>OY728132.1:1739612282-1749612282 GCA_963277665.1 Viscum album | reverse complement strand
GAGATAATATGGTAAAATAACTTCACAATTAGGAATAGTAGATGGTGGTGGGAACTTGGAAATAAAAATAACTGATGATTCAATAAATAAAATATCATATGAGACAACATAATGATGAAAATATAGAGATAAGAATCAATATCCACAGTAGGTGAGAGAATAGACAAGAAAGATTCATTTTAGAGCATGCCCATCAAACTTGGTAATCGAGGGGAGAATATCTCAAACATAACACACATTTCCAAAAATTCATAGGGGTAGGATATGATGCGATGTTTTTGGAAATATAGAATGGAAGGGTGTATCCCTATGAATAATAGATGTTGGAATATTTTTGATAAGATTGGTGGATGTGAGAATTTCATCGCCCCAAAAAATGATTATAACTTTCTTCTGAAATAAAAGTTCACGAGTAACTTCTAACAAATGGAGGTTATTTCATTAAACAACACTATTTTTTTAGGTGTTTTAGGATAATAATTCTTATGGATAATTTCATGGTCATCTAGAAAAGACTGGTGGTTATTTCTTGATAATAGGATTAGAACTTGGTAATTATTTTAAAATTATTTTTCAACAAATAGACCCAATTCATCCATGAAAAATCATCAATGAAATTAAAAAAATATTGATAAATCAGTTTATATGGACTAGGACTGGGCCCCCAGAAATCAGATTGAACCAAATGAAAATGAGCGGATACATGGGGTTTATCAAGGAAAATAGGTGACTTGGTGATGATTTTTTTAGTGACAAAACTCACATTCAAGAGGAAGAACATGACCCAAATCTGGAAACATTTTTGAAGAATGGGGGTAGGTGTATGACCAAGGTGATAATGAATTTGGAGGGAATGATCAGAGGTGGAAGGATATATGAGAGTTTTGGAAGAGTCGAGAACATACACACCACCCTGAGGATGTACACTTCCAAGCACCTGAGTTGTCTAAGGCTCCTAAAATATAACCAAAGTAGTTTAAAATATGGGATGACACTATAATTCTATTGTAAGTTTACTAGTAGAAAGTAATTTAAAGGGAGAACTAGGAACAAAGGAAAAATAGATAGTGTCACTACAAGAATAATCATACAACTCTCATAACCATCAATATTAACTATATATCCATAAACTACAATAATATCATCACTAGTCAAGGTCGATATATAGGACCGAAGAATACTTACATCCACAGTGATGTGCTCTGAGGCACCAGAGTCAAGAACCTATGAGTTGGATCATTGGGATGGACACACCACTAGAGTATCACCATGGTAAAAAATAGAGATAAATGATTCCATAGATTGTGTGATGAAAATTCGCGTCAAAAAGGTGTTGAAGGTATATAGTTGGTATAGTGAGTAAGATTCACATTACTCAAAGACAAGGCATTGAAACTGCATAGCGATTAGAAATTTTGTGCTGAAAGTGCACAAATAGAGAATCTGGGTATCAATTAGGTCATAGAAGGAGTATCATGTATGGCGGTGGGGTGAGACTATACATTTTGGGGTGTTTCATTGATATAAGGGATAAGTGTTGGGCTGGTGGGATAGGCGCACAGGGAGGGGTGATCGCACCTAGAGAGGCGACGGGCTACAGGTTGTGTCTCACAAAGAGGGGCGACGAGGAGGGGTGTGGTCACACAAGGAGGGGAAATGGATAGGGGTGTATTCATGTATATAGGTCCTATGGTAAAGTATTTAATCGCATAGGGGGTGTCTTCACATGTAAGGGGCGACAGGAAGAGAGGTCATTGTGTAGGGAGGGGCCATCACACGGGAGCCATCGCGCTGGAGGTGTCGTCACACGAGAGGGGACATCTCATTGAAGGTCATCATGTAGGGAGGGGAGACACACAAATAGGGTATCACATAGAAGAAGATTATATGAGTAGGGACATCATAAAAGTATGATAATTTCTTTAATCTAGATCTCTGATACCATGTTAGAATGGAAACCTGTACCTCACAACAAGGTAGGGTGCTTAATTTATAGATGTGAAAATAAATAAAATAGATAACCCACACCGATGTGAGATATGAATATTAAAAATATCTAATAATATATTATTCTTAAAAATAATTTATATCAATAAATGAATAATCCTTCATACATTAGTTATATAATGGTTAGGAATGAAGATAAAATCATTTAAAGATAAAAAAAGTTATTTTTCAGAGAATTGATTTATATGCTCAAAGTTTTTTTATCATAATAAATTAAATAAATAATTATTGATAAAAAGTTTTTAATGAATTATATAGATTATATATTCCCTCAATTATTTTAAAATTTATTGATAGTTTTTACTAGACAAATAATGAAATTAAATTCTGTTTTATACTTAAAAATTAATTTTTTTAAATGGGTTTTCATTGTGTTTTGCACACTTATTTTGAAATTAATTTCTACCACTTATAGAAATATCATATGATAAAATTTATAATTTATTTTTAATCATCATTTCCAAATTTTATAATAAGGTCACTTTTATTTTTGTTCATAATAAATAGTAAAAACGGAAAAATTTGTTACCATGGTTAAGGTTAAAACGGTTTTATCCATGGGGGGGGGGGGGTAAACCAAGAGATAAGGGTAATATTAACAATTAAACTTGTATGTTTTTATTTTATGGAGATATTTTGACCCTATATTATTCTACCTTCAAATCCTTGGCCACTTGGAAGAATTATACTTGAGAAAGACGTTAATTAGTAATTCTAATTGTGCTCTCTCCCTCGCTTATAAAAGGACACCCCTCTGTACCCTTATTTACAAAGTTTGAGTCTCTTAGATCAGCCAATACATACCCAAATCCCTTATTAACATCCCACTCTACTTTCTAGAGGTCATGTTTTGATCATAATACTATCCTTTAAAGTCTTCAGGTATAAGGCAAAAGAGGTTTCTCAACAAAGATGTATAACTCTTAATTGAGTAATTTCAATTTTATTTCTTCTTCCACCTTCTTTAAAACTTTTGTATCCATAATAAAATTATGAATCCAATATTATCTATATAATTATATTTTTTTATGATGATTATTCATCCATTTTCCACCTCCTTTCCATCAAATGGGAAATGGAAGTATCAGTTGTATGTACGTGTGGACTACCGCCTCCACGTAGCGATAGGATTCATTTTCCATCACCACCTCACATGGAAGTTTATAAGGATGAATTTAATAAATATATATGATATTTATGATTTAATAATGAAACTATAATTATAAAATATTATTTATATTTCTTTCATTCTTTTTTTTAGAAAATGAAAACAACTTTTTTGTGTATGTGTGGACAACCGTCTCTATGAATAATGTAATTAGTGTTTCCATATCTAGCTTTTATAGAAATTTATAAATACGTATATATGAATATATATGATATTTATATCATGATTAAAATTATTAATATAATGGAACCATGATCAAAGTACAAGGGCAGGGACTTCCAAAACGAAGTATATGTATAATAAAGTTTAATTTATTATACAGGAGTTTAGAGAGCTTACGAAGTAAGTCATATTTGAGGTAAGAGTTTTATATTACAATATCATTTTATTCAGGATTTTATATACATAAATTTATGATGATGAAACTATGTGATTCATTTCCAAAAAATATCATGATTTTTCTTCACCGTCGGCTATTTCTGAAAATTACACGTTTTCCTTTCATTTTCTTCTCTTTTAAGTACACAAGAGACCGAAAATGTTTTCAAGAAAATTTTTATTATTTTATAATGGTTTTTAAATTCATTTTTACCCTTTTTTTAATTTCTATGAAAAAATTTTAAAAGTATTTTTTTTTTCAAATGAGGTACTTTTGATTTTTTACCAAAAATGTGAAAGGAAACATTGTTTTAAAGTATACCGCACAAATGAATTTTCCCACCATCATGACTACATTTTTATTTGAAACATCCTTTAGAATTTTCCATGGTTATTTTCAAAAAAATAATTCCTTAATATTTTTTAATTTTTTAGATTTTAAATAAATTATTTCAAAATGAAAAAGGTATTTTCCCCAAGAAATGTTTCAGTGAACTTTTAAAGATATTTTTCTTCTATGATAACATCCTTTTATGTTACCTCTGATTCACTGGTGATATGATCCTATGAAATAGTCCTTATTATTTTTCTGCAAGGTTAATGATTATGATGAAGAAATACTGATGAAACCAGTTTTCTTTTCCTCGGGTTAATATATGATGAAATGATAAATGTTTTCACGATCTTGTGACATGAATATTAATGAATTATGATTATGTGATGGGTGAGTCTGTTATATCCATCCAATTCATTGGATAAAAATTTATATTTTTTGAGCTCAACAGGACACAAGAGGTTATCCCAAGCCCAAAAGAGGGTACATGGGTTGTTAGCCCAAGCCTAATAAGGGTACATAGGAGGTTATACCAAGATTTAAGCAAATACACAGGTTGTTGGCCCAAACCTAACATGTGATGAATGAATTTTTGGGTAGCCTTAACATAATATTTCTATGATTATGATTATTCTACACTATGTGTAATGAAATATAATTTTATCAATGAAATTTATCTTTGAATATATAATTGTTTCATAATTAATAATGTATCATAAAACACATGCACCACATGATGAAACCAACAACATTTTATTATATTAAATTAAAAAATATATTTAGAGAATAAATATGTCCATAATAATTGAAAGTATTATAATGAGACAAAAATAGAAAATAAGATAACAATAATAGAAAATTTTGGATCTGTTCAATCCTCTAGAATAATCTTATTCACGAACAACACTGTAGAGATAAACCAAAATATTAGTGATGCAATATGAATTTCTAAATGAATATATATATATATATATATATATATAACTTTGAGATAAAATAGAATTGAATGAAGAATGAATGAAATATGATGTATTTATAGAAAGTAGATAACCCATATAATCATTAAAAATCTGACTGTTGGAATAGTATCCTCACTTATGTAAGTTTAAAATAATATTTATTAATCCTATAAAATTAAAATATGAAATATTTATATCACAATACAAGTAAATAAATGTTTTAAAATGATAAAATAAGTGTTCACATTTTTTTAAAAACATATATGTTTTATTTTAATTTTTATAAAAAAAATATTATGATTTAAATAAAACTTTATTTTCATGAAATGGGTTTATAAATTAATATTATGTTGTATTATAGTGATAATATAATTTTATGATACCTTAAGTAAATTATAAAAGGGACAAGAACTGATCATAATATTAAAATTGATACTTTTCAAATAAATGAGGCTTCTATTTAAAACTAAATTTCTCATATTTAAAAATTATTTTCATAAAATTAATTTAATTATTGGAACCTACACATTGAAAAATGGTCAGAATTAATTTTTAGTATTTTTCTAAAATAATTGAATTTTTGATGAACTCTGAAATACAGTATTTAACATTATAAGTTAAATACATGAATTTTTTATTCAAAACTAGTCTAATCATCCACTAATTCTAACTTATATACATCATTTACTATATATAGTCACAATAATTAATAATATTGAAAGTCCTGAGCCAAAATAAGAAAATAATTAATATAATATTCAAAAACATCATCTCACCCCCTTATAGATACCACCCCTTCTCCTCACAACTTCTGAGCCTTGGAGATTTCCATATTTCTACCCAATTCCATTATCAATCCCATAACCCACATCATAGTTCTTATGGTCTCATTTAAATACCATTACAAGGATCCTTAAGGGGTATAATGATTCTCAATTCTATATATGTCTCTCATATATATACCTAGCCTATTCTCACTTCTTTGACGAACCAATACATGCCTTAAGTTCATTTCTCAAATGCCTTCTTTATAATCAAACCTGATTAGGGGTAACTTTTATATCTCTTAATAATTTTATATAATGATAATTTAAAGTATTTATTACCAATAATTATTTCATTAAATAAAGGAATAGTTTATATTTAATAATTTCAGTGTAACTTTGGTTTTCAATTAAAATTCCATACCCTTTCTTCAAAAGTATTTAACCAATTCTTTAAAACAGTGTTTTGAAAGTTCATTTCTATACCCAATTATCTACCCTTTCTCATAATTGTTTTCCAAATTAACAACATATTTTGAGACCTATGATTATTTAATTAGATATGAACATAAAAAATATTTAATTTCTTCTTTTCTTTTGAATATTTATGAAATCTCATTTGATTATGATATGAGGAAAGTTTATTAAACCCATTTCTTTCCATGAGTAATTCCTATGTTTATACCTTATACTTGATTTCCTTTTGTGGTACACATAATCATGTACATGTTATGATGGGTGCATGACACATGCCTATCATGGTGTGTGGAAAAAACAATTATTTACTAAGTTAAAATATAGTATAGTGGTTAAACTAGGTTGTCTCCCAATGAGGAGTGCACACAAAATAGTTTGTCACTTTTTAATTAGAGAAAAAGTTATGTGTTTTTTAAATTGTTTGGTTTTGAAATCAAAGAGAGAAACAGAACAAAAGAAGAAATTAGGGAATTTATTCAAGAAAAATATGGAATTCAAGTGATTTTAAAAAAAACTATTTTATGAGATGGGTGATAAAGTTAGGGTCGGTTTTATAATTTCAATACTATCCTTGTTCCATTTTATTAAATCCTCCTCTGCTAAGTTGATCTAAGTGAGATTCCATAATTAATTCAACTCACTTATTTGGTTAAATGTTTTAACAAAATTCAATTTTGGTATAAACTTCTTCCGTTGTGTGATAGATTTTTAGTGAACACCCCCAATTATATTAGGCAATTCCCAATCGGGTATTGTTTATCCTAAATAATCATGAATATTCACCACTCCTCTCACATGTACTAGATATCTCCAAGTACTTCACCACTAATACCTGATCTTATTCTATTGAATATAGACCAAAACCTAATGGAGGAAGAAAAATTTTCATTTATCAAAGAAATAATAACAACAGAATATAAAATCTAATACGATTGCATAAGATATTAAATTCTGTTTTTAGAATTTGAAAACAACTTTGCAGAAGAGAGAGAGTTTTTATTCAATAAAATGTATGAACTCAAAGCATTAAAAATATAAAACCTTCCCTCCCCCAATCACCACATATGTTTATCCCACCATGGTAAGGGTAATTGAGAATAATGAGGAATATTAAGGCATTAAAAAAATAAGAAGAATAAATAAGTGAAAATAAAGAACAGAATTTTCTCCTCCATATTCAGTTCTCCAGAAGTTCATCTTCGGTTATACCACCCACTCATAGAATAATTCCGAGGTCCCTTCTTATAGGAGGTTTGAAATGGAGTTTTTCATCTAATAACAAAATATCAGATCATTTGGAGACGTGTGAAAGGAGTTATGGCCGATTTAGTAGACTTGACTTATTCTGGCTGCCAATCACTATTCCACCAACCATACTTTTACCGGTTTAAGGGAAGACTTAATAAACTAAGTTATACTTGAAATTTAATATGAAGCTGCCTCGTCGAGTTTTCTTTCTTACCCAGCTGGAATAACCCCATTTTGTGGTCGGTATCTCGAGATATTGATCATTGAATGAGTCATGGTCCATTCTGTCGGCCAGAATAAATTTTCACATTGACTGATTTTGTTTGGCATGTTGGAGTTCAAATTGGAACTTGGTCCAGAATAATAATTTGTAGAAAATGAAACATTTCATCTTAAAAAAATAATCAAATTAATTAGATCACAATTTTAGGATTTATGATCTAAATACAGAGTCATCATAAAACTGTTAAATGTCCTGAATTAACAACTTTTCACATTTAAGCTCAAAACTCACCAAAAAACATAAAATGATGCAAATAATATCAAATTGATTAATGGTAAGGGATTAAATAATTTAAAAACATAAGAATAATTATGAAAATATTATCACTGTCAGTTCATATAGATAACACTCCAATACATTGGGTAGTGTTTTCATCTCATGAGACGTTATGTATGATATTAGAGAGCAAACTTAATCCATGATGAGACTTTGTCCACCAAGTGATGTTGTCTTGATAGTTAGTCTTGAATTATTCTTATGTCATGTTATATTTTGCATCCACATTTCTGGGATGTCGTGATATCATGATTACTTATTCATTATGTTGTGATTTCATGTGATTATTCATGATCCTTACGTTTTTATGATATCATGTTATTCCTCTTGACTAATATGTTACACTTCATCGTAATGTTTATTCAGTTACTGAGTTTTTTAGCTCATCCTTTTATTCTATTCATTCTATAGGTTATATTATGAAGTTTTATTATCTCAAATGGATTTAGGATCTTATTATGTAGATTAATATAGACATTTTATTTTCATGTCGATGTTTTATGTACCTAGTATTCAAAAGACATTAGGCCTCTCAATCCTTTGGTTGTATTTATTGGAATATTTATGTTATAAATCATGTAATAATATGTGTAAAAGGCTTGAGTTGCTATATTTGGTACCATATGATAGTCTAGTTATTTTTTGTATTAGGTTTAGATTACTTTAGTTAGAACTTTAAGGATAAGTCCATTTATAAGAAATTATCCTGAAATTGTGGTGAAGTATAGAGTGAGTGGTTTCTAAGAAATTACATCCCTGTCAGGATATTGAAAGTGGATGTGGATCTAACACAATTTTACCTAGGTATAATCTCCCTGAAAAGGTAACATTGTGTATTAATTTTATTTTAACCTAGTTCATGATGAATAGAGATTATGGTACACCTAGTTTGACACTCCCGAATGATATGTTTTGAAAAATTCTAAAACTCTTTACAAACTATTATGAAGAACATGAATATATTGTTAGGTTACAAAACCTAATAGGAAAAATAACCATAGATAACCTAGATTCAAACATAGGGAATCATAAGTTAGGATATACTTTCCTTTTATAACTTATTCATTTTGTGTTTGTAGTTTCCCTTTTTACATAACTCTTAATTTGAGTATTCTCAACCCTTTTTTTATTTCCTTTATTTTAGTTAATGATGGGAAATAGGTGGAACTGTGCCAACAACCAATGTGATAAGGAATGTTATGATTTACATAATGATATTCCTAAATTTATAGGAGTAGGATATGATAACTTCATGGAAGTACTAGCTTAGTTGACTCTTATTATGAATAATAACTTGAATCGTGTGGAATTTCATCCTTCTCCTAAGAAAGAGAAAGTTATGGTTGACTCCTTCATGAAAAAAATACCTCTCAATTTTAGTGTATATTATAATCCCCTCATCAATTAAGTAACTCCATTGAAAAGTTATTCTCTATCCTTTAATTCTTGGAATAGGATAAATTTGTACTAGTCATTTATCACAGGGAGGGGTAACTTGATCAGTGGTGGATAATGATCATGAATACAAATTCCAAATAGGAAATTGATACCGTAATATGAGAAGGATTCAAGAAAATAATTTTAAGTAAATATTTTCCCTAAATTATATGTATTAAAATGGAGAGGGAGTTTCTTAGACTGAAGTAAAATAAACATGAGTCTATCAGGAGTTATGAGGAAAACTTCACAATTCCTTCATGATACACCTCTGAATTATTCATCAACACTAAAAATAAGGTGGAACAATTCCTTTGTGGATTAAAGACAAGTCTATGAAAATCATTGGAAATTCAAGAATTTTAAAGTTATGAAGATATTGTTTGTTGTGCCCTTATGTTTGAGATAAAGATTAGTGACTCTCAGTGGTCTCATGGGGCAAGAGATAAAAAGTGTAAAATGTAGTTTAATTTAGGAGGATCAACATATAAATCCCATATAGTAAATAAAACTCAACCAATATATTGATTCCTGCCAAATAAGTATTTGAAAAATCACAGAGGAATAAATACCTGAATATGGGTATCATTTTCTCCACAAAAGCAAGGAAGAATAGGATGGTTGAAGACTCACATATCCTCTAAAGGAATCGCAATCATGTGCCCATTTCAAGGTCACATGAAGGCTCCATGCATGGAACATAACCCATAGGAAGTATCATGAATCCCCCATTAGAAAACCTTCCTTCTCATTCTAAGGCTCTCTAGATATCCATGGCCATAGGGTGACAATCAAATGAGCCCTCCATGCCATATGGGTTTTCATTGGAAATCACTTGAAAAAACATCCAAAACTATTAGAAAATAAGAAGGGATGATATTAAAAGGTATAGATCCCCAATGGCTATGAATCTCACATTACATATCATCATTGGGAATAATAAAATCCATTAATTATATCCAATTCAACTCGCAATACCTCTGACATCACATAAAATGAAGGAGATTAAGGGAAGTAGGTGAGAGGGGTTTGAGGTTGCTGAAGGACTTGTGACATTCCCCCAGGAGACCTGTTAGACGTCACGAGTCCTTGATGACATGTATGCCTCATCTTGTGAAAGCCCCTTGGCTTGTCATCCCCACCGCACAGAGGTCCTCGGGTGTGCCAAGGAAACTCTGTGGTGCTCAAAGGATATACAGACATATTTTCCAATGAAATTCTAGCACACTCCTCATATGAACCATATTGGTCATGTAATACACTGTCAATAAATTGAGTAAAAATCATGAATATTACATGTGAAAAATCACATTACCCTTGACCATTGTCACATAAAACAAATGGAATTAAAAGTGAGGAGGAGAGTGATGTTTGTGATTGTTGAAGGACATGTGGCATGCCCCACAAGATATTGCGAGCCCCAATGTCATGTATGCCTCATCTCATGAATTACCTTTGGTTTATAATCCTATCCATAAAAAATTCCCAAAGAAACTTCATGACACTATAAGGATTAATGAATATATTTTTCCATGGAATGCTAGCACTTCCCCATATGACCCATGTTGGTCATGTGATACATCACCAAAAAATAGAAGAAATATCCTCAAAAAAACTCATTCAATCTCGTATGAATCCCAAAAATTTTCACATAAAACAAAGGGGATGAAAATGGAGGAGGTGAGAGGTATTCGTGATTGTTGGAAGGCATGCGACGTACCCAGCGTACCTGTGCCATAGTCTCGTGAGACCCCAAGACAAGTCACCCAAGGTTTCGCGAGTGTCTTTCAATGGGAATTTGGATCTTGTGAAGGCCCTCAGACATGTCAGTACAACATCATATAAGTCCTTCGACACAACCACATGATCAAACAAGTGTTCAATAATCGAAAATAATATAATAAGGGAAGCGTTTATGGTAGAGAATTATGATCGCTGAAAATCAGGTGACACACTTGGAGCAGTCCACGGTAGAGACTCGGGAAGATGCATGGTGCCAGACCCCTTCATCGACTCCATCCTAGACTCACGCTAGATGCACCACAAAAACCGGTGAGTCTTAGGGGCGGTGATTCCTATAAATTACCCCATTATAACATGGAGAAAAGGTTGGACTCTAACTTATACTTTTCATGTCAGACGCCTAGACTCTGCAGGATTTGACTCTCTATTTCTACAGACTTCTCCCAGAAACTAATCATGCAACTGACCAGCTTTCCATCAAGTAATATACTGATGAGCAGTCAGAGTAGTCATTTTCTAGGAATAAAGAACTTCACATGATCATCCATAGATCACGTGAAGGACCTCTGGTGGGTTATGAGAAGGACATTTCTGCAAATCCCATTGGATAACGTGAGACTTAAGTTGAACTGACACTAAACAAATCCAATACATTCACAATACAAGGGTGAGAACCAAGATTCATAGTGTAATACTCAAGTGGGATACATGATCGTTGGCCCCTATTCACTTTATGTGTGTCATCCAAAGACACGCAACAACACCAGGACACATCAACTAGATCTCATGACACTCCTCCAACGTACTATATGGGACATGTAGAATACTTCAGACATGCCAGAACAATTCATGTGGTCCTCCCATAGGAATGAATTTGATATTGTGCACCACTTGGTTCTATCACCCATGAATTGTAGTGTCCTTCATACACATCACCTAACTCATATAACGGTGCCCACCCATGTCAGCCGAGTCTCACAAAAGCATCTGAATATGATAACCAAGCTCTTAAGATTCCCTCTGGGAAAGTCAGCTAAGACTCACTATGGCCTCCATACATGTCGTCTAGGTCTTGCAATGCCTCTCAGAGGTGTCATCCAAGACATGCGACAACCCTCATACTATGCCACACTAACTCTCGTGACACCCTTTATATGTGTCAAGACAAGTTATTCGATGGCTCCTAGGACATGCCAACTAGGTCAGGAGACACCCTCCATATAAGAAGGTCATGTCAATAGGGCATCCCAAGACTTTACAAGCATCGTTTTTCCTCAGTGTGTAAGATCTGACTAATAGGGAAGCTTTAGTGTGTAAGCCCCTATATAAAGGGAACTACGAGGACTCAGATTCCTGCCATATCCAGGATACGTAGGCTACCTCTCTTCAAGGTTCTACCTCTATATTAATCATACAAGGAATCCCAGGACTTGACAAGCATCGAATTTCCTTAGTGTGTAAGCCCCGACCAATAAGGAAGACTTTTTTGTATTCCCCAACATAAAGGGAACTATGAAAATACAAATTTCTTCCATATCCAGGATATGTAGGCTACTTATCTTCAAGGTTTGAGCTCCATATTAATTATCCAGGGATATCCCAGTATCTATGTCCCTTACTCAAATAAATGACATTGATTACTTTTTATCCCTTGTTTCTCACAACGATCATGGATCACATGGGATCATGGAATCAAAATGATCAAGAGATCTTCACTATAAACCTTCACAATGGTACAAGGAAGTATCAGTGTATAAGCCCTTACATAAACCGAACTATAACAACTCTGAATCCTTTCATACTCAGGATATGTAGGATGCCTTTTTAAGGCTCGAGCACTATACTGAGCACCCTAAGGATTGTTCCAATACCCAAGATCTATATCTACACCCCATGAGGATGATCATATGTTACCCCCTTGTTTCTCACACCAAGCGTAACTCACATTGGATTGGGGGGGTGCAACGAACCACTCATTAAGAATAATTAATATCCATTAACTAGGAAAATGGTATGTACACCCCGTATACAAGGGTATATACCTTGGGGCCAGTCCAAATGACGCGAATGAACTATGTGGGTTTTGATTCCTACAATAACCAAGATACGTAGGATGCCACATAATGGCTCAATCCCCTCATCGAAATATTAACCACCACCTTACATGGAAGAATATTCCAAGAACTTGGTTATACGTCTTCAACATACAAGAATCCACCCATTAAAAAAATGATGGAGAACCTTAGATACATACATATGGATTCACTAAAGAGATCCACTCATTTTCATATAAAATAGAATTAACCTATAGTCATTTCGTTAGGGTAACCGATCCCATATTAGGATTAGGAAGAGATTCATGAGCATATCATAAATATATAAGAGAGTACTGGAGTAGAAAAAAAATCCCCCCAAAAGGGTGAGATGAGCCTAAACTCCCATCCTCTAAACCAATGTGAGTCCCCAACAGTCGATGGGCCTGAAAACCCAGATGATTGTCAGCCTTTGGAAAGAAGTTTTGTACCCAACTATGCATAAGAGAACTGTTGGGAGTTTCTAGGTAAGATGAAAAAAATGTAAAACCTAATGTTCATGATTTAATGAGGCCATAAAATACCCCTCAATCAAAATATAAATGGGAATACCATTCCACATTATATGTCGAAACCCAGCGAAACAAAAATGGAGAACCCAACATGAATCTCTCTAATAATAGAAGATTGGGTTATAATCTGTCAATCCATGTTGCCTTCCCCTCTATAGAAACAGAACTGAAAGGCTAAACATGAATATCTTAGGACACTTTGTTTTGAAAACCATTTTTACAAACAAAGAAGTTGACCAAAATAAAATAGGATTCTTGTATGTTTAATCTCATGCTGACAATTCCACATGAATAGAATGGTCGAAATGGAAATATAGGACAATTGTATTAACCATGCATATCTAATTAATAATTTTCATGCCTATGATATAGCACTGATTAGTAACCTTGTTCCTTGTTGTCTGTTTAATTGGATCATCCCAACCCAAGGAAATCTCTTCGACATCTAGCACTCACTCTGGTACTTCATCCACTACTACGACCCCTGTGGGTCATAAAGTGATCTTTCCTACCAGATGACTCCAACAGAAGGTAGAAAATATAATGATCTAAGAGTACCACCGATATGGTACAATCCTGACTATGTAAGCTTCCCATGATATCCTTCAATCATGGTATCCAGTGAGTCTACATCACCCAGTGAAGGCTGTTGCTAAGCTAATAGCCCCCATCATTACGACCAACCACTTCAGGAGATTATCCTTGGAGCGCGACAACCTCCACCTACCATATATGATTATGGTATAACAGGAATCCCAATATGGATCCCTTTCGGTTTAGGTGCCTCTGAGGAGGAAACATGATGACCGCCATCACCAATATCATCCTACTAGTACCCATCAGTCGCCTGTTAGGGGTACCATCCAATGCACAGCTGCCTCTGATGCCCATGCACAGGCTCCAAGGAAGACTCATCAGAGGAGGAGGGAGTTGGAAATCTTTGAGAGGGTTTATATTCCCACTTCTACTAATGATTCCTTTCAGAATACTCTATTAGGAACCAATAAGAAGTATCATATCCTTTTTGACTCAGAACAACTCTATAGGAATATTCACATAGCCACCTAGGAGGGGGGTCATATTCCCACTACTACTGACAACACCTGGTGACATACTCTAGTAGGGACTAGTAATAAGACTCACACCCCTTCTCACTCAAAACAAGTCTGTGGGCATATTTCCGTAGCAGGCATGGGGGAGTCTCATACTCCTACCCACGTACCTGAATCTCATCGATATACTCTGATGTCATAAGGAGGAAAAAAGTGGGAACATATCCCCAAATCAATAAAATATTTATATCAACAGATAATGGAGATAAAAAATGTGCAGAATTATATCCCTACCCACACTTTGCTAAAATGCCAATATATTTTAGCAACAGTATAAGAGCTCTGCCAGTATATTCTGGCACTATAATAGATAAAGGGATAGGTTCATACTATTATCCCTATAACCAGAAAAACTCAACACTCTGATCATCATAATCAAGTGGTTTTACTGGATCAATTGAACATTCTTTCTTCTTATAGGGAGGATTGTCTTCATATTCCGATAAAGGGTGAGGCATCATATCGGGTCCATACTCCCATTCTAACCGAGGATAACCAGGTGAGAGCGGCACACGCCTTAGTACAGGGAGACATGCTTGGAAAAACATCTTGGAGGCACACTCTAAAGGCCCATTATTGGTAATATATACCCATTCTAACTGAGGATAAGTAGGTGAGAGTGGAACAAGGCTCGAGATAGGATCATATTACTATCAGTGAATCTACCCGACATACTACATAATATCACATAATCAAGGCTAATATTCCTACTTTCACAAGCGAATGACTGCACCAGTATTATTACAAGGTAATATAGGAGGGTCTCATATCCCTTATCCCATTCCAAATGTTTGTCGGCATATTCTGACGGGTAATGCATATTCATACCGGGCTCATACTCTCATTTCAATTGGGGCCCACTATGTGAGAGAGACACATGCCTCTGGATAGGATCACACTTCTTCCAAGAAAGACCAGTGACATATCCTAAAGGCCCAAGATCGGGCTCACACTCCTGTCTCGACTGAGGATTAACAAGAAAGAATGGAACACACCTCAGGATGGGATGACATCCCTGTCAATAATGAGACAACTTATCGGCATATTCCAATAGCTTCTCGAAATTGGACTCATACTCCCATGGAACATGAAGGTTATATACAAGTTTCAAAAACCATTATACAGTAGGATCGTGTCCCTTCACAATCAGAAAATGCAGGTCAGCATATTCTAACCACAACATAGAACATGGAACATATTCATAATATGTTCAATGATAGTTTCCTTGAGGTTGTTTGAGACACATTCTCAACACTATAAGGGTATGTCATATCTTATATTGAATTAGGATCATAATTCATTCATTACCATGATAGTCCTCCTCGTGTTAGTCTGGAGATGGATCACATGGACTCTACTCCTGACATCCACTGTGGTAAACCTTTCCATGGGGATATCTTCTATGGGTAAGGCAATCCTCCCTTTATATAGAAACCTCTATATAGATAGGTGAACCAAAACCCAACACATTCAAAGAGAGAGGTTCTCAAGACACCAGGGTCAATAGTATATGGTTCTCCATCAACTTCCAGCAACACTCCACTCTCATCAGTAGGAAACCATCATAGACATCTTCTATATTCTAACCAGATGGAGGTGTGTAAGTTTGATGAAGAGGAGTCCAACATTGAAATATGGAGAGAGTTAGATGGAAACAACCTCCCCATCATGTTCTAGCCTCTCACTACTTCCAGTGATGAGATCCCAGATGAGCTAGAAAATGATTGAATTTATTATCTATGCTAGAATATTTGGGATACTCATCAATGACTAAAGGATCGATATCTACGTCATCTAGGATACGAGTGTAACCTTAAAAAATAAGTATACTCTATTTCCATCTTGACCTAGATACTATCTTCATGGCCAGGGATCCAAAATCAGAAAATCACAGCACAATTCTGCAACAGGCTTGCTGCCACTGCATCATGACACTTTGATAGCTAATCTCTGAAGCCACTTTAGGAATATGCATTTGAGGATGGAGAAACTATGGATAATTACACTTTTCCACCCCCTATAACATTATATCCCCTCATATATGGCATACTAAAATGTTATAGGCTTCAGATAAATCAGGGGACCAGGTAATTCTCAGGATAGTTAGTCACTGCAACATAATTCCCCCACTCCAATAGTGCCCAGACACCACAGACGGGGAGGGAGGATATCCAAAATGACTTCAAATTGGCCCCCTCAAGATAATAGGAGGAAATTTTTCGAAAATAGATATCAAAGTTACGATCACCCAGACAACTTCCCGCAAAGAACGATCATCATCATGGGTTGCCTTTGCACCCAGCTCCCACGTGAGCATAGTTTCACCACATCACGGAGAACATAATAGAAGCCTCCATAGAACCTATCCAAGAGAGGACTAAACCCATGGTCCAGGAGAATATCTACCACCACATCCACCCTTTGGGTCATCAATTCCTAAGAGGATCCAGGACACACCATTAGTAACTATAGGTGAACCCCAACCCACTGAGCTGGGAGAATTTATATCTCAATCACCATCACAAGGATTATTTTCCCCTAAAAGGACCCTAGAGACATCAGTGGTGATTCCAAAGCATCCCTATCTCACTAGGATGGGGGGATTTATATCTTCATTTTCATCCCAAAAATCATCAAATCCTTGACCAAATTCATTGGGTCCTCGACAAAAGTACCAATCAATGCCAATGGTGGCCCCAAATGACCCACACCCGATAGGGATGGGGGAATTTTCATCATTAGTGCCACATAGATAATCAATATTCTCTATGTTGGGAGGAAGGAATTAACTGTCAGAGTCCCGTCAATTCCTCCCACCATAATACAAACCTATGTTGGTTGGGGCTCGCTCAACAATCATGAACGAAAGCTCCCTCAAGGTCACTATTTATAAACCAAGAGGAGAGGAGCGTACGGAAAAGGCAATTAGACCTCACCGGGGTCGCAAGACAAAACGGTCCAATAAGGCCAAGGGTTCGAATAATGACCCTGGTGGAAGTCATGCAATATCAGATTGTTGCATGGAAATTAATGTCATGAACACTATTTCCCAATATGCCTTTGTAAATGCCATCATTGTTAACATGGAATATATTGATCAAGATACATATGTATAGGGCTACAACATGGAATATATAATATAGGAGGAGGGTGATTTGGATGCACCAAATGAGGTTGCGTGCACCCAGATCCAAAGAAGGATTAAAAATTTTTCACCACCAAATAACGATTTCCCACCTCCGTAGTAGAATATTGGAAAAGATAAAGGTAAAGGCACAACTACATCTCATTTTCCATCCATGGAAGGATAGTTTTTGCAGTATGAGAGTGAAATATGGATCTCCAACAAATTAATGAGGAGCTACTTAGGGGGAAAATCCAATGGGTATCATCTCCAGCCAGAGATAAATATTCTCCCTCCCATGGAAGATCCTCCAGAAAGAGTGGTATCTGAATATCAGAATAGATCTGGATCTAGGAAACCAATCTATATAAATGAGGAATCCAAAGATGATTGGGACTTCCCTCCATTCTACTGACATCCTCTCCCTCACTAGGGTAATCCTTCAATCATAGGAAGAATCGAGGATCAATGGGAGATGAAAGTGGGACCACCTCATCGACCCTCACCTACTCCATGAATATGGGAGGTATCTTAGGAATACATTCCCTTGAAGATACTTACCACCATTGAGTCCCTGTCTTATCATATTGAATCCATGGAGGGGTGATGTGAAACTGTTCATCCTTAAAGGAATCCATATCCTGAATGGGTGGATGACTCCCCATCTCTAACCAACTTCAACAAACCTAACTTTTATACCTTTGATGATGTAGGAAATCATGAGCAACATCTCACACACTTCATGCCGTGATGTGGGACAATGATGGGACCTCGAGACCAACAAGAGGTGACAAATATGAGGTGTTTCATAGAGACTATGATAGGGCCAGCCTTTGTTTGGTACAAAAGTCTGCTAGTAGGATCTATTACAGGATGGGAAGAACTTCGTCATCAGTTCCTTTATCAATCCAGTGCAACACTAAGGAAAATGATGACTGTCGACTTAAAAAACTGCAACTAGTATGAGAATGATAGGGTGTCTGATTTCATAGCAAGGTGGAAGGGTTTGACCTATTATCTCAGCATCCTTCTCTCTTGGAAAAAATTGTTATGAATTTGTGCTAAAAATCTTAGGGATGAGCTGCAGACACCCCTAATACCCATGAAATATCTAAGAAGGTTCTGAGAGTTCATAGAAATTGAACAACATCTAAAAGAGGTCATTCATCAAACTCAATCCAAGTCCTAACTCATACCCACAACATAGAGGAAAAATCCAGGTAGAGTGAAAGTTGCAGTTGTCACTCTCAAGCCCATAGAGGTTCCTATCCAAGAACCTAAGCAATCTCTAAACCGCCCAAAACCTCCTGTCGAGCAGTGACAACCATAGAATCACCCTCATCTCGAAGTATTGAGAAATCAGGGTCACTTGGGATTTGAGTAATGGATGAAAAAAGTATACTTCTTATGAAATGAACAAGTCCCGGTATATTTATTAGCATCCATGGATAATAACATTCTCACACTTTTATTTCCTAGGAGGTCTAATGAATTCAACCTCACCAATTGTCCTGATTACTTCCCTTTTCAAAGAAGGTTGGGTCATAATATCCAGAATTTATTCATCTTCAATGATGTCCTTCAAGGCATGGTTGAATTTGGATAGGTGATGCCATACAATTCTCTAGAGCATGTGACTTTCATAACCATCATCCGATCAGAAGAAGAGAACGGTTGGCAGAAAGTTCTGGCCAAGCAAGTGTAAAATTTAGAAAACTAGATGACTTGAAAAACAGTTGATCGAGCTCATGGATCTCTGAAAGTACAGTTTCAAAAACTCATAATAGATTTGACACCCAAGAAGGAGACATCAAATGTGCCTCATAAGGGTGGGTGTGACCATCAGAAGCAATAAGAGACAAAGGATAAAGAGTCATATTCTACTCCAAAGCAATCCCTAACTCTTGCAGATTTCTTCCCTCCAAAATCTGTAGCATAGGTATTTCCCCACAAAATGGAATCCTCATCAGAAGAAGAGTTCATATTTGGTTTTTTCAATACAATAAACTTGAAAAACCCCTTTTCTGATGATTATTATTCCCCTGAATATGGTTTTACTACATATAATAGGGGAATGGGAGGCTGCATGCATTGGATATAAGGATATAGGGGGAAAAGAAAGCATGGATGGACTTAATATCCCAATAATGTACCCTAAGAGGATATATATATAGATTATACTCATGGGAAAGGACTCCAGCAGGCTAAAAAGAGGCAAGTAGGTTCCTCCGATCCCTCCATCAGTCACTCGCACCTGATTGTCTTGCATGATCTCTTAGCAGGGCTTCAATATGATCAGCCCAGGAAATAAAGAAGGCTAGCGTGACTTGCGCCACTAGAAGAAGATACCCCCTCAACCTCTTCACAAGCTCTAGGTATATCTACCTTAGCTGCTTCATCTCCTGAACCACATGATCCATCCCCTGAGCAACATTCCTAGGGGAAGCCCCACATCAGGAAAAGCTGAACTCTGGCACAAAAGTATGATGTTATGAAATAGATAGCTACAGTCCCAACCAACCTCTTGAACCTCAATGTGATTTATCTTTAAAAATAAATTAGGGAGCCACTTTTTTAAGCCCTCCAGATCCCACAGGAATTTGAGAAAGAAGTTGCTACAACCGAGGTCTATAGATCAGATACTATTTCCTTATGATGTTATATCACCATATCATTCACTGAACAAGATTAGGAGGAGTCCATCCAAGGGAACATCAGGACCTTATATGTTTTGGGAAAACTCAATAATTTCAATGTTTAAAGGGTATTGATTGATAATGGATTTGTGATCAATCTCATCCAATCCTGAAATATCTGATGTTTGGGGTATGGTGAAGGGTACTTATCCCCTACAAATCTGAGCATCTTGGGGTATGATAAGAATGATAAAAGGTCCCTTGGAAAGATCAAGATTGAAACCCAATTTAGGGATCTCACATATGATGTCTATTTCATTGTTATCTAGTAAGAAACCACATAAAATTTCATACTAGGAAGGCCCTGGATCCATATCCACTTGGAAGTGTCATCAACATTCCATCAATGCTTGAATTACCCCATCAATGGAAAGGTCAGAATACTACATGGTGATAGTTCCCCCTTCGAGAATTTTAGAGCCATATATACTGAAGAAAATTTATACACAAAGGGAGGTCAGTAACTAATGGAGGATGATGATATACAGGTTGTAGCTCCCAATATCTTAGGGACAGTCCCTTTGAATCCTTGTAGCATGCTCGATGACGATTATTTTCTCCCCATAAACATGGTTGAAATAAAATATCCAAATTCCAGATGTCCAAGCATCTCCTGCCCTAAAAAAATCAAATCTGGAATCTCTATATAGAAACTCAAATGGAAAGGGATGACGATGTTTCTTCTCATGGCCTCCCTCACCCTGATAATTATAGAGAGGCCCCCAAGTTTCAATCCTAACTCGAAGATGTCTCTATAGACTCATAAATAGAGGAAGATGAGAAAGATCACAGGAAATACCCTCCATCATTCAAGGAAGGTGTTTCCACCACCATAAATGAGTTTAGGTAGACAAATATGTGAATAGAAGAGGACCTGTGGCCTACTCTGATTAGTGCCACCATGGCCCTTGAAGAGAAGGAGATGTACATTACATTTCTAAAGAAACTCTGATATGTGTTCTCCTGGAACCATACATAAATTCCCAGACTGAATCAAGATGTGGCTATGCACCATATCAGACTACCCGATGAGAATTGAGGCTTTAAGTAGGAAGTCATTAGAATTCACCTCTCATACACCACCAATGTAGAGGAGGAAGTTGACAAATTAATCAAATCCAAATTTGTCTGATAAGTAAAATTCCCAATATGGATTGTCAAAATCTTCCCTATCAAGAATATTAATGGGAAGATTAGGTTATAAATTAACTTTAGAGACCTTAATCGGCATTTCCCAAAGCATGGTTTTCCATTTCCGATCACATAACTCTTGATTGATGAAACTATTGGCTTTCAATCCCTTTCCTTCATGGATGGGTACTTGAGGCACAATCAGATCAAAATGGCCCCCAAGGATGAAGAAGACACTACCTTTAGGGAACCCCATGGGATCTTCTAATACCAGGTCATTCCCTTTGGATTAAATAATGTCAGTGCCACATATCAGAGCACCATGCATCGCATATTTAAGTCATTCTTAGGGGGGATAGTCGGGTGTTATGTCAACGACCTAGTTTTCAAATCCTGATAGTGATGCGATCACTTCACGAATCTCTAAGAAATATTAGATAAGATATGATAGAATAATATAAAGATGAATCTTCTAAAGTTTACTTTTGAAGTGACTTCAGGAAAGTTCCTTGTATTTTTGGTACGCTGCCACGACATTGTAGTGGACCCAGAAAAGACCAGTGCTATCTTAGAAATGTCACCCCCTAAAAATTTCAAAGAACTAAGGGGACTCCTAGGGCACTGCACCTACATTTGGTGATTCATATCCAACCTAGATAGAAAAGATCTCCCCTTAACAAGGCTAATTAATAAGGGATTCACCTACCATTGGGACAATGAATGTCCAAAATCCTTCAAAAGTGTCAAGTTTTACTTACAGCACCCACCATTTTTAATGCCTCTGGTGGAAGGGAGGACACTCATCTTATATGTGTCCACCATATAATGCTCATTGGGAACCCTCCTTGCACAAAAGAATGATGTGGGGAGCGATAATAGTCTATAATACCTCATTCAAACCATTCTAGGTACCGAGACACGATATTCTGATGTCGAAAAGAACTATCTTGCACTCACATTCATAGTGAAAAAACTAATGCATTACTTTTAGCACCACAAATTCCACCCGGTATCTTATATTCATCAGCTCAAGTACATCCTTGGACAACCTATGTTGAATGGGAACTTGGGTAGATGGACAGTCATTCTACAAAAATATAACATTCAGGTCATATCTCAAAAGTTTGTGAAAGGTAAATCCCCAACTGACTTCCTCACAGCACATCCTGCCCCGTAAAATACACCGGAGGACACCAAGATTCTTGATGAAGGGGTCTTTTATGCCCATGACACTCCCCGGACATGGGAGATGTATTTTTATGAAACCTATCAGAGTCCCTTCAGCTCAAGAATAGAAAACCTAAAACTCAATTGGGTCGGTCTAGGGATTGTATTTGTCTCTCCATAAAAAGCATTTTTCCTTACCCTTTTCTCATTGACTGAAGTCTGTACAAATAATGAGGCTGAGTACCAAGCCCTCATAGCTGGATTAGAACTCTCCCTATAGCTTCACATCACCTACCATGATATAAAAGGGGACTCAGAATTAGTGATAAAGCATATCAATGGTGAATATGCCATTAAGAAGTAAAAACTATCCCCTCTTATTGGATGTGTCAGGGGATTGATGGAAGAATTCCCATTTGATCTCACACTATATTATGTTCCTCGATAATAGAATGCTTGTACCGATGCACTGGATAATTTAGTCCATGTCCTCATCGAACCTAATCAGAATGAAGAAACCTTAGATATCACACATAGAATAATGGTCTCATCGATCATCATATGTGATATGGAAGATATTAATCAGTTCAACACCGCCCTAGTCCATGATGAACCAGTGAAGACCCCTCGATGGATGGAGCCCATAGTTGATTATATTTAAGATGGGAATCTCCTAATAAACTGCGCTAGAAGGGAATATATTTGGAAACAGGTAGAAAACTTCACTCTGTAGGATAGCCCAAATGATCATAAAATTATATACAATCATGTCCTTGATGGAATTCTCCTTGGGTGAATAGCATAAGTATAATCTCTCTCCATCATGGGAGAAGTTCACAGAGGCTCTTGCGGTGCCCACCAATCTAGAATCAAAATCCCCCACCAAATCTAGAGGATGGGGTATTACTGGAAGACCGTGATAAAGGACTGCGTACAATTCACCTAAAAATGTCATGCATTCTAGATTCATGAAAACTTCATTCATCAACCCCCAGAATTGCTACACATGGTTAGATATTCCGAACCATTCACTATTTGGGGGATGGATGTTGTGGGTCCATACCCCCCCAGCCATAGCTAATCAGCTCAAGTACATCCTTACTACTACTGGATTATTTTCCAAATGGGCTGAGTATATACCCCTCAAGGAAGTTGTAATGAATAATATCATCAACTTTGTGAAATATCATTTCATCACTAGGTTCAAAGCCCCTCACACAATATTGATGGACAATGACACCAATTTCTGTTCCATGGAGTTGAAGAAGCTTTTCCAGAATTACAAAATCGAGTCCAATCACTCGTCTCGCTATCATGTAGTGAAAAATGGATAGATAGAGGCCTTTAATAAGACTATAAAATATAATCTAGAATATGGTGAACAAAGATAAGAAATCCTAGCCAGAAAAACTTCTTCATGATTTATAGGCATACCGTACTACCATTCATACTATTACACAGGCAACGCCATACTCACTGGTGTACGAGATCGAGGTAGTGCTACCCATAGAGGTCCAGTTTTTGTCACTCTGAATAGAAATTTGAGAAAAAATATAAGATTATGAACAATCGTAACGATATCTAGATGAGTTGGAATAGTTATATGAGAAAGGGTTGTGCACATTTCAGAACCTGGAGGTCCACCAAAACTGGATAACACAATCCTTCAATAAAAAATTTCACCTCTATTAATTTCTATAAGGAGAACTAGTGTTGGCCCTCATAACCCCAATGATACTGGGAATGATGCCCCCTAAATCAGAGCATAAGTGGTAAGTACCTTACATCATACATAAGTTCTATCATAATGGAGCCTATTTACTGGCCACCATGGATGGGGAGCATGTCACACCACCCACCAATCCAAGATTTCTCAAGAAATACTATGCATAACTGCCAGCAATAGGACATCCACAGCGGTATAAGTCCCATCAATCATCCTATCCACATGATGTTAAACTACATGGAAAGTCTTGTCCTAAGTACATGACATTAAACTATTAAAATGCGTTATAACCACATGAATTCAAAGTCTAAGGTGGATCATCCTCACCACATGACATTAAACTGTATGGAATGTCTTTTCCTTACCATAAGATTTTAAACTACACGGTCTCTTAAGAACTATGTATGGATCGATTCATGTCATTTCAGGATACATAGTGACTCATGAACCTCTATTTATGAGACAGGCCATAGGATTATCTTACTCTCACTACAGGTGATCTAATGTCCTTACTACTTGACAAAAAACTGCACAGATTCACAGCTTCCCCTTTCCATTCATGTCGATTCACCCACATCCTCACCACATGATGTTAAACTGCATGGTCCTTCTAAAACTATGTATGGCTTGATTCCCATTTCCAATGGGATACGTAGGGATGCCTTGATTCTATGCCTTTTTCTATCCACAACATAGTACAAAATGCCTCTATTGTACCCCTTTTCTATCCCTGCACTGTAAGAATATCCACATCGTTCCTTTTTTGTCACATCGAGCATAGGTCATGTGAGATTAGGAACTGTGGAAATGACCTATCCTCACAAGCAAGGCATAAAGATACATGACAGTTCCATTACCATCCTAGATGCAAGACCAAAAAAAATCATACCATGGGTCTTTACCACATGATGTTAAACTGCACAGCCTCCCCATAACTACGTGTGGTTTTATTATCATCCCTATAAGATATGTAGTGATTCCTATACATCCACTCTCAAGACCAACCAAAATGTCCCCATCAATTCATGATGTTTCTAATTCCTCCTTACTTCATGAAGTTGAACTTCATGGAATTTATAGAACTACGTGTGGATTGATTCTCATCCTCATGAGATACATAGTGACACCCAAACATTTCATCCCCGGGCCCAACCACAGATAAGTGTGTAGTGTGAACCAGACCTCTTTAGTACTCATTCATGTTAGGTTTCTTCAGGGTACAACACTACGCATCTCCATGTTAAGATATTCATCTCACAATATGCTTCACATGACCCTACACTATCAATATATGTCCCTACAACACTTCATTAAACAATGTTGCATCATCCTCACCACAAGATGTTAAATATCAGATCTTTCCAAAACTACGTGTGGTTTGACTCTCATTATCATGAGATACATAGTTATTATCAATCTCTATCCTTGGGCTCAACTACAAAATTCCTATTTACTCACATCAGTTCACCTAAGTCCTCACCACATGATGTTAAACTGCATAGAAATACATCCTCACCATATGACATTAAACTGCATGGAAATACATCCCCAACACATGATGTGAAATTGTATGGAAGTATGTCCTTACCGCATAATGTTAAACTTCATGGAAATACATCCTCATCACATGATGTTAAAATGCATAGAAGTACGTCCTTACTGCATGACATTAAAATGAAAAAAAAATACATCTTCATCGCATGATGTTAAATAGCATGGAAGTATGTTCTTACTGCAAGACATTAAACTACACAGAAATATGTCCTCACCGCATGATGTTAAACTACATGAAAGTACGTCCTTACCACATGATGTTAAACTAAATGGGAATACATCCTCACTTCATGACATTAAACTGCACAGAGATGAACATACCCCCTATATGATAATAAATTGTGTGAATCATCTCCCACTTTTCATTCCTTATCAAAGGACCAAAAGAGACTTACCACGATCAACTAGAGTATAAGGTGATTCCACCATCCTTTAAGAGCACTTCAAACCCATATAACACACTTCATGTCTTGAGTGTCTTAGGTCACCACCAACCTTCCATGGACCTTGGATAGGATATTAAGCTTCAAGGAACCTTTTGTTGACTATGAATACATTCCCATGGATCATGCATATGCACTTATGGCTGTCAACCAAAGGCGGCACTCTGAAAAAGGACATTCCAATTTTTGGGAGCCCATACATCATTTCGAAAGTGCTCAACGCCTCAGTGTGTCTAAAATGCTCCCTATATGACTATCCCGCATCATTACTCTTCATCTGAGAAACTCAAGATGTGATTTACCACACCTACGCCCCTCTCATAGAAAGATTTTGGAGTGCACTTGACCCTGGGTATCCTAATTAAGATCTTGTGTAACATCTTCCGCACTAGGTCCATGAAAGTCATGACCAAAAACTGTATTTTATTTGGTCAAAGCTATACGACCTTAAAATCTAGCCCATAATGGTCAAAATATAAAGACCTTAAACTATAAACAAAAGAGACAAAAAACTCGTCAGGCCAAAAACCTATAAAGTCCGACCTGAGAAAAAGTCAAGTCTCTGCTCGCAAAACTCCCCATTCTATGAGTTTAGTAAAAAAAATTAGGGCATAAAAATAAGAGGAATAAATCTCATAGGGTCTATAACCCTAGAAAAAGAAATTCTATGCTCGCTACACCCACTGGTCTAGGGAAAAGTTAGGGCAGTGTTTGTCACATCTCATCGCCATAAGAATATGTTCCCTAGGCGGTGACACAGCTTTTAGGGTACTCAAACCCTCCTTGTATTTTACATTTTCCACAAAACACACTTTGTGAGTTGGTGTGTCTTGAATCACCATAACCTTCCATAGCCCATGGAAAGGATATCCAGCTTCAAGGGCCCTTTAATTGAAAATGAATATATGCCCATGGCTTCTGCATGTGTGCATATGGTCGTCAACCAAATTCATCACAATGAAAAAGGACATTCCAATTCTTGTGATCATTGACATCATCATGGAAGCACTCAATATCTCATCATGTCTAAAACACTCCTTGTATGATTTTACCATATCTTTATCCAAACTCAAGCACTCCAAATCTTGATTTACAAGTCCCCACACCAAAATATATAAGTGGATTCAATATCCTCAATGTTACATCACCGTGTTTCGTGCCCTTCATCAAGTATGGACTGTGACACTTCATTTCCTAACCTTTTATTTCCCATGTCTAGTTATTCTAAAACACAAGGTGTAGATATCGAGTTTCACTTTAAGAGATAGTTACCATAGGGTTCCAGAACCCTTCTCAAATAGCCTTTGTCTCATACACAACATCATTATTTAGACATTTGAGTCTTCACAAATATTTCATAGACCTAAGAAATAAGTGAAGATCATATTTAACTTGGCATGATACTGATGCATAAGGGCCTTGTCCCACCAACTAGAGGAATATTATCCTTTCTAGAAAGGAGCCTCAATCCTTGTGAGCCCTTGCAACACCGCTTCTGAACCTGGCATTTCAGAATGTCATGGGACATACCAAGTATGTCTGCACCACCTCATACTCATGGAATCAAACTTTAAAATTATGATTTACATCATCCATGATACAACTATCTAGGTAGTCCTAGTATCCCTAGTATTCCAACCTCGTCAATATTACCACCATAAATATTTTATAGCCCTTCAAAAAGATACCCAGCTTCAAGGAACCTTTTCTTGACTATGAATACATGCTTATGACTCCTGTGTATGCGCCTATGGCCATCAACCAAACATTTAACTCTACAAAAATGGGATTTTGATCCTCATGAGCCTCAACAAAACCATGGTAGGATCTAGTACCTTAGAGTGTTTTGGGTCATTCCTGGAAAATTTGTACTATATCCCATGATTGTATGGTCTGAGCTAAAAGACCCTAAACTAGAGAAACAGATTGTCCAACCTAAAAGAACTTAAACTAAAGCAACATATGTTCTGAGATAAAATACCTTAAACTAAAGCAACAAATGGTTCAAGCTAAAAGATCTTAAACTAAAGCAACAGATGGTTCGAGCTAAAATACCTTAAACTAATGTGACAGATGTTCTGATCTAAAAGACCTTAAACTAAAGAAAAAAAATGGTCAAGCTAAAATACCTTAAACTAAAGTGACAAATGATCTGAGCTAAAATACCCTAAACTAAAGCACATGGAAATTACTATGAGGCCCACTACATGGACTTATCATGCTCGAGATTCTTTCCATAGATATGCAAATCACTCATTCTTCATAACATATATCCTACCTGGATGATCCCTTTACACATCAAGAATTAATTCTCGTTCATTAAAGATAAAAAAATGGGTATCATTGGTGATTTGTAAAATATTAAAGAAATGAAATATCATGAACATCACGGATAAAGGAAATATGGATGGAATCATATAAAAATTCAACAAACCAGTTCATCGATACCATATAAAAGGCGGGATCTCCACACATCGGAGCCTCACTTATGAATGCACGAGCCAAAGTATGATTAAAAATGTTACCTTCATTATATAACATGCTTGAAAAAGTGGCGAAAAAAGAGAACCAACCTCTACATTGGTAGATTCAATTGGAGGAACTCCCAGAGGGGAAGGTAACAAAGCCTCTAAACTTCAAGGAAATAAAACTACAGCAAGAAGTGAAGGGATATTTCAACTACAAGTTGGGTCATATAGCATTTCCAAATATCAATAGATGTGACCAAGGTTAGAAACATACCTTTTCTGTTCACATCATTGGCATCATCTGCTAACTCAACTCTATCTATAGAGGAATATGAAACTCCTTATTACGATGAATGGTTTCATAGTACCTCTGTAACCTCTTCTGTAGAAGTACTTCACTCCCCACCCTTAAGGATTTCAAGAATAGAAGATAACATTAAAAGTTATGAAAAAGGTAAAAAAATAGATCTAGCCCTGAATAAGTGTTTACCATATTCAAAACTCACCACCACATCATCCATGGCAGAGGAAGAATAGCTAACTACATCATCACCCTCCAAAAATGATTCCACTTGTGCCTGATCAGATGGAATAATCACTAAAACATCTGCAACAGACAATGAACATGACTAAATAGACACGCAGACCATATCTGATTCTTGATGGACTGGTCCTAGAAGTGGAGGATCTGTTGGAGTCACCAAATGTTCATCCGCGACCTTAAAAACATATGTGTGCTCTCCAAAATGAACCTAGTGGGGTCTTTTAAGTTTTCAACAAATTATGAATGCGATGCCAGAATAATCCAACATGAAAAAAGGGGAATTAGACACCCTACTTACTTGGTGGATTCATAGAAGAGGGATATGAAAATATAATTCACTTCCTATTCTTATTTTTCTTCTTTTATAAAGATATTCATTTGGAAGGTGTCGAATTTGGAGACACACCCTCAGAAGTGTCGATTTCCACCCTCATCTAAGACAGTCGATCTAGGGACCCCTCATCATCATCTCCCCAGTCAATGACAAATTCTTCTCTGATGACCATACCATGAGGAGTGTATTAAGGGGATGGAAGGTCCATATGATCTTAAGTATCCTCCTCCTATGACTGTACATATAAAAGATGTCAATATCATCATAAATTAACTAAAACACCTTAAAAGACACGGTAAACTAGAACTCATTGCTTCCTTGGTAACATGGTAACTCTATTCATCCACATAAACCTGAAGCGTTCCAAGAAGGACCATTTGGTGGACTTGTGGAGAATAAAATATCTAACCCCAAGGACTCTCAAAAACTGAATCAATACCCCCAAGGATGTATCTAACTTCCTTAGTGTGATCTTAAAAGGTAACATCATGAGGCACCGTGAAATAAGCAAAGCCATCTAAAAGCACCTCTAAGGGGGTCAATATGACTCAAAGGGAATCCTCATAATACTTTTCCTTCCTGATATCCCATTTTCGAGATTCAGTGGGGAACATCAAGTCACACTCATACCTTATATCCATGGAAGTAGATGTTTATGATAGAAATGGTAAATGTTTTACTTCCTTGAGGGGTTCCACTGGAGCTTATAACCACTTAGAAGCCAAATTCTTTCCAAGATTGTGATTGTATTAAAATACTGGGGGACATAAGGCCTCACTCACCAAATTGGATAATTCCCTATTGCAATATGAATGAATCCAAACATCCATGTAGCTTTGGGACAAGCTGATTACTATATATTGAGGGGGAAGGCATATTTCTACACCTGTATCTTTTTTGGTGAACATCAGCCAAAATTAGAGAGATACCATCAGGTAATCCTCGGCTCTAACATGGATAGAGCTAGAAAATATTGATTGGATGCATAGAAATTGGTGGTTGAAACGGTATGGTTCATACCATTTGAAAATGAGGTCCTTGTTAATACGGGTATAAAGAGACCCCTCGCAAAGTGAAACCATATAAGCACATTCTCTAAGTTTGTCCTTACCTTCATTAGTAAAACTTATTCTCGGCATGGCAATATATGTCCTAAAGAATAAATGCTCATGATGTTTTAAAAAATCCATGATTTCATAATCTTTAAATACAATGGTTCTTACCCCGTTAATTTATTGTAGGTATGGTATGAAGTTAGTGTTGGGTATTTATCGAATGTTTAGATATTCATAACCACCTAGATGAGCCCCTATACAACCCCATAATACTTGGAAGGGGCTCATGGTTCTTTAGGGGCTTCTAACTTATATACATGATGCAGGAGGCGATAAAGCTTTTCCAACACAAGGATTTCTAGTCTGACATGCTCCTCACTGACCATCTTAGACACCATCGCAAAATTAGAGACTTGGACTCCCCCCTTCTCTTTTTTCAGGAGTAAGTACCCACTTAGGTACATGGAAATGAATCCAGCTAGTTGGACCAATGAGTAAAAACCAAGGAAAACCTCCCAACCCTAATATCTAGACTTCCAGCCTTCAACTGTGGGCCAATAAGCACCCAACACACTACGAGATTCCTTAGTGAGCCAGGATTTTGGCTTTTGGACTCTTGATCAGGGTTGATCTTCTCAATAAAGTGCTCTATCCACATGTTTAAAGGGATATCTACCCCAGGGATCACCTGCGTCAAATAGAACTACTTATCTAGCTTTATTAGATCTAAAGTTAAAGGGGTAGTCTTTGTCATATCATTTGAAGTGGATCGAGGAGGAAAGAATTCATCATACATGACACCGAGCATAGTCACACCACAAATCTTCTTCATTTCCTGAATATTTATGTCGTCTTCTCCGTATGTGAGGTGGAAGGTGTTCGTATCCAGGCTCTAATGGCTGAACAACTCCACCATCAAATTCTTATTGAAATATTTCATTGTCTAGGATATCCAAATAGCTTCATACATCCCGATTTCCTTCAGATATCTGTGGAATTCATAAATAATTTATTGAACCCAAAAGCTTGATCCCCAATCGAGTCCAAAACTTCCCCCTGATTGGAAGTCCTAAATATATATCCATCCATATGTTCAATCATAGGCCGACTATCGTATTATCGAGTGATACATATGGATTTTCTGGTTAGATACACGATCATTCCCATTGTAGTTTTTCAACATAAATGTCAGTAGATGACTATCCTCATGGTCCCCTTTTGAGATAAAGTGCACCTAGAGAAATGTTAGCTTAGAGATTATTTTAGGACCTCCAGATCTAGAAAGAGGGTATGAATGATGACTTTGGAGGAGGGATAGAAGCCTCATTGGTAAGAAAAAACCCATAAAGGGGAAAGAATTCCAACAAGGGATAGTTTGAGAAATTTGATCCCATAAAATTCAACAGACTCTGTTGATACGAACCGACTAAACGAATGCAAGTAGGATCCCTGATCGCTTCCATAACATCGCAGCAAGAAATTACTACTCCTTCCTCCCTCTCTGAGGTCTTGTTACCAGGATAGTGATAACCATAATCCATCTAAAAATAAGTAAGTGTAACATTTCATTTTAAATGAACACAAAGTCTTGACAAAAATAAAGACATGATATGAGACAATGGCATCATGCGCATCGCATGAATCAACCAAGGATTAGTGAACCACATGAAGTGTTCAAGGATTTACTAATCTCTAAAATACTTGTAGGGCGCATAAAACCTATAGGGAATCATGTGCATCGCATGAATCTCCTTGGAGACTTGCAATTATGTAACCTAAACATGGTCATGAAAATGATAAGAAATAAAACCCTTGGGTCAGAAAATTCTCATGAAACCCTCGAGGAAACCATAACCCTAATATATTAAGTATAAGGAATTATTGATGAATAGTTCGTGATTGAGGTAGAAGAGTGTCTAAGAAGAAAGCAGTCTTGTGCAAGAGCTCCAGTGATCAGGATTCGCAGCATAGGCTCACGAATAGGGTTCACGATCAGGGTTCTCGGCATGGTCCTACAATGGAAGAAACAAAAAGAATGCTCTGAGAAAGAGGCGGCTGGTGGAATAAATTTTCCTCCACACCCCCTTATATATAGGGAAGTTCTTGAAATACCAAAAGTCACCTGGTAGACCAAACATCACTTGAGGCACTAGTTCGCAACACCATCAAGGACTCTTGCAGGCATTTAGTTTCCTCAAAACTAAGTCCTTATCCCCTTAGATGTCACTCTTGAGGGGGGGGGGGGGTTAATCCTTCCAAATAATCATTAGAAAAATAAAAAAGGAATAAATACTCAAATATGGGTATCATTTTCCCCATAAAAGAAAGTAATAATAGGATGTTCAAAGAATCAAAGATCCTCTAAAGGACTCATGATCGTATGACCATTTCAAGGTCATGTGAAGGCTCCACGCATGGTGCATAACCCATGGTAAGTCTTGAGAATCCCCCATTGGAAAACCTTCATGCTCTTATAAATGATATCTTGACAACCATGGTCCTAGGGTAAAAATAAAATGAGTTCCCTTAGGCTGCATGGTTTTTCATTGTAAATCACTTGAAAAACCATCTGAAACCCTTATAAAATAAGGAGGGTTGATATTCAAAGGTATAGATCCCTAGTGTTCATGAATCTCATGCACCATATCATCATTTGGAAGAATAAAATACATTGATGATATCTAATCCAACTCACAAGACCTCTAATCCTTCATCACATAAAACAGATGAGATAAAGGGAAGAAGGAAAGTGGGGTTCACGGACACTGAAAGACATGCGAAGAACCCCTAAGTGACCCACGAGACATCATGAGTCCTTGAAAACACGTATGCCTTATCTCAAAAAATCCATTTGTATTATCATTACCACTGCACGGAGGTCCTTAAGTGTGCCCAGGAAACTATGTGTCACTTTAAGGACAATTGAATATATTTTCCCATGAAATTATTTCACACTCCTCATATAACCCATATTGGTCATGCAAGACACCATCGGAAAATCAAGTAAAAAATCATGGATATTACACGTGAAAACTTATGTGAATCTCAAACTTTTTCACATAAACAATGGGAATTAAAAGGGATGAGGTGAGTGATGTTCGTGGTCACTGAAGTATATGCGGACTGCCCTACAAGACACCACAAGTACCTAGCTTCATGTCCACCTCATCTCATTTAGTTCATTTGTATTGTCATTCTCACCATACGAAGCACCCCAAGTAGCTTTGTGGTGCTTTAAGGACTAACAAATAGATTTTTACATGGAATTATAGCACACCCCCGTATGACCCATGATGGTCACGTGATGCATCACCAAAAAATAGAAGAAATATTTTCAACAACACTCATGAAATCTCACATGACTCCCAAAATTTGTCACATAAAACAAAGTGGGTGAAAAGGGAGGAGGAGATAGGTGTTTGCGGTCGCTGGAAGGCATGTGATGCATCTGATTCCCCCATGGTGTAGTCCCACAAGACCCCAAGACAAGTCACCCAAGGTCTCGTGAGTGTCTTTCAACAAGAATTTGGATCTTGTGAAGGCCTTAAGACATGTCAGTACAATGACATGAAATTCCTTTGACAGAACCTCATGATCAAACAAGTCTTAAATAATCGGCAATAACCTGATAAGGGAAGCATTCATGTAAGAGACTTGCGATCAATAAAAATCAGGAGATGAACTCAGAGAAATCCACAACATAGACTGGAAAAGTTGTGTGGTTCCAGACCCATTCGTCAACTCCATCCTGGACTCACGTTAGATACACTACAAAAATCATGGATTATCAGGGGTTATGATGCCTATAAATTCCCCATTAAAACATGAAGAAAGGGTTTGAATCTGACCGCCACTACACACGTTGGATGCCCAAACTCTGCAGGATTCAACTCTTGACTTCTGCAAACTTCTCTAAGCAATTGATCAAGCAACAAACCAGATTTTCTTTAGGTAATATATCGATGAGTAGCCAAAGTAGTCATCTGCTAGGAAGAAATAACTTTGCGTGATCATCCATGTATCAAAAGAAGTACCTCTGGTGGGTTATGTGAAGGAAATTCCGCAAGCCCACTGGATCACACAGGACATAAGATGAACTAAAACTAAACAAAATAAATGCATTCATAATACTAGGGTTAGAAACAATATTCTTAGTGGAATTATCAGGTGGAAGACATGATCGTTGGCCCCTATGTGCTTCATGTGTGTCATCCAAGGACACGCGATAGCACCAAGACATGTCGCCTAGATATCACGACACTCCTCCAATGTACCATCTATTATATATGAAATACTCTATACATTCCATAACAATTCATGTGGTTCTCCCATGGGCATCACTTTGATATTTCACACGCCTTGGGTCTATCACCTAGGACTTGTTGTGTCCTTCGAACACATCGTCTAAATCATATAAATGTGCCCTCCATTGTCAGTTGGGTCTCATAAAAGCATATGTAAATGATAACCAATCTCTTATGATTCCCTATGGGAAAGGAATCTAAGACTCACAATGGCCTCCAGACGTGTCTTCCAATTCTTGTGATATCTCTTAGAGGTTTTAGCCAAGACATGCGACACCCCTCGAACTATGCCACACTGACTCTCACAACACCCTCCATATGTGTCAAGCCAGGTTATATGATGGCTCCCAAGACATGATAATTAGGTCATGTGATGCCCTCCAGACAAGAAGTTCATGTCAATAGGGCACCCCAAGACTAGACAAGAATTATCTGTCCCCAGTGTTAAAGCCTCGACCAATAGGGAAACCTCAATGTATAAGACCCGACCAATAGGGCAGCCTCAGTGTATAAGCCCCGACATAAAGGTAACTATGACGACTCTAATTCCTACCATATCTAGGATAAGTAGGATACCTATATTTGTGGTTTTAGATCTATATTAATCATCTAGGGCATCCCAGTACTTGACAAGCATCGTTTTTCCTTGGTGTGTAAGCCCCGACCAATAGGGAAGCCTCATTGTGTAAGCCCTGACATAAAGGGAACTATGATGAATCTGATTCTTGTCATATCCATGATACATAGGCTACCTCTCTTCAAGTTTCGATCTCCATATTAATCATCCAGGTCAATCCCAGTATCTAAGTCCCTTACTCAAATAAATGACATTGATTACTTGTTATCCCTTGTTTCTCACAACAAGAATGACTCATGTGGGCTTAGGGAATCGTAATGATCATCACATATGCACTATAAACATTCACAATGGTACAAGGTAGCCTCAGTGTGTAATCCCTAACATAAACTGAACTATGAATACTCTGATTCCTTCCATACTTTGGATACATAGGATTCCTTCTCAAGGCTCGATCTCTATACCGATCACCCCAAGGACTGTTCCAATACCTAAGCTCTATATCTACATGCCATGAGGCTGATCACCTATTACCCCCTTGTTTATCACACCAAGCATAACCCACATGGGATTAGGGGGCTTAACGAACACCTCATTGAAAATCATGAATATCCATTAACTAGGGAAATGGTATGGACACCCCTTATACAAGGGTATATACCTTAGGTCCAGTCCAAAGGACGTGAATGAACTACATGCATTTTGATTCCTACAATAACCAGAATACGTAGGATTCCACATAATGTCTTAATACCTTCCTTGTAATATTAACCACCTCCTTACATGGAAGAATATTCCAAAGCACTTGGTTATATGGCTTTAGCATACAAGAAGCCACCTGTTACTAGAAAATGATAGAGAACCTCAGATACATACAGATGGATTCACTAAAGAGATCCCCATATTTTTCATATAAAATATAATTAACTTATAGTTATTTCTTTAGGGTAACCGTTCCTATATAGGGATTAGAAATAGATTCACGAACATATCTTAAATCTATAATAGAGTCTTAGAGTTGGAAACAACTCCCCCAAAAAGGGTTCAATGATCATGACCTCTCATCCTCTCAACTAATTTGATTCCCCAAGATTCATTGGTCCTGAAAACTCATATGAATTCTAGCCTTTGGAAAGCAGTTCTGTACCCAGTTATGGATAATGGAACCATTGAGAGTTTCTAAGGAATACAAAACAAATGAAAAAACTGATGTGCATGATTGAATGAGGCCATAAAATACCCATCAATCAAACTATGAAAGGGAATCCCATTCCAAATTCCATGTTGAAACCCAACGAAACATACTCACAAGTCATAAGTGTGAGAAGAAACATCTTGAAAACTATCTCAAGGAAAGTGGGAGATGTTTCAAGTTTGTAAAACAGATACATAAATCTAATCAATGTTGAAGAGAGATGAAAAAACCCACTAATGAGATGAAGAAAATAAGGTTCAGATCAATAATCATCTTTTGGTATAGTGTTTCAACTTCAAGGAACACATTCATTATGAATTCCAATGTTCTAAGAAAAGGGTTTTCAGAGACAATAAAAGAAAAAAAATTACAAGTACTATAGATAAAGGAAGGGAATATGTTATCACTACTACTGAGGTGGATCTTGAAAATTATGTGGTGATAGGTACGCTAGTTATTTATTCAAGAATAGATAATGTATTTTTTGATTCTGGCTTTACATATTCCTTCATATCTTACAAGTTTAGTAAAACTATTCAAACACCCCCTAAAAACTTGGGGAATAACCTATTTGTGAGAACAAAAAATAGAAGATTTGTCGCATCCCAAGTATATAACTCCTCATCAATCATATTTTGTGTACTAAACCTCCCATAAAATCTTTTTATACTTCCATTAGTGTAATTTTATTCTATATTGGACCTGAATTGACTGTCCATATATAAAGCCAACATCAACTTTCAGGAGAGGTAGATCACTCTTCACACCCCAAGTCACCAAATTATGTATAAGTGTTAGGAGTAGAATAAATATCATTTTAAATATTAATATGAAGTGTGGATATTATTTCCTTATGAGAAAAAATATCTAGCTCAAATGATTAAAGAAAAAGAGAGAGTCATTCTTCAAGATATTCCCATTATGAGGGATTATACTTATTTATTCCTTTAAGAGTTTCTTGGTCTTCCTCCTGATCGAGAGGTTGAATTATAAATTGAACTTATACCTGGATCTTTTCCCAAAAACAAGACTCCCTAAAAAATAACCACCATTGAGTTGGAAGAACTGAAGAAGTAGTTAGAAGATAATTTGGTAAAGGTTTTTATATGCCTGAGTGTTTCACAGTGGTGTGTGTCGGTCCTCTTCATCAAGAGTATGGATGAGTCAATGTGTCTCTATATTTATTATCTTGAACTAAACAAATCATGATAAAGAAAAATTATCCACTACCATGGATGGTTGAATTTTTGGATCAATTACGTAGGACCCAGTATTTCTCTAAGGTGGACCTTTGGTCAGGATATCACTAATTAAAGGTAAAGAAGGGAAATATTCAAAATATTTCTTTTTGAACAATGTATGGACACTATATTCATATAGATGCCCTTAGGACTCAGTAATTATCCAAAAAACCTTTATGGACTTGATGAAAAAATTATTTAGAGATTACCTTGACAAATATTTGGTAGTCTTTATAGATGAAAAAATGATATAATCCAAAAGCAAGGAGGATCATGAGGAGAATTTGAATACTATGATAAAGAATTTTCAAAATGAGAATCTATATGAAAAGTAAACTAAATGTGAGTTTTGGATAGAGGAGGTATCATTCTTGAGAAAAGGGATATCTATGCACCCTTCTAAGGCATATAAAATTGAGGAGTGGCCCAGAAAAAAATCTATAATGGTGATCCATAGTTTCCTTGAACTAGATGATTATTACTGAAAATTTGTCTCATGAGATTTTATGTATGAGATTAGGGAGTAAACCTAATCCATGGCAGCACTCTGTCCACCATGTGATGTTGTCTAGACAGTTAGCCTTGACTTGTGCTTATGTCATGTTATATGTTACTACCATATTTATATGATTCCATAATCATGTTATTACTTGTTCATTATGTTATACTTATATATGATTATTCACAAGTCTCACCTTTTTATGATATCATGTTATTCCTCTTTATTGATATGTTATACTTCATCATTTTTATTCTCTTACCGGGTTTTTTAGCTCACCCATTTTGTCTGTATAATTCCCAGTTTATCCTATGAAATTTTAAGATCTCATTATGGAGATTAAAATAAAGTCATTTTATTTTCATGTTGATTTTTTATATATCTATTCTTCCAAAGACATTAGTCCTCTCAACCCTTTGGTTGTATTTATTGGAATATTAATATTAAAAAACATGTGATAATATGTGTAAAAGGATTGTGTCACTATATCATGACACTATTTTATGACACGATATTATGTTAATGTTATTCTCTCATGGATCATGATTATGATATATGAATTTATGGGTATGATTTTAAAATTTTAAGATCATGTTCTCATACCCTTATGCTTATGTTATGCTTAAATGATCATTTATATCTCCCTTATTTACCCTTACTGATCATCTAAGGTCACCCTTTATTATGTTCCTTTTTCTTCATGATATGAGTTAAGTTCTTAATCTTGATAAGCCTAATAAGGGTTCTATTTGTGAAGAACTAAGTGATAGATAATGCGGATCTTTTATATACTCGTTGTTTGTGTATCCAAATTTCCAAATATATTAAACTTTTACGGTTTTGATGTGGGTAATAATGACATGGAATGAATATTAATCTAGTAATATGTAATATTTTTGTATGAAATGTTTGATCCACCTCATGTTCAAATAGTTGGGTGCATAACCTCCTTATTTGAAGAAGGGGAGATTGACTAGAAGTACAAAGGGAGAATTGATCTTTTTTGGAGTTCCTTCCCACATATTAAGGGGAAGGGGGAGGTTTAATGATGAATGAAGATGAACCCATTCAAAGGGGAGATTCATATTCAAAGGAAAAACCATATATTTAAAGGAATAATAATATCCCTTTGAATTTTATTTCCAATAAGGGGGAGATGAATTTAATATTTCCAAAAAAATACAAAGGGAGATATTATTCAGAATCCCAAAGATTGAGTTGTATTTTCTAATAATATGTGATATTATGTTGATGCTTGGGGGATTATTAACAATTAGTTTGATTGATTGATTATTTGATTTGTGGAAAAGGCATCATTGGTTATTGTGTTGGGTACATTATCTAATACAAATAGAGGACCTTGGAGAGAATATTAATGGCGAAAATAGGAATTATAATGAGGAGGAAAAAATAGAGAGGACTATAGACTCTAGTCATAATGAAAAAATCTCCCTCTAGGGAACACCCCCCCCCCCCGCAAGAACACAACATCTCATTTCTCTCTTAACCAAAATTTTCAACCCTAATACACCCCCACTATCATGACCCATCCCAATGTGGCACATGCTACGACTACACCAAGCTCGCCTGCAATAGGAAGGGGGATGGAGACCAGTGCTGAGTAGGAATATCCCACAAATGAGAGGCATTATCCTAAAGCATATGTACACACAAACACATATCCAAGCCCACATAATTATGAAATGTAAAACAACTGAAATAATGCATGCATAAATATAATATCCCATAATAAAGTACGACAGTAAAGCACTAAAAATGGAAAAGGGGCCAAATACAAGCCCAAATAAAAACTATAAAGAGTCCAACCTGCTCCAAGGGTGAGGAATAATTCAAATGAAAGCTCCCAAAAAATACCCCAGTCTGACAAGCTCCATCTACACTCCACCCACTCCCAACCCTCCTTAGAAACCATCAAAAGGTTCATCGTCTGCACAAGACACGACATGTGCAGGAAAATCCCATACCGGGGTGAGTATAATAATAATTAGTAGGACACACCGACAAAACTAAACATTAATCACCAAGTATAGTTAGATCAATGCAAGATATAAAAATAAATGTATAATAGAAACAAATAGATATAATTAGGAAATACACCACACCATCAAGTGGTCATAACCAACTATTAGCCACCAAATTTTGTTCAAAGCAATGATCATTCTAGGAGAACTCACTCCACAAGCCATTCTACCATTAGATACACTCGATGAAGAGGTATTGGTCATTGGGCCCCACCCAAGGAAGCAAACTCGTCTAAGGGGACCATGATACACTGATAGGGGTTCACTCCCAAAACTGCTAAGGGACACCACAAACCCATTCTAGATAACCTCTCTACATATGGGATTGTATTCCAATGATTACACAAACCCTACTGATATGACCTACTAGATCGAGTATTGAAACCCTGCTCAGGGAGGTTATGCTGATTCTAAAAACTCTAACTATGGATGATATAGGATCTCACTCCAGTCTCACGGAGGGACACCACAACTCTATCTGAGACTCAGCCTCTAGAGGAGATCACAATCCAGTGATGTGGATGTAATGCCCCACTGTACCCTTGAGGGAAAGGACCATGGTAACACACTATAACTATACTATTACAAACTAATAAAATGAAGATCCTAAATCACTCTTGAAGAAAGTATACGACGTGTCCCAGGGGGTACATGGTGTGTACAGTTATCCCAAGTTCTTATCATGTGGAAGAGCCTCACATGGAATGTAATATCCATATACATGGCATGTAGAATGATATAAACAGTATATAGAGATGCATGATATCCTTTCTATATCGTATAGTCATGTCAGTGTACCAAATTTGTGCCCATGTACTGGTCTGTGTACACCAAGCCATGTCTATATGGGAGTACACAGTGTTTTTATGCTTGTGTACTCTAACTCGTGTTTGTGTACTCTCCGAAGTACACTCAGAATCAACTAGGGAGGGACACATATTGTGTGATCCTTATCTTCCTCCCAAAACCCTATTTGCTGCTGAAAGGGGCACACATGTCATGTAATCTTGGATTACAAGTCGTATTCTACGGGATTTTCCAAAAATCCCAGATCTTCCTCCGTACGCCTCGATCGATCCTCCGGCTTCCAATCCGTCGACCGCCATTCCACGAAACTCAAGATATAAACTTTTTTCCCATTCCATAACTGAATCAACATGTTTCTTCACCATACTTACTTTAAAAGCATATCTAATTAACGTTCTTCATTTTGTGCTAAATAATGACAAAGAATGAAAAACCGGGAATCATTCGTCATCTAAATTGCTCCATCTCTATTTTCACAGCTCTATCATTCCATGTCAATCTTAGATCTACGGTATCACATCATTTCACTAATAAATGGGTGTGTAATGATCGATTGATCATGAATAGTCAAACCCTGATCCAAATTAAGAAGGCATGTGGTGAATTGCATAACCAGGGAAGAAAATAACAAGAAAAAACAATAGGAATTAACCTTGATTGATGTTCATGTCAATCTCAATTTGTTTTCATTAGATAAAAAATGAAGATATTCAAAGTAATTCTCCCAATTCACCCCTTAAAATAACCATCCCACAAATACACATGATCCGCAAATCAATCTTTTGGTCAATTGATCAACATTCATTATAGGAATCAATAACGGGGAAGAATCCCAATAAAACAAACATCCTTTCTTGATTCGGTTTGATCACTGATAAAGAATGATTTTCGCATCGCATTCATTGTCAAGATCTATAGAATCCAAGGTTTGTTGATATTTAAATTTAAAATCTGTCATCGTCCACCAATGGGGTCTCCTCCAATGCTCCAATGGAACTCATAAAATTCACAGGGTTATGCGGATAACCCAATTAATTTTCCTTAAATGTGTATTTAAAGATAAAACTAGTACCCTACATCAAAATAATTTTTTTAAAATTTTTTTATTTATTTTATGCCCGTGAAAATTTTTATAAAAATGACCCATGCCAACAAATGTTAAGTCACGCCTAGGATAAAACCACAATTCTGAACTCAATGGTTCCCTCAAATTTCTAATTTGGGAACCCTTTTAGGATTTATTCCATTTTTTAGGAAAACTGCACATGCGTGATAATTAATATATTTAATATATTTCAAACATTTATTCCGGGCACACCGGGCCTCAGAATCACACTTCGTCTCAGCACCTGGTCTCAAAAATACTTCATATAATATAAAAAATAATACAGGGGAAATAAAATACATTATATTATCCCCACCTTAGGTATTTTCATCATGAAAAGAGAAAAACTACTCAAAGAGATGTGGGTACTAGGCTCGCATCTAGGTCTCCTGATCCCAGGTGCTCTCCTAAAGGTTCTCATACTACCACTGGACACACACAAGGGTAATCGATCACCTACAAAGGATACTCTCCTATTGATCCTTGATCTATACTAGTTACTCAACATAGGTTTATCCATCCTAAATCTTCATCCTTCCCCAGTTGATAACATGCTATGTTTCATGAACATACCTCCTCAATTGAAAAACGTGGAAGACATCGTGTACTCGGTCCAACTACGATGGTAGGGCTAAGTGGTATGTCACTTCACCAACTCTACATAGTATCTATAAAGGACTAATGAATCTCAGAGATAAATTACCACCACGTCCAAATATCCTTAATCCATGTCAAGGTGAGACCCTAAGGAACACATGGTCACCTACCTATAACTCCAAAGGTCTTCTTCACCTATCAGTATAAGAATTTTAACGACACTTTATAGTATTCATCTACTCATGTATGATCTGCACCTTCTCTATTGTAGTTCACACCAACTTTGGTCCCATGAGTGATGACATTCTAGGATCAGTCTAATAAAGTGGTGACCTAAAGGTTTTCCTGTAAAAAGCCTCAAATGGTGCCATACCGATGGTGGAATGGTAGATATTATTGTATGAAAATTCCACCAAGGGTAGGTGGTCCTCCAAACTCCAAAAAATTCCAACATTCCATCTTGCAACATTTCCTCCAAGACATGGATGGATTGCTCTTCTTGGCCATCAATTTAGGGATGAATCGTTGTGCTCAAGTGTAATTGGGTCCCAAATGCCTCTTGTAATCCATTCCAAAACCGAGATGTGAAGTGAGCATCATGATCATAGATGTTAATAGATGGAACTCCATAGAGTCTAATTATCTCCTACATGGAGATATTTCCCAAGATCTCTACTAAACCCTATTCTTGAATTTCTAAGAAGTGATATGACTTAGTGAATCAGTCTATGATCACCTATATGATATCATTTCCCATCCCATTTCCATTATGGAACCTCAAGGGGTTGAACTAAACCCACTGGAACTTTATTCTCAATCATCACTTATTGATAAGTAAGGCATCAAAATACAATCTCTAAAAATCCTTTCTTAATCCCTGGCCACCAAAACTGACATCTGAGGTCCAGGTACATATTTTCCACACATGTATGTACCTTCAAATTAGATGTGTGAAACTCTCTTATAACCTCCTCCCACAACATCACTGGTACCATCATGCATCCTCTAAAAAGAACATAATGCTCCCCACCTTCGAAAAATCCATCAGAATCATGTCTAATGTACATATGATTATGTAGGGTCTCATAGTTGATATCTCCACATTGAGAATCCCTTACATGGTATAGAAGCATTGGGGTAACAACCATCGACTGAAGATATGTAGAACTATCCCTATCCACAAAGGAAAACTACAAAGAGACTAAATACTCCAACGCCTCATCCAACAACTGAGAACAAGATATATTACTAATTACATATACTACCACATCCCCCTTCCTAGAAGTATAAAGAATCTCAAAGTTATAGTCCTGGAGGAACTCTATCCATAACCTCTATATCAAGTTAAGATCCTTATGAGAGAAGATGTACTTGAGACTCTTGTGGTCAAATCATATGATAAACCACTCACCCATCAGTTAGTGTCGCCACATATTTAATGTGAAAACTATAGCTGCTAACTCAAGGTCATGGTTCACGTAGTTCTACCCATGTGGTCTCACCTAGAGTGAACCATAGGAAATAAATGATTTTCTATACATCAAAACACAACCAATTACAATCCCTAATGAATTGAAAAACACTATGTACTTGACACCCTCCTCTGGTAACCTCGATATGGGAGCGATCGTCAACCTATGCCTCAGCTTCTGAAAGCACTGTTGGCACTTTTCCATCCACACAAAAGGCTGCCCTTTCCTAGTTAAGGATATCAAGGGTGTTGCCACTCTAGAGAATTTAGGTATAAACATCTGATAGTACATAGTAAATCAAAGTAAACTCTTCACCTCAGTGAAACTCTTGGGTGGATTCCAAGAAATAAATTCCACAACCTTCACTGGATCCATTACAACTCAAGCCTCTGAGAAGATGTGTCCTAGAAAATAGACCTCTCAAATCAAAATCTGAAATTTTGAGAGATTCCTGTAAAGTTGGTTCTCTTAGAGTGTGTCTAGGACTATCCTTAAGTGTTTTTCATAATCCTCCTCAAACTCTAAATACACTAGGATTTCATTGATAAATACTACCATGAACTATTCTAAGAAAGGATGAAATATCTAGTTCATGAGTTCCATGAAAACTATTGGGGCATTTGTCACTCCAAACAGAATCACCAAGTACTCATAGTGACTGTAACAACATCTAAAGTCCATCTTTGGTATATCTTCATCCCTTACACGCAACTGGTAATAGTCTGATCTAAAGTCAATCTTTGAGAACCATTATTCCCCTTTTAATTGATTAAATATGTCCTCAATTCTTCATAGTGGATACTTATTTTTCAAGGCCACCTAGTTCAAGCATCGATAATTCACACATAACCTCAAGATCTCATTTTCTTTCATGGAAAACAACACTAGGGATGCCCTGGGGAAAACACTAGGTCTTACAAATACCTTCTCTATCAAGTCCTCCAACTTCACCCTCATCTCATGAAGCTTTGTGGGAGTCTCCAACCGCAAGGTTGAATCCAAAATCTCAACCGGAATCGCAAAGTCTTGAACTAAATAAGTGGAAAGGAAGGAATGTCTAGCACCTGTGTATATAAAAACTACAGATAAAGTAGAAAAGACACAGATCATACCTCATATTATCTCTATATCCTTGGGTTCATAGGCCTCCATAGCTTACAGTTTCCCTCATCCCTACCCACCAACTCTTTGAGCCTGGAGTAGACCACCTGGGGGTGGTGGTGGTAATATTTTGAACCTCTAATCACCTTCTACTACCCTAATATCCCCTCTTCCACATTCTCCACCTTTTATACCACCATACTCTTTCCTTTTACTTTGTCTCAATATCCCCTCATCCATCTCTTGATCAGATGTATGATGGGTCAGGTAATCTCATGGAAGATGTCCCCAACCATCATAAGAGAAACACCACATACCCCTCAATTGATTTGATCCACCCTGAGATCCCTACACCACTGACCCTGAGTCCTGGGATCACCTCCTGAAGCTTCTGACCCGCTTGGATCCTTGTAACTACGGTCATCTACCTTATTCCGAGGTCTCGGCTACCAGGTACCCACTGATAGCTCCCACTACTGGTGTCTTCTCTACTATAAAACTTTCTACCAATAAGGATTGATCAAGCACTCCATCATAGGTGGAAATTCTAAGAGATACCAATGATTCTCTAATGTCCCAGTGCAATCCCTGCCCAAAAGTATGAACCTATAAGAACTGGCCTTGTACTATATTCAAGGAGTAACGTGAGAGATCAGTGAATCTCATTGAGTACTCTTCCATGGTCATACTACCCTGTTGCAGATACAAAATCTCTTTTATGCATACTAATTGAAATGTGGCTATATGGAACTCCTCTCTGAAGAGATACTCAAAGTATGTCTAGGAGATATCTATCTCTTCGTGTGACTGAGTCGCCAAACTCCACCATTTCCCCCACAGATCCCTAGATAAGACTCGCTACAAGGACTACCATATGATTGGAAGGCATCCTCTCAAGGAGGAAAATGTGAGTGACTATATCTATCCAGTCCTCAGCCACCTAGGGTCTGGATCAAAACAAAACCTGGGAGGTCACTACCTATGAAACTCGTGAAACACACTCATCCTGTGTGTATACTCAACTGGTAGTGCTAGTGTTAGCTGTTACTCATCCGGTGGTGGTATAGCTGGTAAACCACATGAAGCTTCTATCTCCAATACAAGTCCTAGTATTGATGCCTTGTTACTAGGTAGATCATCCTTGGGATCACGTGGTGGAATCATGAATGGCTGTCTACATAGAGGCATCCTGAAATAGAGAAAGATATACCATGATTAAAATAGTATATTTTGGGAGTTGACTCAAGGAGGATATGGAAAACACAACCATCATTATATGATTCATGTACCAAAAATTCCCCCCATAAGAAAATGTTTAAATATACCAAGTCTAAATAAAGGTGATCATAAACCTGGTGTATGGATATGTCAGTTGCCTCACTAACACTGTAATATCTGGATTGAAAGATGAACTCAAAACACTAAACACTGTCTCCCCGAACCAATCTCACCAACTCATGACCTAAAGTATAACTGACCTACTCTGATACCACTCTGTCATGACCCATCTAAGAGGTTCCCATGCCACGAATACCCCTAATCCCACCTCCAATAGGCTAGGGGACGGAGACTAGCACTGAGTAGGCATATTCCATAAATGGGAGGCATTAGCCTAAAGTACATGTACACACACACACATATCCAAGCCCACACAATGCTGAAATGTAAAACAAATAAAATAATGCATTCATATTTATTTAAGATTCCTCAACAGAGTATGATAGTTAAGTACTAAAAAGGGAAAACGGGGCCAAATATAAGCCCAAATAAAAACTATAAAGAGTACAAACTACTCCAAGGGTGATGACTAAGTCAAATTCAAGATCCCAAAAAACACCTCAGTTTGAAAAGCTCCATCAGTACTCCACCCACTCCATGTCCTCCTAGGACACCATCAAAAGGTTGATCATCTTCACAAGAAAAGACATGTTTGGGAAAATACCGTGCATGGGTGAGTATAAAAATACTCAGTAGAACACCCCTAAAACACTAAACAAGAAGAAAAAAGTATATTCAGCTCAATAAAAGATATAATAATCAAATTATAAGAGAAACAACCAGATATAATCAATAAATACACCCCGTCATTAGGAGGTCATAACAAACTATTAGCCACATGATTATGTTAGAAGAAACTCTCATTCCGGGAGAACTCACTCCATGAGCCATGACACCATTGGAGACACTTGATAAAGAGTTCTGGGTCATTGGACCCCACCCAAGGAAGCTCACTGGTCTAAGGGGGACATGATACACAGACAGGGGTTCACGCCCAGAACCGCTGGGGAAAACCACGAAACTAGTTTGGATCAACTTGCTATGTATGGGATCGTATGCCAATGATTCCACAAACCCTACCAATATGACCTTATAGATTGAGTATTTAAACCCTACTCAAGTAGGTCACATTGATTCCACAAACTCCAACTAGGTATGATAGAAGATTTCAATCCAATCTCATGGAGGGGCACCACAACTCTATCTAAGACTCAGCCTCTAGAGTGGATCACAATCCAGTGATGTGGATGTAATGTCACACTGTACCCTTTAAGAAAAGGACCAAGTGAATGAACTCAACCTATACTAGTCCAAAATAATAAAATGAAGATCCTCGAGAACTCTTGAAGAAAGTACATGGCGTGTCTAAGGGGGTACACGGTGTGTCTAACTATCCCATGTTTTTCTTGTTTGGAAGAACCACACACGACATTTAGTCTTCATATAAATGGAGTGTAGAAGGATATAAATGGTGTATAGAGACATAAGGTATCATTACAGTGTTTCCTGACCATGTTCGTGTATCAAATTCTTGTCTGTGTATCGGTCTGTGTACACCAATCCATGTCCATGTAGGATCAAATAGTGTGTCTTTTCCCATGTACTCCAACCCGTGTTCATGTACTCTCTAGAGTACACGCTGAGTCAACTAGGGAGGTTGAAATTTCATGTGATAGGGGTCAATTTATATGTTATCCTTATATTACTCATGAAATACAAACTACTGCTAAAGGGGGGCCACATAATCCCGGATTACACGCTGTGTTCTGTGGGATTTTACAAAAATACCAAATCTTCCTTCGCACACATCAGTCGATCCTCTAGTCTCATATCTTTCAACTTCAATGCCCCGAAACTCAAGGTCCAACATTTTTTTTCCATTCCATCACTAAATCAACACATTTCATCACTATTCCTACTTGTAAAATGGATCAAATCAATGTTCTTTGTTATGTGATGAAGAATGATAAAAAACATGAAATTGGGAATCATCTGTCATATGAATCACTCCATATCCATCATCAAACCCCTATTTTCCCATTTTGATCCCATATATGTGGTATTGGATCATTGCGCTAAGAAATGGGTGTGCAGAAATCGATTTATCTGGAATAGTTGATCCCCAGTCCAAATGAAGAACGCTCATGGTGAATCACATAACTAGGGAAGAAAAGAAAAAGAACAAATGAGAGGAACAAACCTTAATCATTGTTCATGTTGATCTTGATTCATTTTTGTTAGATAAACAATGAAGAGATTCAAATAAATTCTCCCAAATCTCCCTATAATATACCCATCCCACAAATACACATTATCCATGGATCAATATATTGGTCAATTGATCCACATTCATCGTAGGAATCAGGAACGGGGAAGAATACACATAAAACAAACATCCTAACTTGATTCGGTTTTATCACTAATGAAGAATGATTTTCACGTCATGTTTATTGGCAAGATCTGTTAAATATAAGGTCTGTCAATCTTTAAATTTCAAATCTATCATCATTTTCCAATGGGGTCTCCTTCAATTCTCATGGAACTTTTCAAATTCACAGGGTTATGTAGATAGCCCTTTTAATTTTCCATAATCATGTATTTCAATAGAAAACTAGGTCGTTTCATAAAAATATATTTTTTTTAAATTATTTTATTTATTTTATGCCTGTGAATTTTTTTTACAAACGACCCACAAAGACTAATGTTAAGTCGTTCCCTGGGTAAAACCACCATTTTTAACTCATGGTACCCCCAAATTTTTTATCCAATAACCTTTTTATGATTTATTCCACTTTTTAAGGAAATCTCTCTGTGTGTTCTATTTAATATAATTAATATATTTCAAACATTTATTCTGGGTACACCAGGCCTTGGAATCAAACTTCATCTTAGCTCCTGGTCTCAAAAATAATCCATATAATATTCAAAAATAATACACAAAAAATATAAGTTGTTACATTCTCCCCACCTTAGGGATTTTTATCCCAAAAGAGAAAAACTACTCAAATAGATGAGGTTACTAGGATCTCATCTAGGTCTCCCACTCCCATGTGCTTTCTAGAGGGTTCATGTACTACCACTAAACATGCACAATGGGAACCAATCACCTATGAAGGATCCTCTCACATCGATCCTCCATATTTACTAGGTACTCAGTAAAGGTTGCTTCATCCTCGATGTCCAGCTCGCCCTAGTCGGTAACATGTGATGGGTCTTGCATATACCTCCTTAGCTGTGACAAGTGGAAGACATCATGTACCAAGTCCAACTATGGTGGTATGGATAAGAAATACTCCACATCACTAAATCTACATAGTATCTAGAAAGGACCAATGAATATTAGAGATAACTTTTCACCGCGTCCAAATCTCCTCAATCCACATCGAGTTGAGACCCTTTGAAACACATGGTATCCTTCCGTGAACTCCAAAGTCCTTCATCGCCTATCAGCATAAGACTTCTAACAGATCTATGTAGTCTTCATCCACTTCTGAATGATATGCACCTTCTCTGTTGTAGTTCACACCAAATCCAGGCCCATGAGTATTGACTCACCTGTATTAGTCTAACAAAGTGGTGGCCTATAGGGTTGTCTGTATAAATCATTGAATGTTTCCATACTGATGGTGGAATGGTAGTTTTTTTTATATTCAAACTCTACCAAGGGTAGGTGGTCCTCCCAACTACGACCAAAGTCCAACATGCAAGCTTTCATTATGTCCTCCAAGGCCTGGATGGTCTGCTCTATCTGACCGTTATTTTGGGGGTGTATCTCTATGCTCAAGAATAATTGGGTCCCAAAAACCTCCTATAATCCCTTACACAACTGGTATGTTAAACAAGAATCATTATCAGAGATGATCGTAAATATAAATCCATGGTGTATTACTATCTCCTGCACATAGAGATGTCTCAAACTCTCTATTGATCCTTGATCCTGAATTTCTAAGAAGTGGTCCAACTTGGTGAGTTTGTCTACGATCAACCAACTAGAATCATTTCCCCAGGACATAAATGGTAATCTCATCACTATTTATATAGACATCCCATCCCACTTCCATTATGGCACCAAAAGGGTTTGAGCTAAACCTGCTGGAACTTGGTGCTCAGCCTTCACTTGCTGACAAGTAAGGCATCGAGAGGAAAACTCTACAACTCCTTTCTTCATCCCCATCCACAAAAACTAACATTGGAGGTACCGATACATCTTTTCCACACTTGGATGTACCACCAAAGTAGATTTATGAAACTCTCTCAGAACCTCCTCTTGTGACGTCACTGATACCATCATGCATCCTCTGAAAAGAATGACATGATCCCCACCTTCGAAAAATCTATCAGGAGAATGTATAGTGGACATCTAAGTTTATAGGGTCTCATAGTCAGTACCTCCACATTGAGAATCCCTGACACACTATAGAAGTAATGGGGTAACAACCATTGACTTGAGATAGGAAGCATTATCCCTATCCATAAAGGAAAACTGAAATAAGGCTAACTGGTACAATGCTTCGGCCAACAACTAAGAACAAGATCTCTTACTGAGAGTTCCTGCTACCACATCCTCATTCCCAGGATTATAGACAATCTCAAAGTCATAGTAATGAAGGAATTATATCCATCACATCTATCTAAAGTTTAGATCCTTTCGAGAGAATATATACTTGAGACTCTTATGGTTAGATCATATGATAAACTACTCTCCAATCAGTTAGTGTCGCCACATATTCAATGTGAAAACTACTACTACTAAATCAAGGTTATGGGTCATGTAGTTCTTCTCATGTGGTCTCAAATAGAGTGAACCATAGGCAATAACTTCTTGTTTATGCATCCTAGCCCAACCAATTCTGGTCCCTGATGTATCACAAAACACTACATACTCTATATCCTCCTCTGGTAACCTTAATATGGGAGTTCTTTTCAACCTCTACCTCAGCTCATAAAAGCACTTATATCAAGGTTGTTTACACTATGAAGAATCCATGTAAAAACCTTTGATAGTACCCAACCAATCCAAGGAAACTCCAAACCTCAGTGACACTTATGGGTGGATCCCAAGTAATAATTTCCTCAACCTTTTCTAGATACACTGCAAATCAAGTCACTGAGATGCCGTGTCCCATAAAATGGACCTATCAAATCCAAAACTAACACTTAGAGATCTTCTCATAAAGCCGATGCTCTCGGAGTGTGTCCAATACCATCCTTAAGTGTCTCGCATGCTCCTCCCCAGACATCGAATACACTAGGATGTCATCGATAAAGACTACCATGAACCGGTCTAAGATAGGATGAATGATCTGGTTCATGAGTCCCATGAACATTGTTGGGGATTTTTTTACACTAAACAGAATCACAAAGTACTCATAGTGACTGTAACAACATCTGAAGGTTTTCTTTGGTATATCCTCTTCCCTTACACGCAACTGGTGATATCCTAATATTAGGTTAATATTTAAGAACCATTATTCCCCTTTAAAATGATCAAATAGTTCATCTATTCTCAGTATCAGATAATTTTTTTTCATGGTCATATATTTCAAGCACCAATAATCCACACATAACCTCAAGATCTCATCTGCCTTCTTGGAAAACAACACTTGGGATGTCCAGGTGGAAACACTGGGTCTCACAAATCCCTTCTCCTACAAGTCCTCCATCTATACCCTCAACTCCTGAATATCTTCAAAATCCATCCAATATGTTGATGTAGATATCAGTTTCATCATGGGGTGTATATCAATGCATAAGTCTATCTCTTAGCGAGAAGATAAACCCGGTACATCCTCATAAAAGACATCCTCTTACTCTGCCACCACTGTAGGAAACTGATAACCCAAAGAATCCATTTCCACCAAATTCATGATGGGAAACTTTTTATTAAATGTCTATACTCTTCTATGCCTGAGCTCTTCCTTCTCTACCAATGTTTCCTTTTCACCCACAAAGGAAAACCTTGTTCCATTACTACTGACACACCACATCCTCTTCCTAAAATAGTCAATCTGGGCATGAACTTTGGATAGTCATTCCACACATAGGATGACATATTAAGGCCTCATTATTGTAATAAAGAGATCCCATACAAAATTCTCATCTCCAAGCGTCAGGTCTCACTATCGACATAGGTGTGAAATCACTAAGTCACTGCCCGTCAGAGTCTCCAACTGCAAGGGTTGAGCCAAAAGCTAAATCAGAATCTTGAACCAAATAAGTGTTAAGGAATTTCTAGAACATGTGTCTATAAATACTATAGATAAAGTTTAAAAACACATATCATACCTCATATCTTCCCTAGAGCCTCGGGGTCATAGACCTCCATAGCTTGTAGTTGGCATCATCACTACCCACCAACTCCCTAAGCCTGGCGTGGACCACCTGGGGGTGATGGTGGTAATATTTCGAACCTCTAAACACCTCATAATACCATTTTAGACCCTATTCCATGTCTACTTCCCTATGGACCACCCTTCTCCTACCTTGTCCTTTGTTTCTATGGTCCCTTGACCGTCTCCCGGCCAGTTTTACAATGGGTTAAACAATCTCATGCCAGATGTCCCTACCATTGCAAGAGAAATATTGTCTATCCCTCAATTGATTTGAGCCACCTTGATAACCCCACACTTCTGACCCTGAGTCCTAGGATCACCTCTTGAAGCATCTGACCCGCTTGGATCCCTGTGAATTCTGTCGTCTACCTACTGTTGAGGTCTCAGCTACTGAGTGCCCATTGCTAGCTCCCACTATTAATGTCTACTCTATCAGAAAACTTTCTACAAATAAGACTCTCTCAAGAAATCTAGCATAGGTGTAAATTCTAAGAGATACCACTGACTCCCTGATGTCCTGACTCAAGCCCTACTCAAAATTTTGAGCCCCGAATAACTGGTATCTTACCTTATCCAAGGAGTAACATGAGAGATCAGTGAATCTCACTGAGTACTCTTTCATAGTCATACTACACTACTATATATGTAGAAGCTCCTGAATACGTACCAATCATAATGTGGATAGATATAAATCCTCTATGAAGATACGCTCGAAGTTTGTCTTGGAGAGAGCTATCTCGTCATGTGACAGATTCACCAAGCTCTACCATCGCCCCATAGAGCCCTGGAAAAGACTCACTGAAAGGAATTCCATCTGATCGGTATGCATCCTCTTAAGGCGGAAAATGTGAGTGACTTCCTCTAGATAGTCCACATCCACCTGGGGGTTTGGATCACCTGAAAACCTCTGAGGTCGCTGCCTCTGAAACCCGTGAAACACACTCAGCCTCAATGCATCCTCAATTGGTATTGTTGGTGTTATCTTCTGCTCAATTGGTGTTGGTATAGATGGTAAACCTCCTGAAGGTTTTATCTTCGATAAAAGTCCCTGTATTGATGCCCCATCACTAGGCGGATCATCCTCGTGATCACACATTGGAATCATGGATAGTTGTCTACATAAAGGCATCCTAAAATAGAAAAAGATGCATCATGATTAAAAGAGTATATATGGGGATCTCAAGAAGGACATGGAAAACATAATCATTCTGATATGATGCATTTACCAAAAAAAACCCATAACCAAATTTTTAAATGTACCTAGTCGAAAGGAAGGTGATCAGAGTCCCGATGTATGGATATGTTGGACACCACACCAACACTGGAATCCCTTGCTTGAAATCAAAACTCAAAACACAAAACATTATTTCCCAAAACCAATCTCACCAAATTAGTTCCTAAAGTAGAATCGGCCTACTCTGATACCACTCTGTTACAACCTGTACCATGGGGTGTTGTGTCATGACTGCCCAAATCTCGCCTTCAATAGGCTAGGGGCTGGTGACCAGCATCGAGTAGGAATATCCTAAAAATGGGAGGCATTATCCTAAAGTACCTGTACACATGCACACAAATCTAAGACCACACAATTATGAAATGTAAAACAACTGAAACAATTCATGCATACATCTACGATCCCACAATAGAGTATGATAGTAAAGTGATAAAAAGGGGAAAAGAGGCCAAATAAAATCCCAAATAAAAACTATAAAGAGTCCATCCTACTCTAAGGGAAATTATTATATCAAATTAAAAATCCCAGAAAACACCTCATTTTGAAAATCTCTAGTTTCGTTCCACTCACTCTTTGTCCTCCTAGGACACCATCAAAATGGTTGTCATCTGTACAAGACAAGACACATCTGGGTAAAGCTCGAACAGGGGTGAGTATAATAGTACTAAGTAGGACACCCTGAAAACACTAAACATGAAGCACCAAGTATATTCAAATCAATACAAGATATAAAAATCAATTTATTATAGAAAAAAATATATATAATTAGGAAATACACCACACCATCAGGAATTCATAACCAAATGTGATCTACATGATTCTATTCAAAGCAATGATCATTCTGGTAGAACTCACTCCATGATCCATGCTACCATTGGAGAAACTTTATGAATAGGTTGGGATCATTGGGACCCTCCCAAGGAAGCTCACTAATATAAGGGGTCCATGATACACAGATAGGGGGTCATGCCCAGAATTGCTGGGGAACACCACAAACCCACTCTGGATCAACCCGCTACGTAGCGTATTGTATGCTAATGATTCCACAAACCCTACTGATATGAACTTATATATAAATGATCAACATCCTACTCAGGTAGGTCTTGATGATTCCATAAACTCCAACTAGGGATGATAGAGGATCACACTCTAGTCTTACGAAGGGACACCACAATTCTATGTGAGACTCATCCTCTAGATGGGATCATAATCTAGTGATGTAGATGCAATTCCGCATTGTAACCTCAAGGTAAAGGACCAAGGGAATGAACCCAAACTATACTAGTCCAAACTAAGAAATAGAAGATCCTCAAGCACTCTTTCAGAAAGTACACGATGTGTCCTAGGGGGTATATGTGTGTCTATCTATCCCATGTTCTGCCCATGTGGGAGAGACTCACATGACATGTAGTCTCTATATACACATCCTATAGAAGGATATACATGGCATGTATAGACACATGGTATCCTTACCGTGTTTCCTATCCATTTTTTTGTATTGATTTCGTGTTCATGTATCGGTCTGTGTATGTCAAGTCATGTATGTGTGGGAGTACACGGCATGTCAGTACCCATGTACTCCAACCTGTGTTTGTGTACTCTCTGGAGTACACGCTGAGTCAACTGGGGAGGGTCACACACCATGTGATAGGGGTCAAATGTCGCGTGATCCTTATCTTTCTCCCAAAACCCTTACAGCCACTGAAGGGGGCCCACATTCCATGTAATCCCAGATTACACATCGTGTTCTGTGGGGTTTTCTAGAAATCCCATATATTCTACCACATGCCTCGGCCGATCCTCCGGCTTCTGATCCATCGGCCTCCATGCCGTGAAACTCAAGATCCAACCTATTTTTTCCATTCCATCACCAAATCAACACATTTCATCACCATATCAGCTTACAAAATGGATCGAATCAACGTTCTTTGTTCCATGTTGAAGAATGATGAAGAACAAGAAATCAGGAATCATACTTCATTTGAATAGATCCATCTCCATAATTTCACCTCCATCGTGTCGTTCAGATCCCAAATATATGATATCAAACCATTGTGCCAAGAAACAGGTGCGCAATGATCGATTGATTGGGAATAGTCGAACCTCGGGCCAAATGAAGAATTCTTGTGGTGAATCATAGAACCAGGGAAGAAAAGAATAAGGAAAAATGAGAGGAATGAACCTCTATCGATGTTCATGTTGATCTCAATTTGTTTCCATAATGTAAAAAATAATGAGATCAAAAGTAATTCTCCCAAATCACCTCATAATATACCCATTTCACAAATACGTACAATCCACAGATCAATCTGTTAGTCAGTTGATCCACATTCATCATAGGAATCAAGAACAGGGAAAAATCCACATAAAATAAGTATTCTACCTCGATTCAGTTAGATCACTAATGAAGAATGATTGTCTTGTCACATTATTTGGAAATATCCATCGAATCCAAGGTTCATCGATCTTTAAATTTCAAATTCATCATCATCTTCCATTGGGGTCTTTTTCAACGCTCCAATGGAACTCATCAAATTCATAAGGTTAGGTGGTTAACCCTGTGAATTTTTCATAAGCATGTATTTAAAGAGAAAACTATGTCACTGTGTCAAATTAATTTTTTGAAATTATTTTATTTATTTTACACCAGTGAAAAATTTTCTATAAACGACCCATACCGACTAATGTTAAGTCATACCTAGGGTAAAAATACTATTCTGAACTCAATAGTGGCCTCATATTTTTTATCTAGGTACCTGTTTAGGAGTTATTTTATTTTTTTAGGAAAACTATGCGTGTGTGTTATTTAATATATTTAATATATTTTAAACATTTATTATGGGCACATCATGCCTTATAATTGTAAACTGTCTTACTTTTTGGTCTCAAAAATAATCCATACAATATCCAAAAAATAATACATAGAAAAAATGAGATGTTACACCCATGTACGCCTTTATAACTGCTGATAATCCTCCACTTCTCCCTGCCCATATGGCCTAAAAAACCAAGCATCCTCCACTTCTCCTAGACCACATGGCCCAACAAACTAAACTACCTGTATTCCGTTTCCCCCTACCCACATGGCTTAACAAACTACTCCCTCTAACTAGACAACCTTGCACTTTCTGGAATAGACTTCCCATTTACTAGGGAGTTCACGAATCCTATTATTTTCCAAATCTTGAGAATCAGTCTTGTCCATAAGACTAAAAGTGGAAAATTGATTTTTGTGTTCAAAATCATCCTCCCAAGTGGCTTAATCCATTTTTTGTCTCTACCATTGAATTAAAAAATGGGGTTGATAGGTGCCATTGTGAAGCTGGAAACAATGAGACAACGCCATGTGAGGTTCTTGTCGAGGAGAGTCATCATCGTCTAGATCCGTAGGTAGAGAGGTGGGTGTGTTATGGTATATCACTACCAACTTGAGTTGGGAAACATGAAATACTGAATGGATGTGGGCTATCAACAGAAATGAAAATTGGTAAGCAACCAGGCTAACTTTTTAGATGATAGAGAAAGGGCCATAATAATGAGGAGATAACTTTTGATTGATATGTCGAGTAAGGGAGTTCTATTTGTGAGGTTGGATCTTGACATAGACATGGGATCCAATCAGAAAAATGATCAGGTGCCTATGGGTGTTTTCTTGGTGGCGCATAATATCTTGGGTATGCTCATGGTGGTTCTTGAAATGTTTCAAGGCCTCATCTCAATCTTCCAAGGAAGTATCCCCTAAGGTGATATGAATATCAAAAGGCAAGTAACTGAGAACCGTAGTTGTCTTGCAGCCGTAGATGATCTCAAAGGGAGTAGTCCGAATTACGAAGTGTCAAGTCATGTTATAGGATAATTATTCCCAATGTAACCAGTAGGACTAACACTTTGGTTTCTCTCCCTCAAAGAAAAAAAATTAAGTCTGCAGACAGTGGTTAACCACTTTGGTTTGTTCATCTATTAGTAGATGATAGGCAGAGTTGAAACAGAGTTTAGTTCCATGTAATAAAAACAAATCAGATTATAAGTGGCTGGAGAAAACCAGATCCTAGTCACTAATAATGGAATAAGTTAATCCATGGAGATGAAAAATCTCCTAGAAGAATAATTCAGTGACTCTCTCAGCCGTATATGGGTGTTTTAATAATAGAAAATGAGCATACTTGGATAGATGGTCAACAACAATGTAAATGACATAAAAACTACCCAAATTGGGTTAAACTGAAATGAATTCCATTTATAAATTATTTCAAATGAGAACAATGATTTCCAATGGTTTGAGTAACCTATCTAGAGAAAGGGTGTAATACTTTTTTTTTGGAAAACAACACATTATCGGACATATTTTTGAACAACAACTTTAATCCCCTACCAATAAATAAGTGTTTGTATGTATGGTAAAACCTTGAATTACTTTTTTGTGGTGAAGAATGTTTCTCAACCAAGATCTAGATAATCTAAGGATAATTTTATGATAGTACAAGGTTTCCTTTGTAGTACAGGATCCCCTGAGTAAGAGTGAAACTCGGGTGAGTAGGGTTGCCTACTTGCAGGGTGATGATATTTTTTTGAAGGTAGGGATTAGTAGAGACCCCCTTTATAATATTGGGACCATCCAACCAATGGGGAGTGGGATGAGTTAGGTTTATAGAGGGGAGTTCATGATCATGGGATAAGGCATATACTAAAGAATTTTGACTCCTCGATGTATATTTGATCTCAAAGTGGAAACCCAACAATTTAGCTCGCCAACATTGTTGGACAACTTTGGTAATATTTTTTCAAAGAAAAAATTATAGGCTTTTCTAATTCAAGTAGATTACAAATGGATGACCTAATATATAGGGGTACCAGTTTTGAATGGCTAGGACCAGTTTGACAAGATCCTTTTCATAAGTGGATTAAGAAAAAAAAAGCAGGGGATAAAGATTTGCTGAATAATTCAATGGGGTCATCAGTGTTTCATGATAAAAACACCAATTCCTAGGCCCAAAGAATCACATTAAATCTCAAAGGTGGAAGAAAAATCAGGCAGTGTGAGAATGGGATCTTGTTTCATAAGTTTTTATAGGTGGTTGAAAGATAATTAGGCTACTGAAGTCCATTGGAAACCCTCCTTTTTGGTGAGGTCCATCAATGGTTGAGTGATGGACCTATAACCATTGATAAACTGGTGATAATATCTTGTGATACCTAAGAAACCCCACACCCCTTAAACTATTTTAGGTCATATTCATTCATTAATGATTTGAATTTTGGTCGGATCCATGGCTACATCTTGGCTGGAAATGACATGGCCCAATTACTCAATTTATAATTGAGAGAAGTGAAATTTTTTGTGTTTCACGAGGAATTGATTATCTAAGATGATATGAAGTAAAAAACAAGGTGGGATTGGTGGTTCTTCTAATCATTATTGTATGCTAAAATATCATAAAAATAGCACAAATTTACCAAGTAGAGGCTAAAAACCCAAATTCATTGTTTCTAAAATGTAGATGGACCATTAGTAAGGCCAAAACACATAACTAAATACTCATAATTTCCATGATGAGTGTGAAAACTATTTTTTCTCTATCAGTATTTTGTATCTGGATATAATGATATCATGATTTAAGTTCATTTTTGGAGAAATAGGTGGTGCTATGAAGTTCATCCAATAATTATTCAACTTGAGGAATGAGAAATTTATCGAGCAGAGTGTCCTTGTTGAGGGCATGGTAGTCGATGCACATGTGCTAGATTTTTCCTTTTTAACTAGCAATATTGGGCTAGAGTAGGCACTAAAACTAGGGATAATGAAACTAGTCAGCCAAAGTTCTTGAACTTTTTATTCCATATTATTTTTTGAAAGTGAGGATAGTGGTAAGGACGCACCAAAATTAGAACCTAGACTATATGTAAGTGGGTGTCATGATCCCATGGATGCTTTGTAGGAAGGTATGTAGGGTCCCAAAAATCTTGGTCAAATAGAGACATAAAGCAATGGATGTTAGAGTGTAGGGGCTCTTCCAAAAGTGAGGGGGTGGTACCTGGTTGGACACTGAGAAGTAGACGGAACAAACCCATGTCCCCAAATATTTTTTCACATTCATGTAAATAGAGTGTAGGATAACTAAGGGGGGGTACTCCATGTAATCAGTATGGGGGTTTTTCTACTAAAAATTTCATCAACATGGTCTTCCAATTTGTCTGAACCTCACCTAGAGTCTATAACCATGAAATACCAAGTAAAATTTCACAGATTCCAATTACCAACACATGTGCAGAGATGGTACATATATAGTTTCCAATAAAAAAAGGTAATTGGGGGTAGATGCTCAATGACCATAGCTGGTGTCCATCCCCCAATTTGAAACACAGTTTGTGGGAATGATGAACCTCTAAGGTGAGGAGCTGGGTTAAGTTGGAAAAAATAAAGTTATAAGTATCCCCAATATCAATTAACAACAAGATAGGAGGCCCCCCCAACACCCTTAAATTTTCATAAAGGAAATACCTTCCCAGTGGGATCTATAATAGAGCACCCCAGCTGGAGTTGTTGGAACCCAATCACTTGATGTTCTTCATCCTCCAACACAGTTGGGAGTAGAATATTATCAATAAGAGGTTCTAAGTCAATGAAAATAGTGTTTACTTTTCTAAGAATAAGTATTTCAAGTTTGGTATTATCAAAATGGTGCGTAGTAGAATAGGGTAATCCACAATGAAAAATATCCCCTTCTTATGATGATCATCCCATTTTTGTTTTATCAAGTGGCGGGTTCCCCAACCATAAGATGAAGAGTGATGAGAAACATCCAAAGGAGGTCCCAATATTCATTTTCCAAATTTAGAGTATGTTCATTTGGTGGGAGAGTCAAAGGGAAATTAAGGTGACCATGGAGGTGGTTTCCATAGAGTGGTATCATGAATATATCCAAAAACACGGTGTCCCCCCCCCCCGACCATAGTTAGTTTCTCCCTAGTGAATATCCATTTCAACATAGCGAGAAAGGCACATGGCCTAAATCCGAGTATTGGGGTTATGAATTTTCACCCTAGAATAGATTTCCTCCTGTAATCTATGAAAAAAAATACCCAATATACCAAGGTTCTGGGTTTCATGGTAATAATGGGGATAAATATTTTAATTTCTCAATGAATTCATGAACAGTTACTTCTTGATGAAGCACTACCAATTCTTCATATGGATTATGGATCTCTATACCACTAAAAAATTCTATGAGATCAGTTTTAAATAAACACCAAGATAAATCCAGACACGACTATGTAAGTATGGTGAACCATTTCATGGAAACACCATCCATACTAATTTGAGAAGCCATAACATCTCTAGTGTCTGATGAATATAGAAATATAATTTTACTCAAGTAATCTATCCATGAAGATTTGATCCATTGATGGTGGGGAAATCCACACATCGGGATATGGGTGAAGGACTAGAAGGTTGAAGGACATAAGTGGAGATGAGATTGCATCCTTGATGCATTAGGTGGGGTGATATATCTCTAGTAGAACCTGAGGTTGACAAAACCCCTGGTGGTTGAGGCACATCATCTTATGGTTGTTTGTCATTGTGGCATAACATGATTGTCCAAAACTCGATTTTCTTGATGAGTTATAGATCCCAATGGTGTTATCTGATCCATATCTCATGAACACCTTGTTGATGACTATCAATAGTGGAAGATATATTCGATAATGAGGCCTCTATTTGATCCATTCATTGTTAGATTCCATAAAAATAAAACTATGATCATGTCTCCATTAATGGTGGGAAGAAGATTCGGAGGACACAACAAGGAAAAAAGGGGTGGCAATCCTAACCAAGTGATATGAACATAGGACCTTGGAGAGTATATTAATGGAGGAAAATAGGAATTACATTGAGAAGAAGGTAAAAATAGAAAGGACTACAGACTCCAGTCACAAGGGAAAATATCCTTTTAGGGAACTCCCCCCCCAAACACACAGTCTCTCAGTTCTATCTTAACTGAAAATGAACCCCCTCCCAATAGACCACCACATTCCCCTTTTTAACTACTGATCATCCTTAACTTATCCCAGCCCACATGTCCTAACAAACTGAGCATCCTGCACTTTTACTAGCCACATGGCCCAACAAACTGAACTTCTTATATTCTGTTTCTCCCTTCCCACATGGCCTAATGGCCTACTCCCTATGATTGTACATCCTTTCCCTTTCTGGAATAGACTTTACACTTACCAAGGAGGTCATGGATCCTATTATTATCTACATAAAATAATGAAGGAATTATAGTGTAAATATAGAAGTGCGAAGGTATTCTACATGGAGCCTACTTGGACAAGAAAAGGTCCAATGGAATCTTGGAAAAGGAAGAGGAGGACCGTTCCTCAGCACAACAAATTATGTGTTTCATTTTCTCAATATAGGAAAGACTATTACCTTGTTAGTGGGAATGGTGAAGAAGGAGCTAGAGAGACCATTCCCATAACATAGGGAGTGTTGAGAATAATTTCCCAACATTGGAAACTAGAAATATACCACATCATAGTGTTCTCCATGGTGGAATTACTGAGCACCTATACAACAAATTCAAGACTAATATGGACATGAAGAAGGCTATGGAAGAAAATTGAAAAGGCTAACAAAACTTGTACTACGTCGCAGAGCTTGGCGTGGTGGGATTGGAAGTGCGCCTAAGAAAAATTGATACAAAGTGATCATGGCGGTGGTCATAGTTAAGAGGCTATGTGACATTGAAGACCTATAGTTCAAAGAATTACAACATGGGATGGTTCAAGTCATAGTGGTGTATATGGTGGCTCAGGAGGATCCCTATGATACACAGGGAATCCCACTACGGTTTTGATAGTGTTTAATGGTTTTTTGGTCATTAGGTGGAGTTTGAAGTCAAAATGACCAACAAAATCTGTCCACACCCTAGTTCCTAATGTTTTGGAGTCAAAATGACCAAAGGTTTTTCACTACATCATGGTGAAGGTCGTGTTGATGTGTGACATTTATATTTCAGTAGAAATCATAATGGTGATTCTTGGACTTGTCCTAAATGGTTCCATAATCATGTGTCTCAGTTTTAGACCACGATTCCAACCTGATGCGAAGGAGTTTTCAACATTCATAAGATGAATTAATTAATAATTAATTCAAATTTCAAAAGTAAAAATATATTGACAGTGAAGTATTTATTTAATGGATTGTGGTTATTAAATTTTTGTAAGAAACTCATGGGATTTATGGGTGGTTTTTATAATACATAATGATGTTAACAAGTGTTCAAATAGTTGATCACATGAACTCCTTAAATTATGAAGTAGATATCAATTGTAAGCACAAAGGTGAGACCATAATATATTGAAAATTAGTTTCTCATAAAGGATAGGGTAGTTCTAGTCAATTGGTTGGAAAGAAGAAGAAGAAATTAAAAACCTTTAAAGATCTTTCCAAAGTTGAAGAGGAATGAAATTATTTTTCATCAACTAAGAGGAGAGGAGTTCCAGATCCATTATGGAAGAAGTTTTGCAAGGAGGAATTCATAGTTTGTGAAGGATCATCCTAGAGGGATGTCAAAAATGAATTTACCTATTCTTGACAATTCTTTCTAAGAAAATTATGTTGGATAAGGGACCTTCATTTCCATAAACTATGTTGAGGTGATACTTTCCATTGATAATGATCATTGGATGGGAAATTTTATGGGAGTGACCCTTGGGAAGCAGTGAGCTATCTCTAAACTTTATAAGACAGTGAGCCTAGGAAAATAGTGATCGAGCCTAAAAATATTGTATGGGGATTGACCCATGTAAAGAGTGGTGAGATTTATAGTGATTTGGTTCACAACACATCGCCAATGCATGCTCCTTGGATGTAACCCATTGAGGTTGAACCAATTAAATTCTTGTGTCCTTGTTTACTTTATACATGTAAATCAAAATAGGGTAATAGGAATCATAAAGAATATATGATAATAAATGGATGGTCAAGTTATTGAATCATATCAACGTCAATAAATAGAGCATAGAAAGTGACCCTCAAGGTTGGGAGGTAGAGATCCATTTAGGGAAAGTGAGACATTTAAAGGAACAAGTTTTTTAATTGGATAAGCACATTCCATACCCTGGTTTGCTTCTCCCTAGGGTAATCTCACACTAAGACCCTATTGAGGGACAAACAAAAATAATACAAAACCAATGTAAAATAACTCATACCACAACACACATCCCATCATGAATCTATGAACTGATGTGATACACCAAACCCTTCCCTTTTTGGAGATATGCCACCACCCAATGCACCCCCTATCAAAGTGGGAATCATTGAATGGACCAAAATCATGAGTAGAAACTTTTTCCCTTTGATCCAATTCATAACTTGGTAATGAAATCCAAGTGTGATCCAATTTTGGCATGACTACCAAGTCAGAATCAATAAACCCCCTTCCCAATGTTCCCCTAAACGGCACCAACTACCAAGTTCAAATCAATAAGGCCCCATACATATGCATCATTAAAACATGAAAACTCACACTAATTCCACAACCAATCCAATTTTATCACATTCCAAAATCATTACTTTTGAAACAAAATCATAAAATGGTCATTTTATCAAACAAGTTGTGGGAATCATCCACAACCTTGTCTAAAACCATTTTCTATCTAGGGAAATTTTAACCAAGATTTACTAAAATCATTTAGCATAAAAAACATTATAATATAACTTTAAAACAATGAGATTCCAAGTTATTGACATAAGTAGAGTGAGTGAGAAACCACATACCTCAAACAATGTGCCAAGTTGAATCCACATAACAAACACATAGATATGGGCTCTCACAACCCTCATAAAACGGAACACACAAAAAATCCCCATCAAAACATGTCCTAACTAAGATATTTGAGCATGAAAACAACATACTAGGGTTTCTTCTAAGATAATGAGAAGATAAGATAAGCATAGGTGTGTAAATATTTTTTCCTTCGATCCCTAGGCCAACCACTCTAAGAATCCAAAAGAGGGATCGTGCGAACCTCACTATCCAAAAATCCATAAGGTTAAATGGTATGTCCAAACTATACTCAAACTGTGAGATTTACCATTTAAACAATCCAGGGACACATGGTTTTTCCAAACCATGCACTAATCATGTGTCTCCCCCCAGACCCTCATTTCATGTTGCACGGTTACATAAGAATCTCGCACAGTTTCCCCTAACCATGTGTTAATAATTATCCTTTTAGAAACTCTCAAAAACTCTTGAAAACTCTATGTAAATTTATTAAACTAACCCCAACCTCTTCATAACTTAAAAATAAAAAATAAAATAGTGAAATAGATCAAACTATGGGTGTTATATTCTCCCAAACATTGGACTTTCCATTCTTAAAAAGTTAGAGATTGGTGTGTATTGAAAAATCTTAGTCCACTACTCCAACATAACATTATATCATTCCCAAAACTCCTTATATGCCCAACTATGTTTCTATAACACAAGGACCAAATGCATGTGTCGACCTTGCAAGAGATTGTAAATCCTATCCTAGGATACAAATTAGGGTCTAAACAATGTTATGTTTGGATCCAGGGTAACATGATCCCATATGATCATGTGAACAAAGTAACACTCAAATTTTTTAGCTAAGGTATGTGAAAAATGTAATGCATTGTGCTAAATTGGGGAGGTATCGCTAACTGATAAGCAATTTCTAGGATATGCTTAATAATTTCAAAGTATCCAACATGTCGAGGTGATAATTGTCCTTTCTTACCTAGGTGATAGTTTTTTAATCTAGGAAGTATCCACAAGAATAAATTATTCCTCACCTCTAAAGATAATGGAAAACAATGATAATCTAGATAAGGTATCTAACAACTCAAATCCATATCCTTGATTTTTCGTACCTTTCAATCTTGATAGTAGTCCCTTGCAAATACTTGATCCAAGAAAAGAACTTTCCCCAAAATCTACCAAACAAAGTGGATGTTGACACAAATGATTGTGAAATTCTTTAAACAGGGTGATATTAATCATTTTTGGATGACTGTAGTTATATGAAATCTCCACTAAAGTAAAATGGGCCTCCAACAAACCATTGAAGTGCATCACACAAACTCTGATAATCTCCTCCACGATTAATGATTACTTTGACTGACCCTCCATTAAAAAATGGTATATTGTATTCATGGTTAGTAGGGTTACCAATGTTTAATGAAATGTCTACCAAACCTAAAAAGGGTGACGAGGGTCTCTATCCAAGATTATGGGAATCGGTAAACTATTCAACTTCAACACTTCATTAACATACAACTTAGCTTACATTTTTACAAAATACTCCCCCAAATTGGAATGAAATGCGCTAAATTGATGAGGCATTCAACTATCACCTTGATGAAATAATTCTTGTAGAAAATTTTAGGAAATTTGGTGTCAAAGTCCATGAAAAATCTCTCCAGCTACACTATAGGTATAGGTAATAGTCGCAACATGCCCATTGGTCATTGGTGTTCTACCTTATTTTGTTGACAGTTTAGGCACATAGCCCCATGATTTTCCACTTTACATTTCATAGTAGATCACCAAAAGTGGTCATTAATTACCTTTTACATCTTTACAATATTTGAATGGAAAATCCACATGAGTGATGATAGGTCCAAAGAAACTTTTTTGGCACACAGGAGGAACCAGAATTGAATTCCAGAAACGTAAGTGGGAATTAACATCCTCTTCCCATCCATTAATGATCTCCCTATGATTGAAGTTTAACCTAATGGTAAGGCTATCATATTTTGACTACTGATCTTCCTTGGACTTGGTTAACCAAGTCATGAATGAGATTCACTTGACATAAAATTGTGAAATTATTCTAGTATGTAAAATCCAAGTGTATGCAATCAATTTGACCCATGAATCATAATTGATCCAACACTTAATTAACCTACCACCTGCATAATTACTAATTAAGGAATCCACTACACAATTGATCATGAAGTTTAATTCCTTGAAAAAGCATTCATTGGTGATACTGGACATGATAAATCACAAATAGGGTGCCAGAAATAACCCACTAAGCACATCGGATAAGCATCCTTGAGGTATTAATGAATGATATGGTTTATCAATGATAATAGAAAACTTACAAATTTTAAGGCCAATGTTCATGGACATGTATTTATAATGACCGTAGTAACTGATATATGGTGTTTGGGTCATGGCCCATCAAGCAACACCAATTTCCTCGCATACACTTTTCTTCCAATCTATAATCCCACCCACCAGATTTAATGGTCACTTATCAGAATAAAACTGTCTTCACAAGACAACACATGTTATTTCAGTGTGCATTGTGTTGTATCAATAAAAACAGGCATGAAAACACTAAAGGGGTGAATTATGGTCGCAAACTAAACATGCAATTTTTTTGTGTGCTCTAGATTTTATGCTGATTGGATAATACCATTTCTAATCAATACAGAATATATCATAGTATAAAGTACTTATGTTGTATTATAACAAAACAATTAAATAAATGGTATTTGAACAAAGTCTGATAAAGATAATAACTCAGTGTAAATACTACCCTCAGAAGTTAAACTATTGTATGATAAAAACAATATGTATAGTAGAAATTAAAATAGAAATGATTAATAAATAATTCATGGAGTATCAAGTAACAATTAAAATACCCTAAAGGGGTATTATTACCAATCTACTTTCAATTCACGAGAATATTTTTATTTTATCCAGGGCGGCAAGAGGATCTATAAACCCAATCCTAGATATCCTTGTTCCAAGCCCGAAACACCCTCGAGTGTAAAACCTATTGGATGGTACCAAAATTCAAACCTAGAACTTCTTTGAATGTAAGCTCATCAGCAGTAATAGTTATCTCTAACACTAAGCTTCTCTTCGATCAGATGATCAATAGAAATTCTGCACCATGACTTCATCAGTTGTAAACATGTTAGAGAGTATAACTCCACATATGGAAGCTCCTCAATCTCTAAGGATCAAACAAATTATCTTCCAAGATTGTCGATCATGAGGTATTAGGGAAAGAAAAATTACAACTTAAATACTAATTTCTTTACAATTTAAACCTCAAAAAACATATCTTAGTGCACATTAAAAAACACTACAAGAAGAAGCAATCAAATTAGTAATGAGATGTTAGTAAAACTTCACAGTATTGCAATCATCATGTTCAGTATATTCTATTCCATGAAACCTTAATTGAATTTTTATATGATTTTGTAATAATATTCAATGACCAAATTCTAAGTTCATTGGGTTCAATTGAAATAGAATCAGATGTTGTAATCCATCATACAATGGATATAGCCTTAAAGTTTTATCATTAAATGTGCACACCACTACAACACTCTAGTGTCCACTGAAAACACTTAAGTGTAGCTTTAAAACATATTGGAACATAGGCAGATCTGATAGGTTTATCAAACTTTAAAGTAATGGACATTAAACCTGCACAAAAAACCTCAAGTTAAAACAAACTCATAATAAAGTGTATTTTAATTTTCAAAACAAAGGATAAAAAATTGTATTTGATCCAACACATTGTCCCCACACATGTACACACCAGGAGACTTATTATGAGATCACCCATTCTGAAACTACTTTATACTAAACAAACTTAACTATTGAGTTCTAATCAAGTAGACTTCTAAAAATAAAGGTCCTCCTTGTTTTCCAATTCCTCTAATTAATCCATCTATTCACATAGGTCAATTGGTGTCAATTTATATGATGGAAGTGAAATAAGTCTCATTCCTAGGAGTAGATTGATAAAAAACTTAGCATTCCTTTCAGGTGTCATTCCAATGAAGTTTTCAAGAAAAAACATCAGAGTATCGATCTACTATGTTAGGAAGATCACCATTCTTTATTTCATGAGAAAACCTCAGTGTTATGGTTGTTGATTTATAAGAGATTATTCCAACCACTTTTATTAAAGTCCCTACTCCAGCTATATTCATGTCCCATTCCCCTTTAAAAAATAACCACTCCATCAGGAAATGTGAGTGTGACTCATCAGTCATAGCAATCAATTTGTGTGTTGAATGTTAAAAATCCCTTTCATCCTTGAAATTATATTAGTAATACCTATATCTAAGATGGTTAATTCCAACAAAAAACTAGTCCATGATAATGGTTATTGATCATGGTGACCAATTTAAAATCTATGATATCCTATTACCTAATAGGTGTCTTGATGTTCATCACATGAGGCATCATCTCTACATGAAACCTGATAGGAACATGGGTTGTGAAATAGTCGCATCACTAGGACAGAGGAACTAATAGCATAGTTAAGTAGTAGCCATGATCTTCCATCATGTATTATGAGGAAGGGGATAGCTACTCAAGCATATGGGTTTGGGTTAGGTAACTGTTCAGGGAACTGTTGTACTTGGTTTGGAGTAGTTGAGGTTAGTTATAAGGACTCGTCCTTATAACATTACATAATCTTGATTTTAATCAATAAATAACTTCATTTTACATTGAGGATATTTACAAGTTTATATATTTAAATAATTGGGACATAAAACATTCATAACATTACACATTGTTACAGAGTGGATACTATAAAAACAATTTCTATTTTTTTCAAAATATAAAACATTAAAGCTTAAAACATGATATCTTTGAAAATTATTCAAAAATTTAACTTGGATTAATTCTTTGTCTTACACATCCTTATGACCTATGAAAATAATTTAAAAAAACTTGGGATTAGAACCAAAATCTTAGTAAGGGATGTAAAATAAGGAAAGATCACATTAGTCCATGAATACTTGTAACGTATGAAAACATTTTCAAAAGACATAATCATCACCCATATATACTTAATTTGTGAAATTTGAGATTTAAAAAAGATTTACACAAAAAATAATAATATAAATATAAAAATAAATGTATATTAGGTCATTACTTACATAATCTTGTAACCCTCTCGGCTACCTTATAATTTGTAACCCTCACGGCTACCTTACAATTTGTGTAACCATCATAGTTACACTTGGAGTAACCATATGGCCAACCTCCAACTTACACATACCCAATGAATTGGAGGGAGATATATGTCCCACACTTCATCATAAAAAATTCCCAAGAACCAGAACATAATCATACGACATGAATAATTTCATAAAAACATTGCTTTTGAATCTTGTAAAACAAAATTTTTAAAAGATGACTTTAAAAGTAAACCCCCTTAAAAATTCATATAATTGAAGTGATACTTAATAGAGTAGATGGAATATGTATATATACAGTAAATGAACATAATTAAACAAAGTATAAACATAACTCATCACACAAACAATTTTAGTACCACATAAATAATGAAGTAGAATGTTAACCCAAAGAATGGAAATCGGGTTAAGAATTCCCTTACCTCGGGTTTGTCTTACTTAAAACTTGTTTAAACCTCCTGTATAATGGTTAAAAGAGTGTTATTAATATCTTACAGAAACATATAAATCTTTATAATACTTTATATGATCATTTAATTACATTATTTTACCCTTTAATTGTTAGTATTTTGTTCCTTGCACTGTTTTTGGGTGGGTTCTTTACATGATTTCCATGATTGGTTCATGATGGATGTTCATGTCGATTGGGAGTGAGACTCTAGAATTGGAATGGATTGGTATTTACATATTTAAAGAATCCATAAATTATACCATTTATCATTTTTAATTATTACATGAGTATGATTCATAAGTTAAAACATTAATGATGTTTGTTTAGATCATTTTAGTGGTTATTTGATAATAACGACCTCATTTTGTTTTATAATTTAAAACCATTTGTAAAAAATAATTCCAGAACCATGGATGATACATAATAAATATATTATAACCTATTTAAACAATAAAAATGGTTTCATGAACATCCTTGAAGGAATTAAAGCAAATTTAAATCACATCATCCACGATGTCGGTAATTTGACACATCACAGACAATGTTTTTAATTTCTTGAATAAGTAGGGGAGGAGAAGAATATTGATGAGGAATTTTCCATGAACATGAGAACATATAGAATATAAAATATTATATATCTTTAATTCTTCTTGGATAATAGGATGTGAGGAAAGAAGAAGAAAATAAAGGAACTCAAAATAAAAGAAAAATTGAGAAATTCCTTACGAAAATTCGGCAGCCTAACGGCGTTGTTTAAATTTTCATAAAATAATTTTATGAGAGAAAATGGGTCTATCATAATTATTACATAATACGGGTATTAAGGGTGATATGGAATGAAATATCCCAACATAAGCCAAAGTTAATGAAAAATAATAACGTAAAATGAAAGGAAATAATGAAAATGAAAGAGGATGTTTACCTCTTGATCTCTTCTCCTTGAGATCCATCTTAAGGCCTTTGGTTTTGGCCTTTTTGTGAGACCAATAGCTCTAGTACGTGGGGAAGATCCTTGTGAGGTGTATTGGTCAGAACTTAGGTAAGGCTCAAGGCTTGAGAGGTGTGGGAGGAAGAGGGGAATGAGGGTGGTATTTATAGTGGAGGAGAGGGTATTTTTCATTATTTTAATCGTTATTATAATATTTTTACTCAAGACAATGAATAATCTTAATTAATGTAACCCCAAATAGTAATAATAGAATTTGAGTTCGAACCAAGTGGGATTAATTCACTTATGATTTCATAAATAGTGTATTTTACTGATAATTTGAATATACGGTATTTTACCGTATTTCACTATTCATTGAAAATTCAAGAATTTCATAAAAATCCCAAAAATTCACCCTTACCATTTCTCAATGTGCAGAATACCAAAATGAAATAAATTTTTTGAAAATAATTTTCTAAATATTATTAATTTAATTTTTAAATAAAATCATTCTTAATTCAAAAATTAACAATTTTAAAACTATAACTGCTTTTATATCACATTAAAAAATTAACCAAAATATCATTATCTTCAAACCTTAAGAAAATAAAGTAATATTACAATTTACTATTCATTAGGGTCATATTACTATTCATATTACTATTCATAAGGGTATGTTACTGTTCACCAAAAGAACAAGTTGGTTTCATGAGGCTCTAAAAAACTTACTGAACACAATTTTAGATGACCGTTATTCGAAATTCAAAACATAAAAGTGGAAAAATTATTTTTAAAGGCTAGTTATAAATATCTACTTAAAAAAAGTTTCATGCATTTCCATTTATTTTTTAAAAAAACTTTGGGGTGTTACATTATCCTCACCTTCTGAAAATTGTGTCCTCACAATTTTATTTACTTATTAAACAAGTGAGGGTACCTTTCTCTCATAGCATTTTCAGACTCCCATGTTGCTTCTTCTACCATGTGGTATCTACACAAAACCATTACTTGGTGGATTACCTTATTCTGAAATACCTATTCCCTTCGATCAAGGATCAGAACTGGTTTCTCTTCATAAGAAAGGTTCTCTTTTAACTAAACTGCTTCTAGGCTCAAAACATGAGTCAAATTTGGCACATACTTCCTCAACATCGAAAAATGAAAAACATTGTGTACCTAAGACAAACTCGGAGGAAAATCTTCTTGATATGAAATAGGTCCAACTTTCTCCAGGATTTCAAAAGGACCAATGAACCACAGACTTAGATTCCTTTTATTACTGAAACACATCACACTTTTCTGAGGAGATATTTTAAGGAAAACATGGTCACCCAACTCGAAAGAGAAGTATTTCCTTATATTATCTACATAAATTTTCTGCCTGCTCTGAGCTATCCTCATGTGTTGCCGGATCATCTTCACTTTCTTAGCCACTTCCTCTACTAATTTAGTCCCCATAAACTTTCTTTCACTGACTTCATCCCAAAACGCTAGAGTCCTACACTGCTTTCCATACAAAGACTCTAAAGGTACCATATGTATACTGAAATAACAACTATTATTATAAGAAAACTCAACTAAAGAAAGTTGATGATCCCAACTTTCCTGATAGTCCATTGAACAATCCCGAAGCATATCCACCAAAGTCTGAATCATTCATTCTGACTTCCATCTGATTGAGGATGAAAAGTTTTACTGAAATTTAATTATATGCCCAATAACTTCTGAAGTCCCTTACAAAAGTTATAAGTGAACCTGGGATCCCATCCAGATACAATAGAAAGAGGAACTTCATGTATCCTAACAATCTCTTTGAGGTACATTTGAGAAAGCTAGTCCAAAGACATTGTATCTCGAATAGAAATAAAATGTGCATAGTTTTTTCATCCAATCAACAATAACTCAAATTGCATTGTTACCTTGAGTAGTCTTTGGTAGTCCCACCACAAAGTTCATGGATAAATTCTCCCATTTCCACTCTAGCACTGGAAAAGGATAAAGTATCCCCTTCGGTAATTGTTTTTCTGCTTTAACCTATTGACATGTTAAACATTTCATAGTAAAATCAGAAATATCTCTTTTCATTTCATCCCCCTAATAATACATCTGAAGGTATCTGTACATCTTAGTACTGCCAAGATGAATAAAAAATGGACAACTATAATATTTACACAACAAATATTTCTTCAACTGGGAATCACAAGGCATATACAACCTTTTTCCAAATCTTAAAACACAATCTTTATCAAGGTTTAATTCTAGAAACTTACACATTTTAACCAATTATACCTTTTTCTATAGCTCATGGCCTTCCTTCTACGCTTGCTTAATTCTATCTAATAATGATGACTACACTGAAACCTGAGACAAAATAGAGGCATTTCCTAAACCAACAACTTCTAATCCAAAATTCATCAAATCATTAATCAAGGGATCATTTTCCAAACGTAACATTGTTAATGATGCATGATGTTTTCGACTCAAGGTATCCACCACTTTGTTTGATTTTCTAGGATGGTAATTGATCATGAAATAATAATCCTTTATCAGTTAAATATATCTTCTTTGCCTCATGTTTAATTCCTTTTGAGTGAATATATACTTCAGACTTTTATGGTCAGTATATATTTGACATTTGGATCCATATAAATAATGCCTCCAAATTTTCGAAGAAAAAAACATAGATGCCAATTCCAAATCATGTGTGGAATAATTTAACTCATGAGGTTTAAGTTGTATTGAAGAATAAGCAATTATATGATCATTCTGCATCAAAACACAACCAAGTCCCTTCAAAGAAGCATCACTATAGATAACAAACTCACCATTTCGGGAAGGCAAGGCCAAAACTAGAGCATTCACCAATCTCTTCTTCAGTTCCTGAAAAAAAAACATCACATTATTTTGTCCAAATAAATTTAACCCCTTTTCTAGTTAACTTAGTTATCAGGATAGATAATCATGCAATGTTCTTAACAAAACATCGGTAATAATCTGATAATCTAAGAAAACTATGAATCTCTGTAACATTTCTAGATCTTTTCCATTCATCAACTACTTTTGTTTTGGCAGGATCAACTGTTATTCCATCCTTATTTACAATGTGCCCAAGAAAATAAATATGTTTCAACCAAAAATCACACTTTCTGAATTTTCCATACAGTTTATTTTCCTTTAAGGTTTGTAAAACAACCCTTATATATTTTTTATGTTTCTCTTTATTTTTAGAAAATACTATAATTTCATTAATAAACAAAACCAAAAACTTATCCAAGAACTCATGAAATATTCTATTCATAAGATCCATGAATACAGTAGGTGAATTAGTTAATCCAAATGGCATAACAACAAATTCATAATTCCCATATCTAGTACGAAAGGTTGTTTTCAGGATGTCATACTCCTTCACCTTCAGCTGATGGTATCTGGATGTCAAGTCAATCTTGGAAAAGAACTGATCTCCCTAGAGCTGATCAAAAAATTCATCCATGTGAGGAAAATGATACTTTTTTTAATATTGATGTTATTTAAAGCTCTATAATCAATAAAAAGTCTCATGGAACCATCTTTCTTTTTAACGAACAAAATAGTAGTTCCTCATTGTGAAGTGTTGGGATGAATAAATCCTTTATTAAGAAAATCATGCAACTTATTTTTCAATACAAAAAGTTCTATTTGAGTCATACGATATGGGGGTTTTGAAATTAGATTAGCATCAGAAACTAAGTCAATTGTGAACTCGACTTCTCAATCATGTATGACACTGGGTAACTTGTCAGGAAAAACATCAAGGTGTTCATTTACCATAGGTACATCATCAATCTGAACAGTTCCCTTATTTTCAACAATATGCGCAAGATAACTTTAATTTCCATCTTTCAACAGTTTTTCAGATTTCTGATATGTTATCAATTGTATGGGTTCATTATTGTATTCAAACTGAAACTCTTTCTGAAAAACAACTTCTTTATCTCAACAGTCAATCTTAGCGTGATAAACAGAAAGTCAATACATTCCCAGAATAACATCAAACTTGACTAAGGGTAAAACAATAAGATTTGCAGGTAAAGTATTTCTATAGACCACAATAGAAAGATTCTTATAATTCCTCTTTGCTATAATATTTCCCCCTAGAGTTTTAATAACAAGTTTTTCTCTCATTTTTTAGGTGATATTTCCAATTTACTAGAAAATTTCTCAGATATGAAGGAATGTGTAGACCTTGTATCAAAAAAAACTTTAGAAAAATATGAATAAACAAACAAAGTACCTGATACAACTTCATTGGATGGATCATCATCTACTGACGTAGTCATAAAAGATCTCACTACACCTTTCTGCTTATAGTCTGGCTTCTTTACATAATTTGGATCTCTCTTTGGGCAGGTATTTTCATAATGACTCATCTCACTACATTTAAAACACTTTATAGTTTTCTTATCAGGATTAGTCTTAGGATCATTTTCATTACAATCTCAGGCCATATGTCCAAACTTACCACAATTAAAACACTTCCTAGTTTTGGTAAGACATTCCACAGGGTGCTTATTGCCACACTTTTCATAAACTGGAGACTGGATTTTCTTACCATCAGATTTCTTTGGTTGATTTTTACCCATTGCTTTCCATATAGACATCTTCTTATCCATGTTCCCAAAATTCACTTGATCATAAAAAAACTCTATATATACCATCTCATCACATTGAACAAGTTTCTCATAACTTTTTAATTCATGGGAGGCCAATGCCCTTAGATACCTTGGCTTCAGTCCTGAGTAAAAGTGGTTGATTTTTTTATCAAGATCCAGAATAAGATTTAGAGCATACCTCACCAGTTGGGTGAAGTTATCTTCATACACGACCACTAAATCTTACTCCTTTTATTTCAATTCAAGTAATTGCTTCTTCATCCTAAGTCTCACCACCTTAGGAAAATATTTTCAAGGAAAATACTTTAAAATTCATCCCACTCTAAGGAATCAATATCCTCTATATCACTGACATTCTTTACCATTGACCACCACTGATCAACTTCACCTTCAAAATGATAAATGGAAATACTTACCTTTTTATTGTTTGAATATCCCATAACATCAAATATCTTTTCAAGAGATTTAATCCATCATTCAGCCACTACTGGGTCAGAAGATCTATTGAAAGCAGGAGGGTGTTATGTCATAAAATGTTCCACTATTGTCATGTTTTGTTGTGGTACCTCTGGTTGTTCTCTTACATGGATGCTGCCACCATTTATTTCCTATGTCAGCTGATCCATTACTGTCACAAACTGTTCAGTTCCAATCCCTACCATTTCGGGCTACAGATTCGGAAGGATGTCATTCTGTCGGTGCCTCTCTTCTTCAACTTCCCTATTTCTTCTATGGAAAACCATTCTGAAAAAACATATCTTAGATTAATTAACATTTTAATCTTTAAATTCTATAACATTTCAAATTAATCATATAGTAAAAATCATTTATGGTATTCTTTTAACATCATCCTAACCCCTAAAGTTATCTAAACCATCCTTTGATACCAACTATAAGGACTCGGCCTTATTAGATTACATAATCTTTATTTTATTCAATAAACTTCCTTTTACATTGGGGATATTTTAAAATTTATATCTTTAGATAATTGGTACATAAAACATTCATAACATTACACATTTTTATAGAGTGGATACCATAAAAACAGTTTCCATTTTTTTCAAAATATAAAACATTAAAGCTTAAAACATGATATCTTTGACAATTCTTCAAACATTTAACTTGGATTCCTTATTTTTCTTACACATCCTTATGAACTGTGAAAATAATTTAAAAAAACTTGGTATGATCACAAAAATCTCAGTAAGGGATTTAAAAGAAGGAAAGAGCACATTAGTCCACGAATACTTGTAACGTATGAAAACATTTTCAAAAGACATAATCATCACCGATATATACTTAATTTGTGAAACATGAGATTTCCAAAAGATTTAAACAACACATAAGAACATAAATATAAAAATAAAGGTATCTTGGGGCATTAATTACATAATCTTGTAACCCTCTCGGCTACCTCATAATTTGTAACCCTCGCGGCTACCTTACAATTTGTGTAACTATCGCAATTACACTTGGAGTAATCATATGGACGAACTCCAACTTACACATACCCAATGAATTGGAGGGAGATATAGGTCCCACCCTTCATCATAAAAAATTCCCAATAACTAGAACATAATCATACAACATTAATAATTTCATAAAAATATTTCTTTTAAATCTTGTAAAACAAAAATTTTAAAAGAGGATTTTAAAAGTAAAACCCCTTACAAAAATAATATAATTGAAGTGATACTCAATAGAGTGTATTTAATATGTATATATAATTTAAATAAACATAATTCAACATATTATAAACAAAAATATTCACACAAACAATTTTAGTACCACATAAATAATGAAGTAGAAGGTTAACCCAAAGAATGGAAATTTGGTTAAGAATTCCCTTACCTTAGGTTTGACTTACTTAAAACTTGTTTAAAACACATTTATAATGGTTAAAAAAGTGCTATTAATATCTTAAAGAAACATATACATATTTATAATACCTTATATGATCATTTAATTTCATCATTTTACCCTTTAATTGTTAGTATTTTGTTCCTTACACTGTTTTTGGGTGGGTTCTTTACATGATTTCCGTGATTGGTTCATGATGGATGTTCATGTTGATTGGGAGTGAGACTAAAAAATTGGAATGGATTGGTATTTAAATATTTAAATAATCCATAAATTATACCATTTATAATTTTTAATTCTTACATGAGTATTATTCATATGTTAAAACATTAATGATGTTCGTTTAGATCATTTTAGTGGTTCTTTGATAATAACGACCTCATTTTGTTTTATAATTTAAATCCATGTGTACAAAATAATTCCAGAACCATGGATGAGACATTATACATATATTATAACATGTTTCAAACATAAAAATGGTTTCATGGCCAGTCTTTAAGGAATTAAGGAAAATTGAAATCACATCATCCACGATGTCGGTAATTTGACACATCACAGACAATGTTTTTAATTTCTTGAATAAGTGGGGGAGGAGAAGAATATTGATGATGAATTTTCCATGAACATGAGAAAATAAATAATATAAAATATTCTAGATCTTTCATTCTTCTTGGATAAGAGTATTTTCATAAAGAATAATAAAATAAAGGAACTCCAAATAAAATAAAATTCAAGAAATTCTTTACAAAAATTCGAAAGCCTAACGGCGACGTTTAAATTTTCATAAAGTGATTTTACGAGAGAAAATGGGTATCTCATAATTATTAAATAATATGGGTATTAAGGGTATATGTAATGAAATATCCCAACATAATACAAAGGGAATGAAAAATAATAACATAAAATGAAAGGAAAGAAAGAAAATGAAAGAGGATGTTTACCTCTTGATCTCTTCTCCTTGAGATCCCTCTTAAGGCCTTCTATTTTGAACTTTTGGTGAGACCAGAAGCTCTAGGAAGTGGGGAAGATCATTTTTAAGAGTATTAGGCAAAACTTAGGTAAGGATCAAGGCTTCAGAGGTGTGGGAGTAAGAGGGGAATGAGGGTGGTATTTATAGTGGAGGAGAGGGGGTATTTTTCATTATTTTAATCATTATTATCATATTTTTGCTCAAGACTATGAATAATCTTAATTAATGTGACCCAAAATAGTAATAATGGAATGTGAGTTCAAAATAAGTGGGATTACATCACTTATGATGTCATAAATAGTGTATTTTACTGATAATTTGAATATACGATATTTGACTGTATTTCATTATTCATCAAAAATTCAAGAATTTCAAAAAAATCCCAAAAATTCACCCTTACCATTTATCAACATTTAGAATCCTAAAATGAACTCCATTTTTTGAAAATAATTTTATAAATATTATTAATTTAATTTTTAAATAAAATCATACTTAATTCAAAAATTAACAATTTTAAAACTATAACTCCTTTTATATCACATTGAAAAATTAACCAAAATGCCATTATCTTCAATTATTAAGAAAATAAAATAATATTACAATTTACTATTCATTAGGGTCATATTACTATTCATAAGGGTATGTTATTATTCACTAAAAGAACAAGTTGGTTCCATTAGGCTCTAAATAACTTACTGAACACAATTGTAGATGATCGTTTTTCAAAATTCAAAACATAGAAGTGGAAAATTTATTTTTAAAGGATAGTTATAATTATCTACTTAAAACAAATTTTCATGAATTTCCATTTATTTTTTAAAAAAAACCTTGGGGTGTTACATTAGATGGGTATTAAATAAGGGGGTTGTCCTATAGGGAGGAAAATACATTTTTGTGTGCGTAGATTTTAGCTTGAGGGTTAGGGATCGGCCTCTAGTAGTGGAGTATCCCATGAGAGTTCCTCCTCTTCCTCCTCTTCCTCCTCTTTCTATCCTTATTCTTCCATTCTTATGTAATTTTTCGTCCTTTGTCGATGCCCATATCAATAGAAACCACTTATTCTTCTCTATTTATGCTTGAGATCTTTTCAATACTTTCATTGAGAGGTTCTTGTAAGAGATATCGTTTGATTGAAGAGTTTTTAGATATAGAAACTAGAAAGAGTTTTGATATATGCCCTCGCATGTTTGGAGTTTTAATTAAATAAATTGAATCTGTTAAATGAGTTTGGTTCATTTGGTTACCTTATATAGTTTTGCATGGGATTATATTTGTTGCATGGTGCATGGGCACTGTTTATGTGGATTTTATTCCTTTACCCTATTCTTTATCTGGATCTCATGTGAATTTGGATTTCTTATTATTTTAGTAGCATGTGATCTGGACTGTTGATAAGTTGTGATCCAATGGCCCAGTGTTTCTCCATGTGTGTTTCTTCAATCGGGCTTGATCCTTTGTACCGCTGTCATTTCTATCAAGTTGTTCCACTTATCTCATGCATTGTCTCATTGTTTTTTATGTGAACATTTATGTGGATCAGGTTCATCCATGCGACAATCATCTCATGCCTCCACCTGACTCTCTCTGGCATGCTTTGATTGCGTTGTCTGCACATTTATTCCAAAGGATGGCTCTCATTTCGCTTTGGCGTTTCATATGGTTCCTCGTCTAGATCAAGGGTTCCTCTAAAGGTGAGGTGGTTATTTGATTTTTTAGAGAAGGAGGAAAATATCTAGGGGTTTCTGAACACCCGCACCCCCCTCTTCCAATTTCATTCCACCTCCTATAACCAGAGTACTTCTATGGTGGAAATTCAGTGGGGAATCGACTCTGCTTTAGTTTCTCAGACAACTGTTCTACAAGAAGGTTATAGATATTGACCCATCTTCAATCGTAACCAATATTCATTATATGATTCTTGAATCTATATATATTTACTTTATTTTTTCATGTATTCTATTGTATTCTTTTTGGGTGTGTGTTTGAGTTTGTCCATGAGTGGATGGGGCTGACTCTATGTGATAGGGTTCACCGTTGACACCTAGTTCAGCAAGCCTAACCTCCTCGGATAGTTTATGCAGTTCTTCTTTATTCTTCTTTCAAGTATGTATTGGACTTTCATGTTTCCTTTCTTCTTAATAAATATATTTCTCTAATGGTTTTATCACTGTGCATGTAGGTCCTAAAGGGATATAAGATCATTATATCCATTTTCCATTTATATATTCTCATTGGCTGTTTGGTCATTATAGTATCCTATTTGTGAATAAATCTTGATATGTTCATTTTCTATCACTTGGTTAATTGAATTCATCATATTAATAATCCATCATACATGACAATGGGTCTTGTTTATTTTAGGGTTTAAGCATTTAACCCCAAAAAGTGCTATCAGAGCCTACTTTAACATTAGTTATGGGTTCTACTAAATTAAATATTGATAAGTTTTTTTGGTGAAAACTACTTTAATCTCTGTATAATTAAAATGAAAGACTTTTTATATCATAATGACCTAGTAGATTTCCTTTCTGGTGAAAGGAAGAATATAACCACCACTTCCCCTGATGGGAAGGCTTCTTTTTCTTATGTAGATGTCCCTGAGGAAACCCTTATGAAATCTCATAGTCTAATACTTTTATCTTTAGGAGATAAAGTTTTGATAGAAGTTTCATATAAGCCATTTACCGTTGGTATATAGTCTAGTCTTGAATCCCTTTATATGACTAAATCCCTTGTTGGTAGTTTGTATAAAAAATGAGATTATACACTTTAAAATTTCACCCTGGAACTAAAGTCGAGGTGTATATTGATGAATTTAATAAAATTATATTAGATCTATCCAACATAGATATTAAGATGGATAATGAAGACTAGGCCATTATGCTATTAACATCCTTAGATGATTTCTTTAATTTTGTTAAAGACTCTATGATGTATGGAAAAGAAACACTTACTCTTAAAGAAGTTAAATCTTCTTTACTCTCTAAATACCTTCAAAGGAAGGGTAGTGTTAAAACTGAGGATGAGGGTTTAAATGTTAGGGATATAAGTGAATCTAGAGGAAGAAATGAATCAAGGGTAGGATAAAATGAAGGGTTCAGTCTAATAAGAAAAGGTACATGTCTAAAAACAAATTAATCAAATGTTTTCAATGTAAGAAACCTATACATTTTAATAGAAACTGTCCTAATATAAAAGGTGACTATAAATATAGTAGTAATGAATGTTCCCTATTAGTTGAGAAGTATTTTGACATATTTAATGTGTTAAATGTCTCTGGAATTTCTATCTTTGATTAATGGATCCTGGATTCAAGGTGCTCATTCCACATGTGTCCTAGGAAGGAATTATTTATTGAGTTGAGGGAAATTGAATCAGGTGAGGTGTTTCTAGGGAATAATAGGAGATATCACATTATGGGTGTAGGCTCTATTTCTTTATAGCTTCATAATGGGACTGTTAAATATCTTGAGGAACTTAGGTAGGTACCTGAATTAAAAAGAAACATAATATCCCTAGTAATCCTTGATCAAAAGGAGTATAACTTTATGTATTATTTTGGAAGTCTTAGAGTTTCCTGAGGATCTCTCATAGTTATGAAAGGAACCCTTAAAAATGGTCTTTATGTGTTAGATGGTAAGGTTCATATAAGTAATTTGAACACCTCTTCTATTTCAGATCTTGATTCCACCACTCTTTGTAATAGAAGATTAGGTCACATTAGTTCAAATGGCCTTATTGAACTCAAAAAATAGGGCTTTTTGAGTAACAACACTCCTAGTAGTCTCCCATTTTGTGAGGATTGAGTATATGGGAAGTACAGAAGATTCACCTTCAGTAGGTCTATGTATAAGGTTGAATAACCCCATGAATGTGTACACTCTGATTTATGGGGTCCTTCTAGGGTCACCTCTCATGGGGGAGGCTTATACTTTGTGACTTTTATTGATGATTTCTCTAGAAAAGTTTGGATTTATATACTAAAACACAATTCTAACACTTTCAAACTTTTATAAAATGGAAATTTGGGGTAAAGAGTGAGTCTAATAGGAAACTCAAGGTATTAAGGGCTGATAATGGTTTAGAGTATCTATCCACATGATTCATTGAATTCTGTAAACCTGAGGGAATAAAGAGATATTGGACTATTGTGGAAACCCCACAATAGAATGTATTAGCAGAAATAATGAATAAGACTATTCTTGAGAGAGTGAGGTGTATGTTGTCCCACTCAAAACTTGGGAGGTCCTTTTGGGCTGAAGCTGCTTCAACAATAGTATACCTTATTAACCAGTTCCCATCTTCTACTAATTCTTTTAAGACACCTGAATAACTTTGGAAAGGTACAACCCCAAGTCTATAACACCTTATAAATTTTGGATCCATAGATTATTCCATTACACATATTGATAAGCTATCCCCTAGGGCTATTAATTGCATATTTGAGGGTTACCCAGAGGGTGTTAAAGGGTGTCATTTATGGATAGATAAAGTGGGGTATCAGAAATGTATCATTAGATGAGATGTAGTGTTTCATGAATCTGGTCTATCCAATTATAAGGTACCTAAACCTCTAGATACTTTTGATGACACAATAAGACCCTCAACAAGACCAAGTCCTCTTAGTGAAGAAGTGCCTTTTGAACCCAGTGACCACTCCCAGTCCACTACTGGTCCTGTTCCCCCTATTGTCCAGACCCAAGATGAATCCAATTCTAGTTCGGATTCTAAACCCAAAATCGAGGAACCCGATGATCTGAGAAACTACCAACTAACTCAGGATATATAGAAGAGAGTTATAATACCCCCAACCTATTTCAATCAGAAATACATTATTACCTATGATTTTAATGTAGCAAAATATTTTTTTAGTGACGAACCTAAAACATATAATCAAGATATTAAATCCAAGGAATCCACTAGATGGATAAGTAAAATGAAAGAAGAGACTAATTCCCTTCTTAAGAACAATAATTCAGTCATTTTATCAAGACCCAGTAACCAAAAGGTCATAGGTTTTCAATGGATTTATAATAAGAAATAAAATAATGTAGGAGAAACTAAAATCAAATTTAAAGATCGAATTTTTGCTAAAGTATTTCTTCAATATAAAGGCATTGATTATAGTGAAATTTTCTCCTCAGTTGTTAAGCATTAATCCATTAGAATTATTATTTCATTTTCTACCAAATTTGATCTTCATGTTGAAAAATTAGATGTAAAAACTTATTTTTTACATGGTACTCTTGGTGAAACAATTTATATGAATCCTCCAGAAGGATTTTCAAAATTGTTCAAACTTAATCATATTTTCCTTCTTAAGAAGTATTTATATGTACTTAAACAATATTCAAGACAATGGTATAAAAGGTTTGATTCATTTATGATAGAAAATTAGTTTTCCAAAAGTAAATTTAATGCATGTGTATACTATAAAAATGTTAAACATGAGTCTATTTACCTGTTATTATATGTTGATAAAATGATGTTAATTTGTAAAAACATGAGGATTATAAATTCTTTCAAGAACCAGATGGATTGTGTCTTTGAAATTAATGAACTAGGGCATGATAATAAAATTTTAGGCATGGATATAATACGAGATAGGAAGTCCATAACCTTGTACCTATCTCAATCATATATAATAAAAAGTTATTAAAAAGATACTTGTTTGAGCATGTTAAACCTTTCAGCATTCCTCTAGGACAATAATTTAAGTTTTCCTTGAACCAATACTCTAGAAATGAAGACGAGGTTTCCTTTTTGAGTAAGATTACCTATGATAATATCGTAATAAGTCTTATGTATGAAATGGTTTGTTCTAGGCCATATATTTCCTTTTCCATTTTTACTTTTAGAAGGTCTATCGGGAAACTCAATAAGCCTCATTGGAATGCACTGAAATGGATCCTCAGGTATGTTTCTATGTCTGATAAATTGGGCATTCAATATGGATTAAATAGTAGTTTTGATAATGATATAGTTGGATTTTTTTACTCTGATTATACTACAAATATTGACACCCAAAAGTCTATCAATTATTTTTTATTTCTTGCATATGGAGGACCATTATCCTGGAAGTGCAATATGAAATCAGTGGTTTCACTATCCACTATTGAGGAAGAGTATATTTCATGACAGAATCCATAAAATAGGATATATTACTGAAAGTTTTTCTTTCTAAATTTTCATTATCTACTGATAGAATAATGGTCCACTAAGATAGCCAATTTGCTTTAAATTTATCTAAAAACTATGTATTCTATGGTAGATTGAAGCACAATGATATTAAACTTCATTTTTTTATGGATATTATAGAATTTGGGATAGTGAGTGTCACAAAGATACCCACTAAAGACAATCTAGCTGATAGTTTGACTAAGGTCGTTCCATTATCTAAATTCATGCATTGCCTTAAACTTATGAATTTAGTCCCAATTCTATAATATAGGTTGTGAGAATATCATCATTGAATTTATTTTATTTTCAAGGTAGAGATTTTTAGATATATTCCCCCACATGTTTAGAGTTGAAATTAAATAAATAGAATCTATTAAATGAGTTTGGTTCATTTGGTTTTATTATTTAGTTTTGCATGGGATTATATATGTGGCATGGTGCATGGGAACTATTTACGTGGATTTTATTCTTTTACTCAGTTATTTATCTAGATGTCATATGCATTTGGATTACTTATTATTTTAGCAGTATGTGATCTGGACTATTGATAAGATGTGATCCAATGGTCTAGTGTTGCTCTGAGTGTGTTTCTTCGACCGGGCTTGATCCTTTGTATCGCGGTCGTGCCTATCAAGTCATACCACATGTGCCATGCGATGTCCCACTATTTGTTACATGAATAATTGTGCTGATTAGGTCCATCCACACGACCTTCATCCCACTCCTCCATGTGACTCTCTCTTGCATGCTTTGATTACGTTGTCTATGCATTGATTCTGGGGGGCTAGCTCTCATTTCACTTTGGTGTCTCATCTAGTTCATCGTCTAAATCAAGGGTTCCTCTAAAGGTGAGATGTTGCTTTCATTTTGTGGAGAATAAGGAAGGAATATAGGGGCTCCATCCACCCTCACTCCCCTATACCTATTTCCTTCCACCCCTGTAACTAGAGTACTTCTCTGGTGGAGATTCAGTGGGGAATTGACTCTACTTTGGGTTCTCATAAAACTATGCTACAATACGGTTATAGATGTTTACCCATATTCAATTGTAACCAAGTTTTCGTATATTATTCTTGGCCCTATAGATATTTACTTTCTTTTTTCATGTATTCTATTGTATCCTTTGTGTGTGTGTGTGTGAGTCTGTCAAGGAGTGGATGGGTTGACTCTACATGATAGGGTTCACCGCTTTCACCTAGTTTAGCAAGGCCATACTCATCAAATAGTGTTTATGGTCCTTTATTCTAATTTAGAGTCTGTATTAGCCTTTTTTTCCTTTCTTCTTAATAAATTGGTTTCTCTGGTGGTGTTCTCTTCGTGCAAGTAGGTCCCAAAGGGACCAAAGCACATTATATTTGTTGTCCATTTATATTTCTGCATTGGTTGTTTTGTTATTCGAGTATCCTTTTTGCAAATAAATCTTGATCTTTTTGTTTACAATCAATTGGTTAATCAAATTCATCATATTAATAATCCATCATACGTGACAGTGGGTCTTGGTTATTTTAGGGTTTAAGTGTTTAACCCCAATAAAGAGGATCTTGATTGGAATTTTAGCAGGTGGCATTGTGATTGTATGTCCAAACACCCATGGAGAATTGTATAGCATTTGTGGAATCGGCAGTCTCAAAAATGTTGTATGGTTTTTACTGAATGGAGGGCCATGTGCATGAGTTGTTAGATCGTAAAGATGCAGATGGAGAGTACCACTTTGAATGAAAATAAGGGGAATTGGACCATATAAAGTAGTCTAAAACTGGGATATGAGGGAGGAAATCATAGGAGTGAAGTAGTAGTATATGTCAAGGAAATGTGGACGGTTGAGCGAGATGTGTAGTGAACGTTATCAAAGAAAGTGATGTTGTTGATTTTTTCTAAAGAAGATCCTGATACTTAGATCATGATATATGAATATTATTTTTCAATCCACCAAACACTGGAAGGGATGAAGTTACAAATGTTGCAGATGTCTATGGTAGGCAAGGCTCAAACTTGGTTCATAATGTTGAAAACACACAAGGTTGAACTCACCTTGATGCATCTCAAAGAATAGCATCTTGGTAATTTTGTAAGCATGGTAGTGGATGGTCCTGTGTCTTTTTCCAAAAAATAAAAAACATACTGAGAGCGAATTTGGAAGTATGAAATATTCTACAGTTGCAGCAAAACTAATTGCATCCATTTCTTTTATTTAGGTTCTCACACCTATTTTCTAATTTGTAGAGGAAGCTGCCTCACTAAATGGCCTAAATTCATTCAGAATATTTTCTGGTCTGTGAGGGATTTTTCATGGCTAATGAACAAAACTAGAGAAACCATTTTTGTTGCCTAATTTTACCAATTTTGTAATGTCTTTCTTCTATCCCATTTTACCAGCTCTATTTCTACCACATTTTGCACTACCTTTCCACCGAATCCACCAGTTAGTAAATATATGAAATCAACACCCTATGAATACAAGGAAGGGGTGGTATACTTAGTCATTGGATTTTGAGTTGACTTCAAGGGTAAATGTTGTACTTTTTTGTGGTAAGTAGGTTAGGGTGGGTGGGGGTGGTTGGGAAATTAAATTAGGGGGTTGGCCTATTGGGAGAAAATTATAGATTGTTTTGTGTAGCTTTTGGTTGTAGCTGATTGGGAGGGTTAGGCCTTAGACTCTAGAATCAGTGTATCTTAGGGAAATTCCTTCTCCTACTCTCCCTATTCTACCTTTATCCTATAATTTTCCATCCTTCGATGCTGTTGGTATCAATAGAAACCTCTAATTTTTCTCTTTTCACCTAAACTCCTATCATAACTCATATTTTACCTTCAACATATCGTTTCCACTGCACACAAGTACTTCCAATAAGTATTTAACAACTTTCCAAGGAAACAACAACTAAATATTGTATATTTTGGCATGTCATTATAAGGTTTCCACCCATCAATTCAAAATTTTACAATGATCCTTGAAAATAGATCAACCTATTTAATTCAAAATAACTATAATGTTTCCTTTCAACAATTACCTCCACTAAGTCTCCTTCAAATAAAACTCTTCTAGAATCAAAATACCAAAAAACCCTTCATCAAACATCTTACAAAATCCTTTTTATTAAACCATTTAAAAGTCAAAATAACTTTTTGTAGAACAAAAATTGAAAACAATATTCTTTAATTTGAAAACCTCTTTATTAACAAAGAATGTCCTTATTAAAAAAACCCATAAACACCATCTAACAAATATTGTAAACTCCAATAATCAACACTTCATCAATATGCATCCATCTTTTCAAATTAATTAAAAAGTTACCAAATCTATTATCAACTCCTGATCAATACACCAACTTAATACAAAGACGAATTACATAATGTTCCAAAAAAATTAAGTGTATTAATTTATTTTCAACTGGGAAGAAAACAACTTTTTATGATACATCCTATACTATCATATCTCATGTCAAGATGCTCCAAATATAAAATGTTTTACTAAAAACATTTTATTACCAAATAATCATGCTCCATTAATGAACAAATTAAACAACCAAGGTTAACATGTCATAGATTTCAGTATGCTCTCACAACCCATGAAACAAAAAATTTAAAAGTACCAAAATGAACTAAACATTAAAAAAATCCCATTTAACATATTAACAATTTTACTTTCCATGTTACTCGTTATATTAGACATTCATCACTACTAATGTATATATCATGGAATAACCAAAATCATGTTCTTCCTTTTAACATATCTTCAAAAAAAATTATCTAAAATGCACGCAAGGAAGAAACCCAGCCTGGGGACTTGACCCCATGACCGCCACCCCAATCCCCAAATATGTGGCTAAAACAATGATAAAACAATTCACCCTATCATGAAATTTAAATCAATGAATGTCATGTCATAACAATCTTAAAATATGTAGCTAAAACAATTCACTCTATCACGTTTAAAGGTTTTGTAAGCTAAATACATGTCAATAATCATTAGGAAAGTAGGAAATTAAACATGTACTCATGCATTTAAACAATCATCGTGAAATTTTTTACATGTTCTTAGAATAACATAGATTCCAATTATCATTTATGTAACACCCCAAACTTCCACTGTACGTTTCCCTTCGAATAATGCAATAGCGTGTGTTGTACGCAACCTCGAGCTCTAACACACACCACAACTAATTAAACTAGCCGTTGTGAATAGTAATACCTACTTTTTGAAATTTTATAAATTTTATATTTCAAAATGGACTTCATTTTTGTATTCCTAATATTGAAATTAGCCTATGTTGAAATTTTTGTAATTTTCCGAGAACTTCCAAATTTTTATGAATAGTGAAAAATACTTAAAACAACTTTTTTAATCAAAATAATTTATTGAGATAAATTATACTATTTAGTGGTTTTAAGGTATAATTAGAATATATTTTTACCATTTTATCCAATGGTGGTCATTAGAATTAATTTAACATTGAAATTGGACATAAACAATTGCCAATCTTTTGATATAAATTGTTTCTTGAAAACACGCTATTTGTCGTAACAGCGGGAATTAATTATAAAATTAATTAATGCAACTTATATGTTTGGAATTTTGTAAAATAGACATCATTTTTGAATTCGGAATATCAATTATAGCTTAGGGTGAATTTTTGGCATTGTTCTGAAAAACTTCAATTTTTGATGAATAGTGAAACCACTAAGTGGTAGTTAAATAACTGATTTTTCGTTTAAATGAAATATTACCACTTCTGTGATTTGATTTTCAAAAATCCGACATACATGGTTGTCATTAAGAAGTAAAATGTGGTTCAATGGGATAAAAATAATTTTTTGGTGAATAGTAACTTATTAAGTGTTAATCGCGATTAGTGGTAATTAGTGTGGTTTAAGGTCTAAATAATACTTTAATAATATGAAATGACCTAGACACATGTCCCAACCTCATTGGTTGTGTCATGGCCGACCAAGACAAGCCATGGCCTAACTTGGGGACCCCATGGATCCACTTTTGTTGGGAAATAACATAAATTACTTTTTATTTAATGTTAAAGTGAAAATGACACTAACATAAATTGTTTTACTAAAACAATTTTTAAGTAGGGTTACACAAGTCCAAATTTTGACTATAAATATTCATTAGAAAGCTAAAAAGATTTCCTACATCATAGTATTTTTTTTATAATTTTTAGAAATTAAATAAATTAAATTATTTATGACATAATTATGATGTGGCGATGACCTCATTATTTAACGATTTAAATAAAATGAGAAGATAATGCAAAATCCATGGCCTACACTTGTCCAAAGCCTATTGGATGAGGAGATTTCGAAACCTTATCACCTTATCCTCGAATTATATAAGTGTGGGACCTTTAGAATCCGAAAAGCATTTTGAAATAATGTAACATTTCAATCTTTCCAAAAGTGCCCCTCCTCTCCACTTATAAAAGGCCCCCACCTCTCCCACCTCATTTACACTTTCAAGCCATTTGGCTCGGCCAACCTCTGCCCAAATACTCTCCCAACATTCCTCCCTTACTCCTAGAGGCCTCACTTTGGGCAGAACTCTTCCCAAGGAAGCCTTTGGCTCAAATCAAAAAGAGTTACCCGATTTTGAGGTAATGTCTTTTATAATGTTGTTTTGTTTTATTTTTCTTCTTCAACCCCCTAAACTCTTTTTATTCAATTCTTTTGTAACAACACCAGTATCCTCAATATACTAGGATGTTGTTATAAGAAGGATTCGAGCTACACTTACACACACCTACATATAATGGTTAAAGAACATACGGTTTCTGTGGATGGCGAATTTCTGCCTCACGAAACGATGATTGTTCAACACTCATATAACACCTTCAAAGGTGGCCATTAAGATGTCACTATTTTTATATATGATATATAATATGTTTTTGTTTTACTTATGATTCTGTATTTCTCATTTATGGCATACTTTATGATTTCCATTATGGGTAAAACGCGATAATTTCATTTTAGGAAGTGCGGACTACCGCCCCCTCAAAGTGATGTGAATCGTTAATGCCATATGTGGGTTGTATAAAGGATGGAGTAAATGATATTATATATAATATTATACTGGAACTATATTATTCCTTTATATAATTATTATTTCATTCCATTAAATATGAAATTAAAATGAAAGTAGCGTTCATGCGTACGTACGGCTTACCGTCTCCATGAACGGTGCATTTCATTTCTTACCTCTAAATGTTACGTAATATTATAAATGAATGTATATACTGGATATATAAGATATATATGACATCTAAATCATTAATATAATTCTGGAGATAATGGATATTCTACCACATGAACAACTTGTAATTATAAGAAGTTTATTTTTGACTCAAGTACCAAAGATCGACAAAACGACCGTTATTAACTCAAATAATTACATAATGTTCATAACATTGTAATAAGTAATATAAAAAGGATAATGAAATTGAAAATGGTTCTTAATAAGGTATATATTAACTCTAGTTTATTATTCAGGAGGTTAAAGAACGGTTGAGTCAAGTCGGACACAAGGTAAGGGAATTTCTTAACCCAACTTCCATTCTTTGGGTTAATCTCCTACTTTCAAATTATGTCATGATGTTATTATGTCCTATTTTTTTATTTTTACTTTCTTTATGTGTACCTATAGTGAATACACATAATATATCTATTTTATTTTTAAAATGATCTTTTTAAGGACTCCGTCTCAATCCCCTTTCATTGAGGCATATTTGGTTTTATACACAACTTTCTTTTATACGGTGTATAAACCCCTTTGACTTTTACGTTTATTCAAAAGGAATCTTTTTTATACGAAGCGTTTTACTAAACGACAAAAGGGAATGTTTTTCTTTCCGTACTTATGCGGCGACAATGACTTCTCCGCCGCCGTGACCATTATTTGAGTTTCGGCTTCCTCTACAAGCCATCATTATTTTTAATGAAAAATAATTACAAAGTTATACTTTTCTTTTATTTTGGTATTGAAAATGGTTTTGAAAGCGTTTTTATTATATCAATGTGCTGTATTGATATCTTGTGATTGAAATGTGGAAATGTTATGTTTCCTTTATGCATGTTTTATGTGATACGATTATGTTATGGTTTATGATATGTTTAAACCTATTCATATGAGGAATGCATTGGACTTAATAAGTGACGGGTGGAGCCCGCTATAGCTCCTCGATGCATCGGCAGGTCTCATGAGACAAACTAGTGTCTTGGCACGAGGCCTTGACAAAATCTTATTTGTGGTCTTGGCACGAGGCCTTGACTACGTGGTTATGATAGTCTGGCATTATGCATTCCATCATTATGAAAGTGGTTATTGATATTGCATGTGATTATTCGACCAGTAGAATATCCATGTGAAGAAGTGAATGGCATTATCTCATTTTACTTTTGCCATATTATGTTTATGTTCATGTTTAAAAGGCTTTTGTTATAGTTATACATTGCCTTAAATGTTTATGTTTATTTATGAAAGCTTCTGCATTATTGTTATCCTTACTGAGCATCTGAGCTCACCCCTTTCAATGTTTTAATATTTTCCAGGATGTGAAGAAGTATTTTATGAATGACCTACAGGGATAGTCAGAAGAGGATATGAGTGTGGACTATGGAGACTTTGTTATTGTAGTTTTTCACTTTTTGATGTAATGAAAGACTTATGAATGTATCTAGTGTTTCCAAGGCTACTAAACTAATCGGTCTTTCGAGACTTGATCTTTTGTGATCATGCCAATGTTACGAAGTGACGCACCGGCTCTGGGTAGCTGGGGTCGGGGCGTTACAGTTGGTATCAGAGGCAGTTTAGTACTAACCTTGGAAGCTAGATTTAGATAAACTCTGATTAGATCACATAGCCCAAAGATAGACTTTGAGGATTAGTATAGAATAACTTCCTATAATTTTGGTATTATAGAGATGTTATGAGTTTCCCGAGCAATACATCCCTGTCTGGATACGAGTAGGTAGAGGCGGCTCTGGCACAGATGTACCTAGGGGTAAAACCCGAAAACACCGCTTTGAGCTAGACTCGAACGGGAACTGGTGCACGACAACGGGCCTTGCTGCACTCTTGGTTACGACACTCCCGGGGGATATGCTTAGGATAACTCTCATTTTCTTTACAAATCATTATGAAGGGTTTATGAGTATATACTTCCTCAAAGAAAACATTTCTTTTTATGATTATGGATTATATCCATAAATAGTTCAATGTTTTATAAGTATGAGATTATGTATTTTGATTCATAACTAATCTAGTTGATGCCATTGTTTAGAAATGGCGCCTAGTAGAAGGAATGGAAACTGTATCAATGCACGAACTCCGTGTAGGGATTGCCCTCCTGCTCAAGATAATTATTGTGGATCTGGAGATACAACTGGTGCTGATCAGCTTCTCACCGTACTGGGACAACTCACGCAGGTTATGAATAATAACCTTACTCGTATGGAGCACCCTGATCCGCAACGTGGAGGATCAATGCTAGACCGTTTCATGAGGCAAAAACCACCAACCTTCAATGGGAGTACAAATCCTATAGTAGCTGAGCAATGGATAAATTCCATAGAGAAAATATTCCATGCCTTGGGGAGTAGTGAAAGGGAGAAGGTTGTCATGGCAGTTTACCGCCTCACTGGAGATGCCGATCAATGGTGGTCACTAATTCAAAACACAAAGGAAGATGATGAATTAACAAACATGGAATGGCAGGAGTTCAAAGAGCTGTTCTTAGAAAAATACTTTCCTCGAGACCATCGAGCGGATATGGAAAGGCAATTTTTGAGTCTGAGACAAAAGGAGGATGAGAATGTCGCAAAGTATGAGGCTAACTTTACAAGGTTAGCGAGGCATGCTGCAGATTATATACGTAACCCAAGAAGTAAGATTGATCGTTTCTTTGATGGGTTAAAACCATTTCTCCGTCGAGCTTTGGTATCACAATCCTTCTCATCATACGAAGATATTGTCTCGTGTGCTATCAAGACAGAAAAGGAATTCTCTAAGTCTTATGACAACAAAGTAAAGCAAGAGAAGAAGAGAACGGTGGAACAAGAGACAGATAAAGGGAAAAAGGGAAAGAAGGATTTTCCATTATGTGATAATTGTGGGAAGAATCACCCTGGTACTTGCCTAAAAGGAATGGGAGTCTGTTATAAATGTGGAGAAAAAGGTCACCAGGCACGTGATTGCAAGGGAAAGAAAGAGGCTGTCAAAGTTGAATGCTACAATTGTAGAGAAATGGGTCATTATGCAAATGAATGTCCTAAGCGTCAAGGAAACTTACCTCAGAAAAGGCCAAGGGATCAAGGACAATCTTATGCTATTACTACCGTTGAAGCAGAATAACTAATGTATTGGTGCTTTTGGACTCATGGATTATATTCTGGTTATTAGAATAATGTGATCTATATAAGGATTGTACTGCAGTACTTTTTGATTTCAGTAAGGTTTTAATATGATTAAGGTAATCATATTTTTAGTATGTGACAATAAGAGAAACTCTTCTTTGTTTGAGGAATCTGATAAATTGATTTTGGAATTAAGAGACCTTTTAGAGAATGTCTGGACAGAGGTATTTTGGATAACTATAAAGGTTGGAGTGGATTAAGTTGATCTTTGGATAGTATGGTTTAAGGTTAAAAAATTAATGAAGATTGTTTTTGGAATATTATAATACTATAGTTTTAGGAAAAGGACAACCTGCAGGGTGGGGCATAACTCGTCGCGTCGGACAAAGCTGCAGGAATCGAACCCACAACCATAGTGCGACAAGCCTTTATTTCCTACCACTAGCCTACAGGAAGTCCCTGGTTATTACAAAATAATTTTACTAATCTAAATTTTATGTGTTAACAATTGGAACCTTATACAATTAGGAAAAGCATAATATTTTTGGGTTTTATTATCTTTTTGAGTGAAAGGTGAGTTGAAGGTTGAAACTCCAATTGTCAGGCATAAATATATATATACCTATCTGTTATTCAATGAATAAATTAATTCTTAAACTTTAGTAAAGGGATATTAAAACAAAAAATGTGTTATCCTAATACCTTATGTCTTGTTGAACTGATGATATTTTAAATCAACATAGATTGAAGGCTTTGAGGCCCTCAATTTGACAGTTGATTGTGATTGATGACCTCAATCACTCCCTATAAATATTTACGTTTTTCCTCCAATTATATTTCTCTAATTGACACCAATGTTCTCCTTATCGAGATCATAATTTGGTGGTGACTTTCTTATTTCCATTTCCCTCTTATTAAGGCTAAATTTTATTAATCTTATTTCCGATGTGGGTTTTCCACAAAGGTATTTTCTCTTTTCAACCTTTTATTTTCAAAGAAAAATTTCAAATTGCGAGGACGCAATTTATTGAAGGAGGGGAGAATGTAACACCCCAAACTTCCACTGTACGTTTCCCTTCGAATAATGCAATAGCGTGTGTTGTACGCAACCTCGAGCTCTAACACACACCACAACTAATTAAACTAGCCGTTGTGAATAGTAATACCTACTTTTTGAAATTTTATAAATTTTATATTTCAAAATGGACTTCATTTTTGTATTCCTAATATTGAAATTAGCCTATGTTGAAATTTTTGTAATTTTCCGAGAACTTCCAAATTTTTATGAATAGTGAAAAATACTTAAAACAACTTTTTTAATCAAAATAATTTATTGAGATAAATTATACTATTTAGTGGTTTTAAGGTATAATTAGAATATATTTTTACCATTTTATCCAATGGTGGTCATTAGAATTAATTTAACATTGAAATTGGACATAAACAATTGCCAATCTTTTGATATAAATTGTTTCTTGAAAACACGCTATTTGTCGTAACAGCGGGAATTAATTATAAAATTAATTAATGCAACTTATATGTTTGGAATTTTGTAAAATAGACATCATTTTTGAATTCGGAATATCAATTATAGCTTAGGGTGAATTTTTTGCATTGTTCTGAAAAACTTCAATTTTTGATGAATAGTGAAACCACTAAGTGGTAGTTAAATAACTGATTTTTCGTTTAAATGAAATATTACCACTTCTGTGATTTGATTTTCAAAAATCCGACATACATGGTTGTCATTAAGAAGTAAAATGTGGTTCAATGGGATAAAAATAATTTTTTGGTGAATAGTAACTTATTAAGTGTTAATCGCGATTAGTGGTAATTAGTGTGGTTTAAGGTCTAAATAATACTTTAATAATATGAAATGACCTAGACACATGTCCCAACCTCATTGGTTGTGTCATGGCCGACCAAGACAAGCCATGGCCTAACTTGGGGACCCCATGGATCCACTTTTGTTGGGAAATAACATAAATTACTTTTTATTTAATGTTAAAGTGAAAATGACACTAACATAAATTGTTTTACTAAAACAATTTTTAAGTAGGGTTACACAAGTCCAAATTTTGACTATAAATATTCATTAGAAAGCTAAAAAGATTTCCTACATCATAGTATTTTTTTTATAATTTTTAGAAATTAAATAAATTAAATTATTTATGACATAATTATGATGTGGCGATGACCTCATTATTTAACGATTTAAATAAAATGAGAAGATAATGCAAAATCCATGGCCTACACTTGTCCAAAGCCTATTGGATGAGGAGATTTCGAAACCTTATCACCTTAGCCTCGAATTATATAAGTGTGGGACCTTTAGAATCCGAAAAGCATTTTGAAATAATGTAACATTTCAATCTTTCCAAAAGTGCCCCTCCTCTCCACTTATAAAAGGCCCCCACCTCTCCCACCTCATTTACACTTTCAAGCCATTTGGCTCGGCCAACCTCTGCCCAAATACTCTCCCAACATTCCTCCCTTACTCCTAGAGGCCTCACTTTGGGCAGAACTCTTCCCAAGGAAGCCTTTGGCTCAAATCAAAAAGAGTTACCCGATTTTGAGGTAATGTCTTTTATAATGTTGTTTTGTTTTATTTTTCTTCTTCAACCCCCTAAACTCTTTTTATTCAATTCTTTTGTAACAACACCAGTATCCTCAATATACTAGGATGTTGTTATAAGAAGGATTCGAGCTACACTTACACACACCTACATATAATGGTTAAAGAACATACGGTTTCTGTGGATGGCGAATTTCTGCCTCACGAAACGATGATTGTTCAACACTCATATAACACCTTCAAAGGTGGCCATTAAGATGTCACTATTTTTATATATGATATATAATATGTTTTTGTTTTACTTATGATTCTGTATTTCTCATTTATGGCATACTTTATGATTTCCATTATGGGTAAAACGCGATAATTTCATTTTAGGAAGTGCGGACTACCGCCCCCTCAAAGTGATGTGAATCGTTAATGCCATATGTGGGTTGTATAAAGGATGGAGTAAATGATATTATATATAATATTATACTGGAACTATATTATTCCTTTATATAATTATTATTTCATTCCATTAAATATGAAATTAAAATGAAAGTAGCGTTCATGCGTACGTACGGCTTACCGTCTCCATGAACGGTGCATTTCATTTCTTACCTCTAAATGTTACGTAATATTATAAATGAATGTATATACTGGATATATAAGATATATATGACATCTAAATCATTAATATAATTCTGGAGATAATGGATATTCTACCACATGAACAACTTGTAATTATAAGAAGTTTATTTTTGACTCAAGTACCAAAGATCGACAAAACGACCGTTATTAACTCAAATAATTACATAATGTTCATAACATTGTAATAAGTAATATAAAAAGGATAATGAAATTGAAAATGGTTCTTAATAAGGTAGATATTAACTCTAGTTTATTATTCAGGAGGTTAAAGAACGGTTGAGTCAAGTCGGACACAAGGTAAGGGAATTTCTTAACCCAACTTCCATTCTTTGGGTTAATCTCCTACTTTCAAATTATGTCATGATGTTATTATGTCCTATTTTTTTATTTTTACTTTCTTTATGTGTACCTATAGTGAATACACATAATATATCTATTTTATTTTTAAAATGATCTTTTTAAGGACTCCGTCTCAATCCCCTTTCATTGAGGCATATTTGGTTTTATACACAACTTTCTTTTATACGGTGTATAAACCCCTTTGACTTTTACGTTTATTCAAAAGGAATCTTTTTTATACGAAGCGTTTTACTAAACGACAAAAGGGAATGTTTTTCTTTCCGTACTTATGCGGCGACAATGACTTCTCCGCCGCCGTGACCATTATTTGAGTTTCGGCTTCCTCTACAAGCCATCATTATTTTTAATGAAAAATAATTACAAAGTTATACTTTTCTTTTATTTTGGTATTGAAAATGGTTTTGAAAGCGTTTTTATTATATCAATGTGCTGTATTGATATCTTGTGATTGAAATGTGGAAATGTTATGTTTCCTTTATGCATGTTTTATGTGATACGATTATGTTATGGTTTATGATATGTTTAAACCTATTCATATGAGGAATGCATTGGACTTAATAAGTGACGGGTGGAGCCCGCTATAGCTCCTCGATGCATCGGCAGGTCTCATGAGACAAACTAGTGTCTTGGCACGAGGCCTTGACAAAATCTTATTTGTGGTCTTGGCACGAGGCCTTGACTACGTGGTTATGATAGTCTGGCATTATGCATTCCATCATTATGAAAGTGGTTATTGATATTGCATGTGATTATTCGACCAGTAGAATATCCATGTGAAGAAGTGAATGGCATTATCTCATTTTACTTTTGCCATATTATGTTTATGTTCATGTTTAAAAGGCTTTTGTTATAGTTATACATTGCCTTAAATGTTTATGTTTATTTATGAAAGCTTCCGCATTATTGTTATCCTTACTGAGCATCTGAGCTCACCCCTTTCAATGTTTTAATATTTTCCAGGATGTGAAGAAGTATTTTATGAATGACCTGCAGGGATAGTCAGAAGAGGATATGAGTGTGGACTATGGAGACTTTGTTATTGTAGTTTTTCACTTTTTGATGTAATGAAAGACTTATGAATGTATCTAGTGTTTCCAAGGCTACTAAACTAATCGGTCTTTCGAGACTTGATCTTTTGTGATCATGCCAATGTTACGAAGTGACGCACCGGCTCTGGGTAGCTGGGGTCGGGGCGTTACAATTTAAATAGTTACTTCTAATAAGAATCATTACTTGTTTAAATTTAAATTTAACACTTGAGTTATGTTTCTTTAAGAAACATGAACACATTAAATACATAATCACAGGTCAATTCTAACATGAACTAACACATAACATAGAGAAAAACAATATTTCATCATGTTCTAGAAACCATTTCTTAGAAACTCCCAATTTCATCCACAAACCCAAGCAATAATTCTAGAATTCTAGATTATCATTTCACAATTTAACAAATCATAATTAATACAATGTCATATGAATGATGAATTCCTAGTGGTAAGTCTCTTTATTCATGCATGATACTCAACTCTCGTCGATTAAACTGACAATAATGGGGTGAAAACATGCCTAGAATTGTTTGAAAACACTTTTCATATCTGGATCACCCTGATAAATTGGAATTTTATATAAATAGGTTAGCTACACATTTCTATACCCTACATTTCAAGTATCGACACATCTTATATTCATGCTTACAATCCTGATTGATGGACCATACCAAACTGATTCTATTTGTAATATCTCGATGCTAACTCATTGCCTTAGATGATATCAGAATTCCACTTACCTTAAGTGCATCCCCTGAATACCAAATACTAAAAATAAATGTTTAGGGAATCACCAAATACCAAGGGTAAATTTTCCCTTGCATAAGACACAACTTGAAGCAAAGGAACTACAATGACATCATATAAATATGATGCATGATAAAACCATACCAAAGTCCTAATAAATAACAATAATCAAAGTGAAACATACAACTATAATACCAAATAAGACAATTTTCCCAAATGTAACCCTCCCATACTCTACATAACATATAACTTTCAATCTTTCAACTCCATCCAAATCCATAACATCCTTTTCTAGTAAAATGAGAGGTCCTTACATTTCATCATGTCTAACAATAACTGTATACATGCCAGGATGCATATGTTGGGGGTGAGTAAACTCAGCAGACAATCAAATATTGAATTCCCAAACATGACACTTAAAAAAAGAACAAGTTATCTCACATTTGATATGAAACAATAGAGAACATGATAACAAGTCAATAAGATAATACATAGATAGTGTAAAATAATCCACACCACATCATGAACCTATGAACCAATGTAATTAACCAAACCTCCCCTCTTTGAGATCTATTCCACCACCCAATGCATACCTTGTTAAAGTCAGAATCCCTAAATAGACCAAACTTGCAAGCAGAAACTATTTCCCTCTTATCCAAGTTGTTACATGGCATTGCAATCCAAGTGTGCCCCAGTTTCGGCATGACCACCAAGTCCAAATCAACAAGGACCTTTTCTAAGTGTGCCCCAATTTTTACACAATGGATAATTATGAATCAACAAATCCCCAACCATATGAATCATAAACACAAGATAACTCACTCCAATTCCATGTTACCATTATTCCAAAACACGTTCCCTTAAATGGCACCAGCGACCAAGTCCAAATCAATAAAACCTTGTGCATATGCATCATGATCACACATCAAATCATTCCAATTACACAAACAAACCAATTTTATCACATTCCAAAATAATTAATTTTAAAACCAAGTCATCAAATGATAATTTTATCAAACATGTTGTGGATGCCGCCCACAACCTTGTCTAAAACCATTTTCTACCAAGATAAATTTCAATCAAGATTTATTGAAATAATTTAGAATAAATAAACACAATAATTTAAATTTAAAACAATAGGTTTACAAGTTATTGACATAATTAGAGTGGGTGAGAATCCATCTACCTCAAATAAGGTTTCCAAGATGAAATTGTTAGTCTCATTGGATCCGTGTAGACACCTAAGAGGGGGTGAATCAAGTGTTGATATCTTTGTACAAAACTCGCTTTTAATATTTAACCCCCTTTGATACTTGAACCCTCATTGTTAGTTAAGACAATAATGGATCTTTTTAGTTTACCCTATTCACATAAACCACATACACTATAGGAAAACAATTTAGTATGATGTGTGTTTTTACAAGGTCTGACCCCGATGCGGGAAACCTACATCTTGTTGTGTTTGGGTTTCATCAAGTCACATATTTTCCACTATAATATTTTTATCAACTAAAAGTGGGTTTTGGGTGGCTATAATCATGACCCAATATCTCTATATTACACAGGTGAGTGTTCATTATATTACACAAGTGAACAAACAAAACATCCCATTTCACTTTTTTATATTGGCATCCCACCAGTTCTCAAACTTTCACCACTTATTGAAGTAGATATTAAAACTATATAGGGATGTCACTGAATCCAACCAGATGATCTTCTTTCTCAGTGCAAAGATTTCTAATGCCTTCTAATTCTCCAAGAACAAAGCATGAAACTTAGTCTATGTTTTCTGTACAACTTCTAGATATTCTTTAGAATCTTTTTTTTTTGGATTCTCTCAACTCAAACTTCAAGGAAATCATCAAACATAGAATATTTTCTAGGAACTCTACACGTCGACATTTATTATCCTTCTTCTTTAAGAATAACAACCCTAGAAATTTTCCCAGTGAATAAAAAATGAATGTTCTTGGCATGTTCTTTCTCACTGTAGGTAGACACCTGAAGGTCAGCTTCTTCTTCTCTTTTTCCTCTTTCCCATATTTATAGAATATTGTGTCACTACTAAAAAATAGGGTTTTATCAGTGCTAAAAAAGGCCTTTATCGGTGCTAAAAATCACTGATAATTGAGTTTTTATTAAAAGGAGGGTCCCTTTTATTATCACTAAAAAATGCTAATAAATATTCCTTTTATCGGTGCTAAAAAAAGCACTGATAAAAGTTAAAAAATTAAAAAAAAATCTGCAAATCATATCATAGGGATTTAACAATGCTTGACCCCCCATCACCCTTAAATAGTGCTATGAAGCACCCCTTTCACATGCCCTAGCCACCCCTACATGCCCCAGCCACCCCCAACCCTTTAACAACACTAAAAATCCCCTTCACCAACTCACGCGCGCGCCCCTACCTCCCCTGGATTCGAACTCGAGACACATCCCCTGCATGCCTGGACCCTTTACCACTCCTCCATGTTTCTTTTCTCTCCATTTAATGACATATCTATTTATTTATATATATTTATTTAGTTGTATTTATTTATATATTAGTATATAGTTATATAAATATATATTTATTCATATATTAATATATATATATACACACATATATAGTTATATTTATATAATTATATATTTAGTAGTTTGGGTTTGGCTTAGTGGTAAGCACCCCTTAATTCTACATGAAAAATGGGGGTTCAAAACCCATTGGGCGCAGGTACTCTAGCAGTACTGTAGCATCAGTGGCACTGTAGCAACGACGAGCACTATAGTAGCAGCAAGTCACTATAGCGGCGGCAGGTCACTGTAGTAGTGGTGGGTACTGTGTAGTACTGTAGCAGCGTAGGGTACTGTAGCATTACTATTCACAGAATGGGCTTTGAGCCAAAAAAATGGGCCTATGGGCCATGTAATGGGCTAAATTCCCACTGGGCTTTTGGGCTATGTAATGGGTCTCCCTCTACCCAGTTAAAGAGGTATTTTCTTTGCTTTAATAATAAATGAGGTCTCAGCCCCAAATATATATATATATATATATATATATAATTATATATTTACTAATATATTAATATATATTTAAATACATTTATAAAAAAAATTGTAAATATATATATATATATATACACAACATACACACACACACACACACACACACACACACATATATATATATTATGTGTGTATCTGTAAGTATAATTATACATATTTATATATATTTAAAAATATTATATATTAATATGTATATACATATGTTAGAATATATAGATAATATATATCAGTTTGTTAATACAGATACACATAAATACACATGCACACACACATTATATAGGTATATAAATATTCATATATTAGTATTTTAAATAAAATGAATGTTAGTTTTTATTTAGATAAGGCTTATATATTGAGAAATACATTTTATATGTAAATATGTTTAATTATTTATTTATAAAATTAAATTTTTATGTGTGAATATATAAAAAATACGTATATATTGTTATATATTTGTTTATAAATAATAGTACATTGTGAAAAATGATAAAATTTCAAATCCATAATATCTATATGAATGTAATACATCATAATAAATTCATTCCACATTAAAAAATGGCAAAAAGAGCCTCTTAAACAGGATGAAATTTCATTGAATGTTAAAACATTTGGGTATCCTGACTAAAAACTCATTTTTGGAGTACTTTGGGACTTTTTTGGAATCAAAAAATATGAAAAAAAGGTTCCCTTTTGTTATTAGCATGTAGAGCTCGTTGAAAGATTTGATTTGATATGTGGTAGAGCTCAAACGGACACCTGGATCAAAATTTATGTCCATTTGAAGTTTGAATTGTGTTTTCGATTTATTTCAGATATTTTATTGATTTTTTGGATTTTGTGTGTCTTCAAATTGATATTAAATTATTATTACTTGATGATAATTATAAAATTAATAATTAATAATATTTTTAAAATATTTTATAATCCATTTTAACTAAATATTTTATAAATTAAGTGTAAATGTCAATTTATACTTATCTAAAACATATTTAAAATATATATATTATATTTATATCAATATAAATATATTTATATATTTATATTCTAATATATTATTTTAATGATTTTTTTAAATATACCCTTTATCAGTGGTAGTAAAAAAATCCCTGATAAAGACCCCCTTTATCAGCACTACTAAAAAAAGTGATGATAAAGGGGGCCCCTTTAAAAGCACTAAAAAAGGATTGATAAAGACGGTACCTTTATCAGTGATAAAACAAGCACTGATAAATGGCCACTTTTAACATTGTTTTTTAGTGTAGTTAAAATTACCCTTTATCATCACTTTTTTTAGTGATGATAAAGGTACAAATTTATCAGCACTTTTTTTAGCACTGTTAAGGGTGGCGCTGTGAAAACCCAGTTTTATGGTAGTGTGTATTACAGGAACTCATATAAGAACTGTTTTTCTTCTTATTCTTATTTTATTTTGTTCTTCAATACCCGTATTATTTTATTTCACCATAGTATTGACTACTTATTCTCCTTCAAGAGGACCTCTATCTCAGATCACTCTTCTTAGATCTTTAGTACTCTCAAGTCCTCTCTCTTGTATCAAGTGGTTCAAACTTTGTACAAGTGGATTCATTTAATTTGTGGGGTCACTTTAAATTTACATAAATAGAAATATCTCAATAAATTCAAGAATAAAAAATTTCCCTCATGATCCTCCACTTTCTTTTTCTCAATATATACGCATGGTTCCTACATTATCTTTTTATTTAAATCATTTTCTCTAGGAGTATTATAAAAACACAATTCTGTATTTTTTCTTCTAATTTTTGTTCAGCCAAAAAAATCTTCCAGATTTTCTACATCAGGCTTGATGACTCAAGATCTTTCCACAATAACCACAAATAAAACTTCTTCCATGGATGAATAAAAATATACAATAATAGCATTTTCAGAGTGATTCTTCTCATTGGCAGCTTGTGTACTTCATCAAAAACATTTACAGATTCTAGATTGAATTTGTATACTCCACTTATCAACTCAACACCATTTTTCTTCTTACCATATTGAACCAAAATTCATTTTTTGATATTTAAAACACTAAATTTCAACCCAATCATCTTCCCATTTTCATTTAAATATTTAATTAATATTGAATTTCCTCATTTCTAGGTAAATTAAATTTCCAGCCTTCTATCTCAATTCCATATCTTTATCACTCAAACAGACTTCAATCATAATTCATTTTTTGATGTTTTAATCCATGAAGTTTAGTACAAGTATAATCTTATTTTATTTCAACTTTTTATCCCCAAAATATATTTTCAAATATTCTCATTTGAAAATCCAAGATAAATCTCATATTTTTTTAATTAAGGTTTCTTAATTCCATTTTCATATTAATTTTTTTAATATTTATGTTGTCATTTAATTGTTCACACCATGATTTAATTTTTTCAAATTAAAAAGTCTCATTGGTCCTATTTGCTTCAGCCTTTTTTTCTATTAATCTGGTTGGTTTGTGGCCTTACTCTTTATCTCGCTTGACACGTTGGCTATTTGTTTTTCATTGGATATTTAATTGACCACCATTGATCATTTTGAACACCCCTTTGCATCTAGATATCCATATTATTTCTAGTTGGTTGAGCCGTTAGTTTTTTTGGCTATCCAGTTATATACTTGGATCCATGGAACCCATGGATTGGTCATTTGATTATCAGGAATCAGTCATTGGCAGGGGGTTTCATCACCCCTTCTTGATTCTTTCCAATGCATATGAATCACAGTTTCTTGGATCCCTTCAGCGTGGTGCTCTCGGTGAAACCCTAGCACCGAGGTTCCCTGGTTATCTGATTCATCCTCCTCCTTAGAACTCATCTAGGCATGTTGTTGTCCCTCGACCACAACGTGTGGTTAGTATGGGGTGGAGACTCCATCCTTCCCGGGTATAAGAAGTGTGGCATCTTGGTGATTATTTCAAGAACCTTAGAAGGATAGAAGCACAAATGTTTCATTAGGTTAAGAAGGCTACGCAATCCCCATCGATTCTAAGTGATCAGGACTGCCAAACACTTTGTTATCCAGCATAATGAGTATATTTTTCATCTTCATTTCTTGGTTTGAAACTTTTAAATCTCATTTGTTTCTTTCCAATTATATTTCTTATTACGAGTCAGATTTCATTGTATTGTTTCAGTTTCTTTTGAGATTAATAATACGTATGCATGTGTGTTCTGTTATTGTCATGCAGTAGGACCCATAGGATTCTGAAACACATTAAATCCTCATGTTCATTTAATTTCTTTCAATCTCTATTCTATTATGGTATTTTCATTATCAAATTCACAGTTCCAGATTCAATTCTTTTTCTCTTCGGTGGTTGTTTGGTTTATTTTCACTTACCTTCAACCACAATAAGTGTTTTCATATCCTCTCTAGCCTAATATGTTTTTTTGTTTTGATAATTTGGTTTGTTACATTCTATTTAACAGTTCCTATAAATCTGGTTTCTTGTGTTCAGCTTAAAGTTTCTCAAACTTTGGTTTATTTCATCCTATATACTGTTTATTGAACTCTATTTACAGTATCATTAATTCGGGTTTTCTTTATTTTTTATTTTTTATTTTTATCTCTATTTAATTCTATCATGTTTTCTGATTATGGTTTGATAATTTAAACCATTATATTCATTGAAAGTCTCTGCATTTTGTGTCTCACGGTGCACGTTTACCTAGTGAGATTGTTCAGTTCTTGGGGGCGTATGCCTAATGTTTTCCCCAACCACTCGAAATCCACTCATCTGGATAAATATGTCTACAATGTGATACAAAATCAAGAATTTTGATGGATACAATGATTTCAATTTATTTCTAATTAAAATGAGGGCCTTTCTTATTCAATGGGGTTTAATTGACACCCTATATGGGGCCCAAGAAACCCATTACGTCTATTAATCAAACTGACCAAACTATTGTAAAATACTAGGAAGTCCCCCATGATGTGCTTATTAAGGACCATAGCTCCCTTTTATTTTCCCTAGGAGATAAGGCCCTTATAGAGGTTTCCTTTGAGTCCAACGCTTCTGGAATTTGGTTAAAATTAGAGAAATTGTATATGACTACATCATTAGTTGATAGACTGAATAAGAAACATCGCATGTTTAATTTTAAGATGAAACCTGGTAGTTCTATCAAATCTCATCTAGATGAGTTTAATAAAATAATGTTAGATATTTCCAATATAAAAGTAGTATTCGATGATGAGGATCACACAATAATCCTCTTAATTTTTCTTGACAAAAATTATAGTTCTTTAGTAGAAATTATGATGTATGGAAGGGAATCACTAACCCTAGAAGAGGTTAATTCCACTATTCTTTAAAAATAATTACAGACTAATAATGGGTTAGGATTAGAGGTAGGGGGATTAATTTCATGGGTAAATCCGATAATAGGGGTCAAGGGAAGAACAATGATAAGGGTAAAAGGAAAGGTGCAAGTTATTTTTACACTCTAAAGTGCTATCAGTGTGGTAAACCAGGTCACTTTAAAAGCGGATTGTCCTGAAAGAAATGGTTCAAAGGATAATGGGGAACAATACAATATATTTTAACATGGTTTCGATGATGATAATGTTCTGTAGTTTGTTTATTGTACTATAGGGGAAGAATTGTGGGTTCAACTCTGGGTTTTTCTTCTTCATGTCCTAGGAGGTTTGGTCTTCTTGGGAGGTAACTGGGTGTGAGGATAGTGATGTCTTGGGTAGTGGTTAGAGAAGTAGGTTCATGGAGAGATGTCTAGATAATCACCAGACTTCATGACGGTGGTGATGGTATCTCTTTGACGACATTAGTTGGGTACCTAGGAATTAGGTTCTTGATGTCGTTAGTGGTCTATATTTAAGGTGGGTTTTTTTTAGGTTGGTAGTGGGATGCCCTTGTGTCATGAACCAACCTGGGTTAACCTTGAACCGATCACCTAGATGATCCGCAACATGGACCGAAGGGCATTCCTGATCCCCACAGGCTGACAACTAGTGTCAAGCATAAAAAAAGTGAACAGATGGAAAAAATTCTCCCAATAATAAAAAAATAAACTGAACATCCCAATATATATATATACAACATCCAAACTGAATATCTTTTATACAAATATGAAAATACCACAAAACTAAAAAACATACTATATAGTGACCAAACTGAACATGATGACTACAAAGTCTTCATGTGACCCTGAGGGTCACTCTCTAATCCATAACCAACCATCACCCAGGCAATCAAACCTGAGATGAAACCTACAACATAAACTTAAAACAAGAAAGAACTATAGGTGTGAGTATTAAAACTCAGTAGGTGTTCCCGGATAATATATTATCAATGCACTTCCTTTAAAATAAAAGAAATATCAACCTCAATTTTATAATAAATTATATAAAGTAATCTTTTCCACACTTTTTAATTTAAAACAAAACACGGTCCATTTCCCAATTTCATTCCAAAAGAATGTTCATTTCCATTAGTGATGCATTAACATTTTCAATGGAAAAGTGATGCTTTCATTTCAAAATGGCACAAGAGAGTATAAAACACTTTTTTCTTTAAAAACATTTTTCATAAACTTTTGGAAGACAACTCATCACTTTACAAGAAATACACCACACATGAGAGCACTATAATAATCACATAATAAGGGTAATGGAAATAAACACACAAGATTAACCAAGTATCTCAATCATCACTACAAGCAACTAAGTACTAATAGACATGGGTGAACCAAGGAGATAGTGAATAATATAGAACATGCTAATACATGAGACCCATACATAGAAGCATTCCTCACATGATGAAGATCAAAGAATCCTAAATAATCTCATCCACCCTAACTCAGGACATACTGAGTGGAAAATCCCAAAGCAATAAACTCAATATATCCACCTAATATACCAACTAGTGTGTAATCTAGCCAATGCAACAATCATTCTCCTAAAATTCTCTCACTATACTAGGTTCTCATGTATCATGTATAAATGGGTGAGTCATTCGATTCCAACCGAGCATCCAATCACATTCATATATAATAATAATTCAATAATAGGCATCACATCAAGCCACCCCAAGGATCAACCTCATGTCATAGAACAAATAGATCTTGAAGGATTCCATACTGAGGATATCCCATTCTCATAATGGATCACAAGGATTACATAGTGAAGACATACCATCCATTAAACATAAAAAAGTCATGAGAATCACCCAATGGAGGTTTTCATAATAAACACTTTCACTATTTTTACAAATTTACCAAATAGGCCTTTAAGTGTTCTCCACAAAACCATAAATTTAAAAGAACCAAGTATATTTCCTCAAAAAGGGAAAAACACTCTTTTTGATTTCACAACCATTTAGAAAACAATCCATTCAATGTAATCACACTTAGTTTTTATGAAAAAATAGCTTTTATCAAAATTCCAAATGGGCCACTAATCAAAAACACATTCCAAACCACATTTGAAAACCAATACACATTCTTTTTAAATCCAAAACCCCTTGGTAAACAATTAATTAAACACCAACTCATCATTTCAAGTTCCATAAATTCGTTTACATTGTCAAACCATGATTTAAACATCACAAACCACATGAAAAATCTAACCAAACATTTTATCAAACACTTGGTGTGCACCTTTATAACAAAATAACACAATTTATCACAAAACAAGGCATACACCACCACTTTGCACACCAAAAAATTATCCAAAGATCCCACAACAATGTTTATCATAAAAAGTAAGGTGAAAATATCATGAAACCAATGAATCTTAAATTAAAAAGGTGAGTTCATTGAAACCTCCCTCAAATTCATGGTGCATCGACAACGCACACCCGAAACCTCTCTACGAAGGTCCCAAGATCCAAGATCTATGAAGAAGAACCCTAAACAAGAAAAACCACCAAATCGAAATACCCTAGTAATCCAAATCATCCAACATGGCCACTAGGGTTATATGAGGAAGGGAAAAGGGAATAAAACCAAAGGGGAAGAGAGAGGATCACTAACCTTTCAATTCAAATGAATAATCACCAAGAAACCACCTTCAAATCTGCTTGGAGGGGCATGGAGGATCCAAAAACCACCATGGGAGGAGTTTTGGTCATAGGGTTTGAATGGGGGAGGCTAAGGGAATAAATATCAATTAAAAGGTGAAAATCCCAAAATACACATTCCTGAGTGGGTTGCACGGTTAGCTCGCACAGTTTAACAAACCATGCACAAACTATGAAATTAACCATTTTCTAGTGTTGAACGGGCTGCACACATAGTTAAATCATGTGAAAACTATGAAACCCCCTACACACTTAATTTAATGATTAAACCAACTATGCACCTTAACCATGTGACCTGGAAAAAGTCCCCAAAATCACCCTTTTCACCCCAAAACTCATCTAACTCGAGGGGATAAACCATCCAAAAAACATACCCCGTAAAAAGGGGCCACTATGAGTGTTACAAACTCATTTTCCAAGATACCTCATCCTAATACCTTTAATGATAACTGAGAATAGGTCCAAAACCCACAAAAAACTTCTAAGAAATAAAATTTAAATCTGGAACACCCAGAACTCGGGAGAAAAAACCAAGATCAAAAAAGGTACTCTGAAAAAAAAGGATAAAAACAAAAATCTAGGTGTGATAATTATATAAACCATAACACTTTTCACACTCATAAATCCCCAACATTTTAAATTTGATCAATCAATGACTATGTATTCTACAAACCACAAGATTCAACCCCTCTATCTAGAAACATCCCAAAAAAGTTAAATAGAACTTATGCCTCTTCCCCAAAACAGGTCAACAAACCAAAACCACTTTTTGAGAATCAATAGGAAATTACAGCCATAACCTTCACAACCATGTTTCAAAAAGAAACATTGGGAACATTCCATAAATACCAAAATTTAGCCAAACCAAAAATAAAAATGAGAAATCAAGCAACTTCAAAAGAAAGCAACTTCATTCGGACTAACACCAAAACCAAACCAGAACAGATCACCAATAGGGGGAGACCTAAACAGACTCTCCACTATTTGAAGCAACCTAGAACAGACTTCTCACAAAATAATTTTCAACAAGACCCATGGTGGGTCTCCCCACCATTAATAACTAATGAGATTAATCAAACTCAAAAAATTTCCCACATGGACTAAAAACCCCCCACCATAAGGGGAGGGGAGGGAAGGGGCCCAATGAAAGGAACTCTAATCAAAATGACAACAAACCCACAACTCATCACCTCTATATGTTCATGAACCAAATATATATTTGGTTCACATGGGCCATACACACAAGTAAAACTCATTAGAAACATTCACAGCAATAGAGAACCCATAATAGAACATAGAAACTGCTTCACTGTAATGGTGGAAATACAGGCTTAGGAAAACTCCCCAAACCCTTGGGATTCTGGAATACGTACCATCTTCACTCTGAGTCCTTTAGGTAGATCCTTTATGTTTCAAGAATCCACTCCCTCACTGTCGGGAGTAGCTAATCCATGATCATAACACATTCCTTTGGTTCCATAAGCATCCACATAGAACCCTAGGCAGAAATAGAAGATCATGACACCCCATGAAACTCACTTTCTCAAACAAAACACTCTAACCCAAATAGGGACTCAGAATATGTACACACTATTCTTTCTCACTTTGAACAAGGATTATAATAAATTAGGCACCTGATGAAACACACCAAACACAACTGTGCACAAATTATACAACCGAGAGAATTATAATAATAGGAAGGCACCTTAAATTGATCCCAAATAGCTCTCTACTACAGCAAACGAGATGGGGTATCCTTCAAAGAGGTGGATTTAACTTTTGAAACTAGAGAATGAAATCATTATGTTGATCAAATAGAAATATTTCAAATGGAGGACCACCCATAGGGGAACACAGGGAAAAACGAAAATTGGTACCCCTATAAAAACCATCATAAATATTCCCAAAACATTTCTATAAACCCACTAAACACTGCTTCAAGACAAAACTACCAACAAAATTTCAATCTTAGAACAGAACATAAACATCACCTCCAAATCACGAGGAAGCACACCAAATAAACAACACTTCTAGAGCATAGAAAAATAATCCACACAACCATTGGCTTAAAAAATACCACAATTTCAAGCTTAAAAATTCTTTTGAAAAACAAAACAAACTTGGAGGAATTTCACAATCAACAATGGTATTCCATAGATTCTCACTCGGATGCACATTTCCATGCCAATCCAGGCACATATCAACTCATTCCATACTGAGCACTCATCAACCATGACAATCTCAGTCACTATCTACCCACATCATCATCCAACCACTTCTCGCACATATCCATGCATGTGATCACTCATGGAACACATTAATGGTCAAAAAACATTCTCATTTTACAAAATAAATCATTCAACCCAATTCAAAATTCATAAAACCTTTCAAAAGCTCACTAACCACCAAGTCAAAAACCCATTTTCAGATTCCATGTTTTAATTTATTTTACCATGATCAAAAATAAAATCCCATGAATTTCCATCCAAAAAATTTAATTTGTTTCATTCAAAACATTCTAAAGCATCCCAAAAAATCTCATTCCATAAAAAACCATTTGATTAAAAACCCACTCCTTTTAATTTAAAACAAATTCCAGAACAAAAATCCGATTTCAAATTTCCATTTTCTATAATCCCCAAGTTTTTATTATAAAATTCCAATCTCGTTAAGTCCTTTCCATTTTACCCCAAGAGGTCATTTTATAAAAATTCATTTTTCTAAAATCTTACACAAGGTTAATTCTGAAAATCCTTTTACACACTTTTTGAAATCCAACCATTACTGCTAAAACCTCATTTTCAAAATTCCAACACAAGGGTTTTCAAAACAATTTTCAGAATCAAATAAGACTCAAAGAAACTCACAAGGGGAAAACTAGTGTTAATGGGTGACTTGCCCATATGGTTGGTGGCTATATGCCAAACACACCACCATAATTGAGAGACTTATAGAACCATTCCCATAGATCTACATGGATTTCCAGACCCTATGAGATCAAAGGGACCACTATCCCAACTCCATTTTTGTATCACAAACACAAAACAACCCAAAAAGACCAAAGAAACCAAAAAAACTGGACATCCCATGGAAACCCAAGGATCAGAATGATAAAGGGTTCATGAAGTCCTTCCCATTCCTACCTCTAAATTCCCAACAGTCCTACTCCATCTACCTTGACATCCCCAAGTAATAAAGGGTGCTCTGAAAAACAAGATCTTCTAAATATCCAACCTCCCCTAATACCATTTTGTCATGAACCAACTCATATCGGCCCCTAACCGGTCACCCAATCGATCCACGACATGGACATAAGGGCATTTCCGATACCCATGGGTTGGAAAATAGTGTCCAACATCAACAGAGTGGACAGAGGAAAGTATTTATCCCAATAATAAATAGATAAACTGAACATTCCAATATATATATACAACATCCAAACTGAATATCTTTTATACAAAACTAAAAACAAACTATACAATGACTAAACTAAACTTAACAACTACAAAGTCTCTATGTGACCCTGAGGGTCACTCACCAATCCATAACCAAACATCTCCCAAGGTAATCAAGCCTGAGATGAAACCTACAACTAAAACTAAAAACAACAAAAAACTATAGGCATGAGTACTAAAAATCAGTAGGTATTCCTGAATAATCTATTCCCAATGCACTTTCTTTAAAATAAAATAAACATCAACCTCAAGTTTGAAATACAATATATAAAGTATGATTTTCAACACTTTTTTACTTTAAAAAACAAAAAAAAGCCCATTCGCCAATTTCATTACAAAATAATATTTTTTCTATTAGTGATACATTAACATTTTCAAGGGTAAAGTGATCATTTTATTTCAATATAGCATCAGAGATTATAAAACAATTTTTATTTTAAAAAAAATCATAAACTTTTGGAATCCAACCCATCACTTTCCAAGAAACACACCACACATGATAGCACTATAAAAATAACATAATAAGGGAAATGGAAATAAACACACAAGAGTAACTAAGTATCTCAATCATCACAATAAGCGGCTAAGTACTAATAGACATGGGTGAACCTAACAGATCGTGAATAATCTAGAACATAGTAATACATGAGACCCATCCCCAGAAGCATGCCTCACATGATGAAGATCGAAGCACCCTAAATAGTCCTGTACACCCTAACTTAGGACAAATTAAGGGGAAAATACCATAGCAATAAACCTAATATATCCACAAACTAAGGGCCACCAGCTAGTGCATAATCTAGCAAGTTCACCAATCATTCTTAGAAAATTATCTCACTATGATAGGTTCTCATGTCTCATGTATAAAGGGTGTGATCCAACTGATGCCAATCGAGAATCCAATCACATGCATATATAATAATAATTCAACAATAGTCATCACCCTTATCCACCCCAAGGATCGACCTCATGCCATGGAAAAAATAAATCTCAAAGGATTCCATGTCGAGGATCTCCCATTCTCATAATGGATCATAAGGATTCCACAGTGAGCACATCACATCCATTAAATATAAACAAGGCATAAGAATCACCCAATTGAAGTTTTCAAAATTAACATTTTCACCATTTTCCCAAAATTTCCAAATGGTCCTTTAATCATACTCCACAAAACCATCACTTTAAAATAACCGAGTACATTTCCTCAAAAAGGGAGAAATACCCTTTTTCATTTCACAACCATTTAGGGAAACAAATCCCTTAAAAGTAGTCACACTTCATTTTTATTCCAAAACCATTTTTATCAAAATTCCAAATGGGGTAATAATTGAAAACACATGTCAAAACACATTTGAAAACCAATACATGTTCTTTTTTAATTCAAAACCCCTTGGGAACCAATTTAACAAACCCCAAATCATCATTTCAAGTTCCATAAATTCATTTACATTTACAAACCATGCTTTAAACACCAAAAAACACATTAAAAATCTAACATTGAATTTTATAAAACACTTGGTGTGTGTCTTTATAACAAAATAACACCATTTATCACAAAACAAGACATAAACCACCACTTTACACACCAAAAAATTTATCCAAAGATCACACAAAAATATTTATTATAAAAGGAAGGTGTGAAAATCATGAAACCAATGAATCTTAAATTATAATGGTAATTTCAAGTGAAACCTACCTTAAATTCATGGCACATCGACAACGCACACTTGAAAACTCTCTACGAAGGTCCCAAGATCCAAGATCTACGAAGAGGAACCCTAAACAAGAAAAAAACCAAATCACACCACCCTAGTTATCCAAATCATCCAAACATGTCCACTAGGGTTAGATGAGGAAGGGAAAAGGGAATAAAACCAAAGGATAAATATAGAGGATCACTAACATTTCAATTCGGGAGAATAATCACCAAGAAACCACCTTGAAATCCACTTGGAGGGGCTTGGAGGAGCCAAAAACCACCTTGGGAGGCATTTTGGTCATAGGGTTTGAAGGGGGTAGGCTAATGGAAGAACCCCTAATTAAAAAGGAGGAAAACACAAAATACCCTTTCCCAAGTGGGTTTCATGGTTAGATCGCATGTTTTAACAAACCGTTAAATTATCCAATATCTTGTGTTGAAAGGGCTACACACTTAGGCTGTACACTTAGTTAAACCATGTGCAAACTGTACGACCCCCTACACATTTACCTTCATGATTAAAATAATTGTGCGCCTTAACCATGAGACCTAGAAAAATTCCCGAAAAATCACCATTTTTACCCCAAAACTCATCTAACTCAAGGGGATAAACCATCCAAAAAAACATACCCCATAAAAAGGGGACACTATGAGTGTTACAAACTCATTTTCCAAGCAATGTCCTCCTTATACCTTTCATGCTAACTAACAAAAGGTCCAAAACCCACCCAAAACCTCCAATACATAAAATTTAAATATGGAACACCCATAACTTGGGAGAAAAAAAACAAAATCCAAAAAGTTAGTCTAGAAAAAAAAGATGAAACAAAAATTCAGGTGTTATACCTTGATTGCAGGGTTTATTTTCTCATGGTTATGAGTTGTCCTTTAGAACTGGGGTTGTATGGGTTATACAGCAGTCTAGGTTAGGATGTGGTTTCCCCTATCTCATGGTTCTAGGTAGTGTCTTCTCCTTAGGTGTAGAGTCTTATGGGTCTGTCTTAGATCCAGGTGGAGTGAGTTGTTTGCTTGCTCTGATCCTTGTGTTTTTTTCTTGTTTTCTTTCATTTTCATGAGTTTTTTTCTTTAGTGATACTATTTTTATATCAACTATTGAGTTTATGTTCATACCTTTTATTAATATTATGATTTTAGGATGGGTACTTCTCGTTTTATTGGTGTTCTACAGGCAGTAGATGTGTCCCAAGAACCTCTAGTAGGCATGTGACCAGCAAGGAGTTGAGGTATGTGAAATGAAAAACTCAGGTATGTGAAGGTAAGTTTGGTTTATGAAATTATGTTTAGAAGTTTTAATTCTAATAATGTTGAAGTATTATATTAGATGTAATTGATGAGGGAAAATGTGTGTCACATTGATACACATTTTGGACATAAACAGTGTATAGTTTGACTAGCACTATTCATTTTTAATTTTGTTTTTCTTAGGTTGTTTTAGCATATTTTCCTGATTAAATTGATAGGTTATGTGCAAGAATAACACCAAATTTTAAATTAAAATAGTGGAGATTTGTGAATTAAGGTTTCTTAATTCGGTTTTAATATTAGATTTTTTTAATATGTACGCTACCATTTAATTTTCTGCACCATGCTTTAATCTGTTCAAATTAAAAAGTCTCATTGGACCTATTTTCTTTGGCCTTCTTTTCTATTGGGTCAGTTGGTTTGTGGCCTTACTCTTTGTCCCACTTGACACATTGGATATCCATTTTTCACTGGATATTTAATTGACAATTGTTGATCATTTTGGCCACCCCTCTACATATGGTTGTCCATATGATTTCTAGTTGTTTGAATTGCTGGTTTGTTTGGTTGTGCAGTTACATTCTTAGCTCTATGACACCCATGGATTGGGAATTCAGTTATTGGGAATTAGTCATTGATAGGGGGTTTCATCACCCCTGCCTGATGATTCCCAATGCATATTCATCCCAGCTTCTTGACTCCCTTTGGTGTGGTGCTCTCGGTCTACTCTCAACGAAACCCTATCACCTAGATTCCCTATTTCTCTTATTCAACCTCCTCCTCAGAGCTTGTCCAGGATTGTTTTCCTCCCTTGACCTCAACGTGTGGATGGTGTGTGGTGGAGAAGACATCCTTCCCTAACAAAGGAAGTGAGGCATCTTGGTGAAGATTTCAAGAACCTCAGAAGGAGTGAAGTGCATATGTTTCACCAGATCCAAAAGGTTACACAATCCCCATCAGCTCAAAGTGATCAAGACCATTAGACAATTTTTTGTCTGACACTGTGAGTATAGTTTTCATCTCTGTTTCTTGGTTTGTAACTTGTAAATTTCATTCGGTTCTTTCCTATTCTACTTCTTCTTTCTAATTGTATTTCATTGATTCATTTCTGTTTATTTTGAGATTAAAAATATGTGTTCATGTGTGTGATGTTCTTTCTATGCAATAGGACCCCTAAGGGTTCGAAGAATATTAAATCCTCATGTTCATTTACTTTCTTGAAATATCTATTCTGTTATGGTATTTTCATTATCAAATTCATAGTTTCAGATTTGATCCTTTTTCTATTTAGTGGTTGTTTGGTTTATTTACACTACCCTTCAACCCCAACAACATTGATCTTATATCATTATCCATTCAATCTTATTCAACTAAATCTTGAATCATGGTTAAACATAGCTTCATGATGTTTTTAACATTAAATAAGAACTTTGAAAACATTCCAAATGATTTCCTCTTCCAAATTTATAATTCTGAAAATTCACTTTTAATCCAGAAGAATTTTCAAAAAATGTATAAGTTCCAAGTCTTATGAAAACAAAAAAGTAATATGCAGGATATAGAAAATTCATATGTGATAGCTCAAATTCATATGTTGCACACATATTCATACACTCTTTATGAAAGTCTTACATGGGAAACTCTACAACTTATGTGTAGACTAAAAAGCCTTACGATCTGCCTTGAAATCATATGAACTTCAAATTTTGACACTCTGAAGTCTAACATGCTAAGTAGAATTATTACTCAAGGGCTTGTGAAGTCTTACATGTGCACTTTAAAGTATTACAGGTTTAGGCTTTTCTAAAAAATATCTAACTCAAAAAGTATTATGTGCATAGTCATACTCATCCTCAAAGTCATACGCTGGATAGGGAATCCATAATTGATTTCCTGGAAGTCCTATTATGTCCACTCAAAGTCTTACAAACTTTATAAGACATATCTAATTTTTTATCTCTAAACATGGAACTACAGACTTCATCAAATTAATTTAGGGATTCTTCTCTTTAAAAACATCTTAGAACGTCTCCAAATAATTTCAAGAATTATTAAAATAATTACAAACTTTTTCATCTTGTTTACAAGGTCCTTTACAACATATAAATACCCAATTATGATTATTTCAAGTATCTAATTGCATTATAATTTCAACTTCACAATCATCTTTCAAAAAAAACTTTGTCCAAGTGTGTTTTGACATTGATTTCAGTAGCCAACATGTTAGATAACACTGGGATGGTTTCTCCATCACTTCATCTAGCTTTTCCCACTAGTTGGCTTCTTCCAAATTTCTCCAAATTTTTGTAGACAATCATCCAACTTCAAAACTTTTCTTTGACATTAAAATTGTCTCTCCAATCGTCCAATGTATGGAATTCTCACCAAACTACTTTTCCTTTCCATCATTTGAATTTTCCTTTACATATCCAATGGTAGTCAACTCCATTCTCCTTTAACCATAATTCATGGGAAGCACCTTCATTCTTAATGAGTGGATTCTCACTCCATCACTTAAGTTCTCTATGACATATATTGACATGTTCATTAACAACAAATAGAATCACAAACCAATGTGCACTTCAAAAACCACACCACAAAATCATAGATCTGGGCTCTCACCGCCCTCCTACAATGGATCACAACAAAATCCATATCAAAAAATTCCCTAACCAAGATTTCTGATAATGAATACCCTATAATATGGTTTCTCCCAAGATAAAATGAGTAAATAATAGAATAGGTGAGATATTTACCTTTGGTCCCTAGGTCAGCTGCTCCAAGAATCCAAAATAGAGAGATCTAGAGTGAAGGAAACCACCAAAATCACCAAAGGGGGCTCTCTAACTCAAGATACATAGGAGGGAGGGAAGTAATGAGTGTTTCAAGATAATTATCAAGTTAAAAATATTTTTTTCTGATCATTTTAATGTCTCACATGATTCAGATGCACACTCTAACAAACCATGGGCCAACTGTGCGAACCTATCCATCTGGAAATCTCCAGGGCCACATGGTTTAGATACACGGTTTTCTCAAACCATGAGTCAAATGTACACTTGTCCATTCAAACAATATAGGGATGCAATACTCACAATTTTCCAAACTTTTCACCAGTCCCTAGACCCCTATTTCTTCTCGCACGGTTTCCTGGAAATCTTGTACGGTTTCCCCTAATCATGCGCTCTTAAAAACTCTCAAAAACTCCCAATAACATTCCAGAACTTCTTGAAACCCACCACAACCTATTCACATCTTAAAAATACATAATAAAGTAGTAAAATATCTCAAACTAGGGGGTTTTACAGTTCTATTCATCTTTATTCTTGAAAAATATAATGAACAAGCAACAAATATCGAAAAATAATTCTAATATTGTGGGTGATGTAGATTTAAATTTATTTTTTTAAATTTCAAACTTCATCATTGATATCATGTTCTAATTATTATGATACTACTGTTTTATGAAATTGAAACATCCTTTTTTTTTGTTTTTTATATACCCACATGTTACAAAATATAGGAAACAAATGTTTTTCTATGTTTTTTCAAATAATGAAGTTTAAAAAGCTTCATCGTAAGTGTTCTATAATTTACATGGAAATTTTCCTATATGAAATAATGTGAATGGATACTTGAATGTATGAACTTATTAACAATATGTCAAGGTTCTTGAAGGAACAATATAGAATTAAGATTCAAGCATTCCAAAATAAGGGAAGTGCAAAATTATAACGACTCATGTTGTCGTTGGTCAGTGGAATTAGAGAAGATTCAAACTTCTGTGGAATTAGAGTTGGGGTGAATTTGAATTTTCAAATTAGGAATGGTAAGAAGGCTCTTTGTATGTGTTTAGGATGGTTAAATAAAATTTTCATAGTAATTTCAGGTGTTTGGGCAGTGAGAGTTAAAATTGGTGTTGTTACTATTGAAGGGCAGTAGAGACCATTAGGTACCCAATGCCTTGTACACACTATTAAAAAATGTATATGCCATCATGTACTCAATGGGGGTGTATCGGGTACCCAGTGGGGTGGCTAGATGAAAGTCCATGGGTTGTCGTTAATTTATATGGGGATGCACAAATTTAATAATTTATAAAACCCTGACAACCTAACTAAAAATATAGTACTTTGAAAACTCAAGTATCAAACCCACAAGGACGGTCTGTATGTTCTAAATTAATTAAAGAAATTTAAATTGAAATTTTTTAGTTTTTCCATATGAAAAATAAATAGAAAAAAGGATTGGGTTTGAATATCAAGATAGGAGAAATGTCGAGTTCAGTGATGTCTAGGTTCGTGCACTATGGATTCAATTGATAATGAATTTATTTTGGTTTTGTGTTGGAATTGGTTCAGTTAGGATCCTTTTTCTGGGTACCCTACAATAATCCTATGATTTCACCATTATAATGACCATATAATAAATTCAATCACAAAACTAGGAAACCTGAAACCTTATTTAAACATAACTAACCTATATTGCATAATGGTTTTACACAAAATAGGCTGATTAATTGATGAAATGAAATGATAATCCTCAAAATGAAACAATGGTCATGTTATATGAAAATAAAGAAATTTGGAATTGATATACAATGTTAAAAAAAATCCAAAAAAAGAATAGAAAATAGAAATAAACCCTAGCAGAACATACCACTACGTATCACATCTCCTAGAACAAATAAAACTACTCACTCGTGCGAGGCATGATGAGAACGAGAAACATAGATTCTTGAGGAAGAATGGAGTAGAAGAAAGAAAGTGAAGCAAGGCTCTGTGATGTTAATCCAATCTCTATAGTAGTCTATCAATGTGGTGTCCATCATCTCTCTCTAGTCCCAAATACCTATTTTTATGTGACCAAGGGAATATTTTATAATAAAATGCTTTCAAACCCTTAGTCGCATAGCATTTATTTTTATACTTCCCGATGGTGTCATGCAATGTAAAGTTTTCCACATCATGTAATATCTTTAATTTTCATAGTGTGGAAAGACACCGTGAATTTCGATGTAAGTCTACCTTGATGAATTTTACATCACGTAATTTAAATACATGATGTGTAAGTGTTCTTATTTCAGTTTTCCAGCTCTGCTTTAGCTTCAAAAATCTGGTATCGTGTTGCTTCGCTTCACTCACAATGTGAAGTACCTTTTAGCTCTAGTATTCGCCTCTTTTCATTCTTTTTTCATAAATCTATTATTCCTACCATAAAACACAAAACAAGTCAATCCATTCAAAATTGGAAATATTTATGATTTAAATATAGAAATCAAAACATTAAAACACTCTAAAATTTATGCATGAAATATAGTCATCACTAAAAGAGATTAAGTCCTTTTGATGGCCACTGGGTACCTAGTAGGTCACCAGTGGGTACCTGGTAGGCCCAAAGTTGTTTTTTTAATGTGGGTAAATCAAAAAAAGTTGTTTTAAAAACTAACCCCACTTCATGGGTCTTCAATTTTTAGTTTCCAATAGCATTGGGGGTCTAACCTCTTCCTTGTTATTGTCTATCTTCCTCCCATTTGATCTGAGTTGTTTGGGTATCATTCTTCATGCCAGATCAAGGTATCCTCTATTTCACCTCCCCTATTTCCCTTTCCTCCTATTACCTAATTTTAGTGTGATTTTATTCTGGATTTGATGATATTCCACCATAGCATGGTGGAATTGTTTCAGAATAATAGGGGGGTTTGTGTGCAGAGGCTAGGGGTGTTGAGGAATGATGGAATTGTGTTAGTGCAACATAATTACCAGTGAGACTCTAAAAAGGGGGTGGGACCACTTTTTTGAGGTTTTACATATTTACTTATGTTAGTGATCTACATGGATGTCTAGCTATGGTGATTGTAACATTACACTTCCAATGAAATGAAAGTATGAAACACTTCTCCTAGATGTAGGATGAAATTTCAAACCATGGGAAACCTTTTGTGTTCTTTACTTGATTTAATTTTATTTATCATTTTTCATGTGAATTTTGTATGATTTTGGAGTAAACAGGCTTGAGTGAGTAGAACTCAGTTTGATGATTTGGGTGAGTGTATTCTTCCAAGTTCCGGCACACTGAACTTCATATGATTCTTTTTTATGGCCTTTTTTCACCATTTTGGTCTTCTGGTATATGAAATTATGGTTTTTGAAGTTTTTACTAGATTCTCAACAATTGGTATCAAAGTAAATGTTTTCTTAGTGAAGGTTATCAGAGGCTAAGTAGTTTACTCAGCAAGAGTTCAGGAAACATTTTTTACTTGCTTAGACATTTTTCAATTCAATGGGATTTATTTTTTCATCAATTCCATTAAAATGGGTTAAACCCATGATGATGAATAAAGTAGAATAAGAATGGTTGGATAGAAACATATTGGTTTTTGTGAGGATGTCATAAACCTAGAATGTGGCTCAGATCATCCAGGATAAGTAGATTACAAATTTTTTTATGGAGACCTTGGAAGACATGTACAAGAATCCTAAAACACTCAAAAAATTGTGTTTGGAGTGATGGTTGTTCAACATGAGACTATCATAAGGAAGATGTCCAAAAAATCATGTTAATGATTCCAATTTTATTCAAATTCAACTTGAGTTTTGATGGTAACATTCAAAAATGATGTATGGTCCATATTATTGTCATCACCATTGGCAGAATCTTGGGATGCAATGGTAAAAATAGTAAGTCCTGTGAAAAGGTAACTTGATATTCGACAATGTTCAAAACTTTTTTTTGAATGAAAATATTTGGAGGAGGGAGATTCAATCTCCTTCTGGAAATGCATATAATTCAGAGGAAAGAGTACACTCACCTCATCAAAGAAGTAAAATGAAATCAGAAGATAATTTGAGAGAGAGGAGTAGGGGTAAATCAATAAGACTCCGACTAGTCTTTTGACACTATGGTAAAAGGGGACACCTCAATAAGTATTGTCGTTAGAACAAGTGAAATTATGGATGACCAACTTCTGGAGGTTTAAGTTTTATTGGTTCAACTTTTGAAAGTAATGAAAATATACTTATGGTTATAACACTTCTATGGAATATTGGATAATATATTCTAGAGCATCTTTCCACTCCACTGGTGAATAATTAAAGTTTCCTTGGGTTGAAGGAAGTTTGACATATTCCTAGCCTTCATAGGAACTTGATTTCAGTTATACAATTGGATGAAACTTAACATGAAACTACCTTTATTGATAGAGTCTGTAAAATCACTCGGGGTTCCTTGATAATAGCTATAGGTATAAAATATGATACACTTTATCTAACCAGAAGGGTAGTGATAGCTACACTTACTAAAACTTCAACTTCTGAAAGCTAAGATCTATGGAACTTCCATATTGGTCACCTAAATGAGAAAGGTATGAAAGTTTTAGTATAAAAATTCTTGCTGATGATAAACCACTCAAACTTTGGTAGTTATGAGATTTTTATACTCAGTAAGCAACAAAAAGTGAGCTTTAACTTGAATGTAAGAACACTGAAATTCCAGATACTGGAGCTTGTACATATGGATGTTTGGGGACCTTCTATAGTTAAATCTCATAACGAATCACGATACTTTGTGACGTTCATTTATGAATCTTTGTGGAAAGCATGAGTATAAATTGGAAACAAAAATATGAAGTGTTTAGAGTCTTTTTTCAATGTAAAACTATGGTTTAAAAGTATACAAGATGCAAACTAAAATGCTTGAGATCAGACAATAAGGGTGAGTACACCAGAATAAGTTTCTAGAACTTTTGTTGACCCAAAGGAATTAGGTATGAAATAGATGTACCTAGAAAATCTGAAAAAAAAATTGTGTAGTTTAACTAATGAATCAAAATTTTATGAAAAGGTCATAAAGTATGAAGTTGCATTCAGGGATGCCTAAGGTATTTTGGAAAAAAAAATTAGTGAATAACAAGGTGTATTTGATCAATTACATCCCCTCAGCACTAGTGGGATAGTATTTTCCATAATCTTTGTGGAAAGGGAAACCATCATAGGTATCTCACCTGAAATTGTTTAGAATATTACCCTACACACATGTGGATGCCAAAGATAGAGATAAGCTATTATCCAAATCTCATGCATGTTTCTTTGTAGCCTATGAAGATGAAGACAACATATTTTTAATTTGGGATGGTGACAAGAAGTAAGTCATAAAAAATAGAAATGTGATCTTTAAAGAGAAGGTCTTGTGGAATGACTAGATTTTAGAGGAAAAAAAGTTGAAGACAAAGAATCAACTTCAATACAAGTATATCAACACCAAAAGTTCTCAAATTCTGGAGAGTTCAGATGTCTCTAAGTCTACTAGAAGTTTGAAAATTCTAGACAAAATTTTAGAGGGAAGAATGGAAGGTTTGAGAATGATGAAAACAAGAGATATACCTGAAAACTTGAGAACTAGTGAGGTTTAGTATAGAGTTTTTTAGGATGAAATTTTTGGAGGTTTTGGTTTCAGAGAGAGAAGAACCGTAGGCTGGATTGCGAAGGTCTACAAGAGGTAGATGACCAGTACAGAGGTATGGAGCTGACTTAAACTTCTTTATTATAACAAATGGTGTAAAAATATATATCCTTTAAGATGTGTCAAGACTTGTTTATTCTAGTAAGTGTTAGTTGGCTATGAAGTAGGATTTAGAATCGCTTCATGCGAATAACACCTGAGAACAAGTGGGTTTCCCAATTAAAAATAAAGTTGATAGATGTAGAAGGTATATGGTGAGACTGGTGGTTAGGGGATTTTAGAATAATGAGGTCATCAAATTCTATAAAAAAAAATTGATAGGTCAAATATATTACTATTCTAACCATGCTCTGTTTGTTTTCTTTCAGAAGTTTAAATTTGGAATAGATGGATGTAAAATGACTTTTATTCACGAGGATCTAGAGGAGGAAATATATATGAAACAATCTATTGGTTTCATGGATAAAAAAATCAAGGCTTGGTTTGAAAACCAAAGAAAAGTATTTATGGTTTGAAAGAAGTTCCAAGACAGTGGAACCAGAAGTTATACTCTTTTATGGAGGAGAAAGTTTTTACATATAACAACTCTGACCATTGTTGTTATTAGGAGGAGTATAATGATGATAACTTCATTGTTACACTATTGTACATAATGATATTATACCAGTAGGTTCGTTGATGCACACCTATTGTAGGGAATGTAAAAAAGGAATATTTTTTATTTTCCTAATGCAACATAGACGCCGACTAGGGTCGTCTCACTTGAGGAGCATCGTAGTCAGTCCAATCATTAATTTAAAATTCACCTAATATGATTATTTTTAGATTTTATATTATTTATAAAACTTATGGTTTTGGTGTTTTTTGAAAATTTGAAATTAAAATAATTCATTGTATAATTTAAATTTAAATATAGATTCAGAAATAATGAAATTAGGGAAGAAAGGTCTTGACCCTAGGGTTGAGTACATGGGTTCCTTCATTATTTATTTGTTGTTTAAATTCAATCTGATAATTCATTTGATGAAACCTAATTAACTAATTAATTTTATTTGATTTATTTATTGTGTGATTTTATCATGTCTTAGGCACACCAAACCTCGCCTCCTTCAATATTCAAATAGGATAACACCTCAACCAAGAATTCAATTCCTAAAAGACCCAACTCCACTGTAATTTGTTTCATCACTTTAGGCAATTATAGTTCCATCGTATAAAGGGTTTTCTTAATATAAGGTTGGAAAAAATAATGAATCAAAGAAAATGAATGGAATTGGAAATAATTTTGTGGTGGATGACCATCGCACCTGTGTAATAATCTCTCATCCACCACAAATATATTTAAAACATGTTGAATTGATGAAAAATAATTAAGAACTTTGTGAAACCACTCCCAGGGCCAAGCCTCGGGTTAGTCACTTGCCATTCTAAAGTGAAAATATATCATAGAGAAAATAAATAAGATATTGAGAATTATATTAAGGTTGGAATATAAAAAAAGTATTGAATAAGAAAAGGGAAACACTTTAATAAAAAAGATGCATGTGTTACATGGGAAAAGTGAACAAAATTAAAATAATAGAAAAGAAATGGAAGAATCATGACCCTTGGACTCCTCTCCATCAAGGGTGTGTAACAACCCTTAATAAAGGGTGAACTAATACTTATATAGGCCAAGGGTGTGTTATACTTCGGTATTCAAATTCAAGATCTTCCAAATATCCCTTTAAGATCTTCTCCAGATTCTCTCCACTAAAATATTTATTGTGATAGACCCATTTATTGATCGAATTTGGGAAAGTTTTATTTTTTGAAAGTTGTTCAAGAATAACTTTTTTTTACTAACAAATTTAAGCTTCATCCAACATGTGTAATAATAGTTATGTCCTATTTACTCTGAACATTTAATCTAGCTAGGAAGAATCTTTTAATTTCTAAAATATTATTTCACATACATCTATGGCCTTGATATTGACATATTCAAGTGGGGAAATATTTATAAAATTTGGTATTCCAGATCTTCTCTTTATCATTTCCAAATTTCAGCTCTATTTTTTCATTTATTTATGAGATATATTCCTATCTTAAAAAATCTCCAAATTTGTACATAGGTTTTGAGGCCTAATTTGTGAGCTTCTTTTGGGCCTTCAAATTATGGATTTTCCTTTGGGTACAGAATAATAAAATTAATCCCTAGATTTATTAAATCCTAAAAAAATTAATTTCATAAATTAAATCAGTTTATAAAAAATTATGTCCAAAATACTTAAATAAATTAAAATAGTTAAATTCCAAAATTAGGTTATTTTTCCAATTAATTTCAAAAAACTTCTAAACCATAAAATGTGACAATTTACATTAAAATATAAATTTTATGGGATTAAAACCATTGAATTTTTTTTAAAAATATTCATGAAAATTGATTGTGCCAATACCCCCACACTTAAACCATGCTTGTCCTCAAGCAGAAAACCTTAAGTGGGTTTTTCAGTTAAAAGATGAAGTTGATAGATGTAAAAGGTATAAGGTGAGACCGGTGGTTAGGGTACTTCATTAGAATGGGGATATATAATTCTCTAAAATATTTTTTTGGTAGTTAAATATATTACCATTCAAACCATGCTCTTTTTGGTTGCTTCCATAGGTTTAAATTTCAAACATATGGATGTAAAAATTACTTTTCATCATGAGAATATAGAGGAGGAAATCTATATGAAACGATCTAATGGTTTCATGGATCAAAAAAATCAAATACTATGGTTTTAAAGAAGTGTCAAGATAGTGGAACCATAATTTTGACTCTTTTATGGAGGATAAAGGTTTTACACGGAATAACTCTGGCCATTGTTTCTATTAGGAGGAGTACAATGATGAGGAATTCATCATTCCACTATATTACATGGATGATATGCTAATGGTAGGTTCTTTGATGCATTACTGTTGTAGGTTATGAAAAAATCAATATTTTTTATTTTCCTAATGCAGTACAGAGGCTGAACAAGGTCGTCTCACTAGAGGAGTGTCACAGTTAGTTCAATTACTAATTTATAATTCACTTAATATAATTCATTTTTGTTTTTATATTATTTATGAAAACAATGGTTTTTTGGGTTTTGGAAAATGTGACATTAAAATAATTAAATATAGAATTTAAATTTAAATTCATATGTTGAGACAACTAAATTAGGGAAGAAAGTTCTTGGTCTTAGGGTTTGCTACATTGGTTCTTTCATTATTTATTTGTTGTTTAAATCCAATATGATGATTCATTTGATGAAACCTCATTAAAAAATTACTTTCCTTAGATTTATTTAGTGGGTAATTTTATCATGCCTTAGAACAAACCTTACCAGATCCAATAGTCGAATAAGATAACACATCAACCAAGAATGAAATTCCTAAAAGACTCGGCTTCACAATGTGTTGTTTCATCACTTCAGGAAACCTCATATCCACTGTATGAAGGGTTTTCATAAGATAAGGGAGGAAAAAATAATGAATCAAAGAAAATTAATGTAATTATAAATAATGATATGGTGGATGACCATCGCACCTATGAAATACTCTCACATCCACCACAAATAGATTTAAAACATGTTGAATTGAAGAAAAATAATTAAGAACACTGTGAAACCTCCCACAGAGCCAAGACTCGGGTTAGTAACTTTCCATTTCAAAGTGAAAAGAGATCGTGACAGAAAAAAATAAGATATATAGAATTAGATTAAGGTTGGAATATAAAAAAGGATGGAATAAGAAAAGGTAACCACTTTAATAAAAAAGATTCATGAATTACATGGGAAAAGAGAACAAAAATAAAAGAAAATAAAAAAAACAAAGAAAAGAAATGGAAGAAGCATGGCCCTTGGACTCCTCTCCATCAGGGGTGTGGAACTCCCCTTCATCATGGGTTAAATACTCCTTATATAGGCCGATGGTGTGCCATCCTTCAGTATTCAAATTCAAGATCTTCCAAATCTCCCTTTAAGACCTCCTATAGATTATTTCCACTGAAATATTGCTCATGGTTGACTTATTTAATGACCGAATTTTGGAAAGGTTTCTTCTTTAAAGTTTTTCAATAATATCTTTTTTTATTTACTACCAAATTTTAGCTTCATACGACATGTGTAGGAATAGTTACGTCCCATTTACTCTGAACATTTATTCTAGACAGGAAAAGTATTTGAATTTCCAAAATCTGATTTCCCATTCATTTATGGCCATGATATTGGAAGATTCAAGTGAGAAATAGTTATAAAAGTTAGTTTTCCAGATCTTATCTTTATCATTGTAAAATTTCATCTTCATTTTGTTATCCATTTATGATATATATTCCCATCTTAAAAACCTCCAAATCTGTACACAAATTTTGAGGCATGATTTGTGATCTTCTTTTATGCCTTCAAATTATGGATTTACCTTTGGGTACAGAATAATGAAATGAATCCCAAGATGAATTAAAGACTAAAAAAATTAATTTCATAAATTAAATCAGTTTATAAAAATTTATGGTCAAAATACTTAAATAAGTTAAAACATTTAAATTCAAAAATTAAGAAATTTTCCAATTAAGCCCAAAAAGTTTCTCAAACCATAAAATTTGACAATTAACATTAAAATATCACTTTTTAGGATTAAAACCATTGAAATTTGTTCAAAAATATTCATGAAAATTTAGTGTGTCATTCGTCAATACAACGGATTCATGAGCTGAATGACTTGTCAAGGAAGTTTGAAATAAAAGAACTTAGTAAAGCAAAGATGATCTTGAGAATGATTATTAAACATGATAATAAGATAATAAGTTTAGTTTTATCATGGAAAGAATATATCTGAAATATCATTAAAAAAATTGTGATGAACGGATGCAAAACTGTTTAAACTCATCTTGTAGGATACTTCAAATTCTCTAAGGAATAAGCTTAAAGAATGAAGAAAGAGGCCATTCACGTGGATATAATATTGTATTTATCATTGTTAGTAACTCACATGTATTATATGGTGTGCATTAGATCATGAATTTTCCATGTGGTGGGATTTTTCAGTCAATTCATGGTAAATATAGCGAGAAAACATTGAGAATCTGTGAAGTTGATCATGAGATATATTAAAGTAATGGATATGTCTTTACCTTTGGTGGAACTATGGATAGTTGGATGGAGAGTCTGTAATGGTGATTGATCTCTCCACTACAGAAGTGGAGTATATGTTAGCAATGAAATAAATAAAGTAAATAATTTATTTGAAATTCTTAGAAGCATCCAAGAAAGTGCATTACTCTATTGTGATAGTTAGAGTGTAATACACCTAGCTAGAAATTCAGTGTTCCATGTGCGGATAGAGCACATAGACATTAAGTATTATTTAATCTATAAGTTGCTTGAATATGAAGTGTTGAGGTTGTGTAAGATTTTTGGATGACAAAATCTAATGGATATGTTTTCAAAATATCTAGTATAAGAGAGTTTGTGGCAGTATTGTGCCTTAGTCAGACTTGGGTGAATGGGAAGGAAATGAAGAAGTGTTTCATGTAATAAAATTTTCAAGGTTGAATCTTGAAAAGGAATTATAGAATATTGATTAATCCTTAAATAAATCTTCAAGTGGGAGATTTTTTGGATTGTAAACACTCTTTAATTGTTGGAGTCGGTTCCTTGGAAAGAGAAACTTCAGAGAATCCTTCAGCCTTGTGAGAGAAGTGACAATAGGTCTTAAACGGATGAAATGAATTGCTTGGAAGTTGTGTTTTTTTATGGATGAAAATCATGGTGATCAGATCACCAGAAAAAGGTAGTTTCTATTTTTGAATTACTCTCAATATGGAGTTTGTGGGAACAGTGATGCGTAGGAGCATTATTGTTCTACCAATGATTGGCGGTCGGACTAAGGGATGCTATAGAGGAGAAATAGTTTCACAGTGCAACATAGTCGATGCAACCTAATGACTAAGTGACACCCTATATAAAAAGGGTGTGAGACCACTTTTTTGAAGTTCCAAAAATTTACTTATGTTAGAGATCTATGTGGCTGCCTGTTCACAGTGATTGAAACATTTTACTTCTGAAGAAATAAAAGTATGTAACACGTCTCTTGTGGATGTAGGGTGAAATTATGAACCATGTAAAACCTTTTGTTTCCTTTACTTTATTTAATTTTATTTCTTGTTTTTCATTTGAATGTTTGTATTATTTTTGTGTAAATAGTCTTGAGTGGGTAGAACTCAGTACAATGAATTGAGTTAAGTGATTCTTACAAGTTCTGGTACACTAATGTTTGGAGGATTCCTTTTGGTGACCCCTTTCTACCATTGTGTTCTTCCAGTGGATTAACTTACAGTGTGTGAATTTTATGCCGAAATATCAATATATACTAGCATGGCAAAGTGGATTTTGAAGGATGGTATAAGGCCATACTTGGGATTTGTGTATTGGGAGGTTGAAATCGGTTGATCACACGATTAACCTGAATCATTCATTGGTTGGTGATACCCCATTCACCACAAAGAAAAGGCATGAATTCCTACCCTATGATTCGACCTGTGATAATTTGTTCACCACCAAGATATAGGTGTGATTTCCCACCTCCTATGTTGATTGGTGATACCCCATTCACCCCATGGTAGAGTGTTTCCTATTTGTGATGGGTGATATTTGTTTCACCATAGGGACTAGGGATACTCTTTTTACCACTTAAAGAGGTGATACTCCACTCACCGTCAAGGACATGTTCGGCGTCATTCCAACCTAGTATTCCAAGTTTATACCTAATACAACTCTATAATGCGACTTGGGAAACTCCTTCCCATGTGGAGGACTGGTCGTTTCATGGTGTTCTTGTTTTGATGATTTGATTAGACTGTGATAAATTCCATACTATTTATAGTACTATATGAAATAGTTATGAGTCAATTTTTAGGGTGTATTTTCGCATGCCCAAATTTGTGATAGGTTCTTTCATGTGATTACTTAAGACTTTCATTTCATTCAGTACATGTATGTTGGTTTATATTAAGGATGTCATTGGTAGTGAATTTTTGGGTTTTATGCTCACACCGGCACATGCACTTTAGTGGGCATGTGGAATTATGTTGGTATAGAGGTTAGGGTGAGGGACCTATCATAGTAGGGAGAGCTAGAGGATCTCAGCAAGTTTTTGGGCTGAGGGCTGGTGATTGGATCTCATTATCATTTTATTTTCAGTTTTTCTTTTGTACTATATATTATTGACCAATATGGAAACCTTACATAGATGTGTTACTGTATGATCTCCATGGGTATCATCATTTTTTCATAACATGGTGATTATTTATTTATCTTGGTTTTCATTCCGCTATAATTTCATGTTATACATTGATGTTATACCTATTATGGATGATTATGTGATTTATATGTTATGGTATGAAATGAACTCAAGGAAATAGTCTCCATGAGAGTATTTATCTAACCCTTGCTACTAGTTGTAAACTTTTGGCATATGAGAAACTTGCTTGATGTCACCTAGAAGCTTGAATCAGGTCGTATAGACAGGTTTCAGGTCAAGGATATTACATAATGGTATCAAAGTATTGTTTTTAATTATCTTATGATTTGGTACATGATAAATGGAGCTAAGACTGGTTGTATCCTAAGATGAAAGTCGTATATGTGTATGAATAACACAAGTATGGTCATAATTCCAAGTTTTTAGGGAGTTGAGATTTTGGTTTTTATGATAAAATCCTATATTTCTTTATTTATAGATGATTTAAGAGTACAGTATATAGCCTTTATGGATGTGGGACAAAAATAATGAAAATATCTAATACTCTAACACCCCCTTAAGTTGGTACAAATTTATTTATCATGACCACTTGGTACACAAAAATTGGACACATGGTCCAGGAACCCCTTTTGTGAGAATATATGCAAGTTGATCAGAGGTGTGAACATGGCCAAAGGAGATCCTCTTTTTCTCATAATTATCTAAAAATATGTGACAAAAAACTTCAATATGCTTCTCCCACTCAAGAAATACCAGATTTTTGGTAACTTGATTGCACCTTGATTTTCACACAAGACATGCGCTAGTTTCTTGATAGTATATCCAATCTCCTGTAGTATTTTTTGTGCCCAAATAATCTTTGCAGTCATATGTGATATGGAATGATACTCTAAATTTTCACTTGATCAAGGGATAACTATCTGCTTCTTAATTTTCCATGAGATCAAATAACCTCTATCAAATACTGTAAAACCAAACATAGATCTCCTAAAAAAGAGACATTCAACATAATCTGCATAAAAACACCTCAATTTCTATATTCCTATGATCAGAATATAGAATATCTAAACCCAATTACTTTTTGGCATATTTAACAATGTGAATAATGTTCTCCTACTATGTTTTTGTTAGTGATTTCATAATTTGACTCACATAGATAACCGCACAAGCAATATCAGGTCGATTCATTGTGAAGCGGTCAAGCTTGCCAATAAGTCATATATTTCTATCAATTTAAGTGAATGTTTTACTGTCAGTATGAAGTGACTTCTCTCCTGGTCCCAGGGGTGAGTCAATATAATTAGCTTGATCTATTTCAGTATCCTATAGTAGATCAAGAATATACTTTTGGTAAGATAGAAAAATTATTTTTCTATATCTAGAGCCCCCAATCCCCAAGAAATATCATAGCAGACCCAAACACTTTTTGTGAAAATTTTGATGAAGTAAATATCTGATTCAACTAATGATAACACCATAACTACTGGTAATGACAATTTCATCCATATAGACTACCAAAATAATGTTTCCTACTGTATATTGATTATATAAAATATAATAATCATTTATTCTTCGATACATTTAAAATCCAAACATTATGGTGCAGAAGTGGATGAACCAAGTATGATGTGACTACTGAGTCCATACAATGATCGACAAAGGTGAAAACCCTTTAAGGACTCACCCTAAGAAACAAGATATGATGGTTGCTCCATATAAACTCCTTCATCAATAAAAACATTCTTAACATCCAAATTATGGAGAGGTCAGTGATAAGAGATGAAAAGAGAGATGAGTAATTGAACTGATGTCATATTTTCCATTAATAAAAGGCGTCAAAGTAATCAATGCTATACATCTGCATATAACCCTTGGTAAAAAAATCATACTTTGAGATGATTAAGAGATTAATCGGTGTTAATGCACATAATATAGATCCACTTACAACTAGAAACATTTTTACCTAATGGGAGAGGGATAAGATCACAAGTATGGTTGGCATCCAAGGCTTAAAGTTCATCATTCATAGTCTTTAACCATCTAGGATGAGATTTGGTGTTGTGAACCCTTCCCAAAAAATATACTATAATTAGGAGAGAGAGACGATGACACCAAATTCCACCTCCAGTAGACCCTAGGTTGGCAGCTAGCACTGAGGGTATAAAAATCTCACAATATGGGAGGCATTACCCTCTATAAGTGAAACAGGATTAGAGATAGGATAAACAATCACCAAAAAACTTCAGTAAAAAATGTAAAGGTAAACCAAAAACCATCCTATATTGCATGAATAAAGTAAAATTGATACATATAAAAGTATCAATCAATATACCAAAAATACAAATCTCTGGCAACAGATCAATAGCTCTAACCTAGCTAGAAATGTCTAGCTCAGTCCCCAAAGTGCTCCTAAAAACCTGAAACGCATTTTATATATGTAGTGTGATCATAATAGGTATACTCAATTGGTACACATACAAGACTTCAAGTGTACACATGAAAAGAGAATTCTAATATGCTAGAAAACAAACAGCAGAACCAACAAGCACCTATACAGGCCATCTAACCAAACTCGGCCTCATCATGGCTCGCTCATCAAATCACAGTTCCAATATAATAATATTTCATTGAGATCATAAAAAAGAAAGGTTTCTTTATTATTATTTCCCACTAATTTTATGCTCTCACACCCCAACATTGAACATCCTATTCTCCCATCCATTCCACATATAACACATCACATCACCTCAAATATCACCTGCAAACACTTGGGCCAAAAAAACACATCATGTCACATTACATCCTGCCCGAAAAAACCTGAGGCACACATCACATCACATCACATCACATCCCACCCACAAACACCTGGTCCATACATCACATCTTGCCTACAAACACCTAGTCTACACATCAAATCACATAATTCCCACAAACACCTATGCTACACATCACCATTGGGTAATCTCCAACATCAACCGATATCACTAACACCAAAGGAAGATCATGGGAGAGGGGGTAGAAAGCCATCCATATCACTACCATCTTATATGTTGGGTAAAACACCTAGAACTTAGAACCTTTTAGCATTAGTAAGGTTATCCAACTCGAGTGGGGTACATATAAAATAACATAAACATTCATGATATATAGATAGCACATAATACCCAACCTACAGGTTCACATAAACTACACTAGTGCACCCCACATCACCACCACTTTACCACAAATCAACCATCACAATTGTTTTCACCACTACATGCAACACCGTGCAACCACCACACAACCCACTAAACATTTTCCGCTTTCAGTTAGAGGTTTCACCACATTTTTTCATTATCAATTTCATTTCACATTACACTACTCATTAATTTATTCAATTAAGTTGTTCAATTACCACACATATGTTTCTATCCCATCTCATTTATCTACCATCATATTCTATTTTTTGTTATCATCACAGTCCATCCCATGGATAATTGGGAAACTAACTCAACCACGCCATGCTACAACTGGCCCAACTCACACAACCACCTCCACAACACCACCCATCCACCACCATCATCGCATCACATCACCCGAGCCATCTCACCATGATAACCACACATCACACATCCAAACCACGTCTCACAACACAACCTCCATATAATGTTATCACTGCATGTTATAGCAATAACCACTATGACACAACCACTTCCCACATCATATCCATGCCAACCAACCACCACATCACTACCCCACATACTACATATCCCATCCGGTCACCAGCACCACCTCACAATAGCCCAAACCACATAAGGTAACCCAGCAAGCATAAGAATTTACAACAACATCACAAACCAGCTTCCACAATTATTCAGGGGCCTTTTCACATTCAATATTTATTTAGCATGAGTATTATTAAACACATAATAATCCAAGGGAAACCAGTTTATTATCCAAATATACATTTTTTAGCCTTTTTATTCAAGGTGCAATCACACAACAATACAACAAGGGTCACCAAACACAAAAAACATAGTGAAAACAAGGATCCCAACAACCGTCATTTTCAACATGACATAAACTCATAAGAAACATATATCAAAGAATCAAAACATGTAATAAATACTCATTCCCATCAATTTTTTTTATGTTCCAATTAATTATCTCATTACGCCGATCCTTAGTATCCACCCAAAGGAAAAAAACCATTCATATCTCACACATAGAACATGAATAAGTGAGAATGAGGATCCCCTCCATCAAATAATCTTTCTGATCTCGTTGTGCACTGCAGGATGAAGAAGAAATTTTCTACAACCACAACCACACTGAGATCACTGTTCAACCTACACTACATAAAAAGGTTTTCAAAATGAATCACATACCTTCCCTAAACCAAAAAAACATCACTGAAATGATACCCCAAAGGAAGAATGAGGATAAACCAATGGGTAAAGAGAATAACTTACTATGAAACACCAAAACTCAGCCACTGAAACCTGTAGATCAAGACATGGATAAAGGGAGTGGAAGATCTCCAAAAATTACCTATTGTTCTTTTAAAAATGAGATGGATAGAGGTATAGAAAAATTAAAGAAAAACGGTTGATAAAACCTATTTATAACCTAGAACCCACACCTTTCACATCATGTAACCATTTCGTGATGTGTAATTCATGAGGTCCCATGGTTTAGAAGATGTGATCCACATACAAGGCATGAAAATCCCATATCTCGAGTTTCCACTAAATTTCATGTCACCTTGGCTAGAATTTATTATACATAATGAATTCACCTTTCATGATGTGAATCCATTTCATGGACTCCCCCATAACAATGTACAAGCCATGAAAATAGCTAGCTATACAATCTGTGAACCACGAACTCACAATGTGAATTTGGTTCACATCGTGAACCACCGCCCGTAGTACACCTATAGCTCCATCTCCACCGAGCCCTCTAGACCTCCTTCAAACACCTCCAAATGCCCAAACAAAAAATTAACAATCCATGAAGGCACAAACCATTACATCAGATTCCCATCAAATTATTCTCAACCTTGATAATCATAACCAAAATCAAGAAAAGAAAGACATATGAACAACCATCCCATGACATACCTCTCAAGGATCTCATCACACCTCAAACTCTACCACCAACCAAACACACTTGACTAAAACACATCGAAAATTCCTTTTGAAACCAAATATCCACACAACCAAATCAACCTCCCCATATACCAAACCAACCACTTCCACAACCAACTCAAAACACTACACCGAGCACATGAATCAGATAATTATATCCTTCATGTTAAGATATTATCTTCTCTAGGTGGAACTGACTCACCCACGCGGTTTTAATTATATTGTGGTATAATGAATCTAGATTAGGAATCAAGTCCTCCCCTTTTCATCTTTCATAAACTTTATCACACATTAATCATCAAGGAAAACAAAATGCCTCATAACATAGCAAGACCCAAACATTGCATCATCCAAAACAAAAAGAAAAAATCAAGGATCAAAACAACTTAGGGTACTAGACACACATCTTCATCTCTTGATCTCAAGTACTCTACTCCAAGACACCATGTCCTCACAACATGTGAACCAAGGGAAATGCCCGTCCACACAACACATTCTCTCGATGATCTTAAATCTCTACTTGTTGCTCCACAAACATCACATCATTCTCAATATCCAACTCTCCCCAGTCAATAATGTGGGAGTCATCTTGAGGATACCGATGAAAATGAGACACATGGAAGAAGTGGTGGATCCAATCCAAATATATTGGAAACTCTAACCAATACACCACCTCACCAACACACCTCAACACCTCATAGGGTCCAACAAACTTGGGATAAAGCTTATTCCCCCTTCCAAAACTTCGCTGCCCATGCTAAGGGGAGACTCAAGAACACATGGTCTCTAACCTCAAACTCCATGGGCCTCCACCTATGATAAAAATTGGCCTTATTATTATCCTATGCTTCCCTTATATTCTCAGGAACCAACTATATCTTCTTGGTCATGCTCTATACCACATCAGGACCAAGAACTATTGACTCCCCAACCTCCATCCTGCACAATGAAGAAAAACATGGTCACCGTACAACACCTCAAATAGAGCCATGTCAATGGATGAGTGATAACTATTATTATATGTAAAATAAATCAAAGGAAGGTGTTCTACCCAAGATCCACTAAATTCCAAGATGCATGATCTCAACATTTTCTCCAGTGTTTGGATGGTATGCTCCATCTTCCCATCTGTATGAGGGTGGAAAGTAGTGCTAAGGCGTGACTGGGAAACAAAATCATGTTGAAATATCATCTAGATTTGAAAGGTTGAACAATAATACTGATCAGATATTATGGTCCTCAGTATCCCATAAATCTAACCACATCATCCATGTACCGCCTTTCCAAAACATCCATGACACTCGACTCATGGATCGCCAAGAAGTGAGCTGATTTTGTTAATAGGTCGACTATCACCCAAACCACATCACATCCTCCCTAAGATCGGGGAAACCCTATAATGAAATCCATTTATATTTCCTCACATTTCCACCTGGGTACATCCAAGTATTACAACAAACCTCCCAGAACACGGTGCTCTGCTTTCACTAGCTGACAAACTAGATACTTATCCATTATCTCTTCCACAGATACTCCTCCACTCACTACATCAAAGATGAATCCATGGTCATATAATGAATAAAACCTAACCTAGTACTCTCCCCAAAATTAATATATAGTGATTTAATATACTACATTCCTTTACAAACATCTACAGACTCCCGATCCATATCCTCTCAAAACTTATGACTCAACACATAGGCAACTACATTACCCTTACCTAGGGTGTAAGAGATATCAAAATCAAAATCTTAAAGAAAATTTATCCACATAAATTGGTTTAGATTCAAATTCCACTAATAGAAAACATATCTCAAGCTCTTGTGGTTTTTGAAAACCACAAAATGATCACCGATGAGGTAATGCCGCTAAAACTTTAGTGCAAACACTACTACCACCAACTCCAATTCATGTGTGGCATAATTACGCTCATGGGGAAATAAATTACTAGACCCATAATAGATCACCACTCTTTGTTTAATCAACATGAATCCCAATCCCAGATATAATTCACCACAAAAAACCTCAAACAACACACCCTCCTTAGGAAACCAAAGCACTGAAGAAGTAACTAACTTCTCCTTTAGGTATCTAAACCCTTCCTGACCCTGATCTATCCACAAAAAAGTCCATTACTTACTGTTCAATGATATTATAGGGGTTGAAACTCAAGATAAATATATTATTAACCTTTGATATTATCTTTGGAGACCAAAGAAAATACGAACCTCCGCCACATTCTTCATTGTTACCCAAGAAACAACTGTCTCAACCTTTGACGGGTCCACTGCCACACCCTGTCAAGACATCAAATGTCCAAGGAAATTCCCCTATACCATATAAAACTCATACTTAGACAACTTCCCATAAATATATTGGTTTCAAAGGAACTTCAAAACAACTCTTTGATACTCGAAATTCTTCTCCTATGACTTTGAGTAGACCAATATATCATCAATTAATATGATGACAAATCATTCTAGGAACTCACAGAACATGAATTTTATAATCCCCATGAACATTAATAGTATGTTCGTAACACCAAACAACATTACTACAAACATGAATTGCTTATACCTTCATCTGAAGGTAGTATTTTGAACATCATCATCTTTCACCCTTAATTGGTGATATCTAGACCATAACTTGATCTTAGAGAACCAGATAACCCCTCTCAACTAGTTGAATGGATAATCAATCCTTGGAAGAGGGTAACAATTCTTGAATGTCACCGGATTCAACCTCTGGTAGTCTATACACAACCTCAGACTACCATCCATCTTCTTGGTGAACAACACTAGATCACCCCATGATGACACACTGGGTAGGATGAAACCCCTCTTCGTCATATCATCCACTTGTAGCCTCAACTCACACAAATCTTTGGGCACCATCTGATAGGGAGCCATTAAAATCATATATGTGTCCAATTGTAAATCTATACTCAACATCACATAGATGAGGTAGTGTCATACCCTCCTCTAGGAAAACATCTAGGAACTCCTCCACAACCCTAGGAACACACCTAAACTCATATTATACTGATATATCTACTAAATATGACTAAAGAGGATCCACTTGACCACCACCCAACTAATAACCTCATTCACCAATGAATGCCACTTGTTGACCCTTTACATCGGAAAACAAAACTCTTATTTGAAAGAATTCAATGATTGCATGCATGGAATAAAACCAATCCATGATAAGGATAATATAATATGACTATATCTACAATAAAAATAAATCCTCCATTTATTGGTGTTCCCCATCACCAGTTTACATCATTGACACACATCAAATAAGGAAGCCTATCCTCCAACCGGTGTAGATAACACCAGGGGAACTGAAAGCCTCTCTACATTCATTCCCAACATATGGATCAAATCAGGACTAAAAAAGGAGTGAGAGGATCCTGAATCAAACAAATAATAGACAAGGGTAGATGATAAACTAATAATACATAAAGAAACTCTTGTATATTCTAGAACTTGTGACTTTAACACGTGCATCTGACAACACCCTACTCCTCTCCCTCTCTACTGTCGGCCTCTATGGCCATGCTCTATATTAGGTCCCCATGGATAGGGACTATCATGAGGCATCCATCTACCAACTCTACCTACTCCTGACTGCTGAAAAACAACCTATGGTCCATGCCGCTAAAACTACCTCAAATGAAACTACTACAACTAAAAAGGAGCTTGACCACCCATCTGAAATTGACATCCTTGAGTGGTCTAACATTGATCCTGGCAGTTCCCATATCACCTATATATATAGAATGAAAATGGAAAACCCCTAGAAGGCACTCTAAAACCACTTTTCACTAATGTATGGGGAAGAAACTTCCACAGTCGGTTCCCCACTAAATGGAACCCTAACAACCCAAACTCCCACGACCCACTACCTGAAGCTATGCTCCTCAAAATGCCTTGTTGGAAACTATATCGAGGATCAATTACCAAGGAAAACATCTCATCAATAACCTTAGCCTTTTTCTACACCTCCATATACATTGATAACATAAACGTTGTGACTGCATACCTGATCAAAGGGTGCAATGCTTACTCCAGATGCCTCGCACTGGACACATCATCTAGAAAAACATCTAGAGAAAAGTTTAGTATGTCCTTGAACCTGATCCCCAGCTCCCACATGCTCAAGATCCCCTACTAAATGGAGAGTATCTCCTACCTCTTGGATTCCCTAATTGTCAACGATAGAAACTCAACTCGAAAGTCCCTATGAAATTCAGGCCACAACACATATTCCCAATTTCATTCACCTAGAAACAACATCCACCACTTACACACAACTCTTAGCATCTGATTAATACCAGTGAAACTCAAATCTTTCTCAAATAAAACCAAAATAAATCTAGATATCCTACAACCAATGCTCTACCTCCAGATCATAGGCACTCCCCTCAAACTTATGCCATTTAAATTCATGAAAATCCTACTTCCATGCCTCATCCTCATCTATCTAGTCAACCCTTAAACAATAAATTGGGTTAGCCTAATAAACTTCAACTTCATGAGATACTTATGGATGATGAATAAGATCCATTCCTGAAAAACAAGTAGAACACTCTAATCTCGATAGTATGAAATTTTATCAAAGATATTTTATTTTATTTATTTTATTTTCCAAAAATAACCCATTTTAGACATGAACATAAACAATAATGATGCATGTACCTCTCCCAGGTCTCTACCCTGCAAACAATTACACCTCACTTGGTCATTAAATGATCTCAGAGTCCATGCATTGCATCACAGGGAGTGGGGGGATAAAATCCTATGTCCTATCTAGTCTCCCTAATCTATGTCACGTAACAAGGTCAATCGGTGGTGTTACCATACAAACCCATGCAAACCACACAGTGACCAACTCTGAACTCTATCCTATCTCTCAACCAAACCTTTGATACAACTTTTTCATGACCCCTCTCACCAAAGATACCATAATAAGGAGAGAGAGAGAGATGATGAATCTCGGGTCTCACTTCAAGTAGGCCTTGGGTTGGAGACTAGCACCGAGGATATAAAAATATCACACTATGGGAGACATTACCCTTTATAGATGAAACATGATCAGATATATCATAAAAAAATCATGAAACAACTCCAAAAAAAATATAAAGGTAAAAAAAATAATCCCAAAATACATGAATAAAGTAAAGATGATATATATAAAATTCTTCAATAATATATCAAAAAGAAAAATCAATGGAAGCAACTTAATAGCATCTCCAATCCAGTTAGTAATCTTCATATTGGTCCCAAAGTCCTCTTAGAAACCCAAAACATGGTTTATATATGGAGGGTGAGCATAATAGGTATACTCAGTAGGGACACATCCATGACCTCAAATGCACATGTGAAAAGAGCATGTTAATGCTCTGGTGAACAAATAACAGAACCATCAAGCACTTATACAGGTCACCTAACCAAACCCAGCCTCACCATGGCTTGTTAACCAAATCACTCATCCAATTTAATAATATAACATCGAGATCATAACAAAGAAAGGTTCCCATGTGTCGCTTCCCCACTGATTTTCCACTCTCAGGCCCCAATGTTGAATATCTTGTGCTCCCATATCTTTCACATATACCACATCACATCACATCACATCTCGCTTGTAAACACCTAGGTAAAACATCACATCACACCACATCTCAACCACAAACACCTATGCCACACATCACATCACATATCACCCGCAAACATCTAGGTTACACATCACATCACATACATCCCACCTCCAAACACCTGCACCACACATCACATCACATCACATCCCGCCCGTAAACACTCGGGCCACACATCATTGTTGGGTAATCTACAACACTAACTTGTATCACTACTAATAGAGGAAGAGTGAGGGAGAAGTGGTAGCCAGCCATTTGTATCACTACCATTCTAGATGTTGGGAGAAACACCTAGAACTTAGCACATTTGAGCATCGGTAAGGTTATCCAACTCAAGTGGGGTGTATATAAAATAAAATAAACATACATGATATATATATATAGCACACAATACCCAACCTATGGGTTCATATCAACTTCACTAGTGCACACTACATCACCATCACTATACTGCACTTCAACCATCAGAACTATTTCCACCACTACATGCAACACTGCGTAACCACCACACAAGCCACACAACATTTTCCAATTCCAGTTACAGGTTTTTCCACATTTGTTCATTAGCCAATTTATTTCAAATTACACCACTCATTAATTTATTCAATTTATCAATCCAATTACCACACACTAGTTTCTATTTCATATCGTTTATCTACCAGCCTATTTTGTTTTGTTTATCATCACGGTCTATCCCATGACTAATAGAGAAACTAACTCCACCAATCCACGCTACAACCAACCCAACTTGCACAACCACCACCATGGCACCACACATCCACCATCATCATTATGTTACATCACCCAAACCATATCACCATGATAACCTCACATCACACATCCCAACCACATCTCACAACATAAATGACATATAACTCTATTAATACATGCAAAAACAATAGACATTGTGCTACAATCACTGCCCACATCACATTCATGCCAACCAACCACCACATCACTGCCCCATGTACTATATAGCCCAGCCAGTCACTACCTCCACCTCACAATATCTCAAACCACATGGGGAAACACAACAAGCACAACCATACACAACAACATCACAAACCAACTTCCACAATTATTCAGGGACTTTATCACATTTAATATTTATTTAAAAAGGATATTATAACACAAACCATAATCTTGGGGAAATTAGTTTATTATCCAAATATACATTCTTTAGCCTTTTTATTCAAGGTTAGATCACACAACAACACAGTAAGATTCATCACAACACAACAAATACAATGTAATAAATTCTCTCAATAGCTGTCATTTTCAATAAGTTAGTAACCTTGAATAAAATCATCATTAACATATATCAAAGAATAAAAACATGTGATAACTCCTCATTCCCATAAATTATTTTTATCATTCCAATTAATTATTTAATTATTTTGATTCTTAATATCCACCCAAAAGAAATAAAAAAATGCAAATCTCACACATAGAACTTGAACATGTGAGAATGGGGATCCCCTACCTCAAAGAAGCTTTATGATCTCACTACTTACCTCAGGGCATAGAAGAAACTTCCTACAACAATAACTACACCATGAGACCATGTGTTAACCAATACCACATTAAAGGGTTGTAAAAACACAACCCATACTCACCACAAACCAAAACAACATCACCATAGTGATACCCTAAAGGAAGAACAGGGAGAAACCAAGGGGTAAAGAGAAGAACTTACCATGGATCCCTAAAACACAACCACTAGAACCCACATATCAAGATAGGGAGAAATTAGCTGGATCAACTCAAAAAATCACCTAGGGTTCGCCCAAAAATGATTAAGAGAGAGGTACGTATGAATGGAAAAAAACGGATGAGAAAACCTATTTAAAACCTAGAACTCACACATTTCATGTGATGAAACCCTTTCACAATGTGTAATTCATAGGTTTCCATGGTTTACAAGATGTGAACCACATACAATGCATGAAAATACCATATATTGGGTTTCCACCAAAATCCATGTCATCTCGGATGGAATTTATTACACATTGTGAATTCACCTTTCATGACATGAATCCAATTCATAGACTCCCCCTTGCCTTCATACAATCTATGAAACTGAATGACTATACAATCCATGAATCGCCAACTCATGACATGAATCTGGTTCATGTCGTGAACCACCACCTGCAGTACTCCTGCAACTCCAGCTCCATCGAGCCCACTAGGCCTCCTTTGAACGCCTCCAACTACCCAAATGGACAAGTAAAATGTCAGGAAGTCACAAACCGTTACATTTTTCCTCAGTGATAGTGTGCAGTGTCGAGTATCCATCATTCATATAGTGTGGGAGGTAGCTCTAGAACCCTCATATAAGAATGGAAGGAAATGAGATGTTATTGACACAAGCGTATACTTTTGTGAAGGGAAATGGGTAACACTAATTATGAAGGATCAAGAGAAGTTGAGTCATCGGGTTCAGTAGTAGAATTAGACTATGGGGTGGAAGGTATACAAGGTAGGTGAGTATAAACCTATCCAAATCATGATCCAATGACATCACTAGAAATAGATTATGGTGGTGGTGGATCAAAATAATATAGTTAAATAACTTTAGAATCAATAATAACAAGTGATGGTGGGAAATCAAGGTAATAAATATGTATAATTCGATAAAGAAAACACCAGTCGAGACAACATAATAATGAAAATATGGAGAAAATCAATGATATCTGCATTGAGTCTGATAATATCCAAGAAATATGCATTTGAGAGCATGAACATCAGACTTGTAAAGAAAGGGGTGAATATTTCAAACATAACACACACACAAAAATGTGAAGAGGTAGAGAATGAGGTGTTGCTTTTGGGAACAAATAATATAATGATTTATCCCCCTTAATAATGGAAAATTAAAGTCTGTTGATAAGATAGGTGGATGTGAGAATGAAATCTCATCAAAAAAACATTCGAAACGTGCATCTGAAATAAAAGCTCATGAGAAAATTATAACAGATGGTGGTTCTTATATTTGAAAACATCAAAAAAGGATTGTAATGATCCAATAAAATACCCATGGTCATTGTTATAGTAAAACAATGAAGTTTAGCAGAGAACTAGGTAGTGATTTCATGATAATAGGAGTAGAATACTATAAAAATTTCAGAATGTTTTTTTTAAAATAAACCCAATTCATATGTGAAAAATCATCAATAAAGGTGGAAAAATAATGATGACCAGTTTATAAGGATTAGGATCGGGTCTGCATATATTACAATAAACCAAATTAAAAGAACATGATGCATGGTGGATCTCCTGAGGAATATAAGTGACCCAGTAATGCTTGGTGTAATGAAAGAGACTCTCAATAAAAAAGAGAAACATGAACCAAATCTCAATAAAGTGCCTGAATAATGGGTGCATGTGGATAACCAAGATGATAATGAATTTATAGGAAATAGTTATAAGTGACTGTACATGTGAGATCTAGAGTCAAGTTAAACATTTACACACCAACTTGAAGTCATCCACTACTAAGAACCTGAGTTGTCAAAGGCTCGTGAATGATAATCGAAGTATATGAGAATATTTGTTGGAATTTTAATTCAACTATAATTTTACTAGTAGTTAGTAAATTAAAGGGACAATGTGGAACAAGGAAAACTGCAAAGAGAGTTAAGATATATTAAATCAAGAAACTCCCATAACCCACAATTTTCATTGTCTAACTATCGACCATAGTAATATCACTGACAGACACATCCTTTTCATGAGGATAATCGTGAATACATTTATAATCCAATATATATCTTAATGAATAACTCAAGCATCAATCTCAAGGATTAGATATCGAATGTCCTAGTGGTCTTTCTATAACTTTTTTTATTTTTTTTTTATATAATGAAATTAGAAGAAAAAAGTGGATAGTGATGAAAAACACAGAGGGAGTGGGGAACAAAGTAATGAACCTATGAAGAATAAGAGACAGAGAAAATAAGACAAGAAATGGAAAATAAAAAAGAATATTTATCAAGAATATTGCTCAGATTCATGTTGATCCACTCGTCTGTTACCTATCATTAACCTCAAAGGGATTAAATCATCTTAAAACCTCACTAGATGGATGGTCAATCTCTCGAGTCACCCACCTCTCTCACCAATGAGTGAAAGAGTGTATAACAATTACATTTGGTGGTTTATATCTCACTTCACCACTTATATATTCATCCTCTCCAAGAGTAAATAAAAAAATATGGTGTTCGACATGATGTGTGGACCTCCAGGTAGCATCGAGGTTTCACTTCCTAGAACTGGACTTTCCAATTAGCCCTTCATTACTAAAGATTTTATATCACAATAAATTGAGGAAGAAGAATAAATATAAACATTTATTTACAAAGGATAAAAAATGGGTAAAGGTAACTAGAGAGTAGAAGAAATACATATTACATCTAGTCTCCAGGCACCATAAAAATACAACTAAAACCCATCTCTGAGCACAACTTGACCAGACGCCTCGGCTTTCGCCTCCTATTTATCTCAAACTCCTAGCCCTTGGTGGTCTATCACCATCTTTTTATTGGAACCTAGATCACCATTTTCTTCTCTTTATTCCTTTTTTATACCAAGTACAGAGCTCTCCTACTTGCTTTCTGACAACACATGCATCCTAATAGAAGAATACCAGCTCTCACTTTCCTCCTCATACCTACTGTTAGCCACCATATGTATATCTAAATGGAAGGAATTCTCTCTATCTATTGTAAAAAACTTTCATCTTCGTGAAAAACATAAAAAAAAATATGCCTACATATCCAATTGGATCAATGTGAACATTTATCGATGTTGCAGTTTCCTCGACATACGAGATTTCATACACAACCAATTTAGTTCATGTAAGCGATTGGGATATGAAAGTGATTCTAAATGTATCCATATACTCTCCACATATCCAAATTATCTATTTATATGATTCACACCACATATTTTTTTGGTCTTCATGTAGCTAACTCTCCACATAGTCAAATATCGACATAGGCAGTTATCTATATAACCAAATCCTTTTATGTAGCTGAACCCCATCACATAGATGTTTGGTCTCACATATCCATTTTAACCGATGTATCTAATCCACCCACGTATCCAATTCACCCATGTAGTTATTTCCAATGATGTAGTCATTTGGGCTGATGTATCCATTTCAGCTGATGTAGCCATTTTGGATGACTTTCGTTTATTCCCATGTAAGCGATTTCACCATGGAAGCTCCTAAAAACACAAAATTCCAGAAAAAGTAAAAAACAAAAACCAAATATGTTTTTCAATTAAAATAACAAAAAATTATTATTCAAAAATTATATGATCATTGAATAATCGAACAATAACAATTTTACCATTGAAAAATCTAACTTTAATAAAAAAATTCAAAGAATCAGAGATTCAACCTAGTTTGTTCCATATTCATAAAATATCTATTAAAACAATAATTATCATTAAAACTCATTTAATTAACCTAAAATATATGTTTCAAAGCGTGATAAAATGGTGCAACATCAAACTCCCCCCACACATAAAACATCACAATCCTGGTATATTCAGATATTTAAATGGTTCATTAACAAAGGATTCAAGGTCAATGACTATCATCATGCCTAGGATAACTCTAAATCATCCATTGTAAGGGGTTTTCATGTCTCCTATGCAATTTTATCACACTGTCCCATATTTTAATGCAAACTAAATTTCTAGTTCAATGAGTATAGTTCAGAAAGTCCCAAGTAGAATTAAATCTATTTAAAAAGGAAAACAAATTCACTCCCCTTTAGGTTTCTCAAACAAAACTTCACCTCCCACTTTTTTGATACAAATCAGAGGATTTTCATATAAATCAATCATTTACTTTATTATTTGGGTTCAATATTACTATCAATATTATGATATCATCTTTAACAAGGGAGATTTATTTTGATTTTTCCCAACCATGAATTTGTGTATAGAACTATGAAGAACACTTATTGATTTGGATTTATTTATAGAAATTCACTTAGTGCCTCCATCTCATATACTCTCTATGAGATACCAATTTCCCATTTTATTACAAATTCAAATTATTTATAATAATTCTTAGATGAGTTGGATCACCAAGGTGTTCTGTGTTATCCATACTAAGTAACTAAGTTTAAGTTCAATTTCAATTTCAATCTTCTCAAGTTATATCTCTAATTGCATAAGATTATAACCTATTAAACATAATTTTTCTAGTTTTCAAGAAATATTCTCATGAGGATAGTAGAAAACAACACTCAAAAATCAATCAATCCTCGCAACTTTATACATGAAATCTCCCCCTAGGTTATACAACCTGAGTTCTTAATTTTCAAACTAAGAGACACCAAAAATGTCTATTTACATGACCAAAAACTGTTTGAATTTCTCAAAAGTGGATTCATTTTGAAAAAACAATTGGGGGTGTTTTGATGTGGTAGATTTGAAGCACAAATAAAGAGAATATAAAGTCCCCTATCCCCCAAAATTAAAACCTAACATTTTCCCCAAAGTTGAATCTTAAATTTAGAAATATTAAAGATTAAAAGTATCATAACAATTTAGTAGTGAAAAGAATAAAAAGAGGGTTGTAATAGAGGTCAAAAAAGCACAATAGTCACACTTCTAATTGAATCCATTAATATTATTGTTATATATATATATATATATATATTTCTTTTTTGTGAATTTTTTTCTTTATTTTGTTAAAGATAGAAAAAATTATTTGGAATATTAGTTCAAATATAATAATAATAAATAATAAGACATCAGAATTTGGAATGTAGTGGAATGTTGGGGGTGCTAGCTAGATTTGAAAATTAGCTTAAATTTATTTTTCAAAACTCTAGATATTAGAAAACTAAGCACCTAGAAAATAAAAATAGATTCATAGTTTTTTGTACAATAATATAAAGGGGTATTCCCCCACACTTAATTCACAAGCAGTAAAAAGAAAAATATGGTAGAATTAAAACTATAACTCCCATGGTGTAGAAACTTATCATGATATTTTTTGTGTGTACAGATGGATACTCCCTATGTTTTCTTTATATAAGACTCTTGACTACTAAGTTCTGGTTCTTAAAATATGTAAACAGATTAATCATTAGAATTTATGATTTACACCATAAATTGAGATGCAACTAGGTTTGAGTTTGGGAGTTTAATCCTATGATTTCTAGTTTAAAGATCTTATTCTTGATTCGTTACCACATGGGATCACTACCTGATTATTATCCTATAAGAAAAATCACACATAAAAAAACTAATAAAATTAAAAATAAAGAAGAAAAAAAATGAAAAGGATAATCTTTAGATAACCCACCAAGGAGTGTTGTGTTTTTATTATCCATAACTGAACAACCTTTGGATCAACCCTGATCTTATGGAGGTTGTGACTTCTTTCTTAGAAACCAAAAAATGTGACTATTCTAAAAAAAATTGACTTTCCATTTTTTGATTACCTCATGTATATATTATTTTATGTCCCACTTCTTGATATTAGTGTACCTCTTGTGGAGTGGTGGAGTGAAAAATAAAAAATAGGGGCACTTCCCTTCTTTTACAGGTTGAGAGTTTATGAGAATAGGTTGTAGGAAATCAATTATAGGGTGGTATTTTTCTTCTGGTTTAGTCAAATCTCCCATTTTGTTCTTTAATAACAAAATATGTATCTACAATCTCTTTGTAAATATATCCAACACCTCCTCTTAAACATCAACTCCCATAGTTAAATATTCAATAAAACCTAAGAGTTCCAAAAATGCCTTAGTAGGTACAGCTTCAAGTTCCTCTTGACTCTCCAGGAGATCACAAAAATGAACTATATCCTCAATACCTATAATGGGAGTATAGTAATTTAGACCAAATTTAAAATGATCAAAGTCAGATAAAAATACAGGTTCATCCATGAAATATCCAACTCTCTAAATTAGTGAAGTTTTTTCTTATTTTTGATGGAACAATGCTTTTGGGAGTATTTATAGGGTAGGAGTGTGGTAATCAACCTACTACAACCTTGATTTTACTTCTTAAACCTCCTCTAAAAATGTTATAGGAATGATTTATACTTGGGAAACCTCTCCTACATTAAACTCCGAGAAAATGTATGAAAATTATCTAAGTTATTTTGTTATGGCCTCCACAGTAGGTCGCCTAAGTTCCTTATAATCCTCAATAAGTTAAAGTAAATATTCTCTACTCAAAATTTTAAATTTCTCCCTAATTTTATAGGAAAGTAATCCTACCATGTCTTATTATTTTTGGGGAGGTCTCATCATTTTTTAGTAAGTTTTCTAGTTTTTTTATAAAAAAAGAAAAACCACTAAAACATCCCTTGAATCCCTGATAATGGAGACAATTAGAGGATGATTCCTTATTGTGAGGATGACCTAAAATACATTTATAAAATTAAATATATCATAATTTCCAACTCAGGTGTTGATCTCAATGATGTAGTGTCAAATTTCCTAGTGGTATTCCCAACACTTTTTCTATTTTTTTATATAACGGAAGAAGAAGAAGAAATAATGTGGAAAATGATGAAAAAAAAAGGAAGTGGGGAACATATTGATGAAAATATAAGTAATAACATATAGAGACAACAAGACAAGAAATAGATAAGGAAAATAAGAATCATCAAGAAACATGGATGGATTCAGGTTGATCCAGTCATCTGCTACCTATCATTGATCCCAAAGGGATTAAATCATATTAAAACCCCATTTTGTGGATACTAGATCTCTCAAGTCACCCAACTCTCTCACAAAAGAGTGAAAAAGTTATTAACACTTCTATTGGGTGGTTGAGCTCTCGCTTCACCACTTACAAAGTTATTATCTTCTAAGAGTAAAGAAAAAAGATGGTGTTTGGCATGATGTGCAGACCTCCAGGAAGCATCAGGGTTTCACTTCTTAGAACCGGACTTGAAAATTAGCTCTTGTTTGTTGAAGTTTTGAGATCACAACACATTTAGGAATAAGAATGATCCCAAAAATTTATTTACAAAATATAAAAATAGAGTATAGTGGAAGGAACTTGGGAGAAGAAGAACTACGTATTGTATCTCATCTCCAAGAACAAAAAAAAGATAGTAGAGTATCGTCTCTAGGAACAACTCGACCAGACACCTCTGATCTCTTCTCCTGCTTCTCTCAACCTCTTGGACCTTGGCAGTCTACCCCCTATTTTTCTTTCCCCCTCATCTCGTCTTTGTATTCTCTATCTTCCTTTTTTATGCCAAGTTCAAATAAATCATACTTTATAAGATCCTGAACTTTGTGAATGTATGTTACTATTTAAATATTTGTTTAAATCCCTTAAATTTTATTTATTAAATGTTTATTAGGTGTATGAGGAGGTTTGGGGGTGTTTTGGGGGTTCTATACACAAAAGAAAGAGTAAATGGCTAGCCAATTCATGTTGCATGGTTGGATCATGGTTAGGAGAAATTGTATGCCAAAACCATGATAACCAGGGGAAAAAGGTACATAGTTAAGTAAACCATGCAACTGGGAAATCCAAACAATGAAGTCTTGGATAGAGGCATTCTACACAGTTGGTGCATGGTTTGTCAAACTGTGTAGTCTCCTTAGGTGATCGTGCAACTTGGACCCCTCTTGGATAGAGGTTGGCGCACAATTGGTGTATAGTTTATTAAACAATACGAAGTTCCCCAAGTAACCATGTGACTTCACCCCTCTTGGATATAGGTTGGTGAACAGTTTGGAAAACTGTGTGGCCAAACCATTCACCCCATTAAAAGGTGAGAAATTTCCATTTTTTCCTATATGGATTTTAATTGTTTCATCTGATTTTATTCTCCATTTTCCTCCTCTGGCCCTAGTGATGAACCTAAGCACCCAAATATTCCCACGGGTTTATCTCCTTATTTTCTAGGCTATTTGGAGTTTTTTTGTGGTGGATTGAAGCTCTGGGTAAGCCTAACTCTCCTCTTGATTCTCTTTTCTGTATTAGGGATTGTGGTTTCGTTATTCTTCTTCCAAATCCCTAAAAACATATTTTTTCCAGTGGATCTTAGGTAAGTGATTCAAAGGGTTCTTGAATCCAAATATAAGGATAAGGTTAATAAATCATTCATTTATAGATTCGAGGTAGGTGTTCTACAAGTTATATACCATAGTATTGAAGTTTTTTTGTGCATGTGTGGTTGTGATTTTGGTTTTCTCTTGTTGTGAATTTGATACCTTTGATAGGATTTGGTAAAATTGTTGGATAAATGGTGAATTAATCCCCTCATGATCCCTTTGGGATGCATTGAGGTTGATTAAACTGATATTAGGGCCACTCATGGGGTGTGTCATCCTCCGAACATGGAAAATTTGTAATGTTGAACATAGAATTGTTATGATAAAATAGAACCCATGATATATGTTTTGAAAAGTTGGTTTAAATCATGATAGGAACTAATGGTGGTTATGAATAATTATTGATAATGGTATAATGTATTGTTTAGAACATTTAGAATGGGTAAAATGAATTAAAATGATTATAATAAATGGATTATGGAATAAAATGGGAATATGTTAATGAATTAAGGAATGAAGATAAATTTTATGATTAAGTAATGATTTTTTAATATCTTTTGAAATGTTTGAGTATGTTTTGGGATATGATAAATGTGGTTAATGGTTAATGTAAGCATGTGCACATGGCTTGGTAGTCGTGGGTATTGACTAATGTTCTAATCCCATGGGTTTAGTAGGACTGAGGATCTAAAACCCACCACTAGAATTCATAGGTTAGGGAGTCGAACTAATGCTCTAGGCCCCTAACGGATGCATTGGATGATTACCTAGACTGAGGCTCCAAGGTAAGTGTGATGAAATTGGTTGAGGTTACCTAGAATTATGCTCCAAGGTATGTGTAATGAATTTTCTTGTGTGATTTTTTCACTAGGAATATTTGGGAATTGATTTATTTCCTTATGCATAATAATTTACTGGCATAGGATAGAGAGAAATTGATGAAAATTCCTAACCCATAGAATTAATGATTGAAATTAATTAAGAGAACATGTCAATGAATGGAACCTGGTTTACCCTTCTTTATATTGTTGTTTATTTTATTAATTGCACACACTATCTTTTAGACTGGATATTTTTTAGAAACTGTTGGTGGTGGCCTACTGAGTTGTACTCACACCCTACTCAGGTCGTTATTGGGTACCCGAGTAGATTTCATAGTTGTAGGTCAGGATAAGGGAAAAGGCCCTATGCTAGAGGGTTATGTGGGACTTGGGATGTGCATGGATAAGGATCCAGACTTGGATTCAGATCAATTTTTGGGGGTTCAACTATTTTTCTTTGTTTTGAGTTTTTATTCACACTTGGAACTGTTAGCATGGAATGGAATATTTACTAATTGGTTGTGGTTGTACCAGTTTTGGGAAATATTGTTAATGCCTGTTATTGTTTATTGAATTATTTATTCCTCTATTTATTCTGTTATCTATTGTTTCATACTCTGATAAATGAGGGTATAGTCTTTCCACATGCTATATAGACCATCGCTACTAGTCAATAGCCTTTGAAGTATGGGGAGGCATGCCTAAGGTCATTTGGTAACCCGACTCGGGGCATCGATTAGTGGCTCCCCTATTGGGTATGTTACAAAGTGGTATCAAAGTATTTATTTTCTATGGTATTATTATTTTGGGTTGGTAGATGAGATATTAGGATGTGTCGAGTATTGAGAATGATCTCGTGATTGGAAGTAGCTAACCCATGTATGGGATAAACCCAAGTTCCTAGGGTGGTAATTATTGTACTTGATGTGTGATGTTATAGTTGAATGATATTTCGCCGTTGTATGATGCACTTGTTGTTCGATGTGACTGTTTTATGATATTTTTTTGTGGCTGGAATGGAATGAGGTTTTGAATTCATGCATCATTATAGTAACCTAGGTATTTAGGTGGCATGCATCATGGTAGTCACACATGTGATGGATGTGTAGGACAAATAGGGTAGAATGCATTTCATATTCCTTAAAACTATAATGAAATAAATTTATAATAAATATGATTCAAATGGTTAAATGGAAAGATGTAAAATAATGGTTAAAGAATTATGTTTAATGAAGAGTTAAACATGAGTTAAAATATTGGTTGTAATAAGATTTGAAATGGAAGGGGTGTTTAATGAAAGTCTCATGGCTATGTAAGTTGGTTTAACCCATGTTGACCATAACCTATGATAGGGATGGTTGAGGGTATAGTGATATATGTGATGATATATGTTGGTATTGTGTGTGAAAAATGGGTTTTTTATGGATAGTGGAGAGACTTCTTTTATATAAACTGTGGAAGCCTTATATTATGTGTTCTAAGACTCATGTTTATCATTATAGATAAATTCCACCATGACAACATGTGTTGGCTGGGAGACAAGAGAATATCACCAAGAATGCTCCTTCAAAAGTGGAGCAAGAGACCCCAGTGATATAGGGTAATAGAGAAGAGGAGCAGTTATGGGAGAACTTCACTTGATTTATGCAGATGATGGAATGGGACCCTGGGTGGGTTGTGTTGAGTATGTCTGATCTGACTATAGAGTTTCAACTACTTCACCCTCTATCCTTTACTAGAGAGGGTGGTACAGAGGCATCTGAGTTCTGGATATATTACATTCAGATGATTCTTGATCACCTATATACTCCTCCTAAGAAGACACTCAAGCTGATATCCTACATGTTGCGAGGCCAAGAAAAAATTTGGTGGCACATATTTGTTCAGACTGAGCAGGTAGAGGGTATGAAATAGAAGAGTTTCTAGGAAACTTTTATGGAACATTACTATCTGGAGACCTTGAGGTAGTACAAGGCTACAAAGTTTATGAGGTTGACCTAGAGGAATATCTCGGTGATGGATTCTATAGTTCATTTCACCGACTTGCAACATTTTGTTACATCTTTGGTGGGTGATGAGGTAGAAATGGAAAGATGTTTCTTGAAAGGACTTATACATGCGATTAAGCCCTAGGTAAATATCTTTTTCATAAATAGGTCTGTGAAGGTGATGGATCAAGATCTTATCTCAGAGGAAAATCTCAAAGAGGATTATGGTGGTGGACATGTGGTTCAAATCAGGAGATCCAATGGTGTGACTTATGATGTTAAGAAGCACTTTTTTGAGTCTCTACCAAGGAATCGGTGTAAAGTGTAGTCAGAAAAGGGAACCAGTTTCTTAGGGAAATGATCATATCTTCTGTTATCAATTTGGTAGGCCAGGACACATGCGAGGTCATTGTCCCCATCCACTGGTTGAGTGTCGAGCATGTAGAAGGTTGGGGCATGTGCAGAGGTTCTATAGGAACCCTCTATAGTTGTGAAATGATGGAGGGCCTAGGCCAATGCAGATTATAGTAAGGGGGTTGATTACCCCATATCTGGTAGGTAGTTGGAGCTTTACCAGCCGTACAAATTAGGGTGGTGGAAATGGTGCTCCAGTTTGGGGGCATCCTTATCCACAAGGAAGTGCAACACCATGATCTTAGGTTAGAGCCTAGGGCATAGGGATAGATTAGCTTCATGTAGTTCATCCTACCATTGCAGGTAGAAAGGTCAAACCATCAATAGTTAAATGTATGATTCTTGTGGCCTCTATGATTTATTGTGATTTATTTGATACGGGTGCCTCACACTCATTTATATCTGCCCTGTTTGTGAGTGTGTTGGGGCTAGTTTTTGGAGCATGTGTGTAGGTTCATGTTAATTGATACGCCATTAGGGGTGTGAGAAGAAATTATCTAGCAATGTAAAGGGTGTTCTCTAGAGGTTAGTGGGTACCATTTTCTTTGGTAATTTTTGTGCATGAGATGACCAATTATTAACTGCTATTGGGGATGGATTGGATGGTGTCATACCAAACCTATATTGATTGTTACCATTATAGGGTAACATTTACATACCTAGAGGAAAATACCTATATTCACTGTGGGGAATGGGATATCTAAGTGAGCCATGTAGGGCCATTTTATCAACTGTTGGGTGAACTCACAACCCAAGTGGCCTATCATATTCTTGATAATGGGGGGTGGGGTAGAACAACCCATTTTTATCTTGCAGTGGGTTAGTTTCATGATGTATTTTCTGAGTACTTCTTAGGTCTTCCACCTGAGAGAGATGTTGAGTTCACAATAGAGTTGCTACCTGGGGAAGAAGCAGTTGTTATTCCTCCATTCAGAATGGAACCGATAGAACTTCAGGAACTTAAAATCCAATCGGAGGAATGATAGAATAAGGGGTTTATTCGCTCGAGTACATCACCTTGGGTATCTCTAGTGTTGTTTTCTAAGAAATATAATAGATCATTGCAGTTTTGTGTCGATTATAGGAATCATAATCAAATGATGATTAAGAACTAGTACCATATTCCTCAAATTAATGATATTTTTTACTAGCTGAGAGGTGATTTAGTGTTCTTTATGATTTATTTAAGATCAGGGTATCATAAGCTAAGGGTGAGACCTTCTGATGTACCAAGAACTACCTTCAAGAGAAGGTATGGGTTTTATGATTTTGTTGTGATGTCATGTGGATTTACCAATGCACTGGAAGTGTTTATGGCTCTAATAAATTGAATTTTTCACCCATGCCTGGATCAGTTTGTAGTTGTCTTTTTGGATGACATCTTGGTGTACTCCAAGACTCATGATGATCATGCCATACATCCTGAGTAAACTAATAGAAAATAGTCTATACGCCAATATATTTAATGAAATTTCCAGATTGATAGGGTAAATTTCTTGGGTCACATCATCTTAGAGGAAGGTGTGTTATTTGACCTAGAGAAAGTGCATGAAGTTGTGTCTTGGTAGCATCCCAAGAAGGTTTCTGATATCCAAAGTTTTCTAGGCTTAGAAGGCTATTACCATAGGTTCATCAAAGACTTATCCCATTTTGATACAACACTTTTGGGTTTAACCAAAAAGGGAATCAAGTTTGAATGTCCTGAGTCATGCAAAAATTCCTTCTAGGAGTTAAAGTAACAGCTAACTACTACATAGATTTTGATTCTTCCCAATCCAGGTATGAATTATACCTTATTTTGTGATGCATCTGGTGTTGGGATTGGGGGAGTATTGATGCAAATGGATAGGGTTGTTGCATATGGTTCATGTAATTTGAGTCATAATGAAATAAATTACCCAACTCATGACCTTGAATTGGCCACTGTGGTTTATGATTTAAATTATTGGTGGAATTACTTATTGGGAGAATGGTTTACAGTGTACACCGATCTTAAAATCCTTAATTATATCTTCTATAATAATGATTTGAATATTAAAATGTGAATATGGGTTGAGTATATAAATTCTTTTAACTTTGATCTAGTTTACACATCATAAAATGGAAATAATGTGTTGGATGCTTTGAGTTAAAAGACTCAGAATAAAGTATTTCGAGAATCTAGTTCTAAGTGTAGGATGATGGCGTTGTTCACTGAGATGCATTTGGACATTTAGGATGGACAAGGGTAGATGACCCTTGCATTATTGAAATTTGAGTCCATGCTTCTGATCCGGATCATAGAGATACAACATATGGTTTCAAAATGTTTGGATTTAAGGGAAAGTCTTAAAGGTGGGGAGTCACCTTTCAGCTAGACTATTGGTGATGATGAGATTATTTATGTTTGTGGTTTTGTTTTCATGCTTACATGTATGCGTGAATATTTGATGCATTAGTTCCATGCCTCTAAGTGGCCAGTGCATCCTATCTTAACCAAAATGCATCATGATCTTCATAGGAAGTATTTTGTGTCCAGGGATGAAGAAATGGGTGGAAAGTTTCATGGTCTAGTTCCGTATATGTTAGCAGGTTAAGGCTAAGCATCAACAACCAGGTGGTTTGTTATAGCCACTACCAATTCCTAAATGGAAATGGGATGATTTTATGATGGATTTTGTGGAGGGTCTTCTGAGTATTCCTTATAAGAAGGACATGATCTGGGTATTTGTGGATTGGTTAACCAAGGTGGGACATTTCTTTCCTATTCAAGCGACCTTCACCTTAGATCAGTTGGGTGAGTTGTATGTTTAAAATATAGTGTGGTTACATGGGGTGCAACAAACTATATTTTTGGATCATGATTCACATTTTACAATGCACTTATATTAGGTATTATAGAAGGATATTTTTACCCATATGTTTTTTAGTATAGATTACCACCTATAGATAGATGGGCAGTATGAGCATACCATTCAAAAACTAGAGGAAATGTTAAGAAATTGTGTCTTATACTTTGGTGTATTGTGGGAGAAACACTTGGTGCATGTTGAGTTCACCTATAACAATAGTTACCAGATGACAATTCATACGGCACCATATAAGGCACTCTATGGTAGACCATGTATATCTCTATTGTGTTAGATGGAATCTGTGGAATCAGAGTTGTTGAAAGTGAGTCTCATATAAGAGACATCAGAATAGGTCTAGTTGATTCAAAAATGTATGGAAATGGATTAGAGTGTGGTTGAAATGTTGGGAGTCACAACAACAAAATAGGTTTGAAGATGAAGAAAAGACAGAAGAGAAAATCACATACGACTCAAAGATTTATGTGGTTCAAAAATAATCCCTACATCCATGGAGAGGCAGAATCTCTTCACTATGAAATCCAAAAGAACAATTTTATAGAAAGTATCTCATAGTTTCTCACACATAGAAACCCAGACCCAAAATGGAAAAATAAAGAGGATTAATAACTATTCCACCAACTGCATAGGAAGTCCAATGTGCTATGATAAAAGATGGATGGAAGTCCGTAGAGTTACAGTGCCCTGTTAGTGCCATCGGTCATCCCTGCTACAGTTTTTTAGTGTTTCTACAGTGCCAAAAAATTTGGTCCAGGGGCCTTTGGCCCCCGAACCCCCATAACAAGGGCATGTTTCCCCCTATGACCCCCAACAAGATCACTAAAATGTAGCGACTTGGTGCGTAATATGGGTCGCAAGCATTCATCCCACAACATCCATAATGAATCAGGCTACATCAATCCAACACATAGTAGTTATAAGTATTATACTGATTAAATTTGTATACCTTTTTATTTTTTATTATTTGATCCTATGTTTCTTCGGGTGTCTCCAAGGTTGGGACACTATCGGATTCAGAAACAGGGCAAGTTGGAACCCAAGTTCATGGGGTTGTTTAATATTGTGGATAGGATCGGACCGGTAGCATACTAGTTGGATCTTCCATAGTTTCATAGTGGTATGAACAATGTTTTTTATGTATCACAACTTCGGTATATCACCCCAACCCATATCATGTGATTTATGTTGAAGATGTTGAGCTTGAGGCTGATAAATCCTTTGAGGAGAATATGGTTCGTATTGTGGATTATAGTGAGAAAGTATTATGGGGAATGAATGGGCCCTTGGTTTGAGTTTTGTGGTATCATGGTAATATTTTGGAAGAAAATTAGGAGAGGGAGTTGGATATTTTGGCCTATTGGTCTGATCTCTTTTCTTTGGAATCCCAATTATGCTTGGGAAGAGTGTCTTAAGGAAGAGTCATTATAAGATGGGTAGTTTTTAAGATCTTAGACTTTATGGAGGTATGTTCCTATTTAAATATTTTTTTTAAAATCCATTAAATTTGATTAATTAAATGTTCTACAGGTGTATGGAGAGGTTTGGGGGTGTTCTGGGGGTTCGGGACATGAAAGAAAGAGTAAATGGCCAACCAGTACATGTTTCACAGTTAGCACATGGTTAAGGGGAAACTGTGCACCAAAACTATGCAATCCAGGGGAAAAGGGTGCATGGTTAAGTAAACCATGTAAGGGGTGAATCCAAACTGTGTGGTCTTGGATAGAGTCATTCTTCATGGTTGGCACGCGGTTTGTAAAACCGTGCAGTCTCCCCAGGTAATCGTGCGACTTGGACCCCTCTTGGATAGAGCTGGCACACGGTTTTTTAAAACATGCATAGTTCCCTAGGAAACCATGAGACTTCACCCCTCTTGGATAGAGGTTGGTGCATAATTGGTTCATGGTTTGGAAAACCGTGCACCCCATTAAAAAGTGATAAATTACCATTTTTTCCCTCAGGATTTTAAGTGTTTCACCCTATTTCTTCTCCATTCTTCCTTAAACATCCCTAGTGATGAACCTAATCACCCAAGTATTCCAAAGGGATTATCTCCTTCATTTATAGGCTATTTGGAGAGTTATTGGTTGCATATCAAAGCTCTGGGTAATTCTAACACTCCTCTTGCTTCTTTTTTTCCAATTAGAGCTTATAGTTTTGTTATTATTCTTTTGAATCCCTAAAACCCTCTTTTCCAGCAGATCTTAGGTTGGGGCTTCAAAGGGTGCTTGAATCTAGATCTAAGACTAAGGTTAAGTGAGCATTCATCTACAGATTCAATTCAGGTGGTCTAAAAGTTATATCACATAGTCTTGAAGTTGATTCGTGCATGTTTGGTTGTTCTTTTTGTTTTCTCTTGTCCTTAATTTGATTCCATTAATAGTATTTGGTAAAATGGTTGGATAAATGATGAATTAATCCCCTCATGATCCTAGTAGGATGTATTGAGATTGATTAGACTGGTCTTAGGGCCACTCATGGGGTGTACCATCCTCTAAACATGGAAAAATTGTGATGTTTAACATGGAATTGTTTTGATAAAATAGGTCCCATGATATATGTGTTGAAAAGTTGGTTTAAATTGTGATGGGTACTAATGGTGGTTGTGTATAGTTAATGATAATGGTATAAGGGATTTTTCGGAATGTCTTTAATGGATTAAATGAATTAAATTTATTGTGACAAATGGATCATGGGATGAAATGTTAATATGTTAATGAGATAAGGCATGAAGATAAATTTGATGTGTTTATTAAGTAATGATTTTTGAATATCTTGTGAAATGTTTGAGTATGTTTTGAGATATGATAAATTTGGTTAATGTTTAATGGAATCATGTGAACATGTCTTGGTAGTTTTGGGTATTGACTGATGCTCTACTCCCACGGGTTGGGTTGGACTGAGGCTCTAAACCCCACCACTAGAATGCATAGGTTAAGGAGTCTGACTGGTGCTCTAGTCACCTAACAGATGCATTGGATGATTACCTAGACTGAGGCTCTAAGGTAAGTGTGATGAAATTGGTTGAGGTTACCTAGACTAATTCTCCAAGGTATGTGTAATTAATTTTCTTATGTGATGTTTTCCCTAGTGGGAATGGGGACTTTGTTTGTTTCCTTATGCATAATAATTTACTGACATAGGATAGAGATAAATTGATGAAAATGACTAACCCATGGGATGAAATATGGAAATGAATTTACTGAACTTTTTTAATGAATGGCACTCAGTTTACCCTTCTTTATTTTTTTTATTTTTGTAATTTCATGTACTATCTCTTAGACTGGATATTTTGTAGACACCATTGTTGGTGGAATATTGGGTTATAATCACACCATGCTCAGAATTACATTGGATAACATATTTCATGGTTTCAGGTCAGGACAAGGGTAAAGGTCATATGATAGAGGGTTGAGTTGGGCTTTGTATGTGCATGGATGAGGATCTGGACTTGGATTCGGGATCAGTTTTGGGGGTTCAGCTGTTTGTCTTTATTTTGAGTTTTTGTTCACACTTGAAAATGTTAGCATGACATGGAATATTTACTAATTGGTTGTGGTTGTACCCATTTTTGGTAAATTTTGGTAATTCGTGTTATTTTTTATTGAATTTTTGATTCCTCTATTTCTTCTATTATCAATTATTTCATACTCTAATAAATGAGAGTATAGTCTCCCCATGTTCTATCTAGACCCTCGCTACTTGTCAGGATCCTCTAGAATATGGGGAGTCACACATGAGGTCATGTGGAGACCTAAATTAGGCACTAATTAGTGTCTCCCTAGTTGTTTATGTTACATAATTTCTTACTAACAACACCTTCTTTATGATATAATAATACCACCTCTCACCTGCCTCCTCGAACCTATTGTTGGCCACTATATATATGTCCAAGTGGAAGGAATTCCCTCTATCTAGAAAAAAGAACCTCCATATGCATGAACAACATAAATGAATATTCACATGTATCTAATTGGATCTACATTTGTGTTTATTGATGTAGTTATTTCCTTAATGTATGAAATTTCCCATGTAGCTTATTTTGTTCATGTAAGCAATTGGGATATGTCAAAGATTATCAGCATGAGAAAATACTCTTCACATAGTTGAATTATGTATCTAATTCCCACCACATTGTCATTTGGTCTTCATGTATCTGACTCTCCACATAGACAAATATCAATGTTGAAAATTATCCACATATACAAATCCTTTTATGTAGTTGAACCCCATCACATTATTGTTTAGTCTCACATAACCATTTTATCCAATGCACTCATTCCAACCATGTAGTCTATACACCCATGTAGCCATTTTGTTTGATGTATCCATTTGTTCCAATGTATCTGTTTCATCCAACATGGTTGTTTTTCCTATGTAGGTGACTTCACCATGACAACTCCTAAAAGCAAAAAATTCTAGAAAAAGTGAAAAATACAAACCAAAGATGTTTATCAATTAAAATCACAAAAAAAAATTCTTGTTCAAAAATTATATGAGGATTAAATAATTGAACAATTATAATTTTACCACTAAAAAATATAACTTTAAATAATATTTTCAAATAATAGAAGATTCAACCCAGTTTGTTTCATATTTACAGAATCTCAATTAAAAACTAAACTTATCATTAAAACTCATTTAATTACCCCAAAATAGTTACAGAAAAGTGTGATAAAATAGTTCCACATCAATCACATCAAGTCAAATTTGAGCAATAGGAACAAAAAATACCTTCATTCTTAGTGATATAATATGAGTTACCAGAGTCAAGAACCCATGTGGTGGATCGCTGAGATAGAAAAACAGCCAAAACATCACTATGAGAAACAGTAGAATTTGTGGAAGTAGAAGTGTGTTGAGACTAGATATATTGATACTCAACTTTAGAGAATTCAATAGTATGAATAATGTAAGATAGAGGTATAGAGGCAGGTATAGATGCCTATACAGAATGATAGCGACTTGGAACTGGAGAACCAATTGGATGACCATGTAGATGTTAACAGGTATTAAATGTGTGATAATTTTTTCCGCAATGTGTGCAATTTTTTCGGGCAGGGGTTCAACCATGGCCCCCAGAATGGCCACCACCTCGATTGGGACCACAAGAGTGCATTACAGCATGATCAGAGTGGTTAGTGATCAATGTTGGCGGAGAACGACTCACACAAACAAGGAGATTGTAAACTAATAATGGATGTAATATGGTGGGGCTAACCAAAATTTTGGTAACAATGGTAGAGAAATTTGTATTCATATCATGCAATAGGGAGAACAAGAACAAGTGATTGTGTTGAGTGTGAGATGAGTCACAATTCATTAATATCATCAATAATATACGTTCTCTCGTTGTAATGTAGTGGAATCAAATGAGTTCCTTATTGAAGTTCAAAGAGATACTAAAAAATATTAGATATGCGGGAAAGATTTTTAATTTCAGAGAACATAAGAAATAAGGATCCCCATAAGTCCTTACAAGTATTATAATTCTTGGCAACATGTTGTGTGATCCATTGAATTAATAAGCATGGAAAAGATCTTGTTTTCCCACTATTCCCATTGTTTGATGTGGTAATTTTGATATTGGGAGTGGACGAAACAATATTAGAATAGTATCTCATGCCCTTAATGGTTATAGTAATAGTGTTATTCCACATGATAAAATTAGAGGAATTGAGATGTTCATCCACAATATTTTAGGATGTTGTAATATAATGTCGATTCCATCCACAAGATGTGTGGATGTTGTAATAGTATCTGAAAAGTTTAACGATGTTTCCATAGGTGTATAGACAACCAAAATAATAGGAGGTTGTTGAGTGTTGAAGCTTCACACTAAAAAGTTTTTCAAAGTGCACAACTGGTAGAGAACATGTGTTGAAGTTGTATTGCTGAAATATCTGGTGATTAATCATGGAAAATAAGACTCGTCTTGACTAGAGGCATGGATGGGTTACAAGAAGGTGTCACAAGATATATACAAGAATTTATTCCCTCATACGAGCTAGGGTATCTTGAGGCCAATGCATAGGAGGGGATCATGGTCCTGGGGTGAGAACGCTTGGATCCAACATGTAGGAGGGTCTCACGGACCTAGGGCGAGTGCACCGGTGGAAGTCGACGATGAAGATGAGGGTGGAAGATGATCAGCATGGGGTATCGTGTACCCTATAGAGGGGGAGATTATAAGAGAGTAGGGTTAGATTCCCTCCTTTGGTACCATTTTTTGATAAAATACCATACCTCTTAAAGAGGTAGGGTTCTTTATTTATTATTAGGAGTGGTGGTGTGAGGTTCCTATGCTTGGATTTGTGGCTATCAATTGTGGGATGGTTTGGGAAGTTGTGGGTGGGCCTGTGATAAGTGGAAATATTGCATATTTTATTTTAATAGTTTTTTTTTTGCCAGATGTTGTTGGAAGGTGGGGGAATAAGTAGGGGAGCCAGATTCTATGGGGGGATAGGAATTTGTTTCCAACTATTGTTGGTAGAATGTGAGGTAATAAATAGGGGTTGATTTGTGGGGGAGGGTATGGATGATTCTGGATTTCATCTTGGATGCTAGATAGGTTGGTGGTATCAACCTTAGATCTACAGAAAAGTGGTCATCTTCCACTGGGATCTTCTCTTTCCCATCTCTTCTCCTCTGTATTCCTCTATCTTTTTTCTTACCTATTTTAGTTATTTTTTAGTTTCGGTATAGTTTATACCAATTAAGTACATATAAAATATCCTTTTACTCTCTCTCTCTTGTGCACTCATAGTCCAAACAATTTGGCTACTCCACTGGGGAATCGCTTTTTGGAAGAGGAGATGTGTATGCTGGCCAATTTCTATGAAGTTAACTTAGAATCCCATGCATAAAAAGTTAACTGTTATTTTTAGTTGAATTCTCTCATGAGATGGAGTTTTCAAATAGTTGCTGGAGAAGGAATTTTTTTGGATTATTTTCTTCAAAGACGATGTTTTAAGTGAGAAAAGAACTCTATGAAGGAGCATCAGAGGTGGATAAACGAGGAAATAATTAGAGCATTTGGAACAAGAGAAACCATCTATTCTATACCTTATTTGTATTCTATTGGAGGTGTGATCACAAATGTGAGGTATGATCTCTATTTAATATGCGGTCACCGATGAAGTTGTCACGGATGGTGCAGTTTGTTTCTCTCTCCTCTACTTATTCTTTTCTTTGTGATCTATTGGGAGACGTGCAGGCTTTGAGGCTAGTTACTATGGATGTTGTCACTCTAGTTGTCAAGGGATATTTTTTTCTTGACAAACCCTGAGAGGTTTTTGAATGACTCAACCATAGAGGGAACCGTAAACACTAAAGATATGATCATTACAGTAGGAGGTCACCACTAGAGTTTGGCCAACCAAAAAAAAATTAGGAAAGGATCCTTAGGCCTGGATCACCAAAATAGAGGAATACTTATTAAAAGGTTTAACATACTATATAAAGATACATTGGGAATAGATAAGTTTGGAATACATTGTTCTACCTTGGTTCATTACATGGAATAATGATAATATTGGCTCATAGTGGGAGCAGTTGAAGCTGTCACTAATAGAAAAATATGGTAATGAAAAGGATCGGTTGGAATTTTTCCAACAATGGTGTAAGGAGAAGATTTTTTCTAACCTAGAATGGCCTAACATGGTAAATTATGATCTAAGTTATTTAGTGGATAAGCATGAAAGGCATACTGAGGAGGGGCATCATGTTCTTGGTTTATCAAAACCTCTATCTATGGAAGAATTGAGTTAGGGAGTCCCACTAGCTATACAAGATTACTGAGAAGCAGAGGGAAACACCCCATCTATTGCTCACTACGATTAGGTAAGTTTCATCACCTTTCCTAGAATGAGTCATGAAGATTTTAGTGAGGTGGAAAAAAAAATTCTTGTGTATCTTGACTTGAGGAAGCTAAGATTGCAAGATACAATGACTTTTGGAAGTATTTTTCTACTGTACCAAGGTTAGTTTGATTCCTAGATTCTGAAAAAGGTAAACCTTTTGGTATGGGAAAATTTGTTGGGTTTGTAGAAAAAATCATTCCAAATTTTGGAAACGCTACTTTAATTAATCTAGGAGCTTCAATTATTGATTTTCAATTTGGATATGGGAAAATTAATTTTGTTGGATTCAATGTGTATCAATATGGGTGTGCGACTAGTGAAACAACTACTGAGGAGACCAATTTCAAGCTTGTATAGAAAAATATTGCAGAGTGATAACAGATACACTGTTGTTCTAATAAATACCAGTGAAAATTTAATGTTGGTACTAATTGTCAAAATGTTTGAAGTGTTTTTGGTGAAATATTTATTTTATTATGAGAAGTAAAATGGGAAACCTAACTTTGGATATTCAGTAATTGTCACAAATGTGCGTGCTCCTAGAACTCTATGATACAAGTTAGTGTTGCTTGGATATTATTAATATTTTTCATGTTAAAAGGATATGTTTGAGAATATATATTAGTATATTCTTTGATTAGGGGGGAAATACATTTTTTGAAGTTTCTAGAGAACTCAGTTTTACCTAGCTAGTTATAATAAGGCCAAATGACCTAAGAGGAAAGAGTATAAAATACATCTTTTTTAGTTAAAATCTATAATGGAAGGATTTCAGTATTGAATATGCAATTGAATGGGTTATAAAGACTATCATAAGAGAGTTAGTTTATAAAGTGACTAATGGTATTCTAGAAGTTTGTTTACAATGTTCTAGATAAGATACAACAAAGATTCTTAATAAGGGAGTTCATGCCCCCCTCACATCATCCATTTTAGTGGATCCTACTTTTAAGGTTTGTTCATAAGGTGGTGGGAAGCATAAGGGTGGAACTGTTTATATCATTGTAGCATTTGTGGTTATAGGCATCATTCTCATCATAATGAGAATCTTGTGGTGGTATCAAAGCCATAATAATTTTGGTTGGGACTAGACAACAATGCTTAATATCATAGTTGGGATTGTTAGGGGCCAAGCTATAAAAACTATAATTTTCCATTTATTTATTAATAATTTTGAATGTATCATTCCTAGATCTAGGTGCTGAGACAGTGTGAGATTTAGAGGTCCAGTGTGCCTGAAATTAATTTTTGAAATATATTAAATATCATGTGCATGTACTTTTCTTGAAAAAGTGAAATAAATCTTAGAAGGAAGATTGTATCAGAAATATGAGGCCTCCATTGAGTTTAGATTGTGAGTTTTACCCTATATGTGACATAATCTATATCAGTTTCAGACGTTGTGCTTGAGCGCCTTCATGGATGAGTAATTAAATAAATTTTATTTTATTTATTAAATTATTCAATTAAAATTATAAAACTAATGTTTCCTTATAAATATGATTCTTTGGAAAAAATTTAGGGTTAGTTGTATAACCCTGTAAACTGAGAGGGTCCATTATAGAGGAACTTTGGAGGAGATATTTTCCAACAATAATGGATAGGATTAGGATAGAGGATTGTTGTGCCAACAAAATATGTGGATCTCTCCAATGACAATAACAACAAAACAAAAATTGTTCTTTGTCAATGATCGATCCACATTGTGGTAGGAAATTTTTTATTTTGTGGATTTATCCCCCATTTTCTTATCCAACAATGAACACGAATCAATCGACCAACAGATTGACTCATGGATCGGTCATATTGCAGGTATGGGTTTATTTTGCGGGGATTATTGGGAGAAATATTTATTAAATTTGGATATTTTTCATAATTATAATTAAAATGGATTAAGGCCAACTAAACATGTCCAAGGTTCATTCTTATTTTGTGTGTTTCTTGGTTTTCTACCACCATTCTTTGTGAATTCATCACTAGTATTCATGTGACCGATGGTTTGAAAAATACCATATAATCAATCATTGTTCACCTGTTTCTTGGCAAAATGGATTGATATCATAGATCCAGGGCTATATCGATGATAAGATCATGATGATATGATGATGAAATGGATTTATGATGGATTTGATATCCCATGTTTGATCGGGGCATACGACGGTGATGGGAACCAACAACAACCATTTTTTTATGCGTTGGGTGGATGAATTCTAGAGAGCGATGACAGAGAGGTCTGTTCAGGCCAGATCTATGATCTACAGGCATGATTGGCATCATAATTTTAGGTGATGGTGGTGTGGTGTATGTGGAGGGAAAACCTGCAAGTTCTATGAAATCCCACATTACGCGGCATGTATTTCAGCGTTACACGTCATATGGGAACCCCTTGTGCAGTGATAGGGTTTTTTTCAAGAAGATAAATATGACACAGTGTGTGACCCTTACTTAGTGGCTTGACATGTACCTTAGAGGGTACATGGACATGGTCATCCATACATAGACACAACTAGGAAAGGTGTACATGGGTAGAGTCATGTAATTAGACATGGTTAAGAGTACATGGGCTTGGAAATGTCCTGTACTCAAAAATGAATATGGACATGGGAATGGGCTATGTTACATGGGTAGAACTGGATGCCAAAGGGACACACCATGTACTTATAGTACATGTTGTGTGATCCTTCCAAGAGGGATTATATCCCTTGTACTCTTTATCTTGGACAAGTTTTTTAGGGTGTTCCTTCTTGATCCATTCCCTAAGTTTTATGGAATCACATACCGTACATATGATGGTGATACCCTCTAAAGAACTTCAGGTTTGTATATATATTTTGGAATATCTTCTTGAGGCTCAGAGTGAGATCCTCTATCATCATCATCATTTCCCTAGGTGGGGTTCTTGGTATTTTCGTGACCAACACTATGCGGACATCAATCCCCTGCTTAGCGGGTTAATCCAGATTGGGTTTTTGATATACCCCATGGGATTTGGTGTGATCCCCATTATATGTATCATTCTATTCAAACTTTTAGCATGTACTTATTATGTCGAGACCCGATGAGCATGACATCTCAAATGGACGTCGTCAGTGATATCTGACTTATAGAGTGAGTTCTTCTAGATGAGTGTTATGTGGAACCTTCACGTAATAATCCTAGGCTAACATTATGGTTGTGAACTTACTTTAGACTATGTGTCTATGTTGAGTATATTTGGATATTCTTGTTATATGTGTTGCTAACATATACCTGTGATGAGATGATGATTATTCTTGATGATATATGCTTAGTGATTTTAGGGTGTCCTACTAGGTATTATTATACTCACCCTAGCATGGTATTTTCCCACACATGTTGGTGTGGCAAACAATCTATCCATACACCGAGACTCTGAAAACCTTCTTGTTGACTTGGTACTTGTATACACTGGTTTCAGGGAAAACTTTGGTACATTCATCATATAGGAATGGGTTGTGGTTTCAATGTCCTTTATGATTCATCTCTCCAGATATACTCATTGAACATGGTACATCTTGTCTATTATAGTATTTCTCCATGACATTTTTCAGTTAGGATTCAGCATCAAGATCACAAGGATGATCCCCTCAGTGATGAGGATTCAATATAGGGATCTATTTAGGAGGTGTTACCTCTAGGTGATGCACTAATTTTACCACCACCTGTCAAGTGGAAAATGGTGTCAGCAGTACCAGCATATGAGGTGTGCATAATGAGCATGCTCTGTTAGTTTTAATGATAGATACCCCTCAAGTTTTGAGGCGATCCAAACCCACAATCAGTTGAGGATTATCTTGATACAATGATGCGGGTTTTCCCTCTTATCAAGACACCTATATACCATATGGTGATCTTGGCAATGAGCCTTCTCCATGGATCTGCGGGATGATGGTGGGGCTTAGTGACCTAGTCATATGATGAGACAACTCTTTCATGGTAAGAGTTTGAGTACCTTTTCATAGAGGAGTTCTATCTAGCTAAGTTGAGGGGTGTGTGCATCAAGAATATTCTATAGCTTTAGTAGGGTAGTATGGTTGTGGCTGAGTATTCATCAAGTTTCACCAACCTCTCTCGGTATTCGATGAATATTGTACATGATCAGTTCTTTTTGGGATCAGACACTCAATTGAGTACTACATAGAGGCATCCAAGCCATAATGATACCTATATGAATTCCTAACTATGATGCGGTGCTAGAGAATGCTTTGGTGGTTGAGATTTTCCTGGCTGAGTAGACGCAAATAGTCAGTGTCAGCAGTGGGAACATAGGGGTTGAGTCTTCAGCAGCTAGTAGTCGACGTCAGAAATAGGGATCTGGACACATGATACATTTCAAGAGGTGATCCCAAGTAGTAGGTCCTATGTTTTAGGTATCATATTATGGATCTAGTCATCCTAGGGAGTGGTGGTGTTGCTCTTGTGATGGTAGGGGTATCTAATGTGGGATTGTATGACCCGTTGTATGACTAACAAAGAGATGGTGGATGGGCCTCCTAGGCAATGGTAGAGGCAGGATCAAGTAGGTCTGTAGGGAAGTGGACGTGGCATAGGATCTAGGATAGAATCTAGAGGTGTTAGATATTATTAATTTTTTCCACCACCACCCCCAAGTGGTCTACAAAAGGCTTAGGGACTTTGGGGATAGGGGAGATGGCAGCTGCAGGTGGTTGATTCTTATGACCCAAAGGCTCCATGGATGATAAGAGGTATGATCCATGTATTTTCTACCTTATCTTAGTATTTATATACATAGGTTTAAGTCATTACTTTATTTTCACTTATCTATTTTGAGACATAGATATTCTGGTGGAGCCTTTGGCTTGACCCTTGTGCTTGGAGACTCCTAATGGAGGTGATGCAGTGATCACGCACTTCTGCTGATAGATCAATGTAATGCTTGGAGGAAAAATATTTATATGGGATCTATTTGTAGCTTTGATGAGTCCTTAGGATTTCATATTTGGTATGGAATGGTTACCTTCAGTTTATGCCCAGATATACTATTCCAAGTGGAGTATATTGTGTGTCCGTAGTGATAGGACGAGGTTTTCTTTTGTGGGTGAAAAGGAAAACCAGGAAGAGCATGATGGAATCATGCGTAGGTGGGTTCAACCAATGACTCACCAGTTGGCTAGCATGACCCTTGGTGTAGTGGATTCTATAAGCCTTCGGTTTCCTACAGTGATGGAAGAGTATGAGAATGTATTTCCTAAGGATGTTTCGGACTTACCTCCCTACTGAGAGATAGAATTATGTATTGACCTACACCCTGAGATGACACCAATATCTTCACCATAATATCATATGGATCTCTCATAGGTTTGTGAGTTGAGGGTACAATTGGAGGACTTATAGAGGAAGGTATTTTTCAAACCTAGTGTTTCCCCATGGGCATCCCCATTTCTGTTCACTAAGGTGGAAAAGAGCTTGAATTTTTTTGGGGATTACCATCACCTAAACCATGTGGCTGTAAAGAACAAGTATCCACTACCAAGGATCGATGACCTCCTTGATCAGTTGAGAGGGGAATGATGATTCTCTAAGATTGAAATTAGATCAATCTATCACCAACTGTGAGTATGGGACAAGGATATAGAAAATATGACATTCATATGTTTCTATGATCATTATGAGTACATGGTGATTCCCTTTTTCATGAAGAATTTATCAGCAGTTTTCATGTGAACCATGAACTGGATCTTTCAGGGTTTCTTAGACCGATTTTTAGTGATATTCATCAACGATATCTTAGTGTACTCAGAGTCTAAGGAGGAGCATATGAGATTCTTTAGGATGGTTTTGGACATACTATGAGAGTGATATCTTTATGGGAAGCTCTTAAAGTGCCAGTTCTAGATTTAGGAGGTCCACTTTATGGGAAATTTTATCTCAGAAGATGGTGTAGCAGTGGAATTGACAAAGTTCAAGGTAATTCTATCTTTGGAACCACCCAAGTGCATGATGGAGTTGTGAAAATTCCTTGATTTTATAGGATACTATTAGAGATTCATATATTATTTCTTCAGGATATCATCTACATTGATATCTTTAACTAAAAGGGGAATCTTTTTATGTAGGCAGAGAGGTTCCAACAGGCTTTATAGGATTTTAGATAGAGATTTATGAGCACTCCCATATTGAGATTGTTAGAGGAGGTTGTTGAGAACGTAGTGTTATGTGATGCATCAGGGGCCAGGTTTGGTTTTGTTTTGATGTAGATGAAGGTGATGATTTATTATGGTTCACATCAGTTGAGATCATATGAGTATAAATGCATGAACCATGATCTTGAGTTAGTAATGGTAGTCTTCACATTGAAGATGCAGAGACACTTCCTGATGGGTGAGTGGTTTATCGTCTATTCTATCCACAAGAGTCTCAAGTATATCTTATCCTAGAAGGTTATTAACTTCAGATAGAGGTGATGGATATATTTCCTCCATAACTATGACTTCAAGATTTTATTCACTCTTGGGTAGGGGAATGTGGCAGAAGATTCTATCATAAAGAGATATTGTTTGTAGTTGTTGAGAAAGGTGTTGTAGTAGTTTTCCTCTTTGTAGTTATACTTTGTATATGGGGATGTAGAAGGTTACCTCCAATCGATGGTTGGTACCCCATACTCTTTTACAGTGAGTCAGGGTGGAACAGCTTAGGGACACTGACTGTGAGACCCCACATACTTAGATATCCACTGAACATGCTCCTCAAGGATTTTATGAAGATGGGGAGCATGTTGTTCTTTTCATAGGATGCATGATGGTACTAGTTTCTATAAGATATGAGATGTTGAGGGTATTTCATACTTTACCCTTAGCAGTATATCCAAGTGTGGAAAAGATGTACCAGGACCTTTGGCAGTAGTTCTGGTGGCCAAGGATAAAGAAGGGAGTTGTAGAGTTTGTCTCTCGATGTCTTACTTGTCAACAAGTGTAGGCTAAGCATCAGGTTCTGACGGGTTTATCTCAACCCCTTGAGGTTCTATAGTGGAAGTGGGATGAGATATCCATAGACTTTGTGATGGGGTTACCATATATGTCTAGTGGATAGGATTTCATCTAGATGATTGTATATCGATTCACCAAGTTATACCACTTATAAGCTATTCGAGAATAGAGTTCAATAGAGAGCATGGGATGCCTCTAAGTGAAGGAGATAGTTAGACTCCATGGAGTTCCCTTGAGGATAGTTTTATACTATGATGCTCACTTCACATCTCAGTTATGGAAGGGATTCAAAGAGACCTTTGGGAATCAATTGCATCTTAGCATAGATTTTCACCCCCAGACCGATGACTAGACTAAGTAGACCATTCAAGTCTTGGAGGACATACTGCAGGCTTTCATGTATTACTTTGGTCGTAGTTATGAGGATCACCTATCATTAGTGGAGTTTTTATATAATTACAACTACTATTCCACCATCGTTATGACACTATTTGAGGCCTTGTATAGGTGACCATGCAGGTCACTGTTATGCTGGACCGACCCAGGAGAGTCAGTACTTATGGGTCCATAGTTAGTGAGAGCCACTACAAAGAAGGTTTAGATCATCCAAGAGTAGATTAGGACTATAAAAAGATGTCAAAATTCTTATACTGACTAATGATGGAGGCCTTCGGAGTTTGAGGAGGGAGACCATGTGTTTCTAAGGGTCTCACCTTAATGTGAATTATGGATATTTGGTCGGTGTGGTAAGCTATCTCTGAGATTAATTATACCATTCTAGGTACTATGTAGAGTTATCATGGTGGAGTACTGCTTAGCTCTAAATCCATAGTTATACCAGGTACACATCGTTTTTCACGTGTCACAGCTGAGGTGGTATGTGCATGACCCATCACATGTTATCGATTGGGTTGAGTTGAACATCGAGAATGGAGTTACCTTTACTGAGTACCCAATAGAGATCAAGGATTGGTAAGAGATGATCATTTGTGGGTGATCGATTCTCCTAATGCATGTCTGGTGGTAGTATGAGAATCTTCAGAAGAGTGCCTAGGAATAGGAGATCTAGATGTGTGTTTAGTACCCACATCTCTTTGTATAGACATTTATTTTGGGTTTTCATGATGTAAATCCTCAAGTTGGGGAGAATGAAATAAATATTATTTTTCTATTTATTTATTTAGAATATTGAATGGATTATTTTTCAAGCTAGGAACTGAGATAGTGTGAGATTCTGAGACCTGGTGTGTCTGGAATTAATTTTTGAAATATATTAAATATATTAAATATCACACATGTGTAGTTTTCCTAAAAAATAGGAATTACTATTAAATAGAGTATTGGATTAAAAATTTAAGGGTGTCATTGATTTTAGAGTGTGGGTTTGACCCTAGGTGCAACATAATCTATGTCATTATTGTTATAATTGAGCACCTTCATGGGCGAGTAATTTAATAAATTAAATTTTATTTATTTAATTATTTTATTAAAATTATAAACTTAATGTTTTCCTATAAATTAACTTCTGTGGAAAAAAATTTAGGGTTAACCACATAACCCTATAAATAGAGAAGGTCCATTGGAGTGGAACATGAAGTTACCGGGAACGCATCAAAATCCCCTAAAGTGGGATTTTAAAAAAAATCCACCGATGATCGACATTATTATGTCTTAGTTGGAGAATCACTTCCCAGTATAATCCAAGGATTCTTCATGAAAAGTTTTAATCACAAAAATTAAAACCAAAAATACCTGGTTAGATCTAAAGTCATGCTCGACGTTTATTCATCATTGGTGATCATTGCTCAAAGAATCTAAAGTCGAATTCATCTAGATCGTCTACACATGCTTCAAGAAAATGTGGGAGCACCGGTTATCGAAATCTGGGTGCTAGCACGGAGATTATATGACTCCTTCGATTCTCCAATGATCATCGCATCGTCTTGTTTATGATGCATGAGAGAGATCTTGATCTGAACTCCTAGATCCAGGTCTTCTCTCTCTAGGATGTGGGAAGAAGATAAAGAGATAGAGAGGTGGTGAATAGTGATAGGTGAGAGCCTCTCTTCTTCTATTTATAGTGAAACTATAAATATCTAGAATAAACTCCTGATACCTGAATATTTATTTCTCACTAAATAAATGGTATATTATGATTACTATATCGAGTCATAAAAACCGTTTATATTATTACCAAATTATTTTCATATAAAAAAATATATTATATGATAATAACTGATCCATTAACTTGACTCGTCATTCTCACAGATATTAAATGAACCTTGAATATTTTAAACTAATTTTAATTAAAAAAATATTTCCATGTATTTACTTTAAAACATGTAAATACATTTAATAAATAAATTCAATGTTAATTATTCTTAACTTGAATAATATGAATTTATTTATTCCTTAATGATCATATCTCCTAGGACTAATTCCAGACCCCAGTGGTGGGGCCCACCATGTCTGATATACCTATTCAATAGAATATGATATATTCTTGGATACACTATTGTGTGTGAACCTCTAGGCCCTTATCTCAATAGTAGTGAATACTATTCATAGATCAGGAGTGAGATCAAGAAACTCATTATGGCCCCTAAAGAGATAAAGATAGCCATAGCAACAACAACAACCAACCTATGAATATGGACTACGTAATATAATCTCTTTGTCTTTAATATCTCATAAAGTATGATGCACACTTGTGTCATTGCCCTTTTCTTGCTTTATTATTTATTGATATAACTAGACAGATTTACCCTTGACTACCATGGACATGGTCTTATGAAGGTACTACCATCCTGATCAACACGGTTTGAGATATATTACATCATTAACCTAGAAGCAAAAAATCATTTCTTGACCATTCAACCAATTCCATACCACCAATGACGCACCCAACATAAGCTACTTCACCAAGATTTCATTATCATGGTTTTTGCCTTGCATCAAAGTACATGATCAAATGGAACACATTAGAAATGATCTCAATTCAGGATACCATTACCCATGTACATAGATAGAAATATCCAATGACACCCAAAACATATGGTGTTCCTATTAGTGGGTCTGTTCTCATGATCTCACTACTAGAGATCACCAAGTGCAAACTTCATGAGAAGAAGTCTCAATACTTATGATCCCCTAGCACTTGATAGTCAAATATCTAATGTGTCTAGTCATTAAGATGTATCTATCCCATAAGACATATATTTAAGATTAATTTCATGGTATCTTAGGGTTCTCAATATAGCCTAGGATATGTTATAACTTTTTGATACGATAATTAATCTATGGGCATTACCATTAAATAGTGTATGAAGAAATATCTACACTATAATGGTAAGAATACATTATGTATATCTAAATGAACACATGATGTGGTAATCAAAAGTACTGTATAGTTGGTTCTAGGGAACCCACTATTACAACAATCCCACTTATACTATATCCAACTTTCTAACTAACCTTTTTTTCTCTCACATGATCAAAATCATGTTTCTGCTGAGTCACAGCTTTAGTTGTCAGGTCTACCAAATTTCTACCGCATGGCCATTATGTTTTATGAAACCTCACCTCCTTAAGTAGAACTTCTCAATAGATGGTATCCCCAAGTATATCCCTTTTTTACACTATCATAACTTGACATATTAGATAATAAGAATATCATAATTTATATTATGATAATTCTTTACTTACTAGATGAGATTCTAAGAACTAAAACAAAATGTTTCATTTAACTGCTTCTTAGATACCTCAGAAGCTACAACATACTTGGTATTTGTAGGTGTGGATACTACTAGATTTATGAGCTTGTGTCACTCACATTCTTATCCTAACTTCAATATTAGATCACATAGAACTAAGGAAAACTATTTTGTGTCCCCTAAAAACTAGTATCCTTTATTATCCACTAACCAGGTACATATATTTTTGTACTTTTTGAAGTACAATTAGGTAGTTATGACTTCTTCTCTTGCAGTGATCTTGGATATAACTGATATCTACCTACTATAAAGTATATCCTGGAAATATCAGTTCTTGTACATATCATGGAATACGTGATTGATCTGTCACTTAAGAATATGGATTTCAACTCACTGTGTTAATCTCCTCCCATGTCACAGACATTTCAACCCAGAGAGATATATTCCATGTGACACTGGTAACGATTCTAACTCGAAATGTTCTAACTTTTATTTGTCAATACCATGTCACTATATGAATGATTGACTAGGTCCAAGTAACCATTAGATCAACCTCGGTATATCTTATTCCTTAGAACATAGGTTGCTACTTTAAGTCAATCACTGTAGAATATATTCTTTCATTCTAGTCTTAACTAACTGTAATACAAATATATGTTTTCCACATGTTGTCGAACATATTTCACTTGGAAAACTATGGCACTCCCATTAAAATTTGGTAGAAACGTGGAAAACATTCATTCTAAATGAATATTCTATGATATAGTTGTTTACTTCAATCCTAAACTAGAATTCAGTAACTTGCAACCTTTATTAGCATTCTGTGATGTGACCATCTCTTTCTGGTTGCATCGTATAGAAACCTTCCATGAATGGTGGTCATGACAACCAATTCTCAATAAAATGATCATAGCAAGTAGCTATGACAAGTAAAATTCTAATGGATGTAGTCATACCAACTTGGTATAACCAATCGAGAATTATTGATACTACACTTGTACCATCCATGTATAATCTCATTTGAATACCCACCACAATATTCAAAATAATAATCCCCTTTTCATCTTGATATATGGAATCCATTATTGAATTTTAATTGGTATTTCCAATATTAGTTAATTTCCATATATTGCTTACTTATAGGAATTATTATTCTCAAATAATAATGGATCACCAATAACGGTGAATTTAAAACCATAACGATGGTTTTAACCTTCCTACATAGTATGTTTCACTAGAACATTCATGTTCCATATAAACTTGTGGAACTAGTTCCTATGACAACTACATGTGCATATTAACCATTGACTAATCCCAAGTCAATATGACTCCCATTATCTCAAAAGATATTAACACCCTTTTATATAAATGTATTCAATCACTTGACCACTAATTTTCTATATTAGGGATTTATGTAATATTCTAAACAACTGTTAGGATAATTATAATATATGCACAATGTTTTTGTTCCTGATGCAAGTTTGTTTATGTCTCAACAAACTCTTTGCATCCAAACACATGTCCTTATGAAATAAGGAATTTTAATCATACTCTGACTCATATGATATCCATTTTTCATTATAGTTGGAATATAGTTATGGGATATCACTGTTATTTTCAAAACACATCATGAAATATAATGGAAGTTTCTGCAAGTTACAACATTGATTCTCCTTGCATCATAACTATGATGTATAAAATGCGCATTTAAGAATTTCTCCATGCTGCATTTTGTTGATCAATGTTAACATATAAGACTCTATCATCAATACTTCTTATTAACATAAATTTCATGATGTATAAGGTAATTTTTGTTTAGGAATTAATTCATGCTAAATTATATTGATTGGTGATTTCTTGGTCAAGATATTCTTCAGCTTGCCGGCCCAAAGCAACTCATATATTCTGACCATGGATATTTCATACTTCACTTTACCATTACTTATGAATTAAAGGAATCTAATAAAGTATATTTACCACTAGATGAACCTTGGAATAGTTCACTCTCTCTTGTTGAACTAATTACAATAGCCTTGTGGAATACCTTTATTTCTAAAGGTTCCTTTGTCCAAAACTAAGTATATACATCGATAATACCTAATGTGTTTAGATCGGTTAAGTCTAAATACCATATTGGTTATATCCTAGATGTCTACTTCCAGTTTTTCTTGACAAGTATTATCTTTCCGCAAGTGGGTAAATAAGTCTTGCATTTTATATTCATCGTATATTTCCTATGATTCATGTGTCTCTAAACTATTGGTTGAGTATTATACACCACAAAAAACATTCATTACCAAACTTGGAATAATGTATCCTTATTTCCAAATGGAATGTGAGATAAATGTTTTGGTAATACTCAATAATAGTTTTATAAGAATCATTCGCTTAGAAATATAGAATTCATGTACTTATCACCACTGACTTAGGAATCACCCTTTCTCAATCGCTTGGGGAATACACCTGACTTCTTGTAATATTTATATATTTACTTGGTTACTGTATTTAAATATACATATGTGAAAGGCATGCTATATTTAATACCCAATAAGTAATATTGAAACATTACTTTTATATTGATGAATATACCTGAAGAAGAAGCGGGTACTTGCTTTGCTGATTTAGTTTATTATGTTTAAACTTACATTGATATATTTCATGATATGTGAAGTGAATAACCTCCAGTTAAATATCCAACCTCATTACATTGAAGGAAATTGAAAATGTGAATTTGGCGTGCCACTTTCCATTATCCTTTTCACCTTGTATTTCAATTTTTTCTCCATAAGAACTAAAGATGGATCTTTATTTTATATTCTTATTAACCTGGTGAACATTACCTTAAAGGCAACAAAGCGTTTTCTCCATACTTCTTGTTTTGTAACCTAAAATGAGACTGGGGTAATTATTTTTAGGAGTGAGATGATATGAAAGATTGTGATCTACCTTCCAATTTACACATATCTAGTGTAATCATCACATTCAAATTTTGCTTCACTTTCTCCTTATAAATTTCTTGTAGATGAGACTTCATGTTATATCACACATGTCTTGAAGTAGTGATCGTAACTAACATCAGAAATTGATGATAACATTATGAAATATCCATCATATTCTTAACAAATGAGTCTCCAGTAATAATTTTTACACCCTCGCTTCCTGAGGTGGCTTAATAGGTATTGGGAAACACTAGAACCTTGAATTTCTTGTATTATAGTATTGTGTGCAAGGGCCTATACTACACTTGAAAACTTGTACCAGTGAGTACATTTACTTTTTCCATTATTTATCATAGTATTTATTATGGTATAACTTTATATTTTCTAAAAAATAAAAAAAATAACAGATTTTTACTTTTTATCTTGATTGTTGTTTTAGATATTTTGATTAATTAATTAGATCATTAAATGTCTTGCACCATTTTATCGGATTATAGGAACCAGCTATGCTATAATTGTATTAATCTATCGCTTGAGTATTCTAGTGGAAAGGATCCATGAACCTCCCCTCGTAGTCTACAAACTTTGGATACGCCACTACTCGGCGGGTTCAAGGTAGACGTTTGGATGGCCAACCACGTTAACTAGTGCTTCCTTGATCTATTGAGTGAAGTCTCAGATTCTAAAATCATAAAGTTATATAGAGCTAATCCCTACTACCAATTTAGTTAATCCAACCCACCAATCTCATAATAACTCCCTAGTAATAAGAGGAACCCTCAATTTAGTTAAACCATGTAAAAAAAATAAACCATGCAAAAATAAAATGACAATGTGATGCTGAGATGATACTAATGTTCGATCCATTTAGTGGATAATGTATCTACCTAGACCCTACGGGTAATACCTGGAGTCGCATCGCTGACAAATCGAGTTGCAGCACCTACCCATCCAATACATCTAACTCTTTTCTGGTGCATCACCATAACTCAGCATGATGTATGTCACTACTCATCTCATCATTATACAACAATATTCGCTCGCAAGAAAGGGGAACTTGGGAGTATAAAATACAACTCTAAAAATGGACACACAGGACCTTATACATATAATGACACAGACGACTCACAGATCGCCATTTATTAAACTACTTATTACAAATAACCATTGCAATAATAAATTAAATAAATGAATAAAACAAGCACCAGACATACATTGGTCAATCAATGGCTCATGATCAGTCTTACATGCATTAAAATCACATATTAAAAATACATGCGGAATTAAAATTAAACTTTCATTAAATATTTTCCTAGGGCACTTTTATTGAATTTAAAATTCACTCTTATTTTTAAATTCAATAATTTTCATCATTCGGTCCTATTAATTAATTTAATTTTAAAACAAAAAATTAAATTAATTAATTAATTTAATTTAGCACCAAAATTTAATTAATTTATCCCACACTATTAAAATTATTTTTTTAACCAAAAAATAATATTTAATTAATTTAATTTAAAATGAAAATTGAATTAATTAATTAATTAATTTTTTATTATTTAAATTACTCGGGCCCCGAAAACCCTGGGCAGGGCCTATGCGGGTTGGGATGAACCTGCACAGGCCCATCCGGGTGGTAAAGACCCTGTGTAGGGGTGTTATGGGTCAAGTGGGCTTTCCCAAACCCATTCTAGGTTGGGGAAAATCAGGTCCAACTAGACCTGCAGCAGGGGTTACCTCAGTCTGGAGACCGCATGTCGGTGATATTTGTGCATTTCAACCTTGTAGTGGTGGGATCTGGGATCACCAAAATAGGGGAGGTAGGATTTTGGAAGGAGACTCTGGTGATGAGTTCTGGACAACCTAGCAATGGAGAGCCGGCGCGACGACCGGGGTGGTAGATCCGGAAGGCCCAGCATACACAGCGATGGCAAAGAGAGGTGGAGGATTCTGGTCTGGCTATGACGGTGTGGGAAGGAATTCATCCAAGACCTCGACGAGGTGGTAGTGGGAGGTGGCACCGATGATGTGCAGGCCAATGCGGTGGTGCACGGTGGCCGGAGGGGCCTTGCATCGATTTGGTCTGCTGGCCAAGGAAGGAGATGGGGGAGGGGGGGTCAATCGACCCCCTTTTTTGACTTATTTTTTTCATTATTTCTTTTTATTTTGACAAAAATAAGGTTATATTTTTCCACAACCACCCATAAATGTGTTTTTCTACATTTGGCCTAATTCATTTTTTTAAAATTCATTGGCCAATTGCTAAAAGTCCAACTGCCCCTTATTTTTGTTTTGTCAGTTTTTCAGACGGATCAAGCCATCCAAAATAATATTGAAGAATATTAATAAAATAATTATATTTATTATTATTATAAAACCATCTTTCCCATAAATGGTGGGAAAAAATTCATCACCTGGAATTCACTATTCCGGCCATCGGAATCATGGCCTTCGGAATTCCGATCGATGTCTAGGTTTGCTATAAAAGGTTACAGCCAATTGTTTTTAGGTATATTAACATATACATAAATATATGTGTTCTTAATTTTAATACCTTTAAAACTTATTTTCAATCCGTATTAAAACTTTGGGTGGTCGTAACTTGGTCATCCGATGTCGGATGTACTCACAGTCTACGACATTGGGACCGGATCGACGCCCTATGTTAAACTTAATGAAAATTTAATTTTTGATTGGCTTAAAATCATCATGTGTATCTCTAATACCAATTGAAGGTACTAGAAACATAGAAAAATCCCCTAGAGTTGGATTTTTAAAAAATTCCCATTGATTATCGACATAATTACGTCATCATCAGAGAATTGCTTACCAGTATAAGCTAAGGATTCTGCATGAAGAGTTTTAAGCACAAAAATTAAAACCAAAAATACCTTGTTAGATTTGAATTCATCCTCGACATATTCTCATCATTAGCGATCGCTACTCTAAGAATCTGGAGGAAAATTCCTCTAGATCATCCCCATGTACTTCAGGAAACTAAAGGAGCTCTGATCACTGAAATTCGAGTTCTAGTGCAGAGATTCGACAATGCCTTTGATGATTCATTAATCACCGCATCGCCTTGCTTGCGATGTGTGAGAGAGATCTCGACCCAAACTCCTGGATCCAGAGTCTCTCTCTCTAGAATATTTGATAGATAATAAGAGAGAGAGAGAGTGGTAGTGAATAGTGATAGGTGAGAGCCTCTCTTATTCTATTTATAGTGAAATAATAAATATCTGGAATAAACTCCTGATACACAAATATTTATTTCTCACTAAATAAATGGTATATTATGAATATTGTACTGAGTCATAAAAACCATTTATATTGTTATCACGTTCTTATAATATAAATAAATATATTATGTGATAATAACTAATCCATAAAATCAACTCATCATTCCCATAAAAATTAAATGAACCTTGAATATTTTAAACTAATATTTGTTCAAATATATTTCTATGTATTTACTTTAAAACTTGTAAATACATTTAATAAATAAATTTAATTCCAATTATTATTAAATTGAATGATATGAATTTATTTATTCCTTGGTGATTGTATCTTCTATGACTAATCTCGGACCCCAATGGTGGGGCCCACCATGTCCAATATACCTATTCAACGTAATAGGGTAGATTCTTAAATATGATATTGTGTGTGAATCAATAGCAGTGAATACTTTTCACAAACCAAGAGTAGGATTTAGTAACCCACCATGGCCCCTAAAGAGATAAGGATATTCATAGCAAGGACAACCAACCTACGTACACACACTATGTAATACAATATCTTTGTCTTTAATATCTCATAAAGTAGGTCGCACACTATAACAACTCATCTCTTTATTTCACATTAATACTTGATTTATTTTATAAGAATACACTTAATACAACCCAAAATATTGATAAGTCTAGTGAATTTGGGAATTAGGTGCATCACATAACAACTTAGAACAATAAATACATCATATTTATTAGAAACTTATTTAACATGCTTGTACATAAAACTGCATGTGATAACCTGAGGACAAAACATAATAAATGGGTGAGCTATAAATCCCAGTAAGGGAATAAAAATGGAATAAGTGATAAATGTTAGCTAGTAGGCATATCAATGAGTAATAAAAGGAACAATAATAATAAGGAATGATATAGAATTATAAGCATAACATGGGAAATAAGAAAACAACTTAAAACACCAAATCATAAACATCAGTCAACACTAAACCCACTAAGACATCATGGTGGAAAAATTACCATAAAGGAATCAGGTTCACTCCCTATCCCAACATGAAGTATTATGATACTAAACATTACCCAATGCATTGGATCACTATCTAGACAGACCCATCATATTCATTTCATTATCATGCTTAAGTGTGCCACATAGATTATACAACATGGATTCATTCAACATCATAATTTATTCCATGATCAAGGAATATGGAATAAATACATGTAAGTTCCAAATAAATAAGTATGTGTTCATAAAGTTGAATACCCTTAATATAAAAATGGGTATAGTATTCACTACACAATTGTTTTGGCATGTAAAATCGCAATGAAATATCAGCACCATAACAACGTTACTTAAAAATTCATAAAAATGGTTGATCAGAGCAAAAGGGGTATCTCATCATCTAGACATCAAATGTACAGTAATAGGGACATGGAAATATATGTCACATCATTAGGAAATGTAAATATAATGCATAATATCATAAATAAATTTGAATAAAGAAGATTTGGGTGAGGATCCCTTATGAAATTTTGACATAGTAACAACTTAGGTAAGGGTTCAAATGAGGGAGGATAAATGATCTGTAAGATCCTGAATTCTTTTTTAAGGTATGTTTTTATTTATGCTTCAGTTTAATTACCTTATTATAAATTAAATAATTGTTTCCCAATACCATGAGAAGGTTTGGAGGTGTTCTGGGGGTTTGAGGCATGAAAGAGGAGGAAAATGAGTTTTTTGGGCATGTTGCATGGTTTGCGTACGGTTAGAGAAAACCGTGCGAAGCATCCCAGGTAACCACATAGCCTTGGATAAAGGATTGAACATGGTTATTTCTCGGTTAATCTAACCATGTGGAATTCCCAAGTAACCGTGTGAACCAGCCTCTCTCGGATAGTATCATGCACACGGTCTGGAAAATCGTGAGGGTAAATCGTGCGACCCATTAAAGTTGAGCAATTTACAAAAATTTCATTATGATATTTTTTACCCTAACTCAGGATTTTCCTCCTCTCCACCTCCTAAAACCCTAGTGATGAACAAGAGCTCCCAAGATCTTCCAAATGTGATTCTCCCTCATCCATAGGTCATTTGGAGTGTCGTCGGTTGCGAATCGAAGATCCGGGTAAGTTTAATCTTCTCCTTGATTCATTTTCTTGGTTAAGGTTTTATTTTTCTATACACTCCTTATGAAGCTATAAAAACCTTCTTGTCTAGTGAGATCTAGGTTGAGGCTTAAAAGGGTGGTTGAATTGGGATCTAAGGCTTTGATTAGGAGGGCATTCGTCAACAGATCTATGGTAGGTGGTCTACAAGTTATATCCCAAAGTTTGTATATAGATTTTTGCATATAGGGTTTTATTATTGTTCTATTATTGATGTGTTCTTGGTTTTTTGGTAATATTTGATATATTAGGTGTCTAAATAACCAATTTATCCCCTCATGATCCCTACAAGATGCATGGAGGATGAATCGACCAATCTAGGACCACCTAAGGGATGTGCCAACCCTCCCAAACATGGATAATGAAAAAACTTGTTGCTAAATGTACTTGTAAATAGGTAAATCCTATATTGAATAAGTAAATTGGTAAATGTATTGATAAAGAAGGGTCACATGAGCCTCATCCCAGTTGGTGAGCACTCCTTAAATGCATCTACGAGACCCAGGTTCGAAACCAGGCAGAGGCATATTTCCAGTATTGTAGCAGTACTGTAACAAGCATTGTAGCTTTAATGTGAGGGTACTGTAACATGTACTATAGCAGGTACTATTCAGTACTATAGCAGTTGTAACTATTCACCTTGGGTCACCGGTTTGGGCTTGGAGTCCTTAAGGCCTTCGGACCACCCATAACTTCGGGTTAGTAAGGATTTCGGGCCACCTTTAAGGCCTTCAGGCCACCTCAAGACCTTTCGGACACATGATTAGTGCAGTTACCACAGATAGACTCTACAAAAAAGGAGCATACCTAGAGGAGGATTCAGAGAAAGTGCACTCACCAAAGCAGAACCAGATGGATTTGTAAGAATTAGAGGGTATGGCTACACCATCGGGACCAGCCTGTACTTGCATAGTAAGCCTATTCAGACGACCATATGAAGGTGGAGAGCTACCATCACGATGTAGATACTGGGGAGGGGTAGTTCCTTGTAGTTATAGTCTGGTTGAATTCCCTAATATCGTCGGGTCATGTAATCTCTAACCCTACGGGCCTTGTAAGGGTTCCCCCTCATCCCTTGAAAGGAGGGTCATCCAAAATCAATAAAAATGAAGGTCTTCAGGCCATTCAGGGGTATTGATCAAGAAGGGATTGTGGGCATATGTGCCAAGTTGGGAATATGGCTAAGGGGTTATTTGGATTGGAATATAAATGGTCTAAAATGGGATTAATGGGAATGTGAGAATGAATCATGTTTTTCACTTGAATATGCTTAATTATTTAGGCCTGGGAAATGGGAATTAGGTCAAATGGATATGGGATATAAATGATAAATGTGTTAATGGATTGTGGAATAATAATGATTCCCATTTAAATTTTCATTGTTTGATGTTGCTAATGTTATTGGATATGCTTGGTTTGTATTGTGGTTATATTTGGTGAACAAATAAATAATAACATACACACAGATTTGTAGTGGGGTATATAAATGAGGTTCTATTCCCGTAGGTCAAGTTAAACTGAGGCTCTAAACTCTACCCCTCAATTCATGGGTTAGGGAAGGGGACAGAGTTCTATTTCCCTAATGGTTTCATTCCACTTGGATTGAGGTTTCGAGGTGAGGATAATGTGATTATTTTGATGTGTTTCCTTATGTATGTAGAACATAATTTATCCCCAAATTCCTTGTGATTATTAAACATTCCTAATCCATTGAACACATGAAAAAGGTGATATAAGCACATAGTATTTATAAGTATTGAATATGAATTTGATAATGGATTAACTTGAGGGAAAAAATATTACTAATGGATACTTGAATTGTCTTTTATTCACTTGTCATTACTTAGTTCTTGAATTCACTATCCATTGATGTGGATATTTTGTGAACATTATTGGTGGTATCATACTAAGTTATACTCACACCCTTCTCAGGTCATCATTGGTTACCCAAGAATATTTCATGGTTGCAGGTCAAGAAAAGGGAAAAGGCCCAATTATCATGAGTTTATTCATTGTGGGATGTGCATTGAGGAGGTTCCAAACATAGATTCATGACTGTTTTTAGGATTCCTATGTTTTCCTTTATTTTAGGTTTTTTCACTTGACATTGTAGCATGACATGACATATTTACTAATTGACCATGGTTGTACCCATTTGGGGAGATGGTTATTTATGCTTTTGCATTGATTAGATTACGTAATTTTCCTTATTTTATATTTTTAATACTATGTATTACTCTTAAAAAGAGGGAATAGTCTCCCCACATGACCTTTCGACCCTCACTGCTTGTCTGAAACCTCTGGAATACAGAGAGGCACACTTGAGGTCATGTGACGACCTGCTTGGGGCACCAGTTTAGTAGCACACGGGTTGGGTATGTTATAAAGTGGTATCATAGGATGTTATTTTCTATTTTTTATTATTGGGGATATTATATAGGATATTAGGATATTTTTGGGCCATGGTAATGAGCTTATTCTTGGGAGTAGCTAACCCAAGTATGAGGGAAAACCCAGGTCACCCAGGGTGGGAATTGTTATTCTTGTCATGTGTTGTTACATTTGATAATATTTCACCATTGAGTGATAAAATTTTTGTGTTATGTGATGGTTTTATGATATTTTGTTCATGGATAGAATGGCATGAGGTTGTGAATTCATGCATCATTATATGCACCTATGTATATATGAGACATGAATCATGGTAGGAACACATGGGACGGGTGTGTGGAACATAAAGGGTAGGATGCATTCAATTTTCTTGAAAGTAATGAAAATGGTGTCTAATGAGATGGTGAAAATGGGAAAAAAATTAACAATTAAGGAATTTTTCACAATAGAGGAATCGGGTGAATTAAAATTTTGTTGGAATAGGTTGTGAAATAAAAATTGTTTTGAAATGGTGTAAATGGTAAGGCTTGTAATCGTGTGAGTTAGTTACCTCGTGTTAGCCATGGCCTCGGTAGGGATGGTCAAGGGTAGTGTTCTGGGTAGGATAAGGCATGTTTGGTTGGGGTATGAAAAGTGGTTTTTTGGTGGCTAGTGACGAGCCTTCCTTTATATTTGTTAAAGATTTATGGTTTTCTTTCTAAAACTTGTGTTTGGCATGGTAGAAAAAGATGCCACCACAAAGACATGTTCCAGTCGGGAGATAAGAGGATATTGTTGAGAACACCCATCTAATGGCATAACAAGAGAATTTGGTGATTAAGGAAAATAGAGAAGAGTAGTTCTATGATAACTTTTCTCATTTTATAAAGATGATGGAATGATACCCAAGGAAGGTTGCAAGGAGTATGTTCAAGTTGACTAGGGAATTATAGCAACAGCACTCTCTGACCTTTTCCATAGAGGGTGGTCTAGAGGTAGAAAAGTTCTTGATAGAGTCTATCTAGACCATTATTCATAATTTGGAGACTTCTATTGAGAAGTGAGTCAAGTTGGCGACCTATATGCTGAGAGGTCAGGCAAAGCATTGGCGGGACATCATGGTTCAAACGGAGTAGGCCGAAGGAATGATGTGGAAAGATTTCTAGGAGAAGTTCCTCAAACACTTATATCTATAAAATTTGAGGTAGGATAAGGCTACGTATTTTATGAGTTTGACCCAAGGGACAATGTCATTAATGGATTATTCTATTCTCTTCACCGATTTGCAATGTTTCATTCTAATGTTGGTAAGAGAAGAGGAAGTGGTGGAAAAACATTTTCAAGATGGGATTAGACATGAGATCAGGTCCTAGGTAAACATTTTTAATCTAAAAATGTTTACAGAGGTAGTATATCAAGCCATTATCTTGGAGGGTAACTAGAAGGGAGCCTAGGGTAGTGAACTTGTGGTGCCAACTAGGCAGGCAAGTGACATGGATTTCGAAATTAGGACGCGCCTTTTTGGAAATTTCCATCAGGGGGGAAATGCACAGAGTAGTCAGAAGAGAGGGTCATCCTCTCAGGGTGGGGACTAGGTATTTGGTTATCAGTGCGGAAGGCTAGGGAACATGCATGGATAGTGTCTCCGACCACCAGTTGAGTGTCGATCGTTCGGTGGGTTGGGCCATGTACAAAAGTTCGGTAAGAACCCGCGATAGTCAAGAAATGATGGAGGCCAGAGACAGATTCATAGTGAAGAAATAGGATCAATGACTCCATATCAGGTAGGAATTTGGAGCTCCACAGGTCGAACCAGTAAGGGTGGTGGATGTAGAACTTCGGGGTGAGATCATTCACACCAGCTAGGTAGTGCAGTGCAGGTTACTCAGGTTGGAGCCCAGGGTAGAGAGGAAGGTCATCTTCATGAAGTATAGTATATATATGAAGGTGGTGAGGTGGGGAAATATACTATTCGAGGTAAGATTCTTATATCTTCCATACTTTCTAGTGTTTTATTTGATACGGGTGCTATGAATTTTTTCATTTCTGATAAGTTTGTGGTTGTGTTGGGATTAACCATGGAAAATTCTTGTGGAGTAATGTCACTTGATACTCTATTAGGGGTATGAGTTGAGGATATCAAGCATCATAAGGAATGTGCTTTGGAGGTGGGTGGATATCATTTTCTATGTAACTTGTTTATCCTTGAGATTTCAGGTTTTGACATGATTCTAAGAATGGATTGGTTGGTGTTGAATCAAGCCCATATCAACTGTCATCGGAATTGAGTGATGTTAATGTCTCTATAGGGAAGCAATTATGTCTTTTGTGGTGAGTGGGATGTTTGAGCAGGCCATGCACGACTGGTTTATCAACAATTGTGAGAAATCACAACCCAAGTAGCATTCTTTGTCTTATATTATGGGGGAAAAGAGGAGCCAGTCTTCCCTATCATTGTGGACTGATTTCATAATGTTTTTCCTGATGACTTCTCAGGGTTACCACTTGAGAGAGATGTCGAGTTTATGATTGAAAGTTTTTCAAGGGTGGAGCCAGTGTCCATTATGACATATCAAAGGGAACCATAATAACTCAAATAACATAAATTAAAGCTAGAGGATCTGGAGCATGAGGGGTTTATCTGTCCTAGTACATCACCTTTGGGATCTCCCGTACTATTTTACAAGAAGGCGGATGGGTCGTTGAGGCTATGTGTTGAATATAGAAAGTTGAACCAGATGAAATTTAAGAACTGATACCCAATTTCCATAATCTATGACCTTTTTATCAACTTAGGGGTGCCATGGTGTTATCCAAGATCAATTTAAGATTAGGATACCATCAGTTGAGGGTGAGACCATCTGACATACCACATATAGCTTTCTGAAGTAGGTACGGGTTGCATGAGTTTGTGGTTATGCCGTTCAGGTTGACCAATGCACTGGTTGTGTTCATGGATTTCATGAACTGGATATTTCACCTGTATCTAGATCATTTTTTAGTTTTCTTTGTTGATTACATCTTTGTGTACTCAAAAACTCATGACGATCATTTCAAACACCTTGACATCGTCTTGAGTACACTAAGAGGGCATAGGCTTTATGCCAAGCTACCAAAATGTTAGTTATAGATTGATAAGGTGGACTTCTTGGGACACATCATCTCCAAGTCAGGTATGTCAATTGATCTAGAGAAGGTCCATGCTATGGTGTCTTGGGATCAGCCCAAGAATGTTTCAGATGTTCGGAGTTTTTTGGGTTTGGCCTATTATTACTGAAGGTTCACTAGGGATTTCTATCATTTAGTAGAATCACTCTTAGGTTTAACCAAGAAAGTGGTTATGTTTGAGTGGTCAGGATCATGTGAAAGTTCTTTTCAAGATTTGAAGAAGTGGTTGACTACCGCACTGATTCTGACCTTACCCGAACAAGGCAAGGGGTACATCTTGTTTTGTGATGCCTTCAGTGTAAAACTTGGGGAAGTGTTGATGCAGGATGACTGGGTTATAGCTTATGGGTCAATATTATTAAGTCCTTATGAGATTAATTACCCTACTTATGATCTTGAGTTGGCTGTTAAGGTTTATTCCTTTAAGTTCTGGAGGCATTACTTGTTAGGAGAACGGTTCATGGTGTTTACCGATCACAAAATCCTTAAATACATATTTTATTAGCGGGATTTGAATCTTTGTCAGTGAAGGTGGGTTGAGTACCTACAATCCTTTGACTTTGAGTTTGTTTATACACCCTAAAAAGGGAATAGTGTTGTGGATGCTCTTAGCCAGAAGACTCAGAATCATGTGGTTTAGGAATCCAACTCAGAGTGGAGATCAATGGCCTTGTTTCTTAAGATAAACCTAGAGCTATAGGATGGTCATGGGAATATGACCCTTTTATCTATAATAGTGGAGTCTGTGCAATTGAGTTGGGTCAAGGAGAGTTAGCTGGTAGACCTGGAGTGTTTTACTATTAAGGAAAGTCTTAAACGTGGGGAGTCACCTTCTAGTTGGGTTATTGGTGATGATGGAACTATCAATGTTTGTGGTCATGTGGTTGTACCAGTGTCACACCCAGGTTTTAATTTTTCCTTAGTTCCATCTTGGGTTGGGTTTGAGTGAGTCCCTATTTAAATTTTTGAGTTTTATTGAGAAAAAGTGTGTGTTTTTGGTTTGGTGGCATCTGGCACACAGGCATAACATGGTTTGAAGACTGTATGGATACACCTTGGTCACCACGTGGCCTTCCCAGTATGCAGGATGAATTAAAAAGTTAAATGAATAATAAAATGAAGTTAAAGAGTTTTAAAATAAAAAAATAAAAAAATAAAATAGAACTAAAGGTATTGATAATTATTAATATTAATAAGTATATTATTAAAATTTCTATTACCATTATTATCATTAAAATTATCATTATCATAATTATTATTAAAAATGAAATGAAAATTTTTATTTTTATTTTCACCATTATTGTTATTAAAATTATTATTGTCACTTTTATTATAAAAATTATTATTATTATTATTATTATTATTATTATTAAAATCGTAAATAAATTATTATCAATTTTAGAATTATGTTCTTATTATTAATTTTGTTGTTGTTATTATTAATATGGTTATTAAAAATGGAAAAGATTATTATTATTTTTATCATTATGTAATATTATTATTATTACTATTATTATTATTATTAGGATTAGTATTTTTATTAACATATGGCATTAGTAGGGTTTTTATAAAGAGAGAAAAAAATTAATTAACTAACCCAAGCCCCCCCCCACCCCTTCCTCACGACACAACCCCACCCCCTCCCTTACCTACGCAACGCACACCCACCCCCCCCCCCAGCACACCTCCATTTTCTAGCAACCTCTCTTCCTCCTTCCAGTGTGAAACAACCCATGTTGATGCCATCCTCCCTCCCTCCTCTCTGATCGACCCATGACCTCCCTTCTCTTCGGCCTGTAGTGCGTGACCCCCACCCCCCACAAACACTATGGATCCCTCTCCAATCCATCTTCCTACTAGTTTTCTTCACAGTTATTGTATGATTTGACGAGTTAAGACCTTATTCCCTTGTTTCTTTCCATTTCTAGTAATTTTTCAGTCTTCACGTCGCCCAATACCATTCGGTCGAAACCTAAGTCAAAGGGGTAACTTGATTTTTTTTTTCTTCCAAATTTAGGGTATGAGAAGGCTTCCTTAGGTCTTGGTGGTCTGTGTTCTGGGAACCTCCGGCAAAGGCGAGGTGGTTTAGGTTGATACGCTCTACCGCCATTTATTTGGGGTAATCTCTTAAAACTGTTATTTGGTTTGCACCTCCTATTTGAGTATCTTAAGGTGTTTATGAGTCCTAGGTAATTATTTTGTGATTTGTTGGTCCTTGTTGCATTAATTTTTGAGTTGTTGTTATGTTACATTAAGTGTGTTAGCCTTTTCATGATTATTTTAAGTCCTTCATAATTGTTGCAGTGGGATTGGAACGTTTTGGAGGATGCGCACACATGTGCCAAGGTATGAATGTATATAAATATATATATATATATATATATATATATATATATATATCCCATGTATGTGTTCCCTCATGGTACGGGGAACATGTGCATTGGGTTAAGGGATATGTGTGTGTGTGTGTGTGTGAAGGTATGTGCATGCACGTGTGGGCCCGGGTACGAGTGGTCGTCGCTAATTCTATCAAGTGTTGGGTATTAAATTAATTCCACCCTAAGGTAGGACCACATTTCACATTGTCATTAAATTTTATATTTCTTCAATTTCATGATTTTATCACCCTCTTTAATTTATAAACATGAATAGTTGATCTTCATATTAGGTTGCTTAGTGTGAAAACGGTGTTTCAAGCATTGTTTTGTAATAACTAGAATTGTTTTGTTGAATAGTGCACTCTATGTATTTTTTAAATGGACTGATTGGATTTTTCATGTAGTTTATGATTTTTAGAATCATGTTTTGATTTTATAAATTTATTTGTGATGCCTAAAATGATGGTTAGTGTTTTCAAATGGGTTTTTCACACCAAGTGCTTGGTGGAATGCATCTTTGGCCCTTCTAAAAATGTTGTATAATTAAAATGGTGGTTTTTATTTATTTAATGGGTTTCCAAATGTTGGTTTGGTTTTGAAAAATGGTTTTTGTATGGCCATTTTTGTAAAAAAAGATAATTTTGAAGAAATTATGTAAGGACCATTTGGTACTTTTCAAGTGGTTTAAGTGTGTTGTGCAATCAAAGTGTTTATTTAATGCATGGTTGGCTCTTATAAACGTATTCTAGATTTAAATTGGTGTTAGGTTTTTGTTAAATGGGTTTCCAAGTAAGTTTTTGGATTTTAAAGTGGTGTGTGCTTGGTTCTTTAAGAAGTGGTTTAATTTGTGAAAATTATGTGAGGCCTAGTTGGTACTTTTGAAATGGTTTGTCGGAAAACCCTCCTCATAATGGGTCCCTTGCCTTGTCAATCAATGAAGATATGGGAGTGTCCTCGGTTTGGGACCTCCCTAGTGTGGGGATGGTTTAGAGACAAGGGACTACTCTTTGGGGTGGCCAGGGTGGTGCATTTTTGTGTGACTTGTGTATGTGTATGGCTTGTTGCTTGATCTCGTTTAGAATACCCCTTTCCAAACATAGCATGGGAACCTATCATAGCTACGAGGATTATTGAGAACGATTTTTACACTAGTAGTTGACGTACTAATTAGTGGCCCATAGCAGGTGGATATATTTGGGTTTATTTCTATGGGATTGGGCCCCTTAGTTTGTCCTGAGTTAGGGTAGATGGGCGTTTGGGAATTTTGATTTCATCATGTGCGGCATACTATTGGAATGGGGTCTCATGTATTAGTACGTTCTATTTCTCCTCTAAGTTTCATGGTCTTCCCATTTTCCTTTGATACTAGTATGGTTAGTGTCATTGCCCTCTTGTGTAGGATCATATCCCTTGTATATAGTTTTGGAATTTTTGTGTGAAATAGTGACTGTGTGGCATTATCTAAAAAGGTTTATAATAAAAATATTTTGAATGAAAAATCATTTTTACCTTCTTTTCACCTTTATGAAAGATGAATTCTTATTTGGTTCCCCTTACCCTTTCTTCCTCTTTGTTTTAAAATCATGTGGGAAATGAATCATGATTATTTGTTTTAAAATGAAAAGTGTGGAAAACCTATGTTTATATTTTATAGTTCAAACCTGAAAATCAATGTTTCCTTATTTAAATATTTTGAATTGAGAATAGAGTTAGTCGGGACTACCTACTAAGTTTTAATACTCACGCCTAGAGTGTTTTCTTATTTTTAGTTTCTACTATAGGTTTTGGATCAGGTTCAATCGCCTTGGGTGATGTTGAGTCTTTGGATCATAGAGTGACCCATGGGGTCACATAGAGATTTAATGGTCATTGGGTTCAGTTGGTTTTATTTTTCAATTCTTACTTGTCGTTCTGTTTGGTTTATTTATTTTCAGGTTTCTCTTTTATTATTTCCCCTGCTTTTGTTTATTTATATTGGGATAAATCGTTCACATTGTCACTCAGTTGATTCTCTTAGAAATGGTAACTATCCCTGGAGGATCAGGAACGCCTCTCGAGCCTTGTCATGGACTATATTGGGTAAATGTTTTAGGGTCGGTCTGGGTTGTTTTGTGACAAAATGGTATCAGAGCTAGGTTGGCTCTTTAGTGGACCTTTCTTTTAGAGAACCCATCGTTATTGGGGATGTAAAGGTAGAAGGAGTAGGATTTTCGAGTCTTGGGGTGTAGGAATGGGAAGGAAGTCATGAACCATCACTCATTATGAACCTTAGGTTACTATGGGATGTTCAGGATTATTGGTGTCTTTTGTTTCTTGTGGATTGTTTGGTATTGGGAAATGAAACGGGAGCTGGGAAAGTGGCCTCTATGAGCTCACAGGGCCTGGAAATCCAGGTGGATCTAGGGAAATTACCCTAGAATGCTTTCTGTGATGGTTTCATGATTAGAATATGGCTTCCAGCTATATGTCTAAGTCACCCACCGATACTAGTTCCCCCCTTGTGGGTCTTTGGGTTTTTCCTTAATTCTAAAAATTATTTTGAAAAGATCTGTTTTGGAGTGGTGAAAGGATGAATTTAAAACAGTGATGATGTTATTTTGGCCAATGGACCAATTCAGTTGGTTCCTTAGTTTGTACTCGTTGGATAGAGTGTTCCCCCATGAAGAATCAATGTATGTTCAGAATGTGGTATGGTTGCTTGTGGCATCGGAAGGAGACATTTTGTTCAGTAATTGCTAAAGTCCGACTATGAGGAAGAAGATGCTTTAACCATCAGATCTCCAACCATAGGTCTTGGAGTGAAGTTGGTGCATAGACAGAAGAACCCCAGTAGTGTAGAAAGTCCTTAGTTTAATTTATGTCCCCAGTGTGGAAGATTAAGATAGTTAAGCCTCGGAGTGCATGCCTTTATTAAAGGGGCCCAGTGTGGCCCATTTTTGTTAATCAAGTGTGGCTTGGGTTATGTTCTTCTGAGGGTGTTAAGTTGTTGGTATATTGTTGAACGTAGTTTTGATCCCCTAACAGTCGGTCCCTTACCTCCCCTCCCCTTGTGGTGGGTGGGGGGTTCTGGTCCATGTAAAAAAGTCTCCAAGTTTGTTTGACTTCGTTAGTTCTTATAGTGGGGAGACCCACAATGGGTCTCGCAGAGCTACCCCATAAGTAATCTAGTGTCATCCTAATACTTATAGTGGGGAGTCCGCTTGGGCCTCACCATGTTGGTGGGCTAGTTTCATCTCAGGTGTTGGTTTGATTCTTATGGTGGGTAGTCTGTTTAAGAAAATGTTGGGGTGTATGTATTCCTAGTGGTTTTGCTGGAGTAAGATTATAAAGGTCATGAAGGGTTCCTCGAGACGGGGTTTGATTTTTGTTCATTTGTTTGAGTGGATGGTATGAATTTTATTTGAGTATTTTTGAGGTGTTCATGTTTTAAGGCTGGATTTACCATCATGAAAGTTCCCTGCCTTTTTGGATCAATAAACTGGAGGTGTCTAAGCTTTTGGGGGTGGGTGGCACTTAGTGGGCAGTCTGTTTCAGTATCCTGAGTTCATCTTGTTAGTCTTTCTCTCCTTGGTGGTGTTTTTTTCATCTCTTCATTTATCGCTATTTGGGAATCTCCTTGATCTATAAAGGAGTATCATTTTCTGTTTTGGGATACGCCCTTGTTATGGATTTTTGGGGGCAGAAAGCATTATGGTGGGGAGAATTATTACACCCGGGTTTTAATTTATCTTTGGTTCTAGCTCGAGTTGGGGTTCGGGTGAGTCCCTATTTAAAATTTTGAGTTTTATTGATAAAAATGTGCGTTTTGGGTTTAGCGGCATCTGGCACACGAGCAGAGCACAGTTTGGAAACCATGCGGCTACGCCCTAGTCACTGTGCAGCCTACCCAGCATGCAGGATGAATTAAAAAGTTAAATGAATAATAAAATGAAGTTAAAATGAGTGTTAAAATAAAATAAGAAAAAAAAATATAACTAAAGGTATTGATACTTATTAATATTAAAAAATTTATTATTAAAAATTTTATTATCATTAAAATTATCATTATCATAATTATTATTAAAAATAAAATGAACATTGTTATTATTATTTTCACCATTATTGTTATTAAAATTATTATTGTCACTTTTATTATAAATTTTTTATTAATAATAATATTATTATTATTATTAAAACCAAAAAGAATATTATTATTAATTTTAGAGTTATGTTCTTAGTATTAAGTTATTATTATTATTATTATTATTGGGATTAATATAATAATAATTATTATTATTATTATTATGGTTACTAAAAATGGAAAATAATATTATTATTTTTATCATTATGTTATATTATTATTATTATTATTATTATTATTAAGATTAGTATTTTTATTAAATTGTGGCATTAGTAGGGTTTTAATAAAAAGAGATAAAAAATTAATTAACTAACCCTAGATCCCCCCTCTCACCCCCTTCCTCACGACACAGCCCCACCCCCTCCCTTACCTTCACAGCGTGCACCCCACCCCCTTCCTCCCACCCCCTTCCTCCATTAACTTCTTGGGACACATCATCTTCAAGTCATTTATATCAGTTGATCCAGAGAAGGTGCAGGCTATGGAGTCTTGGGAGCAGTCCAAGAATGTTTTAGATGTTCGGAGTTTTTTGGGTTTTCCCTATAATTACTAAAGGTTCACTAGGTATTTCTATCATTTAGTAGAATCACTCTTAGGTTTAACCAAGAAAGGGGTTAAGTTTGAGTGGTCAGGATCATGTGAAAGTTCTTTTCAAGATTTGACAAAGTGGTTGACTACCGCACTGATTCTGACCTTACCCGAACAAGGCAAGGGGTACATCTTGTTTTGTGATGCATTCAGTGTCAAACTTGGGGAAGTGCTGATGCAGGATGACTGGGTTGTAGCTTATGGGTCAATATAATTAAGTCCTTATGAAATTAATTACCCTACTTATGATCTTGAGTCGGCTGTCAAGGCTTATTCCTTTAAGTTCTAGAGGCATTACTTGTTAGGAGAACAGTTCATGGTGTTTACCGATCACAAAAGCCTTAAATACATATTTTATTAGCAGGATTTGAATCTTTCTCAGTGAAGGTGGGTTGAGTACCTACAATCCTTTGACTTTGAGTTTTTTTATACATCATAAAAAGGGAATAGTGTCGTGGATGCTCTTAGCTAGAAGACTCAGAATCAGGTGGTTTAGGAATCCAACTCGGAGTGGAGATCGATGGCCTTGTTTCTTAAGATAAACCTAGAGCTACAGGATGGGAATGGGAAGATGAACCTTTCATCGATAACAGTGGAGTTCGCGCAACTGAGTTGGGTCAAGGAGAGTTAGCTAGTAGACCAAGAGTGTTTGACTATTAAAGAAAGTATTAAATGTGGGGAGCCACCTTCTAGTTGGGTTATTGGTGATGATGGAACTATTAATGTTTTTGGTCAGGTGGTTGTCCTAGTGTCACACCCAGGTTTTAATTTTTCCTTAGTTCCATCTTGGGTTGGGTCTGGGTGAGTCCCCATAAGTAATCAAGTGTTAACCTAATACTTATAGTGGGGAGTCTGCTTGGGCCTCGCCATTTTGGTGGTCTGGTTTCATCTCAGGTGTTGTTTTGTTTCTTATGGTGGGGAGTCTGTTTAGGAAAATGTTGGGGTGGATGTATTCCTAGTGGTTTTGCTAGAGTAAGATTATAAAGGTCATGAAGGGTTCCTCAAGACGGGGTTTGATTTTTGTTCATTTGTTTGAGTGGATGGTATGAATTCTATTTGAGTATTTTTGAGGTGTTCATGTTTTAAGGCTGGATTTACCATCATGAAAGTTTCGTGCCTTTTTGGATCAATCAACTGGAGGTGTCTAAGATTTTGGGGGTGGGTGGCACTTAGTGGGGAGTCTATTTCAGTATCATGAATTCATCTTGTTAGTCTTTCTCTCCTTGGTGGTGTTTTTGTGATCTCTTCATTTATTGTTATTTGGGAATCTCCTTGATCTGTAAAGGAGTATCATTTTCTTTTTTGTGATACGCCCTTGTTATGGATTTTTGGGGGCATAAAGCATTATGGTGGGGAGAATTGTTACACCCAGGTTTTAATTTTTCCTTGGTTCTGGCTCGAGTCAGGGTTCGGGTGAGTCCCTATTTAAATTTTTGAGTTTTATTGAGAAAAATGTGAGTTTTGGTTTTGGCGGTGTCTGGCACACGAGCATAGCATGGTTTAGAGACCGTTCGGCTACGCCCTTGTCACTGTGTGGCCTACCTAGCATGCAAGATGAATTAAACAGTAAAATGAACAATAAAATGAAGTTAAAATGAGTGTTAAAATAAAATAAGAAAAAAATGTAACTAAAGGTATTGATACTTATTAATATTAAGAATTATATTATTAAAATTTTTATTATCATTATTATCATTAAAATTATCATTATCATAATTATTCTTAAAAATAAAATGAAAATTTTTATTATTATTTTCACCATTATTGTTCTTAAAATTATTATTGTCACTTTTATTATAAATTTTTTATTAATAATAATATTATTATTATTAAAATCGGAAAGAAAATTATTATTAATTTTAGAATTATGTTCTTATTATTAAGTTATTATTATTATTATTATTATTGGGATTAATATAATTATTATTATTATTATTATGGTTATTAAAAATGGAAAAGAATATTATTATTTTTATCATTATGTTATATTATTATTATTATTATTATTATTATTAAGATTAGTATTTTTATTAAATTGTGGCATTAGTAGGGTTTTAATAAAAAGAGATAAAAAAAATTAATTAACTAACCCCAGATCCCCCCCCTCTCTCCCCCTTCCTCGTGACACAGCCCCACCCCCCTCCCTTACCTTCGCAGCGCACACCCAACCCCCTTCCTCGCACCCCCTTCCTCCCTTAACTTCTTGGGACATATCATCTCCAAGTCAGGTATGTCAGTTGATCCAGAGAAGGTGCAGGCTATGGTGTCATGGGAGCAGCCCAAGAATGTTTCAAATGTTTGGAGTTTTTTGGGTTTGGCCAATTATTGATGAAGGTTCACTCGGGATTTCTATAATTTAGTAGAATCACTCTTAGGTTTAACCAAGAAAGGGGTTAAGTTTGAGTGGTTAGGATCATGTGAAAGTTCTTTTCAAGATTTGAAGAAGTGGTTGACTACCGCACTGATTCTGACCTTACCCGAACAAGGAAATGGGTACATCTTGTTTTGTGATGCATTCAGTGTCAAACTTAGGGAAGTCTTAATGTAGGATGATTGGATTGTATCTTATGGGTCAATATAATTAAGTCCTTATGAAAGTAATTACCCTACTTATGATCTTGAGTTGGCTGTCAAGGTTTATTCCTTTAAGTTCTGGAGGCATTACTTGTTAGGAGAATGGTTCATGGTGTTTACCGATCAAAAAAGCCTTAAATACATATTTTATTAGTGGGGTTTGAATCTTTGTGAGTGAAGGTGGGTTGAGTACCTACAATCCTTTGACTTTGAGTTTTTTTATACACCCTAAAAATGGAATAGTGTTGTGGATCCTCTTAGCCAGAAGACTCTGAATCAGGTGGTTTAGAAATCCAACTCGGAGTGGAGATCGATGGCCATGTTTCTTAAGATAAACCTAGAGCTACAGGATGGGCACAAAAAGATGACCCTTTCATCTATAATAGTGGAGTCCTCGCAACTGAGTCGGGTCAAGGAGAGTTAGCTGGTAGACCTGGAGTGTTTGATTATTAAGGAAAGTCTTAAACGTGGGGAGTCGCCTTCTAGTTGGGTTATTGGTGATGATGGAACTATCAATGTTTTTGGTCATGTGGTTGTACCAGTGTCACACCCGGGTTTTAATTTTTCCTTAGTTCCATCTTAGGTTGGGTTTGGGAGAGTCCCCATAAGTAATCCATTGTTAGATTAATACTTATAGTGGGGAGTCTGCTTGGGCTTCACCGTGTTGGTGGTCTGGTTTCATCTCAGGTGTTGGTTTGTTTCTTATGGTGGGGATTCTATTTAGGAAAATGTTGGGGTGGATGTATTCCTAGTGGTTTTGCTCGAGTAAGATTATAAAGGTCATGAAGGGTTCCTCGAGATGGGGTTTGATTTTTGTTCATTTGTTTGAGTTGATGGTATGAATTCTATTTGAGTATTTTTGTGGTGTTGTTGTTTTAAGGCTGGATTTACCATCGTGAAAGTTTTGTGCCTTTTCGGATCAATCAACTGGAGGTGTCTAAGCTTTTGGGGGTGGGTGGCACTTAGTGGGAATTTTGTTTAAGTATCCCGAGTTCATCTTGTTTGTCTTTCTCTCCTTGGTGGTGTTTTTGAGATCTCTTCATTTATCGTTATTTAGGAATCTCCTTGAGCTGTAAAGGAGTATCATTTTTTGTTTTGGGATACGCCCTTGTTTTGAATTTTTGGGGGCAGAAAACATTATGGTGGGGAGAATTGTTACACCCGGGTTTTAATTTTTCCTTGGTTTTGGCTCGAGTCGGGGTTCGGGTGAGTCCCTATTTAAATTTTTTTTGTTTTATTGAGACAAATGTGCGTTTTGGGTTTGGCGGCGTCTGGCACACGAGCAGAGCATGGTTTGGAGACCATGAGGCTACGCCCTAGTCACTGTGCGGCCTACCCAACATGCAGGATGAATTAAAAAGTTAAATAAATAATAAAATAAAGTTAAAATGAGTGTTAAAATAAAATAAGAAAAAAAAATAACTAAAGGTATTGATACTTATTAATATTAAGAATTATATTATTAAAATTTTTATTATCATTATTATCATTAAAATTATCATTATCATAATTATTATTAAAAATAAAATGAACATTGTTATTATTATTTTCACCATTATTGTTATTAAAATTATTTTTGTCACTTTTATTATAATTTTTTTATTAAAAATAATATTATTATTTTTATTAAAATCGGAAAGAAAATTATTATTAATTTTAGAATTATGTTCTTATTATTAAGTTATTATTAATATTATTATTATTATTGGGATTAATATAATAATAATAATAATTATTATTATTATTATTATTAGGGTTATTAAAAATGGAAAAGAAAATTATTATTTTTATCGTTATGTTATATTATTATTATTATTATTATTATTATTATTATTATTATTAGGATTAGTATTTTTAGTAAATTGTGGCATTAGTAGGGTTTTAATAAAAAGAGATAAAAAAATTAATTAACTAACACTAGACCCCCCCCCCTCTCACCCCCTTCCTCACGACACAGCCCCACCCCCCTCCCCTACCTTCGCAGCGCACACCCAACCTCGTTCCTCCCACCCCCTTTTCCCCTTAACTACTTAGGACACATCATCTCCAAGTCAGGTATGTCTGTTGATCCAGAGAAGGTGCGGGCTATGTATTCTTGGGAGCTGGCCAAGAATGTTTCATATGTTCGGAGTTTTTTGGGTTTAGCCTATTATTACTGAAGGTTCACTAGGGATTTCTATCATTTAGTAGAATCAATCTTAGGTTTAACCAGGAAAGGGGTTAAGTTTGAGTTTTTAGGATCATATGAAAGTTCTTTTCAAGATTTGAAGAAGTGGTTGACTACTGTACTGATTCTGACCTTACCCGAACAAGGCAAGGGGCACATATTGTTTTTTGATGCATTCAGTGTCAAACTTGGGGAAGTGTTGATGTAGGATGACTGGGTTGTATCTTATGGGTCAATATAATTAAGTCCTTATGAAAGTAATTACCCTACTTATGATCTTGAGTTGGGTGTCAAGGTTTATTCCTGTAAGTTATGGATGCATTACTTGTTAGGAGAATGGTTCATGGTGTTTATCGATCACAAAAGCCTTAAATACATATTTTATTAGTGGGATTTGAATCTTTGTCAGTGAAGGTGGGTTGAGTACCTACAATCCTTTGAGTTTGAGTTTGTTTATACACCCTAAAAAGGGAATAGTGTTGTGGATGCTCTTATCCAGAAGACTCAGAATCAGGTGTTTTAGGAATCCAACTCAGAGTGGAGATCGATGGCCTTGTTTCTTAAGATAAACCTAGAGCTAGAGGATGGGCATGGGAATATGACCCTTTCATCTATAACAGTGGAGTCCGTGCAACTAAGTCGGGTCAAGGAGAGTTAGCTGGTAGACATGGAGTGTTTGACTATTAAGGAAAGTCTTAAACATGGGGAGTCACCTTCTAGTTGGGTTATTGGTGATGATGGAACTATCAATGTTTGTGGTCATGTGGTTGTACCAGTGTCACATCTGGGTTTTAATTTTTCCTTAGTTCCATCTTGGGTTGGGTTTGGATGAGTCCCCATAAGTAATCCAGTGTTAACCTAATACTTATAGTGGGGAGTCCGCTTGGGCCTCATCATGTTGGTGGTCTGGTTTCATCTCAGGTGTTGGTTTTGTTCTTATGGTGGGGAGTCTGTTTAGGAAAATGTTGGGGTGGATGTATTCCTAGTGGTTTTGTTGGAGTAAGATTATAAAGTTCATGAAGGGTTCCTCGAGACGGGGTTTGATTTTTGTTCATTTGTTTGAGTAGATGGTATGAATTCTAATTGAGTATTTTTGAGGTGTTCATGTTTTAAGGTTGTATTTACCATCATGAAAGTTTTGTGCCTTTTTGGATCAATCAACTAGAGGTGTCTAAGCTTTTGGTGGTGGGTGGCACTTAGTGGGGAGTCTGTTTCAGTATCCCGAGTTCATCTTGTTAGTCTTTCTCTCATTGGTGGTGTTTTTGTGATCTCTTCATTTATTGTTATTGGGGAATCTCCTTGAGCTATAAAGGAGTATCATTTTCTGTTTTGGGATACGCCCTTGTTATGGATTTTTTGGGGCAGAAAGCATTATGGTGGGGAGAATTGTTACACTCGGGTTTTAATTTTTCCATGGTTCTGGCTCGAGTCAGGGTTCGGGTGAGTCCCTATTTAAAATTTTGAGTTTTATTGAGAAAAATGTGCGTTTTGGGTTTGGTGGTATCTAGCACATGAGTAGAGCACGGTTTGGAGACCGTGCGGCTACGCCCTAGTCACTGTGTGGCCTAGCCCGCATGCAGGATGAATTTAAAAGTTAAATGAATAATAAAATGAAGTTAAAATGAGTGTTAAAATAAAATAAGAAAAAAAAATATAACTAAAGGTATTGATACTTATTAATATTAAGAATTATATTATTAAAATTTTTATTATCATTATTATCATTAAAATTATCATTATCATAATTATTATTAAAAATAAAATGAACATTATTATTATTATTTTCACCATTATTATTATTAAATTATTATTTTCACTTTTATTATAAATTTTTTATTAATAATATTATTATTTTCACCATTATTGTTATTAAAATGAACATTGTTATTATTATTTTCACCATTATTGTTATTAAAATTATTATTGTCACTTTTATTATAATTTTTTTATTAATAATATTATTATTATTATTAAAATAGGAAAGAAAATTATTATTAATTTTATAATTATGTTCTTATTATTAAGTTATTATTATTATTATTATTATTATTATTATTGGGATTAATATAATAATAATTATTATTATTATTATTATGGTTATTAAAAATGGAAAATAATATTATTATTTTTATCATTATGTTATATTATTATTATTATTATTATTATTATTAAGATTAGTATTTTTATTAAATTGTGGCATTAGTAGGGTTTTAATAAAAAGAGATAAAAAAATTAATTAACTAACCCTAGATCCCCCCTCTCACCCCCTTCCACGCGACACAGCCCCACCCCCTCCCTTACCTTCGCAACGCGCACCCAACCCCCTTCCTCCCACCCCCTTCCTCCCACCCCCTTCCTCCCTTAACTTCTTGGGACACATCATCTCCAAGTCTGGTATGTCAGTTGATCGAGAGAAGGTGCAGGCTATGGAGTCTTGGGAGCAGCCCAAGAATGTTTCATATGTTTGGAGTTTTTTGGGTTTGGCCTATTATTATTGAAGGTTCACTAGGGATTTCTATCATTTATTAGAATCAATCTTATATTTAACCAAGAAAGGGGTTAAGTTTGAGTGGTCAGGATCATGTGAAAGTTCTTTTCAAGATTTGAAGAAGTGGTTGACTACCACACTGATTCTGACCTTACCCGAACAAGGCAAGGGGTATATCTTGTTTTGTGATGCATTTAGTGTCAAACTTGGGGAAGTGTTGATGCAGGATGGCTGGTTTGTAGCTTATGGGTCAATATAATTAATTCCTTATGAAAGTAATTACCCTACTTATGATCTTGAGTTTGCTGTCAAGGTTTATTCCTTTAAGTTCTAGAGGCATTACTTGTTAAGAGAACGGTTCAGGGTGTTTACCGATCACAAAATCCTTAAATACATATTTTATTAGTGGGATTTGAATCTTTCTTAGTGAAGGTGGGTTGAGTACCTACAATCCTTTGACTTTGAGTTTGTTTAGTCACCCAAAAAAAGGAATAGTGTTGTGGATTCTTTTATCCAGAAGACTCAGAATCAGGTGGTTTAGGAATCCAACTCGGAGTAGAGATCGATGGCCTTGTTTCTTAAGATAAACCTAGAGCTACAGGATGGTCACAAGAAGATGACCCTTTCATCTATAACAGTGGAGTCCGCACAACTAAGTCGGGTCAAAGAGAGTTATCTGTTAGACCTAGAGTGTTTGACTATTAAGGAAAGTCTTAAACATGGGGAGTCACCTTCTAGTTGGGTTATTGGTGATGATGGAACTATCAATGTTTGTGGTTATGTGGATGTATCAATGTCACACCCAAGTTTTAATTTTTCCTTAGTTCCATCTTGGGTTGGGTTTGGATGAGTCCCCATAAGTAATCCAGTGTTATCCTAATACTTATAGTGGGGAGTCCACTTGGGCCTTGTCGTGTTGGTGGTTTGGTTTCATCTCAGGTGTTCGTTTGTTTCTTATGGTGGGGATTCTGTTTAGGAAAATGTTGGGGTGGATGTATTCCTAGTGTTTTTGTTGGAGTAAGATTATAAAGGTCATGAAGGGTTCCTCGAGACAAGGTTTGATTTTTGTTCATTTGTTTGAGTGGATGGTATGAATTCTATTTGAGTATTTTTTAGGTGTTCATGTTTTAAGGCTGGATTTACCATCATGAAAGTTTGGTGCCTTTTTGGATCAATCAACTGGAAGTGTCTAAGCTTTTGGGGGTGGGTGGAACTTAGTGGGGAGTCTGTTTCAGTATCCCGAGTTCATCTTGTTAGTATTTCTCTCCTTGGTGGTGTTTTTGTGATCTTTTCATTTATTGTTATTTGGGAATCTCCTTGAGCTGCAAAGGAGTATCATTTTCTATTTTGGGATACGCCCTTGCTATGGATTTTTGGGGGCAGAAATCATTATGGTGGGGAGAATTATTACACCCGGGTTTTAATTTTTCCATGGTTCTGGCTCGAGTCGGGGTTCGGGTGAGTCCCTATTTAAAATTTTTAGTTTTATTGAGAAAAATGTGCATTTTGGGTTTGGCGGCTTCTGGCACACAAGCAGAGCACGGTTTGGAGACCGTGCGGCTACGCCCTAGTCACTGTGCGTCCTACCCAGCATGCAAGATGAATTAAAAAGTTAAATGAATAATAAAATGAAGTTAAAATGAGTGTTAAAATAAAATAAGAAAAAAATATAACTAAAGGTATTGATACTTATTAATATTAAGAATTATATTATTAAAAAATTTATTATCATTATTATCATTAAAATTTTCATTATCATAATTATTGTTAAAAATAAAATGAACATTGTTATTATTATTTTCACCATTATTGTTATTAAAATTATTATTGTCACTTTTATTATAATTTTTTTATTAATAATAATATTATTATTATTAAAATTGGAAATAAAATTATTATTAATTTTATAATTATGTTCTTATTATTAATTTATTATTATTATTATTATTATTAGGATTAATATAATAATAATAATAATTATTATTATTATTATTATGGTTATTAAAAATGGAAAATAATATTATTATTTTTATCATTATGTTATATTATTATTATTATAATAATAATAATAATTATTATTATTATTATTATTATTATTAGTATTCTTATTAAATTGTGACATTAGTAGGGTTTTAATAAAAATAGATAAAAAAATTAATTAACTAACCCTAGATCCCCCCCCCTCTCACCCCCTTCCTCACGACACAGCCCCACCCCCCTCCCTTACCTTCACAGCGCGCACCCAACCCCCCTTGGTGCACCTCCATTTTCCAGAAACCTCCTATTGGGGCGTGATCCTAGCGAAATCACGTGTTTCTGGTGTGAGAAGAAGGGTCACTATAAAAGTGACTGTGGAGAGCGCAAACGGTACATTGCTGGGAAGAAAAAAGTTGAAGAGGAGGATGTGAACATCATAGGCTTATTAGCAGATGATAAAATCTATGAGACAATGGGAAGCATGCACTCATATGAACGAGTTGAACGGGGAGAAGTGCAGTGTCATTACTACAAAAGATAAGGGCACATGAAGCGGAAATGTTGTTTTCTAAAGAGGAAGAATGAGTGAGCTCAAAATCCAAAGGAAGAAGGATGGGTTCTGGATTCGGGGAGCTCGACACACATATGTATGATGAGAGGTACATTTTATACTTTTCACCAGGTGCGAGACTCAGTGAGACTTGGTGATGGGTCAACATGTGAGGTTCGAGGAGTCGGGACAGTGCAATTGAAGACACCCGATGGAGGAATTTGAAAACTGGATGACGTAAAATTTGTTCTGAGGATGAAGCAGAACTTGGTATCATTAAGTAGGATTGATGCAAAAGGGTTCAAGATTTCCATAGCAGGTGGAGTGTTGGAAGTCTCACACAAGGATGCAGCGAAGCTTACTGGGAAGGAGTCCCAAGGGTTGTATCATTTGATGGGGACCGCAGTTAGCCTGAGATCGAGTGAAGAGTGGTGTTTTCTGTGGTGTATGTGTTGGTTATCCTCCGATGAAAAACAGAGAGAAAAGAATAGAGAAGAGCCCCCATTTCTCCTGTGGATGCAGGCAAATCGCCGAACCACGTTAAAATCCTCGTGTTGATCTGTTTGTTCCCATTTTAGTGTGTTTGAGGTACCACTCACCTCCGTTGTGCCCCAACACCTCCCTTCCTCCTTCTGGCGTGCACCAACCCATGCTGGTGTCGTCCTCCCTCCCTCCTCTCTGACCGACCCACGAACTCCATTCTCTTCGGCATGTAGCACGTGACCCCCCCCCCCCACCGCGGCTCCCTCTCAGATCCATCTTTCTCCTGGTTTTATTCACAGTTCTCATTCGATTTGATGAGGTGAGACCTTCTACCCTTGTTTCCTTCCATTTCCATCCATTTTCGGTCTTCCCATCACCTGATACCATTCGGCCAAAACCCTAGTCAAAGGGGTAACTTAATTTTTTTGGTTTCTTCCAAATTTAGGGTATAAAAAGGATTCATCAGGTCTTGTTGGTCCATGTTCTAGGAACTGCCACCAAAGGCGAGGTGGTTTAGGTCAATTCGCTTTGTTGTCATTGATTTGGGATAAGCTCTTAAAATAATTGTTTGTTTCGCACCTCCTATTTAAGTATCTTAAGGTTTTTATGAGTCCTTGGTAATTATTTTGTGGTGCTTTGGTGCTTGATTAATTAATTTTTGAGTTCCTATTATGTTACTTTAAGTGTGTTAGTCTTGCCACGGCGATTTTGAGTCCCTAATAATTGTTGCAGTGGGCTTGGAATGTTTTTGAGGATGCGAACGCACGTACCCAGGTATGAATATATATAAATATATATATCTCCATTCCCTAATGACATGGGGAACACATGAATTGGGTTAATATATATATATATATATATGTATAAATGAAGGTATGTGCGTGTACGTGTGGGGTCGGGTACGAGTGGTCGTCACCAATTCTGTCAAGTGCTGGGTATTAAATTAATTCCACCTTGAGGTAGGAACCCATTGCACATTGTCTTTAAATTTCATATTTCATTAATTTTATGCTTTTTTCACCCTCTTTAATTTATAAATATGAATATTTGATCTTCGTATTAGGTTTCTTAGTGTGCAAATGGTGTTTCAAGACTTGTTTTGTAATAACTAGAATTATTTTGCAGAATAGTGCACTCTATGTGTTTTTTAAATGGACCAGTTGAATTTTTCATGTAGTTTATGATTTATAGAATCATGTTTTGATTTTATAAATGTATTTTTGAGGATGTGGAGTTGGGGGATGATGCATCTTTTGAAAAGCATCTGGTGAGTATTATGGGTCGTAATGAGAAAGACTTGTGAGGTAAGATTGTACCCTTGGTTCAAGTCTTATGGAAGCATGGAAATGTTCAAGAAGAAACTTGGGGGTGAGAATCATATATGTGGGCCCAGTTGCCCGATATCTTTTATTTAGAGACTTAATAATGCTCGGGAAGAGTGGCTCGAGGATGATCCTTCATAAGGTGGGGAGGTTGTAAGATCCTGAATTCTTACTTAAGGTATGTTTTTGTTTATGATTCAATTTAAGTCCCTTATTATAAATTAAATAAGTGTTTCCCAAGACCATGAGAAGGATCTAGGGTGTTCTGGTGGTTTGGAGCACAAAATATGAGGAAAAAGGAGTTTTTTTTCATGTTTCAAGGTTTGCGCATGGTTAGTGCAAACCATGCGGAGCATCCTAGGTAACTGTGCAGCCTTGGAAAAAGGCTTGCACACGGTTATCACATAGTTAATCTAACCATGCAGAATTCCTAGGTAACCATGTAAACCAACCTCTCTCGGATAGTATCATGTGCATAGTTTGTGCACGGTTTGGAAAACTGTGTAGGTAAACCATGCATCCCAGTAAAGTTGAGAAATTTAAAAAAATCCATTACGGGGTTTTTAACACCAACTTGGGATTTTATTCCCCTACTCATCCTGAAACCCTAGTGATGAACAAGATCTCCCAAGATCTTTTAAGGGTGATTCTCCCTCATCCCTAGGTTTTTTGGAGTGTTGTCAGTTGCGGATCGAAGATACGGGTAAGTCTAATATCCTCCTTGCTTTCTTTTCTTGGTTAAGGTTTTTATCTCTCTATTCTCTCCTTTTGAAGCTCTAAAACCCTTCTTTTCTAGTGATATATAGGTTTAGTCTTCAAAGGGTGGTTGAATTGGGATCTAAGGATTCGATTAGGAGGGCGTTCGTTAACGAATATAATGTAGGAGGTCTACAAGTTATATCCCATAGTTTGTACATAGATTTTTTCATTTAGAGTTTTATTATTTTTCTCTTATTGATGTGTTCTTGGTGTTATTGGAAAGATTTGGTATATTAGGTGTCTAAATAACCAATTAAACCCCTCATGATCCCCATGGGATGCATAAAGGATGACTCAACCAATCTAGGACCACCCAAGGGGTGTGTCGATCCTCCCAAACATGGGTAATGAAAACACTTATTGTGAAATGTAATTTTAAATAGGTAAATCCCATGTCAAATAAGTAAATTGGTAAATTTATTTATCAAGAAGGTATTATGGGTAGATGTGTCGAGTTGGGAATATGGATAAGGGATCATTTATCTTGGCATATAAATGGGATAAAACATGATTAACAGGAATGTGAAAATGAATCATGTTTTGCAATTGAATATTATTAATGAGTTAGGCTTGGGAAATGGGAATTGGGTTAAATGGTTATGGGATATAAATGATAAACATGTTAATGGATTGTGGCATAATAATTATTCCCATTTTAATTATCATTGTTTGATGTTGCTAATGTTATTGGATATGCTTGGTTTGTATTGTGGTTAAGTGTGGTGAATGAATAAATAAGCATGTGCACATGGCTTGGTAGAGTGGGGTATAAACATGAGGTTCTATGACCAAGGGTTGAGTTAGACTGAGGCTCTAAACTCCATGCCTCAATGCACAGTTTAGGGAAGGGGGTGGAGTTTTATTCCCCCAACGGTTTCCTTCCACCTAGACTGAGGCTTCGAGATGAGGATAATGTGATTGTTGTGATGTGTTGCCTTATGGAGGTAGAACATGATTTATCCCCAAATTAATTGTGATTATTGAACATTCCTAATCCATTGAACACATGAGAAAGGTAAACTAAGTACATAGTCGTTATAAATATTGAATCTAAATTTGATAATGGATTAAATTAAGAGAAACACTATTGCTAATGGTTACTTGAATTATCTTTTATTCATTTTTCATTACTTAGTTATTGCATTCTCTGTATATTGAACTATATATTTTTTGGACACCATTGTTGGTGGCCTACTGAGTTATACTCACATCCTTCTTGGGTCGTCATTGGGTACCCAAGCAGATTTCATGGTTGTAGGTTAGGAAAAGGGTAAATGCCCAGTTCTCAAGGGTTGAGTAATTGTGGGATGTGCGTGGAGGAGGTTTCATACATGGAGTCAGAATCATTTTTGGGATTCCTATGTTTTCCTTTATTTTGTGTTTTATTCACTTGGAATTGTAGCATAACATGACATATTTACTGATTGACCATGGTTGTACCCATTTTGGGAGATAGTTATTTATGCTTGTGCATTGATTAAATTACGTCATTTTAACTATTTTATATGTTTAATATTGTTTATTACTCTGAAAAAGATTGAATCATCTCCCCACGTGACCTTTAGACCCTTATTGCTAGTCATCAACCTCTTGCTTACGGGGAGGCGCGCTTGAGGTCATGTGACAACCTGACTCAGGGCACCAGTTTAGTGGAAACTGGGTCGGGGGCGTTACATGATCCATCAATAAAATAACATCAAATGGAAATTAAGGTAATATTTATAAATTAATTAAAATATAACCAATTGAAATTAAAATAACTAATTTTAAATAAGGTTCTTGAATTTGAAAGTAGGAGAGGAATGTGAGGATCCCTTACAGAATTTCAGCATAGAAATTACTTAGGCAAGGGTCTAGATGAGAGAGGATAAATGATCCCTCACTCAAATAATATCAAATTTAGGGTAAGGGAATGATTTTAAATGAATTAAAATATATATGATTCAAATTAAAAGAACTAATTTCAAATAAGGTGTGAATTTGAAAGGAGGAGAGGAAGGTGATGATCCCTTACTTGAGTGTGTGACTTCAAAAGCTTGGTAGGGGATTATTGAGATCTTGGGGCACCTTATAAGGACTCTAGAGAGTTTAGGTGTGAGTATGGTCATGATCCATGTAGTTTAAGTGAAGATAAATGGGAGTTTGGTGGTTTTATATAGGAAAATATGGGAATTTCTTTATTATTTAGGTTTTGGACACTACATAATAAAATAACCATAACCACAAACCATCCCATAATTTTTGACCATTTTTTCTACCAAAATGGAGTGATTTATATTATTTTAAAGTTAAAGTTCCAAAATTATTAAAATAATTCCCTTTATTATGTGGCGGTGAGTCACACTCTAAAAGAAATGATTTTAAAACCTAAAAATATATTACATGTTTTGGAGGATTCATAATGGATTTATAAAATAAATCAAATAAACTTAAAATCACATTATTTTAAATGGAAAACATTTATTTGGTTGTTTATCCCATTTATAGTATTTATTACATCACTTTGGGTTCATTATGATTTCATAATACACAAAGTATACTGATATGGTATTTAATTTTTACCCAAAAATTCGGCTCTTGGAAAATTATGAAAAATTCACTATTGAATAATTTAGACATTTTTATTTAAAAAATAATATTCATTTCATATAAATAATTTTCTAAATATGTGAATTTTTAATTTTAAAATAATAACCGACATTTATTGAAAATGATGAGGTTTTTTTTACAATAACAATTTTTGAACCCTTATAAAAATTACATTTGACTTCATAAAAATTACATGATCATTCGTATTTAATAAAAATTATTTAATAATAATATTTTATTAAAATATTATTTATTTCAAAAAATCCATTAATTCATCAAAATAATTTCCTTAATTGAATTTGAATATTAACCAAAATACTATTTGTATTTGATTGAATCAAAATAAAATTCATTTATAAAGTAACAACAATAGGATGGAAATATATTCATTAATCTATACAAAATAATTTGCATAATCACATTTCTAGAGTCTTGATACATATCCCTTTAATACACTAGCAAATACTCTAAGAGTAGGGTGTGCTATGGTGGGACTTTAATGGGGCGGTTTGACGAACATGGTTTGGGTCGTGATCTCAATGAGCTTGAACTTCTTTCATAAACGATTTCACTCATTCTTAAGTTGTTGGATATCAGATTGGGTTTGGTCAAGATAAAATCCCAAAAATTATATCTCCCTCATAAGTTCTGATAAATGGGATTCATAGGGTATGATCCTATTAATTGAAACCATCACTTCCTTTGTCTTTAGAAATTGGATTTTTTAAAAACTTATATTTATACCAATCATGTGATCATTTTTAAGTGACTATATTATCAATGATAATGGTTCTTAATGATCAATTAAATCTAATAGGTTATAATAAAACCAAACGATTGCATGTGTTTTCTATAAAATATTTAATGGAGAGTCATTCAAAATGGGGAATTTTATTTATAACATTTTGGGTCATTACAATCTTCCCCCCTTAAGAAATTTCTCCCTTGAAATTTTCTTTTCCCACACTAAAATAGATAAGGGTAACTCTATTTCATCACCTCTTCTAGTTTCCATGTTAGTTATTCAAACTTGTGGTTTCTCAACAATGCTTTGACCAGGTGTATTGACTTATTTTTTTGAGCTTTGTCTCTACAATCTAAGATCTTCATTGACTGCTCCTCATATAAGAGATAATTCTCCAATGGTACCACCTCTGGATTGAGTTCATGTGAGTGGTATGGTATGTACTTTCTCAATAGGGATACATGGAATACATCGTTTACTTGAGATAGGTTAGGTGGGAGTTCTAGTCGATAGGCCACCACTCCGATAAGATCAAGGATCTCAAAGGGGCTGATGTATCTTGGACTAATCTTTCCCTTATTCCCAAATCTCATCACTTTCTTCCATGAAGATATGTGGAGGAATAATATACCTCCAACATCAAACTCTAGGTCTCGTTGATGATTATCAACATATCTCTTTTGTTTACTCTAAGTAGCCTTGATGTGTTGTTGAATGGTTTTAACCTTTTACACCATTTCCTCAACCATTTCAGGACCTAGTAGTTTTTGTTCCCCAACTTCATCCCAGTATGTAGGTGTTTCTCACCTCTTCCTATAAATGGATTTATAGGGGCATTTGGATGCTCGAGTGGAAACTATTGTTGTATGAGAACTCAACCAGAGGCATATGTTGGTCCCATCCTCCTTTGAAGTTCATATAACATACTCTTAGCATGTCCTATAGTGTCTTAATAGTATGATTATATGGTCATAAGTTTGAGGATGATAGGTTTTATTGAATTTCAGGTCAGTGTTTAGAGAATGTGGAATAATTTTATAGAACTTGGAGGTTAATCTCGGATCTCGGATCTCAGTTGAATACAATCGATAGTGGTACTCCATTTAGCCTCACCACTTTTCTGAAGTACATCTATATAAGTTGATCTAATGAGAATTCTTCTCAAATCACAATTAAGTGAGTTGTCTTTTTAAGAATATCCACCACAACCCTGATGGAATTGTTTCCACTATATGTATTTGGAAGTCAGGTGAAAAATTCTATAGTGATGTTATCCCATTTCCATGTTGGTACGAGTAATGGTTACATAATCCCCTTAGACTTTTTCCTTTCAGACTTCACTGGCTGGAATACCAGACACTTTGATGTATATTTAATAATATCCTTCTTCATATTGTTCCACCAATAGTGTTCATAGAGATCTTGATACATATTTTGTCTTCCTAGGTGGATGGAGAAATTTGAAATATGTGAATCATCCAACAGTTCATTCTTTAACTTAAGATTTTATGGAACACATAGTCTTGATCCAAATATCACAATTCCTTCTTCATTAACATCGAACTCTGAGGATTTCCATTTTCTTATACTTTCCACTTTCTTCTGAATTTCCACATCATCCATTTTTTCATCCTTTATCTTTTCCAAAATAGACAGTTGAGCAATCATTTGTGAAGGGATTTATGATGTTCCTTCCTTTATGATTCTCATGTACATCCTTTATAAATCTAATAATATCGTCAATGATAGAATTTCTATATCCTTTATACTTAGAGAATTTTCCAATTTATTCTCTTTACTAGGATAGTGGTGGATTGAGAAATCATAGACCTTGATCATCTCTAACCATATTCATTGGTTCATATTCATCTCTTTCTGTGTGAATATATACTTGAGGATTTTTTGAACTATATATATTTCACACTTCTCCCCAAAGAGACAATTCTATCATATTTTTAAAGTGAATATCACTACTTCCAACTCCAGATCATGAGTTGGATAGTTTTTTTCATGAAATTTCAACTTCCTAGAAGTATAGGCTATGACTTTTTCACTATGCATTAACACAAAACCCAAGCCCTTATTCAAAGCATTTCTGAATACCATGAAAAGTTCTAAACTTGTGGGTAGTTTTAGAACAGGTCCAGTGATAAGCTCTCTTTTAAACTCCATGAAGCTCTCTTCACATTCATCATTTCAAGTAAACTTGACTCCCTTCTAAGTTAGCTTGGTAAGAGGGTTTGATAATCGGGAGAAATTTGTCACAAATTAGTGATAATACCCAGCTAACCCAAGGAAACTATGAATATCTGTCATGGATGTTGGCCTCAACCATCCTTAAATTGATTCCATATTTTAATGGTCTATAGATATCCCATTTCTTGTGATTATATTCCCCAATAATGAAAATTACTTTAACTAGAACTCACATTTTCTATACTTAGCATAAATTTTATCCTTTTGTAAGGTCTTTAACATAGTAATCAGATGTTCATTATGTTCCTCTTTGATTTTGGAGTATATTATAATATCATTTATAAAGATTACCAAAAAAAAATTATAGGTAATCTCTAAATACTCTATTCATCAAGTCCATGAAGATTGTTGAAGCATTAGTGAGTCCTAAAGGAATCACTATGAACTCATAGTGCTCATACCTTGTACAAAAAGTATTCATAGGTATTTATTTTTTCTTCACCCTTACTTGATAATATCATAACTGAAGATCCACCTTGGAGAATTATTGTGCTCCACATAGCTGATCAAACAAGTTATCAATCCGATTCAGATGATACTTGTTCTTTATCATGATCTTTTTGAGCTCATGATAATTAATGCAAAGGAGAATTGACCCATCCTTATTCTTGAAGAAGAGGACTGGTGCACCCCATGGTGAAGCACTCGGGTGTATGAACCATTTATCTAGATTCTCCTGTAGTTGTTTCTTCAGCTCATCAAGTTCCACAACAGCCATTCTATATGGAGTCTTGGATATTGGAAATGCCCGAGTTAGAAGATCGATTGAAAGTTCAACCTCTTTTCTAGGAGGAAGACCAGGAAATTCATCAGGAAACACATCAGTGTATTCCCTCACAATATATGTCTTCAAGGATGGTTCTTTCCTTAGACTCAATTATTTGAGGTAGATATGCTTTCTCTTAGGGAAATAATATCCATGCTTGATATGTTGGATCTAAATCATATTCATCCTTCTCCTTGTACTTGTAGAGAATCAGGGGTAGATTCATAATATGGAGAGTGATTTCCTTCTCATGGAAATTTATATTGGATCTATATAGGTAAATCCAATAAGTGCCTACAATGGAATAAAATTCCACCAAATGGAGTATGATAAGGTTTACTGGGATATTCATCCTATAAATTGTGACAGGGTATGAGTTATATACTTAGGATGCAACAATTACCCCATTATCCATTTTTACCAATATCTCTGCTTCCATGATTTGTGGTAGTGTTTGGATAGTTCTAATAAACTTTCATGATATGAAGGAATGAGTAGAACCAAAATAAAAAAGTATGTTCACTATTCTTGAATGAATAACTAGCATACCTATCACCAATTTGTTTTCAGGATTCAATTCAGTGGTAGTTATGTAAAAATATCTCCCTTGCCACCTTGGAGGTTGTTAGTTGTCTCAAAAAACCCTTGGATTAGGGAATTAATTTGAAAAGTTCCATGGTTCCTTATAGTTGAATTAATGGAAAATGCACTGAGGGTTGAACTAGTCATTCCTTTCCTCTATTGCATTAGTGGGTTTCTCCTTTTGACAATTGTTAGCTAGGTTCCCTTCCTTCCTTCTCTTAAATCATTTCTTTGCACCCCCCAGGAAATTTCTAGGGTGCTTATTTCTACACCTTTGACAAGTGTGATGCTGTAATTTCTTAACACTATTAGATTTCTCCATCAGACCACCATAATTAAACTCCACTTTCTGCTTCTTATCCTCTTAATACCCTTGAGATTCATTAATTCTATTTTGACTTTGAGGTCACATTGGATAACTTCCTCATAACTATCAAAGTCATGGATCACTAGGTCTTTTCATAGGCTTGGATTTATCCCACTAAAGAAGCGGTCAACCTTGAATTTGGGGGTAATGACAAAGTCAGAGGCATATCATGAAGGTATTGTGAAGTTTTTATCATACACCCCGATAGATTCATCATCTTTTTGATTCCAAGTAAGGAAATACCTTTCTATTTTAATTCAGAGAGTGCAAGGAAAATATTTATTGAATTTTCTTTTTGTAATTCCTTCCACTCCATCACTTTGATCTCTTCCTCAAACTTAGTACTCTTGATCAATGTCTACCACTGATCATATTTTCCCTCCTTATGATAAACATCTAGTATAAGATTCTCTTACTTAGAACATTGAAGTATGGATAATATCTTTTCAATGGATTTGATCCATTGTTCCACGATTAAGGGATCAGATGATCCATTGAAAGTTTGATACCTTTTTTGCATAAAGGTCTCAATAATAGTTTGTTCTCTCTTAGTGGGGATTTAGGAGTTCCTCCTAATCCAGGTTTCTATTCATAATCTGAGTTATCTAAGAGTGTATCGTCATAAATTTCATGATTTTGGCTCCCATCTAGTTGGGCATCTCATTGGACCGATCATCACATTGCTCGTTGCATTGATTATTTACATGATTTATCATATTTTCGGCCATTGGATAGAATAAAATAAAAATTAGGGATGATTATTTTAAACTATTAAACACATAAAGGGGTATCCAATAACATTAAATTGATAACTTATAAATTACATTTATCTCCTTAACTTATGAGTTTCTAGGATTTAATCTATGTTATCCATGATCTATTTCCTAACCAATTTTCTTATGAGAATTTTTTTTTCCTTAATAATGGTTTTTAATGAGCTTATGAATTTACCAAATCATATTCACCTGGGAGTGTCAAACTAGGTGCGTAGTAAGTTCTGTTGCCATGTACCAGGTTACCCTGAGTCGGGCCTGGAACACCTTGTCAGGGTTGTTACTCCTAGGTACATCTATTTTAGAACCATTTCCACTTATAGTATTCAGAAATGGATTTATTTTCTTGATAAACCACTTACAACATACTCACCAAAATTTAGGTATTTTTTTGTATACTTAGTCTTATTCCTAATTCTTTCACTAGATTTTTCTAATCCTAATCCCACAAATAACTAAACATTGCTATGATAACAACTATAACAACTATGCTCTTTATTTCACATTAATACTTGATTTATTACATAAGAATACACTTAATACAACCTAAAATATCGATATTTTTGGTGTCTTTTTGAATTAGGTACATCACATAACAACTTAAAATAATAAATGCATCATCTTTATTGAAATATTCTTTAACTTGTCCGTACTTAAAACTGCATGGGATAACCAGGGGAGAGATATAATAATGGGGTGCACTACTACAAACACGGCCTTTATCATCGCTAAAAATGGCCTTTATCAGCGCTAGAAAAGCACTGATAAAGCCAGCATAGATAAAGGGGGGTCCCCTTTATCAGTGCTTCCTTTATTAGCGCTTTCGTTTTAGCGCTGATAAAGGACCCTTTTATCAGCACTTTTAAAAAAGAGCTGATAAAAGTTAAAAAAAATTAAAAAAATTTAAAAAATATTAAAAAATATTTCCAATCAGGGGGGGCTTTTATAGCGCTTGAACCCCCCCTTTTACAGTGCTTTTCGGCCCCTATACAGCACCCCACGCACCCCACGCACCCCCCTCCACCCTTTAACAGCGCTTTCTCCAATATTTTCCATGCGCGCGCACCCCTACCTCCACCAGGATTTGAACTCGAGACCTCCCCCCTGCGCACCTAAGCCCTTACCACTACTCTATTTTGATTTGCTTTCCAATTCATGATATCTCTATATATATATATATTTATATATTTAGTTATATTTATTCGTATAGTAATATATATTTATATTAATATATATATATATATAGTTATATTATAATATATATATATATATAGTTATATTATAATATATATAGTAATATTAATATATATATATAGTGGTATTAATATATATCTATATCTATATATATATATTTAGTTATATTTATTCATATAGTAATATATATTTATATTAATATATATATATATAGTTATATTAACATATATATAGTTATATTAACATATATATAGTTATATGAATATATATTTATATAGTTATATGAATATATATTTATATAGTTATATTAATATATATATAGTGATATTAATATATATATTTATGGTGATATTAATATATATATTTATAGTAATACTAATATATATATATGTAGTTATATTAATATATATATAGTTATTAGATTAATATATATATAGTTAGATTAATATATATATAGTTAGATTAATATATATATATATAGTTAGATTAATATATATATATAGTTAGATTTATATATAGGTATATAAATATTCATTGTATTTTAAATAAAATGGATGTTAGTTATTATTTATATAAAGCTAATATATTTTATATGTAAATATATTTTATTATTTATATTTATAATTCAATTTTTAGGTGTGAATATTTAAAAAATATGAATATATTGTTATATATTTGATTATAAATAGCAGTGCATTATAAAAAATGATGAAATTTCAAAGACATAATATCAATATGAATGTAATACCTTGGAATAAATTCATACCCCACCAAAAAAATCCAATAATACCCCCTTAAACGAGGGTGAAAATCCACAAAATGTTAAAAAATCGGGGTACCCCGACTAAAAACTCAGTTTTGGAGGCCTTCTGGGCCTCTTTTGGTCTCGAAAATCGCTTGACTGGAGTCCTCTCGGGTCACAGCGACGTAGATCTCATCGCAGGCTTCGATTTGATATGTGGTAGAGCTCAAACGGACACCCGGATCAAAAGTTATGGCCGTTTGAAGTTTGAGTTGCGTTTTCAACATATTTTGGATCTTTTTTTAATTTTTTTTAATTTTTTTAGTCTTCAAATTGTTTTTAAATGACTATTACTCCATAATGATTAAAAAATTATTAATTAAAAATATTTTTTTTAAATTTTTTAAGAAGCCATTTTTACTAAATATCTTATATATTATGTATAATAAGTGTAAATGTACATTTATAGTTATCTAAAATATATTTAAAAATTATATATTATATTTATATATCAATATAACTATATTTATATATTAATATATTAATATATTTTAAAAAAAAAATTGAAGCCGACCCTTTATCAGCGCTTTTGTTAGCGCTGATAAAGGGACCCCCCTTTATCAGCGCTTTTTCGTTAGCGCTGATAAAGGGGGGGCGCTGCGAAAAACTGTTTTTGTGGTAGTGGTGGGATATAAATCCCAGTAAGGGAATCATAATTAAATAATTGATACATGTTATATATTAGGAATATCAATGAGTAACAAAAAGAACAAGAATAATAAGTCATGATATAGAATGATAAGCATAACATGGGGAATGTGGAAACAACTTAAAACGCTGAGTCATAAACATAGGTCATTGCCAAACCCGCTAAGACATCATGGTGAAAAAATTATCATAATGGAACTAGGTTCACTCCCTGTCCCAACATGATGTATCATGATATGAAACATTACCCAATGCATTGGAGCGCTATATAGGTGCACCCATTATATTCATTCCATTCTCATTCTTAAGTATGCTATATAGATAATACAACATGGATTCATTCAACATCATAATTTATTCCACAATAAAGTAATGTGGAATAAATATATTTAAGTCCCAAATAAATAAGTATATGTTCATAAAGGTGAATACCCTTGATAGAAAAATGGGTATGGTATTCACTGCACAATTTTTTTGGCATGTAAAATCGCAGTGAAATTTCAGCAGTATAACGGCGTAACTTAAAAATTCATAAAAATGGTTAATGAGAGTAAATGAGATTTATCATCTTTTTTAAATAAAACTTTCAATAATATGTACATGTAAATACATGTCCCAACATTATTAAATGGAAATAGAATGCATAAGTTCATAAATAATTTTGAATAAAGAAGAGGATGGTGATGATCCCTTATGGAATTTCGGTATAGTAACAGCTTAGGTAAGGGTCCAAATGAGGGAGGATAAATAATACATAACTCAAATAAAATCAAATATACAGTAATGTATTGATTATAAATTAATTAAAATATAACCAATTGAAATTAAAATAACTAATTTAAAAGAATGTGCTTGAATTTGAGAGGAGAGGAAGATGAGGATCTTTTATAGAATTTCGGGATAGTAACGGCTTAGGTAAAGGTCCAAATGAGGGAGTATAAATTATAACACACTAAAATAACATCAAATTTATACTAAGGTAATGATTATAAATAAATTAAAATATAACCAATTGAAATTAAAAGAACTAATTTCAAATAAGATGCTTGAATTTGAAAGGAGGAGAGGAAGGTGAGGATCCCTTACTTGAGTGTGTGACTTCAAAATATTTGGAGGAGATTCTTGGGAGTTTTTTGGTGCCTTGGGAGGAATCTAGAGAGTGAAGGGAATAGTATGGTTGTGATCCAAGTAGTTTTAGTGAATATAAATGGGATCTTGGGTGGGTTTATATATGAAAAGAGGGGGATTTCTTTATTATTTAGGTTTTTGACACTATATAATAAAATAACCAAAACCACAAAGCATCCCATGGTTTTTCCATTGGTTTCTATCAAAATGGATTTTTTTTACATTATTTTATAAGTTCAAGGTCAGAAATTATTAAAATAATTTTCTTTCTTATATGGAGGTGAGTCACACTCTTAAAGAAATGATTTTAAAACCTTAAAATATATTACATGTTTTGGAGGATTCATAATGATTTATAAAATAAATAAAATAATATTAAAATCACATTATTTTAAATATAAAACATTGATTTGGGTTTTTATACCATTTATAGTATTTATTACATCACTTTTGGGTCATTATGATGTCATAATGCACACAAGTATATTAATATGGTATTTAATTTTTACATGAAAATTCAACTATCTCAGAAAATTATTAAAAATTAACCATTGGATAATTTTAACGTTATGATTCCAAAAATAATATTCATTTTATCTAAATAATTTTATAAATATGTGAATTTTAACTTTTAAAATAATAACCAATATTTATTAAAAATGACATGTTTTTTTGATAATAATAGTTTTCGAACCCTTATAAAAATTACATTTGACTTCATAAAAATTATATGATCATTCATATTTAATAAAAAAATATTTAATAATAATATTTTATTAAAATATTATTTATTTCAAAAAATTCATTAATTCATTAAAATAATTTCCTTAATTAAATTTGAATATTAACCAAAATAGTATTCATGTTTAATTGAATCAAAATAAAAAACATTTATAAAGTTACAATAATAGGATGTAAATATATTCATTGATATATGAAAAATAATTTAAATAATCATATTTCTATGGTCTTGATACATATCCCATTAATACATTAGAAAATTCCCTAAGAGTAAGGTGTGTTATGGTGGTACTTTCATGGGGCGGTTCGGCGAATAGAGTTTGGGTTGTGATCTCGATGAGCTTGAACTTCTCTCATAAATGGTTTCACTCATACTTAATTTATTAGATCTCATATTGATCTTGGTCAAGGGAAATTCCTAGAAATTATATCTTCCTCAGAAGCTCTGATAAATGGGATTCATAGGTTACGATTCTACTGGTTGAGGCCATCACTTCCTTTGTCTTTGAAAATTGAATTTTATAAAACCCTATATTTATACTAATCATGTTATAACTTTTTAACAACTATATTATCAATATTAATTATTTTTAATGGTCAATTAAATCCAATAGGTTATAATAAAACCAAAGGAGTTCATGTGTTTTCTATAACAATATTTCATGATGAGACATTTAAAAATGGGAATTATATTTATAACAGTTCGGGTTGTTACACACCCATGTCATCGCCCTTTTCTTGTTTTATTATTTGTTGAACTAACTTGATGTATTTTCCATTGACTTCCATGGACATGATCTTATGAAGGTACTACCATCCTGATCAACATGGCCCAAGATATATTACTTCTTTAACCTGGAAATGAAAAATCTTGTCTTAACCATTCAACCAATGTCATACCACCAATGATGCACCCAACACAAGATACCTCACCACAATTTCATTATCATGGTTTTTTCCTTACATCAAAGTACACGATAAAATGGCACACATTGGCGATGATCTCAAGTTAGGATACCATTACACATGTCCGTATATAGGAACATCCAATGACACCCAAAACATGCGGTGTTACTATTACTGGTTTGTCCTCATGGTCTCACTACTAGAGATCACCAAGTGAAAACTTCATGAGAAGAAGTCTCAATGATTATGAGCCCCCAGTACTTGATAGTCAAACATCTATTGTGTCCAGTTATTAATATGTATCTATACCATAGAAAATATATTCAATATAAATGTCATAATATCTCAAGATTCTCATTATAGCCTGGGATCTTCTATAATCGTTTGATACGACAATTAAGCTATGGAAATTACCATTAAAAATGGATGGAAAAAATATCTACACTGTAATGGTAAGAATATATCACATATATCTAACTATACACATGATATGGTAATCAAAATTATTGTATAGTTGGGTCTAGAGAACCCACTATTACAATAGAATGCTGGCAGAGATCTTGGGGAATGACATTAGATCGGATCGAGATCGAGGATTAGTGTGCCAACAAAACATGTGGATCTCACCAATGAAAATGACACAAATTCGTTCTTCGTTAGTGATCAATACACCATGATATAGAATGTTTTTATTTTGTGGATTTATCCCTAATTTTCTTATCCCACAATGAGCACAAATAAATCAACCAACTTATTGATTCATGAATCTATTGTAATTTGGGTATGGGTTTATTTTGCAGTAATTATTAAGAGAATTGTTTATTAAATTTGGGTCTTTGTTCGTCATTCTAACAGAAATGGATAATGGACAACCGAACATGGATGAGGTTTATTCCTATTTTTCATGTTTCATGGTTTTATCTCACCCTTATTTGTGCATTCATAACTGGTATTTTTTTATTATTGGTTTGACAAATACTGGATAATCAATTATTTCACACCCATTTCTTTGCGCAAAAAATTGATATCGTAGATATGGGGTTAGATCAAAGGTGAGATCAAGATGTGAAGATGATGAAGGAATAATGAGGATGGATTTGGTACCATTGGTTCAATTGGGGCATGAAATAGTAATGGGAACCAATGATGACAATTTTCCCATGTGTTTGGGTGGCTGGATTTCGGCGAGTAGAAACAATGAGGTCCGGTCAGGCCAGATCTGTGATCTCTAAGTGTGATCGGTAGTGGAATCAAAGGTAAAAATTACATATTTTATTCATAGTAATAACACATGATTTATGTGAAATCCTACATTAAATATAATGTATTATGATGTTACACGCTATGTGGGAGCCCCTTGTGTGACATTAGGGTTTTTGTGGTGAAGATAAATATCACATGGCGTGTGACACCTATCACACAACATATGACCCTTACCCAGCGGCTTAGTGGGTACCTCATAGGGTACATGTACATGACTATCCATACACATACATGGATAGGACAAATTTACACGGGCAGATTTGTGTACTTGGACACAGTCAGGATTACACAGGCCCGAACATGTCGTGTACTCGGACACAGATATGGACATGGTCATGAACCATGATACATGGGTAGAACCTGGTACCGAAGGGGCATGCTATGTACTTCTAGTACACATTGTGTTCTCCTTAAAAGAATGAATAGATCCATTTTCCTCTCTATATTGGACAAGTTTTGTTAGATTATGTTCCCTTGATCCATTCCCTGAGGGTTATGGAATTACGTCACATGCATAGGAGGGTGATCCCCTCTAAGGAACTTCAAGTTTGGATAGAGTTGTTGGAATCTCTTTATGAGAACTGGAATGAGATCCTCTGTCATCATCATCATTTCCCTAATTGGGTTTTTTGGTATCTTCGTGACCAAGATTGCATGGGTGATGATCCCCTACTTAGTGGGTTAATCTGGATTAGGTTTTTGGTATACCCATTGGCCTTGGGTTTGATCCCCATCCTATGTATCATTATCTTAATAATTCCAGTGTGTACTTATTATGGAAAGGCCTGATGATCAGGAGATATTGGAAGGATTCAATCATGGATATCTAATGTTGTTAATATTTTCATAACATTTTATATACTCCTTTTACTAATTTTATATGAAATGTGCATAATTTGTGTGAAATATTAATGTTTAAATATTAATTATAATTTTTGAGCACTATTTGAATTCATCCAGATTAAATTTAGTTTAATAGTTTAATAATAACTATCACCCTACTGATCCAAATTATGTGGTTATTTTTTTTAGGATTCTTTATTCAATTTCCCACATATCATTAGAAGGAATCATTGGTCAATTCTTCCATTTTAAGGGTTATATGGACCACACAAGAAGACCCACAAAATCTGTGAAGAAACTGGATCATCCATGAATATTGAATTACTGGGATCAATTCATAAATTAAAATTCATTAATTCTCCTAAAACATTAGGATAACAATTCTAGGAGTCATTAATAAAAATTTCAAGGCCCAAATACAAAAACAAGTGGTGCAAATGAAGCTTTTAAGTCCAGCCCACCATTCTGGCCAGGAATTAAAATCAAGACACAATTCATGAATTTTATACTGATTTAATCATCAAATCAGGATGATAATTTTTAGTGTGAAATATAATATATGGTTGGACAACTTTTTAGAATAAATTATTTTTATTTTAGGGAGTATTCCTGTTCAAAACCCCATTCACATTTCAGCCTTTGAAAAGGTGTTGATAAAAATGGACAGGTGAAAAGTGTTTAGTAAAATAGCCATATCTTTGGATCCAAAAGTCCAATGGATTCCCAATTTTTAGGGATTATAGTAAACATCAATATATAAAACTTTTAAGAAGATATTATCTCTATATTCAGCTGTCTGGATGGAAAAATTGGAGATTCAAGTGGAGGGTCATATTTGAAATGAAAATTGTCCACCTCCTTGGGCTATAAATACAGCCCCCTCCTCACCTTGAAAGTGTTGGAACTTCAGAATAGAGGAGTACACATTGGAACAAACAAATCTTTGAAAAAGTCTTGGTATGACCTTACATACTCAATTTTTCACTTGATATACCTTTCCTCCTCTCTTTGTTTTAATTTACTTTTTTAGTTTTCTTCGTTTGTAATTTCACAAGTGTTTATCTTTTTAATTCTGTTTTAATGAAAATTTATTCTTAAATATCTCTTATTATCATCCACCTTATGTAGTTTAATATAAATTTTCTTAAAATAGTTTGAATCAAGTTAAAACCCTTTCCCTTATTTTGCTTCCTCATTCAATCGAAAGTCTTTTTTTAACTCTCTTCAATGATCATGTGTGTTCGACGCACTACTCTTTCCTTATCCCATTATTTTTGTTCTATTTATAATTAATCACCATAATCATATATTACCAGATTAATAAACATCTTAATTGATGAGTAAATATACCATTGGTTTGAGTCATTATTTAGAGATATTAAGCGATTGAGAGCTTTTTCTCGATGAGTATTCTTTAATTTAACATTGTGTATGTTAGACTTAACATGTCATGGATTAATGACTTTTTCTATTTAATGTGTGGTTTCTATGGATTATTGGAACCATAAATAAACTACCACAAACAAGATTTGATTGATATTACAACCCTAAGTTAAGTTGAGGCTTGGATTAAAGCCTTAACATTTAGTAATTCCAATCAACGTTATCTTGTGAAGTGGGTGTCAATTTAAATGAAATATAAAGCAAAACTCAAGGATATCACAAACTTAACTACCTAAAAATGAAATCACCCCAATATTTATCAAATTGTTAAATCAAACACAAATCCTTAATAACTTCATTTAATCTCTGCAAACAAACCCCCCAATCAAAATACAATCAACTAAAAACAATCGACTATTAAAAAGTATCATCATTAAGGATTCGACCCGAGTGCTGGTATACACATTAGAAGAGAATCAGAACTTTGAACGGTCTATAGGTGATAATTGTCTGCGATTTCAAATGGTTTCGTTGCCAGGGATGGTGAAATTAAGTAGTCATTAGTTTTTGGTTATTGTAAAAAACAAAAAACAATAAATTTTTTAAAAAAATAAAAAAATACAAAGAAAAACCCATCTTTCTATTTCTTCCAAAATATCTCTAAATGCCCTGTAGCCTCCCAAACAATCTCTCGGATTTTTTTGACCCTGAAATAGAGTAAACACTTCACCAAATTAGGAGGAACATTAGGGATAATCAAATAAATCAAGAACTAGTCCTTGTCCAACCAATTTAATTAGATATGGATAATCCTAGGGAACAAACCCTTAAAGAACTTGATGCCCCTAATATGAATTACCAACCCCTTGGTATTCAATATCCAAACATAGAAGCTGAATTCAAACTCAAATTGGGTTTGATTCATCTTCTCCCTCATTTCCATAGGCTAGCCGGTGAGGATCCGCATCTCCACCTTAAAGAGTTCCAAGTGGTGTGCTCTACCATAAAGCCTCAAGGGGTTTCTAAGGAACAAATAAAACTTCGAGCATTCCCTTTTTCCTTAGATGACTACACCAAGTCATGGATTTACTACCTCCCTCCTAGTTCCATAACCACATGGAATGACATGAAGCGACTCTTTTTAGAAAAATTATTTCCTGCTTCTCGTACTGCTTCTATCCTAAAGGAAATAAGTGGTATTCATCAATTCTCAAATGAATCACTCCATGAATACTGGGAGAGGTTCAAAAATCTTGTTGCAACCTAACCACACCACCAAATCCCTGACCAAATCTTGATCCAATACTTCTATGAGGGGTTATTGGATATGGATAGAACTCTCATTGATGCCGCAAGTGGCGGTACTCTTGTTGATAAAACTCCTGCAGCTGTAAGAGATCTCATAAGCAACATGGCTATAAACACACAACAATTCCATACTCAAGCACATGATCAAGTCAAACAAGCCCAAGATAATTAATCCTTAGATTCCAACAAGATGAATGAGTGGATGAGTGAACTTACAAGACTTGTGCGATATCTAGTGGTGGATTCCAAATCCCCAATATCATCTTCTCTAAAATCAATGTTTCCTAGACCTGTCAAAAACTGTGGAATTTGCAAATTACCAGCTCATCCAATAGACACATGTCCACAACTTCAAGATGAACCATCTGATTCATCTGGACCAATGGATCTCAATGCAGCATATTCTCAGAGGAACACCAACCCTCAACAATCAGGTTAGTTTGTTAGAAACTTCAACAAAGCCCACTCTGATCTCTTCTCTTTTACCTTCAACCAAGGTTTGAGGTATAGTAATCTCATTTCTCACCCCCCTCAATTCCTTCCTCAAAACCCAAACCAATTCCAATATGTTCAAGGTGGTGGTAACTTCCATCAACCTTATCCTTTTATTCCTCAACCTCAAAGGAACAATCCTCCTCCTTGATTACACTATCCTAGTGATCCTTCCCAATTCCCAAACCAATACAATCACTTTCCCAAGAACCAAAATAAAGGTATTCCCAATCTGGTACAAGCCACTTCTTCCAAGAAACCATGGGAATGTGTAGTGGAAGATCTTTCCCCTTCACCCTTTCCATCCTCAAAAACATTGAAACACAAATTGGTCAACTTGTATCCCACCTGAGACAGCAACAATAATCAAATTCTTCCCAGCTCCCATCTCAACCATTACCCAACCTCAAGGGTTATGTAAGTGCAATTTCACTTAGATTGGGGAAGAAAATTTCTATGTATCAAGATAATTCTTCCAACCCCCTTTAAATGTTGACCTAGAAAATGAAAAGAAAAAGAAACTCAAAAAGGAATCTGAATCCATTCCCTCACCTCCTTCCATTCCACTTAGTAATCCAATTCCATTTCCTCAAGATGTTTTTAAGACAAAGAAGTCCTTTGAAACTGATCCTAAAATGCTTGACATGTTTTGACGTGTTGAAGTTAACATTCTCCTATTATATGCCATTAAAAAAATCCGAAGTATTCTAAGTTTCTCAAGGAGTTGTGTACCCATAATAGGAAACTTAGGACCTTTGAAAATGTTTCCAACCAGTAGTATATTCCCATAAAGTGAAAATATCCATGGACCTTTATGGTTCCATGCTAAATTGGAAGTTCTAACTTTGATGATGCACTCATAGACCTAGGATCCTCAATTAATGTCATTACCAAATCCATCTTCTCCAACCTTAGTCTTGGTCCCTTACATCCAATGGGTGTTTTCATTCAATTGTCCAATCAAAGCACTGCAAGTCCTAAGGATATAATCGAGGATATCCTTGTTCATGTGAATGATCTTATCTTCCCCACTGATTTCTATGTCCTTGACATGGAAGGTGATATGAACTCTTCTTGATCTCCCCTAATTCTAGGAAGACCATTCCTAATGACACTGAGAACCAAAATTGTTGTCCATTCAGGCATCTTATCCATGGAATTCGGTGACCAACTGGTCAAGTTCAACATTTTCCAAGCCATGCGATACCCATCTGAGGATCACTCTGCATTATTAATCCATGCTTCTGAGGACACTTCTGAGAGTCAATTGAACCTCATTCCATCATGTTCATCCTATTTTGAAGAGATAGGATCTTGTGAAATCTACACCAGGATTAACCAATTCATAAGTGGTGAAGTTGATGTGGACCTCTCATTAATATACTATATCAATCTAGAGGATCTTGAAAACTCTATTGAATCTCACATCAACTCTAATTTCTACTGCGACACCTTGGACAGTATAAAGGAAAATTAATCAAAACCAACTGAAGTCCCTTCCACTATTCCTGATTTTTCTAACCCACAAATGAAAGATGAGACTGATCTAAAACCTCTACTTGAACACATAAAATATATATTCCTTTTCCATGATCACTCTTATCCTGTCATTATATCTACTTCAATTACTAAAACCGAGGAGTCCAAACTTGTTCAGGTGTTAGAGGAAAACAAAAAGTCCTTAGGTTGGACCCTAGATGACATACCAGGAATCAACCCCGCCCTTTACATGCATCACATCAATTTTGAGGAATCATCCAAACCAATTATAGAACCACAAAGAAGACTCAATCCACTCATACTTAAGGTAGTTAGGGAAGAGATCACCAAGATTCTTCAAGATAGTATTATCTACCCAATTTTTGATAGTGAATGGTTTATTCCAATTCAAGTTGTAGCTAAGAAGGGTGGGATAACTATTGTTCCAAATGAACATGGGGAGGTAGTCACAACTCGAGTGAAGAACAAATGGCGTGTGTGCATCGATAATCAAAAATTAAATGTTGAAAGATGAAAATATTACTACCCTCTTTCATTCCTTGATCAACTGCTAGAACGATTAGCCGAAAAGTCACACTATTGATTTCTTGATGGATACACCAGCTAATTCCAAATCTCAATCGCACCTCAAGACCAAGAAAAGACTACTTTCACTTCCCTCTTTTCAACATATGCATATAAGAGAATGCCTTTTGGCCTTTTCAATGCTCCTGAAACATTCTAGAGGTGTATGATGAGTATATTTCCTGAATTCATTGAACACTGCATGGAAGTCTTCATGGATGACTTTACCATTTATGGTGAGTCATTTGAATCTTTCTTGAATTCACTCTCTCTTGTCCTTCAAAAGTGTGTCAAGTGAAACCTTGTGTTAAATTTTGAAAAATTTCACTTCATGGTTGAAAATGAGATTTTTCTAAGGAATAGAGTTTCAAAAGATGGTATTGAAGTTGATACTACCAAAATTAAAGTGATCCAATCACTTCCTAAACCCACTTATCTTTGAGACATCCATTCATTCCTTGGTCATGCTGGTTTCTATCATCGATTCACCCATAAATTCAGTAGGAATTCCCTCCCACTCACTCAATTGCTCTAAAATTATATCACTTTCTATTTCGATGAGGTTTGAAAGAGAGCCTTCATTGAACTCAAAACTACTCTTACATTTTCCCTGATAATCAAACCCCTAAAATTTTCATTACCCTTTGAGTTGATTTGTGATGATTCTGATAGATCTGTTAGGGACTTTCTTGGTCAAAGAAAAGAAAATATTCCTCATTTCATCTATTATGCCTAAAAAACAATGGATAAAACTCAATCTCACTACATTGTCACTGAAAAGGAACTTTTAGCAGTGTTTTTTGCCTTAGATAAATTTTGGCCCTATCTCTTAGGTGCCAAAATCATCATCTTCACAGACTATTCAGCTATAAAGTTCTTACTCAAGAAAAGTGATTCCAAACCAAGCCTAATAAGATGGATCCTAATGATCCAAGATTTTGACCTTGAAATCAAAGATAGTCCAGGAAAATAAAACCCTGTGGATGATCACCTGAGTAGAATTTCTAATTATTCTCTTTCAGAAATCATTGATCTTGAATTCCCCAATGAGCACCTTTCATATCTCACTCAAAAAATACCATGGTATGCCCCAATTGTAAATTTCTTGGTTTCTGGTGTTTTTCCTAAAATTTTTTCAAAAGAACAAAAAATGAAGTTGAAAAGTGATTAAAAATACTATTTTTGGGAAGAAAATAAACTTTGGAAAACTGGGGTAGACATGGTAATTAGGAGATGTGTTGATGAAAATGAACATTCTTCCATAATATAATTCTGTCACTCAATGCCTGGCGGTGGCCAATTTGGACCACTGAGGACCTCCCAAAAGGTCCTAGACTCTGAATTATTCTAGCATTCACTCTTCAAGGACTCACATGTGTTCTTTCAATCATGTCCCACTTGCCAAAAGTTTGGTACAATTTCAAAGAGAAATGAAATGACCCAAAAGACTTTAATTTTATGTGAGATATTTGATGTTTGGGGCATCCATTTCATGGGACCATTACCCCCTTCTAATGGATTCTCATACATTATTCTTACGGTTGATTATGTTTCTAGGTGGGTTGAGGCCAAACCCACTAGAAAGGATGATTCACATACTATTAGTGAGTTCCTAAAGACACACATCTTCCACTGATTTGGCACACCATGTGCCTTCATAAGTGACTTAGGAACTCATTTTTGTAATAAAACCATGGAATCTATTTTGAAAAAGAATTGGGTTGTACATAAAACTTCAACTGCATATCAACCCCAAACAAATAGCATGGCTGAACTTTCTAATATAGAAGTCAAAAGAGTGCTTGAGAGAATTGTTAAGACCACTAGAAAATATTGTCCTGAAAGACTTGTTGAAGCACTTTGAGCTTATCAAACTACCTATAAAACAACCATTGGGATGTATCCTTTTAGGATTGTTTTTGATAAAGCATGTCATTTTCCATTTGAAATCCAACATAAGTCTTTTTTGGTTGTGAAAACCTATAATTTTGATTGTGAAAAATCTGGAGAATAAAGATTGTTGCAATTGGCTGAACTAGAGGAGCTTCGACTTGATTCTTATGAGAATTATAATCTATACAAAGAAAAGGATAAGGTACTCCATGACAAACACATCCTGAGAAAGGTATTCCATGAAGGTGAAAAGGTATTACTTTTAAACTCTCGATTTCATCTTCACCCAGGTAAGCTTAATTCTTGATGGGAAGGTCCTTTTGTTATTACTAATGTTTACCCATTTGGTGCAGTGCAAGTCCAAGACCCCTCTTCAAAAAAGGACATTCATAGTTAATGGACATCGGTTAAAGCATCACCATGAGGGGACACACAATCTTGGAACCACATCGACTTCCATCGGATCCACAACTTATACAGTAAACACACCACTGGATGGAGACGGCGACCCGCCACATCCAAACCAGGTGGCACCTATTTACCTTTAACTCCTCTTATCCCTATCTCTCTCTCTCTCTCTCTCTCTCTCTTTCTTCCTCTTCCTCCATCATTCTCATTTTTTTCACTTTCCTTATCAAACTTTTTTATTTATTCTTTCTCTTTTGTGTAGGTGTGTCTTTATAAAAAAACTAAAAAAATCCCTAAAAAACTGAAAAACTATAATAAAAATCACTTAAAAAATATATGGAAAAGAAAGAGTCATGATCAATCACCTTAAAATTTTCAAATTTTGTCTAAAAATTTTGGCGAGTCAAAAATATATGTTTTCATATAAAAAATTTTGAATTTTCATCATGACTTTGGATAAAGAATTTAGTGTCAAGAATAATAAATTTTGAATGCACATTTATTGATTTGGAAAATGATTTTCCCCACCCGTGAGGAACAAAATTTTCTTTCATGCCAAGTATACCTATGTCCATCTTTTCAAAATGTGTGGTTTTCACCCCAATTTGTAAATATTGAGTTTGTGGACATTTAAGCTGAATTTACAACTTTGGTGTGCATTAATATGATAGAGGCATTTTCTGATCCTCATGAGAATCACAATAGCCAAATAGCCTCCCATTTCCCTTATATTAATCCTCCTTTTGAAATCCCCTTAGATCCTATGAAAACCTTTTTTTATAGCCACATTACAAGCCTAATACCTTATCCCACCCAATATCAACATGGATTTTCATTGCATAATTTTTTGAAATTTAAGTCTGGTGGGAATGGATTTCATTTTGGGTACCCTTTTGTTGATTTTCACCATGTTATCATATGATTTAGGGCAAGCATCAATTTAATTGTGGGGGATATTTTTTCCTTCAGTGGGGTTTGGGAATTTATATATGTTTATCTTTTACAAATTATATTGAAAAGTGCTCAAAAATTATTAAAAAAATTAAAAAAATGAAAATAATAATGGGTTGTGTTTTGGGTGGGTCAAAAATCACTCTTCCTCAACCTTTGATCTTGTTATAACTATTACAATTAGTGTCGTGAGGAGATCAATCATGGGTTGGGAGATGAGTGTGAGATCTATTTCAAGTTCAACTTTTGAAAAATTCAAAAAAAATGAACACTTATGTCATTAGGAGAATTTTCATGGTTTGTAAATATTTCATCTTCTCATCCACTTCAAATTTCCTTCCTATTTTGTATCTTATTTCACATTTTCATTCCCTCATAAATATGTGTTTCCATTTCCTTTCATGTATCATTTCAAAAAAAATTGTGCATTGCTTTTTTCTATGTTGGTGTTTTACCCCCCCCCCCCCCCTTCCTATCTTTTGGATATTATCTTCCTACCATCCCATAGCCATAGAATACCCCTTAAAAATACCTCTTGATTCTTATGCACTTTAGGATAGGTAATGAAAGCTGAGATATCTTTCAAACTCTAAGATTTTCACTTTTGGTTTGTGAAAGAGTGAACCTCCATTAATGAATTTTATCATATTGAGAGGTGTGAGTTTTGAGTATCCACATTTTTCATTTTTAATTTTGAGCATGAAAAAATGAATTGTTTTTGGAATAATGTTTCTATAACAAATTGTGGTGGAATTCAATATGGATGAGTGAAATTGTCTAAACCTCCCCTGATTGGGGAAAACAAAATTTTAATATTTGTTGGTGAGTGAAAATGATTTTTGTCATGGTTTTATATTTGTTGTACATGAGAACATGCACAAGACTATGTGTGGGGGAATTGATGTTATTAATATTTTAATAACTTTTTATATACTCTCTTCACTGATTTTATATGAAATGTGCATAATTTGTGTGAAATGTTAATGTTTAAATATTAATTATAATTTTTGAGCACTATTTGAATTCATCCAGATTCAAGTAAGTTTACTAGTTTAATAATAAATATCACCCTACCAATCCAAATTGTTTAGTTATTGTTTTTTAGTATTCTTTATTCAATTTCCCATATATCATTAGAAGGAATCATTGGACAATTATTCCACTTGAAGGGTCATATGGACCACATAAGAAGGCCCACAGAATCTGTGAAGAAAATGGACCATCCATGAAGATTGAATTACTGGTATCAATCCATAAGTTCAAATTAATTCATTATCCTCAAACATTCGGATAACAATTCAAGGAGTCATGAATAAAAATTTCAATTCCCAAATAAAAAAACAAGGTGCCCAAATGAAGCTTTGAAGTCCAGACCACCATTCTGAATGGGAATTAAAATTAGGACACTATTACTAAATTTTCTCTTGATTTAATCATCAAATCAGACTGGTATTTTTTAGTGTTTAAGATAAGATATTGGAGAGAAATTTGTTAGAATAAATTGTTTTTATTTGTGGTCATCTTCCTATTCAAAAACCCATTCACATTTCAGCATTCGAAAAAGTGTTGATAAAAATGGACAGGTGAAAACTGTTTAGTAAAATAGCCATATCTTTGGCTCAAAAAGTCCAACGGCCGCCCAATTTTGAGTGATGAAATTTAAAATCAATATATACAACTTTTAATAAGATATTTTCTCGAGATTCAGATTTCTGGATGGCCAAATTGGAGATTCAAGTGGAGGGGCAGATTTGGAATGAAAATTTTCCACCACTTTGGGCTATAAATAAAACCCCCTCCTCACTTTGCAAGTGTTGGAATTTCATAAGAGAGGAGAACACATTGGCATGAAAAAATATTTTCCAAAGGATTGTGAGGACCTTCCATACTCAAGTTTTCACTTGAGAGACCTTTCCTCCTCTCTTTGTTTTAATTTACTTGTGTAGTTTTCTTCGTTTGTAATTTCACAAGTGTTTGTCTTTGTAATATTGTTTTAATGCAAGTTTCTTCTTAAATATATCTTATTATCATCCAAATTCTATAGTTTAATTTTAATTTTCTTAAAATAGTTTAAATCAATTTAAAACTATTTCCCTTCTTTTTCTTCCTCATTCAATCGAAAGTCTTTTTTTAACTCTCTTCAACAATCATGTGTGTTCGATGCACTACTCTTTTCTTATCCCGTTATTTTTGTTCTATTTATAATTCATCACCATAATCATATATTACTAGATTAATAACCATATTAATGGCTGATTAAATATACCATTGTGGTGAGTCATTATTTATAGATGTTAAGCGATTGTGATCTTTTGCTCGATGAGTATTCTTTAATTTAATATTGTGTATATTGGACTTAACATGTCATGGATTAATGACTTGTTTTGTTTAACGTGTGGTTTCCATGGATTATTGGAACCATAAATACACTACCATAAACAAGTTATGATTGATATTATAACCCTAAGTTAATCTAAGGCTTGGATTAAATCCTTAACACTTAGTAATTCCAATCAACGTTATCTTGTGAAGTGGGTGTTAATTTAAATGTAATAAAAAGAAAAGATCAAGGATATCACAAGCTTAACTCCCTAAAAATGAACTCACCCCAATCTTTATCAAATTTTTAAATCATACACTATTCGTTAATAACTTCATTTAATCTCTACAAACAAACCCCTAATCAAAATACAATCAACTAAAAACAATTGACTATTAAAAAGTATCATCATTGAGGATTCGACCCAAGTGTTGTTATACACATTAGTAGAGAATCAGAAATTTGAAAGGTTGATAGGAAAAAATTAGTCATACTTTCACTATCTGGTTTGTGGAGTGAGTTCTCCTAGATGAGTGATATGTGGAACCTTCAAGCAGGAATCCTAGGCTAGAATTACGGTTGCGATATTACTTGAGTTAGTGTGTCTATGTTGAGTATATATGTATATTCTTATTATATGTGTTGCTGAAATATACCTGTGATGAGTTGACTATTATTCTTGATTTTATATTCTTAGTGATTTCAAGGTGACCTACTAGGTATTTTTATACCTAAATTTTCATGGGATTTTCCCGCATGTGTTGTGTCTTATGCAGACAATTGACCTTTTTACGGAGTCCTAGGGGACTAGGAACATGCATAGCTTAGTGATCCAGATAGACCGAGGTATGTTCTTGCAGTTACCTTGAAAGTAGTTCTTTTACATACTTTACAAGTTGGACTTGTTCTTAGTTTCTTTGTGGTGGACTTGTATTTAGCCCTTTTACCTTCCGGTACTTGTTTTTGTACTCTTATGGTGGTATTTTAGATGTATGCATGCATGGTTATCAGTTGTTTTACATTTTTTCATTGTATGGTCTTGGAGATGTGTGTGTGTGTGTGTGTAGATACATTAGGCTAAGACCTCCCATGTGAGTAATATTCCTACTCAACAATGATTGCCAACCTCTGGCCTATTGGAGGTGAGTTTGGGGTAGTTCTTGTTTGGTCCCCATTAAGTTGGGTCATGACACTAGATTTTCTCCATGAAGAATCAAGACTCTAGATTTTTTATAGAGTCATTAAATTTATCAATGTATTTCTTCATAGTGAATTGAACTCCATGATTTCTGAATTTGGTTTTTCTTGGATCAGTTTGGAGGGTAAGACCCATATAAGCACTCAGATTGCTAAAATAGTACTGGAAACCTTACTGTAGGAAGTAAGAACAATGTTGTTGCTGCTCAAGTGGATAATCCTAATGGGTGTTGTTTGTAGGCCACTCACTGCTAGCTTTTTTTCCTCATGCCATTTGAGAGTTGTGATTTTCCTAGTGATGGAAGAAAGCATAAAGGAAACTGTACTAAATCTATAAACATGACCGAGGGAACAAAAATTTTCTTGGAAAATGGGTTGACATTTCATCTACTCCAAGTTGGCCAAGAATTTTTTAGGTGTCATGACCCGTCCCCCGGGGCCCGTGACATGACTACCCCAAGCCCGCTTTCCATAGGCCAGGGGCTTACGACTAGCACCAAAGGCGTAACTCCCTAAAATTGGGAAGACATTGCCTTTATAACCTGTAAACACACACACAAGCAAGCACACAGCTAGATGAAACACCAAGTATACTATATAACAAAAGAGTGTTGAAAGTAAAAGGGGCCATAATATAAGCCCAACTGGAAAATACAAGTACAACAGTGATACAACACAACTGAAAGAAAAGGAAGACGGCTACTGGATCGTCTTCTGGGGTTCCTACCTGAAGGGTAGGTACATATCACCTCCTCAACACTCCACGTCCGTCCGTCTCCTCCGTGTACCGACTCGCTGTATGGTCCACCTCCGGGCACCGTCCAGTCCTAGTACTCTCCGCCTCGATCAGCGTTGTCCGTCGTCTGCATCCAACACAATGAGGTGCAGGCATAACCCATGCAGGGGTGAGTATAACGATACTCAGTAGGGACCCTGATACTGTAACACACCGAGCTTCCACGATACGCTTCTCTTTCAATAATGAAGTAGCGTGTGTTGTACGCAAACTCGAGTTCTAAAACACCGCAACTAATCAAAGTAGTCGTTATGAATAGTAATAACCACTTTTTAAATTTATAGAAATTTTATATTTCAAAATGGACTTCATTTTTGTATTTGTAATATCGAAATTATCCTAAGTTGAATTTTTTGTAACTTTCTCAGAACTTCCAATTTTTTTTATGAATAATGAAAAATACTTAAAACAACTTTTTTAATAAAAATAATTTATTGTGATAAATTATACTATTTAGTGGTTTTAAATTATAATTAGAATATATTTTTACCATTGTATCCAATTGTGGTCATTGGAATTAATTTAACATTGAAATTGGACATAAACAATTGTCAATCTTTTGATATAAATTGTTTCTTAAAAACATGCTATTTGTTGTGACAGTGGGAATTAATTATAAAATAAATTAATGCAACTTATATTTTTGGAATTTTGTAAAATAGACATCATTTTTTAAATCAGAATATCAATTATAGCTTAGGGTGAAATTTTGGCATTGTTCTGAAAAACTTCAATTTTTGATGAATAGTGAAACCACTAAGTGGTAGTTAAATAACTGATTTTTCATTTAAATGAAATATTACCACCTCTGTGATTTTATTTTCAAAAATCCGACATACATGGTTGTCATTAAGAAGTAAAATGTGGTTCAATGAGATTAAAATAATTTTTGGTGAATAGTAACTTTTAAGTTCTTAATCGCGATTAGAGGTAATTAGTGTAGTTTAAGGTAAAAATAATGTTTTAATAATATGAGATGAGATTGACACATGTCCTACCCTCATTGGATGTGCCATGGCCGACCAATACAATCCATGGGTCAACTTGGGGACCCCATGGAGCCACTTTAGTTGGAAAATGACATAAATACCTTTTATTTAATGTTAAAGTAAAAAAATGACACAAACATGAAATGTTTTACTAAAACAATTTTTACATGGGGTTATACAAGTCATATTTTTGACTATAAATATTCATTGGAAATCTAAAAAGATTTCCTACATCATAGTATTTTTTTTATAATTTTTAGACATTAAATAAATTAAATTATTTATGACATCATTATGATGCAGCGATGACCTCATTATTTAACGATTTTAATAAAATGAAAAGATAATGTACAATCCAAGGATTAAACTTGTCCAAAGACTATTGGATGGGTAGATTTATAACCCTTATCACCTTATCCACGAATTATATAAGTGTGGGACCTTTATAATCCGAAAATCATTGTATAATAATGTAAAATTTCCTTACTTTCCAAGAGTGCCCCTCCTCTCCTCTTATAAAAGGCCCCCACCTCTACCACCTCATTCACACTTTCAAGCCATTTGGCTCGGCCAAAATCTGCCCAAATACTCTCCTAACTTCACCCTATTACTCCTAGAAGCCTCACTTTGGGCAGAACTCTTCCCAATGAAGCCTTTGGCTCAAATCAAAAAGAGTTACCCGATTTTAAGGTAATGTATTCTCTAATGTTGTTTTGTTTTATTTTTATTCTCCAACCCCATAAACACTTTTTATTCATTTCTTTTGTAACAACACCAGTATCCTCAATATACTAGTATGTTGTTATAAGAAGGATTCGAGCTACACTTACACACACCTACATCTAATGGTTAAAGAACATACTGTTTCTGTGGATGACGAATTTTTGCCTCACGAAACGATGATTGTTCAACACTCATATAACACCTCTAATGGTGGCCATTATGATGAAACTATTTTTATATATAATATATAATATGTTTATGTTTTCCTTATGCTTCTGTATTTCTAATTTATGGCATACTTTATGATTTCCATTATGGGTAAACGCGATAATTTCATTTTAGGAAGTGCGGACTATCGCCCCCTCAAAGTGATGTGAATCGTTAATGCCATATGTGGGATGTATAAAGGATGGAGTAAATGATATTATATATGATTTTATACTGGAACTATATTATACCTTTATATAATTATGATTTTATTCCATTAAATACGAAATATAAATGAAAGTAGCGTTCATGCGTACGTACGGCTTACCGTCTCCATGAACGGTGCATTTCATTTCTTAACTCTAAATATTACGTAATATTATGAATGAATGTATATACTGGATATATATGATATATATGACATCTAAATCATGAATATAATTTTGGAGATAATGGATATTCTACCACATAAACAACTTGTAATTATAAGAAGTTTATTGTTGACTCAAGTACCAAAAATCGACAAAACGACCGTTATTAACTTAAATAATTACATAATGTTCATAACATTGTAATAAGTGATATAAAAAGGATAATGAAATTGAAAATGGTAGATATTAACTCTAGTTTATTATTCAGGAGTTTAAAGAATGGTTGATTCAAGTTAGACACGAGGTAAGGGAACTTCTTAACCCAATTTCCATTCTTTGGGTTAATCTCCTACTTTCAAATTATGTCATGATATTATTATGTCCTATTTTGTATTTTTACGTTCTTTATGTGTACCTATAATGAATACACATAATAGATCTATTTTATTTTATAAATGATCTTTTTAAGGACTTCGTCTCAATCCCCTTTCATTGAGGCGTATTTGGTTTTATACACAACTTTCTTTTATACGGTGTATAAACCCCTTTGACTTTTACGTTTATTCAAAAGGAATCTTTTTTATACGAAGAGTTTTGATAAACGACAAAAGGGAATGTTTTTCTTTCCGTACTTATGCGGCGACAACGACTTCTCCGCCGCCGTGACCATTATTTGAGTTTCGGCTTCCTCTACAAGCCATCATTTTTTTTAATGAAAAATAAATACAAAGTTTTAACTTTCTTTTATTTTGGTATTGAAAATGGTTTTGAAAGCGTTTTTATTATATCAATGTGTTGTATTGATATCTTGTGATTGAAATGTGGAAATGTTATGTTTCCTTTATGCATGTTTTATGTGATACGATTATGTTATGGTTTATTATATGTTTAAACCTATTCATATGAGGAATGTATTAGACTTGATAAGTGACGGGTGGAGCCCGCTATAGCTCCTCGATGCATCGGTAGGTCTCATAAGACAACTAGACGTGGAATTGGCCGAGGCCCTTTCCCAATTTGATTTATGGTTTTGGCCGAGGCCTTGAAAAAATGTTTCAGAATGTCTGGCATTATACATTCCCTCATTATGAAAGTGGTTATTGATATTGCATGTGATTATTCGACCAATAGAATATCCATGTGAAGAAGTGAATGGCATTATCTCATTTTACTTTTGCCATATTATATTGATGTTCAAGTTTAAAAGGCTTTTGTTTTAGTTATACATTGCCTTAAATTTTTATGTTTATTTATGAAAGCTTCCGCAATGTTGTTATCCTTACTGAGCATCTGAGCTCACCCCTTTCAATGTTTTAATATTTTCCAGGATGTGAATAAGTATTTTAGGAATGACCTGCAGGGATAGTCAGAAGAGGATATGAGTGTGGACTATGAAGACTTTGTTATTAATTTTTCACTTTATGATGTAATGTAACATTTATGAATGTATCTAGTGTTTCCAAAGCTACTAAACTAATCGGTCTTTCGAGACTTGATCTTTTGTGATCATGCCAATGTTACGAAGTAATGCACCGACTCTGGGTAGCTGGGGTCGGGGCATTACAGATACCCTCAAGGTCTCACAAAATCCGGCAAGGATAAACCATAAAGAAATGAAATCAACAGATAACCCTAATTAGGTATATTCCCATACATATACCTAAGTTATTAAGTAATCCATCTCAAACATGAGGAAAACACAAAAGTACTGACTCAGCTCAACGAGGATTTTATTCACATTATCGAAACCACCACTATTGGAGAACTCCTCCTATGTCGATTATAGTGGGTCTGCTGCAACACCAAGCATGCTTCCCAATAACCTTGGACTGTTGAGGTACTCCTCCTATCGAGTACCGTGGGTCTGCCGCGTCACACAGAGGCGCTCCCCACAATGGGTCTGTCGCGTCACCAAGCGTGCTCCCTCTCGTAGCCTGCAGAGGTACTCCTCCTATCGAGTACCGTGGGTCTTCCGCGTCACCAAATGTTCTCCTACACCGTGGGCCTACCGCGATACCAAGGCTCTCCCCACTAGGCTAGTAGAGTCATTTTGAGTCAAACGGTCAGCAGTCGTGAGGTCTCAGCCAGTTACTAGGTCTCCGCACTACGCTCGCTTATTTGCAGGAGGATCTAATCCACGAGCTACTAGTCGATACTCCAACTGTCGCAAATCCCCACGAAGAATTATCTCAAAGGTCTGTCATGTCATATGGGTCTCAACTCAATTGACGGCGCATCAATCGGACACCTGGTCTGTGAGTTATTAGCCTTATAGTCCCGGGGGCCTAGTTGGATTCGTGCACAATCCAACCTGACCGTATCTCAACTATACCCAAAACTTCATTAGAGTATACTCCAAGGGACCATCACTCTCCAAGAATTCCAGCACCACTGACGGTTCGTCAAACGGACACCCGGTGCCAAAGATATGACCAAAAGAAAGTAAAGGGCCATAGTGGGCCCGGGTCCGGTCCAACCTGGTTCGAGTCGACCCAGCCTGCCCATTGGGTCTGGCCCAGCCCGCCCCACTGGGCCCCACCCAGCGGGCTGTTAGGGGCCACAGAGAGCCGCGAGGGTGTAGACCGGTCACGAGGGCGCAGATTGGCCATGGGTCGGTGCGAGGGCGGTTCAGCCTGAAGGGCACCATGTGGGTGGATCTTCCTGGAGGGAGTCGCGAGGTACCGGTTTGGCCGGGGGGCCATGAGGGTGCGGCCGGTTCGGACGGGGCTCAGAAGGCCGACGGGCTGGCGCGACCGGGGCGGCTCAGGAGCCGACGGGTGGCGCGACCGAGGTGGCGAGGCCGATGGGTGGCGCAACTGGTGGGCGGTGTGGCCGGGGCGGCTCAGAAGCCGGCGGGCAGCACGGTTTAGCCTGGGGTGACGGAGCTGGTTTGGCCGAGGTGCCGGAGCATCGCGGGGGCGGCGCGGGTCGCGAAGGCTACGGGTGGCACAGTCGTTGCCTTCGTCGCTTTCGACACCATTGTTGCCTTCCTATGTTTCTAAGAACACCATAAAGAAGAACGGCAGGGGTTCGGGCCATGTTTGTTTGGCCCACACCCTCCGTGTTTAGAGTGGTAGCATATGACTCAACAAGAAAGAAGAACTTCAAGCTTACAACTTCCCACAACATTTCATTCCCAAGCCACAAATGAAACCAAGTTAAGAATATGGGAAAATTATTATCACGCAAATAATCCCCCTACAACTTCTCACAATAATTTATTCCCAACTCGTAAAGAAAACATTCTCATATCAACTTGATAATAAGTTGATCGGCGTTCTTTGTTTTTAGAAGGAAATAATCAAGGGAATAAAATCATATTTAATTAAAATCCCTACCTCGTATTGTTCATGACGATGATGAGGAGGGAAGTTCAGTTGTCGAAGACATCCCGTGTCGGTTGCCTCTGCAAGGTGCTTTCGAGGAAGAAGTCGAAGACATTTCTCATCAGCGTTCTTCATGGAGGAAGTGTTCTTCGTTGGGATCTTTCTTCCAATATTCCTCCTCTCCCAAGTTCCACCAAAATGAAATAATAGCCTCAAAATAATAGATTAAGACATCTATTAAGTCGTTGCATAATATTTCAAATGGTTTAATCAATTAATTGATGTTTTGGATCAATTAATTATTGGGAAAGGCTATCAAGATTAATGGTAGGTGCGTTGGCACAATTAAGGTAGAGAAGGTCAAGATTCTCTCCCTCATTTATTGTGGGAGTTGAGAGGTTTTAGGCCTCAGGTGGTCCCCACCACCCTAACCTCTCATGGGAGGTTATGGTTCGGGTGGTCCCCACCACCATAACCTCTCATGGGAGGTTAAGTTCTAGTGGTTCCCACTTCCAACTTCCATGTGGAGGTTTAGTTACAGTGGACCCCACCTGAAATGTCCACATAGAAGGTCAAAATAAAATAAAATGAATTTTATTTTATTTTATTATTTCCATGAAAAACCCAAAAACTAACTTTCGCCCTCGACCATCTGTCGTCGAGGTGAAAGTATCCTTAAGCGAATACCGGCGCTGTGAGTTCAATGGTGCCCTCAGATTTCAATTCCGATCACCAGTTCAAAAGTTATAAAAACCCACTCTTATGTTTACTGAACGTACCTGAACAAAACTTCATAAATTGATTCTGGGCACACCTGGCCACAGAATCACAATCCATCAATTTTCCCGGACTCGTAAAATCCCCATTTAATTAAAAAAATACATGGAAATTCTAGGTCCTTACATTCTCCCCACCTTGGGGCTCTACGTCCCCGTAAGCCACAACTCAACTAGGTAAACAAGTGGGGGTACTGAGCACGCATCTGAGCCTCCCGCTTCCATGTGCTCTCCTAGAGGTTCCCATACTGGTAGTGAATGCGCACCATAGGTATCGACCATCCATGAAGGATCCGCTCATGTCGATCCTCAATCTCTACTAGAACTTCTGTAAAAGTCGCCCCATCGTCGACGTCCATCTCTTCATGGTCGATGATATGAGAAGGGTCGTGCACATATCTCCTTAGCTAGGATACGTGGAATACGTCATGCACCCGGTGCAACTGATGTGGAAGAGCTAAGCAGTAAGCCACCTCGTTAACTTTGCTAAGGACCTGGAAAGGTCCGATGAATCTCAGAGATAACTTTCCGCCTCGGTCAAATCTCTATAAACATCATCGGGGTGAGACCCGTAGAAAGACATGGTCACCGTCCTCGAACTCCAGAGGTATCTGTCTCCTGTAGGAATACAACTTATGTCTGCTCTGTGTAGTCTTCATCTGCTCCTGGATTATCTACACCTTCTTTGTGGTAGCTCGTACCATCTCTGGTCCCACTAGTATTGACTCTCCTGGGTTAGTCCAGCACAAAGGTGATCTACAAGGTCACCTGTATAATGACTCAAAAGGTGTCATCCCAATGTGGAGTGATAAATGTTGTTGTATGAAAACTCCACCAAAGGTAAGTGATCCTCCTAGCTATGACCGAAGTTGAGGAAACATGCATGGAGCATGTCCTTGAGGGTCTAAATGGTCCGTTCAGTCTGACCATCCGTCTGAGGATGGAAGGCGGTGCTCAAATGAAGTTGCGTCCCGAAAGCCTCCTGCAACCTCTTCCATATCCAAGAAGTAAAATGTGTGTCACGATCATATACAATCGTCTAATATACTCCATGTAGTCTCACAATCTCCTTCACATAGAGGCTTCCCAAGCTCTCTACTGAACCCTACTCTCTGATCGGTAGGAAGTGGGCTAACTTGGTGAGTCGGTCGATGATCACCAATATAGAGTCGTGACCCATGGATGTACGTTGAAGTCCTATAAAAAAATACATGGATATCCCATACCACTTCCACTTTGGTACCTCTAAAGGCTGAACCAAGCCTGCTGGTACCTGATGCTCCGCCTTCACTTGCTGATAAGTGAAGCACCGAGAGACAAACTCTGCTACTGCATTCTTCATTCCTAGCCACCAGTGTTGTCGTTGGAGATCCTGGTACATCTTCACCACTCCTGGATGTACCGCTAGAGGGGATGTGTGGAACTCCCTCAACACTTCCTCTTGAAGTGACATTGGTACCATGGTATGTCCTCTAAATAGGATGACATGCTCCCCACCTTCAGAAAAATCATCAGGTGCATGCCCTATGGATATCTGAGCACATCGTGTCTCACAATCAGTGTCCCCATGTTGTGCCTCCCTAACTCATTGAAGGAGTGGGGGATTGACTATAAGAGACTGAAGGAAGGATGTTTCATCTCTATCCACAAAGGATATCTGTAAAGCAGCCAGCTGCTCTGTCGCCTCGTCTAACAGCTGTATACCATATCTCTTGTTGAGTGCATCTGTAAAAACGTTCCCCTTCCTAGGAGTATAGACTATATCAAAGTCATATTCCTGGAGGAACTCAAGACAATGTTGTTGTCTCAGGTTTAGGTCCTTTTGAGAGAATATATACCTGAGACTCTTGTGATTAGAGTACATGGTAAAATGCTCGCCCATCAGATAGTGTCACCACATCTTCAAGGCAAAGACCACTGGTGCTAACTCCAGGTCATGGGTAGCGTAGTTTTGATCATGATGTCTTAGTTGTCAAGATCCATATGCGATCACTAATCTCTCCTACATCAGGACACATCCGAGTCCAGTCTCTGATGCGTCGCAGTAGACTACATACCCTAAGCCTTCCTCTGGAAGCCTCAAGATGGGGGCACTAGTCAGCCTCTGCCTCATCTCCTGAAAGCTCTGCTGGCATATCTCTGACCACACAAAGGGTTTCCCCTTCTTTGTCAAGGCTAATAGTGGTGCTTCAACTCTGGAGAAATATGACACAAATCTCTGGTAGTATCCAGCCAAACCCAGGAAACTTCGTACTTCTGTCACACTCCTGGGTGACTCCCAAGAAAGTACCACCTCAATCTTTGCTGGATCCACTGCAACTCCAGACTTTGAGATGACATGTCCCAGAAAGTGAACCTCTCGGATCCAGAACAGGCACTTTGAGAGCTTACAATAAAGCTGGTTCTCTCGGAGTGTGTCCAGTACTACCTTCAAATGATAGGCATGCTCTTCCTCAGTAGTCGAGTAGATCAGAATGTCGTCGATGAAGACTATGACAAAGCAATCAAGGTATGGCTAGAAGATCCTGTTCATGAGTCCCATGAACAGTGCTGGAGCATTGGTTACACCGAATGGAATAACCAAGAACTCGTAATGGTCGTACCGACATCTGAAAGCCATTTTCTACACATCCTCATCTCGAACTCTAAGCTGGTGATAGCTTGATCTGAGTTCTATCTTCGAGAACTATCGTGCTCCCTTCATCTTTTCAAAGAGGTCGTCAATCCTCGAGAGTGGGTACTTGTTTTTCACGGTCACCTGGTTCAGGCGACGGTAGTCGACACAAAGCCTCAAGCTCTCATCCGCCTTCTTGGCGAACAGAATTGGGGCAGCCCAAGGTGAAACACTAGGCCAGATGAATCCCTTCCCTTGCAAGTCCTCTAGCTTTACCCGCAGCTTGCAAAGCTCTATGAAAGCCATCTGATACACCGGTGTAGATATCGGTGTCATCCTGGGGTATAGGTCAATGTAAAAGTCCACCTCTCTATGAGGAGGTAGACCCAGAACATCATCAGGGAAAACATCCATGTACTGGTCCACCACTACAGGATAACTCGGACTCTCTACTTCAACCGCTACGAAGGTAAGGCTAGCCAACTGATGAGTGATCGGCTGCACTCTCCTCCAAGAAAGTCCATCATGTGCTGAAAAGGCTCCCTTCTCGCCGGTGAAGGTAAACCTAGTCCCATCCATGTGGACACACCGCACTTTGTACCCAATACAGTCTATCTGAGCATGGACTGTAGATAACCAGTCCATACCCAAGATGACGTCGTAAGGCCTTGACATCGCTACTAGGAGATCCCATCCAAAGCTCTCACCTCCCAAAGTAAGCTCGTACTGCTGGAACCAATGTGTAATCTCCGAATCTGCTCTCGTAGGAGTATCTAGCCATAAGGATTGAGCCAACGGCTCCATCAGAATCTCCGAGCTCCGAACGAGGGTAGTGGAAATGAAAGAATGACTGGAACCTGTGTCTATAAGTATTGAAGCTAAGGTGGAGTAGAAATATATCATACCTCGTATCATCTCTGGAGCGCCGTGATCGTAAGCCTTAGATGCCTAGAGCTGAGCTCTCCCCTGTCCACCTGCTCCCTACAGTCAGGGTGGACCTCCTGGTGGTGGTGGCGGTAACACCTCGAAACGTCACCCACAGCCAGTTGCATGACCAGCTCCTCTTCCAAGTCCGCCTGCGCCCTGCGGAATGCCTCGATCGAATCTATGTCTCTGTCTGGGTGGTCCTTAGACCGTCTGCCGATCATCTGTATGGTGGGTCGGACAGTCATGAGCCATGTGACCTTGCCCACCGCATGAGTAACACTGCCCGCTCCTGGCATGTCTGTCTCCACTTCAGGTGCCCCGTACAACCGATCCTAAGTCATGCGGTCATCCACTTGTAGGTTTGTTCCTCTTGGACCTCTGTGACATCCATCTGTTTCCAGCTGTAGAAGACTCCGCTACGTGTCGACTGGTGGTGGATCTCGCTGCTGGAGACTACTCAACAAGGAATCTCTCCACTAGGAGGGATCTCTCTAACACCCCTGCCTGCATCGGGATGCTAAGTGAGACCATCAAAGCTCTGATCTCCCACATGAGTCCCTGCTCGAAGGTTCGGGCCCTAAAGAATGGGCCCCGCACCATATCAGTGGAGTAGTGTGAGAGGTCAGTGAACCTCGCTAAGTAATGAGCTACAGTCATGCTGCCCTACTGCAGATGAAGTAGCTCCTGAATGTGCACTGCTCGAAGAGTCAGTGAGACAAACTCTTCCCAAAACAGTCTCTCTAAGTCTTCCTAGAGAAGCGTCACCTCATCATGAACCTGGAATATCAAGCTCCACAATCTGTCTGTTACTGCCTGTAGAAGGCTAGAGGCAAGGATCACCATGAAATCAGATGGTGTCCCTATCAATCGAAAAACTCTCACCACAACCTCCATGTAACACCCCAAGCTTCCACGGTATGCTTCTCTTTGAATAATACAATAGCGTGTGTTGTACACAACTTCGAGTTCTAACACACCACAACCAATCAAACTAGCCGTTATGAATAGTAATACCCACTTTTTGAAATTACATAAATTTTATCTTTTAAAATGGACTTCATTTTTGGATTTGGAATATCAAAATTATCCTAGGATGAATTTTTTTTATTTTTATGTGAACTTCCAGTTTTTTATGAATAGTGAAAAAATACTAAACTTTAATTAAAAGCAACTTTTTTAATCAAAATAATTTATAGTGCTAAATTATAATATTGAGTGGTTTTAATGTATAATTAGAATATATTTTTACTATTTAATCCAATTTTGGTCATTGGACGTAATTTCACATTTAAACTAGACATAAACAAGTGTCAATCTTTTGATAGTTGTTATTTCTTAAAAACACGCTTTTTGTTATTACAATGAGAATTAATTTTAAATTAATTTCTGACACTTCTGTAGTTTGAATTTAGAAAAATAGATTTTATATTTAGAATCATGAGGTCCAAATTGTGTAAATATGTAACTTTTATTTTTAGAAATTTTGAATAATTATTTCGGTAAATATTTTATTTACCATGATTAAAGCGTAAATCCGGTAAATAAGGGTAAAAAATAATATTATAATAATATTAAATTACCCTAAACTGTGCCCTAAACCTATTGGATGATGAATTTCCGACCATGGGCATCTTTGGGTCTATTTTGAGACCCCATGGAGCCACTTGTATGTGATAATGACACTTTATATTAATTAAGTTAAAGTAAATACAAAAATGACATACACATATATCTTTTAGCAAAACAATTTTTACATAGGGTTATATATGTTATATTTTAAACTATAAATATTAATTAGAAATCTAAAAATATTTCCTACATAATGGTATTTTATTTATAATTTTTAGACATTGAATAATTAAATTTATTTATGACACAATAATGATGCAGTATTTTCCTTATTAATGAAAGAATCAAATAATTGGTATTACAAATGTTAAAATAAATATAATTTGAAAGTTTTGATATCATACACAAATTTTATAGGTTAATATTACATGTTAGGATTGATTAAATGAATTTAGTTCTAATTAATAAAGTTGTTAGGACTTTATCAAAAATCAATTATTAAATAGTGTCAAAATTGATATAAAGGAGTATTTAAAACAAATATTATATTATTAATTGATATTATATTCCTAAAAATCTAAGGTTCGTCCAAATGACTTATATAAGGTTATATATATTAATAATGAACTACTTGGGGTTTTCTTGTCTTGTTATAGTAATTTTATTAACCATACAATATAAAAATACAAAGAGACATGGTAAATGTCAAACTATTTAACTAAGAGTTAAATATAAATGATAAGGTTAATATAGTGACCCAAACCTGTCTAAAATATATTTGTTGAAATTATTTCGACTCATCCCCACCTTATACTTGAAATAAGTAACTTTGAATTCATTATAAACCGAATATGAATTTATTATAAAATAATATTTTAAGTTTTTCCTAAGGTACCCATCACCTCTCTTATAAAAGGGCACTCACCCTTCTCTCAAATTAATACCTTAAAAGCCTTTTGGTTCGGTCAAAACCTACCCAAATATCCTCTCTACTTCCATAAATTCATCCTAGAGGCCTTCCTTTAGTCATAAAACCAACTTAAGGATCCCTTTTGATCAAATCAAAAGGAAGAACCCGAAGAAGAGGTAAAAATATCACCACCTCTTTTAAGTTCCTTTCTTCTTCCACTTCCTTTTTCTTTGTTGTTTCCATTCTAAAATAATAAATCCAGTATCTTATATATACTGTGATGTTATTATAAATATGTTACAACCAAATTCATTATTCTATCCATCCCTTGAATGACATGTCACCATACATGTGTGCGTACGACTTACCGTCTCCACGTCGTGGTGTAATTGTTATTCAATACATTATTATTTGGATGGGTATAATAATGATGTGTAATTCATGTAAATAATAAATATAACATGATAATGATTCTGTATATATGATACACCATCCAATTATATATTATTTTAATATCAAAATAATGATATTGTCGCTCGTGTGTACATACGAATTACCGTCTCCACGAACGCGATGAGATTCATTCCTCATCGTATCAATTCAAGAATAATTTTTATTTGATGATTAAAAATAATGTTTAAGGACTTTATATCATTCTGGATATGAATAAGATACAACCTATGGATAACAATCATATCTTATGTAACAAAACATATAAAATAAAACGATTAAGTGAACACCCGAAACGACGATAATACTAAAATATTATTAACAAAGCAATATTAAAAGATCATATATGATATAATATTTATGTATATGATTATTTTATAGTTTAATAACAATTATTTCACCATTATACAGGATGTTAACCTACCCTCAACCACATAAAATTACAAGTTAAGGGTTAATTCTACAATCTCTTTATTATCCGAGGTTGTTTTTACGTAAGTATCTACTGGGACCTCTTTATCATCCACATTCATGTTTCTTAAAAATGTATTTCAAAACATTCTTAATATTTTATATACTATGGGTTAAAGTAATTTATACCCTTATTTGACTTTTTATAATATGTTTATAAAGGAATCTTTCCGTTATTTTCCAAACAAGTTCCTTTTTAACCTTTTCGACATAATTAAGGTAAGAATATCTTTTTTAACTTATACAGCAAGTGCGGCTATTTTATACCGTCATAAAATCATTGAAGCTTCCCTTAAAATATTATAAGGATATTTTCAAAGTAAATGTTTTATTTTATAATTATGTGACTTTTAAATGATTTCAAAAAAAGAGATATTTCTCTCAAATAGTTTTGATTTCATCTATGTCAACATCCTTTGTTGGATTTTAAGCTTATTTAAAGTTGATTTATTATGATACAAAACTTCCATATAGTATTGGAGGTTTTGTGATATGTTTGACTGTGGATGTGTTATTTTTATACCATTAATGGTTTATGGTTAAAGTATTGACATTTCATATGCTAGTTTTAAAACTAATGTTTATATTATGTTTAAACCTGTTCATATGAGGAATTAATTGGACTTAGTAAGTGATGGGTGGAGCCCGATATAGCTCCTCGATGCATCAGTAGGTCTCATGAGACAAACTAGTGTCTTGGCACAAGGCCTTGACAAAATATTATTTGTAGTCTTGGCACAAGGCCTTGACTATGTGGTTATGATAGTCTGGCATTATGCATTCCATCATTATGAAAGTGGTTATTGATATTGCATGTGATTATTAGACTAGTAGAATATGCATGTGAATAAGTAAATGGCATTATTTCAATTCATTTTTTCTATATTATTCTGAAGTTCAGGTTTAAAATGCTTTTGTTTTAGTTATACATTGCCTTAAATGTTTATGCTCATTTATGAAAGTTTTCGCTATATTGTTATCCTTACTAAGCATCTGAGCTCACCTCTTTCTATGTTTTATTTTTCATAGGATGTGAAGAAGTATTTTATGACTGACCTGCAGGGATAGTCTGAGGGGATATGAGTGTGGACTGTGGAGACTATGTTGTTTTATTTTTTCACTGTATGATGTAATGTACGACTTATGAATGTATCTAGTGTTTCCAAGGCTACTAAACTAATTGGTCTTTTGAGACTTGATCTTTTGTGTTCATGAAAATGTTATGTAATAATGCACCGACTCTGGGTAACTGAGGTCGAGGCGTTACACACCAGCCAATCCTCAGCCGCCTGTGGGTCTGTCTCTCCCCTAAACCTGGGTGTCCTCTGGCACTGGAACTCGTGCAATGCGCTCAAATGGAATGCACCGTCTACTGCTGGGGCTGGTGGAATCGGTGGCCCAACGGGTAATGGTACCGCTGGAAGAGGGCCCTGCACCGAGGCCTCGTCGCTCGGTGGGATATCTGCGCGTACAACTCTCGAAACTCTAGCGGGTTGTCTTCGTAGAGGCATCCTAAAAAGAAATAGGTGCGCTATGGTTAAAAGGTTATACCTGGTGAGCTTACTTGAATAAAACTTTTTGAAAACACACACGCAATCAATGTTTTCGTGCACTGAGTCGGAAATCAGAAGTCAGGGTCCTGGTGTATGGATATGTCAACCACCGCACTAACACTGGACTCCCTGAACTGAGAACCACACTCACTACCCTTAACATTATTGCTTCATAGAAATGAAATATCAGAGTCCTAAGTTATGTGGTAGAACCTACTCCTCTGATACCAATTTTTTATGACCCATCCCCTGGGTCTCGTGTCGTGACTACCCCAAGCCCGCTTTCCATAGACCAGGGGCTAGTGACTACCACCAATGGCGTAAAAACCAAGTATACTATATAAAAAAGAGTGTTTAAAGTAAAAGGGTCCAGAATACAAGCCCAAATGGAATATACAAGTACAATAGTGATACAACACAACTGAAATAAAAAGGAAGACAGTTACTGGATCATCCTCTGGGGTTCCTACCTAAAGGGTAGGTACAGATCACCTCATCATCACTCCACATTCGTCCGTCTCCTCCGTGTACCGACTCGCCATATGGTCCATCTCCGGGCACCATCCAGTCCAGGTACTCTCAGCCTCAATCAGTGTTGTCCGTCGTCTGCATCCAACACAATGAGGTACGAGCATAGCTCGTGCAAGGGTGGGTATAACGATACTCATTAGGGACCCCGAGACCCTCAAGGTCTCACAAAATCCAACAAGGATAAACTACAAAGAAATGAAATCAACAGATAACCCTACTTAGGTATATGCACATACATATACCTAAGTTATTAAGTAATCCATCTCAATCGTGAGGAAAACACAAAAGTACTGACTCAGCTCAACCAGGATTTTATTCACATTATCGAAACCCCCGCTGCTGTAGAACTCCTCTTTTGAGTATAGTGGGTCTGCCGCGACACCAAGTGCGCTTCCCACTAACCTTGGACTGCTAAGGTACTCCTACTGTCGAGTATCGTGGGTCTGTAGCGTCACACAGTGGCGCTCCCCACCATGGGTTTACCGCGTCACCAAGCGTGCTCCCCCTCATAGCCTGTAGAGGTACTCCTATTGTTGAGTACCATGGGTCTACCACGTCACCAAGAGCGCTCCTCCACTGTGGGTCTACCGTGACACCAAGTCACTCCCCACTGGGCTTGTAGAGTCACTCCGAGTCAAACGATCAGCAGTTGCCAGGTCTCAGCTAGCTACTAGGTCTATGCACTATACTTGCTCGTATCTAGGAAGATCTGATCCATGAGCTATTTTTTGATACTCCAACAGTCATGAAGTCCCACAAAGAAGTATCTCAAAGGTCTACCACATCATAGGGGTCTCTGCGCAACTGACGGTGCATCAATCAGACACCCGGTCTGTGAGTTATTAGCCTTTTAGTCCTGGGGGCTCAGTTGGATTCATGCACGATCCAACCTGAACGTATCTAAACTATACCCCAAACTCCAATGGGGTATACTCAAAGGTACTTTCACGCTCCAAGAATTCTAGCGCCACTGACAGTTCGTCAAAAAGACGTCTGGTGCCAAAGATACGGCCAAAAGAAAGTAAGGGTCTTAGTGGGCCTGGGTCTGGTCCGACCCAGTCGGATTGACCTGGCCTGACCTAGCCTGGGATGACTTGGTTCGGGTCAACCCAGCTTGACCCGTTGGGTCTGGCCCGGCCCATTGGGCGGGCCAGCCCATTGGGTTCAGCATGGCCCACTGGGCCCAACCCAGTAGGCCCCAAGGGGCCACAGGGCGCCGCGAGGGGCCGGTTCGTTCGGGGCGCCACGAGGGCATGGGCCGGTTCGACCGGGGTACCACGAGGGCACGGGCCGGTTTGGTCGGGGTGTCGTGAGGGCACGACTGGTTTGGCCGGGGCGTCGTGAGGGCGCAGCCGATTCGGTCAGGGCTTAGAAGGCCGGCGGGCTGGCGCGGCTGGGGCGGCTCGGAAGCCGGCGGGTGGTGCAAGGGGGGTGGCGCGGCAGGGGTGGCACAGTTGGCGGGTGGATCGGCCTGCGGGCAGCGTGGCCGAGCCGGCTCGGAAGCCGACGGGCGGCGCGGTTCAGCCCAGGGTGGCGGAGCCGGTTTGGTCGGGGCACCGGAGTGTCGTGGGGGCAGCGTGGGTCATGGAGGTCGCGGGTGGCGTGACCGTTGCCTTCATCACCTTCATCGCTTTCGACGCCATTTTTTCCTTCCTTCATTTCGAAGAACACCACAAAGAAGAACGGCGGGGGGGGTTCGGGCCGTGTTTTCTTGGCCCACACCCTCAGCGTTTAGATTGGTAGCATATGGATCAATAAGAAAGAAGAACGTCAAGCTTACAACTTCCCACAAGGTTTCATTCCCAAACTGAAAATGAAACCAAGGTAAGAATATGGGAAAAGTATTATCACGCAAATAATCCCCCTACAACTTCCCGCAACAATTTATTCCCAACCTGCAAGGAAAACATCTACGGATCAACTTGATAATAAGTTGATCCGCGTTCTTTGTTTTTAGAAGGAAATAATCAAGGGAATAAAATCATACTTAATTAAAATCCCTACCTCGTATTGTTTTTGACGATGATGAGGAGGGAAGGTCGGTCATCAAAGATGTCCCGCATCGGTTGCCTCCGTAAGGTGCTTCCGAGGAAGAATTCGAAAACGTTCCTCGTCGGCGTTCTTCATGGAGGAATCGTTCTTTATTGGGAGCTTTCTCCCAATATTTCTCCTCTCCCAGGTTCCACCAAAATGAAATAATAGCCTCAAAATAACAGATTAATATATCTATTAAGTCGTTGGCATAATATTTCAAATGGTTTAATCAATTAATTGATGTGTTGGCTCAATTAATTAAAGGGAAAGGTTGGAAAGATTAATGGTAGGTGCGTTGGCACAGTTAAGGTGAAGAAGGTCAAGAGGCTCTCCCTCATTTATTGTGGGAGTTGAGAGGTTTTAGGCCTCAGGTGTTCCCCACCACCATAACCTCTCATGGGAGGTTATAGTTCAGGTGGTCCCCACCACCATAACCTCTCATGGGAGGTTAAGGTCTGGTGGTCCCCACTTCCAACTTCCATGTGGAGGTTTAGTTATAGTGGACCCCACCTGAAATATCCACATGGAAGGTCAAAATAAAATAAAATGAAGTTTGTTTTATTTTATTATTTCCACGAAAAACCCAAAAATTAACTTTCGCCCTCGACCATCTGTCATTAAAGTGAAAGTCTCCTTAAGCGAAAATTGGCGTTGCGAGTTCAACGGTGCCCTCAGATTTCAATTTCGAGCACTGTTTCAAAAGTTATAAAAACCCACTCGTACGTTTACTGAACATACCCGTACAAAACTTCAGAAATTGATTCCGGACACACCGGGCCTCAGAATCATGCACCGTCAATTTTCACGGACTCATAAAATTACCATTTAATTAAAAAAAATTACATGGAAATTTTGGGTCCTTACAGTAGGACCAAGATAAAGTGTTATTACATATTCAAATAGGGCCTACCTTTCTAGTGTTGCAGAGGTCGGGCTTTGTTTATGAAGGTCCACCTTGAGGTTAAGGTGATTTTTCAGCATGGGGAAATGTTAGGAGTGGGGGTGTGAGTTGCATGTGCTTGGCTTTGTGGTTGTCAGGTGTGGGCTAGTTTGGGGTGTTGTGGGTGGGACTGTGATAAGGGGTTGTGTTTTCTATTTTATTTTAATATTTTTTTGTTTCCATCTATTTTTGGTAGGTGGGGGAATAAGTATGGGATTTCAGATACTACGGGAAGGATAGGAATTTTTTTCCTGTTATTGTTTGCAGAAGTTGAGGTAATCAATGGGGGTTGATTTTTGGGGGAGGGTGTGAATGATTTTCAATTTCATCTTGGCAGCTAGATGGGTCAGTGTTCTCAACCTTGGATCTATAGAAGAGTGGTCGTCTTCCACTGGGATCTTCTTTTTTCCCATCTCTTCTCCTTCATACTCTATCTTTTTTCTTACCAATTGTAGTTCTTTGTCAGTGTCTATACATTTTATACCAATTCAGTGTATACGGAAGATCCTTTTACTCTCTCCCTCCCTATCTTGCACACTAATAGTCCTAACATTTATATATGAAGTTGTATTAGATATCCTTTACTTATGTGAGACTCAAATACTGGAAATATCTAATACTCTAACAGTGGTTATTTATTTTCAGTGTTATAGTTGAGTTGTTTTTGACCAAGTATGATGTTATGGTTACAATTTATTATTTTACTCTTGGACCAAGATGACAAGAGGAACGTGTTCATGAAACATAGGATCACATGGCATGTGCATGCTTGTATGTGGTTGGGGAAATGAATTTTGAAAAAAAAAACTCAGTTACTTAAAGCAGTAACGTATTCAATGTTTTCCCAAATAACCAACTGATGGTGCCTTACTTATTTGAACCAAATTGTGATGACCTTCTAGATATGCATAATTAGAGAGAGATATCACCTCGTAGAGTGAGTACACCTTGATATAGATGAGTACCCTAGGATGGGTGCATATCAAGTGAGTTGCCTTGATGTTGGAACTAAGGTGTTCTGGGATGGTGTTTGGTGTTGATGCTATGTTTATTGACAATACATTAATGGTTTGATTAAAGGAGTTTGAAGAATTTTAAAGATGGTTTACAAAAAAATGGAATCCTAGTAGAATAATTGAAGGATTTTTTTCAAATGGCACTATTTTCTGGTGTTTGTAAAAATTTTGGATGTGAAAAATAAAGGTTTTGGAGAAGTTTTGCAATGAAGGAAGACCATCTGTGTTGTCGAGTACACATCCTGCGTGGATGAGTACGTAGCCTTCATGGACAAGTACATTGCCCGTGTGGTCGATCATGTGACTGGTGATGGAAATTTGCTAATGTGTGTATGTGATTTCCCAAGGAAGTTCATGATCACAAATCAAACCATGCGGTCCGAAGATGAAGAATTTTGGAACGAATGAAAATGTTGTATGTGGTATGAAAGGGAAGTTCACAGTGTCAAAAAAGAGTTTTTTTTATCTACTGTGAAGTTGAGTATACAGTTTTCAATGGAAGAACACTGTCAAGTAGTGAAGTACGCAGTCATTAGTGGAGTCAGCGGTCGTAAGGTGGAAATTATTTGAGTGTCAAAATGGGGGTTTTCAAATGGTTGAATAATAATTTTGATGGTTATCATGTTTGGCAGAGTTATTTGTCTATAAATACCCCTCTAACCCTTTTAATAATAATGGTAGAGAAGTTAAAGATGGTCTAGACGTTAAACAAAAATTTAATGAAGGTAGGAAATTTTCGAGAAGTAGGATCTTCATAGTAAAGTACGCGGTTCATGGGGAGAAGTATATGGATCATGAGAAGGGTACGTAGAGGATTTCATGAAGTGAATTATGGGGTTCACAAAGTAAGTATGCGGTCTACAAAGTACATGGAGGAGGAAGGATTCTTGCGACGGAATTCCATGAAGTGTAGTGCTCATTTCGCGAGGCTGAGTATGTAGTATGTGTGGACAAGTGCGTATTATATATGGTTGAGTATGCAGTGAACTGGGATTCACATGGTTACCTCACATAAGGAATATTCAGGAAAGTTTTTTCACACAAAGGTCATAAACAGATTTTCTAGAGACCGATGAGTGCATTGAAGCATCAAACTCAAGATATCATGATGCAAATCTAAGTGAAAATTCTTGATGATATGTAAGAAACTTTAGAGACAATAAAATGGAGAAGACTTAATCCAATTTAGTGGACAAGGAGAAGTTGATTAAGGTAATTCAAGGGATGCAGTGTGATATCCCAAAATTATATGTAAAGGTAGTTCACCTGACACAGAGTGACCATGACTGAACAATTGTAGTCCAAAAAACTAGTGAAGCTCAGTGGATTCTAGTATGACTAACATGTCATCGGTGTATAATCCTTGAAATATACCTTTACGATGAACCAAGTAAAAATCATTGTGTTATGTGCTTTAATTCCTGTTTATGTGATTTTCGTGGATGTGTGATTGATTGTTACAAGTTAAATGCGTTCCTACCAAAGTGGGTACAAGATCCTAGAAAACAAATTAAATTTTGAAACCTTGATCCACCCCCCCCCCACCCTAGAGAATCTTGGGGTAAAACAAGTGGTATCATATCCTTTAGGTTGTAGGCATTAAATCTTTCATCAGACATTCTTTGAGATGGTGAATTAAATAAATGTTAGGGGAGTACCTCTTTTTGAAGGATGCAACTACCAAATTTGGAATAACCAAATTAGATCTTATTTGATATCTCTTGGAATGAAAGTTTTATTTTCCATAGTTCAAGGGTTTTTGGTTAGTGGACTATCTGTTTGTAACTAAATCTGACAAGAAAATGTTGGTTGTTAATGCCAAAGCCCAAAATGATCTTACTAGAGATCTGTTAAATCAAATCTATTTGAAGGATATGGGTTTCATTACTATAAAGTCCATGTGAAAAAATTTGAAAATATATATGAAGGTGATAGAAAATTAAAGGATACAAGACTCCAAGTTTTTCATAATAAGTGTAATGATTTGAAAATACTTTTTAATGAGAATGTTGACAGCTTCTTCAACTAAATCACTTAAGTTGTTGGACTTATTTGAAGACTTTTGAAAGAGATAAAATATATTGATGTTTTTAAGGTCTTATGAAGGCTTCCTACTCAGTAAAATCCAAAAAATTTAGCTCTTGAAGAAATATATTTGGCCATACTATCTCTAGATGACCTTTTGAGCAGTCTTGTGGCTTATAAAATGTAAATTTTAATAGAAACCACTTTAACCCAAACTAGTAAATAAAGACATTCAAGGTTATTTAAAAGTTTAAAATTAATGAATATGAAAATAAAAAAGAAGTGGAATATTAACTTTTATCAATGGTGGAAATAAAATTCAAGTGTAAAGGGAAGTTTCGAAGGTAAGATGCCCTTAACATGATTTTGATGTTGTGAAGACAGAGATATTGTGGAAATATGTCCTAAAAAATTAATAATGAAGAAAATGAAGAGGAATTCATACAGAAAACTCAGAGGATGTTTAATCCTATAAAAGACTCTACAATTTTGAGTGCATCTAGAATAAAATTTAAAAAGAAGAGATTTGTGAGTACAAAAGATAGTGAAGAATATTTTCTAGAAGAAGTTAAGATTGAACTCAAATCATATATAGAAGATGTGTTGATGGAAATTGTTGAAAAAGAAGAATCTAGAAAGGAATGTGATAATGAAACAAAAGGTATTTTTGATCTCAAAGTATAGATTTATGGGGATATTTAAGGGCTTTACATTCAAAAAAAGACAAATAGAAGTATTAATGGTTTTTTAAAAGAATCATCAGAAAATTGATGAACATGAAAAGGTTAGTGATGAACTTAATGCTATCCTAAAGTTGAGAGATAATAAGGTTGATTTACTTGAATAATTTGTCTCAATAATAGAGAAACTTGAATTATAAGAAAAATAAAGTGATCCATATAAGAAGATACATTTCAAGAGGTTCACAAATAGATAAATGCTTGAAAAGGGTCAAGTGAAGCTCTGAAGTTGTTGAAAAAATTATGAGTGAACAAAGACTTAGATTTGTGGGTGAATATGGAATTGACTGTGATTTTGAAACATAAAAAATAGTGAAAACATTAGAACAAAATAAAAGGAAGCAAAATATTTTTGATTCTAACAAAAAACCTAAGTCCTCTAAAGTTTGAACAATGATCTCTCCAAAAAAATGAAATCATAAAGTTGAAAATAATCCACAGTATTTGAAGACATTTCAACAACTGGTGCAATATAATAAAGTCCAATACATGTGGAGGAATTAAAAATAAAAGATATTTTCTCTTATAAAACATTAATTATGTTTCTACCTTGTCCACACCATAACCTATTACGATTAATCAAGAAGCTACTTGAATGGAGAAACATTAGGAATCCATTGAAGGAGTATGATACCATATCCACCACATCATAGTAGACTCATTACATGGATATTTTTTTTCATTTCTCTAACTTTGGGTACAAAGTTGTTGATTTCAAGGAAAAATAAGGTGATTTGCACCATACAAGTCAAAGTCATAAGAATCCAAAAAAGCCTAATAAAATTACTCTATAAAAAATAGATACTCATTATTAGAAGAAGAAGAATATGGTGAGAATGATTTCACCACCTATTATTAGGATCAATAGGATAGGCCACCTTATGTATCAATATTCACCAATATTCACCTTGTGTAATTGTAGGTTAAGTTACATTCACCAACAAATCATGAAAACCTATCCAAGCTTAGTGTTGAAGCGGACATACCAAGCTTGAAGAGAGACTATAAAACGACATTTGATGCATTTATGTGGGGAAAAATGATGTGTAATACTTATCATCCAATGAAAAAAAGGACATATGATATATTTAATCTTGTTCAAACTAACATATTTGGTCCGATAAATATATCTAAAACATATGGAGAAAGATATTTCATTATTTTTCATCAATGATTATAATAGAATGACTTGCATCATGTTTATTTAAAGAAATAGAGAGTTCATGGGATTCATGAATAGGTTTCTAAGAAGATTCGAGAATCATACCGGCCACATAATTAATATTTTATGGTCTGACAATGGAACAAAGTATACTGCTATTGAGTTTGAGAACTATCTCGAGAAACATGACATAAATAATGAAGTATCGTCCATGAGAACTCCATAATAAAATGAAGTTTTTTAATGAATAAATCAAACTATGAACAATGTGAACAAAACATTACTCATTGAAGGTGTCATTTCTCACAACTATTAGAAAGTGGTTGTACAAATTTCAATGTACACTCAGAGTCAGGCATTTCTAAGTCCTGAGGAAGAGAGGACCCCATATGAAATGCGGTATGGATGAAACTTTTCATTGAAAAACTTCCATGTTTTTGGAAGTAATTACTACTTCCAAACAAATAAGGAAATTAGGGAAAATATAGTGATGTTGCAGATGAAGTATTTCTAAGATACTCAACAAAGAGTAAGGCCTACAAATGCTACAAGAACATGTTAAGTAAAATTTTGGAGAGAAATGATGTCAAAATCATTGAGGAGAAATATGTGAATAACCCTAGAGTCATAAACATAGATGTTTTCTGTGAAGTATAAGAGGAAGAGAAATAAGTTAGTGTGACTCTAAAAGTTGTATAGATTTTTATGGATGATGAAGACTTCAAGGTTGAGTCAATTCAGGGAAACCCTCTCTTAAGGGAAATGCAATGATATCTCCAGATCTGTGATGGTGGTGGTCGTGCCGGCTCCTCCCCCCGGTGGGGGAGGATCTTTCGACATCTCTCAAGGGAGCGGCGTCTACCCCTTTCGCTACTTTTTCCAACCCTGACCTTCTTCCTCTATTTCCATGAATCTCTCTTTGCCCTAAAGTCCATGATCTTTTCTATGGAAGCCCCAACCTTCTGATTTCTACCACGGAATTCAATGAGGCATCTTCACTCCTAAATCAGTCCTTGATTGCTCATTTCAAGCAGAGATGGACTTCGGTTGACGCTTTTGACAGGTTTGTCTACGCGTCTTGGGATTTACATGAAAGGGCTACGGTGGGTTTGCTTGATAATAGACACATCATGGTTCGGTTCGCGTCAGAGGATGACCTGTTCAAAGCATGGTCTAGTGCTCCTCGTAACTACAACGAATCTCGGTTCTTCCTCTTTAGATGGTCTTATGACTTCCATATAAAGTGTGACTCCCCAGTTGTGGCAACATGGGTTAGCTTTCCTGAACTTCCTTTACCATTTTAGAATCCTTTGATCATTAAAATTCTAGGGAACCTTGTTGGTAGATTCTTATGTTCCGACAGTAGAACTCGTTCTGTCTGTCACCCTGTTAATCCGAGAATATGTGTATAATTTGATGCATAAAGAGTGCCTCCTGAGTATGTGTGGATTTTAGTGGGTGAAGAATTTCACTACAGACATCCTGTTGTTTATGAATCCTGGCTCGATTTTTGTTCCCACTGTAAGAGAATGGGACACACAATGGCAACCTGCAGGCAGGGGTCTAAGGACATTGAGACATAGAAGGGTGGGGATGTAGGAGGCAAGGGCAAGGGATCAGGGTCTAAAGGCAATGAGGCTTTGTCTGGACAGAGTTCTCAGGAGAACAGCTCCCCGGGTGGTTTTCCTGGTGAGTGCAGTAAGATTATGAATACAGTGGATGATGGGTCTGTTGATGGTTGTGAAACATCTAGTCGATACACTGTAAAGATTGATGGTACTGTAGGTTCGGGTTATGTAGTGTGGCAAAAGAAAGTTAGGGTATTTCCTCCCGAGCCGAGTGTTTCAGGAATTTTTAATAGGATAAGGAAAGATTTGGAAAGTCCCCCTGGTGCTACAATTACAGGGGGTGCACAGGACAGTACAAGGGTTGGAGTAACTCTGGATACGCACAAAGATGATGCTAAAGCTCTGAGTGAATCTGTTTGAGTTGGTATCTCAAATACTAAGGGAAATGCTAGCCCAATTCCAGATACCTATGATATGGTGGTGCGTGATGGCAGTTATAACATCACTAAAAGGGTGATACATCCGACTGGTGAGGGAAATCCTATGGATGGTCAAGAGTGGGAGCAGCCAACACTTGGGGAAAACAGGAAGCTGAATTACAATAAGGGAACAAATATGAGGAGAACATTGGCCTATCTCAACTTAAAAAACCATTTTGGTAGCTTGAGTATCAATGAATGGATAGAATACAACACCATTTTTCCCTCTAAAGATGATTCTGAGGGCGAAGGACAGCCCTCAGATGACAATAATATAGGGGGATCTAGTAAAGGCCTACACAGTCCAAGGAGGAAGAAAGGAAATAAGGAAAACAGGGATCCAGGGAGCTGCATTGTTAACAATAAGCATAAACCAAAAGGGTTCAAAGACTACTCTTATCTTCCTCATCCTATGGAGACATGGTCAGCCAAAAATATGGTAAATCTAAGGCACTTGAGATTCAGACAGTGGAAGGTGGGGTGGGTCAGTGAGTAGGAGACACCGTGCCCCCAGAGCTTGACAAGGAGGTTGCAACGAAAAAGGTCATGGAAGGATTGGTGACCCCTCATAAGGATGGTAAAAAGATGATAGAGTATATGAAAGGAGAGGAAGCTCTGCAATTGGAGGATGGGGTGCTGGGAAAGGAGGATGCTCCCCCTCCTGGCCAACAGTGTGAGACTGAACAATAGGAATTTAATGCTATGCCCAAACATTCTTTATAATTGCTTATGAGATCGAAAGAGGTAATGGTCAAAACTATCCTAACAATTAATTATCCTAATGCAGAGGCTGAAAGAATGATGGAAAGGGTTATAAGGGTGCCTCCTAATGAGGATCAAAGAAACTGGATTGATAAGCAAGACTTTATTTTAATTTGAGGCTTCAACAAAGGGATGATAATAATAGAGGAATATATCCAATCCTGGGACAAGCTGGCATCATGGGTCGAAGTTGTTCTAATGGAGGAACCAGAATCTCAGGTAAACACCATCTTGTGGAAAATTTTATGGGAGATAAAATCCGGTAGGCTGTATTTTCTTTTTAATGACTCGGTGTCCTCTTTTTGTGCTTGAACCTTTGGTTTCTCACTTTTTTTCCTTAAAAAGTGTTTGGATAATAAAAAAATTAATTTTGAGTGAGTAAGGTTAAGTCAAAAGTGGAATTCATTACTGAATAAGTGCAATATGTTCCTTATAGAAGAAACATGAGAATATAGGTAGATCCATCCAATATAATTAGAGATATGTATGCACCAAAATAGACAAGGATAATAAGAAATGTTGATCATGTGGCTCTATTGTCAATATTAGAACCAAAATTATTTGAAGAAGCAGTGAAAGACGAATCATGAGTTAAGACCATGAATAAAGAATTTGATCATATTGATAAAAATAAGAATCAGGTGTGATTTATGGGATATTCTTCTAAACTCTTGTTTTTTACACTGAGAATTGATCATGTAGACTTATAGTGATTGATGAGTCATTTTGGTGATTTTTTGTGGTTTTACAACATTGAATTTCACCTTGGATTGCCAACAAACCTGTATGAGGAGAATGATAGAACCAAGGTGTTCCAGGATGGTGTTCAAAGCTGATGTTGTGTTTGTTGAAAATTTATTTTTGGGTTGATCAAAGGAGTTTGAAGACTTTGAAAGATGGTTTGAAAAAAAATGGAAGCTCAGTGGAGGAATTGAAGTAGGTTTTTGGAAAACAATTTTCTAATGTTAGTTAAATTTTTTTTATGTGAAAAATAGAGGTTTGGGAGAAGTTTATCAATGAATAAAGGTAGTACGCATAGTCAAGTACATGGCCTGGGTGTTCAAGTACGTGGTCTACATGGATTATTACACATGGTCAAGCACAAGATCAATGATGAGAGTCTGAAAAAGCGAGTACATAGTTTCTTAAGGAAGTTCATGATCACAAATCACACAAGCTTCTTAGAAGGTAGATAAATTTAGGACCATAAAGGTCATATACAATCTATAAGGGAAGTATAGGGTGTCATAAAATAGTATTTTTGATCGGCTGTGAAGCTAAGAATGCATTCTGTGAAGTAATTATGTGGTCGAGAAAAGAAGTATGCAGTTGTTAGTAGATTTCTCAGTCATAAGGTGGAAATTCTTTGAGTGGTGTGAAGGGTTTTTGTGCAAAGGGTTAAACAGTAATTTTGGTGGTTATCATGTTTTATAGAGGTATTTTCCAATAAATACGCCTCTTGTCCTTTCATTAAGCATTGAAGATAAGTTAAATATGATATGGAGATTAAATGGAAGACCAGTGAATATAAGAAACTTCCAAAAATAATTCGCATAGTAAAGTACATTGTCTGTGAAGGGATGTATGCAGTTCATGAGGAAGGTCCGCAGAGGAGTTCCCAAAGTGAAGTACATAGTCCATGAAGTATGTGGTCTGTAAGGTTTGTATGTGGAGGAGGAAGGTTGCTCGCAAGGGAGTTATTCAAAGTGAAGTGCGTAGTCTGTAAAGGCAGTATGCAGTCCATGAGGTTAAGTATGTGGTCCGCGATGTTGAGTACATAGTCTGTGAGTTTGAGTATGTGTTGAACTGGGTTCCACATGGTTACCTCATGTATGGAAGATTTTGGCAAGTATTTTCATATGAATATCACAAGTGGGTATTCTGGAGAACGATGGGTGCATTAGATCATCAAATTTAGGCTTTCATGATACAAATTAAATCAAATATTCTTAATGGTATGAAAGTGACCTTTAAGATGATAAACTAAGGAAGACTTCATCCCATGCAATGAGAAAGGAGGAGTCGATAGAGGTAATCTGAACGAGGCAATGAGTTATCCTTAAATTCTTTGTAAAGGCAGTGTACCTGAAATGAAGTGACTATGGCTAAACAATTTTATTCCACAAAAACTAGTGAATCTTAGTGGATTCTGGTACAGTCAACACATAGACGTATGCTTCTTCAAATAGCCATTTGAGGTGAACTAAGTAAAAATCATTGTGTTATGTGATTTAATTTCTGCTTATGTGATTTTCTTTGACGTGTGATTGATTTCTATAGGTTTAATGAGTTCCTATAAACATGAGAAAAGATCCTAGAAAATAAAATAAAAGTTGACACCATTATTCACCACTCCCCTATCAGGGCATCCTTGCCACATCCCAACCCATTGGGGCCCTCTTAGATAGTGGTAAGCTGAGGATGACACCCCAAGCCCACTTCCAATAGTTTAGGGGCTGACGAATAACACTAATTAGTCATATCACACACATGGAAGGCCTTATCCTAAAGTGCTTGTACACAAGAACACATCTTCATACACCAGTATAATTTTGAAAGAAAAGAAATTCATACTATAGATTCATGAATAACAACTATCCCACATCAGAATACATCAATAAGTACATCAAAAGGAAAAAGGGGGAAATACAAGACCACCAAAACTGCAAAAAAAACCAACCTTCAGACAGTGAGGGGGAATTTACCCAAATGAAACTCTTGGATCCATATGAGGTTTGACTAAAAAAACTAATCTATACTTCCTTCCAATCCACCTAGAACTCTAATGAAAGTCCTGTCATCTTCATAATACATGACATGTATAAGAAGAGCCCATACATGGGTGAGTATAAGCATACCCAATATAACTCCCCAAAATCACTAAATATAAATCATTGAGAGAGAGAAGTCAGTTCATCATCTCTAAGATATGTCAATTAGAATATATGACATAACAATAATAACCCATACATGCTCAAAAGTAGACACCAAGTCTCAAGTTGAGGGATCATTCTCACTTCCAGCATAGGATTCTACTCGAGGCTCAAAGGTAACAACCATCTGAAATAAATCACTCATCGGGTTTCATTATATTGGTGGTACTCATCCAAGAGAACATGCTCTTAGGGTCTTTCCATTAAGAAGAACCAATAGATTTGAAATGACTCACTTGAGATACTCAATCTATCATATTAAAACTCACTAGAAGATAACATATGTTAATAAACATATAGTGAATCACACCCATGGCTTGTGGGGGATACCTGACCCAACCCGGAGTAAGCCCGCTAGGATGAGGATCACATGACCTTATAGTCGATAATGGGATACTTGACCCAACCTAGGGAAACATGATAAAGGATCACACCTCCAATCCACATAGAGGGATGCCTAACTGTATTCAAGACTAACCTATAGAGGAGACCACTCATCCTATGCTCAGGATGTGATGCCTCATTGTACCCTTATAGGCATGGACTAAGGGAATGTACCCACACCAAAACGGTCCAAGGGAACCCACCCAAGCTCATATCGTAGCTATTTTGAGAATAATCAGAGATCCAAATTTCCCTTTAAGGAGTACATGACGTGTCCCATGGGTTACATGATGTCTCTTTGAGTTTGTCACTCATCGTGTCTTATCATCCCACATGAAACGTCTTTCTCAAAATACACGGTGTGCAGAGGTTGAGCTGACACTCGGCATGTGTTGTTTTCTCTAGCCTGTGTACTCTAGCCCATGTTCGTGTATTATGGCCATGCCCATGTACACTGGCCATGCCTGTGTACACTGGTCATGTACGAGCCCAATCCCATGAAATTTCTAAAGTACACAGTGTGTGACCCAACGCACATGGAATGTAGGGTCCCATGGCCTCCTAGGAGTGTACTCCCTGTACACATTGAGAAATTTTCCAAGGGTTACATTGAGTGTGAGTACACCACACGGTGTGTTGCGCTACATGGTTTCCTAGGTATGTACTCCCTGTACATGCCGAGCCTATTTTCTAACAGTCACAAGACATTTGATATTTAACTCAATGCATAAAACCTAGGCGCTGCATAGAGGGAACTACATGAAATGTCCTCCTCTATACTACATGGAATGTAGTTCAAATTTTTATATAAATTCCAGTTCATCGTGAGGCTTTTCCCATGTCTCTGCTACTACTTTTGATTTCGCTACCAATCACACCCCAAATCCTGGATCTGGGTTGACCACCCTCAATGGTTGGATGAAAGTCATATTATGGTTGTTCTTCACTAGTAAAAACAACCCTTTCCACCATCTAAGGTGGCACATGACATGGCTCAAAAAAACCATGGTAGTCGCTCTATCACCGCTCACCAACATCACTAGTGGAAGGATTTCGGTCACCTGTAACTCGAAATCACCCATCGCTGCTCCTTTATAGTGATCTTCTCAATCCAGGTTGTAGATACACCCTCAACAGCTAACCATAAGTTAGATTATGGTCATTCTTCACAAGTAAAAATGACCTTCATTTCCATATGAGTTTACACACGACCTTACTCACAAAAACCCCATCATCCACCCTATCACCACTCACCATCACCACCAGTGTCTAGATTCCGATCACCTGCATCTTGGAATCATCCATCACTGCTCCTCTAGAGAGATCCACTCAATCTGGCTCGTAGATCCACCACTACCCGATCCATCATTAGATTCCCATCATTGTCGCCACACCTCCATATTGTCTATAAAAGCCAGCACTGGACCCATCACCATGATCCATTGCACTAAAGGATGAACAAACAACGGTCGATCCTCTCGAGTATCATTGAATCATCATCTAACCAAAATTCTGTTGACGAACATTGAAGAAAGGAGGTAAAAATACAAATAACACAAAGTGAGCTTCAATAAATGGCTATGTGCATTTGGTCATCATCACCGTAATCAAAGAACGGGGTTGTATTTTTAAACTAAAAAAATTAAACAAAAACAAATATCAAATTATTATATTTAGGAAGAGAAAACAAATGTTGGACAATCCAACAAATAATGATCCATGAATTAATTTAGAAGAAATTAATTTATGTTCATCTCAATCCATAAATGAGGATTTAAAAAACAAAAACAAACACCCTATCTCAGGTTGCATCGATTTCTAATGAAGAAATTTTCTTCTTCATTATCCTTGAAGAGATACAAGAACTCCATTTATGAAGATGATCCTCACAGTACTCTGATTCTCGATCCATGATTCTGTGACCATTCGCCAACGCACCTTCCACCAGAGTTCTCCCTCTCCATCCTATCATCCCCTTTAGGGTTATGAGGCTAACCCTAGGGAATTCATCATAGAAGAGTTTATTTAGATATGTCATTAGGGTTTAAAAATTAAACAATAATTAAATTAATTAATTCATTTAATTCATTTAATCTTCCCACGACAGCACTCTACCAAAGCTTCTAACACCAACATGGATTATGTGGAACTTAGGTTAAAACCTGCACTCTAGATTTAATGGAAGCCTCAATTTTTTCATCTGAGACACCATTAATTAGTTTTTTCATCATTTATGAAAAAGTGTGTGTGCATGTTATATTATATTTACTATTATTAATATATTCTCATGAAGGATCTCTGGGCCCTGTAATCTCACCCTATCTTCATTCCCAACTCTGTAAATATTCTTTATAATATTCCAAAGTATGAAATAGAAATTTTAGAGTTGTTATATTCTTAAAGGTTTTTTTGGAAGTATTGGGGTGTTATAATCAAATAAAAATAGACATTATTTTAAACATTTTAGTTCATTTTAAAAACCTTATCGTATATATGTTTATATATTCTATCATACTAAAAATCTATTATTTTATCATATTTTTTCTCTAAAAACTAAAAAAATTAAATTATTCGGTAAATGAATCTATCATATATAGGTGAAGATACTGAACTCACATCTGGATTTCTTGCTTCGAAGATCTCTCCTAGAGGAATTTGTGCAGCCAACAAACACACGCCCAAGGAAAACACTTACCCACACCAAGTTTTATCTCATCAATTCTTAAATTCCACCAAGCACCTCAAAAAGGTAACTCCACCCTCAATTTCTAGCTCATCCTGGTTGACATCATGCAATAGGTTGTGAACATATCACCTCATTTGTGACACATGGAATACATTTTTCACCTAGTCTAACTATGGCGGTAGGGCTATGTGGTACACCACCTCGCTAACCCTATGTAGAAAAAAGAAAAAGGGTCTACGAACTTCAAAGATATCTTATCGCCTCAGTCAAATCTCTGCAATCCTATAAAAGGTGAGATCCATAAGAACACATGATCTATTCATTAAAATTTCAAGGTATCCATATTTAGTATGCAAAGGACTCTTGGAAACTATGGGTAGTCCCCATCCACCTCTAGATGAACTGCACCTTGACTGTCATCGCTTGCACCAACTATGGGCTCATAATCATTGTCTCCCACAGAAGTTGACTAGTATAGTGGTGACCTACAGGGTCTCTCATAAATTACCTCAAATAGTTCCATGACAATGGTGGAGTAGAAACTTTTTTTATATTAAAACTCCACTTATGGTAGATGATTCTCTCAGTTACAACCAAAAACTAACACACAAACCCGGAACATTATCTCCAGAACCTGAATTTTTCTCTTTACCTGTTCATCTATCTAGGGTTAGAAATGATGTTATAATCTATAAATGATTCTCAAATGTCTCATTTATTCTCTCAATAATTGTAATGTGAAGTGATTATCATATTCTAAAATGACCTTTGAGGGAATTCAATGAATTCGTACTACCTCTTGCACACATCAGCATCCCAAACCCTTCACTAAGATATGCTATCAAATGGAAAATAATTGGGATAACTTCATGAGTTGTTATACGATCACCTAGATGGATTTGTGACCTATATCTAATCATGGAAGCCCCATCATGAAAACCAAAAAGTTACCATCCCGTTTACACTTCCATCTAGGTACATCCTCACCTCTCCCGATAGGTGGACATCAAGAGATAAACTCAGAATCACCCAACCACATCCTTGGACACATAACCTGATTCTAAAGGATCCCGGTAATCCTCACCTATATTGGATTTACCTCTAAGCTAAGGCATGAAACCTCCTCAACACCTCCTCTTTCATCATGATTGGTGTCATTGTCCGTCCTCGAACAAGGATGATGTGCTCCCCACCTTCAGAAAACCCACCAAGAACATGAGATATCTGGTCTTGAAATATCTCAAAATATATATTCCCAAGTTATACCTCTATAACATGTTGAAAATGGAGGGGAAATAACCATTGACTAGAGGTATGTTGCACTATCCTCATCCTTAAGGGTCAAATACAAAGAGGTCAATAGCTCTATCACCTCACTGTATAACAGCGAACGGAAAACCTTGTTGTAAGAATATACTACTATGGTCATGCTCTTGGGTGACTCCAAATTTAGTACTACCTCAACCTTTCTTGGTTCCATTGTCATTCTCACATTTTAGAAGACATATCTTGCAAAGAAGGCCTCTTGAATCCAAAACTGACACTTTGACAGCTTCCCGTAAAGTTGATGCTCTCAAATCATGTCTAAAAACATCCTCAAGTGTCTTACAAACATTAATGGATTGTTCAACACACTGAAAGGTATCACTAAGAACTCTAAGTAATCATAGAGACTCTAGAAACCTATCTTCGATATATCCTCCTATCAAACTCGGAGTTGGTGATAACCCATCTTGAGGTCAAACTCCAAGAACCACTTCATCCCTAACCACTAGCTGAAGAAGTCATCAATTCTCATGGGTGGATACTCTTTCTTGATAGTCACCTGATTCAGGTGACGTTGGTCCATGAATAACCACAATCTCTCATACAACTTCTTGGTGAATAACACTGGGGTTGTCCAGGGGAATACATTGGGTCTAAAAAATCCATTTCTCTACAAATTCATCCAACTACACCTTCAACTCTTACAGCCTTACGGGGTCATCAGATATGCTGGCATAAATATCAGGTCATCCCTAGGTGCATGTCTATGTAGAATTCAAACTTTCGATGGGGTGGTAAGCCTGAAACATCCTCAGAAAATTCATCCTCATACTCCAACACTGAAGTAAACTGGAATCTCATAACATCTATTTCTATAAGTGTAATATTATCCAGCTGATAATAAATCGATTGTATCCTCCCATATAAGATCTCATCTTGTTCCTTCTAGGATCCCTTCTCACCAAAGAAGGAAAATTTCATCCCACTAACTCATATACACTACAACCCTCACTCATAATAGTCAAACTGGGCACAAATAGTTGAAAACCAGTCCATACTAAGGAAAACATCACAGGGCCTCATCGTCATTACGGACGAGTTTCATGCAAGGCTCTCTCTCCTCCTAGAGTTAGGTCACACCGTCGGTAGAAGTGTGTGATCACAAAATCTTCTTTACAGGTGCCTCCAAACACAAGGGTTGAGCTAAAATGTTCCACTATAATTGTTAGGTCTCAAATAAAGGATGCATTCAGGGCCCTCTCTGACACCTTAATGCATCAAAATGACCTCAAACACACATTTCAAAGAAACACATTCTTCACACATTGACACTATCCGCTTTGGGTGGAACTGAATCACTCAAACATTTTTAGATCACATCATAAGGGAATGTGTCTTGATAGGGGAAGTTTCACTCTTACTTGTGTGCCTAAAACCATGTCAAACATCACCATCATAGGGATCTACTAATGCCATGTGTCACCCTAGAAAAGTCTTACTGTCAAGTGTACCATCAACAGGGGTCCTAACCAAGAATAATTCTTGAACCACAAGCTCGAATCAGTCCTCTAACGCTTGGGGTCTAGCTCACCCTGAAGCCTTGTAAGTCTCTAACTAACTCAAAAATTTAACTCAACACAGGTGCGTTATTTTCCATTATTGTCAGGACTAACCACTGTTTAACCTAACAGGGTGCATCCACCTGATCTACCAGAGGTGGGTCAGCATTTTGCTCAACAGGTGGAAAAACTACTTGTTATCCACCTCGAGGAACCATCTTCTATATAGGTATTTAGATGAAGCATCATCACTAAGTAGATTATAATCATGATCCCACTATGGAATCCTAGTTGGATATCATCATGAAGGAATGCAGTGATAACCGGGATGCACCATGATCAAAAGAGTATATCTGCAAATTTGACTCAAGAAGGATATGGAAACCAAAAACCATTCCTATATGATGCATGAACTAATGTTTTCCCTGCAACCAGTGACCACATTTGTCTATTCAACAAGTAGTTTATCAGATTCCTAGTGAATGGATACGTCGACTGCCACATAAACACTGGGTTCCCTGGTATGAAAGTAGAACTCAGGACACTTTAACATTGTTGATCCAGTTCCCACACTAAACCTCACAACCACAATATCTCCAAACTATGGTCCTAAGATGACCTCCTCCAATACCAATCTGTCACGATATGACCCATCAGGGCTCATCTAGTTAGTTGTAAGCTAAGGATGACACTCCAATCCCACCTCTAATAGGCCATGGGTAGACAACTAGTGTCGAGTAAGAATATCATATACATGGAATTACTTATCCTAAATTACTTGTACACATGAACACATATCCATGCACCAGTATAATGTTGAAAGAAAATCAACCCATACTATAGATACTTTCATAACAATTATCCAACATCAGAGTACATTAATAATTGAAACAAAAGAAAAAAGGGGCAAATACAATCCCACCAAATCTACAAAAGAACCCAAACTACTAACAATGAGAGGGAAGCTACCCAAATGAAACTTTTGGATCCATCAAAGGTCATACTAACACAAATCTATCTACTTATGATCCACCTAGGAATCCAATGAAAGGCTTATTGTCTGCATTAAACACACTATGTGTGGGAAAATCCCATGCATAAATTAGTATAAACATACCGAGTAGGATTACCCTAAATCGCCAAACATAAAACATCAAGAGGGAGAAGTATGCTTATCATCACAAATATATGTCAATAAGAATATATGACATAATAATAATAACTCATATATGCTCAAAGGTGTACACCAAGTCTCAAGGTGTGGTCTCATCCTCATTAATTGAATATGATTCTACTCAAGGATCCAAGAAAACAACCATCCAAGATAACTCAGTCATTGGGTTTCAATATACCGGTGGAACTCATTCAAGAGAACATGCTCATCAGGTATTTCCATGATGAAGCATCAAGAAAACTATGAGGTCTCATATGAGATACTCAATCAATCATATTACAACTCATTGGAAGATAATAGATGTTTATGTATAGATAGGGGATCACACATAGGGCCTATGGGGGATACCTGACCCTACCTGGAGTAAACCCTCTAGGATGGGGATCACACACCCTAATAGTCAATAATGAGATACCTAGACCAACCTAGGGAATAATGATAGAGGATCACACTCTGGGCCACACAAAGGGATATCAAACTCTATCCAAAACTAAACCATAAAGGGGATCATTCATCCTATACTCAGGACGTTATGCCTCACGATACTCTCACAGTGATAGACCAAGGGAACACATCCACATTGAAATGGTCCAAGGTAACTCACCCAAGCTCATACTATAGCTAGTTTGAGAAGAGTTAGGGCTCTAAATTTCCTTTAAGGAGTACATGGCATGTCCCATGGGGTACATGGTGTGTCTCTCTGAGTATGACACTACTCGTGTCTTGACTTCCCACACATAATGTCATTCTCCAAATACACGACATGTCTACAAAGGTAAATGGTGTGTAGAGGTCAAGCCTACACTCAGTGTGTGTCATCTGATATATCCTATTTACTTTTGAATATGCACATGTACTATGACCATGCCTATGTACACTGGTTATGCCTGAGCTCAGGCCCATTCCTATGCCCATGTACTTTCTGAAGTACATGGAATGTACCCAAAAACACATGGAATGTGGGGTCACATGGACTCTTGGGTGTGTACTCCTTGTACACACTGAGCCATTCTCTAATGGTTACATGGCGAGTGAGTACACCCCATAGTGTTTTGTGCTAAATGGATTCCTAGGAATGTACTCCCTGTACACATTGAGCTAGCTGACTCAGGGTAAAATGATGTGTGATTAATTCACATGGTTTGTGATATTTAACTAAATGTGTAAACCTTATCCAACAAAGGTAAATTGTCACATACATGACTTATTTTGAAGTTAAATTTCATTTATTTTCCTTTCATTCTTTGTTTTAGATGGTTTCCAAAGGTTTTTTTGGAGAAATAGATGAGTTTTAATGAATTGGGCCAAACCGTGAGCCCAATTCCAGATTAAAAAATAAATTTTGTTTCCTTTATAACTTTTTAATTTTTTAATATTTTTCCCTCATTCCAATTCCTAAATGGTATCCTATGACCAATTAACACCAAAATATAAATTTGGATCCTTTATAAATCCATAATCATGGTGGATATGGGTTTTTATTTAAGATATTGGGCCTGCCCAAAGGCCCATTTCCTGTATTAAAAATAATTTTTAATTTTTTTATATCTCCTTCACTATTTGCGTTTTTTCGGTGATTCCACCTCCCTCTTGACCCTAAGAAACCCAGGCGCGCTCCCATTTCCTTTCCCCCCTCCTTGGAGCTCTTTGAAATCGAGAATTAGGGCTGATCTTCATAGGGTGTCTCAAATCGGCCAGAATTGAAAAGGTAACTTCATCCCTTCTTAACTCTCTCAATTATTACTCTTTTCCATCCATTACAATTCCTAAATTACCTCCTAAATCTTGTTCGAACAATTCCTGAATTTTGGCTGTTTTCAATTTCAGAAACTATTGTTTTTGGAGTGATTAATTCAGGATACTTCAAGTAGGTGAGTCTATTTCTTTCCTCTTTCAAATTGCTTAGGGTTTCTTCCCTAATTCTTGAATTATAAAAATTCCAAAAGTTAGGGTTCGTGACTAGGTTCTAAATTACTGTATTTTGAGTGAAATATTGAGGTTTTAGGTTTCTTTTAACTTCCTTGAGGTGCGGCGGTCGTGCGGTTGATGTTTCGCCCCAATATTTGAGGGTTTCGACACATTCGGTAGGTGATTCTATGGGTAACCATTTAATGGTGAGTTAGTTTGCTTGATTAAATAATTTTTCATATTCCTTATATGCTGTTTATTATGCAAAAACCATTTTTGGTAGCAATAGTAAAGCATTTGTTATTAAAGTTACATTTTTGTTTGAAGTATGTATTTTTCAAATGTATTTCTTGAGTTATCTCTTGTAGTAGTTTTGTAAAACGTGGAAGTGATTTATTAGTTGTTGAACGGGGCTGCCAATTTTGGTTGGGTAATAATATAGTGTCATGTGGGCCTAAAAATGAGGGTCTTTTAATGGGTTTTATGTGTGTAACCTTGTTATACTCTTTGAAAGTGTTTTATGGATTTGTGTGTTCTCATGGGTATCTTTTGCGATATTGTTCAAGGTGATTATATAACATTTGAAAGTGGATTATTACATGTTTATTGGGATTCCAATTATGTTTTGGTAAGATATTGGTGTGATTTTGGCTTAAAAATAGGTTTTTGAAATGAGTTTTTTGTGCAAGACATATTTGCACCACTTGGGTTCTTTTTATGAAAATTGTAAATGTTTTAGTTGGTTAAACAAAGTGGGAAAAGGGTTAATATGTACTGTTTGGTATATTTGTTCACGTATTATAGTGTTTTGAAAGGTGAAGTTATGTTTTAAGATCTCAAATATTTTTAGAATGTTTTGTAAATTTCTGTAATGTTTTAGTAAATTGTGATGTTGGAGCGAAACATGTTTGTGGGCTCTTTCGTGTAAGTTTAATGATAAAATGATTTTGAAGGTAAAAGGGGTGTTATGTAACAAGTGAGTGGGATGTTATGAGAGTTGTAATATATTGTATTGGTTTTATAAAATTGTTTAATGAATTTTTGGAAGTTTTAAAGAAATGTGAAAAGTGTTGTGGGCTATTTTGGTGTGAGTCGGATTTCAAAATCAATTTGAATGAAAAGTGGACTTTTGTGAATTGTGTTGTATACATGTGGGATGTTTGGTGAATTTATGATATGAAAATATTATTTTCTTGTGAATATTATATTCATTGACTTGTTGAACTTGTTTGAGCACAAAGGGAAAACCCGGGTATCTAGGTGGGTGGACGTGTACTAGTATGCTAGTGAATCCGTGGGGTTTGGCCTCAGTTTCACTTAGCAAGATTGACGCTTACAACTCTAACTAAATTATGATGATGATGATTGGGGACCACTAGGTTATGGGTATGTATCCTACTAGTGTCTCGTGCACGAGAATGGATATTTGTGATGGTTACTCTCACCGAGATACGAGGTACCTGGGACCCACAGCTAGCTAGTGCCTAGGGGTTATTTCTTATTTCTTGTGCTCATTATTTACTTTGTAATTACCGTAGGCATACGGTATAGTTGTCTGGAAAATTCACTAGTGTTGAAATTATTTTTAAAAGTGTTTATTCTTAATGATATCCCATTTGAAAACTGTTTTTATTCAAAGTTGCATCTTTTAGAAATTGTAACTAGCTTTTCATGTTTTTGAAAACATGCATGCTTTTCGTCTTTAAATGTTTATCACATGGAATCTCTTAGTGGTGGTATCCTACTGGGCATTGGCTCACACCCTACTTACACCCTTGGGTGTAAGTAGACTTGGTTATTTTTGTTGTCGCAGGTTGGGTATAGTTTTTTGTTCCAGTGGTTCGGGTTTCTAGCAGGTCCTTGGTGGTGAAGTCTTGTGGAGGTTGCTTGAGGGTGGTGCCCATTGCCATGAGGGTTCTTGGGCTGTCCTTATTTGGTTTTGTACCTTTGGTATAGACCTTTTGAGTTTTTTAAAGCTATGTAATTCAGTTCTGAATTTTTGTAAAAGATTGTTTGGTTTGAAAAATCCAGATTTGTTTCATTGGATTCTTTTGTTGTTTTATGTTTATAAACTCGGGTAAATCGTTCCCAATTTTCATTTTATGATACCCGGGAACTTGTGCCAGCCCGTGGGGATCGGGAATGCCCTTCGGGTCATGTCACGGGCTGGGTTTGGTGCCGGGTTTGGCAGTGACCAGATTCGGTTCGTGACAAAATGGTATTAGAGGAGGTTCGCCCCTTGGGTCATGTTATTTGGGGAAGAGTCAGGATAGTCTGGAGTTAGGATTGCTGGGACATGGAATTCTAGTTATGGGTAGTGTACCTGATCACCACACCTCATAATGGGATTCAAGTTTCCAAGAGAAGTCGGGATTTATCTAAGTCCTTTGGTTTTCTTGGTTCGATGATGATTAAGGGAAATGAAAAGAGAGTTGGGTTAATGGTCCTAGTGAGCTCGCAGGGCCTGGAAAGCCATGTGGAGCCAAGGATATTCCCTAGAACACTCTCTGTGACAGTGAAGTGATTGTAATATGGTCTCCAACCATATTTCTAAGTCACCCACTGAAACTAGTTTCCTCTCGCACTGTTTTGTGCTTAGGTTTGAAATCTTGGCACTTTGGTTTTAAGAAGTGTATAGTTTTTGTGAAATGATTTTCAAATAAAGAGGGAATGGTTTGGTTTATGAAATGGCGGAACTGAATTTTCAGAATTGTTTTGAAATGTAAAATGGTGCGCTTACACCTCTTTGAAAGTAGAAACTATATTGAAGTTGGTTTTGAAAAGTGTTTCCAATAGAGTTTTCTAAACAATCAGAGTGTGTTTTAATGGGATGAGATGTTTTGAAATTGATGTGAATATCTTGAAAGTGAGTTATTTTATAAATGGTTGTGAATTTATGAAAATTTTTGTAAGATGTGAGTTGGGATTTTGATCTCATGGTTAGCGGTTATGAGAAAAAAGGATGTGTTGGTTGACCGTTTTGGTTTTGAAAAGTGGAAAGAATTTTTGTTTTAACCTTTGGTATTTCCATTAGCGACCACATGCATGGGGTTATATGGGATGATGGATGGTTGATGGCATAACTGGATGAGTGTCGGGACAGATATAAGGAGGGTTTCTGGTGTGGCACAAAAACCTGCATGTGTGAGGTGCATGGGGTACCATTGGTGGATACGCTTACTGCTAAACCGTTTGTTCTCAAAGAATTACTTTTAAAGAAAAACATGATGTCTTGATGAATATTTTTGTATGGTTTTTATTATGGGTTTTTTAAAATGTTGATGTTGTGGGATGTTTTGATTCCAAGAACCCCTTCTGTTTGAACTGTGTTTTGGGTTTGTGTTTGGTCGGTAAGCTGTGTTGTAGGGACGGTTAGTGGTATCTTTTGAAAAATGTTTTGGGATGCCTTTACGGTGGTTCCCTTCATGTGTTTGGAGCTGGTTTATGGCCTGTTTTGACCAATGTACCAGATTGGTTGGGTCCTTGGGTTCTCTCATTGGATAAGGTACGCCCCCATTAAAGGTTAATGCATAACTGAAGCGCAACCCAGATTGTTTCTCCATTAAAAAATCCTCCAGTTGATCAATATAAGGAATCTATTTCTTGAGATTTTTAGATTGAGTATACACCCTTTCCTTTATTGGTTTTGTGTATCCTCTTATAGTGGGAGATTGATTATGGATGGTTTAAAGTGACCTTATCCTCTTAAGTTTCCTAATTTTTCGAAGGTGGAAGTGTTCTGGGGTTGTTAGCATGGATGAGTATTTGGATAGTGTCTAAGAGGAACTCTCGGTCCTTCATAGTCTCTTCGAAGAAGGAGTTCATGTTAAACTACTAGTGTGGGAAATCTGGTCATGAGAGGATATTATGGACACTTTCTATAATTGTGTGTTGTTTGGGGATGTTGTACAAGTTCCCTCTCTATTCATTGTTTATATCAGTCGCAATGGTCATGTTCGGTGATTCCTTGTGATGTAATTTGCTCGATTGACTGTAAAGGTGAAAGTTGGGCAATCATCTGAGAGTCTCTATTATGTTGGGAGAATGTCTCCCTTGAAAAAAACATAAAAAAATATTCCATTTTAGAGGTAGGTGAGTATAAGTGTTCTTTACTTCTATTGTTTCTCACCCGAACAAACAAGGTGTGATGTGTGTACATCTTCTAATCCCTTGTTTCAGTGAAATATCGATTTAGGGTAAAGTGAGTTTGGAATGTGTTATGTCTTGGAAAAACTTATCGGGGATTGCGGTGTAGTTGTTGTTTGCAACGAAAGAAGAATTCTCATTCCAGTGGTTTCCAAAGCCTAACTATGAGGCCGAAGATGCTTCAATATTTTGAGCTCCAGCCATAGGTCCCGGAGAGAAGCTGACGTGTAGTTAGGGGAAACCCTAGTGTCATTTAAACCCTTGTGAAAAGTCCTATCCTCAATATGAAAGATAAGAAGAGTTTAAACCTATGGTGTCATCATATTTCTTCTACTGTTCATGTTCGGTGGAAATAGGTGGAGGGCCTTGTACCCATGTCATCGCCCAATGTTATTCCCTTCCCCTTTGGTTTCCATTGAGTCTTTAGAGAAAGGTATGAAGTTTGGCTAGACAGGTTGACCACACGGTTTGCACTTGGTTAGTAGTGAACATGCCCCCAAAAAATGATGTAGATATAAGAATCTCCATTGTTAGTTCATGGTTTCCCAAATCGTGCAGACTAACCATGTGTTCATCCCAACACTTTATATTTTGGGGTCTTTCTGTACCAGCCCATGCTGGTCGATTAAGATTGTTGGTTCTTATGGTGGGGAGCCTATTTTTTTCCCCGTACCAATAACTTAGACTTATCCATGGTCAAGGATTGGTGGTAGGTAGTCTCATTCAGATCTATCAAGCTACCTAAATCTTCCTTGGGTAACCATTGAGATTGGAGAGTGCCCAATGGTTTGGTTATAGCAAGGTATGTGTAACCTTGTTCGATGTTGTTGTTCGTTTGAGTGAATTGCTTGAGTCTTGTTCGGATAGTGTTTGAGGAGTTTTCCTTTGGGATAAAGCCTGAATGTGATTGATTGTTTCAAGAAAGTGGTGTGTGATTTTTTTGTGAAGTATTCCTTCCTTAATTGATCAATGGAGGTGTTTTGGCCTTTGGGGGCGAAACCTGGAAAGGGAGTACATCTTGGTTTATCAGTTCGGTTTGGCTTTCGTATCTGGCCTTTCTATAGATTTCCGGGGACGGAAAGTTTTCATGGTGGGGATAATTGTCACATACATGACTTATTTTGAAGTTAAATTTCATTTATTTTCCTTTAATTCTTTATTTTGGATGGTTTCCAAAGGTTTTTTGGAGAAATAGATGAGTTTTAATGAATTGGGCCAAACCGTGAGCCCAATTCCAGATTTAAAAATAAATTTTGTTTCCTTTATAACTTTTTCATTTTTTAATATTTTTCCCTCATTCCAATTCATAAATGGTCTCCTCTGACCTAATAACACCAAAATATAAATTTGGATCCTTTATAAATCCATAATCAGGGTGGATATGGGTTTTTATTTAAGATATTGGGCCTGCCCGAAGGCCTATTTCCTTCATTAAAAATAATTTTTAATTTTTTTATATCTCCTTCACTATTTTCGTTTTTTCAGTGATTCCACCTCCCCCTTGACCCTAAGAAACCCAGGAGAGCTCCCATTTCCTTTCCCCCCTCTTTGGAGCTCTTTGAAATCGCGAATTAGGGCTGATCTTCATAGGGTGTCTCAAATCGGCCAGAATTGAAGAGGTAACTTCATCCCTTCTTAACTCTCTCAATTCTTACTCTTTTCCCTCCATTACAGTTCCTAAATTACCTCCTAAATCTTGTTCGAACAATTCCTGAATTTTGGCTGTTTTCAATTTCAGAAACTATTGTTTTTGGAGTGATTAATTTGGGATACTTCAAGTAGGTGAGTCTATTTCTTTCCTCTTTCAAATTGCTTAGGGTTTCTTCCCTAATTCTTGAATTATAAAAATTCCAAAAGTTAGGGTTCGTGACTAGGTTCTAAATTACTGTATTTTGGGTGAAATATTGAGGTTTTAGGATTCATTTAACTTCCTTGAGGTGCGGTGGTCGTGCGGTTGATGTTTCGCCCCAATATTTGAGGGTTTCGACACATTCGGTAGGTGATTCCATGGGTAACCATTTAATGATGAGTTAGTTTGCTTGATTAAATAATTTTTCATATTCCTTATATGCTGTTTATTATGCGAAAACCATTTTTGGTAGCAATAGTAAAGCATTTGTTATTAAAGTTAAATTTTTGTTTGAAGTATGTATTTTTCAAATGTATTTCTTGAGTTATCTCTTGTAGTAGTTTTGTAAAACGTGGAAATGATTTATTAGTTGTTGAACGGGGCTTCCAATTTTGGTTGGGTAATAATATAGTGTCATGTGGGCCTAAAAATGAGGGTATTTTAATGGGTTTTATGTGTGTAACCTTGTTATACTCTTTGAAAGTGTTTTATGGATTTGTGTGTTCTCATGGGTATCTTTTGCGATATTGTTCAAGGTGATTATATAACATTTGAAAGTGGATTATTACATGTTTATTGGGATGCAAATTATGTTTTGGTAAGATATTGGTGTGATTTTGGCTTAAAAATAGGTTTTTTAAATGAGTTTTTTGTGCAAGACATATTTGCACCACTTGGGTTCTTTTTATGAAAATTGTAAATGTTTTAGTTGGTTAAACAAAGTGGGAAAAGGGTGAATATGTACTGTTTGGTATATGTGTTCACGTATTATAGTGTTTTGAAAGGTGAAGTGATGTTTTAAGATCTCAAATATTTTTAGAATGTTTTGTAAATTTCTGTAATGTTTTAGTAAATTGTGATGTTGGAGCGAAACATGTTTGTGGGCTCTTTCGTGTAACTTTAATGATAAAATGATTTTGAAGGTAAAAGGGGTGTTATGTAACAAGTGAGTGGGCTGTTATGAGAGTTTTAATATATTGTATTGGTTTTATAAAAAATTTTAATGAATTTTTGAAAGTGTTAAAGAAATGTGAAAAGTGTTGTGGGCTATTTTGGTGTGAGTCGGATTTCAAAATCAATTTGAATGAAAAGTGGTCTTTTGTGACTTGTGTTGTATACATGTGGGATGTTTGGTGAATTTATGATATGAAAATATTATTTTCTTGTGAATATTATATTCATTGACTTGTTGAAATTGTTTTAGTACAAAGGGAAAACCCGAGTATCTAGGTGGGTGGACGTGTACTAGTATGCTAGTGAATCTGTGGGGTTTGGCCTCAGTTTCACTTAGCAAGATTGAAGCTTAAAACTCTAACTAAATTATGATTATGATGATTGGGGACCACTAGGTTATGGGTATTTATCCTACTAGTGGCTCGTGCAGGAGAATGGATATTTGTGATGGTTACTCTCACCGAGATATGAGGTACCTGGGACCCACAGCTAGCTAGTGCCTGGGGGTTATTTATTATTTCTTGTGCTCATTATTTAATTTTTAATTACCGTAGGCATACGGTATAGTTGTCTGGAAAATTCACTAGTGTTGAAATTATTTTTAAAAGTGTTTATTCTTAATGATAGCCCACTTCAAAACTGTTTTTATTCAAAGTTGCATCTTTTAGAAATTGTAACTAGCTTTTCATGTTTTTGAAAACATGCATGCTTTTCGTCTTTAAATGTTTATCACATGGAATAATTTAGTGGTGGTATCCTACTGGGAATTGTCTCACACCCTACTTACACCCTTGGGTGTAAGTAGACTTGGTTATTTTTGTTGTCGCAGGTTGGGTACAGTTTTTTATTCCAGTGGTTCGGGTTTCTAGCAGGTCCTTGGTGGTGAAGTCTTGTGGAGGTTGCTTGAGGGCGGTGCCCATTGCCACGAGGGTTCTTGGGCTGTCCTTATTTGGTTTTGTACCTTTGGTATAGACCTTTTCAGTTGTTTAAAGCTATGTAATTCAGTTCTGAATTTTTGTAAAAGATTGTTTGGTTTGAAAAATCCAGATTTGTTTTGTTGGATTCTTTTGTTGTTTTATGTTTATAAACTCGGGTAAATCGTTCCCAGTTTTCATTTTATGATACCCGAGAACTTGTTCCAGCCCGTGGGGATCGGGAATGCCCTTCGGGTCATGTCACGGGCTGGGTTTGGTGCTGGTTTTGGCGGTGACCAGATTCGGTTCATGAAAAAATGGTATAAGAGGAGGTTCTCTCCTTGGGTCATGTTATTTGGGGAAGAGTCAGGATAGTCTGGAGTTAGGATTGGTGGGACATGGAATTCTAGTTATGGGTAGTGTGCCTGATCACCACACCTCATAATGGGATTCAAGTTTCCAAGAGAAGTCGGGATTTATCTAAGTCCTTCAGTTTTCTTGGTTTGATGATGATTAAGGGAAATGAAAAGAGAGTTGGGTTAATAGTCCTAGTGAGCTCGCAGGGCCTGGCAAGCCATGTGGAGCCAATTATATTCCCTAGAACACTCTCTGTGACAGTTAAGTGATTGTAATATGGTCTCCAACCATATTTCCAAGTCACCCACTGAAACTAGTTTCCTCTCTTACTGTTTTGTGCTTAGGTTTGAAATCTTGTCACTTTGGTTTTAAGAAGTGTATAGTTTTTGTGAAAAGATTTTCAAATAAAGAGGGAATGGTTTGGTTTATGAAATGGCGGAACTGAATTTTCATAATTGTTTTGAAATGTAAAATGGTGTGCTTACACCTCTTTGAAAGTAGAAACTATATTGAAGTTGGTTTTGAAAAGTGTTTCCAATAGAGTTTTCTAAACAATCAGAGTGTGTTTTAATGGGATGAGATGTTTTGAAATTGTTGTGAATGTCTTGAAAGTGAGTTATTTTATAAATGGTTGTGACTTTCTGAAAATTTTTGTAAGATGTGAGTTGGGATTTTGATCTCGTGGTTAGCGGTTATGAGAAAAAAGGATGTGTTGGTTGACCATTTTGGTTTTGAAAAGTGGAAAGAATTTTTGTTTTAACCTTTGGTATTTCCATTAGCAACCACATGCATGGGGTTATATGGGATGATGGATGGTTGATGGCACGACTGGATGAGTGATGGGACAGATATGAGGAGGTTTTTTGGTGTGGCACAAAAACCTGCATGTGTGAGGCGCATGGGGTACCATTGGTGGATACGCTTACTGCTAAACCGTTTGTTCTCAAAGAATTACTTTTAAAGAAAAACATGATGTCTTGATGAATATTTTTGTATGGTTTGTATTATGGGTTTTTGAAAATGTTGATGTTGTGGGATGTTTTGATTCCAAGAACCCCTTCTGTTTGAACTATGTTTTGGGTTTGTGTTTGGTCGGTAAGCTGTGTTGTAGGGACGGTTAGTGGTATCTTTTGAAAAATGCTTTGGGATGCCTTTACGGTGGTTCCCTTCATGTTTTTGGAGCTGGTTTATGGCTTGTTTTGACCAATGGACCAGATTGGTTGGGTCCTTGGGTTCTCTCATTGGATAAGGTACTCCCCCATTAAAGGTTAATGCATAACTGAAGCGCAACCCAGATTGTTTCTCCATTAGAAAATCCTCCAGTTGATCAATATAAGGAATCTATTTCTTGAGATTTTTAGATTGAGTATACACCCTTTCCTTTATTGGTTTTGTGTATCCTCTTATAGTGGGAGATTGATTATGGATGGTTGAAAGTGACCTTAGTCTCTTAAGTTTCCTAATTTTTTGAAGGTGGAAGTGTTCTGGGGTTGTTAGCATGGATGAGTATTTGGATAGTGTCTAAGAGGAACTCTCGGTCCTTCATAGTTTCTTCGAAGAAGGAGTTCATGTTAAACTACTAGTGTGGGAAATCTGGTCACGAGAGGATATTATGGCCACTTTCTAGAATTGTGTGTTGTTTGGGGATTTTGTACAAGTTCCCTCTCTATTCATTGTTTATATCAGTCGCAATGGTCATTTTCGGTGATTCCTTGTGATGTCATGTGCTCGATTGACAGTAAAGGTGAAAGTTGGGCAATCATCTGAGAGTCTCTATTATGTTGGGAGAATGTCTCCCTTGAAAAAAACATAAAAAAATATTCCATTTTAGAGGAATGTGAGTATAAGTGTTCTTTACTTCTATTGTTTCTCACCCGAACAAACAAGGTGTGATGTGTGTACATCTTCTAATCCCTTGTTTCAGTGAAATATCGAGTTAGGGTAAAGTGAGTTTGGAATGTGTTATGTCTTGGAAAAACTTATCGGGGATTGCGGTGTAGTTTTTGTTTGCAACAAAAGAAGAATTCTCATTCCGGTGGTTTCCAAAGCCTAACTGTGAGGCCGAAGATGCTTCAATATTTTGAGCTCCAGCCATAGGTCCCGGAGAGAAGCTGGCGCGTAGTCAGGGGAAACCCTAGTGTCATTTAAACCCTTGTGCAAAGTCCTATCCTCAATATGAAAGATAAGAAGAGTTTAAACCTATGGTGTCATCATATTTCTTCTAATGTTCATGTTCGGTGGAAATAGGTGGAGGGCCTTGTACCCATGTAATCGCCCAATGTCATTCCCTCCCCCTTTGGTTTCCATTGAGTCTTTAGAGAAAGGTATGAAGTTTGGCTAGACAGGTTGACCACACGGTTTGCACTTGGTTAGTAGTGACCATGCCCCCAAAAAATGATGTAGATATAAGAATCTCCATTGTTAGTTCATGGTTTCCCAAACCGTGCAGACTAACCATGTGTTCATCCCAACACTTTATATTTTGGGGTCTTTCTGTACCGGCCCATGATGGTCGATTAAGATTGTTGGTTCTTATGGTGGGGAGCCTATTTTTTTCCCCGTACCAATAACTTAGACTTATCCATGGTCAAGGATTGGTGGTAGGTAGTCTCATTCGGATCTATCAATATACCTAAATCTTCCTTGGGTAACCATTGAGATTGGAGAGTGCCCAATGGTTTGGTTATAGCAAGGTATGTGTAACCTTGTTCGATGTTGTTGTTCGTTTGAGTGAATTGCTTGAGTCTTGTTTGGATAGTGTTTGAGGAGTTTTCCTTTGGGATAAAGCCTGAATGTGATTGATTGTTTCAGGAAAGTGGTGTATGATTTTTTTGTGAAGTATTCCTTCCTTAATTGATCAATGGAGGTGTTTTGGCCTTTGGGGGCCAAACCTGGAAAGGGAGTACATCTTGGTTTATCAGTTCGGTTTGGCTTTCGTATCTGGCCTTTCTGTAGCTTTCCGGGGACAGAAAGTTTTCATGGTGGGGATAATTGTCACATAAATGACTTATTTTAAAGTTAAATTTCATTTATTTTCCTTTAATTCTTTATTTTGGATGGTTTCCAAAGGTTTTTTGGAGAAATAGATGAGTTTTAATGAATTGGGCCAAACCGTGAGCCCAATTCCAGATTTAAAAATAAATTTTGTTTCCTTTATAACTTTTTCATTTTTTAATATTTTTCCCTCATTCCAATTCGTAAATGGTCTCCTCTGACCTATTAACACCAAAATATAAATTTGGATCCTTTATAAATCCATAATCAGGGTGGATATGGGTTTTTATTTAAGATATTGGGCCTGCCCGAAGGCCCATTTCCTGCATTAAAAATAATTTTTAATTTTTTTATATCTCCTTCACTATTTGCGTTTTTTCGGTGATTCCACCTCCCACTTGACCCTAAGAAACCCAGGCGCGCTCCCATTTCATTTCCCCCCTCTTTGGAGCTCTTGGAAATCTCGAATTAGGGCTGATCTTCATAGGGTGTCTCAAATCGGCCAGAATTGAAGAGGTAACTTCATCCCTTCTTAACTCTCTCAATTCTTACTCTTTTCCCTCCATTACAGTTCCTAAATTACCTCCTAAATCTTTTTCGAACAATTCCTGAATTTTGGCTGTTTTCAATTTCAGAAACTATTGTTTTTGGAGTGATTAATTCAGGATACTTCAAGTAGGTGAGTCTATTTCTTTCCTCTTTCAAATTGCTTAGGGTTTCTTCCCTAATTCTTGAATTATAAAAATTCCAAAAGTTAGGGTTCGTGACTAGGTTCTAAATTAATGTATTTTGGGTGAAATATTTAGGTTTTAGGTTTCTTTTAACTTCCTTGAGGTGCGGCGGTCGTGCGGTTGATGTTTCGCCCCAATATTTGAGGGTTTCGACACATTCAGTAGGTGATTCCGTGGGTAACCATTTAATGATGAGTTAGTTTGCTTGATTAAATAATTTTTCATATTCCTTATATGATTTTTATTATGCAAAAACCATTTTTTGTTGCAATAGTAAAGCATTTGTTATTAAAGTTATATTTTTGTTTGAAGTATGTATTTTTCAAATGTATTTCTTGAGTTATCTCTTGTAGTAGTTTTGTAAAACATGGAACTGATTTATTAGTTGTTGAAAAGGGCTTCCAATTTTGGTTGGGTAATAATATAGTGTCATGTGGGCCTAAAAATGAGGGTCTTTTAATGGGTTTTATGTGTGTAACCTTGTTATACTCTTTGAAAGTGTTTTATGGATTTGTGTGTTCTCATGGGTATCTTTTGCGATATTGTTCAAGGTGATTATATAACATTTGAAAGTGGATTATTACATGTTGATTGGGATGAAAATTATGTTTTGGTAAGATATTGGTGTGATTTTGGCTTAAAAATAGGTTTTTGAAATGAGTTGTTTTTGCAAGACATATTTGCACCACTTGGGTTCTTTTTATGAAAATTGTAAATGTTTTAGTTGGTTAAACAAAGTGGGAAAAGGGTGAATATGTACTGTTTGGTATATGTGTTCACGTATTATAGTGTTTTGAAAGGTGAAGTGATGTTTTAAGATCTCAAATATTTTTAGAATGTTTTGTAAATTTCTGTAATGTTTTAGTAAACTGTGATATTGGAGCGAAACATGTTTGTGGGCTCTTTCGTGTAAGTTTAATGATAAAATGATTTTGAAGGTAAAAGGGGCGTTATGTAACAAGTGAGTGGGATGTTATGAGAGTTGTAATATATTTTATTGGTTTTATAAAATTTTTTAATGAATTTTTGGAAGTGTTAAAGAAATGTGAAAAGTGTTGTGGGCTATTTTGGTGTGAGTCGGATTTCAAAATCAATTTGAAAAAAAAGTGAACTTTTGTGACTTGTGTTGTATACATGTGGGATGTTTGGTGAATTTATGATATGAAAATATTATTTTCTTGTGAATATTATATTCATTGACTTGTTGAACTTGTTTGAGCACAAAGGGAAAACCCGGGTATCTAGGTGGGTGGAGGTGTACTAGTATGCTAGTGAATCCGTGGGGTTTGGCCTCAGTTTCGCTTAGCAAGATTGACGCTTACAACTCTAACTAAATTATGATGATGATGATTGGGGGCCACTAGGTTATGGGTATGTATCCTACTAGTGTCTCTTGCACGAGAATGGATATTTGTGATGGTTACTCTCACCGAGATACGAGGTACCTGGGACCCACAACTTGCTAGTGCCTAGGGGTTATTTCTTATTTCTTGTGCTCATTATTTACTTTGTAATTACCATAGGCATACGGTATAGTTTTCTGGAAAATTCACTAGTGTTGAAATTATTTTTAAAAGTGTTTATTCTTAATGATATCCCACTTGAAAACTGTTTTTATTCAAAGTTGCATCTTTTAGAAATTGTAACTAGCTTTTCATGTTTTTTTAAAACATGCATGCTTTTCGTCTTTAAATGTTTATCACATGGAATATTTTAGTGGTGGTATCCTACTGGGCATTGTCTCACACCCTACTTACACCCTTGGGTGTAAGTAGACGTGGTTATTTTTGTTGTCGCAGGTTGGGTACAGTTTTTTGTTCCAGTGGTTCGGGTTTCTAGCAGGTCCTTGGTGGTTAAGTCTTGTGGAGGTTGCTTGAGGGCGGTGCCCATTGCCATGAGGGTTCTTGGTCTGTCCTTATTTGGTTTTGTACCTTTGGTATAGACCTTTTGAGTTGTTTAAAGCTATGTAATTCAGTTCTGAATTTTTGTAAAAGATTGTTTGGTTTGAAAAATCCAGATTTGTTTCATTGGATTCTTTTGTTGTTTTATGTTTATAAACTCGGGTAAATCGTTCCCAATTTTCATTTTATGATACCCGGGCACTTGTGCCAGCCCGTGGGGATCGGGAATTCCCTTCGGGTCTTGTCACGGGCTGGGTTTGGTGCCGGTTTTGGCGTTGACCAGATTTGGTTCATGAAAAAATGGTATCATAGGAGGTTCGCTCCTTGGGTCATGTTATTTGGGGAAGAGTCAGGATAGTCTGTAGTTAGGATTGTTGGGACATAGAATTCTAGTTATGGGTAGTGTACCTGATCACCACACCTCATAATGGGATTCAAGTTTCCAAGAGAAGTCGGGATTTATCTAAGTCCTTCGGTTTTCTTGGTTCGATGATGATTAAGGGAAATGAAAAGAGAGTTGGGTTAATGGTCCTAGTGAGCTCGCAGGGCCTGGCAAGCCATGTGGAGCCAAGTATATTCCCTGGAACACTCTCTGTGACAGTTAAGTTATTGTAATATGGTCGTCAACCATATTTCCAAGTCACCCACTGAAACTAGTTTCCTCTCGCACTGTTTTGTGCTTAGGTTTGAAATCTTGGCACTTTGGTTTTAAGAAGTGTATAGTTTTTGTGAAATGATTTTCAAATAAAGAGGGAATGGTTTGGTTTATGAAATGGCAGAACTGAATTTTCAGAATTGTTTTGAAATGTAAAATGGTGCGCTTACACCTCTTTGAAAGTAGAAACTATATTGAAGTTGGTTTTGAAAAGTGTTTCCAATAGAGTTTTCTAAACAATAAGAGTGTGTTTTAATGGGATGAGATGTTTTGAAATTGATGTGAATATCTTGAAAGTGAGTTATTTTATAAATGGTTGTGACTTTCTGAAAATTTTTGTAAGATGTGATTTGGGATTTTGATCTCGTGGTTAGCGGTTATGAGAAAAAAGGATGTGTTGGTTGACCGTTTTGGTTTTGAAAAGTGGAAATAATTTTTGTTTTAACCTTTGGTATTTCCATTAGCGACCACATGCATGGGGTTATATGGGATGATGGATGGTTGATGGCATGACTGGATGAGTGTCGGGACAGATATGAGGAGGGTGTTTGGTGTGGCACAAAAACCTGCATGTGTGAGGTGCATGGGGTACCATTGGTGGATACGCTTACTGCTAAACCGTTTGTTCTCAAAGAATTACTTTTAAAGAAAAACATGATGTCTTGATGAATATTTTTGTATGGTTTCTATTATGGGTTTTTGAAAATGTTGATGTTGTTGGATGTTTTGATTCCAAGAACCCCTTCTGTTTGAACTGTGTTTTGGGTTTGTGTTTGGTCGGTAAGTTGTGTTGTAGGGACGGTTAGTGGTATCTTTTGAAAAATGTTTTGGGATGCCTTTACGGTGGTTCCCTTCATGTGTTTGGAGCTGGTTTATGGCTTGTTTTGACCAATGGGCCATATTGTTTGGGTCCTTGGGTTCTCTTATTGGATAAGGTATGCCCCCATTAAAGGTTAATGCATAACTGAAGCGCAACCCAGATTGTTTCTCCATTGGAAAATCCTCCAGTTTATCAATATAAGGAATCTATTTCTTGAGCTTTTTAGATTGAGTATACACCCTTTCCTTTATTGGTTTTGTGTATCCTCTTATAGTGGGAGATTGATTATGGATGGTTGAAAGTGACCTTAGCCTCTTAAGTTTCCTAATTTTTCGAAGGTGGAAGTGTTCTGGGGTTGTTAGCATGGATGAGTATTTGGATAGTGTCTAAGAGGAACTCCTGGTCCTTCATAGTCTCTTCGAAGAAGGAGTTCCTGTTAAACTACTAGTGTGGGAAATCTGGTCATGAGAGGATATTATGGCCACTTTCTAGAATTGTGTGTTGTTTGGGGATGTTGTACAAGTTCCCTCTCTATTAATTGTTTATATCAGTCGCAATGGTCATGTTCGGTGATTCCTTGTGATGTCATGTGCTCGATTGACTGTAAAGGTGAAAGTTGGGCAATCATCTGAGAGTCTCTATTATGTTGGGAGAATGTCTCCCTTGAAAAAAACATAAAAAAATATTCCATTTTAGAAGAAGGTGAGTATAAGTGTTCTTTACTTCTATTGTTTCTCACCCGAACAAACAAGGTGTGATGTGTGTACATCTTCTAATCCCTTGTTTTAGTGAAATATCGAGTTAGGGTAAAGTGAGTTTGGAATGTGTTATGTCTTGGAAAAACTTATTGGGGATTGCGGTGTAGTTGTTGTTTGCAACGAAAGAAGAATTCTCATTCTGGTGGTTTCCAAAGCCTAACAGTGAGGCCAAAGATGCTTCAATATTTTGAGCTCTAGTCATAGGTCCCGGAGAGAAGCTGACGCGTAGTCAGGCAAAACCCTAGTGTCATTTAAACCCTTGTGCAAAGTCCTATCCTCAATATGAAAGATAAGAATAGTTTAAACCTATGGTGTCATCATATTTCTTCTACTGTTCATGTTCGGTGGAAATAGGTGGAGGGCCTTGTACCCATGTCATCGCCCAATGTTATTCCCTCCCCCTTTGGTTTCCATTGAGTCTTTAGAGAAAGGTATGAAGTTTGGCTAGACAGGTTGACCACGCGGTTTGCACTTGGTTAGTAGTGACCATGCCCCCAAAAAATGATGTAGATAGAAGAATCTCCATTGTTAGTTCATGGTTTCTCAAACTGTGAAGACTAACCATGTGTTCATCCCAACACTTTATATTTTGGGGTCTTTCTGTACCGACCCATGCTGGTCGATTAAGATTGTTGGTTCTTATAGTGGGGAGCCTATTTTTTTCCCCGTACCAATAACTTAGACTTATCCATGGTCAAGGATTCGTGGTAGGTAGTCTCATTCGGATATATCAAGCTACCTAAATCTTCCTTGGGTAACCATTGAGATTGGAGAGTGATCAATGGTTTGGTTATAGCAAGGTATGTGTAACCTTGTTCGATGTTGTTGTTCGTTTGAGTGAATTGCTTGAGTCTTGTTCGGATAGTGTTTGAGGAGTTTTCCTTTGGGATAAAGCCTGAATGTGATTGATTGTTTCAGGAAAGTGTTGTATGATTTTTTTGTGAAGTATTCCTTCCTTAATTGATCAATGGATGTGTTTTGGCCCTTGGGGGCGAAACCTGGAAAGGGAGTACATCTTGGTTTATCAGTTCGGTTTGGCTTTCGTATCTGGCCTTTCTGTAGCTTTCCGGGGACGGAAAGTTTTCATGGTGGGGATAATTGTCACATACATGACTTATTTTGAAGTTAAATTTCATTTATTTTCCTTTCATTCTTTATTTTGGATGGTTTCCAAAGGTTTTTTGGAGAAATAGATGAGTTTTAATGAATTGGGCCAAACCGTGAGCCCAATTCCAGATTTAAAAATAAATTTTGTTTCCTTTATAACTTTTTAATTTTTTAATATTTTTCCCTCATTTAAATTCCTAAATGGTCTCATTTGACATATTAACACCAAAATATAAATTTGGATCCTTTATAAATCCATAATCATGGTGGATATGAGTTTTTATTTAAGATATTGGGCCTGCCCGAAGGCCCATTTCCTGCATTAAAAATAATTTTTAATTTTTTTATATCTCCTTCACTATTTGCGTGTTTTTGGTGATTCCACCTCCCTCTTGACCCTAATAAACCCAGGAGAGCTCCCATTTCCTTTCCACCCTCCTTGGAGCTCTTTGAAATCACTAATTAGGGCTGATCTTCATAAGGTGTCTCAAATCAGCCAGAATTGAAGAGGTAACTTCATCCCTTCTTAAATCTCTCAATTCTTACTCTTTTACCTCCATTACAGTTCCTAAATTACCTCCTAAATCTTTTTAGAACAATTCCTGAATTTTGGCTATTTTCAATTTCAGAAACTATTGTTTTTGGAGTGATTAATTCAGGATACTTCAAGTAGGTGAGTCTATTTCTTTCCCCTTTCAAATTGCTAAGGGTTTCTTCCCTAATTCTTGAATTATAAAAATTCCAAAAGTTAGGTTTCATGACTAGGTTCTAAATTACTGTATTTTGGGTGAAATATTGAGGTTTTAGGTTTCTTTTAACTTCCTTGAGGTGCGGCGGTCGTGCAGTTGATGTTTCGCCCCAATATTTGAGGGTTTCGACACATTCGGTAGGTGATTTCGTGGGTAACCATTTAATGATGAGTTAGTTTGATTGATTAAATAATTTTTCATATTTCTTATATTATTTTTATTATGAGAAAACCATTTTTGGTAGAAATAGTAAATCATTTGTTATTAAAGTTACATTTTTGTTTGAAGTATGTATTTTTCAAATGTATTTCTTGAGTTATCTCTTGTAGTAGTTTTGTAAAACGTGGAAGTGATTTATTAGTTGTTGAACGGGGCTGCCAATTTTGGTTGGGTAATAATATAGTGTCATGTGGGCCTAAAAATGAGGGTCTTTTAATGGGTTTTATGTGTGTAACCTTGTTACACTCTTTGAAAGTGTTTTATGGATTTGTGTGTTCTCATGGGTATCTTTTGCGATATTGTTCAAGGTGATTATATAACATTTGAAAGTGGATTATTACATGTTGATTGGGATTAAAATTATGTTTTGGTAAGAGATTTGTGTGATTTTGTCTTAAAAATAGGTTTTTGAAATGAGTTTTTTGTGCAAGACATATTTGCACCACTTGGGTTCTTTTTATGAAAATTGTAAATGTTTTAGTTGGTTAAACAAAGTGGAAAAAGGGTGAATATGTACTGTTCAGTATATGTGTTCACGATTATAGTGTTTTTAAAGGTTAAGTGATGTTTTAATATCTAAAATATTTTTAGAATGTTTTGTAAATTTCTGTAATGTTTTAGTAAATTGTGATGTTGGAGCGAAACATGTATGTGGGCTCTTTCGTGTATGTTTAATGATAAAATGATTTTAAAGGTAAAAGGGGTGTTATGTAACAAGTGATTGGGCTGTTATGAGAGTTGTAATATATTGTATTGGTTTTATAAAATTGTTTAATGAATTTTTGGAAGTGTTAAAGAAATGTGAAAAGTGTTGTGGGCTATTTTGGTGTGAGTCGGATTTCAAAATCAATTTGAATGAAAAGTGGACTTTTGTGACTTGTGTTGTATACATGTGGGATGTTTGGTGAATTTATGATATGAAAATATTATTTTCTTGTGAATATTATATTCATTGACTTGTTGAACTTGTTTGAGCACAAAGGGAAAACTCGGGTATCTAGGTGGGTGGACGTGTACTAGTATGCTAGTGAATCCGTGGGGTTTGGCCTCAGTTTCACTTAGCAAGATTGACGCTTACAACTCTAACTAAATTATGATGATGATGATTTGGGACCACTAGGTTATGGGTATGTATCCTACTAGTGTCTCATGCACGAGAATGGATATTTGTGATGGTTACTCTCACCGAGATACGAGGTACCTGGGACCCACAGCTAGCTAGTGCCTAGGGGTTATTTCTTATTTCTTGTGCTCATTATTTACTTTGTACTTACCGTAGGCATATGGTATAGTTGGCTGGAAAATTCACTAGTGTTGAAATTATTTTTAAAAGTGTTTATTCTTAATGATAGCCCACTTGAAAACTGTTTTTATTTAAAGTTGCATCTTTTAGAAATTGTAACTAGTTTTTCATGTTTTTGAAAACATGCATGCTTTTCGTCTTTAAATGTTTATCACATGGAATCTATTAGTGGTGGTATCCTACTGGGCATTGGCTCACACCCTACTTACACCCTTGGGTGTAAGTAGACTTGGTTATTTTTGTTGTCGCATGTTGGGTACAGTTTTTTGTTCCAGTGGTTCTGGTTTCTAGGAGGTCCTTGGTGGTGAAGTCTTGTGGAGGTTGCTTGAGGGCGGTTCCCATTTCCATGAGGGTTCTTGGGCTGTCCTTATTTGGTTTTGTACCTTTGTTATAAACCTTTTGAGTTGTTTAAAGCTATGTAATTCAGTTCTGAATTTTTGTAAAAGATTGTTTGGTTTGAAAAATCCAGATTTGTTTCATTAGATTCTTTTGTTGTTTTATGTTTATAAACTCGGGTAAATCGTTCCCAATTTTCATTTTATGATACCCGGGCACTTGTGCCAGCCCGTGGGGATCGGGAACGCCCTTCGGGTCATGTCACGGGCTGGGTTTGGTGCCGGTTTTGGCGGTGACCAGATTCGGTTCGTGACAGAAATACACATTATGTGATCCTCTAGACTACGTGATGTGTAGTTTTGGAATTTCATAGAAATTTTATTATATCATATGGATTTTTATATGCCTTTGTTTTTACCTTTGATTTCAACTCCAATCACAGTGTAAAGCCCAAATATGGGTTTACTACACTCAATGGCTAGCTAGAAGTCAGATTTTGGCCATTCACTAATAAAAAATACCCTCATCATTATTTGAGGCACCATAAGGGATGACTAATGAAAACCTTATCAACCGCTCCATCAATGCTCACCATCGTCACCAGTGGCTATATTTTGATCACCTACTATAAAAACCAGTGTTTTTTAGGACTGTGAAACCGAGTAGGAATTTGAATATTTTTCTTTTGGATGGATGTGAGGGGTAAAATAGTTTTTTCCCCAAGAAGATGATCTCATATAATTTTTTATGATCACTCTGTTGGTCCTAAAATAGGGTGTTTACCCTAATACAGGATTTTAATGGAATTTTGAGTCATTCAATTTTTTTTTCGAATCGTTAATATTTAATATTTAATAAATTAAGTATTAATTTATTTACACATGTTTGTTCAGAGATTTCTTTTGACCGGAGAACTGTATTGAGATTTTGTCTCTACATTTGAGTTTGGAATAGGGGGATTTTCCTAGTTGAGGCATAAACTAATATTGGACATCAGGGTTGGACCCAAGCCCCATTTTATTTATCTTTTCTTTTTCTTCCCTTTATTTTTCCCTTTTCTTTTCTCCTATTCTCCCCAAGATTCTCACATACACCCCCTATGGGATCCCCTTATCCATTTCCTAGAGAGTAAAGAGAGATGTGGAGATAGAAATGGAGAGGGAAGAAGGGAGGTGCCGCTGTGGAGCTCGGGAGGAGTTGAATCGTTGTGTAACAACTGCGAAATGTGAATCGATATGAAGCTTTGACGGATTCTGCCCAAAATTAGACCATTTTTAATTTTATGCAATAATTCCCAATAGTTTTACTACTTTCAAGTTTTAAGGCCCTATTATGACTAGTATTTACCCCCATGGGTTCAATTTATGCTTAACCAGGATAAAAAAAAGGACTTTGAGCCAGTTGTAGGGATTTCCTATTTTGAAATCCCAATCACATGGCATGTAGTTTAGGGACATATGCACTATGTTCTTCTTATTCAGGGAATATGGATTTTTGGAAGTACACTTTGTGTATTTGGATTACATTTCGTGTACTGGTACTTGGCCATGTAGCCAAGTACATGGGAAAATAGATTTTTCTAAACTACATGTTGTGTACTATGGGAGCACATTGTGTAGTTGTACTCAACCATATAGCTAAGTACATGCATAGAAAACCCATGTAGGGTACATGGCCAGACCTTGTGTGGGATACACGCCGTGTAAAAGTACACAACTAGGCTAAAAAACATGGCCATACCATGTGTGGTACACAGGGAGGAACCCCATGTAGGGTGTTGGAGTTGGTGTCGTAGAACCAACTTCTGTGCACTTTATGATAACCTATATTAATTTTTTTGAATATTAATAAACTTCTGATTACATCATTATTATTATTTTGTGTGACATATTATGTGATAATGTCCTAAAAGTAACTATCGCACTGAAAGGTCATAACAGTTCCCCACTTTGATGAGAACCCAGAAGTGCCACTACAGTATTCTTAAATATATGTTATATAGTTGGATGAAATCATCTGAGGGACATAAATGATACTGGATATCAAGGTTGGATACTCATAGGAATTCGAGGAACCTTTTTATAGTGTACACACTTGGTAATATCTAGTGTAGGATATTATGATAATGAGACCCGCCAGTAGGAAATCAACATTTAAATGTGTTATTGGATGTTCCTATATGTGGATGTGTGTATTGATCCTTAGAATTTAATATTATTATTAATGATTATTATAAGTCGTGTACTTTTATATATTGATGAAAACTGTGATGACATATGTTTGTGGTGTGGTAGGATACGTTGGGTGCATCACAAGTAATATTTCATTAATGAATAATACGATAAAGGATTTTTACCTTCTGTTTGTTACCAGAAGTTGATATCTTAGGTTCATTGATGAAAATGATATAGCCTAAATAATTCCATGGCCATGGTGTTCTATAGAAAGTTTGATTTCCAAAAATTTAAAAAAAAAGAGACATCGATCACATAGATTGATGACACCTACATTTAACCTGCTTGATTAGAGATATTGAGATAAAGGGACTATATTGCACAGTTAGCATCTGTATGAGGTATTATGTCGTTGCGGCATTAACTTCTTTCTCTATGGGTGTCTTGGCGTGTTTCTAGATGTTAACCTTGGACTTTGGGCTGCTTTACCTAATACCACATAGAAAAAGGTCTAGAGGGTCACACACTAAGTGTATCCAGAATCTCGGTTAAATAATAATATAATTTATTATTTAATATGTTGAATAAATATTATTCTCGCTCATGGTTTAATAATTATTCATGTTTTCTTGATCACATATATTTCATCACTAGTTATTCAAGAGAATATTATGTGAGTAGAATATTTAATAAATATTTATTTTCTATTTAGTGAATATAATATTTATTTATTTATTGGTGAATAATGTAGTGATATTTATTTATTAAATAAATATTCATTATTCAAGGTTATAAAAATAGTGTTAAGGAATGGAGGATTGATTTTAATGGTCTGGTGAGAAATAATATATATTGATAATTATTTGAATAAATAATATTTAATTTAATTCGTGAGTTTATTGCATGTCAAGAAATAATATGGTTTTATTATTATTATCATAGACATGGGGTTTCATAGGGACTGTGGAAATAATAAGGGTGCATTTTCAATTATTATTTTATAAACCTAGATGTATATAAACTAGATTATATTATTTTCTTAAGAGATACAATTCATTTTTGTTGTGTACAACAAGATACAAAGAGAATCATCTCAAATCCCTAGAGAGCTCCCTCTACAAGAATGCTCTCAAGAATGAAGAGCAATCCTCCACCACTCTTAAGAGATTGAAGAGAAACCTTCCTTGAAGTGATTCTCAAGGTGATCAAAGGTGAATGACGCAAGTGTTAAGATACGTTGTGCTAGCACCTAGAGATTCCTACGGTAGTTTACATAGTTTCGTGAAACACGTGTGGATCACTACTGGAGGGAATATATTCTTGATTCCTATAATTAAATGATGATAAAACATAGAGATGTTGACATATATATCAACGAAGAAATAATTCCTCACAAGGTAATTCTTTAATTACTTAAATTAATTATAATTAATATGTGAAGATCATGCACTTTGGTTCCAACATTTTTTTAATATAAATATTATTTGATTCAATTATTTTGATCACGACATTTATCATCAAGTAAATCTCAGATTAATCATCGATCATAAGAAAAACTAGAGTTGGGTAGCCTTATCCACCACTTCCACTGCACCTGAAACCTATCCTGTGTTGGGTACACACTCTTTATAAGATTTACACATCGTGTACTTAGATTTTACACACCAAGTTCAGAAGAATTACACACCCAGGTAGGGATTTGAAAGTACACACCATATACTCGGGTATACAGGTCGTGTTCTTCTTCTTTGCTACCCTTTTTAGGGTTTTCATGTTTTTACACCCCCAAACTCTAAACCGGCCATAAGATTAGTTCATTTTGTGTGTTTTTTCATATAGATCATGATGATGGAACCCATGGGGTGTTTTTAGGACTCTTGAGAGGTGTTTTGGGGTGAGCGAGCTATGATAAAGAGGTGTTTCCTCCAATAATTTATTTATATTGTGTCCTAAGAGTGTGACATAGGATGAGACCCACATGAGGATCATATGAAATGTTTAGTGTACTTGGAATGGGTTCACAAAGGACCTCATTTGATGTATCTCAGGATAGTCCCTAGTTAGAAAGACTGAGATGTGACTTAATGAGACAAATTTGGTCGAGCATTCGGATCAACCTATAGTGAGACCTTGATCTAAGATGGGTTATGGGACATCTATCTAGACCGATGATTAAATGGATTTTACCTTGAGGAAATCTTCCTTGTGAGGTCTTCCTCTTTTGTCCGGTGAGGTTGTGGGTTGTTAGAAACTAGTGTGGGACTAAGGATCCCATGTAGGATGCCTCCACTTATGTTTTGACATAGATGATCCTGTGTAGGATGCCTCTACTTACTCCTTATGAGGATACCTTATAGGATGCCTCTACTTATGTTTTGACCTAGAGGATCCCATGTAGTATGCCTCCACTTACACCTTCTAAGGATCCCTTATAGGATTCTTTCACTTATGTTTAGACCTAGAGGATCCCTTGTAGGATGACTCTGCTTAAACTTTCTGAGGATCCCATGTAGGATGCCTCCAATTGCTTACCATTTCTAAGGATCCTAAGAGGAATGTATTTTCTTAAGTTCTAACTTAGAGGATCCCAAGTAGGATTCCTCCCCAGTGTTTTTACCTGAGGGACTTAGTGGGTGCCCCAGGGTTCAGTTAACCCCAAGCTAGAGCGTTATGGGTTTTGAGTAGAGATGGCAGTGGGTTTCACCTTAGATTCCATACCAAACATGAAATCCTAAGGGGTTTTGGTAGTAGTGATGATATTAGGTGTTCATCCAACCTCACTCTTAATTTATTTTCTCACTCGGACACTGTTGATGTAGCTACAATTCCAGACGTGCTTTCTGGAACTCGGCCCATGGGGTATGTTACGATGTGATGCTATGATGGGGATTCCTAGAGGTACTTCCTATGATACATATTATTATAATTACTTATTTGGATTATATATGTGGTGTTCCTCATCATTTATTGAAATTAGTGGAAATTTCATTCTGTATTTATGTTTGAGATTATCATGTATGGCCTTCCACATTGTACATGGTGTTCCATGGTTTTGTTTGTGATGGGTGGACATGGAATTACACCAGTGATATTTTCAAGTGGGATCACTTCCCCTAATCTTAGATATTGTGATATTCTCGGGGAATGGTGATGATATCCCTAATCAACACCTGAGATACTCCCCAGGTTCAGGGTTGATGCACCATTACTGCATTCTCCAGACTTGCCTGACAATGGGGATATCGATCAATTTATTTAATTAATATCTCCTAACTTGAGAATTAATATATAAAATGATTGTTTATTGATATGCATGGATTCCATGGTTATGTAACTTGGGTCTCAGTTTTATTTATATGAAGTAAAGTTCTTAGAAATATTTTTAGCATTGGTTGAAGCTGGTATGGTCGATTGGGATCGCAGACCTAAGGATTGACTATGGTACTACCTTATTTATTTTGTTAGTTATGTTTTGGATAGGCTGAGAATATTAAATGATCATGCACTTATGACAGTAGAGTATAGGTTCACCATTGGGGCTGACCTACTAAGATTTATTTCACACCCCCTATACGTGCACCTCGGTGCGCATGCAGAAATTATGTATGCTTTCATATTGAGAACGAATACAATGGTTAGGGATAAGGTCCAAAGTTTCATGATCAAGAATAGCCACTTTTTTGGATTATTATGACTGGGATAGAGAATATCGATAGTGTTTTGGAGACAGGGTATGTGGTTCATCTTGGATTTAGTTATAGAGCCTTGTACTTTTACTTATGTTTCTTTTATTAACTCATGTATGTGTGACCAGATCAATGGATGATCAGTATTGTATGTATGACATGGACGTTTGGGATTTTACTTTATCCCATTTTATTATAGTCTTGTTTATATTTATTATTTCCATACTCTATTTATTTAATTCTATGGTTGATGTTTGTTTATTTCTACTGGTTTCTTACTCTAATATAAAGGAATAGTTTCTCCATAGATACACCCTAGGTCCTTACTATTATTTGGAAGCCTCTAGCATACAGTGAGGCACACTTGATTCTTTATCATCAATAGGTTAAACTACTGTTCATATAGTGATTCGGGCTGGGATATGACACTCGTATCTTGGAATCTCCCATCATTGATCCTCCTAATAGATCTTCTCAATCTAACTCGTAGATCCATTGCTACCTAGTCCATCGTCAAATTCTCTCCATCGTCACCACACCTCCATCAGGTCTCTAAAACCCAAAACTGAACACATGACAATGATCTATTGTGCTAAAGGATAAACGCACAATAATCGGTCCTCCCAAGTATCATTGAATAATTGGACAAATGAAATTTTTTTGATGATTATTAAAGAATGGAGGGAGAGAGACACATAATAAAAAGTGAGCTTCGATCGATGGTCATGTTTTTTTGACCATCATCATTAGAATCCAAAGAATGGGGTGGATTATAAAACCAACAAATTAAATGGTAATCAAAACTCAAATTCCTAGATCTTGGAAGAGAGAGAAAATGTTGGATGAACCAATGAAGAACTATCCATGAATTAATTTGGAAGAAATTAATTCATGTTCATCTCAATCCATAAATGAGGATTCAAACCACAAAAACAAACACCCTACCTCAAGTTGGATAGATCATTGATAAAGAACATTTCTTCTTAATTGTTGTTGATGGGATAAAAGAACTCTATTGATGAGTATGATCCTTGTGGTACTATGATCCTCGATACACGATCCTACGACCATCCACTAATGCATCCGTCATCGGAGTTATCCCTCTCCATCCACTCATTACCTCTAGGGTTATGTGGATAACCCTAGAGAAGTCTACGTAGAGGAGTTTATATATATGTGTCTTTAGGGTTTCATAATTAAATGATAAGTAAATAAATTAATTTTATCCATCCATGATAGCACTCTACCAAATCATCCAACTCAGACATGACTTATATCATGACTAGGGTAAATATGTACTTTATATTTGATGATGGTCATGATTTTCCCATCCAAGACACCATTTGGGAGTTATTATATCATTTTTTAAGAAACTGTGCATGTTATATATTATATTTAATATTATTAATATATTCATAATAAGGATTTTTAAGCCCCAAAATCTCACATCGCCTCTACTCCTAACTCCAAAAATATTCTTTAAAATATTTGAAAGTTCCAAATAGAAATTTTGGAGTTGTTACAGCCTCGGTTTGCAACACTCTGAGCAGTGCAGGTCAAGTGTAGTGTCAGAATAACAAGTCACTTTATTGGTTTATTCTTGATATGAGTTGCAATATTTGAGGGTGTCTTGGGAGAGGGGATAGACAATGCACAAGGGTTATTTTAGTGATGGGAAGCATGAGTTGATGCTTCATGTGATAAGATCAACACACGATCAATGTGTGGTCATGTGGTGGGTTTAGACATTAGGATTTCCTTAGGTATGTGATGGGCATGGAAGCATAGATTTCTCTTTAGGCATGAGCGGTAGTTGTCATGCATGGGGGGCATAATCAACTATTGATTAGGCATGTGATCCTAGGACCTGTGAGATATGAATCATAATGACATGAGTTGATTTGAGTTGAGTTGATTAGCTGGGTAGCATGGGAGTGTGTGCTTTCTCAGGAATGGGATTCAATTGGAAATGGTGATAGTTATGCATCATTTCGAGGGTGGTATTTCGGTTCCTCTATTGCTATGGGGGTGTGAGAGAGGTTTATTACTATATGTGTGTAGTATGTGGGATAATATACTTTACGATCAACTTGGTGATAGTGAGATTAGTGATTAATTAGGAACTTATGACCATAGATAGCATGTGATCCATGCTAATTAGAAGATGATGATGAATCTCATGGAAGCGAAATCATGCCAGAGTTGAGGAATATTTAGTTTTTATTGATTTTTTGGAAGTAGGTCATGGAATTTAGATGGAATTTGATGAATTACCACACTTGAGATGTGATCAGGTATGAGAAGAACCATTGAAAGGTGTGAGATTCCTTATCCTGGTCGGGAAATGGAGGGTGTTAGGCCTTCGATGTTACGCTGATCGTGATTAAGAGCAAGGGTTGCTCTAAAACTGATTGAGTATAGACTGAACAGTGAGAATTGGTGGATGATATGGGTGGTGAAAGAGATGAGGTATCTGTGATGATGTTAATAAATAACCAGGGTTCATGTGATCAGACCGTGGGAAAATTTGTTCCATTTTCAGTATTGACTGAAGCAGGTATGATTTGTCTGTCAGGGAGGCTTCTTGAGTACCCAATACCATGAGAATTGTATGCATTTCATAACTTGAAACTTTTATTTAATCTAGTAAAATTTATGATCATATATACTATTTTATATTAGAGACAAAATTGGTGGTGGTCCACTGAGTTTTATGCTCACACCCTGCGTTCACTTTAGTGGGCGTACAGACTTATGCTAGCATGCAAGTTAGGACAGGGGCCCTAGTATAGAAAAGAGAGATAGAGTAACCCAGTAGGGTTGCAGAGATAGGTATGAGGTGTGGTTGAATTATAGTTATTGTGACTCTTTATTATTTTTAGTTTTGATTTTGTACTGTATATGATCAGTCCATTAGATGATCTTGCATTCATGTATGATTGTATGATCTGCATGGGTATCATTTTTTTATATCATGATGATTGTTTGTTTGTTTATTATGACATGTTCCCCGTTGTGATTCCATGTTGTACCTTGATTTTATGCCTACTATGGATGTTTATGTGATTTATATATTATTATATGCAATGATATCGAAGGTATAGTCTTCCCATGAGTATTTATCATACCTTCACTACTAGTCGAAAACCTATGGCTTATAGGGAAGTTCACCTAAGGTGACATGATGACTCGTCATGGGCCAAATGGATAGGTTCCAGGAAAAGAATTTTATAGAATTTAGTGTCATATATTGAGACTTCTTACATATCCAAACATATTTACAAAAATATTTGATAGAACACAAGTTTTCTAAAATAATCTTAGTTTTTCTCCCCTATAAAAAGGATCATAAATTAGTGTTTATCACTCATGAACTAGCTATTTTATCTTAAACTAAAGTGTACCCTATCTTCCATATATCATTTTTTTGGTGTACTCATGGACAAGATCCAACTATGTTGCCCCCTCTTCTACCACCGAGTTTGGATTGAGAACTCATACTTTCTCCAAAGATCATTCTTGGTCATCCTTGAAATTAAATTGGTAGAGTTTCAACATTGTAATTATTGGTGAAACAAAATGAAAGATCTATAGAGTAACCTTATGATTTATTAGTTGAACCATTTTCATTCTTTATCCTCGAGGGAAAGTCTAGTTTTGATTAATTATTTTTTTTTTGGGTTTTCAACAAAGTGAGATATTTTATTATGCATACTCAAGTTGTAATTGACCAATATATGTATTTTTTTTGGTATTGGATGTTTTCACACTCTATACCAACACTCTACCAGTACTTGAGATTAAATGATACTAGTTAAATTATTGCACATATTTTTTCAACTCCATTATTCACATTCTTCTATCCATTTTTTAATTTATTCATGTGTTAATCAATGCTGAATTTGTATTCTTTTCCATTTATTCATGTGCAATCACCCTCACTGAGGTGTGACTAACAACCTACACCAGATTTTTAATATTATGTGGCCTTATTCACACCACAATACCCTATTCTATGGTGTGACCCTTGACCTTCAAAAAAATTCCACCCAAACATAGGACAAAACCTTAAATATCAATCCTTAGCCTCCTCTAACTCCTCTAACAGCCCAAAACTATCAAAATACAGATGATTTGATATAAATTTTTACAAATTCATACCTTATGATTGGTGGGATGTTACAACCTTCTCATGTATGGAGGATAATGAATTATTATATTTGGAAAGTTGTGTCCATGGAAATCATCACATTTGGGGAAATTATGACATTCATTACAATAGTAATTATTTATAAAAATAATATATATCTTATTCTTGAATATTTGGTTTTTTGTTTTTTATTTATATGGGAAATATGGTTTTTGGATTTCCCCTTGATTAAAAAGGTGATCAACCTAAAGTTTTATCAATGAAAAAGATTCTTTTTTTAGAAGTGAACATATTTAAGTGGATCTAGTGCCCATTATTGAGATGTAAACATTTTTTGAATAGTTTAAAGTCTCATTAATGGAAATATCCACTAGAAGTGAAATGAAATGTGATATAGACTCGAATGAAAAATATGTGAGGAGGAATCATGTTTTTATTAGACAAATTTCCAATAACACCTTATACCACTAGTCATTTCTAGTTGGTGTAGATTAAAAGTTATATGCCCCCAATATGTGATGAGTGAACATACTAAAATCTTGCCTCGTAACTTTTCCCACACTTCTTTAGTGAAGTTGTAATGAACCAACCTGGGATACCCTCTCTTGATACCCGAACCAACCTACCACAAGTCCTAAAGCGTGTTCATGATAATCATAGGTTGGAAACAAGTTCCAAGGAAATAAATATTTAACTTTGGGAATGATTTTTCCCTTTTATAAATAAAACTATAGAGGATTTCTATCTAAAATTATATCATGGACATTCTAGATATTGTATATATCAAACCTATGAAAAAAAATTAACATCAAAATAGTGCTTTAAATTCATAAAGTAAAAAAGAATAAAACATGAACATGAAAACATAAAATATAATCATAATCATCAATATTTACATACATCCAAATTTTATATACCATAATCAAATACTAAGTCAGACAAGGAACAAAATGAGATGAGAAGCTAATAATAATATAAGGAAGCGGAATATATAAGGTTCACCAAAATATATAATAAAAAACTACCCATCTCTATGTGACAAATAAGCATAATTCACTTGTCACCTCCTTTATACCAAGTCAAAACTAGTAACCACTATCTATATCAAATCGTATCCTTTCATTTACTTGTATCAAATGAAATAAAGTCTATATAAACACCATGGTACATGTGTAGAGTGTGGGAAAAATCCCAATAATATATTAATAATTTTTCTATAAAAATAATTTTATAAAACAAATTATGACATTCCAATTTTAAATACACATGAGAAAACATATTTTTATGAAAATAAATAGAAAGTGAAAACAACACCATTTATATTAATCTAAAAACCATAGATATGCCAAAATTTAAATCAAAATAGCCTAATAATAGAGAAAAGTTATAGTTATCCTTACATTTAAAACCAAATTCATCTCTAACATGTTTTATCTAAAAAATATAATAAAAAGAAAACAATGAGAACTTTTAAAGAGAAGAACTTTTGAATTAGAAATAATTGAATAGTAGGAATGAAACTTCATTTCATAATAAAACACCTTTTCTAAAAAAATGAAAATATATTTCCTTTACTTTTATATAATCATACTTTGTAAAAATATAAGTTGAAGAATCCAACATAAAAAAATACCATAAAGATAAACATGCATAACAATCATATATCAGGCATCATGGGAGAATTTTCTAGGTTCTAAAGAGAAAATATAAGAATTGGTTGGGATGAATCCATATGTCATCATATGGTATGATATTGTCTACACTTACACCTAATTTTCTCTCAATTAGACTCATTGGGTGAAAATTCCCTTAGTCAGGTCATAATCCTAACCAGGGGATACTCGCCAGAGTGTGATCTAAATTATTATAGCACTCATCCCTTGAATTTTCACTTAGATACTTGAGGAGTACCATTAAGTTTTCTAAATTGAGGTGAGAAAACAATTCAATGGATCAATTAGTAAACTCACATTTCACCTCCAAACACCATTCAAAGAAATAACCCCTTCCATAATAATATAAAACCATCACCATTAGATAATTTAATTTTTAAAAAAACATCACAAAGGATCATAACATCAAGGGTATAGTAAAACACATAAAAATCAATCAATTATATGTCAAAAAATACTTTATATTTTAAAATATCAATTAAATAATTATACACACTCTCTTTAAATAATGACAAATAATTTCATAAAAAAATTTGGTTATTTCATAATAAAAATATACTTTACATTTCATCGAACATGAAGTTACCATATCTAGTTGGATCACTGGGAGGGGGTGAATCAATTATCTCATTTTCTTCTTAAGAGTTACTCCATTTTAGCCTAACCTCTATGACTGGTTAAGGTCTCAATCCACACTCAAAATAATTATCCCATCCTTACTTGCATGCATGTAGATGAAAGAAAAAAAAAGACACACAAGGATTTATAAGGTTCAGTCTTAAAGGACTACTCCTTGTCATGATTGTTTAGACAACCCAATCCTAGATTAACTACTTTCATCTATAGTGGTTACACCATAGAAAAATCTAGTCCCATCAACACAAATTCCCATTGTGTTCCTTATTCGCATAACTAGTTATATACACCAGCCAAATTTTCTCTTTCACATGATTGGTTATACACATCAACCATAAATTATTCTCTACATCGATGATTCAAATGTAGAAATATCTCTTTATAAACCTAGATTATATTGAACCATTTAGTAATGGTATTCATCCATGATCACATAGTATTTGGTTCATTCATGTACACCATCAAGTTTGTATGTCAAAATATTATTTAGAACATGAATACCTAATTTTATCATCTTTATCAGATCTTCATGTGATCAGGTTTATCTTCAGTATTCATGAAAACTCATGTACAATAGGTCTTATTCCTCCTAGATGTCTCCTGAATTCATTCTCCTTCTTCCAACTTTTATTTAGTGATGTATCGAGTTTCTAAAAATTCTCTCAAAATACTCTAATCTCTATTCTTTATCAAACCTGTATATTAAATATTCAAATAGAAATATTGTGATTATTTTTCTTAATATTTAATTTATGGAAACTCCATAAATCAAAATAGTAGGAGATATTATTTTCCTAAAACTAGAATATATTTTCCAAATTGAATCCTCTTCATAATCTCAAGCTAATAGAATCCTCAAAAGGCACCAGATTATGGGGGTAAAATAACTCAAACAATTCTCTCATAATCTTTCCATTTACAGTCAATTCAATCTCTTAAAATTCTCACTTCTTTAAAATAGGTTCCAAAACTTATCATATATTCTCACCTCAAATAACAAACCAAGTCTCCTCTAGATCCTCAATATTTTCTCTATTTATTCAGAATAAGTATTCTAAATATCTCAAAAATTATCCCCAACATATAAGGATAAAGCTATTTACATGGATATTCAACCCCCAAACCCCTTAAATGAATAGACTATTACCTTTAAATAGGTTAGATATGACCTTTTCATAGCTCAGGTTACTCTTACGTAGGTCCGGATGACCTTTACAAAAATCCAAATTAACTTTATATAACTCCTAGTATTCATTGTTGCCTTTCCATAGCATGTGTTTGATCTTTACACAACTATTGAAATTTACATATGAACCTTACACAAGTCCTAATTTTTAGTGTGACCTTTACATGGATTCCACAATTTACCTTTATGTAGGATAAAATTTCATTTACATAGTGTGGCTCTAATCTTTATGAAAATAAAATTCTTATGCTACCCCTTTCATAATACTTTGAAGATATATGGAATCTGTAAAGTCTGAAATGTGGAAAATATGTGCACAACACCCTCAAATTATGATGTTGGTGTTCAAATACATATAATACATGTCACACCCTAACCATTAATTTTCTTCTATTTTATTCTTTTCTTGGATCTGGTTCTTTTGGTTGAGGTTTGGGTTGAGTTATTGGTTTGGATTTTTGAGTTTTGAAGTTTCCAGGTGGTTTTTTTGCCTATACACAGTTTGTATGCATGGTTTGGGGGTTGATCATGCGGTATGTTGAGGAAGAGTGTGTTTCTAATTCATTTTCTAATTACACAGTTAGCCTAGCACAACTTACACACGGTTTGGGGGAAACTATGTGAGGCCAAGGAGTAATCATTTGTCCTTTTTTGGTGTCAAGGACATGGTGTACGACTTGTACATGGTTAGAGGAAACTGTGTAAAAAGTGTTAGAGGGGTTCTTTAATTTTTGACAAAAACTATGGTGCACGGTTAGTGCATGGTTTGGAAAACCATGTGGGCAAACCGTGAAACTTATCCAAGTCATTAAAAACTTGAAATTCTCATCTTTTCCCTCTTATGTTTTAACCTAAAATCATGTTCCACCTTCTTTTCTTGACCTAGTCACACCACAGGGGCTCCCAAAAACCCATCTCCCTTTCTCCCCTTCCACTATTGAATCCCTTTAATGTTCCTAAGGTGATTTTCTCTTAGTCTTTGGACAATTTTCTCCTCTTATTCTCCTTATCCCTTGAGTTCTTGGTTTCTCTTGGTGGGGTTTACTATTGGAAAAAACCTAAGGGTTAGGGTTGATGTGTGGGTTGTTTTCCTTTGATGTTAGGGTGTGGAGACCTTCCCTTGGGCTTAGTTATTCCTTCCCTGAAGGTTTTATTACATGCACACATCTTTGAGGTAGGTGTTTCCATCCATTTCCTTTCTAAAGCATACCATTAGATTTTTGATCATTTCTAATAAATTTTTAAAGGTGTTGTTTATGATTTTGATGTGTTTTTTTGATTTATTGTGGTGTTTTTATGTTGTTGAATTTGTTGGAAATGGTTTTCAAAGGGGTTTATTTAATTATTCCTATATAAAAATGTAATCAAGGTGTTTGTTAAAATTCCAATAGCTTTTTTAAGATTTATTTGGGTATTTTGAGAGTATGATCTACCTTGGTTATTTCTTAGTGGCTTGGTTGATTGTGATTTGAGCCTTGTGTGTGAGTTGTGGTGACTTTTATTGGTTGTTGGTATGTGTTCAATGAAATTCATGGTTTTTTTTAAATGGTTTTTGGGTATACCATTGGTTTTATTAGGATATTTCATTGGATGTGAGCATATCTATAAGTGCATGAGGTGAACCTATGGATAGGAACACAAATGAATATGGTTTTCTTATAGAAAATATAGATTTACAAAATTTTCTCCTTCTTCCCTCTTCTCTTCTCTATCCCTTCCCTTCCCAAAATGGTTCTTTGAAAACCCTTGGTACTTTTTAAATGGTTCCTTGATCTCCAAATGGTTATAAATTTTGGTTTCAAATGTGTTTCCAAAATCTTGTCCCATTTGGAATTTTGAAATGTGTTTTGGAAACTAAATGGTATAAAGGACCATTTAGCACATTCATATATGTTGTGTGTCTTGGATTTGTTTTGGAAATGGTTTGGAAATAGTTTTATAAATGTATTTTGATTTTAAATGTCGAAGGCCTAGTTGGTAATTTTGTGTTTTGGGAAAGTGGTTTCATAGTGACATGATGTGTAGGCCCAGTTGGAACTTGTGTATGACTTGATGTGATATGGGAACCTCTATGGTGGACCCTATTAGGATAGGGTCATTGCATATGTGGTATCAGTGTTTGTTCTAGGAAACCACAGTGGTTTTGGGTTATTGGTTTGAGCCATGTGTGTGAGGAGTTCCCCATTAATTGTGTACTATTATCATGGGATTTATGGGAATCATCTATAGGGTTGAGTGATGGTTGATTATCAACCCCGATTAGATGGGTTGATACCCCCTGAATGAGATGAGAGGCCAGGTGGGGTGTTCCACTAGATTGGTTAGTTTAGAGTGGCTAGATGGTTATTGACTATAGAGATACACCATACACCAACAAGTGAGTATGAACCGAGTACATCTAGGTATTGATCCTAGAGATATTTAGGAAATTCCCATGAATATATATGTATTTACTATTCCTTTCTATTTCACTTTGGTTGTTTATTCGACTAGTCTTTACCCACTTGTTATGTTCCTTTTACTTCTATCATAGCTCCTTTTTATTTTCCAGTATGGGTTCTCATTTGGGTTTTGGTGTTGTAAGTTGGGTTTTGAAATGGAAAAATATTTAAAAAAAGGAAATATGTGTGTATTGTTTCAAAAAGTGATTTTTTCTGAAAACATGTGTTTGGATTTTGAACCGATAAAAACCTATTTTATACATATATATTTTCAAAATAGTGTTTATAGACTATTTCTGGAAAGGAAATCCATGGACTCTGGTGATTACCTACTGAGTTGTTTATGATCAAACCCTACTTATACCACTCAGTGTTAGCAAACCTGATCTATTTTACAGGTTTAGGTTTCTAGATTGTTTGTGCCTTTGAAGTAGGTTGGTCTTGTGGTCAGTGGTGACCAAGTGGTTGCATGGAGATTTGGTTGGTTTCGGTTCGGTTTCAATTTTTTATTCAGTTTCTTTTTTTCTTAGTTGTTGTATCTAGATCATGTTATGTATTTATTGATGTTCAGTTATTGGTTTTTTTGTGTTCTTTATTCTAGTTTTGATCTTAATTATTTATTGTGAGAAATCATTCCCATGGTGATATCTTCGATGCTCGGTGCTAGTCGTCATCCCAAGAGGATCGGGAACACCTCTCAGGCCTTATCTCAGATCGGGTCTGGCATTGAGTCGAATGGAAACCCATCCTAGTTTATGACAAAATGGTATCAAATGAGCCCTTTATTATTTAGGGCATTATGTATATTAGAGACTATTACTTTCATGACTCAGGAAGTAGGTATGGGAAGAGCGTCAAGAACTCTTTCTCATTTTGATCCTCGAGTTTCTAGGGGTAGTTTGGGATTTGAGTCTTTTGTTTTGGTTTTTGGTTTGTGTAGATAGGGAATGAAAATGGAAGTGAGTTTGTGTGAAAAATTGTCTGACATAGAGTAGTGACCCATGTGGAACTCGAGTGCATGTCTCATGGTAATCCTAATGGCTGGTTATTTCTTGGGTAATAACCCACAAACCATATTGTCAGGTTATGCACAATCACTAATATCCTATTCTTAGAGTTCGGTGTGAGTTGTGTTTTAGTGTGAGTTATTCTTTAGTTTAGTTTTTGTTAGCATGAGTGGATTTTGGAATGGAAATTTATTTTTGGATAAAGGTATTTTAAAATGGAAAATGATTTTGGGATTTGGTTTTGCTTTAAAAGTGGGTGTCAAGGTGGTTGAAAATTGATTTTGAAGGTAAGTTTGGAATTTTGAAAAGTGTCCTTAGAATAAGGTAGTTTTGAAATTGGGATGTAAATGTTGGGTTTTTAAAGAGAATTGTGGGGGTTTTTTTGGGGTACTTGGTTTGTGAGTTTGTGTTTTTATAGGTTTTTCCCTTTTTGGATGAGTTTTGGTTTGATATTGATTTCATATTTTGTGTTCTCTTTCTATTCAAACTATACTTCCCAGAAAATACCCCAAGGTTTCTAGTAGGTCTCTCTCAGTTGTTATCCCTACCCAAACTCCTAGTAGGGTGGAAGAGTCAAGTTTTTCTCAGTTATTTCTGGTCTATTGTGGTAATCATGGTCCATTGGAGGCAATTTAGTGTCTTGATAAATTCAAAGACATATTTAGGTCATTGGGAACTCCCAAATTTGTGAGGGTGCAATCAGTTCTGAGTTCCTTTAAAGGTCCGAGTTTGGATTATAGGAAGGTGATCATCCCAGCATCGTTGCAAGTTGGGATGACTTGGGAAGTTTTTAAGGCCACTTTCATCTAATGATTTATACCTAATGAGGTGAAATCCAGGAAAGTGGTATACCTATTAGATATTCAGTAAGTTCAATGGATGGTGAAGGCTTATGTTGATCATTTCAAGGATATGGTTTCTTTTTCTTATGAGATGGCATCATAGGATCATCTTAGAACTCCTATTTTTTTTTTTGGACTTCTTCTAGAGATTAAATATTGATTCCTCTCATCTAGTGAAGTTATATTTGAGAATATAGTGGATGAGGCATTCTTAGTTGAGTTGGTTTTCAGAGCACAGGAAGCTAGTGGTCTAGTTTCCCTTGGTGATCATGAAGGTTCCCCATCTGTCAAGAGGGGTATGTCAGAGTAACCTATTCTTGAGGAGTATAATTTGTCAGTTATGTATTCTGGATTTTTGGATTGTTCACTTATGTGTTTTCAGTGTGGCAAGTTTGGGCATTTGAATCCAATTTATTATAATCCTCTAAAGGCTTGCTGATGGTGTGGCCGCTTAGGTCATTTAGAGAAGTTCTATAGGAAGATTTTCCAGAAGAGGAAGTCTTTGCCGGAGTATGTAATCTCCTGACTATGGGATAATAAATACTTCAAAACATTAGGGCTCTAGTCGTAGGCCCTGGAGTGAAGCTCTTCATGCAGTCGTGATTTTTTTGGTATAGGGGTTTTTGTGGCCTAGCTTTCATCTCCAATATTATAGTGGGGATGGTTTAAGTTATCTACTATAGTTTTATTTATTTTTTTAAGTTCCCACTATATTGTAAGAAGTTTGGTGGTGTTTTTTCTTTTTCAATTCTATTGGGTTTTCCTTTTTAGAAAGTGATTCTTTGATTAGTTTTTCTTCCTTGTGTGAGTTTAGCCATGTGAATTGGTTTTGGTTATAATTTGTTCTTGTTTGGAGATTCTTGAGTCTTATGGAATCTATGAATCTTGGTTTGGTTCATTGTTTGGTTCGAGTTTCTTCCACATGTTTCCCCTTGTACTAGGGGTTTTTTATTCATGTTGGGAGTTCCCATGTTGGTCTGGACTATAGGGGTGTAATGCTTTTAGTGGGTAATCGTAGGTTTATTATGGTGGGGATAACACTCCCTTTCCTTTCTCAGTGGTTCCTTTTTGTTATGTATTTATTTAGAGTTGGTCAAGTGTGACTGGTGGAGTGAAAGGTCACATCATGGACGGTTGTTTTGTTTGATTTCATTTCGTTTTAAGTGTGAACTTTGTTCAGCGTGTGGCTAGGTAACTTTCTGGGGGCAGGAATTTTTTGTGGTGGGGGGAGTTTTCACACTCCAACCATGGATTTTATTCTATTTTAGTTTTTTCTTGGCTCTAGTTCTTTTGGTTGAGGTTCAGGCTAAGTTCCTGATTTGGATTTTTGAGTTTTGGAGTTTTCGGATGGATTTTTGGCCTATGCACGGTTTGTATGCACGGTTTGGGGGTTGAACGTACGACCTTTTGAGGCAGAGGGTGTTTCCAATTCATTTTCATCTTGCACATGGTTTGGGGGAAACTGTGTGAGGCCAAGGAGTAACTTTGCAACCTGTTTTTGGTGTCAAGGGCATGGTTCATAGCTTGTGCATGGTTAGAGGAAACCGTGCAACAAGCGTGCAACGGGTTCAGAAAGTTTTGATAGAAACACGGTGCACAGTATGTGAATGTATTCCCAAACTATGCGGCCAAGTCATGCAGGGTGTCCCTCTTCTCCAGTAGGGTCTGCATGGTTAGCGCACAGTTTGGAAAACTATGCGGACAAACTATGAGACTTTTCCAAGTCATTAAATACTTGATATTCCCATATTTCCCCTCTTATGTTTTAACCCAAAATCAGGTTCCTCCTCCATTGATCAACCTAGGCACACCAGGGGGCTCTCGAAAACCCCTATCCATTCTCCCTTTCCACCATTGAATCCCTATAAGGTTCCTAAGGTGAGTTTAACTTAGTTTTTGTCCAATTTTCTCCTCTTATTCTTTATCTCCCTTAAGTTCTTGGTTTCTCTTAGTGTGGCTTCCTCTTGTCTGAACTCTAATGGTTAGGGTTGATGTGGGGTTTATTTTCCTTTGATGTTAGCGTGTGTAGATCATCCCTTGGGCTTAGTTCTTCCTTCCCTTAAGGTTTAGTTTCATGCACACATCATTAAGGTAGGTGTTTCCATCCATTTTCTTTAAAAATCATACCATTTGATGATTGAGAATTTCTAATTAATTTTAAAGTTGTTTTTTGTGCTTGTGATTTTTTTTTGTTTGATTTATTGTGGTGTTTTTATGTTGTAAAATTTGGTGGAAATGGTTTTCAAAGGGGTTTATTTCATTATGCTTATATAAAATTGTATGAAATGTGTTTTTTAAAATTACAATAGCCTTTTTAAAATGTATTTGGGTATTTTTAGAGTTTGATCATCCTTGGTTATGTCTCAGTGGCTTGTTTGATTATGGTTTGAACCTTATGTGTGAGTTTTGTGACTTTTATTGGTTGGTGTTATGTGTGCAATGCAAGTCATGGTCCTTTGAAATGGTTTTTGGGTACACCTTTGGTTTGTTAAGGATATTCCATTGGATGTGGGAAAATCCATAGGTTCATGAGGTGAACATATGGATAGGAATGCAAATGAAGATGGGTTTTCATACATAAAATCTAGATTTCCAAAATGTTCTTCCTCTTCCCTCTTCTCTTATCTATCCCTTCCCTTCCCAAGATGGTTCCTTCAAAACCCTTGGTACTTTTTAAATGGTTCCTTGATCTACAAATAGTTCTAAATTGTGGTTTCAAATGTGTTTCAAGCTTGTACCATTTGTAATTTTGAAACATGGTTTAGAAACTAAATGGTATAAAGGACCATTTGGAACCTTCATATACGTTTTGTGTCTTGGATTGGTTTTGGAAATGGTTTGGAAATAGTTTTGAAAATTTATTTTGATTGGAAATTTCAAAGGACTGATTGGTACTTTTGGTAAAGTGGTTTCAAAGTGACATGATGTGTAGGCCCAGTTGGAACTTGTGTATGAATTTAAGTGATATGGGAACCTCTATAGTGGACCCTTTGAGGAGAGGGTCATTGCATAGGTAGTGTTGGCGTTTGGGCTAGGTAAGCATGGTGGTCGTGGGTTATTGGTTTGAGCCATGTGTGTGAGGACTTCCCCATTAATCATGTACTATTATCATGGTATTCTTGGGTTTCATCTATAGGTTCTAGTTATGGTTTCTTATCAACCTTAATTAGATGGTTTGGTACCCCCTAGATTAACTAAGAGGCTAGGTGGGACGTGCCACTAGATTGGCTAGTTTAGAGAGGTAATATGGTTATTGACTATGGAGTTACACCATACATCAGAAGGAGAGTCCAAACTGATTACATATAGGGATTTATTCTAGAGATGCTTAGGAAATTCCAATGATTACACATATATATATATATACTATTCCTTTTTGCTGCACTTTTGTTGTTTAGCCCTACTAGTCTTTACCTACTTATTTTGTTCCTTTTACTTCCAGTATAGCTCCTTTTTATTTTTTTGGTATGGGTTCTCATTTGGGTTTTGGTATTGTAATATGGGTTTTTAAATAGAAAGCTATTTTAAAAAGAAAAGTTGTGTGTGTTGTTTCTAAAAGAGGGTTTTTTTTTGAAATATGTGTTTGGATTTTGAACTGATAAAAACCTATTTGATATATATATATATATATATATATATATATTCAAACTTGTGTTTATGGACTGTTTCATGAAAGGAAATGTATGGACTTTGTGTTGATTACCTACTAAGTCATTTATGCTCACACCCTACTTGTGCCACTTGACTTTGGTAGACTTGGTCTGTTTTGTAGGTTCAGGTTTATGGTTTGTGTGTGCCTTTGGAGTAGGTTGGTCTTTTGGTTGGTGGTGACTAAGAGGTCACATGGAGATTAGGTTGGTTTTGGTTTGGTTTTATTTTTTTATTCAGTTTCTGATTTGTTCAGCTATTGTATATGGATCAAGTTATGTATTTATTGATGTTCAGTTATTGGTTTTTTTGCATGATTCGTTCCATTCATTTGATCCTGATTGTTTATTGGATGAAATCATTCTCATAGTGATATCTTTGATTCCTGGTGCTAGTTGCTAGTCCAGGAGGATTGAGAATGCCTCTCAGGCCTTATTGCAGACCGGTTCAGGTGTCGGTTCGGATGGCAACCCGACCTGGTTCGTGATAGCGCACTAGGCTTGTACAATGAAGTTATATGCTCAATATAATGTCATATGGTGAAGTTTTATGGTGAATTATTATGATTGAGAAGATTCATATGCTTAGAATCAAAGTCATATGATTCCCTTGAAGTCATATGATCTGTTTAACTTCAAATTTATAGACTTCTTCCAAATGACTTTGAACTTCCTCAACCCAACTCCAATCCTTTTCAATCTCCTCAAAACTTCATCTAGATCATGTTCTAACTAACTTTAGTATAATTAATGTTCAAAACACCATTAATGGATTCTTAATTACTTCAAGTCTTCCATATTTCATTTGAACGGCTTTGAAACTTCCTAAATTGTAGCTTAGTAAGTTGTAAAATATTGCTAATTGTTCTCCATACTTTTTGTAGATAGTTATATCAGCTCCATTGGCACTTTTTATATATCCATGAAGATTAGTTCTATAATCATCACATTTAAGGCTACCTTGAATCTATCCATCCATGTTCTCTAAGTCAACAATGCATATTTCCTGCTCATTTCCATGTACAATGGTAGCAACTAACTCATCCTTATACAACCAATTTTGGATCAACTTCTTCAAAAATTGACAAAAAAAAAATACAACTACAATACAAATGGGCATAATAATATCCTCCTTTGGATTTTTCATAAATACACCATTAATCTTTCTCAATCAAAGTCTCACTTCTCTCCTTTTTTTATCCCCCTACTAATAATGAATACAAGAGTGATGTAAGGTACCCCTCAAACTTTCTTCTCAATATTTAAAAAAAACTTCTCACTCTTAAAATATAAATAATAGCCTTTAAGTACTTATTGGTAGAAGGATGATACCACATACACACTTATCCAAAATCCTTTAGTAAATATACTTTGAGTCTATGTGTTCTAACCCAGTGTAGGAAATAAGAGATATTTCACCAAGATATCAAGGTTATATTTAAAATGTTAAGCATGTGTTATCAACTCATATACACTCAACCAAATCATCTCAGGGGTTGTATAAATAGTTTTATCAAGAAAAATATATAACTTTCAAATATCTCAACAAACCCATCAAAATAGTTCACATGAATCTCATAAAACTCCCCATTTTTCTAATGTCATCATCAACCAACCCCCCCCCCCTTTATAAACATGTTTTATATACACAAAAATAAGGGTTGAAAGTTTGATTGTCATACCAGTTTCTATAATTTTTTATAGCTATCTAGAATTTCCAGATCCACTGTAGGATAAATTATTCTCTTTTTACTCCCCCTAAAGGGATGCACTCAACACCTCATATCCATTGTAGTTAGAAAACTACATGAAGAATACATCATTTTTTATCCAATATGTATAACACTTAGACTATTATCTTTATTCCTTGAATGTTAGCACAAATAAACAAAAGATTTAGGGAATAATGAGGGACCACTTTACTTCTTCGGAATTAACACTAATATTGAGAGTTTTCTCTCAACCCAAACCACTCTTTTATTCCAACCTCAACATGAGAAGTTTTCTTCAAACTCCCTTTTCTATTGCGAGACTAAGAAGATTGTGTGTTCACTTTATTCTCTTGAACTTCTTCCTTTTTTTAGTTTTCTTTTCCTTATATGTTAAGGAAACTCCATTTCATTTTGATTGAATCATCCATTTCATGCTCTCTTCTTATACTGGAAGGATTGTCACAAAAAATTCCGTGTCATGTCCACATTGACCATGACTTTCACATAATTTTTCTTGAATTTTTAGTTCTTCATTTATGGATAGCTTCTCATGAATGTTTAATTCATAATTTAATATCAACCTCTTCATGTGTAACAACTTGTTTTCCCTTAGCACCAACATTTTTCTCTTCTTTTTCCATTTCCATGGACTTCTTAATTTGAAATTGAAAAAAATCCAAGCACTCCTTCTTGACATACTCATCTTTATTAGACTTTCCACATGCCATATGAACTTCTTTACCTTTCATGGCATAAAAAACCTCACTGGGAAACCTAGTCATGCATGCCTCTACTTTGTGACCTTCTTATCCACATCGGCCACATGCTTCTTTTAGACATCCAAATTATTTTGGGTGGATATATTAGATGAAATCACATTCATGGATTTATTTATATGATAATTTGACCTATTTTTCTTAGTATAATATCCCCTAAATTCTTATTGCTTCCCTAGTAAGGGCATATTATACCAACAAGATTATTTTTTGCGTCCATATCTTCCACAACACTGGTAGAAGCCTTGAAATATTTATTTTCCATAAATATATATAGAATTCTATTGGGTTTCATTTACTTCAAATTGAATCTTATTTTTCCTAGTGGTAGTGGTATTCTTGGAACTTTTCTCCCTCCCTTTGATGTATAATAACTCCTTTCATTAATATTCTTAGTCCACATAGGTTCAGAATTATTTTTTCTACCTGTATAGTTAAAAATTCCATATTTACATTGAGATTAGGTGAAAATTTCACTTTATTATTAGACCCCCCCCCCCCCATTGACTTAGGAAGATTCACCTTTAACAAAAATTGTCTTATTAAATTATTCTCTAACTTTGTTCATCTCATTTTTAACAACAGAAAAATATTGATTATGTCTCATCCTGACCTTCTTCCCTCACAGTTAGCTTCTCCATAAGATAACTCACAATATTCTCTTGTCCAGCTTCTCTAAGATTGTGCTTCTTGATCTCAACATCATAATTAGATTTCTTCTTGATCAAATCATCCTTTTCTTTAACCACTTTATTCTTTTATTTTAGCATATTTCTCTTTGATTCCTTGTGTTTTATAATCTCCTCAATAATAGCTTCCATATTTTCTTTTAGGACATAATCAAGTCCTTACCTTTACTATCCATCATCATCACCGCTTGATGAATCAAAACCTTTCTCAGCATGAGAAAATAAGTTGACTTCTTCATTATATTGGTTGTGTGAGGAGTTATCTCACTGCTTCTTGCTCATTGAGATTTTTTTCTTACTATTGGAATACTTCGTCTTACTCTCACCATTTTTTTACTTTTTATATTTTTCATCTAATTCATATTCTTCCAATACTAGAAATTGGAGCTATACCAATAGACCTATACCAACGGTTTTTCCAAAATCATTGGTATAGGTAACATAGAGAGACCATATACCAATGATTTCTCCAACACCGTTGGTATAGGTCACTTACGTGGACCTATACCAATGGGTTCATTTATATGGACCTATACCAACAGTTTTGTCCAAAACTGTTGGTATAGGTCCATTGTAGAGACCCTATACCAATAGTTTTGTCCAAAACCATTGGTATGGGTCCACCCTATAATAATGGTTTTCTAAAAACCATTGGTATAGCTCAAAAATTCAAGTTACCTATACCAATGGTTTTGAGAACCGTTTGTATAGGTACTCATATTTTTTATGGATTCTTTTGTAAAATAACATTAAATGCATCAAAAGTTAAAATACTTGTAAATATATATATATATATATATATATATATATTAAATTATGTTTACAAAATTCATATTAGGTTAGTGTTTTGTTCGTTGGATTACAAATGAGTGGTGTTGGGATCGAAACCATCTGGGTTTTACCTTACATTACCTATACCAATGGTTTTGTAAAATCGTTGGTATAGTTTTTTCATATGAACTATACCAACAGTTTTACAAAACCATCAGTATAGTTCTATACCAATGGTTTTCACAAAATTGTTGGTATAGGTCTATACTGACACCATTACAGCCAACGCCCCTCCAAACCGTTGGTATAGGCTATACTAATGGTTTGCAGACCTATACCAACAGTTCCAAACCATTGGTATAGGGTTTTTTTCTATTATTGTTCAACCTTATTCCTTGGGAAGTACTTAGAAACATGAACAATTTCATCATACTTCCATTTACTTGATGGTTGTTTGTATTTTCCTTTCCACTTTCCCTTTCCAAATCTATTTTAAAGAAGAGAAAAAAATATTTAAGTATTTATTGTCATCTTCCTCATCAGAATCATTTGATTTGGAAACCACTTCTTATTTGACCTTTTATTTTCTCATGGCCTCAAAAGTTATCTCATCTTTTTCCTTTTTCTTGAATGTTGGTGCATTTATAATTTTTTATGCTATAATAATATTATGAAGTTCATATAGGGATAAATATTACCTATCCTCCAAAGATGAAACCATTATATCAAATCTATCTGGGAAAATTCTCATAAGTTTATTTAAAATGGTTGAATCATATTTCTTCTTATCAAATACTTGGATATCGCTCATAATCTCAATTAATATTATAAAATATTCTTTGATGTTCTCATCATCACACATTTCTATTTCTCCAAATATACTCCTATAGACTTATGACTTGGATTCTATGACCTTAATATTGCCTTCATAACTACATCTAAACTTGTCCTATATTTCCTTTAAAGTTTGAATTCCCATGAATTTTGTATATACCTTTACTGAAAGAGACATAAAAATTGCATTTTGATCCTTAGCATCATTCTCCATATTTCTCTTATAAGAAAGTGTCAAATTAGCTTCCTTGATGATGGGTGGAAATCCCACTATTACTACATCTCAAACTTTCAAGTCAAGAGATTAGAGGTAGGGTAGAATTATATTCCCCTAGATGTGATATTTACTACCATATAAAGTGGGGACAACCCTACAATTCATGGAATTTATATTATCTATCCTTAATAATTTTTTGGATCACTTAGAGGGTACCTTTTCTCTGATTCCAAGTGAAGTTCTTAGATCCAGTTGGATCACTGAAAGGGGGATGGGTGAATCAATGATCTATTTTTTATTTTATGAGTTAATCCATTTTAATCCAACCTTAATGATTGATTAAAGTCATGATCCATGCTCAAAATATTTATCTCAATCCTACTAACATGCAGGTAGACAAAATCACAAAAAAGGCACATGAGGATTTATAATGTTCAACCTTAAAGTCCAACTCCTTATCATGATTGGTTAGACACCCAAACCATAAATTAACCACTACAGATGCATGCAGTTAAAAAATAGATAAATCCAGCATGTTTAACACAAAGTCTCATTGTGTTCCTTCTTCACATAACTAGTTATACACCCCAATAAATAGTTTATCATTTTAGTGATTGGTTGTACACCCCAACCATAAATTCTTATCTACAATTATGATCCAAATGTATAAATATTTTCTTCTACCCCTATATTCTTATGCACCAATTAGTGATGATCTTCCTCTATGAGCATACAAAGTCTGATTCTCTCGTATACACCTTCAAGTCTGTATGTCTAGATCTTCATTATAACACGAATGCCCGACTTTCTCAGTTTTATCAGTTCTTCACACGATATGGTTTCTCCTCAGTCTTAAAAAAACTTTGGTACAATAGGTATTCTTCCTCTTAGATGTCACCCAACTTTGTTCTACTTCTTCCTCCTTTAATACAATGGTGTATCAAGTCTCTTAGAATACCCGACTCCTTATTCTTCCTCACACTTTCATATTATATATTCACACAAAAATATTTTGAATGTTTTTAGCTATATTTAATTTATGGAAACTACAGAAATCATGGTAGTAAGAGATATTCATTTTCAAAAATTGGAAGTTATTTTCCATATTGAATACCCCTCATAATATCGAGCTAACAGACTCCTCAAAATGCATCAAATTATGAGGATAAAACAACTCAAACAAATCTCCTGTAATATTTTCATTTATAGTCGAGTCAACTCCTTGATCTTCTCACTACTTTAAAATATGAACCAAAATGTGTATTATCCTCTCACCTCAAATTAAAAATCAATACTCATTTATATCCCTATGATTTTATTTATTTATTCTGAATAATTATTTTTAATATCACATAAATTATCCCCAGAACATAAGGATAAATCTCTTTACATAGATATTCAACTCTGAAACCCATTAAATGAATGGCATGTTACCATTACGTAGGTTGAATATGACCTTTAAACTACTCGATTTACTCTTATGTAGGTCCATATAGCCTTTATTCTAATCCAAATTACCTTTATGTGGATCCTACTCTTCAATGTTACCTTTACACAACCACCACAACATACAGATGATCCTTATGTAGGTTCAGATATTCAGTATGACCTTTACACAAAGTCCACTACTTACCTTTACGCAAGATCAAATTAACTTTATGTAGTGTGACTCTAACCTTTACGCAAGTCAAAGTTACACTACTCATTTTGTAATAATTTTAAGACACATAACATCTCCAAATTTTGACATAAGTAAAAGACATATGTGATGCCCTCAAAGTTTGATGTTGAGGCTCAAAGTCATACAGTTCACTAGAGTTCTGCGATCAATTCATATGCTCAAGATAGAGTCATACAGTGAAGTATTACGGTCAAAAAAGTTTTAAAATTAGAATTAAAGTCATATGATTCCACTGAAATCATACAATATTCTTAACTCAAAATTTCCCAACTTCTTCCAAATGAATTTAGATTTTTATCAACCTAGATTTAAGCCTTCTCAAGCTCCTCAAAAATCCATCCAAAGTATTTCCCCACTAACTATAGTATATTTAAAGCTCAACGCATCATGGATGGATTCTCAATTGCTTCATCTCTCCCATATTCCATTCATACAACTTTAAAACTTCCTAAATTATATCTTATGAAAGTTTTACATTACAGCCATCGATTTTCCACACTTGTTATAGACAGTTCTCTCAAATCCATAAACACTTGTTATATCTCCATAAATATTAGTTATATAATAATCAAATGTAATTTTACCTTGTAACTATTTTTCCATGTTATCCAAGACAACAACACATCTCAATTTCTCTTTTCCATGTACAATGACAAAATCTCACTCATCCTTATGCAGCCAACTTTGACTCAACTTGACAACAGATACAATTATGATCTGATTGGGAACATGAGAACACCTTATGTGCAACAATTTTATAAAAATAGGATCTAGAAATATATTATGGGAAACTCCCTTTATATCAAATTAATTTAAAATATAGACAACAGAAATTTATCACAAAACTATCATAAACACTAAATATAACATTTATTCCAAAAAACTCATTAAAAACAAGCAAGCACACATGGTTACATCAAGAAACGAGGTTGTATAAAACAACCTGCCAGAAAACGATGTAATTGAGAAGAGGGATTGATTTCTTTGAATATGATTACAATCCTTCAAACAAGAAAACCCTCAAATCAATTTCGTCCAAAATAAATTTAGTGACCCTACTTTTATTACATGATTACTATATCATTTTAAAGATAAAAAACATAAAAGCATTACACAACAAGGATCCAAAGGTTTAGTATATTTCTAAAATTAGAAACATACATTATTTTTACATAATAAAACATAAGAATTTATTTAATTCCTTCTTCTATAGCTTCTTAGTGGCCATTTTTTTCTCATTAGTACAAGTAATTACCTGATGATATACATAAAAGAAATGGGTAAGCTAAAAGCCTGATAAGAGGATAAATAAGAGACATGAAACATGGGTAAGAATAATCATCATCATCATAATATAATCAAAGGATTATCATCATAATCGTGAAAGGAATAATTAGATAAAGTCATGGGATGTGGTAATGCATAAAAATGAAACATCATATCTTCATGGTCAACTACCACACTTACTTCAATTTATCTCATGAGATACATCACATTACTCAATGCATTGGAGTGCTATATAATTCTGGGTGCACCCATCACATCATAACATATACATTACACTATATAATTCTGAGTGCACCCATCATATCATAACATTTACATTATCATGCATACCACATAGAACATATATAAATCTTGGACATAAAATAACTCATAGAAATGAATGGTTTTAATTTAATAAATAATACATTCATGAATAAACTTTTGGGTTCCCAAAAGAAAGAGGTAAAATATACTTCGTATAAGAATCATAAATTTTGATTGAAGAAGAAACAATCTTATGAGAAGTAAAAGATGTATTTTTGGAAAAAGAGTTCTTTTGGAAAAATCTTTTCATTTGTCATAAAATCAGATTGGAAAAATGTATATCATAGAAAATATAAGGGAAGGATAAAGAAATTATATTTAATTAACATTTAAGTAACATCAATAATTAAAATGAAGTGAGAGATGGAAAACCCAATGAAAGAGTGTTGGGTTTGAGAATCCCCTTACCTTATGTCTGAATGATTTTTTCACTTTAATATCCTGAATAATCAAATTAAATTCATTAATTAAAAAATAAAAAACCTATTATACATGTGTTTTATTTATTATAGTTTTAATAAGTTTATTTATAGACTTTTTTATGAGTTATAGAGTTTAATTTCATCATCTAGGAGTGTTTGTTTTCTTGGTTTTCATGATCGGTTCACTTGATTATAAGTATGGAAGTTCATGTACAAAGAGATTTATTCTATAGAATTAAAATTATATGTTATTAATGAAAATAAATAATTTTAATTGGTCTTATAAGTCTTGTGGTTATATTTTATTAGGATGATTTATTAGATATAATGTTAATGGAAATTATTTAATTTATTTGGGCGGTTTTATGACCATTATGAGCTTATATCACTTTATTTAACATCATGTTTATATATTAGTTCCAAAACATTATATAACTTATAATATGTATAATAAAATATTATTTAACCATAATAATGGTTTTATAACCTGCCTTGAAGGTGGTAGTGAAAAATGAAAATTCATCATCCAAGGTGGTGGTAAATCGACACACCACAGACGATATTTTCATTTTTAGAATAAAAGGAATAGGGAAGAGACTTGAAGATGAATTATTCTATTAACATAATAAAATTATAGTATATATAATATACTATAGTTATCATTCTACTTGTATGTGGATAGGTGAGGATAGAATAAGAAAATAGAAAAACTTAAAAGGAAATTAAAAAGGAAATGAAAGAGGGTTTTACCTCCTGAATTATTCTTCTTGATAACTTCCTTAGGGAAATTGGTTTTGATATTTTGTTTATACCAAAGGCTCATGGACATGGGAAATAATCTTGTGAATATTATTGGGTATAATTTGGGCAAGTCTCAAACCTTGGAAGGTGTTAGGAGAAGAGGTGGTGAGGGGAGGTATTTATAGGGGAGGAGATGAGTGTTTTCACAATATTTTATTCACTAGTTTATTAGTTTGGGATCATGACTATGAATAGTTTGAGAATTGTCACTAAATATATTAAAATAATGAATGATATTTCTATATTATGGGATTACATCATCCAAAAATAATTTATGAATCAATAATTCATGTATTTAGTTTATATTGTAAATTATCGTATTTTACTTTTCACCAAAAATTTAAGTATTTTAGAAAAATACAAAAAATTCAACCTAACCATTTTTCAGTGTGTAGAGTTCAAAAATGAACTCCATTTTATGAAAATAATTTTCTAAATATGAGAAATTTAATTTTTAATTAAAATCATCATTTACTTGGAAAATACTTATTTTAAAATTATAATAGATTTTATAACACTTTGAAAATTAATTAAGGTATTATAAAATTATCTTATAATAATAGGAAATAAAAAAAATTAATTTATGAATTTATTTTATGAAAATAAATTTTCTTTAACTAATTATATTAATTATAAAATTATAAATAATCATTTATATTTTATAAAAAAAATACCAACACTTGATTTATAATTTTTAAAATATTTAGTTACTTATAATATGATATAATTATATCATATTTTCATTTTTAAGATGCTTAAATTTTATTTATATTTTCATAGATGAGGTTACTATTCTATTGGTCAGATTATTATTCCTAATGGTCATGTTACTATTCCAAGGGTCAAGTTACTATTTCATCGGGATAGGTTCCTTAATTTCTAAAAATACCTCTTATTTAATTTATTTATCATTTATAAAGTTTTTATTATGTTCTCTATGTAATTTTATGTGACTTACACTATATGACATAATTATAATAAGGTAATTTTCATTGATAAAATTTTGGGTTGTTACATTCTTCCCACCTTATGAAATTTCACCCTCTAAATTTCATTTTACATAAATAGGTGAGGGTATTTTTCCCTCATCTCTTCCTCTAGTTTCCATGTTTCCTATTTGTACTTATGGTTCCTCCATGTACTTTGATTGGGTGGGTAGTCTTGTTGCATAGAACTTTATCTCTACAGTCCAAGATCTTCACTGGTTACTACTCGTAAGAGAGATCATTTTCTAACTATACCAACTATAGATTCAGTATATGTGAGGGATCTCGTATGTACTTCCTCAAGAGGGATACATGGAATACATCATGTACTTGATACATGGTAGGTTGAAGTGTAATTCAATAGGCCACAACTCCGACTTGATCAAAAATCTCAAAGGGGTTGATGTACTTGGGACTTAACTTCCCATTCATCCCAAATATCATGATCCTCTTCCATGGAGATAAGTAGAGTAATACCATGTATCCAACCTTAAACTCAATGTCTCATTGACAATTGTCTACATAGCTCTTCTGTCGACTTTGGGATGCCTTGATGTGCTGCTGAATGGATTTTAACTTTTCCACCATTTCTTTGACCATTTTAGGTCCCATAAGCTTATGTTCACCGATTTCATCTCAGTATGTTGGTGTTCTACATCTAAACCCATAAATAGCTTTATATGAAGCCATTTGGATGCTCGAGTGGAAACTGTTGTTGTAAGAGAACTCAACCAGAGGCAGATTTTGGTCCCATCCTCCTTTGGATTCCATAGAACATTCCCTCAACATGTCTTGCAGTGTTTGAATAGTTCACTCAGATTGTCCATCGGTTTGAGGATGATAAGTCGTACTAAAGTTCATCTTAGTGTTTAGATCATGTTGGAGGCTTTTCCAAAACTTGGAGGTGAATATTAGATCTCGATCAAATACAATTAGTAGTGGCACTCCATGAAACCTTACCACTTCTATGATGTATATTTGTGCAAGTTGATCCAGTGAGAAGTCCTCTCTAATTATGAAAAAGTGAGTTGTCTTTGTAAGATGATCCACAACAACCCATATAGCATTGTTTCCTCTAGATGTCTTCAGAAGTCCAGTGACAAAGTCCATGGTGATGTCTTACCATTTCCATGTTAGTATGGGTAATGGTTGTATAATCCCCTTATACTTTTATCTTTAAACCTTCACTTGCTGACATACCAGGCACTTTGATGTATATTCAATGATCTCCTTCTTCATATTGTCCCACCAATAGCATTTACAGAGATCTCGATACATCTTTATGCTCCCTAGGTGAATAGAGAACTTTGAGATATGTGCATCAATCAGAATATCTTTCTTTATCTATAGATTGGATGGTACACATAGTCGTGACCCAAATCTTAAAACTCCTTCCTCGTCAATTTTAAACTCTGAGGATTTCCCATTTCTCATAGCTTCTACCTTCTTCTGAATTTCTACATCATTCCTTTAAGCATCCTTTATTTTCTCTAAGAGGGGATGGATAAGCAATCATTTGAGAAAGGATTGATGATGTTCCTTAATGATTCTCATGCCCATCCTTTGAAAATTTAACAAGATTGGATCCTTCTTAATTATCATCATTGATAATGTTATGGGATCTTTTCTACTTAAAGCATCTACCACTTTATTGTCTTACCAGGATGGTAGTGGATTGAGCAGTCATAATCCTTGATAAGATTTAACCATCTTCATTGGTGCATATTAAGCTCCTTATTTGAGAATATATATTTGAGGCTCTTATGATCAGTATATATTTCAGACTTCTCCCCATATAGATAATGTCTCTATATTTTCAATGCAAAGATCATAGCTTCCAACTCCAGATCATGCGTATGATAGTTTTTCTCATTAATTTTCAACTGCCTTAAGGTGTAGGCTATCAATTTATCATTTTTCATTAGTACAAATCCTAAGTCCTTCTTTGAAGCATCATTATATACCACAAAAAGTTCACCACTTTTCATAAGTGTGGGTATCGGCATGGTGATAAGCCTCTTCTTTTACTCTTTGAAGTAATATTCACATTCACTAGTCCATAAAAACTTTTCTCACTTTCGAGTCATCTTGGTTTGTGGGTTTTAAAATCATGAGAAGTTCTACACAAATCATCGGTAATACCCAGCTATACTAAGGAAACTACAGATCTCCATTACAAATATTGGTCTGGGCACTCTTCGATTGCCTTTATAATTGAAGGGTCCATATATATTCCTTTTCTAGTGATAACATGCCCCCATAATGATACTTTCTCCATACATAACTCACATTTACTGTACTTTTCATATAGATTCTCCCTTCACATGGTCTTTTGCACAATATTCAAATTCTCCTCATGTTCCTCTTTTCTCTTGGAGTATATTAGAATATCATCAGTAAAGACTACCATAAATTTGTCGAGATAATATCTAAAGACTCTAATCATTAAGTCCATGTATTGTTATAGAATTAGTGAGTCCAAAGGGAATCACTATGAAATCATAGTGTCTATACCTCGTTTTAAAGGAATTCATGGGAATATCTTTCTTCCTTACCCTTAATTGGTGATGTCCTGAATGAAGGTCTGCCTTAGAGAAATGCTTGGCCCCACAAATTTGATTGAATAAGTCATATATTCGTGGAAGTGGATACTTGTTCTTTATCCTGATTTTATTGAGCTCGTGATAATCGATGTAGAGGCGCATCAATCCACCCTTCTTCTTGATGAAGAGAACTGACGCACCCCATGGTGAAGCACTCGGGTGTATAAAACCCTTATCCATATTCTCTTGTAATTGCTTCATCAGTTCCTCCAACTCAATGGTGGACATTCTATAAGGTTTATTTGATATAGGGATAGATCTAGGAATAAGTTCATTTGAGAACTCAACCACTTGGTCAGGAGGAAGAACAATAAATTCTTTAGGGAACACATTAGTATAGTCCCTCACAATGGGCATGTCCTTGAGCATGATTGTCTCCTTTGTCTCAATCATTTGAGCTAGAGATTCTTGCTCATAAGGCAATAATATCCACAATTGAGACGATGATTCTGAAGGAGATTCATCCTCATCCTTACAATTGTGCAGTATTAGAGGATTCCTTGGGATGTGAAGAGTGGTCTATCTTTCCCGATAGTTGATTTTGTCTTTATATAAATATAGCAAATACATTCCCAATATAGCATCAAACTCCACCAATGGAAGTAAGACAAGATTTTTTGGGAGGTTCAGTCCAAAAACATTAATCGAGTAGGATTTATATACTTGGGATGAAATAATTTACTCATTTTATATTCTCATAGATAAATAAACCTCCATATTTTGAGGTGGTGTTCGAATAGTTTTACTAAACTTGAAAGATATGAAAGAATTCATAGAACTAGAATCAAATAGTACATTCATTATTCTTGAATAAATTACCAGCATACCCATCACTACATCATTGTTTGGATCCACATAAGCAGTAGTGATGGCATAAGCTTTCCCTTTCTCCTTTAGTTTTGGTGGCTACTGATGCTGATTACCCTTAAGAACTCGAGGTTTAGTGCACTGGATTGCATAGTGATCGTGCTCCCTACAATTGAATCATTGAACCATAGGTGGTGCTCTTCTTTCCTCTATCATATCGGTCAGCTTATTTATATATCTTAGACATTGGTGATCTTGGTTTCCTTCTCTCCCACACTTATAGAATTTCCCCTTCCCTATAAGGCAATTCCCATGATGCTTCTTTCCACATTTTTGACATGTAAGTGGTTGAGTTTTCTTTCCACATTTCTCATTAGATCCTCCATATTGAAACTCTATCTTTCATTTCTTATCACTATAGCCATGGTACCATTCTCCAAACTCCATATCTACTTTGATAACACATCGAAAAACTTCTTCATAACTCCCAAAGTCATGGATAGTTATAGCCTTTTGAATATGTGGTTTTCAATCACTAAAGAAACTATCTATTTTTCTATCCTTATTGATAATAAAACCCCAATAATACCTTGAAATCCTTGTGAAATTTTCTTCATAGGTTGTGATAGATTCACCTTCCTTTTTATTCAGCTCTAAGAATTATATCTCCATATTTGTATGAAGAGTTATAGGGAAATAATTGTTGAGAAAAATTATATTAAAGTCTTCTCAATCCATCTCTTCAATTTCTTCCTTCATCTTGGTGTTCTTAATCAACACCCACCATTGGCAAGCCTATCCATCTAGATGATAAATAGCCAGAGTCACCTTCTCCATCTCATAACAACAAAGTACAAAAAAGATCTTATCCATTGAGTTGACCCACTATTTTGCGACTAGTGGATCAGAAGATCTACTAAACATCAATGGTCATTGCCACATAAAAGACTCAATAGCCAGTTTCTTCCTCTTAGGTGAAGGAGGACATTCCACATTATTCAGGTTATTGTTCATATCCTCAGATAGTTGGGTAATAATCACCATGAAATTTTGAACACTGCCTCCTAATGCATTGGGGATATCATTCGAGAAATCGTTACATTGTCCCTCACAGGGGTTGTTGGCCTGGTTTCTCCTGGTTCCCACTATTTTCTAAAATGGAAAAGTTTTGAACAAAACATAAGTCAATAAGTAATAAATAAATAATTCTTTCCTTTGTGTAATTAACTCTAAAGGCATATCTTGTGGGATCTCTATGTTTAGAATCTTCTAAAATAGAGATTCTTGGATGCTTACATATACTTAGCCTCATAATAAAGGTTTTCACTAAGATTCTCTAATCCAAACTCCCAAATTAATTCAACCATACTCTAATACCAACTATGGTGACCCTACTTTTCTTACATGATTACTACATCATTTTAAAGATAAACAACATAAAAGCGTTACACAACTAGGATACAAAGGTTTAGTATCTTGGGAAAATAGTACCATATATAACTTTTACATAATAAAAAATAAAATTTTATTTAATTCCTTCTTCTCTAGCTTCTTAATGACCCTTGTATTCTCCTTAGTACAAGTAATCACCTAAGGATATACATTAAATAAAGGGGTGATCTAAAAGACCAGTAAGAGGATGAATAAGAGACATGAATCATGGGTGTTTATAACCATCAACATCATAATATAAGCAAAGTATCATCATCATAATCATGAAAGGAATCATTAGATAACGTCATGGAATGTGGCAATGCATAAAAGTGAAACATCATGTCTTAGGGGTTAACTACCATGTGTACTTCACTTTATCTCATGAGATACATCACATTACCCAATGTATTAGAGCGCTATATAATTCTAGGATCACCCGTTGCATCATAACATTTACATTGCACTATATAATTTTGGGTGCACCTATCACATCATAACATTTACATTATCATGCATGCCACATAGAACTTACATCAATATTAGACATAAAATAACTCATGGAAAGGAATGAGTTTCATTTAATAAATCATACATTTAGGAATAAAATTTGGGGTTCCCAAAAGAAAGAGGGAAAACATACTTGGTATAAGATTCATCAATCTTGAGCAAAAAGAAACAATCTCATGAGAAGTAAAAGATGTATTTTTGGAAAGATCTTTTCATTTGTCATAAAATCAGATTGGAAACATGTATATCACATAAAGGATAAGGGAAGGATAAAAAATGATATTTAAGGAACATTCGTAACGAAAATGGAGTGAAAGAGGGAAACCCCAAAGAAAGAGTGTTGGGTTCAAGAATCCCCTTACCTTATGTCTGAATGCTTTTTTCACTTTAATATCCTAGATAATCAAATTAAATTAATTAATTAACAAATAAAGAACTTATTCTACATGTATTTGATTTATTATAGTTTTATTAATGAGAATGATTTTATAAAATTGAAATTATATGATATTAATGAACATAAATAAGTGTAATTGGTCTTATAAGTCATTTTTTATAGGGTATGAGGATTATTTATTAGATAGAATGTTAATGAAAATGATTTAATTTATTTGGGCGGTTTTACGACCATTATGAGCTTATATCACTTTATTTAACATCATGTTTATATATTGGTTCCAGAACATTATATAACTTATAATATGTATAATAAAATATTATTTAACCATAACAATGGTTTTATAACCATCCTTTAAGGCGGTAGTGAAAAATGAAAATTCATCATCCATAGTGGTGGTAAATTGACACACCACAGACAATATTTTCTTTTTTATAATAAAAGGAAAATGGAAGAGTATTTAAGATGAATTATTCCATTAAAATAATAAAATTAATGTATATATAAAATATTGTAGTTATCATACCGCTTAGATGGGGGTAGGTGAGGATAGAATAAGAAAAGAAAATAACAATAAAGGAAATTAAAAGAAAACGAAAGAGAATTTTACCTCTTGAATTATTCTCTTTGAAAACCTCTTTAGGGAAATTAGTTTCAGTATTTTGTTGATACCAAAAGATCCTAGACATGGGTAAGAGACTTGGTAAGAGGATTGGGTAGAATTTGGGCAAGAATCAAAGCTTGAAAGGTGTTAGGAGAAGAGGTGGTATTTATAGGGGATGAGATGAGTGTTTTCTCATTATTGTATTCATTAGTTTATTATTTTGGCTCAAGACTATGAATAGTTTGAGAATTATCACTAAATATATTAAAATAATAAATGTTATTTTGATATTATAGGATTAATTCATCCATACATCATCTATAAATCAATAATTCATGTATTTAGCTTATATTGTAAATTATCGTATTTTACTTTTCACCACAAATTCAAGTATTTTATAAAAATCCGAAAAATTCATCCTAACCATTTTTAGATGTGTAGAGTTAAAAAATTAACTCCATTTTATGAAAATAATTTTCTAAATGTGAGAAATTTAATTTTTAATTAAAATCATCATTTACTTGGAAAATACTGATTTTAAAATTATAACAAATTTCATAACACTTTGAAAATTAATTCAGGTCTTATAAAATTATCTCATAATCATAAGAAATAAAAATGTTAATTTATGGATTTATTTTATGAAAATAAATTTTATTTTAAATAATTATTTTAATTATAAAATTATAAATAAACATTTATATTTTATAAAAACATACCAACACTTAATTAATAATTTTTAAAATATTTATTTACTTATACTATAATATAATTATATCATATTGTCATTTATAAGATGCCTAATTTTTTTATACTTTTATAGATGAGGTTACTATTCTATTGGTTGGATTACTATTCCTAATGGTCATGTTACTATTCCAAGGGTCAAGTTACTATTTCATCTGGATAGGTTCCTTAATTTCTAAAAATACCTCTTATTTCATTCATTCATCATTTATAAAGTTTTTATTGTGTTCTCTATGTGATTTTATGTGATTTATACTATATAAAATAATTATAAGAAGGTAATTTCCATTGATAAAATTCTGGGTTGTTACATTCTTCCCCCTTATGAAATTTCACCCTAGAAATTTCATTTTACATAAATAGGTGAGGGTATTTCTCCCTCATTGCTTCCTCCAATTTCTATGTTGCCTCGCTACTAGAAAACTAGGTTATAGCCACAATTTTCCAAAATTATGGCTATAGGTATTTACACTAAGTCTATAGCCACGGTTTTATATAAAACCGTAGTTATAGGGTATCTTTTCAAAGGTTATAGCCACGGTTCAATAAAACCATGGCTATAACATGTACCTATAACCATGATTTGTATAAAACTATGGCTATAGAGTATTTTTTAGAGGGATATACCACAGTTTTTCTAAAACATGGCTATAGAGTGTTTTTTTAGATAGTTATAGCCACGATTTGTGTAAAACTGTGGCTATAAAGTTTTATTTCGAGGGATATAGCCACGTTTTGTGTAAAATCATGGCTATAGAGTCTTTTTGCGATGGATATAGCCACGATTTCTATAAAACCATTCCTACAGAGTATTTTTCAGTAGGATATAGCCACGGTTTCTCTAAACTATGGCTACAAAGTATTTTTTTCTAGATGTTATAGCCACGGTTTCTCTAAACCACGACTATAGGTTTCCAGCATAAACGCAATATTTTTTTCACACAGGAATACGGAGGGAAGTGATATAACCATGGTTTTTTCTTCCATTTCCATGATTAATATTGATATATATAACAATATATATATATATATATATACCAAAAGATATCCATATTGTAGTGGTAAGTCGTCCGGTTTGTGGTATAGGAAGTAAGGAAATCAAATCTGGCTGGAATCTATTTATTTTTAATCTATATACATGGTTTACATGGGTTATAGCCACGGTTTTCCACCATAGAAATAGACCCTATAACCACGGTTTAAACCATGTCTATAGACCGATATCCATGGTGGAAAACCATGTGAGCTATTGTCATGGTTTCCAAAACTGTGGCTGTAGGTTTTATTGCCACAGTGGAAGATGTGGCAATAGACTCTTAAAACCATGGCTATAGCTTTATTCTATAGCCACGCCAATACATTCCATGAATAGCTGGAACCATGACTATAGGTTATAGCCATAGTTTTGACCCCTATAGCCATGATTTTGGGTTGTGGCTATATCTATAATTTCTATTTATGCCTCTTCATACTTACGGTTCCTCCATAGTACTTTGACCAGGTAGATAGTCTTATTGCATAGAAATTTATCTCTATGATCCAAGATCTTCACTGGATAATCCTTGTAAAAGAGTTCATTTTCCAAATATACCACCTCTAGAATTAGTATATGTGAGGGATCTCGTATGTACTTACTCAAGAGGGATATATGGAATACATCGTGTACTTGAGACATGGTAGGTGGAAGTGCTAGTCGATAGGACACAGCTCCGACTCAATCAAGAATCTCGAAGGGGCCAATATACTTGAGACTTAGTTTCCCCTTATTCCTAAATCTCATGATCCTATTCCATAGAGATATGCGGAGGAATACCATGTCTCCAACCTTAAATTGAAGGTCTCATCGACGATTGTTTGCATTTCTCTTCTATAGACTTTGGGCTGCCTTGATGTGTTTCTGAATGGTTTTCAACATTTCCACCATTTCTTCAACCATTTTAGGTCCCAATATATTACATTCACTGACTTCATCCTACCATGTCATTGTTCTATATATTTTCCCATAAAGGGGTTTGTATGGAGTCATTTGGATGCTCGAGTGGAAATTATTGTTGTAAGAGAACTCGACTAGAGGCAGATGTTGGTCCCATCCTCTTTTGGAGTCCATATAACATTCCCTAAAAATGTTTTCTAGTGTTTGAATAGTCCACTCAAATTTTCCATCAGTTTTAGTATGATAAGTCATACTGAAGTTCAGCTCAGTGTATAGAGCATGTTGGAGACTTTTCCAAAACTTAGAGGTGAATCTCAGATCTCGATCAGATATAATCAATAGTGGTACTCCATGAAACCTTACCACTTCTCTCATGTATATTCATGCAAATTTATCTAGTGATAAGTCCTCTCGAATTGTGATAAAGTGAGAAGTCTTTGTAAGATGACCCATAATAACCCATATAGCATTGTTTCCTCTAAACGTCTTCGGATGTCCGGTGAAAAAGTTTATGGTGATGTCTTCTCATTTCCATGTTGGTATGGGTAATGATTGTATCATCCTTTTATAATTTTTCCTTTCAGACTTCACTTAATGACATACCAGACACTTTGATGTATATTCAACGATCTTCTTCTTCATATTGTCCCACCAATAGTTTTTACGGAGATCTCAATACATATTTGTGCTCCTTGGGTGAATAGAGAAGGTTGAGTTATATGCATCATTCAGAATCTCTTTATTTATCTATGGATTAGATGGTACACGTAGTTGTGACCAATATCTTACAAATCCTTCCTCGTCAATTTTAAACTCTGAGGATTTCCCCTTTCTCATAGCTTCCACCTTCTTCTGAATTTCCACATCATTCCTTTGAGAATCCTTTATTTTATACACAAGGGGTGGTTGATCAATCATTTGATAAAAGATTGATGATTTACTTCCTTAATTATTCTCATGTACATCCTTTTAAAATCTAATAAGATTATCGGATCCTTATTAATTCTTATCATTGATAATGTTGTAGGATCTTTTCTACTTAGAACATCTGCCACTTTATTTACCTTACTAAGATGGTAGTGGATTGAGCAGTTGTAATCCTTGATGAGCTCTAACCATCTTCACTGACACATATTAATCTCATTCTATGTGAATATATTTTTGAGGCTCTTATGATCTGTATATATTTCACACTTCTCCCCATAGTGGTAATGCTTCCATATTTTTAATGAAAATATCACAGCTGCCAACTCCAGATCATGCATAGGATAGTTTTTCTCATGAATTTTCAACTGCCTTGAGGTGTAGGCTATCACTTTATCATTTTTCATTAGTAAAAATCTTAATCCCTTCTTTAAAACATCATTGTATACCATAAAGAGTTCACCACTTGTCGAAAATGTGAGTACTAGCATGGTGATAATCCACTTTTTTAACTCTTTAAAACAATCTTCAAATTCACTAGTCCATACAAACTTTTCTCCCTTTTGAGTCAGCTTGGTTAGTGGGTTTGAAAATTGTGATAAGTTCTTTACAAATCACCGGTAATACCCAGCTAGACCAAGAAAACTATGGGTCTCTATTAAAGATGTTGGTTTGGGCCACTCTTCGATTGTCTTTGTCTTGGAAGGGTCCACATATATTTCTTTGTCGATGATAACATACCCCAAGAATGATACTTCCTCTATCCAGAACTCACATTTAATATACTTTTCATATAGTTTCTCCCTTCACAAGGTCTTTAGCACAATATTTAAATACTCCTCATGTTCCTCCTCACCCTTAGAGTATATCAAAATATCATCAATAAAGACTATAGCAATTTTTTCGAGCTAGTATCTAAAGACTCTATTAATTAAGTCTATATATTACTAGAGTATTCGTGATTCTAAAGGGAATCACTATGAACTCATAGTGTCCATACCTCAATTTAAATGAAGTCATGGGAATATCTTCCTTCCTCACCTTTAATTGATGATATCCCAAATGAAGGTCCGCCTTAGAGAAATAATTGGCCCCAAGTAGTTTATCAAACAAGTCATATATCTGTGAAAGTGGATACTTGTTTTTTATCATGATTTTTTTGAGATCATGATAATTAATGCATAGGTGCATCGATCCATCCTTCTTATTGATGAAGAGGACCGACGCACCCCATAGTGAAGCACTCGGGCGTATAAAACTCTTGTCCAGATTCTCTTGTAACTACTTCTTCAGTTCCTCAAAATCAATGGTGGAAATTCTATAAGGTGTCTTTGATATATGTAGATATCCATGAATAAGTTCAATTGATAACTCAACCTCTCAGTCAGGAGGAAGACCAGACAATTGTTTAGGGAATACATCAGTGTAGTCCCTCACAATGGGCATGTCCTCGAACATGATTCTCTCCTTTGTATCAATCATGTAAGCTATATATTCTTGGTCATAAGGCAATAATATCTACAATTGAGATGATGATTCTGAAGGAGATTCATCCTCCTCCTTACATTTGAACAGTAATGGAGGATGCCTCAGGATGTGAAGAGTGATCTCTCTTTCCTGACAGTTGATGTTGGTTTTATAAAAAGATAGTCAATCCATGCCCAATATAGCTTCAAACTCCACAAAAGGAAGTAAAAAAAGATTTTTTGGGAAGTTCAGTCCACAAATATTAATTAGGGGGATTTATATACTTTGGATGCAATAATTTATCCATTTTTTGTTCTCATAGATAACTCAACCTCCATATTTTGAGGTGGTGTTTGAATAGTTATACTAAACTTGAAAGATATGAAGGAATGCATAGAACCAGAATCAAATAGTATGTTTTCTATTCTTGAATAAATTACCGACATACCTATCACCACATAATTATCAGGATCCACCTCAATAGTAGTGATGGCATAAGATTTCTCTTTCTCCTCTGACATTGGTGGATGTTGACACTGATTACCCTCGAGAACTCGAGGTTTAGTGCACTGGATTGCATAGTTACCTTACTCCCTATAATTGAAGCATTGAACCATAGGCGGTTCTCTCCTTTCCTCCATCATATTAGTAATATTATTTATGTATCTTTGACATTCATGATCTTGGTGGCCTTCTCTCCCACACTTACAACATTTCCCTATCCCTTCGAGGCAGTTCTCATTATGCTTCTTTCCAAATTTTTGATATGTGACTGGTTGAGTTTTCTTTCCACCTTTCTTATTAGATTCTCTAGCTTGAAACTCTATCTTTCGTTTTTTATCACCATAATCATGGGACCATTCTTCAAACTCCATCTTCACTTTGAGAGCACATCGAACAACTTCTTCATAACTCCCAAAGTCACAGATAGCTAGAGCCTTTCAAAGGTGTGGTTTTAAATCACTAAAGAATATATCTATTTTTCTATCATTGTTGATAACAAAACTTGAAGCATACATTGCAAGCCTTTTGAAATTTTCTTTATAGGCCATGATAAATTCACCTTCCTTTTTCTTCAGCTCTATGAATTCTATATTCATCTTTTTATGAAGAGTTTGACTGAAATACTTGTTAAGAAACATTATATTAAAGTCTTCCCACTCCATCTCTTCAATTTTTTCCTTTGACTTGGTGTTCTTAATCAACACCCACCATTGGTGAGCCTCTCCATCTAGATGATAAATGACCAGATTCAACTTCTCTATCTTAGAACAATGAGGTACAAAAAAGATCTTCTCCATTGAGTTGACTCATTGTTCTGTGACTAGTGGATCGGAAGATCCAATAAATGTTAGTGGTCATTGCCACATAAAAGACTTGATATCCAGTTTCTCCCTCTTATGTGAAGGAGGACATTCCATGTTATTCAAGTTATTGTTCATAGCCTAAGATAATTGGGTAAGCATCACCGTGAAATTTTGAACTCCACCTCCCAAGGCATTAAGGATGTCGTTTGGGCAATCGTTGCATTGTCCCTCACACGAGTTATTGACCTGGTTTTTCCTGGTTCCCACCATTTTCTAAAATGGAAAAGTTTTGAACAAAACACAAGTCAACAAGTAATGAATAAATAATTTATTCCTTTGTGCAATTTACTCTAAAGGCATATCTTGTAGGATATTTGTGTTTAGAATCTTCTAAAACAAAGATTCTTAGGTGCTTACATATACTTAGTCTCATACTAAGGGTTTTCACTGAGGTTCTCTAATCCTAATTCCCAAATTAACTAAACAGTGCTTTGATACCAACTATAACAACCCTACTTTTCTTACATGATTACTACGTCATTTTAAAGATAAACATAAAACTGTTATACAACTAGGATCTGAAGGTTTACTATCTTGGGAAAATTAGGACCATACATAACTTTTACATAATGAAACATAAACAATTATTTAATTTCTTCTTCTCTAGCTTCTTAGTGACCCTTGTGTTGTCCTTAGTAAAAGTAATCACCTGAGGTTATACATCAAAGAAAGGAGTGAGATAAAAGACCAGTAAGATGATGAATAAGAGACATGAAACATGAGTGATCATAATCATCATCATCATAATATAAGCAAAGGATCATCATCATAATCATGAAAGAAAGCATTAGATAAAGGCATGGAATGTGAAAATACATAAAAATGAAACATCATGTCTTAGTGGTCAACTACCATGTGTACTTCACTTTATCTCATGAGATACATCACATTACCCAATGCATTGAAGCACTATATAATTCTGGGTGCACCCGTCACATCATAACATTTACATTGTGTTATATAATTTCGGACGCACCTGTCACATCACATCATTTACATTATCATGCATGCCACATAGAACATATATCAATCTTGGGCATAAAATAACCAATAGAAATGAATGAGTTTCATTTCATAAATCATACATTCATGAATAAACTTTGGGGCTCCCAAAAGAAATATGGGAAAACATACTTGGTATAAGAATCATCAATCTTGAGTGAAGAAGAAACAATCTCACGATAATTAAAAGATGTATTTTTTGAAAGAAGAGTTCTTTTGGAAAGATCTTTGCATTTGTCATAAATATAATTGAAAACATATATATCCTGGAAAAGATAAGGGAAGGATAAAGAAATGATATTTAAGGAGCATTAAAGGAATATCCATAATGAAAATGGAGTGAAAGAGGGAAAACCCAAAGAAAGAGAGTGTTGGGTTCGAGAATCCTCTTACCTTATGTCTAAATTCTTTTTTCAGTTTAATATCCTGGATAATCAAATTTAATTTATTAATTAACAAATCTAGAACCTCTTCTGCATGTATTAGATTTATTATAGTTTGATTAAGTTCATTTATGGCCTTTTTGATGTGTTATAGAGTTCAATTTCATCATTCGGGGGTGTTTGTTTCCTTAATTTTCATGATTGGTTCACTTGTTTATAAGTATGGAAGTCCGTGTACGATAAGAATGATTCTCCAGAATTGAAATTATATGTTATTAATGAACATACAGAATTATAACTGGTTTTATAAGTCATTTGGTTATATGTTATGAGAATGATTTATTCACTATTGGAAATTCACCCTATACCCACGGTTTGAAACCATGGGTATAACCTACAAAACCGTGGGTATAGGCTATACCCACGGTTTCAAGTAACCATGGGAAACCGAGGCATCATTATAGCCTTGAGTTATACCCACAGTTTTCAAACCGTGGGTATAGGTGTATACCACCATGTCATTAAACCTATACCCATGTTTTGAAACTGTGGGTATAGCTTTTAAAAAATAAGTGGTTGCGAGATTCAAACATTGGACCGCCTGTTTATGGTTCTGACACCTAACCACTACCCCATTATTTCTTATTGGTATATAAATATATATTTTCTTATATATATTTATCTAAACCGTGGCTATAGGTGGAAAACCTTGGGAACAGGTGTTCCCGCCAAATATTTTTTTTATCTCGCAGATTTTTTGTTTTCCCGCCATAACGTGAGAAAGTTATACCACGGTTTTGGAAAACTATGGGTATAGGTCTTCAAAAAAAACCTATACCCACGATTTTTGTAAAACCGTGGGTTTAAGTCTCGAAATTAACCTTATACCCATAGTTTTGGAAAAACCGTGGGTATAGGTCTTGAAAAAAAAACTTATACCCACAGTTTTGGGCAAAACTGTGGGTATAAATCCATTTTCCAGTAGTGATTAGATAGAACGTTAATGAAAATAATTTAATTTATTTGGGTGGTTTTACAACCATTTTGAGATTATATCACTTTATTTAACATCGTGTTTGTATATTGATTCTAGAACATTATATAACTTATAAGATGTATAATACACTATTATTTAACCACAATAATGGTTTTATAACCAGCCTTGAAAGCGGTAGTGAAAAATGAAAACGCATCGTCTACGATGGTGGTAAATCGACACTCCACGAACAATATTTTCATTTTTAGAATAAAAAGAAAAGGGAAAAGATTTGTAGGTGAATTATTTCATTAATATAATAACATTTCAGTATATATACGATATTGGAGGTATCATGTCATTTGGATGAGGGGAGAATAAGAAAAAAAAAGAACTTGAAAATAAATTAAAAGAAAACAGAATATGATTTTACCTCTTGAATTCTTCTCTTTGAGAACCTTCTTAAGGAAATTGGTTTTGGTCTTTTGTTGAGACGAAAGGCTTCTAGACGCAGGACTTGAGAAGAGGATTGAGCAGAATTTGAATAAAACTCAAAGTTTGGAAGGTATGAGGAGAAAAGGTGACGATGTGTGATATTTATTGTGGAGTAGATGAGTGTTTTCTCATTATTTTATTCATTAATTTATTATTCTGGCTCAAGACTGTGAACAGTTTGAGCATTATCATTAAATATATTAAAATAATGAAGCAGAGTTTGAGATTATGGGATTACATTAGCCATACACCATCGACGACTCAATAAGTCATTAATTTAGCTTATATTGTAAATTGTCGTATTTTACTTTTCACTGAAAATTCAAGCATTTTTAAAAAAATTCAAAAAATCATCATAACCATTTTTCGACGTGCAGAGTTAAAAAATAAACTCTATTTTATGAAAATAATTTTTTAAATATGAGAAATTTAATTTTTAATTTAAACCACAATTTACTTGGAAAATGATGATTTTAAAATTATAACTGATTTTATAATACTTTGAAAATTAATTAAGGTCTCATAATATTATCTTACAATCATGAGACATCAAAATGTTAATTTATGAATCTATTTTATGAAAATAAAATTTCTTTTAAATAATTATATTAATTGTAAAATTATAAATAAACATTTATATTTTATAAAAAAACACCAACACTTAATTAATATTTTTTAAAATATTTTTATTAGCCGGATTACTATTTCTAATAGTCATGTTACTATTTCAAGAGTCAAGTTACTATTTTATCGGGATATGTTCGTTAATTTCTAAAAATATCTCTTATTGCATTTATTTATCATTTATAAATTTTTTATTGTGTTCTCTATATGATTTTATGTGATTTATAGTACGTTTCTGTCAAAGGAGATTGGAGTTCGAGCACAGCTGAGCTTGAGCAGAAATGTGCAGTGCAAGCTTGAACTCTGTACCGACGCATTGCCGGCCGTTTTAGCGAACGAGAATGACGAACGGCGCTGCGAGGCCTCCTACCAAACACCACTTCTTCAAGCCCCTCCTTCCTGGTTTCCTGCATGAATTCGTAATCCTCTCTTCACCCCCTTCCTCCCCCGCTCTCTATCTCCCTCTATCACCCCCTCTACTGAGTTTAATTTCATCTACGTTTGTTGCTGCAGTTGATTCCCATTGCCTTCTTCACGAAATACCTGGGGGGAGACCCCGATCGCGAGGATCATTGCAAGGCTGGAGTGCTGCGAAGCTGCTCCGGGAAGCCTTTTCCAGTGAACATAAAGGGGCGGCGGCTGGAGGCCGGTTGGCCGGAGTTCGCGACGGAGCACGATTTGCACGTTGGGTATTTCGTGGTGTTCGGGCACGAAGGGGCCCTGGTGTTCCATGTCAGGGTGTATGACCTTAGTGCATGCGAGCGTCTGTATCCGCGCTCCGTAAATCCCGGGGAAGAAGCTGGCGGTCAGTCTCAGCCGATCAGGGTGGAAGACGATTCGGATGCGGAGTCCATGAAAACTGGGGATTTTGTTGGTAAAGCTTGTTTTGTGGGCCTTGCTTGCATTTCGTTATTCTTGGGTTTTCTGGTAAATGCATGCTTCTATCATGAATTGCAGCATATTGCCCGTGTCCATTGCGTAGTTTCATGCCATACCATTTCATATCTTGTGATGGTACTTCACATTGTATTTATTTTTGTTGGAATTGCCGCCTCTGCTATTTTCCCCTTAAAGCATCTCCAATGGCTGTGAAGGAGGAGAAGCTTGCCATGGTTCAGTCCATAACAGCACTCGAGTCTCATGACATTTACAATAATATTTGCAATGAAAACCCTTTGAATGGGTGTTTCGAGTAGTAAAACACCAAATATTTAGACGTTGATCCTCGTTATACTCATCATGCATTCCTTTTTCCTTTTGCAGTGTCTGGAAGGGCAATGAAGAAACAGGAAGGCATTATTCAGCCCAAAGCGGTAGCTGTATCCTTCCCAAGCCATCCAAAACATCCTAGTTTTTCACACATTTTGACTTATACTAATGTGGGGAAATCAGTACTTGTAAGTGTGGACATGTTATGTATGCATATATGACTGGAAATAGTTGACATCATTATGTATCCAATGCATCAGTTGCAGTAGCACCTTTTTTGAACATTTTTTGTTCATTCAGTATTTGCCACTTCAATTTGCAAAGGAGAATGGTCTATCCAAAAGATCATGTGAGATGATTCTTAGAGACGAGGAAGGGAGGAAATGGCCTGTACAACTACGATACACACTACGATGTGGTCTACAACAGAAGCTTAGAGTTTTCATTAGTGGTGGTTGGCCCAAATTAGCCACTGCGAATGGCCTGAAAATAGGTGACTACTTAAGATTTGAGCTTGTTAAGAACGGGACAAAGCCCGCCGCCAATATTTATGGTAAAATTTTGTTTAATAGCCATTATTGAGAAAGCATATAATTGCGTTCAACAATGAAATTCTTAATTTAAGACTCCTACTCGATGCTTTAAAACATCTTATTTTATTTTGTTTGTGTTTTCCATGGCACTGCAAGACACTAAAAATCACGTTGTCATTTTCAATAGAAACATGGCATGCATGAAAATAGGATAGATGACACTCTTTGGAGAATCATGTTTGTCTTTTGTATTCCTATAACATATCGATCCTAACCCATTGCCTTGGATAGAATCAAAATGCCTTTAATCTTAGGTGTATCCTTTGGACACCAAAAGCTGACAATAAATGTTTAGGGCATCACCAAATTGTTGGAGGATGATTTGCCTCTGCATAAGACACAACATGCAACAAAGGAAGTACACTGACATAATATAAATATGTTGCATGTTGCATGATAAAACGAGGCTAAACTCCAAATACATAACATGACAATAACCATAGTGCAACAACCAATAATAACACCAAATAAGACTACAAGACTAAATGACTTGAAATGAAAGACAAGACATGATACTCTCCCATGCTCCACATGACAACTCCATGCCCCCAACTCCATCCAAATCCATAGCATCGAAATGCCTTGCTAGTAAAACGAGAGGTCCTCCCCTTACCTACATCAAGTTGAACAGTAACTGCTGCACACGCTTCGGGATGCATATGTAGGGGGTGAGTATATAAACTCAGTAGACTATCCCACAAACTTCTCATACACGCCACTTAAACAAGAACAAGTTAACTGACATTTGATATAAAACATGAGAAAGCATGAAAGCAGGTAAACAAGATTGTTAATCCCAATTTGAAAGCAGTGCGCGCCTTAGGTGTTCGGGGTGCTAGATGTAGTCGCCACAGCGTGGCCAGTGAGGCCCATGACGTGGTGGCGGAACCCAAGTCCCACATCGGGTGCGAGGGAGTGTTAGTCATGGATTATATGTACTATCTATTCTCCCCCTTATCACAAGGCCTTTTCAGAGTGAGGTGGTAGTGAGCCCTCCTAAAGAATTAAACCGTGAGATGGTGAGGCAAAGTGAACAATATTACGATAGAGGGACTGCATCCACGATCTCTGCAACCAATTGTTAGGAATCCCATTGAATTGAGTTGAATTTGTTGATAATTTGTGAGGTCATGATGATGTTTGGAGGATTGTTAACAATGAGCTTGATTGCTTGATGATTGGATTTGTTGACAGGGCATCATTGGTTGTTGTGTTGGATACATTATCCACACAAAGAATGGAAGTCCGGTGGCAATCTGGATGTACGAAGATATCCTTTAAGGAGCTTACATGGTCAATAGACCAAAGACATCTTGGAGAAGAAGAGGAAGACCATGCCTTAGCACAAGGCATGGTGTGTTGATGTTGTCAAACACGGGCAAGACCACGCCTTGGTCAGTGGGCGTGGTGAAGGTGAAGAAGGAAGCAGGTGCGACCACGCTCATAACATAGGGCGTGTTGAGAAGGAATTGCCCAACACGGGCAATTGGAAAAGGACCATGTTGTAGTGGCCCTCGTGGTGGAATTTCAGAGCACCTCTACAAAACGGTCATGGCTAATATGGTTGTGGAGCAGGCCCTGGTGGAACATTACGAAGGCTAACATGACTTGTACTACGCCTTGGAGCCCAACGTGGTGCGATGGAAGTGCGCTCAAGCAAAACGGGCACAAAGTGACCGTGGTGGTGGCCGCAATAGAGAGGATGTGCTACATTGAAGACCTGTAGTTCAAAGAAGGCCAACATGGGATGGTTCACGTCGTAGAGGTGGACGCGGTGGCTCGAGAGGATCCCTGTGAAACATGGGGAAGCCCACTACGGGTGTTGTCACGCCTCACCCCGGGTTACTATAAACAATAACCGGGTTGGGTCGCCACATGGCCTCAAGCGCGCCTCTCTATACGCCGAAGGTTGTCGATTAGCAACAAGGGCCTAGGGTGTGTTCATGGGGAGACTATGCCCACGTATCAGAGTAAGCTAACAACGGAAAATAATTAAACATGATGCAGCGTAACAACAAACTCAAAGCGGAAGCATAAATATGAATACTAGATAACGAATGAAATGCGGTAAGGACCTGAATAATCATAACATACATACAATACAAATACAAGAAGGTAAGAAAAAAACAAGAAATGTACAAGGCTCTACTGCCCACACTGAGCCGTACCACATATCAAGCTCCATGTACGCATCCGAGCCATCCCGCTCGATCAGTCCTGGGTCTCAGCCCAACCTGTGCCTGCAACCAAGTGAACGTCTGCTCGGGCACCCCTGTGCAATGACAGCCCGAATAGGGTGTGAGTACAAAACTCAGTAGGGCACCACCAACGCGTTCTCATACATCGCTAGTAAAAGCAAGGTATGTGTATGGGGGTTACTCATATGAATAATAAAGTAAATAATAACTGTTGAAAAATAATGAATAACCAAAGTGTACCTTGGGCCCGATGACTACCCTAGTCTTACTATACCTGCTTTAGCTAGCGTCGGAATATCTCTGAGCAAGCTACGTCACCACAGGGGGATACACGTCTTAGCCCCGGGGATCACTCGTACTCACCTCCACTAAATATAAGATAGAATTTCAGGCATCAGCTGGGCATTTTGTAAATAAGGCATCGACTTGGATCCTAGACGTCTTAGGCATGCCACTCAAGCCGTGAGTATACAGTGAAACCCAAACAATATCTCGACGTTCCCTATTCCAGTTCGATGTCGGATTCCTAGGTCTCGGTCCGTAGGCAATCAAGACATTGGAAACATGAATGAATTCCTAAAGGGGACGACCCTTAGGCAATTGTAAGGAATACTCCTGATCCAAGATGATAACTCGACATCCAACAATCAATGGCTCAACAGCCTATTCCCAGACAGCTCTGGGCAATGCAATCATGGTGCGTCCGCCCAATCCTAAAGAGTATCCCAAACATCAATCGAGGTGATCATTATCAGCCTCGGGGATGTCTCCAGCATCCAGTGCTCGGGGGAAATGCGACCACCGAACAACCTTTGGCATCACCTGGATCCTAGCAAGCTAGGCATCTTGGACGATACGCTATCTAAGAGGGGTTTCCGAGACGCACTCGACAACTTTCTTTGTTTTCCGACACAGGGAGGAATCCTAGTAACGCCAGGCATTCCGGTAACAGAAACTTTCAATGTTGGATCCTGAGCTCACCAAGCATCCAATACTCTACAGACAATAACTAATTAAAAAAACAGTACATTGTAGTTAACCATATACATCATATTAATTTATTACATTCAGGATTCGGGCGGAACAGACATCTGATGTAGAAGATAGGCAGGGCTAGGTCCTAGGTTCCCTTAACACCTGGCCATAGAGGTAGTTGAGGGTGACACGTTCCTCAAGCACTACCAATTCATTTATAAATTTCTAAGTTGAGCCAATTATAGTTTTACCGATTAAAGAATTTAATACTAGGCTTGAAGCTGAAGGGTTGGCCGAACGCCTAGACCCATCTTATGATGTCGCCAGTGGTCATGCTAATTAACTCATACATTAAGGGAAACCCTTGGTCACAGGTCATACATACCCATTGAGGGTTAGTCTATCGCCGGGGCACCCACTGGGTCACTTCGGTCTCGGTACAACAGAGGCACCCTCACAGGGGTCCTCGGTCTCGGTCACGATCTCGGGTCAAAACCCGACGCACCAGGACGCCATGTCCCACGACATCATCAATAGGGTAGCACGACCTCGCCGACTACACGTGGTCTTGTCACTAAACCAACCGTCAGGAGATGGCTCAAGGCCCCTCTCGGTCCTCAATGTCGCTCTGGGACGGTTTACTCACCCAACCTGGCCTTGGTCTGCCTAAGATCCGTCCACCTGGGCTTGTACAAGGGTTGGCATGCCTCACCTCCTAAAAGGTCTAGAGGCTACTCGGTGTCTCGAGGGTCTCGGTCTCAGCCATCAGGTGCCAAGGCATCAAGCTAGCGCACATAGGTTGTTCGTGACCCATGACGTCCATCCATTATAATTAACCAAATGAATTTAATTAAACATTTCATTGAAATAAACTAGTCTGCGGCATGGCCCTCAAGGGCGAGCCTGAGCATTCACATGCCACCACCACACATGCACAAATACCATAGGGCAGGCACGACAGACTATCCACCTCAAAGAAGCTTTAAACAATTTATATACAACTCCCGACTGTTCCATCTAGGCTCGCCCTAGATCATCCAAGCCCGATGATGCCCGAGCCAAGCTGGATCGGCACCCAAGCCCCTGGCTAACATAGGGTAGGCCAACACAACCCAAAAACATCAATTACAACATTAAATAATTAAATCATTTGTCAAAACCCAAAAATCATAACAGGGGATATCTCACTGAATTCTCGTCGCTTGATGAAAATCCGAGCAACCACTCGTAGGAGGTCCATTGGGGACCCCGACACCGTTCTCGGGTTAACCAACGACGTCAGAACAACTATTAATTTAATTTTAATTTAGGGAAAAAACCTAAGAAAATTTATAATTGCGACATACCTCACCAAAACGACACGTGATGACAAGCGGACGACACCTCGGGATGTCTTCTTCCTAGGCAGAGAAAAAGTCCCTCCATGCTTGGCCCATTACACCGTGCTCTAGTGGAATCAGAATTAAAGCCCTAAACCAGGGAGATCGAAAATTAGAGGAAGAAGAGAGGCACAACGGAGGCCAACAAAGTCAAAGTCTTGCCACAAAGCGTCGGAGAACGGCTTCAGAAGCCACCTCGATGTTCTGGTGAAATCTTCAGTAAGCTTTGGATGCAGAGTTGTGTTTCTGCTTATCATTCTCAGACAGCTAGTCATTCTGAGAGAACCGTTCAAACGTTGGAGGATATGCTAAGATCCCGTCTCTAGATTTCAAAGGTGGTTGAGATCAACACCTTCCTCTTGTCGAATTCTCTTATAACAATAGTTTTCACTCAAACATTCAGATGGTTCCTTATGAAGTCCTCTATGGAAAAAAGTGTTGAACTCCAACATGTTGAGATGAAGTTGGAGAGCGAAAGCTATTGGGACCTGAGCTGGCTGAGGAAATGACAGAAAATGTTATTGTCATTCTGTAGCACATTAATGCAACTTAGAGTCGATAGAAGAGTTATGCTGACAATCGTCGACGAGATTTGGAATTCAATGTTGGTGAAAAGGTATTCCTGCGAATTTCTCCATTGATGAAGGTTATGAGGTTCAGAAAGAAGGGAAAGCTAAGCCCTAGGTATATTGGTTCCTTCAAGATTCTTGATCGAGTAGGAACTGTAGCTTATCGTTTGACGCTTCCACCGAACCTCTTTCAAGTTCACGGTGTGTTTCATGTATCTTTTCTGAGGAAGTACATACCCGATCCTTCATATGTACTGAACTTAGAGGTTGTACCACCGAAACACGATCTTTCCTATGAAGTTCAACCAGTAGAAATCTTGGATCGTAGAGATAAAGTGCTACGGAACAAGACTACACACCTGATTAAAGTTATATGGATGAATCAGAAATTCGAGGAAGGTACATGAGAACCCAAGGATGTGATGAAGCAGAGATATCCTTATTTGTTTGTATCAGTCGAGGGTGAGATTCATTTTAAGAGAGGTAAAATGTAACACCTTAAGATTTTATTTGTATTTCCTTTGAAAGAAACTTGAAGTATTTGATAACTTGCTTTACACACTACCCTGAATCTAAATGAACCCGTGATCTGGTATACCTTTGTAACCTAGCCGTTGGATTGACGAATATGAATAAGATTAACCACATTATGAAATATACATAGAAATGTTTTCCTAAATTTAAATGCGTTGATTAATGCCTAAGAAATAATCATTAAATTTTTAATGAAATCATGCAGATTAAAAGATCTATTTTTCGAAGAAATGTATTTTTCTGCCTGTTATGTATTTTAATCTAAACAAAGTATATTGATCATTATTGAAAAACGATTTCAATGAAATATATTGATAATTGTTAGAATGGAACCCGTACATCACAACGTGGTAGGGTGCTTAATTTATAGATGAGAAAAGAAATACAACAGATAACCCACATCGATGTGTGATACAAATATTAAAAATATCTAATACTCGAATATTCTTAACACTCCCCTCAAGCTGGGACATATATATTTATCATGCACAACTTGTTACACAAAAATTGGACACGTCGTCCCAACAACCTTTTTGTGAGAACATTTGCAAGTTGATTAGAGGTGTGAACATGACTTAAGGTGATCTTCTTCTTCTCAATGTTTTCTCGAACGAAATGACAATCAACTTCAATATGCTTTGTCTGCGCATGAAAGAATGGATTTGTAACCATCTTGATATTAGCTCGATTGTCACACTTGATATGTGCCGGTTTTTTGGTGGTATACCTAATCTCTTGAAGAATCTGTTGTGCCCAAATAATCTCTACAGTTAAATATGCCATGACACGATACTTCGACTCTGCACTTGATTCGTCTGCTTCTTGCTTCGCCATGAGATCAAGTTTCCAACAATAAATATTGGAAAACCAGTCGTAGATCTCTTAGAAGAGAGACATCCAACATAATCTGCATCGCAAAATGCCTCAATATCTGTATGTCCATGATCAGAATATAGAAGACCTAAACCTGGTTTCTTTTTCACATATCAAACAATGCGAAGAATAACCCCCTTCTGCGTTTTTGTTGGTGATTCCATAAACTAAACCACTTTGCTAACCGCACAAGCAATATCGGGTCGAGTCATCGTCAAGTTGTTAAGCTTTCCAACAAGTTGTCTATATCCGTCGGGTGATGAAAACATCTCACCGTTAGTATGAAGTGACTTTTCTTCTGGTTCGAGGGCTGAGTCAACCGAGCCAGCTCGAGTCATGCCAGTCTTCTGCAGTAGATCAAGAACATATTTTTTATGAGAAAGAAAAATTCCTTTGTCACATTTGGAGACCTCAATTTCCAAGAAATATCGCAGTGGACCCAAATCTTTTGTTTGAAAATTTTGATGAAGAAAAGACTTTAGTCGATCAATGCCAGCAACATCACTGCCAGTAATAACAATATCATCCACATAGACCACCAAAAGAATGTTTCCTGCTGCAGATTGATGATAGAAAACCGAAGAATCTTCTATGTTTTGGCACATGTCAAAGCTAAGCATAACGGTGCAAAAGCGGTCGAACGAAGCACGTGGTGACTGCTTGAGTCCATACAGTGATCGATGAAGACGACAAACCTTCGAAAATTTCCCCTGAGCAACAAACCTAGGTGGTTGCTCCATATAAAAAAAGCATTTTTAACATCCAACTGATGGAGAGGTCAGTGAGAAGAGGCATCAAGAGAGATAAGTAGGTGAACCGAGACCATCTTTCTCGCTGGAGAGGTGTCAAAATAATCAATTTCATATGTCGGCGCATAACCTTTGACAATAAGGTTAGTCTCGAGACGATTAAGAGAGTCATCGACGTTGACGCGTACTGTATAGATCCATTTGCAACCGACCACCTTCTGACCCGAAGGAAGCGGAACAAGTTCCCAAGTATGGTTGATATCCCGAGCCTGAAGTTCATCTTGCATAGTTTGTAACCAGCCGGGATGAGATATGACCTCGGTAACAGTGCGTGGTGTCGAGTGAGCAACCAATGTCTCAATAACTCGTGTGGTAACAACAGATAATCCCTGATAAGACTGACAAGAGTGTGATCCTTTGCGAAGCGCAATAGGAAACTCTAGCGATGGGGGATTAGGAGTAGGTGAGTCATCAGGTGTGGTAGCAACATTAGGTGTTGGGGTGGCGGGTGTGCTAGGTCGTCGAGTATATATCTGGCCAAATCGTGATTCAACATCACTAGGAAGAGATAGGAGTGGTGGTGTATCGAGAGAATATTGTAAAATAACTTCGGAATCAAGAACAGTAGATGGTGGTGGGAACTTGGGAACAGAAAGAACCGATGATTCAATAATCGAGCATCAAAAAACGATTGGAAGAGTGTAGGGGGCAGGAAATGAGGGGATGTTGTTGGAAATATAGAATGGAAGAGTGCCTCCCCCTAAAGAACGATTGGAATTTTCTTCTGAAATAAAAGCGCACGAGTAACTTCTAACAAATGGAGGTTCTTTCGTTCAACAACACTGTTTTGTTGAGGTGTTTCATGACAAAAAATCTGATGGATAATGCCGTGGTCATCTAGAAAATATTGGAACGGTCCAAAGAAATATTCACGACCATTGTCAGAACGGAAATAGTGAAGTTTAACGGAAAACTGGGTGGTGATTTCTTGATAATAGGACTGAAACACAGTAAAGATTTTAGAACGATTTTTCAACAAATAGACCCAAGTCATCTGTGAAAAATCATCAATGAAAATTACAAAATATCGATAACTCAGTTTAGATGGACTTGGACTGGGCCCTCAGATATCAAAATGAACCAAATGAAAAGGAGTGGATGCACAAGGGATTGCTAAGGGAACATAGGTGACCCGGTGATGCTTTGCGTAGTGACATGACTCACATTCAAAAGGATGAAGGGAACCCAACTCCAGGAAAAGTTTTTGAAGAATGGGGGCAGGTGGATGACCAAGGCGGTAGTGAAGCTGGAGGGCATGATCAGAGGTGGCATGACATGTGAGAGTTGTGGCCGAGTCAAACACATACACACCACCCTGAAGACGTCCACTACCAAGCATCCGAGTGGTCAAAAGCTCTTGCAATATAACTGAAGTAGGTGAGAAGATGACTAGACACTGTAAGTCAACTATAAGTTTACTAATAGATAGTAAATTAAAGGGACAATTGGGAATAAAGACAACAACGAATAGTGTCAAGCCAGGCGTAATCATACAACTCTCATGACCAACAATCTGCATTGTCTGGTCATCGACCACAGTAATATTACCTCCAGTTTAGTTCGATCTATAGGACTGAAGAATACCTGCATCTCCAGTGATGTGCTCTGAGGCACCAGAGTCAAGAACCCATGAGGTGGATCGCTGGGATGGACACGCCACTGGAGTATCGCCATGGACAACAATGACACTCGATGATGCCATAGATTGTGTGCTGAAAATGCACATCGACAAGATGCTAAAGGTGCACAGTTGGTAGAGTGCTGAAGATTGCACGTTACGCAAGGACAAGACGCTGAAACTGCGCAGTTAGTAGAAAGTATGTGCTGAAAGTGCATGGACGGAGCATCCGAGTTTCAATTAGTTCATAGAAGGAGTATCACGGATGGTAGTGGGGTGAGGTTGTGCAGTTTAGGGCGTCACATAGGGAGAAGGGAGAAGCGTCGGGTTGGTGGGATAGGCGCACAGGGAGGGGCTATCGCACCTGGAGAGGCGACGGGCTGCGGGTTGTGTCGCACAGAGAGGGGCAACAGGGAGGGGTGCGGTCGCACAGGGAGGGGTGACGGGAAGGGAGGTCATTGCGTAGGGGGTGTTGTCGCATGGAGGGGCGACGGGAAGGAAGGTCGTTGCGCAGGGAGGGATCGTCGCACGAGAGCCGTCGCGCTGGAGGTGTCGTTGCACGGGGGGGTCGTCACACTGGAGGTCGTCCCGTAGGGAGGGGCGGCGTGAAAAGAGGGTGTCGCACAGGAGAAGAGCGGATGAGCAGGGGCTGTCACGCAAGGAGGAGCGACGCTTTAACTTAGCTCTCTGATATCATGTTAGAATGGAAACTCGTACCTCACAACGAGGCAGGGTGCTTAATTTATAGATGAGAAAAGAAATACAACAGATAACCCACACCGATGTATGATATGAATATTAAAAATATCTAATACTCTAATACTCTTAATAATAATGTATATGAATAAATGAATAATCATTCATACATTAGTTATCTAATGGTTAGGTTTGAAGATAAAATCATTTAAAGATAAAAAGAGTTATTTTTAAGAGAATTGTTTTTATATGCACAAAGTGTTTTTATCATAATAACTTAAATAAATCATTATTGATTAATGGTTTTAATGAAATATATAAATTATATATCCACTCAATTATTTTAACATTTATTTGATAGTTTTTACCAGACAAGGAATAAAAGTAAATCAAGTTTTATGCTTTAAAATGCATTTTTCTAAAAACGGGTTTTAGTTGTGTTTTGCGCACTTATTTTAAAATTAATTTCCACCACTTATAGAAATTGAATTTGATAAAATGGATTCTTTATTTGGAATCAACATGTCCAAATTCGATAATAAGGTCACTTTCATTTTTGGTCATAATGAATAGTAAAAACAGAAAAATTGGTTACCATGTTAAGGTTAAAACAGTTTTATTGGGGGGTAAACCAAGAGATGAGGGTAAAATTGCCACTTAAACTTGTTTAATTTTTATTGGTTGGAGAGATTTTGACCCTATCTTATTTTACCTTTGAATCCTTGCCATTTGGAAGCATTATACTTGAGAAAGACATTAATTAGTAATTCTAAGTGTGCCCTCCCCCACACTTGTAAAAGGATACCCCTTCTTCACCCTTCTTCACAATGTTTGAGCCTCTTAGCTCGGGCAAGCCATGCCCAAATCTTTTCCTAACATCCCTCCCCACGTCCTAGAGGTCAGAATACTATCATTTCAAGACTTCAGGTATAAGGCAAAAGAGGTTTCTCAACAAAGAGGTATAACTCTTAATCAAGTAATTTCAATCTTATTTCTTCTTCCACCTTCTTTAAACCTTTTGTATCTATCATAACATGATGACTCCAGTATTATCAATATACGAAGATGTTATTATGATGATGACACAACCATTTTCCACCTCCTTTCCGTCAAATGGGAAATGGAAGTATCGCTCGTGCGTACGTGTGGATTACCGCTTCCACGCAACTATATGATTCATTTTCCATCACCGCCTCACATGGCTGTTTATAAGGATGAATTTAATAAATATATATGATATGTATGATGTAATAATGATTCTAGAATGATGAAATCTTATTTATCTTTCTTTTCTTCTTTTTGTTAGAAAATGAAAATAGCGTTCATACGTATGTATGAACAACCGTCTCTATCTTTACCTTTTATAGATTGTTCTAAATATGTATATATGAATATATATGATATTTATATTATGATTAACATTCTGAAGATGATGAAACCATGATCAAAGTACAAGGACCTAGACTTCCGAGCCGAAGTATAAGTATAATAAAATTTAATTTATTATACAGGAGCTTAAAGCGTTTACGAAACAAGTCAGATTTGAGGTAAGAGTTTTATGTTACAATCTCATTTTTATCGGGACTGTTTATGCTTAAATTTCCGATGATGAAATTATATGATTCATCTCTCCAAAATATCATGATTTTTGTTCTCCTTTGGCTATTTCTGAAAATTACACGTTTTCCTTTCATTTTCCTCTGTTTTTAAGTATTCAAGAGACCAAAAATGTTTTCAAGAATGTTTTTATTATTTTCCAATGATTGTTTAAAGTCATTTTTACCCTTTTTTGAATTTCTATGAAAATGTTTAAAACGAATCTTTTTGTCGTTTTCCAAACGAGCTACTTTTGATTTTTTACCGAAAATGTGAAAAGAATCATAGTTTTAACGTATATCGCACAAACGACTTTTCCCGCCTTTATGGAATGCTTCTAAATTCTGTGTATGTCTCTTACATATATACCTAGCCTATTCTCACTTCCTTTGACGGACTAATACATGCCTTAAGTTCATTTCTCAAATGCCTTCTTTAAAATCAAACCCGATTAAGGGGAACTTTTCTGTCTCTTAATCATTTTATGTAATGCTCATTTAAAGTCTTTATTCCCGTTCATGATTTCATTAAATAAAGGAATATTTTAGGTTTAATCATTCCAGTGTACCTTTGGTTTTCAAAGAAAATTCCATACCCTTTCTTCCAAAGTCTTTGACCGATTCTTTAAAACACCGTTTTGAAAGTTAATTTTTATACCCAGTTATCTACCCTTTCTCGTGACATTTTTTCCAAATAAACACCATATTTTGAGACATAGGCTTATGTACTCAGATGTGAACATCCATATTTTTACTGCTTTCTAGTTTTAAGGCCCTATTATGATTGCCAAAGACCCCCATGGGGTCGATCTATGCTTAACCGGGAGAAAAATGAGGTTTTAGGCCGATTGCAGGGCTTTCCCATTCGGAAATCCCGATCACATGGCGTGTAGTTCAGGGACACATGCCTTGTGTTCTTCCTGTTCAGGGAAGATGACTTTTTAGGACAAGCTGTGTATTTGGAGTACATGTCGTGTACTGGTACTTGGCCATGTAGCCGAGTACATGAGCAGATGGAGTTTTCAGAACTACACATCGTGTACCATGGGTACACGTCGTGTAGTCGTACTTGGCCATGTAGCTGAGTACATGGCCAGACAACCTGTGGGGCACTTGCCGTGTAGGGTACACGGCCAGACCCCGTGTGGGCTACATGCCGTGTAAAAGTACACAGCCAAGCTAAAACACTTGACTATGTGTTGCACACGAGCAGGAACCCTGTGTAGGGTATTAGAGTTAGTGCCCTAGAACCAACTTCTGTGTACTTTATGATAATTTGTATTCATTGTTTTAAATATTAATAAACTTTTGATTACATCATGATTGTTCTTCTGCGTGACATAGTATGTGATAATGTTCTAAGAGTAGTTGTCGCACTGAAAGGTCATAACAATTCCCCGCTATGATGAGAACCCAGAAGTGTCACGAAAATATTCTTAAATATATGTTCTATAGTCGTATGAAATCATTTGAGAGATACAAATGATACCGACTATCAGGGGTGAAGACTCATAGGACTTTGAAACACTTTCTCATAGTGTACGACCTTAGTAATATCCAGTGTAGGATATTATGAGAACGAGACTCGCCAGTGGGAAATCCACATTTATATGTGTTATTGGATGTCCTTAAATGTGGATGTGTGTATTGATCCTTAGACTTTAAGATTGTTATTAATGAATATTATAAGTCGCGTATTTTGATGTATTGATAAAAACCGTGACGACATATGTTCGCGGCGAGGTAAGATACGTTGGGCGTCACAAGTAATATTTCATTAATGAATAATGCGAGAAAAGATTCGTCCTTTTTGTTCTTTATCAAAAGTTAACATCTCAGACCCTTTGATGAAAATGATACAACCTAAATAAATCCATGGTCATGATGTTCTATAAGCAAGTTCGATTTCCAAAAATTAAAAAAAAAGTCACCGAGCACATAGGTTGATGACAACTGCATTTAACCTGCTTTATTTGAGATATTGTGATAAAGAGATTATATTACACAGTTAGCGTTCGTATGAGGTATTATGTTGTTGCGACATTAACTTATTTCTTTATGGATGTCTTGGCGTGTTGCTAGACGTTAACCTTGGACTTTGGACTGCTTCGCCTAATACCACTGAGAAAGATGTCTAGAGGGTCACACACTAAGTGTATCCAGAACCCCAGTTAAATAATATTATTATTTATTATTTAATAAGTTGAATAAATATTATCTCCACACACGATTTAATAATTTTTCATTTTCGCTTGATCACATATATTTTGTCACCAGTTATTCGAGAAAATATTATGTGAGAAGAATATTTAATAAATATTTAATTGTTATTTAGTGAATATAATATTTATTTATTGGCTAATAATGCATTGATATTTATTTATTAAATAAAGCCACTATTCAAGGTCGGATAAATATTGTTAAGGAATGAAGGACTGAGTTTAATGGTCCGGTGAAAAATAATATATATTGAATATTTTTTAAATAAATAATATTTAATTTAATTCGTGAGTTTAATGCATGTTAAGAAATAATAATAACAATATTATTATCATAGATATGGGGTTCCGCGGGGATTATGGAAATAATAAGGGCGCATGTGCAATTATTATTTTATAAACCTAGCGGTATATAAACCAGATTATATTATTTTCTTAAGAAACCCAATTCATTTTTGTTTTGTACGACGAGATTCAGAGAGAATCCTTTCAATGCCCCAGAGAGCTCCCTCTCCAAGAACGCTTTCAAGAACGGAGAGTGATCATCCACCACCACTCCTCTCAAGTCTGGAGAGACCAAAGAGAACCCTTTCTTGAAGCGATTCTCGAGGCCATCAAAGGCGAATGATGCAAGCGTTGAGATCTGTCGTGTTAGCACCTGGAGATTCTTACGGCGACGTTCGGAGGTTCGTGAAACACGTGTGGATCACCGTTGGAGAGAATCTATTCTTGATTTCTACAACGCAACGGCGGTATGACGTAGAAACGTTGTCAGATCCATCAACGAAGAAAGAATTCTTTGTATGGTAATTCTTTAATTGCTTAAATAAATTATAAGTAATACGTGAATATCCTGCGCTTTGGTTCTGGTGTTTTTTTATTATCTATATTCTTTGATTCAATTTCGTTGATCACGACGTTTATTGTCGAGTAAATCTCTGATTAATCATCAATCACGACAAAAAGCAAAGTTGGGCATGTCCCATCCGCCGCTTCTACTGCGCCCGGAACCTATCTCGTGTTGGGTATACACCGTGTACATGATTTACACGTCGTGTACTTGGGTTTTACACGCCAAGTTCGGCGGAAGTACACGCCGTGTACTCAGGTGTACACTCCGTGTACTTTGTTTTTTTAGGATTTTCATATTTTTATGCCCCGAAGTCAGAACTGGACATAAGAGTAGTCTATTTTGTGTGTTTTTCCGCGTAGATCGCGACGATGAAATCTGTGGGGTGTTTTGAGGACTCCCGATAGGTGTTTTGGGGCGAGCGAGCTATGATGGAGAGGTGTTTTCTCCAATAATTGATTTCTGGTGTCTCTTGAGAGTGAGACATAGGATGAGACCCACCTATGGGTCGTATGAAATGTTTAGTGGACTTGGCATGGGTTCGCCAAAGACCTCGTCTGATATATCTCGGGATAGTCCTTGGTTAGCACGACTGAGACGTGACTTGATGAGCCAAATTTGGTCCGGCGTTCGGATCAACCTAGAGTGAATCCTTGATCTGAGATGGGCCATGGGCCATCTCTCTAGACCAATGCTTACATGGCTTTACCCTTGAGGACATCTCCCTTGCGAAGCCTGCCTCTTTAGGCCCGTGAGGCCGTGGGTTGTTAGAAACCAGTGTGGGACCGAGGATCCCCTGTAGGATGCCTCCGCTTATATTTTGACCTAGAGGATCCCGTGTAGGATGCCTCCACTTCTTCCGAGGATCTCCTGTAGGATGCCTCTTATGTTTTGACCTAGAGAATCTCGTCTAGGATGCCTCCACTTACTCCTCCTGAGGATCCCCTGTAAGATGCTTCCGCTTATGTTTCGACCTAGAGGATCCCGTGTAGGATGTCTCCACTTACTCTTTCCGAGGATCCCCTGTAGGATGCCTCCACTCGCTTACTGTTTCCGAGGATCCCGAGAGGGATGTCTTTTCTTACGTGCTGACTTAGAGGATCCGAAGTAGGATGCCTCTCCAGTGTTTTCACCTGAGAGACTTAGCGGGTGCCCTGGGGTTTGGCCGACCCTAAGCTAGAGCATTATGGGTTTTGGGTAGAGATAGTAGCGGGTGTCACCTTAGAACCCGTACCGAACATGCAAGCCTGAGGGGTTGTGGTAGTAGTGATGAGTTTAGGCGTTCGACCGACCTCACTCTTAATTTATTTTTTCACTCATTTACTGTTGTTGTAGCTATGTTCCAGATGTGCCTTCTAAAACTCGGCCCACGGGGCCTGTTACGATGTGATGCTATGATGGGGATGCCTAGAGGCACTTCTTTGGATCCGGCTTATGAGCCTTATTTGGATGATGGATATGGCGTTCCTCATCATTTATTGAAATTAGTAGACATGTCTTTCCACAATTATGTTTGAGATTATCGAATATAGCGTTCCACATTGGACATGGCGTTCCACGGTTTTGTTTGAGATGGGTGGACATGGCGTTGCATCGATGATATTGTCGGGTGGGCGCACTTCCGCCGAGCTTAGATATTTTGATATTCTGAGGGATCGATGATGATCTCCCCGAGCGATACCTGAGATACTCCTTGGGGTTGGGGTGGACGCACCGTTACTGCATTGTCCAAACTTGCTTGACAATGGGGCTGTCGAGCCGTTTATTGAATTAATCTTTCCTGACTTGAGCATTAATATATATCATGCTTGATTATTGCTATAAATGGACGCCTTGGTTACGTAACTCGGGTCTGAGTTTTATTTATATGGAGTAAAGTGATTAGAAATATTTTCGGCACCGGCTGAAACAAGTATGGTTGATTGGGATCACAGACCCAAGGATTGATTGTGGTATTACCTTATTTGTTTTTTTAGTTATGTTTTGGCTAGACTGAACATATTGCATAAGCGTGCACTTATGCCAGCAGAGTATAGGTTCACCGTTTGGGTGACCTACTGAGATTTATTTCGCATCCCCTGTACGTGCATCTCGGTGTGCATGCAGACCTTATGTTTGCTTTCAGATCGAGCACGAATATGATAGAGCTAAGGTTCAGGGCTGCATGATCGAGCAGAGCCGCTCGTGTGGATACTTATCATTAGGCTGGAGCAGCTCGACAGTGTTTTGGAGATAGGGTATGTGGTTCGGCTCGGAGTTGGTTGTAGAGCCTTGTACTTTTACTTCTGTTTCTTTTATTTACTCTTATATGTGTGACCGACTCAATGAACGATCAATATTGTATGTATGACATGACCGTTTGGTCCTTTACTGCATTCCATTTTTTTACAGTCTTGTTTATATTTACTGTTTCCGTACTTTGTTTATTTACTGTTATGGTTGATGTTTGGTTATTTCTGCTGGTTGCTTACTCTGATATGAGGGTGTAGTCGCCTCGAAGACACACTGTAGATCTTCGTTGTTATTCAACAACCTTTGACGTACAGGGAGGCGCGCTTGAGGCTTTATCACAACTGGTTCGACTACTGTTCATAGAGTGAGCCGGGCCGTGACGTGACACCCGCAGCTTGGAATCGCCCATCACTGCTCCTCCTGAGAGATCCGCTCAATCTGACTCGCAGATTCACCGCTACCCGGTCCATCATCGGATTCCCCTTGTCGTCGCCACACCTTCGTCGTGTCTCCAAATCTAACGCCGAACTTGTGACCACGATCCGTTATGCCAAAGGACGAATGCACAACCATCGGTCCTCCCGAGTATCGTTGAATCATCGGCCAACTGAAATGCTTTTGACGAACATCGAAGAACGGAGGGAGAGAGACGCATAACACAAAGCGAGTTTCGATCGATGACCGTGTTCGTTTGACCATCCTCGCTGGAATCCAAAGAACGGGGTGGATTGTCAAACCAACAAATTAAACGGAAATCAAAACTCAAATAACTAGATCTTGGAAGAGAAAATAAACGTTGGATGAACCAATGAGAACGATCCACAAATTAATTTGGAAGAAATTAATTCGTGTTCGTCTCAATCCATAAATGAGGATTTAAACCACAAAAACAAACGCCCTACCTCGGGTTGGATCAATCGTTGACAAAGAACGTGTCTGCTTCGTTGCTGTTGACGAGATCCAAGAACTCCATTAATAAGGACGATCCTTGCGGTACTCCGATCCTCGATCCACTATACCGCGACCATCCGCCAAGGCACCCGCCGTCGGAGTTCTCCCTCTCCATCCACTCACCCCCTCTGGGTTTATGCGGCTAACCCTAGAGAAGTCGCCATAGAGGAGTTTATATAGAGATGTCGCTAGGGTTTCACAATTAAACGATAAGTAAATTAATAAATTAATTTAATTCATTTTATCGGTCCACGACATCACTCTACCAAAGCATCCAACGCCGACATGACTTATGTCGCGCCTAGGGTAAAACCCGTGCTCTAGATTTAATGATGGTCTTGATTTTCCCATCCAAGACGCTATTCGGGAGTTATTCTATCATTTCTGAACAACTGCGCGCGTGATATATTATATTTAATATTCTTAATATAGTTGCAACAAGGCTCTTCGGACCCCAAAATCCCGTGTCGTCTCCACGCCTAACTCCAAAAATATTCCAAAGTGCCAAACAAAAATTTTGGAGTCGTTACAACCCCGGTTTACAACACCGTGAGCTGCGGGTCACGTGTGGTGGCAGAATAACAAGGCACTTTACCGGTTTCTGCTTGAGATGAGTTGCGATATATGAGGGTGGCCTGGGAGAGGGTGTTAGCCCATGCACGTGGGTGCTTTTAGTGATGGGAAGCATGAGTTGATGCTTCATGTGATATGAGCGACACACAAGCGATGTGTGGTCGCGTGATGGGTTTAGACATGAGGATTGCCTTGGGTATGGGTTTAGACATGAGGATTGCCTTGGGTATGTGATGGGGATGGAAGCACAAATGCTGCTTAATGCATGAGAGGCAGTTGACATGCGTGGGGGGCATAATTAGTTGTTGATTAGGCATGTGAGCCCAGGACCTGTGGGGTACGACTCATAATGGCATGGGTTGAGTTGAGTTGAGTAGCTGGGTAGCATGGGAGTGTGTGCCTACCCAGGATGGGATTCAATTGGCAGCGGTGACAGCTATGCACCGTTTCGAGGGTGGTATTTTGGTTCCTCTCTTGCTATGGGGGTGTGAGAGAGTTTTCTTACTATATGTGTTTAGTATGTGGGATAATATATGCTTTAAGCTCAACTTGGTGACAGTGAGCTTAGTGATTAATTAGGCATGTCTAACCATAGATAGCATGCGAGCCATGCTGACTAGAGGATGTCGATGAATCTCATGGAAGTGAAATCGTGCTAGAGTCGAGGACTCTTTAGTTTTTCTGGATTGTTTTGAGGCGGGTCGTGGAATTTCGATGGAATTTGATGAATGACCACACTTGAGATGTGATTGGGTATGAGAAGAACCGTTGAAAGGCGTGAGACACCTTGTCGTGACCGAGAAATGGATAAGGGTGTTAGCCCTTCGGTGCTTCGCCGAGCATGATTAAGAGCAAGGGTTGCTCTGAAACTGACCGAGTGTAGACCGACCGGTGAGAATTGGTGGACGGTATGATTGGTGCAGGAGATGAGGTCTCTGTGATGATGCTACAAAATGATCAAGGGTCATGTGATCAGACCATTCTGTTCCATTTTCAGTATTGACCGAAGCAGGTGTGATTTGACCGTCTGGGTGGCTTCTTGAGTACCCAATACCGTGACAAGTGTATTCTTGTGATAACTTGCAACTTTTATTTCATTCAGTACAATGTATGCACATAAATACTAATTTATATTAGAGACAAAGTTGGTAGTGGTCCACTGAGTTTTATGCTCACACCTTGCGTGCACTTTGGTGGGCGTGCAGACTTATGCTGACATGCGGGTTAAGGCGAGGGCCCTAGTATAGGAGAGCGAGCTAGAGGAGCCCGATGGGGTTGTGGAGATAGGTACGAGTTGTGGCCGAAGGCTGGTGATTGGGTCTCTATTTTATTTTCAGTTTTGTTTTTGTACTGTATATGATTGGTCCATTGGACGATCTTGCATTCATGTCTGACTGTATGATCTACATAGGTATCATTTTGTTATAGCATGGTGATTGTTTATTTATCATGACATGTTTGCCGTTGTAATTTCATGTTGTACCGTGATGTTATACCTGTTATGGGTGTTTATGTGATTTATATGTTATTATATGTTTTAAGAGTATTAGATGTTTTTTAATATTCGTATCCCACATCGGTGTGGGTAATCAGTTGTACTCTTTTTCTCATCTATAAATTAAGCACCCTACCTCGTTGTGAGGTACGAGTTTCCATTGTAACATGGTATCAAACCAGGTTACGTAACCCCCTCCCTCCCGACACTCCTCTACCCTCTTGCGTAGTGCCCTTCCTGAGCGGAGGCTCCCTTCCACCCCTGTGCGACGACTCCTACCCCTGCGCGATGACCTCTACCTCCTGTGCGACGACCCTCCGTGCGCCAACGCCTCCTTGTGCGACGACACCCCTCCGCGTCACCCCTCCATGTACGCCGCACCCACTAGCCCGACACCCCTTCCTATGCAGCAACCCTTCCCTGTGCAACACTCCTCCAGCGGTTCACCTCTCCCTTTGCGACACCCCAACCTGCATAATTGCGCCCCTCCTCCGTCCATGATATTATTTCTTCAATGACCTAATTGATACCCAGATGTTTCGGTTGTGCATTTTCAGTACCTACTGTCCCGGTTTCCATTGCCATGATTGACCGCAGTAGGTAATGGTTCAACTCCTCTAGTCTACCATTTGTGCACCTTTAGCACCTTCTCAACGTGCATCTTCAGCACTCAACGAACCTCTAATTTTGGTCTTCTATCACCTTATGGCACCATCAAACGCCACTGTTGCTCATGGCGATCCTCCAACAACGTGTCTATCCTAATGGTCCACCACATGGGTTCTAGACTCTGGTGCCTTGGAGCATATCACTGGGGATGCAGGTGTTCTTCAGTCCTATCGCTCGACTTTAACTGGAGGTAATATTACTGTTGCTGATGGACAAACAATGCAGATTGCTGGTTATGAAAGTTGTACGATTATGTCTGGCTTAACGCTCTCCACCGTTGTCTTTGTTCCCAGTTGTCCCTTTAATTTATCATCTATCAGTAAATTTACAACTGATTTACAGTGCTAGACCATTTTTTCACCTACTTCGTTTATCTTTCAGGAGCATTTGACGACTCAGGTGCTTGGTAGTGGACGCATTCAGGGTGGGGTGTATGTGCTTGACTCGGCCCCAGTTCTCGCCTGTCCTGCCACTTCTGCTCAAGCCCTCCAACTTCATTATCGCTTTGGTCATCCACCTGCCCCCATTCTTCAGAAACTTTTTCTAGGGTTGGGTCCTCTTCTTCTATTTAACTATGAGTCCTGTCATTGCGCAAAACATCATCGGGTCACCTATGTTCTGTTGCGGAATCGTCGGGAGACACAACGACAAAAATGAGAAAATGAAAGAAAGAAAGCAAATAAGGACACAACGATTTACGTGGTTCGGGAAAAATCCCTACGTCCACAGGAGAGGCAGAATTCACTATATCGGGAGCAACAAATTACAGAGGTTTTTCAGTAATAACCCTACCCCGAAAATGGGCTATAAAATGAAGAAGACGATCACTGTTCCGAAAAGGTAAGTCCGCGTTGCTACAGTGAACGGCGACCGACTTTGTCAAAAGCGCTACAGTGGCTGCCGGCTGGAAGTCAAAAGTGCTACAGTGAAGTTGACTCCGAAGTCCACACTGCTACAGTGCCTGTCGGTGTCGGTCGGTCAGCTCCGCTACAGTAGTCAGAGATGCTACAGTACCGAAAAAAATGGGCCGGGGGCCTTCGGCCCCCAGGACCCCCAGAATAGGGGCGCGTTGCCCCCTACAACCCCCAACGAGATCACTGCGGAGCTCGACCCGCGACAGTTACGGGCCACAAGCATTCGGCCCAATTGGATTGGGCAACACCAATCCAACATGTTCCCCGGGCAACCCCCCGTGCATCCACTCCTTTTCATTTGCTCTGGGGTCATGGAGGATGGTTCACTGATCCAGCTGTCTGGTTCTGATTTCCACTTGCACCATGGAAATAGGTGTCCCTTTTTCTCTTGTTCCCAACGGTTGAGTTCCCACCGTTTCCTGTAGGTATCAACATGCCTCCTCCCATCGATCCCGAGATATCACGTTCAGTAACAGTTGCTATGTTCACCATCTCTGTATAATCCGTAATACAGAGCACCACAATCCTCGATCGAATCTCTTGCCTTAGTCTTGATTCGAAGATGTGTGCCTTCAACGACGCACTTGTCGCAACCTCTGGTGCAAAACGGACTAAATTCATGAATTTAGCCGCATACTCTGTGACAGAGAGACTCTTGTTTTAGGCTGAAGAAGTCCATCGTTTTCTGGATCTTGAACGTGTGAGGATAGAATTGTTTGTTGAACAATTCTTCAAAATCCTCCCATGTAAGGCCTTCATCCAATTTAGCCTACACCGCTAAATCCCACCACTGGCGTGCAAGATCCTCGAGCATATACGTCGCCAACTTGACTTGAGCTCTGATGGTGTGCCGATGAAATCGAAGATATGATTCATCCTACTTAGCCACACCTCCGCCTTCTCGGGTTCAGCATCACCCCAAAAGCTTGGTGCATTTTGCTTCATGAACTGGATGGTATGATCCACATGCCTTGGTTCATTCCTCCGATTCTCCGTATCCACAGCATGAAAAGCCTGGACAATACTCTGAACCAGCTCTTGGTTCACACATGGTTCTGGTGCAACCACATTTTCCGCAGCTTCTTTGGGTTGGTTTCGACGACGCCTACCGGGTGCCATTTTCTAAACCAACAACAAACTCCGTCAATCTCACTCTCTAGCAACTGATGGCTTAACATTCAAATTCTATCACATCATCTATCACAACATTGTTTTTCCAAAAACAATCTTTTTCCATGTTCAAACATTTTTTAAAACATTTCTTTATGCTTTTTGAAAATCAACCCATCTTCAAAATACACCAAATACCATGTTTTCAAAGTCTTTCACTTGAAAACAATTTCTGCATTTTTCAAAAATTGGTACCATGCACAAAATTCTTACTCATTCCTCACAATGATGCCGAATGGCCCGAAGACCTTTTTTTATTTTTATTATAGATAATCCTCATTTTAAGGGTTAAAAGGGAGCCCGTACATGACCCGTAGGCCCAAGGCACAAGGCCTGACATGACCCGTAATACATGACCCGAGGCCCAGAGGCATACCATCCTCATAACATGACCCGTAGGCCCAGCCCACTAGAACCGCCCCTCCCCAGCTTTTGCATCATTGATCGCCTTTAGCTCCCCACCTGCATTGTTGATCGGCTAGCATTTCCCCGTACAAAGTTGCACGGTGCCTGGTCCTGATGGCGGTTTTCAAACCCTCTCATTCTTCCAATCCGGTTAGCTTTGCTTCCGGTGACTGCTACTGGTGCTCTGATCCTCTTCTGGGGCCTGCTCTGTGAGAACTGGGCTACTTCATGGTCATCAATGGCCCGAAAGCCCTGTGGCCTGAAGGCCTTTGATGGCCCGAAGGCCCTTGAGACACGTAGGCCCAAACCGGTGGCCCGAAAGCCCAAATCGGGTGAATAGTTCCGGTTGCTACAGTATCGAACAGTAACTGCTCCAGTACCGAAAATTCGCCTCCACCCGGTTTTGACCAGGGTCTCTTGGATGCCAAGCAGGAGCCCTTACCACTCAGGTACCAGCTCGTTGGCTCATTCCTCACAATGAGATATGCAATCCTAGTGGGAAGTCATTCCTCTACAATGCATGTCATGCTCCTCTCATTGGTTAAACCCATGATAATGAGATTTCCAACATTCTAGAAGTGTATCAAAAACACTTATGTACCCAACACCCTAGTAACTTGAAGTTCAGCATAAACGGGTCAGCTACGTCCTTTTATGCTATACATTTCAAGTTCCAACAATTCTACTCCTGTCTAAGATTTCAACCCAAGGAATATACAAGAATGAATTTTAACTCCGAGATCAAGAACATCGATGACCACCTATTAGGCGAGGACCAAACAAGCTGATACCATTTGTAATGACCCGTCAATTCTCATTGGCTTGAGAGTACAACATGTCATTACTAGACCTTAAGCGACATCCCCAAAACGTCAAAGGCTGACAATAAATGCCGAAGGGTTTCAAATATAAATTGGGGGATGATTTACCCTTTAAGAAATAAACTCATAAACCAACCATAACCAAACATTCACTATATGATGCATGAACAAAAGAAACAACCCACTCATGCATTACCAAAAGAGAACTACGTTGTTCCACAAATCACTACATAACCAACACAAAATCAGAGTACCAAGCGGAAGACTAAACAAAAGACCCAAAACAAGCCAAGACACGCTCCACGGCTCCACACCGTGCTCCATGCACCAAGCACCACCACATCTCACAAGCATCACCACGAGTACTAGCAATGAGATGCTTTACCTTTACCTGTTTCTCGGAATACGACATCTGCAAAAGCACCAACGTGCCAAAGCAGGGGTGAGTATAAAACTCAGTAGGTTTTTCCCAATGACTTCCCTGCCCACACCACTAGGATAGAAGAGTTAGCCACATTTATATAAAAACAGTCATATAAAACATTTTCTCGAAAACAGTTTATAACTAAATATATAACAAGTTTCCAAAACCATTCATAACCAAAACCATTCCAAGAGCAATTGAAACCAATTTTCCAGCAAGTTATTTTTCCAGAAAAATAACCCAACAAGCTTTAGAACCATTTCACAATGTCCCTTGTTGGCATATCCAATCATTTCCACAAATCCATGCAACCAACCATGCATGCTACCTGGAAGAGGGGAGAAGCCCTAACCCTTATTCATCCTAACCATGATGGGGGAGACTTCTTACCCTTATCCAACCCAAATGCACATGAATGTTTGACGGGGGAGAGTCCTATCCCTTATCCATCCCAACACTGATGGGGGAGACCCCTAACCCTTATCCGTCCCGAATGCAATATGAATGTTTGACGGGGGAGAGCCCTAACCCTTATCCATCCCAACACTGATGGGGGAGATTCCTAACCCTTATCTGTCCCACATGCCTGTGAACACCCACAACCATCATGTCAAAAACCAAGTGTGTTCAACCAATTCAAACCATTTCAATGCTTACCCATTTCAATTCCAAATCATTTCAATAAAACTCCCTTTTTATTGAAAACCAAATTCAACCACGTCATTTCAGTCTCAAACCATTTCAATAAAACAACCTTTTTTATTGAAAACTCATTTTTCATCAAACCATCAACAATTTCAGCAAATCCATAATTTAAAATCAACATTTTAAATTTAACAAGCCAAATCACTTTGCGCAACAATTCACCAAGATTTCGCAATCTCATCAAAACCATAAATCATCACTAAAGAAGATTTATTCTATACTTTTCACAATCAAATCCATTCAAATAAACCAATTTGAATCTAAGACAATCAATTCTAGCAAGAGGAGTTGAGAGTGAAACCTCCTACCTCAAAGGTTTTGATGAAAACCCTAACAAACGGAGAACGCACAAGAAAACTGGGCCGATTCACCAAGGATTCTCCTTAGATCTCTTCTCCTAACACAACCAAGACCAAAACTCGTCATATTTGGCATCCACACACTTAGATCTACCCATAACGGGCGTAGATCTAAGAAACCGAGAGAAGAGGAGAAGTAGATCTAAGTAGATCTGAGAAACCAAACAAGAACGATCACATACCTCAAGAATCCAGCTTCGATTTGTCAAGAGAAGCCTTCGGATCACCTCCGGAACGATGAGAGAACCCTCTTTGACCTTAGGAGAACCAAAATCCCAAGTTAGGGCCGCTTGGGAGGAAAAATGAGCCACTTAGAGGCAAAAACACGTGAGATCCACCTTTATAGGATCTCGTTTAAGTGGTCGCACGGTTAGTTCGCACGGTTTGACAAACCATGCGCTAACCGTGCGTTAGCTACTGCCTTGTCTACCCTTCTCGCATGGTTTGGCCGCACGGTTAGACAAACCGTGCGCCGCCCATGCGGAAGCTACTGCCTCCCAGACCAACTACGCACGGTTTGGCTGCACGGTTTAGACGAACCGTGCTCCGCCCGTTCGACTTCCCCCTTTACCCCAAAACTCATTTCGAGTTCTTCCGACTCTCCCATTCGTTACCCTTAACTTTATAACCATAAAAAGCATCAAGAAAGGGTTACATACCAGAAACCGGGGGTACTACAGGACTAGTTTGTAGAGCCAAACAAGTTAATGTTTTCATCGAAGTTGTTTAGTGACTAGCCGAATGATGCATTAGTCGGGGAAAAACAATTATATTGGTGTTTGTTGATGGTTTCAAGGATGGTGGATCCTGCTGGGATTCGTTACTGTTGGGATTCAGGGGGAGGTCATTTTAATTTTCTTTCTGCACCTCAGCATTCCTGACGAAGTGCTAGGCAGACTATTCTATTGGTTGGTGACTTTTATGTTGTTGGAAGATATGGATATGATGATTCTGGCTTCACATGGGGTTGTTTTCTTGATCCAAGTGCTGCATTTCAGCCATGGGGATTCGTGGATGGGAATCATGAAAATGAATACAAGCCAGAAATGTTTTCATAGTTTTCTTACTTCCCACCTTGCATCAAAAAGCAGCAGTTCCCTATGGGTTGGGCTGCAAGGGGAGCTTGGACAGGAGGATAGAATGATGACACCTTGGTTGGGTATTTTAAATCATGTCCCTGTGTACAATAGTATTAAACTAAAACCATTGAACCGATTACAAAGTTACAACATGAGGGAAACTGTTTATGAAGGGAAGTTTCCCGAGGAGAACTTCACTGGATAATTTTGAGTTTGGCTTCCCTATGGAAAATAGAGGTCCAAAAACAAATGAAATATCTAGGAGCAGTAAACCAGTTCTAAACAGATGGAGGGGGAGGAGAACAAGATGTTTTTCATCCAGGAACAAGGCTCAAGTTGAAGGTAATGTTGCAAATGTTCGCACACCACACATACTTCATAGGCACTCTGATGAACACATGCCGCTGTTTGAGGAAGAACTTTTGATCACGAACTTTTTTCTGAATAGGTTATAGAGGGATGACTTATATTGCCAGCAGTTTATTCTTGATGTTGGTTTTTGTGTGTGGATAGTTTTTATCGCTGTTGAACATTTACAGGAGGTGCCAGTTCACCCTAAAGAAGTGGAAATTGTGGTTGGGGTAATTATTGGTGCGACAACAGAAATTTATAAAGTTGGGGCTACCGCACAAGATTGTAAGAAAGGTGTTATTCGAGGCTGCCGGTTGGAGATACCCTATTCCTATCTCACTAGAAAACAGGCATGTGCAACCTTTCAAGAAGCAGTTTCTTCAGCAAATTGGGTGTCACAGTTTCCGTTGGTAGAATTTGTAGTTGTTTCTATCAGAAACGATACCCCTACTACTCGCGGAAATCATCCACAACCCTTCTACTCACAAGTGCTGGATCAGGTGTGTTGTTGATTTCAAAAGGGGCTTATAGTTCCAGCATTGAAGAGGTTGAGCTGTGTTTTGGCAGTCCACCTTGGGGAAAAGGTGGTTTTTCAAGCGAGGGGTAATGTTAGGAGTGTGTGAGGGATGATTTGATATGGGGGCAGATTGGGGCTATCAAGGATCAGGTTGGGGCTGTCAAGTCTGTGTGGGGGTGTGGGGCTGTCTGTGTACAACTGCCAAGGGGGGCAGTGATGTCATTTGGCTTTTTGTTAGTTTGTTAGGGGATACAACTGGCAGTTGGTTGTTAGTTTGTTAGGGGTTATAAGTAAGAGTGAGTTGGGATGAGTAGGGGGTGATGTATTTTGGAAATTTACAACAGGTCAGCTGAGAAGGTTAGGTCGTTGGGACGTCTAACCCGGAGCTCGTAAGAAGAGTGGTTTTCTTTTGTGGCTCACTTCCTCTTCTCTTTCTCCTATCATCCACTGTATAACATTCTTCTACATTTTATACTATAAAGGAATGTGATTCTGTTATTGATTTACAGTAATTTGGTTGGATATTTCTCCCTCTCTCTGGCTCCTAACACACTTTTAATCCAAAGTGTAAGGAGGATCGATAAACTTGATCTAAGGTATTCTGTCTTCTTATCCTTGGAAGCCTTCGATCAAGCTAATCAAAACAAACTCTGTCTTTTTATCCCCGAAAGCCCTCAATCAAGATAATCTGAACAAGGTCTGTTTTCCTACCCCGAAAGCCCTTGATCACGCAGGATCAGATAACCCTCCATCTTCTTATCTCCGAAAGCCTTCAATCTCAACGTTCAAAATAAGAATGAATGCAATAGAAAATTCTAAGAGCTTTACAATGAAAAACTCACACAAAGGTGCTCTTAAAGAAACACCCAAAAAGAAAATATTACATTGATCGAAAGTGCTCTTGGCAACAAGCAATTGCACAACTTTAAAACGACTAAAAGTTTTCAAAGTATTGAAATCCAGCTATTGTTCCTCAAAGATGTGGTTCTATTTATAGACAATGTTGTAACAAACTTAAACAATCAGATTCCACATTCTTTGGGGCCAGTTGTAACAACATCAGAAGCTTCAACTCCATCTTCTGATGGACTCAATATCATTCTTCATCTTTTGATGACATTAATCTGCACCGCTACAACACTCTTACATCCGGTGAATGTAGATTGACATGAAACCTTAGTTCTCAAGGTTTTCACATTGCAACTTAAATATTTGGAAATAAATTTACCGAAAATTCATTATGCACAACAAAAATGACTAAAACTCAACTTCAACTTAAGTCAAGTTCTTATTAAGTGTATTGTGATTTAAAAAAAAGGAAGCACAAGAGTCATTGATTCAACAATCTCCCCCATTTTGAAAAGTACAAGACACACATAAAAATTAAAAGTTTGACTGAATTTTAAAGAAATACTCCCTGTAAGTTCTGATGAAATAAATTTCTTCCCCTTTACTCAGAACATTTAAAAAAACTCATTAGTCATAAACAAGATAAGTAGAATAAATTTCCCTATATTAAACGAAGAAAGCCTAATCATTTTCATAAATTTCTCCCCCTTTAATTAAAGAAACCAAATTTCTCCCCATTTATAAAAACTAATATAATTTATATCAAGTTTCCCCCCCTTGAAAACTCATACAATTTTTCTCAAATTTATCTCCCTTAAATTTGTGGTTTTCAAAAAGAAGTAGAAGGAAAATGGACAAAAAATTGAACCAGAGTAGTAAAAAATAAGTAAAAAAATTATTAAACACACTTCCCTATGAATATACATACCCCCCTTGAATATTCAATAAATGCCTAGGGATAAACAAGGAAAAAAGAAGTTTATAAGGTTAAAGAGATTAAACCTTACAAAAGTTATTTTCCGATGACTATGGATGATCTTCTTTATTTGAAGATTATTCCCGAAAAAGTTCAAATTTTAACTTATTTTCTTCTATAGAATTGAAGATAGAAACTTGCGACAAACTAAAGAAAATCTCCTTTGACAGAAATATTTAAAAATTTATCTCCCGTTAGATGTAATTTTGGTGAATTAAAACTCTTTATTAAACCTTCTTACATTCATAACACATAACATTTGAAAAATCTTTCTTCTCATGTCTTTCCCTTCTATCTTTTTAAAGATCGTACTAGAAGTTATTATTTTCGATAATTTTATTCATTCTCCTCGCAAGCTGAGAAAATTCATTCCCACTATCATCAGAATCACTATGATCAGGATGGTGTTCGGTGTTGATGTTGTGTTTTTTTACAATCTATTTCTGGGTTGATCAAGGGAGTTTGAAGAATTGAAATATGGTTCGTAGAAAATGGAATCTCAGTGGAGGAATCAAAGCATTTTTTCGAAGGACACAATTTTCCAATGCTAGTTAAATTTTTGGGTGTGAAAATTGAGGTTTTGGAGATGTTTTGCGATGAAGGAAGGCGGTATGCGTAGTCAAGTACGCGATCTGTGTGGTCAAGTACGTGATCTGTGTGGATGATTATGCATGGTCAAGCATGCGATCAACGATGAGAGTCCGCAAAAGTGAGTACACAGTTTCTTGAGGAAGTTTTTGATCACAAAGCACACTAGCCGCTTAGAAGGCAAAGAATTTTAGAAGGACCGCGAAGGTCGTATGCGATCTGCAAGGGAAGTATGCAGTGTTAGAATAGTGTCTATTTTGATTGGTCGTGAAGCCGAGTATGCAGTCTGTGAAGTAAGTACGCGGTCGAGCAGTGGAGTACGCGGTTGTTAGTGGAGTCTGCAGTCGTAAGGCGAAAATTCTTTGAGTGACGTGAATGGTTTTTTTGCCAAGGGTTAAACAATAATTTTGGTGGTTAGCATGTTTGACATAGGTATTTGCCTATAAATACCCCTCTAATCCTTTCATTAAGAATTGAAGAGAAGTTAAAGAAGATCCAGAGATTAAACAGAAGATCAATGAAGAAAAGAAACTTCCACAAAGTCTGCGCATGGTAAAGTACATTGTTCGTGAAGAGAAGTATGCGGTTTGCGAGGAAGGTTTGTGGAGGAGTTCCGTGAAGTGAAGTACACGGTCCGCAAGGTTTGTATGTGGTGGGGGAATGTTGCTCGCGAGGGAGTTCCATGAAGTGCAGTTTCCGGTCCGCAAAGGTAGTATGCAGTCTGTGAGGTTGAGTACGTGGTCTGCGAAGTTGAGTACACAGTCTGCGAGTTTGAGTATGTGATGAACTAGGTTCTGCGTGGTTACCTTATGTAAGGAAGATTCGAGCGAGTATTTTCACATGAAGATCACAAGCGGATACTCTGGAGACTGATGAGCACATTAGAGCATCAAATTTAGGCTATCATGATGCAAATTAAAGCAAACATTCTTGATGATATGAAAGTGACCTTCAAGTTGATAAACTAAGGAAGACTTAATCCCACGCAATGAGCAAAGAGGAGTCGATGGAGATAATATAAGGGAGGCAATGCACTATCCTTAAATTCATCATAAAGGCAGTGTGCCTGACATGAAGTGACTGTGGCCGAACAATTATAGTCCACAAAAACAAGTGAAGCTCAGTGGATTCTAGTACAATCCACATATCGGTGTGTGCTTCTTTAAACAGCCCTTTGCGGCGAACTAAGTAAAAATCGTTGTGTTATGTATTTTAATTCCTGCTTATGTGATTTTCGTGGATGTGTGATCAATTGCTACAAGTTTAATGAGTTCCTATCAACTTGAGACAAGATCTTAGAAAACAAAAGAAAAGTTGACACCATTATTCACCCCTCCCCTCTCAGGGCATCCTTGTCACGACCCGACCACTAGGGCCTGCTTGGTCGACGGTAAGCCGAGAATAACACCCCAAGCCCGCTTCTAATAGGCCAGGGGTTGACGCCTAGCACCAAGTTGACATATCACACACATGGAAGACCTTAGCCTAAAGTACATGTACAAAAGCACACATCTTTATACACCAGTATAATGTTAAAAGAAAAGCAACCCATATTGCAGATGCATGCATAACAACTATCCCACACTAGAATACATCAAGAACTACATCAAAAGAAAAAGGGGGTAAATACAAGCCCACCAAAACTACAAAAGGACCCAACCTGCTGACAACGAGGGGGTAGTTACCAAATGAAACTCTTGGATCTATCTGAGGTTCGACTAACACAACTAATCTCCACTTGCTCCTGGTCCACCTAGAACTCCAATGAAAGGCTTGTCGCCAGCATAAGACACGACATGTACGAGCATAATCCATGCAGGGGTGAGTGTAAATATACCCAATAGGATATCCCAAAATCATCAAACATAAAGCATCAAGAGAGATAAGCCAGCTCATAATCTCTAAGATATGTCAATCAGAATATGTGGTTAACAATAATAACCCATATATGCTCAAAAGTAGACACCAAGTCTCAATTTGAGGTCTCGTCCTCACTGCCAGCACAGGATTCCACTCGAGGGTCAAAGGCAACAACCATTTGAGAGAACTCTCTCATAACCATATAACAAACCAAGCATAAACAACCACATAGTATAAGTTACTTCTCACAGTATAATATAAATAATGAAGGAATCGTTCCATTTTAAAAACATAAAGTGCAAGGGTTAACATGGGTTAGCAACTCACCCAACACCATTATACACTTTATGTTATATTTGTTATGCACACATCAACTCTTTTTTACTCCCTGTTATCATTTAAGGCTACCGCCATGTTAACCTTACATCAATGTACCTTTCATTACCAATAGGTAATCTAGGGCACCAATCATGGTACACTAGGCTATAACATAGTTGAGGACATTCCACACGGGTTCCCTCATCCCACTTTCATAGGCTTGGTCATCAGTGACCATAATGTCAAATATAACTTAAGGGAAAACATTTATGGTCTTATTCTTTATTAATTCATTTATTGGATTCAAATAAACCACATGTGGTCTCATCCAAGAGCATTCACACATGTTTGGTGGAGAACATATATCACAACACATGTCACATATATTAACCATCAAAAAAGGATATGGACCACCTACCTCATCTTAGTAGTGCCCTCCCCATCGAATATCACTGCCTGATTTTGTTTCAATCAAAGGTTTACCCAAAATCTAATGAAACTCGCTAAATTAGGGTATAATCGGCGAAGAATGTTGTAACAACATGAGAAACCAATAAATGATAGAAGTGGAGTGTCAACCTTGCCTCAGGCGATCCATCAGAACAGACGATTCTTGAATCTGAGAATAAATGAGGGAGAAATCACTTAGAAATGAGGATAACCTAATGAGGGATGTAGGGCGGTTTTGCATGTGTTAGGAAGAAATGAGGGAAACCTCATTTAACATGATTTTAACATTTAATCCATTTAATTTAAAAAATTAAAACCTGCTAATGGGGTCAATTGCGGCATGACTATATGGGTCACAACATAATGCCCCAACCTAGGATCACATTGCAGCGTGGCCCTTCTAGCCATGACGTAATACCCCGCTCTAGGGTAAAACCAAGAAACCAGAGATCTGGGTTTGCATGGAATAACCACCCTCACCATAACATGGTCAGGTTCCTCATAGTGTAATCACCCTCGTTGCGGCGTGACCGACAACCTGCACCCGGTTTTTAATCTTATGCAGACCTCACCATTCCACAATGCCCTATGTTATGGTGTGACCCTTGACCTTCAACAAAAATTCAACCCAAACATAGGCCAAAACCTCAAATACTAGTCCTTGGCCTCCTCTAACTCCTATAAGAGCCCAAAACGATCAAAATGCACATGGTTTGATATAAATTTAAACAAATTCATACATTGGGATGGGTGGGGTGTTACAACCTTCTCATGTATGGAGGATAATGAATGATTGAATTTGGAAAGTGGTGTCCATGGAAATCATCACATTTGGGTAGATTATGACATTTATTACAATAGTAATTATTTATAAAAATAACATATATCTTAGTCTTGACTATTTTGTTTTTTGTTTTTATTTGGATAGAGAATCTGGTTTGTGGATTTCCCCTTCCTTGCAAAGGTGATTGACCTAAATTTCCATCAATGAAAAATATTTTTTTTAGAAGTGAACATATTTAAGTGACTCTAGTGCCCATTAATGAGAAGGGTCAGTTGAGATGTAAATAATTTTTGAATAGTTTAAAGACTCGTTGATGGGAATATCCACTATAAGTGAAATGATATGCGATATAGACTCGAATGACAAATATGTGAGGAGGAATCATGTTTTTATTAGATAGATTGCCAATAACACCTTGGGCCACTAGTCATTTCTAGTTGGTGCAGATTGATAACTATATGCCCCTGATATGTGATGAGTGCATGTGCTAAAAGCTTGCCTCGTAACCTGTCCCACGCTTCTCCATTGAAGTTGTAATGAACCAACCTGGGCTACCCTCTCTTGATACCCGAGCCAACCTTCCACAAGACCTAAAGCATGTTCATGATTGTTAAACCCGGTTTATTATGTTACCGGGTAAAGGGTATTTTCGAGTCCCACATCAGATTACTCCACCTTGTAATCCTTTTAATATATCTATAAAAGAAGTTATCCATCTCGCTTTGAGGTAAGGGAAATTCACCTTCTATATTTGGTATCAGAGGAGGAACTCAACCTTAAGTGTGGCGCACTGCTTGGGTTGAGATATAGGGTCAACAACGAGAACGTTGTGCTCTAAAGGGGTGGCGAATGTAACACTCCATAATGATAAACGGTTAAATGACTAAATAATATGACTCATGTAAACAAGGCACGTCTTTCTTTTCGGGAGCCTACCTGATTAGAACTCTACTGTTAAGCGTGCTTAAGCCTGAAGTAGTGATTAGGATGGGTGACCTTCTGGGAAGTTTCTCAGGGTGTGTGCGAGTGAGGAAAAAACACACTGGAAAGAACAAGTGTTAGCCTATGAGGACAGTTATTAGTCAGATGACCCGTCTGGGCACATGGGTGGACCCCAGGGTGGGGACCATGTGTCTGCAGGGCAACTGGTGGTACTTGGCAGACCAAGACCTGATTATCACACCAAATATGAGCAGACGTTTGCGGCAGAAAGTCAAACTCATGGAGGAGATGACAAAGCCAAATGGTCTCAGTAGTGACTGTGGTTATCGCACGGTATTCAGACTCTGCACTAGATCTGGAGACGACAGTCTGTTTCTTGTTGTGCCAGGAGATGAGGTTACCTGCCAGGAAAAGGGAAAACCCGGAAGTAGATTAGTTTGCCGACATCTTCACCAAAGGCCTCCTGATACTTCATATGGACTCTCTCAGTACCAAGTTGGGTATCAACAGCATCAGCAACCCAGCTTGAGGGGGAGTGTGTGTGTTCTTGTTTGATGTCATCTTTATTTTTTAAGGGACTCTTGATCCAAGTTTGACATGTTTAGCTTGAGGGGGAGTGTTGAACCCGGTTTATTATGTTTCTGGGTAAAGAGTATTTTTGAGTCCCACATCGGATTACTCCACCTTGCAGTCCTTTTAATCTATCTATAAAAGGTCTCCACCTCTACGGCGGAAAGTCAAACTCATGGAGGAGATGACGAAACCAAATGATCTTAGTAGTGATTTTGGTTATCGCACAGTATTCAAACTCCGCACTAGATCTGGAGACGACAGTCTGTTTCTTGCTGCGCCAGGAGATGAGGTTACCTGCCAGGAAAACGGAAAACCTGTAAGTAGATCAGCTTGCTGACATTTTCACCAAAGGCCTCCCGGGACTTCGTATGGACTCTCTCAGTACCAATCTGGGTATCCACAATATCAACGACCCAACTTGAGGGGGAGTGTGTGTGGTCTTGTTCGATGTCATCTTTCTTTTTTGTGGGACTCTTGGTCCAAGTTGGGCATGTTTAGCTTGAAGGGGATTGTTGAACTTGATTTATTATGTTTCCAGGTAAAGAGTATTTTTGAGTCCCACATCGGATTACTCCACCTTGCAATCCTTTTAATCTATCTATAAAAGAAGGTTTTCACCTCACTTTGAGGTAAGAGGAGTTCAACTTCTATAATGATAATCATAGGCTGGAAACAAGTTCCAAGGACATCAATATTTACCTTTGGGAATGATTTCTCCCTTTTATAAATAAAACAATAGAGGATTTCCATCTAAAATTATAGGACCATTCCAGGTATTGGATATATCAAACCTATGAAATAAAAACTTTTAAATAAATAACATCCAAACAATGATTTAAATTCATAAAGGGAAAAAGAATAAAACATAAACATGAAAACATCAAATATAATCATAATCATCAATATTTACATACATCCAAATTTTATATACCATAATCAAAAACTAAGTCAGACAAGGAACAAAATGAGATGAGAAACTGATGAGAATCTGAGGAGGCTGAATATATAAGGTTCACCAAAATATATAATAAAAAACTACCCATCTCCACATGACAAATAAGCATACTTCACTTGTCACCTCCTTTATACCAAGTCAAAACTAGCGGCCACCAGCTATATCAAAGCGGAGCCTTGTATCAAAGGAAATCAAGTCTATATACACACCATGGTGTGTGTGTAGAGTGTGGGAAAAAATCCCAATAAGATATTACTAATGTTCTATACAAATAATTTTAGAAAACAAATTATGACATTCCAATTTGAAATACACATAAGAAAACATCATTTTATGAAAATAAATAGCAAGCAAAAAACACCATTTATCTTTCTTTAAAAACCATATACATGCCAAAATTTAAATCAAAACAACCCAAGAATAAAGAAAAGTTATAATTATCCTTCCATTTAAAACCGAAGTCGTCTCCAACATGTTTTATCCAAAAAAACTATATGATAAAAAAGAAAACAATGAGAACTTTTGAAGCGAAGATCTTTTGAATTAAAAATAAGTGAACAGTAGGAATGAAACTTCATTTCATAATAAAACACCTTTGCTCAAAAAATGACAAGATCTTTCCTTTACTTTTATATAATCGTACTTTGTAAAAATATAAGTTGAATAGTCTAAACATAAAAAATACCATAAAGATAAACATACATAAAAATCACATCTCAGGCATAATGGGAGAATTGTCTAGGTTATAAAGAGACAATCTAGGAATTGGTTGGGATGAATCCATATGTTAGCCTGTGGTGTGATCCTATCTGCACCTACACCTGATTTTCTCTCAATTAGCCTCATCGGGTGGAAAACCCCTTAATCAGATCATAATCCTAACCAGGGGATACTTGCCAGAGTGTAATCTAAATTAGTATAGCACTCGTCCCTTGAATTTATGTTTAGATACTTAAGGCATCCCATTAAGTTTTCTAAATTTATGTGAGAAAACAATTCAATGGATCATTTAGTAAACTCACATCTCACCTCCAAACAACCTTCAAAGAAATAACCCCTTCCATAATAATATAAAACCATCACCATTAGATAATTTCATATTTAAATAAACAACATCAAGGGGCATGACATCAAGTGTATTGGAAAAACACATAAAAATCACTCAATTCTATGTCAAACAATCCTTTTATCTTTTGAAAACATCAATTAAATAATGATACCCACTCTTTTCAAATAATGATAAATAATTTCATAAAACAATTTTGGTTATTTCATAATAAAAATATACTTTACATTTCATCTAACATGAACTTCCCAGATCCAATTGGATCACTGGGAGGGGGGAGGGGTGAATCAACGATCACTTTTTCTTTTTAAGAGTTACTCCCTTTTAGTCTAGCCTTTGTGACTGGTTAAGGTCTCAATCCACACTCAAAATAATTATCCCACCCTTACTTGCATGCATGCAGATGAAAGAAAAAAAAGGTACACAAGTATCTATAAGCTTTTGTATTAAAAGTCTACTCCTTGTCATGAATGGTTAGACACCCCAATCATAAATTAACCACTATATATGCAAGTGGTTACACCACAGACAACTCCAGTCCCATCAACACAGAGTCCCATTGTGTTCATTCTTTACGTAACAAGTTATATGCCCTATTCAAATTTTCTCTTTCACATGATTGGTTATACACCTCAACCATAAATTATTCTCTACACCGATGATTCAAATGTAGAAAGATCTCTTTATACTCCTGGATTCTATTGCACAATTTGGTAATGATCTTCATCCATAAGCACACGGGATTTGGTTCACTCATGTACACCTTCAAGTTTGTATGTCCATATCTTCTTTAGAACATGAATACCTGACTTTCTCATCTTTCTTAGATCTTCACATGATCTGTTTTCTCTTCAGTATTCATGAAAACTCAGGTACAACAGGTCTTCTTCCCCCTAGATGTCTTCCAGATTCATTCTCATTCTTCCTCCTTTGATGTAGTGATGTATCGAGTCTCTCAAAATTCTCTCAAAATGCTCAACTCCCTATTATTTCTCGAACCTATATATTACATATTCACATAAAAATATCGTGATTATTTTTCTTAATGTTTAATTTATGGAAACTCCATAAATCACGACAGCAGGAGATCTTCTTTTTCTAAAACTGGAAGATATTTTCCAACTTGAATCCTCCTTGCAATCTCAAGCTAATAGAATCCTCAAAAGGCACCAGATTATGGGGATAAAATAACTCAAACAAATCTCCCATAATCTTTCCATTTACAGTCAAGTCAATCTCTTAATCTTCTCACTGCTTTAAAATAGGCGCCAAAACTTATCATATCTTCTCACCTCAAATCATGAATCAAGTCTCCTTTAGATCATCGGTATTTTCTCCATTTATTTAGAATAAGTATTCTGAATATCTCATAAATTCTCCCAACACATAAGGATAAATCCATTTACATGGATATTCAACCTTGAATCCCCTTATGTGAATGGCCTCTGACCTTTAAGTAGGTTGGAGATGACCTTTACATAGACCGAGTTACTCTTACACAGGTCCAGATGGCCTTTACATAAATCCAAATTACCTTTATATAACTCATGGTCTTTAGTGTTGCCTTTACACAACCTAGGTCTGATCTTTACACAACTATTGTAATTTACACATAACCCTTAGATAGGTCCTGATTTTTAGTGTGACCTCTACACATATTCCACTATTTACCTTTATGTAGGATCAAATTACCTTTACGTAGCTTGGATCTAACCTTTATGAAAATCATATTCATATGCTACTCCTTTCATAATACTTTGAAGACATACGAAATCTCTAAAGTCTGACATGAGGCTAATACATACACGACACCCTCAAGGTCTGACACAGGTGTTCCAAGAGATATGGTGCAATAGAGTCGTACAATGAAGTCATATGCTCAATCCAATGTCATATGGTGAAGTTTTATGGTGAATTCTTATGATCAAGCAGATTCATATACTTAGACTCAAAGTCATATGATTCCCTTGAAGTCATATGATATGCTTCACTTCAAATTTCCAGACTTCTTCCAAATGAATTTAGAACTTCCTCAACCCAACTTCAATCCTTTTCAATCTCCTCAAAACTTCATCTAGAGTATATTCCCACTAACTTCAGTATAATTAAGGTTCAACACACCATTGATGGATTCTCAATTACTTCAACTCTTCCATATTTCATTCAAACTTTGAAACGTCCTAAATTATAGCTTATACAAGTTGTACATTATAGCTAATTGTTCTCCACACTTGTTGTAGATAGCGTTCTCGGCTCCATTGACACTTTTTATATCTCCATGAAGATTAGTTCTACAATCATCACATGTAAGGTTGCCTTGAATCTATCCAACCATGTTCTCGAAGGCAACAATGCATCTTTCCTTCTCGTTTCCATGTACAATGGTAGCAATTAACTCATCCTTACACAACCAATAATGAATACAAAGGGGATGTAAGGTACTCCTCAAAACTTCTACTCAATCTTTAAACAACCGCTTCTCACTCATCCAATTTGAATAGCCTTTAATTACTTATTGGGAGAAGGAGGATACCACATACACACTTAGCCAAAAGCCTTTAGTTGATCAACTTTGAGTCTATGTGTTCTAACCTGGTGTAGGAAACAAGAGAGATTTCACCAAAACATTAGCGTTATCTATAAAATGTTCAGCATGTGTTATCAACTCAGATACACTCAACCAAATCATCTCAAGGGTTCTATAAATAGTTTTATCATAAAAAATATGTAACTTGCAAATATCTCAACAAACCCATCAAAATAGTTCACATGTGTTAAAACCCTTTTTATTCTTCTGGGTATTTTCCGAGTCCCACATCGGAATACCTCTTTATGTATTCCTTTTTCTCATTCTATAAAAAAGAGCATTTGCCTCACCTTAAGGAAGGAGATTTCCTCCTACATGGTATCAAAGGGAAATTCATCCTGAACCCTCCCCCCCTGCGGATTCCTGGTTCTGTCCGGCCCCGCCTCTCTCTTCCTCCTGGTTCTGTCCGGTGTGATCGGCCCTCCCTCCTGTGCCCGCAGCTCCCTTCCCGGCGACCCTCTCTCCCTCGAGCGGTGCCCCTCCCCTGCGCGTTCCTCCAGCGACGCCCCTCTCCTGTGCGCGCAGCGCCTCCTGCGGATCCCCCGACGACCCTCCCGCGTGCCTGCGCTGCTTCCTCCCGCGCCCGCCCCGCCCTCCCAGCGCGCTCGTCCGGCGACCTCACCTGAGGCCCTCCATCGCTACGATCCTTTCCTTCCCCGCACGACGGCCCCCACCCTCCCATTCCGTCTGGTTGCTCCCTTCCCAGCGGATTCCTCCCGACGCCCGCCCGTCTGGTTTCTTTTATTCCAGTCGCGGCTCCAGGCAGCTCGGCTCCCTCCCGGCGAATCGGTCCAGGCGGCTCCCTCCAGGCAGACCAGCTGCCTCTCGGCTAACCGGTCCAGGCGGCTCCCTCCTGGTGACCCGACTCTTCCTGCGCACAGCTAGCACCGCCTCCCGGTGCCCCTCCCACTTTCCGCTACCTCTCGCGGCTCCACATGGTTTCCTGGCACGCCCGACCTCCCGCTGATTCCGGCGTTGCCCACAACTGCACCCTACACCGCAACCCGACGCTTCCATGACAGCCTCTTCAGCTCTACCCCAGCTGATCACCGCCTCCACCCGCCTCATCGGTCGTGACAGTGGCCGCTCAGGCCCTCGTGGTCGTGGCCATAGGGGGTCGTCCACGTCCCCTCTGTCAACATTGTGGCAACCTCGGCCACCTGATTGATCGATGTTGGATACTTCATGGACGCCCATCTCAACACCTGCGGCGGGGTCAAATAGCAGTCCAGGAGGCTCCCTCCTCAGTTGCCACTCTCTCATCATCTCTAGCTCTGTCTATGGCGAACATCCGGCTAAGTCATGATTCTCAGACCCCTGCGGACCTGGTCCATCTTCGTCTTCTCTAGCCCATTCCGCTACTTCCGCCGCCTTTGTTGGTCGTCGCTCCCCTGTCTGGTTGCTCGACTCAGGTGCCTCTGACCACCTCACTGGTAATGCTGGTATGTTGACCTCTTACTGCCCTTATAACGGTCCATCAGCCATCACCATCGCTAATGGATCCACTATCCCCATTGCGGGTTTCGGTGCATGCTCCCTAACGTCATCACTTCACTTGCCCTCTGTGGAACATGTACCCCGCAGTCCCTTTAATCTTCTTTCAATCAGTAAGCTCACAAAAGATTTTAACTGTGCTGCCATATTTACCTCCTCTGCTGTTGTTTTTCAGGAGCTAACTACGAATCGAGAACTTGGTAGAGGCATGCTTCGGGATGGGGTCTACCTGTTTGATGGACCGACACCCGTCGCCTGCACATCTATCTCTGATCGTGCCTTGGATCTTCATTCTCAGTTGGGATACCCCCTCCCCCCCGCCTCCACCATTCATCAGCTTTATCCAGATTTCAGACCACATACTTCTTTTCATTGTGAGTCTTGTACTTTTGCGAAACATCATCGCACTTCCTACATTCCTCGGGTGGATACAAGGGTTTCCAAACCTTTTGATCTGGTTCATTCAGATGTTTGGGGTCCTTATACCATCTCGAGTCATTTGGGGTATAAATACTATATATCCTTCATTGATGATTTTTCGTGAATGACTTGGCTATACCTCCTTCGAGAACGCTCCGAAGTGTTTTCCACATTTCAGACATTTTACAATGAAATTCATAACTAATTTTCCACTTCTGTTAAATGTCTCCGCTCGGACAATGGGCGTGAGTACCTCTCCACCCCTTTTCGGCACTTTCTCCAGGCGAAAGGCATCATTCGGATATTCTGCAAGATGCTGGGTTGACACATGTCACTGTTGTTGACACTCCTCTGGAGCCTGAGGAACGGTCTCTTTATGACTCCACCGAACCATATTCACACCCAGAGTGATATCGTCGACTAGTAGGCAAACTCAATTATCTTACCATGACTCGTCCTGACATTGTCTGCGTTGTCGGCAAAGTGAGCCAATTTATGGAGCATCCGACCACCTCTCATTGGGATGTTGTCCTCCGCATCGCCAAATACATCAAGCGAGATCCTACCCATGGTCTACGCTACTCTCATCATGTTCATCTCAATATTGAGGTCTTTTGTGATACAAATTATGCTGGTTGTCTTGCTACTTGGAGATCAACTTCTGGGTTTGTCGTATTCTTGGCAGGCAACCTGATCTCATGGCGCAACAAGAAACAGACGGTCGTCTCCCGCTCCAGTGCGGAGTCTGAGTACCGAGCCATGGCTATCGTCACTACAGAGATCATTTGGTTTCGGCATCTCCTCCAGGAGCTTGGATTTCCTCCGCAGACATCTGCTCACATCTGGTGTGACAATTAGGCAACCACCAAGATTGCTTCAAATCCCATTTTCCATGAACGCACGAAGCATATTGAGGTGGGCTGCCACTTTATTCGCCACCACCTGGAGCACGCTCATGTCAGCCTTAGCCACATCCCGACGGCGGACCAGCTTGCTGACATCTTCACCAAAGGCCTCCCAGGAGCTCGTCTCGCCTCGTTCAGTTCCAAGCTGGGCATCCACAGCATCTGCGACCCAGTTTGAGGGGGAGTGTGTCCGGTCTTTCCTTGATGTTATCTTTCTTTTGTGGGACTCGTGTTCCAAGCTAGGCATGTCCAGCTTGAGGGGGAGTGTTAAAACCCTTTTTATTCTTCTGGTTATTTTCCAAGTCCCACATCAGAATACCTCTTTATGTATTCCTTTTTCTCATTCTATAAAAGAGAGCCTCTGCCTCACCTTGAGGAAGGAGATTTCCTCCTACAACATGCATCTCATAAAACTCCCCATTTTTCACATATCATCATCAACCAACACCCCCCCCCCCTTCATAAACATGTTTGATATACACAAAAATAGGGGTTTAAAGTTTGATTGTCATGCTAATTTCTCTAATTTTTTATAGTTATCCAGAATTTCCAGATCCACGGCATGATAACTTATTCTCATTTTTACTCCCCCTAAAGGGATGCACTCAAAACCCCCTCTCCATGGTAGTTAGAAAACACTATTAAGAATACATCCTTTGTTGTCCAATATGTATAACACTCAATCTCTTCTGTTGATTCTCTGCATGTTAGCACAAATAAACAAAAGATTTAGGGAATAAAGAGGGACCACTTTACTTCTTCATAATTAACACCGATATTGAGAGTTTTCTCTCAACCCAAACCACTCTTTTCTTCCAACCTCAGCATGAGAAGTGTTCTTCAAACCCCCTTTTCCATTGCGAGTCTCAGCATATTGTGTGTTCACATTTATCTCTTGAACTTATTCCTTTTGTTAGTTTTCTTTACCTCGGATGTCAAGGCAACTTCATTGCCTTTTGATTACATCATCCATTTCATGATCTCTTCTTGGACTGGTAGGGTTTTCACACAAAATTTTGTGTCATGTCTACACTGACCACACCTTTCACATAATTTTGCTTAAATTTTTAGATCTTAATTAATTGATAGATTCTCGTGAATTTTTAATTTATCACTTAATGTCAACCTCTTCATGTGTAACCACTTATTTTCCCTTGGCACCAAAATTTTTCTCAGCTTTCTCTATTTACTTGGACTTCTTCATTTGAATTGGAAAAAATTTCAAGTACTCTTTCTTGACATGCTTGTCTTTCTTAGACTTTCCACATGCCTTCTGAACTTCCTTCCCTTTCGTATCATATGAAACCTCACCGGGCAACCTAGTCATGCATGCCTTTACTTTAGGACCTTATCCACATTTTCCACATGCTTCTTTTAAACATCCAAATCTGTTTTGGGTGGATATATTAGATGAAATCTCGGTCATGGATTTCTCTCTGAGAATTTGACCTATTTTGCTTAGTATAATCTCCCCTCAATTCTTTTCACTTCCCTGGTAAGGACATATTATACCAACAGGAGCAGGCTTTGTGTCCATGTCTTCCACAACACTAGCAGAAGCCTTGAAATCATTATGTTCCATAAATCTATCTAGAGTTTTATTGGGGTGTAATTGCTTCAAATTGAATCTTCTTTTTCCTAGGGGTAGTGGTATTCTTAGCACTTTTCTCTCTCCCTTTAATGTATAAGAATTTCTTTCATTGATCTTCTTATTCCACATAGGTTCCGAATTATTTTTGCTACCTACACTGTTAAAAATTCCAGATTTACATTGAGATTAGGCGCAAATTTCACTTGCCTGTTGGAACCCCCTTCTCTTTGACTTAGAAAGATTCACCTTTAACCTCAGTTTTCTTATTGAAGTATTCAACTTTTTTCAGCTCATTTTGAACAACAGATAAATATTGATTGTATCTTAACCTACCCTTCTTCCCTCACAGTCAGCTTCTCCATAAGATCAATCACAATATTCTATTGTCTAGTTTCTCTAGGCTTGTGCTTCTTGATCTCAACAACATAATTAACTTTCTTATTGACCAAATCATCCTTTTCTTTAGCCACTTTATTCTTTTCTTTTAGCATCTTTCTCTTTTCTTCCTTGTGTTTTGTAATCTCCTCAAGACTAGCTTCCATATTTTCTTTTAGGATGTACTCAAGTTCTTCCCTTTCCTCTTCATCGTCATCATTGCTTGATGAATCAAAACCTTTCTCAACATGAGAAAATAAGTTGACTTCATCATTAGATTGGTTGTTTGAAGAATTATCTCTCTCCTTGCTTGTCAGGATTCTTTTCTTACTATTGGAATACTTCATCTTGCTATTGCCTTTTTTTTACTTTTGAGATTTTTAATCCTCCTCATCCGATTCAAATTCTTCAACCTTATTCCTTGGGAAGTCCTTAGCAAAATGACCAATGTCATCACACTTCCATCACCTTGATGGTTTTTTGTCTTTTCCTTTCCACTTTCCCTTTCCAAATCTATTTGAAATAAGAGAATTTTTTTATTGAAGTCTTTATTTTCATCCTCCTCACTAAAATCATTTGATTTCGCAACCACTTCTTCTTTGACCTTTTATTTTCTCATGGCCTCAAAAGTTATCTCATATTTTTCTTTTTTTCTTGAATGTTGATGTCTTTCTCATTTCGTATGCTATGAGAATATTATGAAGTTCATCTAGAGACAAATATCCCTTATCCTCCAAAGCTAAAACCCTGAGATCAAATCTATCTGGGAAAATTCTCATAAGTTTATCTACAATGGCAGAATCATCCATCTTTTTACCAAATTCTTGGATATTGCTCATAATCTCAATTAATATTATAAAATAGTCTTCGATGTTCCCATCATCACCCATTTCTATGTCTCCAAGTCTACTCCTCCAGACTTATGACTTGGCTTCTCTGACCTTAATATTGCCTTCATAACTGCTTCTCAACTTGTCCTAGATTTCCTTTGCAATTTGAAGTTCCATGAATTTTGTATATACCTTTACTGAAAGAGATATCAAAACTACATTTTGAGCCTTACCATCATTCTCCATATTTCTCTTATAAGAAAGTGTAAAAGTAGCTTCCTTAGTGATGGGTAGAAATCCCACTATTACAACATCTCGAACTTTCAGGTCAAGCGATAAGAGGTAGGGTAGCATCCTATTACTCTAGCTGTGATAGTTACTATCATCGAAAGTGGGGACACCCCTACTATTCATGGAATTTATATTATATATCCTCAACAATTTTGTGGATCACTCAGAGGGGACCTTTGCTCTGATGCTAAGTGAAGTTCTCAGATCCAGTTGGATCAGTGAGAGGAGGATGAGTGAATCAATGATCTATTTTTTATGAGTTACTCCATTTTAACCCAACACTAGCACAAAAAACATTTTTTATGTCGGGTTTTTTATGTTTTTCACGTCGGTTTTAAGGTAATGCTGTTATAGGTGACGTAAAAATCATATTTTTTTAACATCGGTTAATATAACAGACGTAAAAATTATTATTTCAGAGGTTTTTTAGGTCGGTTATTTTATAATCGACGTAAAAACGGTCTTTTATGTCGCTTATATAATAACTGATGTTAAAAAGTGTGTTTTTTGTGGTTTTTTTATGTCGGTTATTTTATAAACGATGTAAAAAAACAATATTTTTTTTAAGTCGATTACTCCATCAGATGAAAATACATGATCGTTGAAAGGAAAAAAGATCACAAAAATCTAATGGAATCTAGACAAAGAAACCTAAAACTTTGACATAATTTTAAAGCTTGTCATACTCTTTGTTGATATAATTTTCTTTGGATGGAAGATCTCATGAGGCAAAAAAGCCAATGCGGCTTATAAGACATTTTAGACTGCGAACAAACCATTGTCGTTTTAACGTGATTTGAAGAAGGATTCTTTATAATAAGAAAAATGGAAGAATTAAATGGGTATCAATTGAGACAACTAATCATATACACATTAAATCATAGAAAAATAATTATACATACCATAACGAGTTCGTCGAAAGAAGAATCGGTCGAACGATAATAAATATTTGAAGAGTTGAATCAGTGGAACGATGATGATGGTCGAAAGAGTTGATTGTTAAAGAAATATGCGTGGAGCGTGAAAACATATAAATTCACTTGAGAAATCAAACTGCGGTATACTAAATATTAGGCGGCAAATGAAAATTTCAATGACGTGTTGTCAAAAAACTGAACGCCTTATTGGCGCGATGCGAAATTTTAACTTTCACGCCGGTTTTTTAAAAACCAACGTGAAAACTATTTTTTTCATATAGATGTTCACATTGGTTTTAGAAGAATCGACATGAAAAATGAGTTTTTCTTGTTTTTAATGTCGGTTGTTTTTATAACCAATGTTAAAATGTTTTTAACGTCAGTTTCTTAATAACTGACATTAAAACTCCGACGTAAGATATATTTTTTGTATTAGTGCAACCTTTATGATTGGTTAAAGTCTCTATCCATGCTTAAAATATTTATCTTAACCCTTCTCACATGCATGTAGATGAAAGCATAAAAAAGGCACAAGAGGATTTACAATGTTCAACCTTAAAGTTTAACTCCTTATCGTGATTGGTTAGACACCCAAACCACGAATTAACCTCTATAGAGGCACGTGGTTAAACCACAGACAACTCCAATCAGATCAACACAAAGTCTAATTGTGTTTCTTCTTCACGTAATTGGTTATACACCTCAATCATAGTTTATCGTTTTGCATGATTGGTTATACACCCCAACCAAAAATTCTTCTCAATAATGATGATCCCAACGTATAAAGATTTTCTTCTGCCTCTGGATTCTTTTTGCACCAATTGGTGATGATCTTCCTCTACAAGCATACAAGGTCCAATTCGCTCGTATAAACCTTCAAGTTTGTACATCCAGATCTTCTTTAGAACATGAATGCCTAACTTGCTTAGTTTTCTTTGATCTTCACACGATCTTGGTTTCTCCGTAGTTTTCAAAAAACTTGGATATAATAGGTTTTATTCTTCCTGGATGTCTCCCAACTTTGTTCCCCTTCTTCCTCCTTTAATACAATGGTGTATCAAGTCTCTCAAAATACTCGACTCCTTATTCTTCCTCACACCTACATATTATATATTCACACAAAAATATTGTGAATGTTTTTAGCGATATTTCATTTATGGGGACTCAATATATCATGACATTAGGCGATATTCATTTTCAAAAATTGGAAGATATTTTCCAGCGTGAATCCCCCTCACAATCTCAAGCTAGCAGACTCCTCAAAAGTCATCAAATTATGGGGATAAAACAACTCAAACAAATCTCCCGTAATCTTTTCATTTATAGTCTAGTCAACTCCTTGATCTTCTCGCTGCTTTAAAATATGCACCAAAATGTGTCTTATCCTCCCACCTCAAATCACAAATCAAGACTCCTTTATATCCCCATGATTTTCTCCAGTTATTCTAAATAATTATTCTGAATATCTCATAAATTCTCCCCAGCACATAAGGATAAATCCCTTTACATGGATATTCAACTCCAAATCCCCTTACCTGAATAGAGTGTTACCTTTACATAGGTTAAAGCTGACCTTTACACAACTCAGGTTACTCTTACGTAGGTCAAGATGGTCTTTGCGCTAATCTAGACTACCTTTACGTGACTCATGGTCTTCAATGTTACCTTTACACAACCATTGCAACATGCAAATGACCCTTATGTAGGTTCACATTTTCAGTATGACCCTTATGCAAAGTCCACCGCTTACCTTTACACAGGATCAAATTGACTTTATGCAACGTGACTCTAACCTTCACGCAAGTCAAAGTCATACACTGCTCCTTTTGTAAGACTTTGAAGACACAGAATCTCCAAAGTTTGACACAAGGCAAAGACGTATGCGACGACCTCTAAGTCCGACGTTGGGGCTCAAAGTCATACGGTGCACTAGAGTCGTACGATTAAGTCATGTGCTCAAGCCAAAGTCATACAGTGAAGTATTCAGTTGGAAAAAGTTGTAAACTTAGACTCAAAGTCGTATGATTCCCTTGAAATCATACGAATTTCTTAACTTCAAATTTCCAGACTTCTTCCAAATGACTTTAGAACTTTCTCAACCCAACTCTAAGCCTTCTCAAGCTCCTCAAATCTCCATCCAATTTCTCACTAACTATAGTATATTTCAAGCTCAACGCACCATGGATGGATTCTCAATTACTTCAGCTCATCCATCTTCCATTCAGCCAACTTTAAAACTTTCTCAATTATAACTTATGCAAGTTGTGCATTACAACCATCGATTCTCCACCTTGTTATAGGCAATACTCTCAACTCCATGTCTCCATAAATATTAGTTCTACCATCATCAAATGTAGGGCTACCTTGAATTTGTCTGCCCATGTTCTCCAATGCAACAACACACCTCGCATTCTCTTTGCCATGTACAATGGTAATATCTCACCCATCCTTATGCAACCAATTTTGGGTGAACTTGACAACATATACAATTGCCATCCAATTGGGCACAACATAACACCTTGTGTGCAACAATTTTATAAAAATAGGATTTAGACATCTATTATGGGAAACTCCCTTTATGTCAAGTGAATTTAAAAGATAGACAATGAGAATCCATCACAAAACCATCATAAACATTAAAATATAACATTTATTTAAAAAAAACATCATTAGAAACAAGCAATCACCCATGGTTATGTCAAGACATGAGGCTGTATAAAACCACCTACCAAGAAACGATGTAATTGAGAAGAGGGATTGAGTTTTTAGAAGATGATTAGAGTCCCTAAAACAACCAAACCCCCAAATCAATTTCATTCAAGAGATAACCCTAGACCGTTACGACAAAATGAGGGTAAGGAGAACAAAGAACAAGGAAAAATAAGAAGAGAAGAAAGATTAGATAGACGTACCTATTTAAATCATTTCACTTTGATGAAAAACCACCAAAACCATCGTAGGGAAAGAAGAGGGCCAAAGTGGGACACGTCTATTGGAAGACTCCCAAAGGTGGAATGCGAAAAATGAAGGTGAAAAAACGCATGAACCCATGTCCCGTAAAAAAAATGACACCGTACTACTGTAACTACACGGCATCTGACGCAGACCGCACGGTTTCTGCCCTGAAAGGTGATTGAAGTTCGAGCACAACTCTGCACCGACACATTGCCGGCCGTTTACGTGAACGAGAATGACGAACGGCGCTGCGAGGCCTCCTACCAGACACCACTTTTTCAAGCCCCTCCTTCCTGGTTTCCTGCATGAATTCGTAATCCTCTCTTCATTTCCCTTCCTCCCCCGCTCTCTATTTCCCTCTATCATCCCCTCTACTAAGTTCAATTTCATCTACGTTTGTTGCTGCAGTCGATTCCCATTGCCTTCTTCACAAAATACCTGGGGGGAGACCCAGATCGCGAGGATCATTGCAAGGCTGGAGTGCTGCGTAGCTGCTCCGGGAAGCCTTTTCCAGTGAACATAAAGGGGCGGCGGCTGGAGGCCGGTTGGCCGGAGTTCGCCACGGAGCACGATTTGCACGTTGGGTATTTCGTGGTGTTCGGGCACGAAGGGGCCCTGGTGTTCGATGTCAGGGTGTATGATCTTAGTGCATGCGAGCGTCTGTATCCGCGCTCCGTCGATCCCGGGGAAGAAGCTGGCGGTCAGTCTCAGCCGATCGGGGTGGGAGGCGATTCAGATGCGGAGTCCATGAAAACTGGGGATTTTGTTGGTAAACCTTGTTTTGCGGGCCTTGATTGCATTGCGTTATTCTCGGGTTTTCTGGTAAATGCATGCTTCTATCATGAATTGCTGCATATTGTCCGTGTCTATTGCGTAGTTTCATGCCACACCATTTCATATCCTGTGATGGTACTTCACATTGTATTTATTTTTGTTGGAATTGCTGCCTCTGCTATTTTCTCCTTAAAGCATCTCCAATGGCTGTGAAGGAGGAGAAGCTTGCCATGGTTCAGTCCATAACAGCACCCGAGTCTTCCCCAGCTTCAGAACATCCTAGTTTCACCCTCACCGTGAATCATTCAGCTATTTCAATAGCAAGAATGGTTTAGTGTTAGCTGTACCATGCGGATAATCAACATAAAAATTAAAATGCATGATTTTGAAAAACCGCATCTTTTTCCAGCATTTTCCAATCAAATTTGCAAGGTTGAGCGGCCTGTAAATCATTAGAGATCCAAAAGAGAGGCAACGACAGGCAAAATTGTTGTACAGGAAATCTTGTGATAAAGCTTATACAGACAGCCGTTGGAGAACCTTTTATGCCGCAAATGACGTGAAATTTGGAGACACTTTCACGTTTGCACTGCTTGAAAAAGGGGCAAAACCTGTTTTTAAAATCCATGGTAATATAAGATGCCAACACTGTTAACTGTCAGTCTTATTGTCGATAGAGGAATTAAGAATATGCATGGGCCATAATGAAATTCTTTCCAAAGCCTTTTGAAAACTGCAGTATTATTTGCATACAAGTGACCCATTTTCCCATTCCATGGATTCCCTTTCCCAAGGGTAATTGAAGAGAAGAAGAAAAAAGCTTGATGTGTGAATTTTCTTAATGTATACCATATCGTCTGAATTTTCTTAACTTATACCAGATCTTTACATCTGTCAAAGACGTTTCAAATTTACACCATTATTATCAAGTAAACCTTATTTTTTTAATTTTGTTTGCAAATATTCTATTATTTACATGTAAGTGGCAAATTTATTTCCGGAGATAAACATGTCAGAATTTTGTGCCTTTTCTTTCCTTTTTATTTATTTATTTCTATATTTTTCTGTGCGTTTGCGTGGCTGTGCACATCAATTTTCTCTCATTTCTATTATTGATTTGTAGTGGAGAAACTATCAAGCGTACTATACTAAAATCCAAGTCACGGCAAGCTGTTACTCCTATAACAGAGTTAAAGTCCTTTCTTTCATCCCATGTTTGACCAAACACAGGTTGGAGAAGGTTTAAATGCAAATTATAAACCAAATATAACTTATAGAATTTGCGGTATTTTAAGGTGTGGTGCTGCAATGGCTATTGCAGTTGATTTTAAATGAGTTGAGTATGGCATATTACCACTTTTCATCTTTTTATGCAAGGCATACTCTTAAATTCAATGCTTTATATCTCAATTGTCATTTGGTTTGATGACATTTACAATAATATTTGCAATGAAAACCCTTTAAATGGGTGTTTTGAGTAGTAAAACACCAAATATTTAGATGTTGATCCTCATTATACTCATCATGCATTCTTTTTTCCTTTTGTAGTGTCTGGAAGGGCAATGAAGAAACGGGAAGGCATTATTCAGCCCAAATCGGTGGTTGTATCCTTCCCAAGCCATCCAAAACGTCCTAGTTTTTCACACATTTTGACTTTTACTAATGTGGAGAAATCAATACTTGTAAGTTTAGACATGTTATGTATTCCTATATGACTGGAAATAGTTAACATCACTATGTATCTAGTGCATGAGTTGCGGTAACACCTTTTTTGAACATTTTTTTGTTCATTCAGTATCTGCCAATTCAATTTGCAAAGGAGAATGGTCTATCCAAAAGATCATGTGAGATGATTCTTAGAGATGAAGAAGGGAGGAAATGGCCAGTACAACTACGATACACACTACGACGTGATCTACAACAGAAGCCTAGAGTTTTCATTAGTGGTGGTTGGCGCAAATTAGCCTTGGCGAATGGCCTGAAAATAGGTGACTACTTGAGATTTGAGCTTGTTAAGAATGGGACAAAGCCCAACGCCAATATTTATGGTAAAATTTTGTTTACTGACCATTATTGACAGAGCATATAATTGTGTTTAACAATGAAATTCCTAATTTAAGGCTCCTACTTGATGCTTTAAAACATCCTATTTTATTTTGTTTGTGTTTGCCAAGGCACTGCAAGACACTAAAAATCACGTTGTCATTTTCAATAGAAACATGACATGCATGAAAACAGGATAAATGACACTCTTTGGAGAATCATGTCTGTCTTTTGTATTCTTTTAACATCTCGATCCTAACCCATTGCCTTGGATAGTGTTGATGGTGAATTCTGTTGGATTGGTGTAGCCCGATCCGGTTGGGCCGAATGCTTGTGGCTCGCAATTGTCGCGGGTCGAGTTGTAGCAAATCTGACCACTGTAGCGGAGTTGACCGACCGACACCGACAGACACTGTAGCAGTGCGAACTTCGGAGTCAACTTTATTGTTCCACTCTTGACTTCCAGCCGGCAGCCACTATAGCACTTTTGACAAAGGTGGTCGCCGTTCACTGTAGCGACGCGGACTTACTGTGCAAATAGTGGATCGTCTTCTCCATTTTATAGCCTATTTTGGGGTTAGGGTTACTACCGCAAAACTCTGTTTTTTTGCTCCTGATATAGTGAATTTTCTGCCTCTTCGTGGACGTAGGGATTATTCCCGAACCACGTAAATCGTTGCGTTCTTGTTACTTTCTTTTCTTCTGCATTTTCTTTCTTTTCTCGTTTCTGTCATTGTATAGGGTATCATTCTTTGCTCCACGAGCTATGACCATAGCTCCTTTGGTGATCTTCCATGCACCACCAGTGAACGTGGTACTCAACCCTGCATCATCAAGCTATCCCACAGAAATGAGATTTCTTCTTAAACCAGGGATGTACCTCACGTTTTCCAGAACCAGCAAGCTCCCACTGTTGGTCTTGATCCGTGCATCGCCTTTTCCCACAATCTGCAAGGGCTCATCATCAGCAAGATATACCTTGCCGAAATTTCCTGAAATAAAATTTTCCAGAAATCCCTTCTTCGATGTAGAATGGAAAGACGCCCCAGAGTCTAAAATCCAAGACTCCATTGGGCTATCCACGCTTAACAACAGCACATCATCAGTTCCTTCAACTGTCGTGTTTGCTCCACTAGTTTCAGGTCCCTTCCGTTTTTCTCTGCACTCCTTCTTGACATGTCCTTTCTTCCCGCATGTCCAGCAGGTAGGACCAGTCCCCTTTGCCTTGTCTCGGCTTTTCCCTCTTGACCTTGATCGCCCTCTACGAATGTCTCGTTGTGGGTATCTTCCTCTTCCTTCAACGTTCAGAGCAAAACCAGAGAATCTGCCTGATTCTCTTCTTCGAACATTCTCACTAAGGATTAGGTCCCGTATATCTTTCAGAACCAGTTTGGTATTCCCCGAGGTACTGCTCACAGCTGTTACAGTTGCTTCCCAACTGTCAGGTAAGGAGGATAATAAGACCAGTGCACATACCTCGTCACCAAGATCAATCTTCACCGATGTCAACTGACTGCTGATGGTGTTGAATTCGTTGATGTGGTCTGCAACGATTCTCCCTTCTTCCATTTTCAGGTTGAACAATCGTCGCATCAAGTGCACCTTGTTTGCCGCAGAAGGCTTCTCGTACATATTTGTGAGGGCTTTCATCAGATCCACCGTCGTCTTCTCCTCTCTGATGTTGAACGCCACGTTTTTCGCCAACGTAAGGCGTACAACACCCAGGACCTGCCGATCCAGCAACTCCCACTCCGACTGCTCCATGTCCGTTGGCTTCAGACCCAGAAGCGGCAAGTGCATCTTTTTTTGATAAAGATAATCCTCGATCTGCATCATCTCTTTGGAGAATCATGTCTGTCTTTTGTATTCTTTTAACATCTCGATCCTAACCCATTGCCTTGGATAGTGTTGATGGTGAATTCCCCTTACCTCAATGTGAGGCAGAGATATTCTTTTATAGATGAGTAAAAATAATTACAAAGAGGGATATTCCGATGTGGGACTCGGAAATACCCATTATACTAAAATGAGGTCCTAACTCTACCCCTCAAGGTGAACATGCCCAGCTTGGACTGAGAGTCCCACAAAGAAAAAAGACGATATCGAACAAGGCCATCTATACTCCCCCTCAAGTTGGGCTGTGGAGGCGGTGAATTCCCAGCTTGGTAGTGAGAGAGTAAAGGCAAGTTCTTGGGAGGCCTTTGGTGAAGATATCGACAAGCTGACCCGCTGTCGGAATATGGCCAAAACTGATATGATTCTTCTCCAGATGGTGGCGAAGAAAGTGGCAGTCCACTTCGATATACTTCGTCCGTTCATGGAAGATGGGATTTGATGCAATCTTCGTGGTTGCTTGATTGTCACACCAAATATGAGCAGATTTCTGCGCTGGGAAACCAAGCTCATGAAGGAGATGACGAAGCCAGATGATCTCAGTGGTGACCATGACCATAACACGGTATTCTGCCTCTGCACTAGATCTGGAGACGACAGTCTGCTTCTTGTTGCACCATGAGATGAGGTTATTGGCCACGAACACGCCAAATCCAGAAGTAGACTTGCGGGTAGCAAGTCAACTTGCATAGTCCGCATCACAGAAGGTCTCAACATCCAAATGAGCATGATGGGAGTATCGAAGGCCATGTGCAGGGTCTTTCTTTATGTATTTGGCAATGCGGAGGACAACATTCCACTGAGATCTGGTTGGATGCTCCATGAACTGACTCACTTTGCTAACCGCGCAGACAATGTCTGGTCGTGTCATGGTGAGGTAGTTGAGTTTGCCCTCCAGATGACGATAGCTCTTTGGGTGAGGGAAGGGTGTCGAGTCGGTATGGAGATAGCGCTCCCCAGGCTCAAGAGGAGTGTCCACGACGATCGCTTGACTCAACCCTGCATCCTGTAAGATATCAAGGGCATATTTGCATTGGCAGAGAGAGATTGTGTCCTCAGAACTGGAGACCTCGATGCCAATGAAGTAGGTGAGAGGACAAAGATCTTTGGTGTGGAAGTGGTGGTGAAAGTGCGCCTTAAGTTGGGCGATGCCAATGGAGTCGCTCCCTGTGATGATGATATCATCAACATATACCACCAGCAAAATACAACCATTTGACGTCGTACAAAAGAAGACGGTGTGATTCTTCATACTGCGAGAGAGGCCAAAAGTTGTGACGACAGTGGTGAAGTGGCCAAACCAAGCACGAGGAGACTCCTTGAGGCCATAGAGGGATCGACCGAGGCGACATACATGGGAGTCGGCTTCAAAGGCACGAATTCTAGGGGGCTGCTGCAGGTAGACTTCTTCGTCAAGAAAACCATGGAGAAATGCATTCTTGACATTCAGCTGATGAAGCGGCCGGTGATGATGAGCGACCAGTGATATGGATAGACGGACAGATGCCATCTTGGCAACCAGAGAGAATGTCTCAAAGTAGTCGATGCCATATGTCTGAGCAAATCCCTTCGCCACAAGACGAGCTTTGAGGCGATGAAGAGTGCCATCGGCATTGAGACAGATCGTATAGATCCATTTGCAACCGACTGCCTGTTTGCCTGCAGGGGAGGGGGACCAGATCCCATGTATGGTTGTCATCCAGAGCCTGCAATTCATCCTTCATAGCCTGTAGCCACCCTGAGTGTGATTTGACATCGCCAACCGTGCGGGGGATAGATATCGTCTCCAGTGCCGACAAACCGCTGTATGAAGATGTAAAAAGAGGAGTAGTCTGACAAGAGTGAGTACCTTTCCAGAGTGCAATAGGCAAGTCATCTGGTGTTGTGACAGAAGCATCAGACGAGGTGGGAACGATGTTGTCCTCGGCCTGGACGAGAGGTGCAATTGATGGGCGACTAGAGTAGACCGTCCCAAAGTGATGACCAGTAGGGGAAGACACTAGAGGAGGGTGAATGATGAGAGGAAGACACTCATCGATGGTAGTGTCTGGATGAGAAGAGGGCGGAGTGAAAGGAGAGCTCTCAACAAACGACACATCAACATAGATGATATAACGTCGTAAGTCTGGAGAAAAACACCGGTATCCACGCTGAGTGCGGGAATATCTGAGAAAAATACACTGGAGGGATTTGGGAGAAAGTTTAGGGAGGTTGGGTCGAGTGTCCCAGACATAGCAGAGACATCTGAAGACTCGGAGTGGAAGTGAGTGAGGAGGGAGAGAGGGGAACAAAGTATGAAAAAGAGTCTCCCCCTGAAGGATGGAAGAAGGAAAACGATTGAGGAGGTAAGTAGCAGTGAGAATGACATCCCCCCAGAAGAGAAGATGCACCTTGCGGTGGAAGTGGAGGGCACGAACAGTCTCCAGAATATGCCGGTGTTTTCGCTCGGTCATTCCATTCTGCTGAGGGGTATTAGGACAGGAGGTCTGATGGATGATGTCGTGTGCCTGACGAAACTGCTGAAAGGGAGTGGACAAGTACTCACGCCCATTGTTGGAGCGTATACATTTTACAGAGATGGAAAACTGTGTCTGGATCTCATGGTAAAATGTCTGAAAGGTGGAAAATACTTCTGTCCGATCACGAATAAGGTACAACCACATCATACAGGAAAAATCATCAATGAAAGAGATATAGTATTTATACCCTGGAAGATTCGAGGTGGCACAGGGACCCCATACATCAGAATGAACCAAATCAAAGGGTTTGACAGCCCGTGCGTCTACGCGAGGAATATATGAAGTGCGATGGTGTTTCGCAAAGGTACAAGACTCACAATGAAAAGATAAATGCTGACTAATATCTGGATAGAGGTGATGAAGGGCTGAGGCAGAGAGGTGGCCCAATCGAGAATGGAGGTCCAAGGCACGAGCAAAGACAGACGTGAAGGCGACGGATGTCGGACCATCGAACATGTACACCCCATCTTGAAGCTGGCCTCTACCAAGTTCCCGGTTCGTCGTCCGCTCTTGAAACATAACAATAGACGATGTAAAGATATCATTACAATTGAAATCCTTGGTTAGCTTACTAATGGAGAGAAGGTTAAAAGGACTGCGTGGTACACGGGCCACCGATGATAGGTGAAGAGATGAGGTCAGAGAGCATGTACCAAAGCCGGCAATGGGGATAGTGGAACCATCAACGACAATGATGGCTAAGGAACCAGTATAGAGACTGTAGTTGGAGAGCATACCTGCATCACCGGTAAGATGGTCGGACACACCTGAGTCAAGCATCCAGGCAGGGGAGCGATGACTGACAAATGCAGTAGAACCACTCGAGTGGGCAAGAGATGCTGAGGAAGAGCCCGGTAGAGAGGTGGTCCTATGATCGTGAATCATCTGGATCTCGGCTATGGAGAGATCCAAAGATGAAGGAAGAGCGACAACAGACAGAGATGCATCCTGGACCGTAGTCTGGCCCTGTCGTGGGTGCTGAGCGGGATGACCATGAAGGACCCAGTAACGGTCAACCAGGTGGCCGAGCTTGCCATAATGCTGACAGAGTGGACGAGGTCGGCTTTCTCCACGTCCGCGTCCACGAGGTTCGGTAGGGCGACTACTGCCACGACCCAGGAGAGCAGTGTGATCAAGGCTAGGAATGGGTGGGGCAAGGGCCCAATGAGCCTTTCCAAGGCACTGATATACCCGCGGAATCTCGAGGGACTAGGGGCTGGCTAGCATCTCCGTAGCCGTCGTCGCATATTCTGGGTCGAAGCCATGGAGGAGGCTGAAAAGACAGAGCTAGTCCCGCTGGGCTAACGCTTCCGCAGGTGTCTGTGGAATGGGCCAAAGCTGAAGAAGTTCATCCCGTAGAGCCTTCCATTCCATGATGTATGCTGGAAATGGACGGGCCTGCTGGCGGAGGAGGGACAACCGCTGAAGAAGATCAGATACCCGAGCCAAATTATTGGTCTTGGAGTACATGAGAGTCAAGGAATCCTAGAGTTCCTTAACTGTGTTGGCTGTTTGGGTGACGTCTTTGACAGAGCGGTCCATATAATTGACCAGCAAGGCAAAGATTTTGCTGTCCGCAAGCTTCCACGGACGATATTTCGGGTCGGTAGGTAGTGGTGGTGGATCCTTGAGATGGGAATTGAGGTCCATGCCGGTTAGTGACATCAGCACGGTCTTTCGCCAGACGGAGAAATTTGTGGAGTCGAGCCGCTCATTGACTAAGCGGGTGGAGGCGGTGATAAGTGGAGGGAGGACCGAGGCGACTATCAGAGGGAGGTCGTCGGGAGTTGCTGATGAACTCGGCATTCAACGCTGGATGCCGACAACCTGCAGGAAGGGCACCGAGCGGGAGGTTGGGGGTTGCGCCTGGAGGGTAGGCCAGAAGGGCATGCCAGGAGGGCAGGTCGGGAGGGCAGGCCGTTGGGGTTGCGCCTGGACAGAGCCGGGAGGGCAGGCCGACGAATGTTGCGCTTGGACAGAGCCGGGAGGGTAGGCCGTCGGGGGTTGCGGCCCGACAGAGTCGGGAGGGCAGACCATCGGGGCGGAGTGCACCCGCTGGGAAGGGCGGGACGCGGCCGGGAAGAGGGGCCGCGGGAAGGGCGGGACGCGGCTGGGAAGAGAGGCCGCGACCTTCGTCGGGGTGGAGCGAAGTTGGCAGGAATGGCGGGACGCCGTCAAGGTGGAGCGAAGCCGGCAGGGGGGGGTCGCGTGCCTTTGTCGCGACAGAGGTTCGCAGAGGGGCGTAGGGAGCGCAACCCCTGGAGGGACGACCGTCGCGCGGGGGGTCGCAGGGCGTCGTCGTCGGGAAGAGGAGCGCCGAACGAAGGCTTGGACATAGGAGACCCGCGCCTGTCATCGGGAGGAGGAGCCTGCGCCGAGGTGAACCGCGTTGAGGAAGAACAGAGGGTGTAGGGAGCGCCGGACCCAGTAGGGTTAGGGTAGAGGCGGGGCCGGACAAAATCGGGAATCCGCAGGGGATTTCTCGGAACCCTAGATGGGAGAGAAAAAAAAGAGAGATCGGGTTAGAAAGTACCCTTTGATACAATGTTGATGGCGAATTCTCCTTACCTCAATGTGAGGCGGAGATATTCTTTTATAGATGAGTAAAAATAATTACGAGGGATATTCCGATGTGGGACTCGTAAATACCCATTATACTAAAATGGGGTCTAACAAATAGGATCAGAATGCCACTAATCTTAGGTGTATCCCTCGGACACCAAAAGATGACAATAAATGCTTAGGGCATCTCCAAATTGTTGGAGGACGATTTGCCTCTGCATAAGACACAACTTGCAACAGAGGAAGTACAATGACATAATATAAATATGTTGCATGATAAAACCAGACTAAACTCTAAATACATAACATGACAATAATCATAGTGCAAAAAACCAATAATAACACCAAATAAGACTACAAGACTAAAAGACTTAAAATGAAAGACAAGGTTCTCACATGATACTTTCCCATGCTCCCACATGACAGCCCCATGCCCCTAGCTCCAACCAAATCCATAACATCTAGATGCCTCGCTAGTAAAATGAGAGGTCCTCTCCTTACCTACATCAAGTCGAACAGTAATTGCATACGCTTCGCTTATGCAGGGGTGAGTATATAAACTCAGTAAACATTCCCACAAACTTCTCATACCTGCCACTTAAATAAGAAAAAGTTAACCCACATTTGATATAAAACAAGAGAGAACATGAAAATAGGTAAACATGATTGTTAGTCCCAATTTGAAAGTTTGCGTGCTTTAAGTGTTCGGGGTTGCTAGATGCTGCCGCAACAACGTGGCCAGTGAGGCCCATGACGTGGTGGCGGAACCCAAGTCCAACATCGAGCGCGAGGGAGTATTAGGCATGGATTATAAGTATTATTTGATCTCCCCCCTATCACAAGACCTTTTCAGAGTGAGGTGGCAGTGAGCCCTGCTAAAGAATAAAACTGTTAGACAGTAAGCCAAAGTGGAAAATATTGTGATTTAGTGACTGCATCCACGATCCCTGCAACAAATTGTTAGGAATCCCAAAGGATTGAGTTGAATTTGTTGACAATTTGTGAGTTCATGATGATTCTTGGAGGATTGTTAACAATGAGCTTGATTGCTTGATGATTGGGATTTGTTGACAGGGCACCATTGGTTGTTGTGTTGGATACATTATCCCCACCAAGGAAGAATGAAAGTTCGGTGACAATCTGGAAGTGTGAAGATATTCTACAAGGAGCCTACATGGTCAAGAGAAGGGCCAAAGATATCTTGGAGAAGAAGAGGAAGACCATGCCTTAACACAAGGCATGGTGTGTTGAAGTTGCCAAACATGGGCAAGACCACGCCTTGGTCAGTGGGCGTGGTGAAGGTGAAGAAGCAACTAGGTGCGGCCACACCCATAACATAGGGCGTGTTGAGAAGGAATTGCCCAACACGGGCAATTAGAAAGGGACCACGTCGTAGTGGTCCTCGTGGTGGAATTTCAGAGCACCTGTACAAAACGGTCAAGGCTAATATGGTTGTGGAGCAAACCGTGGTGGAGCATTGCGAAGGCGAACACGACTTGTACTACGCCGTGGAGCCCGACGTGGCGCGATGAAAGTGTGCCCAAGCAAAACGGGCACAAAGTGACTGTGGTGGTGACTGTAGTCGAGAGGATGCGCGACATTGAAGACCCGTCGTTCAAAGAAGGCCAACACAGGATGGTTTACGCCGTAGAGGTGGACGTGGTGGCTCAGGAGGATCCCTGTGAAACATGGAGAAGCCCACTGCGGGCGTTGTCACGCCCCACCTCGGGTTACTATGAACAATAACCGGGTTGGGTCGCCACATGACCTAAAGTGCACCTCCCCATACGTCAGAGTCTGCCGACTAGCAGCGAGGGCCTAGGGTGTGTCTGTGAGGAGACTATGCCCACGTATTTGAGTAAGTTAACATTGAAAAATAACTAAACATGATGCAGCGTAACAACAAATTAAAAGCGAAAGCTGATAAATATGAACAATAGATAACGAATTAAATGCAGTAAAGGCCTGAACAACCATAACATATATACAACACTGATCACCCACTTGGCTGACTACAAATACAAGAAGGAAAGAAAAAAAAAACAATAAATGTACAAGGCTCTACTGCCCACACTGAGCCGTACCACATACCAAGATCCATGTACACATCCGAGCCATCCCCCTCGATAAGTCCTGGGTCTCAGCCCAACCTGTGCCTGCAACCAAGTGAACGTCTGCTCGGGTACCCCCTATGCAATGACAACCCGAGCAGGGTGTGAGTACAAAACTCAGTAGGGCATCATCAACGTGTTCTCGTACATAGCCAGTAAAAGCAAGGTATGTGTATGGGAGTTACTCATATGAATAATAAAGTAAATAATAATTGTTGAAAAATAATAAATAACCAAAGTTGTACCTAGGGCCTGCCAGCTACCCTGGTCGCCATAATATCTCTGAGCAAGCTACATCACTGCAGGGGGATACACGTCTTAACCTCGGGTATCACCTGCACTCACCTCCACTAAATATAAGATAAAATTCTAGGTATCAGTTGGACATTCTGTAAATAAGGCATCGAGTTGGATCCTAGGCGTTCTAGCAGATGATCTCAGATAATTTTTCTGATCACTCTGTTGGTCCCGAAATAGGGTGTTTACTCTAGGACCGAAGTTTGGTGAAATTATGAGCCGTTCTAATTTTCGTGGAATCATTAATATTTAATATTTTATTAATGAAATATTAATTTATTCACACACAATCGTTCGACGATATCTTTTGATTAGAGCATCAGATTAGGATTTTGTCTCCGTGGTTGAGTTCGAAACGAGGGGTTTTGTCTAGTCGAGGCATAACCTCATGTCGGGTGCTGGGGCCGGATCCGAGCCCCCTTTTTTTCTTTCCTTTTTCTTCCCTTTTTCGATTTTCTTTTCTTCTCTTCTCCTCTGGCTTCTCGCGTACGCCCCTTGTGGGCTCTCCTTCACCGCGACCTAGAGAGGAAAGGGAGAGTGAGAGAGATAAAGAGGGAAGAAGGGAGGTGTTGCCGTGAAGTTCGGGAGGAGTCGGATCGTCGCGCAACAGTTGCAGAACGTGAATCTGTGCAAAGCTTTTGCGAATTCTGTTCAAAAGTAGGCTGTTTTTAAGTTTATGCTATAAATCCCCATAGTTTTACCACTTTCTAGTTTTAAGGTCCTATTATGACTACAAAGGACCCCATTGGGTTGATCTATGCTTAACCGAGAGAAAAATGGGGTTTCGGGCCGATTGCATGGCTTTCCTGTTCGAAAATCCCGATCACATGGCGTGTAGTTCAGGAACACACGCCGTGTGTTCTTCCTGTTCGGGGAAGATGACTTCTTGGAAGTACACGCCATGTATTTGGAGTACATGCCGTGTACCGGTACTTGACCATGTTGCAAAGTACATGGACAAATGGAGTTTTCGGAACTACACGCCTTGTACCATGGGTACACACCGTGTAGTCGTACTCGGCCATGTAGCCGAGTACATGGCCAGACAACCCGTGTAGGGGCACTTGGCTGTGTAGGGTACACGACTAGACCCCGTGTGGGCTACACGCCGTGTAAAAGTACACGACCAGGCTAAAGCACATGGCCTCCGTTTACTCCTTCCGAGGATCCCCTGTAGGATGCTTCCACTTATGTTTTGACTTAGAGGATCTCGTGTAGGATGCCTTCGCTTACTCTTTTCGAGGACTCGTGTAGGATGCCTCCGCTCGCTTATTGTTTCGGAGGATCCCGAGAGGGATGTCTTTTCTTACGTCCTGACTTAAGAGGATCCCAAGTAGGATGCCTCTCTAGTGTTTTCAGCTGAGGGGCACAGTGGGTGCCTCGAGGTTTGGCCGACCCTAAGCTAGAGCGTTTTGGGTTTTGGGTGGTGATTTGCAGGTGTCACTTTTAGAACTCGTACCGAACATGCAAGCCCGAGGAGTTGTGGTAGTAGTGATGAGTTTTGGTGTTCGACTAACCTCACTTTTAATTTATTTTTTCACTCAGTTACTGTTGATGCAACTACGATTCTTGACGTGCTTTCTGGAACTCGGTCCACGGGGCCTGTTACGATGTGATGCTATGATGGGGATGCCCAACGATATTTCTTGGGATCCGACTTATGAGCCTTACTTATTTGGATGGTGAACATGATGTTCCTCATCGTTTATTGAAATTAGTGGACATGTCGTTCCACAATTATCTTTGAGATTATTGGATACGACGTTCCATGGTTTTGTTTGAGATGGGTGGACATGGCGTTCCAACGATGATATTGTCGGGTGGGCGCACTTCCGCCGAGCATAGATTTTGTGATATTCTCGGGGATTGATGATGATCTCCTCACGTGATGCCTGAGATACTCCTCAGGGTCGGGGTGGATGCATTGTTACTGCATTGTCCAAACTTGCTTGACAATGGGGTTGTCGAGCCGTTTATTGAATTAATCTCTCCTGACTTGAGCATCAATATATATCATGCTTGATTATTGCTATACATGGATGCCTTGGTTACGTACCTCGGGTCCCGATTTTATTTATATGAAGTAAAGTGCTTAGAAATTTTTTCGGCATTGGCCGAAACAGGTATGGCCGATCGGGATCACGAACCCAAGGATTGACTGTGGTATTGCCTTATTTATTTTATTAGATATGTTTCAGCTTGGTTGAACATATTGCATGAGCGTGCACTTATGGCAGCAAAGTATAGGTTCACCGTTGGTTGTGATCTATTGAGATTTACTTCTCACCGCCCCTGTAAGCGCACCTTGGTATGCGTGCAGACCTTATGTTTGCTTTCAAATTGAGCACGAATACGATGATTAGGGCTAAGGTCCAGTGTTGCATGATCGAGCGAAACCGCTCGTGTGGATACTTATGATCGGGTTGGAGCAGCTCGACAGTGTCTTGAAGACTGGGTACGTGGTTCGGTTGGAAGTTAGTTGCAGAACCTTGTACTTTTATTTCCGTTTCTTTTATTTACTCTTGTATGTGTGACCGACTCAGTGGGCGATCAGTATTGTATGTATGACATGACTGTTCGGGCCTTTACTGCATTCCATTTTATTACAGTCTTGTTTATATTTATTGCTTCCGCACTTTGTTTATTTACTGCTATGGTTGATGTTTGGTTATTCTGCTGGTTGGTTACTCTGATATTAGGGCATAGTCTCCCCACAGGCACACCCTAGGTCCTCGCTACTAGTCGGCAGCCTTTGACATACGGAGAGGCGTTTGAGGCTTTATTGCCAATCGGTTCGACTATTGTTCATAGAGTGAGCTGGGTTGGGATGTGACACCCGCAACTTGGAATTGCCCATCGCTGCTCCTCCTGAGTGATCAGCTCAATTCAGCTTGCAGATCCACTGCTACCTGGGCCATCGTCAGATTCCCGTCGTCGTTGCCACACCTCCGTCGCGTCTTCAAAACCCAACATTGAACTCGTGACCACGATCCGTTGTGCCGAAGGACGAATGCACAACGATCGGTCCTCCCGAGTATCGTTGAATCATCGGCCAACTGAAATCTTGTTGATGAACATCGAAGAACGGAGGGAGAGAGACACATAACACAAAGTGAGCTTCGATCGATAGCCGTGTTCGTTTGACCATCGTCGTCGGAATCCAAAGAACATGGTGGATTGTCAAACCAACAAATTAAACGGAAATCAAAACTGAAATTCCTAGATCTTGGAAGAGAAAACAAACGTTGGACATACCAATGAAGAACAATCCACAAATTAATTTGGAAGAAATTAATTCGTGTTCATCGCAATCCATAAACGAGGATTTAAACCACAAAAAAAAACGCCCTACCTCGAGTTGGATCAATCGCTGACGAAAAACGTTTCTGATTCGTTGTCGTTGGCGAGATCCAAGAACTCCATTGATGACGACGATCCTTGCGGTACTTCGATCCACGATCCCACGACATGACTTATGTTGCGCCTAGGGTAAAACCTGCGCTTTAGATTTAATGATGATCTCAATTTTCCCATCCGAGACACCGTTCGAGAGTTATTCTATCATTTCTGAAAAATTGCATGCGCGTGATATAGTATATTTAATATTCTTAATATATTTGCAACAAGGCTCTTCGGGCTTTGAAATCCAGCGTCATCTCCAAACAAAATTTTTGGAGTTGTTAGAGCCTCGGTTTACAACACTTTGAGCGGTGCGAGTCAAGTGTGGTGGCAGAATTAGAGGGCGCTTTACCGGTTTCTGCTTGAGATGAGTTGCGATATTTGAGGGTGGCCCGGGAGAGAGGGTTAGCCTATGCACATGGGTGCTTTTAGTGATGGGAAGCATTAGTTGATGCTTCATGTGATAGGACCGACACACGAGCGATGTGTGGTGGTGTGATGGGTTTAGACATGAGGATTGCCTTGGGTATGTGATGGGGATGGAAGCACATATGCTGCTTCGTGATGAGAGGCAATTGACATGCATGTGGGGCATAATTAGCTGTTGATTAGGTATGTGAGCCCAGGACTTGTGAGATGACTCATAATGGCATGAGGATGCACATGGGTGCTTTTAGTGATGGGAAGCATGAGTTGGCACTTCATGTGATGGGGGCGACACATGAGCGATGTGTGGTCATGTGATGGGTTTAAACATGAGGATTGCCTTGGGTATGTGATGGGGATGGAAGCACAAATGCTGCTTTGTGCGTGAGAGGCAGTTGACATGCGTGGGGGGCATAATCAGCTGTTGATCAGGCATGTGAGCCCAGGACTTGTGAGATACAACTCATAATGGCATGAGTTGATTTGAGTTGAGTTGAGTTGAGTAGGTGGGTAGCATGGGGGTGCGTGCCTGCTCTGGAATGGGATTCAATTGGCAATGGTGACATGTATGCACCATTTTGAGGGTGGTATTTCGGTTCCTCTCTTCTTATGGGGGTGTGAGAGAGTTTTCTTACTATATGTGTGTAGTATGCGGGATAATATGCCTTAAGCTCAACTTGGTGACAATGAGTTTAGTGATTAATTAGGCAAGTCTGACTATAGATAGCATGTGAGCCATGCTGACTTGAGGATGATGATGAATCTCATGGAAGCGCTAGAGTCAAGGACTCCTTAGTTTTTACTGATTGTTTGGAGGCAAGTCGTGGAATTCCGATGGAATTTGATGAATGACCACACTTGAGATGTGATAGGGTATGAAAAGAACTGTGGAAAGGTGTGAGACGCCTTGTCATGACCGAGAAATGGATAAGGGTGTTATCCCTTCGATGCTACGCCGAGCGTGATTAAGAGCAAGGGTTGCTCTGAAACTGATCTGGTGTAGATCTACCAGTGAGAATTGGTCGACGATATGGCTAGTGCAAGAGATGAGGTCTCTGTAATGATGCTACGAAATGACCAAGGGTCACGTGATCAGACCATGGGAAACTTCATTCCATTTTCGGCATTGATCGAAGCAGGTATGATTTGAGCGTCTGGGTGGCTTTCTTGAGTACCCAATACCGTGACAAGTGTATGCATGTGATAACTTATAACTTTCGTTTCATTCAGTACAATGTATGCACATATGTACTAGTTTATATTTGGGACAAAGTTAATGGTGGTCCACTGAGTTTTATGCCCACACCTTGTGTGCACTTTGGTGGGCGTGAAGACTTATGCTGGCATGCAGGCTAGGGCGAGGGCCCTAGTATATGAGAGCGAGCTAGAATTCAGTGTTAGAGATTGAGACTGATGCGGAAATGCCGAGAGTCGCAACGACAAAACAATAATTCGAAGAAGTGTAAATGGGGAAAAAAAAGAACGAGAACACAAGAATTTACATGGTTCAGGAATAATCCCTACGTCCACGGAGAGGTAGAAATTCACTATATGTCGGGCTACACCAATCCAACAATCTCCCACTTGGAGCCTGATCCACTACGCTGCTATGGTTCGATGCCGCTGACTAAGACAACTTAATCTGAGCTCTTCCTGTTCTTCACTCACCACTGCCCGTTCTTTCCATTCACAACTTTAATTTCAAATGACGATTCATGAAATACAAGTTGTTTTCCTCTTGTACTCCCATTGTGTCCTCCCTTGTTCTTCCTCTCATCCTTCGTTCATCAGTGAAGACCAACAGAGGCATAGCAGTGCCTCAACTTCTGTATTACCACCAGCTTCGTCAAATGTCTGCGGGATTGTTGATTTCACAAATCTTCTACAATGCCAGCAACCCATCCTATATTAAACCTCTGATGAAATGATACTTCAGCTGAATATGCTTCATTCGGGCATGAAATACTGAGTTCTTTGCAAGATGTATCGCACTCTAACTGTCACAGTGCAATACATTCTCCTCTCGCTTTCTTCTTAACTCATCCAAAAAGTTTTTCAGTCAGACCATCTCCTTCCCAACTTTGGTTACAACAATGTATTTTGCCTCTGTGGTGGATAAGGTCACCACATTCTGCAATTGTGATATCCAACTTACCTCAGTTCCTCCATAGGTAAATACATAACCTGTGGTACTCCTCCTGCTGTTGACGTCCCCTCCAAGGTCAGCATCCACATACCCCTGCAGTGAATTTCCCTTGCCAAAGCACATAGATACCTCCTTGCTGCCCTTCAAATACCTTAATATCCACTTCACAGCTTCCCAATGCTGCTTTTCAGGGTTAGCTATGCTCACAACTCCCACTGCATGAGTGATGTCAGATCGAGTACAGACCATGACATACATCAGGCTTCCAACAACTGATGCGTATGAAACCTTTGCCATGTACTCAACCTCTTCTGCCGTCTTCGGTGATTGCTCCTTTGATAGTTTGAAATGGTCCGTGAGGGGAATAAAGACTGCTTTTGCTTCCAGCATACTGAATCTTCTCAGAACCTTCTCAATGTAATCAGTGAGTGATAACATTCAGGTTCCAGCCGCACAGTCTCTCTTGATCTTCATCCCCAAAATCTTGCTAGCTTCTCCAAGATCCTTCATTTCGAACTGCTCAACCAACTGCCCTTTCAACTCATCAATCCTCTGCATACATGATCTTGCAATGAGCATGTCATCCACATATACAAGCAAGATAATATATTCATCACCAAAGAACTTGATATAACAACATTGATCCATGCCACATCGTTTATATTCATTTTTAGACATAAATGAATCAAACTTTTTGTTCCACTGCTCATGTGTCTGCTTCAATCCATATAAGCTCTTTTAGAGTTTGCACACCAGGTCTTCCTTCTTAGACTCAACATATCTCTTTGATTGCTGCATGTAGATGTCCTCCTCCAAATCTCCATGAAGGAAAACATTCTTGACATCAAGCTGCTCAAGATGCATGTCTTCTGAGACCACAATGCTGAGAACCACCCGGATGGTGGTAAGCTTCACTACTGGTGAGAATATTTCAGTGAAATCCACTTCCTCTTTCTGTTGGAAGCCTTTCACCACCAGTTTTGCCTTGAACCTCCTCTTGCCATCATGTTCTTCCTTGACCCGGTACACCTATTTGTTCTGCAATGCTTTCTTTCCTCTTGGTAGAGGTGTCAACTCCCAAGGGTTGTTATCATGTAAATAGAAAATCTCCTCCTTCATAGCCAGCTCCCACTTGCTCGACTCTTTCAAAACATTCTGGTTCTCCACCGTCAGTCAATAATAGATAATGTAAAGATGGTGAATACCTCTGCACAGACCTTCTCACCCTTGTTGACCTCCTCAACTCCACTGGAGTAGTAGGTTCCACCGGTTCCAATGTCTCATGCTCAGATACACCTTCAAGCTCCACTTGCTCTTTGCACTCCAATTCAATGTTCCCATTTTCATCTTCAACTGCAATGAGATTTTTGTACATGACACCTTCATTGAATATCACATTCTGGCTCCTGATGAGTCTTACCACCTTACCAGACCAGAGCTGAGGAGTTTGACATTCTCCCATTGGCACAGATAAACTTCTGTTGATGAGATATGCTGCCATGTTCATTGCATCAGCCCAGAAGGTCTTGGGTAACCTCGAGTGTAACCTCATACTCCTGACACGTTCATTCAACGTCTTATTTATTCTCTCTGCCACACTATTCTGTTGCGGTGTACCTGAAATGGTCTTCTCCCACCAAATTCTATTGTCAGAACAGAATTCTCTGAACTTCTGACTGCCATACTCTCCACCGTTGTCAGACCTCAAACATTTCAGCTTTGATCCCGATTCATTCTCCACCATGACCTTCCACTTCTGAAATATATTAAACACATCAGATTTCTTTTTCAGAAAGTAAACCCATACTTTCTTTGTTGAGTCGTCGGTGAATGTCACATAGTATTTTGACCCTCCGAGGGAAAGTACTGGTGCGGGCCCCCAAACATCAGTGTGCACCAGGTCCAGTTTCCCAACCTTCAGTGTTTTGCCTCCTTTTGCAAATGATACCTTCTTCTGCTTTCCAAGGATGAAATCTTCACATAAGCCAACTTCCACCGACTTCAGCTCTGGTAGCAGCCCTTTTGTTGCCAGCACCTTCATCCCCTTTTCACTCATGTGGCCGAGTCTGTAATGCCACAATTGAGAATCCCCGGTAGCATTTACTGATGCTACCATGTTCATGCAAGTCTCTATCATTTTGTACATAGGACCATTTTTTGCTCCCTGAGCTATGACCATAGCTCCCTTGGTAATCTTCCAGGCACTACCAGTAAACACGGTGCTGAAGCCTGCATCATCAAGTTGTCCCACAGAAATAAGATTTCTTCTCAAGTCAGGGATACACCTCACGTTTTTCAGGATCAACAAACTCCCACTGTTGGTTTTGATTCGTGCATCTCCTTTATCCACAATCTGCACGGGTTCATCATCAGTAAGATGTAACTTGCCGAAATTTCCAGAAACATAATGGTTCAGGAAACCCTTCTCCAATATAGAATGGAAAGACGCCCCAAAGTCTAAAATCCAAGACTCCAGTGGGCTATCCACGCTCAGCAGCAACACGTCATCAGTTCCTTCAGTCGTCGTGTTTGCTCCATTGGTTTCACGTTCCTTCCGTTTTTCTCTGCACTCTTTCTTGACATGTCATTTCTTCTCGCATGTCCAGCAGGTAGGACCAACCCCTTTTGCCTTGTCTTGGATTTTCCCTCTTGACTTTGATCGCTCTCTACGATTGTTTCGCTGTGGGTACCTTCCTCTTCCTTCAACGTTCAAAGCAAAATTAAAGAATCTGCCTGATTCTCTTCTTCGTATATTCTCACTGAGGATCAGGTCTCGTACATCTTTCAGAGCCAACTTTGAATTCCTCGAAGAACTGCTCACAACTATTACAGTTGCTTGCCAATTGTCAGGTAAAGAAGACAGTAAGACCAGTGCACATACCTCACCACCAAGATCAATGTCCACCAATGTTAGCTAACTTATGATGGTGTTGAATTCGTTGATGTGATCTGCAACAATTCTTCCTTCAAACATTTTCAGGTTGAACAATCATCACATCATGTGCACCTTGTTTGCCGCAGAAGGCTTCTCGTACATATTCGTGAGAGCTTTCATCAGTTCAATTGTCGTTTTCTCCTCTCTGATGTATAACGCCACATTTTTGGCCAACGTAAGGTGCACAACGCCCAGAACCTGTCGATCCAACAACTTATACTCTGACTACTCTATATCCGTTGGCTTCAGACCCAAAAGCGGCAAGTGTATCTTTTTTTGATCAAGATAATCCTTGATCTGCATCCTCGAAAAACTGAAGTCAGTTCCATCGAGGCGATCGATCTTCACCTTGCCTTCTTCCATAGCCATTGTTGGAGAATCTCGAACTCAACCTCTGATACCAGTTGATGCAGAAATGTCGGGAGTCGCAACAACAAGACAACGATTCAGAGAAGAGTAAAAGGGGGGAAAAAGAGAACGAGAACACAAGAATTTACGTGGTTCGAGAATAATCTCTACGGTCACGGAGAGACAGAAATTCACTATATGTTGGGAGTACAAAATTACAGGAGTTTATCAGAGTTTCTCAGTCAAGAACCCTAGTTTGAAATGGGCTACAAAAGAAGAAAGACGATCCACTATTCCACCAACCGCACAGGAAGTCCGCATCGCTACACTGAAAGTCGGCTACCCAAGTCAAAAGTGTTACAGTGGCTGCCGGCCCAAACATCCAAACCGGATTGGGCTACACCAATCCAACAAAGACTTCTTGCACATCCAGACATTGGCAAAAAGCTTTGTTAAAACACTAGTTTTCCAAAAATAGTCCTAGTTTTTGGCCCCTATAAAAAGGATCATAAAGTAGTGTTTATCACTCATGAACTAGCTCTTTTCGCTTAAGCTGAAGTGCACCCTGTCTTCCATATCTCACTTTTGTGGCGTACTCATGGACACGATCCAACTATGTCGCCCCCCCTCTTCTCCCGCCGAGTTTAGATTGAAAACTCATTCTTTCTCCAAAGAGCATTCTTGGTCATCGCTGGAATTATATTGGTGGAGTTTCAACATTGGAATTATTGGTGCAGCAAAATGAAAGATCTATAGAAGAACCTTACGATTTATTAGTTGAACCATTTTCATTCTTTAGTCTCGAGGGCAAGGCTAGTTTTGATTTATTGTTATTTTTTTTGGGTTTTCAACAAAGTGAAATATTTTGTTATGCGTACTCGAGTTGTAATTGAGTGAGCCAATCTGACTATTTTGGTTTTGGTATTGGAAGTTTGCCCACTGTGTACCAACACTCTACCAGCACTTGAGATTGAATGATGTTAGTGAAATTATTGCACATATTTTTTCAACTCCATTCTTCTCATTCTTCTATCCATTTTTTTAATTTATTCACGTGTTAATCAATGCTGAATTTGTATTTTTTTCCATTTAACGGAGGCAAGTAAAAAAGATGGCATTGTTTACAGAAAAAACTAATATTAATTAAACCTCTGAATCCTCCTCTTGTTATGTTTATTGGTCATGTTCCTTCTGTTTTTTATTTTTAGTGGTAGCTCGCTGGACCAAGCAATCAAGTTCAGCAATGAATCCTAAATCAGAATCAAAATCAAAAGTGGATCCCAGTCAGCTGGATATGGGACAATGTTCAGATGCAAAATCTCTAAAAAACATTACTGGTATGTTAGCTGAGTCTCGGTAGTTATCATTTCCTCATGGTAGGTTAGTAAAGCTTTGGATTGACACAACATTAACTGTATGCTGGTTACACAAATTGCTTTTATATCTGTCATCTTCATATGATCCCTGTTTTTCATTTTTAGCAGTGACTCGTGGGATGAAACAATCAAGGTCCCTGGTGAACGGTAAATCAAAATCAAAATCTGTATCTTGTGAAGCCAAACCTAATCAGGCGAAGGAAAAAAGTGTCGGTGGAATGCCCATGAATTGTATTGCTTGTTACTGCATTTTACACAATCTTTGTATTTCAAATCTAACTGTACCCGGGCCATATTGCCCTGAAAATTTGCTTTCTGTTGTATTCACGAACCTCGTCATTTCTAATGCATTATTTCCTGAACAAATTTTGAAAATGAATTTCTAGAGTTATTTCTTGTAATCACAAATGGAGTGGCATTTCCGGTTCACTGGTCAGGTTTGTGTTTGGTTGGCCGTCCCGTGAATCCATTTAAACTCATCCCTGTTAGGTGTGTGTAGTGGGTTATTAGGGCAGTCGTGAAAGAGGCTGTTAGTAGTTGTTAGGTTGGGTAAATATCTGCCAAGGGGCAGAGTTGTATTTTGGATTTTAGTTGTTAGTAACATCTGTAGTTGGTAGGAGGTCTGTTAGTTGTTTGGTGGAGGTATTAAATGAGGGGGCGGTAGGGAGGGATAAGTATCCTATTGTGGGCATTTACAGTGTTGTCGCTGGGGGGCGTAGTCCCCTAGGCTCCTGGAGGTGGACGTTCCGTGAAGATTTTTCTTCTGTATCTTCTTCTTCCGGAAAATTACAAGTGCTGCTGCTGTTTTGTTCATTTTATTCCACCTATATTTTGCTGTCCTGTCTTCTGTTAGCTTGGTTACCTAACAATTTGTCGACTCTGCGGGTTCATCGTTGGAGCAGTGAGACGTGACTGCTATTGTGGAGACGGACGCAGCTGGGGAAAACGACAATTCAGGAAGGCAAAAAATAAAAAAAATAAAAAAGGCACGCAGGCGCACACAGAGAGGTTGATTGAAGCTTTGATGATCATTGAGAAGTTCACGTGAGGAGAGGAACGATCATAGCTGTGCGCAGAGTGTGACCGATTGAAGAATGCTGAAGGGGAAAAAAAAAACGATTGCTGCTGAGCAAAAATCTTGAGGATGTTCGGTGCTGGCCGAGCACTGTGATGCAATCGGAACTCCTTTGCAGACGAGTGTAGAGTTTGAACGAAGCTTGTCGAACCAAGCTGCCCCGTCTAGATACAGACAAAAATTGATAGCTGGTTAGTCAACGAAGAGGCGGCGATGGATAGAAGGAACGCTTCTAACGAAACGGTGTTCCAGAAATTTCTACGGGGAGTATGAGGTGTGAGTAGGCACGCGATCAGTCATGCAGGAAGCGGAAGCAATTTCAGGAGCTGGAGTTGTCATCCATGCAGGAAGGTATGGATTTTCAGGAAAAACAGATGCAAGAGGAACCAATGACTACGGAAAAATCGCTCGCCGACCTTTGGCTAGCACTATGTGAGCTGAGGGAATCTCTGCAGGAACGGTCGAAAGCAAATGAAGAATTTTCAGCTCGGCAGGTTGTTCCGTTATGGATGACAGGTGCAGACGAGGAGGAAGTAATTCCTGACGATTTTTTTGAGTTTTCTGTGCAACAACGAACTTCTGGTTTTTCAGAACTACTGTCTGCGTACATTTCAACGCTGTCTGCTGAAGAATCAAGATCGTGAGTTCCGCCAGCTGCACTGGTTAAGCGCATGGAGAAAATTTTCTAGAAAATCGCTGTTCCTCCTTCCTGGGCTTGAGGCACGAGGTATGCAGTGAGGTGATGGAGGTCCCTGCCCACGGAGTAGGCAGCAACGTCCGCAGTGCAAGTGGAGGAAGTTTGGCAGACATGTCGGCTTTTGTACACACTTTGGAGCTTAGCAAGGTGGAAGAGCAACATAAACTTGTATGACGGATGCTAAGGCTTCTTCCACTGGCCATACAATCACTGATTGAGGGGCCACTAGTTGAATCGATGCTTAGGTCACTGCCAAAGCCGCCACCAGGGAGCTTCCATTCCAGTGCAAAAGATGAGGCTGCCGATCCAGTGCTTAAGCTGCCAAGCCGAGTTTATGGAGGCCCACCTTGGGGACAAGGTGGTCTTTAGGAGGGTGAAAATTGTTAGGTGTGTGTAGTGGGTTATTAGGACAGTCGTGAGAGAGGCTGTTAGTAGTTGTTAGGTTGGGTAAATATCTGTGAAAGGGACAAGTTGTATTTTGGCTTTTAATTGTTAGTGACGGTTGTAGTTGGCAGGGGGGTTTGTTTGTTTTTTGGTTGGGGTTTTAAATGAGGGGGCAGTCTGTGAGGGAGTGATACATATCCTATTGTGGGCATTTACAGCGTGGTTGCCTCGGCTCCTGGAGGTGGACTTCCATGGAGATTCTTCTTCTGGATCTTCTTCCTCTGGAAAATCACAAGTGTTGCTGCTATTTTTTTTCATTTTATTCCACCTATATTTTGGGTTTTGAATTTCTGTTAGGCTGGTTGCCTGACAAACCCTAACCCAATCTGTTTAATTAAACGGGTTTACCCGATCCAACCCATTTATGAAGGGGTTAACCTTAACTTGACCCACCAACCCATTTAACTTAAAATATATAACGTAGACTGCATCACGACATTTCCAACTATTTAATATCACAAAAACTCAGTGATATAATCAAATTGAATTATCCCATTTAGACTAAAAAAGCCTAATTAATTTGAAACGCATGTTATCCATGTTGTGACTTGACTATCTTAAACCATTTAAAATAAATAATGTGTTATAAACACGTTGAATTATTTAAAATTAAGTTGATTATAAGAACGTGTTATATTATAAAATTAATTATTATCATATTTTTAATCAGGTTACACAGGTTAGACGGGTCAATAATGGTCAACTCAAACTTGACCTGAATATTATTCGTGCCACATCACTCAACCGGATTGCAATCCGAACCCATTTATGTCTGACCCAAACCTTAACTCTTGCCGTGTAGTGTCGGGTTCAAAATTGCCACCTCTAATAAAAAGGCAACAGTTGAACTGAATTTTAAACATAAACAAGAACTTTCCAAAAGATTTTTTTGACCGCCAACTGCTCTAGCTCTATAAAAGATCAAGAGAAATAGGATTATAAATTATAATACATTTTATGGGATTTTCTTCATGATTCTATAGGAATAAATGTGAAACGCATGCAAGGACTTGAATTCTTTACTATTTTTTTTCATAATGCATAGCTTTCATTTTTCCTTTTGACAGAAAGGAGCAAAAATATTATCGCCCCCAAACACCCTTTTTTTGTGGGTGTTGTGCAGACTCGTAGGAGGCACTTATCAGTGGTTAGTTTTCCACCCCTACACTTATTTCTACATTCATGTCCAAATATGTTTTTTATACAATTGATGAGTGTGTGTTGTGTGTGTTCAGTATGTACCTGCAAAATTTGCCAGACATTTCAATTTGAATGGTAAACATGATCAATTGATTGTCAAAGATGGCAAAGGGGGGTCATGGTTAGTGAGATTATATTACAAGCGGAACGGTGAAACTTATATGGGTGGAGGTTGGTGGTCCTTAATAGATGCCAATGGACTAAAGAATGGAGATTATTTCACAGTCATACTCCTTAAGCAAGGGGCAGAACTTGTTGCCAGCTTCCATGGTAAGTTTTGCGTTTCTGGATCTCAAAAATCATAGAAATCTGTTGAAACCTACACCCATTCGTTCAATTTGTGCTCATGTGATGGTAGGAAAGCTGTTTCATGCATGCCAGCAGACATAATTTATGGTGTAACAATTGATGTTTCCTCCGATCCCTCTTCAAATCATATTAGAATAAGGCAGCTTTTGACAACACTTTGTTAAAAAGAGAAATCTTCTGATAAATCCAGATTTTGATGTACGCGCACAGGTTCACAAATTTTCATTTACTGATAAGTTCATTGTTTTAAACGTGATTACAGGTCTTTTTATTTCATGACAAAAAATGTCTTTCTGCAGAAATGACAAAATACTTGTTTTGTTATTTGAGTTAGAACACACGTTCTGTTTTTTAAGACAGAACAAGTGTTACATCATCATCATTTTTTTTCTACTTTTATTTTGATTTTCGATTATTTTAAATGGCAGGATGCATAGTAATGATATCTTAGGAAAGTCATGGACTTAAATCATGGAGGTTTTTTGTAAGGGTTGGGAGATTTTGAAGATAAAACATAAACAGATTTGATTGAAATATTGGGCGGTGATTTATGGAGTGAATAAGTGAGATGATTTTGAAGATAAAAAGTAAACAGATTTGGTTGATAAAAAGCACTCATCTTTCTGCTTCATTTGTTGTTCCAGTGGGACGTCCAATAGCAGAAGGCAGGGCAGAGGCCCCTCCTCGACATTTTATTTCGTTGGTGAAACCCTATAACCTTGCCGTCAATCAATTTGTAAGTGCTTGAAACCAGAGAAAAGGGGCGTGGGTTTTAATTTGATAATCATCTCTAAGGGCTGGATTCATGCAGACAATCCCTGTGAAATTCACAAGGGCCCACGATTTGCTTAAGAAAACCCGCGAGATGACTCTTCATAACGATGAAGGGCGTTCATGGCTGTTGAGCCTGAATCACGTGGATCGCACTGGTCAGGTGTATCTTAAAAATGGTTGGTTGAAATTTGCTTTGGACAACCACATCAAAGTTGGGGATTCGGTCAGGTTTGAGCTTGTCAAGAATGGGATGAATCCCATCATGAACTTTAGCGGTAAACCGATCCCGTGCTTTTACAGTTGCATTCTCTCCTCTCTTCATTGATGTTTGAGAGGATCCTCCTTTTGGAATTAATTGGGTTTCACTGACTCTGGTTCACCTTATTTTGCAGTGGTTGGGTCTGGAGGACCTGCATGATTAATGTTCTTCAGTTTCATGGTGCTCCCTCCCCGCACCACTTAATAAGGTTCAGCCGATGGATATTTTCAAATTGAAGATCATTGTTTTTTGTTTGAAAATATACAGAGCAAAATACGCCGCTGCTGCATGGCAGACGGGAGCATTTCGTGCTGGGACGTCACAAGTATTTCGTGCTGGACCTAGTGGAGATGAGGTATTGTATGTTAGAGAGGGATTTGAATAATCAACAAGAAGCTTTTGTATTTTAATTCATTTGTCTAACTTGTGATGCAGATAATGTCTTCTCCACCTCAAGATGTTTCTTATTGGAGTTGGTATTCTAAAACCAACTACTTTGTAATTTAGATTGTGTAATCATAGATTTTAATATTAATAAATATCTTATTACATATTGATTGTTCTTCCATGCTGTATTAATGTGATAATGTTTTCAAAGTATTTGTCGCATCGAAAGATCATAACAGTTCCTCAGAACTTTGAAGTGGCATGATGATATTCTAGAATATAATTTCTATGGTCGTATGATGTCGTCAGATGTGACACGGACGATGCAAATTATAAGTGTTGGATTCTCGTAAGCGAACGAGATATCATCTCATGAAGTTTGCACTTTGTAATTTCTAAGACAGGAGATTATAAAGATAGATCCCTTAGTAGGAATTTCACATGTTTATGTGTCATTGGATATTCCTATATGCATACATGTGAAATGATCTTTAGACTAAGATTATTATTAATACATATCATGACTCACATACTTTAATGTACTGACCAAAATCGTGACGTCATATGTTTGCGGAAAGTGAGGTATGTTGGATGTGTCACGAATAATACGTTATTAATGAATAATTTGAGGAATGATTTGTTCCATCTTTATGAAATTTGATATTTCGACCCTTTAATTGAAATGAAACTGTTAAACTAAATTCCATGACCGTTGTGTATTGATGAGTTCATTTCAGATATTCAAAGAAACACATATCGAGCATATAGGTTGGTGACACGAGTGCAACCTGTTAGATGAGATATAGAGACAAACATATTAAATTACATAATGAGTGTTCATATGTGGTTGTTGTCATTGCGACATTCACTTATTCCTTTGAGTGTCTTTATGTGTTTCCATACACCGATATTAGCCTTAGACAAGTTTGCCCATTCTAGTAAAATAAGGCATGAAAGCTACAAGTGAGGTGAATTGTAGTCAATGTCCACCCACCTCAAGGTGTAAGTTGATCAAAAATTCAATCTTTCGATCAAGTCATAGTTTATCAGAGTATAAATGTAAATGTAGTGGAAATTAAAACTATCGAAAGATGACATTACCCGACTAAATTAGCAAGCACAACATAAATGAAGCTTGTTGGAAATTCACAATCTAAAAAATATAATACAATGAAAATTCAAAATACAGAACAAACTCTGTCTTCTTATCATCGGAAGCTCTCAATCAAGCTAGTCAAAACAAACTTTGTCTTCTTATCATTGGAAGCCCTCAATCAAGCTAATCAGAATAAATTTTGTCTTCTTACCCCTAAAAGTCCTCAATCATGCATGATCGGATAACCATCCATCTTCCTATCTTCGAAAGCCCTCAATCTCAACGTTCAGAATCAGAATGAATAAAATAGAAAATTCTAAGAGCTTTACAATGAAAAACTCATACAAAGGCAACTCTTAAAGAAACACCCAAAAAGAAAATATTACATTGATTGAAAGTGCTCTTAGCAACAAGCAGTTGCACAACTTCAAAATGACAAAAAGCTTTCTGAGTATTGAAATCCATCTATTGTTCCTCAAAGATGTGGTTCTATTTATAGACGATGTTGTAACAAACTTAAATAGTCGGATTCCGCATTCTTTGGGGTCAGTTGTAATGACATCAGAAGCTTCAACTCCATCTTCCGATGGACTCAACATCATTCTTCATCTTTCAATGACATTAATCTGCGCTGCTACAACACTCTTACATCCGGTGAATGTAGTTTGACATGAAACCTTAGTTCTCAAGGTTTTCACATTCCAACTTAAACCTCTGGAAATAAATTTATCGGAAATTCATTATGCACAACAAAAATGACTAAAACACAACTTCAAGTTAAGTCAAATTCTTATTAAGTGTATTGTGGTTTTCAGAACAAAGTAAGCACAAGAGTCATTAACTCAACAATTTCCCCCCTTTTGAAAAGCACAAGACACATAGGAAAATTGAAAGTTTGACTAAATTTTAAAGAAATACTCCTTGTAAGTCCTAATGAAATAAATTTCTTCCCCTTTACATTTTAAAAAAACTCATTAGTCATAAACAAGATAAGTAGAATAAATTTCCCTATATTAAACAAAGAAAACCTAATCATTTTCACAAATCCCCCCCTTTAATTAAAGAATCCAGATTTCTCCCCCTTTATAAAAACTAATACAATTTATCTCAAGTCCCTCCCCTTTAAAACTTATATAATTTTCCTCAAATTTCTCTCCCTTAAATTTGTGATTTTCAAAAAGATGTAGAAGGAAATAGAGAAAAAATTGAACCAGGGTAGTAAAAAAAAGTAAAGAAATTATTAAACACACTCCCCTATGAACCTTACAGAAGTTATTTTCCGATGCCTATGGATGATCTTCTTCATTTGAAGATGATTCCAAAAAAAGTTCAAATTTTAACTTCTTTTCTTCTGTAGAATTGAAGATAGAAACTTGTGACAAACTAAAGGAAATCTCCTTTAACAGAAATATTTAAAAATTTATCTGTTGTTAGTGTAATTCTAGTGAAGTAAAACTCTTTATTAAACTCTCTTACATTCATAACACATAACATCTGAAAAATCTTTCTTCTCATGTCTCTCCCTCCTATCTTTTTGAAGATCGTACCGAAAGTTATTATTTTTGATAATTTTATTCATTCTCCTCACAAGCTGAGTAAATTCATTTCCACTATCATCAGAATCACTATGATCAGAATGATACTTACATTTCTTCTTAGAAGTCTTCAAAGAATTAGCTCCAACATTAACAACTGTTAGGTCCACTAGGTTAGATACCCTGGGGGGGTGAATCAGGGTATGACAGATTAAAACAATTGCCCCTATTGATCTTGTCTCGCTGTTAAGCAAGACTCTCTTCTCTCTCTTTCCCGCAGCACAGTATAAACAAAAACTAAAGCATGCACAAGACACAACGATTTTTACTTGGTTCACCCTCACTGGGCTACGTCCAAGGAGCATACATCAGCGATGTGCCGATGTACCAAATCCACTAAAAGCACATTGTTGTTTACAAAGTTCGGGATATATCACTTTTAATCCTAGGCTCACCGCCTTTATAATGTTTAGGGTCAGCTCACTGCTTTTTCAAGGGTCGCTCCTTGTTTCTCTGTCTCTGGCTCACTGTCGGTGGAGATGATCACCTTCTTCCTCTTCCTTTGCTCACTGCTCTGGAAATGATCCACTCACAGTTTATAGACCTGTAGGTCTCTTCATTATCACAAATGAATACATCATCTATTGTATGTAAATGCTCTGTTGAAGTCCAACTTTCACCCGTAGATGAATCTCACTTTGCACCGAAGGTATCGGGCAATCTTCCAGCTTTCACGCAGCCCTAAAATGATTGCCATGCTTCAATCACACCTGGCGCCCTTCTCCAAGCCGACACGCAAGTTCAAGACGGCGCACAAGTTCACCTCAACCACTTGCGCGACACTTGCTTCTTCAACTCCAAACTTACGCGACTCACACCCTTTTACGCCCAAACCAATTTTGGCGCGCAACTATCAACTGTCGCGCTTCTTCAAAGCCTGACGCACAAGTGTCACCAAACCACCTACGCGACACCCCCTTCTTCAACTCTAAACTTGGGCGATTCACACCCTTTCTCACCCAAACCACTTTGGGTGCACAACTATCAACTGGCGCACAACTTCTGAATATCTTTATACTTGCGTGACCACACCACCACTTGCGCGACCACAACACCTGCGCGACGAGAGCTCTGATTTTCTCTAAGTGTTGAACTCACCCAGAATGAGGAGGGGTCAACCTCTATTTACAGGCATTTGGACACCCTAAGCGCCGGGCGCACAAGTTTCCTCGCGACTCGCAAGTCTCGCCACCCTAGTCTATGTCGCCCTAGTCACTTGCGCGACCAGGCCTAAAACTTGGGCGCCCCTTTTTCCTTTGCCATATTTTGATGTTCTGATCTTGAAAAACATATGGCGCGCAAGTTTCCAAGCATCCAAGACACCAGCGCGCAAGTCCCTTTGCCAAGGCAAACACTGGAAAACGACGCCACCTTGTATCTGCTCTTTTTGAACCGCCTCCAAATCGACCATTCCTTTGTCGACGTTCTTGAATCAAACATGGATCGTTAACCACATCCCTTGAACTCGAAATGCCACCATGAAATCTCATTTGTCAACAAATTTGTACGTCATGGTTTGCTTTGTCAACAAATACAACACGGAGGCCCACTTTGTCAACAAACACAATCACCTAAAAAATGCTTCAATGATACCTTGAGGGATTTTTGCCCAACAACAACAATGAATGTAATATTACCAGAAGCATACACAAAAGCCACTCCATTCCCCCTATTCTATTTCTCAACGTCTCTTTTCAATCTACTCTCATATTGCGTAAGAGTTCCAATTAAGCCATCAAGACCCAGCTTAGTCAAATGCTGAGTATTTTTAGTCATTATTCATTTAGATTCCAACTCCTTCAGAAGTATACCTATAATTTTTTCAATCAGCTGGTCATCTGATAATTACTTCTCACCAAGGGACTGTAAACTATTCACTATAGTCATAAACCCATGACGCATTTGAGCAACTGATTCTCTAGGAAGAAAATCAAAAGCTTGATAATCCGTTCGTAGCATAGCTCTTCTGGTTTCAATAACTTTGGAAGTTCAGAAGTGTGTAATTTACTACTTATTCCAAATACCATTTTCTATTTCATAAGAAGATATTTGACTATATATATTCCTCACCATCGAACATAATAAAGTATTTCACACTTTATAATTATCCTGAAACTCAAATTTCTCATCCACGATAAACATAGAAAGATCCTTCTCTAGAATTTTGTAATTTTTTCTCATCATCAAATAATTCTCCACAAGTCTTCATTCGATCATGGCAATACTCATAATCATTTCCATAAAAATCAGAGTCAATTAGGATTCATATTATAAATAGATCCAATAGGTATTTTTCCATCATAAAAAAACCTTTTCTCATCCACACAGTCAGTATAAGGAAACTAATATATTTCTGATAAACCTTTTCAGATTTTTCGTCTGATACCAACACATGTTATTGGGGGGGGGGATGGTGAATTATAGTAAAAAACCCAACACACAATTTTCATCCACCTCAAGGTTGATCTGAAGTTTGATCTTCTGATCAAGTCATAGTTTATCATAGTATAAAAGTAAATGTAGTGGAAATTAAAATTTTCATAAAATAACACTACTTGGATAAATCAGTAAGCACGGTGGAAATTAAGCTTATTAGAAATTCACACTATCCAAAAAATATAAGAACACAATGAAAACTCAAAATAAAACACATTTTAAAAAAAAATACATGGAGAAAGGATTACAATCCTTAAACTCTAAAAAGGATATTATTACCAAACCAATCATTTAATCCAATGTGTAAGAAGGATCGATAAACCTAATCCAAAGTATCTTATCTTCCTGTCCCCATAATCCCTCAACTATAAACCTTTCAGAAGGTGACTCCATCTTCTTATCCCTGAAAGCCCTTAATCAGGATGATCAGAACAAGTTCTGTCTTCCTGTCCCCGGAAGCCCTTGATCACACAATCAGATAATCCTCTATCTTCTTATCCTCAGAAACCCTTGATATGAACGATCAAAATCAGAACAAATACAATGAAAAATGATAAGAGGTTTACAATAAAATATCACACAATGATAAATCTTAATAAAGCACCTAGAAAGAATATATTACACTGATCGGAAGTGCTCTCAGCAACAAGTAGTTTCACAAATCCAAAATGACCAGAAGCTTTTAGAGTATTGAAATCCATCTACTGTTCCTCAAATATTTGATCTTATTTATACACGATATTGTAACAAACTTAAATGACCGGATTCCACATTCTTCAGGGTTAGTTGTAACGACATTGGAAGCTTCAACTCCATCTGCTGATGGACTCAACATCATTATTCATCTTTTGATGACATGAATCCATGCTTCTATAATGCTCTTACATTCGGTGAATGTAATCTAACATGAAACCTCAGTTCTTTGAAATTTTACATTTCAACTTAAACTTTTAGAAATAAATTTACCATAAATTCATTTTGCACAAGAAAAATGACTAAAACATAATTTTATGTTATGTTATGTTCTTATTAAGTGTATTGTGATTTTCAAAACCAAGGAAGCACTAGAGCCATTGACTCAACTGCCTAATGCCAATGGGGAAGATGCCTAGAGGGACACACACTTAGTGTTTCCATTGGTATCAGTTGAATTCTATTTGAATTTAATAATTCAAATAAAAGTCATTCTCAAGAATGAAGAATAATTTTTATTCAGGATTTATTGATCGCATATGTTCAGTCACTAATTTATGTGAATTGAATATCAAATAAATATTTATTCACAAAACCGTGAATATAATATTTATCTATTTATTTATCAAATGAATAATATTTATTATTTAAGCTTCATTAAATTCCAAGGAAGGTGGACGGGTTGAGTCATGTTCCCGATAACATAAATTGATATATTAAATATAATTTAAAGAAATATTAATTAATTTATTGATATTTATATTATCTATGAGACATGCACACATCAAAGAAATAATAATAATAATAATATTATTATTAGATGTGGGTTCTCTAAAGATTATGAGAATGGATAAGTGCTTATGTGCAATTATCAATTCTTTAACCTAGCTCTATTTATATCCAATTATATCATTTATGAGTGATGTGCTGAAATCATTTGTTGTGCCCAACGATTTCCTCTCTAGATAATTCTCTTTGTGAAGAATTTCTCTAGGGTTTTCTCTCAAGATTGAGAGAGCTTCTTCCACCTCCTTTCTTCCTCTCAAGAATGAGAGAACAAGAATCAATCCTTCAAGACTAAAGGATTGTGTTGCGATCAAAGTAGAGAGATGCAAGACGACCAGTACCACCGCGCTAGCACCCCGAGTTCCATTGATGATGCTTCAAGATCAAAGAGAACATGTGGATTACTGTTAGAGGGATTCTACTTTGGATCTTCTTGATGCAATGATGACACAACCGAAATAGATGTTTGATCGATCAACACCTGCATCCAAGAAAGCACTCAAGACTGAGGTATTTTCTTATTATTAAATTAATTATAAATTTAACATGAAAGATCCTCTCTTGTGGTTCCCAAATTCTTTCATTATGGTTCTTTGGATATAATCATGAGACATGTCATTCTTCATCATGTTCTTAAAACCATTGTTGGGCATGGACTCAATCGACATCTACTGCGCTCGGAACCATCAAGTGTTATCAAAGTGGTTACATTAAAATGTATAATTATTTAATTTATTTGTTGATTGATTATTTCCATTATTCTAATAATTTTCATTTCGATTATCATTCGTAATCCATAGAGACGAGATAACATGTTCGTTCATCTTCAAATGACTAAGAACAAATAAAGAACAAATGAAGAACATATGAAGAACACAGGGAGATACCATCTAGAGGTGCCGAGGATCTTGGCTGCATGACCCGATTACATAGTGTGTAACCTAATAACACACCGTGTTGTCTTGGTCGACCACACGCTGACGCGGTTGTTCCAATCAAGTTTCCCATGTGGGAATTAATTATGTGGCTTGTAATTACGCATTAATTACACCACATGTTGACTGTTAGGGACATGTCATGCAACAGATGTACATGCCATGTAACTCCCCCATGACACGATGGTCATGTGATTAATTCACATGGTGTGTAATAAATTCAGATGTCAAATGTTAAATGCAAGATGAGCGGCACAAAGACAACTGTATTACATGATGTGTGGCTGGTGCACACGCTGTGTAACACAATATTATTCTATGCAGATTACACATCAAGTCCTTAGGTGTGTAATGTGTGATCAGGATAAGGGAGTTACATGTTGTGGATTCGACGTACATACCACGTAACTCGCACTCATTTACATGGAGTACACGCCAATCTAGGATATGCATACATAAAATAAATTATGTGGAAAAAAATTAATTATGACATTAAAGTTGAACAACACATGTGTAACTGGTGTATATGCCATGTGAGAGGGTTTTACAGAATATTAAATGTTTAATTAATTTCGTGTATATTTCAGAACTGCACTTCGTGTGGTCATTGTACACACCATGTACATTACATGAGCATTTAAAGAGGTACATGCATCATAGGTTATACGCGTGTCTACACTCCGTGTAACCATGTGACATGCCATGTATGCTACATGCCATGTGAATGCACTATACATGACCACTAAAGGCATTGCGTAGTTCAGATGGGTACACACAATGAACTTAATTTTAAATAAAATCAATTTATTTAATATATTTAAAAAATTACAATGGATGGATATCTTATGTATATCCAAGACTGCTTGGATTAATAATTAAGATAAATAAATAAATAAATAATAATACCATTAATTATTAATTTAAGAGAAGTTTATCTTCATTAAATAGAGTTATTTGAAATGCATGCTAGCTTGTATAAATGTGATGTCAATGCATGTATGTGACTGATTATAAGCTTTGACCGACCAATGTATGTGTTGGTTTCTATTTAATTTAATATTATTTCATGAGTTTTTTATGTGTAATAAAGTTTTATTAAATTAAATATGGTGGTCTGTGAGTCATCCCTCCAACCATTATTATGTAGGAAATGTGTGTCCACTATTTATTTTATGTATCACATACCCATGGTTCCCTTCACTCATGCATGATTATAAAATATGTAAAGGATATATCCCCAAGGAGAGGAAGTAATTCATAACTCAAGCCAAGGTGAAACCAACCAAGAAGATACTGAGGTTGACGGTGGAATGTTGCAACTCATGCCAAGCCCAAATCAATGAGTTTTTTCCTTAGGGTCACATATTGATTTATCATCTACTCGATAAATCAACCATTATAAAGCTCATGATCAAGTCATTTTATTTATTTTATTTCTACTGGCTATATGGTCAATTTTATGGATGCTTTATCACGACCACATAAATAAATGAATTAACATGCTTGACAAATGGAATTAAAATAAATGTATTATGAGTATATTATTTTATCATAACATGGTTAATTAATTATGTAAAATCCACATAATATTAATAAGGAATGAAAAATAAAATAATAAAATTTACGCATAATAAAAAAAATCTTCAATATAATATTAATTCAGAATTAGCCTTCCATTACTAAATTTGGAACACAACTAGTCTAGACCATGTTAGGACACTTACTTTTATCAGAGAGTTTTAATGATGGTTTTGGGTTGACTTAACCAAGTGAACATTAATAAGAGTATCCCTTTCTAGACTTAGTGTAACTTGGAGGCAAGTGTTGAAGAAATTCGAGTTGGGATTTCAGTATTTGAGAGTTTACTCAATGGATCAAGGGGCTGTAAGCCAAAAATTTTAAATAATGCCTACCTAAATACTTTCAACCAGACCATTTTTTGAGTGATGAGAAGGGAAATATGAATCCTTTCGACTAGAATTTCTACACAATAGGACATCCCGAGTCCAATGGTGAGGGACATTGAGACTTGATTAAATAGTGAGAGACTAATAAGATAATTATTTTTTTCTTCTCATATATTTTGGAAATCAAGATAATTATATGTGCTTTTATTTTTTTATAGAAAAATTAAAATGGAAATTTTTTCAGCCATGTTATCCTTGCGATACATACCAGAGAAAGACAATCTTCTTACTGGAAGTAACTTCTAAGAATAGTATAAGTGCTTATGAATTGTATTATTCCATGAACGAAAGTTTTACATGCTAGAGTCCCTAGTTTCTGATTCTTTTACAAAGGAGGAGACTGAGGAAGAGCTCACTGTCTACGAGAAACACTTGGATGATATTCTAGATGTCCAGTGTTTGATGCTTTCATCCACGACTAATGAACTCATGAAGTCTCATGAGAGAATGGATGCATATAACATGCTCAAGCACCTCTATGATCTTTATCAAGAGAGATATATCCATGAGCGTATTGACATATCCAAGGAACTCTTCATTAGAAAACGTAGAGAAGGTGCACCAGATGGGCCTCATGTAGTCAATTCAATTGGCTACATTGAGTGTCTAAACATTCTAGGGTTTAATCTACCTGATGGATTGTACATGGATCTCATTCTTGCCTCATTCCCTCATAGCTTCTCCATTTTCGTTGTGAATTTTAATATGAAAAACATTGAGGAGATTCTCCCAGATCTCTTTACTTTGCTTCACCAAGTTGATAAGGACATGAAGCATAAGAAGTCTTATGTACTTATGGTGAACAAGAGGAAGGGAAAAAAAATCTCAAAGTCTAATTATAAGCCTAAGTATTCTTTGAAATTACCATCTAAGAGAAGGAAGTTCAATGGGTAAGAAAGGGAGCATGATGCCGTCTATTTTGCATGTGGAAAGAAGGGCCGCTTGAAGAAGAATTGCACCATGGTGAAGAATCAAAGGGAAGCTTTAGATGCATTCTATATTGAGTGAAATATATTTGTTTCTAAAAATTGGGTGTTAGATACAACTTGTGGTGCTCACATTTGTATCAAATTATAGGAACCAAGTAGATTCAGAAGAGTTGCACAAGGTGAGGTGGATCTATCGGCCACCAATGGAGCTAGACTCGATACGGTAGATTGACACCTCACATTTTAGACAAGATTGGTCTTGGCTTCAAAAAACTATTATTATGTGTCATTAGTTACCAAAAATATTATTTATGTATCCAGTCTTGATATGGATGGATCCATTTTCAAATTTGGGAATAAATATTGCTACTTTTCAAAGATAAAATATGTTATGGTATGACATACCTAAATAACGACCTTTATGTGTTGGACGACACAAATCAAGTAATGGAAATCGATAACAAATCTAGTTCTCATGACTCATATCATACCCAACAACGACATCAATGATTAGGACATGTAAACAAAAAAGAGTTTGACTAAATTATACCAAGATAGATATTTAGATTCTTTTGAACTAAAACCACTTGTCATATGTCATACTTGTTTGCAAGTAAAAATGACCAAATCTCCATTTAGTGGAAAAGGTGAAAAGCTTCTTGAATTGGTTCATATAGATGTGTGTGGACATTTTACTATTGAAGTAAGGGGTGGATACTCATACTTTATCAATTTTATTGATGAATTTAGTATATATATATATCTATATGTACTTAACGAGGTATAATTCAAATTCCTTTGATAAATTCATGGAATAAAATAATGAAGTTGGGAATAAACCTAGTAAGAAGATAAAGAAACTTCCCTCAGACCATGGTGAAGAATATATTAACCAAGATTTAATTGATTATCTATGGGAGTTTGGGAATTTATCCTAATTCAATCCTCCTTTTACACCATAATGGAATGGTGTAAGTGAAAGGAGGAACCTCACCTTACTAGACACAGTGAGATCAATGATGAATTTTGCAAGTTATCCATTATCCTTTTGGGGATACACATTGTAGACAATGATGTACATACTAAATCGAGTTCCAGTTAAAGCAGAAAATGATATTCTATATGAACTTTGGTATGTAAGTAAACTCGTGTTGTCACATATATGAGCGTGGGGCTACAAATCATTTTTAAGGCCTCTTCAGCTAATAAGATCGCACTCTGAGGCACTATGGGTATCTTTACATGATATACTAGGGAAACTAAAGGATATTAATTATATGAACCCTTAGATAAGAATCCTGTGGTTATCAAATGTACCACTTTTCTTGAAAGGGATCATATCTCTAAAAGAGATAGTGGGAATGAGATAAACTTCGATGAAGTCATGGATCAAGATATACAAGAGTTGACACAAGAACATATTCCATAAATCCCCATTGAAGAGGACATTCTAGAGACACGAGTATTGTGTATGAGTACAAGAGAGTTTAAAGAACTTGAAAGATATGATTTTATAGTCACCAAAGATGGTGACTCATTATTAGTTAATATAATGAACCTATAACCTACAAGGAAGCAGTAATTGGAATAGAAGCAATCAAATGGAAAGAGACCATAAATTATGTGATAGATTCCACATACCAATACCAAGTATGTATTTTGGTAGATAATCCAATTTATGTAAATCCCATTGGTTGAAAATGAGTATTCAAGAAGAAACTGAAAATGGATGGATAAGTCAGTACTTATAAGGCATAAACGATTTCAAAAGGGTTTAAAAAATGTCAAAGAATAGACTATAATGAAAACTTTTCTCCAATTTCTATGTTTAAATCCATAAAAATTCTACCTATCATTACAACTTTACCATGACCATGAGATTTGGAAAATGGATATCAAAATAGATTTCCTTAATGGTAAACTTCAGAAAGATGTCTATATGACACAACCTGAAGAGTTTGTGTGTCCAAAGGATGCTAATAAGGTATGGAAATTATAAATTTTTATTTATGGATTAAATCAAGAAACCAAGTTTGGAACATTTACTTTAATGAATCCATTATAGAATTTGGTTCCATAAAGAATGAATGTGAGCCTTGTGTCTACAAGTGGTTTAGTGGGATTGAAATTATTTTCTCGATAGTATATTGATAGATATAATATTTTCATATATTTAAATTTTTATTTTAAATATTTAATGACCCAACACTAATTTTTAGGTGATGATTTAATAGGAATTTTTAATTAGAGCTTGAATTTGGAAATTGCATGGAAGTTTTAGTTTTTTCATTTCAATTATACTATGGTATTTCTATCTTAAAATATTATGTGTTAAATCTTAGTTTGAATTATTTTTATAGAATTTTACACATGTTGTTCTACATATTCTCTTTGAAGACCATGAGTTGGATCATACTTTTTCATGTAGATAATGGGCCTTGAATTAAATTCTGGGATGGATTCATCTACCTGGATATCATTAAAAAGTTTGACCTATAACTTTTACATACTTTCTTGTATTGGGATGAAATTTTGACACAAGTTATAGTAATTAAATCTGAAGATTTAATTTAACCGAATCCACACTTATTTCTATCATTTGAAGGGTCAATGATGCGAAAAAAGGGATTTAGTTTGAATCAATTTTCAAATTTCCATTTTGAAGTTTTTGTAAACCCAACCTCCCATCCACTCTATAAATATGAATTATTCAATCTTAGAGGGTAAGGTTCTTGCATCAATATTTTGGACGGTGAGTGGGAGATTAGTTTTTACTATATTTTTTTATCATTTCTCTCTTGTAATATAATTCCCATAATGTATGTTTTTATAAAAAAACTATTTTTGTTCTCTATATATATATCTGTCTCCCAATATTATCTTCACTGTGACCTCTCACTCTCACTATGGTGAATTAATAACTCGAAGCTTGGCCTTGGGGGAGGTTTACTTGGTGTTCCTAAATTATTTTTCTTTAATTCTTTAAGTTTATTTTGTTTGGTTGTAATAAGGAAATGTGTTTATTAAGGGGTGATGCAGTGATTTTCCATCATTCCAAGATATTATTCATTACTTTTTATATTCCCTACCAAATATAATTCCATACCTTCTCTGGGGAATGATCTTCATATGATGGAGTTGAGGGTGTTGGAGGGATGACATGATATACGATAGAACCAAATCTTAGAAGGTTTCACAACGATAAAGTGTGTTTATCAACCTTGATTATCAGAGGACGTGAGTTTTGGTGTTCTGAAGAGATATCTTAGGAATGTTAATATTCACACTAAAAAGTTTGAGGATAATAGTTCTTGTTTGGTGAGATGGACTATATCATAAAATTTAGATAATAATAATGGATAATGAAGGAACCTAAGTATCCAACCCTAGGACCAAGTTATTTTTGGTTAACCTCATCCATTCTTTTTTCATTTTCATTTCATGTTTACTTATCCTGTTTTTCATTCAATTCTCAAACCCCCATATTTTTATTTATTTTACAAAAACATAAAAACACCGAAAAATACAATAAAGTGTTTAGGAGTAGTGAGTGATTGATGAAAAATCATTCTCAAGAGAGATGATCCGGGTTATCCACTTTACCGCACTAAGAAAAACATAAATAATATTTGGTACCACCTCGTGAAAGGTGTGTCAAAATTTGGCACCACTTACGGGGTGCTAAATCAGTCTTTCGATATTTTTTTCATATTTTTTAAACAATTTTCATTATTTTAATAATAATAATAATAATAATAATTGTCCATGATTTATTCAAATTTAGATTATTATGCATGGACTAACCACTCTCAGGTGAAAGAAGTAGAATAAATTTTTAATAAAAGAGAGGCTCATTTGTAGGAGATTAGAGAAGACATGCGAGAGGTGAGAAGCCGAATAAAATCTTTAACTAAACATCTTCTTGTATCCAATGAGAAATAGCTAGAGTAGTAAGAACTAGAAGCAGCGAAGGAATATCTCTTTCAACTCATCTTTTTTATTGAAGAACCTGAAGAGGAAGAGAAGGAATTACTTGATGTTTTTTCATCATAACATTTTCAGACCTTTCTAGAGGATTTTTTGAAGAAAAATATCCCGATGATACACATGCAGGAGATCAAAAAAATTTGGATGAATTATGGAATAATTTTTTCAAAGGTAACCTACAACATGATTCTCCCACCTTAACAGAAGCACAACCAACACCACTTTATATTTTTATAGATTTGGAAGAATACATCACCCAAGTAGAGTTGAATTTTAAGAGAAGATGGAGGATATTGACTACCTACATCCATCCACTACTACCCAATTCCAAGTGGAATTGAGCATTGAATAAGGGATTTAATTCATTCCCACCCATGAAGATAATATTTTCTTGAATTTATTTCTTTCTAATTTCATTTTAATTTAATTGAGCATTAATTCACACTATTTAGACTTTTTAGGATTGAGAAACCCATGGATTTCCTTGGAGGATGAAGAGAAAGATGACGATGCACCTGATGAGGAACACATGAAGCTCCTTGAACCCATGTAACATCTACTCGAGGGAGTAAAATAAGAATTTAAAGTGTTTTTTCTGAAGAAACCGAGTCACAATCTATCCACTCTAATAGAGAATATTTTAATATTGATTTATCTTTTTTTTAAATCCATTAAAATTAAACTATTATTTAACTTCCTCCTTGTTGAAACTTTTAATGCAGCACACCATGAGCAAGACCAAGATGTTAAAAATGAGGCCAAAGAAGATGCGAACAAAGTAGAGGTGGCCCCATATTTTCTCCTACCCCCATTATGCAAGTTGTACCATATAGCCATGGGAAATAAATTGATATACTATATACATGAGATCTTCTATAATTAGTACAGGATAAATCATATAAAAGGAAATATATTTAGTGATTTAACTTAAAGAAACCCCACCCACCATTAGATTTTGGGTGATAGTCATAACTTCTTGGTTAGGGGAAGTGAAACCCTAATACCCACTTGGGATTTAAACCATGATTTACCCATTTTTCTTTCCATTTCTATTTATTTTCATTTATTTTACTTTCAGTAAATTTCTCATGTTTTATTTCTTAGTTTTACTTATATATTTTTAGTGATTATTATTTAGTATATTAATTCAAAGCTGTCATTTCCAATAATTAGGAAACGTCACTCCTTTTTCCCTTACCTTGTTTATTTCATAAATAAATTATTTTATTTTTAGTAAATTTCTCATGTTTTCTTTCTTAGTTTTACTTATAGATTTTTAGTGATCATCATTTAGGAGATTAATTAAAATCCTCCACTGCCAATAATTAGGTTGTATAACACCTTTTCCCCTTATCTTGTTTATTTCCTAAATAAATTATGTATACAAAGATGACATGATCATTTTTTAATAAAAAATGGCTTACAATAGTTTGAGTGTGTGGTAGTAGTATCAATCTATTTAGATTTTCATGTTTTGGTTTTTGATTTTAATTTTTGTAGAGATTTTTAAAACTTTGAGATTCAATGAATATTGATTATCATTTTTACAATCAAGTTGATTTTGAGATATTTGACATGATTTTTGAAGAAATGAATTTTTAAATGATTGTTGACATGAATTTTTTTTCTTAGAATTTGATTTTTAAACATTTTAATTTCTTTGAAAAATATTTGGGATCCATACTCATGAAAAACTGACCCAAATTATTTTTCCCACCCTACAAGGTATTCTAAACAATTTTGACATATTCTTCATAATACCATTACTTTCTTTAGAGAAATTTTAATTTTGAGTGAGAACTAGAAATTATGATTATTTCTCTTTCAAAGCACTAGAGTTCATGAAATGTTTTTGAAATGATTTAGGCACTTATTTGGCTATCCATATTTTTGAACTTGAGACCCACCTTTACATCTACCCTTATTTATCCTTTATAAGCAATGAATTTATTTGTAGGTGTAAGCCACAAAAAAAGTACTTTTTTCCCTTGCTTACCTTCACTCTTAATATTTTTGCATGAACATTTCAAGTTTGAGTGTGGGGGAAGTTGTTAGGTTAGATAAGACGATGAAAAAAGGTTTGGGGGAGGGTGAATAGACCAGATTAAAATTTTAAGGAGATGGATTAAATTTCAAAGTTAATTAGCAGAATTAATTATCATCAAAAATAAAAGAAGGAATGTAAGGATATTTTTTATAGTAGTTCAGTCCAAAGTGAACCTACTATACTCTTATACCTCTATACTCAATGTGAGATACATTGTGAACTACCTGATTTTTAAAGGGGAATTATAACCTGATTACAAACTCCCTTTTCTAGTTGAAGAATAACCAAACACCTGAGTTTTGTATAGAGAGTCACAACCCAATTAGAACACTGACTTTAGATACTAAGAATAACAACTCGAATGGTCCTCAATTTAGAATTCTCGAGTCACAACCTGAATATAGAAAATTATTTTTGTATGTAAAATCAAAAAGATAAAGTAAAAGAATGTGAGAGATGAGAACAAGTGTTACAGACTCAAGAGACCATAATGAAATAGATAAAAGAAGAATAAAAACATTGGTACTGGATCTTGAGCGCTTGATCATATTTTCTCATCAAGGTAGTATATTTTGAAGATGTTTGTGTTCATACCTTAAGAGATCATCCAATAGTAGTGATAAATGTTCAACATAGGCAGAATGTAAATCACTTTTCTGTATCAACACCACCACACTCTTCGTATTATATCACTTAAAATATAAAAGCACTCACTAAAGATGTATTATATCAGAATCATTTCACTAGTTCACTTTTCATATAGCATAAAATCATAATTCCCTTTAAAAAACAAACTTAACACAACCAAGCAGTCATTAGACAATTTGAAATACAAACATAATAATACTAAAATATGAGAGAGAGAGAGAGATAAAGATAGAGATATATATTATCATTGCATATTAATCGCTCATCTCATGACCAGAATTTAAAGTAATAAAGAATAATTCAAACCAACTTGAAATAATTTATTAAATAATTTAAATAGTCTCTAAAATAATAGGTCAATGAAAGATCCCATGAAAATATCAAGTTTGAATTTCAAATACAAAATTCAAAAATGTTTTATTTAAAATGAGCAGTAAATATGTAGAGATATTCAAAATTTAATAAAAATACATTAAAGATATTAAAAAAGGTTTGAACAAATTTAATATAATCTAATAATAATTTAGAAACTATAAAATTGAATAAAACAACATAAAATAATAGAAACAATTTTTGAGTTTTAAAGTTGGATGTTTTATGTGTGAAACTAAAACACTTTTTTATATTCATAAAAACATGTTTAAAACAATGAAAATCACTTCACATAGATTATACATAATTAATATGAATTTATAAATTCTTTCGAACAATTTAAACATAAGAAATAAATATGTAGTAAATAGATATATAAAACAAAATGAAAAACATAGTATAATTTTCTATAGAATTTTCACTGAACTACGTAGCCAAATTCACATAGGCATTTTACTCTATGTAATATAATTGACCACATAGGTGAATCACATATGAAAATTGAAATAGGTGATTCATGTACTCTATTCACTTATCTGAATTCATCACGTAAGGGATTCACGTATCCGAATTTATCACGTAAGGGATTTACGTATCTGAATTCCTGAAAACTATATATAGATTTAATTATCTAATTTTAGAGACAAATAATACTTTGATAAAATTAGAATAATCCTTGGGTCCACAATAATTATATTTATAAAATTTCATTATCTTTCTCAAAAATTAAGAATCACCTTAATTATATTTATAAAACTCAAGTAATTATAAAAAACTGTAGCAAAATAGTTATGGAAAACTAAAAAAATAGACTAAAAATATTTAGTGACTTCAAGCATGATTTCAGACAAGATAGAAATTGATTAAGAATTTTATGTACTCTAATGAAATTTAGAGAATATTCTTATATTTCAAAAAATTAAGAATCACTCAATTTGGAGTTTTATAGCTCAATTTATTATCAAAATATAAGGGTAACTGATTCTAAAAAAATCAGCTACGTGGTTCACAAATTAGCTACATGAATTCCATTTGGCAACATGGATTTCCAAAAAGAATATGTGGGAATAATATATTTTCTATATGGAAACAACATAAAACATGTATAAATGATATTTTGAGGTACCAAATGACTTATTTATCCTAGTAACTCAAAATAAAACTAGTAGAACATGTTATGTAAAATCAAAACATGAAATCTAAAGATATTTTCAGTAATGTATAAAATGATATGATCAAGATTAAGCATACTTTACTTAATGAAAAATTCAAGGTATCAAAACTTTAAAAGGAAATAAAACACATAAGACCTTGTAATTATCAAAACATAAAGGGGTTCAAGGAGCCACTGAACATTCTCCCCTTTTTGATAATTACAAAACCAAAAAATAATTTCAAAAACATCTCCCCCATTTTGAAATTATTAAAAAGATAAGATTTAAATAAAAAAATTATTTCTTTAAATAGAATTTAAGTAGTATATTTGATTTTATTAAACACTCATATTTTAAAACATATATCAATGAGTGACTATAAATTCATCCACTGTTAAAATTTAGAATTAAATACAGTGAGGAGAATTTTTAAAAGTTATTTGAGAAGAAAAAAAATAATTCATTTAAAAAATAATATTTTATGAAAAATAAAGGTTTAAATAGTAAGTTAACATAATATAGGATGTATTATATGTTTTTAAATAGTTATATATAAAAAAATGTACAAAAAATAAACAAAATTAATATGAAAAAAAGATTATAGATTTTATAGATTGTATGTAAATTTGAAAATTTCAGCTTATAAATGTTGGAGTTGGTGTCATAGGGACTGTAAGAATCTGGTTTTTTCTATAAAAGACTTTGGAATATTCTTGATGTTATTCCAGAGCAGTGCCTTCAGACGGCATGCGATTCTGAGCCCTGGTGTGGCCGGAATTAAATTTTCAGTGCGTTCACACTAGGAACACAAAATAAATGAGATAAATCCTAAACGGCGATCCGGATCAGAAATATGAGTGTACAGATGGGTCCGAAATAGGGTTTTTACCCTAGTAATGACATAAAACAAGTCGGCGTGGGACGTTGGGACCCCTCGCCCGTTAACGGAACGTTAAACGGATAATTAAAATAATTAATTTATTCGTTTAATGGTTAAACTCAAGTATATCTTAAACGGTAGCTCAGATTTGAAAACCTAGGGCACCGTTGAGTCCGGAGAGTTCCTTTTACCCTAGGAGGGGTGTAATTTTCGCGGGTGCGGGCCGTCTGTGAAAAATGGCCCCAGGGGCGTTTTCGTAATTTAGCGGGCTTGGTCGTTAAACTTTATAACTTTTGAAAGGGGCCTCAGATTAAAATTCCAAGACCGCCGTTGTGCTCGGGAGGAGGTGTTTACCCCATGGGAGGCTTAATCTTGACCGCGCCAGAGGTTTCAGATGCGGGTTAAATTGAGAGTTTAAATTAATTAAATTTTTAATTAAATTTTCTTTTATTTAAACTTAACCCCCCCTCTCCCCCTTTGTTCATCCCCGGGCGGAAGATCTCAACCAAGGAGCCCTCCCTTCAACCTCCTCCTCTTCCTCCAATCAAGGTGGGGGTGACAACGGCGAAGGCAGATCGTGCGGGAAGCATCGGGCGAAGCCCTGCGAGGTAGGATCAAGCGCTTACTTTTTTTTAATTCCCGCACCTCCTTTGAATCCATAATTATGCATCGAATTGCCATTTAATCGTCGAACGAATCCCATAACCGCGTAGTATATTTTCTGAGCTTTCCGACGCACATTTTGGAATTGAAATCCGAGTTCGGAGGCGATCTCCGTCGTCCGTCAAAGTTTGCGGGTTTAAGGGTATTTTCCGGTGGTTTTTTTGAGTTCTCCGGCCGGTTTTGGGGGTTCCGGCAGCAGGCGGCGTCGGCAAAGGCGTGGCGGCCGGGGTCGAGCGGCCGGGCGAGCGGGCCTCGTCGAAGGTGACGACGGACGGTGGAGGCGCCGGGCGAGCGCGGAGGCGCTGGGCGAGCGGGAGCTGGCTTCGGCCGGGCGCAGCGAGGCGCTGGGTTCAGCAGGCATCGGCGAGGGTGAGGCCGAGTGGGGGTCGGCGTCGCGGCCGAGCGGCGCGGTGGGCTGAGGATGGCGACGTTGAGCGGCGGAGTAGGCGTACCCATGAACTGTCACGTTCGGCAGGGAGGAACCGAGGCGGCGACCTCAGGGGCTGCGGGAGGAAACCAGGACCCACCTTTTGTGGGTCCTGTTGGGTGACGAAGACAGGCCAAAAGGCCGATCGGTTGAGGAATACCGGACCCGCTCGGGTCCAGTGGTTTGAGGCAGGCCGCGGCCAGTGGGCCGCAGCGGGTTGGACCGGACCCGCGGCTGGGCCGCGGGCCGACGGTCTGGACCGGGCCGGCCGGTTTGGACCAGCCCATTTTGGGCCCCCTTGCGTTCGAGGGCCGTAACTCCTAAACGGCGCGTCCGTTTGACGCGCCGTTTGTGGCTGCGGGACGGTATCGAAGAGGCGGCCCTTTTAAAGCGAGTTTAGGGGTTTTTCGGTTGCGCGCCCAAGGACGGGTGACCTGAGGGGCTATAATTTAATAATATTAAATTATTATTAATGTTGTGACGGACGTGGCCCGCAAGCCGGACGTCCGTTTGAAGCGCTGTCAGAGGCGCAATGGCCCCGGAGCTGAGACGACCCTTCCAAAGTTGGTTCGGAGCCCTTGCGGTTTGGTTTTGTTGCTCGGTGGCATGAAATGCTTTATACGAACAATTAATTAATTAATTGATTGTTGCATCAGACTTAACTCCCGTTTGGGATGTCCGATTGACGCGCCGTCAGTGGCAGTGTGACCCCAGTCCCCACGCGGACTTTTTGAGATGCTTTTCGAAGCGCTCGGGTTGAAGACAAGGTGCGGGCCCCACATGGCCCTGTTTGCGTATAAAGCGGAAATTTGCAGCTTCTGCATCCGGAGTCCGTTTTAGGCGCCGTCAGCGGCGTTGTGACCCTGGCATCGAGACAATGCAGTTCGGGGAGGTTTAAGGCGGTAAAGCTGGAGTTGAGGTGTGGGCCCCACGGGCCGTCTTTCGAGCTAAGTGCAGCGTACTATGAATTTTTCATCGGGAATCCGTTCTGGGAGAATGAATAGTCAATTTGGCATGTTTCTCCGAGAGCACCGCGATGGCGCAGTTCGCCCGGCCTTTTTTTTGGGATCGTGGTGTGGGTCCCACCCGGGTTGGCTATGATGAATAGTACCTTTTTCACTGGGTGTCCGTTTGGGGTGATTGCGTAGTCAATTCCATGTGTTTTTCTGAGGGGATCACAGTGGTGTGATCCGTTTGTTCAGTTTCGGGATCTTGGTGTGGTCCCCATAGGGGCTGGCTATAGTGAATAGTACCATATTCACCGGTTAACCGTTTCAGGCGAGTAAGTAGTCTATCTCGCGTGATTTTACCCAAGGATTACAACAGTGTAATCTGTTCAGGCGAGTAGAGCCTCTTACGTGATCTTATTAAATGTGGAAATATGAAAGGGTGTTAGTCGGAGGCTTTTTTGGGCATACTCCGAACCTATGCATGGTAGCGGTGCTAGCGACACCCAATAAGGGCGGGTGCTGAACCTCTACTAAGTGAATTGTTCCGGAATTGGGTGGTTGCACGATACCCACTCCGTGTTCGGTTGGCCAGTGTTGTACTATCCAGTAGAGATGGCCAGAGCAGTTATGGGTTTACCCTCTAGTAGAGACTGAGCAGTGGGTTGCTCATCGACTTCTTCGGGTTTACCCTCCAGCAGAGACTGGGAAGTGGGTCACCCGATGAACTTCTAGGGTTTACCCTCCAGCAGAGACTGGGCAGTGGGTCACCCGACGACCTCTTAGGGTTTACCCTCCAGCAGAGACTGGGCAGTGGGTCACCTGACGACCTCTTAGGGTTTACCCTCCAGCAGAGACTGGGAAGTGGGTCACCCAACGACTCTTGAGGGTCTACCCTCCAGTAGGGCTGGGCAGTGGGTCTCCCGTCGTCTTGTTCCAGGTCTACCCTCCAGCAGGGTTGGGCAGTGGGTCGCCTGTCGACCAATTCCAGGTTTACCCTCCAGTAGGGCTGGGCAGTGGGTCGTCTGATGATGTATTAGGGTTTACCCTCTAGCAGGGCTGGGCAGTGGGTCACCCGATATCTTATTATGATTTACCCTCCAGCAGGGCTGGGCAGTGGGTCACCCGATATCTTATTATGATTTACCCTCTAGTAGGGATGGGTAATGGGTCACCCATTGGCTTTTCAGACTCAGTCCTTTATACTAGGCCAGTCTTCGGCTTTACTCCGTGACTACCGGAGCGGGACCCTTGTTTGTATGGGTCAGTGATGTGGAAAATTTGACTTTGAGAAGACCTCTCGACTACAGGGCAATGACGAGGTGTGGTTCGAATCTCATGTACGAGGGGCGCTTTCCCCACTGAGACGCGTCCTTGTGACGTAACCTAAAACCGTGCGGGTGAGTTAGTGCCGCCCAAAGTAGATAATAACAAGGTGTGGTGATTTGAGCCCCTTGACTTGCAGTTTAGGGCAGGCGTGTGGGATGCTGGGCATCGATGATGGTTACTTTTGAGACTGATGGTGACTCATTTCCTTGGGCTGAGCTATGGGATGAAGATCCCCTTACGATCTTGTTTGAGCTTCTTGATTGAGCATATGGATATGTATATACCTTGTTCCAGTACCCACTCCTTGGGTTTTTGCTACTCTCCTTCCAGGAGAGGCGAAGACGCGCGGGGTATGCCAGGTTCTTTCTATGTCTAGCTTCTCGTGGTTGGATGAGTCTACTCTCCTGCTATAGGTAGCGAAGACTCGACGAGAAGTTCATCTTCTCACCGTTTCCATCTCCTTGTGTCTGGATGAGTCTACCTCCTTTCTCTTGTTGGGTAGAGTTGGACTCTCTACTGTTACTCTTTACTACACTCTCTGTTGTACTCCTTTTCTATTCCCTATTCGATCTACTGCTCACCCTTCAGTACCTCCTTTGTTGCTCCCTCAATCCTTCGAGGTATCCTACTGAGTATTTTTATACTCACACCTGCTTGGGCTTTGCCCGCACTTGGTGTGCCCTTGAAGACGACAGACAGGTTGGTCGCGACTTCAACAGATCTTAGGAGTTCGGGAGCTTGGACTGCGTGCGGTGGTCGTAGTCGGGTTCCAGGTGTTGGACCCTCCCAGCTGTTTGCTTTTGTTTACCTATTGTCGGGTTGTGGCACTTTTCTGGTTGGGCGCGTGTTTTTCCCCTTTTTCTTTTCAGTTTACCTTCATCTTCTACTTTGTACTGTTTAGAGGTCGATGCAGTTTTGTGGATTATATATAGTAGTTGCACTTTGCTTTACTTTTCTTTTTCTTTTACTCTGCACTTTTGCATTGAGTGTGCTGCGTGTGTGTGTACAGGTACTTAGGCAAAGGCCTCACTGAGTTGTTTAGCCTTCAGCGCCTGTCGCCAGCCCCTGGCCTATAGAGGCGGGCTTGGGGTAGTTGCGGGTCGAGCCCAGGTAGGGTCGGGTCGTGAAAAAATGGTTTCATAGGTGGTTCATTCCTTGGGACATTGTTCGGACGTCCCTAAAAAGGAATTGGTTGGGATTTAGGGCAACGGTGTTAACGTGTATCAAGAGCAGCTCTCAGGCCAGGGAGTCCAGTGATGGTGCGGCAGCCGATGTATCCATTCACCAGGACCCTAATAACCCGCTTGTCTAATCAGCATGCTGAGACACCTGTTGCAGGGAAAAGTGGTTTGTGCATCACATAGGATTGAGTCTTTGACTGTCCTTCTTGAGTCTGATCCCCCTTGTTGTGACTATTATATACATATATGCTCATCTGATTGCGGCACTCCTTGATAATATTCAGGATGTCTCCACGAAGAAAGCCAGCTAGGATACCAACTTTGGTTCATAACAACAAACCTGTGAGCTACGAGGCCTCAGTCCAGGACCCATCATTCGAGCCCCTTTCTCCGGGTGGGCCGGTTGCAGCACCCCCACCTGTTGAGCAGTAGACAGCTTCAGTAGAGCAGACGGGGCTTGAGCACAGGTTGAGTGCCCACCGTGAGTTACAACGGTAGAGACCGCTGAGGTTCAATGGTGATCCATACCCTCAGGCAGCATAGGTTTTGCTGGAGATAGTGTTTTGCCTCTTCAGGCTTGTGCAGACGCCGACAGATCTTATGGTGGCTTTGGCCGCCAACCTTTTCCACAGAGCAGCTTGACGTTGGTGGAGTCTGGTGACTCAGTTTCTTGACGAGTCATCGCTTTCGTGGGGTGAATTTTAGTTGTTGTTTTGTGAGGAGTTTTCCCCTCCTGCTTATGCTCCGTTCAGATTCAGGAGCTCCTGCAGTTTCAACAGGGAGGGATGACGGTGGCTGAGTACGTGGCTAGTTTTGCAGACCGTGCATGCTTTTACCCGAACTTGGTCCATGATGGAAACTTCCGAGCGTGGAAGTTTGAGCAGGGTCTCCGCCGATATATTCGTGCTATCATAGTACCCTTGGGCATTCCCACATATGCCGGGGTGCTAGAGCAGGCGTTGGTGACAGTGAGCTTCCGGTCACGCTCTAAAGTTGGTGGTGACCGCAGGCTTGACAGAGCTGAGACGTCTGCCACAACTAGCGGGCGTCGGCAAGAAGAACCTCAACGTAGGTGGATTTATGTCAACTGGACTCAGGGGTGTGGTCGTACACTACAGTGGCACCAGAGGGCACTAGTGCAGCCCAGAGAGAGAGTCAGTGTTATGCTTGCGATGGGAGAGGTCACCTGGCGTGAGACTGCCTGACCAGGCATGCTGAGAATGCCGAGCAGGTAACAGGTGCACCACCGTGGCAGAGGCAGTTTCATGATCAGAGTGACGCCCAGAGAGGTAGTTCTAGTAGAGGAGCGGGAGGAGCTGTAAGTGGAGGACGAACTTACGAGGTCTTCCCATCACCACTAGGCGGTCCACGTCAGGCTCCGGGAGCTAACAGTTGGGACCACAGACAACCACGAGCTTTGGATTTCTACAACCCTGTAGAGCATGAGGTGATAAGAGGTATTCTCTACGACCATTCTACTTCTTTCAGTAGAATTGTTAGACTCTGTGCGTTTTCTCCTTGCTCCTTGCTTGGGTTGTTACCAGGGTGACGCGGGGCCTCGGTGTAACCATGTGTTGTTAAGGTAAAAAGGCATGGGACCTTTTTCTTTAGTCTATGGTGTTGAATCCTTCACTCTCCGAGCTTGTAAGAGAGTCTTAGTTGTGAGACATCGACTGTGAAATCTTGTGTGACTAGATGTCCTTAGGTGTTTCACCATATGGATATTCTAAAGAAGGGAATCACCGGGATTTGTCCCAGGTCCAAACAGTGATTCCAGTCACGGCGTGCGACGTAGAGGTTCGATTGGGGAAGTGAGCTACCCCCAAGGTCCTTAGGACCATTTGAGAACGTGCGAAGGGATGACGAGGTTCCCTACCACCTTGCCCTAACCCCAAAGTCTGGTGTGGGTGCACGGTGTCTCTCGCGTGGCTCACCTGAGGAGATGTGTGTGTGCACCTATGCACGTCATTGGAAAGGGCCGACCTCGCGTGAACAGATCAAATCCTTTGGTTTGTGTGCGGTGACACGAGACTGTGCAAGAGTTCTTCTAGGTATGGAAGAGCCATGTGCGGGCTTGGTATTCTGAGTTGTTCCCTGGTTTTGCTTTTAGGGGACGAAAATCTTGAAGGATGGAATTATGTAAGCACCCGGTTTTTTTCTATAAAATACTTTTGAATATTCTTGATGTTATTCCAGAGCAGCGACTTCAGACGCCATGCGATTCCGAGCCCCGGTGTGGCCGGAATTAAATTTTCAGTGTATTCACACTCGGAACGCCAAATAAATGGGATAACTCCTAAACGGTGATCCAGATCAGAAATATGAGTGTATGTATAGGTCTGAAATGGTGTGTTTACCCTAGAAATGACATAAAACAAGTAGGTGCGGGATGTTGGGACCCCTCGCCCGTTAACAGAACGTTAAATGGATAATTAAAATAATTAATTTATTCGTTTAATGGTTAAACTCAAGTATCTCTTAAAAGGTAGCTCGTATCATAAAACTGAGGGAACCTTTGAGTCTATAGCGTTCCGTTTACCCTAGGAGGGGTGTAATTTTCGTGGACGCGGGCCGTCTGTGAAAAATGTCCCCAGGGGCATTTTCGTAATTTAGCGGCCTTGGTCGTTAAACTTTATAACTTTTGAACGGGGCCTCAGATTAAAATTCCAAGACCACCGTTGTTCTCGGGAGGATGTTTTTACCCTAGGAGAGGCTTAATCTTGACAGCGCCATAGGTTTCAGATGCAGGTTAAATTGGGAGTTTAAATTAATTAAAATTTTAATTAAAATTTCTTTTATTTAAACTTAACCCCCTGCTCTCCCCCTTTGTTCATCCCCTGGTGGAAGATCTCAACCAAGGAGCCCTCCCTTAAACCTCCTCCTCCTCCTCCAATCAAGGTGGGGGCAACAACGACGAAGGCGGATCGTGCAGGAAGCATTGGGCGTAGCCCTACGAGGTAGGATCGAGCGTTTACTTTTTTTTTAATTCCCACACCTCCTTTGAATCCATAATTATGCATCTAATTTCCATTTAATCATTGGAAGAAGCCCATAAACGCGTAGTATATTTTCTAAGCTTTCCGATGCACATTTTGGAATTGAAATCCGAGTTCGGAGGTGATCGCCATCGTCCGTCGAAGTTTGCGGGTTTAAGGGTGTTTTCCGGTGGTTTTTTTGAGTTCTCCGGCCGGTTTTGGGGGTTCCGGCAGCAGGCAGCATCGGCAAAGGCGTGCCAGCCAGGGTCGAGTGGCTGGGTGAGTGGGCCTCGCCGAAGGCGACGACGGACGGTGGAGGCGCCGGGCGAGCGCGGAGGCGTTGGGCGAGCGGGAGCTGGCTTCGGCCGGGCGCAACGAGGCGCGGGGTTCAGCCGGTGTCGGCGAGGGTGAGGCCGAGCGGGGGTCGGCATCGCGGTCGAGCGGCGTGGCGGGATGAGGACGGCGGCGTTGAGAGGCGGAGTAGGCGGAATCGTAGCTTGTCGCGGTCGGCGGGGAGGAACCGAGGCGGTGACCTCGGGGGCTGCGTGAGGAAACCAGGACCCGCCTTTTGCGGGTCCTGTTGGGCGACGGAGACCGGCCAAAAGGCCGGTTGATTGAGGAAGACTGGACCCGCTCGGGTCTGGTGGTTTGAGGCGGGCCGCGACCAGTGGGCCTCGGCGGGTTGGACCGGACCCGCGGCCGGGCCGGTGGTCCGGACCGGGCCGGCTGGTCTGGACCAGCCCATTTTGGGCCCCCTTGCGTTCGGGGGCCGTAACTCCTAAACGGCGTGTCCGTTTGATGCACCGTCTATGGCTGGGGGACCGTATCGACGATGCATCCTTTTTAAAGTGAGTTGAGGGGTTTTTCGGTTGCGTGCCTGAGGACGGGTGACCTGAGGGGCTATAATTTAATAATATTAAATTATTATTAATGTTGCGACGGACGTGGCTCGCAAGTCGGACGTCTGTTTGAAGCACTGTCAGAGGCACAGTGGCCCCAGAGCGGAGAAGGCCCTTCAAAAGTTGGTTCGGCGCCCTTGCGGTTTGGTTTCATTGCTCGGTGGCACGAAACGCTTTATATGAACAATTAATTAATTAATTAATTAATTAATTGATTGTTGCATCGGACTTAACTCCCGCTTGGGATGTCCTATTGATGCGCCGTCAGCGACAACATGACCCCAGTCCCCATGCGGGTTTTTTTGAGATGATTTTCGAAGCGCTCAGGTTGGAGACAAGGTGCGGGCCCCACAGAGCCCCGTTTGCGTATAATGCGGGAATTTGCAACTTCTGCATCCAGAGTCCGTTTTAGGCACCGTCAGCGGCATTGTGACCCTAGCATCGAGACAATGTAGTCCAGGGAGGTTTCTGGCGGTGAAGCTGGAGTTGAGGCGTGGTCCCCATGGGCCGTCTTTCAAGCTAAGTGCAGCGTACTACGACTTTTTCATTGGGCTTCCGTTCGGGGCGAATGAATAGTCAATTTGGCGTGTTTCTCTAAGAGCACCGCGATGGTGCAGTTTGCCCGACCTTTTTTTGGGATCGTGGTGTGGGTCCCACCCGGGTTAGCTACGGTGAATAGTACCTTTTTCACTAGGTGTCCATTTGGGGCGATTGAGAAGTCAATACCATGTGTTTTTATGAGGGGATCGTAGTGGTGTGATCCGTTTATTCAGTTTTGGGATCTTGGTGTGGGCCCTACACGGGCTGGCTACAGTGAATAGTACCATATTCATCGGTTGACCATTTCAGGCGAGTAAGTAGTCTATCTCGCGTGATTTTCCATGAGGATTACAACGGTGTAATCTGTTCAGGAGAGCGGAGCCTCTTACGTGATCTTATTAAATGTGAAAATATGAAAGGGTGTTAGTTGGAGGCTTCTTTGGGCATACTTCAAACCTATGCATGGTAGCAGTGCTAGTGACACCCAATGAGGGCGGGTGCTGAACCTCTACTAGGTGAATTGTTCCTGAATTGGGTGGTTGCGCGATACCCACTCCGTGTTCGATTGGCCAGTGTTGTACTATCCAGTAGAGATGGCCAGAGTAGTTCTGGGTTTACCCTCCACCAGAGACTGGGCAGTGGGTTGCTCATCGACTTCTTCGGGTTTACCCTCCAGCAGAGACTGGGCAGTGGGTCACCTGACGACCTTCTAGGGTTTACCCTCCAGCAGAGACTGGGCAGTGGGTCACCTGACGACCTCTTAGGGTTTACCCTCTAGTAGAGACTGGGTAGTGGGTCACCCAAAGACCTCTTAGGGTTTACTCTCCAGTAGAGACTGGGCAGTGTGTCACCTAATAACTCTTGAGGGTCTACCCTCCAGCAGGGTTGGGTAGTGGGTCGCCCGTTGTCTTGTTCTAGGTCTACCCTCCAGCAGGGCTGGGCAGTGGGTCACTTGCCGACTTATTCCAGGTTTACCCTCCAGTAGGGCTGGGCAGTGGGTCGTCTGATGATGTATTAGGGCTTACCCTCCAGCAGGGCTGGGCAGTGGGTCACCCGATATCTTATTATGATTTACCCTCCAACAGGGCTGGGCAGTGGGTCACCCGATATCTTATTATGATTTACCCTTCAGCAGGGCTGGGCAGTGGGTCACCCGTTGGCTTTTCAGACTCAGTCCTTTCTACTAGTCCAGTCTGCGACTTTACACCGTGACCATTGGAGCGGGACCCTTGTTTGTATGGGTTAGTGATGTGACAACTTTGACTTTGAGAAGACCTCTCGACTACAGGGCAGTGACGAGGTGTGGTTTGACTTTCCCCATAACTCTTAAGTATGAGGGGCACTTTCCCCACCGGGACGCGTCCTTGTGAAGCGACCTAAAACCGTGCAGGCGAGTCAGTGCCGCCCAAAGCAGATAATATCAAGGTGTGGTGATTTGAGCCCCTTGACTTGCAGTTCAGGGCAGGCGTGTGGGATGCTGGGCATCGATGATGGTTACTTTTGAGACTGATGGTGACTCACTTCCTTGGGCTGAGCTACGGGATGTAGATCCCCTTACAATCTTGTTTGGGCTTCTTGATTGAGCATATGGATATGTATATACCTTGTTCCAGTACCCACTCCTTGGTTTTTGGCTACTCTCCTTCCAGGAGAGGTGAAGATGCGCGGGGTATGCCACGTTCTTTCCGTGTCTAGCTTCTCGTGGTTGTACGAGTCTACTCTCCTGCTATAGGTAGCGAAGACTCGACGAGAAGTTCATCTTCTCACCGTCTCCAGCTCCTTGTGTCTAGACGAGTCTACCTCCTTTATCTTGTTGGGTTGAGCTGGACTCTCTACTGTTACTATTTACTACACTCTATTTTGTACTCCTTTTCTATTCCCTGTTCGATCTACTACTCACCCTTCGGTACCTCCTTTTTTGCTCCCTCAAACCTTCGGGGTATCCTACTGAGTATTTTTATACTCACCCCTGATTGGGTTTTGCCCGCACTTGGTGTGACCTTGCAGACAATGGACATGTTGGTCGTGACTTCAGCAAAGCTTAGAAGTTCAGGAGCTTGGACCACGTGCGGTGGTCGTAGTCAGGTTCCTGGTGTGGGACCCTCTCGACTGTTTTCTTTTGTTTACCCATTGCCGGGTTGGGGCACTTTTCTGGTTGGGCGCGTGTTTTCCCCCTTTTTCATTTTAGTTTACCTTCAACTTCTACTTTGTACTGTTTAGAGGTTGATGCACTTTTATGGATTATATATAGCAGTTTCACTTTGCTTTACTTTTCTTTTTCTTTTACTCTGCACTTTTGCATTGAGTGTGCTGCGTGTGTGTGTACATGTACTTAGGCAAAGGCCTCCCCGAGTTGTTTAGCCTTCGGTGCTTGTCTCCAGCCCCTGGCCTATGGAGGCGGGCTTGGGGTAGTTGCGGCTCGAGCCCGGGTAGGGTCGGGTCGTGACAGGGACAATTGTTTTTACTTTTATTACATAAATATTAGATGTATTGAATATTGATAAAACTTATTATTATATATTATTTGTTTTTATTCATGACTCTAATGTAATAATGTCCTAGAGTATACATCGCATTGATAAGGTCATAGTGGTTTCTTTCTATGATAGGAAACTTGATGTACTATGATGACATTCTCAAATAATGTTCTATGGTTGAATAACATACTATGATGGGACAAATAGTACATATAATGTTAGGTGTGAGTACACATAGGAAGATGAGGATTCTTCTCATGAAGTTCACACTTGGTAATCTTTAAGATGAGAGATTATGAGAACATACCTGCCAGTAAGAATTCCATATGTTTTGATGTCATCAGATATTTCTATCTACGAGCATGTGTGATGGTCTTTATAATTTAAGATTATTATTAATTCAAGTTACAATTCACGTACTTAGATGTATTTTATAAACCATGATGATAACAATTCATGGCGAAGTTGAATGCGTTGGGTGCATCATGAGTGACATGTCATTAATGAATAAGTCAAGGAAGGATTTATCCATTCCATATTTATGGAAGCTGATATCTCAGACTTTTTATTGAAATATAACTGTCACATTAAATTCCATGGCCATGGTGTAACGACATGTTTATATTAGATTGTCAAATAAAGACATATTGATCATATAGGTTGGTGACATGGATGTGCAACCTGCTTGATGATATATTGTGACAAATGGATTATATAACACAATGAGCATTCATATGTGGTTTTCGATGTTGTGATATTAATTTCTTTCTCTTGGGTGCCATGACCTATTGCTAGATAGTAATATTAGACTTTAGGAAATCCTACCTAATGCCAACAAAAAATAATCCTAGAGTGTCACACACTAAGTGTTTATGTTGATCTCGATTAAATTCTATTTGAGTTTAACTAATGGAATAAATATTATTCTCAAGTTCGAGGAATAATTCTATTCAAGTTATATTGATTGCATAAATTAAATAAATTTTTGTTCGCACATGTGAATAAAATATTTATTTTATTTATTGAATATTTTAATAAATATTTATTCGCTAGATTGTGAATAAAATATTTATTTATGAATAAAATATTTATTCAGTTATTCAAGAAATACTGGAGGATTTATAAAGGACTAAGACCAAGTCCGGTGAAAAATATTAATTAACAAGACCATTACATAATATTTGTTATTGTAAAAGTTGGCACACACCAAAAAATAGTAATAATATAATTATTATTATGTGGAATGAGATTTATTAAAGGTAATAAATTTTATTTAATAGCCAATATGCAATTAAATAATATTTTAACTTAAAACCTAACTCTATAAATAGATGACTATGTTTATTATGTAGAGCATCCAAAATTGAGAATAGAGAATTATTTTACACAAGGAATTCTCTCTCAAATCCTCCTTCTCTATCTATATAAAGAATGAGAAGTTTAAGAGAGATTTATTCAAGACCAAAGAACGAGCGATCAAGAATGAACAATGAAAGACATTTGACTCACCGCGCTAGCACCTAGAGATCAAGTGGTGTTTCTCGAAGATCATAGGAGCACGTGTAGATCACTGCTAGAGGAATTCTATCCTTAGATCCTCACAAGAGCAACAAAGGTAATCCAAAAGGGTCATTTAGGATTATTAACATTAACCAACGAAGAAATTTCCCAAGCCTAGGTATTTATTTCTTCAAATATTAAATAAATTAATTATAAATTTGATGTGTAAGATCCTCACTCTTGGTTTCGAGTAATGATTATTATTATTTTTTAATATATCGTCCACCTCTGCACGCTTCTTCTGCACCTGAAACCATTAATAAATACATTTAAACTCCCTCTAAACACATGAAAACATAAAAATATTAAAATTCAAAAATTTAAATATCAAATTTAAGTTTTTCAAACTCATTAAAATCTAAAGGATTAGTAAAGATATCTGCAAGTTTATTTTTAGTAGGGATAAACTCTAAAATAATATCTCCCTTGTTTACATGATATATAATAAAATGAAATCTAACATTGATATGATTTTTTCCAGAATACTGTAATGTATTCTTAGAAATATAAATTACAGATGTATTATTATAATAAATATGAAATTTATCAAGATAAATTCCAAAATAACATAAAGTTTTCTTAATCCATAAACTTTGATTATAACAACAAACAGCATAGATATGCCCAGCTTAAAATGACACATACCTAATGTGTTTTTTCTGTCAATTTTACAGCCTCCAAATCAGAGTTAGAATATGATAGGAAATCCAAACAATTATACTTAGAATAAAACAAATCAGAGTTAATAGTTCCTTTAACATATCTAATTATTCTTTTTATAGCTTTAATATGACTCTCTTTATGACCATCTTGAAATCTTGCTCATACACAAACACTAAAAATGATATCAGGTCTAAATTCAGTTAAATAAAGTAGTATACCTATCATGCCTATATAAAATTTAATATAAATATATTTTATAGATGAATAAACATCTAATTTACAACTATTACTCATAATAGTTTTCATAGATTTACAAGAATAGATACCAGAAATTTTAACCAACTCTTTTGCACACTTAGATTGATTAAGAAAGATCCCATTTTCCATTAAGAAATTTGAAGTTTGAGAATTAAATTTAATTATCCCATTAAACTTATGTCAAACATAGATGACATAAATATAGAAAAACTATTACAAAGAAACTCAATAGAATAACAACAAAATATATCATCAATATAAATTTATAAAATTAAAATATCATTAGAAATTATTTTAATATAAATAGAAGGATCAAAATTTCCTTTGTTGAAACCATCATTAAATATAAATAATGAAAATAATATCATACCAATTATGAGGTACTTGTTTGAGACCATATAGAGATTTTGATAATTTAAAAACATGATTAGAAAATTTTTTATTTTCAAAACTAGGGGGTTGAGAAACATAAATTTTTTCATTTATAAAATAATTTAAGAAATCACTTTTAACATCCATTTTATATAACATAAAACCTTGAAAACAAGAAAAATCTAACAAGATTATAATAGGATATAACCTGGAAATAATTGAAAATGAATATTCAAAGTCTATATGTTCTTCTTAATAGTATCCTTGGGAAATATGTCTAGCTTTATTTTTGGAAATCTATCCAGTATCATCCAACTTGTTTCTAAAGATCCATTTTGTTCTGATTACATAGTTATCCTCAAGAAACTCAACTAAAGACAAAAAATTATTTCTAAAAATAATTAAGATCATCTTGCATAGAAATAATCTATTTTAGATCATTTAAATAATTATTAACATTGGTAGGAACATGATCAGAAACAAAAGTAGAGTTAACAAATAAGTTTAAAGTAGAGATTTTGGTTTTCATACCAAAACCAACATTACCAATAACTTTTTCAATGGAATGATCTTTATGAATACTCCAAGATCTAGGATGATATTGTGAAGAATTTTTATCCCCCTAAATAGATACATTATCAAGATATTTTTCTTAACCAAAATTTAAATCCCTAAAATCATCTTAAACATTTTCCTAAAGAGATTTCCAAATATCAAAAGATTCATCAAACTTTATATGTATAGATTATTAAACAGTCATATTATGCTTATTATAAACTCTATAAGATTTACTGTAAGAAGAATAAATAATAAAGATACCTTCCATACATTTATCATCAAATTTATCTAAATTATCTTTCATATTCAAGATAAAAAATTTACAACCAAAATCTTTAAAATAACCAACCTTTGGTTTTATACCATTAAATAATTCATAAGGGGTTTTATTTAAAAGAGGTCTAACATTAACTCTATTAAAAATATTCCAAGAATTATTAATATCTTCAACCCAAAAATATTTTGGTAAACTATATTAATTAAGCATAGTTTAATACATCTCTTGAATAATTTTATTTTTCCATTCTAAAACACCTTTTTTTCGTGGTGTTCTAGGAGAAGAAAAATTATGAGCATATCCATTTTCTTCAAAAAAAATTCAATATTAAAATTAAAAAAATAAAATCTATTATCACTTTTAATATAAACAATTTAAAAACCTTTTTTATTTTAAAATATTCTATGAAAATAAATAAATATAGCCAAGGTTTCATTCTAATGTGCCCGAATGGCCCGAAGGACTTAATTTTTATTGATTTTTGATAACCCCCCTTTCAAGGGATGAGGGGTAACCCTTACAAGGCTCGTAGGCTCATAGATTACATGGCCTGTAGGCTTAGGAGATTACATGACCCGAAGGTCTTAGGGAATTCAACCAAACTATCTACAAGGAACTGCCCCTCCCCAACATCTGCATCATGATAGTAGCTCTCCACCTTCGCATGGACGTCTATCTAGGATTCCCATGCAATCACAGGCTGGTCCCAATGGCATATCCATACCCTCTAATTATATAAAATAAACCCATGTAAATCTACTGAAATCATCAACAATGACAAAAACACATTTCTTCCCATTTAAACTTACAAATTTCATTAGAATAAATAAATTAATATGTATTAATTCAAGAGGTATAGAATTAAAAACATTATTGATATATTAGAAAGATTACTTATACTGCTTACCTTTTAAGCATGAATAAAAAACAAAATATTTTCTTAACTTTAACTTGGGTAAATCTAAAACATGTCCATGTTTGGATAAATTGTGTATCATTTGAAAATGAGAATTTCTAATACTTCTATTATAGATAACATCATCTATTTATATAACATTAAGAAACTTAACATTTTTATTAGATAAATAATATAAATTAATAGAATAAATATTATTTTTCTATTTTTATAAAATAAAAAATTTTAATTTTTAAAAATGAAACATTTATTATCTTCAAATCTAACATACATACCCTCATTGAATAATTGTGAAATAATAATTAAGTTATGTTTAAAACCTTAAACATATAGAACTTTTGAAATTAAAACATCATTAGAAACACATACTCCACCAAATCCCTTAACCTTACCTTTAGAATTATCTCGAAAAGTAATAGAGCCTCTATCACATTTGGTGTAAGAGATAAAATTCAATAGGTCACCAATAATGTGTTGGGAATAGCCACTGTCCATGTACCATGTGTCGTTCTTGAGATATCCAAAAAAAAATTCCTATAAAAAATCAATTACTTGTTTTTAGTACCTATGCTATTTTGGGTCCAACTAGGTTAGAAATAGAGTTCTTAGGTACCCATAAATCTTTAAAACATTTATTGTAAGGTACTTTAGAAGAAAAATTCTTTGAAATAAAATTATTAGTATAACCAATATATTGAGGAAATATAATAGAATATTTATTATTATAATGTCCTTTCATACAACATTTAAAGCATGTAATAGAAGAAAAATTTCTAGCAAAACTTCTAAAAAAATTTCCTCATATATCCTAGGAATATGTAGATTATAACCAAAACCAGTTTTACCTTTATTTGGTTTCATCATAGCTTCCATATTTTTATATTTTTCGTCTCCTTGAACAAAAGTAGATAATTTCAGCTTATAACTTTATTTCTTAGATCATCATTTTCTTTTTAAACAAACTAAAAATCATCATAGATTTTACCTTTAGATCATGAAGCATAATTTTTTATTTCTTCCTTAAGAACATTATTATCCTTATTAAATTTCTTATTTTCCTTGATAAATCTCGCATTTTATCCATTTAATTATTTATATAACTTAATAACTCTTAAAACATCTTTTTGAATTTTTTCATTTTCTTCATACAACTCATCAAAGATATAACCATCACTATCAGATTAGTAGCTAGAGTCAGAATCATTACTAACCTCATTTTTATTTTTCTCCATCAAACACAGGTTGGATGATTCATTTTTACTTCTAGATTCATCACTTGAATCAGAATCTTTGGTGTAAATCCATATAGCATGATAAGCATGTTTCAATTAATTTTTATATTTATTATCTCTACCTTCTTGCTTTAGATTTTGAAAATCTAGTTTGATATGTACCTTTTTTCTAGATTCATAACACATTAAATCTAGTCTATACGTGGTACCCTTATTTTCTTTTCGATCATTATTTTTTATCTCCACTTGGTTGCTTCTTGAATATTTTCTTTCTCTTCATCAAATTATAAATACCTTTTCTTATATTCTCAATTTCCCTTTTGCCACTTTCCTATAATTCAGATTCATAAGAGTTTGAAATAACATTTATATGAGATTTGAAAGAAATACCTTTATTCTTTGAGTTCTAATCATCTATAATATTCTTCCACTCAAGTTCATATTGAATAAGTGATCCATTGAGTTCATTTAGTGTATACTCTTCGAAGTTATTACTTTCATCAATCACAAAATTCTTTGCATCCCACTTCTTGGGTAGTGATCTTAGTACTCTTTCAACAAATACAAGGTTCTATAAAGATTCTTCAAGAGAGTTAATTCTATTCAAAATTCTTGTTAATCGGTAGAATATTTGGTTTACACTTTCATCTTCACGAATCCTGAAATCTTGGTACTCCACTCGAAGCATTCTAAGTTTGGTCCTAATCATTTTATCTAAGATAAGGTGAGTAACTTGTAAAATATTATATAATTCATGATCTATCTTACATACCAACACATGAATAAATGAACATATGTTAATATCACAATATAATATATTTACGACTTTGTAATTTTAAAAATATCTAGAAGCATCATTTTTGGTGAGAGTGTCCAGGTCAACTTCTAGTAGCTTGTAAGGTTTTCCATGATCAAACAATGTTCTATGATTATTTTCTTGAGGTAATCATATATTATAGATAGCTAGTAACCATAGTTGTTTCTATCAAAGTGAGGTGGTTTCTGAGGAATCAATCCATCACTTTAATTCATTACTTCCATTTTATAGATCTTATCCTTAGACTGTGAGGTCTAGGAAAACATTAGCATTATAAAATATAAACAATAGACTATATATAAGGATTGAATAATTCCAAAAGGAATAACTTCTGATACCAATTTTTTGGTATCAATAAATAGAGTGATAATGATAAACTATACTTAAGCAGGGTATACCTATGAAACTAATTATTTGGTCAAATAAGATGATGACATAAGGTCTATAGGGGGGTGAATAGAAAAAATCAAAATTTTAAGGAGATGGATTAAATTTCAAAGTTAATTAGAATAATTAATTAGAATCATAAATAAAATAAAGAATGAAATGATATTTTTTTATAGTATTTTATTCCAAATTTAACCTACTATACTCTTATACCTCTCTATTCAGTGATAGATATATTGTGGAATATCTGGTTTTTTAAGGAGAATCATAACCCAATTACAAACTATTTTTTATAGTGGAATAATAACTAGATACCTAACATTTTTATGGAGATTCTCAACAAAATTACAACATCGACTTTAGATACCAGGAGTCACAACCCAAATGAACCTGAATTTATAATTTGGGAGTCACAACCCAAAGATAGAAAATGATTTTTTATATAAAATCATAAAGAGAAAGTGAAAAAACATGGGAGATGAGAAGAAGTGTTACAAAATTAAAATACCATAATGAATTAGATAGAAGAAGAATAAAAACATAGGTATTAGTTCTTGAGTGCTTGATCAACTTGTCTCATCAAGGAAGTAGAAGTTAAAGGTTTGTGTTCAAACCTTGATAGATCATCTAGCAGTAGTGAAGATGTTCACCACAAGCAGAATGTACAATACTTCACATTATCAACACCACCATACTCTTTACACAGTATCACTTGAAAGATAAAAGAACTCTTAAAATATATATTGTATCATAATTATTTCAATAGTAAAATTCTATACAACAAAAAATTTAGACACCCTTTAAAAAACTTAACATAGCTAAGAAATTGTTATAAAATTTAAAATTTAAACAGTATAATACTGAAATATCAGGGAGAGAGAGAGATGTTATCATTGTATATTAATTGATAAATTAAAGAATAAAATTTAAGACAACAAACAATAATTAAAACCAATTTTAAATCATTAGTTAGATAATTTAAATGGTCTATAGAATAATAGGTCAATTAAAGATCCCATGAAAATAGAAAGTTTTAATTTGAAATATGAAATTCAAAGTTGTTCCATTTAAAACAAATAGTAAACATGTATATATATTTAAAAATTAATAAAAATGTATTAAATATATTAAAAATGTTTTAAAAAATTTAATATCATTTAATAATAATTTAGAAACCATAAAATTTAAGAAAATAACATAAAATAATAGAAATGATTTTTTAGTTTTAAAGCTATGCATTTCATCGTGAAACTAAAACACTCTTTAATATTCAGAAAAACATGTTTTAAAAAATTAAAATAAATTATCATAATTTATAAATAATTAATTTGAATTTATAAAGTTATTTTAACTATTTAAATATATGAAATAAACATGTAGTAAATATATATATGCAACACAATGAAAAACAGAGTATAATTTCCTATAGAATTTTCACTGAACTACATAGCCAAATTCATGTAAATGAATTTCACATAGGCGTTTGACTCTACATAATCAAATTAACCATGTAGATAAATCACATATAAAAATTGACATAGGCAATTCGATTATCTGAATTCATCACATAAGGGATTCACATATTCGAATCTATCATGTAAGGGATTCATGTATCCGAATTCCTGAAAATGATATACAGACTGACTTATCTAATTTAAAATCTAAAAAAGACCCTGATAAATGTATAATAATCCTTAGGTACATTTTAATTATATTTTTAAATAATTAATATTCATCTTAATTTGATTTATAAAACTCTTGTTATGATTAAAAAATAGTATCAAAACAGTTTTAAAAAACTGTAGAAATAAGATTGAAAATATTCAGTGAATTCAAACCTAATTTCAGACAAAATAGTGATAAATTAATAATTTTATTTCTTATAATGAAGTGTATATAATCTTATTATATTTAAAAAAATAATCACTCAAATTTGATTTCTGTAGATTAAGTTATGGTCAAAATACATAGGGTAATTTATTCTGGAAAATCTGTAATGTGGTTCAAAAATAAGCTTCGTGAATTTCATTTGGATACATGGATTTCCAAAAATGGATATGTGGGAATGGTACATTTTATATATGGTAATAGTAATAAACATGTATAAATGATATTTTACGATCCCAAAGGTTTATTTGTCCTAAGAACTCAAAATAAAACTTGTAGAACATGTTTTGAAAAATCAAAAAAAAAAAAATCTAAATATATTTTAAGCAATGAATAAAATTATATAATTAAGATTAAAAATAATTTTATTAATGAAAAATTCAAAGTATTAATACTTTAAAAGTAAATAAAACACATAAGAATTTGTAATTATCAAAACCTAAAGTGGTTTAAGGAGCCACTCAACAGAAGTTCCTTTTGTGGGTGTTCTTTGGGAAGCAACTCATTGCTAGATGTGTGTCATTATAGTATATCGTTTTTTGGATGGGTGTAAAATTTTAAGGTAATTTGAGTTTTCTTGTTTGGTGGAAGGGGTGAATCTTTAACTGTAACAACCCGAGTCCGGAGCCCCTCCACTGGTGCCCTGTACCCGGTTCGCCACATGACCTCAAGCGCGTTTCCCCGAATGCCAGAGGCTGCCGACTAGTAGCGAGGGACTTGGTGAGTTGGTGGGGAAACTATGCCCTCATTCGGTAAGGTATACAAGGTAAGAAAACAACAATAAATAGCGGAAGAAGTAAACAACATGCATAATAATAGAAACCAAACAACAGAAGCAATGTAGATATATAACTATGATGACAATGATGCAGTAGGTACAAGTATCTAAGGAAAAAAACAAACAAAACAACGTGCATAAATACAACTGAAACCAAGTGCAAAAGAAAACAAAGTAAGCTCCTCAACATCGCGAGCCACGACTCGGTCCCATGCTCCCTAGCTCCTGATGTAGTCAAGATCCTGAAGTAGAAGGGCGCTTGCCCTTATCTATACCTGCAACAACATAGTCTGCTTGGGCCCAAAAGTATGACCCAAACAGGATGTGAGATACAATCCTAGTAGGCAATCACCCAAAGATTTGTGCCTAACAGTCAATGAATACATGACAGTAATAAAACAAGAAGCAGTAAACAGAAAAACACAAGCAGCTACAATCCACAGTTCTGGAAAACAAAGTACACAAGTAAACAACCAACAACAAAAGAAGAAACAGGTAACCCTCTGGGTAGCTCTCACAGTCTAACACCTATGGTTCAACCTATAAGTACTAGCAACCCTCTAGGAAGCACACACAGTCTCACCCCTCTGGTTCAGCTACGTAATTAAGCAGACTCTTTGGGGAAGCACTCACCGTCAATTCCCCCTATAGTCTCGTATCGTGCTAAAGGCTCTCTGGGGAAGCACTCAATGTCAATTCCCCCTGTGGCCCACGTCATGGATCTACAGACTCTCTGGGGAATCACTCAACGAAAATTCCCCCTATAGTCTCTCATCGTAATTAAAAGACACTCTGGAGAATCCCTTCCATCAATTGTCCCTTTGGTCTACTACTCTAGGTTCTTATAGTCCTGAGTATAACTAAACATGCTCAGCATGCATGTATCGTCCAAGTAAACCTCAAGAACTACTTGGATATCAACTAAGTCTCAACAGTATAACAAAATAGACAGTTCCACTATCCTACAACAAGGTATGGCAACTGGCAAAACACCCAACAGGAAAAACAAGCATGGAAAAGAAACCTGAGTACAAAATAAATTACTCTACTCACAAGTAATAACCTCTACTAAAGCAATCAATCAAAGCAGGAAAACAACAAGGGAAAAACAGGAAACACGCAATACCCCGTTCAAGGGTATTGGTGGAATTTGCACATAATATTCATCAAATTTCTACGGAAAGGCACAAACCACATACCTCGATCCTAAGAGATCGATATATGTGAACCACGATGACAAATTCCTCTTAAAACAACGTAGATCTGAGAAAACTCACAAAACGTTCATCCCATGATAACTTGGAAACGAGGAGGAATCAAGAAACAATGCTAAAGAAGAAGGAAGAACTCACCGCTGGGATTCCAACACAATCGACCGTGCTTGAATCGGAGAACGGACGGCGAGGAAGAAGCTCGGAGAAGATTCGGCCGTACGGTCGCTTCCGGATGGACGAAAACTGGATAAGAAGATGAAACTTGGGGTTAGGCGTGACCCCGGTCCGTTTAATGAAAAAAAAGAAAGTACACGGCGTGTACTTCTTGAGTACACAGCGTGTACTTTGATTTTCCGTACTCTGAATTAAGAGGCCTCCACCTCAGCCTTACACACCGTGTGTGTGTCCTGGACACGGCCAGCACACGACTTCGAGCTGGGAAAAAGTACACAGCGTGTACTCAGAAAGTACACGACGTGTACTCAGAAAGTACACGACGTGTACTCAGAATGTACACGACGTGTTCCAAAAAATTCATTTTTCTCAAAAACTCCAGAAAAAGGAAAAAAACGTACCTGAAAGAGATCCGGGTTCTTACAAACTTCCCCCCTTAAAGAAATTCGTCCCCGAATTTACCTAATGAGGCGGAGAAGGAGAAACCATGAACAGCTCTGGCCACTGTGATCGTACATCGGTCTCCCTCTCCCAGGTCTCATCCTGTACTCTCCCGTGCTGCCATAGCACTCGTACCAGAGGAACAGACCGTCTACAGAGAACCTTCGTACTGCGATCGACAATCTAGATAGGATGATCCTCGAATGACGCATCCGCTTCAAGATCAACTTCCTCGGGATGAAAGATGTGAGACGAGTCTGAAAAGTAGCATCGAAGCTGAGAGACGTGGAAGACGTCGTGCATGGCCCGATACCTCTGAGGTAGCTGCAACCGATAGGCGACCGGCCCAACTCTCTCCAAGACCTCAAATAGTCCAACGTACCACGGTGAAAGATTACCCTGACTCCGAATCCTCTTGTGTCCCAACCTCGGTGCGACACGCAGGAAAACCTGATCTCCAACCTCAAACTCCAGAATTCGTCTCCGCTGATCATCATAAGACTTCTGTTGAGACTGCGCTGTAGCCATCCTCTTCCGAATCAGCTCTATCTGCTCTAAAGTCTCCTAAACAAGATGAGGTCCCAGCAAAGATGCCTCTCCTGCCTCCAACCAGTATAAGGGTGATCGGCATGGCCTAACGTACAAAGCCTCATATGGCGCCATCTGAATGGTCGCCTGGAAACTGTTGTTGTAGGAGAATTCTACCAGAGGAATATGCTTCTCCCAAGAACCACCAAAGTCAAGGATGCAAGCTCGGAGCATATCCTCAAGCACCTGGATCATGCGCTCAGACTGGCCATCAGTCTGGGGATGGTAAGCTGTACTCAAAAGTACCTGTGTACCCAAGGCCTTCGGAAGTCCCTGCCAGAACCGAGAGGTAAAGCGCACATCTTTGTCTGAAACAATAGAGCGTGGAACTCCATGTAGATGAACGATCTCTCTGATGTAAAGTCATCCCAGATCATCGACACTGAAGGTCTCCTTGATCGGCAAGAAGTGAGCAACCTTCGCAAGCCTGTCGACGACAACCCAAATAGAATCGTTTCCTCCTGGAAAACTCAGTAACCTAGTCACAAAGTCCATCGCAACATCGTTCCACTTCCACTATGGAATGGGTAGCTACTGTAGAAGGCCTGCTGGTCACTGATGCTCTGCTTTCACCTGCTGACAAGTAGAATATCTCATGAAAAAACCAGCATCATCATTCTTCATACATGGACACCATTACTGGCGATGAAGATCCCGATGAAAGGACCAATTTGGGATATACCTAACACTGAGAGGGGGGGTGAATCAGTGTTGGGGACTTTTTAAACCAATTCCAACTTTTATCCCTGTACCTCTAGACCTGTTAGAATCTTGATTCTCTTATTCTCTTTTCCTTGTCGCATGCAATAATAGAAAGCAGTAAAAAATGTGCACACGATATTTTTACAAGGTTCACCACTCAATAAGAGTAGCTACGTCCTTGCCATGCATGGATATGACCACTGCATGGATTCTCCACTATAACGTAAAATGCTGTTACAATGGAGTGGCTAGGAAAACAATCCTCTAGCCAGTGTGAGTCCCTACACTTTGGAGGGGGGTGGGAAACAATCCTCTTCCCTGGACTGGTGAAAGCCAAGTCCAACTTGCAGCCTCTAGCTGGTTCTTTATACTGCCTATCGAGACAGTCTTCTTCTTTCTTCAAAAGGTTGGTTCTGCTCTTGATCTATTGTAGTGCTCTTCACTTGATTACTTGCAAAGCAGTAGGCAAGCAATTCTCTTCTTTCTTTCTCTTCTTCTCTAGTGCAAAAACAAACTGCACTAGTTCTTCTTCCTTCTTCCTCTTAGTGCAACAACTGACTGCACTAGTCACCTTATTTCTTTAGCTAGAATCACATACACCAATGTTATTATTCAAACACTGAAGATCTGCTCACAAAGCATCATCTGAATTAAACTGCCCTGAATAATTGTCAGCCTTCAATTGGGCATACTCTGTTCTTCTTCTTCTCTTCCTTCTCTTCTCAATACCAACACCTGAGTGTATTGGTATACTGAACTCTTCCTGTGTGCAGATATGAGTTCAATTGCACGTCAAGTTCTTCTTCACTTCGCAAAGCACAACGAGAGTGTTAAACACCAGTCGTGTGAGTGCGGTTCAACTTCTCTTTGTGAAAACGAATGGTTCACAGTTCTTTCTTCTTCACAAAGCTGCTTCGAGAGTGCAATGCACCTATCGAAGGCCTGCGGTACCCTCAAATTTTTCGCGCACCCTTCTAGGCGACTTGCGCATAAAATTCAAGCCTTGCGCGGAAAAACACCTTTTGGCGCGAAAAACCTTTTTCGCGCAACTCTTCCTTTTCGCGCAGAACTTCCTATTTCGCGCAGCAGTTCCTTTTTCGCGCAACACTTCTTCTTTTCGCGCAATACTCTATACTTCAATTTTTCCGTGCGTCAGAGCTCAAGATTTGTCTATGTGTTGAGCATTAACAACTAACAAGGGTTAGCCTCATATTTATAGGCATTTTTGAACCCGCGCGAAAAACACTAATCCGCGCATAAAACCTCCTCCATGCGCGTAAAAACTCTTTTATGCAACTTCACATTTCGCGCCATGCTTCAAGTTTTCGCGCACCTCATGCCTTTGCCATTTTTCATCCTTCTAAGCATGAAGCACCAATTGCGCGCAAAATTCCGCACCGCGTTCCATATTGCGCGCAAACCCAATCTTTCCTGCAACATCAGATTTCGCGCACTGCTCCAATATTTCGCGCATTTTATGCCTTTGCCAATTTTCGATCTTCTGATCTCGAACCATCATTTGCGCGAAAACTTCATTCCTCAATTTCGCGCACCATGCCAATATTCCGTGCATCCCGCAGATTTTTCGCGCAACCCGCTACTATTTCGCGCATCCCGCAGATATTGCGCGCACCACTTTATTTTTGCGCAAAACGTGCCTAAATTTCCGCGCACTCCATGCCTTTGTCATTTTTCATAGTTCTGACCTTGAATAACTCTTTTTCACGTATAAACCATCTTCAATCGTATGTGAAACATCCATTGCCAAGCACATTTCTTCATCTCCCGATTTTCAGGCCCTAAAATTTGGCAAACACTGGAAAACGGCGCCACCTTAAACTGTGCTTTTCTGCCATCCCCAGATTGTCTATTGCTTTGCCATTTTATCTCTTTACTGCTTCCCATAACCATTCTTATGCTCTTATCACGAATCCCACTATCGTGATATTTATCCTTTGATAGATCAGCTTAAGCATCGTCAGAGTTGCAATGGGAACTGAATCTTTCCTATCTTCCAGCAGCATTATTCCTTCCAATCAAAACATTATCTGACTGGCATCATCATTTCTCCCCCTTTCCTTCATAAGGCTTGCATCACAAGTTCTCCTAACTCATGATTTGTGTGAAATACATACCAGCAAAGCATCGTCTGATTTAGATACAATGTGAAATGCCTGTCTACCTCAGAATGTCAAGCCCTTCCACATTTTCTCTTCTTCATAACCATCATTCTGCAAATCATATGATTCTATTCTTCAAGAAAGCTCTTGCATGGTTCACATGCAATCATAAATCATTGCATTGTCTTCTTCAAATCCTCATTCTTCTTCAACCATCCTTAGATAGATGATAATTCACCATTCTGCTCCAATCATCCTCAAATGGATGATACTTCTCCATTCTTCATTGTTGTAAACAATGTGTCACCATTGACACATGTTATTTGAACTTAGGATTAGCTCAACAATCATCTGAATTAATCGTCTAAGAGAATTGCTCAATTATGAAATCCAATGCTATGATTCCATAACAATTCTCCAGGCAACTTCACTTCAACCGATCTCCATTAACTTTGGAGTTCTTCTTCATATCCTTCTTCATTTTGACCAGCATTGACAACTGTTGACAACAAATACAATCTTCATATACAAAGTGGTCCCAACACCCGATACATCTTGGTGACGCCAGGATGAACCTCCCAAACAGAGGAATGAAAATCTCGCATCAGCTTCTCACGTATGTCTGCTGGCACCCAAACACATTCCTGGAAATGTAATATCTCATCCTCGCCCACTGTCCATCCAGGAAGAGGGTCCCCTCCTGACACACTCTCCCGAAGGACTAAGCCTTTTGAGTCTGATAGCTGCCTCATCCGTACCCGATCAAGTAGCATGGAGGTAACAGCTACAGAAGATAAAAAAGTTTGTCCCTGTCTATCATGCACCTCCAGATGCATCTCAGAGAACAGAGCCATCAGTTGCCACTCACTACTGGCCTCCTGAACCACCTGAATCTGAGTTCTCTTGCTCAAAGCGTCTGTCACGGTATTGCCCTTTCCCGGCATATAGGCAAGCTCGAAGTCAAAATACTGTAGATACTCAACCCATCCGCGCTGCCTCAGATTCAGATCACGCTGAGTGAAGATATACTTGAGACTCTTGTGGTCAGTGAAGACCACAAAGTGCTCTCCCAGAAGACAGTGTCTCCAATAGCGCAAGGCATGAACAACAGCTGCCAAATCCAAATCATGCATAGGTTAGTTCCTCTCATGTGGCCTTAGCTGTCGAGACCCATACACAACGACTCCATCTCCCTGCATAAGCACAGCTCCCAGCCCAATACCTGAAGCATCATAGTAAATAGTGTAGCTCTTTCTTGGCTCTGGAAAGACTAGTATTGGTGCTGACTTCAACCTCCCTTTCAGCTTCTGAAAGGCTGACTCACAAGAATCTGACCATAAGAACTTCTCCCCCTTCTTGGTCAGACCTGTCAAAGGTGCTGCTAGACGAGAAAAGTACTGAATGAAGCATCTGTAGTATCCAGCCAACCCTAGGAAGCTCCGTACCTCAAAAATGTTCTTCACCTACTCCCAGGAAACTACATCTCTCACTTTCTCTGGGTCCATAGATACTCTTTCCTCTGAGATGACGTGACCCAAGAAGTGAATCTGATCCATCTAGAAGTGGCACTTCGAGAGTTTAGCATAAAGCCGATGCTCTCTCAGTGTACTCAGAACGATCTCAAGATGCGTGGCATGGTCGTGTCGAGTGTAAGAGTACACCAAGATATCGTCCTCGAAGACCACGACAATGGAATCCAAGTAAGGATGGAACACTCGGTTCATCAGTTCCATGAAAACTGTAGGTGCATTCGTGAGTTCGAAAGGCATGACTGTATACTCGTAAAGACCATACCTGCTCCTGAAGGCTGTCAGAGGTACATCTGATGGTCTAATGTGCAACTGATGATAACCGGACCTCAATTAGATCTTCGAGAACACTCGGGCTCCTTGAATCTGATCGAAAAGGTTATCAATCCACGACAAGGGATATTAGTTCTTGATCGTCAACTGGTTCAGCTTCCGATAATCCACACAAAGCCAAAGGGTACCATCTGCCTTCTTCGCAAACAGAACATGCGAACCCCAAGGAGAAGTACTGGGTCAGATGAAACCCTTAGCCTGTAGCTCCTCCAACTGCTTCTTGAGCTCCTGCAACTCAGGTGTGGCCATCCTATATGGAGGAATGGACACCGTTGCCTCTCCTGGAATGAGATCAATAGAGAAGTCTACCTCACGCTCCAGAGGCAAACCCGAAAAGTCCTCTGGAAAGACATACCTGAAGCGATCCACCACTGGAGAAAAGTCCAACTGTGGTGTCCCCTGATCATCCAGATAAATACTAGCAATCTGGTTCTTCAATCCTCCTAGCCCAAGATGCTCGAGTCCCGCCCGACTTGCCCGAACGTCCCATTCACCTCTATAAAGGAAAGATTCACCTTCTGGTGAAATGAAACTGACTCTGCGGCGATAACAGTCAACGACTTCCTGGAAGGGAATCAACCAGTCCATGCCAAGAATGACATCATAGCCTGTCATCTCTAGGACATCGAGATCCCATAAGAAGTGATTCCCTGCAACCTTGAGAGGTCACTCTCTACACTGGTGTACACTAGATGTCCTCGTTCCCAAAGGTGTGTCTAGTGTCAACGAGTCGGTAGAAGAAAAGATGCAGAGCCCAAGGCTCTCCACGATAGCAATAGAGATAAATCTATGCATAACACCAGTATCGAAAAGGGCTGAAGATAAAACTGAGGCTACCAAAATCATACCTCGAACAGTAGAAGGGCTGGGATCCTGCTCATGATAAGTCTGCTTCACAGCGAAAGACCAGCCTGCACCGCGACCCTGCGCCCCTGACTGACCACTCTGAGCTGAACCTCCCTACTGGTGCTGAGGGACTGGTGGATGACCGCCACGACCTCGACCTCCACATCGGCCCGAACGGCCGGAAGAACTCCAGTTCCCTGACTGGTGAGAGACTGGTGGGGATGCTCCTGAACGAGGAGTCATGGAAGAACCCCGGTCACCTGCTGCTGGTCCAAAAACCTGGCAGAAACGCTAAAGGTGACCCATCTTTCCATAAGATCGGCACTCCATGGGGTCTATCTGGCACTGCGGCCTCGAGTACCCTATCCGACCACACTGGTAGCATGTCACTTGGATGCCTGATGATGCGTCTCGCTTCCTCGAATCACCGTGTGTAGGCTCTCTACGATGCTTCTTGTTGTCATCTGGAGGAAAACTAGCTCTAGAAGCAGACCCGCCCTGGCTCGCAGCTCTAGAGTCTCTCAGATTGCGTTTCGTAATCAATGCCTGGTTGATGATGGAAGTAATGGAAGTCAGCTGGAAGATGTTCACCTACGAGCGGATCTCCCTCCTGAGTCTATCCTCAAACTTCCTCTCCAAGAACACCCCACTCCCATCCAAAAGGGGTGTAAAACATTGCAGCTCAGTGAAACGAGAGGAATAATCCATGACAGATAGAGTACCCTACTCTAAGCTCATGAACTCCCGGGCTCGGTTGGCCCTCAGGGTCTCCGGGTAGAAGTAGTCATAGAACACACGCTGGAACTCCTCCCAAGCCATAGCTTGCTGCTGACCCGCCTGTGAGATCACGTCCCATCACCTCTTGGCAGAGTCTCAGAGCATGTAGGTGGCGAGCTTGACCCGCCTCTCTGGAGGCATCTCCAGATGCTCGAATATAGTCAGCATGGCTTCCAGCCATGACTCTACAGCCTGAGGTCCTCCCTCCCCCGAGAACGTGGGAGGATGCTGCTGCTTAAAGACCCGCATCAAGTCTTCCATAGACGAGACAGGAGGTGGTGCTCCCTAGAAGGCATGTATCATCCTCATGAAACCTTCCCTGAACTGTGCATCAGCGCCTACGACTGGTACAACAACCGGTGCCAAGGCTGGCTTGGCTGGGGGATCGAAAAGAAGTCCCTGATCATCCATATCTGGCGTCTGATCACTGCCTGACGACATACGTACGACCGGAGGACGTCTCGGAGGCATAGCTCTGAAAGATCAAAAGCACACCTTAGATCAGGAAAACAAGGACAGAGAACACAAGAGTAAAAAATGGGAATAGGGGAAGAAAAACACACAAGATTGCAAAACACAGCTACACGACATGTCTACTTAAGCCACTGACATGGGCATGTACTCCTGCCCTACAATTCATGTACACTTCAAACTACACGGCGTGTTGACCCCCACACATGGCATGTACTTGAAAACTATTCCCCTTCCTGATTCTCCTTACACGGATAACCCACATGGTCCGACTCAACCCAAGGCTACACGACGTATTCGAAACAAACACGATGTGTACTAGACAAGGCTTCGGAAGCCTGTGTTGTTAAGAACACATCCATATACACGGCTGAACCTTACACGGAGTTCTCCGAAAAAACACGGAGTGTATAGGCGAAGGTGACACCATCCCGTGTTGTTCGTGACACGACCGAGTGCCTAGGAAAGACTACAGTGTGTTTCGAACAAACACGGTGTGCAGAAAAGAAGTTCACACCGGCCCGTGTTGTTTGTGACACGGCCGGGTACCTGGACAGGACTACACGGCCTGTTCCCTATGGACACGGCGTGTTCTACCCGAGTTTCCCCAGCCTGTGTTGTTAGTGACACGGCCGGGTACACGGCTCTGTACTCACACGACATGTACCAATGGTACACGATGTGTTCCCGAAGTTACTCCCACGACACCATGTTATGCTCACACGGTCAGTGACACAGCCTGAAAACTACACGGCGTGTATCTAAAAAGTACACGTCGTGTATTCTGGGTTTTTCCAGCCAGTAGCTCAGAAACTGCGCAGAATTCCAGAAACACTAAAAACAAGGGAAAAGATTCCAAATTCCGATCCGTGAGGGCCCATAACACCTCAAGAACCAAAATTTGGCATTCATTTTAATCAAGGAACAAAACAAAAGTTTTCTAACATAACAACAGAGAAACTATCAAGCATCTATCACAACAGTATGCATAATCTAGACAGAGCCTATCACAATAGCATGCAATCGCTAATGCACCCTAGATGGCATGGCAAGAATGCATGGCATGTGATTCCTACAAGTGTCTATATGATGCATGAGATGGCATACCCTCATCTCATCAGGTTGCAACAGAAATAGAACCGTAATATCAAAACAGTAATAACACAAGCCATGTGAATCACTCTTGGTGAAATCAGATCAACTATAAAATCTCAGAATTAGCAATTGCAATTAATGAGGTAGTATGGCTTTTCCCTGTACACGGGTTAGCTACTCCCGAGCACAACTTAATGCCAAGTACCGAATCCTTCCTATCCTTGGATAAGGCCTCCAAACAGTAAATCAAGAGAAAAGAACTCCTCTGATACCACTTTGTAATGACCCAAGTCCGGAGCCCCTCCACTGGTGCCCCGTACCCAGTTCGCCACATGACCTCAAGAACGTTTCCCCGAACGCCAGAGGCTGCCGACTAGCAGCGAGGGACTTGGTGAGTCGGTGGGGAAACTATTACCTCATTTGGTAAGGTATACAAGGTAAGAAAACAACAATAAACAACGGAAGTAGTAAACAACATGCATAACAACGGAAACCAAACAGCGGAAGCAATGTAGATATATAACTATGATGACAATGATGCAGCAGGTACAAGTATCTAAGGAAAACAACAAACACAAAAATGTGCTGAAATAAAACTGAAACCAAGTGCAAAAGAAAACAAAGTAAGCTCCTCAGCATCGCGAGCCACGGCTCGGTCCCATGCTCCCCAGCTCCTGATGCAGTCAAGATCCTGAAGTAGAAGGGCGCTTGCCCTTATCTATACCTGCAGAAACATAGTCTGCTTGGGCCCAAAAGCATGGCCCAAATAGGGTGTGATATACAATCATAGTAGGAAATCACCCAAAGATTTGTGCCTAACATTCAATGAATACATAGCAGTAATAAAACAAGAAGCAGTAAACAGAAAAGCACAAGCAGCTACAATCTACAATTCTAGCAAACAAAGTACACAAGTAAACAACCAGAAACAAAATAAGAAACAGGTAACCCTCTGGGTAGCTCTCACAGTCTAACCCCTATGGTTCAACCTATAAGTACTAGCAACCCTCTGGGAAGCACACACAGTCTCACCCCTCTGGTTCAGTTACGTAATTAAGCAGACTCTCTGGGGAAGCGCACACCGTCAATTCCCCCTATAGTCTCGTATCGTGCTAAAGGCTCTCTAGGGAAGCACTCAACGTCAATTCCCCCTTTGGCCTACGTCTTGGATCTACAGACTCTATGGGGAAGCACTCAACGTCAATTCCCCCTATAGTCTTGCATCATAATTAAAAGACACTCTAGAGAAGCCCTTCCGTTAATTCTCCATTTGGTCTACTACTCTAGGTTCTCACAGTCCTGAGTATAACTAAACATGATCAGCGCATGTGTATCGTCCAAGTAAACCTCAAAAACTACTTGGCTATCAACTAAGGCTCAACAGTATAACAAAAGAGACAGTTCCACTATCCTATAACAAGGTATGGCAACTGACAAAACGCCCAACAGGAAAAACAAGCATGGGAAAGTAACCTGAGCACAAAATAAATTACTCTACTCACAAGCAATAACCTCTACTAAATAAATCAAGCAAAGCAGGCAAAAAAGAAGGGAAAAATAGGAAACACGCAATACCCCGTTCAAGGGTATTGGTGGAATTTGCACATAATATTCATCAACTTTCTACGGAAAGGCACAAACCACCTACCTCGATCCTAGGAGATCGATATATGTGAACCACGATGACAGATTCCTCTTAGAACAACGTAGATCTGAGAAAATGAATAAAACATTCATCCCATGATAACTTGGAAATGAGGAGGAATCAAGAAACAAGGCTAAAGCAGAAGGAAGAACTCATCGCTGCGATTCCAACGCAATCGACCGTGCTTGAATCGGAGAATGGACGACGAGCCAGAATCTTGGAGAAGATCTGGCCGTACGGTCGCTTCTGGATGGACAAAAACTGGAGAAGAAGATGAAACTGGGGGTTAGGCGCGACCCCAATCCGTTTAATGAAAAAAAGAAAGTACACGGCGTGTACTTCTTGAGTACACGACGTGTACTTTGATTTTCCGTATTTCGAATTAAGCGGCCTCCACCTCAGTCTTACACACTGTGTGTGTGGCCCGGACACGTCCAGCACACGACTTCGAGCTGGGAAAAAGTACACGGCGTGTACTCAGAAAGTACATGGCGTGTACTTCAAAAATTTCCAGAAAATTCATTTTTCTCAAAAACTCCAGAAAAAGGAAAAAAACGTACCTGAAAGAGATCCAGGTTCTTACATTAACTAAGATTTAGAATGTAAATTTGAGCATTGTAACACTTAGAAGTTTTGTTTTTAGAAATTTTTTAAAGCACGAGAGGTATCTTGGGAGTTTGAATGAGTTTTGGGGGCGTCAGGCATTAAAAAATCCATTTTGGGAGAAAAAAATAGAGAAACATGGTTGACCCATATTTAGTACTAACCATGTATCACAAACCGTGAAACATGTTTTCTATAGAGACATGGTTGGTTGAAATCGTGCGACACCCTAGGATAAATCGTGCATCCCTATAAGGGGGTGTCACTGTAATGACCCATAATTTTTAAATGATATTTGTTTCCCGAGAAAATGTGTTTATATTATATAAGATTATACACATAAAAATTATAGAGGAATTGAAAAAAACTTATCTCATTAATAAAGATCATTACATTATTTATCTATGAAACAAATGAAAATGCCAAACATTAGAATTGAACAAAAAATATAAAATAGAAAAGCTAATATGGGAAAATATGGATCATCCCAATCTTCTAGAATCATATCCCATACGACCAACACTATATAAATGAAACAAAATATTAGTAAACCAATCAACATCTTAGAAAATGTAAATATAACTTTAGGAGTAATTGTAGTAAATATTGAGTGAAAGAATGAAGTGGCTTTTATAGGAAGCAATGTGACCATTGGAATAGTAATACGATCGTTGGTCAATATAACCGTTGGTATAATTGAACTTTGGGAACTATACCCGTAGGTAATAATTTTATCATTATAATTAGTGATTATAAGTAGTAATAAAAAAGGATAATTGATGCATAAAGGAGAAACATTGTCCTCAAACAGTAGAGTCATGCTGTTTGAAGCCCATTTTTTTGAAATTGGGAGGGAGGTAACATCACTAGGGTTATCCATTAAACAATCCTAAGATGAGATTCAACAATTGATGCTTTAATGAAATCAACTATGGGATAAGTTCAAGTTAGTGTATATCACCACTCGATCAATGTTAGATGAGCCACCCCACAAGACTACCACCTCGCGCACCTTACCCTTAGGGCATATGTAGGTGTAATAAGGGGTTACATGTCTAGGCCTTAGTTACTTAAAGTGGAATTTCCTTTTTATAAATAAAATTTTTATTCTATAAATACCATTTTTAGAATATATTTTATTATTAAAATATATGTTTAAGTAAGACCAATTTGATAAATTTATTGTTGGATGCAAATATTTTTTTTGTATTTTTAGAAAATATATACACTTTTATAATAAACTCAGGTATTCTGAATAATATTTTTTAATTAAATAGTCTTTTAAAACACTCTTATTTAAATAGAAATTATAAAATAATTTTATAATGCCCTAGGAAATTTTTAGAAGTGTCATAAATTTGACCATGTCTTAAAAACTAATATTTTTCAATAAATAGGATGCTTATATTTAAAAGTTAAAATTATCATATTTAGAGAATTAATTTTATAAAATAAATATAATATTTTAAATCAAATGTCAAAATTAGGTTTGGGTGAATTTTTTAGAATTTTCTAAAATACTTTATTTTCCAATGAACAGTAAAAAATACAGTTTTAAGTTTTCAGTATGTTTTATGACTTCATATTTATGTCATAATAATTTAATAATTAATTAACCACAATACATGGTTTAAAATATTTTATTTTATTATTATTATGTATTTTAATATCTTTTAATAAATTCCCGAACCTATAAGTGTCTTTCCAAAGTCTAAAATGAGAAATTTGATTTTAAAAACATTAATTTTTGGAAAATATACTTTTCCATGTCTAAATAAGTATTAAAAAATGATGTTTAGTTCAAATGTATTAAAATATAAAAAAATGTGACTCAAATTTCTAAAAAAATGAGCAAAAACCATGGGTAAGAAAAAAACCATGGGTAAGACAATGGTTTTGCATTTCCAACAACCTAGATTTCCAAGACCTATATTTGGAAATTATTAAACAATACCTACACTTTTACTATAAAAAGCCACCCATTTCACCTTTCTACTTCACTCCCGATCCATCCTCTATGAAGATATGGTATTTTTTCTGCCAAATAGTACCCCCAAGGTTTTCTTAAGCCCCAAGGTTCCATCGTTAATATTTAGGATCAACTCTTCAAGTTAAGGGAATTCTTATCATATTCTTTTCCATTCAAGTAATTCTTTTTATGTATGTATTCTAAAGGATATGTTAATTTATTTTATTATTCTTTTAATAACAAACTTACTTTTAAATAATGTTTTTTCAATGGGACACCTTTGTTATCTCTCATTTTACCCTTCTCTAAATCCATGTTTTATACCTGTCATGTTGCCAAATTTACTTCTCAATTTCTCTCTTTTTCATAAGAAATTATTATACTGTGAATAAAAAAACCATTTATTTATCCATTTGTGATCACCTAGATGTTAATATAATTTATTAATTCATGTATTTACATATAAAAAACCCATATTCCCTTATTGTGGGTTAAAAATGATGTTATGATCAAGCCTTTAAGAACTTACGTACTCAATTATTTTATATAAAACCCATAATTTATTCACCTAAAGTTATTAAAAAGTGATTCATTATGGTCAATGTGGCTCACATGAAATTAATAAATATGAAGGGTGCACCCTGATAGTGGTCCAATGCATTGGGTAATGAATTTTATCTATAGAGACGACATGTTTATGATACCTTGGTGAATAACCTAGGTAATTTTCATTTATGACACCTTGGTGATAAACCAAGGTGGGACGAGATGGAAAAGGTGGGCCTCCTTGGGTGGGCCAATGGGTCAGACTTGGACAAGGTCTGATCCAGATTGGGTCAGACCTGGGTCAGGTCGGGGGACCTGGGTTGGGTCGGTGGACCTCAGGCCCGGTCGGGTCAGGTCTGTTTGACAGTAAAACAGACATAACTTCCAAAATGTACATCTGATTGATGAGAAGTTTTCAGTGTTGGGACCCTCATGAAAATACAGTACTTTTGAAATACTCCAAGTTAGTTTTAGTGAAAGCTGGGATACGACCAATGGCTTGAGGAGTAGATTCTCCCGAAATCAAGCACGCTGCGAGCATGAATCCTACGACTGGCTGTGATGAGAAGGAAGTGAGAGCATACCTCAGTGGCCCAGATGACCTTAGTGAAGAGTTGACCTTAGTGGAACAACATAAAAGTGGACCTTAGTTACTGAGCATACCTCAATGATGAGTAGACCTTAGTGGTCCAACAGATGAGCGAACCTCAGGGGCCCAACAGATGAGCGGACCTCAGTGGCCCAGTAGACCTTAGTGACGAGCAGAACTCAGTGGATCGATAGGCCACAGTGAAGAGAAAACCTCAGTGGACCAATAGGCCATAGTGACTCATTGGTGATGAGTCCCTTTTCAGTACAAGATGTTCAGTATTACGACTGATAGTCTTGCTTTCTATACTTTAGGTTATACCTATGTGAGCTGTCCACTACTTCATGTGTACTTTTATTTGTCATCTTTTCTTTGTAGTTTGGGGTCTTTAATGAGTATTGTGTTACTCCCCCCTGTACAGGCTCTGCCCATACATATCATGACTTGTACATATGAACAACGTTTTGACAGAGACCTTGGCGGTCCAGGACTAGGTGGTTCCCAGTGAGGACAAATAGGCGAGGGGTACTCCTACAACTTCAGAAAGCTAATCTTCACTTAATCTTCAGGTAGGGTCTTCTACGGATGGGTTTCTAGAGACTTTTTACCCCCTTTTTTACAGATTGTCTTTTGTTAGGTTTGTATTCTGTCCCCCTTTACTTCCAACTTTGTATTGTTTACGCTCAATAGTTGTCTTAGTAGCATGCATGTTTTCCCTTTTTAGAATTGTGGGTTGGGATTGTGAGTGTGCATGTGTAAAGGTACTCAGAAAATGCCTTCCACTTGCAGGATAATGTATTTGGTGCTAGTCACCATCCCCTAGCCTTTGGGAGGTGGACTTGGGGCAGCCACGACACGGGTCCCGAGGGACAGGTCAAGACAACACATATCAATGAAATAGTAAGTTAACCTTTAGAATAGTAATGTGACCCTTAGGAATAATAATTCAGCCAATAGAATAGTAACCACACCTATGAAATTATAAATAAAATTTAGGCATCTTATAAATGGTAATATGATACAATTATATCATTGTACAAGTAAATAAATGTTTTATAAATTATTAATTAAGTATTGATATTTTTAAAAAAATAAATGTTTATTTTCAATTTTATAATTAATATAATGATTTAAAAGAAAATTTATTTTCATAAAATGTATTCATAAATTAATAATTTGTAGTATTATGATTATAATATAATATTATGAGACCTTAATTAATATTTCAAAGTGTTATAAAATCATTTATAATTTTAAAATTGGAATTTTCCAAGTAAATGTTGATTTTAATTAAAAATTAATTTTCTCATATTTATAAAATTATTTTCATAAAATGGAGTTAATTTTTTATTTCTACACATAAAAAATGGTTAGGGTGAATTTTTGGTATTTTTTTTAAAATACTTTAATTTTTAGTGAATAGTGAAATACAATAATTTACGGTATCTATACATTAAAAGTTAAATACAATATTTATTGAGTCATTTATAATGTAATAACCATAATATAGAACCCCATTAATTATTTTAATATATTTTTATAATGATCAAACTATTCATATTCTTGAGGCAAAATAATAAACTAATGAATATAATAATAAGAAAACACCCATCTCCTCCACTATAAATACCACCCCTCACCACCTCTTCTCCTCACATATCTTAATCCTTGAATATTGTCAAATTTATGACTAATATTATTACCAATTATCTTCTCCACATCTAGGATCCTTTGGTCTTACCAAAATACCAATCCCAAGCCCCTTAAGGAGGTTCTCAAGGAGAAGAAATTCAAGAGGTAAAATCCTCTTTTGTTTTCCTTTTTTTCTTTTCAATTTCATTTATTTTCTTATATTTTACTCACATACTCTATCAGAACATGAATGATAACTCCAATATATTATATATATTGTAATTTTATTGTGTTAATGGAAAATCCATCATCAATCTCCTTCTCCTCTCCCTTTTATTCTAAAAATGAAAATATCATCCATGATGTGCTAATTTACCGCCAACGTGGATTATGTGTTTTCATTTTCCATTACCGCCTTAAATATGGTTATAAAACCATTATTATTATTAAATAATATTTTATTATACATATTATAATTCATATAATTTTCTATAACCAGTATATATACATAATATTGATTAATATGTTAAAACTAGTTTGTGATAATTAAAAATTCACCAAAATAAACTAATGTTCTTCAGTAACGTTCTATCTAATGAATCATTCTCATATCTGAAAAAATGATATATAATATCATTTAATATTATTTAATTTCATTAATAACATATAATTTCAATTTTGTATAATTAATCCCATTTTTTACATGAGCATCCATACATGTATACAAGTGATCCAATCATGAAAACCAAAGAAACAAACACTCCCGAACGAAAAAGATGAATCTTATAACTCATCAAAAAACCCATAAATTAACTTAATAAAATTATAATAAATAAAATTAATGTTTAATAGGATCTTAATTAAGTTATTAATGAATCTAATTTCATTATATGGGACATTAAGTGACAGCGTAAAGCAATTTCAGACATAAGGTAAGGGATTCCCCCTGAACCTCCATTTTTCATTCGGGTTAAACTTTCTCTATCTTTACCCCAATTTAATTATTAATTATTATTATTTATTCCTTATAAATTTTTATGTTCCAATCATATTAACTCATCTCAATTATTCTTTATTTTATGGGAAATACATGTTTTATAAGAATCCCTTTTAAATCCCCCCGATAAGCAAGCCCGATAAAAGGGAACTTCTCAATTTCTTACCCATTTTCAAGTATCATACATTATCTATTTTAAGATACCATTATTTTTCTAAAATCATTCATTTTATCATGAAAACTATCTTAGTTCATTTTATCATGAAAAACTATATATATAGTTCTTTAATACTAATAAACTAATCGATCCTTGGTGATTTGATCTCTTGTATCTATGCCATTATAATAAAACAACCACCGACTCTAGGCTATTGGGGTTGGGGTTGTTATAGTTGGTATCAGAGGAAAGTTTAATAGAAACCTTGGAAACTAGATTTTAAATAAACCTAACAATTATAATAACTCATTTTAGTGAATTTTTGGCTCAATACTCATGATGATTATGTGATAACTTATTATGTTCCATTATTTAGTGATGGTGCCTAATGTAAGGAAAGGAATCAATACCCATAGAGAATGTATGAATTTTCCTATCGAGTAAGACAACATAGTTAGTTTTGGAGCCGAGAAGATCATGTATATATTAGTATAGATTATGATGAATCACCATACCAAACCTATATTGGACTGTTTCTTGCAAAAAAATCCCCCATCATTTAGTGGGACTACTAATCCAGTGGCAGCTGATCAGAAGATAAAATCCCTTCAAAATATATTTCTAGTAATGGGATTAAATGAAAATGAAAAGGTAGTCTTGGTATTCTATTTTCTCAAGGGATATTATGATCAATGGTGGTATTTGATCCAAAATAGTAAGGAGGAATAAGAAATAGAAGGCATGGAATGAATAAATTTTAAAGAAACATTATTTAATAAATATTTCCCATGTGAGCAATGAATTTAAATAAATAGAAAATTACTTAGATTAAAGTAAAGGGAAGAAGAGAGTGTTGCAGAGTATGAGGCTATCTTCAAAAGACTATCCAGGTATGCTATAAATTACATGCGTGATTTAGAATACAAGATTGATCATTTCTTTGAGGGTCTTAATCCAAGTCTCTGAAGGGCACTGGATTCTCAAACATTTTCATCATATGATAAAATATTATTAAGTTCCATTAAAATAGAGAATGAATTTTCTAAATATAATATGTTCAAAGAAAATAAATAGAAGAATAGGTCTTATGATTACCATATAATAAGTGAATCATCAAAGAAGAAGAAGGGAATGAAGAAATTTCCATTATATAGAAATTTTGGAAAGAATCATCATGGTAAATGGTTGAAAGGCATGGGATTTTTCTATAAGTGTTTAGAAAAGGTTCATAAACCTAATGATTTCATGGTGAAGAAACAGATCAATAATGCTCAATGATTCAATTTTAATGAAATGCGGCATTATTCAAATAAATTTCCTAAGAGTCAGGGGAATCTACTACAGAAGAGGCCAAGGGGAGATGGCCAACCTTATGCGACCACTATAGTTGAATTACAAGTACTTAATGATGTGGTTGAAGGTAATTTAATCCTATATTCAAATCTATCCAATGATTTATTTGATTCTGGATCATCAAACTCTTTTATATCTACCCAATTTCCAAAGAAAATTATATATTTCTCTTTTGATTTAATAAGGGAGTTGTTAGTCAAAACTCCTAACGAATGTCTCATTGAGAAAAAAATGTTTTGTAAAATTACTATTATGGAATATAAATGTGCTTTATTTGATTAAATTATCATCATACTTATGTTTTACTTTGATATAATCCTTGTAATGGACGGGCTTTCAAAATATGATGTGAGAATTTATTATAAGAAGAAGGAAATTACGATTTGTGAGGAATATGCACAATCCCTTATCTTTAGAGAAAAAAATTCATCATGTGATTCTTATCTAGATCCACCCCAATATTTATACTGAATAAAATTCCAGGGGAGGAAGAGAAAACAACATATATGGATGAGGAAAGTCATATTCTAATTGATGATGTTCAAATTGTGCATGAATACATTGATGCGTTTTCTAAGGAATTACTTGGTAACCCACTAGAGCATGAATTTTAATTTACCATTGATCTAATCCCTAATGTAAGACCAATATCAAAGACCCCTTATATAATGGAAACTATGGAATTAGTGGAGTAGAAGAAACAACTAGACGATTTGAGTAATAAGGGATTTATTCTCCCTAGCGCTTCTCCATGGGGAGCCCCTATTATTTTTATTAATAAGAAATATGGATCCATGAGGCTATTAATTTACTATAGATAAATTAATTCTATTAGAATAAGGAACAAGTATAATTTTACTTGTATTGATGATTTATTTGATCAACTTCATGGAGCTCAATATTTCTCAAAGATTGAATTTCGTTCTGAGTATCATCAGTTGTGATTAAAGAAGGAAGATATTCTAAAGACAACTTTTCAGATGAGGTATGTACATTATGATTTCATAGTATTTATATTTATATTGACTAATGAAACCTCTGTTTTCATGGATCTAATGAACAAATTATTCGAGTAATATATTGAAGATTTTTTTTATATTATTCATTAATGATATTCTAGTGTATTCTAAAAGCTATGAAGACCATGAGAATCACTTTTAGATTATTCTTTATACTCTCATGAGGAAAGATTTATGTGGTAAATTTAGAAAGTGGGAATTATGGCATTAAGAAATTTATTTTATTGGAAACATTATCTCTTAGAATGAAATCTTAGTTGATCCTGTGAAGAAAAAGAAAATCCAAGAATGGACTATGCCAACAAACATAACTGAGGTATATAGTTTCACTGGTTTAGCAGGTTACTATCAGTGTTTTGTTCATAATTTTCCCTGATTGGTTAATTGGTTAACCAAGCTCACATGTAAATGGGTTAAGTTTGTATGGAAAAAATAATGTGCAAAATGATTTGAAAAATTGAAAAAAAATAATAGTTAATGCTCCGATTTTGACTCTACCATCAGGAAATGATGGGTTTGTGATTTACAGTGATGCATCGAAGAATGGACTAGGTTGGGTCCTTATGTAAAATGATAAAGTTATTATATATGAATCAAGGCAATTGAATACTCATGAAAAAAATTATCCAACTTATGATCTTGAGTTAGAATCCATAATCTTTTCTCTGATGATATGGATACACTATCTATATGGTGAAAGATGTGAGATATATATGGATCACAAGAGTTTGAAATACATATTTACATAGAAATAACTCAACATGAGGCAAAGGAGATGACTCAAATTACTCAAAGATTATGATTTCTCAATACACTACCATCCAGGAAAAGCAAATAAGGTAGCAGATTCATTAGGTAGTAAAGATCATGGACTTATTACCTAAATGAGGATTGAGAAAGATCCTATATTCATGGATTTAGTAAATATGTATATTGGTATTATTGAGGAAAAAGAAACATCACTCCTTTTTCAAATTATTTCTAAACCATATTTACTGGAGAAGATAAAAAGCTCTCAATCTGAAAATGAAAATTGTTAAAAGAAAATTAAAGCTGTTAAGGATAGAAGATTGAAATACTTTGTGTATTAGGATGGAATTCCAAAATTTGAAAAGAGGTTATGTGTTACATCAATACCTGAGATAAAAAAGGAACTATTAGATGATTCTCATAGCTTAAAATTCTCTATACACCCTGGTAGTACCAAGATGAATAGAGATCTAAAGGAACATTTTTGGTGGGATAATATGAAGCGGGAAATTGCTGACTATGTGTCAAGGTGTCTAGTTTTTCAGTAAGTGAAGGCTGAGAGACAACATCCTAGAGGATTTATGAAACCTATAAATATTTCTATGTGAATGTGGGATGACATTACGATGGGATTTTTCATAGGAATACCAAGGACACTTAGAAGGAATGATTCAATATGGGTTATTGTTGATCATCTTAAAAAATGATACATTTTCTTGATATAAGAGAATATTTAACTCTTGATAACCTAGAAATAATCTATATTAATGAATTTGAAATACTTTATGGTGAACCTCTATTGATTGTGTCTAAATAAGATCCCCAATTTACATCAAAATTTTGGAGGATTCTTCAGAAGTATTTGGATACTGAGCTTTATTTGAGTGTTTCTTATCACCCTCAAACCAAAAAACAATCTAAAAAGACTATTAAAACATTGGAAGACATGCTGAGATCACGATTACTTGACCTTCAAGGTATATGGGATCATTATTTACCTTTGGTGTAATTTTTCTATAATAATGGTTTCCATTATAGTATTCAAATGACACCATATAAAGCATTATATGGAAAGAGATGTAGAACTCTAAATTTTTGGGATGAATTTGGTGAGAGGAAACTTATAGGCCCATAACTTATTGAAGAGACAACAACAAAGGTAAAGACTATTCAGGCCCATATTAAAGAAACTCAAAGTAGACAAAAGAGTTTTTCTAAAAACCAGATAAAGGATTTAGAATTTCAAGTGGGAGATCATGTATTTCTGAAAGCATCTCTATGGAAGGGTGTCGTAAGGTTCAGTAAGAAAAGAAAACTGAGCCCCCGATATATCAGACCATTTAAAATTCTAGAAAGAATTGGAGCTATAGCTTACCGATTAGCAATGAAATAAAGTGTCTCCAAATTTCATGATGTATTCCACATATCAATGTTAAATAGGTACATGAAAGACCCTATGATGTACTCACCTATGAAGAAATAGAACTGGAACTTGATTTTTCTTACTGTGAAGATCCTATCAAGATTCTTGACATGATAGATCATGTATTGAGAAGTTGGATGACTCATCTGGTAAAGGTTCTTTGGATAAACCATAAAATAGAAGAAGCAACATGGTAACCTGAAGATGTTATTAAGAAGAACCACCCACATCTATTTAGAGGGTAATATTCATGAAAAATTTCAAGGATGAAATTTCTGAAGGAGGGAAGAATATAACACCCCAAGATTTTATGGTATGTATCTTCTTAAATAAATTCAATTCATAACTTACATTTCACAATTTTTTTTTCATATAATGTAAATCATATAAAATAACATTGAGAACACAAAACAAAATTTATAAGTGAAGAATAAATGAAATAAGTGGTTTTTTCAAGAAATTAAGGAATATATATCAATGAAATAATAAATTAACCATTAGAATAGTAATGCGACCCTTAGGAATAGTAATTATACCAATAGAATAGAAACATCACCTATGAAAGTGTAAATAAAATTTATGCATCTTATAAATGGTAATATGATATAATTATATCATAGTACAAGTAAATTAATGTTTTAGAAATTATTAATTAAGTGTTGATGTTTTTTTAAATATAAATGTTTATTTTCAATCTTGTAATTAATATAATGACTTAAAAGAAAATTTATTTTCATAAAATTTATTCATAAATTAATATTTTGATGTATTATGATTATAATATAATATTATTATACCTTAATTAATTTTTCAAAGTGTTATAAAATTAATTATAATTTTAAAATTGGTATTTTTCAAGTAAATGATGATTTTAATTAAAAATTAAAATTCTCATATTTAGAAACTTATTTTCATAAAATGGTGTTTATTTTTTAATTATACACATAAAAAAAATGGTTATGGTGATTTTTTGGGATTTTTCTAAAATACTTAAATTTTTAATGAATAGTGAAATATGGTAGTTTACGATATATATACATTAAAAGTTAAATAAAATATTTCTTGAGTAATTGATAACGTAATCACCATAATATCAAACTCCCCTTAATTATTTATATATATTTAGTTATAATGCTCAAACTATTCATAGTCTTTAGGAAGAATAATAAACTAATTAATAAAATAACGAGAAGACACCCCTCTCCTCCATTATAAATACCACCCCACACCTCCTATTCTCTTCACACATATTAGGCCTTGAATCTTGTACAATTACTACCCAATAATCTTAAAAATTATCTTATCCAAATCTAGGATTATTTTCTCTCTCAAAAAGACCAATCCCAATCCCCTTTAGGAGGTTCTCAAGGAGAAGAAATTCAAGAGGTAAAACCCTCTTTCATTTTCCTTTTTTTTCTTTTCAATTTCATTTATTTTATTATCCTTACCTAAACTCCTCTATCCAAACATGAATGATAACTAAATTATATTATATATACTATAATTTTATTTTTTTAACAGAAAATACATCACAAATTCCCATATCCTCTATCTTTTATTCTAAAAATAAAAATATCATCCGTGATGTGCTGATTTACCGCCATCATGGACGACGTGTTTTCATTTTCCATTAACGCCTTCAAGATTGGTAATAAAAAAATTAATATGGTTAAATAAGATTTTATTATACATATTATAATTCATATAATTTTTTATAACCAGTATATATACATGATATTAATTATTAATACAAAACTATTCCGTGATAATTGAAAATTCACCAAAATAAACTAACGTTCATCATTAACATTTTATCTAATGAATTATCATCATATATAGAAAAAAATGATATATAAGGCAATTTAATCTTATAGAAGTTCATTAATAACATATAATTTTAATTGTGGATAATTAATCCTATTTTTTACATGAATACCCATACATGTATACAAGTGAACCAATCATGAAAACCAAGGAAATGAACACTCCTAAATGACGAAGATGAATCTTATAACTCATAAAAAAGGCCATAAATGAACTTAATAAAATTATTCTAAATAAAATAAATATTTAATAGGTTATGAATTAAATTATTAATTAATCTAATTTCATTATCCATGACATTAATTGCAAGTGTAAAACACTCTCAGACATAAGGTAAGGGATCCCCCCGAACCTCCATTTTTCATTTGGGTTATGATTTATCTCTCTTTACCCCAATGTAATTATTAATTATTATTATTTACTCATCATAAATTCTATGTGTATGTTAAAATCATATTATCCTTTCTTAATTATTATTTATTTTATGGGAAATACATGTTTTTATAAGAATTCATTTTCAATTCCTCCTGAAAAGAAAGCATAATTAAAGGTAACTTCTCAATTTCTTACCCATTTTCAAATACCATCCATAATCTATTTTAATCTTCCATTATTTTTCTAAAATCACTAATTTTATCATAAAAAACTATATTAGTTCATTTCTAGTTTTATATAAACAATTATTATTTTTATGTTTTAAAGGCTCTTCAAAAGTTTCCTTAAACCGCACTAAAGAGGCTCATTTCTATAGTCTCTTAAAAACTATTTTTACAAATTTTCACTTAATTTGGACATAATTTATCATTATATATAACTATTTTACCTTATTAATGTCTAATTATTATTTAAATCCATTATTTCATATAAACCATTATGATATTCCCTTTTACCACTTATTCCTTATGTGTGGTGTATGTATATTTCCCTTCTATTTATGATGATCATTCATTAAATATCCATATTAATTATATCATGGATATGATTATTATCTTAGAAATATACCATTTTTACATATGGTGTTGTTATTGAAGTGAATCTATGTATAAAGAACGATTTGGACTTCCAGTGATAGGTGGGGCCCGGTTATAGATAGCCCCTCGATACATCAACATGTCTCATGAGACAAAACAGTTAGAAAAAACCCATTGTATTTGTTTCCAAAAGAATCAGGTGGGTATTTAACCACATAATTAAACCGAATTTAAGGTATAATGGTTCATGTTCTAGATACATGATGTCCAAAAAATAATCATTTTCTTCATTCAGTATTCATTTATTACTTTCCATGAGGTTTTCACTATAAAAAAAATATATGGATGCATTTTCATTATTATTGTACTGATGGCATGTGTTTTTTATATTATTTACCTTAACATAATTTCTACACCTTATTTACTTTTCTTCTTTTATTAATGTCTTATATAACCCTTACTGAGTGTTTGAGCTCACCCTTTTATTTATTTTCCTTCCCTAGGTGTGAAGATGAAATCCTTGAATAAGTGGCAAGAAGTAGTTTATTTTATTTTGTCATGTTCTATGTTTTATTACCAATGTAATAAGGGAACCATATATATATATATATATTTATTCAAGACTAATAAACTGATCAATCCTTGGTGATGTGATCTATTGTATCTATTCCATTGTAATAAAACGACCACCGACTTTAGGCTACTGGGGTTGGGGTCATTATAGCATTGGTGCTTCCCATGGACTTCTTGTTGTTTTTAATGTAATGGTTTAATTTCATGGTTTGGTTTATATTGTGATATAGATGATCCCATGGATGGTAAAAAATAATAAATGAATTATGATAATGAAGGTACATAATGCCTTGAGCGATATCGGGTCCCTCTTTATGGAACACCTTAGCTAAGGGTTTATAGGTAAAGTGAAACTACCTTATGCTGAATTATTATAGAGGGACCTTAGTTTGGGATGTGGAAATGTATTTTCAAACCCCCTTAGTTGAGGATATTGGATATGGAATTTTACATCATTCGGGTTACTGGGAATGACGTTACACACCCCCTTGATTGGTATGTTAGGCATGACCCCCATCTCTTTATTAATTATGATACTCATCATGGAATCCTATATTATTCACGATACTCGACATGGAGTCTTAAATTATTTATTATACACAAGAAATACATCCCTCATTACTCTATGTGACACTTGTGACTATGCATCAGGTCCTGGATAACACTACGTATCTATATATATGGATATAAATGTTACAACATATATAGTGAATATATATACATACACACACACACACACACACACACACACACACACACACACACACATATATAGTGACACATCATCAGAGATATCCCAACTTATGCCTATGCAGGTATCATCGACCTGGTGTCCTTGAGGAACTTGAGCAAGACTTGTTTACATTTACATTTACTATACAACCATACTGGTTATTATAGTTGCACACTGCATTTTTTATATTCACAGACTGGATGGAATTAGACACCATTTTTGGTTTTCAATTGAGTATATATTATACCCATTTTAAGCCTCCATTGCACTAGGGTACCCGAACAAACCTCATGGTTGTAGGATTAGGTTCTGGATTCAACTTACTTGCTATTTTTCATTTCTTGCTGTTATACTTGGACATGGGAGCTTTGGAGTAGTGGATGAGAATGTACTCAAGATACCTTCTAAATTTAGTGTATTTATTTATTTATCCTCTCATTAGACTAACCATGCATATTGTTCTTCTACTGTATTGGTGACTGCATGTACGTTATATTATGTTTATGCATGGTTATTTATTCATTTATAATTTATTGTCACCTATTATTATCTTCCACTACCATTTTATCTATTATGATTCCACTATTGATTATCTCTATCACTATTATGATACTATGATCATGAGGGTATAATATCCCCACTGTAACACTATTAGACTCTCTATTCTAGTCGGTGACCTTTGGCATATGAGGAGGTGTGCTTGAGGCCATGTGGCGAACCAGTTTAGGGCACCATTTAGTGGATCCTGGGTCAGGATGTTACAATCACTATTCGGGTCATCTAAGGGAGGAATGAGAATGAGTCTATTTTATCATTTTACTTCATATATTATCAAAATATTATCTGAAAAAATAATAAAAAATTAATGAAAAAATAAAATAAAAGAATAAAAAAATAAGGAAAAATAAAAATAAAAACAACATATATAAAATAATGGAGATGATTATGAATTATTCACTGTGATTACTTCCATGACTCATACCACTCTTAAAAATAAAGGGCATGATATATCATTCTTTTATTAAATTACTTGTCATCTCATCTCAAAATAAAAAAAGTGAAAAAAATGAGAATTATATTAAAATCATTCATTATATTTGTCGCTTGAATCATGAAGCATGGCATTAAAAAAGGGTGTGTGATGTTTTACATTCATCAGTAGAATTGAGTGAGGTATTTATCTTTTGTTTTCACTAAAATATTAATTTAATTAAACTTAATACTTTTAAACTCCTCTTTCAGGCCTAAAATATTTAAATGATTTTACCCACCAACCCTTATCCACCAAAGTCACCTTAAAAAAGACTTCATGATTGAAGATAATTTTATGACACATGGTGTGAAGAAATGATATTTTTTTATAATCCTATGGTAATGCATGTATTTTACAAGTCTATATTATATTTCTCTTGAGTGAAGAGTGAAAAGAATTTAAATTTTTGGTAAGTTGAGATTGGTTCATAGATGGATTTTTGAGGTTGAATAAATTTAAATGCATGATAAGAAAATAAAAGGGAATTGTTTTTCATAGATGATACATTGAAATTCAATTTTGGAAGAGATTTATGAAATTATATCATTATTAATTCTTGTGTGGAGTTGATATAAAAATTGGATGATTTATAATGAGTGAAATATTTATGTGTGTTGGAGTTTATAGATATAATATTTTCATAAATTTAAATTTTTATTTTAATGATTTAATGATCATACACCGAGTTTTAAGTGATCATTTAATAAGAATATGTAATTAAAGCCCGAATTTAAAAATTTCATGGAACTTACGATTTTTATCTTTAAATTTCACTCTAGTATTTTTATTTTAAAATATTATATGTGTTGAATTTTAATTTTATTTTTATATAATTTTACACATGTTGGTATATATATTTTCTTTCAAGACCATGATTTGGATTATAATTTTTCATGGAGATAATTGGCCTTGAATTTGATGCTAGATTAGATTAATCAATTTGGATATTACTTTAATGTTATGCCTATAAATTTTACATCATTTCTTATATTGGGATAATGTTTTAAAAAAAGTTATAGGAATCAAATGTGAATATTTAATTCAAATAGAGACACATTTATCTTGGTTTTTTTTAGGGTCAATTATCTAATAGAAAATATGGATTTTCTTTGACTCAATTCTCAATTTTCCATTTTATTTTTTATAAATCTAACCTCCCATACAATATATAAATATACATTATTAACATTTAGATAAAGATTTTCATGCATTAAGAGTTTGATGGGATAATGAGCGATTATTTTTGACTATTTTTTATTTCTCTCTTGAAATGTAATTCTTGCATTGTATATTTTCAAAAATAAAATTGTTTATATTCTCCATCTCTCCATCTATATCTCTCTCTAAACATTCTCTTCATCACGACCTCTCAAACTTACCATTTTGAGTGAATAACTTGAGTATTGGCCTTAGGATAGGTTTTGTTGGTGTTATTGGATTCTTTCAATTTAATTATTTAAGTTTAAATTTTGTTTATAGTAGGACAGTGAGTGTATTGATGGGTGAGGCGATGATTGTCCATCATTCTAAGATATTATTCTCTACTCTATTCTTTTTATTACTAAACATCATTCCTTAACATATTTGGGGAAATATATTTGTATGATAGAGTTGTGTAACACCTTGATATTTTATGATATATATCTTTTTAAATAAATTTAATCTCTTTGATATCTTGTGATATATGCAACCCCGAGTCTAAATGAATCATAATATAGTATACCATTATAACCAAGTTTCTAAATTAGTGGATATGAATAGTAATAACTAAATTATAAAAATTATATGGTTTTGACATGTAAAAAATGAATTCATTGGTTATGAATTTATTATAAATGAAAATAAAAATTATTTGAAAGTAAAATAAACGTTTTTCTGAAAAACTGTTTTTTGGCGTGTAATGCGTTTTTTATTTTAATAAATTAAAATAATAATTATTGGTGAATTATTTTAATTAAATTTATATATATTATATATTAAATAATTTTTTTTATCATACATCTAATATTTTTTCTAGGCATGAGATAAGAATAAATCTAGTTTTATACTTAAAAACTGTAGTTTTTCAAAAAAGCAGTTTCGTCGTGTTTCGTGCACTTATTCTAAAATTAATTTTTTCCAATTTTATAAAATTTATGTGAAAAAACGAAATTTATTTTTAAAATAAAAATTAAAAAATTATCTTAGAGTGAATTTTTTATAATTTTCTAAAAATATTTTTTTCAATGAATAGTAAAAAATGCTGATTTTTTATTAAAAATGTCATTTCATTTAAAATATTTACAAAGTTAAATTTGATTTTAAAATGGATTTTAAAGTAACATTAGTTAAATTATATTATTAATAATCCAATTTAGGCTATTTAAATCAATTTTATGTTGAATTTTACTATAATTTTTTTTATACTTCAGAATAATTTTTATTTGGGAAACCGCTTTTCATCGCGTTTGTAATTTTAATATTAAATTAAATTCTGAAAATTATATGAATTGAATTTTATAAAATGGATTTTATATTTGGATTCATCATAATTAATAATATTTAATAATTTCAACTTATTTTTTGATCATAATTAATAGTAAAAACAATTAAAATTAATTACCATGGTTAAGATTAAAACAGGGTTTTACGTGTTATATGAATGTAACACCCCAAGCTTCTACGGTACGTTTCCCTTCGAATAATGCGATAGCATGTGTAGTACGCAACCTCGAGTTCTAACACACACCACAACTAATTAAACTAGCCGTTGTGAATAGTAATACCTACTTTTTGAAATCATATATATTTTATATTTCAAAATGGACTTCATTTTTAGATTCGGAATATCAAAATTAGCCTAGGGTGAAATTTTGGTACTTTTCGGATAACTTTTATATTTTGATGAATAGTGAAAATTACTAAATTTTAATTAAAAACAACTTTTTTAATCAAAATAATTAATAGTGATAAATTGTGAATTTGAGTGGTTTTAAAGTATATTTAGAATATATTTTTACCATTTAATATAATGTTGGTCATTGGACATAATTTTACAATTAAACCGAACATAAACAAGTGTCAATCTTTTGATAGTTATTACCTCTTAAAAACACGCTTTTTGTTTTGACAGCGGGAATTAATTTTAAATTAATTTCTGCCACTTCTGTGTTTTGAATTTAGGAAAATGGATTCCATATTTGGAATTAGGATGTTCAAATTGTGTAAATAGGTAACTTTTATTTTTAGACATTTTGAATAGTTACTGTGGTAAATATTTTATTTACCATGGTTAAAGGGTAAATCCGGTAAATAAGGGTTAAAAAATAATATTATAATAATACAAAATTACCCTAAAACGTGTCCTAACCTTATTGGTGGACACATACCCGACCATGGGCATCCTTGGGTCAATTTGGGGACCCCTTGGATCCACTTGTATGTGGTAGGGACACATTATATTAATAAAGTTAAAATAAAAATAAAAATGGCATAAGCTTACATCTTTTAGAAGAACAATTTTTACATAGGGTTATACATGTTGAATTTTCGATTATAAATATTCATTAGAAAGATAAAAAGATTTCCTACATAATGATATTTTATTTATAATTTTTAGACATCAAATAATTTAAATTATTAATGACACAATAATGATGCAATGTTTACCTCATTAATAAATCATTTAAATAAATAAGATTATAATGATTAAAATATTATCTAAAACCTGTCCAATTCTTATTGGTTGATGTTATTTAGAATATGAGTCATCTTATCTTCGACCTCAATGATTTTTGGACCATTATAAACCGAATATAATTATATTATAAAGTAATACTTTCACTCTTTCCTAAAGAGCCCCTCCTCCCCCTTATAAAAGGAGACCACTTCTACTCATTCCTCACACCTCTCAAGCCACTTGGATCGTCCAAACTCTGCCCAACTAAGCTCCCCACATCCCTCTCCTCCTCCTTGAAGCTTCCCCTTAGGCAGAAAGCATTTCAACAAGTCCTTTGGTTCCAACCAAAGTGAGTTACCTAAATTAAAGGTAACGATTTCTCTTAAATTATTTTCATTTATTTTGCTTCTTCAACCCCCAAAATCTTTTTATTTCCTTTCTTTTGTAACAACACCAGTATCCTCAATATACTAGGATGTTGTTATAAGAAGGATTCAAACTACACATACACACAACTCCATCTAATGGATGATGAACATAATGTTTCTGTGGATGGCAAACTAACGCCTCACGAAACGATGATTGTTCAAATACATCTTACCGCCTCTCATGGTGGCCATTATGATGGAACTGTAATTAAATATGATGTTAATGATATATATTTTATATATAAGCTTCTGTAATTCCATTTTATTTCATACCATTATTCGTTTCATGTTGTATATACATACGATAATTTCATTTGAGGAAGTGCGGACTACCGCCCCCTTAAAATGATATGACTCGTTCATACCACACATGGAACGTATAAAGGATGGTGTTAATGAACTTAAGTAACATATATAAAATATTATATTATACTGGAATAGTAATATACCTATGTATCATTTGTATTCGATTCTTTTAAAATAAAAATTAAATGGAAGTAGCGTTCGTGCGTACGTACGGACTACCGTCTCCACGAACGCGATGAGATTCATTTTCCATCGTATCCATTCAAGTATAATTATCATTTGATGATTTAAAAATGATGTTTAAGGACTTGATACCATTCTGGATTTGAATAATATACAACTTATCCTTTACAAACATGTCTTACGTAACAAAACATACAAAAGCAAACAAGTAAGTTCACACCCGAAACATCGATAATACTAAGATATTATTATCAAATCAATATTAAAAGATCATATATGATATCATATTAATGTATATGATTCTTGTATAATTTAGTAACAATTATTTCACTATTATACAGGAGGTTAACCTACCCCAACCAAGGAAAAGTACAAGGTAAGGGTTTACTTTACAACCTCTTCATTATCCAAGGTTGTTTATACGTAATAATCTACCGGGATCTCTTTATCATCCACATCCATGTTTCTTAAAAATGCATTTCAAAACATTTTTACTATTTACTAGAATATGAGTTAAAGTCTTTTATACCCTTTTTGACTTTTATAAGTGGTTTATAAAGGAATCTTTCGGTCGTTTTCAAAACAAGGTCCTTTTTAACCTTTTCGACAGAATTGAGGTAAGAATGTTTTTTTTAACTTATACGGCGGGTGCGGTTATTTTACGCCGTTATAAAATCTTCAAAGCTTTCCTTACAAGCTTATAAGATTATTTTTAAAGAAAATGTTTTATTTTATATGGATCTTAAATGATTTCAAAATAAAATGAGATATTTCTTTAAAAAGAATTTTGATTTCATCTATGTCAACATCCTTTGATGGATTTTAAGATTATTTGAAGTTGATTTGTTATGATACAAAACTTCTATATTGTATTGAAGGTTTTGTGATATGTTTGACTGTGGATGTGCTATTTTTATACCATTCATAGTTTATGGTGAAAGTATTGACATTTCATATGATAGTTTTAATACGAATGTTTATGTTATATTTAAACCTTTTCATATGGGAATGCATTGGACTTAATAAGTGACGGGTGGAGCCCGCTATAGCTCCTCGATGCATCGGTAGGTCTCATGAGACAAACTAGTGTCTTGGCACAAGGCCTTGACAAAATCTTATTTGTAGTCTTGGCACGAGGCCTTGGCTATGTGGTTATGATAGTCTGGCATTATGCATTCCAACATTATGAAAGTGGTTATTGATTTTTGCATGTGATTATTCGATTAGTAGAATATCTATGTGAATAATTAAATGGCATTATTTCATTTTATTTATGCCATACCATGTTGAAAGTTCATATTTAAAAGGCTTTTGTTTTAGTTATACATTGCCTTAAATGTTTATTCTTTCCGCTATATTGTTATCCTTACTGGGCATTTGAGCTCACCCCTTTTCTATGTTTTATTTTTCCCAGGATGTGAAGAAGTAAGTTATGAATGACCTGCAGGGATTTTATGAGGGGATAATAGTGTGGTCTATTGAGACATTATGTTGTTGTAGTAGTTTTTCATTTTATAATGTAATGTAAAACTTATGAATATATCTGGCATTTTCCAAGGCTACTAAACCAATCGGTCTTTCGAGATTTGATCTTTCTTATGATCATGCCAATGTTATGTAATAATGCACCGACTCTGGGTAACTGGGGTCGGGGCGTTACAGTTGGTATCAGAGGAAGTTTAGTACAAACCTTGGAAGCTAGATTTAGATAAACTCTGATTAGAGCACATAGACCTAAGATGAACTTTGAGGATTAGTATAGAAGAACTTCCTAGAATTTTGGTATTGTAGAGACTTTGTGAGTTTTCCGAGCAATACATCCCTGTCTGGATACGAGCAGGTAGAGGCGGCTCTGGCACAGATGTACCTAGGGGTAAAACCCGAAAACACCGCTTTGAGCTAGACTCGAACGGGAACTGGTGCACGACAACGGGCCTTGCTGCACTCTTGGTTACGACACTCCCGGGGGATATGCTTAGGATAACTCTCACTTTCTTTACAAATCATTATGAAGGGTTTATGAGTATATACTTCCTCAAAGAAAACATATTTATGATTATGGATTATATCCATAGATAGTTCAATTTATGTTTAGTGTTTTATAAGTATGGGATTATGTATTTTGATTCATAAACTGATCTAGTTTATGCCATTGTTTAGAAATGGCGCCTAGTGGAAGAAATGGAAACCGTATCAATGTACGCACTCCATGTAGGGATTTCCCTCCTGCTCAAGATAATTATAGTGGGGCTGGTGATGCAACTGGTGCTGATCAGCTAATCACCGTACTGGGACAACTTACTCAGGTTATGAATAATAACCTTACCCGTATGGAGCACCCTGATCCGCAGCGTGGAGGATCAATGTTAGATCGATTCATGAGACAACAACCACCAACGTTCAATGGGAGTACAAATCCCTTAGTAGCTGAGCAATGGATATTTTCCCTAGAGAAAATATTTCAGGCTTTGGGGAGTAGTGAAAGGGAAAAAGTTACCATGGCAGTTTACCGCCTCACTGGAGATGCTGATCAATGGTGGTCATTGATTCAAAACATGAAGGAAGATGATGAAGTATCAAACATGGAATGGAGGGAGTTCAAAGATCTGTTTTTAGAAAAATACTTTCCTCGCGACCATCGAGCAGATATGGAAAGGCAATTTCTGAGTCTGAGACAAAAGGAGGATGATAATGTCACAAAGTATGAGGCTAACTTTACAAGGTTAGCGAGGTATGCTGGAGATTATATTCGCAACCCAAGAAGTAAGATTGATCGTTTTTTTGATGGGTTAAAACCATTTCTCCGTCGAGCATTAGTCTCACAATCCTTTTCATCGTACGAAGACATTGTCTCATGTGCTATCAAGACCGAAAAGGAATTCTCTAAGTCTTATGACTTTAAAGCAAAGCAAGAGAAGAAGAGACCTGCTGATCAATCTGGGAATGGAAATAAGGGGAAGAAGGGAAAGGTTGAATATCCATCTTGTGGTAAATGCGGGAAGAAACATCCTGGTACTTGCTTGAAGGGAATGAGAGTCTGTTACAAGTGTGGTGAAAAAGGCCACCAAGCTCATGATTGCAAGGGGAAGAAGGAAGATACCAACGTTCAGTGCTACAATTGCAGGGAGATGGGGCATTATGCAAATGCATGCCCTAAGCGTCAGGAGAACTTACCTCAGAAAAGGCCAAGGGATCAAGGCCAGGCTTATGCTATCACTACTGCTGAGGTAGAAGCTCCGAAAGACGTGGTGGCAGGTAATTTAATGGTTTCCTCAAGTTTAGAAAATGCATTATTTGATTCTGGATCATCGCATTGTTTCATATCTTCCCAGTTTGCTAAGAAAATTAGATATTTCCAATTTGATTTAATAAGGGAGTTGTCTGTTAAAACTACTAAGGGAAGTATCGTTGCAACAAAGTTTTGTGAATCAGTCCCCATTAGAGCACATAAATTTTCTTTATCTGCTGATTTCATCGTCATACCTATGATTGAGTTTGATATAATCCTCGGTATGGACTGGCTTTCGGACTATGATGCGAAGATTTATTGTAAGAAGAAAGAGGTTACGATTCTTGATGATAATGATAAGGAGCACCTTATTTTTAGAGCAGAATCGTCACCACCTAATTCTTATTTAGATCCACCCCCAACAGCTCAACTTAATTCAATTATTGGGGAGGAAGAGAATGAAATAACTATCGGTGAGGAAAGGAATGTTCAAATAGAGGATGTACCTGTTGTGAAAGAATTTGTAGATGTATTTCCGGAAGATTTACCTGGACATCCTCCAGAACGAGAAGTTGAGTTTTCTATTGATTTGATTCCTGGATCAAGGCCTATATCAAAAACCCCTTATAGAATGGCCACTGTAGAGTTAGTCGAACTAAAGAAACAACTAGAGGAATTGAGTAATAAGTGATTTATTCGCCCTAGTGTTTCTCCATGGGGAGCCCCTGTTCTTTTTGTTAAAAAGAAAGATGGATCTATGAGGTTATGTATCGACTACAGGGAGATCAATGCTATAACAATAAAGAACAAGTATCCCCTACCTCGTATTGATGATTTATTTGACCAACTGCATGGAGCTCAATACTTTTCAAAGATTGACCTTCGATCTGGATACCATCAGTTGTGTGTGAAGAAGGAAGACATTCCGAAGACAGCATTTCGAACTAGGTACGGGCATTACGAGTTTACTGTAATGCCGTTTGGATTGACTAATGCACCCTCTGTGTTCATGGATCTGATGAATAGTGTTTTCAAGGAGTATCTCGATGAATTTGTGGTGGTATTTATTGATGATATCTTGGTATACTCCAAAACCTACGAAGATCATGAAAATCACTTGCGCATTATCTTGAAGACTCTGAGGAGGCATGAATTATATGGGAAGTTTAGCAAGTGCGAATTCTGGCTTCAGGAGATTTCTTTTCTTGGCCATATTGTCTCTAAAGATGGAATCTCTGTTGATCCTTCTAAGACCAAAGCAATCCAAGAATGGCCAGCACCTACGAGTATAACTGAGGTACGCAGTTTTATTGGTTTGGCAGGTTATTATCGACGTTTCGTCCAGAATTTTGCCCGATTGGCTAACCCATTAACGAAGCTCACACGTAAAGGGGTTAAATTTGTTTGGACAAAAGAGTGTGAAGAATGTTTCGAAGAACTGAAGAGAAGATTAGTCAATGCTCCTATATTGACTTTACCATCGGGGAATGATGGGTTCGTTATTTATAGTGATGCATCGAAGAAAGGACTTGGCTGTGTCCTTATGCAAAATGATAGAGTTATTGCCTATGCATCACGATAGTTGAAAATTCATGAACAAAACTATCCTACTCATGATCTCGAGTTAGTAGCAGTGATCTTTTCTTTGAAGATATGGAGGCACTACCTCTATGGTGAAAAATGTGAGATTTATACTGATCACAAGAGTTTGAAGTATATTTTCTCACAAAAAGAACTCAACATGAGGCAAAGGAGATGGCTTGAATTACTCAAGGATTATGATTGCACGATACACTACCACCTGGGGAAAGCAAACAAAGTAGCAGATGCTTTGAGCAGAAAAGACCATGGAGTTCTGAACATGATGAGAATTGAAAGGGATCCAATTTTCATGGATCTAGTGAAGTTGGACATGGGAATAACCAGGGAAGGTGAAACATCAATGCTTTTTCAAATGGTTGCCAAACCATCTTTACTAGAAAGGATTAAGAGTTCTCAGAACGATGATGAAGAATTTCAGAAGAAGATTAAAGCTGTGAATGATGGGAGATTGAGAGACTTTGTGTATGAAGATGGAATTTTGAAATTCGGGAAGAGAATTTGTGTTCCCAATATACCTGATCTAAAAAGGGAATTGCTGGATGATGCTCATAGTTCCAATTTCTCTATACACCCTGGGAGCACCAAAATGTATAGAGATTTGAAGGAACATTTTTGGTGGGACAACATGAAGAGGGAGATTGCTGATTTTGTGTCAAGATGTATGGTTTGTCAACAAGTGAAAGCTGGAAGGCAACAGCCTGGAGGAGTCATGCAACCTCTTCCCATACCAGAGTGGAAATGGGACAATGTTACGATGGACTTTGTCATGGGGCTACCAAAGACTCCTAGAAGGAATGATGCAATATGGGTGATTGTTGATCGTCTTACCAAGTCAGCACATTTTCTTGCTATAAGAGAAGATCTACCCCTGGAACGTCTAGCAAGACTATATATTAATGAAGTTGTGAGACTTCATGGAGTACCCCTATCGATTGTTTCTGATCGTGACCCCCGTTTTACTTCAAGATTTTGGAAAAGTCTTCAGAAATCCCTGGATACTGAACTTCATTTGAGCACTGCTTACCACCCTCAGACAGACGGACAATCAGAACGGACTATTCAAACCTTAGAAGACATGTTGAGATCTTGCTCACTTGACTTTCAGGGTATGTGGGATCAATATTTACCTCTGGTAGAATTTTCCTATAACAATAGCTTCCATTCGAGTATTCAGATGGCACCATATGAAGCGTTATACGGAAAGAGATGTCGTACACCAACCTGTTGGGATGACGTTGGTGAAAGAAAACTTGTAGGCCCAGAACTGGTGGAGGAAACGGTGGAAAAGGTGAAAGTAATCCAAAATCACATCAAAGCAGCTCAAAGTAGGCAGAAGAGCTATGCCGATAATCGAAGGAAGGATTTGGAATTTCAAGTCGGTGATCATGTTTTCCTAAAGGTATCTCCATGGAAGGGAGTCATACGTTTTGGTAAGAAAGGTAAATTGAGTCCCAGGTACATCGGACCTTTCGAAATTCTAGAACGAATTGGGGCTGTAGCTTACCGATTGGCAATGCCGCCAAGTCTCTCCAAAGTTCAAGATGTGTTCCACGTATCTCTGTTGAGAAAATACATGCCTGACCCAACGCATGTACTCACCTATGAGGAATTAGAACTGGAACCCGATCTGTCTTATTGCGAAGAGCCCGTCAAGATTCTTGATACGAGAGAACAAGTACTGAGAAACCGGACGACGCGTCTGGTAAAAGTTTTGTGGAGAAATCATAAGATGGAAGAGGCAACGTGGGAACCCGAGGAACTTATGATGAAAAACCACCCGAGTCTTTTTATGCAGTAATACCCTAGAAATTGCAAGGACGCAATTATTTGAAGGAGGGGAGAATGTAACACCCCAAGCTTCTACGGTACGTTTCCCTTCGAATAATGCGATAGCGTGTGTAGTACGCAACCTCGAGTTCTAACACACACCACAACTAATTAAACTAGCCGTTGTGAATAGTAATACCTACTTTTTGAAATCATATATATTTTATATTTCAAAATGGACTTCATTTTTAGATTCGGAATATCAAAATTAGCCTAGGTTGAAATTTTGGTACTTTTCGGATAACTTTTATATTTTGATGAATAGTGAAAATTACTAAATTTTAATTAAAAACAACTTTTTTAATCAAAATAATTAATAGTGATAAATTGTGAATTTGAGTGGTTTTAAAGTATATTTAGAATATATTTTTACCATTTAATATAATGTTGGTCATTGGACATAATTTTACAATTAAACCGAACATAAACAAGTGTCAATCTTTTGATAGTTATTACCTCTTAAAAACACGCTTTTTGTTTTGACAGCGGGAATTAATTTTAAATTAATTTCTGCCACTTCTGTGTTTTGAATTTAGGAAAATGGATTCCATATTTGGAATTAGGATGTTCAAATTGTGTAAATAGGTAACTTTTATTTTTAGACATTTTGAATAGTTACTGTGGTAAATATTTTATTTACCATGGTTAAAGGGTAAATCCGGTAAATAAGGGTTAAAAAATAATATTATAATAATACAAAATTACCCTAAAACGTGTCCTAACCTTATTGGTGGACACATACCCGACCATGGGCATCCTTGGGTCAATTTGGGGACCCCTTGGATCCACTTGTATGTGGTAGGGACACATTATATTAATAAAGTTAAAATAAAAATAAAAATGGCATAAGCTTACATCTTTTAGAAGAACAATTTTTACATAGGGTTATACATGTTGAATTTTCGATTATAAATATTCATTAGAAAGCTAAAAAGATTTCCTACATAATGATATTTTATTTATAATTTTTAGACATCAAATAATTTAAATTATTAATGACACAATAATGATGCAATGTTTACCTCATTAATAAATCATTTAAATAAATAAGATTATAATGATTAAAATATTATCTAAAACCTGTCCAATTCTTATTGGTTGATGTTATTTAGAATATGAGTCATCTTATCTTCGACCTCAATGATTTTTGGACCATTATAAACCGAATATAATTATATTATAAAGTAATACTTTCACTCTTTCCTAAAGAGCCCCTCCTCCCCCTTATAAAAGGAGACCACTTCTACTCATTCCTCACACCTCTCAAGCCACTTGGCTCGTCCAAACTCTGCCCAACTAAGCTCCCCACATCCCTCTCCTCCTACGTGAAGCTTCCCCTTAGACAGAAAGCATTTCAACAAGTCCTTTGGTTCCAACCAAAGTGAGTTACCTAAATTAAAGGTAACGATTTCTCTTAAATTATTTTCATTTATTTTGCTTCTTCAACCCCCAAACTCTTTTTATTTCCTTTCTTTTGTAACAACACCAGTATCCTCAATATACTAGGATGTTGTTATAAGAAGGATTCAAACTACACATACACACATCTCCATCTAATGGATGATGAACATAATGTTTCTGTGGATGGCAAACTAACGCCTCACGAAACGATGATTGTTCAAATACATCTTACCGCCTCTCATGGTGGCCATTATGATGACACTGTAATTAAATATGATGTTAATGATATATATTTTATATATAAGCTTCTGTAATTCCATTTTATTTCATACCATTATTCGTTTCATGTTGTATATACATACGATAATTTCATTTGAGGAAGTGCGGACTACCGCCCCCTTAAAATGATATGACTCGTTCATACCACACATGGAACGTATAAAGGATGGTGTTAATGAACTTAAGTAACATATATAAAATATTATATTATACTGGAATAGTAATATACCTATGTATCATTTGTATTCGATTCTTTTAAAATAAAAATTAAATGGAATTAGCGTTCGTGCGTACGTACGGACTACCGTCTCCACGAACGCGATGAGATTCATTTTCCATCGTATCCATTCAAGTATAATTATCATTTGATGATTTAAAAATGATGTTTAAGGACTTGATACCATTCTGGATTTGAATAATATACAACTTATCCTTTACAAACATGTCTTACGTAACAAAACATACAAAAGCAAACAAGTAAGTTCACACCCGAAACAACGATAATACTAAGATATTATTATCAAATCAATATTAAAAGATCATATATGATATCATATTAATGTATATGATTCTTTTATAATTTAGTAACAATTATTTCACTATTATACAGGAGGTTAACCTACCCCAACCAAGGAAAAGTACAAGGTAAGGGTTTACTTTACAACCTCTTCATTATCCAAGGTTGTTTATACGTAATAATCTACTGGGATCTCTTTATCATCCACATCCATGTTTCTTAAAAATGCATTTCAAAACATTTTTACTATTTACTAGAATATGAGTTAAAGTCTTTTATACCCTTTTTGACTTTTATAAGTGGTTTATAAAGGAATCTTTCGGTCGTTTTCAAAACAAGGTCCTTTTTAACCTTTTCGACAGAATTGAGGTAAGAATGTTTTTTTTAACTCATACGGCGGGTGCGGTTATTTTACGCCGTTATAAAATCTTCAAAGCTTTCCTTACAAGCTTATAAGATTATTTTTAAAGAAAATGTTTTATTTTATATGGATCTTAAATGATTTCAAAATAAAATGAGATATTTCTTTAAAAAGAATTTTGATTTCATCTATGTCAACATCCTTTGATGGATTTTAAGATTATTTGAAGTTGATTTGTTATGATACAAAACTTCTATATTGTATTGAAGGTTTTGTGATATGTTTGACTGTGGATGTGCTATTTTTATACCATTCATAGTTTATGGTGAATGTATTGACATTTCGTATGCTAGTTTTAATACGAATGTTTATGTTATATTTAAACCTTTTCATATGGGAATGCATTGGACTTAATAAGTGACGGGTGGAGCCCGCTATAGCTCCTCGATGCATCGGTAGGTCTCATGAGACAAACTAGTGTCTTGGCACAAGGCCTTGACAAAATCTTATTTGTAGTCTTGGCACGAGGCCTTGGCTATGTGGTTATGATAGTCTGGCATTATGCATTCCAACATTATGAAAGTGGTTATTGATTTTTGCATGTGATTATTCGATTAGTAGAATATCCATGTGAATAATTAAATGGAATTATTTCATTTTATTTATGCCATACCATGTTGAAAGTTCATATTTAAAAGGCTTTTGTTTTAGTTATACATTGCCTTAAATGTTTATTCTTTCCGCTATATTGTTATCCTTACTGGGCATTTGAGCTCACCCCTTTTCTATGTTTTATTTTTCCCAGGATGTGAAGAAGTAAGTTATGAATGACCTGCAGGGATTTTATGAGGGGATAATAGTGTGGTCTATTGAGACATTATGTTGTTGTAGTAGTTTTTCATTTTATAATGTAATGTAAAACTTATGAATATATCTGGCATTTTCCAAGGCTACTAAACCAATCGGTCTTTCGAGATTTGATCTTTCTTATGATCATGCCAATGTTATGTAATAATGCACCGACTCTGGGTAACTGGGGTCGGGGCGTTACAATGAACATGTGTTAAAATTAATTTTCCAAACTGATAGGTTGTTTATTTAATAAATTAGATTTCATATTTATAATAATTGGGTAGAAATTATATAATAAGTTTCATTTTATTTTTATTCTTAAAGGATAAATTATCCAGGTAAAAAAACTAGTTACTGTGGTGAAAACTAAAATGATAAAAGTGTGTAAACTTAAAGGTTAAGAGAATAACATGTTTAAAACATGTTTATTTTTTAGTTTTTTAGGTGTTAATAGAACTTATTTTCTATACAATCCATTATTTATAAATTTTTGAGGCACTTCTATTGAGAGAGACTTCCCATTATTGAATAGTTTTGGGTATATACAAAAATGTCACTCCTTATCTCTTATAAAAGAGCACCTCCTCTCCTCTCCTATCCAAAATTTAAGAGGTGTTTTGTTTTTCCAATACCTACAAACATTATTTACTTAAATACCTCCCTATGACCTAGAGCCATTGGTTTGATCAGAAAAATATCCTAGAAATGCATTAGGTATAAAATTAAGTAGGTTGTCCAAAGAATAGGTATAGTTATTAACCATGTGTTTTTGTTTTATTTCTTCTCCCAACACCAATAATGATTTTTATTATAGAATAGGAAAATCTAGCCCCATAACCTGGGACTAGAGAGGTGCATAAAAATCATAATGGGCCTGTAGTAATGAAGTCCCATGACATCATTAATTAAAAAAATAGATCCTTATTAAGGAAAGGAGCCCTTACAAGAGAAAATAGAAAGAGTCAGAGGGAAGATCCTAGGAGGCTAGAAATAATGCCATCGATCGTGTGTATGGAGAAATACATACTTGAAAACTAATGTAATTTTTTTTCCATCACTACCTCTCACTTCTAGATATAATTATGGATTTAATATATATATATATATATATATATGATATATATGAAATAATTATACTTCTAGAGTTATGATATCATATCTACCTTATTACCTTACAATCCATTGAAAAACAATAACGTCTCTCATGCGTACATGTGGACTACTACCTCCACGGACATATGTGATTAATTTTTCATTTCCGGTTTATATAGACGGTAATAAGGATGTATTTTTTTTGAATATATATGATATAATAATTATTCTACAAATGTTAAATACTATTTTCATTTTTTTCATCCATCAAAAAATAGAAACAACATTCATGTGTACGTACGACCTACCATCTCCATGAATGGTGTAATTCATTTTTCTATCACTGCTTTTATGGATGAATATAAATATGTATATAATTAATATATATAAAATTTCTATCATTATTAAAATCATGGAGGTGATGAAACCATGATCAAATTATAAGGATCAAAACTACCAAACCAAAACATATATGAAAAAATGAAGCAGTTATTACTGGTTTCATCACCTCTATGATTTTACCAGCATGGTTCTAGTGTGGTCGGAGATGGATCTAGATTAGCTCGGAGGGGGGAGGTCCTGGATGTCTTCCGTGAGTTTATTACTGGTTTCTTGTTTGATGATGTGCATGATTTGCTGAATGGTGTTGAAAGATGGTTTATGCTCGTATGGTGTTGAGATTGGTACTTATGATGGCTGGTGATGGGTTTTTGTGCATTGATGACGTGTTTCGTGTTCTTGCGGTGAATCTGCTGTGCAATTCTGATTGATTCTGTTTGGGTGGTGTGTTCTGTTGTGCGGTCAGAGGTACACGAATCTATGCTTCCATTTCTACTTCAGGGGTTGTTCTAGATGAAATTTAGAGATGAGTTTTCATCAGATCATGGCTATTTGGAATCGTATGTTTGAGACGGTATGGCCTTTTCCATTGGTACTAGGCCCGTGCATCTCGGAACGGGACATCTAGCCAAGTAGTGATGAGAAGGTGGAAGCTGGACTGTTTGTTTTATGCTGGGGAGGGGTTTCCCTTGTTGTTTGGATTTGGTTTTATGGATTTTGGTCCTTTGAGGCACAATTTAATGTCTTATGTCCTTGAATTCCTATTAGGTTCCCCTTCATCCTTAAAAGGGGTTTATGATATAATAAAAAATAATAATTTTTAGTCAGTCAGTATTACCCAGAATAGTGATTTTAACAAAGAATTGTTAATAAAAAGGTGATAAAAGATTATAAATAAATCAGATATAGTATGATATATATTAGTATGGTTATATAATATATGTATAATAAACCTATATTTATTATGTAGTAGGTTCAAACATATATGAAGGAAGTTGAACCTGAGGTAAGGGTTTATTTCACAATCTCATCATTATTTGATATTGTTTATGTTTATGTCTCCACTAGGGAAATTATTTTATATTTATATATTAAAAAAAATTATTTTCTTATCCTCTAGTTATTTCTATAAATTACAAGTTTCCTTTTAATTTTCTCTCTCTAAGTACTTAAGCTACTAAAATAACTTGTTTAAGGAAAACCGACCTTTTTTTTTCTATTGGATCTAAAATATTTTTCTTCTATGTACATATTTTCCTTAAAATGTATAAAAGTATTTTATTAAATTATAAAATTATTTATAAAAAAAAATTACCCATGTTTTATTTTTTATAATTCTTTTAAAATGAATCCTCTTATTATTTTTTGAATGAGGTACTTTTTTCACCTTTTTACAACAGTGTGAAAGGAATGTTTTTTACAAAATGTAAAAAATTAATTATTGTCATAACAAATAATTTATTTTAATATTAATTTAAAATTTTAGAAGGTTATTTTCAAATAAAATGTTTTCCTTAATATTTGGGAAATATTTTATACTTTAAATAAGTGATTTCAAAGTGAAAAGGGTATTTTCCACAAGAAAATTTCTAGTGATACTTTTAAATTATTTTCATCTATGTGAAAATACTTTTTTGAATATTATATTGAGGATATTTTATAATGATAACATCCAAATTATTTATCTAGATGGTTTATGATAAGTTTGAATGGGGAAAGTATTGATATTATGTATTCTAGTTCTTCTAATATGGGCAGTTATTGATTTTTATGGCATATTGATTAAGTTTTATTGATTATTAATATAATGAATACATTGGAATTATTAAATGATGGGAGGGATCCATAATTATAAAACCCCTTGATGCATTGGCAGACATCATGAGACAAACTAGATTTGGTATTTGGCTGAGACCTTACCCATTTATGTTATATTTCTTGGCATGAGGCCTTGATGGTAAGTTTTAGATGTCATGAATTATTCATTCCATCATTATAAAATCAATTATTGATGTCCATGTGATTATTTTATTTGTTTTTATATCTATTGATAAGTTTCTAGTTCATGTTGTTATTTATATTTAATTATTTAATCACTATTTATTATTTTATATTATTTATTCCTTATTGGATTTCACTATGCACATACCCTTACTGAGCATCTGTGATCACCTATTTCTAAATTTTCCTTTCCCATGGATACCAAGAAGTTTATTATGATTTATATATAGGGATATTCTAAAGGTAATAATGGTATTCTCAAAAAAATACTATGTTATATTTTAAGTTTTCAAATGTAATGTAAAATTCAAGCATGAATATAGTTTTCCAAGACTACTAAACTATTCAGTCATTTGGGATGAGGTTCCTTTTATCTAGTTCTAATAAAATAAAGAAAACACCATATTTAGGTTACTAGTGTTGGGATCTTTATAGTTGGTATCAGAGAAAGTTTAGAATAAACCTTGGGAATTCAATTTATGAAAACATAGATTAGGGAATATAGGCCTATGAATGTTTTTGAAGATAATTCTAATTATAAGATATCATCTGAATGTTTTGGAAAGGTAGGTATTATGTGGTTTTCTTAGAAATACATCTCTATTTGGGTACTACAAGTGGGAATGGTTTAGGAACAAATACATCTAGGGTTAATAACCCCGAAAAAATTTGAGTTGAGTATATATCAACCATAATTATAGTTCATGGTGAGTGTTCTCTTACTGCACACCTGGTTTGAAAATACCGGGGGATATTCTTGGGTTAATTCCCATTTTATTTAAAAACCATTATGAAATATTTGAATTTTTTTTATGATTTGAGAATATTCCCAAATAAGCCAAGTTTAGGATTCTGAGATTATATATGCATAAAAGCTTTAATTTATGTTAAGTGTTGCACTAATTTGGAAATTTGAATTATGATACATAATTTTATGATCTAGTATAGTGTATTTAATTGTATAGAAATGGATCTTAGTGGAAATATTGGAAACCGTATCAATACACATAATCTATGTAGGGATTGGTATCCTGGGAAATATAATGAAGCTGGATCTAGAGCTTCAGCTGGAACTGAACAAATTATAACTATATTAGGGAAAATGACTCAGGTTATGAACAATAAAATTTCTCATATGGAGTATCCTACTGATCTATAATGTAGTGTAACAATATTATACCACTTCATGTGTCAAAAACCTCCATCATTCAATGAGACTACAAATCTATTTTTAACTGAGCAATGGATAATTTCCTTAGAGAATATATTTCTTGCTTTGGGAAGTAATGAAAGGGATAATGTTTTCATGTCCAATTATCATATCTCAGGGAATGCAGATCAATAGTGGTCATTAATTAAAAACACTAAGTATGAGTAGGAAATAATGAGCATGGAATGGAAGAATTTTAAGAAAATTTTCTTGGAAAAATATTTTCCTTTTGAACAATGAGAAGATATGGAGAGACAATTATTAAGTCTAAGACAAAAGTAAGGGAAAAATAATGCTAAGTATGAAGCTAACTTTACAAGGTTATCAAGGTATGCTATAGACTATATATATAATCCAAAGATCAAGATTGAACATTTCATTAATGGGATTAATCCAATCCTTCAAAGAGAACTATTATCCCAAACATTATCATCATATAAGGATATAGTATCATGTGTTATCAAGATAGTGAAATAATTATCCAAGTCTTATAGCTTATAAGGAATGCAAGATAAGAAGAGTATGGAAGAGAAAAAAATAAATATGGCAAATAAGAGAAAGAGTAATTTTCCAACATGTGACACTTTTGGAAAGAAACACCTTTGTACATGCCTAAAAGGGAAAAGGAGTTTTATTCAAGTGTGAAGAAAATATCCACCATGCTGATGAATGAAAGGGTAAGGGAGATGCTATAAAATTAAAGTTATTTATCTATAAAAAATGGGGTACTATTCCATCTAATGCCTCAAACATTAAGGGAACTTACCAAAAAATAATCCAATTAGAGAAGGTCAAGCTTATGAAATTACTATATCCAACGTGGAAGTTACTAGTGATATGGTGAAAGGTACACTTATCATCCACTCCAATGTTGAATTTTTTTATTCTATTCTAGTTTTATCCACTCTTTTATATATATATATATTTTTCTAAGTGTATTACATCACCACCTCAAAGATGAGATATTGAGTTGGCGATGAAAAATCTCAATGGAAGGATGAATACATCTCAAGCCTACAACTCCTATTCGATATAAGTTTATGGTATGGTTCTTCATTTTAATATTTTTATTTTTTTACTTTACTTGAATTTGATGTAATTTTGGGTATGAATTGGATCTCTCTATATAGATACCATATCAAATTTTGAGTAAGTGAAGTTATATTTGATATTCTGTTTCAACCTTTAATCATTTATCTAAAATTTTTAGGGAGAAACTCAATATTTAAAATTTTCCTATTGTTCGAGAATATGATGATGTATTTCTGGAGGAATTTCCTAGTCTTCCCCCAAATCCTAAATTTGAGTTTTCAATAGAACTCATACCAGGTGATTTATCTCAATATGGTTTGTAGTTAATTTTATGGGTAAGAGGTGATATTTTTTCAAATTAGTGTGAGGGTTAAGACCGGATGATCCTATTTCTCCAAGTCTTTTTATTATAGATTAAGACTACTTTATCAAACTAATGTCAAACTATATTCATGGTAGAAGGATTCACCCTTTCAGTTGTAGAAGAAATTTTCTTGGAATCTCCCACATCATTTTTATTGATGATATCCTTATCTTTATCAATAAAAATATGATATCTATTCAGGGTAGAAATAATTTTGTAGAGGAATATTGAAAATGGAGAGGTCAACACATTATCTATGAGAAGAGAAATGTATATATTTCTAACTCCTGTTCAGATCACCAAGAAAAAAATTGAAGACTGGAAGATATTTAAAAGGAAATAATTTCCTATGGACTACCTGGGAGCTCTAATATCTCCTGGTGGCCTTCAAATTCAACACTTTTATATCTTGGTATCCAAAATTACTATCCATATCAATAACTAGAAGAGTCACTTTTTATATTTTAGGGGCTGGGTTACTTTGGATAATTGTGTTATCACTTCCATTTTGATGCATACTCTCACTATTCTCAAAGCCCCCAGAATGGTTATTTAAAAAATTTAAAAAATCAGGACATCCTTTATTTGGGATGCTCACATGGATGACCACTACCATTGGGAATCTTGGACCAGAATAGATAAACTGATTGAGGTAAGAGGCAATGAGCTTAGGAGTGTGTTTGAATATATGCATTGCCTCCAAGCCAAGTTGGCATGGGGGGATCTGGAAGGGATATCTCTATAGATAAATTTTATTGTGCGGAAATATCAATAAGATTTTTAAAATCCAAAAGGGAGAGTTTCCAGCCTTTGGAACTTGTTAAGGGGGAATATTTCGGAGCTACAAGGTCATTCCTAGTGAATTGTTGGTTGTAGGGAGATTAACTAACAGAAAGACAACTGGGTGGGTGTAACCCATGGTTTTTTTGTACATCCTACTCCTAACATCTCATTTTAGAAAGATTGCACGTTTATGACTTTAATTAATTTGACTCTTGATCCTTATCAGCACGATGTATTCAAAAATATTCATCTATCTTATGAACCCAGTAGGCTTGTCCTCACTAGGATGTCATTAGGTTGTTATTTTGAATAAGGATTATCAAATGTCCTTGTAGGCAGGTCTCAATGTTGGAATGGGTAAACTTATTTTGTGTAAGGATATTGTGATCAAGTATAATTTTCCAATTTGGTGTATTTGGCATCATGAAATCCTAATAAACGTGGTGATCAAGTGAAAAAGGAATTTCTTTGGTGTCTAATTTTTTTTCTACTTTAACTCCAAAGTTGAAATGAATGATCATTTATTTGTTGAGAGTGATTGGGAAAGAGATGTGTGGAGTGGATTCATAAATCTAATTAGAGTTTAAAATATAGAGGTAAATGGAAATATTTTTAGTTTGTTATAGTTCTCAGAAGTGGAGGTGAATGGAACTGAATGGAAGGAGAGGACCATTCTTATGTCACCTGGATGCTGGTACATTTGGACTACCAAAAACAAAGTGTAGGTGGAGAATATTTCAAGATCAAGTTTATCCATGAAAATCCATTCCAGGTTCCTTAAATTTGATCTGATACCACTCTTAAAGTTTTGATATAATTCACATTCCATGAGGATGATCATGTGTGGCAATAGACCTACACCTATTTTGTAGAGGGTGTCTCGGCTGGGTAGATGGGTTCGATGGAACCCCTAGTAATGTGATCAAACTCAAGATTGATGGTTCTTATAATTATGATATCATGAGAGGGTGTGGTTTTTTCATGACTCTAATATTTTTATGCTCATTTCTTTCAGTATCTTCTAAGGGTGTGGTGACTCTTTGATGGAAGTGGAAAATGATTTTCTCAATGGGTTAAAAATCTTCCTTTCCTTTAGTATTACCACTACTGAAATTGAAATATAATCATTAGTTATCTATGAATCTCTCCATGGAAGGTATGATCCCCCTGGTCCACTATTTATCTCATTCAGAGATGTAGGGATCTCATTAGATGTGAAACTATGAACCATACAAAGTGTGAAGAATTTTTTTTGGCTGACCGTTTAGCCTCAATGGGTGATCATAGTGACCCTCATATTATTATTTTTAGTATAGTATCCCTTCCCTATACGTTTATTAAGTTTTTTAGATCAGATTCACTTGAACTTCATTACTACAAGCCTCCTTAACTATTTTGTTTCCTTTTTTCCATGATTAATAAAATAACTACCATTTTTTTGATATAAAATGGACCTGATTGAGTTATAGTAATTGGAGATGAAATTATAGGAGAATATATATAAGAGATTAATTAGGCCTAGTGCTTCACCATGGGGTTCAACTGTTCTTTTTTAAGAAGAAATATGGGTCAATGAATCTCTGTATTGATTATTAGAAACTTAACAAGATCACTATTAAGAACAAGTATCCTCTACTTTGTATTGATGATATATTTAATCAATTTTGAGGATATCTATAGTTTTCCAATATTTATCTTTGATTTAGGTATCATTATAGAAGGACCAAGAAGGAATATATATTCAAGATAGCCTTCTGTATAAGGTATGGCCATTATGAATTTATAGTAATTCCATTTGGACTCACCGATGCTCCTACCATCTTCATGGATTTAACGAATAGAGTCTTTAAATATTACCTTTATTAGTTTTTCATAGTCTTTATAGCCAATACTATTATATATTAAAAGATAAAGGAAGAGAATGATGAAGATGTGATATTTTTGCTGAATACCCATAGGAAATAGAAGTTGTATGCTAAATTTAGCAAGTGTGAATTTTAGCATTAAAGAGTTTCATTATTGGGTTATATAATCTCAAGTGAGGGTATATCAGTGGATCCTTTAAACAAGGAAGTTATTTATGAATGAATGAGACTAACCATGGTAACCAAAATTTTTAGTCTTATTTGGTTAATTGGATACTACTGAAACTTTGTTATATATTTCTCATTACTATCTAATCCACTCAAAAAGTTAACTTAGAAGGGGGTTAAGTTCTTATGTATAGATGAACGTGAAGAAGGTTTCAGAGAACTGAAGATATGGTTGGTCAGTGTGCTTATTCTTACACTAAAATGTAGTGAATAAGGGTTTTGATCTATAGTTATGAGTCAAAGAAGGTATTGGTATGTGTTATCATTCATAATAACATAGTGAAAACATATGCCTCTCACCAATTCAAAAATTCATTAGAAAAAATTACCCTACTCACGATTTGGAGTTATATATAGTAATTTTTTCATTAAATATATAGATACATTATATGTATGGTTAATGGTGTGATATATATAATAATTATAAAATATTTAATTATACATTTACATAGAAGAAGTTGAATATGTGACAAAAAAGGTGGTTGGAGTTGATCCAAGATTATGATTTATTGATAATTACAAACCTAGGAAGGTGAAAAAGGTGGGTGATGATCTAAGTCGGAAAGAACATGCTAGATTATCTATGATGAGGATCACAAAATAACCAAAATTTATAAAATTTAAAATGATAGATCTTGAAATCTTAAAGGAAGGGGGAAAATATTATCTTTCTCAAATGAGTGTTCAACCATCAATCCATGTAAAGATTAAAGAAGAAAATAAGGAAAATGTAGAGTCATAGAAGAATGTAATAAATGTTCCTAAGTTCAACCTTTATTGTGATGGGATGATAAGGTTCAAGAACAATTTATATGTTCCATCCATACTAGATCTGAATAATGAGCTATTGGATGGGTCTCATAGTTCAGTATTCTCTATTCATCCGGGAAGTATGAAGATGTATAGAGATATGAAAGAGTATTTCTTGTTATAAAAAATAAAGAGAGATATTGATGAGTATTTATATCAGTGCCTAGTATGTTATAAATTCAATTCTAAGTGACTAAAATCTACGAGGACGTTACAACCATTAACGACACCAGAATGGAAATAGGAAAACATCACCATGGATTTTTTTGTTAGACTCCCCAAAATGTCAAAAGGTTATAATTATATATTGGTTGTAGTCGAACATCTTATAAATTCAGAACAATTCATTATTAAAAAAGTGTATTTATCTCTTGATCATCTTTCTAGAATATAAATTAAGGAATTCAAAAGTTTTCATGAAGTACCACATTCTATTTTATCTTATTAGGATCTAAGGTTTACCTTGAAACTATGGAGAAGTCTTCATAAGACTCTAGATAAAGAGTTATGTTTTAGTACTGCTTATAATTTTTAGAGAGATGGTAAATTTTATTGGATAATTAAAACCCTAGAGGATATGTTGAGATATTGTTCAATGGACTCAAAAGGTAGTTGGGATCAACACCTTTCTCTAGTTGAGTTTTCTTACAATAACAACTTTCACTTGAGCATTCAGATGGATCCATATGAATTATTCTATGGAAATATTTGTATAACTACAATGTAATGGGATAAAGTTGGTGAAAGAAAGCTATTGGGATCTAATTTAGCTGAGGAAATGGAAAAGAAAGTTAGAACCATTCAACTGTACATCAAGGTAGCTTAGATTTGATAGAAAAGTTATGCTGATAACCATTGAAGAGATTTGGAGTTTAAATTTGGTGGGAAGGTTTTTATATGAATTTATCTATGAAAGAAGGTTATGAGATTTGTAAATAAAGGAAATTTTAACCCTAGGTATATTATCCTCTTGAATATTATTCATCTAGTTGGGATGGTAGCTTATCGCTCGAGGCTTCCACCAAATCTCTCTTCAGTTCATGTTGTGTTCCATGTATCTATCTCAAGGAAGTACATATCTGATACTTCACATGTACTAAACTCATAATTATACCATTGTATTATGATCATTCCTATGAATATCACATAGTATAAATCTTGGATCATAATTATAAAGTTCTATTGAACAAGACTACTCATCTGGTTAAAATTCTCTAGAGGAATCAAAAATTTGAAAAAGCTACGTGGGAAACCAAGGATGTGTTGAGGAAGAAGTATCCTATTTTTTTAGTTGGAGTAATTAAATTTCAAGGGAAAAATTAATTTTAATGGTGTTAGAATGTAACACCTCAAGATTTTATGATATCTTTCTTTTTAAATAAATTTAATCTCTTTGATAGCTTGCTATACACGCAATCTCAAGTATAAATGAATAGTAATATAATATACCATTATAACCAAGACATTAAATTAGTGGATATGAATAGGACTAAATAAATTATAAAAATTAAATGTTTTACAAATTTATAAAACAAATTCATTGGTTATCAATTGATTTTAAGTGAAAATAAAAATCATTTGAAAGTAAAAAAATGTTTTTATGAAAAACTATTTTTATGCGTGTAATGTATTTTTATTTTAATAAATTAAATTAATCACTATTGGTGAATTATTTTAATAAAATTTATATATTATATATTCAATAATTTTTTACCATTAATCTAATATTTTTTCAAGGAATGTGATAAGAATAAATCCAATTTTATGCTTTAAAACTGTATTTTTTCTAAAAAGAGTTTTCATCGCGTTCTAAAAACTTATTTTAAAAATAATTTTTACACTTTTATAAAATTTATGTAAAAAAATGAAATTAATTTTTGAAATCAAAATGAAAAAATTATATTACATTTAATTTTTGAGATTTTTCTAAAATGATTAATTTATTCATTGAATAATGAAAAATACAAATTTTTATTAAAAATTTTCTTTTCATTTAAAGAATTTACAAAGTTTAATTTTATTTTAAAATAATTTTAAAATTAAAATTAGTTTAATTATATTATTATTAATCCAATTTAGTTTATTTAAATTAATTTTATGTTGAATTTTGATATAAAAACTTTTTATACTTAAGAATAAATTTTCTTTGGAAAACTATTTTTCATCGCACTTGTGGGTTTAATATTAAATTAAATTATACCACTTACATGAATTGAATTTGTTAAAATGGATTCCATATTTTTAATTATAATAATTAATAATAGGAAATATGGTTAACTTAATTTTTTCTCATAATTAATAGTAAAAACAATAAAAATTAATTACCGTGGTTAATATTAAATAGAGTTTTTTTTCATTACATTCACATGAATTAAAATTAATTTTACACACACATATGTTGTCTACTTGATAAATTATATTTTATATTTTTAATAAGTGGGTATAAATTATATAATAAGTCTCATTTTATTTTTATTCTAAAAGGATAAATTACCTAGGTAAAAAAACTAGTTATCATGGTGAAAACTAAAATTGTAAAAGAGAGTAACCTTAGAGGATAAGTGAATAACATGTTTATTTTTTAGTGGTGGAGATATTAATCCAAATTATCTTCCCTAAAATTCATTATTTACCAATTTTGGAGGCACTTGTATTGATAGTGACTTCCCATTATTGAATAGTTTTGGGCATTCACAAAAATTCCACTCCTCACTTATAAAAGTGAACCTACTATACTCCCCTATCCACACTTCAAGGGACTTTTAGTTCATCCAAAAACTGACCAAATACATTACTTACATCCCTAACCATGATTGAGATCCACTTTTTTGATCATAAAACTATCCTAGGAATTCTTTAGGTATAAACCTAAGGAGGTTGTCCGAAGAAGAGGTATAGTTCCTAACCATGGGTTTTCATTTTATTTCTTCTCCTACCTCATTTAAATATTATTCAACTATGATGAAATAATAGAAAAATTATCTGACATATAATAATATGTTATTATGTTAATGTAATAACCTATCACCATCTCCTTTTCAATCAAATGGGAAATGAAACTGTTGATCACGTGTACGACGGATGACCGCCTCATGAACCGATGTAATTCGTTTTCCATCACCGCATCTCATGACTAGATATAATGATGGATTTAACATGTATATATATATATATATTATATTTATTAAATAATTATAATTTTTTAACTATAACATCATATCTACCTTCTTGCCTTCTAATCTGTTGGAAAATGATAACGTCACTCGTGCATACGTGTGGATTACCATCTCCACGATGCAATGTGATTCGTTTTTCATTTTTGATTTACATGGATGGTAATAAGGGTATATATTTTTTTGAATATATATGATATATATTATATAATATCTATTATTTAAATGTGAAATACTATTTACCTTTCTTTTTTCCATCCATTGAAAAAATGGAAACAACATTCATGTGTATGTATGACCTATCATCTCCACGAATGGTGTAATTTATTTTTCTATATCTACTTTTATAGATAGATATAAATATGTATATAATGAATATATATAATATTTTTATCATGATTAACATTATGGAGTTTATGTAACCATGATACAAGTATAAAGACCGAAGCTACCGAACAAAAACATATATGAAAAATAAAGCAATTATTACCCAGAATAATGATTTTAACAAATAATTGTTAATAAACTGGTGATAAAAGGTTATAAGTTAATAATATATAGTATTATATATGATATTATTATTATGTTATAGATTTATAATAAATATATATTTATTATACTGGTGGTTCAGACACATATGAAGGAAGTCAAACCTGAGGTAAGCGTTAATTTCACAATCTCACTATTATCTGATATTGTTTATGATTATGTATCCACTGGGGAAATTATGTTATAATTATATCATAAAACTAATATATTTTATTATCCTATGTTTATTTATATAAATTAAAAGTTTTCCTATAAATTTCTTCTCTATATGTACTCAAGATACTAGAATAATATTTTCAAGGAAAACCGACCTTGTATTTATTCTCAGTCGGGAATCTTTCTCTTACATGTCTATATTTTCATTAAAATGTCTAAAAGGACGTTTTTAAAATTATCCAATTATTTATTAAAGAAATTTTTTCCCCTGTTTTAATTTTTAGAAAAATTGTTTAAAATTAATCTTCTTTTCATTTTCTAAACGAGGTATTTTTTGACCTTTTTACAATAGTGTGAAAGGAATGTTTTTTACAGCATGTATGAAATTAACCTACACCATGAAAACTAATTTTTTGAATATTTATTTATGACTTTATAAGTTTATTTTAAAATAAAAATTTTCCTTAAAATTTGGTAAATATTTTAAACATTAAATAAGTGATTTCAAAGTGAAAAGAGTATTTTCCTCAAGAAGTTTTCCACTAATATTTTTAAAGAATTTTCATCTATTTAAACATCCATTATTGAATCCTATGATGAGGATATACTATAATGATAACATCCACCTTATTTATCTGGATAATTTATGACCAGTTTGACTAAGGAAATTATTGATATTTTGTATGCTAGTTCTTCCAATATGGGCAGTTATTATTTTTCAAGGAATGTTGATTAAATTAAATTGATTATTTGTATGATGAATACATTAGAATTATTAAGTGAATAATGGTGTATTAAATTAAATATCCACTCAGTTCATTGATGCATCACATTAGACAAACTATATTGGGAATTTGGTTGAGGCCTTACCCATTTATATAGATGTCTTGGCACGAGTCCTCAACAGTAAGTTTCAGATGTTTGACATTATGCATTCCATCATTATAAAATCCATTATTGACGTCCATGTGATTATTTTGATTTTTTTTATATCCATGTATAAGTTTATAGCATATTTTATTATTTATATGGAATTATTTGATCATCATTTATTCATTCCATATTATTCATTCCTTATTAGATTCTGCTATATGCATACCCTTACTAATTATCCGAGCTCACCCATTTCATATGTTTCCTTTCCCTAGGATGCCAAGAAGTGTATTATTATTGATATATAGGGATATTATAAAGGTAATAATGGTGTTCTCAAAGAAAATTCTATGTTCTATTTTATGTTTTCAAATTTAATGTGAAATTCAAGTTTGTATCTAGTTTTCCAAGACTAATAAAATATTCGTTCCTTTGAGATATGGTTCCTTGTATCTAGTACCAATGGTGACAATGAAATAAAGTAACCAAAAGCTCTAGGATACCAGGGTTAGGGTCATTAAAAGTTGAGTGTATTTGAGGGATACGATGTAGCCAAGTCATGGAAGGTTTCACACATATGATGAAGTATTTTCATTAACCATGATTTTTGGAGAAGGTAAGGTTTGGTGTGCCAGAGAGATCTTTTAGGCATGCTATGATTCACACTCAAAGTAGGGGATAATATTTTATATATTATGGGATGGACTATAAAATAGAATTTAGACTATAATAATGTATAATTAATGAACCTGAGTAACCGACCCTAAGACCAAGTTCTTTTTTTCTAACCTCATTAATTCTGTATACATTTTCATTTCACGTTCAATTTTCCTATTTTTCATTAAATTATAAGGCACCCATCTCTATATTTTATATTCAAAAATATAAAAACACAAAAAATGCAATAAATTATTTAGGAGTATTGGGTGATTGGTGATGAAATACCCTCAATAGAGATGACATTGATCAACCATTTTTCTTCATTAGAAAAAATATAAATAATATTTTGTACCACACATGATAGATGTGTCATATACATTGATGAAATATTAATTATTGGAAACAAGATACCAGTATTACACTCTGTTAATACTTGGTTGAACACATGCTTCTCTATGAAGAAATTATGTGAAACAACATACATTCTTGTAATCAAGATCTATTATAATAGATCTAAGAGCCTGCTTGGACTAAGTCAAGGTATATACATTTAAAAGAGGGGATTGTTTTCAATGTCACATGACATATATATCCCCAATAAAATGTGTTCTCAAACACATGAGGATAGATATAGCAGTTCTGTAGCAGGACTGTAGCAATACTATAGCAGTACCGTAGCAGCACTGATTAGTACTATAGCAGTACTGTAGTAGGTACTGTTAAGTACTGTAGCAGCTGGAACTATTCACCCGATTTGGGCCTTCGGGCCACTAGTTTGGGCTTACGGGTCTCAAGGGCCTTCGATCCATCAAAGGACTTTAGGCCATAGGGCCTTCAGGCCATTGAAGACCATGAAGTAGCCCAGTTCACACAGAGTAGGCCCCCGAAGAGGATTAGAGCAACAGTAGTAGTCACGAGAATTAGAGCTAACCGGATTGGAAGAATGAGAGGGTATGAAAACCGCCATCGGGACCAGGCATCGTGCAGCTTTGTACGGGGCAATGCTAGCCGATCATAAATGTAGTTGGGGAGCTAAAGGCGGTAAATGATGCAGAAGCTGGGGAGGGGTAGTTCTAGTGGGCTGGGCCTATGGGTCATGTAAGGGGCATGGTATACCTCTAGGCCTTCGGGTCATGTATTACGGATCATATCGGGCCTTGTGCCTTGGGCCTATGAGTCATGTACGGGTTCCCCTTCAACCCTTAAAAGGGGGATTATCTATAATAAAATAAAAAAAGAATGCCTTCAGGCTATTCAGAGTAGGATAGATGTCACCTATGCCATAAACACGGTAGTAAGATATCAAGATGATCCAAGAGACCGCCATTGGATGGAATTCAAGACTATCTTAAATTATCATAGGCATAATAAAGACATGTTCTTATTTTATGGAGGATATTACAAGCTAGTTATCAAGGGTTATAAAGATTATAGTTTCCAAATAGATCAAGACAATATGAAATCACCATCAGGATATATCTTTACTCTCAATGGAGCCGCTGTGAGATGGAAAAGATCAAAGAAAGAAATGGTCTTTGATTATATATCAGAGTCTGATTATATTGTAGCTTATAATGTAGCTAAATAAGTGGTCTAGATATGAAACTCTATCTAAGATCATGATGTGGCACCTAGCTGTAATGACCCTATCACATTGTACTATGATAACACTACTTTAGTGGATCTTTCTAAGGACCCAAGGACACATCAGTGGGTAAAGAAAATACATAAAAGTATCATATCTTGATTGGTTTTTTATTATATAGGTGAGGTCATAGTGAATATAGTTTCTATATAATAAATTATAGTAGAATTGTTGACTAAAGCCTTACCTCAACAAAAACAGGAATATCATGTGAGAGCTAACAGACTAAAAATAATTTGAAATTAGCTCTTGTCTAAGTGAGAGTTTGTTGGAGTTAGTTCCTTATAACCAACTACTATATACATTATATTGCCTCTATATTCATAGATTTTAATATTAATAAATATAATATTACATATTGATTATTATTCCATGTTACATTAATGTGTTAATGTTCTTGGAGTATTTGTCACATCGAAAGGTCATAGTAGTTCCACACTATGAAGAGTACCTTGAAGTGCCATGATAATGTTTTGGAAGAAAATTATTATGGTCATATAACATAATTTTATGGGACATAGATGATACATAATATCAGGTGTTGGATTCTTGTAAGTGGATTGTAACACCCCTAATATTTTAAAAGAAGATTTTTTTTGATAGCGTAAACGACATGAAAAAATGAGCTTAGTCGAGAATGTAACAACCCAATAATTTATGATATATGTATTTTTAAATAAATATAATATCTTTAATATCTTATGATACACGCAAAGAATATATTTTTTTAATTTTTGATAGCATATTCAACATTCAACACCAAGCTTAAATGACCCGTAATATATATAACAGTTATAACTTAGTCATTAAATTGGTGGGTTTGAATAATATTAACTAATTTATGATATATATGTATAAATTTCAGACCCAATATAATATATTGATAAATTTTTAGTAAATAATCAATATTTTTTAGTAAAGTAATTTTATTCTTCAAAAATATGTTTTCTTCAAAAATTTTTTTTATTGCTTTTCATGGAAAAAATATTATAATTATTTTTTCGAACATTTAGAAAACTTATTAGATAAAATTAATTTCATTATTGAAATCAGAATATAAAAATTTATTTTTGGTGGAATTTTGGAAGTTTTTGAAAAATATTGATTTCCAGTGAATAGTGGAAAAATAACATTTTTTTGTAAAAATGTCATTTATTTTCGATAAATTAAGTAATTTAAAAGTACAAATATGTTTTGAATATTAATTAAATTAAAATAATTATTATTTATTAATATTTAATCTAATTAATTACATTTAAATCAACTTTATATTAGCTTTTAGTATAAGTTTGTTTTTGGGTTTGAAAATGGGATTTTTTTAAAAATTGTTTTAAAATGCATAATGTTTCTCCATTTTAATTAATTAAAATAATCCCTAATGGGGAGTGTTATAAATGAAATTTATAGATTATATACCAATAAATTTTAATTTATAGTTGAATTATTATTATTATTATTATTATTATATATAGAGTTAATATAAAATCATTTTGTGCTTGAAAAAAATACACTTATCGAAAACCCGCTTTGTCATCACGTCTATGAGTTTTGTATTAAATTTGTTTTTTTTACAATTTTAGAAAATTTATTTTAATAAATAAACTTAAATTTTAAAATCATCATTTCAAAATTATATAAGGGTTAATTTTTGAGAATTTTCTGAAAAGCTTCATTTTTTTGATGAATAGTGAAAAATACCGAATTTTAATTGAAAATCGATTTTTCATTTAATTTATTTATAAAGTTAGATTATATGTTACATTGATTTTAAGGTAAAATTAGTTCAATTATAAATCCATTAGTACAATTTATTTTATTAGAATCAATTTCATATTGAATTCTGATTTAAAAACTTTGTAAACTTTTGAACATTTTTGCTTTGAAAACCTGCTTTCTGATCATGCCCGCGAGATAAATTTTAAATTAATATTTTACACTTATTTGAAAGAAATTTGAAAAAATTTATTCCATATTTTAAATCAGAATAATTTATTTTATCTAATAAGGTCAAATTAATTTTTGACAAAAATTAATAGTGAATGCAGTAAAAATTAATTACTGCAATTGAGGTAAAAATGGGTTTTCTGTAAGGTTAAACTAAAAAGATAATGGTAAACATGACCTATAAACTTGCACAAAAAATATTTTGTGACCATATTTTTACCATCGCACCTATAATGTTATAGAATGTCTCATTTTGGATCCTTGTGACATATGAAAAACATGGGAGTACTCAATTCTTTTTAAAAATACCAAGTATGTCCTCTCCCCCACTTATAAAGGGTCACCCCTATCCTATCTTATTCACAGATTAAAACTTATTTTGTTAGAAAAATACCTGAAAAAATAACTTTCCAACTTTCCTAACCTCATCCTATAATACTTATTTTGGGCAAAAAGCTAGCCTAGGAAGGATTTTGTTAAACCTAAAGAGGATATCCGAAGAAGTGGTAATGTTCTTTAATGAGTGTCATTATTTTATTTCTTTCACAACATAATTAGATTATTTTTAAAACACAATGATATAAAAAAATAATAATAATACACATACCAATATATTTTTATAATTAGGTAATGACCTACAACCATTTTTGCTTCTATAAAATGGGTTACAAAATCATCATTTACGTGTATGGTGGACTACCACCTCATGAGTTGATATCATTCATTCTTCCATTACCACCTTTCATGGCTGGATATGATGATAAATATAAAGTATATATATTATATTTATAAATTATTTATACCTATATATTATTTATATCATATATACCTTTTTTACTTTCCATTTCTTAGGGGATACAATAATATCGTTTATGTGTATAGCGGACTACCACCTCACGAAGCGATGTGATTTTTTTTCTCACTAATGATTTAATTGGAAGGTAATATGGATAACATTAATGATTATATGTTATATAAATTAAATAATTATGATATTCCTGACATATTTATCATTCTAAAAAAATAATATATCATTTTCTTTTTTTAAACCAAAAAGACGATAACATCATTCGTGTACATGTGGACTACCACCTTCACGAAGTGATGTGACTCTTTTTTCATCACCACACCACATGGATGATATATATAAGTATATTTAAATAAATAACATTCTATATATTATATTAATTTTATTATGTAAATTTTAATATATTAGTTACCTCCATTCCATAATAATCATTGAAAAATGGAAACGTTACTCATGCATACACATGACCTATCATCTCTATGATCGTAACATATTTCATTTCTCATAACCATATATCATGATAAGTTTTAAAAGTATAATAGATGTATAAATATGATAATTATTTCATTATTACTATTTTGGATATAATACAACTATATTATATGCACAAGAACTGAGGCTTTCACAACAAATCATGAATGAGTAAACAAGGCAATTAACACATGAAAAAATGAAAAAAATGAAATATTATTAACGAATAGGTGATAGGATGTTACAAAAAGATAATATACGGTATTATAAATATTAATATGGTTCTTTAATAAGTTAATAACATTTTTAAAACCACTATAAATGGAATAAATAATGTTTAACAAAAAATAAGCATGAGGTAAGGGATTTCCTTCTAACTTTTTTACTTCCATGAGACACATGAAATTTTTACCACCTATTTATTTTATGTGGTGTGTATACTACCCATAAATGTATTTTATGATTATTATACTATGAATTATTGGGATTTAAATATCCATTTTAGGGTATCTAATTCACGGGGTTTACGATTAAAACATTACCAAAGTGGTCAGAGATTCTTATCTCAATTTTCTTTCATTGAGACATATGTTACTTTATAAAGTTATATTCTTTTACAAGGTGTGTATATAGAACCTTTGATATCTAATATCATGAAATTATTTATCCTCATTATATTTAAAGTTTAATTTTATTTTATCATTTCATGGGACTTATGATTCAAGGTTACCAAAGTGGTAATGGTTTTATGTTACAATCTCATTATTTATTGGGATTGTTCATGATTATGTTTCTGATGATAAAATATTATGATCCATCTCTCAATAATTATCTTTTATTTTCTTATCCACTATTTATTCATGATATCTTCAAGTAATGGTACCATTTTACCACTCTTTGGTACTTAAAATAATTAAAAAATGTGTTTAAGAAAATATGACTTTATTTATCTCTTCGGTTGGAAATCTGTTTTCTTCCAAAACAATGTTTTCTAAATTTTTTTTATTACTCACTTTTAATTAAAAAAAATTAATTTTATCCCATGTTTTATTTTTTTTTAAATTTTTTAAAAGGATCATCATTTCTTTTTCAAAAAAAATACTTGTTTAGATTTTAATGAAAATGAAAAAATAATATTTGTTTTTAACATGCATGACATGCATCATATTTACAACTATCATGACTAGTCAATGATTTCAATCTTCCCTTACAAAATTTAAAATTTATTTTGATAGAAATATTTTCCTTAATATTTGTGAAATTTTTAGATTTTAAATAAATTATTTTAAAAGGAAATGATTTTGAAAAAGTTTTATGTTTCAAAAAGTGATTTTCAAAATGAAAAGGGATTTTTTGTAAAAATGTATTTACTGATATTTTAATGGTATTTCCATTCATAAAAATCAAAAACCCTTTTTGTTACTCATGCTCTAATGGGGATATTTTTTAATGATAAAATCCTCATTATTTCTCTATATGGATTAAGATTGATTCAAATTGATTGTTATGGAACCCATTTCTTTTCCATGAGTTAATAATGTTTTAAAGATATTGTTATAGAACCCATTTCTTTTCCAAAATTTAATCATGTTTCAAAGATATTTTTATGGAGAATATTTGTTTTCAATGGGTTAATCAATTTATAATAGGAATAATGATTGTTTATATGAGTTTTATACTAAAATTCACGCTCTATACACTTAATTTATGGTTCTTGGACACTATAATTGACCGGTGTGCCCAAATAGTTTCTAGTGAGTCTGATATAGCTTTTACTATGGGTGAAACCATATATCACTCCAATTCATTAGGTAATGACTATGTTCTACAGATAATTATATTGGAAGTCATACATATAGTTATTACAATTGTAAGGGTTCTATAATTGTTCTACGAAGATGATGTCCCAAGATATGAACACATTTTTTAATGCTTGCTATGGGTTTTTGATGTTTCATTTAATAACTATTTATATCAAATGGCTTGTGATTATTTATTCTTATGACTATTTACTTTGTAAAATCCTTATTACATTTTTTCATGCTTGATTATCTAGGTATTTATGGGTATAAATATTCTTATGTTATACTCATTCACTTTGATTATGTCATCATACCCTTATTATCTTATTATGATCACTGATGAAATTAAATTTTTAATAATTAAATTTTACCTTACTGAGAATTTGAGTTCACCCTTCTTATTTTTTATTTTTACGAGATTATAAATAATGAGGTCGAATGAATTATTTCTATAAGGGATTTCATATGGATGATGATGATGTATTAATTTAGAAAAAGGAAAGTTTGGTTAAGTGGGAGAAATGTGAATTTAAATTCATGGGAATTTTTTATGTGAGGGTTTTTCCTAATTATATATAACTCTAAACCTAAAATGTTATTGATAATGTAAGTGATCCAAGTTTTCCTTTTGATATTGAAAGGTATAAATGGAAAAAATTGGGTCACATTTATCAGTATGAAAGCCAGAAATGTAAAGTTTATGAATTTAGCACTGGATCTGGGAATATTGATTTTGGTTTATTATAGTTGGTATCAAAGGTAAGGTTTAAATAACTTTGTAAATTAGGATTTTTTTCATGTGAGGTTATATTAAGATCTATGGATACCATCATTGATCTATAAGATTAAGGTCGATAATAAGTTCAATGTATTAGACACCCCATTTGAGGTGATTAAGTAGTAAAAATTTTGTGGTTATTAATGAAATTTTGGGAGATGTTTTACGGGGTTGGGGTATTTGTGACTCCTGGGATCAATATGAAGTGTTATCTATGGAGGATTTTTTTTCAAGTTTAAAGAAAAAAAGGAAAACCCGAAGGTTGGCTGAAAACCCATCGCATCTGACAAGGCCGTGAGACTTGAACCCACAACTGAAGTGTCACATACATGACCTATTTTAAAGTTATTTTTAATTAATTTCTATTATTTCTTTGTTTGCGTGGGTTTCCTAGGAATTTTTGGAGAAAGGGGTGGTTACATCATGATTTGGGCCAAACCATGAGCCCATTTTCAGATTTAAAAACAAAATTTGTTTCTTTTATAACTCATTCATTTTTAACATTTTTCATCCATTATACTTTCCACTTGGCCTTACCTAACCTATTAAAACCACCATATCCTTTTTGACCCATTAGGAACTCATAATCATGATGGATTTGGGTGATTTATTCAGGCATTGGGTCATCCCATGATCCCATTTCTAGTTTTTAAAAAAATAATTAATTGTTTTATATATCATTAATTTTTTAATATTTTTTGGTCATTAAACCTCTCACTAGAGCCCAAAAACCCTAGGATCACCCCATATTCTATTTTCCATCTTTGGATCTCATCTTCATCGGGGATTAGGGTGAACTTAATCAAGGTTTCTCAAATCATACAAAGTTGAAAAGGTAATTTGTTTCCTTCATAAATCATACATTTTTTACTCTTTTCGCACATTTCAATCCCCACTTGAACTCCTCAACCTTATTATAACCTAACTTTCAGTTTTTTATGATGGGAGATTCAACTACTAGTGTATTTGGGGAGATTTCTTCAATGTTTCTCAAGCAAGTCATTTTACTCTCTTGTTCCTTCCATTCCCTTAGGGTTTCATCCACTTTTCTTGAAGCCCAAAATGTATAGAAGTTTGGGCTTCATACCTAGGGTTTGTTTTTGAGTTTCTTGGTCTAATTTTTTGGTTTTAGGTTTGTTTTGACTCCATTGTGGTGTGGCGGTGGTGCGGTTGAAGTTCCGCATAAGGATTTGAGGGTTTTGACATATATGGTAGGTGATTCCATATGTAATCTTTTTATAATGAGTTATCTCATTGGATTCACATTTATTTTATGTTACTGTTTATTTTTTTTGGTGAGAAAACTATTTTTGGTATCAATTGTTAAGCGGTTGATTTTTGAGTTCTAATTTTGTGTGGAAATGGGTGTTTTACTTGTGCATTCCATGTTTTACCAATTGGTGTTGTTTTATAATTCCTGTAATGGCTTTATAAAATGTTTAAGTGCTGAAAATTATGTTTTATTGAAATATTGGTATGCATTTGGTGTTAAAATATGTGTTTTAAATGGATTTTATGTGCAAAGTTTTGTTATAATTTGTGAAATAATTTTATGAAAATTATAAGTGTTTGTTTGAGTTATACAAATGGTGAAAAGAATTTTTAGCTACTATTTTGAGTGTGTAAGACCAGAACTGGTGTTTTTATGTTTAAATGTAATTTTTTATCATTTGGAACTTGTTTGAGCACAAAGAGGGAAACTAAAATATCTAGGTGGGCGGACAAGTGCTAGCATGCTAGTGATCTGGAGTGGTTTTGTCCCTGTTTCACTTAACAAGTTTTAAGTTTAAAACAATAAAAAAATATGATTATGATGATGTTGGGGACCAATAGGTTATGGGTGATTCCCCTACTAGTGGCTCGTGCATAAGAACTAATATTGTTATGATTTATTTCACACTGAGATGTGAGGTACCTGGGGCTCACAACTAACTAGTGCCTAGGGGTGTTCCTGTGTTGAGTACTCAGTGACTATTTGGAATTTATCTTTGGATTATGGTGTGTTTGGATGGAAAATTAAGTAGCTTACATTCTTTATTAAAATGTACCCATTTTTAAAGTTACCCACTTTGAAAACTATTTTCATTCAAAAGCTGCACCTTTATAAATTATTGCTACCATTATTTGTTTATAACACCTCCAAGATTTTTATCTTATAATGCTTGTCACGTAAAGTATTTGGGTGGTATCCTATTGGGATCAGGCTTAGACCCTACTTACATATTTTGGTGTAAGTATACTTTGTTATGTTTGACACAGGTAAGGGAAAGGATTTTGGAGATGGCAGCTTGGGTTGCTAGTTGCTTCCATTGTATGGTGTTGTGGAGACAGCTAGTGGGTGATGAACCCTTGTCATGTGGTGGTATTTGGGTTTTTTGATACTAATTTTGTAGTTTGGGACCTCTTGTGTCATTTTAAAAACCTTGTATTCAGTTCTGAATTTTTAATTAAGTCTTGTTTGTCATGAATTTTCAGATTCAATTTATTGTTTGTTTTTGGTTGTTTTATGTATCCTAATTTGGATAAATCATTCCCAAACCATTTTTATGATACCCAAGAACTTGTGACACCCCTTGGAGATAAGAAATTCCCTTAGAGCCTTGTCATGGGCTGGGTTTGGTTCTGGTTTTAATGGAGACCAAATTTGTTTCTTGACAAAATGGTATCAGAGGAGGTTTATCTTTTTGGGTCATATTATTATTTTGGGGTGAGTCTGGTTAGATAGGAGCTAGGACTATTAGGGATTGGAGTTTTGGTTATGAGTAGGGTGCCTGGCCAGTACCTCTCATGACAAACCTTGAGTCTTCATGGGATGTTGGGATTATTTGTTTGACTTCTCTTCTAGGTGGGATGTGTGGGCTGCAGAATGCACATATACATCGAGTGGGAGTGAAGTGGTTGTTTATTTCATTATTGTGATGTGTTTGAATTATTTATTTTTGATGTAATTGATGATTTTTTTCATAATTTTTGTATTAATGATTTATTTTGTGACTGTTTCCTCGTGTAGCACCATTCATCCCTGGAAAGTTCCCATGAACCCATGGGAAGATGAAGGAGAGAGTTCTCCCTCACCGATTGATCAAAGGATGGTAGGAGATATGGTCAGGGATATCTAAGCCCTAAGAAAGGGAGTATCTCCCACTACTTCTCCAACTAGGGAAGAAGAGTCTGGTCCAAGGAAGGAAAAAATCCCAGAAGTTCCTAAAGAAAAAGCCTCCTACTTTTTGAGGTAGTACGAAACCCCAGGAAGCATAGGAGTGGATCGAGATGATCGAGTACATGTTTTAGTTTCTTGACACACCTGATGAGGTCAGGGTGAAGTGAGACTCTTTTCTGTTAGAGGGTGTTAGCCATAGGTGGTTTTAATTAGTGCTTCAATATAGGAAGAATGAACATATGAGCTGGAAGGAATTAAAGGTTACCTTCAATGACCGGTACTTCCCTGAAGTATTGGAATATGCTAGATCATAGAAGTTTATGGAGATGGTTTAGGGGGACCTTTCAGTGATGGAGTGTGCTAACTGTTTTTTTGAGCTGGTCTGGTATGCACCCGAAATGGTCCCTAATGAGTAGATAAAGGCTTAAAAGTTTGAAAGGGGCTTTTGGCCAGAGATTTATTCTCAGGTGTTCCTGTTTAAGCTGAAAACCTATGATGAGGTGGTTGATTGGGTGTGTATGGTGGAGATTGACCTCAAGGGGAGGTCTGGTTTCTCTAGAAAAATATTAGTGATGGGTAGTGGTACTTCATCTGAGAAGAAAAGGAAGCGAGATGAGCAATGGAAAAAAGGAGGTGGCAATTCAGGCCACTCTTCTAGGTATATTTCATATGTTGCTTCCAATGCGAGGTCTGTCATGTGCCACCAGTGTGGGAGGCCAGGGCACATACAACCAGAATTCACATCTCCTCCGAAGCCCTGTTATCAGTGTAGAGGTATGGGACACTTGAAGCGCTTTTGCAGTATGGAATGTCCACTTCAGAGTGGGGTAGGATCAGTGGCTTCTAGGGGAGTGCCAGCTTAGTAGATCCATTGAGGATAGGGGGATCTAATTTTGATGGTCATGGAAGTAGGGCCAGATCATCTTCTGGGCATATCCCGTTCAAGGCACAGCCACAGGCGAGCGATCGTTCTCATGAAGAGATGAGGCATCTTCATGCCGTAGAGTAGGCACTAACATGATCATATGTAGAGACATTGATTGTATGAGGTACCGTTTTGATTTCATATTTTATAGATACTTCTCATTTTGATACTGGTGCTTCTGTTTCATTTATCCCTACCCATTTTGTGAGCATGCTGAATTTTCCAACTGAGTTGTTATCTATTGTTATGGAGTTGGTGACGTCGCTGGGTAAGAGGAAGGAGTAGGGTCTCAGGTTCCCATCATGTGCACTTACTGTATCTGGTGTATAGATGGATTGGGAACTCTTGGTCTTTGATATAGAAATTTTTGACATAAAACTTGGAATGGATTGTCTGGTACACTTTCAAGTGCACATCGGTTTCTATAGGCAGCAGGTGAGTTTCACAGAACATGATGAAAGTCCATAGGTTTTCGTGGGGAATGAGATCCTCTATCAGATCATACGGAACCTCCACTCCTAGAGTTTGGGAATATCATCTTCCAGTTATGCTAGAGGAATAAGCTCAGGCTCCCGAGGGTGGGTTACCTCATGTAATGGAGGAGTCCCCAGAGGTATTCCCATATGATTTTTTCAGGCTTACCCCTAGAGTGGGAAGTAGATTTCTCGATTGATTTGGTGCCAGGAACACATCCATTATATATTCCCTCATATCGTATGTCCCCCAAAGATATTAGATAATTAAAGATACATCTAGAGGATTTATAATCCAAAGGATTCATTCACCCGAGCATCTCTCCTTGGTTTGCTCCTGTTCTATTTGTGAAGAAGGTAGATAGATCCCTCCGGTTGTGTATTGATTACCGGAATCTGAATAAGGTAACCATTAAGAACAAATATACTTTTCCCAAAATAGATGGCTTGTTTGATCAATTGAAGAGGGAAAAGTGGTTTTCTAAAATAGACCTGCATTTGGGTTACCACCAACTCAGGGTGAAAGAGGCATATATCCTGAATATAGCCTTCCAAATCAGGTATGACCACTTTGAGTACTTGGTCATACCCTTCAGATTAACCAATGATCCAACAGTCTTTATGGAGCTGATGAATAGAGTGGTCCACTAGTATCTTGACTCTTTTGTTGTGGTATTCGGGGATTACATTCTCATTTACTCTAGATCTGGGGAGGAGAATGGGCATCATTTGCGGATCGTGTTAGGCACTTTATGGGATCAACGCCTTTATGAAAATCTGTCCAAGTGAACCTTCTAGATTAGGGAGGTGAATTTTATAGGGCATGTAATCTTGAAGCATGGAGTTTAAGTGGATCCTAATAAGATCAGTGAAATAATTTCATGGGAGCAGTCAAAGAATGTGTTTGATATCAGGAGTTTCCTCGGCTTGACAGGATACTATAGGCAGTTCATTCAGGATTTCTCTCGGCTTGTATCTCCCATGACTACACTCACCCAAAAAGGGGTGAAGTTTGTTTGGGGCCTAGAATGTCAGGCTTCCTTCGAGGAGCTGAAGCGGTAGTTGACTACCACCCCCATGTTAATCTTTCCAAAATATGGAAAGGGATATGTAGTGTATTGTGATGCTTCAGGTATGGGTCTCGGGTGCGTACTTATACAGGATGATCATGTGGTGGCGTACAGATCCTTCAAATTCCAACCACACGAAAAGAATTACCCGATACATGAATTGGAGCTAGCAGCTATGATGTATGATTTGAAAACATGGCACCACTACCTCCTTGGGGAGAAGTTTATGGTCTATTCTGATCACAAGAGCTTATCCTACATCTTCTTTTAGAAGGATCTTAATCTGAGGCAACAACGTTGAATTGATTACTTACATGGGTTTGAATTTGATATTGTCTACACCCTGGGAATGGGCAATGTGGTGGCAGACGCCTTGAGCAGAAGAGCACCCGTGAAGGATTTGATGAATTCCAATGAAAAGGGGACTCTGATGGGGCTCTTTGATTAGATGAACATGGAGACCAAGGAGCACAATGGAGGTTAATTCTTTGAGAGAGTTCAATTTAACCCTTCTATTTTGGATCTGATTAAGTCAGAACAACCCGATGATGATCTATGTTAGTGGTCAAGGCAGTTTCTTCATGGTGGGGAGACATCTTCTGATTGGTCTTCATCCCATGAGGGTATATTGTGCGTTAAGGGCCTCTTAGTAGTGTCTTTGTCTCTATGGAAGGTTGTGATGTAGGATAGACACCAGTCTTAGTGGGCTATCCATCATGGTGCCACCAAGATATATTATGATGTTCATCGCCAGTTTTGGTGTCCAGGAATGAGACAAGACATAAATGACTTCTTATTGAGATGTTATACTTGTCAACATGTGAAAATAGCACCTCAAAGGCCCTATATTTTGATTCATACATTACTCATTTATACCTAGATATGAGACAAGGTTTCCATGGATTTCATAGTTGCATTTCCTCGTAATCGCCTGACCAAATCAGCCCATTTCATTCTGATCAAAGATTCAACCAAAGTGGAGGAATTAGGCTGTTTGTATGTGCAGGAAGTTGTGAGGCTCCATGGTGTTCCATAACCAATCATTTCAGATAGGGACCCTCCTTTTATCTATTTGTTTTGTAGTGGCCTTCATAAGGCATTGGGTTCATAGATTAAGTTGAGTACAACATACCACCCTCAAACGGATTGTCAGACGGAGCGGGCTAATCAGATTTTGGAAGACATACTTCGGGCATGTGTGTTGGATTTTGGTGGTTCATGGGATTTCCATTTAGGATTGTTAGATTTTTCCTATAACAATAAATACCAATAATCAATCAATATGGCACCATTCGAGGAACTTTATAGTCATTCGTGTTGATCTTCTTTGTGTTGGGTGGAGGTGGGTGAGACCTCACTACTGGGTTCAAGTATTGTGCAAGAGACGTCAGAAAATGTTCAAATGATTATAAAATGGTTTTTGATAGCTCAGAGTCATCATAAATCATACGTTAATCAGAGTCATCGAGACCTAGAGTTTTTGGTGGGTGATCAGGTGTTTTTGAAAGTGGCCCCTCATCGGGGTCATCACTGTTTGGGAAAGAAGGGAAAGATAACGCTGAGGTATGTTAGAACTTTTGAGATTACTAAGAGGATTGGAAATGTGGTATAAAAGTTATCTTTTCTTTATCAGTTGACATCTATCCATGATGTCTTCCATTTCTCACAACTGAATAAGTGCAACCTAGATCCATCCCATGTACTAAATTGGGAGGAGTTGGATATAGAGCCCGATCTATCTGTGGTTGAGTGACCAGTGCATATTGTGTAATTCAAATAAAAAGTGATTTTAGGGAAGACTATTCCTCTAGTTTGAGTCCTCTGGAAACATGGGACTTATGATCATGAGACATGGGATAATAATTCTTGGGTTGAAGAACAGTTTTCGTTTCTCTTATCTGATCAGGCTTCAAGCTGATTTTTCGGGGGTGGAATTTTTTTATGGTGGATAAAATTTTCACATACATGAATTATTTTAAAGATATTTTTCATTAATTTCCATTATTTCTTTGTTTTCAGGGGTTTCCCTGGCATTTTTGGAGAAAGGGGTGGTTACATTATGATTTGGGCCAAATAGTGAGCCTATTTCCAGATTTAAAAACAAAATTTGTTTATTTTATAAATACTACATTTTTTAACACTTTTCATCCATTATACTTACTAATTGGACTTACCTGACCCATTAAAACCACTATAACCTTTTGGACCCATTAGGAACTAATAATCCTGATGGATTTGGGTGATTTATTCAGGCATTGGGCCAACCCATGAACCTATTTCCAGTTAAAAAAAATAAATTAATTCTTTTATTTCTCATTCATTTTTTAATATTTTTCGGTAATTCTACCTCTAAGTCGATACCAAAAACTCTAGGCGCACCCCCATGTTCCATTTTACATCTTTTGACCTCATATTCATCAGGGATTATGGCAAACTTCATCAAGGTTTCTCAAATTTTCCAGATTTGAAAAAGTAATTTGTTTCTTTCATAAATAATTAATTTTTTACTCTTTTACCCCCATTTTAGTCCCCAATTGACCTCATCAGTATTATTATAACCAAAATTTCAATTTTGGATTTTGGTAGATACAACCACTAGTGTATTTGGGGCGATTTCTTCAAAGTTTCTCAAGTAAGTGAGTTTCCTCTCTTGTTCCTTCCATTTCCTTTGGGTTTCTTCCACTTTTCTTGAAGTCCCAAATGTACAAAAGTTAGGGATTAGTACATAGGGATTTTTTGAGTTTACTTGTCCAATTATGTGGTTTTAGGTTCATTTTAACTCCCTTGTGGTGCAGCGGTGGTGTGGATGAAGTTCCACACAAGGATTTGAGGGTTTTGACATATATGGTAGGTGATTCCATATGTAAGCATTGTAGAATGAGTTAGGTTGCTGGATTTATATTTATTCTATGTTCCTATTTCATTTTTTTGGTGTGAAAACTATTTTTGGTATGAATTGTTAATAATTTGATTCTTAAGTTCCAATTTTGTGTGAAAATGGGTGTTTTACTTGTGCATTCCATATTGTACCAATTGGTGTTGTTTTATAATTCATGGAATAGATTTATAAAATGTTTAAGTGCTGAGAATTATGTTTTGGTGAAATATTTCTATGAATTTGGTGTCAAAATAGGTATTTTAAATGGATTTTATTTATTTTAAATGGATTTTATGTGCAAAGTTTTGTTATAACTTGTACAATTGTTTTATGGAAATTCTAAGTGTTTGTTTGAGTTATACAAATGGTGAAAGGAATATTTAGAATTTTTTTTGAGTGTGTATGGAAATAAATGGTGTTTTTATGTGTAAATATAATTTGGTAGTATGTGGAAATGTCTTGAGCACAAATAGGGAAACTCAGGTATCTAGGTGGGCAGATGTGTACTGGCATGCCAATGATCCAGAGTGGTTTTGTCCTTATTTCACTTAGAAAGTTTGAAGATGTAAACACTAAAAAACTATGATGATGATGATTTTGGGGACCACTAGGTTATGTGTTATTCCCCTAATAGTGGCTCGTGCATGAGAACCGACATTGTTATGGTTACTTTCATACCGATATGTGAGGTAACTAGGGCTCACAACAAACTAGTGCCTAGGGGTGTTCCTGTGTTGAGTAGTCATTGATTATTTGGAATTTGTCTTTGTATTATGGTGTGTTGGGATGACAAATTAAATATCTTACATGTTTTATTAAAATTTACCCATTTTTAAAGTTACCCAATTTGAAAACTGTTTTCATTCAATAGATGCACCTTTAGAAATTATTGCTACCATTCTTTGTTTATAACACTTGAAAGCTTTTTTATCTTATAATTATTGTCACATGGAGTATTTGTGTGGTATATTATTTGGATTAGGATCACACCATACTTATAACTTTGGGTGTACGTAGACTTGGTTATTTTTGACACTGGTAAGGGAAAGGCTTTTGCAGACAGCGGTTCGGGTTGCTAGCTTCCGTTGTGCGGTTTTGTGGAGACAATAGTGGGTGATGAACTCTTATTGTGTAGTGGTCTTTGAGTTGTTTTTGCTACTACTTTTTTAGTTTTGTACCTCTTGTTTCATGTTAAAAACCTTTTATTCTATTATGATTTTTTAATTAAGGTTTGTTTGGCATGAATTTTCTGATTCAGTTTATTGGTTGTTTTTGGTTGTTTTATGTATCCTAATTTGGGTAAATTGTTCCCAAACCATTGTTTATAATAACCAAGAACTTGGCCAGCCTGTGGGGATAGAGAATTCCCTTTGTGTATTTTCATGGGTTGGGTTTGGTGTTATTTTTGATGGTAACCAGATTTGGATCATGACATGAAGGGCGACAAGGGTGTAGTACCCACCAATAGATTACACGATGTCTTGGTTAGTATGAAATTTTTCACTACTGGAATTTTGTCTTTTCCCAACGGTAGTATACCAACGGTTTGCTTAAACCGTTGGTATAGTGAGCCTTTGCCAACAGTTTAAATAAACCGTTGGCAAAGGGAATTTCGTTGGACCCTTTCCCAACAGTTCCAGTGAACCGTTGGGAAATGGGTGCTAAACTCACACATTTCCCAACGGTTCATTGGAACCGTTGGGAAATGTGTGCCTTTGCCAACGGTTTTTATAAACTGTTGGCAAAGGTTTTCCCCAAATTCCAGATCGCGATCTCCTCTCCCCATTCGGACAGAGCCCTAATCTATTCGCTTAGCTGCTCTCGCGAACCCCATCCGACTCCACTGCTCTCGCGAATCCGAACACCAGCACCCCCCCATCCCAACAGGTACACCCCCATACGAATAGGTAAAATTTGATCTCAACCATATTGTTGTAGTTGTTTTAATGAATAGATTTTTTCCAGGTGTTGGTGGCTTACTTTATTATTGAAATTAATATCTAAATAGGATATTGTTTGTGTTTGTGAAGACTTATTTAATGTTTTTATATTCTATGTTTGGAAGGAGAGTGTTCAAAATATGTAAATCAGAGTTGGGGGAGGCTATCGTGAACATTTACATGTTTTGGATAATGGATTCTGAGAATTATGGATTGTGTTCAAACCAATTTGATATGTTTTGGATAATGGATTGTGGGGGTAGGGGGTGTCCACGGGGGTGGGTGGGTTGTCCACGGGGGTGGGAAGGGTTGTCCACGAGGGTGGGAAAGGCTGTCCACGGGGGTGGGCGGGGCTGTCTAGGGGGTGTGGGCTGTCCTGGGGGTCTGGGTGGGGTGTCCTGGTGGGGGAGGGGTGTGTGGGGTGTCCAGGGGGGTGGTATGTCTAGGTGGTGGTGGTGGGGTTGCAGGGGAGGGGGGTGTGGGCTGTTTGGGAGGGTGGGAAGGGCTATCCAGGGGGGTACGGGGTGTCCAGGGGGGTACGGGGGTGGGCGGGCTGTCCACAAGGGTGGATGGGCTGTCCACGGGGGTGGTCGGGCTGTCAAGGAGGGGTGGGCGGGCTGTCCAGGGGGGGTGGGCGGGCTGTCTAGGGGGGGTGAGTGGGCTGGCCATGGGGGGTAGGGGTGTCCAGGGGGGTGGGCAGGCTATCCAAGGGGGTGGGGGGCTGTCCATAGGGAGAAGGGGTGTCGAGGGGGGTGGGTGGGCTATCCACGGGGGTGGTTGGGCTGTCTAGGGGGTAGGGGGTGTCCACAGGGGTGGGCGGGGCTGTCCAGGGGGTGTGGGCTGTCCTGGGGATCTGAGTGGGGTGTCCTGGTGGGGGAGGGGTGTGTGGGGTGTCCAGGTGGGGTGGTATGTCTAGGTGGTGGTGGTGGGGTTGCAGGGAAGGGGGGTGTGGGCTATTTGGGAGGGTGGGCGGGGCTATCCAGGGGGGGTACGAGGTGTACAGGGGGGTACGGGGGTGGGCGGGCTGTCCACAAGGGTGGATGGGCTGTCCACGGGGGTGGACGGGCTGTCAAGGAGTGGTGGGAGGGCTGTCTAGGGGGGGTGGGTGGGCTGGCCACAGGGGGTAGGGGTGTCCAGGGGGGGTGGGCGGGCTATCCAAGGGGGTGGGGGGCTGTCCATAGGGAGAAGGGGTGTCGAGGGGGGTGGGTGGGCTGTCCACGGGGGTGGTTGGGCTGTCTAGGGGGTAGGGGGCGTCCACAGGGGTGGGTGGGTTGTCCACGGGGGTGGGCGGGGCTGTCCACGGGGGTGGGAAAGGCTGTCCACGGGGGTGGGCGGGGCTGTCCAGGGGGTGTGGGCTATCTTGGGGGTCTGGGTGGGGTGTCCTGGTGGGGGAGGGGTGTGTGGGGTGTCCAGGGGGGTTGGTATGTCTAGGTGGTGGTGGGGTTGCAGGGGAGGGGGATGTGGTCTATTTGGGAGGGTGGGCGGGGCTATCCCAGGGGGGTACGGGGTGTCCAGGGGGGTACGGGGGTAGGCGGGCTTTCCACAAGGGCGGACGGGCTGTCCATGGGGGTGGTCGGGCTGTCAAGGAGGGGTGGGCGGGCTGTCCAGGGGGGGTGGGTGGGCTGGCCACGGGGGGTAGGGGTGTCCAGGGGGGTGGGCAGGCTATCCAAGGGGGTGGGGGGCTGTCCATAGGGAGAAGGGGTGTCGAGGGGGGTGGGCGGGCTATCCAAGGGGGTGGTGCTATAGTGGTTTTGGATTGTTTGAGGTACTCTTAGTGTATTATAAACCCTCATTTGTTCCATATTCATTTAAATTCATTTAATATCATTTTTTTCACACACACCATTATATCCTCTCAAACTATATTTAGATTGTATTTTCAATCGTATGGTGTTAAATATTTTAGTAAATGTTCATACTAGCTTCTTTTATGTGTTCTAGGGGTTTAGACTAATGACAGGGCTGCATGATTATTGTGGGGGTATTCTTTTCATATAAATATACCTATACACCCCGACCCCCTTGGACAACCTGACCACCCCCACGGATAGCCCACCCACCTGGACAGCCCAACCCCCCTAGACAGTCCCCCACCCCCTGGACACCTCCGACCCCCCGGACGACCCCACCACCCCCTAGACACCCCGAACCCCCATGGACACGCCACACCCCCTTGGATAGTCCCGCCACTCCCATGATCCTCATCCTACTCCTCATACTGATCTACTTGGAGAAGTTAAAGTATAAAACTCATATACTCCCAACAAGACCCTTAAGGATTATGTATTCCTTGATCCACTTCCAATATTTTACTGGTCAATCCGTGAATATAGGCATTAGAAATTTTGTATCTTATTTTCTTATATACACTGTATTTTGTTGTATTTCTTAATATGATTCTCATATAGAGTAATGTGTCAGTTATGCTTTTATATAGAGTAAACAATTTTCATTTACGTAAATATTTTTTTGATTAAAATTTAATATTATTTAATTGCTTTGAAATGACTTATTGCGATTTTTTTACAGAATGGATAGAAGTTGGATGTACAAAACTGATCGGATTTCAACCGATTTTCAAAATAATTTGAACAGATTTATAGATTTTGCATTTGACAAGGCTTCAGATAGTGGTCACATACACTGCCCATGTTTTAATTGTGTTGGAAGACCTTGGTTGAGCCGTGAAGCAGTTAGCTATCATATAACCAAATATGGTTTCCAAACAAACTATTATGTGTGGTATCACAATGGAGAGAAAATGGAATCTCAAAATGTTAATGATCCAAATGATAGGACTGAATTGGAGAGTTTGATATATGATCGGTTTCCATTTATTCGACATCATGAGAAGGAAAGGATGTCCAGCCAACAAGATTTCAATACAAGCACACATGATGTGTCCAATGAAAATGATGATGTTGATAGGGTGAAAAAATTGAATGATGCTGTGATGACTCCAGTATATCGACAATGTGATAAAATGAAAAAGTTGGAATTTTTAATCCGATTGTTTCATGGGAAAAATATGTATGGGATTTCAAATACTGCAATTGATTATATTCTTACCTTCTTAAAGGACTTACTTCCAGATGATGCAGATATTCCCTCAAACCACTATATGGCATGGAAGTTGGTTGATGAACTTGGATTCTCAAAAAACAAAATTCATGCTTGCCCGAATGATTGCAGCTTATTTTGGGAGGAAACTGCTGAAAGAAATGATTGTATAAAATGCGGAACCTCCCGATGGAAGCCAAAAGATGATGGAACACCATCTCGTGTGCCAAAAAAAGTAATGTGGCACTTTCCATTGATCCCCAGATTACAGAAGCTTTTCATGTCTGATGAAATATCTGTAAAAATGCGATGGCATGACACCGAGAGAAAAAATAATAATGAAGAGTTGGTTCACCCTGCAGATAGATTTGCATGGCAGAGATTTGATGCTCGATATCCTGAATTTTCAGCCGACGTGCATAACGTGAGACTGGGTCTTTCATGTGATGGTTTTAATCCATTTGGGCAGATGCTTACTTCGCACAACACATGGCCGGTTTTCATACACATTTATAACCTTCCCCCTTGGTTGTGTATGAAAAAGCCTTACACTTTCTTGAGTATACTGAGATCTGGCCCTTCTGATCCCAGCAATGATATAGATGTATACATGCAACCTTTAATAAAAGAGTTGAAACTTCTTTGGGATGTGGGTGTGTCCACATACGATGCATGTTCGAAAGACATATTTCAGATGCGTGCTGCACTTATGTGGACTATCAATGATTTTCCTGCTTATGCAATGATGTCTAGATGGAGCACAAAAGGAAAATTGTCATGTCCTGTTTGTATGAAGAATACTTGATCGAGAATACTGAAATATCATCGTAGTTTTAGTTTTATAGGACATCGAAGATTCTTGCCAATGAACCATCCATATAGAAACAATCGTCGAAGATTTGACAATACCATGGAGAATGACGATCCACCTCAGCGTATGTCTAGAACTGATGTGCCTAATGAATTGAAAGATTTCAGTTATTCATTTGGGAAGAGTGTAATGAAATCTATAAAGAGGAAAAATGTTTCCAATGATACCTATTACAATTGGAAGAAGACGAGTATATTCTTTGAGTTTTCATATTGGTCAACCAACTTGTTACGTCATTGCTTAGACGTAATGCACATTGAAAAAAATATATGTGAAATGTTGCTTTCGATTCTTCTAAATGTCAAGGGGAAGACAAAAGATGATTTATGATCTCGGTGCGACTTGATAGATTGGGGGATCAGAACAGAATTGCATCCTGTCTGTATCAGTGAAAATAAATGGCAAGTTCCATGTGCTTCTTATGTGATGACTCCTGCTGAAAAAAATCAATTTCTGGAAGTGCTAGAGACTATTAAAGTTCCTGATGGCTATTCAAGCAATATATCAAAACGGGTCAACAGAAAAGAGTTGAAGTTGAAATCTTTGAAGACTCATGATTATCACGTCCTTTTGCATGAGTTGATTCCAATAGCAATCCGTCATCTCTTGTCCAATACTGTTAGAGTCTCAGTTATTCGGTTGTGCTATTTGTTTAGAGATCTTTGTGCTAAGAGGTTTTCCAAATCCCTCGTGCAAAAAATTTTGGCAGAGACACCATTAATTTTGTGTGAGTTAGAGAAAATATTCCCTCCATCATTTTTTACATGCATGTTGCATCTGACTGTCCATCTTCCGACCAAAATACTCCCTGTTGTGAGTATTTTATTTAAAATATAAATATTTCAATAAATTATAATATCATGTGTTTACTTTTCTGTCAAACTTTTTTTCAGGATCCACGCCCTAGATGACAGATATCTGACGAGGAGCCTGATATTGCTCCCAGTAGAGAGGTTGGTGGTACGAGGGCTCGTGGGGCGAGAGTTAGACGATCCACTACCAAAGACATATCTTCTACGCCCTATTTTGATCCTGGCATGTCATCAGGGACATATGATATATTTAGACCTCCGATGTTTACACTACCAGCTGGCCAGACGTCTATGCCATCATCTTTTGCTTCTGGTTCATTATCTCCAGGTTATTATATTCCACCTTCTTCGACTCCTGCTACGACACAGTATGTGGCTGAGGATCATACACTGAGGGACACTCCACCTGTATAGGAAATTCCTTCAGCTTCTGCACCCATTGATCCGACTACCACAGGTATATTTATATAACTCTATCAAATTTTTATACCAAAATTTATTTTTATTATAACTTGTATTGATATTATTTTTCTTTAATAACAGATTCATCTATAGATAGGAGGCGGGGGAGGGGGCGTACTCGCTTGCGTGCAGTATGGAACCGCCAGACACAGTTGATGGTAGAATACAATTTTTATGGACAAATGATTGAGAAATATGGGTAGCAATGTCGGGGTTTTTTGGCGACGCTAGCCAAATACTTCGATATCATTCCGGTCAGCCCTCTCTCTTGGAGACATTTGCCACCCGAAGTCAAGGATAACGCGTGGGCACAAATATGGGTAAAAAATATATTGGATTTAATGTAGTATATTTTTGTATTTAAATGAACTAATCAATTTGTTTTCAGCTTTAGTTTAACTTCCCTGATGGCGAAGGTGCACGACCAGCGCGTTTAAAAGAGCTAGGAGAGCTTTGGAGAGCTTATAAGAATGAGCTGTATGTTGGCTGGTGTGATAGAGTGGGAACGGAGTTAGAGACATTACCTATCATGGATTACTGCCCGATAGAGCAATATCTCCAAATGATTATCCATTGGGTGACTGCCAAATTTAAGGTATTAATCTCATTTGAGTTATTTAAATGAGAGTTTTCATATTTTGCATTAATATAATCTTATTAATTATTAATCATTATTTAGGAATCTTCTGAAAAAAACAAAAAAAAAACATTGATTCAAAGAAATACCTCTACACTTTGGGGCGCACAACAATGTCAGATCATGAGAGGCAGCAGGTACGATATAGTTGTTTATAATTTTTCTTTAGGACTTTCCCTTTTTATTAGATCCTACTTAAATTATGTGATTTATTGAATAATGAATATATGATTATACTTTCACTTTATATTGTTTCAATGTCATTACAGAAGCACAAAATGAATATTGAAGGACGTATCCCTCGAGCAAAATTGTTTTTCTCGAGTAGAAGAAAAAAAGATAGAACTACGGTAAATGAACCGACCCAAGAGAAGATTGTAAGTTTTAATTTGTTTATTTCAAAGTTTAATATCTAATTTGAAATTTAATAATCTATTAATATTTTTTACAGGCTGCTTTAGAGGCTCTTGATGCCCAGGAGCCTGACAATTTTGGGCCACACGATCATTTATATCAGGTTTTGGGAGATGAGCACTCTGGTCGAGTACGCTGCCGACCTGGTAAGAATATAGTCCCGATGAGGTATTGGTCGTCTCCAGGTATCCATTCTAGTACCACCGAGTTGGAACAGGTCAAGGAGGATGCAAAAAAGTCTGATAAAGGGTCACAAAGTTGGAAGTACAAGTTCAAACAAGAGACAAAGAATTTATGAAACTGATGAGAGCTTTATCTTCATCACTTCCACCAGAGGCTAGTGCGGCTTGTCAGACATTTATGTCGTCGATGGGTGCATCATCCAATGCACCAGGCGGCAACTCTAGTGGCGATCGAGATGATGATGTTCCTGGTGATGACGAGGATGCTGAAGAGGAAGAGGGCGAGGATGAGGATGTAGACGAGGGCGAGGATGGGGCTGAGGGCGAGGATGGGGCCGAGGGTGAGGATGATGCCGTGGATGAGGACGACGACGAGGACAGAGATGGCGGCGAGGATGAGGCTGATGATGATAGTAGTGATGGTGATGGTGATCAGAGGCAGATTGATCCATTACATTTTTGAATTCTGTATAACTCTTTATTTTTGAACATGGTTTTCCACTTTGGGGTTTTCCTCTGCTTCATAGGGACGTTGCATTCAGATTCTGTTTTTTGCACTTGATTCTTATTGTATGATTAGTCTACTACATAGACCTTTAGTATTCCTTGGTACTGTGATGCTCATTTTTCTATTTTTTTTACTTATCTTTCTTAGTTATCCATGTATTTCATGTTTATGCATGTGGAAGATGATATGGAAAATTTGCTTTGAAGTAGAGGCCGGCACCACTAACATTTATTTGAAATGGACATGATTTTAAGTGAAAACAACAACTGGCATACAGAATACAGACCAAACGCATTCAGATTCTGTTTAAACTATAGGACAATGATCCATGGGTCATATGTGACGTGTACGAGTCAACCCCGCCTCAATCCGAGGTTTGGTGTGGCCGGTACCACTCAAAGTGTCTTTCTTTTGTTTAAAATGGATGCGCTTTTAAGTAAAAAAAACCACATACGGAAAATGGACCAAACACATTCTGATACTATTGATACTTTAGGAAATGTATCCATGGGTCATATGTGACGTGTACGAGTCAACCCCACCTTAATCCGAGGGCTGGTGTGGCTGAGACCACTCAAAGTGTCTAACTTTTCTTTAACATGGACAACAGTTTAAGTTAAAACATCAACTAACATACGGAAAACCGACCAAACGCATTTGGATTCTGTTGAAATTGTAGAAAAACGATCCATGGGTCATTTGTGACGTGTACGAGTCAACCCCACCTCAATCCGAGGGCCGATGTGGCCAGGACTACTCAAAGTTTGTCACTTTTCTTTGAAATGGACAACGATTTAAGTTAAAACAACAACTGACATAAGGAAAACGGACCAAACGCATTCGGATTCTATTGAAACTTTAGGAAAACGATCCATGGGTCATATGTGACGTGTACGAGTCAACCCCGCCTCAATCCGAGGGCTGGTGTAGTCGGTACCACTCAAAGTGTGTCACTTTTCTTTGAAATGGACAACAGTTTAAGTTAAAACAACAACTGACATACGGAAAACAGACCAAAGGCATTCGAATACTGTTTATACTTTAGGACATGTATCCATGGGTCATATGTGACGTGTACGAGTCAACCCCTCCTCAATTCGAGGGCCGGTGTGGTCGGGACCACTCAAAGTGTGTCACTTTTCTTTGAAATGGACAACTATTTAAGTTAAAACAACAACTGACATACGGTAAACAGACCAAAGGCATTCGGATACTGTTGATACTTTAGGAAATGTATCCATGGGTCATTTTGGACTTGTAGGAGTCAACCCCTCCTCAACCCGAGGGCCGGTGTGGCCGGTAGAACTCAAAGTGTCTTTCTTTTGTTTAAAATGGATGCACTTTTAAGTAAAAAAAACCACATATGGAAAACTGACCAAACGCATTCGGATTCTGTTGAAAATTTAGGACAACGATCCATGGGTCATTTGTGACGTGTAAGAGTCAACCCCACATCAATCCGAGACGCGGTGTGGCCGGCACCACTCAAAGTGTCTAACTTTTCTTTGAAATGGACAACAATTTAAGTTAAAATAACAACTGACATACGGAAAACTGACCAAACGCATTCAGATTCTGTTGAAACTTTAGGAAAAAGATCCATGGATCATATGTGACGTGTACGAGTCAACCCCGCCTCAATCCGAGGCGTAGTGTGACCGGTACCACTCAAAGTGTCTAACTTTTCTTTGAAATGAACACCAGTTTAAGTTAAAACAACTGACATACCGAAAACCAACCAAACGCATTCAGATTTTGTTGAAACTGTAGGAAAACGATTCATGGGTCATATGTAAAGTGTAGGAGTCAACCCCTCCTCAATCTGAGGGCCGGTGTGGCCGGTACCACTCAAAGTGTCTTTCTTTTGTTTAAAATGGATGTGCTTTTAAGTAAAATTAACGACATACGAAAAACCGACCAAACACATTCTGATTCTATTGAAACTTTAGTAAAATGATCCATGGGTCATTTTTGACATGTACGAGTCAACCTCGCCTCAATCCGAGGGCCGGTGTGGCCAAGACCACTCAAAGTTTGTCACTTTTCTTTGAAATGGACAACGGTTTAAGTTAAAACAACAACTGACATACGAAAAACGGACCAAACGCATTCGGATTCTGTTGAAACTTTAGGAAAACAATCCATGGGTCATATGTGACGTGTACGTTTCAACCCCGCCTCAATCCGAGGGCCAGTGTAGTCGGGACCACTCAAAGTGTGTCACTTTTCTTTGAAATGGACAACAGTTTAAGTTAAAACAACAACTGACATACAAAAAACGGACCAAAGGCATTCAGATACTGTTTATACTTTAGGAAATGTATCCATGGGTCATATGTGACGTGTACGAGTCAACCCCTCCTCAATCCGAGGTCCGGTGTGGCCGGGACCACTCAAAGTGTCTTTCTTTTGTTTAAAATGGATGCGCTTTTAAGTAAAAAAAACCACATATGGAAAACTGACCAAACGCACTCAGATACTGTTGATACTTTAGGAAATGTATCCATGGGTAATTTGTGACGTGTACGAGTCAACCTCGTCTCAATCCGAGGCGCGGTGTGGCCGACACCACTCAAAGTGTCTAACTTTTCTTTGAAATGGACAACAATTTAAGTTAAAATAACAACTGACATACGGAAAACCGACCAAACACATTCGGATTCTGTTGAAACTGTAGGAGAATAATACATGGGTCATATTTAATGTTTACGAGTCAACCCTGCCTCAATCCGAGGCACAGTGTGGCCGGTACCACTCAAAGTGTCTAATTTTTCTTTGAAATGAACAACAGTTTAAGTTAAAACAACAACTGACATACGGAAAACCAACCAAACGCATTCAGATTCTATTGAAACTGCAGGACAACGATCCATGGGTCATATGTGATGTGTAAGAGTCAACCTCGCCTCAATCCGAGGGCCGGTGTGGCCGGTACAAGTCAAAGTGTCTTTCTTTTGTTTAAAATGGATGCGCTTTTAAGTAAAAAAAATGACATACGGAAAACCGACCAAACACTTTAGGATTCTGTTTAAACATTATGAAAATGATTTATGGGTCATTTGTGATGTGTACAAGTCAACCCCACCTCAATCCGAGGCGCGGTGTGGCCGACACCACTCAAAGTGTCTAACTTTTATTTGAAATGGACAAGATTTTAAGTGAAAACAACAACTTGCATAAGGAAAAACAACCAAACGCATTTGGATTCTATTGAAACGTTAGGACAACGATCCATGGGTCATATGTGATGTGTACGAGTCAACCCCGCCTCAATCCGAGGGCCAGTGTGGCCGGGACCACTCAAAGTTTGTCACTTCTCTTTGAAATGGACAACGGTTTAAGTTAAAACAACAACTGACATACGAAAAACCAACCAAAGACATTCGGATACTATTGATACTTTAGGACAACGATCCATGGGTCATATGTGACATGTACGAGTCAACCCCGCCTCAATCTGAGGGCCGGTGTGGCCGGTACCACTCAAAGTGTCTTTCTTTTGTTTAAAATGGATGCGCCTTTAAGTAAAAAAAACCACATACGGAAAACCGACCAAACACTTTCGGATTCTGTTAAAACTTTAGGAAAATGATTTATGGGTCATTTGTGATGTGTACAAGTCAACCCCAACTCAATCCGAGGCGCGGTGTGGCCAACACCACTCAAAGTGTCTAACTTTTATTTGAAATGGATAGGATTTTAAGTGAAAACAACAACTTGCATACGAAAAACCGACCAAACGCATTCGGATTCTGTTGAAACTTTAGGACAACGATCCATGGGTCATATGTGACGTGTACGAGTCAACCACGCCTCAATACGAGGGCTGGTGTGGCCGGGACCACTCAAAGTTTGTCACTTTTCTTTGAAATGGACAACAGTTTAAGTTAAAACAACAACTGCCATACAGAAAACGGACCAAAGGAATTCAGATACTATTGATAATTTAGGACATGTATCCATGGGTCATATGTGACGTGTACGAGTAAACCATGCCTCAATCCGAGGGCCGGTGTGGCCAGGTCCACTCAAAGTGTCTTTCTTTTGTTTAAAATGGATGCGCTTTTAAGTAAAAAAAACCACATACGGAAAACTGACCAAACACATTCGGATACTGTTGATACTTTAGGAAATGTATCCATTGGTCATTTGTGACGTGTACGAGTCAACCCCGCCTCAATCCGAGGCATGGTGTGGCCGACACCACTCAAAGTGTGTAACTTTTATTTGAAATGGAAATGATTTTAAGTGAAAACAACAACTGGCATACGAAAAACCGACCCAACGCCTCAATCTGAGGGCCGGTGTGGCCGGGACCACTCAAAGTGTCTTTCTTTTGTTTAAAATGGATTCACTTTTAAGTAAAAAAAACGACATACGGAAAACCGACCAAACGCTTTCGGATTCTATTGAAACTTTAGGACAATGATCCATGGGTCATTTGTGACGTGTACGAGTCAACCCCGCCTCAATTCGAGGCGCGGTGTGGCCAAAACCACTCAAAGTGTGTCACTTTTCTTTGAAATGGACAACAATTTAAGTTAAAAAAACAAATAACATACGGAAAATAGACCAAAGGCATTCAGATACTATTGATACTTTAGGACATGTATCCATGGGTCATTTGTGACATGTACGAGTCAACTCCGCCTCAATCCGAGACGCGGTGTGGACGACACCACTCAATGTCTCTCTTTTATTTCAAAAGGAAATCATTTTAAGTGAATACAACTAAAATTTACACTCATCAACGATAGTCGCAAACTCTTTTTCATGAGTTGGGTAGTTTCAGTCATGGGGTCATAAGTGATGAGACTCCTAAGAAAATATCTTTTCACCATATATTATAAACAATACAAGTTCAATGCAAAATGCATCACAAATCATTACATACCCAAACCTAGTATCACAAAAAAATGGGATTTGAGTCAATTTGAATGTCTTATTCAACTCTAATAGATATTTATCAAACTATTCTGCCTATTAGAATTTGATGGGTGAGGTGAATTACCACCGGATGATTGTTGTCATATGTGTTTTTTTGGGCTATTTCAGGTGTTTTTTATACTGTTTGAAGTCTGCATGTGGATTTTGTGATATTTTTTATGCAGGTGTATAGTGTAGGGTATACTGGAGGGCTGCTGTGCACTGTTTTTTATACAGGTGTATGGTAGGGCTTCTGGGGGGGGGGGCTTCTAAGGGCTGATGTGCAACAGCTTTGAAAAAACCATTACCAACAGTTTTGAACCGTTGGTAAAGAGTTTCCAGAATTCTGGAAAAACCTTTACCAATGGTTCAAAACCGTTGGTAAAGAGTTTCCAGAATTCTGAAAAAATGTATACCAACGGTTCAGAACCGTTGGTAAAGGTTTTTCCAGAATTCTGGAAAAACTTATACCAATGGTTCAAAACCGTTGGTAAATTGTTTTCCAGATTTCTCGAGAACCTATACCAACGGTTTAAATGAAACCGTTGGTAAAGGGATTTCCCCACGCCTTACTGGCCAACGGTTTGGAAAACCGTTGGTATACCCTATACCAATGGTTTTCCAGCCTATAGCAACGGTTATAAACCGTTGGTATAGCCTACTTTTCCATTAGTGTTTACAGGTAAAGATTAAATTTATTTTGGAAACATATGAGATTTTATTTGAGGAATAATGGTTGATTTATCTTAGAATAATATATGATCTAATAATTATAATATTAGGGTTTCAAACTTAGTCTGGAAATGTTTAAATAATTTTAAGGATAGTTATTTACGGAATAAATTATTTTAAACTTTGGGTATCACAGTTCAATTTTGGAGATTAATGTATCATTTCATCATATTAAGGTTTAATAATTTTGGTAATTATCTTACAATGTGATAATTTTTTTTTGGTTTTGGTTAATGTCAAAAGAAAGGTGGAATAGATTGATATCCCTTTTATGGTTATATAATCCTTTAAAAGTTAATTTTTAGTGCTTCAGGCATGGAAAATTCATCTTGAATACTCATTGTTTGGAGAAAAATATGAGGTTATAGTAGAAATTGGTTAAAGGATGAAATTATACTTGTCAAGTAAGTATATTTAACTATGTTTTTAGTCTATATAGTGAAATAATTCCTCAACTATGGGAAATGTATCCTAAAATTAAAATGTTATCCTATTACATTCATATTTGATGAATCAGATGGTATTTTAGATCATCACAAATTTATGGTGTTGAGGATCTTAACTATCCGTTTATCATTCACTTTATTGTGATCAATTAACCCAATCAATATCTATAATTATTTACACTTTTATTCTATTTCCACCTATGTTATCCTATTTGGAAACCTAGTTATGTGTTATTCCACATAACCTTTTTACTTCCCTTTCACTTTAATCAAGAGAGTGTTTTATTAACCCTTTTTAAAATGTGAGATAAAAAAAAAATCATTTTCAAATTTCCATAATTTTATTACCATGAAATGTTTGAATTGTGAGGATGCAATTTATTAAAGGGTGAAGATGTAACACCTCGAGATTTTAAAAGAAGAAAATTATGTTCGATAACATAAACAACACAAAACACCGAGCTTAGATGAGAATGTAAAAACCCAAGAATTTAGGATATATTTATTTATAAATAAATACAATCTATTCAAAAGATTATGGTATATGCATCCCAAATATTTTTTTATGTTTGATAACATATTCAACATGTAACATCGAGCTTATACAATCCACGATATATATAACCGTTATAAACTAGCCATTAAATTGATGGGTATGGATAATATTAAATACTTTATGATATATATATATATATATGTCATACTCAATATAATATATTGATAATTTTTTTAGTAAATAATCAATCTATTTTTAGTAAATTAATTTTATTCTTCAAAAATATGTTTTCTTAAAAAATGATTTTTATTTCTTTTCATGGAAAAAAAATTATAATTATTTTTTGGAATATTTAGAAAATGTATTTTATAAAATTAATATTTTTTTAATCAAAATATCAAAATATATTTTGGGTGAAATTTTGGGATTCTTCAGAAAATATTGATATTCAGTGAATAGTGAAAAAATACCGATTTTTTATAAAAATGTCATTTATTTTCAATAAATTAATTAATTTAAAAGTAATAATACATTTTTAATATTATTTAAATTAATATAATTATTATTTAGTTATATTAAATTCACTTATTTAATTTTTAATCAACTTTATATAATTTTTTGTTATACTCTTGTTTTTGGGTTCAAAATGGGATTTTTTCTTAAATTGTTATAAATGAATAATGATTCTCCATTTTAATTAATTAAAACTATAACTATTGGGTAATTTTATAAATTAAAAGTGTATATTTTATACCAATAAATTTTAATTGAGATTCATACAATGATTATTATTAGATATAGAGTTAATATAAAATCATCTTATGTTTGAAAAAAATACACGTCTGTGAGTTTTGTATTAAATTTAATTTTTTAATTTTTTTAAAAATATATTTGAAATAATAAATTTAATTTTTGAAATAATCATGTAAAAATTATATAAGGTGTAATTTTTGATAATTTTTTGAAAAGTTTCATTTTTTATGAATAGTGAAAAATACAGAATTTTAATTGAAGACCACCTTTTCATTTAATTTATTTATAAAGTTAGATTATTTTTTAAGTTGGGTTTAAAGTAAAATTAGTTCAATTATAAATCCATAAATCCAATTTAGTTCATTGTAATCAATTTCATATTGAAATTTGATATAAAATCTTTATAAACTTTTGAGCATTTTCGCTTGAAAACCCCGCTTTCTTGTCGCGTCTGCAGGATTAGTTTTAAATTAAAATTTTCCACTTCTGTGAATTGAATTTGGAAAAATGGATTTCATATTTAGAATAATAATAATTTATATTATATAATAAGGTAAAATTAATTTTTTACCCAAATGAATAGTGAATTCAGTAAAAATTAGTTACTGCGGTTATGGTAAAAATGGATTTATCGGGGGGGGGGGGGGGGTTAAACTAAGATGATAAGGGTATAAATGACCTATAAAATTGTCTAAAAACTATTTCTTGGATATATTTGTACCATTAAACATATAAGGTTATATAATATACCATTATGGACCCATTTTACATATAAAAGTCGTGGGAGAACTCAATAATTTTCAAAAATACCAAGTGTGTCCTCTCCCCCACTTAAAAAAGGCCCCCCCCCCCTCGACTTTCTTCTTCACACCTTCAAACCTATTTAGTTTTTCCAAGAATTTCCCAAATAACTTACCAAATTTCATAAAATCATCTTAAAATCCTTATTTTTCACATAAATCCAACCTAGGAAGAATTTAGTGCAAACCTAAAGAGGATACCTGAAGAAGACATAATTTTATTCAACAAGCATCTTTATTTTATTTCTTTATACACCCCATTAGATTCTTATTAAAACAAGATGATATAATAATCTCAGTATATTCCATATACTGGGATGTTTTTATAACAAGGGCATTACCTACACCCATCTACACTTCTATCAAATGGGTTATGAAATCATTTTTCGTGTGTACGGCTGACAACTGCCATGTGAACCGATGTCCTTCGTTCTTTAATTACCACCTTTCAAGGTTGAGTATGATTATTGATCTAAAGTATATATATTATATTAATAAAAAATTTTACACCTCTATATTATTTATATCATATATATCTTTTTTTACATTCCATTCCATAGGGGATACGATAACATCGTTTGTTTGTATGATAGACTACTGTCTCATGAAGAGAAGAGATTAATTTTCTCACTAATGATTTACATATAAGAAAATAAGGATAAATTTAATGATTATATGTGATATTCATGAAATAATTATTATATTCATGACATATTTATCATTATAAAAATATAATATATCATTTTATTTTTTTACACAAAAAAGATGATAACATCATTCGTGTACATGTAGACTTCCACCTTCACAAAGCTATGAGACTCTCTTTCCATCACCACACCACATGGATGATATATATAAGATAATTTAAAGAAATAATATGTTATATATGATATTATTATCATTATTTAAATATAAAATATTACTTACCTTCTTTTTATAATGATCATTGAAAAATGAAAATGTTACTCATGCGTACACACGCTATATCGTCTCCATGATCGTAACAACTTCATTTTTCATAATCGTATTTAATGATTTGTTTTAAAAGTATTATTGATGTATAAATATTATAATTATATAATGATTAATATTTTTTATATGGTTGAACTATATTATATGTACAAGAACCGAGACTTTCATAATAAGGCACGAATGAGAAAACAAGGCGTTAACACACGAAACAATGAAAATAATGAAAGGTTATTAATGAACAGTTGATAAGATGTTATAAAAGGATAATATATGATATTATAAATATTAATATGGGTTTTTAATACATTAATAACATTTTTAAAACCACTATACATATGAATAAATCATGTTCAACCAAAAATAAGTGCGAGTTAAGGGATTTCCGTCTCAATTTTTTACTTCCATGAGACACATGACATGTTCACCACCTATTTATTTTATATAGTGTGTATAATTTACATTAATGTATTTTAAAATTATTCTACTAAGAATTATTGGGATTTATACATCCATTTTATGATGTCTCTTTCATAGGGTTTACATTTAAAATGTTACCAAAGCGGTGAGGTATTTTTGTCTCAATTTTCCTTCTTTGAGACATATGTTATGTTATGAACCTATATTATTTTATGAGGTGTGTATACAAAGAATTTGACATATAATACCATTACTTTAATATATCATAAATAACCATAGTAGAATAAAATTCTTGATAATTATTAATATATGGATCATAATATTTTATCATCGAAAACATAATCATAAACAATATTGATAAACTATTTTATTCCAAAACCATGTTTAAAATAATTAAGAAATTATTTTTAAGGAAATATGTCTTTATTTATCTATTTGGTTATAAATTTTTTTTCTTCCAAAACAATATTCTCTAAAAATGTTTTCAATTTTTTTTATTAATCTCTTATGATTAAAAAAATAAATTTTTACTCATGTTTTATTTTTTACAAATATTTTTAAAATGAATATTCATGTCATTTTCAAAACAATTCACATTTTTAGTTTATCAAAAATGTGAAAAGAATATTTATTTTCAACATGTATGACATGCATAATATTTCAAAATGTATTTAATGACATTTTAATGGCATTTCTACTCATCAATGTAAGCAACTATTGTTTTTATTTATGATCCAATGGGGATATTTTTTAATGATAACATCCTAATTCTTTATTTGGATAGATTAATATTGTTTCAAAGAGATTGTTATAAAACACGTTTATTTTCCACGATTTAATCATGTTTCAAAGAGATTGTTGTGGAACCTATTTATTTTCCATGGTATAATCATGTTTCAAAGATATTGTTATGGAACACATTTATTTTCTACAGTTTAATCATGTTAAAATAGGAATAATGATTATTTCTATGAGTTTTACATTGAAATAAAAGATCTACATACTTTATATATGGATCTTGGACATTATAAATGATGGGTGCACCCAAAAAACACTGAGTGAACCCGACATAACTTATACGATGAATGAACCCAGATAGAACTCCAATGAATTGGGTAATGATTATGTTCTCCATATAATTATATTGGAAGTCGGTTGTATGGTTATTATAATTGTAAGGGTTCTGTAAGGGTTTTAGAAGTGTTCTATGGAGATGATGTCCCAAGATACCAATATATTTTTTCTATGATTGATATGAGTTTATAATGTTTCATTTGATCAAGATTGATATTACATAGCTCATTATTATTGATTATTATGAATCTTTCCATTGTTAAATCCTTATTCCATATTTTCATTCTTGATTATACAAGTATTGTTGGGTATACATATTCTTATATTATACTGATGCACTTTGTCTTTTTCATTATACCCTTATAATCTTCTTATGCTCACTCATGACATTCACTTGTTAATGATTACATTTTCCCTTACTGAGCATTTGATATCACCATTATTATGTTTCCGTTTTCCCTATTTATAAATAATGATGTTTAAAGGATGATGTATATAAGGGATTTCATACGGATGATGATGACGTATTAATGTGAAAAAAGAAAATTTGGGTCAAGTGGGAGAAATTATCATTTAAAGTCATTGTAATTGTTTATGTAAGGGTTTTTCTTATTTCTATAAAACTATGAACCTGAAAGGTCCTTGATAATGTAAGTGATCCAAGTTTCCATTTTGATATTGTAAAGTATAGATGTAAAAAATTGGGTCACATTTATCAGTATCAATGTCGAAAATTTAAAGTTTATGAATTCAGAACCAAATTTGAGAGTACAGGTTCTTGGCTGTTCTATGGATGGAGATTTATCTCATGAATTTCTCACTTATTCATCTCCAAGAAGTGAGATTATAAAGATGAAACCACTAGTAGGAATTATGTATGTTTTTGTGTCATTGGATATTCCAATCTATGAACATGTAAAAAAATCCTTAGACTTTAAGATTATTATTAATGAATATAATGAATCACATACTCTTATGTACTAACCAAAACCATAATTATATATGTTTTCAAGAAATAAGGTATGTTGGTTTCATCATGAATGACATGTTATAAATTAACAATTCATGGAAGTATTTTTCCCTTCCATCTTATGGAAGTTGATATCCTGACCCTTTGATTGGAATGAAACATTCAAACTAAATTCCATGGCCATGGTGTATTGACAGGTTCATTTTGGATAGTTAATAAAAGACATATCGAGCATATAAGTTGAAGAAATGAGTATGAAACATACTTTATGAGATATCAAGACAAATGTATTATATTACATAGTGATCATTCATATGCGATTATTGTTTTTGTGATAATAACTTCTTCCTCTATGGGTGCCTTAACATGTTTCCAGATGCTGATATTGGAATTTAGACAAGCCTACATAATTCCATTGAGATTTGAATTTAAAAATTGAAATAAATTTTATTCTCAAGATTACGGAATATTATTTATTCAGTATTTATTGATCACATATGTTTAATCTATATTTTATGTGAATTGGATATTAAATATATATTTATTTGTAATACCATGAATATAATATTTATTTATTTATCTATCAAATGAATAATATTTATTTTTTGAGATTTGGTAAATGTTGATGAAGGCGGACAAGCCGAGTCGTGTGGCCAGTTACAGAAATTATATATTAAATTTCATTTAAATAAATATTAAAAAAATTATTGGTGTTTATATTATCTACGATACATGTTCATATCAAAGAAGAAATAAAAAAACAATAAGAATTATAATATTATATGTAGGGGTTTTCTAAGGATTATCAGATTGTTTAAGGGACCATGTGTAATTACCAATTCTCCAAACTAACTCTATTTATAACCGATTATATCATTTCATTATGATGAAATAAAATAAATTATTATGCACACTAGTTTTTGGAAGGACCAGTTTGGGATATACCTAACACTGGGAGAGGAGGCGAGAGTGAATCAGTGTTGGGGACTTTTTAATCCAATTTCAAACTTTTATCCTTATACGTATTAGAGCTTTTAGGATCTTGATTCTCTTATTATATTTTCCATATCACATGAAAGTATATGAAATAAGTAAAGATAAAACATGATATTTTTACAATGTTCACTACTCAATAAGAGTAGCTAGTCCTTGGCATGTTTTAGAAATAATCTTTACCACACAACCACTAGAAAAAAAATCCTTTGAATGTGGTTACAATGAGTGCGATATTCCCTTACACTTGTGTATCACTATAAAAAAAATCCAATAGCACATTCATTTAACGCTATGTAAACAATCCAATAATGCGCATTTTATATAACTTGGATAGATCTTTATACTACCTCTCAAGATAGTCTTCTCTTTTCTGATAAGGGTTAGTAACACCAAGAAAGTCTTCCACCTGTTGAGTCCTTTCTAATGTCATAGTTCTTATTTGTTCTTACAAAACCTTATTCTTTACTTTTTTACTTTAAAAAAAACATGAAAGAAATTTCTCTTATCTCTTCCTAGTATAAAACTTGATAGCTACACTATATTATTCTTTTATCAGTCACAATAATATGAAAGTAGTAGACTGATGAACTCAATTCTACCTGACCCAAATCATGATCAACTAATATCAATTTGGCCAATCACTTCCTCTTTTCCCTTTGACATGTGAAACACAAATATATACAATAGTGTACAAAAATGTCTTGATCTATCTTTCTTATTCAGTGCAAAACCAAGTGCACTGAATCACCTTCTTCCAATAATTCTAGAATAACAACACTCCTTTTTGATTATTAAAGCAATAATGATCATCTCAACACAACATCATCACAATTAATCTTCCTTGTATAATAATCAATATTTAAGTGGGAACATTATATTCTTCTTGGACACAAAATATTGTGTAATTAATCAAAAGTGTCTTATTATCCTTCTTCAACAGTCAATACCAACACATGAGTGTATCAGTTTACTTATCTTCTTCCTTTTTCAAATATGAACTTAGGTGCACGTCTAATTTTTCTTCACACAAACAAACTACGTGTGTTTGCATTTCTTTGTCCATTGTGGATCAATCGGGAAAACGCTTGGTTTTAATTTGTGAAAAAATGGGGGTATTATACTCAATAACTGGTTGACAAAACTATTCTTTGAGAATCACTACAAGCGTGTGAGTTTAACACATGTCGAGTGTCCCCATATCATCTTCTTCACAAAGCGCGATGAGGGTGTAAACACCTATCACGTGTACATGGTATTTATACTTTGCAAACTGATATGTATCCTCCATAAACTACCTTGTATCCTATACATACTAAGTTTTAACATGTGGCATGAGTGCTTCACAGATAATCTTCCCTTACATAGACAACCTTTCCTTCTGCGGACAACCTTTCCTTCCACAAACTTCTTATGCTTTGTGGATGGAAGATGCCCTGTGGACTGATGATGCTTCATGGAACCTATTTCTTTGTGAGTTATCAAGCCCCGTGAACTCCTTCCATATAAAACTTCCTCCTTCATGGAATATTTTCTATGTAAACTACTATCCTTCATCGAATTCTTCCTCGTGAACTCTTCTCCTTTGTAGAATTATTCCTCACAAATTATTTTCGACTTACCTAAATTCTTTCTCCAGTGATGATCTATTCTAATAAAATTTGACCTTACTAATGATATGATTAGGGGTATTTATATAGTAAAATAGATTTATAAAACCCGCTAATCTGATTTACTTAAAACTTAGACGTGGTACAACATTCACTGTGAACTATTATACAGTCTTCATACTACCTTTCTCCTTTGCAGTGGCTAATGACATCGAAAAAAAAATCCTTTGTAGTATCTATAATAACCACCTATCAACCATAAATGATGAGTCTCTCGAAAACTATGAACCTCCCATGAACTTTTTTTCCTTATGCAGTCCACGTAGCATTCTTCACGGCCCGCATAGCGCTGCTATGCGGAAACCTTTGTCAATTTTCCTTCATCGTTCTATGTACCTTCCTTATGGTCCACGAACTGTTCTTCTCGGTCCATGAACTACACTTTTTATAAGCCATTCCTTTTCCATAAAAAATCCCGATATTGAGGCCAAAAACTTTAGAAAACACTAGAAAACTACGCCACTATAAAAATCTACTTCAACACCACCAGCCAAACTATTTCGTGATTATCTGAATTTTATAAGAATAAATTGATACACTGTTAAAGATTAAACCATATTCTAAAAAAATTCAATTCATTCCAAAAACACTCAGTTGATTTCATCATGAACCTTATCTTTTGTGATATTTAACCTTTGATCGATCATCTTTAGCATCGTCAGATTTACTAAGGAAAGTATTGTAACTTCCTTATCTTCTAGAAAAAAAATTTCTTCCTAATCAAACCTGAATACTATTCGCAGAACCTTTTCTCCTCCTTTCTTTGATCAATATTTTATCAAAATTTTTACAGAATACTTATGATTTGTGAGAAATAAAAAACAAAAAATCATCACCATATTTTATTAGGAGAATTATTCAAATATGACATGATATCCAATGTCATATAATGAATCCATAACAATTATCTAGGAATCAACTTGAAACTTAGTCTTCAAAATAAGTTTCTTGAATTATCGATACTTAAGGACATTATCCAAGATCCATTAACTTTGGAGCTATTCTATTAACTTTGGAACTACTTCATAATATTGACTATAAAGAGATCTTGTTATCTCATTGATCACCATTGACCACTAATGAAAATTAGTTGACAAAAAATATAATCCATACACAAATAGGGATCTTCAATATATCCCTTTATATTTGTTGGAAATAAATTCAAAGTTATTTCCAAATTAATGTATCAATATTTGGAACTATTATATTCTATATCCCATTTAATTTTAAGACTTTAATTTCACTTTCTCCCCCCTTATTGATAAGAAATAAAAAGTTCATTGGAAAAGGGTGTTATCCCATACTTAAGAAATTCCCCATCCATCATTTCACTCTAAGTCTACTTGAGCTATGATCAGTTTAGAAAATAAGAGGATTTTATTTATACAACAAAGTTATCCATTACCAACAGATCATGATACCTTAAAAAACAAGAACTCATATACTTGTCTTCAATGGTTATTCACTTTCATTCTAGGATGAAATTACTAAATGTGAGATGAATCTTTTTAAGAATAATCAACCTGAAACTCCTGAAATCACTTCAATAAATATCTCAAAAACATTTAAGTACAATAGGAAGGATAAGTGACCTTGGGGAATTTCCATTATTCTTATGTCACTGAATAATTGAATTTATCTCCTTTTGTAAACTGGTTATTTTTTTTTATAACTAAGGATGAGAGATTAAGAGGAATACCTTTTCCAATGACATGATCTTCTAGAAATTTCTAGAATAATTATATTTGATACTAATTGAAATAATAATTCTAGAAGCTTCTTCATTTGTATCCCCATTAATGGAAAAATTTATCATTATCTTAATAACGATCGCTCTCATTAGGAATAGATTTAAAGAAACTACATTATAGAGAATACACCAGAATGGGTCTTCAACTTGTGACAATCCATATTGGAAAACTTTCACAACTTCACCAAGGATGATCTTCTAGGACATTTTTTCTTTAGAATATCATGAAATAAGATTAAACCAAGATGGAATCTTCTTTATCCTAGATATCTATAATATAACATCATTTTATTAAACTTCATCAAGTATGATCCTCCATTTTATTAGCATTTAAATATCAATTGAGGAATCATTAATGAATGGTAAATTATTCATATTTTCTATTAGGAATTGATAAAATTCACTACTTCTTAGGTTATCACCCTAATAACATGCTTCACCTTTAATTCCCTTCATTATAAGCACAAATAAAATACAAAAATATTAAGGGAATAAGGTGGATTATCCTTCCTTCATTAATATGAACATCAAGGTTGAGATGATATTCTCAACCAAGTTACTCTATTTTCTCCAGTATTCATGATTGAATATATGAACATCTATTCTGATTTATGTTGAGGCAACATGGATCTCTTCACATCATCTTCTTCATTGTGTGTAGAATTTTTCTTCTTGAAAGAATTCATGGATGATACATTAATACTCCTATTAGGACTACTTCTTTCTCTACTAGAAGAGTTAAACAACCTTTTGAAATGTGACCATATTTCTTTCATCCCTCACACAAAACTTATTTAACATAAGAGTTTTCTTTTATTGAAAAACCCTCATGAAATTTTTCTTCATAATATAGAATATTTTATTCACCTTTTTCACAAGATTTAGTTTGTGAATCTTCCATTTTCTCATTTTTTTCTAAATATTCAGGCCAGATAACTAATATGTCATTAAGAAATACGGGTGAAAGTTGGGATCTTCCACATGGGTTATTCTGAGTGTTATCTTTTTTAATAGTTCTTTTGGATGCACTACCCTTAAAATTATTTGATTTAGAATCCATGGTTTTCTCACCATTATTCTTTGGTACCTTCCTAGGAGGATTTATGTTCACAACATTCTTATGATATATTACCAAGGTTTATTATTAATTCTAAGTCATATTTTGTGATCTTATTTTCTTATCATCTTTGGATACATATTGAGATTATCATGTAACAACCTTTTGGCTACTACTATTGCATATATCATAGATGTTATCATGAATTACAAATCTATTTTTAGTATATAGATGCTTATGAACCTGTGGATGTTTCTTCTTCTCTATATTTCTCTCCCTTGAGACAGGCTTCTTTTATGCTTTTACATTTTTAGGATTTTACCAACAATTTAATGCATAGTGCCCAAATCTGTTTCAATACCAACATTGACCCACAAATATTGATTTCCTAATATATTATGTATTAAATTGTTGGGTATTTTTTATAACTTGTTGTGATATTTGTGAGGAACCAGATTCCATATTTCTCTTCCTATACACCATATACATGGTGGTAGGCATATTATCACCTTTATTTATCCATTCTTATTTATATTTTTTCTTCTAACCTGTACCATTTTTGGAAATAGATTTAGAAACCTTAGTATAAGATGATATAGATGATACCTTTTCATTCTCAGCTGCTTGTGATAGATCATTAAATGAAGTCATGATATTCTTATCACTTGTTGGAGTTGTTTTGATAGTAGAATCATCCAATTAACATTGAGAAATAGTAGAAACTATTTCCTTCTTTTGTGAAGTATCAATATGTGTCTTCTCAAAATTGGCGAATTGACCATCCAAATCTTGACATTTCACATTGAGGATGATTTTCTGATCTTAAATCATAATCATGTTCTTTTCACAAGTCTTCTTCATTCTTTAAACTTCATCTTCATGTATCTTAACTTTGTTCTGAATCAAAGAGTCAAGTACCTTGATCTTCTTGGATATTTCTTCCAATTACAAACCCTTCACATTAGTTCTATTATTCAATTTTTCTTCAAGTGAATGGATATTTTCTTCTAGAGTTTTTTTGACTCTATATTTATATTTGACTTCTTTGATCCATTTTGAGGAACTTATTTCAATTTACCTTTTTTTTCTTCAAAGGTTCTAACCTTTCTAGAGAGATTTATACATTCAATAATTTTTTCATGCAATCTCTTCTCCAAAACATCAGTTTCTTCTTCCAGATGGGTGATCTCTTCCTGCATACATTGAAAGACTCCATGAAAAAAGTAAGATCTTTATTCAAGAATACTATTTAGAATAAATCTTAATCTATCAAATGATATTTATTGAGAGGTTTTAGATTGATCATCATCACCACTTGTACTATAATTTTCATCTTGAGGAATGTTTTCAAATGTAATAACACATACATACTAACCACTAGAGGTAGGAAGGTTATCTATATTCTTGGTGTAAATTTGAGCCACCTTCTTACTAATTTCCAAGACTGATATATCTTCATTTTTAGTAAGACACAGAGAAACACATACTTCATCTTCTATAGATAAGAGGGAATTTTTCTTCAACTTTATATTCTTTTTCTTTTTCCGGTTCATCATGGTCTTGGTAAATATAGAATTATTATAAGAGGTAACTGAATCTTCACTAAAACTACACTTCATTTTTGAGTCAGGAAAGAAACTAAAGTATTCAAAAGAAAATATCTTTTAAATATAGAGAATCTAACAAACATGAACTTGGATTTAATACCAATTAAAATGAACAGTTTGGAATATAAATAACATTGAGAGGGGGGGGGGGTGAATCAGTGTTGGGTAATTTTTAATCCAATTTCAACTTTTTATTTCTGTACCTCTTAGACCTCATAAGATCTTGATTCTATTATTCTATTTTCCCTATTGAATTTAAGTATATGAAAGAAGTAATGATAACACATGATATTTTTACAAGGTTCACTACTCAATAAGAGTATCTAGTCCTTGTCATGGTCTATAAATAATCCCGACCACACAAACACTATAAAACATTCCTTTAAATGTAGTTATAATGAGTAGGATATTCCCTTACACTCATGTAGCACTACAAAAACAATCCAATAGTGAGTTCATGTAGTACTATGTAAACAATCCAATAGTGTGTGTTTTACAACACTTGGATGGATCTTTATACTACCTCTCAAGATAATATTATCCTTATTAATAACAGTTTGTAACACTAAAAAAGTCCTGAACCTATTGATTCCTGTCCAATGTCATAGTTCTTATTTATTCTTCCACAACCTTCTTTGTTACTTTGTCACTTGTACAATAGCATGCAAGCAAATTCTATTATCTCTTCCCAGCAGAAAAATTGATAGCTTAACTATCATCTTATTCTATCAGTCACAATAATATGAATGTAGTAGACAAATGAAATGCATTCTCTCTAATCCAAAGGATGATCAAATGATATCAATTCAGCCAATCACTTCCTCTTCTCCCTTTAATATGTGACACCCAAATATATGCAATAGTGTAGGGTAGCATCTTGATATCTCTTTCTTATTCAATGAAAAATTACCTGTACTAAATCAAGTTATTACAATAATTATAGAATCACAAATATCCTTTGTGATTATTAATAAAATAATTATCAAAAAAATAGATCATCATCACAATTAATCATCCCTAGATAATAATAAATCTTTAAGTGGGAACATTCTATTATTCTTGGACACAAAATAATGTGTAACTATGTAGCAGTGTCTTATTCTCTTTCTTTGACACTGAATACCAAAAAATTAGTGTACCAGTTTACTTCTCTTATTCCTTTTTGAAATATGAACTTAGGTGTATGTCTGGTTCTTATTCCCATAGACAAACTATGTGTGTTTTCTATTTTCTATCTGTTGTGCCTCAACCGGGTACACACATGGTTTTACTTCATGAAACAAAGTAGGGGTATTATACCGAAGTAATGGTTAATAGAACCATTATTTGATAATCACTAAAATCATGTGAGTTTAACACATGTTGAGTTTCTATGGATCATCTAATTCACAAAGAAAGATGAGGGTGTAAACACCTATCGTGTGTACATGGTATTTATCATTCACAAACTAACATGTATGCTCTAAAAAAAACCATGTATCCTCTACATACTGAGTTTCACCACGTGGTGTGAGTGCTTTTAGGGCAACCTTCCCTTTGGTAGATAACCTTACCTTCTGTGGGAAACCTTACCTTCTGTGGTTAACCTTTCCTTCCATGGACAACCTTTCCTTATATGGACAACCTTTCATTTCATGGACCGCCTCTACTTCATGGATGGAATATTCCTTACAGACTATTGATGCTTCATAGCCCCCCTGTGAGTTATCAAGCCCTACAAACTTCTTCGATGGACAACTTCCTCATTCATGAAATATTTTCTATGTGAACTACTATCCTTAGAGGAATTATCCCTTGGGAACTATTCTCATTTGCAGAATTATTCCTTAAAATTTCTTTTCGACTTACCCAAATTCTTCTACCGGTGATGATATCTTCTAATAAAATTATATCTTACTAATGATCTAATTAGGGGTCTTTATATAGGAAAATAGATCCATAAAACCTGCTAATATGATTTGCCTAAAACTTCTATGCAGTACAGCCTTCACTGCGAACTACTATGCAGTCCACATACTACCTTTCTCCTTTGCGGTGGCTAATGTCATCCATAAACAAAAATAGTTTGCGACAACCATAATCACCACCTCTCAACCGAAAATTATGAGTCTCCTGTGAACTAAAAACCTCACAAGAACTATTTTTCCCTATGTGGTCTACATAATGCTCTTCATGATACACATAGAACTACTATTTATAAACCTTCCTTTGATGATTTCCTTCATCATTTCATGTAACTCCTTTATGGTCCATGAACTATTCTTCATGTTCTGCAAACTGAGATTCTTGGAAAATCTTCCTTTGCAAAAAAAAAAAAAACAAACTCCCAATTTTGAGGTCCAAAAATTTGGCAAACACTGAAAAACTACACCACCATAAAAATATGCTTCGATAACACCAACCAAACTATTTCGTGATCATCTGGATTTTGTAAACACAAATTGATACATCTTTAAAGCTTTAACTATCTTTTACAAAAATTAAATTCATTACAAAACCACTCAAATTAATTCATCTCAAAACTTATATGTCATGATTTTTTAACCTTTAATTAATCATCTTTAGCATAAAAAATTTACCAAGTAAAGTATTATAACTTCCCTATCTTCTAGTAACAAATTTCCTTCCTAATAAAACCTGAATACGATTAGCAACAAATCTTCTCATCCTTTATTTCATTAAGATTTTATAACAAGTTTTACAAATTAATTATGATTTGTGATAAATAAAAAATATCAAAGAATAATCATATTTTACTAGTAGAATTATTCAAACATGACATGAAATCCAATGTTATATAATGAATCCATAAAAATTCTCTAGGAATCACCATGAAACTCAAAGTCTTAAAAAGTTGTCTCTTCAGTTATTGAGACTCGAGGACATTATCCAAGATCAATTAATTTTGGAACTATTCTATTAACTTTGGAACTATTTCATCATATTGACTGCAATGAGATCTTCTTATATCATTGATCACCATTAAAAACCAATGGCAACCAGTTGAAAACAAATACAATCCACACACAAAGTGGGATCTTCAATTTCCCCTCTAGAGAATTCTCTCTATGAAGAAATTATCTAGGGTTTTTCTCAAGATTGAGAGAATTTATTAAACCTCATTTATCTTTCTCAATAATAAGAGAACAATAATCAATTCTTTAATCTTGAGGTATTGCGTTTCTATCAAAAGAGAGTGATTCAAGACAATAAGTACCACTGTTCTAGCACCTAGAGTACCATCAGTGATGTTTTGAGATCAAGGATAAAATGTGGATTACTAGTTGAGGCATTATAATTTGGATCCTCTCAATGAAAGGATGGTACAACCCAAATAGAAGTTTTATTGATCAACAACTACATTGAATAAAGTACTCAAGATTGAGGTAATTTATTATTATTAAATTAATTATAAATTTAACATGAAAGATCCTCTCTCATGGTTTGAAGATTATTTTGTTATTATTTATGGGATATAATCATAGGACATGTCTCTATTAATAATGTTATTATGATTTATTCATTATATTCAATGAAAAAATCATCATTGGGCATGGACCCGACCAAATTCCACTATGCCCGAAACCTTCACTACTCACCCCGATGAATAACATTTTAGTAATATAGATGGAGAGGAATGAATTATGACTAATTATACTTTTCAAATATAAGAGAATATTCATAATATAGTTTTAATAAATTTAGTCAAAGTAATAAGTAAAGATAAATTTTTTTAGGTTGGATGGAATGAACATGGTCAACCCATTGACCCAAATCGATCAATATTCTTTGGTTATATTGGTGTCAATACTTAATTGAATATGTCTATCAATATAGATATTTGACATGGTATCATAAATATAATTAATACCATTTTTTTAGAGGATATTACGAAAACCTATTGTTACACATTCTATTCTATTCCATTTAGATCAAGTCTAGAAATGGTTATTGTTTTTCTCTTATGAATAATGAATTTATTCTAGAATATTTTAGATTGAATTTTGTTCTAAAAATTTATGTTAAGGAATATAGAGTTTTCCAAACAATAATATCCCCTAAGTACATGAGTGCTGTTAATGGTAATATTAATTCTCACCCAACAAAATTATATGCCATATTTATCTCCATGAAAACTTGTAATTATTTTGTTTTTAGATGTGAGTACCAGAGTTTTAAGGTAAATTGAAAATAATTTTAATTAATCTAACATGACATTTATGATAAAGTCATTTACATATATATTAATTTATCAAAATAATAAAGTAGTGATGAAAATAAGAAACATGAAAAAATCCACAATACCTATATCGTAAATCAAGGATGGGGTATTAGATACTTAAAAAAATCGGTATATTCTTATAATTTATAAAACTATTAATAAAAAAACATGATTGAAACATATATTTTTAGATGAATATTGATAAATAAAATCCCCTTAACACTTAATTTATACATTATTCTATGTTTAAAGAGGCTCGTGTTATTAACATGGTAAAACTTGCAACACCCTGATATTTTATGAAATATTTCTTTCGAATTAATTTAATATTTTTGATATTTTTTATTTTACTGTACATTGAATATAGCTTGTGTTATATGAATGTACCATGTTATTATTGTTTTTTACACAAAACCAAGTTGATATTTCACTACACACAACACTTATATTAGATTAAGGTACATGAAACACTATGATTGTATTGTGTTACTTACAATACCAAATTATTTTAATAGCTTGTGTTACATACATGGCTGAGTTTTACCGAACTACAATATACTATTAATATTGTTTTTAAAATATTATTATAGTGACCACTTAGTTGTTGGAATGTAAGTTACTAATAAGATTAAATAAATTGTGAAAATATTATGTACACATGTATATAAAATGTGTCTTTTAGTTAAAAATTATTTTGAAATTAAGGTAATAACTATTTGAAAATAAAGAAATTTCTTTTCTTAGAAAAACTATTTCTCTATGTACAAACACTATTTTATCTCAATAAATTAAAAAACACAATTTTTATGATTATTTCTAATAAATTTTATATATTATATATTCAATAAATTTTTTGACACTCATCCAAAATATTTTATAGGCATAAGATAAGAATAAATATAATTTTATGAATAAAAAGATATATTTTTCTAAAAGGAAATTTTACTGTCTTTTAATGGCACACCAATTTTAAATATATTTTTGAAACTTTTATAATTTTTATTTGATAAAATTAACTTCATTTTTGAAATATTAATATAAAAATTTACTTTGGGTGAATTTTTGGTATTTTTTTGAGACGTTTTATTTTTTGATAAATAGTGAAAACACTGAATTTTAATTCAAATGTTCTTTTCATCTAATTTATTTATTTAGTTAAATTATGTTTTAATTTGGTCTTAAAGTATAATTTGATAAATTTTACATAAATTAACCAAATTTAGGTTATTTGAATCAATTTCACATTGAAATTGGATATAAAAGTATTTCAAACTTTTGGACGTTTTCACTTTAAAAACCCGTCATCTCGTCACATCTGCAGGATTAATTTTAAATTAATTTATTCTAATTATGTGATTAGAATTTGGAAAAAATGGATTTGATATTTGGAATCATAATAATTTATAACATCTAATAATTTCAAATTAGTTTTTGAATAAAAATATCAGTGAAAGGAATTAAAATTAATTACAGCGATTAAGGTAAAAATGAGTTTACTTAATGGTTAAACTTTACTCTTAAGGGAAAAATGACCTAGAAACTTGTAAAAAATTCATTTTATATACATATTTATAAAAATTAATTTATTGTATCCAAAATTAATGATTATTTTAAGCACATGATGTAAGGGATACCTCTCAATAGTGTTTACCTTTTTATATTTACAAGAATGCCACTCATACTCTACTATAAATGGGAATTCACCCCCTCACTTCTTCACACATATCACACCCATTTGTCTCATACAAAAACTGACCAAATATACTTAAAAATTACCTCCCTTTATCCTAGAATCCTCCCTTTGGGTATAAATCCTTCCAAGTAATCCCTTTGGTGAAAACCAAAAAGAGTTACATAAAGAAGAGGTAACATCCTTCCACGAGTTCTTTTATTTTATTTCTATTATCCACCAAAATAATAATAATTATTAAATGATTATATAATAAAATAATTATAATAAATATGCTTAAATTTTATTATTATAAGGTTTATAAAAAAACTTACACACACTTCCATCAAATGTGTAATGAACTTATCGTTCGTGAGTATGGCAGACAAACGCCTCACGAAATGATGTCATTCATTTTTTCCTTTACCCCATCTCATAGTTGGTAATTATGATAAAAATTATGATTTTAAATGATATATATTATATTTTTTATGAATTTTTCTTCTTTAATTATTATATAAAACATACCTTCATGCTTTCCATTTTTTATAAAAATGATAACTTCATTTGTGGATGTGTGGACTACCACCTCCTCAAAGTGATGTGATTCGTACACACTTTACATGGAATGTATTAATTATGAGTTTAATAAACGTATATTATATATATGAAATAATAATTCTAATATAATTATAACACACACACACATGTCATTTATTTACTTTCTTTCAATACGACAAGAAAACAGAAACAACGTTAATGCGTACGTACGACCAACCATCTTCATGAATGATGTATTCCATTTCATATTTGTATATTTTATTTATTGTTATAAATATTTATATACTGAATATATATGATATTTATACCATGTTTTACATTTTATAAATAATTAAATCATGATCTTGGTAAGAGGATCAAGAATAACATGTCAAAACATATACAAAAAACAAAGCGGATATTACCCGAAATGTAACATTGACATGGAATTGTTAATAAATGGGTAATGTAAAGTCATAATAAAATCATATATGGTATTAGATACAATAATATTATTCTATGGTATATTTATAATAAACTTATATTTATTATACAAGAGGTTTTATTGTTTACGAAGAAAGTCAAGACTTAAGGTATGAGTTTTCTCGTCTCACTTTTATTTATGTGAGACATATGCTGTATTCACTAATTATTATTATTGTGTGGTGTATATAATTTCCTATGATATTTTATATCACAAATACAATTTTTTTCATGATATTAAAAGTTTTAATTTATCTTATTCTTTCATGGATCTTATGATTCAAAACATACTCAAGTAGTAAGGGGATTTTTAGCCTCACTTTTATTTCTATGAGACTTATGCCTTACTCACTACTCATTTTTATGGTGTCGATTCCACCCATGAATTTATGATATGATTATTATAATTAAATTTAATTATATTTATATATCCATTTCATTATCTCTCTTTCATGGGGTTTATGGTTCAAAAGTTACCAAATCAGTAAAGTAATTTTGTCTCAATTTTCCTTCTTTGAGACACATGCCATGTTATGCACCCATATTATTCTAATAGGTATATATAATACCATTTTAAATGTTATATCATTAATATATTTCTTTTAATGATATTTTAAGCTTCATTTAATGTTATTATTTCATGGGTATTATGATTAAATGTTACCAAAGTGGTAGCAATTTATTGTTACAATCTCATCGTTTATCAAGATTATTTATGATTATATTTCCATAGATGAAATATTATGATACAAATCTCAATAAAACTCATTAATTTTATTCTCCTATGGTTATTAATTACATATTCATGTAATGTTACCATTTTTACACTATTTTATACTTAAGATAATTTATATTTTTTTAAAGAAAATATGACTTTATTTCAATTTTTGATCAAAAATATGTGTTATTTAAAAACCATGTTTTCTAAAAATATTTTAAAAAATATTTTACTATGATTTTTAAAAGAAAATTTTACCAATTTTTTACCATTTTAATAAAAATTGGTTTTAAAATGAATCACTTTTTTTTCGATCAAGGAAATTTTTTAAACTTTTTACGATACAAAAGGAATATTCAAAATGTATGGATTTACCCACGGTCATGATCGTAATTTATTTAAAGTTTACTTTGCAAGTTTACATGATTAATATGTTTTTAAGAAGAAATATTTTCTTAATATTCTATACATTCATTTTTTAAGTGGTTTTTAAGGGAAAATATTTTAAAAAATGTTTTATGTTTAAAAAGTTTTTTAAATTATTTTTAAGCTTCTATTTTAAGTTTTCAAGGATTTTTTTTAAAAATGTTTTAATGACTACTTTATAAGTTTTCATGGAAAAAGTTTTTCAAAATGGTTTCAATATTCCTTTATATGTTTTCAAGTAATTTTTTTTTCAAAATTTCTTCAAGGTTATTTTCAAAGGTAATGATTTTGAAAAGGTTTTGTGTTTACAAAATAATTTTTTTTTCAAATAATAAAGGATATTTTTCTTCCAAAAATGTTTTAAACGATTTTAAATCTTACTTCATATGCTCTCATAGTGTTTTTAAAGAAAATTATTTTGAATATGTTCTATGTTTTAATATTTTAATTTCAAATAAAAGTTATTTTCCTTAAGATATGTTCCAAATGATATTTCAAAATACTTATCCATATAAGATGGTATCCTAAGATATAGTTTAAGATTTATCTGGGAAATGATCCAAGAATACGATTCATATTCTTTCTTGAATGGTTTATATTTTGATGGAATGATGTCTATGGCACCCATTTCTCTTCTATGGGTTATATTCTTATGAAACCCACTTATTTCCATGGGTTATGATTTGATGAAATGATTATGAAACCTATATATTTTCCACAAGTTATGATATCCTAATATGTTTATAATACCCATTTAATTTCATGGGTTATGATATGATGTTTATGAAACAAATCTCTTTTTATGGGTCATGATATGATGAATGTTTAGTTATCTTATGGAAAACACATGTATGATTTCATTATGTGATGGGTGGGATATATATCTCCCTATAATGGATTGAGTAATGAAAAATATTTTATGAACTCAAAGGTTACATGAGAAGGAATCCCAAGCCCAAAAAAAGAGTGTAAAAAGGAGGGCATCCCAATCCCAAAACAAGAGGGCACACGGAATGGAATACCAAGCCTGAAACAAGAGGGTATATGGGATGGCATCCCAAGCCCAAAAAAAAGGGTACATGAGAGGGAATCCCAATCCCAAAAAAAGAGGATACACGAGAAGAAATCATAAGACCAAAACAAGAGGGTGCACTGGAGGGAATCCTAATCCCAAAAAAAGAGGGCACACAGGAGGGAATCCCAAGTTAAAATTAGGTACATGAATGATTAGACCAAGATTAACATGTTATAAAGCTCTTGGTAGGTAGCCTTAATATAGTATTTTATATGCTTAAGTGTATTCCACAATTAAATGACTTATTCCTGTGTTATGATTTCATGGATTATTCTCTTGATTCCCCTATGATTCATGTATTATGAACTGCCAATATTTATGCCATGATTCATGTTTATGATATTTGATATGTAGGGTATGATCTTATAATGTTATTATCATATTATCATACCCTTATTCTCCTGTTATTCTTACATATATCCCTTGTTTACCCTTACTGAAAATCTAATCTCACCTCGTTCTTATGGTTCCATTACCCAAGTTATGAAGAATGATTTTAAGTAGGAGTACTAATGGTGAATATCTTTATGGTAAATATTGAAGATTTTCACCTAAATAGAATATTATATTTACAAGTTTCCAAATACACTAAACTATTATGGTCATCGATCATGAACTTTTTTAATGTTATTAATATTCATATAAAATGATGTAATATCCATGTATGTTAAGCCTGGGTCGATATAGCTGATATCAAAGGAAAGGTTTAGTTAACCTTTGGAAACTAATATGATAAAACTTTAGTGATTAACTAGGGATATTTCTAAGGATATATATAAGGATGTATCTAAGTATAATACTAAGGTTTTATAAATTTAAAACAAGGTGTTATGATTTAGGCTTTATATAAGTATTTTTTCATGATTTTTCAATTTTCTTCTATGATAAGTGTTTCTCAGACTATTATTTCTAGTCTTAGTCAATTGTAGGAACTAGAAGGATATAAGTTAAAATTGAGTGTTTTGGATGTAGAAAGTATGATCATTATACAAATCGATGTTCTAAGTGGAAATATCATAAAGAGAATCAGGAAGGTGGCATGAGTATTGGTTATACTACTGAAGATAAAGAGATCATGAATGACACGTGAAAGGTATGAGATGTTATAATAGTGTTGTTTACATGATTAAATTTAGGTTTAGGAACCTTAATAAATGATTCATATTTCATAATCTATGAAAGGGGTATTAAGGAATAAGATGATGAAGCCTAAGAAATGGTTTAAGAATACAATTGGATGATTGAAGTGTATATGTATAGGAATTCAAGAATTATGTTATATGAATAATGAAGTATATATTTTCCATTTAGGATTTTAAAAAATATATTGAATGAAAATAATGACCTAGAAAAGTTATTTAATAGAAAGGTGATATTTTAATTAAGGGAAGGTAACCCTTAATGTGTTCCTGATGTTGAGAAAATTGTGTTTAGCTTAGATAAAGAGGTTATTTTGGATAAACTAAACTAGATAGTACTTATTACCATGAATCTGATTATTGATTTATTGAAAAAGTGTTCTATGTTATGATGGATGAAGTTTCTAACTATTTTTGTATTTAAGGAATATATCCAATAATATTTGGAATAAGAAAGAATGTATATTTTCAATAAGGTTTTATGGTAATTCAGGTTATTACTATGTTTCCAGAGAAATCAAGATGAAGGTATTCAAAGTTTTGGTATGTGAAAACTAAGATCTACTTTATGATATTATGGGGATTAATTCTAATTTTTTTAGATAAAATTTATTGAACTTATTTCTAAAGTTTTGGATTTCCAACTTTTAGAAGTGTCATAAGGTTAACCATTTATGGAATGGTTTATGTTAAACTTCTAAAGAGGTTTTAGAGATTAAAGTATTATCTCTCTATATGAGGAATTATGTATATTGGATAACATGTGATAACCATTTTGTTGTGATGTTAACTAAATACATATGTAATGACCTATGATTCTATTTATGGATCTCATAACCTACTACCGCTTCAGGAATGAAAAATTCATCTTCATTTTTTTGGAATAAGAGATGAAGTGGAAATTGATCAATGTACAATAAAGGGTGAGATTGTGATGAAATCAAGTAATTATATATACTCATGAATTTTTTTCAACTTTAGTAAAAAGGGTCTTGAAATTATATTTTATTATGTCATCATCATTTTTGATGATATCAATGACATTTTTCAAGACTCTCTAGGTTATGGTTTTTTGATCATTAACATTCTCTAGAACATGTTATCTATCACTCTCCATTAGAATATGATAGTTATATTTCTCTTCCATGTACATGTTTTAAATTACCAGCCTATGTTATCCTATGTGGAAACCTAGTTATGAGTTACTTTGGGTAACTGTTATGGTTCTGTCTTTCTTTTTTTAATGGAAGTTTTAGTATTCATTTTTATGTGGGTTTCTATGAAAGGAACTTTCAAGTATTAAAACTTTGATAAACTATATTAATTTTAAGGAAAAAATTAATTTTAATGAGGATATAATGTAAAACCCTAATATTTTGTCAGATATATTTTTTCAAATTAATTTAATATTTAATATATTTTTCATTTCACGCAACACTAAATTAAGTTTATGTTATATGAAAGCACCAAGTTATTCTTGCTTTTTATGAAACAAAAAGTCAAGCTTTTAATACACACAATAATCAGATTAGCTTGAGGTACATGAAACACTAAGTTTGGATTGTGTTATACACAATAACATGTTCGTTCGATAGCTTGCGTTACACGTAAGGACAAGTTTTACTAAACTACAATATACCATTAATATTGTTATTAAAATATTATTATAGTTACCACCTAGCTATTAGAATGAAAGTTATGAATAATATTTACTAAAGTGTGAAAATATTATTTACACATGTATATAAAATTATTACTTTTGTTATCAATTATCTATAAATTAAAGTAATAACTATTTGAAAATAATGAAATTCCTTTTCTAAGAAAAACCATTTCTCTATGTAAAAAACCATTTTATCCTAATAAATTAAGAAAATTTTTTTTATGAATGTTTCTAATAAAATTTATATGTTATAAATTTAATAAATTTTTTGACACTCATCCAATATATCTTATTATCATAAGATAATAATAAATCCAATTTTATGAATAAAATGATGTATTTTTCTAAAAGGCAATTTTACCACCTTTTAATGGCGCACCTATTTTAAATATATATTTTTTGAAAATTTTATAATTTATTTTGAAAAAAACTTAATTTTTGAAAGAGGAATATCAAAATTTACTTTGGGTAAATTTTTGGTATTTTTCTGATAAGTTTCATTTTTGATGAATAGTGAAAGCACTGAATTTTAATTCAAAACTGCCTTTTCATCTAGTTTATTTATATAGTTAAATTATATTTTAATTTTGTTTTAAAGTTTAATTAGATAAATTTTATATAAACTAACCCAATTTAGTCAATTAGAACCAATTTCACATTGAAATTGGATATAAAAACATTTCAAACTTTTGGATTTTTTCGCTTTAAAAACCCGTCATCTCGTCCCGTCTGCAAGATTAATTTTGAATTTATTTATGCCACTTATGTGATTAGAATTTGAAAAAAATGGATTAAATATTTTTAATCCTAAGAATTTATAATTTATAATTTTTCCAAATTATTATTTTTACCAAAAATATAAGTGAAAGTAATTAAAATTAATTACAGTGATTAAGAAAAAAATGAGTATACTAAATGGTTAAAATTTAATTTTAAGGGGAAAAATGACCTATAAATTTGTCCAAAATCTATTTTATGGACATATTTATACCAAATATACTATTTTATAAAAAATGGACAATTATTGTAATGACATGATGTAAGAGAGACCTCTCAATAGTGTTTACCTTTTTATATTTACAAGAATGCCACTCGTCCTCCACTATAAAAGGGAACTCACCCCCTCAATTATTCATAACTATCAAAACCATTTGGATCAGAAAAACACTATCAAATATCCTCCAAAATTATCTCTATTCATTCTATAATCCTCCCTTTGGGACGAAATCCAACGAAGGAAGCCCTTTGGTGCAAACCAAAAGGAGTTCACAAAGAAGACGTAATATCCTTCCACAAGATCTTTTGTTTTATTTTCTTTCTCCACCACCTCAATTATTATTATTACAACCTTATATAATAAAATAAGTATCCTTGATATATTTATATGGTTTTATTCTAAGGGTTAGACCTACACCTACACATACATCCATCAAATGTGTAGTGAACTTACTGCTCACATGTACGGAGGACTACTACCTCGTGAAACGGTGTTGTTCATTTTTTTCCTTTACCACCTCTCATGGATGGAAATTATGATAGAACATAAAATTTTTATATAATATATATTATATATATTATTATTATATAATTATATAATTATTATATAAAACATAGCTTCATGCTTTCCATTTTGTGTAAAAATGATAACTTTATTTCTGGACATGTGGACTACCGCCTCCCCAAAGCGATGCAATTTGTTCGCACTTTAAATGGAATGTATCAAGGATGAGTTTAGTAAATTTATATGATATATATGAAATAATAATTCTAATTTAATCATAATATGTATATATATATATATACATATATCTCATTTACTTTCTTTTAATATGATAAGAAAATGAAAACAACGTTCATGCATACGTATGACCTATTGTCTCCATGAACAATGTATTCCATTTCATATTTCTATAATTTATAGATTATTATAAATATTTATATACTGAATTAATATGATATTTATGTCATATTTTACATTCTATAAATAATTATATCATGATCTAAGTAAGAGGATCAAGAATAACAAGTCAAAATATTTATGAGAAACAAAGTGTATATTACCCGAAACATAACATTAACATGGAATTGTTAATAAATGGATAATATAAAGTCATAATAAAATAATATAAGATATTATATATAATAACATGGTTATTTTTTAGATTTATAATAAACTTATATTTATTATATAGGAGGTTTGAGCATGTACGAAGAAAGTCAATACTTAAGGTAAGGGTTTTCTCATCACACTTTTATTTTTGTTAGATATATGATATATTCACAACTTATTACTATTGTGTGGTGTATATACTAACCTATTTTATGTTATATAATTAATATAATTTATTTAATTATATTAAAATTTTCAATTTATGATATTCTTTCATGGATCTTATGATTCAAAAAATACACAAGTATTAAGGGGATTTCTAGTCTCACTTTTATTTCAGTGAGACTTATGCCTTATTCACCACTCATTTATTTTGTATAGTGTATATACTGACCATGCATGTATTATATATTTTTTTATAATTAAATTTAATTGTATTTAAATACCCATTTAACTATCTCTCTTTTATGGGGTTTATGGTTCAAAAGTTACCAAATCAGTAAAGTAACTTTGTCTCAATTTGCCTTCTTTGAGACACATGCCATGTTATGCACCCATATTCTTCTATGAGGTGCATATACTTAACTTTGAAATATTATATCATGAATATATTTATTTTAATGATATTTTAAGATTCATTTAATTATATTCTTTCATGGGTATTATGATTCAATGTTACTAAATTGGTAACATTTTATTGTTATAATCTCATCATTTATCAAGATTGTTTATGATTATAATTAAATTGATGAAATATTATGATCCATATCTCAAGAAAACTCATGAATAATCTTATCTTCTATTTATTAATGATATATTAATTTAATGGTACCATTTTTCACTATTTGGTACTTAAGATAATTAAGAAAATGTTTTTAAGAAAATACGACATTATTGTGATTTTCGGTCGTAAATATGTGTTCTTCCAAAAAACATATTTTATAAAAATGTTTTAAAAAATGTTTTATTGTTATTTTTAAAAGATATTTTTACCCATATTTTTACCTTTTTAATAATTTTTTTAAAACGAATCTCTGTGTAATTTTCTGATCAAGGCACCTTTATAAACTTTTTATAGTTATCTCACGGCACACGATGGGGTCATGGGGAAGGAACGTGCACTACCTGATGGTTGATTAGAGAAGGTTGGGTTCTGCTTAATCACTCATATCAGGTGCACCATTTTTCACCTCGAAACGCCCAACGGTTTCATATCCAGTAATATGTGGACCTTCTTTCCAAAGGCAGGCGTTCGCTGGGTGGTTTGACCAGTGACGCTTAAGAACTCACATTGGTCTAGAGGATGGGATGTCAGGATCATCGTACCCTTTTGGGGGGAATTATTGACTGTTCCAGGACTCTCTTATAGATTTAAGATGTGTTCATATGTTCACGAATCATTGGTTTATACCCAAGAATATCATCCATGGATTTCTCCTGGTTGGAAATGGTCAGCTGGACGTAGGGTTTCAGAATCATTTATGCCCAAGTTTTACCATCCCTCATTTGATTAATGACCCTGAGGAGTCTGGACTCATTGAGGCTGCACTAGGAGTGGTGGAGTGAACCAACATGAAGATAGTCGGATCGACCAGTTATTGGGCTTGAACCTCAGGGAGAATTCCTACGTACCCTACCTAGGAGATAGGGATCAAAGTCCACGTAGTTCGAATAGGAGTGTCAGAGAGCCGATGTGAATGTGGACCCTAGGGTCCGATGGTGATCGGGCTTGAACCTCATGGAGGCTTCCTACGTATCCCTGCAGTAGGGAATCAAAGTCCTCATAGTTCGCATTGGGGTGGGGCTTACACTCTAAGGCAGCCCAGAGTAATGGATTGTGTCTTACACTCTAAGGAGTCCCATAAGAGGATGTCATGGTCGATGCTTACTCTAAGCCCACGTGAGTCATGCTCGATGTGAGAAACAAGAGGAAGTAGGGACCAGATGATCACGTCACGAAAGGTGCGTCCGTGGGAAGTGGAGTGGGGCTTACGCATAGAGGCAGCCTATAAAGTTGGGGCTTACTCCGAGGTGGATGCCCAGGGTGACAAAGCGCAGAGGAAGAGGGACTTGGCCCCAAAGAAGGATAGAGCAACACCCTTTCCCACTACGCCTTTCCTTGGACATGGCCGTGGGGAAGTACGGAGGTGCATGGGGGCTTCCTTCAGATGGATATCCCGCCACGCCTCAAGGAGGGGAGAAGTGCCCCATTACTAACAAGTGGAGGGGCAGAAAGGGGGCTCCTGGGCTTGGATTATGCATTACCGTGGGAATGTGAACCTAAGAATTATCTGGGAATCCGCCCAAGGGTTGGGGAAACTCGTTTTCCCCTGCTTACCGTGGGTATGTGAACTCAAAACGATGCACTGATGCGCCTGAAGGTTACATCACATGGGTCCAGTGGCTCTGGTGGAGGCCTTACCTCGAGGCCGATGAATGGGCCAATGAGGGAGTTGCAGAGGATCTAGACGGATTGGGAGGATTTTATCTAGCTCGAGGAATGAGAACTTAGAAGGATCTGGTGGGCCACACACGTGTATGAGTGGTGGCTCCCTTCACGTAGGGAGGTGATACACGGATGGAGAGGCCGTCCGTGAACCAGGGTGGTCTGCGGACTGATGGGTATCCTACGAACCAGGGTGGTTTGCAGCTTCAGGTCCGGCCTGCGTACTAGGGTGGTACGCGGAGGGATCCATGCGAGCAGCGGTGGCCGAGGGCGGCGTCGGTCGGGGGTTCGTCGGTCAGGGCTTTGCCCGTGTAGGAGGGTGCTACGCGGTGCGACGGATCAGAAAAGGGGCATAAACTCCCTGGTCTGTGGGGAGTGCATCCGCAGAGGGGCCATGGTTCACGGTCCTCTTTCCTTTGTTATTTTAAGTTCATGTTTCACCAAGTTATAATGAGTTTTCAGTTCCTTATCAATTCGCTTCCATCTTCATACATGTTCTGGTTCGCGGACTAGAACTTCGCGGTTTGCAAAATCTTAAGCTCCTTCCTTCGAAATTCCTCCGCCCAAATCTGATCGATCTCCCCGAATCCTTCTTTTACTCTTCCCCCTCGGTATCCTTTTATAGAGTGGGGAAAGAGATGTATCTGTGGTCATGTCAAACCTTTTGCGAAGGCCCATGACCGAAAACCCAATTTACGGATGACTTGGTCAATCTGCAACTCGCGGGGGGCATTGAACGCATCTCCCACACGAACCGAACGAGCTCAGGGAGTGTTTTGCGGCTGCGCGGGGTTCTGCCTCCATTCCACAAATGACAGCGGATGTGGCCTGGGCCGGTCGACGCGGTCCGCGGCTGGGGTGGTTCGTGATGATGGACTGGTTTGGCGTCTATCCTGCTTCGTGCCTGTAGAGGATCTCCACCTCCATTCTACGAATGATAGCGGTCCGCAGAGGGGGTGCTTCACGGAACCGGCCGCATGGTGTTATCGTTGGACCGGTCTGCAGACCGGTTCATTTTGTGTCATCCTTTAAGTATTCTCATCACCTTTCCCCGATTCTTTTGGGGGAGAAATTGGGTAGAATCTCCCTTGGATTAAAGGGATTTTTCATTCTCCTTTGCGAAATTTTTAGGACCCTACAAATGCCCCCCATCAGAATGGGGTCCAATCGGAACAAAGAGGAGGCCATTCCGATATAGAGTGGTCCTGAAACTTGGATGGTTTGCGGTAGGGGAGTGGACCTGGTAGGGGACCACACCTATAAATGTGGGGGACCTTCCTTTGTCTTTTATCGGATTCTTCACGAAACCAGAGCTCTCTCAGTTTTTGTCTCTGCGTGCTCATTCCTTCGCGAAACGCCTCATCCGCGAACCAGCTGCCATTTTCGTGAACCATTCCTTGTTCGTAGTTGCCTTCATCCATGGACCAATCTCCCAGCCGTGGACTAACACTTTTAATTAATAAAAAAGTAAGTTACGACGGGCCGCGTAGGAACTTTATCTGCGATTTTGACTGTTTGGGACTGAAATCTTCCCGACTTTGAAAAACTTCTTAAGTATTCCGAATCTAATTATTTAAATCCGGGATTGAAATTCCACAGAGCACCCTGGTTCGTGGTTTTCTGGTCAACACTCCGTGGGCCAGGGTACTGCGGACTGCTTCCGCGTAGGGTTGGTTCGTAGGATGCAGCCGTCGCGAACCACCTTTTGAGGCCTACTCGGGGACCTTGCTATGAAGGCTCCTCGACTGAATCCTTAGCCATATATTTGGTATTTTTTCCATATTTTATTATTCCAGACTAACCATTTGTTGGCTTTCATAATGTAGGGATAAAAATATGGTTCCCCCTCGCCATGCACCCAAGCCTACTGCCGAGCCTCTCTCAATTGATGATCAACACCTGAAGGATGTGGCCAGCTCTGTTCATGATAGAATCTGCCACTCCACGTTGCACCCTTTCCTTGTCGATCTACTCTCCAAGTCACAGCGGGAGTACCCCTTTTCCAACATCCTTCCTACCTATGGGTTCGGTTTACTTTCCGATACGCCGATTCCGGTACCATCCCATGACAACAATCTTGGAGCGTGGATATTTACTACCACTATCCCTCAATTTGTGATATCCACCAGAGGGTGGCCTACCCCAAGGGATAAAGCTGTCAGATCTGTGTTGAATCACCTTTATGTGTCCCCGATAGGAGAATAACATCAGTAGGAAGGGTCCATTCACTGTTACCGGAGCATTGCCCGCAATGCCATGGTAAACAACCAGCATGGCTAGTCAGCGAACCGGGACCTCCGACCCGGAGGGGCATTTAAGTAATTGGATTGGGGGTAGCCCTTCTAGGTCTGCTAGATCTGTGCAAAGTTTGAAGCAGAATTACGTGCCATAGGCTTGTATGAAGCTACCTGGGTGTCCCAAACCTATACCCACCGGCCTAAAGCCCTCGCCAGGCAACTTATGAGACGTTGGGGTCTAGACACCAACACATTCCATCTAGTCCATGGGGAGGTGGGTATTAGTCTTTGGGATGTCTTCCATATTTCATGGGTCCCCATTGTTGGGGGTATGTATGACGAATTCCTATCTGCCCCTTCATGTGGGACAACGAAGAGAGGACCCCCTTGGTGAAAGAACTTATTGATCTGGCTCGGGAACATTCGAAGGATACATCTCCGAAACAGCTCGTCCTGGATCGTGAGGAGCATTCGAAGGATACATCTTCGAAGCATCTTGTCCCGTATCATGACTAGATCAAGGCTTCTGTCAAAGAGAGTCTGTCCATGGATCTTCCGCGCATGCCCACGACCTTCCCTACGATGGAGTCCCGAAAATAGAGGGGCAACTATTGGCTGATCTTGGACCAAGTCCAATTCAATGACTAGGGGTGGGAACTTGTTCCGGATGTTGATCGGCTACTCCGACTAGCGGCATTTCTGGAAATGTTCTTGAGTGGTTGGATATTGCCCGTACGCAAGACTGGCGGTGTGCAGGTCTCTACTTTTTTCATGGTAGCACAATTGGCCACCGACAATGCTATCAGCTTAGCCGTCCCAGTATTGGATAGGATTTATAGGTTTCTTGGCAATATTACTGATGAGAGCCAACCAAACTGGGTAGCTGACTCCTTTCAAATTCTCTGGGGATGGTTGGGAGAACATATTAAGAACTGCTATACTTTCATCAACCCCTTTCAGATTCTGAGCACCACATTCCGACCATACTTTCAACTGACCAGCGGGGTTATGCCCGAAGAGTGGGCAACCCAAGAGAAGGATGGTCAACAGACGGTTCAGAATATGCATCTGTTGTCGAGCCGGATCTCGAGTTATGATCATTTCAACTTCCATCCACATCCCTTCCTAGCCGGTGTAATTACTAATACAATAACAAAAGAGTTTATCAAGCATGGCTACTTATTTTCCCTCCGAGAGGGTATTCTGGTGGCTCGTATTGGAGGGGAACTGATCTACGAGGGGTATGCGCCTTGCCGATTCAGATGTCAATTTGGCTGCATCCAGGAACTGTGTCCCCCAGCACTCAATGGTGCCCACGAGAATCGTCATTTAATGGTGTCCATGAAACTGTGGTTAATGTTTACCCGAGAGGATACCAACTGCATGGTTATGAATCCCGCACTTGCAGACTCCATGCCCTTCTTATCCATGAGTTATGCCGGCTCCTGGGTGCAATCGTACCCGAATGGATAGCTAGGGATATGGGTGCCTATCATCTCAAGTACTAAGCCATCAAAGGGAAAGAGGAAGTGAAAGGGGGATGGTGCTTCAACCAGGCTGGGCAAGGTTCTTCGCCACCCTGCTGGTCCCGTGATTCTGGGGAAGGTTTTAACAGACAGAGGTGTATCCTCTCATGCCCTTGAAGCTGCCCGGAGAGGGTTGGTTATCCCTGCTGATGCTGCCTTCCCGACGGCCTGGGGCCAATAGGATAAATTCAAAGGCTGGTCATCCTTTCGCAGCCAATACCCCCATTCTCTATGGCAGTATCTTTAGGAATCAGAAGTGGCATTTGATGGAATGGGCTACATATCTGCCCCTGTTGACATCCTTTACGATGCGGACCCAGAGAGGGTAAATCGGTATCTCCGGGACCTTGAGGCCTACATTTATGCATGTCAGGGTTACACGATATTAACCTATTGAGTCCAGGACATGCTGTACTTGGTGACTGATGAGGAGGGAGAAGGGAGTGACCACTCTTCAAGGGGAAATGATTTCGATGGTCCCCCTACCGCGGCTGAAACAAGGGAATTCTCCCCCTGCTTGTGAGGTCCCGTCCACAGGTAGCTCCAGAGAGTTCTAGGGCAGCGGCAAGATCCGGAAACCAGACACGACCATTGGCGGCCCTAACAGCACCTGCCGCTGCCAGACCCTCTCAGGTTGATCCCTCCGGGCTAGCTATTCCCATTACGACCGCATTCCCGGACGCATGGAGGATTTGGGATGACCTGAGGGCCATTGGCTCAGATGAAGAGGTTTGGGTGTTACTCCAAATGGTCCCTCTCGAGCTTCCGGGTATTGGGATGATCTTCGCTCCACCCCACTTGCTGCTGGAAGAGGATCTAGACGAAATAGTCACCTCACTGAAGGAGATGGACACCTACGTTCATTCACTCTAGAACCGTCTTTATGGGTCTACCCGGGTGTCCATGATGATAAGACATCCTGAATCGTCCGATCCCGAAGAATAGGTCATACTGTTCGTCCATTCTGGCTTTCCCTCCTCCTTTACTGTGAAGGTTCTAAAGTTTCTTCCCTTTATGCAGGGTGCTGAGGAGTCCCAGGGGGAAATTCCTTCCCCGGAGTATACTCCCCGTGGTACTGCAGCAGGTGAACATGATCTTTTAGCTACGGGGATCATCGAGGAGGTTTCTCCTGGCGCAGCTGAGCTCATGGAAGCGACCATTACGGACCCAGCTAGGGTCTTTCCTCCTCCAGTTCCTCCCAACGTTCTGAGTGAAGAACTGTCCCCTAGGTAGATCCAGAGACATCAGTAGGTGTCCCGTTTATCAGAACGGATCAGACAAGGGATGTCGGGTAATTATGACTTCCCGTTTCCTCGATTGCCAACTCGTATATTCTGATTCTGCCAGTTATTAATTGTTTTGGTGCATGGTGTAGGGTCACTCGGAGACCCGGTTGTGGTGACCCCTGTGGTCGTATCTTCTACCTCTTTATCATCTGAGGGATCACCTACATCCACACCTGAGTGTGCCGAGATGGCGGGCCCTGCTGAAGGGGCAAGTGACATGGATGCTTTACTTCTGCCTTCATCATTCAGAGATATGTCAGAGGAGCAAAAACTTTAAGTCGAGACTCCTGATGATCATATGACCTTTATAATCACGGGGAAGGATAAGAAGCCTGTGATTACCGAAGAGGCCCCAAATCTGATAGGGCCAGCTGCCTCAGACCCAATGTATCCCTTGGCGATGGAGGAAGAACCTGCCATCAGGCCAGTTGTTGGAAACCTAGAGCGGGCCATTATTTTGTTTACCGAGGGAGTGATTTCCCCGGGATTGACCTCCGTAGCTGATCACTTGGGGACAGCTCTCAGATTTGCTGGCCTTGGGTATGGCCTTAGGTCCTAGACACCTCTGGGGGTTCCCAGGACTCCCTTGCCTCTCGAAGATGTAGCGTCTGTCTCGAGTGGCCGTGGTAGTGTAGAGCTTGAGGATACTGACGCTTTGATGACCGGGGGTAAGTCCCTCAATCTCTTGCCACTGACACTTTCCTCTTCCCTTTTCTGATTAGGGATACTTATCCATCTTATCGACTCTTAGGCTTTAGGACCATGACCTTTGGCGTTGGCGATTGTCCCGTCGGATCTGATCATACCTGTGACCACAACCGCCGGGGGTGAAGTTTCCATGGCACCAAAGTTTATAGGTGAAGTCGCATCAGGTCCCTCATTGGTGACATTAATCCCTGAATATGTATCTTCATCCGAGAGTGACTCTGAAGCTGATCAACAAGTCCTATCTAGTCTTTGACCTGCTCGCCAAATGGCTTGGGAGAAAATTTGGAAGCTGATTTCTCAGACGCCCCTAGCCGAGATGCTGACCAAATTATCGAAGTTGTGCAATCTGTTTATGCTGCTGGGATTTGACGGCTTTGACTACCATGTTATTTATGACATAGTCAAGTAGGTGGTCGCTGATCGGGGAAGACTGGGTGGTTTCGAATCTTTCCTTTCTGCTACTCAATATGAAGCCTACCTTTCTGCGACCTGACAGCTTTGCCTAACAGAGGATCATGATCATGCTGGGGTAGTTGTGAGACTCCAGGGAGAAGTCATTGAGTAGCGTTCTCGACTGTAGGTGCTGAGGAATGACATACTGCGTATGCAGTAGGAAGAGACTATTGTCACCACTATAACTGCAGAAGGGGAGTGGCAGGTGGAGGAGGAGATGAGGGCGAGCTCAAAGGCGGCCCAGGAAGCGGAAGCATTGCGGGCTGGTGCAGAAGCTGAGATAGCCTTACTGCAGAATCTCTGTCAAACAATCGAGGATTCTCATCAATGCCTAATACAACTTTGTGAATCCTCTAAAAACCTCCTGTAATAAAATTTTATGCCAGAGGAGGCTCTGAATTGTGGACGACCTTCTTACCAACTTTGTTATGGAACAAAGAAATGTTTCCTTAGTGCTCTTTTCATCTTTTCCTATGACAAGAATCATTTGGCGCGATTGCTGTGTATGTTAATTCACCGAATTCAGAATAATCAGAGTTCGGGACAATTGATAAAAAGAAATAATAAACGAGATCTAACTTTTTCCTGGATCATGGGATCCAGTGAGCAAAGTTTGACTATTGCTAGGGTTTTGTAGAAAAACCCCACAAACTTTTTGTCTTTTCTTTTAATAATCAAATTTTCCCGGGCCCATTTAGTGTGGACCCAGCAGGTATGACCTGACTTTTTCTTAGGTTTCCCTTTTCAGGTTTTCGGCCTAATAGGCTTTGTGCCTCTTTATGTGAGTGGTTTAAAGTCTCGCCATCAAGATTATCATTAATGATGTTTTAGGTCGAATAACTTTGACCAGATGCGGTGGGGAGAGGGCCCCAATGAGGTTTGGTTGATCAAAATATGTCTTGATACCCTTCAGATGCATGTGGGGGGAGTAAGTTTAGATTTTAACTACATTCAGGGCATGTTTTAAGGCATGGGAGCCATATCGGTGTATAGAGGTAGGAGGAGCATTGCCTAAGGAAATATTTCCTTTGGTAGATAGGACATGGGCGATCAATATGCAGAGCTGATGAGGGCATGGTATTCATAGTCATGCAAAGGTATCCTTAAGTCAATGAATCTCTATTTCTGATGGCCTGAGGACTCCATGGAAGTTCGGCTTATAGAAACCACCATGGGTGGCTTGGGGAATTATGAAAACCACCAGGGGTGGCTCAGAAAGGGTGTGTGACGTCTAAAAGGGTTTGAGAACATCTGTATTAATCAGGAGTGTGGACTCAGGGTCTCTGTCCTATGCATTTTTCTAGCATAAATGAGGGTTGGATCTTGGCACAGTTTAAAGTCATGCAGCTGGGAAATCATCTGGAATGGGACGGATTCTCCTGGTTCTCGGTAATCTCATCAGAGACGTTCCTCCATATTCAGGCAGGGTTGTGAAAGAGGCTGTTAAACTATATCTCATATGGTTTCTGACTCTCGAGATAGATATGGGGGCTGAAAAAGAAAAGGCCAAGGGGAATACAGAGAGAAGCACTGTCTAAGTAAATCTTTCCTTTAGTAGATGAGCTAGGGGTGATCAATATGTAGAGCTACTGAGGGAATGGTATGCATAGTCTTACAAATGTGTCCATAGGTCAATGATTTCATTCTCCCGATAGTTGGGAATCTTCAAGGAAGTTTGAGATTCAGGACCACCAGGGGTGGTTTATGAGAGTTTGGATTTTTCTGAGTACAGAGTATGGTTTATGAGGAGAGAGTGCCTGGATATGGGAGAAACATCTAGGATAAATTTCCTGAGAATGGGTGAAGTCATCCCTTCTCATGCTGGTGTGAGACGGTTGTTTGTTAAGGTCTAACCCATGCACTGAGGTACAAATAAAAGCCTCCATTCCTTATTAAACCCATGACACATTTGGCCATGAAGTTTAACGTCATGTGGTAAAGACGGGGAGAATTATTAAAGGATGATGTGCATTTTAATGCCATGTAGCGAGGACGGGGGACATTTTTAAACCAGTGAAAATGCTTGTAGTTGGAGGCATTTCCCTAAATGTTTAATGCTTGGTCTTGGAGATTTATACCAAGCATCCAAGATGTTCCGTGTAGTTTAACATCATGCAGTAAGGAATTAGTTGAAAAGGCCACTCTTGATCAGAATATAACTGGGATTGAACATATCGGCATGCCCAAGACATGGAGAGGGGTTGATTGGTGTAAATCATGGTTTCAGGGCTTCTTGGATCAGGAGAAATGATATGGGAGCTCTGAGGCCAGTAAGTATACGGATCTAGGAAGAGTACTACCCGAGGAAATCTTGCCTTTGGTAGATGGGCTAGGGGATATCAATATGCAGAGATGGTGAGGGCATGGTATTCTTAATCATGAAAAGGTGTACACAGGTCGATAAATTTCTACTTCCGATGGCCGTGAATGGTTATGAGGATCCGCAATTGTCCGAGCCATGAAGTCTGTTATTTGGTAAGAAAATATCTGGACATGTCGGGCATATTCAGCCCTGGTTGCTGTTAAAGCTTAGAGAGATCCCTGTTCTGATTTATCTTATGTGCGAGGGTGTACCTTTACTCGATGCAGTTTAACATAGTGCGGTAAGGACAAAGTACTCCTAGTTTAGCGGTCATAGAGCTTGGACCAATGGGTGACTATTGCTGTAGTCACTCGAAGGATAACTGAGTTATCATGCTCTGATATACTCTGAATAGGATGGGGGATGAAGGTTGTAAACTAAAACTCTGAGGTTTACCAGATCATGAGATGTGATGTGGGGGATTTGAGGCCAGTAGGCGTACATAGCTAGGAAGAGTACCGCCCGAGGAAATCTTACCTTTGGTAGACGGGCCATGGGCTATCAATATGCAGAGCTGCTGAGGGCATGGTATGCATAGTCATGAAAAGGTTTACGTGGGTCAATAACTTTCCATTTCTGATGGACATGAATGATTATGAAAATTTGAGATTGCTCACAGTACAGAGTTCAGCATGCAGGGATAATGGTGTTTGAGCATACAAGAAGCATCTTCACTGCAATTGTCCATTGAGTCAAAGTAGCCTACCCCTGGCTTGATGTTTGTTGATTCAAGTCTCCATGTGAACCATGGGTGGATATATAGGCTAAATGGGTAGGGATACCTTGGAAAAATTTGGATGTGAAAAGGGGGACAAACTTGTAAACCACTGTGCCATAAATTTCCGAACCGGGAGATATGATATGGGGGCTCTGAGGCCAGTAGGCGTACGGAGCTAGGAAGAGTATCACCTGAGGAAATATTGCATTTGGTAGATGGTCCAGGGGATATCAATATGCATAGCCATTGAGGGCATGGTATGCATAGTCATGAAAAGGTGTCCGCGGGTCGATAACTTTCCATTTCCGATGGCCATGAATGGTTATGAAGATCCATAATTACCCAGGCCGTGGAGTCTGATATATGGATAGGATGCATCCAAATGCTCAAGGAGTATTTCCATCTCGTTTTTCCGTATATCTTGGGTGGATCACGATGAATTCAGTGTAGTTTTAACGTCATGCGGTGAGGATGAAGTATACACCCCGTGCAGATCTGGTCCGTACACAGGGGAAGAGAGCATTTTTTTGCATTTTTTTTAAATATTCATTCGGGAATGGCAGGGCCAGGATGGGAAACCCTGATGTCACTACGCATCCCACGAAGGCAGGAATCAAATCGCATGTAGTTCCCTAAAGTCCACGCAGTTTAACATCGTGCGGTAAGGACGAGGAATACACCCTGTGCAGGTCTGGTTTGTACATGGGGGAAAGGGAATTTTTAACTTTCATTTTGGGACGGCTGGGCTAGGGTGGGGGACCTTGGTGTCACTACGTATCCTGCGAGGGCAAGAATCAAGCCACATGTAGTTCTTTCCTGAATACACCCCGTGCAGGTCTGGTCCTAACACGGGGGGAAGGGGCATTTTTTTTGCTTCATTTGAGGTGGCTGGGCCAGGGTGTGGAACTCTGGCGTCACTACGTATCATGCGAGGGTAGGAATCAAGCCTTACGTAGTTCTCTGAAAGAGGTACACCCCACACAGGGTGAATCTGTACACGGGGGAAAAGGGAATTTTTGACTTTCATTTGGGGATGGCTGGGCCAGGGTGGGGGACCCTGGTGTCACTACGTATCCTGCGAGGGCAAGAATCAAGACTCACATAGTTCTTTGAAGTCTATGCAGTTTAACATCGTGCGGTAAGGACGAGGAATACACCCCATGCAGGGCTGGTCCGTACAAGGGGGGATAGGGCATTTTTAACTTTTATTCGGAGGTGGACGGGCCAGGATGGGGAACCCTAGCGTCGCTACGTATCTTTCGAAGGCAGGAATCAAGCCGTACGTAGTTATCTGAGACAAGTATACCCCATGCAGGGATGGTCTGTACACGGGAGAAGGGGAATTTTTTTTAATTTTATTCCATTTGGGAGTGGCTAGGCTAGGCTAGGGGATCCCGACATCGCTACGTATCCTGCGAGGGCAGGAATCAAGCCTTACGTAGTTCTCTTTAGAGTACACCCCATGTAGGTCTGGTCTATACATGGGGGAAAGGGGAATTTTTAAATCTTCTTGTTCATGCAGTTTAATGTCATGCGGTAAGGACGAGGAATACACCCTGTACAGGTCTGGTCCATATATAGGAGAAAGGGAATTTTTAAATCTTCTTATCTGGGGGTGGCTGGGCCAAGATGGGGAACCCTGGTGTCACTACGTATCCTACGAGGGCAGGAATCAAGCCATACATAGTTCTCTGAAATCCGTGCAGTTTAATGTCATGCTGTGAGGAAGAAATACTCTTAGTTTAAGGCCATAGAGTTTGGACTATTGGGTGCTTGGCAGTTTAACGTCCTGCAGCTCAGACGATATTTTCTTTTAGTTATTATGCGAAATACTTCTTCAGGAATCTCGTATTTTTAGGAGCGGTGGTGAACTGCCCATCCATGGAGATCAGGGCATATGCTCCATTGGATTAGACCTTGTGTATAACATATGGTCCCTCCCAATTGGGCTCCATCTTTGGAGGTTTCCTTCCAGGTATCATTGGGGTCCGGAGGACCAACACCAATTCTCCTTCTAAGAAAGACCAAAGACGAAACTTTTTATTGAAGGCTCATGCAATCCGGTTCTGGTATACTTCCAGATGGTGCAAAGTGTGCAGACACTTCTCGTCTAGCTGTTCCAATTCACCTAGCCACTTTTCTGATTTCTCATCATTAGATACTTGATCACAAATGGCAATGCGGAGAGAGGGTAATTGGAGCTCAATGGGCAGGACTGCTTCTGTTCCATATACTAATGAGTAAGGGGTAGCCCGAGTAGCGGTGCAGATTGTGGTTTGATAAGCCCACAATGCATATAGGAGTTTATCCGACCATGAATTCTTGTCTTTGTCCACCATTTTCTAGAGAATGTTGGATAGGGTCTTGTTGAAAGCCTCTATTTGTACGTTGGCCACTGCATGGTAGCGAAATGAGTGGTTAGCCTTGATACCGTACTCTTGGTATAATTTCTCCAATTCATAAGAGCAGAAGTTGGTACCGTTATCTGTCAGTATGGTATGAGGGACACCAAATATGGTGATGATATTGGTTTTCACAAATCTGAAAATGTTTCTTGCCCTAAATTTCTTAAGGGGTAGAGCTTCTGCCCATTTGGAAAAGAAGTTGGTTGTCGTGAGGATAAACTTCAGCTGTTTGGCTGTGGCGGGAGGATATGGTCCCACAACATCCATTCCCCAGACGGAAAATGGCCAGGAGTACTTGGCCTGATGAAGTAACTCTGGGGGTTGGTGTATGAAGTTTGCATGAATTTTTCATGAGTGGCATTTCACGGTAAAGTGCTCGTAATCTCGTGCCATTGTGGGCCAATAGTACCCAAGCCTTCAGACTTGATGGGAAATCTTGGACCCTGACTGATGCACTCCACATGCTCCAGCATGCACTTCAGTCATGAAAGCAGTAGTTTCTTCTCCATCAATGCATCTGAGGAGGATTCCGTCGAGGCCTCATTTTTAGAGGACCTCTTGCTGACCCGCGCTGCTATATAGGACAAAGTTGATTTCCCTTCTCCATATTTTCTCTAGTTCAGCCCTGTCCGATGGAAGTTTTCCTCGTTGAAGGTAGTTTGCAATGGGGGTAATCCAACTTGTGGTGGGAGCATATGGCTCAGGGATAGGACTGAATTCGTGGATTTCCTCCATCTTGGTCTGGACAAACGACAAGACCATTCGGTGGTGAGCAATACTGATGACTGTTTCATCCCGGTCTGGGTCATCTAGGGCTGTGGCCACATTATCTAATGTGTCGGCCTGGGAATTCTGAGACTGGGGAATATAGGTCAATGTTGGTTCTGTGGAGAATTCCGCCATTAACCCTCAGACATGGTCAAACAGGGGAATCAACTCCTCCTTTTTAATAGCATAGTCACCATTGAATTTCTTAATGACTAGTTCCAAGTCACCTTTTACCTTAAGGTGTTGAACTTGTGCCTGGAGTGCGAGTTCCAGGCCTGCAATGAGGGCTTGATATTCCACTTAATTGTTCGTACATCCCTCTGATAGGAGGAAGGAATACGACAAGACTGCCTTTTCTGGGGACATGAGTATTATCCCCAAGACCACCTTGTTAAATTTGGGACCTTCCATCCTTTTCCCAGTTGGGCTTCAGGATGCACCGTCGAAGTACATTTCCCATGTTGGGAGCTCCTCTTGAACCATGAAGATGTCTTCATCGGGTAGCTCAACATCCGGTGTGGTGGTCCCTGTTGAAGGGTGATCTGCTAGAAAATCTGCTAATGCCTAGCCTTTGATGGCCTTCTGAGGCACAAACCAGATGTCAAACTATTGCAGGATGACTGCCCATCGGGATAAATGCCCAGTCAGCATTGGGCGGCTGAGGATGTACTTGAGTGGGTTACTACGTGAGACAAAATGGACTTCATGATGCTGCAGGTAATGTCGCAACTTTTGAAATGTGAAGACCAAGTCCAAACAACTCTTCTTGATGTTTGAGTATTGAGTCTCAGCATCAATCATGGTTCGACTGAGGTAATAGAGACTGTTTTCACTGCCGACATCATTTTTTTGTGCGAGGAAGGCTCCCAACGACCGTTCTAGGGCTGTCACATATAGGATGAGAGGTCTTCCTTCAACCGGGGGAATGAGCACCGGTGGGATTAAAAGGTACTTCTTTAGGCTATCGAACGCCTCTTGGCAGTCATCCGTCTATTGGTACGTGACTCCCTTTTTCATTAACCTGGTAGAGGGCAAACATTTGCCTGCCAGGTTAGCTATGAACCGCCTGATGTAGACCAGGTTCCCTTGGAATTCTCTCAACTCGGTGAGATTATGGGGGAGTGGTAGGATGAGGATAGCCTTTGTCTTTTTAGGGTCGACTTCGATGCCACGATGGCGTATGACGAAGCCAAAAAATTTACCTGAGGTAACCCTGAAGGCACACTTCAAGGGGTTCATCTTCAAATTATGTTGTTGAAGTTTGTTGAAGATGGTCTCAAGATCTAACAGGTGATCTGAGCATTGTTTGGACTTAACCACCAAGTCATCTACGTAACATTCAACGAATCTCCCCAGGAATGGTTTAAAGATATGATGCATGGCATGTTGATATGTGGCGCCAATGTTCTTGAGACCAAAGGGCATGAACTTGTAACTGAATACTCCTTGAGGGGATCTGAAGGAAGTGGCTTCTTCGTCTTCTCAAGACATCCTGATTTGATTATACCCAAAATAGCCATCCATTAAGGATAGAGCCTCATACCCGGCCGTTGCATCGATCAACAACTCAGTGACCGGGACCGGGAAATCATCTTTCGGACAATGACGATTGAGATCTCTGAAATCAATGCAGACACAGATTTGTCTGTTCTTTTTCTTGACGAGGATGATGTTGGCCAACCAGATGGGGTACTAGACCTACCGAATGAAGCCCAATTTAATGAGATTATCGACTTCAGTCTCTATTTTGGTATCATGTGAGGGGTGTGTCCTTCTGGAGGCCTATTTATAGCCCTGGTGGTCTACTGGTAGACCTAAGTGGTGCGTTGTCACTTCGGGATCAAGTCCTGACATTTTCGTGTAATTCCAGGAAAAGACATCCCGATGTTGCCTCAAGAAAGAGGTATATACCTCGTGCTTCTCATGGGACATGGCTGCACTAACAAGATTGGGACTCGGGTCTTCCTCTGTACCCAGGTTTTTTTCCCTGAGCTCGTCCACAGTGGTAGAGATACCTTCCTCAAATGTGGGAGGTGCATCTCTAAGATATTCCTCCTCTTCTTGTCCCAAATCCTCATCTTCATGATCCGACAAGGGGAGATCTCTTGACTCGGGCTCCTAGGAGTCCGGAGGAGAGGCATTGTGGGCGTCCTCGCTCAAGTATCCACCCCCAAACTGAGGGTCAACGGATGTTACCACATTGTCATGCTCGACCGTTATGGATGAAGTCATGAGGATGACTAAGTGTGTGTCCGAACTTGAACCCCTGATCTCAACATGGTTGATGGTCAGTACGTAGTCTCTACCAAGATTTTTGAGGGGGTCATCAGGAACTATTTCTAGACCATTTGGAGCGGGGATCTAGTCGACACCATCGGCCAAAGGCTTCTTCTTCTTTTGCTCATAAAACCCGGCGTCAATGTAGTGTGACTCGGAGAGCTATAAAGGGGAATTGTCGGCGTGCAATGTCCCACTTTTCCCATTGACGTACTACTTAATACACTAGTGGTAGGATAAAGGAACGACCATGTGCTTATAGAGCCATCGCCTTCCCAGCAGGGAATTGAACGTTGTGTTCTGCCAGACCACCAGGAATTCTGAATGGGCCACAAGGTCGCCAAAATGGGTCTTTAGCTCAATTTGTCCCATTGGCTTCTGTTCACTCTTGTCATAACTTAACAGAGTTGTGGCCGAGGTCACCAGGTCATCCTCACTGTATCCCAACTTACCGAGTGTCTTTAGGGGAAGGAGGTTAACTCTAGATCCATTGTCAATAAAGACTTTATGGATATCAACATCATTTAGTGTGCTGGACACATATAGTGGTTTTATGTGTCCTTTCATGACGAAATCTTCATCCTGATCGGTGAAGGAAATCACCGCATTGCATTCAACCGATCCAGTCTCCATTCGGTAAATCTCAGCGGCAGCTACCTCGGATTTAAACTCCTGGGGACTGATCAAGGCTTCTATAAGCGCCTCCCTGAGGCCGGATGACAAACTTAGGGCATACAGGATTGACAGTTTGGCTGGTACCGACACCAGCTGCTTAAGAATGTTGTCTTTCTGTTCCAATGGCTGACGCTTCTCCATCGGTGGGAGAGTTTTAGCGGGCAACTTGGGAGTTGGAATATGAGACGATGAGGGGCCAGCCACGGGGTCAGATGTCAATGGTGTCCCCATGTTTTGGGGATTCAGCATGGCCGGTCTGTTTGTGCGCACTAGGCGGCTAGACACTTATCCCTCCTCCGATGGGTACCGCAGAATGACGGGGGCAGAGTGGACACTTGTGGAGGTGGAGGGATATTCTTTCTTCTGTTGAGTCCATTGAAGGGATCTCCTATGGGTTTCTACGATAATGACGGTTTGGGCTGAGGCCCAACCGTTGGGTTGGTTTCGACCGCGACTTCACCTCCCCTGATATCCCTTGCCTCTACGATTCCTCGTCCCAGCTCCTCATGTTGGGAACTTAGGTTCATAACCACACCCTTCATCAGGGAACGATTCCATAAGATGGATGATGTTGATGGAACCAAATATTGGCTCTTCATCCTCTAACAGGTCAACCTGGTCGGTTGTCCCTGATGGTTCCATTTGGTGGGTCGGTTCCCATGGCGCCAAATTCAAGGGCATGAAATATGATAGCGTCGGGGCTAACTTTGGCCTCGTCATGGACTGCTCCTCTTGCGATTGTCTCCTCCCCTTTTGATTACGCATGGATGACCAGCTCGTGGAGGGTTGTGAGGCTGATATTGTCAGTTGTTTGGCATTAGGGGCTGTCGGTGGCAACACCGGCTACTGTAGTTGGGGTCAGAGTATGCCCTGGGCTCGATTGATAGTCTTCCAATTCATCCAATTTTCAAATTTCTGCCCCTTCTTGCTGGTGAATTCCTGCCACCCCTCCCCTTTGTCGGAGTTGGTGGTGGAAATATATGTCACATGTGATGGGGGTGGTCCCAGCTCAACCTGCCCGAAGTCTACCATTATTTATAGGAGGTCTTTGAAGAAAATTCATTCCCGAATATTATGCCCCAACATTCGATGGTAGGGATAGTAGTCTGTCCTGTCATCGCATCCGAATTCTTCGAGTTTCCTTGGCTCCGGGAGGCGGAGAAAGTCGCAATTCATTGCGTCGATGAAGTAGCCGTGGACTTGGCCCTCTCGGAATGAGTATACTTTATGTCTTTGTTCCTCAACTGGTTCCGCTTCAACCCTTTCTGATCATCCCGCCTAGGCGGAGGCGGCCACTGATATACAAGGGGCCCTTGACGATTTGGTGGAGGCCTGAGCGGTGGAGAAGGAATAGGGGCTGGCTTGAGCGTGACAGAGGACGCTTCAACTCTAACTATTCACTTTGCAGAAGCCTGCGAGGCTATTCGGGACTTCAAATTGGTCCACTGCAGGGAGTCCTTGATTCTATGGACAATGGATGAGAGATGACGGAAGCTAGTGGTGCACTCCACTAGTATGAGCAGAGTTTGTAGCTCATCTCGAAGATTGTAGATGCATATGGTGAGAAAATAATCTTGAGGCATTGGCCTGTTCAGAGAGTAGGTCAGACCTTTCCATCTAGTGATGAAATCTGAGACCCTCTCGTTCTCCCTTTGCTTGCAGTTCATGAGGTTTCTGACCGTTGTTTTAGGCAACGTCGAGCTGAAGTGGAAGAGGAACTACTGCCGAAGGTCTTCCCAAATTTCGATTGACTGGGATAGCAGACTCGTATACTAGGTGAAGGTGGATCCTTGAAGGGTCCGTACGAAGCATCTGAGTTTCACTACTTCTTGAGGATCCATATCGGTTGGCATCAGGGGTGCATGTGCCATTTGTGACACCTTCAGAGGGTTCATACGTACTTGTTCCGATTGCTTCCTGAGTGGAGGGAAGTCTTGGTATTTATCCAGATCCACATTTAGGTAGTTGGACGGGTCGGGCGCCTTGTTGGGCAGGAGCCCTGACCGTGCTTCATTTTCCGAGGAAAACCTTAGTCTTTGAAGTGCACTCACTGGGAGCACATGATATGGCTCCTCTTGGGACGCGCTTTCAATAAGACGGTTCCTCTGGAGTAGCTCGGCGTTAAGCCGCCTCAATTCTTTCATTTCCTCTTCCGGTCGAGCGAACCTCTCTTCGAGCGTAAGTGGATCGTTTTTATCGAGAGAGGGGGGTAGGTTAAGGGTAACCTTTACTTTTTTATTATCCTTATTGGAATCTCACAGGTTCAGTGGATGAAGGTTAGCTGAAGGGGTGGCCATATTTAGAGCGGCCCTCTGGTTCTGAGTGTGCACACCTAGTGGTTCATTGTGAGTCATAGCCTGAATAGAACCATCATCTTCTGATCCATCCAAATTTGTATCATCTTTAGTGTTACCCGTGGGGTTAACCCCTACTGTGTTGATAGATGTGTATCGCGGGGTATAGAAGATTTCATCTTCCAAATAGGAAGAGGATATCCTGTGTCTTTTACTGGCCTTCCCTCTTCTATCCCAGGATTGCTTTCAGGCTCCTTAATGAAGGGTGATGCAGAGAGTTCTCGGATGTGACCTTATGGTACGCCTCCCTTTCATAGGGGATGATGATTCAAACAATGGGATAGGGCAGGAAACTCTTCTTCTGACTGTCCTCCCTAGATGAGAGAATACTGATTCTCATGGGGGAGGTTGTTGTTGAGGAGGTAATAATTCCCCTAGCCCTGAGGGCTGGGGTTGGCTCCGTTCCTTGGACGTTGAGTCTCTTCTCGTTTTTATTGGTCTTACGAGGTAATTTATTATTAAAAATACCCCCAGCCCTGTAGGCTGGGGTTGACCCTGGATTGCGGCGGTGGCTGTTGCTATTGTGACCTGCTTGATCTCACGTTCCCCCATTCGGGGGTGAACTGGGTTTGGTGCCGAGTTCTTCTGTGAATCAATCCCTTTTGGGGGGGGGCAGGCAATGATCGCTGATTTGCCTCTCTTAGGCGAGAGGTCTTTTGTATGCTCTTAGTGGTCTGATTCAGGAGTTCTTGAATAGCTCGTTCCCATCAGGCCTGACGCTTTTGGGACTTACTCAAGGCCTGAATCTGTTGGGTGTGTTTCCTTTCACGAATAGGGAGACCACTCGATTGCTGTCTTGATGTGATGACGTTGCAAGACACCATGCCAAATGGGTTCTTCTAGGCGGGGAGCGGAGTGAAATGCAGAGCTCCATGTTCCCCCCATACCCTGATATGAACTCCCGTCAGAGCGTCACTGATGAGGAGATGCAACTGGTGCAGTGCACGGAGGCAGGCTATCTCCATGTTTCCTTTACGCCTCTCGGGTCGTTGTTGTCGTGCTGAAGGAAGAGCTTCCAGGTCGATGTGATGCAGGACGTCTCCTATTATCTTGACATGGTCTAAATACCCATCGTAGGGAAGAAAGCTTGATTTCAGTCAGCGGAGGGTTGTCCATATATTGTGGCGGATGCCGTGCACGAATTCTTCCGACAAATCTCTGGGTATGTCGAACTGATAGGTGTCTGTGGGCCAAAAAATAATTGTTATATCATCTCTGGATAGTCGTTTTCTTAGGTGCAACATGTCGGCATACTCCTCCGCTAGTGATTCCTCTACCTGGTTAGCCCAACTGAGACACTCGCTGATAGGGTGGTCAGAGGCAGTGGGACCGGTGGGTGTTGAATTGTCACGTGGGCGATTCCGAGGTGGTTCAGATGATGAACGTGGCCCCGAAACGTCTCCTGATTGAATAAGGGTGTCATTAGCGATTGACTGGGAATCTGACATGCTCGATCCCACCCTTCTGAGTGCCTCAACATACGAGGGCTTTTCCGTGCTTGATTTGGCAGGGGAAGGAACTTCCTGTCGATATGATATGTCATCGTGGGGAGGGCCTTTGTAATGAAGGCTGTAATGGTGAGGACTACCATTACTACTTGACGCCTCACTACATATAGGACTTTTACAGTGCATACCCTGGAGAGGACCTCCAAGGCATCTCGCAGCAAGGGGAGGACCTTCTGGCGGCGTAGTGTTGTTACGGGGAGGGCCTTCGCAACAACTGCCATCATGGTGAAGATGACCATCATGGTTTGACGTTCGATGTGCATCCTAGGGAGGACCTTCAAGACACACTGCGACAAGGAGAGTACCTTCTTGTTGCTTGGGGCCACTGTGGGGAGGACCTTTGCAATAGCGGCCGTGGTGGATAGGACTACCATTACAGCTGCTGCAATGGCGAGGAATACCATTATAGCTTCCGTAGGGAGAATATCTGTGGGGTACACCCTGGGGAGGGCCTTTAGAATGTACCGCAATGAGGGGCAGGCATTCTCATTGCTTGACATCTCTACGGGGAGGTCCTCTGTTATCAGGGTGGCGAGGACTACCACCGTGATTTGATGCCCGGCTACGCAGAGTGTTGTTGCAACGTAACCCCTGGGGAGGACCTTCAAGGCAGGCCACGACAAGGGGAGGGCCTTCTTGTCGTGATGAGACGTCACTACGGGGAGGGACTCTGCAGTTAAGACTATGATAGTGAGGACTACTATCATAATCTGTGGTCCCACTGCATGGAGAGTGTTTGTAGCGTATACCCCGGGGAGGACCTTCAGGGTGGACCGCATCAAGTGGAGGACCTTCTTGCTGATCGATCTTTTGGTCACATGGAGGGTTTCTATGACTCTCATAAAAAGAGGATCTCTTGTGATCGATCATTATATGCCCGTGGGGGAGGCCCCCATGGGTGCTCTGGGGAGGACCTTTAGAGCTGCTGGTAGCGACATTGCGGGGAGGACCTTCAAAAATGTTACTGACACTCCCATAATATGGTAATGGGTGGGAAGGGTTCTGAGCCTTCAATATATGCTTAGCGGAATTGGGAACCCCAGCTTCCAGCAGAGTGGAGTCATGAACCTGCTCTTTATTTTATGACTGCCTTCGGCGCATTCAGGGCGCTTTCTTGTGGGTAGCAGGGACCGTCTGTTGTTGACAACGGCCTTCACCTTTGAGTCCCTGTCTAATTGGATCCTATGATGTTTCCGGGATACACCAACGAACATCTTGAATTTTAGCAGGAATATATGCCTACTCTGGAGCATCCACCGTGATGGATGGGTGTCCCCCAGTTGGAACGAGTGAAGCTGTTTGATCCAGTTTTCCTTGCATCGCAGAATATAGCCGACGACCCTCCTGGGTGGAATTAGGGATGCAGATCTGCTCTGAGGCAGCTATCTCATCTCTTAGATGATTCACCTTAATTGGGGAGATGGGCTCACGCGCCCGAGTCCTTGCTGTTTCCGCTGATGCAATTACACTCTGGAAAGTATGCAAGATATGATCTGGGATCGATACCAGCTCCTCCATCATTTCCAGGATATGCAGAGAGATATCTTTGGCTGGAACGAGTATGAAGGCCCATTCCAGTATCAGAGTAGGAATATCCTGCTCTGGTCCTCCAGTGGTCAGTGGGTACTGACAATTCTCCTGTGTCGGGGTAGGTGAACGAATCTGCCCCTGGGCCGGGATATGCCAGTTTATCTCTCCATTTTCCGCCACATCAGGATAGTGGACTTTACTTGCATCCATAGGGAGCTGACCCTGCATATGTTGGTTTCCCACCATATCGAGTTGGTGGCCTTTATTGGCAGGGAGACATGACCACCTATGAGTTTCCGCCACATCTGGATGGCGGGATTTGTTGATCGCCACCACATCGAGATGGTAGGCGTTAGGAGCATCTGCTAGGAGCTAGTCCTGCAGGCACTGGGTCGCCACCACGTCTGGTTGGTGGGCTTCACAACCCTAGGTAGGGAGAGGTGCCTGCCGAGTAAGTGCCATCTTGTGTGAGCGACGGTCTTGACGGAGCTCAGTGGGGATGCGGGCCTGATCGTATGATGCCTCCATATCTGGATGGTGGGCTTTTGAGGAGCGAATAGGTGTATGTGCCTATTTGTGATGCGTCTCCATGACTGGGCAACGAAGCTCCTCCTCGGGGACAAGGGTGATGACTGGTCCCCAATTGTAAGTTTTCCACCCTCATCAGGCGGTCCGAGGGGCCGGAGCTCGGGGAGCATGGGCCTGGATTCTCGGGGCTACATCCTCCAGAGCGTGAGGATGTTGAGTCGCGGCATGACCGCGATGACTTCTTATGGCGGGGGCCTTAGAGAGGAACCCCCGTTCAGCGAGGATGAAGCCCTCAGCATCAGCCTCATATGCCTCCCTAAGATAAGGGAGGTACACATTGTCCTGTTCCGGGGATAGACTCCTGAAATAGTTTGAGACGGCAATAGGAGCCATCTGGATCTGCCTTTTACGGCTGCTGCTAGGCAGGTGACCGGCGAGTCCTGGAGGATTGGTGGGCGTGCATGGCCGCCTCCACCGTCGGGATATTACCATTCACATGGTACTCTCGGATCAATGCATCCGAGACCCAGTGTTGAAGATGCTGGATAGGTGATGGGGTCCTCCGTTGGTGAGGAAGTCTGTTCATTGCGTTGTTGGAAGCACGCGCTTGAGAATTCCTTCGTGACGCCATTGGATCAAAGGGAGTTCTGTGTGGTACCTATAAAACATTTTAAGAAATACAAACAGAAAACCTGTCAAATAAGCATCTCATGATCCAATGCATAATTAATGACCTTGTTTGTCCCTCCTTGTGAGTATAAAAGGGGGAACAGGGTGGGATTAGGTTAAATCCGTCATTCTTGGTTAAAGATTCACTTTGGGTTCACCATTTTTTGTCTCGCGGCGCATGATGGGGTCGTGGGAAAGAAACGTGCGCTACCCGAAAGTTGATTAGAGAAGGTTGGGTTCTGCTTAATCACTCATATTGGGTTCACCATTTTCCACCTTGAAATGCCCCACGGTTCCATATCCAATAATACGTGGACCTGCTTTCCAAAGGCAGGTGTTCGCTAGGTGGTTTGACCAGCGATGCTTAAGAACTCACATTGGTCGAGAAGATGGGAAGTCGGGCTCATTGCACCCTTTTGGGGGGAATTATTTCCTGTTTCGGGAGTCTCTTATAGATTTAAGATGTGTTCATATGTTTGAGAATATTTGGTTTATACACAATCATAGCATCCATGGATTTCTCCTGGTTGGAAATGGTCAGCTAGATGTAGGGGTTCAGAATCATTTATGCTTGAGGTTTACCATCCCTCATTGTATTAATGACCCCAAGGAGTCTGGACTCATTGAGGTGGCACTAGGAGTGGTGCAGTGAACCGACGTGAAGATAGTCAGATCGACCGGTTGTTGGGCTTGAACCTCAGGGAGGCTTTCTATGTACCCTGCCTAGGAGATAGGGATCAAAGTCCACATAGTTTGAATAGGAGTTTCAGAGAGCCGACATGAATGTTGACCCGGGGGTCTGATGTGATCGGGCTTGAACCTCATGGAGGATTCCTACATAACCCTGTAGTAGGGAATCAAAGTCCTCGTAGTTCGCATTGGGGTGGGGCTTATGCTCTGAGGCAGACCAGAGTAATGGATTGGGGATTACACTCTAAGGAAGCCCATAAGAGGATTTCATGGTTGATTCTTACTCTAATCCCACATGAGTCATGCTCGGTGTGAGAAGCAAGAGGCAGCAGGGACCAGACGATCACGTCGTGAAAGGTGCCTCCGTGGGAAGTGGAGTGGGGCTTACGCATAGAGGCAGCCCATAAAGTTGGGGCTTACTCCAAGGTGGATGCCCAGGGCGACAAAGCGTAGAGGAATAGGGACTTGGCCCCAAAGAAGGATGGAGCATCACCCTTTCCCACTACGCCCTTCCTTGTCCATGGCCGTGGGGAAGTACGGAGGTGCATGGGGGCTTCCTTCGGATGGGTATCCCGCCACGCCTTGGGGAGGGGTGAAGTGCCCCAGTCCTAAAAAGTGGAGGGGCATAAAGGGGGATCCCGGGCTTGGATTATTCATTACCGTGGGAATGTGAACCCAGAAATGATCCGGGAATCCACCCAAGGGTCGGGGCAACCCCTTCGCCCCTGCTTACCGTGGGTATGTGAACTCAAAATGGCACGCTGATTCTCCTAAAGGTTACATCACACGGGTCTAGTGGCTCTGGTGGAGGCCTCAACTTGAGGCTGATGAATGGACCAATGAGGGAGCTGCGGAGGATCATGCCATATCGGGAGGATTTTATCTGGCTTGAGGAATGGGAACAACGAAGGATCTGGTGGGCCACACGCGTGTATGAGTGGTGGCGCCCTTCGCGTAGGGAGGTGCTACGTGGATGGAGAGGTCGTCCACAAACCAGGGTGGTCCGCAGACTAATGGGAATCCTGCAAACCAGGTTGGTTCCCGGCTTTGGGTCCGGCCCGAGTACCAGGGTGGTACGTAGAGGGATCCATGCGAGCAGCAGCGGTCGAGGTCGGCGCCGGTCGGGGGTTCGTCGTTCGGGGCTTCTCCCGCATAGGAGGGTGCTACGCGGTGTGACAGATCAGAAAAGGGGCATAAACTCCCCGGTCCGTGGGGACTGCATCCGCAGAGGGGCCATGGTTTGTGGTCTTCCTTACTTTTTTATTTTAAGTTCACGGTTCACCAAGTTATTATGCATTTTCGGTTCCTTATCAATTCGCTTCCAACTTCATACCTGTTCTGGTTTGCGGACTGGAACTTCGCGGTTTGCGAAATCCTAAGCTCCTTCCTTCGAAATTCCTCCACCTGAATCTGATCGATCTCCCCGAATCCTTCTTTTCCTCTTCCCCCTGAGTATCCTTTTATAGAGTGGGGAAAGAGATGTATTTGTGGTCATGCGACACCTTTTGTAGAGGCCCATAACCAAAAACCCAGTTTATGGATGACTTGGTCAATCTGCAACTCGCGGGGGGCATTGAACACAAAACCCCATGAACCGAACAATCTCGGGGAGTGCTTCACGGCCGTTCTAGGTTCCACATCGATTCCACGAATGACAATGGATGCGGCCTGGGCCGTTCGACGCGGTCCGCGACTGGGGTAGTTCGTGATGATGGACCGATTTGTTGCCCATCCTGCTTCGTGCCTGTGGAGGATCTCCGCCTCCATTCCATGAATGATAGCGGTCCACGGAGGGGGTGCTTTGCGGAACCAGCCGCATGGTGTTATCGTTGGACCGGTTTGCGGACTGGTTCGTTTTGTGCCATCACTACTAAAAAAACGGGCAATATCAGTGCTCAAATCGGGCTTTAGCAGCGCAAAAAAGCACTGTAAAGATCAGCATTGATAAAGGGGTGGGCCCCTTTAACATCGCCTTTTTTGCCCTATTAAAGGTCGCGTTTATCAGCGCTTTTTGAGCGCTGTTAAATTCCTGCCTGCTGCAAATCGAATATCTGCATCAGTACAACCAGTCGAACAAGACCTGCAGAAAAACCAGTATATCAAACAAGCAAATGTGATCTACTAATTATTAATTATGCAAAACATAAAGGTACCATTAAACACTTACATTTCCCCAAACACCCATAACACAACCCAACCATAACCTTCATCTCAATGTACTCAACCGATCTAAACACCAAGATGGATTTTACCCAAGACTATCTAATTCAAAACGCCGATCATGTCATCAACCGACCACTTAATTTCTATGGTGCTCCCCACTATACACTTTTTCTCACAAACACCACCATCTATTGTTTAACACCTCCATTATCGGGAAAGAACCACTAGAACCCAAACTAAAACTCCACAACATACCCAACATGTTTTCTAACTTATCGTGCGTAGACATCCATGAGAACACTAACCAATGTTATCATCCATCCTTTCCATCAAAACCACTTGGAATGGATGTGAATCCAGCATCCATACATGAATCAAGGACAATTCAAATTTTCCTCAAAGATTGAACCCATTTTCAAAACATAATTAACATTTCAAAACATCAAATAGATGTGGCTTAAAACTCACCACATTTGTTCCTTTTTCCTGGAGGAATTTGAAACATGCACCACATAGGTTGTAAAAATAGTAGAGGATAAATCTATTTGATCATACAAAGCCATGAACCCAAGTTTATCCATTAGGAAACCGATGAGTGATGTTTGTGAATAATTTTTGGAACTAGGAACTGACTTGCTTGATGAAACACATGAAATATCTTTAAATGTAGCCTCACTTGCCGAATCATTGGAACAATTTCCTGTATTGGATGCTCTTAATGTCAGATTTAACATCCCATCTTGTTCATCAAATGGATTGGTCAACTTCCAATCTATCATGGAGGCTGCTGCACCACCTTTACACGCAACTAATGATAAGAGGCAGCTTGATTAGAAAAACAATCCTGAGGGCACTGGACATGAAAGATCATGTGGTGCCATAGTTGCTCAGAAACCTCAATTTACCCGACATGATATAAGGCTATTGCATGATGTCCAAGACATAGCGAGAGGAGAAGAGAAGGTGAAAGTCCCGTAGAAGAACAACATCAACAATGAACATCCACCACCCTTTCACTATATACATCAAAATCATATCTTTAAGAACGTCTATGTGAATTTCTATCTTACTTCCATCGAGGATGATGCATGTTGGTCAATTTGTTTTGGAAATTGTTTATCTTCATCCGTGCCTTGTACTTGCACCCATGAATTTGAATGTGAGTATGCGTACATGATAGTTGACCTTCTTAGAGAAGAGTTTCTGGAAGAGTATAAGAGACATCAAGCAATGAAGATCATTAGAGTGTTGGAGCAAATTTGGTTGCTACAAACAATGTGGCAATCGGCTTGTGCAACGCGACCTAAGTTACAACTTGTAGGTATTGTACTTTATTTTTTTTCTGGAGGGTTTCAGTGTAAATGCATTTTGGAATGATCATTGTTATTCATTGTCTTTTAGGTTTTTTTGATAGCTGAGGGGAAAGGGTGGGGTCTGCAGACATTGGAGGATATGTCGAAGGGTGATTTTGTGTGTGAATATGTTGGAGAAATGTTAACTCACGCAGAACTGCGAGAGAGAAAGCTAACTAAGAGTAGTGAAAAGCATGCATATATAGTTCTCTTAGATGGTGATCGAGGTTCAGAACTGTATATGCATGCTTTTCACTACTCTTAGTTAGCTTTCTCTCTCGCAGTTCTGTGTGAGTTAACATTTCTCCAACATATTCAAACACAAAATCACCCTTCGACATATCCTCCAATGTCTGCAGACCCCACCCTTTCCCCTCATCTGTCAAAAAAACCTAAAAGACAATGAATAACAATGATCATTCCAAAATTCATTTACACTGAAACCCTCCAGAAAAAAATAAAGTACAATACCTGCAAGTTGTAACTTAGGCCGTGTTGCCAAAGCCGATTGCCACATTGTTTGTAGCAACCACATTTGCTCCATCACTATAATGATCTTCATTGCTTCATGTCTCTTATACTCTTCCAGAAACTCTTATCTAAGAATGTCAACTATCGTGTACGCATACTCACCTTCAAATTCATGGGTTCAAGTACAACGAATAGATGAAGATAAACAATTTCCAAAACAAGTTGACCAATGTAAGTATTTAATGGTACCTTTATGTTTTTCATAATTAATAATTAGATAGTCATGTTTGTGAATGCTTTTTGGAACTAGGCACTAACTCGCTTGATGAAACAGAGGAAATATCTTTAAATATAGAGTCAATTGCCGAATCATTGGAACAATTTCCTGCATTGGATGTTCTAAATGCCAGATTTAGCATCCCATCTTGTTCATCAAATGGATTGGTGAACTTCCAATGTATCATGGAAGATTCTACATACATGCAACTAACAATTGGAGATTTTACTGGTTCATGCGTGATATGAAGGTATTTTGGAGATTTTACTGGTTTTTTTGTCCAAATCCCAAAGAAATGTGGTTCATCATTCTTGCATGTTGCTGGTGCATTTCATCTGTTAAAATGGACAAATGAACCATTGAAGAAAGAATGTTTTATTTAATAATAATTACAAATTTTCTAAAAATATTTACATAAAAGAATGTTTCATTTTTTTATCTCCATGAACCCCTCTCAAAAATGTCCGCCAATTATACACATCCGCAACTCTTGCAATAAAAGTAAGATCTTCATGATATTTCTGGACAATCTTGCATCAGGTATGCGGCCCACTCGTTTCTGAACATATCTACATCGTCTTGTAAATATGACGTTTTTCAACATTCATAATAGTACTGAAAAATATATAAATAAAGAATTAATAAATAATTTAAATGAAATAGTACTTGTTTTCAAAAGGCTTGGGTCATGATGGTGGAATGCATTGAGTGACAATGTTGGGTTTTAATGAGATGGGACATGTGGATGATGGACCCTATCCTGAGTTATGAGGCAGTGGGTTAGGATTTGAACCTAGGACATTACCTTGTACCTTTTAATAGTGGGTTGAGTACTTGGATGATGCTTTCCCTGAGCCTTTGGGTATGGGTTGGAACATGGGTACCAATATGATGGCATGTGGCGATGATGGAATTTTTTTATGGTACCAAATATGGAATGATCATGTGTTATGGTGTCGTAGTTAGCACATAAAGACCTAACGTTCACTGAGTTAGGGTTCCCTAGTTAGCACATGACATCCAACATTCTTAGGTGATGTTTTTATTTTCTTCATCCATACATGGATATGATGATATATACTAGGGGAACATGGTGTTACCCTATTGAGATGTATTTCTCACACCATGCATAGGCACTTTGGAGCATGTTCAGACCATATATCTATTTTTTTTATGTTTGAGCATAGGTTTTACATGGGATCAATCTGAAGCATCTTAAATGGCATCGAGTGATTAGGATTTCACTATGGCCCAAGGATGGCGGTAGGGTTGGTGTGTATTGTTCAAGGGGTAAATCAAGAGGGAAAACAATATTTAAAAGATGCACTATATAAAATGTAATCTAGACATTTACCACAAACAATATAATCGAATTCCAAACATATAGGGATACAAAATTATTCGAAAACACAATTCTCATCACAAAATTAATTTATAGAACAACAATAAATGCACAAAAACTCATACGAAAAACATCTAGATATTTTAGGGTATCCAACGACCTTGGGTGAAGAAATAGATGAAGTACAAGGAAAAACCCAAAGGGTGAGGGAGCCTTCTGCACTGCCTCAGGAGGGGAAGACGCGACCGCCGGAGTGGGGGGTGCACAGGAGGAGCCGCCAACCATTGAGTACGGTCCAGACAGGAAGAGAAGGAGTAGGGTTCGGAGGGAGGAATATCCGTGGAAGATCCGCCAGAGTAGGGTTCATGTGGAGTACGGTCCATAGGGGAAGAGGAGGAGTAGGGTTCGGAGGGAGGAAGATCCGCGGAAGAGGTTCGAGGGGAAGGAGAAAGAGTACGGCGGAGGTCCGGAAAAGGGAAGATCGGGGGGAGGGAAGCTGTCGTAGGGGTACAGTACCGCGAGAGCTTGGGGCCCAATAAAAAAGAGGATACTGTGTGCCTGCTTTTAATAAAATTGGAGACAATTTTTATCAGGGCTAAAAAAGCGCTGATAAAGTGACCCTTTATCAGTGCTAAAATTTTAGCGCTAATAATGGTGTCCTTTATCATTGCTAAAAAAGGGCTGATAAAGCCACCCTTTATCAGTGCTAAAATTTTAGCGCTGATAAAGGATAGCTTTATCAGTGCTTTTCTAGCGCTGATAAAGGATAATCTTTATCAGCGCTACAAAAGCGCTGATAAATCTACCATTTATCAGTGCTTTTAATTAGCGATGATAAATATTATCCTTTATCAGCACTTTTTGATTAGTGATGATAAAGGGTGGTGCTTCCCTTGCCCGTTTTTGTAGTAGTGCATCCTTTGAGTATTCTCCCCACCTTTCCCCGATTCTTTTGGGGGTGAAATTGGGTAGAATCTCCCTTGGATCAAAGGGATTTTTCATTCTCCTTTGTGAATTTTCAGGTCCCTACAATAGTGCAAAAGGAATGTTTGGAATGTATGGATTTACCCACCATCATGACCACCATTTCATTGAATATTACTTTTTAAGTTTACAAGGTCAATTTTTTTAAGAAAAATGTTTTCCCTAATATTCTATACATTCATTGTTTTTAAAGTGGTCTTCAATGTAAAAGGTTTTCAAAAATGTTTTAGGTTTAAAAATATTTTTAAATAATTTTAAAGATTCCTTTATAAGTTTTCAAGGAAAAAGGTTTTCAAAATGTTTTCAAGATTCCTTTATAATTTTTCAATGAAAAATGTTTTCAAAATATTTTCAAAATTCCTTTACAAGTTTTCAAGGAAAAAGGTTTTCAAAATGTATTCAATGTTATTTAAAAAAATGGTTTTAAAAATGTTTTAAGTTTCAAAAATAATATTTTTCAAAGAATGAAGGATATTTTAATCAATAAATGTTTTAAATGATTTTAAATATTAATTTTTATATTTTAATACTATTTTTTAGAAAATAATTTTGAATATATTCTATTTTTTAAAAAGTGAATATCAAATAAAGGTTATTTTCCTTAAAAAAAATACTTCAAGCGATCTTTCAAAATCCTTTTTCATATAAGATGGAATATATTGATATAGTTTAATATTTATTGGGGACATGATCCAAGAATTACATTTATATTATTTTTTGAATGGTTTATGTTTTTATGGAAGGATGTTTATGACACCAGTTTCTCTTCCATGGGTTATATGCTTATGAAACCTGATTTTTTTCACAGGTTATGATTTGATGAAATGATTATGAAACCTATATATTTTCTATATGTTATGATTTGATGACATATATAATACCCATTTCATTTCATGGGTTATGATATGATGTTTATGAAACCCATATCTTTTTATGGGTCATGATATGATTAATGTTTAGTTATCTTGTGAAACATGCATGTATAATTCCATTATGTGATGGGTGAGACCTATATCTCCCTAAAACAGATTAGGAAATGATAAATGTTTTATGATCTAAAAGGGTACATGGAAAGGAATACAAATCCCAAAACAAGAGGGAACACATGAGGGAATCGCAATCCTAAAACAAGAGGGTATATAGGAGGGAATTCCAATCCCAAAACAAGAGGGTATACGGGAAGGCATCTCGTGCCCGAAACAAGAGGGTACATGGGAGGGAATCCCAAGCCTGAAAAAAGAGGGTAAATGGGAGGGAATCCCAAGCTCAAAAAAAAGATGGTATATGAGAGGGAATCCCTAGCCTGAAATAAGAGGGTACATGAGAGGGAATCCCAAGCTCGAAACAAGAGGGTACATGAGAGGGCATCCCAAGCTCGAAATAAGAGGGTACAAAGGTGGGAATACAAAACCCAAAACAAGAGGGTATATAAAAAGGAATCCAAATCCCAAAACAAGAGGGTAAATAGGAGGGAATACCAAGCCTGAAGTAGGTACACAGGTGATCATCCCAATCCTAACATGTTATGGAGATCTTGGTAAGTTCCATAGATATAGGATTTTATATACTTATGTGTATACCATAATTACAAGTATTATTCCTATGTTATGATTTCATGTATTATGATATTGATTCCCTTACGATTCATGTATTATGAACTGCCAATATTTATGACATGATTCATGTTTATGATATTTGATATATATGGTATGATATTATAATATTATGATCATCTTCTCATACCCTTATTATCATGTTATGCTTACATATATCCCTTGTTTACCCTTACTGAGTATCTAAGCTCACCCCATTATTATGTTTCCATTCCCTAGGTTATGAAAAATGGTTTTAAGTAAGAGTACTAATAGTGAAGATATTTATAGAAGATGTTTAAGATCTTTCACCAAGATAGAATATTATGTTTCCAAGTTTCCAAATACACTAAACTATTATGATCCTTGGGAATTTAATTTTGTAATGTGCTCAATATTTATATAAAATGATGTAATATCCATGTATGTTAAGCCTAGGTTTCTATATAACTAGTAGATAAAACCAATCAAAAATAATGGGATGAATGTGCAAGTATGAAAAAATTGAAACTTATCATCATTTTATATTTTAAATAATAAAAAATATACTAAATTTTTCTTCATCTGGTTTAGAAAATAGAAAATTTATCTACTAGAGATGAAAAATAACTACTTTTAGTGGTTTTTAATCATTTATAGAAGTATCGATGAGTTAGAGGGGTGGGTTTTGGTATCTCACTAAGAGACTACTTCAAGAAAGGATAAACAGAGTATTATAATGACCATGAATAAAAATAGTTACAATAAATTATTGAAAAATAAAATAAAATACTATTTATTAAAACAATGTACTCATGAAAAAAACATAGTGTTAATGAAACAACAATAATCCTTAAACTAAACATCCTGACCACCACTGTTGGAACCCACATAAACCAAGTGTTGAGAGTAGTTTTTACCATTATAGGTATAACATACCTGAGGTACTCATTTTGTAAAAATGATTTCTAATATCTGTGAAATAAACAAGTATTAATTGTTTAGTTTTGAAATATTTTATGGTGAGACTATGTATAAATTATATCTATTGACACCCATGCATCAAATTGTTGTTAGAGGTGTGATGTACAATATTAAAGGAAACACCATTCATAATACACCATTATCTATAGGAAATTTGAGAGAATATATTGAGGTAGATCATGAGAAAAGAGAAGATAAACATATTCCAATTGATGATATTGATGTTAAAATAGTAGAAAAAGCTATTGGAATATTTATAGAATGTCCAATCACTCTTATTAACACCTGATAAAAAGGGCATGCCATTCTCAATGTAAGATCCTAGTTTTTTATAAAGGAAAAAATCCTATAAATTTCAATATAAACCTTTTGTTTTATCTAAATGAAAATTCCTAATGAGGTTAAATTTTTTTCAGGAATGTTTAGGATCGTTTTAGGGACCAAAGTTTCAATTTTTGAAGAATCAAAATGAGGCACACGATTGAATCATGATTAGTAGAAATTTTGTGGCACAGAAAGAGAGGATCATGGTTTTTCAAACCGTTCAACATATGCCACATGAACATGAAAATATTTCAATAAACTGGATAGGTAAGTTTCACGGTGTGTTCATGGGTTGTCTGTACACATAAACCTTGCAAAGTGTGGGCTTCGAGATAGTTCTAAGCACACGAATTACAAAAAAAATTTCTAACCATGCACATGAACCATGAAAGGTGTAGAACCTTGAATAGTAAGTGAGCATGGTTGGTGCACAGTTTTTCTAACCATGTGTCCTAATCATGAACCCTATTAAAATTATAATAAATTACCATTCCCCCTACTCTCTTTTAAAACCTTTTTCATTCTTCCCCTCCCTCCCTTGCATAACTACCATTTCATTAGAAGCTCTCCTTTATTCATCTCTAGGATTTGAGAGATATCACACATATGAGCTTCATTTCAAATTTGATTCATCACATTGGATCCGCCTAGGTAAGTATATTAGCAATCTTTCTTCTTTTCTTAGTTTCTCTCACAGTCTTTGGTGGTATCTTCATGAGAATTAATTTACCCGTAATGCAGGTGTAATGAGCTGCATTTTGAACCGGGTTAAAAAGAAAAGGAATTTGAAATTTTCAATTACTAAACCGGTTGAATTTAAGATCGGGCTTTGGAATGAGATTCCGAAGGTTTGGATCCTTTTTTAATGTTTTTGGACATGAGAGAATGCCCATTAAGTTTTCCAAGTGTCTTGAGGGGTTCTGGGAGTGTCGGACCCGAAGACGACTGGTTTTTAAAGAACAGCTGAAGGTGCACGGTTGGCATGTGGTTTCCCAAACCGTGCGAACCAAGCCATGCGACCTAAATCAGGGAGGAAGAGGAGTCCGCATAGCCTGCACACGGTTTACCCAAACCGTGCGGCCAGCCCTTGCGGGGTGTCATGGGTGTCCAGTGGGGGACACACGGTTAGCGCACGGTATGTCAAACCGTGCGCCGTGCCCAGTTTTGGGTTTTTAAAATATTTAAAAGAAATTTAAAATAAAACCTAAACTAATAAACTCTCCCTCACTCCTCTCGGATAGAACCCACACGAACCCCCTCCCTTGGCGCCTTAGCCTCACGCGAGTCCCCTCTCGGCCGCACCTCCTTCCTCCTCCGTTCTTAGAGATTACTCCTTCGAATCTCCGTGGTAAGTCTCCTCCCTCCTTCCTCCTCTCCTCTTGGCCGATTTTAGGGATCCTCCTTTCCCTAATTTCATTCGGCCAAGCACCCCTAGGTTTAGGGTTTGGTTGATTTCAGTTTCTTTCTTGTTCCGCTTGTTCCAGGGTCATGCGGAAGGTCCCTCGTAACCTCGTGGGTGTGCGTATGATGTCCGCCGCTGAAGGCGAGGTGGATTGCAATGATGTCAATCTGACAGTTTGATTTATGAGGTAGGGGTTTTTCCCGTTTATCGTTTACGCATCCTCTAGGTTAATATCTTTTGTTGTTTTAAGGTTCATAGTGTGTTATTCCTAGTGGGGGAGCAGCAACAGAGACTCTTAGTTAGAAAGCGCAAAGAGCCGGAGTGGACGGATGGATCCACCTTAAGGTAGGGTCCCTCTCCTTGTCTTTAATTTAAAGTGAAGTATTAATAAGTTATTTCTGCACTGCTTCAGTATGTTAATTATGCAAGTTTAGTTTCAATTAAATGCTTCTGTGCAAAGAGTGTGAATTGCAGGGACAAGATTTAAATTGTTTCTTGGACACTAAAAAACGATTTAATAATAAAACCCCTTGATCAGAGGTGCGCTGTCTTTAAGATAAAAGTATGAAGTAGGTTCTTATGCTTGCCTGCTAAATTCTTGTTATGCCTTGGTGATAATTGACGATGTCATGTTTCCTCTGAATTGTACCAAATGGTTAAAGCATGATAGTTTTGTTCTTGTGATGAAATGGTTAAACTTGAATGAAATGGATTAGGGTGGTAAGACCATGCCTTAGGATAATGGAATAAACACAACTTATGTTAATAGAATGGATCTAGTGAATTGGACTTACCTAGGAGGGGTAGTCCATAGCACCTCTTTGTGCTTTATAAAACCCTGTATGTATTTGAAATGGTATAAAAGGAATGGAGAGTGAATTGGGGTTTATCCAATTCCATACATGAGTGGGTTGCCTCATGTACCTTATATCAATTTGATGAATATGTTAATGTCTTGATATAGATAATTAAGAGGAGTTTCCTTAGGTATAAATGCGATGAATATGATAAATGGTGTGATAATGATACTTGAGATGGTTTGCCTTAAGTATATTTGTATTAATGTGATTATAACCTTTTACGTGGATATGGTCTATATGTGTTATTGTGTATGCGGTATGATTCTTTGAATGCTGATGAGGTAATTCCATAGGTAGTATACTACATCCATGTTTGTATTGTGAGTGTGCACATGCTGATGCCATATAAATGTATGATAATAAAGGTGAGTGCATGCTGAGGCCACCTAGTGACAAATATGTGTTTGGATGTGAGGCCGTTATACCCCATGCCAGTGTGACAGTACATATCTGGAAGGGAGGCATTCTTACCCCTTTCCAGTTGATTTCTAATGTGAAAGTACATGTCTGGAAGGGAGGCATTCTTACCCCTTTCCAGTTGATTTATAATGTGACAGTACATGTCTAGAAGGGAGACATTCTTACCCCTTTCCAGTTGACGTCTAGTAGAGATTTACGTGTTTGGATGGGAGGCAGTTATACCCCATGCCAATATTATGAATGTGACAGATGGGAGGCAGTTATACCCCATGCCGGTTGAATGAACGTGATGGAAGGGAGGCATTCTTACCCCTTGCCAGTATCTTTTAGGAACGAGAGGCATTCTTACCTCGTTGCCATTATATACTAGGGACGAGAGGCATTCTTACCTCATTCACGCTATCTTTAGCTGATAGGTGGGATGTATGCTTACACCACGTCATCTTTTATAAATATTTACATGTGTAACTGTAGTGGCATGATCAAAATGATATCTCGGCAATGAGATGAAGCTGGTATAGCCATCAAGTTTCCTTTGGGAAACCTGGATGGGTGTTGTTATTTTATGTTGACCTTCTTGTTGAATCCTACTTTGACTGCTTACTGTTTATTTACATACACACTGTCTGTATTGGGTTAGACACCGGTGGTTTTGGCCTACTGAGATTTATATCTCGCACCCCACTCGGTCCACCATTACACTGGGGTACCCAATTAGACCTTCTTTCTTGCAGGACCTAGGTTGTGTGCTGTGCTGTTTATACCTGAGGAGTTAGGAGCAAAGGACCTAGTGAGATCTTGGGATGCTCAGGAGATCACCCGTCAGGACTTTCTATCTTTTATTTATTCTTTTTCATTGTATTGTAAGAATTTTGTATTGTTTCCTGTTTTCACATTGTATCATTCATCATCCCTGTATCATGTAAACTAGCATTTGCTACCTTTTATAAAATGGATATTATTCTGTCTTTTACTTCTATATTTCAATTGGTTACTACTTCCTCTATTGAATGATATTTACTCTAACTATACCACTGTGTTACTCTGATTTGAGGGTATAGTATCCCCACTATCACCTCCCAAGACCCTCGCTGCAAGTCAGCAGCCTCTGGAATATAGGGTGAAGCTCTTGAGGTCAGGTGACCCACCGGTCCAGCCACCGGTTCGATGGTACGTCGGTCCGAGATGTTATAAAGTGGTATCAGAGGATTTTCTTTTCTGTTTTGTTTTACTATTTAGAGATAATATACAGGTATAATAATGAGATGGAATTTGGTAATAATCTATGCTCAGGAATAGTTAACCCATGTATAGGGAAAAGCCAAATTTCCTCGAATGAAACTATGATTTTAATGATTTTGATTATTACGGTTTATTTGATTTCACCATTGGGTGACACACATGATTTATCCTGATACTGTTGATGCAATTGTGTGTTCCATTTCTATAGCAACCCGATGATATGAGGGTTTTCCATTTCATGCATTACATAGGCACTTTTTTAGAAATCACATGCCATGCATTATGCCATGCCATCTAGGATCAATTATTTGATGCCTACTGTTGTGATAGGTGCTGTGGTAGTTATTCCATGCTTCTGTGATATAGCATGTTTCTGTGTTACTACTTTCGATAACATGCTGAGTTCAGTTAATATGGAATTGGTTTCTTTGACCAAATTAAATGATTGCAATTACTATGGGAGCCAATTTTCAGTTGTAAGGTGTATGGGCACCTTATGGCTGGGAAAGGGTAACCGGTGTAATCAGATTTCTAAAAAAGGGATGCTAAATTTTAAATTGTAAAATGAATAGAAATTGGTTTTGAATGAAGGGAGCCAAATTCCAAATTGTAAAGTGTATGGGCACTTTACGGATTGGTAGGTGTCCACCCGTATGACTGGATGATTGCTTTGATCATGTTTAATTCTGGAATGTAATTTGTTTCATCTAATGGGAGCCAAATTTCAACCCATGGAGTGTATGGCCGCTTCATGAGTTGGAATATGGAAACCCATAATGAATGTGATGACAGGATGTTTTGTGAATTTCTTGTGTTTGGAAAAGTTTTTTGTTTTTAAACTGAGTGTTTTGGTTTTTTGGGACCCATGTAGGTCACCTGAATTGTTTAAAAATGAATTTATCATGATAATTTTCCTAGAAAAAAGATAGAATGGCTGATAAATGTTAAACGGTTAAAATGAAGTTTGTTAAAACTTTCCTGCTTTGGTTTGAGCTGTTTGTTAAAAATGATCAAGTGCCTAGTGTTTTTTGGTTTTGAAAGGTTATTTGAAGTTTTGAATTGAATATTTTAAAGTGATTAAAATAACGAATGTGATTAAATATAAAGGGATTAGAAAAAGGAACCTGTAGTGGTGTCCTCTGTTGAAACCTCGTGTGAGGGTAAGTTAAGCCTTTCTTGCGAGTGCCTTGAGACAGAACCACATGTGTTTTCCACAGGTGTTTGTTTTCTTTTGGAAAATGACTTGAATGTTAGGCTTAAGCCCGATGAATTTTGTTGGGCGTGACCAAGTGCTTGGGTCAATGCTTGTTTTACATGAGGGGCTAGCCTGTGGTAGGTAGAACCCTTAGTGTTTTAGTGCCTTGCTTGTGCGGTGAGCTTTCAGACGTTTGGTATCATTTGGGTGCCGTTTTCCCTCGTAGGAATTTTTGTTTCCAATGACACCCTTGTTTGGATGGGTGGTCATGTTTCTTTTGACCTCATCGTGGACTTGATCATTAGGTAATGCTCTGTATCAGCTGGTTAGACATGCCTTAGGAATGGTCGGTTGTTTTGTTGATCATTTGACCTTTTCTTTTCTCAGTAATGGATGACTTGACACATCTTTGTCTTAGTGAATGGTTGTATGAGGAAATACGACATTCGGCTAAATCTCTTGAGCTACTGTGTATGGTCTTGGGTCATCTCCGTGGTAGAGTGACCTGAGTGTTTGAGAATCAAGTTTTCCCAATGCTTGGGATGTTTTTTTTGGAAGACTCAGGTGGTTGACATGCTGGTCTTGTTGCCTTGGTTTTCTTGTGCATTTCGACTTGGTGATCTTGGATCGGAGGAGCGACACACATCTGTTTAATCATTATGAACTAGTTTTCTTATGAACAACTGGTCTTTTCTTCTTTTGGGGACATCGGCGCTTCTAAGGTGGGAAGTGTCGTGTCGGTTTAGTGAAGCATGTTCTTCTGGGTAGAAGGAACACTTCAAGAAGGACCATTTGGGAATGGTCAGGTTTGTTTGAATGCCTTTGAGTCTTAAAGGTGTCTTTATGCATCGATGCTTTCTCGGTAGCACGACTTTGATCTAATTGGCGGTTTATGCAACCCCTTTTAGGAAACATCTTTAGTCGTAGAGGACTTCTATGGTAAATCGTGAACGATCACATAATGTTGTGTGTGGGAAAAAGGAATTATGATCGGTTTAGAAATCTTGTTGTTTCGGCAGGTGAAGCTAAGTTTCTTCTTTAGAGTCAACCAGGGGTGGTTCGACTGTTCTCCTTTCCAGTTTTTGGGTATGACTAACTGGAATCTCTTTAAATCCTCTTGGTGTACTCTGCTTTGTGATGAGCATGTCCCCTATCTTGACTTTGTCCTGGATGCACTAAGAGAGTGTCGGTCTTACGCTGCACTAAATCTTAAAAGTTGTTGAGCTCTTTTGGTTGTTCTCTTTCGGCGTTGCATGCGGGATGCATGGTTTATCTTGTGGTTTGATCTTAGAGACGTCACCAGGAGTCGGGTATGAGCTTCGGTGAACATTCTCGTGGTAAGTGTGAGATGCCTTGGGAGAAGGCATCGTTGTTCAGCTTATTAAGCATCGGCCATCTAAGCCAGGCGACTTCTTGAATAGTTAGCCGGAGTGGCTTGACTCTTTTCAGCCTGGGATTTGAGGTCGATGGGGAAATCAACTATTAGATCACTTCAAAATCATTCTAGGTGCATCTTTGGAATTCTAGGAGTGTTCTTTTGAATGTCCTTTTGAAAGGTGATGGAGATGTGGTTTGAGTTTTGACTGCTTAACGTTAAAAATCTAAGGTGGGAAGTACCTTTGATTGGCTTCTTGGAGAGACGATGATGAGTTTGTGACTGTAGTATGATGAGCTCGAGTAAGAGTCGTCGGGGTGTTTCGGTTGGAAAATGAGCATTGGCTCAGGTGTTAACGGCTTAAGCACTGTGTGCTTAAGTGGATGTTCGTTGGTGCGTGGGATGTTTGGAAACGTAACACGATCGTTTGAGCAAAGCTTCACGACCCTTGTAGGTTGAGTGAGGTGTGTGTTGTTCCCGATGGCTTCTCGGGGATGAGAAGTTCTAAGGTGGGAAGGTTGTAATGACCCGCATTTTGAACCAGGTTAAAAAGAGAAGGAATTTGAACTTTTCAATTACTGAACCGGTCGAATTTAAAATCGGGCTTTGGAATGATATTATGAAGGTTTGGATCCTTCCTTTTAATGTTTTTGGACATGGGCGAATGCCCATTAAGTTTTCCGAGTGTCTTGAGGGGTTCTGGGAGTGTCGGACCTGAAGACGGATGGTTTTTAAAAAACAGCTGAAGGCGCATAGTTTCCCAGACCGTGCGTCCTAAATTAGGGAGGAAGAGGAGTCTGCACAGCCTGCGCACTGTTTACCCAAACCATGCGGCCAGCCCGTGCGGGGTGTTGTGGGTGTCTTGTGGGGGACACACGGTTGGCGCACGGTTTTCCAAACCGTGCATCCCAAGCCCTGAGACATGCCCAGTTTTGGGTTTTTAAAATATTTAAAAAAAATTTAAAATAAAACCTAAACTAATAAACTCTCCCTCACTCCTCTCAGCCAGAACCCGCACGAACCCCCTCCCTTTGTGCCTCAGCCTCGCGCGAGTCTCCTCTCAGCCGCACCTCCTTCCTCCTCCGTTCTTGGTGATACCTCCTTCGAATCTTCGCGGTAAATCTCCTCCCTACTTCCTCCTCTCCTCTTGGCTGATTTTAGGGCTCCTCCTTTCCCTAATTTCGTTCAGCCAAGAACCCCTAGGTTTAGGGTTTGGTTGATTTCAGTTTCTTTCTCGTTCCGCTTGTTCTATGGTCATGCGGAAGGTCCCTTGGGACCTAATGGGTGTGTGTGTGATGTCCTCCGCCGAAGGAGAGGCGGATTGCGGTGATTTCGATCCGCCAGTTTGATTTCCGAGGTAGGGGTTTTGCCCGTTTAGGGTTTACGCATCCTCTAGGTTAATATATTTTTTTGTTTTAAGGTTCATAGTGTGTTATGCCTAGTGGGGGAGCAGCAAAAGCGAATATTAGTTAGAAAGCGCCAAGAGCTAGAGTGGATGGATGGATCCACCTTGAGGTAGGGTCCCTCTCCTTGACTTTAATTTAAAGTGAAGTATTAATAAGTTATTTATGCACTGCTTCAGTATGTTAATTATGCAAGTTGAGTTTCAATTAAATGCTTCCGTACAAAGAGTGTGAATTGCAGGGACAAGATTTAAATGGTTTCTTGGACACTAAACAAAGATTTAATAATAAAACCCCTCAATCAGAGGTGCGTTGTCTTCAAGATAAAAGTAGGAAGTAGGTTCTTATGCTTTCCTGCTAAATTCTTATTATGCCTTGGTGATAATTGAGGATGTCATGTTTCCTCTAAATTGTACCAAATGGTTAAAGCATGACAGTTGTGTTCTTGTGATGAAATGGTTAAACTTGAATGAAATGGATTAGGGTGGTAAGACCATGCCTTAGGATAATGGAATAAGCACGACTTATGTTAATATAATGGATCTAGTGAATGGGACTTACCTAGGAGGGGTAGTCCATAGCACCTCTTTATGCTTTATAAAATCGTGTATATATTTGAAATGATATAAAAGGAATGGAGAATGAATTGGGGGTTAGCCAATTCCGTACATGAGTGGGTTGCCTCATGTACCTTATATAAATGTGATGAATATGTTAATGTCTTGATATGGATACTTAAGAGAAGTTGCCTTAGGTATAAATGCGATGAATATGATAAATTATGTGATAATGATACTTGAGATGGTTTGCCTTAAGTATATTTGTATGAATGTGATTATAACCTTTTACGTGGATATGGGCTATATGTGTGATTGTGTATGTGGTATGATTGTTTGAATACTTATGAGGTAATTCCATAGGTAGTATACTACAACCATGTTTGTATTGTGAGTGCGCACATGCTGATGCCACATAAATGTATGATAATAAAGGTGAGTTCATGCTAAGGCCACCTAGTGACAGATACGTGTTTGGATGGGAGGCAGTTATACCCCATGCCAGTGTGACAATACATGTCTGGAAGGGAGGCATTCTTACCCCTTACCAGTTGATTTCTAATGTGATAGTACAAATCTAGAAGGGAGGCATTCTTACCCCTTTCCAGTTTATTTCTAATGTGACAGTACATGTCTGGAAGGGAGGCATTCTTACCCCTTGCCAGTTGACGTCTAGTAGTGATTTACGTGTTTGGATGGGAGGCAGTTATACCCCATGCCGGTATTATGAATGTGACATATGGGAGGTAGTTATACCCCTTGACAGTTGAATGAACGTGATGGAAGGGAGGCATTCTTACCCCTTGCCAGTATCTTTTAGGAATGAGAGGCATTCTTACCTCATTTCCATTGTATACTAGGGACGAGAGGCATTCTTACCTTGTGCCCGCTATCTTCAGTTGATGTGTGGGAGGCATGCTTACCCCACACCATCCTTTATAAATATTTACACGTGTAACTGTAGTGGCATGATCAGACTGATATCCCTAAAACAAGCTGAAGATAGTATAACCGTCAGTTTTCCATTGGGAAACCTGGATGGGTGTTGTTATTTTATGTTGACCTGCTTGTTGAATCCTACTTTGAATGCTTACTGTTTATTTATATACACAATGTCTGGATTGGGTTAGATACCGGTGGTGCCGGCCTACTGAGATTTATATCTCACACCCTACTCAGGCCGCCATTGCACTGGGGTACCCGAGTAGACCTTCTTGCTTATAGGACCTAGGTTGTGTGTTGTGTTGTTTGTACCTGAGGAGTTAGGAGAAAAGGAACAAGCGGGAGCTTGGGATTCTCAGGAGATCGCCTGTCGGGCCTTGCCGTCATTTATTTATTCTTTTTCATTATATTGTAAGCATGTTGTATTGTTTCCTGTTTTCACATTATATCATTCATCATCCTTGTATCGTGTAAACTGGCATTTTCTACCTTTTATAAAATGGATATTATTCTATATTTTACTTCCGTCTTTCAATTGGTTACTACTTCCGCTATTGAATGATATTTACTCTGACTATACCGCTGTGTTACTCTGATTTGAAGGTATAGTCTCCCACTATCACCTCCTGAGACCCTCGCTGCTAGTCGGTAGCCTCTGGCGTATGGGGAGATGTGCTTGAGGCCAGGTGACCCACCCGTCTGGCCACTAGTTCGATGGTACGCCAGGACGGGACGTTACAATAGGACTTTCATATAGTTTTTTATTTTCTTATGTTCAAGCTTGAGTCTAAAGATAATACCATATGAGGGGACATCTACCAGTATAAGTTAGGTGGTCTATTACTTTTACTTAAAAGTCTAGTTGTTTATATCATGTAGCACTACTCCGTGAACCCGAACTTCTATGCGTCACCTTGTAAATGTGAAATTAATTACATAAATTGAATAAATTACTATTTTTGCACCTAATTTCATCTTTAGAGGTTTCTACCTCATCTCATACCACCCTTGGAGTGCGTTTCATATATTATCATGACCCATATACCTTGTCTATGTAATTGATTACCCCCAAGTTACATTTTTCTTGTCTTTTATAAATTAAAGGGTTAAATAAACTAAATGAAAATGTGAATAGTAAGACTATGTCACTTGGACCTTGACTACTCAATATATCATGAAATAGGAAATACATGGGTTTATATATGGAATTATTTGGAAGGGATCATATGAAAAATGAAATTATATCATGCCATGGTCGATACTTGGGTTCCTATATAGAATTCCTTTGATTCACTCATAGTAAAAATGAAATTATATCATGAAATGGGTGATACTTGGGTTCCTATATGAAATTACTAGGATATTCTTATTGGAAAAATGAAATTATATCATTATATGGAAAATAATTGGGTTCTTATATGGAATTCCATGGATAGGCTCATAGGAGAAATGAAATTATATCATTCTATAGAAAATACTTGGGGTTCCTATATGGAATGACTTGGATGGGATCATAGGAAAAATGAAATTATATCATGCCATGGGTGATACTTGGTTTCCTAGATGGAATGTCTTGGATGAGATCATAGAAAAATGGAATTATATCCTATCATGGGTGATAATTGGATTCCTATATATAATGCCTTGGATGGGATCACAAGAAAAATGGAATTATATCACACATGATTATTATGAAGTTACTATATATGAATTTATTATACATATATTCCTTGGTTATATGCCTCAGATACTGATCCTAGATTATAGAAAATTTCAAATGCTCAAATATATTATGGTTTAGGCCAAATCATGTATGGTTGGTCAGGTATCTATGAAGAGGCTAAGATCAAAATTGTTTATTTATATTGTTTTTTACATTTATTATACCTATACATTGTTCATTTTATATTCACAAACTGGATAGTATTAGACACCGTTGGTGATGGACTACTGAGTTTTACTCATACCCTATTTAGGTAACTGTTTAATACCCAGAAATACTTCATGGATTCTGGCAGGGATAAAGGAAAGAACCCAACTATGGATGCTAGATTTCCATACTAGGCTAGAGTATGGGATCAGAGGAATGAGCTAGTACTCATGATGCTTGGAGATTAGATTTTGTGATTTTTGTATATTTTGTTAAATCATGTACTGTGTATTTCTATTACTGTGTATCTCCCCTTAATATCTTTATTTTTTATATAGACACATGAATTCATTTTTTAAATCATTCAGTTTTCTTGTTATTTCAGTTTATTATTATTTGTATGGTTCACTTCCACTGCTTATTATTATTTTTTCTATTGCCTTATATTATTTCCACTTCTTAATCTTTATTATTACTATAACGATTCACTTAGATAAAGAAGTTTTAGTTTCCATGCCATACCACTATAGAACCTCATTTCCAGTTGATAGCATATAGCATATGGGGAGGCATGCTTGAGGTCATGCGACCAACTAGGTTTGGTTACTTATGAGTGAATTTGGTTTGAGATGTCACAAAGTGGTATCAAATAATTTATTTTCCCTATATTACTATTTTGGTGTTTGTATAAATGAGAATAGGATGTGTCAAAACTTGGTAATAAGATGTTTCTAGGTGTAGTTGTCCCAAGTTTGTGGGAAAATCCAATTTTCCAAGGAAGAGATTTGTTGTTCTGGTTTTCACCTATTACAATTTCACTATTTTCACTATTGGGTGGAACACATAATTTATGATGTTTGTTATGATTTTGGATTTTTATCCTTGGATTGGTATGATAAGGAATCATTTTTCATGCATAATTATAGGAACCTAAGGATTTAGATGTCATGTAAATGACTTTCTATAATTATTTTATTACGTTAAATGCTTATTGGATGTCTTATGTGCCTTGGTTTCTATACATGTAAATGCACTAATATTTATTATAGTAAGAATGAGAAAAATAGTTTGTTACTTCAAGTGTCTGCATCAACCTAAATAGATTTTTCCCACATAACTTAATGGTGTCACATTAACTAACCAATTATCACTTGTTAATACATGAAACTTTATTTACATGTGTTGAAACATTAGTTTGTTTCAATTAAATGGATGAAAATTTTATTTTATAAAGTTTGTTTATATATGAATTGGGAATGGTTATCCATATAATTGAGCCTTTGTTTACGGACTTGTTACATTATAAGATTGAATTTAAAATTCAGGTTTTAGTTACATGAAGTTCCAATTGTAACTTATAAAGTTCTGACTTTATAACTTGGGAATTTTAACTCATCTAAAAAATATTGTTAAATTTTAGTTTGTTGGAAGAAATGGTTTCCATTAAATAGGGATGCTAATTACAACTTAAATGGAGTTTTCCACTATAAATTGTAATCGACACTCTATATAATGGAACCTCTATTGTGAAACTTGAACTTTTTCCTAGATCTAAGTCTAGAAGAATGTAATTGGGTAGTGACTATTCTTTAGAGATACCTTGAGTCAATTTTATTCATATTATAAATCTTCTCTGTTATTAAATCTCATTTTGAGGCATGTTTTTAGAATTATAGAAAAATGCCTCCATGATGGCCTCGAGTCGAGCACCAGGAAGGCGGTGATGACCATGCTCTAGAAGTGGTGGAACCTAACCTACCTATGTTACCTCATGTATTGACACCTGTGTGACTACATGTTGTTTCTTGTTTTGGAACTAATAATTATCTTAGAGAGGGTGTCCCATGACTAGTGTTGTCCATGCAGGGAGCTCTACAACCTATGAAAACTATGGAAAATTGACCAGGGAATTTAAGAAGTATCATACACATAATTTCTCAGGGTATGGTGGCCCCTAGTATATCGAGTCAAGGATAGAGGCAATACTTAACATCTTTGAGAATCTACAGACACCTCTATAAAGGATAGTGAAACTCGCAATGTACATTCTTCATGGATCTTCCAAGATATGGTGTGATGTTTTAACCTAGGAAGATCAACATTAGGGTATGATTTGGAGGGATTTATAAACTAAGTTTTATGATTACTTCTACCTAGATACATTAATAGTCAATCAATATAGATAATTTATGCATCCAGAGTAGGTTATTTTGTTAGTTATGGACTACTGATCTCGTTTTATAGATCTCCAACATTTTATTCCTACTCTTGTCCGAGATGAGTTATCTAGATAGAGGTGTTTTTGGGATGGTCTAAGGAAGGCCATCCAAACTTAGGTGAATGTATTCCATTTGAATACTATCTTAGATTTAGTGAACCAACACCTCATCTTTGAGAATAATGAGGGAAGCTAAAGGTGTAAGGAATGGTGGTTCAGTTCCCAGATAGGGCAGTGGTTCATCTAGTGGTAGGAAGAATTGTCGAGAGATTTTTCACGAGGGAAGTGGAAATTAGAGTGTGAAAACTATCAATTATATGGTATTCCATCAGTATAGAAGACCAATTCACATGAATACCTAGTGAAACATAGACCTATTGGAGTGTCGAGCATGAAAAATGTTGGTCCATATTTAGTGGTTTTGCAGGACCTTTCCTCCAGCGCCCCGTAATAGAGGATCTTCCATGACCCCGAGTTTTGGGATGGGATCTAAAACTCCACATTAGGTTTGAAGTAGAGTACTACTGGCCATTCAAGTTGAGTAGGTGGAATAATTCATGGAATATAGACCTTTGATATGACACACTAGTAGATCAGACCTATTATGGGTAGTCAGGTTATAGTTCAGGGCCATAGACCGGGATAGATATATGTAGTACAATATAAACCTAAGGAGAAGAGTGCTAAAATGTAACAACCTTGACCCCAATCACCCAGAGTTTGTGGTTATTTTATTATAATAGAATATATACAAGAGATCACATTACCAAGGATTTATCAGTTTAGTAATATTGAAGAACTAGATACATACATGGTTCCCTTATTACATTGGTAATTAAACATAGTACATAACAAAGGAAAATAAACTTCTTCCTTGATAATTATTTAATGTTTTCATCTTCATAACTTGGGGATGAAAAAAAAAATAAAAGGGAGAGATTAAATAATCATTAAGTGTTAAAAAACATGAATCAATAATAAGTCAAATATAATCAATAAGGCTTGGTAAAGTGGATTACTGAAAACACATGCCAATTAAATGACTATCAAGGTAAAAACCATATGTAAAAATGGTATAAGACTTATAAAATAATCATATCCATGAAATAATGGGTTTAAAAGGGGAAATAATCAAGATTAATGATAAATTATGTCAAACTGAAATGAAAACATATAAAAAGAGTTTTTAAGAAACTTTAGAAATGAGTCACTTTAGTGTGGTTTAAGGGAAAATATTAAAGATTATTTAAAAAGGATAAATGAATAATTGTATGTATAAAACCATAAATGAAATAATATATATTTTCTTGACAAAATTATGGATTTTAGAGAAATATCGGTTTCATAAAATAGAATATGAATTGTACTTGAAAATGGGTAAGAAATAGAGAAGTTCCCTTTAACCGGGCTTGCTTATTAGGAGGAATTGAAAAGGGAATATTATAAGAATATGTATTTCCATATCAGATAAAGAAGAATTAAGCTAGGTACATATATTTGTAACATAAATAATAAATTTATGATGAGTACATAAGAATAATTAATAATTACATTGGGTAAAGTGAGAGAAACCGTAACCCGAAGGAAAAATGGATGTTTGGATAAAATCCCTCATCATTTGTAATCAATCGAATCACATTCCCCATAAAATTAATAATCATGAAATTAAAAATTGAATACCATAAATATAAGTGGATTCATGATATGATGCATAAAAGGGTAGAATACATACACTACACACAAGAAACAAAGTGGTGAATAAGGCATATCTTATAGAAATAAAAGTGAGATGAGAAATCCATTACAAAGATTTCATCATTGGAGTGAGGATAAATCAATGAAATAATTATGTGTTACCATTTTAATTTCAAAAAATAAAATTTAAAATAAAATATAAAATAATCAGAATTCATTTCACACATATTCTTTGCATAACACAACCAAAGACATAGATTTTTACCCCAATGAATGAAAATTCAGCCAGGAAAACCCTTACCTTATGTAGGAATGTATTAAACACTTTTACATAATATCCTAGACAATAAAATTAGATAAATTAATTAATTCAGAACCTATTAAAAATATATTTTATTTATTATAATTTTATTAAGTTCATTTATGGCCATTCTGATGAATTGTAATGTTTAATTTCGTTGTTTCGGGAGCATTTGTTTCATGATTTTATGGTCATTTCCCTTGCGTATAAATATGGGAATTATTTTAAAATGGAAGTAAAAATAAAAAAGTTAAATATTTTAGAATTAATGAAATTATAAAAGTTTAAATGGTCTAAAATATCATTTGGTTATATGATATGAGGACGATACATTAGATAACATGTTTTAATTTATTTTGGCGGTATTTATGACTATCACGAACTTGTATCATTTTATTTAATATAATGTTTATATGTTAGTTCCATAACATGATATAACTTATAATATGTATATTAAAATATTATAAAACCATAATAAAGGTTTTATGACCATCTTTTAAGGTGGTAATGGAAAATGAAAACACATCATCCACGATGGCGGTAAATTGACGCATCACGAACGATGTTTTTATTTTTAGAATAAAAGGGAGAGAAGAAGGGGTTTGATGATGGATATTTCATGAATATAATAACATTAAAATATATATAAAATACTAGATTTATCATTCCACTTGGATAATAGGAGTTTATGAGAGGATAATAAAATAAAATAAAATAAATTAAAAGAGGATGAAAGAGGATGTTACCTATTGAATTTCTTCTCATTGAGAACCTCCTTAAGGAACTTGGGTTTGTTCTTTTATTGAGACCAGAAGCTCCTGGATGTGGGGAAGAATATTTGGAAGATAATTGGGTATAAATTAGGCAATATTAACGTCTTATAAGGTTTTAGGATAAGAGGTGGTGAGGGGTGGTATTTATAGAGAGAGAAGAGGAGTGCTTTTGATTATTTTATTCATTTGTTTATTATTTTGGCTCAAGACTGTCAATAGTAATGATTCTTGTGACTACATACAGTAACTAGTTCATGTGAGTTATAAAAAAATGGATTATTACCTCATTCATACATCATCAATTACTCAATAATTCATGTATTAGTTTAAAACCATAAATTACCATATTTCACTATTCACAAAAAATCAACTATTTCAGACAAATCTAAAAAATTCACCCCAATAATTTTTTAATGTGTAGATTTCAAAAAATAGACTCTATTTTTAGAAAAATATTTTATAAATATAATAAATTTATTTTTTTAATTAAAATCATCATTTATTAAAAAAATACAAATTTTAAAATTATAACCAATTTTATAACACTTTGAAAAATTAATTAATGCCTCAAAAAACAATATTATAACCATAATACAACACGATATTTATTTATGAATATATTTTATGAAAATAATTTTTCTTTTAAATTACTATATTAATTATAAAATTGTAAACAAACATTTACCTTTTATAAAGATACAAACACTTAATTTATCATTTTTAAAGAAATTATTTACTCATTATATGATATAAATGTATCATATTTTAATTTTTGATATACCTAAATTTTATTTATAATTTCATAGGTGAGGTTATTATTATAATGGACATATTACCATTCCTAACAATCACATTACTATTCCAACAATTAGGTTAATATTTAATAGTATATCACGGTTTGTTTAAGATATAAGATATCAAATAAATTGAATTGATTTAAGAATATACATACCATAAAATATTAGGGTGTTACATTATCCCCTCCTTCAATAAATTACATTCTCAAAATTTTAAACTTCTGATTGGTAACCATGTATTTTTCATTTTAAAATACCCTTGTAGAAATCCCACATTGTCAGTAGGGTTAATAAAACATCCTCTTAAATGGAGTGAAAATAAAATGTGATGGTCACCAAAAAACTAGGTTTCCCTATAAGAGAACATTAGTGGGAAGTTAAAACATAGGAATGGAAGAAAATATAACTATAAAGTTCATATGGAGAGTGATAGAGAACATGATCATTATAAATTCCACTATCACAAAACCATAAATTTGTGATCGGTTAAAAGACCATTGATTTTTTCGTAATAAAAGTAAACAGATAGAATTTTTTTTCTAAAATTCTTTTCCTGGAGATGAGGGTTTCTTTTACTATTCATAGAAGCACCTGAGAAAATAAACTTACTCGATTCATTTCTATGTCATAATCTTATCCTTTGATTGTTCTTTGATCTATCTCCACTTCATTTATTAAATATGGAGACGAATATTCAAGAAAAAAATTTATGCCTGAAGCACTTTTATGAATCATAAGATCCAAAAGTCATTACTTCAGCCTTTAAATGTTTACTAAAACAAAAATGGTTAGCACAAGTTATCCAATATAATGATTCATAATTTAAATCTTAATCAATAATATTCTTATCAATTACGTAAGTAGTTAACCTTAAGACTCATCCAAAATATGTCTTTCCAAATTCAAAGAACAAAAATTTAGAAGGAAGATCACTAAATTTCCAAAATCAAATTAACATACTATTTCTGAAAATGATGTATCCATTATTATCACATACCAAATATATGAATACCTTAATCTTATTTAAACATTTATGAAACATGCATGCTTCCAAGAGTAAAATATCTAGTTGTTCAATATATTCCTTAAATCAAAATATATAATAATTCCTGCATAACATAAACCTCCTTCATGGTCACCAATACTATCCCATAAACATCTATTTATTATTATATCAACATCAAGAAAATATCTGGGGTTATCATTCCCAAGTAAAGTGTTTTTAAGAAGATTAACTTACAACAGAATTACTTCTCTTGATTACTGGTGCTATTCATCATATGCTTCTAATTACTTAATGTATAAGTACAACAATACAATACTTATACATCTCATGATTCTTATAACCAGAGCATTATACTCAAATAACATAATTCTTGAATCCAAACATAGGAATATTAATCACTCCTCTTCATCCTTGGTAGTAGCATAAGCTTAACCATGATCCATTATCCTCTTTTGTCTTAAATTCCTTTGATGCTTGAAAAATTGATTTGCGTAGTGTCCCATATCCTTAAAATTGAATCATTGTACATTTTCAACATTTTTATCACCCTTTAAATCACAAGCACAATGGCCTTTCTCTCTTAACTTATAGAAAAATCCAATTCCTTTTAAGTAAGAACTAGGGTGTTTATTTCCCCAATTATCACATGTGGGAACATAATTCTTTCTCTTCATTCCTTTATAAAACTTTTTCCAAGTGGTACTCTTGTTCTATTACTTCTCTTAGAAGCCATAATATTTATAGAATTATTTCTTTGTCTCGTTATCACATTATATTATATCCTCATATGATGAGAATATTTGGGAGACTTGTTCCCTTCAAAAGATTGTCATAAGACCATAAAATATTTGACCCTCCTTACTCTTTGGATCATGTAAATTAGTGAGGTTCTCATTCCTTCTATGAGGTTCCATTTATAAATGAATACATACACATTATTAGATTATATCATTATGAAACATAATGTGTACTACCAAAACTAGTGAAATAATTAACATAAATTGAAAAATTTATGCATAGCTAAATTATAAACATGGTTTGTCAAGGATTTTATTCTAGAGTTATGCTCAAAGTATATCTTAGGGTTATGTTCCCTAATATAGGATTTTCTAAATATAGTTTCTAATGTTTCTACTAAACTTGCTCTGATACCAACTGTAACAACCCCGACCCCAGTAGCCCAAAGTCAATGGTTATTTTATTACAATGGCATAAATATAAGAGACCACATCACCAAGGATTGATTAGTTTAGTAGTCTTGAAGAACTAGATACATACATGGTTCCCTTATCATATTGGTAATTAAACATAGTAAATAAAAAAGGAAAATAAACTACTCCCTTGACACTTATTCAAATATTTCATCATCATAACCTGGAAAAGAAAAAAAATAAAATGGTGAGCTCAAATGCTCAATAAGGGTTACAATAGAAACATGAATCTATAATAAGTGAAACATAATCAATAAGGAATGGAAATTTAAATAACTTAAAAACAAATTACAATCAATAAAATAAGAATGAAAAATCATCCAAATATTTTTTCATAGTAAAAATACTCTGAATAGTAATAAATAAATACATAATTAAGGAAATGATTAATTATTGGAAGTCATGTATCTAGAACATTAACCATTAAACCATCAAGTCCTTTCAACATAAGGTTTAATTTTTTGTGTATAAACCCATATTATTCTTCTTAGAAACAAATGTGATGGGTTTTTTACTAACTGATTTCATCTCATGAGACTTTCGATACATCGAGGGGCTTACATTAACAAGTCCCCAACCTGTAGGGAATGAATTAATAGGTGCCCAACCCATGTCATACCAGTCCAAATAACTATTCAAATATAAAATAGTTTATTTAATTAATAAATAATATTCCTTATCATCAAATATCTGTATTAAATAAAAGATACAAATTTATCAATATTTACCATGTTAATCAAATAACAATCAAGGTAAACACTATATGTAAAAATGGTATACAACTTAGTAAATAATCATATCCATTAAATAATGTATTCAAAATGGTAAATAAGCATGATTTATGATAAATGATGTTTAACTGAAATTAAAACATGTAAAAAGAGTGTTTAAGAAACTTTAGAAATGATCCACTTTGGTGCGGTTTAAGGAAAAATATTAAAGAGTCTTTAAAAAGGATAAATGAATAATTGATTGTATAAAACCAGAAATTAATTAAGATAGCTTTTCATAATAAAGTGAGGGATTTTTGAAAAATATTGGTGGATTAAAACAGAATATGGACTGTACTTGAAAATGGGTATGAAATAGAGAAGTTTTATTTAATAGGGCTTGCTTATTGGGAGAAATTTAAAATGGAACCATATAATGAAGTAACTTTGTGATAAATTATTTTAAAAAAGTTTTTTTATTTGTTTAAAACTAACATTTTTGTATTATAATTCTTTTTTTCTAGGAATCATATCCATCTGCATCGTATTCATACCATCAGATCAAAAATAATTAGAGGTAGAATTTATTGTTTTCTAGAAGACTATCTTTGCTGTAATCAAAGAAAGAATGAAGCCGCTAAAGGGTTTTGAATGAAGAGTGTGAAGTCAGGAGATAGAAAGTTTTCATGCTTTATAAAACAAAATTAGATGATGCTTTGATGAACAATAAGTTCTCATAAGTCATGAAAACTTTCATGATAAAATCTTTTGAAGAAATGGTTAAGAGGTTTGAATAATTTCATAGTTGAAAAATGGATATTCATAATCATATTTTCATAATCATATTTTCATAATCAAAGGATCATAATCATAATTATGAATAGAATTGTAGTCGACATTATGAGAGAATCATAACCTGCATTCTGAGGATAATTGTAACTTGCATTCTGATAGAATCGAAACCTGCATTCTGAGAGAATTGTAACCAGAATTCTGAGAGAATCATAACCTGCATTATGAGAGAATCATAACCATAATTTTGAGAGAATCATAATAGGTATTATACAAAGGATCATAACAAACATTCTAAGAGAATCGTAACTGGTATTCTACAGAGAATCATAAACAACATTCTGAGAGAATCATAACCAGTATTCTAAAGAGAATCATAACCAGCATTCTATGAAAATCATAACTAGAATTATAGAGAGAATCAACTCTAAAATTCTGCAACAATAGGATCCAACATTATTGTATTGATAAATAATTCATAATCAATCGATTACGAAGAAGAATTTAAGTGGTCAAACTTGAAATTCACCTTTTCATAAATCTCAGATAAATATAAGGAGGTTTGACGAAGTCAAAGATGAAGTTTAAATGCAAGAGATTTTTGGAGTTTTGAGATTTGAGGAAGCGGAGAAAGTTTTCAAGTTTCTTTCTCTTGGTTTTTGAGTTTCTTATAAATACATGCTCATATCACTTGTTCATAAGTAAATTTCTACTACCGTGTGAAAAGTAGAGCACTGGATAAATTAAAGTGGAAGTTCTCATCTGATAAAAGGATAATTGTTTTGAGCATTCTAGAAGAGATTGAGTTTTTAAATATTGAATTTGATTTCATTGTATTGAAAGAAATTGGATCCATAATACAACATATTTGAATTGAAATAAATGAGATCCAGAATATAACATCATTGTATTGAAAGAAATTGGATCCAGAATACAGAATCATTATATTGAAAGATATCGAATCTAGAATACAACATCATTGTATTTAAATAAATATGATCCGGAATCCATCATCAGATTATTGATAAAATCAGGATCCAACGTCATCAGATTGAGATAATCGGATCTATCCAAACTGGACTAAGGTTTTTAACTTAATATTTGTGTAGTAGTTTCAAAAAATACTTCATTATTTTTATTGTCACAATTGTTTGTAAAATAAAACATTGTAAACTGATGGGAGTTAGTATAACCATTCCTATCAGGAGATAAAAGGAGTCTAATGGGATTTGGCACAACCTGTATTCACTTCTTTATAATATTGGATTTACATAGACCCATGGGAGTGTTTATGGTAGGGATGTAGGTTCTCACACTAAGGCCGAACCTTGTAAATATTGTGGGATATTCTTTAATACCTTCTTTTTTATGCATGAGTATTCAATAAAAGATGATAAATATATAAATATTAACATGTTATAGGGGTTATGTTTATAAAAGTTTTGAAACTTATAAAAAGTGAACAACTAATTCAACCTCCCCCCTTCTTAGTTGTTATTCGATCCTTGGAAATTCAATTGGTATCAAAGATAGGTTCCCTTATTGAATCCCTATCATGGATAATATCAATTCTGTCAATAGTAGGGGAATTACAACATTCCATGGCAAGAATTATTATGGATGAAAAAATAGGATGATTCCTTTTCTCCTATATATTGGATTGGAAGTTGTTTATACTGCTACTATTGGTTTTACACCTAATGAGAAAGATGATACCATGATATTTACTAATAAGATAAACATAGAAGTTGATGGTAAGGATAGAAATGAAATCATCATGTACTTATCAAAGAATGTTTATCAAAATGTGATGGGTCACAAAACTTCAAAAAGTATGCGGGACAAGATGGAAAGTGTTTTCAAAGGGAATACAAAAGTTAAGAAAGCTAAGATACAAATCTGGTGTAGTAAGTATGAATACATCAGAATGGGAGATGGTGAAAGAATTGATGAATACTTCACTACAGTAAATGAAATTTTCTATAATATCAGAGGATTTGGAGATGCCCTAGAAGATTCTACAATTATGAAGAAACTCATGAGAGTTTTTTGGAAATATTCAATTATAAAATTTATTCTTTAGAATATAAATATGATTTGTCTCTTGATGAGTTTCATAACTTTCTTATTTCTTATAAAATTAGGAAATATATAATATTTAAAAAGAAGATGAAAAATGAAATGGATTTTAAAGTTATGAGAAAGGTGAAAATCAAATATGTTGATGAAGACGATCCTTGTGAGTCCGATGATAAGGTAGATGATGAGTTGAATGAAAAAAATCATGTCTCTCATATCCAAGAACTATTAAAGTGGAAGAGGAAATTATGGAGGAAATATTCTTATCAAATTTTTTGAGTGTGGTTGAATCAGACACTTTACTATAAATTTTCCCAATAAAAAAGTTAGAGAATATCGAGATGATTTCGATGAAAAACCTAAATAGAAGAAGTGGAACACAAATGATAAAGAAGGGAATTACTCCAAAAAAACCAAGAATAAGTTTTTCAGAAAGAAAATAAGTATGTTTAGTAAGAATATTGAATCAGACTCAACTAAAAATTATTCTTCTAAAGATGAAATTTCAGAAAAATTTAAAACCTTCATTGAAAAAGTTGAGAAAACACAAAATTCCATAGAGAGTGAAGAAGGTGGTGAAGAAACTTATAGAGAGTATCATCTCAGAACTAAACTTGTTGCATGTCTTGAAAAAAACAAAACTCTTAATAAATAAATTATATTAGTAAATAAAGATCATGAAGAAGTTTCTGATTAAAGAATATATTTCATTAAGTAGGAGGATGAATACATTCAGGAGATTATAAGTTACAAACTTATAATTTATGAACAATGAAATATGATTGAAGATCTTGATAATAATCTTGAAGCTAAGAAAGAAGATCTTAACAAGTTATAATCAAAACTTCTTGAGTTTTAAATTACCTTTAGAAAGATGAATGAAAACTTCATCCATGCTACAAAAGTAAAAGCAGAGACTTCTAAAGTTGCTGAGAAGGCTCATTATGAGAATTAGGTGAAATATTCTCTTACCAAAAATAATGTTTCATCTGATTCTTTTAACATTTGAGGTTCTAGAAAAGTTATTGGGAAATCTTGGGTGGATAAAGGAAGTGAGAAATCTATCAATTCTACAAAATTTGAAAACTCACTCAAAATAAAACTTGGTCCACATCCAGAGTATGTTAGAGCTGAAAGAAGTTACCAACCTCAAAAAAGTTTCAATAGAGAAAGAAATTTCTTGAATAGAAAATATAGATTTTAGGCTATTGCTGGTGTTGTTGAATCTATGGTCATAAGGCTTATAATTTTTGGGACAACATATCTATACCCGAAATAAGGTTTGAGTAAAGTGGAAGAAATAGTGAAAGAAGAATGAGAAACTCTCCTAACTCAAAGGAAGTTGGAAAGGCTAATTATCAAGATGTTAGAAACATTCAAATAAATAATCAATTTGAATGTCTAGAAGAAGTTTGTGGAATATGATATCAGTCTATTCATCATGACAAAAGATACATGACACTCTTTCTAGAAAAAGTTTATTATGATAGAAAAGAAAAGAAATCTAAAAAGAAGAAGGTTGAGGAAAGACATTTTGTTGTTGAGATAGATTTGAAGGCAAGTAAGAGGAAAAAAACCATGGATTCATGATATTTATTGTTCTTCACATATGACAAGTGATATAAAAATCTTGAAACATGTTGAATGTTGTGATGGAAGAGTAGTTACATTTGGCAATGATAGTTCCTTAAAAATCAAAGGAACCAGTTTCGCATAAATTGAAGTGGAGAAATTGAAATCTAAAGAAGTTTTACTTGTTGATGGGATAAAACATAACCTACTTAGTGTAAGTCATCTTTGTGATGATGGAAAAGAATTAATCTTTAGAAAGGATTCTTGTATCATAAAAAGTGTGAAATATGTAAAAGTCATTACAAAAGGAGAAAGAACAAGTGGGAATCTATTTCAAATAATAGAATTCAATAAATCCTATCACTTGAGTGCTGAATATGAAAAAAAATTGTGGAACTAAAGACTTGGGAACCTCGGGCAGAAAAACATGAATAAACTTTCTAAATTTGATGCTGTCTGAAATTTTCAAGAATTGAAAATAAGATATGAACATGTTTTTATTAATTTCTAGAAATTAAAGATGACTAACAAAATTCATAATAGAATTGAGATTAAATCTACCTGACCACTTGAGCTTATTCATTACAATCTATATGATACAATGATACATCAACCAACCAAAAGGGATTTATAATTTATCACTTTTATTGATGATTTTACTCGGATGAAAAACATTATGTTCATGAAGCACAAATCAGAGTCTACTAAAATGTTCAAATTCTTCATAAACGATGTTGAGAAATAATTGGGGTTTCCATCAAGAATCTGAGAATAGATAATAGTACTAAATTAAAAAACATTACATTTGAAACTTATCTAAGAAAGAACAGTATAAAGCATCAGTATACTGCTCCCTATACTACACAAAAAATGGAGTATCAGAAAGAAATAATAGAATCTTGGTTGAAATGGGAATAAGTGTGTTAACAAAATACAAAATTTAAAAGTTTTATTGAAGAGAAGATATTAGTACTACTATACATGTTCAAAATAAATGTTTGTTGAGGTTGGAAACCAAAATGACTCCTTATGGAATGTGGTATAACAAAAAAACTTCATTGAAATAATTCAATGTTTTTGGAAGTCCATGTTTACTCAAAATAAAAAATCTAGACTTGGAAAATTTTGTTGAGAAATCTGAGGAACTTTCATGGGTTATTCACCAAATGGGAGAAGATAAAAATGTTGGAACAAATATTTTCAAAAGCTGGTGGAATCATATGATGTGAAGGTAATTGAAATCAAAGTTCCTTAATAAAGGATGTTGAGAATATTGAGGAGGATAAATTAGAGATTTCCAACAATCGTGAAAGTTATTCAATTTTTTTTATCATGATTCAGAAGAATAATGTGATAAGGAACTTCTAGTTGGGAAAGAAACTTTGATATTTCCTACCTTATGAAAACATGTTGAAACCAAAAACATTATTGGGAATTAGAAGGCTCTGAATCAGACCAGAAGAAATTTGATATTAGAAAATAAGACTTCACTTATCTCAAAAGTTGAACCAGAATCATTTTTAGAGGATATTCAACACAAATAATAGGCGGATGATATGAATGAAGAGTTGGATCCGATTGAGAATAATGAAACATGTTAACTTATTCCAAGTCCCACAAATAAAGATGTTATTAGAACCACGTGGGTTTATAGAAAAAATTGAATTATCATGTAGAAGTTTCAATAAACAAATCAAGACATGTTTGTAAAGGATATACACAGGTGGAAGGTGTGGATTTTGATGAAACTGTTTCCTCAGCTGAAAGATTGGAAACTACTAGAATGTTTATTTCAGTAACCGCACACCATAATTATAATGTTCATCAAATGGATGTAAAGTCATATTTCTTAAATGGAGAGATTGAGGAAGAAGTTTACATTGAACAAACTTGTGGGTTTTTACTTAATGTGGATGAACAAAAAAGTTTGTAAATTGAATAAAGCATTGTATGGGATGAAACAATCTCCACATTCTTGGTATTTGAAGCTTGATAATTTCTTGTGAATGATGAACTTTTCTAAAGGAAAAGATGATAGAAACTTTTATGTGAAAGATGTTGACTCCAGAACTTTAATTGAAATTGTTTATGTGGATGATATAATTTTTGATGGGGATAAAGAAATGGTTTTTGATGATTTTTCTGAAGAAATGAAGAAGAATATTTAAATGTCAATATTGGGAGAATTAACTTTATTACTTGGATTACAAGTTCAAAAAAAATAAAAATACATCTTCTTATCTCAAGAAAATTATTCCAGGGAATTGTTAAATAAGTTTGGGATGTATGAATCCAAAGAAGTTTCATCTCCTATTTCAGTGAGAAAAAAGTTGATCCAAGATGAATCCATAATAAGTGTAAATTAGAAATACTTTTGAAAGCTAATAAGAAGTCTTATTTACCTTAAAAATTCAAGGCTCGATATTCTTTATGCTATGAATTTGGGTTCTAGGTATCAAAGTAATGCAAAGGAATCACATATATTGGTAGAAAAAAGAATTCCGAGATATGTCAAAGGAACAACTTCACATGGGTTGTTATACAAAAGAAATTTTGAGATGATGCTCCATGGTTATACTGATTTTTATTATGCTAGAGATTGTAATGATAGAAAGTCAACCTCAGGAGGAAAATTTTTCTTGGGTGAATGTTGTGTGAGTTGGCATAGTAAGAAAAAAAGTTTAGTAACATTGAGCATAACTGAATCTGAATATATTTCAGCTACTCAGGATTGTACTCAAATGTTTTGGATGAAAGTTCAGCTAGAATATTGGAAAGAGAAAGTTTCTAAACCATTGAAGACACTTTGTGATAATCAAAATTCAATCGATCTTTATAATAATCTTTTCCAACATTCAATATCAAAACACATTGATATAAATTTTCACTTTATAAAAGATAAACTTGCTACTGTAGATGTTTTACTAGAATACATTTCAATAAAGTATCAGATTGTTGATATCTTTACAAAAGTGATGCCAAAAGAAGGGTTTGTGAAATTGAGGCTGTAACTACATGTTCAACCTACTCCCATGTCTTCCTAAATCTCATAAGGAACACCCCCCACCATGATTTGGATTATGTTGAAAATGGGGGAGAGTAAGTAAACAAATTGGTACTTTGTAATAAGTTTTTACTTATCTTTATTTTATGAATATGAAGTTTTGGTTATAATGTAATGAGAGAGAGAAAAAGAAAAGTGAAAAAAATAAAGTGAGAAAAGAAAGAATGGGGGGGGGGGATAATGTATGAAAAGAAAAGTGAGGATATGTTATCTTTATATATACACAAAATTTTCTTTCCACCGAGGGATAGAATTCCTTCAAAAACATTAATTTATCTAGTAGTGTGGTTTCAAGAAACTCTATTTTGAGAAAGTCTATGTTTTTATAATTCAAAAAACTTGAGTTGTGAAAAAATTTTAGAGTTGAAAAGTTGTTACGAGGGTTATCAACAAATCCAAAGGGGGAGATTGAAGTACCTTTTTGATAAATTGTTTTAAAAAAGTTTTAGTATTTTTTGAAAACTAACCTTTTTATATTAAAATGATTTGTTTTCTAGGAATCAGATCCATCTACATCGTATTTAGACCATCAGATCAAAAAGAATCAGTGGTATAATTATTGTTTTTTGGAAGAATATATTTGCTATAATAAGAGAAAGAATAACGTTTCTAAAGGGTTTTAAAAGAAGAGGATGAAGTTAGAAGATAGAAAGTTTTCATACTTTCTAAAAAAAAATCAGACGATTATTTAGTAGTCAATAAGTTCTCATAAGTCATGAAAAATTTCATGATAAAATCTTTTGAAGAAATTTTGAAGAGGTTTGAAGAATTTCATATTTGAAAAATGTATTTTTGTAATCAGTTTTTCATAATAATATTTTCATAATCAGAGGATCATAATAAGAATTACGAGGAGAATCGTAACCATCATTCTGATAGAATTGTAATCTATATTTTGAGGAGAATCATAACTTGCATTATGATAGAATCGTAACCCGAATTCTGAGAGAATCATAACCAGCATTCTAATAGAATCGTAACCTGCATTTCGAGAGAATCATAACCAACATTATGAGAGAATCGTAATCGGTATTCTACAGGGAATCATAACTAGCATTCTGAGAGAATCATAACCGGTATTCTGTAGAGAATCATAACCATCATACTGAGATTTATGGAAGTGGGGAAAGTTTTCAAGTTTACCGCTCTTGGTTTTTGAGTTTCCTATAAATACATGCTCATATCACTTATACATAAGTAAATTTATACTTATTCATAAAAGGCATAGTGCTGGGGAAATTGAATCAGAAGTTCTCATATGATTGAAGGAGAATTGTTTTGAGTATTCCAAAAGATATTGAGTTTTTACATATTGAGTTTGAGTTCATTGTATTGATAGAAATTGGATCCAGAATATAACATCTTTTTATTGAAATAAATCGGATCTAGAATACAACATCATTGTATTGAAAGAATTTGAATCCAGAATATGGAATCATTGTATTGAAATAAATCAGATCTAGAATAAAGAATCATTATATTGAAAGAAAACAAATTTATAATACAACATCATTGTATTGAAAGAAATAGGATCCAGAATCCAACATTATTTTATTGAGAAAATAAGGATCTGATATCATAATATTGAGAGAATCAGATCCATCCAAGTCAAACTGAGGATTTTCATTGATCATTTGTGAAGCAGTTTCAACAATGGATTTATTATTTTTATTGGATAAATTTTTTTTGAAATAAAACACTGTAAAATGATATAAGTCATTATAATAATTCCTATCAGGATATAGAAGGTGTATAATGGGATTTGGCACAAGTTGTATTCACTTATTCATAATAGTGGATTTATATAAACCCATGTGAGGGCTTATGGTAGGGATGTGGGTTCTCACACTAAGGTAGAACCTTGTAAATCTTGTGTGATTTACTTTCATAACTTATTTTTAATTCATGATTATTCAATAAAAGTTGATAAGGATATAAATTATAATAGGTTTCAGGGGTTAAGTTTCTAAATTTTTTGAAACTTATAAAAAGTGAACAACTGATTCGACCCCCCCTTCTCCATTGTTATTCGATCCATGGAACTTAATTTTAAAAAAATGTATTTACCCATTTAAGAAAGAATAATTAAGTTAGGTACATATTTTTGGAACATAAATACATAATATAGGAGGATTATATAAGAATAATTAATGATTACATTGGGTAAAGAGAGAGAAAGCGCAACCTGAAGGAAAAATGGAGGTTCAAAGATAATCCCTTACCACTTTGTAATCAATCAAGTTGTATACACCATAAAATTAAAAATTATAAAATGAAACATTTAATACCATAAATATAATTGGATTCATTATATGATACATCAAAGGGAAGAATATATACACCACACACAAGAAATAAGGGGTGAATAAGGCATATCTTACAAAAATAAAAGTGACATGATAAACCCCTTACAAATATTGTATCATTGGAGTAAGGATAAATCAATCAAATAATTATACGTGAAAAATGTAAATCTAAAAAAATATATGAAGATATAGTATAAAACAATACGATTTTATTTCACACATATTCTTGAAAAAACATAACCAATGACATAGAAGTTTAACCCAATGAATGAAAATTTAGTTAAGAAATCCCTTACCTTATGTATGAAGGCGTTCTGCACATGTAATTAGTATCATGGATAATCAAATTATATTAATTTATTAATTAATTTCGAACCTATTGAAAATTTATTTTATCTATTATAATCTTATTAAGTTTATTTATTAACATTCTGATGAGTTATAATGTATAATTTCGTTGTTCTAGGAGCATTCATTTCATGATTTTATGGTCGGCTACCTTGCGTATAATTATGGGAATTATAGTAAAATGGAAGTAAATCTATATAAGTGAAATTATTTATTATTAATGAAATTATATAATTTTAAATTATCTCAAATATCATTTTTTTATATGATATAATGATGATCAATTAGATAAAACATTGATGAAAATGTTTTAATTTATTTTGGCAGTTTTTACGACCATCACACACTTGTATCATTTTATTTAATATAATTTTTATATGTTAGTTAAAAAAACAAGATATAGATTATAATATGTATATTAAAATATAATTAAACCATAATAATGGTTTTATGACAATCCTTGAAGGTGGTAATGGAAAATGAAAACACATCGTCCATGATAGTGGTAAATCGACACATCACAGATGATGTTTTAATTTTTAGAATAAAAGGGAGAGGAGAAGGGGTTTCATGATTTATATTCTATTAAAATAATAAAATTATAGTACATAAAATATAACGGAGTTATCATGCCACTTTTATAAGGGGAGGTGAGGATAGGATAAGAAAATAAAATAAAATAAATTAAAAGATAAAGAAAGAGGATTTTACCTCTTGAATTTCTTCTCCTTGATAACCTCCTTAAGAAACTTGGGTTTGGTCTTTTATTGAGACCAAATGATACTGGACATAGGTAAGAGGATTGGGAAGAGGATTGGGTATAAATTAGGCAATATTAAAGTCTTATAATTCTTGAGTAGAAGAGGTGGTGAGAGGTGGTATTTATAGAGAGAGGAGAGGGGTGTTTTTATTACTTTATTCATTTGTTTATTATTTTGTCTCAAGACTATCAATAGTCATGATTATTATGACTAGATACAATAAATAGTTCATATGAGTTTGAACCAATGGGTTATTACCTCATCCATACATCATTCATGACTCAATAATTCATGTATTTATTAAATACCGTAAATTATCACATTTTACTATTCAGAAAAAATTCAATTATTTTGAAAAAATACCAAAAATTAACCCTAACCATTTTTTGATGTGAAAATTTCAAAAAAGGACACCATTTTTTGAAAATAATTTTCTAAATATGAGAAATTTAATTTTTTAATTAAAATCATCATTTATTCCCAAGATATCGATTTTAAAATTATAACCGATTTTATGACACTTTTAAAAATTAATTAATGGATCATAAAATTATCTTATAATCATAAGAAAAAAATATATTTATTTATGAATCTATTTTATGAAAATATTTTTTCTTTTAAATTATTATATTAATTATAAAATTATAAATAAACATTTACCTTTTATATAAAATACTAGTACTTAATTTATCATTTTCAAAACATTTATTTATTTATTATATGATATAAATATATCATATTTTCATTTATGAGATACAAAAATTTTATTCATAATTTCATAGATGAGTTTATTATTCTAATGACCGCATTACTATTCATAACACTCACATTACTATTCCAACGGTCATGTTAATATTTAATATTATATTACAGTTTATTTAAGACCTAAGATATCAAATAAATTGATTTGATTTAAGAAGATACATACCCTAAAATAGATTAGTTTTAAACAAACTATCTATAGTATGTGGTATGGTCTTAGTAGACTCAACTTTAGTATCCACTTTTTTCGATACATGTGCTTCACATTATTTTATACCTATGGATATTGTGGGATGTATTAGTCTTGAAATTCAATAGTTTTGTGGATTTATGAATCTTGATACTCTATTAAGAGTATAATCAGAGAGTTTATGCCAATGAAAGGAGTGTCACCATGATATTGGAAGTTACTTTTCTTATGGAACCTTTTTTTCCCCAAGATGATAGGTTTTGACGTAATTATCGGGATGGATAGGTCAGACATTTTAGATATAATATTGATTGTTATTGTTTTAGGATGCATTTTATATCACCTAATGGAATTATCTATGTTCATTAAAGATATTGGGATGTCTATGAAAGTTGAGATAGTCCTAAGCATCATGGGATTAGTGAAGCGTCATCCTAGATTGTTAGTCTCTTTATGGATGATCAGGGAGTATGACAGACTGTATTTCCTCAAGTGGTGAAGAAATTCAGAGATGTTTTTCATGATGAATTTTCTAGATTAACTCCTAAGAGATAGGTAGAGTTTCCCATAGTTCTTATTCCAGGAGAAAAACTAGTATCCATTTATATATATGGGATGTCTCCTACTAAGATTTAAGAACTCAAGAGGCAGTTTGAGGACCTAGAAGCTAAGGGGTTTATATGACCAAGTACTTCTCCTTGAGGTTCACCCATGCTTTTCTCTAAGAAGGCATACGAGACTATCAGGCTATGTTTAAGGACCCAAACATTCATTAATGGAAATCCCTCTTGATCTAATTAAATGTCTCTTTATTTAAAATGTTTATATAAAATGTCAACATCTTTGGTTTTAGGTTTTTGGATTTTAAAATACTATTAAGAATTGTGACCGTTTCTAATATAGACATTGAACAATGATCACATGATTAATATAAATACAGGGTTTTAATAAATCCAATTTACACAGACAAAGGAAGTGATGGCCTCATCCAGTAGACGTGCCCCATATGAATCCCATTTGTCAGAGCTCATAAATGAGGTTTCATCTTTGGGATTTATTCTTGACCAATCCCAAGCTGAGCTTGAATATGTTAAGCTCGAGCAGGACCGCCTACGAGATAAGTGGAAGATGATAGAGATTACCACCCGAGCAATGTTATCCGAGCCACCCCAAAGGTCTATCACCATCGCACACCTTACTCTTCGGTCTTATTCCGGTGTTATAAGGGGATATGTAACAAGAACTTATCACTATAGTTATGTAAATTATTTTTGTATATAATAATGAATATACTTTCATTTTATTATTGTTACCTTGTAAATAGTTTTTTTAAAGCACAAATAGTATTTTTAGTTAATATTCAACTAAGAAATATATTTTGATGAATTAATAGATTTTTGAATTAAATAATATTTTAATAAAATATTATTATTGTTATTAAATTAATTTTTATTAAACATAAATGATCGTATAATTTTATGAATGCAATTGTAATTTTTATTAAGGTTTGAAAGCCATTTTTGTCAAAACCCATGAATTTTTGATAAATGTCGGTTTTTATTTTAAAAGTGAAAATTAACATATTTAGAAAGTTATTTAGATAAAATGAATATTATTTCTAGAATCATGACATTGAAATTATCCAATGGTGAATTTTTCATAATTTTCTGAGACAGTCAAATTTTTGGGTAAAAATGTAATACTGCTTAAATATATAATGTGTTTTATGACATCATAATGTCCCAATAGTGATGTAATAAAATACTATAAACTTTATGTTCGGACAATATATGTTTTACCATTAAAATATTGTGATTTTTGGTTTGTTTTATTTATTTTACAATGCTTTAGTGGACCCTTCAAGACTTATTAAACATTTTGTCTTTTTAAATTGTTTTCCTTGGGAGTGTGACTCACCTCCACATAAGCAACCCCATTATTTTAAGAAGTTAGGACTTTGCCCTTATAAAATATTGTTTTACACTCCCCTTTGGAAAAAACCATGGGTAAAAACCATGGGATGGTTTGTGGTTTTGATTAGTTTAATGTGAGGTGTCCCAAACCTAAATAATAAACAATTCCCTCTCACTTTCTATATAAACCCACCCAAGCTCCCACTTCCTCCTCACCCAAAGCCTTTGGATTTCGTCTAACCTATGACCTCCTCTCTCTAGAATCTTACCAAGGTTCCCCAAGCTCCCAATAAGCCTTGATCAAGCCTCTCTCAAGCCTTTGGAAGCACACTTCCAACTAAGGGTTTTTCTTCCTTTCTCATTTTTGTCCAATATTCTTTAAATTGTTATGCCCTTTTAATTTAAATTATAAATGTTGGGGTATGGTTTATCACCTCCCCCATACTGCCCTATTTATATTTGAATGATGGTATACCCCTCTCTCTCTTATTAAATTCCTCCCATGTACACCTGTTACTATGCCGAAATTCCGAAAGGAATTTCTCTCTCCTCATTTACATTCAAGCAATTTTTTGTATCATGAATCTAAATTACATTAAATTTGTTAGTACATGTATCTTTATGACCCCATTACTTTCCATGCCATTTAAATATGATTATACACACCTTTCTCTATCATCAACCATTTTTATGAGTTCTTATGTCACACCGTTATGCTTCCGAAATTTCACCGTGCTTTTCCAAGACAAAGTCATTTTGTAGTGAATACCATGCCCATTTCTCTATTAATGGTATTCACCTTTATGCACATTTACTTATTGTTTAAATAGTTTCATGTATGTATTCCACATTCATTTATCATGGAATAAATGATTATGTTGAATGATTCAATGTTTTATGATCCATGTGACACACTTATGCATGAAATGAAATGTTTAAGAAAGGTGCGCCTTGATAGCGCTCCAATGCATTGGGTAAAGTATAGTATCATGATATGTCATGTGCAATGGGTGTTTACTCATTCTAATTCAAGTTAAATGAGGGTTTACTCATGCTCCATGTGCAATGAGGGTTTACTCATGCTCCATGTGCAATGAGCCTTGGCTCATGCTAATTCCATGTTAAGTGTTGTTGCCACATTTCCTTGTTATGATTATCATGATTTATCATGAATTTATGTTTATGCCTCTCTTGTGCTCTATTGATATGCCTATTTTCTAACATGTATTGTATTCCTCATCTTATTCCATGATTATTCCCTTACTGGGCTTTATAGCTCACCCTTTTCTTATTCATGTCCTCAGGTTATCCCATGCAATGCTAAGTGCAAGGGAATGTTGTGGTCATGTAAAGGAAGTTTTCAATAAAGATGTTGTATTTCATGTTTTAAGTTGTTATGTAATGATACTAATCCCAAAGACACTATACCTATCTATCTTCTATGTTGTATCAAGTTATGTTTATGTAATAAATTATGTTTAATTGTGTAATAAAAGACCAGGGTTGTCATAGTTGGTATCAGAGGGGGGTTTAGTTATTTTTGTGATTAGGATTAGAAAACCCTAGTAAAGACTTGTATACAAGACTAAGTATAATAAAAACATCCCTAAGTTTTGGTGAGTATGGAGTAAGTGGTTTATCAAGAAAATACATCCCTGTCTGGATACGAGCAGATAGAGGCGGCTCTGGCACAGATGTATCCTAGGGATAAAACCTGAAAACACCGATTTAAGCTAGACTCGAATGGGAACTGGTGCACGACAACGGACCTTGCTACACTCTTGGTTATGACACTCCTGGGGGATATGATTTGGTAAATTCACAAGCTTAGTATGATCCATTATTAAGGGACTAAAAAAATTCCCTAAGAATATATGTTAGAAAGTAGATCATGGATAACATAGACTGAAGCCAATAGATTCATATGTTTAGGAAATAAAAGTTATTTATAAGTCATCAGTTTTGTCCTTGTATTACCCTTTATATGTTACCCCTAACTTTCCTTTTATTTCAGCCAATGACCGGTAATAGGAGGACTCGGGCTAACAACTGATGTGAAGATCAATGTGATGACTGTACTAATGAGATGCCCAATCCAATGGGAGCGGGAATTGAAAACTTTGTCACTCTTATCTCTTAGCTAACTCAAGATTTGAATAGAAACATGGGTCAAGAGGAATGTTCAACCCCCCTAATAAAGAACAAGTCACTATCAAGAGCTTCATGAGACAAAGACCTCCTACTTTTAATGGATCATCCGATCCCTCAATCGCTGAACAATGGATCAACTCCATTGAAAAGATCTTCTCCATACTTCCATATTTTGAACAAGAGAAGGTTTTCCTGGATGATTATCATATGGAGGGTGAAGCTGATCAATGGTGGACATTGATCAAAAATACGAAGCCTGAGGAGGAGATTGAGGCGTTGGAATGGAAGGATTTCCGGAAGATGTTTTTCGATAAATATTTTCTACGCACCCTCTGACTTAAGATGGAAAGGGACTTCCTTGCCCTCAAGAAAAAAGATAATGAATCTATTGGATAATATGAGGAAAACTTCACAAGTCTTGCATGATACACTTCTGACTTTGTCATTATCCCCGAATGCAAGGTTGACCGCTTCTTTGGTGGGATGAAACCTAGTTTGCAGAAAGCGCTGGCGATCCGTGACTTCGACAGCTATGAGGAAATTGTCTGATGTGCCCTCAAGGTCAAAATGGAGATCAGATAATATCAAGGGTATCACGGGGATAAGAATAATAAGGTGGACTTTAATTCTGGCAGTCCAATGGATAAATCCAACGGTGCTAAGAAGATCCAGCACCCCACTTTCCAAAGGTGCAGAAAGAAGAACCCTAGAAATTGCCTGAAGGTGACGAAAAAATGCTTTAGGTGTGGAAGAGAAGGGAACCTCACTATTAACTGTTGATGAGAAATACCCATGACTACGACAGAGGAGAGGAATTATCTGTTTGAACCTCAACTCATGGTTCATTACTACAACTAAAAAGAAACATGGCATCATGAAAATCAGTGCCCTAAGCCATGGGTTTTTTGAGGCAACCAACAACCTCCAAGGTAGTAAGAGTGAGCTTTTTTCCATCACTACTGCCGAAGTGAACCCCAAAAATGAAGTGGTGACAAGTAATCTAGTTATTCATTCTAGAATAGCGAACATACTTTTTGATTCAGGTTCTACTCATTCTTTTATATCTCGAAAGTTTAGTAGAACAATCCCAACACTACAAAAAATCATGGAAGTGAAGATGTTGGTGAGTACGAAAAATGGGGCAATCATTTCATCCCATGAATATAACTCCTCCCCTATTATAATATATGGATTGAACTTCCCATTGAACCTCGTTATACTACCTCTGGTAAAATTTGATGCAATTCTTGGCATGGATTGGCTTTCCTTATATAGAGCCAACATAAATTGCTGTGAGAGGGAAATCACTCTCCATGTGGAGAATCGACTCCCGATTCTTTACAAGTGCAAGGAGGAAGATGAATCTTCTTTAGCTCCATCATCTCAAGTGTGGATATTACTACCCTATGAGCACACGTATCTGGCTCAAATGATTGAGTCTAAGGAGGCAACTATACTAGAAGACATGCCTATTGTGAGGGAATTCGCTGAAGTGTTTCCCATGGAATTGTCTGGTCTTCCTCCTAGAAGAGATGTTTAATTATCAATTGATCTTATACCTGGGGCGTTGACAATATCCAAGACTCCATATAGAATGGTTGTTTTGGAGCTTGAGGAGTTGAAGAAACAACTACAGGAGAATCTGGATAAAGGGTTTATACTCCCAAGTGCTTCACCATGGGGTGCACCGGTCCTCTTCGACAAGAAGATGGATGGGTAAATGTGCCTTTTCATCGATTATCGTGAGATAAACGAAATCATGATAAAGAAAAAGTATCCTCTCCCACAAATTGATGACTTTTTCGATCAGCTGCATGGAGCACAATACTTTTCCAAGGTGGATTTTCGGTCGGGATATTATCAAGTAAGTGTGAAGAAGGAAGATATCCCCAAGACTACTTTTCGTACAAGATACAGGCACTATGAATTCATAGTAATGCCTTTCAGACACACTAATGCTCCAAAAATCTTCATGGACTTGATGAATATAGTCTTTAGAGATTACCTTGACAAATTTGTGGTAGTCTTTATAGATGATATTCTGATATACTCCAAAACCAAGGAGGATCATGAGGATCATTTAAGAACTGTACAAGAGACCTTGCAGAAGGATAAGCAATATGAAAAGTATAACAAGTGTGAGTTCTGGTTAAAGGAGGTCTCATTCTTGGGCCATATCATCACAAGTAATGAGATATCTGTGGATCCCTCCAAAACAGATGCAATTGAGGGATGGCCGAGGCCAATATCGGTAACAAATATCCATATCTTCTTGGGGTTAGCTGGATATTATCAACGATTTGTGAGAAATTTCTCACAATTGTCCAACCCTCTTACCAAGATAACTCAGGATGGAGTAAAGTTTTCTTGGAGTGATGAATGCGAAGAAATCTTCAAGGAGTTGAAAAGGAGGCTTATCACTATGCCCATGCCCACTTTACCCACAAGTGGATAAATTTTTGTGGTATTCAGCGATGCTTTGAAGAAGGGCCTTGGATGTGTGTTGATGCAAAATGAAAAAGTCATTGCCTATGCTTCAAGGCATTTGAATGTTCATGAACATAATTATCCAACACATGACTTTGAGTTGGCTGTAGTGATCTTTGATTTGAAATTTTTGCGGCATTATCTCTTTGGGGAGAAGTGTGAAATATATACGGACCAAAAAAGCCTCAAGTATATATTCACATAGAAAAAGTTGAACATGCATCAATGAAGATGGTTAGATATAATCAAAGACTATGACTGATCAATCCATTACCACCCTGGGAAAGCAAAAAAGGTGGTGGATTACCCAAGTAGAAAGGATCAGCGATTCTATCATTGATGACAATTGAAAAGGATCTAATCTTCTTAGATTTAATGAATATGGACATGGGAATCATAAATAAGGGAACATAATCAATCCTTTCACAAATTACTGCTCAACCATCACTTTTGGAAAGGTTAAAAGATGCTCAAAAAGATGATGTGGGAATTCAGGAAAAATTGGAAGCTATCGAAAAAGGGAAATCCTCAGAGTTTAATGTTAATGAAGAAGGAAGTGTAAGATTTGGGAAAAGACTACGTGTTCCATCAAGTCCAGAGCTGAAGAAGGAAGTTTTGGATGATTCAAATAGTTCAAATTTCTCTATTAACCCAGGAAACACAAAGATGTATCAAGATCTCCAAGAGAATTATTGGTGGAATAATATGAAGAAGGAGATCGCTGAATATACATCAAAGTGCCTGGTGTGTCAGCAAGTGAAGGTAGAGAGGCAGATGTCTAAGGGGATGATGCAACCATTGCCCATACCAAAATGGAAATGGGAGAACATCACCATGGAATTTGTCACTGGACTTATGAAGACATCCAAAGGAAACAATGAAATCTGGGTTGTTGTGGATCATCTTACAAATCCAGCACACTTCATTGCTATTCAGGAGGATTTATCATTGGATCAATTGGAATGGATATATATCAGGGAAGTGGTAAGGATTCATGGAGTACCACTATCTATTATGTCTGATCAAGATCAAAGATTCACCTCTAAGTTTTGGAAGAGTCTTCAACATGCTCTGAATACTGAACAGAACTTTAGTACAACTTATCATCCTTAAACTGATGGCCAATCTGAGCGGACTATCCAAACACTTGAGGACATGTTGAGAGAATGTTCAATGGACTTTAAAGGAGGATGGGATCAATATCTTCCTCTTCCTGAGTTCTCTTATAATAACAGTTTCCACTCGAGCATCCAAATGGCACCATATAAACCCCTTTATGGGAAAAGGTGTAGAACACCAGTGTGTTGGGATGAGGTCGGTGAGATTAGGATACTTGGACCAGAAATGGTCGAAGAAATGGCGAAGAAGGTGAAAACCATTCAGCAGCATATCAAGGTAGTCCAGAGTCGACAAAAGAGTTATGCAGATAACCGTCGATGAGACCTTGAGTTTAAAGTTGGAGACATGGTATTTCTATGCATATCTCCATGGAATAAGGTCATGAGGTTTGGAAATAAAGGGAAGTTAAGTCCAAGGTACATCGTCCCCTTCGACGTTCTTGATCGTGTCGGGGCTGTGGCCTATCAAATAGGACTTCCACCTACCATGGACAAAGTACATGATGTCTTTCATGTATCCCTCTTAAGGAAGTAAATACCAGTCCCTTCACATGTACTCTCTTCATAGGTGGTACAGTTAGAGGATGATCTTTATTATGAGAAGAAACCAGTGAAGATCTTAGATCATAGAGAAGTTCTACGAAATAAGACAATGCCCCTCTTCAAGGTGTTATGGATAAACCACAAGTTTGGATAAGTGACGTGGGAATCAGAAGAAATGATTAAGCATAGTTACCCAGATCTGTTTTAGTGTGGGAAAAGGAAATTTTGAGGGCAAAATTTCTTAAGGGGGGAAGATTGTAACGACCCAAAATTTTATTAATGTAAACCCCTCTTGATCTAATTAAATGTCTCTTTATGTAAAATGTTTATATAAAATGTCAACTTCTTTGGTTTTAGGTTTTTGGATTTCAAAATACTATTAAGAATTATGACCGTTTCTAATATATCAGTTGAACAGTGATCACATGATTAGTATAAATATAGGGTTTTAACAAATCCAATTTACTCAGACAAAGGAAGCGATGGCCTCATCCAGTAGACATGCCTCATACGAAGCCCATTTGTTAGAGCTCGGAAATGAGGTTGCATCTTTGGGCTTCACTCTTGACCAAGCCCAATATGATCTTGAATATGTTAAGCTCGAGTGGGACAACCTATGAGATAAGTGGAAGTTGATAGAGATTACCACCCAAACAATGTTATATGAGCCATCCCAAGAGTATCTTACCATCGCACACCTTACACATCGGTCTTATGCAAGTGTTATAAGGGTTTTTGTAATAACACCTTATCACTATGGTTATGTACATTATTTTTGTATATTATAATGAATATACTTTCATTTTGTTATTGTTACCTTGTAAATAGTTTTCTTAAAGCACAAATAGTAGTTTTAGTTAATGTTCAACTAAGAAATCTATTTTGATGAATTAATGGATTTTTCAATTAAATAATATTTTAATAAAATATTATTACTGTAATTAAATTATTTTTTATTAAATATAAATGATTGTATAATTTTATGAATACAATTGTAATTTTTTTTTAAGGTTTGAAAGCCATTTTTGTCAAAACCCATGAATTTTCGATAAATGTCGGTTTTTATTTTAAAACTGAAAACTAAAATATTTAGAAAGTTATTTAGATAAAATAAATATTATTTCTGGAATCATGACATTGAAATTATCCAATGGTGAATTTTTCATAATTTTCTGTGATAGTCAAATTTTTGGGTAAAAATTTAATACTGTTTAAATATATAATGTGTTTTATGACATCATAATGACCCAATAGTGATGTAATAAAATACTATAAACTTTGTTTTCGGAAAATATATGTTTTACCATTAAAATATTGTGATTTTTGGTTTGTTTGATTTATTTTACAATGCTTTAGTGGACCCTTCAAGACTTATTAAACATTTTGTCTTTTTAAATTGTTTTCCTTGGGAGTTTGACTCACCTCCACATAATAAAACCCATAATTTTAAGAAGTTCATAATTTGGCCTTATAAAATATTGTTTTCCACTCCCATTTGAAAAAAACCATGGGATGGTTTGTGGTTTTGCTTAGTTTAATGTGAGGTGTCCCAAACCTAAATAATAAACAATTCCCTCTCCTTTTCTATATAAACCCACCAAAGATCCCACTTCCTCATCACTCAAAGCCTTTGTATTTCATCCAATCTCTGCCATACTTTCTCTATAATCCTCCCAAGGTTTCCCAAGCTCCCAATAAGCCTCTCTCAAGCCTCTCTCAAGCCTTTGGAAGCACACTTCCAAGTAAGGATTTTTCTTCCTTTCTCATATTTGTCCAATATTCTTTAAATTATTATGCCCTTTTAATTTCAATTATAAATGTTAGGGTATGGTTTCTCACCTCCCCCATACTACCCTATTTATGTTTTAATGATGGGATACCCCTTTCCTTCTCATTAAATGCCTCCCATGTACACCCGTTACTATGCCAAAATTCTGAAAGAAATTTCTCTCTCCTCATTTACATTCAAGTAATTATTTTGTATCATGAATCTAAATTCCATTACATTTGTTGGGAAATGTATCTATATAAACCCTTACTATCCATTTCATTTAAATATTATGATACATCCCTTTATATCCCATTAACCATTTTTATGAGTTCTTATGTCACGCCGTTATGCTGCTGAAATTGCACCGCACTTTTCCAAGCCAAAGTCACTATGTAGTGAATACCATGTCCATTTCTCTATCAAGGGAATTCACCTTTATGCACATTTACTTATTGTTTAAAGAGTTTCATGTATGTATTCCACATTCATTTATCATGGAATAAATGATTATGTTTAATAATTCAATGTTTTATGATCCATGTGACACACTTATGCATGAAATGAAATGTTTAAGAAGGGTGCACCCTGATATCACTCCAATGCATTGGGTAAAGTATAGTATCATGATACATCATTTGCAATGGGTGTTTAATCATGATAATTCAAGTGAAACAAGGGTTTACTCGTTCTCCATGTGCAATGAGGGTTTACTCATGCTCCATGTGCAATGATCCTTGGATCATGCTAATTCCATGTTAAGTGTTGTTGCCAAATTTCCATGTTATGATTATCATGATTTATCATGACTTTATGTTTATGCTTATCTTGTTTTATATTTATATTACTATTTTCTAACATGTATTGTATTCCTCATGTTATTCCATGATTATTCCCTTACTGGGCCTTATAGCTCACCCTTTTCTTATTCATGTCCTTAGGTTATCCCATGCAATGCTAAGTATGAGGGAATATAGTGTCATGTAAATGAAGTTTTCAATAAAGATATTGTATTTCATGTTTTAAGTTGTTATGTAATGATCCTAATCCCCCAATACACTATAACTCTCGATCTTCTATGTTGTATCAAGTTAAGTTTATGTAATAAATTATGTTTAATTATGTAATAAAAGATCAGGGTTGTTATACTATGTGTATAATACTAGTTGTTGAATCAGATTAAATTTAATAATTAGTACCCACTTCATAATATAAACGATAACTTTGATCAGATCCTTGGGTCTAAGTAAGGGTTGGGGTTTTAGATATACCACATAAAAATTGATGAAGTAGATATGAATATATGAATACTTGGTAATTCTTTTCTGTACCATAAATACACCGACTATCTTTATTGATATGATGGATTAGGTTTTCCACATGAACTTCGAAACCTTTTTGTTAGTTTTCATGGATGATATCTTAATGTATTATCAAAATCAACACCATAATTAAAAACACGTTAACATCATATTGAGAACTCTAACATATCATTTTTTCTATGCGAAGCTCACAAAATTTGACTTCTAGATTGATAAATTTCACTTCTTGGGTCACATCATATCATAATCAAGGGTATCTATCCATTCAGAGTAGTTTAGAACTATTTTTTCCTGATAGAAGCCCAAGAAATTTTTTTATATTCAGAGTTTCTTAGGGATAGTTAGTTACTATAGGTAGGATTTATTTCACATTTAAATACCTCTTATGAGACTAACCAAGAAATATTTTAGGTTTACTTGTCCCAAAACTTGTGGGAAATAATTTTTAGAGTTGAAAGAAAGGATAATGTCAACATCAATCTTGGGTTTTCATGATCTTCTAAGAGACTATAAATCTTACTGTCATACATCAGGAATCAAGTTGGGAACCTATTTTATGTAAGCTTAATGAGTCATGGAATATGGGTTTTTATAGTTGAGGCCTCACGAGCACAATTACCAGACACACGATCTCGATTCTTAAATAGTTGTTCATGATTTATATTGTTGGAGACACTATTTATTGGGGGAATGGTTCATTGTATACAAGAATAAAACAAATAATCAAACACATATTAACTCAGTGTGACTTGATCCTTTGACATCAAATGTGGGACAAATACGTTCATTCCTCTGACTTTGAGATTTATTATACACATGGAAAGGGAAATGAAGTTACTAATTCTCTGAGCCATAAGACTCATACGTAAGCAGTTCAAGAGGCTATTAGTGAATATCAGTTGATGGATCTTATTTACAAAATGAATTTGGAACATCACTAATTTTATGAGCATACTTTTATTATAACTTTATTAGTTACCTCATAAATTCTGGATAAAGTTAAGAGGAGGAAACTTTCATATTCCAAAGTCTTGGTTAGGAGGGAGAGTGTTTCTAGCAAGGACCCGCCATCTGGTTGATTTATTAATGAGGATTAGATCTTGAATATTCAAAGATTCATCTGGTTTCCTATAGATTAGTGAGAGTAATTGATGAAATAATCTCATGATTTTAAATGTGTAGTACATATCATACATACCAAGATGTACCATGAATGACTCCACCAGTATTGGTATCCTGGGATGAAAAAGTAGATAACAGTTTTTATTACTTGGTTTTCAACCTATCAGTAGGTGAAGGCGGAACACCAGTAGCTTGATAGTATTTTATAGCCTCTATACATTCCAAAGTAGAAATGGGATTACATCACTATGGATTTCATTATAGGGCTACTGAAGTCACCTTGGGGTAGTGATTTTTTGTGGGTGATTATGGATAGATTGATGAAGGTCACCCAATTATTTCCCATCAGGGATTCATTTTTAGTAGATGAAAATGAGAGGATATATGGTTGAGAGGTTATATTACCATTGTGTTAGATAGGGAAAATTGGTTAACTTTATGGTTCTGGAAAGGTTTGTAGAAGGTTTTGGGTTCATATGTACTTATGATTACAGTATACCACCCTTAGACCTATGGCTAGTTTGAGAATACTATACATGTTTGGAGGATATTATTAAAGTGTGCGTCCTTGATTTTGGAGGTTCTTAGGAAATAAATTTACATATTTTTGATTTTTCTTATAATAATATTTTCCAAGTGACTATATAGATGGATCGTTACAAGGTCCTACATGGTAGGATATTATGATCACGTTTGTGCTGGTTAGAGTTAGGGGAGGCAACACTATTGGGATCTCATCTCATTCAAGATACATCAGAGTAGGTGCATCTGATTAGGAAGTATATAACCATAGATCAATATAGGAATAAGTCATATGTTGATCATAATCATCAGTATTTAGAGTTTGAGGTGGGAGATCAGGTTTTCTTTCATGTTTTACCTAGATTGGGTCATTGAAAAATTCATAGATAAGGAAAGATAACTCTTAGATTTATCAAGACTTTTGAGATATTAGAGAGATTTGGACTGGTAGTCTATTAGATAACATTACCTCATATGTACCATGCCATGTATGATGTCTTCCATGTTTCCCAACTTCATCATTATCATTCCAAATTGTCTCATGTTTTTGATTCTAAGGAAGTACAGTCAGATTTTAAGGCATCTTTTTGGGAGTATCCAATTTGTATCGTTGATTATAACATAAATCTCTCTGAGACTGGTTAGTTCCTTTGGTTCAGGTGCTATGAAAGACAACCATGTACATAATTATACTCAGAAGTGAGATTCTGATATACGTGATTAGTGTCCAGAGTTATTCTTGGATCCAGATCAATCAACCTCAATGAAACTCCGAGATGAGTTGTTTTAAGGAGGATAGGTTGAAAGATCCTGATTTTTTGTAAAGGTAAGGATCCCCTTAATTTTAGTCTAAACTTTTGGTTTTATCTAAATGAAAATTTCTAATGAGTTCATAGAGGTTTCAAGATCTTTTGGGATTGTTTTGGGGCTCGAAGTTCTCATTTTTGGAGAATAAGAATGAAGCACATGGTTAGGACACAGTTAGTTGTAACCATGCAGCTTAGAAAGGAAGAAGTATGGTTTTTAAAATTTTGAATTATGGGAAACATGTTTTTGTGAAACTGTGTGCATGAACCACGCGAGGTGTGGAACCTTGGACTATAGGTTCACATATTTTTACTAACCATGGGGCCAAAATTTTCACCCTATTAAAAACCCTATAAATTATAGTTTTCACCTTTTCTCTCTAAAAACATTTTCCTTCTTCTCCTCTCTTCCACACATAGAAACCCACTTCATTATAGTCTCTCCTTTCTCCTTCTCTAGGATTTTATAGATATACCTCATACAAGACCTGTTTCGACCAATATTTATCAAATTGGACCCCCTTTGTAAGTATTTGAGTCCTCTTACTTCTTTTCTTAGTTTCTCTCTTCATATTTGACATTATCTCTATGTGACCTAATTTATCTGAAATATAGGGATTTCATCTGGTTTTATGATTTCTTCTATTATATCCCAAGTCTGAAGTTGATACCAGATAAGGAGTCATATACTGGTCTAACGTAGGTAGTTTAGTACTTTTCCATAAAATTATAGTCCTTTATATCTTGATCTATTGTTCCACATTCCATACCTCCATTCATCACCTTCTAAGTGTGAAATTAATTTAGTAAATTGGTAATACCTCAAATGAGTTAGAATTTCTGAACCTAATTGCATCTTTTTAGGTTTTCTACCTCATCTCAGACCACCCCTTGTGGTGTGTTGTGTATATTCCCATGACCACTATACCTTGGATATACAATTGAGAACCCTCAAGGTGGGTTTGGATTGTATTTTATAAATTAAAGCCTTAAATGAAAAAAAGAAAATGTGAATGGTAAGACCATGACACTTATCCCTTGGCCAATAATTACATCATGCCATGGGTGATACTTGGTTTTATATATGGAATGCTTTAGATGGGAACATAGGTTAAATGAAATTATATAATTCCATGGGTGATACTTGGGTTCCTATACGGAATTCATTGGAAGGGATCATAGGAAAAATGAAATTATATCATGCCATGGGTGATGCTTGGGTTCTTATAAGGAATTCCTTGGATGGTCTCATATGAAAAATGAAATTATATCATTACAGGGGTAATACTTAGTTTTCTATATGGAATTTCTTAGACCAGATCATAGGAAAAATGAAATTATATCATTTTATGAGCGATACTTGGGTTCCTATATTGAATTCCTTGGATGGTCTCACAGTAAAAATTAAATTATATCATTCCATGTATGATACTTGGGCTCCTAGATGAAATTAATTAGACTGAAACATAGGATAAATGGAATTATATTTTACTGTGGTTGATGCTCGGATTCATATATGGAATGTCTTGTATGGTCTCATAGAAAAAAGGGAATCATATCAAGTGTGATTTTTTATTTGGATCCTATATATGACTTCATTATACATGGAAGCCTTGGTTATGAACCATCAGTCCCAATAATATATTATATAAAATGTAAAATACTCAATGATATTCTAGCTTAAAACAAAGAAGGTATAGTCATCCATGTATCCATGAGGAGCCTGAGCCCGATAAGGTTTGTTTACATTAATATTTAAATTTATTATACCTACACACTATTTATTTTATATTCATAGACTAGATAGTATTAGATGCCATTGGTGGTGGCCTACTGAGTTTTACTCACACCCTATTTGGACAACCGTTTATCACCCGAATAGTTCATGGATGTAGGTAGGGAAAAAAGTGCCTAGCTATGGATACTTGATTTTTGTACTAGGTTTGAGTAAGGGGTAGGATGAACAAGATAGTGCTCATGATGCTTGAAGATTATATTTTTCTATTTTTTATATATTTTTTACATCATGAACTGTGTATTCCTGCTTCCATGTATCTTCCCTTACTCCCCTTATTTTTGTGTAGAGACATGACATCATTTTGTATATCATTCAGTTTTATACTTATGTTTGTTTATTATTATCTGGATGGTTCACTTATACTGATTATTATTATTTTTACTATTTATTTATATTTTTTCTTCTAATTACTCTTTATTATTATAATTTTTATCTACTATAAGAAAGAAGTTATAGTATTCACACTATATCACCATAGACCCTTGCTACTAGTCAAAAACCTCTGGCATATGGGGTGGTGCACTTGATGCTATGTATCCAAAATAGTATGGTTACTTATGAGTGAAAAAAGTTCAAGATATCACACCCAACTTATATTACACTCAATAAATTTTATGATAAATAATTTTTTTAAAATTAATGCATGTAACCCTAGAAGGGGAAACTACCATCTTTATTAAAGAAGTCAAAGAGATTAGTTACTCCACCATTAATGTGGATTTCATTCCCAAGTTTCCCTCCCACCAACCATTACATAGATAAAAACTTTAAAGGTCCTTGTGAATTTATATTTCAAATATGGGAGTACATTTCACTTTGATTTCAAAGTAGACATGCTTGACTGAGAGTTTATTGAATTTATCATTCTTACCCTTATAAATGAAATTATACAATGTGATCAGTTATGATCATTTACCATAAATATATATATGAGGTACATTGAAAAAATTTGTGTTTTTAATTATTGATTTAGAATTTATATTATAATTATTGTAACAAAAAACTTATTTGTTTTTGGATTTTATTGTAAATTAGTAGAATCATGAAGTATGGTGTCCAAGTAGGAAAAGTATAATTGAGAATGAGTTTAGAAGACCACGAGAATTTTGAAATATTTTGTGGTATGAAGATATATTCCATTGATACACATGGATTTGGGAGATCAATAATTACAATGGTATGATATATTTGAAGTATGATTACTAAATCTAGTTTGGATTAGATGATAAAAGAGGCTTCATATAATGGAGGAAGAAGTAGGAACTTACATGAAGATATTTGGAAAAGGATGGTATGATATCTATGAAGGAAAGGCACATTACATCACGAGGTCTGAAATCAAATCATGCGTAGAGTTCCCAATAACATGGAAAAGTAAAATCACTCAAAAGTGATATGTAAAATCTCGTAGTTTAGTGTTCACACAAAATTTGGTAAAGGAAAATATTTCTTTTATAAATAAAAATAAAAATTTAGAAGAGGCAGAGGAATTTGATAAATTATAGTAATGTTAAATGTATACATAAGATTCATTCAGGTTTATATGTAAGAGTCATTTCCAAATCATAGGTGATACATAAGAGTCTCTCCTTTGGGGATTAAATGTATGAGATTCGGTCACACCATGGGATGTAAGGTCACACTATGAAGAGCATACGAGTTTGAATTTGAAAATGTTTTGGAGAAGATATCCTTATATATGTAAGGGTTACTCAACCCATGCATAAGGATATTACATTCTGCAATACATGTTCCATTCCATGAATGGAGTTGCAGCTGAAAAAATAGTTGTCCTAACTTTTGTAAACTTTTTTCATATATAAGGTTTTATACTTTACTTTTTAAGGAGAAGAGTCAGTAAAATCATGGGGAGATGACCATTCTATAAAATATATTAAGTGAATCTTGTTGTTTCTTCCAATATTGATATTTTTACACCATGTAGGGTTTTCATATCATAATAAATCTTGAATTTGATAATACCTAGACATGAAAGCTAATATTTGGGATACTGATCACTGAGTCAGTGGTTCATTCCATGTAGAAAGAACTCATTTTGGGACATCATTAATGAATCAAAATTATTGGGAGTTTCACTCCCTAATATTCATCAGGTTAAATAGTTTTTTTATCATAGATTTTATGGATATGATTATTGACTGAACATTAGGACATAAAGAAAGGTTTCATGTTGTGATCAGGATGAATAAGGGGAATATGCCATAAGTAAGGGAGTAATTCTATGAATAAGTGGTTTTCATAATATTTAACAAATTTATTTGTAATTTAATATTAGGATATGGTATGAGTTTTTTTGGGAATTAGTTCAATTTATTTGGAATATTATGACCACACTAAAACCATGTGGTAAACTTGTAATAATTTTGGAGAATTTGGAGAATGAGAATTAATCGCATCCTTCTGATCATAAGGTTGGTTTCATGGAAGTCTAAAAAATATGTTGGGAGTAGTTATAGAATTAAGGTAAATTAGAGAATATTGTTATATAAAATTGATAATAATAAGAGGAGAGAGACTAAGAATATTGATATATTTGATTCTAAGGAGAATACGAGAATAATGAACATATTTATATATCTGGTTCTTGAAGAGAAGAGTCAAGAAGAAGAGGGAGTGTCACTATTATACCAGGATGAATAAGCGGACAGAGTGAAATAGGATAATACTAGTTTTGAATTATCTTCATATAGAGAATAAGTGTTGTTAATATGACATTATAGAAGACAAATACTCAACCCTCACATCTAGGATTTGATCTCATCTAATATTGGAGAAGTATAAAGTAGTGATGTAAAGTTTATCAATGTATCCATCTAGAGTTTAGGATACATAGTGTATTAACAACCTATGATTACCTAGTACAAACCATCATGTAAATAAATTAAATAACTTCACATATAAAAAATAATCAAGCCTTCAACGAATCAGTTCAAAAAGGAGAAGAAGAGGGAGTGAACCAAGGGTTGATAGTGAATATTTCCTAAACCTTTGTAACAACTATAGTGATTAGTATTACCTCTTGGCATATCGATGCACTATCAATGTATTCTCCTTGGATTATCACTTTGTGGGGAACTAAATAAAATACCCATGTCCTATACATGTTTTAACTTTACACATCCATTTTTATTATTTAGTGTGAACATCAAGATAGAATGTGTTGTTGTAAAAATGGAAACATGATCTAAATGACCTGATGATATAAAAGAAGAGAAAGTTTTTCAACTGGTTTGCAACCCAATTCACCAAAAATCTCAGGGTTCTTTGTGTTAAACTAGTCCAAAAAATAACTTCAATGGTGTGTTTTTTATTTTAGATATTTTTATTATAAATTTTCATACAATTCATGATTAGGGAATCTTTTCAGATTTAAAGTCCCTATATTTATTTTGTTGAATAAATAACAATGAATGAAGATAAAATACTAATTATAGAAATAAAAATTGAAATAGTGTTTGAAGAATCGAAATAAATGATAATTTATTTTTAATACCTAATATTCAAGGGTAAAACTATATACACTATTAATATTATAATAATTTATCATTCTTAGTATATAATCACTACTAAAAATAGAGGCTATACCAAAGGTTTGAAACCATTTGTGTATAACCTAAAATCATTATTATAGGATATACCAATGGTTTGATGATTAATTGGTTTTAAAACCATTTGAAAAAACCTATACCAATAGTTTTATAAAACTTTTGGTATAATTAATCTATAAAAAATAGCGATAAGTTGTGAACTGAGGACCACTTTGTTATTTTCCAAAGACTTGACCACTAACATACAACATCTTTTGTGTGTATATATATATGTATGTATAAAAGTAATTATTAATTTTGAAATATTTATTATTATTATTATTATACATAAATAAAAGTATGACCAAACCATTGGTATAGGTGACTATATACAATTCCTATACCAATGGTTTTACCAAATCATGGTTATAAACCATTTTTATAAGTCATTTTTCTGATAGTGACTATTCATGAACATTAATTTTTTTTCTTGGATTCATTAAATGCCAATTTTGATAAATTTAGTTAATATAATGATATATTTTTCAGATCTAATACTTGAATATATAATAAATAAATTGTACATGATGTCCCCTTTTAACAAAATAAATATCATATTTTAAACATTTTATGGTCTTTTAATTATTCATTATATAATATGTATTAAATTTAATGATTTATTTGATAGTGTGGTTCTAATGTATATATCAATAAGGGTTTAAGGAAAATGGACAACAAGAGAAAACTGATTGACTACTATAAAAAACAATATATTATAGAATTGATACATATAATTCAGTATTAGATCATACATCATGAAAAATTTCTTATAAATTCCAATGTTATCAACGTGCTCAAAATAGGATAATGATAAAAATTATGAATATCAGGACCCACCCATACTTGGAACTCCTATTGGGACATTATTAAAGATGACTATGGACCCCAAATCCTTCCTTCAATAGGGCACATATTGGTGACTAACACCGAGGGTATAGTTACACAAAAATGGGAGGCATTAAACTCATAATCCTAAAAGCATAAAATAAACCACCAATCCACTCTATGTAAAATAAAGTAAAAACCAAACCACAATTCATGTAAATTTCATATATAACTGAGTTTTGAAATATAAAATACCAAAATGAACTCTTATGGTAGAAACTCTAATAAAAACCATGCGCCTCATGCTAGTACACATATCTGAGTCACCAAATCCTTCATGAAAACATGAAAAAATATTTATATATATATATGGGTGATCATAAAAGTATACTAAATAGTATCCTTCTAGAAAGATCTTATGAAAATATGGTAAAATCATAATAATGCCTTAGTGAGCAAACAAAAAAACCACCATGAACCCATGATGGGTTATTTATCACTGAACACCACTAAGGCACAACCAACCAATATTGAATCCAAGTACAATATCATCATATAAAAATAATATATGTTAAGAAGTAACTTTATAAATACTTCCCCACTAGTTTTTTATCTCACACCCCAACAAAAAATTCCCCGTTGCTTCCATACCTCCCACATCCATTTCATCACACATAATGTCCCATGCCACAACCATATACCACATAGTAAAACCACAAAATCATCATCATCATCAAATATCCACCACCATATACCACCACATATCGCATCAAAAATAGACATCATAACATTATAATAGTATGGTAATGTGAACATGGATGACATCAACCTCATTTAATCCTCCTACCATACATGTTCCCCATCATGTATCATCATCAAAACCCCATAACCAAGTTACCTAGTATATTTAATACAAAATCATTAATCCATTATAGCCTATATTCATATACATCACATGACCTATCATATCATGTACTATACCAGAAATAGATAGTGGGGAAGATAGAGTAGTCAACCACCAGTATACCCACTAACCTCGATTTTGGAGAAAACATATAGAACCCAAATCCATATGGGCATCAGTAAGGTTATCCAACTCAGGTGGGGGTGTGTAAGAAATAACAAGAAAATATAATGAATATCACATATCCCCACAATCCCAACCTAAGTTTTTAAACCAAACCAACACTACCATAACCCATAACATTTACCACATCATTACTACTGGTTTCTAATAACCGCTTCCATCACTATGCCACAAACCGACCCCAACAAAACACAATACAATCATCAAAATCGTAATCATTTTTCCATCTAATCACATTTTCATTAAAATTTATAGAATTAAATTTTACCATCCTCATTACATTCATTATGTTATTCATTTACCCATTTTTATTTTTATCCACTAACCATTCCATTTTTTCCATATTTAATTTCAAGCCATTAGTTAAACTATTTTTTTACCTCAATCCATTCATTATTTATATTTCATGTTTATACCAGCCTTTCCTTTCATTTATATCCCATAATTTCAATTACATCTCATCATCCATTACCAATTTCATTAATTCCAACCATATTCCTTACCATCAGGAAACCTATAACACAACCCCACAATAACGAAACCCACCAGTAGATAAACCAATAAAAAACACATGCTAACAACCACCATTACTTCCACAAAACCACTTCCTTTCCTCACAACTATACATTACCTTTCTACTATAACCACACATTATCCCATATAATACTATTGTAACCAAACCATACCAAATCCTCCCAACTATCCATAATAACCAACCAACACCCATTTTAACACATCTAGGAAGACTCCACATACAAAAATAAACAAGAGTGAACATTGAAACAATTAACTTTAAAGAACACATCCTTAATCATTATTTTATATTAAATAATTATTTTTTGTTAAAACATCAACACTAAAATTATTGATTTTCATATAACCGATTTGGTACCAACTTCTTGTGATTTAGTCAATTATGAAGGTGGAAGTTATATCAATGATAAAAACTAATGTTATCACAACACCACATATCAATCAACTATATTTTCAACAAAAAACACAAGAGTGAACCATATCAAAAAAATTCCTTTAGGTATCTGACCATATCCATTTAACCTTTTTTGCATAATAAGAATGTTAATAATTCCCAAATTTCCACTATATCTTTTTCACTATGATAATTAAGTTATTTAACTAGTATAAAATTTTATTCCAATGTATCAATAATATAAATAATGTATATCACAATAGTAAAACATGAATTTTTTAGCAGGAGTATCAACAAGGACAACGATAATAATCTATAGCATAAAATTTCGAAAAGAAAATGTGAATCGCTACATCCCCCTTCAATTTATCAATCTATTTAATTATATTCATTAGGTTAATTAAAAATATCTACCTAATTAAATGAAAATCATAATTAATCCATAATTTTTACAAAATTAATTAAGGATAGGTATCTAATCCTCTACTTCAACCAGAGCATGAATAGTCGTAGTGCAAGAACAAGGAGAGGGAGACGATCAAATGGAAAAGAACACAAATTGAAAACATAAATACCTATAGAAAATATACCTTTATTAATCACTCGATCAAAAATCACCCAAAAAATCCAACACTACTACCATAGACTCCCCAAGGAGGAAGAAAAAGAGAGAATATAAAAGATGAGGAAAGAGAATAACCTTGGATCTCATGGATATTGATCTCTTAAAGATGATGGAAAAAAGATATCTAAAGGGATAAAAGATCCCCAAAGAATAATACTTGATTGAATAGGTTTGAGAGAAGTTCGGGGAATAATAGAGATACTAAAATAAGTCTTGAATTTATAATTATCTTTAAATAGTAAAAAATCAGGACATGATAGGGGCTTATTACATCACAATGAGTTCAAATCAAGAACACCTCTTAAAATTACATTATGATCTCCCCTTAACTCTCCCTGAATGTTATGGTTAAAATTATCTTAAACCTACACATTTAATTAAGGTCATGGTGTATCCATGTCGATCACACTATAATACATGATTATATGAAGGACATAGTTCAAACCTCAACCTTCTCACCTTAAACTCAACAAACCCCTGACCTCATCATGGAGAAATAAAAGGCACTAAAACACAATAAACCTTAGATACGAAGAACCAAGACATTAAGTACCCAAAGATTCACCCATTAATGGGTAAAACCATGTTGTAATTCCACTCATGTGAGATTAACTATGATATAACATAAGATAAATCTCAAGGACCCCACATTATATATAGTAAATGTAAGATAAATTTGAAACACCCCAAGACCATCATGCCGAAACCCAAACAATCATGCTGTAACTACACTCATGTCAGGTTAAACAAAAGGCGTCACCTAAGATAAACCCAAAACACCTCAATACCATCACACCATGACCCAAACACCATGAATCAACTACTATTTTATAGGATAAGCTCAGAAGGCCTCATATTTGAATAAAACAAAGTCTCTTCCATGAAAGAATTAATTTGGAACCCCCACTATGTAAATAATCCTCATCAAAACACAATTATACTTCTACCCTAAGATACTACAAGAACAAAACCTAATGGCCCATAACCCGTACTGCAACAAAATAACCACACCATAACCCAATTATTCACATCATGGAACACCAAACTATAGTAAAACTATATCCCCTAAAAAATATTCACAGTGAAACACATAGGTCCATGTTTCAATGCTTCCATTATACTTTAAATTTCATATCTAACTCCATCATTTTACTTCTAGTGTTCACTCAACACCCCCAACACCCAAATTATACAAATTAACAGTTTGAAAAAGTCTAGTTTGTTACATTTTATACCTCTTAAATGATTCTCATACCTGAGAATGAAAACTAACTCAAAAAGAAAACAAACAACAATAAATACAAACATACATGAGAGATGCCTCTCAAACAAGGTTATCACCACTACCAAAATATGAACATGACTTAAAGAATGAAAACCTCAATCATAACAATAAAAAATAAAACACTTAAATATAAAAATGATATAGAGAAAAGAACCTAGAAAAATATAACTGCTAAGATAGATAACATTACAACAAAGTCAAAACCATCTAAAGAAACTACTCCTTAAACCCAAGAATAACCAGATCACCCATAGAACCATCTTCTAATTTCTATGGATTACTACACTCAAGGGAAAAACTTCACTACAAAATTATCACCCATGACTTAAGAACTATATGACAACACTGACCCTACTATAATAAGGGAATCCCTAAAACATAAAAACTACATGAGATACCTATAAAACAAAAATTTCACTATAAAAGGGGATAAATATATCAAATAATGATAGAGGACAACATTAATCACTTATACCTAAAACTCCACCTTTGTATTAACCATTAATACTTCCATAATGTTAAAAAAAGTTTTCAAAATTATGTTTCTAAAACCATTTATTTTAATAAGAATGTATTCTTAACTTCTAAAATCCTTCAAATATTTAAAAAACCATATAATATTATATAGTAAACTAGAAAATTACTCTGCTTTTATTTTAACTCGATTAAAGTTAAATAAACTCAATTTTATAAAATAAAAAAACATGAATTTTAAAAACCATTTTAATATAAATATGTTCATAATATACCAAAAAATTCAAATTGGAATAATAAAGATTATCTAAAAGTGTTAATTTATAATGGAATAAGGTTACCAAGTTCTCACTCAACCCCTAAAAGATTTTTTAAATAAAATATTTAATTTTTAGTCAAAGTAATAAGGTCACTAACTCAAAGAAAACCCACTATTAAATTATAAAAACTAGATTTACTCTACTATAAAAAATAACAACCAAATCCAACCACAATAACCAATAAAAAATTATTTCACTCAAAATAAGGAACACCAATAACTATCAATTGCTCATAAAATTGATTTACCACCACTTCACAACAAAATGTATCATTTTACCCAACACTAAACACCTCAAGATACTCAATATCAAAATCTAAAAGCTTCACCTGAAATCTAAATGGTTGTTTCACTCTTTGATTTCACCTACTATAATACCCATAACTCAAGGAATCATCCTCATCTCTCCCAAAATCCCAAAGAAAAGACCCATTAATCATCTCACCATAATTACTCACCAAAAACCAGGACCTAAATAAAAAACCTACCACTCACTATCTAATATTTAGCCTCAGGGAAGACTCAAAACATCATGTTCATATGTATTCATTTTATAAGAGGTTTAGAAATTGGAAAATCAATGAGAAAATTTGAATCATGAGATAACACACATTGGACTCCCCTTACTGGAACACTAAGGGAACTTTCATATATTTTTTCTTCCAAACATGGGGAATAAGATCCTTCTTGACCAAGAAAAAAGATTATTTCCAAGAAACCTCTTCTGGCCGACCATGATTCATCTTACACTACACTCAATCCACCCCTCAAATAAAACTCACTATTAAAGAAATATAGAATTGATCCAAAGACCTTGTAAATTCATATAAAAGATTAACCTCTTATAATCACTCATTAACCTTAATTACCAACACTCCAAAAAGGAACATCAATAATTTTTTCAATTAGAATATGGATAACACATTTTCTCATGACTCCTTCTTCCATTTTATGAGTAGAACACCTTGATAATGACATGACTCCATGTTTTCAACCTAAACATCAAAATAAACATGGTTAATTCAAAAAAATAAATCACAAACCAACAATAGATAAAACAATATAAGAATCACATTCAATCCTATACCACTATCCATTAAACCATTGAGTAATAAAACAAACCATTTCTTCTCACCACCAATCATGCCTACTACACAACGACACAACAATTATATTTTAATAAATTAACCCCAATAATACCCTCTTTTCATAAATTTTATCACTTTAAATAATGCTCAAAATAATCTAAAAATTAAAATATTAATTCAAAACATGAATACTTACTTTTAAACCCACACATTTAAAAATTTTCAAATCAACCATTGGTTTTCCTTTAAAAAATCTCTTTTTAAAAAATATTTTTGATGAAAAATTATTAATTATTCATTTAAAACAAAATATCAACAAAAAAATTTATAAAACACTCCCAAATAATTTCATAAGAACACTTTTAAAATCAAAACAATTCTTGAAAAAAGGAAATATACAATTAATTTATGAAATCACATTAAAAACAAATCACATAATTGTTTTAGAAGGTCTGGTAAACATTATCAAACAACACCGCATACATTATTGCACTTCATGGGTATAATTATAAAAATTAACATCCTAAAATCTAAAAAAATTATAGAAACATTTCATTATAAATTAAATAGACATAATTAATTAATAAATTATCCAATTTAAATTAACATAAATAAAAATATATTAAAATCTCAAACATTACTATATTAAAACTCTAACATGATTTTTGTTAAGATAGCTGGAAACCATATGAAATTTGTGATATAGTAAACATGATGAATGATATACCATATTAAACAATATTTCCTTAATAAATCACATATCTAAAAATATAAATGATTACATGCTTTTATAATATTTTTGGACTGACTCATATAATTCTAACATGCTCTTCATTAAATAATTATCAACATGTTTAACTTAGAAACCAATAAATATTGATTGATGCATAACATGTTTTATAAAACATGAGTATGAAAAAATTCATATTATATAATTCAATTATCCTCTAGGTTACTAAAAAAATCAAAAAAAATTAAAGAGTACACCAAGGTAAACACTCAAATTATAAATTTTAAGAAAAATATCAAAATAATGAAGTTGGATTCAAAATTTTCAAGGTTTCCTTATATTTTTAAATTAATATCATCTTTATATCCCATTAAAAATATAATCACATAATATCATAAAAATATATGTATAAATGGAGTTATCATATATTCAAATCAATATAGACTAGAATTAACTTAAAAAATAGTGGAAAACTACACTAATAATATCTTAAGACAATAGAAGCAATAGTAAATAGAATCATAATAACCCCTTAATATCCTTAAAACCTTAACATAGGTCTCAAGTGTGAAACAAATCCCTAATCCTAGAACATGTAATTTTACTTAATATAATTTAACTGGATTTATTTTAATTTCAAATAATCAAACTAATTCAAAAATACGCGAATAAAAATATGATTCATGTACCACATAGGTCTATACCTTGAAAGAAACATCATATTTACTAGTATGCTCAATGAGATTAAGGTACTTGTGTTAGATCATGAGGGGTATTAATCACTTGTTTCCTAGTCGATCACCCTTGATACACCACAGACTAAGTTCAATAAATAATGTTACTTTACCAAACCCATACAATCCTCACTAATCTATAATTATAAAATCTATTTTAACTCTCAAACAAATATTTGATACCATTTTTCCATGAACCAACCCTATTGGGAACCCCTCTTGGGTTTTCATTGAAGATGGATGTGCCTCACTAATATCACCTCTAATAATCCATAGTTTGGTGAGTATCATCAATGGTATAATCACACAAAAATAGGAATCATCACTCTTATAATCCCAATAATATATAATATACTAGCAAAAAACTATATAATATAGAGTAAATCCCAAAGCACAATTTATGTAAATTACATACATAACCAAGGTTTGTAAAATAAAATAAAATAATAAATCATATAGTAAAAACTATAAAAAAACCCCAATAAATGATCTAATAATGCCTAAATCTATTATAAAATCCATATTAGAAACCTAAAAAATAAATGTATAAATATTGGGATGAACATAAAAGTATACTTAGTAGGATCCTACCAATAACCACTTGTGAAAATTTGGAAAAATCATACTAATACCTCAGTGAAAAAATAACAGAATCAATACAAACCTATGCAAATTCATTTACCACCCATACTCACTAAGTATCAATCACCAAATATCATATCAAAGTATAGTAATAACACATTCCTATGATGCGGTGTAGAAAAAACAATTATTCACTAATTTAAAATTTAGTGTAGTGGTTAAAATAATAAATCTCTATAGTGGAGCACACAATAATTAAGTTTTTCACTTTTTTTAGAAAAAGGGTTGTTTTTTGTTGTGAATCTTTGAAAAAAAGTAATAAATGAAGAAAGAGATTGAAAATGGTGATATCAGGAGGGTGATCTAGTTAGATTTATTTTTTTAATTACAATTCTATCTTAGTTCCAAGTTATCCAATCATCTTCTTCTAAGCTGATTAAAGTGAGTTTCCACAATCATTTCCTTTCACTCCCTTGGTCAAATAGTGATAGTGAGAATAAATATTTCCAAAATTTAGTATTGGTATTTCATCATTTCTATATGTGATAGAGTTTCATTGAGTACCCTAATTGACTTAGGCAATACTTGATCGGGTCTTGTTTATCCTAAACAATCAAGAGTGTCCACTACCCCGCCCACACATACTAACAATCACTGAGTACTTCACCACTAAGCCCTAGTTTTTTCCATCATATATAAACCAGAACCTAGTGGAGGGATATAATGATCATCAACCAAGGAAATAACAATAATAGAATCTAAAACCAAATATGACCATACTTGATAATAAAAACTACTATTTGATTATTTAAACCAACTTAATAGAAGAAAAAATGATATTTTATTCTAAGAAGTACAAGAACTAAATCATTATTAAAAAGAAAACCTCTCCTTCTCCAATCAATCAAAACTTGACCCCTTCATGTGAAATAAATCCAAGAAGAATTTGGAATAGTAAATAATTACAAAACTAAGAAAACAAAAAGGAAGAATATAAAACTTTTTCTCTAGAATACATCCATCAAAATATTTCATAGTTTCTACCCACTAGATGGCTAAAACAAGAAAAAATGTATTATTAAGTGTTTTTATAAATTATCTTTATAGTCAAACCTAAAAATTTCAATGATTTTGGACAAGTTTAAGAAAATTTATTCATTAATTACGGAATATTGCTTTTATGTATAAAGAGACTCTTCATATTCCTCCAATTTGATACATAAATTGACTTGAATAATGAGTGAGTTTCTTTATGAAATTTAATTTGGAAATGTGAATTTTATTCCTATTTAATATACAATTGGAATCAGATCATTTTTTTCTTATATTCCAATATATTCCTCATTTATTGAGGAGTTTTTAATTCTATCATCCATTTTTTTCACATTGATTGACTTATTTGGTCCCTGTGAATTTTGAATGAGAACTAAGTCCAGTTGAATAAGTTGAATTACACAAACAATAGAAGGATAAAAAAACATATTCCTCAATTTGGATAAATATTGAAAAAGTTATTATAAAAATAAATAATTTATTGAAAATAATTAAAATTCCATAATTAATAATTTTTCACAATTTAGCTAAAAATTCACAAAAAACCAAAAAAGATGAATTTCAACTAAAATTGATTAATTAGTGGGGTTTTATTAAATAAAATTTAGATTTAATGTAATTAAATATTCATATCCATTAAGTAATTTATTATCAAAATAATATATTTCTAGAAGGTACCCCATAACCACTTCCCCACTAGTTTTTCCCTCTCATGCCCCAACTAAAAAATTCATGATGCTTCCATACCTTATACATACATTTCATTGCACATCATGTCCCATATCACAACAAAATTCCAAATACTATAACTAAATCATCATCATCATCATCACATATCCCCCACCACATACTATTGTAGAACCATAATCACATAATCACAACATACCACACTATAACTACACATCATGGCCGTATCATAGTAGGGTAACATGAACATAAAGGAAAACAACCTTATTCCCTACTCCTAACTTGAAAATTCTCCACCATGAATCATTATCACAACTTTATAACCAAGTATTCCATTATATTATTTACTAAATACTTAATCAATTACATCCCATATGCATATACCTACCATGATCCATCATAGATCATACTATGATTGAAAAAGAGAGCGTATAATAGGGAGTATTTAGACACCAATTCCATCACTAACCTAGATATTGGGGAAAACTACAAGAATCCAAATCCACATGGGAATCAATAAGGTTATCTGACTAGGGTGGTGGTGTGTAAGAAATGAAAATAAAATATAATGAATATCACATATCAACACAATCACAATCTAAAGGTTTATTACAATAAAACACTTGCATTACCAATAACACCCTCAAAAACATTATTACCACTTTATATCAACCACTTACATTACTATAACAAAAACTAGTTCAAAAAAACATAAGTCAACCATCATAATCATCACTATCTTCCCTTTTAATCACATCTTCATTACAATTTCTAGAGTTAATTTTTACCAGCCTCATTATATTAATTATGGTATTAATTTTTCCATATTTATTTATCGACACTAACCATTTAATTTAACCATATTTAATGTCAAAATATTTTCTAAACCATTTTCTACCTCAATCCATTCATTATTTATATTTCACATTTATCCCACCCTTTCCATTCATTTGCATCCTATCATTTCAATTCATTCCCATCACTCATTATGGGTTTCATTGATTCCAACCATACTATATGAAATTGGGTAATCTATAACATACCCCCACAATAACCAAACGCATCACCATATAAAATACTACACAATATATGCCAACAACCACCATCAATGCTAAAAAAACACTTCATTTCCACACAACTAGCTATGCCCTTTCTACCATAACCACACATCAACCCATCCATTACTACCACAACAAAACCACACCACATACTCCTAACTAGACACAATAACCAATCAAAAACCCTTTTAACATTTTAAGGAAGAATTCAAATAAAATATTAAATAAGAGTAAAAATAGAATCAATTCACTTAGAGGAACTTATTTTTAATAATTATTTAATATTAAATCATAATTTTTGATTAAAAAACAATACTAAAATTATATATTTATATACAACTGATTCATTACCAACTTCACATGATATATTTAATTATGAAGGTGAAAATTATATCAATGAAAAAAACCAAAGTTATCACAACAAAACATATTAATCAACTATATTTTAAACAATACACACAATAGTGAATCATATAAAACCACATCCTTTAGGTATTCTCTCATATCCATTTAACCTTTTATACAGAAAAGGAACATCAATAATACCCAAATTTTAACCATATAATTTTTAACCATCTATAAGTGATTATCCCATTATGAAATATGATTATAACATATCAATATTAGAAATAAATGTATATCAGAACAAAAAACATGTATTCCTTAGCATAAATATAAAAAATTCCATTAATAAATAGTAAATAACATAAAATTCCATAAAGAACATGTGAATCACTACACCCCCTTCAATTTCATAATCTAGTTAATTATCTTCATTAGGATAATTCAAACTATTCATCCAATTAGAAAAAAACATGATCAATATATATTTATCATAGAATTAAATAAGGAGAAGTATAAAATCCCTTACCTCAACCAGATAATCAAAAATCTCAAAAACAAGGATATGAAGATGATAATAAAGCTAAGAACATGAAATGAATTCCTCAAGAACCAATAGTACATTAAAATTCATCAATAAATTAATCCAACACCACCCAAACCAAACCAATACCACTTACATTGACTCAACAAGAAGGAATAAAAAGAGAGAATGTAGAAGAAGAGACCTTGGATCTCAAAGAGATTTATCTTTTAAATATGACAGATAAAAGCTACTATAGGGGATAAAGGATCTATAAAGATACACTATTGATCTTCTAGGGTTTTATAAAAGTCAAGGAAATAAGAGAGATTTCAATATAAGGCCTAAATTTATAATCATCTTGGAAAATTAAATAACCACAGTGTGAAATGGGGTCATTATTACATATTGAGGCCAAATTGAGTGAACTTCTTGAAATTACACCATAATCTCCCCATATATCTCCTCCAATCTCACAATAAAAATCACCTTAACCCTACAAATTTAATGAAAACCATAGTATAACCAAGGTGATCATGTCACAATACCTAATCATATGAAAAACAAGACACAAACCCTAACTTTCTCAACTCAAAACTGAAAAAATCCAGAACTCACTATGGTGCAACGTAAGGAACCAAAATGTAATAGACCTTGGATAGATAGAACCAAAAAATAAACCACCCATGGATTCACATTGTAATTACAATTGTGTTAGATTAATCAAGAGATCATATAAGATAAATATCAAGGTCCTTTCATGATATCTATCTCACACAAGATAAACTCTAAATATCCAAATACCATTACACTAAAACCCAAACAATCATGAAATTATTAGAGTTAAAGAGGTTAAACACAAGGTATCATGTCATATAAACCAAAAACTCCTCAATACCACCATGATGTGACTCAAGTAACCATGATGTAACCATCCTCATGTAGGAAAAACTCGGAAGGCATCACATTAAAATAACCTAAATACATTCCCATGTAAGTATAACACCTCGTGACTTTTAAATATTTTCATTTTTGAATAAATTTAATTTTTTATTACTTTATTTTTACACAACATCATGTTAAGATTATTCTACACACAATAATGAGTTGGATTGCATTACATGCAATGCCCAGTTTTACAGAACAATAGTATATTAATAAAATATTATAATTTAATATAATATATAACCTAGCCGTTAAATTAGCAGTTATGAATAGTATTAACTATTTTTGAATTTTATATATTCAATATAATTTTAACATCCATTTAATGTATTTTCTAGACACAATATAAGAAAAAAATCAATTTTTTGGATAAAAGAAGTATTTTTCCAAAAATGAAGTTTTACCACCTTTTAATAGAGAACCCATTTTAAATTAAATATTTGAAACTTATATATTAAATTTGAAAAAATAAACTTATTATTTAAAATATTAATATAAAAATTTACTTTGGTTAAATTTTAGATATTTTTCTTATAAGTTTCATGTTTTGATGAATAACAAAAAATACTAAATTTTAATTGATAACAAATTTTTTCATCTAAATAATTTATAGTGTTAAATTATAAATTTTATTGGTTTTAAATTATTCATATATTATATTTTTATCATTTAATATAATTTAGGACATTTTAATTGTTTTCACATTAAAATTGGATATAAACACATGTCAATCTTTTGATCATTTTTACTTTTTAAAAACCCGTTTTATCATTCCATCGATGAGAATAATTTTAATTTAATCAATTCAACTTCTATGTTTTGAATTTTTAAAAATGGGTTCCATATTTGGAATCAGTGGGTCCAAATTATTTAAATAGGTTTCTTTTATTTTTTGATATTATGAATAGTAACTTTAGTAATTTTTTTATTACCGCGGTTAAAGGTAAATCGGGTAATTAATGATAAAAATAATATTATCAATTAACCTAACACAAGTAAAAATCCTGTTGGATAACTAAATTATACCCTTATAATCTAATTTTAGAAATGGAATCATTTAATGGACACTTTTCCATGAATATGACATGAACATTATTAAAACCAATGAATGTGACAAAATGCCACACTTTCATTTCTTATAAGTATAATAATTTTAATATTATATAACCAAGAGATAACATCGATTATAAATAGTATACACAAATATAAACTAATTAAATACATCATAGTAATATATTTATAATTTTTATAGATTAAATATTTACCATTAATGATGACACAATTGTGATGCATAAATTATTTTATTAATAGAAATGTCAAAAAAAAATGGTTTTAAAAATATCAAAATAAATATAATTTGAATTAATTAAGGTTCTAAATTACTTTTCTAGGTAACTATTACATTTTAGGAGTATATTAAATTATTTTATTCGAATTTATCCTTTTCTTTGGATTTTATTTAAAGTCAAAGAAATGAATAGTGTCAAAATTGGTACTATTGATATTTTATAAAAATAAAATTTTATTAAATTATTTAAAAATCATAAAAATATTTAAAAACTACAAAGTGATAATTATAAGGTCTAAAATTTCATAAATTTTCTATTTATGTACAATTGACACCATATAGGTAAATATTTATAACCATTTAATATTTATAATATTATTACCACAATTAAAATTAAATAGATTAATTAAGGATAAATCAAAATGATAAGGTTTAAAATAAAATCAAAACATGTATAAATTTTATTGGTTGAGAGGATTTATACCCATCCTCATCTTTTCTTTGAAATAATTCACTTTTGAGACATTTTTAATTGAAAATTAATTTATATTAATTTAATACTTTGAGAGTTTCCTAAAGTTCCCCTCACCTCCCCTATAAAAGGGAACCTCTCCTTCTCTTTTAATCACACCTATAAATCAATTTGGATCTGAAAAACCCTACCCACTTCTCCTCTTAACTTTCCTCAATTCATCTTATAGGCCATACTTTGGGTAGAAATCCAACCTAAGGAGTCCTTTTGTGAAAATAAAAAGAAGACACTCGAAGAGGAGGTAATTGTTTTACCAATTCAATTCAATTTATTTTCTTATTATACTTAATATTCCTTTGTTTTTTCCAGAATAAAGTGATAAATACAAAATAATATATATTATGAGATTTTATTATGATTATGGGACAACCACATTCCTCATTTTATCCATCCTATGAATAATAATATCACCATACATGCGTACATACAACTTACCATCTCCACATCATGGTATAATGTTTTATTCAACACTAAATTATTTGGATGGGTATAACTATGAGTATAATGGATATAAATAATGAATATAACTTTATAATTATTATTTATAATTAAAATACCATCCAATTCTATACTATTTAACCATTAAGGGAATGATATCGTCGCTCTCACATATGTACGACCTACCGTCTCCACGATGCAGTGAGATTCATTCACCACATAAACCATTCAAGAATGATTATAAAATTTAAATGATGAGAAAAAATAATAATTATGAACTTAATATCATTATGGATATGAATCAAATACATCTTATTCATTACAAACATTACTTGCACGACAAAATAGGAATGGGAAAACATAACAGTTAACGCCTGAAACAATGGTAATACTGAAATATCATTAACAAAATGATATAAGAGAATAATATATGATAAATATAGATTTGGTTTTGGTATAATTTAATAACATAATTTAAACATTATATAGGAGGTTAACACAACCTTGAATAAAGGAAAGTATAAGTTAAGGGTTAATTTCATGATCTCATTATTATCTGAGGTTGTTTACACATAAGTATCTATAGGGACATCTTTATCATCCATGTCCATATTTCTTAAAATATATTTCAAAATATTATCGACTATTGTTTAAAGTCATTTTTACCCATGTTTTACTTTTTATAAAATGTTTTTAAAGGATTCTTTCCATCATTTTCCAAATGAGGTACTTTAGGACCTTTTCTATAAATTAAAGAAAGAATGTTTTCTTAACTTATACCATGCGAGCGACAATTTTCAACCATTATGATGACTTAAAATTTTTAATTTTCCTTTACAATCTTACATGTTTATTTTCTAAAGAAATGTTTTCTTTTATAATTGTGTCTCTTAAATGATTTTAAATTAAAAAAGGAATATTTTTATCAAATAATTTTAATGATTTTGTTAGATCATTTTCATCTATGTCAACATCCTTCGTTGGATTTTATACTTAATTGAGATTTATTTAGTATGATGCAATCTTCTATATTGTATTGAAGGTTTTATGATATGTTTGACTATGGATGTGCTATTTTTATTCCATTCATGGTTTATGGTAGAAGTATCAACATTTTGTATGCTAGTTTTAATACGAATGTTTATGTTATGATTCAACCTTTTCATAAGAGGAATGCATTGGACTTAGTAAGTGATAGGTGGGTCCCACTATAGCCCCTCGATGCATTGGTAGGTATCATGAGACAAAATAGTGTATTGGAATGAGGCCTTGATGGTATGTTTATTTATGGTCTTGGAACGAGACCTTGATGGTATGGTTATGATGTATTACATTATGAAGTCCCTTGTTATGAGATTAGTTATTGATATTACATGTGATTAGTCAACTTGTAGAATATCCATGTGAATGTTTAAATGGAATTATTTGATTTATTATTTCCATATTATTTTTAAGTTTATGATTAAAAGTATTGTTTTTTAGTTTTATACTTTCCTTAAAGTTTATGGTTATTTATGAAAGCTTCTGCTATATTGTTTAACCTTACTAAGCATCTGAGCTCACCCCTTTCATATGTTTTATTTTCCCAGGATGTCGAGAAGTGTATTATGATTTATATGCAGTGTTAATATAGGAGAATAATGGAATTATCAAAGGATTATATATGTTGTATTTTATATTTTGAATTGTAATGTAAAGTTCATGTATGTAATATATTTTCCAAGATAGCTAAATTGATCAGTCCTTTGGGATTTGATTCCTTGTAATCATGCCAATGCATTAAAATAATTCATTGGCTCTAAGAATCTGGGGTCAGGGTGTGACAGTAATAATAACATGGTAAAATCTATGCTACAAACAACCCTATTCACATAGTAACTGTCACATACATAACTTATTTTAAATGTAAATTTCATTTAATTTCCATTAATTCTTTGTTTTAGGGGTTTACAATTCATTTCTAGAGGAAAGTGTGAGTTTTCATGATTTGAGCCAAATCGAGAGCCCATTTCCAGATTTAAAAACCAATTTTTGATGATTTTATAAATATTTAATTTTTAAATATTTTTCACCCATTCCACTTCCAAAATATCCTCCACTGACCTTTTTACACCAACAGTGAAATTTGGACCCCTTAGGAATCCATAACAAGGGGGTATTTAGGTTTTTATTTAAGAATTGGGTCAACCCGAAAGCCCATTTTCAAGTTTTAATTTTTTTTTTAATTTTTTAATATCTTATTAATTATAATGAATTTTTTGGTGATTCCACCTCCCTTTCTACCCTAATAATCCCAGGCACGCTCCCATTGACTTTATCCCCTCCTTAGAGCTCTTTGAAATCACGAATTAGGGTAGAAGTTCTTAGGGTGTCTCAAATCGTCCAGAATTGAAGAGGTAACTTCATCCCTGGTTAACTCTCTCAATTATTACTCTTTTCCCTCCATTATAGTTCCTAAATAACCTCCTAAACCTTGTTTGAACAACCCCTGAATTTTGGCTGTTTTAAATTTCAGCCACTGTTGTTTTGGAATGATTACTTCAGGATACTTCAAGTAAGTGAGTCAATTTCTTTCCCCATTAAAATTTCTTTGGGTTTCATTTGTTTTTATTAGGGTTTATTCCCTCTTTTTTAAAGTCACAAATGACCAGGGGGTAGGGTTTCGAACCTAAGGTCTAACCTTGGGTTTTATTTTCCAATTCTGGTGGTTTTAGGTTTGTTATAGGTTCTTATTGGTGTGGTGGCGGTGCAAATTAATTATCACACGGTGATTCAAGGGGTTTCCTTACTTTGGTAGGTGATTCCATGTTTGTGAAATATTTGTGTCTTAGAATTCTGTATTTATCATACTTTCATGTTTATCTCATTTTATTATTGCTGTAAAAAATTAGTTTTATTGGTGTTTGTTTTACAAATGAATCTTTAAATGCAAATTTCATATGAAATTGGGGGAGTTTTCATGGGAATGTTTTATTGGTTTATTTTGAAATTCCCTATTAATACTTAATTGATTTTATTGAACTATAATAGGGCTTCCAATAATGTTTTTAATTTTATCCCCTTTGTTTGTTTCTGTGAAAATGGGTTTTAATAGTGTTTGTGGAACATGTGAACTTTAAGTCCCATGTTTGTGTAAAAATGGAGGTTTTTCAAAGTTATCATTTATTAGTTCACAAGGGGCTTCCCTAAAAACGATTTGTTGTTTTAATATAAATTTATTGGTCTGAATTTCCTATTTTGGTAACTTTATGGTGTGAACATAGTGTGCAAGTTTGGTTCTTAAGGAGTTTAGTGTGTGAAACATTACGGGATTTGGAGGAATTGTTTTATTAAAAATCTAAGTGTTTTTGTGTGTGTTTTAAGTGGTATAAAATGTGATATATATTATATTATTTGTGTGTGACCATTATTGGTGTGTTATATGAAAATAGATTTATGTTGCATGATGAAATTTATTGAGCACAATAGGGGAAGCCCGGGTACCTAGGTGGGGCGGATTTATACTAGTACGACTAGTGGACCGGATGGGTTTTGTCCCTGTTTCACTTAGCAATTGGATAACGACAACTCTAACTAAACTATGTGGATGATGATTGGGGACCACTAGGTTATGGGAATGTTTCGTACTAGTGGCTCGTGCACGAGAACATATTTTTCTATGGTTACTTTACACTGAGGTATGAGGTACATAGTGCCCGAGACAACCTAGTGCCTATGGGTGTTCCTGATTTTGTTGCTCATTGGATTTGTGGTATTTACCCATATAATAGGGTGTGTTTGTAACTAAATTATAGTAGCTAACATATGTATTTTAATGTGTTAACATTCTGAAATTCTCAGATAGAAAATTGTTTTCAATTGAAGGTTGCATTTCTTGGAATTTTAACACTGTTTCACCTTGTGTATTAAAATTGCTTGTTTTATTCAAATTGTATTGCATGATCTTTGGAATCATCTGGTGGTATCCTATTAGGCTTAGGATCACACCCTAATTACACCCCTTGGGTGTAATTAGACCTTCTTATGCTTGACTCAGGTAAAGGGAAGGCTAAGGATGATGGCGGTTCAGGGTGTTAGTCCCCATCGCTGGGGCAGAGTTGTGGAGAAGGCTTGCGAGTGATGACCCCCTTGTCATGTGGAGTCCTCGGGGATGTCTTGATTTTCTCATTATTTATATTTGGACCACTTGTAGTTTCTTTAAAAAAATGTATTCAGATCTGGTTTTGTTAAGAATTGTTTAGCATAGAAATTTCAGATTCTAATTATTGATTGTTTTTTTATGTTTTATGCTTTCATTGTAACACCCCGAGATTTTATGAAAAATATTCTTTTTAATTTCATTAATGTCTTGTGTTGTACGCTACACCAAAAGGATCTTGCACAACACACATCCTTTACTTGCCTTGCATTACACGCAATCGCGACCTTCCACGATAGCGTGTGTAGTACGCAATATCGAGTTTCACTAAACAACGATATGCTATTAAAATATTATTAAAACTAGCCATTATGAATAGTAATAACCACTTTTTGAAATTTTGTAAATTTTATTTTTCAAAATGGACTTTATTTTTGGATTCGGAATATTGAAATTAGCTTAGGGTGAAATTTTGGTAATTTTCGGATAACTTTCATATTTTGATGAATAGTGGAAATTACTAAATTTTAATTAAAAACAACTTTTTCAATCGAAATAATTAATAGTGATAAATTATTAATTTTAGTGGTTTTAAAGTATATTTAGAATATATTTTTACAATTTAATACAATGTTGTTCATTGGATGTAATTTCACATTTAAACCAGTTATAAACAAGTGTCAATCTTTTGATAGTTATTATCTCTTAAAAACACGCATTTTGTTTTGACGACGGGAATTAATTTTTAAATTAATTAATGAAACTGATATTTTTTGAATTTGGTAAAATAGAAATCATTTTTGAGTTCATAATATCAGATATAGCTTAGGCCTAATTTTTGGTATTTTTCTGAAAACTTTCAATTTTTGATGAATAGTGGTAGTTAAAAAACTGAATTGTTCATAAAACTTAATTTTACCGCTTCTGTGAGTGGAATTTAAAACATCCGAGAGACACGGTTGATGTCATTAAGTAAAATGTGGTTCAATGAGATGAAAATAATTTTTTGGTGAATAGTAACTTTTTACTTTTTTTTACCACGGTTAAAAGTAAATAGGGTAATTAAGGGTAAAAATGATATTATTATTACCCTAACACATGTCAAAAATCTATTGGATAAGTGTAATTCGACCAAAAACAAGATTAGGAATAAAATATGACTATTTAGGCCCACTTGGATTAGATTAGGACATTTATTATTAATTTATTTAAAGAAGGGTTAAAAGAGTTAAAATCAAAGTTTATTTACTAAAACATTTTTAATATGGGGTTATAAAAAAGATAAATTCGACTATAAATATTCATTAGAAAGATAAATAGATTTCATACATAATGGTATTTTATTTGTAATTTTTAAACATTAAATAATTTAATTTATGTATGACACAATGATGATGCTGTAATTATCATATTAATGAAATATTGACATAATTGATGTTATAAACACAAAAATAAATGCAATTTGAGACTTTTTATGAATCCCACTAATTTTATAGGTTAATATGACATGTTAGTATTGATTTAATTAACTTGGTTCGAACTAATAATTCTGTTATGATTTTCACAAAAATCAATTACTAAATAGTGTCAAAATTGACATAAAATAGTTTTTAAAACAAATATTATATTGGTAATTGTTATTTTATTCCTAAAAATATAAGGTTCGGCAAAATTACTTAGATAAGGTTATATATATTAATAATAAACAACTTGGGGTTCGTTTGGCTGCTTATAGTAAGTTTATTAACCTTATAGTATAAGAACACAAGAAGACATGGTAAAAGTAAAATTATTTAACTTAATGTTAAATCTAAATGATAAGGTTAAAATAGGAACCTAAACTTATCTAAATTATATTGTATAAGGGTATTTCGACCCATCCCTACCTTAGCTTCGAAATATATCAATTTTGAGCTATTTAAAACCAAACTTGACTTTATAATAAAATAATAGTTTTAGTTATTCCAAAGGTGCCCCTCTCCTCCCTTATAAAAGGGCACCCCCTCCATCTATTCCTCACACAACTTTGAGCCTTCAAGATCGGCCAAACCCTGCCAAATTCTCTTCTCCACTTCCCTAGAAACATCCTAGAGTTTCTGGTCTTCCTCAAAGACCAGTTTTAGTGCCCTAAGAGGAGGTCTCAAAGAGGCGCTTCAAAGAAGAGGTAATTTCTGTTACCGATTCTTTCACCTTTATTTCTTCTTCCACTCCTCCTTATTAGGTTGTTTCATTATGAAGTAATAACATCAGTATCACTAATATACTGATATGTTATTATAATTATGAAACAACCCTATTTCACCATCTATCCATCCTACGGAAAACAAAATCACCGCGCATGCGTACGTACGGAATACCGTCTCCACGCTGTGTGAAATCTATTTTCCACCACCAACTTACATGGATGGGTATAATGGTGTAAAGAATAACTATAAATAGTTTTTATAACATCATAATGATTCTGATATATTGTATCATCCACTCCAATTCAATTCAATAATTATGGAAATGATATCATCGCTCGTGCGTACGTACGGACTACCGTCTCCACGACGTGATGAGATTCATTCTCCATGTTAACCATTTAAGAATGATTATAAAGTATATATAAGAAATAATAATTAAATATATGACATTATAAATCTACTTTATTTATGTGTGTATATATGTATGTCATCTACTTAATTCCATTCAACTCAATAAGGAAACGAAAACAGCTTTCATGCGTACGTACGGCCTACCGTCTCCATGAACGGCGTATTTCTTTCCATTTACTAATTTATTATATATATGTATATTCTGAATATATATTATATATAAATCATGTTTTATATTCTGCAATTAAGTAATTATGATCTAAGAAATCATATGAATAATTACAAGTCAAAACACAGATGACAAATGAAACATTTTTTCCCAAAATGCTCTTTAACATAGAATTTACAAAAAAACGGGTAATATAAAGTCATAAGTGAACCATATATGATGTCATAACAATGAGTATGATTCTGGAATAACTCAATGACATTATTTAAATCATTATACAGGAGGTTCGGACACTTACGAAGCATATCAGACCTAAGGTAAGGGAAATATCACAATCTCATTTTTATCCGAGATTGTTTATACTTTAGTAGTTACTGGGGTGTATTTTATCATCCACATCCATGTTTCCTCAATATTTAATATTATTTCCATCCAACTACAATTGTTTAAAACCTATTTTACCCTTTGGTAAGTTTTTAGTAAAAGATATCAAAGGAATCTTTTGTCATTTTTCATACGAGGTACTTTTTGACTTTTCCGACAAAAGTACGAGAAGAATGTTTTTTTTAACTTATACGGCATGAATGGATTTTTAAAACATTATTTCCAAAAAGCTTAATTTACAAGTTTTCAAGTTTATTTTTAATCAACTTCTTTTAGTTTAAAATTGTATGACATGTTAAGAAAGTAAAAGTGTTTTTGAAGTAGAAAGTATATTTTCCTCAAGAATGGAGTTCAAGTGTTTTATCAAAATTATTTTCCATCTAAGATAATAAAGGGTTCTGTTTATATCCCTATTTTTACATTGATTTGACTATGTTGTGATGGAATTATGTTTATGAATTCCTTTATCTTATATGAATTGTTTTATGATGTCACGATGTTTAAGATTCCCATTTTTATTACATGGGTTATGCTATGATGTATGATTTATGATTTTGTGGAACACATAAGAATGGTATCATTATGAGATGGGTGGGACCTATATCTCCCTCCAATGCATTGGGTAAAGATTTTATATCTCATGAGGTAGACATGGCTGGAATGGTAGGTTATACCGGTTCAGTGAAACAGGACTGAAACGAGGGTGACTCGGTTCAGAAAGGGACTTTGTCCACTAAGATAGTCTTGGCAATGAGTCTTGAATAATAAGAAATAATTCTCTATGATTATGTGTGTATGCCACAAAGTTTAATGTTTTAAGTTATGATTATTGTGATTACATTTCACTGCCATGATTTATCCCATGTTATGAAATTATGATCTCTTTTGCAGGTTAAGATTTCCAAAAGTTATGTGCTTATGTATATGATGTGATTGATATTTCTTTTGTTTACCCTTACTGAGCATTTGAGATCACCCTTTTATGTTTTCTTTTCCCCAGGATATAAAGAAAGGTTTTAGGTATAAAAAAAGGAAGATCTTTATGGGAGATGTTGAAGATCTTTCACCAGGATTAAAAGATTATATTCCGAGTTTCCCAAGACACTAAACTATTACGATCCTTGTGTGTGTGTTGTTGTTATGTACTAAGTATTCCGCAAAAGTAATGTAATGTCAATGTACGTCAGGATTCGGGTCTCTACAGTTGGTATCAGAGGAAAGGTTTAGTCAACCTTTGGAAACTAGGATGCGAAAGCGTTAGTGAGATCCCTAGAGATATTTCTAAGGTATGTCTAGGGATGTCCTTAAGGATAAGTATACGTATAGGATATAGTCCTAGAACTATGGTAACGATATTAGATTAAACCAAAGATGTTAGATATTGAAGTTACTCCCCCTTTATTATGACTTTTGCCTCTCACACTATTCTTTTTGGGTTTTAGAAAATGGCTGGAAACAAGATGATTCATGATAATGGAGGATATGATGGACAATGGAATGATATTCTTCATGAGCAACCAAATGAAATGGGATTTGGAAGTCCAAACATCATTATTATGCCAAATCAGCAATCTCATAATATGATCAATAAAGTAAAATTTGGTAAGTTTCCTGACTCGGCTAATAAGAGAAAGATGGAGTTTCATGATGATCATAGAGGAAAGAAAGTTCAATTTCCCCTATGTAAATAATGTGGGAAGAGGCATCAAGGAGAATGTTTCAAAGGAACTGGAAGATGCTTTGGGTGTGGAAAAGAAGGACATAAAGCCAGTAAGTGCAAAGGAAAAGGTTCAGTTAACACCATGGATGAGGATAATGGTATTGCTACAACATCAATAATGGTTAAATGTTTTAAATGTGGAATTTACGGGCATTATGCAAACCAATGCCCTAAAGGAAAGTCTCATGAAGAGAATCAGTATGGTCGTATGGGTAGTATTTATGTGGATGATGATGAAGAGACTACAAATGATATGTGAGATGAAAGAATTGTTGAAGCTCGGTCAATGGTTTAAGAATGTAGTGGAATGATTACATTTTTATCATGTGTAATGTTGTATAAGTAATCTCATGCTACTATGGAATAAAGAGACATCTATGGATTGTTACACTGTTGTCTTTCCTTGAGTTTTGAAAGTGTATGATTAATGTTACCAGTATCCATGAAAGGTTATTCAGATATTTTTGGAATGTAGATGATATGAGCATAATGAAGGGATAAGGAAAAAATTAAATGTTTGATAGTATTCATGAGATCATGACTGATATAAGGAGAAGGTTATATCATGGTTTGAGTATATATAATTTTTGGATTTTGGTATGTGGAAAGAGTTAACTTTTTTCAGCATTCATGTTTTCACTAAGGTTCAATGGGTATTCATTCTTCAAGAGAATACATGATTAAGGTATTCACATGTTTGTAATTTGACCAACAAGATATATCTTATGATATATGGGGGATAAATGATGGCATTCACGTGATTGTTCTGTGACATTTCAAGTAATCATTTTCTTTATACTATGAGCTTGGGCCGAAGTATTTTAGATAAGCCTAAAGATTAGAATGGATTATGTTGGACATAAGTTAGGATAAAATGTTTTTCGATATTATTGATGGGATGTTATAGTAATATAGCTTTAAAAAAAGGACAACCTGTAGGACGGGCGACAGCCCATCGCGTCGGACAAGGCTGTGGGAATCGAACCCGCAACCGAAGTGCGACTGGCCTTTATCGCCTACCACTGGCCTACAGGAAGTCCCTGTTTAGTAGAAACTAGTTTTATTATATTAAGCAGTATGATATATGAAGTATAAGTCCATTTTAGGAACCATATATGATTAATCTCACTATATAATGACTTATGTATATTTAATAACTTTTGCTAACCTTTTGTTTGAGACAGATGGAATGACCCGTCATTCTATCACATGATCTGCTAACACTTCACGAATAACAAATTCAACTTCATTTATTTAAGAAATGAAGTAGAAATTGTTCAAGGCACGAACAACAGTGAGATTGTACCAAAATAAAGTAATTATTTATTCTAATTCAAATTCTTCAACTTTAGGGAAATGATCTTGAAAACCAAAAATGTTGTCCTAGTGCTCTTATATCTGAATAATCAGATGGTACCTTAGATCATCACAAATTTATGGATTTGTGATTGTTGGCTTTTCCATAGCCATGTTCTTTACCACTCTCCCTCAGAACATGATGGTTAGATTTTTCTTCCATATCCATATTTTCACCTATGTGGAAACCCAGTGATTAGTTTATTTGGGTAACCGTTACGTTTCATACTTTTGTTTTTAAAGATTACTTTTGGTATTCCTTTTTATGATGTGGGTTTCTATCAAAGAAATTTTCAAATAGTAAACCATTTATAACCCCGATGAATTTCGAGGGCGAAATTCATTTTAAGGGGGGTAGAATGTAACACCCCAAGATTTTATAAAAAATATTCTTTTTAATTTCATTAATGTCTTGTGTTGTAAACTACACCAAAAGGATCTTGCACAACACGCATCCTTGACTTGACTTGCATTACACGCAATCACGACCTTCCTCGATAGCGTGTGTAGTACGCAATACCGAGTTTCACTAAACAACGATATGCTATTAAAATATTATTAAAACTAGCCATTATGAATAGTAATAACCACTTTTTGAAATTTTGTAAATTTTATTTTTCAAAATGGACTTCATTTTTGGATTCGGAATATTGAAATTAGCTTAGGGTGAAATTTTGGTAATTTTCGGATAACTTTCATATTTTGATGAATAGTGGAAATTACTAAATTTTAATTAAAAACAACTTTTTCAATCGAAATAATTAATAGTGATAAATTATTAATTTTAGTGGTTTTAAAGTATATTTAGAATATATTTTTACAATTTAATACAATGTTGTTCATTGGATGTAATTTCACATTTAAACCAGTTATAAACAAGTGTCAATCTTTTGATAGTTATTATCTCTTAAAAACACGCCTTTTGTTTTGACAACGGGAATTAATTTTTAAATTAATTAATGCAACTGATATGTTTTGAATTTGGTAAAATAAAAATCATTTTTGAGTTCATAATATCAAATATAGCTTAGGCCTAATTTTTGGTATTTTTCTGAAAACTTTCAATTTTTGATGAATAGTGGTAGTTAAAAAACTAAATTGTTCATAAAAATTAATTTTACCACTTCTGTGAGTGGAATTTCAAAAATCCAAGAGACACGGTTGATGTCATTAAGTAAAATGTGGTTCAATGAGATGAAAATAATTTTTTGGTGAATAGTAACTTTTTACTTTTTTTTACCACGGTTAAAAGTAAATAGGGTAATTAAGGGTAAAAATGATATTATTATTACCCTAACACATGTCCAAATTCTATTGGATATGTGTAATTCGACCAAAAACAAGCTTAGGAATAAAATATGACCATTTAGGCCCACTTGGATTAGATTAGGACATTTATTATTAATTTATTTAAAGAAGGGTTAAAAGAGTTAAAATCAAAGTTTATTTACTAAAACATTTTTAATATGGGGTTATACATAAGATAAATTCGACTATAAATATTCATTATAAATATAAAAAGATTTCCTACATAATGGTATTTTATTTGTAATTTTTAGACATTAAATAATTTAATTTATGTATGACACAATGATGATGCAGTAATTATCTTATTAATGAAATATTGACATAATTGATGTTATAAACACCAAAATAAATGAAATTTGAGACTTTTTATGAATACCAATAATTTTATATGTTAATATGACATGTTAGTATTGATTTAATTAACTTGGTTCGAACTAATAATTCTGTTATGATTTTCACAAAAAATCAATTACTAAATAGTGTCAAAATTGACATAAAATAGTTTTTAAAACAAATATTATATTGGTAATTGTTATTTTATTCCTAAAAATATAAGGTTCGTCCAAATGACTTAAATAAGGTTATATATATTAATAATAAACAACTTGGGGTTCGTTTGGCTGCTTATAGTAAGTTTATTAACCTTATAGTATAAGAACACAAGAAGACATGGTAAAAGTAAAATTATTTAACTTAATGTTAAATCTAAATGATAAGGTTAAAATAGGAACCTAAACTTGTCTAAATTCTATTAGATGAGAGGATTTCGACCCATCCCCACCTTAGCTTCGAAATATATCAATTTGGAGCTATTTAAAACCGAACTTGACTTTAGAATAAAATAATATTTTTAGTTATTCCAAAGGTGCCCCTCTCCTCCCTTATAAAAGGGCACCCCCTCCCTCTCTTCATCACACAACTTTGATCCTTCAAGCTCGGCCAACCCCTGACAAATTCTCTTCTCCACTTCCCTAGAAACATCCTAGAGGTTCTGGTCTTCCTCAAAGACCAATTTTAGTGCCCTAAGAGGAGGTCTCAAAGAGGCGCTTCAAAGAAGAGGTAATTTCTGTTACCGATTCTTTCACCTTTATTTCTTCTTCCACTCCTACTTCTTAGGTTTTTTCATTATGAATTAATAACATCAGTATCACTCATATACTGATATGTTATTATAATTATGAAACAACCCTATTTCACCATCTATCCATCCTACGGAAAATGAAATCACCGCGCGTGCGTACGTACGGAATACCGTCTCCACGCTGTGGTGAAATCTATTTTCCACCACCACCTTACATGGATGGGTATAATGGTGTAAAGAATAACTATACATAGTTATTATAACATCATAATGATTCTGATATATTGTATCATCCACTCCAATTCAATTCAATAATTATGGAAATGATATCATCGCTCGTGCGTACGTACGGACTACCGTCTCCACGACGTGATGAGATTCATTCTCCATGTTAACCATTTAAGAATGATTATAAAGTATATATAAGAAATAATAATTAAATATATGACATTATAAAGCTACTGTATTTATGTGTGTATATATGTATGTCATCTACTTAATTCCATTCAACTCAATAAGGAAACGAAAACAATGTTCATGCGTACGTACGGCCTACCGTCTCCATGAACGGTGTATTTCTTTCCATTTAATAATTTATTATATATATGTATATTCTGAATATATATTATATATAAATCATGTTTTATATTCTGGAATTAAGTAATTATGATCTAAGAAATCATATGAATAATTACAAGTCAAAACACGGATGACAAATGAAACAATTTTACCCAAAATGATCTTTAACATAGAATTTACAAAAAAACGGGTAATATAAAGTCATAAGTGAACCATATATGATATCATAACAATGAGTATGATTCTGGAATAAGTCAATGGCATTATTTAAATCATTATACAGGAGGTTGGGACACTTACGAAGCATATCAGACCTAAGGTAAGGGAAATATCACAATCTCATTTTTATCCGAGATTGTTTATACTTTAGTAGTTACTGGGGTGTATTTTATCATCCACATCCATGTTTCCTCAATATGTAATATTATTTCCATCCACCTACAATTTTTTAAAACCTATTTTACCCTTTTGTAAGTTTTTAGTAAAAGATATCAAAGGAATCTTTTTTCATTTTTCGTACGAGGTACTTTTTGACTTTTCCGACAAAAGTACGAGAAGAATGTTTTTTTTAACTTATACGGGATGAATGGATTTTTAAAACATTATTTCCAAAAATCTTACTTTACAAGTTTTCAAGTTTATTTTTAATCAACTTCTTTTAGTTTAAAAGTGTATGACATGTTAAGAAAGTAAAAGTGTTTTTGAAGTAGAAAGTATATTTTCCTCAAGAATGGAGTTCAAGTGTTTTATCAAAATTATTTTCCATCTAAGATAATAAAGGGTTCTGTTTCTATCCCTATTTTTACATTGATTTGACTATGTTGTGATGTAATTATGTTTATGAATTCCTTTATCTTATATGAATTGTTTTATGATGTCACGATGTTTAATATTCCCATTTTTATTACATGGGTTATGCTATGATGTATGATTTATGATTTTATGGCACACATAAGAATGGTATCATTATGAGATGGGTGGGACCGATATCTCCCTCCAATGCATTGGGTAAAGATTTTATATCTCATGAGATAGACATGGCTGGAATGGTAGGTTATACCGGTTCAGTGAAACAGGACTGAAACGAGGGTGACTCGGTTCAGAAAGGGAATTTGTCCACTAAGATAGTCTTGGCAATGAGTCTTGACTAATAAGAAATGATTCTCTATGATTATGTGTGTATGACACAAAGTTTAATGTTTTAAGTTATGATTATTGTGATTACATTTCACTGCCATGATTTATCCCATGTTATGAAATTATGATCTCTTTTGCAGGTTAAGATTTCCAAAAGTTATGTGCTTATGTATATGATGTGATTGATATTTCTTTTGTTTACCCTTACTGAGTATTTGAGCTCACCCTTTTATGTTTTCTTTTCCCAAGGATATAAAGAAAGGTTTTAGGTATAAAAAAAAGGAAGATCTTTATGGGAGATGTTGAAGATCTTTCACCAGGATTAGAAGATTATATTCCGAGTTTCCAAAGACACTAAACTATTACGATCCTTGTGTGTGTGTTGTTGTTATGTACTAAGTATTCCGCAAAAGTAATGTATTGTCAATGTACGTCAAACTTTGGGTCTCTACATTCATACTCGGGTAAATTGTTCCCAAACCATATTTTTTTGATACCCGGGAACTTGTGAAAGCCCGTGGGGATAGGGAACTCCCTTCGGGCCTTGCCATGGGGTGGTTTTGGTGCCATTAATTATGGCGACCAGATCCGGTTCGTGACAAAATGGTATCAGAGGGGGTTAATGTTTTTGGGTTATATTGCTATTTTGGGATGAGTCAGGATAGACAGGAGCTAGGACTGTCAGGGAACAGGGTTTTGGTTGTGAGTAGGGTGCCTGGCCCACACCTCTCATGGTAGACCTTGAGTCACCAGGGAATGTTGGAATTTATGGATTGACTTCACTTCCAAGTGAGACGTGTGTGCTGCAGACCACATGTGGACATCAGATGGATGTGGAGTAGTTTTTTCTTTTATTACTGAAATGTTTTTAGTTTATTTATATCTGATGTATTTGATTACAATTTTCAGAATTGTGGTATAGAATATTGTTTTGTGACTGTTTCATTTTGTAGAAACATGCCTCCCTGGAAAGCTCACATGCACCCACAGGAGGAAGCTGGAGAGAGTTCTCCCACACCGATTGATTAGAGGATCATGGAGGTTGTGGTTCGGGTGATCCAAGCTTTGGGACAGGGACCAACTCATGCTCCTATACCTGTTTGGGAAGAAGCGACAGGTTCTAGAAAAGATAAAGCACAAGAGTTTCTGAAAAACAGGCCTCCTACCTTCCGAGGTGGTTGAGAACCCCAGGAAGCAGAAGAATGGCTCAAGAAGATCGAGCGTATATTTGAGTTCCTAGAAACACCCGAGGAGTTCAGGGTGAAGTGTGCCTCCTTTATGTTGAATGGTCCTAGCCGTAAGTGGTGGGAGTCAGTGCTTCAGGCTGGGAAGAATGAGCAGATGCGCTGGGGATATTTCAAGGCTGTCTTCAATGAACAGTACTGCCCTGAGGTATTGGCTTATGCTAGGTCTAGAGAGTTCATGGAAATTGTTTAGGGGAATCGATCTGTGATGGATTATGCCAACCGTTTTGCTGAGTTGGTTCGGTATGCTCCAGAAATTGTCTCTAATGACCACGCGAAGGCCCAGAGGTTTGAGAAAGGCTTGCGACCAGAGATATACTCCCAAGTGTTCTTGTTTAAGTTGAGGACCTATGCTCAGGTTGTTGATCAGGCGTGCATGGTAGATATTGATAGGAAAGGCAGGGAAGGTTTCTATGGTTCAGTATCAGCAGTGGGCAATGGAATCTCCTTAGATAAGAAAAGGAACCGGGAGGATCATATGAAGAAAGGAGGGGGCAGTTTAGGCCACTCTTCCAGGCAGCTTTCTTCTGTGGCTTCTGATGCGAGATTGGTCGTGTTCCACCAATGTGGGTAGACCGGGCATATCTGACCAGCATGTCCACTTCCTCCAAATCCTTGTTACCAGTGTGGAGGTATGGGGCATTTGAAGCACTTCTGCGGTGTGGAATATCCACTCCCAAGTGGGGCAGGGTCAGTGGCTTCAAGAGGAGTGCCAGCACAGTCTGAGCCATCGAGGACTGGGGGATATTGATTTGGCAGTCGTGGTGGTAGGTCTAGATCATCTTCTAGGCAGAGCCAGTTCAGAGCACATCCAGAAACTAGCAGTCATCCTCAGGCAGAAACTGGACATCTCCATGTAGTGGATTTGGCACTAGTAGGATCAGAGGCAGGATCGTCGACAGTTCGAGGTACCGTTCTGATCGCATCTTCTATCGCTACTTCTCTTTTTGATACTGGTGCCTCTGTTTCATTCATTTCTACCCATTTTTTGGACATTCTGAATTTTCCAACTGAGTTGATGCCTTTTGCGATGGAGTTGGTGACACCGCTGGGAAAGAAGAAGGAGTAGGGCCTCAGGTGCCCCTCGTGTGCGCTTTCCGTGTTAGGGGATGAGATGGAGTAGGACCTCCTGGTTCTATACATGGAACTATTTGAGATAATACTTGGAATGGATCTCTAGTAAAATTCTAGGCACACAATTATTTCTACAGACAACATGTGAGTTTCACGGAACCTGATGGGAGTCGTCAGGTTTTTCGTGGAGAATGGGATCCTCGGTCAGGTCGTGCAGGACCTCCACTCCAAGAGTTGGGAAGTGTTATCTTCCAGTTATCTTCAATCATGCTAGATAATGGTCTTTCCCCTGAAGGTTCACTATCTCATGTAGTGAATGAGTTTCCAGAGGTATTCCCAGATGATTTTTCAGGTTTCCCCCCGGAGCGGGATGTTGAGTTTTCGATTAATCTGGCGTCGGGAACACAGTCGATATCTCTTCCCTCTTATCGCATGGACCTTACCGAGCTGAGGGAATTAAAGATAGAGTTGTATGACTTATAATCCAAAGGATTCATTCGCCCGAGCGTCTCTCCTTAGGCCTCTCCTGTGTTGTTCGCCAAAAAGGCTGATGGATCCCTCCGGTTGTGCATTGACTACCGAAAGCTGAATAAGGTAACAATTAAAAACAAATACCCTTTTCTTAGAATAGATGATTGGTTTGATTAGTTTAAGGGGGAAAAGTGGTTCTCAAAGATAGACTTGCGTTCAAGGTATCATCAACTCAGGGTGAAGGAGTCAGATATCCCAAAAACAGCCTTCCGAAGCAGGTACGACCACTTTGAGTATTTGGTCATGCCCTTCAGATTGACCAATGTTATAGTGGTCTTTATGGAACTTACGAATAGGGTGTTCCATTAGTATCTTGATTCCTTTTTTGTGGTGTTCGTGGATGACATTATGGTATACTCTAGATCTGAGGAGGAACACGAACATCACTTGAGGATCATTTTGGGTACATTACGAGATCACCGCCTCTATGCAATGTTGTCAAAGTGCACTTTTTGGATTAGGGAAGTGAGATTTCTAGGGCATGTGATCTCTGAGCAGGGGGTTTCAGTGGAACCCGAGAAGATTAGTGTGGTTATGTCATGGGAGCAGCCGGAGAACGTGTTCGAGATCAGGAGTTACCTTGGCCTGGCTGGTTATTACAGGTGATTCGTTCGGGATTTCTCTCGGAGTGCATCACCGATGACTGCGCTCACCCGGAAAGGGGTGAATTTTGTATGGGGTCCAGAATGTCAGGCATCATTAAAGGAGATGAAGATGCAGTTGACTACCACCCCCGTGCTGATTTTTCCTAAGGCCGGGAAGGGGTATGTGGTTTATTGTGATGCTTCAGGTATGGGTCTTGGGTGCGTGCTTATGCAGGATGATCACATGGTGGCTTATGGATCTCTCCAACTTCGACCACATGAAAAGAACTACCCTACCCATGAATTAGAGTTGGAAGCGGTGATGCATGCTTTGAAGACTTGGCGTCACTACCTCTTTGGAGAGAAGTTTGTGCTCTACTCTGATCACAAAATCTTAGCCTATATCTTCTCGCCGAAGGACCTCAACTTGAGGCAGCATCGCTGGATAGAGTACTTGTAGGGGTTCGACTTTGACATTGTGTATACCCCAGTCAAGGGTAATGTGGTGGCTGAAACTTTGAGCAGAAGAGTTCCAGTGTAGGCTTTGAGGAAGTCTAGTGATGAGTGGACATTGATGGGTCTCTTTTCTCAGATGCATGTGGAGACCAGGGAACACAATGGAGGGGCATTCTTGGCGAGCGTCCAGTTGACTCCTTCTCTATTGGAGTTGATTCAGAGAGAACAGCCCAGTGATGATCTTTGTCAGTAGTCGAAGCAGTTTCTTCATGGTGGGGAGACATCCTCTGATTGGTCGTCGTCTCCCGAGGGCATCTTGTGCTTCAAGGGCCGTTCAGTAGTTCCATTATCTTTGCGGAAGGTGCTGATGCAGGATTGCCACCATTCTCAGTGGGTTGTCCATCCGGGTACCACTAAGATTTATTATGATGTCCGTCGACTGTTTCGGTGTCCTGATATGAGACGGGACATAGCGGACTTTGTTTCGAGATGCTACACATTCCAGTAGGTGAAACAAAATAACCAAAGGACTTCTGGTTTTCTCCAAACACTACCCATTCCTACCTGGAAGTGGGACGAGGTCACCATGGACTTCATTGTTGGCTTACCTCGCACACCTCGGGGTAAGAATTCAATTTGGGTGGTGATTGATCATCTGACCAAATCAACCCACTTCATTCCGATAAAAGATACAACTAAAGTGGATGAGTTGGGCCATTTGTATCTTTAGGAAGTGGTGAGACTCCATGGCGCACCATCAGCAATTGTCTCAGATAGAGACCCCTGCTTCACTTCTCAATTTTGGGAAGGCCTTCAAAAGGCCTTGGGGTATCAGATTAAGATGAGCACGACATACCACCCTCAGACGGATGGTCAGATAGAGCGGGTGAATCCGATTTTGGAGGAAATACTTCGTGCATGTGTCATGGACTTTGGAGATTATTGGGATAGCCATTTGGGATTGGTTGAGTTTTCTTATAATAATAGTTACCAATCCTCAATTCGAATGGCCCCTTTTGAGGTGCTCTACGGTCGGCCATGTCGGTCCCCCCTATGTTGGGCTGAGGTAGGTGAGACCTCACTACTGGGGCTGAGTCTGGTGCAGGAGACATATGAGAAGGTAAAATTAATCAGGCAACATTTATTTACAGCTTAGAGTCGTCATAAATCATATGCTGACCAGAGGCGTCGAGACCTAGAGTTTTCTGTGGGTGATAGGGTATTCTTGAAAGTGGCCCCTCGTTTGGGCCATCGTCGATTGGGGAAGCAAGGGAAGTTGACGTCACGGTATGTCGGGCCCTTTGATATCACTGAGCATATTGAAAAAGTGGCATACAGGTTGGCCTTACCTTCTCATTTGACATCCATCCACGAAGTCTTCCATGTATCCTTGTTGAAGAAATACAACCCGGATCCGTCCCATGTGCTGAGTTGGGAAGAACTGAAGATAGAGCCTAACTTGTCTATTGTAGAGCGTCCGGTACAAATAGTGGACTCCCAAGACAAGGTTCTTCTAGGTAAGTCCATTCCACTGGTTCGGCTTCATTGGCAGCATGGTAGTGATACTCATGAGACATGGGAGCAGAATTCATGGGTCGAGGAAGAGTACCCATTCCTATTTTCAAATAAAGCTTCATGTTGACTTTTAGGGGTGAAACGTCATTCATGGTGGGGATAATTTTCACATACATAACTTATTTTAAAGGTAAATTTCATTTAATTTCCATTAAATCTTTGTTTTAGGGGTATTCCATTCATTTCAGAAAGAAAGGGTGAGTTTTCATGATTTGGGCCAAATCGAGAGCCCATTTCCAGATTTAAAAACCGATTTTGATTATTTTATAACTATTTCATTTTTAAATATTTTTCACCCATTACACTTTCAAAATATCCTCCACTTACCTTTTTACACCAAAAATGAAATTTGGACCCCTTAGGAATCCATAACAATGGGGTATTTGGGTTTTTATTTAATAATTGGGCCAACCCGAAAGCTCATTTTCCAGTTTTAATTTGTTTTTTTTTAATTTTTTAATATCATATTCATTATAATGAATTTTTAGGTGATTATACCTCCATTTAGACCCTAATAAGCCTAGGCGCTCTCCCATTGCATTTATCCCCTCTTTAGAGCTCTTTGATATCTCGAATTAGGGTAGAACTTCTTAGGGTGTCTCAAATCGTCCAGAACTGAAGAGGTAACTTTATCCCTTGTTAACTCTCTCAATTCTTACTCTTTTCCCTCCATTACAGTTCCTAAATGACCTACTAAACCTTTTTATAACAACCCCTGAATTTTGTCTGTTTTAAATTTCAGCCACTGTTGTTTTGGAGTGATTACTTCAGGATACTTCAAGTAAGGGAGTCAATTTCTTTCCCCTTTCAAATTTCATAGGGTTTCATTTGTTTTTATTAGGGTTTATTCCCTATTACTTGAAGTCACAAATGAACCGGGGGTAGGGTTTCGAACCTAAGGTTTATCCTTGGGTTTTATTTTCCAATTATTGTGGTTTTAGGTTTGTTCTATGCCCTTATTGGTGCGACGGTGGTGCGAATTAATTTTCACACGGTGATTCAAGGGTTTTCTTTACATTGGTAGGTGATTCCATGTTTATGAAATCTTTGTGTCTTAGCATTCTGTATTTATCATAATTTCTGGTTTATCTCATTTTATTATTGCTGTATAAAATTAGTTTTATTGGTGTTTGTTTTGCAAATAAATTTTTAAATGCAAATTTCATGTGAAATTGGGGGGGGGGGAGGGTTCATGGGAATGTTTTATTGGTTTATTTGGGAATTCCCTATTAGTGCTTAATTGATTTTATTGACCTATAATAGGGCTTCCAATAATGTTTTTAATTTTATCCCCTTTGTTTGTTTCTATGAAAATGGGTTTTAATAGTGTTTGTGGAACATGTGAACTTTAAGTCCCATGTTTGTGTAAAAATGGAGGTTTTCAAAGTTATAATTTCTTAGTTCACAAGGGGATTACCTAAAAACGATTTGTTGTTTTAATAGAAATTTATTGGTCTGAATTTTCTTTTTTGGTAACTTTATGGTGTGAACATAGTGTGCAAGTTTGGTTCTTAAGGAGTTTAGTGTGTGAAACATTACGAGATTTGGAGGAATTGTTTTATTAAAAATCTATGTGTTTTGTTGTGTGTTTTAAGTGGTATAAAATGTGATAGATACTTTATTATTTGTGTGTGAACAGTAGTGGTGTGTTATATGAAAATATATTTATGTTTCATGATGAAATTTATTGAGCACAAAAGGGGAATCCCAGGTACCTAGGTGGGGCAGATTTATACTAGCACGACTAGTGGACCAGATGGGTTTTGTCCATGTTTCAATTAGAATTTGGATAAAAAAAACTCTAAATAAACTATGTGGATGATGATTGGGGACCAATAGGTTATGGGTATGTTCCCTACTAGTGGATCGTGCACGAGAACATATTTTTCTATGGTTACTTTACACCGAGGTACGGGGTACATAGGGCCTGAGACAACCTAGTGCCTAGGGGTGTTCCCGATTTTGTTTCTCATTGGATTTGTGGTATTTACCCATATACTAGGGTGTGTTTGGAAGTAAATTACAGTAGATAACATTTTTATTTTTATGTGTTAACATTCTGAAATTCTCAGATTGAAAACTGTTTTCAATTGAAGGTTGCATTTATTGGAATTTTAACACTGTTTCACCTTGTGTATTAAAATTGCTTGTTTTGTTCATATTGTATTGAATGCTCTTTGGAATCATCTGGTGGTATCCTATTGGTATTAGGATAACACCCTACTTACACCCCTTGGGTGTAAGTTGACCTTCTTATGCTTGACTCAGGTAAAGGGAAGGCTAATGGTGATGGTGGTTCGGGGTGTTAGTCCCCATCGCTGGGGCGGAGTTGTGGAGAAGGATTGTGGGTGATGAACCCCTTGTTGTGTGGAGTCCTTAGGGATGTATTTTTGTTGTCATTATTTGTATTTGGAACACTTTTAGTGTCTTTAAACAAATTTATTCAGATCTGGTTTTATTAAGAATTGGTTAGCATAGAAATTTCAGATTCTAATTATTGAATGCTTTTTTATGTTTTATGCTTTCATACCCGGGTAAACCATTCCCAAACCAGATTTTTCTTGATACCCAAGAACTTGTGCTAGCCCTTGGGGGTAGGGAACTCCCTTTGGGCCTTGCCATGGGCTGGGTTTGGTGCCGTTAATGGTGGCGACCAGATCCGGTTCGTGATAGTAACCATAATTTTACTCCAAAAAAGTGCGACACTGAAACCTCATGACTCACACCCCATGCCACAAACTAAGAACCATGAAACATCCCAATGGTTCATGGGGCGGTACACTATACTAATAAAAAATCATCTCCCCTAGCCAAATCTTAATGAATCAACACATAAATCTACAATGAAATAATTCCATTTCATCTAAAACTTTAACTCAAAATCTATAATATCTTGTGTTTATATGAGTTAAATGTTTCAATAAGAATTTAACTTTTCAATTATCGAATGGGTAAAATTTTGATCATAGATTCATTAAATAATTATTAGAGTTTTAATTACTCAAATTAAGGTGTTTAAATATGGGATAATGATCAAAAGTTATCTTGGGTACTCAGGTGAGATTTCAAGGATTTGGGTTATGTTTTAGAAGTTTTGGAGATTTCTGGCCAGGGTGCACAACTTATAGGAAATCATGCGGCACCCTGAACCTCAATGAAATTTCAGTTCCTTATTTAAGGCACACAATTATATCACATAGATGGTTTATGGCTAAGTTTAAACCATGTGAGTTTCAGAGGGAACCACATGAGGTGGTAGGGACCTAGGGCTAGGATCATGGATTGTACATGGTTGTAGAAAAACTGTGTGAAATGTTGCAGACTGAGATAGTTTAAAATAGAATGGTTGACATATAGTTTGAAAAATCATGTGGCCTAACCACACAAGAGGGTTACATGATAGTTCCTACCACATGGTTTGGAGAGCTATGTGGCCAAACCATTCAGGATATTAAAATTATTGAACTTACTATTTTCTCCCTCCAGTTCTTTAAGCCCCCAGCCCCACATATGCCCTCTTCTACCTTGAATGACCCAACCAAACCCTTCCATTTGGTTTTTACTCCCCCATTTATTTTGGGTGTATTTTAGCACCATTATTTGTTGTTTAGTGGTATGTTTTTAACTATGGTGGCCTCATTTCTTCTTCCCCTCTATTTTCTCAATTTTTTGGTTTCTCCTAAATATGGTTTTGGTTTTGATTTTATTGAATCATAGTGGAATAAACCATTTATCATGGGGATTTGACTCTATTTAGGAAGAGGGTGACTCGGGATGCCTTTTTCATACAACAGATCATCGATTCGACCAAGTTATGACATGTTGAGTAATTTTCTTTAGTTTTAGGCTAAAAATAATTTTAAATGCCTAATGTTTTGGTGTCAGTTTTTGGAGATTTTTTTGGTGTAGGGTCGGGGGTTTGAGATGGACCCTTGGGGTTCTATTAGAGGTGGTTACAATGTGGTATAACTTCATAGAAAGTTATCTGGGTTTATGATTAATTGAAATGTAATTAATTATTTTATTATTATTATTAATTAATTTTGAATGTTTTCTTCAATTTAGGGGATCTATATGTTGAGAAGGATCTAGTTGATCGAGGGTGATCTTGGATGGGACTTGGAAGCTGCTACCAACCCTTGGTGATAAATTAGAAATCATCACATGAGATAGGTGTTCTCAAATACTTTCCTTATGAAATTTATGTTTTTTATGGCACATGTAGATGTGTGGGAATTACATTTAGGGTGATGCACTTGGGTAATTTAAATAAATGAACTATTTATAAAATTATTATTATTTAATTAAAATGGATGAGGTCAAAGGGTCAAGAAAAAACCTTGTGCACTAGCCTATCACCACAACTATTGATGGCTAAGGTAGAGACTTTGAGATATCTAATGTTCTCCATATCCTCCATGATGTGAGTCAAGACTCAATGAGACTCTTAACCCATGTGTCGGGGATTAATATGAATCTAATATAGGGGTGGGGATATAATAGAAATAATAGGCTATGTAGGCCTTATAAGACCACTCATGGACTTCAAGGAATTCAGGTTCATTGAGGTGAGGACATGATGGGAGATCATATTTTGTCTAATGTGACCAGGCCTATATGAATATACCATAGGCTAAATGGGATTGGTTTGGGTGAGAAAACCAACCCAAAGTGACCCTAGGGACCAAGATGGCCCATGATACATATTTTTAATAGTTTCTTATGAGGAGAGACCTTATGTATCCATCGAGGCCATATTACCTTATTAATAATTCCATGAGACACAACATCTTAGTGCGTTAGGTGTTGAAACAAGATCATGATTGAGATCAAGGACCCATAAGTGGTGTATCTATTGTACTAATACTGAGGGGAACTAGTGGCTATTCTATTAATAGAACAAAACTATGTAGGTGTGTGTGGGATAGTGGAAAGTGTCATCATAGGACCCTCAATAGACTGATGAGACCAATGTGATATGGACAATGATGATGGGTATGGTGTTTGACTATCCCATTGGTTTTTTTTAATGCACCCTATGGGATGATAAAATAATGTTGGGATATTATGGTTATGGATCAAAGTAAAAGGATGAGATGACTTGATTATAGATGGTATGGTTGGATCTTCCATGAATTTAGAGCTTAGTACTAGAGCCACCATGGATTTGGGGAATGGTTATGATAGGGGATTCCATGGATTTGGATCTTAGATGATAGGACTACCATAAGTATCATCCCTAGAGTTTTTAGGATATTGATAGGGGATTCCATGGATTTAGAGATATAATGATAGGGTTTTCATGGATTTATCCCAGAATTTGAGAGGATGTAATGGGTGATAACATAGTTTTAGATCCCAAATGTTAGGACTATCATGGGCCTCATCCTTAGAGTCATGAATATGATAGGTAATACCTTATATTAGGTTCTCAAATGATAGGAATTCCATGGTATGGGACCCAATATTTGTGAGGATCGTTTGAGAATGCCATGGATATGAAGCCCATATTTTACTTGGGATGAATGATCTTTGAGACATGCAGAGAGACCCTGACACTGGCCAAAGTAGGAATAGTTTACTAGGGTTCCAGACCTAAGTATTGATAGTAAGTTATTTTTTCTTAATTTTTCATTTATTTTAATTTATCAAGTCACTTGAACATATCACTAAATTTATTGGTTAGTATGAGACCACATTGGTGGTTCCCCACTAAGTTTTATACTCACACCCTACTCAAACCACCACTTCACTTGGGTACCTAAGTAGAATCATGCTTAGATATATGAATAAGTTGGGAAAAGGGATAATATTAGTCGATTGAGTTGGCTTAGATGCGTACTTGGATCCTGGGATAAGGTATGTATCAAGGATTCCATAGAAACAATGTTTTTGTTTCCTTTATTTATTTTTGGTTTGTATTTATAACCAGCATAATGGGAAGACTATTTTATGTGTGACATGGTCATTTGAGACTTCATTTCATTTATTACAACCTTGTTTATGTTTATTACTTCCAATTTCAATTTATTTATGATGGATTATTTTTAGTTATTTATTCCATTATTTCACACTCTGATATAGGGGGTATAGTCTCCCCATTGCAGAACCTTAGACCCTCACCGCTAGTTGGAAGCCTATGATGTATGGGGAGGTGCACATGATTTCATGTGGAAAACTGGTCTAAATACTATTCATGGAGTAAGCCATGGTGGGATTTTACAATGTGGAATCATAGCATTTATTTTATTTTGTGTTACAATTTTCTGATTTGGTAGATGAGAGATTTACAAATGTATCAGAGCCTGTGATGGATATCAGGTTGGTGCATTGATAGCACCAATTCTAGTAGAAATTCTATGTTTCCAAGGATGAGATTTATATTTTGGTTTTCAATGTTATGGTTTTATATGATTTTATCCTTGAGTGATTCACATGGATGTTTGATGTTCTTGATTTATTGCAGATTTCTATCTCTTAGCCCACTAGAAAGAGGCCAATGATTTTATTTGACTCTTGTAAGATAGAGGCAAGAGGTGTATCATGCATTATATCATGCATACAAGATTCATATGAAAAATAGTCCTACTGGTGTATGATTCATTGATTTTGATGATATTTTTTTAAAGTCTCAAAAACTACTCATGAATTGTTTTCTTGTATAAGTACTTAGAGTAATTCTACTCAACTGGTCCGACTTGTCTAGGAATTTTATCTTGATGGAAGTTCATGTGGATTTATAATGATATGTTTTTTGGTGTGGATGCAGACTCATTATTCATGTATTAGAGGTGTAGTGACCCTGATGGGTTGGGGTGGGAATATGGTACCTAACATTTGGACCCCTTTGTGGTGTTGTTGTTTAATTTTGGTTACTTCAAGTTATAGTAAAAACCTATATAATGTTTTCGCACATATCCTAGAATTAAAATTTACTTAACCAAACTATGGGTGTGTGTTTCCCTTAATATTAATTATCTAGGAAAATTCCATTTATTATGTGAAGAGTTGATTGGCGAGGAATGATCCTCGAGGGAGTAGTTTGATGTGTAGATTATTAGAGAGGATGGGTGCTCTAGTAGTGGGTGATGGTTTTGGTATGTGATTACATTGTATGTGAGATCCCATGAGTGGGTGTTTGGGCATATTTATTCCATGGGTTTTTTGAGATGGGAGCATGTATGATGTCCATGGGTTGTGAGATTCTATTAGTTTTGAACTAGGGGTTTGGTGGTCCGACATAGTGACCCTTTGTGATACCTATCTAGTAGGGATATGTGTGAGACCTATAGACCCTTAGTTATGACTAAAAACCTCAGTGATCTAGCTTTTGGTGTGATCAAGGTAAATCCATGAGAGGTGTTATCCTGAGTTGGTGGTTTATTTAGAGATGTAAGAACAGATGGGTACTTCAAGGTGAGATAAATGAATGAGAGTTACTTAGGGTTTGTGGTATGGGTAGGATGATGCCTTTGGTTTCCAAGGTCACACATAGAGTTCTTGGGTATCAAAAATTATCCCGATGGGCATGACTATTTCGGTACCTGCCCTTGTTGAGTAGTGGATGTGCTTGTAGTGGTGCGATAAAAGCATGAGTGGAAACTCATGACTGTAATGACACTTGGTGATAGATAAGAGTGTGGATGAGTTTGACATGCCATGGAATAAGTGTTAGAACTTGTAGTGCAAGGATGAAAACTATTTGCGGGTGTTCATTTGATGGATCTTGGAATGAGAAAGGTACCTAGTTTGAAGACGGGTTCAAAGGGAGATCCTAGATTAGTGATACTAATGTTCCATAGTGCATGGACAACCTGGTCTTGATAATGTGTGACCCACATGAGCGTGTGTTGGGTTTTGAAATTAGTACTAGTCATGAGTGGGCTGAGGATCGATGGATTTGGATTAGGTTTTTGTGGGTGTGGAGACTTAGATATTTTTATGGAATAAAGGAAGTACCCCAGTGATGAGAGATATTCTAAAAATGGATCAGGTGCTATGAAATAGTAGACCTGAGGTTGTATCTTGGCATGAATTATCATGTAAACATGGTGTTAGGGGTTGAAAATATATGAGTGTTTCTTATAAGTAGTGACATGCATGTTTAGTTGTAAAACCTATTGAGGTTGGCACTTGAGAATGAGTGATTTTGGTTATTCAATTCATTATTTATGGTGAAAAATGGGGTATAGTACATGGTGATTTAAAGATTATTTTAGTAGTGCAGTAATAAGTATGCTCCTAAGGTGGGGAGGGGAATGTAGGTCGGTTGTGAGTGGCCCTCATGTGTTAAGGTTCATGGGTGTGGGACAAATCATTGGATGGTTGTTTTTGATTTTTTATGCCAGTGGATAAATGGACTATAGTACTACTTTATTCCTTGGAAAATTATAGGAAAATTTTTGGATATAGATTTGGGAAGTGTCTAAGTGTGAGATTCTGTCTCTATATGGATTATGACGATCCAGACATGTTGGATCGATAATGTGTCAATGTTTATGGATGAAATGATGATGGAAATAGATAGTGGATGGATGAGTTGGATAATGCCAATGGAATCTAGATTTGGACTCCAGTGATCTTGTTTGGATGATCAATGGGTACCTCTTGGAGTAGGGGTACCGAGATTGGGTGTTTTCAAATGTGTTGCCAGCATGAGTTGAGTGTTCTTAGGATGGGTTGGATGAAGGTGGTCCAACTACCATTCTTTCATGTAATTTGGTGAAGTGAGATAATAAATGAATTGAGAAGATAATCAGGGATGAGATAAGATAATTTTGAAGATTATTTGAGGATTTTAAAGGAAAATATGGCATGATTAGGTTTTGAGCATGGTTTTTTGGAATTTGAACGCGTCATATTAGATTCAAAAATCAGGATTAGTGCTATCATGTGTGAATGAGTGAGGTGAGTTCTAAATCATGTTGGGAACATTTTTTGATTGTGGGATGTTTTTGATAGGAAATTCCAATGGTGTAAGTACTAAAGTGTTGGAATTGGAAGTTATAGCCTAACTTCTGAGGTGAGGAACACCATTGTCCAAGTGAATTTTTTAATGGATACATGAATTTGTTTGGGTTATACGAGATTTATTAAGTGTTATCTCATTGTTTTTTTGGTTTTCAAGAGCATTATATTTGTTTTTTGGATGTTTTATCACCTTACGTTCAAAGTGTAACTTTAGAATCACATTTTTCATTCGAAGGGGGAACACGACCATTTGAGTGGGAATGAATGATTGAGGTAAGTATGAATGTATAGTTGGATAATAACCAAGTATTATTGGGAAAGATAAGTGTTAATGTGGGGATTTTTTAAGATCTCGTGTCTATATGAGTCAAATAATTGAAGAAGAATATGAATTTTTGATTACTGGATGGGTTAAATCTTGATCAGAAATTCAGAATGGAATTTTGAGAGTTGGAAATCCTCAAAGTGATGGTTTTAGACATGGGATGAGGCTTAGAAGGTATATTAGGTGATTAGTTGATCTTTAGAGGTTTCAAGTAAAGTTTTATAATTTTTGGATACTTTTTTCTAGGTTGTATAGTTTGGGGTGGACAAATTAGAGGAAGCCATGTTATATGGTGAACCTCAATGAAATTTTAGTACATTTTGTAAGGTGAACAATTATTTTGCATAGTTGAAACATGGTTAAGGTTAAAACATGTGAGCTTCAAATGGAATTGTTTTAGGTGGAGGGACCTATGGATTATTTTATGCTTTTCACATGGTTATAGAAAAACCCTGAGAAATTTTGCAGACTGAGACAATACCAAATTGCATAGTTGGAGATTTAACAAGTAGTGTGAATTAACTATGTGAGAGGGTTACACTTGGGCAGTTCGTACTACATGGTTGGTGAACGATTTGGAAAATAGTTCGACCAAACTATGCTACTCATTAAAAGTGGTGAAATTACCATTTTACCCTTCAATAATTTAATCCCCAACCCCCTTTTTCTGAATTCCTCTCCTACACATGACCCATACGTTACCACCTCTTGGGTTTATCCTTCCACCTTGATTTGGGGTATATTTAGGCACCATTATTCATAATTTTGAGGATGTTTTTAACTAGGGTATCCTCCTTTCTTATTCCCTTATTTTTATTAATATTTTGGTTTCTCCTGGATAGGTTTTTGGTTTTGATTCCATTGGATCATGGTTGAATTGGTTGTTTCTCATGGGTATTTCACTCTTATTATAAAGAGGGTAACTCGAGATATTGTTTGTACATGATGGATCTTCCATTTGACCAAGGTATGATGCATTAAATTTTTTTCTTTAGTTTTAAGATAAAACTAATTTGGAACGCCTAATGTGTTGGTGTCAATTGTTGAAGGTTTCACCTGGTAAAGTGTCAAGGGTGTGAGATGGACCCTTGGGTGCCGTTGGAGGTGGATCTGATGCCTCACAACTGAATGGTGAGTTATCTAGATTTATTAAAAATTGAAAAGTATGGAATTAATTAATTATAATTGTTATAATCAATTAATTATAATTTTATTCTTGGATTTAGGGGATTGGGATATTGAGATGTACCTGGTTGATCAAGGGTAATATTGGATGGGTATTGGAAGGTGTTACCAGCTGTTGGTGATAAAAAGGAATGATTTTCATGATGTAGGTGGTCATATATACTTTCCCTATGGAATTTATGTTTAATTTATGTTTCATGTAGATGATTAAGTATTCCATTATTGGAAATTACCATGGGTAATTTAATTAAATGAAATGGTAATTAAATTAATTTTTTTAATTAAAATGGATGAGAACTAAGGGTCATGAACAACCCTTTTGCACTAGCTTATCGTGTTGGCCTCAAATGGATGAGGTTAATACTTTGAGACCCTAGATGGACTCTAAACCTCTTGTGAGGTGAGGTCAGAATCAATGATATTCTTATACCATAAATAGGGGCTTGAGATGAGTCCAAGATATAGGCAAGGGTGGACTAGTGATCCTAGGCCATGTAGGCCTTAGAGGTCCCCTCATTGAATTCAAGACATTTGGGATAATTGAGGAAAGGATGGGAATGTTGATCCTCTTTTGTGTGATGTGGCCAAGCCTAGGTGGGAAGACCATAGCCTGACTGGGATCAAGTTGGGTGAGTGGACCAACCCAGAGCAACCATGATGACCGAGATGGTCCATGAACAATCTATTGATTGGTTTATCATGAGGTGAGACCCCCTATATTTGGAGTGGTCATGCTAACCTATTGATGATGCCATGGTACATGATATCCTAGTTTATCAGGTGTTGAAACAAGACTGTGATTGAGATTGGGGACCCATGCGAGGTGGCTCTACTTTATTAAGACCAATGGGACCTAATGGGCGCTCCGTTGATAGACCGAACTTTAGAGGGTGTTCATGAGATGGTGGCGGGTGTCATCATGGAGATCACACAAGAATAATGAGCCCAAAGGTATGTGGACAATGATGATGGGCATAGTGTTTGACCTGTACTTGGGTTTTATTTATCTGTGGAGCATGACCTTGGGAAGGATGGATTACAATTGGACTTCCATTATTATGAAGATAGGTATATATATGGGATACCATGATTGGAGCCGATATGGTTAGAGTTTATATGAAGTTTGATCTCGATGCTGAATCATCCATGGATTTATATATCAGTTATGATAGGGGTTACCATGGATTTGGAGCCCTAATGATTGGAATGTTTTGAGCCTCATCCCCGGATTTGTGAGGATAATGATAGGGTATTCCATGGATTTAGAGCCCATATAATATGGATATTGTGGGATTCTTCCATAGAGTCAGGATGACATGGTAGGGTCTACAATGAAATTAGATCCCGAATGATAGTACTATCATGTACCTCATCCCTAAATCTGTGATAATGATAGGGGATTCCTTGGATTAGAAGATCAAATGATATTACTACCATGAAATTGGTCCTTGGTGTTTTGAGGACTAGTTAGGGATTCCATGGATTTGTATCTTTTATGTTACTTGTGACACATGATCTTTGAGATGTGATCAGAGACACCCTGACACTGGTTAAGGAAATTATGGATGATCGGGGTTGGAGACCAAAGGATTGATAGTAAGCTATTTATTTTTAGTAGTTTCTTTTATTTTAGTTGATCGCACCACTTGTACATATTACTAATTTTTTTGGTTAGTATGATACTGCATTGATGGTGCCCTACTGAGTTATGTACTCACACCCTACTCTAGTTTCCACTACACTTGGGTATCTTAGAACGCTCCCACTTGGATACATACATAGCTTGGGATAAGTCCCAGGATTGGTCAAGTGTGATGGATCATACATGTAACAAGATCCTAGGATAAGGTATGGCTTGATGATTTCATGGATCTATCATTTTTTAGTCTATATATATGACCAGACCAATGTGAAGACTATGTTATATATAACATGGCTGTTTGGGTCTTAATAAATTTAATTTTTTATAGCCTTATTTATGTTTATTTCTTCCACTTTTATTTTATTTGTTATTTATGATGTTTGGCTATTTATTTTATTATTTCAAACTATAATATAGGAGGTATAGTCTCCCCACCACACCACCTTTAACCCCCATTTCTTTTCGGAAACCTCTTACGAATGGGAGGATCACCTGAGGTGATGTGGAGAACTATTATGACTACTAATCATGGAGTGAGCTGGGGTGGGATATTACAAACTCTATCCTCTTCCTTATAGCCTTAACCTAACACCTCCAACATCCAAAGGACACAAAATAATGGTTTGAGAAAGTTTGGGTTGTTACAACAATTACTACATTTGAAAATTTTTGAATGGTATAATAGAACATGGAGAAAAAAACCCCTTAATGGTATTTATTATAGATGTCTATTTTTTAATATATACAATTCCAATCAAAAAATTTACTAACCACTACTTTATTTATATATTCTTAGTTTTATATTGAAGTGATTTGAAGTCATTTGAAGATGATAAAATAGATGAATTTAGGGATTAATGGTTAGGTTATATTAGGTCTTAATATTTAGAATATTCTTGAAAAGGCATTTATTTATGACTTATTTATTTATTTTTATTCTCTATAAAAGATTTTCACATACTCAAAACTGAGAAAAAATGCTTGTATTTTCATGAAACTGTAGAACAATGGCATTTGATTCATTTTTTACCAATAACAATGCAACACATGTCTTTATAATGCTTTGTGTTATTAGAGTGACTGAAAGTGAATGCTTTAATGTAAAAGTGACATTATAGTTCAAAAAGTACAATGCATGTTGAATTATAAGAAAATGAGATCAGATTATCTTGAAAATCTAGGTGAAAGACCAATGATTAATTTTCACATATAGGAATGAACCACATGCCATTATGACATGTGGTGTGTCTGGTATGATCTAAAGTGTATTTTTATATTTTAAGTATTTAAGAAGTATAAATTGAGTGTCACATGATCAATTCTGATAAAATGATATTATATTATCTTGAAACTATAGGAAAATGATTATTGATTAATTTTTAAAATATATGAATGAATCACACATCATTATTATATGTGGTGTGGTTGATATGATTTAAAGTTTATTTTTTCATTTTACATTTTTAAGAAGTGAAAAACATATGTCACATGCCCAATTATAAGAAAATTAGATTGAATTGTCATGAAACCCAAGATAATTTTTTTCATTCATTTTTAACCTATAAGAATTAACTTGACATAATTTAAAGAGATGATGTGGATGATGTTGATAAAAGTTCATTTTTTCAATTTAAAGATGAAATTTTAGTTTTAAATATGTGTGACATTATAAAAATAATGATAATGAGATAAAATTGTCCTAAAACTACATTACAATGATTATTGATTCATTTTTAACCTATAATAATGAATCAAATTTTATTTTAATGCACATTTTTCTCAGAATGATTGAAAGTGCATGTTTTTAATTTAGAAGTGATATATTTGTTAAAAATGTGTGTTACATGATCAATTATGATAAAAAATCCGATTTTCATGAAACTCTCGGATTTTTTTATTGATTTATTTTTATCACACTATAATAAACCACACTTCATTATGGTACACAATGTGGCTAGTAGGATTGAAAGTATTTTTCACTTTTAAGTGATTAAGAAGTACAAAAATGAGAATCGCATAATCAAAATCAATCAAACATGTTTTGATTAACATGAAACTATATTAAAATGATCAATGATTAATTTTTGATATATAAGAATGTATCACACGTCATTCTTATATGTAGTGTGATCAGAATGACCAAAAGTGCATGTTTTCAATTTAAATGTGGCATTTTTGTTCAAAACACGCATCACATACTCAATTTTGATCAAAAAATATTTTATTATCATGAAACTCTAGGAAAATTATCTTTGATTCATTTTCACCTCTTGGAAGAAATCACATATAATTATGACATGATATGTGGTTGATATGATTAAAAGTGTATTATTCTATTTTAATAATCAAATAAGTACAAACTGCACATCTCATACCCAAAATAGAGAAAACTGATTAGAATGTTTGGAAATTCTAGTAAAATTATTGATGATTCATTTGTGACTTGTAAGAATAAAACTCACATCATTATAATATGCAGTGAGTTCAGAATGACTAAAAGTGCATGTTTTTAATTTAATAGTGATTTTTTAGTTCAAAACACATGTAACATGCCTAATTCTAAGAAATTGAGATAGATTTCATTAAAATTTAATAAAATTATATCTGAATCAATTTTAACCTAAAATAATTACCTCTATATTATTTTGACACAAGGTGTCCAATATGATTGAAAGTTCGTACTTTTAATTTAAAAGTGACATTTTATTTCAAAACACATGTCACATGCTCAATTCTTAGAAAACAAGATCATGTTATCATGAAACTCTATGAAAATGAACACAGATTCATTTTTCACTTATATGAATGAACCACATGTTATTTTGGCATGCAGTGTGGCCAATATGACTAAAAGTTATTGTTCTCAAATTAAAAGTGACTATTTAGCTCAAAACATATGTCAAATTCTCAATTATAAGAAAAAAAGATCAAATTGTTATGAAACTCTAGGGTAATGACTATTGATTCATTTTTATACTATTGGAATGTGCCACACATTTTTTTAACACATGGTGTGGACAATATGACTGAATTTTTATTTTTTATTTTTTAATATTTTAATATGTAAAAAACAGATGTAACATGATCATTTATGAGAAAAATAGATTTTATTGTCCTAAAACTCTATAAAAATATCTTTTTATTCATTTTCACTCATTATAATGAACCACACATCATTATGACATGTGATGTGATCGGTATGACTGAAAGTTCATGTTTTAAAATTAAAAGTGACATTTTAGTTATATCTATCACATGCTCAAAAATGAAAAAAACAAGATTAAATTATTATGAAACTCTACGAAAATTATTATTGTTTCTTTTTTTATCTATATGAATGAATTGCATGTCATTCTAATGCACAGTGTGTTAAAAATGTCTTAATGAATATATTTTAATTTCTAATTTATTTTAAATTTATTAAGTGTTATTAATAAATCACATATTATTTATTATTACATATATATATTATTAATTTCAATTATAGGTATATATTTTTTGGATTGATTAAATGTTCTAGAAACATTGATTCATCAATGATATAATTTAAAAATATTCTTGTTATGTAAATGTTGTATTTTTTAATGTTGTAATAATAACTAAATGAACAAATATGTTCTAAAATAACTATTTGTTTACTTTAGAATTGATCATGTTGATTTTACTGATTATTGTAATGCATGTTCATTTGTATTTGTATTTTTTTGTGTTTTTTGGTCGGTGAAACATTAAAAAGAGGTTGTAGAAACCATTATGAACCTCTTTCATTTATAACAAAAGCATTGATAAAGGTTTCCTTTCTCAGTGATTTTTTATCACTGAGGAAGGATCCTTTTTATCAGCTTTATATTTCTCAGCATCATATTTCTCATCACTTATTTAGCATTGATAAATATTTTTTTTGAGTACTAACAAAGGGGGTTTATATTATATTGAATAAAAAATTTTGAATTTAAACATTACAACAACATCCTTTTAATATCATTATATGATTTTGTAAAATTATTATAATAAATTTTATTTAATGGAAACAATATTTGATGAATATTATTTTTTAATGCATATATTGAAATGCATAAAATCGGGATATAGTGGTCTTCACCACAATTTCGTTTACTTTAGCAAAAACCATGACGTGATTAATACCATCTCATTGTGGTTTTATCTTTAATGAATATTTTTATCATCATTACTTTTGTATTAAATCCTCATAAACGTAATTCACTTTCATCTTGCATCACTTCATATGTAAAATCTTGTGAAACCATATGCAAAACTCCTGTTGGATATAATTTAAAATTCATTTTATAAAAGTTATCATTCATTTTCAATATATGTTATATATTATGTAACAACTTATATAAATCCATGAAAAAATATTTCTAGATATACTTTAAAATAATTTCATATTAAATCCAAAAATATTGTATTAAAATATTTATATAAAATCTTAGTTCTCATTAGCACAACCACAAAGCGTGACACATGGATTTTTTGTCATTAATAAAAATTATAAATTCTTGAATCTATAATTTTAAGTAAAGTTTAGCCATTAGAAAAACATTGGTGTTACTCCTGCTATAAAGGGATATGATGTGGTCTCCATCAAACACATGTATCTTTATACCAGCATCCACCAGCTATATCATATACTATATGCATAACCATATAACCCCTTTATCCAAGACACCACATGGAAAAAAGATAAAAAAATCAATATCATATAACCTACTCATACATTCTTCATTATACAAGTATACAATGACTAGATGAATAAAAACATCACATGTCATTCACTTAGGAGGGATGAACACAACACATGACCCTTATCTAAATAGAAAATCACATTACATGTCAATTATCTAGATAATATCATGATCTTACTTGTTTCATATCAATTAGGGGACCATATGTCATACTCTTCATATGAGAGGACAAATCTCATCTTGGTTCAACCTATTTTGAAGACATGATTAGAGAAATACTCAACCACCCCAGATTAACTTAGCCTCCAAGTCGACATAAGAAAGGTATCAATGTTTGAATATTCTCATATTATATATCTTGTAAGCCTTAGGTAATGTGGATTCATATGAAACATTCACCCCTAGTTTACCGACTAAATTGTGTATGACACTCATATAATATACTTAGTGAGTTACATAACACAAAAAACTCTTTTTCCCCATGAGAAAATTTCATATATCTATATGAAACTCAAACCATGCTAATATTCACATGTCATTAAAAATTATAATACTCCATAATGTAAATAAATTATGGATAATTTATAGCTATACATTGGGAGGATAATTTTCATATCATTTTTTGTAATATATATAATCAACATGAAAGGATGATAAAGTGGAGACTACATTTTTTATAACATGATGTGTTCTGTATATTCTTAAAAACTTTTATGAATATTAATAAAACCATACAAAATCATAAATATAATCATATATCATATGATAGACCACTATATATTTCTTACACTTTTTACACTTTTAAGGTTTAGTTAAACTCATTATATTACAATTTAATTCCTTCCATATATCTATGTGATCATCTCATAAATCATCCCACTAAACTCCTTTAATAAGTTAACATATATAAATAGATATTATTTAAATAATGGAAAAATTAAGAATCCACATGTTCAACTCCTTGAACATGATATTCAAACTTCTTCTTTTCATAATATCTAAATCTATTATTCTAATATTTTTTATTTTCTTAAATACATAAAAATATTTTTTTAGTTCATTTAATTCATCTTGAAATCTTTTTATTTCTTCAAAATTGTCTTTAAGATCATTTGGTAACAAAATTATATATACCTCTTTACAATAATATGTTTTTACCAGGTTATTTAAAACCATTATTAGGATTTAAAGTGAAATTCACTTAAAATTAGACTGGTATAATCATTTATTCATTACAATTTTAACCTTTTAAAGTTTAAACATAATCTTGATAGCCTCTAAGATTTTATATTTTCTCTAAAATATCAATCTAAAACAAAAACTTTTTGTGTTTTTAAAAATGAAATTTATTTCCATTTATGAGAATATCTAACAAATAAATTATTTAAAACCATATATCATATGAAATTTTATATGTTTAGAGAAATATTTTCATTAGAAGAATTTTTATTTAAAATGTGTCACTATTGGATTATGGGAACTATTTAACTTATATTTTATCAAATAACTTAGATAAAATCTTTTATCTAGGATTAAATTTTTTTTATACTCATATTTTTTTCAAACATGTTATAAAATTGGTTAAATCAAAAACCTATTTATCAAAACCATCATATAATATTATTCATGTTGGTCAGAGTGAAGTTCTCAATATGGGGATTAATTGAGCATCAGATAATTTTTTTATTAAAAATATATTAAAATAAAATCCCCCAATTTATAAACAACCTAGTTAACTAATATAATAGGTATGAATAATTTTATTTTTTGAAATTTCCTTTCAAGGGTTTGTTAAAAAATTAGTTAGAAGAAGTTGAGAAAATCCTAATATTTATATATTATTCTACTTACATCAAACTCTAGATATACTAGTGGTTAACATTAACTATCAAAGTATTTTTTTCTAAAGTGATTTGATTTTTTTTAAAAGAGATAAAAACTTAAATAATCACATGGTAGAAATAAAAAAATATGTCCAGTCTCAAGACAATAACTAGTACTATCCAATTGATAGTATCCCACTATAAAGAAAGTTTATTAAAAATAAATAGGATGATCCACAACCTGTATTGGGTATACAAGTTACAACAACAGACAAGGCTATCTAAGTTATCATAAAGCCTCTTCTACAATTACCGTAGGAATACAGGGGTGAAAGAAATTAGGTAAATAATATCTTAGTACTCTTTAATTTTGTAATATATTATGAACTTAACATATATAAAAAATTATTCAATCATGACTTAAAGGTAATGTAAAATAGAGAGAGATATGAAGTTCAATACAATGTTGAAACAGACCAAGTTTCAATTATTCAGTAGGGTTATCTTGTCATCTCAATGTATTCCTTCAGTTTTGAGAGCATATTGAATGATTAGAAATGTTCTATCATATTGTTCATTTATTCATAGATGAAAACATAGTGTCATAGTTTTTGAGGAAAATAACTAGCACCCATTTTCTCTTTTTCACAATCTCCATTATCTATCTTCAATCCCTTTTTCTAGGATATTTTCACCCTTTAAATAAGATAAGTATTCCTCTAAAATATTCATTAAATAATAATCATTAAGGATACTCATATTCAACATGAAATATGGGAGTATTAAATTATCATACTTTGAATTTAATTCTTCAGAGATGGTCATTGAAATATACTACTAAAATATAATTCCAGTTAGACATAGTCACTTGAAGTCTACCATGTTATATTGTATCCTCATGGTTGATTCAACACTTAGGTAAAAACTACGATTGATTCCATTAATAGTTCATTTAGTCATTGGTTCTATCCAATTAACCTATACGAATCATTTATCTATGTGAAACATCTGTATTTTTGGGTTTGACCAATTCACGCACATGAATCATTCACCTGTTTGGTTTTGACCAATTTACCTATGTGAATCATTTGACTATGTGGTTTTGACCAATTAAAATATGTGAATAATTTTTCTATGTGGTTATAACCATTTATATCTTGAAGCCACTTCATTTTTCCTTTTAATCACTTAAGGGGTTCATAAAATTTTCACCATGATCGATTGATCGGTTATGAATCCGATCCAATTGGTCATGCTTTCACTTCCATCCTTTAAAAAATTCTATTGAGTTATATATTACTTCACATGATCGATCAAATCATTCTTGTGGTCAATATAGTACTCTTGTAGTTGATCTAGTATTTAGATATATTTTAATCATATGAAGCATGGTCTCATGTCTGTTCATACGGTCATTTTAGTTTCTTCATGTGGTCGATAACTAGATTTACATCCACTCCCACACTTGGGAATATTTTCATATTTGTCTAGAAAATTCAAGTTACTAACATAGAACACAAAATCAATTAATATTAAAATAAACATTATTTAAAATCATTAAAAAAATGAATTTCTGGACTAACCCAATAATATCCTCCATTTTATGATCACAAATAATATCATAAAGAAAGAAATAAAATAAACTAATAACTTAGTTAAATAAATAATTCTATCAAATCATGCCACATCATCATTTTCTCACCCTTTTTGGATTTTAAAAAGTATTAGAGGACATAGTTTGGTGATGTTAAGTAAGCATAAAAAAGATATTATATTATTTTATCAAGATACATAAAAACAAAGAGACACAATGAAATATATAGGGATCCAAGAGTAAACAAATAATATAAAAAAATCATTAACAGAAAATATTGGGTTAAAAGAGGAATCCTTGAATCATTGGACAAAGACCTAAATGTTGTATTATGGTCTGAACTAGTGAAAATATAATTTAAGTAATACTTTGTGGAACCTTTTATAATATATTTATCATTGTAAGACTTAACTGTCTCATTATAAACCATATCAAAAAAAATTCATCATGAGAAGCTAGCTCCATTTTCATAAGATTAATACATTCTTTAAAACTATCCAAAATTGTTTGAATATTCTCATGAACAACCCTTAAAATGAGATCCTCATCTATAGACATAGGTGCAAGTGAAAGAGTGGGAGTTATAGAATAAATTGTTACAACATTGATATATATTTGATCAAGATTATTCAATATATAAATAAAATATGACTAGAGAGCTCCAAATTGGGATCTTAAACCTCAAACTTCATGAGTAATATGATCAATTTTGAGAAATATATTTAGATAAATATGAGAAATAACACTTACGACTCTAAAGGTTATATATTGAAATCTAACATACTCACCAGAACTCCTAGACCCAAAAATATTTATTTTATCACTTCTAATAGATCATTTTTAAACCGAACAAGGTATGCTAAGTAAAATAAATAAGAAGAAGAAGAAAATGGTTGAGATGGAGTAGGACTAGGAGTGCATTCCTTGATAACCATATCTAAGGGTGGAAACATAGATACTTCATCATCCAATGAGTCAAAATTATTCTTATAAATTTTATAAAGTAAACTATCAAAATATTCTCTAGGTAAAATACCTTCTTGAGGAGATGAATAAAAAATTGGATAACCTTATATCGAGACATCAGAGTCATAAACTAGAGATGAATTATTAGCTGGTTCTATCAGAGTTGAACCAAACATATTCTGTAAAACATCATCAATTGAGAGGTATGGATTTCCTTATTACATTAGAACAATAGAATAGGCCTCTAGAGGTATTGGAAAAATAGATATGGAATTTCCACCATGGTTGGGTGGACTAACACCATTATAATCATCCCCACCATTGTTTTATAGAGTATACAAATCTAAATAATAGGGGTTTCAGGATTATTATCCTCTCTAGGAGGTTTATAGTCAAAAATTTGTGATCCCCCAATCTCAAAAATAGTAGGACTATATAGAACCATGTGTTCATTGTATCACTTCCTAAATCTATGTGATTTGGTTTGGAAAGAAAATATCCATAATTGTTCTTCCCCTCAGGAGATACTACTCCTTCCATGGGTCCTATATCATTTTTTAACCACTAAAGAGCGACTCATTCTTTACTCGTGATCCATCAAGGATTCCTCACTAAATATTAACTTGATCAAAACCACTTTAAATCCATTTAATTTTTTAGAAAAAAATTACAACACAATAAGTGAAATTTTAAGTGTTTTTTGGTTGCACAAGATCTAGATTTTTTTTTTATTTTGGAAGTACCTGAAGCTTTTGAAGTTATATCCTAAAGAGAATGATTTATCCTTACTATTCTTGGCTGATATTAGGTTGAAATTGGGATAGGATTAGGTTCCAAGATAAGAGAGATAATTAAAATTCTATTTGGGGATATTTAAAAATCATTTTAGTCTTTGTAAATGGTAAGTAATTGGAATATAAAAAATTGACTTAAAAATAGTAAAAACACATGCAGTAGCTTGAAATAATCTATGGTATTATGTTTTTATAAAATTATAAAAAATAAAGGAAAATAATTCAATTGACCATACATTCAACTTGATCACCCATATGATCAATTTTCCCAAGGTATCTTAAAAATAAATTGTAACCTAATGTTACCATATTAAATATCAAAATAAAGTGTATAAATTATAAAAAACAAATACCTTAGATTAATTAAAAACATATCATATAAAATATAAAATAATTATACATAGTTTATTATTCCTAATTCATGTGTGATATAATTAAATATCTCAATATTCATAGGATTTATAATAATTCCAGAAAGATAATGTTCAAGCCAATGAATTTAAGAGTGATATACCCATTTTGAAAATTATTCATTAAAAATAGATGTATTATATCAATATGTTTTGTCCTAAAATGAGATATAGTATTATTATATATATTAATAACAGTTGTATTTTCTTAATTTATCAGGACATGCCTAAACTGATATCCATAATCCAACTATGTGTGTTTAATCCTTAGACTTTGTGCACAAAAACTACCTATTACTATGTACTCGGCTTCAACAATGCCCAAAATAATAGATTTATTCTTCTTACTAGAGAATGGTACTAAATAATTTTACAAAAAGTGAAATTTTCCAGATATGATTTTTCTATCTAACTTACAACCACCAAAATCAACATCAGAATAACTAATTAACTTAGAAAAATTTCCTCTAGAATAAAATAGTAAAAAGTTAATTTTATTATTGTGGTATTTAAAAATACTTTTAACTAAATTTATATGGGAATACCTAGGGTTTTTATGAAAATGATAACACATACAATCACGATACATAATATGAAGATGAATGGCGGTTAAGTATATTAATCTCTCAATCATATCTCTATAAGATGTTTGGTCAACTCATTTTCCATTTCCATCAAAATCCAATTTATAGTTTGTATTCATAGAAGTGTCATTACCTTTTGTATTATCTATGACAGATCATTTTGAAAGATATTTTTTACTTTATTGGATTTAAAATAATACTTTAATTGTTTTGGAAAATCTAAAAAATAGGAAATAAATTTAGAATTTCCATTAAACTCATTTCAATTTAATTTTGAATTATTTTAGAAAATTAACTACATAAGTATTTTTTAGATGATCCAAAAATAATATCTTCAATATATATTTTAACTACTAAAACATAATTTAAGACTCATTTTATTAATAAGGTAGGATCAACTATTCACTTTGGAAAACCTTTATAAATTAATAAAGAGACTATCTTATCATACCAAGATCTAAGAGCCCACTTTAAACCAAAAAAAGATTTAGAAATTTTAAAAATAGAAATTGGAAAATGAGGGTTTTGAAATCTAGGGGTTTTTCAACAAAAACATAATAAAAAATATAACCATTAAATAATTAATTTTTGACATCCATTTGAAATAGTTTTAAATTTGGACGTGTTTCATAAGAAAGCAGTATTCTAATGGATTCTAGTATAAATACCGGTGAAAAGGTTTCTTCATAATAAATTCCTTCTTCTTGACTATAACCTCGTGAAACCAATCTATCTTTATTTCTAACTATAATGCTGGATTCATAAACCTTATTTCTAAACACCCATTTAGTTCCAATAGTTAGGTTGTCTTTAGTTATTTCCAATAGATTCTAGAATTTATTAATTTTAAGATAATTGAACACTTCCTCTATATCCATGACCCAAAATTAATCATTAATAGAATTAGTAATATTATTTAGGTTTAATCTTTGAAAATAAATACTGATGTTTATATTGGTTTCAAATAGAAGCTCTAGTATAGGTTCCTTTATCTAGGTATCCAACAAAAAAATCTAAAGGATGGTCTTTATGGGTTATAATGGTTTTAGGAATAGAAGTACTTTGTTCTTCTATATATTCCTAAAAATTAGTCTGGTCATATTGGTTAATTTTTGGAGATTCAACATGTAAATACATAAATCATTCAAATAAATTTTATACTTTATTAATATTCAAAATTTTCAAATCATCCTCAAGGTCTTCTAGAAAAGTTTTAGGATCATATGTATCTGTTTCATCAAAATTTATGTATAAATATTATTCCACAACTTTGGTTTTATTAAAGGCTCTATAGGATTTGATAAAGGTTGAATAACCTAAGAAAATACCTTCATTGCCCTTTAGAGAAAATTTTTCTAGATTATATTTTATATTAAGAATAAAGACTTTATATATCAATACTTTAAATTAAATAAATTTATGTTTTCTACCATTCCATAATTAACTATGAGGATTCTTTAAAAAGGTTTTGATAATAACCCTATTGATAATATAACAAGTTGTATTGACAACTTCAACCAAAAAATAGATAGATAAATCATACTCATTAAGCATAGTATGAGAAATTTCATAAAGTTTTCTATTTTTCATTTCAACGAGTACATTTTTTGAGGAGTTATAGGGGTAGAGAAGTTGTGATTATAATAATTTTGTGAGCATAAGGTATCAAAGTCTTGATTCTCAAACTCACGATCAAGATCAATTTTTAAGGACTTAATGTCAAGTACACTATTATTTTCTACATTATTTGCATATTTGTTAAAAATATAAAGTATTTACTATTGTGAGAAATAAAATGTTCCATGTGAATCTTGAATAATCATTAATAACCACATAAAAATAATCCTTTCATGCTAAATTAGAAACTATATATGGTCCAAAAAATCCATGAGAACCAGTTTTAGGGGTTGAGAGATAGAAACCTATTTCTTTAGTTTGAAAGAAATATTATTTTTCTTTACTTTTTTATAAACATTTCTTACTTTATCTTTTGGAAATTCTAGTTTTTAAAGATACCTAACTAAAAATTTCTTATTAAAATTTATAAGATTGTGTATATTGTAGTGACTTAGTCTCCTATGACACTAACAAGATTAATTTTGAATGTAACTAAAGTAATAAACATTTTGATAAATGAAAAATATATATTAACAACATATACATTATCATTACTTAAGGTAGTAAATAATAAATTAAGCCTAGAATAATAAATCCTAAATGAATTTTTTTCAAACATAACATGAAAAATATCATCACTTAGTTAAGAAATACTCGTAAAATTATATTTTAAACTATCAACATACAAAACTCTAGAAATTAAAATATATTTGGAGTTATCGATTTTTCTAAGTCCAAAAATCTTTCCTTTAGTACTATCACTAAAGGTGACATTCCCACCATCAAATTTTATAAGATACTTAAAAATTTATAAATTCACACCCATATGTCTAGAACATACACTATCCAAATACCATAAGTTCTTAATGGTACTCTTGGATCACTTAACCTACATAAATTTAATTAAGAAATGATTTTGGTAACTATATTTTCTTGGGTTTAGAAATGTGTGCACATAAGGATTTGAGAATCCATACTTTATTATTAGATCTATAAATATTTTTTTTAAATATTCTAGAAATAAAAAACTTTTTTAGATCAAAGGTACAAGATTTATTTCTAGAATTAGATGAATTTTAACTAGGAACAAAATTATTTTTACAAATTTTCCTTCGATCAAGATGGTAACCAATTCCAATTGTATATCTATGGGTTATCTATTTAACTATCACCATAGTCAAAGTTTCTCTTTCCAAGGTGACATTTTCAAAGTAATTCTTGATCTTTTTTATAAAAATTATATTCGTTGTTTTCCTTTAATGTCATAATATTATTTTCCTTTTTGAATGTAAATATTAGATTTTAAAGTAGTAGAAAAAGCATATTATTTCTTAAGGTTTTTATATTTCCCATTTCATTCATTAAATTTTTCTTCTAGAATATTAAAATTTTATAATAAACCCTCACTATACATATTATATTCATAATGATTTTTTTTGAGGAACAAAATAAGTACTTGTTACCTTAGGTGTAATTCCCATAAATCACATATTCATCTTCTCATGAGAATCATTTTTATATGATTTAAAATCAATTAAAATATCCTTTAAAGAACTCAAAGATTAATTCATGTCTTTCTTATGTTTATTTCTTAGATCCTCATATTTCTTCTTGTACTTCAATTTTGGAAAATAAATTTTGATGTGTCTTTTTCTTTTGCATTGATAACAAATAACATATTCAATGTTATCATCCTTCTTCCAGTTTCATTTCTAATAATATTTTCCTTTGAAATTTGATTTTTTGAATAAATTTTTCTTCTTATAAAAATTCTTAAATCTTCTAGATAGGTGATATATCTTCTAATCACTATCCAAACCATATTCAATCCCACTATCCCTATCAGCTTTAACAACTTTAATTTTGGTTGAGATTATTTGAATGTAATTAAATTCTTGGATTTAGAATTATCATTTGGGTTTAACTTTAATTATTTAATATAATTAATTAGTTTTCCAATTACTTCCTTAACTATAAATTTACCATTCTCACAAGGTTCTCTAATGGAGACAAGAGTGACTCTTTAGAGATCTGGTAGGAATCTCATGATCATTAATACTTAAGATTTATCATCCACTTTATATCTAAGGAAAACATGGTATTAATGTTTTCATTAAACCTAAGTTACTTATCAAAAATAAAATTATTTAGTTTCATTTTTAATATATTATATTTAGTCATATAAATATAAAATATAATTTCTTTAACATTTTAAGTTCCTTCATGAGATACATAAAAAGTATCCTAGATTTGAAAAGCAGTATCACAAGTTGATATTCTATTAAATCCATCATATCCTAAATCAAAATATGAAGGATTCATTGCTTTAATGTTACAGTCATAAGAAACCTAAGTGTAATTACTCTAGTAAAATTTGGGATCCCTTGGTTTTCATATTGATCTCCTATTACTATCTAAATATCAAATCCCACACTCTCAGGATGAATTTTTATTTTTATTTTCCACTGATCATAATTTTATCTGTTAAAATAGGATGTTCTATTAGTATCATGACATTAAGATCTTGATTTATCCATAAGCACAGTATTTTAATAATAAAATAAAATAGAGATCTTTTTAGGTGACTTGATTAAGGTCAGATACAAAATTCATAAAGGGTAATAAAGAAACAACCTTTTATACCAAATTTTTTGTTGGAGTGGAGTGCTCAAGAGGGGGGTGAATTGAGAATATAATTTTTTTTCAAAACTATCTTAAAAAAATCCTCAAATTTAGAAAACACCAAGTTGAATAATACAGTAGGTATAACTAATTTGATGTTTTGAAATAACCTCTCAAGGGCTTTATCAATACTCAGTTAGAATAACATGATATTATCCTAATATTTTGGGATTATTATACTTAAATCAAATGGTATATATAAAAATGGTAAAATATAGCTATCAAATCATTGATTCTCTAAAGTGATATTATTTTTTTTTAAAAATTGAGTAATAAAAACTTAATAATCATAAATTGGAAATAAAAAACAGGAGGTTCAATCTCAATATGATACCCAATCCTCTACACTTGAAAAAAACATTATCATGAAAATTTATAAAAAATAAGTAATATGATCCATAAACTAGATTAATATATAGGTTAAAATAGTATACATGGCTACCAAGATATAACAAAGCCTCTTTAATAGTTTTCATGAGAATACATGGGTGAAGGAAATTAAGGAAAGAGTATCTGAGTACTCTTCAATGTTGTATAGGAGTATATTCTTAATAAATATAAAAATTAATTATATAAAAACTCAAAGGTAATTTAAAATAGAGAGATAGTGTGATATATAAAGTTATATAAAACATTAACATAGATTGAGTTTTAGTTATATATTCTCTTATATTATCTATGTCTTCCTTTAGTTTTGAGAGTAGATGGAATAATTGGAAATTTTATCTCAGATATTTCGGATATGGAGAACTGAAAATAGAGTGTCATATTTTTTTGAGATAGAGCACTAGCACACATGTTTTTTTTTCATTATCTTCATTCTTTATATTAAATTACTATTTCCTTAATGTGTTTGTCCATTTAAATAAATAAATATTCCTCTAAAATATCTTTTGAAGAATAATAATTAAATATACTCATACTTAGTATGATATCTGGGAGTAATATATTTTCTGAATTTTCATTTAATTCTTTAGAGATGGTTATTTGAATATAGTACTAAATTTAATTATAGTTAGACATGGTCACTTGAAGTATACAACATTAGCTTAATACCTCATATTCAATTCAAAACTTAGGAAAAAAATCGGACTGGTTCCCTTGATAGATAGTGTAGTCACTAGTTCTATCCAATTCCACATACATGAAAGATTAAGCTACGTGAAACATTTTTCTATGTGGTTATGATTAATTGACTTATGTGAATCATTCGACTACGTGGTTATGACCAATTATCTGATGTGAATTATTTGACTATGTGATTCTAACCAATTCACCTATGTTAATCATTAGACTATGTGGTTTTCACCAATTCACCTATGTGAATAATTAGACTACATGGTTCTAACCAATTCTATCACATGTTCTCTTCATTTTACAATGCGATCACCTAAGAAGTTTGTAAAATTTCTAACACAGTTGATCAATTATTCATATGGCTGCTCCAGTTAGCCATGTAGTCACTTCCATCCTTTGAAAAATTATAATGAGTTTCAAATTACTTTATGTGGTTGATCAAATCCTTCATGAAATTGATCCATTACTATTGTAGTCAATATAGTACTTAGATAGATTTCACTCATTTGATACACAATCTCTTATCTTTTTATGCGGTTAGTTGAGTTTCTTCATGTGGTTTATGGATGAATTTATAGTCACTCTAACACTTGGGAATATTTTCATATTTATCCATAATATAAAAGTTTCTAACATAGAAAAAATAAATAATTAATAATAAAATAAATATGATTTTATATTTTTAAAATAAGGAATTTATATAATAAGGCAACAATTAAAAATAATAATTTTTTATAAATAAATTCTCTGACTATATATTAGAAAATAATATGAGAATGCACATTTTTTTATTAAAATCCATTTGAGATTTGAAACAATCCATTGCATCCCCCTCTTGATGTAGACACCTTTTCCTTCATCTGTAACATCCCAGGTAAATGAAGAATAAGAGATTTTCATATTTATTAATATTTTTGAATTAAATATTAATTTTAACTTAAAGGGGTCGCTATGTTCGATAGCGTACCCGATACGCAATAGCGCGTTTCTTTGGAATCTAACGTTGCACACTAATAATATAATATTATTATTTTAAACGGTAGTTAACTCCTAGCCGTTGTATTGGTGGGAATAAATAAAACTAAATAAAATATGATTATACATGTTTGTTAAATATATTTACATTTATCAAATAAAAGTTAGAGGCTTAAAAAGTGAATGAATCTAATTTTAAGCATAATTTTCATTAAAAGGCCGATTTATCGCCTTTTAATGAAGAACCCTTTTTAAATCTAGTTTTGGTCACTTTAATACATTCTTTATGACCAAATAAAATGCTTCTTTAGAATTAGGAAATCATAATTTACTTTGGGTAATTTTTTTTTGTATTTTTCTGATAAAGTTCATTTTTTAAGGAATAGTGAAAATATTTTATTTTAATTCAAAACTATGTTTTAATCTAATTTATTTATATGGTTATATTATCCTTTTAATTGGTTTTAAAGTGTAAATAGATTATATTTTTACGATTTAATCTAATTTTATTCATTATAAGCAATTTCACATTTAAATTTTATATAATCAACTGTCAATCTTTTGATAGTTAATATTTCTTAAAAACACGCCTTTTGTTTTGACAGCGGGAATTAATTTTAAATTAATTTCTACCACTTCTGTGTTTTGAATTTTGAGAAATGGATTCCATATTTGGAATCATGAGGTTCAAATTGTGTAAATAGGTAACTTTTATTTTTAGGCATTTTAAATATTTACTTCAGTAAATATTTTATTTACCGTGGTTAAAGGGTAAATCAGGTAAATAAGGGTAAATAAATAATATTATAATAATATAAAATTACCCTTAAACATGTCCTAATACTATCTTATGAGTCATGTCCGACCATGGGCATCTTTGGGACGATTTTGGGACCCCATTGAGCCAATTGGGAGTGAAAATGACAATTTAGATTAATTAATTTAATGTGAAGACAAAAGTGACATTAACAAAAATCATTTAGTAATTAATTTTTATATGGTGTTATATAAGTACTATTTTCGACTATAAATATTAATTGTAAATATAAAAAGATTTCATACATCATGGTATTTTTTTATAATTTTTAAACATCAAATAAATTAAATTATTTATGACACAATAATGATGAAGTTTTTACCTCATTAATAAATGATTTAATTAAATAAGATTATAATGATTAAAATATTATCCAAAACATGTCCAATTCTAATTGGATGGTTTTCTTTCGATTATGAGTCATCTTATATTTGACCATAATGATTTTTGGACCATTAGAAACCGAATATCATTATATTATAAAATAATATTTTCACTCTTTCCTAAAGAGCCCCTCCTCTCCCTTATAAAAAGAGACCACTTCTATGCAATTTCTCACACATCTAAAGCCATTTGGATCGTCCAAAATCTGCTTAATTAAGCTCCCTACACCCCTCTACTCATCCTATAATCCTTATCTTAGGAATAAGGCACTTCAAGAAGTCATTTGGTTCAAACCAAAGTGAGTTATCCAAATTAAAGGTAACTGTTTCTCTTAAATTGATTTCTTTTATTTTGCTTCTCCAACCCCTAAAATCTTTTTATTTCCTTTCTTTTGTAATAAAAACAGTATACTCAATATACTATGATGTTTTTATGATAAGGATTCAAAATACCTTACACACACCTCCATCTAATGGATGAAGAACATAATGTTTCTATTGATGGAAAACTAACGCCTCACGAAATGATGATTGTTCAATTACATCTTACCACCTCTCATGGTGGCCATTATGATGGAACTGTATTTATATATGATATATATTATGTTTATGATTTATTTATGCTTATGTACTTCCCAATTATATCAAACCTTTATGGTTTCCATGGTGGGTAAATACGATAATCTCATTTGAGGAAGTGCGGACTACCGCCCCCTCAAAGTGATGTGACTCGTTAATGCCCTATGTGGGATGTATAAAAGATAGAGTTAATGATATTATATATTATATTATACTGGAATTATAATATACCTATGTATCATTATGTTTTAATTCCATTAAAATAATAAATAGAAATGAAAGTAGCGTTCATGCGTACGTACGGCTTACCGTCTCCATGAACGGTGCATTTCATTTCATACCTCCAAATGTTATGTACTATTATAAATACATGTACATGATCGATATATATGATATATATGATACCCAAATCATGAATATCATTCTGGATATAATGAACCTTTTACCACGTGAACAACATGTAATTATAAGAAGTCCATATTTGACTCAAGTACCAAATATCGACAAAATGAACGTTATTAACTTAAAATGATTACATAATGATTATAACACGGTAATAAGTGATATAAAAGGAATAATAAACTTGAAAAAGGTTCTTAAGCAAGTATAAATTAACTTTAATTTATTATTCAGGAGATTAAAGAACGAACGGGTCAAGTCGGACACAAGGTAAGGGACTTCGTCTCAATCTCCTTTAATTGAGGCATTTTTAGTTTTATACATGACTTTATTTTATATGATGTATAAAACCCTTTTACTTTTACTTATATTCAAAAGGAATATTTTCTCTACGAAGCGTTTTACTAAATGACAAAAAGGAATGTTTCTTTAATGTAAGCGGTGGCAACGACCTTTCCGCCACCGCGAGTATTATTTGATCTTTGACTTCCTTAACAAGCCAGAATGTTTTTAAAAGGAAAAATAAATACCAAATACTATTTTTATGTATTTTGGTATTGAAAATGATTTTGATAATGGATTTATTATTTCAATATCTTGAAATGATATTTTATTATTGCAATGTGTAAATGTTATCTTTCTTTTATGCTTATGTTATGTGTTAAGATCATGTTATGGTTCTTGGGAATTATTTACGTATACGGGTGGTTCCGTGATAAACCTAGGGCAGGTGAGCCCGAGATAGCTCTCCAATGCATTGGGAAATGTGACGGAGGTAAACGTGAATGTTTCTCCTAAGATATTTAGGGAATATACTGTGATGGGTATTCCAAAGTAACTCCCTATGTAGTTGTGATAGCTACAATGTAAGTATGGTATGGATGCCGTAAGTTACCTTTATGATTTATGATTTCTATGTGTCTTTCATAAATCTTATGATTTCATGAGGTAAGTAAAAGAGTTCATGATTTGTATGTATTTATGAACAAATGTTTTCATTCACAGTTTTATAACCGTTACTAAGCCTTTTATGCTCATCCCATGTTTTGAAATTTTTTTCCGGACTTAAAGATAAATAGGGTCAAGGATGGGATCAAGGAAAATCCATGCTCTCTTTAACATGGAATTAGACATGACTTTTTTTTCAAGAGTTTTTATTTTATGAAAAAAAGTGGATTCTGGGTAGAAGTACCTACTTTGTAATATTTTGAGATGTAATGGTTATGTCCTAATTCCCTAAAACTCTAAACCTGAAAAGATCCTCAATGTGAATTATTCATTTAATTTAATATTATGTAATGTTTAAGGCCTGGTCCTTATAGTTGGTATTAGAGGTTGGTTTAGATAACTTTAGGAGTTAGGATATTGTTAAATTAATATCCATAAAGTAATTTATGTTAATATTGACATCATATAGCATTTACAGATTACCATGTTGCTTCGCCTAAGATATTTCTTTATTTAGAATGGTTTTCCACAGAGGAAACATGGAAGATATGTTGGGATGACATCAGGAGGAAGAAAAAATTCCAAATCAGCAACCTGAGATGGTCGGAATCAGAACTGAACAGTTTGTTGCAGTGATGGAACAGTTGACTCATGCTATAAATGATGGTGGTATCCATGTACGAGATCATCCAGATCAACCATAGAGGAACATGTCAGTAGTGGAGCATTTCATGAGGCAACATCCCCTATCATTCAGAGGATCATCTCATCCGGTGCTAGATGAAGGGTGGATTAAAGCACTGGAAAATATTTTTGATGTCATGGGTTGTTCAGAACATCAAAAGTTTAGTCTTGCGGTTTACTGTTTTGAAGGTGAAGCTGATCAGTGGTGGTCGATGGTGAAAAATATCAGGGATAGTGAGGAGATTGATGCTCTTGATTGGGATGAATTCAAAGGTATGTTTTTGGAGAAATATTTTCCTAAGGTGGTTCATCTTAGGTTGGAAAAACAATTCCTGTAATTGAGGCAGGAGGATGACTCAATGGCTACTTATGAAGAAAAATTCACTCGACTGGCAAGGTATGCTCCAAACTTTATACGAGATCTTGATAGTAAAATCAACCATTTTTACTCAGGATTAAAGACAAAGTATCAAAGGGATTTAGCTTATCGTGAGTTCAAAAGTTATGAAAATCTTGTTCGTTGTGCGGAGAAGGTGGAAATGGAGTTTGTCGATGATCAAGTATTCTTTGACAAACAACAAAATAATAGGTCAAGGTGGCATGAAAAAGGAAATAACTCTTCAAAAAAGTTTGATGGTAATAAGATTAAGTTTATAGTTTGTGAAAATTGTGGGAAAAATCATGCTGGGGAATGTCTTTTGAATTCTGGTAAGTGCTACCGATGTGGTAAAATGGGACATAAGGCTCGTAATTGCACTGAAAAAGATCAGGGTAATGGTAAGACAAAATCTGATTTACAGTCAGTAAAATGTTTAAGTGCAATGAAATGGGTCATTATGAAAATGAGTGTCCAACAAGGCACTCAACCGAAGGAAAGCAGCCAGACTACAAGCAGAAAGGGGTGGAGAAATCCTTTGAAACTACTTCAGCAGATGTTGGGCCATCAAATGAAGTTGTATCAGGTACATTGTTTGTTTGTTCAGATTATGCCAATGTGTTGTTTGATTCAGGGTCTACACACTCTTTCATTTCTGAAAAGTTTTCTAGTAAATTGGGAATTCCATCTCATGATATGAATACTAAACTTATGGTAAAAACACCTGGAGGAAATGTTGAGACAAAAAGAAAACATAAGAACATTACTGTCCTTGTGTGCAGAAAGAATCTACCTAAAAACCTTATTGTTTTGCCTCTAGTAGAGTTTGATGTTATATTGGGCATGGATTGGATTTCTGTTTATCATGCTAAGATTGACTGCAAAGCTAAAGAGGTTTCTTTTCAGAATGATTTTCAGTTTGTGTACAAGAATGAACCCTTGCTTTTGATAACATATCAGGAAGTCAAAAAAACTGGTAAAAGATGGAAATGAATGTTACCTTGCACATATTATTGATAACAAAGGAACTATTCAGATTAATGATGTGCCAGTGGTAAATGAGTACCTTGATGTTTTTCCTGATGAGTTGCATGGTATTATACCTGATCGAGAAGTTGAATTTACTGTTGACTTAGTTCCTGATGCTAAGCCAATTTCAAAACCCCCTTATCAAATGGCTCAAATTGAACTTTTAGAGTTAAAGAAGCAATTGTAGGAGTTATTAGATAAAGCTTTCATTCGACCTAGCACATCACCCTGGGGTGCTCCTATCATGTTTGTTAAAAAGAAATATGGTTTAATGAGACTTTGCATTGATTATAGAGCATTGAATAACATCACTGTTAAGAATAAGTATCCTTTGCCTCATATCGATGATTTGTTTGATCAGCTTCAGGGAGCTCAGTATTTTTCAAAGATTTAATTGAGGTTGGGGTACCATCAGTTGAAAGTAAAAGAATCCAATGTTATGAAGACCGCATTTCATACTGGATATGGCCATTATGAATTTGTAGTTATGCCTTTTGGTTTAACCAATGTACCTGATGTATTCATGGATCTTATGAATAGAATTTTCCGTGAGTTCTTGGATAAGTTTGTGGTTGTGTTCATTGATGATATTTTGGTTTATTCAAAAATTAAATAGGAACATGAAAGTCATTTAAGGGTTGTCTTGAAAACCTTAAAAGAAAATAAACTTTAAGGAAAATTCAGCAAGTGTGAGTTTTGGTTACAACAAATTTCTTTCCTTGGTCACATTGTTTAAAAAAATGGCATAATTGTTGATCCTACAAAAATAAAAGTTGTCAAAGAATGGAAAAGACCCACAAAAATAACTGAGATTCATAGTTTTCTTGGTTTGGTAGGTTATTACCAGAGTTTTGTTGAAAACTTTGCACGGTTATCTAGTCCAATGACTAAGTTAATTCGAAAAGGTGTTAAGTTCATCTGGACAAAAGAATGTGATGATTGTTTTTAGGAATTGAAAAGGAGATTGGTGAATGCTCTAGTTTTGGAACTACCTTCCAAAAATGGTGAGTTTGTTATCTACAGTGATGCTTCATTGAAAGGGATGGGTTGCGTCCTAATGCAAAATGATCAGGTAATTTCTTACGCTTCACGTCAGTTGAAACCACATGAGTTAAATTACCCTACACATGATTTGGAATTAGCTTCTGTTGTTTTTGCTTTAAAAATTTGGAGGCATCATTTATATGGAGTGAAGTGTGAAATACATACTGATCACAAAAGTTTGAAGTATATATTTACTCAGAAAGAATTGAACATGAGACAGAGGAGATGGTTGGAATTAATCAAGGATTATTATTTCATGATCCATTACCATCCGGGAAAAGCAAATAAAGTGGCCGATGCTTTGAGTCGGAAAAGTAATGTCTCATTAGCCATGCTACGTTTGGAACAAGATCCTTTGGTTTTTGATTTCATGAAATTTGGCATAGAAGTTTTTGGTGCAGGAAATTCTTCTATTTTGTTTCAGGTGTCAGTGAGATCATCTCTATCAGACAGAATAAAGAAAGCGCAGAAGGAAGATAGTGAGTTGTAGAAAAGGGTAGAGTTGGTTCAGAAGGGTAGGTTTCCTGAATTTAACATTGATAATGATTGTGTTTTGAGGTTTGGAAAGAGATTATGTGTGCCTTGTGATTCACAGTTGAAGAATGAGTTGTTATGTGAAGATCATAGTTCTCCTTTTTTAGTTCATCCTTTCAGTACTAAGATGTATAGAGATCTTCGGGAGTATTACTGGTGGGATGGAATGAAAAGAGATATTGCTGATTTTACTGTGAAGTGTTTGACTTGTTAGCAGGTTAAAGCGGAGCGACAGTTACCGAAAGGAATGCTTCATCTTATATCGGTGCCAGAGTGGGAATGGGAAAATATATCCATGGACTTTGTTGTGGGATTACCAAAGACATCTCGAGGTAATAATGCAATCTGGGTTATAGTTGACCGATTGACTAAATCTTCTCATTTCCTTCCTATTAGAGATACTTTGTCTCTAGATCAACTTACTCGGTTGTATGTTAAAGAGATAGTCAGGTTACATGGAGTTCCCCTCTTCATTGTATCTGATCGTGATCCCAGGTTCACTTCTAACTTTTGGAAAGGCCTTCAGAAGTCATTGGGTACTGAATTAAACTTTAGTACAACTTTTCATCCTCAATTAGATGGGTAGTTAGAACGAACAATTCAGACCTTGGAGGATATGTTACGTTCTTTCTCGATGGACTACCAGGGAAGTTGGGACCAACATCTTTCTTTGGTTGAATTTTCTTATAATAACAGTTTTCATTCCAGTATACAGATGGCTCCATTTGAAGCATTATATGGAAAGCATTGTCGAACTCCATCTTTTTGGGATGAAGTAGGTGAAAGAAAGCTGATGGGACCAGAATTGGTAGAAGAGATGTCATAGAAAGTTCAATTGATTCAGAAGCACATGATAACAGCTCAGAGCAGACATAAAAGTTATGCAGATAACCAGATGAAGGATCTTTCTTTTGAGGTAGGTGATCATGTCTTTCTCAAAGTTTCTCCTTAAAAAAGTGTGATTCATTTTGGTAGGAAGGGAAGATTGAGTCCAAGGTTCATTGGACCTTATGAAATTCTGGAGAAAGTTGGATCAGTTGCGTACAGAGTAGCTTTACCTCCAAGTTTATCCCAGTTACACAATGTTTTTCATGTTTCGATGTTGAGAAAGTATATGCCAGATCCATCTCATGTTTTGAGCCTAGAGGTAGTTCAGTTGGAAGAGAATCTCTCTTATGAAGAACAACCAGTCCAGATTCTGGACCGTAGAGAGCAGGTGTTGCGGAATAAGGTAATTCACCAGGTAAAGGTTTTGTGGAAAAACCATATGGTTTAAGAGGCAACGTGGGAATATGAAAATTCTTTGAGGGATAAATACCCCCACTTATTTTGATAAGTGGATAAAAATTGCGAGGACACAATTTCCAAAGGGAGGGAAGGATGTAACATCCTAGGTAAATGAAGAATAAGAGATTTTCATATTTATTAATATTTGTGAATTAAATATTAATTTTAGCTTAAAGGGGTTGCTATGTTCGATAGCGTACCCGATACGCAACATCGGGTTTCTTTGAAATCTTACGTTGCACACTAATAATATAATATTAATATTTTAAACGGTAGTTAACTCCTAGCCGTTGTATTGGAGGGAATGAAAAAAACTAACTAAAATATGATTATACATGTTTGTTAAATATATTTACATTTATCAAATAAAAGTTAGAGGCTTAAAAAGTGAATGAATCTAATTTTGACCATAATTTTCATTAAAAGGCCGATTTATCGCCTTTTAATGGAAAACCCTTTTTAAATCTAGTTTAGGTCACTTTAATACATTCTATATGACCAAATAAAACCCTTATTTATAATGAGGAAATCATAATTTACTTTGGGTAATTTTTTGGTATTTTTCTAATAAAGTTCATTTTTTAAGGGATAGTGAAAATATTGTATTTTAATTCAAAACTATGTTTTAATATAATTTATTTATATGGTTAGATTATCCTTTTAATTGGTTTTTAAGTGTAAATAGATTATATTTTTACCATTTAATCTAATTTTGGTAATTAGAAGCAATTTCACATTTAAATTGTATATAATCAACTGTCAATCTTTTGATAGTTAATATTTCTTAAAAACACGCCTTTTGTTTTGACAGCGGGAATTATTTTTAAATTAATTTCTTCCACTTATGTGTTTTGAATTTGGATAAATGGATTCCATATTTGGAATCAGGAGGTTCAAATTGTGTAAATAGGTAACTTTTATTTTTAGACATTTTAAATATTTACTTCAATAGATATTTTATTTACCGTGGTTAAATTGTAAATCAGGTAAATAAGGGTAAATAAATAATATTATAATAATATAAAATTACCCTTAAACGTATCCTAATCCTATTGTATTATTCATATCCGACCATGGGAATCATTGGGTCGATTTTGGGACCCCATTGATCCACTTGGGAGTGATAATGACAATTTAGATTAATTAATTTAATGTGTAGACAAAAGTGACATTAACAAAAATTGTTTAGTAATTAATTTTTATATGGTGTTATATAAGTCCTATTTTCGGCTATAAATATTGAATGGAAATCTAAAAATATTTCCTACATCATGGTATTTTTTTATAATTTTTAGATATCAAATAAATTAAAATATTTATGACACAATAATGATGCAGTTTTTACCTCATTAATAAATGATTTAATTAAATAAGATTATAATGAATAAAATATTATCCAAAACATGTCCAATTATGATTGGATGATTTTATTTGGATTATGAGTCATCTTATCTTCGACCATAATGATTTTTGGACCATTAGAAACCGAATATCATTATATTATAAAATAATATTTTCACTCTTTCCTAAAGATCCCCTCCTCTCCCTTATAAAAAGAGACAACTTCTATGCAATTCCTCACACCTCTAAAGCCATTTGGATCATCCAAACTCTGCTTAATTAAGATCCCTACATCCCTCTCCTCCTTCTAGAATCCGTATATTAGGAATAAGGTACTTCAAGAAGTCATTTGGTTCAAACCAAAGTGAGTTATCCAAATTAAAGGTAACAATTTCTCTTAAATTGTTTTCTTTTATTTTTCTTATCCAACCCCTAAACTCTTTTTATTTCCTTTCTTTTGTGACAACAACCGTATCCTCAGTATACTAGGATGTTTTTATGATAAGTATTATAACTACACTTACACACACCTCCATCTAATGGATGAAGAACATAATGTTTCTGTGGATGGAAAACTAACGCCTCACGAAATGATGATTGTTCAATTACATCTTACTACCTCTCATGGTAGCCATTATGATGGAACTGTATTTATATATGATATATATTATGTTTATGATTTCTTTATGCTTCTTTACTTCCCATTTATATCAAACCTTTATGGTTTCCATGGTGGGTAAATACGATAATCTCATTTGAGGAAGTGCGGACTACTGCCCCCTCAAAGTGACGTGACTCGTTAATGCCCTATGTGGGATGTATAAAGGATAGAGTTAATGATATTATATATGATATTATACTGAAATTATAATATAACTATGTACCATTATGTTTTAATTCCATTAAAATAAGAAATATAAATGAAAGTAGCATTCATGCGTACGTACGGCTTACCGTCTCCATGAACGGTGCATTTCATTTCGTACCTCCAAATGTTATGTACTATTATAAATACATTTACATGCTGGATATATATGATATATATGATACCCAAACCATGAATATCATTCTGGATATAATGAACCTTTTACCACCTGAACAACATGTAATTATAAGAAGTTCATTTTTGACTCAAGTACCAAATATTGACAAAATGAACGTTATTAACTTAAAATGATTACATAATGATTATAACACGGTAATAAGTGATATAAAAGGAATAATAAAATTGAAAAAGGTTCTTAAAAAAGTAGAAATTAACTTTAATTTATTATTCAGGAGATTAAAGAATGAACGGGTCAAGTCGGACACGAGGTAAGGGACTTCGTTTTAATCTCCTTTCATTGAGGAATTTTTAGTTTTATACATGACTTTATTTTATACGATGTATAAAACCCTTTGAATTTTAATTCTATTCAAAAGGAATATTTTATCTATGAAGAATTTTAATAAATGACAAAAAAGAATGTTTCTTTAACGTAAGCGGTGACAATGACCTTTCCACCGCCACGAGTATTATTTGATCTTTGGCTTCCTTAACAAGCCAGAATGTTTTTAAAAGGAAAAATATATACCAAATACTCTTTTTATGTATTTTGGTATTGAAAATGATTTTGAGAATGGATTTATTATTTCAATATATTGAAATGATATTTTATTATTGCAATGTGGAAATGTTATCTTTCTTTTATGCTTATGTTATGTGTTAAGATCATGTTATGGTTCTTGGGAATTATTTACGTATATGGGTGGTTCCGTTATAAACCTAGGGCGGGTGAGCCTGAGATAGATCTCCAATGCATTGGGTAACGTGACGGAGGTAAACATGAATGTTTCTCCTAAGAGATTTAGGGAATATACTGTGATGGGTATTCCAAAGTAACTCCCTATGTAGTTGTGATAGCTACAATGTAAGTATGGTATAGATGCCGCAAGTTACCTTTATGATTTATGATTTCTATGTGTCTTTCATAAATCTTATGATTTCATGAGGTAAGTAAATGATTTCATGATTTGTATGTATTTATGAACAAATGTTTTCATTCATTGTTTTATAACCCTTACTGATCCTTTTATGCTCATCCCAAGTTTTGAAATATTTTTCAGGACTTAAAGATGAATAAGGTCAAGGATGGGATCAAGGAAAATCCATGCTCTCTTTAACATGGAATTAGACATGAATTGTTTTTCAAGAGTTTTTATTTAATGAAAAAAGTGGATTCTGGGTAGAAGTTCCTACTTTGTAATATTTTGAGATGTAATGGTTATGTCCTATTTCCCTAAACTCTAAACCTGAAAAGATCCTCAATGTGAATTATTCATTTAATTAAATATTATGTAATGTTTAAGGTTGAGTCCTTATATCATCACTTGAATTAATACTTGAAGATTTATAAAAATCCACCCACATGATTAGCAGAATAACTATGGGTGGGGGTGAATAAGTGATTAAGAACTTTTCTTATGTTTTGCATTTTTAAATAGAATTATCCTATTTATAGAGTGATAGAATTAATTGTTTTAAAACACATACACACATATAAAAAGGATCAAAATAATTAAAGGTCCACTAATTAACATGATTTTTTAGTCTTTAGTATGATCTGGAATCACCTAAGATCACATGATATACTGGAATCAACCTATGGATTATAGAGAGAGATTTTTATCCATTTAACTCGCATTACAAGTGTCTCAACTTTTTTATATTCATTATATATAGTTACAAATGATGTGACAATGTTTCATAATATCACGATATTCTTTCATCACCTTAATAATTCAATCACATTATCATGATTCTTCTTCTTCTACTACTTCTACATGAAAAATAGTGAGCACGTTTCTCCTCCATCTTCTTCTTCTTCTATTCTTATATTATATATACATAAGTTCTTCAATGAATAAAAGTATCATCACTCATTATCTCACAACATATATATCTTAAAAAATCAACAACTGAACACTTCTTTCTTTCTTAACTTTTTTAAATTCACTATATATTTTTTGAATATTATTTCTATAAATGATTTATGAAAATTCCCATGAACTTTAGACTTCTTCATAAATTGGGTCAACTATTACTGAATTATTCTATATATTTCCTTCAATTTTGAATTTAAAATATTTAATTTTAAATTACCATTAGTATTGCACTGTGTTTTTCTCCTATAAATCTCCAAAAAATCTCAATGTTTTATTATCTTCAAAAAGTCAATGAAAACCACTATATTTAAACCTTTTTTTGTGCCTCCAAATTTGCATTATATCATACAAAAACTGACATATAACTTTTCTTTGTAGCATGGAACTCTCCAACACCATCTTGAATCATAAACACTTATTGTGATGTTTTTTTAAATAAAGATCAATCACATCTCTTGGTTTAATTTATCAAAATATTCCATTTTGATATTTTTTAGACTTTCCATTATACAAAAAACCCTTCTATAAGAACCCAGATCTCTATTTCAGGTATGGATCTTATTTTTAGGTTTTGTTTGAGGAAAAAAGGAAGAAGTGGGAATTTTATAAGTACACATCTTGTACTTATGAGTATACGCAGTGTACCCGAGTACCGTATACAGCCACGTACTAGTCGTGTAATGGCCAAGTACATGGCCGTGTGGTGACCTGGAAGACCGCTTAAGGAAGAGGCTGGTTAAGGTCACTACATGATGTGTACATTTAATGAACACACTGTGTAGTTTTATTTTTATTTGATAAATCAATGCAGTGTCGCGTATCATCCTTGGAAACATCTTCTTCTCCCCTTTTCTTATACAACAGAGAGACAGAAGGGCCGAATAACTATGAACCCCTCCCGATTCCCCATCCAGTCTCCAATTGAGACTTCGTTGGGTGCGTTGGAATCCAAACAGTGATTTCTAAATTCCCCTAGGGACTTTCTTCCTAATTCTTCCTCTCTCATGAGTTATCTAGGGATGATCATTTTAACTATTGTTTTAGATCTACATTGTTCTAGGTCTATCCAAGGGCCGACGTTCAAAAGTTTTGATCGTACGACATCAAGGTAGGTGGTTTTTGCCTTTAGTTGAGTGTATTTGGATTATATATACTAAAATTTCCATATACCCACATTTGGGGTATTGTGTGTTTTGTAATTAAACCCTGTTTATTTCCTGTTATGGTTTGGTTTATTGATAAAGGGTAATTTCCTATGCAAAGGGTTAGATACCTTGTTTATGGGACACCCCGTGGGTGTGTTTACCTTGGTTGATTGATTACGGCAGTTTGGTCTATGTTGCCTATTAGTCTCTCCATGTTTTATATGACTCTATTTTTTAGGATAGAGTTAATAATTATATGAGATTCCTGTCATATGCACTGGGAATGTTTAATGAAGGGGAATTTTACTGTGAGAGCTTCCTGAGGTAGGGTAACTTATTAAATGATTGTTTCTATGTTGAGTAAGGGGGTATTGACTATGAGAGTTTCCAGGTGGTCATTGACCTAGGGGTTTAGAATATGAGATCTTTCCCAGGTAGTTGTTTATAATTGTTGATAGTATGTTGGACCCTAGGGAATTGACTGTGAGAGCTTCCAGGTGGTCATTATATTTATTGATTCTTTGTTGACCAAGGGGTAATAACTATGTGAGCTACCCAGGTGGTCGTTTGTAAATGATTGGTGTTATGTTAAACTAGAGGTTTTAGACTGTGAGAGCTACCCTGAGGGTCATTATTATATTAATTTTTGTTTTATTAGACCAGGGGGATTAGACTGTGAGAAGTTTCCCAAAGGGGTCGTTATTGAATAACTGAATTATTATGACGAGTCTGTCAAGAAAAAGCACAAGCTTGGATTTAGTCTTACTTGATTTTTTAGATGGTATTCTGAGACATCTGTTTTGTTTCTATTATAAGGGGGGATATATATATTAAGCTAGATCCTAGGATCACATAATTCAAAGGATTAATGATAAAAGTAAATGACTATAATTTAAAACTATAGGATTGTTTACTTTTGAGTACTTCTTAGTTCATTTCTTCATTTATAGATATTTCTAGCTATATATATTCAATGACAGTTAGGAACAAATCTTTTGGTGGTTACCAACTGTGATTCGTCTCACCCCCTATTTGGGTCATGCTTTTGGATCCAAATAGATTATATGGTTGTAGGTATAGATAAGGGCAAGCGCCCTTCTTCATCAGGTACTTGATTGCTGTTGGAGATGGAGAGCATGGGACCAAGCTGAGGTTTGCGATGATACTGGAGTTTACTTGTTTTCTGTTTCATTTTGGTTTCTATATTTTTCTCCAGAATTGTGAATTTTTTGTATACTTTCCTAGACACATGTGACATGCATCATTTATATATTCTCTAGTTGTTATATTCCTATCAGTCTTTTGCTGTTTACTTCTTTTGTTGGTATTACTGCTTCCGATATTGTTTAATATTTATTATTCCAGTATGTATACTCTTCCAATGAGGGAATATAGTTTCCCCATTATCAAACCTTTTCCTTCCCTACTAGTAGAAAGCCTCTGGCATTTGGGGAAATGGGCTTGAGGTCATGTGACCAACTGGGTACGAGGAAACCTTGGGCAGCACCCGGAACTGGAACATTACAAAGTGGTATCTAAGAAGGTTTATTTTTTGATTTTTTTTACTATTTAGAGCCTATAGATAGGGATATGAAGGAATAGGTAGTTGGAAATAAGCTCTGCGTGGGAGTAGCTAACCTGTGTATAGGGAAAAGCCAAGTTACCATGAATATTACAATTTTTCTTATTTTGAAATTGTTAATGTTGATTTGATTTCACTGTTGGGTGACACACTTGTTTTGTGATGTTATTATTGATACCATTGTGGTTCTATTTCTATTTCAACCTGATGAGATGAGGTTATTCCACCTCATGAATCATATAGGAACTTTCTAGAGATCACTTGTCATGAATTCTTGTCATTCCATTTAGGGTGCATTACTATTTGCTGCAGTGCAAGGAAAAGGGAGGTCATATGAGGGGGGGGGGGGGTCTTGGGTCCCCAAGACACTGGAGAGGCTTCCCAGTGCCTGGCTCTTGAGGAAAACTTAGCAGCATTCCAATTCATGGGTTGAGGGTTCGAAGAGACATGAGATGTAGAAAATCCAAAGAAGGTCATACAGGCTAGAATATCCTATGCGGGGAAGCTTAAATCAGGGTTTTTGAATGTGCATTCTCAAAACATGTTTGTAGTTTTAGGGGAAGAGGTTTTCCAGGTTAATGAGAATGTAGGAGGGATGGATAGCGGGTAGGAACCCCGGGTGGATATGGAAGCATCTCAAGATGAAATGGATGAGGCCTCAGATTCTGCTGAGTCCAAGGAATTATCCACAGAGGAGGACTACATTAGATCCTCCTCTCGGAAGGGAAAGAATAAAATTATGGATTTAGACAACTTTATTATGGAAAACCGGAGGACACGATGTAGGAAGGACTACTCCAATATTCCTAGTCCTCCATTTACTAGATCCGCATATAAGGGAAAGTTTCCACCGAAGGCTCATACAGTTGGCGAATCCATCCCCCTGATCAAACACAAAGGTCCTGGCCAGATTGAGGTGGCCGACATCTCCAAGGACCTGGTGGATGTAGGACAAAAGGATGTTCCTCCTATCATTCCCTCGGGTGATAAGGGGCTACTTGATCATGGGAAGCAGCTTGATGGAGGATTCAATGAATTCCCTCAACAACAACTGTCATTAGTGCTTGAACACATGGACTTTCTAATGAATTCAGATGAAATAGTAGAGGATGATCTGGATATTAAGGTGTCAAAGAATATGAGACTACTTTAGGTGTCCACTACTAAAGTGAAAAGAGAGTGGATAGATAAGCAGGTCCGTATGTTTCTTAGAGGGATCAACATGGGAAATATCAATAAGGAGGAATACATAAAATCATGGGGAAACTTAGCTCATCTATATGAACGAACCTTAAAGGACTACCCTGACTTCTAGGTTCATTCTATCCCCCGGATATTGTTTAGGGATATTATTTACAACCAACTTAAATTGTTTTTCAACAAATCTAGTGTGCCATTTGGTGCTGAAACTGGAAAGATGTAAAGGTTTCTCACTTATCCCTTAAAAGTGTCTGAATAATAAAAATTTAACATTGGATATTAAGTCATGATATGAAATAGGATGCCAAACTTTTATTTACGAGGAGTATGGGCTCTCACGGATCGGAAATTTCCATGAATTACCCAAAATTTTACGATTTTGGGGTTCCAGAGAAGTTTTAGAGGCTTACTATCCAGAAACCCAGATAACATGATATGTGATATTATAAAAACATGCCATGTGTTATTCTGTTCAAGAAGAATGACTTTTCTTAAGTACATTTCATGTACTTAACGTACACTCCACATAGTGCTTGACCATGTGATTGACTGTGTGAGTAGAGACACGTGATTGGGAAACTTTTTGTAGAACATTCTTTGTACTGGGAGTACACTCCATGCTTTAAAAGACCATGTATATGACCCTGTGACTAACGACATGGGTGGATTGAACTTAGTTTGTACATTCCGTTTCTCGCTTATGCACACCATGTAGTAATCAACCATGTATCTGACCATGTGACTAATGAAACATGTGGATAGAAATTAAGTAGTACACACCATGTCTAGGGTGAACACGCCATGTAGTGTTACACCAGAAGAGAACTATGTAGTTCTATCCACGTAGAATTAATTGGGTAGGAGGGGATATTCATGTATATTCCATGTCTCATAAGGAACCCTCCATGTGTATGGGGTGTTACATGACCAGTTTGGAAGAGGTACACACCCATGTTAAGGCATAAAGGGAACACACTATGTAGTGGTTCTACACTTCATGTAACCATGTTTTGTAAAACTTGAATTCTCTCCTTCTCCTGTTCCATTCTTGAACTCCTAAGTTGTTATCCTTGATAATATTGAACTGAGTTATGTGCTTGACCTTGTAGATTCATGCCACCATGAAGTCCTCCAGTTGTACACCAGGTACATGGTGATGATTAGACACCAGAAATGGTAGATCAGATACTACCAGCAGATTCTCCCGTTGTGCCGGTCTTGGCACCAGCTGTTATACCAGACACAGGTGTTGATGAAAAGTTATGTGAAGGCTTTATGAGGATTATGAAGACTTTTTAGGGAGCACCACATCCTACCCTAACTATGGAAGAGTTGACGTATGTGTTCCAACAGCAGAATCCTCCCACTTTTTCAGGGTATGGAGGACCACATGCTGTAGAGACATGGTTAGAGGCCATTCTTACTATCTTTGAGCATCTAGATACAACTCCTGATAGGAGGGTGAAGCTCACTACTTACATTCTACGTGATTCCTCCAAGAGATGGTGGGATGTTATCTCATAGGTGAGATGTCATCAGGATATGGTTTGGGAAGAATTTCAGAGGAACTTCTATGACTACTTCTACCCCAAGACGTTGAGGGCCAATCAAACCCGGGATTTCATGCATTTGGAGTAGGGTTCTCTTTTGGTGATGGATTATTCTTCTCGCTTTATAGAGCTTCAGCACTTCACACCTATTTTGATAGGTGATGAGTTATCGTTGGCTAGGTGATTTGAGGATGGTCTCAAGTATGACATATAATCACATGTGAATGTTTTTATGATGACTTTAGTGACTGATATAACAAATCAGGTGCTGATTACTGAGTGCAATCTAAGGGATTTGGGAGCTGAGATCTAGGGAGGCTTAGAATCTAAGGATGGTACTCCTTCGACGGATATCCAGAAGCACCGTAGGGATATTTCATGCAATGTTTCTTCAGGTATCTAGGTAGTATGATAATAGTGAGGGAAGAGTGGGCATATGAGACAACATTGCTTGAAGGACCTAGTCGAGTGCTGATCTTGGACAAGATGGGTCATCCTCAGAGTTTTTTCCAGATGTTCTCACCAGTGAAGAGTGATAGGGGATCTGTTATGACTCCATATTCAAGAGCAGGGCCACCAGTTCCTCATCAGTCAAGGAACTCGCGTTCGTTAGGTCGTTCAGGATGAGGAGGTGGTTGTGGCCAAGGATGCGAGATATTAGGTTTTTAGTGATAGTAGGGTGGATCATCTCAGGGTATCCAGGTGGGGTCATTGGGCTACAATACATGTTAGACTTTTGTGATGGAACAGATCCAGCAGGAGTAGGATCCTAGACCCTCTACAGATAGAGGTACGATTCTAGTTGCCTTAGTTTTAGCTTATATTCTTTTCGATATAGGGGCTTCCCGTAGTTTTATATCTATTGTTGTTGTGTAGAGCCTTGGTCACTAAATCTTTACTTATGAGGATATTAAGATGCTAGACACTCCATTAAAGATTAGGACGACTAGTGTACGTCAGTGCAAGGAGTGACGTCTTGAGGTTGGTGGGTGTCACTTCTTATAGGACCTTTTAGAGATAACAAGATTTGATTTTATTATCATAATTTACTGGTTGGTCTTATTTAAGGCCTTTGTTGACTTTTATCACCATAGGGTGAGTTTTGCATCACCATAGGGATGGTATTTTCGACACAAATGTGAATGGGATGTCCAGGAGAGAAGAGCTGGACCTGGTTCACCACGTGACCTCAAGCGCATTTCCCCAAATGCCAGAGGCTGCTGACTAGCAGCGAGGGCCCAGGTCTGATAGTGGGGAAACTATGCCCTCATTTGTCAAAGAGTAGTGCAGCGGAAAATAGATAAAAATACAATGACAGCGGAAGCAGTAAACATACACGACTGAAATAAACTACAGTAGTGGATATAACCAAAAGTATAGAAGTGATGATACTACATGTTTCAAGTTATAAGAAAACAGCCAAAACATGTTATACATCAATACAATACAACAAAATATAGAGCATAATAAAACAATCAAAATAGCTGGCAGTGGCATCGCGAGCCTAGGATCGGTCCCATGCCCTCCTACTCCTCAGCAAAAGTCAAGTACCTGTATAGGGACTCTTGCCCCTATCTACACCTGCAGAAACGTAATCTGTTTGGGCCAAAAAGTATGACCCAAACAGGGTGTGAGAAATATAACTCAGTAGGCACCCACCAAAGGCCCGTGCCCAACTGCGTGTAAGCATGCAACAATAGTGTGCAGTAGTAAAATGCAATAAAGTAAGTAGTACTCAAAATTCACTAATTACCAGTTATATTTCCATTTTATTATTCATTTAATCCATTATGTATTAGAAATCACCACAGTGCATTTCTACGTTAACAGTCCACATACTCAGACAAGCAAAACCTTACCCTCAGGTAAGTAGAACCCAACCTATAGGTAATTTCCCTCAGGTGTAAAAAAATTTTACCCTCAGGCGTAGGTAGTGTCACCCTCAGTCACAGAGTCTATAGCCCTCAGGCATGGAAGAAGTTTCCCTCAGACCGAAATAACTACAGCCCTCGGGCTAAACAGTGCAGTGCCCACAGGCTAATCACAACAACGCCCTCAGGCTAAATAGGTAATCTGGCCATGCCCAACATATCAAAATGCAGTAAACAAGCAATTCCTCTCAAGGAAATTCTACAATTACTACATTGAAGACATACCCTCGGGTATCTTGGCCAAATGACTAAACAATGAAACACACACCCCGGGGTGGTTCCGAATCCAAGCAATGATCCCAACCAACATTTTATCATCATAATTTAATCACCTATGCAATTCTAGGCATTAAATATAGCAATGGCCTCAGCCTCACGACACCCCAACATGGGTTCGTGGCACAAAAATGCACAAAAAATGCACAAAAACGCACAACAGTTGAAAATTACACCAAGCCACCTACCTTATACGCCAACGAACGTTATACATGAATGCCAACTCTAGAAACTCCCAAGAACGGCATAGATCTAACGAAGGACAAAACCCATTAAAATGTAAATAACTCCTGTTAGGAGAATAATTGGTAAGAACCATCCAAGGAGGTGGAAGCCCTTACCTGTGCAATTCCAACGGGATTGTCCGAGGCAGAAACCGATTCTAGACGAACACCCAATGTAGCTTCAAAGGTCCTACCTCTTCCTTTGGCTCCAAATCGGCTCAAGTGTCTCCTCTGCCAAATGAGGAGGCTACTGCCTGTTTTAAGCCGAAAAAACAAAGTACACGGCGTGTACTTCTGAGTACACGGCGTGTACTTCTTTCATTTAACTGTTCATTTGGCGGCACCGACACACTGTTCATCTGTCGACACGAGTACACGACATGTACTCCCAAGTACACGGCATGTACTGTCGCCCAGCTGTCGGCTGCTCCACCGCCTTACTGTTTAAGCTTGCCGACTGACTACACGGCGTGTAAGGTACCACTATACGACATGTAGTTGGTTCCTACACCCTTCGTCGCTGACATGGATACATGCCCCGTGTACTCATCCCAACACGGCCAAAAGTACACGGTGTGTGGAAAAGTACACGGCGTGTAGTTCCAAAATTTAGGATTTTTCCCCATTTTCTATATTTTCACAAAAACACTTCAGGAAAAGGAAAAAGAAGAAGCACGTACCTCAAAATTAAGAACCGAGTTCTTACAAACTTCCCCCATTATAGAAATTCTTCCCCGAATTTCCCTTCCCAGGGTGGAGAAGAATAAGCTCAGAACAGCTCTGGCCACTGAGCACGTAAGTCGGCCTCCTGCTCCCAGGTCTCGTCCTACACTCGGCCATGTGGCCATAGCACCCGTACGAGAGGAACTGACCAGACTCGAAGAACCTTCATGCTCCTGTCAACGATACGGATCAGATGCTTCTCAAAGGACGCATCATGCTGAAGCTCAACCTCCTCTGGATGAAAGGTGTGAGATGGGTTTGAATGGTAGAGACGCAACTGAGACACATGGAAGACGTCGTGCATGGCTCAGTACCGCTGCGGTAACTGCAACCGTTAGGAAACCAGCCCGACTCTCTCCAGAATCTCAAATGGTCCCACATACCTCGATGAAAGCTTACCATGTCTCCTGATCTGCTTGTGTCCAAGCCTCGTCGAAACACGCAAGAAAACCTGATCCCCAACCATGAACTCCAAAGGTCATCTGCGACGATCAGCATAAGACTTCTGAAGAGACTGCATGGTAGCCATCTGCTTCCGAATCAACTGGAGCTGCTCAGATGTCTCATGTACGAGCTGTAGCCCCAGTAAATCTGCCTCACCTACCTCTAACCAGCACAAAGGTGATCGGCATGGCCTACCATATAAATCCTCGTATGGTTCCATCTCAATAGTTTTTCTGAAAACTATTGTTATATGCAAACTCGACTAAGGGTATATGCTTCTCCCAAGAGCCCCCAAAGTCTAGGATGCATGCGCGCAACATGTCCTCTAGCACCTGTATCGTCCGCTCTGACTGGAAATCTGTCTAAGGGTGGTATGCTGTGCTCAGAAGCACCTGTGTACCCAGCGCCCTCTGAAAACTCTGCCAGAAACGAGACGTAAAGTGGGCATCCTTATCTGAATCGATAGAACGAGGGACCCCATGAAGACGTACGATATCTTGGATATACAGCCTTCCAAGATCGTCCACACCGAAGGTATCATTGATCAGCAAGAAGTGAGCTACCTTCATGAGTCTGTCCACAATAACCCACATGGCGTCATTGCCTCGAGGTGACCTCAACAATCCCGTCACGAAATCCATCGCGACATCATCCCATTTCCACTCTGGAATGGGCAACTGTTGTAACAACCCAACTGGCCTCTGGTGCTCTGCCTTCACCTTCTAACAGGTGGAACACCTCATAACAAAATCAGCTATCTCTCTCTTCATACCCAGCCACCAGTACTGACGTATCAAGTCTCAGTACATCTTGGTAACCCCGGGATGAACTTCCCAAGATGAAGCTTGAAACTCCCGCATAAACTCCTCGCGTATATCCCCTAGAACCCATACACATCCATGGAAACACAAAACCTCATCATCGCTTATCGTCCAACCGGGATAAGGGTCCTCACTTGCCACCGACTCCCGTAGAACTAGGCCTTCTGAATCAGATAGCTGTCTCATCCTCACTCTGTCCAGGAGGGTAGATGTCACAACCAAATAAGAAAGATAAGCCTGCCCCTGACTGTTGTGCACCTCCAGATGCATCTTAGAGAACAAATCCATGAGCTGCCACTCACCACTGGCCTCCTGCACTACCTGTATCTGAGTCTTCCTACTCATTGCATCGGCTACTGCATTACCTTTTCCAGGTGGATAGGCAAGCTCAAAATCGAAGGACTGTAGGTACTCAACCCACCTTCTCTGCCTCAGATTTAGGTCACGCTGAGTAAAGATATACTTGAGGCTTTTTTGGTTGGTGGAAACCACAAAATGCTCTCCCAATAGATAGTGTCTCCAAAATAACAACGCATGAACAACTACAGCCAACTTGAGATCATGCGTCGGGTAATTCCTCTCATGTGGCCTCAACTTCCGAGACCCGTACACAACAACTTGGTCGCCCTGCATCAAAACGGATCCTATCCCAATCCCTGATGCATCATAGTAAACTATATAGATCTTCCCCTGATCTGGGAGTATCAGGATCAGTGATGATGTCAACCTTCCCTTCAGGTCTTGAAAATATGTCTCACAAGATTTTGACTAAACGAACTTCACACCCTTCTTAGTCAGACCTGTCAACGGTGCTGCTAAGTAGGAGAAGTCCTATATGAAGCATCTGTAGTAACCATCCAGCCCTAAGAAACTCCGTATCTCAAAAACATTCTTAGGATACTCCCAAGAATCTACTGCTCTCACCTTCTCTAGGTCTACTGCAACTCCTGCCTCTGAGATAATGTGACCCAGGAAGTGAATCCGGTCCATCCAAAAGTGGCACTTTGAGAGCTTAGCATATAGCCGATGTTCTCTCAGTGTACTCAATACGATCTCAAGATGGGTGGCATGGTCATGTCAAGTGTGAGAGTACACCAAGATGTCATCCACGAATACTACCACAAATGAATCAAGATATGGATGGAACACACGATTCATCAGAGCCATGAAAACTTCTGGCATGTTCTTCAGTATGAACCGCATAACCATATACTCATATAGACCATACCTACTCCTGAAAGCTGTGAGAGGTATATTAGATGGCCTAACGCGCAACTGATGATATCCGGATCTCAAGTCAATCTTCGAGAACACTCTTGCTCCACGAAGCTGATCAAACAGATCATCTATCCTCGGAAAGGGATATCAGTTCTTAACCGTCAACTGGTTCAGCTTACAATAATCCACGCAAAGTCTAAGGGTACCATCCACCTTCTTCGCAAAATGGACCAAAGAACCCCAAGGAGAAGTACTGGGTCGGATAAAACCCTTTGCCTGTAGCTCCTATAACTGCCTCTTGAGCTCCTGGAACTTAGGCGTGGCCATCCTATAAGGAGGAATGGACACCGGTGCTACTCCTGGCACATGATCGATAGAGAAATCCACCTCACGCACCAGAGGTAGACCTGAAAATTTTTCTGGGAAGACATCCATGAAACGATCGAAAACTGGAGGGAAATCCGTCTGACAAGTCCCCTGATCATCCAGATATAAGCTCGCTATCTGGGATGTGACTCCACCTCGCCTATGATGCTCTGGTCCAACTCGACTCGCCTGAACATCCCACTCACCCTTGTATAGAAACTCCCCACCCTCTGGTGACGTGAAACGCACCCTGTGATGATAGCAGTCTACGAAGGATCGAAAGGGAACCAACCAGTCCATCCCTAGAATGACGTCATAGCTCATCATCTCCAAGACATAGAGGTCCCAAAGCAAGTGATACCCACCAACCTCAAGGGGGCACTCCTTGCACTGATGCACACCAGTCGTCCTAGTCCCCAACGGAGTGTCTAGCATCAAGATATCAGAATAAGTAGAAACACAGAGCCCAAGGCTCTCCAAAACAGGTACAGATATGAAACTCTGTGTAGCAGCCGTATCGAAAAGTACTGAAGATAAGACAGAAGCTACTATAATAGTACCTCTGACTGTCGAAAGTCCGGGATCCAGCTCCTGCTGGGTCTATTGCACTGTATATGCCTGCCCAGTGCCGCGACCCTGTGACACAGCCTGGCTACCCTGAGCTGTCCCTCCTTGCTGCCTCTACGATCCTAGTGTCCGGATACCACATCCCTGACTACCATCTCAGCCTGGACACCCTGACGTATTCCAGTTCCCCGACTGGTAAGAAGCCACTGGTCCTACTCCTGCACACGGAGTCTGCACAGAACCCCTCTCACTAGCCACTGGTGGAAACTCCCTACAAAAGCACTGCAGATGACCCATCTTGCCGCAAGCTCGGCACTCCACTGGGTCTCGTGGACACTGCGGTCTCTTGTTCCCCTCTCTGCCACACTGGTAGCACCAGACCAGACCACCTGAAGAAGCTGCCTGGCTGGTACTCCCACCCTGAGAGAAGTCCATCTGTCTCTTCCTCTTGCCAGCAGAAATAATACTAGTAACTGGTGCTGAACCACCCTGGCCCACACCACTAGATTCCCGCAGGTTCCTCTCTGTAATCAGTGCCTAATTCACAATTTTGTGTACATTAGGAAACTTGAAAACATTTACTAGTGCTTGGATGTCATACCGAAGACCATCCTCAAAACGTCTGGCTCTCAACATCTCATCACCCACTAGCACAGGTGAAAAACGCTGAAACTCTGTAAAATGAGCAGAATAGTCCATCACCAACATGGATCCCTACTATAGATTCATGAACTCTCAAGCTCTATCTACCCTCAGCATCTCGAGAAAGAAGAAGTCATAGAAGACTACATAAAAATATTCCCACCCCATGTCTCTGTGATGCTCTGACTAGGTGGTAACATCCCACCACCTCTTGGAAAAATCACGTAGCATGTAAGTCACTAGCTTGACCCTCCACCCTGGAGGCATATCAAGATGCTCAAAAATAGTCTGCATCGATCCTAGCCAAGACTCCGCAGCCTGCGGTCCTCCATCCCCTGAAAACGTAGGTGGATGTTGCTGTTGGAAGATATGAGTCAGCTCAGCCATAGATGTAGCAGCCTGCGGTGCTCCCTGAAAGGTCTGTATAAACCGCATAAAGCCTTCACGGAACTGTGCCTCCGCGTCTGTGTCCAGTATAGCAGCTGGCGCCGCATCTGGCTCTGCTGGAGGATCAACTGGTAGCCCATGGCCCACCATCTCTGGAGTATAATCGTCGCCGCTCTCTTGGAAAACAACTCGTGGTTGTCTAGGCGGCATGACACTACAAGGTCAAAATCACGCCTCAGATTCAAGATTATTATGATCGAAAAGAGAAGGAACCACAAAGGAAAGAAGAGGAAGAAGGCATTCAAAATTGGAAAAACAAGACTACATGGCGTGTACAATGACTACACGGCGTGTAATTGACTTCCCTTCCCCTGCCTGGGTCCTTCTACATGGTTAAGCCACACGACTTCCGTTGAAAAAAACTACACGGCATGTACAATATCTGCACGGCATGTACGATGTTATTTTCCAACTGCCTGTGTCATCTGTGACACAGCCGACTACTCGGCTTAACTCCACACGGTTTGTTACACTAGTACACGGCGTGTACACCAACCCATTTCCCAGCCACCCAGCTAACACCACACGGTCTGTCCTCGGACAAGACTACACGGTGTGTCCCAACGGTACACGACGTGTTCAGGGAGAGGTGACATTGGCCCATGTTGTTCGTTACACGGCCGAGTCCCCAGGTCACACTACACGACATGTCCATAATTGACACGTCGTGTTCTGTCAAGGAGTTCACCGATCCGTGTTGTTAGTTACACGACCGAACTCCGGGTCAACACTACACGGCATGTACAAAAACCACATAGTGTGTTTTACCCAAGCCCTTCCCTACCCCGTGTCGCCGTCCACACAGTTTGTGACACGAGAAGAGACTACATGGCGTGTACTCAAAAGTTCATTTTTCTTCCTGAATATAAGAGCATACACGACGTGTATAAAATACTACACGGCGTGTATACTAGGTTTCCGGACAGTATGCCTCAGAAACTTCCCCAGAACCCAGAAAATACTGAAATCAACACCTAAGTGTCAAATTCTGACCCGTGGGGGCCCATACTCCCCACAAATCAAAGTTTGACATCTTATATGTGTAATAACCAATAAACAGTCAATGATCCACCAAATTCCGATCAATGGGGGCCCATACTCCCCAAAAACCAAAGTTTGGCGTCCATTCTATAAACAAGATCAAACAAAAAAAATACCATATCACAAGGCAGGTATTTATCAAGAAGCTATCACAACAACATTCTTTTCTAGCACAACAACTATCATAATAACATGTGAATTTCTAATGAACCTAAATGGAATGGAAACTATGAATGGCATGTGATATATAGCATGTGCTTATATGATGCATGAGATGGAATGCCCTCATCTCATCGGGTTGCAACTAAATAGAACCCATAGATAAAATATAAACTGCACAATCTCAAATTGCATCACCCAACAGTGAAAACATATCAACTGTAAAATTTTCAAAATCAGTAAAATTGCAATACGAGGTAGACTTTGTTTTCCCTGTACACGGGTTAGATATGCCCGGACACAACTTATTAACAGCTACTGTTCATCCTATCCCTAACTATGGCTCCAAATAGTAAGTCAAAGAAAAGAACCCCTCTGATACCACTTTGTAACGTCCCAAACCCGGGTGCTACGCAACAGGTGCCCTGAGCCTGGTTCGCCACGTGACCTCAAGCGCATTTCCCCAAATGCCAGAGGCTATCGACTAGCAGGGAGGGCCCGGGTCGGATAGTGGGGAAACTATGCCCTCATTTGTCAAAGTGTAGCGCAACAGAAAACAAAATAAACATACAACGACAGGGGAAGCAGTAAACATACACAACTGAAATAAACTACAGCAGTGGATATAACCAACAGTATAGAAGTGATGATGCTACATGTTACAAGTTCTAAGAAAATAGCCAGAACATGTTATACATCAATACAGTACAATAAAATACAGAGTACAACAAAACAAGCAAAGCAGCTGGCAGCAACATCGTGAGCCTAGGCTTGCTCCCATGCCCTCCTACTCCTCAGCAACAGTCAAGTACCTATATAGGGACTCTTGCCCCTATCTACACCTGCAGAAACGTAATCTGTTTGGGCTGAAAAGCATGACCCAAACAAGGTGTGAGAAAATATATCTCAGTAGGCACCCACCAAAGGCTCGTGCCCAACTGCGTGTAAGCATGAAACAATAGTGTGCAGTAGTAAAATGGAATAAAGTAAGCAATACTCAAAAGTCACTAATTACCAGTTATATTTCCATTTTATTATTAATTTAATCCATTAAGTATTAGAAATCACGACAGTGCATTTCTACGTTAACAGTCCACGTCCCCAGACAAGAAAAAACTTACCCTCAGGTAGGCAGAACCCAACCCGCAGGTAATTGCCTCAGGTGTAACAGAATTTTGCCCTCAGGCATAGGTAGTGTCGCCCTTAGGCAAAGAGTCTATGGCCATTAGGCACAGAAGAAGTTTCCCTCAGGCTGAAATAACTACAGCCCTCGGGCTAAACAGTGCAGTGCCCACAGGCTAATCACAACAATGCCCTCAGGCTAAACAGGTAACCGAGCCATGCCCAACATATCAAAATGCAGTAAAAAATAAATTTCTTTCAAGGAAATTCTACAATTACTACATTGAAGGCATACCCTCAGGTATCTTGGCCAAACGACTAAACAGTGAAACACACCCCCTGGGGTGGTTCCGGATCTAAGCAACGATCCCAGCCACCATTTTATCATCACAATTTAATCACCTATGCAATTCTAGGAATTAAATATAGAAATAGCCTCAACCTCATGACACCCCAACATGGGTTTGTTGTAAAAAAACGCACAAAAACACACAAAAACGCACAACAGTTGGAAATTACACCAAGCCACCTACCTTATACGCCAACGAACGTTATACCCGAACACCGACTCTAGAAACGCCCAAGAAGGACATAGATCTGACGAAGAACAAAACCCATTCAAATGTAAATAACTCCTGTTAGGAGAAGAATTGGTAAGAACCATCCAAGGAGGTGGAATCCCTTACCCGTGCGGTTCCAATGGGATCGTCCGAGGCGGAAACCGATTCCAGATGAACACCCGGTGGAGCTTCAAAGGTTCGACCTCCTCCATTGGCTCCAAATCAGCTGAAGTGTCTCCTCTACCAAATGAGGAGGCTACTGCCTGTTTTAAGCTGAAAAAACAAAGTACATGGTGTGTACTTCTGAGTACACGGTGTGTAATTCTTTCATTTAACTGTTCATTTGGCGGCACCATCACACTGTTCATCTGTCGACATGAGTACATGACATGCACTCCCAAGTACATGGCATGTACTGTCGGCCATCTTTCAGCTGCTCCTCCGCCTTACTGTTTAAGCTTGCTGACTGACTACACGACGTGTAAGGTACCACTACATGACATGTATTCGGTTCCTACACCCTTCATCACCGACATTGCTATATGCCCTGTGTACTCATCCCAACATAGCCAAAAGTACACAGCGTGTGGAAAAGTACATGACGTGCAATTCCAAAATTTAGGATTTTCCCCATTTTCCATATTTTCTCAAAAACACTTAAGGAAAAGGAAAAACAAAAAGTCTGTACCTCAAAAGTAAGAACCGGGTTCTTACAGGTTGGGATAAATTACAACCCACATTTCTAGTTTATATCTGGATGACCAGGGGACTGCACATATGAAATTTCCTCTCATGGTGGATCATTTCAGGGATGTCTTTCCAGAGGAATTGTTAGGTTTACCTCCAAATATAGAGGTAGACTTCTCCATTGAGCTTGATCCAAGAGAGGCACCAGTGTCCATTCCTCCTTATAATATAGCTACAACAGAGTTACAAGAGCTCAAGAAGTAGTTAGAGGAGTTTCAGGAAAAAGGTTTCATCCGACCCAATACTTCTCCTTGGGGTTCTCCTGTCTTTTTTACGAAGAAGGCGGAAGGTACCCTCAGACTTTATGTGATTAATTGGAAGCTTAACCAGTTGATGTTCAAGAACTGATATCCCTTGTCGTGGATTGATGATATCTTTGATCAGCTTTGAGGATATCAGGTGTTATTGAAGATTGAATTGAGATACGGTTATCATCAGTTGCACGTTAGACCATCAGATATACCTCTTACAACCTTTTGATTCATGTATATTCTATATAGGTATTTGGTTATGTCGTTTAGTCCCATGAACGTGCTAGCAGTTATCATGGATTTGATGAACTGAGCATTCCATCCTTGGATTCTTTTGTGGTAGTCTTTGTGGACGATATCTTGGTGTACTCTCATACTCGACATGACCATGCCATCCATATTGAGATCGTATTGAGTATATTTTGAGATAATCAGTTATATGCTATGATATCAAAATGCCACTTTTGAATGGACTAGATTCACTTCTTGGGTCATGTCATCTCGGAGACAGGAGTATCAGTAATCCCAGAGAAGGTGAGAGAAGTAGTTTTATGGGAGCATCCGAAGAACATCATTGAGGCATGGAGTTTTCTGGGTCTGGCTAGTTACTACAGACACTTTATAAACGACTTTTCACGCTTGGAAGTGCTGCTGATGGGCCTGAAAAAGAAGAGTGTAAAGTACTTGTGGATAGATTCCTATTATTTAGCCTTTCTGAAGCTGAAAATAATATTGAATTCATCACTAATACTTATTTTTCCAGATCCAGGAAAGAGTTGCACTGTTTAGTAGTGATGCATCAGGTATCGGGTTGGGAGTAGTGCTTATGTAAGGGGAAGGAGTCATTGGGTACAAGTCTCATAAGTTGAGGCAATATGAGAAGAATTAACCAACACATGATCTCGAGTTGGCTTCATTTGTGAATGATTTACGATGTTGGAGACATTATCATTTTAGAGAGCATTTTGTGGTGTAAAATGACCACAAAATCCTCAAGTATATCTTTACTCAGTGTTATCTGAATTTGAGACAGTGAAGGTGGGTTGATTAACTTTGTTATTTTAACTTTGAGCTTACCTACATGCATGGGAAAGGAAATGTGTTGGATGATGTGTTGAAAAGGAGGACTCAGATACAGGTAGTTTAGGAGGCTAGTAGTGAGTGGAAGCTTATGGATTTGTTCTCTGAGGTGAATTTGGAGGTGAACAATAGATAGAGGCAGGAATTTCTTTCTTCTATAGATGTTACCTATACTCTACTGAATCGAGTGAGAATGAGGCAACTATCATATCCTAAAGGCCTAGTCCTAAGGGAGAGTGTGTCAGGTGAGGACCCTACTCTTGGGTGGACTGTAGGTGAGGATGAGGTTTTACGTTTTTATGGATGCATATGGGTGTCAAAAGACACATGTGAGGAGATTTTGTGAGATTTTCATGCCTCTGTATGGGAAATTCATCATGGTGTCACTAAAATGTATTGAGATCTACACCATCAGTATTGGTGGCCAAGCATGAAGAGGGATGTTGCTGGTTTTTTATGAGATGTTCCACCTGTCAGCAGGTGAAGGTAGAGCATCAGCGATCAACAGGGATATTACAGTAGTTACCCATTCCTGAGTGGAAGTGGAATGATGTCACGATGGATTTCATGATGGTTTTACCAAGGTCACCAAGAGGAAATGATACTCTATGGGTTGTTGTTAATAGACTCACGAAGGTTTCACATTTCCTTCCAATCAAGGAAACCTTCTGTGTTAATGATCTTGGAAAGTTGTACATCTGATAGATTGTACATTTTTATGGGGTTCCAAAATCTATAATTTCAGATAGGGATTCCCATTTTACTTCTTGTGTTTGGAAGGTACTACAGAGGGATATGGGTACACAGGTACTTCTGATTACATATTACCATCCTAAGATAGATGGTCAGTCCGAGCACATGATTCTGGTTTTAGAGGACATGCTTCGAGCATGCGTCCTAGATTTTGAGGGCTATTGGGAGAGACACATACCCCTGGTGGAGTTTTCGTACAATAATAGTTTTCAGGAAAAGATTTATATGGAACCTTATGAGGCTTTGTATGAAAGTCCATAATGATCTCCCCTATGTTGGCAGGAGGTAGGAGAGGCAGCTATGCTGGGACCTCGTCTTGTCCAAGAGACCAAGGAGTAGGTGGGGTTGATTTAGAAGAGGATGAATACTACACAGTCTTTCCAGGAATCTTATGCTGATCGATGGAGATGACCTATGGAGTTAGATGTCATAGATTAGGTTTTCTTACATGTCATGTCACACCTAGGTTGGGACACATAAAGATTAGGAGACAATGAAAGCTTTCACTGAGATACGTCAGGCTGTTTGAGGTTTTGGAGACAGTCGGGCTGGTTGCCTATCAATTGCAGTTACCTCATAGGTATCAGAATATGCCTGAACTCTTTCACATTTGTCAGCTGCGGTGTTACTTTTCAGACCCATCTCATGTTTTTCAACCTGAGGAGGTTGAGTTTGAGGTGGATGCATCTTTCTAGGAGCACCCTATTCGGATTGTAGATTGCAGTATGAAGGTTCTTCGTGGCCAGTATGTTCCTCTAGTACGGGTGTTATGGCAACATGGGTGAGTACCAAACAAGACTTGGGAAAGGGAGGACGACGTACGATCATAGTGTCCAGAGTTGTTGGAAGTTTCTTCTTCACCACCCTTTGAAGGGAATTTCAGGGATGGATTGCTTTAAGGGGGGAAGCTTGTAGGAACCCAGATATCCATTTCAGGTATAGATCTTGTTTTCGGGTTGTTTTTTAGGAAAAAAGGAAGAAGTGAGAATTTTATAAGTACACTCTGTGTACTTATGAATACATGCCATGTACCTAGGTACCTCATACAACCACACACAATGGCGTACTGGCCGTGTAACGACTGAGTACATGGCCGTGTGGTGACCTGGCAGACCGCTTAAGGTAGGGGTTTTTTAAGGTCACTACACGACGTGTACATTTATTGAACACACCATGCAGTTTTATTTTAATATGATAAATAGGTGATGGGTCATGTCTCATCCTCTTAAATTTCTTCTTCTCCCCTTGGTTCATACAAGAGAGCGACGGAAGGGCCGACAAACTCCGAACCCCTCCTGATTCCTCGTCTGACCTCCGATTGAGATGCCATCAGGTGCATTGGAATCCCACCAGTGAGTTCTCAATTTCCCTAGGTCCATTATTCCTGATTCTTCCTCTCACATGAGTTATCAAGGGATGGTCATTTTTACCCTTTTTAGGTCTACATTATTCTAGGCTGATTAAAGGGCCAACGTTCATGAGTGTTGATCCTATGACATCAAGGTAGGTGGTTTGTGCCTTTCGTTGAGTGCATTTGTATTATATATGATAAAAGTGATATATAACCATGTTTGGTGTATTGTGTGTTTTGTAATTAAACCCTATTTATTGCACGTTATGGTTTTGTTGATTGATAAAGGTTAATTTCATATGCATAGGATTAGATATCCTGTTTATGGGACACCTCGTGGGTGAGTTTCCCTTGGTTGATTGATTATGGACATTTGGTCTAGGTTTCCTGTTAGGATCACCTTGTTTTACATGCCTCACTTTTCTATGACGGAGTTAATAATTATATGAGATTCCTATGATATGCACTGTGAATGTTTGACCAAGGTGAATTCGGCTGTGAGAACTTCCTGAGGTAGGGTCACTTATTAAATGATTGTTGCTATGTTGACCAAGGGGGTATTGACTGTGAGAGCTACCGGGTGGTCATCGACCCAGGGGTTTAGACTGTGAGAGCTTGACCATGTGGTTGATTATAATTGTTAATAGTATGTTGAACCATAAGGAATTGATTGTGAGAGCTTCCAAGTGGTCATTATATTTATTGATGCTATGTTGACCAAGGTGTATTGACCATGTGAGCTGCCTAGGTGGTCATTTGTAAATGATTAATGATATGTTAGACCATAGGGGTTAGAACATGAGAGCTACCCAGAGGGTCATTATTAAATAAATTTTTTTATATTAGACTAGGCGGATTAGACTGTGAGAACTTTCCCAAAGGGGTCATTATTTAATAATTAAATGATTATGACAAATATTTCAAGCCAAAGCACAAGCTTGGACTCAGTCTTACTTGATTATTTAGATGGTCTTCTGAGACATATATTTCGTTACTATTACAAGGGGTTATATAGAGATTAGTATATATCCCTAGATTACATAATTCAAAGTATGTATGATAAAATTAAATGAATGTAATTGAAAACTGTAGGATTGTTTACTTTTTAGTACTTACTAGTTTATTGATTCATTTCTACATATTGCATGATATATATATTCACTGACAGTTAGAAACAAATATTTTGGTGGTTGCCTACTAGGATTCATCTCACACCATGTTTGGGTCATGATTTTATACCCAAATAGATTATTTTGTTATAGGTATAGATAAGGTAAATCACCATTCTTCATTAGGTACTTGATTGCTATTGGAGATGGGGAAATACACTTGAGTTCATGTGACCAACTGGGTACGAGGCACCATTGGGCGACAGCTAGAACCGGGATGTTACACCTTCAAAGCATTGAACCTTATAACGATAAAAACCTTACAATGTTGAACCATATGAAGATCAATATTATGAAGTACAATAGAAACCATACAAAGTATTCACTTTAACCTTTCAAAGTATTATGTTATACCTTAAAAATTTAGATAACCTTATGAAATTATTACTGTAAACCTTGTGTAGTTCACTCTTCACTTGGAAACAACCTTATGAACTTTAATTTTCAAATTGTAATGAACTTTAATTGTTTACCGAAAACCCTATAAAGATACTTTTTTTTTCAAAATGTTGAACCTTAAAAATATTCTAAACCTTACTAAGATAGATAAATGAACCTTATAAAATTCTAATTTTTTTATGAAATTAAAAATTTATAAACTATTTTTTCATAAACCATAAAAATTTATTCCCATTTTCATTTATCTTCAAAAAAAATTCCAATATTTATAGACTTAAAAATTCTATGAAAAAAATTATAGACCAGGTTCAAACCTCTCTGCATCGACTCTAAACATCATCAAGCATCCCAAAAGACTTCAAATCACACACTGATATTTATATAATTAAAGTTTGAATATGATTTAAGTATTGAAAAAAATAAAACACAATAAAAATATACACTATTAAAATATCAAATTATTCTTCAAAATCAAATCATTAATGATTCATCATGAGTCACACCAATATTCTCAATGTATAAACACCTCTTGAACTCAAAAATCTACCCTTTGGATTTTATTTTCAACAAAGTAACATAAATCACTTTCAAACTTATTTTACTTAAAAATGAATCATGATATAATAATTCTAATCCCATGTGAGTGAACTAAATGTAGGAAATAGAAACATTGAATAATAATAAAATATTTTCCATAAAAATAGTGACTTATACTCAACCCTTCACATCACACAACTATTCACTGAACTTGTGAGAAACAGATTTCCACATTCACATTCGATAAACTATTAGAACAGTTCATAAACACATCACAAACACATCCCACATGATAATTTCATAGCTTAAACTATTTAATAACTCCATATAAATATATTATCCCCCTAAATAAGATAAACACACACCTCTAGGTATTCCCTTTATATAGTTTTCCTCCATCTTTATGAATATAACAAGTGATTAAACATGAAGAAATTTATGTTATATTTTTCCCCCTTTGAAAAAAGTATCCAAAGAAAAATAAAGTAGATGGGAAAGCTACACCATACCCTATCCTTGAGAGGAATGTTGTTGAACTCTCATATTCAACCTAAATTTTTTAAATACATCCTTTAGAAGAGGTTTGGTGAACACATATGATATTTTCTCTATGATATAAATAAAATATATATTTAACTCATTTATCTCAATAATCTCTTTTATGAAGTGATATTTGATATTAATGTTCTTGGACCTTGAATATTGACCAATATTCCTTGACAATTTAATATAACTTAAATTATCACATCTCAAAAGTAGTGGTAGCTTCACTTCCACTTTGAGACCTTCAAAATGAGTTCACATTCACATTGTTTGGGTAGTGTATTGAGTTAAATCCATGTATTAAACTTAATTAACACTCAAATTCACATAAATTTTATTCTTAGTGTGCCAACATGCACACCACTCTCCCAAAAAAGAATACTCCCCTATTTTTTGATCTTTGGTTATAAATATTGTATGCCCAATCTGAATTGGTATAACCAACATATCAATCCTTCCCATGATATCATACTTAAACCCATAATCTTTCATTCCCTTAAAATTCTTGAGAATTATTTTCCCATACATTAGTTTATTTTTTTGGTGAACTTTAAAATCTATCTCAAAGGGTGAAAACATAGACAATATTCATTCCAGAGGTTATCACACACCAAAAACTCTTAATTAGCTTCCATAAAATTTTTGGGTAAACTAAAATTCATTCCAAATACTTTGAAAAGTTTCTTTCCATTGAGATAGTTATAGAAACTAACTTTAAATCTTCTATTCCAAACTTCTTTAGAATATTTCGTGTATACTTATCTTGAGAAAGACCTCTTGGGAAATTTGTAAAACCATAAAATATCTCATTTCACCAAGCATGTAAATTTCAAATAACTTCTTCATAAATATATAAAATTAGTAAAAAAACCTTATTAATTTCTAGATATTATTATATCATATACATATACAATGAAAATTATTGATACTTTGTTATCATGTTTAATGTATAGATTTCCATTAATGCCTCTTTATTTTTTTTTAATTTCAACTTCTTAAGAAATGTATCTAACTTGGAATACCAATATTTTTGGTCTTTTTTCAACCAATATATATCCTTATTTATCATATAAACATAGTTATCATATTTATAACACAATAATACACAATGTTCTTCAATATAAACCTCCTCTTCCAACTCTCCATTGAGAAAGACATACTTTAAATCCATTTGAAAAATCATATAATGCCGATGTGTGATAATAAAAAAGAAATATAATAATAGTTTCTATTATAAAAACCAAAGTAAAGGTATCATAAAAAATATTACTTAAATCTAATAATACCCCTTGCACATAATTCTAGATTTATTTCTCACAATTTCTCCTCTTTCATTCAACATGTTTCGAAACACTCATTTTGTCCCAATAAAATTATTATCTTCAGGCTTGGGTAACAACTCACAAGTCTCATTATTTTATTTATATTCCAATTATTTATTCATGCTATCAACCCATTATTTATGATCCAATGATCTTTCAACGTATCTTAGTTCAACCTATGAAAATAGTAGTTATGTGATACTATCCTCAAGATTCTCCTAGTTTGAACTTGTTTTCCTTGATCTCCAATGATGTTTTAGACCTAAACATATATTATTGGCCCTGTATTAGATGATTTAGGATGATATTAATCACTTTAATTGGATGAATCATCTTCTTTAACAAATAATACTTTATAATTTCCATCATTTTCTAAAGATTCATCTCATTATTTAACCAAAATTGCTTCATCTTCATCACTTTTAGAACTTTCTTCTTCATGTGTATCTTATTTCTTAGAGAATTACAATAATTTTACACCAACTATCTTAACAAATATTACTTGTTCATTTGTTCTAAAAGTTATATCCTATTTTATTTAGAGGATAACCAAGGATGATACCATCAAAACCTCTGTAATAAAAATTTCCATGATTTTCAACTTTGACTTTCATAATATAGGGGAAGTTAAATACCCTTAAGTACTTCAAAATTATGGTCTTATTATAATAAATAACATACAATTAAATGTCAAAATTTGGTTTAAATATAAATTGATTTTGATTTTGAATTGTTTCTCTAATAGATTGTCTCCAAAAATACCAAGAAGTATCATGATATATCAATTTGTCTGAGCCATCTCCATTAAGATTATATTATTTTGTTCAGATAAACCATTTTTTATAGTGTATATGGTTCACCAAGTTCATGGTTAATACCATGATTCATAAGATTAGTTTCAAATATCTTATTTGTAAACTCATCACTATTATATGTCCATATCTTCTTCAAGGAGTAACTACACTCCTTTTCAGAACCCCTCCTAAAACTATAAAAAAAATATTTAGAGACTCTGATTTATATTTCATAAAAATAATAGAAGTAATGTGATTAAACTAATTACTAATGTAAATAAAATAATTTTCTCTATTTTTTGATTACTTTCTCATGTGACCATAAATATTTAAATGTATAATCTATGAGTGATGATATGTATGAATTTCAACATTATTATGTAAATAATTTGTGATCTTACCCTTTTTGAAAATAGATCATATCTTGTTCCCCTTTCTACTCATATTAGAAACATCTTGAACATATTATCTTTGGGTAATATTTCTCATACTATTTTGGGAAATATGTCCATTACTTAAATTACATTGTTAATTTAATTGATTCACACTCAAGTAGCATGAATTTTGAGAATCTTTATCCTAAAATAAGTTACCCTTAGTTCTCTATCCTCTAGTCAAAATCCTTTAATGTTTCATCATTTTCATTAAGAAATCATATTTACTAAAAAAATACCCCCATTCCCTGTATCATATATATGACAGACACTTAATATGTTTTGTTTCATCCCACCAAAAAAATAATGTATTCCTAGACATAAACTTCTCTTTTAGAACAATAACTGAACCAACACCTTTTATTTTGTGCGACCCATCATTTCCAAAGGTCACTAAAACTTCTTTATGGTATTTAATATTCTTAAACTTTTTTAAGTCTCCTATCATATGTGAATAACATCCACTATCGAATATTCATGGGAATTCCCTGTTTTATGATTTAAGTACAATATCAATAGTAAAATACTTTTCATTTTCTTTATTATTATTATTTTAATATTTTTAAGTATTATAGTCATACTCAGTTAGGATAATATCTTAGTGATTCAATATTAAGAGTGGTGATCAGGTTAGTCACACCTTCCACAAAATTCTTCCAATTGTTAAAATTTATGATGAACTTATAGTTTTGAATTTTCTACTTTCTTCAAAACATTCCTTCATTGAGTGCGATGAATACACCATAAAAGTTTCCTAAAAACATTCTAGTTTAATAATAATATTGATGGTTAAACAAAAAATTCTTGTTATATTCTCAAAGACTCCATAGTTCCAATGATATCCATAGAATCCATACTTCCCTTTATAGAGAATTTTCTACCCAAAAGTTAATACATATTTCTTCCTTCATTTGGGAAAACAATTTGGTTAGTTTTTTTAATTGATATAATTTTAATCTCCAAAAAACTTATTATTTATACTTGATCTCTTTCCATCCTTTTTTTCATCACCAATTATTTCAATTTTTTATTTCAATTTTATGTTTCCATATTTTTTAGATTTTTTAGAGTCAGTTTTATTATCCATAAACATGGTCTTCTTTTCCATTTATTCAATTTAAACTTCCCAAAAACATTTTTAAGATCATTTTCAATATTTTGAAGTGATATTCACTGGTATTATTGAACATCATTATTTATTTAGATTTATTTATCTTCATGAAATAAATTCTAAAATTTTAATATGAGCATGTCCTATTCCTTTCAACATTGACTAGTTTATATTGAAAAAGTTCAATCTATTTATTATTTACCTTAATTATTTATTATATTTTGATATTTTGAGTCTTCTAATCATTCAATAACTTCTTTAAATTTAAAAACTCATTAAGAAAATTTTAATTGTACTTTTTAAAAACATATTATATTTTTCTTAAAGTCTAGTTAACTTTCTAAAATTTCATAACCTCCCTCTCCAAATTGATGATCTGTGAAAGAAACACCCTTAACCTTATATTAAGAATAAACCCCATTTAAATTTTTATTATTTTTTGTATTCTCTAATTTCATTACTAGTGACATTTTATTCATTCATTTTAGTATTATGTAGATTCTCATAAACATAATTGAAAGTCTCAAATTCCACTTTTTCTTCATTGGTTTCACTTACCCTACACTTAGATAATAAATTTATCTTCATTTACATGAAGATATTATTACCCTTTACTTTGGAAGAAAAATTTGAATTGATTGATTTTTTATTTAAGGATATTATCGGTTTTTCATCTTCTTCATCAATGGATTCTTTTTCTTTCAATTTTGGATAGTTTTCTACAAAGTTTCCAATAGATCCTCACTTGAATAATTTTAGTGAAAGTTTCCCTTTATATTTTCCCATTCTTGTTATAAATTTTCTGGAGATAAGAGATAAAATTTTGTCAATTTTTTTATCTAATTTTTATTCCATGTTAGAAAAACCAAATTTATCATCTTTAACTTATTTCTTTATTTTATATTTCTTTGAGGATTTAAAAGAAATTTCATCCGCATCATTATCCTTATTTTTGGTAACATTTTTTACCCTCATCTCATAAGCTAAGAGAATATTGTATAGACCATCTAGAAGTAGTATACCTAGGTATATATCTTTATGGGTTAAGACCTTGGCATATAAACTATCTAGAATGATGTGTAAAATCATTTCAACTATATCTGTTCCATGTAGTTTCTTACTAAGATTCATGACTATTCTCACTACTTCATTAACCCCTATATAGAAATATTCTACAAATTCCTCATCATTAATCCTTAGATCTTCATATTCTAAACTACAAGTTGTTAGTTTTTTTGTTTAATCTTGGTTTTAACTTCATAAATATTTTTTATTTTATTACATATTCCTTTAGAAATATTTATTCCTTTAGCTTTATATAACTCTTTCTATAATAAAAAAGATTATATGAAATTTATAGCATGCCCATAATTTTCAAGATTTTTCCTATCATTTTCTATCACATAAGCCCCTTAAACATGAGGTGTAAAACTATCAGTTTCATACTCTAATATATCTAAACTTATTTATAAAATATAAGGTATAATTTGATTCTTCCAGATATAGTAATTCTTTTCATTGAACATGAGAATCCTTTTAATATTAATTGAATTATGATTATCCATAATCCATGATGAGTAATTAAATTATTGAATCCTCAAACCAACAAAAACACATTTTCTTCATCCTTCAATCAAATTAGAGAGTCAACGAAGGGAACTGGGATCTAATTCCACTTAAAAAGTCACCATTGGGATTAGAAGAATCACCGATGGTTGAATCGGTGATTTTGGATTCTTTTTAAGTTTTACCATTTTAAAAAAACATAGCCACTATTAATGTAATATAATTCACCTTTTTAACAAAAAAACATGCATTCAAAAAAAATCCACAAAAAATTTAGTAGGTTCACTACTCAATATGATTAGATAATCCTTGGAATGATCTAGAATTACCCAAGATCACATGATCCACTAGAATCATCCTATGTATTATAGTGATCCAGGTTTATCTACTGAATTTCCAATAAACGTATCTCAATTATGTATGTGTGTTCTGTATAGTGACAAATTTAATAATTTTTTTCAATAATAGTAGAGTATTTCACCACTTTAAGACTTTAATAATATTGTCATTATGTTTCTTATTCCTACTCTTATTCTACTTACAAATTTATAAAAATGAACAAGTATATCCTTCTTCTTCCTATTCTCTTCTTCTCTCATTGATACACATGTTCTTCAGTGGAGAAAAGTATCAAAAAACTATATTTCAAAAAATATAGATATTTAAAAATCATCACCTGAATACTTCTTCCTTTTTCACCCTTTTATTATATTCATTATATATTTTATGAATATTGTTTCCATAAATGATTTATGTAAATTAATATAAACTTTATCCTTAGTCATAATTCAGTTCAACTATTCCCAGATTATTCACTAGATTTCTCAGAATGTTGAATTTAAAATATTAATATTAAATTCCCTTTAATATTTCACAACGATTTTATCCTTTAAATTTCCCAGAAATCTCAACATATTATTCTATTCAAAAACTCAATGAAAACTATTTCATTTAAATCTTTTTTATTTTGTCTCTATATTTTCATGGAAATATGAAAAAACATGACGTATAACTCCTATCTATGATGTGATAGTATAAAATAATAACTTTAATAAAAACCATTTACTGTGATGTTTATTTCAATGAAAATTATCTCACATAGAATATCCTAGTTTAATTTCTCATAATATTTCATTTTGATATTTTTTGGACATTCTATTCTTTATAAAATTTCATAAAGTGTTAAACCATATGAATATTATAACCATATGAAGTTAAAACTTATGAAGAAAAACCATTTGAATTATAATAGGAACCTTATAAAGAATTTTATACAACCTTATGAATTTTTATGTTTCACCTTTAAGAAATAATGAACCACACACTATACCCTTTGAAACAACTTTACAAATGCTAGTTTTCAAAAAGTAATGAACTTTATATTACTTATAGAAAACCCTATGAATACTATTTTTCACAAATTGTTAAAAATTATGAACATTGTGAACTTTAAAAATATAGATAAACGAACCTTACAAAATTATAAAAAAATAACTTCATAAAATTATACCTTATGAAATTGTATTTGCATGAACCTAAAAAAGTTTTATATACATGAACCTTATGAGATTACTCCCTTTGGAACTTATCTTTATAAATTTGTTCAATATTTATAGACTTAAAAATAATTTGAAAATTATTCGAAAATTGGTGTAAACTTTTAAGGTTCTAGGTATTTAAAATAGTGGTTTAAGTTGGGTCTTTGATGAAATGTGTGATTTTAGACTCCATAGAGGTATTGGAAGTGTTGGTATAAGATGATGAACAATCCTTAGGAGTTTTAATAGGTTCAAAGGCTTATTTTTTTTAAAAAAATTATAGTTTTTCAAACATTATTTTTTGGTTATTTAAGGGTTTATAGATGATTAGAAGGGTTAAAATGAGTTTTAGAGATTTTGGGACATGTATAAGTTTTTTTAGAAATTTGGATAATTCTGGAATGAGCCATTATGATGTGAGTATGATTTATTTGATGACTCAATATGAAGTGAGTATGAGTGTTTTTTAGAAATTCAGCTATGTCTGGAATGAATCACTATAAATTTAGTATTAGCCATTCAATGAATCACTATGATGTGAGTATGAGTCATTCTAGTGTTTTCCAAATTTCATCTATGATCAAACGTGTTTCCAATTTTTTTCCAAATATTCAATAAATGTTAAAAAACTATTTAAAGGGAATATAGGCTAGTAAAATCATCCAAAACACACACTAATTTTTATCTTCTTCTCTAAGTGAGATTATAGTAATTTCTTGTTAGAATATCATGAAGTATGATGTAAAATGGAGCTATGGGTAAGGAAAACCATCCATATGCATCCATTTTCCAAATTTATTGTTATTTATATATCTCTAAATGAGAAACCCTAATTTCAATGATTTTTTGAAATTTAGATGAATATTTTGATTAAATATAAACTAGATGAATATTACTAATGAGTGGAGTCCTATATTCTCTAAGTAGGTGGTGGCTAACTTATTCCTAAGTTATATGTGTGTTATGTGATATTTGGTTAACAAGAGTGAGTGGGGGAGGTTTGAGTGAGACTGAGAATTAAACCTATTGAAGTTTATAATATTCCTTGGGGTTACCTCATATATACTTGGGTGTGACAGACTGAATAGAACTTTTTTTATTATCGTCTAGGGAAATGCCTAGTATCTCTGTTACAAAGGGCCCTCAAGGGGGTAAAAAATAATGTAATCCAAGAGAATCTTTCTGTGAAAAGATCTGACACTCTCACGGAAGAGACCCCAAGCCGTAAAAAATGGTAAGTCCCTCTTCTAGGCATCCGAGGCTTGAAAGAGTGTCTGCAACGAAGTTAGTTTTCCTCTAGCTATGATGAATGACGTGTCCGGAAGAAATTTCCCTTACACACCTTCTAATAATGTAAATCAGATCCCATGGAATCTTATGTCTTCCTTGGATCATCTTCACCAGAATTTCGGAATCTGACTCAACTTTCGACACCTCAAGACCGCGTTCCCTGCAAACTTGGAGACCAGTAAGCAGTGCCTGAGCCTCCACCCCCAGGGAAGAACCCGGGATATAGAAGGAGATGAATTCCACAATAATAGAACTGTAAGCATCAAGCAGGACCCCTCCACCTCTAATTAATCTGTTTCTTAAAGAACCATCCACGTTGAGTTTCAGCCCTTTGGGAGGGGGAGTCCAACCGACCCATCTGCCTCCCGATCCTCCAAGCGAAATGGGTCTGCTAAGGATGTTGCAAATCAAGGTCAATTGCTGACTCCCTTTCAATAATGAGAGCAGATTATGAATAAGGGACCTTGCCCTCATAAAAAGAAACGAATCTGAAACACGGGAACCCAACCATGCCCAATTCTTGGTTTTCTAAATTGTCCAGCATATGGATGTAAGGATGATGACACAAACCTTACATTCCATGCTCTTTCCCTCCACACCTTACATCCATGAGGCCGTGAGGCTATGAATGGGAGGCTTTTGGAAATCGATCCTTGGCTGTGGAGAGAAGATCGACGAAAGATCAACTACCCAGGCGCTCTGAGAAAATAGATGGTCAATGGATTTCCTCTTCGAAGTAACACAAAAAAAGCACCGTGAGGCTAACTGTATAACCCTCCTCTGTATGTTTTCATTCATAGGTAAATCATTATTCATGATATGCCAAACGAGGAATCTCATTTTGGTGGGGATCTCTTTACACCAGTAAAAGACAGCCCTCTCCTCCGAACTAGACTATGCATGTCTGCTTCTTCTATACTTCTGGGTGGAGAATATGACTAGACTCGAACCCATGTAACAACATCTGTCCTCCTCCTCTACCAAGATGATACTATCGAATACCACCTTCTATTCATCATTAAGTACTACCTCAATAAATGAAGGATAAGTGCTTACTTATTTGAAGGAGATACTGGGTGCAGGACAGTTCGGGAATCCGAGACATTCCCCCGCCTAGTTTTCTTCCCATAAGCCAATGTCTCCTCTTCTTATGATCCACCGAATCAATTTGGATAGATCATCCAAGCGGTCTAACATACACCGTGCCAATCCAGACTGGCCTGCTCTTCGGGTTCCTATATAATTCTGTTGATCGCCGTATCTATTCTTGAAGAAAGAAGCCCACATCGATTTCCCCATAATGATGTCCCATGCAAGTCTTGCTTGCATTCCTTGAATGCTTTCCGTGATATCGTGTAAACCTACACCACCCTCCTCCAATGGTCGCACCATACGCCCCCAAGACACCCAGTGATAGCGACCATTCTGATTGGTGTCCCACAGGAAAACGGACATCACCTTATCCATTCTTACAATAGTGCTCTTCGGTGGCTTGATAATCACCAGTAAATGCAAAATAATGGAGGTGAGAACACTGTTAATAAGAATGACACGTCCCCCAAAATATAGGAATTTGTTTTTCCAGTTCAGAATTATACCCAGAATCCGATTCATTATATCTTCAAATTTTTTTTTGTTTTACACGTCCAGGAGAGAGTGGAACCTGAAGGTAAATCAGAGGAAGTTGTCTTCTCTAGCAGCCCAGGATCTCTTGGATATCTCTACAGCGTCTTCCTAGGAACCGGTTGGAGAGGAAAACATGGATCTTCCCTGCATTAATCTTCTTCCCACTCAAAGAATAGTAAACTGAGAGAATACCCATGAGTTCGATCAAAGCTCTTATTCTACCATTCGTAAAAATCAGAATGTTGTCAGCAAACATCAAGTGTGAGATTGTCTCCCTTCCCTTCCTTCCAAATAATGGTTCAAGTTTCCTATTTATCTGGCTCATGTGAAGATTCTGAGAGAGGGCATCCTGTGCTAGAATAAAGAGAGAAGGATACAAAGGGTCACCTTACCGGACACCCCGCAATGATTTGAATAAGCCAAAACACTTTCCCTTGAGGGATATGGAAAGCCACGGGGATGCATAGAACCAAAAACAAAGGTCACAACCCATTCATGGAATCCAAATTTACGCATCACCCAAATGATAAGACTCCATTCCAACTTGTCATATGCTTTATCCATGTCCACTTGGAAGATGACATTAGACCCAACCACCTTTCTATTTATATCATTAACAAGTTCGCTAGCAATTCTGACTGCCTCTTTTATGCTTCTCCCTTTGATAAACCCATGCTGCTCACCTGAAACAAATTTTGGAATGATCCCACCCATCCTCTTTGCAATAAAACTGTCCAGAATTTTGTAGGAGACATTACATAGACAAATTGGCATGAACTGGCCAATGGAAGTGGGATCTTTAACCTTCGGGATGAGTACCACCAACCACCCCGAAAAAAATCCTGTATGGACTCTACCACTTTCCTTTTGACCACCTCCCATGCTGCTACATAGAATTCACTCGAGAAGCCATCCAAGGCAGGTGCGCTACCATAAGGCATAGCCAGCACAGAGCCCTTAATTTCATCTTCATATGACAAGGCTAACATAATCTCATTATCATAATTACTCACCATCCCTGGAATTCCCTCCCAGAACGCCTCGATCACTTCAGGCCCTTGATCCTCCTCATTGCTAGAACACACTGACTCAGCCAAGAGACCTTCAAAGTGTTCTAAATCCACACGACCAGTAGCCTCCACACTTGACGTGTAGACTCCATTTCCAAAACAAAAGTTGAATCTCGAGTTGCTCTTCTCCTTCAGGCAGGCATGAAAATAAGCGTTGTTTCTATCTCCCTCTTTCAGCTATCTTACGCAAGATCTCAGCATGTAATCATTCTAAATTTCAAGAAGCTTCTCCGTGAGAAAAAACCCGTTTGTCATAGAGTAACGTGAATTTATTCTCATCCCAGACAGTTTGCATTTCTTCCTCCAGGTTCTCAATGTCTGTCTACATGCTTTCCACTCCCAAACCATCAATGGGTCTATGCGTAGTCCATTCAAGAATATCCTTTTTGAGTCTTTTATGCCTGTTCGTAAGATCATGCCATTCCCTTCCGCCAACCTCGATTTCCCACGAGTTTCTGACTGTTTCCATGAAATCACTCTCTTTATGCCAATTAACGATGTAATGGAATGATTTATGACCCGACACATCCCTATGGAACTCCACAAGTAGCGGAGAATGATCAGATATCGTACGAGGGAGGTGTGTGACCAACGTCTGTCCAAAGAAATCAAGGCCTTGCAAATTCTCAAAACACATGTCGAGCTGAATCCATATTCGACTAGTTCCCTTGCAGTTATTACACCAGGTGAAGCGATTGCCTTCGAAACCCAAGTCAAAAAGACCCACTGAAGAGGTGAAATCTCTGAAATCATCCATCCCCCCAATATTACCTGATGTACCTCCTTTCTTCTCTGAAAGATTAGTGATCGTGTTAAAATATTCCCCCACAAACTATGGAAGAGAGTCTGTCCGAACTGAACACAAGAAGCTCCATAATTCCATTCTCTTGGTAGTGTCATTAATGGAATAAATAAAAGAGAACATGATCTCTCCCCCTTCAAAGGAGATTTTGGTATGAATGCACTGGTCCATAAGATTAACCAGTTCAACCTTAACCAACTGTTTCCAGCATATCCAGATTAAAGAGTTGTCCGAAACGCCATGCATGCATGAATGAAATCCCATCTTTTTCGTCAATTTAGGTAGCTTGTGAGCACCCTGTTTTGGTTCAAGAATATCCACCAAAGATGCCTTGGATTTCCTAGCTTCCATTGCCATAATGGCACTCTTTTCCGGAGCACCCGTCCCTCTTGCATTCCAAAATGATCAAAGACATCATTAAACCTGGGCACTCATAGTCCTCTGACCGGAATCTCCAAAAGGGAACAATGAAATAATCATACCTGACTCCTTCGATTTAGAGCGGGTTACCAGGTCGGGAAGTCTCTCACTCGAGACACCTTTCTTGGGAGGGCGATACTTTTTCTTGGTCTCTTCCACGTCTTCCAACAATGACAGCTGAGGTAGCAATGAAGGAGACGGTGAGAGCGTCTCTGATTCCCCATTGATGATGGAAACCAGATGCACTCGCTGAGGGTACTCCCATGAAGCCTTCATTTCTTTCAAAACACCTGTTGGGAATGACTCCATTCGAGGAGGCCCGTTGATAGTTGGTGACTAGTTTTGAGCCAGTGATTTTTGCAGGAAGTCCAGAGACATTTGAGAAGAAATTCGAAACGGAGATGAAGGAGGAGATAAAAACCTAGGAGGGAGATGAATGGAATATTTTGGGGTACCTTGTCCCCCAGATTCCCCAAATGATATAAGAGCCGGATCGACAATGTTTGAATTCCCGTGGGATGGAGGCGATAACGATATTAGATATTTATTGGGAGAATCTGTCATAGGGGGTACCACCTCATCTAGGATAATCAGCTTCGATGATGACACGTGCCTGTGGGGACCACCATTTGATTTTGAATTTGAGCCCGCCTCTGTAACGATCACCTTCTTCACCGTCTCTACTGCCAGACTCGAAGGTACCAACTCCCTTGAACCACCGCGTTTGACATCAAGATGCCCCGAGATAGATCCCCCATCAGATCTCCTTTTTTTACATACCACTATTGAATGCCCATGAAGGCCACATGTTAAACAGAACCTCGAAGAAGAAAAATGGAGTCTCTGCCACCACTGTTGACCATCCCCAAATCTCAACAGCATCCGTTCCGGTAGCCTTGACGAGATATCCATTTCCACACAAATTCTCGCACACGCCGTGGATCTATATTGAGCTGTATCTTCATCAGAGCAAAGAAAAAAACCCAAGGCAGATCCCACTGATTTCAAAATCGCCTAATTGTGAAAAGGAAACTGGAGACCCGGCAGGCGGACCCAGATGGCTGCCGAGGGAGTTTCTCTTCCATAATGATGGTCCCAAGACCAGCGGGAGAGGGAGAAGCACCACGATCCACACCGACGGTCTTCCCTGGCCCAAGCCCTCACAAAATCTTCGACGGAAGAGCATTGGATGCTAAACGCAACCCTAGAGAAAACAAAAACAGATATTGTTCAGCTAAGGCCCTAGAAGTCGATGAATGCTCTGAAAACGTTCAGCGGAGGTTTGTTGAAGCCAAACTGAGCAACCAAAGTGAAATCATGGAAATCCGATGCGTCCTGAATATTTTTCTCCGATAGCTCCAGCACATGGAAATCGTCCACCTTGCTGACCGCCCTAGAGTCAACCTCAATCGCAGGAGCCCGAAGAAGACCAGAAGAAACCCTACCTTCTTCCTGTGACGGTGAAGACTGTCTACCACAAAGATCATCCTTGTGGCTGGTCAATGTGGTTTTTAGGTGGAAATAGAGGGTTTTCAATGGTGTATCCTAGGATGTTGGTGATGACAAAAACTTTAGTTGGTAGTGGGGATGCTGGGGTCATGTGAACATAAGATATAACTCACGATATGTTTTAGTCTACTCATTTTGGGTAGATTAATCCATATATTAATTAGTATAGTGGATGGTGTTGGTCATCAATATAGAGGAGGTGCTCACCATAGAGGGCCATGATTGGTGGTCAGTGATACCACTAGTTTGGGGATTGAGGATCAACATTTATATTTGATTATGATGGATTGAGATTATGGAAGGAATAGTATCAATGTCCCTTGGTTTTATATAGCTTTTGAGTCAATGTTTGGAAAATGAATGCACAAGTCCTTGGGACTTGTGATTTTATTTGTAGACATTCCTTTTAGGGAATCAGGATGACTTAGATTAATTTTTTGGTTATTGATGGTGTGTGAAGTTATGTGGTATGGAATTTATTGTATGTATGAGCAATCTTAAAGTATGATAAACCATGGATGTATCGTTCTAATTTGGTACGACCCAAAGCATGTAAAGACTCAATCTGTGCTAGATGTTCCAAAGTGGAGTGGGTTATGTATTATGTTTGATTTTAGTTTATTTATGTTTTTTCATACACTAGTATATGTATGGATATAAGATAAGAAAATATTTAGTGGTGGCCTACCAATTTCATACTCACACCCTATACTAGACCTCCAGAACAAGTGCGTAATTCCTGGTACATGAAACATAAAATGCTAAATGTTTGGAACTTAGTTGATTTGGGAGTAAAAATGGTGCATGAGATGATGTAAGATTTTATAGATGGTTTGGTTGGTTCTTCGATAATTATATAGAAATTATTTTCATTTATTTTGTTTATGTACATGTCTGATCAACCCATAGGAGATCCTCTTCATTTTTTATGATTGACCTGCCATTGTAGATGTTTTTGTGTGTGCTGGACATATGTATATTTTTATTAGTTGTAACTTATTATTTAAATTGCTTATGTTTTAGTGTGTTGATTTGAAATTATTATTTGTTACTATAAGGTATATTATTCACACTATCACCCTATAGATCCCTACTACTAATCAATAGTCTTCAACACACGGGGAGGTATGCCTAAGTTTATGTGGAGATCCTCGGTCTGAGCACCCTTGAGTGGTCCAAGGTTGGAAGAGAATTATAAAAACTATTCACATAAACTATAAACATCTTAAAAAACTTCAATGTCCTTCACCTAATACATTTATATTTATAATATTCAAATTTTAATATGACTTAAATATTGAAAAAAATCTAACACTATAAATATATCCTATCCAAAAATTCTACCATTCTTCTCCAACATCAAATCACATAAGTTTCATCTTAAATCACACCAATATTCTCAATGGATCAATACCTCTTGAACTCAAAACTTTTTCCGTAAATTATTATTCAAATTTTAACTCCTATAAAAATTCAAAACAATTGATTAATACATATTTGGCATCATATACCTTTTAAAATATTGATTTTCATAATATTATTACCTGGAATGGAATAATTATAGAGTTTATTGCACCACTTCAGGTATTTTAGAGAATTTAATATTTTATGTATGGTTTACCATAATGGAAAAATTATCTTTAGAAGCTCATTTCTTTGGTTTCAATGAAGTTAGTGTGGAATCTATAAAAACCTTATTCTATTACTTATGGAAAAAACTTTTACCATTTCTTTTCTGTACCATCATCAAGAAACTTGCAATTGGACCTACCATGTACTGATAAACAATCCTCAACATATTTTGGTGATTGGATAAAATTTTATTTAATTTATTCATGTCATAATTTACAGTGAATTATTAAAACAATTCCAACAATGAGTAAAGAATAAATTTTATAGCTATATCAAGATTAAGTGGTGACCCTAGTCTCTCTAAACCAATTAGGTACAAAATTATATTGAGAACATGAGTTGATATCAAAGTACCTTTATCCATATTACAACAAAATAGTTCTTTAAAAACCATATATTCATTATTTATAGCTTTTTCTTAATAAATCCCCTTCATATTGTTTGTCATCCCAAAATAATCCACGTTTTCATGTTTCTTTTGAAGCTTTGGATTCATAGAAAAAATCATCAATGTAGATATGTCAAGATAATATTTATAATGATTACAATAAGATTTTTTTTCTTGAATAGATTTATTATTAGGTAATTTTTAGGATTTTTTCTCCAACACATAGCATTTTCATTATTTAATGTGATTTATTCTAAAGTTCCAATAATACCCTAGTATATTGATTATACTAAGATTCTCCTTTTCAAGAAGTGATCTCAAAGTCAAATTTGATGATAATTCCATTTTTATCTACAATGAATGTTTTTCTTAGATGAGTATTACGTCTTATAATCATCTAATAAGGGATTTTATTAAATGTGGTCCCACTAAAATGATAACCCATTTTATATTACCTTATATCCATTTGTGTCCCAAGATACACACTTCACTAAAGCTTTGATTCCGATATGGATTTCCTTTTATCACTTAGTTTGTAGGCATATTTTTATGTCATTCATATCATATATGACTCTAAAATAGTTAAGCATACAAATATTTTTCCAATCTATCATATGGATAATCTAAACTTTATTACTCTAGTATACTAAATATTAGGTTTTTTCAACTAAGTGTGACAAAAACCTAATTCCAGATATAAATTCCTAATATTATTATGGTTACCCATATTTTATTTTCCTTACAAAAAAATATAATCCATGCACATATTACTTTGATATAACCTACCCATCTGGATGACTGAGGTATTGGTAAGCATTTTATTTGTAATGGATATAATACATATTATTTTTAAAGGGATTTTCAAATATAAAAAACTTATCTCATGTATTCACATAATGAATTCATGATTCTAATGATTTATTTTCTATATCTTATAGCATTAATCAAATTAATACATTGAAATCAAGTTAATATATAACACTAACTCGTGTTTTGTGTTACTTAAAAAAAATAAAATCCAATTGTATCCACACATATCCAAATACATTCCATGCCTAAGGTATATAATACCATTTCATGTAAATGCATAGAATCATACAAAACCAAAACCCCTATAAGAGAAATTATAGCATGATGTGTAGATACCCCTACTTTTCTAGAAATACCCTAAGCCCCTAGGCTAGTGAGAAGTCTGACCCAAAGTCCTATTTCTAGAGATCAATACTCATGAGATAACTCCATTACAATAAAATCCTAGTACTTGATATGTATAAATAATAAACAACATTTATCATTAAGTTCATAACCTAAAAACAAATCATAGTCATGGTTGAATGTGACTAAATCTTATGTCATAGCTAACATGTAACTCCTTAAATGGATGTATGACATTTCTGAGAAGTAATTTAATATTTTAAACTAAATAATACATTCATTTATAATATAAAACTTTATATTCATGAATAATAATTCATATAATAAACTAAATTAATAAAAATTTTATAAATTTAGGTATAAGATATACATTTATGAACATTTCATAAATAAATTAAAAACAATTTATAATTTTTTACATTCATTATTCTATGAATAAATAAACATGAAAATTTCATATTTATTTTAATATGAGAACTTTCATATTATCATTTTACATGGTATTCAATATGTACTCTTTAATATTTTAAATACATGATATTTTTGAAAATATAATCCCGTTATATTCCATATGTCCATTTCATTATTTTTGTAAACATTTAACATAAAATAAATAAAAAAATCTCTTTATTTATACCAAAATTAAATCTATCAAAATTCCTTTTGGGATGGTTTAAATAAATTTACAAGTATGCTATTTTAATATGAACATTTCAAAATTTTATTTTGGAAAAGTTCAGAAAATAATATAAATTATTTTATATTTAGCCTTGTTTTTAAATTTATAAAACATAATAAAGTAATAAATGATGTAAATCCAAGGCTTTAAACATGTACCCATCTACAAATTTTTTTGGTGTAGTCTGGTCCTGTGCTAGAGAAGGTTTTTTAGAATTTTTATAAAAATTAATTTTTTATAAATGAAAAATCCATGTATTGTTTTACAATACATCATGACATGTTTCTTCCCAAGTGATAAAAATTTCCAAGAGAACCAAACCATTTTTCCTTGGGTGAATCAATTTCGAGTAGATCCTTCAGAATTCATATTTATAAAACCTTGATATGGTTTTATTGAGATCTGTCATCATTTTCATATGTAAATATCATGCCTATATAAATGAAGTCTATTTTAATTCAACACCATATAAAAATCACCTTTTAATGATACACTATTTTCGAAAAATAGTTTCCATGATCCATTTTATTATACCCAATTAAATTTTAGAAATTTAATATAATCCTTGATGTGGTTTATAAAACATGGTGTTCTTTAAATAATTTTTATAAACCATGATATTTTTTTGTAAAATGTATCTTGGTGACAAAAAAACTCATTATTTTCAAACTCCTTATTTATTTGGACATCAGTATAGATATAATAGAAGTGTATTTAATACCACTATTTTGTTTTAATGGGGATAAAACTTATTTAAATATATTGGAAATAACCACTAAAACCCATTTAACACAATATATTACTATTAATTTAAATTAAATAATATATAAATGATGAACATAAATATTTATTCATCAAATAATTACCTCCTTTTTTAGACAAGTTTGACAAACATTACTAAAATGGATAATTATCCTTCCTCTGAGGGTAATCCATGAGTTGTAAGAATCAACTAATTCTTAGGTTTGATTATCTCTTACTCATGGCTTGTTAAAACCTTAGTTAAACAGAAAATATAATAAGAACTATGGTTTTAGTGATTCTATAGCATTAACATTTCATACCATATCACGGTCTTGACCTCAATTTATAGTCTTCAAGGATACTCCTTTAGAAGCACCTTAAAGACGAACATTTTATAAATATTTAACATTTCATCATTCTAAATGTCTAAATGTTTAAAATATGAATCCTATGATAAGAAAACTTTGTCTAATTTAGTTAAATCAAAAATAAAATAGTTAACACTTAAACATTCTAAATAAATCTTATGAATATAATTATATGATATGGTAAACCAATTATAATATCTTTTAGTGAGAAGAAACAATAACCAATATACATTATTATTTAATACCTATAATTCCATTACAAAAAATCACATTGTAGTAAATACTAAAATATCACAATTTTAGATTAATAGTATATTTTTATTATATACATCACTTAAATACATTCTAGAGAGTTATCAATTACTAGGATGCAATGATAATCAATTTTTAAAGCAAGCTACACAATTTATATCTTTTTATTACTTTGTTACACCCTTATAAATCATTGAAAATAACATTTATAATTAATCTATAAATGGTTTCATTATGATTTAGATGACCAAGAGTGGTATTTTTAATTAAGTGATTACAACAACCTGAGAATTTATAGGTTATTTATTTTAGATGGAATATGAGTTTTTGAGTCCTAGAGTATCGGTAATCTTGAGAATTGGGATTAAAATTGGGTATCTGAGTATTATAACACCTCTAAGAGGTGGGTTTTAATGTTTGTTGAGGTTTTATAGGAATTTAGGAGTTTTAGAAGAGAGTGGGAGAATCTATCCTAGGTATAGGGTAATAATTTTGTTGTTGGAAGTGAATTATGTTGTAGTAAGGGTGTTGTGGCATAGAGAAGAGGATGTGTAATATAAATTTCTAAAATTCGAGGGGTGATCATACCATAGTCTAAGGTATTACACCATGAAAGAGGTGTTCAAGAATAAATTTATATAATAGATCTAGATCATGGCACAATGAAGGATATTTCGCCGCGAGGGGTGATCATGGGGGAAGTTTTTCATCGAAATAAGGGGGAGGCACCGTGAGTCACCCTATAAGGGTTTGGGGGTTCTACCATAGGGAAAGCTACTGTGCCTTTAAGCCTTAGTATATTCCATAATTGGTGGTCAGATGTGGTTCTGGTATAGGAATATCACTATGACCCAATGGCCCACATTATAGTGAAACCCTAGATTAAGTTCATTGTGTCATGACCCCTTTGGTCACACTATAGTGGGTCATCTCAAGTTTTTTATGAGGGTTATACCCACCTTTTAAAAGTATTCCTCTATCATGATTTTTTGGAAAATGGGTATATAGTAAGGTCCATTAAACCAGATCCTTCTCCCTTTATTCCTCCCTTTGACCCCCTTAATGAGGGGTGTTTTTTGTGGTTTCTCCATATAATTATGGATGTATTGTTTCCAATTTCTTCATCTATTCTTATTATTATTAGTTACCTCTAATTTAGAGATGTTCTAGATTATGTATTTAATGATGTTTCCTATTTTCCTCTAATTAGATCTAAGAATTGGGGGGGGGGGGTATAAAGTGGCTTGTTGGGAAGAATTGTGACACCCACTAAGGCACTATGATATTTGTTTTATATTATTTTATGATATTTGTGGTCATTTTACATTTTTGAGTAGTTTTATCCCAAAAAATTGAAAATTTTATAGTTTTTATGTAGTTCATGATTTAAATACCGGATTTATAGGAAATCATATGGTTACCCTTATATGGTGGAATTTTAATTTCATTATATTCTATGCACAGTTAGTCTAAATGGGTGACAAATAGCTGAGTTCAAACCGTGTGGATTCTAGGAGAAATTATGTGGGACTTTTATTATGTATGCGTATGGGTTCAAGACTTGTGCATGGTTTGGTAAACCATGTGAAAAGTCTGAAAATCAAATTTACAATTTTACAGTTCTATTTAGTATAGTTGGTGCATGGTTTTTCCAACCATGTGGTGTCCTTGGTAAACTGTGTGGGTAGGGTTTGGTTTAGGTAGTGACTTTTACATGGTTGGAGTATGGTTTTGTAAACCATGTGGCCAAATTGTTTGACCTATCCAGATTCATTAAAATCTAGAATTTAGGTCTTTACCTTACACTATTTTGACCCTTCAGCCTCTCATTTCCTCTCCCTCTCATTTGAATGGACTAGTAATGCCTCCCATTGGAGTCTCCTACCTTCTTACTTCTATTTTGATGTATTCCCCTTGGTTTCAAGTGGTTTTCTCCTAAATAATTTTATCTAAACCCCTTTCTATCTTATCTTCCTCTTATCCCTTCAATTTCCCTTCCTCCCATAAACTCTAGGGAATATATTGGATGATTTTAGGGTAGGGGTTAGACTTAATCATGGGGTTCTGAATATTTAAGGGGTTTAAAGGGGATGTTTTGGCTTTTAGTATTGTTCATCATTATAGGAAACAATATTCAGCTTGTTTAACATTGAAAAAAGGTAGGTGTTTCATTTTTATCATTTTATTTTACTTGAATTTGAATTTTTTTTGTTTAGAAAGTGTTTCCTTATTAATTTTAAGACTATATGAGTGTCTATGAGGGGAAAATGGAGTTTTACAAATGGTTTTATCCCTTGGAATGGGATGGGATTCCATGAAAAGTGTTTTTAAAATGCCAGAGTAGATTTTGAAGGCTTATAAGCAATTTTAAAAGCAGATCTTGATGCTGTCTTGGATTTCTAATTTAGAGTTTGGTCTTTAGCGATTTTCCAACCAACTGTTTGAGTGTTTTAAAGGGGTTTAAAATGTTTGTCATGTGATTTTGGATTTAAAAAGGGTTTATTAACCCTCATTTTTATGCATTTTTTCAACATTTCTTGTTTTTTAAATAAAAGGTTTGAGGTGTTTAAAGATTTTGAGATTATAAAAATTGGTTGATTGGTATTAAATGGGGGTGATATCCCATGTGAATTATATTTTGAACCTCCTAGGTGGATTTAAATGTTTTAAAAAGTGATATAAGGGGAAGTGTGATTTCCCACCTGAGTTTTAAATGTATTTTGATAAAATTGGTCTCAAGAGTATATTGTTATGACTTTTGAAAATACTGTGTTGTATTTTCATTACAATCTTATTTTGAAAAAAGGATCATGTGGTACTTTATGATAAATGAGTTTTCATAAACCATGTAAACTTTCTTTGAGTCCCATGTGTTTCTTTTACACTTGTGGTGTCTTATGATTCCATGAGGGGATGACTTATATTGATACATCCTTTTATACTGCTTATCATTTGATTTGGATTGGGGATAATTCCTATGAGGGTGTAGTAGGTGAGGTGTTAGTTGTTTCAGATGATTATTTTTGATCTATGTTATGCTTATTTACACACACCTCCATTTAAATTTTCATATGAGACTTTAGGGAATTAGTTAGTTGAATACCTAAAATAGATTTTTAATTCTAAAAGTAAATTTTCCATGGTATTGTGAGATCCCATGGAGGTGATGTCATCTATGGTACTGAGAAAGCTCATAGGAGTTTGGGATCGAGAGAGCCTGTTGGGATCAAGAGAGACCGTGGAAGATCGAGAGGACTTCTATTTTTTTTGCTTGCTTAGTGCATTGTTAACCTAGTGTTATTTTAAGTCACACTATATAACTTGGATTCGATCCCATTTGTTAGATCCCATAAAAATTTGATCCTTTTTAGTTTCACTTTAGTGGATAAATATCTTTATTTTGATTGTATCCCATGTTTCTTAGATTATTACTTGACACACATGAACTTATTTTTTATTTCTAATTGTCATATAACTTTGAAATAATGGTGTATATTGTGAAACTCCTCCTTATTTATGAAATATTTTTATTTTAAAATGTTTTGAAAAGGTTTTTGTGAAAGATTTTTAAAAGGATAATGAAAGTGTGTTTTAAGTGTGCTTTCAAATTGTTTTATTATTAGGTTTTAAAGGCGATCTTTAAATGTAAAAAGTTATTTTCTAAATAGCTTTGGATTGTTTTGATGAGAAACCAGAAATGGTATGTTTTTTAAATGTTAGTGTGTAGGGTTTTTTGAAATATGGTTTTAGGACATCATGTTTAGTTTTATTTCAAAATTGGTTTGTTCAAAGATTCATTGGAAAACCATGTAGAAGTTGATAACCTTATTAACTTTTGAAATGTGTATTTTAAAAGGAGGTGTTTATGAAATGGATTTAAAGTGGTGGTTTAGAGAGGTTTTGACTTGGGAAAAGTGTTTTCCAAGTGATTATTTATATTTAATGAAAATAAATGGAAAAGTGTTTTCATAAGGTTGTAAGGTGCTTCTCATTTCTTTATGAAAAATATAATGGTAAATGTATATTTTTCTATTGTATTTAAAACTATCATTTTTTTTGGATTTATTATGAAATCAAATGCATATATTTGGTAGGGGTGACCTATCAGGATGTTTAGGCCATGCCTATATTTTATATTTCTAGGTATGTTCTATCTTGAGTATCCTCTTTGGTATTCAAAGGGTAACATTGACTTGGGTAGCGACTATGAGTCATACAGAGGTTATCATGAGTATATGGGGATTTCCTTTGAACTTTGGGTTTGGTATCAACCTCTTTAGATTGTTTTATTTTATGTGGTCATTTTTTATTGGTTCCCATTGTATTCAATTTTATGTTATAGTTATATCTTTTATATTGGATGTTTATATTTATTATCTCATTTTAGTTGGAATAATTATTTTATTTATGATAATTATTATCATTGTTGTATGAGGGTGAAATCATTACCAAGTTGATTCCTGTGGTGCCCATACATTAGTTTCTAGCTCGTGGGGATCAGGAATGCCCTTCAGGCCTTGGGGCAGACCAGGTTGAGTGTTGGGTTAGAACAAACCCCAGTCCTATTTGTTATAATTTGGTATCATAGGACTTGGTTCTCAGTGGGACCTAGGTTTTGGAATTCCCTCTTATTATTTAGGGTGTTGGTAGTGTCTAGATAAGGATTTCAGTACTTGGGAGGTTGGTGTGGTGATTTTTTTGTGATCTCTTTCTCACCCTAAGCCTCAAGAGGCCTAGGGTAGTTGGTATTTTTTTCTTTTATTATATATTTTTATTTAATGGAGTTGTTGGATTATGGTTTGGGGCTGATGGTGTTAGTTCTTTGATCCTAAATGGCATGGATTAAGTTTCCTCAGGGTATCTTGTTTAATTTTTTGGGATGGAAATAGAGAAAGGGAATCAAAGTGTGAGGTTAGATTATAGGGCCTAGAAAACCATTCATAAACCAAACACTTGATACCTGATATGTTGTAGGGACCAATTCACAATCAGTATATGGTCATTTACCACATGGCCAAGTCAGGTGTAGTTCCACATCTTGTTTTTTTTCTATTTAGATCCCTTGATTCTTGGATTTCTTATTGTGTTAGGGAAATGATAAAAATGCATGGTTAGTCATGTGATATATTTGTATTTTATGATTTAATCTTTATTTGAGGCTTGTATTCTACATTTTTTCTTGTGATTTTGTGTCAAATGTGAAATCAGATGGGTGTATGCATGAAAATTGGGTTTCACGGGAAAAATGATTTTAGATTTACAATAAGGCCTTAAAGATTTTTTGTGAAATGATTTTGGTTTCATGAAATGTTTAGAAATGGTTGATTTCATTTTGAAATTGAATTTTTTTAAGTGTGATTGCTTCTCTAATCATGTTCTCATGATGTTTTGGAAGGGGGTTTACTATTTAAGTAAAAATGATGATTTCCAAACTAGATTTTGTGGCATGTTGGCATTTCTACCCTTGGATCATATTGAAAATGGTTAAAAAAATTTAAACCATTTCAAATTGAAAGTGATTGTTTTATAATAGAACCTAGGAGGGTGTTTTGGTTTTAAAACCGGTTGATGTCTATTTGGAAATTAGTTTTTGAAATGTTTTAAATTGACCAAGTTGATTTATGTCTTATTGTTAAAATTGTAAAATGGTTTTCATTTGTCTTTTTTGGAAATAAGACCCAATATTAATGTTTCCTTGGTTTTCAAAGATGATTTTTAAAGATCTTTTTTATGAGACCCATCATTTTGAAAGAGGTGTATTTTCAAAAAATAATTGCTTCCTTTAACAATGTGTATGATTTTATTTGTCCCTTGTGTGATTTTGGGACTGTTTAATATTCTTTATAATACATGATCGGGTTGAGTTCATGTCTCACATTGTTTAGTATAACCCTACTAGAATGGTCTAGTGTGGATGTAGAGTGTTTGAATCAAGTATCATTTCCTCCTTTTTGTTTTCACACTACCCATGCTTTAAATTTAGTAGCATGAGTTTTATTCTCCTCTTGGTAGTGTGGATTATAGTTTTTTAAGCTTGTTTGGGTTATGTGAGTTTTCTTGGGAATAGTGAAAGCCAAGTGGATTATGTTGTGATCCTTAGTTTGATTTTCAGACCAATAAGAATCATTTCTATTAGATATTTTTGTGTAATTTATAGTTTGGGATGTTAGTTTGATTGATCTTAGAGGTGGCTGAGGTTGATGGAATGGAAATTAGTTGGTGTATCCTTTGGGTGTTTTTTTGTGTCTCTTTTATATGATTAATAATTTTTGGGATGTATTCTCATTAATAATGGAGAATTTGTGGCTTGAGGAAGTATTGGAACAATGTTTTATGGGGCTCATTTTTTGTTTATTGTTTCGAGCAATGGTTATTTTGGGAATTGTTTGTGCCTTATTTCTTGGTGATGATCTTTATTTCCCTTGTATGGTGTAAACCATGGGATAGATTGGTTTTTTTGTTAGTTTAGACATGAGAAGAACCTAGTGTGAATATGTGGATACTTGGGATGTATTTTTGTTTGTAGATGGACTGTGGATTCCAATGTATTATATCTTCTATCAGAATAACTAAGGGAAAATATTCTATGGATTAGGAACTAAAAAAGCTCATATTGTAAATGTGACCCTTAAGATAGAGCTATTTCATTTCTTTATGATGCATGTTCCCAGTTTTTTTCTCTTAGTTTTTTAGATACCATGGGTTTGGTGGTCCTTTAGGATGTTTTGAGGTTTAGTTCCTTTGGTAGTATTAATCATATGTTTTATGGTTCGATTTTTCTAGTGGAGTTTTGTAAATTCCCTTTGGAGATTTTAGATTTGTGGTTATTTGGTGATGTCCTCTAATTTTGTGGGAAAGAGGAAACTAATTGTTCTACCATCATATATTAAATATAAATGGTGTGGAGACCTATTACAGATCTATGCTTTCTTAGAGATTATATTTGATTGGTTATTGATCTGGTTTATTTGAGGATTCTCATTTTTGTTTTAGGATTCATCTGGTTGTTTGAGGTCTTTTATTTTATATTTAGGATTCATTTTAGAATCTATTTCCCATTGTTCACAACTTGGACCTAAGACTTTATAGGGGAAAAAGTGGTATGGTGGAGAGAAGTATGAAACACACTATGTTACTATGATGTCTACTGTATATTACTTTATACCATTGACAGTTATTATAATATTTTATGGAGTTTTTTCTCTAAACATGGAAATTTCATATTTTTTTCAAGTTGTGCATCGTTTTTATGAATAGTTTATAGGAAACCATGTGGTTACCCTCAAGTGGTGGATTTTTTAGTAATTTTTTTTTCTATGTATGGTTGGTCTACATGGATGGTTTATGGTTGAGTCCAAACCATGTGTATCCTAGAGTAAATCATGTGGGACTTATATTATGTAAGGTTGAGGTCTCATAACTTGTGAATAGTTAGGTAAACCATACGAAAATCTTGTAAATTAGCTCTAAAATTTGACAATGCAATTTAAAATGGTTGGCATACAATTTGTCCAATAGTGAAAGATCCCAAGTAAATCATGTGAATGGGTTTTGGTCAAGGTAGTGACCAACACATGATTGACACATGGTTTGATAAATCATGTAGCTAAATCATGTGACGTGCATAGATTCATAAAAAGATAAAATTTTAGTTTTACCTTTCTCAATTTTAACCCTTAAACCTATCATTACCTCTTCCTATCATTCAAATGAACCAGGTGTGCCTCCCTTGTGGGTTTTTCCCTTTTTCCTTCTATTTTTATGGAATTTCACATCATTTTCAAATGGTTTCTTCCTTGGTAAGTTCCTCTAAACCCCTTACACTCTTCTCTTCCTCTTGTAACTTTGATTTTCCTTTACCCCATAAAATATAGGGAATATTTTGGTCAATTTTAGGGTAGGTGTTAAACTTAATCATGAGGGTTTTTCCATTTAAGGTTTATAGAGAGCATGTTTTGGATTTTGGGAGTGTTCTCCATCACAGGAGATGACTTTTAGATTTTTTGTCATTGAACTGAGTTATACGTTTATTTTTTGTCTCTTTATATTACATGCCATTTATTTTTTGTTATTTTAAAGTGTTTCCTTATTAATGTTAATCCTATATGAGTTTTCCTAATGATAAAATTGTTTTTTTATAAATTTGTTTATCCCTTTTAATGGAATGAGATTCCATTTCAAGTGTTTAAAAAAATTTATGAGTGGATTTTAAAATCTTGAGTGTTTTTAAATGTGTCTTTTGATGTCGTCTTGAGTTCCTAATTAAGCATTTGGTATTTAGTGATTTCAAAACCAAGTTTTTGAGTGTTTTAAAGGGGTTTAAAATGTTTGAAAAGGGATTTTGGATATTTTAAGGGTGTGTTAAACCTTTTGTGTAATATTTTAAAACTTTTTACAAACTTAATTAAATTTTAAATTAAATGTTTTAGGTTTTTAATGCTTTTGATATGATCAAAATGGATTAGTTAGTTTCAAAGGGTTGTTTCATCCCATGTTAATTATATTTTGAAACTTGTAGGTGGATTTGAATCTTTTCAAAGGTGATATAAAGAAAATTATGGTTTCCCACTTGAGTTTTAAAGGTGTTTTAATAAAATTGATGTCAAGTTTAGATTGGGATGGATTTTTAAAATACTGTATTATCTTGGAATTCCAATCTTGTTTTGAAAAAGGCCTATGTAGCACTTTCTACGAAATGAGTTTTTATAAAAGGGGTAACACCCTGATATTTTTTGATTTTTTGACGTTTTTTTCGATATTTTACATTTCATGTAACACTAAAAATAGTTTATTTTATATTAAAGTATTATGTTTTTCTTTCATTATATGAAACACCAAGTTAATCATGCACTAAACACAAAATAAATTTTATCTTGACTAAATGGAACACAAAGGTTAGCTTGTGACTTGGCATACAATACATGCAACACCGACTTGGTGTACGCAACACACAACAGTGACTTGGCTTATGTTAGATGCAACACTGAGTTTCTACGAAACATATTTTATTGTTATAATAATTTAAATGGTATAATTATAATTTAGTTGTTAAAATTAGTAATATGAATAGTTATAGGTAATTTTCAAATATTTTTTATAATGTTTTTATATAAATAAAACATATTGATGATGAAAGATATAATTTTTGGTAAAGTCCTTTTATGTTTAAAAATACTATTTTCTCAATTGAACTGCTTTTAATGTCCTTATGTAAAAAATAATAAAATTAATTTTAGACACATTTAAAATTTAATTTGATAAAAAAAATTCATTTTTGAATTTATAATGTCAAAATTAGCTTATGGATATTTTTTTATTTTTTTGAGAAACTTAATTTTTTGGATGGATCTTAATTCAAAACTACTTTTTCATATAATTAATTTATAAGGTTAAATTATAATTTAAATTGATCTAAAATTTTAATCGGATACTATTTTTATCAATTAATCCAATTTAGGTCATTGGAATCAATTTCACTTTGAAATTGGGTATAAAAACTTAGCAAAAAATTTGGACATTTTTTACTTTAAAAACCTGCAGTGTCATCCCATCAGTGGGATTAATTTTAAATTAATTTCACCCACTTTTGTGATAAGAAGTTTTAAAAATGGATTCAATATTTGTAATCATAGTTATTTATAATATATTATAAGGTAAAATTTGTTTTTGACCAAAAATATTATTGAACGTGATTAAAATTAATTACAATTGTTAAGAGAAAAATTAGGTTAATAAAGTACTAAACCTTAAATTTAAGACCCAAAAAGACCTATAAACTTAACCAACACCCATTTTATGAAAATAATTATTCAATTAACTTTATATGATTATTTTTTAGGGTTTTATGACTTTTTAGGTAAAAACGTTGGTACACCTAACTTGTTTTAAAAAATACCAAATGTGTCCTTTCCCTTCTCTATAAAAGACCACCACCTCTCCATATTCTTCACAAATCTAAAACCACTTAGGTTCGGGAAATATCTGACCAATAAAATTTAAAAAATACCAAACTTATTCATTGAATCCTCCCTTTTGGTAGAAATCAATTCAGGTAAGCCTCTTGGAACAAACCAAAAGGAGTTACCCGATTAAGAGGTAACGTCTTCTCTCAAGATACTTTATTTTATTTTCTTTATCCAACCATCAAATATATTTATTAAATAATTTTATAAAAAATTATCCTAAATATACCAATATGTTTTTATGATAAGGGTTTAAACTACAGTTGCACACACCTCCATCTAATGGGTAACAAACATATTGTTTACTTGTACGGTGAACTACCGCCTCACTAAATGATGATTGTTCATTTTTATTTTACCACATCTCATGGCGGAAATTATGATGAAAAATATATTTATATATTTTATATATTATTTTTATTATTTATTTAATATTATTTAATTATTTTACAACACATATCTTTATACTTTCTATTTTGTATTAATACGATAATTTCGTTTGAGGTAGTGTTGACTACCGCCCCTTCAAAGCGAAGTGATTCATTCATAAAATACATGGAATGTATTAAAGATGGATTTAGTGAATATGTATGACATATATGATATAATAAATCTAATTTAATAATGATATATATGTACCTATATTTATTTTACTTTATTTCTTTCAACACGACAATTAAACAAAAATAATGTTCATGCGTACGTACGACTAGACATCTCCATAAATGGTGTATTTTGTTTTATAGTTCTATATCATATGTATTATTATAATAAAAATATATACTGAATATAAATTATATTTAAATCATGGTTTAAAATCTGGAAATCAGGATATAAATATAAATACCAAAGATATAAAAAGTTATTACACATGTGAAAAACAAAGTGGATATTACCGTAAATGAAACCTTAACATATAATTATTAACAAGTGGGTAATATAAAGACATAATAAAGAAATATGTGGTATTATATATAAAAATATTTTTCTATAAAATATGTATAATAAATTTATATTAATTATATATGTGGTTTTTATAAGTATGAAGGGGGTTAAGATACAAAGGGGATTTCATCTCACTTTTTATTTCCTTGAGATACATACTTTATTCACCACCAATTCCTTTTGTGTGGTGTGTATACTTACTATGGATGTATTAAAATTTTCATATAGTTAAATTTATGTTTATTTAAATATCCATTATATTACCTTTATTTTATGGGTTTTATGTTTCAAAAGTTACAAAATCGGTAAAATAGTTTTGTCTCAATTTTCCTTCTATGAGAATAATGTTTTGTTATGCAACAAAATTAATTTTGAGGTGTATATACTACCATTTTACATGATATATCTTGAACCCACCTGTTTTCATTATATTCTAACATTAATTTAATTTCCTTTTATTACATGGAGATTATGATCCCAAGTTACCAAGTAATAATATTTTATTGAAACAATGTCATCTCTTTTCAAGATTGTTTATGTTTATACTTCCCTTAATGAATTCTTATAACCCATATCTCAAGAAAATTCATGAAATTTCTTATCAAATGTTTATTCATGATATATTCATGTATTGTTATGATTTTTTCTACTCTTTGTTATGTAATATAGTTAAGAATGTTTTTTAAGAAATACCGACTTTACCCCTTCTTTGACTAGAAATCTATGTTCCTTCAAAACCATGTTTTCTAAAAAGGGTTTCCTAGAATATTGTATCATTATCCTATAATATTTAAAATAATTTTTTACCCTTTTTTATTTTACCAATATCTTGAAAGGAATATTATTTTCACTTTCCAAACATGGAATTTTTCAAACCCTTTTACCGTGAAAAAGGAATGTTCTTTTTGCCTCATACGACATGTATGGATTTACACATGCCCATTTATTTGAAGCTTACTTTTCATTTTTAAATATATAATTTTTATGAAAATGTTTTTAAATGTAATTTTCAAGGATATTTTTTTTCAAAATGTTTTTAAGTTTCTTTTATTTGTTTTCAAGGAAAATTATTTTCAAAATTTTTTAAATAATTATTTATATGTTTTCAAATTATTTTCAAGGAAATGGTTTTCAAACCATTTTCAATATTCTTTCATATGTTTTCAAGTAAAAATGTTTTAAAAATATTTTATATATTTATTTATAAGTTTTCAAATTGTTTTCAAAGAAAATGATTTTTAAATTGTTTTGAATCTTATTTTATAAGTTTTCAAGGAAAAAGGTTTTCAAAATGATTTCAAGTCTTATTTATAATATTTCAAGGTATTTTATTAGAAAATTATATTCAAATGGTTTTATGTATTAAAAATACATTTTCAAAGAAGAAAGGATATTTTCCTCAAGAAATGTTTTTGAAAGATATTTCAAAATTATTTCCCATATAAGATGACATCCGTTGATTTTAATTATGACCTTATAGGAAATAATCTAAAGGTTTCATTCATATTATTTCTATGAAAGAGTCTTTCTTAACTTTAGGTCATTATGAAACTCATTTCTCTTTCCCGATTTATATGTTTATGTAACTGGTTTCTCTTTCACGGGTTATATGTGTTTTAAATCTTTTTCTATTTTATGGGTTATTATTTTGATGAAATGATTATGAAGCCTGTATCTTTTTCCACAGGTTATGATATGTTTACATGTTTATGATACTTGTTTCATTTCATGTGTTATGATATGTTTTTATGGTTTTTAGTAAATTTATGTATGATTTCATTATGAGTTGGGTGGGACCTATAGCTCCCTCTAATGCATTGGTTAAAGATTTATATCTCATGATATATAGATGAATGGAATGAGAAATGAACCCGGTTTAGTAATACAGGGATGAAACAAGAAATGAACTTATTTTAGTAATATAGGGATAAAATGAGGAGTGAAATCGGTTCAATAATATAGGGCTGGAAGGGGTTTGAACCCAGTTCAGTAAAGGAATTTTTACACTAACATGGCCTTGTTGGTGATTCCTTGACCACTATGGGAATCAATGTGTATGCTTATGTGTTTGACAAAATTCCATGTTAATTACTATGTTATTCTTTAATGGCTTGTGTTCTTAATTTCTTTATGATTCATGTCTTACGAACTACCATGATTTATTCCATGGTTCATGTATATGATCTTTGATATGCAGGGTATGATCTTCTATTTTCATGATCATGTTCTAATACCCTTATGCTGATAATTATGCTTACATATCTCCTTTATTTACCCTTACTAATAATTTTATCTCACCCCTTTTTATGTTTCCTTCCCTAGGTTATGAAGATATGTATTATGTTTGATGTTCCTAAGAAGGGTTCCGATCAAGAAGAATCTAGTGGGAGATAATGTAGCTCATTTATGTACCAGTTTTTATGTTTCCATGTTCACAAATGCACTAGAATAATATGATATTTGGGTGTCTATTTTTATAATGTTTTAAGTATTCTACAAATTTTTTGTAATGTCTATATATGAAAAGTGAGGGTCTCTATTGTTGGTATCATAGAAAAGGTTTAGTTAACCTTTGGAATCTAGGATGATAAAACCTTATTGATAACCCTAAGGACATGTTTAAGGATAAGTCTAAGGATAAGGAAAAGTTTAGGAAAATGTCTTGTAATTTTGGTAAAGGTTAGAGTGAGTGGTTTCCTATAAATACATCCCTTTACAGATACTACAAGTGGATGTGTCTCTGGAATAGATGTACCTAGGAGTAACAACTCTGATAATATGTTCAGCGCCTGACTCGGGGTAATCTAGTACATGACAACGAGCCTTTTTCACACTTGATTTGACACTCCCTAGGGATATGCTTTGGGAATTCACAAACTATTCACCAACCATAATGAATTATTTAAACATAAGTTATCTATGAATAATCTAGGATGAACCTAGGGTGTCATATATTAAAGAATATGTCATGATTTATACATCCTTTAAGTAATTATTTTCATGACTATGTGGTTTTCTTCTATGATAAGGAATGCTCACACTATGCTTCTGGTTTTATTCAATGGAAGGAACTTTAGAGAATTTGATTAATTCTGAATTTGATGGAATTTTTTTGATGATAATTCAAGTGGGATTATCACTAGAGTGAAATATGTTGTGATCATTCCCAATCAGTTTTCACAGAACATGATTAAAAATATGTACCTTAACCAACACTTAGAATCACCAAGGTAGAGAAAAAATGAGTTCACTAAGAGTTTGGGTAATGGAGACTATGGAGGAAATAAGATTTAGTTTTTTTATCAAGAATGTTAAAATAATCAACTAAGTGAATGCATTAAAGGAACAAGAAGTTGTTTTTACTATGGAAAAAAAGAACACAAAACAATCGACTATAAGATAAAAATGAAGTGTTATGTTAATGAAATGGATGAGAATATTGGTCTCCATAAGTCATCATTGAAGGATAGGTGTTTTAAGTGTGGAATAAATGGTCATTATGCAACTCAATGTCATAGGAGGAAATATCCTAAAGAGAATTGGCAAGGTAGTGTGAGAAATGGTTACATTGTGAATGATGATGAGACTGTAGATGAAATGTGAAAGGAAAGAGGTATCATTTAATAGTTAGAGGTATCCTTGTTAATGGAATAATGATGAAGTGTAATAATAAAAGTTTTTTTGGATACAATAAATATGGTATATGAATGGTGAAATATATAATTATTGTCCAGTTTATGTTTTTTGCTATGGATTTACAAGAACACTTTGAATGGTTCTGATGGAATAGAAAAGTTATATAATGGAAAGGTGATGTCCAAGGAAAACACATGATTAAGGGAAATATAACCCTTAATATGTTCTTTATGTTAAGATATTTTAGTTTGGATAAATATATGTGGGATATGAATAAGTAAATTGGATGGTACTAATTACCTTGGAACTAATTAAGGATCTGTTGAAAAGTAGTTTATTCTATCATGGATTAAGTTTACAACTTCTTGGATTTATGGAATATATCCTTTAATTTATGGAATAAGGAAGAATTCATGTTTTATAGTAGTATTTATGGTAATTTAGGATGTTACCATGTTCCAAGAGAATTTACCATGAGGGTAGTCACATGTTTGGAATGTGATAACCAAGAGATACTTTGTGATATATGGGGGGATCAATTTTAAGTTGATTTCGTTAATTTATTCTAATGTTTTGGATTTTTGTATTTCAGAAGGGTTATAAGGTTAACCATTCATGAAAAGTTTAAGATACACTTTGGAGTAAGTATTCATGCATTGAGATTTTATTGAAAACCTTTGTTAAAAGGATATTTAGTGATTAAACTTATTTCAAGGATGTCTATATATTTTGGAAATTATATTAGTGTGGTTTTAGAAAAGGACATAACATATGTCGAGTGACAACCAATCAGTCCAGCAAGTCCATGAGTCTTGAAACCACACTAATGGAAATGAAGGTTATACCAATGGTTTAAAACCATTGGTATAGGCTGGAAAATAGTTGGTATAGGCTATACCAACAGTTTTCCAAACCGTAGGGCAGTAAGCTGTGAGGAAAGCCCTATACAAACGGTTTGATCTAAACCATTGGTATAGTCCACTATATGTATTGATTTACCAACAATTTTAGGCTAACCATTGGTATATGTTTGTAAAGAATTTTTACCAACGGTTTCATTGAAACCATTGGTATATATTGAATACTAAACACTATACCAACGTTTTTAAAACCATTGGGATAGTTTTTAAATTTTTCTCAAAGTATACCGGCAGTTTAAAACCGTTGGTATTGTGTATTTCCAGAACTATTGCACAACGACCCCTCAAACATCCCCTCCAGTATACACTTGCATAAAAAATAGCACAAGAAAAACATACAAATAGACTTAAAACAACATAAAAAACATCTACAATAGCACCAAAAAAATACATAAAACCATCAAACTCTTCCAACCATGTCATGTACTACAATTCCCTATTTAAATCTTCATATGACAAAAATCTTCCATTAGAGTTGAATAACAATTTCAATAATTCAAACATTATTTACACCCATTTCAATCTTCATATGAAAACCACTCTTCCAGTAGTAATTCACCTCACCCCTGCACAACCCCCCCAACCAGCACAGCCCCCAGCTTTCCATCAAATTCTAATAGGCAGAATTGTCTCAGAAATACTTATTAGAGTTGAATAAGAGTTTGAAATTGGCTCAAATCCCAATTTTTTTTTCTAATCCTAGATTTGGTTATGTAACGATTTGTGATGCATTTTGCATTGAACTTTTATTTTTTATAATATATGGTGAAAAGGTATTTTCTTAGGAGTCTCGTCACTTATGACCCCATGGATGAAACTACCCAACTCATGAAAAATAGTTTGTAACTATCATTGATGAGTATAAATTTCAAAGACACAACCTATTTTATTAGAGACATGTTATATATACAAACTAAATGTCATAGTAATATAATTTATTCTAATGTGAACTAAATCATTTTCAGATGTGTTGGATAAAATACATGTAGATGTTCAAATTTGAAATGAAATATGTTATTTGTAAAGGAAATGTCAGTTTTGATGCACTAAGAAGGAAGATAAAGGAGGTAGGGGTGTTAATGTCAGATATTGGGTGAATGTTAATGGATTTGTTGGTAGAATCTATAGTGGTAATAAAATAATATACTTGGGTACTGGTTTTTATACGCATAGTGATCATGTCCAAATTGGTTGAATAAGTGGATGTTGAACATGTGTCCGATCCAGAGTGTGTCATGATGCATATGAGGTTGACAAAAAAGAGTCCCCTTCTAGTATGGTTTATAGTCATACATGGTGTACTACTGGTTAATTTAAGGGTGAAACTTCTTTATTCCATGATAAAAATAATTGATGAGACCCTCTCATGCTTAATAGTGAGAATAAAAGTGACAACACATAATATCCTCAAAAAAATTGGATCTAACTGAATCATGCCCCAAATACCCTCTTTAACCCAACCATCCTACCATATGACTTTGACATGTGGACGCATATTCCCTCGCTACACTTTCTTGATGTTGTGAAATAAAACCCCTCAATTTTTGAAATTGTTAGGTTTTTGAGGATCATAGTAAGATATTTTTACAACGAAAGAACACTCAAATATGACTTATCCTCAAACAAAAGCAACATTTATATAAAATGAAAAACGTCTGAAAATGGATTTTACCTAGGAGTGGTTTTTTTCTTCCTAAATCTAAAGAGAAATTTTGATGATGCATGCTATGAAACTAAATTTGAAAATGGGGTATGGAAACTGAGCCATGGTTCCATGGTTGTTACAAAAGGAGTAATGTATGGAACTATTTACTTCATTTAAAATTCAGGAAGAACTGAAATGATCAAAATTTCAACTTGTGATGGTCTAGAAGAATGTAATTGTAAGTTTATTGACCTTAGTTTGAATAATATTAATATTCTTAAGCCTATGAACAACAAATGGTACAAGTATGGTGCGATATATTGATCAGAGTAGGATTCCACCACATTGTTCCTTGGATTGAGGCGGGGTTGACTCGTACACGTAAAAAATGACCAATGAATCATTGTGATAAAGTATCAATGCAATCCAAATACGTTTGGTTAGTTTTTTGTATGTCAGTTGTCGTTTTCACTTAAAATGTTTTTCATTTTAAAAAAAAAGTGAGACACATAGAGTGATACCGACCATACCATGCCTCAGATGGAGGCGGGGTTGACTCTTACACGTCAAAAATGACACATGTATCATTTTCCTAAAGTATTAATACAATCTGAATGTGTTTGGTCAGTTTTCTGTATGCAAGTTGTTGTTTTCACTTAAAATCATGTCCATTTCAAATAAAAGAGAGACACTTTGAGTGATACTGGCCACACTGTGACCCGGATTGAGGTGGGGTTGAATCATACATGTCACAGATGACTCATGAATCATTCTCATAATATATTAACAGAATATGAATGCATTTGGTCCATTTTCCATATGCCATTTGTTGTTTTCACTTAAAATGTTTTCCATTTCAAATAAAGGTGAGACACTTTGAGTGGTGTCGGCCACACCGCACCTTGGATTAAAGAGGGGTTGACTCATACACATCACATACAACCGATGGATCATTTTTCTAAAGTATCTACACAGTCCGAATACGTTTGTTCAGTTTTCCATATGCCAGTTGTTTTTACTTAAAATGATGTCTATTTTAAACAAAAGAGAGACAGTTAGAGTGATATCGGCCACACCGCACCTCGGATTGAGGTAGGGTAATCTTGTAAATGTAACATATGACCCATGGATCGTTTTCAAAAAGTTTCAACAGAATCCAAATGTTTTTGATTGCTTTTCCATATGTTAATTGTTGTTTTCACTTAAAATGATGTCCATTTTAAATAAAAGAGAGACACTTGGAGTGGTGTCAGCCACACCGTGCCTTGGATTGAGGCGGGGTTGACTCTTACATGTCACATATGACCCATGTATCGTTTTCCAAATTTTTCAATAGAATCTGAATGCATTTGGTCAGTTTTCCGTATGTCAATTGTTGTTTTCACTTAAAATGATGTTCATTTTAAACAAAAGAGAGACACTTTGAGTGGTGCCAGCCACACTGTGCTTCGGATTGAGGCATGGTTGACTTGTTCATGTCAAATATGACCCATGGATCATTTTTATAAAGTTTCAATATAATACAAATGCATTTGTTTGGTTTTTTGTATGTCAGATGTTGTTTTCACTTAAAATGATGTCCATTTTAAACAAAAGAGAGACATTTTGAGTGGTGTCGGCCACACCACACCTCGGATTGAGGTGTTGTTGACTCATACACGTCCCAAATGACCCATGAATCGTTTTCCTAAAGTATAAAAACAATACAAATGTGTTTGGTCAGTTTTCCGTATGCCAGTTGTTGTTTTCACTTAAAATCCTGCCCATTTCAAATAAAAGTGAGACAGTTTGAGTGGTTCCGGCCAAACCGGCCCTCAGATTGAGGCAAGGTTTCCTCATAAACGTCACATATGACCCATGGATCATTTTTCTAAAGTTTAAATAGAATCCAAATGCCTTTGGTTGGTTTTCCGTATGTCAGTTGTTGTATTCAATTAAAATGATGTCCTTTTGAAATAAAAGAGAGACACTTTGAGTGGTTCCGGCCACACCACACCTTGGATTGAGGCGGAGTTGACTCATATATGTAAAAAATAACCCATGGATCATTTTCCTAAAGTATCAACACAATAAAAATGTGTTTGGTCAGTTTTTTGTATGCCAGTTGTTTTTACTTAAAAGCGTATCCATTTTAAACAAAAGAAAGACAGTTTGAGTGGTACCGGACACACCGTGCCTCAGATTGAGGCAGGGTTGACTCTTACATGTCACAAATGACCCATGTATCCTTTTCCTAAAGTATCAACAGAATCTGAATGCGTTTGGTTGGTTTTCTTTATGTTAGTTGTTGTTTTCACTTAAAATATTGTCCATTTCAAAGAAAAGTGAGACACTTTGAGTGGTGTCGGCCACACCGAACCTTGGATTGAGACGGGGTTGACTCATATATGTCAAAAATGAACCATGGATAGTTTTACTTAAGTTTCAACAAAATCTGAATGCGTTTGGTCAGTTTTCCATATGTCAGTTGTTGTTTTCACTTAAAATGATGTCCATTTTAAACAAAAGAGAGACACTTTGAGTGGTGTCGAACACACCGCATCTCGAATTGAAGCAGGGATGACTTGTAAACATCAAAAATGACCCATGTATCATTTTCCTAAAGTATCAACACAATAAGAATGCGTTTGATTGGTTTTCCATATGCCAGTTGTTGTTTTCACTTAAAATCCTGTCCATTTCAAATAAAAGTGAGATAGTTTGAGTGGTACCGGCCACACCAGCCCTCAAATTGAGACGGGGTTAACTCGTACACGTCACATATGACTCATAGATCGTTTTACTAAAGTTTCAATAGAATCCAAATGCCTTTGGCCAGTCTTCTATATGTCATTTGTTGTATTCACTTAAAATGATAGCCTTTTGAAACAAAAGAGAGACACTTTGAGTGATGTAGGCCACACCGCACCTCAAATTGAGGTGGGGTTGACTCGTACACATCACAAATGACCCATGTATCGTTTTACTAAAGTATCAACACAATATGAATGTGTTTGGTTGGATTTCTGTATGCTAGTTGTTTTTACTTAAAAGCGTATCCATTTTAAACAAAAGAAAGAAACTTTGAGTGGTACCGGCCACACCGTGCCTCAGATTGAGGTGGGATTGACTCATACACGTCCCAAATGACCCATGTATCCTTTTCCTAAAGTATCAACAGAATATGAATGCGTTTGGTCAGTTTTGCATATTCCAGTTGCTGTTTTCACTTAAAATGTTGTCCATTTCAAAGAAAAGTGAGACAGTTTGAGTGGTTCCGGCCACACTGCACCTCAAATCAACCGTGGCATGAATAAGGTGTGTTGGGCTGGTCCAGCGACATCCATGGGGAAACATCTTCCGACCAGGAGTGAAGGGAGCGGGAGGAAGCGGGGAAACATTCTGGCCATTGCCTCCCTCCCAATTAACTATGGGTGGGTAATGTATCTAAAACTATATCTAGGTATCATACATCGAATTCTGACAGGACTACGAACCACTGTGGAGTGTCATCCTAGAGAAGGGCCAAATCATGACATTACCATAGCATGACCTCAGCGTGACCACGGCGTGACCTTAGCATTACCATAGCATGACCTCGGCATGACCGCGACATGTTGGCCCAGTCCAGTGACATCCACAGGGCAGCATCTTCCAGCCAGGAGCGAAGGGAGTGGGAGGAAGCGGGGAAACATTCCAGCCGTCGCCTCCCTCCCCTTTAACTATGGATGGGTAATGTATCTAAAACTCTATCTAGGTATCATAAATCGAATTCCAACAGGACTACGAACCACCGTGGGGTGTCTTCTTAAAGTAGGGCCAAATGATGCAACGTCTAAAGGGAAACAAAATGACAGAAAAGAATCATACACCCTAAACTATCACTGTGAGTTTTTGCAGACAGCGCACCTCCGTTGGAGGGGTTTTATTATAAAAACATGACTTTATTTATCAAATGAAATAATTATATTAAAGAAAAATTATTCAAGATATGCAATTCAATATAATTAAGCAGAAATAAGAAAGAAACTAAATTCAATTTAAAGCATTCCTAAATTAAAGAGGCTACGAGAGGGACTCTACCTCAAGGTGGAACCCAGCTATCCACTTTGGCTCTTAGAGCTTTCTAACTAAAAGATGCTGCTCCTCCACTGGGTATACGCACTTTCACACCCATGCAAGGACACCTAGCCCCTATTCACACACCTGCATGGCCATGAACATGTGTAAGGGGATCCTTTCACATATGATTATATGCATATATCAGTCGTCACTCACCTGTGTATGCATTTATATATATATATACATGAGCACACCTAGACCCATACATGCATAATCACTACCATGGGTGACTATACACGTAACGAGGAAACCAAAATACATAAACATACCTATGCACATGCAGGAAAGTCTCCCTTGACTTGGAGACTCAAAACCAACGAGTAGGGATCAACATACTACACAAAGGATATTAAGAACCTTAAAACACATGAAGGACACTACATAACCAGTGAGAAACCAACCAATGGCATTAAAGCCTTACATAGATTGGCAGAGGAGAACCAAATCCACCCGAACCAACACGAAATGATCCAACTCCCTACCGAAAACATAATATGGAGTAAAAAACACTAAATCCCCAAATATATGAGGTGCGAGACAAGTAGTAACCATATAATGTTACCTCGGATCAAAGCCGGTGGACTGAATCAATCTGAACTCCTTCTGGCACCTTTCGCAGAATATAAATACCCTCTATCCATAGAAAGTAGTCAAAGATCTAAGTGACCAATGTGATAAAGAAAATAAAATAAAAACTAAACTAAAACATACCTGTCTCCTGTGACTATACCAGTCACCGCCCAACATATAAGTACCACAACGCCCCATGGGTCAAATCATGTTCTTGCAAGAAAAGGGGAAACCGATAAATGTTTCAAAATGATACTATCAGATAGTACATTCCTATTAATTAACAATTACTCTTCTTATTAATGGTATATAATCAATTTGGCCCGAGTTTCAACTTAGTTTGTTTTTGTTCGATACAAGGGATGAGGTCTTATCATTCTTGGTTTTTATATTTAGACTTGAGATATTTATTTAAAAATGATGCATGTATTTGGCATTATTATTTATGTTTTTAGTTCTTAGCCTGTTTCTATGGGTCCTGCCCACATGAATAATTCTTGGAATGTAGGGTTCAGTTGACATTTATGCGCTTTAATGTGATTTTTTTCACTAACGATGAGGATTTTGATCAAGTAAAATATTCCTAAGACGATTGGTCCTTTTAGTGATAGGTGTTTCAATTGTACATCTAGCATTTGATGAGGAAATTCTTATGAGGATGGATTGGAGTCTTGGTAGGTTCTTAGAGTGGGATGGTCCCTCTGAGTATATAAAATGTATTATGAAAGGTTTTACTCCATTTAATGATTTAATAGATCAAATTAAGAGATGAAGGATGAGATGCTAGTGTGGGTATTGGGTATTGTTAGATAGATTGGCATTATAATGCCAAGAGGCTTGGTGTGATTTAGCTTAGGATGGAACTTGGTTAGTGGGGATGGGTTATAATACATGATTTTGATGAGGTTCTTGACCGGATTATTGAGAATATAATGTATATGGGTTCGACATGGTGTGCATTTGTGACTAGGACAATAATAAGGTGAATAATCCTCTTTGTCTAGTTGGATGATGAAATGTGCATCGAGGCATGGGATAATCCTCGAGAGATGAGTCTAGACTATGTGACTGAGAGGATATACAAGGATATGTTTGATAGGATTGGGTGAGTGTCCCACCCATGCGGGGATGATACAATGTATGAAGACACTTGGAGACACTTGGGGTTATTTATGCTATCTCATGGAGACACTTGGTGTTATTTCATGACTCCAACATACTCCATAAATGTTCCCACACAATGTTTTAGAATGAAAATCCATCTCATGGAAGACCCCAAGGCTCCTATATCTTCCAATGTTTCCTCACACTCAAACCTCATGGTATTAAAATATACAAGTGATCTACGTCAACTAGTCATGATAGCATCACTACCCTCCGTCCATAGAAAGAAGTAAAATACCTAAGTGGCCAATGCGATAAAGAAAATAAAATAAAACATAAACAAAAACATACCTGTATCCTGTGACTATACATGTCATAGCCCAATATATAAGAACCACACTGCCCCATGGGTCAAATCATGTTTCTGCAAGCAAGGGGGAAATAGTTCCATTTAATAATATCTTCATTTTTCATTATGTTCTTTATATAGAACGTTGTTGGAAACACCATACTAGTACACTTAGCCATTGAATATGCACCTATGCTACATTAGTTGAGTTTAAGATTGTGCACATAACCCTCTTATGCTCCATCCTATGTCACGTGAGTAGTCATGCATCTCTAAGATGGTGATTCCCATTATCTAAACATATAATCATGTAGTTTATCCATGTACCCAATGGCATATTGAACAATGTGTGAGATAAAATTCATATTGATGACCACCAAGAGGTCTATAACTATCAATTCTATTTATATAACATTTTAATATAATGATATGATAAATTAAAGTGTCAAAAAAATCTAAAAGGGTTTTCTATGGTTCTGGAGAAAAAATCCCTTCATCTTCGATGGAGGGTTATCGATTTAATTAATTAAATGGATTCAAATGAATAAATTATAGGTTAAATCAAAACAAAAACAAAAACATATACATATCAAAATCATAACTAAAAACAGAAATATTAGATAAATTTCAATAAAAATAATGTACCACTTAAGAAAATACCTAATTTGGGATGGTTTGGATGGAGATTTAGTAGTAGATTCACCATCTTGGATGGGATGGAGGAAAAGGAGGCCGAAGGAGCTCCAAGATCACCGAGAGAGAGGGGGAATTTGGGGGAAGTACTCTGGTTTAGGGTTCTGTATCGTGAATGGGGGATAGGATGAGCTTTTGTTAATTTGGGGAAACTTTTACCAACGGTTTTTAAAAACTGTAGGTAAAAATTTTCGGGCCACAGTTACACCAACGGTTCCTTAGAACTGTTGGTAAAAGGTCCCCTAATACATCCTTATACCAACAGTTCTATTTAAACCATTGGTAAAGGTTTCTTAGGAGGTGATTTATGAATGGTTTCAGGAAACCATTGGTAAAAATCTTCTTTACCAATGGTTTTATGAAACCGTTGGTATGGAAGTGTTGTGAAAAACCCACATTCCAGTAGTGCCATGACCTAAGGAAAATAAGGGTTTCATGCCTACCACTGGCCTATGTGATGTCCTAGTTAATGAATAGTTATTTTTATGATGAAATAGTGGTGTTAATTTTTATATTTATTAGTGTTAAAAATTTGATTCTTTTATGGTCCTTAATATATGCTAAAAGTGTATTTTAATGATTTAGGCATCAAAGTTAATTTCTGGACATCCATTTATTGAAGTAATGATGAGTTAAATTAATTAAAAGCACAACTAAAGAATGAAATTTTGTTTATAGAAATATATCAAGTAATCATAGTTCCTCATATCCTTAGTAAATAAAATAATTAATGAAAGACAGAATAATGATTAAAAAATGTTGTCCTAATACCATAATTTTTTTAGAACCAATGGCCTTATAAATCATCACAGATTTATGACTTTGAGGACCTAAAATTTTCTTTGATCATTTCTTTTTTTGTGATTGATGAAATCAATCACTCCCTGTAAATATTTATGCTTTTCCTCCATGTCCAATCTTCACTCCCAAACTATGTTCTCCTATATGGAAACCTAGTTATATATACTTTTTGTAACCATTATGGTTACAACTTTCCCTTTTTAAGGGAAGTTTTGGTATCTATTTTTACAATGTGGGTTTCTATGAATAAAACTTTCAAGTATTAATCCTTTAATTACCCAGAAAAATTTTGAGGGAGAAATTCATTTTAAGGGGGTAGAATATAACACCCTAAGATTATGCGATTTTTTTGAATTAATTTAACCTTTGTGATATTTTACATTTCAAGTAACACTGAAAATAGTTCATTTTTTATTAAAGCACTATTTTTGGATTCAGTTATACAAAACACCAAGTTAATAATGCACTACACAAACAAAAAAATTAGCTTGACTACACGGAACACCGAGGTTATCTTGAGACTTTGCGTGCATTACACACAACATCGTCTTGACATACACAACACGCAACACCGACTTGGCATACGTTGCATACAAAACTGATTTTCCATGAAATGTATTTTATTATTATAATTATTTAACTGATATAATTATAATATAACTGTTAAAATTTGTAATATGAATAGTGAAAACTACTTTTCAAATATTTTTTTTATAATGGTTTTATAAAAATAAAACATATTGATGATGAAATATATAATTTTGGGTAAAGTTATTATATGTTTTAAAATACTATATTCTCAAATGAATTACTTTTATTATCCTTTTGTGAAAAATAATAAAATTAATTTACACACATTTAGAAATCTAATTTTATAAAATAAACTACATTTTTTATTTTTTAATGTCAAAATTATCTTAGATAATTTTTTTGGTATTTTTATGATAAACTTCATTTTAGGATGAATAGTGAAAAATGCTAGATTTTAATTCAAAAATGCCTTTTCATCTAATTTATTTATAAGGTTAAATCAGTTTAAAAGTTTTATTTGATAAAATTTTTGTCAATTAATACAGTTTAGTTCATTGGAATCAATTTCACTTTGAAATTGTGTAACGCCTCGACCCAGCTAGACTGGAGCCGATGCATTACTTATTATAATGGAATGGTTAGAAGGAATGAAAATACCAAAGGAATGATCAGTTTATTAGTCTTGAAGAAACTAGATACATATATATAACTCACAAATACATTAGAAAAGGTTCCAAAATACAATACATAAAAAAACTAAAAACTGTATCCATAGGAACTCAATAAATATTCTCTTCTTAATCACCTGTTGAAAGTAAACAATGGAAGGGGTAAGATAAAATTCTGAGTAAGGGTTAAAAATATCAGAAGCATGATTCAATAAAATCTTAAGTTTAAACAATTTGACATAATCAAAATGGCATGTTGAATAAATAAAAAACTCACGCCATTAACAAACTGTGAATGAAACTGCATCCATAGATTTTTTCATAGTGAAAACCTCATGGATAGTAATAACTAATAATGAATAAAGAGAATGATTATTAATTATACATCATGTATCTGGCACATGAAACCATAATACCATTAAAACGGTTCAGTTCTAGGGGTAGAAACCCATCTGATTTTTTGAAACAAACTCGACGGGTTTGTCTCCAAACTGATTTGTCTCATGAGACCTACCAATGCATCGAGGGACTATAGTGGTCCTCACCCACCTTTTCATCCAAATAATTATTTATAAATAGATTCAAAATAAGCGCAATATGACTTTACATTATCCGTATAGAATAGAGGATACAGATCTATCAATATTTCCATAGTCAAAACAACATTCAAAACAAATATTGTATGTAAAGTGGTATACGACTTAGACAATAATCATATCCATGATATGAGAATATGGAAATTTAAATGGAATATAATTTCAATTAAAAATTTATATAAAATGGTCAGTAGGTACACCACATAAGAAAGAGTAGGTGCACAATACTAAGCAAGTCACAATGAAGTGAAAATCGAGACAAAGCTCATTACCACGTTGTAACCAATTGAGTCGTATAACCAAAAGTTAATAAACACCAAATGAATCATAGAATACCATTAATATAAATAGAATCATGATAATATATATCAAATGTCATTACACCCATACCACATATAATAAATAAGAGGCAAACAATGGAAATCCCATAGAATTGAAAGTGAAATGAGAAAACCCCCTTACAAACATTTCAGCATTGTAATGAGTGTTCTTGTGAGGGATTAATGAGAGGTAAAAGGGTATCCCATTATTTATATATAATAAGGAAAGTACGGGGGAGGTGCTAAAACATACTCCATTATTTGGTATTAAAAATAAAAGAGCACAACATAGGGGGGATTCTTGAACAAAAGTGAGAGAGGGGATCCCTTACAAATATTGTATCATTAGAGTGGGGATAAATAAATAAAATATTTACATGTGAAAAATAAAATAAATCCACAATATATGAGTGTATATATAGTATAAAACAATCATAGGTCATTCACAAATATTCTTGGAATAATATACCCAATGAAATAGATGTTTAACTCAAAGAATGAAAATTGAGTTAAGCAATCCCTTTCAAAGATTGTATCATTAAAGTGGGGATAAATAAATGAAATATTTATGTGGGACAAATAAAAAAATCCAAAAAATATGAGTGGATATATAGTATAAAACAATTATAGTTCATTTACACATATTCTTGGAACAATGTAACCAATGAAATAGATGTTTAACTCAAAGAATGAAAATTGAGTAAAGCAATCCCTTACCTTATGCTTGAAGGTGTTGTTGACTTGTTATTAAAGACCTGAATAAACAGATTAGGCTTATTAATTCATAATTCCATAACCTCTGTTATATGTAAATGATTTATTATAACCCTTTTTATTTCATTCAAGGCCTTTTTGATTAGTTATAATGTTCAATTTCATTATTTGGGCTCGTTTGTTTACTTGGTTTTAAAAGATTGACTCACTTATATTCATGTTAGGATAAATCTAAAAGATGGAAGTGGTTGTCCAGAAATGAAGTTATATGATATTAGTGAAAATAAAGGAGATTAAATGGTTTTAAATTTAATTTGGTTACTTATAGTGAGGTCTAATTATTATATATATAACCTTAGTGACAACCGTTTTGGTTAATCGGTGGGTTTGATTACAATGAACATGTTTTGCTTTATAACTTAATACCATTTGTACAAAAGGATTACAAAACTAAAAATAGGATATATTACATATATAATAATCTTGTTTAACCATAACACAAATGGTTTCATGTCAATAATTAAAGATTATAATAGAAATTGATAAACCATTATCCTTGAATGTGCTAAATTAGCACATCTCAAACAATGCTTTCATTTCTTTTAAATAAAGGGTGGGAAAAGGAGAGAAGATAATGAAATATACCATTAGCATGAAAAAATTCTAGTAAATTTATGTTACTGGATTTATCATACAATTATGGTGAAGGGAGGTGAGGGAAGAAAGAAAAAGAAAAGAACTAAAAAGAAATGAAAGAATTGGAAAGAGGAATTTACCTCTTGAGACTTCCTCCTTTGAGAACCTCTTAAGGGGAGAGGTTTTGGTATTTTGAAGAGGATAGGAGATTTTGGATGTGGGGAAGGAACTTTGGGAGATATTTCGGTAGAATATTGGAAAGTCACAAGGCTTGAGAGGAGTGAAGAGAAGAGGGAGTGAAGGGGGGTTTTTATAGTGGAGGAGAGAGAGGATTTATCAATATTAAATTCATTAGTTTATTATTTCCCCACAAGAAAAAGAATAGTGAGTCTTAATTGACCAAGAATAGTAATTTTATCATGTGATCCCGAACTAATTGGGCTTACATCAGCAGAACATCAAACATGACTCTATAATTAGTGTATTTAGCTTATTTTGTAAATTATGGTATTTCACTATTCATAAAAATTCATGTATTTCAGAAAAATCCCAAAAATTCACCCTAACAATTTTTTGACATTTAGAATCCAAAAATGAAGTCCATTTTTCAAAAATAATTTTCTAATTATGTCTAATTAAATATTTAATTAAAATCATTATTTAATCGAAAAATATAAACACTTAAAATATTCATCTACATTTTTAAGATGCCTAAATTCATTTATATACTCAAGGGTATGGTTACTATTCATAAGATTCATATTACTATTCATAAAGGTAAGTTAATATTCATAAGGGAAGGTTACTATTTATAAGGGCAGGTTACTATTCACCAAAAATTGAGTTAATTATATTAGACTCTAAATATCATCCCGAACACAACCTTGTATGTCAGATTTTCAAAATTCAAATTACTGTTCACAAGGGTAAGTTACTATTCATAAGGGTAGGTTACTATTCACCAAAAATTAAGTTAATTCTATCATACTCTAAATATCATCCTGAACACAACCATTTATGTCAGATTTTCAAAATTCAAATCACAGAGCTGGAAAATTTAAGTTTAATGGCTAGGTTATAACGAAGTGGTGTCTGTAGAGACTTAGTGATCTATGCATTCTATAATAAATCTATTTGTAAATTCTTGGGGTATTACATTATTCCCAACTTCGGAAATTTCTTCCTCAAAATTTTATTTACTTATTAAAAAGTGAGGGTACCTTGATCATGATGTTCATCTGGTTTCATCATCATATTTCTCACATAAATAGAAGGTCCATGCATTGAAACAATGATTTATAGATCCTTAAAAATCATTTTCTTCATTTATCTTGATACACCTTGTACAATATGGGTCATGTGGGTGTTCACAGAAAAATAATTTCAGAAAATAATTATGTATGACTGAAATTTCAACACATTTGATAAAAGTTTATTTTTATAAAACATTCAGACCAAATTTGAGTTGAAACTTTAAATCAATGGTCCTTTTAAAATTACATAAGTATGTGCTGGAAGATTATATTTCAAAAGAAAATATAAATAAGTTGCACAAGGGTCTCTTCTTCAGCACCTTTTTTAAAATCATAATATGCTTCAAAATCTTGTGATAAGGTAAAATATTTGAAAATGCCTTGATAATATTTACCTTTCTTGAAAATATGAGAATATTGAGAAAATAGGATTTGATTAAATATGAACCATGATCCATGATGGTATCGAGGTATAGTGGAGGTGTTTGATATCTCAAATAGTTTCTCGCAAGTGAGTTGTATGTTAGAAAATGTTTCAGAATTGTCGGTACATGAATTTGCAATAATTATTGCAAGCAAGTCATCGGTAAGGGATAGAAATGTCGTTTGAGATCCTCCTACTTCCATTTGTAACTGAATTTCCTTGATCTGAAAAGTTATAAAATAGGGATTTAACTTAAATAATGGACATAAAGACTAACCATATGATTAACGAAAACTCATAATCCCTAAAGTTGTCTATGAGTATTGATTCCACTTCTTTCATTCGACGCCATTTCTAAATAATGGCATACACTATATTAGGGTATGAATCATAATGTATAATCTTAACATAACAAAATACTTAGCATAAATTAAGATCCTAGGCATGGATAATCCCATAATCAGAAAAATGGTTTCTTTGAGGAATAATTTACATTTCAACCCTTCATAATGGCTTGTAAAGAAAATATGAATTATCCTAAGAATATCCCTCGGGAGTATTGTAACCAAGAGTACAGCAAGGCCTATTGTCATGTACCAAGATACCCCAGGTCAAGCCCAAAACTCCTTGTCAGAGTTTTCACTCCTAAGTACATCTGTTCCAGAGCCACCTCTACCTGCTTGTATCCAGACAGGAATGTATTTTCTTGAAATATTCACATAATATATTCCTTACCAAAATACCCAAACATTTTTGTATGTTTTCCCTCAATTAATACCTTATGGATTTGTTCCCTAATCTAGATTTTCTAATCTAGTTTCCATTTTTTCTACTAAACTTCTTCTGATAACAACTATAATGCCCCGACCCCTCTAGACTTAAGTCGGTGCATTACTTGTTATATTGGAATGGTTATAAGGAATGAAAATCCCGAAGGAATGATCAGTTTAGTAGTCTTGAAGAAACTAGATACATAGATGTAACTCAAAAATACATTATAGAAGGTTACAAAATACAATACATAATAAAAACTAAAAACTACATCCACATGAACTCAATAAATGTTCTCCTCTTCATCACCTGTTGAAAGTAAACAATGAAAGGGGTGTGCTCAAACACTCAGTAAGGGTTACAAATAGCGGAAGAATGAATCAATAGTAGCTGAATTGTATACAATTTGAAAAATTAAAATGGCAAGGTGAATAAATGAAAAAATCACGCCATTAACAAACTGAGAATGAAACTGCATCCATAGATTTTGTCATAGTGAAAACCTCATGGATCGTAATAACTAATAATGAATAAAGAGAATTATTATTAATTGGACATCATGAATCTATAACATTAAACCATAATACCATTAAAACAGTTTAGTTGTATGGGTAGAAACCCATCTGATTTTTGGAAACAAACTCGAAGGGTTTGTCGCCAAACTGATTTGTCTCATGAGACCTACTGATGCATCAAGGGGTTGTAGCGGGCCCCAACCATCTCTGCATAAAAATAATTATTTATACATAGATTCAAAATAAGATCAATATAACTTTATATTATTCGTATAGAATAGAGGATACAGATTCATCAAAATTTCTACAGTTAAAACAACATTCCAAACAAATATCGTATGTAAAGTGGTATACAGCTTAGACAATAATCATATCCATGATATGATAATATGGGAATTTAAATGGAATATAATTTCAATTTAAAATTTATCTCAAATGGGTAGTAGGTACACAACATAATAAAGAGTAGGTGCACAATACTAAGAAAGTCACAATGAAGTGAAAATTGAGACAAAGATCGTTACCACGTTGTAACTAATTGAGTCATATGACCAAAAGTTAATAACCACCAAATGAATCACAGAATACCATGAAAGAGTATAATGATAATATATATCAAATGAAAATACACCCATACCACATATAATAAATAAGAGGTGAACAATGGAAATCCCACCAAATTGAATGTGAGATGAGAAAAGCCCCTTAAAACATTTCGACATGGTAACGAGTGTTCTTGCGGGGGCTTAATGAGAGGTAAAAGGGTATACCATTATTTATATATCATAAGGGAATTATGGGGGAGGTGCAAAATCATACCCCATTACTAGGTATTAAAAATAAAAGTACACAACAAAGGGGGGATTCTTGAACAAAAGTGAGAGAGAGGATCCCTTACAAAGATTGTATCATTAGAGTGGGGATAAATAAATGAAATATTTATGTGTGAAAAATAAAAAAAATCCACAATATATGAGTGGATATATATTATAAAACAATCATAGGTCATTCACACATATTATTGGAACAATGTAACCAATTAAATTGATGTTTAACTCAAAGAATGAAAATTGAGTTAAGCAATCCCTTACAAAGATTGTATCATTAGAGCGAGGAAAAATAAATGAAATATTTATGTGTGACATATTAAAAAATCCACAAAATATGAGTGGATATATAGTATCAAACAATCATAGGTCATTCAAACATATTCTTGGAACAGTTTAAACAATGAAATAGATGTTTAACTCAAAGAATGAAACTTGAGTTAAGCAATCCCTTACCTTATGCTTGAAGGTGTTATTGACTTGTTATTAAAGACCTGAATAAACAGATTAGGCTTATTAATTCATAAGTATATAAACTCTATTATATGTAAATGATTTATTATAACCATTTTTATTTCATTCAAGGCCTTTTTGATTAGTTATAATGTTCAATTTCATTGTTCGGGCTCATTTGTTTACTTGGTTTTAAAAGATCGACTCACTTATATTCAAGTTCGGATAAATATGAAAGATGGAAGTGGTTTTCCAAAAATGAAGTTATATGGTATTAGTGAAAATCTAGGAGATTACATGGTTTTAAATTTAATTTGGTTACATAGAGTGAGGTCGAATTATTATATATATATAACCTTAGTGACAACTGTTTTGGTTAATCAGTGGGTTTGATTACAATGAACATGTTTTGCTTTATAACTTAATACCATTAGTACAAAAGGATTACAAAACTAAAAATAGGATATATTACATATATAATAATTTGGTTCAAAAATAACACAAATGGTTTCATGACTAGAATTAAATATTATAATAGAAATTGATAAACTGTTGTCCTTGAATGTGCGAAATTAGAACATCTCAAATGGTGCTTTCATTTCTTTCAAATAAAGGTTGGGGAAAGGAGAGAAGATAATAAAATATAACATTAGCATGAAAAAATTCCAGCACATGTATGTTACTAGATTTATCAAAGTATTATGGTGAAGAGAGGTGAGGAAAGAAACAAAAAGAAAAGAACTTACAAGAAATGAAGGAATTGGAAAGATGAATTTACCTCTTGAGACTTCCTCCTTTGAGAACCTCTTAAGGGGAGAGGTTTTGGTATTTTTAAGAGGCTTGGAGATTTTGGAATTGGTGGAGGACCTTGGGGAGAGATTTGGGCAGAATATTGGAAAGGTACAAGGCTTGAGAGGAGTGAAGAGAAGAGGGATTGAAGGGGAGTTTTTATAGTGGTGGAGAGAGGGGATTTCTCAATATAAAATTCATTAGTTTATTATTTCCCCACAAGACAAGGAATAGTGAGTCTTCCTTAACCAAGAATAGTAATTTTATCATGTGATCCCTAACGAATTGGGCTTAAATCAGCATAACATCACACATGAGTCTATAATTAGCGTATTTAGCTTATTTTGTAAATTATGGTATTTCACTATTCATCAAAAATTCAATTATTTCAGAAAAATCCCAAAAATTCACCCTAACCATTTTTCAAAGTGTAGAATCCAAAAATGAAGTCCATTTTTCAAAAATAATTTTCTAAATATGATTAGTTAAATATTTAATTAAAATTATTATTTATTCGAAAAATATAAACACTTAAAATATTTTTCTTCATTTTTAAGGTGCCTAAATTTATTTATACACTCAAGGGTATGGTTACAATTCATAAGATTCATATTACTATTCATAAGGGTAAGTTACTATTCATAAGGGCAGATTACTATTCATAATGGTAGGTTACTATTCACCGAAAATTGAGTTAATTCAATTAGACTCTAAATATCATCTTGAACACAACCATGTACATCAGATTTTCAAAATTCAAATTACTATTCATAAGGATAATGTACTATTTATAAGGGTATGTTACTATTCATAAGGGTAGGTTACTATTCATAAGGGTATGTTACTATTCATAAGGGTAGGTTACTATTCACTGAAAATTAAACTAATTCTATCATACTCTAAATATCATCCTGAACACAACTGTGTATGTTAGATTTTCAAGCACATGAGCCTCCTCGTGGTTGGTGAGGACTCTTAAGTGCATCCAGGCGACCCAGGATCAAATCCAGGTGGAGGCACAATTTTTGATACTATAGTAGTACTGAAGCAGACACTGTTTGGCACTGTAGCAGAAGGGAATTTGCCCCTGTTTGGGCCTTCAGGCCACCGATTTGGTCCCCCATTCCTTTAAGGCCTTCGGGCCACCCAAGCCTTCGGGCCAGTATGGCATTCGGGCCACCTCAAGGCCTTCGGGCCACCTTTAGTGCAGATTCAAACCAAAAAACCTACAGGGAACAAGCTCTATAGGAGAATGAGAAAGGAGCTTTCACCACAGTAGAATCTACATGGATTACAAGAATGAGAGGGTATGGAACCTGCCATTGGGACAAGCCTATGCATGCATGGGATAGACTAGCCGAACAACCATGCAAAAGTGGAGAGCTTATTTCATGATGAAGATGATGGGAGGAGTAGTTCCAAGTAGTTAGTCTGGGTTGTATGTAATGTTTGAAGCCTACGAGAAATGAATTCCTCTAAGGCCTACAGGTCCATGTAATACTTATGCCTGTGGGCATTTTAAGGGTTTCACCTCACCCCTTGAAAGGTGAATTATCAAAAATCAATAAAAAAATAAAGGCCTTAGGGCCATTGGATGGATGAAGGAATATCAGATTTTTAAAATTCAAATCATAGAGCTAGAGAATTTATGTTTAATGGATAGGTTATAAAGAAGTGGTGTTTTTAGAGACTTATTTATCTATTCATTCTATAATAAATCTATTTTTAAATTCTTGGGGTGTTACAAATTGGGTATAAAAAATTAGCAAAAGTTTGGATGTTTTTACTTTAAAAACCTATAGTGTCATCCCATCGGTGGGATTAATTTTAAATTAATTTATGCCACTTATGTGGTTTTAATTTGTAAATATGGATTCCATATTTTTAATAAGAATTATTTATAATTTATAATAATTTAAACTTTTTTTTGACCAAAAATATTAGTGAAAGTGATTAAAATTAATTACAACAGTCAAGAGAAATATTAGGTTAACAAAGTACAAACCTTAAATTTAAGACCCAAAATAACCTAAAAACTTGTACCAAACCCATTTTATGGCCATTATTCAGCCTTGAACCTTCCATTATTGAGTTTTTTGGTTTTTTATGACTTTTTAAGTAAAAATGTGGGTACACCTAACTTGTTTTCCAAAATTCTAAGTGTGTCCTTTCCCTTCCCTGTAAAAGGACACCACCTCTCCCTCTTCTTCACACATATAAAACCACTTAGATTCAGAAAATATCTACCCAATAAACTTACCAAAATCCCTCCATTCCTCCTTGAATCCTCCAGTTTGAAAGAAATAAATCCTAGGAATCCTTTAGTCACAAACTAAAAGGTGTTACCCAATTAAGAGGTAACGTCTTCTCTCAAGATCCTTTATTTTATTTTATTTATCCACCCCTCCAATCACTTTATTACATGATTGTATAAAAAATAGTATCCTAAATATCCTAGTATGTTTTTATCATAAGGGTTTTACCTAAACTTACACATACCTCTATCTAATGGGTAACAAACATACTGTTTACATGTATGGTGAACTATCACCTCACTAAACGATGATTGTTCATTTTTTCCTTTACTACCTCTTATGATGTGAATTATTATGAAAAATATATTTATATATATTATGTATTATATTTATTATTTCATTAATATTTTTTAATTATTTTACAAAAAATATCTTTATTATTTTCATCTTGTGTTAATACGATAATTTTGTTTGAGGAAGTTTGGACTACCACCCCCTGAAAGTGATGTGATTCATTCATACACTACATGGAATGTATTAAGAATGGATTTTGTGAATATATATGATATATATGATATAATAAATCTACTGTAATAATGAAATATATATATATATACATATAATTATTTTAATTTCTTTCTTTCAAGATGAAAATTAAACAGAAATATCGTTCAAGTGTATGTACGATTTACCATCTCCACGAACGGTGTATTCTATTTCATACTTCTATATCATATGTATTATTATAATAAAAATATAATGAAAATAAATTATTTTTAAATCATGGTTTAAATTCTATAAATAATGATATAAATATAAGGACCAAAGATAAAACAAATTAATACACATGTTAAAAACAAAGCGAATATTAATCGAAGTGAAAACTTAACATAGAATTGTAAACAAATGGGTAATATAAATCCATAATAAAACCATATGTGGTATTATATATAATAATATTGATCTGTAAAATATTTATAACAAATTAATATTTATTATAAAGGTGTTTTTTACAAGTACAAAGAGAGTCAAACCACATGGTAAAGAGATTTCATCTGAATTTTTATTTCTGTGAGATACATGCTTTATTAAACACCCATTCCTTTTGGATGGTGTGTATAATTAAAATGTATGTATTAAATGTATCTTATAGTTAAATTTATTTTTATTTACATATCCATTAAATTACCTTTATTTCATGGGGTTTATGTTTCAAAAGTTACCAAATCTGTAAAATAGTTTTGTCTCAATTTACCTTCTTTGCGAATCATGTTTTATTATGTGCCTAAATTTATTTTGAGGTGTATATAATTCCATTTTACATGATATATCATGAATATAATTATTTTAATTATATTATAATATTAATTTAATTTCATTTTCTTACATGGATAGTATGATCCCTTGTTACCAGGTGATAAGAGTTTATTGAAACAATCTCTTCGCTTTTCAATATTGCTTATGTTTATGATTCATTTGATGAAATATTATAAAATATATCTCAATAAAATTCAAGAATTTTATTATCCTATTGATATTCATGATATAATAATGTATTTTTTCTATTATTTATATTCTTTGGTACATAAGATAGTTAAGAAACTGTTTTTAAGAAATCCCGAATTTACCCTCTCTTCATTCTGAATTCTATGTTCCTTCAAAACCATGATTTCTAAAAAGTGTTTCTAAGAATATTGTACCATTATCCTATAATATTTGAAATAAATTTTTACCAATTTTTTATTTTAACATTATCTTCAAAGGAATATTATTGTTTCTTTCTGAATAAGGAATTTTTCCAACCCTTTTACCTTACATAAGGGATTCTCTTTTTACCTCGTATGGCATGTATAGATTTACACACCTTCATTTCTTTGAGGATTACTTTTCATTTTTAAATAGATAATTTTTAAGAAAATGTTTTTAAAAGTAGGAAATATTTTTTCAATATTTTTTCAAGCTTATTTTATGAGTTTTCAAGGAAAATTATATTCAAAATGTTTTCAAGCCTTATTTATAAGTTTTCAAAGTATTTTCAAAGAAATGGTTTTCAAAAAAATTTCAGTCTTCTTTCATATATTTCCAGTAAAAAAAATTTCAAAACATTTTCAATATTTATTTATATGTTTTCAAGTATTTTTAAAATAAAATTATTTTTTAATTTGTTTGAATCTTATTTTATAAGTTTTCAAGGAAAAAGGATTTTAAAATGATTTCAAGTCTTCTTTATAAGTTTTCTTAGTATTTTATAAGAAAATTATTATCAAATGGTTTTATGTATTAAAAATTCATTTTTAAAGAATAAATATATTTTTATCAAGAAAATTTATTGAAATATATTTCAAAATTATTTTCCATCTAAGATGACATACATTGATGTTACTCATGCACTTCTAGTAAATGATGTAAAGGTATTATTCATATTATTTCTATGAATGAGTTATTGTAATGCTCAGACCCCAATTACCCAGAGTTGGTGAATTATTACATAACATTGGCATGATCACAAAAGATCAAGTCTCGAAAGACCGATTAGTTTAGTAGCCTTGGAAGTACTAGATACATTCATAAGGTTTACATTACATCATAAATGGACAACGACAACAACATTTTTTCCATAGAAAACACTGATATCCCATAGATTTTCCCTGTATGTCAGTCATAATATACTTTTTCGCATCCTGGGAAAAATAAAGCATAGAAAGGGGTGATCTTAGATGCTCAGTAAGGATAACAATATAGCGGAAACTTTCATAAATAAGTATAAACATTTAAGGCAATGTATACAACTAAAACAGAAGCCTTTTAAACTTGAACTTTAGCATAATATGGAAACAATAAAATCAAAATAATTACATTTACTTACTCACATGGATATTCTACTAGTCTAATAATCACATTCAATATCAATATCCACCTTCATAATGATGGAATGCATAATTCTAGTCTTTCATAACCACATAGTAAAGGCCTTATTCTAAGACTACAAATAATTTTTTTTCAAGGCCTTGTGCCAAGACACTAGTTTGTCTCATGAGACCTAATGATGCATCTAAGAGCTATAACGGGCTCCACTCGTCACATAATAAGTCTAATACATTACTCATATGAAAAGGTTTAAACATAACATAAACATTCGTATTAAAACTAGCGTACTAAATGTCAATACTTTATCCATAAACCATGAATGGTGTAAAAATAACACATCCATAGCCAAACATATCAAAAAAACTTAAATACAATATGGAAGTTTTGTATCAAAATAAATCAACTTCAAATAATCTTAAAACCCATCAAAGAATGTTGACATAGATGAAATCCAAACGATTTTTTAGAGAAATATATCTTTTTATTTTGAAATCATTTAAAATTAATATAATTAAAAAAGAAAACATATATTTTGGAAATATTCTTATAAGCTTGTAAGGGAAGCTTTAATGAAGTCATAACGATGGAAAATATTTGTGCCCACCGTATAAGTTAAAAAAACATTCTTACCTTAATTTTGTCGAAAAGGCCATAAAGTACCTTGTTTGGAAAACGACGGGAAGATTAATTTATAAACATTTTATAAAAAGTCAAACAAGGGTATAAATTACTTTAACCTATAGTCTATAAAATAATAATAATGTTTTGAAATACATTTTTAAGAAACATGGATGTGGATGATAAAGAGGTTCGAGTAGAAACTTACGTAAAAACAACCTCAGATAATAAAGAGATTGTGAAATTAACCATTACCTTGTAATTTTCCTTGGTCAAGGGTAGGTTAAACTCCTCTATAATGGTCAAATAATTTTTATTAAATTATAAAAGAATCATATACATTAATATGATATCAAATATGATCTTTTAACATTTCTTTGTTAATAATATCTTAGTATTATCATTGTTTAGGGTGTTAACAGATTCGTTTTCCTTTATATTATTTGTTATGTGAGCCATATTTGTTATGGATGGAATTTATATTATTCATATCTAGAATGATATCAAGTATTTAAAAATTATTTTTAATCATCTATTGAAATTTAGTCTTGAATAGATACGATGGGGAATGAATCTCATCGCGTTCGTGGAGACGATAATCCCTACGTATGCACGAGCGACAATAACATTCTTTTGATATTAAAATAATATATAATTGGATGGTATATCATATATACAGAATCATTATCATTTTATATTTATTTTTTAAATCAATTACACTTCATTATTATACCCATCCAAATAATAATGTATTGAATAACAATTGCATCAAGACGTGGAGATGGTAAGCCATACATATGCACGTATGGTGACATGTAGTTCAAAGGATGGATAGAATAATGAATTTCATTGTAACATATTTATAATAACATTAAATTATATATAATACACTGAAGTTATTATTTTATAATGGAAACAACAAAGAAAAAGGAAGTGGAAGAAGAAAGGAACATGAAAGAGGTGGTGAGATATTTACCTCTTCTTCAGGTTCTTCCTTTTGATTTGATTAAAAGGTCTCCTTAGGTTGGCTTTCTAACTAAATTAAGGACTCTAGGATGAAGGAAGTACAATTGAGAGGGTATTTGGGTTGGGTTTGGCCAATCCAAATGGCTTTGAAGTTGTGAATTAGAGAGAAGGGGAAGTGCCCTTTTATAAGAGGGGTGAGGGGAACCTTAGGAAAAACTAGAAATATTATTTTATAATAAAATAATTTTCGGCTTATAATGGCTCAAAAATAGATTATTTAAATTATAAGGTTGGTATGGGTCGAAAAAACTCAACCAATTGGTTTTAGACAGGTTTGGGTCACTATATTAGCTTTATCTTTTAGATTTAACTCTTAGTTAAATAGTTTGACATTTACCATGTCTCTTTGTATTTTTATATTATATGGTTAATAAACTTACTATATACTTCAAAAATAACACCAAGTGGTTACTTAATGATACACCTATCATTATATAAGTACTTTGGATGAACCTTATATTTTTAGGAATAGAATATAAATTAATAATATAATATTTGTTTTAAAAACTCTTTTATGTCAATTTTGAGACTATTTGGTATTTTGTTTTTTCTAAATTTATAACAGAATTATTGCTTCGAAAAAAATTCATATATATAACCCTAAAATGTAATATTAACCTATAATATTAGTTTAATTCATAATTAGTTTCAAATTACATTTATTTGGATATTTATAATGTCAATGATTTTAATCTTTCATTAATTAGGTAATTATTGCACCATAATCGTGTCATAAATAAATTAAACTTTTTAGTGTCTAAAAAATATAAATAAAATAACATTATGTATGAAATATTTTTATCTTTACAATTAATATTTATAGTTGAATTTATCTTATGTATAACCCTATATTAAAAATATTTTAGTTATTAAACTTTGATTTTAACTCTTTTAACTCTTCTTTAAATAAAATAATAATCAGTGTCCTAATATAATCCAAGTAGACAAAATATGTTCATATTTTATTCATAAGGATGTTTTTGGTCGAATTATACTTATCCAATAGTATTAGGACATGTGTTAGGGTAAAAATAATATCATTTTTACCCTTAATTACCCTTTTTACTTTTAACCGCGGTATATAAAATTAAAAAGTTACTATTCACCAAAAATTATTTTCATCTTATTGAATCAAATTTTACTTAATTATATCAACCATGTCTCTCATATTTTTGAAAATTCACTCACATAAGTGGTAAAATTATATTTTATGTGAATTTGTAAATTCTCTTAGGAGGTGGGTAAAAGACGGTGAAAAGTTCAATAAAATTTTTATATAACTAAAATTTTTATAAACTGACTCCAATGAATTAAATTTAACTTATATAGGTCTTATGTATCTATTCTGACCTAAAATAAATTAAAATAAAATAAATAATTATTTATATAAAAATTCGGTTTTAAACTATAACTCAGTGTTTTTCACTATTCATCAAAAATTGAAAGTTTTCAAAAAAATACCAAAAATTCAACCTAAGATAATTTTGATATTCCGAATCCAAAAATGAAGTCCATTTTGAAAGATAAAATTTAAAAAATTTCAAAAAGTGGGTATTACTATTCATAATGGCTAGTTTGATTGGTTGTGGTGTGTTAGAACTCGAAGTTGCGTACAACACATGCTATTATATTATTCAAAGAGAAGCGTACCGTGGAAGATTGGGGTGTAACATTCTCCCCTACTTCAAATAATTTTGTCCTTGAAATTTATAGAATATTACTACATAAAAAGACTCAGGTGGTTCTTCATCATAAGTTCCTCAGGTCCCCACGTTGCCTCTTCCATCTTATTGTTTCCCCATAGATCTTTTACTAGATGAGTCATCCAGTTTCTCAGCACTTGTTCTCTTGTATCAAGAATCTTGACAAGATCTTCTCAATAAGACAGATCAGGTTCCTGTTCTAATTTCTCATAGGTGAGTACATGCGTTGGGTCATGCATGTATTTTCTCAGTAGTGATATGTGGAACACATCGTGAACTTTGGAGAGACTCGGCGACATTGCCAAATGGTAAGCTACAACCACAATTCGTTCTAGAATTTTGAAAGGTCCGTTGTACCTGGGACTAAATTTACCCTTCTTATCGAAATGTATAACACCCTTCCATGGAGATACCTTCAAGAAAACATTATCTCCTACCTGAAATTCAAAATCCTTCCTTTGATTATCAGCATAGCTCTTTTGTCTACTTTGAGTTTCTTTGATGTGGTTTTGGATTACCTTCACCTTTTCCATCGTTTCATCCACAAGTTATGGGCCTACGAGTTTTCATTCACCAATATAATCCCAAAAGGTTGGTGTATGACATCTCTTTCCATATAACGCTTCATATGGTGCCATCTGAATACTTGAATGGAAGCTATTGTTATAGGAAAATTCTACCAGAGGTAAATATTGATCCCACATACCTTGAAAGAGAAGTGAGCATGATCTCAACATGGATTCTATGTTTTGAATAGTCCGTTATGATTATCCATCAGTTTGGGGGTGGTAGGCAGTGCTCAAACGAAGTTCAGTATCCATTTATTTCTGAAGACTTTTCCAGAATCTTGATGTAAAATGGGGATCACGATCAGAAAAAATCGATAGTGGTACTCCATGAAGTATTACATCTTCATTAATATATAATATTGCTAAATGTTCTAGTGGTAAATATTCTCTTATATCATGAAAATGTGCTGACTTGGTAAGACGATCAACAATGACCCATATTGAATCATTCCTTCTAGGAGTCTTTGGTAGTCCCATGACAAATTCCATCTTAATATTATCCTGTTTCTACTCATGTATGGGAAGAGGTTGCATGACTCTTCCAGGACGTTTCCTTCCAGCTTTCACTTGTTTACAAACCATACAAATTGACACAAAATCAGCAATCTCCCTCTTAATATTGTCCCACAAAAAATGTTCCTTCAAATCTCTATACATTTTGGTGCTCCCAGGGTGCATAGAGAAATTGGATCTATGAGCATCATCCAACAATTCTCTTTTTAGACCAGGTATATCGGGAACACAAATTCTCTTTCCAAATTTCCAAATTCCATCTTCATACACAAAGTCACTCAATATCACATCATTTATAGCTTTAATCTTCTTTTGAAACTCTTCATCACCGGTTTGAGAACTCTTTATCCCTTCTAGTAAATATGGTTTGGCCACCATTTGAAAAAGTATTGATGTTTCACCTTCCATGGTTATTCCCATATTAATATTTACTAGATTCATGTATATAGGATCCTTTTCAACTCTTATCTTGTTCAAAAATCCATGATCCTTTCTACTCAAAGCATCTGCCACCTTATTTTCATTCCCCGAGTGGTAGTGTATAGTGCAATCATAATCCTTGTGTAGCTCAAGCCATCGCCTTTGCCTCATGTTGAGTTCTTTTTGTGAGAAAATATACTTCAAACTCTTGTGATCAGTATAAATCTCACATTTTCACCATATAGATAGTGTCTCTATATCTTCAAAGAAAATATTACACCTGCTAACTCAAGATCATGAGTAGGATAGTTTTTCTCATGAATTTTTAGCTGTCGTGATGCATAGGCAATAACCCTATCATTCTGCATAAGGACACAACCAGGTACTTTCTTTGAAACATCACTATAAATAACAAACCCATCATTCCCTGATGGTAGAGTCAATATAGGAGCATTGACTAATCTTTTCTTTAGTGCTTCAAAACATTCTTCACACTCTTTTGTCCAAACAAATTTAACCCATTTTCTTGTGAGCTTTGTTAATGGCTTAGCCAACCAGGCCAAATTCTAGAAGAAACGTCGATAATAACCTACTAAAACAATAAAACTGCATACCTCAGTTATACCCGTCAGTGCTGGACATTGTTGGATTTCCTTGGTCTTTGAAGGATCAATGGATATTCCATCCTTAGAGACAATATTTCTAAGAAAATAAATCTCTTGAACTAGAATTCACACTTGCTAAACATCCCATATAATTCATGTCTTATAAGAGTCTTCAGGATAATGCGCAAGTGATTTTCATGATCTTCATAGCTTTTAGAGTATACCAAGATATCATCAATAAATAACACTAAAAATTCATCAAGACATTCTTTGAAAACTACATTCATTAGATCCATAAAGACAGAGGGTGCATTAGTCAATCCAAAAGGCATTACTATAAACTCGTAATTCCCTTACCTAGTCCGAAATGCTATTTTCGGAATGTATTCCTTCTTCACACACAACTGATGATATCCAGATAGAAGGTTAATCATTTAAAAGTATTGAGATCCATGAATTTGGTCAAATAAATCATCAATGGGAGGTATGGGATAATTATTCTTTATTGTTATATAATTGATCTCCCTGCAGTCATTGCACAACCTCATAGATCCATCTTTCTTTATAACAAAAATGATAGGGTCTCCCCATGGGGAAACACTAGGGTGAATAAATCCCTTATTACTCAATTCCTCTAGTTGTTTCTTTAGTTCCACTAATTCCACAGTGGCTATTCAATAAGGGGTCTTCGATATGGGCCTTAAACTAGGAATTAAATAAATGGAAAACCCAATTTCTCATTCTGGAGGATGTCCAGGAAAATCCTCTAGAAACACATCAACATATTCTTTAACAATAGGTACATACTCTATTTGAACATTCCTTTCCTCACCCACGGTTATTTCATTATCTTCCTCCCCAATAATTGAATTTAGTTGAGCTACAGGGGGTGGATCTAGATAAGAATTAGGTGGTGACGTTTATACTCTATGGATAAGGTACTCCTTATCATCATCAAAAATTTCAACCTCCTTCTTCTTAAAATACATATTCTCATCATGGTCCTAAAGATAATCCATACCGAGGATTATATCAAATTCAATCATGGGTATGACGATGAGATCAACAGATAAAAACATTTATATGCCCTAATGGGGACTGATTCACAAAACTTTGTTGCAATGATACTTCCCTTGGAAGATTTGACTGACAACTCCCTTGTTAAATCAAATTGAAAATATCTAATTTTCTTATCAAACCGGGAAGATATAAAACAATGCGATGATCTAGAATAAAATAAAGAATTTTCTAAACTTGAGGAAACCGTTAAATTACCTGCCACCACATCTTTCGGAGCTTCAACCTCAGTAGTAGTGATAACATAATCTTGTACTTGATCCCTTGGCCTTTTCTGAGGTAAGTTCCTCTGATACTTAGGATATTATTTTGCATAATGCCCCCTCTCTCTACAATTGTAGCATTCAACATCAACAACCTCTTTCTTCCCCTTGCAATCACGAGCTTGGTGGCCTTTTTCACCACACTTGTAACAGACTCCCATACCCTTCAGGCAAGTACCATGGTGTTTATTTTCACATTTACTGCAGGATGGATATTCAAATTTTCCCTTCTTCCCCTTATTTTCATTTCTAGAGTGTTCAACAGATATCTTCTTCTCTTGGTTTTCTCTAAAGTCAAAAGACTTAGAGAATTCTTTTTCTGTCTTTATAGCACATGAGACAATATCTTAGTATGACTAGAAGGAATGTGAGACTAATGCTCGATGGAGAAATGGTTTTAACCCATCAAAGAAATAATAAATCTTACTTCTTGGGTTACATATATTATCTGTAGCATGCCTCGCTAACCTTGTAAAATTAGCTTCATAATTTGCGACATTCTCATCCTCTTTTTTCATCACACTCAGAAATTGTCTTTCCATATCCACTCGATGGTCATGAGGAAATTATTTTTCTAAGAAAATTTATTTAAACTACCTCCATTCCATATTTGACACTTCATCACCTTCCTTTGTGTTTTTAATCAATGACCACCATTGATCAGCATCTCCAGTGAGGCGGTAAACTGCCATGACAACTTTTTCCCTTTCGCTACACCCCAAGGAATGAAATATTTTCTCTAAGGAATTTATCCATTTCTCAACTAATAGTGGGTTTTTACCCCCATTGAATGTTGGTGGTTGTTTTCTCATGAAGAAATCTAACACTGATCCTCCATGCTGTGGATCAGTGTGCTCCATACAGGTAAGGTTATTATTCGTAACCTGAGTGAGTTGTCCCAGTATGGTGATTAACTGATCAGCACCAGTTGCATCACTAGATACACTATAATTATCTTGAGTATGAGGGAAATAACTATATGGATTGCATTCATTGATACAATTTCCATTCCTTCCACTAGGCTCCATTTCTAAACAATGGAATAAACTAGATTAGTTTTTGAATCGCAATACATAAATCCAAACTTGTAAAACACTTAACATAAATTGAACAATTTATGGATATAATCCATAATCATAAAAAAAATCTTTCAGGAAGTATATACTCATAAACCCATCATAATGGTTTGTAAATAAAATGAGAATTATCCTAATCATATCCCCCGAGAGTGTCGTAACCAAAAGTGAAGAAAGGTCTGTTTTCGTGAACCAGTTCCCGTTCGAGTCTAGCTCAAAGCAGTGTTTTTGTGTTTTACCCATAGGTATATCTGTGCCAGAGCCGCCTCTACCTGATCATATCCAGACAAGGATGTATTTCTTGGAAAAATCACAAAATATCTACAATACCAAAATTCTAGGAAGTTCTTCTATACTAATCCTCAAATTCTATCTTAGGGCTATGTGCTCTAATCAGAATTTATCTAAATCTAGTTTCCCATGTTTGTACTAAACATAATCTGATACCAAATATAATGCCCCGAACCCAGTTACCCAGAGTTGGTGCATTATTACATAACCTTGGAATGATCACAAAAGATCAAGTCTCAAAAGACCGATTAGTTTAGTAGCCTTGGAAGCACTAGATACATTCATAAGGTTTACATTACATCATAAATGGAAAAATAAAACAACAATGTTTCCATAGAAAACACTGATATCCCATAGATTATCCCTATAGTTTAGTCATAATATACTTCTTCGCATCCTGGGAAAAATAAAACATATAAAGGGGTGAGCTAAGATTCCCAGTAAGGATAAAAATATAGCGGAAACTTTCATAAATAATCATAAACATTTAAGGCAAAGTATAAAACTAAAATAAAATCATTTTAAACTAGAACTTCAGCATAATATGAAAAAGATAAAATGAAAATAATTCCATTTACTTACTCGCATGGATATTCTACTAGTCGAATAATCACATGCAATATCAAAAGCCACTTTCATAATGATGGAATTCATAATGCCAGACATTCATAACCACATAGTCAAGGCCTTATTCCAAGACTACAAATAAGATTTTGTCAAGGCCTTGTGGCAAGACACTAGTTTGTATCATGAGACCTACCGATGCATCGAGGATCTATTGTGGGATCCACCTATCACATACTAATTCTAATTCATTTTTCATATGAAAAGGTTTAAACATAACATAAACATTCATATTAAAACTAACATACGAAATGTCAATACTTTATCCATAAACCATGAATAGTGTAAAAATAACACATCCACAGTCAAAAATATCACAAAAACTTCAATACAATATGGATGTTTTTTATCATAATAAATCAACTTCAAATAAGCTTAAAATCCATCAAAGGATGTTGACATAGATGAAATCCGAACCTTTTTTTAGATAAATATATCTTTCTATTTTGAAATAATTTAAAATTAATATAATTATAAAAGAAAACATTTATTTTGGAAATATTCTTATAATCATGTAATGGAAGCTTTTATGATGTCATAATGATGGAAAATAGCCGCACCCGCTGTATAAGTTTAAAAAAAATTCTTACCTTAATTTTGTCGAAAAGGTCATAAAGTACCTTGTTTGGAAAACAACGGAAAGATTCGTTTAAAAACATCTTATAAAAACTCAAAAAAGGATATAAATTACTTTAACACATATCCTATAAAATAGTAAGAATGTTTTGAAATAAATTTTTGAGAAACATGGATGTGGATGATAAAAAGGTCCAGTAGATACTTACGTAAAAACAACCTCGAATAATAAAGAGATTGTGAAATTAACCATTACCATGTAATTTTCCTTGGTTGAGGGTAGGTTATACTCCTATATAATGGTGAAATAATTGTTATTAAATTATAAAAGAATCATATACATTAATATGATATCATATATGATCTTTTAATATTTCTTTGTTAATAATATCTTAGTATTATCGTTGTTTCGAGTGTTAACGAATTCATTTTCCTTTATATTTTTTGTTATGAGAGTCATATTTGTTATGGATGGGATGTATATTATTCATATAAATAATGATATCAAGTCATTAAAAATTATTTTTAATCATCTAATGAAGGTTAGTCTTGAATGAATACGACGAGGAATGAATCTCATCGTGTTCGTGGAGACGGTAATCTGTACATACGCACGAGCGACAATATCATTCTTTGGATATTAAAATAATATATAATTGGATGTTATATCATATATACCAAATTATTATCATGTTAAATTTAATATTTAAATCAATTACACCTCATTATTATACCCATACAAATAATAATTTATTGAATAACAATTTCACCACGACGTGGAGACGGTAAGTCGTACGTACGCACGTATGGTGACATATCATTCAAAGGATGGATAGAATAATGAATTTTGTTGTACCATATTTATAATAACATCACAATATATATAATATATTAGATTTATTATTTTATACTGGAAACAACAAATAAAAAGGAAGTGGAAGAAGAAAAGAACCTGAAAGAGGTGGTGAGATATTTACCTCTTCTTCGGGTTCTTCCTTTTGGTTTGATCAAATGGGATCCTTAGGTTGGATTTCTGACTAAATTAAGGCCTCTATGATTAATTTAGGAGAGTTTAGAGGGTATTTGAGCTGGGTTTGGCAGATCCAAATGGCTTTTAAGTTGTGAATTAGAGATAAGGGGAAGTTCCCTTTTATAAGAGGGGTGAGGGGAACCTTAGGAAAAGCTAGAAATATTATTTTATAATAAAATAATTTTCGGTTTCTAATGGCTCCAAAATGGATTATTTATAGGATAAGGTGGGGATGGGTTTAAAACCACTCAACCAATAGGTTTTAGATAGGTTTGGGTCACTATATTAACTTTATCTTTTAGATTTAACTCTTAGTTAAATAGTTTGACATTTACCATGTCTCTTTGTATTTTTATATTATATGGTTAATAAACATACTATATACTTCCAAGAGAAACCCAAGTGGTTCATTAATGATACACCTATCATTATATAAGTCCTTTGGCCAAACCTTATATTTTTATAAATAGAATATCAATTAATAATATAATATTTTTTTAAAAACTCTTTTATGTCAATTTTGACACTATTTGGTATTTTGTTTTTTCTAAATTCATAACAACATTATTACTTCAAAAAAATTCATATAACAAACCCTAACATTTCATATTTACCTATAAAATTAGTGTAATTCATAAAAATTCTCAAATTACATTTATTTTGATATTTATAATGTCAATTATTTTAATCTTTCATTAATTAGGTAATTACTGCATCTTCATTTTGTTATAAATAAATTAAATTATTTAATGTCTAAAAAATATAAATAAAATAAAATTATGTTTTAAATATTTTAATATTTCTAATGAATATTTATAGTCTAATTTATCTTATGTATAACCCTATATTAAAAATGTTTTAGTTATTAAACTTTGATTTTAACTCTTTTAACTCTTCTTTAAATAAAATAATAATAAGCATCCTAATCTAATCCAAGTGGACCAAAAAGGTTCATATTTAATTCCTAAGGTTTTTTTGGTCGAATTATACTTATGCAATAGGATTAGAACATGTGTTAGGGTAATAATAATATCATTTTTACCCTTAATTACCCTATTTACTTTTAACCGAGGTAAATAAAAGTAAAAAGTTACTATTCATCAAAAATTATTTTCATCTTATTGAACCACATTTTACTTACTAATATCAACCGTGTCTCTTGGAATTTTTAAATTTCACTCACAGAAGCGGTAAAATTATGTTTTATGTGAATTTGCAAATTCTCCTTGGAGGTGGGTAAAAGACGGTGACAAGTTTAATAAAATTTTTATATATCTAAAATTATTACAAACTAACTCCAATAAATTACATTGAACTTATATAGGTATTTTGTATCTATTTTGACCTAAAATAAATTTAAATAAAATAAATAATTATTTAAATAAAAATTCGGTTTTAAACTATAACTCAGTGCTTTTCACTATTCATCAAAAATTGAAAGTTTTCAGAAAAATACCAAAAACTCACCCTAAGATAATTTTGATATTCCGAATCCAAAATTGAATTCCATTTTTAAAGATAAAATTTATAAAATTTCAAAAAGTTGGTATTACTATTCATAACAGATAGTTTGATTGGATGTGGTGTGTTAGAACTTGAAGTTGCATACAACACATGCTATTGTATTTTTCAAAGAGAAGAGTACCGTGGAAGCTTGGGGTGTTATAATTATGATTAATATTATTGTCTCTGTGAAATCCATTTATCTTTCACTATTTATATGTTTATTAAATCTATTTATCTTTCACGAGTTATATGTTTTTGAAAGACGTTTCTATTTCATGGGTTATTTTTTTTGATGAAATGATTATAAAACCTATATCTTTTTCCATAGGATATGATATGTTTACATGTTTATGATGACCATTTAATTTCATGGGTTATGATATGATTGTTTATGATTTTTTGGAACATGTATGTATTATTTCATTGTGAGATGGGTGAGACCTATATCTCCCTTTAATGCATTGGGTAAAGATTTATATCTCATGAGATAGACATGGATGGAAGGATAAATGTAATCTATTTAGTATTATAGGGCTGGAACAAGAAATGAAATCGATTCAGTAATACATGGCAAGAATGAGGAGTGAACTCTGTTCAGTAATACATGGTGAGAATGGGGTGTAAACCCAGTTCAGAAAAGGACTTTGTCCACTAAGATGGCCTTGGAAGTGATTCCTTTACAACTATGGGAATCATTATATATTCTTATGCATTTTACATAATTACATGTTTCATTCCTATATTACAATTTCATGGATTTTGTTCTTTATTTCCTTATGATTCATGTATTATAAACTGCCATGATTTACACCATGATTCATGTATGTGATCTTTGATATGCAGGGTATGATATTCTATTCTCATGATCATGTTATCATACCCTTATTCTCATAATTATGCTTATATATCTCCATTATTCACCCTTACTGAGAATTTGAGATCACCCCTTTTTAGGTTTTCTTTCCTAGTTTATGAAGATATGTATTATGTTTGATGTGTCTAAGAAGGGTTCTAGTCACGAAGAAGCTAGTGAGAAATAATGTAGCTCATTTATGTACCAGTGTTTATGTTTCCATAGTTCTAAAGACACTAGACTAATATGGTATTTGGGTGTTTATTTTTATAATGTTTTATGTATTTTTCAAAAGTTATTTAATGTCTATATATGAAAAAATAGGTCCATTATAAAAGGTGTGAACCCTCTTTGATCCATGGGTGTTTCATCTATTCCCATCATGGATTTTGATCCTGTGATGGGTTGTCTTATATTGATACATCCTTTTATTATATTAATACTTTGATGTGGTTTGGGTAAAATTATTTTGATGGAGTAGGAGGTGTGGAGTGATTTTTTTATATGATATATATTTTATTTATTCTCACCTCCACTTGACATGTCAAGTGATACCTTGGTCAATCAGGTTAGGTGGATTTATTGACTGAAGCCCTGAAATAGGTTGTTAATTGTTCAAGGACATTGTCCATGGTGTTATGAGAGCCTATGGAGAATACTATATCTATGGTAATGAGGAATATCATGGGATTTTTGGACCAAGAGAGATCATTGTGACTGAATGAGCCTAGGGAATATTGATAGATCTTACAAATTTGTTATGTGCACTTAGTGAATTGTGGACCTAGTGTTATTTTATGTTTTGCTAGAGCCCTTGGATTATCTCCAATTGGTTAGAGACTATGACACTAGGATCCTTTTAGGATCATTTTAGGGGATTTATCTCAATATTTAAATTCTATCATATGTTTCTTAGATTATTTATTAATACCTATATGCCTATTTTTTATTTATTATTGTCTTGTTACTTTGATATAATGGTATTTTTTGTTTTATTCCTTCTAATTTGCATTATAGTTTGCTTTTAAAAGGTTTTGAAAAGGGTTTTTTATAAAATTTATAAATGAAGTAAAGTGAAAGTGCATTTTTAGTATTCTTTCAAGCCATCTTATCAATGGGTATAAAATGTGTTCTTTAAATGTGAAATGTTTATTTTCAAATAGTTTTAGAGTGTTTTGATGAGAAAGTGGAAATAGTTTTTTTTCAGAAACTTCAATATCTATGGGTTTTAGAAATTTTGTTTTATGATGTCATGATCAGTTTTATTTACAAATTGCGTTTTCAATGTTGTATTGGAAATAATTTGAAAATAAGAAACCTATTTAACTTTTTAAATGTGTATTTTATAAGGAGGTGTTTATGAAATGGATTTAAAGCTGTACTTTAATGTGGTGGTCTATCAAAGAGGTGTTGTATGGGGAAAATCATTTCCCAAGCAATTATATTAATTTAATGAATAAAATGGGAAATATTTTTAACACACTTGCATGTTTTTTTTATTTATTTTTGAAATAACTTATGGGAAATGTATATTTTTCAAATTTATTTCAAACTATCATTTTTTGGATTTATTATGAAAGTGACTACATATATTATGTAGGTGGTAACCTATTGGGTTGTTTATCTCACCCCTATATTTTATAGGTCTAGGTTCATTCCATCTTGAGTCTCCTATTTGAACATTATAGGGCGATGTTGACTTGGTTATTGACTATAGGTCATGTGGAGGTTCTCATGAGTAGATGTGGATTTCCTTTCAAATTTGGGGGTTTTATTGACCTCTTTGGTCTATTATATTTTATGTAGTATTTTTTTATTCATTTCGTATCTATTCTATTTTATGTAGTGGTTATATGTTTTATATTTTTTGTTCATATTATTTACCTACTATTTAGTTGAATTACCTATTTTATTTCTAATTCTTATTCTTATTGTTGTATGAGGGTGAAATCATTTACTAGGTTATTTATATCATGTTAAAGAACTATTTTCCAGCCCATTAGGATCAATAATTATCTTTGAGCCTTGTGGTGGATTGGGTTGGGTGTTCGGTTAGATGAAACCCAAGGCTAATTCATTACATTTTTTCATTTTTAAGAACTTTTAATTTATTTTTTCATATCTAGGAAATTCAATGGAAGAAAATACACATACCAGGTATAAGAAATGTCCCTACCCCACTACTCTTATTGAACATATATTTTTTGGTGTTATATCCCAGATAAATAACTTTTCTTAGTGAAATATTAAGGATCATGGTTTATTTCCCCATCACCATTCAAAAAACATGTGGGTTTTTAAGAACTTTCTCTATTATTTTTTCTTCTTCCTCAATTCCACAGATTCAAAAATCTATGACTATTATAGGGGATAATTTATCTAATCTTTAACATCAGAAAGGAATGCATATTCTTACTAATTTTGTTAAAATTATGGTTTCACCAACTCTAGCTATCTACTTTATAATTCATTTCAAGATAATGATATCGAAGGAGAATTTGGTTCAAGGAATCATATAATAAATAAAATTGGAATCAAATTCTTTACCATTCAATTTTTCTTTTATTTTATATTTTTCATAAAAAAATGTTCAAGTCTACAAGTTGTTCAACTCTTAATTTCTATTGTTAATAATAGTAACTCATACAATCTACTTGAATTATTTTAGGAAATATATTTTTCACCCTCAAATTTGATGAAAAATGTCAAAGAAAAAATATTTGTAGTAAAGTCACCAAGAAATATGTTTACTTGATGATTCTGAAGAGGGTATGTACTCACTCAATTACTTGCAAGATAATTGAGAGTTTGGATTATGTTTGGTTTGGTGTTTTTTTTAAAATAGTTTTTATTTTCTTAAAAAAATGGGTTGGGGTTTTACCTATTTTGAAAAGGGGCTCGAGGGAGGCATGAACCCCATTCATTCTTCCCTAATTCACCAAGAAGCATGAACTAGGTTGATGCTTCCATGAAAGAATTATAGAAAGTGTGAACCCCATTCATGGTTCCTTTGTAATCAATACATAGTAGACCTGAATGAGGTTTATGCCTCCCAAAAAAAATAAAATATAAATAGAGGCCTCCCCCTCTATTTACCATATTCATACCTTATATTTCATAGTGAATCTCTATCAGATATTTTCCTCAACATATTTTTTTCCATCAATTGAGAAGGTTAATTTTCTATTAAAAATTTTTAGTTATCTAATTGCATTATTTATTATATTCATATGATTTATTTATTTGAATTGTATTGTTTTATGAATATATGAATTAATGTTTTTTATAGGTTTTAATTTATATATGAATTATTATTCTTTATATGATTTAATTTATATTTAATTATTTAGAAATTTAAATATGATGTTTAGATAAATATTTATATTTATATAAATTTACAATATATTATTTTATATATAGATATAAATAATATTATTTTTGTTAATTAAAAAAATATTCTAATAATAATAATTTTTAAATTATATTAATTATAATTAATTATTACATTGATTATTTTATGATGATTGATCTTGAGATGACCAACCAATGTATGATTGAAATTAAATGTCTTATTTTTTTTGTACGTGTTTATATAATTTGTAATAATATAATTTTTGTTTCGTCATTGATGTCATGTGTGTCATACCTCTCTCTAAGTATGTAAGGACCTGGGTGTTCGCCTAAAAATGTTATGTATCCCAAAACCCATACCCCCTCACATTCATATGAATAACATTGTAATAAATGGGTGTTTTACAAGAGGAATTTTTGTTCGATGCTCAATTTTTACACCATGATTGAAAAGAGGCTGGTAGTTTATGAAATATGAGATAGTTGAGGCACCATAAGTCCCCCTAGGTTTTGGTTGGTTTATCAAATAATTATAAACTAATTGGTAAAAAAAGTATCAAGTCCAAGTAAAAATTATTTCATTATAATAAATTAAAACATGTTAAACATTTGATGATGTAGTATAAATATATTTAACATTTTCTTCATTTCTTTCTAGGTAATCATGACTGTATAAATATAAATTTATGGTGATGTAATTTATATTGATCAGGGTTTTATCTATAGTTTTACACCTATAAAAGTGGGAAATATTCATGAATGTGTGAAATTGGATGAAGTTCATAGGAAGATTCATAGTTTCTTAAAACCAAGGGTAGGTTAAGTAATTACTTCAATCACATATCAGAATCTTTAACATGATGATCTTATATGGAAATTTGAGTATTTTCTTTCAGATGATGAAGGATTAGGTGGATGAATCATCTTTGTTCATGCAATAATATAGAACTGGTTTAATGGAATTATATATGGCTATTTATTTTATTGATAATGGGTAACATGCTACTATAGAACTATGTTATGGGAGATATTTTGAAGTTGGTCCCTCAAATCCTTTTCATTAATTATCTCCTCATATAACTCCATTAATAGAGACTAATTATGAAGATGATGATTATAATTTGGAAATAACTAAAGAGGACCTCCCCATTGATACTCTTGATTTAATAAATAAAACTTTATATGATGGTGAAGTATATGATGATGTAATAAGGGATGATGTAGGTGAGGATGATGTGGGGAATGAAACTTCTATACATCCATTAATAGATTGGAAATAATGAGTGGGTGGTAATCATCCTAAATTATTGACTTCTTTAGTTTAAGTAATTCCACATGCATACAATTTTGATTGGGGTTCCATTACACTAAGTACTGAATTCCCTATCATTATAGGTAACACATCTACATTAGATGATAACAAAATATATATTGAAAATGAGTTTGAAAATAAAATTTTATTGATAAATGTGCTAAATAAATACAATACAGAGTGAAATTATTTATTTGTGGTTGATGAGTCCAAGAAGGAAAAATACCTCATTTGGTGTGACAAATATGGGCCATAATGTAAATTTTGAATGTGTGAAATATATGATAATTTTGTTTCATGTTGTAAGGCCCAAATACTTATGCACATCCAAGATTTTCATAAGTTTACTCTTCACTTGATGAAGAGTTTATATTAACTTTTATTGTTGATATGATATGAACATTTTAGTATCTTCCTGTGTCCCTTTTCCAAGAATGAATACAATAGTTATTGAAATACAAAATATCCTATGGAAAAACATGGAATGAAAAATAAAAGGAAATTGTGAAATTATATGGAGATTGGGGTAAACGATATTCATTTTTTCCATAGCTAATAGCATTTTCATATATCAACAATCAATTTATTTATTATATAGATACTATTTAGTATGTCTCACTAAATCATTGAGTGGATCAAACAAAGGTAAAGTTCGATAGGATTTTTTTGGCCTTTGATGCCATGTATCGCTGATTTTTCTTTCTAAAAATAATTCAATAAATTTGATGAAACTTTTATATATATAAATTATATAGGTTTTCTACTTATTAGTTCCTCATAGGATGGTAATTATTCTACTCTAACACTTTCATTTTCTATTTTTTAAAAGCATAATTTCAAATCATAGAGTTGGTTTTTCTCCTGTATATGAATTCATATTACACAAATCCAAGGAGTATGTCTAATATCTAATCATAATTGAGATATTATAGAAGAATTTAAAAGTGATGGAGTATCATGAATAAAAACTAATTATTATCATCATTTTTTCATCATACATATTTCCAATAATGTGTATAAAAATTTCAAAAATGAGGAAATAAAGAAGGCTATCATCACGTTGGGTACATTTTATCAAACACATATTTTTTTGAAAAAAAATTAATAACCTTTTAAATACATTGTTTCATTCTGGTTTGAAAATATGATCCCCAAAAAGTAAAATTCTATCAATGAATTGAATAAATTTGAAGGGTTAATCAAGATTTATATGATTATATGATACTAATTTTGAAGTAGAAATGGTAATTGGAATATGATGGTGGTAGGAGATATGGACATATAACCAATAATATTGTGGAGTTTATAAATGGGGTCTTCAAGGGTTTTTATAAACTATGAATCACAGGGTTTTTTCATGATACACTTTATATATATGTGAAGTACTTTATTAAATGGTCCCAATAGGCCTATTAAAGGATGTAAAATGGAATGCATTTTGTTCAAAACTTCCAAAGAGACATTGATAAGATACTTATAGACACATCATAATTTTGTGTTTGATGTTTTTAATGGGTAGAGATCCACTTTGAGGTAATATAGTTCCATGACCAGCTCAAAGGGAACAATGGTCAAGTGCTTGTGGTCTTACTAGAAAGTAGGTACTGTGATTTTAGTTTTTCCAGGCATTGAGATATCTCTATGAACATGTCTTTACAACTTTTTCATTAGTGAAAATATCATGGGAACCCTTTGTTATCTCATTATATCGTGTGAACACTCTCTTTGACGGTTATATTTTTCCTTGGATGCCTATTAGTAATTTTTATACTTTTACTTAGCCTACTGATTAGCTGATTTCGTACTTGATATTACTATTTTGCACCCACAGGGATGACCAAAGTCTACTTATATTAGAAATGAGATAGAATAGACTTACAAATTGGGAATGAGACAATGATGCAACATTTTTTCACAAGGAATGGAATAATCATAAAAAAATGTCTAAAAGGGGCATACAGGGGCTTTGATTTACAACGTCATTGATTAAGTTTATGTATTTTATCATTATTGTGTAATTTGTTTTATATTGAAGCTTTTTTATTTATAAATTATTTCACTTACATATTATTTGATTTCTAGAATGTTATATTTTTGGTTTTGATCAGAAATTATTTTGTGATATTTCAACTATAAAGAAATTTTACACATAGAGTAAATGAATAACAATAGGTTCATCATATAAATGAATTGTATTTAAATCTATCCTTAAAATCACATAAAGAAATCTCATGAAGGGTTAAACTCATGTTCATAATTATCTATAAAATAACTTACTTTCTTATGTAAAAAAAATTAGTTAGAAATTAATTTAACATGATTGGAGATCATTAAAATAAGAAATTATAGGACTAATCCAACAACACCAATCACAACTATTTTTACCTAATTTTTCATCATAATAATTAATTATGAATAAATATTATATATCTCATTTTTATTCTTGTATTTTGTAAAAATATTTTACGAATTTTATTTAATTAACTAAAAAAAGTAACTACGATAACAAATGTAGAGATGGAGGTACTTCGATTACTCACATTATAGGGAAGACATGTTTCATGTCTAGTAATATAAGGAGGCCAGGTTTCTTCTCTGGGCATACAGAGGTCACATCATTTCTATTATGTTTCACCACACCATGATATCATCCCTCACCTTCTCCCTATGAGGTTATACAATGTAGTTATGTGTGACTTCACTTTCATCAATCATCAACTCATTACTTCTCGAGTATGTAGATGGAGGCCAAAGACACAAACATTTAATTTTACAAAGGGAGATATGAATATTACTATTGAGGATGTGTCCATTATGTTGGGGCTCCCCATCGATGGTGTGGCTATGATATGCTGAGTTGGTGTAGGTTAGTTTAATTTAGTTCACATACTACTAGGAATTTAGGTTCAGGAAGACGGAAGGTCCATCATCAAGAGTCTATTACATATTCCATGGATAAAAAATCACTTCACTCATCTAGCCAATTATGCTAAAGAGATCTTCGTGTTGATATTTTCAAATGAATACATTTTGAGACTTATTGGAAGTATGATATTCATAGATCATTCCATAAAATTTATCCACATGAGTTATTTAATATTACTTAAGGACATCAGCTGGACAGGGAGGTATAGACAAGGGTCTACATGTCTTGCTTGTACATACATAGTGCTATGTTATTCATTTTTCATCAATAATATACATGTTATAGGATTTACTATTCTTATTTAGATATGGATTTAGGATCACATCCTTCTCTTAGCTCCACAATATCACATTCCCCATTTCATTTTGATATTTTAGGGGAGTCCTTGCATAAAAGATGGTATGTTTTTATTTCATTATTATCTGAAAATAAAATATATAAATTTCTATTAGGAGATTAAAGTTAAAAAAATTTATATATAAGAGGAGTCTGGTCCATCGATATTTTGATACTCCCAGACATGATTCCCACACTTACAGAATTATGTTTCATAGTCTTTGACCAGATTATGTACATGATTATTAATTATATAGTTAAATTATCCTTATTTACTATACATGAATTATTTTTTTGATTAATTATTCTTTTTTTTGATATTTTTGGCTTCATTGATTCCATATATTGAGCCTATCATCCATTGTCTCCCACATTATGGTACAACAATGCTTTCTACAAGATCATGTGTTTTTTTCCTTTAATTCATTTTCATACTATTGAGTGGTATCATGTTAATAGAGTTATAAGGTATTTTAGATTATATCAGACCATTCTCACACCACCCATGAAGTTACCTTCACATTATTCCCTAATGATTTTAGGGAAGTGAGTCTTTGACCGGATGTGATATCATGCATGCTATATTGAGATATGGGACAAATGTCATGATTCTCGATTATGAGGGTCTGAAATAGTACACATGCATCTATCAAATTAGTTAGATTATGGGCCCTGGTACCCCATGGTCTCATTGATATATCCTAGAAAACACAAATTATGTTATCATGAATTAGTAATAATTCTTCCTTCTACTCTTGAACAATGTTTTTATATTAACTTTAGTTAAATGTATAATTTGTTTTTGTAGGATGATTATATCTCACTCCTCATTTACATCTATGATCCCACAAATGGAGGTTCATGAACAAGACTATTTTCATATATTAGTGATAAACCTACTTCTGTAGGTCAGAGATATAAGATAAAATTGAAGGAGGGGGTGAATTTCACTTTAAAAAATTTAAATGAAAACATTAAAATTTTAAAAACTTATTTATAAGAAATAAAAAATAAAAAATTTAAAAGTGAAATAATAAAATAATATATAATAATAAAATCAGAAGAATAATTTAAAATTTTGAAATTAAATAAGAAAAATAGTTGGTAAGGAAGTTAGATAATAGTACCTGAGGTTACACCTATATCTACCACCTCAATCACTTGAGGACTTAATTTATCAGTCCCCTTTCTTTAATAATAACTATCCAAATGATCCCTTTATTTTTAATATATAGAAATAAACCAAATACAAATGTTTTATATCTTTAACGATGAATCTAGAAGCCTCAAAGATATAGTACCTTGTCTTTTGAAAGGAACAAATATGAGTAAACCTTAGTCCCCCGCATTAAGGATAGTGAACACCAATATTAAAAGAAATAGGAAGTGGAGAGAATATTTTTAGCTTAGTCTCAATTATCCAAAGGAATTTGATGAACATAAGGGGATAATGAGAAATTATAGAGAGTGTGAAATATATTATAATATTTACACACACTATTTGAAAGAATAAGAGGATTTAGAAAAGTGAGAGATTTGAGAGCATTAAAATATATTTATCATGTTGGTAGAAATAATGAGAAAGCTACTATAGGTGTGAAGTGATTTTCCAAGCCTACAAAGATATCTTTTTATAAGATTAAATTGTCTTGACCCCTTTAAATAATAATAAATTCAACAGGACCAATAAAATTGTTTAAAAATTAAAATAATAATAATAATAATAGTAATAATAACCTAGGTTTATCGAAGGAGTCCAATTATAAAAAATACTATCATTTTAATTTAAAAACATTTATATAATTAAAAATAATTTAAAAAAACTTTTTATAAAGTTTAAATAAATTCCATTATAATAAATCAAAGAACTCACAGAAATATCAGATCTAAAAACTTCAAAAATTAACTTTAAATTTTAAAAACATTAAATAATATAAAAATTTAAATATAATACCTTAAAAACTTTAAAACAAGTTTTAATGTATTTATTTACATTAAAAATTATTTTATAAATAATAAAATCAATGAAAATAACTCAAAATAATAAAATCGAATTATTTGAGTTTATAATGTAAAAATATTCTACTTTGGAAAACAGATTTAATCTATATAATAATGTTTTTAAAACAATGTAAAAATACTTCATATATAATTTATAATATTAATATGAATTTATAGAACCATTAGAATAATTTAAATAGTTTTTATATGCATGTAGAAAATCATAATATCAATAAAATTGTAAAAATGAGAAAATTGAAGATTTCTAGATTCTCATAACTATGTAAGTGTCATTTTCCATATTGTGTAAAGGTAATTAGAAGCATGTGTAATGATGACCTATATTTTGTAAAGGTTGCATACAGGTACATTTACTATGTAAGGGTACCTGAGCTGTGTAAGGGTACTTCCTTGCACTATGTAAGTGTACTATAAAACACTGCGTAAGGGTTCTTAGAAAAATATAAGCACTGCATATGGTTAGATGATATTTTCATAATATTAAACCAAAAATTAAATATACTAAATAAAGGTATGCTAATATATTGCGTAAGGGTAATAGATATCCACGTAAGGTAATCATGATTTTATACAGGATGCGTAAAGGTAAAATAGAAGTCATGTAAGGTAATAGAGAGTTACATAAGGGTAAGAGAAGAATTCCATAACTTGTGTAAATAAAATAACTACATACATAAGGGTACATAAAAAGTAACATAAAGGTAAAATAAGACATGTGTAAGGGTAAGAGGGCTTATGTAAGGGTAAGAAAAAATAACAAAACTTACATAAGGGTAAAAAAAATCCATGTAATGGTAAAAATAGACTTTCAAATATCACATAAAGGCAAAGATAACTTTATAAAGGATATGTTAGGGTAAAAAAATAATTATAACATTAAATTTATGAAAAAATAATTAAAAATAACTATATATATATTATTAATAATAAAAAATAAAACAAAAATTAAATAAAATACAAAAATTTTATTATTATAAATTTTATTTTTAATTATTAAAATAATAAAAATAAACAATTAAAAAAAAATCCATTAAAACCTAATAATGGTGATAAGAAAAAAATCTCACCCTTTTGATGATTTCAAACATAAAAAATTAAATTAATTAAGAGAAAAGAAAGAAGACTTCTCTCATAAAAACAATTTTACCTTCTTTGGGATGGAATACTAAAACTTATACACATTTGATATTATCAAAAATAAGTTATACATGGGATTAGATTATAAATATATAATAATTAAATCTATATTTATCATTATTAACTATCTTTCAAGAGAGACAAAAATTAATGTTTTAATTTTTTAAAAAACATGAAATAATTTAAAAGAAGGATATACAAAAACATATATTTTTTTAAAAATAAAATATAATAGTTAAAATAAAACTTTGATATATATATATATAAATAATATAAACAGCATTGTTTGAAAAAGAAAAAAAATTAAATTTAAAAAAAAAATAAAAAAGAAAATTAATCTTCTAGGATCATTTAAGTATTAATAGGATTACCCCCCAATTATAGAATTAGGAGAGTTTAAAGGGATCATAAAAATTAAACTAAAAAAATAAATAAATAAACATCATACGAAAAAATATTTTGAAAAATCATTTTCATTATTACTTTTTTTGAAAATATTATATTAGTAAACTGTAGAAAATTTCTTGGGAGTGTCAAACCATGTGTGCAGTAAAGGAACACTCACCATTCCCAAGAAGTTGAAAGGGTTAATAAACACAATAAAATCTTTTTAGGATAAATCCCTTGGATCATCTACTATAGTACCGTATCAACTTATTTGTATCGAGAAAACAATTTTTTCATAGAGTATTATACTCACTTTTCATTCCAAATTTTTGAAAAGTTCTATTTTTTTTTCTAATGAAATTATGTGAAACCCATTTTGGAAAATAGTTTTGAAAAATTAAATTTAAAAAATAAAAATATTTCAAGATTAAACAGAGAGTAAGAGATAAGAATCAAAAGCTAATCATACCCAACTAGCCTTTTATAAAGTCAAAGCGATCTAGATGAAGGAGTTTAGTGAAGAAATAAATAATTTGATGGTTTATGAAAGAAACACTTAATAAAAATATCACCATTTTGAAAGGGATATCATATAAAATAGTGTATCAAGTCAATGTTATTAGTTCAAGAGTGTTGGATAGAATTTTTAGAAACACTGATCACACTAGTGTTATCATACTTGAAAGGAACAAAATAATATGTTACCTCAAACTCTAAGAGAGTATGTTTCATCCATATAAATTGGGTGAAACAGATCCCAGTGTCTATGTGTTCCATTTTGGATTTAGAAAGAGAAACAAATTTTTTTCTTCTTTTTACTCATAGAGATGATAGATTTTCCTAGTAGATAAAAAGTTCCACCAATACATTTCCTATCAAGTTGACATACTCCAAAGTCAGAATTGGAAAAACCAAAATGTTCAAAAGAGTTTTCCTTAGGATAAAATAATTCAAGTTTTTTATTTTCTTTTAAATACACTTTTTTTAGATAATTTAACTTAAATTCCTTTAGTTGGATTTAAAATGGGAATGAAGTCATACACAAAATATGATGTCTGGAAAGATCACAGTAAGGTAGAGTAGACTTCTAATCATACTTTGATAAATCTTGTTGTCAATCGATTTACCAGCTTCATCCAACGTCTGTTTAATTTTTTTACTCATGGGTGGTCTAATTTCCTTAACATGATCAATGAAAAACTTATTTATAAGTTTATTAGTGTACATAATTTGGTTTAAAAAGGCTCTATTGGAATTTTGGAAAATTTGAAAACAAAGGAAGAATTTAAGTTCTCCCATAATACTCATTTCAAACTCTTTATTCATTAAATTGGAAAATTATTTAAAAATATTTTATTTATTTAATATGAAAACAACATCATCAATATAAATTTTAATGATTAATAAATCATTTGAAAAGTTTTAGAGAAAAGGTTGGATTCATCCTTTTCCATTTTGAAATCATTTGATAAAGTAGATTTAGTTAACCTATCATACCAAGACTGAGGAGATTGTTTTAAACTGTATAGATATTTAGTTAACTTTAAAATTGAAATGTGAAATTCAAGGTTTCAAAAATTGGATGGTTGGTCTACAAATTTTTTTTAGAAATAAAATGATTTAAGAAATTACTTTTTAAATCCTTTGTAAAATTTTAAATTTAAAATGTGTGATCAATTCCTATATGATTCTAATAGATTCATGATAATAAGTGGGTGAAAATGATACACCATAATCAATACAATATTCTTGATTATTGAATTTAAAAACAAGTAGAGCCTTTTTATAGGTAACAATTCCTTGTTCATCAAGTTTTGTTTTTCAAAAAACCAACTTATTATCAATAATAGAATGATTATCGGAACATTACATGAGAGACCAAATGATGTTCCATTTAAATTATTTAAAATCCTCATGAATGGAATGTATAATAATGTCATAATTAATAATTTCATCAAGTTAATAAGGTTTAATATGGGAGGTAAAATATTGATGTTAAACTTTATTTAATAACAACCTTATTGTACTAGTTCAAGATTTTAATTCAATAACAATATTAAAATAATGGTCTTTGGATTGAGTCCAATATTTAGGTAAATTTGAGGATGGGGATTCTATAGAATCTTCAATTATTTTAGAAGATTAAGGTTGAGGAAGAGTAAAACTAGGTTGGTTCACATCATCATCAGTCTTCGGATATGATTTAGGAAGATTATAATTTAATTTGATGCGAATTGACTCTTCTAGGGTCGTAGTCCTCTTATTTATTACCCAGAAGGGTTTAATTGAGTTTGAGTACCCAAGGAAGATTCATTCATAAAATTTTGGGTAAAAATTTCCTAAATTATCCTTGGTATTAAGGAAAAATAATTTATAACTGAAGACTCGAAAGAGGCCAATTTTTTAAAAATGTCTTTTCAAAAGATCATAAGGTGTTTTTAATAAGATGATTATTATAGGAAAATAGTTAAAGATAAAGAATAAGTTATTGAACTACTCCATACACAATTATTTATGAAGGGAAAAATCATTAAGTAGAGTCCTAGAAATTTTTTGGAGGGTATTATTTCATGGTTTTTCAACCCCATTTTATTGAGGTAATCTTGGAGAAGAAACAAAGTGACGATAACCTTAAGAAACACAAAACTCATCAAAGTACTTTTCATAAAATTATACACCATGGCCACTTATAAGGTAAAAGGGATTATGTCCTTTTTAATTTAAAAATTTCTTATAAAAGTTGATAAAGACATTTTGAGCCTCGTTATTATGAGTTAATAATAAAACCCATGAAAATATAGTAAATGCATCCATAATTAAGAAGGGGAAATTTTTCCTCTGATACTAGAAAATTGAGTTGGTACAAAAAGGATAATGTGAACTAGTTTAGGGATTTATAAGAGGAAACATGGATTTTATGTTTAAAGAAATAATTTTTTTTATTTCCATGCTATCAAGGTTCACAGACTAAGTTATCATTAAAAGAAATTTTTGGAAAATCTCACACTAGTCGGTTATAGTTTATTTTGACAAGCTAATGGATATTAGAATTATCTATGAACCAATTCCAAATACATAAATTTATTATCTTATGCACTTAAACACTCCAAATTTTGGTTTTCTATATATTTTAAATCTATAACATAAATATTTTGAAAATGTAATGTAGTAAATAAAATATTTACTTTAGAAATAACAACTTTGAAAAAGTCATTTTTAAAGTAATTTTAAAAATAGTATCACATAATTGACTAATAATTAGTAAATTATGTTTAATTATTTTCAAAAATGAAACATATTTAATAAGAGTAGAGTTAGAGAAACTAATTTTACCCATATTCGTAATTTTTCATTTTGAATCATCTCCAACGATGACAGATCCTCTATCAAAATCTTTGAGATGATTTAATTCAGAAGGATAACTACACATATGTATTAAGAAATAACTATATATATACAATTTATATTATATGGGTTTTCTACTTTTCTATAAAGTATTAAGGAACAATAGCTTTTTTATCCATATCTTGGGTTCACTTTAGTTGACTATTTTTTTGAATCCACAATTATTATGAGAAAGTTTTTTCATTTGAAATATGAGAATAATGATTATTTATTTAGGGGAACCATATCTAGAATTTGTATAATTGAATTCACAAACTAAATGAAAAAATTTCTTAGAATAATTAAAAAACTTATTTTGATAAATCCATTTCACAAAAGTATTCTTTTTCGAATTTCTGGGGAAACTAGATTTTTTTTGAAAAACCAAAAGCATAGTGATTTTTAAAAGGTTTTTGAGAACCAAATATTTTATTTAAATTTTCTTCTCCTTGGATGAAGTGACAAATAGATTTTTTAAGATCTTCAATTTTATATTCTAAATTTTTAATATTTGGTTGATCTATTAATTTTAAAATAAAATCCTCTTTTTCTTTTTAAATTTTATCTTTTTAAAATCAATAATTTTTTTTCTTTTTAAAATCTTTGAATTTTTAAATAAGATCAAAAAAACATTTAAAGTTCATTTTTTAACATTTATAATATCTCCTTAAGTTAAATTATAGGTATAATAAGTAGAAGAGTAATAAGAAGAATGATATGGATAAAGAGAAATTTTATAACTAACCTTAATTCCATCCTTGACATATGTCATGAGACACTTGGGAATTTCGTTACTTGATTCATAAGTCAAAACTGAGTCCTCACTAGAATTTTAAGTCAGGACCTTTAAATATTCCTTACCATGATTCTTGTCTTTTGAATTTTTCTTATTCAAGGGACAATCCAATTTGATGTGGAATTTCTTTTTACAAACAAAAAAAAGTTACCTAAAATTTTTATTTTTTATTTTTATAGTTTCAAGTGGAACTCTTATTTCTATTGAACTTGTCCATAATCTTGGTAAAAATGGAAATTTTGGAGTCTTTATTAGAGGATTCATCATTGTTTAATTTGAATGTAATTATTTTTTTAGTATCTTTGACCTCCTAATCCTCTTTTTTAGCCTACATCTTAATTGTTATCACATATTTCATGAGAGAACCTATGAGTTCATCAACCGTCAAGTTCCTAAAAACTTTATCTTCTTTGATCGAGGTGAAATTTAAAACCCAATTTCTTGGTAAAATACAAAGGAATTTCTTGAGTATAGTTTCTGTCTAAAAAGGAACTCCAAGTTATTTTCATTCATTAAAATTTTTTGTAAATCAAGTACACATATTAGTGATAGACTCGTTTGGATGTATAGATAAATTTTTAAAATATTTCATTTATATTTCAAGATAACTATCCTTAACATTATTTGTACCTTCATGCATAATTTATAATAATTTCAACATTTTTTGTGCTATTATACAGGATGAAACTATATTAAAATCATTAACATCTAAACAAAAATACAAGGAATTCATAGCTTAACCATCTAATTTAAAATTAGAAATATCATTTGAGGCATATTTATCTTCTCTTTTAGTTGTAAGAATATAAAAATGGATACAAATCTTATAAATAGGTTAACTAATAGATATAAGAAAAGTAGACAAGTTTGTTTTCAAATAACTATAATTATTTCCATAAAAAAGGATCATGAGAAAATGATTTTCATCCGAGGCCACCATGAGTTTTTGAAAAATCCATTTTAAAAAGATATTTATTCTAAAAAACGGTTAAAGATTTTGAAAATAATAAATTTTAAAGAATTTTGAAAACAAATAAATCAAAACTCATTTGACACCAAATGTAGGTCAAATATAATAGATAATAATAAAATAATATGAATAAATTAATTTTTTTTAAAGTAAATATGAAAAAATATTTGGTAATGAATTTTTAAAATAGTTGTTGAGGGTACCCAAACATATACCACATCAATATATTGAGGATTTAATGTATTAGTCTCTTGGATTTAATGGTACCCAAGTTACCAAAACTATCCCTTTGTTTTTAGGATATAGAAAAAAACTAGATAAAAACACAATATCTCTTTAAAAATGAATCCGAAAACCTCAAAGAGATAGTCCCTTATCTTTTTAAAAGAACAAAGACAAGTAAACCTTAGTCTTTCACTTTAAAATGTAGTGAGCACCAAAACTGGAAGAATGAGAAGAGGAGAGAATATTTTTAGCTTTGTCTAAATTATCCAAAGGAAGTTGATGAATAAAAGGGGGTAATGATAAAATAGATAGAGTGAGAATGATATTACAATATTTTCACACACCCTTTGTCATGACCCCCTCCCTCCAATGATAACACAATAGTGGAAGAGAGATAATGAACTTTAGTCCCACCTCTAGTAGTCGTCGAGTTGGTGAATAACACCAAGGGTATAAAAATGTCACAAATAAGAGGAATTAACCTCTAAAGTAAAAATATATTAGTGGATAGGATAAATAACCACCAAGAAAATACAACATATAGAATAAAGGTAAAACAAAAATCATCCCCTAATGAATGAATAAAGTAAACTAATAAACATAAAAGTCTCTAAATATACCAAAAGACAAGTCTACAACATCGACACAACAATAGCTCCAAAACCAAGATAACAATGTCCATATCAGTCCCCAAAGTCCTCCTAGAAACCTAAAAAATAGTTTATATAAGTAGTGTGACCATAAATGTATACTTAGTTGGGACATAATAATGGTATTAAATGGACATGTGAAAATTAAACACTAATGTGCTAGTGAACAAACATAAGAACACAAGCACATAAACATTTAAACTAACCATACCATCTTCACTAAATCCCACTCACCAAATCACACATCCAATATAGTAATATAAAATCATGATCATAACAAATAAAGGTCCCCCATTTCCACTTCCCCAATGATTTACCTCTCTCACACCCCAACATTGAACATCTTGTACTACCATCCCTTCTATACACATCACATCACATAACATCTCATATAATCTCACCCGAAGAGACCTAGTATGTCTATGATGTAGGTCAGGATGCATCCATACATACCTCACACTCCCATGATCTAGAATATGTTTCTAGCATTAGGTATCATCACATAATGTCTTGGTAAAATACACTTAGTCCATCACAACCCTTCTCACCCGAAGACACCTGTGTTGCCGCACTATATCTCATCCCATAACCATGGAATTAGGGAATCATGAATGTGAATGAAATCAAACTCAAGCCCTTATCCTATAATGCATGACCCCCACCACATATCAAATCACATCACTTATTCATTACATCACATCCCACATTATTCAAAAACACCTAGGAAATCACTGATGATGGAAGATAAGGTAAGATGGGGTACCCAACCATATGTTTCATCACTATCCTAGATGTCAGGGAAAACATACAGAGCTTGGAACCTCTAAGCATTGGTAAGGTTATCCAACATGGATGGGAAATGTATATAAATACTACAAAATAAATTATATATAGATAACACACAATACCCATCCTATGGGTTCAAAACAACTACACTAGAACACACCACATCACCACCACTACACACCATATAAACCATCATAACCGCTACCAAAAATATATGAAACACTTCACACCACCACACATAACCTCAAAACATCCCCCACATTCAGTTATAGGTTCTGCCAATTTTATTTATTATCCATTCCATTTCACCTTATACAACCCATTATTTTATTAAATTCATTTAATCCATTTACCACACAACCATTTCCATCCCATATTTATTACTTACCATCCAATTTTCTTCTTTTTTTGATCACAATTTATTCTATGGATTATAAGGAAACTTTCAAATCAATGACAATCACAACAATCCCATCGCACACAACCATCACCACAACACCATGCACCCCCTATCATCAGTGTGCCACACTAACCAAACCAACTCACCACATCATCCATGTATCTTACATCCCAACCACATATCACAACACAACCTCCATATAAAATAACCAAATATCACCACCACACATCATCACCACTTTGCACTAGAAAAAATAATCACTATTGTGCAATAGAAAAAATAATCACCACAATGCACCACAACTACTATTCACCACATTGGAAAAATTCCCACATCACATCCATGCCAACCGACCACTGCATCACAACCCCACACAAGCCACACATCTCAACTGGTCTCCACCATTATCATACAAAATCCCAAACCACATAAGGAAACACAAAAAACATAAGAACACTCAACAATAAACTTCCCAACTTACACATTTATTCAAGGTCTTTCATCACATTAGTTCTTTATATATCATGGGTGTTATCACACAAAATAAGTTTCTATGAGTACCTAATATATTTATCCATATATATGTTCTTTATCATTTTATTCGGGGTGAGATCACACAACAACACAATATATGTCTCATCATATATCATCTACAACATAAATAAGGATCCCAACATCTTTTATTTCCATAAAGGTAACAACATGGCATAATATCATCAGAAATAATAACAAAGTAGTCAAAAATTGTGATATCTCACCATTCCCATCAATTTGAGGTTTTCTAATTAATACTATTTATTATTACAACCCTTAATATCCACCTAAATGGAACAAAACACCCAATCCCCATACATAGCACAAAAAGGAGATAGTGAGGTTTCCCTACCTCAACGAAGCTTTCCGATCTCACTTAACACAATAGGGTGAAGAAGAATCAATCCACAAACCATAACCACACAAGGAAATGATGGATCAACCTACACTGGATCATGGGATCGTCGAGAAACAACTTGAAACACACCTCGAACCAAAAACAACATAGAGAAATGGAACCCCAAAAAATAATAGAATAAAACATGGGGATAAAGGAGAAGAACTCACCACGATCATTGAAACACCACCACTAGAACCCAAGGATTGATGTAAGGTAAGAAAGGCTATAAAATCTCCCAAAATCACCTAGGGTTCGTCACAAAATGAGAGGAAGAGGTGATGGATGAATGGATGGAGAATCAGGTGAAAAAACTATTTAATACCTAGAATCTACCACTTTCATTTTTTTAATTAAATATTCATGATATTAATTCCACTGACCTCATAAATTACAAGTCGTGAAACTAGTACAAGGTGTGAAACATCTATATCTTTTTTTTCTGCTAAAATTTTTGTCTCCTCGGTTTGAATTATTTAAACATTATGAATTACCCTTTCAAAACTCGAATTCATTTCATGATTCACACCTAATCCAAACAAAATCCATTAATACACTAACCTCACATGATGTGAATCACCAACTCATGACATGAATCTGATTCACATTGTGAACCACCTACTGAAATATTCCTACAACTCCAACTCCACATGATTCCCCTCTATCCTCATTTGAAACACATCCAATTCCCAATATGGAAAAGTATTAGGCCGAGAAGGCATGAAAATTTACATTATATAACAATCAAATGATTCTCATCCTTGCTAATTAAAAACCAACTCAAAGAAATATAAGGGTCCAAACAACCACCTCATGAGATACCACTCAAGTATCTTTTCATACCTCAAATGATAACACCCTCCGAACATGCCAAAATAAAACACCCCTAAAACACACTGTACATCCACATCACCAACTCTCACTGGGAACAACACCACATCATTTAGCACTATCCACAAACTACCTCCTTTTACACACAACCACATGGCCACACAACCAACCACATCTAAAAATGCATCATCACCACATCACTGTACCATCATCAAAACCATCTCAAACTACACACATCCAATCCTGTTCACTACCATAACCAATACACAACACTACCCCTACCACATAAATATAGGAATTTCATTATTTATGTCAATATACTACCCTCTTTGGGAGGTACTAAATTTCCCACATAGTTTTAATCACGTAAAGGTATAAAACATCCTAATTAGGATTTAGGTCCCACACCTTTTAACTTATGGGAAGATTTATCACACATAAATCATAAATAAAACAAAACTTCTCATAAAATATAAATATCCATCATCACATCATCTAGGAAAAACTAATTAATGAAAAGAAAAACTAAAAAAAACTCCAAGTATTGGGCACACATCTATGTCACTCACTCTCATGTAATCTGCTCCGGGCCACCATGCATCAACAATATGAAAAAAATGGAATGGTTCATCCATTAAACACCCTATCTTAAAGATCCTAGATCTCTACTAATCATTCCATGAACATCGCATTATCCTTGAAATATAACTCTCCCCATTAAATTATGTGGGAGTCATCATGAAGATACCAATGAAGTTAGGATATGTGAAAGAAATCATGGATCCTCTCTAATCATGGTGGAAATTCCAACTAGTACTATAACTCACTAACACACTCTAACACCTCAAAATTTACCAATAAACTTGTGGGAATTCTTATTGACCTAGCCAAACCTCCGCCACCCACATCAAATAGAGACTCTAAAGAATACATGGTATCTAACCTTGAACTATAGTGGCCTCCACCTATGATTGGTATAAGCCTTCTGATGGTTCTATTATGCCCTTATCCTCTCTCTAACCAACTAGAACTTCTTGATTGTGCTATGAACTACATCAGGACGATGAACTATTGACTCCCCAATCTCCATCTAACATAATGGAGAATGATACAACCACACATACAACACCTCATATGGATATATTCTAATAGAAGAGTGATAGATATTATTACATTCAAACTAAACCAAAGGAGGGTACCTTACCCATGACCCTCCAAAGCCTAAGATTAAATATCAAAACATATCCTTTAGAATATTGATGGCCTGCTCTGTCAACCCATCTGTTTGAGGGTGAAAGTAGTGCCAAGGTGTAATTGGGAGTTGAAATAATGCTGAAATACCCTCCAAACCCATGAGGTAAAATGAAGATATTGATCAAAGATGATGGTACTTAGTAACATTTGAAGCCTAAACACATCATCTACATACTATCATGGCAATACATCCAAGAAACCCGACACACGAATCACTATAGAATAAGCCAAATTCATTATTCGGTCCATTATCACCCAAATATCATCACAAAATCCCTAAGAAAGAGGTAACCCAATGAAAAAAATCCATCAATATTTCTTCCAATTTCCACATAGTAATATCCAAGGACTACAAAAAATCTCTAGGAATAAGTGCACCACTTTCACCTACTAACAAACTAGGCACCTCACCAAAAATCATTGTACTGGCCATTTCATCCCTGGACACCAAATCGGTCTCCTCAAGCCACAATACATTGTTTTCACACTGGGATGTACTGTTAAAGTTGATCTATAAAACTCATATATAACTACCTCATAAATTTCGTACATAATAAAAAACATTCTCTAGAATAGCACTTGGTTCCAACCATCCTTTGACCATCCCCCATGAGCATTTCCATGGCCAACACAATCATGCATCACATATGCCTCCAATTCTCCCCATCGAGAATACTCCACCTACCACATCAAGGATGACTAAATATCCATATGATAAAGACATCAAAGACCAATTCTATATTTTTTGACAATATTCACCATTGTAAGCTCCTTTGACCCTCTCTAAACCTTAACAGACTCCCAAACCACATCTGCCTATAACTTCAAACTCAATACAGAAATAACAACATTACCCTTTCATGGGGTGTAAGAGATCTCAAAATCATAATCCCAAAGAAAACCCATCCACATATACTAGTATATATTTAGATCTCATTGAGAGAAAATATATTTCAGGATCAAATGTTCTAGGAAAACCATAAATTACTCAATAATGAGGTAATTCCTCCACAAATTTAGTGCAAAACACAAACACTGACAACTTAATATCATGAGTGGAATAGTTATTCCCATGGTTATGTAACCTGCTACACCCATAAGTGATCACCATTATTTTCTGAATCAACTCACATCCCAAATGAAAACGGTACACATCATAGAAAACATCAAATAACACACCCTCCTAAGGTAACTAAAGAACTAAAAAACTAAAAAACTTCTTATTTAGGTAACTAAACACTATCTGGAATAGATAAATCCACACAAAAGCCTTTTCCTTCCAATTCAAAGCTATTAGCGGGGCTATAAATTGAGACAAATTGAGTATAAAAATCTAATAATAGCTTATGATACTAACCTGTACCACATTCTTGGGTGCTTCACAAGAAACTAAAGCCTCATTATTCAACGGGTCTATCGCTAAACACAACCAAGACACCATGTGTCCAAGGAAACACACCTATCACATCCAGAACAAACAATTTGAAAATTTTACGTATAGAAGGTGGTGTCAAAGGAATTGCAAAATATATATGATATTTTCAATATGATCGTCCTATAAATTTGATTAGACTAAGATATTATCAATGGATATGATGATGAACTTGTATAAGAACTCATAGAACACAAATTTAATGGTCCCCATGAACACAATTGGTGATTTTGTAACACCAAATGACATGAATACAAAATCACAGTCCCCATACCTTCACCGAAAGGTAGTCTTCAAAATATCCTCATACTTCACCCTTAACCGGTGATAACTAGACTATAGATCTATCTTTGAAAACCAAATAGATCATCTAAAATGGTAAAAAATATTTTATATCATTAGAAGAGGGTAACCATTCTTGATCGTTACCAGATTGAACCTCTGGTAGTCTATACACATCCTTAGACAACTGTTCAACTTATTGGTGAACACTAATGGATCAACCCATAAAGACACACAAGGTCAGATGAAACCCCTCCACATTATATCATCCACCCAAAGCATCAATTCATTTATCTGAATAGGCTCCATCTAATAAGGATCCATCAAAATTGGATACATACCCAACTAAAACTCTATCCTGGACTCGATGTTGTGTCGAGTGGGTAGTGTCATAACATTCTATAGGAAAACATATAGGAACTCCTACAAAACTATCAGAACATAAACCACCTTAGATACCACAAAAAACTCTACCAACTGAGACAAAATATGTTCCACTTTCTTACCACCCATCTGATAACCATGCTCGCCAACAAATGCCACTTGTTGGCCCTCCACATCAAAAAAAACTATCCTCCTAAAGTAGTAGATAAATGGAAACATAGAATACAACCCATCCATGTGAAGGATAACATCGTATGGATGTATCGATAGAAAGAAGAAGTTCCCTATTGACTAGTTCTTCCCCATCACTAGTCTATATCCTTAAAACACATCAAAAAAAGAAGTATGACCTCCAAATAGTATTAATAACACTAGGGGAATTGGAAGCCTAACCAAATTCAGTCCCAAAGAATAAAACAAATATGGAGTGAAAAATGAGTATGAGGCTCTTTAATTAAACAAATCAAACACAAGTGTAGATGATAATCTAATCATAACATGAAAAACTCCTATATTTTCCATCATTGTTACCTCTAACACACAAATTTGACCACATCTAGCTCCTCTTCCTCTCTGCTACTGGCCTGAACAACCATGATCTAGCCTAGGTCCCTATGGAAGGTACCATTAGGAGGTTTCCCTCTACTTAATACACCTTCTCTTGGATATTTAATGAGCACTAGAGGTCCCTAATACAGATACTTCCTCAGAAAAACTACTTATGCTACTAAAAAGGGTAATGACCACCTAACTAAAACTGGACTCTATGAGTGGTCAGACACTGAGCCTGGTGGTGGCCCTATCCCCCCACAAATAAATCATGAAAATAGAAATGCCCAATTAGGTGACTGGAAGCCATCTATCCCCAAATAATGGTGAATGATCTATCACAATTTTATCCCCACTAGCTAGAACACTAAGCGCTTGAATACCCATGGACCACTACCTGATTCCCAACTCCTAAGACACCCTACTGGGCACTATCTTGTGGTTAATCTCCTAAGGAAATCATCTTATAAATAAAATCATCCGTTTTATACACCTCAAGATATGTGGTAAGCATAAATGGAGTGACTGCATACCTGATCATTGGGCACAAAGATTTCTGCAAACGCTGTTATCTAGAAGATTCATCTTGAAAAAAACTGAGAGAAATGTGAAGGTGGTCCTTGAAACTGATACCCAACTTCCACATGCTCAATCTCACCTACTAAAGGGAGATACTCCTACCTATTTTCTTTCCTCTTCTTAGATGAAAGGATCTCTTCGTGAAACTCCCTCTAAAATTTGAGCCACAACACATCGGTCCCCGTATGGTCACTAATAAAGAGTGCCACCACTGGAACATAATCCCCAAAATAGATTAACTTCCAATAATACCAATAACTCAGATCATTATTCGATCAAACTAAATGTGATCTCAAGACCCTCTAAACAGTTCTTTATATCCAAATTAGAGACACTCCCTTTCTAATTTTTCAAACTCTGATACTAAAAGGCATATAATGTTTTTTCCAAGCCTTATCCACCTCTATTAGGTCAGCTTTATGATGATCAACCCTATCATCTTTCTGAACCTCAACTTCCTAAGCTACTTGTGGATGAAGAACAATATCCATTCTTAAAAAGCAAGGAGAACATCCAAAGCCTAGTAACATGGAATTTCAAACAAACATATTTATTTATTTCATTTTATTTTCCAAAAAACCCAATTCTAACATGAAAAAAATCAATCATGATACATTTCCTCTCTTGGATATCTAACCTTTATTTTGTTATTCTACAATAACCTCATCCCTAGTAGTCTGTATTCAGTGATTATTTTATTGTAATGACATAGATTGAAGAGATAAAATCACCAAGGATCGATTAGTTTAGTATTATTAAAGAACTAGAAACATTCAAGGTTTCCTTATTACATTGGTAACTAAACATAGGACATAAAAAATGAAAATAAATTGCTTCCTTAAAACTTATTCAAATATTTCATCTTTATAACCCGGGGAAGGAAAAAAAATAATTGGGTGAGCTCAAATGATTAGTAATGGATACATACATTGGAAACATGAATCAATAATTAGTGAAGAATAATCAATAAGGAATAATTAATATATCAATGTAAATAAATTAAAAACATATTACAATCAATAAAATGAGAATGAAAATGTATCCATAGATTTTGTCATAGTGAAAATCCTTTAAATAATAATAATTGAATTCTAAATACAGGAAATGCTTAATTATTGGACGTCATGTGTCTGACACATGAACCATTATATTTTAAATACCTTTCATACAATGTTTTAATTATTTTGGTAGTAAATCATCTGATTCTTCTCAAAAACAAATATTAAGGGTTTGTTTCCAACTGATTTCATCTCATGAGACTACCGATGCATCAAGGGGATTACATTAATTGGTCCCCAACCCATATGGATTGAATTAAATGGTCCCCAACCCAAGTCATATCATTATAAATCATTAATCATATGTCTATTTAGTTAATATATAATTTTCCTTATCATAAAATATTCATATTAAATAAAATATACAAATTTATGAATATTTCCACAGTTAGTCAAATAACTATCCAGGTAAATAGCATATGTAAAATTGGTATATGGATTAGAAAATAATAATATCCATGAAATAATGGATTTAAAAAAATAAATAGGCATATATAATGATAAATTATGTCCAAATGATGTTAAAACATATAAAAATATTTTTTATGAAACTTTATTAATGAGCCACTTTAGTGTGGTTTAAGTGAAAATATTAAGGAGTCTTTATATAGGAGAAAAGAATAATTGTTTGTATAAAATGGGTAATGAAATAAAATTATTTTCCATTATAATATGAGGTATTTTAGAAAAATAAAGCTGGATTAAAATATATTGTTAATTGTACATGAGAATGAGTAGAAAATGGGGAAGTTCCCTTTAACCAGCCTTGCTTATCAGAAGGAATTGAGAAGGGAACCTATTGAAATTTTTATTTCCCCATCAAAGAAGGATGAATTGATATGGATCCATCAGTTCAGAACATGATAAGATAATTTAAAATAATTATATAATAATAATTAATAAATACATTAGGTTATGGATAAAGAAAGTGTAACCCAAAGGTAAAGTGGAGGTTCAGAGAGATCCCTTACCACTTTGTAATCAATTGAATTATATGCCCCATAAAATTAATAATTATAAATTACAACATTTAATACCACTAAGATAAATAGATTAATGATATGATACATCAAAAGAAATTATACATAAAACACACATAATAAATAAGTGGCAAATAAGGAAAATCACACAGAAATAAAAGTGAGATGAGAAACCCCTTAACTTATGTTCGAAAGCATTCTGCACTCGTACTTAATGTTCTGTATAATCATATTAGATTCATTAATTACATAACTCAGAACTTTTTCAACATGTATTTGATTTATTATAATTTTATTAAGTTCACGCATGTACTTTTTTTGAGTTATAATATTCAATTTCATCATTATAGGAGTGTTTGTTTTCATGGTTTCCATGATCAGTTCGATTGCATACAAGTATGAAAGTTCATGTAAAATGGAATATTTATATAGAATTAAAATTATATTTTATTAATTACCTTAAATAAGTTTAAATTATCTTATATATCATTTGGTTAAATGGTATGAGGGTTATTCATTAGAGAAAACATTAATGAAAATGATTTAATTTATTTTTGCGGTTTTTACAACCATCACGAACTTATATCATTTTATTTAATATAATATTTATATATTGGTTACAGAACATTATATAATTTATAATATTTATAAAAAAATCTAATTTAACCATAATAATGGTTTTATGACCATCCTTGAAGGTGGTAATGGAAAATGAAAATGCATCATCCACAATGGTAGTAAATCAACATATCATAGACGATGTTTTCATTTTTAGAATAAAAAATGAGATGATAAGGGGATTCATTATGGATAGTAAATTAACATAATAAAATTATAGTATATATAAGATAATATATTTATTATTCATGTTTGGATAGATGAGGTAAGGAGAGATAATAAAATAAATTTAAAAAAATAAATGAGAAAGAAAGAGGATTTTACCTTTTGTATAGTGTCTCCCTGAGAACCTCTTTAAGGCACTTTGGATTGGTGTTTCGGTGAGACAAGAAATACCAGGACATGGGGAAGAGGTTTGGGAGAATAATTGGGCAGAATATTATCAATATCCATAACTTAGAATGTGTGAGGATAGGGGGTGGTGAGGGGTGGTATTTATAGTGGAGGATAGAGGTGTTTTTTGATTATTTTATTCATTAGTTTATTATTTTGACTCAAGACTATCAATAGTGATGATTATTTTGAATAAGTATAGTAAATAGTGCATGTGAGTTCCAAATAATGGGTTATTTTATTAGTAATGAATAATAAATTCATGTATTTTACTTATAATGTTAAATACCTTAAATTACCGTATTTCACTATTCACAAAATTCAACTATTTTAGAAAAATTCCAAGAATTCACCCTATTTTTTTAAATATGTATATTTAAAAAATGGACTCTATTTTATAAAAATAATTTTCCAAATATTATAAATTATTTTTTAAATAAAAGAATAATTTATTAAATAAATAATGATTTTTATATTATAACCAATTTAATGACACTTTGAAAAATGAATTATGGACCCATAAAATTAACTTATAATTATAATTAAACAAAATATTAATTTATCTATCGTTTTTATCAAAATAAATTTTTATTTAAATCATAATTTTATTTATTAATTTTTAAATAAACATTCACGTTTCACAAAAATACCAACACATAATTTATCATTTTTAAAATATTTATTTACTTATTCCATGATATAAATATATCATATTTTTATTTATGAGATACCAAAATTTTATTTATGATGTCATAGGTGTGGTTACTGTTCTAATGGACAAATTACTATTTCTAACGGCCACATTACTATTACAATAGTCATGTTAATATCTAATAGTATATCATGGTTTGTTTAAGCTTGGTGTTGCATCCAATGTAATCTATTGAATAAATTGTATTTATTTGAAAAGGTACATACTTTAAAATCTTAGAGTGTTATATTCTCCCCTCCTTTAATTAATTTCATAATCAAAATTTGAAATTGTACTTCAAAAATCAAAGTTCAATACCTGAAAAATTCTTTGTTGGAAACCCAAATTGTAAATAAGGTTAATAAAATATCCTCTTAATAAGTGGGATAATGAGATTTGAAGGTCACCAAAAAATTAGTCTTTCAAATAGATAAAAATTCATGAAAATATGGACATGTAAGATAAATATAACTATAAAGTCCTGATGTAGTGTGATGGGGAACATGGTTGTTCGAAATTCTACCATAAAAAACAATAAATTTTTATCTGTTAAAACACCATTGATTTCTTCGTAAGAAAATTAAATAGATAATGTTTTTATTCAAAAATCATTTTCCCATCTAGAGAATAACTTTAGAAAATAAACATACTTGATTTATTCCCATGTCATAATCATAATCTCATGCTTTGGTTGTACTTTAAACTATTTTTACTTCATTTCATACACTTGGATATGGATATTCAAGATGAATTTTTATGATTTAAGAACTTTTATTGAATCATATAGTCTTGATGTTATTTCTTTAGCCTTTAAATGTTTAATAAAACCAAAAGGGTTATCACATGTTATCAACAAACAATAATTTGAAAAGATTAACTTAATCCATTACACAAGTATTTAATCTAAATACTCATCTAAAACATGTCTATCCAAATTTAATGAAAAAAATTAGAAATAAGACCATTAAATTTAAAAAATAAACTTATAATTATATTATCACAAAAAAATAATGTAAATATTAATCTTACATATCAAATATATAAATAACTTGATCACCTTAAATCTTTAATGAAAACATGCATGCTTCCAAATCGGTAAAAATGAAATACTGCAGTACAATCATTATAAATATTATGACTCTTATAACCAGAGAATTATTGATAAAATACTCAAATAACATAATTATTGAATCCAAACATAGGAATATTAATCATTCATATTCATCTATGGTAGTAGAATAAGTTTAACCATGATCTAACAAAATCTTTTGAGTTATATTCCTTTGATGCTCAAGATATTTATTTGCATAGTGTCCCATATCTATACAGTTGACGAGTTGCATATTATAAAACTTTTTCTTACCCTTAAAATCACAAGCATGGTGTCCTTTCTCTACACACTTATATCAAACTCCCATTCCTTTTAAGAAAGTACTACGGTGTTTCTTTCCACAATTATCACATGTGGGAAAATAATTCTTTCTCTTTTTTAATTTATCTAACTTTTTCTTAGTTTTACTCTTGTTCTCATGCTTCCCTCCGAAGCCATAATACTTTGAGAATTATTTCTCTTTCTCATAGAACATATACTTTATCTTCATATGATGATAAAGTTTGGTATACTTTTTCCCTTTGAAATATTGGAATAAGACTATAAAATATTCGACCCTCCTTACTCTTTGGGTCATGTGCATTGGTGAGGTTCTCATTCCTTCTACGAGGTACCATTTATAAATGACTACATACACTAGATAAAATCATATCATTAAGAAATATAATTTATAATCCAAAATGTAGTGAAATACGTAACATAAAATAAGAATTTATGCATATATATTCTCATAAAAATGGTTTGTTTGGAATGTTATTCAATAATTATCCTCAAAGTATATCATAGGGTTATGTTATCTAATATAAGATTTCAAAAATCTAGTTTCCATGTTTTCTACTGTACCTGCTCTGATACAAACTGTAACAAACTCATACCTAATAGCCCAAAGTCAATGGTTATTTTATTACAATAGACCACATCAACAAGGATCGATCCATTTTTTAGTCTTGAAGAACTAGATACATTCATGGTTACCTTATTACATTGGTAATTAAACATAGAACATAATATAGGAAAATTAAATGCTTCCTTGAAACTTATTCAAATATTTCATCTTCATAACCTGGGGAAAGAAAACAAAAAAAAGGGTGATCTAAAATTCTCATTAAAGGTTACATACAATAGAAACATGAATAAATAATAAGTGAAGCACACTTAATAAGGAATAATCAACAGGGATAGGTAAATAAATGAAAAATAAATTCCAATCAATAAACTTATAATGAAAATGCATCCATTTGTTTTTTCATAGTGAAAATCCTCTAGATAATAATAATTGAATTCTAAATACAATAAATTATTAATTATTGGACATCATGTATCTGAAACATAGACCACTATAACATCAATACCTTTCAAAAAATAGTTTAATTTTATGGGGAGTAACCCACCTAACTCTTCTTGGAAACAAACATGAAGGGTTTGTCACTAACTGATTTCATCTTATGAGACTACCGATGCATTGAGGGGCTTACATTAACTGGTCCCCAACCAATAGAGATTTCATTAAATAGTACCCAACCCATGTCATAACCGTATAAATAATTCTGAATATATCAATTTAATTAATAAATTATGCGCCTTATCACCAAATAATCATATTAAATAAAAGATATATATTTGTCAATATTTCCTCAGTTAATTAAATAACTATCAAGGTAAAAACCATATATAAAAATGGTATAAAAATTAGAATATAATCATATCCATAAAATAATGGATTTAAAAATGGAAATGATAATAGATAATGATAAATTATGTCCAACTGAATTGAAAACATGTAAAAAGAGTGTTTAAGAAACTTTATAAATGATCCACTTTAGTGTAGTTTAAGGGAAAATACTAAGGAGTATTTAAAGAGGGAAAAGGAATAATTTTTTGTATAAAACCATAAATGAAATAATATGTTTTTTCATGATAAAATTAGTGATTTTATAAAAATAAATTTGGTTTAAAAAATATTATGGAGTGTATATGAAAATGGGTAAGAAATGAGGAATTTCTCTTTAATCGGGCTTGCTTATCGGAAGGAATTGAGAAGGGAACCTTATAATATAAATATTTACCCATAAAATAAGGATGAATTGATCTAGATACATAATTTTGGAATATTTAAATAAAATGTAAAATAATTATATAATAATAATTAATAAATACATTGGGGTAAATAGAGATAAAGCATAACCCAAAGGTAAAACGGAGGTTTGGAGCGATCCCTTACCACATTGTAATTAATCATATAGTATGCCCAATAAAATTAATAAATATAAATTGAATCATTGAATAAAATTAAGATATATATATTAATGATATGTTACATAAAATTATAGTATAAATATAGCACACACAAGAAATAAGTGGTGAATAAGGAAAATATCACAGAAATAAAACTGAGATGGGAAACCCCTTACTTTATGTCTGAAAGCATTCCTCACTTGTACTTAATATCCGAGATAATAAAATTAGATTCATTAATTACTTAAATAAAAACATTTTATACATGTATTTTTTTATTATAATTTTATTAATTTCATATATGGCCTTTTTGATTAGTTATAAGATTCAATTTCATCATTCAGAGAGTGTTTGTTTTCTTGATTTTCATGATCGGTTCACTTGTATACAAGTATGAAAGTTCATGTAAAATGGGAATAATTCAACAGAATTTAAATTATATGTTATTAATAAAATTATATAAGTATAATTGATCTTATATATCATTTGGTTAAATGGTATTATGAATATTCATTAGATAAAATGTTAAGGAAAATAATTTAATTTATTTTGGCGGTTTTTATGACCATCACAAAATTATATAATTTTATTAAATATCATGTTTATATATTGGTTACATTACATTATATAACTTATAATATATATAATAAAATATTATTTAACCATAATAATGGTTTTATGACCAGAATTGTATGGGGTAATGGAAAATGAAAATGCATCGTCCATGATGGTGGTAAATCGACACATCACGAACAATATTGTCATTTTTAGAATAAAAGGGAGAGGGGAAGGGGTTTGATTATAGATATTACATTAAAATAATATAATTAACATATATATAAGATAATAGAGTTATCATAAATGTTTTTATATATGAGGTAAGGATAGAAAAGAAAATAAATTAAAAGAAATTAAAAGATATTAAAAGAGAGTCAAAGAGGATTTTACCTCTTATAGAGTGTCTCCTAGAGAACCTCTTTAAGCTACTCAAGATTGGTATTTTGGTGAGAAAATAAAAACAAGGACATGGGGAAGATTTTTTGGGAGATTAATTGGGAATAATATTAAAAATATCAATGGTTTATAAGGTGTGAGGAGAAGCGGTGACGAGAGGTGGTATTTATAGTGGATGAGAGGGGTGTTTTTTGATTATTTTATTCATTAGTTTATTAATTTCACTCAAGACTATCTATAATGATTATTATTGTGAATAATTATAGTAAATAGTGCATGTGAGTTTGAAATATGGGTTTATTACATCATCAATGACTAAAAAATACATGTATTTAACTTATAATGTTAAATATCGCAAATTGTTGTATTTCACTATTCACCAAAAATTCAACTATTTTAGAAAAATACCAAACATTCATCCTAACCATTTTTTTATGTTTATATTTAAAAAATGGACTCCATTTTATGAAAATAATTTTCAACATATGAGAAATTTAATTTTTAAATAAAATCTCCATTTATTAAAAAATAACAATTTTATTATTATAATCGATTTTATGACACTTTGAAAAATTATTTATGGTCACATAAAATTATATTATAATTATAATGTAGAAAAATATTAATTTTTTAATCTATTTTATGAAAATAAATTTTCATTTAAATCATTATATTAAATAGAAAATTGCAAATAAACATTTAAATTTCAAAAAAATACCAACACTTAATTTATCATTTTTTAAAAAATTATTTAATAATTCTATGATATAAATATATCAAATTTTCATTTATGAGATACATATAGTTTCTTTATACTTTTATAGGTGAGGTTATTATTCTATTGTCCAGATTACTATTCTTAATGGTCACATTACTATTCTAATGACCATGTTAATATCTAATAGTATATTGTGGTTCGTTTAAGATCAATGTTGCATGAAACGTAAGCTATAAAATAAATTGAATTTATTTAAGAAGGTACATAACATAAAATATTGGTGTGTTACACATTCAATAATCTCAGAGTTCATACATGGGATCACGAGGGGCCCTAAAATCCCACTTCGTAGTTAGCCTCTCGGGCCTATGTCACACACCAAGAAGTACCAATGTTTCCCTACCAGCCCATGAAATCCTCATAGTTTCTAACTCAAAAATCCTCCCTATCTATCAAATAAAACCTTTGATATCAATTTTCTTCACCCTACATCTAAATTTAATATAATGAAGAAAGATAGATAATGACCCTCGAGTCTGACCTCTAGTAGGCCCTAGGTTGGTGGCTAGCACTAAGGGTATAAAAATATCAAAAAATGGGAGGCATTACCCTCAATAAAGTAAAAAAGGATTGGAAGATAGGACAAACAAACACTAAGTAACTATAGTTGAAAAAATAATGGTAAAACAAAAACATCAAATAATTCATAAATAAAGTAAACTGATACACATAAAATTTTTCAATTATACCAAAAGTAAAGTCTACGACAACGACACAACAGAAGCTACAAACCCAAGCTAGAAATGTCCAGATTCGTCCCAATTACCTCCTTCAAACCTAATTTTTTTTATATATGTATGGTGAGTATAGATGTATACTCAGTAGGGACACAAACAAGGTCTCAAGTGCACATTCAAAAACAAAATACTAATGTGCTAGTGAACAAACAATGTAACCAAAAAGCACCTAACTAGGTCAACTAATCATCCCAACCTCACTATGGATAGCTCATGAAATCTTGCATCCAATATAGTAATATAATATCAAGATCATAACAAAGAAAGAAACCCCATTTCCACTTTCCCACTTATTTCCTTCTCTCACACACCAATATCTAGTTTCTTGTGTGCCCATCTATTGCATACACATCACATCACAACACTTGGCATCTCATCTCACACAAAGACTCTTCATCCATCTCTGATGTCGATCAGGATGCATCCCAACCCACCCCACCCTCCCATGTTATAGCATCTAGTGTTAGCATTAGGTATCATAACTTCATGTATTTCATGAAGACACATAGTCCATCACAACCCATCTCACATGAAGAAACCTAGACCATCTCGACACATCTCATCACATTACTAGGGTCGTAGAGTATCATGAATGTTAAGGAAATAAACCTCATGTCCACATTCTTCCAGGCATGATCCCCACCATATATCACATCACATCATTACCTCATCACATCACATCCCACCTTTACCAAAACACCTAGGCCATCACTGATGAAATAAGAGTGGTGAAGAGAGGGTAACTATGCATCTAAATCACCACTATCTCAGATGTTGGGGAAAACACCCAGAATCCAAAACCTTTGAGTGTTGGTAAGGTTATCTAACTTGAGTGTGTAATGTATATAAATAACATAAAATACTTGACATATAGATAAAAAACAATACTGAACCTAAGGTTTTAGAACAATTTCACTAGTTCACACCACACTACCCCTATTTCACTACATGCCATCTGTCACAACCACTACCACCTCTATATTCCATTAAACACACCACCACACATAACCACACAACATATTCCACTTTCAGTTATATATTCCACCACTTTTATTTTTTTATTCATTCTATATCACATTACATGACCCATTATTACATTCAATTCATTTAATCCATTTACCACATATCCATTTCTATCCCATATTTCTAATTTACTAGCCCAATTTATTTTGTTTTATCATCAAAATTTATTCCATGGATAACTAGGAAAATATTTCAACCGTGATACACCACAACTTTCCTATCTCACACAATCATCTCCATAAAACACTGCATCCAGCATCGTCACCACACCACACCCTCAAAATGAACTCACCATAGAAACCACAAATCACGCATCCCAACAACATCTCACAACACAACTACCACACACAATAACCACACATCACCACCACACATCATCACTACTATGCACAATAACACATCATCATCACTAAATACCAAAACCATTGCACACCACATTTCATAATTTCCCACATCACATTCATTCCAACCAAACACTATATCATAACCCCACACAAGTGACGAAGCCCAACCGATACAAGGAAACACAACAAGAACAAGAACACTCAAAAAAATACATCCCAGGTTCTATATTTATACAAGGTATTTGATCACATTACTTATTTATTTATCATGAGTATTATCACAGAAACCATGTTTCCATGAGAAACCAATTTATTTATCCATATATACATTATTTATCCTTTTATTCAGGGTGCGATCACACAAAAACATAAAAAGGGTCTCAACATATATCATATATAGTGAAAAATGGACCACAATAACTGTTATTTTCATCATGTCAAGAACATGAAATATTATCATCAGTAACAATAACAAAGAAATCAAAACAAATTATATCTCCTCATAAACATTAATTTTAGGTTTGTAAATGAATTATCTTCATTATGTCAACCCTTACTATCCACCCAAATGGAAAAAACCATAAAATACCCATACATAGCATGGAAATAGGATACAATGAGTTTTTTCGAACCTTGAAGAAGCTTTCTGATCTCACTATGCACCATAGGGAAAAGAAGAATCATCCCCAAAACCATAATCACACAAGGAAAGGACTGATCAACATACACCGCTTCAAGGGATCATCAAAACACAATAAAAAAACACATCCTGAACCAAAACCAACATTGAAACAATAGAACCCTGGAGAAGAATGAAATAAAACATGGAGATACATGATAATAACTCACCACTGATCTCTAAAACACCACCATTAGAACCCAAAGATAGAGGCATGGGATGTTGGGTAGTAAATTCTCCCAAAATCGTCTAAGTTTTGTCACAAAATGAGAAGAATAAGTGATGGAATAATGGTAGGAGAAAAAACAATAAAAAACCTATTTATAACTTGGAATTCACCCCTTTCACGTGATGAATTTCAGATTCACAATGTGAATTCCATAGGCCCCATGGATTATAAGCGGTGAAACCAGTACCAGTCATGAAACCTCTATATATTTGATTTCCAATGAAATTTAAGTCACCACAACAATAATTAATTACCTCTCATGAATTACTCTTTCATGACGTGAATTTATTTAACAATTCACACATCAATTGAACACAATATATGAATCCTTCAACCTCATATGCTGCAAATCACCAAATCACAATTTGAACCACCTACTGTAGTACTCTTTTAGCTTCAACTCCACACGATTCTCTTGAAACCTCCTTTAAAAAAACTCCCAAACCCAAAATATAAAATTAATAGGATAGGAAGGAATGGACCATTACACTCTTTGAAGGAATATGAGTATTTAGAAAAGGGAGATATTTGAGAGCCTTAAGTGATATTAAGCATGTTGGCATAAATAATAAGCAAGATGATGTAGGTTTGAAGTGATTTTCCGAGACTCTTAAGTTCTCTATTTATAGGATTCAATTCCTTCAGAAATGTTCTATAATAATTCATGTATTTAATTCATTGGATTTCACATTCCATGAATCTTGACCATCATTATTTCCATGCATGAATCAACCCCTTTGAATAAAATTACATTCAAAAAACTAAGAAAATTATTAAATAATTAAAATAACAATAATAATAATATCATTCTAGGATTATTAAAAATATAAGAATATTACCCAAAATGATAAAGATTGAATTTAAAAACTTCTGAGTAATTAAAATGAATTTAAAAACACCCATTAGAATTTTTAATGAAATTCCATTATAATTATTCAAGAAATCATGGAAATATCACATCTAAAAAATTAAAAAATAGACATTCCATTTTTGAGACCTGTGATAATATCAATCATTAAATATAATGCATTAAAGAGTTCAAAAAAAGTTTTAATATCTTCATTTAATTTAAACATGATTTTTGAAATTATAAAATCAATGAAAGAAAATTCAAAATAATAAAATCAAATTATTTTAATTACATACTCTACAAAAATAGAAAAATGATGAAAATATTTAATCTACATAATAAAAGTGTTTAAAACAATGTACACATGATTCTCATAGAATCTATAACCTTTATATACATTTATTGAACCGTTAAAACAATTTAAAATTTTTTATATTCATAAATAAAATCATAATATCAATAAGATCACAAAATAAAGAAAACTAGAGATTTCCAGATTCCCATAACTATGTAAGGGTAAATTTTCATGTTGAGTAAAGGTAATTGGAAACACGAATAAGGGTAACCTATATTTTTTAAAGGAAAAATAATGGTACATATACTATTTAAGGGTACCTGCACAAAATAATGTCACTTCCATTCATTGTGTAAGGGTACTATAAAGTGATGCATACGGGAACTAAGATAAATATAAGAACTACATAAAGGTAGATTGTAAAGACTGAACTATTCTCAAGGTACAACTCATTTTATGGATTTAATACTTTGTTTAATCTTGGTAAACATTACCTATAGCCTAAGGAATATTCTGGGAGCATTTGGGGCTTGTTTGAATCCCAGATCTCTAAGAATTGGGAAAATAGAGTGGGTCGCATAGTTAGCATAGGGTTAGTACTAACTGTAAAGAGTAAACATGTAGGTAACTTAATGTACTACATGAGGCTGCATGGTTTGTCTAAAACCATTAGGGATGAGGAGAATGACAATGTAGGTTTTAGAGGTTTTGGGACAATGACATGCATACATATTGTGAATAATTAGGCAAACCGTGCGCCTAAACCATACGAGGTCCCTCCTTAGGTGTATAGTTAGTGTATGGATTGGCCAACCGTGTGGCCAAACCATGAGACCCTATCTAAAATGGTGAATTTAACATTTTACCCTTAATGAACTTCAAATATAACCCCTTCCTTCTTCCTTCTCATTTATAGCATGAAATAGCTCCATCCTCTCCCGTGAGCTCTCTTCCACCACCACCAAGGTGTTTCGATAACTCATCCATCCAGACTCTAAATCAAACACTGTTAGAAGAGTTGGATATGCATCAATGAGATCTCCAATCCTATTACTTATTATTTCAGTTTCTCTTCATGTCTATTTCACTATTTGATGCAATATCATATGACCTATTTTTAGGTTGTTGGACTGTTATTCATTTTCTTCTAATATACTTCAAATATGAAGACGATATTAGATGAGGAGTTTCCTGTGGACCTATGGTAGGTGGTATAGTTGTTTCCATCAAAGTCAAGTTGTTTTCATAGCTTCTATACTATGCCACATGACTTCCATTTCTGCACATCACCATAGAATATGCTATTCATTTTTAAACAATTATATTCATGTTTTTATATGCCCATATAACCTTTAAAAGTATGTAAAGTTTGTCAAAATCAATCATATACAACCCTTAGGGTGTGCTGAATGAATTCCCTTATTTTTATTAAAATTTTTAAATATCCAAACACCACCTAAGTGTTCAGTTTGTCTTGTAAATGATTTTTTCCACTTTTATATAAGCTTTCAAAGGACCGAAACACCTTCTAAGTGTTCGAATTGACCCTGAATTAGTTTTCCTTTCTTAATTAAAATAAATTGATTTATTAAAGTGAATTTTAATGGGTGTAAATGCTACACCAAGTTATTAATGAATTTATATTAATATTATATGGATTTTGGATCCCATGATTATGGTGGGATTGATTAATATAAATATATTAGAGGTGATACCACATGGTTATTATTATTTTATGAGTATTCCACTGTTATTAGTTATTGAAAAATGGTTAAGGGAATTACTGAGCATGAAGTTTCAATCTCTTTTACATCAAGTGTTGATCATGATGTTTCTCACCATTATACTTGTATTTAAGATATGGGATGAAGTTCCACATTATTTTATATGGGGAGTTGGGAATGATGAATCACCCCAACCATATCGAGTGTTGAGAACGATGTCTCACATTAACGATGAGATTCAAGGCATGTACCCTTGCTTGGGCCTATATCTCATTATAATGGTTATGTACACTCTCCTAGCCAACACCCATTATCTAGGTATATGCCTACTTATTTCTTCATGTACTTAGTTCATATATGTGGATATATTATATTACTATACTATATATATATATATTACTATATATATGTATTGTTACTGATCAGACTCTTACACCAACCTATGTCGAAGAAGGTAGAGCCAGCCAGGTGTCCTATAGGACCCTGAACAACTGTTATTTATTTATTTATTATTCATATACTTGTACACCATTATTTTTATGTACATTGAATGAATTATTTGTAGACACCATTGGTGGTGGCCAACTGTGATTTTATCTCATTCTTTAGTTGGGACACCTTTGGTACCCATGTAGATTACATGTTAGCAGGTATAGATAAGGTCAAGAGCCCTACTAAAGATGCTTGATTCATTTTACTCATAGTATGAAGCATGGAAGAAGAGGACTGATCATATGTTCATGATGCTAGTGGAGCATTATCTTGTCATTTTGTATTTTTTATAGCATGTTTCATATACCTATCCCCTATTTCCCCTTTTCTTATATCATAATTCCATGAAATCATCATTTTATATGAATAATACTTTTGGATTTTGTTGTTATTATAGTTTCTTGGTTATTTATGATTTCGTAGTTATTTAATATATCTTTTTATATTTGCTTCTACTATGGTGGGTCACTGACCCTATTTTATAGTGTGTATTTCCGCAGTGTTGTTGGTTATTCATATGATTCTGTTGTTGTTTATTTGTTTATTATATATATTTTCCACTTTTATATAAGGTTATAGTCACCACATTGTACCACCTTGGACCCTCACTACTAGTCGAAAGCCTCTAGCATATGGGGAGGTGTTCTTGAGGCCATGTAACCCACCAGATTGAGGCACATGTTAATTAGATCCCATGTGAAGATGTTACAAAGTGGTATCATAGATTTTATTTTTTTTCCTTTGTATTACTATTTGGGTATTAGATATGAGACTCTGAGGTAATTGGATTTGGTAATGAGTTTGTGCCTGGGTGTAGCTAACCCACATATAGGGAAAACCCAAATTACCTAGGATGGGTTGTTGTAGTTATTGATTATGCCTATTACAATTGATATGAATTCACCATTCGATGACACACACATCATATGATGTTATTAATATTGGTGTTATTTCAATGATATTTTTTTCAACTTGGCCTGATGAAATGAGGAAATGAAATTTTATGCATCATTATAATCAAAATAGGAAAAATATTCCATGATTTTTTCCATGACATGTCTACTTCCTGCATGCATTTTCCTATTGAATATAGTTAGTGCTTTATTATTATTTTTTTAAATGTTCTGAAATTTCTTTTAGGGAGAATATAAATTGATTAATTAAAGTTCCTACATCAATCTAAATGATGTTTTCCTACATAGATTGGTGATGAAACCTTAATTAGTAAATTATAACAAGTTGTGGGTTCTAAAACAATTTGTTTTGGATAGTGATATATGTATTATATATACAAGATTACGAATGAAAATGAATTTGAATATTTAAAAAAGTGAAATTGGTACCATTAAATGGGATGTCATTTGCAAAGAAAAGGGTATTTTCCTCTATATATTGCAATTGAATATCTATATACCAGAATCTATATTATATGATAAGAGACTTAGACAAAATGTAACGTACCGGTTTCAGAATACACCCAGAGGCGCCCCGTACCTCGTTAGTCACATGGCCTCAAGAACATTTCTCCGAATGCCAGAGGCTGCTTACTAGCAGCAAGGGCCTTGGGTGTGACAGTAGGGAAACTATGCCCTCATTGGCAGAGTAACACAACAGAAGATAAAAAATGTACAATAGCAGAAGCAGTAAATATCCAACAATAGCAAACAACGATAAACTGAGATAAAGAAAAACTAGATCATACATATATATAAATGATGCATTATACATATATGTCTAAGAAATCAGCCAAAAAAGTCACAATGCTGAATATAGTACTAAGTCAAAGTACCAAATAAAACAGATAAACTCCTCAGCATCACAAGACATAGCTTGGTCTCATTCTCTCTAACTCCACATCATATCAAGTACCTGAAGTAGAAGGAAACTTTCCCTTATTGCAACAATATAATCTGTTTGGGCCTAAAAGCATGACCCAAACAGGGTGTGAGACTAAATCCCAGTAGGCAACCACCCCAAGATCTGTGCCTAACAGTTAGTGAGTATATGGAAGGTAAAATATAGAAAGCAGTAAATAGGAAGGTACTCAGCAGTAAATAATCCACAGTCTAAAAATCAAGTAACAACTAATCAAGATGATAACACAAACAGGTAACCCTCTTAGAAGTACTCACAACCTATCCCCTATGGTCCTACCTAACAGATACTAGAAACCCTTTGGTGTTATGAAACTCACCCAGTGGCAGTAACAGTCGATGACTGTCTGGAAGGGAACTATCCAGTCCATTCCAAGAATGAAATCATAGACTATCATCTCCAAAACATAATGATTCTAAAGGAAGTAACACCCACCAACCTCAAGAGGGCACTCCTTGCACTGACACACACTAATCATTATAGTCCCCAACAGAGTGTCTAGTGTCAAGACATCGACAGAAGAAAAGATATATATCTCAAGGCTCTCCACAACAACAACGGATATAAAGCTATGCATAGAACCAGTATCAAAAAGAGTTGAAGATAAAACCGAGGAAACTAGGATCGTACCTCGAACCATAGAGGGGCCAAGATCCTACTCCGACTAGGTCTGCTCCACCGCAAAGGTCTGGACTACTCCCGACCATGTGACCCTGCCTGAAAACTTTGAGCTGATCCACCCTACTGTCTCTTGTAGCTTGGTGACTGACCACTGTGGCCATGACCTCCACCTCGGCCTGAATGGTCATAAGAACTCTAGTTACCAGACTAGTGAGAAAATGGTGGAGATTCTCCTATACGAGGAGTCATAGAAGAACCCCTTTCACCGAAAGCTGGTGAGAAGACCTGACTGAAATGCTAATGGTGTCCCATCTTTCCACAAGATCAGCACTCCACCGGGTCTCTCTAGCACTACAGCCTCGTATGCCTGCTTCTCCCTCACTAGTAACAAACCACCTAGATACTAGAGGATTCATCCCGCCTACTCAGATCTCCTCGGGTAGTCTCCCTACAACACTTCCATATATCAACTAGAGAAACACTAACTATGGATGTCGATCCTCCCTAGCTCACAACCCCAAATTCCCTCAGATTATTCTCCATGATCGGTGCCTAATTGACGATGAAAGAGATGGAAGTCAACCTAGAGATATTCACTTGGGAGTGGATGTCCTGTATGAGTCCATACTCAAACTTCCTTTCCAGGAATAACCCATATCCTCCTAGAATGGGTGTGAAACGCTGAAGCTCGGTGAAGCGTGAGGAATACTCCATGACAGAAAGAGTACCCTACTCCAGAATCATGAACTCCTGGGATCAGTCGGCCCTCAAAGTCTCCAGATAGAAGTAGTCCTAGAAGATGCACTGGAACTCCTCCGAAGCCACAGTCTGCAGATGACCCACCTGTGAGATCACATCCCACCATCTCTTGGCAGAATCCCATGGAATATAGATAGCGAGCTTGACCCTCCTCTCTGGAGACATCTCCTGGTGATCAAATATCGTCAGCATGACTTCTATCCATGACTTCGTAGCCTGAGGTCCTCCTTCCCCTAAGAAAGTGGGAGGATGCTACTGCTGGAAAACCTGCGTTAAGTTAGCCATTGAAGGGGAAGGAGGGGGAGCTCTCTAAAAGGTTTGCATCATCCTCATGAAGCCCTCTCTGAACTGAGCATCAGCTCCTGTGTCAGGTATAACGGTTGGAGCCAAGACTGGCACGACAGGAGGATCTGCTGGAAGTCTCTGATCATCCATGTCTGGCACCTAATCACCACTTGACAACTGGAGTACGACTGGAGGATTTCTCAATTCCATGACTCTGCAAGTTCAAGCACACACCTTAGATTAAGATTATCAAGGATAGAAAATAAAAAGTGTAAGAAGGGAACAAGAAAAAGAAAGCGTTAAAGTTTTACAAAACATGAATACATGGCATGTACACTCCCTACATGGCGTTTTTCCTGAAGTCATTCACATGGGCATGTACTTTCTCCCAAACAGGTCATGTAACACCCTAAACACATGGCATGTTCTCAAAACACACGATGTGTACTTGAATCCGCTTCCCCTACCTGGGTACTTCTACATGGTTAAGCCACACGACTCTCCTAAGACAAGAATACATAGTGTGTTCAAGGCATACACAGCGTGTACTGGACAAGCTTCACCTGATCCATGTTGTTAGTGACACGGTCAGACACACAGATCAAAAACACACAACATGTTCCTGAAAGACATGACATGTATGCGAAAAGATAACACCGACCTATGTTTTTCGTGACATGGTCGGGTACTTGGGTCAGACTACACGATGTGTTCAAGGTGGACATGACGTGTATTAGAAGAGAATCCTCCGACCCATGTTGTTAGTGACACGACCGGGTTCCTTGGATTATACTACATGATGTTTTCAACGAGGACACGTCGTGTTTTCCTTAGACTTTTCCCATCTCGTGTCTCTGCCCATAAGGCCTACAACACAGTCAGAGACTACATGGAGTGTACATAAAGTACACAACATGTACTTAAGAAAATATGTTTCTTCCTGAACAGAAGAACACAAGGCATGTACTTAACATTAAACGGTGTGTATTCTGGGTTTTTTCAGAGATTAAGCCTCATAAACTACTCTGGATCCCATAAAACACTGAAACAAACACTGAAAGTGCCAAATTCCGATCCGTGAGGGCACATACTCCCCACGAATCATAGTTTGGCATCTCAAACAATTTATAAACAATGTAAAAAAGTCAATGATTCACCAAGTTCTGGTCTATGAGGTCCCATAACACCTCAAGAACAAAAATTTGGTGCTCATTCAAACAAAACCTTACACAATCAAGCTCTAAAAAGAAGCACATACTTTTATCAAGGCATCTATCACAACAACATGCATATTCTACACAAAATCTATCACAACAACATGCAATTGCTAATGCATCCTAGATGACATTGCAATAATGCATGACATGTGATTTCTAACAAGTGCCTATATGATGCATGAGATGGCATACCCTCTTCTCATCCGGTTGCGATAGAAATAGAACCTAAATAACATCAACAGTAATAACAAAAAACTTGTGAGTCACCCATCAGTGAAATAAAATCAACTGTAAAATTGAAAAACTAGAAAATTGAAATAAACGAGGTAAATTGGCTTTTCCCTATACATGGGTTAGCTATTCCTGGGCATAGCTTAATACTGAGTACCTATTCCTTCCTATCCATAGCCAAAGGATCCAAACAGTAAATCAAGAGAAAAGATAATCCTCTGATACCACTTTGTAATGTCCTGGTTCCGAAAGCCACCCAGAGGCACCCCATACCCAGTTGGTCACATGGCCTTAAGCACATTTCCCCAAACACTAGAGGATAATGACTAGTAGTGAGGGCCTTGGGTGTGATATTGGGGAAACTATGCCCTCATTGGCAGAGTAACACAACAGAAGATAAACAAATGTACAATAGCGGAAGCAATAAATATCCAACAATAGTAAAAAACGAAAGAATGAGACAAAGAACAACTGAATCATACATATATATAAATGATGCATGATACATATATGTCTAAGAAATAATCCAAACAAGTCACAATACTGAATACAGTACTAAGCCAAAGTACAAAAGAAAACAGATAAACTCCTCAACATTGCAAGCCCTAGCTTCGTTCCATGCTCTCTAGCTCCGCAACATATCAATTACCTGAAGTAGAAGGATGCTTACCTTTATCTATACCTACAACAATATAATCTGTTTGGGCCTAAAAGCATGACCGAAACAGGGTGTGAGACTAAATCACATCAGACAAACTCTCAAAGATCTTTTCCTAATAGTTAGTGAGTATATAACAGGTAAAGTACAGAAAGTAGTAAACAGGAAGGTACTCAGCAGTAAAAAATCCACAGTCTAAAAATCAAGCAACAACTAATCAATTAGATAACACAAATAGGTAACCCTCTGGGAAGTACTCACAACCTATCCTCTCTGGTGCTACCTAACAGATACTCGAAACCCTCTGGGAAGCACACACAGTCCCACCCCTCTGGTTCAGCTAAAGTATAGACTCTCTGAGGAATCACTCACCGTCAATTCCCCCTATAGTCTCATATCGTGCTAAAGGTGCTCTGGGGAAGCACTCAATGTCAATTCCCCCTGTGTCTCATGTCGAGGAACTAAAGACACTCTGATGAAGCACTCAACATCAATTCCCCCTATGGTCTCACATCGTATAATTATAAAGACACTTTGGAGATGCCCTCATCATCAATTCTCCCTGTGGTCTATACACCAAGTTTTCACGGACCTGTGTAAGTCAAGAAAGTGTAGCAGCACATAACAGCCAAGGTAAACCTCAAGAAATACTTGGCTAGTAGTATACAACATAACATCATATCAAAAAAAAGTCACACCATCCTATAATACTAGGCATGGCAACGGGAAATATCCTAACAGGAAGAACTAGACCAAACGGTCATAAACAGGAAAAACATGCATGGGAAAAACATCCAAAGCACAACAAATTACCCTATTCAAAAACAATAACCTCTACTCAGGCATAAAAGAAAAGTAGGAAAACAATAGGGCTAAAAAGGTAAACGTGCAATACCCCATTCATGGGTATTGGGAAAATTTGCACATAATACTCAAAGACTTTCTACAGAAAGGCACAAACCACCTACCTCAGGGTTAAGAGATCAATATACTTGAACCTCGAATCTTTAATATCCTTAGTATGTCATAGATCTATAAAAACGTACAAAATTCTCAACCCACGAGATCTTGGAAAAGAGGAGGAATTGGAAAATGATGCTCTAAAAGAAGTGAGAACTCACCGATGCGATTACAATGCAACTAACGAAGTTCTATTCAGAGGACAGACGGAGGCTCGGGGGTTCGTTGAAGATCCGTAGCTATACAAGTTATCTTGGATAAGAAATCCTAGAAGAAGACAGTTCTGTCTGTCAAACGTGACCCCAATGTGTTTAATGAAAAAATACACTTCGTGTACTTTTGAAGTACACAATGTGTACTTACTATTTCTATACTCCACTTTATCCAACCTCCACATCACCCCACATGACCGTGTGTGTGGCCATGACACGTCTAGAACACGGCCTCGTGCGATAACGAAGTACACGGTGTGTACTCATAAATTACATGACGTGTACTTAGAAAATTTCTAGAAACTCCTATTTTCTCAAAAACTCCAGAAAAAGGAAAAACATACCTGGAAAGAATGTTCAGGTTATTACACACAACCCATCCTTAGTAGTGGGTGGATAAGAGTGTCTCTTATGTTCTTATGGACTGCTATGACCTTTCCTTTATCAACTATACCTAGATTTTTGAGTAGGCATAGAGGTGTGGTTTTTTCTATAGAATGTCTGTGTACATATCCTAGTTAACTATTTGAAATTTCTTAAACTTTTATGTTTTCTTCTGAGGCATGCATTTGGAATTGTAGAATAAATCCACCATGACAGCCTTGAGTTGTACACCCTGAAGTTGGTGAAACCTATTCACTAGAGGCAGCGGGCCCGGATCCTCCAATGATTCCTCTTGCAGTTCCACTTATGGAACCGCTTTCTATTCCTGATATGGTCACAAAAACTGAGTTTTGATAGGGTTTCTTCCACATGATTTAGTCTATACAAGGCGTTACTCGACCTACCCTGACTATAGTAGAGTTGACTTGGAAGTTTTAGAAGTATCATCCGACCACCTTTTTGAGAGATAGTGGACCACATACTACTGAGTCATGTCTAGAGGACATGATTTATATATTTCAGTATTTGGAGATGCATCCAGAGTGGAGGGTAAAACTCGCTACTTTTATGCTACATGATTCTTCCAAGAAATGATAGGATGTTATTACCTAGGCATACCGACATCATGATATGATCTGGGAAAACTTCTAGACAATCTTCTATGACTATTTCATTCCATAGACTCCGAGAGATGATCATGCTAGATATTTTATGAACCTGCAGTAGAGATCCATGTATGTGATGGAGTATTCTTCTCATTTTACTAAATTGTATAAGTTTTCAATGACACTAGTAGGTGATAATGAAGAAACTACTTGAAATAAAAGGCTTAGTACTAAGGGAGAGTATCTCAGATAATTATTCACCTTATGGTTGGACCATGGATGAGGATGAGACTTTACACCTTCATGGGCGTGTTTGGATCCCATATGAAATCATAGAGGAGGTGATGCGATAATTTCATGCCTCAACATGGGCAGTACATCCTGGTTTCACCAAGATATACCAAGACTTGTGTCACTAGTATTGGTGGAATTGTATGAAATGGGATATTTCTAGATTTATCACTTAGTTTTCCACCTATTAGTAGGTGAAATAAAAACATGAATGATCAACATGACTTGTACATCCATTTTCCATTCTCTAGTAGAAATGGGACAATGTTTCTATAGATTATGTAATTGGTTTACCCTGATCACCTCATGGAAATTAAATAATTTGGGTTGTCATTGATTGTTTGATGAAGGTCACAAATTTATTATTAGTTGAAGAGACCTTATCGATAGACGATATTGGGATACTATTTGTTAGGAAGGTTGTGTATCTTTATAGAGATCTACAATATATAATTTATGATAAGGATTCTTATTTCACTTATCAGTTTTGGAATGAGTTGTATAAGGCCTTGGGTATATAGGTACTTATGAACATAACCTATCACCCTCAGATCAACGAACAGACATAGCATATGATTCAGGTGTTTGAGTAAATGCTCCATGCATATTTCTTTGACTCTAGGGGTTATGGGTAGAAAAAAATACCCTTTTTAGATCTCTCTTATAATAATATATTTTTGGATACCATTCAGATGGATCCTTATGATGATTTATATGGAAAGCCTTTCCCATTATCTCTATGATAGCTTGAGGCAGGGTAGGAAACTTTTCTTTGAATGTGTCTTATCCAAGAAACTTTTGAGCAAATCCAATTGATCAGAAAGTGAATATTGATAAAGTATAGACAAAACTTGTATACTAACTAACACTGAAGACCTCTTGAGTTTGAGGTTGGAGATATATTTTTCTTCAAACTCCACCTAGGTTAAGCCATCGATGTATTCAAAGTTGGGGTAAGTTTTCCCCATGATTCATTGGACCCTTTGAGGTTATAAAGTGGATAAGACTTGTGGCTTACCAGATTGCACTTATTTAGAGATATTGGTCTATGCATGATGTATTTTATTTATCTCATCTTTGTCAATATTATCCAGACACATCACATGAATTCTTTCCTGATGAGGTTGAGTTAAATATGGATGATTCTTTTGAGGAGTATCCAGTGTTTGTTGTGGTTCGTAGCATGAATACACTTTGAGGCTGGTCATTTCCTTTTGTAAGGGTGATATGGTATAAAGGATGAGTATAGGAAGATACTTGTGAGTGTGAGGTAGATATACGAGCTCAATGGTTGGATCTTTTCTCTCTCGATACCTCTTTATCCTTAGAAGGCCAACTCAAGGACAAGTTTATTTAAGGAGGATAGGTTGTAACAACCCATCTCTTTTCAAGGAACAACTCATTTTTTTGTATTGAAACCTTTATTTAGTCTTATTAAACATTCCATATGGTATGAGGAAGGTTCTTGGAGGGTCCTAGGCTTGTTTATAGCCTAAATATTTAATAATTTGGAAAACAAAGTGGGTCGCACGATTATCACATGATTAGAAATAATTCTACAGAGAAACCATATGAGGAACTCAGTGGCCTGTAATAGGACGCATGGTTTCTATACAATCATGTGAGCTTATATGCATGATCGTGTGGGATTCAAAGGTTTTGGAATAGTTCCATGAACAAATTGTACATGGTTAGGAAAATCGTGTGCCTAGCTCGTGTGGGGTTCTTCCTTAGGTAGTGGTATGGCGCATGGTGGTCGTATGGTTTGTCCAACCATGTGGAAAAACTATGTGATCCTATATAAAATTTTTAATATAACATTTTAATCATAATAAACTTAAAATCTTACCCCTTCATTTTTCATTCTCATTTATAGAGTGTAGGAGCTTCATCCTCTCCCCTGAACTATCTTCCACCTCCACCAATGTGTTTTGATTACTCCTTCATATGGACTCCAAATCAAAAGTAGTTGGAAGAATTGGATCCACATTATTGAGAACTCCAATCATATTACATCTTATTCTAGTTTCTCTTCATATCAATTTCACTATTTAGAGGAAATCTCATATGCCCCATTTTTATGGTGTTGAACCATTATTCATTTTTCTTCTGATCTAATTCAAATCTAAAGTCAATGTTGGATGATGAGTCATCTACATCCCTAAGTTATCTGGTGTATTTATTTTAATTAAATGTCGAGTTGTTTACATAGATTCATCTTTGTGCCATATGTTGGCCATTTCTACGCATCACGTTAAAATGTGTTATTCATTTATAATAGTTATACGCATGTTGTTATACACCTGTAGACCCTTCAAAAGTGTTTAGAGTATGTTGACCTCAATCATTTACACCCCTTATGATATGAAAAATGAATTCCCATATTTATATTAAATAGTTTAAATATCCAAACAATGCTTCCTGTAAATGGATTTCCCCACTTTTATATAATCATTCAATGGAATAAAACTTCTTATAATTGTTCAAATTGACCCCAAATTGGTTTTCCTTACTTAATTAAATGAAATGGTTTGTTTAAATTGAATGAGAATGGGTGGAAAAGACACACTTAGTGATGCATGATTTTAAATTTATATTATATGGATTATGATACCCTTGATTGTAATGGGCTTGATGACTATAAATATATTAGAGGTGATCCATCATGATTAATATTATGAGTACACCATTGCTATTGGCTATTGAGTAATGGTTAACGAAATTGTTGATCATGAAATTTCACTCTCCCTTACATTGGGTGCTCAGCATGACATCTCTCACTACTATACTTGTATCTGGGCGATGGGAATGTCATTACACATTCCTTCATATCGAGAGTTGGGCATGATGACTCACCCCACCTATATCGAGGGTTGAGCATGATGTCTCACATTTCCCATGGGATTCAGGGCATGTACTCTTGATTGAGCCTATAGTTAGTTAGATTAGTTATGAACGCATGAGTTATGCCCTAGGTCCATCCATCACCTAATATCCAGGTATATTCCTACTTCAATCCTCACATACTGAGTTTATATAGGTAGATATAGTATATAACTATAGTATATATATATTATTACTATATATATGTATAGTTACTGATACGACTCTTACACCAACCTATGTCGAAGTAGGTGTAGCTAGTCTGGCGTCCTGTAAGAACCTCAACTGATTGTTATTTATTTATTCATATTTATTTATTATTAATATACCTAGACATTTATGTTGCTATGTACATAGGATGGATTATTTCTATACACCCTTAATGGTGGCCTACGGGGATATTATCTCACACCCTACTCGGGCCGCCATTAGTACCCAAGTAGATTAAATTTATACAAGTATGGATAAGGGAAAGAAACCTACTATAGATTCTTGATTCATTTTACTCATAGTATGGAGAATGGGTGTATTGGACCGATCACATGATTGTGATTCTATTGGATTAGTCTTTTGGACTTTTTGTATTTTTTATAGCATATTGTATATACATGTCCCATATTTCCCCTATTTTTATATCAACATTCCATGAAATAATCATTGTATATGACTCAACCTATTGGATTTTGTTATTATTATAGTTTCTTGGTTATTTACACTTCCAAAATTGTTTATTATTTTTGTTTACATATGCCTCTGCTACGGTGGGTTACTGGTCCTATTATTATAGTGTATTTTTTCCACTGCGTTGTTGGTTATTCATATACTTCTGGTGTGGTTTGTTTATTTATTATATCTATTGTTCCACTCTGATATCAGGCTATAGTCTCCCTAGTGTACCACCTTGAACCCTTGCTATTAGTCGGCAGCCTCTGGCATACAGAAAGGTGCACTTGAGGCCATGCGACCGACCAGCTTGGGCTGCATGTTAAGTGGATACCGAGTCAGGACATTGCTTAGAAGATATCTTTAAAAAGCTAAAAACCAAATTAAATGTGATGTGTAATGGTAATCTAATATTCTATGTAAGGGTAAGGCATAACTATGTAAAGTTAAGCATGAATATATACTGGATGTGTAAAGGTAAAATAGAAGTCATGTAAGGGTAACCGAGAGTTGTGTAATGGTAATAGAATAATTCCATAACTTTCGTTAAGGTATGAAATACTTACATAAGGGTACATGAATAGTTACATAAAGATAAAGTCATATTTTCATAAGGGTAATATCACTTACATAAGAGTATGAAAAAGTAACAAAACGTATGTAAGGGTAAAAGCCAAGCTACATAAGGCTAAAAATAAGCTTTTAAATCTCATGAAAAGGTAAAGATAATTTTTATAAAGGACACATAAGTGTAAAAGATAATAATTATAAAATTAAAATTTCACAAAAAATAATTAAAAATAACTATTTATAATAATAAGATTAATACAAATAAATAAAAAAAAATTAAAAAAAATTAAAAAATTCAAAAAATTAAAAAAATTCATTATTATAAATAATATTCTTAATTATTAAAATATTAAAAATAAATACATTAAGAATATTTGTGATCATTTAAATTAAAGAATAGTAAGAATCACAATTGCCTCTTCTCATGGATGACATTTATCATGACATTTTTTTTGATGTTCTAGGAGATGTTGGGGGTGATGAGCCTAATATGGATGTACCAGAGAGTGATGAACTTGTTAGGGATACAACACATGATGATGCAACATAACAGGAGCATGTTCATCATGATCAGCCAAATTCTCATCCACTTCCAATTGCATACGAGCCATAACCAAAACCACATCCAAAGGCACATGCACATGTATAACCATAACCATAGCTACAACCACAAGTTATTCCTCTATAGGGCCCCGACGTGTCTGCTATTGATTCTTATACATGGTCTCATAGTGTGTTATATTTTTCTACAATGATAAAGGATAAATGGTTTGTGTTATAGTCTATATGTTCTTCTGATCCATAGATACCGAAAACACAATAACCATATCTTTCTCATATTAGATAGAGTTTCAGTCAACAACCACTTTCCTTATAGGTGGGATTGGGTACGAAGGAGGAGACTATAGATCAACCACCTATCATATATGATGATGTGGAGGTAGGTACAAAAGATACTACATAGGAGGTGCATACACCAGATCATAGACATCTATCGATAGGATAAGAACACATTATCTATACACAAAGTTGTGGCACAAAGGAGTACCTGAGTCATTGAGGAAAATTTGACTAATAAATGTTATATGTATTTTAAATCATTAGCTATAAATTATTTAAAAAACTACTAATATATTATTTATTCACCTAAAATAAATAAATTAATATAATTAGAAAATAATACAAATGTTTATAAATGATCAAGAAACATTAAATTTAATAACTACATTGGTAATAATAATAATTAATATTTATTAATTATATTAATACTTATAATTATAATTATACATATTATGTAAAATTAAAAATCATTTTAAAGCTATTATTAGATATATAATAGGTATTTGGAGGTACAATTACATTGAAAAAACACACACACAAAACTCACACCCATAGGTTGGAATGACAGGTAATACCCCAACCCCACATAGGTTACCCACCCATCAAGCCCCATTTTATTTATTATAAATAGGACTGTATACCCAATTATATAAGGCTCTGAAGATAACATCAAATTTTTTGGCATGAAGGCCCAAATGTTAACCATGACCCAAAGACCCCCTTCTGTATAGGTCTTCCAGTCCCTACCATAGCCATCGCTTGCTCCCTTTCTCTATTAGAGATCATCTCCTCCATATGGGCAAAAATTCCCGGTTTGATCATCACTGGAGATTTCCAAACTTGCTACCCATCATCATACTACACCTCCACCCTCAGATGGTTACTCTGCCTCGGGCACCATTAGAGACCACATCTCTTGGCCGTGCAACTTACGCTCACATCGGAGACTGTCACCCACACCATCATCCCATATATCAACTGGCGCCTACTTAATGCAACCCATGCTATCAAGTGGGGGTCCTATTGCACTACACTCATGCCCTATGCAGTCCATCAACCATTCCGGCATCATTTGACACTAGCCCATGACTTACCCCCAAATAAATTAGGGAAACATAACACAACGACTCGGATTCAAACCTATGCTGCCCAAACCGATATAGAATTATGGGGCACTTCTACCCCAGAGGCAGATCCTAATTGCTTTAATCTATTATTAAATATTAATAATATTATTAATTATGAATTCTATAATTATTAAAAATATAAATAATTAATATTATATTATTGATATTATAAATAATTAATATTATATTATAAATAATATTAATAATTAATATTATATTATCAATAATATTATTAACTAATATTAAATTATCAATAATATTACTAATTAATATTATATTATCAACAATATTAATAATTAATACAATGTTACCAATAATATCAATAATTACTATTATATTATTAATTTATAAGTAATTATATAAGTAATTATATAATTAATAATAAATATGATAATATATTATAAATAATATAATTATTAACTAATAAATAATTATTAACTAAAATATTATTCAATACAATTTTTTTTATTCATATTATCAATTAAGAAATATTATTTATTATACTATTAATTATATTAATAACATAATAGTATATTATTAATTAATAACAGATAATACAATTGATAATTAATAAATATATTATGAATTAATAAATTACAAATAATTATATCAAAAAAATTTCACAAAAATTTCTAAATATATTAATTTATCTAATAAATTAATAAGTGGTTATATATTATATTTTATAAAAATTATGAAATTTTAATTTTGTAATTATATTATTAATAAATTATCAATAATTATTTATATTAAATATATTATTTATTAAATATTAAAAATTATTAAACTATAAACAAATTTTAATAATTCTATAATAAATACAAAACAAAAAATTTAAAAATTTCAAAATAATTAAGAGGCGTGAATTATAGTCTTGCTTCCTATATACATTTTTTTACAAGAGGTGTGAAATCTATTTACACCTCTTTTTGGGGCCCGAGGATGTGTGAAAAGCATTCACACTTCTTTATTGAAGAGGGAAGCATGAATGGCGTTCACACTACTTCAGACCCATTTTTAAAAATATAAAAAGACCTACCCCCATTTTATATATTTTGTCTTTTTTAAAAACCACCAAAATATAAATATTTGGTTTACTATTTTGTTTTCTATTTGTATTAGGTGTTTCACTGCGTTAAATATAATTTTTAATAAAAATTTCTTTAAAAACCTCAATTAATTTATAGTTAGATATTCTAGAAGAAATTCTCATCATAATAACATCCTAGCATTTTGAAACCGAATACAAGTGAAGCATGATATTTATTTAATCCACAAAATCAACCTAGAAAGAACTTTATTAATAGATAATTATATTGAATTCATTAATGTGATCATCTATAAATTTACCTCTACACATATTTTTTTTGATTAATCTACTCATTTTAAATACTTGGTTTGATGCAATGGACTTTTCATATATATATTTGATAAATATTATATAAAATGAGCGGTAAAATATTCTCCATTAATATTTAATACAACATTTTTTTTCTAATGTTAGAAAAAAAATTTAAAAACTTTTTTGATCTATCAATACCCAATCATCATCTGAAATTTTTGAAAAGTGGGAAACTATTTCCTAAACAAGGGTTAAAATCACGTAGAAAGGAAGTCTATGATTCGAAAAGCGCCTTATTTTCTTTTTTTTAAGAAAAAACCTTTTTGAAAATCACCTTGTTGATAAATATTTTGGTGAAGATAATTTCTCTTAAAGAACCTTCTTTTCAAAATGTGTTAAGAAAGTGCTATATGGGAAAGAGCCTTATATTTAATCTTTTTGAAGAAGGCACTTTCCCACCCAATGCTTTCTTCATTATATTGTTTTGGAAAGAAATTATTTTATTTTGTTATATATATATAAATTAAAAATTTAAAGAGTATTTAACAATTTTTTTTATTTATCATTACTTTCATTAAAGTATTCCTAAAATATTAAACTTTTTAAAACCCCACTCATTCCCCCCTTTTATAATGGAGTGATACATACAATCATTTAAAAACATTCAATGTGTGATTTAGATTCTCATTTCCATCACTTTAAAATAAAAATATATTATATTTATAACGCATTAAAAATAATGATAATATAATTTATAAAAAAATAATATTAATAGAATTAATAATTAATAAATTTTAATGCAGCCGACAAGATGACTATGCTTGATGCTGGACTTATAGATGATGAAGGTGGGCCATGGTTTTAGGTATAGACATGTAGAAGGGGATGACATCCCCATGGATGAGGTGGTTTCTCCTCTGACTATTGTATGAGTACTCATTCTCAAGTTACTTGATTTTTCTAGTTTTTATTCCTTTCCTATTGCATGTGGAATTTCAATGTTTTGTATGTTCCTCAGTTGTACTCTTCTTGTGTTTTAATAAAGTGGTTGTTGATCCTCAACATTTAAAAAATTATTGTCCAACAATGTAATTAAATATAATTAATTATTATATTTATTAATGTATTAATTATAATTAATAATTAATAATGTAATGAAAATTGTAATTAAAAATTCAATAAATACTAATATTAATTTTTTTTTTAAACAAAAACCGTAACCCCTTCCCAACTCATACAAGTCATGACTTTTAATTGAGCATTCCACCCCCATAATCAGGATAAAGTACCCTAGTATTTCACTTCATCTTATAGTTTAAGTTGAGTAAAACAATGTTGTTTCACTCTACCCTAGACTATCAGTGCGAATAAATTGTGCATCGATGAAATTATGATGGTCAAAACCATAACCAGTAGGAATAAAACCCCTAAACCCAATGATCCATTCCTCTGAACCTAACCACTTGGCCACCTACATGGGGGAAATATTAATATCATAATAATTTTTTTAATAATGTAATTACTTGTGTTAATTTAATTATTTATTATATTATTAATTACTTGATAATAATAATATAAATATTTGTTAATGTTAGTAATTAATAATTCAAAATATTATTAACATTAATTAATATTAATATTAATTTATATTAATATTGATTATTAATTATTAATATTAATAATGAATTATTACCTACTAATAGTTAGACCTTAATATTATTATCAACAATAATGTATTTATTAATAATTATATTATTAAATTATTAATTATTAAAATTAGTAACATAATCAATTATTAATACTATTTAGTAAAAAGTTTAATTATTATTATTTTAAATATTAATTAATTTAATTATAATTGATAATGTAATTTCAATAGTAATAATGATTTCATTGCTGAAAAAGTAATTAAAAAGTTTAATAATAAAAATAATTCTATTAATAATATAATTAATTATAATTAACTATAATAAAAAATTTATAATGTAATTAATATTTTAATTGAAAATGTAATTAAATCTAATACTATTATTTTAATAATTATTTTTTAACAACCTATAAATGCAAAATCCTAAAACAAAAAAGTTATGTGTGATTTAATTTTTATTAATTTTTTTTATGATTTTTTTAATTTTAATATTTTTTTATTCATTTTCAATGATTCAAATTTTATTTAAAATATTTTTATAGTTAATATTTTTTAATATTTTAATATAAGTATAATTTATATCCTGAATTTGGTAACCCAAAACCATGACCTTGTAAATTTTATTAAAAAATAAAGGCAATGTACACATGCAAATACATGGGATGAAGGATAAAAAGTGGTACAAGATAACCCCACCTAACGAAAAGCATGATTGTATCATCAAACAAAAATTTAGTCACCATGAGTGCACGATAAGAACACTCATTGTTTTTTATGTTGAGTTCCTATACTCTGAGATCCACCCCGATTCACCGAGTTTCATCCTCTCCTTAATGTGGGAGGCTGGATAAATGTTTCTTTATCACTCAAAAACTCTTCCATCAAATAAAGATTAATTTTAGATTCATTTTTAACAATATTGGAGGGACCCTCCTGCTGATTTCCACCATCACCATCATGAGGTAAGAACTATTCTTTAACAACCTCTATACAGTGGACCTTCTCTAAGTCATCTAGTGTGGGGGATTTAGAAGTCTACACACAAATTTATCTCATTTATTATTATGCCCACTTATTCCATAAAATATACTTATCTAATCCATCAAGGTCAAGTCTATCAAAATCCAAGTTATTATTAGAATTAAGCACTGAAAGAAAATTAACTATTCCATTCTGGTTTACAACAAGCGATTGGGAAGGATAGACTATTGGCTAGGGATGATTAAATACTGTTTCATGGAAAATATAGTCATTATTTTTTAATATAGTGGTAGTTATAAATTAACATTAGAATTCCTCATTTAAATAGTTGTTGAAGACCACTTTAGTGCTTGTTGGTCATCAGCAACAGATGAAGAAACATTATGACCTAACACAAGTGGCTTACCGAACTGATCACCTAACTCTACCATTACCACAACACCTAAAATTAAAATTACACAATATTGATCACCAAAAACATACTAGATGAGTATGTTTCCAGTAACCCGAGTCTTCTTAGTCACAATGTTACAAAAACTAGTAAAATCTAGTTAATCTCGATGGGAAACACCACAGTTGGAGTTATCCAGTTCCAATAAGATGATAGTATCCATCATCCTAGTGCCTAGAGGCGTGACTTCATGAATTTGAACATACGATATTGAAGGTTTAATAGAATAAGAAAACATCTTCCTATTATCGTGGAAAATTTTGAAAATATCATTCTTTAAATTAGTGGAAGGTAAACCCTTTCAAGCCTTCTTATTTTTTAGAGTTTTATCCTTGAACGAAGGTATGAAATTATTCCCATTTCTTTTATTAGAATTAAAGAATTATTCCTCAATAATATCAAAAATTTCAAGCATGTACTCAATATCGAATGAGAAGTATATCTCATTACCTACATATTGTGAAGCATGGGTAGTTTTTCCACTAGCCACAACAACATCCAACAAGCAGGCAGTATTAATCATATTTGAGAGAGATCCCTTACTATGAGTACCAAGAATAGTTCCTATAACATTAATAGTATGGGAATATAATTTTTTTTAGGACCAGACATTGAGTTGGAAATAAATTACACACTAGAAAAAGAATATGTATTTTAACATATAGTATCTAATTTAAAACTTATGCCACTCACAGGCCTATAATTCTTGGTTGGAAGAGAAGAAAAAATAATATCAATGCACTAATCTTCAATACCTTTGACCTCTCATAACATAATTTCCTCCCTACACATGAGAATAATCATAGGAACTCTTCTTTTTATCCATGGGCATATAATTCATATCTACTGAAGACTTGATTCCATCAATAATGGGTTGTTTAAACTTGTAGTTTTCAACACAATACCCATATTTAATGTAGTTAAAACATATCAAACCCATAGAAAAACTTTTAATAGTATTAACAATTCACAAACAATTGAAACAAAACTTAGGAACATGATTTTACTCAATTGAATGTTCAAATTTAAAATCATTAGTATCCAAATACATAGTTTCGATAAGAGTTGAACAAAGATGAAATTCAACCAAAATTATAAAATAATTCCCATATATGTCCATCTCAGTCTCCTTGTCTAATTTAATTGGAGTGAATATAACCAAAGAAACATCCCAGAGAATACTTAGCTTCCCAATAAACCAATTTATCCTTTTTACCCAAATTCAAGACTACATAATGGGGCTTTGTCCTGAAACAGGATAAACTAGGGGTCCCAATCTCGAGATCTCATAACCATTGGATTGAGATTAATGAAACCAAAACTCCACATCTTTAACTTATATTCTTTTTAAAGTTAATTAATATGGAAATAAACCAAACCAATCAAAATAATGTGAAGATAAGGCTGCCGCTGTGTAGGAGGGTGCTGTGAGTGTGATGTTTAGGGAGTTGTGGTGTAGGCTAGGATCACCAAACCATGGTGTTGTGGTTCACGATTTAGTGATAGGTTTTATATCCTTGAATTCGGCCTTCAGGTCACTAGGGCTGTGGGTTATGTAATGAGTTCCCCCAACCCAATTTAAAAGGGGTGTTTTATTTTTTTAATAAAAGGGAATTGACCCCAAACCATTTCAAATTATTTCAAGTTTCATTTAGATTTTATTAATTGTTTATATTTTATTAGAATTAAAATTCCCCCACTTTTTAAAGTATAAATTCTATATTTTCAAAAAAAAAGTTATGTGCAATTATTATTTTTATTTATTTTATAATTTTTTTATTTTCAATTATTTTTAATGTATTCAGTTAATGATTCAAATTTTATTTAAATTGTATTTATATTTAATATTTTATAAAATTTTATATTCACATACTTGAAATTTTTTAAGGTGTAAATTCTTTTTTAAAATGATATAGTTACACAACATTGAAATTATTTTTATTTATTGTTTTTATGAAAGTATTTTTTTTCTAAAAAAATTGATTTTTAGGTGAGCAGTGAAATATACTGATTTTTCTAATACTCTGAATTTTATTCCATTATTATTATATAATAAATTTATTAAACCCTTTTATTAAAAAATATATATTTTATAATTGATATTATACATTTTAAAATACTAATTATAGTTTATAAGCCATGATTTTTATTTTGGAACTCAACTAATATATGTATAAAAAATTGTATAATATATTATATATTTTTTATATTAAAATTAATTTTTAACAATTATAGAAATTTTAACACCAAAATATTTTATGGTATGTCTGTTTTTAGATAATTTTAATCTATCTGATAGCTTACATTGCATACAACACCCATCTTAAATGAACAGTGAAACATTACTATCTAATCATTATAATGTTAACCACAATATGAAATATTTTATTTTGAAACACATTATTAATTTATTAATTAATGATTTGTGAATAAGAACTTAATTTTTAGTCAAATCATTTTATTCATCAAAATACTTTTTCTTAAAAAATGGCTTTCTATCTTTTTATGAGTTAACCTTATAATCAATTGATAAAACTTCTATAAATTCTATTTATAAGAATAATATATTTTTTGAAATCATCATATTAAAATTATCATATGGTGATTTTTTTGGAATTTTATGAAAAGATTGATTTTCCGGTGAATATTGAAATATATTGATTTTTTAAAACTATCATTTTCTTAATATTAAAATGTCCCTTTTTTATTTTAATTCTATACAAAATTAACTTTATTAATATTTATATAGTTATAACATAATTAATTACATTTTAATCATCCTTATACCTTATTTTGGTATAAGTACATTTTTGGGCCTAAAAATGCATTTTTTAAGAAAATTGTTTTTCATTGCATTTTTCTGTATTAATTTGAAATTAAATTATGAAACTTATATATTTTTAATTTTAAAAAATTAATTTAATATTTTGATTCATAAGGCCCAAATTTATTAAATATTTCCCTTTTATTTTTGGCTAATATGAATAGTAACCTTGGTAATTTTCGTTACCACGTGAAAGGGCTAATTGGGTAATATTGATTAAAAATAAAATGACATGGACGAGAAAATGACCATAACACTTGACCCAATTTTATTGGATGAGTAATTTTAATCCATAGTTATTCAAGGTTCAGATATATAACCACTTGTTTCTATTAGGATGTGATTATTACCCTTGTAATATTTTATTTAAAGAAAAGTCAAAGATGCCACATTCATGATTTTAATAAATACAAAAATTTTAATATAGTGTTATCCAAAATATATATTTGACTATAAGTAGTATATTGAAATATAAAGAAATTATTTTTATCATTATAATTTAATTTTAATTTTTATTGAATAGGAATTTTCCATAAATCCTTGTACAACATTGATGCAGTAATTATTTAATTAACTGAACAACATAATAAATGCTATTAAAATAAATATAATTTGATATAATTAATATCATAATTTTTTTATAGATTATATTTCCATATTATTGATATATTAAAATATTTTGTTAAAATTTAAATTATTTTATTAATATTTTTAAAAGTTAAAATAATGAATATTTTCATAATTAACATTAATGATATTTTAAAATAAATAATATTTTATTAAATGATATAATATCCCTAAAACTATTAAATTTATCCATGTGATAATGATATGGTTAAAAATATCAATAATAATCCATTTATGGGTACTTTGACATTTTATAGTAATAATCTTGAACTATAAAAATTAAAATCCATGTCGTCACGGTAAGAATTGAAGAGGTTAAATAAGGGTTAAAAGCAAAAGAAAAGGGTAGATATTTAGTCAAAACTTATATAAATTTTATTTTATGACGGTATTTATAAAAATAATAATCTAATATTAAAAATTAATAAGTTTTTATCCATTTGGAATTGAAAACTAAATTATATTAAATTAATATTTTAAGAAATTCCTAAACTGTCCCTTAATTTAACTATAACAGGGCTCCACTTACTTTAATTTTTTACACCACATTGAGCCATATAGATTGATAAAACCATACCCATTTCTATTCCCAAATTCTTTATCCAATATCTAGATGTTATAGTCTCCTCAACAGACCAACCCTAGTGTCCCTAAGAAGAGGGCTGAAGGAAGTTCACCAAAGAAGAGGTAATGTTCTTTACTAACTCTTTCATGTTTATTTATTCTTTTTCATACTCTTTATGTGTTGTTTCTATACTAAAATTAAAAATTTTGAATCATATATATATACTGAGATATTTTTATGGTTATGAAACAACAATATATTACTTTTTATATATCCTACGAAAGAAGAAAGCACCACACGTGCGTAAGTACGGTTTACCATCTCCACGTAGTGGTGTAATTCATTTTTCATCACCAATTTACAAGGATGGTTATAATTATAGAAATATTGGATATTTATGGTACTTATGAAATTATATTTATTCTTTAAAATTAATATATCACCCGCTTTCTTACCAGTTTACCCATTAATGGAATGATATCATTTTTCATCCGTATGTACGGTCTATCGCCTCTACGACATGATGTGATTCATTTTATATATTAAAAATTAAAAAATGATTTTAAAAATGTATATAATGAATAAATATGATATCTATAACATTAATATTATTATTTATATGAAGTAACTATATCATATTAAAAATAATCAGAACTTACATGACAAAACATGCATAGGAAAATGAAGCAGTTAAAACCCGAAATTAGGGTAATAACAGAATATTACAAACGAACAGGGTGATAAGATGATATAATAGGATCATATATGATATAATAATTGATAATATGGTCATTTTATAAATTAATATCATTATTTAAATCATTATAAAGGATTTCAAAGCACATTCAATTAAAGGAAAGTGCATGGTAAGGGATTTCATAACTCAGTTTCTGTGCATTGGGTTAATATTCTAATTCATTGATTATGTCATTATATGATTATGTATATAATGAATTTTTATTATATATGTTTTATTTTTTACTTAAATTATTTGGATTTACATTTGATACACATAATCTATTTGTTAATTAATTACCACTTCAACATTAATGTTATTTTAGGATTTTATTTCACAATCTCATTCTGATCGAGACTCTTAACCCTTGAATTTCCATTAAAAGAAATTATTTTATCATTTATTAATAAAACTTTTAATTTTATTATCCCATGGTTATTAATTATTATTTTTAATTAATATTACCATTTTCACACTCTTTGGCACTTGAAATATTTTAGAAAATTGTTTGAAGAAAACATGAAATTATTTCTCTCTTAAATCAGAAATATGTTTTCTTCCAAAACCATGTTTTCTAAAAATGTTTAACAATTTAAAAATAATTTATCAACGTAATTTTCACCCATTTTTAATCATTAAATTTTTTTTCAAAGTAATCTTATGTCATTTTCAAAAACAATTCCCACTTGGATTTTATTAAAAAGTGAAAGAAAACCTTGTTTTTAACATGTTTGACATGAATGCAATTTCCATCCATCATGAACACTCAATGGATTTAAAGATTATTTGATAAGCTTCAAATGTTATTTACATGAAAATTATTTTCAAAATGTTTTCTAAATTTTTAGTTTTAAAAAGTGTTTTTAAAATATATAGGATATTTTCCTCACAAATGTATTTTTAAATATCATTTATGGTAATTATATTCGTCCTTGAAAAAAACCATTTATTCTTACACCAATGGGAATATATATAATATTGATACCATACTTAATCTTCCTCTATATAGTTTATGATCATTTTGACTTTTTAAAGTATTGAAATTCACTTCCTTGATTAATTTTTTTAGTCGATAACCTTCCCTTGAAATGTTCACTTTCCTATGATCAAATAAAGATAAAATTTTCCTAAATATCCAAAATATTTATCATGGATATTTTTATTTATTAAAATATATATTTTTACTACATATGTTTTACTACATTGATATTTATATGATATATATGGAGATATTGATAAATTTTTATCCTTTACTCAATACGAATACTTTATTATAAGGAATATTGTTTATAAATTTAATTGATTATTCGACATATGGAGAATGTTTGGAAATGTATGAAATGGTATGGGGACTGTTTATATAAATACCCTCTATGAGTCGATAATATCACGAGACAAAATTAGTTTGAAAAATCCTATGCATTTGTAACTAGCATGTTTTAAACTATCTTGTGAAGGGTATTTATAGTAGCATGTTAAACCGTCTTATGAAAGATCCTGTCGGTAAATGTATCATATTCCTAGGATACATGATTTATAATAATTAATCATATTCTTTATTAAAATTAATTATTATCTAGGATATTTTCACTATGATATCATCTCTGTATGCATTTCATTTTTAGTTCATTGATTAAATAGAATGTTAGTTCATTTATTTACCTTACCATGTTTATTGTGCTTATTGATTAATGATAGCTTCAATTGTACTTAACCCTTATTGATCATTTTATTGCTCCCTTATTTTGATTACTTTCCATAGGATTCCAAGAAGTGTATAATGATTGATATGTAGGGATACACTAAGGGGTTTAATGGAATTCAAAGAGAAACTATTTTTGTATTTTATGTTTTAAAATGTAATGTGAATTTTAAGTATGTATATAGTTTTCCAAGACTACTAAACCATTTGGTACTTTTTAATGTGATTCGTTGTGCATTATTCCAATGTAATAAATTAACCATTGAATATAGGCTACTGGGGCTGAGATTATTACATTTGGTATCAGAACAAGATTAGTTGAATCCCTGGAAACTAGATTTAGGAAAACATAGAAACATAATCATATGGATGACTTTGGGGATAAGTATAAGTATATGATAACATATTATAGATTTGGTAAAGACTATGAATAAAATAGGATAAACATTAGTAATTATATATTTATAAGAACATGTCATGATTTAGACAAACTTTTAAGATCACTGTGATTATTATAGTTTGATACTTAACACGTTACTTTTTGGATTTAGTCAATGATTGGAACCAAAATAAACCATATTAACATCAAATGTTATGGAACTATTATGTATTGGGATTCCATAATTAGGTTGTTGAATTATTTTACAAAATACATTTTTTTCTATAAAAATATTGAAAAGTCTACGGATTTTTTTTGATTTTGAAATCATATATGTCTTCATTAAATTAAGAATCATAAAAAAGATCATGGGTTTATGATTTTAATGATTAATACAATTTTAAATTATTAAAAAATATTTGATGTTTTATATTATATAACTTAATAGAGATTAAGGATATTTTGGGAGATATTTTTGGCAATACAACCCATTAGTTTAGTGTATATTTTTGTGAAAAAATTATTTAAGGAATAATGTCGTTTCATTTTGTAGACATAAGTTTAAAGGTAAGGATAACCTTTAGGGTTTATCTGATATTCGAATTCTTGGTAATTATGGATTATTATATTTTTGGGAATGAAAATGAAAAATATGAGATAAACTTTAAGGTTAAAAAAATTATTTAACATTTAATATACTAAGTTTATTTTTGAATATGTTTAATGCATCCATTGGATAATATGAATATAGTTTCAGAAAAAGGACAAGCTTTTGGTCAGGAAACAACTCGTCACATCTGGAAAGGCCATAAGACTTGAAACCACAACTAAAAGTGAACAAGGGTGAAATTCCTACCACTGACCTACATGAAGTCCTATTTAGCGTGACATAGTTTTATTTAAATAAATGATAAAATAGATAAAGGATAATTTAATTTTGGTAATATTTTTTTTATTTAAACAACCGTGGGATTGGAAAATGATTTGGTGATTAAGTGATTAATGTTATTTCAAAATAAGTTCACTATTTTGGAAACCCTATATGATCAAGGCAACCAGATTATAATGAAATTTTATTTGAGGAATAGTGGTTGAATTTTATTTTTTATGAATATATGATTTCATTGTGGATTTATGGCGATTTAATGAAATAGTTATCATATCTTTTAGATTATATGTTTAAGGCATGCACATTATTTTTGGAGATAAATATTAAATTTATATTGGAATACTATGTAATCTAGTTTTTTGAATTGTTGGGTTTTAATATTAGGCTGGAATATTTTTGATCAAATTTAAGGATACTTATTTATTTTTTATCTTATTTTAATTTTGTGTATTACTATTGAATTTTAAGAGATTAAAGTTGTTTTATTCATTTTAAGGTATATTCTTTTGAAGTTATCTTATCTTTTGGAAACTGTACTAGTTTTTTAATGTATAAATATAGTAGGAATATATATTTTTTTCTTTTGTGGATTTTACGATCTATAGAATTTTATTTGAGTTATTTTGACATAAAAAATTAAATTAAAAAAATTCATACTCATTATTTAGATAAAAATATGAGTTTATGGTGGAAATTAATTAAAGGATTAAACTCTTCTTTATAAGTAAGTATATTTACTTATTTTTTTACTCTATGAAGTAAATAAATTCCTAAACTCTAGGATAACAATTTTGAAATAAAAAATTTATCTTTTTGCTTTTCTTATTTAGAAATAAATGGTCTTTTAACTGATAATAGATTTATTGTTTTTTTATCATTAACACTCTAATGACCATGTTATATATCAATATAAATCATAACTTTAGAGTTATATTTCTATTCCATGTCCATATATTCAGTTTTGACTAGTTTTCTACTATTTATAATCCTTGTTTTTGGTGACCCAAACATTTTCCTTTCCCTATTTTTAAGTGGAAGTTTTATTGAACTTTTTTAGGATGTGTGTTTCCCAAAAATAAATTTTCAAATATAAACCTTTGATTATTGAAGTGAAATTTAAAATTATGAGGATGAAATTTATTAAAGGGGAGAATAATTTTACACCCCAAGATTTTATGGTATGTATTTTTTAAAATAAATTTAATCAATTTGATAACATATGTTGCATACAACACCGAGTTTAAACGAATAATGAAATATTATTATGTGATCTCTATAAACTAATTTTTAACTTGGAAGGAATGGATATTGTTATCCACATTATGAAATATATAATTTTCTAACTCATTGTTAATATATTAATTAATTATTTATAAAAAATAACATAATTTTTATAAAATTCATTTTTTTCTTCAAAAATATGTTTTTTTTCAAAAATGACTTTCTTTCTTTTTATGAGTAAATATTATAATCAATTTATAGAAATTATATTTTATAAAAATAATATCATTTTTGAAATCATCATATTAAAATTATATAATGGGTAATTTTTTGGAATTTAATGAAAAAATTTATTTTCTAGTTAATAGATAAAAATACTAATTTTTATAAAACTGTCATTTTACCTTAATATGGTATAAGTATATTTTTCATCATAAAAATGCATTTTCCAAGAAAACTGTTTTTAATTACCTTTTCTAAGATTAATTTTAAATTAAATTATAAAAATTCTATATTTTAAATTTTTAAAATTTGTTGTTATATTGGGATTCATAAGGTAAAAATTTATTAACTAGGTCCCTTTTATTTTTATATAATATGAATAGTAACCTTGGTAATTTTCATTACCATGGTAAAGGGTAAATTGGGTAATATAAGTTAAAAATAAAATGATAAGGACTATAAAATTACCCTAACACTTGCCCTAATTTATTTGGATGAGTTTTTTTAGTCTATATGTATTCAAGGTTCATATATATGACCATTTCTTTCTTTTAGGAAGTGATTATGACCCTTATAATATTTTATTTAAAGATAACTCAAATATGTCACAATCATGATTTTAATAACTATAAAATTTTTAATATAGTGTTGTCTAGAATATATAATTGACTATAATTATTATTTTTAAAGATAAAGGAATTAAATTCATCATTATAATTTATTTTTAATTTTTATTGAATAACTAATTACCTTATATGCTAGAAAAACACTAATGAAATAATTATTTAATTAATAGTAAAATAAAATAAATGATATTAAAAATATTAAAATAAATTTAATTTGAGATAATTAATTTCATAAAAAATTTTCTAGATTAATTTGAAATAGTGAAGATGTATTAAAATATTTTTTTTCAAGTTATCTTGTTGTATTTAAATTATTATAAGTCAAAGCAATTAATTGTTTCAAAATTGACATTAATGATATTTTAAAATAAATAATATTTTATTAAAAGATATAAAATTTAGAAAAATCATAAATTCATCCAAGTGATTAGTATATAGTTTAAAATATCAACGCTAATCCATTTATAGGTATATTTCATTTTATAGTAATAATATTGACCCTTAAAAAGTTAAATCCATGTTGTCATGGTAAGAGTTAAAGGGGTCAAATATGGATTTAAACCAAAAGATAAGGGTAGAAATTTACTCCCAAATTGTATAAATTTAATTGTATGAGTCTATTTAGACCCATAATAATAATAAATTCTAAATTAATAAGTTTTCAACCATTTTAAATTGAAAATAAATTTACATTAAATTAAAATTTTATGAAATTCCTAAAGTACCCCTCACTTCAATTATACAAGGGAAACCCTTACCTTATTTAAACCAAATTAAACCATATATTTTGACAAAAAACATACCATTTATCTTAGAAAATTCATTATCCAAGTTTTGGACGTGTTAGTATCCTCCAAGGACCCACTCCAATGTCTCTAAGAAGAGATATAGAGGCAATTCTCTGAAAAATATGTAATCATCTTTACCAACTCTTTTAAGTTTATTTCTCATTATACTTCCTTTTCAAATGTTGTATCCACCCTAAAATAATAAATCCAGTATCATATATATACTCATATTTATTATTATTAGTATTAAACAACCATATTATACCTTGTATCCATCCTATGAAAAATGAAAGCACCACACATGCGTACGTTTGTCTTATCGTCTCCACATAACAGTGAAATTTATTTTTCATCACCACTATATAAGGATGATTATAATGATAGTAATAGTGGATATATATGGTAAATATGAAATTATTTTGAATCAGGAAAATTAATATATCATCCACTTCCTTACCATTTCACCCATTAAGGGATGATATCATATTTCGTGCATACGTACAACCTACCGTCTCCACACTGCAATGCAATTCATTTTCCATGTTAAACTTTCAAGAATTATTCTAAAAATATATATAATGTATAAATATTATATATATGACCCTAATATTATTATTTAGATGATTTAAATATAACCTATTCATAAGAACCAAGGCTTACACAACAATTTGTGTATAGGAAAACCAAGCACTTAACACCCTAAACAAGGGTAATAAAGAAATATTATTAAAAAATAGGTGATAAGAAGATATAATAGGATCATGAATGATATAATAATATGAATATGTTTAGGGTATAAATTAATAACATGATTAAAACCATTATTGAATCCATTAAATCATGTTCAATTAAAATAAAGTTCATTGTAAGGTATTTCTTAACTCAATTTCTGTTCAATGGGTTAATACTATAAATTATTGATTATTTGTTTCTATGATTATGTGTATAATGAATTATGATTACCATATATTGTATTTCTACTTTATTTATGTATATTTTTAGTTGATACACATAATATATTCCTGAATAAATTCTCACTTCAACATTAATGTTATTTTAAGAGCTTATTTCTCAATCTCATTATAATTTAGATGGTTTACCATTAAATTTAAATTAAAGGAAATTATCTGACCATTGATTAATAAACCATTTAATTTTATTATACTTTGGTTATTAATATTTATTTAGGTAATAGTATTATTTTTCTACTCTTTGTTACTTAAAATGTTTTAGAAAATGTTTTCAAGAAAACCTGACATCATTTACCTCTGCAGTCAGAAATATGTTTTATTCCCAAACCATGTTTTCTAAAAAAAAATTTCAATTTTGTTTATCCTTTTAAAAATTATTTATCAAAGGAATTTTCACCCATTTTTACTCTTTACAAAATTCTTTTAGAGGAATCTTATTTCATTTTCAGAATAATGTTTGTTTGTCTTTTTATCAAAAAGTGAAAGGAAAATTTGTTTTTAACTTGAACGACATGAATAAAATTTCCAGCCATCTCGGCCACTCAAAAATTTTAAATATTTTTTGATAAGTTTCAAAGGGTACTTTAAAATAAAATTATTTTCAATATTTTTTTGGAAATTTTATTTTAAAAATTATTTTCCAAATTATTTTCCAAATGAAAATGATATTTTTCTGAAGAAATTTTTTAATGATATTTTATGGAAATTATATTCATCAATGTTAGAAACCCTTTATTATTACTCCAATGGGTATATATAATATATTTATTCCATCCTTAATATTCCTATGGATGTTTTATGATCATTTTTATTTTGGAAATTATTTACATTCACTTCTATGATTCAATTTTGTAGTCAATAACCTTCCCTTGAAATTTTCACTTTCCTATGAACACTGGAAATTAAATTTCTCCAAAATATCTATATATTTTTGTCTAGGATATGTCTATTTCTTAAACTGTATATTATTTTACATATAGTGTACTACATAAAAATTTATTTGATACCTGGGATAATATTGGTAAATCAGTATCTTTTACTCAATACAAATACTTATTGAAAAGGCACATTGTTTATGAATTAAATATATTATTCAATATATGAGTAATTATTTGGATAATTATGACATAGGTTGAGGAATATTTATCTAAATCCCCTCAATTCATCGATAGTCTCATGAGATGAAATCAGGCAGGAAACCCATACACATTTGTAACTAGTATGTTTTAATCTTCATTGTTAAAGGTCTTGATAGTAGTATGCTAAAAAATCTTGTGAAAGGTTTTAATGATAAATGTATCATATTCCTGGGAAACATTATATCTGATAACTAAGAATTTTCTTCATTAAGAGTTATTATTATCCAAGATATTTTTATAATTATATTGTCTACAAATGAATTTCATTTTTAGTTCATTTATTAAATGGAATTTGTGTTCAATTATTTACCATTACATATTGATTATGCTTATTAATTCATGATAGAATCTTCTATACTTAACCTTTACTGAGTATTTGACCTCACCCTTATTTGTTTTCCTTTACACAGGATTCTATGATGTTTATTGTGATTGATATATAGGGATACAAAAAGGGGATTAATGGATTTGACAATGAAGTTATTTGTGTCTTTTATGTTTTAAAATGTATTGTGAATCTAAAAAATATATATGGATTACCAGTACTACTAAACTATTTAGTCCTTTGGGAAGATATTCCTTGTATATTATGTTAATTTAATAAAGTAACCACCTAATTTGGGCTACTAGGGTCGGGGTCATTACCAAAATTGAATAAAAAAATGGTTTTTAAATTTATAATCATTAGGTCCAAATTATCTAATAAATTTCACTTTATTTTAGGCAAAATGATTAAGCTACCTTAGGTAAAAACTAGTTACTAGAGTAAAAACTAAAATGGTAAAAGTAATAGTTCAAGGTGTTAAGTGAATGAAACATGACAAAAAATTGTCTATAATTAAGTGGATGAGGTTTTTATAAACATTATCACTTCCACACTCCATTATTTTTTATTTTTGGATCAAACATTACATTTTTAATATGGGATTATTTTTGTTAATTTAAAATATTTATAAAAATCAATTTCTAACCAGTTATAAAAGGGGAATCTCACCACCTATTCAAGGAAATCATAAAAACTTTGGTTTTCTCCAGAAACCCTACCATTTTTCCTTCCCCAATAATAATATTCCACTCTAATAATATTTTCATCACTATTAGTTATCATAATACTTTAATTTACAGGGAGACTTCTAAAGAAAATTCAAGTCTCCGATGTTAGTATTATCAACTACTTAACATCTCCCGTTAATTATAACCATTAAAATTTACTATAAACACACTAATATAAGGATATTAATATAATTTATATATTTTAATGTTAATATATTATGGGTATAATTATTTATTATTTATATACCCCATCCATTAAGGAAAAAAACCATTGTTCGTACGTTGTGTGGGAAATCACCACCATGACACAATGTGCTTCATTTTCATTAACCACCTTAAAAGGATGAATATATGGATGATATTAAATGAAAAATATAATATTTATTATATCAAAAATATTATGGTATTCCAAATTAAATAAACTATTAATGACATCATCCACAAATGATTGTCATTAATTTAATCATTTAAAATAAGCATACTAAGAGGGTAAAATTTTATTCAAATTGGGTAATATTTTCAAATATATTCATTATTATTCTAAGTTATTAAAATTATAATATATATAAATAATAAACACCAAATAAATTATGCTTTTGGTATAATTATATTTCAACAAAACCGCCTCATAATCATTCATTAAATTAGGGTATGATCATGTTTGGGTCAGTTTAACCACCCACTTAAGCAATAATTTGAATTTATACCATCAATGACTATTGGTATATAATTAATATTATACTATGATACAAATGTTAAAATAATTATTATGTTTAGTTATAGATATATTATATCAATATCTAAATCATTAATTGAGGAAAACACTCTGTTTGTAAAAAATCACCAAAACATGCTTATTATTGACTTTATCTTCAAGGATAAGGTCTAAAAAACTTATGAAGGTAATTTAAAACATCATAAATTATTATAAATTATCCATAAATTTAAATTTAATGAAATATTAATAATTTAATTTTTAATAAGAATGAATAAAAACACTGCTAATATGAAACTTGTACAAACGATCAAAACTATAAACACCGATGTGGAAAATTAGAATAATTAATATAAAAAATGACTATTTATGAAGATTATTTATGAAAATTTTTATGAGTAATATTTTTCATGAATTTATAAAGATATATATCTTCATGATATATAATTTTAAATTATTTTAGTGAAAGTCATGACCAGAGGTAAGGGTTTTCTATATCAAATTCCTTTCTTTGGGTCAAGATTTGTATTATATACCTAATTTTATCTATGTGGTGTATATAATTACTATTTGAGATGTTATATAATGAAATTAATTTTATTAATGGAATTTTAAGATAAATTTTAAGGCAATCAATTTCAAGAGGCTGTGATTGAATTTTTACTCAAGCCATAAGTTGGGTTTTTTCTATCTTAATATTCATTCTTTGGGGATCATATTATAATCACCACCAATTTTATTTTGTGTGGTGAATACATTGGCATTGAATAATTTTTTCCATATTTATCATTAATTTTTTTATGTATTTACAAGTCTATATTGTTATCCCTCTCTCAAATTATTTTTATTCAATATTTCTTAAAACCATTGTAAAAATCAATCTTTTCCATGTTGAAAAAACCATATTATGTTTTGGTAACATAAAATTGTTTGTAATATTGCTAGAAAATACATCCCTAATTGGATTTTAGTGATTGGATGTGGTTTTGTATCAAATTCACTTAAGGGTAATCACCCAAAAAATGGTTGGTTTATCATTGAATCAATCATCACCCAAATGTATGATGAGTGGGTCTAAGAATACGTACATGGAGAGAGACTATCAAGGATATGTTTTGGAATATCCACATTCTCTTATTGAACTATAATGAAGTATTTTTCCTACAATTTTCCTCCATATCCTACAAATAAACACTATTCAACCCAAATTCTATCTTATATGTAAAAACCAATACATTGAAGCTACCCTTACCCATATATTTATTTGATAAGGGTACTACCTATTAATTTGATGATACCTCACAGATTCCAAGATTATTAATGGATTTTATTATATAAATCCACAATATTATATTCAATGGGGATGCATTTTATGTTTCTATTTCTCATTATATGGATAAATAAGTTTTATTCAATAACAGGTTCTTTAGGGAAAAATATGAAAGGTTTTTCTAACACTTTTAGTAAATTCATCATATTTAAATAGGTGAAGGGTGGCGATCAGAATTACATAGCCACTCAATTCATCAAAACATCTCACGAGGAGAAATAGGTTAGGTTTTGGTGTATACCTCTTCCCATAATAGGAAACTTTTCTTCTTATAAGGCCTTAACAACAAGTTTTTATTTCCATTATTACACAATCCATTAGTATGAGATAAATGATTATTTTTATCCATGTTTTCATTTATTTTAATGGATCTAGAATTAACTCATTTTATATTTTTTATGACTTCATGTTTTTCATTTATTATTAACATATCAGTTTTTACCATGTTTATGTTATGTAAGTTTCCACTATATGCCACTCCTTACTAAGAATATGAGCACACCATTATTTTTCTTCCTTTCCCTAGGGAATATAGAGGAGGACCATGTGTAATTTTCAAGGATATTCTGGAAGTGATAATAATTTTCTCTCAATGTATTCATAATACACTATATGTTTCAATTGTAATGTATTTATGTATCCAGTCTTCCAAGACTACTAAGCTTTTCAATCCTACTGAAACTCTTGTATTATATAATAATAATATAATATAACTAATGAATCTTGGTTTTTTGAGTCTAGTATGTTATAGTTGGTATGAGATAATGTTTAATAATAACCTTGGGGAATAAATTTATAGGAACCAAGTTTTATAGAATAATTTCTATGAAAAAAGGATCAATTTTTCTAGCGAATACTTAAGAAATCATAACAGGAATTGGATTCTATAATTCAATGTTATGAGCTAATTGCGTGTATGCCATTATGGAAATATGAAGACTAATGGGTGGAATGGAAACCATATAAACTCTCGTATTCAACAAAGGTATATCCCCCCCTAAACAAGTGAATGATGTTGGAATTGAGTCTAATTAGTTTATAACCATATCAAGGTTGTTAAGATATGTTATGACTAATAATCTCAGCAATATAGAGCAACCTACTTTTCTAAATCATGGTATAACTACATTGGACCACTTCATGTGATAAAACCTATATTATTTAGTGTAATCACGAATTAATTGTTATATAAACAATAGACTAAATCCCTAGAGAATATCTTTCTTGCTTTGGGAAGTAGTGAAAAGGGAAAAGTCTTCATGGTAGACTATCATCTAAAGGGGGATGCAGAACATTGGTGGTCTATAATTCAAAGCACTAAAGTGGAACATGAGATCATGTTTATGGAATAAGGAACTCTTTAGTAGGTATTATATGAAAAATACTTCCTTTATGAATAAAGAGTGTAAATAAAAAGGAAATTCCTCAATCTTAGATAAAAGGAGGAGGAAAATATTACCGAATATGAGGCTAAATTTACAAGGTTAACCAGGTACATAATAGACTATGTATGTGAACTGAAAAGAAAGATTTATAATTTATTTCATGGGTCAAAAATAATCCTTCTAAGGGTACTAGCCTCTCTGAAATTTTCATTGTTTGAGGATATTGTCTCAAATTATATTAAAATAGAAAATTAGTAATTTAGGATATATGTATTTAAGGGAAATATGTATAGGAAGAGGCAAGCTTAGAATCAGGGGATGAAAAATGCGGATAAGGGTAATAAAGGTAGCATGATATTTCCCACATTTGACAACTATGGGAAGAAACAAATTAGATCTTGTAGGAAGAGAATACAAGCTTGTTACAAGTGTGGAGAAAAGGCCATTAGGCTCACCAATGCAAGAGCAGAAAAAAGCTATTGATGTTCAATGCTTTAATTATAGGGATAAGGGACATTATGTGAAATGGTTCCCCAAACATCAAGGAAATATACCTCATAAAAGTGTAAGGGATAAAGGACAAGATTATGCTATTACCACAGATGAAGTCAAAATTACTAATGAAATTATCCCAGGTACAATTATCATTTCTTCAAAGTTAGATAATGTTTTATTTTATTATTTATATTCACACACTTTTATATCTTACGTATTTTCCAAAAAAAAAATGATACTTCCCTATCACCCAAGTAAGGGATTTATAAACTAATACACAAAGTGTGAGTCTTATTAAAACAAAGACGTGTTATGAAGTTTCAATTAAGATGCATGTGAATACCCCTTTTGAATTTTTTGTTATCATACATATGGTTTACTTTGAGATGATCCTGTTATAACTCAAATTTTTTAAACGAAATTACCTTTTGAATAAATAAGTTCCTTATTAAGTATTATAGTTACAACAAATACAAGAATTAATTTAGTTATGTTGTACCAATTATAACATTTATCCTATCATATTTAAAAGAATATTAATAATCATAACCATGGATAATAAATTTATTTTATAGTGATTGATAAGATTAGTATATATTAAGAGTTATGATAAAGTATAATTTTCATAGATGGAAGTAGTGATGGCCTTGTACAATAGGATCACACCCTATTGAGCCAATATATTAAAGATTTAAAAGGACATGGAATAACTAGGATTTTCATTTGACCAATCCGAAGAAAAAGACCAACAACTAAAGCAAGAAAAAAACTGTTTATAGGAGAAGTTCAAGCTTATCCAGATCACAACCAAAACCATGTTTGCTGAACCACCCTAATAAAGCACCATCATCACACACCTTACCCTTATCGAATACGATGGTGTAATTAGGGTTTATATATCTAGACTATAGGAATATTAATTTATATATTTATTTTTAATTAAATAATTATTACATTTATCACTTTTCATTATTAAAATTTTATATGAGTTGAAAAAAATTATATTTTAATACGAAGAAACCAAAATTGTGTTTTTTGAAAATATATGATTTTAAGTAAAAACCTATTTTTTTATAAATTCAATAATTTTTAAATAAATATTATTTCTTTATTAAATAATATTTATATACAAATGATAACATAATTTAGTGAAGTCCAATATAATCTTTATAAGGGTCAGAAAACTATTAGTGTAAAAAACTAGTATTTTTCAATAAATCAGAAATCTGATTTAAAAGTGTATATTATTGTATTTAGAGAATTATATTGATAAAATAAATATTTTTTTTAAATCATAACTTTTAAATTATCTAATGGTGAATTTTTTATAATTTTCTTAGATAGTCAAATTTTTGGGTAAAATTAAATACGGTATAAATATATGTTTTGTATTATGACATCATAATAAACCAAAAGTGATGTAATAAATAGTATAAATGTAATAAACGACAAAATATAAGTTTCCCCTTTAAAATAATGTTTTTTTGAAGTTATTTTATTAATTTTTTAAACCCTGAATGAATACTCAAAAATAAAAATTATATTTTAATATTTTATAATCAATTATTTAAAATCATGACTCACTTCCACATCACGCATGGTATTATTTTAAGGATTTTGGTTCCTGGACTAATAAAATATTTAAAACCACTCCTATTTGGTAGAAATCTTGGTCAAAACTAGGAGAAGTTTTTTTTGTTTCTATTATTTTATCATATAGAGTCCAAAGCCTTAGTTTAGAAAGGAATAAAGAATTTCCCCTATTTTGATATAAATACATTCCCATACTCCCACTTATCCTCACTCAAAACACATATAATATGAATTTAATATCACTATACCACTCTAAATCCTTACTATGGTGTTAAAAATCTCTTAATAAGCTCCTTACAAGCTTTCAGAATCTCCCTCTCAAGGTAAGGGGCTCCCTCTTCTTTTTATTTCAAGTGCTTTCTTTGTACTAGGCCATTTTTATTTCTATTTTTCCATGTTGTAATGTGTTTTTACCCATATAATTACTATAATTATGATTCCCATGTCATTATATACCACCTTTCACTCTCATTATCCCATTCCATAAACCTTTATGAAAACTAGTTATGCTACTGAAATTATCCTGTGATTTTCCATGCCAAACATTTTTGTAGTAAATACCCATCCCCATTTCCACTAAAGGGTATTCAGCTAGTTGTAACTACCTTTAATTGATTTCGTATCTCTATGTATGTAACATGTTTTCGATAATAATGGATTTAAAAGTTATGAAATTCACTCTTATGTTGTATTATCTATGTGGAATACAAATGCATGTACATGATATGAATGTGATGGGTGAACCCAGAATTATATAGCCCTTTAATGCATTATGTAATGTTTTTATCTTGCGAGATTCCATGTTTGGTGTAAAGGATTCTATCTTAAGAACACTATTTTATGATGTATCAACGTTTATCATTGACTTATGCTTATAATTTCACATTTTTTAATGTTTCCACATTCCTATGTTTCCTTGATGTTATCATCTTATATCATGATTCATTGATCATGATTACGTTTCTCACCAATTTTATGTAAATTTTATAAGAATATTTGACTAAAATGTATTACTTTAATCATGTTATTTTTTTTATTATTCTCTTGTTGTTATTTATAGATTACCCTTTTCTTATACACATCCCTAGTTTATCCCGTATAGTATTATAATATCAATAAAATATAAGGTCATGTTTTAGAGTTTTTGAATAAATTTATCATTACCATGTTTCAATTTAATGTTCTATGTACCTAATTTTCCAAAGGTATGGGGTTTCACTATATGATGGGATTGTATTATGTGAATATTTATGTAATTAATAAAAAATTAATGGGTATTAAAGATATGTAACTTTATAGTTGGTATCAAAGGAAAGTCAAGATATTTTTGGGTATTAGGATTAAAACACCTTATTGAAGCCTTAGGGATGATACTAAACATTTAAAAACATCCCTAAATTATTTTAAGGTAAAAATGAAGTGGATCAAAGAAGAAAAATCCCTATCTAGATAATAAAATTGGATGTGTCTTGGACACAGTTATACCTAAGGGTCAGAACCTCAAAATGGGAACATTGGTATTTGAATCGACCATCATTTGGTGTACAAAAAAGAGGCCATTACTAGTTTGACACTCTTGAGGGATATGATTTGGTAAATTCACAACCTCTTTAAGAACCATTATAAGGAGGTATATTTCGTAATTTGTGTGTCGATTCATGGTATACTATAAATTTAAGGATGAATGAAATAAGTCTATGTATATGATGAAACCATTTCCCATATCAATAAGAAAATGGGATGAAATAACCATGTATTTCATTATAGGACTACCTATGATATCTGAAGGCAATAATTCCATATAGGTTGTAGTTGAATTCCATATAAAGTCAACTTATTTCAATGCTTTCATGGAAGATTTATCTCTCAAACAACTCATCAAGATATACGTCAGTGAAGAGGTAATAATTCAAAGAGGGATACTGTCCATTGTATCTGATAGATATATGAGGTTTACCTTGAGGTTCTGGAGAATCCTTCAGCAAGCATGGGATATAGTGTTGAGTTTTAATACTTCTTATCCCCTTCATATAGATGTCCAATCTGATAAAACCATTCAAAATCTATAGGATATGTTATTATAATGTTCAATGGATTTCCAATTATGTTGGGATCAACACATTCCCTTAGAGGAGTTCACATATAACAATAGATTCTATTCAATCTTTCAAATGACACCTTATGAGGATCTATATGGGAAGAAGTGTTGGGATAAAAATTCTAGGATAAAGTTGGAGAGTAGAATCTAAGGAGACCTGATTTTATCCAAGATATGATAAAGAAGGTTCAAACCATTAAACATCATATTAAATCCATGAAAATTTTATAGAAAATCTATACAGATAACCATCGATGAGACCTGGAGTTTGAGGTCATAGATAAGGTTTTCCTTCATATATCACAGTGTAATAAAGTTATAGGTTTTGGGAATAAAGTAAAGCTTATTCTATGATATATAGTCCCCTTTGATATCCTTGATCACATAAAAATATTAGCCTATTAACTAGCACTCCCACATAACATTTTACAAGTACATTATATATTTCATGTATCTTTCTTGAGGAAGTGAATACGGGACCCATCACATGTATGGAATCTAGTTCTGGTACGATTGGAGAATGATATTTCAAATGGGGAATACAAAATGGAGATCTTATAATATATAGATTATGTTCTATGAAGCAAGACAACTAACCTAATGCAATTGTTGTGGCGAAATCATAAGTTTGAGGAAGTAACATGGGAATTAAAAGAGGCGACACAATAGAATTACCATCATCTATTTTAGTGAATGAAATGAAATTTCAAGGGTGAAGTTTTTTAAGTGGTAAAAAATATAAAAACCCAAACTTTTATAAATTAAAAGCCCATTTTTAATGAATAAGTTCATTGTTAAGTATTATTGTTATACAAAACACATGTACTACTTTGGTTATTTTAAACCAATTATAAAATATATTTTTTCAAATTTAAATGAACATTAATAATATTAACCATTGATAACATATCCATTTTACAATGACTGATAAGATTAATATATATTAATGGTTTTGATAATGTCTAATTTGTGCAGACAGAAGGAGCGATGGCTTTGACCAGTAGGATCATACCCTATGAAGCCTATTTATTATAGTTTTTGAGGAATATGGTATAAAAAATATTTTCCCTTAACTAATCCCAAGTTGAAATTCAACAACCGAAGCATAAAAAAAACTATTTATGGGATAAGTTCAATCTTATCAAGATCACGATCCAAACCATGTTCATTGAACAACCCCAAGAAAGTACCAAGATCACACACCTTTCCCTTAGGATGAACATTGGTGTAATAAAGGGTTATATATCTATAACCTAGTAATATAAATTTTTATATTTATTTTTACTGAAATATTATTATTTATCCATTTTCACAATTATACTTTTATATAAGTTGATGAAAATTAGATTTTAATATGAAGAAACCAAAATTACATTTTTAGAAAATATAGAGTTTTAATTAAAACAATATTTTAATGAATTTAGGAGTTTTAAAATTATAGTTATTTTTATATTAAATAATATTTATTTATAAATGATAATATAATTTAGTGAGGTCTAATATAATATTTATAAGGCTAGACAATTATTATTGTCATAAAAACCATTATTTTTCAATAAATGAGAATTTTGATTTAAAATTGTACATTATAATATCTATAGAATTATTTTTATAAAATAAATATTATTTTTCATATAAACCTTTTGAAATTATCCAATGGTTAATTTTTCATAATTTCCTGTGAGTGTCATGTTTTTGGGTAAAAATTAAATACAATATAAATATAAGGTATGAATTATGACATTATGGTTGGCCAAAAGTGATGTAATAAATAGTATAATGGGAATACAAAAAGAAAAATATGTTTCCCCTTTAAAATAATGTATTTTGAAAGTTATTTTATTAATTTTATAAATAAATAATTAATCCTCTAAAACCTATATTATATTTTAAGGGTTTAAAATCAATTATTTATAAACATGACTCACTTCCACATCACCAATGATATTATTTTAGATATTTAGGTTATTAGACTTATAAAATATTTAAAACCACTCATCTTTGTTAGGAACCATGGGAAAAACCATTAATATATTTTTTGTTTTTTCTTTTATCATATATAGTCCAAAACCTAAGTTTAGAAATTAATAAAAAATCCCCATATTTTTATATAAATACCAACCCATCCTCCCACTCATATTAACTAAAAACTCACTAATCATGAATTACATATCCCTCTACCCATATAAATACCTCACAAGATGTTCCCAATATCTTAAGAAGATCCTCCCAAGATTTTAAAAGCACCCGCTCAAGGTAAGAGACTCTCCTATTTTTTTTTATTTCAAGTACATTGTTTGTACTAATATCTTTTGATTTTAAATTTTCCATGCTGAGATATGTTTTTAAACATACCTTTAATATCATCCTAATTCTCATTCTATGAGATACCACCTTTCATTCTCATTCACCCCTTCCATAAACCATTATGTACACTATTTCTGAAACTGTCCTATGATTTTCCATGCCAAATACTTTTATAGTGAATACCCATCCCCATTTCCACTCAATGATATTAAACTATTTTTACCTAAACTTCTTTATTTGGGACATCAATGCATGTAACCAACATTCCTTAATAATGGGGTTAAAAGTGATGAAATTCATTCTTATGTTGTATGATCTATGGTGTAGACAAATTCATGTACATGATATGAATGTGATGGGTGGGTCCGAAATTATATAGTCCTATAATGAATTGGGTAATGTTTTTATCTCATAAGATTTAATTTATGGTGAAATGGATGTTATACTAATAACAAAATGTTATAATGTCTCAACTGTTATCCCTGACTAATGCTTATGATGTCTTGTTTTATGTTATTTCCATATTCCTATGTTTCCTTGATGTTATCATCTTATATCTCACTACGATGATAATTTTTATGATTCTCACCCATTTTATGTCAACTTTATATGCCAATTTTACTAATAGGTATTTATTTTATCATTTTATTTTTTTATTATTCCCTTAAATAGATTTATATATCACCCTTTTCTTATGCACATCCCCTACTTATCTCTTACAGTATTATAAGATTGATGTTATATAAGGGCATGTTTTTAGGGTTTTTAAGTAATGTTTTTGTACCAACATTTCAATTTCTTGTTTTATGTACCTAATTTACCAAATATACTATGTCTCAAAATATTCTTACATTGAATTATGTGTATATTTATGTATTCAATCATGAATTAATGTGAATTAAATATATGTGTTTTCATAGATCCTTGGTATGGATCAAATTTCAAAGTATAATGATAAAAGTTATTTCCAAGAGAAGGAGATCATGATCCGTGAAGGTGAAGGGAAATATCTTATCTTTATAGTGGAAACTTCATAATCTAAATCATGTCAAAATCCTTCCCCAATAGCTCTCCATAAATAAGTTATTGATAGAGAGGAAGATCTAGTGAAATCTATAAATGAGTTGGATATCCTATGAATAGAGGATATACCTATGCTACTAAAATTCATTGATGTTTTCCAGAATAATTACTTGTTTATCCACCATAGGATGAATTTGAGTTCTCCATTTAACTCATTCCTGATGCATGTCATATATCTAAAACTCTTTACAGAAATATACCAGTGGATTTGTTAGAGTTTAAGAAATATCTGCAGGAGTTGAGTGATAAGGGATTTATACACCCTAGTGTTTTACCATGGAGATCCCCTATATTATTCATAAAAAGAAGGATGGTTCCAAGATATTATGCATTGATTATATGGAGATCAATAAAATCACTATAAATAATAAGTACCCTTTATCATGCATTGATAAATTATTGGATCAACTTCAAGGTGCCTAAAACTTTTCAAAGATCAATCTTCACTATGGTTATTATCAACTATGGTTAAATAAGGATGATATACCAAATAAAAAATTTCGAACAAGGTATGGACATAATGAGTTTATGAAAATTCCTTTGGGATTCACTAATGAAAGGAGTATTCAAGGAGTATCTTGATTACTTTATTGTGGTATTCATTGACAACATCTTGATATACAATATGATCTATGAAGAGCATGAGAGTCATTTGAAAATAATTTTTCAGACCCTCTGAAAAAACGAATTATATTGGAAGTATAGTACGTGTGAATTTTAGCTCAATAAATTTTCTTTTATTTTCCATATTTTCTCTAAGGAAGGGATATCTGAAGACCCTTCAATGAAAAAGGTAGTAAGATGATAGCCTATACTAATGAAAATAACTAATATCTAAAGTTTCCTGGGCTTAGTAGGTTACTATCGACAGTGTGTTCATTATTTTTCCTAGTTAGCCAACCCATTAACCAAGTTAATATAGAAAGGGGATAAATTCACATGGTCAAGTGAATGTGAATAAATTTTTAAAGTGATGAATATGATATTTATTAATGAACTAGTATTAACTATATCATTAACTATGAAATTATTTTTAATATATACTGATGCATCGAATAAAGGAACTGGTTGTGTCTTTATATAGAATGATAGGGTTATTTCCTATGCATCAATGCAATTGAAAATCATTGAGTAGAACTATCTAACTCATGAATTAGTTATAGAATTTGTAATATTTTCATCTAAAAACTTAGATACAATGCCTTTGTGGTGAATGATTCGATATATATATGGACCAAAAGAGATTCAAGTATATCTTCTCTTAGAAGTATCTCAACAGGAAGAAAAGAATATGGTTAGAACTACTCAAGTTCCATGATTTCTCAATAAACTAACACCATGGGAAGGGAAACAAGGTGGTTTACGAATTGAGTAGGAGGGAACATAGATTTAAAACCATTACAAGGATTAACAAGGATCCTATATGAAAACATATAGTAATGTTGGATATTGTAATTATCAAGCAAGTGGATACATATTTTCTTTTTCAAGAAAGTGTTAAAACATCCTTACTAGAAATGATAGAGAATTAATATCTGGATGATGTGAACTTATAAAGGAATATTAAAGTAGTGAATGATGGTAAAATTGATAGACTTAATACATAGAGATAGAGTATTGATGTTTGGAAGGATATTATGTGTTCTGTCCATATTTTAATTGAATAGTAATCTACTAGATGAAGAACATAGATTAAATTAGTCCATACACCCTAGTAGCATAAATATGTATAGGGATTACAGAGAACATTTACGATGGGATAGTATAAAGAGGAATTTTTGTACTATGTTTCCATATGCTTAATTTTCCAATAGGTTAAGGATGAAAGAACATATCCTAAGGGAGTCATACAACCTCTACCTATACCAATATAAAATTGGGATAATGTTATAATAAATTTTTTTAATAAAAACCTAAATACATAATGGATGAATGATGTTATATGGGTCATAGTTGATCATCATACTATTTTTTCTCATTCATTAGTGATAAGATAGAATTTACCACTTGATTGCATTACTCAAGTTTATATAAATGAAATCAAAAGGCTTGATGGTATAAATCTATAAATTATATCTTACCACAACCCTTTGATCACATCAAAATTATGGAAGAGTATTCAATGGGATATCAACATTGAGATACATTTAAGCATCACCTATCATCCCCCAACTAATGGGTAGTCTGAAAGGACTATCTATACTTTGTAATACATACTATGATAATGTTATATTGACTTAAAAGGTATGTGGGACCAATATCCACCTTTGGTGGAATTTTCATAGAATAATATTTTCCATTTGAGCATTCAGATGGAACTATATGAAGCATTGTATGGGAATATGAGTTATACACAAACCAGTTGGGAATAAGTTTGAGATAACCTATTAGTTGAACAAGATCTTGTAGAGGAGACAACTGTTAAAGTGTGAATAATCTAGGATCACATTAAAGTATCCTAGAGTAGACAAAAGATCTATGTTTAAAATGAAATGAATGAATTTAAATTAATGTTGTGGATTATGTATTCTTGATAGTTTCAACATGTAAGGAGTTATAAGATTTAGTAAAAATGTGAATTTAATCCCTAGGAAAATTTTTCATTTTTAAATACAAGAAAGAATTGGGACTATAGCTCACTAGTTGGATATGTCGTCCAATATTCTTAAATTAAATGATGTCATCCATGTTTCATTACAAAGTATATAAATTACATATCCAATGCATGTGTTCATATATCAGGGAATTGAATTAGATCCTGACTTTAGTTATAATAAAGAAACTATCCATATTCTTGACATCAGATAGAAAGTATTGTAGAATTAGATAACTTGATTAGTTAAATTTATTTAGAGAAATCATAAAACAAAAAGTGGAAACATGGGATCCTAAATAAGGTATAAATAAGGTATGTGATTTTTTTGATATCTAATATATACCCCCGGTTTTGAGGATGAAATTATTTAAGGGGGGGGGGGATGTAACACTTGTGAACTTACTGTAGTAGGTAAAGACTATATCCTAAGCTATCATGCAATACACACTCCAAATAACGTTTATTAATAAGTATATTTAAATGTTTAATTTCATAATTTCGTAATTTTATTTTTAAAAAATTAAATTTATATTTTAATTATTCATAATGATATTATCTTAAGATAATTTTTAGGATTTTTCTAAAAAAATTGATTTTTAGGTGAATAGTGTAACATACATATTTTACTAATATAATGAATTTTATTCCATTATTAGTATATAAGAAATTTATTAAACACATTAATTAAAATAAATATTATTTTAAAATTTACATTATAAATTTTAAAATATTATTGATATTTCAAAAACCCATGATTGGTATTTTGGAACTCAAGTAATATTTTTCTCAAAAATTGTATAATATATTATACATTGTTCATGTTAAAACTAATTTTAAAAAAATATAGAAATAAAATCATAAAAAATTATTTAAAATTTATAATTATTATTTCCAAATTATGTAATAAGAATCACTTTATTTTTAGGCATAACAACAAAGTTTCCATAGGTAACCACTACTTATGACGATAAAAGCTAAAATGGTAAATGTAACAATTATAGCATTAAAGTGATTGAAACATGATGAAAAATTATAGAAATTATTTTATGAGATTTGGATCATACTTATATCTTCCATAATCTAATATTAACTTTTTTTGATCCACTTGACATGTTTAACATGTGCTCCCTTTATATTAAGCTAAAATATTTACAGAAATTCTATTCTCACCACTTATAAAAGGGGCCTCTCACCAACCATTTCAAGAACCCATAAAAATTAATTTTCATACTGAAAACCTACCCTTTAAGCTTCCCCTATACTAATATTCCACTCTAATAATCTTATATTTATCATTATTTGGCATAAGGTCTTCATTTCAAAGGATACATCCAAGTAAAATTCAAGTCCCCAACGTGAGTATTATCAAGTACTTAGCATTTTCACCTAATTATCATCATTAAAATTTATTATAAACACAATAATATAATTATATTAGTATCATATATAAAATTTTATGTTACCATATTAAGGTTATTATAATTTTTCATTCATATACCCCATCCATTGAGGGGAAAAAATAGTTATTTGTGTGTTGTGTGAACTACCTCCTCCACGACGCAACATGTTTCGTTTTCCTTCACTTCCTTACATGTATAGATATAAGGATGGTATTAAAGGATAAAACGGGGTTTATGATATAATTAAGCAAATTTTATGATAAATTATAGAACTTATTAATGATATGATCAACAAATGATCATTGTTTATTTAATTGTTTTAAATAAGCATACTAAGAGGGTAACATTTTATTCATATTGTGTAATAATTTCATATCCATAAATTCTAATTATAATTACTTAAAATTTTGATATATCTCACTAGTAAACACAAAAAAATATAATTATGATTCTATTATAATGATATTACAACAATACCACCTCATAACCATTCATTAAATTAGGGTATGTTAATGTTTGGGTCGGTTTAACCACCTACTTGAAAAATACTTTGAGTATATAACATGAATGACTATAATAAAATAATTATAGTTATAATATGATATAAATCTTCAAATTATAATTTTTATAGATATTATATCTATATATGATTCCTTAATTATTGAAAAACCCTTTGTGCGTCAAAAATCACCAAAACACGCTTATTATCGACTTCATCTTAAAGGATGAGGCCTAAACCACTTATGAAGGGAATTTTAAACACCATTAATTATTATATATCAACACTAATAGTAACTATAATGACTTAGTAATAATGAACTTTGGAATAATAATTAATATGAACACTACTACTATGAAACTAGTACCAATGATCAATATTACAAACCCTGATGTGGAAAATCAGAAGAATTCATTTACAAATTGACCATTTATGAAGAGTATTGATGAAAGTGGAAAAGATTAAGGTTATGAATCAATTAGTTAAGATAACCATGTTTATGATGCGGGAGGTTAAAGTATGCATGTGTAAGTCAGGATAATAAGTAAGGGTTTTTTGTCTCAAATTCCTCTCTTTGAGAGATGTTTTGTATAATACACCCAATTTTATTTATGTGGTGTATATACTGGATATTTGAGATTTTATATCAATAAAATATTTTTATTAATGGAATTTTAAGATCAAGTTTAATACATATATGTAAGATCCTGTCTTTTCTAGGTATGTTCCTCTTGAGTTTTGGTTGTATTTCTTTTAGTTGGGGTTTCTTTACTTCTTAAAACCTTGGTGGTAGATATTTTTTTGGGGGTGGAAAGATTTTTCCATGGAAAATGACCTAATGTTTGGGGATGTATGTTTTTTTTTAAATTAACAGAGTTGGTTATAAAAGTGTAAAGGTATTATGAGGTTCATACATGGTTTGGAAGGCTTCATAGTGGGTTGGGATTTTCCTAAAAAAGTTGGACTAAAAGATGCCTACTGGACACATTCATATCAAGAACAGTTTAAATTATGTGAAAATATTTTCAAGAACAGATCATGAACTAGTTCATAGTTTGAAAAGTTACATGCCATGAAACTGGTTTACATCATGAAATAGTATATCATGGTTATTTTAACCTAAGGAAACATGTTTTTTGATGTATCTTATTAATCAAGAAATTAAGATCATGAATATCTAGGGACCATTGGTTTTAAACCATGTTATGCATATGATCTTATTTCATCCACTATGAAACCTTATCTATCAAAAATTAGGAAAACTTCAGAAGATTTTGGAGTTATTTTCTCCCTTTTAGATGTCTAAATCCATTTTTTAATCTCCAGTGAGTTTCTTTACTTTTCTTTTCCAATTTCTTATAGTTTTATTTATTATTATATTGTGATCTATTGACCACCATTTAATTAGATTTTGGTCTTGATGTTTTCATGATATTGGGTTTCCTTGTGATCACAATCACCTTCTTTATTTGTTGGTATTACCTATTAAAATCATTCATTTGATAAATAGATAAAGAAAAATAGTTTATAATAAACCCCTTTGGTCTGTTTCTATTTGTTTAATTATATGAAATATTATTTGTTTTTTCCAAATCAACTTGTGAAATAACAAATTAGATAATGGGCGATGATAATCATGTGTTTATAGTATTCCTTAGATCCTTTCAAGTCCAATAGTGTCAAGAGCTATAATGCCCCGGTTCTGAAAGCCACCAAGAGGCACCCCATACCCGGTTGGTCACATGGCCTCAAGTGCATTTCCCCGAATGCCAGAGGCTATCAACTAGTAGTGAGAGACTTGGATGTGATAGTGGGGAAACTATTCCCTCATTGGTAGAGTAACACAATGGAAGTAAAGCAGATAACAATATTGGAAGCAGTAATAGTACCATACAACAGTAAATAGTGGAAGACTAAAAGAAATAAATAACAGGAGAACATATATAAATGATACATGATACATATGTCTAAGAAAGAATCCAAGCAAACCATAATGATGTAATAAAATACTAAGCCCAATTATAAAGAAAAGAATGTAAACAACTCCATAGCATCGTAAGGATAATCTTGGTCCCATGCTCCCCGTCTCCATAGAAATTAAGAACTTGAAGTAGAAGGGCTTTTTCCCTTATCTAAAACTGCAACAATATAATCTGTTTGGGCCCAAAAGCATGACCCAAACATGGTGTGAGATGAATCCCAGTAAGAAACCACCCCAAGATCCATTCCTATCAGTCAGTGAATATATATGGCAGGCAATAAGAAAAAGAAGCATCTAACAAGAAAGTACTCAACAGTAAACACTCCTATAGTTTCAAAGCATTCAGTTTCATATATCAAGTGAGTACATAATCAAATCTGGTAATCCTATGGGAAGTACTCTCAACCTAACCCCTCTGGTTCAACCAAAACAACACAAGCAACCCTCTGGGAAGTACACACAGTCTAACCCCTCTGGTTCAACTTAAGCATAGACTCTCTGAGGAAGCACTCACTGTTAATTCCCACTATAATATCATATTGGTAACTAAAAGGTTCTATGAGGAAGAACTCAACGTCCAATTCCCCCTATGGCCCACATCGAGGAACTACAGATACTATGAGGAATCACTTATGTCCACCCCCCTATGGTCTCACATCGTAATAATAAAACATACATTTTGGAGAAGCCCTCAACGTCCATTCTCCCTATGGTATACTACACAAGGTTATCATGGCCATGTGTAAGTCAATAAAGAACAACGATATATAGAAGCCAAAGTAAAACTCAAGAACTACTTGGATAAACAGTCTATGACATCACAGTATGTCAGATAAAATCACTCCATCCTACAATACTAGGCATGGAAAGGAAAGTAGTAACCTAACAGGAAAAGCTAGACCAAACGGTCAAAACAAGAAAATATGGGCAAAACATCCATATCTTAGAAAAACAACCCTAATATCAACAATTAACCTCTATCCAAACAAACTAGGCATAGCAGAAAAATAATAGGGTTAAAACCATAAACACACAATACCCCGTTCAAGGGTATTGGGCACTTTTTCACATATAACTCAAAGACTATCTACAAAAAGACACAAACCACCTACCTCGACATCGTAGGATCGTTATACATGAACATGAATCCTTGAATCACCTTATAGCACCGTATATCTACAAAAACATCCAAAACGTTCAACCAACGATATCTCAAAAGAGAGGAGGAATCAGAAGATGATGTTCAAGAAGAAGAGATATCTCACCAATTTGATTCCAATGCAAACGACAGAGTTCTATTCAGAGAACAGATTCTCGATCAGAGGATCAGTGAATATCCACACCATACGGACACTCTCAGATGAAGAAAACGAAGAAGAATACGCTTCTTCCAATTAGACACGACCCTAGTCCATTTAATGAAAAAAAATATAAAGTACACGACATGTACTTTAGAAGTACACGATGTGTACTTTCCCTTAATGGCCCCCGCATTAGGTGGTCTCTAGGTCACCACACATGGCAGTCACAGGCCAGCACACGGCTACCCGTGGTAACCGAGTACACGATATGTACTTATAAAGTACACGACGTGTACTTAAGAAATTTTCATAAATTCCTCTTTTTCTTAAAAAAACCAGAAAAGGGAAAACATAATTGAAAAGAAGATCTAGGTTCTTACAAATTTCCCCCCTTAAATAAATTCATCCTTGAATTTCCCTAGCATGGTGGCGTAGAAGAATAAACCCTAAACAACTCTGACCACTACGATCGTACATCAACCTCCCTCTCCCAAGTCTTGTCCTGGACTCACCCGTGCTTCCATAGAACTCTTACTAGAGGAACAGACCGACCATGAAGAACCTTATTACTTTGATCAACAATCTGGATAGGGCACTCCTCGAATGATGCATCCACCTCCAAATTTACTTCCTCGGGTTGGAAAACATGAGACAGGTATGAGAATTAACGTCGAAGCTAAGAAACATGGAATACGCCATGCATAGATTGGTACCTCTAAGGTAACTGCAACCGATAGGAAACCAGAACAACTCTCTCCAATAACTCAAACAGCCCGACATACCTCAACGAAAGCTTACTCTATCTCATAATCCTCCTGTGTCCCAACCTTGGTGTGCCACGTAGAAAAACCTGATCTCCGACTTTGAACTCCAAAGGTGGTCTCCGACGATCAACATAAGACTTCTGTCATGACTCTGTAGTATCCATCCTCTTCCGAATCAACTATATCTGCTCTATGGTATCCATGACAAGATGGGGTCCCAGTATAGCTGCCTCTCTTGCCTCAATGCAACATAAGGGTGATCATCATGGCCTACCGTACAAAGCCTCATAAAGTTCCATCTGAATAGTTTTTTGAAAACTATTATTGTAGGGAAACACCACAAGAGGTATGTGATTCTACCAAGAACCTCAAAAATCCCTGATGCATGCTCGAAGCATGTCCTCAGGAAACTGAATTATACGCTCAGACTGGCCATCTGTCTGGCGATGGTAAGATGTACTCAAAAGCACCTATGTACCCAAAGCCTTCTAAATCCCCTTCCAGACTCAAGAAGTAAAAGGAGTATCCCTTCCTAAAACAACGGAGTGTGGAACTCCATGTAAATGTACAATCTCTCAGATGTATAACCGTCCCGTATCATTAACACTAAAGGTCTCCTTGATCAGAAAGAAGTGATCAACCTTCATGAGTCTGTCAATGAAAACCAAAACTACATTATTCCAGTGAGGTGACCTTGGAAAACCTGTCACGAAATCCATCGAGACATCATTCCACTTCCACTCGGGAATGGTTAACTGCTGCAAAAGTCCTGCTGGTCCCTGATGCTCCACCTTCACCAGCTGATTGGTGGAACACCACATGATGAAACCAACAACATCTCTCTTCATACCTGGCCACCAATACTGGTGATGTAGATCACAATACATCTTAGTGACACCAGGATGAACTTCCCAAACCAAGGAATGAAAGTCCCGCATCAGCTCCTCACGTATGTCTACTGACACCCATACACTACCATGAAAACACAGGATCTCATCCTCTTCTATGGTCCATCCAGGAGTAGGGTCCTCTCCTAACACACTCTCCCTTAAGACTAGGTCTTTAAAATCTGATAGCTACCTCATTCTCACTCGATCAAGAAGAGTAGAGGTAACAACCAAAGAAGAAAGAAAAGTTCTCCCCTATCTGTCATGCACCTCCAAATGCATCTCAAAGAATAGAGCCATAAGTTTACACTCACCGCTAGCCTCCTGAACTGCCTGTATCCGAGTCCTCCGTCTCTACACATCAACTACTGCATTACCTTTCCCAGGTGTATAGGCAAGTTCAAAGTCAAAATACTGAAGGTAATCAACCCACCTTTGCTGTGTCAAATTCAGGTCACATGGAGTGAAGATATACTTGAGACTTTTGTGGTCGGTGAACACCACAAAATTCTATTTCAGAAGATAATGTCACCAATAGCATAAGGCAGGAACAACTATAGCCAAATCGAGATCGTGCGTCAGGTAAATACTCTCATGTGACCTCAACTTTCGAGACCTATACACAACGACTCATCCCCCTAAATAAGCACAAATCCCAGACCAATACCTGATGCATCATATTAAATAGTATATCTCTTTCCTGGATCTAGAAATACTACTATCGTTGCTGAAGTCAACCTCCCTTTCAGCTCCTAAAAGTATGACTCACATGAATCTGACCACAAGTACTTCTCACCCTTCTTAGTCAGACCCACCAGTGGCACTACTAAGTGTGAAAAATCAAGTATGAAATGTCTGTAGTATCCAGTCAGCCCTAGAAAACTCTTCACCTCAAAGATGTTTTTCTGCTTCTCCTAGGAAACTACTTCTCTCACTTTCTCTAGGGCTACTAATACTACTGTCTCTGAGATAACGTGACCTAGGAAGTGAATCTCGTCCATCCAAAAGCATCATTTTAAGAGCATAGTATATAACTGATGCTCTCTCAGTGCATTCAAAATGATATCAAGATGTGTGGCATGGTCATTTCGAGTGTGAAAGTACACCAAGATATTGTCCATGAAGACCACCATGAAGGAATCCAAGCATGGATGGAACACTCGGTTCATCAGAGCCATATAAACTATAGGTGTGCTCGTGAGACCGAACGACATAACCACATACTTGTATAGACCTTACCTACTATAGAAGGATGTAAGAGGTACATCTGATGGTATAATGCACAACTGATGGTAACTAGAACTCAATTCCATATTCAAGAACACCTGGTCTCTTTTAATATGATCAAAGAGATTATAAATCCTCAGCAAGGGATATCGGTTCTTGACTGTCAACTGGTTCAACTTCCGATAATCCACACAATGTCTAAGGGTATCGTCCGCCTTCTTCACAAATAGGACAAGAGAACCCCAAATAGAAGTACTGGGTCAGATGAAACCCTATGACTGTAACTCCCCCAACTGCTTCTTGAGCTCATATAACTCTGGTGTAGCCATCCTATATGAAGTAATGGACATCGATGCCGCTCCTGGAATAAGCCCAATAGAAAAGTCCACCTCTCGCTCCAGAGGCAAACCTAAAAATTCCTCTGGAAAGATGTACCTGAAATGATCCACCACTGGAGGAAAGTATATATATGAAGTCCCCTGGTCATCCAGATATAGGCTAGAAATCTGGCATGTAACTCCTTCCAACCCATGATGCTCGGGTCCCGCTCTGCTCACCTAGACATCCCATTCACCCTTATGAAGAAACGATCCACCCTATGGTGATGTGAAACTCACCCTACGATGATAAGAGTCGACAAAAGACTCAAAGGGAACTAAACAGTACATTCTGAGAATGATTTCATAGCATGTCATCTCTAAGACATAGAGGTCCTATAAGAAGTGACACCCACCAACCCTGAGAGGGCACTCTTGAACTGTTGTACACTAGTAGTTCTAGTCCCCAATAGAGTGTCTAGCATCAAGATATCACCAAAAAAAAATATAGAGCATAAGTATTTCCACAACAGTAACAAATATAGAGCTATGGGAAGCCCCTGTATCGAAAAGAGAAGAAGCTAAAATGGAGGAAACTAGAATCATACCTCTAACTATAGAGGGTCCAGGATCTTTCTCCTGCTGGGTCTGCTCCACTGCAAATGTCTGACCTACACTGCGGCCCTGTGACCCTACCTGACCACTCTGAGATGATCCACCTTGATGTCGCTAATATCCTGGCGACAGAATACCATGGCCATGACCTCCACCTCAGCTTGAATGGCCAAGAGAAATCTAGTTCCTAGACTGGTGAGAAACTGGTGGTGCTGCTTCTGAATGAGGAGTCATAAAAGAACCCCTATCACCAGCTGCAGGTGAGAAGATCTGATAGAAGTGATAAAGATGACCCATCTTGCCACAATATCGGTACTCCACTCAGTCTCATGGGAAATGTGGCCACATATTTCCTCTCTTCCAACACTGGTATCATACCACCTATCTACCAGAAGATGTCTCTCGCCTCCTTGGATCTTCGTGCATAGACTCCCTATGGTGCTTCCTACTATCAGTAGGAGGGATACCAACTCTGAATGTCGAGCCACCCTGGCTCACAACTCAAGAATCCCTCTTATTTTTCTCAGTGATCAGTTCATGGTTGACTATAGAAGTGATGGAATTCAACCTGAAGATGTTCACCTGAGGTCAGATATCATGTTTGAGACATCCTCAAACTTCCTTTATAAGAATAACTCATCACCTTTTGGAATAGGCATGAAGCGCTGCAGCTCTGTGAAGTGAGAAGAATACTCCATAACAGAAGAGTACCCTACTCCAGACTCCTGAACTCTCGAGATCGATCGGCCCTCAATGTCTCTAGATAGAATTAGTCGTAGAAGGCACTGTGGAACTCATCCTAAGACCTAACCAGCTGGCATCCCGCCTGTGAGATCATATCCCACCATCTCTTGATGGAGTCTCAAAGCATATATGTTGAGTGATTCACCCTCCTCTATGGAGGTGTCTCTAGGTGGTCGAAGATAGAAAGCATGGCTTCCAACCATGAATCTACAGCCCGAGGTCTTCCATCCATTGCGAAGTTGGGAGGATGCTGCTACTGGAAAACCCACATCAGCTCTTCCATAGAAGGGGCATGATGCGGTACTACGTGGAAAGTATGAATGAACCTCATAAAGCCCTTTTAGAAATTTGCATCAACACCTGTGTCTGGAATGGTGGTTAGTGCCAAGACTGGCACTGCTGGAGAATCTAATGGTAGTCCCTGATCATCCATATACAGTGTCTGATCATTTCCCTATAACTGGTGTACAATCGGAGGATGTCTCAGTGTCATGACTCTGCAAGGTCAAGCACACACCTTAGATCAAGATTATCAAGGGCTAAAAAATTATAAGTGTAAGAATGGAACATGAAAAATAAAGCATTCGATTTTTTCAAAACATGGATACAAAGAGTGTATAATGTCTACTCGATGTGTTCCCTTGAGCCTTCACATGGGCGTGTACTCCTGCCAACCCAGGTCGTGTAACACCCCAAACACATGATGTGTCTTCCTAACACACAGCTTGTATTTGAATCCTTTTCCCCTGCCTAAGTTATCTTAGATGGATAAACCACACAATTCTCTAAAACAAGACTACATGGCGTGTTAGTGCAAGACACGTCGTGTACTAGATGAAATTCACTGACACGGGTTGTTCGTCACATGGATGGTTACACGACTCACTCTACACGGCATGTTCCAGATGGACACAGTGTGTACTGCTTAGGTTTCAACTTCCCATGTTGTTAGTCACATGGGTGAACACAGGTCTGACTATACATGATGTGTTTATGCCAGCAATGACGTGTTCAAGAAGGATTTCACCAACCCATGTTGTTCGTTGCACGACTGGATACATGGGTTACACTAAACGGCATGTTCAAGCTTGACACATCGTGTATAACTTATGTTTCCATCCATCTGTGTCATTAGTCACACGGGTGGACACATGTTCTACATAACATGACGTGTACATACGGCAAACGACGCGTTCTTCCAAGATTTCCCTACCCCATGTCTCTTTCCACAAGGACTGTGACACAGTTAGATACTACAAAGCATGTACATATAGTACACAACATGTACTTAAGAAAAATATTTCTTCCCCGAACATAAGGAGACACAACATGTATTCATCATTACACCCCATGTATTTTAGGTTTTTCTGGACATTAAGCCTCATAAACTACTCTAGATGCCCATAAAACACAGAAATGAACATTATAGTGCCAAATTCCAATCCATGAGGGCCCATAATCCCAACGAATCAAAGATTGGAACCTAACACATGTTATAACACGAATATTAGTGAAATGATCCACCAAATTCTGGTCCATGAGGGCCCATAACACCTTAATAACCAAAGTTTTCCATTCATTCAAACAAGAACTTATAAAATCCAATACCCCATTAAAAGAAGGTATTTTATCAATGCATCTGTCACAAAAACATTCATATCTAACACAACATCTATCAAAACAACATTCAATCGCTAATGCACCCTAAATGGCATTGAAAAAATGCATGATATGTGATTTCTATCAAGTGCCTATATAATTCATGAGATGGAATACCCTCATCTCATCAGGTTTCAATAGAAATAGAACCTCAATAACATCAATGATAACAACACAAAGTATGTGAATCACCCAACAGTGAAATCAAATCAAATGTAATATTGAAAAACCAGAAAAAATTGTAATAAATGAGGTAAATTGGGTTTTCCCTATACATGGTTTAGCTACTCCTGAGAAAATCTTATTACCAAGTACCTATTCCATCCTATCCCTAGATATATGCTCCAAATAGTAAGTCAAGAAGAAAAGAATTCCTCTGATGACACTTCCTAACGCCCCGGTTCCAGAAGCCACCCAGAGGCGCCCTGTACCTGGTTGGTCACATGGCCTCAAATGCATTTCCCTAAACTCTAGAGGCTACCAAATAGTAGTGAGGGCCTTGGGTGTGATATTAGGAAAACTATTCCCACATTGGAAGAGTAACACAGTGGAAGTAAAACAGATAACAATAGCATAAGCAGTACTAAAACCATACAACAGTAAACAACAGAAGACTAAAATAAATTAATGACAAGATCACATATATAAATGATGCAAGATAATTATATTTAGGAAATAATCCAAACAAGTCACAATGCTGGAATAAAATACTAATCCCAAGTATAAAGAAAGTAAAGTAAATATCTCTACAACATCGCAATCCTCATCTTGGTCCCATGCTCCCCAGCTCCACAACAATCAAGAACCTAAAGTAGAAGGGTGTTTTCCCTTATCTGAACCTACAACAATATAATCTGTTTGGTCCCAATATCATGACCCAAATAGGGTGTGGGATAAATCCCAGTAGGCAACCACCACAAGATTTGTGCCTAACAGTCATTGAATATATATGGCAGACAATAAAAAAAGAAGCAGTAAACAAGGAAGAACTCAGCATTAAACAATCCTACAGTTTCAAAGAATTCGGTTTTATATATCAAGCGAGCAGCTAATCAAAGTAGGTAACCCTCTGGGAAGAAATATCAACCTAACCCCTCTAGTTTACCCAAAATTAAACAAGACACCCTCTAGGAAGTACACACAGTCTAATTCCTCTGGTTCAGCTTAAGTATAGACTCTATGAGGAAGAAATCACCATCAATTCCCCTTATAGTCTCATATCCGTAACTAAAAGGTGCTTTGGGGAATCAATCAATGTCTAATTCCCCCTGTGGCCAGCATCGAGGAACTACAAACACTCGGAGGAAGCACTTACGTCCATTCCATCTATGGTCTCGCATCGTAACAGTAAAATAAGCACTCTGGGGAAGCCCTCAACATCCATTATCACTATGATTTACTACACCAGGATCTCACGGCTATGTGTAATTCAATTGAGCACAACGATATATAGAATATAATTTAAACCTCAACAACTACTTGGAAAAATATTCTAAAACATCACAACATGTCAGATAAAATCACTCCATCCTACAATACTAGGCATAGAAATCAAAGCATTAGCCTAAAAATCAAATCTATACCAAACGGTCAAAACAAGATAATATGGGAAAAACATCCATATCTTATAAAAAACAACCCTAATCTCAACAATTAACATTTATCCAAAAAAACTTAGCATAACAGGAAAATAACAGGGTTAAAACCGTAAACACGCAATACCCCGTTCATGGGTATTTGGAACTTTTGAACATATTACTCAAAAACTATCTATGGAAAGGAAAAAACCACCTAACAAGGAATCGTAGGATTTTTATACAAGAAATTCAATCCTTGAATCACCTTAGAACACCATAGATCTACAAAACATCCAAAACTATCAACCAATGATATCTCACGAGAGAGGATGAATCAAAAGATGGTGTTCAAGAATATAATTGAACTCACCGATGCGATTCCAACGCAACTAACGGAGTTCGATTCGAAGAATGGATGCTCAATCGGGGGCTCAATGAATATCCATGTCGTACGGATGCTCTAGGACGAAGAAGGTGAAGAAGAAGATGATTCTGCCAATTAAACGTGACCCAGGTCCATTTAATAAAAAAATAAAGTACATGGCATGTACTTAATCTTTTCAACCCCTGCATTAGGCAGTCTCCACGTCACCACACACAGCCGTGTGCATGACCGTCACATGGCCAGCACATGGCTACCCGTGGTAACTGAGTACACGGTGTGTACTTATAAAGTCCAAGGTGTGTACTTATGAAATTTCCAGAAATTCATCTTTTTCTTAAAAACACCATAAAATTGAAAACATACCTGAAAAGAAGACTTAGGTTTTTACAAGACCTGCCTAGTGAATATCGGTAGGGTGAGACCTATACTTGAACAATAATTAGCTGGATTTTTTATTAAAATTAATTTTAGTGTGACATGAGACCTTAGGTGATTTATCATTATATAATCACTTTTGGAAAATAGATTACTTTTTTATTGAAATGACATGGTTGTGTAAACTAGCATGATATTGGCTTAATATATAATCTAATAAATGAAAGGATAACTGAAAGATAATTGTTAATTATACGAATTAACTATTATGGATTATGAGGTTATGATGAAATGATTATATAAAGGGCTTGGCCAAGTTAAGATGAAATGAATATATAAAGGGCTTGTCGTGGTTACTATAAAATGATTATATAAACGGTTTAACCCAATTATGCTAAAATTATTATATAAAGGGACCAACACCGTTACACTGAAATGATTATATAAAGGGATTGTCCTAGTTATAATGAAATGATTATGTAAACAGATTGGACCATTTATGCTGTAATTATTATAGGACTTGAGCAGGTTTTGCAGAAATGCTTATATTGAGGGCTTCTCTTAGTTTTATGATTATTCCATGGATGTGTGGTTACAGTTTACATTGTTATGCTACATGATCAGAGGCATTCTGAAATGGTGATGAAGTAAGTTAATTGTATTATTGTAATAAATGATCAATTAATACATCTATTTATCAATTTATTACATGGAATTATTACCAGATTTTTTTAGACATGGTGGTGTTAACCTATTGAGTTTTACTCACACCCTATTTGGGACACTATTTGGTACTTGAGAATATTACATGGATGAAGGTTTAGAAAAGGAAAAGGGACCTTGTTGTTTTTTATTGTTTGCTGTTTGGGTTAGATTTTGGAGAGATAACTGACTAGGGATTTAGGATCATGTTATTTTGAGTTTATTTATGTCACAATTTTCTTATATATATATGAATTTCATCATGTAATTTAGTTACTTTCCATCCTGAATTTTCATGGCTCATTATTATTTGGTTTAATTGGTCCATCCTTTATCTTATAATTATAAGATGTTCTATTTATGATATTTATGTTACTGTGATATTTGGTTATTTATGTAGTATTTAAAATATATACTAGGTGATATAGTCTCCCCTTTATGTTCTATACACATCTACTGTCATTCAATAGCCTCTAGTATATGCATTCTTGAGTTCCAGTAACCAACAATATTTTTCCATGTGAGAGAGTGTCAGATCAGGGGATGTTACAAAGTAATAACATAAAATATTTTTCTTTTTTTATTACTTTACTATTTTAGAAAGGTAAAAATGAGACTAGGATGTTTTGAGACTAGGTAATGAGCTTGTGATTTGGAGTAGCTAACCCATGTATGGGGTGAAATATGAGTACCAAAGGATGGGATTGTTGTTCATGATGTTCGCATATTGTGGTTGATATTATTTCACCTTAAGTGATTCACATGTTGTGTGATGTTACTATTTCTTAAGATTTGTAGTCGTGGTCTAGTATAGAATGAGATGGGTGTGCATGAATCATGATAGGAACATAGGGATATATATTGACATGTATTTTTCAGGATAGGGACATATTTATTTCTAGTTATATATTTTCCTATATGAATTGTGAAAGAAAATCCCTGCTATATATGATAAATGAAATGAAATAACCCTTATGTCATGCCAATCCACTTGATATGCCATGCTTAGAGGGACCATTTTCTAGTGGTTCTCTATTATTGTCATATGTTGCGATTGAACTCATTGTTATACAATTTTCTAAGGAGTGTGTTTGTCTTGAAGAGAAAATAAAACCTCGTCATCTTTGAATTTATTGTCATGAGAATGAAAATTAGAAAACTCCTAATGCAGCTAAACTAGAGATTCTTATAGCTCCTGAGGATCAAATAGATGTTCAGATTTGTGATAGATTCTTGATGGTTATGTGATTCATGGAAAGGGATATTGTTCACACCATTCCTTTTATGTCAAAGTTTATGAGAGAGTTCTAGCTATATCATCTACCTATGTTCATTGGGGAGGGAGGCCCCCAAGTAGCTAAGTTCTAAATTGAGTCAGTCTAGATGATCATGAATCACCTTGAGGCACCCAATGATAGAGAGTGAAGCATGACACATGCAAGCTTTATATACCATCAAATAATTGGTGGGAAACTTTAGAGAAATATGGTAAACAAGAATAGTTATCCTAGAAGGACCTAAAGGGTTTTTTTGAGAAACTTCTATCTAGATATGTTAAGGGATGATAAGGATTACATGTTCATACCCTTGATAGAGGAGGGCATGTCAGTGATGGGCTATGCTGAAAATTTTATGGAATAAAAATGCTTTGTTATATCTTTTTTAGATAATGAAATATCCAAGGTGAGGCATTCCTAGGATGGGATTCACTATGAGATAAGGTAATTTTTTTTTCTGATTAAGTAGCTTTTCAGATGTAATGAATCTAGCTCTCATCACAGAAGTGAATCTGAGATAGAGGCCTTGAGATGCAGTCAGGCTATTTTACCAGGGATAACTGGGATCTCTTCTTCTATTAGTAAGAGGTTCCACTATGACAGTTATCACCAAGTAAATTATGGTCATAGTAGTCTGGGAAATGGGTAGCCGTATCAGAACTGTGTTCTGTTGTAGTACTATTAGTGTGGAAAGTTTGGACACAAATAGCCTTAGTGTGCAAACCCTAATTTTGAGTGTCATGATTGAGGTAGGATGGTACACTTATAGAGGTTTTATAGGTTAATGTAGTATAATATTAGTGTAAGGGAATCATAACAGGTACAAGATTCTGGGAAGGACTCAGCTCCCCCTCATTAGACTTGTAGTTAGAGTTACACTGAATGTTTTGGTCATGATAGGGGATGTGGTACCACAGTTTTGGAGACATAGTCCCCAGAATAGGGAAAAATGTAGGGGAGTCATAATGGAGCCTAGGGTAGAAGATAAAGTTAGTTTCATGCTAATAAGTTGTCTCCAACCGGTTAAGATTCAAGACCTTCTACCATTAGAGGTACATTTCTTATATCATCTACTATTGATTTTTTTATACAAGAGTATGACATTTATTTATACCTTATCCTATTTAAAATTTTTTGGGATTGTTTATGGAAATATTGGATGGTTTTGTAACCATCGATACACCATTAGGAGTGTGGTTAGAGAATATCAAATATTGAAAAACATGTTCTCTATAAATCCATTGTTACCATTTCTTTTGGTATTCATTTATGCTAGAAATGATAGGTTTTGATTTGATTCTGGGTATGGATTGGTTTTTTCTATACCAAGCTCATATAAACTGTTAAAATATGTGATATATATTTCTATCTATAGAAAGAGTCATCTACTTTCACCAGAGTGAGTGATATCTTTAGGATATTCATGTAGGACCCATTTAGAGAATATTGGATTGTCTAATGGAATAGATAGAAATTATTTCTATAGATGAATGAAAAATTCCATAGGATACCTTTACTTTAGTAGTAGATAATTTTTATGATTTATTTAACGACGAGTTCTATGAACTACCACCCAAGGGGTAGATTGAGTTCACAATTGAGTTGGTGTTGGGAGCAGAACCAGTTTCTATCCCACCTTATAGGATGTCACCAAGAGAGCTTTAGGGATTGAAAGTTTAGTTTGAAGATCTAGAAGCTAAGGGTTTCATATGGACTAGTATGCCACCATGGGTTTCTCCAATGTTTTTTTCTAAGGAGGTTGATCTAACTTTTCACCTATGTATGGACTATTGTACATTGAACTAGATGTTTAGGAACCGATATCCTCTTCCACGCATCGATTATCTCTTAAATCAGCTGAGAGGTGCCTAGATTTTTTATAATATTTAATTGAGATCATGGTATCATCATTTTATATTGAGAATTTCATACATACCTCATACTCCTTTTAAGATATAGTATATCTTGTATGAGTTTATGGTGATGTCGTTCGGTCTAATGAATACACCAATGGTATTCATGGCCTTGATAAATATGATCTTCCATTCCTTCCATGATCAGTTTGTGGTGGTTTTAATCAATGAAATATTAGTTTAATCCCAGTCAGTAGATGATCATTCCCAACATCTTGACATCATCCTGAGTATATTGAGAGAGAATCATATTTACACCAAGCTAACAAAATATAGTTTTTGGATTGATAAAGTGCACTTCTTGGGCTGTGTCATCTCATAGGCCAGAGTGTTTGTGGGAACATAAATGGTTACAACTATGGTATCTTAGTATCAACCATTTTTTTCTTCATGTTTTGGTGTTTTATGGATTCAGTAGGTTATAGTTGAAGCTTCATCCAGTAATTCTCCCATATGGAAACACTAATGGCTAGGTTATCTAATAAAGGGGTGAAGTTTTTTTGGTCAGATGCTTGTGAGGGAGATTTTTAGGAGCTAACGATAAGGTATAACATAAAGCCTTTTCTCACCTTAATAGTTCTAGGTAACACATATACCATGTATTGTGATGAATTTTAAGTTGTACTATGAGAAGTTCTGATACAGGAGGATGGAGTGGTTGTTTATGGATCCAAAATAGCTGAGACTTTATGAGAGGAATTATTATACTCATGATATGGAGTTAGATATGGTGGTAAATGACCAGAGATATTGGAGAAAGTATCTTATGGAAGAGAGTTTAATGGTGTGAACATACCACCAGAGCCTCAGGTACATATTTTATCAGGGATACTTGAACCTTTGGCATAGGAGGTGGATTGAGTATCTACTATATTTCAACATAGAGATAGCTTATACACCAGGAATGGGAAATATTTTTTCCAATTCATGGAGCCTATATAAGAATATAGAGGTTGTGAAAGAGTCTTGTAGAAAGTGGAAGATGATGGTTCTCTTTGCATACATTCATCTAGATGTTCCGGAGTTCTAAAGATGATTTTCTCTGACTTCAACATCTATTATACCCATGCTTATTGACTCGATAAATATAGAACTATTATCTTATTTGGAAGGATTAGCTTTGAGGGAAAAAATATATAGTAGGGAGACACAATTAGGATTTCCTCTTGGCATAATAAATTCTATTCTTTTCTATGGATGATTATGGTTTATACGGGATTGGATGAGGAGTTGATGAGAGAGTTTTATTCTTATAGGTGGGTAGTATACCGAGGTCTAAAAAAGATGTATTATGACCTTAATAGATATTAATGGTGTCCAGGAATGAATAAGGTAGTGAGATTTGTAGAGATATGTTCCACCTGTCAATAGGTGAAAAATAAAGATAAGAGGCCTACTGAGTTGTTATAGCCAATACCAATTTCTAAGTGGGAGTGGAATGATGTCACTATAAATTATGTGATAGGATTATCTAGGACAACTCACATGAATGATGTAGTATGGGTGATTGTAGATCGACTAAAAAAGGTATCCTAGTTCTTTCTAATAACATAGACCTTTATTGTTGATGAGTTGTGTAGTATTTATGTGTGGGAGATAGTTTAGTTACTTGGTGATTTGTGGAGAATTATTTTTAATAGAGATCCGCATTTCACATATCGGTTCTAGAAGGGTCTTTAGAAGGCTCTGGGATTCCATGTTCTTCTGAGAAAAAATTATCATCCACAGATTGATGGTAAACATGAAGGGACAATTTAGATTCTTGAAGAATTTTTTACAAGATTGTGTTTTGGATTTTAGTGGTTCATGAGAGAAGTGTTTATCACTCATGGGGTTATCTTATAATAACAGCTTATAGGTATCAATAAAAATAGTTCAGTTGGAGGATATTTTTATAAGGATGTATCATTAAACTATTTTTGTGTTAGAGGTAGGTGAGTTAACACTTTTTGGAACAATGTTTATGTAGGATATGTATGATAAGGTTTAGTTGATTAAGAGGCAGTTGGTGACTATTCAAAGAAGGTATAAATATTACACTATTCAATAGAGCTGACCTATTTTGTTTTAGGTTGGTCATTGTGTTTTCTTTTAGGTGTCACCTAGTTTGGGGAAATTCCATATCATAAAACATGGAAAAATACCACCCAAGTTTGTCGGGAAATTTGAGATATTGGAAAGAGTCAATCTAGTTTTGAAGTGATTTTCCCTTCCACCATGATGTAGTTCCATGAATGACGCGTTTCCTGTGTGACAACTTCAAAGATATCATCCTAACCCTTACCATGTGGTAGGAGTTAATGATGTAGATCTTGGTGTATATGTATCCTTTGAGAAGTATCTAATACAAATTTTGGACCATAATGAGAAGCATCATCAGGGTAAGACTATACCTCTTGTTTGAGGGTAGTGAATGCAGGTTCCGGAAACAATGGAAGCATGATATGGGTAGTTCCCAAATTTTCTTTTTTCCATGATTGATGATTAATCTGATCTTTTATACAACGAACATAGTGATAAATATTATTCAATAAAAATAATTATACAATAGAAATCTTTCTAGAACTAGAGGGAGGATCATCACATATTATTTTAATTATTTTAATTAATTAAAGAATTAGATTTATAGGAATTATTTCTTCATTCATGCATATGGAAATAGATATACATTTCTCCATTTTTGTGTTCTATAAATCAAGTTCATATTCCCTCTAGTATTTATCCACACATTTTCCACTAATAACCATATTTCCCTGATGGAATATCAAAGTGTTACCATGGTAGATCATTTTGCTTGCATCTTCTATCTTCGATCACTATGAGAATCACATCCGAAGCGTTGTCCTTGATCTGATGGAGGAATATTTCTCTCTATTCTTGGTAAATTTCTTTGAGAATAGATCTCTCTATGTCTTGAGAGGATTCTCCAAAATTGTTGTGCACAAGACAAACAAAACTAATAAGAAAATTGAGAAAATAACATAACTTGGTTTATATATCAGTAGTGTTAAAATAAAATAATTTCACATGTGCACTTAATTATTTATTTAATATTAGCGAAAACCCCATGTAAAATAATAATAATATTATTATTATTTGTCGACATTCTCTTAACTTGATAATTAAATTAAATATTATTTAATCAAATAATATTAAATATTTATGATTTCTTACCAGACCATTAAACTCAATAATTTATTCCTCTACAATATTTATCAAACCTTTAATAATGGCTATTTATTTATTAAATAATTATCACTACATTATTCCCCAATAAATAAATAAATATTATATTCACTAAATATAAAATAATTATTTATTAAATATTCTACTCACAATATATTCTCTCGAATAACTAGTGATGGAATATATGTGAAAAAGTATATATGAATAATTATTAAACAACATGTGTGAATAATATTTATTCATCTTGTTAAATAATAAATAATAATATATTATTTAACTGTGATTCTGGATACACTTAGTGTGTGACCCTCTAGGCCCTAGTGGAATTAGGAGAAGCAGCCTAATATCCAATGTTAGCATCTAGAAACATGCCAGGGCACCCATAGAGAATGAAGTTAATGCCAAAACAACATGTTAACTCATACATATTCTCACTATATAATATAATCCCTTTATCATGATTTCTCAAATCAAGCAGGTTACATACTAGTGCCATCAACCTATGTGCTCAATGTTTCTTTCTTTGACTTCCAAGAAATTGAACTTTCCTATAGAACACCATGTACATGGATTTATTTAGAGTATATAATTTCCATAAAAGGGAATGAGATATTAAATTCTATTAAAATATAAGGGAAAATTACTTTCTCACATTATTTATTAATGTAATATTACCCTTGACACACCCAAAGTATCATAACTCACCATGAATATATGTCATCGTAGTTTTTTAATACATTAATGTACATGGATCACAATAATAATTAAAAATAACCTTAAAGTATAATGATAAATACCCACATCCACATATAGTAATATCCAATAACATATAGAAATGTGGATTTCCTACTAGCGGGCCTCGTTCTCATAATAACCTACTGGATATTACCAAGGGTGTACGCCATGATAAGGTGCCTCAAAGTGCTATGAGTATCCAACCAGATATCCTATACCATTTGTTTCCCTCAAATGATATCATCTAGTTATGGAACATATATTCAAGAATAATGTCATAGTACTTTTGGGTTCTCATCATATAGGGGAACTACTATGACCTTTTAGTGCAATAGCTACTCTTAGGGCATTAGCACATACTTTTCCATGTAGAAGAGGAATCATGATGTGATAAGTAGTTTATTAATACTCTAAACAATGAATACATGTTATTATAAAGTACACATAATTTGGTTCCAGGGAACCAACTCTAATAGAATTACCCTTTCACTAGAGACAACTGCAAATAACCTTACGTCCGTTAGGTCTCATATGCTACTCATGCTTCCACTGAGATACGACTTTAGTCAAGGGGTCTAGCATGTTCTCCTCTGGGGGTACTATGCTTACTGTAACTTCACCCCTCTGATGAAAATTTCTCAAGAGGTGATACTTCTAGAGTATGTACTTTGTCTGTTAGTGTGAACTTGACTCTTTTTCAAGATCCACCGCTGTAGTATTATCTCAACACAATATGATATGGTATTTACTTATAGGTACCACAACAAGATATTGGAAAAATATTTGAATCCAAATGGATTCCTTGGATGCATCATAAGCCACTATATACCTGGACTCCACTGTAGAATCAATGATAACTGGTGGCGTTGAACTCTTCCATCTCAAAAATCCTCTATTGAGACATAAAAAATATCATGATTGTGACTTTACATAAATATAATATATCTAAAAAACATCATCAATATAACCCCCGATGTCCAGTTCCTCATATCTTCCACACACCAAGAAAATATCCTTAGTTATTCTCAGATACTTGGATAGTCTTAACAACAGTCCAATGTTGTTCTCCTAGATCTTCTTGACATCTTCCTACCATTATTAATTAATAGGAAACATAAAATATAGTATATAACATGAAATACATTATTGATCCTATCATTGAAGTGTATGGGGTCTTAATCATTTTCTATTTCTATTATTTTTTCTGGGGACACATTTTCTTATAAATATGTAAACCTTGTGACACTGGAAAAAATCCTCTCTTGGTTTTTTCCATACCAAATATCCTTAGTATCTAGTCACTATATTTACTTTTACTTAGTCCAAGAAACATTTTGGATATATGATTAATGATATTGATCCCCAGAACGTAGTTACTTCACCTAAGTCTTTCATGGATAAACATTTGTTTAACCAGTACTTAACAGATTCCAAGAATGGTATGTAATTTCCAATAAGTATTATTTCATCAACATATACAACTAGTATAATGACTAAATTTACACTAAAACTCTTATAAATACACTGATCACATTCATTCATAATGAAACAAATTTTATTATGGATTTATCAAATCGAATGTTCCATGACCTAGATTCTTACTTCAATCCATAAATGTATTTCTGCAAATTACAAATATTATTAGCATCAAAAAGAGTCAAAAACCCTTTTGGTTTTGTCATATAGACATATTAATGAAGCTTCACATTAGATAATGAATTTTTGACATCCATCTGTGAAATTTCATAGTCATGGTAAGCTGCTAGATCAAATATAATTATAATGGATTTAAACATGGAAACTGGAGAAAAGTTTTCATAGTAGTCAATTCCTTGATGTTGTTTAAACCCTTTATCAACTAGACTTTCTTTATAGGTATTTAATTTAACTTCAAAGTCTAGTTTTCTCTTGAATACCCATTTTCACCCAATGATCTTTACATAAACTAGAGCATAGAATATAACCCAAACATGGTTCTGATACATGTAATTCATTTCAGAATTCATGGCTTCTTTCCATCTTGCAGCTTATGAGCTCTCTATTCCACCTTATAAGTGAGAGGTTCATCATTTTAAACCAATAATTATTATCCATATTTGATGAATAATAAATCATATCTCTCTGGTTCTCTTACCTCTCTTACGCTCCTACATAATACTTGTGTTTCCAGAACTACTTCTTCTATGGGGACCTATGGAATTTGTTCCTACTCCAACTATTATGTATCCTGAGCATCAACTTCATTGAAGTCAATATTACTCACACTATCCTTTTTGAGGATGTGTTCCCTCTCAAGAAATATTTAAATCACTTTCTTTTTAAGGGGTTTTATAGGAAGTATCCCTTTTTTTCATTAGGAAACGCTATAAAGATACACTTTGTGCCCTAAGGTGTTATTTTATTTCCTGAGAATGCCTTAAAAATTGCCTCACAACCCCATACACATGTATGCAGCAAAATAGGTTACTTTCAACTCTATAACTCAAAGGTAATTCCATTTTCTACTTTATATGGAACTCCGTTTAATGAGTATGCTACAGTTTGTAATGCATATCCGCAAAAGGATAATGGAAGATCTGCATGAATCATCATTAACCTTACCATGTGTAACAAGGTTTAGTTCCCCCTTTCACTAAAACCATTTTACTATGGTGTATAAGGTGGAGTGATTGAGATAGAATACAAAAATACCATAAGAAGTCGATGAACTCTGGGTTAATATATTCACCACCTCGACCCGATTGAAGCTTCTTTATCTTCTTACCAAATTGATTCTCTACTTCATTCTTGAATTCCTTGAATTTCTCAAAGGACTCAGACTTATACCTCATCAAGTAGATATATCCATATATACTAAATTCATCATTTAATGTTATGAAGTTATAATATCTATCTATAGATTCTATTGAAAATGGTCCACACACATCAGTGTGTACCAATCCCAGAAGCTCTGTGTCCCCTTCACCCTGTCCAAAAAATGATGGTTTGGTCATTTTTCCTTGTAAATAATAATGACATCTTTCATGTGATTTTAGATAAGAAGAGTCTAAATAACCATATTGGCATATATTTTTCAAATAATTCTAATTTACATGAATAATACAGTGATTCCAAAGCTATAACACTATGATATTTTTTGAATTATTATTTTTAAAATTAATTTAACCCTTGTGATATTTTTCATTTCACATAACACTTAAAATAGTTTATTTTATATTAAATCACTATGTTTGGATTGCATTATATGCAGAACCGAGTTAATCATGTACTACACACAACCTAAATTTTAGCTTGAATATAAAAAAATGATGGTTAGCTTGAGACTTTGTGTATATTACACACAACACTGACTTGTCGTACACAAAACGCAACACATACTTAGAGTACATTACTCGCAACATTGAGTTTCTCTGAAATGCCTTTTTATTGTTATAATTATTTAAATGATATAATTATAATATATCCATTAAAAATAGTAATATTAATAGTGATAACTACTTTTAAAATATTTTTATAATTTTTTAATATAAATAAAACATAGCGATGATGAAAGATCTAATTTTTGGTAAAGTCATTATATGTTTTAAAATACCATTTTCTCAAATGAACTGCATTTAATGATCTTCTATGAAAAATAATAAAATTAATTTTAGATAAATTTATAAATTTAATTTGATTAAATAAACTTCATTTTTGAATTTATAATATCTAAATTATATTAGGTATAATTTTGGGGTTTTTTTTTTCGAGAAACATCATTTTTTGATGAATAGTGAAAAATACAGGATCTTAATTCAAAAACACGTTTTCATATAATTTATTTATAAGGTTAAATTATATTTTAAATTAGTTTCAAAGTTTAATTAGTTTATATTTTTATAAATTAATTTAATTTTGGTAATTAGAATCAATTTCACTTTGAAATTGGGTATAAAAACATAGAAATGGTTTGGACATTTTACTTTAAAAACCCAAAATGTCGTCTCGTCGGTGGGATTTAATTTAAATTAATTTTTAACACTTATGTGATTATAATTTAGAAAAATGGATTCAATATTTTGAATAAAAATAATTTATAATGTATGATAAGATAAACATTGTTTTTGAATAAAAATATTAATGAAAGTGATTAAAATCAATTACAACGATTAAGAGAAAAATTAGGTTAATAAAATACTAAACCATAAATTTAAGACCCAAAAAACCTATAAAATTTTATAGATAAAATTTTATATAAATTAATTTCCCATTAAACTTCCATTATTGATGTTCTTTTGGTTTTTATGAATTTTTTTAGGTAAAAACGTTGGTGTACATAACTTGTTTTAAAAATGCCAAGTGTGTCCTTTCCCTTCCAAATAATAGGCCACCACCTATCCCTATTCTTCAAACCTCTAAAACAACATATTTTAGGAAAATATATACCCAATAAAATTCCAAACATCCTTACATTCATCCTATAATCCTCCCCTTGGGCAGAAAGAAATCCAAGGAAGCCTTTTGGAACAAATCAAAAGGAGTTACCCAATTAAGAGGTAACGTCTTCTCTCAAGCTCCTTTCTTTTATTTTATTTCTCCACCCCTAAACTATATTAATTCCATTAATGTGTAAAAAAAAATATCCTTAATATAATAGGATGTTTTATGCTATTTTTTATACCTACACTTACACACACCTTCATCTAATGGGTAACAAACATACTGTTTATGTGTACAACGAACTATCGCCTCACTACATGGAATGCATTAAAAATGAGTTAATTAATTATATATGATATATATTATATAATATATCTACTGAAATAATTATATATATATATATACATATATTTCTTTTACTTTATTTCTTTCGACAAAACAATTTAACAAAAATAACATTCACGCGTACGTACGACTTACCATCTCCATAAAAAATGTGTTTTCTTTCATATATATATATATATATTATATGGATTATTATAATAAAAATATATTTAATATAAATTATATTTAAATCATTTTTTACGTCATATAAATAATTATAATAGTGTAATGACCAAGGATATAACAAATTAAGACAGATGCGAAAAACAAATCGAATATCACTCGAAGTGAAAACTTAACAAATAATTGTTAACAAGTGGGTAATATAAAGATATAATCAAACCCTATATGGTATTATAAGTAAGAATATTGTTCTGTGATATTTTTATAATAAATTTATATTTATTATAAAGGACGTTTGAATGAGTATGACGAGAGTCAAGACACATGGTAAGGGTATTTCATCTCAGTTTTTATTTCTGTGAGATACATGCTTTATTCACCACCCATTTCTTTTGTGTGGTGTGTATACTGACCATGGATGCAATAAATTACTAATATAGTAAAATTCATGGGTATTTAAATATCTATTCTATGACCTTTATTTTATGGGGTTTAAGTTTCAAAAGTTACCAAATTGGGAAAATAGTTTTGTCTGAATTTTCCTTCTTTGAGAATCATGTTTTTCTAATCATCTAAATTAATTTTGTGGAATATATAATTATAATTTAAATGATATATCATGAATATAATTATTTTCATGATATTATAATATTAATTTAAATCATTTTCTTTAATTTATAGTATGATCCCATGTTATAAAGTGATAAGAGTTTATTGAAATAATCTCACAAGTTTTCAATATTTCTTATGTTTATGCTTCCTTTGATGAAATATTATAACCCATATTTCAAGAAAATTGATGAGTTTTATTATAATATATTTATTCATGATATATTCATGTATTTGGTACCATTTTTATACTCTTTGGTACATAATATAGTTAAGAAAATGTTTTTTTAAGAAATTCCAACTTTTCCCTCTCTTCAGTTGTAAATCTATGTTCCTTCAAAACCTTGTCTTCTAAAAACTATATCCATGAATATTGTACAATTATCTTATAATATTTAAAATATATTTTAACAATTTTTTTCTTTTACCAATATATTCAAATTAATCATATTGTCTCTTTACAAATAAGGAATTTTTCTAACCTGTTTATTGTGAAAAACGAATGTTCTTTTTACCTCATACGACATGTACGAATTTAACCACAATAATTTATTTCAAGATTCATTTCCATTTTTAAATGGATAGTTTTTAAGAATTTTTTTATAAGTAATTTTCAAGGAAAAGTGTTTTCGAAATGTTTTCAAGATTCTTTTATATGTTTTCAAGTATTTTTTTTCAAAATGTTTTCAAACATTATTTATAAGTCTTTAATATATTTTCAAAGAAATGGTTTTCAAAAAACATTCAATATTTCTTTATAATTTTTCAAAGTGTTTTAAAAAAAACGTTTTTAAAATGTTCTGAAACTTATTTTATATGGTTTCAATGAAAAATATTTTCAAACTATTTCAATTATCATTTATAAGTTTTCAAGGTATTTTCTATGAAAATGATTTTAAAATGGTTTTATGTATAAAAAATCCATTTTCAGATAATAAATCATATTTTCCTCAAATTTTTTTTGAATGATATTTCAAAATTAATTTTCATCTAATATGACATCCATTGATGTTACTCATTCCCTTCTAGAAAATGATATAAATGTTACATTCATATTATTTCTATTAATGGGTAATGCTTAATGTTATGGTATTTATGAAACCCATTTCTTTTTCATGGGTTATATGTTTATGAAATTCATTTAACATTCTTAGGTTATGATTTTTATGAAATGATTATGAAGCATGAATCAATTTCCATAGGTTATTATATGATAACATCTTTATGATACCCATTTCATTTCATGGGTTATGATATGATTGTTTATGATTTTATGGAACATGTATATATGATTTCATTATGATATGGGTTGGATATATATCTCTTTCCAATTAATTGGGTAAATATTTTTATCTCATGAGATATATATGGATGGAATAAGAAATGAACTCAGTTCAATAATATAGGGATAAAACGAGGAGTGAACTCGGTTCATTAATACAGGGCTGTAATGATGTGTAAACCCGATTCAGTAAAGGACTTTGACCACTATGATGGCCTTGACAATGATTCCTTGACTACTATGGGAATCATTATATATTCTTATGTGTCTTTCATAAGTCCATATTTTATTCTTATGTTATGATTTAATGGATTATGTTCTTTATTACTTATGATTCATGTATTAGGAACTACCATGATTTATGCCATGATTCATGTATATGATCTTTGATATGTAGGGTATGATCATTTATTTTAATTACCATGTTATCATACCCTTATGCTCATAATTATGCTTAAATATATCCCTTATTTACCCATAATGAGCATTTTAGCTCACCCCTTTTCATGTTTCTTTACCCAGGTTATGAAGATATGTATTATGTTTGATGTGCCTGAGAAAGGGTTCTAGTCAAGAATAACCTAGTGGGAGGTAATATATTTCATTTATGTACCATTGTTTATGTTTCCATGTTTCCAAAGGAACTAGACTAATACTATCTTTGGGTGTCTATTTGTAAAATGTTTTAAGTATTATGTGAAAGTAATGTAATGTATATTTATGAAAAGAAAGGTTCACTATAGTTGGTATCAGAGAAAAGTTTTAGTTAACATTTTTAATATAGTAATATAAAACTGTAGTAATAACCCTAAGGACTTGTCTAGGGATAAGTATAAGGATAAGAAAAAGTATAGGGAAATGTACTACAATTTTGATGAAGGATAAAGTGAGTGGTTTTCTAGAAATACATCATTGTCCAGATAATACAAGTGGATGTGGCTCTAGAATAGATGTACCTAGGGGTAAAAACTTTGAAAAAATGTTCCAGGCCTGACTCTGGGTAATCTGTTACACGTCAATGGGCCTTGCTGCAAACCCAGTTTTACACTCCTAGGGGATATGCTTTGTTAATTAAAAAAATATTTACGAACTACCATGAAGGATTTAAATATAAGTTGGCTATGGATAACCTAGTATGGAACTAGGGTGTCATAGAGTAAGGAAGGTGTCATTATTTAGAAATCATATAAGTAATTCTTTTCATGACTATGTGGTTTTATTCTAAGATAAGTAATGATCACACTATGATTCTGGTTTTATTCAATAGTTGGAACTGGAAGGAACTGGATTAAAATTGAATGTAATGGGTGATTTTCTAATGATCGGTCAAGTGGGATGATCGCTAAAGTTAAGGATGTTGTGATCATTCCTAATCATATTTCAAGGAACATGATTAACAATGTGCACCTTATCCAACTCGCTGACTCACAAAGGAAGAGAAATAAAGAGTTTGATGAGAGTTTGGGTAATGGAGACCATGGAGGAAAGAAGATTTGGTTTCCTTTGTGTAAAAAATTTAAAAATAATCACCTAAGTGAATGTATTTGAGAAAAAAGAATATGTTTTGACTATGGGAAATAAGGAAACAAATCAAGTGACTAAAAGGAAAAAAGGTCAAGTTTGGTAAACAAAATAGATGGGAATATTGGACTCTCTAAGTAATAATCAAATGTTAAGTGATTTAAGTGTGAAATAAACAGTCATTATGAAACCCAACGTCACAAGAATAAAGATCCTAAATAGAATCATCAAGGTTGTGTGAGTAATGGTTACATTGCGGATGATGAGTAGACTAAAGATGAACTGTGAAAGGAAAGAGGTATTGTGCAATAGGTTGAGGTAGAATTGTTAATTGAATAAGTATGAAATTAAAAAATAAAAGTTTTTATGTATTTGGATTGAAGAATAATTTTATATGAATGGTGAAATATATAAAGATTGATCTTTTTCTGTTTTTATCTATGTATTTATAAGAACACTTTGAATGGTTCTGATGGAATAGAAAAGTGATATAATGGCAAGGCGATGTCCATGGAAAATTCATGATTAAGAGTAAGATAAAACGTAATATGTTCCTTATGATAAGATATTTTTTTTGATAAAGATATGTGGGATATGAATAAGTAAATTTTATGGTACTGATTACCTTGGAACTAATTAAGGACTTGTTGAAAATAAGTTCACTCTATCATGGATGTAGTTTAAAAATTATTGTATTTATGGATTATATCTAGTAATCTATTGAATAAGGAAGTATGAATGTTTTCTAAAAGTATTTATGGTAATTCAGGTTTTTACCATGTTCCAATAGAATTAACCATGAGGGTATTCACATGTTTGGAATTTGAAAACCAAGAGGTACTTTGTGATATATGGGGGATCAATGTTAACATGATTTCATGACTTTCATTCTAAAGTTTTGGATTTTATTCATTTATAGGGGTTATAAGGTTAACCATTCATGAAAATTTTATGTTAAATATCATCATAAGTATTTATGTATTGAGATTTTATTGAAAAACATGGTTAAAAGGATATTTATTGATTAACATTATTTCAAGGATGCCCACCATATTTTAAAAATTATGTTAGTGTGGTTTTAGAAAAGGAAATCATGTATGTCAGGTGACAAAAAATAAATTTCAGAAAGGCCACCAGTCTTGAACCCATGACTGAAGGACTATAAGGGTTTGACACCTACCATTGGCATATGCGATGTCCTGGTCAATGTATAATTATTTTTGATGAATAATTATTTACGATGAAACAATGGTGTTACTTTTTATATTTAGAGATTAATTTATTAACCATATTTATTTTTAACAATAGTTATAAATAAATAGTTATAATTTTCATTCTTTTATGGGCCTTAATATATATTAAAAGTCTATTTTAGTGCTTCGTGCATCGAAGTTAATTTTTGGACATCCATTTTTCAAAGTAATGGATTAATTATAAATAGTTGAAATCACAACCAAAGAATGAAATCTTGTTTATAGAAATATATCATGTAAGTATATTTCATTATATTCTTGGTCAAAAAAATAATTAATCAAATATAGGATGATGATAAAAAAATATTGTCTAAATACCTTAATTTTTGATGAACCAATGGTCTTAATAACAAATTTATAACTTTGAGGCCCTCAACTATTCTTTGATCATTCACTTTTTTTATTGATTCCCTCAATAACTCCCTACAAATATTTATGATTTTAGTCATGTCTAATATTCACTCCCAACCTATATCATCCAATGTATAAACCTAGTAATTTATTACTTTGGGTAACAGTTATGGTTCCAAATTTCCTTTTTTAAGGAATTTTTAGTATCCATTTTTACAATGTGGGTTTCTATGAATGAAACTTTCATGTATTACACCATTGATAACCCAGACTAATTTCAAAGGGGAAATTAATTTTAAGGGGGGTATATTATAACATTCTGATATTTTGTGAATTATTATTTTTCAAATTAATTTATACTTTGCGATATTTTTCATTTCACATAACCCTAAAAAAATTTTATTTTATTTTAAAGCACTATGTTAGGATTGCATTATACACAACACAAAGTTAATCATGAACCACAGACAAAATTTTTTTAGCATGACTACATGGAACACCGAGGTTATTTTTAAACTTAGTGTATGTTACACACAACACCGACATGGCCCACTCAACACGCAACACCGACTTGGAATAAATTTCATGCAATAATGATTTTCTACGAAACATATTTCTATTATTATAATTTTTAAATGATATAATTATAATCTAGCCATTAAAATTAGTAATACGAATAGTTCTAACTACTTTTCAAATTTATTTTTTATTTTTTATAAATAAATCATATTAATGATGAAATGCATATTATTTGGTAAAGTCCTTATATGTTTAAAAATATTATTTTCTCAAATGCACTTCTTTTAATGACCTTATATGAAAAATAATAAAATAAATTTTACACAAAATTGGAAATTTAATTTTATAAAATAAACTTCATTTTTAATTTAGAATTTCAAAATTATATTAGGGTGATTTTTTGTGATTTTTCTGGGAAACTTAATTTTCATATGAATAGTGAAAAATATGGGATTTTAATTTAAAACTTATTTTTAATATAATTTATTTATAATGTTAAATAATATTTTAAATTGTTTTAAATGATTAATTTTTTAATATTTTTATCAATTAATCCAATTTTGTTCATTTGAATTAATTTCACTCTGAAATTGGGTATAAAAACTTAGCAAAAGTTTGGATGTTTTTACTTTAAAAACCCGCAGTGTTGTCCCATCAGCAGGATTAAATTTAAATTAATTTCGACTAATTATTTTTTTAGAATTTATATAAATGGATTAAATATTTCGAATCATCATAATTTATAATTTCTATTAAGTTTATCTTTTTTCACCAAAATCATTAGTGAAAGTGATTAAAATTAATTATAATGGTTAAAAGAAAAGGTTAGTTAATAAAATATTAAACCTTAAATTTAAGACTAAAAAAAACCTATAAATTTTAAAAAAACCCATTTTATTTCCATTAATATTTAATTAATCTTCCATAATTTTTTTTGTTTCTTTATGACTTTGTTTTGGTAAACATACGAGTATACCTAACTTTTTTTCAAAAATTTCAAGTATGCCCTTTCCCTTCCCTATAATAGGCCACCACCACTCCCTCTTCTTAACAGTTCTAAAACCACTTCGGTTAATCCACGATATTCCCAATAAAACTACCAATCTCATTCCATTACTCATATAAGCATCCCCTTGTGAATAAATATATCCAAGGAAGCATTTTGGCACAAATCAAAAGGAGTTACCCAATTAAGAGGTGACAACTTCTCTCAAGATCCTTTATTTTATTTTCTATCTCCATACCCTCCAATACCTTTATTACATGCTTGTATAACATAAAAAATATCCTCAATATAATATTATTTAGTTATTATAATGGTTATACCTACACTTATACACACCTCCATCTAATGGGTAACAAACATACTGTTTATGTGTACGAAAAACTACCACCTCACTAAATGATGATTGTTCATTTTTTCCTTAACCACCTATAATGGTGGGAATTATGATGGGAAATATATTTATATATTTCATATATTATATTTATTATGTTTTTAATAATATTTATTCTTTTATAATAGATACCATTTTACTTTCCATTTGGTGTAAATACGACAATTTTGTTCGAGGAAGTGTGGATTACCCCCTCAAAGCGATGTGATTCGTTCATACACTACATGGAATGTATTAAGGATGAGTTTAGTGAATATATAAGATATCATAAATATAATTTAATAATGATATATATAAATATATATACATATATGTCTTTTACTTTCTTTCTTTCAACATGAAAATTAAACAGAAATGCGTTCATGCGTACAGACGACCTACCATCTCCATGAACGGTGTATTCCATTTCATACATATATATTATATGGATTAATATAATAAATATACTGAATATAAATTATTTTTAAATAATTTATTACATTATTGACATCATTATATAAGTATTAGGACCAAATATAAAACTAATTAAGACACTTGTGAAAAAAAAAGCGAATATTACCCGAAGTGAAACCTTAACATCTAATTGTTAACAAGAGGGTAATATAAAGACATAATAAAACCCTATATGGTATTATAAGTAAGAATATTCTTTTGTGATAGGTGTATAATAAATTTTTATTTATTATACAGGAGGTTTCAATGAGTACAACAAGAGTCAAGACACAAGGTAAGGGGATTTCATCTCACTTTTTATTTCTGTGATATACATGCTTTATTCAACACCCATTCCTTTTCTGTGTTGTGTAAAATGAACTTGGATGTAATAAATTATTCTTATAGTTTAAATTATGGGTATTTAAATATCCATTATAGGACACTATTTTCATGGGGTTTAAGTTTTAAAAGTTATCAAATTGAAAAAATAGTTTTGTCTCAATTTTCCTCCTTTGAGACTCATGTTTTGTTAAGAACCTAAATTTATTTTGAGGCATATATACTTCCATTTTACATGAAATATCATGAATATAATTAATCTCATGATATTATAAGATCTATTTAATTTCATTCTCTTACATGGAGAGTATAACTCCCATTTTCCAAGTGATAAGATTTTATTGAAACAATCTCATCGGTTTTCCAGATTGCTTATGTTTAGGCTTCCTTTGATGAAATGTTATAACCCATATCTCAATAAAATTCAGTAATTTTCTTCTCCTATGGTTATTAATGATATATTAATGAATTTAGTATCATTTTTCTACTCTTTGGTAAATAATATAGGTAAGAAAGTGTTTTTTAAGATATCCCATCTTTACCCTCTCTTCGGTCGGAAATCTATTTTCCATTAAAACCATGTTTTCTAGAAAGGGTTTCCAAGAATATTATTCTATTCTCCTATAAATTTTAAAATAAATTTTCCCTATTTTAGTTTACCAATATCTTAAATGAAATAATCTTATCTCTTTCCTAACAATTCAATTTATTAACTTTTTATGGTTCAAAATGAATGTTCTTTTTACCTCATACTACATGTACGGATTTATCTATAGTCATTTATTTGAGGCTTCCTTTTCATTTTTAAATGGATAAATTTTAAGAAAATGTTTTTAAAATTAAATTTCAGGGTTTTTATTTTTAAAAATGTTTTCAAGATTCTTTTATATTTTTTTAAGGAAAATTATTTTCAAAATGTTTCGAAGCATTATTTTTAGGTTATCAAAGTAGTTTCATAGAAATGGCTTTCAAAAAAATTTCAAGATTTATTTATAAGTTTTCAAAGTGTTTTAAAAGTAAATGGTCTTTAAAATGTTTAGAAGTTATTTTATAAGTTTTCATGTAAAAAGGTTTTCAAATGATTTAAAGTGTTATTTATAATTTTTCAAGGTATTTTATAAGAAAATGATTTTCTAATGGTTTTATGTATTAAAAATATTTTTTCTAAGAAGAAAGGATATTTTCCTTAGAAAATATTTTGAATGAAATTTCAAAATTATCTTCTATCTAAGATGACATATGTTAATGTTACTCATTCCCTTCTAGGAAATGATCTAAAGGTTCCATTCATATTATTTCTGCGAATGAGTTATTCTTAATGTAATTGTATTTATAAAAATAATTTCTCTTTCACAAGTTATACGTTTATGAAATACATTTCTATTTTATGGGCTATGATTTTGAAGAAATGATTATGAAACCCATATCTTTTTCCATAGGTTATGATATGATTACATGTTTATGATACCCATTTCATTTCATGGGTTATGATATGAGTGTTTATGATTTTGTGGAACATGTATGTATGATTTCATTATGAGATTGGAGGGACCTATATCTATCTCTAATGTATTGGGTAAATATTTATATCTTATGATAAAGACATATATGGAATGGGAAATGAACTTGATTTAGTAATATAGGGATATAATGAGGAGTGAACTCGGTTTAGTAATACAGGACTGGAACGAGGTGTGAACCTAGTTTAGTATAGTACTGTGTCCACTAAGATGGACTTGGGAATGATGCCTTGACTACTACGGTAATAATTATATATGCTTATGTGCCTACCAAAATACCATATTTTATTCATATTTTATGATTTCATGACTTATTTTCTTTATTTCTTTATGGTTTATGTCTTATTAATTTCTATGATTTATGACATGATTCATGTATATGATCTTTAATGTAAAGGGTATGATCTTATTTTTTCATGATTATGTTCTCACACCCTTATGCTCATAATTGTGCTTATATATCTCCCTTATTTACCCTTACTGAGCATTTGAGCTCACCCATTTTTATGTTTCCTTCCCCATGTTATGAAGATATGTATTATGTTTGATGTGTCTAATAAGGGTTCTATCCAAGAAGAACCTAGTTTGATATAATTTATCTCATTTATTTACTGTTGTTTATATTTACATGTTTCCAAAGTCACTAGACTAATACAGTCTTTGAGAAACTATTTGTATAATTTTTAAGTATCCCTAAAAAGTACTATAATATCTATATATGCAAAGAAAGGTTTTCTATAAAAGCTAGGTGTTATATGATTCATGGGAACTTGATTCGTTATCAATTTCAAACACTTGGTTTTCACAATTTAATTCATAAATACCATTATGTAAACGTTTCATAAAATAAAATATGTTTCCTTATAAAATAAAAAACTTTTATTTAAAACATGACAATAGACCCATCTATATCTAGGAATGATACAAAAATTCTGTTCTTGGTAATCATAGGTACATAATAAAAATCTTTTGAAACCAAAATCATTCTCATTGGCAATGAAATGTGGTAGTCAACAATGGCCATAAAAGCTAGCCTCACACCATTAGTAGCTGTCAGATCCACCTCTCTAGAAGTCTTTTGAAATCTACATGGTTCCTTCATTTGGATATAGATGTTACCCCCAAAAGCTATATATAATAGCCAATGTGTAGTTATTCAAATATTATACTTGATAAAAAACACACCTTTAGATTCCCCTTGATTCTAGGAGAAGTTCCTCTTCCAGTGGTCTAACATTCCACATAAAAAACACACTTCCTTCTTTTTCTTGCATTTCCTATGGATCTTCCTCTTCTTGGAAGTTTTGTGCTTCAGAACGTTAGACTATTTACTGGTTTGGGCCCCTTTTCCTTGTTCATTATTTTCTTATTCACGATAAGGACTATGGGTTTATCAAGCCCCATTTCTTTATCCACTTGGAAAATCAAAGTAAGAAGTTTTGATATAATCTTCTCATTATTTAACATAACATAATTAAAAATAAATCTTGAGATGATCCTAGGTAGTGATGAAAGTATGAGATTTTTATGAACTCATCTACGAAATTTTATCACTAATAAGTCCATGAATTCTATGTATCTAATAATATTGAATACATGAAACCCAACTGATGCATACTCTCCAAGATTAGTTGTAAAAAAATAATTGGAGATCTCATACCTCTATGTCTCTCCTTCTCTTGATAGAGATACCAAAGGTGATACATCGTGCTATTGTAATCCATATCCTTATAATTATTAAAAATATCATTGGACGTGGATGAAATCATGAAACATTGAACATCTGTAGAATAATTCACTTGTTTTTCATAGAGAGATATCTCTTCATCACTTTCCTCATTACCAGGAACCTTAGGAAAAGGTTCTTCTAGCACATATAATTTCCTTTCATGGAAAAGGATGAATCATATGTGACTTTTCCATTATTGTAAATTTGTGATGGTGATAAAGTTATCCTTATCATGTATGGGTCACAATGATATATTTGATGCCATTTTCTATTGTTCTATCTACAAATAAGATAAGAAGAATTTTAGTACTTTATCTGATAAATTTTAAACAAACAAATAAATATTATATTTATTTTTCTCCCACTATTTAATCGAAATCCAATATCCCATACCATTGGATTCTGAATATCCTATTTCTTGGACATCCTAGTGGCAAGAATCTATATTCCCCTTCTCATTACCCCCAATTTGGTTGGTTAAGAAACATGAATGGTTTTAGGTAGGCATTCCAAATGCCAAATGCATTAACTCAATATTCCTTGATCCAATGAGTGGACTCCCCAATCCTGAAATCCATAAATTGGATTTCCTCAACCTTTTCCTCTTAGTTACACCAAGTCCTAATTTGGGAGTAAACCCTTAATGTAAACTAAGTTAAGTCAACCCAAAACTTCAAGTTAGATGTCCCCGATAATTGAAGGCACCCCACATTTGGCTGGTGAAGTACTTTTAACCATGGTTTGATTTTAACTGAATTAGTGGAAGGCTATACCACTTAATGTATATAATTGATGGATTTGATCATTTTATTTTTAAATTAAAAATTATTATCTTTATTACATGGTTGTTAATATTAAGTGGATTTACATAAGTGATTAACCATATTAAAGATAATATTTACACATAAGCCAATTTATTTTAGTTTTTATCTTTCATGCTCATTAATTTCATTAAATAATGTTACCATGAAAAAAAAACCATAATTAAATAACAATGCAAGTTGATATAAATAAAATAATAATGGGAATGATCATGAGATTATACAAATAGTCAGTTTATCTACCAGTTGATAAAATAACTGATGACCTAGGGGAAAAACGCCATGAATGAATTAAGGTTGGTGTTATATCTTTCCACTTATCCACCAATGTATCTCTCTTGAATTGTTTTCACATAGACTCCAAACTTGAACAACATTCACTAGCTTGAGAGCTCTATCCATTACTTTTACTTTTACTCACACACAAGTGAGGAAAAATGGTTTACATAAAAGAAACCATTGTTACACAGGCCCAACATAATAAGAGGAGAGATGGCATGAAATCCAAAAACTTAACTTAATAATAAATTAAATGAAACCAATCACATAAAAATTTATGGTCTATGATCATTATCATCCATATTCATACATCAAAATTACACATTTAATAAAAAAATCATTCAATTCTTAATTGTTATCATTTAAGATAAGTCACCCTAGAATCATTTAATTTTTATATTTAATTAATCAATTATTTTATATTAATTATTTTCTAAATTTCCTTGAGATTATCATCCATTATAATTTTATAAAAATTAAATAAATTTATTTAAAATTAACTGTGTACATAAATGTACCTTGTAAAAACACAGTGAATACCCATCCAATTATACCCAACATGTATTATACTCTTATACTATTTATTATTGTAACATATGGAATACAAAAATTATCACATACTTTCATGATGTGTACTATCAATTTAATGATTATACTAATTACATGATTTTTCATCACATGTTATTCTTAAATTCATGTAGAGTAACAACTGTAATATGACTTATACATGGTATACATATATGAGCATTACACATATATTAATTTAAAAAATATATATAAATCTTAAAATCCATCACATGGCATGTCCTATCAACTAAATGACCACACACAAGAACATGTCTCAAGGTTTACATAATATAATAAATAAATTTTAAATTTGTGTAATTTGGTATAAGTACACGACATGTACAGGATAACTGCAAAATGTGTATATCTATCACCGTTTATCCAAGGTACATATATAGGGACTCAATGTTTAAATAATAACTCATAATATTGGATTACACTACATGCATCATGGACTACACACAGTGTTAACTCTGAGTTACATGGTCACCGATCAGGTAGGCCGTGTACGTAATACATAAACCATCTGTGACCCAAAGGAACTACACCCCATGTACATGGGTTACATGGAATGTAAATCGGTTGAACATGTACCACTATGGCCCAATCAACACATGGAGTAAGGTATTTAATGCACCACATGTAATCAATTCACATGGTTTGAATTAATTTTACAATTAATTTGAGATTCATTGACCACAAGTACACAAAGTGTAATTATGATTACACAATGTGTACTCTTATTTTATCTTGCTAGAATCATTGGCATGTTCATATGAGTTTTATGATTATATTTTAATACTAAATTTATTTTTTTCGATTAGATCTGTGTGAAAGGAAGGATAAATAAGTATATCTTATGATTTGTATTAAAATTATTATTATACTTGAATTGAAAAAAATGAATAAATCATCAATGATATTTAAATAATTATTAATAATTATGTTACCACTCTGATACCACTTGCAGGTTATAAGCATAGTGGATGTGTGCGATGGATGGTGTCCGACTTTTATTTTTTCCATGATTGATGATTAATACAAGCTTTTAAACAATGTTGAATTTAGTGACCAAAATAATTAAATCAAAGAATTAGACAATTGAAATCATTATGAAACTCGAGAAAGGATCATCACATATTATTTATAGTTAATTTAATTAATTAAAGAATTACCTTTGTTTTAATTATTTCTTCATTTATGAATTTGTTAATAGATCTTCATTGAAGCATCATTGAGTTATAGAAATCAAGTGCATATCCCCTCCAGTAGTGATCCACATGTGTTCCATGAATCCAAATACATCTTCAAAGGAATCTCTGGGTTCTAGCATGGTAAATCCTTTTTCTTACATCATCCGCCTTTGATCGCTATGAGAATAAATTCCAAAGAATTATCCTTGATCTAATGGAGGAAGATTACTCTCCGTTCTTGGGAGTGTTCTTGAAGAAGAGAGATCTCTAAGGCTTGAGGGGATTCTCCAAAATTTTTGTGCACAACATAAATAAAATGAATTGGAATATTAAGAAAATTACATTACTGTGATTATATATTGCTAGGGTTAAAATAAAATAATTATACAAGTTCCCTTAATTATATAATTAATCCTAATGAAAACACAATGTAAAATAATAATAATTATATTATTATTTCTCGACATTTTCTTAACTTGAGAATTAAATTAAATATTATTTAGTCAAATAATATTCAATATTTTCTATTTATCACTGGACTATTAAACTAAGTCTATAATTCCTCCACAATATTTATTGGGCCTTGAATAATGACTATTTATTTATTAAATAAATATCATTTCATTATTTTCTAGTAAATAAATAAATATTATATTCAATAAATAAAAAATAAATATTATAAAATATTCCACTCACACTATATTCATTAGAATAACTAGTGATAGAATATATGTGATCATTCATACATGGATAATTGTTAAACCATGTGTGGGAATAATATTTTTTCATCTTGTTAAATAATAGATAATAATATATTATTTAACTGGGATTCTATATACAGTTAGTGTGTGCCCCAATAGACCAATTTCTAAATAGAATTAGGCGAAGCATCCTAAAGTCCAAGGTTAGCGACTAGAAATGCGCTAAGTCCCCCATAAAGATAGAATATAATGCTGTAATGAAATTTACCTCATATAGATGCTTAACATGTAATATAATCCCTTTATTATGATATCTAAAATCAAGCAGTTTGCAAGATGGTGCCATCAACCTATGTGCTCGATGTCTCTTTATTTGTCTTCCTGGAAATTGAAATTGCCTATAGGACACCATGAACACTGATTTATTTAGTTTATAACATTTCTATAAAAGGGCCTAAGATATCAAATTCCATTAAAATAAAAGGAACAAATCCTTTCTCTCATTATTATTTAATGTTATATTACTCTTGACAAACTCAACATATCCTACCTCACCATGAACATATGTATTCATGGTTTTTGTCAATACATAAAAGTATGAAACTCATAATATTCATTAATAATAATATTAAATTCTAAGGATTAATACACATGTCTGTAGATAGTAATATCCAATGGCACATAGAAATGTGGATTTCCGACTGGAGGGTCTCGTTCTCATAATATTCTACTAGATATTACCAAGGGAATAAAATATAAGAAGGTGCCTCATAGTCCTATGAATCTACAACCCTGATATCATGACCCATTTTTATCCTTAAAATGATATCATTTGGATATATAACATATATTCAAGAATAGTTTCATAGCACTTATGATTTCTCATCATAGAAAGGAACTTATATGACCTTTTAGTGAGACAACTGCTATTAGGAAATTATCACATACTATGTCACATAGAATAAAAATTATGGTGTGATAAGTAGTTTATCAATATTCAAAACAATGAATAAATAATATCATAATGTACATATAATTTGTTTCTAGGGAACCAACTCCAACAGTGGAAGCATGGGTGTGTTCAAGATGTGACTTGGGAGAGGGAATATAATTTATGATAATAATTTTTATACTTGTTCACCGATACCCCACAGTGATTCTTTGAGAAGCTTAAGGATGAGAAATTATGTGGTGGGGCGGTTGTAAGATCCCTTATTTTCTAGGTATGTTTCTATTCAGTTTTTGTTCGACTTATTTTAGTTGGGATTTATTTTCTTATTAAATCCTTGGTGGTAGAGCCATTTCTTTGGGGGTGGAGATATTTTTCTAGAGAAAATGAAAAAAAATTCATGGATATATGTTTGTTTGAATTTATGGAGTCTAGGTATAAATATGTCAAGGGATTATAAAGGTTAACTTGGTTTGGAAGGCTTCAGAGGTGGTTAAGGATTTTCCCACAAAATTTAGGTTGAAAGCTATCTATTGGACACTTTAACATCATGAACAATTTACAATATGTGAGAATATTTTCATGCAGAATCCATGAACTGGTTCAGATCATGAAAAGTTACATGCCATGAAACTGGTACACATCATGAAATATTCTATCAAGTTTATTTTAACCTAAGGCAATTTTTTTTGAAGATCATAAAAATCAATAAATTCACATTGTGAAAGGGTTTCACTTTATGAATATCTCGAGACCAGCAGTTTTAAACCATGTTGTGAATATGATTTTTTTTCATCGATTGTGTATACTTCTCTCTCAAACCCTAGGGAGACTCTATGAAATTTTGGAGTGATATCTTACCTTATGGATATCATGGTCATGCATTTAATCTTTAGTTAGTTTTTTTTTTATCTTTTTTCCCCTTTATTCCTCTTTTCTCTATTAGCTTGGCGTGATATCTTGATCATTGTTGAATCAGGTTTTGATCTTGATGTTTGAATGATTTAGGTTTTACTTATGATCGCAATCACGTTCATTATTTTTTTTAGAATTTCCCATTGAAATCATTGATCTGATCACCAGATAATGGAAGGTGGTCTATAACAAATCCCTTTGGTAAATATCATGTGATTGTGTCGATTCAATGTGTGAATTAATAAATGGGATAACAGGTGATGATAGTCATGTTCTTGGACTATTCCATGGATCCCTTTTGATCTAATGGTGTGGAGACCTGCATAGTGAATGCCTATAGGGTGAGACTATCCTTGAATAATAATGAACCAACTTTTGGATTAAAATGCCTTTTAGCGTGACATGAGACCTTACATGATTTCTCATGATAGAAACACTTTGTAAAAAAGAATATTTTTTTATTGAAATGACATGGATGTGTAAACAGGAATGATAATGGATTAAGATATAATCTAAAGAAAGAAAGGGAAATTTAAAGAAAAATGTAAATTTTATGAATTAATAATTGTGTTTTATGAGTTTTTTCTAAAATTCCTATATAAAGGGATTGTTCTGGTTATACGAAAATTATTATATAAATTAATTGCCCCGATTATGATAAAATACTTATATAAAGGTATTTCCTTTGTTATTATGAAATTCTTATATAAAGGGTTAGGATAGGTAAATTTGAAATGATTATATAAAGGACTTGGCCTGGTCATGTTGTAATTATTATAGGTCTTGACTAGATTATACTAAAAAGCTTATACATAGGGATTTTCCAGGTTATATGATTATTATGTGTATGTCTGGTTGTAGATGGTATAGTTATAATACATGCTCAAAAACATTTCAACACGGCACTCAAGAAAGTTAATTGTATTATTATATTAATTAGTTAATTAATAAACACATTCATCAGTTTGTTGCATGCAATTAGTTTTAGATTGGTTTTGTTTAGACATAGTCGTGTCAACCTAGTGAGTTTTACTCACACCCAATATGGGTCTTCAATTGGTACCTGGTCATATTACATGGATACATGTTTAGACAAGGTAAATGGACCTTATTTTTGATTTTTGATTTTTGATTAGGTTTGAGCTTAAAGACGAGACTAAATAAGGATTCAGGACTGAGGACTTTTGAGTTTATTTATGTCAATTTGGTCTTTTATATATATTAATTTTACAGTGAAATTTAGTTACATTCCAACCAGACGTTACATGGTTCATTATTATTTGGTTTACTTGGTTCATACTTTATCTTCAAGTTGTACGATGTTCTATTTTATATATTTCTATTCCTCTAATATTTGGTTATTTTAATGTATTTCAATTCTATACCAGTGGGTTTATTATCCACTATATGTTATCTATACCCCCAATTATAGTCGAAATCCAAGACATATTGGGAGGTTCACTTGAGGTCCAGTAACCAACCTAATTTGGCCATGTGAGGGAGTTCTAGATCAGGGGATGTTACACTCTCTTTCAAGATGTTATGACTACATTTCTACCCAATCCATAAGTGGGGTTTCCATATCAATCTTTATCATTTAGTACTACTATTATAATCACCACCTATTTTCTTTTTGAGTGGTGCATACATTTCTATAGAAGACTTTTTTTTATATTACGTATGATTTTTTTGGATTTAAAAGTATATATTGTTATCCCTATCTCATATTCTTTTGATTCATGTTTTACCCAAGAAATTTTAAAAATCAATCTTTTATAGGGTGTAAAACCATACTATATTTTGGTAAATAAAAAGTGTGCGTAATTTCCTAGAAAATACATCCCTTTTTAGATAATGGAATGTGAATGAGACTATGGATCAGATGAACCCAGGGATAATCACCTTGAAAATTTTTGTTTGATAATTTACTCAATCATCACACTAAAGCATGACAAGTGAGACTAACACTGTACACCTAGAGAGACAGTCATGAGGGATATGCATTGGAATATTCACACATTCTTAATGAACCATCACGAAGGATTTTTATACGAATCCTTGGTCTATTACTAGTGAAAATTATTGAACCTAAATACTATCTTACATGGATAACCTTGTAAATTAAAGGTTCCTTAACACATATATTTCTTTGATAATGGTAATACCTATTACTTTGATGATGCAACACAACTTCCAAGTTGAATAAGGTATGTTCTCCTTGACATCCACATAATTATATTGAATGGGTAAGTATTTCATTTTTGTATTTCTCAATATATAGATATCCATGTTTTATTGAGAAAGAAGTTCCTTAGGGAATAGTAAAAATGGTCTTGATTGACGGGGACTAAAATAATATATCCCCTTGATGCATAAACATGTCTCATGAGAAAAAACATGTTGGGTTTTGGTGTAGTCCACTCCCCATAATAGGATAAGTGTCTTGGAATAAGGCCTTAATAATAAGTTTTGTTATCTGAAATTATACAATCCATCAGTATGAGATCAACGGTTATTGTTATCCATGTTTTCATTTCATATCATGGATATAGTATGCCCTCAATTTTAGTTAATAATGGATTCATATTATTAATTTATTCTTTCCAAATCTGTTATTCCATTTTTATATTATGTAATATTTCATTGCATTCTACCTCTTACTAAGCATCGTAGATCACCTTTCTTTGTGTTCCTTCCCCCAGAAAATCCAAAGGAAGACTATGTGTATTTTTTTGTGATATGATAGAAGGGAGAATAATGTTCTAATAATGTGTTCATATTTTACCTTATGTTTCCCAGTTCAATGTATGTTTGTATCAAGTATTCTAAGACTACTAAGTTGTTTGATCCTATGGGAAATCATGTATTCTAAAATTACAATTTAATATAACCCTAATATATGGGATTCTAGAGTTTGGGATGGTAAAAATATTGGAAGTGAAAAGATTGAAAAAATCCCTTCCACAAAAGGCCAAGAATGATAAAATAGTCAAAACATTTCTAAGAAGACATGAAAAAATCAATGGTAAGATTTTCATCCAATATTCTGCAGATTGCATTAACCTCTATGATTGTGGCATCTCCTATAAGATTTAGAATCTTTCCATTATTTATCATCATCATAAACTACTCCCATAGGTTCCATGTAGAAATTTTGATGCAACATTGATATATAAGAGGTCACAAAGCCTCTAGAATTTACCGACACATTTATCACATTGGGATAGAGCATATGGCATTATAAATCATAATAGTGTTTCAAAAAGATTGATGAAAAAGAGGTGAAATATTCAAAATAGATGAAAGGTTGTTCTTATCAATAAGAGAAAACTTATGGTTCAATTTATATATAATAACAAGTGACTCAAGAGAAGTTTTCTATCCAAAACTAGAGGCATAAGGGTCAAAGTCCTTATCTTAATCCTCCACCCTTTTAGTCACTTTACTATTACTAAGTTGTAGTAGTTTATCCACTAACTTTATTTAATATTGGGATGAAGGGGTATTCAATTTCAATTAAATTTCAAGAGATACATGGTTTTCATTCAAATTAACTGAAGAATCAAGATTTTCCATAACTACATTAGTGTCACTAATAATCACCCCTATCTCTGAGGAGTAGCATGCATAGTGGTGTCCACCATCCACTTGAATAAAGAATAAAAATATAAATTAATTAATATAGAATCATACTTAAAATTGTTTTCACAAATCTGTATTATATTGTGCATAGATAAAACCTTTGATTGGTGTAGGGATGAGGGGGTCCCCATTTTATTTTCATTAGAGGCTGAGGCATCCAAAGTTCCTTGGTGGCTCTAATGAATAGATGAACCTTGAGCCTTACTTGATTTCTCACCTAAAGAACTAGGATTATTCACTAATTTAGAGGTTTTTTAGATCTATTTGGACTACCCATAGTATGAGCATCAAGATAAATTTATTTCAAGCACTTTTCATTGGGATATTTCATAGGAGCCTCATCAAAAAAAGTCTCTAACAATCCATATATTTTATGTACCTTATTTCTTGATTTCTTATATAAATATACACATAATATAATCTTATAAAATCAAAATGCCTAGTCTCTATGGGAAATTTGACACATAGAACATTAACTTGAAACATTGATACAAATATATTATTTAAAACTCAATAAAATTCCCTTAAAAATCCATTGATCTTCTAATACTGCATGAGAGAACCTAGAGATGTACATAAGAAATAAGTCATATTTAAATCCCAATAATGGAATAATCGATGAATAATAAGATAAAAGTAATACATGTTAGTCAATACCCATATTAAGGTGACATAAAAGGGGTTAGAATCGTAAATATGAACATCAAATCATGATATAAGATGATAATATCAAAAAAACATAGGAGTGTGGAAAAATATAAACTTAAAATCATAAACATAAGTCAAAGATAACCATTGAAACATCATAAAATAGTGTTATTTGGATAACCTATCATGAACCACACATGGTATATTATGAAAAAAATTAACCATTTCATTAAATACGTATATAATTATGGTCCCACTTGTCACATTCATATCATGTACATGAATTTTTGTGACACATAGATCTTAAAACATAAGAATTCATTTCATAAATTTTAATATACAGATTAAGGAATTTGGGTTAGATATATAGAATTACACAATAAATTAATTATATTTAAATATAGGTGAATACCATTTAGTGGAAATGGGAATAGGTATACACAACACAAAAGTTGGGCATGGAAAATCATAGAATAAGTTTTGCAGCATAATGGGTGTATATAAAGGTTCATGGAAGGGATTAATGAGATTAAAAGGTGGTATATAATTACTTGTTAATAATAATAATATTAAAGATATGTGTAAAAATATTTTTCAACATGAAAAATCGGAAATAAAATGGCCGAATAAAGAGAAAGAACTTGAATAAAGAGGAAGGGGAAGATAATCCCTTGCCATGTGAAGCTGATTGTAGAGGATTGGGAGGAGTTTTATAAGATATTGGGAACACCTTGGGATGAATTTAGATATTTATATGGAGTTTAAAATAATTATAAGTGATTTTTAGTGAAGATGAGTGGTAGGTTGGATGAATATTTATAGCAAAAGACACTAGTGCAGAAAACGTTTTTTACGTCAGTTTTTTTTAATTTTTTACGTCGGTTTCTAGCCGACGTTAATACGGGCGACGTTATAAATAACGTTTTTACGTCGATTATTTAAAAACCGACGTCAAAAAACAAAAATCGGGATGTTTATCATGTCGGTTATTTTATAACCGACCTGATAAAGAAAACATGAAGGGTTTATAACATCGGTTTTTTAATAACCGACGTGATAAAAGGCCTGGGAAATCATTTATCACATCGGTTATTTAATAAAAGACGTGATAAAAGGCATGGGAAATGGTTTATCACGTCGGTTATTAAATAACTGATGTGATAAAAGGCCTGGGAAATCGTTTATCACGTCGGTTATTTTATTAACTGATGTGATAAACCCCCCCGAACTGGTTTATCACGTCGGTAATTATATAACTGCTGTGATAAACCGAGGGAGGGGGGTCTATCACATCGGTTATTATATAACCAACATTATAAACCCAGACCCCCCGTGTTTCACGTCGGTTATTGAATAACCGACGTGATAAACCGGTCCAGGGGGTTTCTCATGTCGTTTATTCTATAACTGTCAGGATAAACCGAGGGGAGTGGGGTTTATCATGTCAGTTATATAATAACTGACATTATAAACCCAGGCCCCCGTGTTTCATGTCGGTTATTTAATAACCGACATGATAAACCATTTCCCAGGCCTTGTATCACGTCGGTTATTAAATAACCGATGTTATAAACCCTTTCCCAGGCCTTCTATCACGTCGGTTATTAAATAACTGACGTTATAAACCCTTCCCGTTTTCTTTATCACGTCGGTTATTAAATAACCGACGTGATAAACCCTTCCTGTTTTCTTTATCACGTCGGTTATAAAATAACCGACGTGGAAGCCAATTTTTTTTATAAAAAAATTGAATGCATTCATCTACTCTATCCCAGAATCAACCAGAAAACAAATCAAGAAATCGTACCACAAAAATAGAAGAAGATCAAATTTAAGCATTTACATTGATAACATAAAAAACTTGCTCCACTAGACAGCCACCACCCTCATGTATACCCCATGGACAGCCCTCCCCCACCCCATTGGAGCCCCCACGCTCATGTATACCCCATGGACAGCCCTCCCCCACCCCATTGGAGCCCCCACCCTCATGTATACCCCCTAGACAGCCCTCCCCCACCCTCATGTATACCCCCTGGACAGCCCTCCCCCCACCCTATTGGAGCCCCCACCACACCCCTGGACTACCCCCGCCCCCTGGACAGCCCCAAACACCCCTGGACAACCCCCCCACCCTCATGTATACCCCCCACCCCCTAGACAGCACTCCCACACCCTTGGACCGCCCTCCCACACCCCTGGATAGCCCTCCCACCCCCCTGGACTACCCCCACCCCACCGGACAAACCTCCCAGACCCTTGGACACCCCCAACCCCACTGAACACACCCCCATACCCTTGGAACCCCTCCCCCATAGACCAAAATCCATACCATAAAAACCATCATAAGTAGACCAAAAAAAGAAGTAGAGCAAAATTAAACATTCACATATATAACATTCAAAACTTACACTGTCAACTTCAAAAAAAACTAAATCCAACCTAAACAACTAACAAATACTCGATTACAACGACAATATTCAAAATTACATTTTATATTACAAACAACTAAAATTCAATCAAACCTGTAAAATGATTTGACCACTCCACTTGTAAGTGTTTGAAGTCTTCTGCAGTATATGGTTGAAGGTCATAAAAAAGGTACAAATGAAAAGTAAAGTAGTTAATTTGTATAATGAATAAATCAAATTGAAATATTATGGAAAAGTTTAAGAGGAAATCGTATGAGGTCAAAATTCACAACTATCCCAGTTGTTATTATTTCATACAGAAATCATAACATATAATATCCGCATTCGATAACGCCTTGTTGTTCATGACAATTCTTTTTGAATGAGTGTAAATTCAATATATTATTTTTATGTAATAAATCAAAATGTACAAATTATAAATGGATATTTACCTTCGCATTTACATATTTGATCATTGCATTCCTTTTCTTTGTGTTTTTTTGAAAGTAGGCCCATGCACTGTTAGAAAATAATACGAATGGGGTAAATTTAAAATTCATTATAATATATAAAACTATTGAGAAATTGAAACTTACTTTTCCAATATATTCATAAAACTTTCCCGCACATCACCATGGACAGAGCATATCCAATAAAGTGCTTTCTCCCTTGGGAAAAAAACCCCTAACATCCAATGATCACTGATAAAAGGAAATTAAACGTTAGTGGTTTTCTATGTTAAAAGATAATTAATTCTATGAGAGAAATGTGTTTCATACCTCTCACAAAAAGGCATCATCCAACATTGTGTGACTATATTCTTTTCAAGTCTTTCAGAAATATAAACCATTCTTTGTTCCTCATTCAATGCACATGCTTCAGGGGAAATCAATTGCGGGTCCATGAATCCATATACATATGTCAGCTCATTCCTCTCACAAATTTTATAAAGATACCTAAAACAAAACATACATAAGTATACATTTTTAATAAATATAACGCAGGGAAAAGGTGTTAAGACTTACATGCAAAAAATTGGCACCATGTTGATGCCCAACTTATCCCTAGTAACATGCTCCAAGATATCAGTGTTCATAATCTCCACACTTATTTCACATCCACAAACATAATATTCCATTGGAAACTCATAATAACCCACCAAAAAATTTGAATATCTTGACAATCTGTGAAGACTACTAGAATTTGTATCTGATGTCATAGAAATTTTTCTTTGTTGTTGTCTATACAATATTTCTTTACCTTTAAAGTATTCCTGTAAAAATTAATTGAAAAATATATTAGTTTTAAAATGATAAAAAAACTTTAAGAATAAAATAAAATAAAATATACAACATTCATACCTCTATGGTAATGAGTCGAAGAAGTCTAGATGGCCAAATTAAAAAATAGCCCATACTCTGTCCAACTATCGCCACCTCATCTGTAGGTATTGGTACCCTAGCTGATCTATCTATAATATCCTGTACAGTGACCCTCTGATTCTCTACCTCTAATTGTTGATGATGAACTGTATCTCCTATACAATATACCAACCCATATGCTACTATATGATGTTGAGAATCATCAACATACAACTCGTAATAAGTAGGAAGCTGTGGCGGAGGAGTAGGATAAAAAATGGGGTCCACAGGATGAGGTGGGGGAGTGAAAGCTACTGGCGGAGGTGGAGGATAAATAATGGGGTCTGCAGGGGGAGGTGGAGGAGTGGGAGCTGCAGTCTGAAATTGTCTTTGCATTTTGGCAAACATAGACTGCACCGATGCTCTAATCTTGTCCTCCATCATCGCATTAATATTTTGAACTTCAGCCTCCAAGGATTCTATTTTTTTATCAACCCCCTCAACGTTAGAAGTTAAAGAACGTGGAAACACTTTTCTTATCGATACACCTGCCATATATCCTCTTACACGACCAGGATGTTCAGGCCTTCCCAATGCTGCAGATAAAATATCTTCCCTCCCAGTAGCTGTAAATGTCCCCTGTGAACTCTGATCCTCAAGAGAGTCCTGTATTACTTAATTGATCATTTCTGTAATGATTGAAATTATATGAAGAAAATAGTTAACTTAAATAAATAAAATAGATATCTTACAATCCTCTCAGCTACGATTCTCGATTCATCCAAAAGATATTGCCCTTTTTTTCCCTTCCGAGCTCTCTTCCATTTTTCATATCTAGATGGAGGGGATGGACGGGCCACCGCTCCAGAGCTTGAAGACTCAGCTCTTAGTTGTTGAAATTTTTCTGCCATCATTTGTTCTTCCAATAATGCATACCCTCCCCGAGATAAACTATGAGGGTATACATTTTTTGATTGGATCCCCTGATGAGCTTTCCTTGTTTGCTGTAAATTAAGAATAAGAAATCATTAACAAAACATTAATAAAATAATTTATATAAGAACATTTATAAAAGTTTACATTGCCCTTACCAGAAATGACTCTTTTCTTCTACTTTCAAAAAATTGCCTCCATGTGTCTTCATCTATAAAAGGATATATACGACCTGGATTATCATGAATCCTATGAACATAAATGAAATCAGATGAGAGGGTTGATTTGAAATCCCTCCACCTCCTGGAATCCAATGATAAGCATTTCTTCCTGACTCCTCCAGTGTCAGGAATATCAAATTTCATCTAATAAAGAAGAGGTTAAACATATTATATATACTAGAAACATTAAAAGAATAGTCAAACAATGAAAAAAGATCTTACCAAAATTGTCTCCCACAACTGAGAGATTATCGCTTTATCCACACTTCTCCAGTCATCATACAGAATGCTTACTTTGCTCTTAGCCTGAGTTGCTACAAAACTCTTAAAATCTTTTGCATTCGGACCTATAGGAATATCATCATCATCAAACTCAACGACTATCCTCTGATCCTGCATATGGGAAAGTGATAATTTTGGTAAACATGTGCACCCATGTTTACCAACCTTTGAACTCTTTGTCTTAATAGGAGCATGAAAATGTTCATCCCCAGAGGTATGACCAGCAATATTCTCATATCCAGAATCATGTGGTTGATCAACTGAATGATATGCCATTATCCTTCATATAAAAAAAAACAAACGTCAGTTCACAAATATACAAATTCAAATATTTTAATACTACTGTAATCAAAAAAATATAAAAGTGTACTAAGTTACTTAATAGTAAACATTGGTAATATGGTAAGCATGTTAAACAATGGTAAAGATGGTAAAGATGGTCAAGATGGTCAAGATGGTAAACATGGTAAACCTGGTAAAAATGGTAAACATGGTAAAGTAATTGTCACTGAACAAAAATAATAGATATATAATTCATGTAATGGTTATAAACATGATAAAGTAAACTAAAAAAACTCAAAACAAACAAAAAATTATACTTATTTTGTTTTAAAACATGTTTTAATAAATAAATAACTTACAAATATACAAATTCAAATATTTTAATACCACTGTAATCAGAAAATAGAAAAGTGTACTAAGTTATGTAATAGTAAACATTGGTAATATTATAAGCATGTTAAACAATGGTAAAGATAGTAAAGATGGTAAATATGGTCAAGATGGTAAACATGGTAAACCTAGTAAACATGGTAAACATGGTAAAGTAATTGTCACTGAACAAAAAATAATAGATATATAATTCATGTAATGGTTATAAACATGATAAAGTAAACTAAACAAAATTAAAACAAACAAAAACGTATACTTATTTTGTTTTCAAACATGTTTTAATAAATAAAGAATTTACAATATCTAACATTTATGAAAAAAATAAATGTAAACAGGAAATAAACATATGTTACCTTTAATTTTAGGAATGTACAAATGGATTATTTTCACAAATTCCTTCATTGTGATCATTCCTTATGGCACAAACAATGTCTTCAACATGCTCATCATTATGTTCTGTTAATCTTTCCATGGAAGTAGGGATCTCACATAAATCAGCATCTTCATCAAATTCATCCTCACCAACATATTGTTTTTTACCTTGTAAAACAACAGCCCACTGCATATCTGATTGATCTATTACATAGAAAATTTGTTTTACATGTGTTGCCATTATAAAAGAATCTATTGTGGATTCCAATCTATTCAGATTAACAAGTGTCATTCCAAATTCATCGTGTCTGACACTATTGTTACTGATAAACCATTTACAGTTAAAAACATGAACTTTAATTTTAAAGTAATCAACCTCCCATATGTCTTCAATCACTCCATAATATGCACTTGATGCAGAAATTGGGTTTTTGTCCTTAGCACTCAAAAAATGCATTGCTTTTGCAAACACCAATACACCACTATTCAGAACTGCACTTCTGTTGTCCTATGCTTTCGTACGAAATGTATAACCATTAATGTCATAACTGGACCATGTTATCACATTTAAACATAGACCACCCATTATCCATTTTAATGTCTCTGATACATCTGATCTACCAAGAAAATTCATTTTAATCCATGACAAAAAAGGTTTGTTGTGCTCATTCAAAATCCACATTTCTTTCTTTTTCGGATGACATCGTTTCAACTCATTAATATTCAATGTGATATATGGTTGAGCATCAGCTATGTTATTCAAGATGTTTGATTCTAACTTCTTCATCTGTTCAGCTGACAATGATTTGACTTTCAAGCCATGAATCCCGTTTCCCTCATTATTAACTCGTTCATGGCGAGATGGAGGCAAACCTATGTGTTGCGCCACAACCAAGTAGCTTGTACAAAACTCTTCTACCTCCTCAGAAATATAATTTCCAATAATGGAGGCTTCAGGTCGATATGTATTTTTAACATACCCCTTTAATATTTTCATATACCTATCAAAAGGATACATCCAATGAAGATATACAGGTCCACAAAGCTTTATTTCTCGAACCAGATGAATCATTAAATGCACCATTATATCAAAAAAATTTGGAGGAAAATACATTTCCAATTGACAAAGTATAAAAATTGCATCCTTTTCCAAAATGTTCAAATCATTCACATCAATCGCCTTGTTACAAATTGAATTGAAAAAATAACACAACTTCATTATAGTCTTTTTGACACGAATTGGCAATATTCCACGCAATGCAACTGGTAGAATTTGTTGCATCATGACGTGACAATCATGTGATTTCATACCTATCAACTTCAAGTCCTTCAATGAGACAAAATTTTTTACATTAGAAGAATAACCTTGAGGCACTTTGATATCATGAAGACATTGAAAGAAGCCAATTTTCTCCATCTTCGATAACGTATGACAAGACGGGGGAAGATATGTTCATCTTCCTTTAAGAGTGGGAGCTAACTCCAAACGTATTCCCATTGATAGTAAGTCTAATCTTGCATTCAACCCATCTTTTATCTTTCCTTTAATATCTAAAAATGTTCCAATCAAACAATCACAGATATTCTTCTCCACGTGCATGACATCAATTTTATGTTTAACTTCATGATACCTCCAATACGGTAGCTCAAAAAAAATTGACCTTTTCTTCCAAATATGTCTATCATTACCAGATTTCTGTGTCTTTCCCAATGTCACACCAAGGTTTTTCACCCTCTCAAAATATAGATCAGGGGATAAAGGTTTTGGAGAATTATAAAATTCTTGTGAGCCATTGAATGCCTTTTTTTAGTCTTATATAAGGGTGATCCATAGGTAAAAACATTTGATGACCCATGTACACTGTTTTCCTCCCATGATGCTATTGACAATATAACGTCTTTTTTTCACAAATTGGACATGCTTTATGCCCTTTAAAACTGTATCCAGAAAAATTTCCATACACTGGGAAGTCATTTATAGTGAAAAGAAGCACTGCATGCAGTTGAAAATATTCCATTTTATAAGAATCATACACCCTAATACCATCATCCCATAATAGTTTCAAATCATCAATCAACGGTGACAAGTAAACATCGATATCATTGCCGGGTTGCTTTGGACCAGAGATCATTATTTTCAACATGACATATTTTCACTTCATACAAACTTCAGGAGAGAGGTTGTAAATTACCAATAAAACAGGCCATGAACTATGTGTGCTACTGAGGGTTCGGTATGGATTCATTCCATCTGTGTACAACCCTAGTCTGAGATTTCTAATTTCATTTCCAAATGTAGAATTTTGCGCATCAATTTTCTTCCATTGTGGACAATCAGCTGGATGATGTATTTTTCCATCACATATCCGCTCATCAACATGCCATCTTAACCTTTTTTCATCATGTGAATTAACAAATAAACGTTTGAAACGATGAAATATAGGAAGATACCAAAATTCCTTTGAAGGGATCTTTGTAATCTCTACATCATCCTGTGATTTTTCTTTCACCTTATACCGTGATGTCCCATATTTAGGACACTCTAACAGAAATTCATATTCCTTCCTATATATAATGTAGTCATTCAGACAGGCATGTATTTTTTTTGTATCCCAATCCCATCGAGCATAATATTTTCTTGGCCTTGTAATGTGAATCTGGAAGATCGTTATCTTTTGGAAGAATTTATTTCATCAATTGTAGCAGCTATGTATAACTTCTGTCACTCCATCCATGTTTCGCCTTCAGGTTAATCAATCTTAACACCACCTAAAAAACTGTAAAATCTGTACAACTAGGATATAATGGTTTTTCAGCATCACCATATAGACGCACAACTGTCGGTTCTATATTAATTTGTTCTACTACAATATCGCGAATCATTTCTTCAATTCCATCGGAGTTACCATCTTGTGCATCATCATCATCAGTGACATTTTGTCCAGTTTCACCCTGCCAAATCCAAGGGTTGTAACTCGGATTAAAACTATGACATATCAGATGATCTTTTATCTCTTTACTTTTCAACTTCTTCATATTCAAACATTTCAGGCATGGAAAGAAAAAAAATGTCACTACTTGGAACATTTCGTTTAGAAAATTCAAAAAAGGAATCAACACCTTCCTCATATTCATTGCTCATTCAATTTGCCGTAATCCAACTTCGACTCATTATTACCTATAACAAATATCAAAAATATATATATTTTTAAGATAAGACAAATATAAGTTTATATGAAAAAAATCATAATTTGAATGTAAACAATTTTGAAATATAAAACAAATCTATGTGTATTTAAAAAATATGCTTGAATATTATTATTAAAACAAAATATAGTTAAATATAACAGTTTTAAATTCCATTGAATAAAAGAAAACCATGGAGCCTACATGGTTGATAGAAAATTGGAGAGAATGGAGTAAACCTGAGAATAAAATCATATTTAAAATAAAAATTCAGATGGAGAAAATCACAATGTAAATCCAAACACCCCTAGAGACCCCCAACCCTCTGGAAAGTCCCCCACCCCCGAACAACCCCCAAAACCCTCTGGACAGGCCTCCACCCCCTTGGACAACCCCCCACCCACCCCTGGACACCCCCAACCCTCTGGACAGCCCCCAACCCCCTGGACAGCCCCCACCCCTCTAGACAACACCCCCACCCCTCCTAAACACCACCCCCACCCCCTACCCCATTGGACACCCCGTTGGACACCCCCAACCCTTTGGATAGCCCCCCCACCCCCTGGACAACACCCCACCCCCTGGACAGCACCCCACCCCTCCAGACAGCACCCCACCCCTCCTGGAAACCACCCCACCCGACCCCCTTGGACACCCCCCTGGACACCCCCCAACCATCTGGACAGCCCCCACCCCCGGACAACCCCCAAAACCCTCTGGACAGGCCTCCACCCCCTGGGATAGCCCCCACACCCACCCACCCCCTTGGACACCCCCTGGACACCCCCAACCCTCTGGACAGCCCGCCACCCCCCAGACAACCCCCCAAACAATGGTTTACATATAAGACTAGGGATGGTGAACCACGAAAAACACATGCATTTAATATATACTTCAGTATGAAATAGATTGAATTAAATATTATTAAATATGGATACTTAAATGATCATATGATAATTAAAAATAATCATTGATATTCAACTAGTAAAATGATCACAAATTTCTCGATAACTAATATCATAATTTATTTTATCAAAAGAGTCACACAAAATAGTCCAAAAACATGTTTCGCACCAACATCACAATTTAATAAAACAATTCCTCAATTTATAAAACATTATGAAAATGTTTGACAACTTAAATCACCTCTTTACCTTTCAAAAACCCTTATTATGTGAATAACATCACCAAAATATTGCATTTACACCATTTTATCACTTTTTTTAACACACTAAATAATTTTCAATTTTCATAAAACAATCCCAAGAGGAACAACCATGTTTTGCACACAAAAGACATTCCAAACCCCCATTCAAGAAAAAAATCATACCAATACAAATCCAAAATAAAAATTTCAGCTCAATACACATTTATTAAAGCACCCCCATATTTTAATAATTTACCTCAAATAATGTCACAAACAATACACATGAAAAAAACCTTTTTCATAAAACACCTTCAAGAAGTGTGACAAGGTTTTACACATAACACCCATTCAAACCCCCCTTTTGAGGCCCACATGACAACAAAGAATTAAAAAACCATAATTGGATTCCCCTTTCAAAATTAATGAATCACTTTCATAGGTTATAAAATACACCGAAATATTAACCTAAGAGTCACACATTAAAAGAACCCAATTTCAAGATAAAATGAATATATAAAATTAAAGACATATCCAAATCCATCAAAAAAAAATTTGGGACCACAAAAAATATATGATGTAGGCAAAACGAATGAAAAAAAAGCATACAAAAATATAGTGTTGCGAGTTGAAGGCTTACATTAAATGGGGGTTTTGGAATGCCTTTTGTGTTACGAGTTGAAAGCACACAAAACAAGTTGAGATGATAGATCCAGGAAAAAAAGCACACAAAAATTGAACAAGTTGAAAGCACACAAAATGAATGAACAAAAGCACACAAAAATCGCAAAACATAAATATAGACTATCCAAAAAAAAAACGAACAAAATAAATTCATTGAAGGATTACTTGAGTGTTGCGAGTTAAGATGATAGATATGAGGAGAGTAAAGACGATAAACGTTGTAGGAAAAATGAGTTTAACAGCGAGATCAACAAGCTGATTAAGGTTTATCGTGCGAGAGAGATGAGCTGCCAGACTGTCGAATGAAAATTCGTAAATGAAAATCCTCAGGGATTGTTAAATTTTTAAATGTTTATATAACGTCAGTTATTTTATAACCGATGTTATAAACTGTTTTTTACATTTATAACATCGGTTATTATAATAACCGACGTTATAAATGTATCAGATATAGATTTTTTACGTCATTTATACAATAACCGATGTAAAAAAGGTTTTAACGTCGGTTATTCTATAACCGACGTAAAAAAAGACCTAAAAAATCACAGTTTTTTACGTCGGTTATAACATAACCGACGTAAAAAACTCATAGATATATAGTTTTTTATGTCGGTTATCAAATAACCAACGTAAAAAACCCCACGTTCTGTGGTTTTTTTACGTCCGTTATTTTATAACCGACGTAAAAAATGCGTAGATATCTCATTTTTTATGTCGGTTATCAAATAACCGACGTAAAAAACCCCACACGCTTTGTTTTTTTACATCAGTTATTTTATAACTGACGTAAAAAACCCGTAGATATCTCGTTTTTTATGTCGGTTATCAAATAACTGACATAAAACCCCTGCGCTTTTGTTTTTTACGTCGGTTATAACATAACTGACTTAAAAACCGAACACGAGCGATTTGTAACGTCGGTTATTAAAATAACCGAAGTTAAAAATATACTCACCGCATTTGTTTCGTCGGCTATAAAATAACCAACGTAAAAAACCACATTTCACAGATTATCACGTCGGTTATATATAACCGACGTAAAAAATGGTGACGTAAATAACATTTTCTGCACTAGTGAGACATGGAAATTCTTTATTAGGTTCAAAACTTTGGTTTCAGACTCTATATGATTAAATAATCAAAACCATAAATCTTATAATAGTTTTAGCTAATGATTTCTACCAAAGAGGGTTGGTATTAAAAGTTTTATAAGTCTAGGAAACAAAAATATTAAAATAATACCATTGGTAATGTGGAAGTGAGTCATTTTCATAATGAATTGAATTTAAAGTCATAAAACAAAATATAGGGTTTTGGAGGATATATTAAAGATTTATAAAATTAGTAAAACAACTTCAAAAAATAATTATAAGGGGTAAATATATATTTGGTCATGGATTAATTTTATATTATTTGTTATATCACTTTTGGACTATTATGATGTCATAATATAGATTGCATATTTATACAGTATTTAATTTTTACCTTAAAAATTAAACTATCAGATAAAATTTTGAAGAAACAATCATTGGATAATTTCGACAAGATGATTTGGAAAATGATATTTTTTAATAAATATTTTTCTATATATGAGAATTTAATCCTTGAAATACTTATTCCCCTTTATTGAAAAATATTTTTTATGACAATAAAATTTTTAGGACCCTTATAAAGATTACATTAAACTTCATTAAACTAAATTATCTTTTGAAAAAAAATTAAAATTATTTTATAAGAATATTATATGAAAACAACATTTAATTAAAACTTATTAAACTTATAAAAAAGGTTGTTTTAATTAAAACCATATATTTTCAAATAATATAATTGACGTTTCTCCATATCGAAATCTAATTTTAAACAAATCACATGTAATTTTACATATAAATTAATAATGAAAAAGATAAATTTAATCATTATTTTTAATAAACAAAAAAAAAATCATACATTAAGGGTCGAGAAAAATAACCCCTTATTGCACAAATATATTCCAAAAGGGTAAGGTGTATGATGATCATAATTTATTGGGTGGTTCGGAAAACATGGTTTGTGACATGATCTTTAAAAGCTTTAACTTCTCATGTAAATGGGTCTTTTCATGTTTTAGTTGTTTAATTTCAGATTGGTCTTTGTTAAGGAAAAATCCTAGTGATTTCAACTCCCTAAAAAGATTCAATAAATAGGATTCATAGGGTATGCTCCTATTTTCAAGGCCATCACTTCCTCTTTCTAGGTCAATTATACTTTATCATAACAATTAATATATGATAATCTTAAATGTGACTACAAAATGACCATATTAGAAATATTTCTAATGATTAATATTTATTTTAATCCTAAATTATGTATTTTATAATTTTCTAAAATAACCAAATTAGTGCATGTGTTTTATATAACCACATTACATAATAATACATTCATTCATTCTAAAGACGATTTAATTCATAAAAGTTCAGGTCATTACATTCTTACCCCTTCATAATTTTTTCCCTTGAAATTTCATTTCATGAAATAAAATTGATGAGGGTACTTCCATTTCATCACCTCTTCTAGTTCCCATGTTGCCTCCTCAAACTTGTGTTTCTGCCATAACACTTTGACCAAGTGATCTGTCTTGTTTCGTGGAAATTTTTGTCTAAAATCTAGGATCTTCACCAGCTGCTCCTTGTATAAAATATCGTTCTCTAAGGGTAACACCTATTGATTTAGTACATGTGAGGGGTCTTTTATTTACTTACTCAAGAGGTATACATGGAACACATCATTTACTTGGTATAGGTTAGGTGGGGGTCCTATTCAATCATCCATAGCTCTACTGTGATCAATAATCTCAATGTTGATGTTGTATCTAAGAATAAGATTTCACTTATTACTAAACCTCATGAATTTTTTCCATAGTTATACACAAAGGAACAATTTATCTATTACCTCAAACTACATGTGTCATAGATTATTGTATGCATTTATTTTCTATTAAATTCTTGTATATTTAATATTACTTTAAATGGTTTGAAACTTATATTTCATCTCTTGGATAATATCAGATCCCATAAGCTTTCTATCACCAACTTTATCCCAATATGTTGACGTTTGATACCTCTTACCATACAAAGCCTCAAAAGGTTCAACTTGAATGCCTTAATAGAAACTATTATTATATAATAACTCAACTAGGGGAAGGTGTTAGTCCAAAAATCTTGGGAAATCTATTAAAAATGATCTCAGGATATCCACAAGAGTATGACTAGTTATTTCAGATTGACCATTCATCTACAGGTGATAAAAATTACTAAAAATCAGCTCTGTATCCAATGATTACTGAAGGGTTCTCCATAACCACAAGGAAAAACTCTGTTCTCAATCAAATGTAATAAAATATTGGTACTCTATGTAGTCTTACCACTTCCCTTAGGTATATATTAGGGAGTTGGTCAAGAGATCAATATTTTTTGATAGGAATGAAATTTTATGAATTTATAAGGTGATATACTACCACCCATATTGTTTTATTGCCTTTAGATGTCCTCAGGAGTTCTATAATGAAATCTATGGTTATGTTTTCACATTTTAATACAGGTATAGAAAATAGTAATATTATACCCTTATAATTTTATAGTTTATCCTTGAGTTGTTGGGATACCAAGCATCAAGATACAAATTATGCAATCTCCCTCTTTATATTATCCCACCAATAGTGTTTCTTTAGATATATACATATCTTACATTTTCCTAGATTAATAGATAAAGATGATCTATGAACATCATCTAGAAGTTCCCTCTTTAGTACCGATTTTTATGGGACACATATCCAGGTTCCAAACCTTATAAATCCATCTTTAGTAAATTTGTGATCTATAATATTTTCCACCTTTCTTTATCACTCCTCATTATATTTTTGGGCCTCATTTATCCTCTAAATAATGGTTATTTCAGCAGTTATATGAGTAAGTTGGGATTTTTTTATTATTACCATGATTATCCTTTAAATGTATAATAATATTTGATCCCTTTCAATCCTCATCATGGATTGTGTTATAGGATCCATTCTACTCAAATAATCTTCCACTTATTTCACCTTTATAAGATAGTAATGGATTGATAAATCATAATCATTGGTCGACTCTAACCATAATAGTTGGTTCATATTGAGATCCTTTTATGTGAATATATAATTGAGTCTTTTATGATCTTTATATATGTCCCACTTCACCCCATAGAGATAATTCCACCAAATCTAAAATTTAAAGATCCCTATAGCCAATTCTATATCTCGAGATGAGTAGTTCTGGTCATGGATCTTTATTTGGTTAGAGGAACATGCTATCACTTTTTCACATTACAAGAGTACCCAACCCAATATCGTTTTGGATGCATCATTAAGATTGAAAATCCTTCCCCACTACTGGGTAATTTTAGAATAGGTACAATGATTAGTCTCTTAATTAAGTCTTTAAATATATCCTTTAATTCATTATTCCATACAAACTTCACCCCTTTCAAGTTATCATAGCTAGTGGGATTGAAAAACATGAGATGTTTCTCATAAATTGATGATATTACCCAGCTAATCCAAGTAAACTATAGATCTCCATCATAGATTTTGGTTTGGGATATCATTTAATTGCCTATATTTTTGAATGTTCCATAGGTATCCCTTTACATGTGGTAAAATACCCCATGAATGTTACTTGGTCCACCCAAAAGTTTCATTTACTACACATCAAATATAATATTTCATTTCAAAAGGTCTTCATTACAACATTAAAATTATCCTCATATTCCTCCTTTCTTTTGGATTAGATAAGAATATCATTTATAAAGGATACCATAAATGTTTTGAGGTAATCCCTAAAGACTATATTCATTAAATCCATGAATCTATATGGAGAATTAGTAAGTCCAAATGGAATCACTATGAAATCATAGTGCCTATAGGTTGTATGAAAATTATTCTTGAGTATTTCCTCTATCTCCACCATTACTTGATAATATCCTAACTAAATACCCACCTTATAGATGTACCGGTATCCACTTAACTGATTAAAAAAGTCATAAATCCATCACAAAGGGTACTTTTTTATCATATAATGTTGATCTCACAATAATCAATGGATAGGTGAATTGACCCATTATTCTTCTTGATAAAAAGAGCATATTCCCTCCACAGTGATGTTCTTGGGCATATAAAACCATTTCCAGACTCTCTAGTAGTTGCTTCTTCAGCCTTTCAAGTACAATAGTTGACATTATATTTAGAATCTTGGATATTTTCAATGATATGTGTATAAGATTTATTGAGAACTCAACCTCTCAGCAAAGAGGAATATCAGGAAAAATATTAGGAAACACATTATCATATTCTCTTATAATGGGCCTCTCATCAAGGATTATCTTTTTCTTAGTCTCAATCATGTGATCAAAATATGGTGCATCATAAGGCATTAATATCCATGTTTGAGATTATGATTCCAATAGAGATTCATCCTCTTCCTTTCACTTGTATAGATTCCGAGGGTAATGTGTGATACAAATTATGATTTCCCTCTCTTAGAAATTTATGTTGGATCTATACAAGAAAATTTAATATATACCAAAAATTCTTTCAATTTTTTCTAAAGAGAGTATCACAGGTTTTCTAGGATGTTCATCCCACAAATATAGACTAGGTAGAAGTTATATACTTGGGATGAAATAATTTCCCCATTTTTAATTTTTACCAATATCTCATCTTCCATGTATTTATGTGGTGATTGAATAGCTCTACTAATCTGAATGATATGAAATATTGCATAGAACTGGTATTAAATAGTACTCTATATATCCTAGAATGAATAACTGTCATACCTATCACCATGTCATTGTTAGGATCTACCTCAGTAGTTGTGATGTCATAAGATCAACCTTACTCTCTAGGATTTAGAGTTTGTTTTCATCATTTATCTTCAACAACCCTTGGATTAGTGCACTGATTCATGTAGTGTCATTATTCCTTTCTGTTTAAACATTGTACAATATACTAGGGGATGATTGGAGTATTCCATTATTCCATAACATTTGTTGGTTTATCCCATCGACATTCTCTATCTAGGTTCCCTTCATTCCCACACATGAATCATTTCCTTATCTCATTGAAGTAATTTTTAGGATGCTTCTTCCTTCACTTTTGATAAGTGGGATGTTGTAATTTCTTCCGTAATTATATTTATCTATTTCTCCCCTATAATTAAACTATATTCTCTAATTTCTATATCTAGACCCATGAGAACCTTTAGACTCTGTAATCAATATTTCATCTTGGAAGAAAAATCAGACAATTTTCTCATAGTTTTCAAAGTTTTCAATTTCCAGATATATTTTAAGATTTGGATTTCTCCCCCTAAAAAGAATTAAAAATTAATTTTAGGGTCAATGAAAATGATGAAGGTGTATCACAAAAGTATTTTGATGTATTCATTTTACACCCATATGGATTCATCATCATTTTTCTTGAGGCTAAGGCAATACCTCTATACTTTAAGTCATAGAGTGTGAGGAAAATATTTAATGAGAAACACTTTCCATAATTCATTCAACTCCATATATTTGATCTCCTACAAAGGTTTTTTTTTATTTTTGTCAACTTATACCATTGATAATCTTCTCCCTATATATAATAAACAGACATCACAAACTTCTCATACTTAGATCATTGTCTAGTTGGGGAATATGTGGTGTGCTTTAGGATTGGTCGTGTCATGACCTGTTCCCTGGGGCCCGTATCGTGACTACCCCAAGCCCACCATCCATAGGCCAGGGGCTAGTCACAAGCACCGAATGGAGTATTCCCTAAAACCAAGAAGTGATTGCCTTTATAAACTATAAACTCACGCAACCAAGCACACAACAAGATACGAACATGAGTAAACTGAATAGTAAAAAGAGTGTGTACAATAAATAAAAGGGGCCAGAATACAAGCCCAACAGGAAAGTACAAGAAAACTAAAAAGTACAAGTAAACTAGAACCACTCCTTTGAACACCCGCCAAGGATCCTACCTGAAGGGTAGGTACATCTATCAATCAGTTGTCTCTGCGGTACACCTCATCTAAGGTCCACCCCCGAGCTGCCTCCAGTCCTAGTACCCTCATCATCAGCCAACGATATCTATCGTCTGCACCAATCACAATAAGGTGTGGGCATAACCCGTGCAGGGGTGAGTATAAAGGTACTTAGTAGGGACCCCAAGACCCTCAAAGGTCTCTCAAAAACCACAAAGGATAAACCATAAATCATGAAATCAACTGACAACCCTACTTAGGTATATGCCCATACATATACCTAAGTTATCATGTATACTCATTTCATTCATAAAGAAACACAAGGCCCAAATCCTTAGCCAAAGTACAACTATTCCATGAAGGAAATAATTTCATGAAGGTAACCATTACTAAGGTAAGTACTATAAAGGTACTCCACATAGAAGAATACCACAAAGGTATCACCACGAAGGTAAGTAACATAAAGGTACACCACATAGTAGAATACCAAAAAGGTATCACCCCGAAGGTAAGTACCACAAAATTATTCCACACAGAAGATTACCAAAAAGGTAAAGACTCAACTCACACCAGGTATAACATAAGTACGTTAGTATAGATGATTATATGTAACTACTAAATCATCTTACTCTGTTAAAAGGCATACCCACATAGGATCCTAAATCATCATAACCACATAGGATCCTAGTACAACAGTACCACATAGGATCATAGAGTAGTCCCATGTGGATTCCTAGAGTGGATCCAAGTGAGACTCTCGAACACAGACCCACATAGGATCCCAAAGCACAGACCCATATAAGATCCCTTTCTTATGTTACAGCCAGCCACAAGGTTCCCGCACTAAGCTCGATTGATTCTGGGAGAGTCCACTTCTCAAGCCACTGGTTGATACTCCAAATACCACAAAGTCCCACGAATATGTATTCCAAAGGACCTCCACATTATAGGGGTCTCAACGCAATAGACGGTGTGTCAATCAGACACCCAGTCTGTAAGTTATTATCCATTTAGTCCCGAGGGCCCAGTTGGATTCGTGTTCGATCCAACTCGGCCATACCATAACTTTATCTAAATTCCATGTGGGATATACGAAAAGGGACATCTTGATCCAAGGTTTCTGGTGCTATATATGGTTCGTCAAACAGATGCCCGTAGCTCAAGTTATGGCCAAAAGAGTAAAAAGGGTTCAAAACTGGTTCGGGTCTGGTCCGACCCGGTCTGACCGACCCGGCCTGACCTGGGTCTAGCCCTATGTCTGACCCGACCCATTAGGTCCGGCCCGGCCCAGCCCGCGGCTGGCCGGATGACCAACCCTCCTCCGCGGCGCATTCGCGCGCTGCGCCACCATTGGCGGATGATAGTGAGCCAGCCGCCCTCCTTCGCCGCTTCGGCCTCGTGCCACATCTCCTGCATTCTAGCATCGTAGACGCGCACCAACGCCTCCCCTTCACGTGGCCGGCTACGCGCCAGCTGCCGCCTCTACTCCACCGTGGCGAATGGGCCGCGACCCTCCACCGGTGGGGTGGTTGTGCCGCCGCTCTCTTTACGGCCGACAGGTATGCCCACAGCCGCTTCCAAGCCCTACCAATGCCAGTCGCCGGCATTGGTCTCTGTCCTCCTCCATCATGAAGAATGCATCAAAAACCACAAAGGTTGCAGAGTGGTCGGGGCATTTTTGTTTGGCCCACATCCTCCACGTTAGAGTGGTAGCAAGCAACTCATGTGGAGAGATTAAATTATAAAAGAAATTAAAGAAGATTAATAAAAAACACACCCTTACCTTATTGTTCATTGGAGGAGTCGAGAGGTATAAGATGAAGTCGTTGAAGAACGTCGGTGTTTGTTACTTCTAAAAATAGCTTCTGATCTGGGCTTGGGGTAGGTTCCTCATTTTTCGTTGGAGAGGGAGTTCTTTGTTGGAGGAAGATTTTCTCTAAAGATCTCCCCTTTTCCAATGATTTACCCAAGGAAATGGGGAGCCAAAAAATTAAAATAGGTTTATCAAATTAATTTACATTGGAAAAATTAAAGTTGGATATATTAAAGGGCACAATTAATTAATTAGAGAGTTGAGAGGTTTTCCTCCATTAAGAGAGGTACAGGTGGTCCCCACCACCATGAATTCAAATTCTGATTTTTTTCTAGCTCGGGTGGTCCCCACCTCCATAATTTCAGAAGAGAGGTTTCAATAGAAAAATAAAATGTTAAATATTTTTTTTGCTCTTCCACGAAAAACACAAAAACTAACTTTCACCCTTGACCAACTGCGGTCTAGGTAAAGGTCTCCTTAAACGAATATCGGTGCTGCGAGTTCAACAATGCCCTCAGATATCAATTCTGAGTACCAGTTCAAAAGTTACATAAACCTACTTGCACGTTTACTGAATGTACCAAAAAAAGTTTAGAAATTAAACCTAGGATCTCTGGGCCACAGAATCATTCACCGTCAATTTTCATAGACTTGTAAAATTCCATAGAATTAAAAAAATTACATGGAAAAATACGGGTCTTTACATTCTCCCCACCTCAAGGATTTTCATCCCCAAAAGCCACATTACAAAAACTAGAAAGGGGGGGGGGGGGGGGGGTACTGAGCACAAATCTAAGCCCCCCGATCTCACGTGATCTCCTGGAGGTTCACGTTCTTCCAACGTACACTCACTAAAGGTATCGATCGCCCATGAAGGACTCTATCCTGTCGATAGAAATTCTCCAATGGAATCTCCATAAACTTTTCCCGATCATCAATTTCTAGCTCTCCCCAGTCAATGATGTGTGAAGGGTCGTGCACGTATCTCCTTAGCTGGGATACATGGAAGACGTCATGAACCCAGTGCAACTGAGGTAGAAGAGCTAAGTGGTAAACCACCTCACCAACTCTGCTAAGGACCTGAAAGAGTCCAATGAACCTCGAAGATAACCTGTCACCTTGACTAAATCTCCACAAACCTCATGAAGGTGAGACTCGTAGAAAGATGTGGTCACCATCCTCGAACTCCATAGGTCTCTGTCTTCTGTGAGCATAAGACTTCTACTTACTCTGTGCAGTCTTCATCCACTTCTGGATGATCTGAAACTTCTCTGTGGTAGCCCGTACCATCTCTGGTCCCATGAGTTCTGACTCCCCTGGGTCAGTCTATCACAAAGGTGATCTGAAAGGTCGGTCATACAGAGCCTCGAATGGAGCCATCCCAATGGTGGAGTTATAGCTATTGTTGTATGAAAAATCCACCAAGTAAAAGTAATCTTCCTAGCTGGGACTGAAGTTGAGGACACAAGCATGCATCATGTCATTGAGGGTCTGAATGGTCTACTCAGTCTATCCATCTGTCTGAGGATGGAAGGTAGTGATCAAACGAAGCTGCGTCCCAAAAGCCTCCTACAACCCCTTTCATATACAGGAAGTGAAACATGTATCATGATCGGAGACAATCATCAAGGGTACTCCACATAGCCTCACAATCTCATGTACATAGAGGAATCCCAAGATCTCTATTGAACCTTGCTATTTGATCGGTAGGAAGTGGACTAACTTGGTGAGTCGGTTGAGGATTACCCAGATAGAATCACGACCTCTAGATGTACGTGGAAGTCCTGTCACGAAGTATATGGATATCCCATCCAACTTCCACTCTGGGACCTCTAAAGGCTGAACTAAGCCTGCTGGTACCTGATGCTCTGCCTTCACTTACTGACAAGTGAGGCACCGAGAGACAAACTCTTCTACTAATTTCTTCATCCCCGGAAACCAGTGCTATCATTGGAGATCCTGGTACATATTCACCAATCTTGGGTGTACCACTAGAGGGGATGTGTGGAACTCCCTCAACACTTCCTCCCGAAGCGACAATGGTACCATGGTACGTTATATGAAGAGGATGATGTGCTCCCCACCTTTATAAAATCCATCACGTGCCTATCTTGAGGATATATGAACACGTCATGCCTCGCAGTTAGTTTCCCTGTGCTGCGCCTCCCTGAATCGCTAAAGAAGTGGGGGAGTGACGGTAAGAGACTGAAGAAAATATGATCCATGTTCTTCTACAAAGGATATCCATAAATTAGCCAACTGCTCTGTTGCCTCACTTAGCAGCTGTATACCAGATTTCCTGCTGAGTGAATCTGCTACTACATTCCCCTCTCCAGAAGTATAAACTATCTCGAAGTCACAGTCCTGGAGGAACTCAAGCCAATGCCGCTACCTCAGGTTCAGGTCCTTCTGAGATAATATATACATGAGTCTCTTGTGATCAGAGTAGACTGTAAAACATTCACCCATAAAGTAATGTCACCACATCTTCAAGGTGAAGACCACTGCTGCTAACTCAAGGTCATGGGTAGCATTATTCTACTCAGGCTATCTCAGCTGTCGATAACCATATTCGATAATAGCTCGTTCCTGTATCAGGACACATCCGACCCCAGTCCTTGATGCGTCATAGTAGACTAAGTACCCAACGCCCTCTTCCGGAAGCCTAAATATGGGGGCACTAGTCAGCCTCTGCCTTAGCTCCGAAAAACTATGCTTGCATCTCTCCAACCACATGAAGTGTTGACCCTTCCTCATCAATGATGATAAAGGTGCTGTAAATCTAGAGAAATTTGGAACAAACCTCTAGTAGTATCCGGCCAAACCTAGGAAACTCCGTACCTCTGTCACACTCCTGGGTGGATCTCAGGCAAGTACCACATCAATCTTTTCTGGATCCACTATAACTCCAACCTCTGAGATGACATGTCCTAGAAAGTGAACCTCTCGGATCTAGAATAGGCACTTTGAGATATTACCATAAAGTCGGTGCTCTCAGAGTGTGTCCAAAACTATCTACAAATGATAAGCATGCTCCTCCTCAGTAGACGAGTAGATCAGAATGCCGTCGATGAAGACTACTACAAAGAGATCAAGGTATGGTTGGAAGATAATATTCATGAGTCTCATGAACACTACTAGAGAATTGGTCATGCCGAATGGCATGACCAAAAACTCATAATGGCCATACTGACATCAGAAAGACATCTTCTGCACATCTTTGTCTTGCACTCTGAGCTAGTGATATCCTGATCTGAGGTCTATCTTTGAGAACCACCATGCTCCCTTCAGCTGATCAAAGATGTCATCAATCATCGGGAGTGGGTACTTGTTCTTCATGGTCACCTGGTTTAGGCTCCAATAGTCAACACAAAGTCTCATGCTCCCATCCACCTTCTGGGCAAAAAAAATTGGGGCTGACCAAGGAGAAACACTGGGTTGGATGAATCCCTTCCCCTGTAAGTCCTCCATCTGTACTCGCAGCTCACAAAGCTCCGCAGGAGCCATCCGATACACTGATGTAGATATCGGTGCCATCCCGGGTTATAAGTCAATGTAAAAGTCCATATCTATATGAGGGGTTAGACCTGAAACATCATCAGGGAAGACATATGTGTACTGGTCCACCCCTACCAGATAGCTTGGATTCTCCGCGTCAGCTGCTTCAAGGGTAAGGCTAGCCAACTGATAAGTGATCGGTTTTAGTCTCCTTTGGGTAAGTCCATCCTGTGCTACAAGGCTCCCTTCTCACTGGTGAAGGTAAACCTTTTCCCATCAGTGCGGACACACCACACTTTGTGCCTAATACAGTAAATCTGATCATGGAATGTAGATAACCAGTCCATACCCAAGATGAAGTTGTAAGGCTCGACGCTGCTACTAGGAGATCCCAGATGAAGCTCTCACCTGCTAGGGTAAGCTCAAACTACCGGAACTAGTGTGTAATCATCTAATCCTCTCTCGTAGGAGTATATAGCCATAAGGATCGAGCTAATGGCTCCACCAGAATCTCTGAGATCTGAATGAGGGAAGTGGAAATTAAATAATGACTGGCACCTGTGTCTATAAGTAATGCAGCTAAGGTGGAGTAGACACATATCATACCTCGTATCATCTCTGGAGTGCCATGGTCATAGGCCTCAGCTGCCTCGAGCTGAGCTCGACCCTGTCCACCTGCTCTCTATGGTCGGGGTGGACCACATGGTGGTGGTGGAGATAACACCTCGAATCGTCTCCTACCGCTAGTTGCACGACCAGCTCCTTCGCCACATCCGTCTTCTCCCTATGGAACTCCTCGGTCGAACCTCTATCTCTGCCTGTGTGGTCCTTCAACTGTCTGCTAATCATCCGTATGGAGGGTCGGCCAGTCTCGAGCCATGTGACCTGCCCGACGCATGCATAACACTGCCTACTCCTCGCATGACTGGCTCTGTCTCTAGTGCCCCGCACAACAGACCCTGAATCCTGAGGTCGTCCACATGTAGGTCTGGTCCTCTTGGACCTCTATGACATTTGTTTTCTTCTAGCTATAGAAGTCTCTTCTATGTGATGCCCAGTGGTGGGTCTCGCTGTTGGGGCCTGTTCAGAAAGAAAACTCTCCACTAAGAGGGCTCGCTCTAACACCATCTCCTGCGTCAGGATGCGGAGAGAAATAATGGAAGCCCTGATCTCCCGCCCGAGTCCCTGCTTGAAGGACTGATCCCTGAAGAATGGGTCCCGCACCATATTAGTGGAGTAACGCGAGAGGTCAGTGAACCTCGCTGAGTACTAAGACACAGTCATGCTACCCTACTACAGATGAAGAAGCTCTTGTATGCGCACTACGCAAAGGGTCACTGGGACAAACTCTTCCCGAAACAGGCTTTCATAGTCTACTCAGAGAAGTGTCACATCATCGTGAATCTGGAGCATCAAGCTCCACCATTTGCCTGCTGCTGCTTTTATAAGACTAGCGGAAAGGATCACCATGAGATAAGCTGGTGTCCCTACCAATCAGAAGACTCTCACCATGGTCTCCAGCCAATCCTCTGCTGCCTGTGGGTCTGTCTCTCCCCTGAACCTGGGTGGCCTCTGGCAATGTAACTCATGAAACATGCTCAAGTGGCATGCACCCTCTACTGCAAGGATTGGTGGCTTCAATGGCCCAACAGGTAACGGTACCACTGGTGCCTCTACAAATATAGGGCCCTGCACCGAGGCATCGTCGCTCATTGGTCTATCATCGTGTACTATACCCGGAACCCTATCTGGCTGTTTGCATGGAGGCATCCTAAAAAGAAACAGGTGCACCACAATCAATAAGTTATACTTGGGGAGATGACATGAAGAGATCAGAAAGAAAATTATTCAAAACACACATGCAATATGTGTTTTCGTGCACCGAGTCAATAATTCGAAGTCAGGGTCCGGGTGTATGGATAGGTCAGTGGACGCACCAACACTGGATTCCCTAAACTGATAACCACACTCACTACACTTAACACTATTGAAGTTAAAAGGAAATATTAGAGTCTAATGTTATACGATAGAACTAACTCCTCTAATTCCAATTTGTCACAACTCGTCCCCTGGGGCCCATGTCACGAATACCCCAAACCTGCCTTCTATAGGATAGGGGCTGGCGACTAGCACCAAAAGGCATATTCCCTAAAACTAGAAAGACATTGCCTTTATAAATTGTAAACTCACACAAACAAGAACACAACAAGATAAGAACATGAGTAAAATGAATAGTAAAAAAGAGTGTGTACAGCAAGTAAAAGGGGCCAGAATACAAGCCCAACTAGAAAGTACAAGAAAACTAAAAAGTTCATGTAAACTGAAACAGCTCCTATGAACACCCACCAAGGATCCTACCTGAAGGGTAGGTACATCTCTCGAATGGTTGTCTCTGCGGTATGCCTCATCTAAGGTCCACCCCCAATCTTCCTCCAGTCCGGGTACCCTTGTCCTCAGTCCGTGATGTCCGTCGTCTGCACTAAACACAACAAGGTGCGAGCATAGCCCGTGCAGGGGTGAGTATAACGATACTCAGTAGGGACCCCGATACCCATAAAGGTCTCACAAAATCCAAAAGGGATAAATCCCAAAGCATGAAATCAGCTGACAACCCTACTTAGGTATATGCCCGTACATATACCTAAGTTATCAAGTATACCAATCTCATTCATGAAGAAACACAAGGCCCAAATCCTTAGCCAAAGTATAACTGTTCCATGAAGGAAATAATACCATGAAGGTAACCAAAATGAAGGTAAGTACCAAAAAGGTACTCCACATAGAATAATACCACAAAGGTATCAACAGGAAGGTAAGTATCACAAAGGAACACCAAACAGAAGAATACAACAAAGGTATCACCATGAAGGTAAGTACCACAAAGGTATTCCACACAGAAGATTACCACAAAGGTAAAGACTCAGATCACACTAGGTATAACATAGGTATGTTAGTAGAGATGATTATATGTAACTACTGAATCCTATTACTCTTTTAAGAGGCATACCCACGTAGGATCCTAAATCATCAGACCCACGTAGGATCCTAGTACAGTAGACCCACGTAGGATCCTCGAGTAGTCCCACATAGATTCCTAGAGTGGATACAAGTGAGACTCTTGAACACAGACCCACATAGGATCCCAAATCACATACCCACATAGGATCCCTTTCTCATGTTACAACCAACCACAGGGTTCCCGCACTAATATCGCTTTATTCTAGGAGGGTTCGCTCCACAAGCCACTAGTCGACACTACAAATACCAAAAAGTCCCATGAAGTAGTATCCCAAATGAACACCACATAATAGGGGTATCAACGCAATATACGGTGCATCAATCAGATACTCGGTCTGTAAGTTATTGGCCTTTTATTCCCAAGGTCCTGGTTGGATTCATGTTCGATCCAACCCCGATTGTACCCAAACTTTATCCAAATCTCAAGTGGGGTATACAAAAAGGACCGTCTCAATCCAAGGTTTCTGGCACTGTATAGGGTTTGTCAAACGGATGCCCATAGACCATGTTATGGCCAAAAGATTAAAAAGGGGTCGAAACTAGTCTGAGTCTGATCCGACCCGGCCCGACCCAAGTCCGGCCCTGGGTTTGTCCCGACCCGACCCAGGTCCTACACTGGGTCCGACCGAGCTCGACCTGAGTCCGGCCCTGGGTCCGACCCGGCCCGCTGGGTCTTGAACGGCCCACCGGCGTGACTCGGTCTGTGATGGGCGGCCCACTGGGAAGCCCATGGTGTGGCCCACACGTTTATTGAATGTACCAAAAAAAATTTCAGAAATTCATTCCAGGCACTTTTGGCCTCGGAATCAAGTGCCGTCAATTTTCGCGGACTTGTAAAATTCTCTATAATTAAAAAAAATTACATGGAAAAAAAATTCGGGTCTTTACAGGTCAGTACACTCATTAGTGAGTTCAGCATAATACATACATAAATTTTTATTTCCTCATGGAGAAAATTGATAATGGGACTAGATAGGATGTTTCAATGGGTTTCAACTACAAAGATGTGGATTCAATGATTCTGGAGGTCTTTCGTGATGTCTTGATGCATGGGCAGTGAGGAACTGTTATATGGTGTCTTCTTAATCAATGAAAAACCAAGGAAAAAGAATAAATTTCCCCACCTAACAGTGGGTATGGATGTTACCACTAGATGGTATCTCTTTCGAGTGATAAATTTGGGGTTCTGGGACCCCCGTGGTGACATATAGAAGCAATGGTTCATGAAAAAATTGTTGTCTGTGACAATCTATAGATTCATTATAGGGGGTCCTCTTGATAGAGGGGATATATTAAAGGAAAAATTGTACTACAAAATGAAAGGATACGGCCAAATAGGGGTATGGGATCCTGGTGACAGATGATTCTTGTTGGATTTAACACCTCTAAGGGACATTAGGAATGAGTTCTTTTATGCACGACCACTTCACAGTTGGGATACCAGTCAAGAACATGATGATGATGGAAATATACACATACTAGATAGATACATTGAGTCTCATGGAGTCTCAGTGATGTGGAAGTACCCTAGGATGCAACTTTCACAGATTGGTGATAATGATATCTTTATCAGATCTATATTTGGGAGTGTCTATTATCGATGACCCCAAGATGCACAGCGATAGCTGGCCACAACTTGTGGGTGATGGAAGCCAGTGACCCTAGGAAAAGAAACTATGAATGTCATAGTCTACAGCGAGTTTCTAATACCACATGTGGTGGGTCAGTTATGACTAATACTCGAGCGATGGGAAGTAAATGATAAGATAAAATGGGATCTGTCAGCAACCTTGGGTGGGATGATGGACTCAAGCATCAGGATAACAGAAAAAATAATAGCTATCAATGACCCTAGGTAGGATTTTTGGGGGTCTATATGTTATTGTTTTAGTGATCTCCTCAAGCACAAAATTTTCTTTCAATGGTATAAAATACAAAGGTGTTATGACCTAGAATACATGGGGGATTAATCCATTCATTGATGGGGGGAATTAAGGACTATTTTTGGTCCTATTGATGGCTATTTTAATGTTTGGTAGTAATATCTATTCCAAATTATTTGTCTCTTAGTTTTTTCATTTATATTTTACATAATACATTTTAGGATTGAGAATGTTTAGATCCTAAACTTTCTTGGTATTTTTATGAATTTCTTGAATCCTACTCCCATTGGGTTGAGAATCTCATTTTCCAATCACCATATTGTCCATAAAAATTTTTGTTGACTTGGTTCCTTATATTTATATCCATTGAAATAATAGAGTTAAAATTAGGGATGATAATTTTCAAACTATTACACCCATAAAATAGAAACTTACGGAATTTAATGGATAAATCATAAATGACATACATTACTTAACCTATAATTTTCAAAGTTTCAATTTATGTTTTTTATGGTTTATTTCATAACATGAAATTTAATGGGAATTTTTACCCTTCATAATGGTTTATAAATATATTTTGAATTTACCAATTCATATTCCATAGGATTTTCAAACTAGGTTTAAATCAAGGCCTATTTTTCTTAGACTAGGTGATGACCGAGTTGATACCCAATGTGCCCTTTTCAAGGTTATTACCCCTAGGTACAACTGTGTTAGATCCATCTCCACTTATAGTATCTAGACATAGATTTTTTATTAGAAACAACATAATCTATACTTTACTAAAATTTATTGATTTTTTCATATGTTTTTCCTTATTCTTAATACTTTCACTAATTTTTTCTAATTTTAATCACTAAAAAAACTCAGCCATCCTCTAATACCAATTATGACAACCATATCTTTTATATACCTTATTTCATAATTTATTCCATAAAGATACACATAATATAATTCCGTAAGATTGATATGACTAATGTATTTGAGAAATTAGATACAAATAACCTTAACTTTAAATAATGATATAGAGACATTATATAAAGCTCCATAATATTCTCTTGAAATCCATTGATCTTATAATAATGCACAAGATATCCTGAGGATGTACATAAGAAAGGGGTGATTTAAAAATCCCAATAAGGTAATAAATAAAACATTAACATGATAAAAATATAAATTTCAGTCAATAGGTATATAAATGCGATATAAAATGGGTGATAATTATAAATATGAACATTGAATCATGATATAATATGGTAACATCAAGTAAACATAGGAATGTGGAAACAACATAACACATGACATCATATGTGTAAGTCTAGGAAAACCAATGAGAAATCATAACATAGTGTTTTTAAGATAACCTCCTATGCACCATACATTGTATCTCATGTGATAAATATATTACCCAATGAATTAAAGGGCTATATAATTCTGATATCACCTTTCACATTCATATCATGTACATGAATTTGTGTGCACATATATCATACAACACAAAAACATATTTCATCATTCTTAATCCCACAATTAAGGAGTGAGGGTTATATAAATGTAATTACCTAATAAATGAAGGATGATTACATATAGGTGAATACCATTGAGTGGAAATGGGGATGGGTATTCAAAACACAAAAGTTAGACATATAAAATCACATAATAATTTCAGCATCATAATAGGTGTACATAAAGGTTATTGGAAGGGATTCATGAGAGTTAAAGACAATAGCTCGTAAATTGGGAATTATAATGATATTAAAGATAAGTGTAGAAGCATATTTAAAAATGAATAATTATAAATCAGTAGGCTTAATACAAAGAAGGCACTTGAATAAAGAGGAAGAGGAATGTAATCCCTTACCTAAAGAGGGTGATTATAAAAGTTTGGGAGGACCTTATTACAAATTTTAGAACTCCTTAGTAGGAATTTATAGATGGGTATGGAGAAGAAATTCATACTAAATGTGTTTTTAGTGAAGAGTATTATGTGTTTGGGTGTGTATTTATATAAAAATAGTGTGTAATTATTTATTAATTTCTATACTTAGGTTTTGAACTCTATATAATAAAATAATCGAAACCACAAACCTTCATATAGTTGTTAATTTTAGTTGCTAACAAAGTGGAGTGGTTTTAAATATTTTTTAATACCAAAAATTGAACATATGAAAATAATACCTTTGATGAGGTTCAAGTATTTCAAGTTCATAAATAATTGATTTTAAAATCATAAAATATAATATAATTTTTTAAATTTATTAAAGGTTTTAAAATCAATAAAATAACATAAAAAGAAAATTATTTTAAATTATAAATATTTATTTGGTCATGGATTCCTTTTATATAATTTATTACATTACTTTTATTCTATTATGATGTCATAATATCGACCATATATTTATACCATATTTAATTTTTACCCAACAATTGGACTGTCATCAAAAATTATAAAAGATTAACCATTGCCTAATTTCAACATGCTAATTTCAAAAATAATATTTATTCGACCAATTTTATTTTCTAAATATGATAATTTCCTCAAAATAAAAAACCTAATTGATTAAAAAATATTGGTTTTTATTATAATAATAATTTTCTATCCATTATAAAGATTACATTGGGATTTATTAAATTATATTATCATTTGTATGTAAATAAATATTATTTTATAATAATATTATATGAAGATAAAATTTATTTCAATATTATTTATCTTATCAAAAATCTAATTTTAATTAAAACCATATATTTTCAAAAAATATAATATTGGTTTCTTTGAATAAAAATCTAACTTTCATCAAGTAATACATAATTGTATATATAATGTAATAATGAAAAGGGATAAATATAATAATTATTTTATTATAAAGAGAACATAAAGAATCATACTACCAGGGTCTAGATACATCACCCCTTATTACACCAGCATATACCATAAGGCATGATGATAATTTCTTGGGGTGGTTTAAAGAACATAGTTTGGGTTGTGACCATGATAAGATTTAACTACTCCAATAAATAGTTTTTTTGTTTTTCAGTGGTTTAATTCTTTTTTGATGGGATAAAGGTAAATCCTAGTTTTGTCATGTCCCTTGAATGCTTTGATAAATGTGTTTCATAGGGTATGAACATACTAGTTGAGGAAATCACTTATTATATTTTTATGAATTAGACTTTATCATAAATCATAATATATATTAATCTTATCAATTATTATACAATTGATATAATATCAGTGGTTATGATTCTTAATACTCATTTAAATAAAACATGTTATATTTTATAATGATCTAAAATAACCAAATTATTTTGTGGGTTTTATATAACTACATTACTGAATAAATAATTCATTTATTGAAAAGTTAATTTCATTTATAAATGTTTAGGTCATTACAACTGTTCTTGCACCGAGTGGAGAAGAAGAAATCACAACTTTGTACCTATAAGTGGTATCCTTCACAAAACCCTTAAACATCCTACATGTCTTATTGTGTTGAGTTTATGATAGGGATGTCACAAATAGTTATTTTTCTATTTTCTAAATGATGATTGAAGGAAGTGGTCTTCCTAGAAATCAATTTCAAAGATATCATATTCACCTTCAAGTTATGAATCTTTTTGAGAATTATTATTAATTTCCCTATGTGAATATAATTGATAAGAAAACAATTAATCAGTAATTTGTTTTGTTTCAATTAATTTTTTTCTTTTATTTGGTCTCTCAGATCCCCTTCAGAATGTACCTATATAATTAGTTTCTCTTTTTATGGATGAAAATAAAATCCCCACTCACCACCCTTTATCTGGACACATCCTTCAAGGAACTATGTCTCAAGATCCATTTTATCTTATTTCTCCACTCAATCAAAGGTTTACCACAATTTATAATCTTCATTTGGCGAGGTATCCATGAACACAAACCTCCATCACTTATAAATAGTGAGTCCTTTCATTATATAAGATCTATAAATAAATATTTCATGAAATCCATCAAGAGAGTGTCCAATATGTTTGTAGCTCTAATAAAATTCCTGAATTTTTTCAGGAACAATATACTGTCAAATATATATTCATCATTAGTTAAGACCAATGTTTTTATCAAGGGGAAAGTGAGGTCAACCTACACAAATAGTTGAGAAAAATGGATATATGTTTCATTTTTTGGTTTTCTTATCCATATTTATAAGAACATTCATAGCTGATGAAATCTACCATAAGATCAATTGGTGCCAATAAATCCATATTATTCCATGAATTAAAATCCAAATATTCTTAATTTATGTCTTCACATTTAAAGGATTAAAGGTAGGAACATAGTCTTAGATCCCAATAAAATAAGGCTTTAGGTTCTTAAGCTTATACCCCCATTCTATAGATTTCATAGCCAAAATAGGGAAGACAATATAATATAAATATTTCCAAGAAGATGTAATTTTACAACTGTTAAATCTCTATATATCAAGTAGACATTTATTAATCTTAAATAGGAACCATCAATTTTCATTGACTTTTAATGATAAATAGAAAATCAGAATGTTATTACATTACTTAATTTTATTTTTGATAATGACATGGATTTATTTAAAAAAGGTTTTATTCCCTTTTATCATAATTTATTAATTTTATAGGCTGAAATAACTTAGAAACCCAAGGGTATGTGATTTAAGGAAAGAACCACATCACATAGGGTCCCTAAAATAGGGTTGGGGGCCTCATCACTTGAATCCTCAACTCCCACCTTAGCTTTTGAGGTCCTTGGTGTTGACGAGCTAGAGATAAATTCCACAACATGAGTATATGAACTTTTTTTTGAATCTCAAATTAAGAATTTATAAAGGATTTCATATAGTATACCCTTATAAAAGGGGGCATTGGGTGGTGTTTTAATGACTGTAATAGTTTTGAAATAATTTAATCAAAGCAATGTTGAACAAAATAGTTAAATAATATTTAAATTTTTTGTTTTTTATAACAGATATATATATATATATATATACAATAAGGATTTGGGTGGGAAATAATCTACTTTTATGATCAATACTTTTTCTTCCATATTATTTTCACCTTTTATTGGGAAATAGTGTCCATAAATCCATATTTTAAAAAAAAAATTATTTTCCCCACATTTGTGGATTTTTTTATTTTCTTCTTTTAGTGGATGGTGAATCTTATTTCAATACCATAAAAACTTGAACTACATCTTTCAATAGATGAAATCACATCCATCAATGAAATTAATCTTCACCTTTCCTTTATTTATATTATTCATAAAAAATTCCCACACTCAAACCTTGACTAAAATTTGATACCATATGTCAGGTAAATAATGAATAAAAAATAGAAAAATTGAAAAGAAATCAAACACTTTGATTTTATATATTATGGTAAATTTACCATATATCTATAAAGATAAGCCACAAACTTCACTATTAAGATAATAATATTATAAATGGGTTTCCCACCAAACCACACCAAAACCATCCACCAAAAAAATAAATAAATTATATATTCTACAATTCCACATGTAATACATTTCTATATTAAATAAAAAAATCCATGAAAAATAATTGCCTTCTTTATTTTTAATCTTCCATTAGGGATAGAAATGGGTTGAGTACTTAATAAAATGAAGGTAAATTAGCCTAATTATCAATTATGATACTTGTGTTAGGTTAAATCATGTGAAAAAAATTTTATAATTAGGTAGTAGAACTTTTGGAATAAGTTATTTCAAAGAAAAATTTGCATGTCTAGATGAAGATGGTGGAGTGGATCGACTAAGATATAAAAGTCGAAAAGTATATAGAATAGAAGTAATGAAATCCAAATTAGATAAATCATAAGAAACTTTAATTATTTAGAGATGGGAAAGTAAAAAGGCTCAATTTTTTTTGTAAGATTAAATTATGAAATTATATAAACTATTCTCATAATTCATGAGGTTTTCTTAAATATTTTTTAGAAGTATATATAAGGAGAACCAACTGTGGTTTCTAAAGAACACATTATTCACTGAAGGAGCCAATTAAGGTAGTGGATGCCTCTAATCAAGTTATGGGAAAACCATGATGATTGTATCCAAGGTGTATAATATCTATGAAGATCAAATGGTGGTAGAATGATTTCACCCGTAGATCCTTAATATAAATTAGTAGAATGATTTAATTTGTTTATGAATGACTATTTTACATTGTAACCATCTTCTATTTCTTTAATAAATTTTTTTATAGTATCCCCCATAGAGTAGTATTTAGTATAAACCATGTAAAATGCTAGTTTTTTCTTTTCTTTTGTTTCTTCTATTTCATTGCATTTATATAATCTCTTATATAGTTTGTAAATGAGAATTTAAGTGCATAATAAGGTTTTTTCCATTTCAATTATGGATACAATATATATTTGGGTTTATTCTAGTTGAAAAAGTACAAAAAATTCATTCTATGGAATTTTTGATGGTTTTATTCCAATTATTTAAGGGTTTCAAGCTCAAAAAGTTGTTTCAGAGCTTGGTTATAGATTTATGATATGGACAAACCCTGGAAGGGGTGTTTTATATAATGGATCAATAGAATCATTTTGTCCATATCTTTACAGTATAATCTTGATAAGTTGTTCCTAATACTCTTATATTTCTTAGATTTTATGGGAGTTTATTGATTTAAGGTGGAATGGAATTGGATGAGGGTGAAGTTTTGTTACAGAAGTTTGATGGGATGGATTTTAGATTCTTAAAGATAAAGTTAGAGGATTTTTTACTACGGAAGGATCCTGATTTACTGTTTACTATCACTAAATTAGAATCAATGAAAAAGGATGTGTGAGAAAGTCCAGATAGGATAACATTAGGGTTTATATGAATTTTACTAGCCTAAAACATGGAATATAAAATTTAGAAAGTGAATATGGATTCAGAACATTTGAAGAACCTCACTAAAAAGTATGATAAAAATACTTTAATGAAAAAAGTTTTTATATTGGGGAGGATATTTAGATTTATAATATTGGAAGGTAATCCAATTATTAATCACATCAATGATGTCAACATGATATTAACTATTTATAATTGGTAAAATTAATGTTCAAATATATATAGTGGGCATTGTGGTTACTTTTATCACTCATTGGAACATTGGATGTGATGTTTTACATAATATGTAACTCTAGGAGTGATACTGTATTAATTATCAAGGATTTATGAATGATAATTATTAATGAGGATATACAGAGGAAGGGATTCTATAATTATACTAGATATTAATTTTGAAAGTTCATATGTTTCAATCTTGGGAAGAAATTTCATACTAAGAAAGATTTCAATGAGGTAAGTGTTAATTTCAAAAGATATAATTCTTGGAGTTCTTCTACAAATATTATTTCAGAAGATATGAGTGGCCTGTTTCTAAGTGTATCCATTCCACTTGAGTATTGTATTATTGTCTTTAGGTTTTCATTTTAATTTGTGTTAAAAAGAATAGGTATAGGAAATTATACTTCTAGACAATACAACAAGGTGTATATTATGAATGATGAAACTCTTGAGATAATGGGAAAGGATGATTTTTTTCCAAAAAATAACAAAATCTTGTTGAAATTAAAGGTGTGCAGAACTTATTGAGGTTAAATGAATATTTTAATTTTTTAGGATAGATGCATGATGCAGGTTTTTTACTAATTTTGTGAAAAGGTCATGGGAATTTATATGTGGTTGCATGGTGGAAGAAAAGGAGAGAAAGATGGACCATTTTACCTAATGGGAGTTTTATAAGGATGAATGCATACCAGGAAAACAACTTCTATAATTTTTTGGCATGAAAATATTGTCCACTTAAGTGAGTAAGGTATTGAAATCCTAGAAACTAAATGAATGTTAAATATCATAGGAATGGTGTATAAAACATATAAATATTTTATCCTTGGAAAATAATGTAAGGAATCATTCCAAATGTAAGGAAAGGAACCTAAGGACTACAAATTAGACCTGGTTTATATAGATGTATAGGGGATATATCTAGTTCATTCTCATAGATATTAAATATACTATGTTAATTTCATCAATGAAATGACTCTAAAGGTGTGGGTGTTAGTTCTCAAGAATAGGTCTAAAGTTTTCATAACCTTCATATGATGGAGATCCATAATGGAAAAAGTGATCATAAGAAAATAATTTTTTGGAGGTTTTAGAATAGGGGGAATACATAAGTTAGTAATTCCAAGGGGTTTTTTATTAGAAAGGAATATGGTTTGAGAATACTATACCAGAAACTTCTGAAAAAAATGAAGTTTCCGAGAGGATAAATAAGACTTTAGTGGAGAAGGAAAAGAGAATTATGATTCATGATAAGTGTTTGAGGGTGTTTTTGGAAAAGTCTATAAATTATTCTACATAATTCATGAATATAATGATATCAACTCCATGGGGGTGGGAAGTTCAATAACTCTATTATAATAGAAAAAAGATTAAAATTTCTCAAATTGAAGTATTTGGTTCACTCACCAACATCCATGTTGATGCCAAATAGAGGGAAATGGCAGTGGATAAGTCCTAAGAATGGTTTTTATAGGATATGGTGAAAAATACCTTGGATTAAATATTTTATATTAAAACATACATAAGGTTTTGATAATCAAGAATAGTATCTTCAATTAAGAGATGTTATAGAAATAATATAACCAAGAAGAAGCTATAGATGAAATTAAATAATCCTCACAAGATATGGTTTAATTGAATCAAAGTTTGAAAGTTCTGGATGTTTTTAAAAAATCAGGGGGTAAATAGCTGTTGAAAATACCATACTATTCAAAATGAGTTCCAGATGATATTTGTTTTTTATGGAGTTTCTAAGGCTATATGTAATAGAAATATCAGGGACCATTGAAGCTCAAGGAAGAGTTCTAAAATTTTATGTTCCAAAAGTAGTTTTTATAGAAAGAGTTGAGGTACAAATCTAGTTATGGAGGTAAAATAGGATTTAGTGATGAGTTTGGAGATAAAAAATTGACCAGTATTATTTGCTTCTCATAAGTGAAGGAGAACATGAATGTCCAAAGGTGTCTATAAGTCTAATTGACTCATGTTATTGGGAGTCAACCATGAGGGATGAGATAAATTCCTTTCATGTTTTTGGGACTTGGGAGCTAATATAATGACCCCTTAGGAGAATATTACTTCATAAAAAATGGGATTATCAATTGATAGAGGAATTTGATTGTATAAGGAAGTACAATTCAAGTATTGTCATAAAGTGTTATCTACAAATAGAAGCTTTAAATTTTTATGAGACCTTTTCTACTATTATTTAATGAATGACTATTCAAATGTTACTCATAATGGTTGTTATGGAAGGGTTACATATGAGGTAGTTAGATATGAAAACCAAATTTATTAATGGAAACTTATATGAAGAGATTTATACAGGGTAGTTAGAAGTTTTCATGTATAAATTTAATGGGGACCTTGTGTGAAAGATAAAATGATATATTTATGGGTTGAATAAAGTACCAAGGAAATAGAATGAGGAGTTCACCAATTTTATAGTAAAATGAAATTCATCCAAATATTTATAGATTACTGTTATTACTGGGAGGAGTACAGAAATGGAAATTTTATCATCTTACTTATCTATATGAATAATATTATTATTATCATAATAGTAAAGTAAATTATTGATGATATGAAGGTTTAACTATTTAGATGTTTCAAGATGAAGGATCTCCGTCTATGAAATTGATTTTATTGATGCATATTTTAAAGAACTTACGTCTTTAATTTTTTTCATGACTTAGTATAGATATATCCATAATGTGGTGGAATGTTTCCAAATGAGAAAGGAAAAAAAAACAGTTAACACTCCCTTTGTAGGAAACATTATGCTAAAAAGGGTTCCTTTTGCATTGGTAGTTGGAAGATTAATATATTTCATTGTTCATATGTGCCTGAAATTTGTGCATGTAATGGTATTAGTTTATTAATTCATGGTTAATCCTAGAAGAGAACATTGGGGAGTGTCTAAGTAGATCATTTAGTATCTCAAAGGTCCCATAACCATGTCTCTCTATTTTTTAATTAATTAATTAATATACATAGGGGTTTATATATTCATAATTTTGGGGAAATTTGGACACATGGAAGAGCACCACAAGAAATGTGTTCACTTATGGATGAAAAAATGTGAGTTGGATGTAAAAACATTAGCAAGTAGTTTCACTTTCAAAAATAGAAGTGGATTAAGTTACAATAATAGAATATGGTAAGGAGTTGGTCTGGTTGAATAGGCTGATAGAGGATCTCAAAATAAAGAAGGTGGTTGGTGTTGGATTTGGTGCCCAAGAACTAACTACTTTATACTTTTAATTACCTCAATATTCATTGTATGTAATATTAAGAAATATATTATCATAGGATTATTTTTATTCTGTGTAACATTTAATGTTATAATTTCATTAAATTATTTGTGAGATAAAAAATTCATAGTAGTTCCCCTACTATGATGAGAAACTTTAAGTGCAGTGAAAATATTTTTAAATAAATGTTCTATGAATGGATTGAATCATTTGACTAGAAACATATGGTATATACCACCTGGTGTAGGATACTCATAAGACAGTGAGTCTTCTTCTCATAAATTTTTACCTTGGTAATATTCAAGAGAGGAGGTTATGAGAACAGGCCTGCCCGAAGGAATTCCACATGTTTTATGTGTCATTGGATATTCCTATATGTAGACATGCGTATTGTTCCATAAACATGAGAGTATTATTAAAGTATATTATGAGTCACATAATTCGATGTATTGATAAAAATCATGATTCCATATGATCGCAACATTGTAGGATACATTGGCTGTGTTAAGAGTGATATGGTATTAAGGAATAATTCAATTAAGTATTTACCACTTTTGAATTAATAAAAGTAGATATCTTGGTCCCTTTAATTTTAATGGAACTTCCTGATTAAATTCCATGTCCACGGGTGCTTTATAGACATGTTCATTTCTGTAAATTCAAAGTAAACATATCAAGAATATTTATTGATGACACATGTGATGCAACCTACATGATAAAGTATTGAGATAAATAGATTACATTACACTGTGAACATTCATAAGATGTTATTGTTTTTTGTGACATTAATTTTTTTTCTCTATGGGTACCTTAATGTGTTTCTAGATATTTATCATGGAATTTAATTAATTGAACCAAATTCCACTAATAATGTGGCCTATAGGGTCACACACTAAGTGTATATAGAAACTTAGTTAAATTTTATATGAATTCAGTTTTAGAATAAATATTATTCCCTTGTTCTAAGGAATAATAATTATTTGAGTTATGTTGATTGATACTATTTTTTTGGGAGTTATTCAAAAGAATATACATGTGATTTGAATATTAAAAAAGTATTTAATCATGGGTTTTAGTTAATAAAATAATTATTTATCTATTTAATGAATAATTAAGTGATATTTATTTACATAAATAGGTAGACATTATTCTAGGTTTGATAAATGCCAAGGAGTATTAGAGAGATTAGTATACCATGTTATGGGAAATATGTGAATCATATACTAAATATTATTTTAATAAATATTTATTTATTTATTGATATTCATATTATCTTTGAGACATGTGCACGTCAAGGAAATAATAATATTTCTATAATTATTTAATGTGGGGTATAGTAAGGATTAAGATATTGGCTAAGGGCCTATGTGTAATTACAAATTAATAACAATGATCTATATATATCAGGTTATATAATTTATAGTTTTAGATATTGAAGATATATGTTGTGTGAAACATTCTATAGATAGAATCATATCAAACCCAAAAGAGAGAAATATCTCAAGAACTATATCAAAAACAGATAGAGATCCAATCCCCCTCCTCCATATCAAGACTCTAAGATAACTAAATAACTATTTAACCTTGAAGGAATTATTACAGTGATCAATGAAAAATGGTGTAAGTGGTCATAAAACTTTTCAGTAGCATTTGGTGAGTCCACGAATATTTTTAGAGCATCATGAATCCTATGTGCATTATCATGAGAGGGATTATAAACATGAATCCATCACTTAAATTATGGTATGACAAGAATGGGTCAATAAAATTGACATAGAATAAAAAATTACAAGCTGAGGTAATTACTTATTATAAAAGTTAATTATAAATTATATGTGAAAGATATTTCCTCAAATATTATATGATTTTTATTGATCTTTTTCTTAAGATTAAGCAGAGGGAAATGATGAGAAACCTATATTGGGAAGGATCCAAACCACTTACATTGTACCCAATAACCTTCAAGTGGTATCAGAGTGGTCACATAATAATTTATAATTACTTATTAATCATTGATAAAATTATGTATTTTTATTAATTTTTTCATTTCTTGTATATTCATTTTGTAATTAGAATGTAATGTTATCAGATAATTTCACCTATATATAACCAATAATGGGGAACATAGGATATGAAGAATGCTAAAGGAACAAATGAAGAGGTTCTAAAATTTTTAGTTGGATAGCTCAGGACTACATAATGTGTAAATAAGGTAAATATTGTGTACATAAATTCTCCAAACCAAGATGACACACACAAATACTAGAACATTACATTGTAGAATCCTATGAGGTTTAATCACATTCCACATGTTGATTGGCTATATTTATCATGGTTTATCCCCATAGGAAATGCAGAATCTGTTTGTTCATAGTAAGCAACAAGTAATTTATTACACATCATGTAATGAATTAAAGCCAAGAAACACATGATAGTTGGGATTACACAATTTCTAGCTGTAGTACATGTTGTGTGAATCATAAATGCCTATACATATTAATCATTAAGTCTCTAGATGTGTTTTTCTAATGACCATAAAAAGAAGTACATGATGTGTAATAGGTTGTACACACTATGTAATGAACAGTAATTTATGTGGGGTACATCCCGAGCTTTAATATACACTATGCAAATTAATTATGAAGGATTAAATTAATTGTGTCATTATAATAAAACTACAAGGCATGTAACTGGTGCACTTATCATGTGATTGGGTTTTATATAATATGAAATTCCAAATTAATTTCCATGTTAATTTTAGAATTACACATTATGTTTGGTACTAATTGTGGAAACCCATGTAAATCTATAAATATATTTATATTATTATATTTATGTATTAATTTTGTGGATTATATTCATCAAATTTTTATAAATATTTTAAAAATATTTTTTAGTCAAAAAAGGAATATTTTTATTTAACAAAATTGTTTTTCTAAGAACTACATGGTTTTATTTAGAAGATATTTTTTAGAAATTTAATTTGATTAAATTTACTTCATTGTATTATTCATCATGTCAAGTTTAGATTAGGGTTAATTTTTCATATGTTTTTAAACAATTGATTTTTGATTGAATAGTGAAATACTGATTTTTCAAATACGGTCACTTTTATGAAATTATTATCATATACTAATTATTTAATAAATTGTAAAACCTTTTTATTGATCAAAGTAAAGTTTATGTATTTAAATAATTTAGTTTCAAACCATTATTTCAATTTTTTATAGTAATTATTTACTTTTATAAAAATAAGTTATATTTAATTCACATAATTTTTTTGGAAGTTTTCATTTAATGTTATGGTTGGAAGGTCACATTTGGTTATTTATTTATTTACATGTGGAAAAACATTTTTTTATTAAATAAAATAAATAAATTTTGGGAATCATCTTTATTTTTTATTGCAATATACAATGAGTTTTACACTTATATCATGTATTTTTATAAAACCCATTTTCATGCATTTTACATTCTTATACTAAAAATTATTTATGATACCCATAGAATTTTAATTTGAAAAAATTAATTCCATATTTTTAATTACAATTTCTAAAAAAATATAAGGTCTATTTTATTTTTGTTCATATAATTAAGTTATTATAATAAAAAGTAAAGTTATCATGGTTATGATTATAATAGATAAAACTAAGATATAATGCTTAAAATATATCTATTTTTTTCTAAATTTTATTTATTGAAAATATTTCTATAATATTCCCTATTATCAAGATTTTTTTCTTTCATGCCACTTGACCATGAATATGACTTAATATTTATTTAAAACATTGAATAATCCCTATAATTCCCCTCCCCTAACTTTTAAAAGGTAACATTATATTCAATCTTATTCACACACATTTATCACTCTATTTAATTAAATACCTACAAAAATATCTTCCCAAATACCATACCCATGTTCTAGAGGTCCTGGTCTCTCCAAAAGACAAAAACTAGAAGGCTTAAGATGTAATCCAAAGAAGGTTTTTCCAAATAAAAAGTTTAATTCTTAATAGAGTGTTTCATGATTATTTCTTCATCTACATATATAAGAAATTATTTAAACATGATGAAATAATAACATAAGTATATTAAATATACTAAACTTTTATTCTGATTATGTTATGACTTGTTTTTATATCCTTTTCTATCTAATGGGAAATGAAAATATCGGTCATGTGTATGTGTGGACTACCACCTCCATGAAGCGATGTGTTTTTCTTTTCATAAATAGAATATATACATGGTTAAAAGATTTTAAAAAATTAATATATATGATATTTATGAATCAATTATGATTGTATAATGATAAAATATTACTTACCTTCTTTCCCTTTCCATCCATTGGAAATTGATAATGTTGATTTTTCATATGTGTGGAATACCACTTCTACAAATAGATTTGATTAATCTTTTTTCTATAATAGAAGGATGATCTTAATAATGAAAACAATGAATAAATTTTAATTTTATAATTTATTTATGATTATTTAAATTTGGAATATAATTTATTTTTTCCACCTATTAGAAAAATGAAAATGGTGTTCATGCATACATAAAAGCTATCGTATCTATGAAACAACATGGTCCATATTTCATGGACACCTAATATGGTTGGTTTTCATATTGAATTTAACGTATAAATATGATAATTATAACATTTTTAATATTATCTAGTTAAAGGAACCATAATAATTTTGACCATTCTCAACACACTAATTTTATTCTGAGGTTATAAACTGAACCTCCTCAAAATGTCCATCATGAACTTAACCATTTTAGTAACTAAATAAAACATATAAAAATGGAATATAGGGAATAATTATAATGAAACTAAATTTAAAGAGTTATTAATTAACTATAAAATTAATATAATTTTATTATTTAGGATTTAGAGAATTTATGAAGCTAGACGAGACTTAAGGTGAGTGATTTTTCTTTAAAACCTTTTTCAAAGTGTTCATTTAGACTTATTTTCTTCTATATCCATGTTATTTTAAATATGTTAAAAATTTTATTATTTATTATTAATTCTTTTTAATGTTTATTTTTAAAAATATTTTTCTTTTTTAGAAATTATTAAAAAGGAATCTTACCAATGTTTTCTATAAGGGTTATTTTTTACTTTTTTACAAAAGGAAAAAAATTCTTATAAGTTATATGACTTTAATTACTTTTCCCACCATCTAATCCATTATTTTTGTAAAAGTTTCTTTTAATAATTTCCATGTTTTGTTTATTTCAATATTTTTTTCTCAATATTATTGAAATTGTTAGATTTAAAAATCATTTCTATGGAAATGGAAATTTTTTCTCATCTTTATGAGATAATCGAAAGTGTTTTTCTAGTGGGTTAAAATGAGTTTTAAAAGGGGCTTATGATGAAAAAGTTAGAGTTTAATTTTTTTATTCATGATATATAACTTGATAATTATAGATGATGATGAGTGATCCAGATATAGCTCATGATGATGGGTGAGCTTGATATAGATCTCCAATGCATTTGTTAATGATTTAGTGTTTGAAGGTAAAAAATGAGGGAGATATCCAGGAAGGATACTCATATGGAATTAACTTGGCTTCATTTATTCTAACTCAGGTTAAAAATGGATGAAAAAGGTTTATGAATATGATGTTATGATATACAAATATTATTATTGAAAAATGTTATTTTATATAAATATTTTGATTTCATGAGCTGAGAAATGTTTAATGGTGAAAGGTTTATTTTGCAAAGGAATATTTTCATTAATTCCCACTTGCATCAGGATGAATTAATAGTTTTTTATGATTATTTTACATTTTTTATTCTTGATCAAGATGTTTAATTTACTATTCAATTTATAACACCATAATATTTTAGAAAATATTTCTTTTTAAATAAGTTAATTTTTTTGATAGCTTGTGTTACATGTAACACCATGTTTAAGAAAACCACAATACACTACAAGAATATTATTATTTGTGACATTTATAACAAGGAAATTAAATTGGTAGGTATTAATAAGATTAAATAATTTAACAAATATATATTAATATTATACAAAATATAAATTTATTGACAAATTTCTAGTAAATAGTCACTCATTGTTTAGTAATGTCATTTTATTCTTCAAAACAATGTTTTCATAATATATATTTTTTTGTGAGAAAATATTATAATTAATTTCTAGAACTTTTATAAATTTTAATTTTTAAAATTAACATCATTTTTAAAATCATCATATCAAAATTATCTTAGTATAAATTTTTGAGAATTTTCTGAAAAAATATATTTTCTAGTAAAGAGTAAAAAATGTTGATCTTATTGAAAATAATATGAAAACAGTTTCATTTTGTTTTAAAATGGTTTCAAAGTAAAAATAGTTTTCTTATATAATTCAATTATTTCAATTGGAATTAATTTTATGTTTCAATTTTGTATAGAAACATTTTTATAGTTAAGAATGCATTTTTCTGAAAAACTATTTTTATGCATGCAATGTGTTTTTATATTAATAAATTTAATTGATCTATATTAGTTAGATATTTTAATGAAATTTCTATATGATTTAATCTATAAATTTTTAACACTCATCTAATAATTTTCTATGCATGAGATACGAATAAATTCAGTTTTAAGGTTAACAACTGTATTTTTCTAAAAAATGGTTTTCATCGCATTTTACACACTTATTTTAAAATAGTTTACTTCCACTTATAGGTATTGAATATGATAAAATGTATTTAATATTTTTAATTTTTAGGTTCAATTTTGGAAAATGAGCCGCTTTTATTTTTTGTCAATATGAATTGTAACTGTTGTAAAATTTATCACCTCAATAAAGGGTAAATCAGGTTAATATAGATTAAAACTAAGTGATATGGCCATATATTTTTATAATAATAATTCTTTTATGAATTTAATTATACTTTTATAACATTGGTATCATAATATAGTTTTTTAATAGACACTTTTCCAGGAAAATAACTTATATAATATTTAAATCAATGAAAGTAACAAAACTTCACTCTCTTAGTTTTAAATATCTCGTATCTATCCAAGAGAGAAAAAAGGATGTTATGAATGAATATAAGATTATATATTTATATTAATGAAATTATTTTCATGATATTAATTTATTTTTAATTTTTTGAATTTATATAAAAACCTTAAATGCTTTGGCATTGCTAAAACTATATTTATTCAATTAAGATAAACATAAAATAAATGATTTTTAAAATATTAAAAGTATTATAATTTTAGTGTATTAGTATATTAATTTTTTTGGATGAATATGACATAATATTTTTATGTTAAAGGATTTTATTTTAATTCCATATTTGTCTTTATGTATTTTAAGTCAAAGTGAATGAATAGTTCTTAGATTGACAATAATGACATTTTTATAAAAATAATATTTTACTAAATTACAAAAAAATCATAAAAATACGAAGATAGAATAATTGAGGTAATATTTGGTCTGAAATCTCACCCATGTCCCATTTATAGGCCATTTGGAACCATTTTAACTGAGAATGACTTTAATATATCTTATTCTTTTAATAAATTCAAAGGTTTCCCCTCCCCACAATTATAAAAGGGCACCCCTACTTTATCTTTTTGACATCACTTTGAGACTTATAACTCAAAAAAATATACCATGTTATCTTATACACTCCCCTTTATAAATTATATAGGTTCCATTATTCCCAAAATTCTAACCCCAGAGCTCTTAAGAGGACATCTAAAGGTGATATTTCAAAGAAGAGTTATTCGCCTAAATCGATCCCTTTATTTTCAATTATTCCTTCAAATACTATAAATATTTTTTATTGTTAAAAAATATTAAATTCAGTATAAAAAATATACTTAAATTTTAGTATGATTATGAGACCACCTTTATTCTCCATATTTCTATCCATTAAAAAGTGAACATATTGCTTGTGCATATGTACAAATTACCATCTCCACATAACGATACAATTCATTTCTCATCACCATATTATGTGGATAGGTATTATGAAGGTTTTAATATTTATATATAACAATTAATAAATAATTATAATTTTTGAATTCTAGTATCATATATACCTTCTTACCTTCCAAACTGTCATAAAAAAATAATGTCGATTGTGCGTACATGTGGAGCACCAACTCCATGAAGCAACGTGATTCGTTTTTAATTTATATTTGAATTGATGGTAAAAAGGATGGATTTAATGAATATATTATATATATATATGATAATTATTATTAATGTTTGATATATTATTTACCTTTATTTTGTTCCATCCAAAGAAAAATGGAAACAATGTTCATGTGTGTGTATATTCTACCGTCTCCATGAATGGTGTAATTCATTTCTTTGTCTATATATTTTATTTATTAATATAAAAATATATATAATGAATATATATTATATTAATATCATTATTAAAATTATTTATGTGATGCAACCATAATCAAACTACAAGGAAAAAAGGTACAAAACTTGATTATATATAAAAACTAAGCAGATATCACCTGAAACAGTGATTTTAATAAAGAAGTGTTAAAAAATGGGTGATAAAAGGATATAATTAAATAAAATATGGAATGATATATATGATTATTTTTATTTAATATGTGTGTAAGAAATATATATATTTTATTCATGAGGATACAATGTATATAAAGTAATTAAAACCTAAGGCAAGGGATTTTCATATACCATTAATTGATGTGGGAAACATACTTTATAAATCACTTTTTTATTTTTTTGTGTATATAAAACACTTGAATAAATTTTATGATTATTATAAAGTGAATTATGGTATATAAATATCTATATAATTTTCTTTATTTTGCGGGTATTATGATTCAAAAGTTAAAAAAGTAGTAATGCTTTTATGTTACAATACCATTATTTGTCAAAATTGCTTATGACTAAGTTTCTGATGATGAAATATTATGATCTACCTCTCAAGAAACTTATGAATTTTATTATAATTGGGTTATCTTTTGAAAATAAAGGTTTTCTTTTCATTCTCCTCACCATAAGTTATCAAGATAATAAAAGTTAGTTTTAAAGAAAAATTGACTCCAATTCTCTCTTTATTTGAAAAAATATTTCTTCCATATTTTTTTTTCTAAAAATGATTTAAAGAAGGTTTTTATTATTCTCCATTATTTTTATAAATTCATTTTTACCAATTTTTAATTTTTCAAATATGGTTTAAAATGAATCCTCATGTTTTTTTATAAACAATTCACTTTTTGACTTTTTACCAAAAATGTAAAAGGAATATTTTCTTTTAACATACATGACATGTATAGAATTTCGTAACATCAAAATTGATAATCATTTTGAATAAACCTTTAAAAATATCCAAGTTTATTTTTAAAGAAATTTTTCTCCATAATATTTTTGAAATAGTTGTATTTTAAAAGTGATTTTCAAAATTGAAATGTTATTTTCCTCAAAAAATATTTCAGTGATATTTCTATGAAATTTTCATATATATAAACATACCTTGATGTTAATTATTATTTACAGGGGATATTATCCATTAATATGATTATGATTATTTCTTTGGATGGTTAATGTTTATATTGATGAGTTTTTTAGGAAAACCTTTTATTTTCTATGGGTTATCCAATAATGAATTGATGAAATGTTTATGAAACCCTTTTTATTTGTATCGATTATGATATGATCATATCATGAATGTTTTATGATCTTGTGTCACATATATGTACGATTTTAATTATAATATTTTGGTTAAATTACATCCAAGGGTGGGTGAGACTTATATATTCCTCTAATTTATTTTTAAATATTAATATCACATGATAAAAGCACGACTAGAATAGGGAATGAACCTGGTTCCATAGGGAACTTTTTCCACTACGATATTCTTGTGAGTTAAACAGGATTATTATGATGGTTTGGGTAGTGAAATCATTTCACTATGATAGTCTTGTAAATGATCCTTGAATACTATGTAATAATTTTCTATGCTTATGTGTATGCCAAAAACTTACGTCTTATTCAAATATTATGCTATCATGGATCTGTTCTTTGATTCCATTATGATTCATGTGTTATAAACTACCAAGTTTTATGTAATGACTCAAGATTATGATATATAATATGTATTGAATGATTTTAAAATGTTATTCTCATGATCTTATACTCTTATTCTCAATTAATCATTGAAATCTCACTTATTTACCCTTATTGGGCATCTGGGATCACCCCTTTGTTATGTTTAATTTATCAAGGTTATGAGGAAAGGTACTAAGTATGATATGTATAATAAGGTTTATAGTTATGAATAAATTAGTGGGAGATGATGTAGATATTTTTTGAACCGTTTTTTATGTGTCCAAGTTTCCAAAGGTACTATACTTATATGATTATAGCATGGATCATTATATTATGAAATGAATATTCATATATTTAGATGAGATATCCATGTATTGAAAGTTTGGGTCGCTATAGTTTGTATCAGATCATGGAATAGTTATCCTTTGGAAACTATGTTGAGAAAACATTAGTGAGAACCCTAGTGATAAGTTTATGAATAATATAACATCCTAAAAGTTTTGGTAATGATCATGGATAACCTAGGTAAAACCTAAGTATTCATAAATTAAAAAGGAGTTATCATGATTTTGATATCTTAAAAATTATTTTTCATGATTCCTCACTATGATTGTTTTTTCTCACACAATTATTTTTGGTTTTACTCAATGGATAGAACATGGTGGATTCTTGTTAATGCTGACAGACAATTGAATGATTTCCATCATGAGTAACCAAATTAAATGGGAGATAGAATACAAAACCTTATAATTATTCCTTATAATTTATCTCATTATATTATTAACATTATCTACTTTGGTGAGTTCCCTAAAACACCTAATATGATAAATATGATGTTTCATAATGAATATGTTGGAAAGAAGATTTAGCTTCCAACATGTCTAGAATGTGGGATGAAGTACTTAGATGAATGTTTTAGAGAAACATGAATATGTTTTGAGTGTGGAAAATAAGGACAAAACGTAAGTAATTTCTGAGGAAAAATGAATGTTTGGGTAAGGAAATGTATTAGAATAATATCATCCCTAAGGTATCCTCAATGATTTAATGTTTTAAATGTGGAATGTATGAGAATTATGAAAATTTATGTCCTAGGGGGAAATCATGATAATATAATTGTAATGTTTTTACAAGTAATGGTTTTATCGATGATGATGAAGATTCGTATGAAAGGTTTGAGCTATTTGAACAATATTTCTTATGTTAAAATTAAGAAAAATGATTAAATTGAAGTTTCTGAACTTTAAGGAACGATTCATATTTCATATTGTAGGAAATAAGTATTGAGGAATAAAATTTTGAGTCCTAGTTAATGGTTTAAAAAGGAAGTGGGATGATTGAATTTTTTATATTTTTGGATTTAAGAATTATATTGTATAAGTTTCATACTAGTAATATTTTCATTATAAAAATCACTAAATATCTAATAGTTTTTGCACATTAGTTTTATTTAAGGATTTTAAAACATATATTGAATAAAACCAATAACCAAGAAAAGTTATAATGTTTACTTTGGATAAAGATATGATTGAAATTGATGGGATAATATTGGTGACCTTAAAATTGGTTATTGTTTTGATTAAAAATTGATTTTATTCATCATTGATGATTTTTATTGCATTTCTTGATTTATGGAAATAACTTTTAATTTTATTTAGATAATAAGTATTGTGCTATCATGTGAGGATAAATTATTAGGTATTAATAAGATTAAGGATTTATAGGTTTAAGTTTTATTATAAGTTAAAAATCTTAGACCCATTATTTTTATTTTTTGAGTAATGAGATTTTGAGGTAATTTGAAAATATTAGTGGGTTTTAGGAAGAATACTCTACTGAGGCTTTAATACCCTTTTATATTGATATATGATTTTGTAATAATATAATTATGGACTAATATATAGTGGTATATAGATAATCATGATGTTTGAAAATTGAATCGTTGAAAATGTGATATTTTCACAGATATTTATAGTCAAGTTAAGGATTACTTTTTAGGTCAGTATCAATATTTTTTACATTATATTTTTCTGAATTTCACTTTATTACAATATTTTACTGTAATTTATCATAGTGATTAATGATATTTGGGACATGTTTCATGGGGTTGAGTTATATGTAACCTTTAGGTTTAACATGTTATTTAACATGAAATATTATTTGGGAATAATGCAATTAAAATTTTTAAAGTTGAAAGATGAAGGTTATGTTATAGTCCTTGAGATTAAATCATTATTTAATGTCGTGGTTATTTAGGTAATTAAGGTTTTTGAGATTAATGATGTATTTATTTAATATGATTATTTATTAATTTTGAGAATTATCTTATGCTAACCATTTTAGGTTTTGGTTAACGGTTAAATATTGGTGGAATATCTTGATATAATTTTTTGATCTATGAAAAATTTATTTTAGTGATATAGTCATAATAAAATTCAACTGAATATTCATAGTTTGGATAAATAGTTTTTATTGTGATGGAAATTGATTAAAGGATGAAATTATAATTGTCAAGTAAGTATATTTCCTTATGTTCTTAGTCCAGATGGTAAAGTAATGCCTCAAATCTATAAAAAAGTTCTTGAAACAAAAAATTTGTCCAATAAATCACAATTTGAATTAATTGATGGTCTTATAAACCCTCACTAATTAATGGAAATTTGGTTTTTAACTATTTCCTATCAATATTCGGTATCAATCTCTATTAGCCCTTTATTGTTAGTTTTATCTTCTATGTCCATATTTTAACTCCCCACTTATCCTATTTGGAAACATAGTTTTGTGGTGTCCTTCGTACTTCCCTTTACCTTTTCTCAAGGGGGAGTTTTATTGAACCCTTTAATGATGTGGGTTTTTACCAAAATAATTTTCAATATAAAACCTTTTATTATCGATAAAAATTTCAAATTTCAAGGATGCAATTTATTAAGGGAGGAGGCAGTGGATAATGTAACACCGTCTGATTTCATAAAATATTTCTCTTTAAATAATGTAATTTATTCAATAGATTACATTACCCACAACACCATTTTTAGAAAAACTATGATATAATATTAAGATAGTATTAAACGTGATAGTTATAACCAATATTTTAAATTAGTGGGTATGGATAGGATTAACTACTTTATTAAATATATCTAAATGTTCTACTCAATAAAAATTTATTGATAAATGGTTATTAAATGATAACTCAATTTTTAGTCAAGCCATTTTATTGTTCAAAAATATGTTTTCTTCAAAAAGAATTCTTATTTATTTTTATGAGAAAAAATTATGATAAATTTATAGACATTTTATAAATTTTATTTTAAAAAATTAAATTCATTTTTCAAATAAAAATATTAAAATTATCTTATGATAAATTTTTTATAATTTTTTAAAATGATTTATTTTCCAATGAATAGAAAAAATATGATTTTATTGAAAAATATATATAAAAAGTTTCATTTTAGTAAAAATTGGTTCCAATTTAAAATTATTTTTACTATATAATTCAACTAATTCAATTGGAATCAATTTTATTTTTTAATTTAGTATAAAAATATTTTTATCTGTAAAAAGGCATTTTCCTGAAAAACTATTTTTATGTGAGTAATGTTTTTTATCTTAATAAATTAAATTTATCTCTATTGATGAATTATTTTAATAAAATTTGTATATTATATACTCAATATAATGTTTTAAACCTCATATAATATTTTTTAAGGTTAGATACAAGAATAAATATAGTTTTATTCTTATTTTTCTAAAAAACACTTTTCTTCATATTTTGCACAGTTATTTTAAAATTAATTGATTACAATTATATGGATTTATTTTTATAAAATTTATTCCCTATATTTAATCAGGAGGTTCAAATTTTGTGAATATTCCACTTTTATTTTTGGTCAATATGTATAGTAACTATAGTAAAAATTATCACCTTGTTAAAGGGTAAATTGGATTTATCTAAGTCAAAACTAAGTGATATGGCCATATTTTTTTATACCAATTCTTATTTGATGAAATTAATTTGACCCTTATCACCTTAGGCTTGAAATTTAGTATTTTGTTGATATTTTTTCATGAAAATAACCTGTATAATATTTCAATCAATTAATGTTACTAAATGTCACTCTCTTAGTTGTAAATATATCTTATGTAACCAATATTTTCTAAGGGTGACTCCCTCTTTAATTATAAAAGAGAACCCCTCATTTCACTTATTCACATCACATTGAGCATTATATATTGAAAAAACAGTAACAATTTCTCTTATAAACTCCCCTATCCACACTATAAATGTTATAGACTTCCCAAAATACCCACCCTATATCCTTTAAGAGGAGACCTAAAGGAGTTATTTCAAAGAAGATGTATTCGCCTTAATCGATCACTTTCTTTTGGTTATTATTTTACCTCCTATAATTATTTTTTATTATTCATGAAATAATATATTAATAATCCTCAGTATACTGAAATTTTATTATGATTATTAAACAACCCTTAATCACCCTCTTTCCATCCAATGGGAAGTGAAAATATCACTCATGCATATGTACGGATTATCATCTCCATGTAGAGATCCAATTATTTTTTCATAACCATATTTTATGGTTGGATGTTATAATGGTTTTAATGTTTATATATGATAATTATGACATAATTATTCGTATTTAATTATAATATCATATACAAACCTTTACCTTCCAAATCAGCGGAAAACAACAACGTCGATCGTGCATACATTTAGACTACCACCTCCACAAAGTGATGTGATTCGTTTTTCATTTATGTTTCACATGGATAGTAATAAGGATGAATTTAATGAATATATATTATATATACTGTTTAATAATAATTCTTAAAAGTTTATTTATTGTTAAAATTTATTTTGTTCCATCTGTCAGAAAATGTAAACAATGTTCATGTGTACGTACGACCTACCGTCTCCTTTAATAGTGAAATTCATTTCTCAATCTATATTTTATGAATGAATATAAACATGTATATAATAAAAATATATGATATTTATATCATTATTAAAATTATGTATAATATATAACCATGATAAAAATACAAAGACCAAAACTACTAAACTATAAAATCTATAAAAAATGAATCAAGTATCACCTAGAACAATGATTTTAATAAAGATGTGTTAATAGATGAATAATAAAAGGTTATAAGAAAATAAATATGGAATGATATATATTATTCTGGTTATATAATATATTTATAATAAATCTATATTTATTATATATGAGGTTCCAACTTATATGAAGGATGTCAGACCTAAGGCAATGGATTTTCATCTCACTTTTATTTCTGTAAGACATATTCCTTATACACCACTTTTTTATTTTTTTAGTGAATATATTGACCATGAATGTATTTTATGATTATTATTATAAAAATTAGGGGATTTTAATTTTCATATAAATTTATTTCTTTCATGGGGATTATTATTCAATAATTATAAAAGTAGTAAGGGTTTTATTTTACAAACTCATTTTTATTGGGATGGTTTATGATTAAGTTTACAATGATGAAATATTAGGATATACATCTCAAGAAACATATAAGGATTATTTTAAAACATTAAAATAAAATAATTTGTATGTAAAATTCAGTAAATATGAATTTTGGATGCAAAAAATTATTTCTCTTGGGTATATGGTTTCTAAAGAAGTAAAAATTATCGATCAAGTTAAAACCAAAGTTTTTGAATAATGTCCAAGACCAAAAAATTCATAAATATTCAAAGAATTATTGGATTAGAAAGTTATTATTGAAGGTATTTTTTTGAAAAATTTACTTAGTTATCTAGACCACTAAGTTAAATAAAAAATGAGTTAAATTAATTTAAACAAAGGAATGGGATGAATGATTTCAAGAATTGAAAATACAGTCAATTAATACTCCAGTTTTAGCCTTTCCAAAAATAATTGGTTAAGTTTTTTTTTCCAGTGATGCTTCTTTGAAATAAAATAGTTGTAACTTAATTCAAGATGATCAGCTGATTTCATACTCTTCAGGTCAATTTAAACCACATCAACACAATTACCCTACTCATGATCTTGATCTTGTATTGACATTTTTATTTAAAAATTTAGAGGAATAATTTATATGGGATGAAATGTGAAATATACATTTACCATAAACATTTTAAAGTATATATTCACTAAAAAGAGTTTAATATGAGGATATAATATGTTATAACTTATAAAGTATTATGATTTGATGATTCACTACCACCTAGGTAAAAGAATCAAGGTAGTTGATGCCTTGATTCGAAAAGAAAATTAATCATTAACTATGCTGCATTTGGAACACGGTAATTCGGTTAACGATTTAATGAATGTTTTGATGAAAGTTATACTTGAAAAAAATTACTTTGTTTAATCTCATGTATAAATGAAGTCATATTTTTTATAATGAATTAAGGAGAATCAAAATGAAGATCATGGTTTTCAAGAAAGTGTATAATCATCCAAGAAGGGAATGTTTCCTAAGTATAATTTTGATAAGGAATGTGTTATTAGATTTGGAAATAGATTATATATTCTATGTGATTCTTATTTTAAGAAGGGTTAGTTAAGTTAAGATCAATACTCTTTATTTTATGTTAATCCTTGTAAAACCAAGATGTATAAATACCTTTGGGAATTTTATTATTGGTAAGGAATGACAAAGGATATTGTTGATTTTATCATGAAATGATTTTCTTATTAGTAGTTTAAATATGAATGAAAACAATATAATGGGATGGTTTAGACTTTTTTAGTTCCATAATTAAAATGTGATAACATATCCAGGGAGTCCATGGTGGGATTACCAAACACATCTTGAGAAAATAATGAGATTTTTGTTATTGTTGATCTTTTGAATAAATCATCAAATTTTTTTCCTATTTAAGATATAATTTATTTGGATAAACTTTCTAGAATTTATGTAAAGAATATATACATGTTACATAGAGTTATCCTCTCTATTTTATTTAGATATGATCCTTGATTTATATAGAATTTTTTAAAGGGAATTCTGAAGTTAATGTGTACTAAGTATAATTTTTGTAAAACTTTTCATCTGCAATATGATAGAGAATAAAATAAAATAATTCATACTTTGGAGGATATAAAATAAGAACTATATTCATAATACTAGTGAAGTTAGTATAAATATATTTCATTAGTTTATTTTTCTTATAATAAATGTTTTCATTCCAGCATACAAAAACCAACTTTTGAGGCATTATATGGAAAGTGCTGTTGAACTATGACATAATGGGATGAAGTCAGTGAAGGGAAGTCATTGGGACCAATATTAGTATAAGAAATGTTAGGGAATTTTAATATGATTCAACAACACATTAGGACATCATAGAATATAAACAATAGTTATTTAGATCATAATAAAAAATATCTTTCATTTGAGGTGGGAGATCATGTTTCTCTTAATGTTTCTCTATGAAAAAATGTTATTTATTTTGGTTGAAAGGGAAATACAAGTCCATGGTTTATTGGTACATATGAAATTACATAAAATGATGAATCAATTTCATATATATTTTATTTAGATCCAATTTTATATTAGTGTCGTGATATGTTTCATGTTTCATTGTTATGAAAATATGTACCTAATACCTATCATGCTTTGATCCCTACATCGGTTTAGTTGGAATAGAATATTTAATATAAGAAAATTCCAGCCCAAATTTTTGATCATTGAGAGATGTTTTGTTTAGAATATTCTTTTTCACCAGGTAAAGGTTTTATAGAGGAATCAAAATATCAAGTAAGCAGCATGGGAATCAGAAAAATAAATGACGAAAAAAATACCCTCACTTGTTTAAGTAATGAATAAAATTATGAGAAAAACAATTACTAGGGGGGAGAATGTGAAAATGTAAGTAATACTAAAAGTAAATAAATATTATCATTTATAAGTATTATTTTTATGTATTTATATTCATCATAGTTTAATAAGTAATTTTAAAAATGTTTTTAGTCCAAAAAGGAATAGTTTTATTTAACTAAATTGTTTTCTATAAATTACATGGTTTTATTTAACAGATAAAGTAATTGATTTTTGAAATTGAATTTTATATAATGAACTTAATTATTTTATTTATTATGTCGAATTTATATTCTGGTGATTTTTTGATATTTTTAAAAAATAATTGATTTTTGGGTGAATAGTGAAAATAACGATTTTTTAAATAAGGTCAATTGTTTGACATTATTATGATGTAAGCATGAAATAATGAATTTTAATCCCTTTTTATTGATAAAATTAATGTTGAAGGAGTTATTTTTTTTAAAATTTTTTAATATGTAAACTCTTTCTTGACTTTAATGAAATTAAGTTATATTTTATTCAATTTATTATTTTTATGGATATTTTATTTTTAATGTTATGGTTGAGAAGTCACATTTGATTATATATTGACTACAACAAACCAGAAATGACATGTTTTTTTCATCGCCAAATTATATGAATGGTTAAAATGATGGATGAAATGAATATATATAATATTTATGAAATATTTATGATTATTTAAAGATAATATATTACATACCTTATTATCATTTCTCTCTTTTAAAGATTGAGAACGTCACTCATTGCATGTGTGGAATACCACCTCTACAAAGTGGCATGATTCTTTTTTAATTTAATCTTATAAGGATGGTTATAAGAATGAAAATAATGAATAAATATGGCATGTAAAATGTATTTATGATCCCATAAAAATAAAATATTATCTAATTTATTAATTTTATACCCTTAATAAAAATTAATTTTTTTTCATTCATACCTATAGACTAAAATCTCCATGAAATGGTGTGGTTCATTTTCTATAAATTCCTTATATGGTTGGATTTAAAAGAATTTTTAGTTTATTAACTAAATAAATTTTACATTTTTAATATTTTGGAGTTAATGGATCCATAACCCCTTTGACCATGGTCAACACACCGTGAATGTGACGTGTATCATGTTAGAAATTGGTGTGGTTCGTTTTCTAGAAATTCCTTATATGTGTATTTGAACTGTGAATGTGACGTGTCTCATGTTAGAAATTGGTTTTGACATGAGTATGAATTTGAAAGGTCCATTCCCATGAAAATGTTTAGATTCCATTTGTGTTATTTTTTTAAAAAAATTGGTTTCATGAATTATATATGTCGTGCAAGATGTATTATAAAATGGTTTTGGTGTGCATGTGAAATGGATTGATGTTTTTATGCAAAGTGGTGGTTTCCATGTGGATTTTGATCATTAGATCAATGCGAAAATGTAAAAGTAGTGATATAATTTTTAACTTATGATTCTTGGAATGTGTATGTGAATGTTTTGATTTATGTGATATGTGAAAAGAAATTTTATCATAAAGGGAATCCTGGGATTCTTGGTGGGAGAACTAGAACTAGTAATCTAGTTGATTAAAAAGTGGACGAGACTCAGATTGGTCTAGGAAGATTGGAAATTACAACACTAACTAAACATGTGATATGAGCAGAGACCACTATAACCTTGGTATGGGATCCCCTCTATTGGATCATTCACATGAATTCTAATGGTATTGGATTATGATTTTGAGACCATTATACATTGTTATGTGTTCCCCTATTGTGGATCGTGCATGGGAACATTACTAGTAGTTGATTTGGAGACTTTTTATCTCCAATGCATGAGGTTCATAGTGTTCAACTTATGCCAATCACCTTTATGTACTTTTCAATGGTTCTCTCTTGTGACATGATTCTTATGTGATGCGGTTTTAACCATCGGTATAAATTAGATCTTGTGTACATTTTTATTTTAAGAAATATTGTTTGAGAAATGGTTTTCCTTTAATGTGTTCCCTTGATAAATGGATTTCTATATAATGTTTTCTTGAAAATTCTCCAAATGTTCTTATGATAATGTCAACGTTGATTTGTCTTCTAATGTTATAGCATGAAATATTTTCTTTTGTGTGGCATCCTACTAGGATTTGGATCACACCCAACATACAGCTTTGCCTGTTTGTAGACATTGTTATGTATGCACTGGGTAAAGGAAAAATATATCATAGTGAATATGGTAGATTAGGTTTCTAGAGTTCCAATTCTTGAAGGTGTTGGTGGTGGTGATTTTAGGGTGATTCCCCTATTTTCTCATTAAGGTTTTTGGGACAGTTGTGTTGTTCCCATTCTATTATATCACCTTTTGTATTGATTAAAGTTGTAAAACATTGAATTGAAAACATATATTTTTTCATTTGTTGATGATAATTAGTTATAATATTATTTATTATTGTAGGTTTTCTATATTCAATTAAATGGGTGAAATCATTCCCAAATCATACTATTGATACCATAGAAATATTTTCCATCCTATGGTGATCTGGAACACCCTTTGGGCCATGCCATGGACTAGAGTGGGTGTTAGGTTGGATGGCATCCCGACTTGGTTTGTGATAAAATGGGATCAGATTTAGGTTATACTCTTTTTGGGTCAAGTTATTTTTGATGATTCTAGATAGAAAAAATCTAGTATTGTTAGGGAATTAGGTTCTGGTTTGAAGTAGGGTGCCTGGACCGCATTCATTGTGACATGAATCGATTCGCCAAGGGAAGTTGGGAAATTTGGTTTGAATTGTCCTCCAGGTGAGATATAGGGGTTGGAGAATGTATGTGGACATTGGGTGGGGGTAAAGTGGTTTGGTTGAATTTTTATTATGATGGATTTGGTTTTTTATGATTCATGAAGGTTTCTTAGTTCTTTTGTTATTGGTGAAAATTTGTAGAATAGTTTTATTGATGGTTTTCCTTGTGGTTATTGATTGTGCAGTAAGATGCCTCCCCGAAGGCTTCTTGTGTGAAAACGAGAAGGGGTCAAAGATATTTATCTCTCAACCATTGATCAGAGGTTAGTAGAAGATATGGTTTAGGCTATCCAAGATTTGGGATAAGGAGCACTCTATGGTCCTCAAGTTAGAGATGATGATCCAGGCCCTGTAAAGGATAGATCTATAGAGTTCCTTTAGAACAAGCCTCCTATTTTATGACTTAGCACATAACCATTGGAAGTAGAGGAGTGGATTGATAAGATAGATATGATGTTTTAGTTTCTTGATACTCTTAAGGAAGATAGAGTTAAATTTGATTCATTAATTTTGGATAGTCCTAGTATAAAATTAAGACACATGGTGGTGCAAGCTAGAAAGAACAAGCTATGAGTTAGAAAGATTTTAAATTTGTCTTCAATGAGTAGTATTGTCCTGAGATTTTATCCTTCACCAACTTCTACAAGTTTTTAGATCTTATATAGGGAGACTAGACCATGATGGACTATTCTATCCACTTTTCAGGGTTAGTCTAGTACTCGCCCGAGATCATTTCTAATGAGTAGATGAAGGCTTAGAAGTTTGAGATGGGGTTGTGATAAAAAATTCAATCCCAAGTAATATTTTTCAAGTTGAATACTTATGATGAGGTGGCTGACCATGCTATGATGGTCAAAATTAATCATGGAGGTAATTTTTGTTTACCTAATGCAGATTTAGTAGTTGGTAGTGGCAGTTCATCTAAGAAGAAGAGGAAGAAAGATGAGTAGGAGAAGAAGGGAGGTGGTAGTTTAGGCCATCATTCTCAGTTGTCTTCATATGTGGCTTTTGATATTGGATCGGTGTTATGCCATATATTTGGAAAAGTGGTGAAAATGTGATCACCATGTTCATCTAAACATAGTCCTTGTCACCAGTGTGGAGCTATGGGGTAATTTAAGTGATGTTTCAAAGTGGCACACCCATATTAGAGTGACACCAGGTCTGTAGCTTCCAAGGGGATTTCAAATCGGATAGAACCATCTAGAATAGTAGGTTCTTTTTTTATAGGTCATGAAGGTAGGGCTGGATTATATTCTAGGTAGAGTATGTTTAGGGATGATCCATAGGGAATTGGTCATTCTTTGTCTTAGATAAATATGAGATAACTCCATGTAGTAGATCAGGCATTAGTGGAATTAGATGCAGGGCTTGTGACCATTCGACGTACTATTCATATTGCATGAACTTTAGTTGTTATTTTTTATACTAATTCCTTATTTTTTTCATTTTTTCATATTGTGGATGTGTTAATGTTTCCAATAAGGATTATGTTATATGTGATGTAGTTGGTAATGCCACTTGGTAAGAAGTGAGAGCAGGGTTTCAGGTGTCCTTCTTGGGAACTCACCAGGTCAGGGGTCAAGTTAGAATAGGATTTCCTCATTTTAGAGATGGAACTCTTCAACATGATCCTTGACATGGATTTAATGGTCATTTTTTAGACACACATTGATTTTTATAGGTGGTGAGTGAGTTTCTTGGAACCTGATGGAAGTACAAAGGTTTTTCAGGGTGAGTGGGATCCTCGATCAGGATGCAATGGACCTACACTTTCGGAATTGGGAAATCTTGTTTATCAGATATCATCCCTCATGTTGGAGGATGATAATGGCGATCCTAAGGGTTTATTTCCTCCTGTTACGGTTGAGTTCCTAGTGGTTTTCCCATAGGATTTTTTTGGGTTTTCCACTAGAGTAGGATGTGGAGTTTTCCATTGATTTGGAACCAAGAACACAACCGATATCTCTTCCCTTGTATCGTATAACCCACAATGAGTTGAGGGAATTAAATTTATAGGTGGATGATTTGTAATCCAAAGGATTCATTTTCTCAATCATCTCACCTTGAGCCCCCTAGTTATATTTTTGGAAAATTCCAATGGATATCTCTTATTGTGTATTGATTACTGTAATATTCATATTGTAATAATAAAGAAAAAGTACCCTTTGACCTGTATTGATGACCTCTTTGATCATATTAACATAATGAGGTGGATCTCCGAGATTAAAGTGTGTTATGGGTGTCACAAAGTCAGATTTATAGTGGTGGATACTCTAAAACAGCTTTCCAAAGAAGGAATGACCATTTTGAGTACTTGGTTTTTCATTTCGGGTTGACGAATGCACTAACATTCATCATGGAACTCATGAACCCGGTTTTATATTTGTATCATGAATATTTTGTTATGGTATTTTTGGATGACATCCTAGTATATTATGGCACTGAGGAGGATCATGAAAAGAAATTTTGGATTGTAATAGACACCCATTAGGAATATCAACTCTATTAGAAGATCTCTAAGTGAACCTTCTAGATCAGGGAGGTGAATTTTCGGGGTAAAATATTCTTAGAATGAGGGATTTTAGAGGACCTAAAGAAGTTTAGTGTAGTGATTTCATGGGAGAATTTTAAGAATGTGTTCGAAATCAGAAGATTTTTGGGACTGGTAGGGTATTACAGGCGATATACTGGGGATTTATCTTGGCTTTCTTTTTCCATGAAGGTCTAGAAAAGGATAAAATTTGAATAAATCCTAGAGTTTCAGGAATAATTTGAGGAGATTAAGAGGTGGTTGACCACAATCACTTTTTTGATCTTGATGGAATCTATAAAGTGATATGTGGTCTATTGTGTTGCTTAAAGTATGGGTCTTGGGTGTGTAATGATTCCAGATGACCATGTGGTGGTGTATGGTTCTTACCATCTTTTACCACATGAAAATAAGTACCCAACACATGACATGAGATTATCAATGGTGATGCATTCCTTAAATTCATGGTGCTATTATCTTTTTAAAGAGAAATTTGTGGTTTATTCTGATCATAAGAGTTTATTCTACATTTTCTCCCAGAAATATTTGAATCTAAAGAAATGTTGTTTGGTTGAGTACCTTTAGGGGTTCAATTTTGATATAGTATACACCCCTAGAATGGGAAATGTTGTGGTAGATTCTTTGACAAGGAAAGTTACAATTAAAGTGTTGAAAAAAGTCCAATAATGAGTGGGCATTGATGCATCTTTCTCCAAATTTCAGCCCGATACGAAGGAGCATAGTGGAGTCGAATTCTTGGCCAGTGTTCAGATGACACCTTCCCTTCAGGATGTGATTCAATTAGAGTATCCTAGTGAAGAGTTGTGATAATAATATATGAAATTCATTAATGGTGGCGAGAAGCCTTGGGAATGATTGCTATTTCCTGAGGGATTTTTTTGCTTCAAGGGTCGCTTCGTGGTGCTGTTGTCATCGAGGAAGGTGAGGATGCAGGATAACCACCAGTCTTAGTTGGCCATTCATCATGGTGATACCAAGATTTACTATAACATGAATCAGTAGTTTTGGTGGCTAGGTACGAGGTGCTATATATCTGACTTTGTATCATAGTGTTGTACATGTTAGTAGGTTAAAGTAGAGAAAAAAATACGTCATGTTTTCATTAGCCGCTACCTATTCTTACCTAGAAGTGGGACGAGATGGACATGTATTTTATTATTATATTACCATGGAAACCCTGAGAAAGGAATGAAATTGGGGTAGTGATTTACTGTTTGACAAAATCATCCCATTTCATTGTAATTAGAGATTATGTAAATGGGGATGAGTTGGATAAGTTTTATATTTAGAAGGTTGTGAGGATTTATTGTGTGATGTTATTAATTTTTTCTAATTGGGACCCCATTTTACCTCATGGTTTTGGGAAGGCCTTCATAAGGAGAAGGGTTTCAGGTCAAGTTGATCATGGAATACCATCCTCAAAAGGATGGTCAGATGAAGCGGGCATATTTGATCTAGGAAGACATACTTTAATAATTTGTTTTTGATTTATGAGGTTATTAGGATATCCATATGTGATTGATTGAGTTTTCATATAGCAATAGTTACCAATCCTCGATTTGAATGGATCCTTTTGACGTTCTTTATGGTTGGCCGTGTGATTCATCTTTGTGTTTGGATGACATGGGTGAGACCTCACTATTGGGACTAAGCCTTGTGTAGGGGACATATGAGAAAGTCAAGATGACCAGGAAGTAGTTGTTTAGAGATAAGAGTCTCTATAATTCATATATTGATTAGAGGTGTCCTGCTTCAGAGTTTTTTAGGGGTGAATAGGTGTTCCTAAAATTGGTACATTTCTTGGGTCATCGTCATCTTTGAAGGTAAGGGAAACTAGTGTCGAGGTATGTTAGACCATTGGATAATACCGATAGAGTTGGTAAGGTGGAATATAGGATACATTTTCCTTCTTATTTGATGTCAATTCATGAAATGTTCCATGTTTATCAACTAAAAAAGTACAACCTTGATCTGTATCATGTGTTTAATTGGGAAGAGTTGGAGTTGGAGCCAGATTTGTCAGTGTTTGAATGGCTAGTATGGATTATGGATTCTCAAGGAAAAGTGATTTGTGGAAAGTATATTCCTTTGCTCAAGTTTATTTGGTAGAATGGAAATAATGTTCATGATAAATGGGAGGGGATGTCTTGGGTTGTGTCAAAGTATCAAGTTTTATTCTCTGATCATGCTTCGAGTTGACTTTCTTTGGATGGAAAGTTTTCATTGTGTTGATAATTGTCACATCCTTGATCTTTTTGAGGTATTATTTTGTCAATTTTTTCTCATTCATTTTAAACTTGTCCCCCATGAGTTTTTTAGTTAAAAATGGTGATTTCAGGCTTGAATGTAAGTGGCCCAAGGTTGACACCAGGTTTGGGGAAACCATGCACCCTTATCTAGGTAGTCATGCGACCAAACGCCATTTTGGGAAGTGGTGATGACACGTTTGGCACACAGTTTGGCAAACCGTGGGGGATAATCATGTGGTGTGTTCCACTTGGACAGTGAGGGATTCACGGTTGGCGCACGACTTGAAAAACTATGCAGGAAAACCATGCAGCCTATCTTGTTCTTTAAAAGTGGAAAATTACCTTTGTTTCTACTGCATATTTAACCCTAAATAAACCCTATTCTTCTTGATATGGGATTTTAATCCATGTGAACTTCCTCTAAGCTTTCTTATACCTCCTGAGCCTCAATACTTGGGTTATTTTGACCATGTTTCTTCAAGGAATCCTCAATTAAGTCATACTCCTCTTGATTTCCCCCTCTTTCTAGGTTTCTTCTTCCATATTTATTGAGTTCATATTTTATATCTAGTTTTTTGACCTAATGAGAGTCCAATCATGAGATGCCAGGTGGAATCATGATGATTAATGTTCAATCTTTACTTTATAGGGTCTTTTGGGCGTGCAGTTGTGATTTTCCTCCATTTTATGGATGTTAACAAGTGTAAGGTAGGTGGTTCCATGATTTTACATTATTAGATGACTTTGATATGAATTTTTGGTTTCTTAAATGTGTTTTATGGTTTATTTTCATGGTTAAAAATATGTTTTGGAAGGGTTTTTTGAGATTCACATGTGATGGAAGTGGTTTTTCAAAAGAAAATAGGGTATGTTTCAAGTGTTCTTCTTTGTGGTATTTCTTAAACATCTTCTATGCCTTGTGTGAAAGGTTCAAAATGATTTTTCAAAGATATTTAATGGTTAAAATGTATTTAATGTGTATTTTCCACGTAAAATGGGGTTTTTCATGTTGGTTTATTTGTGGTGCACCATAAATTTGTAATTCAAAAGTGAAAGTGATGTGATGCATGTTAGAAAATGGTTTCGATGTGAGTATTAATTTGAAAGGGGCCACGACCATGAAAATGGTTAGATTTCATATATGTTATTATTATTGTGTTTTTAAAATGGGTTTTATGAATTGTAAAAGTGGTGAGAAATGTATTTCCAAATGGTTTTGGTGTGTGTGTAAAATGGAAAGTGGGTTTTTATGTAAAATTGTGGTTTCCATGTGGATTTAGATCGTTAGATCATTGTGAAAATGTGAAAGAAGTGTTTTAATTATGTTCTTATGATTCTTGGAATGTTCATATAAAAGTATTGATTTATGTGATATTTGAAAAAGAATTTGACCGTAAAGGGAATCCCTGGTATCTAGGTGGGAGAACAAGAACTAGTACTCTAGTTGATTTAGAAGTGGCTGAGGCACAGATCAATATATTAGGATTCATGATAACAACACTAACTAAACTTTTGATATGATCAGAGAGGAATAGACCTTTAGGATGGGATCCCCTCTAATATCTCACACACATGAATGCTGTTGGAATTGTCTTATTATTTATAGACCACTAGACCTTCAGACGTGTTCCCCTTTAGTGGCTTGCATGGGAACGATGTTGGTTGTGGAGTTGGAGGATTTTTATCACTGAGGTATGAGGTTCATAGTAATCCACTAATGCTAGTTACCTTTAGGAATTTTCCTATAGTTCTCTCTTGTGACATGAAGCTTATGTGATGTGGTTCTAGTCATCGGTATGTGGTAGACCTTGTGAAAATTTTTATTTTAAGAAGGATTATTTGAGAAATGGTTTTCCTTGAAATTGTTCCCTTGATAAATGGTTTTCCTTAAAATGTTTTCATGAAAATGTTTCAATTTTTTTTATGAAAATGTGTTTGTTAATTTGTATTTTAATATTATATCATGGAATCTTTTATTTTTGGCTGCATCCTACTGGGATTTGGATCACACCCTACATACACCTTTGGACGTATGTAAAATTTGTTATGTATAAACCAAGTAAAGGCAATATATATCATAGTGGAGATGGCGGATTCAATTTTTAGAGTTCCACTTATTTCAAGTATTGGTGTTGGTGGCTTAAGGGTGATGCCCCTATTGTTAAATGGTGGTTTTTTTGGGAGATTTGTGCGGTTCCCATTCTATTTCAGCACCTTATTTTTTGATTAAAGTCTGAAAACATTGAATCTGAAAACTATTGTACCTCGTTTGGTTGTGGTTACTGGTTATTGTGTTGTTTATTGTTATTGGTTGTTCATGTTTAAATAAATGGATGAAATCATTCCCAAAGTATATTATTGAAACCCTGGCATATGTTTCCAGCCTGTGGGGATTGGGAATGCCCTTTGGGCCATGCCATGGATTGGGCTGGGTATTGGGTTTGATGGAATCACAACTTGGTCCATGATACTTACTAGGTTTTTCATATGGGTTATTTTTGAATTTTTTCCAAAGTTATAAAGAGAATATTTTTACCATATATGGCTTGACTACCTTTTTACCTCCATCAAAGCTATTATTTATTTTCATGATTGATTTATAATCTTCTATGGATAATTTGAAATAAAATATTTTTTTAATATTCTATGAATTTTAACTTTAAAAGGTTTGTCTAAGGAAATAGAAACATTTTTTCATCATTATGAGATAACTGAAAGTGTTTTACTCATAAGTTCAAATGAGTTTTAAGGGTTCTGTGATGAAAAAGTAAAATATTAATTTTCTTTGTTCATGATACAACACTTGAACATTATAGATTATGAATAGTGATAATTTTATAGCTCATGATGATGGGAGAACCTGATATAGCTATCCAATTTATTGGGTAATGATTTAGTCTTCAATGGAGAAAGATGATTGAGATAACTAGGTCGGTTACTCCTATTGAATTAACTAGGACCAGTTAGTCTAGCACAAATTAAATATGGGTGAACACATGTTATGAGTATGATGTTCAAATTTACCTATATTATATTTTCCAAAAGGGGTTTTATGGAAGTATTTTGATTTCATTGTGTAAAGAATGTTAAAGGGTTAAAGGTTTGTTTTCTAAATAATTTTTTTCACGAGTTCTCACATTCCTCAGGATGCCTTATAGTTTTTCCTATGATTTATAATAGTTTTCAAAGGTTTTATTTGAGAAATTTTTTCTTTTTATCATGTGGAAATGATATATTTATGTGTTAAAAGTTTTATTGTGAAAAATGTAAACAACACCCTGGGGTTTGTGTTTGTCTCTAGACTATTGAGAGTCCATTATTTTTATATTCCTCACTGATGTTTTTTTCTCATGCCAAATTTAAAAAAAAATTAGAAGTCCTAAAGATGATTATGAAATATTATGAAGTCCATATCTAAATCAAGGTAATTGGTCTTAAATTATTAATGTGTGTCATGAATGAAGCATGACTGTAAACTTAATAATCTCGTTTTTATGGGAAAATAGTTATTATGTGTTAGTATTCCCTATGTAGTGTAATGGTTTTACTAATGATATAAAACTATCAAAATAAAAGATCATGGGATTTTATGAAAGTGAAAACATATCCATAAATCATATAATTATGGGTTGATTATGATATACAGAATTATACTCGCACACACCATGTACTCCACATGAGAATTAATGGTGGTACCTACCACATATATTAACGCATGTCATATGTTGTGTGTCAAACACGCCAATTTGACTACTCAAATTAACAAATGAAACCACACACCATGTAAATATTTGACACACCATGTATGTTAAATTTCATGTGAGTGTACAGTACATGACATGGACCAAATATGACACTGTGTAGTTCAGAAGGGCACACATCATGTTGCCTCCCACAACAAACCAAAAAAATAATTAATTTTTAATTAAATTAATTTATTTAAAATAATAGATAATGAGGATATTCAAGGATATTTGGATAGAAATTAATATGAAAGAATTTATTTATTAATTAATTTCTTAATTAAGTCAGTTTATCCTAATAAAGAAAAAAATTATAATAAAGGCTATCTAGTTTTAAATTTTTACTTGTTTCATGTTTTCATGATCGTGATCTACATATAACAATGTTTGAGTTGTGTTTTTTTATCAATTTAATACTTATTTCTTGATTTTATTATGAGATAAAATTTAAAATAGATTAAAATTGATGTCATATGAGCCATCCTTCCCACATTTATTTTATACAAGCCTGTGTGTCCATGATTTCTTTTATATAACCTTATATCCTCAATTCCCATCACCTTCATGGGATTAAATACATGTGAAGGATTTTTCTTGAAGGAGATGTGTTATTTAAAAACATATGTCTATGTGAAACCAAATGAGTAGATACATTGGATCCAAGTGGAATTCTAAAACATGAACTAGAAATTAGTTTAAAGAGTTTTTTCCTTAGTGTTAGAGGTTAATTATCATTTTCCTGATAAATTAACCAATAGATAAATCTCACGATCATTCTAATTTTATTTATATTATTTCTTCCAAATAAATTATTATTTATTTAAATTTATTTTATACTTTAATATATCATATTAAACCATTGAATTAACAATTATGAAAAATGCAATTAAATAAATGGATTATATATAAATTAATTTTATCTATACTTGGTTAATAACTTATATAAAATCCACATAACTTTAAAAATCATGTAAAAGGATAAAATATATAATATTTATGCATAAAGGTAAAAATACCTCAAAATAAAACAATAATTCATAACACCTACCTTTACTTGAATTAAAATGCAACCGTATTTTAAAATTATTGTATGACCCAAGTTAAGGAACTTTCACTTATCAAGAGTTTTTAACTAACTTTTGGATGAATTAACCTAGTTCACATCAACTGTTGACAAAACATATAGAACATAGTGAAACTATAAGGTGAGTGTTGATGAAATATAGGTCCAGGACATCATGGTTGGGGATTATACACAAGGAATCAAGGAACTGTAAATTAATGTGTTTGTAAAGACTTGACTACCTAAATACCTTTGAATAGATTTTCTATCCCATGTCTGGATTATGAGAAGGCAAATATGGATCATACCCCCTATAATATCCATGTTATATGATATTTAAAATCCAATATTAAGGGATATTAATGTTTAATAAAATAGTGCTAGACTAATATATAAAATTTACTATGTCACATTTTTTAATCCTTATAAGTAATAAAACCTTATCATTTTGTTGTAGAAAATGAAATGTAACATGGTATCTACATTATCAATAAATTTTATTTTTGATAAATATTACCACATTTAATGTAGTAACTTATTTGTAATGGTACATGAATTTTAGAATTGTACTATGCCTAGAATAGAAGACTTACACGTAGGAATCCCTTATTCCTGAAGATCCCTATAAGGATGAGAGTGAGGAATATATATATATATATATATATATATATTAAATACATGGATATTGTAGTATATTTTTATTATTTAATGCTATCATCCTTGAGTAGTGATCTCTGTAAGTTTTATTATAACATGGATGTATACATGCGGTTTTTTACCTTTATAAACTCTATCTGGAGAAGGAAAGGAAGAATTAGTACTAGATATCCAAGGAACTCTTCACATACAAGATTAAAGAAGGTTCACCAACTAAAACTTGCGTATTAAAAATTATTGGAAATTTTTAATTCTTGGACATCTTTGTTTTTAAGAGACTTTATGATCTATGAAACCACATGATACTTGTTTCTCTCATTCAAAGATTTCATACTGTTATTTTTAATTATAACATGAAAAATATTGATAAGTCACTTCAAGATATTATTACCCTTATTCTTCAAGATGATAAGGACATGATTCATGAAAAACCTGGAGTTTTAAAAATTAATACCAAGAAGATCAAGGAAATGGGATTCAAGACACACTCCAAGTCTAATTATTACAAGCACTTCCCTTCAAAGAAGTGGAATATCTAGAGGTAAGAAAAGGGATACGATTCATATTGTTTTATATATGGTTAGAAGGGCCATTATAAGAGTACATTCAGAACAAAAAATAATCTATAGAAAGCTTCAAGTGTTTTTTTTCAAATTTAACTTATCTATATCTATAAGTTTGGTATTACATACAATATTTGGCACTCAAATTGGTATCCAAATACATGAAACAAGTGAATTTAGGAATGTTTAAAAAGGTGAGGTGGATCTTTGAACTCACAATGAAGAAAAATTGGTGTCATATTCTATAGGATAAGACCACCTTGCATTGTAAACCTGAATGATTTTGGTCTTAAAGAACTGTTATTACAAGACTCATGTTACCTAGAACATTATATCTATCTTGAGTTTAGACATAGATGGATTTTCATTCAAATTTGGAAATAAAATATACTTATTTTATAAATATATCATTTTTTATGGAATAATACACCTCAATAAAAATATTTATATACTAGAATATGATAACCAAGTATTGGAAATTGATAACAAATCAAGTTCACGTCACTCATGTCGCACATATTTGTGGAATAATTGGATTTTTTATGTAAATTATAAGTAATTTACAAACATCTATAAATATTTATATTTAGATAATTTTAAAATAAACCCACTTGATAGACATCTTGCATATTTTGAAGGAAATATAACCAAACCGTTAGTTGGTGATTTGGTTGAAAGGAAAACATAACTTCTTGAATTGGAGAAAAAGTGTGTACTGGAATTTTGTTATTGAAACTGGAGGTGGATACCTATTCATAATTACTTTTACTGATGAATTGAGTAGATTTTTTTATGTATAATTAATGAGTTATAAGTCAGAATCCATAGGGAAAACCAAGGAGTTCAATAATTAAGTAGATAATCAACTTAGTAAGAAGATACAGAAAATATGATCAGATCATGGTTGAGAGTATCTAAATAAAGAGTTCATTGACTATTTTATGGAGTTAGAGATCTTATATAAACTCACCCTTCCTTATACACCATAATGTTATGGTATTATTGAAATTAAGAACTTAACCTTGTTAGATATTCTAAGGTCAATGATGATTCATGTTGATATTCTATTATCCTTTTGGGGATATGAATTATAGACTTTGATATATGAATTAAATTGGCTTTCATATAAAGTGATAAAATATATTCCAATCAATACTTGGAGTGTAATGAAACTCATTTTTTCACATACTCATGTATGTGATTGTGATGCATTTTCTATGGATACCTTTGACAACAAACTATAACCTTGGGTCATGAAGTGTATATTTATAGGACATCCCAAAGAAACAAGGGGATATTATCTATAAAACCACTCAAATAAAAAGGTACTAGTTTCTAAACATACCATATTCATTTAGAGGGATAATATCTACAAAATGGAAGTGGGATCAAGATTGAATTTGATGAAGTTGATTCTCAACATACACAAGAGTTGACATAATAATTAATTCCATAGTTCCCGATAGAAGAGTCTATTTTGTAGATATAAGTATTGTGTAATAGAACCATAAAGGTTATATATCTAGTGAAATATGGTTTTGGATTCACTAAAGATGGTAACTAATTATTAGATTATAATAATGAACCTCTCTCTTATAAGAGGCAGTAAGTATCTCAAAAGATGAAATATGGAAAAAAGACATGAATTTTGAAATGAATTATAAATATCATAACCAAGTAAAAGTTTTAATAAATATTCCAATAGATGTAAATACCATTGAGTGAAAATAGGTATTCAAGAAGAAAATGTACATGAAGTTTACATTTAATACCTATAAAGTATGTTTAGTGGCTAAAGGTTTTAAACAATGTTAGGGAATAAATGATGAATAAATATTTTCCCCAATTTCCATATTAAAATACAACATAATTCTACTATACATAGTAGATTTTCATGATTATGAGATTTGGAAGATGGATTCAAAAATTAATTTTGAATTAGAGGTGTTTGTGAATAAAAAAGATAGAAATAAGGTATGTATGTTATAGAGATCCATTTATGTATTGAATAAAGTTTCCAGATCATGAAACATTCACCTTTATGAATCCATAAGGGAACTTGTTTTAATAAAGAAAAAATGTGACCCATTTGTCTATAAGTTATTTATTGGAAGTGTGGTTATTTTTCTATTAGTATATATTGATGGAATATTACTTATTGTAAATGAGATACCAGTATTATAGTTATTTAAAACATGATTGAACACATGCTTCTCCATGAAGGACTTAGGTTGAAAATCTTGTATTGTTGGGATAAAAATATTACATGACTAATTTAAGAGTCTATTTAACTATGTCAAGGTACATATTTTGAAAATATACAAAAAATACTATGTATATGAAAATAATAAATTGGGTTATTGTATATTTTACCTTACATACATCTCCCTAATAAAATGTGTCCTAAAAAACTAGCTGAGAGATAGAAGATGACCATGATGATTTACATATCCTATATAGTATTATTCACGTATTAAATGATATGTATTGGGATTGATTTTTCCTAAATCATAATAATGGTAGGTATATATCAATTAAAACTATAAGAATTTAATTTAATGATAGTAAACACTATGATAAAGTATTGGAGTCATACTAAGGTAATGTTCCTGGTTTATGAAGGGGATGAGGAGCGAGTCATTAAGGGATATAAAAGTTTTAGTTTTCAAATAGATCATGATGATTTGATGTCATATTCAAGATATGTATTTAACCGTAATGAAGTATCCATTAATTGGAATGTCTCAAAGAAAGTAGTGTTCACCAATTCTATCGTTGAGCCGGAGTATATTGCAGCTTTTCAAGAAACTAAAGAAGCAGTATAAATATGAAAATTTATCCAAGAGATTGAGGTTGTGACTAGAATTAAAAATCATATCACATTATATTGTGATAATATGGTTTTGGTTTCACATTCTAAGGATCCAATGTCACATCAGAAAAAAAACATATAATTTAGAATTATCATATATTGATGGGTTTTTCTCAATTGGGTGAGGTCACAATGAGTAAATATTTCATGAGGGAGACCATAGTGGATACATTTAATAAACCCCTAAATCAGTAGATGTATGACTACCATGTTAGAGATAGTATACTCAAATTCATAAGTAGTTGTCACTAGTTAATGTGGGAGCCTTTTGAAGTTAGTACCTTAGATCCAATTAATTTTTACATTTTATTACATCTATATTGATTATATCTAATTTTAATAAATATATTATCACACAATGATTGTTCTTTGACATAAAATTTATTGTTATAATGTCCTATAAGTATCTATCCCATAAAAGTGTTGTATTAGATATATGTGACGATGAGAACATTTAAGTTCTATGAATACATTCTTAAATATAAGTTCTATGGAAGGATGACATCATATGATTAGACACAAATAATATAAGACATCAGGTATAGGAGTCTCATAAGACATTGATAATTCTTCTCATGATGTTTTCCCTTGGTAATCTATAATAGAGGAGGTTATGATAAGAAAACCACCTGTAGGAATTCCACATGTTTTATGTGATGTTAGAAATTCCTATCTAAGAACTTGTGTATTAGTCCTTAGAAATGATATTATTATTAATTCATATTATGAGCCATGTAATTTTATATATTTATGAAAACCATTAAGATATATTCTCATGATGAGATAGGATTCATTGGGTGTTCCATGAGTGATATGATATTAATGAATAACTTGTTAAAGAATTGTTACTTTTAAAATTAATGGATGTAGATATCTCTGGAAATTTTATTGGAATGGAACTTCTATATTAAATTCCATGGACATGACATATTTACCATCATATTCATTTCAAGAAAGTCACAAAAAAGATATCAAGCATATAGGTTAATGAAACATGTGATGCAGCTTACTTGATGAGCTATCAAGACAAATGTATTATACTATATAGTGAATGTTTATAGAAGGTTGTTATCATTGTGGAATTAACATCCTTATCTAGGAGGTATTTACATTTTTCTATATGTTGTTCCTAGAATCTAGGAGAGTCAACCTAATTCCACCAAAAAAAGCCCTAAAGGGTCACACACTAAGCATATCCAAATTATCAATTAAATTATATATGAATCTAATATTATAATAAATATCATTCTCATGTTTTGAGGAATAATAGTTATTAAAATTTTATTGAATGATAATATTTAGTTAAGAGTTATTATAAAAATAATATACATTTGAGTTGAATATTAAATAAATATTTATTCATAATTATTAGTGAATATGATATTGAATTATCTATTAAATGGATAAAGTAGTGATATTTATTTATTTGAATAAACAATCATTATTCTAGGTTCAATAAATATCAAGGAGGATTGATAGGATTGGTGGACCATGTTATGGGTCCGATGGGAATAATATACTAAATATCATTTACATAGAAATTAATTATTTTATTGATATTTATATTGTCTTTGAGACATGCACATGTCAAGGAAATAGTAATAATAGTATTATTATTAGATGTGTAGTTCACAAAGGATTAAGATGTTGACTAAGGAACTATTTGTAATGACCAATTCTTAACCTAGATATATATATATATATATATATATAATCTGTTGTATCATTTATAGGTTTAGATGTTTGAGAAGGTTGTTGTGAAAAACATTATCTATAGGGAATCCTCTCAAATACTAGATAGATATATTTCTAAAGAACTCTACAAAAAATAGAGAGAGATCAAATCATCCTTGTCTCTTTCAAGTCATCAAGAGAACTAAACAATTCTTCATCCTTTAAATAATTCTTATTTTGATCAATGATGAGTGAAACAAGTGGTGAGAATCATTTTTTCCAGAACCTAATGATTCTATGATGATATTCAGAGGGTTTTGGACTACATATTGATTACCAATAGAGGGATTATATACTTGAATCCTCTGCCAGAACAATGGTATGAGTAGAAGTGGTCATCCAAATTGAAAATAATAAAATAATTACAAGCCGAGGTAATTATTTACTATAAAAATTAATTATAAATTATATGTGAAAGATCCTATCTAATGGATTTTAAGGTTGTTATTAATCTTGTTCTAAGGATTTATTTGAGGAAAACAATGAAAACCCATTGTAGGGAATGAACTTAGCCACATTCATTATTCCTTGAAACCATTATTTGTGACATTATTATTTGATTTAAAAAATGTAATATACTTATCCAACAATTATATTATTTACTCCAAGATGAATTATATTTCATTGAAGTGTCACTTCATCCATAAGTTATTCGAGGATAAAGGGATAGATATACATAAGGTGGATGGTGTTCAGAATATGATAAATATACCAACCACAGTTGTAGTTTGGGATATGCTAAGGTGGTGTTGTGAATTAGTTGGAAAAGGATTACATGAAGGAGGGTAGGGGAACTATGCTACTGAAAAGGAAGACTAAGATCAAAAGAACTTTTTAGATAATGATGTAGGAATTAGTAGTGAATCCAAATATTAATTCTCATGTGGAATATTGTATGGTTTAGCCACGCGACAACCATTTTTCAAATAAGTATTGGAACTTTCATAAGGAGTGAATGTAGAAGAATAATTTTTGAAACAAGATAAAGATGGTGGAGTTGTATGACTAATTCATAGAATTTCATAAGAAACAAAATTAGTGCAATTGAGAGAAGTGAAATCAAATGCAACATTCACTATTATAGATATACCTTTTAACATGACAAAAAGGATTTTAATGGCAATAAAAAAGCCTTGTTTTCCCCAGTGCCGTTGGGGGGGGGGTCCCTTTATCAATGCTAAAAAAGCACTGATAAAGGTACAACCTGTTTTAGTGTGATATTTTTATAAGAAAACACTACAACAATACATATAAGCTATATGAGAAAATATATATTTTAACTAAAATAAATTTTACATCATGATTATAAAAAAACAACACTGCATACATTTTAAACAATGTTTTGTATAATTACATTTACAATTAATATCCAAAAAAATTAAAAACATTAATGTTTCATCATATTTGGTGTCCATAATCCCCTCTAAATAAAGTCCTCCTATGGTATCAGTTTCCGAACAAATCACCTCAAACTGAACAAAATAATTAGCCTATATATGAAAAAAATCTTATGTTAGAAATAATATAATGAAATAAATTAAACATTAATATGAATGAATATTTTAATACAATGTCAAATTTAAATAAAAATACATACTTGGAGGTATACCGGTCATACCGTGCATCGTATAAAGGTGGGGTTGATTCTTACACGTCACAAATGAGTTATAAATTATTTCCCTAAAGTTTCAAAATACTAAAAATGCGTTAACTCAATTTTGAATATGGCACTTGTTATTTTTACTAAATTAATGTAAATGTTAAATAAAGACATAATCGGTGTTTTAATTGTCACACTGTTCATCATATGGAGGTCTGATGATTCTTACATGTCACAAATTACTTATGGATCTTTTTTCTAAAGTATCAAAACAATCTAAATGTTTTTGACCAAAATTTAGTATGTCACTACTTTTTTTACTAAAATTTCATTTCAAATTGGAAACACATATTTTGAGTTATAACAGTAACATCATGTGTCAGTTTGACATGAGAATGTTTCCTAAACATAAAAAATTACTTATGAATCATTGTATTAAATTATCAAGTCAATCAGAGTGTGTTATCTTGGTTTTTAGTGACTTACAAAAGTTTTGAACTAAAATGTAAATTTTAAACTGATAATGGAAAATTTGATTCATACTGATCACATCATGCATCAGATTGAGGTGAATTTGATTCATACACCTGAAAAATGACTGATGGTTCATTTTACTAAAGCATCAAAACAATCCATGTGTTTTTTCTCAGGTTTTAGTATATCATTTATTATTTTTACAAAAATTAATATTGATTTTAAATTAAAAAACACACTTAGGGTCATATAGGTTAAACTGTTGGTCGGATTGAGGTGCGGTTGATTCCTACAAGTAAAAAAAGATGTATAGATCATTTTCCTAAATAATGGAAAAAATCGAATATGTTTTCTTTGTTTTTAGTATGTCACTTTTTCTTTTTTCAATTTTATATAAAAAGACACACTTGGAGTTATACTAGTCACACCATGAATAATATTTAGGTGTTAATTAATACATGTCACAAGTGACTTATGGATCATTGTTATTAGTTATAAAAAATAACATGAGTTTGGTTGCTCAGTTTCCAGTATGTCACTTGTTCTTTTTACAAAAATTAATGTCAATTTTAAATAAATGGGCACACTTTGAACTATATCAGTCACACCATGTGTCATATTGTGGTGTGGAAAATTATTACACATCAAAAATTACTTATGGATCTTTTTTCTAAAGTATAAATCAATCCAAATTAGTTTTCTCAGTTTTGAGTATATCACTAGTGTTTTTATAAAAATGTCATTAGAAACTGGAAACACACACTTTGAGTCATATCGGTCACATTATGTGTCAGTTTTATGTTATAATACTTCATAAATTTTAATTATGATATATTAATAATATTCCTAAATTATCAATACAATGAGAGCATGTTTTCTTGGTTTTTAGTGAGTGACACATTTTGAACTAAAATGTCATTCTTAAACTGATAATAGAAATTTTTAGTCATACTGATCACAATGTGAATCAAATTATAGTGAGAATTATTCCTACTCATAAAAAATGACTTATGGATCATTTTACTGAAGCATGAAAACAATTAGAATGAGTTTTCTTGGTTTTAATAATGTCACTTGCTCTCTTTACTAAAATTTATGTCTATTTTTAATAAAAAGACACATTTAGAGTTATATCGGTCACACCATGCATCAAATTGATGTGAAGTTGATTCATACATGTTAGAAATGAATTATTCATTATATTATGAAATTTTCTAAAAAAATTCAAAATTATTTGGTCAGTTTTTATTATGTCACTTGTTCTTTTTACGAAAATTAATGTCAATTTTAAATAAATAGACACACTTGGAATTATACTAGTAACACCATGCATTGGATTTAGGTGAAGTTGATTCCTACACATCATAAATGACCTATAAAAATGTTTTATAAAGTATCAAGAAAATATGAATGAATTTTCTTATTTTTGAGTATGTCACTTGCGTTTTTTATTAAAATGTTACTTGAAACTAGAAACATGAACTTTGAGTCATACCAGTCACATTGTTTGACGGGTTGATGTGAGACTACTTCCTACACATAAAAAATGACTTATGAATCACTAAACTAAATCATCAATACAATTGAAGAAAATATTCTTGGTTTTCAGTGAGTGACATACATTTTGATTTAAAATGTGAATTTTAAACTAAAAATGGACATTTTGAGTTATACAGGTCTCACCGTGCGTCATATTGAAGTTTAGTTGATTCCTACACATAAAAAATGACTCATGAGTTGTTTTCCTAAAATATAAAAAGATTAAAAATGTTTTTTCTTGATTTTATATATGTCACTTGTTATTTATAATAAAATTAATGTCAATTTTAAAAAAAGACACACTTATAGTCATATTAGGTCACACCATATGTCAGATTGTGGTTCAGTTGATTCCTAAACATCAAAAATGACTTATGTATCATTCTACTAAACTTTCATATTAATATAAATAAGTTGGTGGGTTTTCAGTTTGTCACATGTTCTTTTTACTAAAATTAATTTCAATTTTGAATAAAAATACACCCTAGGAGTTATATCAGTCACACCGTGCATTGTATTAACATGTGGTTGATTCCTACATGTCACAAATGAATTATGAATCATTTTCCTAAAGTATCAAAACAATTTAAATGAATTTTATCATTTTTCAGTATGTCAGTTGTACTTTTTTCTAAAACAAATGTCATTTTTAAATAAATAGACACACTTGGAATTATTCTGGTCACACCATGCAATACATTGAGGTACAACTAAAACCTACACATCACAAACAACTTATAATTTATTTTAAAAAAGTATCAAAAAAATATAAATGAGTTTTCTTCATTTCAAGTATGTCACATTCCATTTTTACTAAAATTAATATCAATTTTAAATTAAAGGAGGCACCTAGAGTCATACTGGTACCAACGTCTCATTAATTTTTTTTTTCTAACTGAAAACACTACATATATAGTCAATATTCTTAGCTAAGAAACTTCTTATAATCTTTTAGTTTTCAATAATGAGAAAGGTTTTTCAGCTAAGAACATTGACTCAATATGAAGTGTTAGTAGTTCAACAAAGAAATGAAATGGAAATCATGGTAACATTGGTAGAAAGGAAAATGTTATCTATTTTATGGATTATTGTAGATAGTTTAAAGAAAAATATGATGTTCCAAAAGATCTATGAAAAAATAAAAATAGGTATTTCATTAAATTGAAAAGGATATTAACATAAAAATAGTATATTAAAATAATGAAAAAATTAAAAATAGTAGTAGGAATTAAGCTTTTCACGATGGTTGAACATATTCTTGACTCATTTCCTTATTTTCATTGTCTCTATTGCAGCTTCGAAGTCTAATCTCTCATGAGAATGAGTAACTTCATAAAAAACCACCCTAAATAGAAAAAAGAATCAAATTTTATAAGAAAATAATTCTTTTGTGTGTAATAAAAAAATAAATATATTATACATAAATATGAAAAAAATCCATTACTTATATGGAAGTAAAATTTTCCTGATATATGTTTACAATTCTGCCATCAGGTATTCTTCCCATTCATTTCAAAAAAAATCTATATAATCTTGTGAATATGATAATTTTTTATAGTCATAGTTGAATTTGAAAAATATAAATACACAAAGGATTAATAATTATTTTAAATTAAATAGTAATTATCTTCAAAAATACTTATTCTGAGATGTTAGTTTGTTGATGGGATGTACTCTCACTCAAAAATTTACAAACATAAGAACCATAATATTTTCCATTTTTCTGTTTCAAAAACTACATATACATTCATAAAAATAAGTAATTTATTTTGATATGTGTTTGGATAGAGGAATATTATTATATATACCCTGATACTTGTCCACTTGTAGAACTTTTCTAGCACTTTGTGTCCATTGACTGTCATCATGCCATGATTTTTATGATATTTATACACTGCCCTATCATAACATAATTTTCATTAAAACATAATATAAAATAAATTACTTGAATTTTAGTTCTAAAATGTTGGATATAGTGTATTATAAATTGATAAACGTTGTTATGTGTGGTCATTTTTTTGGGTATCAATGTAGTGACTCAAGGAAATAAATCATTAGAGTGTCCAAATTGACTATAATGAGCATCCAAAATTGATTAAAAGCACAAAAAAGAATAATTAATGAAAGAAATGAAAATATATTTTATATGATTAAATTTTAAATTTTTACCCCTGCATCATTGGTATTAAGAATATTATTTCATCCGTAAAATTTCTATCAAATGATATAGCCAGTTTTCCCACTATTTTATTCTTTTTTATTATATTTATATTTATTATATATATGTGATGTGAGGACTAATGAGTCCAGATTTATGAACGTGGTGTAATCCCTTAAATTGGTATTGATATATATGCTTACAAAAAATAAGAAATTTATTTAGTCATAATTAACACAGTATATTAGCTATTGTAAAATTAAATCATGAAAACACACCTCATGTATACATTTACAACTAAGACTCATAGCCATTCATAGTTGATTATTTCATTTAAATTATCAAGATAAATATAGTCTGTAACATCATCTATATATATTTGTTCTTCAAAATCAACTATGTGATTACTACCACTTTGTAACTTTGTATCTGCATGAACCTTGAATGTTAGTAAATTCATATATTGAATGGGTGGGGGTAAAGGTGATTTCTAAATATATTTTCGATAGGTTAGTTGATCCTTTAGATGGGTTTTATTCAACCTTTTGTTTCACCCCTTATCTTTTTATATTTTTAATAACATTCACCAGTTTAGATTTTTTTCATTAATTGTTAAAGGTTTAGCATGAAAAAGAAATCAAAAATGAATACATCCCTTGGATATGTTTTTTTATAAGATCTGATAGCTATGCTATGAATGTTCCAACAGCTTGGTCGACCATATGAATATCTATGCCATCAAGTGGACTAGGTAACTTAGTTCTTGGCTCATGACCTACTCCAATTGAAACTCTCACATGACATGTCATATGTGGTCTATTGTGAGAGTGTCTTATTGGATATTTAACATGGTATCCCCCACAATAAGGTGATGGGTGGGTGCTAATAAAAATAAATCATAATCATTTTCACCATTTAAAATATCAATATATGAATGGTATCATTGTCTCTCTAACTGAAATTTCAAAGAAACTATTATTAGAATATTGATTACCTCATCTAAAACATATTTTTCTGGGGAATGAATCGCCTCAAAGATGGTGTGGGTGGGGGATGGATATTCATGAAATGGTCGTTCTTGAGTTTTTTCTACTCTTTTCTTCCCCCATAACATTTTCTAGAAACATAGACTTCTAATGAAATTTTTCTTTAAGGGAAGATAAAATTAATTTCATCTCTTCCATTTCCTTATCTTTATCCAGCTATTGTTTTTCTCTCAAAACATGTTTGGGGTATAACCCAAAGACCCACACCTATGACTGGACCATACTATTCTAGCCACTTCTAGGCCATCGATATTAGGAGTTCAACTAGTACAGGTGTTGATGATCCTTGTGTCTATGTTAGATAGATAATATATAAAAACAAGTAATAATTATTACGTTATAGTGATTTAAGGGAAAATAAATTTTTATTATGTCAAACTAAAACATGTTTCCCACACTTTTTGTATTCTTTCATATATTATTATCCTATCTTTATATACACATACCTACTTCCATAACACATAAAGTGGGATGGAAGTGGATTTGTATTTGGATTCATCAATCTGCATATAAATATAGGAACATTATTATGTTTTTGTTTCATGTCACATAAAATTATTACGGTATATTTATAATATAAAATAATGTTTTTCAAGGGAAGCATACCCCCATCCTTGCTTTATTGTAGGGTTACATTGGTTTTTCTACCCGTTACTTATTTTCAACACTCATTTTGTGTTTCATAAATAAACAATTAATAATCAAAGTGATGAATACACATATTTTCAAGAAATTTATTACCGTCCACAATGTACTTGAAAAGAAATATCTACATGATTTCTAGTAAACACATACCACACTACATGGCTCATTAGGTGTGCATACATAAGAGTTGGGTGCATGTTTATTTCCCCTTAATCATGTTTAAGATGAAATCATGTTATAATTATGAGAAAGCCTCTGTAAATCCTTCCAGTAAGAATTAATAAATATTACCTCTGTGATTCATCTAATATAAATGCACTCTATAAGGGATGATTAAGAGTAAGTCAATGTTTCATTAGTTTATTTTTTAGTAAAATTAATAAAGGATATCATAATTTTACGGTAATCGCTTCCCAAATCAGTTCCTTAAGAATGGGCACAACATGGTGCCACAAATCTACATCAATCGACACTTGTTTTCGAGTGATGAGCCAAATGTAACTACTAAACATGAACTTATTGGGTTTATCAAGATGTTTATGAGCATTCCATCTAACCTTTAATTTAAGGCCTTTGATTTTCACCTTAATAATTTTTTCTTACACCATCACAATACAGTGCTCTTTTTTTATAGCATCAGTTCTTATTTATCTAACACTTTCTCAAATTCAACATAATCAATATGTTTTTACCCTATACTTGTAGCATTCTCTAGTGAAGAAGTTCATTGTTCCTCTTTGCTGGGTGCAATAAAAGGTTGAGAAAATTCTTGTTCCTAGAGACTAGGAGAATCAACATGCACATAAGTAATTTTCTACATAAGTGATTTAACATTTAATTTATATTACATAAATGAAGTATTTAACAAATAATAAACTGAGTTAACACAATTTATATTACAAAAAATATATAACATGATTATTAAACTCTCTATTTTTAATGTTTGAAGGTATTCTGGCCCTCTATCAAGTATCCGAATAACCTCATTATGATCTTATCTGACATACACAACCATGTATACATTGAAGACACTATGAAATGATTATGATGTCCCTATGAAAGGGTTATCGTTAGCTGAATTTTCCTCTAACCGTTTGGGGGTTTTAGTGTATAGAAAAACAATTTATCACTTTCGGTTTGAAGGATATGGAACATAAAATACTTGTACTGCTTATAATGCCATTATAAATAGTTCATATTTGTAACCTTCCTTAATGAAATCAAATTTCATGAATCCCAACTCATTTATTTTAACAACACTCCTATTATGCATCTACTTGCATTAAAAATCATCACTTAAAATGTTTTATAATCCAAATACCATATTTTTTTGATGATTCTATAGCATTAAATATTCTTATAAATTTTATTTATGTTCTTAGTAACAAAAACATACACCACTTCAGGAAAAAGTGTAACTCCACTATTTTTCATGGTACTTCATTCATCATGTCAATCTAAAAAGAACATATAACAATTAATTACAAAACCATTTTAAGATAATACATACACACTTGGACCTATGGATATCCATCAAAGTCATTCTAAAAATGAATCCATATTTTAATTTGACAACATTAAAATATGATCTAAAACCATCCAATAAACTTTTGTTTATGTTTCTTTGATATCTAACTTTTATCCCAGGATGGATTCAAATGCCTAATAATTTCTTTATGGATTTCAAAATATGTAAAAACCTATAAAATGATATGAAAAATATAAATGTGGGCCTTCTCCTGATCTATAATATTTATTATGACAACATCTCTTCCATAAATTCCTTCACCCACAAGTCACCCAATGTGAAAATATTTTGGAAGAACAAATCCTTCCACAGCAGGCAGGTAATCGGTACATAATTCAATTACTTCCTTAACAATATATTGCGTCGTAGTATAACCCTCTATATAACTTAGATATTTGAAATACCCTTTCTGAATACTCAAATACCATTCAATGGGGTATATCATTCTATAGTGTACAAGACCACATAGTCGAATCTATCTCACTAAGTTCACCATCAAGTGAACCATCATATCAATGAATGATTATTGAAAGAATATTTCCAATTCACATAATATGACATAAATTTCATTTTATATATTTAAATTTTTTTATGGTTCTATAAATTTGCTGCATATAGCTTTGAAAAACAAATAGAGATTGGTTAATATTTGAAATAAATTCTTGGAATAAAATGCAACATAAATATATAAGAATTAAATGTTACATCATAACATGAAAGTCATGCGATTTTAAACCCTTAAACTTTAATTTATTCATTAACATGATATTCTTGATATTTTATGAATACCCATCTAGAACCTATAAACAATTCATGAAGATAGATAATTATATCTATCCTTCTTGGAAAGAGTATAAGCAGTTAGAGGATGAAAAGTTCTTTTTTCACCATTTATTAGCGCAAACTCTTCCAGTATTCTCTTTTCAATCACATCCAACCAATCCTTAATTCCATCTATTTTTTTCGTGTTAATATAGTAACATTATAGTGAAAATATCACCTATTTTTTTCAACTTGAATAACATCAATAAAATTTATGGCGTACAGACAATTCTAATATGGTAATTCAAAAAAAATTGATCTCGTTTTCTAACCAGTTTTCATAATGTTTTCAGAAAGTGTTTACCAAAAGTAGTGACAAAATCATTTACTTTCTCAAATATTTGATCACTTATTATTAGAGGTAGTGTTTTACATTCTTATAAACTTCCAGAAAATGATGTCTTTCACAATTGGTACTTATGTTGTCAGGGTAGAAAAATATTATGTCTTATAAATGTAGTCTTCGATGAATGTTTCAATCTAATTTATTGTGTATATTTTCCTAAAATGGGACAACCTCAAGTTCTTTTAATTATATATCTTGAAAATTTTCCATAAGAATGAAATTTATTTATCATCCCATACAATATCGCTCTCAATGTCAAATATTCCTTTCTATAAGCATCATAAAATGTAATAACTGAATCCCAAAATAATTACAATTCTTCGATCAATGGAGAAAAATAAAAATCAATATCATCACCTGATTATTTTGGTCTTGATATAAGCATAGATAACATAATTTATTTTAATTTCATACATAACCATAGTGTAAAGTTATAATTTATAAACATAACTATCCCTATAATATGAGTACTTATTTGAAAATCAAAAGGATGCACTCCATCGGTAGATAATGCAAGATGAAGGTTTCCCATCTCATTTCAAAATTTAGGATAATCATGATCATTTATCTTCCAATAAGGAAATTATTCCAGGATTTTATGTTTCCCATCATTATTGATTGTATCTTTGTGCCATATCAATTGCTTTACAGTCTTATCACTTCCGTATGGGTGTCTAAACCTTGTAATGATTGGAGTGTACCATACAACTTTTAAAGGACCTAATTACTCTTTATTGTATCAATAAGTTCCACACATTGGAAATTCTTTACGTGTTTTTTGGTCCTCGAAAAAAATATATAGTCAATTGGAAAATTATGTATATTTTTAGAGATCATACCCATCGAAGGTAATGTTCATTTAGTATTGTCTGTTTAGCTAGGGAGATAATTATTGTCTGGGAGCATATCATTCAAGAGAGAATGTAGTTCAGTAAAAATAAAATCACTCTATCAATTGTCAGATTTTAAATTATATAGCTTTAGTATGACTGAAAATGATCTATATTTAGTGTAACCAGTATACAACAACATCTTTTTACAACTCTTTAACTTCTCAAACAATTTTTTACAATCATGAAGTTCAACTTCTATAGTCATTTTCCTTTACCTAATATGATCGTCAACCTAATTCACACCTATAATCACATCTTTGATATGATATTATTCATTTCCCACACTTTAAATCATATCAAATGATCCAAAAAATGCAGTTTAATACCAATCACTAGATACATTTTCTTTTTCCCCATGTTTATTCCAACATTTATAACACTGATCAATTCTGTGACAGATCAAGTGTTCTTATAACTCATATGGACTAATTAGTCTTGAATAACAACATCATAAACATGGAAAAATTATTTCTGAAGGGTCGTATGCATGATATTTTTCAAATTTGATTATATTTTTCACCTCATACTCATAATCTTTTGTCATATAATTGACATCCATCCATTCTATATTAATATACATCCTATTTAATTTGTAAATATTAATATTTAATAAAATAAATACACATAAAGGGGACTTTTAAATATGGGGAACCCAAAAATTGAATGATTCAAATAATTTAATCATTCTTTGATGGAAACGGGTAAATGAATATATGAAAATAATTACTCCATTGGTGTTAGGTGTTATTATCCGAATTCATCTAGAAGAGATGGGGGATGAGTATCATGAAATAAAATGAAATAACAACTATTTGGGAGATGAAGCTAATGTGGATGATAGTTATTATTACATTTTTTTTCTTGAGACTCATCACCATAGAAGTTAACACCAAATTGGAGAGAAGATTTAGCTGTGGAGGACTCCCCTAATTTTAACCATGAAGGCGATGTTGGATACAGAGTAGGTTTAAGAGTTGCAATGGGGTTAAACATTAATTCACCTTTTTCGAGAGTGAGGTCAAGATGGATATTGTATGGGTTGGATAGAGTTAGAGACACACCCTTTTCATTGTGTTATTATCAATCTATATTATGTTGGAGGTGAGATTATGTGTATGTCGAAGGTCTCTAAAAGTTAATATGATCATATAAATATACATAATACAATTTATGAGTAAACCTTGGTCTACAAATGAAATTATAAAATGGAATAAAATAAGTTCCCCCTTAGATAACTTGTTGAACATAAAATCCAAAATGAAAAGAAGATAATTTTGAAAACCATTAACCACTCAATTAAAAGCAAACATCCAACTTCGATCAATTATGATTTAAAACATAAAATATTTCATATAATAAAATAACTCTTAATTAGATGAATAATTTGTTTTAAAAAATAATAATCATATTACAAAATTATAAAAATATATAATTATAATATATAGAAATACATTTATGAAAGTATAAAATTATTAAACTATTGATAAATTGAAAAAAGTTAACATTCATAAAAGTATAAATTGAAAATGTATACAAATTTATATCAGTATATAAAATTATTGACAAATATTGAAGTATAAAATTATATATAATTTATAAAAGAATAAATATTTTAAAGAAATATACATAATATATAAATGTATATAATTTTATAAAACTATATAAAAGTACATATATGTTATAAAAGTATATATAATTTATAGAAGTACATAGTTTTACAAGTTTATAAAATTATAAAATTACAATATATAAAAGGTAAATTTATGAGAGTATAAAAGTATAAAAATTTATAATGAATAAAACTATAATTATATATTAATTTATAAATCATGAAAACTATAAAACTATAAATAATTAATTAAATTTTATATTTAAACTATATATGTAAATATGATATACTATAAAGTTTATAAAAGTATATAAATTTATAAATGAAAAAAACTATAAAAGTAAAAATATTTAATAAAAAATTATTAATAAATAATATTAGTATAATACGATATACTATAAAATTTATCAAATTATATAAATTTAAAATCATATAAAAATATAAAATTATAAACCTGAAACACTTTGAATATTTCAAAAATACATTTGCATACCATGAATTTTTAGTGCTTCCTATAACTTTTTTTAAAAAAATATGATAGAAGGTCCATAAACAAATATTAATATTTTTCATTACTAAATTCATATAAAATAATTTTATAGAAAACTTGTTGTTGTAAAAAATTACTTCATTTAATGTAAAATGAGTTTTCTATGAATTATGGATAATTAATATATATTCATTGTAATCGAACACTATATCATTAATAAAAAATTATAAAATAAAATTATTATATATATTGAATTTTTATCCATAAAAATATCAATGAAATACTCTTCTATGGAGAGAGTGGAATAAAATAAAAACCTATGTAGCATCACTCCAATATAATTGAAAAGTCTCCCAACTCTACGATCCAATTTAATTAGCCACAAAAAATCCCTTCATAGTACAAATCAACACAACATTTATAAATAGAGTATAGTTCTTATATCTCCAATTATAAATATATCATCTCCCCAATCTCTTATACATTTTCAAATCCATCTTGAATAATCCTTCATCATTTTAGATGTACATTTGAATTCCAAGTGAATTTTTCTCTTTAAATCTCTCCATGAGATAAATGTTTAATAATAAATGATAGATATAGATCCAATATATATATATATATAGGTATGTATTACCCTCCTACATATCGTTACCCTCATATTCCTACAATGAGTTTTAATCAAAATCCTCAAATATAGGCACACAAAATTGTATGGGATATTAACATCATCTCTCTTAAGTGAAATATCAAAACATGGGAATGGAGAGAAATGTTCACATTTCAAATATACTTTTTATCTATAGGAAGTAAAATGGAAAAATTATGTGGTTCAAGTCACCCTCGAAACAAAATTCTCAAGCCACTGAAAAAACCTGGACATCAATGATGTAGAAACATCCCATGGAAGAAAATATGGGATCTATTTTTTCAGTTCGTTGAGAAGAAGTGAATATGCACTCATGGTGTGGTGTGACTGAAAAAACATCGTCGTCAGCGGCACAAAAAAGATAAATCCACACATCCCTTAGATTTTTAGAGATCAATTTTTTGAGAAATTGGACTAGTGGAAGCAGTAGGGTTTGGAAAAAATGACAAAATAGTTCATGTTCCCTGAAATCTTGAGGGGAGAGTGGTGGAAGAGTTCTATTACAGTTCAATTTATAAAAATACCTAAGGCTTTTATTAGTGATTTCTAAAAATTAGTTATAATGGTCAGTTTTATTAGCGCTTTTTATTTTAGCATTGATAAAACTGTCCTTTATTAGTGTTTTTTAGCACTAATAAAGACATTTTTTATGAGTGCTTATTTAGAGTTGATAAAGGGGTTTCTTTATCTGTACCAAAAAAGTATAGGTAAAAGTATAATCTTAATAATTTATTTATATTTTTATAAAATTTTATATATAATAAATATAAATATAAGTATATATTAATTAAAAATTCTAATTATAAATAAATATTTATTTATTTATAATTATATATATTATAAATATATTTAAAAAATTTTCTATAAAAATTTTAATATTTGTATATATTTATAATATTTGTACATATTTATAAATATATTTATATAATAATATATATTTATAAAATTATAAATATAATAAATATATTCATTATATATTATATTAGGTGCTTCGAGGTAAAAAACACCAAACACATGCATACACACTCACAAGAATGAAAATGTTAAACCTAGTCCATATCCCCCTTGCAAGTATAGACAAGAGAATACCCCTTTTTTATTTTCCCGATACCCCTCGCTGTCAGGAAAGGGCATAAATAAGTTCATGAGTATAACATGAATGAAAAATATAGATCATAAAAAATGAGTCACTACATACATGGAAGAAAGAATAATAAGGATTTCAATGTATAAATGAACATTTCACAAGTCATGAATACATAACATATGCATGTGTCATCATAAGAATAGGTAATATAAAATTTGGAACATATATTACAGCCCAATCATGTCCACAAATAAACTTATGATTATATCTAGTGTCAATTATACTCATGCATATAAATATATGAACATAGACATGTCAATGAATATCATCATCATTATTATCCCATGATATATATATATATATATTGTCTCAATTCATTGAAGATAAATATTTATTTAAATAAAAAAATAAATATATATAATTATAAATAAATATATTTAAAGAGTATTTATATATAATTATAAATATAATAAATATATTTTTTTAAAGAAATTATTATAATTTTATATTTATTTAAATATATATATATATTTTATTTATTTATAATCTTATAAATAATTTTCTTAAAAATTATATTTTTTAAAGGTAGGGAGAAGTCCCCCCTTAATTTTATTAAAACAAAGTCACCCTCTTGTTATTTTGGGTATAGGGATCTCATTACATAACACTTAAAGACCCATTGGATGTTAAAACCCTTCACAATAGTCCCATAGAGCCAAACCGATGTAAGTCAAACACCGCAATAACAACCATGCCAAATTCGCACCATTCCTTGATGTCGTAACACCAACATCTTTCACCTACATTCCAAACACCGTTGCGGCCCGTAGTCAAAATCACCACCCCGCCATCATTGGCAGAAGCTGTCATGCTAGTTGTGCTTTTTTTCCGCAGCTGACCCATCATCATCGGCAAGAGCCGCTTCATATAGAAGCTCCATCTCTCTGTAGCTCGATCACTCTATTACATTTTTTATGACACCCGACCGCTACTTCTACGCAACCCAAATCCATCATCATCCCCCATCGAGGCCACTTGCTGTCGTAACTGGTACATATTCCCATCACCACACTCTCGACCACCTAGACTGCCCATCATCATTACTACCACAATGGCCTGATGCCATGACCGACCATCGTGTGTTATGCCCCCAACAACACACAGCCTGACATAAATCCCCATAATTAGAGACTAGAAGGATTTGAATCATGTTATTCAATATAGTATTATGGGGATTCCTTACCACTAGGTCAATACCCAAACTGCTTTAAAACAATATATATATATATATATATTTATTAAATATTAAAAAATATATATTAATATATCATGGTTATATTAATTATAAACATGTATTTTTTATTAATGTACATTAATAAACATTATTGTTGAATATAAAAATGATAATTTTTTATTTAATAGAAATATTTTTTTTATTAAAAACATTTATCAGTGCTAACAATAGCTTTAATAAAGGTGAATTTTATCTGTTCTAAAAAGACACCGGAGAAGGATACAACTATATCATCATTTTTAACTATCACTAATAATTTAGTGATTTTATTAGCGCTTTATATATATAACTAATAAATGTAGGCGCATACCTTTCGCCGATTTGTGGTAGTGGTTGATGAGTATAGATAGGGAATGTTTAGAGTCACAAAGGAATTATGTAAGAGTATATTTGGAAGTTACGTATAATGCTCTCATCATTCAGAAGGGTTACATACGGGTTCTTTAAATGGTTGTGTATGGAGAACTCACTATGTTTTGGGTATAATTTATTTTTCACCATATGAGTTAGTTAAGGTGGTGGATACCCCTAATCAAGTGAAAGAATTACTATGATGATCAAATCCAAGGGGCATACTCTCTTTGAAGATTAGATGGAAATAGAAACATTATCACCTATCATACCCTACTACAAACAAGTTGGATGTGTTAATTTGTTTATGACTGACTATTAAAGAAACTAAATTCATTTTCTGTTTATTTAATAAATGTATTTGTAGCATCCCCCCTATGGATTGGATCTTTTTCTGAACCACATAAAACACTTCTTCTATTATTTCCTCTTGTTAATTTTGATTTTTTTTCCTTTTTTAATTTACTTGTACAGTTTGTACTTGAGTGTTGTAGTTCTTGGTTGAGGCTATTGTATTCCTAGTTATGATAACATCATATATGTAGGTTAATTCTGATTTCAAAAGTTCCAAAAAAAAATTTCCACTATAGATGTTCCAGATGACTTCAGGTGATTGAAGGTTTGTAGGCCCAACCACCTAAACCCAATTAATACCTATTTAAGAATATTTGAATATAAACTAGGAACTGAATTTTGATGCCCATTTTAAACCCAAAACCATTTAAATAACCACATTTTTTATTATTTATATAAGATTTTTCAATATAAAAACATTTTTTAAAATAGATAAAATGGTTGTATAATTTAATAAAAATATAAAAAAATTATGATTTTAAAATGGAAATTTATTATGAATGCAGGTTTCCTCTCGTTCATGTGTTTCGAAAATTTCATTAAATGTTTTTGATCATTATCCCCTAAGAAAAGAAACAGGTTCTAGGGAAGTTACCCCCTTCACATCCTAAACTATATTTCTCTAGGGGAAGTGGTGGGGATATTATCCTCTTCTAATTAAGGAGGTTTTAGGAATAAAATTTAGTTTAAAAGTGAATGGAAATTTTTTCCAGTTACTTTTTCATTTGAAATTAAACTAAAAAAGACTTATTGAATCTTCTATAAAAGTTTATTAAATGGAGATGATTTTATTCAACATGAGATGTATAAGATTCCATCTAAGAAAGTAGGGTGTTTTCTCCCACATGCGAGATGGGGTGAGAAAGAAACATGAATGGTTTGATCCATATATCTTTTAAAAGAAAAAATATTCTTTTTTCAACATGTGTGTTTATCTTCTAGTGTGAGAAACCTTATCTTGGACATCAAGAGAAATACTTGATCATCAAGTGAGAGACTCCAGGAGAGCTCAACAAAGATCATCATCAAGTTGGAAATATTTTTCAAGTGAGTAGCGGCGAGAGGGATCTTCACCTTATATGAATTCAAGTGGAGACATCTGCTTATCCCACACAATATACTCATAAAACAATGAAAAAATCAATAACTCATCTTCTACAGGATGTTATCACTCCCTTCCAAATATATATTTTTATCCATTTTCAAAAAACCACTTTAACATTAAGTGGGACCCAAATAGAAATAGTTGGGCTAGAAAATAAAATTATATAGATTGAAACCATGAAAATAAAGAAACATCAGATCTCAAATCAGGGATCGGGAAATGATACTTCAATGAAAGGTCCCTAAATAGAGCTAGGGATAGACCTGGAGATTGAATTCAATGATGAAGGGAATAAAACCTAATAACACATAATAGTATTCAAAGGAAAACAAAATAGGTTCTATTTTGGCATAGATATATTCTACTTGTATGTTGACCAAAACATCAATTTCCTTTGAGAGGCCCTTGGGTATAATTTTAATCTTCATATCAATATTAACACTCTCCTTTGGACAGAGTTTGAAAATACTATTTTCACTAATATAATATCACATTCAATTATTGTAGATTTACTAAACAAATCATAGATAACTTTCATCCGTTTACTGTACTAAAAATAAGGCCTTTAATAGTGTTCACTACCACGGAACGGGGAAAGGGAAGCACTAACTTTTATCAGTGCTAATTAGAAAGCACTAATAAAAGAATCATATTTATCTGTGCTAAAAAAGCACTGATAAAAGATTTTAATAAAAAATAATATTAATATATATAAAGTTATTATATTTATATTCAAAAAAATATATAATTATATACATTAATTAAAAAATGCATGATTATAATTATTATAAATATGAAATATTAATATATATATTTTAATAATTAATATATATATATATATATATATAATTTTTTAAAAAAGTATTTATAAAATTATAAATAAATATATTTAGTTTTAAATAATTAAAAAATGATAATAAATTTTTTAAAATAATAAATATATTTATTGTATTTTTAATTATATTTAAAAGTAATTTTGATATATTTATTTATAATTGTAATATATATATTTAAATAAATAGTTATATCCAATGAATTGAGTCGATATATATATATATATATCATGAGATAATGATGATATTTATTAGAATGTTTATGTTCATATATTGATTTGCATAAATACACTAGCTATGATCATAATTTTATTTGTGGACATAATTGGGTTTCTATATATGTTCTAAATGTCAGATTACATATTATTTTGATGACACATGCATATGTTATATATTTATGACTCATGAAATTCCCATTTATACACTGAAACCCTTATTATTCATGCTTCTATAAATGTGATGAGTCGTTTTTTATGATTAGGACTTTTCATTTATTTTTAAATATAATTATAAATAAATTTATATTAATTTGAATTTTTAAGAAATTATAATAAATAAATTTCTTATAATTTTATAAATATATGTTTACAAATAAATAAATATATATATATATATTTATAATTATATATATATATATATTTAGTATGTATAATTTTATAAATATATATTAAAATATTAATAAATTATTAGGATTATACTTTTATTAGCTTTTTTAGCACTGATAAAGGTTTGTCTTTATTAGTTCTAAAAAATCACTGATAAAATACTATTTTATCAGTGCTTTCTATTTTAGCATAGATAAAACTGACCTTTATCAGCACTTTTTCTGTAGGGATAATAAAAGTGTTTCCCGATTATCTAAAAAACCATAACATTCAGCTTCTCTCTTGCTTGGATCTTTCACAGAACCATACATCTATTGTGCTGCTTCTCTCACCACCGCCACTCTTTCCACCCTTCTCACCCCTACCACTCTACCTGCCTCATATATCCACTACTACTCTACCTACATCTCTCACCTCCACCACTCTCGCCACCCCTTTCTTATGCCACCTATCTTACCACTACTCTCACCGCCTCCTGTCTCTCCACTGTTTCTCCTTGTCATACCATATATTCTCCTTTTCCTTTAGACCAGATTCACCCTTGATTTTCTTCCCCACCACTGCACCCATTCGTGGATGAACACAAAGGTAATGGTTGACCATGTTTTCTTGTTGTTTCTTTGTGTCTTGGGAATTTCCATAAAATTTTGAGCTCTGTTCATCCTATATTTGAATTTAAAGACCATTCTCCATTGATTTGTGATAGGTTACCCCATGTGTTTTCCATTGAATTTTAGAACCATAATTGTTTTGATGTTTAACACCATGTTTTGTATATCAGGTAATAGATAATTTTACTCTTATAAATGATTTCATGGGAACCTAAATAACTAAGTGGAAAGTATTTATTGATGCTACACTAGTTTAATGGACACCACTAGTTCCCCTAGTTATGTATTGGGATTGTAGTGCTTCTTTATGGTCACTTAATATTACATGACTTTAAATGATTTTTGTTTTGAAAGTGTTTCTTTATTATTCTTGTGAATATATGAGTGTCTATGAGTGATAAATGGTGTTTTCTAGGTGGTATTATCCCTTGTTCTTGAATTTTATTCCATGAAAAGTGTTTGGGAAAATTATTAAATGGATATTTTTAAAAAATGATTTTGGTTTTAAAATTTTTGGTAATCACCAACTTGATTTTTCAAAATTATCCTTATGCTAATTAGATTTCAAACCAAGAGTGTGGGGGAATTTAAAGTGTTAAAAATGTTTGAAAATGTTGTTTATTTTTTAAAATGGTGAGTTAATCCTTGTGATCTATAATTAAAACCACTTTTTTAACCTTGGTTAATTTTTATATCAATGTTTTGTGGTATTTAATTGTTTAAAGATTTTCAATTCATATGGATTATTTCAAAAGGGTGTGTTTTCCCATGTAGATTGGATTTTTAAATTTATTGTGTCTTTGAATGTTTTTGAATTTATGTTTAAAGGGTAGTGTGAATTCTCATTTGAGTATAGAAGGTATTTTGATAAAATTGGTCCCAATAGTAGATTGAGATAGCTTTTATAAATGATAAAATGGCTTGAAATTCCAATCATGTTCTGAAAAGAGAATTCCCATTTGAAATATTATGAAAAACGAGTTTTCATAAAAGCTATGATACCCTCTTAAACCCCATTGATTCTTGTAAGACCATTATAGCTTGTGATTCCTTGTGTGGATGTTTATTATTGATGAATTTTATATGTTGTTTCAGTTTTATGTATATTTGGATACTTATTATAAGTGTGGGAGGTGAGGCCTGAGATATTTTAAATGCTTTGTGAGTGATTCATGTAGTTTTTTGACTATTCTCACCTCCATTTGACTCATAATGGGAGTATTAGGTATATAGTGTGTGATTTGTGTGTGGTAAAACCCTATTTTCCTTATATCCTATTTATAGCATTTAATAAATAAATCCTAGTGACAATTCCATGACACTAGAATCCATTTTAGGATCATTTAAAGGATTTATCTCTCTGCCTCTATTGTATCTACTACTATTAATATTATTGTTTGGATATATTTTCTTGTTGTTTTCCCGATGTTCTGAGACTCTACATAGTGGTTACTGATTGTGTGTTTATTTTTTTCTTTTTATGGTTTTCTTTTCAAGTTTTTTGAAAAGGAATTGAGAATGGTTTTTAATAAATAAAAAAAGAAAGCGTGATTTTATAGTGTTTTCAAAATATTTTAATAACTAGTTTGAAATATGTTCTCAAATGAGAAAATATAGACTATTATATATTTGAAACTTTAAGAATATGTGTGTTTTGAAAATGGGGATTTAGGCCATCATGCCTAGTTTTACAGAAATGGTTGGTTTTCAAACATGTTTTAGAAAACTATATGATAGTTGGAAACAACTTTTACTTTTGAATTATGTATTTCAAAAATGGGTGTTTGTGAAATAGTTTAAATTCAGATTTTAAAAAGGTGATTTGGCCAAGAGGTATTGGCTGAAGAAAAAATATTTTCCAGGTTATTTTTTTCATTTAATGAAAATATTAGAAAAATAGTTTTCTCACACTTTTATGCATTAATACATATTTGGTAAAGCTTTACAGAAAATTTTTATTTTTCTAATGTATTTAAAACTAGAATTTTTAGGATGTAATAAAAAAGTGACATCTTAGAAAAAGAGCTTTAACATACTAAGAAAGGAATTACTTGGACTAATGAGAGAATAATTATAGGATGCAACCCTAAGAGTGACATAAGTGAAACCATTACCATGTAATTCATGAATAAAATCCCTTTAATAATCCCTATGATGAGAACATGTGGTAAAATTGGTAACAAATGTGGTAACCCTAGTTGAACATATTTTTTGTATTTATTTTGTTAAATATTAATATTAACTAATAAAATTGGATGAATATGAATAAAGAATGGATTAATGCTAATTTTATTAAAAAAGAGTATGAATATAGTGTAAAAGAGTTTATTAATTTTGAAAAATATCATGCATATGACCCTTCTAACATCCTTTTTAGTGTTTATGCCATTGTCATTCAATAATAATTAGTCTATATGACCTATAAGAACACTTCATCTATCACAAAATTTATTTAAGTTATAAATTTTGGAATAAATATGAGGAAAAAGAAAAATTTGCTTGTGATTGGGATAACTATACATTTTATGGATCATATGATATGATTACAAGTGTAGAAAAAGAAGAAAACTGTATTGAGGAAGTTATTACATTTGTGAAAGATGATGAAGATAATATTAAGGAAATGAAAAGGACAATTTAATATTAAATTTGTTATTATCTAAAATTGTTTAAGAAGTTAAAGAGTTGTGCAACGATGCCATTGTATACAGGTTGCACTAAATAAACAACATTTTCAGCCATATGGAAGCTATATAATTTTAAAGTAGGAAACTGATGGAGTGAATTTAGTTTTACTGGACTACATATTCTCTTTAATGATATGCTCGCATATGATAATGAGCTTCCTAGACGAAAATATGATTCCAAACGAATGCTACTTTCGATGGGTATGATATATGAAAGAATACAGGCCTAAAAAAATATCTGTATACTATTTAACAAGGACCAAAAACCACTAAAATAATACCCAAATTGAGGTTCTTATTGATACATGAAAATATGAATCTGGTCCTATGAAATTTATATGGTACTTTCCCATAATATGAAGGTTTAGGCTCTTATATGGAAGTGAGGAAACTGTAGGGAAATTGACATGGCATGAAAATACAAGAAATAATGATGGGAGACTTCATCACATGACAGACTCTCCTAAGTGAAAGAAAATTGATCATGAGTATCTTGAATTTGTAAACAATCTGAGAAACCATCATCTTGCGTTATCTATAGATGGAGTGAATCCTTTTGGTTTTCAAAGAATCACTCATAGTACGTGTCCAATTATGTTGGTAAATTATAATTTTCTACCATGGTTATGCATGAAATGAAAATACATCCTATTACCTATGCTTATATTAGGACTAAAACAACAAGGTAATGATATTGAAGATTATTTGGCTCCATTGATCAATGATTTGAAATTATTATGGGATTTAGGTGTCACATTGTATGATTCTTTTAGGAATGAATATTTCATGTTGAGATCCATGTTGTACGGGATGATAAATGACTTTACTTCTTATAGAAATTTCTCTGGATATAGCATTAAAGTAAGTCATGGGTTTCCTATTTTCGAACAAGGTACACATTCGATCAGGTTGAAGCATTCATCGAAGACAATGTTTCTATGACATTGCAGATTTCTACACAGATGGAATAAGTAATTATTTTAGACAACATCATTTGATGGAATTTCAGAAGAACCTAAAACACTATCTCTACTAATAGATGATCAACTATTTTAGAATATAAAAGATACATACACAATTTTGGTAAACCTTTTTTGAAAAACATTACAAAAATCAGTTGGAAAAAGAGATCAGTTTTATGTGAATTACCATACAAGACTTGTCTGTACTTCAGAAATTTTCATGATTTTTTAATGTTGAAAAAAATGCATGTTATAGTGTAATTTAAACGTTAGTAAATTAACCTGTGAAAAAAATAATGGAGTTAAGGCAAGGTTAGACATGGTAGACATCAGAATAAGAGAAGATTCGGCACCTGTGAAGGGTGAAAAACAAAATTTTCTTCCTCCATCTACTTACACTCTTTCTAGGTAGGAGATATATTAGTTTTGGATATTTTTTTAATGACATAAAGGTTCTATAGAGGCATTAATTGAATATCAAGAATATTATTTCAATGACCAATTTTCAGTTAAAGTGTCTAAAATCACATGACTATGATGTTTTGATGAAAGATATAATTCCTATAGCTTTACATTTCATTTTTTCCAATAATCTACACCATACATTAACTAATATCTATTTTTTTCAAAGCTATATGTAGTAATGTTATAGACCCAAAAAAAATTTGACTATGGAAATAAATATTTTTATCATATTATGTGAATTGAAAATATTCTTTCCGATATAATTATTTGATACAATGGTTCAATTGATGGTTCACTTGGTGAGAGAGATTTGACTATGTTGTCTTATACACTATAGATGGATGTACCCCATTGAATAGTATATGATGATTTTGAAAGGTTATGTCAAAAATCGAAGCTGAACATAGGGTTGTATTGTGGAGTGATATATTGTTAAGGAAGACATTGAATTCTGTACTGACCATCTATTAGGTGTGGAAAGCATTGGTCTATTGAAATATCATCACACCAGGTAGCTTGTGGGTGATGGAATTTCTGGAAGAGATATTATGGAAATCAATATTATAGATCAGGATTAGTCCCATAATTATGTTTTCCATAATATTATGGAGGTTTCCCCATATGTTGGGACCCATAAATAAATTCTTAGGATTTTGAATCCATCAATTGATGAAAGATGGTTATCAAATACACATAATCAATAGTTCATATAATGGTTTTAGGACCATATTTTTAAGGTGTCGGATGAAAATACAGATTCAATTTTAGAACAAATTTTAGGGCTATCCAAATAACCAAGTGTGTATGTATTATCTTACAATAGTCATATAATTAATTGTTATACATTATATAAAAATTAACATAATGAAGATAATACTATTCAAAATAGTATAGTTACACTTTTGGATGAAGCAATTCATATTTCTGGTGCTAGGAATAGAAATCCAATTTACATGAATATGTCATACTTTGGCCTCATCAAACATATATGGGTGTTGGATTATAAAAAATTCTAAGAGATGATTTTTCAATGTAAGTGGATTGATAATATAATTGCTTTTAAAATAGATGAATTGTGATGTGTTAAAGTGGATTTAAGTAAGGAATGGTAAAAAATCATTTATAATAGAATCATAGGTTGTACAAGTATTTTATGTTCCAAATCCCACAAAAAGAAAGTGGTCAATTATTCTATTATCAACCAAAAAACAGAAGGGTTAGATAAAAATTCAACTGAGGATGGTACTTTCATTGGGGCATCATAATAATTTTACTGTCGTACCAATATAGGGGAAATTTTTTATGTCAGAGGAAACCACAATGAATATATTTGGATAGTCTGTAGAGGGGTCAAATCCATTTATCCTTTAAAAAACAGAGTTCAATAATTAGGTTATCTTTTTTTGTTGTATACATTGTGTTACCTCATGTTATTATTAGTTCAGTATTGTATTTATATAATCTAAATTAAATGTAAAATTTATTATAATGATAATGAATTCTATAAGTGTTATTTCTCTCAATATTGAGGAACAACAGGTCTCTCATCCTACTATTTCACATTGTGCGAAGGGACAATGGCCTTCTGCACATGCTGGTGATTCAAATCCTAAGGAACAACAACTTTCTCAACTTATTGTTTCTCCCATTGTAGAGGTACAGTGAACTTTTAAACTTAATAATTCTAATGATATAGAGGAGTACCATATTGATGATGTTGAATCCAAGGAAATGGTAGGTGATGAAGGATAGATGATGTAGAAAAAATGAGCACCATATTTTGACGGTGTTAGAAAAAATCATTAAGGTAAAAAGAAAATGTAATAAATATGAGGTCATATCGAATGTGTGTGACCATTATGTTAACCACAACAAGGTCATGTTCAATATTTACATTTTAATCATCACTCGCAAGATGTGTCTATTTATGAAGATTCATTGAACCATGTTGTGCCCAAGCTTAAGACACTGATGTGGGAAGAGCTTAAGCTAACATTATGATATAATTTCCTTATTTTACTAAAAAATAAAATAATAAAACATTGACAAACTCTTCATCACCCCTTGTAGAGTTCATTTATAGTAGATTAATCCCACAAGAAATTTGTATTAATTATTGTGGGATGTATTCATAGAGGCTTTCACACAATTCTAGTGAGATATCATCTTAAAGATGATGAAGGGAAAATAAAATCACCCCCACAACTTATGTATGAACAATTTATAACCTAAGAAGTATGGGATACATTTACATCCCGTCATGTAGATGTGTCCTTTCAAGTACATTAAGGTTGGTAATAAATTGTATGAATATACATGTATTAAACACATTTATTTATAATTTTTTATTTATGAAACAATAAATGAGTGCTGAAAATAAGGAAATTGTAGTAAAACCAATGTACCTATAATGTAAAGGAAGGATGAGGAATGATTTACTTGAAAAAAATTGGTATGTATTTTAAATCTATCATAACACTATTATGTGATATGAAATAATGTCATAATTATGTTCCTATGTATATATATCAATTTGTGAATCCAAATACAAATCCACTTCCATCCCATTCCATGTGCTATAAAAAGAGGCATGTGTAAATAAATATGAGATACGACTAGATTAAAACACACAAAAGTGTGGTAAAATGTGTAATTATGACATTATAATTTTTTTTCATTAAATAGCTGTTACATAACAATGACTAATTATTTTCCTATATTTTGAGATATGATATGGTTACAAGAATAATAAACACTTATACCCAATGAAAACCTTCTATTGGTAGCCTTGAAGCTACTAGAACGATATGGATGTATCAGAGGTGCGGGTTTTGGGGTGACACCCTGAACATATTTTGAGAAAAAACAAGAGGGGGATAAATATTAAGAAATAAAAGATTTGAAGTCATGATTAGCTATCATTGAAAAAAAATTACAATGGTATACTATGTTGCAAGAAACAATTTGGGGGGGCAATGAGAAGAAAAAACTCAAGAACAACCATTGCGTGAAGATCCCCCACCCCCACCAACATTGAGGTGAGTAATTCCCCACAAAGAGATATCTTAGTTAAGACAATCAGGGACTTAATAAATTGTTTCTATGAAATTTTAATCATATAGACACTAATACCATTCCTATATTGATATTCTAATGGATTAAAATTACTATGATTTATATCAATCAACACCCACCCATCACCTTGTAGCGAGGGTGTGGTGTTCAATATCTAATATGGTCGTCTAAACAATAGACCAATTACAATAGGTCATGTTATAGTGGAAATTATCATAGCTCATGAACTGAGTTCCAAGCTACCAATTACACTTTATGATGATGATATCAATATATTTGACTGAGTTATTGAAAAATTCATTTCATGGCTATAAAATCTTTTAAAAAAACATTCCGATAAGGAGGTAGTCATTCCCAATTTATTTTTAAGCTAAACCATAAACAATTAATGAAAAAAGGTTTAAACCAATGAATGTTATTATAGATAGAAAAAGGGAGGGGTTGAAATGAAATACTGACTTAAAACAATATAAAGGATCAACCAACCGATCCAAAATAACTTCTGAAATCACCTTTACCCCCTTTTTCAATATCCACATTTTGTAACATTGAATGTTTATGAAGATTCAAAGTTACAAAATGGTAGTAGTCACATAGTTTATTTTGAATAAAATCTGTATGGATATGAAGGTATAGACAATATATATGTTCAGAATGAAAATTAAATCCTCAACTATGAATTTCTAGGATCCTAAGTTGTAAATGTATACATGAGGAATTTTTCTCATGATTTTATTTTCCAAAAGATGAAAAACTATGTTAATTATAACTAAATAAATTTCATATTTTTGGCAGGAATAAATATTAAAACCAATTGAAGGGATTTAACTATTATTTTTTGGACTCATTTTTACTCACGCCACTGCTACAGAATATAAAAAAAGAATAAAAAAAGTAATAAATAGTGGGAGACCTGGTCAAATTATTTAAAAGAAATCTTACAAAGACATAAATTCTTATTAATAGTAAAGATGTATAGGTAAAACTCTACAATTTAATCATATCAAATATTTTCTTATTTCTTTCATTACTTATTCCATTTTGTGTTTTATGAAGAATTGGATGCTCATTGTGGTAAATTTGTATACTCCAAATATTTATTTCATGGATTCACTGCATGGATACCCAAAAAACTGACCACACATGATAACAGTTTTCAATAATTAATACACTAAATCCAACATTTTAGAATAAAAATTAATGTAATATAATTTAAATTATGTTTCAATGAGGATACTATTATTATTGGGTGGTGTATCAATATTGTGAAAAACGAGTAATGAGGACATGGGATAAGTCTAAGGATCCTGATAATTTCTAAAACTGGAAAAATATCATGGTATATGTAATAATATTTCATTGTCGAAACACATATTAAAATAAATTACATATTTTTCTTAATATTTTTGTAGTTTGAAAAACAAAAAAAAATTAAAAGATTGTGGTTAATATGTTTGAAAATTTATGAGAGATATCATACTACATCAGCAAACTAGCATCTGAAAAGTGGTATTCTCAAAGATAATTACAATTAAATTTAAAATATTTTATAGTACTTTGTATATTTATATTTGTCTAGTACTACTATGACTGTTGAGATGACTCATATTCATAAGACAATAAATATTTTCTTATAAATGAATGGAAAGAATACCTGATGGATGAAGGTACACAAATTACATGAATATGTGACATTCGTAGAAGTAGTGGATTATTTCATATTTATGTTTAATTTTATTATTTTTAGTATTACTCACCTAATAATTTTTTTATTATATATTTATATTCCTTTATTCGAGTTGGGGTGGTTTGTTCGAATCTGGTCATACTTGTGAGAGATTAGACTTTGATGATGCAACTGAGATAATGAAAATAAGAAAATGGGTCAAAAATTATTACAACCATCACGAAAAGTTTAATTATTACGAATTACATAATTATTTTTTCATCATTTTATTTACTATTTGTAAGTTAATCTCCTTATCATTTTTATCTAAAACTTATTAAGTTTTTTCATAGATCTTTATGATTTCCATTTAATTTTTTTTTTCAAGATGCTAATACTACATAGAGTCGATGTTCATAGAAGAAAACCTTTCTGATTGAAATCTAGAAGAGTAGAGGAAGATCATGTTCTCATTATGGTGACTTATTTTGATATAATGGGAACTTGAGCTTCCTCTACTCTTCGAGATTTCAACAATGAGAAATTTTTTTCAGCTAAAAAAATCGAGTCAATAGGCAGAGTTTATAGTTCAACAAAGAATGGCAAAAAAAATCATGATAACATTGTTAGCTCAGATTTTTCATGAGAGTTTGAGATGTGTTGGAATAATCTGCACATAAATACAACACATGGTGTGACTTGTACAACTCCAAGTGATTCATTTTATTTAAAATTGAAATAATGTTTAGTAAAAAAGACAACTAACAAACTCAAAATCGAGAAGAACTATTCATATTGTTTTGATACATTAAGAAAATGTTCCAATAATTTTTTGTAATTTGTAGGAATAAAATGCACCAAAATATGATTCACAATGAGACCAGTATAACTATTGGTGTGTCTATTTTTTTAAATTTACCTTAATTATTGTAAGAAGAACAACTAACATAATAAAAATCAAGAAAAAACATTCATATTGATTTTATATTTTATGAAAATGATTCAAAATTAATTTATAATATGTACGAATCAACCTCACATCAATTTTACACACAATGTTACCTCTATAACTCTAAGTGTGTCTTTTTATTGAAAAATGATATTAATTTTAGTAAAAATAACATGTGACATAAAAAAACCAAGAAAACACATTCATATTTTTTTGATACTTTAAGAAAATGATCCATAAGTAATTTTTGATGTGTAGTAATAAACCACACCACAATATGATGCATAGTGTGGCCGATATTTCTAAAAGTTTGTCTATTTATTTAAAATTGAAACTAATTTTAGTAAAAAGAACAAGTGACATACTGAAAAACCAAGACAACACATTCAAATTGTTTTGATACGTCTAGAAAATGGTCTATAAGTATTTTTTGATGTTTTGGAATCAACCTCACCTCAATACGATTCATAGTGTGACCGCTATAACTATATGTGCGTCTATTTATTTCAAATTGATATTAATTTTATTAAAAAAAACATGTGACTTACCGAAAATCAATAAAAAAAATTCTTATTGTTTTGATACTTTAGGGAAAATATCCATATGTCATTTATGATGTGTAGGAATCAATCCCACCTTAATATTATGAATAGTGTGTCTGGTATAATTCAAAGTGTGTCTTTTTATTGAAAATTGACATTAATTTTGTTAAAAAGAACAAGTGATGTACTAAAAACTATGGATATTCATTAAGATTGTTTTGATACTATAGAACAATGATCTACAGTTCATTAATGACGTGTAGGAATAAAATTAACATAAATATGATGTATGGTGTGACCATTATAACTAAAAGTGTGTCTATTTGTTTTAAATTGACATTAATTTTAGTAAAAAGAAAAAGTGACATACTGAAAACCAAGGAAACACATTTGGATTATTTTGATAATTTAGGAAAATTATATATAAGTAATTTTTTATGTGTACTAATCAACCTTACCTCAATATGATGCATGGTGTGACCACTATAACTCTAAGTGTGTCTATTCATTTAAAATTGACATTAATTTTAGTAAAAAAACATGTGACATACTAAAAACTGAGAAAAAACATTCTAATTGTTTTAATACTTTAGGAAAATGTTCCATAAGTCATTTAGGATGTTTATGAATAAATTGAATCTCAAAATGTTTCACAACATGAAAATTATCACTAAAAGTGTGTCTATTTATTTAAAATTGACCTTTATTTTAGTAAAAAGAACAAGTGACATACTAAAAACCAATCATACACATTCGAATTGTTTTAATACTTTAGAAAAAATATTCATAAGTCATTTATAACATGTAGGAATCAACCTCATTTCAATATGATGCATGTTGTGAACTCTATAACTCTAAGTGTGTCTTTTTATTTAAAATTGAGACTAATTTTAGTAAAAATAATAAGTGACATACTAAAAATAGAGAAAACAAATTCAAATTGTTTTGATACCTTAGAAAAAATATCTATAAGTCATTTATGAAGTGTAAGAATCACCCCCAATTTAATTGTATGTACGATGTGACTGTTATAATTCAAAGTGTGTCTTTTTATTGAAAATTGACATTAATTTTAGTAAAAAGAACAATTGATATAATGAAAACCAAGAAAACACATTTGGATTATTTTGATACTTTATAACAATAATATTTTAGAAATTTTTGACATTTCAGAATCAACCATACCTCAATATGATGCATGATGTTACTGGTAAAACAAAAAGTGTGTCTATATATATATATATATTTAAAATTGAAATTAATTTTAGTAAAAAGAACAAGAGACATACTAAAAATAGAGAAAATACATTTGGATTGTTTTGATGCTTTAGTAAAATAATCCATAAGTCATTTTTAATGTATATTAAGCAACTAAACCTCAATATAACACATAGTGTAACCACTATAACTCTAATTGTTTCTATTTATTTAAATTGTACATTAATTTTAGTAAAACGAACTAGTAACATACTAAAAAAAGAGAAAAAACATTAGGATTGATTTGATACATTAGGAAAATGATCCGTATGTAATTTTGGATGTGTAGGAATCAACCACACCTCAAAATGATGTAGAGTGTAACCGGTATGACTAAAATGTGTATATTTATTTAAAATTGACATTAATTTTAGTAAAAAGAATAAGTGACATACTGAAAAATGAGAAAAAGCATTCGTATTATTTTGATAATTTAGTAAAATGATCTATAATTTATTTATAATGTTTAGGAATCAACCCCACCTCAATCCAACACATTGTGTGACTGGTTTTACTAGGTTTTCTAGAAGTGTTGTTATACAAACAACACACTACATCAAGATAGGCCCCTATCAACACTATTGAATGCGCTAATAAAGGGACACCTTTATCAGTGCAAGAAATAGTACTGATAAAGTAGGCCTTTATTAGTGATGAGGATAAAAACTACTTTTTAGCACTATTAATAGCCTTTTTCTGCACTGTTAAATGGAATATATATAGTAGTGGCTCAAAATGTACTTTAATAGTAGTAAAAAACATTGTTGTCCAAAGTACGATTAAATCAGGGTCCCTTTTATCAGCGCTAACAAAAATTAATAAATTATACTTTTATTAGCACAAAATTTTTTCGATAAAAGGGGTCATTTTTCAACAATAAAAAAACCATTGATAAGAAAATACTTATATCGGTGTTTTTTAGCATTGATAAAAGAACCCTTTATCAGCACTAAAAAATGCGTAAATAAAAGTCAAGAAATTAGTTTTCAAAATAATTTTTCTTTTTTTATAAAATCTTATAAATTATTTAGTAGTGTTATAATCCAAAAAACCCCTTTATCAGTACTACACACACCCATTTATTAGTACTAAAATTTATTCTCATTCCTTCATTCTCTCATCACCACTTGGAATTGAACATGAGACCTCCCCATTGTGCGGGTGTAGATTTAGTAGTCCACCTTGTTGATTTGTTATTTGTTTTATAATATATCTATATATATATAGTTATATTTTTATGCATATATTTATTCTTATATTAATATATATTTATAAGATTATTTCTAAATACATTAATAAAATATGTTTTGTGTGTATGTGTGTGTTTATAAGTAAGTAAGTAAGTAAGTGAATAAATAAATAAATGAATATATATATATATTATATGTATGTATCTTTAAATATAATTGTACATATTTATATTTATTTACATATATTGTATATTAACATTTATATAATTATATTAGAATATATAGATAATATATATCAATTTGTTAATACACATTGACACACAAACACACACACACATTTAAATAGGTAAATAAATTTTCATATGTTTTATTTTAAAAAAAAATTATATTATTTCTTATTTAAATGTTGTTTATATATTTTAAAAGGTATTTTATATGTAAATATGTTTACATATTTATTTGTGAAAATAAATTTCATGTTTAAATATATACAAATATGTATATATGTGTATATACTTCATTATAAATAATAGTGCATTATGAAAAATGAAAAAATTTGAACATCGTAATATTCTTATGAATGTATGGATTGAAAATAAATTGATTCTCCACAGAAAAATATAAGAACACCCCCATAAATGAGGTTGAAATTCTAAATAATGTTAATTTTTTTTGGGATTTCATGACTAAAAACTCAGTATTAGAAGCATTCTAGGTCTTTCTTAGCTTCGAAAAAATTTGATCAGGGTTCTCCTTGATCACCAGGGCATAAATCATTTTGAGGTCTTACATTTCTTATGTGTTAGAGCTCAATTGGATACGAAAATCATAAGTTAAGCCTGTTTGAAGTTCGAGTTACATTTTCAACTTATTTTAGAACTTTTATTATTTTTTTTGATTTTTTATACATTCCAATTGTTATTAAATGACTATTACATGATAGAAATTAAAAAATTATTATTTAATATTATTATTTAATTATTTTATAATTAATTTTCACTAAATATCTCATATATTAAGTTTAAATTTGTATTTATCCTTCTATAAATCATATTTAGTAAAATATTATATATATATATATATATATATATATTTCAATATAAATATATTTTTATTATAATATATTATTTTTAATGATTTATAATTTTTTTATGAAATTTACCCTTTATCGGCGCTAGTAAAAAATTGCTGATAAGGAAACCACTTTATTAGTGGTACTAAAAAAATGCTGATAAATGGGTTAAGTTTAACAACGCCAAGAAAAATAACTGATAAGGGGGTACCTTTATCATTGCTAAAAAAGGATCTATAAATTGGTACTTTTAACAGTATTTTTTTAGTGTTGTTAAATACACCTTTAGCAGTGATTTTTTAGTGTTTTAAAAGGGTGGTGCTATGTAAAGGCAAATCTATGGTAGTGTTAGATAAATTAGTGGTGAAAGAAAAACCAAATGGGATATTATCTTCTGTTATTCCACCTTCATTACTAGGGGAATAGACCTCAAGATTTATCTTCAAGTTATCTTTGTGATTTAGACTATGTATTGAAGGAGTGTAAATAACTTATGGGATAAATTTTTTATGATGATATTCCCTAAATCCTTATTAATATTTTTAATACATATAGGAAATTTTTTATTTCATTAAATTATAATTTTCCTGCATGATATATCATTTCATGAAACTTTCATCAAAATGAAAAACTGTTATCATTTATTTTTCCCACCATGCTATATGTCATTTAAAGAAACCATTTCATAAGAAGGAATGTGAAGAAGTTTTATACATTCATGTAGATGATACTTGAGTAGGTTGAAGGAATATTAAGTCATACGTTATAAATGTATGAGCAAACACAATAACCTAAGAAGTGTTCTTGTGTATTTATATATTATTTTCATTTTATGGAAGTGGTGGTGCTTCTATAATTCTTGGAACAAACTACATGGTACTCAAATACTCTCTTTATCCTTCTCTTTTTCATTAGAGGCCTGAACAATCCATGTACGATGGATAGATCCCATATAAATGTCATATTATTTGCTCAACCCATTGATACACTATAAAGAGGGGATGTATTTTGGACTCCCTTTTGTGATCTTTATCAAACCCATGTAATGGTGTTTTATGATGTTTCATATTCTCTTTGGTGTAAATTATACATGTTCATAGTATACCTTTATTTATATTTTCACACATGTTTCAAATATCATACATGTGATATCTTGGAAATAGTGTTTTAAATTTCTTATGCAGCTTCAGATAATAATTTTTAGATTCATACAAAAGCATTTAGTGGTATCAGAGAGAACTCATGTTTTATATTTATGAAATAATTCTTTGAAATTAAGAAATAAGAAAAGAAAAACATCACATTTTATAAGTTTTGTAAATTTTGTTTAAAATTCTTTATATTTACATAAGGGGTTGTGCAAAGTTCATAACCTAATTACCTATATGTAGATAGCCTAAAATGATGGTTACATTTAGGCATAAATGTAACCAAGGTGATACCTATACAGGAGTGGTCACATAAAGGAAACACATGACTTACCTTTACATAAAGGGGTTCACATAAGAGTAATCATGATTTTCTATAAACTATATAAGGAAAACTAGGGTGTTACCTTTACATGAGTGGCTATGTAAAGGTAACTGGTACCTTAACTTTACATGAAAGGGTTCACATAAGGGTCATTGTGTTTATGCTGGTGTTGTATAAAGGTATTCTGGTTATTACCTTTACAGAAATCATATATGTAAAGGTAAAAATGTGTTTTAATTTCTTGAATAAATGTAATTTATGTGAGAACATGACATAGCTAGAGGTATACCCTTATGATATATTAGTAAACCTGGTTCTACCGAGATACAAGGTTTTCTTTAAGTTCTGGTAAAGGTATATTTGTACTTACACTTATGTGAAGAGTTCACATAAAGGCCTTGTATACCCTTACATAGTGTATTATATGTATGGATCATGGATATCTACCCTTAGGTAGACCATCTACATAGGGGTAGAAGTATACCCATATGCAGAATATGTATTCCTTATAATGATAAACATGAAAGATTTTATTTGTTTTAATTTTAAATGGGTTTTATAAATTATAAAGTTGTTATAAATCATATAAAATGGTATATTGGGTGTATTTAATTTATAATGAATAAGGAATATAATTAAATAAATGTTTATGAATCATTTTTCCCAAATATTAAATGGTAATATTGAAATTCATTTTAAAAAAATTATATGCTATGACTTATGATCTAGAAATAATAATGTTTATTTAGAAATCATAAGTGATAATTTATAAAGGGTTATAAATTATGAAATGAAGTCACTATATAAAGTGTTTATATTTAAACTAAGATTTATTAAAAATTAATTAGTTTGAATTAATAAAATTAAAGGGACCTTATTTGGAACAATATTTAAACCAAAAGAAAATATTTTTTATGATTCATTTTATCATGGTTTAAATAATAATAAAGTATATGATATATATATATATTATGTTAAATGATTAAATAATAGAAATTGGATCATAATTTTTTTTATAATTAAAAAATATCAGGTATTAAAAATAATATTCCATATGATGAAGAATATGGATGTTTTTATATTAGAATGAATATAAAAATTTTATGTTCATATTTATGGAATTTTTATGATATAAAGTTAAAATTATAAAATTTTTATAATTAACTTTTATTTATAAATTGTTCGTAAATGTTTATCTCATTTTTAAATATCTAAATTTTTCATTTATTTAAATTTAAATCTGGGTTTTATTCTTTTTTATAAATTTTTTATATGAGAAATGGTGTATGATTTAGTTAAAATGTTAATCTGCTTCTAAATAGAGCCTTGCATTGAATGATAGGTATAATAATGAATTTAATTTTTCATATACCTTGAACTCATTTTGAAATTAAATTTATGAACATGAATTTAGTTTACGAATATAGTTTATACATATTAGGTGTTAGATTTGTGATGAATTGAATTCTATCTTGAGTAAAGTATCCATGGGTAGAGGGACTTGGGATTAGACTACCTACCTATATGAAGGTTTATACCTTGTCTAGGTTGGTGCATGGACTATCTATCTGTCACTTCGAGATTACTCGTATAGTTCTATGACATTACATGAATCGTTCATCGACCTTATGAATTTGATGAATTTAGATATGTATGAATATACTTAACTTCTAATTTTTGGTGTGTACACAGACATGTGGGTTGTGTAAAGAGTTACACATCAATATGATTTGAACCTACTGAATTGGTGTAGGGAAGAAGATTCCAAACTAAATTCACTAGAAGCATGCATATATAAATGGAATAACATAAGATAAGTTGGTGTGATTAAAACCCCCTTTAAATAATAAGGGTTGGATTCCTTCTAAGGAATAACTATTCAATACCTATATCGTCTCACATGATAGAGTATGGAAAATTTGGGTGCCCCTAGATTATCATGTGTATGGAAATAAAGGATAGGTAACACTAGAATTTTCTTAGGTAGGCAATTAAAAAGATTTTTCACCTTTAATTTTAGTTTGTTATCCCATTTTTTGTGTTTTCACTGGGTTACAATAGCCAACATACCTTAACAATATTTGGTTCATAAAGGAATAAAGTTGAGTTTATGCATATGATGGATTGGAAAAATAGTTGTTTTCCAAACTATCAAAGATTCACATATGAAATTATTAGGACGATTCCCAACCTAAATATCTAAGTTTTGAGTGGAAATAAAAAGTAGAATCATTTTTAGTAAAATATGGATCTTGACATGCAGAAAGGTATGATTCATGAAATGGGTCATTATTTTAGTAGGATATCATTTAATAAAATTCCTTATTTAATGGTTAATAATACATGATACACAATTGATAAAAGATTCCATTGTATATAATATAATCATCATCATCAAGAAAAAATTTGTTTTAAATACTTGATAAAGAGAATATCAATGTAGGTATCTCTTATGTTTGGTAATATAAATAAAATTTATTAAAAAGTATTTGTGATTTAAGAAATGTTTGTAAGGATAATTATACATTTTAAAATAGTTCCTTCTCGATTAACTGAGTGTTTATATTATTCAATATGTGAATCTAGATTCTTATGGAAGCATATGGTATTTTTTCAACGTTTAAAAGGTTTTAGATAAAAAAATTCAAATAAATCTTAGTATCTTATCATATAGTCAATATGATTGGGTAAAACAATGATTTATGGAATTTTAGTCTCATATACTCAATATGATTGTGTATGTCAAATTATATTGAAGATGATTGAATATATTGATCAATAGATGATACAAAAGGTTTTCTTAAAGATTTATTGATTATAGAAATCAATTATATTATTATGATAGGTGTATGATATCAAATATATGTTTTAAAAAGTGTTTTAAATTTAAATAAGGTCAAAATATGATTATAATTGAAGCTTGTAGTTTTATTTTAATTAGTGAAGAAAAATAGTTTCTTCATTGATAACTTGGATAATTCAATATTAAAGAAAATTTTCATAATATTTTTATTTTTATCTCATTTATCTCCTGAGAAGATAATATACAAAATAGTCATTTAAATGAAATTATATGGGTGTTTTTAATACATGTGGTTTGTGATTTGTTTAATTCTATAATATTATTTTAGGGGAGACTAAAAATGGATTGTTTTGGTCAGAGAATTTAACCTATTATAATCTATATAAATGTTCTGAAATTATGATTGAATTCCAAAAGAAATTACCAAATATTCTAAAAGTGTTGGTAATGTATATGAACTAGGTACATGATGTCTAGGATCTAAATTATTTCATAGAGAGTACAAGTTTTTTAAAGTACAAACTCGAAGAATAAAAAATTAATTAAAAACATTAAAAATGTTTATTCAAGAATCCAATAAAGGTCATTGAAACATATATTATTCAGGAAGGAAGATACATAATTAAATATGATTGTATTATCCAAGATATACCTAAAGGCTTTTGTGAAAATACATGGAATATCTATATCATGTACGGATGTTATAGAAATTTATTCTTTGATTTTGAAAGTTGTGTGACACCAAATGTATATTTTAAAAGTGTTGTAAATATATATAAATTCAAAATCAATGGAATGATTGACTGAGTTTATAGATTATATTTATAAGATAAAGTTAATAGTTACTACATAGATGATTTAAATGCAAAGGATTTAATCAATCTCTAATGAATCTATGTAAAATATGTGTATCTTCACCTCATTTCTCTTATGAGATAATATGTGTATCTTCTACATATGCATATTTCGTTCCTTTTTACCTCACCCCTAGAATTTCCATGTATAATTTATGATATTAAATAAGAATAAGGTTTTATGAAAAATTATGAGATGATTAAATGTATGCACATGGTTTATGATTTAGCAATTTCTGTAACATGTTTTGAGAAGAAGATACGGGAAAAAAATTTTATCCACGATAAAATGTTTATAAAAAATATTTGTTAAAATATTAAGAAATGTGTCTATACCACCTATTGATGATATATTTTAATAAACACTTATTTTTAAATGAAAATATTCCAAACACATAGAATACCACATATGATATGGAAACAATAGTTTATTTGTTAAAAATTCCCATAATAAGGAAATAAATACCATTTCTAAGATAAAAAGGGTTTTTATATCTTAAAAAGATACTTTGAAATGAATATAGTGTCTAAGAGGCTAATGGGAGTACATTTTGACTTAAGAGAATTTCAAAGTTACGTAATTAAACTAGTCTAAGTTTGAAGAGAATAATAATTAAAATTATAAAATATTTTATGTTTTATTAGTAAATAATAATGTATGTAGTTACATTATTTCAATGAAATCGTTTGATATAATAGAGTTACAAGGAATATTTGATGATCTTAAAAGGTTATAAGTAGACAATATAAGTTTTCATCCTGAAATTTGATGTTGTGAAGTTAATAGGTTTGAATATGTTAAATTAGTTGAACAAATAGTAATTTGATTTATAAGTTTCACTATTATTAAAACTATATTGATTCATAGATGTTTTTCACTAAATATTTTAGTGGGGGGGGGGGGTTGATATATTTTAATATAAATATGTAAAAAATATTACATATGATGTAATGATTTAACAAAACTAAGAAATTACATCAAACATAAAACTAATCTGGAAGTTTTTCATGTATTATACGATACACCAGTGCTTAAGTTTGGTTTTTTTAAATTAATAAAATGGATTAAGAGTATGAAATATATCATATTAAAAGATAATATCTACTTTATCGTTATTTCATGTTTATTTCATAAATTTGAACAAATATTTATATATAGACATACATTTCATGAAATATAATGATAATAATCCTCTCAAAGTATGAATTGGGTTTACACTTAATCGATGTTCATTATAGACTATTATAGGTTATGAAAATTTTTTAAGGTTAAGATGAGTAGCATTATTATATTGAGATATGAAATATGATCAAGATCCACAAAAAAATAATGTGATTCATTATATACATTGGATGACCTACTAATCATACTACATGGAGTGTCACATAGATTTATTTTTCATGCTAGGGGTTCATATATCATATTTTAGTCCCCATTACATGAGGTTGGCGAGATACCTATATTGAGTACCTTCATACATTGATAACCTACTTATGAAAGTATACATATTTACTTAGATAAGGTGGGGGTGGTTGTGTATGTTTCTAATCACATCATCATTTGGAGATTAACCAATATGGGATTTATCCTCTCATAAGACGAGTATGATATCTAGGACCTCGATTAATATATTCAATGAGAGTATGTGGTCACACCTAAATATTGTACATATATCTGGATAAGGGATATGTGATGTGATTATCCATAAGGATGAATGGAAAGTGATGTATTCATCGATCTAATAATTCTACACTCTAAGAATTAGGAATAGAAGAGTTGGTTATATGGGATTGACATGTTATGTATCCCATAGCCACTAGATGTCTTGAACAAAGGGAAAATATAGGATTAAATCATTTTATATAACTCATAATGGTGAAAATAGGCATAGAGAAACAATTTTTTAATGGATATCATGCCAAATCACTTTATATATTGAGAGGACTGAAACTTTTCTAGATGCCTCTCTTTGATTGCATATATTGATCCATGGATCTGAATTTTTTTGTCAATGCTATAAAGGCATGTGGGAAAAAACTAATTTGTTGATTGAATAAGGACTGGGTTTAACTACTAGAAAACAAGTCTATACCTACAGTTATCCAAAATCCATGGTTATAGGTCACCCCTATACCCATGGGTTTTATAATATATGGGAATAGGTTTCACAGGAAAAAAATTTCACGGGAAGGATCTATACCCACACTTCTCCAAATAATATTTGTATAGGTCATCCCTATACCCATGATTTTTGTAAACCATGGGAATAAGGTTTTTTTAAAAAAAATCACAGGAAGGAACTATACCCACATTTCTCCAAAACCTTTGGGTATAAGTCACCCCTATACCCATGGTTTTTATAAACCATGGAAATAGGTTGTGCAAGAATGTTTTTTGAGGCAAGGCCGTTGGAAGAACTATACCCCCAGTTTGGCCAAACCATAGGTATATGTTGGCTGATTATTTTTAAATAACAATAATAATAAATAATATAGTTTAAATAAATAAATAAATATATATATATATCTGAATATAATAACTAAAAATGTTGTAGGATAGTGGTAAAGTCATCAAAGTGTACGAAGAAGGTGCTGAGATCAAATCCTAGAGGAGGATTTTTTAATAAAAACCTATACCCAGGGTTTGACCAAACCATGGGTATAGGGTGGACCATTATTTTTCCATAATAATATATATATATATATATATTGAATATAAGAACAATAAACATGTTGTAGGATAATTGTAAAGTCATTGGAGTGTAGGCGGAAGGTACTGAGATAAAATCCCAGAGGAGAAATTTTTTAATAAGGACCTATACCCATAGTTTGACCAAATTGTTGGTATAGTTTTATACCCACGGTTTGGTCAAAATGTGGGTATAAATAATTCCATTGAAATTTACTACACCAATAGTTTGAGAAACATGGGTATAAGCAGCCTTTACCAACAGTTTGGTCAAACCATGGGTATAGGTATATCCCAATGGCTTGAGCCTCCAGAGTTAATAAAAACGTTGGTATAGCCTATTCCCACGTTTTTTGGGCTATACTAATGGTTCTGAACCATGGATATAGGTAAATATTTTAGTGATGTTTTAATCAGATATATAATCTAAAAGTGTTTTAGAGTTTATAAAAAAGTGTTCTGGATGGTTATTCACAAGGTATTACATATTATGTGATATAAGGTGAAGTTAATGATAGCCTTCCAAAATTGTTTTGGAAGATATCTCAAAAAGAATTTTTGACGTGGTTTCACAAGTAATAGTATATGATACAATTAAAGTTTAAATAACACAAAGCGTTTTTAAGAATCAGTACAAGTGGAAGATTAAAGGAGATATAAACTAAATCCTTATGTGTGTGTGTATATTTATATATAATATAGGTGACTTATCATGGAATGAAAATTAGGGTTTCCATGTATGGTATATCTCTTTATGAAACATATAAAAAAATGATAAACCCTTACCATTTATTTTTCCTCCCATGTACGATGGAATTTAAATAAACCATTTAATATGGTAAAACATGTGGGAGTTTTATATATTCATGAATATGATGCTTGAGTTGGTCGAAGAGGTTTTCACTAATGTATTATAAATTAATGAGTAAATGAGGTTGTGTCTTTATATATTATCACAATTTGAAGATAGTGGTGGTGATTTAATGGTTCTTGGATAAAAATTCTATAGAACCTGAATTCTCTCTTTATCATTATCCTTTTATTGAGGCTCCAATAGGCCAAGGAGGAATGATGGATTCTATCTAAACTTTGGATGATTCTCTCACCCATGGATACACTATAGAGAGGGGATTTATTTTGGATTCCCTTTTTTGTGATATTTATCAAACCCATGGGATAGTGTTTGAAGATGTTGTAGATACTTTATGGTGTAAGGTACACATGTTTATAATGTATCATAATTTCTGTTTTCATAGAGGTTTCATATATCATGAATTGGTAATTTTGGAAAGAGGGTTTTAAACCACTTCTGTAGCTTCTGATAATCATTGTTAACTTTTTTCAAAACTATTCACTTTGGTTTTTGAAATGTATTCCACCATATGATCCCTCAACTGATTAATAAATTAAAATATTTATATGGATTTATCCTTATAAACCTTCTCCTTTACTTATATCCCTTCAATTTTAAGATGATGTAGAGAAATTGAGGATTTTTCAGCTATCATAGAATTCTCTAGATCTGATGGTTCTTCCACTTTCACTTTTGAAATGACTTCAATACATTATTTTTGTCTTCCAGTGGTTTACTTATCCATCACCTACCCTCTACTAAGAGTATTGTCACACCACATGGATACTACAAATTTAAATTCTTATTTAGTAGTCATTGTTTTACAGAGATTGAAATAATCCTTTCTAGCTATGGTCTTCTTCCATTTTATTATAGATTAATCCATCAAATATAAAATTCCGATCATCACATTATTTAAACCTGACCAAGAATAAACAACAACCTTTCTAACTATATTGCATTCATAGGAGGTCAAAGAATGATCCACCCCTAGATCATTGTATCCATAATCTCTAACACCTTGACACTGATTTGCAAGCCTAGAATCAAGGTTCTTGTCATAGAATTGTTTATTACTACACTTTTACTTAACCTAATGTAATCCTTTAATGTCATTGATAACCACCACTTCTTCCTCTAAAATATTGATGTTTTTCTATAGCTTAATCTCAGAGTCATCCTCATGTTCTGTTATCATCACCTAGGAAGATGGAGAAACCACCAACACTAGATCAACATTCTCATCTTTGATCACTAGAGATATAATTTTAGGAAAGAATTGATCAACTCCACTTAGGGAAACATACTCAAATATAAAAACAACACCTACCCTTAGACCCAGAGTGTTGGGATGAATGGTAGATATTGAAGAAGGCCTTACAGTCATGTCAAAACCCAACCATGTATCTGTAATTTTCATCATTCACATCATAATAATGTTATCTATGTCTCTGTCTTAACAATCATCTTCCTCATCTTGATAGACAAGATTTGAGAAACTAGATAAGGGTTTAGGGGAAGTGGACATTAAGACTCTCCTTTGAGAAGACATGCCGACTTGTAGTGCACCTCCTCCAAGTGAAAGATAACCACCAAAACTACAGGATGTTATCTTCGAATGGATTATAACATAAAATATTTTATTATAAAGCGGCGATATATGACCACGTTAAAAAAACAGAATAAAAACACACACACAGACACATATTAGGCTTTAGGTACCCTGTAAGTGATAACTGAACCCAACCCAATTAATAATCATCTGTTAAATTTTAAACCCAAACTCTCACAATAATAAAATCTTATTTCTCATACATAATTTTTCCATCTAAGATAACTAAAATTATATTTTATAAGCTATTATAGGATGAAAATCCTTCCTTGAAAGGTTTTTCAATAAAACAACATCGCAAATATCATTATTTAGAAGAAAATTTCAATCATAGAAAATAATGTATATGGGAATGATATAATCCATAATAGATAAATTTGTGTACGAAAAATGTTATTTAGGATTAATTAATACATCTCATAAATGTTTTTATAAAAATAAAAAATAATTTTATATTAGATGGTAATATAGTTTCCGACACACTATATGGGACTCTTTAATCTATCCCTAATTGTTTTTATTTGGAATAAATAAATTCTTCAAATATTATTTTTTATTTGGGACAAATTAATATATCACATATATATTTTTAACTTGTATATTTTTAGCTATGATGAATATTTGGGATGAATTAATTGGACCAAATAAAATTCTCAATATATTAATAAAACAAGCAAACCGTAAGGGTTGACCCCACCTACTCCCAACCCAACCCACCTGACCCGACTTGCTCAGTTCAACACCTTACTCAATAAATTAATTCAAATATACATTTATAATTTAATCTATAGATTAGTAGATAAATATTTTTAGTTACAATAAATATTAACATTATAATTTATAAACTAATCTATATCAACATAATAAATTAATAAATATTTATATTGGCGTTATAATTTATACTTATAATAAATTTTTGTAGTTATAATTTTTAGTAATGCTATAATTAATCTATATTCATATATTTATAGTTACACATTAATATATATATATATATATATATGTTAATTAATAATTAATAAAATCATAATTCAAATTCTAAATATTTATAATCAATGTTATTTATATATCAGTAAATTAAGTCAAATAAATTAATATATATTTTTTATGTTTATATATTTATTCAGATAAATTAAGGTTATATAACTATTTATGTTATTTTATAATTAATAAATATTTATATATTTAAAATAAATATTTGTATATTAAAATAAAAAAAATAACTTTGAATATATATATATATATATATATTTACATTAATAAATATTTATATTTATACATATGTTTTTATATTAATATTAATATTAATATAAATGTATATATCTTTATGTGAATTAATTATATTTATATTTATATATATATAATATATAAAGTTAAATATATATATACCAATATATATATATATATATATTATAATTTATAATCAATAAACAAATTTATATACTTATATATATATTTACATATTTTTTTAGAATTAATCAATGTCACATGCGAACACAAAAATGATATTAACACAAATATATATATAAATAAATATATTAATATATATTAATATACATAAAAAATTATATATATTATAATGTAAAATAAATACATATTTATATATATTAAAATAATTATTCCAAAAAATATATTTAAATATTTTTTTAAATTAATTAACATTATATATATAGTTATCTAAGATGGATATAATTTTGTCTAAAATAAACATGTGTGGCATGATATATATGATATTGATTTCAAATCCATCTCATATGTTACAAATTTCTATATATGCGGGGAATGTTGTAAGTATATACTAGATAAATACAACATATATAGGATAATTTCAAAATTCAACAATGATAAATGGTACACAAATTTATATTGGATAGATTCAATAACATATATATAAATGTTAATAATTATATATAATACATATTAACTTATATATATATATATTCACACACACACACAGATATATAATTACAATATAAATAATGCTAATAAAATAATATATAAAATCCTGTATTTTCCTGGTATGCCACCCTTTCAATTTTGGTAAAACATTTGTTGTCTGTTTGTCTTATATTAAGCCTTGGTTGGCCAGGCTAAAGCGATGTGGGTTGGTTCTGGGTAAGTGCTATTGAAGTGTAGAAAATATAGTCTATTGAGATAATTAATGACGTAAGTTGGAGGTTTATGATGTAAAATGCTTGGGTGATCTGACCTCTTAAAAACCCTTTTACACCATAAATTTTTTAGGTTGGGATGTAAAATAAGAATTCACACCTTAATTTTTTTATAGTGGACAGTAAGTTTATATGCGAGTTTAAATCCGGGTGATGAATTTTTAGTGGATATGTAATTCATGGGATTTACAACACAAATCCCCTATTTACACCATAAATAAGACACACCCTGTGTGTTTTAAAACCTACAATAGCTATCATGTGTTATGATAATGACTAACCTCCCATCTTAATATGCAGTCCTTCTATTGATGTGTGAGACATCCCTTCCGATCCAAAATTTCATTTTGTTGTATCTTAGTATTCCAAACCTAGTGATCAAAGGTAAGCCTTATGGCTCATAATCTACTTCTCATCTCATTTTTTCCCATTTGAAAACCCTAGATCAGACATCTAAAACTAGATCGAGATTTGGATTTCCTTTATTGCAAGTTTCTTGGTTCCGTGGAAAGGAAGGAGGAACCCATCTATACTAAAGCCATTAAGAAATTGTCTCCTTGAACACTAATTTTGAGGTAGGCAGTTTAGAACGATTCCCTAAATGTATGTTTTGATTTTTCAAGTATGTGAAATGAGTATGATCAGGCCAACACACCATGCGCATGAACTAAAAAATTGAATAATTCAACGCTTACTGAATTTCACATTCTTATACACCCCATTAGATCCTATCAGGTCTATTTCGGTTGATATCAGACTTGTGGCCTCATTATAGGTGATATTAACCTTGATTTTTAATTAATTGGCCGCCTTGTTTGATGTGAATTTGGCATAAAAAGTGAATCATGGTAGTTGGGAAATTTGATGACATATTTGATATGATTGATTTATGCCCATGTGTTGTATTGGCTTGGGTTATTATTTTTTATGAAATCATATTATTGTGAAATTATTATATAAAGTCCTTTCACCCAGTTATGATTAAATGATTATATAAAGAGATTGTTTCTGGTTATGATGAAATACGTAAACAAAGGGCTTGAGCCCAGTTATGTTGAAATGATCATACAAAGGGTTTGTGCCTTGTCATGATAAAATTCTTATACAATGGTCTTGTGCCTAGTTATTCTGATATTCTTATATAATGGGCTTTCACCCAATCATTCTAAAATTACTATATAAATGGATTATACCAAGTCATACTAAAATTATTATATAAATGGATTGTGCTCAGACATGCTATAAATATTATAGGGAATTTCCCAGTTCACCTATGTTAATTTTTTTATTGAACCCTAGGGGAAGGGTTTATGGAAATGGTTAGTATGGTTCCACAACATGATCAGATATATATGGAAAGGTTCTCAAGTAGGTTCGACTGAGCCTGAGTGTCACTCTAGAACAATAGGGTTAGCATATTTATTTCACGTGTTTTATTAATTTATTGAGTTAATATCCCTATTTATTGCTTTATTGGATGCACTATATATTTTTAGACCAAATTCCTTAGGCACCATAGGTGTTGTCCTACTGAGTTACACTCACACCCTATTTGGGCCTCCATTTGGTAGCTGATAAGATTTCATAGATATAGGTATAGAAAAAGGAAAAGGACCCTATTTTTGATTATTTCTTATTGGATGGGTTGGGGATTGGAGATGGGACCAACATTAGGCTTGGGGCTAGGAATTTTGGAGTCTTTTAACTTTTCATTTTCCTATTTTATTTATATATGTTTCTATTTGTCATTTAGTTACATTTAGACCATCGTTACATGAATTTATTATTATTTTGATTTTTTAGTTTTGGCCTTTGTCCTGCTGTGGTTTCAGGATTGTTAATTAAATTTTTTCATATATTTTTTCCACTATATTATTATCTCTTATGTTATTTCAACTCTATAGTATAGGGTATACTATCCCCATAATTCCCCTTACACCCTAATTTCTATTTGGTAGCCTTTGGTGTAAAAGGAGGTGCATTAGAGGTCACATAAACAACCCTTCTCTGTCACATGAGGGAGCACGGGGTCAAAGACATTACAAAGTGGCATCAAGGGATCAAGTTTCTTTTTTTCTAATGTACTATTTGGGAATTATAGAAAGAAGACTAGGATATTTTGGCACATGGTAATGATCTCATCAATGGGTGTAGCTAACCCATGTGCATGGAAAAATATGAGTCCCCAGGGATGTGATTAATGTTCATGTTGTTCGCTTGTTATGGTTATTGTTATTTCACCTTGGGTGATTCACTTGTTTGGTGATGCTATAGTTTACTGATATTTTCACTCATGGGTTGGTATGACATGAGATGGCTATACATGTATCATGATAAGCACATAGGGATATATTTTGACATGAATTGTTCATGTAAGGGATGTCTTTGATTCATGTCATATATTTTCCCATTTAAACTATGAATTTAAATACCTTGATATACATGATAAAGGAGATAAAAGAAACTATTATATAATGCCAAATCACATGTTAGGTCATGTGCAGAGGAACATTGTTCTAGTGGTTCTCTATCATTTTCAAATAATTTGGTTGAATTTTTGTGTAACCTATATTCTAAGGCATGTATTAAACCTTTTTAGTGAAAATTTATACTTTTCATCTTTGAATAAATCTTCATGATAGTAGTAATCAACATTCTTATAATGGGGTCAGAAAGAACATCCTATAGCTTCAGAGAATCTGATGGATGATTAGATTTGTGATAGTTTTATGGGGGTCATGAGAACCATGAAACGAGAGACTATTCACACCATACTTATAATGTCTGAGTTAATGAGAAAGTTTCACCTATAGTATCCACCTATGTTCACTAGGGAGGGAGTCCCCTAGACATCTAAGGTATAGATCGAGTCAGTCCAAATAATATTAAATAATCTTGAGACACCCACAGATAAGAGGGTGAGTCTTGAAACTTACATGATTTTAGGGCTAACCAAACATTTTAGGATATCCTAATATAGGCCAGGAAGAAAGAGGATTTATCCTAGAAGGAAATCGAGGTAAATTTCATTAACCACTTCTATCTAGAGACATGTAGGGATGAAAGGGATCACGAGTTCATGCAGCTAGAATAGAGAGATATGTCAATGAAAATCTATGTTTGATGCTTCCCCAACATAGAGTGATTTCTTTATCCTTGGTAGATCATAATATTTACATGGAGATGTGTTTTCAGGATGTGGTTTACTATGAGATAAGGTCACAGGTGAAGCTCATTAACTTGGGATTCATTACAGAAGGAATGGATCAGAATCTCATCACAAAATAAAATACAAGACAAGCACTGAGTGTTGTCTATAATTTTTTAGTATGGAAATATGGAACTTATTTTTCTAGAAGAATGAAATGTTGCTTCGATAATTACCGCCATGACAGTAGTAGGTAGGGTTATATAGGAAGTGAACTTCCACTTCAAATACATGGCTTGGTGGAGTTATATCAGTGTGGAAAGGCTAACTAAAAGAACAAGTAGTGTCCTTACACCACTATGTAATATCATTATTATAGAAATATGGTTCATATATTGTTATTTTTTAGGTTCCTAAAATATAAGATTAATGGAAGGGGATCAGGGTAAGCACCGGATTATATAAAGAACTCGGCTACCCTCAACATATTTATTAATGGAGTTCCAAAAGATGTTCCGGATGAGGTAGAAGACATGGTACTCCAATGAAGAAGCATAAATATCATACAAAGGGAAAAAATATAGGAGCCAAACCTGGATCTTGGGAAGAGGGGTGAGTTAACTACCCGCCACATAGTCTACTCCAAATAGTTTGGAAACTGAACCTTATACATCCAGAGGTATGATTCTTGTATTATCTATCCTTAATTACATTATTTTTGATAAAATATCATCTCATTCCTTTATATATTTAATTTATTAAAATGGGTTGGTATTGTTTTTGTAGAGATATAGGATAATGTAATGACCATAGAAACACCTTTGGGAGTACGATCAGAGGATGTCAAATGTTATAAAAAGTGATCTTCTGAAATTGGTGGAAACTATTTTATTTGGGATATTTTTGTGCTAGAAATTAGAGGCTTTAATTTTTTCCAAGTTACGTATTGGCTAGTTCTATATCAGGATCATATCCACTATTATTATAGAAGAGTTACATTTTATCTCCAGAAGGGAGAATCTATACAAACTGGGGTGAGTGGGATTTTTAGTCCAGTCATGCAAGAACTAATTTAGTGTTGAATGGATTGTCTCATTACACATTTGTTATGATTTATTTTAAATGATGGTATAATTTTTTAGGATAATTTTCCTCTAATGTTAGATTTTTTTAGGATTTATTTCCCAAAGAGTTCTACAACTTACCACTTGAGTGGGAGATTGAGTTCACAATTGAGTTGGTTTTGGGAGATGAGTTAGTCTCTATTCCACCATACAGGATGGAACTACCATAGATTTATGAGTATAAGGTTTATTTTTATTATTTATAATCAAATGAATTCAAACAACCTAGTACTTATTTATATGGTTCACCCATGATTTTCCCCGAGATGGGTAACAAAAAGTTTCACATATGTGTGGATTATTAAAAATTGAACTAGATGGATGTCAAGATACAATATCCACTTCCTCACATAAAATATCTCTATAATAAACTAAGGGGTGATAGGAATTTCTCCAAGTCGAGATTGAGGTCACAGTACCATCATTTTAGAGTGAGATGATCTATCATATCTTGGACTGCTTTTAGAAGTAGATATTGTCTTTAGGAGTTTTTGGTGTTCTTCGGTCTAATGAATTCACCAGTGGTATTCATGGACTCAATGAATATGATTTTTAATAATTTATTGGATTATTTTTTGGTGTTTTTACTGATGGTATCATGGTATACTCCCAATATACATATGATCATTCCCAATATCTTAGCATCATCTTGAGTATACTGAGAGGGAATCAAATTTACACTATACTATCTAAATACAACTTTTTTGTTAATATAATGAACTTCTTGGGTCATGTTATCTCATGAGATGGAGTGAAAGTAGAACCATAGAAGGATTAATTCATGGTATCTTGGGATATGATGAGGAATGTGTTTGATATTTAGAGCTTTTGGGGTTTAATTAGTAACTATCAGCATTTCATCTAGGAATTCTCCTATTTGGTAACACCAATGTTTTGGAAAACCAAGAAAGAGGTGATGTTTTTATGGTTAGATTATTATGAGAGAGTGTTACAAGAGATGAATATAAATATGACCTCATCACTAATCCTCACATTCCTAATTCTCAGTAGAGAGTTACTGTATATTGTGACTCATCAAGAATCAGACCGAGAGCAGTTTTGATATAAGAGGAATGAGGTTTTTTTGGTGGCTATAGTTAACTGAGACCACATGATAGGAGTTAAACTACTAATGATATAGAGTTATATATAGTGGTATATCCTTTGAGATTCTGAAAAAACTACCATTGGTTGATAGGTTTGTTGTGTACATTGGCCCCAAGAGCCTCAAGTATATCTTATCTCAATGAGATTTGATCCTTTAATAGAGGAAGTGGGTCAAGTAACTATAGTATATTGAATTTGATTTTTCTTACACACTCAGAAAAGGCAGCATTAACATCGATTACTTGAGTTGGAATATTAAGAAAGAAGTTGTGAGAGGGTCTGGAAATGAGTGGCGACTGATGAAACTCCTTGTAGACATGCATATAGATGTTTAGGAGTTCCATGGAAGAGTAACAACAACTTATAAATCTATTATACCCATGCTTCTTGAACTGATCAAGGAAAATTGGTTTATTAATCTATATTTCTTGTATTATAGAGAAAAATTGTATGGTTGAGATCCACCATTAGGATGATCACATAGTAGTGGCAGTGATCTTATTTTCCATAGTCGTATATGGGCCCCTATGGGTTTGAATGAGGAGATAATGAGGGAGTTTCATGCTTCTAAATGGGAGGTTTATCCATTTCTAACAAGAATTTATCATGGTATCCTTATAAAATAATATTGTCCAAGGATAAAAAATGAGATAACGCGCTTTTTGGTGAGATATTACACCTATAAGTGGGTGACGTTTTAGAATTAGAGTCCTATTAGGATATTTACACCTTTTTCCATTCTATAATGGAAGCAGGATGATGTCATGAAGGATTTTAGGATAAGACTAAACAAGACACCCTACAATAATGATGCTATATAGGTGATCATAGATTAACTAAAAAAGGAAGTCCACTTTTTTTCTATTAGGGAGATCTTCACCATTAATGATCTAGGTAACCTCTACATGGAAGAGATTGTTTAGTTGCATGGTTTTATGAGGTTTATCATTTTAGATCTAGATTCTTGTTTCATTTATTAGTTCTAGACATGTATTATAAGGATTTGAGACCAAAAATTCTTATACGTATAATCTATAATCCACATATTGATGAACAATCAGAATGGGTGATTCAGATTTTAGAAGATATGCTATGAGCCTGTGTTTTGGATTTTAGTTGTTCATGGGAGGAGAACCATCCACTTGTGGAGTTTTCATATAATAATATCTTTTATAAATAAATCCAAATTGATCCTTTCTGGGATTTTTTGGTAGGATTTAGTGCTCACCTCTTTGCTAGTTATATGAAGGTAAGATAACACTTATTGGACTAAGTCTTATGAAAGAGATGTATAGGTTGGTCCAGTTGATCAGAAACAATTTGGTGACCACACTGAGCCAACAGAAATCATTTGCTGACCATCATACATAACCTATGGAGTTTGAGGTTGCTCATAATGTATTTATTCAGATGCTTCCTAGGATGAAAAAACATCATATTAGAAAATAGTGGAAGTTAACACCCTATTTTTTCAAGAAATTCGGGATAGTAGAATGTGTTGGTTTAGTTTAATACTGTTTGGTCCTCCCACTACACTAAAACACCTTACATGATGTGGTTCAGGTGTTACAACTTTAAAGATATCATCCTAACCCATATCACATGATAGAAATCGATGGCCTCGAGATGGATGTTGATGCATCCTTTGGGGAGAATATGATTTGGATTATAGACCATAGTGAATAGAATATCCAAAGGAATACCACACCTCTAGCGTGATTGTAGCGGAAGCATAGACATGTGAAAGAAGAGACATGGCATAGGGAGTCTGATATGAACACACCGTGGCCAGAATTGATTGTTGATACCCACCTAGATGTTTTGGAGCATAGATTGGGGGGAAAATGTTATTTGGTGCGGAGGTTATATGATCTTGTATTTTCTAGGTATGTCTCTCCTTCAGTTTCAATAATCCTTTTATTTTCCTATTGTCTTTTTTCCAGCTATTGTTGGCCAGTATGAAGTGAGGTGGGCTGTTTTTGGGTCAGTTCTATAGAATTATATAAAATAAAAGCTGTGGATATAATTCATGAAGTAAATCAAGGATTTATGGTTTAAAATTCATAGAGGATCCTACCCTTAAAAATCCTTTTACTTCTTAAATTTTTGAGGTCAGGTTATAAAACATGAATTTACACCTTAAAACATTTTTAGGACATAAAATTGGTTTTTATGCAGTTTTAAATCCAAACGATGGGTTTCTTGTGGATATATAAATCATGAGATTTATGACATAAATCCGTTATTTACACCCTAAATAAACTGTGACCGGCGTGTTTCAAAACCTATAATTTCTATCATGTGTTCTGATAATTCATTACATCCCCTCTTGATTTGTAGGAATTCAAGTGACATGTGATAAATCCATTTTAAACTAGAATATCATTCTATATGATATCGATATTCTAGATCTAGTGACCATAGGTAATCCTTTTGGTTGATAATATTTTTCTCATCTCGTCAATTTTCCAATGCAAAGAACCCAATATTGGGCTGCCAAAATTGGATTAAGATCAGTATTTCCTTTTTGGTGGTTTTTTGGTTTCGTTTAAAGGAAGTAGGAAACCAGTTGTACCAAATGCATTAAAAAATTTTCTACTCAAACTCTACTTTTGAGGTAGGTAGTCTAGAATAATTCCCAATATGTATGTATTGATTCTTATAGTGTATGTAATAGTTCTACCACACATGAACACTATAAAAATTACTTAAATAATTTAATAATTAAAAAATAAATGAATTTTACATGCTTAGACCTCACATTGGATCATATCAAGTCTAATGGAGTTGAGATCAGACTTGCGGACACCTTATTGGTGATCCTAGCCTTGAATTATGATGAACTAGGAACCATGTTAGATGTGAATTTTGGCATAAAAATTTAATTGTGGTAGTTATAAATTTTTATGAAATATTATATATTATTGACATGTTCCCATGTGCTATATTGGATTGGATTATTATTTTTTTCTGAAACCATGTTATGCTGAAATTATTATATAAAGGGATTATTCCTGGTTAACCTAAAATGATTATATAATGGTATTGTGCCTAGACATGCTGAAATTATTATAAAAATTTCTTACACCTAGTTAGGATGAAATGGTTAAATAAAGGGATTTCACCTGGTCAAGCTAAAATGATTATATAAAGTGATTTCACCCAATTATGATGAAATTCTTATATAAATAGATTTAACTTAGACATGATATAATTCTTATATGGAATTTGGTAGTTAACATGTGACAATTTATTTATTAAAACCTACTATTAACGGTTTAGTCTATGGTTGGCATAGTTCTACCACATAATTAGATATATCTGGTAAGGTGATGAAGTAGGTTTGGATGACCCTAAGTGTCACTTTGTTAAATGAGGGTAAGATATATTATTTCATGAGTTATATAAATTTATTAAATTAATTACCCTATTTATTACTTTATTAAATAAACTATATATATTCAGATTGGATTTTTTAGACCCCATGGGTGTTGGAATTCTGATTTTCACTCATACCCTATTCGGGCTGCCATTTGGAAACTATCAGATTTCATAGATACATGTATGGATAAGGGAAAGAGACCATGTTGTTGATTGTTGCTTGTCAGATGGGTTGGAGCTTGGACATGATACTGATATGGTGCTAGTGATCAAGGCTTTTAGAGTCTTTTATCTTTTTATTTTTCATCTATTATTTGTACAACATAATGCATGTCATTTTGTTACATTCAGATTATCATTACATGAATCTAATATCATTTGTATTGTCTATTTTTGGTCTTTTTCTGACTGTGGTTACATGAAAATTTCATTAAACTAATTTTTCTATTTTTACTACTATATTATTATTTAAATTACTATTAAAAATATGTAATTCAGTCTATAGACCCCCCCAATAAATCTCTTACAACCTCACCACTAGTCAGTATCAGTTGGTGTATAGGGAGGCACATCTGAGATCACATAGTAAACATGGCTTGGTCATGTGAGGGTGCACTAGGTTTGGCATGGCACATAAGATGTTAGTTCCCTCCACATATAACACAACAAAACAAAATAATGTCCCCCTTGGACATGATCTTGGGAAAGCCACATCTAGACCCCACCCCTCATGTACCACTCACCCATGAGGTGTGAGGCATAAATAATTCTATTAACATTAATAATATGTATGATAATGTTGATAAATTATTATAATATGTATAAATTAAATAATATGTATAACATTAATAGACATAACATTATATATATATATATATATATATAATATTATCATTGATAATTATAAATGATGATAATGTAAATAATTATAATTATAATATATAATATGTATACATGTTAATAATAATATTACATTATAAAGTTAATAATTAAAATTAAAATTATATTTTTCTTTTAAAAAATATACATATGATATTTATATATTTAAATAAATAATAATTATAATATATAATAGTTTAATTAATAATTAAAATTTTTATAACGTTAATAAATAATATGTGAAACATTAAAAAATAATTATAATGTAACGCCCCAACACCAGTTACCCCGAGTCGGTGCATTATTACATAACTTTGGCATGATCACAAAAGATCAAGTCTCAAAAGGCCGATTAGTTTAGTAGCCTTAGAAGTAAAAGATACATTCATACGGTTTATATTACATCATAAAATGAAAAAATACAACAACATTGTTTCCATAGACCACACTCATGTCCCCTCATACTATCCCTACAGGTCATTCATAAAAAACTTCTTCGCATACTGGAAAAAATAAAACATAGAACAGGGTGAGCTCAGATGCTCACTAAGGATAAAAATATAGCGGAAACTTTCAGAAATAAGCAGAAAAATTTAAGACAATGTATAAGACTAAAACAAAAGCCTTTTAAACTTGAACTTCAGCATAATATGGAAAAGATAAAATCAAATAATTGTATTTAGTTAGTCACATGGATATTCTACTAGTCTAATAATCACATGCAATATCAATAGACAATTTCATAATGATGGAATGCATAATGCTAGACTTTCATAACCACATAGAGAAGGCCTTGTGCCAAGACTACAAATAATATTTTTTCAAGACCTTTTCCAAGACACGAGTTTTTTTCATGAGACCTACCGATGAATCGAGGAGCTATAGCAGGCTCCACCCGTCACATACTAAGTCCAATGCATTCCTCATATGAAAAGGTTTAAACATAAAATAAACATTCATATTAAAACTAGCATATGAAATGTCAATGCTTTATCCATAAACCTTGAATGGTATAAAAATAACACATCCACATTCAAACATATCACAAAACCTTCAATACAATATGGATGTTTTTTATCATAATAAATCAACTTCAAATAAAATTAAAATCCATCAAAGGATGTTGACATAGATGAAATAAAAACCTTTTTTAGAGAAATATCTCTTTCTATTTTGAAATCATTTAAAAGTAACGTAATTATATAAGAAAACATTTATATTTGAAAATATTCTTACAAGCTTTTAAGGGAAACATCAATGATGTTATAACGATGGAAAATAGCGGCACCTGTCGTATATGTTAAAAAACATTCTTACCTTAATTTTGTTGAAAAGGTTATAATGGACCTTGTTTGGAAAATGACAGAATGATTCCTTTATTAACATATTATAAAAATTCAAAAAAGGGTATAAATGAATTTAACCCACAGTCTATAAAATTGTAAGAATTTTCTGAAATACATTTCTAAGAAACATGGATGTGGATGATAAAGAGGTCCCGATAGATACTTATGTAAAACCAACCTCGAATAATAATGAGATTGTAAAATTAACCATTACCTTTTACGTTTACATGGTCAAGGGTAGGTTAAACTCCTGTATAATGGTGAAATAATTGTTAATAAATTATAAATAATCATATACATTAATATGATATCATATATGATCTTTTAACATTGTTTTGTTAATAATATCTTAGTATTATCGTTGTTTCGGGTGTTAACAGATTCTTTTTCCTTTATATTTTCTATTTTGTGAGTCATATCTGTTATGGATGGGATGTATCTTATTCATATCCAGAATTATATCATGTCTTTAAACATTATTTGTAATAATATAATGAAAATTAGTCTTTAATGGATACGATGGGGAATGAATCTCTACGCATTCATGGAGACGGTAATCCGTACGTACGCATGAGCGACAATATCATTATTTTGATATTAAAAATATATATTATTGGATGGTATATAATATATAAAGAATTATTATTATGTTATATTTATTATTTACATCAATTACACATCATTATTATAACCATCCAAATAATAATGTATTGAAGAACAATTACCCCACGACGTGGAGACGGTAAGTCATACGTACGCATGTATGATGACATGTTATTCAAAGGATGGATATAATATTGAATTTGGTTGTAAAATATTTATAATAACACCAAAGTATATATAATATATTGGAGTTATTATTTTATAAAGGAAACAAAAACGAAAAAGGAAGTGGAAGAAGAGAGGAACATGAAAGAGGTGGTGAGATATTTACATCTTCTCCGGGTTCTTCATATTGATTTGATCAAAAGGGATCCTTAGGCAGGATTTATGACTAAAGTAAGGCATCTAGAATGAAGGGAGGACAGTTGAGAGGGTATTTGGGTAGGGGTTGGCTGAGAAAAATGGCTTTGAAGGTGTGAATTAGAGAGAAGGGGAAGTGTCCTTTTATATGAGGGGTGAGAGGCATCTTAGGAAAAACTATAAATATTATTTTATAATAAAATAATTTTCGGTTTATAATGGCTCCGAAATTTATTATTTAAAGGATAAGGTTGGGATGGGTCGAAAAACACTCAACCAATAGGTTTTAGACAGGTTTTGGTCATTATATTAACATTATCTTTTAGATTTAACTCTTAGTTTAATAGTATGACATTTACCGTGTCTCTATGTATTTTTTTATTATATGGTTAATAAACATACTATATACTTCCAAAAGAACCCCAAGTGGTTCATTAATGATAAAACTATCATTATATAAGCCGTTTGGACAAACCTTAGATTTTTAGGAAAATAATATCAATTAATAATAGAATATTTGTTTTAAAAACTCTTTTATGTCAATTTTGACACTATTTGTTATTTTGTTTTTGCTAAATTTATAACATCATTATTACTTAGAAAACAATTAATCTAACAAAACAAAACATGTCATAGTAACCTATAAAATTATTGGAATTAATAAAAAGTTTCAAATTACATTTATTTGGATATTTATAATACCAATTATTTTAATATTTCATTAATTAGGTAATTACTGCATCATCATTGGGTCATAGATAAATTAAATTATATAATGTCTAAAAAAAATACCATTATGTAGGAAATATTTTTATATTTCTAATGAATATTTATAGTCAAATTTATCTTATGTATATCCCAATATTAATAATGTTTTAGTTATTAAACATTGATTTTAACTATTTTAACTCTTCTTTAAATAAAATAATAATAAGTGTCATAATCTAATCCAAGTAGACCAAAGAGGTTCATATTTTATTCCTAAGGTTGTTTTTTTGATGAATTATACTTATCCAATAGAATTAGGATATGTGTTAGGGTTATAATAATATCATTTTACCCTTAATTAACCTATTTACTTTTAACCGTGGTAATTAAAAGTAAAAAGTTACTATTCACCAAAAATTATTTTCATCTTATTGTACCGAATTTTTCTTACTGATATCAACCGTTTCTCTCAGATTTTTTAACTTCCACTCATAGAAGTGGTAAAATTATGTTTAATGTGAATTTGTAAATTCTCCTAGGAGGTGGGTAAAAGACGGTGAAAAGTTCAATAAAATTTCAATATATAAAAAATTATTATAAAATGACTCTAGTGAATTACATTGAACTTATATAGGTATTATGTATCTATTTTGACCTAAAATAAATTTAAATAAAATAAATAAAAATTTAAATAAAAATTCAGTTTTAAACTATAACATAGCGTTTTCACTATTCATCAAAAATTGAAAGTTTTCAGAAAAATACCAAAAATTAACCCTAAGCTAATTTCGATATTCTGAATCCAAAATTGAAGTCCATTTTGAAAGATAAAATTTATTAAATTTCAAAAAGTTGGTATTACTATTCATAATGGCTAGTTTTATTGGATTTGGTGTGTTAGAACTCGAAGTTGCGTACAATACACGCTATTATATTATTCAAAGAGAAGCATACCGTGGAAGATTGGGGTGTTACAATCTCCCCTATTTCAAATAATTTCATTCTTGAAATTTCTAGAATTTTACTGCATAAAAAGACATGGGTGGTTCTTCATCATAAGTTCCTTAGGTTCCCACGTTTCCTGTTCCATCTTATGGTTTCTCCATAGAACTTTTACCAGACAAGTCATTCAGTTTCTCAGAACTTGTTATCTTATATCAAAAATCTTGACAGGCTCTTTGAAATAAGACAGATCGGGTTCCAGTTCTAATTCCTCATAGGTGAGTACATGCGTTAGGTCAGACATGTATTTTTTGAATAGTGATACATGGAACACATAGTGAACTATGGAGAGACTTGGTGGGATTTCCAAACGGTAAGATATAACCCCAATTCATTCAAGAATTTCGAAAGGTCCGATGTACCTAGGAATCAATTTATCCTTCTTACCAAAACATATAACACCATTCCATGGAGATACCTTCAAGAAAACATGATCTCCTACCTGAATTTCCAAATCCTTCCTTCGGTTATCAGCATATCTCTTATATCTACTTTGAGTTTCCTTGATGTGGTTTTGGATTACCTTTACCATTTCCATCATTTACTCTACATGTTCTGGGCCTATGAGTTTTCTTTCACTAACATCATCAGAACAGGTTGGTGTGTGACATCACTTTCTGTATAACGCTTCATATGGTGCCATCTGAATACTTGAATAGAAGCTATTGTTATAGTAAAATTATACCAGAGGTATATATTGATCCCACATACCTTGAATGTCTAGTGAGCATGTTCTCAACATGTCTTCTAATGTTTTAATAGTCCGTTCTGATTTTCTATCTGTTTGGGGGTGGTAGGAAGTACTCAAACGAAGTCCAGTATCCAGGGATTTCTGAAGACTTTTCCAGAATCCTGATGTAAAACGGGGATTATGATAAAAAACAATCAATAGGGGTAATTTATGAAGTCTTAAAACTTCATTAATATTTAATATTCCTAAACGTTCCAGTGGTAAATCTTCTCTTATAGCAAGAAAATGTGATGACTTGGTAAGATGATCAACAATGACCCATATTGTATCATTCATTCCATGAGTCTTTGGTAGTACCATGAATAATTCCATCATAATATTATCCCATTTCCACTCAGGTATGGGAAGAGGTTGCATGGCTCATCCAGGCTGTTGCCTTCCAGCTTTCACTTATTGGAAGACCGTACATCTTGACACAAAATCAGCAATTTCCCTCTTCATATTGTCCAACCAAAAATGTTCCTTCAAATCTCTATATATCTAAGTGTTCTCATGGTGTATAGAAAAATTGGAACTATGAGTATCATCCAAAAATCCCCTTTTTAGATCAGGTATATTGGGAACACAAAGTATCCTCCCAAATTAAAAAATTCCATCTTCATACAGAAAGTCACTCAATTTACCATTATTCACAACTTTAATCTTTTTTAAAACTCTTCATCATCTGTCTGAGAACTCTTTATCCTTTCTAGTAATGATGATTTGGAAAAAATTTGAAAAAGTATTGATGTTCTACCTTCCATGGTGATTCCCATATCCATCATTACTAGATTTATGTATATAGGATCCTTTTCAACTCTCCTCTTGTTCAAAACTCCACGATCCTTTCTACTCAAAGAATATTCCACCTTATTTGCCTTCCCCTGGTGGTAGTGTATAGTGAAATCATAATCCTTGAGTAGCTCAAGACATTTCCTTTGCCTCATGTTGAGTTCTTTTTTGAGAAAATATACTTCAAACTCTTGTGATCAGTATAAATCTCACATTTTCACCATATAGATAGTGTCTCCATATCTGTAAAGCAAAGATTATATCTGCTAACTCAAGATCATAAGGAGGATAGTTTTTCTCATGAAGTTTTAGTAGTCGTGATGCATAGGCTATAAACCTATCATTATGCATAAGGACACACCCACGTCCTTTCTTTTAAGCATCACTATAAATAAAAAACCCATCATCCCCTGATGGTAGAGTCAATATAAGAGAATTGGATAATATTCTCTTCAGTTCTTCAAAACATTCTTCACACTATTTTTTCGAAACAAATTTAACCCCTTTTCGTGTGATCTTTGTTAACGGGTTAGCCAACCGGGAAAAATTCTGGATGAAGCGTCGATATTAACATGCAAAACCAATAAAACTATGTACCTCGGTTATACTCGTTGGTGCTGGTCATTCATGGATTTCCTTGGTCTTTTAAGGATCAACGAAGATTATTTCCTTAAAGACAAGATGTCCAAGAAAAGAAATTTTCTGAAGATACAATTCACACTTGCTAAACATCCCATATAATTCACGTTCTCTAAGAGTTTTCAAGATAACACGTATGTGATTTTCATGATCTTTGTAACTTTTGGAGTATACCAAGATATAATCAATAAATTCCACTACAAAATCATCAAGATATTCATTGAAAACTCTATTCATTAGATCCATGAAAACAGAGGGTTCATTAGTAAATCCAAAAGGCATTACTATAAACTCATAATGCCCATACCTGGTTCAAAATGGGGTCTTCGGAATGTCTTCCTTCTTCACACACAACTGATGATATCCAAATCGAAGGTCAATCTTTGAAAATTATTGAGCTCCATGAAGTTGGTCAAATAAATCATCAATGTGAGGTAAGGGATACTTGTTCGTTATTGTTATATAATTTATCTCCCTGTATTCAATACACAATCTCATAGATCCATCTTTCTTTTTAACAAAAAGTACAGGGGCTCCACTTGGAGAAACACTAGGGCAAATAAGTCCCTTATTACTCAATTCCTCTAGTTGTTTCTTTAGTTCAACTAATTCCATAGTCGCCATTATATAAGGGGTCTTCGATATGGGCCTTGAACTAGGAATTAATTCAATGGAAAACTGAATTTCTCATTCTGGAGGATGTCTAGGTAAATATTCTGGAAACACATCTACAAATTCTTTCACAATAGGAACATCCCCTATTTGAACATTCCTTTCCTCACCCACAGTTATTTCAATCTCTTCCACCCCAATAATTGAATTTATTTGAGCTACTAGGGGTGGATCTAGATAAGAATCCGGTGGTAACGATTCTTCTCTAAAGATAAGGTACTCTGTGTCATCATAAAAAATTGTAACCTCCTTCTTCTTACAAAAAATTTTTGCATCATGGTCTGAAAGCCAATACATACCGATGATTATATCAAATTATATCATGGTTATAACGATGAGGTCAGTAGATAAAGAACCTTTATACGCCTTAATGGGGACTGATTCACAAAATTTGATTGCAATGATACTTCCCTTAAGTGTTTTTACTGACTACTCCCTTGTTAAATTAAATTGGAAATATCTAATTTTCTTAGAAAACTGGGAAGATATGAAACAATGTGATGATCCAAAATCAAATAAAGCATTGGCTAAACATGAAAAAACCATTAAATTACTTTCCACTACGTCTTTTGGAGCTTCAACCTCAGCAATAGTGATTGCATAATCTTGGCCTTGACCCCTTGGCCTTTTCTGAGGTATGTTCCCCTCACGCTTAGGACATTCATTCGTATAAGAAAACCTTTCTCTACAATTGTATCATTCAACATCATCATCAATTTTCTTACCATTTCAATCATGAGATTGGTGGAATTTTTCAACACACTTTTAACAGACTCCCATTCCCTTCAGGCAAGTACCAGGGTGTTTCTTCCGACATTTACTACAGGATGGATATTCAACTATTACCATCTTAACCTTATTTCCATTTCCAGAGTGTTCAGTTGATATTTTCTTCTCTTTATTTTCTTTAAAGTCGTAAGACTTAGAGAATTCTTTTTCTGTCTTGATAGCACATGAGATAATATCTTCGTATGACGAGAACAATTTTGAGACTAATACTCATCAGAGAAATTGTTTTAACTCATCAAAGAAGTGATCAATATTACTTCTTGTGTTACGTATATAATCTCCAACAAGCCTCGCTAACCCTGTATAGTTAGCTGCGTACTTTGTGACATTCTCATCCTTCTTTTGCCTCAGACTCAAAAATTGTCTTTCGATATCTGCTCGATGGTCAGGATGAAATTATTTTTCTATGAAAATTTCTTTAAACTCCCTTTATTAAATATTTTACACTTCATCATCTTCCTTTGTGTTTGGAATCAATGACCACCATTGATCAACATCTCCAGTGAGGTGGTAAACTGCCATGAAATTTTTTTCCCTTTCACTACTCCTCAATGCGTGAAATATTTTCTCTAAGAAATTTATCCATTTCCCAGCTACTAGTGGATTTGTACCCCCGTTGAATGTTAGTGGTTGTTGCCTCATGAAGCGATCTAACTTTGATCCTCCACGCTGTGGATCAGGGTGCTGCATATGGGTAAGGTTATTATTAATAACATGAGTGAGTTATCCCAGTATGGTGATTAGCTTATCAGCACTAGTTGCATCACCAACTCCACTATAATTATCTTGAGTCAGAGGGAAATCCCTACATGGAGTGAGTTCATTGATATGGTTTCCATTCTTTCCACTAGGTGCCATTTATAAACAATGGAATAAACTAGATTAGCTTATGAATCGCAATAAATAAATCAAAACTTGTAAAACACTTAACATAAATTGAACAGTTTATGGATATAATCCATAATAATAAAAATGATTTCTTTGAGAAAGTATATACTCATAAACCATTCATAATGGTTTGTAAAGAAAATGAGAATTATCCTAAGAATATCCCCCGGGAGTTTCATAACCAAGATTGGCGCAAGGCCCGTTTTCGTGCACCAGTTCTTGTTTGAGTCTAGCTCAAAGAGGTGTTTTGGGGTTTTACCCCTAGGAAAATTTGTGCCAGAGCCACCTTTATATTCTCCTATCCAGACAGGGATGCATTACATGGAAAACTCAAAAAATATTTACAATACCAAAATTCTAAGAAGTTATTATATACTAATCCTCAAAGTCTATATTAGGGCTATGTGCTCTAATCAGAGTTTATCTAAATCTTGTTTCCATGGTTTATACTAAACTTTCTATGATACCAACTGTAACGACCTGACCCTAGTTACCCAGAGTCAGTGCGTTATTACATATCTTTGGCATGATAAAAAAGATCAAGTCTCGAAAGACCGATTAGTTTAGTAGCCCTGGAAGTACTAGATACATTCATAAGGTTTACATTATATCATAGAATGAAAAACTAAAACAACATTGTTTCAATAGACCACACTCATATCCCCTTAGAGTATCCCTACAGGTCAATCATAAAACACTTCTTCGCATCTTGGAAAAAATATAACATAGAAAGGGGTGAGCTCAGATGCTTAGTAAGGATAAAAATATAGTGGAAACTTTCATAAATAAGCATAAACATTTAAGGAAATGTATATGACCAAAACAAAATCATTTAAAACATGAACTTCAGCATAAGATGGAAAATATAAAATCAAATAATTCCATTTACTTACTCACATGGATATTCTACTAGTTGAATAATCACATGCAATATCAATAGCCACTTTTATAATGACAGAATGCATAATGCTAAACTTTCATAAACACAGAGTCAAGGCCTTGTGCCAAGAATTAAAATATGATTTTGTCATGGCCTTTTCCCAAGACACTAGTTTGTCTCATGATACCTACCGATGCATCGAGGAGCTATAGCGGGCTCCACCCATCACATACTAAGTCCAATGCATTCTTCATATGAAAAGGTTTAAACATAACATAATAATTTGTATTAAAACTAGCATATGAAATGTCAATACATTATCTATAAACCATGAAGGGTATAAAAATAAAACATCCATAGTAAAAAATTTGACAAAACATGAAATAAAAAATGTATGTTTTGTATCAAAATAAATCAACTTGTAATATACTTAAAATCCATCAAAATATGTTGACATAGATTAAATCAAAACCTTTTTAGAGAAATATCTCTTTATATATTGAAATAATTTAAAAGTCATGTAATTATAAAAAACATTTATATTTGAAAAAATTCTTATAATCTTGTAAGGGATGCTTCAATGATGTTATAACAGTGGAAAATAGCTGCACCCTCCATATAAGTTAAAAAAAATTCTTACCTTAATTTTGTCGAAAAGGTTATAAAGGACCTTGTTTGGAAAACGACAGAAAGATTCCTTTATAAGAATCTTATAAAAAGTAAAACAAGGTTATAAATGACTTTAACCCATAGTATATAAAATAGTAAGAATGTCTTTAAATACAATTTTAAGTAACATGGATGTGGATGATAAAAAAGTCCTAGTAGATACTTAAATAAAAACAACCTCGAATAATAAAGAGATTGTGAAATTAACCCTTAAATTTTAATTTTCCTTGGTTGAGGGTAGGTTAACCTCCTGTATAATGGTGAAATAATTGTTATTAAATTATAAAAGAATCATATACATTAATATGATATCATATATGATCTTTTAACATTGCTTTGTTAATAATATCTTAGTGTTATCTTTGTTTCGGGTGTTAACAGATTCCTTTTCCTTTATATTCATCGTTATGTGAGTCATATTTGTTATGGATGGGATGTATATTATTCATATCTAGAATGATATAATTTATTTAAAATTTATTTTTAATCATCTAATGAAAATTAGTCTTGAATGGATACGATGGGGAATGAATCTCATCGCGTTTGTGGAGACGGTAATCAGTACGTATGCACGAGCGACAATATCATTCTTTTGATATTAAAATAATATATAATTGGATGTTATATCCTATATACGTGAATCATTATCATGTTGTATTAATTATTTACATCAATTAAAATTCATTATTATACCTATGCAAATAATAATGTATTGAATAACAATTACACCATGACGTGGAGACGGTAAGCCATACGTACACACGTATGGTGACATGTCATTCAAAGGATGGATAGAATATTGAATTTGGTTGTACAATATTTATAAAAAAATTAAAAAATATATAATATATTAGAGTTATTATTTTATAATGGAAATAACAAAGAAAAATGAAGTGGAAGAAGAAAGGAACATGAAAGAGGTGGTGAGATATTTACCTCTTCTCCAGGTTCTTCCTTTTGATTTGATCAAAAGGGCTCCATATGTTGGATTTATGACAAAAGTAAGGACTCTAGGATTAAGGGAGGAAATTTTATAGGGTATTTGGGCAGGGGTTTTCCGAGCCAAATGGATTTGAAGGTGTGAATTAGAGAGAAGGGGAAATGCCCTTTTATAAGAGGGGTGAGGGGCACCTTAGGAAAAGCTAGAAATATTATTTTATAATAAAATTAGTTTCGATTTCTAATGGATCCAAAATGGATTATTTAAAGTATAAGGTGGGGATTGGTCGAAAACCACTCAACCAATAGGTTTTATACAGGTTTGGGTCACTATATTAACTTTATATTTTAGATTTGACTCTTAGTTAAATAGTTTGACATTAACATGTCTCTTCGTATTTTTATATTATATGGTTAATAAACATACAATATATTTCCACACGAACCCCAAGAGGTTCATTAATAATACAACTATCATTATATAAGTCCTTTGTCCGAACCCTATATTTTTAGGAATAGAATATCAATTAATAATATAATATTTTTTTAAAAACACTTTTATGTCAATTTTGACACTATTTGGTATTTTGTTTTTTCAAAATTCATAACAGCATTATTATTTCGAAAACAATTCATCTAACTAACCATAACATGTCATATTAACCTATAAAATTATTGTTATTCATTAAATGTCTCAAATTACATTTATTTGGATATTTATAATATCAATTATTTTAATATTTCATTAATTAGGTAATTACTGCATCATGATTGTGTCATAAATAAATTAAATTATTTAATGTATAAAAAAATATAAATAAAATACCATTATGTAGGAAATATTTTTAGATTTATAATGAATATTTATATTTGAATTTATTTTTTGTATAACCCTGTATTAAAAATGTTTTAGTTACTAAACTTTGATTTTAACTCTTTTAACTCTTCTTTAGATAAAATAATAATAAGTGTCCTAATCTAATCTAAGTGGACCAAAGGGGTTAATATTATATTTATGAGGTTGTTTTTGGTCGAATTATACTTATCCAATAGAATTAGGACATGTTTTAGGGTAATAATAATATCATTTTTACCCTTAATAACCTATTTACTTTTAATCGTGGTAAATAAAAGTAAAAAGTTACTATTCACAAAAAAATATTTTCATCTTATTGAACCACATTTTTCTTACTGATATCAAACTAGTCTCTAAGATTTTTGAAATTTCACTCACAGAAGTGGTAAAATTATGTTTTATGTGAATTTAAAAATTGTCCTAGGAGGTGGGTAAAAGGCGGTGAAAAGTTCAATAAAATATTTATATATCTAAAATTATTATAAACTGAATTCAATGAATTAAATTGAAATTATATAGGTATTATGGGTCTATTTTGACCTTAAATAAATTAAAATAAAATAAATTATTATTTAAATAGAAATTCGGTTTTAAACTATAACTTAGTGTTTTTCAGTATTTATCAAAAATTGAAAGTTTTCAGAAAAATACCAAAAATTCACACTAAGCTAATTTTGATATTCCAAATCCAAAAATGATGTCGATTTTGAATGATAAAATTTATAAAATTTCAATAAATGAGTATTACTATTCATAACGGCTATTTTGATTGGTTGTGGTGTGTTAGAACTCAAAGTTCCATACAACACACACTATTGTATTATTCAATGAGAAGTGTACCGTGGACGATTTGGGTATTACATTATCCCATACTTAAAATAATTTAATCCTTGACATTTCTGGAATATTACTGCATAAAAAGACTTGGGTGGTTCTTCATCATATGTTCCTCAGGTTCCCATGTTGCCTCCTCCATCTTATGGTGTCTCCATGGAACATTTACCAGATGAGTCATCTAGTTTCTCAGAACTTGATCTCTTGTATCATGAATCTTGACAGGATTTTCACAATAATACAAACCGAGTTCTAGTTCTAATTCCTCATAGGTGAGTAAATGCGTTGTGTCAGGCATGTATTTTCTCAACAGTGATACATAGAACACATTGTGAACTTTGGAGAGACTTGGCGGCATTTCTAAATGGTAAGCTACAACCCCAATTCATTCTAGAATTTTGAATGGTACGATGTACCTGGGACTAAATTTACCCTTCTTATAAAAATGTATAACACCCTTCCATGGAGATACCTTTAAGAAAACATGATCTCCTACCTGAAATTCCAAATCATTCATTTGGTTATCAGCATAGCACTTCTGTATACCTTGATCCACCTTGATGTGGTTTTGGATTACCTATACCTTTTCCATCGTTTCCTCCACAAGTTTTGGGCCTATGATATTACTTTCACCAACATATTCCCAACAAGTTGGTATGAGACATCTCTTTCCGTATAACGCTTCATATTGTGCCATTTGAATACTTGAATGTAAGCTATTGTTATAGGAAAATTATACCAGAGGTAAATATTGATCCCACATACCATGAATGTCAAGTGAGCATGATCTCAACATGTATTCTAAGGTTTGAATAGTCCGTTCGGATTATCCATCAGTTTGGGGTGGTAGGCTATGCTCAAATGATGTTCAATATCTAGGAATTTCTGAAGACATTTCTAGAATCTTGAAGTAAAACGTGGATCACGATCAGAAACTATCAATATGGGTACTCCATGAAGTCTTACAACATCATTAATATATAATCTTGCTAAAAATTCTAGTGGTAAATCTTCTCTTATAGTAAGAATATGTGCTGACTTGGTAAGACGATCAAAATTGACCCATATTGCATTTTTCCTTCCAGGATTCTTTGGTAGTCCCATGACAAAGTCCATCGTAATATTATCCCATTACCACATAGGTATAGGAAGAGGTTTCTTGACTCTTCCAGGTTGTTTCCTTGCAACATTCACTTATTAAAAAACTATACATCTTAACACAAAATTAGAAATTTCCCTATTCATGTTGTCCAACCAAAAATGATCCTTCAAATCTATATACATCATACTGCTACTAGGGTGTATAGAAAAATTGGAACTATGTGAATCGTCCTACAATTCCATTCTTAGATCAGGTATATCAAGAACACAAAGTCTCTTCCCAAATTTCAAAATTCCATCTTTATACCCAAATTCACTCAATCTCCCATCATTCACAGCTTTAATCTTCTTTTGAAACTCTTCATAATCAGTCTGAGAACTCTTTATCCTTACTAGTAATGATGGTTTGGAAATCATTTGAAAAATTATTGATGTTTCACCTTCAATGGTGATTCCCATATCCATATTTACTAAATCCATGTATATAAGATCCTTTCCAACTCTCATCTTGTTCAAAAATCCATGATACTTTCTAATCAAATCATCTGCCACCATATTTTCCTTCCTCGGGAGATACTGTATAGTGTAATAATAATCCTTTAGTAGCTCAATCCATCGCCTTTGCCTCATGTTGAGTTCTGTTTGGGAGAAAATATATTTCAAACTCTTGTGATTAGTATAAATCTCACATTTTAAACCATATAGATAGTGTCTCCATATCTTCAAAGAAAAGATTATAGCTGCTAACTCTAGATCATGAGTAAGATAGTTTTTCTAATGAATTTTTAGTTGTCGTGATGCATAGGCAATAACCCTATCATTCTGCATAAGGACACAACCAAGTCCTTTCTATGAAGAATCACTATAAAAAACCCATCATTTCCCGATGGTAGAGTCAATATAGTAGAATTGACCAATCATCTCTTCAGTTCATCAAAATATTTTTCACACTCTTTTTTCCAAACAAATTTAACCCCTTTTCGTTTGAGCTTTGTTAATGGGTTAGCCAACCGGGCAAAATTCTGGACGAAGCATCGACAATAACCTACAAAACCAATAAAACGGTGTACCTTAGTTATACTCATTGGTGCTGGACATTCTTGGATTGCCTTGGTCTTTGAAGGATCAACAAAGATTCCATCATTAGAGACTATATGGCCAAGATAATAACTTTCTTGAAGCTAGAATTCACACTTTCTAAACTTCCCATATAATTCATGCCTTCTAAGAGTCTTCAGGATAATGTGTAAGTGATGTTCATGATCTTCATAAAATTTGGAGTATAACAAGATATCATCAATAAATACCACTAAAAAATCATTGAGATATTCCTTGAAAACTCTATTCATTAGATACATGAAGACAGAGGGGGAATTAGTCAATCCAAAAGGAATTACTGTAAACTCGTAATGCCTGTACCTAGTTTGAAATGCTGTCTTTGGAATGTCTTCCTTATTAACACAAAACTGATGATATCCAGATCGAAGGTCAATCATTGAAAAGTATTTAGCTCATTAAGTTGGTCAAATAAATCATCAATGCGTGGTAGGGGATACTTGTTCTTTATTGTTATAGCATTGATCTCCCTGTAGTCAATTCACAACTTCATAGATCCATCTTTCTTTTTAACAAAAAGTACAGGGGATCCCCATGGAGAAACACTAGTTTGAATAAATCCCATATTTCTCAATTCCTCTAGTTGTTTCTTTTGTTCCACTAATTCCACAGTGGCCATTCTATAAGGGGTATTCGATTTGGGCCTTGAACTAGAAATTAATTCAATGAAAAACTCAATTTCTCGTTCTAGAGGATGTCCAGGTAAATCTTTTGGAAACAATCAAAATATTCTATCACAATAGGTACATCCTCTATTTGAACATTCATTTCCTCACCCAAAGTTATTTCATTCTCTTCCTCCCCAATAATTGAATTTAGTTGAGCCACTGGGGGTGGATCTAGATAAGAATCATGTGGTAATGATTTTGCTCTAAAGACAAGGTACTTCTTATCATCATAAAAAATTGTAACCTTATTATTACAATAATAATTTTCATCATGGTCTAAAATCCAATCCATGTAGAGGATTATATCAAATTCAATCATGGGTATGATGATGAGGTCAGTAGATATAGAACATTTATATTCCCTAATGGGGACTGATTCAGAAAACATTGTTGCCCTGATACTTCCCTTAGGTGTTTTTATTGACAACTCCCTTGTTAAATAAAATTAGAAATATCTAATTTTCATAGAAAACTGGGATGATATGAAATAATGAGATGATCCAGAATCAAATAAATCATTGGCTAAACTTGAGGAAACTATTAAATTACCTACCCCTACGTCTTTCGGAGCTTCAACCTCAGCAATTGTGATATCATAATCATGGCCTTGATCCCTTGGCATTTTCTAAGGTAAGTTACCCTGACTCTTAGGAAATTCATTCCTATAATGCCCCCTTTCTCTACAATTGTAGCATTCAAAATCGACAGCCTCTTTCTTCCCCTTGGAATCTCGAGCCTGGTGGCCTTTTCAACCACACTTGTAATAGACTCCCATTCCATTCAGGCAAGTACTGGGCTGTTTCATCCCACATTTATTGCAGGATGGATATTCAAAATTTCCCTTCTTCCCCTTATTTCCATTTCTATAGGGTTCAACATATCTATTTTTCTCTTGCTTTGCTTAAAATTTGCAAGACTTAGAGAATTATTTTTTTGTCTTGATAACACATGAGACAATATCTTCGCACAATGAGAAGGATTGTGTGACTAATGATCGTTGGATAAATGGTTTTAAACCATAAAATAAATGATCAATATTACTTCTTGGGTTACATATATAATCTGTAACATGCCTCGCTAACCTTGTAAATTTTGCTTCATACTCTGCGACATTCTCTTCCTCCTTATGCCTCAAACTCAGAAATTGTCTTTCCATATCCGCTCGATGGTCATGAGGAAAGTATTTTTCTATGAAAAATTCATCAAACTCCCTCCATTCCATATTTGATACTTAATCATCTTCCTTTCTATTTTGAATCAATGATCACCATTGATCAACATCTCCAGTGAGGTGGTAAACTGCCATGACAACTTTTTCCCTTTCGCTACTCCCCACGGAGTGGAATATTTTCTTTAAGTAATTTATCCATCGTTCAGCTACTATTGTATTTTTACCGCAATTTAATGTTTCAAGTTGTTGCCTCATGAAGCGATCTAACATTGATCCTCCATGCTATGGATCAGGGTGCTCCATATGTGTAAGGTTATTATTCATAACCTGACTGAGTTGTCCTAGTAATGTGATTAGCTGATCAGCACCAGTTGGATCACCAGCTCCACTATAATTATCTTGAGTATGAGGGAAATACCTACATGGAGTGCGTGTGTTGATACGGTTTCCATTCCTTCCACTAGGATCAATTTCTAAACAATGGCATAAACTAGTTTAGTTTATGAATCACAATACATAAATCCAAACATGCAAAACACTTATCATAAATTGAATAGTTTATGGATATAATCCATAATCCTAAAAATGTTTTCTTTGAGGAAGTATATACTCATAAACCCTTCATAATGGTTTGTAAAGAAAATGAGAATTATCCTATGCAAATCCCCCGGGAGTGTCGTAACCATGCGTGAAGCAAGGCCCATTGTCGAGCACCAGTTCCCATTCGAGTCTAGATCAAAGTGGTGTTTTCGTGTTTTACCCCTAGGTACATCTGTTCTAGAGCTGCCTCTACCTGCATGTATCCAGACAGTGATTTATTGCTTGGAAAACTCACAAAATCTCTACAATACCAAAATTCTAGGAAGTTCTTCTATACTAATCTTCAAAGTCTATCTTATGGTTATGTTCTCTAATTAGAGCTTATCTAAATATAGTTTCCAAGGATTGTAATAAACTCCCTCTGATACCAACTATAAATCCCCGACCCCAGTTACCCAAATTCGGTGCATTATTACATATCTTTTTCATGATCATAAAAGATCAAGTCTCAAAAGACAGATTAGATTAGTAGCCTTGGAAGTACTAGATACATTCACAAGTTTTACATTACATCATTGAATGAAAAACAAAAACAACATTGTTTCCATAGACCACACTCATATCCCCTTAGACAATCACTAGAGGTTAGTCATAAAATAATTCTTCACATCCTGGGAATAATAAAACCTAGAAAGGGGTGAGATCAGATGCTCAGTAAGGATAAAAATATAGCGGAAACTTTCATAAATAATCATAAACATTTAAGGCAATGTATAAGACTAAAACAAAAGCCTTTTAAACTTAAACTTCAGCATAATATGGAAAAAATAAAATAAAATAATTTCATTTACATACTCCCATGGATATTCTACTAGTCAAATAATCACACGCAATATCAATAGCCACTTTCAAAATGATGGAATGCATAATCCTAGACTTTCATCACCTCATAGTCAAGGTCTTGTTCCAAGACTACAAATAATATTTTGTCAAGGGCTTGTGCCAAGATACTAGTTTGACTCATGAGACCTACCTATGCATCGAGGCGCTATAGTGGGCTCCACCCAACACATACTAAGTCTAATGAAATCCTAATATGAAAATGTTTAAACATAACATAAACATTCCGATTAAAACTAGCATACGGAATGTCAATACATTATCCATAAAACATGAATGGTATAAAAATAACACATCCACAGTCAAAAAAATCACAAAAAATTCAATACAATATGGAAGTTTTGTATCATAATAAATCAACTTCAAATAAACTTAAAATCCATCAGAGGATGTTGACATAGATGAAATCAAAACATTTTTTAGAGAAATATCTATTTCTATTTTGAAATCATTAAAAATTCACGTAATTATTAAAGAAAACATTTATATTTTAAAATATTCTTATAATCTTGTAAGGGAAGCTTCAACGATGTTATAACAGCAGAAAATAGCCTCACCCACCGTATAAGTTAAAAGAAATTCTTACATTAATTTTGTCAAAAAGGTTATAAAGGACCTTGTTTGGAAAAAAATGGAAAGATTACTTTAAAAAATCATATAAAAATTCAAACAAGGATATAAATGAATCTAACCCATAACATATAAAATATTATGAATGTTTTGAAATACATTTTTAAGAATCTTGGATGTGGATGATAAAGAGGTCCCAGTAGATACTTACGTAAAAACAACCTCGAATAATAAAGAGATTGTGAAATTAACCCTTACCTTGTACTTTTCCTTGGAAAGGGTAGGTTAACCTCCTATATAATGGTGAAATAATTGTTATTAAATTATAAAAGAATCATATACATTGATATGATATCATATATGATCTTTTAATATTTCTTTGTTAATAATATCTTAGTATTATCATTGTTTTGGGTGTTAACAGATTCGTTTTCCTTTATATTATTTGTTATGTGAGTCATCTTTTTTATGGATGGGATGTATCTTATTCATATCCAGATGATATTAAGTCTTTAAACATTATTTTTAATCATCTAATGGAAATTAGTCTTGAATGGATACGATGGGGAATAATCACATCGCGTTCGTGGAGACTGTAATCCGTACGTACGCACGAGCGACAATATCATTATTTTGATATTAAAATAATATATAATTGGAATGTATATCATATATACAAAATCATTATAATGTTATATTTAATATTTACATCAATTACACATCATTATTATACCCATCCAAATAATAATGTATTGAATAACAATTACAACACGATGTGGAGATGGTAAGCCGTACGTACCCACGTATGGTGACATGTCATTCAAAGGATGGATAGAATAATGAATTTGGTTGTACCATATTTATAATAACATTAAAGTATATAGAAGATACTGGAGTTATTATTTTATAATTGAAACACCAAAGAAAAAGGATGTGGAAGAAGAAAGGAACATGAAAGAGGTGGTGAGATATTTACCTCTTCTTCGGGTTCTTTCTTTTGATTTGATCAAAAGGGATCCTTAGGTTGGATTTATGACTAAATTAAGGACCCTAGGATTAAGGGAGTATAGTTTAGATGGTCTTTGGGGAGGTTTTGGCTGAGCCAAATGGCTTTGATGGTGGGAATTAGAGAGAAGGAAAAGCATCCTTTTATAAGAGGGGTGAGGGGAAGCTTAGGAAATGATCGAAATATTATTTTATAATAAACAAATTTTTGGTTTCTAATGGATAAAAATGGATCATTTAAAGGCTAAGGTGGGGATGGGTTGAAAACCATGCAACCAATAGGTTTTAGACAGGTTTGGGTCAATATATTAACTTTATCTATTAGATTTAACTCTTAGTTAAATAGTTTGACATTTACCATGTCTCTTTGTATTTTTCAATTATATGGTTAATAAACCTACAATATACTTCCAATAGAACCCCAAGTGGTTCATTAATGATACACCTATCATTATATATTTCCTTTGGTCGATCCATAGATTTTTAAGATTAGAATATCAATTAATAACATAATATTTTATTTAAAAACTCTTTTATGTCAATTTTGACACTATTTGGTATTTTGTTTTCTCTAAATTCATAGAAGAATTATTACTTAGAAATAAATTCATATAACCAACCCTAACATGTCATATTAACCTAGAAAATTAGTTTAATTTAAAAAAAGTCTCAAATTGTATTTATTTGGATATTTATAATAACAATTATTTTAATATTTCATTAATTAGGTAATTACCGTATCATCATTGTGTCTTAAATAAATTAAATTATTTAATGTCTAAAAAATATAAATAAAATACCATTATGTAGGAATTTTTTTTATATTTATAATGAATATTTATAGTTTAATTTATATTATGTATAACCCTATATTAAAAATGTTTTAGTAATTAAACATTGATTTTAACTATTTTAACTCTTCTTTAAAAAAAAATAAGTGTCCCAATCTAATCCAAGTGGACCTAAGAGGTTCATATTTTATTCCTAAGGTTGGTTTTGGTCGAATTATAATTATACAATAGAATTAGGACATGTGTTAGGGTAATAATAATATCATTTTTACCTTTAATTACCCTATTTACTTTAAACCGTGGTAAATAAAAGTAAAAAGTAACTATTCACCAAAAATTATTTTCATCTTATCAATCTACATTTTTCTTAAAGATATCAACCGCGTCTCTCAGATTTTTGAAATTCCACTCACAGAAGTGGTAAAATTATGTTTTATGTGAATTTGCAAATTCTCCTAGGAGGTGGGTAAAAGAGGGTGAAAAGTTTAATAAATTTTTTATATATCTAAAATTATTATAAAATAACTCCAATGAATTAAATTTTACTTATATAGGTATTATGTATATATTTTGACCTAAAATAAATTTAAATAAAATAAATAATTATTTAAATAAAAATTCATTTTTAAACTATAACTAAGTGTTTTTCACTGTCCATTAAAAATTGAAAGTTTTCAGAAAAATACCAAAAATTCACCCTAAGCTATTTTCGATATTACGAATCCAAAAATGAAGCCCATTTTGAAAGATATAATTTATAAAATATCAAAAAGTGGGTATTACTATTCATAACTGCTAGTTTGATTAGTTGTGGTGTGTTAGAACTCAAAGTTGCGTACAATACACACTATTGATTTATTCAAATAGAAGTGTACCGTGGAAGCTTGACGTGTTAAATTCTCCCCTCCTTCAAATAATTTTCTCAAAACTTCTAGAATATTACTTCATAAAAAGAATCAGGTGGTTCTTCATCATAAGTTCCCCAGTTTCCCACGTTTCCTCTTCCATCTTATGGTTTCTATATAGAACATTTACCAGAAGATTCGTTTGGTTTCTAATCACTTGTTCTCTTGTATCAAGAATTTTGACAGGCTCTTCACAATAAGACAGATCGAGTTCCAGTTCTAATTTCTCATAGGTGAGTATATGAGTTGGGTCAGGCATGTATTTTTTGCACAGTGATACATGGAACACATCGTGATCTGTGGAGAGACTTGGCGGCATTTCCAAATGGTAAGCGACAACCCCAATTCATTCTAGAATTTCGAAAGGTCCGATGTACCTGGGACTCAGTTTACCCCTCTTACCAAAACATATAACACCCTTCCATGGAGATACCTTTACGAAAACATGATCTCCTACCTAAAATTCGAAATCCTTCCTTTGGTTATCAACATAGCTCTTCTGTCAACTTTGAGCTTCCTTGATGTGGTTTTGGATTAACTATACCTTTTCAATCATTTCCTCCACAGTTCTGGGACTACGAGTTTTCTTTCACCAACATCATCCCAACAGGTTGGTGTGCGACATCTCTTTCCATATAACGCTTCATATGGTGCCATCTGAATACTTGAATGGAAGCTATTGTTATAAGAAAATTCTACCAGAGGTAAATATTGATCCCAAATACCTTTAAAGTCAAGTGATTATGATCTCATCATGTCTTATAAGGTTTGAATTGTCCGTTATGGATGTCCATCAATTTGGGGGTGGTAGGTAGTGCTCAAATGAAGTTCAGTATCTAGGGATTTCTGAAGAAAATTCCAGAATCTTGATGTAAAATGGGGATCAAGATCAGAAATAATCAATATGGGTACTCCATGAAGTCTTACAACTTCATTAATATATAATCTTGCCAAACATTCTAGTGGTAAATCTTCTCCTATAGAAAGAAGATGTGCTGACTTGGTAACATGATCAGCAATGACCCATATTGCAACTTTACTTCTAGGAGTCTTTGGTAGTTCCATGACAAAGTCCATCATAATATTATCCCATTTTCACTCAAGTATGAAATGTGGTAGCATGAATCCTCCAGGCTATTGCCTTCCAGCTTTCACTGGTTGAAAAACCATACCTCTTGACACAAAATCAAAAATTTCCCTCTTCATATTGTCCCACCAAAAATGTTCCTTCAAATATCTATACACCTTAGTGCTACCAGGGTGTGTAGAAAAATTGAAACTATGAGCATCATCCAAAAAATCCCTTTTTTAGATCAGGTATATCGGGAACACGAATTCTCTTCCAAAATTTCAAAATTCCATCTTCATACACGACGTCACTCAATCTCCCATCATTCACAGCTTTAATCTTCTTTTGAAACTCTTCACCATCGGTCTGAGAACTCTTTATCCTTTCTAGTAATGATGGTTGGGAAAACATTTGAAAAAGTATTTATGTTTCACCTTGAATGGTGAATCCCAATATCCATCTTTACTAGATCCATCTATATTGGATCCTTTTTAACTCCCATCTTGTTCAAAACTTCATGATCCTTTCAACTCAAAGAATCTACAACCTTATTTTCCTTCCCCGGGTGATAGTGTATAGTGAAACCATAATCCTTGAGTAGCTCAAGCCATCACCTTCTCTTCATGTTGAGTTCTTTTTATGAGAAAATATACTTCAAACTCTTGTGATCAGTATAAATCTCACATTTTCCACCATATAGATAGTGTCTCCATATCTTCAAAGAAAAGATTACAGCTGCTAACTCAAAATTTTTAGTAGGATAGTTTTTCTCATGAATTTTTAGCTGTCGTGATGCATAGGAAATAACCCTATCATTCTGCATAAGGAAAAAACCAAGTCCTTTCTTTGAAGCATCACTATAAATAAAAAACCCATCATTCCTTGATTGTAGTGTCAATATAGAAGCATTGAATAATCTTCTCTTTAGTTTTTCAAAAACTTCTTCGCACTCTTTTGTCCAAACAAATTTAACCCCTTTTCTTGTGAGATTTGTTAATGAGTTGTCCAACCGGGCATATTTTTTGATGAAGTGTCGATAATAACCTGCTAAACCAATAAAACTGCATACATCGGTTATACTCATTGGTGTTGGCCATTCTTGGATTTCCTTGGTCTTTAAAGGATCAATAGAGATTCCATCTTTAGAGACAATATAGCTAAGAAATGAAATATCTTGAAACCATAATTCACACATTTTCTAGACTTCCCATATAATTCATGTCTTCTAAGAGTCTTCAGGATAATGCATATGTGATTTTCATGATCTTCATAACTTTTGGAGTATACGAAGATATCATCAATAAATACCACTAAAAAATCATCAAGATATTCCTTGAAAACTCTATTCATTAGATCCATGAAGACATATGGTGTATTAGTCAATACAAAAGGCATTACTGTAAACTTGTAATGCCCATACCTAGTTTGAAATGTTGTCTTCATATTGTCTTCCTTCTTCACACACAACTGATGATATCCAGATCGAAGGTAAATCTTTGAAAATTATTGAGCTCCATGAAGTTAGTCAAATAAATCATTAATGTGAGGTTGGGGATACTTGTTCTTTATTGTTATATCATTGATCTCCCTGTAGTCAATTCACAACCTCATCGATCCATCATTATTTTTAACAAAAAGTACATGGGATCCCCATGGAGAAACACTAGGGAAAATAAATCCCTTATTACTAAATTCCTCTAGTTGTTTCTTTAGTTACACTAATTCCACAGTGACCATTCTATAAGGGGGATTCGATATGGGCCTTACACCAGGAATTAATTCAATAGAAAACTCAATTTCTCATTTTGGAGGATGTCCAGGTAAATCATCTGGAATCAAATCAACATATTCTTTCACAATAGGCACATCCTCTATTTCATCATTACTTTCCTAACCCAAAGTTATTTCATTCTCTTCCTCCCCAATAATTGAATTTAGCTGAGCTACTGGGGGTAGATCTAGATAAGAATCAGGTGGTGACGATTCTACTCTAAAGATAAGGTACTCTTTATCATCATCAAAAATTGTAACCTCCTTCTTCTTACAATAAATGTTTTGCATCATGGTCCAAAAGCTGATACATACTGAGGATTATATCAAATTCAATCATGGGTATGACGATGAGGTCAGCAGATAAATAACATTTATATGCCCTAATGGGGGCTTATTAACAAAACTTTGTTGCAATGATACTCCCCCTAGGTGTTTTGACTGACAACTCCTTTGTTAAATCAAATTATAAATATCTAATTTTCTAAGTAAACTGGGATGATATGAAACAATGTGATGATCCAGAATCAAATAAAGTATTGGCCAAAAATGAGGAAACCATTAAATTACCTGCCACTACATCTTTCAGAGCTTTAACCTCAGCAGTAGTGATAACAAAAGCTTGGCCTTGATCGCTTGTCCTTTTCTAAGGTACTTTCCCCTGAATCTTAGGAAATTAATTCACATAATCCCCCTTTCTTTACAATTTTAGCATTCAACATCAACAACCACTTTCTTCCCCTTGTAATCACGAGCTTGATGTTATTTTTCACCACACTTGTAACAGACTTATATTCCCTTCAGGCAAGTACCAGGGTGTTTCTTCTCACATTTACTACAAGATGGATATTCAATTTTTCTCTTCTTCCCCTTATTTGCATTTCTAGAGTGTTCAACAGATCTCTTCTTCTCTTTCATTTCTTTAAATTCGTAAGACTTAATGAGTTCTTTTTCTTTCTTGATAGCACACGAGACAATATATTCGTACGATGAGAAGGATTGTGAGAATAATGCTCTTTAGATAAATGGTTTTAACCCATCAATTAAATGATAAATATTACTTCCTGGGTTACATATATAATATGTAGCATGTCTCGCTAAGCTTTTAATGTTAGCTTCATACATTGTGACAATCTCATCCTCATTTTTCCTTAGATGAGAAATTGTCTTTCCATATCCGGTTGATGGTCATGAAAAACTATTTTTATAAGAAAATTTATTTAAACTCTCTCCATTCCATATTTGATACTTCATCATCTTCCCTTGTGTTTTGAATTAATGACCACCATCGATCAGCATCTCTAGTGAGGCAATAAACTGTCATGACAACTTTTTCCCCTTCGCTACTCCCCAAGGTGTAGAATATGTTCTCTAAAGAATTTATCCATTGCTCAGCTACTAGTGGATTTTTACCCCCATTGAATGTTGGTGGTTGTTGCCTCATGAAGCAATCTAACATTGATCCTCCACGTAGAGGATCAGGGTGCTCCATACGGGTAAGGTTATTATTCATCACCTGAGTGAGTTGTCCCAGTATAGTGATTAGCTGATCATCACCAGTTGAATCACTAACTCCACTATAATTATCTGGAGTAGGAGGTAAATCCCTACATAGAGTGCGCGCATTGATAAGGTTTCCATTCCTTTCACTAGGATCTATTTCAAAATAATGGCATAAACTAGATTAGTTTATGAATCTCAATACATAAATCCAAACATGTAAAACATTTAACATAAATTGAATAGTTTATGAATATAATCCATAACTCTAAAAATGTTTTCATTGAGGAAGTATATACTCATAAACCCTTCATAATTGTTTGTAAAGAAAATGAGAATTATCCAAAGAATATCCAACGAGAGTGTCGTAACCAACAGTGAAGCAAGGCCCGTTGTCGTGCACCAGTTCCCGTTCGAGTCTAGCTCAAGGTGGTGTTTTCAGGTTTTACACCTAGGTACATCTGTGGCAGAGCCGCCTCTACCTACTCATATCTAGACAGGGATGTATTTCTTGGAAAACTCACAAAATCTCTACAATAGGAAAATTCTAGGATGTTCTTCTATACTAATCCTCAAAGTCTATCTTAGGGAAATGTTCTCTAATCAGAGTTTATCTAAATCTAGTTTCCAAGGTTTTTACTAAACTTCTTTTGATATCAAATATAATTACCTGGCCCCAGTTACCTAGAGTTGGTGCATTATTACGTATTTGTGGCATGACCACAAAAGATCATGTCTCGAAAGACCGATTAGTTTAGTAGCCTTGGAAGTACTAGATACATTCATAAGGTTTACATTACATCATAGAATGAAAAACTACATCAAAATTGTTTCCATAGACCACACTCATATCCCCTAATATTATCCCTATAGGATAGTCATAAAATACGTTTTTTCATCATGGAAAAAATAAAACATAGAAAGTGGTGAGCTCAGATGCTCAGTAAGGATAAAAAAATAGTGAAAACTTTCATAAATAAGCATAAGCATTTAAGGAAATGTATAAGACTAAAAAAAGACTTTTAAACATGAAATTAGGCATAATATGGAAAATATAAAATCAAATAATTCCATTTACATACTCACATGAATATTATACTAGTTGAATAATCACATACAATATCAATAGCCACTTTCATAATGATGTAATGCATAATGCCAGACTTTCATAACCACATAGTCAGGGCCATATGCCAAGAATACAAATAAGATTCTATAAAGGCCTTGTTCCAAGACATGAGTTTGTCTCATGATACCTACCTATGCATCGAGGAGTAATATTGGGCTCCACCCATCACATACTAAGTCCAATACGATCCTCATATGAAAAGGTTTAAACATAACATAATCATTCGTATTAAAACTAGCTTACGAAATGTCAATACATTATCCATAAACTAGGAATGGCATAAAAATAACATATCCATAGTCAAACATATCACAAAACCTTCAATAAAGTATGGATTTTTTGTATCATAATAAATCAACTTCAAATAAACATAAAATCCATCAAAGGATGTCTACATAGATGAAATCAAAACCTTTTTTAGAGAAATATATCTTTCTATTTTGAAATCATTTAAAAGTCACATAATTATAAAAGAAAACATTTATATTTAAAAATATTCTTAGAAGCTTGTAAGGTAAGCTTCGAAGATGTTATAAAATCCAAAAATTTCCACACCCGTCATATAATTTAAAAAAAATTCTTACCATAATTTTGTCCAAAAGGTTATAAAGGACTTTGTTTGGAAAACGACAGAAAGATTCCTTTATAAAAATATTATAAAAAGTAAAACAAGGTTATAAATGACTTTAAACCATAGTCTATAAAATATTAAGAATGTTTTGAAATACATTTTAATAAACATGGATGTGGATGATAAAGAGGTCCCGGTAGATACTTACGTAAAAACAACCTCAAATAATTAAGAGATTGTGAAATTAACCATTACCTTGTACCTTTCCTTGGTCGAGGGTAGGTTAACCTCCTGTATAATGGTAAAATAATTTTTATTATGTTATACAAGAATCATATACATTAATATGATACCATATATGATCTTTTAACATTTCTTTGTTAATAATATCTCAATATTATTTTTGTTTCGGGTGTTAACGAATTCATTTTCCATTATATTATTTTTTATTTAAGTAATACTTTTTATGAATTGGGTGTATCTTATTCATATCCATAATGATATAAAGTCCTTAAACATTATTTGTAATCATCTACTAAAAATTATCCTTGAATGGAAATGATGGGGAATGAATCTCATCGCATTTGTGGAGACGGTAATCCGTACGTACACACGAGAGACAATATCATTATTTGGATATTAAAATAATATATAATTGGATGGTATACCATATATAAAGAATAATTATAATGTTATATTTATTATTTAAATCAATTACACATCATTATTATACCAATCCAAATAATAATATATTGAATAACAATTACACCACGACGTGGTGACGGTAAGTCCTACGTACACACGTTTGGTGACATGTCATTGAAAGGATGGATAGAATAATGAATTTGGTTGTACCATATTTATATTAACAATTCAGTATATATATAAGATACTGGATTTATTATTTTAGATTGGAAACAACAATGAAAAAGGAAGTGTAAGAAGAAATGAACGTGAAAAATGTGGTGATATATTTACCTCTTCTCTAGGTTCTTCATTTTGATTTGATCAGAAGGGCTCCTTAGGTTGTATTTCTGACTAAAGAAAGGCCTCTAGGATGAAGAGAGGACAGTTGAGAGGGTATTTGGGTAGGGGTTGGCCGAGAAAAATGGCTTTGAAATTGTAAATTAGAGAGAACGGGAAGTTCCCTTTTATAAGAGGGGTGAGGGGCACCATAGGAAAAGCTAAAAATATTATTTTATAATAAAATCATTTTTGTTTTTTAATGGATGAAAAATGTATTATTTATAGGATAAGGTAAGGATGGGTATAAAACCACTCAAACAATAGTTTTTAGATAGGTTTTGATCACTATATTAACTTTATCTTTTAGATCTAACTCTTAGTTAAATAGTTTGACATTTGTCATGTCTATTTGTATTTTTATATTATATGGTTAATAAACGTACTATAAAATTACAAGAGAACCCAAAGTGGTTCATTAATGATACAACTATCATTATATAAGTTCTTTTGCCGAACCTTAGATCTTTAGGAATAGAATATCAATTAATAATATTATATTTGTTTTTAAAAACTCTTTTATGTCAATTCTGACACAATTTGATATTTTGTTTTTTCTAAATTCATAACATTATTATTACTTCAAAAAAAATCATCTAACCAACCCTAAAATGTCATATTAACAAATAAAATTATTGGAATTCATAAACAGTCTCAAATTACCTTTATTTGGATATTTATAATATCAATTAATTTAATATTTCATTAATTAGGTAATTACTACATCACCATTGTGTCATAAATAAATTAAATTATTTAATGTCTAAAAAAATATAAATAAAACACCATTATGTAGGAAATATTTTTAGATTTCTAATTAATATTTATAGTTGAATTTATCTTATCTAAACCCTATATTAAAATGTTTTATTTATTAATCTTTGATTTTAACTCTTTTAACTCTTCTTTAAATAAAATAATAATAAGTGTCCTAATCTAATCCATGTGGACCAAAGAGGTTCATATTTTATTCCTAAGGTTTTTTTGGTCGAATTATACTTATCCAATATAATTAATACATGTGTAAGTCCAATAATAATATCATTTTTACCCTTAATTACCCTATTTACTTTTAACCATGTTAAAAAAAAGTAAAAAGTTACTATTCACAAAAATTATTTTCATCTTATTGAACCACATTTTTCTTACTGATATCAACTGTGTCTCTCAGATTTTTGAAATTCCACTCACAGAAGTGGTATAATTATGTTTTATGTGAATTTTCAAATTCTCTTAGGAGGTGGGTAAAAGACGGTGAAAAGTTCTATAAAATTTTTATATATCTAAAATTATTATAAACTGACTCCAATGAATTACATTGAAATTATATAAGTATTATATATCTATTTTGACCTAAAATAAATTTAAATAAAATATATAATTATTTGAATAAAAATGCGGTTTTAAACTATAACTCAGTGTTTTTCACTAATCATCAAAAATTGAAGGATTTCTGAAAAATACCAAAAATTCACCATAAGCTTATTTCAATATTCCAAATCCAAAAATGAAATACATTTTTAAAGATAAAATTTATAAAATTTCAAAAAGTGGGTATTACTATTCATAACAGCTTGTTTGATTGGTTGTGGTGTGTTAGAACTCGAAGTTGCGTACAACACACACTAATGTATTATTCAAAGAGAAGTGTGCTATGGAAGGTTGGGGTGTTACATTCTCCCATAATTCAAATAATTTCAACCTCGAAATTTATAGAATATTACTACATAAAAAGAATCGGCTGGTTCTTTATCATAAGTTCCTTAGGTTCCCATTGCCTCTTCCTTTTTATGGTTTCTCCATTGAACTTTTACCAGACGAGTCATCCGATTTCTCAGCACTTGTTCTCTTGTATCAAGAATCTTGAGAGACACTTCACAAAAAGATAGATCAGGTTCCAGTTCTAATTTTTCTTAGGTGAGTACATGCATTTGTTTAGGCATGTATTTCCTCAATAGTGTTATGTGGAACACATCGTTAACTTTGGAGAGACTTGGAGGCATTGCCAAACGGTAAGCAACAACCTCAATTCGTTCTAGAATTTCGAAAGGTCCGATGTACCTGGGACTCAATTTTCCCTTTTTACCAAAACATATGACACCCTTCCCTGGAGATACCTTCATGAAAATATGATCTCCTACATGAAATTCTAAATCCTTCCATCAGTTATCAGCATAGCTCTTCTGTCTACTTTGATTTGCCTTGATGTGGTTTTGGATTACCTTTACATTTTCCATCATTTCCTCCACATGTTCTGGGCCTACGAGTTTTCTTTCACCAACATCATCCCAACAGGTTGGTTTGTGACATATCTTTTCGTATAAGGCTTCATATGGTGTCATCTAAATACTTGAATGGAAGCTATTGTTATAGGAAAATTCTACCAGATGTAAATATTGATCCCACATACCTTGAAAGTCATGTGAGCATGATCTCAACATGTCTTCTAAGGTTTGAATACTCCTTTATGATTGTCCATCAGTTTGGGGGTGGTAGGCAGTGCTCAAACGAAGTTTAGTATCCAGGGATTTCTGAAGAATTTTCTAGAATCATGATGTACAATGGGGATCATGATCCGAAACAATCGATAGGGGTACTCTATGAAGTCTTAAAACTTCATTAATATATAATATTGCTAAATGTTCCATTTGTAAATCTTCTCTAATAGTAAGAAAATGTGATGACTTTGTAAGGTGATCAACAATGACCCATATTACATCATTACTTCTAGGAGTCTTTGGTTGTCCCATGACAAATTCCATCGTAATATTATCCCATTTCCACTCAATTATGGGAAGAGGTTTCATGAATCCTCCAGGCTGTTGCATTCGAGCTTTCACTTGTTGACAAACCACACATCTTGACAAAAAATCATCAATTTCCCACTTTATGTTGTCCCACCAAAAATGTTCCTTCAAATCTCTATACATCTTAGTGCTACCAGGGTATATAAAAAAATGGGAACTATGAGCATCTTCCAACAATTCACTTTTTAGATCAGGTATATCAGGAACACAAAGTCTCTTCCCAAATTTCAAAATTCCATCTTCACACACAAATTCACTCAATATCCCATCATTCACAACATTAATCTTCTTTTAAAACTCTTCATCATCGTTCTGATAACTATTTATCCTTTCTAGTAAAGATGGTTTAGAAAACATTTGAAAAAGTATTGATGTTTCACCTTCCATGGTGATTCCCATATCCATCTTTAATAGATCCATTTATATATGATCCTTTTAAATTCTCATGTTGTTCAAAACACCATGATCATTTCTCCTCAAAGAATCTTCCACCTTATTTCACTTCCCCAGGTGATAGTGTATAGTGAAATCATAATCCTTGAGTAGCTCAAGCCATCGCCTTTGCCTCATATTGAGTTGTTTTTGTGTGAAAATATACTTCAAAATCTTATGATCATTATAAATCTCACATTTCTTACCTTATAGATAGTGTCTAGATATCTTCAAAGAAAAGATTAATTTTTCTAACTCAAGATCATGAGTAGGATAGTTTATCTCATGAATTTTTAGCTGTCGTGATGCATAGGCAACAACCCTATCATTCTGCATAAGGACACAACCAGGTCCTTTCATTAAAGCATCACTATAAATAACAAACCCATCATTCCCCTATGGTAGAGTCAATATAGGATCATTGACTAATCTTCTCTTCAGTTCCTCAAAACATTCTTCACACTCTTTTTTCCAAACAAATTTAAACCCTTTTCGTGTGAGCTTTGTTAATGGGTTAGCCAACCGGGAAAAATTCTAGATGAAGCGTTGATAATAACCTGCTAAACCAATAAAACTGCATAACTCAGTTATAATCATTGGTGTTGGCCATTATTGGATTGCCTTGGTCATTGAAGGATCAATGGAGATTTCATCTTTAGAGACAATATGGCCATTAAAAGAAATTTCATGAATCCAGAATTCACACTTTCTAAACTTCCCATATAATTAATGTCTTCTAAGAGTCTTTAGGATAATGCGTAAGTGATTTTCATGATCTTCATAACTTTTGGTGTATACCAAGATATTATCAATAAATACCACTACAAAATCATCAATATTTTCCTCGAAAACTCTATTCATTATATCCATGAAGACAAAGGGTGCATTATCCAATCCAAGAGGCATTACTGTAAACTCGTAATGCTCGTACCTGGTTCGAAATTCTATCTTCAGAATGTCTTCCTTCTTCACACACAACTGATGATATCCAGATCGAAGTTCAATATTTGAAAATTATTGAGCTCCATGAAGTTGGTCAAATAAATAATCAATGTGATGTAGGGGATACTTGTTCTTTATTTTTATATCATTGAACTCCCTGTAGTCAATGCACAACCTCATAGATCCATCTTTCTTTTTAACAAAAAGTACAGGGGATCCCCATGGAGAAACACTAGGGAGAATAAATCCCTTATTACTCAATTCCTCTAGTTGTTTCTTTAGTTCCACTAATTCCACAGTGGCAATTCTATAACAGTTCTTCGATATGGGCCTTTAACCAGAAATTAATTCAATGGAAAACTCAATTTCTCGTTCTGGAGGATGTCTAGGTAAATATTCTGGAAACACTTCAACATATTCTTTCACAATAGGTACATCCTATATTTGAACATTCTTTTCCTCACCCATAGTTATTTTATTCTATTCCTCCCCAATAATTGAATTTAGTTGAGCTACTATGGGTGCATCTAGATAAGAATCAGGTGGTGACGATTCTACTCTAAAGATAAGGTACTCTTTATCATTATCCAAAATTGTAAGCTCCTTCTTCTTACAATAAATTTTGGCATCATGGTCTGAAATCAAATCCATACCGAGGATTATATAAAATTCGATCATGGGTATGACAATGAGGTCGGCTGATAAAGAACATTTAAATGCCCTAATGGGGACTGATTCACAAAACTTTGGTGCAATGATACTTCCCTTAGGTGTTTTGACTGACATCTCCCTTGTTAAATCAAAATGGAAATATCTAATTTTTTTAGCAAATTGGAAAGATATGAAACAATACAATGATCCAGAATCAAATAAAGCATTAGCTAAACATGAGGAAACCATTAAATTAACTGCCACTACATTTTTCGGAGCTTCAACCTCAGCAATAGTGATAACATAAGCATGGCCTTGATCCCTAGCCCTTTTCTGGGGTTAGTTCCCCTGACTCTTAGGAAATTAATTTTCATAATGCCCCTTTTCTCTACAATTGTAGCATTCAACATCAACAACCTCCTTCTTCCTCTTCCAATCACGATCTTGGTGGCCTTTTTCACCACACTTGTAACAAACTCCCATTCCCTTCAGGCAAGTACCAGGATGTTTATTACCACATTTACAATAGGATGTATATTCAATATTTTTCTTTTCTTCCCCTTATTTCCATTTCCAGATTGTTCAGCATATCTCTTCTTCTCTAGCATTGCTTTAAAGTCATAAGACTTAGAGAAATCTTGTTCTATCTTGATAGCACATGAGACAATATCTTCGTATGACGAGAATGATTGTGAGACTAATTCTCATTGGAGAAATGGTTTTTACCGTCAAAGAAATGATCTATATTACTTCTTGGGTTATGTATATAATCTGAAAAATGCATATCTAACCTTGTAAAGTTTGCATCATACTTTGCGACATTCTCATCCTCCTTTTTCCTCAGGCTCAGAAATTGTCTTTCCATATCTGCTCGATCATTATGAGGAAAGTATTTTTATATGAAAATTTCTTTAAACTCCCTCAATTCCATATTTGATACTTAATAATCTTCCTTCGTGTTTTTAATCAATGACCACCATTGATCAACATCTTTAGTGAGGCGGTAAACTTCCATGACAAATTTTCCCCTTTCGCTACTCCCCAAGGCGTAGAATATTTTTTCTAAGGAATTTATCCATTGGTCAGCTACTAGTGGATTTTTACCCCCATTGAATGTTGGTGGTTGTTTCCCCATGAAGTAAACTAACATTGATCCTCTAATTTGCAGATCAGGGTGCTCTATACGGGTAAGGTTATTATTCATAAACTGAGTGAGTTGTCCTAGTATGGTGATGAGCTGATCAGAACTAGTTGCATCACCAACACCACCATAATTATCTTTAGTAGGAGGGAAATCCCTACATGGAGTACGTGCATTGATATGGTTTCATTCCTTCCACTAGGCTCCATTTCTAAACAATGGGACAAACTAGATTAGTTTATGAATCACAATACATAAATCCAAACATGTAAAACACTTAACATAAATTGAAGAGTTTATGGATATAATCCATAATCAAAAAAAAAAATTCTTTGAGGAAGTATATACTCATAGACTCTTTATAATTGTTTGTAAAGAAAATGAGAATTATCCTAAGCATATCCACCGGTAGTTTCGTAACCAAAAGTGATACAAGGCCCGTTGTCGTGCACCAGTTTCTGTTTGTGTTTAGCTCAAAGCAGTGTTTTCAGGTTTTACCCCTAGGTACATCTGTTCCAGAGCCGCCTCGACCTTCTCGTATCCCGAAAGGGATATATTTCATGGAAAACTCAAAAAATCTCTACAATACAAAAATTCTAGGAAGTTCTTATATACTAATACTCAAAGTCTATCTTAGGGCTATGTGCTCTAATGAGAGTTTATCTAAATCTAGTTTCCAAGGTTTTCACTAAACTTCCTCAAATACCAACTGTAATTCCCCAACCCTAGTTACCCAAATTTGGTGCATTATTACGTATCTTTGTCATGTTCCCAAAAGATCAAGTCTTGAAAGACCGATTAGTTTAGTAGCCTTGGAAGTACTAGATACATTAATAAGGTTTAGATTACATCATAGAATGAAAAACTACAACAACATTGTTTCCATAGACCACACTCATATCCCCTCAGACTATCCCTGTAGGTCAGTCATAAAATACTTCTTCGCATCCTGAGAATAATAAAACATATAAAGGTGTGAGTTCAGATGCCCAGTAAGGATAAAAATATAGCGGAAACTTTAATAAATAAGAATAAAAATTTAAAGCAATGTATAAGACTAAAACAAAAGCCTTTTAAACTTGAACTTCAGAATAATATGGAAAAGATAAAATAAAATAATTCCATTTACTTAATCACATGAATATTCTACTAGTCGAATAATCACATGCAATATCAATATCCACTTTCATAATGATGGAATGCATAATGCCAGACTTTCATAACCACATAGTCAAGGCCTTGTGCCAAGACTAAATATAAGATTTTTTGAAGGCCTTGTACCAAGACACTAGTTTGTCTCAGGAGATCTACCGTTGCATCGAGCAGCTATAGCGGGCTCTAACCATCACATAATAAGTCTAATGCATTCCTCATATGAAAAAGTTGAAACATAACATAAAAATTCATATTAAAACTAGCATATAAAATGTCAATAATTTATCCATAAACCATGAATGGTATAAAAATAACACATCCACAGTCAAACCTATCACAAAACCATCAAGAAAATATAGATGTTTTTTTATCATAATAAATTAAGTTCAAATAAACTTAAAATCCATAAAAGGATGTTGACATATATGAAATCAAAACCTTTTTTATATAAATATCTCTTTCTATTTTGAAATCATTTAAAATTCACATAATTATAAAATAAAACATTTATATTTGAAAATATTCTTAAAATATTGTAAGGGAAGCTTCGATGATGTTATAATGGTGGAAAATTTCTGCACCCACTGTATAAGTTAAAACAAACATTCTTACCTTAATTTTGTCGAAAAGGTTATAAAATACATTGTCTGGAAAAAGACGGAAAGATTACTTTATAAAAATCTTATAAAAAGTAAAAAAGGGCATAAATGACTTTAACCCATAGTCTATTAAATAGTAATAATGTTTTGAAATACATTTTAAAGAAACATGGATGTAGATTATAAAGATTTCCTAGTAGATAATTATGTAAAAACAACCTCGAATAATAAAGAGATTGTGAAATTAACCCTTACCTTGTAATTTTCCTTGGTAGAGGGAAAGTTAAACTCCTATATAATGGTGAAATAATTGTTATTAAATTATACAAGAATCATATACATTATTATGATATCATATATAATCTTTTAACATTTCTTTGTTAGTAATATCTTAGTATTATCATTGTTTCGGGTGTTAACAGATTATTTTTACTTTATATTATTTGTTATGTGAGTAATATTTGTTATGTATGGGATGTAGCTTATTCATATCCAGAATGATATAAAGTTTTTAAACATTATTATTAATAATCTAATTAAAATCAGTGTTGAATGGATATGATGTGGAATGAATCTCATCGCCTTCGTGGAGATGGTAATCTGTACGTACGCACGAGCGACAATATCATTCTTTTGATATTAAAATAATATATAATTGGATGTTATATCGTATATATAGAATCTTTATCATGTTATATTTATTATTTACATCAATTTCAAATCATTATTATAACCATCCAAATAAAAATGTATTGAATAACAATTACCCCACGATGTGGAGTCTGTAAGCTGTACGTACACACGTATGGTGACATGTCATTCAAAGGATAGATTGAATAATGAATTTGGTTGTAAAATATTTATAATAACATCACAGTATATATAAATTACTAGGGTTATTATTTTATAATGGAAACAACAAAGAAAAAGGAAGTGGAAGAAGAAATGAACATGAAAGAGGTGGTGAGATATTTACCTCTTCTTTGGGTTCTTCCTTTTTATTTGATCAAAAGGGATCCTTAGGTTGACTTTATGACTAAAGTAAGGACTCTATGATGAATTTAGGATATTTTAGAGGGTATTTGGGTAGGTTTTGGGCAAGCCAAATGGCTTGATGGTGTGAATTATAGTGAATGGGAAGTGCCCTTTTATTTGAGGGGCGAGGGGCACCTTAGGAAAATATAGAAATATTATTTTATAATACAATTATTTCTGGTTTATAATGGCTCCAAAATGGATTATTTAAAGGATAAGGAGGGTATGGGTTAAAAAAACACACAAACAATAGGTTTTATACAGGTTTGGGTCACTATATTAACTTTATCTTTTAGATTTAACTCTTAGTTAAATAGTTTGAAATTTACCATGTCTCTTTGTATTTTTATATTATATGCTTAATAAACTTACTATATAATTCCAAAAGAACCCCAAGAGGTTCATTAATGATACAACTATCATTATATAAGTCCTTTAGCAGAACATTAGTTTTTTATGAATAGAATATCAATTAATAATATAATATTTGTTTTAAAAACTCTTTTATGTCAATTTTTACACTATTTGATATTTTTTTTATTATAAATTCATAAAATCATTATTACTTCCAAAAAAATTCATTTGACCAACCCCAAAATGTAATATTTACCACTAAAATTAGTGTAATTCATAAAAAGTCACAAATTACATTTATTTGGATATTTATAATATGAATTATTTAAATATTTCATTAATTAGGTAATTACTACATCATCATTGTGTCATAAATAAATTAAATTATTTAATGTCTAAAAAAATATAAATAAAATACCATTATGTAGGAAATAATTTTATATTTATAATTAATATTTATAGTCGAATTTATCTTTTGTATAACCCTATATTAAAAATGTTTTAATTATTAAACATTGATTTTAACTCTTTTAACTCTTCTTTAAATAAAATACTAATAAGTGTCCTAATCAAATCCAAGTGAACCAAATAGGACCATATTTTATTACTAAGGTTGTTTTATGTCTAATTATACTTTTACAATAGAATTAGGACATGTGTTAGGGTAATAATAATATCATTTTTACCATTAATAACCCAATTTACTTTTAACAGTGGTAAATAAAAGTAAAAAGTTACTATTCACCAAAAATTATTTTCATCTTATTGAACCAAAATTTTAAAACTGATATCAACCATGTATTTTTGATTTCTGAAATTCGAATCACAGAAGCGGTAAAATTAAGTTTTATGTGAATTTGTAAATTCTCCTATTAGGTGGGTAAAAGATGGAGAAAAGTTCAATATAATTTTAATATATCTAAAATTATTATAAACTGACTCAAATGAATTACATTGAACTTATATAGGTATTATGTATCTATTTTGACATAAAAGTTTTTTAAATATAACAAATAATTATTTAAATAAAAATTCGGTTTTAAACTATAACTTAGTGTTTTTCACTATTCCAAAAAAATTGAATGGTTTAAGAAAAATACCAAAAATTAAACCTAAGATAATTTCAATTTTCTAAATCCAAAAATGAAGTCCATTTTTAAGAATAAAATTTATAAAATTTCAGAACGTTGGTATTACTATTCATAACAGCTAGTTTGATTGGTTGTGGTGTGTTAAAACTTGAAGTTGCGTAAACCACAAGCTATTGTATTATTCAAAGAGAAGTGTACCGTGGAAGTTTGGGGTGTTACATATAATATGTATAATGGGTTAATAATTAATAATATTACACATTACCTTAATTATTATATTTATAATTTTAAAAAATATAGCACTAAGCGACCTGATCTGAGTAACAATTGGGCCTCTTTTTCTATGAAAATATCTATTATTAGGTTCTTTTTTGATCCCCGTATCAGTTCATACTCATCACATTAAAATATTACAAGAATTAGTTCTTTATCATTCATATAATAGAAACCTAAATTTTTTGAAGACCAAATTTTGGAGTGAAAAAATTATATTATTGGTCTACTATCTTCCCATTAGAAGTTCAATTCCGTGGATTCTTGAATATTTAAAGAATCATATAATGAAAATATAAGGATTTGATGGCTAGAAGATGGTTTAAATTATTATGAGGTTTTCCATATGTTTTTACTTTCACTAGAACTCAAATTAAAAGCATGTCGTTCTGGTTGAATCTCACTCAAACCAAGGATCCTGATAATTGAGGAATACACCCCCAGTTTGATCTGACTTCTGATCAGAAATTAGTTTCTCAAGCTTGGTTCCATATCAAAGGGGTGAATTTTTTTTGTAATGCCCCGACCCTAGAAGCCCAGAGTTGGTGCATTATTTTAAAACATTGGCATGATTACAAGGAATCAAGTCCCGAAAGACCGATCAGTTTAGCAGTCTTGGAAAATAGATTACATACATGAATGTTACATTACACATTAAGAAATAAAACACAACATAAATGATCCTTTGAGAATTAGATTAGTCCCCTAGATTAACCTAGCTTATCAATCATAATACACTTCTTGGAATCCTGGGAAAATTAAAACATAGAAATGGGTGAACTCTGATGCTCAGTAAGGATAACAAAATAGCGAAAACTTTCATAAATAAGCATAATCATTTAAGGTGATGTATAAGAGTAAAACTGAAGCCTTTTAAACTTAAACCTCAGCCTAATATGGATAATATATAATAAAATAATTCCATTTACTTATTCACATAGATATTATACTAGTCGAATAATCACATGCAATATCAGTAGCCACTTTCATAATGATAGAATGCATAATGCCAGACTTCATAACCATATAGTCAAGGCCTTGTGCCAAGAATACAAATAAGATTTTATCAGTACCTTGTTCCAAGACAATAGTTTGTCTTGTGAGACCTACCGATGCATCTAGGAGCTATAGCAGGCTTCACCCATCACTTACTAAGTCCAATGCATTCCTAATATGAAAAAGTTTAAAGATAGCATAAACATTCATATTAAAAATAGAATATTAAATGTCAATATTTATCCATAAACCATGAATGGTATAAAAATAACACATCCATAGTCAAACATATCACAAAACCTTTAATACAATATGGAATATTTTAATCATAATAAATCAACCTCGATCAAGAATAATTTCCAGTAACGGATGTTGACATAGATGAAAATGATCATTAAAAATCTTTGAGGGAAATATCCCTTTTTCATGAAATCATTTTTAAAATCACACAATTTATAAAGGAAGTCATTTAAAAGGTATTTTTTAATTAAAGTGTCCCATTCCACTTTGAATCTTTTGAAAGGAATTAAAATTTTAAAACATTCATGTCCATATAAATAAATCCTTAAAATTATTTTGAAAACATGAACATTAATGAAAATGATTTAGAAGAATAAATATTTAAAACATTTAAAATGAGGTTTTAGAAAAAAATTACCTAAAAAATAATCCCTTTGAAAACTATTTTATGAAACATGGAAATGGATAATAAATATGTTCGAGTAAAAACTTACACATAAACAATCTCAGATAATAATGAGATTGAGAAATTAACTCTTACCTTGTACCTTGCTTTAGTTGAGGGTATGTTTAACCACCTGTATAAATATGGTAGTATGTTATCATAACCCTATTAATATTTATGATATCATACATGATTCATTTATGACTTATACTACCCATTTAATAATAATTTCCATGTTAAATTAACATTTCGGGTAATAATCGCTTTCTTTATCGTAAGTGTTTTAGCTTGTTAATATTGATTGCATCATGTAGATAATGATTTAAATACTTCCAGAATATAGAAAATGTTTTATATATCATATATATTTTGAATATAAATATGTATAATATACATATATATGAAATGGAAAACACCATTTATGGAGATGGTAGGTTGGACGTACGCATAAACCATGTTCCCATTTTCATATCGTATTGAAGGGAACTAAGTCAATAAGATATATATAAGTACATAAATAGATAAATATATATATATATATATCTAGTAGAATTATTATTTCATATATTACATAATTATTAATGATATATATTTTATAATCATCGTTGAACGGTGAACGTGGAAATGAATCTCATTGCGTCGTGGAGACGATAATCCGTACGTACGCACGAGAGACATTATCATTATATTGATGGTGAAATAGTATGTAATTGGATCGTATATCATATATAAAGAATTATTAACATGTTATATTTATTATTTACATTAGTTATACTCATTATTGTACCCATCCATATAATGAAGTGTTTGAATAACAAACTACACCACGACGTGGAGACGGTAATCTGTACGTACGCATGTATAGTGACTTTGTCATTTATAGGGTGGATAGAATAATGAATATGGTTGTACCATTTTTTAATAACATCAAATTATATATAATACACTGGATTTATTATTTTAGAATTGAAACAACAAAGAAAGACGAAGTGGAAGAAGAAAAAAACTTGAAAGAGGTGATGAAATATTTACCTCTTCTTTGGGTTCTTCCTTTTGATTTGATCAAATGACCTCCTTAGGTTAGCTTTTTGACCAAATTAAGGCCTCTAGGATGAAGGGAGGAATGTTGGGCGGATATTTGGGCAGGGTTTGGCCGAGCCAAAAGGCTTTGGAGGTGTGAAATTAAGATAAGTGGAAGTGCCCTTTTATAAAAGAGGTGAGGGTCACATTAGGAAAAGCTTGAAATATTATTTTATAATAAAATAATTTTCGATTTATAATGGCTCCAAAATGAATTCTCTAATGGATAAGGTGATTAAGGGTCAAAAAACTCTCAACAAATAGGTTTTAGATAGGTTTAGGTCATCATATTAACCTTATCTTTTAGATTTAACTCTTAGTTAAATAGTTTGACATTTACCATGTCTTTTTGTATTTTTATATTATATGGTTAATAAAAATACTATAAACTTCTAGGAGAACCCCAATAGGTTAATTAATGACATATATAATATTATTAAGCTCTTTTGGTAGAACCTTATATTTTTAGGAATATTATATCAAACCCTAATATAGTATTTGTTTTAAAAACTCAAATATATCAATTTTGACATTATTAATTAAATGATTATTATTAAAGTCATATAATCTTTATTACTAAGAAAAAGATTCATATGTTCAATACTAACATGTAATATTAACCTATAAAATAAGTCAAATTGATCAAAAGTCTAAAATTAAATTTATTTGGATATTTATAATATCAATTATTTTAATATTTCATTATTAAGGAAATTACTCCGCCATCATTGTGTCATAAATAAATAAAATTATTTAATTCCTAAAAATTATAAATAAAATATCTTTATATAGGAAGTATTTTTTGATTTCTAATGGATATTTATATTTGAATTTATATTATGCATAACCCTATATTAAAAATGGTTTAGTAAATAAGCTTTGAATTTAACTCTTTTAACTCTTCTTTGAATAAAATAAAAATAAATGTCCTAATCTAATCCAAGTGGACCAGAGAGAATAATATTTTATTAATAAGGGTTTTTTGCTCTAATTATACTAATTCAATAGAATTAGGACATGTGTTAGGGTAACATAAATATCATTTTTACCATTAACTACCCTATTTACTTTTAACCGTGGTAAATAAAAGTAAAAAGTTACAATTCACCAAAAATTATTTTCATCATATTGAACCAGATTTTACTTATTGATATCAGCCATGTCTGTAAAATTTTTTAAATTCAACTCACAGAAGCGGTAAAATTAATTTTTATTCAAATTTGCAAATGCTCCTAGGAGGTGGGTAAAAGACTGTAAAATATTGGATAAAATTTTATATATCTAAACTTATTATAAAATGACTCCAACTAATTAAATTTAAAATATATAGGTATTATGTATCTATTTTGACCTAAAATTAACTAAACTAAAATAACTAATTATTTAAATAAAAAACCAGTTTTATATAATAACGTTGTGTTTTTCACTATTCATCAAAAATTGAATGTTTTCAGAAAAATACCAAAAATTTACACTAACATAATTTTGAAATTCCAAATTCTAAAATTATGTCTATTTTACCAAATTAAAAACATAGAAATTTCATTTATTAATTTAGAATTAATTCCCGTTGTCAAAACCAAAAAGCGGGTTTTTAAAAATTAAAAACTACCAAAAGATTGACACGTGTTTATGTCAAATTTAAATTTGAAATTACTTATAATGGAATAAATTGTATTAGATGATAAAAATATAATCTAATTATACTTCAAAAACATTCAAATACATAATTTATCACTATAAATTAATTAGATTAAAAAAAATTTGTTTTCAATTAAAACATAGTATTTTCCCTATTCATCAAAATATGAAAGTTATCAAAAAAGTACCAAATATTTATTTGAACTAAATTTTTAGGTCCCAATTCTAATGAACAATTTAATTTTATTAAATTGAATATTTAAAAGTGTCAAATATTGGTTTTAAAAAGGGTTCTCCATTAAAAGGTGGTAAAATTGCATTTTTTAAAAAATACTTCTTTTATCTGAAAAAATGAATTTGTTATTATATTAGGTCTAAGAAAGACATGATATGAATTTTAAAATTATATATATTATATTATATTCAAAATTCAGTTAATACTATTCATAACTTCTTTTTGAGCGGTTAGTTTAATAAGTTGTGGTGCGCCTGAACTCGGTGTTGCGTGTAGCGAAAGCTATTGAATTACATTAATGAGATAACGTACAATGAAATCATGGGGTGTTACATTCTCCCCTCCTTCAATAAATTGAGTCCTCAAAATTTGAAAAAAAATTTCGAAAATAATTGGTTAAAAATAGAAAAAATACCTTTGTGGAAAACCCACATCAGAAATTGGTTTAAAAAAACTTACTCTTAATAAGAGTGAAAGGGAAATGGAAAATTTACCACCAAATCATGATATATATTAGGAGAACATTGGTGGCAATTATAGGCACTTAATTAGAGGAAAAACATAAATATTTATAGGAAATTATTTAGGTCATCAATCACAAACAAGTGTAAAATTGAGGGCCTCAAAGCCATCAATATAAGATGGTGTAAAATATCATCGGTTCAAAAAATCATATGGTATTAGGATAATTTTTTTTTGTTTTATGATCCCTGACCTAATGTTGAAGAATTAATTTATTCATATTATAAGAGGAATATATATATATATATATATACTTGACATGTAGAGTTTCATCCTTCAACTAATTCCTACCACAAACTCATATTTCACTCCAAAAGATAATAGAAATCATAAATATTCTATTTATCCTAATTGTATAGGGTTCCAAAAATAATGAATTTATAATTCAATTGTAATACTATTTAAAAAAACTACATTATACCAACTAGGACATCACATATTCTAGTGGTAGGTGATCCACCCAAGTCTCTCTTCGGTTGTGGGTTCAAGTTTCGCAGCCTTGCCGGATGCGACGGGTAGTCACCCGACCTCTGGGTTGTCCTTTTTATGACAATCCAAAAATAATCTCATGAAATGATTTATCCTTAACAATAGTATCCAATGTCAAACTTAATCGATTCCAACCTTTAGACTTATCCAAAATAATTCTTTCCAAATTAACAATCTAAAAATTATAAGGAAGGTAAACACAATGAAGATCTTTTTGACCAAGTAATAACATGTGAATACCTTCATCATGTATTATTTTAAAACACAGTAACACCCTAAATTATCATATAACCGTATTGGTTACATTTGTGCTCCCTTACTCCTTATAGAATGCTAGATATACTCCTTATATCAAAAAATGTTGTAAACTCCAACAATAATGGAATAAACAAACCATTAACTAGTTCCAAAGATGTCAATAATATCCAATACAATTTATCCAAATCAATCATCTCTTATTCCAAAATCAATGCCTTGGTATCAAGACCATATTTTAGTTTTGTTTTTCCCTCAACCATGTATTTTCAAAAAAGTTTAACTTTCCACTAAGTCACTTTTCTTTCTTCCACACAATCTCAAGTTCTTAATCAAATAGTATTGCAGTACAATCCTTATATACTGTATAATTCTTATAACATGTACATCATTAATACAATACTCAAACTAAACAATACTTTAATAACAACATATGAACTCTTAATCATTCCTCTTCAACTTCGGTAGTGTCATAACTTGATTATTATCCAATAGCAGCATTTGGGGTATACTATGATGAATTTGACATTGATTCGTGTAGTGTCCCAACTCCTTGTAGATAAAGCATTGTACATTTGAAACCTTTTCCCCCCTTTGCAATCATGTACTTGGTGTCCTTTTTCACCACACTTATAACAAACTCACATTCCCTTCCATCATTTACCAAGGTGATTCTTTCCACAGTTATCACATATGGGAAAATCCTTCTTTCCCTTATTCCATTTATCCATCTTTCTCTCTAAAATCCTTTTCTTCTCTGGTATCCCTTCAAAGCCATATGAGTCAAAAAATTCTTTACTTATCTTATAAACACATGATATTATTTCTTTATATGATGATAATACATGGGAAACTATTTCCTTTCTAAATGTTGGCTTAATACCATGAAAGATATGATCCTTCTTACTCTTTGGATCATGTGTATTGCTGGAGGTCTCATTTCATCTACTAGGCTTTATTTTTAAACAATGGCATACACAAGGTTAGTTTATGAATCAAAATGAATAATTAAAAACTTGTAAAATAGTTGACATAAATTGAACAGTTCATGGATATAATCCATAATCATAAAAAAATGTTTTCTTTGAGAAAGTATATACTCATAAACCCTTCATAGTGGTTTGTAAAGCCAACTAGAATTATCCTATGTATATCTCCTGGGAGTGTCGTAACCAAGAGTGCAGCAATGCCTGTTGTCATGAACCAGTTTTCATTTGAGTCCAGCTCAAAGTAGTGTTTTCGGGTTTTACCCCTAGGTACATCTGTTCCAGAGATGCCTCTACCCGCTCGTATCCAGACAGATATGTACTGCTTGGAAAACTCACAAAATCTCTACAGTACCAAAATTCTAGGAAGTTCTTCTACACTAATTCTCAAAGTTTATCTTAGGGTAGTGTTCTCTAATTAGAGTTTTTCTAAATCTAGTTTCCAAGTTTATTGTTAAACTTCCTCAAATTCCAACTGTAATGCCCTGACACTAAAAGCCCTGAGTCGGTGAATTATTTTAATACATTGGCATGATTACAAGGAATCAAGTCCCAAAAGAACGATCGATTTAGTAGTCCCGGAAAATAGATTACATACATGAACGTTACATTACATATTATAAAATATAACACAACATAAATGATCCTTTGAGAATGTTATTAATATCATATCTTAACCTTGATTACCAATCATAATACACTTCTTGGAATACAGGGAAAATTAAATCATAGAAAGAAGTGAGCTCAGATGCTCAGTAAGTATAACAATATAGCAGAAACTTTCATAAATAAGCATAAACATTTAAGGAAATGTATAAGACTAAAACAAAATACTTTTAAACTTAAATATCAGCATAATATTGAAAAGATACCATAAAATAATTCCATTTAATTATTATCATCGATATTCTACTAGTCGAATAATTAAATGCAATATCAATAGCCACTTTCATAATGATGGAATTCATAATGCCATGCATCATAACCACTTAGTCAAGGCCTTGTGCAAGGACTAAAAATAATATTTTGTCAAGGTCTTATGCCAAGACACTTGTTTGTATCATGATACCTACCAATGAATTGAGGAGGCTCCACCTATCACTTACTAAGTCCAACACATTCCTCATATGAAAAGGAATAAACATAACATAAAAATTCTTATTAAAAATTGCATAAAAAATATCAATACTTTATCCAAAAACCATGAATTTTATAAAAATAACACATTCACAGTAAAACACATCACAAAACCTTCAATACAATATAAAATATTTTAATCATAATAAATCAACCTCAATCAATAATAATATCTAATAAAGGATGTTGACATAGTTGAAAATGATCAGTAAAACTCTTTGAGAGAAATATCCATTTTTCCGGAAATAATTTTTAAAAGTCACACAAATTATTAAGGAAGTCATTTAAAAGATATTTTTAATCAAAGTGTCCCATACCACTATTAAACTTTTGAAACGAATTAAAATTTTAAAATAGTCATGTCCATACAAATAAATCATTAAAATCATTTTGAAAACCTGGACATTAATGAGAATGATTTATAAGAATAAATATTTAAAACAATTAAAATGATGTTTTAGTAAAAAATCCCTCAAAAAATAATCCCTTTGAAAAATATTTTATGAAACATGGACATGGATAATAATGATGTCCCAGTAAAAACTTACACATAAACAATCTCAGATAATAATGAGATTGAGAAATTAACCCTTACCGTGTACTTTCCTTTAGTCGAGCATATGTTTAACCTCCAGTATAAAGATTGTATTATGTTATCCGAACCATATTAATTTTTATGATATCATAAATGATTCATTTATGACTTCATACTACCCATTTAATAATAATTTCTATGTTAAATTAACATTTTTCTTAATAATCGCATTCCTTATTGTACGTGTTTTAGCTTGTTACGTATGATTGTATCACTTAGATATTGATTTAAATACCTCAATAATATATAAAAATTATTTATATATCATATATATATATATAGAATATAAATATGTATATTAGACAAATATATGAAATGGAAAACACCGTTTATGGAGACGGTAGGTCGTACGTACGCCTAAATGTTGTTTCCATTTTCATATCCTAATGAACTGAACTAAGTGAATAAGATATATGTAAGTAAATATATATATATATATATATCAACAGAAGCATTATTATTTCATATATTACATACTTATTAATGACATATATTTTATAATCATCGTTGAATGGAGAACGTGGAAATGAATCTCATCGCGTCGTGCATACGGTAATCCGTACTTACGCACGAGCAGAAATATCATTATATTGATGGTGAAATCATATGTAATTGGATGTTATATCATATATTAAGAATTATTAACATGTTACATTTATTATTGACATCATTTATACTCATTATTATACCCATCCAAAAAATGAAGTGTTTGAATAACAAACTACACCACGACGTGGAGACGGTAATCCGTACGTACGTACGTATGGTGGCTTTGTCATTTATAGGATGGATATAATAATGCATATGGTTTTACCATTTTTATAATAATATCTCCGTATATATAATATAATGGATTTATTATTTTAGAATGGAAGCAACAAACAAATAGGAAGTGGATGTAGAAAAGAACTTGAAGGATTTGATGAAATATTATCTCTTCTTCAGGTTCTTCCTTTTTATTTGATAAAAAGGGCTCCTTAGGTTGGGTTTTTGAGCAAATTAAGACCTCTATGATGAAGGGAGAAAAGTTTTGAGGATATTTGGGTAGGGTTTGGCCGATCCAAAAGGCTTTGGAGGTGTGAAACTATGAGAAGTGGAAGTGCCCTTTTATAAGATAGGTGAGGGTCACTTTAGGAAAATCTTGAAATATTATGTTATAATATAATCATTTTCTATTTCTAATGGATCCAAATTTAATTAATTAAAGTCTCAGGTGGGTATGGGTCGAAAAACTCTCAACCAAAAGGTTTTAGACAGGTTTAGGTCATCATATTAACCTTACATCTTATATTTAACACTTAGTTAAATAGTTTGACATTTACCATGTCTCTTTGTATTTTTATATTATATGGTTAATAAAATTACTATAAACAACCAATAGAACCCCAATAGGTTTATTAATGACATATATAATATTATTAAGGCCCTTTGGCCGAAACCTTTATTTTTAGGAATATTATATCAACCAATAATATAATATTTGTTTTAAAAACTCAATTATGTCAATTTTGTCATTATTTATTAAATGATTTTTGTTAAAGTCCTAAAAACTTTATTACTTTGAAATAAATTCATATGTTCAATAATAACATGTCATAATAACCTAGAAAATTATTTTAATTCATTAAAAGTCTCAAATTACATTTATTTGAATATTTATAATATCAAATATTTTAATATTTCGTTATTAATGTAATTACTATGTCATCATTGTGTCATAAATAAATTAAATTATTTAATGTCTAAAAATTGTAAATAAAATATAATTAAGTATGAAATCTTTTTAACTTTATAATCAATATTTATAGTAGAATTTATATTATGTATAAACCTATAATAAAAATGGTTTAGCTATTAAACATCGAATTTAACTCTTTTAACTATTCTTTAAATAAAATAATAATAAAAGTCCAAATCTAATCCAAGTGGAACAAAAAGAATAAAATTTTATTCCTAAGGTTGTTTTTCGTCTAATTATATTTATCCAATAGAATTAGGATATGTTTTAGGGTAATAATAATATCATTTTTACCCTTAATTACCCTATTTACTTTTAACCGTGGTAAATAAAATTAAAAAGTTACTATTCACCAAAAAATTATTTTCTTCTTATTGAACCAAATTTTACTTGCTGATATCAACCAAATATCTTGGATTTTTGAAATCCAACTCATATAAGTGGTAAAATTATGTTTTATTCAAATTTGTAAATGCTCCTAGGAGGTGGGTAAAAACGATAAAATGTTCGTTAAAATTTTATATATATAAAATTATTATAAAATGAATCCAATGAATTAAATAGAAAATATATAGGTATTATGTTTCTATTTTTACCTAAAATAAATTCAAATAAAATAACTAATTATTTAAATAAAAAGTCAGTTTTATATAATAACACAGTGTTTTTCACTATTCATCAAAAATTGAAAGTTTTTAGAAAAATACAACAAATTTACCCTAAGATAATTTTGATATTCTAAATTCAAAAATGAAGTCTATTTATCAAATTCAAAACCTATAAGTTTCATTTATTAAATTAAAATTTATTCCCGTTGTCAAAACCAATAAGCGGGTTTTTATAAAGTAAAAACTACCAAAAGATTGACATGTGTTTATGTCAAATTTAAATGTGAAATTACTTATAATGACCTAAATTGTATTTAAGGATAAAAATATAATATAATTATAATTTTAGTACATTCAAATTCATAATTTATCACTATAAATTATTTCGATTAAAAAAAATTGTTTTCAATTAAAACAATGTATTTTTCACAATTCATCAAAATATGAAAGTTATCAGAAAACTACCAAAAATTTATCTGAACTAAATTTTTATGTCCCACATCTAAAGAAAAATTTAATTTCATTAAATTTAATATATAAAAGGGTCAAATATTGGTTTTAAAAAGGGTTCTCCATTAAAAGGAGGTAAAATTGATTTTTTTGAAAAATACTTCTTTTATCTAAAAAATGAATTTGTTCTTATATTATGTATAAGAAACACATAATATGAATGTTAAAATTATATAGAGTATATAAGATTCAAAATGCAGTTAATACTATTCATAACCTCTTTTGGAACGGTTAGTTTAATAAGTTGTGGTGCGCTCGAACTCGGTGTTGCGTGTAGTGCAAGCTATTGAATTACTTTAATGAGATAACGTACTATGAAATCTTGTGGAGTTACATTTTTGAGACCTAGAAATCGTCTAGTATTTTAATTCAACCATTGGAATTCCCATTAAATTTAATGTAGTGACTTAGTGTGTAACTTATGGTCACTTTTCTAATATTATCATCAAGTTAAACCTATTTTGTCCTCTCATTGTAAATATTTTCTTTGTTTTTTATGAATTTATGTTTTAGATTTCAGTAGATTATGAACAACTGGATATAGTTCATTTTGATTTTAATTGTACTATACTTGTAAAGGAAATATGTAACTATAGTTTGAGATGTACTAACTTTAAGAATACTGGAAACTTGGTTGAGTAATGTAATTTTAAACTATATATTAATGAAAACATGCTGGTGGGAACTAACATTGTTACTATCGAGGGAAGAAAATAATCAAATAATACTGATTCTAATGTTATTCTCATTTAAATGAAGCATGGTAAGAAGGTATCAAATTTGGTTCATTTGCAGGGTTAGAAGGTTTGTAGTCATGTTACTAAATAGATGGATGGTAACTCTTCCAATGGTATGGTCGGTGAAGCTCATGATTTTGTTAACCATCCTAATGAAGGGACTATAGAAGAGATGTATCAAAATTATAGGTTCTTATATAATCACTCATTCCAAAGTTTCCATCTTGGAAAAGGGTTGATGACTGATATTTAGGGTTTTGTTAACACTGTTCATGGTAATAATAAAGAAATTCTTTCACAAGAGGATTTGGATTTGGAATTTTTCACTTGAGATCAATGAGATTATTAATGATTAGAGAAATTATTTGGGAATAGATTTTTTTATTTAGGCTTATTATATGAGGCGACCTGATTAGTGGTCTTTTAGTGATGATGAACTTTAATCAGCGGAACTATAATTAATTTTTAATTTCAAATATCATGATAACAAAGTCAAGAAGTCTCTTACCTTGGTGGATTCATCACATTCTCAACTCAAGAATAAAAAGAAATCCTTGCTTAAGGGCCCTAAAAATGACTAACCTATTGTTACTTTGGATCATGGTAAAACTACATCTATAAATTAAAGGAAGTGTGGGGATACCAATGACATACAAGTTAACTCAATTATATTTTTTTCTATGGGCTCTTAATATAAATCTAGAGATCTAGTTAAGGAAGAGAATGAGGTGCCTACAAAAGATCTAGGGATTAAGGTTCATTATTTTATTTTAAGAATCAGATCTTAAAATCAAGGAATATAGGATAGCGATTTGAATGATTTCAATAGAGGTTCTGGTACATCTATTTTTCTAATTTAACAAAATAGTGAAAAGTGCACTATGTATAATGGGGAGCCCACTCAATCCATACAAAATTTGAATCTAAACCGCATCAAAAGGAGTTGAAAAAGGCAGTGGTTATTGATTTGGTGAGACTTGGAAGCCTTATTGAAACAATTTTAGTGAATGATGTTATTGTTTCCCTGTTTAAGGTTGCCTTTGAGATTGATTCTTAAAACCTAGTTTCGAGCAAGTGGAGATTTTTCTCCATATTTTAGTCAATTAGAATAGCTAAATTTTTTGGAATGTATGTTGAAATTATTAAAAGGTGTAAATACCTATTTCATTTATGGTTTTAAATTAGAGATGGAATTTGAATTTTTGACTTCCAGAGTGGGATCCATTTTGAAAATTAAGATTTAGATTGGAATTTTGAAAGTTGGAGTGCCATAAGTTTTTTTTGGGTATGGATCCAGGTCTAGGAGCTTTCTTAGGTTCTCAAGTGAGTCTTAATATTTTCATGATTATTTTTAGATTATTTGAAAGGGTATTCCCCTATTAATGTTAAACATATGGTTAGGGAAACAATGTAGTTAAACTGTATCGGTTGGTTTTGGCTTGGGGATCAGTTCGTGGTTGACACATTATTGTAGGGAAATGATGAATAAACTGTAATTTGGATTTAGAAGGGTTTCAAATTGATGGAACATGGTTTTGAAAATTGTGAGGCTAATCTGTGTGAGATAAGTGTCCTTGGATAGTGAAGGCTGAATGGTTGGCACATGGTTTGGAAAATTGTGTGTCTATATAAAAATTTTTAATAAGGGGAAAATATTATTTCCCTATTTTTTTTAAAATCCTCAACCTTTATCTTCTACCTCTCACACACACCTAAGATTTCCTTCCCCGATCTCTTACACCTTTCCCCCCTTATTTTGGGGTGATATTGGTGGTGTTATTTAGTGATTGGGGTGAATTTCCACCTCTCATTACTTAATTATTCCTTCCTTATTGATATCAATGATTTCTTGATGTTTTAGTTTAGGGTTTTAGTGAAGATTTCACCATATCATAGTTAAATCATCGAAGAATGGGTAATAATTCAAATGGATTAGCTAGAATACATATTGAGAGGACAATCACATGAAATTGCAAGCCGTTTCAATAAAGGTAAACCACTTGATAGTTTTTATTGTTTTTTTCTTAAATTGGATAAAATTTACTATTTAACAATTACCATGTGATAGGGATTTTTCACATCATTATGTCAAGAGCATACCATGGTACTTCTATGTACATTTAGTCACGGGTCTAGTGTGGCGAGGTGATCCAATGACTGATTAAGAAATTACAGTTTTTGGTTTTAAATTGTGCAATTAATTATAAATTGTAAAATTAATTGAATTGAATAATTAATTATAAAATTTATATAATTAATTATATGTGATGTTGGACTATTGGATAGGAGCATGAGTCGATGTTTGAGCTTAGAAAATCTTGATCAGTGGTGTATGAGGTTGTTTTTCACGGAAATTGATTCATAAATGAGGTATATAGTACTTTGAGTATACCCCTTGGTTTATGAATTTCATTATGTGACATGTGATATATAGTCTCTCCACTAAGGGAGATTGAGATATTTTAATTATATAAATTTTTTAATTAAAATAAAATTGCTATGAATGGATTGTATTATTAAAATATCACTTAAAATAGATGCATATGATTCATGTATTAATATTATATATATATATATTATATTAAATATGCATGTGATGAATATTCAATGTGTTTTATGAAATTTTGTTGATGCCACTTACACTCCCATAAGGTTTTACATTAGTTACAAACAAAAGAGTTGGTTTATTTATGATTTTCTTATTCATTGAAGTGTTTATTTAATTATAAACCCAATTAAATTTAATTCATTTTTTTTATTACAAATGGGGGGTGTCTAGATTGTCATATATAAAGAGAATAGTTCACTTTTATTAAGTGTGTATGGATAACATTCATTCGATGTGTTAGTGGTCATCAGTTTCATGTAAATATTTCATAAAGATCCTTATTTCCAAACATTATTTTTCACTCCAAAGAAGGATCTAATACCCCTTCAGATGTTGGGGTATCCTAACTATTTGATATTGGATCCTTTATTTGGAATATCTACTTGTAGGTAGGGTTCTTTTATTAATTTCGCCTTGTGATCTTCCTCAAATGTTCTCATGAGATCAATAGAGATGGATACTAAAACTTATATTTTTCTAGTACACAGTTCACCTATATTTTTACGATAATTTACACATTTAATATATTGAAGACAAATATATTTGTTTTTGGGGTTTCCCCTACCAATTAACATTAAATGATAAAACAAAACCCATAAGTGGTTTCCAAGATTGTTTCTACATGATTTAAATGTGTTTTATACACCAATTTTCAAAGGACAATAATATCTCAAAATAATAGCAATGTGGAATACCTTTACATGATCTTTGTAAACATAATATACAATTTACCTTTAAATGAGGGTTTATCATAAACATAACCCAAGACTAAACTTTATGTAAGGGTTTCACATAAAGGTAGTATGGGACCTCCCTTACATGATGTGTTCATGTAAATGTAGTTAGTTTCTTACCTTGACACATGTAAATGTAAAAGTGATGTACTCTTACATAGTATTTGATGAGTAAATGTCCTGAAATTCCACCATTATGTAGGAAGATTACATAAGGGTAATGAGATGTTATCCTTATGCATAATTTTTAATTTTAATAAGTGTAAATATAAATTTTCTAAACATTATTTTTTGACATTTGAAATTTTGTATGTTTTATACTTTTTTATAAAACATAGTAAAAGGTATTTATGAATAATTTAATTTAGAAGGAATTAATTAATTAATTAATAAATTTTAAATTGGTTATAATTAATTAAATAAATTTTTACAAAACAATTTTTCAAAATATTAAAGGATATTATTTAAAATATTTTTTTTAAATTACATGACATTATTTATGATCTAGAAATAAATTTTTTATTTAGAAATCATAAGTATTAATTTATATATTGTTTTTAAATTATAAAATATATCATATATAGATTATATAAAAAGTTTATATAATATAAATTGAATTATAAAATGTTTATAATTCATGAAATATCATAAAAAGTACAAATAACACAAAATATCAAAAAGTTCATATTAAAATGAATATAAAATGTTTAAATTTATAATTATGGAATTTTTATAATGTTTGGATAATTTATAAAATTTTCGTTGTAAGATTTTATTTATGAATTGTTAATAAATGTTTATCTCTTTTTTAAATATATTAATTTTTCATTTATTCAAAGTTTATTGCATTTCATATAACATTTTCTTATTTAGGAGTTATTAGCTTGAATTTAACTATTGGGAACAATTTCTATAAATTAGGATTTAGAATTTTCAGGAATTTAATTCTTTATTAAGTAAAGTATATACAGAGAGAAGGACATGAGGTCAAACCACCTACCATCCTGGAGACTTATTCCTTCTCTAGAATGGTGAATGGGGTTAGCTATCTTTTTCTCGTAGGCATACTAATGTAGAGATTTTCAATATCAGATAACTCTAAAAATTTACATGAAGAGTTTATATACCTTATGCAAATAATTCATTCTTGAATGTATGAATATTATTAGCTTCTATTTTAGGTTAAGTTATAGAAACTTGTGGGGGTTTTAAATATTTAATCATTAATATTATTTGAAAACATTAATTTGGAAGATAGAATATATATTCCAAAAAAATAAATCATTAGAAGCATGTAGACACAAAAGGGAGTAAAACATTAGAGGATAATGATTACATAAGATGTAATAATTATTAATTTAATATGAATATAATTTTCATTAAATTGATGAGACTTAGAAAGAAATACTCATAAATACTAAGTAAGATATTCCTTCAAAAGAGTCACTTTTCAAGGCCTTGATCATTCTGCTGGGTAGTTTCTCACCAAAGTGGGGTCCCCCTATATTATATTTTATAAAGAAATAAAGTATTGAGCGATTAAGGATTATAAAACTATGTAGTTTCATGAAAAAAGGGGTTCCCCTGGATTGTCTCATTTTAGATTATTTTGAAATTTTCTTTAGTTTACACTTAGCTCGGGAACCCCAAAGGTTGGGATACTAGATTAATATTTTTGAGTATTATCCATATGATGGATATAAAAAAGAGTTGCCTACTCAACTCTCAATGAATTAAAACACTTGTGATTGGGGTGAGTCCCTATCTAAATACCTCAAGTGATGAGTGTCCCTAAAAAAAGTTTCATTTTTAGTGAAATACGGACCTTGGACCACTGAATTGATATGATGTGAGAGTTCTCCATTTTTAGAGGGAGAATTTTCACTAAAATTCCCTAAGGAAAAGATAAAAAACATGATACTCACCTAATGATATGTCTTTTTGTAGATTATGGAATAAATCACATTAATCATTTTATAATCAATTATAAGTATAAATTATAAAATAGTTAATGATTGATATATTGTTTTGAGAAGTGTTATTAAATAGAAAAATGTTAATCATCTGAATATGAATGTTATAGATATTAGTTACACTAAATCTAACTCATGGGTATTAGATAAAAGTGTACATCAACAACTATTCTTAAAAAACAAAAATTCAATGATTGGATGGAATTAAAAAAGAGTGAAATAGATAATCATGTTGTTAACAGATAAAGAGTTGTCACATTAAAAGTCATCACTTTTGATCTAAGTCTACCTAGAAGATTAGTATTATAATTGAAAATATATTATTATGTTCCTTACATAAATAGAAATTTTATTTCTGTATATTGTTTAGAAAATATGGTATTTTTTCTTTATTAATTTGAAGAGTTGTTCTATATAGAGGGATAATTTTTATGGTATTTTGAATATAATGAATGTTTTATACACTATCTATATAAATAATCTTATATAAAAAATTAAAAATAAGATGGTTAGGGTTGAATCTAATTTTACCCCCGTTGGCATTATAACCTCAAACAAAGAAAAAAAGAAAAATATTAAAAGAATACATGGAGATGTATTTTTGGAATCATTAGACAATTAAAATTTGATAATATAAAAAAAATTATTAATAAAAATGACTAAAGAACCGTTTGGGAGTAAAAGAGAAAGGGATAGTGGACTATTGGATCCAATACAAATTAATGTATATGGACCAATGAGCATACACACAGGTTACGGTTTTAGGTACTTTGTTTATTTAATCGATTGATTTAGTTGGTATCGTAATGTGTTTCAAATGGAGAAATAGTATTATAATTTTAAAAGGTTTAAAGAGTTTTATAATTAAGTATACAATCAACTGAAAAAATAATTAAGATTCCCCAATCTGGTTAGGGTGGTGAATACGTGATCCTTGAATTCAATGATCATATGAGAAATTGTGTAATAGTTCTGTAACTTAATCCTCTTGGTAAATCGAAATGGAATGGTGTGTTTAAAAGGATAAATCATACCTTTTTACACATTGTTCAATCAATGATGAGTTATTGGGACCATCCTATGTCATTTTGGGGTCACACTTTGGAGACTAAAATATTCCTACTAAATCACATTCCATCGAAAGTAGTTCTAAAGAAACCATATGTGATATAAACTGGGAAATGTAAATTTATATATTTTATAGGTATTTTAGGTTAAAATGAACACATAGTATGAATGTATTTTCACAAGATAATCCCCAAGTAATTATTTTTTTATTAGTTGGATATCCCATGGAAGCTATGTGACATTATTTTTATAATCTTACTAAACACAATGTATTTGTAGCAGAAGATGGTGTTTTCGTTGAGTGAAAACATATAATTCAAGTATCTTAGAGGATGAAATTTGAATTTATAAAAGTCAAAGACCAAAAAATGGGAAATTTTCACGAGATGGAAGTTGAGAAAACACTATAAATAATTATTGAAGAATAGTTGATTGAAGCTAAATAAGAGCCTCAAAGGTCTAGTAGGATTCATCAGGAACTAGAGGGATATTGATTTATCATGAAAAATGACGATGAATAAATGTTTATAGGTGATGAACCTAATACCTTCTGAGAAGGAAATTAAGAATTTGGATTCTTAGAGGTGGTTTAAATCCATGGAATCTAAGACGAATTCTATGTACACTATCTATGTTTAGAACTTGGTAGATTAACCTAAAATGATATGAACCATAGGATAAAATTGACATTTTCATAATAAAACTGATATTTAGGGTGGACTTTCTACCTATAAGGTATGAATTTTGGCTAAAGGTTATAAAAAAATTCATGGTATTAAATATGAAGAATCCTTTTCACCTATTGTGATGATAAAGTCCATTTATATTTTTCATTATATATATGATCATTATGATTTTGAGATATATAATATGGATATAAAATATAGCTTCCTTAATGGTAATGTAGTCAAGAGCATGTATATGATACAACCCAAAGTTATTGAAGTTCCAAAAAAGGAAAAAAAGGTATTCATGTTGCAACATTCCATTTAAGGATTGAAATAGGCTTATTAGAGTTAGAATATCTTTTTTGATTATGAAATAAAATAGTTTTTTTTTCATCAAGAATGTGGATGATTCTTTTTAATATAAATGGGTTTAGTGGGAGTATAAAAATATTTTTGATATTGTATGTATATGGAATATTTCTTATCATAAATGGCATCCCTAAACATCATTTTGCTTTGGTGTAGATGGGTAAGTGTTTCTCAATGGAATATGTGGGTGAATTATCCTACAATTAAGGTATAAATATATATAGAGATTGATTTAAGAGGATACTTTGACCAGGTCAAAAGAATTATTTTGGTAAATTTCTAAATTAGTTTATCATGTCTAACTATAAGAAGTGGGTTTTACTAGTGTGGCATTGTATGAATCTTAGAGAGATTTTGGATCCTTTTAAAGTGTTTGAAACGATGAATAATATTCTTTATTTATCCTCTATAGAATCTATATTGTATTCCATGTTTTTTACATGAAATTATTCCTCTTATTCTTTGATCATAACTAGTATATACCAATACAATCCCTGTGACAATCATTGGATTGTTGTGATGAACATTATTAGGTACTTGAGACTGACTAAGGAAATATTCTTAGTCTTTGGGGGAGAGGTCAAACATTTTTTTAAAAAATTTATACAAATTCAAATTTATAGTACGATAAAGATGATCTAAGATCTCAATATTTTTTGGTGTTTTTTCATAAATGGTTGAGCTATTAGTTAGAAGGGTTTCAAAAAATCCCCCACAGTGGATTTGAAAATAGATACATAGTACATTGCTGCAACTGATACTATGGATGAATATTTTTAGACAAAGATATTAACTACTGAACTTAGAGTTGTTCCTATCATTGATTGAAAAAGTATGTTATATGATGATAAAAATGGAGCTACATTATAGGCTAATGATTAATGGTTTCATAAAGGGACCAAAAAAATACTTCTCAAATACTATCTCATATAGGAGATCATTGAGAGGGGTGATGTAAATATTTTTTTGGTGGATACAAAGAAGAATGTAACTGTTTCATTGATGAGGCCATTTTTGCAACAACAATATAAGGTCCATGTATAATCTATAGGTGTAAGACACATTATAGATTGGTTATAATGGATTTAAAATTTACCAAGTTTTTATAATAAAGGAAATATATTCTTATCATTAATGTATATATGATTCAATTTATTTTACATGAATGCTTATATGATAATATCCCCTCAAAGTGTGACTGCATGTTGTCCACATTCAGTGATCATCTTTGATTATTATAGGATGTGATGTTATGTTAAAATTATCATGAAATTTTTTTTAAACTCATTGAAAATATTTTTATATGAGATATGAAGATCATATTCATGAGGTTGTTAGTAGCGACCTATTACTTGGACTGACCCACAAAAGTATATATCATGGAATATCATATAGTCATCGATATACTTAGTGGTGTATATTTATTATAAAAAATTATTTACTGAATTTATAGAGACACCCAACATGAGATCCTTTATAAATTGATACCCTACTTACACAAGTTTGAAAATAACTTATCTAATAAGGGGTGTTGGGGTATATTGTTAATCATGTCGTTTCTTGGAGCACAACTAAGATGGTATTTTTACACTTTGATAAAAATAAATGAAATTGATAAATTAAATGAATTAGACTATGTAAATTAATTTCCATACTTATTTGAGTCACATATGATGTGTTCATATACTTAGATGAGATACATTTTATTTTATCATTTTTAAGATGAATAACATGTGATGTATTCATCGACATGATTTGAATTTTTTGATGAATAAATAGAGTACAAGTTGGCCATAAATTATTGACATGTTATATGTATAGTGGTCACTCAATGTCATGGAAAAATGGATTATAAACGTATAAATATTGTGGTGAACTTTTTAATATAGATATATGAGTGTGTTTGATTGTGACCACACTATACCCCTTAGTAGGTTGAGTATCACTGATGATTTACTATAGGATGATCAGTGCATATATCTATGAAATTTGGATTTTATATATGTTTTCAATATTTGTAAGGTGTTCTGGATTACAAAGATAATCCATTGTAAAATGATATAATTATGAATTTTTTTTTTCAAAATGAAGAGTGTTTGAAGAAACAGTATCCAAAAGAGTTTAGATGGATTCATAAAGAGTTGTGAATATTTGTACTCTGTCCTTATAGATTTGACGTGTAGGTGGGAGATCATTATAAATGAACATATAATACATACATATGATAAAGGTATATATATATTAAATATGTATATGATTCATATTCAATGTGTTTTATTCAATTCAATGGATGAAACTCCAACTCCAACATAATATTCCATTAGTTATAAACTTACGAGTTTGATAATTTTTGATTTTCTTCTTCATTTAAGTGTTTAATAAATATCACACCCAATGAACATTAATTAATGTGATGTGTCAAAAATCAGTCTAGATTCGCCTATATAAAGATAAGGGTTCAATTATATTTCTTGAGGTTGGTTTTCATCCATTCAACGTGTTGGAGGTCATCAGTTTCATGCAATGATTTCTCAAATATCTTTATTCCCTTACACTATTTTTATCTCTTGAGAAGTAAACAATACATTGATGAAGAAACCTATGTTAACATGACACCTCAACCAAGATGGATCACCTCAAGGCCTAAAGTGCATTCCGGATCACTATGGGATGGTAATAAGAACATGGGAATCCACATACATAACTAAGGAAAAAATTTCATTCTGATAGATAAAAACCATGTCTCGTGAATAAGAAGAGAAGATACACAACCAGAGTAAAAAACAAAACAAAAAGTGATAAACCATGTAACATATAAAAACAAGAAAAAGACTAAAATATACATAGAACAAAACCAAAACCAAATATCTATGTTACAAGCCATCACAAACATCCCAACCTACTAAAAATACAACATCAACCAAGAGAAAAAGGGGAGCTACATAACACCCTTTCCTTTACCCATATCCTAAAAAACCAAATTCTAAATCACCAAAAGGAATATTTTGGTTTCGAGGAAAATTCTTAGGAAGATACCACCTTGAATCTGGGAAATTTTTATCTTCATGACATTGTTAGTTTTAACTTTACAAAAATAAGTTTCATAAAGCTATTTCATTTGAATTTTTTTACATAAAATATTGTTTAGTTTTCCTTTTAAAAAAACCTCAGATTCAAATCCACAAGATTATGAAAATAGACATTAATGAAAACATAGAGGGAACTAGTCAAAAGTATCCATATCTCAAAAGATAAACATGTGAGAAAACAAATCACAAACAAAATCATTAATAGTAATACCAATCCCAAATGGGAACTAGCCTATGGTAATATGAAACTAGAAGATGCAAGGAACACTAAGCTGATATAACTTGATTAATACTGATATTTATTCCTACCATATTTTATCATTATTAGGATAACCCATTATTTATCATAGCATAATGAGAAACTATCTATAATATCTAGTGGTACCTCACCAACTAGAAACATGAAAAAGTCCATAAATTAATGCACCCAAGGTCCCCAAAGTGATATGTTTTTAGAAATATTTAAGAAAAACCATATTCGAAATATTATATAACATTTCCATAAGAAAATCATTACCACCCCCATGATTGGAAAACTATTTTAGAGTCATAACCATCTTTGAGAAATTTCATCTAACTCATGATGTCTATATTTTTTTTGAGAAAAACCTTATTAAAAACCATTTACATGTCTTTAAAGATTAATTTATAAAAAATATTCCTCATAGATTTAAAATAAATTATTTTTACAAGACAAACCAAAGGAAAAACAAAAACATATGGTATTACATGGGAAAGAACCATTTTATAAGGACACCTACCTTTATAATGTAGGAAGCACATTTACCTTAAAAATATAGTGGGAAGAATAAAAGATATAGATTCCACATGAGTCTAGTTATGTAATATAAATCATCAATTCCACATAAAAACCACTAGATATGGTAATAACAACACATTAGGGTTCAAATGAAACAAGGATAAGAGTGATAAGAGAAGATCTAGTGATAAGAGGAGAAAATGATAGGAGATTTACATATACCTTGAAAATATACACCAAAATATATAGAGAATCATAAAGAGACCAAGTTATAATCTCATTGAGAATCAATGAAATGTTGGGTTGATCTAATGAGAGATTATATATTAAATTGATAAATGTTAATGTAGTAATTTTATAATTTTATGAAACCTATGCGGGTCAGAAATTTTGGCCACACGGTTCGAAAACCCATGTGATAACTTTGTAGAAACTAATATCCCTAGAAAACTAAAGTTCATGGTTACTTGAGAATAGGTGCATGGTTAGAAAAACCATGTGTTAGTGATGTGATATACTTTGGATCCAACACATTCCATTTGTATGGGTTTACCAGTAACTCACATTGCTATAAGAATCATTCTCAAATAGTTTTAATAACCTTAAGAACTAATAGATCCATTTTTCATGGTTACCAAATGGTTACTACTAATTGTGTGTAAACTGTGTTCCTATAACATTCCTCACAAGTTTCAGAATTATCATCCCTTAATCCCCAAATTTATTTATAACCATAAAAGAGATAAACTAATCCCAAAATAAAAACATACCTATTACCCAGAGGGCATAACAGTTCTCCCCATCGTGAAACTTTCTATCCCACAGAAGCACTCAATATTCTGTATTTATAAAAGGAAAGGGACACTACTGTATCATCACTGATTCCAACTCCCGCGTATCATGGAAATCCCATTTGAAATTCCATAATACATATACAAAAGGTATATTTTTACCATTCCACAGCTTATACCGACAAACCATAATATGATCTAGTTGCTTAACCACTATGGTGTACAAATCATGATCAATATCCTCCCATTTAATCATATGGGAAGGGTCTTGTTAGTACCTCCTAAATTAGGAAACATGAAACATTACATGAATCAATGACAAGTGAGACATAAATTCTAACTGATATTCCAAATTTATAAGTTATTATATGATCTATAATGTGTTAACAAACCTCAGTTCCAACTTACATTGTTTTCTAAAACTATAATATCTCAAACAAGGTAAAAACATTAATAAATAGATCACTAACCTTAAAATCCAATGGGTGTTGATTGTGGTCTCCATAGGATGTTTGATGACATTGAGCTATTTTTATCCTCTTTTAAATCAACAATAACTCTATCATGTCTCATGAACAAGGCTAATCCCAACCAAAGATCATTCTCCTAACTCGTCACAATACATAAGATATTTTCATCTTTTCTCGTACAATGTGATAGAGCTAATATTTTCTTTGTTTTTACATGTATTTCAATTTTTTAAACCGTCCAAATTTATCAATTTGAGATTATTTTCATCAATTTTATATTTATGGTGTGTTTTGGAAAAAAATGTGAAAATTCCTTAAATCTGAAATTTTAGCGGATTTTAATCAATATGCTATTTTGGGAAAAACTTTTAAAATATTAATCAAATTTGAGTGATTCTTTTTTTCAGGATTTCTTAATTTATATGATTAATTTTTTTTTCAGATAAAGATAATATTAAAGCATCTAAAATCCCAAAAAAATCAATCCCGTTGACATATTTTTCAATAGGATATAGTGGACCCCACTTCATAAAATGTGGCATAAGTTGGGCTAAACACATACAATTGAGGTTTTTCTAGATAGATGTGAAATAAGACTCATAGAATCATTTTAAAATTAAATTTATAAGAGTTTTTCACTAATTTTGGGGTCTATTAAATGATCAAATTTGATGAAATATTTTGAAAGCATTGGTCAAAATAAAATCTCAGCATAAATTGGCAGTAACATCTTCTAAACATGGCCGATGAAGCTAAATTTGGAGGGAAAATTAAAAATAAAATTTTTAACTATTTTTAGAGGAAAAAATTATTTGAATAACCCAAAATGAAGTAGTTAAAAACCATCAATTTAGGAGGTAAGCATTAGACTATGGCCCCATACATATTTATTTCCATACTTTCTTCTTCTTTTATTTTTTACCTCTATGATGTCTCCCCTCTCCCACATCAAATCAACTTCCCCATCCATGGAGGGTTAGTTTATTTGAGTGACCGAGAATCGAGGTGGTTGGACCTATGTTCCTTGATTGTGTTATTTTTATTCAATTTAATAAAAAACCTTCTTCTTTTTGCATCTTATTTCAATTCTCAATTCAAATTTAAATTCTGAATGCTGTTGCCTTGGGTTTTGATTCTATTAATTTTAATATATTTGGTTAATGATCCATATATCCATCCAAAAAATTATTTTTTGTATATGGTGGAACATATTAGGGTTGGGTGGTGAGTGCTCGATTGTAATCAACACTTATTTACGATTGTATATTGGCATATTGTTTTATTGGGGAAGAAAAATTCCTGGTTAGATATTTCCGTAATCAATCAAGAAAACCTGGTACAACTCAACACACGATGGAAGGAGTGTATACCAATATGAGGTTTTAGATAAGAATATTATTATCAGAGAAGGTGGAGATAGGACTTGGTAGATGAATCTCTTTCATACTAGTCAACAAAAGAAATAGGGGTAAAATTTGGAAACCATGATAACACGACACTTGGTCTAGCCAATCCCACTCTAGTCACTATCTTTCACAATTATTTTAAACCAATCAAATAAAATTATTTATTTCACTTATTTTATTCAAATATAATTACAACCAATTTTTTTAGAAAGCCATTAAAAAGTGACATCCTTGTTCTATGTGAAATCATCTCTAGGAGGCTACTTTGGGTTAACTTCTATATTATACTTAGTTAATTTAAATTTATATTTTCCCACACCCCATGATAGAAGTGTGTCAAACATGGCACCATTTTCGGGGATCTAAATAGTTATTTCGATCATTTTATCTAAATTAATTTTTTTTAAATATGTTATTTAATGGTTTTCATTATTAAAAACATATTAAAAACAACAGAAATATTGTTTATTTTTTTCTATGTTATATCTGAACTACAATTATTCAGCCTTAGAAGATTACTCACAGGTGAAATATCAAGAACAATAAGTTAATTATATTGATCTAAATGATCAAGTGGAAAAGATTAGTGATACTCTAGATTACTTGGGGGGAGAAAATAGAAGTAGAATTTGACTATTTTCTAGAATTAATGGAGCATCCCAAACTTGAACTAGAGAAAGAACATTAAGTAGGGGTGGAAAAACATTTAACCCCTTATCACTGAAATTTAAGAAACTAGGGATATAATGGTGGAGGTACCTAATGATTCATTCATCCACAATATACTCTAGAAGTGATAGATGAAAATGACATTCCAACTGAGCCAAATATTGAATATCAACACGAAGTAGATGATTTCTAGAATGAAAGTGAAGAACTGCTTAATCTCTCTAGACCTTGTTAAGAAGAAGTGACACCACCATTGCATATCTCACTAGAATAGAATAAGAATCTACCTAATTAGTGAAATTAAAAGAGAATATGGAGGAGGTAAACTACCTACCTCTATCCAATGATTATCAACTCTAAGAGGCACTTTACATTGAAGAAGAGATTCAAGATGAACCAATTCCGGGAGATGAAGAATTATTGAACTCAAACTCATTTAACTTTATTGAAACTACTTTTAGTATTACTCCCACCAATTGTGATTTTTAATAATCAACTTACTCTTATTATTCCCTAGAGGATGAAGTGGAAAAATAAATTTCACCTATTGAGTAGAACCTGGAGTTCCCTAATGACATTGAATATTTACTAGAGGGAGAATAATAAGAAATTATAGAGACTCTTCCTAGAGAACAAGAGATACACAATGCCAAAATTTAAGGGGAGTACTTTGAAATTAATTCTTTAAATTTAAATTTTGAATCTATCTTTGATTATTCTTTTAATGTATCATATTTGGAGTAACCATTTTATTGTGAAGAAGATATTTCACAAGTATCAATGAAGGAGAATGAGGTTACATACTTTATCGTACCCCTTCCATTCAATCTATACCACATTACGAAGGGGGAAGATCTGGTGTACTCCATACATGGGATTCTCCACTATATGAACAAAGAAATGAAATATGGTAAAATTTATATGTGGTGGTTCAAGTCCATGAAAATCCACCCACCATCAGATTATGGATAATAGAAGGCAAATACCACTAGAGAGATTAAAAATTCAGGGCCTTCTTGGGGGATCATACCAAAGATTTATCTTCAAATTAATTTTAGGAATTTATATTTCAAATTCATTCCTATAAATTAGTCTATCATAAATTCCACACCCTATTATATTTTTGAGTGTCAATGAAAAGATCCTTGTTCTTAATTGAGTAATTTTCTTTTATAAGAACATGATATAACAAGGAATCCCCCCAAAAAATAGAGGAATTAGAATAATATTCATTTGAAAAGGGAGTTCATTTTTAGTTTTTATCTTTTAAACTCCATAATTTTTTTATGAGAATATGTTTTGAGATTGGAATTGGAAAATTCATTCCCATGCTTGAATTAATTCCTTACATAAATTATCTGGGAGACATGATTTTCTTAGTAATTCAAGAGTTAATGATTTATAATTCAATATTAATGATATTAAATGAGTAAAATAGAGAAATAAATTATCAAAGTGATGCATGGATATTAAAATAAGGACTCATGATTTAAGAAATTTAATTTATTCTTGTAAATGAAATTTCCCAAAAAAATTATTGCTTTTAATTTATGAAATTCATGTGAATTGACTTGTTATTATGAATCACATCTCAAGTGATTTCCCAATGGTATATTTTCCATTTATGAGATAATTTATAGACCAAATTCTTCCTATTTATTCTTGATCATATTTCTTGATTGATCTTGGGACATGTCACTGACCAGAACTTTCATTTTATCTTTCCAAAGATATGACTATGAAAAAAACATATTTAAAATTGTTGAGGAATATTTTGATAAACAAATTATCCTTAAAAGTCCATCTTTACATCAATCATTCCTTAGGCCACAACGACCATGAATGAACTTTATATGGATGATCCATGTTTCAATCCATTTTTATCCATTCCTACCCTACTCTTGGTATTTTCATGATATTTTAAAATTTAAGTGTGGGGTGAAGGGTGTTATAGTAGAATGGTTGCAATAAATTATAAAGAAAAAATATGGGGGTTCCTATTCTGGGAAATTATGTTTTTTTATTCTTTAAAGATACTTCATTATTTTCCCCTCTTAAATTAAAATAAATGGAAAATGAAGAAAAAGAACAAAACAATGGGATGTGATTTGTGAAACAAGAAATTATCCTTACTAGAGTTATAATTTATATCCTATGTAATTATGTGGTGGATGTGTGGTTTATTCTATTAATTAATTTGGAAATAATTTAAAGAATTTAAATGTTATTTGAAAAAATAAAAAAATGGGAAAAATTCACGAGGGTGAAAAAATCATTCATTATGCTTTATTTGATCATAACCTTTACTTTGATTTTTGGGGAAGTAGGATTTTCTACATTGAAGGTGAAATTTTCATTTGAAATTTATTTTTGATATCATGCATTTTACTTAAGAGATAATCCTACTCCATGTGCCTTATTTTTTAAAAATCAATTTCTAAAAACCTTAACCCTCATAGTCATTTTTACATTTAATGAAATCCCTCCTGATTTTATGTGACTTTTTCATTATAAAGTGGATAATGTAGTTACTTTATAAGAATAGGGATAAAGAGAATTTATTCATGATATGAGAATAACTAAACTTGAATTTAATCATGAGGGATGAGATAAAATATAGAAAAGTGAGGTAAGTCATGATTTGGAATGTTTAATAATAATTAATTTAGAATCTTGAATAAATAAAAAAATAATTTCTACCATTTTTTGTAAAATGGAGAAATTAAAATACTTGAGTTGATTATTTATTTGAAAAATGGGAAATTGAATTGATATTTTATGTGACATTTGATAATTTGATTTGGCATTGAAAATTAGTTGATTTTATTGTTTTGGAATTTAAGTATTAGGAACATTAGTTCCCTTTAAAATCCATGTTGAGATTTTATGGTTGAGGACAAGCACGACTTAAGTGAGGGGTAATTTTTAGAGACAACATTTTACTGATTTTTTATATGTATTTAAATTATTTAAACTCTCAAAATTTAACAAATTGAGCTTATTTTCATCAATTTTGGATTTATGGTGCGATTTGGACTAAAACGAAAAAATTTCTTACTTTCAAATTTTTTGCAGATTTTAATCAAAATAGTAATTTGGGAATAACTTTTAAAATATTAAACCAATTTGAGTGATTCCTTTTTTATGATTCCTTAATTTTATTGAATCAACTTTTTCTTCTAGACCAATAGAATATTTGAAGATCTATAGGCCCAAAAAAATCAGTCAATTTGATATATTGTTTGGGCGGACTTGTGGACCCCACCTCCTTAAATGAGGCATAAATCGAGCTACAAACCTCAAAATATGGTGACTCTAGTTTGATGTGAAATATGAAGCATAAAATCATTTCCACATTAAATTTTGAGTAGTTTTTCACTCATTAGAGTGTCCATTAAACACCTAACTCTGATATAAGATTCTGGAAGCATTCGACGATAATAAAATCATGGAGTAAATTGACCAAAACTTCTTATACACATGGGATATGGAGATAAAATTTGGAGGTAAAACATAAAATAAAAATTTTAAAAACATTATAGAAGACTATATTCTCTGATTATGCAAAAATTAAGGAGTTACACACCATCAATCAGTGAAGGAAGCATTGGATGATGACCTCCTTTAGATTTATTTCCCGAATTTATTATTCCTTTATTTTTTTACTCTGTGATGTATCCCCTCTCCCACATCAACTTGAATTCCCCATACATAGAGGGGTAGTTTCTTTGAGTGTTCAAAAAATTTTAGGTTGCACTTATGTTCCTTGATTGAGTTTTTGTTATACAATTTATTAAAATTCCTTCTTTTTTTACATATCATTTTAATTTTTAATTTAGTTTTAAATTCTAAATGCGGTTGTGTTAGGTTTTGATTATTTTAATTTTAGTTCCTATGGTCTATGATCCATATCTCCATCCACCCAATTATTTTCTATATATGGAATAATATATTAGGATTGGGTGGTGAGTTCTCATAGTTAATCAGCATGTGTGTATGATTGTATGTTGAGATATTGGTTTATTAAGGAATAAGGACTACTGGTCAGAGATTTCCCTAATTAATCAAGAAAACCTGCTACAACACTATGAACACTAGAAGGAGGGTAGAAAAATATGAGGTTTTGGATAGGAATATATTTACCATAACCATCTAGTCAAGGGGGAGAGAGGACTCGGTAGTTGAATCTCTCTATTACCAGTCAGTAAAAAAAAAGGGGTAAAATTTAAAAACCATGATAGCATGAAACTAGGTATGGACAAACTTGCTCTAGCCATTATATTTCTCAATCATTTAAACCTATCAAATAAAAATGATTCTTTCTCTAATTTCATTCAAATTTAATTAAACCCATTTTTTTCTTCCAAAAACCAATAAAAAGTGACAACCTTATTTTTTGTGCACTCATTTTTTGGAGACTACATAGGGTTAATTGCTATATTATACTTAAGTAATTAAAATATTTTTTGACACCCCACGATAGGCATGCGTCAGAATGATTTAAAGGGAACTATTTTAATTGAAGCATGATAAAAATTGTTATAGTAAAATTCAACTAAGGGTAGATTCTTCTCCCATGAACTACCAAAATCAAGAACACACACCTGAAGCATATCCTCAAAAAATATAAATGGCTCACTTAGTCTACCCCTAAATCTAAAAATGATATGTTGTCTTTAATTTCAATTGGGAAACTATTACCCCATATGAACCTCTCTATAACTGGGATGTGAATCATAAATCTCTATTAGAAAAAAATTATAAGGAACTCCATGGAGATTCATGATCTATTGGATAAATAGGTGATTGAGATCATCTACCTTTATAATCTTCTAAATGGGAAGGAAATGATTCTATTTTTTAAGTCGTCCAATGATCACCCAAATCACATCATTCCCATTAGGAGTTGATGGTAAATGAACAATTATTTCTATAGACATATCATCCAACTTCCATCCCAGAATTGGAAAAAGCTTCATTTTTTTGGCATTTGGTGCTCTACATTAATCATCTGGTTGGTAAGGAATCATGGGAAAAAATTTACTATCGACTAGATCATCCTCTATCACCAATAATACAATATTAAATAATGACATATCTTTGTATACCTAGGGTGTATTGACTAAATAGACCAATTCCCCCTACCCATCAACTATTTACTCAGAGATATCTAAATGAAGAATCTTCCTTAGTAACACAAGACACCATCGAGATACCAACACTATACACCCAAGGTCTCCCCACCATATCAGTTTTCACTAAAGTAGTGATAATTAGTGTTTGTTTCTTATTGAATCTTCACATAACCATTACATGAAGAATCATATTTTATATTACAAAAGTACCACTAATCATCATCTTATTCCATATACAAGATCCTCTTTATGAAAAGATATATTAAATATCACTCTTCCACTGATTACTTTAAGGAATGATTTAGTAACTTACAACTCAATATTTTGGCGATCACATTACCTTTTCCTTATGTATGTGAAATATCAAAATCAAAATTATGAAGATACTCAACTTAGTATCTATATCAATGGTTCATGTATCACTCAATAAAAATATACTTTAGATTATTCTAATCCAAATACATAGTAAACATCTTTCTGATGATATATTGGATCTAATTCCTAAGATTATTCACCATCACAACTAATGTGAGATCATGGGTAGGATAATTATTATCCCGATGGAATAGTTGGTGAGACCCCTAGGCTACAAACTACTTCACCTACATCAGAACACATCCTAATCTCATACCTAAGGCATCATAGAAAAAATCACAACTTAAACCTAGTTTTAGAAGAATAAGAATAAATATGAAGTCAATATAAACTTAATTTCATAAAATGATATCTGACACTTGTCATTCCATTAAAAATTAACACACTTATAGATCAAATTTTTCTTTGAAGATGCAAGCTTGGATAAATCCTGAACAAACCTCTTATAATAACTAACCAGTCCTAATAAGATCCAAATGTCAAACACATTTTTAGGTTAATCCCATGAAATCCTCACATAAAAATTTTCAGGATCTACTAAGATCCCCATATCAGATATAACATGTCATAAAAACTTCACTTCTTAGATTGAAAACGGACACTTATAAAACTTTCCATATAGAATATGTTCTTTTATAATCCTGAGAACTATATCCAGATAATCCCTATGTTATTACTTCATCACAGAATATAATAAAATATCATCAGTAAAAAAAACATAAAATAGTCAAAGAACTAATTAAAAATATGATTCATCAATGATATAAAAACCCCAATAGCATTAGTAAGGATGCACGAGATAACCAAATTCTCATAATTCATATACCTACTCCTAAATGTTGTCTTAGAGATATACTCCTCTCATACACTTATCCAATGGTTCCCCGATAAAAAATCAATCTTAAAAAACCATTTATCTTCATTGAGTTAATAAGAAAGTTCATCAATACTGGGTAAAAGATATTTTTTTTAATAGTAACCTGATTAAGATGTCGGTAATCAACACAAAGTTGGAGGCCTCTATTTTCCTTCTTTGTGAAGATAATTGGTGAGGCCTAAGGTGACACACTTAAAAAAATCATTTGGAATCAAGGCACTCTATATGAAATTTTAGTTACTTAAACATTGTGGGTTCCATATTATAATATGGATATGATATGATAATTTTCCTTAAGAGAAATTAAATAGAAAAATTCATATAAATCGAGGGAGGGAACCTAAAAAATCGTATGGAAAACCCTAATGGTACTCATCCACCATGGTAGGAATCCAACCAATTATAAATTGGATAAAAGTTTACTGAATCAAATCTAATAGTTTTCATGTTATCATTATGACTATAAAAAAAAGATGGCCTTATCTCATATATCTTGGATCCAACACACCTTGAAATACATGACTAATCCCATTAATAGATAGAAAGTAAACCCAATGATGATATCAATCGATATGGGATTTAAAAATAACCATCCAAGGCATGACAATGATGATTTAAAATATATCAAGATAAATTACTAGGAAATCCCTCATGACCTCATGGTAGGAGATTGTAATTAGGAATTCAAAACATTTAAAATCTGATTCCTTCCTTCTTCCCAAGGGAGTTAAAATATCCCCTATAAAAGACATAATATTTGACCATAACAAAAACAGGTCAATAAAAATAGACAATATAAATGAATGAGTATCACCTGTATAAAATAAATCAAAGACCATAAGGATGAAATAAACGTAGTTACATTCCCAATATCTGGACCCACTTTAAATCCCTAAGGTACATACTCTGATGCATAAAGACATCTAACATCATCCCCTCTGTGGTCTTTCTTTACTGTGTGAGTATCCCACATTTCATGAGTGTGATCCCCTAACTTTTTCTGCATGAGTTCTAACCTGAGATTATAAAGTAAGAGTGGATCCAAATCTACTACCTAAGAACATACTTCCACAAAAACACATTAGGTGACCAAATTTTCCACCATAATGTAAAATCATGGGAACTACAAAAAAAATAGGCTTGATAAGGCCCGATTATACAAACCAACTACAAACTAAATGGCGTTGAAACAAATAATCCCCTGAAACTCCACGTGAAGTAAACTCAGTACATTTAATGTTCATTGTTTTTTGGCTAGATGAGACCCCCTATCTACCACCTTCTATAATCAATGCTCTACCAAGTTATGTCTTCTTAGCTAAGTCTTAATCATCCATAAAAACATTATTAACTACCTTAGTAAAGGCTATTAGACACACAGGAATAATAATTAACAAAATATCAATATTAAGATTCATTTTAAAAAATATATCCATGAGGAAGTCATTAGATATTAGTTTTGGAGAGAGATTTTCCAACTCGGAAAAAACGAGTAGTATACTGCATCAAAAAATGATCTCCCTGATCCAAGGTCACAATCACCCGAGCATTCACCATATACAAGGATTCTGGATAGAACAGCTGATTGAAAACATTTTTTAAAGTAGTATTTGTGTTTTTATTATGTAACATATCTTTTAGTATGGAATACCATCATTTCATTATAGGTCCAACAACCATATAAGTAGAAAATTATACCTTAGAGTCCCCTGGAGTATTCATTAAGTGGAAGATCCTCTATTTTTTTAATACACTCCTTGGGTTCTGGGGTTCCCTTATCTTTATAAAATATCAGTGTGTTTATTTTTTAGTAAACTCTAAAGCATAATCCACTATCCATTCTTAGTGTTTAACACCCACTTGGAGTAAATATTGAATAATACAAATTAATATTTACACTAAAGAAGGGTTGGATTGAGGGTTTACCAATGGAAGTTACCCTATAAGTCCTTCCCTTCGATTTGAAGAGATCCTCTTAGGAGGAATTATCTATTAATAATAAGAGATAACTCCTGATTATCTATAGAATACAATTATGAATAATAACCTGAACATTAAGAATCAAAACTATATCCCTTAAATAATAAAAATTTAAGGAAACAATGGATTCAAAAAATGAGAGATGAAGACATTATAGACCAACATAAGACAAGACAATGTTTCTATAAATAAACCACAAAATTTAATCCATTTAAATATTCCCAAAACCATGATAATTCTTGAAAAAAATCTCTAATTATCCATGGTTACTCAAGGTCATACATGAAAGTTAGATGACCAAGAACCCTTCTACACTTAATACCCAAGTTCTAGTGGTACTACTCTAATATACCAACCAAACATGGTAAAAACCCATTGGATATAATATCATTTTTAAATAAACCAACCTGGGTTGATCGGGAACATCACCCATGATGGATTTCCACAAGACTCACAGCGCATTCCTGATTGCCACAGGCTGACAACAAGAACTTGTGTATCAATATACATAACCAAGGGAACGATTTCACCCAAATAGGTAACAAAAAATGTATAATGTATAGAATATAATATAAAAAACTAGAGTACAACATGTAAGAAAAGATACAAAATTATGAGACATACAAAAACAAGACAAAATCTAAACCAAAAAAAGAACAAAACCAAAACCAAATCTCCACATGACCATCCATCACCACAATCCCAACTTACTATAAAGACAATATCATCCAAGTAAAGAAAATGAGCTACATGAAACCTTTTTAATTACCTTTATCAAAAAAATCCAAATTTTCATAAACCTAAATCCATATATAGGGTGTGAGGAAAACACATATTAAGATACCAAATTGAATCTAGAGAATTTCTATAATCGTGAAACTGTTAATTATAGATTTTAAAATAAATAGTTTCATAATGCTATTTTATTTGAATTTTTTAACATAAATTTTTTTTTTAATTTTAAAATATATCATATTAGAATCCACAGGAATATGAAAATAAACATGAATGAAAATATAGAGGGTTGTAGTGAGAGGAATCCATATACGAAAAGATAAACATGTGAGTCAACAAAGAATATTCAATACCATAAAGAATAACACCAAAAGAAAATGGGCTCTATTCTATAGGAATATGAAACTAGAACATGAAAGGAATACTAAGCCAAAATAACATGATTGTTAATGAAACTGAGTTCCAAAAAAGTCAGTTGATATCAACACAATCCATTAGCAATCACAGTATAATAAGAACATATCCATAATCCCTGGCCATGTGTCACCTACTGGAAATGTCAATAATCCCGTCACTCGATGCACCTAAGGCTCCTAAAGTAATATGTTTTAAATTTTTTAATAAAAATCATGATCAAAATCTTATAAAACATTTATAAAAGGAAATAATTACCATGACCATGCTAGGAAAACATTTCAAAGTCATAACCATCATCCAGGCATTTCTTCAAACACATGATGTGCACAAAACTATTTTAAGATAAAACCCATTTTAAAATATTTTCCACACCAATAAATATTAACATACACAAAATAGCTCTAATAGACATCAAGTAAAATAGTTTCACTATCCAATACACAGAATTAAAATGAACACAAGGCATTACATGAGAAATAACCATTGTATAGAGACACCTACCCTACCAATAGAGGAAACATATTCACCTTCAAAAACGGTAGGAAGAAACAAAGATATTATGTCCTTATAATCCTAGATCCATATGAATAATAAAAAATTACCATCCAAAATTTCTAGGTCCATAAATCATATCCCATTAGGTTTCTAAAAAAATAAGGGGAGGAGAGATCAAGAGAGGATCTATGGAGAAGAGGATAAAATAAGAGGAGATTCCAACATACCTTGAAGAGATCCTCCCAAATCAATAGAGAATCCCTAAAAGACCATAATATAACCTTCTCTAGCATAAAATAATGGTTAAAATGTGATAATGGTATATTAGAAGAGCACTATAGATTGAAATGAGCAAGGGTGTCCAGAAAATTTTCAAATTTTAAGAACCCCACATGGGTCATACTTATAGGTCACACGATTAGAAAAACAATGCATTAACTATGTAGTAGATAAGATCCATTGAAAATAAAAGGTCACAGTTATCTAGAAATAGATGCATGATTAGAAGAACTATTCCCAAGCTATGCCACTACCTTTGGACCAAAAACCATTCATCTACATGATTTTATTGTTTGCTTTCATGGTTAGAAAAACCCAACTGAAACAATGTGAATTTCCATTGAAACCAACATATCAATGCCTCACTACTAAAAAAAAGTTACTACTAACTATTCACAAATCATGCACTTAGAATGTTCCTCCCAAATTTAAAAATCCGTAACCCATTACCCTCAATATCCTTTAGAACGTCAAAAGTGATAAAATAATCCCAAAATTAAAACATACATATGACCTAGTGGGCATCAAAATACCCCTTATTACATTCAAATATCATCAAGATATGATCATGGATCCTTATACTAGTGTATAAAGTTTAAGAAGATTACTTTTTATTGGTATTTTTGATAGTCCTCAAATATCCTCTTCAGATCACAGAAGATGGCTACTATAAATTACATTTTTAGGCACTCTATTTACCTCCATTCTTTGTATTATATAAAATTTTGATATATTGAAGATATATCCCTTTGTTTTGGGTTGTTTCTCAGGGAAAACTATCATTATATGTTAAAAAACAATTCATAAACAAGTTTTAAAGGTCCCCAATGGGTCCATGAACCCCAATTTAGTGTATTGGAAATTGATGGATGATGACTTGGTTATAAACATGATCCTGGAGAAATGTAGAACATATGGGAGAGTAAACCAAATTAAATGAATTGTGTGAACATGGAGGACCTGGGTAGTAACCCTTGGTTATTATGGGAAGGGATGAGTGATGAATTTAAATGATTCACCCAAATAGGATAAGATGAAACCATGAGATTCCTTTTATCCATTGGGATATTTTATTTGAGAGTGGGATGCATTATCCACCCCCACTAGTATATAATCATTGTGTGGGTATTTATTGGGTATATTATGAATATGTTGGGTGCATGTGGACCGATGTGAGGTGATTTGGAAATTTAGATGGGCTTTATTCCATCTCTAGAGAGCGATGCTGACGAGTATTGCATTATGGGACTAATAAGGCCTTGATTAAACTATAAAGAATACAAGGAATAGTTTTAAATATGAGTTATGGTCTTGGGTTCAAGAGATGATAATGGAATAACGGAACCCATATAGGGTGTTTGTGTTGTGAGGTGACCTAAGGGATCCCAGAGGGTGACATGGTGATATATTGACCCTAGAGAGGGTTAGTTTGGGAATGTGTAGGGATTATTTTAGGTATAACCATAGAATATAAAATTATGATGTGATCTTGATATTGCTATAATAATTGGGTTAGATCATGAACTTAAGAATTTGACCACAACTATGTGGGGGGAGTTTTAGTGGTGGAATAAACTCCTTTGAAAAGTGTTATATGAGATGATTTGGGTGGGACTCACTTCCCTCTATGTTTATATATGTTGAATTCTTGGGTGGTCATATAGGATTCAGCCTTTGGTTCTATATGGATTTCCTAGGTGGTTTTCTAGGATTCAAACATAAGGAATGTATTATTTCATGGGTTGTTACCTAGGAATTGGCTTCATGCTTATATAGAATTCTTGGGTGGTTATCTAGGATTTGGTATTTGGGTCATTGTGGAATTATTATGTGGTTATCAAGCCTTTGGCCATTGATTAAATATGGATTTCATGGGTGGTTACCCAAGAATCCTCTTCACTCTTAAAAGTAATGCTTAAGTGGTTATTCGAGATTCAAACTTTATCTTTATATACATTTCCTGGGTGGCTACATGAAAATTGAATTCAACACTATATGGAATTTCAAAGACACTATAATTCACCCTAAATATAAATAAATAATTCATAGGGAAATACCCTTGGATTTAGCCATGGGGTCTATATAGATTTCTCTTGGGGTCACCAAAGATTTTTCCATTGGGTCTACAAGGATTGTCTCAGTGGTTACCCGACATTTATCTTAATACATAGTTGATGTATTACCTTGGATCACCTCATAATAATTGTTTCTTGCACTTAATACTTATGAAATGACTAGGCGAGAACTAGTATTCAGCTGTCGAATATGATACTAAGTAGGATGAGTTGAAACAAAGTAAGTGACATTCCAACATTATCGAAAGTAGGTACAATCAATCTCAACTATCATGTCAGAACTCGAGGATCAATGATGGTTTTGTGTTTATGCTTCCACAATTATTGTATTTATTATGATCATACCACGTGTACATACATTTTATTTTCAAGTTATGTTTGAGAAATGTTGTCGATTAACTACTAAGTCTTACAACACCCTACTAAAGAATTAATGGCACTAGGGTACCTGAGTAGACTTTATTGATTATTGTTTCTGTTTGGGTAGAGGTTAAACATGTTGGCCTGAGAAAGACTAATCAGATGAGACTTAGTGACTGAGATGAGGTGAGGCTTGGGGAGGAAAGTGGAGATGAATCTATATTTTTTTTTTCATATTTTTAAATGTTATCAAACTAGTGGTAATTCAATTGTTTTATAATGTTATGACTATGAGTCTGTATGACTGTATGTTTTCACATTTTCATATTATATTTCTTGAGTATTGTTATTTATTCTACATATTGTAATTTTTTTCTATTATGGATTAGTTTTGAGTTATATATCTAGATAAAACTATGAAAAATTATATCCCCAAAGTACATAAACACAAATTAGAGGTTTAGTTCTTCCTAAAATACCATTACAAGGATCCTTATGAATGGATCTAATAGGGGCCTACTAAAGAAGAGGTTATCATCCAACCCGACCTCTTTAAATTTATTTCTTCTTATACCTCCTATAATTATAAATTATTCATCATAAAATAATAAATACATTATCCTAAATATACTAAAATTTTATTATGATTGTGGAACCACTATTAATCCTCCTTTCATTCAAATGGGAAGTGAAAGTATCACTAGCACATATGTCTGAAGTACAACCTCCATATAGCGATAAAATTAATTTTTCCTCACCATATTTCATGGATGGTTATTATTATAGTTTTAATTTATATATATATATATATATACTATATTTATGATATAATTATCCTTATATAATTATAATATCATACTTACCTTCTTAACATTCCATCCATTGGAAAAAGATAACAGCTTTCACACATATGTGTGAACTACCACCTCTATGAAGCGATGCAATTCATTTTTCATTTCCAATTTACATGGATGAAAATAAGGATAAATTTAATAAATATATATGATATAATAGTTTTTATTTAAAGGTGAATTATTATTTATCTTTCCTTCATTACTTCCATCAGAAAGTGAAAACATCATTTATGCATATGTACGACTTATCGTTTCCATGAATGATGTAATCCATTTTTATATTCCACGTTTTAATGAAGAATATTAATATATATATATATATATATATTTAATATATATGATATATATTATTATAAAATTTAAATAGATGATGGAACCACAATAAATGTTTACGGACCAAAACAACCGAACTAAAATCCTCATGAAAATAGAACAATTTACACCTATAAAAGAAGATTTTAATAAAGATTTATTAATAAATGGGTGTTGAAATATTATAAGTGGATAATATGTAATATTATAATTATTTAAAATTTTTATAGAATTATATTAAATTTACTTTTATTATACATTAGGTAAGTTTAATTTGAAAGAAAGTCGAACTTGAGGTAATGGATTAATGTTACAATTCCTTTTTATTAGGATTGTTCATGATTATGTTTATAATAATGAAATTTTATGAAATATGGCATAGGAATCCCATTAATTTATTCTAATATGGTAGTTTTGGATATTACATGATTTAATTTCATTTATATCACTTTAAGAACTCACAATATCGAATTAATGTTTAAAATAAAAACGAATTTATTTCTATCTTTAGATAAAATCCTTTCCCTTCCATATCCAAGTTTTATAAAAAAATTCAAGAATGTATTTTATATTATTATATGATTTTTTAAATTAAGTTTTACCCATTATTTTATTTTTAAAAAATGTTTTATAAGAAATCTTCTCATCATTTTACAAATGTTTTACTTTTGAATTTTTTCCAATAATATGAAAGGAATTGTTGTTTTAACAAACATGCCATGAAAAAAATTTCAGACCATCATGAACAATCATTTATCAGAAGCATAATATAATTTTTTTCAAGGATATTTTCATTGAAAATTTATCCTTAATATTTAGAAAATTTTCATATTTTGAATAAGTGATTTCAAAATGAAAATGGTATTTTCCTCAAGATATATACCATGTGATCTTCTAAAGATATTTTCATTTACAATAAGATCCTTTAATGGTATTTATTCTTTTATGGGGAGATTATCTAAGGATACTATCCGTATTATTTATATATATGGTTTATGTTTATGATGATGAGATATTTTTTAAACCCATTTATTTTATATCTGTTTCACTATAATGAATTATTGAAATGTTTTTAAAACCCATTTTTATGAGTTATGATATATTATGAATGTTTTATGATGTTACAGAACACATATGAATATATTATTATTATTTGACGGGTGGTACTATAATTATATATCCATCTAATGCATTAGATAAATATGGATATCTAATGATATAATAAGGACTGAAATTGTGAGTGATCCCAGTTTAGTAAGGGGCAGTGTCCACTATGATAGTCTTAAGAGTGAATCTTGACTAAAGATATGATAGAACTAGCAGTGAACCCATCCCCTATGATAGTATTGATAGTGATATTTAACTAAGCAAGTTATTTTAAATGATTATTTTTATGCCATAAACTTATGTCTTATGCCAATATTTTTATCTCATGGATTATGTTCCTTGAATCGTTTATGATTCATGTATTATGAACTTCCAAACATTATTCTATGATTCAAGATTATGATCTATGAATTGATGGGTTTGTCTTAATATTTTAATATCATATTATCATACCCTTATTCTCATTTTATTCTTATGTTATCATTCATATATCCCTTATTTATCATTACTGATCATCTCAGATCCCCCTTTCTTATGTTTTCTTTCCCAAGGTTATGAAGAAATGTTTTAAATATGAAATTTCTTAGAAGGGTGTAAGTTATGAAAAACTTAGTGGGATATGATATATATCTAATATGAACAAGTTATTTATGTATTAAATTTTTCCAAGACATTAGAATGGTTTAATTATGGCATGGATAATAAATTTATGTATTAAATATTCATATAATAAGAAGTAATATTTATATATGAAAATCATGTGTTTTTTATATTGGTATCATGGAAAGGTTTAATTACAAATGGAAACTAGGATGTGAAAAATTTATAGAGGATCCTTAGGATAATCTTATGTATATGAGAACTCCCAAAGTTAAACTAAAGAATGGAGTGTGGTTATACATTAAAACACCCATGTCTGAATACTACAAGTAGACATTGTTTTGGGAAAAATGCATTTTGGGGTAATAAACCTGAAAAAAATTGGTCAGTATATCTCAAAAATCAATATTTTTCATAATGAGTGTAATATTACTACTCAACTAGTTTGAAACTCCTTGAGGATATTCTTGGGTTATTTCACGGTTTATTTATGAAACATTATTGAAGAACCAAATTTGTGTATGAGTTGTATTCATTATCAATGATTTTTATTGGTTGTAAATGGTGGTCAAGGAAATAAAAATATTTCACTGATATCAATATATTTAATAAGTTGGAATGAACTAAGTTTCCTGAATTTATATTGAAGTATCTACAATATCCAAGCTTGATAACACAAGTAAATGTATCTTGGATGAATGTATGAAGAAGAATAATATCACATATTATTTTCAAAAGAATTTTGTTTTAATATTTTATGTTTTTAATTTTGAAAATTAGAGTGATATTATAAAATTCTAGAACATTTTCTAACGTATTTTTTTGTGAAAACTTTTTTCATAACATGTTGAAGATCATAGAAGAATAAGAGTTTAATGAATATTAGAAAAAATAATATTTTCTATGAAGAAGAAAATGGATATGCAATAGAAATACTATTACATGAGGAGTTATTTAAAGTCTATTCAATAATTTATACAGAATAATTGTGAGTATATTGATATTAAATTCCATACTTATAATAATACAAAGTATCATTTTATGGTGGGACTTTATAAAAAAATAGGGCCAACCATATCCACCCAAGGAGGGATAGCTCAAACCCCATATGGGAGATGGGATTAACAACATGGGATAAAACCCATGTTTTGGTAGCCATAGAATCATAGAGTGGGATCATATCACCTATAAAAAGATCATTGTGTAAATATAGGTATGTGGATTCTTATCACCCGCAGAGGCATGAACATAGTGCACATGTGGGTGTACAGGTGGACCGCGTAGGTGAGGTGTGACCTGTGTAGGGAATGTGTAAAGTGTCTCAAGTTATTGATTGAATGGTTTAAGGAATGATATGTGTTATTTAATTTCTGAATAATTAATATAATATTGATGTAGTATAATCACTAAGTGCTTCACTATTTATTGGTTTTTAGAAATTCAGAAATAAGCTCGGTCCTTCAATCAAACTAATCTTGAAATATTATTTAAATATGAACTTCGTCTTAATCCTTAGATATATTTTACTATACATGATGTTTGTGACATTGTTCAAGGAAACCAAAATCCAAACATCCCTAATATTCAAGATATTTTCCACTTCCATATATCAAACTGAAGGAAAGTAGACATACTCGATCACGCAAATCGAAGCATGAAATCCCTATCATACAAGTATGATATAATTTGAAGAATTTGAATCATCTAAATACATGAGATAATTCCAGAAATAAATTTAATTATTTGAGAGAATATATGATAATGGGTTAATGTGTTTCATATGATCATCATCACATGCACATGATAATCTCATCATGTAAGAATACCAACAATATTTTTTAGTGGAAACTAATGTTGTGTGATGTTTTTAAAATTTAGAGATCTTTGGGTATTCAAAATATGGATCATAATGGTATATTTTATAAGTAATTTTTTTCAATGAATACATGAGGAATGATAAGTGAACCTCACCTATAAATATCAAATCTTAAAGGATGAGAAACACTATGATCACTCATGATTTATGAAAGATCTTGTTTTACTCAAAATAAAATAGATCATTCTCAAACATCCACTAATATAAAAGGAACAATATCCATGAGTCAAATTTTTTTGTTAAGAGGTTTATTTTGAAGAACCTTTTTTCATGATGAAATAGGTTATATTCACATATTTCATGAACAATAACCACAAAATATCATCTTTTCATAGAGAACATGAGAGTTAAGTGATGAAGAAATATATACACGACTTCAATGTATATACATGAAGACAATATAATATCAATATTCAATGAAGCCTTTCAATATTTTGTAAAGTTATTTGAGAACCATTCACTTTCAGTTGTGTGATGATAAAATAAGATCCCATGTTCATTATTCACATAAAGAAGAAGAACTTCAAAATCCTTACATATATTTCTTGAAGGAAGAAGGAAATACCATAAATAGTAACTTATGTGAAAGTATTTTTTGTTTTATTCATACATAATTGAACATATGTAAAAAATGACAATGAGCACCTATTCAAATTTGTGAAAGGGAGATAGTGTCTTCATAGTTGGGTGTGCTAATTTTCAATAATGGGTACAAATATAACCAAATATATACAATAAAAATTGAACCTAAATTCCAAATGCAGCCTCAACTGAGATTCCAAACAAAATTAAAACAGAACATTAAATAATAATAAAAATATATTATATGTAATAAGTTTAAAAACCTTGATATTTCTTGTATCACATGAATTATGGGCCTTTTAAGTAATAAATAGAAGTTCTAATGTTGTGAAATATTATTCTTACGTAGTTTCACAAATATTTACAAAAATAAGAAGAAAAAAATAGAATCAATAAATGTTTTTGATATTTTTTGTATCAAGGAAGTATAATAATTTATTCCATAGTTATATTTATATCATCGAGATATATAAATAGAAATACTTTATCACAAGTATAAATTGGTTACTATTCAGGCTATAATAGAAAAGAAAGGTTCATGTATATATGAGATTGAGTTTTTATTATCATTTGGTATTAGGTGAAGAGGGTGAAGAAGAAAAATACCAATTGTAGTGTGTTATACACTGAAGAAGAAATGAGGAAAAATACTAGAAGTGATGAAAGTACTCTATATACCTATTTTAAAATGAATAAAAAAATAAATAAAAAAATAAATATTTATACACACTTGTCAGCATAGAAGAAAAAGATGATATAGAAACTTTAAATTTTCTATTATGAAAGAGTGTTGTTTTCCCACTGTTGTTCTAGTAACAAAGTGAAGTAAATGGATGTGGAGAATAATGTAACACTATAAAACCCAATGTATGTATTAATATGTGGATACAATTATTGGTGTTAAAAATTATACTAATAATGAATGTAAATACTATATACAATGTCCATATAAATAATGAGAAAGGAGTTACAAGTTGAACTTGTTAATCACCAATCTAGGGAAGAAGGATTATTTCAATCCCCATCCAAAAATGTAGAGACTATCACGTTGGATAAGAATTATATTCTAGCTACACAACTATATGTGGTATCAGAGTATAGTGTAAAATCCATGTACTGGTAATCACAATATATAGAAAGGAGAGTATACTATTATTGAGTAGTGAACCTTGTAAAAATATCACATTCCATATTTTAAATTCTTTCATATACGTTCACATGAAAAAGAAAACATATTAAGAGAATAAATATCTTAACTACTCTAAGATGTAAAAGGGATAAAATATATAAAAGCTGAAAAATATCCCAACCTTGAATCAAACCATCTCAGTATTGATTATATACCAAATTAGTCATCTTAATTTGTATCATAGGAAAGGTTCACCTATATTGTATTATCTATATTGTATTTATTCTCATTTGAATAATTGAGTTTCTTTCATCTATTAATAATTATGTGTAGTATTTATTAATATTCTATTATCTCTCATAATAATTTTAGATCTTTCAAGACTATGATGAAAAAGAGATATAAAGAGAGATAGAGTCCTAATAATTTATCCTTCTTTCCTAAATAAGTGGTTGATTCTATTTCTCCTTACTATGTTAAGTAAGAAGATTAACTAGGAATTGAAGGGTAATATTATGTGAATCATATTCCCACCAAGTATGTGGAATGCCTCTCTACCTAAATTGTCTCAAGATATTCAAGTAATCAAGAGGAATGTGATAGTTCATGTCAAAAAATTCTTCAAGATAATATAAGAACAAGTGGGAGTGGTAATATGTCAGTTGATTTTTCAATTTATGCATTAAAGGATATGAGGCATGGTTTTCCCAAAAAATCAATCTCTAATATCTATAGAATATTTTAAATCATACAGGAAGTGATAACCATATATATTGATAATCTCTTAGTAATTGAGATGAATTTACAATAAAAATTTCTGGAATATATAAATCCCTCTAAACATGTTAGATGTAGAATAGAAAGTAATGTGGATATTGATATAACGTCCTTAGAGTTAGAATAAAAATGTATCAAATAATTTGAAGAAAAATATGGATTCAAGAATACTCTAGAATAAAATATCCATTCACATGATGAAAAGATTAAAAATATCATTGATATCAAAGATTTTTAAGTGGAAGTAAAACCCAAGGAGTGAAAGGAACATCAGTATTTTTTATAAGAAAATGTTATGATGCATGAACATGAGGTTTAAATATTGAAAAATATTTGAAAATAGATACTGATTATGATTAAAGATAAAAAACCCACCAATATGAGATTTCTAAAATTTGATATTCAGTTGGATAATTTTGAGAAGACATATATTGAGACTTCACAAAATGAGAAATTTGATTCTAATAATCAATTCTCATTGGTAGATTTTAAGGTCAATAGATATCAAAAATATGAAAAAAAGATCATTAATTAATTTAGCTCTCTATCTCATGTAGTTGTTAAAAAATAGGTACCATCCATACTACCTTGTAATAACATTTTTAAATATTTTTTCATAAACAATGAATGTTAAAAAAATCATCTATTTATGGATAACTAATGAAGAAAAAAATCCTACCATCATAAATATGGTGAATAGAAAAAAGAATGTGGAAGATAATTCTCCAAGAAGATCCCAAGAATTTATAAATAAGACTCAAAAAAATCATACATAAGAAATAATAAAATCATGGGTTGTGGGTAAATGTTGATTCTAAAACAGATTTATGAATTTTTATTAGATTTCTCATATAATCATATAAATTCTAAAGCATAATTGAATCCCATACTATGGGGTAAAATGAAAAAGATGAAGAAGAAACATCCACAAAGTAAGAAAAATATGAAAACTTCCAATGGGGTTATAATGATTGATAATACCTATGATGTTTGAAAATATGGTGCATGATCATATCAATATGTATATAAATATCCTAAGAAAAGAAGACCATTGAAGTTGGAGAATAAATAAGAAACATCCATGGGAAGTAATAAGAAAAATGTTTCAAACAAAATTTTTCTTAATAATATTTGAAACAAGAAACATGAGAGTATTTAAGATTCTAAATCCAATAATGTGAATAAATATACACCATCTAATATAATTGAAAAAAATTTATAACACTTGGATGAATACATGTAGAAAATATAAATAGTTTTCCAATATTACCATGGATATGTTAGTCGTATGGAAAGAAGATTAAGAAAAAATGAAGAAAATGGAAGAAACACATGAAAATTATTGTGTAAAAATAAAGTAAAAGATTCAACATTATGGTTAAGATCTATGTTTAAGGTTCCACATGGCTTCAAAAACTCTTAAAGATAGTTCTATAATAATTCCAGCATAATAATTGTTATTTAATAGTAATAAAGGTACACCATGTTAAAAAAGTGATTTAAACGAATTTAGTAAATATAGTTCACACACAAGGAAATTGAATAAGTGATAATATCCATTTAGACTCAATTAGAATTCATGTTTAGATATTAAAGCATGAAGAGTAGAAGAAATCAAGATACTTTAATGTCTCAGATTTTCCATTAATTTTTTTTTAAATATTATATGGAATTATTTCGAGACCGGGCGTGAAGACGACACATCATTCTGAGGTCCAGTGAACCTGGAATGGTGGTTTGAACTTTTTAGTTAAGTGAGTCGGCGCTTGTGCGAGGTTGTGGAAGTTTACAAAAATATGGCTGTATTAAAAATCAGAGGGCACCATTACGTTCGGGATGACGACTTTACCTAAGAATGAGGATAACAACGACCGGCGTGGGTCAATGGAAAAAGTTAATTTTCAGACGTTTTAATAAAAATAAAATAAAATAAAAATCTATATGTTTATTTTATTTTATGGAAACAACCGCTGCAGCGTAGAAAAATGGAAGTTGTTTCCTTAATTAAAAGCTACGGCATAATGATAAAAAATGGAAATTTGGACTCTTTAATACGTAGTGACTGGACATATGTTTCCTTAACTAATGGCGCGTCATAATGAATCAAAAATAGAAAAGTAGGAGCCATTAATATCGCCACGTAATTAAGTGGCAATATTGTTTCCATTTTTAAAGGGTTGAACAATTGTTGATCATTGGCGAAGTTTGAGAGGATCCTCTGCCGAATCCACAACATGTTAGAGCAAACTCTCGGTGACGAACGACGATGGATCGAAGTCGAGAATCGCTATGCCAACAACGTTGAAGGGTCCCGAAGAAAACGGCAGTGCGACACCTTTGTCAATGATCGATCCTTTCGGAATGTAAGGGTTGTTATTTCAATTTTCTTTTCCCCGTATTTGAGTTTAAACAACGAACACGGATCAACCACGAACAAGTTGATTCACGGATTCGTACATTCTTGCAGGAGAGATTTTATTTGGGAATATTTTGGGGAATTGATCCATGCTTTGTGTTGTTGTTGATTCTTGCTCCGTTTAAGCCTATTAATGGGGGTGGATCAACACTGTGATGAACGATTGCGGAAGTTCGTTCCTCAATTTTTTTATTTGGATTTCTTCCCTCTTCTTTCCCCGCGAATTCTTCACGTTCTTCATGGGGCGACGAACAACAGATCGTTGCACATCCGTTCTGCGATGCAACGATACCAAATCGATGGTTCGAAATTGCAATGACCTTGTGGAGGTGCGGCGACAATGGAAGACGACAAATCGGACTGGATCAGAAAGAGTGTTCTTCGAGTGTTCTTCATGCGGGAAGATTAGAAAACGTTTTCGGAGCCGATCGGAGGACCGAAAACGATAGAAACGGCTTCATGGTGTCGGGGCAACCAAAACTTGGGAGTTTTTCGGCGATCGGATGGTCGGATTGATGATCGGAGCACCATGGGAGGCGTGACGGCGGAGGTCCACGTTTCTGGAAAATTCCAGAATACACGGCGTGTACTTCCAAAGAACACACTGTGTAGTACTGGTGGCGGTGGCTAGGGTTTCAGGGTCAGAGAAGAATCACATGGCCTGTGACCCAGGTCAGACGGCGTGTTGGACCTTCCTCGAAGCTTGACGTATACTTGGGTAGTACACGGACACGGGATGACCTACATGGCTTAAGGCAACACGACGACAGAAGTGGCCACGAAGAGCTCAGCGTGTATCCTGGGGATACACAGACATGTGATGGAGTACATGACCGTGTACTCCGTCACACGGCCAATCAAGGCTAGTTACGTGGGTCACCCCGTGTGCCGATTGCACGGGCTGGAATACACGGGTTGATGACCGTGTACGGTCACATGGATAGAGTACACAGAGCCAACCCCAGTTACCCAGACACAGCGTGTACTCCATATTACACGCCGTGTACTACAGTTTTCTACACAACCAACCTCACGACACGGGACATTGTACACGAGCAGTACCCGGGGTCGGACCACATAGCGTTTATCATTTCTACACGCCGTGTAATTTTTGGAAAATGGATTAGTCCTTTTGTTCAACGTGCCTTGAACATCTTTCTTTTGGGTTAGTGCCCCTTCTTCTTGTTCCCCTAAAGTTCAGGAATCATTCCCTCATGCAGGATTATGATCCCTTCAGCAGGACTTTCTGTGATAGAGTCAGGAATCCATCTGAGAGGCCCGGATCGAGACCTTATATCCATTCCAGACCCTAGGTAGAGTCAGTCATCGACGTGACCAACTCTACCAGGAATTGATCCTCTACCCAGTAGGTGAATTCCGAATGAGTCGTGGTATCCGCCATAGACCTGGCAGTGATCCTCATCTGTGTATCGAGATCTTTCCCACTCTGGAGTGTGTCTCCCATAATGAGTGCATCTATCTACTGATACTTTCCACTCAGGAGTGTGTCTCCCCAAATGAGTGTAGCTATCTCTCATGATGGTTCCCGACGAACAACACTTCTCAAATGGACGTCATCAGAGCTATAAGACTCGTGGAGTGTGTTCTCCCGGAATGAGTGCATCATGGAATCTTTGAGCTGAATCCCTAATGGGGGTATGCGGCTGTGTGACTTGTCTCTAGACAACAGTTCTGGGTTTTGAGTATATCTGGTTTGTTCTATACTTCTGTAGACATACACTGTGCATATCTGACTGTACCTTTACATTGTCTACTGCTTTGTGGTTTTCAGGGTCCTCTACTGAGTATTGTTATACTCACTCCCGCACGGGCTTTGCTCGCATGTCTGGTGTCTTGTGCAGACGATCAACCTTTGGACAGATTCTAGGGGGAACAAGGACAAGACCGAGCTATCTAAGAGCCCTACAGGACGAGGCGTTCCTATGGCTTCGAGCGGCAGTCCTAGTACCTTTCATGCTTATAGGTTGGAATTTGTAGTTTTTAGACTCTTGTTTTTGGTGGGCTTGTATTCTGGCCCAGTTTACTTTTACAGTACTCTACCTTTCGTCGTACTCTATTGGTTGGGTTTAGTTGTATGCATGCATTATTTTTCCTTAGTGGTTTTTACATTTCATTTTTTTGTGGGCTTAGAGATGAGTGCGTGTGTACATGTACATAGGAAATGCCTCCTATGTTAGTTATGCCTACTCGGTGCTAGTCACCAGCTTCTGGCCTATTGGAGGCGGGCTTAGGGAATCACGACGTGGGCCCCACTGGGATGGGTCATAACAGAGTGGTATCAGAGGTGGTTGATTCTTCCTTAGGACCAAGAGCCTGTGAGTTTTGTTTAGGGAAATAGTGTTGAGTTTTTTAGGTTCGGATTTCAGGAAATAGACCCCAGTGTTGGTGCGGCGGCTGACGTATACATACACCAGGACTCTGATAACCTACTTTTCGACTCGGTACACGAAAAAATTGGTTGCGGGGAAATAAAATGTACATGCATTATACAGGAATGGATTGTGTTTTCCATGTCCTTTGTGTCAGCTATCTAGATATACTCATTGACCGTGACACATCTTATTTCTTTATAGGATGCCTCCATGATGCATGCCCACTAGGGTTCATCAGCACGATCACGAGGATGACCCCCTCAGTGATGAGGCTTCGATAAAGGGACCATCTCCCTAGGTGTTTCCACCAAGTGGTGCACCTGTTATACCACCACCAGTGGAGCAGCCAGTGGTACCCGCGATACCGACTGGTGAGGAGTGCAGGCTCAGCGCTCTCCATGAGTTTCAGAGATAGAGACCCCTTAGGTTTTGAGGTGAGCCTGAACCTTAGGTGGCTGGGGACTGGCTTGAGGCGGTGACCAGAGTTTTCTATCTAGTAAGGACACCATCAGATCAGATAGTGGTCCTAGGAGCGAGCCTTCTTCAGGGTTCGGCGGGACGATGGTGGAGTCCGACCATGCAGACTCACGAAGAGGAGACTCTTTCATGGACGAAGTTTGAGTGACTCTTCGGGGAGGAGTTCTCTCTAGTTACGTTGAGAGTTGTGCGCATACATGAGCTTCTTCATCTCTAGCAGGGCAGTATGAAAGTAGATGACTATTCATCGAGGTTCACCAACCTCGCCAGGTAATCGATGGATATGGTCAAGGATCAGAACTTCAGAGCTCAGACCTTTGAACGAGGTCTAGGACATGAAATACGAGCTAGTGTCTTGCCTCTATGAATTTCCACTTATGCTGGGGTGCTCGAGAAGGCCTTGGTGATTGAGAGTTTTTTGGCGGAGCAGAGACAACTGCCGACAGTCAGCAGCAGGCAGACAGGTGCGGAGACACAGGTAGCAGGGAGCCGACATCAGACATAGGGATCAGGACATGGGAAACGTCATAGGAGGACTCAGGACAGGGGATCAATAGTCCAGGGCTCTCAGGATGGATCCAGTCAGCCTAGGGAGAAGCGATGTTACACAAGCGATGGTAGGGGACATATCACTAGAGATTTCCCGACACGCCGAGCTGCTGACAGGGAAGTGGTGGATGGACCACCGATGCAGAGGCAGAGAACGGAGCAGGCAGACCCGCCAGGCGGCGTATGTGATAGAGGAGCAGGGAGATCTACAGGTGGTGGCAGACGCTTCTACTTACTTCCAACACCACCCCCAGGAGGTCCTCACCGGGCTTAGAAAGCTGGGGGCAGGGATGGGGACAGCTGCATGCGGTCGAGGCATACGACCCAGGGGATCTAGGGATGATTCGAGGTACGATATGTGTCTTTTCTACCTTAGCTGCTGTACTCATAAACATAGGTTCCAGTCATTCCTTAATAGCCACATGTCTCGTACAAATCCTCAAGATTCCAGTAGAACTATTGACTCGATCCTTATGCTTGGAGACACCTATGGGAGGAGACTCGATGATCACGCACCTCTGTAGACAGTGTGATCTTACCCTTGGAGTTGAGAATTTTGGTTGGAACCTCTTGGTGGTAGGATTCAGACCTTACGACGTCATTCTCAGTATGGATTGGTTATCTTCGGTACATGCTCAGATTGACTGTTTTAGGCGAAGAGGGTGGTGTGTCCTCCGTGATGGAACGAGGTTTTCCTTTTTCAGAGAAAAGGAATCCCAGGTAGCACAAAATGGGATCATTCATAGGAGGGTTCAGTCGATCACTCATGAGTTGGCTATCCTTACCCTTGGAGCTGTAAATTTTGTGAGCTCCCAGTTCCCAGTAGTGGTGGCGGAGTATGAGGACATCTTTCCCGAAGATGTTCCAAGATTACCTCCCTGCCGGGAAATTGTCTTCTGTATCGACTTACACCCTGGGACGACACCGATTTTCTTGTTGGCATATCGGATGGCTCCCACAGAGCTTCACGAGCTGAGGGTGCAGTTGGAGGATTTGCAGAGCATGGGTTTCGTGAGACCCAGCATCTCACCCTAGGCGACCCTAGTCTTGTTTTCCAAGAAGGCAGACGAGAGTCTGAGATTGTGTGTGGATTACCGGCGCATGATCCAGGTGACAGTGAAGAATAAATATCCACTGCCAAGGATTGATGACCTCTTCGATCAGCTGAGATGGGCACAGTTGTTCTTGAATGTTGACCTTCGATCAGGCTATCACCAGCTATGAGTGCGGGATGAGGATATATTTAAGATGACTTTCAGATGCCGCTACGGTCACTATGTGTACTTGGTGATGCCTTTTGGCATGACAAACGCCCCTGCAATGTTCATGGGACTGATGAACCGGGTCTTCTAGCCGTACTTAGACCAGTTCATAGTGGTCTTCATCGACGACATCATTTTTTACTCGGTGTTAGAGGAGGAGCACGCGAGACACCTGCAGATTGTTCTGGATGTACATCGGGAGAATTGGCTTTATGGGAAGCTCTCGAAATGTCAGTTCTAGATTTGGGAGGTCTAATTTCTGGGACATGCCATTTCAGCAAATAGAGTAACTGTGGACCCAGCCTAGGTGGAGGTTGTGTTAGCATGGGAGACACCTCGTAGAGTGATGGAGGTGCGGAGCTTCCTTGGATTGGCATGATATTACCGGAGATTCATTCCTGATTTCTACCGGATATCAGCACCGATGACGGCCTTGACCAGGAAGGGGAAACCCTTCATGTGGACCAAAAAGTGCCAGCATGCTTTTGAGCACCTAAGATAGAGTTTGACGAGCGCCCCAGTATTGAGATTGCCGAAGGAGGGTGTCGAGTACGTAGTTTTCTGCGATGCATCATGGACTGGGCTCAGCTGTGTCCTGATACAGCGGCAGGCAGTGATTGCTTATGGTTCATGCCAACTTAGGCCACATGAGAAGAACTATGTGACCCATGATCTTGAGTTGGGAGAGGTAGTCTTTGCATTGAAGATGTGGTGACACTACCTTATGGGTGAGCAGTTTATTGTCTACTCTAACCACAAGAGCCTCAAGTACATCTTCTCACAGAAGGATCTGAATCTGAGGCAGTGGTGTTGGATAGAGTTCCTCCAGGACTATGATTTTGAGATCATCTATACTCTTGGGAAGGGGAACAAGGTGGAGGATGCTCTTAGTAGAAGTTCAAGCTCACATCTATTGAGTGAGGCAGCACAACAGTTATCCATGTTACAATTATCCTATGTGGATGGAGAGAATACAACTTACCTACAGTCGATGTTTTTCACCCCTCCACTCTTACAGTGAGTTAGGGAGGCACAGCTTGGGGATGTCGACTGTGTGGCTTTACGTGCTCAGTTATCCACAGGACATGCACCTGATAAATATTCGTAAGGCGGGGAGCACGTACATCTTTTAGAAGGGCGCACTATTTTACCAGTGGTGTTCCAGAAGGAGGTATTGAGGGAGTTTCATACATCCCCTTTGGCGGTACATCCTGAAGTGGAAAAGATGTACCAGGACCTCTGACGACAGTTTTGGTGGTCTGGCATGAAGAAGGTAGTAGCAGAGTTCGTTTCTCAGTGCCTCGCATGCCAATAGGTGAAGGCTGAGCACCAGGTTCCAGTAGGATTAGCTCACCCCTGGAAGTCCCAGAGTGGAAGTGGGATGGAATATTGATGTACTTTGTGACAATCATACCATGGACATCCAAGGGGCATGATTTTATCTGGGTGATCGTTGACCGACTCACCAAGTCGGCCCACTTCTTAGCTATCAGAGAACAGAGTTCCGTAGAGTGCTTGGGGTGCCTCTACATGAAGAAGATAGTTAGGCTTCATGGAATCTCCTTGACTATAGTCTCAGACCGAGAAACCCGCTTCATGTCCCGATTGTGGAAGGGATTGTAGGAGGCTTTTGGGACTCAGCTACGCTTGAGAATAGCGTTTCATCCCCATACAAATGGTCAGACGGAGAGGACCATTCAGGTTTTAGAGGATATGTTGCGGGCCTGTATCTTGGACCTTGGTCCAAGCTGGGAGGACCACCTACCACTGTTGGAGTTTGTGTACAACAACAGCTACCACTCCACCATTAGTATGGCACCGTTCGAGGCTCTGTATGAGAGACCCTTCCAGTCACCGCTTTGCTGGACCGACCCTGGAAAGTCAACACTCATTGCTCCAGAGTTAGTGTGAGCTACCACAAAGAAGGTTCAGATCATCTGAGAGCGGATGAAGACTGCACAGAGTCAGCAAAAGTCTTATTCTGACAGACGACAGAGACCTCTGGAGTTCAAGGAGGGAGACCACATCTTTCTTCGGGTCTCACCTTGACGAGGGTTACAGAGATTTGGCCGAGGCAGTAAGCTATCTCTGAGGTTCATTGGACCTTTCCAGATTCTGTGCAGAGTTGGCGAGTTGGCTTACCGCCTAGATCTACCGCCACAGTTGCATCGGGTACATTATGACTTCCACGTATCACATATGAGGAGGTACGTGCATGACCCATCACACGTAATCGACTGGGGTGAGATGGACATCGAGGATGGAGGGACAATTGCTGAGTACACGGTGGAGATCGAGGATCAGAAAGAGAGGATCTTTTGTGGGTGATCGATTCCCTTGGTGCGCGTCAGGTGGCAGCACGAGAATCTTCAGGAGTGCACGTGGGAGAGGGAGGCCCAGATTCATGCCTAGTACCCTCATCTTTTTGAGTAGCCTTTGTTTTGGATTTTCAAGGATGTAAAGCCCCAAGGTGGGGAGAATGTAATGTCTTGGATTTTCCATTAATTTTTTTTAAATATTATATGGAATTATTTCGAAATCGGGCGTGAAGACGGAACACCATTCCGAGGTCCAGTGAACCAGGAATGGTGGTTTCAAATTTTTAGTTAAGTGAGTTGGCGCTTGTGCGCGGTTGTGGAAGTTTCCAAATGGATGCCTGGATTAAAAATCTGAGTTCACCGTTGCATCCAGGATGACGACTTTACCTAAGAATGAGGCTAACCTCGACTAGCGCGGGTCGAGGGAAAAAGTTAATTTTCGGACGTTTCGATAAAAAAAATAAAAAAAATCTATATGTTTATTTTATTTTATGGAAACAACCGCTGCAGCGTGGAAAAAGGGTAGTTGTTTCCTTAATTAAAAGCTGCGGCATTATGACAAATGAATGGAAAGTTGGAATCTTTAATATGTAGCAACGGGACGTCTGTTTCCTTAATTAATGGCGTGTCATAATGACTCAAGAAGAGGCAAGTAGGAGTCATTAATATCACCGCATAATTAGGTGCCAATCTTGTTTTCCTTTTTAAAGGGTTGAACAAATGTTGATTGTTGGCGACGTTTGATAGGAACCTCTACCGAATCTGCAGCACATTGGAGAAGGCTCTCGGTGAAGAACGATGACGGATCGAAGTCGAGAATCGCTACGCCAACAATGTTGAACGATACCGATGACAACGGTAGTGCGGCGCCTTCGTCAACGATCGATCCTTTTGGAAGTTAGGGGTTTTTATTTCAATTTTATTTTCCCCGTATTTGAGTTTAAATGATGAATGCGGATCAACCACGAACAAATTGATCTGTGGATTCATACGTTCTTGTAGGGGGGATTTTCTTTGTGAAGTTTTGGGGAATTGATCCATACTTTGTGTTGTTGTTGATTCTTGCTCCATTTAAGACTATTAACAGGAGAAGATCAACGCCATGATGAACAACGGTGGAGGTTCGTTCCTCAATTTGTTTATTGGGATTTCTTCCCCCTTCTTTCCCCGCGCGTTCTTTGCGTTCTTCATGGTGCGACGAACAACGGATCATTACACAACTGTTATGCGACGCAACGATCCCAAATCGAAGGTTTGACATCGCAAAGACCTTGTGGAGGTGTGGGGATGATGGCGGACGACGAATCAGACAGGATTGGAAAGAGCGTTCTTCAAGCGTTCTTCATGCGGGAAGATTAAAACACGTTTTTGGAGCCGATCGGAGGTCTGAGAACACCGGAGGCAGCTTCGGCGCATCGGGGTGACCAAAACCGGGGAGTTTTGCAGCCCTCAGATGGGCGGATCAATGATCGGAGCTCCATAGGAGGAGCGACGGTGGAGGTCCTCATTTCTGGAAATTTCCAGAATACACGGCGTGAACTTCCGAAGAACACACCGTGTAGTACTGGCGGCAGTGGCTAGGGTTTCTAGGTCAAAGAAGAATCACATGGCATGTGACCCAGTTCACACGACGTGTTGGACCTTCCCCAAAGCTCGGTGTGTACTTGGGTAGTACACACACATGGGATGACCTACACGACTTCAGGAGACACGACGACAGAAGCGGCCATGCATAGCTCGGCGTGTATCCCTGGGATACACAGAAACAGGAGTGAGTACACGACCGTGTAATCCATCCCACAGCCAAGCAAGGCTAGTTACGTGGGTCACCCCGTGTGCCGATTGCATGGGCTAGAATACATGGGTTGATGACCATGTACGGGCACATGGCCAGAGTACACGGAGCCAACCCCAGTTACCCAGACACGGTGTGTACTCCATACTTCAAGCCGTGTCCTATGTTTTTCTACACGACCAGCCTCACGACACTGGTCGTTCTACACAGGCAGTACCCGGGGTCGGACAACACGGCATGTATCATTTCTACACACTGTGTACTTTTTGGAAAACGGCTTGGTCCTTTTGTTCACCGTGCCTCGAACATATTTCATTTGGGTTAGTGCCCCTTCTTCTTGTTCCCCTGAAGGTCAGGCATCATTCCCACATGCAGGATTATGATCCCTTCAGCAGGACATTCTATGATAGAGTCAGGCATCCGTCCGAGAGGCCTGGATTGAGATCCTCTATCCATTCCAGACCCTAGGTAGAGTCAGGCATCGATGTGACCATCTCTACCAGGCGTTGATCCTCTACCAATTCAGTGAATTCTGGATGAGTCGTGGTATCCGTCATGGCCCTAGCAGTGATCCTCATCTGTGTATCGAGATCTTTCCCACTTAGGAGTGTGTCTCCCATAATGAGTGAATCTATCTACTGATCCTTTACACTTAGGAGTGTGTCTCCCGTAATGAGTGTAGCTATATCTCATGACGGTTCCCGATGAACAACACTTCTCGGACAGACGTCATCAGAGCTATAAGACTCGTGGAGTGTGTTCTCCCGGAATGAGTGCATCATGGAATATTTGAAAAGAATCCCTAATGGGGGTATGTGGCTGTATGACTTGTCTCTAGACCACAGTTCTGGGTTTTGAGTATATCTGGTTTGTTCTATATGTTCTGTAGACATACACTATGCATAGATGACTGTACCTTTACTTTTTTGTACTTATTTGTGGTTTTCAGGGTCCTCTAGTGAGTATTGTTATACTCACCCCTGCACGGGATCTGCCCGCACGTCTGGTGTCTTGTGCAGACGAGAAGGCTTTTGACAGAGTCCAGTGCGGACCCGGAGAGGACAGAGATTTCTGAGATCCCTACAGGCTGAGGCATTCCTAAGGCTATGAGTGGCAGTCTCAGTACCTTTCGTGCTTACAGGTTGGACTTTGTAGTTTTTAGACTCTTATTTTTGGTGGGCTTGTATTCTGGCCTAGAATACTTTTACAATACTCTACCTTTCGTCATACTCTGTTGGTTGGGTTTAGTTGTATGCATTCATTCTTTTTTCCATAGTGGTTTTTACATTTCAGATTTTTTGTGGTCTTAGAGATGTGTGCTTGTGTAGAGGTACATAGGCAATGCCTCCCATGTTATTTATGCCTACTCGGTGCTAGTCACCAGCCCCTGGCCTATTGGAGGCGGGCTTGGGGAGTCATGGCGCGGGCCCCACTAGGACGGGTCATGACAGATACTTTGTTGAGAAAAATATCTAAACCATACTCTTCACATTGAGATCCAAGTAAGGATCCACCTTATTCCATTAATCATTTTGTATTGTATTTATGATTGTAATAAAGGTAATTGAATGTGGAGAAAATTCTTTATAGGTGAACTTGAGAAATAGTGAGATCTATCAATTCGTTATAGTAATAATTAAGAATCCATAATCCTTGAATTGTTTATCAATATATATTCAAATAATAAAATGATTTAGAATAATATTTGATGAATTTGAATAATGTTATGTCATATACTGGAAAAATGGATAAAGAATATATCATCTTGGATTTATCTTATATGTGGTATCATCAAGAATAAGTATTTAAGAAGATAAACACCAGTAAGGTTGTGGAAGTTTTCATATCTTGACAACCCTAAGTTGAAGATCCATTTTTCTGTATTATCCTTAATAGAACATATTGAAATCCATTATTAAAGAGATCCACCATTATGAATATTTTGAAGAGTGATTCCCTTGAGGGGATACATTTTAAGAAAGATAATGAAACAACCTTAAAATATTGTTTCATAAAAATATGATGATTCTGAAAATTAATTTGAAGATCATGTCATTAGAAAATGTAAATTTTTCTTAATCTATCATCCTTGGTTTAAAAAAAATAATAAACTAAATATAAAGTGGGATTAATTAAATCAATCACAACATAATAAAAGTGTTTGTATGGATGTTCTCCAAGGATGTGTATTCTTCTTGTTGTATATGAATGTTTTTAATCAATTTTTCAAAGTGAGTAATAAAGTCACATATTTCTTACAAAATTTTCCTATCTAAATTAGTATATTGAGACTAGAATAAAACTGGAAAACCCTTGAAAACAAGTATATGAGTTCTTATCTAATATTATATCATGACATTTTGTTAAATGAAATCTTTGTTGTCTTAATAAAATCCTCTTGTTTTCTATACCAAGCATGGATAATGTAGACTTCGAGTGAAATGATTCATGAAACATTATTTAATTGTGGTATGATACTATTTTCTTATGAACCTTGTATTTTTTATTAACATGGGTGATAGAAAGTGAAAATTATGTTTTGAAAAGTAAATGGGAGATAATCATATATTGAAATATTCATTTGGAAATAATTCGAAGGTATTTAAAGAAAATAAAAATCAGGGGATTGAAGAGACCACTGTGTGTTTGGGTTTTATTTTTTTCAATAATTTTTATTGGTTTTCAATGGTGGTAAATGAAATATAAATATTTCATCGTTGTTAATATGTTAAATAAATTAGAAAGAAAAAAGTTTCAGTAGTTTTACCTGAAGTATCCATGATATGCATGATTTATAACAAAGTAAATATCATTTGGATGAATATCGGAAGAAGAAAGTACTCAAGTATTTTTATCTTATGGAAGTTCTTTTTAAGACTTTGAGTTTATAATTGTGACATTAGGTTTTTTGTATTTAAATTATTTAACATTTGCTAAATGAGTATGGTTTTAGTACTTTGTTCATAACATGTTGAAGAACATAGAAGAAGAAAAGTGTAACGAAGATCATGAAAAATATTATATTTCATGATTATGAAGAATAAGGAAATGAAATATAAATACTATTACATAAGAAGATATTTGGATACCATACAATAATATATAAATAATATGTTTGAGTGGATTGATATTAAATTATATAATTAAAATAATTCGAAGTATCATTTGATGGTGGAACTTTATCAAAAAATATGTCCAACTATAGACACTAAAGGAGGGATAAAAAACAATATATAGGATCTAGGATTTAATATGTGGGATATAGATCATGCATGGTAAATCCTGGTAAAATAAAGGAGGAACATAACACCCAAAAGGCGATCATGGTGGGAACACAAGCGGGTGGATTCTTAGAACTCGTAAAAGGTGCACACATGGTGTGAAATAGGTTTCCTAGGTAGACCACACAAGTGAGGCATGACCCATATTACATGTGTGAAAAATGTTCCGGGTGTTGAACCTAATGAAGACTCGAGAGGAGGAATAAATCTTGAGTATTATTAAGAAGATGAAGAATAAATTGATGATCTATGTGGTATAAACACTGAGTGGTTTACTATTTATATGTATTCAAAAAAATACAGAAGTAAGCTCAGTATTTCGATAAAATTGATCCTAACTTTCCATTCAAATATAAAATCCATCTTCATCCTTTTCTAGGTTTTCCCACACAATATGTTTTCACCATTGAAAAATAAAACAAACATCTGACCATCAGTAATATTCATGATCTCAGCTGTATCCACTTATCTTATCGAAGTGAAGTATACATGCTCGATCAGCTAAATAAATACATGTAAAATTCATCATGAATGCATCATATAATTCAAATAATGAGCTCTGAACTAATATATGAAATAAATTAATAAGGACATTATAGTATCTGGGAGCATGAAAGAGATCAGGTTAATTTGTTTCATGCAATATTCATTGCATGAATGAGAGAATCTCATCACACAAAAAGGGGTGATATATTTTATGATGAAAATAAATCTAATTGATGTTTTTAAATGAATATATCTTCAGGTATTAAAAATATGGATTAAAATTTCATATTTTATAGGGAATTTAAGTCAGTGAATACCTGAGGTAGAGGCTGTGAACAATTCTTATAAATATTAAAGATCAGGGGCCAAGTGAAGCTGCTATTTATTGTGATTTATGAGAGATCCAATCTTAGTAAAACAAAATTATAAATTATCATTATTCTACATACAAAAAATGGTGTAATATCAATTATATACATGGTTTCATGAATTTTTTTCAGAAAAAAAACATTTATTTGATGAAGAAATAGGGTTTTCACACAATTTTCACAAAGAAGAACAGTGAACTCTCATTTATTCATAAAGAACTCAAGATTTACATGAAAAAGAAACATATATACTACTTCAATTTATATAAATTAAGGCAATATTATATCAAGTTTTTAGGAAGCCTTTCAATATATTTTAATGAGATTTGAGAACTATACACTTTCAATTGCATGGGGATAACAAAAGACCCCATGTGATTTATTCACATGAAGATGAAGTACCTAGCATGCCTTACTTAGATTTCAAGAAAGAATAATGATATCCCACATACATTGTCTTATGTGAAGGAAATATTTTTGTTATGTGTACATATTTGAACATAATAAAACTATGAAATTGAGTACCGAATCAGGTTTGTGAATGGGAGACAACGTGTGCATGGTTGGGTGTGCTAATTTTTGCACACATGTACAATGATACCAAATAATATACAAGAATTTTTGAAACTAAAATCTAGAGGCAACCGAAAATGAGATACTAAATAGAATTGAAATAGAACATTAAAAAATAATAATACCTTATATGTTATATGGTTAAAAAATATATGATTTCCATGAAACACAAGCATATTGAGAATTTGATGTAATTAAGAGAAATTCATGACTTGTGCAAGATCATTCTTACATGGAATAATATTGAAAGTTTAGTGATATTCAGTTGCATAAATATTTGTTCTTCTAAGAATAGAAAAGGAAAAATAATATAGTAATATATATTTATATTGTGTATCAATGAATTATGAGATTTTAGTGCATAATAACATTCATATAATTAAGACCGAAGAATATATAGAGGTTAGAATAACAATCAATTGATCATTATTAAGGATAAAATAGTAAATAATTGTTTATCCAGATAAAAGATAGCTATTTTATTATTATTTGGTATTAGATGAATAGGCTAGAGAAGAAAGAGACATGGTGTAGTCTATTTTTTAATGAATAAGAAAGAGAGACGAACAAAATAAGAGAAGAAAGTAATGTGCATATCTGTTTTCATAGGAGGACACTACTGAAAATCAAGGATTTAACATCTCTAGTAAAGGGTTTTATCATCACTTAAAAACTTCTGATAAGTGTGTGATGTTAAAAGAGGGAGGGGTTATTTAAAAGTGCTAAAAAATAACTGTTAATGGAACCCTTTGTCAGCACTTTGTAGTGCTACTATAGGGTTCCTTTAAAAATGATTTATAGCGTAATTAAAGAATTACTTTAATAGTTTTTAGCACTATAAAAGGGTGAATTTTAATAGTGCTGAAAAATTGCTGTTAAAAAATATGAAAATAATAATTTTCATAGACCCCCCGACCCCCTTTCATGACACTTACATCCACCTTTCTGAGTAATTTCCACTACCAATCTGCCATCATGCACACTACCTCCATTTATCAGTACTAGAAGGATACACTGAATAATTGTGCATTCATGGATTCAATCCCATGACCTCCCTTATGCAAATGAACAATCTTTTCAACTATTCCATACATAATTTGTTGTATATTTATCGACTTTTATATTTATTTGTTTATATTTTTAAATTTGTAATATATACCCACACAATTATATTTATTTAAATATATTATATACTAATATTCATTTATATATATTATAATATAAATTAATTAACATATATATGTGTATGTGTGTGTGTTTGTTAATACACACAAATATGTATATATTAGTTATATACACATATGAATGAATTTTAATAAGGTAAATAAAATGGATAGTTTTTTACTTTAAATAAAATGAAAAATAAATATTCATTTTATATATTTAAAATAAAATTCTACACGAATATGTTGATATATAAATTTATACAAGTGATTTATTATAATGAAATATAAAAAATATACATTTATTTAGTTAAAAATAATACTACATTGCGAAAAAAATAAAATTTCAAAACCATAATATCAATATGAATGTAAGTCCTAGAAATAAATATAGTGCCCACTAAAAATAGGAAAAAAAACCCTCTTACATGATGCTAAACTTCCAACGAATGTTAAAAAATTAGGGTACCCCGATTAACCACTTAGTTTTGTAGGCCTTCTAGGCCATTTTAGGCCATGAAAAATGAGAAATAGGTTTATTGATGTCCCTAGGGGTGTAGAGTTTTTCATAAGTTTTTATTTTATATGTGGTAGATCCTAAACAGACCCCTAGAACAATAGTTATGTATTTTATGAAGTTCGAGTAACGTTTTCAACTTATTTTAGATCTTTTAATAAGTTTTTGATTTTTTATCGTCCTGTTGATATTAAATTACTATTACTTGATAATAATTTTCAAATTATTGACTAATTTTTTTAAATTATTTTATAATCCATTTTCACTAAATATCTTTTATATTAAGTGTAAATTCCAATTCACCTTATCTAAAACATAGTTAAAAAATATTATATTTATATATTACTGTATTATTTTTTGAAATATACCCAATATCAGTGCTAGTAAAAAAGCACTGATAAAGGATCCACCTTTATCAGTGTTTTTTACAAGCACTGATAAATTCCACCTTTATCATCTCTTTTTTAGTGCTCTTAAAGATCCTCTTTAACGACACTAAAAAGTACTTTTAAAGGGGCCCCTTTATTAGTGCTTTTTTATTTCACTGACAAAGAGTGTCTTTAAAAGTTCATTTAGTTAGAACTATTAAATCCCAAGTACTGGATAAACCCAGTTTTTTTGTAGTGAGTAGAAGAATAATAATGATATGAAGAGTGATTTTTGTGGAGCAGTTAACAAAGAATAAGAATAAGAAGAAGAATAAGAATAAGATAGAGAATCATTTAGTTTTCTATTATGTTGTAGAGTTTCTTGCATGCTACAATACATGTAACAAAGTTAAAACTAATGAAATGATGATTTATGAAGCATTGTGACATCTTGAAAAGTACCAATGGGTTGAGGACTTGATTGGTGTTACAACATACCTTAATAAAGATAACAAAAACTAGCATCCATTATAGAATAAAGAACCACCTAAGAGATGAAATTAGGATCAAATCATAAACAATATAGGGATGAAGGATTAGTTCCACCCCCTCCTAAATTGTAGAAACTCACAATTTGGATAAGGATTATTTTCTAGCCACACCACTATATTTGGTATCACAGTATAGTGGATAATCTTTGTACTAGTCATGAAAATACATGGAAAGGAATAGTTACTCTTATCGAGTAGTGAACCATGTAAAAATATCATACACCATATTTTACATGATTTAATATACTTTTATAAAATACATAAAAGGTAATAATAGAATTAATATCCTAATAGATATAAGAAGTAACCAGGATAAAATCTATAAATAGTGAAAATATTTCCAACACTGACACACCCCCTCTAAATATTGAGTATATCCCAAAGTGGTCCTATCAATTATCAAGGATTTTAATAGATGACGTATGTGGATGACCTATGTTAAAACTAACATGCCATAGATTAAAAATAAGGTTCCATTATTGAAACATCCTATATCTTATTTTTACAATTATGTGGTTTCCAACTATGATTATAGATTCTTACAATATGATTTTTGGTTTTAGTCAATGAATGAAACCTCAAAGAACCATGTTAATGATGAATGTTTTAGACAATCTGGTTATTAAAAGAAAATAAATTTGATGATAACTGGAGTGAAAGATATTGTGATTATTTTTAATCAATTATCAGGATATATGATCAACAACCTACACCTTAATGAACATTAGGAATCATAAAAAATGTGAAGAATTGATTTTAATGAGAGCTTAGGTGGTGGAGACCGTGAATAAAATATTTCAAAATTACCATCATGTTAGAAATATGAAAATATACACCAAGGAGAATGCCTCAAAGTAATAGGAAACTATTTTATGTGTGGAAATGGAGGGTGTAGGGAAATTAATTTCTAATAAATAATGAAGAGTATGATTGAATGAAATAAATTTCATCCAAGGGAACTATTTGTAGTTCACTGTATAAATATGGGAAACATGGGAATTATTCAAGTCAATACCCTCTTCTAAAACCTAACTCCTAAACTATGAAAGGTCATATATGATGTTTTAGTTTATAATAATGTGACTTATAAAATTATTTTAATGTGGAATTTGATGTTATCTTTTGAATCGATTGGGTTTGTTTATAAAATTCCAATATCAATTTATGTGGAAAGGAAGTCAAGTCTGATATTACAAACCAGAAATTGGTGCAATTATAAATATTAAGATTCAATGGAAATCACATCTATTATAAGGATCCTGATTCCTATTAAAAAAGTGTGCCTATCTCAGAAGGTTGGGGTGAAAATCAACATATAATATATGATTATTTTCATGGAAACCATTCAATTCTATAAGAATAAACTAGATTGGGATTTCAAGGAAGGAAAATATCTACGGGAAAGCATCATAAGAAAAAAATGTGGGGTTGGATCTAAGGCTCGGGAGGGAGAGTATCTAGAACATGGGAGATGATATTCCATCGACTACCTATTCTCCTTTATCATTGAAAATATATTGTGGGAAAAAACGTGATTAATTTTTTTTGTAATAAATATTTGGTGAGTGTTTTAAGTTTCCCTAGATTCCTGATTCCTGATATCCCTCTCTCTCAGGCTAGTAGGTTTCTAGTCCTCATCAACACTATTCTTTACCAAAATTAGATGTAGGTATCCCATAGTATTTTAATTAACTCCAATCTACATAGGCCTGTTTATATGGTTTGTCATCTATTCTATTCATGATGAAGGTTTATCGATGAGTACTCCATGAATCCTCTAACCATGATTCATGGGGATAATCTCTCTGGTGTAATGAACTCCCCTAAAAAACATTATTATCTAGAGAATTCATAACCATGATCTTCCTAATGACGATGGGGTGTAGTGGAAGGGATTTGATATCATCTCTAAGTTCACATGCTGAATTAATCACAAGTAATAATCAACATACCACTTGGTCTTTGAAGGTGAGTGGGCCTCCTCAATTTGGTGGTGATTTAGAAATCTCAATGGGATCAACATGTAAGGGCTCCCTGGTAAAATATTCATTCTTGAATTATTCCATGAGATAGTGGAAAATATCCACAAATAGAAGGAACATGCATAGTTTATTTCAGATTTATGCTGGAAAATATGTAAAGAACATAATAAGGGATGACATGAGGGTTTCATAATATCATACATGGAAATTATCATTCAAGTGGGGTCAATGGTGGTAGATCTTGGACCTAAAATGAAATAGTGGGAACTAACCCCTTCCATACAATTCCTCAAGGTGAATATGAGGTGACATATGATGTGCCAATGTGTGAATCTACAATGAAACTGGGTTTCATGGATTTCCCCAAATTAGGAGACTGAAACATAACAATTATGCCTCAATAAATAAATTTGAAATTCATGGTGGAGGCATTATTCAAAACCTGATGGGTTCAGTTACACTATACTTTAGTGTTTTTTTGTGGTCTGAGGGAGTCTCTCATGGATGAATATTCAGCCCTACTCTAGGGGATTGAACTATTTAACTATCAAGGTATCCCTATAGATTAGGTGAAGATAAAATATTCTAATATCCACGTGTACATCCACAATGATATCTTCATCACATGGGTGATCACCTACTTAGTCTACAAGTTTAAAGGTTTTCCAAATAGTCACATAATGATATCCCTCACATGGAAGGAGGGAATAAAGGTGGATAACTTATTGGCCTCCTGGAAATCTCCTTATATTTAATGTATCTTATTTACTACCCCTAGATCCCCCCTGAGTGGATTAGCCTAGTGAGAGGTCATTCAATTGGTCTGCATTATTTCCGGCCTCCTTGGCCTTTTTAGGAACCATGCTTTCTGTTAATAAAAATATTAACGTGGGATGGATTAAAGAATATTTTATTATCCTTACTTCAAACAGAGAAGTTGCGTTTATATTATAACTCATGCATGGTTCTGCAACTATTTTAAAGACTCCATACAGAATGGCCTCTATTGAGTTGTTGGAATTGGAGAAGAGACTGCAAGGGAATCTTGACATGGGATTATTTAATCTAAGTGCATTATCCTAGAGTGAATTTTTTTTATTAAAAATAAATATGGATCAATTATACTCTTCATTGACTATCAATAACATAAAAATATCACAATAAATATTATGTAACCTCTACCTCAATATAATGGGTTTTTTCATCCATTACAAGGAGATCAATATTTTTCCAAGATTAATCTTTGATCTTGATACAATCAATTGAGGATGAAAAGTGATGAAATACCGATAAAACATTACCTAAGAGGTATGGAAACCTTTAATTTACAGTTATTACATTTTATATTAATAATTTCCTCTCATTATTTATGTATTTAACAAATAGGGTCTTTAGAGATTTCCTTGATCAGTTTTTGGTAGCCTTTATTGCTGATATTCTTATATATTACAAAATCAAGGAAGAGTATAAAGGACACTTGAGAATTGTACTAAAAAAATAATAATGGATAATTTTTTTAAAAAATTATAGGTTTAAATTTTGGATACAAAATTCTTATTTTTTGGGTGATATAATCTCAAATGAAGGTATATCTATAGATCCATCAAAGATGGAAGTTAATAAACATTGGACCAGAATTACCACTATGACTAAGATTTTTAGTTTTATTGAATTGGTAGGATATTATCTATTTGATATAGATAATTTCTCATCTATATACAATCCACCCACCAAGTTAACTTTGAATGCATCCATGTTCATTTGGATAGATTAATGTGAATAAAATTTCAAGGAACTGAATAGAAGGTTAGTCCCTGCACTTATGATTACACAACCTTGTATTGGATAAGGTTTTGTGATATTTAGTGATGAATTTAAAGAGAAATAATATACATCCTCATGAATAATTAATTGGTTATATCTTATGGCTCTCAAAAATTTAAGGTTTACAATTAAAATTACCCAAATAATTATTTGGAGTTAGATGTAGTAATTTTTGTATTAAAGATATAGATGAATTATATTTATAGGGAAAGGTGGGACATATATAATGATCATAAAATTATAACGTATATATTCACTTAGAAATATTTTATTATGAGTTAGAGAAGATGGTTTAATTTGATTAAATATTTTTACTAATCAATATATTACCACCCTTGGAAGAAGAAAAAGGTGAATGATTCTTTGAGTAGGAAGGATTATGATAGATTTTCTATGATGAGTATAAAAAATATTCAATATTTTTATATTTTCAAAGGATGTATTTATAAATATTTAAGGAAGGGGATAAATCTTATCTTTCTCAATTTTTTTTAACCATCTATCAAAGTGAAAATTAAAGAGGAATAAAACGAAGATGTAGAGTTATAAAAAAAGGAAAGAAATAGTCTTGAGATCAAACGTAATTTTGATGGAATGATAAAATTCAAGAATTGTGTATGTTTCTTATATATAAAACATTTGAATAAGGAGTTTTTGGATGAATATAACAGTTCATCATTCACAATTCATCTTTGAAGTATAAAGATTTATAGATATATGAAACTATATTTATAATGGGACACCGTAAAGAGAGATATTGCAGAGTATGTATCTTAGTTCTTGGTATGTAAGAATGTTAAGGTTGAGAGATATAAGTATAAGGAGTTTTACAACCATTACCCTCATTAGAATGAAAATTATAAAACATCACCATGTATTTTTTCATCAGAATCCCCAAAACGTCTAAAGGCCAAAAATCTATTTTGGCTAAAATTGATCATCTTATGAAGTCAGAACACTTCATTACTTTCAAAGACGAATTACATTTTTATTATCTTTATATAATATACATTAAATACGTGAGAAGGTTTTATAGATTATGAAATTTAGTTGTATCTGATCGAGATCCAAGGATTACCTTAATGTTATGTCCCAGTATTTAGCTTTCTCTAGATACATATATTTGATTCAGTACTGCTTATCATCTTCAGATATATGGTTAGTCTGAGAGAACCATTCAAACACTAGAGGATATTATAAGGTCTTATTCTATTTATTTTAATTTTTTTAGGGATAAACACCTTCCTCTAATATATCTTTCTTAAAATTATATATTTCACTCGATTATTTAGAAGGATCGTTATAAATCGCTATTTATAAAAACTATAGAACACTATATGCTAGGATTATGTTAGATAAATAAAGATAATAGTACTGAATTTAGGCAAGAAAATGATACATAATGTTAGATCCATTTGGAAACTATGACAACCCTGCTTTTTATTACAACTTAAACATGCTTTATTACATAAAACTTCACTTGATACAACAAAGAAGATCGAGAGGTTTAGTGTCTTTGGGGCTTAGGATCATTACATAAAAACTTTAAACTTTAAATACAACATCCTTATTGAAAACTTCATTTACATGACAACTACATTCCTTCGTACTTAGCATTGCATGGGATAACCTCAGGACATGCATAAGAAAAGGGTGAGCTATAAAGCCCAGTAAGGGAGTACACAATGAATAACATGAGGAGTACAATACATGTTAGGCAATAGTCATATCAATAGAGCATAAGAGAGACATGAACATAAAGGCATGATAAAGCATGATAATCATAACGTGGAAATGTGGAAACAACACTTAACATTGAATTAGCATGAGCCAAGGCTCATTGCACATGGAGCATGAGTAAACCCTCATTGCACTTGAAACATGAGTAAACCCTCGTTGCACTTGAATTATCATGAGTCAACACTCATTGCACATGATGTATCATGATACTATAATTTACCCAATTCATTGGAGCGCTATAAAGGGCACACCCTTCTTAAACATTTCATTTCATGCATAAGTGTGCCACATGGATCATAAAACATGGATTCATAAAACATAATCATTTCTTCCACGATAAAGGAATGTGGAATTCATACATGAAACTTTACAATCAATATGTATATGTGCATAAAGGTGAATACCCTTGATGGAGAAATGGGCATGGTATTCACTACACAAAGACATTGGCTTAGAAAATCGGTGCGATTTCGGCAGCGTAACGACGTGACATAAGAATTCATAAAAAAGGTTGATGAGAGATAAAGGGGTTCCTAGTCATATTTACATGTAATTGACAGTAAGGAGATCATATATATACATTTCCCAACAATAGAAATGGAATTTAGATTCATGATACAAAAGTATTTCTTGAATGTAAAAGAAGAGAGAGAAGTTCCTTTCGGAATTTCGGCATAGTAACGGGTGTACATGGGAGGCATTTAATGAGAGAGAAAGGGTTCTCCCATCATTCAAACAATAAGAGGGAAGTATGGGGGAGGTGCGAAACCATACCTCAACATTCATAATTGAAATAAAAATGGAAATACAACTTAAAGAAAATTGATAAAATTGAGAAAGGAAGAAAAACCCCTTACTTGGAAGTGTGCTTCCAAAGGCTAGAGAGAGGCTTGTGAGAGGCTTCTTGGGAGCTTGGGGCACCTTGAGAGGATTCTAGAGAGAGTAGGGAAGAGGTTGGACGAACTTCAAGGGCTTTGGGTGAGGAGGAAGTGGGAGCTTGGGCGGGTTTATATAGGAAAGGTGAGAGAATTCTTTAATATTTAGGTTTGGGACCCCTTATATTAAAATAATCCAAACCACAAACCATCCAATGGTATTTTCCCATGGTTTCTGGAAGAGGAAAACAATATTTTACAAGTCCAAGGTCCGAACTTATTAAAAAATTAGGGTTGCTTATATGGAGGTGAGTCACACTCCCATGGAAATTAATTTAAAAAGGCAAAGTGTTGAATAAGTCTTGAGGGCTCCATTAATGCTTTGAAAAGTGAGTAAAACAAACCCAAAACCTCATTATTTTAATGATAAAACAAATATTGGACGAGCATAAGTATTATGGTATTTTATTACATCACCATTGGGTCATTATGATGTCATAAAACACATTATATATTTAAATGGTATTTAATTTTTACCCAAAAATTTGACTGTCTCAGAAAATTATGAAAAATTCACCATTGGATAATTTCGACGTCCTGATTCCAAAAATAACATTTATTTTATCTAAATAATTTTCTAAATATGTGAATTTTCACTTTTAAAATGAAAACCGACATTTATAAAAAATTCACGGGTTTTGTCAGAAATGGCTTTCAAACCTTAATAAAAATTTTAATTGCATTCCTAAAATTATAAGATCATTTATATTTAATAAAAATTAATTTAATATTAATAATAATATTTTATTAAAATATTATTTAATAAAAATATATTAAAATATTATTTAATTCAAAAATCCTTTAATTTAATAAAATATAATTCTTAATTAAATAATAACTAAAAACACCATTTGTAATTTAAAAACTAATTACAATGTATAAAAAATGACTAGAAATTATATTCATTATTATATACAAAAATAAAGTACATGAACATGGTGCTACTTATTTGTTACATAACCACTTAAAATAGCCGCATAAGACCTAAGGGTAAGGTGTGCGATGGTGACAGACTCTTGGGGTTGCTCGGATAACATCGCTCGAGTTGTAATTTCAATCAACTTCCACTTTTCCCGTAGACGATCACGTTCGAGCTTGACTTGATGGAGCTCAGCTTGGGCTTGGTCAAGGGCAAAGCCCAAAGACGCCACCTCTTTTCTGAGCTCCGACAAATGGGCTTCGTAAGGGGCAATTCTACTGGATGAGGCCATCGCTTCCTTTGTCTGAGTAGAAAATTGGTTCGTTAAAGCCTTATATTTAAACTACCCAGATGATCACTGTTCAACAGCTATAAAAGTAACGGTCACAAATCTTAATGTTAAACTAAAGAAGTTGACATCTTATAAAAACATTTTTTTTATAAAGAAACATTTAACTGGATCAAGAGGGATTTTCCATTAATGAAATTTTGGGTCGTTACAACATCCCCCCCTTAAGAAATTTCGCCCTCGAAGTTTTCCTTTTCCCACACTAAAACAAATGTGGGTAACTTAGCTTCATCATATCCTCCGACTCCCATGTTGCTTCTTCAAACTTGTGGTTTCTCCACAACACCTTAACGAGGGGCATTGTCTTATTTCGTAGAACTTTTTCTCTATGATCTAAGATCTTCACTGGTTGCTCCTCATAAGAAAGATCGTCTTCTAATTGTACCACCTCGGAAGAGAGTACATGTGAAGGGTCTGGTATGTACTTCCTTAAGAGGGATACATGGAAGACGTCATGCACCATGGCCATAGTAGGTGGAAGTGCTAGTCGATAGGCCACAACCCCAACACGATCAAGAATCTCGAAGGGGCCGATGTACCTTGGACTTAACTTCCCTTTCTTTCCAAACCTCATGACCTTCTTCCACGGAGATATGCGTAAAAACACCATGTCTCCGACTTTAAACTCAAGGTCTCGTCGACGATTATCTGCATAACTCTTCTGTCGACTTTGGGCTGCCTTGATATGCTGCTGAATGGTTTTCACCTTCTCCACCATTTCTTCGACCATTTCTGGTCCAAGCAGCTTACGTTCACGGACCTCATCCCAACATGCCGGTGTTCTACACCTTTTCCCATACAGGGCTTCATATGGTGCCATTTGGATGCTCGAGTGGAAACTATTATTATAAGAGAACTCAACTAGAGGAAGATGTTGATCCCATCCTCCTTTAAAGTCCATTGAGCACGCTCTCAACATATCCTCAAGTGTTTGGATAGTCCGCTCGGATTGGCCATCAGTTTGAGGATGATAGGACGTACTGAAGTTCAGTTCAGTATTCAGAGCATGTTTAAGACTCTTCCAAAACTTAGAGGTAAATCTTGGATCTCAGTCAGACACAATAGATAGTGGTACTCCATGCAACCGTACCACTTCCCTGATATATATCAGTGCCAGTTGATCCAAAGAGAAATCCTCTCGAATAGAAATGAAGTGTGCAGTCTTTCTAAGATGATCCACAATAACCCAGATTGCATTGTTGCTTTTGGATGTCCTTGGAAGTCCAGTGACGAAGTCCATGGTGATGTTCTCCCATTTCCATTCTGGTATGGGCAATGGTTGCATCATCCCCTTAGACTTCTGCCTCTCTGCCTTCACTTGCTGACACACCAGGCACTTTGATGTATATTCAACGATCTCCTTCTTCATATTATCCCACCAAAAGTTTTCTCGGAGATCTCGATACATCTTTGTGCTCCCTAGGTGAATAGAGAAATTTGAACTATGTGCATCATCCAAAAGTTCCTTCTTCAGCTCCAAACTTGATGGAACACATAGTCTTTTCCCAAACCGCACAATTCCTTCTTCATTAAAATTAAACTCTGAGGATTTTCCCTTTTTGATAGCTTCCACTTTTTCTTGGATTCCTGCATCATCCTTTTGAGCATCCTTTAACCTTTCCAAAAGAGATGGTTGAGAAATTATTTGTGAAAGGATTGATGATGTTCCCTTCTTTATGATTCCCACGTCCATCTTCATCAAGTCTAAGAAGATTGGATCCTTCTCAATTCTCATCATTGATAGAATTGCTGGATCCTTTCTACTTAGGGCATCCGCCACCTTGTTCGCCTTCCCAGGATGGTAATGTATTGAACAATCATAATCCTTGATGAGCTCTATCCATCTTCTCTGGCGCATATTAAGCTCTTTCTGTGTGAATATATATTTAAGACTCTTGTGGTCAGTATATATCTCACATTTCTCTCCATAGAGATAATGCCGCCAGATTTTCAAGGCAAAGATCACCGCCGCCAACTCCAGATCATGCGTTGGATAGTTTCGCTCAAGGATTTTCAACTGCCTTGAGGCATAGGATATCACTTTATCATTCTGCATCAGCACACATCCTAAGCCCTTCTTCTAAGCATCACTGAATACCACAAAAAGCTCCCCACTTGTGGGTAAAGTGAGCACAGGTGCAGTGATAAGCCTCCTTTTCAACTCCTTGAAGCTTTCTTCGCATTCATCACTCCAAGAAAACTTTACTCCCTTTCGAGTTAGCTTGGTAAGAGGGTTGGACAATCGTGAGAAGTTTCTCACAAATTGTCGATAATATCCAGCTAACCCCAAGAATCTACGGATATCAGTTACCGATGTTGGCCTCGACCATCCCTCAATTGCATCTGTTTTGGAGGGGTCCACAGATATCCCATTGCTTGTGATGATATGGCCCAAGAATGAGACCTCCTTCAACCAGAACTCACACTTGCTGTACTTTGCATAGAGCTTCTCCTTGCGCAAAGTCTCTAGTACAGTTTTTAAATGCTCCTCATGGTCCTCCTTGGTTTTGGAGTATATTAGAATATCATCTATAAAGACTACCACAAATTTATCTAGGTAATCTCTAAAGACTCTATTCATCAAGTCCATGAATATTGCTGGAGCATTGGTGAGTCTGAAAGGCATTACTATGAATTCATAGTGCCCGTACCTTGTACGAAAAGCAGTCTTGGGGATATCATCCTTCTTCACCCTTACTTGATAATATCCCAACCGCAATTCGACCTTGGAGAAGTATTGTGCTCCACGCAGCTGATCAAACAAGTCATCGATTCTTGGGAGAGGATACTTGTTCTTTATCGTGATTTTGTTAAGTTCACGATAATCGATGCAAAGCTGCATTGACCCATCCTTCTTCTTGACGAAGAGGACTGGTGCACCCCATGGTGATGCACTTGGGCGTATAAACCCTTTATCCAGATTCTCCTGTAATTGGTTCTTCATCTCTTCAAGCTCAACAACAACCATTCTATATGGAGTCTTGGATATCGGTAGTGCCCCAAGTATAAGTTCAATTGAGAACTCAACATCTCTTCTTGGAGGAAGACCAGGAAGTTCCTCGGGAAATACTTCAGCGAATTCCCTCACAATAGGCATTTCTTCAAGGGTGGTTTCTTCCTTGGACTCAATCATCTGAGCCAGATATGCGTGCTCATAAGGCAGTAATATCCATGCTTGAGATGATGGAGCTAAAGGAGATTCATCTTCCTCCTGACACTTGTAAAGAATCGGGGGTCGATTATCCATATGGAGTGTGATTTCCCTCTCCCGACAATTTATGTTGGCTCTATATAAGGAAAGCCAATCCATGCCAAGAATTGCATCAAATTCCACCAAAGGGAGTATGACGAGGTTCTCCGGGAAATTCAATCCACATATTATAATAGGGGAGGACTTATACTCATGGGATGCAATGATTGCCCCATTTTCCGTACTCACCGACATCTTTACTTCCATGATTTGTGGTGGTGCAGGGATTGTTCTACTAAACTTTTGAGATATAATAGAATGCGTAGAACCTGAATCAAAAAGTACGTTCGCTATTCTTGAATGAATAACTAGCGTACCTGTCACCACTTTGTTGTCGGGGTTCACTTCGGCAGAAGTGATGGCAAAAGCTCTTCCTTGCGGTCTTGGAGGTTGTTGATTGCCTCCGATAACCCTTGGATTAGGGCACTGATTCACAAAATGACCCGGTTCTTTGCATTTGAAGCATTGAACAACGCGTTGAGGTTCGAACGGAGCGTTCCTCTCCAATGTCGCAGCCACGGGTCCTTCTTGCTGACAGTTAACAGCTAGGTGCCCTTCTCTTCCACACTTGAAGCATTTTCTTGTCCCCCTAAGGCAATTTCCAGGGTGCTTCTTTCCACACTTTTGGCAAGTGGGGTGCTGGAATTTCTTAGCGCCGTTGGATTTATCCATCGGACCACCAACATTGAAGTCCACCTTCCGCTTCTTGTCCCCATGATACCCTTGTGATTCTCCGATCTCCATTTCAACCTTGAGGGCACATCGGACAATTTCCTCATAGCTGTCGAAGTCACGGATCGCTAATGCTTTCCGCAAGCTAGGCTTCAGCCCACCAAAGAAGCGGTCAACCTTGCATTTGGGGGTAACGACAAAGTCGGAAGCGTATCGTGCAAGCCTTGTGAAGTTTGCCTCATACGCTCCCACAGATTCCACATCTTTCTTCTTGAGGGAAAGGAAGTCCATTTCCATCTTAAGACGGAGGGTGCGTGGAAAATATTTATCGAAAAACATCTTCCAGAATACCTTCCATTCCAAAGCCTCGATCTCCTCCTCAGGCTTCGTATTTTTGATCAATGTCCACCATTGATCAGCTTCACCCTCCATACGATAAGCCGCCTGGAGAACCTTCTCTTTTTCAGAGCATTGGAGGATGGAGAATATCTTTTCAATGGAGTTGATCCATTTTTCAGCAATCGTGGGATCGGATGATCCACTAAAAGTAGGAGGCCTTTGTCTCATGAAGCTTTCAATAGCGACTTGTTCTTTCTTAGGGGGGGTTGAACGTTCCTCTTGACCAGTGTTTCTATTCAAAACTTGAGTTAGCTGAGAGAGAAGCGTGACAAAGTTCGCGATTCCCACTCCCATTGGATTGGGCATCTCATAAGTACAATCATCACACTGATCTTCACAACAGTTGTTAGCCCGAGTTCTCCTATTACCGGCCATTGGCTGGAATAAAAGGAAAGTTAGGGGTAACACATAAAGGGTAATCCAAAGACAAAAGTTGATGACTTATAAATAAACTTTAATCTCTTTAACTCACGAGTCTATAGGATTCAATCCAGACTTTTCATGATCTTCCTTCTAACATATATTCTTAGGGGAATTTTTTCCCTTAATAAGGGTTCATACTAAGATTGTGAATTTATCAAAACATATCCCCCGGGAGTGTCGTAACCAAGAGTGCAGCAAGGCCCGTTGTCATGCACCAGTTCCCGTTCGAGTCTAGCTCAAAGCGGTGTTTTCTGGTTTTACCCCTAGGATACATCTGTGCCAGAGCCACCTCTACCTGCTCGTATCCAGACAGGGATGTATTTGTTTGATAAACCACTTAATTAGTATTTAACAAATCTTAGGGATGTTTTTATTACGCTTAGTCTTGTATCTAAGTCTCTACTAGGGTTTCCTTGTCCCAAAAATAACTAAACCTATCCTTTGATACCAACTATGACAACCCTGCTTTTTATTACAACTTAAACATGCTTTATTACATAAAACTTCTCTTGATACAACAAAGAAGATCGAGAGGTTTAGTGTCTTTGGGGCTTAGGATCATTACATAAAAACATTAAACTTTAAATACAACATCCTTATTGAAAACTTCCTTTACATGACCACTACATTCCTTCGTACTTTGCATTGCATGGGATAACCTGAGGACATGCATAAGAAAAGGGTGAGCTATAAAGCCCAGTAAGGGAGTACACAATGAATAACATGAGGAGTACAATACATGTTAGGCAATAGTCATATCAATAGAGCATAAGAGAGACATGAACATAAAGGCATGATAAAGAATTATAATCATAACGTGGAAATGTGGCAACAACACTTAACATTGAATTAGCATGAGCCAAGGCTCATTGCACATGGAGCATGAGTAAACCCTCATTGCACTTGAAGCATGAGTAAACCCTAGTTGCACTTGAATTAGCATGAGTCAACACTCATTGCACATGACGTATCATGATACTATACTTTACCCAATGCATTGGAGCGCTACAAAGGGCGCACCCTTCTTAAACATTTCATTTCATGCATAAGTGTGCCACATGGATCATAAAACATGGATTCAGAAAACATAATCATTTCTTCCACGATAAAGGAATGTGGAATTCATACATGAAACTTTACAATCAATATGTATATGTGCATAAAGGTGAATACCCTTGATGGAGAAATGGGCATGGTATTCACTACACAAAGACATTGGCTTAGAAAATCGGTGCGATTTCGGCAGCGTAACGGCGTGACATAAGAATTCATAAAAAAGGTTGATGAGAGAGAAAGGGGTTCCTCATCATATTTACATGTAATGGAAAGTAAGGAGATCATATATATACATGTCCCAAAAATAGAAATGGAATTTAGATTCATGATACAAAAGTATTGCTTGAATGTAAAAGAAGAGAGAGAAGTTCCTTTCGGAATTTCGGCATAGTAACGGGTGTACATTGGAGGCATTTAATGAGAGAGAAAGGGTTCTCCCATCATTCAAACAATAAGAGGTAAGTATGGGGGAGGTGGGAAACCATACCCCAACATTCATAATTGAAATAAAAAGGGAAATACAACTTAAAGGAAATTGACAAAATTGAGAAAGGAAGAAAAAACCCTTACATGGAAGTGTGCTTCCAAAGGCTAGAGAGAGGCTTGTGAGAGGCTTCTTGGGAGCTTGGGGCACCTTGAGAGGATTCTAGAGAGAGTAGGGCAGAGGTTGGACGAACTTCAAGGGCTTTGGGTGAGGAGGAAGTGGGAGATTGGGTGGGTTTATATAGGAAAGGTGAGAGAATTCTTTAATATTTAGGTTTGGGACCCCTTATATTAAAATAATCCAAACCAAAAACCATCCCATGGTATTTTCCCATGGTTTCTGGAAGAGGAAAACAATATTTTACAAGGCCAAGGTCCGAACTTATTAAAAAATTAGGGTTGCTTATGTGGAGGTGAGTCACACTCCCATGGAAATTAATTTAAAAAGGCAAAGTGTTGAATAAGTCTTGAGGGCTCCATTAATGCTTTGAAAAGTGAGTCAAAAAAACCCAAAACCTCATTATTTTAATGATAAAACACATATTGGCCGAAAATAAGGATTATGGTATTTTATTACATCACCATTGGGTCATTATGATGTCATAAAACACATTATATATTTAAATGGTATTTAATTTTTACCCAAAAATTTGACTGTCTCAGAAAATTATGAAAAATTCACCGTTGGATAATTTCGACATCCTGATTCCAAAAATAACATTTATTTTATCTAAATAATTTTCTAAATATTTGAATTTTCACTTTTAAAATAAAAACCGACATTTATAAAAAATTCACGGGTTTTGACAGAAATGGCTTTCAAACATTAATAAAAATTTTAATTGCATTCATAAAATTATAAGATCATTTATATTTAATAAAAATTAATTTAATATTAATAATAATATTTTATTAAAATATTATTTAATAAAAATATATTAAAATATTATTTAATTCAAAAATCCTTTAATTTAATAAAATATAATTCTTAATTAAATAATAACTAAAAACACCGTTTGTACTTTAAAAACTAATTACAATGTATCAAAAATGACTAGAAATTATATTCATTATTATATACAAAAATAATTTACATGAACATGGTGCTACTTATTTGTTACATAACCCCTTAAAATAGCCGCATAAGACCTAAGGGTAAGGTGTGCGATGGTGACAGACTCTTGGGGTTGCTCGGATAACATCGCTCGAGTTGTAATTTCAATCAACTTCCACTTTTCCCGTAGACGATCACGTTCGAGCTTGACTTGATGGAGCTCAGCTTGGGCTTGGTCAAGGGAAAAGCCCAAAGACACCACCTCTTTTCCGAGCTCCGAAAAATGGGCTTCGTAAGGGGCAATTCTACTGGATGAGGTCATCGCTTCCTTTGTCTGAGTAGAAAATTGGTTTGTTAAAGCCTTATATTTAAACTACCTAGATGATCACTGTTCAACAGCTATAAAAGTAACGGTCACAAATCTTAACGTTAAACTAAAGAAGTTGACATCTTATAAAAACATTTTTTTTTCATAAAGAAACATTTAACTGGATCAAGAGGGATTTTCCATTAATGAAATTTTGGGTCGTTACAGAAACACCTCAAGGAATCTTATAGTCAATAGAAATGTTATGCTGACAATCATCGGTGAAATATGGAATTTGAAGTTGGTGGGAAGGTATTTCTATGAAATTCTCCATATAATAAGATTATGTGATTCTGAAATAAAGGAAAGCTAATCCATAGGTATATTTTACACTTTTCGAGTCAGGACCAATGAGAGATAGTAGCTTATCAATTGTAACTTCAACCAAATCTCTCTCAAGTTCACGATGTGATCCATGTAACTCTCATAAGAAAGTATATACCTAATCCTTCACATGTATTGTACATAGAGATTATACCAATCGTACAGTAACCCATACTTTTTATACATAAAAATAATATATTATTAGATGAATATTCAATACATTATATTATGATCCATGAAATAATCATATAGTTCTAATATATTTTGAAATATGGATATGTAAAAAATTGGTTCATAAGTGAACTTAAAAATCTCCAAAAAAGTTATTCCTATCTCTAACCCTTTCATAAATTCTCATAATTAAAACATTTCTTCATATCCTAGGGAAAGGGAGAAAAATAAAGTCTGATCTTTTAGGCTCAGCCAGGCTAAAAAATAAATATATAATTGAACACTTAAACATAACTTGTGAATAAGGGTATGAGAACATAAGCATAACTTTTGGAAACTATACCCTATATATCATAGATCATAATCTTGAGTCATGTCATCAATCTTGGTATTTTATAATAAATGAATAAAAAAGGAATCAAATAACATGATCCATGAATGTATAACATTGACATAAGTCATAAATTTTGGGCATACACATATGCATAAAAAAGCATTTCCCTGAAGTCTCACTAATAATACCATCATGGTGGACTGGGTTCAACCCTCATTATATATTATTAGTCGAGGTCCAATCCTAATACTATCATCGTGGATGGAGTCCCTTTCTGAACTAAGTTAACTCTCTCTTATAGTTCTATTCATCTTATGAGATATCCATATTTACCTAATTAATTATAGGGATATATAATTTCCCGACCATAAAAAAAATAATTATAACCATACATATTTGTGCCACAAAATCATAAAAAATCCATCATTTCATAAACCGTGGAAAGGACATGGGTTTCATAAATCCATCATCATAGTATCATATCATAACCTATGAAAATGAAATGAGTTTTATAAAGGTTTAATCATAACATAATTAACCAATTGGAAAGAAACAAGTTTTGTTAAATCATCCTTAAATAATAATAATCATAATCCATAAAAATAATTTAACCCCAGTAAAGTATATGTAACATAAAAGTATGTTATCAAAGATGAAAAATGCATTTAAATAATCACTGGAACATTTCTTGAGGAAAATAACCTTTTCAATTTCAAATAACTTATTTAAAATCTAAAAATTTCCCAAATATTAAGGGAAAAATTTTATTTAAAAATAACCTTTGTAACTTGTAATGGAATCTTAAAATAATTAGTTAGTTAAGATGGTGGGAAATTTTGTTCATGCTGTATATGTTAAAACAAATATTCATTTCACATTTCCTTAAAAAGTAAAAAAACCTAATTTGAAAAACAAAAAAATATTTCATTTAAAACATTTAGAAAAAATATAAACATTGTTAATATGACTTTAAATAATCATTGGATAATGATAAAAACATTCTTGAAAACTTTTTAATAAAAATAGACATGGAAGAAAAAAATTTATCACTGAAGAGAGAAATAAAGTTGATTTTGATTAAAAAAATATTTTATTCACGTTAGTTTTTAAAGATAAAAAAATTGAAAGAGAACATTTATTCTACAGATATAAAATAATTATAATAAAATTCATGATATTTTTCAGAGGTAGACCATTGGAAACATAATCTTAATCAATCCCAATAAACAATGGGATTGTAACATTAAATCCTTAACAAGTTGGTAAGATTCGAATAAAAACCAAATGAAAGATATAAAAAATGATGGAGATTTATATATACCTAATTTTCAGGATAAGAATCATAAAACTAATTTGAGGACATTATATACACCACATAAAAGAAACAAGTGGTGAGCATGGCATGTTCTCCACAAGAATAAATGTGAGATGAAAATCTCTAACATCAAGTTTGAATTGATTTGAAAGCACTATGACCCCATTTGAAATAAATTTAAATTTATTATCATTCTATATGAAAATAATTAACATACATATAATATCGTATATTTTCTTCTCATAACATTTAAACACCCATTTATAAATAAAAACTTATTAAAATTTTCATTTCCGGGTGTTAAACTATTTTGTTTTTCATGAAGATTTTATTTTAGTAGTTCCATACCATGAACATTTATCATGGTTATATCATATTTATAATTTTAACCATGCTATAAATATAATATATATTCATTATATATATATAGTCATCTATAAAATATATATATAGAAAAATTAATTACACCATTCATGGAGACGGTAGACTATACATATGCATGAACATGGTTTTCATTTTTCAACATTTCGAATAAAAGAAAGTTAAATAATAATTAAAATTTTCAAGACTATTCTAAAATCATATATATATATATATATTATATTTATTAAATATATATTTATTACGATACATGTATAATGTAAATGAAAAATGAATCACATCACTTCTTGGAGGTCGTAGTCCATACGTATGCATGAGCGATGCAATCGTTTTCCAATAGATTAGAAGGTAAGAAGGAAGATATGATACAATAATTAAATAATAAAAATATGTTCATAATCATCATTTATAATTATTAATCACATAATAATATCTATCCATAAAAGATGCTGATGAAAAATGAATTGTATCACTATGTGGAGGTAGCAGTCCACACGTACGCATAAGCGATACTCTCACTACCCATTTGTTAGAATATAGGGTTGATATTGGTTGTTCAATAATTTTAATAAAATTTAAGTATATTTAGGATATTTATGTTATTATTTAATGATGAATACTATAAATTTATAGGAGGTATAAGAAGAAATAAATTGAAAGAGGCCGAGTAAGACTATTACCTCTTCTTCGATAAGACTCGATTAGTTACTTTGTTAAGGACCTTTGAAATGGTACTGTAATAATAACAAAACATATAATTCCAGTATAGGGATGTTGATAAGATAATTGGGTAGGTTTTGGTTAATATATAAGGCTCAATGTGGTGTAACTAAAATACAGAATGGGTTTCCTTTCATAAGGTCTTAGGATGGCTTCTCCCCTGGCTCAAATGTATGCGCCTCACACGCTTGATGTTTTTCAAAATTTCCTGATCATTGATTCTCTATCTAGTGGAGATGAGGTGGAGATCTCAGCATTGAAAACATTCTATCTTGGAATTCCTCTTGTAACCAAGCCTGAGGGGCCTCATAAATCTCTCGTATCTCTTCCATGGTCTTGTCAGCATGTGTGATCTTTCTGTGATGCTCTATGCAGTTCCTCTCTAGTCTCCCAGTAGTCACGATTCTTGTATGTGAGGCTGATCTCTCTAGATTTGTCGAGGGTTGGAGACTGTGTATCACCATAGGTTCCCCAATGGAATTTTTGGATGTATCTACTCATCTTTAGTGGACCCTTGTCGCTCTTTTTGGGGTGGAGAATCCATCCCTGTAGGTTTTTAAATTATTTTTGGGCTCATGGGGCTTTCTTGGATTGGTACATATCTCGATGAATCATCAAAATTCAATCTATATGGTTTTGTAATCATCGGTAGACTTCATTTTCTCATGGTGAAAAACCTCTAAATCCTTTGAGTGGTGGTGATTCAGCATGGATCCCATGTTTTTGGAGGCCCATAAAGGGAAGGAAATCTCTAGAGCATAGGTTTTCCTTGTCCTCCCCTGTGTCCCTCTTCCTTTTGAAAATGAATCTTTCCTTAGGGCCATTGGATATTTTCTTGGAGGTTTTTTGTTCAAAAAAACATACCCTCTCCTGCAAATATATAATGGTTCCAAGATTTCTTGCTGAGTTGGATATATCATAGATGATCCAAGAGAAAATTTATTTATAGGTGTCAAATGTGGTGGATTGGGAAAAATTTATAATGTTCTCTGTGTTTCCCAGGTTTGGATCCTTGTGTTGTATCTAGGTTTATTCAAGGAAATTGTGTAGAAAACATAAGAAAGGTGGCTCGAGCCAGCACCATAGGGACATTCTTCATGGAAACTCCTCCTCTCTCTAGCTAGGAATTTTAGAGTCTGGACCTTCTTGTGAGGAAGTATTCATGACAATGGTAAACTAGAAACCTAAGGTCGTTTCATCTATTGGGACCTGGTTCCCCCTTTCTTTAGCTGGTGTTATATCCCTCTGTAGGGTCATGGTGCCTTTCATCTTAGGGGTCTTGGATCTTATTTTTTGTCTCGAGGAATGGTTTCCTAGTCCTTTTCAGATGTGTCCCACAGGGTGGTTATGGGACTAGTTCATGGATTTCCTTTTCCCCCCTCCTTGGACCACCAGGTGATTCTACCACCTCTTCTTGATGATCTTCTTGATTTTTCTGTGGAGCCAGAGGTTTTAGGTAGTATTCCCAGTTCACCCTATCCCCGTGAGGTTGCATTGAAGGATAGCTCTTGTCATGATAAGATAGGTGAACCAGGGGGTAATGAGGCTAAGGTTTTGGTGAAGGAGAATCCGACCTATCAATATACTTGAAGGGTGTGAAAGGGGAAGTTTGTAGAGATACCTCCTCCCAAGTTTCTAATAATAGTTGTTTCATCCGTTCAGAGCCCAGGAGTCTGCCCTTGAGCTCAACTGAAGACTCCTTAGGGGATGATACTCCAACCTCAATAATATGATCGATGATCCTGGGGCCAAAGCCGGGCTCCCCCTTATTTAATGTTATCTCTGATAATCTAGAATTCCCATGTCCTGGGTGCATGGGTGAAGTCCGACCTCAAAGTCTCAGAAGTTAAGAAAACAAAGCTTGTATTTTTCAATTTCTAGATCATAAAAAAAATCCAAAAAAGATCAAGGATTTCATTCATAATATTCATTTTCATGGTTCCATTCATGCAAACCCGATTAACCAAGAAATTTGGATGATTTGAAAAAAGGAGGTCTCTCTGGATATGATTGAGGCATGTGACCAATTTATCACCAAGAATGTCACTAAGAGCGAGGAGTGATTCTTTTCTTCCTTTGTGTATGGATGTTGTGATTCTCAGGAAAGAAAACAGTTGTGGAAGGGGGTCGAGTATTATGATTCTAAGGACCTCCTATGGGTTGTGGTGGTGGATTTCAATATCATCCTTATCCTTGAAGAGAATAAGGGAAAAGGAGAATTTCCTCATCAGAATATCTTGTAATATTCTCATTTTATGGAGGGCAAGGTCCTTCTCGACATGGGGTATTCTGGAGATTAGTATACATGGTAATAAAACCAAAGGGGAAGAAGGTGATGATAGAGTATGCTTGATCAATGTCTGCCAATAACAATTAACTCAATACATTCTAGAATGCTGAGGTTAAACATCTAGCCCATGGTATATCTGACCATTCTCTAATTCTGGTTTCTTTGTTTCCTAAAAAGGATTATTATTATCCATTTAGGTTCTATAAATAGTGGTCTCAAATTCCATATTATCAGGGGATTTTGGAGGATTTGCGGGACTCTCCATAGGGGCATACATGGGTATCCCTTCACAACAAGATGCGGCTGATGAAGCAGGGGATTAAGGAGTGGGATAGGAAGCTTAATCCCTTCAACCATAATTTAGTGGTCCTAAAACAGAGCAACAAAAACCTGTAATTTAACTTGGAGGAGGAGTAGAGTGACTCCATGTTCGAATAATTAGTGGAAAAAAAGATGTTCTTGGTGGATATGCTACTCAAATAAGAGTGTATGTCAAGGGATTTCTCCAGGTTGAGGTGGATTAATGAGTGAGGAAAAAATAAATCATTTTTCCATGATTGTATTATAGAAAGAAAATGTATGATCAATCCCAACATCTTACTTGAGGATGGATCCTACAGAGATGATACAGACACAATAGGGATAATGGAGAACTCTCACTTCAAGGATCTCCTCGTGGGCATGAACACGGGGATGCACAGTGGGTATCCGAGTGACAATGTAGGTCTGTGGGAGGTGACTCCTACCACAATGTCTAACCTAGATAAGAAGGAATGGAGGCGATGCCTAGTGAAAAATAAATCCACTTGGCCGTGTATAATTTTAACACTAAGAGTGAAGCTAGCCCCAACATCTTTCCAGGAACATTTTATAGGGGGTATGGGATGTTGTTAAGAAGGATATTATTCAACTATTTCATGACTATTTTTGAGGAGGGAACCTCCCTTAGGATTCTAGTATTATGACTCTAGTGCTCATTCCAAAGAAAAAAGAACCTTCTTCTCTTACCCATTACAGACCAGTGAGCTTATAAAACTTCCCTAATAAGATTCTAGCGAGTGTTATTAACTAGATTCTTTCCAAACCTCTCCCGGGGTGGATATCAATTGTGGAACATGGATTTGTGAAGGGTCGTTACATAGAGGGAGAAACATCTCTCACCCAAGATATAGTAAGGGATATCAACATAATGACTCACGGATCTAATGTTGAAATTAAATTGGATATGAACAAGGTATATGATAGGATCAAGTAACGTTTCTTGAATAGAGTTCTCTTAGTGATGGGGTTTCTAGCCAAGGTAGTGGATATCCTCTTCAGAAGAATTAGATCCTCATGGATAGAGGTTTCATTCATGGGAAAGCGCCATGGTTTCTCAAAAATACTATAGGTCTTTGACAGGAAGATCCACTCTTTCATAGTTTTTTTATCCTGGCCCAGGATACTCTCAGAAGACTTATAAATTGACTAATAGAGAAATCCTTCCATACAGGAGGAATCATAACATCCATAAAATATCTTATTTGATGTTTTCCGATGATAATATAATCATCACAAATGGTGTTTGGAGCACAGTTTGAGGAGTCAAGAAAATTATTGAGGAATACTATTGTTGGAGTGGGAAGGTCATCAACAACTCTAAGAGTAGCATCTTCATTACTCACAATAGCACATCCTGGTGGGTTTCCTCCCTATGTAGTTTCCTGGATATGCAATAAGGATTTTTTCCAATAGAGTACTTAGGAACACATATTTTTTTTGGTAGACTTCACGTGCATGACTTTGATCATATTTTTAGTAGGATAAAAAATCCATGTTATAAATAGAAAAATAAATTATTTTTATTTGGGGGTCAATTATCTTTGGTTAATAGCGTAATTCCTACCATTATTATTCATGCATTAGCTTACACCAATGTTCTACAAGGTGTGATTGACACTATAGACTAGGTTTCATATAGCTTTGTATGGGGTGAAAAGTAAAGAGGAAAGAGGCATTGGGCCTCATGGGGAAGGCTGGAATGATACATCCATGATGGAAGAATCAATGTTGGGAGTCTTTAGAGCACACATCATTGCATGCATGCCAACATCACATGGGAAACTCTTGAGGAATGCACTCTTTGGGGTTAGTACATGTCTCATATATGTAGGGGTAGTGAAGAGGATGGGAGTGTATATGATTCCCCCTTATGGTCGAAGGTCTACACTATGGTACGAACTCTTAAACAGAGCTCTTGTGGATAGTTGGAATAGGGGATATTCCCTTCTGGCATTGAAACTAGACTGGATTTGTTATCGCCTTCCCAGGATGCCCTGCTTCTCAGATCAAGCTGAAAGAAGCACACCAACACCCCAGATTCAACAAGATAGTTTGGGATAGGGAACAATAGGATCTACTTGAGTCCATTGAGATTAATTCAGAACATGATAGGTGTGTGTTCATGCCTTCTTCTTTGGGTGTTTTTACCACTTGGGGATTTTATTAGGATGATTTCCTTGTAGGATCCATAGGATAGTTGGAATGAAACAGTTTGGTGCCACAGGATCCCAGCAAAGTTCAACTTCATTAATTGGTGCATCTAGAACCTTTCAATCACTACAGGTCAGAACATAATGAAGTTGGAGATAATCGTAGATTCAAGGTTTCTTTGTTGTATAAATGGATGAGAGGAGATCTCTAAACCATTATTCTTTGAAGGGTAATGAGCCCATACAGTGTGGTATTTTTTTAGAGGATACAGAACTTTATTATTTTGAGAGAACAATGATTCACTTTTATTAGAGATATGGTTCCATGTAATGGTGGGATATGATATGGAAATGTAGGATCGATCTGTGATTTTCAGTGTTGGGTGCTGGTGAATGTGGTAATCCAGAAACCAGGAAAGGTTCGAAGTCTCTGTTCCCACAATGAGGTCCATCATTGAGAGGAATCATTTCCTGCTGATTGATATGGGTTCTCTCATCAAATATTAGAAGGAGTATCCTTCATTCAGTTTCATGTAGGTCAGTTCATCCTTGACTAAACCTTTCCATGATAAAATGTAGGTGAAATGGGTTTACTGGCATCCTCCTTGCACAGGCTACAAACTGAACATGGATGGGTCCTGTTCTTTGGGCGAGAGGAGGGGAGGGGGAGTGGTTCATAGAACTTGGAGGAATGTGGTGATGGACTTCATGTATTCTTATTTAAATGGTACCCCCTCTTGGTTTAGGCCAAATCTATTCTCACTGGGCTAATTCTATGCATTCAAGAGAATCTGGTTATTACTCATGTGAAGACCATCTCCTTTATCATTAATGATTCCTTGATTGGTAAAGGTGCTACTCCATGGTTCATATCCTATACCATCAGGAAATGTAGATATCTTATTCATAACAACATCCAAGTGACCCACACATGGAGTGAGTGAAATAAGGTCACAAATTACATGGCTTCTTTGGAAGACCAACGGTCCAACAAACCTTTCCTCCTCTCTATTAATTTCTCAAAACAAGATGGTTTTAATTTGATCTGAGGGGATGCCCTCAATCTGGACTATTTTAGACCTCCCTAATCCTGGGGTTTTCTTGTTGCCTTATTTAATTTAATAAAAATATAATTTGGATGGATGAGTTTCCTTTCATGAGGGATGAAAAATGATTACTAGGAATTACTAAAATGATTAAAATATAAAAAATTATTTCTCAAGAAAATTGATTCAAAATAGAAATATTTTCAAATAAAAAGAGTATATGGTCAAAATATAATCATAAAAATAAGTTTATATATTTTTTAGTGTCATTTTAAACCTTATGTTTTGGATTAACCCATTTTTTAAGAAATTTTAGCCTTAACCATGGTAATATCTATTTTAATATTAAAGGATTTTAATTTTACTTACAAGGTAAAAATTAGCTTATAAAATTAAATGTGAAGAAATTTTAGACCATTTATAATCATACATATACTATTTCATGTTTTTTAGGATTTTTTTAATAAGATAGTGAAATATTATTTATCATAAAATATCATTTAATTAATTTTTTATAGAATTCATTTAACCTATCTTTATATATAAAAGACTAAAAATTAGTTTGAATATAAAACTTTGAAGAATTAATGACATGTTATATTTATCCATAAAATTAATGGAATACAATAATTATCCCAAACATTATTACTTTTAATATTTAAAAAATAATTAATTATATTTTTTCTATTAATGGACTAAATACTATGTCGGCGCTACATAAGAATTTAAATAATTATTCAGTCACTAAAAATTATAAATAAATTACCATGATTAAAAAATTAATTAATCTCTCAAATAAACAATTATAACTTAACTTATCGTCTTTTTATCCTTATAATAAAAATTTAGAGTTATAAAAATCAGAAGAGTGGTATTTGTATTTATTATTTTATTAAAATAATATAAAGTGAATAATCAACAAAAAAGGGAATAAAGTGTAAATATATTTTATAATTTTATGTAAATGGATGATATAATCTCATAAAATAGGATAAATATAAGTGGTATAGAAATTTTACAGTCTTATCCAAAACTTTTAACCCTTATTTTTCCCGTTTTACCCCTACCGCTGTGACAAATATTTACCAAGATTACTATTCATAAAGAAAAAAGGGAATTATTAAATAAAATTTTTCCTCTTCTTTAGGAATATGGAATTAATTTTTTAATATTCAATTCACTGAATATTCATAATTTAATTTTAAATTAAACCTGTAAAACATGACAAAAAAAATTTCAATAAAAAATGTTCTCTAAGGTATAAAAAGTTATTGTATGAAAAGAAACATAAAATTAATTATAATTTCATTAATCGGATTATTGCTAACATAAATAAATAAAATTTAAATTTAAAAACATTTCAAAACAAAATATAACATTGAAAAATACTTTAATGAAAACATGGTTTTCAATAAAATATTTTTTTCAGTACTTATCAAAACATAAATATTTTATGAAAATTATCAAAATTCACTCTAAGATAATTACCAAAATGATTCTTTAATAAATTGATTTCCTTATAAAAATTCAAATTTTATACATGTTTAAAAAATTAAATAAAATATTTTCTCAAAAAATATCAACAAAAATATTTGTTGAAGGAAATATATTTTTGAATCATAAGATGAATTTATTAAAAATTTTAGTGATTATTTATTAATAATTAATAAATAAATTTTTATTGAGTAGGGACTTTATCTATATTTCATAATTTAGTTATTTCTATTCATACCCTCCAATTCAATTGTTAGGTTGTAATGGTTATATCAGAATAATAATATTCCATGGTTCGTTTAAACTTAATGTTGCATGATGTATATGATATCGAACATAATGTTATCTTAAATTATTTGGGTGTTAAATTATCAATCATTTAATAAATCATGTCTTCAAAAGTTTAAATTTTTCTTGTAAATAATGTTCTTTATATTTTAGAGTTCTTTTTTAAAAAACCCATATCATAAAAAGGGTCAATAAAAAATCAACTTCAAAAAGAGGGAAAAGAAAATATGAAGGTCATCTATAATAAAACATATATGGGTTTAAAAATAGGAGAACATTAATGGGATGTGAAAATATGGACTTGGAGGAAAACATTAATTTCAAAATAAATATTAAGAGTGATAGAGAACATTGATCACAAGAAAGTTAATGACCATTAAGAGGTCAATGAACATAAAATACGAAATCAATAAGGACCGAAAATGCCATTTATTCATCAGAAATTAAGGTAATGGAGAAACATTTTTCTCTCAATATCATTTTCTTTGAGTTAATGAAATCATTTACCATTTATACTAATAATATTTTTAAATATTCTTAATTGTTTCATCTTTTAGTCAATTTCTACTACAATCACATTTTTTTTCAAATGATGAGTATTCAAGTTGAATTTTTTATGACCAATGAACTAAAATAAACTTCATAATCGACAAATGGATATAAATATATTCCTAAAATCATTAATTATTAACCAAAACTAAATTTTCATCACATGGATAGATAATACCCAAAATATATTAAAAATAATGTGAAGAAATGATACGTTTTAATACCAAATTTCTAAAGTAACACAAATTGTTAAAAATTGCCCATTCTATAAATAAATGACCCTGTTTCAAAAAATACCTCAATAACATCAACATTAAATAATTTTTTAAACATAAAGATGATATCAAACCTTTTATCTTATATCCCAAAAAAATTAGTTGTATTCTTCCCAAATAATCCTTCATGTTAAACTAAATGAATACATACTCCTTAACCTAATAAAGTATCTCCCAAAATCTCATTAATAAACATGATAAATCACTATATAATATTATAATGTATTAAAATTCAAAAAAATATCATTAATAAATATTTTGATAATAACCAAAAAGGGAATCCTTAGCTTGATCATATATATCTCCAAAAATATCATCTTGTCAATTAATCAGTTTCCAACAATCAAGATTATATATATTCAATTGTCTGAAATACCATAATTAACTTAACATAAAATCATATACTAACATAAAGGATTATTTAAAACCCAATAGATTATTTTTACTAAAACCCATCAAATGTTTTAAATCACCTCAAAATCTCATCACTTAAAATCTAAAAGGGGAATTTATTCCTTTTAACTAATGATAAAACTTAAACTTATAAATCCATGAACATGTCCATATCTCTTAAGTTTACCTCACATGAAAACATATATGCTTATAAAAATTTACCAAATCCTTCTTCATTAAATAAAATCATAGACTATTGAATGTATTACATATATCAAAAAATGAAACAATCTCTATTAAAGAAGACCTAAATCACATTTTCATCAAATCACCAATGAATTTAATGGTCTCTAATATTATCTAATTTACTTAATCTATATAAATAATATCTTCATCCAAACTAAAAATTATCATATTACCATTAAATAAATTGTATTTTTTATTGGTTCAATTAAAATTATGTATTCATATCCTTCAAGAAAAACTATTGTCAAAAAATCCATAGATATTTAAAATTATAATATATAGTATATCATTAATATAACACTTATACAACATAATTCTAGAATCCAAATACATATTCACTTCAATACTTTCACATTAATGATTATTATAGCATGGGTCATTCCGTGTTCTAGGTGTTAAACCTTGGATTATGGAATTTTATTCAATAATTACCATGTTCCCCATACAAAATAAATTTAACTATAAATTGAAATTTAGTATAAAATTCAATTCCCTACATCGAACATTTCATTTTCCTCAGCAATTAATTTCTATACACCCTTATTTTCTTAACATCTCTCGTTCCTATGAGAAATGTCCATGATTTCTTTTTCCCACATTATTGAAATTTAAAAATATGAATCATATTACTTCCATATATTCCCGATACTCTATTTTTCTCTTATTTGGTGTGTCAAAAATATCACCAAAGATGATATTATTATTTATATAATGAGACAAATGATTAGGTATAGTCAAAAGGGTTTTACTTTGAGATCTCATTTCATTTCATTGATCAGGAGGAAAATTATTCCATTTTCAATCACATTCTATATCAACACAAATATTATTATTTATATCCATTGACATAAACTAAAAATTATAGTGTATGAAACAATATTCAATGTGAGGAATCATATAATGAAGAAAAATAATTCATAGGATGTCTAAATAATTACACCTCCTTTTTCATGAATGAAACCCTAATTTTAAACAAATCCATCCTTAGTTATTAACTATTAAAATATTTCATAATAGCTCATAAGGAAAATTTGAATTACCCTAATTAGATCCCCTTGGAGTTTCAAACCCGATGCATAGAAACGGAACACTCACTGTACACTAGAGTGAGGTTAAGATATAATCCAATAACTCTTTTTTTATTAATCTTAGATTCATATGTTCCCTTACCATATAAACTTTTCGTTTCAAAAAATACATGAATTTTTAGGAAAACAACATAATTTATACCTTAATAAAACTCTAGGGTGTTTTACTATATTTAGAATTATCTATAGGGTTTTCCCAAAAGTTCCATAAACCAAATCTCAAAAGATTAATTAAACCCTTATTTGATAACAACTATAGATACCCATACTTTTTATACATAAATTTCATATTTTATTAGATTAATATTCAATACATAACATTATCATCCACACCATAATCGAATAGGTCAGGTATATTTTTAAACAGGTATACATAGAAAACTTGTTCATAATTGAAATCCATTGCTTCCCTCTTAGTTATGCATTTCTATATCCCTTCTTAAATGCACCACACTTAAAATATTCCTTTATAAAATGGGGAAATGAAACATAAGAAAGGGTGAGCTCTGATACCCAATAAGGTTAAACCAGGTAGACATCAATGATCAATTAAACACAACTTGTGAATAAGGGTATGAGAACATGATCATAACATTTGAAAACCACACCATACATACCATATATCATAATCCCGAGTCATGGAATAGATATTGGTAGTTTATAAGACATGAATTATAAGGGAGTCAAATAACATGATCCCTGAAATAATAACATTAGCAAAGAAAATAAGTTTGTTCCATTAAGATAGGAATAGATAATCATTTCCATAGTATTAAGGGATCACATCCAAAAATATCATTGTGAATTGGTTTCACTCCCCATTCAATCTTATTATCCAAGGTTTACTCTCAAGTCTATCATAGTGGATATATTCCCTTATTAAACTAGGTTCACTCCCTATTCTAGTATTGTTTATCTCATGATATATCCATATTTACCCAAAAAATAAGAGGGATATAAAATTATAAAACAACCCATAACATATTGAAAACCATACATATGTGTGCTATAAGATCATTAAATTTTAAAAAATTTATAACCCATGGAAAGGAAACATGTTTCACAAAAAAAACATCATAACATCATATCATAACATCTGTAAAATAGATGGGTTTTATAAAGGTTTAATAAAAAATTATTCCATCTATGGGAAAGAAACGTGTTTCATAGGGTCATACTTAAATCATCATAATTATAATCCATAAAAATAATGAAAGTGTATGGTATCAATGGATTGTATACACATTAAATTATAATTAACATCCAATAATGTTTTCATATATGTCAAATTTCTTTAAAAGATCACTAAAACATTTCTTGAGGAAAATACCCTTTTCACTTTGAAATCACAAACTTAAAATCTAAAAACTATCTAAATATTAAAAAAAATCTTTAAAAAAACATTGAAAATATTAAATTATAATTCGAATCATTCAGTTTTCATGATAATGGGAAATTCCATTCTTTCCATGTATGTAAGAAAAATATTCCCTTCATATTTTCGATAAAAAATCAAGAGTACCTTAATTGGAAAATGAAAAGAAGATTAATTTTAACCATTTTTAAAAAATTAAAAAATGGGTAAAAAAGAATAAAAAAATCATAATAAAATACTCAAAACATTATTTACACCATTTTTTTGAAAACAATGACATGAAAGAAAATGGTTTTTTCGATGGCAGAGTGAAATAAAGTTGATTTCCCTAAAAACATTCTTCCTTCCTCTTAGGGTTTTAAAGAGAAGAAAATGAATTGGAAACATGGATTATATAGAAATAACCATAGGATATAAAAATTTATGATATTATTGGGAGATAGATCATGAAATTTCATCATTGGAAACTTAATTATAAACAATCATGGTAAATTATGAGATTGTAATATAAAACTCATACCACATTGGTAACTTCTGAATAAAAAATTCATAAAATAGGGAAAATCATATGTATATGTATATCACAATATTTATGATGAGAATAATCATAAAATACATTCATGTGAATTATATACATGACATAAAATAAACAAGTGTTGGATATGGAATGTGTTCCACAAGAATAAATGTAAGACGAAAATCCATGACCACATATTTTAATTACTTAAAAAGATGTTTAAACCCATTAATATTAATATTAAATTTATTTTAATTCTGTATAATTAACATATACATACTTATAATTTCGTATATGATCCTCTTATAACATTCCAATACACATTTATAAATAATTATTTATTAAAATTGTTTTTTATAGTTGTTAACTATTTTTTTCATGAGTGTTTTTGTTTAGAACTTATGGTCCTTGATATTTGATCATTGTCACAAGATATACATAATTTTAAAAATTATATAAATATCATATATATTCATTTTATTTACATATATTAGTATTCATCCAAAAAATATAGGGATAAAACTGAATTACACCATTCATGGAGTGGTTGGACGTACGTACATATGACAACGACATTCATTTATCAATATATGAAATGAAATAAAGGTAAATATTAATTTAAATTTATAGGATAAATTTTATATAATATATATATATATATATATATATATATTTCATATTAAATTTATCTTCATCACAATCCCTAGAAAATGAAAATGAAAAACGAATCACATCGCTTCATGGAGGTGGTAGTCCACACATACGCACGAGCGATATTTTTGTTTTATAAAAAACGGAAAGGTAGAAAATATAGATATGATATTATAATTTTGTAATAATAATTGTTTCATAAATATCATTTATAATCATTAAACTTGTTATAGTACCCATCTATAAAATATGGTGATGAAAAATTAATTGTATCACTATGTGAAGGCAGTAGTCCACACGTACGCACGAGCGATACATTCACTTCCCATTTGATGTAATAGAGGGTGGATATGTTGGATCGAAATAACGATGTAGATGCTCAATATAAAAGAGGGGGGGTTAATTTTATTCTTTAAAAATTCATTTGGAACCTTTAAAGTTGGTTATGTATAACTATGTTTTCCATAGATAGGAAAATCTATGTTTAACAAAGTTAAACTAAGAAAATTCACAACACCTCTTATCACCAACAAGAGTATTGGAACCAAGGTTTACAATATAAGATTCTACCTTAAAGCATATAGAATCTAAACTAATCAGAGTATAAGTGTAAGGAAATACAATAAGGTTATACTTTCTGTACAATACAATATGCAGCAGAAACAAACAAGTAGTAAACAAGTAACAAACAAAAACTCTTTTAACCCAAAGATAAGGGTATCCAACAACCTTGGACAAAGGTCTCTTGATTTATACTTTCAAGTAAGTCTATCTTAACCACACCAGGGTAATCCCTCGATACTAATATTGGAATATCTGTCTTGCTATCCCAGCAATCCCTCAACTTCAAGGTAGTTGGAACCTCTGTCTTCCTCAGCAAGGAAGCCCTCAAACTTCAAGGTAGACGGCACATCTGTCTTCCTATCCCTGGAAGTCCTCGAATGTAATCACCAACATTCGAAGTCACACAAATCAATCTAAACAATCGGTTTCATACGCACAAGGCATGAAAATATTCTCTCTCTAGAAATCACCTTAACAGCGCGTGTTCTCTAGATCGATCAACTTGTCATTGAGCTCTTTAAAATGAGCTCCTATTTGTAGGCAAACATTCAACAGTCGACTCCCTCTTCCAACGGTCATATTTTCCATGAAATTCAGAGGGACATGTACACATGTAACTCAACCAACGGTTAATTAGAAATAGAATAGATGACATCATTTTATAACAAACCATGTATAACTGAATGCACAACATCGTTTTGAAATGAAGAATATGTAAGTAAAATCTAGTCAACATTTCAGAGTGTAAGCAAGTCAAAAGTTCGGATTCTAACCAAAATGAAATTCGGAGTCTATGTTAAGAAATGTTCAGATTCTGTTTTATAGGAATTCGGAGTCTGGTTTCACTAGAGGTCAGAATCTGAACTTGCAGAGTTCAGAGTCGAACTAAATAAGAGTTCGGAGTTGAACTAATTAAGAGTTTTGTGTCGAACTTCTTAAAAGTATGGAGTCGAATGGCTTAAGAGTTCGGAGTTGAACTTCTTCAATGTTCAGAGTCGAACTACTTAAGATTTTGGAGTCGAACTTCTTCAGAGTTCAGAGTCAAACTACTTAAGTGTTCAGAGTCGAACTTCTTAAAAGTTCGGAGTCGAACTGCTTAAGAGTTTGGAGTCAAACTTCTTAAAAGTTCGGAGTCGAACTACATAAGAGTTCGGAGTCGAACTTCTTCAGAGTTCGGAGTCGAACTACTTAAGAGTTTGGAGTCGAACTTCTTAAAAGTTTTGAGTCAAACTGCTTCAGATTTTGGAGTCTAACTACTTAAGAGTTTGGAGTCGAACTTATTAAAAGTTCGGAGTCGAACTGCTTAAGGGTTCGGAGTTGAACTCATGAAAGTTCGGAATCTAGAATTCGGATTAGAACTTCATTACAGATCACATCCAGAATTCGGATCCTAAAAACAGAATGCTCCAAATCTTTTCATTATATGGCTCCGGGATTTTGGGTATGAATCTGGTTGTTGTACTTAAGAAAATATGGCTTTGTATAAGAAAATATAGGTTAGGGTAAATTTCCTTAAAGAAGTAAATTTTCCTTATGGGGGTAAAAATAATATTTGCTTAAGTATAAGGTGTTTGTGAATTTCAAAACAAGAAGGAATGGAAAAGTCATAAGGAAAACCTTATTGACTCATCAATCTCCCCCTTTTTTGAAAGCACAAACATCCTTTCAAAAAAGCATATAAGGATTTTGAACAAAAAATCATTAGACTTTGAAATTATACACTTATCTCCCTTCGTTCATGGATAAAAGTGAATACAACTATCTCCCCCTTAGGCATTGAAACTCTAAGGATTTTATTCTGAGTTTCCAGAGTGGAGTTTTCATTATTGTAAGAATGAAAAACTTCGTAGTGGGAAACTCCCCCTTTCTTTAAGGATATTTCTCTTAGAAATTTTTCCTTTCTCCTCCTTAGGAGTAATTCTTTTTCCTTCTCCCCCTTTGTTATTTTAAAAATAATTGAATGAATGGAAAAAAAATTATGATACCTGAAACATTAGTATATAACAAGATACATCCAGCCAAATAATATTTCATTAGAGTTGGGAAAAATTTTACAAGGAAAGACAACTACAACAAAAGATCGGAGTGGGTTCATTTGTTTTCCTTTTCCTTCGGGATGAGCTTCTTTAACAAGGTTTTCAGTTTTTTCAAGTCCCTTTTATCTTCCTCACCTTGATTCTACAAGGCTTTTACCTTTTCTTCTTGGATTTTTAGAGCTTCTGGCTGAGCCTCCAAGGCTTCTTTCTGCAACTTTATTAACTCATCTTGCTGAACAACTCTTTTTTCAAGCTCAATCTGGAGATTTCTATCATTTATAAGATGTTGAGCTAGAGAATTTTCCTTGTCATTCAGTTCCTTCACTTGTTGACTCCTAGTACTCTGCTCAATAATCGGCTCATCTTCAAGATTCTTAACCTTTTTATCGGCTGTGTCAAAAGCTTCTTTCACGTCATTCTAAAAATTATCATACACAGCCAAGTCTTCTTCACCTCTCTTAGACCAATTTATTACCTTACTGCACGACTTTCTATGTATATCATAGTTGATCAGAAAACATTTCTATTCAGATTCCAACTTTACAAACTTATCCATGACCATGGATAAAGAATCCGATTTCTGATTCACACTTTGTTGCAGTATCTAGCATCTAGAATCTATTTTTGGAAGAATCAGAATTGTGTCCACCAACTTCTTTAGAGATTAAACGACAAAATCATGCCCATGAGATAATGATTCCGAATCAGAAATTTCTCTTTGAGGTTGCTCTTCTTCAACTTTCACGAGCTTCGTTCTAGAGGTACTATAGCATCCCGCCTTTTTATCACAGAAACTTTCATTACATTTTACAAAACCGAGGATCTTTAAGGTTTAGTGTCTTGGAAACCAGGAACATAGTAAATGTAACAAAAAAAACATTCTTCTTAAACACTTTAAAGGCTTCTCCTCAAGTTCATCCTAGGTTCATTACTACATCTCATAACCGGGGGACATACATCAAAAGAAAGGGTGAGCAGAAATCCCAGTAAGAGAAACCAGAGAAACATTTTACATGTGAACTTGAGATACTTCAATAAGGTCATGAAAATAACATTAAGGCATCAGAATGAAATCATGAGATACATCATAATAAAAATAACATTTTTTATAACATGATGATGTGGCTACAACATTTAATATTGACAATCGTTTTGTTCCACCAAGGTCCATCCCCAAGGTGTCGTTAAAATTACCAAGGTTATTCACCAAGGCGTCGTTAAAATGGTCATCTCTAGAGATTAAGTCTTTACCCAATGCATTGGAGCGATATCAGGGCACACCCTTAAATTTGAATTTATTATCATGTGAGCCACATATATCATCATCAAACATTTCATAAATAACCCATATAGCATAAAATAAATGGGTTTCATTTCATAATCATAACATTTTAAAAACTGCTTTAAAGACATGATCTTTACGTCACTTTAAACCCACGGAAAGGGAAAGAGGGTTTCATTTATGTAATTACCAGAATTTAAAATAGAAAATTTTGATATATATGTGAATACCCCTGTAGAAATAAGATCTTTGAGTATTCACTTTATAACATAAAATAATTTTTAGAGAAGAGAGAGAGGCATTTTGAGACGAAAATTCTGCAGCATAACAGCTATGTTACAAGGTTTTAGAAAACATTGAGAAGAGAGTGGACATGGGTCAAACATTCATAAATGACCCATAAAACCATAGAGGGACAAAATATAAGGGATTTAAGAACATGGTAATGAAATTTGAAAATATACCATGTGAAATGAAGAACACGAAAGAAAGAAAAAAAGATTTCTCTTGTGAGAATTCGGCCCCCTAACGGCGTCACTTAAACTTAAACAAAATTGAATTGAAAAGGTCAAATAGGGTCTCTAATCATATGAACATAAGAGTACTGTATGATTGATATAGAGTTCATACCCCAACATAATAGAAAGGAACTTGAAAGAATTGACATGAGAGTAGAACTTCAAAACGAGAATGGTGAAGAACCACTTAAAAATTCGGCAGCCTAACGGCGCCACTTAAACTTCAACAAAATACTGAATTGAAGAGATCAAATGGGGTCTCTCATCATATGAACATAAGAGTAAAGTATGATAGATATAGATATCATCCCCCAACATAAAAAAAAGTAACTTGAATGAATTGACATGAAAGTAGAACTTCAAAACGAGAAGGGTGAAGAACCACTTAAAAATTCGGTAGCCTAACGACGCCACTTAAAACTTCAAAATACTGAATTGAAGCGATCAAATGGGATCTCTCATCATATGATCATAAAAGATCAGTATGATAAATTTAGAGATCATACCCCAACATAATAAAAAAAGGAACATGAAATACTTTATATGAAAATAGATCTTGAAAAATGAGAAGGGAGAAAGAATCTGTTACAAAAATTTCGGCAGCCTAACGGCGCCACTTAAAACTTCATAAAACGAAATAATGAGAGTAAGAGGGGATATCTCATTATATTAACATGAAAAGGGCAGTAAGAGGAGTATAAAAGAACATCCTCCAACATAAGAACATGGAGCATAAAAGGAATGACATAAAAGAGATTACTTGAAATGAAAGAGAGAGGTCAGATCCCTTACCTTAAAATGTAACTCTTAAACCTCAATGGTTGGGACCTTGAGGGCTTGGGGGCACATTGGGAGGACTCCTTGGGAGGTAATGAGACCAGAAATTCGTTGGGGAAGAGTGGGGAGTTGAATTTATTAGAGGAGGGCTTGGTATTTATAGGGAAAGTGAGGGGACAAGGCATTAATGGCCAAGGGACACCTCACATGTGCTTTTCTCAAACCCATGTGCTCTCCCTTGGAATTTACCATGGAGTTAGGCCACATGGGGCCCCCACAACAATAATTCATAACCCTTGTCCGTCCAACCCTTAAAATATCTCATGACATCATCATGACACAACTATGATGTCATTAAACATACCGAAACCCTAAAACTGCATTTTTACTATTCACTGAAAAATTCATCTTTCTCAGAAAAATCCCAAAATTTCACCTTAACTAAATATCAATGCTATGATTTCAAAAATGAACTCCATTTTATAAAAATAATTTTCTAAGTATTTTGAAATTTATTTTTAAATAAAAACACTATTCACCGAAAATTCATTTTTTCAGAAAAAACCCCAAAAATTACCATAACATAATATCGATGCTCTGAGTTCAAAAATAAAGTCCTTTTTATAAAAATAATTTTCTAATTATTTTTAATTAAATTTTTAATTAAAAAACACTATTCACCCGAAAAAAACTAATACTTGAATAATAATTTATGAAACCGTTATTTAACCATTTTATTGAATCACATTACTTAATTAAGGTGCCTAGATTATTTTTAAACTTTCTTTAAGTGAGATTACTAATCCATTTGGTCATATTACTAATCCTAATCATAAAATCACTATTCATAATTTACTATTCATCAAAAATCAAGTTGATCTTATTAGACTCTAAATTTCGTACTGGACATAATTGTAGAAGACCATTTTTTGAGAATCATTACACATTTCAAATTATTTAAGGTTTACACAAACATTTTTTTTAAAATATCTTTTTGAAAATTCATCAAAAATATGCATACTATTTTTATCCAGTCATTTGAAAATTCATAAACATCATCATAATAAGAAATCCCAATTTTTATTTAAAACAAGGATTACACAAGGCAGTTATGGTCTCATTACATAGCCCCTTATAATACCAGCATAGGACCTAAGAGTAAGGTGTGCTAGGGTGATAGAATCTTGGGGCGGCTCAGTCAACATTGCCCGAGTAGTAATTTCTATCAGTTTGAACTTCTCACGAAGACGATTCCGTTCTAGCTTCACATGATGAAGTTCAGCTTGGATTTGGTCCAGAGCAAAGACCAATGGTGCTACCTCCTTCCCAAGCTCTGTTAGATGGGCTTCGATCGGTCCAAGACTACTAGGTGAGGCCATCAAATCTTCTTTCTATAATAGTTAACCAAGATTACTTATATTTGGAGACAATAATCAAAACATTTTGTTCACAGTGGTCATATTGACCGATGGACATATAACAGTCAAAACCCACTGGTCTCATTTTAATTATAATCATGTTTATCAAATAAAACATTTTTGTTGAGTATAAAAATAAAATAAAATAACACATGAAATTAGGGAACAAGATTTATTCAAAATTTCGGGCCGTTACAATATTCGCCCCTTAAGAAATTGCGTCCTCACAATTTTTAAAATTGGGTTTTTAAATTTTATTTAAAGTCCCACATCGGAAAAAGAGTCAGTAACACCATTACTTTAAAAGAAAGAAAAGGAAGTACAAAGGCCACCCGAGTTTACTCATACTAGGATTCCATGTAGGAAATATGGACATGGAGGAGAAAACAAAGGGTAACGTTCTTAAAGGAGAGTGATAGAAAACATGATTAGGGGGAAGTTAACCACCAGAAAATCCCAAAATTATGATGTGTGTAAGCGGTCTTTGATTACCTAGTAGGAAACGTAAACCAACAACATTTTTGTTTTACGTTCCTTTTAATAACTTTGAGGAATTCATTTACAACATAGAACAAAAACATAAGGAAATATATCTACCTTCATGTAGAGTTTCATACATTAATATGTTTCTACCAAAACTAATCTTTTCTCCAAACGATGAACATTCAAAACTACTTGGTCTCATCAAAACACAAGAATCATCATCTAGAGAATCACATGATCCACAAAAGATCAACTATCTATTTCTTCTATCTTTAAACATTATCCCAAAAATAGAATGGGTAAGGTAAAACAAATCTTCAAAAAGAATCCCATAGAAATGGAAACTACTTTTAAATCTTCAAAGTTCCATGGTACTACCCAATGTTCATTATAGACCATTCCGTAAATAATGGTCCTTAAGATTCCTTAAAATAAACCAAAATAAGATTGAAACCCAAATACAAGAAGGACTTGATAACATAGTCTTCCAAAATAAACTTCATTGTTTATCTCCAAACAACATCAACCACTCCTAACATCTTATAACAAAAGTAGCTAACCTAAACATATTTTACCCAAGATAGGCTAATCATTCCCGTAAGTAACCTAAATTACTATAAGGCCACCTTAAATTCATTGATTCTTCAAAATACAAGTCAACCTTACTCCTCAATGAAGACACCGTAGTAATCTATTTACCTTGATCATATATGGTCCTCAAAATAGTGAACATCTTCCAAAATAATAATCATCTTTTAATCCCCTAATCATCTCTGTCGTATTAATACGGCAATCGTAGCATTTCCTATCACATTGGTTGTTGGGACATGTTCTTCCATTTCCCGCCATTAACTAAGAAAAGAAGCTATAGTTAGGGGCTTAAATACTTAGCCAATAATCATGAAAAGAAACTTAAAGCATCGAAGGATAACATGTAGAAGTAAAGTATACCCTAACATGTGATCCCCTAGGTTCCCTTCTAGGTTATCCATGATCATATATTCTTATGTGAATCTTTATTTTATTTTATCTTTGTTCCTTTAACAATGGTTCATACTAAGCTTATGAATTTACCAAAGCATATCCCCCAGGAGTGTCGTAACCAAGAGTGCAGCAAGGCCCACTGTCGTGTACCAGTTCCCGTTCGAGTCTAGCTCAAAGCGGTGTTTTAGGGTTTTACCCCTATGTACATCTGTGCCAGAGCCACCTCTACCTGCTCGTATCCAGACAGGGATGTATTTTCTTGGAAACCCTTTACTCAATACTCACCAAAATACTAGGAAGATTTCCTATATTTAAACTTTTTATAGGGTTCTTCCTAAAGTTTTTATATCCTAATTTCCACAAATAACTAAACCATCCTTTGATACCAACTATAGAATCCCGCCTTTTTATCACATAAACTTTCATTACATTTTACAAAACTGAGGATCTTTAAGGTTTAGTGTCTTGGAAACCAGGAACATAATAAATGTAACAAAAAAAACATTCTTCTTAAACACTTGAAAGGATTCTCCTCAAGTTCATCCTAGGTTCATTACTGCATCTCATAACCTGGGGACATACATCAAAAGAAAGGGTGAGCAGAAATCCCAGTAAGAGAAACCAGAGAAACATTTTACATGTGAACTTGAGATACTTCAATAAGGTCATGAAAATAACATTAAGGCATCAGAATGAAATCATGAGATACATCATAATAAAAATAAATTTTTTTTATAACATGATGATGTGGATACAACATTTAATATTGACAATCGTTTCGTTTCACCGAGGTCCATCCCCAAGGTGTCGTTAAAATTACCATGGTTATTCACCAAGGCATCGTTAAAATGGTCATCTCTAGAGATTAAGTCTTTACCCAATGCATTGGAGCGCTATCAGGGAGCACCCTTAAATTTTCCTTTATTATCATGTGAGCCACATATATCATCATCAAACATTTCATAAATAACCCATATAGCATAAAATAAATGGGTTTCATTTCATAATCATAACATTTTAAAAACTGCTTTAAAGACATGATCTTTACATCACTTTAAACCCACGGAAAGGGAAAGAGGGTTTCATTTATGTAATTCCCAGAATTTAAAATAGAACATTTTGATATATATGTGAATACCCCTATAGAAATAAGATCTTTGAGTATTCACTTTATAACATAAAATAATTTTTAGAGAGGAGAGAGAGGCATTTTGAGACCAAAATTCTGCAGCATAACGGCTATGTTACAAGGTTTTAGAAAACATTGAGAAGAGAGGGGACATGGGTCAAACATTCATAAATGACCCATCAAACCATAGAGGGAAAAAATATAAGGGATTTAAGAACATGGTAATGAAATTTGAAAATATACCATGTGAAATGAAGAACACGAAAGAAAGGAAAAAAATATTTCTCTTGTGAGAATTCGGCAGCCTAACGACGTCACTTAAACTTCAACAAAATTGAATTGACAAGGTCAAATAGGGTCTCTAATCATATGAACATAAGATTCCAGTATTATTGATATAGAGGTCATACCCCAACATAATAGAAAGGAACTTGAAAGAATTGACATGAGAGTAGAACTTCAAAACGAGAATGGTGAAGAACCACTTAAAAATTCGGCAGCCTAACGGCGCCACTTAAACTTCAACAAAATACTGAATTGAAGAGATCAAATGGGGTATCTCATCATATGAAAATAAGATTCCAGTATGATAGATATAGAGATCATACCCCAACATAACAAAAAGTAACTTGAAAGAATTGACATGAAAGTAGAACTTCAAAACGAGAAGGGTGAAGAACCACTTAAAAATTCGGTAGCCTAACGGCGCCACTTAAAACTTCAAAATACTGAATTGAAGCGATCAAATGGGGTCTCTCATCATATGATCATAAAAGATCAGTATTATAAATTTAGAGATCATACTCCAACATAATAAAAAAGGAACATGAAATACCTTACATGAAAATAGATCTTGAAAAATGAGAAGGGAGAAAGAATCCGTTACAAAAATTTCGGCAGCCTAACGGCGCCACTTAAAACTTCATAAAACGAAATAATGTGAGTAAGAGGGGATATCTAATTATATTAACATGAAAAGGGAAGTAAGAGGAGTATAAAAGAACATCCTACAACATAAGAACATGGAGCATAAAAGGAATGACATAAAAGAGATTACTTGAAATGAAAGAGAGAGGTCAGATCCCTTACCTTAAAATGTAACTCTTAAACCTCAATGGTTGGGACCTTGAGGGCTTGGGGGCACCTTGGGAGGACTCCTTGTGAGGTAATGAGACCATAACATCGTTGGGGAAGAGTGGGGAGTCTAATTTATGAGAGGAGGGCTTGGTATTTATAGGGAAAGTGAGGGGACAAGGCATTAATGGCCAAGGGACACCTCACATGTGCTTTTCTCAAACCCATGTGCTCTCCCTTGGAATTTACCATGGAGTTAGGCCACATGGGGCCCCCACAACAATAATTCATCACCCTTGGCCGGCCAACCCTTAAAATATCTCATGACATCATCATGACATAGCTATGATGTCATTAAACATACCGAAACCCTAAAACTGCATTTTTACTATTCACTGAAAAATTCATCTTTCTCAGAAAAATCCCAAAATTTCACCTTAACTAAATATCAATTCTCGGATTTCAAAAATGAACTCCATTTTATAAAAATCATTTTCTATTTATTTTTAAATTTATTTTAAAATAAAAACACTATTCACCGAAAATTCATTTTTTCAGAAAAAACCCCAAAAATTACCATAACATAATATCGATGCTCTGAGTTCAAAAATAAAGTCCTTTTTATAAAAATAATTTTCTAATTATTTTTAATTAAATTTTTAATTAAAAAACACTATTCACCCGAAAAAAACTAATACTTGAATAATAATTTATGAAACCGTTATTTAACCATTTTATTGAATCACATTACTTAATCAAGGTGCCTAGATTATTTAAAAACTTTCTTTAAGTGAGATTACTACTCCATTTGGTCATATTACTAATCCTAATCATAAAATCACTATTCATAATTTACTATTCATCAAAAATCAAGTTGATCTTATTAGACTCTAAATTTCGTACTGGACATAATTGTAGAAGACCATTTTTTGAGAATCATTACACATTTCAAATTATTTAAGGTTTACACAAACATTTTTTTTTAAAATATCCTTTTGAAAATTCATAAAAAATATGCATACTATTTTTATCCAGTCATTTGAAAATTCATAAACATCATCATAATAAGAAATCCCAATTTTTATTTAAAACAAGGATTACACAAAGCAGTTATGGTCTCATTACATAGCCCCTTATAATACCAGCATAGGACCTAAGAGTAAGGTGTGCTAGGGTGATAGAATCTTGGGGCGGCTCAGTCAACATTGCCCGAGTAGTAATTTCTATTAGTTTGAACTTCTCGCGAAGATGATTCCGTTCTAGCTTCACATGATGAAGTTCAGCTTGGATTTGGTCCAGAGCAAAGCCCAATGGTGCTACCTCCTTCCCAAGCTCTGTTAGAAGGGCTTCGATCGGTCCAAGACTACTAGGTGAGGCCATCAAATATTCTTTCTATAATAGTTAACCAAGATTACTTATATTTGGAGACAATAATCAAAACATTTTGTTCACAGTGGTCATATTGACCGATGGTCATATAACAGTCAAAACCCACTGGTCTCATTTTAATTATAATCATGTTTATCAAATAAAACATTTTTTTAGTATAAAAATAAAATAAAATAACACATTAAATTAGGGAACAAGATTTATTCAAAATTTCGGGCCGTTACAGGTACCACCAACCTCTTTCCTCCTGATGAGATATTTTAAAGGTGTCTCCATGAGAGATTGCTTCCCATTACCAAATTTCGGAATGGGTTCCACATTAGGAGATAATTCATCGGATTCAGAAACTTGAACGATCTGGTGTTCATCTGGTTTCTGTTTTTCTTGACCTTCCTCAAGAAAATTCCTCTCATAGGATTCATCTTCATCATACAACTCATTTTCTTCTTCTTCTTGTTGATGTTACTTGCTTGCTTCCTCATCTCCCTTACTTGGAGTAACTAACTTTGTGGATTCAGCCTTATCTTTGTAGTCCTGTACTTGTTTGATTAGGGTATCCAAATCTCCACTTTCCTCTTCTTCTTATTCTTCTTCTTCTTCAACTTCTTCCTCTACTACTTCAGCAACTTCCTTCTCAGCTTCTTCAATAACTTCATTACCCTTGGATTTATCTGGAGTGACATAGTTCTTAGATGGAGTTTCTGGTAAATAAGGGTCAGCACCAAAAGTTTCCGGAACGGGAAGCATTCCAGAAGCCAACTCTGTAGCTTTCAGCAAAGATTGCACCACTTCAGCTTCATACAACTTCTCTTTCAATTTCTTTTCCTTTGCTTGTCTCTCTATCTCCTCAACAGCTTTTTTGTTTAAGGCCTTAGCCTCAGCATGATCCAATCCGAATTGAGGATCCCCTTCCTTCCTCTTCTCTTTATCTTCCCTCCACTTAGCTGCCACTTCATCTGTATATGTTTTCTGCTTCTTCGACTTGGGAGGTGCAGATTCAATTTCATTAGTTTGGGAAATTTCTTCATCAACAACTACTTCTTTAACCTTTCTCTTCTTCCTTTGCTTTTTGGATGGTTCCAGATTCTATGATTCTTTTTGAGCTACTTCAACCTCTTCCACACACAGAGGATAAAATTCTTCGGATTCAGTGGAAAAACCCATCTTCATCCCCTTGAGAGTATTATCACTAACTAACATGAGTTTTCAATTCTGGATCTTCTATTTGCAGGCAACCTTGAAGGATTCTATGCACTGAACTATCAACTTAGATAGTAAGGCAGGGAACATGATAATTTGAGCTCTTTAATTGCCTTATTTGATGTTCTCGATTGTAACCAAGACATGCCTTATCAGATTTATCTTTCTTATATTTACCATGAAATCTAAGACATGGATATCACTTTTCTTTAAATTGTCTTTATCACCTCTTCTTAGAACCAGAAATCCTTGCACCCATAGCTGAAGGATTCTATTGTTCGGTGTGAGACGAGCGATCTTGATTGTTGAGTCATCCTTAAGCCCAAGACACTTCACTGCCTTCTCCTTATTGAAACTCCATTTAACATCAGGAAGTTTGTGAGAGTAGAATTCAGCTTTTCCTTCATATGATAAACCAACCAGGATCGCGGCCTTGGTGTAAGAAATCTTATAAGTCTTCCCATAAGACTTGGAAGAAAACCTCTCTCTGCCGTCTTCCATCTGGAAGGAAACATACTCGTAAAACTCTATCAACAAATTAGTATAAAGCGGATCCTATTTATCTGACATTTCTATGCAAACATCTTCCCATCCATTCAGTCTAATATTCTTTGAAATAAGGGAATCAAGCTTATAGAAATCCGGATGAACTAATCTTTCCCTAATGACTAACCACTTTGGGATTGGTTTCGCAGTTGACATATCTTGAGAAGTTTCTTCAAAATACATTCGGAGTGAAGTAATCTGAAATATTTGGATCAACTTTACAAAGTTCGGAACCGGCCATAAGAAGAGTAGTAGGGATTCTAGAGGCAAAATCTTGGAAAAACCGATGTAGGACGAGTCTCAGGGTCCCCTATATATAGGCACAGAATGTGACCGTTGGTTTTCCAAAAGCCATCTAACGATTGAAAAAGCATTGATCTGATCTGACGGTTGAGAACAATCCTGCAAGTAAAACTTGACTCCGATCATTTGAGGTTTTTTAAAGAAAACATCTGTATTTGAGGAAAAACTAGAATCCGAACTTTTATAAATAAGGAAAATACCAGTAATAAAAATTTGAATACAAAACTATAAGAAATAAAATCATAGCTTACGGATTGACTATAAATATTGTTCGTTATTGGTAATATTCTTCATGAAGAAATAATTAAAAAAACAAAAGTTCCATTACAAAAACCTCATTACAAAAACATCAGTACGAAACTCTCCATTTCGAAACATATCAGTACATAAATTCCATTCGGGAAGTTTTCAGTATGAAGATATCCATTCCAGAAGTTCTCATTCCGAAAATTTCAGTCCTGAATGTTTCAGTTCCGGTAATTCCCATTTCGGAAATTTAATTTTCAGAAATTTCCATTCCGGAAACTTCAGTTTTGAAAAGTTTGAAAAAACTCACTAAAAAAATTTAGTTACACTAACAAAAAAATGTACTCCCCCTATAAAGAGGAGTTTATTACTGTTAGGAGAGTTGTTCAACAAGAAGTTAATGAAGAATGATTACCTTACAGTTATCATTCCTAACTTTTGATTATTGTATTCAAATCTATCAAAGGTTAATGATTTTATGAAAATATCATCAAGTTGATCTTGGGTTCCGATAATCTTTAGAATGATATCTCCTTTAAGTGTGTGATCTATCAGAAAGTTATGCCTAATATCTATGTGCTTTGCACGAGAGTGATGTGCAGGGTTCTTACTTAGGGCAATGGAACTTGTGTTATCACACAATATTTGAGTCTTAGTAAAACTCATTCCATAGTCTGTGAGTGTGTGTTTCATCCACAACACTTGAGCACAACAACTTCCAGCTCCTATATATTCAGCTTCAGCAGTGGAAAGTGCTACAGAATGTTGCTTTTTGCAGGACCAAGAAACTAATGAATCTCCAAAGAATTGACAATTTCTGGAAGTACTTTTTCTATCCATTCTACATCCACCAGAGTCAGCATCAGAAAAGATTTTTAGAACAAAATCATTTCAAGAAGTAAAAAATAATCCTAGATCCATGGTTCCCTTTATTGAAAACGTTTTTTTACATGTTACATTGGATAATATTAAGATTAATTTTCCTACACATAGTATGTTAACTTGTTAAAAATACTCCTATATTTGAGATATTAAATTTGATATTATTTAATATTTATAATTTCATTTTTTTGTTATAATTTTTATTTTTTAGGATTAATTCTGATAAGAACAATAATTGAGAAAAAATTATTTGGAAATTATTATTTTATTAATTTCAAGGTATTTATATCAAATCAGGTAAGAAAAAATACTTTAAAAATTTAATTATAAATGATTTATAAATACATAAATAAATATATTAACAGTCATTTAATAAGTAATTATTACTAAATATGATTAATAATCTTCAATGTTCAAAATGTCATTTTTCTACTAAAAGGGGTTTTCTACACCTTACCTATTTTAATTTACAAGTTAATTTTATAATTTTAAGAAAAATAATTTGATTAAATAAGGGTGAAATTTAATTCCAGAGAACCCAAATTTTATTATATGGTTTATGTTCTAATTTTAATTAAACATAATATCACATAGTTGAAAACTAGTTACGTAGATTAAAAGTAAAAGAGTAAAATATAAAAACTTGTAAAACCCTATAAAATTGTTAAAAAATCTGTTAAAAATGTTGCTAGAGTCTTAATATATGGAAATACACACAAACAATCCATTATTTAGAAACTTTGGATTCAATTAGTTTGAAATTGTATCATGTCATTATTAAAATTGAAAGGGTGTTTCCAAAAATTCCCTTTCATATCTTATAAAAGGGAGGTAAATTACATCCTTTAAAACATGATCCTCCCATTTAAAAATTCCTTGAAATTTTATTGAAATATAATATCCAAGGATTAACTAAATTTTTTTAATCTCTTGTTCAGAGTAAGTTATCCTAACATTTTAATTCCATGGATTTTCAAAGAAAGATCAAGTCTCCAACATAAGTATTAACTCATGCTTATATATTTATCATTAATATTCCACATTAAAATATATTATATAAATACAAATATAATGAATTTAGTAACATTATTATACCATTGTGTTATTATATTAACAGAATAACCAGTATTCATTCCACTCCATTTTCTAAGAAAAAAAGATTTGTTAGTGCATTGCGTAGACTACATCATCCATAAAGAAAAATCGTCAACTTTTCTTCATCTCCATTAATGTATGATAAACTGGATTTAATAGATGAATAAATATGATATATAAAATTTTAATTTTATTCCTCAATTTAAAATTATTATATACTTTATTTCTCTCTAATTTTTTGAGAAATGTAAAAATTAATCATGTGTATGTGCGAACTATCGCCTCTATAGGCAATGAGTATCATTTTCCATCACCATCCTTCATGGTTAGACTTAAAAATATATTTAATATATAAAACTTATTTATATAAAACTATTAATATTACTCATATTATGAGACTAATTTATAATTATTTCACCCATGGTCAACATATATATGGTGTTATGGAAAAAATTGGTTGAACAACCTCAACTAACTGATGTTAGCAAAAATTGTATTAAAAATAATTATCAAAATATAATATATAAATATTATAAAATTAAATATTTATAAGTACGATTATTTTATATATATATATGTAATGGATTTAATTTAATTATTCAGGAAGGTAAATTTATGTTTAAATCATTTTCAGACATAGTTAAGGATTTCATATCAAATCCTCCTTTGAGACACATGTTTTTTATTCACCTAATTTTACATAAATGTAATTTATAATTAAAACCAGATATATAATATCATGTATTATCTTTATTAATGTTATTTTAACTGATTTCTCACTTTCAAAGGAGTTTATTATAATGTATCTTATGTCATAATGGTTTTCATCTCAATTTATATTCATTAAGATATATTTTAATGTTATGAACCAATTTATTTTTTATATGAAGTATAGACTACCCAATAATTTATTACGTAATAATACATGATTTCATGTAAAGAATTTATAGAAACAAATGATTTTAAAGGTTCTAATGACCATTTATTCAAAATTACTAAAGCTACTAGGGTTTCATATAATTCACCTTTCATTGAGGTATGATTTGATATTATACACAAATATTTATTTGTATGATTTATATACTACCCCCATGACTTATAATGTCATAAATTTTTAAAACTTTAAACATAAATTCTATTCATGCTCTTCCTTAGGAGGTTTATTATTGATGTCTTGCATAATTGTAAGTGTATTTTATAACTCAATTTGATTTCTTAAGTTATAATTTTTCTCTTTGAGTTTAATAATTAATTTCATATTTTATGACATATTTCTATCTTTGGATATCACTTTTATTCAAATATTATTCACTAGTGAGTTCTAATCCTTTCTAAAAATTTAGTTACATTATTAATAATTCCCATCTATTTAAAAGACGGTTTCCCCTATTTTTCTATAATTTTCCCTTCCATCCAATGTTATAATTTTTAATTAAAAACATAACTAAGTGTTCTATCATGTGAAATTTCTATTTTACTTATACTATTTCCAAAATAATGTTTTATAATATTTTTTATTATTTGGTATTTATAATAATCATATTTTAAATCATAGTAATGGATCTTCTGAACCTCCTTCAATATTGTTTCTTTAATGGTTATGTGAAACATATAAGTATTTTTCTTCAATAATATTTCTTTAATGGTTTTGAAAATATATTAAATGGTGTCAAGAAAATTGAAAAAATAATTTTATGATGAGGTTATTTTTTGGGCTAACTATTTATGAACACATGATTAAGGAATGGATAACTCTTAGGTTTAACATATACTTCATACAGAGGTAAAAAAGGGTTGATTAATTTCTAAAAACTAATTTAGATAGAATTAGTAACCTTGGTATTTATAATTATGTTATGATATATTTTTCCAGTTTATTCCATTTTTTGGACTACGATATTTTTATATATACTACTTTGTGACCTTATAAACTAGTGAATGAAGATAAGAGTTAATATTTTTTTGAAGGAATATATGATCTCACTATGTTTTAATGTCTTGGTGATTCAAATGGTTCTGGAAATGGTATGTTATGGAGAAATCATTACTATAGAATATGAATACTTAAATATATGATTACATAAAATATTAATTTTTTTTGCAGAAAGATAAGTAATATAATATTTCATTAAGAGAGTAATTCATATTTCATATTAAGATTTTATATCACTAATGGTAAATATTTTAAGAATATAATCAAATTAATTAATTTTTTAGAATAAATTCAAATTATGAGGACATAATATATTTAAATTTGGGGAGAAATTAACAACTCAAGATTTTATTTTATGTTTTCCTTTAATTAACTCAAATATGTTCGATAGCGTACACCACATTTAACACTAAACAAAAAAACTATTATATTAGTATACCTTTATAAACCTATCCATTGAATTAGTAGGCACGAATAGGAGAAACTAAATTATGAAATATATTAATACACACACACACATATATATATAAAGAGGTTATTTTATACAAATTTAATTAACTCATTATAATGTTTAAGAGTCTATATTTTTATATGTTGTACATTTTATTAAATAAAAATAAGTATATTATTGTTAAATTATGATCTTAACAAAATATAATATTGATTGATTAATTATATATTTATTAGAATATTATGAAAATTATTAATAAGAACAACCCAAATATTAATAATTTATTTTCTTATAAAGAAAATTTCTCATTGAAGTTTATGATTTAATTCAAAAGTTATAATATAAAATTTCATAAATTTAATATAAAAAAAACATTATTTTTGAATTAATAATATTAAAAATATATTAGTATAAGTTCAACTGTTTTGTGTAAAATAATGTTTCTTAGGTCAATAGAAAAACAAACTGATTATTGCTAATACTAACAACTTTATGACAGTATGACCTGAAGGATTTTGAAAAAAATTTACCATTAAAAAATATATATTATAATTTTAAATGAATAATTTAAATTTACTATTTCTGAATTGTGAAATCAAGGTATAACATTTTAGAAAATTTAGTATTTTATGAAAAACTATTTTTCATATGCATATTTAATTATGTTTGAACGTGGTGAAATTTAGGTTAGGTGTTTATTTAAATGTTCAATAAATATTATTTTATCAATAATAATCCTTTTAATATCATTATAATAAAAAACTGATAATTTTTTCTTATACATTTACATTATGCTTAAAAACACACTTTTATTTAAAAATAACTTTTTACGTCTTATATGGGCTAACATGAATACTAATTTCCCTACACATATAAATATTTTTGAAAAAATTATTATTATATTTGAGATAATAATTATCTTATTTTTTAATATGAAAATTTTCTTTTATATATAATGTATATATTATTAGGCTTAATGTTGATTACCATGGTAATGATGAAATAATTTTTTAAAAAATATTGTTTTTCGAAAATCATAGAATTTAAATAGATTTAATAAAAATTACATCCTTTAAATAAAAATTATTACATTATTAGTAAATATATAAATTAATATATTAACACTAATTTATTTATTAACCAATACTAAATAATATTAAGAATCTCTAAAGGTCCAAATTTAAATTTTCCACTAAAACAGTTTTCTACACGTTACCTATTCTACTTTTAAATTTAATTTTATAATATTTACAAATTTAAATGAATTAGATATATGTTAAATGTAGTTCCATAAAATAATTTTTTATATGTTGTATTTAATATATTTAATAAAAAATATAATCACTTTGTTAAAAACAAGTTACCTAGTGTAAAAGTAAACTATTAAAATGTAAAAAAGTAATGGTAAAAACCAAATAACATGTTTAAAACATATGTGGAAAGAATAGGTTGAGTCTTTATCGGTAAAAAAACTGACCACTCCATTAGTTAAAAAGGTTGATCCATTGAACTTGAAATAGTAGTATGACATTATTAAAATACAAATGGTGTTTCCAAAAATTCCTTTTCCTCTATTATAAAAGAGGGTCACTGAAACCCTTTTGAACATGAAAAAAACATTTGAAAATTACATGAAAATATACCCAAATATCCTACCCTATAATTCAATAACATTTTCATAGTCCTCTATTCCCTCTATGTTATCCTAATCCATTCAATGACAAGGATTTTTTTAATGAATGATCAAGTCACCAACATAAATATTACCATCATCTTATGTTTTTATCCATATTCTTCCAATTTAAAATATCTTAAACATAAAAATAATAATGAAATAATTATCATTAATATAATGATATTTTATTATATAAATTTAATAACAATTATTTAATCCTCTCCATCAGTTAAGAAAAGAAGCATCATTTGTGTGTTGCGTGAACCACTGCATCCACAAAGCGACACCTTATATTTTCCATCACCATTAGTAATGGATGATTAAAAAGATGTAATGTATGAATTTATATAATATATATAATATTAATATTATTCTTAAATTTTAAATTACCATATACTTTATTTCCCTCTCATTTTTTTAGAAATGGAAACATTAATATTGTGTATATGCAAACTATCAACTCAATGGGAAATGAGATTCATTTTTCATAACCACCCATCATGGTTATATATGAAATATATTTAATACATAAATTTTATAAAAATAAAAATATTAATATTATTTATGTTAAGAAAATATTTTAAAATCCTATCAACCATGGTCCACATACGTAAGGACTTATGTGAAAAAATTGACCAAATAACCATGAGTAATAGATTTAAGAAAATATTTTATTAAAAATAAGCATCAAAAGATAATATATAGAAATTATAAAATTAAATATGGATGAATAAGGTTCTTATATATAAATATATAATTAACTCAATTTAATTATTCAGGAATTTAATTGAATTTTTAGAGTGTTTTGAGACATAGAAAAGAGTTTTGTCTCAAAACATGCTTCTTTGAGACACATGTTCCTTTATGAAACTAATTTCACATAAATTGTTTTTATACATAAAATTGGTTATATAATATCATTAAATATACTTATAATTGTTAAAAAATTTAAATTTCAATATTTATATCATTTAATGGGTTTTATTAGAATGTATCTTAACCTGAAATGGTTTTCATCTCTAATTCTATTCTTTAAGACAAGATTTAAAATTATGCACCAAATACTTGTTTATATACTTTATATACTATAAAATAATGTATTTTGGAATAATTAATTATTAAAATCATGGGGTTTATATATGTATGTGATTTTAAATATTCCTATTACATTTAATTAAAAATGAATAAATCCATATGGGTTCCATCTCAATCACCTTTCATTGAGGCATGATTTGATATTATAAACCAATATTAATTTTTACAGTGTATCTAATTTCACCATGACTTATAATATAATAAATTATTATTTAAAATTTAAAATTAACTTCCATTCATACTCTTCTTTGTTGTGGGATATGATTTATGTATTCCCTAAAATATAATGATATTTTATAACCCAATTTAATTTATTATGATTTAAGGATTCTCCATGATTTTAATCTTTAATTTTCTATAGTATTAACTATTTCTATCTTTTTATATAAATTTAATTCAAATATAATTTATCATTTAGTTCAAATACATTTTTAAAATGAAACTACATTACGAATTATTCCCATCCATTTAAATGACAGTTCCCCTCTTTATCCATAATTTTCCATCTAGAAAATGTTATCCTTTTTAATTGGAAAAATAATTACATTTGACCTCATGTAAAATTTATATTTACCTTATAATATTTTCATAATAGTGTTTTGATATCTTTTTTATGATTTTTATGTTTCAATAAAGGAGTATTAAAACATAGTAACATATCATTCAAAACTACATTATGACTTGTCTATTATGTATTCCCTTTATTTTTATACCTTTTATTCATTATTATTCTCCTCAACATCTATTTATTTGGTATATATGTCCCTTAAATGAATACATAGTTAAATACTAGTTTTATTTACGGTGTTATACATGTTTTTAGATCCCTTCAAAATTCCCACTTTTATGTAAACCTGATTTAAGGGAACTTGTTTCTTTTCACACATTGATCATCACCCACATAAAATGTTTTTAAACCATAAATAACTTATAAAAACCCATATATATTTTATTGAGAACCCAATTATTTCATTTATGTATTTTTGGAGAATAATAAGGCATTTCATTCTTTAAAAGTATCATAAACTTATTTCATAAAGCACCACCAAAGTGGTTCATTTTTATTCGGAATTATACAAGATCCATATCATAAAATTTATACATTGTATCTTCATGTCCACAAACTATTTCTCTTTTTCAAACATGGAAGTTAAAATGATTAAATTAATTCTTCTCTTGGGAACCCTTACGATTTTGCCTCTAGTTATGTCTTGAATCAGAATAATGAAACCGAAATCCTTCTCATGTGTTTGATCATGATTATGATTTATGTATCATTTATCTTACTCATGTGGAATTCATATATATAATTTTTCATTTATGTGACTGTTGGGCCTCAAATTATATATACCTACAATGCATTGGGTGAATCTTTATATCTCATAACATGTTATGTAAGGGATTAGTGAGTGAACCTAATATACCATAAGGATTTTTCCACTTTATAATGATGATCTCAAATTTGAACCATGAATTATGTTTATAATAACATGTCTTATATGTTTTCAAAATGTTTTTGATTCCCTAGTAATATGACATAATTTCCTTATGCCATGTTTTTTTGATTGTGATCTTCATATTTATGATACCAGGTTATGCTTTTTGACTCTCATGTTATAATTTATTGCCAAATTTACTCCATTACTCGGATTTCTAGATCACCATTTTCCTTATGTATTATTCCTCAGGATATGCTATGTAGTTTTAGATGATATTTTGGAGTCCCAATCACTACGAAGGGTTTTAAAAAAAAGATTTTGTTTTTATATTTAAGATGATTTATTTAAATATAAAATCATCTGAATATAGCATATCTCTAGATACTTGGAATTTATCATTAGGAAATTATGTTATAATTAGGGAAATAAAGTAGTTTTATGGCTTGGGTCACCATACCATCTATTGAGAGTGATACTAGTGAGGTTTTACATATAAGGATAGTGATTCCTTTATTGGACTAAGGGGATGTTGAGGGATGGGTTTCCCTTTGAGTGATACGCTTAGACCTGAGAGATGAGAAATAGATAACATGACCCATGTTGGGTTTCAACGTTGTGAGGTGACTTTGGGGACCTTAGAGAGTGCTCGAGTTATATTTTGACCCTACAGAGGGTCAGTGTGGGAATGAGTTTGATGATTTCAGGTGTAAACTTAGAACCACTAATGATAATGTGAGACTGATATGATTATAATGAAGAGGATTGGTAATTTACTTGACAAGCCAACCTTTACTACATGAGATGGGTTTGGGTGGTGGTCAAACCTATATAATATGTATTATATTAGATAACCCGATATGGATTCAATTCCAAATAAGTTTATATATATGGAATTATTTGGTGATTACCTAGTAATTGACCTTCATATCTATATAGAATGCCTCAATGGTTTTCTAGGATTTGACCATCAAGTCTATATGGTTTTCTTGCAAGGTTAGCTAGGAATCAACTTCATTCTTATATGGAATTCTTGGGTGGTTATCTATAATTCATATTTTGGGTCTGCATAGATTAATTTAGTGGTTACCTAAGAATCGACTTCAGGAATATATCGACATCCCAAGGATTTGTGATTTTAACTACATATCTATATAGAATGAATTGGGAAATCCCCATTGATTTATAAACTAGTTCAATATGGAATACATATGTTGTAACCCAGTATTCAGACATCAGGTTTATAATTATTTATTGGGTGGTTATGTAGGAATCATATTAATCTTGTATTTATGGATTTCCTAGGATTACCTCATAGGAATTTGTGCTTGAACTTTCTACCTCTGGGAAGAAGAAGTTATTAACAGGTATTTGAATGTTGAGCTTGATGCTGGATGAAGTGGTATGACACATGGTTAAAGACACTCTAAAATTTCCTGATGTAGGTATAGTTGATCATGTGTTTCATGTTAGAACCTAAGGATTGGAAATGTTTATTTTTATGCATTCCAATTGATTTTAATTATTATGAGCTTATCCACTATGCATAAATTGTATTTAATGGTTATTTTTGGGACCACATTGGTTGTTTTCAATTGAATTTTACTCACACACTACTTAGTAATCCATGACACTTGGGTATTTATGAAGAATTCACTAACTGTAGGCTAAAGTTAGGTAGAGGTTTAGAGATGATATATCAGGCAGCATAGCTTAGACGAGACTTGGAGACTGGGATGTTGTGATACTCAGGGATGGATTTTTGTCCTTATATATATATATATATATTATTTTTTATATGAGATTTTAATAGTGGGAAATCAATGAAATGATTTTGGAATGACCATGAATCTGTATGATTGTATGCTTCCCTATATTAATTTGATATAACCTAAGGGTTGTTATTTAATATGTGTACTTTGATTATTTACTACTATGGATAATATTTTGTTTTTTATTCTATTATACACTCTTATATGTGATTATAGTTTCCCCACGGAAACACCCTAGAACCCTGCTAATAGTCACCAACCTCTAGTGTATGAGGAGGCATTCTAGAGGTCAAATAGTGACTGTTGATCCTTGCACCAGTTGAGCAGTCCGTAGTGAAAGGGTATTATAATAGGTCTTGTGATAGAGTTGTTAAAAATTTCAATGTTAGTGATTAATGTGAATACTCTATCATGAAGGGGTAAGTGAATGAGTATCTATTCATATGTGATAAGGCTGGGGTTTATAACGATCATGAATGAATTGATATTAAAGGGGGTACTTTTTTAGATCATATTGTGGGATATTCATTTTAGAATCTTTTAAACCTTTTTAAATTGAATTCAAAGAAAAAAACCATGTCCCAAATTATGTTGGGAAGTCATAAAATATTGTTAAATCTCATATAACCATAGATATTAATAGTATTGGTTACTTGAAGGAACAAGGGTAGATTCCCCTTACTTGATGAAAATTTCTAATTAGACTAGAACGAGAGGCATACTTTTTAGGTCTAACTTGGGGATGTTGTATAAATACAAGACATAGACAGAGGCCACAATACTGAATTAGGCTACCAAGATACTCAAAATATTTCTTATGGGGTAATATTTGTTACTTCATCTTAGGTTGGAAGTGAAAGTAGGATAATTATACACGAATGATAATTTGGGGCAGTTCAAGGTTAGATGGAAGAGTCTTCAAAAATGGATAAGAAATATTTCAGAATCCTCTTAAAAAATGTTGGAGAGGTCAGTAACCAAAACCATAGGGTGGTCTTTTGAATAGGTGAAGTAGACATACAAAATTATTGTTGTTTTTCAACTCTTGGTTGGTGCAATGGATGCAGGATACATAAGTTCATGCTTTCTTCAAGTGTATCGCTGTCAAAACTTTATCTTATTGATATGTATCAATCAGTTATATTTTGGGGAAATAATTTATGAAAATTTTACTAAATATTAACCCTATTTAATCTTATGTATGTGATTATGTTTTTATTAATAAATTTTCTAAGACCATGGGTTGGGTATCAAAAACCATGATTTGTTCCATTTCTGATGAATAATATATATAATATTTATAAATAATATATAATATGTACATTTAAAATAATATGTATAATTTTATTAATTATAATGTTATATATACAACATGGATGAATTTTAATAATTATAATTTATACTAATTTTCATAATAATAGTAATACTATATAGTATATATAATGTTATTACTTATAATTATAAATATAATTACTAATTATTTTTAAGAAAAATACAAATATGATATTTATATATTTATATAAATATATATTCGCTGATATATATATATATTATAAATTCATTATAGGTATAGGGGATAAGAAGTTGAAAACAACATGCACATTTGTACACCTCCTGGGTCATGCCTCATCTCCATCCACAAGGAATGATAAACACTCACTAAATTTATTTTATTACATGTCAATGGACCGAATGACCATGATATTTTTTTCAAGAAGGTACATCTAAATATGGAACAAAGGACCATGAAGGTGGTGGCCCAAGGCCCATATGATTATCCTATAAATACTCTGAGTCCCAAGTCTTTCATGTTGTGTCACCCCTCCTACCAGAATCATCATGCTATGTTACTCTGTCTCATAATGGAAGGTCACCCCTCCAAACAAAATTAGAATCCCATGTGGGAAGATGGATGGTTGATGAGTTCTAACACACTCATTAATATTTTGATCATCCAACCCAATGAAACATTGTATGCCATCATACTACATTGCCTTCCAGTTGCAACACCTCATCCTCTTAGTCATACTGTTAGCTGTGCCATGAGTCTACATGCCCTATTTATATGATTATAAATATATAAATGTATATATATATTGATATATAAATATATATATATGTATGTAAATCAATATTAATTTAACTATATATGTGTGTGTGTATGTGTTCAAATATACATTTATCTTGAATGGATTTTATTATTTCCCAGTAAAAAACTATGTGTCCCACATTATGTAATATCAATTAAAATCTATCCCATATATGTATGTATGCCACAATATATCTAAAAAGGAGTTTAAATCCACTAAAAATATATTTGGGTGCACATATTTATCTCAAAAGGTATCCATATCCATCTCAGATATAGTAGGGTGTACATGATTAAATAGGATTGATTTCAAACCCATCATAGATTTGGTGAGGCACACATGCTTATGTAAGAAGGACAATCAGTCCAAAATATTGTTATAAACATATAATTATTTGGTATGAATTTGAAATATTCCCCATATAATTAATATAAATATAATAATCAAATAAATAAATAATAATGTACACACACACACATAGTAATTGGTATATACATATATATTTGATATAAATTTAACTTATATATATAGCATGATTAAAATGTCCCTACTACACATGAAAAAAATATACTGAAAATTGAGGCTTCTAGGGACATAACCCCATGATATTCCCCTTACCACCACCGAACCAAAACCACCCCAACACAAAATATACTTATATTATTAAATTTACATACATGTAATTATATTTGTATGATTTTAACACATAAACTTTTAAATGATTAATTTTAAACATATATTTAATTATGAATAAAAATATATTTTACAATATATGAAAACAAATATATATTTAGTTTTAATTATATATATAGGTATATATATTTATGACAAACTCTCTCTCACACACACACACACATCATGGTTTGGATTAATTATTTCTTAGATAAATCATGTTTACCCCTATATAAGCACTTCTATGAGAGAGATATTATAGGATCATCTTCAAACTATCCCAATTAAAAAATGGAATCCATGCAAATCAAATTATCAATGAAAATTTTATGTTCATCCTAGATTATCTATCCGTGATATATAATCTATTTTTCATTAGGGAAGAATATGAAATACATACCAAATAAATTGTGTATTTTATTTTGAAATGATATGATATCCATATCCAATGATCTAATACTGATATATAATTTTTTTTAGTGATGACTAGAATTATATTAAAAGGCACCCAAACTTGATTTAATTAGTTTGGTTAGGGTCGGGTACCCAAATAATGGGTACCCATTACCTTCCCTAGTTTCTATACTTCAATGTCGAATTATAGTGAAGTATTTTTTAAACCATTCCACATGATCCCTATGTAAATTTTTTTCTTCTACGTTTACACCTAAAATCAATGCCATCATCATTCAGGGATCAATGTATTGTATTTATTGAATGAAATCAGGCTCAACCTGAATTCTATTTTTTGGTAGTTTAGACTATATTGTGATCCCTATTCTATAAGAGTCATATATGTTTTTAGATCATATATTATTCAATAATAGAATTAAAATATCAGTATGATGAATTAGAAATTTTAACTTCATTTACATGTGTATTTTCCATTTTCATGAATTGAAAAAGGATGTTTCTATTTTTTTCAAATGTTAGTAATGATTTTTTTGTTTTATATGAAGGTTGTTAGGGGTAAATCGTGGATAGAAAAACAAGTAGTGAATCCAATGGAAACATACAAGATTTAGAGTAGTCATGGCTGGATATCCCCAACATTAAGGGAATTCATGGAGAATGTGTAGTATGGGAATCAATATCCAAGATTACAATAATAGTGGGTGAATTCATTAGATTCAAACTCGTTGAATTGGTTCTATGATGAGCATTCAAATAAAGATCACTAAATGTTGTTTTTTCTTTAGATGTTTATTTCCAGAGAGATGTATGAGGTATAAAAATTGTGGTTTTCATAAAAATATAAATCTTTAAGATTCATGTTTGAGTTAAAAATTTAATTTTATTATTTTATATTTATCACAATTACTAATTGTTTTTTTGATTCACTAGAAATTTCAAATTAAATTTTTCTTGTGAGGATTATCTTTATTATATAAAATTACTGATTATATTTTTATCAAAATTTTAAAAAAAAATATTTGATATTAATTTCTTTTGGAAGACTTCCCAAATACCACCTACCATTTTAAAAAATGTATACCCAACTTTGTGTTTCTAATTTTTTACAAAATATAAAATTTTTATTCAGATTTAGTGTTTTATTAAATAATTATCAACTTAAGAAAATCAAACTTAATCTTCTTTTTATTTTAATTGATAATTAAAAAATGAATGTCAAATATATTTTATTATTATTTATTAAATAAAATATTTCATTTTATTGTGGATGAAAGACTAGAATAGTGTAGGTAAATATCATCTCATGTGTTGTTGGGTATAATATCTTAAAAATAGTTTATTTTTGATATAAATGTTCATAAAAGATTCTACAAAAATAATTTTCAATAAAATATAAACTTTTTTTTGAATACTTGACTTTACATCACTTAGATATCATAGGCATGAAATACTTTTTACATAAATTGTTTTTTAGATCTTCCCATCCCTTGTTAAAAAAATATGGAAATCATTTTTATGTTTTTTTTACTAAAATGAAGATTACCTTTGATATTAAAAATATTTTTATCTTATTTTTGAAAAAAATAATGTATTAGAAAATACAATAGAACGTATGTGATACCAAAAATTATAGCATTTTTAAATCTTTTTTATATTTCATAAAAAATAAAATTTAAAAAGAATAAGGAAAGTTGATTCAAGAGTGTTCAAGGCAATCTTCCATAAGGGATTGTTTCTCCAATTAAATTCATCCCTAGTTCAGATGAAAAATCCACCATTTATCACCATACTATTCTATAATGGGGTTATATAGTTCCAATATTCTCTAGTATGCTTGAGTGTTTAACTTTATACTACAGTCTATGAGACTCAGACTCGTAATCCAAGGGGATTACACCTAATAATCCTACCACTTAAGAATGTATTTGTCGATATTTTCACAAAACATGAAAACCTTATCATTTATAAAATTCATTTAATTTTATATTTTTCAATTTAAATTATTCAATATATTTTTATGGATGAAAATAAATACATGTTAATTGGATACTTTACACTATCTTATTTGATTAAGATTTTGGTTGTAGTTAATAATTCATTAGGGTTATAGTTGTAAATTTAAATCATAGTTAATAGTATCATTATGTTTGGTTAGTTTTATTAGTGTACTCTAAATCCAAAAAAAAATATATTAATTATTATTAATTTATTAAATATATATTTTATATTTTAGTAAAATTATAAAACATATTCCTTTATTTTGACTTCAATTAATATTATATTTATTAATTAATTATAAATATAAATCCAATCCAAATTACGGTTATTGATTTATTAACTATATATTCTAAATGATTATAAAATGTAAAAAATATTTATTTTATTTGAGATCCATTCATTTGAAATTTATAAATGAATTTTAAAAATTTAAAATTATAAATCACTATGGAGTTAGGGTAGTTAAATTATTATATCTATGTAAAAAATGATATGTGAGATATTGAATTTTAAAACTAAATTAGCTGTCATACCGATATATTTTAAATATATTTATGATCAATGAAAAAACACTTTTATAAAATAAATAAATTCAATTTTTACAATGATTTAAGGACACCACAAAGTATAAATTTGTTATAAGTATATAATTATTCATATATGTTTTTACAAATGACCCCCCTTTGAAGTAATAATGAACTTGGCTTGAAAAATTAACTTAACCATTTGTTTAAGTTAATTTCCTAATTTTTTTTTCTTACATTTCCTTGATAATTTGTATATATATTTTCAAAATTAGGTAATGTACTTATTTTTATTTATTTGAGTTTTAAAGGTTATATTTGAAAAATTCTAGTCCTATTGAATTTTTTTGTGATACTTTTATCAGATTGGAATTACCTAACTCAAGAAGAATAAATAAAAAAATTATACAAAAACTATCATTGAATAATATTGTTATTCTTAAAGTCCAACAAATTAGAAAAATATATAATTATCTATCATTAAAATATATTTTAACTTCTATCCGCATACATATCATCCTTTATTGTCTCAAACATTGTTTAATCATAGTATACAACTCATATAAATTTTTTTATGCACATGTATTAACACATACTAATACATATTTGTGTCTCTCTTTCTATATCACAAATGCATTATAAACATACAAAAACACAACACACACCAAATCCCACAAAAAAACAATCCCACACATACAAACACCCACCCATGACAAAATACAGATACACACAAGCATAAAAACACAACACTAATACACTCAAATATTTTTCTTTAGTTGGTTTTATTGTAAATCATGTGTTTTTGAAGTTTCATGAAGATCTATAAAAATAAAACAGTGAAGATATATTGGATAGTAATTTTGTTTAATAAAATTTTCATGTATTCACAAATGTTTTTTAATGGCCCGGACCTCCCCAGTCCATTACATTGTGAAAATGTGGTGTTGGAGGTGTTCCGGGAGGTCAAGGTGACTTATCCCCAACACTTTGCCAAATTTCTAGTTCTGTGAACAGTGTTTCCAGTTTTATGAATAGCATCGGTAGGTGAACAATGTTTCTATCGGTGAGGTTCAGTGAACAGTGTTTCTATTGGTGAGGTTCAGTGAATAGTGTTTTTATCGGTGAGGTTCAGTGAACAGTGTTTCTATCGGTGAGGTTCTATCGGTGGACTTCTATCGGTAGGCTAGAACAGTGTTTCCATAACGGTAACCTTCTAACGGTGACCTTCTATCGGTAGGCTTGAACAGTGTTTCCAGCACGATAACCTTCTAACGGTGACCTTCTATCGGTAGGCTTGAATAGTGTTTCCAGAATGGTAACCTTCTAACGGTGACCTTCTATCGGTAGGCTTGAATAGTGTTTCCAGAACGGTAACCTTCTAACAGTGACCTTCTATCGGTTGGCATGAACAGTGTTTCCAGAACGGTAACCTTCTAACGATGACCTTCTATCGGTAGGCTTGAACAGTGTTTCCAGAACAGTAACCTTCTAATGGTGACCTTCTATCGGTAGGCTTGAATAGTGTTTTCAGAACGGTGAGGTCTAACGACGACCTTCTCTTTCCTTTGCCAAATTTTTAGTATGTGAACAGTGTTTCCAGATTCCTACAGTTTTTCCCCATTTGACATTTCCTTTGATGTAAAATACATTTAAATCCATGTTTTAAGGACTCGTAAGGCCGATTCAAATGCTATAAATCCTATATTAGTTATTCCTAAGGCTGGGATGTATTTACTTGGTCAAACCTCATGGGTTAATGCGATCCATTTTTAATGGATAATTAACCGGATCTTAAACTGTCGCCCCATTAAATCATCAAAAAGGGACGAGATATCATTCTCCCTTATTCTTTCCCTTTGTTCTCAGCTAAGAGACGCTAGAACCTATTAATCATTCTTGTAGGATCTGTACAATCAATATTTACTCCTAGGATTGGTTATGCTCTATTTTGGATGCAACCGAACTATGTCGGTCAATCTTCCCAATAAGGTGTGTCTTATCATCATTCCTTTGGGGATCATCTTCTCTTGTTTCTCCCTTCCTTATTATACCATGTAATTTCCAAGATTCTAATGGGGTTTTCTTGGGGTTTGTTGGTACTGTCGTACCGTGGCATCCTCTGGTGGATGCAGTTGTCGTGAGCGGAGGATTTTGACCCGTTGTGTGGATAAAGGATGTCAAGAACTCTTTCAGGTAGGGGATTCATGGATTCTCTAATTGTATATGAGCAATCATAGAATTGTCATGATTTATCCCTTTGGATCACAATGAAATTGACCTAATTAAATACTTGAACTGGATTAAAAGAATTGGTTGATCGCATGTTGTTGCTTTATACCGTGATAACGGTTTGCCTCATGTTTTTTTAGATAGAGTGATATCTATGATTTCTTTTATTACTTGTTCGTTATTGATGGAAATTGATAATGAATGTAAAGCCGAAATTAATTTTTAATTAATTAGCTAAAGATAAAGAGGCGTGTAAATGAATCTGGTTGTTTTCGTTGTTGTAGATATTCTAATTTGAGGTTAATCAAATTAGGGAAGTAAGCATGGTTATTTAATTGTGATATCATACTGATTAGGTATCCCCTAATTGGAACCTACGAATAACAAATATGCTAATTCAATATGGATTAAGGAACAGATTGTGTGAGAATTTATTAAATGGGTTCTGAGTTACCCTCTTGATTGTTAAAGGGATAAGATCCCATTGATGTGATGTTTTTTTCCTGCTACTTGTGATGTAATGTGAGCCTGGATGGTTGTTGAGATATGTGGAGGCATGGAGGCCTTGTGGTTGTGGTAGCGGATGACGCCTAGGGTGGCGAGATGCATCATCTTATGCATGTGGGTGTCGGGGAGGACACCCAGGATGATAGTATGGGATGAATGTGATGGCTGGATACTGGTGGTTTTTTTGGTTGTTTATCTTTTTTACTTTTCCCCACTGCTCAGGCAGTTGGTCTTGCTTACCCTCCTTCCGAAGGAGGTGAAGACACGCAGGGTATGACATGTGCTTTCCGTGTTTAGCCTCTCGATGGAGAATGGGTCTATGCTCCTGTTATAGGTGGAAAATACTCGATGGGTAGTATATCTACTCACAGTGTTGAGCCCCCTTTGTGTTTAGTAGCATATTATGCCTTTCTAGAATGCCTGGGAATATGGGAATGTAATTATATAATGAAATTTTGATTAAATGGTGATAATCCACAAGGAGGCAGATACTGGAATTTAAAGGTGATGTGAATCTTAAAAGGAGCAGTTCTGTTTTTAGTTGTGATGCTAATGAAGTTTAATGATACATTATTCATGGTTAATTAATGTTTAAAGAATTAATTAATGTACAGTGGAACTGATAAAATGATAATGTAGTAATCTAAAAAATCTCTTCAAATGTTTGTCTACTTATAGGACACCTAGTCTTAGAAGTAGTAACCTGGAGTCTGAGAGACATTAGCTGCAGTTGTATCTAAGACTAGGTAAAGCCCATAGTGTGGATGTGAGTTATATATATATTCTGTAATTTTTGTGTTTCTATACGCTAATCCACCCTATCGGTAAGGGAAAATGAAACCTTGGGGATTTTGAGCCCTAGGGGGTGTGTTTTCCCCAACATTCTGATGGGAGGTCGAATGGCTGACTACCCCCTTTGGCTCCACTCTCTTCTCTTGGTAGATGCATGTTCCAACAGGCACAATAGTTAGTTTCCCTATATATGTGTGTAGAGGGATGTAATGGATTGTGGTTATTTCACACACATATATTCTGGATATAGTATCCTATGGACTACTATAGGTGTAACGTGTATAGGCTATGATGGCTTGAGGATCCCTACTCGGTGTATGGGCTATAATGGCTTGAGGTTTAATACTCGATGTATGATAAACGTTATACGGGATGTGGTGGCTCCCAGAACTTACCTGGTTACTTTTGGTTGTGAGGATGGTGTGGTGCTTCGCCCAGGTGTCTGCAGGCAAGCCTTTGTGGTTCATGAGGTGCAGATTGTGGATCTTAGGCCAAGTGTCTGTGGGCAAGCCTTTGGTGAGAGAAGCGCAGGACGTATGTCGTTGGGGAAAGCGGAAAACCCGTGGGGAAGTAGTAGTGGGGTACCCTTGATATTCTATATTATATGCTATATTCTTGTATGTATTACTTGGTGAGAGTAGCCATGGTGAGGTCAGGAACTTAGTATACCTATTTAGGTGACGAGTTAGTTTTACTTGTTGTTCACTGGGCTTTAGCATGATTTCTTTACTTTTGCATGAGAGGCTTGGGGAGGATCCTACTGAGTATACTGTTATACTCACCCTCTATACATATAAACTATTTTTTTCAGGTCACTTGGAGGAGGTTGGAGATCAAGCTGGTTACTACTAGTTTGTGGTTGGAGGAGGAGCTGTTCGGGATTGTGGTCGCTGCCGTTTTACTTCCTTTTGGGTACTTTTAGTTTCCCCTTTCAGTTGTAGTACTTTTTCATGATGTTTCAAATATGTACTTGGATTTCATTTATATTTCAGTTCTGAGTTGGAGTTTATTGGAGTATATTCTATCTCTCTCTTCTTCATGTGTTCTCTTAGAGGGTAATGCCTCCCATTTGTGTATTTATTATACCCTAGGTGCTAGTCGCCAACCCGAGGCCTACTGGAGGCGGGACTCGGGGGTCATTATCTCTCTTCTCACATTGTCGGCCCAGGAGGGGTACACTTTGTGGGGAGGGGGTCGTGACAGAGTGGTATTAGAGGTCTAGTTGAGGGATAGGATTGAGTTTGGAGTTAGGCATCAGTGAGGATGCATGGGATGGTAGGGAAACGGTGTCATTCATGCTTAGCAAGTGGGGTAAACACTGGAGACCGACAGAGACATAGGCATTTAGGCCCCCCTATGATATGTTGCACTAACCTTTAAGTTTACGATTGCTACTAAACAAAGTGATACTAGTTGCAGGGTAGAGACCTAGGAAAGGATCATGCATCATTTTTCTTTGTGCCTGTGTTTGAATGGGTAGACCTTGGGATATGTAACCTAAAAATTAATAAAACAAAACAATTAATTAATTAATGTTGAGTCTTCCATATTCCAGGATTAGGAGCTCTAACAGTTGTTATTTTACAGGTATGGCTCCAAGTCGACGTCCTCATCAGGTTTGGGCAGAAGATGTCCAGGAGGCTATTCCGGCAGATTGCCGCCGGGTAGAGGTTGACGACGACAACACTTGGAGGAAGACACTCCGAGAGTTTCAGTGCCAGAGTCTACAGAAGTACGAAGGATCCATTTCAGATGTAGTCATAGAAGACTGGGTGGAGGAGGTAGATGTAGGCTTCAGTTAGATTCGTGCTCATAAGGAACACTGGGTGTCCTTGGTTGTGACGATGTTGCGTGGAGCCGCAAGGCAGTGGTGGTTCTTGTTCCTCGGGGATCGTGAGGAGTCAGGGATCTCGTGGGAGAAGTTGGGGGTAGGGGTTGTCTTTTCTAGATGACGGTGCAGTCATCCCTGATGCAGAAGGTGGAAGAGTCTCAGTTGGGTGATCTAGAGGTGTAATTTTGGAGAGACAGAGTTTTTTGTGGTGAGGCCCTTGATGGTTGGTCGGAGGATGAACAACACCGAGTGTTGTATCATGGCAGTATTTTTGTTCCCTTGGAAATGCGTGAGACGGTTCTTCAAGAGTTACATAGTTCACCCTTGGCAGTACATCCTGGTGTGATGAAGATGTACTGATCCTTGAGGAGTCAGTTTTGGTGGCCTGGGTTGAAGCGTACGGTTGCAGAGTGTGTGTCTCGATGTTTAGTCTGCTAGAAGGTGAAGGCCGACCACTGTGTTCCTAGTGGTCTTCTCCAGCAATTAGAGATTCCTCAGTGGAAGTGGGAGGACATCTCAATGGACTTTGTTACAGGTTTACCTCGAGCTCCGGGAGGACATGATGCTTTATGGGTGGTAGTGGATCGGTTAACAAAGTCGGCCCACTTCATAGCGATCAAGGAGTCGAGCTCAGTGGAAGTTTTGTCGAGGCAGTATCTAGAGGAGGTGGTGAGACTTCATGGAGTACCTATGACGATAATTTTTGATCGAGATCCTCATTTTACCTCCAGGGTGTGGAGAGGTCTCCAGCATGAGTTTGGCTCTCAACTATGCTTTAGAATTACTTTTCATCCTCAAACGGAAGGTCAGAATGATCGAACCATCTAGACTCTTGAAGACATGTTGCGCTCTTGTGTTCTTGATTTTGGAGGTTCATGGATGAAGCACTTACCCTTGGTAGAGTTCGCTTACAATAATAGTTTTCACTCTACAATCAGTATGGTGCCATTTGAATCCTTGTATGGCTGGCCATGCCGTTCTCCGTTGTGATGGACTGGGGTCGGAGAGTCAGCAATTCTCGAACCAGAACTAGTGCAGAATACAATAGATATGGTTCAGGTGATTCGTGAGAGGATGAAGACAACACAATATTGTCATAAATCATATGATGATCAATGAAGGAGACCCTTAGAGTTTAATGTTGGGGATCATGTGTTTCTGAAGGTGACTCCCCGTCGTGGGCAGCGAAGGTTTGGTCATGGAAGTAAGCTTTCTCCCCGGTTTATTGGGCCTTTTGAGGTGTTAGCTCGTGTTGGAGCTGTGGCGTATCGAGTAGCACTTCCCCCTCAGATGAGTCGGATACATGATTTTTTCCATGTATCATAGCTCTGCCATTATCTTCATGATGAATCTCATGTTATCGATTGGGGAGAGATCGATATTGATGATGATGCAACCTTTGAGGAGCGACCTATGGAGATCCATGACCGCAAGGAGAAGGTGTTGCGTGGGCGTTCTATCCCCTTAGTTCGTGTCTTGTGGTGACACTGTGGCATGGAGGAGAGTACATGGGAGAGAAAGTCACAGATACATGCTCAGTACCGAGAGTTGTTTAATGTTTAACTCCTTTCATGTAATGATGTTTTCTTTGTGGTTAGACCTTTCATATTTTATTTATGTACTTTTCATGTGATGTTAGGTTTGAATTGTTTCGATTTGGATTGTTTGTTCCCATATTCTCGGATGTCATAGTTTTGTTCCAGCTTTTGAACAACTCATGGTGGTTTTCCCCTGAGAGGTATCTTATGGGGTGGCTGTTCGGACACCTCTTTTCTTCTGCGATGGGTTTTAATTCTCGAGGATGAGAATGTTTTGAGAGGTATCTAATGTAATGTCCCGGACCTCTCCGGTCCATTACTTTGTGAAAATGTGGTGTTGGAGGTGTTCCAGGATGTCAAGGTGACTTATCTCTAGCACTTTTCCAAATTTCCAGTTCTGTGAACCGTGTTTCCAGTTTTATGAACAGTATCAGTAAGTGAACAGTGTTTCTATCGGTGAGGTTCAGTGAACAATGTTTCTATCGGTGAGGTTCAGTGAACTGTGTTTCTATCGGTGAGGTTCAATGAACTGTGTTTCTATCGGTGAGGTTCAGTGAACATGTTTCTATCGGTGGACTTCTATCGGTAGGCTTGAACAGTGTTTCCATAACGGTAACCTTCTAACGGTGACCTTATATCGGTAGTCTTGAATAGTGTTTTCAGAACGGTGACCTTCTATTGGTAGGCTTGAACAGTGTTTCCAGAACGGTAACCTTCTAATGGTGACCTTCTATCGGTATGCTTGAACAGTGTTTCCAGAACGGTAACCTTCTAACGGTGACCTTCTATCGGTAGGCTTGAACAGTGTTTCTAGAACGATAACCTTCTAACGGTGACATTCTATTGGTAGGCTTGAATAGTGTTTCCAGAACGGTAACCTTCTAACGATGACCTTCTATCGGTAGGCTTGAAAAGTGTTTCCAGAACGGTGAGGTCTAACGGTGACCTTTTCTTTCCATTGCCAAATTTTGAGTATGTGAACAGTGTTTCCAGATTCCTACAGTTTTTCCCCATTTGACGTTTCCTTTGACGTAAAATACATTTAAAGCCTTGTTTTAAGGACTCTAAAGGTCGATTCAAATGCCATAAATCCTATATTAATTATTCCTAAGGGTGGGATGTTTTTACTTGGTCAAACCGCGTGGGTTAATGTGATCCATTTTTAATGGAGAATTAACCGGATCTTAAATCGTCGCCCCATTAAATCATCAAAAAGGGAAGAGATATCATTTTCCCTTGTTCTTTCTCTTTATTCTCAGCTAATAGACACTAGAACCTTTCAATCATTCCTGTAGGAGTTTCATAATCAATCTTTACTCCTTGGATTGGTTCTGCTCTGATTTGGATGCAACCAAACTATGTCAAACAATCTTCCCAATAAGGTATGTCTTATCATTACTCCTTTGGGGATCATCTTCTCTTGTTTCTCCCTTCCATATTATACCATGTAATTTCCAAGATTCTAATGGGTTTTTCTTGGGGTTGGTTCGTACTGTCATACCGTGGCATCCTCTGGTGGATGCAGTTGTCATGAGGGGAGGATTTTGACCCGTTGTGTGGATAAAAGATGTCAAGAACTCTTCCAGGTAGGGGATTCATGGCTTCTCTAATTGTATATGTGCAATTGTAGAATTATCATGATTTATCCCTTTAGATCACAATGAAATTGACCTAATTATATACTTGAACCGGATTAAAAGAATTGTTTGATTACATGTTGTTGCTTTATACCGGGATAATGGTTTGCCTCATGTTTTGATAGATAGAGTGATATCTATGATTTCTTTGATAAGTTGTTCATTATTGATGGAAATTGATAATGAATGTAAAGCCAGAATTAATTTTTAATTAATTGGATAAAGATAAAGTGGCATGTAAATGAATTTGGTTGTTTTCGTTGTTGTAGTTATTCTAATTTGAGGTTAATCAAATTAAGGAAGTAAGCATGGTTATTTAATTGTGATAGCTTATTGATTAGGTATCCTGTAATTGGAACCTACGAATAAAAAATCTGCAAATTCAATATGTATTAAAGAATAGATTGTGTGAGAATTTCTTAAAGTGGTTCTGAGTTACCCTCTTGATTATTAAAGGGCCAAGAGCCCACTGATGTGATGTTTGTTTTACTGCTGCTTTTGATGTAATGTGAGCCTGGATGGCTGTTGTGATATGTGGAGGCATGGTGGCCTTGTGGTTGTGGTAGTGGATGATGCCTAGGGTGGCGAGATACATCAGCTTATGAATGTGGGTGTCGGGGAGGACACCCTGGATGATAGTATGAGATGAATGTGATGGATGGATGTTGGTGGTTTTGTTTGGTTGTTTATCTGTTTTACTTTTCCCCACTGCTCAGGAAGATGGTCTTGCTTACCCTCCTTCCGAAGGAGGCAATGACACGTGGGGTATGCCACGTGCTTTCCGTGTTTAGTCTCTTGATGGAGAATGGGTCTATGATCTTTCTATAGGCAGAAAATACTCAAAGGGTAGTATATCTACTCACCATGTTGATCCCCCTTTGTGTTTAGTATCATATGATGCCTTTCTAGAATGCCTTGGAATATGGGAAAGTAATTCTGTAATGAATGTTTGATTAAATGGTGATAATCCATGGGGATGGAGATACTGGAATTTAAAGGTGATGGGAATCTTAAAAGGAGCAGTTGTGTTTTTGGTTGTGATGCTAATGAAGTTTAATGATAAATTATTCATGGTTAATTAATGTTTAAAGAATTAATTAATGTATAGTGGAACTGAAAAAATGATAATTGAGTAATCTAATAAAGCTCTTCAAATGTTTGTGTGCTTAAAGGACACCTAGTCCTAGAAGTAGCAGCCTGGAGGCTGAGAGACGTTAGCTGTAGTTGTATCTAAGACTAGGAAATGCCCATAGTGTGGATGTGAGTTATATATATATTCTATACTTTTTGTGTTTCTATACGCTACTACACCCTGTCGGTAAGAGAAACTGACACCCTAAGGATTCTGAGCCCTGGGGGGGGGGGGCGGTGTGTTTTCCCCAAAATTATGATGGGAGGTCGAATGGATGACTACCCCCTTTGGCCCTGCTCTCTTCTCTTGGTTGATACATGTTCCAACAGGAACAACAGTTACTTTCCCCATATATGTGTGTAGAGGGATATAATGGCTTGTGGTTATTTCACACACATATATTCTGGATATAGTATCCTATTGACTACTATAGGTGTAACATGTATAGGCTATGATGGCTTGAGGATCCCTACTCGGTGTATGGGTTGTAATGGCTTGAGGTATAATACCGGATGTATGATACACATTATGCGGGCTGTGGTGGATCCCGGAACTTACCTTGTTACTTTTGGTTGTGAGGATGGTGTGGTGCTTCTCCCAGGAGTCTATGGGCAAGCCTTTGTGGTGCACGAGGTGCATATTGTGGTGCTTAGACTAGGTGTCTGCGGGCAAGAATTTAGAGAGAGAAGCGCAGGACGTATGTCGTTGAGGCAAAGCGGAAAACCAGTTGGGAAGTAGTAGTGGGGTACCCTTGATATTCTTTATTATATGCTATATTCTTTTATGCGTTACTTGGTGAGAGTAGCCATGGTGAGGTTGGGAACTTATTATAACTGTTTGGGTGACGAGTTAGTTTCACTTGTTGTTCACTGGGCTTTAGCATGCTTTCTTTACTTTTTCATGAGAGGCTTGCGGAGGATCTTACTGAGTATACAGTTATAATCACCCTATGTACATATAAAATGTTTTTTTCAGGTCACTTGGAGGAGGTTGGAGATCAAGCTGGTTACTACTAGGTTGTGGTTGGAAGAGGAGTTGCTCGGGCTTGTGGTCGCTGCCGTTTTACTTCCTTTTGGGTACTTTTAGTTTCCCCTTTCAGTTGTAGTACTTTTGTATGACGTTTCATATATGTACTTAGATTTCTTTTATATTTCAGTTCTGAGTTGGAGTTTATTGAATTCTATTCTATCTCTCTCTTCTGCATCTGTTCTCTTAGAGGGTAATACCTCCCATTTGTGTGTTTATTATACCCTCGGTGCTAGTCGCCAACCCGGGGCCTACTAGAGGCGGGACTCGGGGGGTCATTATCTCTCTTCACACATTGCCGGCCCAAGAGGGGTACACTTTGTGGGGAGGGGGTCGTGACATGTTTTATGTCTAAAAAGGATGAAAAATTACCTTTTCCCAAATATATTTGATTTTTTAGAAATATATTTATGAACTATTTTGATACATTTTAGATTATTTGATGGAACTTATAAATTATTTAGAATTTTTTAGGATTAAAATATATATATGGATGTTCGGTTATAATCACTTATACAAAATAACGATAAATTATTTTAGAATAAAATGGGTAGAAATTTAAACAGTGGATTGGTTTAAAAAAATTTAAAAAATAAACATTAATTTTGGATTTGATATGAAATTAATTTATTTTATAGTAGATAAAAATATTAAATATATATTTATTAAGTTATTCTATGCAATGGAGGCGGGATAATTTTTTTTAAATATTGAAATATTTTGGTGAAAATAACTAATTTATTTTTGGGATAATATTTGAAGTATTTTTTAGACGAAAAAAATTAAATAAAAATATGTTTTATTTGAGATGAATATTTGACATATGAATTTCAAAATAAAACTGTGTATCCAATGTAGGATAAATTTTCTGATTTTAGTAGAAAAACCTCAACAAGTCAAGTATGTTGATTTAATAGTATTTCTATTTGAGAAGTTTTTTTGATGTATAAGCTATATTGAGTTTTATTTAGTATAAAAATAATGAAGTTTTTATATTACATGTTTAATTAAGAAACATCAATTATAGATTCAAAACCCGTTTCATATAATATAATTACACACAGATTCATATAAAAGTACCATGTTGTGCTAGGTTGAGTAGATTACAAAGTAATAATACCAAATAAAGAACAAAAAATTCTAAAAAAATCCACACCATTTCTTATAACATTTAATTATAGTGTTGAGAATGTTATTTCTTATTTTAAAAATAATTTTAATTTCTTATTCCTACCCCCATTCATATTTCAATTTATGACATTGATTCTCATGAATGGCTTCCACCGTGGATCGATCTTCATTTTTCTTCAAAAATATTTCATCAAATCATAGTTACATGGATAAAAAGATTAAATATTAATTTTTCTTCATTTAATAAAGAATAAATTTAGAATATGTATGTTTTTTGTGATTATATGTATATTTATGTGTGTGTGTATCACAAACATACATGCAGACATGCACACTAATAAATACACATGTGTGTGTGTGCATATATAAACTCACTTAGAATTACAAATTTTATTAAATGGAAATAATGAAAAAAAAGAATGGTTTACATTGGCCTATAATTTTGAAGCACTAGGGAATCCCCATGCACAATTTCGTTACATGCCATGCTAAATAGAAAAATAGGGAGAATAAATTCCCATAGGTTTTCTCTCTCTCTTTTAGAAGCAAGGATATCTTCTACTATGTTAACCTCATTCCATGTGTGAAAAATAACCACCTCCTTCTTAATTATAAATTTATATGCTATGATATGGTAAGAAATTGACCAATAATAAGTGATATGCCCAATCAATGTCTTAACCACCAGGACTATGTCGGTTTTGATCTCAATCAAGAAGAAATTATACAACTTACTCTAGGTGAGGCTGCTAAGCATAATCCAATCTTCCAAAATGTTAGAATTAATTTATCTCTATAAAGAACTAAAAACCATCACAAAAACCCCCTATTATCATGTGTTCCACCTCCTCCACACATGATGTCAGTATCACATGTTGTATCCACATTAAGATTCGGTCCAAACCGTGGTGCTTTCCAATTCACCCAATGGCCCAGACAAACCCCATCTATACCGACCATGACCTGTAAATGGTGGGGAAAGATCATGATAACTGGTAGATCCAAATACTTTAATTTAAATGGTTTGTATAGGTTAAAAATATAGGAGATAATTTTGAATCTCAAACTAAGGTATATGCACCATATATCTTGATTCCTAGACACTTTATGAGCATCCTCGATGATCCATAAACCTGTATAAAATATTAAACTATGAAAAAGAATTTATATAGAAGATTGAGCAGTTGTAGATAAATAATCCAACGAGAAATAATCCTTGGAATCTAACTAGAAAATTATTGTAATGATGCCCCTTATAGAGATACTAGATAAATTGAGCCAAATACCCTTTAAAAATTTAAGATCAATTGAATCCATTTTTGGAATCTCCAAGTAAATTAATTTTTATTCCCTAAAAATAAATTACCATTACACATAATAATCATTGGGGATATATTTTTTATGAACTTTCCACATAAAAAAACTATATTTGACCAAAACAGTTCTTCACCAAAGCGACATGATCTAAACATCACTCTTTTTTTTTGGATTTGAGTGTGTTTTTGAAACATTGAGACATTGAAGTAACCGATAATTGATAGAGGACCAAAAGGTTTAAAAGTATTATTATAAATCTTCATTAACCAAAATATAGATCAATTAGATGAAAAGTAGGGTGGAATTTAGAAAATGGGAAAATTGCACACAACACATATCAATGATATGTGAAGCACCAGGCTATGTGAAACACCAACTACTTTGTGAGTAAATAATCAATATATAATCAATGATAGTATTCTAAGAACCTTCCCCCACATCATATTGACATTTTTTTATAATGCATATTTTTATGTCCTACCTCATACATGTTTTTATTCCCAAAATTGGGAAAAGTTAGGGTGGTTGTATATCACTTTGATCCCTTCACAAAGCACATTATCCAACATGGAATTATTTTTTTGTGGTTGTATGGTGTCCTTTTATATCATACCAAATAGGATATTTGGATCCCAAAATCCTGAAAACTCATGGTAACTATAGAGAGCCTTGACACATTTGTGAACCCCTTCTCTCACATGAAATTTCTACTTGTGGAAAGGCATGGATTTTCATCCTCATAAAAAACATTTCCATTTATAGTATAGTGGTGGGGATTTGGATCCCATTTTAGAGAACCATTAAAAACACCTAGTTCTACCAGAAAGACCCTTGTGAGGCATTAATTCCTATATGGTCCCCTTGCTATGTGAATTTTCATTTGGCCCTTCATTTTTGGGGAGCAGTTGATTAGGAAATGGGTATAAATATAACAGAGGAGAAAAGTGTGAGAGATAATAGAAGCTGAAGAATTATAAATTTTAGAAGTCTCAACATAGAACATCGTCTTAATAAAACACTAATGAAATTGGGATAAAAAAAATAAGAAATAAGGGAAAAGCCAATAAAAAAAAGAAATCATCTAAAAAGGGATCACTTCACAATGGAGTCCCTTCTTGAAGGAATTTATTCATGAGTCATTCGAAAGGGAAACTCATTACAATTCCTTTTTTACATAGACACTTATATGAGGGAAACCCTTTATAAATACCCCCTTTCACATTGAAAATCCTCCATAGGAAATGAGGTATCCTTATGGTATTTACTACTCATCCATTAATACTCTTTCCCTATATAGTGTTTGGATTCACCATAATCCCTTTACGAAGCATCCAAATTATCCATAGGGATTTATCTTGACAATGTAAAAACACTAAAAATAGAAAATCAATATCTCTTCTAAAACTACTAGACCCAAGTGATCTGGGAATGTGTTTCAACATGCACCCCTTTGATTGTGTATTCCATTGATAATATGAATCTTGGGCATTATCATCCCATATAGGTAGAACCCAAGGGGTAATCACAACTGTGGATTCCCTTAATATTGTGGTTCCCTATCAGGGGAATCTTGGTGTGGTCTCTCTTTTCTCAATGGAAGATTTATTTTCCATCCATTAGGTTTGGTCGAAAATGGAATCTCACATGGAGTAATCCCCTTTACTTTATTATACAATTCCATATTCCTCATTCATTCCATATCCCCTCCTTCATCCATCATTATACAAGGAATAAATTTATCATGGGCTTTCTCATTAGGTATAAGTCTCATTCAAATCTGATTTTGAAATGTGATTGATCTTACACCATCACGTGTTTCTCAATCCATGCATGATTGGCATGGACTTAGACATCCGATTTGATGATATTATTAACATAATTCAATTTCATTCATGGGACCCCTATTTAACTATAATCCCCAAAACATATTTCACCATGGGACTTATCTTTATGTATAAGCTCTTACAAAAATTTCATCTAGGCCTCTTTCTTAGGTGTAAACACCAAAAAATATTTTGTCATAGACACCCTCCTTAGGTGTAAGCCCCAACATAACTTTCATCATGAACCCATTTGTTAGGGGTAATCCATAGAAAATATTTTATCATAGAACCACTTCCCATGTGTAAGCCCCAATAACCATATTCTCATCTCTTTAAAGGGACATGTTCCTAATAAAGCTTACAAGGGAAACCACATATGCATAAGCCCTGATCAATATTATATTACTACATATTTAATTATATATCCATTTTAGTCACATGAGGTTACACAATATGAAAAATTCATTGTTTCATGAATTTAAACTACATGTCAACATCCTTACGACATGATGCTAAACTACAAGGTGGAGTCTTGTAACACAACCTTAAACCGCACCAACTAAACTATATGGGATTTTTTTCCAATTTAGAAGAGATATGTAGAACAAATACCTTGAGTTTCTAACCCAAAACCATCAATCTTATTTTCACCCCATCATTCCATATCCCTCATAAAATCACCAACTCATCAGGAGGCCTGTATTCCTCTTAAGTGCCACATCAAATCACCCTAATTGGGATATATTTTTAGATTGTTCCTTCCTAATAGGGTCATATCCATTTTGAGATAAACCCATCCTTGTTGGACAATATCATCTTCATAGTCAATAAGAAGGGTTTACTCATGTGTATTTTCTAAACCAACCATTTCTTGAAATATTTTTCCTATTAGTCCTTACTGTATAACATTAAACTGCACATATCAATAATTTTCACATGAAATTGAATGTTTCAAGATTCCATGGTAGTTGGAACCAAGCTACATGGGTTCTAATTCTTTTTACAAGGACAAATAAGAATCCAATTTAATAGGCTCTATCCCAACACCCTAAATACCTACAACTTCCCTGGATAAAAATAAACTCTAGTGTTCCTAGATATATGGATTTAAAACATAAATCCTTTAGTTGAAGCATCAAAAGTAATAATATAACAAGATATGGAACCTATGATACATATAACTGTTCACCTTAAAGGATAAAATTTTATATATACAAATCCTTATTTTGACTAAGAGCATCTAATACACATAGATTTTTTACTTTGATACCTAATTATGAAAAATCATTGGCATAGGGGAACCTATTATAAACTAGGATATGTAAAATATTAATGAAAAATGTATTTAATCTATAATAGAGTCTAATATTAGGAAATAATTCCCTAAAAAGGTGTTATGACCTAGGCCTACCATCCTATTGAGCAATTCACATCCTTAAGAATTATTGAAAAAAACCCCAGTTACCACATGCCTTTGGAAATAAGGTCCAAATGATATCTCATATCATGGAAATGGGATTTTTGGGTGTTTTCAATTCTACATGAACACCCCATTAGACATTGACTTAGAACAAAAATGGTGAAACTGATATGAAATTTTCATCCATACTAGACATTCAGAACTAATCATCATTAAATTCCATGTAGAACAAAATGGCCTAATGTGTAACCATTAACTATGGAAATGATTGTCCAAACATGAATTTTAATTGGTATGCTACATTGATGTGTTTTATTATTTTTGTTTTTATTCCCTTAAAAAATAAATAAAACTCCATTAAATCAAAATTCATGGAATCCCTACAATTATTAACATATGATCCTCTTAATGAAAGAGTTAGACACTCATCAAATAAGAGGAAATTTTCACCCACTCAACACCTTCAACAATAGGTGACAAACTCACTTATTTGGGTGTAGCACCCCAATAGTTGGATCCCAACCATAGAGTAATCACGTGTATCCATCTTTTATCAAATGTATTAATAACCATCTACTCAGTGATGAATCTTGAAGAAATAGACGTCACCTAATACGATGTTCAACTATTTCTGTATTCTCTCTCTATAATGAAATAATAGATACATCCATTATATTAGGAAGGTTGATCAGGAGTATGACTATGGCTTAATAGTGGATTAGAAGATACCTAGTAGGGATACTATCAACTATTTCAGTCATCATTATGAGACATCAAACCCTCAATAGTTCACTCAGTATTACATCTTGGAAATCCATTCTCTGTTCATTCACACATGATAATCCAGGATATCTTTCTAGTTACGAAAACATTCTATCCATATTGAGTGGTCCCATATTACCACTTAAACAGAAGAATATTGACCCATAAACTGAATGTAAATATGGAGATGACTCACATTCCAATTTTGACACACCAGTCCAAACAACATAATCTAGTTACATTAGATAAATCATTCTTGTATATCACAAGGGAATCTTTGGGATATGCACACATTCCTTCCACAACATATCAATCATGTTGGAATATAATGACAAAAACTAGAGGATATGAGGGGAACCATATCCCCACTTCTATTAAATAATTATCACATATTCACATTCTTTTTTGAAATCACATCAACACATTTTGGTGATTATGTATGGGAAGACATATATTCTTTCCAATGTAATAAAAAACTATCATGGTATCCTACAAGTGGTAGCAAAAATGGTCATAAAAATATCCCAATAGCCAGTAGGGGACATACACATATTACCTACCCAACCACTATAGTATCACCAATACATATATCGAATGATACTTAGTTTAAGAAAAATATACCATACCCTGTTCAGTAGGATCTTGGGAACATGTTAGAAAATAATGAACAATATTATTATAGACACATTATCTTTTAAAAAGGTGACCAATGACCCATTTGAATGGCCACATCATGGTAGACACAAATTCCTAAAAAATATTCCAATAATTTAGTATATATCCCAATAATAATTCATGATAAGGCATAAATTACCACCCCCTTCAGCGCATGAAATGTAATCAACATATCCTAATGGAAACCAAAAAGTAGACACACGTTCTTTCTCATTCGGAATAATCCCATTAGTCCAATATTATGGAAAAAAGGGTTTTACCTAAGGAGGATCCCATATATTAAATTTGTAATGTGAATCACACAACTCAGAACACCCAAAATAGAATATCTAAGATTCTCACTGAGGGGAACCCAAATATTAGAAGAATTCCCATATTATCCCCTATTCAATGCTCGTGTCCTTGAGTACCTAAATGATATTTTAATAGTAATCCATGATTTTACTGATTCACACATGATAGAGAAAGTAGATAATGTTGTAAAGTTCCTCCCTGCAATGTTACTACCAATATCTCTAGAGGTCCTCACTGGATTATTGTCTATGAAGGTCCTCACTATGGAGATATTAAGCTCAATAATGGGAATTCTTCTTATCATGGGAGCCATGAGAATCATCATAACATCTAGAAGATAAAATTTAATGAAGGTTATACCCTAAAAATTTTCCACCATGAAGTTACTCCTATGGGTATATACTTCATAAATCTTCCCTGTAGCTAGACATTAAGCCTTAATTATAGTCTTCCCAAAATGGCATTCTTTATGGAGGTCCTCCCCATAACGACATCTTACATTGACAAGGATCCCCCCCAATTTTGAGCCAACATTTTGAAAACCCTCATATCATAAGGAACACTAAATATTGAGGATAATTTTACCAAGAAACATATCACTAATGAGTGATATCATTTCTCATCTATAATCCATACCAAGTAAAAAATTATTTTCTATACCACCTTTTGATAAGTTAGATTCAAATATATCAGAAAAGATTCCAACTATTCTTAATCCCCTTAATAGGGAACATGGGAAGAGAATTCTCTAGTCTGATTAGGTAAAAGAATATCTCATCAGAGATGAATAGAGTAAATTGAGAATAGGGAATGAACTAATCAATGATAATATACATGTCATGTTTTGGACCATAACCACATATCAATATGATACTCCAAAATCTTTAAAAGAGGAATGCATAAATAATATTCACCTGAATTTATGGAAGAATCTTCATCATTTGAATGAAAAAAACTACCTTATATGGAATAAAAAAACCTCATCAAGTAAAAAAGTAGAATTAAATAATCAGATCAACCTTTCTAAACGTTTGGTTTCTTGACACATGTAACTGAGGAGATAGTCTGGAGATACTCAATGCAAATACCATTACATTTTTAGGGATATGAATATACATATCACTAATGATTCATCTTATGTACATATTAGAGGATAGGGTGAAAATTGAGTGTTATGTTTTACTCCACTCCCTAGTTAGTAAATCCAATCACCATAGATATCATTCAATTCCATCTATTCCAGGCAAGCTAGAGGAACATGTTCTTTACATTCAAGATAGTTTATTCACTAGGGTGTATCCATGTAAAAATCATAGAAATTATGAGATCAGTGATATAGATCCATTGAGAATATCCTATAGCAAGCCGTGGTAAGGTTGAGTAGGACTCTATATTAAGAAATTATAAGCCCTTGTTTGAGGTGATAGACTCAATGGGGGACAATATCATGGGTAGATAAAGCATTATATCCTACTAGCACTTCAATAGAATTCCTAAAAATCAAAAGGTAAATAATAGTTTTTTTGTTGCAGTGATATGGGAGAATGCCTAGCCTATAATAATATGGGAGTTATTACCCCTTCCACAACCCCATGTACCATCAATTACGTAAAATATTAAATATGTTTTGGAAAATAGAACAATTCATTCCCAAACCACATGGATAGAGAAAGTTTTATCACAACCTCATATTACTCTATGAAACTCAATCTTCTCTCGGGTATGGAACATGTCACTGAAGGGACCTCTAGAGTTTCTCTCAAAGACTGACCCATGTCTCTCTTTTAGGATTCACAAAAAACACTGTTCATAGAGATTAAATTTCGATCAATATTCACAAATAGAATCATATTAGAACAATTGAAAGAGTAGGTGAGGACTCACAGGGGATGTAAGCCAAAGCCTTCTTCAAGAGGATGAATACTAATGGTAGTGGTAGCTCACTGATCAATATATACTGAATGAGATATGAGTACCCTTTTCCTTATGATGATGAAATGGTACCAATACGATATTATATATTGGAAAATGTCTGAACATAGGCCTTTTAAAAGATTTATATCATAAAGACATTGTAGAGGAATAAGAGGAGGATGTTTTTATTCAAAATAGATTCTTTGTACAAATAGTTTAACAAGGTGTGTGTCTCTATAATGAAAGATCAAAATTTGGGATCTACCTCAAATTATTATCTCCCACTTACCCAATAGGATTCAAATAATGAAAAGGAATTGATCATGGAAACATCTCACCCATTACCTGAAGATGTTAACCCACTATAATTAATGTAATATGAACTCATTATAAGGAATAAATTAAGGATTTAAAGAGAATCAATGTTGATTCAATCAGGGGGAATATTCCAACTTGGTTTACCCTCTAAAAATAGAGACATACATTCACATTTTTAGAGAACATGCCTCAACAAGAAGAGTCTTTCATACTTAAAAGAAAATAAATAAGTCATCCACAGAATGTGGGACCAAGAAAACCAATTTTATCATGATATAATGGTGGATGAATATCCATAATTCCCTCCATTATGGTGGTATTTAGAAACATGTCAAAATATTTACCCTAGGCTAACCCACACTTCTTGTCAGTATAAAATGTAGATCGATACACCATGCCAGGATATGCTCATCTCTTCACCTGCTCAAATCATTTCCCAACTAGCTATTCCATTATAGCATATTGATATTATTGAGACATTAATATCTTGAATGGAATCCGTGTAGGGTCTATATACACTAGTGTAATCAGAAATGAAACCATAACCTGAATGGTTGGACACGACTCCACATCCACCCAACATCATTAATCCAACTTTGTTATACTTTAATCACACTAGGGACCTAGAACAACATCTAACCCACTTCTTATCTCGATGTAGTCTTAGGATGGTAACTATCAAACAGAAAGTGGCAACTAAGATTATATTAATTGAGAAAACCTATTATGGTATAATATGTGTTTGGTACACTAGTTCAATAGTTAGATCAGTCATACAGTGAGGGGACCTCAAATAAAAATCAGTCTATCAGTTTAACTCAACACTAAGGAAGAAAATAGTCTTTGATATTTTTAATTGATAAAATTAAAGAATAAAAAAGACTAGAAATTCATTACTAGGTTGAAGGTCTTAACCTACTCCCTAAACATGAAATGTCTCCAATATCATTTTCTATGAAACTGTATAAAAAATATTCATGATGAATTAAAAATTACACTAATCCTGGAGAATAACCAGTTGGGTTCTCAGATATTTCTATAATTTCAAAAAGGCTAGAATATTCTATTTTATAGACTAATCCCAAGCCTCAAACCATGCTAATATATCCATAAAAGCGGATTAGAGAATTAGAAACAACAAATATTACACGTAAACCAACTCTAAAACCAATCCCCACTCCTAAACCTATGTTACATCACCCAATTAGAACTCCTAAATGAAAAACTACAAAAACAACATCACCTTCACTAGGAGTGGAGAAAAGTGTTGGGACATGAATTGTATGAAGAATGGTTAAATAAAGTTTATTCTTTCTGAAATGAGAAAGTCATAAGGTATTTCATGGCGGTGATGTAATTTTTTTTCTAAATATAGTAGAACACATATACCATGATTGGGTTAGACATTGAAACCATCCAAATTAATTTTACTACCACAAAATGTTAGGAAAAACCTTATAGGAGTACTTTGTATTTGAATACCTCCAAAAAAAAATAATAGATTTTGGACAAGATATGCTTGGTAGGCCCCCAACACAAGTAGCCTATGTCTTTTAAATTCCATTATGATATTAAGGAGTATAAAAATAAGTAATATATAAATTATCATAGAAATTTGATGAATAAATAACAAAAAACAAGGTTAACTATACACATTTAATTATTAGGGAACAACTGAATCAACCATCAGGGACCCCAAAATCCTGTAGGAAAATAAATATTACTCATTTGGAACCAACACCTTATAAGATATGGTCTTCTAGGAACAGGTTTAATTTTTTATAAGGAAGTATATTCAACAGGGGGATACCATGGAAATGACTAAAATAGTTCGAAACCTCTTGGAATTTATTCTTATTAAACTAAGGAAATTGGAACCACCCTACAAAAATGTTTAACAGGTACTATCCCAACAAACAGAACCCCTTTCAGACAATGAATCTTTTTTTACATCTCTATCAATATGATTAAATTAACAAACAATTTATTTGATAAAGAATAATATTCATAAGAACATTATTTTCCATCTTAGAATCAAGGAGTAAAGGGGATATGTCATAGAGGTTTATGGGGTCGAATAATATATGGTGGATATGGATCAAGATATTCAAAAAATATCTTACTAAGACTATATATGAAACAGATACCCAATGACAAACACTCCAAAAGGACTAATATGAGTATAAATCTTATCTAAAATCATCTAAGGATACTTTTGGTCCCATTATACTAGAAAATAGATTATAAAATCAAAGATCATTTTTAGGGGTATAATAGGTGAAAACCAACTCATCCAAACCCACATATGGCTAGGATGTCTTTAAATTATGATTTGGGAGTATATCAACCAATACATACAGCTTCATCTCCTAACCCTTAGGCCAAGAAGTATCCTCTCACAAGGAAGCACAAAACTCCATCCCAAAAGTATGATATCTAGAAAAGCATTTCCATCATTCTAGAGAATGATACTATAGAATGACACATGGTCACTTACTTCATATAAAAATATTAGGAGACAACTATAAAATGGTATATTTGGACCATGTCCTTATTTGGTAAGTTGGATGATATGGATTTTTGAAAAAATCTCATTGAAAATGCAGTTAATATTAACCTCATTATGATTCAAACTCTATGATTCATGGGCCCTAACCAAGATGATTTCCACCCCAATTTGAAAATCTAAGTGTATAACAAAAGTGAACAAAATGCTATTACTTGAATCATAATTAGTACCATGTATGGATACCTTGTTTTTGATTCTGAATTCATGGATTTTAGTCAGGAAAAATATATCAAGGTCATACTAGGAAGATCATGGATTAACATAAAAACACAATTACATTCAACATTCCTCCGATGTCATAAATATTCCATCAATGGATAGGATAGAGTTATGTGAAGTGAGAACACTCCTTTTTATTCCCACAAATATTAGTACAAAGAAATGGAATCCCATCAAAGAGAGGGAACACAACCTACTATAGATGATACCAAATGAATCACTACCCCAATAGTTTTGAGATGGCTCTTGTTAAACAAGTAAATGGACCCATATAATATTATATACTTATAATTAATCATATCATAAAAACCACTCAATATTTAGGAAATAATTGAGTTATGAAAATCTCATCTGAATGGATGGGTCATCTGATAACCTTTATTCCATATGATGACTAAACATCCACCCTCATTGAGTATGTTCCACCAATATCGGGAGATATAAACATACATCCCATAAAAATTATTCTTGCACCTGATTTTGTATTCAGATGGTCCATTATAACCAATATTCACACCACACAAACAACTCGCATTGATCATATCTTCCCCAATCCTTGATGCAGGGGATGGATGCATGGATTTGGAATATCCACCCCCATCTTAATGATATCATTAATGTCTGCTAAATGTAGTTATAATGGATAAGGTATTGAACTTGGTAATAATAATTATTTTCTATAGAAAATTACTCCAACAATATCTTCAAAATCTACTGATAACCCCATATCATCATCCGAAGAATAAAATTCCACCATTTCACCAGTGAAAAATATAAATTCCCTAATAATATACTAAATACTAGGGTGTTTTTATTTATTCCTCCCTTAGTTATAGTAGAAATGAAATAGGGTATATCCATATTTTTCTAAATGATAATGTCCAAGAATTGATGCTTTTATAATATATGTTGATACATCCTTATCATTCATAGAAGATTAAAATGATCTTATATCATCTATTGGACTAAAACATTTCTCTTCATCACCTAATTCTTCCAAGATTAAGGAAAATGTATAGGAAGGAGAGAATTTATAGAGTATCCTAGACTAAAATTATCATAAATCAATAATTTAAGGACCTAGATTAACCTACCCATCATTCAAATAGAATAACAATTCCCCTTTATTTTCTCTCAGTCCTGAAAACAATGATTCATCACCATCTTCCACCAATATTGAAAGAGAAGAAGAAGGTGGAGAAGATCTTAAAGATTCACCTCCAGGATTTGAGGATTGTATCTCTACAACCAATGATAAGATGAATTAGAAAAATCTAGGCATAGAGGAAGACTCATAACTTATCTTAATTAGTGAAACCATGTCTTTCTAAGAAAAATATACATATCTATCCTTTATATAGTATCCCCACGATCTAATTTTATATTAATTACATAGAAATTCCTAGTCTTGATCCTGATGTAGCCACCCAACATTGAGGTCCTCCTGAAGATCTTCATGGTTATAAGAAGATAGCCAGGATAATACACTCAACTCTTGCTACAAACTTTGAAGCTGAAGTTTATAAGACTTTCAAATCCAACTTCATTCGAGTGGCTCAATACTCAAATTGAATTTCTATCATCTTCCACATAAAAAATAAGAATCGGGAAATCATTATTTTTATCAAAATCAAAGATCTCAAACCATCATTTACCGATGTATAACTTCCAAATTATGATGACATAACTTTTGATTGATGATACTACCTTATTTTAAAACCTATTCTCTATGGATGGATATTTTGGTTATAACTAGATCTAAATATCCACTGAAGATGATTATTACACTACTTTAATTAGTCCCTAAGGGGTTTACTTATCTTGAGTAATTACCTTTGTTTTAAATTATTCTTTTTCCACATATCAACATGTCATGAATAATATTTTTAATCATTTTTTGGGAAATATCATGGAATTTTATTCTGATAATTTGGTTCCCAAATATCAATAATGTTTTGATCATATTTCTAACATAGAATTAGTGTTCAATAAGATATGAAAATATAACCAAAAGGTGAACCCCTTAAAATTCACTTTTAGTGGGGTATCATGAATTTGTCTTAACATTGTGGTATTCCATCATGACATCAAAGTTGATCCTAAGATGTCCAAGGTGATAATTAACTTTCCACCTCCTTGGATTATCAACGAGTCTTGAAGGGGTTCAAGGGATTCTTAATTACATTAGATGCTTCATTTATGTCCTTATAGAAAAATTATTTAACTTTACCAAATTCATAAAGAAGGGAGTTATTTATCAATCAGAAAAATAATTTTTGGAGTATTTTGAAAATCTCAAACAATTCCACCAAATCCCACTAGCATTGATATTTCTATTAGAAGGAAATCAAATCATCATATACGTGACAAACCTTGATTGGGGACACGATTCTCTCCTTGCAAAAAAGTGTGATGTTGATAATGAGTATAGACATTACTATTATAGTAGGACTGTTCTAGATATCGAGACATGATATTTTGATATAGAGAAAACTTACTTGTATTGATCTTCTCAGTTCAGAAACTGAGGCATTAGCTATAGAATCTTGAGGTCTAGTTAGTCTGTCACATTGAACCACTCATGTATATACTCAATAACCCATTGATAACTAGATGGTCAGATTAATGGGTTGTCATTTCGTAGTATTTTGATATCCAATTTATACTGTAAAAAGTGATCGAAGGTAAAGCATTGAGAGACATTTCCATAGTGAATCCCATCATAGGAGGCACTCAAATAGATACAGAACTACCCAATAATGAGGTATTTTCCATTCGAGATAGTCCCCAAACATGGGAGATTTACATAGATAGGTATTCTAAAATCCCAATATAAAATGTTTTTAAAAACCAAAACTCAACATAGATGGTTTGGGAATTATTTTCATTTCTCCAAAAAATTAGTTTTTCACTAACCCTTCTTTCTGTCAAAGGGATGAAATGAAAATGAAGAAAAGTATCAAGCCCTCATTGAATGTTTTCAATTGACCCTGTAAATATTAATGACCTAATTGAATATCATGGTAGATTTAGAGTTTTTTATTAGTCAAATTATGAATGAATAGAACACCAAGAAGTGGAATTTATTCCCCTTTTCGATTATGGTCATGGTTTGGTGGAATAATTCACTTTTTCATCACTTTTGTTCCCTATTAAGCATTCATAAAATACTCAAGTGGATACATTTTCTAACATATCCATCACCATAGAAAATCTTAACTGAGATGATAAAGTGATCAATATTGCACATTATAGGGTAGTATCTACATTCACTAGAAATGATAGGGAAGAGATCGATGCGATAGATTCTACCTTTGATCATGGATAAATGATTTATTCTAAAAATTATACCACTATTTAGTGTATCTCCCCAATATTGTGTTATATCCAATTTGAAATTCCTCCATTAGACCGAATAAAGAAATAATAAATATAAAATCGGGGGGGGGGGGGGTTAATTTTTTCTTAATGATGGAACAAATCCTCAAAAAAATCATCTATAAATGAGCCCTTAATGAAGCCTCCTCATATGAATTTAATGAATATATAATCTCACCATTAATACATTATTCTTCATAGACTCCTACAGTTCTCATCATACAAATACTATTCTCTCCCATCATATTAGGAGGTCCGGGTACTTTTTCCCATCGATGACACAAAATTCCATATAATTCAGCAATAAATTAAATAACTACCAACTAAATTCCAATTTCATCCATAAACATTTATATTTTTTCACACCATCAAATATTCTTGACAAATAACCATATAAAGAATAGATACCATGGGTCCATATCCCCAAAATATAACTAGAAAGTTATGTACACCTTTAAATCCACATATTTTTTTCTCAATGTGGGGTGAATCAATAATACTCAATGTTAGGAAAAAGTCAATCATCATCTTTTTGAAGAGAAATATAATTACCATATTTTATATCCTCACATAATATTGATAAATATTGGTACAATTTTTTTATTTTTTATGTTAAAGATGTTTTATCACCACCATGGAATTTAGTATATCCACTCATATCAGAAAAATTCAATGAAAAAGGGATAGGCTGAGAATTTTAATAATAATTTATCTAATATACTTCAGAAGATGGTGGATAAAGAAAATATATCTTTTTTTGAAAAACAACTATGTGCTTTGTGGTCCCACCACACCATTACCCAAAATTATATGCAAGCAACCCCATATTTTCTTATATAGAGGACATAAGTAGTCATGTATATTGAGATCTATCTATCATCGCTTCCCACTAAAATATAAAACCATCATTCTGATGATAAATATTCTAATAGGTGGATTTATGATTTGTAGTTACTTTATGAGAAGAGTTTGTAAACATTTCACAACATGGAAGTTCATCAGAATCGAGTTGCATGAGATTTAAAAAAAGTAGTTTTTTCCTTCATTAATTCATCTACAGAGAGCTAGTATTGGTTCTTTGAACTATGATGATACTAGTAAATAAAACTATATAGGTAATTATAGGGACCCCTTGTCATAAATATTGCCTAATCTAATGGTGTTTACTCTCCGGTCACAATGAATAGAGAATGCATTACACTGAGCACTAATATAATGTTTCTCAAGAAATAATTTTATTAATTTTCTTATTGGTCCACTAAAGATCTTTTTAAACATCCTAAAACCAAATGATATGATCTTACCTTAAAAATGAAATTAAAATACATTAAACATGTCAAAAATATATAAATTTAAACTACATATCATATTTTCCTTTCCTTACAATGTTAATGTAGTTTTATTTATCTTAGTCACATAATGTAAAACTGCATGAAAATGTCTTTACCATGTTAATTTAAACAACATGGTTATAATCCTCACTATTGGATATTAAATAATATTGTAAATATTTTTATCTCATTAAATTAAACATTATTATAACCACTATACAATGGATTCCAAATCATGTGATATGCATTGAAAATTCTCGTTCCACATTACCTAGTCTAATGTGGATTTTTCCCCAAATACCCCTTGTTTCTCACACTTAGAGTGAATCACATGGAAATAGAGGTCTTGGGAAATCAACCCATTTTATTTATTTGGTAGAATAATTAATAATGATGGGAGTTAAAATTTTCTACCTCGTATGGTCGTAAAGTACTTTGAGCAGCCCATTACCTATGGCCTGATTTTCATACATAAGATCGAGATCTATATAGTAATGCTTGGTGCACAATTTTCCTAGGACTAAAGCATATGAGTTCCCTTATACTTACATATGAGGTAGATATATATAATGATATTTTATTCAACATATTTATATGGTTTGATTCATATTCTGGTAAGATATGTAGTGACAACTGGATCCTTTATCCTTGGATAATCCATGAATCAAAAAAGAAAAATTCCCCTACCCATTATATAAGACATATCTATACAAGGAATTAAAAAAAAGAACTATTTGTGGCTTTATTTCTATTATAATAGGATAAAAAGTGAACCATAGATACTATATACAGGTCCCAAAAATAAATCCCATTGACCAAAATGTTTTCCTCTTCTACACATAGGGGTTTCCAGTGTAGTCTTATTTCCAAACATGCATTAAGAATGGAGATAAGAAAATAAATTCCTCCACCATAGCATAGTGAGTACATACATAGACAAATGTTATGGTAATATTCTCCAATTTTAGGTAGTGAAATTTATTTTCCTATTTTATTAAGTTAAACTACACAATAAATTGTCCATCCTTCACAACCATAACCTTCTTAGAGTTGAAAATACTACATGAAACATTACCTATGTGATAGCTAGATCTATGTAAAGGTACATATCATATGAACCATATCCATAAGTATTCTATAGGTCCGAATGAGCCAATCATCAGAAACCCTACATATTCTCTCTAGATAATGAGTTATGGAGATTCTACGGGATCCAATTCCATAATAGGAATAAAATTTTTAAAAATTACCCTCACTTATGTAAGAGTTAAATCCATACAGGGATCCATTTTCATAGTCTTCATTACATGAAAATAATTTTCATGACACCTAGTTTACTTTTGATGACCTTAAAATAAACATATTTTTTCATTATATGTGGTCTAATTTCCTTACATAGTAGATATATCCATGCGAGGATACCGGATGTAGGTTAGATCTCCAAACAAACGTTAGGGAAAAATGAAATTTTCTTTGTTATTTATCCTAATGTATGGATCCCCTATAAAATATGGACAATGAGTGCATTGATACTTGTTATTAATTTAAACCCCATGATCAGATCCCCATCATAATTCCTCATCCATTTTACCCCTTTCAAGGGACCCATTCCAGCCTAGTTATGAATGGACTGGGTCTAATATACCCATATTATACTTTTTAACATCCTTTTTCCTAATTCACAATTTATTCTCAGAGTGTCTTGGATTACCAAAAAACATTTATTTGGTCACCTGGTACAAGAACAATCAACTCCAATGGACACTTCTACTTGACTATGAATACTATGACCCCAAATATGGATATGTAAATTCACCCCTTATATGGCCTATCAACTAGAGGAATTGTTATCTAGGGGGGAAATATCTTCTTATTTACATATTCCTTCACAAAATCATAGTAGAACCTATGATTTTGATATTGTATATGGTAATCCATTATGTACCTAATCCACCTCACTAATATTGATAAAGGAACATCAAGTTTCAATTTGTGACATTTCCACCTCCAGTTTAAAAGGTTTTGGGACATTCTTATCCTTTGGGACCCATTTCGGTTGTCATCTCATTCATCTAGTCCACATATCATGACCAAAAATTCCTTTAACTCTCCCCCCTTCAGGATAGTCTATATTGTCATTATGCTCCCCATTTACATATGGAAACCTTTTATCATTTCTATTAAATGGATTTTCTAAACCCCATTATAATGTAACCACCATCACTTTAAACTATATACACCTCATTAGAGAGATAGTCTATACTAGTATTGGGATCTTCATTCACGTTGGGTTTTCATCTCACCCTTTCAATATAGGTTGTCCGACTTCAAATGTAATCAATGTTTCACTACCTTAAAATCACCATTTAGTGTTTAGTTATGTATGACCATAAAATATACCCCCTCAGGGTCTAGACCATAATACCTCAACCTATAGGTTAAAAAGACATAAATATTATCCGGATAAATACTTATTAATGGTATCCTGAGAAAAATTCAAGTATCCTCTCACTAAGCCTTCCATTTCAAGGTCTCAAGAAACATTATATAATAAAGTGAAAATGCATAAATCTTATGGGGAACACTATATAGCCCAAGATAAATCTGAGACATTATATCTAGAAAAATTGGTTTATAAAAAAGTCATAGTGATGACACTTCATATATATTTTTCAAAATTATATCTTATGTACACAGTGGAATAGATTTTTGGGATATAGAACACTTCTTGAATATCACTTCCTTCAATGAACCTTCATCTATACAAAAGTGTTTCAATCCTCAAAAAACATTCCTTATCTATTGGTAATGATCACATTCGATTCCAAAGGACACCTAAAATTGACTATGAATACTATTCTATTGACAGAGCTCTGTATAAGTGCTCCTTATATGACATGTTAACCAAATGCATCTTTATCTAGGATAATTGAATCCTCTAACATCATATGACATGACCCTACTACATTTTATAAAATCATTAGAATATTTTCCCTACTCATCCCCTATATATGTGTTTTATATTATGAGTCATAATTCAAAATCCTTGGGTTATAAATTACACAATCCATAATCCATTTATATAAGTGGATTTGATACCCTTGATGTTTATTATTTTCACATTGAACTCATTTTTTGAGGTGAAATTCTAAAATAACACGCTTGAAATTTTTATTTTTCTTCTTTATGTGACCTTGAACCATATTATACAATGGTCCTAGAATCATGACCATAAAAAAATGCCCCATTTTTCTGGTGTAGTATATTTTTGAAAAAGGTTCTCTATCCATAGTTTTCCTTTGAATTTTAGGGGGACTATCCTGCATATTTCTTCAAAGATATACAACCTTAAAATACAAAAAATATGCAGTCAACTCATCATGAACTTAAAATATATTCACTTTGGTAAAAATTGTTAGACCATAAATATCAGATACATCATTCAAACATACATGAACTAATATTTACTAATTAAAGAGAAAAATTACTCACAATATTGAAAATCAGGAATGGGAGGGATAGAAAAAAAATCATGTGTCTACCTACTAGAAACACACCTCATGCGATTCCAGAAAAACTGAACATTTTAAATTAGAAAGAGGCATAATGATTATTTGGATGTAATCCTAAGAAAAATTCAATTTATTTCTCTCTAGGACTCCTTAGTATGAGGATTATGAAAATGTATGTGTGATAAAATAAAAGTCTCAAAGACTATGGATTCCATAGTATGACTCTAGTAGAAGTATGGATATTTTAACTAGGTCCCATGACTGAGAAAAAATTTATAGTATTCACTTGTTCTATCATGATCATTTTATTAGTCAAGAGAATATCAATGAAATGCATTTTTGAATAACTTCAATGGGCTTAAAACATTTTATAGAAGATAATCCTTATTTAAAATCTATACCTTTGTGATCCTTGTCATTTTGAGTCAATCCATTCATCTAAATAGGCTAACTCTAGTGTCACGATGATTGTACATATACTTATACCGATCAGTGATACACATCCAAGATGAAATCATTCATCTTAATATACCAAATTAAGTGTTACAGTTATGGTAATTATGAATATACCCATCCACGAGCCACTCCCATGAAGAAACAGTTCATCAAAATGGACCAATTCTAGTGTTATAATGATTGTAATTATATCTATAACCATCTATAATCCATGCCTTAGAAGAATTAATTCATCCAAATAGACTAAATCTAGTGTTATAGTGAAGGTAATTATGCCTATACCCATCTGTAATCCATTATTACATGAAACATTTTTGGACTCGATCATTTAAAAAAAATGTTTCACTTCATTCCATTTTCAATGAAATTTTCAAGTTGGTTTAGAATAACTTGATGTTGTTCTTTCCTAGACATTCAAATATTATTATGGAGTGATAATAAATATGAAATAGAACATATTTAATGAGTAAATATTAATAATAAAAGATTTTTCATTTAGTTGTGAAAACAAATAAGGAAGCGCAACCATGATTTGGAGTTTCTCATTGATGTTACAAGTAAAGGGAATAAAAAATAGCTATAATAGACTTTGATCCGTATTTTATAACAAATAACCAATGCATGATGACATGTATTGAAGGATTTATTATGTTTTATTCATTAGATAACTTATTCTTGGATAATGGGAACATTTTATTGAAATAAATATTTAACTCTTAGATCCCTTGTCTAATGAATTAAAGCCTAGTGTTTACTGATAGAAACTATGCCTTCACTCTTAATACACAAGAATAATATTCTAATATCTATATGGTCTTCTCATATATTAAATCATGAAGTTATTCTTCCTTGGTAAAAAAGTATTTAACTCTATAGTAGAACCCAATATAGCTTCCATATGATGGTTTGAAAGATCAAATTATATGAGGTCTCATTCTCAGGATACTAGTTCCACTCAAGAGGTAAGAATTTCATGGATAAAAGAATGCATGTTTTAGTAGTTAAACCAACCCATGTCCAAGCTATAAAATTATTGGAGAAGGATATCCCCTTTATTAATAACCATTTCAAAAGGAGTCCCTATGTTGATAACATGAACTATTGGTCAAGATAATTTTTTAAAAACATGTTTCTTGATAGTAGTATTGGGATCTATAATATGTTTTCTCACTATTATAGATTTATAGTCCAAATATAGATTCTTATAGATGGATTTTTTAAACTAGTAATATGGGTATGGAGTGAACTTTGTAATTTATTTTCTTTAAAATTTAGGGATTGAGTTGATGGGGGTGATTCCCATGAATGGGATGGTTTTCATTGTCATATAATGATGAATGTCAGTAATATAATCTACAACCCTAGTTGATAAGACAAAATGTGAACCATTGCCCAAGTGAAGGGGACCTGAAAAAAATATTTTCCATCAATTTTTGGAATTTTTGGTTGTAGGATTATCCAGATCAGAAACCAGTTCTGATAGGATGGCTAGTGGGGAACCCTAGGAAGTTAATTACCTATTTACCTACCAGGAAGACTATCCTAGCATGACATATAGGTAATTATTTTCCCATGATTTAGAATATCCCAATGATAGGTTAGTAAAATCACTAGTATATGGAAGTATAATATTCATATTAATATCCTCACACATTCAAATCAACCAATGATTATAATGGATGACTGGATTTCACTCCCTTGTAACCTGGTTAGGAGATAATGATGTTACCTATTATAGAAATCCAAAGTCTCTTGCAAACCTATAAGGGGTATATGGTTTAGAAATGATCAATCTATCTGTTCTATAGATAACAATCCCCTCTCAAAATATGAGATGATTCAAGAACATTATTCTTTGGATACTCCACCAATGTTTATTATTATTCCATAAGGTGTGATATAAAGAAAAATGGAAAATTCAATTGGAATAATTATCATTGAAAAAACAGTATTGATATCCATGGAAATTATTACATCATTATAATACTCATAGAATTATAAGTGGTTTGTTTTCCAACAATATAGAAACTGGTATGGTATGCTAATATTATGTAGATACATTCCTTACTATATGTGACCCAATAAGCGATAAACGTGATAAAGGGTGGTTATGACCATGTTAATGTGATATCCATGCACGAATGTAACCACCATCATCATGGTGATGATCCTTACACCTATATAATAATCAAAACCTAATAAAATAAATCCTCTCATAAAAATTGTGAAAAATACTACTATGTGAAGATCTGAAGTAACATTTGGGAAGACCATATAACCATATGTGGTATATTCAACCACTTTATAGGTATCCCAGTATGAGCCTTGAATTTATTGAAATAGTTGACTAGGATGGATCGTTTTACACCTAAGCTTTGGACTCATCCAGTTAGGTTGAAAAAAAAATTCACCTTGTTAGTGAATGCGATAACTAAATGACTATGAAGAGCTTTACCCAATGATTTCTATATAATTGTGAATAAGTCTATCATTATATGAGGTATATGATATATATCTACACAAGTGTGAATTTTAGGGAGGAAATCATCATAAATATCCCCAGATACTATGATTCCTCATAGTTGATAGATATATCACAAAATATTCCGGACCTCACCATGTGGAAGATGGAATGTGTTGTTATTTGAACACCAATGGATGATCAGTTTTGATTAACTCCCAACCAGAGGATATATAATAAATTAAGATTTTTTTGATACAAGATATAAAACAATTTACACTAGAAACTCATGGAACTTTGGAAAAATTTAATGCACCTAGAAAGGACAATCCCATTCATTGGAGAAATTATAGCTAGACCAAAATTCCCACTTATAAGTCCATTCCCCATTGAAATTATCCCCATAAAATTTATAAAAATAGATGGGTAATATATAGTGAGAAGATGACGTAATGGTAAATAAAAATATTTATTCCACAGAGACCCATTTAGGATAAATATGTTTCCTTGACATGCCTCTAGGACTATCTAACCCATGGCGGTGATTTATGACTTAAGGAAATTTAAGGAAATATCAGAAAAAGATAATGATAAGATTTAACAAGCTACTAAAATCATAGAATCTTCATTCAAGATAACATTATATATAATAAACATTATAGATAATGGGAAATAATAAAATTTACATTGATAATTATTCAGTAGGGTCGCATCCTAAGTAATAATATAGTATTGAGGGATAAAATCAACATTTCTTTTGATAAAAATTCTTTTTCGAGATGCAGTCATCCAAAAAATAGGTGCATTAACCCATAATCCATTATTTCTAAAAAAATGATTGGGATATGTTCAAAACCCATGAAAGGTAAGAAAACCAAATGAACTTACACAATACAAAATCTTGTGTAACATTATAGGTGTTACATGAATCGTATAATTCATTAATCACTATGCTAGTATACATAATGTTATGTGATTCCAAAAATTTTACATATGGATATATTATATGAAAAATTAATTTATGGTCATTAAATAATTTTTCTATAAAGATTTATTGACATTGAAGCAAGAACATTCTACAAAATATTTGACACTAGAAAAGAGATTCTCTTATATGGTCAAGTCACAAACTCTTATCCAACTTAAAATAACTCCATGCAGTATGTACCAATGGAAGTGGCCCAACAAACTTTATGTATGGGTTGGACCCAATCTATTTATAGTGTTCTACCATAAATAAACGTAGTGGGAAAGGTTTCATTGTCGGAATCAGATCATCTTTGTCCCGATCAAACCCAATTTTATGGGTTGTATATATTGTGTCCCATTATGTTGAAAAGGTTGAAAAAATTAATCATCAACCAAATGTTGGATTAGAAGAATAAAAATCAAGGTAGAATTGGAAAATGAAAAAATTTAACATAATTCACACCATAGTATGTAAAAAAACAAAGCTATGTGAATCATTGGATTCTTTGTGAGTCCCTCATCGACAAAGATTCTATACCGATAAACTAAGGATCATATCCCACATGGAGTTGTCATTTATAGTTATAATGAGTCTTTTTATGGACTCCCACACAAGAGTTATTATTATCAGAATTGATGAAATTTATAGTGGTTATATAACACTTTCATAACATCAAAAATCACCTTATCCCAAATGGAATTATCATCTGTTGTTCTATTCCATCCTTTTATGGCCTAAAAAATATGAATTTTGACTTCAAAAATTAGATAAAGTCACAATATCTATGTATCTTAATGATCCATTTTTGAACACCTTCTGTGGTCAAGTCACAAACTCTTCTCCAACTACGAATAACTCCAAGCATTATGTTCCAATAGAAGTGGCCCAACAGCCTTTATATATGGGTTGTACTCAATCTATTTATAGCGGTCTACCATCAATAAACATAGTGGTAAAGGATTCATTATCAAAATCAGATCATCTTCATCCAGATCGAACCCATTTCTATAGGGGATATTTATTGTGTCACATTATGTTGAAATGGTTGAAAAAAGTAACCATCAACTAAATGTTGTATTAGAAGAATAAAAATCAAAGGAGAATTCAAATGGGATAAAATTTAACAGAACTCATACCATACTAGGTAAAAAACCATGCTATGTGAATCATTGGATTCTTTGTGAGGCCCTCATCTACAATGATTCTATGCTGGTCAACTAAGGACCATATCCCACATGGTATTGCCATTTATAGTTAGAATGAGTCTTTTTTATGGACTCCCACACATGTGTTATGATTATCAGAACTGATAAAATGTATAGTGGTTATATAACACTTTCATAACATCACAAATCACCTTATCCCACATGGAATTATCATCTGTGGTTATAAACCGTCATTTTATGTCCTTAAAAAATATGAATTTTGAATTCAAAATTTTGATAAAGTCAGTATATCCATCTATCTTAATGATCCGCATTTGAACCCCTTCTCTTTCATGGAATTGTATCTTATGGAAAGGAGTGAATTTTAATCATTTTATTACCCATTTTCACTTGTGGTATAGAAGGATGCATTTTTATCTCATCATATAATGACATACAAAATATTGTGTTCCATTATAAGGACCTTGGTGAGGTGTAAAATCCAATGCATCTCCCATGGTTCATGATTTTCCATGTGGTCCTCCATTTTAGAGGTGTGGATAACGATGTGAGGGTGATAAATATATAATTAGAGGAAAGTGGGGGAGAGAATTAAAGTTTAATACATTCTAATTTGGAAAATTTGAGGCTCAAATTGACCTCTACATAATGTCCTCATGTAATTAGGCTATAAATAAATTAATAAACAAGGAATAAAAACAAACATAAAAATTAAATACTTTTCAAATGAATCCTTCATGAAGGAATTCCCTCATGATACCTAAGTGAATAAATTCCATTTTTAGTCCTTCATGAATGAACATCCTTGTAATCCCTTCAAAAAGGGAACTCTTTTTCTAAAGAAACTACTTCTTCATGACACATGTTTTTTAAAAAAAATATTATTTGTGAAATAGAGGGCCCTTAAGGTATTTATTACTACTCAATTAATTTAACCATCCTGTTTAGTTTTTTGATTTACCATATCCCATTTCCAAATAATACAAACGATCCAAATGGATTTCACTCACCATAGTCAAAACCATAAAATTACAAATATAAACCTCTTCCAAAACCTCTAGACCTACATGATTAGGGCATGCATTGTAAGATAGTCCCCTTAAATCTTTTATTACCTTGATAAAATAATGATCATGAGTTATCCTTCGAGAGAGGAAGAACCCTAGGGGGAATCCTAACCATGACCTCCTTTGATAATTATGGTATATGTCAAGAGGATTTGGTCGTGGTCTCTCCTAACTTGGTGGTAGATTTATTCTTCACCCATCAAGCTGGGTTAAACATGGAATCCCTCTTGGAGTAAGCCCATACATTTTCTTATTGGATCCCATATCCCTCTAACCTTCCATATCCACTCCCTTATCCATCGGAGAATAAGGAGTAGATTGATCATGGGATTCCTATTTAGGTGTAATCCTCCCCAAAATCCAACTGTGAAATGTGCTTGATGTTCTACCATCACTTATTTCACACACTGAGAATGAATCACATGGTATTATATATTTTATTTGATTATTCAATTAGAATAATTAATATTTTTTTCATGGGACTCTTCCATAGGAGTAATCCCCAACATAATTCTCTCCATGGGAGTACTCATTAGTGGTAAGACCCATCAATACTTTGGTTTGGGCCTCACCTATAGGTGTAATCCCCAACACATATTTTTTTCATATACCTCATCATTAGGTATAATACCTAAAACAACATTTGTTATGGGACTCTGTAAAGACCCATAAAATTCAAGGAAATTTTTTTTCTTAATTTTCTTTAGAATTTTACAAGAGCGCGGTTTCAGACGGCACCTGATTCCGAGGCCCGGAGTGCCCGGAATTAATTTCCGAAGTTTGGCTCGGGTACGTTCAGTGAACGAACGAGCGAGAATTCCTAACTTTTGATCCGGTGCTCGGAATTGAAATCCGAGGGCACCGATGAACTCGCAGCGCCGATATTCGCTTAAAGAGACCTTTCCGGGAGTTGCGTTTGTTGCGGGTTGAAAGTTAATTTTTGAGGGTTTTAGTTGAGTTAAATAAAATTTGTGTAGAACAAATTTTATTATAACTTCTTAAAACCTCTCAAAGGAGGTTGGAAGTGGGACCCACACCCACTTAACCTCCCTTGGGAGGATTAAGAGTGGTGGGGCCCACACGAACCCCCACCTTTTCAACTCCCCACTCTCCCTCTTAATGGCTTGATAACTTAACTTCTTTTAATTATACAACTCATGTATATTAAATAAGTGAGTTAATTTTGGAGTTAGCCATTTTGAATTTCAAACATTTGAAATTCTTTTGGGTTATGTGTTAATAAAATAAGATGTAATCTTATTTGTTTTTTGGGTTGTTAGTTTTTCCCTTGAGAGGTTTTGAGAGCTCCTCTTCATCTTCAAGCTCTGACGAAGAACGAAGAACGCTCAAACTCCGACGAAGAACGACGCCCCTCTTCTTCGTCCTCGGTGTCAACAAGAGGGAACGCCGCACCCTCCTCGGACCTTCTTCGTCGGCAAACGAAGATCCGCCAACGACGTGTCTCTTCGGGCATAACTCTTCGTCAACGGATTTGACGAACGACGACCGCGACGCCCGACCTCCGCGACATCGTCTTCCGCGGAACGTAGAACGATCTTCGAACCTTATACCAAGGTAGGGGATTGTTGTTTCATTCTTAAATTATTCCATTTCTTGAACATGGATCTGACATGTCTAACATGAGGCTTGAAATGTTCATGTTGAGTTTTTATTTAACGTGAGGGGGGCCGGACCGCATGAACACCGCCGAACCCCCCTCCAACGTTTATGTTGATTTTATCTTGCGGGAGGAAGCAAGTGGCGTGGTGCCGTCGCACCACGCGGATAAACGTGCATATATCTTCGCGATGCCGTCGCACGCACCATGGTAGAAACAACAGAAACGCGACGCCGTCGCGCCGCGTTGGATGATTATCAAAGCACGGCAAAGGGGCGCGGTGCCGTCGCACCGCGCCGGACGACGAACGCCGCGGCCGGTTCCGGGCCGCGGCGGGACGAAGAGACCGCGGCCGGTTCCGGGCCGCGGCGGAAGATAAGACCGGCGGCCGGGCCGCCGGCGTCGGAAGCCGAATAGGGGACCGGATTTTTCCGGTCCCGTTGGAGAAAACCGGCCGGCCAGCTGGCCGGCCGGAAGTCTTTAAAACCGGGGAAATAAATTCCCCGGCCATGTTAATAAAACCCCCTCTTAAAGAGAGGGGGCGGTTCTTGAGGGAAGGGGGCATCCAGCCCCCTTGGTTCGGCGCCAGCAGGCCCCCCCACGTGAGGGGGGGGGGGGGGGGGGGCGGTTTTAATAAAATCGGCGCGACACGTAGGCCGCGCCACTTGAAGAAGGGCGGGGGCTTAGCCCCCCGCGTGTGCCACGGCCCGTCGCCGCCACCGCGGCCCGCCGCCGCCGCCAGCGCGGCCCGCCGCCGCCGCGCCGCCCGCCGCCGCCGCCCGCCGCCGCCGCCCGCCCGCCGCCGCCCACCCGCCGCCGCCCGCCGCCGCTATCCGCCGCCGCCGCCGCGCCGCCCCGGGGGGGGGGGGGGGGGGGGTCGGGCCGGGTCGGCCCGGACCCGGACCCCCCCGTTTCGAACCTGTTTTGGTTTTTGGCCCATACCTTGAGCCTCGGACCTCCGAACGACGAACCGTCTGCGGGAACGCGATCCTTGGATCGAGACGGTCGTTTCGGTATATCGCACTCAAGGTTTCGGGTTTCATTGAGTTCGGCCGGGTTGGTTCGTTCACGAAACCAACCGGGCCTTCGGAGCGGAAACGCTCATATCTTGAGCCACGAACGTCCGATTGACGCGCCGTCAGTCGCGTTGCGTTCCTCTTAATGAGACGTATCTTTTGGCATACTCCGCCCGAGGTTTGGACGCAGGTGGAGTACGGTCGGGTTGGTTTTGCCTTAAAAACCAACCGGGCCCCAGAGACGAAAAAGCCAATAACTCACAGACCGGGCGTCCGATTGACGCGCCGTCTGTTTCGTTGACTTCCTCTTGATGAGACGGAACTTTTGACATACTCCGCCCGAGTTTTGGATACAGTCGGAGTATGGCCGGGTTGGATTGTACCCGAAATCCAACCGGGCCCCTGGAACGGAAAAGCTGATATCTTTCAGACAGGACGACCGCTTGACGAGCCGTCAGCGGCGTTGGTGGTTACGTTGAGTAACGGTCCCTTTGAGTATACCCTATGGGAGTTCGGGGTACAGTTGAGATACGGCCGGGTTTGGTTCGCACACGAAACCAACCGGGCCCCTGGGACGAAAAGGCTAATAACTCACAGACCGGGCGTCCGATCGACGCGCCGTCTGTTGCGTTGAGACCCCTGTGACGAGACGGACCTTTGAGACACTTCTTCGTGGGACTTTGAGATACTTGGAGTATCGACCAGTAGCTCGTGGAGCGGACCCTCCCGGAGACGAGCGTGCAGAGTACGGAGACCTTGTAGCCGGCTGAGACCTGACGACTGCTTGACCGACTCGACTAGGAGTGAGTCGACTAGCCCAGTGGACGGAGCGCCCAGTAGTTGGTAGCAGACCCACGGCGGACGGAGCGCGTGTTAGTTGGCAGCAAACCCGCGGTACTCGACAGGAGGAGTACCTCAGTAGGCTATTTGGGCGAGCGCCCGGTATTTGGCGATAGACCCTCAGCGGACGGAGTGCCAGGTAGTTGGCCGCAAACCCGCAGTACTCGACAGGAGGAGTACCTCAGCAGTCATAGGTTAGTGAGCAGTACCTCGGAGTCGTGATAGGACTACTACACACTTCAGAGACGGGGCTCTTCAGCAGTTACGGTTTCGATAATGAAAATCCTGGTTTGAGCTGAGACTTTTGACCTTGTGTTTACCTCATGATTTAGATGGGTCACTTGCTAACTTTGGTATATGTATGGGCATATACCCGGGTAGTGGTTATCCGTCGTTTTCACAATCCTTGTGTTTCCTCATGATTGAGATGGGTTACTTGATAACTTAGGTATAAGTATGGGCATATACCTAAGTAGAGTTTATCTGTTGAGATCTTCTTGTGTTTATCCTTGTTGGTTTTAGTGAGACCTTGAGGGTCTCGGGGTCCCTACTGAGTATCGTTATACTCACCCCTGCACGGGCTATGCCCGCACCTCGTTGTGTTGGTTGCAGACGACGGACAGTGCTGACAGAAGCCGAAGGTTCGAGGTCTGGACGGTACCTGGAGGTGGACTATACGACGAGGCGGTACCCGGAGGTGGACCACTGGGCGGGACATACTCGGAGCGGATGGCAGGACCCGAGGAGCAGAGGAGCTATCTGTACCCACCCTTCAGGTGGGATTTCCAGTGGACATCTCAGCGTAGCAGCTTTACTTTTCAGTCGCTGTTTTCCCTTTCGAGTTGTACTTTACAGTTGGGCTTGTATTTCCGGCCCCTTTTTACTTTCAGCTCTTCTTTTTGTACTTAGTGTTTTACTTCCGCTTGTACTCTGTGGTGCTTGTTTTCTTTATAAAGGCAATGCCTTCCCAGTTATCGGGATTTTATGCCTTTGGTGCTAGTCGCCAGCCCTTGGCCTATGGAAGGCGGGCTTGGGGTAGTCACGGCACGGGCCCCGAGGACGGGTCGTGACAAATTGGTATCAGAGGAGTTCAGTTCTACCGCAGAACTTATAACTCTGATGTTTCTTTCTGTGAAGCAATAGTGTTAAGGGTACCGAGTGTAGTTTTCAGTTCAGGGAGTCCAGTGTTGGTGCGGGCGGCCGACGTATCCATACACCAGGACCCTGACAACTGATTTCCGACTTTGTGCACGAAAACACTGATTGCGTGTGTGTTTTCAAAGGGTTTTCCCCTTAAAACAGCTCAAACCAGGTCAGCTCACCAGGTATAATCGTTTGATCGTGTTACGTTGTTTCTTTCAGGATGGCCCCGCGACGACAGCCAGCTAGGGTTCCGAGAGTCGAGCAAGACGACAGCCCACCGAGCGACGAGGCTTCGGTGCAGGGCCCTTTTCCAGTAGTGGCACCGGCGGTAGCTGTACCCGCCGAGCCCCCGATGCTTCCAGCAGCAGCCGCTGACGATGCACGTCGCCTCAGCGCACTGCATGAGTTTCAGCACCAGCGACCGCCCAGGTTTCGCGGGGAGACGGATCCCCAGGCAGCAGAGGACTGGCTGGAGGCAGTAGTACGAGTGTTTAGGCTAGTGAGGACACCAGCAGACCTCATGGTGATCCTCGCTGCGAGCCTATTACACGCAGCAGCAGGACGATGGTGGAGCTTGATGCTCCAGGTAAATGATGAGGCATCTCTACTTTGGACAGACTTTGAGAGCCTCTTCCGCTCGGAGTTCGTCCCGGCCACCCTCCGAGCGGTGCGCATCCAGGAGCTTCTACAGCTGCGGCAGGGCAGCATGACGGTCGCTCAGTACTCGGCGAGATTTACCGATCTCTCGCGCTACTCGACCGACATGGTACGGGACCCATTCTTCCGGGCCCGGACCTTCGAGCAGGGTTTGAGACACGAGATCAGGGCATCGCTGATCTCCCTCAGCTTACCGACTCATACTGGAGTACTGGAGCGGGCCCTTCTGATTGAGAGCTTCCTTGCTGAGTCTTCACCAGCGCAGCGACCCACCGCAGGGCGGCACGTAGCGGAGTCTTCGGTAGCAGGTAGCCGACAGATGACTCAGGGGTCCAGACAGACCAGACCTTCAGGCAGACGACCTCAGGGCACTGGCTCAGCAGTGCAGGGCACACAGCGCGGAGTCAGTCTTTTGAGTGGAAGACAGTGCTTTGCATGCGGCGGGCAAGACCACATGGCTCGTGACTGCCCGACCCGCCATGCGGAGGAGCAGCAGACGGTTGAGGAACCACCTAGGCAGAGGCAGAGGTTCGACCGTGGCGGTCCGCAGGGAGGAGGCGGACGAGGCAGAGGAGCTGGCCGAGCAGCAGGTGGTGGACGACGCTTTGAGGCTCTGCCACCACCACCACCAGGAGGTCCACCCCGACCACAGGGAGTAGGTGGACATGCGAGAGCACAGCTTCAGGCAGCTGAAGCATACGATCATGGAGATCTGGGAGCAGGTGGACAGGGAAGGAACTAGTGGATACGTCTTTTGTACTTCTAGTTCCATGTTGATGTTGCTTTTGTGTAGCGTCTTGTATTATGAGCTGCAATAATAAAAGACGCATCCTTTGTGATGTTTTCATTCCTATCCTCTTTTGTGATGTTACTAAGAGGTTCCAGTTGACTGTTGACTTGACCCTCACTTGTGAGACATCTACTGGAGGAGACCAGTTACCACACACTGATGCCGACAGTGTGACTCAACCCTTGGAGGCGAGAGTAACGGTTGGATCTCTTAGTAGTAGCGTCGAGGCCTTACGACGTCATCCTTGGTATGGATTAGTATCATCCATGTTAGGATTGACTGTTTTAGGCAAAGAATGTGGTTCATCCAGGGGATGAGACCAGGTTTCTCTTATCGGCAAAGAAGAAATCTCGCAGCTCTTGTGGGACCAGAGATGGTCCGGGCCACGTCAGAGGAGGTACATGTCATACAGGAGCGGATGAGGACAACTCAGAGCCGGCAGAAGTCATACGCTGACAGGAGGCGGAGGCCACTAGAGTTCGAGGATGGTGACCACGTCTTCTTGCGGGTCTCACCTCGACGTGGTATTCGGAAATTTGGCCGAGGCGACAAGTTATCTCCGCGCTTCATCGGACCCTTCCAGGTCCTCAACAGGGTTGGTGAGGTGTCTTATCGCCTGGCTCTACCACCTCAGTTGCACCGGGTGCACGACGACTTCCACGTGTCTCAGCTGAGGAGATACGTGCACGACCCGACGCACATCCTTGACGATGGGGCGACTTTTACGGAGGTCCCGGTGGAGATAGAGGATCGACAGGAGCAGGACCTACATGAGCGATCGATTCCTCTTGTGCGCAACAGATGGCGGCACGGGAATCTCCAGGAGAGCACATGGGAGCGGGAGGCTCAGATGCGTGCTCAGTACCCTCTTTTGTTTCCCTAGTTTTTGATGTAGCTTTACAGGGACGTAAAGCCCTGAGGTGGGAGTAATGTAAAGACCCGTAAAATGCAAGGAAAATTTTTTTCTTAATTTTCTTTAGAATTTTACAAGAGCGCGGTTTCAGACGGCACCTGATTCCGAGGCACGGAGTGCCCGGAATTAATTTCCGAAGTTTGGCTCGGGTACGTTCAGTGAACGAACGAGCGGGAATTCCTAACTTTTGATCCGGTGCTCGGAATTGAAATCCGAGGGCACCGATGAACTCGCAGCGCCGATATTCGCTTAAAGAGACCTTTCCGGGAGTTGCGTTTGTTGCGGTTTGAAAGTTAATTTTTGAGGGTTTTAGTTGAGTTAAATAAAATTTGTGTAGAACAAATTTTATTATAACTTCTTAAAACCTCTCAAAGGAGGTTGGAAGTGGGACCCACACCCACTTAACCTCCCTTGGGAGGATTAAGAGTGGTGGGGCCCACACGAACCCCCACCTTTTCAACTCCCCACTCTCCCTCTTAATGGCTTGATAACTTAACTTCTTTTAATTATACAACTCATGTATATTAAATAAGTGAGTTAATTTTGGAGTTAGCCATTTTGAATTTCAAACATTTGAAATTCTTTTGGGTTATGTGTTAATAAAATAAGATGTAATCTTATTTGTTTTTTGGGTTGTTAGTTTTTCCCTTGAGAGCTTTTGAGAGCTCCTCTTCATCTTCAAGCTCTGACGAAGAACGAAGAACGCTCAAACTCCGACGAAGAACGACGCCCCTCTTCTTCGTCCTCGGTGTCAACAAGAGGGAACGACGCACCCTCCTCGGACCTTCTTCGTCGGCAAACGAAGATCCGCCAACGACGTGTCTCTTCGGGCATAACTCTTCGTCAACGGATTTGACGAACGACGACCGCGACGCCCGACCTCCGCGACATCGTCTTCCGCGGAACGTAGAACGATCTTCGAACCTTATACCAAGGTAGGGGATTGTTGTTTCATTCTTAAATTATTCCATTTCTTGAACATGGATCTGACATGTCTAACATGAGCCTTGAAATGTTCATGTTGAGTTTTTATTTAACGTGAGGGGGGCCGGACCGCATGAACACGGCCGAACCCCCCTCCAACGTTGATGTTGATTTTATCTTGCGGGAGGAAGCAAGTGGCGTGGTGCCGTCGCACCACGCGGATAAACGTGCATATATCTTCGCGATGCCGTCGCACGCACCATGGTAGAAACAACAGAAACGCGACGCCGTCGCGCCGCGTTGGATGATTATCAAAGCACGGCAAAGGGGCGCGGTGCCGTCGCACCGCGCCGGACGACGAACGCCGCGGCCGGTTCCGGGCCGCGGCGGGACGAAGAGACCGCGGCCGGTTCCGGGCCGCGGCGGAAGATAAGACCGGCGGCCGGGCCGCCGGCGTCGGAAGCCGAAGAGGGGACCGGATTTTTCCGGTCCCGTTGGAGAAAACCGGCCGGCCAGCTGGCCGGCCGGAAGTCTTTAAAACCGGGGAAATAAATTCCCCGGCCATGTTAATAAAACCCCCTCTTTAAGAGAGGGGGCGGTTCTTGAGGGAAGGGGGCATCCAGCCCCCTTGGTTCGGCGCCAGCAGGCCCCCCCACGTGAGGGGGGGGGGGGGGCGGTTTTAATAAAATCGGCGCGGCACGTAGGCCGCGCCACTTGAAGAAGGGCGGGGGCTTAGCCCCCCGCGTGTGCCGCGGCCCGTCGCCGCCGCCAGCGTGGCCCGCCGGCGCGGCCCGCCGCCGCCGCCACCGCGGCCCGCCGCCGCCGCCGCCGCGCCGCCCGCCGCCGCCGCCCGCCGCCGCCGTCCGCCGCCGCCGCCGGCCGCCGCGCCGCCGCCGCGCCGCCCCGGGGGGGGGGGGGGGGGGTCGGGCCGGGTCGGCCCGGACCCGGACCCCCCCGTTTCGAACCTGTTTTGGTTTTTGGCCCATACCTTGAGCCTCGGACCTCCGAACGACGAACCGTCTGCGGGAACGCGATCCTTGGATCGAGACGGTCGTTTCGGTATATCGCACTCAAGGTTTCAGGTTTCTTTGAGTTCGGCCGGGTTGGTTCGTTCACGAAACCAACCGGGCCTTCGGAGCGGAAACGCTCATATCTTGAGCCACGAACGTCCGATTGACGCGCCGTCAGTCGAGTTGCGTTCCTCTTAATGAGACGGATCTTTTGGCATACTCCGCCCGAGGTTTGGACGCAGGTGGAGTACGGTCGGGTTGGTTTTTCCTTAAAAACCAACCGGGCCCCGGAGACGAAAAAGCCAATAACTCACAGACCGGGCGTCCGATTGACGCGCCGTCTGTTTCGTTGACTTCCTCTTGATGAGACAGAACTTTTGACATACTCCGCCCGAGTTTTGGATACAGTCGGAGTATGGCCGGGTTGGATTGTACCCGAAATCCAACCGGGCCCCTGGAACGGAAAAGCTGATATCTTTCAGACAGGACAACCGTTTGACGAGCCGTCAGCGGCGTTGGTGGTTACGTTGAGTAACGGTCCCTTTGAGTATACCCTATGAGAGTTCGGGGTACAGTTGAGATACGGCCGGGTTTGGTTCGCACACGAAACCAACCGGGCCCCTGGGACGAAAAGGCTAATAACTCACAGACCGGGCGTCCGATCGACGCGCCGTCTGTTGCGTTGAGACCCCTGTGACGAGACGGACCTTTCAGACACTTCTTCGTGGGACTTTGAGATACTTGGAGTATCGACCAGTAGCTCGTGGAGCGGACCCTCCCGGAGACGAGCGTGCAGAGTACGGAGACCTTGTAGCCGGCTGAGACCTGACGACTGCTTGACCGACTCGACTAGGAGTGAGTCGACTAGCCCAGTGGACGGAGCGCCCAGTAGTTGGTAGCAGACCCACGGCGGACGGAGCGCCTGTTAGTTGGCAGCAAACCCGCGGTACTCGACAGGAGGAGTACCTCAGTAGGCTATTTGGGCGAGCGCCCGGTATTTGGCGACAGACCCTCAGCGGACGGAGCGCCAGGTAGTTGGCCGCAAACCCGCAGTACTCGACAGGAGGAGTACCTCAGCAGTCATAGGTTAGTGAGCAGTACCTCGGAGTCGTGATAGGACTACTACACACTTCAGAGACGGGGCTCTTCAGCAGTTACGGTTTCGATAATGAAAATCCTGGTTTGAGCTGAGACTTTTGACCTTGTGTTTACCTCATGATTTAGATGGGTCACTTGCTAACTTTGGTATATGTATGGGCATATACCCGGGTAGTGGTTATCCGTCGTTTTCACAATCCCTGTGTTTCCTCATGATTGAGATGGGTTACTTGATAACTTCGGTATAAGTATGGGCATATACCTAAGTAGAGTTTATCTATTGAGATCTTCTTGTGTTTATCCTTGTTGGTTTTAGTGAGACCTTGAGGGTCTCGGGGTCCCTACTGAGTATCGTTATACTCACCCCTGCACGGGCTATGCCCGCACCTCGTTGTGTTGGTTGCAGACGACGGACAGTGCTGACAGAAGCCGAAGGTTCGAGGTCTGGACGGTACCTGGAGGTGGACTATACGACGAGGCGGTACCCGGAGGTGGACCACTGGGCGGGACATACTCGGAGCGGATGGCGGGACCCGAGGAGCAGAGGAGCTATCTGTACCCACCCTTCAGGTGGGATTTCCAGTGTACATCTCAGCGTAGCAGCTTTACTTTTCAGTCGCTGTTTTCCCTTTCGAGTTGTACTTTACAGTTGGGCTTGTATTTCCGGCCCCTTTTTACTTTCAGCTCTTCTTTTTGTACTTAGTGTTTTACTTCCGCTTGTACTCTGTGGTGCTTGTTTTCTTTATAAAGGCAATGCCTTCCCATTTATCGGGATTTTATTCCTTTGGTGCTAGTCGCCAGCCCCTGGCCTATGGAAGGCGGGCTTGGGGTAGTCACGGCACGGGCCCCGAGGACGGGTCGTGACAGACTCCTTTCATCATGGGACTCCTTTCTAGGTTTAAGCCCCAACTACCATATTATACTCCCAACAAAGGGTTATGTTATTTATGAAGCTAACTAGGGAATCCTTATATGCACAATATTTAATAAATAATTTATTTTCACCACTTATATGATATAATAATCCCAGTTTCACTGAGTTAAACAGATAAAAACCTCCTTATCACATGACGTTATAATGAATGACAATGTCCTTATCACGTGATTTTAAACTATATGGTACAGTCTTATCACACGATGTTAAATCACTATACACAAACTACATGATATTTGATTCCTATTTCAATGAAATATATAGGATTACTCTCTTAACGTACAAACCAAACATCATTAATCTTGTTTTTACACCATAATACCATATAACTAATAGAATCTCCACCTCACCCAAAATTACATATTCCTCTGTAGTTCCTTATCATATCACCCTCGTTGGGATATATTCATGGCGGGGTCTTTTTCCATAGGGATATATCCCTTGTGAGATCAATGAAAACTTATTGGTCAATATTCCCTTCATAGTCAACCAAAAAGGTTAGGTCATGCATAAGTGACACACTTACTATTTCTAGGCATATTTCTCTTAGTAATCCTTACTATATAATGGTCCACTACACAGATCAGTCCTTGTTACATGAAAATAAAATGAAAAACATTAATCATTAAGTATAAAAAAATTAAATGGGTTCTAATTACATTTAAAATTATACATAAGAAACATATTTAACATCCCCAAACCCAACACCATGAACACCTAGTACTCACATAGATGAATAGTATCTCTAATGTTCCCAGTTATATGGTTTCAAAACACATGTCCCTGAGACCAAGAAAAAAATTAATAACAAAATAATATATAGAAACTATGATAAATAAATAATTTCATAATTTTGAAGACCCTTTGAAATATATAGACGTACACATTGATAAGGAACCTTTGATACATAATGATGTTCTCATTGATACATAATAATGACCTTCCATTGGCATGATGGAAACCTTTTTCACACAAAAATATGATATATATTCATGAAACATTTCGTAAATAAATAAGAGAGTCCAAGATTAATTAATAATCCTTGAAAAATGGTGTGATGAGCCTGGCCTCCTACCCTCTAGATCAATGCACACCTCTATGAATCATTGGCAAGAAACCCTAGTGATTACCTATATTTGGAAAGCATGTACACGTGTAATATCCAATCATGATTATGGGAACCTTTGGTTGTTTTTTATTATCAAAATACACCCCATTATACATTGACCAGGAACAAACTTACTGGAGTCAACACACAGTAGTTATGATCCTCTAGCATTTGAATTCTAGAAAAATGCTTTTCAGATCAACACAATGGTCATCATTTATAAAATATGGATTGTTCTTAGTGATATGAAAGGATATATCTAGATCCAGAAACCCCAGGATGAATAATAAACTCCTTGAAATATTATCAAGACAAAATGAAATGTCTCCCCACCGTATAATCAATCCGTAATGATTAAAGAGGATGAAGAGAGACCCTTACAGGATATTATATTGATAAGATGTAGGATAATTTTCTATAACTAACAAATGGTCATAATTTATATATTACATTTTGATAAATTATGTGGAATTGTTTTAATAGATACTGCCACATCTATTATACGAAATTATTATGTTTTTAGTAATAAAATGTGGTTTAATTGATACTTTTTTTAATCATGTTTTTTCTAAGTTGAAAAGATAATTCCTTATATAATTAGGTCAGAATGTAGTTTTTTGGTGTTTAAAATTGAACTTTCTAAGCACTTTATTTCTTTATGTTCTGAAATAAATATTTTAATTTTTTTAGATAAATTATATCTAAAAGTATTTTTGGAGTGTTTTGGCTCTTAGTATTAATTTTTAAAGTCCCATGATCTTATCTTCAATATCAATTATTTGAGAATTTTTTAAATTAAAATTTGAAACTAAAATTTCATTATTAATAATATTATATAATTTTTCAGTTTAAATTTAAATTTTTTTAATTTTTAATTTTTTTTGTTATGTAGATGAATAAAATCAACATATGCTTCATCAAATATACAACATACATGTCATTGAGAAACATCGTATGAGTTAAAGGTGGCCACAAATGAGTGAAAAAAAGCATCTTATGATTCACTTAAACCACCCCAATTTCATAAGAGATAATAATGATACTACATATGTGTTGAAGGTGGAAACAGAAGTGTGTATGAGTTATTTTTGTAACATATGGGTGACCTATTTATGATTAAAATTCATCCTTGATAAACTAAATTCAAATTCATATGAAGCATTTAGAGGATGATGCTTGAATTTTTGTGGATGAATGATGATGTTAAACCGATATCGAGGTAAAATTCGACCCGAGTAGACCAAAAATGAATGTTAAAGCTCAGACATAGTTGAAAGGGATTGATAATTTTTTAGAAAGATTTCAAGAACATCTAAGCTGAATTGATGAACATAAAGTGATGTCATGAAAAACAAAAAGAGTTGAAGTTCAATTCTTTGTTATTGAATTCTTGGGGAATGAGTACACATGAAGGAGAATTAAATCTCAACATAAACTATGCTGATGCAAAAAAGTTAAGGAATTATAATCCATGTTTAATGATGTTACTCTTATATATCTATCATTATTGAAAATTCTAAAATCTATTGGGTTAAAATAATTCACAAAGTCCCACTCATGAAACTACAAATTGTGTTTAGTTTAGAAAATTCTTAAAAGATATTAACTAGGACTGATGAATAAGATACTAAATAGATTATCAATTTTAGAAGAAGATGAGAAGAACCATGTTAAAGATGAAGAGATTTTAATAAATATATTTCTTGTTTCTTATAGGTTGGTTTATTAATGAATATGTTACCATGAATTTCTAAAAAATTAAAACTGTAGTTTATAGAGGGGCATACATAATCTTCTCTATGAAATTATATAAATATGTATAACATAGAGGATATTAAATTGATCTAATGATGTAACCAATCAATGATAAGACCACTGAATATGGTCAAATCATATTTTAATGGAACTTGGATGGATGCACTTGTTTCCAATGTTGAGACTACCATGATCATTCATCAAAGTTACTGAGGTCCAATATATCAAAGAGGAGATTGAAATGTAGTAGGAAAGTAGTGTTTGGGTAGGTAATTGAAGATTAAAAGAAGATAAAAAATGAGGAAAATATATTTAATAAATGATTGAATCTTGAAAAGAGAGTTAACTAATTGTTCATAGTGGATACTGGGATTTTGAGTCATACTTGTGAATGAGAGTTTACATATAGTTTCACTAGAAGAAAACACTACTATTAAGAGTTTTTAATAGTATATTGACACATGTATTAGTTACTGATAAATTAAGTTGTTTGATAGATGGATTAATTAATTTTTAGTGAATGATGTAGAGTTGGTTGGGGAATTTTTTTAAAACTACAATATTAGTGGTAGAAGGAATAACTATTAACTCTCCCATTCATCTATCATGGAATAGAGATAGTGAATTTAAATTACTAAGTAATTCTAAAATTTATTTAAAATTTGGTAACTCATTAATTTTTATTTTTGGATGAATGGATTTATTCTATGGAAGAGAGAGAATAGAACAGAGGGGGGGGGGGGAATATTCAAGGGAAATATTCTAGATGGTGCTACAAAATAAGAGAGGGGGAATTTTGATAGTGAATATCCCTAAATATTTTCCCCCTTTACACTTGTTCAATCTATTTCATGGTGAATTTATTTAATATTATTTCTTCTTCCTTGAAAATGTGTAACTATATTACCTAATAGGGATGGTTTGAAATGAATTTATTTTTTCCCTTTTCTAAAATAGATTTTTATATTTTCATATTGTTATTCCTAGGTTAGTTTCACAGACACCGTTTCTTTGTTATCTGATGATGAATTGACAAATTAAATTCAAGATAGATAAAATTTCAACATTAATTTTTTTCTTCGCTGAGAAACTGAAAAATTGAGGTATGCTTTATTGGGAGTTCAACAATCTTTTTTCATTCATTGTTGATTATTTCAATTCTTCATGAGAAAAAAATACATAAAAATCAATGTACCAATGGGTATAGATTGGTAGATCAATTTCTAATAAACCTTCAACTATATTACATTAATTTCAAAATGCGAGGTTAGTATTCTATATGAAATAATCTGTAACCCCTTGAGTTTTAAATAAAAATATCATTCATTACGAATGTTTATTGAGAAAGGTTAATCTCTAAGAGATATTTGGGTTTTTAAACTCAGCTTATTCTCATTTTTTAGAACTACAATGATTAATTTTTATGATTATCCAATATTAATTTCTCAATTTAGTTATTTATTATTCAATTAAATTAATTTAGTGTTCTAGCCATTTCTTTTTTTTCCTTTTTCCCCAAACATTTTATACACTTTCTGTCTATTTTTAATCCATTTTTAGTACACACCATCATTATCCTCAGTCACCATTTTTTTTTTGTTTTGAGTTGTTTTCATTTTTTGGGTTTAAATATATATTTCCTTCCTTTTAGTTTAACATTTATCACCAATATCTAGTAGTTAGTAGGATTATGAATTGATATTTTTATAATAGTCAATAAATTGATATAAATAATTAGCATCATTATTGAGGAAGTTAAGGTGAGTAAAAGGAAAAAATTATAAAAATAAAACATTAATCATATTTCAAAAAATAATGTTAAAAAAATTATATAAATCACTATTTTTTCATCATTGTGTTATGATTTTGATTCAATTTGCACTTTAAAATAAATACACAATCAGTCATCTTCCATTAAAATCAAATATTTAATACTATAATTTGATCATAATTATAGTGACCTAATAAGAAACAAGAAAACTAAAATAAAGAATATGGAAATTGAGGGAGTTTTAAACCTTAATCAAATAATCATTCTATATCTTCATTAGGTACATTTATAGTCTTGTTTAAGAACTTCCCATGAAGGGGATAAGAGAATAAGAGATTATGTTTAGAGTGTTTTTATTTTTGGATGTATAAGGTTTGGAACTAATTCTAGAGGTTTGATGAGGAGATAATTGATACTCGGGATTATGTTTTGAATGCATTTTTTAGAAAATAAACTGAAACATATTTTTATCAAACTGGAACAGAACTCCCAACACAAATGTTCTTCAAAAAGGACTATCCTTAAGAGTGGGACTAATGTTTTGGCTATTAAAATTTTTAATGTAATTAAAAAGTGTTTTATTAGAAATAAATGTAATAAATACAGAATGTAAAGGTATACTAGGAACTACAACCCTAATTTTGATCTACATTTTTAAAAGAATTAGTGTGGTCATTATGGAGATTATAGGGATATAAAACATTATAACAATTACCTATTTTCAAAAAATTACAACCCTAGATATAGGGACCAACATAAATTTTAAAATAAAGACCAAGAATAATTTACATAATCTACTACCCTTGGTTACTCAAATAAGTAGAATAATCAATTCCCAATTACTATTGGACCTCATAATTCCATCACTGATATGGAGAGTTTAGTTAGGAATATGATAACTAATGTAGATTCTCGATACGATATCATTGAATACCGTGGTATTAAATTGAGAAAAATGAATATATATTTCATTAGAGAGATAATGTAAATATTCCTAGCATAATAGAGATGAACCAAAAAGAAACATTTGTGGATGATTCCATAAAATTTAATCTTAAATTTGGAGAAAATGTTAGCGTTTATTATAGGAAAAATTATATTTTATTTTTTAGTGATTTTAAGGATAAAAATAGGGAAACTATGTTTTTTGTAAAATATATAGTGATGTCTAAAATGGTATGGATAATGATTCCCTAGATGAAAGAAGGAAGGATCATAGTAATACGAGATTGAAATTTATCAAGTATGTAATGAAAAAGTTGGTACTGAGGAAAAATTTAGAAACCAACATATTTTTCATCATTATACTCCTACAATTCCCTTTCATAAAAAGATAAAATATAAAAATGTTAAACATGATTACCTAAAATTCCATGATATGTTTAAGACCTTAAATTTTAATATTCCATTTTTTGAGGCCTTTAAAAATTTCATATTATGTGAAATTTATTAAATGTTTCTTTGATAAAAAACATATTGGAGTTTTACACGAGTATTTTGATTTAGGAATGTAGTGACATCCTATAAAGGAACTTGCCTCAGATGTTAGAAGAATCTGGGATCATTATCATACCTTGAATAATAGGATAAAGTGAGGATAAAAACTACCTTTTTGACTGAGGATGTAGTTTCAATCACATTCCGTAATCAATGGTTTTTAAACAAGGTATATAGGAACTAAAATATACTTCTATATCCCTACAATTAGCTAATAGGTCGATCACTCCACTGATTGAAAGGGTTAATGACTTGGTAGTTAGTGTTGGGAAGCTAACATTCCCCACTAAATTGTAAATTATTTAAATGTAGTGTGACAAGAAGGTTCCTATTACCTTGGAAAGACTAATCCATGATATAGGTGAGACTGTTATTGTTGTTTCTATGGGAAATGTTTTTTTATACTAGAGATGACCAAGATGTGTTCAATATTTTGAGGAAATCTTCACTAGTGGTGAGTTAAAAAAATTATTGATGTGGTTTAAGAGGTATTTAAAAATGAGATAAAGAAAATTAATCATGGTCATTATGGGGAAATAATTAACAGTTGTTTCTATTATAAATTTTAGGTAAACATTATTGAATTTAAATATATTAATGATCTTGAAAGATTTGGGTGGATTTAGAGAAGAATTTGGAAAATCATTGTTAAGGATATTAAAGTATTTCAATATGAACCAAGATGATTTTTTTTAATTCCACTAAGGATATTAGTTTTCACTCCTAACCATTTGTTTGTGAGAAAATCCCCTCCATTGTACCCATTTTATATTCAAAATAGACTGAACTCAGGGGTTCTATTTCAGTATATTTTTTTTCACTAAAAATGAGTGTTTAATTGTTGAGAAAATTTGGTGGATATTATTTCCCCTTTAGAGGTTATTAATTAATTTCCCTAGTTTTTGAGAGTGTTAAAGGTGGTATTATGTATAGAATTCAAAATATTGTAAGTAGGCATGTTTTGGATTTAAAATTATATCTCAGGGATGTGCTTTTAGTCATAGAAGTTAATTAAATTATTAGAGGTATTGAATATTCCTCTTTTTCTTATGGTAATAATGAAAATTATGGAACTAATTCATTGGGAAATGTTGAATATGATTTAATTGGTCTTAAAACTATATATGACTATTTAAATACATCAAGTATGGGTGGAACACATTGAGAATAATATTGTAAATTTTGGTGAATTTTATTGGCTAATATATATTATATTTATCTATGTAAATTAGATTTTTGGAATAAAAACCAAATTTAGGAAATAACACTGTCCTAAATATTTAAAGGATCTCAAGAAGAAACTTATAAATACTAATGTACAAGAAATTTTATATATCATAACAAAAATTCCTAGAAAAATAGTGAAATAACAACCATCAAGAAATTATACCATCCAAGTGATAATGGTTAGAGGTTTAGGTAGTAATTATAACAGAACATTTAAAACATTTCACTATATGGGAGGGAATCCATGGGTAAAAATAGTTTTAATGTATAAATATTTCATGTGGATTTATTTTAATACTTTTTTCCACATATATTTTATGATTTTATTATAGTTTTTATGATAGATTGTGTTTTAATGGAAAATATTTTTAATCATGATCATTCTATTTAAAAACATAATTCCTTAGTTAATTGGTTCAAGATTTTGTTTTTAGTGTTTAATATTAAATATTCTATGCATTGATTTTTTTATGTTTTAAAACATACATTTCATTTATTTTTGGGGAAATTCATATTGAAATAATTTTTTTCAACCATTTCTATTATTGATATTAATTTTTCAAAGTCCCATGTTTTTATATTGAATATAAATTGTGGAAAATTTTTTCCATTTCTATTTTAAATTTTATGTTTAATTTTGAAATGATATGTTCAAAAAAATAATTAGTATAAAATCTATCTATGAGTCATCAATGATGTCGTGTATGAGTCACTGGGATACTTCAAATGAATCATAGGGGGTTTCCTTTGAGGGGAACCCATCTGTCTATAACTCACTGAAACTTACACAACTTTATAGGAGTGAAATGTTGATACTGTGTATGAGTGAAATGATTAATGAAATGTTTATGTGATTGATTTACACAATATAAGAGTGAACTTTGTATGAGTAAAATCAAGACTTGGTGAATTAAAGTCAAATTCAGATAATTATCGATCCATAATAAAGCCTGACTTTCCAGAGATGAATGTTGAAACTTGAATGATACTAATGAAATATTTGATGTGGATGGATTAATACTAAAGTAATAATCTTGTACAGTGTTTAATGGACTCAATAGTGTTTTCATGAAGATGGAATGACTCTCCAAGAAGTGTCGAAGAAGATCGATTCATATCATACAGAAGAATAAAAATTAGTGCCCAAATATTTTTTTTGTGAATGGTTGGAGCATGATATTACATAATGTAGAACTGAATTATTACAGAAGTCATTCCTATTCCAATGGATTAGGAATATTGAACTAGATTTACTGATATAATTATGATTGGTGTTTTATTATTGAGAAGACTAAACTCAGCTTGGCTCTATGAATCAAGGAAAGAAATTTCATTCCTCTCTAAATCAAGTTGAGATTTAAAAATTATTAAAGGAGAATAGCCGAGCATGATGATGATTTCATTAACATTTTTGAATTTTAAAAGAAGATAAGATAGATTTGGTTGATGATGTAGAGATTTATATTGTTGTATTTCTTGTTTCCTAAATGTTTTTTTATGAATGAAAATGAGAACTTGATGCTCTCAAATGTCATGATTATGATTTCATAGAGGGCTATAGAAAACATGCTTGAAACAAATTCCAAAATTATGTCTAAACCAAAGGGAACAACTTTGAGATATCATAGAGACCGACTAAAGAAGAGACAACCGAAGAAAGTTTTATCCTATTGTAACTGAAATTGGATGGGAGAGCTCTTGTCCATCACTAAGACTTCCAAGATTGCATATATAAGATGTCAAGGTCTAAGAAAAAATAGATTATGTTAACATGTTTTAGGAATGTGAAGCATTGGTAGGTCATTAAAGATGAATATAAAATCAAATGTGATGAAAATTGAAGGAGAATATGGTTAGATCTTGAACATTACATTACTTGGTTGGGTATAATAGATTTGATTTATTGAGTTTTCCTACATATGGGAGTTAATTAAAGGTGTAAAATATTTAAGAATTACTATCAATAACTGGTAATAATAATATAAAATGTCAATCAATTAGGAAAATTTATATTTATTAATAGATGGACTTATTAATTTTTGTTGTAATTGATAGAGTTTGTTGGAGAATTTTCACTAAAGTTACATCAATAGTAGTAGAAGTAAAAACTGTTAACTCCCCCATTTAGCTATCAAAAAATTTTGGTAGTTAATTTATTCTAATAAGTTGGTAGAAAACTTTTTTGTAAAGGAGTTAATTAATTAAATATTTTTTAGATTAAAGGATTCATTATGAATGACAAAGGCTAGAATAGAAGAGAGGGATATGCTCAGGGGTGAAAATATAGAGGGAGAACAAAATATAGTGGTGGTGATGGGGGGTATTTTGATAGAGAGGATTCCTTATTTCTTTATATTATTTAATTATTTATTATATTTCACATTTCATTTCATTAATATTATCACTACTACCATGATATTGTGTAACTAAATTCTTTTATGGGACGAGATTAAAATCAAATGAATTTTATTTTATTGTCATTTCCCAAATTTTTATAGTGGTCTATTGTTTTTATTGGAGTAGTTTCATTGCTCTAATTTCTCCATTATCTGATCATGTATTGAAAAATAAAATTAGAGATAGATAATTTTTTTCAGTTGAAAATTAATATTCTCTTCATTAAAAAATTTAAAATTATGTTGTATTCTACCAGGAGTTCAAAAATGCGATTTTTTATTCAATGCTATTAATTATCATTATTCATGAGTTTAAATTATACAATAATCCATGTTCTTAGTGTAGAATATTATTATATCACTTTACCTTAAATCCTCGACCAAATTACTATAATTATAAATGTTTGAGGTTGGTTTTCTCTATAAACAAATCATTCATGTCTTCAGTTTATGATAGAAATATCATTCTATATGAATTTTCACTATGAAAGGTTGTTAACTATGTGATATCTAGGTGTCATAGTTCACATTCATCATGGTTTTGAACATAAATATGGTTAATTTTGAGTCATGGTTAGAGATCCATTTCTCAATATAGTTTTATCTATCTCCTTTAAATCCTTTCATATTTCAGTCCTTATATTTTTTTGACTTTTTTCCCACACATTTTTTTTTCACTTTCTCAATGTTTTACATAAATTTTCACTACACACTACCATAATAATCATCAATAAACGTTAATTTTCATGTGTTGAGTCTTTTTCTTTATTTTGATTTTGACACTATATTTCATTCTATTGGGTTCAACCTAGGTCATCACTATCTAGTAGTAAGTATGTTTATAAATTGTATTTTTGATAATATTCAATGAATTTTTATCAATAAACCTTTACCATAGAGATTTTTTATCCATAACCTCACATGAATGAATTTCCTACATGAATTTCATGGTTTCCATGATACTTCTGACATTGATTCAACCCTCTAAAATTGTTTATCCATCTAACATAGTATCGTCCTATGTTATCCAACTTCTTGATGTGAGTCCCAAAATAATCAAATCATAACTCTTTTAATGTACTTGATTATTGTTTTAGAAACCCTAATAATATAGATTACATGTACAAGTATTGGCAAGAGAATAATATTAGTGATGGTGATTCAACCACCAATGGATACAAACCTATTCTTCTAATTGTTGATACATTCTATAATTTTGTTTATTTGATCATCAAAGTATTGTATATGAATCTGAATTTCAATCCATATATTATATTCATTGAAACTATTATTAAAATTATATTTGTAATTGTACCAACCAGTAAGGATTAAAATAAATTCATATGTGATTAATAGATGTGACATCCCAGTCGAGTTATATCTTCTCTTAAAATGGAAAATATCACCACATTTTATAATTTTGTTAATATTTCAACTGATAACATCCTGAACCAATATGAAATGATTGTTCAGAGGGAGTCACCATATTAGAGGCTAGAAACTGATGTGATGAAACTAAATTTACTTCATATACTGGATATTGAGAAACAAATTGATGAATAGAAATAAAATAAAAAATCCACATGCCCACTCTGAGAATCCGTATCATTTCATAAAATTCAAAAAAAATCCTATCTATCATATGCCTTGTACAATTCAAATTCACTATAATCTCAAATACATTCCTATTAATATATTCCATCATTTTTTCACCAAATCTATAGATCCTTTCATATATCTACACTTTATAAAGAAATATTTTTTACTTGATATCGGATCAAGGAGAAATTGTGATAGTTTACTATTACGGATAGAATCAACAATTTTATATTTAAAATTTCAAAATCCGATTGGTTTATAAAAATTTTAAAAAAAAATAGTTTCTTTATAATCAAAATGAGAACTAGTTTATATGAAAATGAAAATCTAAGAAGATTTCTCCCTATGAAAAAATATTTCTATGACTCAATGGGATCCTTTTTGAAGGTACTCCAAGCCATAAAATAAAATTATTCTAGAAACTCATCGGGACAAAGAGAACTATCTGGGTTGAGGTTGTAGGATACTTCCTTGAATTATACTTATCCTGAGATGATTTCTAGACATTCATGTTTTTGAGAATCTATATACCTTGGGATATTATTTAATAAAGTAACCTCTAGTTCATCCCTTGGATAACCCCCATCCAAGTCATGCCTTGACCACTAAAAAGGTAATTTCAAGTTGTTGAAATTAGGTGTAAAACAACCAAAACATCACCAATTTATGTTCCATCATCAATGAGTACGTTATGTTTCCCCACTATCTTCTTCACCTTAATACAGGCATGGAAAGATAAGGTATTTTTGTCACCTTTCCTCATCCAAAGAGCCTGATACTTCTCATTGGAAAATTTTTCCACCTCTAAAAGATTTTCTTTTGAGAATATATGCATATTTTCTTGTATCATTAATTTAAAACATCACAATGGTATTATAATATGGATTCAGGAATATTAATCTTTATTTTTTGGTCCTCCATCGTGGAAAAAGCATGATTACTATTTATTTTCCACTTAATTAGATCACTTAGAGTTTTCTACGTTTTTCTGGAAAGGATACCCATGAATGTTCATGTATGGGATCTTTTTAGGCTCTATTGATGATAGATTATTCTGGATAACTTTTCTTTCAACCACATCACATTTAGAATAAATAATATATTGGAAAGAAACCAAAAATGAATGGATAAAATTGACTATGATCAACTACTAGAATTACTCAATCAACTCTATATGAAGACGATCCTTTTAAAAGATATATATGTGCTTATTTCTGGGGCTTTCATGTATCAAACTATAGATGCGATTCTTAGAAGAACTTTTTAATAACCTATACTTCAGGTTTTAGATTAAGGATCAAAATCAAGGGAATCTATTTTTTTTGAAATCTATTAGCATGAAACGAAACATTGTTAGAGATCTAATACCCCTAGAATTTAACATGATAATCGATATTAGGGATAACATACAAGAATTTAAATGGAACATAACACCCATTTTTTCTAAAGAGAAGTAATATAAACCATTGAGATAGTTTTTGACATTGATCTTGTTTCCATTTAACCTGAAGTTGGTTGGTATATTCCCATCTTCTATTACTACCCTCTAAAAGGGAGATCTATTTGGGATTCTTCAGTAGCCTTGGTAAAAGTGGAAAAATAATCAGTAGAAATGATACATAAATAAGTTATCTCTTTTATATGTGGATCCATTTGGAAATTTAAAGTTGGGGATAATAAATTTCCTTGATAATGATGAATTATGAAATTTTGGGTAGGTAAGAACATATTAGGGGAAATAATGATAGAACATTGATTAACTAGAGGAAACCAATTTCAATAATACATAACACTATGAGGAGAAAGAATCAGTTGAATTAGATGAATTAGTTAAGGAGAATTAGGGACGGAAAGAAGCTCATGGGAATCCTCGAAAGGGTCCACTTAAAAATAACCTATATTCAATGCTAAGGGAGAATTGAGACCATCTTCAGTAATAACAGTAAATTAAAACCTTGGAGACTTGTGCCAGTGAATGTAACTATCCTCAAAAACCTCATGAAGAACACATTAGAGATAGTTGATATAAAAAAATTTGGATGATTCATTTCCTAGAGAGGATTTAAGGGGGAATAATAAAACCCAATGTGATCTGAAAAAGATGTTCTCATCTATAAAAGAGATCTCTATATACCCCCAAGTCTAAAGAATACCAATTATTGTGGTGGTTGGACTAGAAATTATGGAGTACTGGGAACATAGACCGAAAAGGTCATCCCATTACATCTTTTCCTTTTTCAAACCAAAGTTTCCTGACATCAACTATCATATAAGACTATAAATACCTTCAATAATCCATGAAAGAGATCCATTTGAGATGGAAAATAGAGAGGAAACTAACATTGTTGATGAAATAAAAAACTTAACTGTGAGAGATATAAAAAACAAAAATAGACATGTCATTATATATTTCTATGTATGTTTATATTTTTTATGCACTCACACACACACACACACACACACACACATATATATATATATATATATATGTTTGTGTGTGTGTGTGTGTGTCATGAACTAACCCAAGCAGGGGCTTGAGCTGCACCTACACCAAGCCTGCCTCTGTAGACGAGGGGTGGCGACAAGGGATGAAGGCATAACTAACTCAGGGAGGCCTTTGACTAAGAACCTATGCACACACACACACAACTAACTCAAGGAAAAAGTGTAAAATAAATAAGAAAAGATGAATCACTACTATAATGTAAACCAAACATGCATGAACCTCTTGACTGTACAAAATTACAATAGATGAAACTGAAAGTAAAGGGAAAAATACATGCCCAACCAAAAATGTTTCCTAACATAATAGAAAAATGGAATTATAAATATAAGAATAGGGTCCTGCTCCTGAATCCCAAGATACAACCACCTTATGTGGACCAATCACCCAATATCCCTAAGATCTATAATCTCAGTCAACCTATTCATTGTCTGCATAAGACACAACAAATGTAGAAAAAGACCGTGTAGGAGTGAGTATATACACACACATTAAAACACCCTGAAAGCTATGGGAGGGGGGCAAGGGGGTGGGGAGTATTAAGAGATATAAAGGAATATGAATACAATAGATACACAATGTATAGTGAAAGAGAATAACTCAACCCAATAAAGAGTGGAAGTATGATCTCCCAAGCATAAGGGGATAGACATGATGAGTAGATGAACCACCCATCAATCCTTCGCAACCTAGAGTAGGAGAGTTGACTCATATATCCATGAGAATATAGATATAGAAAGCATATGGAATACCCATCACATCTCAACCTCTCTTGGAAGGAGATTAATGAAACCCAACAGGTTAGTACATAAGAAAAATATATATATACATATATACTCTGTCAGAAAAGCAAAAATGGGGAAGTAAGTGGATTTTCATCTCATAGCTCAGACCAATAAGAAGAGTAACTAAAAGTTCAAAGATTCCTTCAAAGATTCTCAGCATTTCACGAGTCTTCCCTGAATACACAAGTCTAAGGAAATCAATCACCACACCTTGGTATTAATTTCCTTAGTCAGAAATTATTCTCCCATGCAGTTTTAAGCCATATCACAAAAATTCAACTAAGTGGGGAAAGCGTCTATACTCCTCATGAGTCCAAATCTACATCAAAAAATGTTTTATCACTATGGTGCATAGTTCAGGAGACAAAATTTCTAGGGAGAGGTCCCATTCACTGAAAGTCCATTGCCTAGCAACACTGGAGGGTAATATAGTGACCCTAGCCTTTTACACATAACATTATATGATTTTAAGCATAATTATACATCAAAATACAAGCCACGCATCGTGAAGTCTTCTGTCTTGGAAGACTAGTTACATTAAAATTAAAACATGAAACTAAAAAAACTTCTTTATTTAATTTTCATAGAGAGAGAATATCTTATTTTGTGCCCTTAAATCTGCATAGGGTACCCTAGGTATCATATGAATGATGGAATGATCTCAAATACCGGTAAGGAAATAAACATAAGAATAAGGCTTTAGCACAAGGGTTAGAGATCATGACATAATGATATAAAATGGTATATTGAATCACAACATATAAACATGTTATCATATAAACATGTTATCATATAAACATGATATCACAGTAATGTGGAAACAACATAAATCATTACATTAGCATGATTCAGGGCTCGTTTCACATTGATGAGCATGAGTCAATGTAAACCACTATGATCATTGCACATAGTAGCACGACTCAAGGCTAACTGCCAAGACCATTGCACATAATGTCTCACGAGACTCAAATTTACCCATTGAATTTGAGTGCTATCTGGGTGTACCCATCTTAACATGTTCATGAATATTATTTCCACATATATAATCATACATAATGAATCATGCATAAACATAAGGTAACTCATGGAGAGAAATTGGTATCCAATTCATGTCATAAAGGATAATAAATGGGAGTATAATAAAAGTGTCCATGAGAGAAAGGAATTAAAACATAAATGGATATTAATAAGTTCAAATAGGCATATAACATGGTAATTGATTTCAAATATAAGTGAAAACATGTAAGAAGAGTAATTAATAAATTCTTATTATTATAACATTCTAGTATGGTTTTAAGGAAAATACTGAAGTGTATTTAAAATCGAAAAGAGAATAATATTTTATATAAAACTAGAAGTGAAACAAGAATGTTTTAATAATAAAAATTATTATTTTATAAAAACAATGGTGGATTAAAACAAATGGTTGAGTTCAATTGAAATTGGGTTAAAATTTGGGAAGTTCCCTTAAAATGGGTTTTCTTATTGGGAAGTATCAAGGAGGGAATAACTTAAAAGCAAGTATATACCTAAAAGATAATGAGGTATGGATATTTAAACATGAGTTTGGAGCATATAAATAGTATGTTGAATTTTTACATAAAAATTGAAGACAACTTCATTTGGGTTGAAAGAAAGATAGAGCAACTCAAAGAAATAAAGGTGGTTTCGGTAGAATCCCTTAAGGAATATCGGCATGGAATTAGGTGTAAATAAGAGGACTTCATGAGAGATAAAGGTATTTATAATATTTTATACATCATGAATGTAATATGGGGAAGGTGATAAATCATACCCCATCATTAGTAATTATAGTAAAAGGGCATAATATATTGGAGATTCTAGAATAAATGTGAGAAAGAGATAATCCCTTACCTTAAGTCTGATGGTGATCTTAACTTGATCTTAATGTCTTTAATAATCAAATAAGTTTCATTAATTAATAAGTCAAAAACATATTTTACATTAAAATTATTAATTATAACATTTTTTAATTTATTCATAACATTTTTGATTGGTTATGAGGGTTAATTTCATTGTTTGAGTTTGTTTGTTTCCTTGTTTTAATGATCGGTTCACATATATTAATGTTCGGATACACAATTATGATGAGAGTGGTTGTTCAGAATTGAAGTTATATTTTATTATTTAACAAATAGATTGTAATTTTTTTGTAAAATTATTTCATTAGTTGGAGTTTATGTGAATCATTATATAAATCATTAATGATAAATGCATGGATTAGCTTTAAGATTTTTATCACAATTAACATGTTTTGAATTATTATTTTAAAACATGTGTGAAAAAGGATTATAGAATAAAAAAATAAGATAAAATTCATATTTAATAGACTTGTTCAATCAAAAAAATGGTTTCATGACCAGAATTGAATATGGTAATGCAAATTGAAAACCCGTCATCCTTGAATGTGATAAATCAACACATCTCAGACAATGTTTTAAAATATAGTATAAAAGGAGGTGTAAAAAGAGATTATAATAAAATATACCAGTATTATAATATTATTCCAGTACATCTATGTTACTAGAGTTATCATACCATTGGTGTGAAGGGAGGTGAGTAAAGAAAAAAGGAAATAAAAGAACTTGAATGAAAATAAACTAACTAGAATGAGGAATTTACCTATTGAGTTTATCTCCTATGAGAGCCTCTTAAGGGGAGAGGATTTGGTATTTTGAGGAAACCAACAGATGATGACGTTGGGGAGGATCTTGGGGAGATATTTGGGAACCATTTAGGGAAGAAACAAGGATTTATAGGAGTAAATTGAAGAGGGGAGTGTGAGTGGTTTTAATAGTTGAAGGGAGGAGGGTTTTCTTAATATTTTAATCATTAGTTTATTATGTTTCCGTAAGATAGGAAATAGTAATGATTCTTGTGATAGAAAACAGTAATATGTGTATGTGGGTTTGATCCAAAGTCAAATTACATCATCCATGACTCAAGTATGATGCAAATTCATGTTTTAGCATTTATTGTGAATTATCGTATTTTACTATTCATTAACAATTCAATTACATTAGAAAAATACCAAAAAATCACCATAAACATTTTTCTAAGTGTAGAATCCAAAAATTAAATCCATTTTTCAAAAATAATATTCTAATTATGAATAATTTAATTTTTAATTAAAATCACAATTTACATGGAAAATATAGATTTTAATACTATATCAAATATTATAATACTTTCAAAAATAACATATGGTCTTATAAGATAATATTAATACTAGAAGACATAAAATTGTTAATTTGTGAACACATGTTAGGAAAATATATTTTATTTTGAATTAATTATTTAATTGTAATTAATTATTTATGAATTACAAAAATACCCATACTTTTACTAAGGTCATATTATCATTTATAAAATGCTGAAATTTTATATATACATTCATGGATGAGGTTACTATTCTTTTGGACGATTTAATATTCATAAGGTTTATATTAATATTCAAAAGTATAGGTTACAATTCACCAAAAATTATGTTTGTTCCATCAGACCTTAAAAAACACCCTAAACACAATAGTGTATGTTAGATTTTTGAAATTGAAAATAGAGAAGTGACAATATTATTTTTAAAGTTCAAATAGTACTTAGTAGTTAATTGTGTTGTGATTTCATGTGTTTATAAGATATAATTATAAGAAGGTAATTTCCATTGATAAAACATTGGTTCGTTACATTATTCCCCCCTTATGAAATTTATACCTCAATTTTTTTACATTCTAAGATATAAACAGGTGCTGGTACTTTTCCTCCATTGCCGCATCCAATTCCCATGTTTCTTCTTCATACTTATGGTTCCACCACAGTACTTTCAGCAGGTGAGTAGTCTTGTTACAAAGAACTTTATCAATATTATTGAAGATCTTCATTGACTACTCCTTGTAAGAAAGATCTTTCTCCCACTGTACCACCTCTGAAGATAGTACTTGTGAAGGGTTCGGTATGTACTTCCTTAAGAGGGACACATGAAAAGCATCATGTACTTTGTACATTGTAGGTGGAAGTGCTAGTTGGGAGGCCAAAAATCTGACACGATCAATAATCTCAAAGGGTATGATGTACCTAGGACTTATCTTTCCTTCCCAAACCTAATGACCTTCTTCCTTGGAGATATGCATAGAAATACCATTACTCCAACATTGAAATCAAGGCCCCGTCTACAATTGTCTGTATAACGCTTTTTCCAACTTTTGGATTCCATGATGTGTTACTAAATAATTTTCACCTTCTACACCATTTCATAGACCATTTCATGTCCTAGAAGTATACTCTCACCGACTTCATCCTAATATGTCGGTGTTCTTCACCTTTTCTAATAAATGGCTTTATATGGTGCCATTCAGATACTCGAGTGGAAACTATTGTTGTAGGAGAATTAAATTAGTGTAATATGTTAGTACCATCCTCCTTTGAATTACATAGAATGTGTTATTAACATATCTTTCAGTGCCTAAATAGTCCACCTAGATTGGCCATCAGTTTGAGGATGATAAGTCATATATAAGTTCTGTTTAGTTCATAGATCATGTTGTAGATTTTTCGAAAACATTGAGATAAATCTTAGATCTCTATTGGATACAATATATAGTTGTACTCCATACATACTTACCACTTCTTGGATATATATCCTCGCAATTTTAACCAATGTGAAGTCCTATTTAATCACAATAAATTGATCTATCTTTGTAGGATGATCCACAATGACCCATATAACATCATTTCCTCTGGATGTCCTTGGAAGTCTAGTGACAAATTCCCATGTGATGTTCTCCCACTTTCATGTTGGTATGGGTAGTGATTTTGTCATCTTCTTAGACATATATCTTCTATCCATCACTTGTTGACATAGCAAGAACTTTTATGTAAACTCACCAATCTTATTCTTCATATTATCCCACCAAAAGTTCTCTCGGAGATCTTGATACATATTTGTGCTCCCTAGGTGAATAGAAAAGGTTGAGCTATGTACGTCATTCGAAATCCCCTTCTTTATATCTAGACTGGATGGTACACATAATCGTGTCCCAAATCTTATAAATACATCCTCATAAACCATCAACTCATAGGATTTTCCAATTTTATTGGCTTCCACCCTTTTTATAATTTCTACATCTTTTATTTGAGCATCATTAATTTCCTCCATGAGGGATGGTTGAGAGATCATTTGAGAAAGGATTGGTGATGTTACTCCCTTAATTATCCCTATGTCCATACTATAAAAATTTAAGAAGATCATATCGTTTTCAATTATCATCATTGATAATGATTCAGGATCGTTTCTACTTAGAGAATCTTCTACCTTGTTTTCCTTATGGGGATTGTAGTTGATTTTGCATTCATAATCCTTGATGAGATATATCTATATTCAATGGTACATATTAATCTCTTTTTGTGTGAATATATATTTGATACTCTTTTCATCAATATATATCTCAAAATTCTTTCCATAGAGATAATTATGCTATATTTTTAATGCAAAAATCACAACCTCCAACTCCAGATGATGTATAGGATAGTTTTACTCCGACATTTTCAGATGCCTTGAGGCATAGGCTATCACTTTTTCATTTTTCATCATCACACGACCTAATCCCTTCTTTGAATAATTAATGTACACCATAGAGAGTTCTCCATTTTTTGGGAGTGTGCGTACCGACGCAATGATTTTCCTCTTTTTCAAATCCTTAAAACTGTCTTCAAATTCTTGAGTTTAGAAAAATATCACTCCTTTCCATGTTAGCTTGGTCATTTGGTTTGACAATCGTGAAATTTGTTTTCACAATTCATTAGTAAAACCCGAATAGATCCAAAAAGATGCAAATATCTATTATAGATGTAGTTATGGGACATTCTTCAATGGACTTTGACTTTGTAGGGTCCATGGATATCCCTTTGTTGGTGATAACATTCCCCAAGAAAGATACTTCATCTATCTATAACTCAAATTTACTATTCTTTGCATAAAAATTCTCCGTTATAAATGTCTTTGACACAATATTGAAATGCTCCTCATGTTCCTCATTACTCTTGGAGTATATCAGAATATTGTTAATAAAGACTACAACAATTTTTTCGAGGTAATATCTAAATATTCTATTCACTGAATCCCTGAAAATTACTAGAGCATCAGTGAGTCCAAAGGGCCTCACAATGAACTCATAGTGTTCCTAACTCATTCAAAGGGAAGTCTTGGGAATATCTACATTCCTCACCATTAATTAGTGATATCCCAACTGAAGGTACACCTTAGAGAAATAACTGGACAAACAAATCTGCTCAAACAAGTCATCTATCTGTGAGTGGGGATACTTTTTCATTATCATGATTTTATTAAGCTCACAATAATCAATACAGCGGAACATTGATCCATTCTTATTAGTGAAAAAGAGGACTAAAACACCCCATGGTGAAGTACTCGGGCATATAAAACCCTTATCTAGATTCTCATGTATTTGCTTCTTCAGCTCCTCTAGATCTATGGTGGCAATTCTATAAGGTGTTCTTGATATTGGGAGAGATCTGGGAATAATTTCTCAAGGAATTCATCCTCTAGATCAAGAGGAAGTTGAGGAAACTATTTAGAGAATACATAAATGTAATCCATAATGATGGGAATTTCTTCAAGAGTTATTCTATCCTTTGTCTCAATCATTTTATCTAGACATGCTTGGTCATAATGAATTAATATCCACACTTGAGACAATGACTATAAATGAAATTCATCTTCTTCCATACACTTGTAATGAATTTAAGGATGATTTGGGATTTCAAGAGTGATATCCCTTACCCAATAGTTGATGTTTAATTTGTATAAATATATCCAATCCATTTCCTATATAGCATTGAACTCTACTAAAGGATGTATAATTAGATTTTATGGGATGTTCAGTCCAGAAATGTTAACCGGGGAGGATTTATAATCCATGGATGAAATAATTGCTTGATTTTATGTTCTCCCAGATATCTTGTCCTCCAAATTATGAGGTGGTGCTTGAATAGTTCAACTAAATTTGAAAGATATGAAGGAATGTTCTTAACCATAATCAAATAGTATATTAGTTATTCTTGGATGAATAACTAGCATACCTGTCACCACATCGTTTTCCAGATTCACCTCAGTAGTAGTGATAGAATAATTCATTCCTTGTTTCCCTGGAGGTTGTTGTTGATTTTCTTTGACAACCCTAGGCTTAGGATAATTGTTTTCATAATTTCCATTCTCCTTGTAGTTGTAACACTGCACTATAGGATGAGTGTTGATCTGAAGCTTCCTTTCTTCTTACACATTAGCGGGATTATTAAATCATGTCAGCAGTTTTTATCCAGATGTCCCAAAATTCATCATTTGAATCAATTACTTGTTCTCTTTAGATAGTTCCCAAGATACTTCTTCCCAAAAATTTTCTACTTGGGATGGTCGAGCTTCTTTCCATCATGTAATTTATTTGCAAAACCCTCCACATTAGATTATATTTTCCTCTACTCGTCACCGAGCCCATGATACCACTGAGAGTCTCTAATATCCCTTTCAACCATGAGGGCACAACATATAATCTCCTCAATACTTTCAACATATGAAATAACCAACACTTTATGTACACTCAAATTGAGTCCACTAAATAATAGATCCAAAATTATTTTGGTGTTCATGAAAAATCCACTGGTGTACCTTGCAAGCCTTGTGCTGTTTTCTTCACATGCCCCGATGGACTAATCTTCCTTCTACATGAGTCTGAGGAACTCTCTTTCTATTTTGAGATTGTAGGTTCACGGAAAATATTTATTGAAAATTAGTCTCTTGAATTCATCCCAAACCATGGAATCAATTTCCGCCAAAGGAATTGAATTCATGATCAGTTTTCACCACTGATCATCTTCCCCATCAAAATGATAGACCGCCAACACAAATTTCTCTTCTTATGAGCACTGGAAGATACAGAATATCTTTTAAATGGATTTAATCCACTGTTCTATGATGAGGGGATCAGAAGATTCACTAAACTTGGGAGGCCTTTTTTCCATGAAGTATTCAACAAAAGATTTATCTTTACTTGGAGGAGGAGGGTGTACCACATGATTCAAGTAATTTTTCATAACTTGAGACTATAGAGAAATTAATATCATAATATTTTGAGAACCCATTACCATCATATCAGGAATGTAATTAGGGAAATCTTCACATTACCTATCACATTGATTATTGGCACACATTCTTATATTTACCACCATTAACTAAGAAAAAGAGTGTAAAATTATATGTCTTAAATACTTATCTATTGGGCATGAAATGGAAACTTTGAACATAGGAGGATAAACTTGTAAAGGATAAGTATATCCTAACATATGATTCCCAATGTTTCATTATCAATTATCCTTGATCACTTTCATAAAATATATTCTTATGGGGGATCTTATTCCCTTAATAATGGTTTGTACCAGGCTCACAAATTTATCAAAGCATATCCCTCGGGAGTGTCAAACAAAGAGTGAATCAAGGAGCATTTTCATGCACCTGTTCCCATTTAAATCTAGCTCAAAGAGGTGTTTTCAGGATCTACCCCTTGATACATATGTGTTAGATCCCCCTCTACATGTTTGTATCCAGACATGGATTTATTTTCTTGATAAACCACTTACTCTCTACTCACCAAAATTTATGGGGGGGTTTCATATAATTGGTCTCATTTTGAAGGTTCATACTAAATTACTCTATTCCTAATCTCCAAAAATAACTATACCATCCTCTAATACCAACTATAGAAACCCTATCCTTTTATAGATAACATTACAAGGTCCTAGCCAACATCATTAATAAAAGGATGGATCCTTTCTTGGACTCATGGGTGGCTCCGGAACAGCACGAGTTTATTAAAGGGAGGTCCATTCTGGGGGGAAATTGGTGTGGTGTAGGAATTGATCAGTGATATTGATAATAGGTCCTTTGGGGGGAATCTGGTGGTCAAGCTGGACACGAGAAAGGATTATGATTGAATAGAGTGGAACTTTATCCATAAGGTTTTGGACTGCATGGGATTTTCTACTTGGAACAGTGATATCCTTTTTTGTTGCTTCAGTTTAGCTTGGATCTCCACTTCGTTCATGGGAAAGTAGATTTGGTTTTTCAAGGCTTGCCATGGACCCAGGTAGGGGGACCCCCTATCCCCAACTATTTTCATCCTTTCCCAAAATGTGCTGAGTTATTACTTTATTTGGGGTATTTGAATGGGAAAGATCCTTCCCTTTCGGACAAGGTACAATATTGGTGATATCCCTCACCTAATGTTTGCAGATGACACAATTTTGTTTCTTAATGGATGTCAAAGGTCAGTGCAGGGGATGTTGGGAGTCCTTCAGGAGTATTGTAATTGGAGTGGTCAGGTGGTTAACAGGGATAAGAGTCTCTTCTATACTTCCAGAAACGTCTCGGAAAGAAGAGCCAAGTGTTTCGAAGCGGGTTTAACTATGAAAATGGCTTGTTTCCAACGGAGTATATAGGTGCTCTGGTGAGTCCTTTATCTCTCAGAATTCATCATTTTGACATAATAGTTAGCAAGATCACTGGGAATATTCTAAGTTGAAAGAACAAATTCCTATCTTTTGGAGGCCGAATCACTCTCGTGAATAGTGTCCTTGTGTCTATTCCCATGCATATTTTGTCCACCTTGAAGGTCCCTAAATCTGTGGTTGCTACTTGGGAGAAGATCATAGTGTCTTTTATTTGGGTTGGCAACTGGAAGGCCGGTATCATTGGGTGTCGGGGAAGCAGCTGGCTAGATCTTTTGCGGAGGGGGGCATCAATGTAAGGAGTGTATCATTGACCACACAAGGGTTTCATGCCAAACTTGCATGGGAGGCTCTGGAAGGGAGATCAGTTTGGGACAGGACTATGCAAGGCAGACATGGGTTGAATTTGGAGGAGAAAAGGCCAATTCCTTCTATGATTTGGAGGCTGGTCCAGCCGTATTTGGATTTCCTTCTTCAACATGCTATTTGGATGGTGGGACGGGGGGATCTCAACTTCTGGCTCCAAAACTGGGGGGCTGGCTGCTTGTGGTTCCCGGGATTCCCCACACCAACTATCTCACTTAAGGAGGCTTGTGAACACCCAGATTTTCTTTCGGCCATTCTTCAGGAGGATCACTGCCAGGAACTTAATAATATAGTGTTCAATGAGGTCCCGGGTAGACTAACATTTATGGATAGTGTGTCGGGATGGTTCTAAATTAAAGATTTTAGCTGTGCAAGAAGGGGTCCTTTTATAGTAGATCCATGGGGTGTGTCTTTGTGGTGTAAAGAGATCCCTGATAAATTCAATTTTATTCCTTGGTGTGTGAGGAATAATTCTTTACCCACAGACGATAATATCCAGTGCATGGGAGTCAGTATTGCATCCAAGTGTTGGTATTGTTGTAACCCAAGTATCAAATCAGTGGAGCATCTCTTTTTCAATAGTGAATGGGCAAAATGGATTTGGCAGGCCTTCAGGGATGGTGCTGGTTGGAGTACCTAGGGGGGTTCACTGGAGTCTTTTCTTGGAGGCTGGTTTCATGGAGCGGGAGCCAAGGGACCAGAGAGGATAGCAAGGACCATTTTCTTATTGGCAGGGTGCTGGGTTCTCTGGACAACTAGGAATGAGGTGCGACATAAGGCCTTGAGAGGATCAAGGGTCAGTCTCATCTTCAAGTCGCGGAATCTTCTATTGGACTTGGTTCATTTGTGCAGCGCCTGCCAGGGATCCCCCTCAGTAAGAACCATACTCCCAAACTCTCACTAACTTAGCCACACAACTACAGCGGGGCAGGGTCACTAGATTCGCTGGAATCCCCCACACACTGTGCTGAAGCTGAACACCGATGGATCACTTCTTGGGGAGGATATACGGGGCGTGTGTGTTATCAGAGACCATGTGGGTGTTGTGATTGAAGGATTTTCACCCTTCTTCGGCAGAGGTACTTCTCTTCAGGCGGAAGCCCAGGCGCTGGTCTTTGGACTGGAGATGTGCCAGCAGCGGCGCATCCTCATCAATGGAGTGGAGATGGATCCCTTATTTCAGCAAGCTCTCCTTGGCACATGTTCTATTACATGGAAAATTGAATACTTAATCAGAATATGCAGACTTTTGTTGGGTAATCATATGGAGGTCACCCACACATGGCCGGAGGGCAATAGGGTTGCGGACTTCTGGCTTCTTTGGCTTCTCCGGATCACCGTATGTCCTCTTTTATTTCTCTCGGGTCATTTTCAAGGGAGGGGTTTCATCATGTGGTTAGTGAATCCCTTGGCTTGAATTTTTTCGGACCCCCTTGACAGGTGCACCTCAGTTTTTTCCTGTGTTTTCTGTGTTTTCTTCCCATAAATCAATAAAAATAGTTACTTTCAGTCAGTCAGTCATAGAGATACCCTAACTTCCTTGGAGCCCTTACATCAATATAGGGTACCCTGGGGATCACAGAAACGAAGGTATGAGCTCAAATCCCCATAAGTAAATAAACATAAGAATAAGTCTTTAGAAAAAGGGCTAGTGTAACGCCCCGACCCCAGTTACCCAGAGTCAGTGCATTATTACATAACAATGGCATGATCACAAGAGAGATCAAATCTCGAAAGACCTATTAGTTTAGTAGCCTTGGAAACACTAGATATATTCATAAAGTTTTACATTACATCATTAAAATTAAAACTACAACAACATAGTCTCCATAGTCCACACTCTTATCCTCTCATACTATCCCTGCAGGTCATTCATAATTTACTTCTTCACATCCTGGGAAAAATAAAACATAGAAAAGGGGTGAGCTCAAATTCCCAGTAAGGATAACAATATAGTGGAAACATCCATAAATAAGAATAAACATTTAAGAAAATGTATAACTAAAACAAAAACCATTTAAAATTGAACTTCAACATAGTATGGAAAAAATAAAATGAAATAATGCCATTTACTTATTCACATGTATATTCTACTAATCGAATATTCAAATGTAATATCAATAACCACTTTCATAATGATGGAATGCATAGTCCCATACTATCATAACCACATAGCCAAGGCCTCGTGCCAAGACTACAAATAAGATTTTGTCAAGGCCTTGTGGCAAAACACTAGTTTGTCTCATGAGACCTACCGATGCATCGAGGAGCTAGAGCGGGCTCTAACCGTCACATATTAAGTCCAATGCATTCCCATATGAAAAGGTCCAAACATAACATAAACATTTTTATTAAAACTAGCATACAAAATGTAAATACTTCATCCATAAACCATTAATGGCATAAAAATAACACATCCACATTCAAACATATCACAAAACCTTAAATACAATATATAGGTTTTGTATCATAATACATCAACTTCAAATAAGTGTAAAATCCATCAAAAGATGTTGACATAGATGAATTCAAAACTCTTTTTAGAGAAATATCTCTTTCTATTTTGAAATCATTTAAGAGTCATATATTTATAAAATAAAAAATTTTCTTTGAAAATATTCTTATAAGCTTGTAAGGGAAGCTTCGACGATTTAATAATGGCAGAAAATAGCCGCACCCGCCGCATAAGTTTAAAAAACATTCTTACCTTAATTATGTCAAAAAGGATAAAAGGGACCTTGTTTGGAAAATGACAGAAAGATTACTTTATAAACCACTTATAAAAGTCAACAAGGGTATAAATTACTTTAACCCATATTCTAGGAAATAGTAAAAATGTTTTGAAATACATTTTTAAGAAACATGGATGTTGATGATAAAGAAGTCCCAGTAGATTATTACGTATAAACAAACTCGGATAATGAAGAGATTGAGAAATAAACCCTTACCTTATAATTTTCCTTGGTTGGGGTAGGTTAACCTCCTATATAATGGTGAAATAATTGTTATTAAATTATAAAAGAATCATATATATTAATATGATATCATATATGATCTTTTAACATTGCATTGTTAATAATCTCTTAGTATTATCGTCGTTTCGGGTGTTAACTAACTCATTTTCTTTTATATGTTTTGTTACGTAAGCCATGTTTTTCATGGATAGGTTGTATCTTATTCATATCCATAATGATATCAAGTTCTTAAACATTATTTTTAAATCATCAAATGATAATTATACTTGAATGGATATGATGGAGAATGAATCTCATCGCGTTCGTGGAGACGGTAGTCCGTACGTACGCATGAGCGACAATATCATTATTTTGATATTAAAATAATATATAATTGGATGGTATATCATATATACAGAATCATTATCATGTTATATTTATTATTTACATTAATTACAAATCATTATTATACCCATCCAAATAATAATGTGTTGAATAACAATTACACCATGACGTGGAGACGGTAAGCCGTACGTACGCACGTATTTTGACATGTCATTCAAAGGATGGAAAGAATACTGAAATATGGTGGTACGATGTTTATAATAACATCATATTATATATAATATACTGGAGTTATTATTTTATAATGGTAATAAAAAAGAAAGAAGAAGTGGAAGAAGAAAGGAACTGGAAAAATGGTGGTGAAATCATTACCTCTTCTTCGGGTTCTTCCTTTTGATTTGGCCCAAAGGGCCCTTTAGGTTGGCTTTCTGACTAAAGTAAAGCCTCTAGGATGAAGTGAGGGAAGTTTAGAGAGTATTCGAGCAGGGTTTGGCCGATAAAAAAGGCTTTGAAGGTTTGAATTAATGAGAAGGGGGAGTGACCCTTTATAAGTGGGGTGAGGGGAACCTTTAGAAATTCTAGAAATATTATTTTATAATAAATTCATATTCGGTTTATAATGGCTCCAAATTAGATTATTTAAAGGTTAAGGTGGGGATAAGTCTAAAACCACTAAACCAATAGAATTTAGATAGGTTTGGGTTACTATATTAACCTTATCTTTTAGTTTTAACTCCTAGTTAATTAGTTTGACACTTACCATGTCACTTTGTATTTTTATATTATATAGTTAATGAACATACTATATACCTCCAAGAGACCCCCAAGTGGTCCATTAATGATACAACTATCATGATATAAGTCTATTGGCCTAACCTTATATTTTTATGAATTGAACATCAATTGATAATATAATATTTGTTTTAAAAACTCTTTTTTGTCAATTTTGACAATATTTGGAAAATTGATTTTGTGAAAATCATAACAGAATGATTACATCGAAAAAAGTTAATTAAATAATTCCTAACATGTCATATTAACCTATAAAATTAGTTTAATTCAGGAAAAGTCTCAAATTATATTTATTTGGGTATTTATATTATGAATTATTTTAATTTTTCACTATTATGGTAATTAATGCATCATCATTGTATCATAAATAAATTAATTTATTTAATGTCTAAAAATTATAAATAAAATATCATTATGTATGAAATATTTTTATATTTCTAATTTATATTTATAATCGAATTTATCTTATGTGTATCCTTATATTAAATATGATTTAGTAAATAAACATTGATTTTAACTCTTTTAACTCTTCTTTGAATTAAATAATAATAAATGTCCTAATCTAATCCAAGTGGACCTAAATGATAATATTTTATTCCTAAGGTTGTTTTAGGTCGAGATACACTTGTCCAATAGAATTAGGACATGTGTTAGGTTAATATTAATATCATTTTTACCCTTAATTACCCTATTTACTTTTAACCGTGGTAAATAAAAGTAAAAAGTTACTATTCACCAAAAATTATTTTCATCTCATTGAATCACATTTTACTCCTTGATATTAAACATGTCTCACATATTTTTTAAATTCCACTCACAGAAGCGGTAAAATTAAGTTTTATGAAAAAATTAGTTTTTTAACTACCACTTAGTGGTTTCACTATTCATCAAAAAATGAAGTTTTTCAGAAAAATACCAAAAATTCACCCTAGTATAATTTCAATATTCCAAATCCAAAAATGAAGTCCACTTTGAAAAATAAAATTTAAAAATTTCAAAAAGTGGGTATTACTATTCATAACGGCTAGTTTTATTGGTTGTGGTGTGTTAGATTTTGATGTTGCGTACAACATATGCTATTGCATTATTCAAAGAGAAGTGTACCGTAGAAGCTTTGGGTGTTACATTCTCCCCTCCTTCAAATAATTTCATCCTCGAAATTTCTAGAATACTAGCTCATGAAAAGACTCTGGTGGTTCTTCATCATAAGTTCCTCGGGTTCCCACGTTGCCTCTTCCATCTTATGGTTTCTCCACAAGACTTTTACCAGATGAGTCGTCCGGTTTCTCAGTACTTGTTCTCTCGTATCACGAATCTTGACGGGCTCCTCACAATACGATAGATCCGGTTCCAGTTCTAATTCCTCATAGGTGAGTACATGTGTTGGGTCAAGCATGTATTTCCTCATTAGTGATACGTGGAACACATCGTGAACTTTGGAGAGATTTGGCGGCATTGCCAAAAGGTAAGCTACATCCCAAATTCGTTCTAGAATTTCGAAAGGTCCGCTGTACATGGGACTCAATTTACCTTTCTTACCAAAACGTATGACTCCCTTCCATGGAGATACCTTCAGGAAAACATGATCACCAACTTGAAATTCCAAATCCATCCTTCGATTATTGGCATAGCTCTTTTGCCTACTTTGAGATGCTTTGATATGGTTTTGGATTACCTTCACCTTTTCCATCGTTTCCTCCTCCAGTTCTGGGCCTACAAGTTTTCTTTCACCAACTTCATCCCAACAGGTTGGTGTGTGACTTCTCTTTCCATATAACGCTTCATATGGTGCCATCTGAATACTTGAATAGAAGCTATTGTTATAGGAAAATTCAACCAGAGGTAAATATTGATCCCATATACCCTGAAAGTCAAGTGAGCAGGATCTCAACATGTCATCTAAGGTTTGAATAGTTCATTCTAATTGTCCATCTGTTTGAGGGTGGTAGGCAGTGCTCAAATGAAGTTCAGTATCCAAGGCTTTCTGAAGACTTTTCCAGAATCTTGAAGTAAAACGAGGATCACAGTTAGAAACAATCGATAGGGGTACTCCATGAAGTCTCACAACTTCATTAATATATAGTCTTGCTAGACTTTCCAGTGGTAGATCTTCTCTTATAGAAAGAAAATGTGCTGACTTGGTAAGACGATCAACAATAACCCATATTACATCGTTCCTTCTAGGAGTCTTTGGTAGCCCCATGACAAAGTACATCGTAATATTGTCCCATTTCCACTCATGTATGGGAAGAGGTTTCATGACTCCTCCAGTCTGTTGCCTTCCTGCATTGACTTATTGACAAACCATACATCTTAACACAAAATCAGCAATCTCCCTCTTCATGTTGTCCCACTAAAAATGTTCCTTCATGTATATATACATTTTCGTGCTCCCAGGGTGTATAGAGAAATTGGAACTATGAGAATCATCCAACAATTCCCTTTTTAGATCAGGTATATCGGGAAAACAAAGTCTCTTCCTGAATTTCAAAATTCCATCTTCATACACAAAGTCTCTCAATCTCCCATCATTCACAGCTTTAATCTTCTTTTGAAATTCTTCAGCATCGGTCTGAGAACTCGTAATACTTTCTAGTAAAGATTGTTTGGAAACCATTTGAAAAAGCATTGATGTTTCACTATCCCTGGTTATTCCCATGTCCATCTTCACTAGATCCATGAAAATTGGATCCCTTTCAATTCTAATATTGTTCAAAACTCCATGATCTTTTCTGCTCAAAGAATCTGCCACATTTTTTTCCTTCCCCGGGTGGTAGTGTATCATGAAATCATAATCCTTGAGTAATTCAAGCCATTTCCTTTGCCTCATGTTGAGTTCTTTTTGTGAGAAAATATACTTCAAACTCTTGGGATCAGTATAAATCTCACATTTTTCACCATAGAGGTAGTGCCTCCATATCTTCAAAGCAAAGATCATAGCTGCTAACTCAAGATCATGAGTAGGATAGTTTTTTTCATGAATTTTCAACTGTCGTGATACATGGGCAATAACCCTATCATTCTTCATAAGGACACAACCGAGTCCTTTATTCGATGCATCACTATAAATAACGAACCCATCATTCCCCGATGGTAGATTCAATATAAGAGCATTGACTAATCTTCTCTTCAATTATTCAAAACATTCTTCACACTCTTTTGTCCAAACAAATTTAACCCCTTTACGTGTGAGATTTTTTAATGGGTTTGCCAACCGGGAAAAATTCTGGACGAACCGTTGATAATAACTTGCTAAACCAATAAAACTATGTACCTCAGTTATACTAGTTGGTGTAGGCCATTCTTGGATTGCCTTGGTCTTAGAAGGATCAACAGAGATTCCATCTTTAGATACAATATGGCCAAGAAAAGAAATCTTTTGAAGCCAGAATTCTCACATGCTAAACTTTTCATATAATTCATGTCTTCTCAGAGTCTTCAGGATAATGCACAAGAGATTTTCATTATCTTCGTAGATTTTTGAGTATACCAAGATATCATCAATAAATACCACCACAAATTCATCAAGATATTCCTTGAAAACTCTATTCATCAGATCCATGAATACAGAGGGTGCATTAGTCAACCCAAAAGGCATTATTGTAAACTCGTAATGCCTGTACCTGGTTCGAAATGTTATCTTCGAAATGTCTTCCTTCTTCAAACACAACTAATGGTATCGAGATCGAAGGTCAATCTTTGAAATGTATTGATCTCTATGCAGTTGGTCAAATAAATCATTAATGTGAGGTAGGGGATACTTTTTCTTTATTGTTATAGCATTGATCTCCCTATAGTCGATACATAACCTCATAGATCCATCTTTATTTTTAACAAAAGGAACAGGGGCTCCCCATGGAAAAACACTAGGGTGAATAAATCCCTTATTACTCAATTCCTCTTGTTGTTTCTTTAGTTCAACTTATTCTACAGTGGCCATTCTATAAGGGGTCTTTGATATAGGCCTTGATCCAGGAATTAAATCAATGGAAAACTCAACTTCTCATTCTGGAGGATGTCCAGGTAAATCTTTCGGAAACACATCTACATATTCTTTCACAATATGTACATCCTCTATTTGAACATTCCTTTCCTCACTCACTGTAATTTCATCCTCTTCCTCCCCAATAATTGAATTTAGTTGAGCTACTGGGCATGGATCTAGATAAGAATTAGGTGGTGACGATTCTTCTCTAAAGATAAGGTGTTCCTTATCATCATCATCATCAAAAATTGTAACCTCCTTCTTCTTAAAATAAATCTTCGCATCATGGTCCAAAAGCCAATCCATAATGAGGATTATATCAAACTCAATCATAGGTATGATGATGAGATCAGCGGATAAAGAAAATTTATGTGCTCTAATGGGGACTGATTCACAAAACTTTGTCGCAATGATACTTCCCTTAGGTGTTTTGACTGACAAGACCCTCGTTAAATCAAATTGGAAATATCTAATTTTCTTAGCAAACTGGGAAGATATGAAACACTGCGATGATCCAGAGTCAAATAATGCATCATCTAAACTTGAGGAAAGCATTAAATTACCTTCCACCACGTCTATCGGAGCTTCTACCTTAGTAGTAGTGATAAAATAAGTTTGGCCATGATCCCTTGGCCTTTTCTGAGGTTAGTTCCCCTGACGCTTAGGACATTCATTTTCATAATGTCCCATCGCCCTGCAATTGTAGCATTAGACATCAGTAGCTTTTTTCTTCCACTTGCAATCATGAGCTTGGTGGCTTTTTTCACCACACTTGTAACAGACTCCCGCTCCCTTCAAGAAAGTACTAGGGCATTTCTTCCCACATTTACCATAGTATGGATATTCATGCTTTCCCTTCTTCCCCTTATTTCCATTCCCATATTGATCAGAAGATCTCTTCTTCTCTTGCTTTGCTTTAAAGTCATAAGACTTAGAGAATTCATTTTCTTTCTTAATAGCACATGAGAAAATGTCTTTGTATGATGGGGAGGATTGTGAGACTAATGCTTGACGGGGAAATGGTTTTAACCCATCAAAGAAACGATCAATCTTACTTCTTGGGTTACATATATAATCTCCAGCATACCTTGATATCCTTGTAATGTTAGCCTCATACTTTGTGACATTATCATCCTCCTTTTGTCTCAGACTCAGAAATTGCCTTTCCATATCTGCTCGATGGTCATGAGGAAAGTATTTTTCTAAAAACAGATCCTTGAACTCCCTCCATTCCATATTTTATACTTCATCATCTTCCTTTGTGTTTTGAATAAATGACCACCATTGATCAGCATCTCCAGTGAGGTGATAAACTGCCATGACAACTTTTTCCCTTTCACTACTCCCCAAAGCCTAAAATATTTTCTCCAAGGAACTTATATATTGTTCAACTACTAATGGATTTTTACTCCCATTGAATGTTTGTGGTTTCTACCTCATGATGCGATCTAACATTGATCCTCCACGCTGTGGATCAGGGTGCTCTATACGGGTAAGGTCATTATTCCTAACCTGAGTGAGTTGTCCTAGTATTGTGATTAGTTGATTATCACCAGTTGCATCACCAGCTCCACTATAATTATCTTGAGCAGGAGGGAAATCTCTACATGGAGTGCGTGCATTGATACGGTTTCCATTTCTTCCACTAGGCACCATTTCTAAACAATGGCATAAACTAGATCAGTTTATAAATCAAAATACATAATTCCATACTTATAAAACACTTAACATAAATTGAACTATTTATGGATATAATCCATAATCATAAAAATGTTTTCTTTGAGGAAGTATATACTCATAAACCCTTCATAATTATTTGTAAAGAAAATGAGAGTTATCCTAAGCATATCCCCCGGGAGTGTCGTAACCAAGAGTACAGCAAGGCCCGTTTTCATGCACCAGTTCTCGTTCGAGTCCATCTCAAAGCGGTGTTTTCGGGTTTTACCCCTAGGTACATATGTGTCAGATCCGTCTCTACCTGTTCGTATCCAGACAGGGATGTATTTCTCAGAAAACTCACAAAATCTCTACAATACCAAAATTCTAGGAAGTTCTTCTATACTAATCCTCAATGTACATCTTAGATCTATGTGCTCTAATCAGAGTTTATCTAAATCTTGCTTCCAAGGTTTGTACTAAACTTCCTCTGATACAAACTGTAATTCCCCGACCCTAGCTACCCAGAGTCGGTGCATTATTACCTAACATTGGCATGATCACAAGAGAGATCAAATCTCGAAATACCGATTAGTCTAGTAGCCTTGGAAACACTAGATATATTCATAAATTTTTACATTACATCATAAATATGAAAACTACAACAACATAGTCTCCATAGTCTACAGTCTTATCCCCTCATACTATCCCTACAGGTCATTCATAATTTACTTCTTCACATCCTAGGAAAAATAAAACATAGAAAAGGGGTGATCTCAAATGCCCAATAAGGATAACAATATAGCAAAAACATTAATAAATAATAATAAACATTTAAGGAAATGTATAACTAAAAGAAAAGCCTTTTAAACATGAACTTCAAAATAGTATGGAAAAAATAAAATTAAATAATTCGATTTACTTATTCACATGGATATTCTACTAATCGAATATTCACATGCAATATCAATAACCACTTTCATAATGATGGAATACATAATTCCAGACTATCATAACCACATATCCAAGGCCTCGTGCCAAGACTACAAATAAGATTTTGTCAAGGCCTAGTTACAAGACAGTAGTTTGTCTCATGAGACCTACCGATGAATCCAGGAGCTATAGCAGGCTCCACCCGTCACATATTAAGTCCAATTCATTCCCATATGAAAAGTTCTAAACATAACAGAAATATTCATATTAAAACTAGCATACGAAATGTAAATACTTCATCCATAAACCATTAATGGTATAAAAATAACACATCCATAGTCAAATATATCACAAAACCTTCAATACAATATAGAAATTTTGTATCACAATAAATCAACTTCAATTAAGCGTAAAATCCATCAAAGGATGTTGATATAGATGAAATGAAAACTCTTTTTAGAGAAATATCTCTTTCTATTTTGAAATAATTTAAGAGTCATATATTTATAAAATAAAACATTTTCTTTGAAAATATTCTTATAATATTTTAAGGGAAGCTTAGAGTATTTTATAACGGCGGAAAATAGCCGCACCTGTCGTATAAGTTAAAAAACATTCTTACCTTAATTATGTCAAAAAGGTTAAAAGAGACCTTGTTTGGAAAATGACAGAAAGATTCATTTATAAACAACTTATAAAAGTCAACAAGGGTATAAATGAATTTAACCCATATTCTAGTAAATAGTAAAAATGTTTTGAAATACATTTTTAAGAAACATGGATGTGGATGATAAAGAAGTCATAGTACATTATTACATATAAACATCCTCGGATAATGAAGAGATTGCGAAATAAACCCTTACCTTGTACTTTTCCTTGGTTGGGGTAGGTTAACCTCTTGTATAATGGTGAAATAATTGTTATTAAATTATTCAAGAATCATATATATTAATATGATATCATATATGATCTTTTAACATTGCTTTGTTATTAATATCTTAGTATTATCGTCGTTTCGGTTGTTACCTTACTCGTTTTATTTTATATGTTTTATTATGTAAGCCATGTTTGTAATGAATAGGTTGTATCTTATTCATATCCAGAATGATATCACGTCCTTAAAAATTATTTTTAAATCATCAAATGATAATTATACTTGAATGGATACGATGGAGAATGAATCTCATCTCGTTCGTGGATACTGTAGTCCGTACATACGCACGAGTGACAATATCATTATTTTGATATTAAAATAATATATAATTGGATGGTATATCATATATAAATAATCGTTATCAAGTTATATTTATTATTCGCATGAATTACAAATCATTATTATACCCGTCCAAATAATAATGTTTTGAATAACAATTACACCACGACGTGGAGACGGTAAGCCGTACGTACGCATATATGGTGACATTACATTCAAAGGATTGATAGAATACTGAAATATGGTTGTACCATGTTTATAATAACATCTAAGTGTATATAATATACTGGAGTTATTATTTTAGAATGGTAATAACAAAGAAATAAGAAGTGGAAGAAGAAAGGAACTTGAAAAAGGGTGGTGAAATCATTACCTCTTATTTGGGTTCTTCCTTTTGATTTGATCAAAAGGTCTCCATAGGTTGGCTTTATGACTAAATTAAGGCCTCTAGGATTAATTGATGGAGGTTTAGAGAGTATTTGGGCAGGGTTTGGCAGAACCAAAAGGCTTTGAAGGTGTGAATTAATGAGAAGTGGGAGTTCCCTTTTATAAGAGGGGTGAGGGGCACCTTTGGAAAAGATAGAAATATTATTTTATAATAAATTCATATTCGGTTTCTAATGTATCCAAATTGGATTATTTAACGGTTAAGGCGGGGATAGGTCGAAAATCACTCATCCAATAGAATTTTGATAGGTTTGGGTTACTATATTAACCTTATCTTTTAGTTTTAACTCTTAGTTAATTAGTTTGACACTTACCATGTCACTTTGTATTTTTATATTATATAGTTATAAAACATACTATATACCTCCAAGAGACCCCCAAGTGGTACATTAATGATACACCTATCCTGATATAAGTCTCTTGTCTGATCCTAATATTTTTAGGAATTGAATATCAATTAATAATATAATATTTGTTTTAAAAACTCTTTTATGTCAATTTTGATACTATTTAGAAAATTGATTTTTGTAAAAATTATAACAGAATGATTACTTCGAAAAAGGTTAATTAAATCATTTCTCACATGTCATATTGACCTATAAAATTAGTGTAATTCATAAAAAGTCTCAAATTATATTTATTTGGGTATTTATAATAACAATTATTTTATTTTTTCACTATTATGGTAATTACTGCATCATCATTGTATCATAAATAAATTAAATTATTTAATGTCTAAAAATTATAAATAAAATACCAAAATGTAGGAAATACTTTTAGCTTTCTAATTAATATTTATAATCGAAATTATCTTATGTGTAACCCTATATTAAAAATGTTTTTGTAAATAAACTTTGATTTTAACTCTTTTAACTCTTCTTTGAATTAAATAATAATAAATGTCCTAATCTAATCCAAGTTGACCTAAATGATAATATTTTATTACAAAGGTTTATTTTTGTCGATATACACTTTTCCAATAAAATTAGGACATGTGTTAGGGTAATATTAATATCATTTTTAACCTTAATTACCCTATTTACTTTTAACCGTGGTAAATAAAAGGAAAAAGATACTATTCACCAAAAATTATTTTCATATCATTGAATCATATTTTACTCCTTGATATTAACCGTGTCTATTGGGTTTCTTAAATTCTACTCATAGAAGTGGTAGGATTATGTTTTATGAAAAATTCAGTTTTTTAACTACCACTTAGTAGTTTCACTATTCATCAAAAAATGAAGTTTTTCGAAAAAATACCAAAAATTCACCCTAGGATAATTTTGATATTCTGAATCCAAAAATGAATTCCATTTTGAAAAATAAAATTTATAAATTTCAAAAAGTGGGTATTACTATTCATAACGGCTAGTTTGATTGGTTGTGGTGTGTTAGAACTCGATGTTGCGTACAACATACGCTATTGCATTATTCAAAGAGAAGCGCACCATAGAAGCTTTTGGTGTTACAGCTAGAGATGATGATATAATGACATAAAATGGTGCAACACCCCAACCCCAGTTTACTAGATTCGTTGCATTATTTCATAACATTGGCATGATACAAGGAAATCATGTCCCGAAATACCGACCATTTTAGTATCCTTGGATGTACTAGATACAATCATAAATTTACATTACATTATAAAATGAAAAGAAACAACAAAATTGTCTCCATTGACCACATTAATATCCCGTATACTATCCCTATAGGTCAGTCATAATATAATTCTTCGCATCCTAGAAAAAATAAAACATAGAAAGGGGTGAGCTCAGATTCTCAGTAAGGATAACAATATCGTGGAAATTTTCATAAATAAGCATAAAGATTTTAAGGAAATGTATAAGACCAAAACATAATCTTTTTAAACATAAGCTTCATCATAATATCAAAATGATATATCAAATAATTCCATTTACTTATTCATATGGATATTCTACTAGCCGAATAATCACATGGATTATCAATAACCAATTTAATAATGATGGAATGCATAATGCCGGAGTTTATAACCAAATAGTAAAGGCCTTCTGACAAGAGTGCAAATAAGAGTTTTTCAAGGCCTTGTTCCTTGACACTAGTTTGTCTCATGGGACATACCGATGCATCGAGGAGCTATAGCGGGCTCCACCTGCAGCTTACTAAGTCCAATGCATTCCTCATATGAAAATGTTTAAAAATAAAATAAATATTCATATAAAAACTAGCATAATAAATTTCAATAATTTATCCATAAACCATGAATGATATAAAATAACATATCCACATTCAAATATATAACATAACCCTCAATAAAATATGGAAGATTTGTATCATAATAAATCAACTTCGAACAAGTTTAAAATCAATCAAAGGATGTTGACATAGAAGAAATGAAAACAATTTTTTAGAAATACCTCATTATATTTTGAAACCATTTAAAAGAAAACATTTATTTTGGATTTATTCTTATAAGATTTTAAGGGAAGCTTATAAGGAGTTATAACGACAGAAAATAACTGCACACGCCGTTTAATTTAAAAAACATTCATTCCTTAATTTTGTCGAAAAGGTCGTATTGTACATTTGTTTGGAAAATGAAATAAATATTCCTTTATAAAAATATTTTAAAAATTAAATCAAGGGTATAAAGGAATTTAACCCATAGTATAGGAGATAGTAAAAATTTTTTGAAATAAATTTTAAGAAACATGGATGTGGATTATTAAGAGGTCCCAGTAGATAATTATGTATAAACCACCACAGATAATGAAGAGATTGTAGAATTAACCCCTACATTGTAATTTTCCTTGGTCTGGGGTAGGTTAACCTCTTGTATAATGTTGAAATAGTTGTTATTTAATTATACCATGACCATATAAATAAATATGATATCATATATGATCATCTAATATTGATTAGTTATTTATATTTCAGTAGTATCATCGTTTCGGGTGTCAAGTGATTCATTTTCCTTTATATGCTTTGTTACGTAAGTCATGTTTGTTATGGATAGGATGTATCTCATTATTATACAGAATTATATCAGGAATTTAAAAATTATTTTTAGTCATCAAATAAAAATTAATCTTTAATGGTTATGATGGGGATTGACATCTCATTGCGTCATGGAGACGGTAAGCCGTACATACGCATGAGCGACAATATCTTTTTTTGATGGTGAAATCGTATATAATTGGATTTTATATCATAAATAAATAAAAATTAACATGTTTATATTTATTATTTAAATATTTTATAGTAATTATTATATCCATCCAAATAATGAAGTGTTTGAATAACAAACTACACCACGACGTGGAGACGGTAAGCCGTACGTACACACCTATGGTGACTTTGTCATTTATAGGATGTATAGAATAATAAATATGGTTGTACCATATTTATAATAAAATTATATTATGTAGAATGTACTATAGTTATTATTTTGGTATGGAAACAACAAAGAAAGAGGAAGTGGAAGAAGAAAATAACTTGAAACAGGGTGGTGAAAGTGTTACCTCTTCTTCGGGTGTTTCCTTTTGAGTTGATCGAAAGGCCTTCTTAAGTTGGATTTCTGACAAAAGTAAGGACTCTAGGATTAAGTGAGGAAAATTGGGAGGATATTTGGGCAGGGTTTGGCTGATCCAAATGGCTTTGGAGGTGTAAAATTAAGAGAAGAGGAAGTAAACTTTTATAAGATAGGTGAGGGTCACTTTAGGAAAAGCTTGAAATATTATTTTATAATAAAATAATTTTTATTTTATAATAGCTCCAAAATAATTTATTTTGAGGATCAGGTAGGGATGGGTCTAAAATCTCTCAGAAAATATGTTATAGATAGGTTTGGGTCACCATATTAATCATATCTTTTATATTTAACTCTTACTTAAATAGTTTTACATTTACCATGTATCTTTGTATTTTTATATTATATGTTTAATAAAATTACAATAAACTACCAAGAGAACCCCAAGTGGTTCATTATTGATATATATAACCTTATATAAGTCCTTTGACAGAAATTTATATTTTTAGGAATATTATATCAATTAATAATATAATATTTCTTTTAAAAAATATTTAATGTCAATTTTGACACTGTTTGGTATTTGTTCTTGTTAAAATCATAACAGCATGATTAATTCGAAAAAAATTATTGAATCAACCCTAACATTTTATATTAACATAAAAAATAATTTTAATTCATAAAAATTCTCAAATTACATTTATTTGGATATTTATAATATCAATTATTTCAATCTTTCATTAATAAGGTAATTACTGCATCATCATTATGTCATAAATAAATTTAATTATTTAATGTCTAAAAGTTATAAATAAAATAGAATTATGTAGTAAATATTTTTATATTTATAATACATATTTATAGTTGAATTTATCTTAGGTATAACCTTATATTAGAAATGGTTTAGTTATTAAACTTTTAATTTAAAACTTTTTACTCTTCTTTAAATAAAATAATAATAAATGTCCTAAACTAATCCAAGTGGACTTAATAGATCATATTTTATTAATAATATTTTTTTGGTCTAAATAAACTTATCCAATAGAATTAGTCCATGTTTTAGGATAATAATAATACCATTTTTACCTTTAATTACCCTATTTACTTTTAACCATGGTAAATAAAAGTCAAAAGACACTATTCACCAAAAATTATTTTTAACATGTTGAACCACATTTTTCATACTGATATAAACTGTGTCTCTTGGATTTTATAAATTCTATGAACAAAAGTGGTAAAATTAAGTTTTATGCAAATTTACAATTTCTCCTAGAAGGTGGGTAAATCACAGTAAAAAGTTCAATAAAATTTTATACATCTAATTTTATTTAAAAAATGAATTTAGTGAATTACATTGAACTAATATTGGTATTATGTATCTATTTTTACATAAAATAAATTTATATAAAATAAATTATTATTTAAATAAAAAGTGGTTTTTAAACAATAACACAATGTTTTTAGCTATTCATCTAAAATTGAATGTTTTTAGAAAAATACAAAATTTCACCCTAAGCTAATTTCGATATTCCAAAACCCAAAATGAAGTCCATTTTGAAAAATAAAATTTATAAAAATTTAAAAAGTGGGTATTACTATTCATAACAGCTGGTTTGATGGTTGTGGTGTGTTTGAACTCAATGTTGCGTACAACACAAGATATTGTATTATTCAAAGAGAAGCATACCATGAAAGCTTGGGGTGTTACATTCTTCTCTCCATTAAATAATTTCATCCTCGAAATTTCTAGAATATCAATATATTAAATGAATCGGGTGGTTTTCCATCATAAGTTCCTCAGATTCCCACATCACCTCTTCCATCTTATGGTTTATCCATAGAACTTTACTAGAAGAGTCATCCGGTTTCTCAACACTTTTTCTCTAGTATCCAAAATCTTGATAGGCTCTTCACAATAAGACATATTGGTTTCCAGTTCTATTTCTTCATCGGTGAGTACATACATTGGTTCAGGCATGTATTTTCTCAACAGTGATATGTGGAACACATCATGAACTTTGGAGAAACATTGCGTCATAGCCAAATGGTAAGATACAACTCCAATTCGTTCGAGAATTTCGAAAGGACCTATGTATATAGGACTTAATTTTCCCTTCTTAGCTAATCGTATAATTCCCTTCCATGGAGATACCATCAAGAAAACATGTTCTCCTACCTAAAATTCCAAATCCTTATTTCAGTTATTGGCATAGATCTTTTTCGTACATTAAGCTTCTTTGATGTGGGTTTGGATAATCATCACCTTTTCCATTGTTTCTTCAATGAGTTCCCGGGATATGAGTTTTCTTTCAACAACATCATCTTAATAAGTTGGTGTGTGAAATCTCATTCCATATAATGCTTCATATGGTTCCATCTGAATACTTCAATGGAAGCTATTGTTATATGTATATTCTACCAGAGGTAAATATTGATCCCACATACCTTGAATGTCAAGGGAGAAATATCTCAACATGTATTCTAAGGTTTGAATAGTCTATTTTGATTGTCCATCAATTTGAGGGTGGTAGGTAGTGCTCAAACAAAGATCAGTATCCAAGGTCATCAGAAGACTTTTCCAGAATCATGATGTAAAATGGGGATCATGATCATAAACAATCGATAAGGGTACACCCTGAAGTCTTACAACTTCATTAATATATAGTCTTCCTAAATTTTCAAGTGCTAAATCTTCTCTTAAAGTATAATAATGTGCTGACTTGGTAAGATGATCAATAATGACCCATATTGCACCATTCCTTATAGAAGAATTTGGGAGATGCATTAAAAATCAATCATAATATCATCTCATTTCCACTCAGGTATGGGAAGAGGTTTCATGACTCTTCCAGGACATTGCCTTCTAGCTTTCACTTGTTGACAAACCATACATATTGACACAAAATCAACAATATCCCTCTTCATGTTGTCCCACTAAAAATGTTTCTTCAAATATCTAGACATCTTGGTGCTCCTAGGGTGTATATAGAAATTGGATCTATGAGCATCATCCAAAAATTCCCTTTTTAGATCAGGTATATCGGGAAAACAAATCCTCTTACCTAATTTCAAAATTCCATCTTTATATATGAAGTCACTCAATCTCCCATCATTCACAGCTTTAATCTTCTATGGAAACTCCTCCTCATCAGTCTAAGAACTCTTTATCCTTTCAAGTAAACATAGTTTGGAAACCATTTGAAAAAGTATTTTTGTTTCACCTTTTATGGATATTCCAATAACCATCTTTACTAGTTCCATGAAAATAAAATCACTTTTAACCCTAATCTTGTTAAAAACTCCATGATTTTTTCTGCTCAAAGAATCTTCCACCTTATTTTCCTTCCATGGGTGGTAGTGTATAGTTAAATTATAATCCATGTGTAGTTCAAGACATCATATTTGCCTCATGTTGATTTATTTCATGGAGAAAATATACTTCAAACTCTTCTGTTTAGTATAAATCACACATTTTTCACCATAGATATAGAGTCTCCATATTTTCAGAGGAAAGATTACATCTTCTAACTCAAGATCATGGGTGGGAATGTTTTTCTCATGAATTTTCAGCTGTCATGATGTATATTCAATAACCCTATCATTCTACATAAGGACCCAACTAAGTCCTTTCTTTGAAGCATCACTATAAATAACAAAACCATCATTCCCCAATGGTAGAGTCAAGATAGGAGGATTGAATAATCTCCTCTTTAGTTATTCAAAACATTCTTAACACTCTTTTATCCAAAAAAATTTAACCCCTTTATGTGCGATCTTGGTTAATGGGTTATCCAATCGAGAAAAATTCTAGATTAAACGTTGATAATAACCTGCTAAACCAATAAAACTATGTACCTCAGTTATAATTTTCAGTGTTAGCCATTCTTGGATTGCCTTTGTTTTAGAAGGATCAATAAAAATTCCATCCTTAGAGATAATATGAACAAGAAAAGAAATCTTCTAAAGCCATAATTCACACTTTCTAAACATCCCATATAATTTATTTTTTCTACGAGTCTTTAGGATAATGCGCAAGTGATTTCCATGATATTCTTAGCTTTTGGAATATACCATGATATCATCACAAAATACCACTAAAAAATCATCAAAATATTCCTTGAAAACTCAGTCTATTAGATCCATGAAAATAGAGGGTGCATTAGTCAGCCCAAAAGGCATTACTAGAAACTCGTAATGCTCATACCTAGTTTGAGATGATATTTTCATAATGTCTTCCTTATTTATACACAATTGATGATATCCAGATTGTAGGTCAATATTTGAAAAATATTTATCTTCATGAAGTTGGTCGAATAGATCATCAATGCGATGTAGGGGATACTTGTTCTTTACTGATATAGCATTTATCTCTCTATAGTCAATGCACACTCTCATATATCAATATTTCATCTTAACAAAAATAATAGGGGATCTCCATGGAGAAAAAATAGGGCGAATAAATCCCTCATTACTCAATTTCTCTTTTTGTTTCTTTAGTTCAACTAATTTCACAGTGGTCATTCTACAAGGGTCTTCGATATTGACCTTGAATTAGGAATTAAATCAATGGAAAACTCAATTTCTCATTCTAGTGGATGTCCAGGTAAATCCTAGGGAATCACATCAACAAATTCTGGCTCAATAGGTACATCTTCTATTTGAACATTCTATTCTTCACCCATAGTTATTTCATTCTCCTCCTTTCTAATAGTTGAATTTAGGTGAGCTATTGGGGGTAGATCTAGATAAGAATCAGGTTGTGATGTTTCTTCTCTGAAGATAAAGTAATCCTTATCATCATTGAGAATTGCATCATCCTTCTTTCAATAAATTTTCACATCATGGTTCGAAAGGAAATCCATATCGAGGATTATATCAAATTCAATCATGGGTATTACTATGAGATCAGAATATAAAGAACATTTATATTCCCTAATGGAAACTGATTTCCAAAACATTGTTTCAATGATACTCCCCTTAGGAATTTTGACTAAAAACTCCATTGTTAAATCAAATTAGAAATATCTAATTTTCTAAGAAAACTTGGATGATTTTAAACAATGCAATGATCTAGGATCAAATAAATCATTGGATAAACATGATGAAACCATTAAAATACCAGCCACCATGTCTTTCAGAGCTTCAACCTTAGTATTAGTGATCGTATATGCTTGTATTTGATCCCTTGGCCTTTTCTATGGTAAGTTTCCCTAATTCTTATGACATTCATTTTCATAATTCCCCATTTCATTACAACTGCAGCATTCAACATTGACAGCCTATTTCTTCCCCTTGCAATCACAAGCATGGTGGCCCTTTTCACCACACTTATAACAAACTCCCAATCCCTTCAGGCAAGTACCAGGGTGTTTCTTCCCACATTAACTGCAGGATGGATATTCAAATTTTCCCTTCTTCCCCTTATTTCCATTTCCAGAGTTTTCAGAAGATATCTTCTTCTCTTTATTTTCTTTAAAGTCATAAGACTTAGAGAATTCCTTTTCTGTCTTGATAACACATAAGACAACTTCATCGTATGATGAGAAGGATTGTGAGACTATTGATCGACGAAGAAATAGTTCTAACCCATGAATGAATCAATCATTACTACTTCTTGGGTTATGTATAGAATCTTCTGCATGCCTTGCTAACCTTGTAATGTTATCCTCATACTTTGCGACATTCTCATCCTCCTTTTGCCTCATAATTAGAAATTGCCTTCCAATATCCTCTCGATGATCATAAGGAAAGTACTTTTCTATGGAAATCTCTTTAAACTCCCTCCATTCCATATTTGATACTTTTTCATCTTCCTTTGTGTTTTGTTTTAATGACCACCATTGATTTGCATCTCCCTTGAGGCGATAAACATCCATGAAAACTTTTTCCCTTTCACTACTCCCCAAACCATGAAATATTTTCTATAAGGAACTTATCCATTTCTCAGCTACAAATGGATTTGTAGTCCCATTGAATTTTGGTGGTTGTTACCTCATGAAGCGGTTTAACATTGATCCTCTGTGTTTTGGATAAGGGTACTCTATATGTGTAAGGTTATTATTCATAACCTGAGTGAGTTGTCCCAGTATGGTGATAAGCTGATCAGCTCCAGTGGCATCACCAGCTCCACTATAATTATCTTGAGTAGGATGGAAATCCGTACATGAATTACGTGCGTTGGAATGGTTTCCATTCCTTCCACTAGGCACCATTTCTAAACAATCCCACACACTAGATTAGTTTATGAATCGCAATACGTATTTCTAAACAAGTAAAACACTTTACATAAATTGAACAGTTTATGGATATAATCCATAATTATAAAAATGTTTAATTTTAAAATGTGTATACTCATAAATTATTCATAATGTTTTGTAAATAAAATGTGAATTATCATAGGCATATCCCCCCATGAGTGTTGTAACCAAGAGTGCAACAATGCCTGTTGTCGTGCACCAGTTCCCATTCAAGTCTCACTCAAAGAGGTGTTTTCGGGTTTTACCCCTAGGTACATCTGTGTTAGAGACGCCTCTACCTGTTTGTATTCAGATAGGGATGCTTTTCTTTGAAAACTCACAAAATATACACATTACCAAAATTTTAGGAAGTTCTTCTATACTATTCATAAAAGTCTATCATATGGTAGTGTTCTCTAATCAGAGTTTTTATAAATCCCTCTTCCAAGGTTTGTAATAAATTTCCTATGATACCAACTATAATTCCCCAACCCCAGTTACCCAGAGTCAGTGCATTATTATATAACATTGTCATGATAAAAGGAAATCATGCCCAAAAAGACTGATCACTTTAGTAGTCTTTGAAGTACTAGATACATTCATATGTTTTACATTACAGTATAAAATGAAAAAAAATGTCTCTATTGACCACATTCATATCCCATATACTATCCCAATAGGTCAGTCATAATATACTTCTTCGTATCCTATGAAAAATAAAACATAGAAAGGTGTGAGCTCAGATGCTCAGTAAGGATAACAATATAGCGGAAACTTTCATAAATAAGCATAAAAATTCTAAGGAAATTTATTAGATTAAAACATTATCCTTTTAAACATAAACATAGGAGTAATATGAAAATTATAGATCAAATAATTCCATTTACTTATTCACATGATTATTCTACTAGTCGAATAATCACATGCCAAATCAATAGCTAATTTCATAATGGTGGAATGAATAATGCCGGACTTCATAACCACATAGTCAAGGCCTTATTCGAAATGTAAAAATAATATTTTGTCAACACCTTGTGCTAGGAAACTAGTTTTTCTAATGATACCCTCTAATGCATCGAGGAGCTATGGCGGGCTCCACCCGTCACATACTAAGTCCAATGCATTCCTCATATGAAAAGGATTAAACATAACATAAAATCCGTGTTAAAACTAGCATATGGAATGTCAATTATTTATCCATAAATCATGAATGGTATAAAATAAAACATCCATAGTCAAACATATCACAAAAACCATCAATACAATATGGAAGATTTGTATCATAATAAATCAACTTCAAACAAATTTAAAATCCATCAAAGGATGTTGACATAGATGAAATACAAAATATTTGAATAAAAAACCTATTTTTATTTTCAAACCAGTTAAAAGAAAACATTTATTTTGGAAATATTCTTATAATCTAGTAAGGGATGCTTTGAAGGTGTTATAATGGAAAAAATAGACGCATCCGCTGTATATGTTAAAAAAACATTCTTTCCTTCATTTTGTCGAAAAGGTCGCAAATTACTTGGTTTGGAAAACGAAGGAAAGATTCATTTATAAACATATTATAAAAATATAAAAAAGGTATAAATTACGTTAACCCATAGTCTAGGAAATTGTAAAAATGTTTTAAAATACATTTTAAGAAACATTTTTGTGTATGATAAAGAGGTCTCAGTAGATAATTACGTATAAACAACCTCGGATAATGAAGAGATTGTAGAATTAACCCTTACCTTATAATTTTCCTTTTTTGGGGGCAGGATAACCTCCTGTATAATGGGGAAATAATTGTTATTAAACTATAAAATAATATTATACATTAATATGATATCATTAATGATCTTATAATATTTCTTTGTTTAAGATATTTTAGTAGAATCATCGTTTTGGGTGTAAACTGATCCATTTTCCATTATTTGATTTGTTACATAAGTCTTGTTTCTTATGGATATGATGTATTTTATTCATATCAAAAATGATATAATGTATTTAATAATTATTTTTAATCATAAAATGAAATTTATTCTTTAATGGATATGATGGGGAATGGCATCTCATCGCGTTGTGGAGACGTAAGCCGTACGTATGCACGAGAGACAGTATCATTTGTTTGATGGTGAAATCATATATAATTGGATGGTTTATCATAAATAAAGAATCATTAACATGTTTATATTTATTATTTACATTGGTTACACTCATTATTATACCCATCCAAATAATTAGGTGTTTGAATAACAAACTACACCACGACGTTGAGACGGTAAACCGTACGTACACACGTATGGTGACTTTGTCATTTATAGGATGAATATAATAATGAATATGGTTGTACCATATTTAAATTAACATCAAAGTGTGTAGAAGGTACTATATTTATTATTTTTTATGGAAACAACAAATAAAGAGGATGTGGATGAAGAATATAACTTGAAAGAGGGTGGTGAAATTATTACATGTTCTTCGGGTGTTTCCTTTTGAGTTGATCAAAAGGGCTACTTAGGTTGGATTTCTGATCAAAGTAAGGACTCCATGATTAATTAAGGGAATTTGGGAGGATATTTTTTCATGGTTTGGACAAGGCAAATGGATTTGGAGGTTTTAAATTAAGATAATGGGAAGTACCCCTTTATAAGAGAGGTGAGGGTCACTTTTGGAAAAGCTTGAAATATTATTTTAGAATAAAATAATTTTCAGTTTATAATAGCTCCAAAATGATTAATTTTGAGGTTATGGTGGGTATGTATTTAAAACATCTCATCCATTATGTTTTAGACAAGTTTATATCAAGATATTAATTTTATCTTTTAGATTTAACTCTTAGTTAAATAGTTTGGAATTTACCATGTCTCTTTTTATTTTTATATTATATAGTTAATACACATACTATAAACTACCATGAGAACCCCAAGTGGTTAATTATTGATATATATAACCTTATCTAAGTCCTTTGGCCAATCCTTAGATTTTAAGGAATATTATATCAATTAATAATATAGTATTTGTTTTAAAAACTCTTTTATGTCAATTTTGACGCTATTTGGTATTTGTTTTTGTTAAAATCATAACAGTGTGATTACTTCGAAAAAAATTCATTTAATCAATCATAACATGTTATATTAACATATAAAACTAGTTAAATTTATTAAAAGTCTAAAATTACATTTATTTGGATTCTTATAATATTAATTATGTTAATAATTCATTAATATGTTAATTATTGCATCATCATTGTGTCATAAATAAATTTAATTATTTAATGTCTAAAAATTAGAAATAAAATAACATTATGAATTAAATATTATTTACCCTTATAATGAATATTTATAGTCGAATATATCTTATGTATATCCCTATATTAAAAATGGTTTAGTTATTAAACATTGAATTTTACACTTTTAACTCTTCTTTAAATAAAATAATAATAAATGTCCTAAACTAATTCAAGTGGACCTAAAGGACCATATTTTACTCCTAAGGTTGTTTTTGGTCTAAATAAACTTATCAAATATAATTAGGACATGTTTTAGGGTAATAATAATATCATTTTAACCATTAATTACCCCATTTACTTTTAACCGTGGAAAATAAAAGTCCAAAGTTACTATTCAGAAAAAAATATTTTATCTTATTAAACCACATTTTACTTACTAATATCAACCCTGTTTCTTGGATTTTTTTAATTCAACTCACTTAAGCGGTAAAATTATGTATTATGAAAATTTTCAATTACTTCTAGAAGGTGGGTAAAAGACGGTAAAAAGTTCAATAAAATTTTATACATCTAATTTTATTATAAAAATGACTCCAATGAATTACATTGAACTAATATTGGTATTATGTATCTATTATGACTTAAAATAAATTTAAAGAAAAGAAAATTTTATTTAAATAAAAATTGGGGTTTAAACAATAACACAATGTTTTTCACTATTCATCAAAAATTGAAAGTTTTCATAAAAATACCAAAAATTCACCCTAAGCTATTTTTGATATTATGAATCCAAAAAGTATGTACTTTTGAAAAAAAATTATAAAATTTCAAAAAGTGTGTATTAATATTCATAACTGACAGTTTGATTGGTTGTGGTGTGTTTAAACTCGAAGTTGTGTACAACAAAAGCTATTGTATTATCCAAAGAGAAGTTTACCGTGGAAGCTTGGGGTGTTACAATGGAATATAGAATCATAACATATAAACAAGGTATTATATAAAAATTATTTCATAGTAATGTGATAGAAACATAAATCATGACTTTAGCACAATTCAAGGGTCGTTTCACATAGAGGAGCATGGGACAAGTTTAACCACCAAGACGGTTGCACATGGTAGCACAAATCAAGGCTAACCGCCAAGATCGTTGCACATAACGTCTTACGAGACTCAAAATTACCCAAATAATTGAAGAACTGTCTGGGATAACCCATCTTAACATGTTCATGAATATTCTTTCCATATAAATAATCATACATAATCAATAATACATAAACATAAGGGAACCCGTGGAGAGAAATGGGTATCACATTCATGTCAAAAAGGATAATGAATGGGCGTATCATAAAAGTGTCCATGAGGGAAAGGAATTAACAGGTTTAGGAACATTTTTAAGGTAAAATAGGTATATATCATGGTAATTGATGTCAAATAGAAGAGACAACATGTAAGATGAGTATTTAAGAAATTCTTAGCATTAAAACATTTTAGTGCATTTTTAAAGAAAACACTAAATAACATTTAAAATAAAAAGGTTACAATATTTTATATAAAACAAGAAGTGATAAAATAATGTTTTAATATTAAAAATAATGAATTTATAAAAACAATGGTTTCTCAAAACAAATGGCAGAGTTCCCTTGAAATTGGGTAAAATTTTGGGATGTTCCCTTAAAACGTGTTTGTTTATTAGGAAGTATCAAGGTGGGAATCACATAAAGGAATGTATATCTCTAAAATAGAATGATGGATGGATCATGAAACATTAGTTTGGATCATATTCCCAATTTTTAGAAGTTGTACATAAAAATAATATACAACATCATTTGGGTAAAAAGAAAGATAGAGAAACCTGAAGGAATAAAGACAGTTTGTGTATAATCCCTTACAGAATATTGACATGGTATCAGGTGTAAATAAGAGGGATTAATGAGAGAAAATGGTATTCATCATCTATTATACATCATTCTAATATTATTGGTAAGGTGAAAAATTATACCACATCATTTGTAATTACATGTAAATTGGCATAACATATAAGAGATTCTTGAATAAATGTGAGACAAAGAGGATCCCTTACCTTAAGTCTGATGGTGATATTTTCTTGATATTAATGACCTTATTAATAAACTTAAGTTCATTAATTAATAATTCCATAACATATTTTACCTGTAAATTATTTATTGTAACCTTTTTGAGTTCATTAATAAGCTTTTTTATTGGTGATGAGGTTCAATTTAATTGTTCGGGTTCGTTGGTTTCCTTGGTTTTAATGATCAGTTCACTTATATTTATGTTTAGATACACATGTATGATGAGAGTGGTTGTAAAAAATTGTAGTTATATTATATTATTTAACATACAGAAGGTTACATGGTGGTAAAATCTTTTTGGTTATTTGGAGTGAAGGTGTATCATTATATAAAACATTAATGATAAACACTTGGATTAACATGGAAATTTTTATCACAATTTACTTGATTGAATTATTATTTTACATCATGTGTGAGAATGGATTCCATAACAAATAAAAAGATAAAATAGATATTTAATAGTATTTTTAAACCATAAAAAGGGTTTCATGATACGAATTGAAGATGGTAATTCAAATTGAATACCTATCGTCCTTGAATGTGATAAATCAACACATCCTAGATGATGTTTTAATTTATAGTATAAAAGGAGGGGTAAGGAGAGATTATGATAAAAAAATCCCATTATAATAATATAATTCCATTAAATGTATGTTACTATAGTTTTCATGCCATTTGGGTGAAGGGAGGTGCGGAAAGAAAAAAGAAAATAAAAGAACATGAAAGAAAATAAAAGAATTGGAAAGAGTAATTTACCTCTTGAGTTTATCTTCTTTTAGAACCACTTAAGGGGAGAGGATTTGGTCTTTTTAGGAGTACAAGGGATTATGAATTTGGGGGAGGATCTTGGGAATATATTTTAGCATAATTTAAGGAAGGAAAAATTCTTGATTTGAATAAAGAGAAGAGGGCAGTGTGGGTGGTTTTTATAGTAGAGGGGAGGAGGGTTTTCTTAATATTTTAATCAATAGTTTATTATTTTTTCATAAGAAAAGCAATAGTAATGATTCATTTGAAAAAAATTAATATGTGATTGTGACTTAGAACCAATGTCAATTTACATCATCCATGACTCAAGCATGAGGTAGAAATTTAGGATATAGGATTTATTGTGAATTATCGTATTTTAATATTCATAAAAAATTCAATTATTATAGGAAAATACCAAATATTCACTCTAAATTTTGTTCGATGAGTAGAATCCATAGATGATATACATTTTTCAAAAATAAGTTTCCTAAAATTATTAATTAAAATTTTAATTAGAATCATAATTTACTAGAAAATGTGGATTTTAATACTATAACTGGTTTTATAATGCATTCAAAAATTCTATAAGGTATTATAAATTTATCATAAAACTAGAAGAAATAAAATTTTTAATTAAGGAACATATTTTATGGTAATATATTTTCTTTTAAATTAATTAATTAATTATAATTTATTATTTATGACATACTAAAATACCAATACCTTTACTATAGTCATATTATCACTTATATGATGCATAAATTTTATTTATACATTAATGTACGAGGTTACTATTATTTTTGAGGATTTAATATTTATATGGTTTATATTAATAAAAATAAGGCTGAGTTACTATTCATCAAAAATTATATTTGTTCCACCAGACCCCAAAAAACACCCTGAACACAACTGTGTATGTAAGGTTTTCAAAATTCAAAACATAGAGGTGATAATTTTATGTTTAAAGGTCACATATTACATTGTATTTCATTATGTTTTTATTTAATGTGATTATATGACATAATTATAAGAAGGTAATTTCCATTGATAAAACCTAGGGTTATTACAGGTAACAGTTGAGAATGACATTTAGGAACTCCACTGCCCAGACTTACTGGTGGCTAACAATAAGAAGATATCCTTTCAAAACTCCAATTACAAATATTTTAAGAGGTTAATTCCCATAGAGTATTGTCTATGAACACCACTACCATGCCCAAATAGAGGGTAATCCTTAGAAAATATCATTGGGGACCTCCACTACCAAATCTTTCTAGAGGGTAATTTTAGGAAAATATCCTCAGTGATCCCACATAGTCACTTCCATATTTAAGTTTCATCTCAATGCATTCCATGACCATAAAATTTCATTTCATATCTCAAAAGCTACCAATGAAGGAGAAGCATGTTCCATGAAAAAAAACATAGGATATGATTCTCATGGGATAACATCTAATTTAAAACAAAAGAGATACGAATTATAGAAGTCTGATAAAAAGAGATTAAGGGGTACAAAATGTGTTAGGGGACCCACTTGACCTGTGTTCTCACATAACAGTCTGCCTGTGTCCCTGACTGGCACATAACTCCACCCCGCATAGTGGTACATTTTGTGTAGGTGGAATACATGGTGCTTTTTAATCTAATTCTGATAGGGTCTATATCTGATGGCTGTATCCGTGTACTAGAACCCATGTCCATATACTCTAGTACATGACATGTGGCTTGACATAGGATGATGCCCATGTGGTCAACCCATGTCTTTGTACTTTTAAAGGGACTCTGGCCCATGAGTTCCATTTCAAGGGTTTTATAATTGGGATAGGGTACATGATGTGTGAGGGATGTATACATTCCGTTTCATCCTTGAATTTTACACAATACTAACTTTTCCCCTAAGGGTGGATACACTCCGTGAGTTAATCGTGGAACATGGAATGTTGCTTGTATCTTCACAGAATGAAATATCCATGATCGTTGTGGTATATTAGGCTATTTCACAATGTTTTTCAAAAATATTTCCTCAAATAACTCTATTATGTGTGGATCTTGATGATATTTTTGCTTTCTGATGATCGTTCTCCAAAAGGAAGCTCCATTTACCAAGAAGGGTTCCGTTGTTTGTTTCCCACACTCCTACGACTTCAACCCATGAAGATATAGCCTCAATCCGTCAAATAGATCATCCCCATACTACAAGATTCCTAGATCTATTCTATATTTATCATTCCACTCATGTTTCTTAAATACACCATGTATCTGGGGGCCTGATAGATCTCTATGCCACCCAAAAATCATTGAACCGAGAACCGTTGGGATTCCACTGGTGATGAATAAAAATTCGAGAGGTAGGAAAGAATAAAAAATTGAGTTTTAAAAATCACCAACCAAGAGTTCTTGGATGATGATCAGGAATGGGTCACCAAGGTTAGATGAAAAAAAAATATAAACTTAATTATACTCCAAACACAGGCACATGCGAAGGGTGTTCATGGAATAAATCTATGAAAGAAGAATGTTCAACTCAAATATTTAATAGAAATTTTTGAAACACAAAAATATGAGTCCCACCTCTTGTTTGGATTGATTGATGGTGAATATTGTTCATTTTAATGATTCCAAGGAAGATTATGCATTCGTTGCATCTGATCAGATCTGATTCAAACTCTTTGTCATCATTTTCCAAATAGATGAGGGAGGAGCTCTTCCATGTGGATTCTAGAAATTATGATCCAAACATAGAAAGGTTATCTAGGGTGATAAAATTATAAATTTATCCTTTGTGATGAAAAATAATACAATAATATAAATAATTCATTAATTCATTCATTAAACGCTCCACCAATGAGGGAGGGATCCGAAAATATAGCGTTGAGTAATTTTATGTCATATCTAGGGTAAATACCACATTTTAGACTCATCTTTTGTCTCATATTTCTGATCCAATAAACTGTTTAAAACTTATCCTATTTTCTTTGAGGTATCCTACACGAGAAATTATAGAATATATTAAAATTTTTATAAAATTATTTCTAGGAACACTGGGCCATAGAATCGTATTCCATCTCAGCAACTAGCTCAGGAAATATATAGAGTGATATTTGAAACTTATAAAAGGAAATATTTAGGTCTCTATATAATTACATAGAGACTTGGCTCTCCCATTATTAGAAACTAGGAATACAACTTGGTATACTGAGCCTACACTTGGCTCTCCCACTCTTAGAAACTCTTATACACGTTTCCATGTTTCCACAACACGCAAACCAGAGTGATGGTCTTCCAATTTGGGGTCCACTCATGCTAGTACTCAATCATCATTGGGTGCTCTGAAATGGTGGCTCTGTCATCGATGTCTATCTTTCCCTATATGATGATGTGTGTATGGTCAGGCATTTATCTCCTCATCTCTGACACGTGGAATATGTCATGCACTCGCTTCAGCTGTGGTGGTGGGGTGCGGTGGTAAGTAACCTCTCCAACCCTCTGCAATATCTCAAATTGACCAATGAACCTTGGGGATAGATTGTGTCCTGCAATAAACCTCCAAATTCATTATCATTAGGAGGCTATCAGAAAAATGTGGTCTCCCTTCTCAAACACCAATGGCCTATGACAGTGATCTGTGTAGTATTTTTTTTTATCTCTAGGACGTCCTCATCCACTCAAGGATGGAATATAATTTCTCAATTGTTTCCACCACCAATTCTAGGCCTGCAGGTGATGAATTACCAATCTCTTTCCAACACAAGGGAGACCTTTAGGGTATCCCATATAGGGGTGCAAAAAGGTTCCATGCTGATGGTAGAGTGGTAGATGTATTTGTATGAAAACTATACCAAGGGAAGGTGATCCTCTTATCACTATCAAAAGTCCAACATGCAATCCCTCAACATATCCTCTAACAACAGGGTAGTGCACTCAGTCTACCCATCAGTATGGGGGTGAAAGGTTGCACTAATCTTCTATTTTCTCTTAAAATACTCATGTAGGCCTCTACACAATCGTGATGTTAACCACACATCAAGATCCAAGACAATATTTAAGGGAATCACATGAAGGAGAATGATCTCATATACGTATAACTTCCCTAGACTCTCCACCAAACTCTTCTCCATAATAGAAAAGAATTCCACTGATTTTTGGAGTTGATCAACTATAACCCAAATGGCATCCTCGTACTTTACTATGCATAGAATATCTATTACAAAGTCCATTGATATGATGCCTCATTTCCACTTCGGTTTCTCAAGGGTCTACAATAAAACTTCTAGAACATAGTTCTTTGTTTTTACCAACTAACAGGAAAGGCACTGAGAGAAAAACTCATGACCACATTGCCTCATGTTGAACCACCAAATATTCCACTAAAGGTCCCAATACATCTTTCCCAAACGGGTATGTACAACTACAGTAGAATTTTGGAACTCCCACATTACATCCTATAACAACATGACTGGAACCATTGTTTTCCCTTGGAATAAGATTTCATGATTCCCTCCTTCATAATATCCATCGGGTGTGTCCCATATGGATATATGATCAAGAAATACCTCACATTTTATGACTCCCAATTAGGAATCTTTCACATGATCAAAGAGTGAAGGAGTCAACATACATCGATCGAAGAAAATTTGTACCCTCCTGCTCCACAAGGGTCATCCAAAGATAAGAAAAATTCTTTGAAGATTCTTCCACTAGGAGATCTTGGTACTTATAGTTATGGGAATATTCTAAAACATTTCCCTTCCCTAGAGTATATACTATATTGAAATTATGGTACTCCAGGAACTCTAACCACCACCATTACCTCAGGTTCAGGTTTATCTACATGATGACACACCTGCGACTATGGTGGTCTATGTAAAATATGAAGCACTCTATGAGAAGGTAGTGCCTCCACATCATCAAGGAAAATAATACCATTTCCAGCACTAGGTTGTGAGTCATGTAGATATACTCATGGGGTCTCAACTTCCTTGAATCGTATGTGATAACTTCCTGCTCCTACATCAACACACAACGAAGCCTAGCACAAGAGGCATCATAATACACTATGAACTCCACACCTTCCTCTAGTAGTTTGAACATTGGATCACTCACTATCCTTTACCTTAAATAATCAAAGGCCCTCTAGCACTACCCAAACAAGGTAAATAGATTCCCTTTCCAAATTAGGGTGGTCAAAGGGTCTGTGATTTTGGAGAATTATTCCACAAACATCCTATAGTACTATGCCACGACAAGGAAGCTCCACACATATGAAATGTTCTTGGGTGGATCCCATGAAAGAAATTCCTCAATCATGACTTGATCCAAAACTAAAAATTATTCATTAATGAAAATACCTTGAAAGTGAAACTCGTGTAACTAAAACTTGAACTTTGAGAGATTTCCCTAAAGCTGGTACTCTCAACGAACATCAAGAACCTTCCTCAATTTCTCTACATGCTCCTCCTCTATTAAATATTAAACAATTATTTCATACATGAAGAAAATAAAAAACTAGTCCACATATGTTAGGAATATCTGGTTTATCAAAGACATAAACACATCGATGACATTTTTCACACCAAAGGGATTCACTAGGAATTCATAGAATTTGTGGAGAAATTAGAATTCTAATTTTGGAATATCAGCCAAAAAACCCCTAAAATAGTGGTTTTCAGGCCATAGATTGATCTTTGAGAACCATCTGAATCCTAGGAACAGGTAAAAGAGGTCATCTATCCTCAGCAAGGGGAACATTTTCTATATCATGGCCTGGTTCCGGTGATGATAATCCCCGTAAAGTTGCAAACTCCAATCCCCCTTTTTAAAAAAACAAGATTCGAGCAGCCCATGGGGACACACCAGGTCAGATGAATCCATTCTCTCGAATCTCCTCCAACTACAACTGTAGCTCCCTGAGTTTGGTAAGTGCCATTCGATACACAAAAAAAGATGCGGGGGCTGTCCTAGGTTGCAAGCCATTAAAAAACTCCATCTCCCACATCATACATAGTCTTAGAACATCCTTGGGGAAGACTTCTTTATAATATCATCAACTAAAAGAACCTAGATTCATGAAGAGCCTGATGTACCAAGGTATATACTCACCAACATATCAATGATAGGCTGCATCCTCTAACTCGCAACATCCACCTATCCCTCCATGAGATCACTCTCTCCAAAAAAAGAGAATATAAACCCATCAGTGCATAGGATTCTAGATTTTATATGATGAAAACCAATATGGGATCATAACATGGAAACCGTTGCATACCCAAGTTAAAATCATAGGGTTCTATCGTGACATTCAAAAGGTCTCACATGTACCTCTATCCTCCAAGTGATATCTTTCATTGAAAATAGATGAAATATATAGAAGTGTTCCCTATAGGAACCTCAGGAAGAAGCTATTGTGATAGTGTCTCAATGGGGATATCTATCTCTTACAAAACGAGTTGAGAGATAATGGAATCACTGACATGTATGTCTAATAATACTAAGGCAAGTGTAAAATAAACACAAATCTTACCTCAAAAAATCTCATGCACTACAAGATCGTAGACATTCAGGCCCATAACTATCCACAACCCTGACCACTATCTCATCGATCATAACATGGATCTCTTTGTGGTGGAGGTGGAAGGATCTCATACAAGACTCCACCAACCATAGCTCCTCTAACTCTTCTATTAGCTCTACATCTATGGGGACCACCCTATCCCTTCCAGGGAGATCCTTGATCATAGCGCTGCCTCTTGTGAAATGGTCCATACAATATCTTCATTATAACCTCAACACATATAGTTGGGTATCCCCATTCCATGTGACCTCGCCTGTCACATGTAAAAAAAATTACCCTATCCATGCCAACCTGATGCTCTGCACTGACATGGTCCCACACTACTACATTCCTGGGCCTCCCCATGAAGGGGTCTCCTTCTCTAAGAACACGTCAACTGGTGCCTTCTAGCTATGGTAGATGACTCATATCTGGGATTCCCACTCCTAAATTCAAATATCTAGCTTCTCTCTAACAGAAAACTCTCTATCACCACTAAATTCTCTAACACTCCAACATAGGTGTGGATTCACAAGGGTACTATTTTTTCTCAAATATATCTATGGGGCCCCTAATCAAACATTTGTGCTCAGAAGTAACCAACCAATATCATGTCAAGGGAGTAGCGTATAAGTTCAATGAACATCACTATGTACTCATCCACTGTCATCCTTCATTGCTAAATCTCTATAAGCTCTTGGATCTAAAATGAGAAGAAGCATGCGGGGTAGTACTCCTCAAGGAATAGATGTTGAAAGTCATCCCATGAGAGTGTCTAATCATGATGCATCTTTATAAATAGGCTCCACCATCAACCATATTATCCATGGTAAATGATGTCTTCCAGTGTCACCACCTGATCCGTTGCAGTCTCAATGAGCCTAAATATATACACCATCGACTCTAAAAAATCATATACTACCTGTGGATCTAATTAACTGTAGAACCTCACTGGTCTCTGATTCTGGAACTCATAGAGTGCACTAAGAATACACACATCCTCATCCTGATCTGCTGCTCGACAAGTGGAGGTGCTTCTACCTTCCCACCTGGAGGAAGGGGTTGCATGATAGACACTGAACTAAGGCCACATCACTCATTGGGTCTTATTCATAAACCATATCTCATATCATGGATAACTATTATCAGGGAGGCATCCTAAAATATAAAATGGAGCACCAAATCCAGATGATAATATATATTGATAAAATGGGTATTTTACCTAAGGAGTACATTCAATGACTCAATCCTATATAATGCATCTACAATTTATCCCTATAAAAAATTTATCGACATATCGAGTAGACAAGAAAGTAGTCAAGGTCATCGTGAATGGATACATCATAAAACACACAATCAATAGATTCCTTGGCCCAAGATCCACACTCCATAAACATTAATATTATTTCACTAAACTAAGCCAATCCTTTTATGGGGGTTTGTCTGAACATCATTCCAAGGAATGAAATTTCCATAATACTAATCCATCACAACCAAAGCCAAGCTAGGGGTTAAGTAGAAAATACCCCAAGCCCGCCTCAATAGGTCAGGGGTGGTGACATGTGATGAAGGAATAACTAACTCAGGTAAGTCTTTTCCTAATAACCTACACACACACAAACACACATCCAACTCAATTTAAAAGAGAATATGGAAGAAGAAAATATGAAGCACTGCAATAATTTAAACAAAACATCCATGAACCTATAGGAAGTAAAAAAGCATGGTAATGTAAACTGAATGTGAAGGGGAAAAATACACACCAAACCATCCATGAGTCCCAACCTGAAAGAAAAATGGAAAAGTAAATAGTTGAAGAGATCCCCACTTCTAATTCCCAAGATAAGACCATTTTATGTGGTCCATGAAACTAGTATCCCTAAGCATCTCTATAATATCGGTAAACCTATATATCATCTTCAGAAAACATGACATGTGTGGGCATAGACCATGCAGTGGTGAGTATATAAATAACTAGTAGAACGCCTTGGAATTTGATTGTGGAGAAGAAAGAGATACAAGATAAGAGGAATACAATAGATACACCAGGTTAAGTGAATGACTATAGATCAACCCAACAAAGAGTGAAAGTAATATTATACAAGAAAAAATGGTCAAATACAGTGAGTAGAATAACTACCCATTGATCCTTAACCACTTATGGGAGTATATTATACTAATCTAACTATGAAAATATATACTTGGAAATCATATGGGCTACCTCACAAATCATCACCTCTCTTGGAAGGATAGTAACCAAAACCAGGGAGTGGGTACAAAAGAAGAATGTACATACTCATTCGAAGAATCCCAAATGAGTGTGTAAGGGGATCTCCATCTCATACCTCTTCCCAAGAAGAAGAGTATCCAATAGTTCCAAGAGTCTATCAAGGATTCTCAGAATCCCACATGTCTGCACTGAACAAAAAATTATAAGAAACTCAATTACCATAACTTGATATTATCTTCTTTAGGTGGATTTGACTCACCCTCACAGTTTTAGGTCTCGTCACAAAAACACTACTCAGTGGGAAAAGAGTCCCTTTTCCTCACAAGATGAAAGGTACATCAAACCACATCACATCACTGTACCACATACATGAGGGGAAAAAATTTCTAGGCTAAGGACCCATTCCCTGACACAACAGGAGGGTTCCACTCTAGTAGTCACTGAAGAACTCCCCTGCACAGCCTCGCTTGAGGGAAAAACTCAGGAATGCCATTAGGGAGCACAATTTCCCAGCCCTAGTGGAGGGTAATTAATTGAAAAAAGTTGTCAGGGAAATCCAATGACCAGCCATGCTAGAGGGTAACTACCAGAAAAGATCCTTGGGGAACTCTACTGCCCAGTCCCGTTGGACGGTAATTCCAGCAAAGGATTGTCGGGGAAATCTACTACCCATCCCTGTTGGAGGGTAACATGTAAAAAATATCCTATGGAAACTACACCTACAAATAATTTTGGAGGGAAATTCCCTTAAAAGAACATTGGGGATCCTACACGATCACTACCATCATCAGGTGTCATCCCAGTTCATGCCATGCATGGATCATTTCATGTCATATCTCAAAAGATTCCACTGAGGGAACCATTTTCTTCCATGCATAAAAACACTTTGGATAGGCTATTCCTGAGCCAAAATATGAGTACAAATAAAGAGATACAAACAATGGAAGGTGGATTGAATGTTTTTAAGGGGTACATGATGTTTTAGGGGACCCACAAGGTTTATAGTCCCACTTCATATCTGATCCATATCCCTGGACGACACAATAATACATCCCATGAAGTAGAAAATGCAGTGTATGTGGACTACATGACATGTCCAGTCTAACTTAGACTGAGTCTATGTCCATTGGCCATGTCAGTGTACCAAACCCTCTGTTTGTTTACTTTGGTACCCGGTGAGTGGCTTCGCATAGGATTCCACCCATGTGGTGAAGAAGTTTCCATGTACGTCTACAAAAAATCCCACCCATTAGATCCATCACATAGTTTGTCCAACTAGGATAGGGTACAAGGCGTGTGAGGGAGGTATACATGGCGTGTCATCCTTGAATTTTCCCAAATCCTAGCAGAATTTTTGAGGGAGTCTACACATTGTGTGTTCATCCTGGAACATGATGTGTAGTCCGAATCATTACAAAACAACAGATCCATGATCCTCCCAGTACATCTAGTCATTTAGCATAGTTTCTACGCATATCTCACCTCGAATCCGTCCATGATTTGATAATTTGGCTGAGATTCAGGATTAACAGCTACCATTCATTGTAAAATAGCTTCGTTAATCGATAAGGGTTCTATTGTTCATTCCACCTACTCCCACAACATTAACCCTTGATGATTCAACCTCAAAAATCATTTAAACCATCCCTATAATACAATAGTCTGGTATCTATGATTGATTCATCATTCCGTTCATGTTTTATAGATCTGTCAAGGATACGGGGGACCAATCGAGCATGATGACACTCGAAAATCCTCAAACAGGTAACCTTGATTTTTACACTGGTAAAGAACATGAAGAATATAGGGAGAAAAGAATAAAAAATAGTGTTTTGAAAATTTCTGGCAAAGCGTTCTTGGCTGATGATCAAGAATAGGGAACCCGGGTATATGAACAAATTAGAAAAATAATTAAACTCCAATCTTGGGAAGATGAAAAGGGTGTTCAAGGAATAGATCGAAGATGGAAGAATGATCTACTCAAACATTTAATCCAAAGGAATAAAAACACCAAAAGGAGAGTAATAACTTAGTTTTGGATCAATCACCGATGAATAAAATGTCTGTCAATTATACAGAGGAAGATGATGTGTTTGTTGACTCTGATCTGATCTGATTTGAGACTTTCTTCATTGATCATGAAAGGGAGGAGGGAGGAGATCTTTCCAGTGGATTCCAAAAATTAATATCCAACCATGGAAAGGTATTATAAGGTGATATACTTATAATTTTATCCATTGTACTGATAAATAAATAAATAAATAAATAAATAAATAAATTCATTCATTCATTCATAAAAAACACCACCAATGAGTGAGGGTCATGAACGTCCCATGTCGACCCATTTAATGTCGCGCCTAGGGTAAATACTGCATTTCGGACCAAACTATGGTCTCATATTTCCGATCCGATCAACCATTTAAGAGTTATCCCATTTTCATTGAGGTATCATGGGGTATAATTATATAATATGTTTAATATTTTTGTAAAATTAATTTCGAGCACACCGGGCCTCAAAAATCATACATCATCTCAACACTTAGCTCTAAAAGTATATATAGAAATATTTTAAAGTTTTACATAGAAAAAACCATCTCACTAAAATATCCATATCTGTATATGTGTATTGTATATAATATTTATATATTTTATATATTTTTGTTTTATAACATTCCTATATACAAGAATTCATGCATTCCTACCCACACACCCACACTCACACCCACACATAAAACACAAAAGAATTTATTCACGCACACACACACAAATTCACACACACACACACACAATCAAACGTGTATGAATGTAGACACACACCCACCCACACCCACACATACATGCATTCATTACCTTGAATTCACACATACACACATATGCACATGCACACACGTGAACCCATAGGTCAACATGAACTCCACCAAGCATACCCTCACACTCACTCATAAATGTATTCACACACATGCATGTGCATGTAAGCAAGCTTGTGAACAAACACACACACAAACAAACATACACATATGCAAACACAAACACACACACACACACACACACTCATGTACGTGCATGTTCACACACAAACATACATGTATTCACACACGTAGACCCACACCCACAACCACATCCACACATACACACTTGATCATGCATGTAGATGAACACTTACACACACACTTTCACTCATTTATGAAAATACACATACACAAATGCAAGCACATGGGTACACACACACACATGGACACACACATAGATGTGAAGACACACACAAACACACCCACACATGCACACACACACACAGACACAAACGCATGAACTTAAATTCACACACACACATGAACCCCCACATGTTAATGTTTTTATATATATATTATGACACACAAACACAAATTTTTATCGTGTTTATATATATATATAATATTATATATATATATGATATATTTTTATATATTTGATATACTTTTATATATATGATTTGTGTGTGTATTTTATAATTTATATATATATATATATTTATAAATGTTGTAATATATATATATATATATATATATTACGTATTGATGTTATCTACATTATCTCTATTCTATTTTAATACATGGTATGTTTGTATATATAATTTTATTATATATATACATATATAATATTATATATTTGTACACACACACAAATACATTTAAAAAATATATATTTGAAATTAGTATAAGTGTATATGATGATGTAGATCATATTGAGGAAATAAAAATGGTGGATGAAGATAAACACAGAGAATGCCCACAAATATACAAGATATTGAAGAAATGTGCAAAGATTTCATTGTATAATGGATATAAAAGAAATATAAAACACTATCAGAAGTATAAATATTATATATACTAAATGAAGACAATAAATAAAGTGATTCAAACCTAATAGAACCACTTTCTTAATAGATTTATATGTTTCTAGATAAAAATGAGATTCCTTATTGAATTGAAAACCCAAAATGAATGTTATATTCCATGGGTATGCACTATTAAAAAATGAATTCCCTAATGAAATATTTTTTTTAAAAATTATAAATGTATACATAAATTACTAAAGTGATGTGCGTCTAAATAGAAGAAAATAAGTAAAGTCTTTCAAATTATTTCTGATAACACCCAATCATTTATATATTTTTTTTCAATTTTATAAAATTTGGGAGACTGTAGGTCATTGTAAGTTATAATTAGATAAAATAATTCTGGATAATATACTTCCACACCCCGTAATTTCTCCTTAGTGGAAAAAAATGATAACGAGTACCATAAATTTGAAAATGGTAAATATAACTTTTTTCTTTGGTTATTTATTGATTAAAATGATCCTCATGGTTTAAAAATTATCACTCACATAACATAGCAAATTATGTTGCTAAATTAAAATTTATCACTATGGTTATAGATGAATCAAAAATACTTTATGTTTTCATAGCTTTTTTAGGACTGAAATAGCTTAGTAATAACATTCATATTTATTAGGATCCTATTATTTAATATTTGGAATTATCATGGGAGGTAAAAATTATATTTCAGGATGCTCACAAAAAAGAGGAACTCACTTTTATATCCATATTGTGTGGTAAAATAAATGACGTTCCTAATAATAATAATTTTCTAGTTACAACATCAAAGGAATGTTATGATATACTACGAATTCAAAAGGTACATGAAATGTTATTTTGAATCATAGTAAGAAATTTTTTTTCTCATAAATTGAAGTTTCTTACAAGAACAATATTAACACTAATCATAGATGAAACCATTTTATGAAAACATGGAATAATGATTTTATCATTCTTTATTAATATTCTAGGAACTACATGATTGGGTAATAGTTGTTGAAAATATTTTTGGTAAACCTTTCTCTAAAATTATTTAGAAAATGGGTTGGAAAAAGATATTAATTTTTATTAAATAGACTTAGTAAAATATTTTTTTGACAACTATTTTATATAAAGAATTCATATCGATGTAAATGAATATGAAAGTATTATTGAAAAATTACTAAATAAACAAGAGAATACCAATGTTATAATCAAGGAAAGTTAATATATAATTAACATAGACTTCATGGAAGAGTTCGGGTCGATAAATGAGGGGAGATTAACTTTTCTTCATCCAATGACTCACACTCCTAATAATGTGTTATTTTAGTTTTGTAACATTTTAAAAAGTTTAACAGTCCTATAATCCCATTTATAAAATATAAATAACTTGACATAATGATGGATATGAAGTTTAAAGGTTTAAAATCACATGACTATCATGTTTTTATTAATGATTTTGTGGATGAGGCTATAAATTTTATGTTATTAATTTTTTTAAACATAATGAGAAATCTATGATTATTTTTAAAATATATATCATGAACATTTATTAATCTATTAATGTTTCTAAAAACAGAAAATTATTTTTTGTCACTTTATGATAATAGGAGATAATATTTACATAATAATTCATTGCAATTATAGTTTACCAGAAGGTTTACATACTAAGTGTGATCCAACTTTGAGACCTTTTAAATTATAGATGAATATATAATATTGATCATTATATGAAGATATTGAAAGGGTATTTCAATAAATTTTATCCACCAAAACTTTGTATTATAAAGTATTATATTGGTGAAGAAGCTATTAAATTCTATAAATCTCATCATCATGGGTGAATCATAGGTAACGTAATTTTAATAAGAGTTTTTTTTATAATTTCCATTATAGATTGGAAATAAGCTCACCTATATTTTTTTTATAATAGTGAAGATGTTATTCCATACATTCAAAATCATAAGGAAATTATTTATAATTTAAATACAAATGGGGTGAACGTTAGATATCTAATTATTATATCAAAAAATTTAATAAATTTTTTATTCCATATTTATAAAGAGTTATCTATAAATCCCAAATACATGTATTGAAAATTATTCCTATTTCCAAAGGACCAATTATACATGTATTATATTATAGTTCATAGATAATTAATAGTTATACATTCCATATAATTGAACATGATGAATATATTACAGTGAAAAATGAAGGATTTATTATTGTGGATAAAGTAATGTATGTATACACTTACATGGAATGAAATTCTATTTTTGAAAATAATTCTTACATAGGGATCATAAAAAAATCTAAGAGATGAAAAATAAAATATTTTATGTTCTAATTTACTAATCTAAATGGGTTACTAACAAAATTACTGTAACATGGGATGAATAGGATTTGTAAAATTGAGTTTCAGTAAATTATGATATAAATATGATCCTTTCATAATGACATGATAAGTATTGAATTTTTTTATACACATGCAATTGTGAACAAAAGTTAGCCTATTATTCATTTTTAATATAAAAAACTGTGGGAGTATACTTCAATTCATAGAGGATAAATATTTCCTTGGGCCATTATAAAAATTTCATAATTAACCCAAGGTTTATGACTTTATATATGTTATTAGTAACCATAGGGAATGAATTTTGAAAATTAATAGTGGATAAAACTGATCAACAATTAATGAAAAATAGAAAATTTAAAATGTAGGTTTACTATCAATAAGGTGTTTTATATATCATAAATATTCTATCTATGTTATCTATATTTAATTAAATGTTAACCTATTTAATTTTATTTATAAATTATAATTAGAAAATTTCATATTCACCCCCAAGATGTTACTTATCCTAATAATAATAATTTCAATGATCTTGATGGTGAGGAATATATTTCACTCTATCAGAAATTGAAAAAAACAAGATCATCCTTAGCTTAATGTTTTTGTAAAATTAATTAATGTAATAAGTAGAGGTTAAAATTTTTAGGTATTATAGAAGGATCATGGTTAACTAATTAACTATAAAAAATAAATACCAATTTGTTATATTGGGTTTAATATGATATTGATCATGTTGATCAACATGGGATACTTGGAACAATGTTGTACATACAATAAAGACAACTATTTGGGATGATATTTTTGGTAACCTAGTCTAAAAATTATATTGCTTTCCCTTGAAAAAATAATAATTACTCTTTGATATATTTATACTAGAAGAAAATGATGAGAATAAATCATTCTACCTCCACTTTTATTTTAATAAAAAATAGATCATTATGTTTCTAATGGTTGTACTTATTTTTTTATGAATATAATATACATACTGAGTCTAAAATAGGTTATGATGACACTCACGGACATTAAGTAATCCACTCAATGTAACACCCCGAGATTTTATGAAAAATATTCTTTTTAATTTAATTAATGTCTTGTGTTGTACACTACACCAAAAAGAGCTTGCACAACACGCATCCTTGACTTGCCTTGCATTACACGCAATTGCGACCTTCCTCGATAGTGTGTGTAGTACGCAATACCGAGTTTCACTAAACAACGATATGCTATTAAAATATTATTAAAACTAGCCATTATGAATAGTAATAACCACTTTCTGAAATTTTGTAAATTTTATTTTTCAAAATAGACTTCATTTTTGGATTCGGAAAATCAAAATTAGCTTAGGGTGAAATTTTGGTACTTTTCAGATAACTTTCAATTTCCGATGAATAGTGAAAATTACTAAATTTTAATAAAAAACAACCTTTTTAATCGAAATAATTAATAGTGATAAATTATTAATTTTAGTGGTTTTAAATTATATTTAGAATATATTTTTACAATTTAATACAATGTTGGTTATTGGATGTAATTTCACATTTAAACCAGACATAAACAAGTGTCAGTCTTTTGATAGTTATTATCTCTTAAGAAAATGCTATATGTTTTGACGACGAGATTTAATTTTTAAATTAATTAATGAAACTGATATGTTTTGAATTTGGTAAAATAGACATCATTTTTGAGTTCATAATATCAAATATATCTTAGGCCTAATTTTTGGTATTTTTCTGAAAACATTCAATTTTTGATGAATAGTGAAATCACTAAGTGGTAGTTAAAAAACTGAATTTTTCATAAAACATAGTTTTACCACTTCTATAAGTGGAATTTCGAAAATCCGAGATACACGGTTGATTTCAGTAAGTAAAATGTGGTTCAATGAGATAAAAATAATATTTGGTGAATAGTAACTTTTTACTTTTATTTACCACGGTTAAAAGTAAATAGGGTAATTAAGGGTAAAAATAATAATATTATTACCCTAACACATGTCGTAATTCTATTGGATAAGTTTAATTCGACCAAAAACAACCTTAGGAGTAAAATATGACCATTTAGTCCCACTTGGATCAGATTAGGACATTTATTATTATTTAATTCAAAGAAGAGTTAAAAGAGTTAAAATCAAAGTTTATTTACTAAAACATTTTTAATATAGGGTTATACATAAGATAAATTCAATTGTAAATATTCATTAGAAATATAATGAGATTTCCTAGATAATGATATTTTATTTATAATTTTTAGACACTAAATAATTTAATTTATTTATGACACAATGATGATGCAGTAATTACCATAATAGTGAAAAATTAGAATAATTGATATTATACATACCCAAATAAATATAATTTGAGACTTTTTTTGAATTACACTAATTTTCTAGGTTAATATGACATGTTAGGATTTATTTAATTAATAGTGGTCGAAGTAATCATTCTGTTATGAGTTTCAAAAAAATCAACTATTGAATAGTGTCAAAATTGACATAAAATAGTTTTTAAAACAAATATTATATTATTGATTGTTCTTTTATTCCTAAAAATATAAGGTTTGGCCAAGATACATATATCATGATAGGTGTGTCATTAGTGGACCACTTGGGGGTCTCTTGGATGTATATGGTTATTTTATTAACTATATAATATAAAAATACAAAGTGACATGGTAAATGTCAATCTAATTAACTAAGAGTTAAAACTAAAAGATAAGGTTAGTATAATGACCTAAACTTTTCTAAATACTATTGGATGAGAGGATTTAGACCCATCACCACCTTAGATTCGAAATAAATCAATTTGGAGCTATTTAAAACCGAATTTGACTTTATAATAAAATAATAGTTTTTGTTATTCCAAAGGTTCCCCTCTCCTCCCTTATAAAAGGTCACCTCCTACCCCCCTTCCTCACACCACCTTGAGCCTTCAAGCTCGGCCAACCCTTGAAACATTCTCTTCTCCACTTCCCTAGAAACATTCTAGAGGTCCTGGTATTCTTCAAAGACCAATTTTAGTGCCCTAAAAGGAGGTCTCAAAGAGGTGCTTGAAAGAAGAGGTAATGTCCGTTACCGATTCTTTCAACTTTATTTCCTCTTCCACTTCTTCTTCTTAGGTTGTTTCATTATGAAGTAATAACATCAGTATCACTCATATACTGATATGTTATTATAAGTATGAAACAACCCTATTTCACTATCTATCCATCCTACGGAAAACGAAATCACCGCGCGTGCGTACGTACGGAATACCGTCTTCACGCCGTGGTGTAATCTATTTTCCACCACCACCTTACTTGGATGGGTATAATGGTGTAAATAATAACTATATATGATTATTTTAAATTTATATTGATTCTGAAAAAGTATACATACACTCCAATATAGTCCCACGATCATGATAACGATATCATCGCTCGTGCGTACGTACGGACTACCGTCTCCGCAATGCGATGAGATTCACTCTCCATGATGACCATTCAAGAATGATTATTAAGTATATATAATAAGTAATCATAAAATATAGGACATAATAATGATACTTGTTTTATGTGTATATATATGTATTTTATCTACTTAATTCCATTCAACACAATAAGGAAACGAAAACAGCGTTCATGCGTACGTACGACCTACCGTCTCCATGAACGGTGTATTTCTTTCCATTTACTGATCTATTATATATATGTATATTTTGAATATATATTATATATAAATAATGTTTTATATTATGGAATTAAGTAATCATGATCTAAGTAATCATATGAATAATTACAAGTCAAAACATGGATGACAAATGAAACCATTTTACCCAAAACGCTCTTTAACATGGAATTTACAAAATTACGGGTAATGTAAAGTCATAAGTGAACCATATATGATATAATAACAATGAGTATGATTCTGTAATAATTCAATGACATTATTTAAATAATTATACAGGAGGTTTGGTCACTTGCGAAGAAAATCGGACCTAAGGTAAGGGAAAATATCACAATCTCATTTTTATATGAGATTATTTATATTTTGGAATTTACTAGGGTGAATTCTATCATCCACATCCATGTTTCCGCAATATGTAATATTTACATCATTCTACAATTGTTTATATCAAATTTTACCCTTCGGTGAGTTTTTAGTAAAAGATACGAAAGGAATCTTTTGTCGTTTTTCATACGAGGTACTTTTTGACTTTTCCGACAAAAGTACGAGAAGAATGTTTTTTTAACATATACGGCATGAACAGATTTTTAAAACAATATTTCCATGAATCTTCCATTACATGTTTTCATGTTTATGTTTAATCAACTTCTTTTAGTTTAAAATTGTATGACATGTTAGGAAAGGAAAATTGTTTTTGAAGTAAAAAGGATATTTTCCTCAAGAATGGAGTTCAAGAGTTTTATCAAAATTATTTTCCATCTAAGATAATAAAGGATTCTGTCTCTATCCCTATTATTAAATTGATTTGATTATGTTGTGATGGAAATATTTTTATGAATTCCTTTATCTTATATGAATTGTTTTATGATGTCATGATGTTTAAGATTCCCATTTTTATTACATGGGTTATGCAATGATGTATGATTTATGATTTTGTGGCACACATAAAAATGGTATCATTATGAGATGGGTGGGACCTATATCTCCCTCCAATGCATTGGGTAAAGATGTTATATCTAATGAGATAGACATGGATGGAACGGTAGGTTATACCGGTTCAGTGAAACAGGACTGAAACGAGGAGTGAACTCGGTTCAGAAATGGACTTTGTCCACTAAGATAGTCTTGGCAATGAGTCTTGACTAATAAGAAATGATTCTCTATGATTATGGGTGTATGCCACAAAGTTTCATGTTTTATGTTATGATTATTGGGATTACATTTCACTACTATGATTTATCCAATGTTATGATATTATGATCTCTTTTGCAGGTTAAGATTTCCAAAAATGTTATGTTCTTATGAATATGATGTGATTGATATTTCTTTTGTTTACCCTTACTGAGCTTTTGAGCTCACCCTTTTATGTTTTCTTTTCCCCAGGATATAAAGAAAGGTTTTAGGTAAAAAAACGGAAGATCTTTATGGGAGATGTTTAAGATCTTTCACCACGATTAGAAGATTATATTCCGAGTTTCCAAAGACACTAAACTATTACGGTCCTTGTGTGTGTGTTTTTTGTTCTGTACTAAGTATTCCGCAAAAGTAATGTAATGTACATGTACGTCAAGATTCGGGTCTCTATAGTTTGTATCAGAGGAAAGGTTTAGTCAAACTTTGGAAACTAGGATGCGAAAACGTTAGTGAGATCCCTAGAGATATTTCTATGGTATGTCTAGGGATGTCCCTAAGGATAATTATACGTATAGGACATAGTCCTAGAACTACGATAATGATCATAGAATTTAATCTAAGATGTTATATTTTGAGGATACTCCCCCTTTACTCTATTGTTTTCCTAGCGTCATTTTTTCCTCTCACACTATTCTTTTTGGGTTTTAGAAAATGGCTGGAAACGGGAAGATTCACGATAATGGAGGATATGATAGACAATGGAATGATTTTCATCATGAGAAACCAAATGAAATGGGATCTAGAAGTCCAAACATCGTTATTATGCCTAATCAACAATCTCATAATAGGATCAATAATATCAACTTTGGTATGTTTCCCGAATCAGATAATAAGAGAAAGATGGAGTTTCATGATGATCATAGAGGAAAGAAAGTTCAATTTCCCTCATGTAAATCATGTGGGAAGAGGCATCAAGGCGAATGTTTCAAAGGAACTGGAAGATGCTTTGGGTGTGGAAAGAAGGACATAAAGCCAATAAGTGCAAAGGAAAAGGTTCAGTTAACACCATGGATGAGGATAATGGTATTGCTACGACATCAACAATGGTTAACAGTTTTAAATGTGGAATGTACGAGCATTATGCAAACAAATGCCCTAAGGGAAAGTCTCATGAAGAGAATCAGTATGGTTGTATGGGTAATATTTATGTTGATGATGATGAAGAGACTACAAAAGATATGTGAGACGAAAGAAATGATGAAGCTCAATCAGTGGTTTAAGAAGTTAGTGGAATGATTGTATGTTTATAAAGAATAATGTATGGTACTATGGAATAAAGAATCATCTCAGTATTGTTAAACTATTGTTTTTCTTAAAGTATTTGAAAGTATATGTTGAATGGTACCAGTAACCCTGAAAGGTTATTCAGATATTTTTGGAAAGTAGATGATATGCCCATAATGAAGGAATAAGGAGAAAATTAAATTTTTGATTGTATTCATGAGCTCATGATTGATATAAGTAATAAGTGGTATCATGGTTTGAGTATATAGAATTTTGAGGATTTTGGTGTGTGGAAAGTGTTAACTTTTAATTGAATTCATGTTTTCACTAAGGTTCAATGGGTATTCATTTTTCAAGAGAATACATGATTAAGGCCTTAGAATGTTTGGAATGTGACCAACAAGACATATCTTATGATATATGAGGATCAACAATGGTATTAAATCTCTGGTAATCGTTTTCACTATATTATGAGAGTGGACTACAGTATTATGGATAAGCCTAAAAATTGGAATGGATTATGTTGGACATAAGTTAGTATTGTTTAAGGATAGAAGTTTTTTCGATATTATTGGTGGGATGTTATGGTAATATAGTTTTAGAAAAAGGGCAACCTGCAGGACGGGCGATAGCCCATCGCGTCGGACAAGGATATGAGAATTGAACCCACAAACGAAGTGCGACTAGCCTTTATTTCCTACCACTAGCCTACAGGAAGTCCCTAGTTAGTAGAAACTAGTTTTATTTTATTAAGCGGTATGATATATGAAGTATAAGTTAATTTTTGGAACCATATATGATTAATCTAACCATAAGATGGACTTATAACTTTTGCTAACCTTTTTTTTGAAAGAGATGGAATGACCCATCATTCTATCACATGATCTTCTAACACATCACGAATAAAAAATTCAACTTCATTTCTTTAAGGTATTTAGTGGAAATTGTTCAATTCACGAACAACAGTGAGATTGTTCAAAAATCATGTAAGTATTTCTTTTAAATCATCAACTTTAGGGAAATGATCTTGAAAACCAAAAATGTTGTCCTAGTTCCCTTATATCCGATGAATCAGATGATACCTTAGATCATCACAAATCTATAGCTTTGTGATTGTTAGTTTCTTCATAGCCATGTTCTCTACAACTCTCCATCAGAACATGATGGTTAGATTTCTCTACCATATCCATATTTTCACCTATGTGGAAACCCAGTGATTAGTTTATTTGGGTAACCATTACGTTTCATACTTTTGTTTTTAAAGATTGGTTTTGGTATTCCTTTTTATGATGTGGGTTTCTATTTAAGAAACTTTCGAGTAGTAAACTATTTATAACCCCGACGAATTTCGAGGGCGAAATTCATTTTAAGGGGGGTAGAATGTAACACCCCGAGATTTTATGAAAAATAATCTTTTTAATTTCATTAATGTCTTGTGTTGTACGCAACACCAAAAGGAGCTTGCACAACATGCATCCTTGACTTGCCTTACATTACACGCAATCACGACCTTCCACGATAGCGTGTGTAGTACGCAATACCGAGTTTCACTAAACAACGATATGCTATTAAAATATTATTAAAACTAGCCATTATGAATAGTAATAACCAATTTTTGAAATTTTTTAAATTTTATTTTTCAAAATAGACATCATTTTTGGATTCGGAATATCGAAATTATCTTAGGGTGAAATTTTGGTACTTTTCGGATAACTTTCGATTTCTGATGAATAGTGAAAATTACTAAATTTTAATTAAAAACAACCTTTTTAATAGAAATAATTAATAGTGATAAATTATTAATTTGAGTGGTTTTAAATTATATTTAGAATATGATTTTACAATATAATACAATGTTGGTCATTGGATGTAATTTCACATTTAAACCAGACATAAACAAGCGTCAATCTTTTGATAGTTATTATCTCTTAAGAACACGCTATATGTTTTGACGACGGGAATTAATTTTTAAATTAATTAATGCAACTGATATGTTTTGAATCTGGTAAAATAGACATCATTTTTGAGTTCATAATATCAAATATATCTTAGGCCTAATTTTTGGTATTTTTTTGAAAACTTTCAGTTTTTGATGAATTGTGAAATCACTAAGTGGTAGTTAAAAAACAGAACTTTTCATAAAACATATTTTTATCGCTTCTATGAGTTTAATTTCGAAAATATGGGAGACACGGTTTATTTCAGTACGTAAAATGTGGTTCAATGAGATAATAATAATTTTTGGTGAATAGTAACTTTTTACTTTTATTTACCACGGTTAAAAGTAAATAGGGTAATTAAGGGTAAAAATGATATTATTATTACCCTAACACATGTCCTAATTCTATTGGATAAGTGTAATTCGACCAAAGACAACCTTAGGAATAATATATGACCATTTAGGGCCACTTGGATTAGATTAGGACATTTATTATTATTTAATTCAAAGAAGAGTTAAAAGAGTTAAAATCAATGTTTATTTACTAAAACATTTTTAATATAGGGTTATACAAAAGATAAATTCAATTGTAAATATTAATTAGAAATATAATGAGATTTAATACATAAATATATTTTATTTATAATTTTTAGAAATTAAATAATTTAAATTATTTATGACACAATGATGATGTAGAAATTACCATAATAGTGAAAAATTAGAATAATTGATATTATAAATACCCAAATAAATATAATTTCAAACTTTTTTATGAATTAAACTAATTTTCTAGGTTAATATGACATGTTATAATTGATTTAATTAACATTTGTAGATGTAATCTTTCTGTTATGAGTTTCAAAAAAATCAACTATTGAATAGTGTCAAAATTGACATAAAATAGTTTTTAAAACAAATATTATATTATTGATTGTTATTTTATTCCTAAAAATCTAAGGATCGGCCAAGATACTTATATAATGATATTTGTGTCATTAATGGACCAATTGGGTGTCTCTTGGATGTAAATGGTATGTTTATCAACTATATAATATAAAAATACAAAGTGACATGGTAAATGTCAATATAATTAACTAAGAGTTAAAACTAAAAGATAAGGTTAGTATAATGACCTAAACTTGTCTAACTTATATTGAATGAGAGGATTTAGACCCATACCCACCTCAGCTTCGAAATAAATCAATTTGGACCTATTTAAAACTGAATTTGAATTTATAATAAAATAATAGTTTTTGTTATTCCAAAGGTGCCCCTCTCCTCCCTTATAAAAGGGAACCTCCTCCCCCTCTTCCTCACACCACATTGAGCCTTAAAGCTCGGAAAAACCTTGCCAAATTCTCTTCTCCACTTCCCTAGAAACATCCTAGAGGTCCTGGTCTTCTTAAAAGACCAATTTTAGTGCTCTAAAGGAGGTCTCAAAGAGGTGCTTGAAAGAAGAGGTAATGTCCGTTACCGATTCTTTCAACTTTATTTCTTCTTCCACTTCTTCTTCTTAGGTTGTTTCATTATGAAGTAATAACATCAGTATCACTCATATACTGATATGTTATTATAAGTATGAAACAACCCTATTTCACCATCTATCCATCCAACGGAAAACGAAATCACCGCGCGTGCGTACGTACGGAATACCGTCTCCACGCCGTGGTGTAATCTATTTTCCACCACCACCTTACTTGGATGGGTATAATGGTATAAATAATAACTATATATGATTATTTTAAAGTGATATTGATTCTGAAAAAGTATTAATACACTCCAATATAGTCCCACGATCATGAGAACGATATCATTTCTCGTGCGTACGTACGGACTACCATCTCCACGATGCGATGAGATTCAATCTCCATGATAACCATTCAAGAATGATTTTAAAGTATATATAATAAGTAATCATAAAATATAGGACATAATAATCATACTGGATATATGTGTATATATATGTATTTCATCTACTTAATTCCATTCAACATAATAAGGAAACGAAAACAACGTTCATGCGTACGTACGGCCTACCGTCTCCATGAACGGTGTATTTCTTTCCATTTACTGATCTATTATATATATGTATATTCTGAATATATATATATATAAATCATGTTTTATATTCTGTAATTAAGTAATCATGATCTAAGTAACCATATGAATAATTACAAGTCAAAACACGGATTACAAATGAAACGATTTTACCCCAAACGCTCTTTAACATGGAATTTACAAAAGAACGGGTAATATAAAGTCATAAGTGAACCATATATGATATCATAACAATGAGTATGGTTCTGTAATAAGTAAATGACATTATATAAATCATTATACAGGAGGTTCAGACACTTACGAATCAAATCGGACCTAAGGTAAGGGAAAATATCACAATCTCATTTTTATTCGAGATTATTCATATTTTGGAATTTACTGGGGTGCATTCTATATTCCACATCCATGTTTCCCCAATATGTAATATTTACATCATTATAAAATAGTTTATATCCAATTTTACCCTTTGGTGAGTTTTTAGTAAATGATACGAAAGGAATCTTTTGTCGTTTTTCATACGAGGTACTTTTTGACTTTTTCGACGAAAGTACGAGAAGAATGTTTTTTTAACTTATGTGGCATGAACGGATTTTTAAAACAATACTTCCAAGAATCTTCCTTTACAAGTTTTCAAGTTTATTTTTAATCAACTTCTTTTAGTTTAAAATTGTATGACATGTTAGGAAAGGGAAAATGTTTTTGAAGTAAAAAGGATATTTTCCTCAAGAATGGAGTTCAAGAGTTTTATCAAAATTATTTTCCATCTATGATAATAAAGGATTATGTATCTATCCCTATTATTAAATTGATTTGATTATGTTGTGATGGAAATATTTTTATAAATTCCTTTATCTTATATGAATTGTTTTATGATGTCATGATTTTTAAGATTCCCATTTTTATTACATGGGTTATGCAATGATGTATGATTTATGATTTTGTGGCACACATAAGAATGGTATCATTATGAGATGGGTGGGACCTATATCTCCCTCCAATGAATTGGGTAAAGATTTTATATCTCATGAGATAGACATGGCTGGAACGGTAGGTTATATCGGTTCAGTGAAACAGGACTGAAATGAGGAGTGAACTCTATTCAGAAATGGACTTTTTCCACTAAGATAGTCTTGGAAATGAGTCTTGACTAATAAGAAATGATTCTCTATGATTATGTGTGTATGACACAAAGTTTCATCTTTTAAGTTATGATTATTGGGATTACATTTCACTACTATGATTTATCCCATGTTATGATATTATGATCTCTTTTGCAGGTTAAGATTTCCAAAAATGTTATGTTCTTATGAATATGATGTGATTGATATTTCTTTTGTTTACCCTTACTGAGCATTTGAGCACACCCTTTTATGTTTTCATTTCCCCAGGATATATAGAAAGGTTTTAGGTAAAAAAACAGAAGATCTTTATGGGAGATGTTGAAGATCTTTCACCACGATTAGAAGATTATATTCCGAGTTTCCAAAGACACTAAACTATTACGGTCCTTGTGTGTGTGTTTTTGTTATGTACTAAGTATTCCTCAAAAGTCATGTAATGTCCATGTACGTCATGCTTCAGGTCTCTACACTTAAAATAACGGACCATATAGGTTTTTTTGACCCCACCAAAAGGTCATTAGAACACAAACAACAGACCGATGGAGTGAAAAGTGGATACTCACTCTTTCCTAAAAACTATAATGAGTTTTAAAAACCCATATTTTCTAGGTGATCCCAACTATACTCTAATATATCAAAAATGTACTTCAGTTCTCACATTCCAATTCCACTTATTATTATTATTTTATTTATTTAATTATTTTTTTTGGACTTGGTAATGTCCTGGTTTGAATTTTTCTATGTTTTGTAATTTTTTCGTATTTCATGACTATCATATAGTTAGTAGAAACCATGTGTTATGACTTTATGTTAAGATTTAAAATTTAAGTTGAGGTCTATAATTGTCTCATGGTTATATGTGATCATGATGATTAATTATACATATGATTAGTAGAAACCATATAGTATAATCTTATGTGTGACTTTTCTACTTCAGCGATGGTGCCTGATTAGGAGTAACATTATGATATAATCATCAATGGGGTTCAATATTTGTGAATAACACATGATTTACACATGGTTTCAAGTTACCATTTACTCTAACTATATAGGGTAAACATCACAACTCTAGTAGCTACCACCTGATTGACACATTTTTACTAAACTGTATGGAAAAACCATATGTACTACCCATTTTAAAAAATTATGAAATTTATATTATGACTCTATATAATTTAACCCATTAAAGGGCCTTATCTTTCTTTATTCAATGTTTATAGACCCTATATTACACCCCTTTTCCCCCTTCACCAAGGATTGAGATATTTATTTTTGTTTGCTAAAAATTTGAGTATTATTCAAGTAGGTGTCTAAGGTCATACCCTCTATTCTCTTTCTCCCTTATCATATAATTTTCTTTCCTTGATATGGTTATAGTGAAATATGATATATTTACTTTGTTTTTTATTGATTTATATTTCATAATGGTATTCTATTATATTATTTGACCCTTTCATGGTGCAATAACACTATTTCTAGTTATAGGGATGAATTTAGGTTTGTTTCTCTATGAATACACTTTTAAATTTAAATCTATAAGTGCATTATTATTCCTAACCATTGTTTTGATCATTCTAAAAATTATATTAAGTTCATATGTTTATCCTTTTCCAATTATATTTAGTTTCTCTAAAACTTTTCATATTTAATAACAGGTATTCCATATATTTCAATGATAATTTTGTATACAAATTATTCACAACTAGTACTTGTTTAAGTGGAAACATAAGACTTTTAAAATTGAATTTATAATAAATATTTTTCCTGTTAAATAAATAGGTATCAGTGGCCTAAAATGTGATAATTTATGGATTTTATTTTAGTTTTATAATATTGTGTATTAATGATCATATTTTGAATAGATTTTTTATTTGGAGACCCTTAAATTGTGATGGTTATCAAGGGACCATCATATGATCTTGGGAAGTCCAAGAAAAACAAAACACAATCCCTATATATGAACAATATAATAGTAAGTTCTTGAAAATAAAAACATGCTAAAAAGAGAGAATATTTAGAGTACATTTACAGTGGACTCAATAAACTCCATCAATTGAATATGTAAGATGAAAATGATTAGAGAATTAAAAAATAACTTCCTTCCTATGATGTTAATAAACCATCCTTACAAAGCACAAACTATTTGTGAGTATTATTGTGAGATGATAAGGTTAATAACAACTACACTAGTTTGTGATGGAATATACATGAGAATAAAAGGGGTTTCAAAGAAAAATATCACAAAACTGATGGTCACAATCACTTATTACAATCATTATCAACCACACACACCAATGAGATTAATCCAAATATATATAGGTAATTTATGAAACTTCTCTATGAGTATAGAACATGTATTGTGAATTAGGTGTCACCAAATATCACCCATGAATCATGTTTCAATAATGAGTTAATTGAACCCATTAAATGACCATATTCAAAGATAGTAATCCTTTTATAATGTATTGAAAGAAACTACCTAGAAGGGGGGGTGATAAGAACATTCAGTCAACCTATATTAATGGGTTGTATTTCATGAAACTAGGATATGTTTGGTGAAATGTAGTCTCAAGATTAAACTCAAGGAATCATTATTTCTCAACATATCTTTAAGTCACATTAATAAAATTTATATGAATTGTATGCATCATAAGATCTTTATTTTCAGTAAAACTTGAATAATATCCCTATTTTACAAAAATTCCTAAAGTTATTAATGAAAAACATTCATTACTCTTTGTAAATCCATCAAAAAATCCATTTGTACATGGATGATTCTAGATGTATTTATTTTGGAGCAAACAATTTGTATAAAATTTAATCAGTGTTAGAAGGACTGAATTTGTGACAATGTGGGCCATAGTTGAATTGAAAGCAAATTTTAAATCCTTATTTTATAGATGTAATCAAGGAGGGGCCTCTAGAAAAACATCAATTCAAATCAAAATACTAAGGGTTCTAAAGATATCTATATAATACAAACTCACATATGTATAAAAACATCTCCCCCACAAGTTTTATCTTATACATCATATGTATACATATATAATCACTTTTTCCTTGAAATAAAGGCACCACTAGGCACAACATAGTGACAACATTATATTGGTCATCTCATCCTTTCTTTTTTTTCTTATAAAAGGACTGACTAAATGGATGAATATATCACATATCATTCATATAACATATGATGATATCACATGTACCTCATATATGTAGTTAGACACATAAAATTTAACTCAAGTAGGAATGAATATGCATTTCATCAGTCTAATTCGATCAAGGTAAATATGTATTTATTCATCATACAATTAAAAAAATCCCATATTTTTTTCACTCCAATAATGAAATTATCAACATCATACCCAACCACAACATAATTTTATAAGTAAATTTTGACTCATGGTTATCCTGTTATATATCTCCCCCACCTAATTTCATAAGGAATCATTATAGGAATACACACTTATGAAAACCGATGATTATATACCATTACAAGATATATACATTAGTGGAACTATCTATGTAATAAGTCTCTAGATATTACCTCATGTATATATTCTTCATATTTAATATTAAAACCTTGGTAAGAAGTATAATATTAAATTTAGGGAAAAATTATCATATCTTGAAACCCTAAATACTCTATGATGATCATATATTAGGGATAAATCAAAGTCATACTTTGAGGGGTTATTATCATTTAACATGTTAATGTAAAATAAACTACTACATACAAGGTTTCATGATAAATAGAGGTCTAATTTTTTATAATAACATGATACTTTATAATATCATTACATAAATATCCCAAGTTTCATATACCAAGAGACCCTACATGAACCTCATTGTTCTGCTGTAATAATTATTTCCTCAATGGAAACATTAAATTTTCATATATTTTAACCCAACCAACATTATATTTATCCTCTCAACTATTTCCCATATGAGATGGTATTTGTGAACTTTCAAGTCCTTTTGTGAGACTGCGGTTCTTTACCCTAAGAAAAAACTCTATTTTTATTACTGTAAATCTTAATTTCTCCCTTAATATAAGGAACCAATATATGTTTAGAAATGAACTTCATGATTCAAACAGCTTCATTCACATCATTTTATGTTGATATGTACTCTTCCTCTACTATCAAGGATTCTATGGGAGCTTTTTTAGAACTCTTCATACTGTTTCATCCACCATTACAGAAATATATGAACTAGATTTATATTTTACATCATCTCTTTTAGATTGGAAATGATAATTTTCAAATCCTTCCCATTGAGACCATCATTTCCCCCCAATATTAATAACATTCCCTTAGTCTTTATCAAGTAATTTAGAATATGTTTTTATATAAATACAGTGAATATCATTGATATTGCAATGGTATCTACTAGTAATTCATATATAATAAATGAAATAAGGTCATGTATATAACATAAAATACATGATAGATCCTATGGTGGATTCATATGGAATTCTATCCAGCCATTCTAACTCTTTATAAGGATCCTGAATCATTCTAAGATTCATTTCATGTAGCTTTAGTAAAAACCCTTCATAGAGTTCTACATAGTATTTTTTTAATTTAACAATATAAGTGTCATGAATTGGTGCTAAAGACCTATTATAAATACCTAAATATATCTGTATACCAATAATGTAGGCTAAATGACTCATATATTTTATTAAGAATTATTTTCCTAACCACATCTTCATAGAGTGAAGTGTTGGGATATCATTTATTATATGTAGTACATCATCTATATAAAATAGCTGAAATAATAATATACACCAACAAATAGGTTTGTATACATAGGAATCATATGTATTCTTGATGAAAACAAACAATTTTATTGCATAATCATATAGGATATTGTAACTTTGATATTCTTGACTCAATCCACAAATGGATCATTGAATCCAAACCATACCAAAATTATTTGATACTTAATAACATTTAGGATTTATTATATACATTTCCATGATTAAATTTTTATAAAGGAAATCATTTTAGACCACTATTTGATACATATCATAATCAAAATAACCAACGATTTTTAGAAAAATATGAATGAATTTTAACATTGTAACAGGTAAAAATTTATCACCATAGTCAATACCATAATTTTTCATATAAAATTTTACATCCAGGTGTACTTTATACAAAGAAAATATATTATCAATGCCAATTTTATAGAGGAAAACCCACTCACACCCTATGAATTTCACCTATTCACATGAATCCACTATGTTAAAAACATTGTTAGTGTATATGTGGTCCATTTCATATTTCATATATTTTAACCATTTATTGTAATCAATACTCTTAATATATTCTCATTTTGTTGTAGGTTCATCACCTAGGGACATTACAGAGTCATCATTTTCCATTATAAATCCATATCTCTATGATTCTTGAATAATACTACCAGACCCTCAAGATTCATGTGTAACTTGAGTAAATTCTTCTTCCTAAAATATTTGTAGAATTGTTTCAACCTCTATATTATAAATTTTTTTCTTTATTGGTCATGATCATCTCAACATTAATCTTACATCTCATTGAATCCTTTAATAATATATTCAATTTCAAGGAAAAAATTTGTTTGGTCCACAAACACTTTCCTCCAATTGTTTCTTTAGGATAACTAATAAATAAGATTTTTTCTAATTCTAGGAAAATATTATCATCAGTCATCATATGAGTGCTTCAAAATTAAAAATCCTCAAACAATAGAATTTTTTGATATTTTGTAGTTTTTATCCCATATGATGTCTTTATAACTACTTTAATGGAATATATTTTAGATAAAATGCAGTAGTCTTTAGATTATAGTCCCACAATGAAATAAAACGTTCACATAGACTCTCAATCGACTAAATAATGTCTAACTAGGTGAAATTAATCCCATCAAACACACAATTCCATTTTTGTGTTCTAGGAGGATCAATTAGAAAAAAATCCAAAATCCCAAAGTTGATCAATGAGTTCCCAGTTTATTTATTAAACACACCAATATTAATGAAGAATATTAATAGAATTTCCCAACTAATTATATACTTACACATAAATAAATTTTATTTTTTCAAAATATCCATACCATTATCTCAACATAAATAAGTATTTATACCGACTAAATTAATTGGTAATGGTAAAAAATTACCTAAATCCACCACTTACTTGAGTACTCATTGGTCGACATACATCAAATTTTATCAGATCCAATGGTCCATCAAATGTTTCCCTTGATTAACTAGAAGGTACACTTTTAATTTTTTCCAATAAAAAATATTCATAAATCTCAAGGGATTCATCATTAAATAATTACAAAAATACATATTTATAAAGTATTTGAATGCATTTGTCCTTTATATATCCAAGGAAACAATTCCAAAGGTAGGTGGGATTAAAATAAAACATAACCTTTGTATTTTGAATTCCATAAATAGGAGTATCCAGATGTAGAATGTATAAACAATTTAAAATATTACCAATTCCATAAAAAATATTGTTAATAAATATAGAAAAGGTCTTTTTATTGATAGTGAATGAGAATCCATAATTGTCCAATAAGATTAAAAACTTAATTTTTTAGTGGTAGAAACATAATAATAGTTCATTAATTCTAGAATTAATTCAATGGGTAAAATCAGATCATAAGTGCTGATTTATAATTTAGAAACTCTTCCTCCATTACTGACAAGAAGTTATACTGAACCATTTATCAACTCACTCTATTATTTGTGTTTATGTTTATTAGAACAAATGTGTGATACATAACCTATATTTAATAGAAAGGAGTCAGAGTTAGAGAAATTGATCTTTATAACATTAACACTCATACATTGATAATGCTTCTCTTTGAGAACACTTTTCAAACCTAGATGAAAATCTCTATTAGTTTTATAGGTTATACCTATTAAGGACATCAATATGATTATCCAGGAGTATTTCATAATCCAAAAAAAAGATATATTAGTGAGTGGGTATCATTTTTATTATATTTTGATCACGGCATTTAAATGTAATCGCTCCCATTAAAAATTACGACCATGTATATTTTATCCATTTAGTGAGACAATATTTATATTTGAATAAGTTATGCTTCACATTAACATTTCTCCTATAACTTAGCTATTTATGTTATCTTACATGGAAATCATAATATTTATGAATCATTGATAGTTGGGTGGATAACTATATAACCAAATATATAATATATATAAACTCAAATCAATTCCTTCAGTAACATAATCCTATTAGGGTATCATGGCTAGTGTAACCCAAAATAAGCCTAAAAAACAAGCTAACAATATAAAATCAAAGGGTACTTGACTATAGAATGACCTAACTAACATGAAAACCGAGGGTCACTTATTAATTTATTTCATTATAAAAGATAATCCATGGGAACTAGATTTAACATAGCCTACCTGTTTGGAAGATTGATGTATTAACAAATACCTCTTTATAAAGAATCTCCCAATTAGTATTTAGGGGATTTTCCTTTTTAAGTATCACCAGCATAATATAATTCGATTACAATTTAAATTTAAAACTATCTCATTATATGAAATATTTATTTTACCATGATTTATTTATTGTGTATATATTCTTTTAATGATTTATTTATAATCCCTATTCCATCCACTAAATTAAAGTATTCATACTATATTAATGTGTATCTTTTTACCCAATCCAATTTTTTTTATTATTTCCAAAAAATAGAATCCAAATATATTAGTATATATCAGAATGTTTATCATGCAAAAGGTACATATAATTTTAAATCAGAGGCATAAATTTATATAAAATTTACAATCTATACATGAGTAAGCCAAAAGACACAGATAGACAACCCCCATCTTTCTAGAATAAGGCATAAGTCTCTAGGTTAGCTGGACGTCTGACCAAATATCCCTCTACATAGAGGTACTTTCCTCAATATATAATTTAATTCAACATATCACTACAACCTAATATAGAAAAACTATATTAAAAATATTCTCAAGACCATAACTATAAAAACAAATAAAGTCCAAGGTAGAAGAATTTTTTGTATGGGGTATTACTTTGCATGAAATATAAGGATTTATCTCAAATAATCATTATATCATATAAATTTGGAATACAGATATTTTACATTCATTAAAAAATTTATAAACATGAATTATATAATGATATAAATAATTAATTTAATACTTTATTTTTTATGAGAAACAAATAAGAATATTATATTTATCAGAGTATTGTAATTTTTTTTATTAAGAATATAATAATAATTTATTAATAATTTATATACTATATTCCTTTTACATAAATTGATATTGTATTTAATTTTTTAAAAAATAAGGCCAACCCTTATCTATCCCGCTCATGTAGTCATCCATCCAACAAGAGTTTTTAGCCTGGCTGAAAGAAAGGCCAACCATGAGCATCAGAGGAGGTGCAAGACTATGTGTCTTGGCACAAGCATGAGGGACTATGGGATTGTGCTAGGGCATAGGTGTGTGGGTGTAATGTCCCGGTTTCCGAAGCCACCCAGAGGCGCCCCATACCTGGTTGGTCATATGGACTCATGCGCATTTTTTCAAATACCAGAGGCTACCGACTAGTATCGAGGGACTTGGGTGTGATAGTGGGAAAACTATGCCCTCATTGGTAGAGTAGAATTTTGGAAGAATGATATAGCAAAATCATAAGTTGGAATAATCCATACAAAATTAAATAGCAGAAGACTTGAAAATAATAAACTGGAGTAGACATATATATATGAACGATGCATGATACATATGTCTTGGAAAGCATCTAAACAAATCATAATACTGGAATACAACAGTAATAAACACAAGTAAAAAAGAAAGAAAAGTAAACAACTCCTCAGCATCGCAAGACATAGCTTTGTCCCATGCTCTCCATCTCCACTACAAATCAAGTACCTGAAGTAGAAGGGAGCTTGCCCTTATCTATACCTGCAACAATATAATCTGTTGGGGACCGAAAACATGGCCCAAACAGGGTGTGAGACTAAATGCTAGTAGACAACCACCATGAGATCTCTTCCTAACATTTAGTGAATATATGGAAGGCATCAAGAAAATAGATGCAGTAAACAAGGAAGTACCCCAGGAAAATAACTCACAGTTTCAATGTATTTAGTATCTTATATCAAGCAACATCAAAACAAAGGAGGTAATCACAAAAAGGTAACCCAATAGGAAGAACTCACAGCCTATCCCCTCTGGTCATACCTAGAAACACAAGCAACCCTCTGGGTAGTACACTCAGTCTAACCCCTCTGGTTCCGCTTAAGCATAGACTCTCTGAGGTATCACTAACCATCAATTCCTCCAATAGTCACGTATCGGTAACTAAAGGCGCTCTGGAAAAGTACTCAATGTCTATTCCCCCTGTGGCCTGAATCAAGGATCTACAGAAACTCTTGTTGGAGTTGGTGGCCTAGAACCAACTACTTTGTACTTTATTCATTAATAAATATCTTATCACATCTTTATTGTTCTTCAGCATGACAATGCATGTGATAATTTCCTAAGGACAGTTGTTGCATTAAAGGGTCATAGCAGATCCCTTCTATAATGAGAACCCAGAAGTGCCATAACACTGTTCTTGAATATATGTTCTATGGACGGATGATGTTATTTGAGGGACATAAATAATACAGGCTATTAGAGGTGAGGACTCATAAAACATTGAAACACCTTCTCATGGTGTGCTCCCTTGGTAATATTCAGGAGGATATTATGAGAACGAGACCCTCCAGTAGGAAATCCACATTTCATAGTGTCATTAGATGTTCCTATCTGTGGATGTGTGTATTGGTCCTTATACATTAAGATTATTATTAATGGGTATTACAACTCACTCAATTAGATGTATTGAAGAAAACTATGATGACACAATATTTGCAGCGAGGTAGGATACATTGGGTGTGTCACGAGTAATACTGCATAAATAGATAATGTGAGAAAGGATTTGTCCCTTCTGTTCCATAACGGGAGTAGATATCTCAGGCCCTTTTATGGAATTGATATAGCCTAAATAAATCCATGGACATGGTAAGGTATGGGGGAGTTCAATTCCAGAAATTCAATGAAAAAATAATCGAGCAGATGGGTTGATGGAACTAGAATGCAACCTTCTTGATTCGAGATATCGAGACAAAGGGATTATATTACATAGTAATCTTTCATATGAGGTGACACGTCAATGCGGTGTCAACTTCTTTCTCATGGGCACCTTGACCCATTGCTAGACAGTAATCTTGGAATTTAGGCAAGCCTGCCTAATGCCAACGAGAAAGAGGCCTAGAGGGTCACACACTATGTGTGTCTATGTATCTCAGTTAAATATTAATTTGACAAGTTAAATAAATATTATTCTCGACTATGGTTTAATAATTATTTATTGATGACCGATCACATTTATTTTGACACTATTTATTCAAGAGAATATATTGTGGATGTAATAATATATATTTATTAGCGAGTAATGAAGTAACATTTAGTTAAGAAATAAATAGCCATTACTCAAGGACTAATAAATGTGGTGGAGGAAATAAAGGAAAATGGAAAATAAAAGTACACGCCATGTATATTGAATATACACGCCATGTAGTTTTATGGAAAATGAGTACACGCCCTGTATTAATGATTACACAACATGTAGTTTTTCTAGTCGGGATTTTGAGGAAATAATATCGTTTTATTAAATGATATTTATTATAATCAGCGTGGGATCATGTAAAAGAATTAATAATTCAACATGGGGGGTTTTCAATAAGAGTTAATGAAATAAATAAAATGTGTAACACATTTATTTATTGTCATAACTCTATCACCTCAATCCCGATTATAAATATCTTCACAACCCCAATACTTTCCCCCAATCATTGTACACAACAATTCTGGATAATAATTTCAAGGCCGAAAGAACTACTTCCTCCAAGAACGCTCAAAACACCGAGAGAGATTGACTACCACCGAATAAAGTAGATTGAAGTCGAACATCGCAAGTGAAGGTTCTTCCATGCTAGCACCCATAGATCCCTTCGGTGACATCCAGAGATACGTGGAACACATGTGGATCACCTCTAGAGGAATCATACACTTCGATTATATGACGCAACGACGGATCACAAGATCATGAAGGGAGACATCAACGAAGAAATAATTCAACCAAGGTAATTTTTATGAATTAATTAAATTAATTATAACCAACATATGATGATCATATCTCTATAGTTCTGGGACTCCCTCTTTTTTTTAGTTCTTCATTCTATTATGATGACCCATCATTTTATATCGTGTCAGATCTCTATTTGAACGTTGTTTAACGCTAAAATCGAAGTTGGGCACTCCTATCAATGCACGTCCTCTGTGCCCAAGACATACATGTGGTATTAGAGGGTTCATATCGTTGATTATAATTATTATTTTTCATTGGTGATTTACACATTTAATAATTTAGTTGTTTCAATTCAAGTTAATCATTATTTAAAATATGGATCTCGAGATCTGTTCCTCCCCACTCATTTCTCGTTCACCATATAGAAATGACTTTTTCTTTTAAAATTTGATTAAAATAAAATAGAGGATCTCATCTGGAAGAGAAAAACATTCCTGGCCGTACAACACGATAATACAAGATGTGTATTCAGAAGTACACATCGTTTAGCCTAGGTTCATGCATCAGACTGATCCGAAAAATCAGGCCGTGTATTGATATTATCTAATTCATTAATGACACCGTGTGTTGACCAAGAATTGGTGACACACAATTTCTGGATTATATGTCGTGTGGTCCAATGAACACGGCGTGTAGTCCCTTTGGGTTAGGGTTGGACCGTGTACCCCGTACACGATTTTCCTGGCTGGAAACCCTATAATGCGGATACTACACAGCGTTTGGCCAATTGAACATGCTGTGTACTCAGAATATTTCCAAAGTACATCAACACGCCATGTCCCCGGGCATGTACTTCATATGGACGGTGAAGAGAAGTACACACCATGTAGTCGGAACTACACATCGTGTACTCACCCAAATTATGAAGATTTATTAAAATTTATTATTATATTATACAAACCTTTGAGACGTGTACCATAGTGTAGGCATAAATCTGAGGCACAACACGTGATATGTGTTTTATATATATGAGTTTATTTTAACATCTTCGTAATGAACGAAAATTCACCAGGATGCCACCAAGGTACAAGTTACGTACAAAGATAATTTTAAATGAATTTATTTGTTTAAAATAATGATGGATGAGAATCTCAAGGAAATTTAGAAAAGGGTTTAAGATAAAAGGATTGATTAATTAAAGATAATTAATTGATTTGAGCGTGATTTATCTTAAATAAGAATGATTAAATAATTGAATGCTAGTTTTATTTATCCGTAAATATCGTTGCATGTATGGAAGATATTGAGCTAGACCCAGACCATTGTATGTGAATGGTTTCTTTTAATTAATTTATTTAAATTAAATTTGTTGGCCCGTGAGCCTTTTCCTCATTAATATGTAGGGCCTACTCACCCAAGGATTCTTTTATGTAAAAACCCTGTTTTACCCCTCACCTGTATGTGTGATAAATGCTTATGTAATGGATAGATCTCCAAAGCAAGTGGAGCCGGCTCAAGTCAGGAGCCAAGGAGAAACCATTCCAAGGAGATACAAAGGTGGACAGGTAAAAATCTATAAACATGAACCCGAAAGGTTCAAGATGTTTCTCCCCTAGGTCGTGGGTTAGTTTATCAACCGCTAGATAAAATAACCAATAGAAAAAGCACATGATCATACCATTTATTTTATTTCTGTCAGTTTCATGGTTTATTTATTATGGGTGCGTTGTCACGATCACACAATTAATGAATTAAACAAGCATGCAAGATGGAACTAAAATAAAGACCGAATTATTCTTAAATGTTATATTAGACAAGTTTAATCACTTAATTTTATCCCACATAATATTAACAAGCATGTAATAAAAGATAATAAAATGTTAATTTATGTATAAGGATAAAAATCCCTCAAAGAAATATTATGTCGGTATAGCCTTTTATAATCTTTTTTAGAATCTTACCATAGTTCAAAGTGCCTGGACAACCCTAGTTATGGTGCTTTCAATTATTGGGGAATTATAATTCAAGGTTTTGGGTTGACTTGACTTGGTTCACATCGAGGGTTGACTTCCACAGTAGGACTTGGAGTGACCAAGAGGAAAAGGTTGAGGAAATCCAAAATAAAAGGATTTCAGGATTGGGGAGTCCACTCAGTGGATGAAGGAGCTACGAGTTAATGCAGCTGGAATTTGGAATTCCTAACTAAAACCCATCAAGTTTCTTGACCAATCCTAGTTGGGGTAATGTGAAGGGCAATATGGATCCTTGCCACTAGAATATTCAGGCAACAAAATATTTTGATTTCAATGGTGAGGGATATTGGATTTTGATAAAATAGTGGGAGACTAATAAGTATTAATTAATTTATTTGTCTTAGTTTTGTAGTAAATTACTAAACCTTTTCTCATCTTAATTAGTAAAAACGGAAAGAAAATGACTTCAAACATATCATTGTGAACCATACTCAGGAAGGAAAACCTTCTGACCAACACCGATTTCCAAGAGTGGCAGAGGCCTTTACGCGTTATCCTTCTCCACAAGAGGAAATTGTATGTACTAGAAGAGCCTATTCCAATTGAGCATGGAAAGGAGGCCAGTGATGAGGGACTATATCTCTACATTAAACACATGGATGATGCCACAGATGTCTAGTGTTTCATGCTATCATCCATGTCTAATGATCTCTTGAAGAAACATGAAAACATGGACATGTATAGCATGATGTCTCACCTTAAGGATATCTACCAAGATAAGGAGAGACATGAGATGTATGAGATCTCAAATTCTTTGTTTACAACTATGCTTGGAGAGTCTGCGCCAACTGGGCCCCATGTAGTCAACCATATTGGCTACATTGAACGCCTGGACATCTTAGGGATTAAGTTCCGGATGAGTTTCCAATAGATCTTATCCTATCACAACTACCTAAGACCTTCTCTAGATTTATTGTCAACTACAACATGTGAAACAATGATAAGAGTCTATTGGAACTTTTAACCTTGATTCTCCAGGTAGATAAGGACATGGGGTGTGACAAACCCGCAGTACTTATGGTGAATAGGAAAAATAAGGACAAGGAAAAGGGTCCAATGACTTATAAATGGTATGAAGCCCCCGAGCGTCGTCCCTCCAAGAAGGGGATGATCCAAAGGCAGATCAAGGAATGAGAGGCAGTGTGTTTTTCATGTGAAAACCAAGGCCACTGGATGAGGAAATGCACCCAAAAGTGTGGGGGTGCTAAAGGTGAATTTATTATCGAGTGTACTATTTATATTTCTACTCATTGGGTATTAGATACAGCTTTTGGGGCTCACATCTGTATTCAAATACAAGAACAAAGTATATTTAGAAAGATTTCCAGAGGAGAGGTAGATCTTCGAGCTGCCAATGGAGCAAGGCTGGATATGTTGGCTATTGGCGATTACCACCTCTCATTGCTGACTGTGATGATTTTGGTTTTGCATAACTATTATTATGTGCCTAGTGCTACCAATAACATAATTTCTGTATCTATTTTGGATATGGATGGATTTATTTTCACGTTTGGAAATAAGGGTTGTATCTTTTATAAGAACAATGTATGTTATGGTATGGAACATTTAAATAATGGTTGGTATGTATTAAATTATGAAAACCAAGTGTTGGTAATCGACAAAGAAACAAACTCACATGACTCATACATCACCTAGTTGTGGCATCACTATCTTGGTCATGTAAATGAGAAGCGCGTGATGAAGCTCTTCCAAGATTTCTATTTAGACTCTATTGAGATAAAACCACTTTATATATGTCACGCTTATTTACATGAAAAAATGACCAAGCCACCCTTTGGTGGATAGGGTGAAAGGGCCACAACACTTCTAGTATTGGTACACACGGATGTGTGTGGACCATTTCTAGTAGAAGATAGAGGTGGATATTCTTACTTCATTACTTTTACTGTTGATTTGAGTAGATAGGGCTATGTCTTCTAAATGAGGTATAAGTCAGAGGCCTTAACGAAATGTATGTAATTCAAGAATGAAGTAGAGAATCATCTTGGTAAGAAGATAAAGAAACTTCAATCGGATTGAGGTGGAGAATATCTAAACCAAGAGTTCATCGATCTTCTACGGGAGTCTTGGATTCTATCTCATCTCACTCCTCCTTACACAGCACAGTGGAATGGTGTTAGTGAAAGGAGGAACCGCACCTTGTTGGACATGGTGAGGTAGATGATGAGTCATGCAGATCATCCATTATCCTTTTGGGGATATGCATTACAAACTGCAGCATACACATTAAACTGAGTACCAACAAAGGTGGGAAATGAAATCCCATCTGAGTTATGGAATGGAAAGAAACCAATTTAGTCGCACACACGTGTATGGGAATGTGAGACATTTGTTAAGGCCTTCTCAGGAAATAAACTGGCACCATGGGGAACAAAGTGCATCTTTATAGGATATCATAAGTAAATGAAAGGATATTGCATATATAACCCTCAAGATAAAAAAGTGACTGTTTCCAGACAAGCCATCTTTCTTGAGAGGGATCACATCCTCAAAAAGTATAGTGGGAGCAAGATTGACTTCAACGAAGTTGATGCTCAAGATACAAATGAGTTGGTATAGGAAAAATTTCCACAGGTCCCTATGGAAGAGGTTCCAGAAACACAAGTACTGTGTAGGAGCTCAAGAGAGGTAAGGGAACCAGAGAGATTTGGTTTCCTAGTCACCGAGGATAGTGAATCATTATTGTTGGAAAATGATTAACCTATATCATACAACGAAGCAATAGAAATATCAGTAGCTACAAGATGGTTGGAAGCTATGAATTCTGAGATGGATTCCACGTATTAGAACCAAGTCTGAGTTCAGGTCGATGAGCCAGTTGATGTAAAGCCTGTTGGATGCAAATAAGTATTCAAGAGAAAACTGGACATAGAAGGTCAAGTTAGCACCTATAAATAAAGGTTGGTGGCTTAAGGATTCAGACATAGTCAAGGAATTGACTATGATGAAACCTTCTAGCCAGTTTCCATGTTTATATCCATAAGAATCATATTTGACAGAGTTGCTTACCATGACTACGAGATTTGGAAAATGGATGTCAAAACAGCATTCCTTAACTGGAACCTTTAGGAAGATGTCTATATGATACAACCAGAAGGGTTTGTAACACCAGGTTAATCCAAACGGGTTTGCAAGTTTCAGAAATCCATTTATGGATTAAAGAAATCATCTTGGTCATGGTACATTAGATTTAATGAATACATAAAGAAATTTGGTTTCATTAAGAATGAATGTGAGCCCTGTGCTTATAAGCGGTTTAATTGGAATGTGATCATTATCCTAGTAGTATATGTTGATGACACATTTCTTATTGGAAATGATGTACCAGTCTTAAAGTTAGTTAAGGACTGGTTGAACATGTGTTTCTCCATGAAGGACTTGGGTGAAGAAGCCTACAATCTAGGGATCAAGATCATTCGTGACAGATCAAAGATGTTGCTTGGACTAAGTTAAGGTACATACGTTGACCAGATACTAAAGAGATTTAGTATGGAACAATCCAAGAGGGGATTAGTCCCAATGTCCCATGGCATACATCATTATAAGAAAATGTGTCCACAGACACAATAGGTGAAAGATAGAATGAGTAAGATCCAATATGCTTTGGCTATATGATTCATCATGTATGTCATGTTATGTACCAAGCTTGATGTTTCCTATACACTGATCATGGTAGGTAAATATCAAGCAGATCCGGGAGAACAACATTGGACTGTTGTTAATATTATCCTTAAGTATCTAAAAAGAACTAAGGATATGTTCCTGGTGTATGGAGGATATGAGGAGCTTTTCATCAGAGGGCATGCTAATGATGGTTTTTAGACAGATTAGAAGGATCTAAAGTCACAATCTGGATATGTTTTCTGTCTCAATGGTGTTGCTGTGAGCTGGAACAGTTCAAATCAGCCTGTTTTTGCCGATTCTACAGTGGAGTCTGAATATATAGCAGCTTCTGAGGCAGCCAAGGAAGCCGTCTAGATTAGGAACTTTGTCCAGTAGCTTGATGTGGTGCCTAGCAGTAAAGACCCTGTCACATTGTATTGTGATAATACTGCAGTGATGGATCATCAAATGAACCAGGGTCTCATCAACGGACAAAGCACATACTCCATAAGTATCACCTCTTGAGGGAATTCTATCAGATGGGTGAAGTTGAAGTGATCAGAGTGTCCACGTAAGAGAAAGTGGCGGACCCCATGACTAGAGGCCAATCTCAGCAGAAGCATGAATATCATGTGAGAGCTAGCGGGTTAAAGGTTGTTAGCTATTGGCTCTAGTCCAAGTGGGAGCCTTTTGGATTTGGTGGCCTAGAACCAATTACTTTGTACTTTATTCATTAATAATGTTCATTTCACATCTTGATTGTTCTTCTACGTGACAATGCATGTGATAATGTCCTAAGGACAGATGTTTCATTAAAGGATCATAGTAGATCCTTGCTATGATGAGAACCTGAAAGTGCCATAACACTATTATTGAATATATATTCTATTTCCATATGATGTTATTTTAGGGACATAAATAATACATGACATTAGGGGTGAGAACTCATAAAACATTGAGGCACCTTCTCATGGTGTGCGTCATTGGTAATATCCAGGAGGATATTATAAGAACGAGACATGCTAGTAGGAAATCCACATTTCATATTGTCATTGGATGTTCTGATCTTTGGACGTGTGTATTGGTCCTTAGAATTTAAGATTATTATTAATGGGTATTACAACTCGTGCACTTAGATGTATTGACGAACACTGTGACGACACAGTATTCGCAGTGAGGTATGAAACTTTGGGTGTGTCATGATTAATACTTCATTAATAGATAATGTGAGAAAGGATTTTTCCCTTCTGTTCCATAATGGAAGTAGATATCTCATGCCCTTTTATAGAATTGTTATTTCCTAAATAAATCCATGACCATGGTAATGTATGGGAGAGTTAAATTCTATAAATTCAAAGAAAGAATAATCGAGTATATGGGTTGATGGCACTAGAATTCAACCCGCTTGATTCAAGATATCGAGACAAAGGGATTATATTAAATGGTAAGCATTCGTATGTGGTGACACGTCAATGAGGCATCAACTTCTTTCTCTTGGGTGCCTTGACCCATTGCTAGATAGTAATCTTGGACTTTAGGAAAGCCTGCCTAATGCTAACAAGAAAGAGGCCTAGATGGTAACACACTAAGTGTGTCCATGTTTCTCAGTTAAATATTAATTTAACAAGTTAAATAAATATTATTCTTAATTGCGGTTTAATAATTATATAAGGATTCGCGATCGAATTTATTTCGACACTAGTTATTTAAGAGAATATATAGTAAAAAAAATAAAATATATTTATTAGAGAGTAATGCAGTAACATTTATTTTAGAAATAAATATCCATTACTCAAGGACAAATTAATTTGGTGGAGGAAATATAGACAAATGGAAAATAAAAGTACACGCCATGTATATTGAATATACACACCATGTAGTTTTATGGAAAACTAGTACACGCCATGTATTAATGATTACATGATGTGTAATTTTTCCAGTTGGGATTTTGAGGAAATAAAATCATTTTATTAAATGATATTTATTATAATCAGCATTGGCGCATGTCAAGGAATTAATCATTCAACACGGGGGGTTTTCAATAAGAGTTAATTAAATAAATAAAACGTGTAACACGTTTATTTAATGTCATAAATCTATAACCTCAAACCCAATTATAATTATTCTCACAACCCCAATACTTTCCCCCAATCATTGTGCACAACAATTCTGGAGAATTTTTTCAAGGATGAAAGAACTACTTCCTCCAAGAACACTCTCAAGAGAGAGAAAGATCGACCACCACCGGATCAAGGCGATCAAAGGCGAACATTGCAATTGAAGTTTCTTCCACGCTTGAACCCAGAGATCCCTTCGTGACATCAACAGATACGTGGCACACATGTCGATAAATTATAAAGGCTACACTTGGATTTTACGACGCAACAACGGATAACAATATCATGATCGAAGACATCAACGAAGAAATAATTCCACCATGGTAATTCATGTGAATTAATTAAATTAATTATAACCAACATATTATGATCCTATGTCTATGGTTCTGGGACTCCGTCTTTTGTTTTTCGTTATTCGTTATATTCCAAATATTTGACATTTTATATCGTGAATAATCTCTGTTTGAATGTTTTTTAATGCTAAAATCAATGTTGGGCACTCCCACCAACGCGCTTCCAATGTGCATAGAACCTACAACTCTGAGGAAGCACTTATGTCAATTCCCCCTATGGTCTTGCATCGTATGTAAAACAAACACTCTGGAGAAACCCTTACTTCTATACTCCCTATGTTCTATACACCAGGTTCTCATGGCCCTATGTAATTCAAGATAGTATAGCAGCTCATATCTTCCAAAGTAATCCTCAAGAACTACTTGGCTAGTAGTCTACAACATAACAACATGTAAAGATACAAACACCTCATCCTACTATACTAGGCATGGATGGTAAATAGCAGCTTAATAGGCAACCTAGACCCAACTGTCAAAACATGCATTCATGCATGGGAAAGCACTTCCAAATCATTACAATTAACCATATTCACATCAGTTCTCATCATCTCAAGCATACAAGCATAGAAGGAAAACAATAGGGCAAAAATGTTAAACGCGCAATACACCATTCATGGGTATTGGATGATTCTCACATATAACTCCAATAATTTCAACAAAAAGGCACAAACCACCAACCTCGGTGTTGGGAAATCAATATACTAAAGTCTCAGGGATTGAATCACCATAGAACACTGAAGATATACAAAAATATCTAAAACGTTCAACATGGGATAACATGAGAAAGAAGAGGAGTTAGAAGAAGGTGTTCAAGAAGAAGAGAGAACTCACCAATTAAATTCTAACACGACTGACATAGTTTGATTCGGAGAACAGACGCTTGATCGGGGGATCAGTGAAGATCTATACCGTAGGGATGCTCTCTGTCGAGTTCGGTGGAGAAGAAGATGTTTCTGTCGATTAGACGCGACCCTGGTCCATTAAATGAAAAAAAATAAAATACACGACATGTACATTGGAAGTACACGACTTGTAATTTCCGTTTCCATACCCCGAATCAGGTGGCCTCCAGGTCACCCCCACATGGCTATGTGTGTGTCCATCACACAACCTGCACATGGCTACCTACGGTAATCGATTACATGGTGTGTACTCTTAAAGTACACAGTGGGTACATCAAAAATTTCCAGAAATTCCTCTTTTTCTAAAAAACGACCCAAAGAAAGAAAACATACCTGAAAAAAAGGTCCGGGTTCTTACAAACTTCCCCCTTAAAGAAATTCATCCCCAAATTTCCCAAGTAAGGTGGCATAGAAGAATAAACCCCGAACAGCTCTGGCCACTAAGATCGTACGTCTTCCCCCCTCTCCCAAGTCTCATCATGTACTCGCCCGTGCTACCAAAGCTCCCATATCAGAGGAACAAACTAGACATGGAGAACCATTGTACTTTGATCAACAATCTAGATATGATTCTCCTCAAAATATGCATCTACTTCCAACTCAACCTCTCATGTTGGAAGACATGAGAGGATTCTGAGAAGTAATGTCGAAGCTGAGAAACATGGAAGACATCGTGCATAGCCCTGTACCTCTAAGGTAACTGTAACCAATTGGAAACCAACCTATCTCTCTCCAACACCTCAAACAGCCTGACGTACCTCGGAGAAAGCTTATCCTAACTCTTAATCCTCTTATGTCCCACCCTTGGTGTGACATGCAATAAAACCTGATCCTGGACCTCGAACTCTAGAGGTCTTCTCTGTTGATCAGTAGAAGACTTCTGTCGAGACTTTACAGTATCCACCCTCTTCCGAATCAACTCTATCTTCTATGTGGTCTCCTAAAGAAGACAAGGTCCTAGCATAGCTTCCTCTCCTGCCTCCAGCCAATATAAGGGTGATCGGCATGGCCTACCGTACAAAGCCTCATAAGGTGCCATATGAATAGTTTATTGAAAACTATTCTTGTAGGAAAACTCCACAAAAGGTATATTCTTCTCCCAAGAACCTCCAAAATCTAGAATTCATGCTTGAAGGATGTCCTTAATCACCTGAATCATACATTTGGACTTTTCATCTGTCTAGGGGTGGTAAGCTGTACTCAAAAGTACATGTGTACCCAAAGAATTCTGAAGACCTTTTGAGACCCAAGAAGTAAAAGGAGAATCCCTGTCTGAATCAATGGAGTGTGGAACTCCATGTAGACTTACAATCTCTCGGAAGTACAACCTCCACTGCTCATCAACACTGAAGTTCTCCTTGATCAGCAAGAAGTGAGAAACCTTGGTGAGTCTATCAATGACAACCCAAACTGTATCATTCCATCGAGGCGACCTCAATAAACCTATCATGAAATCCATCACGACATCATTTCACATCCACTCAGGAGTAAGTAACTACTGTAAAATCCCTGCTGGTCACTGATGCACTGCCTTCACCTACTGATTGGTGGAACACCTCATGAAGAAACCAGAAACATCTCTCTTCATAACTGGCCACCAATATCGATGATGTAGATCATGAAACATCTGGGTGACACCAATATGAACTTCCCAAACCGAGGAACGAAAGTCCCACATTATCTCATCGTGTATGTCTGTTGGCACCCATACGTGCCCCAAGAAATGAAAGATCTCATCCTTACCTATGGTCCATCCCAGAATAGGGTCCTCTCCAGACACACTCTCCCATAGAACTAGGCCTTCTGAATCTGATAGCTTCCTTATTCTCACTCGATCAAGAATAATAGAGGTATCAACCACATAAGAAAAAAACATCTACCCTATCTGTCGTGCACCTCCAAATGCATCTCAGAGAACAAATCCATAAGCTTCCACTCACTACTGGCCTCTTGAACATCCTGTATCTAAGTCCTTCTGCTCAATGCATCAGCCACTGCGTTTCCTTTCCTAGGCATATAGGTAAGCTCAATGTCAAAAGACTAATGGTACTCAACCCACCTTCATTATCTCAAATTCAGATCACGCTGTGTGAAGATACACTTGAGACTCTTGTGGTCCGTGAAAACCACAAAATTATCTCCCAAAAGATAATGCCTCGAACAACCTATGGTATGCACAACTGTAGCCAACTCGAGATCTTCCGTTTGGTAATTTCTCTCATGTGTCATCAACTACTGAGACCCGTACACAATGACTCATTCTCCCTGCATAAGTACAGCTCCCAGACCGATACTTGAATCATTATAGTAAATAGTATAGATCTTTCTTGGATCTGAAAACACCAGCACCAGTGATGAAGTCAACCTCCCATTCAGATTCTGAAAGGATGACTAAAAAGAATATGCCCACAAGAACTTTGCACCCATCTTAGTTAAACCCATCAGTGGTGCTGCTAAGCCTGAGAAGTCCTAAATGAAGTGCATGTAGTAACCATCCCTCCCTAGAAAAGTTCGTACCTCAAAGACATTCTTCGGATTCTCCCGGGAAACTACTACTCTCAACTTCTCTAGGTCCACTAATACTCCTATCTATGAGATAACATGACCCAAGAAGTGAATCTGATCCATCCAAAAGTGGCATTTTGCGATCATACCATATAATTGATTCTCTCTCAGTATACTCAAAATGATATCAAAATGGGTAGCATGGTCGTGTCAAGTATGATAATACACCAGGATGTCGTCCCTGAAGACCAAGACGAAGGAATCCAAGTATGGATGGAACACTCAGTTTATCAGTTCCATGAAAATGCAGGCGTGTTCGTGAGACCGAACGGCATAAACATGTACTCGTATAGACCATACCTACTCTAGAAGGCTGTAAGAGGTATATCTAATAGTCTAACATGAAACTGATGGTAACTAGATCTCAATTGAATATTCAAGAACAACCGGGCTCCTCAAAGATGATCAAATAGATCATCAATCCTTGGTAGTGTATATCGGATCTTGACCGTCAACTGGTTCAACTTCTGATAATCCACAAAAATCATGAGGGTACCATCCGCCTTCTTTGCAAAAAGTAATGGCGAACCCCAAGGGGAAGTACTAGGTCATATGAAAATCTTTTCCTGCTACTCCTCCAACTACTTCTTGAGCTCCTGTAACTCTAGTGTAGCCATCCTTTAAGGAGGAATGGACACTGATGCTACTAATGGTACTAGCTCAATAGAAAAGTCTTCCTCACGCACCAGAGGAAAATAGAAATAGTCTTTTGGAATGAAATATCTGAAACCATCCACCATTGGAGGAAATTCAATCTTTAAAAACCCCTGGACATCTAGATATAGACTAGAAATCTATGCTGTAACACTTCCTTACCCATGATACTTGGGTCTCGCTCTGCTTGCTCGGACATCCCACTCACCCTTATGAAGAAACGATCCACCCTCTGGTGATATGAAACTCATCCTACGATGATAACAGTCGATGAGCTCCTAGAAGGAAACTAGCCAGTCCATTTCGAGAATGACATCATAGCATGTCATCTCTAGGACATAGAGGTCCCATAAAAATTAACACCCATAAACCTCTAGGGGGAACTCCTTGAATTGAAATACACTCGTCGTTCTAGTCCCCAACAGAGTGTCTAGTGTCAAGATGTCAGTAGAAGAAAATATGTAGAGCCCAAGACTCTCCACAACCGCAATAGATATAAAGCTATGGGAAGCCCTTGTATTGAAAAGAGAAGAAGCTAAAACTGAGGCAACTATGATCATACCTCAAACTGTAGATGGTCTAGGATCCTTCTCCTGCTGGGTATACTCCCCTGAAAAAGTCTTGCATGTACTACATCCATGTTACCCAACCTGACCACTCTGAGCTGGTCCACCTTGTTGTCGCTGAATGCTTGGTGACTGGCTGCCACAGCCATGACCTCCACCTCGGCCTGAATGGCCGAAAGAAATCCAGTTCCAAGATAGGTGAAAAACTGGGGGTGCTGCTTCTAGATGAGGAGCTATAGAAGAACCACTATCCCCAGATGTTGGTTAGAAGATCTAATAGAAGCACTGAAGATGACCCATCTTTCTTCAAAATCGGAACTCCATTGGGTCTCCCGGGTAGTGTGGCCTTGTATGCCCACTCTACCCGCACTGGTATCACACCACCTGACTACCAGAAGAAGTATGTCACCTCATTGGATCACCACGCAAAGACTCCCTGTGGTGCTTCCTGCTATCAGTAGGAGGGATACTTACTCTAGAAGCCGAGCCACCATGGCTCACATCCCCAAAATATCTCATATTGTGCTCTATAATCAGCACCTGGTTGACGATAGAAGTGATAGATGTCAACCTGATGATGTTCACCTATGATTGGATGTCATGCCTCAGACCATCATTGAACTTCCTTGCAAGGAATAAATGATCACCTCTTAAAATAGGCATGAAACACTACAGGCCGGTAAAAGGAGTGAAATACTCTATAACCGAAAGAGTACCCTACTCCAGACATATAAACTCTCAGTCTCGATCGACCCTCAAGGTTTCTGGATAGGAATAGTCATAGCAGATACGTTAGAACTCCTCCAAAGTCATGACTTGATGGCGTCCCGTCTATGAGATCACATTCCACCACCTCTTAGAGGAATCCCGAAGCATATATGTAGTGATCTTGACCCACCTCTCTGAAGGCTTCTCCAGATACTCAAAGATCGCCAGCATGGATTCTAGCCATGAATTTGGAGCATGGGATCCTCCATCCAATGAGAAAGTGGGATGCTGTTGTTGCTGAAAGACCCATGTCAATTCTACCATCGACGGAACATGAGGCGGTGCTCTCAGAAAGGTCTTCATCATCCTCATAAATCCTTCCCTGAACTGTGCATTAGTACCTACGTCTGGTATAATGGCTAGTGCCAAGAGTACCATAATGGGGGGATCTAATGTTAGTACCCGATCAGCCAAATCTAGTGTCTGATCACTACCCTACAACTAGCCTATAACTGGAGGACGTCTCAGCAGCAAAACTCTGCAATGTCAAACACGCACCTTAGATCCAGATTATCAAGGGCCAAAAACTGAAAACGTAATAAAGGGAAAAGGAGAAGGAAAACATTCATTTTTTACAAAACATGACTACACGGTGTGTATAACAGCTCCACAGTGTGTTCCCTTCAGCTATTCACATGGGCGTATACTCCTGCCAGAACTGGTCATGTAACACCCCATACACACGACATGTTCACCTAACGCACGATGTGTACTTGAATCTTCTTCCCCTTCCTGAGCCAATATACATGGTAAAGCCACATGGTTCTCCTAAAAAAAGATTGCATGGCGTGTTTGTTACAGACACAGCATGTACAAGACGAGTTTCACAGACCCATGTTGTTAGTGACATGGCCGGATACATGGCTCACCCAACACACTGTGTTCCAGATAGACACAGCGTGTACTAGGAAGATTTTGCTGACCCGTGTTGTTCATTACATGACTAGGTACTCGGGTTACACTACACGGCGTGTTCCAGACGGAAACAGCGTGCATCAAAAATGACTCAACCGACCCATGTTGTTAGTGACATGGCCAGTCACACGGTTCTAAAACACGGCATGTACATCCGGTACACGATGTGCCCACAAAAGATTCCAAACCCATGTCCCTGACCACATAGTCTGAGACATGGTTAGAGACTACATAGTGTGAACATAGAGTACACATCGTGTACTTAAGAAAAACCGTTTCTTCCCAAACAGAAGAACACCTATTGTGTACTTAAGACTACACGGTGTGTATTTTGGGTTTTTCTCAACAGTAAGCCTCAAAAACTACTTTGAAACCCATAAAAACACTGAAATGAACATTGAAAGTGCCAAATTCTGATTTATGAGGGTCCATACTCACTGCGAATCAAAACGTGGAATCTTATACATGTTATAAACAAGATGAACAATCCAATGATCCCCCAAATTCCAATTCATGAGGGCCCCTAACACCTCAAGAACCAATTTTTGGCATTCATTCTAAAAAACCCTTACACAAAGAAAGAATCTATCATACAGTGGGTATTCTATCAAAGCTTCTATCACAACCACATGAATATCTAGAACAACATCTCTCACAACATCATGAAATTGCTAATGCACCCTAAATGGAAAGTCAATAATGCATGACATGTGATTACTAAAAAGTGACTATATGATGCATGAGATGGCATACCCTCATCTCATCAGGTTGCAATAGAAATAGAACCTCAATAACATCAATAGTAATAACACTAAAAATGTGAATAACTCTAGGTGAAATTAAATCAACTGTAATAATTTAAAAACTAGAAAAATTAAAATAACGAGGTAGATTAGATTTTCACTATTCACAGGTTAGCTCTTCTCGAGAAAAACTTATTACGAAGTACCTATTTCTTCCTATCCCTAGCTATAGGATCTGAAGAGTAAGTCATAACGAAAAACATTCCTCTGATACCACTTTGTCACATCCCAGTTCCAGAAGCCACACAGAGGCGCCCCATACCCTATTGGTCACATGGACTCAAGAGAATTTCCACGAACACCAGAGGTTGCTGACTATCTGTGAGGGCCTTGGGTGTGATAGAGGGGAAACTATGCCCTCATTGGAAGAGTAAAACTACAGAAGAAAGTAATAGAAAAATCGGAAGCAGGAATAATCCATACAAAAGTAAACACCAGAAAACTGGAAAATAATAAACTGGAGAAAACATATATATATTAATGATTCATGATACCTATGTCTAGGAAAGAAACCAAACAAATCACAATGCTAGAATGTAACAGTACTAATCCCATGTACAAAAGAAAGAAAAGTAAACAACCTTTCAGCAAAGCAAGCCATATCTTGGTCCCATGCTCTCCAGCTCCACATCAAATCAAGTACCTGAAGTTGAAGGGCACTTTCCCTTATCTATACCTACAAAAATATAATATGTTTAGCCCCTAAAACAAGGCTCAAATAGGGTGTGAGACTATATCTCTGTAGGCAACCACCACGATATTTTTTCCTAACAGTCAGGGAATATATGGTAGGAAATAAGGAAATAGATGCAGTAAATAAAGAAGTACCCAAGGTAAATAATTCATAGTTTCAATGAATTCGGTATCATATATCAAGAAACATAAAAAAGCAGGTAATCACAAACAGGTAACACTCCGGGATGTACTCACAACCTATCCCCTCTTGTCCTATCTAGAAACACAAGCAACCCTCTCGGTAGTATACTCAGTCTAACCCCTCTGGTTCAGCTTAAGAATAGACTCTCTGAGGAAGAAGTCATCGTAAATTCCTCCTATAGCCTCGTATCGGTAACTAAAGACACTCTGGGGAAGCAATCAATGTCTATTCACCCTGTGGCCCACGTTGAGGATCTACAGACACTCTAAAGAAGCACCTACGTCAATTACCCCTATGGTCTCACATCGTAAGTAAAACATACACTCTGGAGAAGCCCTTACGTCCATTCTCCCTATGGTCTATACACCAGGTTCTCACAGCCATGTGTTAGTCAAGAAAGTATAGCAGTATATATCATCCAAATTAAACCTCATGAACTAGTTAGTTAGAATTATACATCATAATAGCATGTAAGGATATAAACACCTCATCCTACTATAATAGGCATGGAAGGTAAACAGCAGCCTAACAGGCAACATAGATCCAATGGTCAAAACACGCAATCATTCATGGGAAATCACTTCTAAAGAATTGAAATTAACCCTATTCATACCAGTTTTCATCAACTCAAGTATACACACATAGCTGGAAAACAATAGGGCTAAAATGATAAACGCACAATACCTCTTTCATGGTTGTTGCTGTTTTTTGCACATATAACTCAACAATGTTCCACTAAAAGGCAGAAATCACCTACCTCAGTGTTGGTAGATCTATATACCTGAGTCTCAGGGCTTGAATCTCTTTATAATGCCGAAGATCTACAAAAACATCTAAAACATTAAACATGGCATAACTTGATAAAGAGGGGGAATCAGAAGAAGGTGTTCAAGAAGAGGAGAGAACTCACCAATACGATTCCAACACAACTGAAAGAGTTAGATTTGAAAAACAGATTCCCGATTGGGGGTTGGAGAAGATTTGCGCCATACAGATGCTCTCAGTAAAGTTTGGTGGAGAAGAAGACTTTTCAATCAATTAGACATAACCCCGGTCTGTTTAATGAAAAAAAAGAAAATACATGCCGTGTAATTTGGAATTCCATGGCTTGTAATTGCAGTTTTATACCCCGCATTAGGTGGACTCTAGTTCACCCCCACATGGCCGTGTGTGTGGCCATCACACGACTAACACATGGCTACCTGTGGTAACCGAGTACACGACGTGTACTCAGAAAGTACACCGAGTGTACTTTAAAAATTTCCTGAAATTCCCCTTTTCTCAAAATTGACCAGAAGAAAGAAAACATACCTGAAAAGAGGGTATGGGTTCTTACAGTGGGGGTGGTGAAAGAGTGATATCCATCGTATATTGGATCAAGGCGGTAGTGGTCGTGTAGTGGAGTAGTTTCATGAGAATTTTCAAAATCCATGTAGCACACATAGGTTAATATAAAACTATCTTCCATAAGCAATTCATGAGCTAGGAATCATTAGTTAGTGTAATTTTAATCCCTAACCATGTTTCATGTCAAATATTATGCACCTGTACTTCCGGTAATCCATGCTAGACATGCTTGTGCTTCATCTGTATGTCATGTTTTCCATGTTTTTTATTCTTACCATGCTTATCATCTATATGTAGTTCATCAAATAACATACGACAATACAAACTTGATATTTCATGGAATGATCAAACATATATAATGAATTATCTATTTCATCAGAAGGTTAATTTTACCTTAATAATATAATGTACCCTCTAAAGTTATAAGAATGTCAAAAAGGGTTGTAGCCTCTGACGAACATAATAGGGTATAAACTAACATTATAAGGAAAATTCATAAATCTTGAAACTCAAGTGTAATTATCCAAAAATTATTTATATATTTTACCCTATTTATTATGTTAAAAACTAAATGCAATTACATTGAAATATTAGTAAGATCCATTCTATGTTATCTCATTACAAAACATACATTGAAAGAAAACTAGTTTTAAATTAAAAAAAAATTCATCATATTATAGTGGAATGAACACTTTATTTAATAAACATGAAGGCTTTGATACCACCAAAGGGAATTGGGATATTATCATATGATTATAGAAAACAAAGGAAAACCCAAACATAAGATTAATCTATCCTCGATAGAATGGGGAATACATGAAAACAATGAACACAAAAAATAGAGTATACATGGTACTAAATTATAGTGGCCTCTATAAGATCCTTTTATAGAGTATGGTTTGTGAAAATAAATAGTGTAATAATAAACAACTTCTTGTGTCTATAAGTAATTCAACAACCTTAGGATATATAAGAAATTTTAGAGGAATCTTGTGAGTAAATATGGGTGCTAGTGCTTTCAAGAAAAAAATACATGGGAAGAAGAGGTTTTCAAATTTTATATGCATGAAAATGAAGATAAAAATCACCTCAAATTGTCATGATATACCATACATACAAAGGAGGGAACTTCCTATATATATAATAGATATCTTCTGCTCCGTGATGAATAAATAATACTTTATGTGAATTAGGTGTAATAAAATTCCACTAATGAATTATGTCTCAATAATGAGTGAGATGAAATTGTTCAATAAATGTATGCAAATACATTAATATATTCACAATGGATTCAAAGATACCACATATATGGGTGATGGTATGTTCATGCATTTAACTTCAATTTATGGGATGCATCACAAAAAACCAGGCTAATGGGGGTGTAATGTAATCTCATTCTCAAACATAAGGATATGTTGGTCCTCAATGTATTATTAGGTAATATTAATTAAATTCATATGATTAATTTTCTTCATCTACAGATGATTCACATGCATCATATGTATTTGATTCATATACATCATATGCATATGATTTTATGTATACTTAGGAAAAAGTTATCCCCTCAGTGTTGTTTGTAAAAATATTAAAAGTGATATATATATTATAAGAAATTTATGAAATTAAAATGGTCATTAAATAGAAATTTATGATAAAATGGAGTTCAAGGGGATGATGACACTAGTGATAAGAGATGCCACCCCAAGAAAATGAAAATGGAAGAAGAAGGATAGATCTGATTTTTATAGTACTGATGTATAGAAATTACTTGAATGTATTAAATATCATCCTTCCAGAAGGGTGATATCAAAAGGTGGGGGCACGGTTACAGAATGGTGGAATGGTATGGACTCTAAGAAGAAGAAATAAATCTAATTGAAAGATTGAAGAAAAATAGAGGCAGCTATCTATTTACTTTGGGTATTTTTCATTGTCTTCATGTACTCTTTTGGGTTCCTTTATTTTTCATGTTTATAATAAAAGAGACAAAAATTCCATCTTTCTAAATCAAATTATAATTTATCACCTATATTTATATATCTTAGGAAGCCTTGGGTAGATAGGTGGGAAATCTAGGTATGAGTACAACACTAATTTAATATTTTACTCTAGCTAGTGGCCGAAGTATGACTAAGATATGCTTAAAGGATTTTAATCCCCAGATAGTCTAGGATGTTCAATACCATGTGTTAGGTAGTTGATCCACACTAGGCTTCAATTATATGGATTAAAATTTTATGTTTTCATATGTTGAATCTATATAACCTCAGTTTTCCTATGATGATTTTAATTTTATTATTCCTATGGTAGTTTAATTTATTATCATCTGATGTTAACCTATCAATATTTTTTTTGATTATCATGTTTGTGTTTATTATTATTGATGTTTCCCATATTTTTTTGGTAAATTAGTTTGTATTATTATCATAAAAACCATAGAAAGTTTATATTTATTTTAAAAGATGTTTTTCGTAAATGGGAACGTCTGTTTCAATTATTAACTCGTTATATTATTATTAAAATTAACACATGAAATTTGTTTTACATTTAGAAAGAATATCTACAACTATATTATGTTTTCTTTATGAAACATGAATGGTTTATTATATTATGTGATACCTTATTTACTTACTCAACATATCCATTTACAAGGTAATTATTTAAAATATATTCTCCCTCAGGTTAGATTCTATAATTTCATAAGAAGATTTGAAGTCTGTTTGATGTCAAAATGTGAATCCCTTATACCATGGAATGAATGATTTATTAAAATTTATGTATTTAATACTTTAAATTTAAATGGAACATTTTCTTTCATATTTTTATTTCAACGTAACATGCACTAGTTTAAAAGTATATTAGGTGTTATGGTTTGGACATCAATTGTCTGAAAACCGTTACTAATTTCCACATGATAAGGATTTTAGAATTTGTTATCCTATAACCCATGTGAAAAGATGAATTTTATTTATATTTATCCTATAATAAAATTTAAAACTTAACTTTTGAAATTTTTTGTGTGATAAAAAAAGTTAATTATTTTTTTTAAAAATAATTTACATGAGTCATTATCATTTTTTTGAAACATACTTTTCTGAAACCCAAATTCGATCGAATGATGACCACACTCCACCCATGCTAAAAATAATCATTCAATCAATTTTACACATATTTTTTGAATCATTTTTACTGTATCCTTCATTATTAACCATCATTCTACCACTCTTTACTACATTTGATATACAAAACTGTGTTCCACTTGTATTGATTGAGTTGCACCACCACCACTCGTTAATACTTACTTTTAGCCTCGCCCATATTTCATTTATTGAAATTTGATGTATGTAAATCTCTATTATTGTTTTTTTCTTCTAGTTCTTCAACCTAAATCTCTATATGTGGTAAATAATTTTTTCTTATTATTTTTATTATTAAAAGATTTCTAAATTATTTGTTAGTTATAAAGCACATTCAATCATTTATTTTTTATTTTTCCATATTTTTCAATTATAAATTATTATGGTTATTAGTAATGGTAGGTAATATTTTTTTATGTTATAAAATAAATATTATTTTTAACTATGTGTTTCATTTTTAGTGGTTTTAATTATTTTTATTTATAAATATTTTTTTTCTATAATTTGTTTGCAGTTAAAAATTTTCTACAAAAATTTTTAAGATATAAATAGTTTTATTAATATAATTGATTTTCGTTATAATTTTTTTCTTTTTATATATTATATATATATATATTTATTTATATGTTTATTATTTTTTATATATTTTTTTATATTTTAAATTTATTTTTTTACTTATAAATTTAAATGTTGTATAATTTGATATATTTTTCATTTATATTATGACTCTATGTAAATAATGGATCACATTTATCTAAATTCCTGAAGGGCTAGTGATGAATATATTAAAGGGGATGAAAAATTATTTTAATTTTATAAATTAAATATTAAAACCAATATATGATTTCTTTCAATGCATAAAGTGTTTGAATCTGAGTAAATCAAGGTATAGAGAAATCAATGAACATAAAATTTCTTATGGTTTTATTCACAAAAATAGGCTTTTTATTATATGTAAATGATGAGAAAACTATGTTACCATGTTGTAGTAAATTTATAGTGTTATTATTAGTGCTAATATTTGTTATATTTAAATAAAAAAAATATTTGGAGTGATAAATATTTCACTAAATTTCTTAAAATTTTAAAAGCGTGACTTCTAGAAGTAAATGAGATTTTATATTCTATTTATGAGGGAAAAAAATTATCCCCAACTTGATTAGGGTATAAAAAGATACATGCTTTCCCCAAAGAATGTATTTTTTATAAGAAAGAATATGAATGTTTATTAGAAAGCCCAAAATGTGGGACATCATGATATAAAATTGATGAATAATCCAACTATGATTCATTCTCAAAAATAGGAACCAAACTATAATCAATAGTAATGTGGTATTTTTCAAAAATTCATTTTTGAATTGTCTATTTGAACATTAAAAGTATGAAAAGTTGTTAAGATGTAATGATGACGAATTTGTCTTTAATATAAGCCTACATCATCATAATGATTCACCATAATGGATGATATTTGATAAAAACATCTTTAATTGATAAATGACTCTAGAAATCTCAGAATGGAACTGTTCATATATGGAATGAATCAATTTTAGAGCCTGAATTCTAATATATTTTATGGCATGATATGTTGGTAGTTTATAAGTTTTCCTCATAGATTTGTATGAAAAGAAAATATATTATAACAAGATTGATTATTTTTGGAACAAAATTGTCTAGTAATGATATTGATGATTATTTATCACCATTGGTTGATGACTTGAAATTTCAATTGGAGTTAGGTGTTATAGTTTTTTATGCATACAATAAATAGTATTTTATTTTGTGTGATATAATAATTTTAATTATAAAAATTTTCCTACTTATGAAAACATTTCTTGTTACGATGTTCGGAAATATAAAGCATTTCCAATTTTCGGAGAAGGTACTTCATCTCAAAAATTTCATAATTGAATAATTATAGATTACATGAGAAATAAAATATCTTTTTTAAATATTCAATATTAATAAAACACAAAAAATACATTTAATTGCTAAAAAAACTGTGATTTTCCAATGACTATTTCCAATAGAAGAATATTATGAGAAGGTGAAAAGCATAATTTTTATATTACTACAGAAACAAAGTTTCAGTCAATAAAATAATAGATATAGAATATGATCCATATTATATGAGCTACCTTATTTGATATTTTATGTGGAAAAAACATTGTCATTTTACATGTTGAGGAAAACATATGTGATAGTTTGATTTAAAAATTGTTAAATATAAAAGGAAATAAAAAGATGTATTGTATGAAATATTAGACTTAATATACATTGGAATACATTTGGAGTTATTTCTATCTATGAAATGAAATGGAATATATTTACATTCATCTTATCACACTTTATGAATAAGTGAGAAAATAACTATTTATCAATGGTTTTATTGTATTTAATACCATGTTGGTATTCTTAACAATGTGAAAAATTTCATTTCATTGGAGGATTAAAATTAATATGTTTTAAATATTATGAATATCATTTACTGACTCAATAAATTTAACATATTCTACTGGATGACATATTTCTGATCACTTTTGGAAATTATATCATCATGTTGTGTTACATTTTCAATTCAATTTGTTATAAATCCGGGGATCCAAAGTTTTTATGTGTGTTGGTGAATAAAGTGGTCCACATTAAATTTCAACAATAAATGGATTTTACAACATCTTTTTTATATAATGATTCATGTGGTGGTAAATTTGGTGTGAGATATACAATTATTTGAGCCTATTTCATTACACCAAATATATCATTAAGATGGTTATATGAAAACATTGAAGTGCTATGTTAATGATATATATTGAAAATTGGACTCTATTATTCAAAAATATATATTATAAATATTTATTGAGTTTTGTATAGATTATTTATCTAAATTATAGATTTTTATTCTCCTTATATATATCAAAATTTGATAATTAATAGTAAAGAAAAAAAGATCTTTTTGTTAAAATTAATGTTAATTCTATCTGTTGAATTGGTTAAGAAAAATTTATACATTTTTAAAAACATCAATGTGGTTTAGCAGTATATGTATCAACACATATTACTTGATTTAAGGTATGATGTCCAGAAAAAATGAAAAGAAGTTGACAAATGAACATAAAAATGCATTTTTTCATAGTTTAAGGAGAAAATAATCACTGATTTATCCGCATTATAAACCTTGAAATAGTTAAAAAAAAGTGGACCATGTGTTAAATTGATCACATGTTTTGGTTTTGATATTAATGGTGACATAATTTATATAAAAAATTTGGATGAAAAGAGTACCATTATAAATTATAGAGTAACACCTCTCAATATAGAATTACATTTTTTGAGTGAAAAAGTTAAAAAACCAATTTATAAATCAACAATATATTTTGGATTTTTTAACTATACAAGTAAGATTCATTGTATTATATTTTGAATAATAGTGTGTACGTATAATTGTAATGATAGTAATGGTGTTGTGAAACATGATTATTATAGATTTAAACTTATCAATTTTATGAAATTTGGTTGAAAAGGGGAACCCATTATCATGTTGACTCATTTGAAGAATATATTTTATGTTACCAACCAATAAATTGATCAGTATGGCATCCTTTATCAAGAAAAAACACTTTTGGGTGATGGGGATACTGATAATGTTATGGAGTTCTATGTTGTTTCTCTATCTATTACATGATTACGTGATGATAACATTGATTATGATATAGGAATATTACATGATTTATGAAATTATCATGTTTAAGGTAAATGGGAAAAAAATCATTACTATTTTAATTATCCAGGTAAATTTTTATTTTTTAGAAGCATCCATCTATAAAAACTTTATTTCTTAAAAAGTATTTTTAAATATAAATATGCATATCTTTATTTATTTATTTTTTAAATATTCTAACCATTATTTTTAGTTATAAATATTTTTAGGTAAAAAATCCATATATCATTTTTTTTGAAATTTACACTCGTACTTTTTAAATTGGATATATAATTCTATAGATTCTTTTCATTTAAAAAAATTAAATTAATTTTTATATTTATCAGTTTTTGATACACATTTTTTTATTCATACTAAAATAATTATTTTTTTTATAAAATATACACATTTAATCTACCAATATGTTTACCTTGATATTTTTGTGTTAATTATTTTTAGATATTAAATTTTTAGAAACTATTTTATTTAACATAACAGATAGAATTTTATTTCTATTACTTAAAATATTTTTTTAGTTTTAATAGTTATTTAATTCTAATTATATATAGGTACACATAATTTCATTAAATTAATAGATTTAGATGTCTCATGTGGACTTAAAGGAACATTTAGTGAATTATATTTATTTTTTTATTTTAGTATTTCTCCAATAATTAAAATATAATAAAATAAAACATTTGTTTTCAAAAATTATTTTAAGTACTACTAGTGAGTCTCATAGGGAGAAGTCTTCTTCTTTTCCTTCAATGAATACGATATGCAGAGTTGGTAGATGTGGGACTACATGTTTACCAAAACATAAACTTCTTTATGGGATTTAGTGGGTAAAATTTGAATTTGATGATGATAATAACCAAAGTTACCTATATGAAAATATATTTAGGAGTTATATGGCCATGATGAGCCATTTTAGGACTATAATTTTATATCATGATTGGAGGAGAGTCAACCAAATGATGATATATCAACTATGGGGTCTTTAATGGTAATTGATATCAACTAATTTAGTTTTCATCCAATTCATAAAATATTATATATTTTTCAAAAGAAAAAATTAATATATTCAATAATAGATGAAATTCAACTTTCATAAAATGAATGAAATTAAGAAGATCTGGTTACCTTTCTCATTATTTATATGAAGATATTTTAAAACAAAATTAAAATATTATTATATCGGGGGGTGGGGGTGAAAATCAATTCCTCATGTTTATGTATTTAGAGTCAATGAAGTGATAAATTTTTCTCCACTGGTTAGAGTAATCCTTTTTGGCATGATAATTATTTTATATATAATTAATAAATAAATGTTTTTGTTTATTAATTGATGATTTTTTCATGTGTTCTTATGAAAAATTCCACCATAAGATATCATCAAGGTATTCAGTTATAGGATGCATAAACTCACACTTAATCATTTAGGGGGCATTATTTACTATAAGAGAAAATGATTATCGAATAGTAATATACATTAAGATATACATCTAGTAGTAGATCCAAAGAAATTGAGTATGGATCTACATCTTCCCATTCTCTATGAAAAATGTAAATAGGGAGAGGATAATAAAAAGGTAAAATTTATTATAGATTCATCAAGAGTAGTAACTAATAAAATTATATGAAATTCATTTTATTTTTTCATCAATATTTGTTTTTTATATTCCATGAACTTATATATCATTTCAATATATCATTTTATAATTCGCTTTTGGAGAAAGTGACATTGGGTAATTTTTATCCATGAGGTCCTAATGGAGATTTTTGCTATTTGTTTAGGAAAACAAGAACATTACGCCCTTTTAAGAGGTTATGGGGTGGGTGTCTATATTATAATTTTTTATCCATCCTAGTATGACATAGATAGAGGTGGATTACATGGGGAAAAAAATTACCTTCAGGTTAATCTGAATGAGACGAATAAATCATTAAAAAATAAAACAAAATCATTTGTATATACCTATTTATAGAAAATGTGTGAAATATGGAACCAATTAATATTACATACCCAAATCATCGGCCTCTTTATTCGGACGCACCCGTGTACTGTGAGTTTCAATTTAGGGATCACCAGGTCCATATTATCATGTATGGAGTTATACAAAGTTTGGAGGATTATATACAACATAAATATATGTTTTCAGGTCTGGTAAGAGTTTCGGTAAAATATATTATAGATCAAACTGCTCAAATTTCATTTCCAATCAAGGAGGTGCCCAGAGTTGGAGATAATATAGACCATTTATTTAATTGACTTTCTTGCCTTCTTTATGATTTGGCATATGATTTATGTTATTTTTTAAAAAATTTATATACTTTTTATTTCAAATTATTGTAATGTTTTCATATATGTACCTTATAAAGGTGTATTTATAATCCCAAAAATAAATGTAAATGGAATAAAATTTTAGGAATCATCACCTTCAAATATTTTTGAAGTTTTAATGTGTTAAAAATATTATCTCCAAAATTTTCAATGTTAGATCTATTTTATGAGTTTTTAATGAACCCTAATATATTTGGGAGAGACAATGCATTAAAAATATTTTAAAGAGATATTAGAGATCTTTTTAATGGAGGTGGGGTCTCCATACTTGTGTTGTAGTTGTGATCTTTGTAAGAAAATTTTAATTTTAGTTTATATTTTTTAATTAAATATATCTTATATTAAATTCATTTTTTACTTACCTAATTAGGTATCTATACACTCTTATCAACCAAATTTAGAGTAATTATATTGATGGGCTTATTAAACGATAATAAATTTCAAAACTATGTTATATCTGAAGGATAATGTTAGAGATAATTATATAAGTAGATGATTATAAAATACAGAGATTGGGTATTTGTTTCTTCTATTCCATGAATGGAATGAAGAAAAATATATTTATAAAAAAAATTCATTATAATTTCATTAATTTTAATCTTTTTATATTGTTGTGGCTATTAGGTGTTATGCATATTATGATCATATGAATCCAAAACTTATCAGATATTCTCTTTATCTAGTGGATTTCATTGATGTTTTATAATATTGTTGAATTCATATGTATTATTATATTCTATTCTATCTTTAATGTAAATTTTTTATTTTTATATCAATTTTTAAATTGACATATGAAAAAACATGTCATGGAAAGAATTAAAAAATGATCACTTTTCAATAGATAACCAAAAAATATATTTGAAAGTACGAGTAGATAACTTTTATGTCAGTTAATACGTGATTTGACTTACATGTATATTGCTTGGTTTTTTCAATTTTTTGTTTAAAAAATTTAGTGCCATCAAAAAAATGAAGTTTGAAGTACCATTATTATGTTTTAAGATTCATTTGTGAGGTTATGATGACTGAAATGACACAAATTTTAATAAGGTTTTTCCTATTAAAGCTTTTATTATTAACAAAACAAATTGTGTTGTAATTTTTATAAAATTAATTATTTTTAAGGATTGTATGATGTCACATAAAATATGGAAGAAGGCATAAACCAACTTTTAAATTAATTTGAAAAATATTTTTTAGATATGATTCATTTTTTGATTTATCTTTAATTGTTTTATAATCTATTATTATTTTCAATAAAATCTAAGCAATGAGTATTTTCTCACCGTTTATTATACTTGAATAAATTTACCAGTATAAGGTTAACGTATTTATAATATTTTAAAAAAATATATTTAATTATGTTGAAAAAATATATACTTTTAAAAATGAAGTTTAATACAAATTTCAAATTCAGTTTCAATATAAACCTATAATAAAAATCTAAAAAAATTATTGTTAACATTAATCGTCAGTTTCTAAGGAAATAAATATAGAAAGTAGGTTTCAACCGTAGTTTTATAAAAAATGATAATGAATGTTAAAAAATAAGTATTTTTTGAGAAATTCAATTTATTATTATGTAAAATTATAATTTAAGGTTCTTTTACTTATATGAGTTTCAATCAATCAGCATTAAAAGTCATCCTTTGACAATGGGTATGTAAGGTTCACTTTTTTTATTATTGTTAAAAATAAAAAACAATTGTTAAAATGTTTTATTTTAGTTGTTGTTGAATTTATTTAATTTTAAAGGTTATTCATGGAATATGGGGAGGATACATACTATTAATTCTATTATCATTCATAGTATATATTACAGGTTTGATACAAGTCATTCTAGGAATCAACAAATGGTCTTTTCCTTTTTAGTTTTGGTATGTTAGTGGTGGAAAGTGAATATTATTCACATGATGCTTGTAGATGGGTGTTTTGTAGTTTTTTTGTTCATTGATTGATTATATTTTCTGTTTATCCCATTTAAAATGCCACCTCAAGTTTCTAACTATAGCTCCTTTTCCATATTTAGCTAGTAGTTATAATTAAATTTCAACCAATTTTATATTAGGATGTATTTTTTGTTATAAATATTTGTTATTTTAATATTCTTATATATTGTTTGGAATTAAAATTAATTATGAATACAACTATTCTCATTTGGTTTGATTCTCCAACTTATGGTGTAGTAATGAATAACTTTTGAGTGGGAGATCTTATTAATTTTTATATTTCATCAAGAAATATCATAAAAATTAGTGTATATTTTAATGCTCACCCCCTAGTTTCTAGTCCTTGGTGATTAGGAATGTTCATTGGGCCCTATAATAGGCAATATTGGGCGACGAATAATGTTTTCCTGGGCTGGTTCATGAAAAATGGTATCAGAGCCTAATTTTTATTTAGGGAATCATGGTAGACATGATATAAGATCATTAGTTCCAAGGTGTGGGATTGAGTAATTTTCTATAAAATACTTTTAATATTGATCCTTTAGTTACCATGGGTTTTTGGGATGTGTGCTTCTTGAATTCAACATTTTGTCTCAATTAATTTCATGATGACTAGTATTTATTTATGTAATTATGCTATATTAAATATTTAAGAGTTACTTTGAGGAACACCCCGATTTGGAGTGAAAATGGGAAGGAACCCAAGGTTGTAGGTTTACTATGTAAATTCTAGAAAAATATTCAGGCCATTGTGAGAAACTTCTAGTAGTATTTTTAGGGTTAACTCCCTTTTTTATATACCACGAAAACAAGCTTTGCATAGTTTTATATTTTTCAAAATTTAAATTTTAATTGTTTATGATTCTAAAATTTTCTTATTATCTTTTATTGTTGACTTAAAAAAAATTGAGATAGTTTTTATATATGATTTGTGTGAATTAGATGGGTCTTACTGGAATATTATGATGAAATCCTTTGTATGTATCTTTTAAATGCATAAATTTCACGATTTAAAGGAGTTTGAGTTGGTTTTATAATAACTATTTTTTTGGTGTAAAAAGGGGCTTGTATATAATTTTTTGAAAATTATAATGTATAGAACTAATTTATGTTTCAGTAAAGGTTTTGATTTGAAATGGTTTTAAGATGCTGATGATGAATGTTTTAATGTGTTATTATATAACTGAGTTATTTTTAATGATATTTTACAAAAGGCATTGCCATGAATTTTTATATTCAAGTGTTTTTGTTATTAAAAATGAACTTTATTGATATTTTGAGATTGATTAAATTGTTTATATTTGATTTTATATGGTTTGTAATTGTAAAACATACATTGATTATGTTTTGTTTTTCACACTCCTTTAGAGTATGCCCCATTAAAATCCTTCTGGAACCTCATGGGGGAGCTGCAGTTGAGTCTCGTTTGGTGAACCCTCATCATGATAAATTTTTATCAGAGTTAATATTTCCATATGCATTAATTGTGGAGAATATTTTTATTCCACTTCTTATTCAAACATGACACTACGTTCAAGAGTTTGAGAAGATGAATATTCCTCTCTTCCATGGGTATAAATATTCCCATGAATTAGAAGAGTATTTAACAAAAATTGAGAATAATTTTAACCTTTTTGATGTCCCAAAGTCATATAAGATCAATATTACAACATTTATGCATGAAAGTATTAGACATAAATTGATAAAGTCTAAAATTCTGACTAAACTATAGGATTTCCATTCATAATAATGGTTTAAGGTGTTGTTTATACAAAAATATTTCTTTGGAAGCAATAAAGTTTCAAAGGTGATGAATTTTTATTTCCTAATGTATAGGGACTAGTTGGTTATCAATTATGGTCATCTATTTGTTGATCTTGTACTATACTTACATGAGCTAGTCACAGATGATACCCTTAATGTTCAGTTTTTTAAAAGAGGTCTTTGTTCTCATATTTTACTAAAAGTGGAAGCACTTATATAAAACTCAAATATATTGGTAAGGAATCAGGATTCCAAGGTTGAGGTAGTAATGTATTGAGTTCCTAATATGATTTATATTTTTTATATACCTTGGGATGGAAAATAGAAACTAAATAATGAAAAAATAAAGAAAATAGAGTTTCACCAAGTGGGACGTGGTATCAAGAGGCCATCTTGTTTCATCTCATCGACTTCTTTTAATACAAATTCATTTCAATAACATCATTTTGTAAAGTTTGGTATGAAAAACCCATAAGACAAGAAACTCCAATAACCCTCCATAACTATAGCCTTTTAGGTCACTTATGATGGTTATATATAGGATCATTGGGTAAGAAATGTATAACCAAGTATAAAATTTGGAATAACTCTATATTTAACATGAAAAACCTGATACTGATATAACATAATTTTGTTGTTTATTCTAGTATATTTTTTCTTCTCCTATATGGTTTTACATTGTTGTACTTTATTTGTGAATATAAAAAATTCAACAACCCAATTTAAATGAAAATATTATACAAGGATATTGATAGTGACTTATTACAATATTTTTAAATAATTAATTCTTGATTTCATGAAATTATTTATGTTTTATTGGTTTTATCAATGTGTTACTAATAGTTTCTCACTTATATGATGAAGGAACAAAAATGGTGAATCTTTTTTCGAGTATACTTTCCTTTTTTTGATTCCTCAGGTGAAATTAATTGATTTTGGAAGTCAGTGTATCAGATTAAAACATAACATTTTGGGGAGACCATCATAAATGATCTATTTCTTTTAGTAAGTGAATATCATGGTGTGTCTCTTTGATTCCTTAATGATTCAGTTTTGTAACTCTACTGGGGGTGATATTTAATTCCCCAACCCAACCCAACCCTATTCTACACCAATGGTTATTATCTTTGATTCATTTTTGGAAATCCATCCCAGAGTTTCCTTGAGAATTGTAACAATTCAACATGGAACATCCTTATCTATTCAATGTCAAAGTGTTCTTGAATTCTAATAGTTATGTCTCTATTGTGGACGTTAAATTTCATATATTCATTGATAATGTTTTTTACTATGATAATATATGTGATGGAAGTGATATAGTGGGGGGAATAACTAAAATATGGTGTCAAATTTTCTAATTATTACATTTATTAATTGAGTTTAATGGACTTGGAGAATTTCAGGTTTTAATTTTTCTAAGTTTTGTAATTTTTGTAAATTTGTCACACAATTATCTTGTATTTAACTCAAGGTTAGTAGAAACTATGTGATCCAAACATTACATGAATAATTCCTATTCAAGAGGGAGGTGGAATGTTAGATGTAACCATGTTTAAAAGTCATATATAAGATTAGTAGAAATTGTCTTAATTAATCTTATATATAATATTTTTAAATCAATGACAACACACTGTTAGAAGTAATCGTGAAACCAAAACATACATGGGATTTCATTTTAGCAGATTTCATACAGTATGTGAAAGATTAGATGTAACCATGTGGTCAGAACATTCTAGGTAAACAAATCGAGTTCCATATCTATCACACTGTCTACTAAATTATGTGACCAAACCATGTGGGCTTCCCAGTTTTAAAAAATATAAAATGACTATTATTAACTATCGAATATAACACCTCTTTTTGTTTTATCTTCCTCATTTAATTTTTCTAGTCCTTAGGAATCACCCCTTCACTTCCTACCTCATTAATGGATTGATCTATGTCTTTTTTCCTTTTCAAATATTATAATTTCACTTAAGAAAGTATATTATTTCATCTCGTCTCTTCTTATTCTCAATTATATTATATTTTTCTTACATTAATATGGATATTTAACCATAGGTTTTTGCAATGTTTGAATTTAAATTGGTGATTTATTGATTTAGGGATCATAATGATCTTAGAGAGGACTCTTTAGCCAATTCATAGTGAAATAACACTATTTATAGTTAAATAGATTAATTGAGGTAGGTTTCTCCATGCATACTCCTTTAAATTTAAATCCAAAAGTTATTTATTATGTTTTACCAATGTTTTAAACATTTTTAAATATTTATTTATTTTATCTATATGTCCTTAACCAAAGAGATGCAGTTTCTCTATTGATCTTCCTTTTTTTCAGAAAAGGCACTCCTCATATTACAATGTGAAAAATATATTTTCATATAAACTATCCATAATAAATAATTATTTAATTTCAAGATTATAATTTCATTGAATAAATTTATGTATCTTACATGGATATAGTTATTATAATTTTTTATTATTTAACATTGTGTTTTAATAAGGATTCATTGAATGGGTAATTCCATGTTTGGCACCTTCAATGAGGATTTCTCGATTATAATTTATATATTATTTTTATTTATTTTTTAAAATTAATTGATATTAGTTGATTTTAAGAAGTTTTAATTTATGTATATTATTTTATTGGGAAAGTATTATCTTACTGTGATCGTATTTCAATATGATTTGGTATTTGGAGACCCTTGAAGTGACTCTTTAGTGTTATTTGTATAAAAGTTAAAAGTGAAATTTGTATTATGTGAAATTGATTAAATTATCATAGTTATAGGATATAGTTGTCAAATATCTATTCTTTATAAGGGGATACTTCTATAATGGGTAATCCGAGGTGATGGCATGATGTTAATTTTTCTTCGTTTATACCCTGTTGTATGTTAAAAGTCTATTTATCACATCCATTTATACATCATGATAAAACTTATGTAGATAGGTTCAAAATATATGTATGAATACTATAGTAGTTTATGATTCTTATTTGGTATGTGGCCCCATGGAGTACTACGATCTGTTTAGGGGATTCATCCTCTTGGTCAAGTCAACTATGGTAAAACCAAGCCTTAGATAGTTGAATAACATCAGGATATATTTAAATAGATTCTAATTTTTTGTTGTATTATATTTTTTTATTAGATCATAGGTGTACAAATAATGATAGTGATTTTACAATTCCAATGATATTTGATTTATAGGTTATCACTTATTAATATATTATTACTTCTATTTTTATAATTATTTTTTATTACTATCATTAATACTTATCTTCTAATTACAGTAAATATTTTTTTGATATTTTTATAAAAAAAGATTAAATTTATTCATTTATTAATATATAATGATTGTAAAAATGCGAACGGGTATTTTAGTTATAAAATTATTCATTTAAAATTCAACCTATATATATGAAAAGTTTTTTTTAATTAAAAAAACACTAATACATCTATATATTGTTTTCTTAATGAAACTAAAATGGATTATAAAAGGGTGGGATGTATTATTTACTTATAAAATGTGTGTATTTGTAAATCAAGTATTTAAAAACATTTTTTCACTCATCTCACAATACACATTTTCATGGTTTTATTTTATGTTTGTTTTAGGTCAAAATTTCAACCCACATACCTTAGAATGAATGATTTTTAATACCATTACACATTGGTCAGTTTAAAATTTAAATGAAAATTTACTTTTGTAGTTATATTTTAAACTAGTATTGAAAATATTTAATATTAATGATTATGCATGGTTTTTTTGGAGGAAACCTACTATTTATTTACTACTCACACCTCTCATATATTACATTTTTATTATATATGTTATAATGGGATATTGTATATCGTATTTGAATTATTGTTAAATATATTTTTTGGTTTCTCGTGAATATTATTCACATGATGCATTGTGATGGGTGTTTTGAGATTTACTTTGGATCTTGATTGGTTATGTTTTTATTTTACCCCATATATCATGCCTTGTTGTTTTTCTTACTCCATTTTCATTTGCATATCTAGATGGATCTTGTAATTAATGTTTAACCACTTTTATATTGATTTTTTGGATTTATTTTTGGTTATACATAATGAATTATGAGGTCTATTTATATTATTATGTCTATTGTAGATTCAAAATAATTGTAAAAATGATTATTGTCATTGGGTATCAACCTATCACATATATATTTATCATAAAAACGTCATTCTGGGTGTTTCGTGTTTAATTATTGTTTAATCAAGTTAAATAATTCTAATTGGGGTATATTTTAATGCACAAAAACTAGTTTTATACTCACGAAGATAGATAATTAAATCTTGGAAATATAATGGGCTATCTCGGGAATCGAATTAGGATAGCCAGGGTTGGTTTGTGACATTGATAGACTTTTTCTATAAATTCAACTACCTATAATTAAATTATCAAATGACTGTATTTTTCTTCATATAACACTATTCAATCTCCAATTTATATAATTTTCTAAACTAATGTTTTGATTATATTAATACACATGTATGAATCCCTTATAAGTGATAAAAATTATTGAATACCACTTGTTACTATGATTACCCACTCCTGAGGTAGTTTTTATTTTTTTCTTATCATTCTCAGTCTCCCACTTTTTATCTCTCTTACCACTTTTTGATTTTTTGGGATTAGTTAGGGTAATTTTCTATAATTTAATTTAATTATTTAATTTATTCTATAATTTATTTTTATCAGGTTGTCACTACCACTGTATTTAAGGTATTGGGTTTTTTCTTCGACCATTAAAAAGAAAGTGAAATTCTTCATTTCTAGTCTACTTGGTATCCACTAATCCAAGGGATTAAAGGAATCATAGATCCATTGAGAATATGAGATGTAGGAACTCATGTAAATGAATCTTTAGATACAATTCTTCAAAAACTCCTTGTTTTTTTAATTTCACCTTATACTTTGTTTTATTTAATTATTCATTTTTTTAATTGTTTTAGTTTATGTTTTGTAAAATTTTTAAACAAAATTACCCCATATTTCAATTATCTCAAACCAGAATTTAATACAAGGACTCACTGGATTTATAGTCCTTAATCTATTTAATGAAACGATTATAAAGAAATACTTGTTCCTCTATCTTTCGTGGTAGTCATGTGGGATATTAATTGGATGTTATGTATTATTTTATGGAATGGACTATGGTTATTAGAAAACTAACATGTTTAATTTATTATAATCATATGATATATTTTTCTTTGAAAATAGTTATGCATGGTAACTCTCTTATAGAGGAAACTAAAGACAAATAGGCTCTTTGTTACATAACCACTTTTGATATTTCTAGAGAATCCATGAATTATCTTCATTATGTATTATATTGGAATCAATTTATTTATTTTTACACAAGTAAAACTACTTACGAAATATATTGACTTCTTGAATTATCACCCAAAGGAGAAATAAAATTCATGAATAGTAGAAATGACCTGTATAGAAAATACATGGAATGTTTTATAATGTGTTTTATCAAATCAATTTCTGAAAATATTTAATTCTATACTAACATTGTAATTAAAAATAATTTTATTTTTATGTTATTAATTCATACACTATAATAAATAAGACCATTTATCTATTAACAATATCATGGAAACAAAAAGAGACTAAAAATAAAGAAAAATTATATCAAGATAATTATTATTGAACAACATGGTAGATCCCTCATGAAGTATAAGATTATAATGAATATGAAAGAAGAAAATAAATATTCCATGGAGGTTTAGGTAAAAAATTTAACTGATTTATAAGAAATTCATGTCATGTCTTATTTAGCTGACTCTAAAATATAACAAATGTAAATGAAGATGAAAACAATTATGAGAAAGTTGAAATAATTTAAATGATCTAGAATGGAGAACTAACAATTAGAAGTTGAGGTTACTTTTTATAAATCTATGAATAAAATCAACATCAAATCGAATCATTTTGTTTTCAATAAAAAATGAAATAAAATTAGGGATCAATAAATCCTTTAATGTTTTAACTTTATGTTACTTTAATACAATTAAATAAACCAAACAATGATAGTTCCTTATATATAAAGGATGAAATTAAGGTAAACAAAAAAGGTTTATTTTCATACTTATTTTTTTATTAAATACAATTAGATTATAATGACCTTAAAACTAAAAATGACCAACTAGAAGAATGATTTTATGAACATTAGTTGCATGTCAATGATCTTAAAAAGAAATATAGTTATGATTATAATGAAAATATTACCACTATAAATGAATGTATTAGTTAACATTGAAATTAAAAGATCATTATAATGTAGATCAATTACATAACTCTATTTAAAATAATAAATAATCTCCCTCTAAATTCACCCGAGGTGAATAAAAACTTGATAGAATTCAGTGTTCTCAATGTTATGGTAATAAAATATTTGATAAAAGCTACATTAATAAATATAGTCCTCAAAATATACCCAATTTTTGAGAGTAAAATCACAATAAAAAATTAATAATCATTATAAGAGTAAAAAATTAATTTATTAAGTAAATTTAAAAATTACTTTCATGGTGGACCAAAAACTATTCAACTATATTCAGAATTTCATAGAAGATACCCTCAAATAAAAAAATATTGATTCCAAAATAACTTTTGAATAACATTAATCGACCCAAATTTATTTGGGAACCAAAATATTTAGTATCATGACTATTTTTGAGTGAAAATTTCATAAAATAAAATCCCTTTGAGTTATATGGTACTTGGAAATTAGATGATCAAGGTGTATATGTGGCTATTACTTCAAGTTCAACCACCTAGAGTATAGTGAACCATCATTACCATATGTTAAAATTACATCATTTTAATGATAAACAAAAAATAGTATTACAAAATGAGGATCAAAATTATTAGTGTCTTGGGAAAATGAGGATCATACATAACATTTTCAACATAAATAAAAAACATTAATTTAATTCCATCTTCTCTAGCTTCTTATTGGCTCTTGACGACTCCTTAGTACATGTATTCACCAGAGGATATGCATCAAAATAGGGGCGATATAAAAGCCTATTAAAAGGATAGGTAAGAACCATATAACAATGGGTGAACACAATCATAACATAAGAAAAATATCAAGAACATTATAGAAGGCATTAATAAAAGATATTAAATTTAGAAATTCATAAAAATGAAACATCATGTCTTAGTGGTCAACAACTACACATAGTTGTGAAACATGCTAGCATCATGTTCATGCATCATTTCACTTGAACTCATGAGATTCATATCTTTACCTAATTAATTGGAGATCTGTATAATTTCAGGAACCCCTGTCATATTAAAATATTCATATTGCACTATATTATTCAGGTGCACCCATCACATCATAATATTTACATTCTCATGCATGCCACATGGAAAATATGTATAAATTGGACATAAAATAACCCATGTAAAGAAATGGTATTCAAAAAATAAATGATACATTCATAATCATTTGGTCCCCAAAATAATTAGGGAATATAATTCTTGACATAGACCCATTAGCCATGAGTGAAGAGTGAAAAAATATTCATGAAGTAAAAAGGGTGTGTTTATTTGAATGAATAGTTCTTTTGGAAAACATTGAGCTTTTTCAGAAAATAAATTATATAACATTTATATCCCATAAAAAGTAATATAATGATGAATAAATTATTTTTATGGATAACCCATGCTGAACATGGAGTGAAAGGGGGAGAACCCGAAGAAAGAAAGTTGGGTTGAATATTTTCTCTATACCTTGTATCCGAAAACTTTATTCAATTTATTGTCCTGTATAATGAAATTATATTCATTACTTAGAAATTAAATAACGTTTTAAACAATAATATTTTTTACTATGGTTTCATTATGTTATTTTATGGTACTTTGGATGAGTTTTAGAGCTAAAATTCATTGTTTGGGAGTTTTAATTTCCTTAGCTTTATGAACGTCTCACTTGTATTCAGGAACGATTGTTTGTATGAAATGTGATTGAAAATAAGGAATTGTTAATATATATTATTAGTTATATTATAGATATATAAATTCTCATATAATGAATTTGGTTATGTACCATTTCGATGAATCATTTGATAAAATTTTTTGATGAACATTTTTAGTTAATTTTTTTGGGTTTTTATCACAATGAACTTATTTTGTTTTATCACATAGTTTCATGTAAATAAGTTAGTTCTATAAAATAAATTGGGATAAAAATAATCTTTAAAATCTGTTTTCAACAATTTTATGTCCTTATTGAGGGTCTTGAAGGAGTTGAAGGAAAATGGAAGTGTGTCGCCCATGATATAAGTAAATTAACACATCACAGGAAATAATTTCGTTTTATTTAAAAAGGGAGGGGGAAGAGTATAATAAATAATATTATATTAACATGATATCATACCATTATATCAATAATAAGTTAGTTATCATGAAATTTTTATAAGAGAAGTTGAGGATAAGAGAAGAATAAAAATAAATTTGAAAGGAAAATGAAAGAAAAGGGAAAGAGGAATTTCCTCTTGAATCCTCTTCTTGAGATCCTATTTAAGGAACCTAGGATTGGTCTTTTTATGAGGAAAATATCTCCTAGTCATGGGGGAGGGTCCAAGGAAGTTCTTTGGGAAGAGTTTGGACAAGTATTGATGCTTGAGAGATGTAAAATAATGAGGGTGTGTGGGGTGGTATTTATAGTGGAGGGGAGAGGGGTTTTCTAAATATTTTAATCCTTAGTTTATTAATTTCCACCAAGATAAGAAATAAAAATGATTAAATGACCAAGAATAGTATTGAGGGCATATCAGTTCAATATTTGGTTTCTTACATCACTTGGGGTGTCAGGAAAAGTGGATTTAAATTATAATGTATTTATATGGTAAATTAATGTAATTTACTATTCTCCAAAAATTCAAGTATTTCAGAAAAATCCCAAAACATCACCCTAACGATTTTTCAACATGTAGAATCAAAAAATTGAATCCATTTATAAGAATTAATTTTCTAGATATGATTAATTTTATTTTTAATTAAAATCACAATTTACTAGAGAAATACAGATTTTAAAATTAAAACTGATTTTATAATGGTTTCAAAAATTATATAATTTCTTATAAAATTATATTAAAACTAGAAGACATTTAATTGTTAATTTTTGAAGATATTTTTGGAAAATAAACTTTCTTTTAAATTAATTAATTAATTAAAATTGATTATATATGACTTATAAAAATACCAATAATTTTACAATGGCCACATTATCACTTATAAGATTCCTTAATTTTATTTAATCATTTATGGGTGAGGATACTACTATTATGGATTATTTTCTATTCATAATGATCATATTAGTATTCATAAAGGTGGGTTACTATTCAATGAAAAATTATGTTTGTTCTATTAGACTCCAAAAATCACTCTGAACGCAAGCATGTATATTAGATTTTCGAAATTCAATGCCTAGAAGGGGATAAATTATCTTTAATAGTCACAAAGTATTTAGTTTCATGATATGTAATTGTGATTACAAATTTGACTATACAGTAAGAAATAATTATAATAAGGGAATTCCATTGATAAACTTTGGGCCATTACATTCTTCCCCCTTAAAAAATTTTGCACTCAAAATTTCGTTTTACACAAACAGGGGAGGGTACATCTCCTTAATCACCTTCTTCAGTTCCCAAGTTGCTTGTTTGACCTTATGGTTCATCCAAAACACTTTGAAAAGATGGGTTGTTTTGTTTCGTATAACCTTATTTATTTGGTCCAGAATATTTACTGGCTGCTCCTCATTAGATAGATGTTTTCTCAGCTATACCACCTCTAAGTTCAGTACATGTGAGGGATCTGGTATGTACTTTCTCAGGAGTGATACATGAAATAAGTTATTAAATTGAGCCATATTCAGTGGAAGTGCAAGATGATAGGCCACGACTCCTATACGGTCAAGGATCTCAAATGGAACAATGTACCTTGGGCTTAACTTCCCTTCCTTTCCAAACTGCATGAATCTCTTCCATGGTGATATTCGAAGGAAAACTTTTTCTCCATGATGAACTCCAAGTCCCTTCGATGGTTATCAGTATAGATCATTTTCGGACTCTAATCTTAGTTGATATGTTTCTAAATGACTTGAACCATCTATATAGTCTCTTTCACAAGATCATGTCCAAGTAGCTTTCATTCTCCAACTTCATCCCAATAGGTTTGAGTTCTATATCTCTTTCCATATAGAGCTTCATATGGATCTATCTAAATACTCGAGTGGGTGTTGTTGTTGTATGAGAACACAACCAATGGGACATGTTGAACCCATCCACCTTTAAATTCTAAAGATAAGGCTCTTAGCATGTATTCATGTGTTTGAATAGTCCTATCAGATTGGCCATTAGTTTGGAGTGATAGGCCATGCTGAAATTTAATTTAGTACTCACATCATGTTGAAAACTCGTCTAGAATTTAGATGTAAACTAGGGATCATGATCAGAGACAATTGACAGTGGAACCCCATTCACTCTCGCCACTTCCTTCACATATATAATTGAAAGTTTTTCAAGAGAGAGATCTTCCTGAATAGCGATAAAATAGGCAGTCTCAGTGAGTCAGTCAACCACTACCCAAGTCACAATATTTTCATTGGACGTCATCAGGAGACCCATGACAAAGTCCATCGTGACATTCTACCATTTCCAATTGGGTAATACAAATGGTTGTATCATCCCTTTGAACTTTTGTCTCCCTACTTTCACTTTATGACATGTTAAGCACCATAAGATATGCTCTGTAATATCCTTCTTCATGTTATCTCACCAGAAGTATTCTCAAAGATCTTGGAACATCTTGGTTCTACCAGGATGGATAGATAATGATGAGCTATGTGCATTATCCAAAATCTCATTAATTATGCTAGGTGATTAAGGCACCCAAAGCCTCATTCCAAATCAAATCACACCATCATCATCGATATGGATGTCTTGAAACTTCCCTTCCATTACTGCATTCACCTTCTCTTATAACTCTAAATCATACATTTGTTCCTCGTTAATCTTCTCTTGGATAGATGGTTGGGCAATAATTTAAGAAAGGTATATGTATTCCATTCCCTTATGATTTCCAAATCCATCCTTTAAATATCCACGAAGATAATATCTCTCTCAATCAACAACATGGATAAAGTAGTAGGTTCTTTTCTACATAGAGCATCAGCTACGTTGTTTTCCTTTCTAGGATGATAGTGAATATAGAAACCATATTCCTTGATTAGATTTGACCAAATACTTTGATTCATGCTGAGCTCCTCCTATGTGAATATACACTTTAGGCCCTTTGGGTCAGTGTATATGTCACACTTCCCACCATAAAGGTAGTACTACAAGATTTTCTAGGAAAATATCACGGATTCCAGCTATAGATCATGTGTCAGGTAGTTTTACTCATGGATCTTCAACATCAGTGAGGCATAGGCTATTACATTATAATTTTTCAGGAGTACACAACCCAAGAATTTCATTGAATCATCACTATATATCACAAAACATTATCCAATTTTTTGTAATGTGAGTATGGTTCCGACACTTTAACAAGGTCACACATCCCTCTAGAGAGGTCGTTCTGATATGTTACCCCTAATTCCCACTTTCCAAAGGCAGGAGACATCTATCTCTTATTTAGGTTCATTTTCTCCTTTATCAAAATAGGATGATGAGATTTTGGTTCCTACTTATGTGGATTCCTCCTCGGAACTCGTTACTTAGTTCGGGTCTCCCTCATGAATTTAAGTAGTGGTTCGTGAATATTTTTCCTAGTTCCATAATTTTGTGGATGTTGGTTAATTACAATACATCCAAAAGAACATTCCATGGGGTCTTGACATGGTTGAGACGATTGCATCTCAAGGGCACAGAACCTGAGTCATCCCACATTGGTCGTGGGGTTTCGTAGGCCACATGCATGTCTCTGAGGTTTTCCTTAGCTTCCCATGTTTAATACAGGGTATTCCATGATTTTAACATCTTGTGGAGACAGTTATGCCAAAGGCATGTCTTATGAGGTTTTCCTCAGGCATCTCATGGTTGACAAGAGGTAGGCTGCGAGTTTATCATCTTGAGGATATTTTTATGCCAAAGGCATGTATTTGGAGGTTTTCCTCAAGCATCTATTGTTTAACACGAGGTAGGCCATGAGTTTAACGTCTTGTAGATATGGAATGATAGTGATCAGAACATCCCATAGAGACAGATCGTATTGGTACATCCCTTAGAAGGAACAAATAGAAGATTTACCATATGGATGGATTAGAGAACCCAACAAAGACGGATATAAGGTTGTGTATCCCATAGAGGGGAGATGTCACACTGTGATGGCTGATCTGGACACCATTGAAAGAAGATCAGGGAGACTGCACCCCAGAATTGGAGACACCAAGGTTTACCATTGGATGGGATTAATCCTCAGGGAGGTTTCCAACGTACCCTTTGTAGAGTACATATATCAAAACCCATGATGTTTGAAGGGGTGAAGAATCAGGGTGTACAAAAAGGGCATTGACCTGGAGACATGTCGGGGCTTACGCATGGTTAGCGACCCATCACAAGAGGAGAACTCTTGGTTGGATGGTTATGAACTGTGTGGGGATTATGCATGGTTATCTAGTAGGGTGACAAAAGTAGGGGCACTGGAATGAATGGAATGATCTCTCAAAGATGTGGCATCCCAGGTAAGAATCAGTATTGATGATGGATATTTGAATGAAGTGGAGGGGGAATGAGATGGGACCGTCATGAAGGTTACAATAGTGTTTGGCTTAAACCATACAGAGGATTTCCTACGTATCCCTGTGGTAGGGGATCAAAGTCTGCGTCATTTGGTGGGACAATGGGACACCTGAGGAGGTATCCCATGAGAATGTACACATGTATGAGACCTAGAGGAAGTATAATCTCGGGGTTGGGGAATGAAATTCCCAAAAAGAAGAGGCTCTAGGGAGAGACTAGGATGAGACATGGGTGATGGGATTGAACCTCAGGGAGGATTCTTATGTATCCCCATGGTAGGGAATCAATGTCTACGTAGTTCATGATAGGGGTATAGAATTAGGGTGTACTCAAATTACAAAGTCCTAATGATATACTGGGGATTACGCATGGTTAGTAGCCTAGGATGGTCTTATTCCCTGGGGGTGGACTAGAGATGTGAATCACACAGAGGAGACACTGATGTTTAACCGTGTTTGGGATTGAACCTCATGGAGGATTCTTATGTACCCTGTTTTGGATATACTGATCAAACCCACATACTTCATCTTACAATGGATTAACGTCATGTGGGGATGACAACGACTTACCACTGGTTGATGTTCCAATGGCTTACCACTGATCGGGGTTCCAATAGCTTACCTTTGACTGGGGATACAATGTCTTACCACTGGTTGTGATACAACGACTTACCAGTGGTTAGTATACAATGGATTACCATTGGTTAGGATACAATGTCTTACCACTGTTTGGGATTGAACGCCAAGGAGGATTTCTACATACCTTGTCTAGTAGATAGAGATCAAACCTATGTAGTTTGAATGTATACAATTTATAGTCACGCTGGACAAAAAGGGGGCATATAGTTTAATGTTGTGTAGGACGAGTGAACCGACATGGAGTGGTCGAGATCGATGGGTGGTGGGATTGTAACTCAGGGAGGCTTCTACGTACCTTTCCTTGAGGAAAAATATCAAATTCCTTGTAGTTTGGAATGGTGGATGTAGTTTCACATCATGCGGGGGAATATATGAACCGACATGAAGGGGTCAGGACATGTAGGATTAGAGCTTTAACCTCAGAGAGGATTCCAATGTACATTGCCAAAGAGACAAGAATCAAAGTCCACATAGTTCGGAATGGGTACATGGGGCTTATACTCTATGGTGGCCCAAGGAGAATGTCTTGGTCATAGTTTACTCTAATATCATGTGCTTAATGCTCGGTTTAAGAAATAAGAGGAAACAAACGACCTAATGATCGTGGCACAAAGGTGCATCCACAAAGAGTGGTGAATTGGGAATATTCATGGAAGCTACCTGGGTGCCGCTATGTGGAAACAATAGTGAATGGGGAATACACATGGAAGCTTCTTGGGTGTCGATATAGAGTGACAATGGTGGATGGGGATCACACATAGAAGTTTCCTTAGTGCCACTGAGGAGAGGAAATGTTAGAAGTGTCTTACTAATGGATGCTTCCCAGTGTCACTAAGGAGCAGAAACAATGTATGGGGATTATGCATGAGAACTTCCCATAATTTCTTCCTCATGTTTGACCATGATGGCATCCCAACTAACTGGTGGGATGAGGAATATAATTGGGTCCAACGCCTATGTACAAGTGCACATGTGGGATAATTCAAAGGGAGTTGGAATCAGTCAGAACAATGGTAGATGAAAAGTGGGAATCACATGCCCAACATTTGGAATGTAGTGAGGGTGGTGTGGAGATAGAGGATAAATATTGACCGTGTTTGAAACACAACATCCATATCACATTACCCTGAAATGGGAAAAAACAAATGAGGGTCAACTATGGACCATGTTCGAAACACAGGGCCGGACTCATAGTGTCATCAAAAGTCATTTGGGTTGTTGGCCCAGAATGGTAGGTGAGATGAGGTGGAATGGGACCAGGACATTAGGGGGTCCCTTTAGACATGAAATAGGATGAAGATCTGAATGAAGGAAACACAAATCATGAGGTGTAGTGATGGAATGTTTGAATGGATTCTAATACTCTTTAAATTATGCCACTCTAAAAATAGAATGAGGTATCTTATGCTTTTCACATGAGCCATCTCTTATTTGGAACAAGAGGCATCCTATTATTGAATGATAGGGAATGACACAATTTATAGTCCTGTAGAGTGGTCTTTTGGCATCATATTCTTGGTGTATAAGGCATCTCTAATTTAGAGTAAGAGGAATCCTATGTTTATAACATAGGGTGTTCTATACTTTATTGTCATGTAAAAAGGACTATTGGCATCTTATGCTTAGAACATAAGGCATATCGTGTTTGGAATAAGAAGCATCCAATATTTGGAACATAGGGTGTGCTATAGTTTATAGTCATGTTGAAAGGACTATTAGGCATAAGGTTCCTAGTAATGGATAGTGTTGGGAAATATGCAAGAGAGGAACTTTCTGGTTCAACCTGGTATAGAATTCAGGTAATGGCGTTTGGATGAGTTTCATGAGGAATGGTTCATCTAAATTTAATCATGGAATTGATGCTGATAATCAAAAATCATGACATGGGAAATAAACCAAGAGGAGTATGTCGACATAAGGTGTTTAATGGTGTGAGGAAGATCTTCCCAAATAATGGTATTCCATGGGTGTACGGTGGGTGCGCATAATGGTGCAATGGAAAATGCCTACGTCTCGAACCGAAAAGTTCATGGTGCCGCTCTCCATTTTTCATGGGGGTTAGTGATGGTAGCGAAGAGACCGGACTGGAGGGCCCGGACCGCAGGCCAAAACTGATCCGAAGTGGGGTTATGGGGGTGAATCCCCCACAGTATAAACTAATGGGAGATAAGGTAGGAGTTTTGTAGATGATAGGTTCTCGCGGAGCATGGGATCTCATGAACCAGCTTTGTGGAGGAACGATTCTCGTGGAGAATGGGGTCTCATGAAGCAGCTTTGTACTGGAAAGGTGCTCATGGAGCATGGGGTCTCATAAAGAATTGGGATTCACAAAGATCTGGGTCTTGTGGAGCATGGGGGCTCAAGGATCATAGGTCTTCATGGAGCCTATTCTCTCACGGAGCAAATGGGATTTTCAGAGCCTCGAACTACCTGATGGAGATTCCTCCTTCACAAAGGGAATCGCCCTTTAAGAAGGACATCACTTCACGGTGCTCAGGAGCACCGTAAAATTGGAGATCCTCCACTAAAGGGGTGGTGTAACCATGCTTATATAGGGGGTGATTCAGTTACTTATAGGCAATGGAGGTTGTCAGAGCACACCACGAAGAACAAATTTGCGCTAGGAAGAGAAAATTATGCCACAAAAGACGTTGTGCTCCACAACTGGAGGGAGTTCCCTCAAGTTTGTCATAATCATAGATCCTACTATCATCGGCCTTCATGGTTCATGTAGAGGCTCTAGTCAGGTTCCGTCAAGTTTCTCGTAGTCAATGAGGCTTCCGTTACGGCCTTCTCATCACTCGTGGAGGCTCCGGTCAAGTTCCCTCTGCTCTCTGATCGTTTATGGAGCTTCATGAATGGGCTGTACGAACTAGTTTTCCATCCCAAATTTAAATGGCCATAACTCACAATCTGTAACTCCATTAGGGATCTATGACTAGTAATATTGAATCTTGGGAAATTACCTATGATATTCGATCATGTATGGAAGAATTTGGTAAATTTTTTGGATGCTTTTTCCAGTGCCAACAGTGTACGTGTTTAGTGATCATCTTCTCTTTATATCCTTGAATATTTTCTCACATTATTAAATGAAACCATACATTAACCCTTTCCATGTTAACTTAGTTATAGGTCTTGAAAATGATGATAAATTTCTCACAAAATTTCGATAGTACCCTGCTAATCTAAGAAAACTATGGATTTCTTTGACACTATAGGGTATATCCCATTCTTCAATCACCATTGTTTTTTTAGGGTCCATAGAAACCCAATCAATTTTGATCACATGTCCCACGAATGTGACTTGATTCATCCAAAAGTCACACATTATGAACTTGGAGTACAACTTCTCCTTTCTAAATGTCATCAATACAAGCCTTAGATGTTCTTCATGTTCATACTTGTGCTTGGAGTAGATGATAATATCATAAATAAACATGACCAAAAATTTATTGAGGTAATTTCTAAAGAATCTATTCATCAAATCCATGAAGATTTTAGGGGCATTATTATGTCCAAAGGGAATTTCTAGATACTCATAGTGACCATACCATTTACGGAAGGAAATATTTTGAATATCTTCCTTCTTCACCTTTAGATGATGATATCTATAATGAAGATCCACCTTTGAGAATTATTGAGCTCCTTTTACCTGATCGAACAAATCATCAATCCTTGGAAGAGGATACTTGTTCTTTATGGTGATCTTTTTGATTTCCTGACAATCAATACATAGCCTCATGGATCTATCCTTCTTCTTTACAAAGAGCACTGGCACACCCTAAGGTGATGCAAAAGGGCATAAGAATTTTTTTTTCCAAATGATCTTGAAGATAATTATTTAACTCATCTAGTTCAATAGGATCCATCCTATATGGACACTTTTAGATAGGAATTTCTCTGGGCATGAGTTCTATTGATAAATCTACCTCACGATCTGAGGGAAGTCTAGGTAACTCATTAGAAAATACATCACTGTATTCCATCACGATGTGAATTTTTGTAAGGTTGGGACTTTACATTGACTCAACCATTTGGTTGAGGTATTCCTTTTCACAGGGAATAAAAACCCACACCATTGAAGGTTTTTTCAAGGGAGATTCACGATCTTCCTTATATTTATAGAGGATAATGGTATGGTTGCAAATTTTAAAAGATATTTCCTTTTCTCGATAGTTGATATGTGCTCTATATTACGAGAGCCAATCCATTCCAATTATAACATAAAATTCCACCAAGGGAAGTATTATGATATTCTATAAAAGAATCCTCCATCATATTCCAAAAGGAGAAGATTCAAACACTTGGGTTGAAATGATTTCACCACAAGGTGTTTTTATAGATATCTCTACATCAATGTTTCAGGGCTTCGATTCAACAGTTCTAGAAAACTTTCAAGATATAAAGGAAATCATAGAACTAGAATAAAATAACACTTTTTTCTATTCGTAAGTGAATATGAAGTGTACCTTTTACAAATTCATTATCTTGATCCACTTCTACAGTAGTGATGGCATAAGCCTTCCCTTATTCCTTTGGCTTTAGTGGCTGCTGAAACTGATTACCCTCGAGGACTCGACGTTTTATTACACTGGCTTGCATAGTGCCATTTCTCCCTTCCATTGTAGCATTGGAACATGGGTGGTCTTCCCTTTCTTCTACAACACTCTCCTTCCTTCTCATGTATCTCTGCCACTCTTGGGTATGGTGGCCTTCTTTTCTATACTTGAAGCATTTCCTGGTTCCTTTGAGGAAGTTCCATTGATTCAAATTCCCATATTTCTAGAATGTGGTTCATTGAGTTTTCATCCCACCATTGTCATTAGATCATCCAACATGAGTCTACATCATTCGTTTCATATCACCATATCCATGGGACCATTCTAAAAAGAGTATCTCCTCTTTGAGAGCACATCAAAAAACTTTTTCATAACACCCAATGTCTCGAATTGCAATATACTTTCAAAAGTGTGGTTTTAATCCACTAAATAATCAATCAATGTTTCTATCATTATGGATAACAAAACCCAAAACATACCTTGAAAGACTTTTGAAATTATCTTCATAGGTCGTGACAGATTCCCCTTCCTTTTTCTTCTACTCTATGAATTCTATCTCCATATACTTATGAAGAGGTAATGGGAAATACTTTCTATAAAACGTGATCTTAATGTATTCCCATTTCATCTCTTCAATTTCATCACTTGACTTGGTGTTATTAATAAATTCCCACTATTGATTAGCCTCTCTATATAGATGATAAAATACTAGTGTTACCTTCTCCATCTTAGAATAGTAAATCATAGAAAAGATATTCTTTATGGAGTTTTCCCATTGTTCCGCAACTAGTGGATCATAAAATCCACTAATTGTTGGTGGTCATTGCAACATAAAACACTCGATAACCAGTTGCTTCCTCTTTAGAGAAAGATGATGCTCCCCATTATTTTAATTACTATTCATAACCTGATATAGTTGATAATTATCTCTATGATGTTTTGAACACCACCTCCCAAAGCATTGTGGATGTAATTTGGGAAATCATTGTGTTGTCTCTCTCATCGGTTGTTGGCCTGGTTTATCCTGGTTCCCATCATTTTCTTAAATAGAAAAGGTTAGAACATAAGTCAACAAGTAATGAATAAATAACTTATTTATTTGCACAATTTCAACAAAAATAATAACTTAGGGGATACATATGTAAAGCTAATTGTGTACATATTTGTAGTTAGTCTCATACTAGAGGTTTTATGTAGGGCTCACTAATCCTAATTCTCAAATTAAATAAACCTTTCCTCTAGTACCAACTATAGTGAGCCTACCATTTTATACATTAATATTACATCATTTTAAAGATAAAAAACATAACAGTATTACACAGTGAGGATCTAATGGTTCAGTGTCTTTGAAAAACTAGGATCATAAATAACATTTGCAACATAAATAAAAATCATTTATTTAATTCCTTCTTCTCTAGCTTATTATTGGATCTTGACTTCTCCTTAGTACATGTAGTCACATGTGGATATACATCAAAAAATGGGTGAGCTAAAATCCGGATAATAGGATAAGTAAGAACCATATAACAATGGGTGAGCACAATTATAACATAGGAAAAGGATCATGAACAAGAGATGAAGCATTAATAAAAGACTTGAAATGTTCCAATGCATAAAAATGAAACAACATGTCTTCGTGGTCAACTACCATACATAGTTGTGAACAATGATAACATCATGTTCATGCATGATTTCAATTGAACTCATGATATTCACAACTTTACCCAATTCATTGGAGTTATTTATAATTCTCGGTTCCCCCATCACATCCAAAATTTTATATTGCTCTATATAATACTGGGTGCAACCGTCACGTCGTAATATTCACATTATCATCCATGACACATTGAAAGTATGTCAAACTTGAAATTAATATAACCCATGGAGAGAAATGGGTTTCAAATAATAATGAATAATTTCAGAAACATTTTCCCTCCAAAATAAATAGGGAATATCATTCTTGATGTAGAACCATTAACCATGAGTGAAGAGTGAATCAATATTTGAGAAGTAAAAAGGTGTTTATTTGAAAGAAGATTTATTTTTGAAAAAATTGGGGTTTTTTGTAAAATAATTTATATAAAAATTATATCCTAGAAAATGTAAGATAATGATGAATAAATTATTTTAATGGAGAACCCATAACAAACATTTTGTGAAAGGGGGAGAACCTAAAGAAAGATAACTAGGTTCGAGAATTTCCCCTTATCTTGTTTTAAAACACTTTATTCAATTTAATGTCCTATATGGTGAAATATTATTAATTAATTAGAAATTAAAGAACCTTGTATACATTAATATTGTTTACTATTGTTAAATTAATGTCTTTTTGGGTCATTGGATGATTTATATAGCTTAAATTCTTTGTTTGGGAGAGTTAATTTCCTTAGCTTTTATGAACATTTCACTTCAAATCATGAACGATGATAATTTGAAATGTGGTTGAGCATCAATAATTGTTAATATATTTTATTTGTTAAATTATAGATATATAAATTCATATATAATTAATTTGGTTTTGTTGCATGACGATGAATCAACAGATAAAGTTTTATGATTATCATTTTTGGTTAATTTGGGTGGTTTTTTTATCACAACGACCTTTTTTTATTTAATCACTAAGTGTCATGTAAATAAGTTTATTACCGAACATAAAATGGGATAAAAAATTAAAATAAAAATATTTTTTCAACCATTTTATGTTTTTATTGACATCATTGAATGATTTGAAATAAAATGGAAGTGCATCACCCATGATTTAGGTTAATTAACACATTCTGAGCACCAATTTCATTTTATTAACAAAGAGAGGGAGGGGAGAGTATAATGAATACTATTATATTAACATAATATCATACCTTTATATAAATAATACTATAATTATCATGAAATTTGGATATGAAATGTTGATGAAAAGAGAAGAAAACAAAAGAAATTTTCAAGGAAAAATGAAAGAAATGAGAGAGAGGAATTACCTCTTGAATCCTCCTCTTGAGATCATCCGTAAGGAACCTAGTCTTGGTATTTTGATGAGGCGAAGAGAAAATTTTCATGGGGGGGTATAGGTGTGATCATTGGGAAGAATGTGGAAAAGTGTAGAATCTTGAGAGATGTGACTTAATTGGGGTTTGAGGGGTGGTATTTATAGTGGAGGGGAGATGGGTTTATTTTTAATATTATAAACTTTAGTTTATTATTTTCCACCAAGATAAGAAATAGTGATGATTCCATGAATAATAATAGTAATGATGGCATTTCAGTAAGATTTTGGGGTGCTTACATCACTTGTGAGGTCAGTAATAGTAGATTTAAATTATAATGTATTTATAAGTTAAATTAATGAATTTTACTATTCACAAAATGTCATGTCTTTCAGAAAAATCCCAAACAATTCACACTAATTTATTTTGAAATGCATAATCCATAAATAAACTCCATTTTAAAAATTAATTTAAATATATATTTAATTTAATTTTTAATTAAAATCATAATTTTTTGAAAAATACAGATTTTTAAATTACAACGGATTTCATAATTCTTTCAAAAATTACATAAGTTCTTATAAAATTATCTTAAAAGTAGAAGACACAAAATTTTTAATTTATGAAATTTTTTTAGCAAAATAAATTTTCTTTTAAATAATTAAATTAATTATAATTCTTTATTTATGAATTATATAAATACCAATACTTTTACTCTAGACAAATTATCAGTTATAAGATGCCTAAATATTGTTTAATCATTAATGAGCGAGGTTAAAATTATTTTGGAAGATTTACTATTCATAAGGGTCTTATTATTGTTCCTAAGGGTAGGTTATGATTCACCAAAAATTATGTTTGTTCCAATAGACTATAAATACTACCCTGAATGCAAATGTGCATGTTTGATTTTCAAAATTCAAAACATAGAAGATGAAAAATTATGTTAAATGATCACATAGTATTTAGTATCATGGTATTTAGTTGTTCTTCCTAATTTGATTATACTATAAGAAATTATTATAATAATGGAATCCCATTGATAAAACTTTGCATCAATACATAGAGAAGCCTGATAGTAGGCATGTCAGTTTTGGTTATAATTCTTGGAGAAAAATAACCATTATATTCTTTAATTTCACTATATTAGAAAATATTTTTTTATATAATTATGTAAATAATATAATTTTATAAGTATTTTTCAATTATATTGTAATTTATTTAGAGTTTCATCTTAAAATAACAATTGAATTTGGTTTATTCTAATCGTAAAATTTTATTTTTTGTATTTCGTTTTCAAAAAATATAATCCTTTGATATAGAATCACCTACTAACCACCATGTCATGTTCTTGAGTGTAAAATACAGTTATAAATTTCTATTATATTGATGATTTTTCTAATTTATTTCACACACACACAAACACACAAACACACATTTTAAGATCAACCATAAGTATCTTTTACATGATTGTCTGAAATTGTGCATTCAAAAGTATATTGTGTGTGTGCCTTGAAAACTTGGTAAAAATATATAATATTAAATAAAAATAATAATTATCCACTTAAAATACCTGGATCTAGTATAACATGATATATTCATTCCAACCCATGTTTCTAGTATTAGAGTTAAGACTTATACTTTTATAATTATTGAGGATTATAAAATATTTACAAGTTTTATTTATTGGAAAATAAAAATGTTTATTATAATTATTTTATTAAATTTAAAAATAAATAATTAATGTCAATGGTTATTGGATAATTTCAATTCAGAGTGATCATGAGGGACAGTTTGAAAAAAAAATTATGAACATTGTGTTACGAAAGCATATAATTTTTCCTTTTCTAATATTATAACTCAGAAAAAAATGGGTTTGTTAAAATAAGGATCTAAACTCTATAATATATTGTAATAAATACATTGAATGTAATAAAAATCCTTTAATAATTTTAGTCTGATGTGTTCAATATTGCCTATCATACTCTCAATAATTCCCCTATAAGGCCATTTTTTATGAAAACCCCTTATGAACTTTTGAAAGGAGGGGGATCCAAAGTCAGTAATTTCAAGGTGTTTTGATATAAATGTTATATTGTTAAAACTAATGATAACCAAGGATATTTTTATCATAAATCATATGAATATATTTTTCCTATGTACTCTATCATTATTTAATCCTACCAAATCTTTAATAAGAGTACCAAAACTATTGAATAACTAATTGATGTCAAATTTCAGATTAATTTTCGTGAACATAAACGAAAAATTGATGATGTATAGTATGAACAAGAAAATTCAACCATTTTTTATACATACTTAAAAATAAGTAAATATTTGTAGATAATCCCCCTTAATTCCATTATCAAATGTATATTTTTGATCCAAATACAATCCTTTAGAAAATGTTCTCAAATATTTATAATATGGTACTAAAACGTGGAGGTTGGTTTTAAAAGTTGTTGATCATAGATATTTCATGTCACATATTGAACCCTGAAATGTTTATTACTCCATTACTTAAGAAAATTGGTACATTATATGAAATATAAGTTAAAATAATTTTCTAGAATTGGTTTTAGGACTCTTGTTGAATGACTTGATGATCATCCCATTATAAAGACTAACTGGGTTGTTATAAATAAGGTAGATGAAAAATTATACATAGTTAGAAACAATGAGAGGCATGTAAAAAAGGTTATGACCAATATTAATTAATTGATTATGGTGGATCCATTGAACCCACAGTACATCATGAATCTATTATATTTTTTTTGGGATTTACCACTCATATTAATTTCAATTTTTTAAAATGGATGTTAAATGTTCTTTCTTAAATGGTTTTATTTCCAAAAAAAGTTATAGGTTGAGAAACCTTCCTTTTTTTAGGATTATAAATGTCAAAATCATTTTTTAATTTATCTAACACACTATATGGTTTGAAATAATAATTTAAATCTTGGTATGAGTGGTTATATAAATACCTCTTCGATAATGAAGTCCAAATGGGGGAATCTAATTATAACTTGTTTTTAAAATGATTCTCAAATGATTTTTTAGTTTTAAAAATATATGCGGATGATTTCATATATTGTTAAACTATGTGAATTAATTGTTTTATGTTAATATATTTAAGGTGAAAAGAGTTTGAAATGAATTTTTTTGAAAATTTAATGTTTTTTCATGGTGTTTATGTTAATTAAAACAATGATAAAATTTTCATAATTCCTAAAATACTATAATGAACTTATTATATGTTATAGAATTTATCAAATTAATAAAATAATTAAAATATTAATTAATTAATTTATTCTAATATGGGATGAAGATGGTAAACTAGTGGATAATAAGATTTAAAAAGGTATGATTTGGATCCTTCTTCAGCTTTCCATGACCCTACCCGACATTAATTTTAGTGATTTTATTTGTTGTGGTTTTAAAGACCACCGAAAACAATATCACCTTATATATATTAATAGGATATTTAAATATACTAAAGTCACAAATAATCATTGCTTTTTCTATTCAAACGAGACATATTTTGAAATAAATTTGTTTTCAGATGTTGACTTTGGAGGAAGCCAAATAGATTAGAAAAAAAAAGTTGGAACTATCAATTATAATGAAAAATATTAGTATCTTAGAGTATTATAAAGAAAATTTTTGTTTCTATCCGTATTATTGAATCAGAATAGACAACTATGTGTAACTTCTATTATTAATTTGTTTTGATGATGAACAATCTCTTAGGATATTGCCTCTCTTATAATCATATTTCAAAAAAATGTGAAAACAATAATGTTATTAAAATATCTAGGAATCCCATTAAACACTAATAGAAATATAAAATAATCCATAGACTCCGTTATATAATATATAACTTTAAAAAATGTGATATCATACTTGATTTTGGTATAATCAACTACCAACTAGATAAAATATTAACAAAATATCCTGCTCAAAAATGATTTGACTTTATCAAATGGGATCTGTGTATACATATATTATTACTCTAACATTAACAATAATTCAACTATAATTTATATCATAATATATTTCAAAGAAATTTATATTCTTTTCAAGCATTTTATAATGACCTATTGGATTTTTAAGTCATTATTTTAGTGGAAATTTTAATTTTTAGTCATGGAGAAAGTTATTCTTGGAGGATTGGAAGTGGGATCAGAATCAAGAGTTTTTTAAAAATCTCAAGGAAATGTTTTTAGAGATGTATCATGGATCTGGATCCATTTTGTTTTTTTGGTATGTTTCTGATAATGATTTTATGGCTATATTATTTTTATAAAACTATAGATGGGTGTCATGCAACATGCATGTTATGACTTGACAACCTATTGGGATGGGTTTTACATTGAGTTGTATAAGGGAACCACACCATAAGAGGGGATGATGTTCCTACAAGGCATGAGCCTCCACATGGAAGGGGAAATTTCACCAAAACACATAGGGTTCATGTTGTGATGATGTCTATGTAGGGTTTAAGCCCCCTTCCCAAGGACGATTTCATCAATCCCTAGACGTGATTCTCCATGATGAAGGTAAGATGAGGGATGGAACCACTTATGTCGGTGGCCTCCATGTTAAATGTGAAGGCCATTCAGTGTTCTTATCAGGTGTGATAGAATCACATGATGATTCCGATGGTCCAATCATGACTAACCTATAGATTTTTTTCAAAATGGGAAATGTATTGTCATTTTTGGGTCAACCACCTTGGAATTTAGGTTGAAAAGAAATAAGATAGTTCCATTTGGATGGCTCCTCCATTACTTAATTATCCAATCTAATTTTACATTTAAGAGGGGTAATTTTTTGTAATTTCATAATGATTTAGGTTTATTATTCCCCCTTTCATTTCATGTTTGTTTCCCCCTTTTTATCTCACTAATGTGGTGTAATCTCAATCGAGTATTTGGAATCACTTCTACTATATCATGGTGAAACCATACCGAAATGATAATTATTTTTCTCAAATTGACTAGAGGAGATCCCAAAAGGATGAAAAGTCAATATTCTATGTGGTTTCAATAATATTATGATTCTTGGTGAGTTTTTAGTGAATATTCTTATTTTAATTTATTTGAATAAAGAATTATAAATTGTTATAATTAATTAATTTGGATTTTTTGCATGCGATATGATCTTGAGTGGTGGTGTGATTTGGGAAGATGCATTGATGGGCTTGGATGAAGTTGTGCAGAGAACGTTGACAATGATATCTTTTTGTAGGAGTTAGGTCGTCTCTATAATATAATGTTATATGGTTGTTTATGCTTATGCGTTGATACACACTTAATTTCCTAGGATAATGTATAACAGAAAGGGATAAAGAGTAACCTAGTAAAATATATAGGACGTAAATTATCCTCCTCAAGTTAGAATAATTCCACCATAACATATAGGTGAATTGGGATTACCCATTGAACCTATATTCTTGGGGAGAAGGTTCTAGTATATTTATTGAGAGAACTAATGTAGGTATTGAGATGAAAGATGGTATATAGGCATCCTACGTTGTCTTACTATGGAAGATTGGAAAGGAATTAGTGCCTTAAACTAAGTGTAATGGGTGAGAAGGTTGTACATATCAAAAATGGTTAGGAGAATTTTATTTATGGTATATTGAGACTTGGTGAGAACATTAAGAAGGATGAGTCCTCCATGACATAATAAATCTTGATAGAGAGGGGTTTTACTTTGGGTAGTGGTTTTGAATGATCATCCTAGATTAATGTGTGATGGAACCTATATGTGGGTTATGAAGTAACAATTGTATGGGGATGTAAACCCACCACTTCGGGATTGGTCCATAAGGGTCCTATAGGCCTAGGGAGCATTTTTGGGTTTCAGTTAAAAGTTTTTTCTATTTAGAAAAGACTATTATTGATTATAATGACCCTATAGGATTTCCTCACATGTGTGATATGTATACCAAGGTGACCAAAATGATGTGAATGTGTGAGAGAGTTGGTTTTGAGGAAATTAACCCATGAGGAAAGATAAATAATAATATATTCTGTAAGATAGGGGGATAGGTCTTGAGTTACTAGAACATTGTTGAAGGTACTAGATGGCTGTGACCCTCAAGATAAGTGAGTGGGGTGGGTGTAATGGATTAGACTATACTATGAGTGAGAGGGTGAATTTTATGTTATTACCATATCATAAGTGAGGGGGAAATGTATGATGTACTATAGCCTTCCAAGAGTGATATGGTAGTGGCTAGGTTATATGAGACTTTACCATGTGTAAGAGGGAAGTTGTCAAGATCAATGTCCTTACCCTGAGTGAGATTTTACTAGTTGAGACTTCCCTGAGTTATAGGTTATTGGTCCACCCATGCTTGTGATACCATCCTTCAGAGAGAGTAGTTGTTAGGATATGATCTCTTCATGAGTGATAGAATGATGGATGTAATTTTTAATCTCCCATAATCGATAGGGTTTTATCATTATACCTTATGGATGACGTACCTTTAGTAATAAGGGATGATCCAAGACATGTATATATAACCCTATCCTATACCTTCGGGTACTGATCGAGGACCTGATTGATTCCCTACCTTGAGTTTTCAGATATTGGTTGGGTTTTGGGATTGATGAAATGAGACGAATGGATTTTATATTAGGAATAATTATGTACATTCGAGTGTCATGATGGATTAATTAGTACATGATGACCTAATGTTCATGGAATCATGGTGTCTAGGTTAACACATGAAATTTTGTGGTTCTTATGTGTACATTTTTATTTTAGTTATTCATTTTCCCCATGCATAAATGTATAGTATTTAAAATTTTAGATGATCTTGGTTAGATCCGTCTGAGATATATTTATCATTACCTATATGGTCAGTCATGAACATGTGTAGAATTTATGAAATCCTTGAAATTTGAGAAAATATTGTGCAGTGGACCAGGATTTCAGGAATCGGGAGGGATTTGGAGACTGGGTTGGTGAGGCATAGAGATGGATTTAAATAATTATATATATATATATTATTTTTTGTTGAACCAATTAGTGATTAGTGAGTTGTATGAATGTATTATACCTCATGATAAATTTTTTATAGCATTTTTTTTCTTTTTATGTGTACTATGATTATTTATTATGGATTATTTTGGTTATTAATTTTATTTTATTCACTATAATTTCAGGGGATAGTCTCATAAATATATGTTTTAGTCCTTCTCTGTCAGTTATAATACTCAATCATATGGGGAGATATTCTTAAGCTCAAGTGGCACATTACCTTGGAAACTCCTGAGTCTCCTTTGATAGGGGTGTAAAAAAATTCCATTAAAGAATATTTTTATTTATATTATTATTTTCGATATGGTAGACTGGGAATAAAGAAATTTCAGATCATATGATAGACCTTGGACTAGTGTCTCATGAACTCCTTTTTATTGGTAAGTCAACATTACAAGGGTGATGAGATAACTATTCTTTATTTTCAATGTGATTTGGGATATGTTTATTCAAGTATGACATGTTTGCAAATGTTTTGTATTTTACTAGTTTGATTCTAAGCCATGGTGGTATGATGTATTTTCTTGCATCATTTATGGAATTTTGGATTCAGAATATATATATGTGATTGTGAGTTACTGATTTCACTGATGAGAAGAAGTTTGGTTATATGAAGTATCAATAAGAAATTATATAGAGTTTTCCCATTTAAATGTTTGGTTGAATTATACTAAATTTAACTATGTCAATTAATTATATGATAGTTCATTTTGATTTTATTTAATGGAAATATCTGGTGATAAATATATAGTATCTTTTTTCAAGGTATATATATATATATAATCCTGATGGGGTTCGTTAAGGAATTATATTACATTGTGATAAACCCCTTGGGGGATATTTTAGTGGGGTTAAATTATTTAATGTGTCAAAAATAACCTATATGGTGGTTTCCCAAATATAAATAGGTGTAACTGTATATGAATAAACTAGGTGATTGAGGAAGGGAATGTGTAATGCTTTGTACTTGGTATCCAGTATAGGTGAGAGGGAATATTTGGTTGGATACCATGCCTTAATTATTTTTGATGTGATTTTGAGTGTCACAACTAAAGAATGAAAGAATAATTTGTTATTTTAGAATGATGCTCAAGTGGTGTATAATCCTTCAATAGGTCTTGACATGTATGATATTCCATAGTATTGTTGGGAAAAATAATTAACATGATTTTGATCGAAAAGATTAACCTATGTGAGGGGAATGGTCAGTTTTTTTTTGGCGTGTGAGCTTGGGTTCAGTGGAATGTGACTCATATAAGTATGAGTCATGTTGTTAGATAATGTAGTATGAGATCATGAACTCATTGGGATTAGATGATTCTATGGTAGATAGTGGATTAGAACCTCTGAGTGTGTTCTTTGGATGATCACTCTGACTTAGAAGAGGAGAGTGGGTGTTGACATGGATTGTTTTTGAAAATAATCAATTTGTGGGGAAAAGTGTGTGATGGGTATGTATGGTTCCCATTTACTTTTTGATTTACTGAGAATTCATGTATGGGTTTAGGACCAATGGTTTTTCAGATATTTTTACTATCACAGTGGACTTAGATTTTTATTGGAATTATAGGTTTCCTTTTGTGATGAGAGGTGACAAGAGGAATGGATAAGAGTACCATGGTATAATAAACTAGTATTCGTCTATAAAATGGGTTTTTAGGGATGGGTGAGCATGGATCAGGAGGAGATTCACATGTGGAATATTGTAATACGTTGGGTTTTATTCTCAAGTATATGTATAATGGAATCCATATATTTAGGACCACATTAATGACTTTAGTGAGTGTGCCCCTAATTATGGATAAATTTTGACAAATGTCGATAATGACATTCCTGAGGAGATAAAAGATGGTTGAAAATGGTGTTTCATACCAGTTCCTAGTTAATAGTGGTATATTCATGTCAAACCTTTAAGTTTAGTAATTAATGGAGTTTGGTATATGGAGGTCCAGAGATTTGGTTTAATGGTGGAATTATGGGGATATTTCTGGGGTGAGGAGCATCAAATTGTTCATAAGTAAGTAACCCTCATATATGAAGGGTCATGAAAGTGGTGAGTCCGATTTGTGGTTTTTCGAGATGAGACCAAGATGATTGGGTGTTAATGTATCCAATTATTTATAGTCCCTCATAGAATAAAAAATATGAGAATTCATACGAGGTTTTTGATGATGTCTTGATGTGGGAATTGTACTTTGGGTGGTTTTGGAATGATCCATGAGTGAGTTATATTAGAGGTTCACTGGTTCTTAGTGTTATATAATGATGAATGGTGTAGTTTTTTTGTGATCCAACCATGGAGTTACACTATTATTTGGGTTCAGAAATCAATGAGGATGTCTGGATGACATTGTGATTCCACCAAGTGTTTAGGAAACTTGAGCAGGAAATGTGGTTATATATTAACAAATATTGGACAACATTTTCATTAAAATAAAAGAGAGGAAGAACTATTGGTATTTTCATGTGGAATTAGACATAGTGAGGTGGAATCCTCATCAATCATGTTTGCGTACTTCTAAAATATCATGTTTGATAGATGATTATAGTGGTTGGGCACACTATAAACTAAAATTATCATATTTAAGTGAATCATTGTGGTTGGGAGCCCCAGATGTTTGAGGATGAACACTTTAATGATTCTTAATTTTTTTGGAATAGAAAAGTAAAGTTGAGGTTTTATTGTTTTTAGTTAGTGGGTGGATCATTTTCTAATGAATAATATGTCTTGTTCTTATAATCTCACAGTGAATGTGAATTCAATGTCAAATGAGATAACATAGTGAGATAGCGGTGAAATAGTGGTTATGGTAGGTTGGGATTGATTGATAGATGACAATTGCAACTTATCTAGGGTGAAAATCATTATGGTGGGGGATTTGGTGATGATTTATGTATTTTTAGGTTTTTTTTGTAAATTTAATTTTTTGGTCCTAGAGTTGTGTATTTTTGGATAATTGGGACATAGATTTGAATTTAAGGGGTAAGATCATGTGAAGTAGTTGTTTTTGGACATGGATCATGGATTTAGATGTGTTTTGGGTTCTTGGGTGATCATCAATTAAATACCAAGTTTCCTTATTGAAATATTTTAGTTATAATATGTCACACCATGATGGTCTACATTTAAGGTTGCATCATAGATTGGATATTAGGGTTATTATTCATGAATAGGGAGGTAAAAATTCAGTGGATTCGGCCTCCTCGGGGAATGGTGCATCAAACCATAATTCTTAGGGGTCACACCACGATGGTTTCTATCATGGGGTAAAGTCCCTTTCTTCATTTTGGAGCTATGACCAGGGTGTCCATGTTGTAACCTAGGAAGGCGTATTGTGCCTTGATAGGGTAGTGGGAATTATTTTTTGATCCCCATAGTCATGCCATAACCAACCTACAAACCCATTTTTAAAAACGAGGATGGAATTTTCATTTTTTGGTTAGACCCATCAGGTTATAGGTTTCATGGATGCAGGGAGGTCAATTTTATTTTCTCACCTCATCCATTCTCTCATGATATTCTCCCTTGAATTGGGATATTTTTTGGTATTCTATTGTGATTCTAATTGTATTATTCCCCTCTTCCTTCCATTTTCTGTTCCCATTTATTATCCCTCTAATTTGGTGCAATCAAGGCTTCAGATTCAATTTTTAATCCACAATAACATGGTGTAATTGAGTTAGAATGATGGATATTTTTCTCAACAAGGAAAGAGTAGGACCTAGAAAGATGAATACTCATGTTTCCAAGTGATTTATCTGATGTGACTATGCATGATGTGTTTTCTGGTGAATATTAATCTTTGGATTAATTTAAATAATTAATAATAAATTGTTTTAATTAATTTTTAGGGTATTTTGGTGTGAGTTAGGAGCTTTTAATATTGTATGAGCTTGTATAAGGCATGAAAGTGCTTGGTTGGGGTTTTGTAGAGTTTGATAAGGATGATAACTCTATGTTGAAGGTAGGTGGTCCCTGTAATATAAATCCATATTTCTATTTTAGAATAAGAATCCATGATTAAATGATTTCGTGGGTTTAGGTATAATGGATAGGGACTAATAGTACTGTAGAGAAAGAGAGAGGGTCGTATAAAGCCTTCTTGAGTCAAAATAAGTGATCCTTATAAATTGGGTGAAATGGGATTACCTGGAATATATATCACCAAGGGGAAAAGGTATTGATCTAGAATATAAGAGACCTCAGGTAAGTATCAGGATGTGAGATGAGATTAAGGAATACTAGGTTTGTTTCTTAGGGATTTTTGGGTAGAAATGGGAGGCTTATACCGATTATGGTGAGGAAAATAGTCATACATCTCAAGATTTATAATGCAAAACCATATTGAGGGTGTATTAATACCCAATGAGTGTCGTGAGATGTATGGGTCCTCCAAGACTAGATGGAGTGATGAAGAGAGGGGTTTTCTCTAGGTGGTGGGTTTGAATGTCTTTCTAGAAAATATAATATATATCCCTAATCTGGTTTGTGATGTGGAAATTTGATGTGGATAAGGGCCGACCTCCTGTGTTCTGGGTTTGAAGGTGCCTATGAGCTGTGGGAACACCTTGGAATGTTGGGTGTGAGTTGGTTCTAGTGATTAATGGTTGAGGAAGGTATGAAGAAACCTCGTGGATACCCTATAATAGATATGATTATGCCATGGAGATAAACATTATAGGAATGTATGATTGAGATGATTTTGAGGATATTTTCTTGAGGACATCATGATGTTCCATAAGACAATTGGTTAGGTATCGAGTGACTAGTATCCTAAAAAAAAGACTGGCTAGCGGTGAACCTCCACATGTTTGGGAGGATATGGAGGTATGTATTGGATCCTACCTTTACTAAGAGTGTGGTTAATAGGTTGTGACCCCATCCCGAGTGAGAGGGTGAAGGATGGTGTGGTAGACAATGACCTAATTGAGAGGGTAGTTGTCGGGGTATATGGGAATCTATCATGAGTGAGGAGATAATTGTTAGGATGTTTGACCTTTATATAAGTAAGATAATACTATATAACATCACAATGAATGAGAGGGTATTAGTCAACGTATGCTCATGAGACCAACATTGAGAGAGGGGAGTGGCCAGTTTGTGACTCTATCTAGAGTGAGAGATTGATGGATGTAATGTGCAACCTACCCTGAGTTAGGGGTTGGTATGGGAACTTGATATATGACCTCCATTGAGAAATAATTGATGTTATAGGACTTGTATGTGAGACCCTACTCGTAAACATTAAATAGTGGTCGAGGACATGGTGGATTCGACACCTCAAGTTTTTTGGTACATGATGGGTTTCAGGATTAGTGGCGTGAGATTATAGGATTCCATATTAGGTTAAAGTAGGTATGGTTGTGTGAATTTGTGTCATAGTTATCAAATTATGACCCGATGCACATGAGTTCATGGTGGTCTGGTTAGCACATGACGTTCTGAGGCACTTCTATGTGAAATTTTATTAATTTAATTTATTTTCCTCATTCATATAGTTATACGATATAGTATATTTGTGTAACTTTTTAAATTTGTAATAAGATATATTTATCACAATTTCATGGGAACTCTGTTGTGTGTTAATATCTTATTAATAATTTCAAGTTTGATTATAGGATGTGTAGTAGATCAGACTAGGACAAATCAACTGTAATTTAATGATTGGGTTGGTGAATCATGGGGAAAATAGTAGAGCCTATTAGGTGTTTTTTTATCATTTTTCCATTTACTATTAGTGATTGTCCCAATGGCTGATTAGTGAGATGTATGATTATATGGATCTATATTAGACATTATTAATAAATTCGTTTTTATGCATTGTCTGATTATTCATATTAAGAGGATTTTCGTTATTTCCATTTTTTTCACAATGATTCAAGGGAATAGTCTCCACCATATATGGTTTTTAAAAAATATATATAGTATCATATGCTGTTTGGGGGGGGGCTGATATCAGGTGGATCTTAACATGAGATGCTATTGGGTGGTCTCTAGGTAGGGTACCATAGATAGTATTTGTTAGACATAAATGCCTTTAATTTCATAATTGACATGTTATTCTCATTTGGAATTTGTTATTAAATATGAATATTATGTTATTAAATACATTTTCATATTTTTAATAATGTCATTTAGTCATTTATATAAAACATATTCATTTATTAATTGATAAAAAATCCCTTTTTAATTATATTTTAGTGTTTATAAAAATTATGAGGTATTGGATTTGACATGATACTATTTTGATTAATATTTTAATTTAATTTCTCATGATTTTTGTCAATTTTGAGATATATTGATGGGAGTTTAAACCTCCCATTTCTCACTCTTTATTTTGAGTATTTTTTATTGTATATATAGTATGAAACCACCAAAATTCTAGTATTGGCTCACAAAAGTAATGTTAGTGAGGACAATGACTACCATATTTCACATTGTAATTTATTTAAAAACATAGATTTTTTGGTGTTTATCCTGAAAATTCATTAATGCCCTATCATACTGTTTATTATTTGAAATACATATTTAAACACACTTTCCGATAAACCCTATCAAATCAACTTTAATATCCATTAGTACCTCACTCTATTTCTCTATTTGTTTTCCTATTTTAGGTAACATCTCAACCCTTCACATTCATAGTTTCATCACTTAATTAATATGTATTTAATTTTATTTCATGGTTATTCATTATCCATATATTAAAAAACTTAATATCTCTTTCGCACTATCTCTTATTCTAAATTCATATATTTCCTTTTACTTATTTCAATTGGCTGTTAAAATCATCGAAATTAATTGAAAATCAAGTGAATCATCTGATCCACCATTTATTATTCCAATTGATATTATGTAGAAAAATAAAATCATTATAGTTGGTCGAGTCATCACATTTTTATGGATACAACTTTCCTTCATTCTTTATTAAGATAAAATTTCTTTTAAATGCTGGGAAACATCATTTAAAAAGCATTCATAATATGCGAATTATCCCATTGAGATCATTAAGTTTTACGATAATTCTAATTTTAACATGGTAGACAATTGGAAACCATTAACTTTAGCATAAATAGTTTTCACATTAAAATATTTTTTAAAATTATAATTTTATGGTCATGAATTTTGAAGGGTAATATTTTCATGCATCAGGCGACTTTCCAAATAATCCTCAAATTAGTTTTCCTTCAACCCTATGATATAAATTAGAATAATTTAAAAAATGCTCAGTGATGTCTCAAGGGGAATTTTTATTATTAAGAGGTCCACTAAAATATACATTGAACCAAGCCAAAGATATTTTGATTCTATAAAATAAATTTAAATTTATATCATATATTTTATTAGAAAAAAATCATACTTTAACCTCATTCATTATATATATTTTATCATGCATTACCACACCTCTCATCCTACAACATCAAATTTTTGTCCTTTTGGTCAACTCCTCATGAAAATATTTGGAAAATTTTATATTTATTTATATTATTATATATATATAGAAACCTATTAAGAAAATATGATATAAAAAATTTTAATTAAAGGAATGTTCATATGATGACACCCTGGAAATCATGAATGGGTTTATGATAATCAAGGAGTCTTTGAGGAACTATTCCCTTCATTTTCATAGAAATGTCCCTAATTAAGATATTTCATGTTCCATTACTAAAATATTTATCATTTTAGGTGATTAAAATTTATAAATCAAAGAAGAAGAATAAGAAGAATAACTCACCTATATAGAAGAAGATGTCAAAAAGGTTTTAGAGGATGAGCCAGAAGATAGATAAACTAATTGGGAGTATGAAAATGTCTAAAAAGTTGAAATAAAAAATCGATTTCAATAATGTGGAAAAAATTAAATATATTTAACCATGAACATTATGATATTTAAAGAGAAATTGTTTTTTTAATACCATATTGAATCCATTATTTAGTACACATAAATAATTTTTTGACCATTATAGAGAAACATATTTTGTGGATACTCCCGATTCACAAGAATCACCTAACACTATTATTATATTTTTTAAAGAACATATTTTTTTGAATGTTTAGTATTTATTAATGTTCATGTACATTGGTTTATATCTTTATATTTTCCTCTAATATTTTCAAAAAAAATTATTTGTTTTTTATTTTTAATATTTCTCATACATTTCATTATTTTTAATACTAAAAAGTGGGGTGATGAACTAAAAACTCTAAAGATTTCTAATTTAGTACTATAAATTCTGCCATATTTTTAAATTGGTTTTCTAAATTCCCATGAATTTTTCTATTTAATTTTATTTATTGGAATTTTTTTTCATAAAATGGGAAAATATCCTTTAAAATCAAACAGTGAAAAGGGGGATGTTCACAATGCTACATCTTTATTATCTCCAATTAGGATTGAATCCCTTATTCTTTAATTTTTTATTGTAGATTTTTTTTTTGTTTGAATAATAATTTTAAAAACTTGATTAATTATATTTTATTATTATCTTTGTGGATATCCTTTATGATTAATGGTTAAATAATTTGTGATCATAAAAATAGGGATATTGTCGATCATATATCTCTCTCCCTCAACATTTGTTTTAGTGATTACAAATTCTCCTTCTGTTTCTAATGTTATACCACATTTTTTTTGGATTTTATAATAAATACTGTGTATAAAATATGATATTGTGGAAATAAATTACCTTAGTGATTCCACTAAATTTAATGGACCATATAGGTTTATTTCTCCCCTCCCACCGAAAGGAAATTAGAACACCACCTAAATCCTCATGGAGTGGAAAAAATATACTGACTCATCAATAAAAACTATAGTGATATGCTCTATAAATTTGGTCGAGTATATATAGACTCATAGTGTCCAATTTATTCTAATTATACTCCATTGGATCACAATAATACCCCACTAAATGTATTCAAAAATACAAACTACTTTGAATTAATGACTATAACAACCATAAATTTCATTAAATGGATCTGTTCAAGAAAAAAATGGATCTAATGGACTAAAAAACACTTAGAGGATATAAATAAACCTATATTAATCTTATAAAAGTTTATAACATTACTGAATAATAATGGTTACTAGGATTACACAATCATCATAATTTTGGTTTTTCATTGATATAAATATCATCTGCACACTCTCTTTATATATTATATATAAGTATATATGACTTTCTGGATAGAATTGTTGAAAAATTAATTTCATATATTTAATTATACTACATAATTTATTTTATTTTTTCTATATTCTTTTTTAAATTTTTTAGTTTAAATTGTTTGTTTTAAAAAATTTAAGGTAATTCGCCCCCTTTTAATCCTCTCAAACCAATAGACTATTGAATGAATTCAATTTAAAATGTTACTATAAAGTTATATATATCTTTATAAATAATAATGTTCAAAAAATAATGTCGATATGTTTAATGGAACGTCAATCCTCACCCACCAGTGATATAATGACAATGGCATAAATACCTGAACATTACCTGAGCCACGTCATCACAACAGCTCAGGTGAACCTCTCTATAGAGAATGGTTGGAATAAAAATTTGGGGTTATGTATTACATGTACGAGATGCAGTTTTCCCCTTTATGTAATGTAATTATTTTCAATGGGGTTTTCTAGTAGCTATATGATCAATATCGTACCCATTTAGACAAAGTGTTTTACGGACCATAAACAAGAGTGTGTAAGAGTACATTAAAAGGTAACAATGGACATCTCAACATGAACATGCATAACATATCACAAAATGGGTTAAAAAGAACCCATTTTTTACACACAATCGAATATAAACCAAAAATTGGTATATACATATGTGCATTGGCCAAACATGTCTTAAGGATCTAAAATAATGCTCTCTATAGTGAATACTCTCCAAAAATTCCCAGTATAGTTCATGACCCATCTACTATACCTCCTATCAAGCACCAAAACGAAATATCCCTGACCTCCATGCTTATTGCGAAACTTATCTCTAGGTTTAAGAGCATTTAAAATACCTATATATTGAATAAAAGGTACAATACATGTCTTAAGAGAGGCACTTAATGGGAGTGAGTATGATAAACAAGTAGGTGGTAACAACCCCACCATAAATAACTGATCATAAACTAGGGTGTATGGAATCAATATTATAAATATATAGTAATAGATAAATAGAAATGAATTTGAATAATAAGGATTTTATCAAAACTATTTAGGATTGATCAATAAATTCATCTGAAGGGAGAATTTGTATCTGGTTATATTATTTGAGACTTATCTCGAGATTTGAAATGATAATCTAGGTCCATAATTTATAGAGGGCATGATCGATAACTCGTAATTTCTCACTAATGTACACATATGCACTCCCAAATATGATAATATGACTGCAAATGAAATCAAGGGTTAGCAGACCTATTGAAACGTATCCCAAGATATAGGGGAATTGGTATAATGAGTTGAGGGCATTGTGGGCCCTTCCTAAATGACTAACCTGTATATTTAGTCAGGTATTAATAAAAAACCAAATTATTCAATATATACACCAAAAAATGTTTAATTTCCCTACCCTCCCACTAGAAACCACTCGTAGGCCTATAGTAAAGGAATGTGTTGTCCCCAAACCCCATCTACAATAGGTCATGGGTTGGAGACTAACAGTAGGAGAATCAATTAAAAAAATGGGAGGAATTAAAATCATTTATCCTAAAATCATATAATGTTAACCACTAATTAACTCTAAAATATGTATAAAAACAAAATTTCTTAATTCATGTAATTATATATAGATATAAGCCTCCAAAATGAAAAATACATAAATAAAATCCTATAGATGTTACTCCAGAATATCCCCAATCCTCAAGATATTATTTCCCAAATAGATCACCAAAACCCTTCTAGAATATTTTAAAATATATTTGTTTATATATGGGTGAGAATACATGTTCAGTTAGTAGTATCCCCCTCAATACCACTCATGTAAATGTTGTAGAATCATAAAAATAATTTAGTGAATAAAAATAAGAACAAACATATAAGGCCCCAACCTTAAACATTACATAATTTTGAGTTAAGTGAAGAATTCACATTGAGGGTGTTTTTTTTGGTTTAGAGTTTTATATAATTATGCCATAAATATTACATAATAGACCCAGACATTACATGTGGATAGTTACACTCAGTATTCACTTTTTTCAGCAAAGGAAACCCTCCGAAAAAACATGATTTATTTTTCTTGATAAAAATATTATTGAATTATTCCTATATCTTATCCATTATTATACTATGTAAAAAAAATTTCAATAACATTATATGAGCATAAAAATCACATTAAGGAATATAAAATAAGGAATAAAATCGTTAGTACATGTATATTTAAAAACCATGAAAATTATTTTCACAAAATCATACATTTCATCAATAAAATATAAACTATTTAGCTTACATCATGTAATCATAATATCCCTACAAAACATCATATAAATAATAAAATATATAGGTAACTTGTTGTATCCTCATCATAATTAAATTTTAGCTTTTACAGCTACATAGGGAGTAACCTTTATGGTTACTTTTGAATACCCAACAAAGTAAATTCCCAAAATCTCTTAGGAGAAACCATAACATCTACCTCTTTCATGTTACCCAATTAATTAGAGTACTATCATGGTCTCACCCACCCATGTTTTATTACAAAACCACCCATATACATAAACTATTCCCAATAACCATGCAATATCATAACATATAAAACAAGAATAAAGGAAAAATAAAATTTCCACATTACAGTCAAAATAGATCATTTCATGATTGTCACGACCCAACCCAACAGGGCTCAAGCCACGACTCCCCAAGCCCGCCTCCAAAAGGCCAGGGGCTAGCGACCAGTGCTGAGTAGGCTATCACACACATGGGAGGAATTAGCCTAAGGTACATGTACACAAGCACCCAAAAACAACTCCATGAAACAGTGCAGAGATAAAGAAATCTAAAATATAAATGCATGCATACAATCTATCCCAAACCAGAGTGGAACAGAAAAAGTACAAAAGGGAAAAACATGGCCCACCAAAAGAAAACTACAAATCGCATCCAACCTGCTCTAAACAAGGAGAACGCTATCACAAAAACCCGCCAGAAAGCTCCCTCAGCACCGCACTGGTAAACACCTCTGTCAGTCTCTCTCACTCAGCTCCGCCTACTTCGGGTCCTCCTGGGACTCCGTCGAGAGGCATGTGGTCTGCACAAGACACAAACATGTGCAGGAAAAGCCCGTGCAGGGGTGAGTATAAACATACTCAGTAGGCACCCCAAAAACCCAAAACAAAAGAGAGAAACTGAAAGGAAACAGTCTGCTCATCCCATCCAGAGGGAACCCAGAAGATAGGGAAACTCCATCTCATGGCCATCCTCGGCTAAACACAACTAGTCAGCTCAGCTCAGGTGTATGCCCATACATACAACTTGAACAATCCAGATATACTCATCTCACACCACAAAGCCACAAGAGGTACCGACCTCATCACCCGAAACTGTCCACAACTAGGAGAGAACCCTCCACGATCACTGTCATCCTAGATGACACTCATCCGAGAGATACACTCCATCGTGTTTCATACAAACATCTCAGACGCCCACCCGAGAGATCATGCTCATCGGGTAGCATCACTGTGGAAACCTCGCTGAAACAACATAACCACCAAACTCCTTGGATAGGGGATCCCTCCTAGGGTCCACTAGGGGATACCAGAACCCACTCTGGTAGACGAAGCTCACAGATAGGGGATCACCCCCAGGGTCTGCTGGGGGATACCACGCCCCGTTCTGGCATAGGTAGTTCTCACAGATAGGGGATCACACCCAGGATCCGCTGGGGGATACCACAAACCGATCTGCTGCTCGACCGAAGCACATCACTCAGATAGAGGATCATCACCCATATAAAGGTGCTCACGATGATACTGGAACCCTATATGGTATAACTCTCGATGTAGGGCATCGAACCGATGATGCTGCAACCCTACTGAAACCACCCACAGAGTAGGGGATCACATAACCAACGATACCGCAACCCTACCGACACCAAGCACTGAGTTGGGGATCGTATGACCAACGATACTGCAACCCTACTATAAACCTCATGCTGAGTAGGGGATCGTATACCCGACGATGCCTCAACCCTATTTAAACCAGGTGCTGAGTAGGGGATCATGTAACCAACGATACCACAACCCTACTATAAACCTGATGCTGAGCAGGGGATCGTATACCCGACGATGCCACAACCCTATTGAGCACGACCCACTGCATTGGGGATCATATTTCCGATGATTCCACAAACCCTATGAGGTTAACCTACTAGATAGGGGATCGCCGCCCATGAATATGTGGTCACAACGATACCAAGAACCCGATCTAGGGAGAAGATGCTAGAGGATCCCGCTCCCGGACCACCAGAGGGATGCCACAATTCTAACAGTTTAAACATCCCATCGAGAGGATCAAAAACCTATACGAAGGTTGTGATGCCATATGAACCCTCCTAAGAACGAACCAAGGGAGTACCCTCCACCACTGCTGGTCCAAAACGTCGCTAACCTGAGCGACCCGCAACAACGCCACACTGCGCACCTCCAAGGCCAATACCGAGGCCACCACCGCAATCTACGCGAAAAACCACGCAGGATAGGCTGCTTACTCACCCGAAACGGAGCACCGGTGAAAAAGGCACTATTCACCGTAGCTAGCTTGTGCGGGGCCCACACCATGATCCCGAAACCCATCGAGCCGATCATACCACAGTGATCCCCTCGGAAAAACTAGCGGAAACGACTACTCGCTCGTCCGAAACGGACACCCGGTGAAAAAGGTACTATTCATCGAAGGCCATCCTGGGTGGGGCCCATGCCACGATCTCGAAACACATCAAACGGATCGCACCATTACGATCCTCTCGAAAAAAAAACACAGGGTCGACTAATCATCCGCCAAAATCGGACTCCTGGTGCGAAAGCTGCGTTTCTCTGCAAACACCAAAAACCGTCCTCGTAAGGCCCGCATCCCGTTCTTAGTCCCAACACCCGGAAACCATCTCAAAAAGTCCGTCGTACCATCAGGGTCTCAACGCCATTGATTGCATGTCAATCGGCCGCTCCGGGTAGAAGTTACAACGGCCCGAAGTCGTAAAATAATAAAATAATATTATTTTATACGACGTTTCCAACTCCCGGGCCATGATCCCAAACCCTTAAACTCTCCAACCCACTCTAGAAGGGTTCTCCTCGTCGTTAGGGTCATGTCGCCGCAAATGGCATGCGAATCCAACTCCCGGATTGCAAGATACGGGGGTTTAAAAACCCCCTGGAAAAACCTGGCCGGACAACCGTCTGCCTCGCCGGAAACCACCGCGCCGTCGCTGGATTCCTCCGTGCCGCCGCCGGATTCCACCGCACCGCCGCCATTCCGTCGCCGGATTCCGCCTTGGCCGCCGCCCCTCGTTGCCGGAAAATCGGGTTTTTGCCGAAAAACTTCCGGGAGCCACCGGGAGCACCCCGGTGCTCCAAATTTAGATCTGAAACAAGTTTCAGAAAGCTCGGGACCCAAACTATACAACCCTTATGAAAATTTGAAAAAACAACAACACAAAAACGGGATCTGGGATTTTAAAACTCAAACCACCTACCTCGCGGAGAAACACCGAAGCTTCGGGTGCAGATCGACGCCGGCGACGCCCGGAAGCTAGATCCGATGATGAACGGCGTAGAAAACGGATGATTGGTGCTCAAATCGGCGAAGAACCAGAGGAGGTTCGAAGGTGGTTCATTGTGCGCGTGAGGGAGGAGGAAGGTAAGGGATGAGAATTCCCTTTGTTTTTTGAAACAAAAATATCCCCCATCTCTGGCTCCAGACTCGCCTCCGCCCGATACCCAATGCGAACAAAGGTAAGGTCACCCCTAGGGTAAACACGCAATTATGAATACAACGGAGGACTCAGATTTTCGATCCAAGAATCCGTTCAGAAGTTATTCGAGCTGACGCTCGCACACTAACTTCTCCATTTAATTACGAAAACACCCTTGGTGGCGCTTTCCACCGCAGGCCCGCGCCCGCAAAGGTTACACCTCGCCTAGGATAAACAGCATGTTCCAGACGCAACCGTGCCCTCAGATTCCCATTCTGAGCTACAGTTTAGGAGATATAACACCCCCGCCACATGCATAGTATAAAAATACTTAATATTTTTATAAAATTAATTCCAGGCACACCAGGCCTCAGAATCGCACGCCGTCTTCGCGCCTAGCTCTGTAATTATTCATAGAAATATTCCAAAGTCTGACAGGGCCAAAAAACCGAGTCGCTACATCCTCCCCCACTTAGAAATTTTCATCCCCGAAAAGCACTAAGCTCAAGGGAAGCGACTGGACTCTCAACTGGGTCTCACACACCAGCGAGGTCACCATCAAACACCCCTGCCCGAACGCATAAGTAAGAGGGACTCATCCACCACACCTCGATACTATCCACTTTTTGCGGCACTGACTCGCCCGCACAGTTTTAATCGCATCACAAAAACGCGTCTCGGTGGGGGAAGGATCCCTCTTTCTTACGCATTCAAAGCATGCCAAACAACACCCACTGAAGGTCTTACCAACGCCCTGCACAAAACTCGAGCAAGTAACCGAAAGGAAAGGTACCGCTAAACAGTGTCTATCAAACTACTGTAGAACATAGAAAGGACACAAGGCATACTTCTATCCATCCGCAGTGCCTCTCAGTCAACAACCTCTAGGGAATGCAGCAGTCCTCGCCCTCGGCCACCAGCTCCCTGAGCTTGGTGTGGACCACCTGGGGGTGGGGGTGGTGGAAACTGGTACCGCCTACCACCTCCTCCTGTTGCACCCGCTCGGCCGCCACGTCTACCGCCATGCAGACCTCCTTGCTCGAGATGCTTCCTCTGCCAAGGCGGTCCATCGACCAGCTCCCTCTCAGCAGCACGTCGGGTCGGAAAATCTCAAGCAAGATGTCCCCGACCGTCACAAGCGTAACAACGCCTCTCCTGCGACTGACCGAAACTGGCCTGCGAGCCCTATGAGTCCTGAGACTCAGATCCTCCATCCTGGGGTCACATCCTGAAACGTTGGCCACGTCCAGACCCCTAAGTCTGTCATCGGCTACCAGATGCCGATCTGACTGACAAAGTCTCAGCTCTCACGTGCCCAACACTAACTGGGGGAAACTGCTCAGCCAGAAAGCTCTCCACCACCAACGCTCGCTCCAGCACTCCAGCAAAGGTGGCCAGGCACAAGGAAATCACATATGCTCGGATGTCCCTATGTAAGCCCTACTCGAAGGTTCGAGCCCTAACAAATGGGTCTCGAACCATATCCAGGGAGTAGCGTGACAGGTCTGTAAACCTCTCCGTGTACTCCGACATGGTGAGGCCCTCCTGCCGAAGCTGTAGAAGCTCTTGAATCCGCACTGACCTCAGCGTCACGGGATAAAACTCTTCCCTGAAGAGCCGCTCAAACTCTTCCCCCGTGAGCGTCTCCTCATTATGGGACTGTGTCACCAGGCTCCACCATCGCCCGGCAGAACCATGCAAAAGGCTCGCTGCTAGGACCACTATCTAATCTGGAGGTGTCCTCACTAGGAGGAAAACTTGGGTGACCGCCTCAAGCCAGTCATCAGCTGCCTGGGGTTCTGGATCACCCTGGAACCTCAGAGGTCGCTGCCTCTGGAACTCGTACAACGCACTTATCCTGCGTGCATCCTTGTCCTGCAGTGCAGGCACAACCAGCTACTTGAAAGGTGGTGGCTCAACTGGCAGACCACATGGCGGTGCAACCTCAGAACCTGCGCCCTGGTCCACAGCCTCTGCACGGGGAGGATCGTCACCACAATCCCATTGCGGAACCCTCACTGGCTATCATCATGGAGGCATCATGAAATACCTTCAAGACGCACAACAGTCAAAGAGTACATCTGGAGAGTTGACTCAAGAAGGTGAAGGAAAAACCCAAAAACCCAGTCCTATATGATGCATGTACCGTTATGTCCCTGCGACCAGTGTACGAATGTCCCGATTCGAAAGGCAGGTTATCAGAGTCCTGGTGTATGGATACGTCAGTCGTCGCACCAACACTAGAGTCCCTGGCCTGAAAGCCGAACTCGAAACATCCTAACACTACCGCTATGAAACCGAAACCAAAACTCACAGCTAAACTAGATACGCTCTGAGATCCCAAAGGTGGAACCACCTCTGATACCACTCTGTCACGACCCGACCAAATGGGGATCGAGCCGCGACTCCCCAAGCCCACCTTCAAAAGGCCATGGGCTGGCGAACAGCGCCGAGTAGGCTATCACACAAATGGGAGGCATTAGCCTAAGGTACCTGTACACACGCACCCACAAACACCTCCATGAAATAGTGCAGAGATAAAGAAAACTAAAAAGTAAATTCATGCATACAATCTATCCCAAACCATAGTGTAACAACAAAAGTGAAAAAGGGAAAAAAGGGCCCACCAAAAGAAAACTACAAAGCGCGTCCAACCTGCTCTGAAGAAGGGGAACGCTATCACAAACACCCGCCATAAAGCTCCCTCCGCACCGCACCGGTAAACACCTCGGTCAGTCTCGCTCACTCAGCTCCGCCTGCTCCGAGTCCTCCTGGGACTCCGTCGAGAGGCCTGTGGTCTACACAAGACACAAAAATGTGCGGGAAAATCCCATGCAGGGGGGAGTATAAACATACTCATTAGGCACCCCAAAAACCCAAAACAAAAGAGAGCAATTGAAAGGCAACAGTCCGCCCATCCCATCCAGAGGGAACCCAGACGATAGAGAAACTCCATCTCATGACCATCCTCGGCTAAACACAACTTTTCAGCTCAGCTCAAGTGTATGCCCATACATACACCTTGAAAAATCTAGATATACTCACCTCATGCCACAAAGCCACAAGAGTTACCGACCTCATCGCCAGCAACTGTCCACAACTAGGAGAGCACCCTCCACGATCACTGTCATCCTAGATGACAGTCATCTGAGAGATACACTCCATCGGGTTTCATACAGTCATCTCAGACGCCCACCCGAGAGATCATGCTCATCGGATAACATAACTAAGGAAACCTTGCTGAAACAATATAACCACCAAACTCCTCGGATAGTGGATCCCTCCTACGGTCTTCTAGGGGATACCAGAACCCACTCTGGTAGACGATGCTCACAGATAGGGGATCACTCCCAGGGTCCACTGGGGGATACCACGACCCGATCTGGCATACGTAGTTCTCACAGATAGGGGATCACACCCAGGATCCTCTAGGGGATACCACAACCCGATCTAGTGATCGACAGAAGCACGTCACTCAGATAGAGTATCATCGCCCATATGAAGGTGGTCATGATGATACCGGAACCCTATATGGTATAACTCGCGATGTAGTGGATCAAACCGATGATGCCGCAACCCTACCGAAACCATGCGATGAGTAGGGGATCACATAACCAATGATACCGCAACCCTTCCGACACCAAGCGCTGAGTAGGGGATCATATAACCAAAGATACCGCAACCCTACTATAAACCTTATGCTGAGTAGGGGATCGTATACCCGATGATGCCTCAACCCTATTGAAACCATGTGCTGGGTAGGGGATCATTTAACCAATGATACCACAACCCTACTATAAACCTGATGTTGAGCAGGGGATCATATACCTAACGATTCCACAACCCTACTGAGCACGACCCACTGGGTAGGGGATCATATTCCCGATGATGCCACAAACCCTACGGGGTTAACCTGCTAGATAGGGGATCGCCGCCCATGAATAAGTGGTCACAACAATGCCATGAACCCGATCTAGGGAGAAGATGCTAGAGGATCCCGTTCCAGGCCCACTAGAGGGATGCCACAACTCTAACAGTTTAAACATTCCATCGAGAGGATCAAAAACCTATACGAAGGTTGTGATGCCACACAAACCCTCGTGGGAATGATCCAAGGGAGTACCCTCCACCACTGCTGGTCCAAAAGGTCGCTAACCTGAGCGACCCGCAACAACGCCACACTGCGCACCTACAGGGCCAATACCGAGGCCACCACCTCGATCTACGTGGAATAACATGCAGGATAGGCTGCTTACTCACCGGAAACGGAGCACCAGTGAAAAAGGAACTATTCACCATAGCTAGCTCGTGCGAGGCCCACACAAAGATCCTGAAACCCATCGAGCAGATCATACCACGTCGATCCCCTCGGAAAAACAAGGGGAAACGACTACTCGCTCTTCCGAAACGGACACCCAGTTAAAAAGGTACTATTCAAAAAAGGCCATCCCGGGTGGGGACCACGCCTCGATCCCGAACACATAAAACGGATCACACCATTGCGATCCTCTTGGAAAAACACACAGGATCGACTAATCATCTGCCAAAATCGGACTCCTGGTGCGAAAGCTGCGTTTCTCCACAAACGCCAAAACCCGGCCTCGTGGGGCCCACACCCCGTTCTCAGTCACAACACCCGGAAACCATCTCAAAAAGTCCATTTTACCATCAGGGTCGCAACGCCACTTATGGTACGTCAATTGGCCGCTCCAGGTAGAAGTTACAACGGCCCGAAGTCGTAAAATAATAAAATAATATTATTTTATACGACGTTTCCAACTCCCGAGCCATGATCTCGAACCCTTAAACTCTTGAACCCACTCCAGAGGGTTCTCCTCGCTGTCAGGGTCGTGTCCCCGCAAATGGCATGCGAATCCGACTCCCAGATTTAATGATACGGGGGTTTAAATAACCCCCGGAAAAACCTGGTCGGACCACCGTCTGCCACGCCGGAAACCACCATGCCGCCGCCTGATTTCGCCGTACCACCGCCGGATTCCGCCACACCGCTGCCACGCCGTCTCCAAGTTCCGCCGTGGCTGCCGCCCCTCGTCTTCGGAAAACCGGGATTTCACCAGAAAACATCCGGGAGCCACTGGGAGCACCCCGGTGCTCCAAATTCAGATCCAAAACATGTTTCGGAAAGCTCGGGACCCGAACTATACAACCCTTATGAAAATTTGAAGAAAAACAACACAAAAATGGGATCTGAGATTTTAAAACTCAAACCACCTACCTCGTGGCGAAATGCCGATGCTTTGGGTGCAGATCGACGCCGACGACGCTCTGAAGCTAGATCCGCTGACGAACAGCACAGAAAACGGACGATCGGAGCACGAATCGGCAAAGAACCTGAGGAGGTTAGGAGGTCGTTCGCCGTGCGCATGAGGGAGGAGGGAGGTAAGGGATGAGAATTCCATTTTTTTTAATAAAAAATATCCCGCACCTCTGGCTCCCTACTCACCTCCGCCCGATGCCCGATGCAAACAAAGGTAAGGTCACCCCTAGGGTAAACGCGCCGTTCTGAACACAACGACGAACTTGGATTTGTGAGCCGAGACTCCGTTCAGAAGTTATTCGAGCTGACGCTCGCATACTAACTTCTCCATTTAATTACAAAAACACCCCTGGTGGCGCTTTCCACCGCAGGCCCACGCCTGCAAAGGTTACACCTCGCCTAGGATAAGGCATGTTCCGAACGCAACCGTGCCCTCAGATTCCAGTTCTGATCTAGCGCTTAATAGATATAACTCCCCCGCCACGTGCATAGTATAAAAATACTTAATATTTTTATAAAATTAATTCCGGGCACACCGGGCCTCAGAATCGCACACCGTCTTCGCGCCTAGCTCTATAATTATTCATAGAAATATTCCAAAGTCTTACAGGGCCAAAAACCAGAGTCACTAAATATCATAAAATACTTATAAATGTTATATGTTATTTATTTTTCTTTTAAAAAAATTACATCTTGTATAGGTAGCCAAATCTCATAAAATGCTTATGGTGGTAGAAAGGTTATTGTCTCCACATATATTAAAAAAACATTCATTTTTATCTTTTATTAAAATGATTTATAGAAAATTATTTCCATTGAAAACTGTTGAATGAAATTAAAATTACAATGGGTTGATTATATACCATATAAAATAAAGTCGTGTATAAATAAAAATATGCCTCAATGAAAGGAGATTGGAACTAAGTCCCTAACAAAGATCACATCATTAGATTAAGGATAAATCAATGACATATATATCTGTGAAAAATATAAATACACCCAATATAAGTGTATATTCAGTGAAAAAAATTATAGTTCATTCACAAATATTCTTTAAAAAAACCAATAACATGGATATTTAACTCAATGAATGGAGATTAATTTAATATTTCCCTAAACTTGTGTCCGACTTGCCACATAAAATCATTATGTTCATGAATAATTAACATAGGATAATTTTTACTTTCTTGAAAACCATTATAATTATTTATTCCTTTCATATTAGTTATTACTATGCTAAAAAATCTACATAATTATTTATGTTTATATTGGTCGTTTTGTCGATATTCGACACTGGAGATGAAAATGAACTTGCTTTTATGTTAATTGTCCATGTGGTAAAAATTAAATCATCTCCAGAATATTATTCATCATTTAAATATCATATATATCTAGTATATATGTATTAATAAAAGTCCATAACATTTGTAGACATGAAATGACATACACCGTTCATGAGACGGTAGGCCGTACGTACGCATAAACGCTACTTTCATTTCATTGTCATATTAATGTAATGAAAACAAAATTATACATATGTATATTACAATTAAATTATAATATAAATTATATATATGTTACATAGGTTCATTAACTCCATCCTTTATATGTTTTTTGTATGGAAGGAACGAGTCATATTACTTTGAGGGGGTTGTAATCCACACTTCCTCAAATGAATTTATCATATTAACACATTATGTAAATGATAAAGGTATGTTTAATAAAATTACATAATAATATAGAAAATATAAATATAATATATAACATATATAAATAGAGTTTGATCATAGTGGACACCATGAGAGGTGTTCGGATAAAATTGAATAATCATCGTTTCATGAGGCAGTAGTTCACCGTACAGAGAAACTGTATGTTTTATATCCATTAGATGGAGGTGCGTGTAATTGTAGGTAAAAAACATATCTTAAAACATACTAAAGCATTGATGATAGTGGTTTTGTTATGTAATTATTGAATAAGAAGAGAATTTTTAGGGGAGATGTAAAATAAAGAAAAAGAGTTTGAGAGAAGGCATTGCCTCTAAATCATGTAACTCTTTTTTATTTGAGCCAAAATTCATTCTTAAATTTCTTTATTAGAAAAGTATGTATTCTATGAGTAAGTGGGGGATTTTTTGAAATTATTTGATCAAAAAATTTGGGATCCAATGGGCTTTAGAGGTTTAAGTAAGTGGGTATATGTTGTGTCCATTTATAAGAGGGAAGAGGGGCAATTTAGGAATGTCTTTAAATATTATTTTATTATAATTTCTTTTTCACAAATTATAATAGCTCCATAGTGATATATTACGAGTACAAGATGAGTTTGGGTCGAAAATATCTCAACCAATAGGTTTTATTCAAGTTTAGGACATAAATTTAACGTTATCTTTTTTCAATAACCCTTAGTTAAATAAAATAACTCTTATAATGTCTTCTTGTATTTTTACAGTATATGGTTAATGAGGTTACTATAAAATTAAAAGAGAACCTCAAGTGGATTTTTAATGAAATTTGTAACATTATAAAATTCATTTGGACTAATATTATATTTTTATGAATATTATATCATTTAATAAAATAGTATTTGTTTTAAAAACTCATTTTTTTCAATTTTGATACTCTTTAGTAATTGATTTTTTTAAAGTCATAAAAATATTATTCATTCTAAGAAGCCGCATTAAATAAAATATAACATGCCATAATAATCCACAAAATCAGTTTATTGAATCAAATAATTTCAAATTAAATTTATTTTAATATTCATAATATCACTTATTTGAATCATTCATTAATAAGGTAATCCTTTTATCATCAATATGTCATAAATAAATTTAATTATTTAGTGACTAAAAAGTATAAATAAAATAACCCTCTCTAGGAAATATTTTTATCATTATAATTACTATTTATAGAAAATGATATCTTTTAGATAACAATATATTAAATTTTTTTAGTAAAAATATATATGTTTTTGTTATATTTCTCTTTAATTTGAATTAACTTTTATAACATCTCATTATCACACCCAAGTGGCTCCATGGGGTCATAAAATAGACCTATGGATTCTCATGGTCATCCATATCTTGTCCAACAATATTAGTACATATGTTATGGTAGTTTTATATTATAATAAAATTATTTTATTAACCTTATTTACCAGATTTACCCTTTAACCATTGTAAATAAAAAAAATTAATGAGGCTACTATTCATAATGTCCAAAAATAAAAGAGAAATATTAAAAAAATTCATATCTTATGATCCCAAATATGGAATCCATTTTTATAATTTCAAATCACAGAAGCTGTAGAAATTAATTTAAAATGAATACTTATTTTCGGAATGAAAAATGGGTTTTTAAAATGTAATAACCATCAAAATATTTTCATGTTTATATGTCTAATTTCAGTGTGAAATTACTTAAAATGACCAAAATTGGATTTAATGATAAAAAATTAATCGAATTAATCTTTAAAACATCATAAAATGATAATACAAGTATATAAAAAATTAGACAAAAAAGCAGTTTTAAATTAAAATTCAGTAGATTTCACTATTCATTAAAAAAAGATTTTATCAAAAAAATACCAAAATTAAACAAAGAAAATTTTTATTTCCTTATTCTGAATTAGATTTTTTATCAAATAAAACATATAAAAGTGAAAAAAACTTAATTTAAAAAATGGTTCTCCATCAAAAGGTTGTAAAACTGATTTTTTTGAAAAATAATTCTTTTTTTGAAAAAATTGAATTAGTTATTATATCATATGTAGGAAACATATAAGATGAATTTTAAAAAATTAAATTGAATATAAAAAATTTATTTTTCCTTAAATAAAAACCATAAATAGTTATATGACTTTATAAATACAATTATTCTTTTTTAAATAGGTTTTCATAAAAACACATCCTTTATATTCTAAGGGTATTCATTTCCCTTTCTAATAAATTTGGTAAAAAAAATAATCCTTATTTAAAAATGTTCAAACCGTATTCTCATAATTCACTTGATATTTTTCACTCCCACCATTCCAAAAGCTAGGTTATAATGGTTACATTTAAATAATACTATTTAGTTGTTTGTTTAAGAACTATGTAGTGTATCATGTACACTATTGAACAAAGTGTTTCTTTTTTAAAACTAGGGATGTTACATCCTCACACTTTAATAAATTGTGTCCTCACATTAAGAATTTGGGTTCGGTAACTATGTTATAACATTTCAAAATACCTTTATTGAAAACCCACATCACAAAAAGGGTTAATAGAACTTCATCTTTAAAAAGGGGAGTGAAGTAAAAAAGGTCACCTAAGAAAATAGAAACTAGGGTTACATGTAGGAAAATAGGGATATGGTAGAGAAAACTAACAATCATGTTCTGATTAAGAGTGACAGAAAACATGCTTAGGATAAAGTTAAAAATTATAAAACCACAAAATTTTGATGGGTTAAATGTTATTTATTTTTGTAGAAGGAAAAGTAAACATAAAATGTTTTTGTTTTATTATCCTTTTCATAAAGTTGAGGAATTTACTTACGATATTGATTAATAACCAATGGAAACATACTTACTTTTCAGGTAGAGTTTCTTCCTTCAATAAATTTTAACCACAAACTCATCTTTTCTCTAAACTAAGAGTATTAAAGATGGATTGGTCACACCCAAAGCACTAGAATCAACTAATTGATAATCACTTAAACCAAAAATCATTAACTATCTATTCATCCTATCTGGAAACATTAACCAAAACCAAAAAGGATAGTAAAAGATTATATAATCCCCCAAAAATAACAATCCTTTATAATTAGAAGGGCTAATTTTCACCTCCAAAATTCAATAGTAATAACCAAGATATATATAGAACATTCAATAAACATATGTCCATAAAATTCCTCAAAATAATCCAAATTAAATTGAAATACACAATTAATTAGGATTTGATCACATAGTCAACTAATTTAAATTTTAACATGTATCTATAAAAAAAATTTGATCACTCTTAAAGTCTCATACCAATATGTAATTACCCTAATAACATATTCTCCAATTTAGTTTAATCATTTTCCTAAATAAACTGAATCACCATAACTCCATAATAAAAAAATTGATTGATCCAAAATAAAATTAAATCATTACTCCTCAGAGAAAATATCATGGATTTTTTTTCGTAGGAATATAGTGATCCCAAAAGAGCGAACGTCTTCCCAAATAAAATTTATCACTTAATCACCAAATCATTTTCCTATAATAAGGATATATATTAAATTCAACAGAATTTCTCAAAATCAATTTATTCTTAATCCATAAAATCATATAACTAAAATGAAAAAGTCTTAATAACTAGATACTTCATGTAGGCTGGTGGTAGGCAATAAATCCCAGTCGCACATCTGTTGCGGGTTCGATTCTTTCAGCTTTGTTCGGCATGAAAAACTATCACATAGTCTATGTGTTATCAATTTTTAAAAACCATATAATTTGATAATAGTAATGAAATAAGGTAAAATCCTAAAAAATAACCATAACTTGTCTTAGACTCAAAGGTTATTCTATAAATTTTATTTTTCATCCCCAAAAGTACATATCCATAAATACCTCAAATATAAATGTCTATAAAAATACCATAAATTACCTTGAAATTACATAACATAAGACTCAATAGGGGTTTCTATGAAATTGAACTTATGATCAACCTTAAAATTATAATCTGAAGATGATTTCCCAAACCCTTAGGAAAACATCATAATTTACAAATTGTTCGAAACCATCCTCTATAACCAAATATAAGGACCCATACTTAAACATTACATAATCTTGAGTTATTTCAGTAATTCACATTGTGGATATTTTTGGGTTTAATGTTTTAGATAATTAGGCCACAACTATTATGTAATAGACCCAGACATTACATGTGGACAGTTACACTCAATACCAACTTTTTCTACCAAAGGAAACCGTCTAAAGAAAAAATTATTTATTTTTCTTGATAAAAATATTTTCGACTTCTTCATTTATCTTACCCATCCTTATACCATCTGGAAAAAATTTCAAAAACTATGGTTGAGCATAAAAATCTATGTAAATAATATAAAATAAGGAATAAAACTATTATTCCATGTATATTTAAAACCCATGAAAAACATTTTCATAAAATCATACTTTCACCCATAAAACATAAACTATTTATCTCACATAATGTAATAATAAGATTACTAAAAAACATCATAGAAATAATTAAAGATAAAGGTAACATGTGGCATCCATATCATACATACATTTTAGCTTTCACAGCTATATACGGAGTAACCTTCATGGTTACGTTTGGAATACCCATCACAGTATATTCCTTAAATTTCTTAGAGAAAACCTAAAAATTTACCTCTATCATGTAACCCAATGCATTGGAGTGATATCAATGGATCACCCACCCTCTGTTTATCACAGAACCACGTGTATACATCATCAATTCCAAGTAATCATAACATAATCATAACACATAAATCAATCATAATCGGAATATCACATTTCCACATTGCAATCAAAAAAAGATAATTTCATGATATTGAAATAACCAATATTTTATCAAAATAATTTCCAATAAAAATACATATAAAGGTATATGGTATTTATTATTATTTTTAAAACAGTACAACTTGTAGAAGAATCCAAACATCAAATAATGCTCACTGTGGCAGAAAGGTCGTTGCCTCCAAATAAGTTAAAAAATGAATCCCTTGTTTCATTTAGTAAAACACTTCATATAGAAATATTGATTTTGAAAAACATTTAATTAAATTAAAATTAAAATGGGTTGATAATATAACGTATAAAATAAAGTCATGTATAAATAAAAATATGTCTCAAAGAAAGAAGATTGAGACGAAGTCCCTTAAAATGTTTGCACCATTAGATTAATGATAAATCAATGGAATAAATATGTGTGAATAATATAAATACACGAATTATAATTGGATATTCAATGTAAAAAAATCATAGGTCCTTTACACATATTTATGAAAAAAACTAGTGACATGGATATTTAACTCATTGAATGGAGAATGAGTTTCGATTTCCCTTACTTTGATTATGAATCGTCACACACTATCGTTATGTTCCAAAATAATGAAATTAAGTTAATTTATTATTTATTTATAACTTTTTCAAGTTTATTATTCCTTTAATATAACTTATTACCATGTTATAAAAATTATATAATTACTAAAGTTCATATCTATCATCTTTTCGATGTTCAGTACTTGAGTTGAAAATGAACTTTTTTTGATGTAAATTATCCATGTGGTAAAACATACATCATCTCTAGAGTATTATTCATGATTTAAATATCATATATATATAGTATACTTGTATTTATAATAGTCCATAACATTTGGAGATAATAAATGCAATGCACCATTCACGAAGATGGTTGGATGTCTGTACGCATGAAGGCCACTTTCATTTCTTTTTCATATTAATGAAATAAAAATTAATTGATACATATGTATATTATAATTTAAGTATAATATCCTTGTTTTATAGGTCACATATGTTCATTAACAGTATCCTTTATATGTTCCATGAATGGAATGAATGAGTCACATCACTTTGAGGTGGTGGTAGTCAACACTTTCTCAAATGAAATTATCATATTTACAGATTATGGAAAGTATAGAGGTATGTTGTAAATAAAAATTAAAGAATCAAAAAGAAAATATAAATATAATATATATCATATATAAATACCGTTCCATCATAATTGCCACCATGAGGGCTATAGGAGGAAACCGAACAATTATCATTTTGTGAGGTAGTAGTTCCCCATACACATATACAATATTTTCTATATCCATTAGATGGAGGTGTGTTTAAGTGTTGGTTGAACCCTTAGAAAAAAATATTGAGGATTATGGTTTTCTATGTAATCATACAATAATAGGAGCATTGGGAGTGGATAAGGAAAATAGAGGAAAGGAGCTTGAGAGAAGACGTTATCCTTAAATCAGGTAACTCTTTTTGATTTGAGTGAATATGATTTCTTGAATTGACTTATACCCATGGTATGGATTCTATGAGTAAGTTATGGATGTTGTAAGGTTATTTTAGTTTTTTTTGGTGAGTTAAGGGGCTTGAGAGGAGTTGGTAAGTAGGTAAAGGTGGTGGTCTTTTATCAGATGGAGGAAGGGCACTTTATGAAAGTCTTAAAGTTTTTCTTTATTCTATTTTTTTTCAAATTATAATAGCTCCAAAGTGACATAATTAGAGGATAATATGAGGATGGGTTGAAATACTCTCAATAAATAGGTTTTATACATTTTAGGTCATAATGTTAACCTTATCTTTTGGCATTAACACATAGTTAAATAAATTAACTCTTACCATGTCTTCTTGTCTTGTTACAATATATGGTAAATATGGTTTCCATAAAATGACAATAGAAACTCAAGTAGATAATTAATGAATTTTTTTAACATTATCTAATTCTTTTGGAAGAATATTATATTTTTATTACTATTATATCATTTAATAAAGTAGTATTAAAAAAACACATTTATGTCAATTTTGACACTATTTAGTAATAGATTTTTATTAAAGCCATAACAACCTGATTAATTAAAAAAATATAAAATGTCATAATAATACATAAAATTAATCTATGGAATCAAAATGTTCAAATTTAATTTATTTTATTATTTATAATATAATTTATTTGAATCTTTCTGTAATAAAGTTATCACAACATAATCATTTTGTCATATATAAATTTATTTATTTAATTTATAAAAATTATAAAAAGAATATCATGACATAGGAAATATTTTTATCTTTATAATGAATATTTATAGGTAATGTTATCAATTATATAACTCTATATTAAAATTGTTTTAGTAAAAAGATACATGTTTATTTTATATTTCTCTTTACATTAAATTAATTAATATAACATGTCATTATCACTCCCAAGTGGCTCCAGGGGCCCTAAAATCTACACAAGGATGTTAATGGTTGGAAATATCTCATCTAATAGGATTAAGACATGTGTTAGGGTAGTTTTATATTATTATAATATTATATTTCTTCCCTTATTTAACTGATTTTCCCTTTATCCATGGTAAATAAAAATAATTACTGATGTTACTATTCATAACATCCAAAAAGGTGATATATTTACATACTTTGGAAATTATCATTCAAAATAAAGAAACTATTTTTAAAAAATCAAAACATTGAATTTTATTAAATTAATTAAAAATTAATTCCCATCGTCAAAATAATAAAATGGGTTTTTGGAAAGTAATAACCATCAAAAGATTGACATGTTTTTATGTCTAATTTCAATTTGAAATTACATACAATTAACAAAATTGTATTAAATGATTAAAAATGGATCCAATTTATTTTTAAAACCAATTAATATTACAATCTAACTATATAAATAAATTAGTTTAAAATGCATTTTTAGTTAAAATCCAGTATTTTGCACTATTAATTAAAAAAATTAATTTTATCATAAAAATAAAAAAAATAATCCAATGTAACTTTTGATTTCCTGATTCAAAATAAGAAGTTTATATTATCAAATTGACCATATAAAAGTGGAAAATAATCGATTTAAAAAGGGTTCTCCATCAAAAGGTGGTAAAACTTTAATTTTTTTGAAAAATATTTCCTTTATCTGAAAAAATGGTTTTGTTCTTATATCATATCTAGAAAACATATAAGATGAATTTTAAACTTTACATTGAATTTATTAAGTATATTTTTAATTATTTAAAAACAATAATGATTGAAAATATTTTATAAACACAATTATTCCCTTTTAAATTAGTTTTAATAAAAATACATCCTTCATATTAAATCGGTTTTCATTTCTTTTATAATAAATTTTGTAACCAAAAGAATCATTATTTAAACATTTTTAAACGCTATTTTTATAATTTAGTTGATATTATTCATTCCCAATATTCCAACTGTTAGGTTATAATAGAAACATTTAAATAATAGTATTTAGTTGTTAAATTATGATCTATATAGTGTATTATGTATGATATTGAACATAATGATTCCATCTTAAAACTCAGGATGTTAGAAAAAAAGAACCAATCAGATTAACTACCAATAAACTTCACTGAGACTCACTCATTCAATATCATATCCAAGTATAATAACATAATATCATAAGGATATCATATAGGTAACCTAAAACTAGTTCCACATTGGGTATTTTTATCTAATTACCCAAAAACCAACAACTTGTTTCTTTTAATACATTCAAAAATAATTCCATCATATCATAACCATATCATATATATCAAAACCATACCATCATCATTATCACATCATCACCACAACATGACGCTACATGGACACAACCGCATATCTCAATCTCACTGTATATCTATCATAGTAGGGTATCACAAATATAAAGGACTTAAAACTCATTCCATCAACCTAACATGAATGACCAACACTATATATCATCATCAAAACCACATAAACTAGTGTACTAGTATATCAAATTCTATTACATTAATATATTATAACCCTTATTTTTATACCAAATTTGAGACATCAAAACCTGCACCACACATAGAAGTGAGACTCAGGAAGATATAGTAATAAACCAACTATTTATTTATCAATGAGACTGTTTTCTAAAAACACCAATAAAACAAAAAATTTGGGCATTGGTATGGTTATTCATATCGGGTGGGGGTGTAAGGTTTCTGATTTTTAGAACCCTTCCTTTGTGTTTTTCTGAGGATGGGTTGTTGAAAGATAATGCTCTGGATATTTTTATCATTTAATTTATATGTTATTTGTTATGGTTAGTTGATTGATTCTGTGGTTCATTAGTTTTTTATATAGAAAGATAAATAACCATATAGTCTCTTGGTTCCTTTATATGGTATCTTGGTTTGGTCTTGTACTTTCTTGGTTGGTCATATAGTTGATATTTTTTCATGTAGTTGATCCCTTTGCAAAGTCACTTGGTTGGTTGTGCAATAAATCCTCCATTTTATAGTAAATCTTTCATATATGTGGTTTGTAACATTTTGTAATCAGTCCCCACTATTGATTTTCCCCTATATTCATATAATTTTAAATTTTCATGAAAAATAAAAAAATTCTTAGTTTGATGTAAAATTACAACTTAATATATAAATAATTAAATATTAAAGGAGAAAGGTAGTTTGAAAACATGAATCAACTAATGATATTTAATTTTTTAAATTCATAGTAAAAGGAGATATAAATGGGTACCCCTATTTGAATTGAATATTCTTCTAAATAATATTTAATTAAATGGAAATTTTGATGGGGTTTATTAAAATACCAGAGGGTTTCATATTTTTATTTCTAAAAAGGTTATTATTTCTGAAATGGTATTTATTTCTGAAATGATATTTATTTCATATTGATTAATCTTCTAGCCTTCTATATAATTTTTATGATCCAAATAATTCACTTTTTGAGTTTTTTCGACCTTTAATAGTTAGTATTGTTAATCCTATGAGTTTCTTACATAAGTGCAACCTTTGGTTTTGGTGGAGAAAATTCACGAAGCATTCATGAGGTATGGGTTATGATTATTACCTTAAATTTTTGTGAAATTATGATGGTATCATGATTTAATTTACTTTTGTTCAATCATGTGGTATTATTAATAATCAATTAATAATCTATAAAAATAATTACGTGAATAATGATTATTAGATAAGATAGAATTCGTTAAATAAAGAATAAAAAGATTAAAACATGTTCTATAAAGAATTAATAATTGTTTTATTAATTCATAATGATTAATAATAACATAATGCTATTTTATTTATTGTTTCAATTAAACCATTATATAGAATGAAAATATTATTTGGGAAATTATTTAAGAATCTGAAAAAAAAATCACAAGTAAATTACCAGATATTAAGATATAATATTTTACTTAAAAAGTAATTGAAGGAATTTTGAATAGAATAGTTATATTTTTTATGGTATGAATTATTTTATATTTATGGCTATTAAATAATTTAAATGGGAATTATAGAATATTATGGATAATTTTAATTTTAGATAATGGGATTTTAATAATTAGTTGGGTTTTTTATCACAAATGATTTATTATTTCTTCATGTTGAATGTTGAAATTTATTAGACAGTGTGTAAAATAATTGGTAGTATTATATTATTGTTTTTATCATGGATTAATTATATAGAATGAAAAAAAATTATACATTATGTATTATTATGTGGATAAAGGATGATTCATGACAATAAATTACTATTCCTTTTAAAAACTACATGAATATAGAAATATTTATTTTAGGATTTAATTGAATTCTTATTATATATTGATAGATACTACATATAGGTTGATTGATGTAAAAAACTAATGAATAATAAACCATGTAATTAAATATGATAATTAAAATGTTTGTGTACTATATATAAAATGTTTGGGACTAAGAGATCCAATTGTTACTTGAGGGGGGATATAATGTCTCTATGCCATCGACTTAATTCCTCTGATTATATGTTGAACACATTATTTCCTATTATTTATAATTTTTTCTAAAGTAGATCATTTCGATGACTTGTTCTTTATTTTTGATAACTTGATATGGTTACGATATTTTGATGTGCAATTGGTTGAGGGGTACGGCTGTAGTCATGGTTGATGATAATGATTGTGGGATATATGGTATTATGAGAAATGGTGTATGAATGACACATGGGAATTTTGGATGAGTTCACAATATGGATATCTCATAAAAATAATTATTTTTTGATTATTTTTTAAATTTAGGGATGTAAAAATGTTATTTATAGGATTGGGTTTCAATTTTTTGATGTAGTTATACTATAATCTTGATAAACACTTTTTTTATGAATGGTTATAATGACTCCTTGAATACTCTGATAATTCTAAAATTATAAAGGAAATTAATTTAAAGAATGGGGTTTTTATTAATGTTTATAAATGATGAGGACATACTTAAGAATATATGTTGTAATATTTATAGTGATTAAGGCACTAAATTATAAGATTAAAGTACTAATCCTGGAAATAAATATGGAATAATGTTTATTAGTGGATAAAAAATAATTAATATAAAACATTAATGAGTGTGTGGAATTTTTGATCAAGAACCTATTAGTGAAATCCATGGTTCATATGTGAAGATATAGATAAATGATTCTAATTTTAGGTAGTCTCCCTTAGTGAGTCAATGCGTGATATATTCTATATTTTATGATTTAATATGCTTCAACAACCATATTTGTAGGAAAACTAACACCAAATGGTTTCGGGTGTATTCACTAACATCATATATGGAGTGGGAATATATAGAAAACTTATTCCTCTCCCACACCCACCTTTAGTTGTATATATGAGAATAAGTATCATAATCTATAATTTATTATGATATAGGATGAATTCTTACTTGAGTTGTGATGCAACATGACTTAAAATAAATTTTATGTGTGGGTTGAAACAACTTAGGGTTATAAGAGATACCTTTATTTAGGAATTGGTGGCTATGAATTTCTATAAGTGTACATAAATGGGATTTGATATCTAGAGGTAAAATGTGTTTTCATAGGTTATGGTGGCTTACAGAATACTACTTAGTTATTGTTAATATGGTTGAATGAGGTTACAGATGGGATGATGAGATGGATTTATAGACTAATGATATCACTAGATTTTGGTCCCTATGAGGGACTGAGCTAGTTGAGGTCAAGGTCCAACTAACATCAGCAATGGCTTGATTTATAGAAGGGATAGACAAAATATGTATGGAATTAGGGCATGGTAGTGAAAAACTATTGGTGAAATGGAAGTGGTACGTGCTTATTTTAATATAAGATTTTTAAATATAATGGTTTAATTATATGAATCACTTAGCGATTGATCCATGGTGAGGATTGTAAAATAATATTACTTGTTTAGGTGATGAGTTGGGTTTATTGGTTTATTCATTGGGAATTTGTATGTTTCGTTTATATTTTTTCATGGGAGGATCCCAGAAGTATCCTACAGAGTATACATTTCATTATTACCCTATATATATAAACTATTCATTTTAGGTTTGTATGACCTAATTGGTGGTCAAAATAGGTGTTAATAACAAGAGGAGTAGTTCAGGAGCTATTAGAGCTTTGAGGTCACTGTAGAGGATTTACTTTGGGAACTTGAACATCACCTTTTTGCTGTATTAGATTATGTATAACATCATATTTATTGGGATTTATTCTTTTATTCATGAATGATATCTATTGTTGTCCTTCTAATCTTATCTCATATTCTTTAAACATTATTTGATAATAATTACTACCATGTGTGTGATTTATATTCAAGTGTTTATTATCTCTAAACTAGAGACTATTAGAGGAGGGATTAATGGTTCATTATATCTATTTCTTCACTTTTGGACAAGAAGCCTTTGGATGTAGGGGATCATGAATGAGTGGTATCAATTATGATATTTGATATATATGATAGAGTTTAGATTTTAGTGTATGGAACTGGTAAGGATGCATGAGTTAGTAGATAAATAATATTTTTTTGATTAGTATGTGTTGTAAATATTCGATACTAGCTAGTACATGACATTTTAGGTACACCTAGGACCTGATGGAAGTAAATTTGAGTTTATTGAACATAAAATGTTAAGTGATTATATTTATGGGTAAGAGACGTAGACAATTATCATGCATCATGATTGTTTGCACCAATTATTTAATTTTTTACACCATGTGAAATTGTGTTAAAATGGATTAATTTAATTAAACCTAAAAGTTCTTTTTTCCTAGTTTTAGGAGTTTGAAACGTTTTTACTTTTACATATATGGATCCATGTTGATGTCCTCCATCATGGTCAACTGAATGTGTTATATAGGATGTTTCAATATATTTCTATAGAGTGATTGTCGATGATGGAGACAATTGAAGGGGGGCACTGATATTTTTAGTAATATGGTGTACAAATTTATGAGGGCTTAATTTTAGATCAGGATAAAAATTGTTTTCTAGAGGAGGTGAATATATAATTCAATTCAATATATTTATGGAAAGAGAACCGTGTTTCTTTAATGGTGATAATATTCCATGGTTTATCTTGATAATGTTGGACTATATACCTTAGGGATCTCAAGGATTATCCTATTGTGTAAGAGATGATCCAAGACTATTTTTAGGCTCTGTTCCAATCTTAAAATTCTAATGGAGCCTATAAACATGAGATAATTACCCATTGACAGGGGAGTTTTATTGTATTATAGTTTAATATTATGTACAAGAACCTCCTATGTTATGTATTGATCCTACTACTAGATGAGGTGGATAGGGATAAGCATTTCAAGGAGGCTTTCACCAAGATATACTATTCCATTTCAACCAATTTATGTTGAAATCATATCATGGGGGTTTATAAATGACAATGTCCACTAAGAAAAATTTTTCTACTCTTGGTTCATAATGAGATGAGAGTGTCTCTGATTTTTTTAGAAGTAGAGATGTATTTGATTCTTATTTTTTTTGTTAAAATTATATGTTTTAATAAACATGGTGTTGGTTCTATCCTTCTTGTACGTATTTCAATAGGGATTACAATTTTTCAGAAACATGGAACTAAATTTGGTGTGGTTTTATTTTATTTTATAATTAATTTAGATTAGATAAAAGTGTTCCAAACCTCCAAAAATCTTCTGCATGCATCTTGTGGCCCAATTCAGGCCCAAAAATTTAATAAGATTCATATAAGGAAATGAAAATAGTAGGCATTCACATCCTTTGATAAAAAATAGGGGATATGGGAAATTAGGGGATAACCCCATGATATCCCTTATACTCAAGGATGATTAGTGGAAAACATATATGTGGGTGGTCACTATTAAGACCATAGAGGCTACAAAGTAGGTTATGGTTAGCTGAATGCCTTAGCTTTACCAGCACTAAGAATTCTAGACATCATACGGGGTACTATCTTCCTATTATTTTACTTAGTTTTATGCCTTATTTGATTCATTTGAAAAACTCTCATTTATTTAACCTAATATAGTATGTTCTTTGATACATGACATGTAGATGCTTTTCGGTCCCTTTGGGATAGATATATCTGTTGGAGTTTCATCTATCTTGTTCTATGTGTACAAATACTATGAGATAGTTCTTGAGAAACACTAATATTGGGGAGACATTTTATGTTTTCAGATATAACCATATGAAATCTTCCTCATCATTGATTTGATATATTTGGTTTAGTCCATCCTAAATGCATTTATGAGGTACATCATATTATATAACATGATTTATGACAATTCAATGTTGGTTATAGCGTGTGACCCTCAGATGGGTTGAAATGTCGAGTCTCTATCCTATTTGATGGTAATTTTGATTTTGATTTCTATGGAGGATCAATTGGTGGTGTTTCCTAGGGTGGTAGAAGAGTACACTAATGTCTTCTAGGAAGAGGTTATGTTGCTACACCCTCAACGATAGATTGATTTTATGATAATGATTTAGTGATGTGTTTCTCTAATATTGATGTCTCCATATCATATGAACCCTTCTAAGTTGCAAGATATATTGAGTTAGGTCTACGATCTCTTGAATAGAGGGTTTATTCAACCAAGCATGTCTCCTTGGGGATCTCCAGTTTTGTTTGTGACGATTGAAGGTGGTAATATATGGTTGTGTGTAGATTAATATTGTTTGAATCAGGTGAAAGTGGAAATCATATATCTTCTCCAATGGATTAATTAATTAATTAATCATTTTAAGGGATCTATGTTATTGGGAATTTCTAACTTGTAATTAGGATATCATTAAATTTTAGTGAAGGATGATTACATATCAAAGATTAGATTCAGAGTTCTTTATGGATATTACAAGTCCACTGTGATAATGTATGGAGTTATGAATTTTGAAACCATATTCATAGAATTGATGAATTAAATATTCCATTAGTTTATTGACAACCGCATATGGGTATTTATTTATTAAATCTTTTTGTTTTAAACCTGTGAATAAGAACATGTAGAGAATAAACAATCCATTTTGGGATTTCTTTAATTTCAATTATTTTTCATGAAGCTATTGAATTTTTAGTTATGGGCCAATGATGTTAATTTCATGGGGAATATCATATCTAAACATGGTGTAACCATTGATCCTATAAAGTCTGAGGTGATGGTTTCTTGGGTATCCCCCCAAGAATATTGCAAATGTATGCAGTTTCCTCAGTTCTTCTGGTTATTACTGGAATTTCAAGCATGAATTATACCATATCGGGACTCATATGACAGTATTGAACAAATGGGATTGGCAGTTTCTATAGATTGTCAAATTATAGGATATTTATGAGTATTTTATGTATTAGATAGAAGGTTCTCAACTTCTTCATTTTCAGGAGGAGGGAAATGCATTTGAGGTTTCCTCTGATGCTTCATATATTGGCTTAGTTTATGTGATTATTCATTTTAGGGAAGTTATATTATATTGAAATATTTATTTATGTAATCATGAGTGGATATATACGACCCATGTTTTTGATATTTCTATAGTTTTGTTCACATTGAACATATGCTGACAATATTGTATTTGTTAATGTTTTGTGATGTTCAAGTATCATAAGATATTAATGTAAAACTTCTCTTACTGAGACATAAATATATAAATTTTATGGTTTATGAAGATATTATAGGACAATAATATATATATTTCATTTAAACCTACTAAATTTAATGTTGTGGTTGATTCCTTGAGCAATAAGTCACATGGTGGTTCCATGTATAAACATGGAGACTCTTGGAGAGTGATGGAATAGTTTTAAGCATTGTACTTTAACATGGGAGTAGTTGATGGAGGGGGATGTATTTATTAGATAATAGTGTCATCATATTTGGTGAAAAAAAGTAGAGGAGACCTAGATGGATGATATTGAGGTAGAGTTTTGGAATGAAAGAGTTTTTTATGGTGATACTCTTGAGGGATAGTCATAGGATGTACAACATCAGGTGTTGTTTTAGGGTACTATTTTAGTTCAATGTGTGACGTGGGAGGTAGTTATATATGAGACCAACAATTCTCCCTTCATGGTGACTTATGATGTGAAGAATATGTATAATTATTTGATATACTAATTATGTAGGCATTTATAAAGAATCCAATTACATAGGTTGTCTCTAAGTGTTTATTCTACTGAAGGTTAATATAGAGAAACATTTTCTTGTAATATTTAATCCGCTCATTGATATTCAACTATTAAAATGGGAGTTTATATTGATGTAATTCTTCACAAATTTTCCAAAATTTCAGGGTTTCTATGATTCTATATGTTTTATCATAGACCACATGACAAATCCATCTACTTATTGAAGTTTAAGCGGTCAAGCATAGTGAATATTTTTTCAAGGTAGTACATAGAGGATTTAGTAGGACATAATGAGGATATAACAATGATCATATTTTATTATGATATTTTCTTTACATATAAGCTTTATATAGGTCTTTGTAATGCCTTTAGTTCACTATTATTCATTACCACCGGTTTTCATAAAATAAGTGATGTATGATAGAGAATATAGTCCAGAAAATAGGGGACATGTCGAACACATAAATTCATTATTTTTGTGGTTAATGGGTGTGGAACCAACCCTTTGAAGTGTTATATCACAGTAATATCTATCTCTATAGTATTTGTATGAAATAATTTGAATAAATATATGTAAGACCATATATACAACTTTTATGTTAGATCGAGGTTAGAGAGTAGACTATTCTTCGACAAAAATTGGATCAGGTTAAAAAAATTAAGTTACAAGTGATCAATGTGAAATTGAAGGTGGTGCGCGATCATCATTAATACACTGATTATCAATGGAGGATTCTCTTTTTGTCTAATTTCGGAGTCCATACTCACATTAAGGTATCTCTTAGTAGTGGGTGGTGAAGGTTCAATCATCAACACAATCTTTCTCCATCATCTGTTAGAACTTTTGTGGTTTTGGAATGCCTTAGAGTAATGGCTAAGCATTTATCACAACCTGCATAGATGATCTAGATTCACAACGTTTTCTATATATCACATCTTCATTGGTATCTTCATGATTATTTTCATATCATCGATTAGGGTGAGTATGATTTTGAATATGGTGTGACATTTATGGAATGACTAATTTAGATTTGATACCACCAAGAGAAGGTGTTTGACCAACATGTTATCCTTTTGGTTTGTTTTCTATGCTGACATAATGGCTTGTAGGAAATAACATAAGAGAAATACCTATAGATATACACTAAATATCATGATTTATTCGATGGATAATCTTCCTTATTGATATTATTTATTATTTTAAATACTTAAGATGTTTTTAGATAATAATGTATAAAAATATTCATGTTAATAATTATTATCACATCATCTAGAATCTGAAAAAATAATATGAAAAATATTAAAAACACATTCCATAGAATGTTATTAAGATTTTCTTTAATTATTCAACAATCATAATAAAATTCTACCATTTAATTTACTAGTAGAAATAATTCATTCTTTAATATAGTAATATTATTTTTGAAATTATCTAAGAATGAGAAACCAAAATAATCTTAGGTAAATAAAATGCTTTTAATTATGAGTGTGGATCTAGAAAATAACGAATGATATTTTAGATTTAATAGTTATATTATTTTATAATGAGAAACATTTTATTTTTTTGAAATTAAATAATATAAATAATAATTTTAAATGATAATTGTTATTTCTGGTTTGGGGTTTAAATAAATAGTTGGTTTTTTATCACATGTGATTTATTATTTCTTGATGCTACATTCTATTATTTATTAATGAGAGCACTATCTAAGTAGGAATAATTTGTTGTTTTTTAGAATGGGTTAATTTCTGGAAATAAAAAAATTTAAATCTTGTAATATTTGGTGAACAAAGTTGTAGGATTGATAATTAATTATTATTCCTCATGGAAACAGATTGAATATTAGAATATTGCATTAATCATGTTTTTTAATTAATCCAATCTATTTTTAACTACTTTATATGGGTTCTTGATGATAAAAAACAATAAATAATAAATTAGTTAATTTTAAATGAATATTAAAATCATTATTTTCAAAATATAAAATTAGTATGGATGAAAAAGAACATTCTTTCTTACAGGAGGCTTGAATGCCTCGACGACAAAGCCTTAGTGTCATTTATTTTATGCTATAAATATTATTGTATGATATGTTTTCTCTTGATAAATTATAGTATTTATATGATCTTGATGTGATTGTTTAGAACATGAAATAGTGGGATTTGATTTATTAGAAATGGCATGGGAACTTGGAGATGTTGTGATGGTCGATGTAAGTGTTAGAAATAAAAATTGTACAAGACATAATGGTGGAAAATTGAACTCTATTAAGTTGGAAGGAGTTTATAGAAAATATTTTTTATATATATAGTCCTATAATTATACTTTCTTAATGGATGAATGTAGGAATGTTATCTATATATTTGTGTTTCAACTACATGATATAGATGGAATCTATAAGAGACAAGGTAATAGTTATTATGGAATCATAGGTTGTGTACTAGATTATCCAAATATTTATCCAATGATAAATTGAATTAATTTAAAGAAAACATTTTGTACTTGATATCCATTAATCATGATGACATAATTTGGAAAATTAACAAGAAAATGTTATGGTTCCCAATGCATTGGATTAGATGATAAAAGCATTAATATTGGAAATAAATATGGAATAATATTAATTAATGGATAACAGATTAATTAATATGCTACTTAAATTTTTTTGTGTATGTTTGAGATCTAAACCCTAGTAGTGAGAGCCAATGGTCATGTGGGACTATAGTGATAGATGATCTAAAGTCTAGGTGGTTTCCCTTAGTATGACTGTGCGCAATATATTCTATATTTTATATTTTTCTATGCTTCACCATAAACATAAGTAGGGAAACTAATGCCCAATTGTTGGGGGGGGGGTGAGGGTTCTTTAACAAATATCCAGGATGATAAAGGAAATGATGGCTAACTTCTACCACTATGGACCACTCATTTGGGACGTAGAAATGAGTAGGTGTATCCCTAGTTATAATGGATCATGGTATAAGGTGAATTTTTACTAGGTCTGTAATGGATATTAGTTTACAATACATTAATTTGTGAGTTGTTATAGCTTGAGGTTGTAGAACAAAGTTGTATCTAGTCATGGTGGATTTTTTATTTCCATAGGTGTACATATGTAGGCTATGATAGATTGAGGTATTTTCCATTTACATGGGAAATGGTGGTTTTTAGACTATTATTTGGTCATTATGGAGATGGTAACATGAGGTGGATTATAAGATGATGATATGGATATATAAACTAATGACAATAAAATATTTTGATCCCTACCTGTGATTGAGTTAGGTTGGGATGAGGCTTAAATCACATTATTTATGGCCTGATTTATTGAATGGTTGGGTATAGGAGGAATGGAATTGTGGTGTGATAGCGATGAGTAGTGGGGAAGTGGATGTGGGGTGCCTTTATTTATATATACTAATTCAACTATAATGATTTTCTTTTTTCTGTTACTTGGTGATGAGTTTGTTATATTGATTTATTCACTATGATATATTTTTCTTCTTTCACATTTTCCATAATTCATTTTGAGAAGGATTATACAGAGTATACATCTTATGCTCACCGTAATAATATATAAAATATTTTTCTAGTCTATAAGAACTAGTTGGTTATTGAGCAAGGTGTTAGTGTCTTGAAGGGGTTTTCAAGAGATATTATATCTTCCAGATCATCGTAATGGATTTACTTTTTGTTCTTTCAGTTTTTAATTGTATTAGGTTACATATGAACACACATGTATTGAGTTTTCTTATTTTATTTATTTATAGTCTTTATTGGTGGCCTTATCATCTTATCTCTTATTCAAAAAAATTTATTAGAGGGTAATGCCTCAGAAATATTTGTTTTTATACCTTAGGTTCTAGTACTATCCTATATCTAATTGGATACAGTCTTCTAGGGCCATTATCTCTCATTCCACATTGTCGGTCTGGGAGGGGTGCATTTGGAGGGAGGGGGTCATGATGTGGTATGTATAGAATAAAAAATGTATAATATATAATTGTCGGAAAAAATAAAAACCTAAATGACTGTACTAAAAAAAAACTACTAACACCTAAAATAACTTCCACATAACCACATCCACATTCTAGAAATTTCTTCTACCAATATGAATCTAACCAACCCACTTTCTTATAAAAACAACCAAAAAAATGATCAAAACTCACCATTTAACCATATAGTATCCTATTTATAGATAATTTTTTTACTATCGGTATTATATTAATTATTTCATTGATTATCTATATTTAATTAAAAAAAATCATTTATCCACCGACCACATGTATTCAAAAAATTACCCATTGAATTCAAGCATTTTCATTTCATTCACAACACATGGCCAATTAAAATTCATCCCACAACCCTTATAACATTTTTTATTACTATATTTCTTAAATAACCACTGGGATACTATAATAACATAAACATAACCATAACACATTTCCAACCACCACACATTCCACCACATAACACATGATAAAGAACAACACATTAGCTGCAAAAAACCTCATATATCTAGAGAACCAACCACACCACCCATTCAATATCACAAGACATAACATACAACATTTCAAAACTAGATATGAATCTTTCCCATGTAAAATATTGAAAACTATCTATATAACATGCAATACATATAATACAAACAACCCAATTTTTCAATAAAAATTAACCACTATGTCCACAAAAATCACTACATCATAAGAAGGAAATCCAATGGAAAACAATGTATAATTTTAGAAATGAACCAAATATTTAATTCAAAATTTTAAAATAGGACATCATAGTAATATAAAAACACTCTCATGAGTGATAACATACTTATTACAAATTCTAAGAACATTATTTTCCATATTTAAGTGAATGAACATTTTTGCAGGGTGACTCCAACAAATAAATCATAATAATAACACATATTTCACAATAGTATTAAAAAGCATAAGTAGTGACCATAACTAATAAAGAATTATATTAAATATCAAGGAATCATGTATATATATTCAAGCAACCCCATTATGACAAATTTCAATTTATCCCAATCCATTATCCTTATTATATCAATAGTTACTATCCACCTAAAGAATGAAAATGATATTTATTTCCATATTATAATAAATATAATGGATTATTTTTAAAATCACTACCTAAACCAAAGATGTACGACTACTATAAATGAAGGAGTGGAAAAAATCACAATTCTAAAATCATTAAGAAAACATCAATATACTAGATTACAACAACCCACATAATCCCCTAATCCCATCATCACCTAAACTAAACCACCACCACTTCCACAAAATCCCAAGAAGGAAACACAGTGAGATATATAAAAATAAGAATGGAAAAAAGTCATATTAAATCACAATAAATTGATCACTAGAATCTAAGGGTCAAAGAAATTAAAAGGTTTCTCTAATTCTCTCAGAACACACATATGGTAACCTATTATTTAGAGAAAATTGATGAAATTAAATGAATTTAGATAGGATTATGAATTTCAATAGTTATTGTAAATTGACAAAACCACAAAAAATCTTGTAATGAATACCCCAAAAAAGACTAAATAAAATTAATCTCTAAAAATAATTCTATTAATTCACCTAACTCCCCAATTTAATGCACGGAAAACTCCCTAATCTGATATATGAATAAGAGGATCATGGAACCATTTAGGAACCACAGTTAAACGACACCCAAAATGGTAGAGTCAAGAAATAAGGCCTCAAAAACTCCATAACATAGATCAAGCACCACCAAATAATAACACACATAATAAAAAACCAAAAGACTATGCATCCACAAATCTATGACATATCATCCATGCCTATTCCACAAAATCAAATTTTTGAAAATAAACAAACTCCACATAATACATCATGTTTCAATGAAAAATGATCATTGCATGGATATAAACAAAAAAATGTATCACATAACATTTTGAAATATATATAAGGTTGTATTCAAAACTGATGGTTTTACACTTTATAGAAATCAACCCCAAATCTTCTATAGTGTAGCACCAATGGCTATGCCACAACATCTCTCATCCAATTGTACTTTCAACTCAAAAAATACATTATTCCCCTAAACATTACCTTGAAATATCCAAAACCTAAATCATGAAAATTAATAGGTTGGAATTTTTTGGTATATTATATTAGAAACCACATAAATTATTTTTATCCCTATGAATCAAAAATAACCCTAAAGAAAAAAATAAACTCAAACAAAAAATTGAATAATCCTATCAAATAGAGAAAAAATCATCAAAAAGTGAAAAAAAACAAAAATAATAAACCTAATGAAATACCCATAAATTATAATATCAGTGAACTCAATAAAAAATTAAGAATCTCAATACATATAAAAAATAGTGTTAAAAACACTATAGAAATTGGGTACATATATGTGAATCAAGTTCCCATGTACATTCCATTACGCCACCAAGATCAAATTCTCCATAGAAGAAACCTCTCAAATACTAAAAACACCATAAATAATGCAAAAAAACATCAATGGAATCATCCTCCAAAAAAATTTACCTAAACAAAATCTGAATCAATTCAAAACTAAATTAAAAATCTTTTCATTGTTACAAAATGTTGTTCAAAAATAATCTAGACACTAAGTACACATTTGTGAATCAAATTCCAACATAAATTCTTTCAAGTCACCATACCTCGATACAACAAAAACCAAGAGATTAAATCACCCATATATCATATTCTCTTGATTATACTAAATCTTGATTGTCCACTCCCTGAACATCATAACATCCTCTATATTGAAATATCCCTAATAAATGCCACTATAGTCATTATGAAGATATATAAAAGTTATGAAATATGTCAAATGACATGGATCTAGTCCACCTATTGTGTAATTTATAACTGGTATGCCACAAAAACGAAATTCTCTAACCCCAAAAAAGGAATGATAAATTAGTTATAAATCTAAATCTCTCAAGAAAACGTATATTTTTTGAAATAAGGAGAAACCCTAAAACACACATGATCTAAAAACACTACTTCTAGTTTCCTCCTCCTCCAATCCATGATTTTTTATATTTTCCTCCAAAATTTTTTTCAACTCCATAATCATTTGTACCACATCAATCATTATCTATACTACATATAGACTAAGAACTACTAACTCACAATCCTCAGTCCAACATATCTGATATATTTAATTTCATTCTAAAAACTCGTTGCACACATCCATTCAAATATAAATATGAGAGCTATTATTATTGTAAATCTAAACTAATTACTTGGTATTCCCCCATGATCCACTAAAATCCAAGACCCATGCTTATGGAATATCCTCCAGTTCCTAAATGGGTTTCCCAATATAAATATCTATCTTTGGTTGGATTTTTGTTCTATAGAATAAATGGGATCCCAAATAAAACAAAACACTTCGAAAAACATGAGAGATAAAATGAGGATCCTGATTATATATCATAGTCCCCATCATTTCATGATTTTTCACTATCTCATCCACTTAAAAACTTACTAGAACATCCAAAAAACCCAACTCCATAATCTCTAGGAAATGATAAGGATTTATAAAATTTTAAATAAACACCTGAATAGTATGAAAATGTCCTTTGGAAGAAAAAGAGCATGAGAAATAATCAAATTTTCCATCAGGAAGTCTAATTTTGACTGACAGAGATTAGTCCATATTTAATCATAGTACTTCTTCTTCATGGATGTCAATAGGGTTTCATTCTGAGATAAACTTAACATGGACCACTAATAATAGATATAATCACCATGATATATATAGACCTCTAAAATAATCATGGGTGATGGCTAAGAATTAATCTTCTTGATTATTGAAGGACCAAATAATACCCCTTTCCTTGACACCACAAGACTAAAAATATACACCCACATCCCCAAAACCTTCACTTGGATAACCTCTCATAGAGAATATAGTATTACAATACTATAAAAAAATACCTAAAATTATCAGTATGATCCTCTTCTATATTGGAGTATATAATCATTTCTTAGATTAAAATTTATTTCAAACTGATCTTAGGACTCATGAAAATCATAGTTCACGATTCACGTGATTTTTTTTGAAACATAATGTTATAACCACAGATTAAAAATTCCCATATTAACCTTTTAAATAAATCATCCAAATATCCTCCTCATTCACCCTCATTTGATGATACCTAAACTGTATAACTATATTCAAAAACTACCATTCCCCATTTAGTTGACCAAATACATTATCAATAGTTGTAAGAGTATAATGATTCGTTAATGTCACCTGATTTAACCAATAATAGAATATTCATAACCTTAATATTCCACCCACATTCATGGAGAACAACACTAAAATATCCATTAATGAAATTCTATGATAGATGAAACACTTATGTATAAAATCATCATTATGAATCCTCAACTCCAACAAATTAGATTGTGAAATCCATTAATTATCTATAAGAATTAGATAGAATAAAATATAAAAATATATCCAAATGTAAATATCAATTTTAGGGTTACCTTCATAACCACTTATAGTTTTTTTTGAAATTCATCATAAACATTGGAAAATCCTGCATTTGATACTCTATTGAACCATTAAAAAACTCATTTTCATGACCCGTCCTCGGGGCCCGTGCCATGACTACCCCAAACCCGCCTTCCATAGGCAGGGGCTGGCGACTAGAACCAAGGCGTAAATCCCAGTAAAAAGGGAAGGCATTGCCTTTGAAAAGTAAACAAGCACCACAGAGTAAGCAAGCCGAAAAGTAAAAACTAAGTAAAAACTGTAACAAGATGTGCTGAAAGTAAAAGGTGCTGGAAATACAAGGCCAACTGTAAAATACAACTGAAAGGGAAAAACAACAACTGAAAAGAAAAGCTATAGCGTCGAGCCGTCCTCTGGAAGTCCCGCCTGAAGGGTGAGTACAGATAGCCTCCACTGCTCCTCGGGTCCACCTGACCGCTCCGAGTGCGTCCCGCCTAGTGGTCCACCTCCAGGTACCGTCCTGCTCCGCACGCCTCCACCACGATCAGCACTGTCCGTCATCTGCAACCAACACAACGAAGTGCAGGCATAGCCCGTGCAAGGGTGAGTATAAGTTACTTAGTAGGGACCCCCGAGACCCCCCGAAGGTCTTCCGAAATCCATGAAGGATAAACCACAATGGAAAGATACAATCACGAAATAAAAACCAACACTGCTTAGGTATATGCCCATACATATACCTAAGTCATCAATCCCCGTTCGGCTCTAACATCCGAGTCCAAGCACAACCCAGTCCTCACAGAAAAGCAAACGTATACCCACACAGGATAGCTCAACACAATCCACAAAGGAGAGTAAACAGTAAATCCACACCGGATAGTTCAACACAATCCACAAAGGAGAGTAACACGGGATTCAGGTCACACAGGTATACATCATCGAGAAGGTGAAAGAGATGATCAGACATAGATACTGAATCATCTAAGCTGGGACCCACATAGGATACAAGACCAACCGTCTTCATTGTTTCGTTTATACTGGGACCCACATAGGATACAAGACCAACACTGAATCATCAAAGCTGGGACCCACATAGGATACAAGACCAGCACAGCTAGGACCCACATAGGATACAAGACCTGCTGTCTTCATTGATTCATCTATACTGGGACCCACATAGGATACCAGACCAGTATTGAATCATCTAAGCTGGGACCCACATAGGATACAAGACCAGCACAGGTAGGACCCACATAGGATACAAGGCCAGCTGTCTTCATTGATTCATCTATACTGGGACCCACATAGGATACCAGACCAGTATTGAATCATCTAAGCTGGGACCCACATAGGATACAAGACCAGCACAGCTAGGAACCACATAGGATACAAGAACAACTGTCTTCATTGATTCATCTATATTGGGACCCACATAGGATACCAGACCAGTATTGAATCATCTAAGCTGGGACCCACATAGGATACAAGACCAGCACAGCTAAGACCCACATAGGATACAAGACCAGCTCTCTTCATCGTCGCAGTCCACTGAGGATCTCTGCACAATCGTCGTCGTCGAAGTCGCAGCCAGCACTAGGGTTCTCGCACACGGCAAGCTCGTTCGGGAGGGTTCGCTCCATGAGCCGAGAGGCTGATACATCAACTGACACAAAGTCCGAAGTTGATGTATCCAAAAGTTCCGTATCGTCAGCAGGAACTCAACGTCGCAGACGGCGCGTCAATCGGACGCATGGTCCGAGAGTTATTGGCTTTTTCGTTCGAGGGGCCCGGTTGGTTTTTAAGGCAAAACCAACCAGACCATACTCCACCTGCGTCCAAACCTCAGGCGGATTGAGCCAAATGATCCGTCTCACATAGTGGAATTCAAAAAAGCTGACGGCACGTCAATCAGACGTCCGTAGCTCAAGTTATGAGCGTTTCTGCTCCGAGGGCCCGGTTGGTTTCGTGTACGAACCAACCCGACCGAACTCAAAGTATTTTGAAACCTTAAGTGCGATATACCGAAACGACCGTCTCGATCCAAGGATCATGTTTCCACTGACGGAGAGTCTTTTGGAGGCCCGTAGCTCAAGTTATGAGCATTTGACCGAAAATGGTCCGAAGACGGGGTGTCCGGGCCCGGGGCGACCCGGCCCGACCACCCCCCCCCCCCCTGGGGTCGGCCTAACCGGGTCGACCCGACCCCGTCTAACCCGGCCGGGACTGGCCTGGCTCGGCTCGGCCGAGCGGCCGAGCAGCTGGACGCCGCGGGGCGCCGCCCTCGCGGTTTGGAAGAAGTCGCGGCCCTCGAAGGGGCCGCGCTGGACAAACGGATGCGGCTTCAGCCGCATCCCGTGCGGGCGAGCTGGACCCGCGCCACCGGCCGCTTCCGCGGGCCACCGGAGTTGCTCTGGTGGTTCTTTTTCCTTCCCTTCTGTGCCATTGTTCCTCCCGGGTTCCGTTCTTTACTACGGGATCACCAAATCGCCCTTGCGTCACGATTTTCCATCGCCCACCAAATCTGCACAACCATGAAGAACGGCGGAGGGTTGTCGGGCCGTGTTCGTTTGGCCCGTACCCTCCGCGTTAGAATAATAACAACGGGAGAATTATGCAACACTTGAAACAACAATTTAAATAAATTAAAATTGTTCATACGAATCCGGTTCTTTAATTTTTTTTAAAGAAACGTTCACCGGAATATAAAAAATTCACAACAACCCCTACCTCGCAAAAACGCCGCCCGCGGGTTCTTCACGGATTTGAGGATCATCGCGTCGTCGCGGTATCCGGCTTCATGTCGTCGCGGAAGGGTGTCGCATCGACGAACTCTGAGGTTCAAGAACAAAAAGGATTTAATTAATAATAATTAAACCCTTCTTGAGTTAAAAACCACATAGGAAATTTAAAAGGAAAACCGAAACTCTCACCTCAACGGGTGATCGATGGTTTCTTCGCGGAGGAAGGAACGCCGTAGAAGAACGTCGCGGGAGAGGAAACGTCGGAGTTGCGGCACACGACGTCGCATCGTCGATTTCCGCGGGTTCGGCATTCTTCGTCGGAGGCCGGCATTCTTCATGTTCTTCGCGTTCTTCGCGTTCTTCACGAAGAAGGGTGAAGGTACAAGAACTTCTGTCAAAAAACCTCTCAATGTGTAATCCTCCAAATGTCGTGTTGGTCTTATTTTATTATTACGCCAACAAACGAATAAGAGGTAAGTAACGACCCATTAATTCGTAGAATTAATTTAACGAAAGAAACTGCCCATTTAATTTACGAACAAAATTGCCCAATTAAATGGTGCATTAAGAATTTAAGAAAACGCGTCAGTTGACTTTCATAATGACGGGTTTACGAGGGTGCGTTACTTAGCGGAAAAGAAACAGCGGGGCTCGTGCGGGCCCCACCTCAAAAATATCCTACCAAGAGGGTAGGATATTTATGGATACCATCCTATCCATATCAACTCAGCTTAAGCCGATTTTAAGTGGTTTCAAGTGGCTTCCAAGTGGCTTAAGTGAAATAAAATAAAGTTTGTCGAACAATTTATTTTATTTCTTAACTTTAAGCCCAAAAATAAAAAACCACACCTGAGCAAACGCCACTCCGGAAGAGGGGTTTCTAAGCAAGTACCAGCGCTGTGATTTCATCGGTGCCCTCGGAATTTTATTCCGAGCACCGGTTCAAAAGTTAGAAAAACCCGCTCGTCTGTTCACTGAACGTACCCGAGCCAAACTTCGGAAAAATGATTCCGGGCACACCGGGCCTCGGAATCAGGTGCCATCAGAAACTGCGTTCTTGTAAAATTTCAATGAAAAGTAAGAAAAAAATTTCCTTGAAATTTACTCGTCTTTACATTACTCCCACCAGAGGGATTTACGTCCCCGTAAAGCTTCACCACAAACTTAGGGATACCAAGGCGGTACTGAGCACGCAACTGATCCTCCCACTCCAAAGTGATCTCCTGGAGGTTCCCGTGCTGCTATCTGAAGCGCACTAGAGGAATCCATCATCCACGTAGGACCCACTCCTGTCGATCATCAATCTCCACTGGGACCTCCGCAAAAGTCGCCCCATCATCCACGTCTAGCTCCCCATGGTCAAAGATTTGCGTCGGGTCGTGCACGTATCTCCTCAGCTGAGATATGTGGAAGATGTCGTGCACCCGGTGCAACTAAGGTGGTAGAGCCAGGCGATAAGACACCTCGCCAATCTTGTCGAGGACCTGGAATGGTCCGATGAAGCATGGAGACGACTTTCCGCCTCAGCCAAATCTCCGTAATCCACGTTGAGGTGAGACACGCCCGAAGACGTGGTCGCCATCCTCGAACTCTAGTGACCTCCGCCCTCTGTCAGCAAAAGACTTTTGCCGGTTCTGAGCTGTCCTCATCCGTTCACGGATGACTGGACCTTCTCTGTCGTGGCCTGGACCATCTCCGGCCCCACAAGTGATGCTAAGATTTCTTCTTTGCCGATAATAGAAATCTGGTCTCATCCCCTGGATGAACCACTTTCTTTTCCTAATACAGTCAATCCTGACATGGATGATCCTAATCCATACCAAGGATGACGTCGTAAGGCCTCGACGCTACTACCAAGAGATCCAACCGTTACTCTCGCCTCCAAGGTTTGAGTCACACTGTCGGCATCATTGTGTGGTAATTGGGTCTCCTCCAGTAGATGTCTCACAAGTGAGGGTCAAGTCAACAGTCAAAACTGGAACCTCTTAGTAACAACAAAAAAGAGGACAGGAATGAAAACATCACAAGGGTATGCGTCTTTTATTATTGCAGCTCATAATACAAAGACGCTACACAATAGAAACAAGGAACTAGAAGTACAAAGGACGTATCCACTAGTTCCGCTCCTGTCCATTTGCTCCCAGAGCTCCATGATCGAAGGCCTCAGCTTCCTGAAGCTGAGGTCTCCCATGTCCACCAACTCCCTGCGGTCGGGGTGGACCTCCTGGTGGTGGTGGTGGCAACACCTCAAAGTGTCTCCCACCATCAGCTACTCGGCTAGCTCCTCTGCCTCGTCCGCCTGCACCTTGTGGACCACCGTGGCTGAACCTATGTCTGGGAGGTCCCTATACCACCTGATTCTCATCTGTAAGACGAGTCGGGTAGTCTCGAGCCATATGACCTCTCCCGCCGCATGAATAGAAATGCTTGCCCCTCGTGTAGCTGGATCTCCTTCGGGTGCGCTGCACAAACGAATCTTCATCCTGAGACTGCCCATCTGATGGTCTGGCCCGTTTGAGCCTCTGCGTCACCTGTCTACTGCCAGCTGCAGAAGATCCTGCTACGGGCCGTCCTGCGGAGGGCCCTGTCACTGGAGCCTGCTCGGCGAGAAAACTCTCCACTAGAAGGGCTCTCTCCAACACCTCTACCTGAGTCGGAATGTTGAGGGAGATCATCGAAGCCCTGATCTCATGCCTCAGTCCCTGCTCGAAGGTCCGGGCCCGGAAGAACGGGTCCCGTACCATATCTGTGGAGTAGCGCGAGAGATCACTAAATCTCGCCGAGTACTGGGCCACTGTCAAGCTGCCCTGCCGCAGCTGAAGAAGATCCTGAATGCGCACCGCACGGAGGGTGGCTGGGACGAACTCGGAGCGGAAGATGCTCTCAAAGTCCGTCCAGAGAAGAGATGTCTCGTCGTGCACCAGGAGCATCAAGCTCCGCCATCGGCCCGCTGCTACGTACAGTAGGCTTTCCGCGAGGATCACCATGAGGTCTGCTGGTGTCCTCACTAGCCTGAAAACTCGCACCACTACCTCCAGCTAGTCCTCGGCTACCTGGGGGTCCGTCTCCCCGTGGAACCTAGGCGGTCGCTGACGTTGAAACTCGTGCAGTGCGCTAAGGCAACGTGCATCGTCAGCGGCTGGGGCTGGTAGCATCGGTGGCTCGCCGGGTAAAGGTACCGCCGATGCCTTTGCTGACAAGGAGCCCTGCACTGAGGCCTCGTCGCTCGGTGGGCTGTCATCACGCTCCACTCTCGGAACCCTAGCTGGCTGCCGTCATGGGGCCATCCTGAAAAGAAGCAGGTGTGCCACAGTCAGAACTGTATACCTGGTGAGCTGACACAAGTAATCACAAAGAAAACTTGAACACACATTCAATCAGTGTTTTCGTGCATTAAGTCGGAAATCAGAAGTCAGGGTCCTGGTGTACGGATACGTCGGCCGCCGCACCAACACTAGACTCCCTGGATTGATAACCACACCCAATACGCTGAACACTATTGCTTCACATAGAAGAAAGATCAGAGTATGCGGTAGAACCGACCACCTTTGATACCAATTTGTCATGACCCGTCCTCGGGGCCCGTGCTGTGACTACCCCAAGCCCACCTTCCATAGGCCAGGGGCTGGCGACTAGCACCAAGGCGTAAATCTCAGTAAAAAGGGAAGGCATTTCCTTTGAAAAGTAAACAAGCACCACAGAGTAAGCAAGCGGAAAAGTAAACACTAAGTAAAAACTGTAACAAGTTGTGCTAAAAGTAAAAGGGGCCGGAAATACAAGCCCAACTGTAAAGTACAACTGAAAGGGAAAAACAACAACTGAAAAGAAAATCCGCAGCGTCGAGCCGTCCTCTGGAAGTCCCACCTGAAGGGTGGGTACAGATAGCCTCCACTGCTCCTCGGGTCCACCTGACCGCTCCGAGTGCGTCGCGCCCAGTGGTCCACCTCCAGGTACCATCCTGCTCCGCACGCCTCCACCACGAGCAGCGCTGTCCGTCGTCTGCAACCAACACGGCAAAGTGCGGGCATAGCCCGTGCAGGGGTGAGTATAAGCTACTCAGTAGGGACCCCTGATACCCCCTGAAGGTCTCCCGAAATCCACGAAGGATAAACCACAATGGAAAGATACAATCACAAAATAACAACCGGCACTGCTTAGGTATATTCCCATACATATACCTAAGTCATCAATCCCCGTTTGGCTCCAACAGCCGAGCCCAATCACAACCCAGTCCACACAGGAAAGAAAACATATACCCACACAGGATAACTCAACACAATACACAAAGGAGAGTAAACAGCAAATCCACACAGGATAGTTCAACACAATCCACAAAGGAGAGTAACACAGGATTCAGCTCACACAGGTATAGATCATCAAAAAGGTGAAAGAGATGATCAGACATAGATACTGAATCATCTAAGCTGGGACCCACATAGGATACAAGACCGGCCGTCTTGATTGTTTCGTTTATGCTGGGACCCACATAGGATATAAGACCACCACTAAATCATCAAAGCTGGGTCCCACATAGGATTCAAGACCAGCACAGTTAGGACCCACATAGGATACAAGACAAGTTGTCTTCATTGATTCATCTATACTGGGACCCACATAGGATACCTGACCAGTATTGAATCATCTATGCTAGGACCCACATAGGATACAAGACCAGCACAGCTAGGACCCACATAGGATACAAGACCAGTTGTCTTCATTGATTCATCTATACTGGGACCCAGATATGATACCAGACCAGTATTGAATCATCTAAGCTGGGACCCACATAGGATACAAGACCAGCACAGATAGGACCCACATAGGATACAAGACCATCTATCTTCATTGATTCATCTATACTAGGACCCACATAGGATACCAGACCAGTATTGAATCATCTAAGCTAGGACCCACATAGGATACAAGACCAGCACAGCTAGGACCCACATAGGATACAAGACCAGCTGTCTTCATTGATTCATCTATACTGGGACCCACATAGGATACAGGACCAGCTCTCTTCATCGTCGCAGTCCACTGAGGATCTCTGCACAATCGTCGCCGTCGAAGTCGCAGCCAGCACTAGGGTTCCCGCACACAGCAAGCTCGTTCGGGAGGGTCCGCTCCACGAGCCGAGAGGCTGATACATCAACTGACACAAAGTCCGAAGTTGATGTTTCCAAAAGTTCCGTATCGTCAGCAGGAACTCAACGTCGCAGACGGCGCGTCAATCGGATGTCTGGTCTGAGAGTTATTGGCTTTTTCGTCCCAGGGGCCCGGTTGGTTTTTAAGGCAAAACCAACCTGACCGTACTCCACCTACGTTCAAACCTCGGGCGGAGTGATCCAAAAGATCCGTCTCACTTAGAGGAATTCAACAAAGCTGACGACACGTCAATCGGACGTCCGTAGCTCAAGATATGAGCATTTCTGCTCCGAGGGCCTGGTTGGTTTCGTGTACGAACCAACCTGGCCGAACTCAAAGTATTACGAAACATTGAGTGAGATATACCGAAATGACCGTCTCGATCCAAGGATCGCGTTGCCACTGATGGCGAGTCGTTTGGAGGCTCGTAGCTCATGTTACGGGAATTTGACCGAAAATGTTCCGAAAACGGGGGGGGGGGTCTGGGCCCGGGGCGACCCGGCCCGACCCCCCCCCCCCCCCCCCCCCCCCGGGTTCGGCCGAACCGGGTCGACTCGATCTAGTCCAACCCGGCCGGACCCAGTCCGGCCCGGCCGGTCGGACCGGCCTGGCTCGGCTCGACCGGGCGGCCGAGCAGCTGGACGCCGCGGGGCGCCGCCCCCACGGTTTGGAAGAAGCCGCGGCCCTTGAAGGGGCCGTGCTGGACAAACGGACATGGCTTCAGCTGCGTCCCGTGCGGGCGAGCTGGACCCATGCATCCACAGGTCCGCTGGCCGCCTCCGCCGCGGCGCGCAGTGGCACCGCCGCTTCCGGCTGCCGGCGCCGCCGCGACGGCGACCCGCGCCGCCGACCGCTTCCGCGGGCCGCCAGAGTTGCTCCGGTGGTCCGTTTTCCTTCCCTTCTATGACATTGTTCCTCCCGGGTTCCGTTCTTCACTGCGGGATCACCAAATCGCCTTTGCGTCACAATTTTCCGTCGCCCGTCAAATCCGCACAACCACGAAGAACAACGGAGGGTTGTCGGACTGTGTTTGTTTGGCCCGCACCCTCATCGCTAGAATAATAACAACGGGAGAATTATGAAACACTTGAAACAATAATTTTAATAAATTAAAATTGTTCATAAGAATCCGGTTCTTTAATTTTTTTTAAAGAATCTTTCACGGGAATATAAAAAATTCACAACAACCCCTACCTCGCCAAAACGTCGCCCGCGGGTTCTTCGTGGATTTGAGGATCATCGCGTCGTCGCGGTATCCGACGCCGCGTTGTCGCGTCGACGAACTCCGAGGTTCAAGAACAAAAAGGATTTAATTAATAATAATTAAATCCTTCTTGAGTTAAAAACCACAAAGGAAATTTAAAAGAAAAACTGAAACTCTCACCTCAACGGGTGATCGAGGGTTTCGTCGTGGAAGAAGGAACACCGCAGAAGAACGTCACGGGAGAGGAAATGTCGGCGTTGCGGCACACGGCATCGCGTCGTCGATTTCCGCGGGTTCGGCATTCTTCGTCGGAGGCCGGCGTTCTTCGTGTTATTCGCGTTATTCGCGTTCTTCGCGAAGAAGGGTGAAGGCACAAGAACTTCTGTCAAAAACCTCTCAACGTGTAATCCTCCAAATGTCATGTTGGTCTTATTTTATTATTACGCCAACAAACGAATAAGAGGTAAGTAACGACCCATTAATTCGTAAAATTAATTTAACGAAAGAAACTGCCCATTTAATTTACGAACAAAACTGCCCAATTAAATGGTGCGATAAGAATTTAAGAAAACACGTCAGTTGACTTTCATAATGAAGGGTTTTCGTGGGTGCGTTACTTAGCGGAAAAGAAACGGCGTGGCTCGTGCGGGCCCCACCTCACAAATATCCTACCGAGAGGGTAGGATATTTCTGGATAGCATCCTATCCAGATCAACTCAGCTTAAGCCGCTTTTATGTGGCTTCAAGTGGCTTCCAAGTGGCTTAAGTGAAATAAAATAAAGTTTGTCGAACAATTTATTTTATTTCTTAACTTTAAGACCAAAAATTAAAAACCACACCTGAGCAAACGCACCTCCGGAAGAGGCGTTTCTAAGCAAGTACCGGCGATGCTATTTCATCGGTGCCCTCAGAATTTGATTCCGAGCACCGGTTCAAAAGTTAGAAAAACCCGCTCGTCCGTTCACTGAACGTACCCGAGCCAAACTTCAGAAAAGTGATTCCGGGCACACCGGGCCTTGGAATCAGGTGCCGTAAAAAACTGCATTCTTGTAAAATTCCAAAGAAAATTAAGAAAAAAATTTCCCTGAAATTTACGGGTCTTTACACTCATTTAGCTAATAAAATGGAGGATCTTGATTCCATGGAAATATATTATGATTACACTATCCAATGAACACCTCATTTTATAATTCCTCATCATAAATCAAAACTCTCATTTTGAAGTAGTCAATGGTCATATGCATTGAAAACAACTATCAATGTTGACATTGTATAGTTGTATCTATAGAAATAGGAAACCCTCTAATGTCTGTCACTTTCCTTCCATAAAATTATATTACTAAAACATATAAAAAATATACTGACCAACAATTAGTGTAATAAAAAATAGGGGAAATGGAAGACACTACACCGGGAGTCATAAATAACCGAAATAGTTGGGTGGAATGAAGAATAGTAATGCTCCAAAACTAGTTAATGAAAAATATATTTTGGAAAATAAGGATATATTACCTCTAAAAATATCTCACCCATTTTGTATCAATAAATATATGGAATAAAATTAACACAACCATATATATTGCATCACTTTGTCTACAGACGAACACCTCCACATCCACACTTAAACATATGTTCCTAAGGATATGGAATATCACAAGGCTATATAAAGATAGATCTATCTTCCCATGGAAGAATAAATTACTTATATACATGATACTAAAAAATCAATTGAGAATATTTCTCATAGGGGTTAAATGGAAATTGACCCCACATATCTTTCATAGCCCTAGGAATGGTGAATTATGAAATCATCGAAGACTATGAAATCCACAAGTAAAGAACATAGTAACATGGACCTTAGTAGATGAACTAGAGAATCCAAGACTATATGGGTGGGAAGAAAAGTTAAAAGGATGACTCCCTTACAATGAAATTCTATTCTTCTCTAACATCTGATATTCCCTGATAATAACCCTAATCCTAATGAACACTTATATCTCACCACCTAGGATGATTCTGGTATTATGTTCATCCTAAAAATCACATTGGCCTTCTTTAAAACCTCTAGATACCAATGAAATATTAATAGTGTAACCATATATAGAATATATAGACATAAATAACCCTATAAGTCATATTCTCCTTACCTATAATCTATGAAAATATCTCGGGAAAAGTAAATAAGATCATTGAATATTATCTTGAGATCTTGCATTATTAGGCTCCCCTAATGGAACTTTTTTGATTTATTTCCACAAATATTGTTTTGATGTGATTTTTACTTTCATTCAAATTGTAGTATGTATTTGTAAATTACCAAAAACACCATAGAATTATCATTATTCAAGAGGATTAAATTTCAGGATCATCTTCACAATTTATATGGGGAATTATTTTATACTTATGGACTCCCTTATTAATTTAATCCATATTAATTAATCCTTCCCTATAATATTAGTAATTCATCCCATTATCTAAAAAAATTAATTTAATGATAAGATGAATTTTAGAGGGAACTACATATTCGGATTATATAGTTCATCAATTAACCCATATATTTGGATTATCTACAGTTTAGATCCTCATATGAAGTAATCTAGATGTTATAACTATACAATGATGAATTGGGCCTCAATAACAGGAGGTATGAGGTTTTGTGGACATAACACCTCATGTTATAGTGTTTTTATTTATTTATTATTATTTTATATTGTTTTATAATTTCATTTTTTAATGTTTTTAGTGTTTTTGGAGTTTTTATTGTGTATACTAATGTTTCAGGTGGCTAGGTGAGCTAGTTAGTTCTTGAGGCTATAGACTGTGGGACACACTATAGACAAGGGATATACAGTCTGGTGTGTGTACATAGAAAAAATACCTTTCCATATATAAGGTTTATTTTATGTGGAGATGTTTGGATGACAGGCTATGTCCAATTTGATATTTAGAGCAATTGCATCCCATACATAACGTCACGCCATAGACACATTTCATCCAAGTCTACCGAGTTTTTTAAAAGTGTAATTATAAATTCCACTCCCAAAATTAAAATTTCCTAAATACATCACTTCCTCTCCCCCTCATTGTATGATGCTTCCTTCCAAACACCCCATTGTTTCCACCTATCCCCTTCGATACCTTCCCCCCATGTAAATTAAACAAGGTATCTCCTTTATTTGAGGTTAAATATCTAAGGAATTGACTCCTCTTCCAACACTTCTTCTAATTCTCTTACATTATTATTCTCCCATTTTAATTCCCTCTATTAGAAGAACCCTATGGTGTCTATTTTACATAATGTTTTGGGATTATTTTATGTATAGGGTGTGTTATACCTTCTTTGACCTCTATTATTCTTGTATTTTATGTTCCAAACCCTAAACTGTCAATTTTATGTTTGTTTTCCTGATGTCATAACCTTTAATTTTTGAACTATTGATATCTTGAGTTCTGAATTCTAGTATTATTTATTTGAGGATGTTATTAAATGTGTTTTTCGGAATTATAAGAAGAAAATGATATTTATTTATGATATTTATAGAATTATTTACTATTTTAAGGGTCAGTAAAAATGTGATTTTTCTTAATAACACACACCAAAAACTTGTAAAATTTCATTAATTAACATTAAAATATAATTTAAATTTATAATAGTGTTTTGTGTTGTCAAGTTGATTTCAAAAAGGTTTTAATTTTACTTTCAATTAATAGTTGAAATTCCCTATATTATGAAAATGTTCAAATAATTTTTTGAGATAAAATGTTAGGGTTATTAAACAATTGACCCCATTTTGGTCATGAAAAAATTGAAGAGTTGTTTTTTGACCCTTGATGGTATATAATGAAACTGTGTTGGTTTAAAATTATTTTAGAAATGATGTCAGGTTAATTTCATTATAAAAATGTTTTTAAATAATTTTATTTGTGGCGCATGATTATTTTTTTAGAAATAATGATTTGAAAAAAAATTAAAAATATTCAAAGAGATGACCTGGAACACTATGTCCTTCTTGGTGAAATGTTGGTTTGGAATTTTAAATGATTTGTAAATGGGGAGGGTTAATGTGACCATATTTGATTCCTTGCCCTTATGTAACGTCCATGACCTGGGTTCCACTAAATTGATGCCCCGTCCTGAGTCGTCACATGACCTCAAGTGCGCCTCTCAGTATGGCAGAGGATTCCTACTATTTGTGAAGTTGTAATTGGTCTAACGAGGAGACTATAACCTATTTACCAGATTAATCCACAACATAACACAATCAAATTAGTAGAACAATATAAAACAACCAATAACATGAACATCCAAACATCTCCAAAATGAGGTACAACCAAAAACAATAGTAAATATGTTATGTCATGATACAACAACAACTGGAAAAAACCCAAAATAAAGGAAAATAGTGGAATCCCCAAAATGGTCCTGACTCCATGTTTTGAACCTCGTCTATGCATGTCCAATGTCCATCTCAACTCCCTAGTATACAGCCTTTTCCCTTATCCAGACCTGAAAATAATAAATCTTCTTGGCTACACAATGGTGGCTCGATCAGGGCATGAGTACAACTCAATAGTTCACCACCAACAGTGTCTACAAATAACAAATATAATAGATAGTTCATGCATGTTTAAATAAATAAAAATCAAAGTAAATACAATTTGGGGGACACTAGTTAACAATCTCTACGTAGCTATACTAACCAAGGTGTCAATTCATTTTGTCTCTTTTATTACTAGGTCATCATCAATCACATAGGGTTCATGGAATACATTATTTTCATAAGGGTATAAGTATTTACATAACACAATAGGGATAAAATATCACAGCATCAAAAAATACTCATCTTGAAACCTCAGTCCGGGTGGAATGAAATGGTTAGGGGAATAGAGCTCTGCCCCCTTCCCTAACCCATGCATTTTAGGTGGAGTTAGAGCATTATTCCAACTCGACCCGAGGGAGGTGCCACAATCCATTATTTCACACCTCAACCATGTGAACATTCATATCCATCCTTTCACCACACACAACCATATAACATCCAAACACAACCAATACCTATAGTAACCATAATCCATAACAAGAGACATGGTAAATCATATTGTTCAATAACCCATTACCACATTTTTCATTTACATATCTTAGCCCATTTAGCCCAATTCTCATTCACAATCATAGGTCTCAAATATTATTCAATAATTTTTTTATGAAATTCCAATTAACATATTCTCCCATTTTGCATACCATTATCTATTTAGCATATTCACCGCTTCACATGCACTAACTCACTTAGGAATATTTAACATATTTCATAAGAATCTTACCCCAACAAAAAATAACCAATAACTCACTTATACATTAATTATGAATATCAACATACTCAATAAGGGATCTACATGATCACTCAACTACCTAGAACCAACATAGCCAATTGTAGGTTCAGAAAGTATCGACGCACCCCATGGGTGGAACAAAAATGGTCATGTCATCCTCTAAGAATCCCAAGGGGAACATGAGGGTTTCCATTCATCATTCAGACATTTATTATACCAAATCTCACCAATGTATCAAAACCACAACAAGGGGTAACCTCAAAATAAACCCAATCATGCACAATCTCAAACGAAACAATGGGATATAACATTTAGACCACCTACCTTGAATTCATTGATGGAAACACTCCCAAACGTGGCCTTAGATCTATATTAAACAAAATCATGAATATTTATCCAACATATCACTAGAAAAATAGGGTTTTAGATCTTAAAAAGGAAATGGATGAAATATGCAAAACCTGATCGAGATGAAGATGCAAGGACAATATTAGACTTACCTAGATCTTTGATTTGCAACTAAAAACACTCAAAATGACCGAGAGATGAGGGAGAATCACCATTTAGAGGTCTTGGGAGGATTGTCTTATCAATAGGGGTGTAAGGGGGAATAAAAGAGGAAATATCTAGTTGGGGATAAAAATCCCATAATGGCATTTTTTTTAAATTTTCAACTTTTCAGGGATTCACGGTTTACCCACAAAGGTTGCAAAATGGTGCACAAACTGTGCGAGGGATACTTTCCCAAAATCACCCCTTCACACTATTTTCTTGCAATTACACATGGTTATCTTAACTATATTGTAACCATGTGCGTGCCTCTTTCCAAGTTAGAATGGTTATGTGGGATGATCCGAACAGTTTGAACTAACCATGCACAAACTATGCAACATTCCCATAAATTCATTTTCCTCATCTCTCGTGCCCTGAACCCATGGAACACCTTTGATACTTCTCATGAACTTTAGAAAACTCTTATTTTTACAAAATAAATTAATTTAACTAATATATTAACAAAAAATAAACCATTAGAAAAATACCAGATCTTAAAACCTCTCCACCTTAAGATGTCTCGTCCTCGAGCCTCTCTTCATGAGAATCATAGAGACTCTAAATAAAATAGACCAAGACACTGAACCTGAATATCTGACCCTCACTCAAAATTATCGTCTTGGAGATTTCCTTACCTCCATAAAACTTGAACTAAAGGCACAACTTTACCTTGAAAAACCTTATAACGATGATCCACAATACTCACCATATTCTCTTCAAAAGACGCATTGGCCTCCAGGTCTACATACTCATCGTTTATCACATGATATGGTTCAGGTTGATACTACCAAAGTTGTGAAACATGAAAAACATAATGTATTCCACTATACCATTTTGGAAGATCAAATTCATAATCCACCAGTCTAATCCTCTCCAGAATCTCAAACAGACCCACATACCTGGGTGAAAACTTTTCCATCTTTTGAATTTGATGGTGATCTCACCTTGGCAACACCAGAAGAAACATACTATCAACTACCATGAAATCGAGAGGTATACAGTGCCAATTTGAAAATAAATTCTCTCAAATATATCACATGTCAATCCCCTTATGAATCAATCGAACATTCTTTGATGTCTCCTGCACAAGACATGATCCAAACAACTCTGACTCCCCAACTTATAACGATCACAAAGGAGATCTACATGGGATCCCATAGAGTTCCTCCAAAGGATCCATCTGTATTATAGCATGAAAAATCTTGTTGTAAGCAAAGAAAATAAGTTGTGAGTTGCTTCCTCAGAAACCACAAAAATCTAGAATACAAGCTCTCGACATGTCATCTAAAACCTAAAAATTACTCTCTAACTACCTTTCCATCTACATGGGATAAGACATACTTAAAAACACTTGGGTACGAAGAGCCTTCTATATCCCCCACTATAAGTGTGATGTGAAACGTGGATCACAATCCGAGACTATGGTTCTTGGTACACCATGAAATCAAACTATCTATCGAACATATAACTCACCCAACTGGTTGACTGAATAAGTTTCCTTGATTGGAAAGAAATGACCCACTTTAGTCAACTAATCTATAATGACCCAGATTACATCATTATTTTTAGTCGTTCTCAGAAGGCCCACTACGAATTCCATCATTACATCATTCCACTTCCTTTCTGAAATAAAAAATGACTATAAAATCCCTCCAAGATGTTGATGATCGACATTCACTTATTGATAGGTAAGAAATCATACCACAAATCCCACAACATCTTTCTTCATTCTTGGCTACCAATACTACCGATGAAGATCAAGATACATTTTAGTAAATCCCTGATGTACTTCCCACTTTTATGCATTGAACTCCCTAAACAACTCTTCATGAACACCCACTGATTCCACAACATGAACATGAACATAGAAGACTCCATCAGAACCAACATCCCAACTAGAACGAAACTTCACACCTTTAAAACATTCCATCATGGACAAATAGTTCAGATCATCTAGCTAACACTCCTTGACCCAACTAAAAAGCATGGAATCAAATTCCAGAGATGCAATGGTAATTTTTCCATTACCATCATGGACCTCTAGGTTTATTTCCCAAAAATAAAAAGAAATCATTCCCCACTCAAAGATTGATTCTTGAACAACTTGATTCTGGGTATTCCAGTTCAGAGCATCTGCAAAACTATTCCCTTTTCCCACTGGGTAAACCGACTCAAAATCGAAGGATTTTAGGTAATAAACCCACCAACACTGTCGAATATTCAAATACCTCTAAGAGAATGTTAACATAAGAATTTTATGATTATTATTCACTATGAACCGCTCTCCCAACAAGTAGTGTCTCTAACACATTAATCCATAAACCATAGTAGCTAGCTCAAAATCATGTGTAGGTTAACGTATTTCATGATTACTCAAATATCTTAACCCATAAGATACAACCATATCATCTTTCATCACAATACTCTAGGTCCAACACCAGATTCATCAAAGAATAAAGTGTACCTCTTACCAAGTTCTGGTAATATCATAATCATTGTGGTAGACTACTGATTCTTCAACTCTTGGAAAGAAGTATCACATGAATCCAACCACTCAAAATTAATACTTTTATTCATTAATAATGATAGTAGTGATTTCAAATGAGGGAAATACCTAATTAAATTTTAGTAGTAGCAGAAAAAATCCAGAAAACAGTATATATCAAAACAATTATTAGGATGCTCCCTTGAAACCATTGCCTATACCCTCTCTAGATCTACTAAATAACTTGACTCGGAAATGATATATCCCAATAAATTCACTTTATGGATCTAGAATAGAAATTTTTATAGATTGGGGTAAAGTCTATGCTTTCTTATTGTAATCAAGATGACGTCATGGTGTTTGGAATGATCGTAAAGAGTTTGAGAGTACACCAATATGTCATGAACAAAGACACAGATGAACTGATCTAGATATTTGTGAAATATTTTGTTCTTTAATTCAATAAACATATCTGGTGCATTGGTCATCCCAAAAGTCATCATCAAGAATTCATACAGACCGTACCTACTTAAAACAGCTATCTGCGGTATGTCAGAAGCTCTAACCCTCAACTGAAAATATCCTGAACATAAAATGATCTTAGAGAACACCGAGGGACCCCTCAGTTTGTCAAATAGGTCATCATTTCTGGGATGTGGGTATCATTTCTTAACCATCATCTGATTCAACTTCATATAACAAACACACAAACTCAATGTCCTATAGGCCTTCTTAGAAAACAACATAGGTGATCCCTATGGCGATGTACTAGGTTGAATGAACCATTTTTCTCTAACTCCTTTAGATTAAGCTTCAGTTCTTGGTGTTATTCTGGAGCCATTCGATATACTGAAATAGAAACTTGTCATTCCCCCATAAGAAACTTGATTATGAACTCCACATCCCTTTCAGGCTGTAATCTTGAGATATCCTCCAGAAAAAATTATGAAAAAATTTGGCCATATGAGGAAAGATATGTTACTCCGCCTATCCATCATCATGAATAAGGCATGCCTCTTGGGTGTGAGTTTCCCCAACTACTGAAAAATTGGTCTTACATGACCTGATCATACATCCCACTCACTATAAAAGACATATGGGTCTCCATTGGAAGATATGAATGTTACCCTACGACAGTAACAATTGATTTGGTCCCGATACAACACTAGCCAGTCCCTACCCAAAATTAAGTAAAAACCGTACATCTAGAGGGAAAACAGGTTCCACAAGAAATAATAAACACAAACCACGAAGACACAATGTAAAAAAACTGATATCCACTTCTTGGACCCCCAACAGAGTATCAATCGAAATAACCCCATACACATTTTCTATTTCTAGGCCCAAAACAACCAAAAATTTCACAGAGATAGAAGATTATATTGCACATATGTCAAATAAAGCATTAGATAGTGTGGAAGTTACAATAATTTTACCTATAAAGGTATAATGTGTAACCTCACCACCTCCAAGTATAGACCAAACTATGTGAAGATGGACTGTCTCTCTACCTTGGGATCCAGCCTGAGTACCCTGCACTACACTTCCTTAATAGTGTGGATGGACTTGTCCCAGATTTTCACATACACCACCCCTAATGGTACGACCAGTGGATCTCCAATTACTTTCCTGATATGAGGTGATTAATATCCTCCCTGCACTTGGTATCTTCCTCTAACTCCCATCCAATCTTGGTTGTCAAGGGTTCTTACAGAACCTCTGTGTATGTCGAAACCCGCCATAGGACCGACACTAAACTAGTGGTTGAGGACACCAACCCTAAATGTTCCTCCACTTTCCATATTGATAACAGAACACTTGAACACCACCTTGAGAACCATTCTCTATATTCTAAAAATTTTGATCACCTTCACCTTGTGGGAAACTTCTAAAATGACACCTCTTTCCCTCAGAGTCTATACCATATTTCTACCAAGTTGGAACTAGATGTCGGCCTCTTGAAGCTCCCTTCAGGTTCCCTTCAGATATAAGGGCTTGGCCCACTACCTTTTCAAACCTATTTTGACTGAGTATGTTCACATGAGAACTGATATCATGCCTAATACTATACTGTAAGTGTCTTTCTGTAGTCACCTCATCATCAACCATAATCGGAATGAATCAATGCAAGTCAGTGAAATGACTAGCATAATCCATCACTAACATGGCCCCCTGAGTCAAAATCATAAACTCTGCAAAATTCTCATGCCTCAAGTATTTTTGGTAGTAATGTTAACGAAACTTTTCTTAGAAATCATTCAACACCATTTCTTTAGCCTTCTAAATCTAAACCATAATATCCCACTAGCGCTTGGCCTTCCCTCTTAACATGTAGGCTTCCAACATGAATTTATTCTAAGGAGGATCCTATAGATGTCTAATAATAATATGTATAGACTCTATCCAAAACACTACTAACTCTATCCCATCCAATCTAGTAAAGTTTAGAGGGTGATTCCATTAAAAATCCCTGGTCTATTTGAAAATACTCGTACAACCTGCCCTAGGTCCTATTCCATAATCTGGATAAAACATGCATGATTCTCATGGAACTACTCATCCCTATTAACTTGAACCACTAGATCCTCATTCTCCAATTCAGGGAGAGAATTCTCAGCAATATCCTCGTATATCCCAAATGGAAGACATCTTCATGGAGGCATTTATCTGTAACACCTAACACGATCATTAGAACAATAACCATACATCTTACCCCAAATAAAATGGAAGGATCTATACTAGCCTACAAAAACCCTTTCATGTACCCCACACAAAGAAATATAATAATACCTGTCACACCACCCTAAACCATCCCTACCAAAGTTATGGATAACACGAGGTAACTAACTCACAAGACTAACCTTATCTAGTATAATTCCTTAATAATTGTTTAATATTTTCTCCCATTTTTAACTCATATGTATTGTTTCATTAGACACATGTTTCACTAATTTTATGAAAGATAAATGAATTCTACCCTCTATGTTTTACACGCCTGTCCCATGTGTGTTTTCATACTGTGATACATGTCACCTATATACATAAGTTCCTAGAATGATGCATGAATTCAAAACCTCATGCCATTTCATCCAGGAGAAAAATATCATAAAACTATCACATTACACCACATTTACATCACCCAATGGTAAAATATTATTAAATGTGGCAACACACAAGAAGAATAATAATTATTTCCCTGGGTGACATGGGGTTTCTCCCATACTTTGGTTAGAAAATCCCAGGGATGAGCTAATTTCCAACCCTTTATACTATATTAATCTCATTTCTACCATCCCCAAAAATTAATAAATAAAAAATAACTCCTATAATATCAATTTTTAATGTCCCTGACCAGGGTTCCACTAAATCTATTCCCCGAGCTGGGTTATTACATGACCTCAAGAGAACCTCTCTGTAAACCATATGTTGTCGACTAATAGTGAGGGTTTAATTGATCATGTGGGGTGACTATACCATCTTTACCAGAGTAAGACACAATATAACACAATCAAAATAGTGAAACAATACGAAACAACCAATAACATGCACAACCAAATGACTCACAAACTGGGTACAACTGATAAAATAGTAATTATATCATGTCAGGCTACAATGGAAAATTAAAAAAAAAACAAAATAAATAAAAATACATGAATCCCCAAAATGGTATTGACTCCAAGTCTGGAACCTCATCCATACATGTCCCATATCCGTCTCAACTCCCTACCATAAGTCCCTTGACCTTGTCCGTACTTGCAAGCATAAAATATACTCGGGTACCCAATGCCGACCTGAGAAGGGTGTGATTACAACTATGTAAGACACCACAAATAGTGTCTACAAATATCTAGTCCAACATATAGTTTATGAGAGTGTAAATATATATCATGAAAATGACATACAATTTGGGGGCCACAAGTTAATAATCTCTACTTAGCTATACTAACCAATGTTCTAATTCATTATGTCTATTTTATTACTAGGTCATCACCAATCACATTAGGTTCATGGAATACATCATTTAAATAAGGGAGTAAGTAAGTCCCTTACCCACTAGGGATAACATATCACAACATAATAACATCCTCCCCTCGAAGCATCAATCTGGGTGGAATGCAACCATTTTGGGAAAACAACTCCATCCCCTTCCCAAACCCATGAATTTTGGGTGGACTTAGAGAATCAGTCTAACTCAAACCATGGGAGGAGCCTCAGTCTTTTATTCCACACCTCAATCCATGTTCACATGCTTATCCATCCATTCACCACACATAACCATATCATTGCCAAACACAAAAAAATACATATTGCAATCAAAATATATATCATGGAAAATGTTAAATCATATTGTTTCATAACCCATTATCATATTTTCCATTTACATCTCATATTCCCATTATCACAATTCACATTTTCAATCCTATCTAACTAAGAATATTAAATAATTCACTTATGAAATTCCCTTTAACATGTTCTACCAATTAACATTCCATTATCAATTTAGCGTATTCAATGCTTCAGATGCACAAACTCTATTAGGAATATTTAAAATATTTCATAAACCATTTAACCCAACCCCAAATTACATATACCTAACTTAGACATCGATTATGAATATAAATTTACTCAATAAGGGCTCTACATGATCACACAACAACCTTGAACCTAATTAAAATATTCTATCTCTGGAAAGTATTACTGCACCCCATGGGTCGGCCAACAAAGGTCATGTGATCCTCTAAGTGTCCCATGGGAACCATGAGGGTTTCGATCAATCATTTATACAATCATTAAATAGAATATCACTAAAGGATCAAAGTAAAAACACGGTGAAACTAAAAAATAAACCCAAGCATGTATAATATCAATCAAAACTATGGGATATAACTTGTAGAACACCTAAAATGAATCAGTTGATGAACACACTATGAAAAGTGGCATTTGATCCAGATTCAACAACATATTGATTCTTTATCCTAGATATCATAGGAAAAAGTGGGTTTTAGATATTCACAAGGAAATAGAAAAAATATACAAACCCTAATCGAGAAGACAAAGAAAGGAGAAGATTAGACATTCCCGGATCTTCAATTCACAACTAACGACACTCCAAGTAACCTAGATATGTGGGATAAACACCCTTGTATATTATTTTGAGCTTTGTATTGTCACTAGGGTTGTAATGGGGAATAAAGGAGGAAATCCCAAGATTGTGTAAACAATCATGTAATGGAATTTTGTAAATTTATCAACATTACTGGGCTTCACGGTTCAGCCACACAGATTTCCAATCCATGCGCAAACCATGTGAGAGCTACTATCCTGAAACCACCCCTTAAAACAGTTTCATAGGAATTATGCATGGTTAGCTTAACCGTGTAGTAACTATATGAAATCCTATTTCCAAGTCTGCATGGTTACCTGGGATTCTCTACAAGGTTTTCCCTAACTATGTGAAAACCATGAAACTTGCCCATAAATTTATTTTTCCTCCTTCTTTGTGCCCCACACCACCGGAACACCCCTGAGCCTTCTCATGAACTTTGGAAAAAACAATTTTGACAAAAATAATGGTCTTAATATGAACCCTAAACAAAAAAATACCTAAAGAAAAATCCCAGATCTTACACCTTTTTTAATTTTTTTGGCGATTTTAGATTTATATAGAGACCAAGTGAGGATTATAACAGATCATACTTTTCATAAAAATATATTACATCTAAGTAGAATAATATTCATTAAATTAAATAACATAAAATAACCATTCCAAAACCATATAGGTTTAATGAATTTGGAAATATGGAATCATAAACTATTGATTCATAAAAAATATATATTTTCTCAGGCCAATTCCTTCATAACTAGATCCATTTTTGACATATATTACTTAATAACTTTCTTCACATCCTACCATATAGAAGCATACGAAATGTTGATATCAGGTTCCCGTTAAGGGTAATCTAGGGAGATAAAATAATAATAAGGGAAAAAGAACATGAAAATAACTTTGAGAATTATATTATGAATATTGAGGATCAAGATATTGAATCATGGAATAAATCATATAAATTCAAAAGAAAAGAAGTATAAAATAATCAAAGAACATAATTCATGGAATTATAACATAAGACATGAAATTACTCTATAAACACAATCATATGAAATAATTTATCGTATTATTCAAGGCTCACTTCCAAAACATTAACTAAAGAAAACATCCCTTACTGAACTGAATTCACTCCTCCTTACATCCTGATATTACTGAACCAAATTTACTCATGTTCTAGTCATGTATTTCTGAACCGAGTTCACTCCTCATTCCATTCGTGTCTATCTCATGAGATATAAATATTTTACCAATTAATTGGAGGGAGATATAGTTCCTACCCATCCAATAATGAAAAACCATCCATATGTGTTCCATAACAACATAATTAATTCATCATATTACAACCCATAAAAAGGAATGTGTTTCATAAACATCATTTTATCATAACATAACCCATGTAAAATTAATGTATTTCATAAATATAATTCCAACATAAAAAAAAACCATACATAGAAATAATTATGATCATATACCTGAAAAATATACCCAATAAATAATAAGTTAAATCAAATAATCTAATTAGAAATGGAAAAAAATTAAAGAACACTTCAAAATAATTCATTGGGAAAATAACCATTCTTCTTTGAAAAGTAATTTTTTTTAAAAATTCAACACAACTTTAAAAGAGAATATTTTATTTTAAAATAACATTATAAGAATGTAAGGGAATATTTATGGAATTAAGGAATAATGAAAGAATAAAAATATTTTCATTCCAAATAAGATAAAATAAACTTTCATTTAATATTTTTTCTTTAAATCCACAATGTAACACATTTATAAAATGAAAAAATATTCCTTTTAAAGAATTTATTAATAATTAAGACATGCATAAAAATGACATTATGAAATTTTAAACAAATAGTAAAAATATTTTGGATTTTTTAGGAAGTATATAAATTGTGGAAAAATATTCCATAGAAAATACTAATGTATAAACAATACCAAATAATAATGAGATTGTATAATGAACCCTTACCTTAGGTCTGATTTCCTTCATACTTATAAAAAAATAATTTGTAATGGTTTATAGATTGTTATTAATTTATTACATAATAATATTCATATTTTTGATATTATATATGATCCTTCTACGTCATCTTATCAACCATTTATTAAAAATATTCTATTATTACCCTTCTATTGGGTGTGAATTGCTTCATTTTCCTATGCATGTTTTGTTGTATTTTCTAATTTCTTATGAGTAGGGTGTAGTTCCATCATCTTAAAAATGATATTAATGTTATATATATCATATTTAATAATTTTATTCGTTTATATAATCATTATTTAATGGTAAACATAGAAAATTAAATGCATCACATCATGGAGAATGTAGGTCGTATGTACGCACAAGTGATTATATCAATCTATTAATAGTGAAATGGTTAAAATATGATGGTATGTTTATTTATATAATTAATATAGTTTTATAATTAACATATATATATATATTATTTCCCTCATTATTCTCATACAAATAATGTGGTGATGAAAAATAGATTACACCACGACATGGAGATGAGAAGCCATACTTATGCACACAGAGTGCTTTTGTATCTCGTAGAATGGATAAAAGGTGGTATATAGTTGTTATATAATGATAATAATATATCAGAATATATGTTATAATTTATTCATTACATTTTAATGGAATCAATACATGAATAGGAAGTAGAAGAATAAATAATTTTGAAAGAGTTGGTAAAGATGATTACCTTTTATTTGGAGAACATTCTATACATATCCTATTTGGGACACTAGTGTTGGAATTTTTAGAATAATAGAAATTATCCAATGAAGATATGGAATTTGGGAAGGGAAATTGGAATGGGATGGTCGAGATTTAAGGTTCAAAGTGATGTTTATAAGTGAGGGAGTATGTCCCCTTTTATAATTAAGGAGAGCGTTCCTTTTGCGATTTTCTAAAAATATTAATTTATAAAAAATTCAATCTCAACAAAATACCTCCATGAATTTATTTATTATAAGATAATATGATATATTTTTTAATTCTCATAAACAATATATTTTAATTTGGTTTTGGTTTTATTTAAAACCTTATCTTTTTTATTAACCCATAGTTAACCTATTTTAATTTTAACTAAGGTAAGTACCTTTTCACTACTAAAAGGTTGTAATTTTTAATTATATGATGTAAATTAGGCCACATATGATCAATTTATAACATTTTAGACCATATAATAATTATATAGTATTTTAATGAGGTTTTTTGATTTTAATATAATTTAATAAAATATTACATTGATAAAGTATCATTATTTGTTAATTTTTTCAGTATTTATTACTTGGACTTTCAAAAATATCCAGACAACTTGTTAACTTCAAAAAAAATACTTTATTATATCCATAAGAGGTAAAAGGAATCTATAAAATCCAATGATCATACTTTTCTCAAATTATATTTATTTTAATATTTTTAATTGTATTTATTTTATATTTCAATTAATAAAATAATTATTGCATCATCATTGTGTAATTATTTAATATATAAATTTTCACGTAATTTTTAAACCAAAATACCAAAATTAAGAAAAATATTCTATATTTCATAATAGTAGTTATAATCAAATATATATTTTAGTAAATCATATATTAAAAATTATATAGTCATTAAAACATGAATAAGGCATATTTAAATTTTTATTAAATAAAATACTATAAATATAACAATCTCATATATATGGACCACAAATCCATTTTTTATCATGAATATATGTTTATTAAGTTTAAAATTTAAATTTAGAATCATCCTTAACATTTTTTTCACATGTAGACACATAAGGGATATTTATGATAAAGAAATTGACATTTTGTTAATTTATTTGATTTAAATATTATATTTTTAATCATCATGGATGTTTCCATTAAACAGATTAACATTGATAATTAAGTGGTATGGTTCAAATTATTTTCCTCCAATAAAGTTTTCTCATGTGTTATCATCATTTTAAATTTTAATCATTTTATTTTCATCCCAAATTAATCAAACTATCCTTTACTATGGTAACAACATTTACTAAGGTTACTATTCATATAAGCCAAAAAATAAATGGGGAATATTTTATAAATTTGGACCTTATAAATACTTTAATATAAAAAATAGTTTTCAATAAAAATCTCTATTTTCACTAAAAAAATAAATGTTTTGAGAAAAAAATAAATTTAAGAAAATTTTAAAAATTAGAATTTTAAAATAAATTTTATTTTTTCAAATACATTTTATATAATATATAAAAATTTAAATCTATTCAAAAAAATAAGAACTATCAATTTATGATGGAAATGTTTTTTTCATGAATATGGTGATTTTATAAAAATGGTGTGATAATTTTCTAAGAACTTACTAATAAATTCATATTGAGTTAGATATTTATATTTATTTCATAAAATAGTTATTCATATTTATTCTTACAAAGTTAACATATAAGTTTAAATTATCATGTCTCCTTGTTCGATTAAACTCACAGTATCTTACAACAAAAGCTATTGACAAATTAAAATTATTTAAAGAGAAATATTTCATAATATTTTTTTGGTGTTACATTTTATCCCCCTTTAAAATGAATTTCACCCTCAAAATTCATCACTTGGATACAAATTGATGAAGAAACCTCTTCATTATCGCATCCTTAGGTTCCCATGTAGCTTCCTAAAATTGGTGGTTTATACATCAAAATTTAACCAAACGAGTGGTATTGTTTCATAGATCTTTTTATTTATGATCTAAATTCTCTATCAGATGTTCGGCATAAAAAATTTATTTCACCAGTGGAATGAATTTTGATTTTAGTACATGGGAAGGATTATGTTTTTTTACTTTCTTAGTAGATATATGTGGAACACATCATAAATTTGAGGGAGATTCAGTGGAAGTTCCAATATTTAAGCTACATTCCAAACATAATCCAGAATTCCAAAAGATCGTATATATATATGGATTAAATTTACCTTATTTTAAAATATAATCACTATATTTAGGGAGATTGTCATATAAATAACTTATCCCCAACATCAAACTCTAGGCCTTTTCATCAATTGTCATCATAAGTTTTTTTGGATCTATTATACTCTTATATGTTATTGAATAGATCTAACCTTCTATTCCATTTCTAAAACAAGATCAGATCCCCATAGTTTTCTTTCTCAGTCTTCATTCCAGTATGTTTGAGCTCTTCACTTATTTCCATAGATGGATTCATAAGGATTCATCTGAATACTAGAGTGAACAATATTATTTTAATGGAATTCTACCAAATCTAGCTGTTGATATCAACCACCTTTTAAATCCATAGATCAAGATATAAACATGTCATATAGAGTTCAAATTTTCCTCTCATATTGAGCATAAATCTATTGAAAATAAGTTGTGATGAAACCTAACATTATATCCAGATCTTGCTAAAGACTTCTCCAGAACATCAAGGTATACCACAGATCTTGATCAAATATAATGGAAAGTGGTACTCAATGAAATCTAAGCAATTCCTTAATATATATTACAAAAAAAATGATCAATAGAGAAATATTGTAAAGACCCGTAAAATTCAAGGGAAATTTTTTCTTAATTTTCTTTGTAATTTTACAAGAGCGCGGTTTCTGACGGCACCTGATTCCGAGGCCCGGAGTGCCCGAAATCAATTTCCGAAGTTTGGCTCAGGTACGTTCAGTGAACGAACGAGCGGGAATTTCTAACTTTTGATCCGGTGCTCGGAATTGAAATCCGAGGCCACCGATGAACTCGCAGCGCCGATATTCGCTTAAGGGGACCTTTTCCGAAGTTGTGTTGCCTAGGAAGAGATGTTTAATTTTCTGGATGAAATGAAGAGTAAAATAAATTTGTTATACAATATTTATTTTATATCTTAAAAGTGGTTATAATCTTTTGTTGGAAGTTGGGTGGTTTAACTATCTAAGAGAGGATTAAGGTGAGGAGGGGCCCACACGATCCCCACCTTTTCAAATTCCCTAACTCCCCTCTCTCCCTCTTAAAGGCTTGTCAACTTAACATTTATTTAATTATACAACTCATGTATAATAAATAAGTGAGTTTAATTTTTGAGTTTTTGAAATTCAAACTCTTGAATTTCAAAGGTTGGGTTGTGTTAATAAATTAAGAGTAAGCTTAATTTATTTTTGGGTTAGTTCCTTTGTTACTTGAGAGGATTGGTAGAATCGTTGAGAGACTTGAAGATCTTCTTCGTCTTCGACGAAGAACGTGAAGAACGGTTCTTCTCCGACAAAGAACATCAATCCCACGAACTTCGAGACTCGGCGTCCCGGGTTCTTCCGTCTTCATCTTCCTCCTCGACATGGGAGAAGTCGCCGACCGTGGTGATCATCGCCAATGACAACGTACCTCCCTTCTTCGTCATAGCGACAAGTGAAGAGACGTCGTTTCCTCCTCAGACGCACCCCGACGTCCACGGAATCTACGTCCAATGCCGCGACGCCTTTCTCCGCGATAACCGACGTGCGACGTCAATCTTTCAAGGTAGGGGTTGTTGTTTTGTTTATTTATTTATCCTTGTTCGTGGTTCTTGCATGACTAACGTAAGGATTTTATATAAGTGTTATTGTTTAACGTGAGGGGGCCGGACCGCATGAACACGGCCGAACCCCCTCCATCGTTCTTGTTGACTTACCTTGCGGGTGGAAACAAGGTGGCGTGGTGCCGTCGCACCACGCGGATAATCGAACAATTATTTTGTGTGGCGCCGTCGCGCCGCGCCGGGGAAGAATCATCAAGAACGCGACGCCGTCGCGCCGCGTCAAGGTGAATCGAAGGCGCGGCGGAGGGGCGCGGTGCCGTCGCACCGCGCCGGACGATGAACACCGCGGCCGGTTCCGGGCCGCGGCGGAACGAGGAGACCGGCGGCAGGGCCGCCGGCGTCGGAAGCCGAAAAGGTGACCGGATTTTCCGGTCCCATTGGAGAAAACCGGCCGGCAGTTGGCCGACCGGAAGGTCAAAGGCCGGGGGAAATAAATTCCCCCGGCCAGCTCAAAAACCCCCCTCATTAAAGAGGGGGGCGGTTTCCTTGAGGGGGGGGGGCAGGAGGCCCCCGGTTTCTTCAAGCCGGCCCCCATGTGGGGGGCCATTTTTTTTCTCAAAGGGCGCGGCATAAGGCCGCGCCGCCTCTTCAATCAAGCGGGGGCTTGATTCCCCCCACGCGTTGCCTCCGTGCGGCGCCAGGCCGCCGCGCCGCCGGACGGCCGGGCCGGGTCGGACTCGGGTCGGGTCGACCCGGTTCGGGCCGACCCGAGGGGGGTCGGGCCGGGTCGGCCCGGACCCGGACCCCCCGTTTCGAATCATCTTCGGTCTTTTGGCCATAACTTGAGCCACGATCCTCCGATCGACGAACCGTCTACGGCAACGCGATCCTTGGATCGAGACGGTCGTTTCGGTATATCGCACTCAAGGTTTCGGAATTCTTTGAGTTCAGCCGGGTTGGTTCGTTCACGAAACCAACCGGGCCTTCGGAGCGGAAACACTCATATCTTAAGCTACGGACGTCTGATTGACATGGCGTCAGCTTTGTTGTGTTCCTCTTAGTGAGACGGTTGTTTTGGAATACTCCGCCCAAGGTTTGGACGCAGGTGGAGTACGGTCGGGTTGGTTTTGCCTTAAAACCCAACCGGGCCCCGGGGACAAAAATGCCAATAACTCTCAGACCGGGCGACCGATCGACGCGCCGTCTGATGCGTTGAGTTCCTGTTGACGATACGGAACATTTGGATACATCAACGACGATTGTGCAGAGATCCTCCGATCGACGCGCCGTCTGATGCGTTGAGTTCCTGTGTGCGGGAACCCTAGTGCTGGCTGCGACTGCTTCTCCGACAGCGACGATTGTGCAGAGATCCTCCGTGGACTCCGACGACGACCATGCAGAGATCCTCAGTGGACTGCGGCGACGACTGTGCAGAGATCCGCAGTGGACTGCGACGACTACTGCACTCAGCGATCCTTCGTGGATCAGTGCTACAGGTCCTGCGTGGGCCCGATCCTGTGTGGGTCCGATCCTGTGTAGGTCACTGCGGGGGTTAGTACCTATCGATCCTTCGTGGGTCCGACGACTTAGATGGTTCTTTGATCATCTTTAACGGCATCCGAAGAAGTATACCTGTGTGAGCTGAATCTTCTGTTTTACTCGATAGAGGTGGTGCGCTTGGTTGTAGCGGCAGACCCGCGATACTGGAGACGAGCGTACGGAGTACGGAGACCGTGTAGCCGGCTGAGACCCGAAGACTGCTCGACCGACTCGACTTGGAGTGAGTCGAGTAGCCCAGTGGACGGAGCGCCCGGTATTTGGCAGCAGACCCACAGCGGACGGAGCGCCTGGTAGTTGGCAGCAGACCCGCGGTACTCGACTGGAGAAGTACCTCTGTAGGCTATTTGGGTGAGCGCCCGATATTTGGCAGCAGACCCTCAGCGGACGGAGCGCCCGGTAGTTGGCAGCAGACCCGCGGTACTCGACAGGAGGAGTACCTCAGCAGTCTTAGGTTAGTGAGCAGTATCTCAGAGTCGTGACAGGACACTGTACACTTTAGAGATGGGGCTCTTCAGTAGTTACGTTTTTGATAATGAAAATCCTGTGTGAGCTGAACCTATTGCTTTCCTGTGTGGATTGTGTTGTGCAATCCTGTGTGGATTACGTTTTGCTTTCCTGTGTGGAATACGTTTACTTTCCTGTGTGGACTGAGTTGTACTTGGGCTCGGAGGTTGGAGCGTATTTGAAATTGGTGACTTAGGTATATGTATGGGCATATACCTAAGTAGTGTCGGTTGTTACTTCGTGATTGTACCTTTCTTTGTGGTTTATCCTTTGTGTATTTTGGGAGACCTTAAGGGGTCTCGGGGTCCCTACTGAGTAGCTTATACTCACCCCTGCACGGGCTTTTCCCGCACTACGTTGTGTTGGTTGCAGACGACGGACAACGTTGATCTTAGCTGAGGCTTGCAGAGTAGGACGGTACCTGGAGGAGGATCACTGGGCGAGACGTGCTCGAAGCGGACGGCGGGACCCGTGGAGCAGTGGAGCAATCTGTACCCACCCTTCAGGTGGGATTTCCAGTGGACAGCTCGGTGTAGCGGCATTTACTTTTCAGTTGTTGTTTTCCCTTTCGAGTTGTACTTTACTTTCAGTTTGGGTTTGTATACTGGCCCATTTTCTTTTCCGCACTTTCAGTTGTACTCTACTTTTGCTTAGTATTTACTTTCTGCTTTCTTACTCTGTGGTGTTTGTTTACTTTATAAAGGCAATGCCCTCCCTTTTTATCAGGATTTACGCCTTGGTGCTAGTCGCCAGCCCCTGGCCTATGGAAGGCGGGCTTGGGGTAGTCACGACACGGACCCCGAGGGCGGGTCGTGACAAATATTCTCTAATAGAAATGAATTATAATAACTTCATAAGACGATCAACTATAAACCATGTAGAATTATAGACTCTGGATGATTTGGGATGTTCGGTGACAAAATCCATAGTGATGTCTTCCCATTTATATTTTGGAATAGGTAATGGTTTTAACATCTCTTTAAATATCTATATCTCATCCTTACCTTTCTAAAAAATGAGAAACATACTATGAAATATATGTCTTTATTCCATCCCACCATAAATACTCTTTTTAGGTCTCAATACATCTTAGTAATTCCAGGATTAATGGATAATGAATAGCTATGAGCCTCATCTAAGATATCATTATGAAAATATGGTATAGGTGGGTAACAAACATGGTTAATAAACCTTATTTTTACATCGTAATAAAATTTTAACTCAGGAACATTTATCACCTTCTTTTGTAGCTCTACATCTTCTTTATACACCCCCTTAATATTCTCTTGTATAGATGGTTGAACATTCATTTGAGAAAGAAAATATTTAACCCCTTCATTTATGATTTCTAGATCTATCTTTCCAAATCCATAAATTTTGGATATTTTGTGATCCACAACATAGATAGGCTAACATGGTTCTTTAAACTCAAATAATCTACCTCCTTTTTCGCTTTCTAAGGGTGGTAATGTATTGAGAATCCATAATGTTTTATCAACTACGACCATCTTCTTTGGAACATATTCAACACCTTTTGAGTTAAAATATAATTTATACATTTATGATTATTAGATATGTAACATATTTTTTCTCATAGATAATTTATCCATATCATTAATTCATAAATTACCACATCTAACACCAAATCATGACTTGGGAAATTTTTTCTCAAGTATTTTAAATTTTCATTATGCATAAGCTATCACAATACTATTTTTTACGAGAAAACATAATATCACTTTATTTAATGCATTAATTAATATAAAAAAATCATTCTCCACTATAGGGAAGTGTGGGAACAGGAACACTGGCTAACCTTCTTTTCATCTCCTTGAGATTCGCTTCACAATCCTCCAACCATTTGACCTTAACTCCTTTCTGAGTCTACATGGTGAGTGTATTAGATAAAAATGATATTTTTGAAAAAAAATGTCATTAATATGTAGAAAACCAAATAAAAAATTATATATATCTTTTTTATATTTTTCATGAAAAACAATCAATAACTTTTATCTTTGCTGGATCCATAATATCCCCTCTATAGAGATTATGTGAATGAAAAATGAAACTTTATGAAGCCAAAATTTACACTTGGTAAATTTTTTAAAAATATTCTCCTTTTTTGGGTCTCCAAACCAATATTCAAGTGATATTCATGTTCATACCTTCTCATTGAATATATAAGAACATAATTTATAAGGAATACCAAAAACTGATCAAGAGAGTATCAGAAGTCTATTCTCATTAATTCCATGAAGACATGGTTAGAATTAGTAATACCATAAATCATGATAATAAATTCATAGTTCTAATACCTTGTATGGAATTTCATCTTGTGTATATCCATCTTCTTGAGCCTTAATTTATTATATACATAATGATAAAAAATCATAGAAAAGAATGGATCTCTATATAGTTGGTAAAATTAGTCATCAACATGGGGAGAGGATATTTGTACTTGATAATGATCCTATTAAGTTCTTGATAATAAATGACAACTCTCACTAATACATATTTATTCTTAAAAAATAGAACATGTGAACCCCAAGGTGATACACTAGGGCGTATGAATCCCTTTTCAAGATTCTCTTGGAGGTGCTTCTTCAATTCCTACAACTCAACAGGGGCCATTCTATAAGAGTATTTGAAATAGTTATAGAACCTGTTATGAGTTATATTGAAAACTCAACTTCATTATTTGGAGGAATACATGGAAATTATTTTATAATGACTTCAACAAACTCTGATAAATTTTTTTTACTCTTAATGGTGAGTTTCTCCCCAACCATATGTGATATATTAACTTAATTTATTGGAATTATGACCTATAAGATGGAATTAATTTCCATTGGATGTTCTTATTCATCCTTGCATTAATATTTGATCATAGATTCACTCAGAATATGAAATGCTACTTCTGTTCCTAAAAAATTGATATGAGACCCATATAGGGAAATCAAATCCATTCCATGAATCATGTAGAATTCAACTAAAGGATCACAAGATTTATAGGAAGTTATTTCCCCCAAACTACTAATAGTGAAGAATTATACACTTGTGATGTGACTATTGTCACAATAGGAATCCTTACAACTAACATAACATCTAATTATTGAAGTAATATGACAAAACCATAATAAAAATCCTTAAAAATGAAAGAGATGGTTGATCAAGAATCAAATAAAACATTAGATAATTTATAATGGATTGTTAGTGTACCTGTAACCACATCATGGTCATACTCAATATCTATAGTAGTTATCGCATGTGATTTTCCATTTTATTTGGACTTTAGAGTTTTCTGAAGTCAATCATCCTTGATAGCTATCAGATTTGGGCATTGGTTAGAATAATCCCTACTTTACTTTCACTTAAAGAATTGAGTATGTGAGGTTCATTCATTGTAGTCTTTTCCCTATTTTCATAATTTTTGGACTTTTCCCCATCACTTTGGTTGTCAAATTTCCTATTTACCTTGTTTCCCACAATTATAACATTTACTAGTGAACTTAAGATAGTTTCCTCTCTATTTCATTTCACTCATTGAGAAAAATTTAAATCTCATATTATTTTCACTATGGTTTTTAGATTTTTAATTGAATTCCATTTTCTCTTCACATCAAATCCACAGGATTATTGGGTGACTCTAAAATCTATCTCAACCATGGGATCACATTGAATGTTTTCCTCATATCTATTGGATTCCAATATGACTAATTCCCCTTATAGGCTTGGTTTTATGCAACTGAAGAATCAATCATCCTTAATTTCACGTTTGATGATAATCCCATAAGTGTAAATTTAGAGTCAGGTAAGAATTTCTTCATAGGTACCAGTAGATTTATCATCCTTTTGATTAATCTCAAGTAACTCCTTCTCCATATTTTTATGAATAATAAAAGGAATCTTCTTATTGAAAAATAATTTCATGACTATATCCATTCCATGGAGTCAATTTCATCTCATTTACTAGTATTACTGATGGTGTTCCAACATTGATCTACTTCCCCTTACAAATGATATACATTCAAAATTTATTTCTAATGTTATGAACATTAGAGAATAGAAAATTTCTTTTCAATTGTATTGATCGAGTTTTCATCCACTAGTGGATCAGAAGACCCATTGAATGAATTTGGATTCCACCTCACGAAGGACTCAACAAAATGTTGTCCCATACTTTTCTCATTTTTATGTCCTTCATGATTCATATTTTGAGAAATTTTCTTGAGAATCGAAAAAATATTTTTCATTCAAACTCCCATAACATTAGGTTTATTAGGAGGAAAATCGTTTCATTTCCAATAACATTAAACTTTAACATTATTCCCTTAGGTTTTATCCATTGAATAAAACAAAAGGTCATAGTGTGAGAAACACTAATCACACTGGAAAAAATTATCAAGGAAAATGACTCATAAAATATCAATTTAGGACACCTTTGGTTTTATCTTAGGTTATTTATTATCATCACCAAAACTATAGGATTGTATCATATACTTAGAATTATCCTAAGGGTTATTGTTAAGGGTTTCTCATCCTAGATTCAAAATTTTTACTAACTCTTGTTCTAAAACAAATTATAATGATCTATATTTTTTGTAAATAGATATTGCATCTATATATAATTATATTCCTTTAAAAACATAAAAAAACTTTTATAGAACCATATAGGTTTACTGTATTTTAAAACATGGTAAAAATAATTGGTTCCTAAAACATATATATCCTCTCCTACTTATTATATTATAATAAGAACCCTTTTTTACAAATATTTCCTAATAATGTTCTTCATACCCTATCAAAATGAAACATTAGAAATTGTGATCTGAGGTGAATATAATGGGTAATCAAGTAGGATAATATTAATATAAGGTCTTCAGAACATCAAAATACAATTTTAAAATTATATTATCCATATTAGGGATCATGATATGGAATCATAAAATAAATCATATAACGTTATAAGACATGAATTACAAAAGAACCAAAGACCAGGATTCATGGGAGTATAACATAATTCATGAAATTGTGACATACACACAAGAATAACAAATAATTTTTAAATTATTCAAGGCTCACCGCCAAGACTATAATAGTAGACAAAGTCTCTTAACGAACTAAGTTCACTTCTTGTTCCAATCCTATACTACTGAAAAGACATTACTCTTGTTCCAATCACATTTTATTGAAATTAGTTCACTCATCATTCGATTCATATCTATATCATGAGATATAAATATTTACACAATGAATTAGAGGGATATATAAGTACCACCAATCACTTAATGAAAACCACAAATATGTTTTATAAAAGAACACAATTCATTAATTATATCAAAACCCATAAAAAGAAATGGGTCTCATAAACATAATTCCATCATGACATAACACATGTAAAATAAATGTGTTTCATAAATATCATTCCATCATGAAAATAATCCATCCATAGAAATAATAGGGATAATATCCTTGAGTAACTATCCCAATAACAAATATGTAACATCAAATAATTTTATCCAAAATAGAAAATAATTTTTAGAAATTGCATGAAAATAATTCTTGAGGAAAATATAAATTAAACTTTGAAAATTATTTTTTTCATAAAATGTTTTTCAATTTTGATTGAAAACATTTTATTTGAAAATAACCACATAATATTGTATGGTAAGACACATTTCATTATAGTGTTAGGAATGTGTAAAAATCATTTCATTCCATATAAGACAGAAAAAATATTCCTATCTTACTATTGTTGGAAAAGTCACAAAGTACCTCATTCGGGTAATGAAAAAAACATTCCTTTCAAACTATTTTATTAAAATTCACACATGGGTAAAAATGAATTCATACAATTATTGAAGAATATTAAAATTGTTTTTCAAATAATTATCAAGAAACATTTATATGTGATACAAATATTCCCTATTGGATACTAACATATAAACAATAAAGAATAATAGTGTGATTGTTAAATTAACCCTTACCATAGGTCTCATTTCCTTCGTTTCTATCTAAAAATTTTGTAAAATGGTTTAAATAATGTAAATAGATTATATTAGAAACATATTAATATTAATTATATCATATATGATCCTATTATATCATTTTATACCCTGTTTCTTAATAATATTTCTTTATTACCATTCTCTTGGGTGTTAACTACTTCATTTTCCTATTCATGTTTTATCGTAGAGGTCCCAGTTTTTGTGCATAAGATATAGTTCCATCATCAACCAAATTTAATTAAGGTAATATATATCATATTTAATAATTATATAAATTTATATAATCATTATTGAATGTTGTCCATGAAAAATTAATCCCATCATATCGTGGAGATGGTAGGTCGTACGTATGCACGAGCGATGATATCATTCCCTTAATGATGAAATAGTAAGGAATATGATGGTATATAAATTTACATAATTTATATAATTTTAAATTTATCACACACACACACACACATATATATATATATATATAATATTTCCATCATTATAACCATCCAAATAAATTGGCAATGAAAAAAATTATACAACTAGTTGGAGATGGTAAGCCATACGTACGCACGCACGATGCTTTTATTTTTCGTAGGATATATACAATGTCATATATTGTTATTAAATAAGAATATTAATAAATAAAAACCTAGGTGATATTAGATTTTATAATTTATAAAGGAAACAACACATGAAGAGTAAGTATAAGAAGAAATAATCTAGAAACAGTGGGTAATGATAATTATCTCTTCTTTAGTAAATTTTCTTTATCTCTCATCATAAGGAAACTATAGTCAGTATTTGGAGAGTACAAGAAACTATATAATATGTCTAGATAATTTTATAAGGGAAATTTTTATGTTATGGTCTGGATTTAAGGATTAATGTGATGTGTAGAAGTGAGAGAGGTGGTGCCCTTTTATAATTGAGGGGAGGGACAATTTTGAAATTTTCTAAAAATATTAATTTATAATAAATTAAATATCAATCCAAATTCCTCTAAATGTTTATGGATTCGAATATAAGATGATATAAGGTTATAATATCATCAAAATATATATTTTAGAGATTTTTTAGTATTATTTTAAACCTTATCATTTTGAATAACCCTTGGTTAACCTATTTTAATTTTCACTACGGTAAAAAAACATAAATATTAAAAGGCTGTAATTCTAACTTATGTGATGTCAATTAGAACATAAGTGAACAATGTATAAAATGTTAGAACATTTTATAATTATTTGAAATTTTAAATATATTTTATGTTTTTTTAAATAATTTAATGAAATATTTTTTTTAAATATCATTACTGTCAGTTTTGACAATATTCACTATGTGTCCCTTTAAAAATATCCTGAAAACAAGTTAAATTCAGAAAAAATATTTCATTATATCCCTAATAGGTCATGGTAATATATAGAATCTGGTTATCAAATTAATTTTCTAAATTTAAATTTATTAATAATTTTTTAATAACATTTATTTAATATTTCTAGTATTAAAATAATTACTATATCAACATTGTGTAATTATATAATACAAGTATTTTTTCACTAAAATTTAAAAAAATAATTGAATAATATAAATATTATATATTTCTGAATAATATTTATATTTTAATTTTTCTTTTGAGAAACCCTATATTATAAATGATATAGTATTTAAAACATGAACGTGAGATATTTAAATTTGTAATCAATAAAATATTATAAATATCATTATACTCATATAAGTGGGCCAAAATTTAAAAAATAAATTTTCATCATGAAAATAAATTTTTTATGTTACCGATTTCAATTTACATTACTTCCTAACATACATTTTTCTCAATGTGGACACATAACGGATATATAAGAAAAAGAAGGTGACATTTTGTGAATTTATTTGATTTAAATATTTTATAAGTCATCATCATGGAAATGTGTCCTTTAAAAAACAAAGTTTCTATCCTTATTTAGTAAGTGTATAATTATTTTCATCCAATAAAATTTGGGCTACTGTTAGGATCATTTTATAGACATTATGATTTTATTTTTTACCAAAATTACCAAAATTATCCTTTACTATGGTAACAAAATTTACCAAGGTTACTATTCATACTTGAGAAAAATAAAAGGGTTATATTAGAAAAAATTTACCTTATAAATTTATATTTTTTCCCATTATTCAAATATTCAAAACATTGAAGTTGTATAATTTAATTTAAAATAAAATCGGTAAAATTCATTGAAAACAAGTTTTTAGAAAACTTACATTCTAAAACATCAAATGTATTTATAACAAATTCATGTATACAATACTTTTAAAAACCCGTAATTTTATTATTTTTAACTAATATATTTTTTTTGTAAATAATTTTAAATAAAATATTATTTTAAATAAAAATCAATATTCTCACTAATAAAATAAATGTTATTTTCAGAAATTTTGTAATATTATTTAGAAATTATGATTTCAAAAATTAAATTCATTTTTTCAAAATAAAATTTCTAGAATATCTAAAAATTAATATTCATTCATAAAAAAACTCATTTATGATGAAAATATAATTTTGAAGAATAATGTGATTTTACTAAAATTGTGAGATTATTTGATAAGAACATAATAATACGTTCATACTTAGTGGGAGATTTATATTTATTTCATAAATTATATATTTATATTTAATCCTGCCCATTTAACAATTAGGTTGTACTAATAGTGTATCTCAGATTGTTTAAACTCACGGTTGTGTGAAATAAAAACTATTGAAGAATTAAAATTATTTAAATAGAAATATTTCATGAAAAATATACTAGTGTTACATGGATCATAGTGGCTATTTATTTTAATGGTTTTGAAGGTGAGGGTGAGTTATTACTATACATTGTTATATTTTTATTGATCATTATTTTTTTCTTTCCTTCACAATATTTGGTGATGGAAACCTAAGTAGCATTATAGGAAGTCTAGATTTATTTTACACTAGTTTTTTGAACACTACTTGTGTCCCATCTAGTGTGAAATTGGACTAGATGGGTTGTTCCACTAAAGACACTACGTTTTGGATTGTCAAGAGTACTTTTTATAGGATATAATGTAGGCTGACCTGTTTTCCCATGTTTAGTAATTTATTGGAATTTCTGACTTTAGATCATAGGGTAGATCCCATAAAACCCATTTTATGGTGACTACTATGATGTAGGGAATTTCTATAAATTCTTATTGTATACCCCAATTGATCAAATAATGTAAAAAATTTGTGGATTTATTTTATTTCTTATTTTCATTTAATTGGATGAGGATCCTTCATTTAGTTCATATTTTATTCATGAAGTGTGTGTTGTTTTTGTAAGGAATTTAGAATTTTTTAAAGGTAATAGTAGTAAAAAAAAGACATTTTTTATGGGGAATGCATGTTTTAATGTAGTGTTCTATTAGTGATTTGTTTAATTTTAAAAATATAAAAAAATTAAATTCTTATAATTAATTCATGTAATTTTATCATCATTGGATAAAAAATGATGAAACTATTATTTTTATATTATATTTCAGACATTCTTGAAATGTATGGTGACCTAAGGTCAAATAAAGGATAGTTTTTAATATCATTTTATTTAATTTTTCATTACATTCGATAAATCAACCACACATAGATTATACTATTTTTATATTGATTTCATTTAATTTGTGGTGAATTATATATGTGGTGTCATGGATGTTGAATAAAAAATATTGTAATGTGTTTGGGTGTTAGAGTTGAGCTTTGGTATTACTTTTCTTTTAAAAAATTTATACTATTTCATTTAGGATTATTTTTACTATCAGGGAGGTATGACTTATGTAATCGTCATGAAAAAATTTATTATGAAGAACCACTATGATTTTAGCTTTTTTGAACTATATAAATCATTCCCATTGAGTATAATATGATTCCTTGTTAATTTTTTCCTTCTTGTGGTCATCCAAAATTTCCATAGTCCTAGTGGTGTACAAGGTTGGTGGAGGGATCTAGTGGAATCCCTCTCTAGTTTTTTATAGGTGGTATTAGATCTATATTTCATAATATGGATTAGGATTCAACAAAACCTTTGATATTTTGGAAGTTATTGTAGTGTGTAAATTGAGTGGTTATAACTCAAGATATATGTTTTCGATAGATTGAAACTATATCTTCACTATTCAAAACCACTAGTTTCAAATTATAATCATGGATCATGTTTTCAATTTTGAATATATTCGGTATTCGGTTTTTGTGTCTAATATGAAAATTATGTTTGAATTCCCAATGAGGTAAAGGTGGTTTGGGTTTTATATAGATATTTTGGAGATGTTAGAAGAATACATGGAGTTATATGAATATTCCACAAGGTCTAATCAACCATTTGGATCCCATTTAGATGGTTATAGGGACTCTTACTAAACCTCAATTGGTTTTAAATTTAATTTTTGATGTGTTATTGAAATATTTTAATAAAACATTATTCAAAAAGTTGATTATCAATTGTTATAGGATAATTAAATAGGAGTTTCATAATTTTTCATTCTATTGGAGTGAATGTGATGTTGAATTTTAGGTTATGTATTGGTATTTATTTAGATATTTAAATAATTTTTTTGGACGAAAAATAGGATTATCTTATTTTCCAAGAAATATTACATTTCAAAAATTGGAAATAGAGGGTTATATTAAAGGGGTCTATTTTCTAATAAAATATATTTTATGAAATGGTTGATTTCATTATGGGTTTTATGAAAAACATTTTCCAGGATTGTGATATTTTATTGGAAAGGATTTAAAATAAATCCCCTTAACCTAAAAACGATCTCAAATGGCGATAAAAATAGAAAATGGTATTTATTTTTTTTGTTATACCAAGTATGTCTTTTTAAAATAAATTATTAATGTTCAATGATTTTTTTTTAAAAAATTGGGGGGTTTTTGATGAATGGGTGATCTGTTTTGTTTTGGTGTAATCCATACTTTGCATGTGCCCCTTTATGGTGGGACTATTGGGTGTGTATGTTGAAGGAAAAATTGAATGTGTTCAAGTATTGAGTTGTTTAAAATTTTCCTCTAATAATGATAAAGGATAATAGTAAGAGGCTTGTATCTTTGAATGATCATTTGAGTGAGTTCCTTATCATTTGGGAGAGAATCCTTTTATTCTGGTCTGTACCGAGACTCAGAATAGAGTGGTTGAATCCGAACCCTTTTTCTCTTTGAATCTATGTTGTCACCTCTTGTTTCAGTAGGAACAACAATTAATTTTAAATTATGGTTATTTTGGGGTAGCAGATTTATTAGGATGATTTGAGGGAAATCCAAAATTCTATTGACACTCCTCGAGCTTCACATGTGAGATTTAATACGAACATTCTCACTGGACTGAGTTAAGATATTAGGAGAAGTCTCAAGTCTGTTTGAGTTGTTTTTGGATTTTTCTAAGGATATAAATTTCATTGAGGCTTTTGAGGTATTTTTTAGTTATATGTTTTCTATGGGATCTCATTTCTTAGTTCTTAAGATATGTTGGTTTCCTTGTATTCATGTTCTTATTTGGTTGTGGAGTATTATTTTCTGAGGGTTTTCATGAGATATTTTGGTAATATGGTTTGTATATTGATAAAGGTACATGTGAAGAAGCATGGGAGTGTGCTTTGGTGGCTAGGGTTTGGATTATAGTAGTCCAGTTTTTATATTTTCTTGTGTTTGTTTTGGGTTTGATAGGTTTTTCATGAGATGGTGTTCCTTTATTGAGAATCTAGATCAGTCTTTTATGTATTGAACCAAGGTTAAATCCCATATTTTTCTCTAGATTTAGCTATGATTTTAGCAGTCTTTGTGACTTAGTTTTAGTGAATATGTGTTTCTTTTGGTTGTTCCAATCTTGGAGTCTTATTATATTTTAGTGGATAATTATCTATTATTTTTTATAGAGATAATAGTTTTTTAGTGGTGATTACCTATGTTTTTATTCATTAATCTTTTTGTCACTGTTTAGATGGATTATATGTTGTGGGAAGTCCTGTAATTGATCTACCTTCTCTATGTCATCCGATGTTGATGGATTATGCCACACGATTCTTGGAGATATCTAATGATTTTAGGAGGGATTTTTTTTTAAATTTTTTAATGGAGAATTTGGAAGAATGATTGTGTCGAGTTGTTTTATTTCATTTGATCTCTCCATAATTTTTTACCCAGACAACCAACCTCATGAATTGATATGGAATATCCTTTATTGTTCCAATTTCTTCTACTTTTTTAGTGGATTTCTATGGGAAGAAAATAATATGTCAATGATAATGAAACACTGTATATTATTGTGGTATTATTTATTTATAATTATATAGTTTTATAGAATTATAAAATACTTGGTTCTGTTTTAGATATTTTGTGTGTTTTCCCTCTATTTCAAGTTGTGTGAGGTAGCCTAGGTGACCTAGGAAGTTCATGGTACTTTTGGATGTATTCTATGAATAAATATGGGTTCTAAAACATAATGTGTCTGAATAGATGGAATAACACAACACATTTTAGGGCTATGTGGTCTGGAGGTTTTGGTTAAGGGGTTATGCCTTCTATCATTATTAGAACCCCAATGCCTTGTCAATATGAACACATTATGGAGGGATACAAATATGGGCTGTGGTACCCTACCTTTTCTAGGACAACTGCATCATGGTCCTTAATATACACAATAGCTTGGCCTCTATGATAACTACTTCACCATGGTCCCTAGACCAGATGCCAATCACTATGTTCCTGTTATCTTTTTAAACTGAATTATTTTTATACCCATCATTGAATTTAATGTCATAAATCCCTAATTTTTTCTCCCCTGCTTCAAAAAAACCCTCCCAAAAACATGACCCCTTGGTAGCACCTCTCTTCATTGATGTATACCCTTCCCATCATGACTCAACATGGTCTGTTCCGAATTTGAGGACAAATCTCCATGGTAAGGACTTATCTTTCCACTCTTATTCCTCTTCTCACGCTTTCCACTTCTACAATAATTGCACCATCTCTTAGTTAAAACCTAGGATGTAAGTTTGAAAAAATATTTGTGGTTCCTCTGTGTATATGGAATTAATTTCATTCTTCATGCAACATTCATCTGATATTTGATATTTCTAACCATTTTCCATAAAATTGATGTAGGATTTCCCCATTTATTATCCATTAATTTTAGAACCACTGAAACCTTGAGTCATAAATTCTTATTTTAATATTTTGAGGATATTATTAGATTTTTTATTTTATTTATAAAAAATAAATTATATTTCATTATATTTTTAAAGAAATCAAAACTTTTTCCTATTTTAATGGTTGATTAAAATATAATTTTTCATAATCAGATAGACCCATTAATTTTAATATTTCATAAATGAACATTAAAATAATATTTGAAATTTATAAAGATATATCTTCTTTTCAAAGTAATTTATCAAAGGATTCACTCTTAATTTCAAGTGATACATAAAATTTCATTCATTTTTAAAAAGGATTAAAGATTTGTTTAAAAAAAATCCATGGTTACCAATGACTTGACTCTATTTGGGAGATGAATTAAATTTAAGTGTAGTGTTTTAGATCCTTGAATATTTTTAATGAAGGTGTGGTTACTCATTAAATTAATTCTAAAAAATATCAAGTGTGTTTCTTTAAGAAAAATTATTTGCAATGAATTTAAGAGGTACTGATAATGAGTTTTTTAGAAAGAATGGTATGAAATAGAATTTTGAATAATATAACGAGATGAATTAGCACTCTAGATAATTTTTTATGAAAAGAACATTTGACGCATTAAAATATTTTAATGTTGTGTGGGTGTGTGAGCCCCTCTATGATACCTTTTTCATGTTTATATTTTTTCGGTGGGGTCTAATGTATATTGAGACCGATTGATGGATCTTAGGGGCTATTTCTTATGAATTTTCTATAGGCAAGTTTCAGTTATTACTATACTTTTTGGTGTTGTTATTGATAACATTTATTATATTCTTACCTTCACTAAGTTTTTTTCCAGTTAACCTGAGTAGATATTTGGTAATTATATATTTCTTCGATGTTAGTTAGTTTTACAAATAATGTGTTCCATATATTATGAAATAGTAAATGATAGGGTGTTCCTTTGATGATATCAGCTGAAAGCATGTCAAGTGAATTACATAAAGGTTTCATCGTTGGCTAGAAATTTGGTTCGGGTTTAATAGATTCTAGGTAATTCTTACTTTAGAACCAAGGGTTGAGCCCATGTTAATGATTACATGGTTAGTTTTTTTATGTAAGGGATTTGATCAGCCTAGTTTTGTATCCCCTAATTGATTGTCTAATGTTTCACCTTGGGTTGATTTATTTATTTTTTGTACCATTTGGTGATGCTGTTCCATTTTTTTGAACTTTTATTCATGGAGTGGGTGTTAGTTTTTTGAACATTTTGTAAATGTTTTTTTAAGAATTTAGTTATTAAAAAAGGGAATATTTTTTTGGGATGTGTGTATTTTAAATGAATGTTTTAATAGGGTTTATTTTCATTTAAGAAAATTAAAAAGGAAGGCTCTATAAATACTTTATGGCGTGTTATTGGATTTCATTCACATAAAGTTCAAAATCTTATTTTTTGAATTTTGATTCAAAAATTACTTGAAATGGGTTTCTAATTTTAGGTTAGTATTGTGTTAAGGTGGGTGGTGTCCTACTATAATTTTTTATTCTCATACCTATGTTACATTTTAGTTTTAGTAAATTAATTTAATTCTAGTTTTCAAATGGGGAATATTCAATTTAGGGACTAGATGATAAAATAAGGTCACAATAAGATTAGTTGGTTATATTATTTTACATAGTTTTATTTTTCTCATTGGTTAAATTATTAATATATGATTTCTATTATTTTTTATATTTCTTTTGTTTAATCAGTGGGGAGTTATATATGTAGAGTTATGGATATTGAATGAAATGGGATGTCGTGTTTGATGGAGTAGGAGAAAAGCTATTGGATTTATTTTGTTTTAAAATTTTTAAACTATTTATTTTCATCTAATTTGTCTTATCATGGACGTCTAGTATATTGTTGGGCTGGAAATGATTTTTTTTGTGAAGTTACACAATTCATTTACTTATTTTTTTTTTGTGATTGGGTGAAATCATTACCAATCAATATAATCTTGTGCCTTAATTCCCCTAACCGGTTCATGGGGATTAGAAATGGCCCTCGTTCTAGTGGAATACTGATTCATGTGTATAATCATGAATTTTTTAAATTAAGAAATATGTTCAATATCGTAGATGATATGTCCCATTGAGCTTAAGCGAACAACTAAATATTATTATTTAATAGGAATGTCATCACATAGAGATTTGAATGGAGAGTATGAAGAATATTAATTAAATTATGAGAATATTTTTTACACATTTATATATAATTAATTCAGTTCTGACAAATTAATTATATATTAAAATGAAACATTTTTTTAAAATAGAAGGATTTTTTTTCTGAAAAATATATTTAAAAGTGCACAAGTTCATTTTATATCAAAATATAAGAATATAAATCTTATTGTATTATATTAATAATATTTACAATATATTTAGTCTAATTTTTAATAGTCATACTATGTGTTTTATATTCATTATATAGAAACAAATCCAATTTTAATTATAAAAGATATATTTTTTTAAAAAGGTAGTTTGTCACCGTTTGATGGTGAACATGTTTTAAAAATTGTTTTTGAAAATTTTATATATTATTTTTTAAAATATAAAATTCTTATTTGAATGAAGAATATCAAATTTTACTTTGTTTAATTTTTTGGTATCTTTTTGATAAGTTTCACGTTTTGATGAATAGTAAAAATATTGAATTTTAATTAAAAATAGATTTTTCATATTAATAATTTATAATGTGAAATTATATGTTTTTCTGGTTTTAAGGTATTATTAGAAAAAAATTATATCATTTAATCCAATTTTGGTCATTGTAATCAATTTTATATTAAAATTTTATAAAAAATTTTATGAACTTCTGAACATTTTTACATTAAAAAACCTTGTTGTTTCGACCCATATGGGGGATTAATTTTTAATTAACTTATGAAACTTCTATGTTTCGAAATCTGAAAATTGGATTCCATATATGGAATAATAATGACCAAATTTATTAAATATGTTCTTTTTTATTAGACAATATGAATATTAAATTTTAATTTTTTTATCACCATAGTTAATGGTAAATCAAATAATTTAGGAGAAAAATAATTTTATAAATATTCAAAACATACCCTAAAACATACCCTTATTTTATTAGATGAGTTATTTTAGACCAAAATAACAATTTTTCTTGATTTTATATCCTATTTTATCCACTTTCATTCCTTCAATCCCTTTATAGTATATTATTTTCAAGAAAAGTCAAGTATGTCATACTTATGTTTTAATAATTATAAAATTTTTAATATAGGGTTATTTATAAGATAAATTCTAATATAAATATTATTTGGAAATATATAATGACTTTACTAATCATTAAAAATTAATTTTTAATTTTTAGGAAAGAAATAATCACCTTAAAGGATTACATAATTATGATGCAATAATTTTTTAATAAATGGAAAGTTAAATTAAATGATATGAAAAATATTAAAATAAATATAATTTTAGACAATCAATATCATACACCAGCTTTATAGATTAATTTGATATGTTATGGATGGGTTAAAATATATTTTTTCAAATATATCATGTTGTTATGGTATTTTTAAAAATCAAAGCAATGGATAATATCAATATTTACATTAATGATATTTTAAAATATATTATATTTAATTAAATGCTATAGAATTTATAAAATTGTATAATTTAAAAAAATGACTGGGATAAGGATTAAAATTTCATTAATGATAAATTTATTGTTAATTTCTTCATTTTATAGTAACTAATTTAACCCTTATAGAGTAAAAACACATATAATCATGGTAAGAGTTAAAGAGGTTAAATAATGGATTATGAAAAAAGATAAGGATTAAAAATAGTTAGAACTTATATAATTTTTATTTTAAGTTATATTTTTGACCCGTAATTGTCCTATATTCTTAATAAATGATTTTTAATCCATTTTAAGAACAAAATTAAATTATATTGATTTAATATATTGAGAAATTCCAAGAGTGCACCTTCCCTCTCCTATAAAAGGGGACAGATTCATCTATATTCCTCACTCCTCAAAAACTATTTGGGTCAGCCAGTATCTCCCAAAATACCTTACTAGAATAACTAACAACATTTATGGGCTTTTATTTTAGATAAAACACCATCATTTGTGGTCATAAGGTGTTAATGAATGTAGGTGGTCCAAGGAAGTTGTATTTTTTAATCAAGTGTTTCTAATATATTTTTTCATCCAATTCAATAAAATCATATTAAACCATTATAAAATCACATATATAGTATCATAAATATAATTAGATGTTTTTATGTCAATACCATCATATTAAAACATTATGTTATTATGTTAATACCATCACTAATACAATATCCTAAATATAAAATGTGAAAATAATTACCGTTCATGTGTTTGATATACTACCGCCTCACGAAGCTATATAATTTTTTTTCCAACACTATCTCTCAAGAATGGTTATAATCATGGAAATAATGTTTAAATATTATATTCATGAAATATTTATTATTAATAAAATATAATATATCAGTTATTTTCTGTCCATTCCATGCATGGAAAAATGACCATGTTAATCGTGTGTATATTTGAACTATCACAACCACTAAGTGATGTGATTAGTTTTTCATCACCAGAACACATGTAAAATATATATATTAATAAATAATATTGTATATATTATATTATTATCAATATGGATATGTAAAATTATATTAACCTTATTTTCATTATGATCATTGAAAAATGGAAACATTACTCATGCGTATGTACAACATACCGTCTCCAAGATTGTAACATTGTTAGTTTTTCATATTCATATTTATCGGATTTATATAAAATTATAATTAATTTACAAAGGTGATTATTATTTAATTATTATTTTTCAAAATATTATGGAATCATGACCACTTATGAATATAGAAATCATACCAATGTCATTTTTGAATCATGTATCGAATATCATCAAACCATTGGATGTGAAATTAAATAATTAAGTAATTGTTTTAACATGGTAATATGTTATATAAATAGTATAATAAACTATAAAAATCATCCCAATAATTTCAATAATTAAAATAAGTTTATTATTAAGTAATCTAATGATTGTATGTGACGAGTCAGACTCAAGGTAAGGGATGCGATCTCAATCTCCTTTCATTGAGGCATATTTTGATGTTAGACACCAACCTTCTTTTTTAAGGTGTATATAAAAAAATATATTACATATAATATCATTAATTTATTTAGTATCATGTTTTGTAAAATGTTTTTTATTCATGGGGATTATGATATAAATTCTCAAAGTTCTATGGGACCCCTTGAATGTTTAAAGATTTAATTATAAAATATTTCTATCAATGTCAATATTCATGATATTATATTTCATATTTATGTATATGGATATAAAAGGATTATAACAGAAATTTTATTTCTATTTTTAATTTCATTCAAATGATTTCCAATGTAATCTTTTTAAATGTTTTATACATAACATTTTGACCAATGATAAAATGAATATTCTATTCATAACAAACATAATGCAAATAAATTATATGATGTTCTGAATATTATTTAATTATAGGCTTATTTTCAATACTACATATTTTATTAAATTATAAAAGATCCTCCATTGTATTTGGGATTTTCTTTGTGTTGAAATGAGTTTTTTTAAAATAAAAGAGTATTTTTATTTGAAAGTGTTTTTCATATGGGATTAAAAGAGTTTTTGAAAGGGTTTTATGATGAATGTAATTTATTATTGATATAGTACATGCCAATTATAGAAAATAGGTAGGAACGATGTAGATTATTCATGGGGTGGCCTAGATATCATAGGGTAAGCTTGTTACAACTTAACATGGGGTGGCCTTGATATCATCGGGGAAGCCCGTTGCAGTATAACATGGGGTGGCCCAAAAAGAGTTGGGTAAGACCATTAAAACATCACATGGGCTAGATTAGATAGTTCCAAGTAAGAATTTAATATCTTAATTGGATTTAGGCCATATGGTTATTCCATTTGAAATGTTTTTGAAAGGGGTTTTGTATATGATTCTCTAATTCACCTAAAAGAGTTTTAATTTCTTTCTATGGGTTTTAATGATTTTATTTGAGAAAAAATGAGTTTTTTTTCAAGTGACACTATGTTATTTCATATTCTCAGAAAAATTAAAAATATATGAGAAATTTATATTAGTTTTCATGTATTTACAGAAATAGAAATTTTCTTTCTTTTATATCCGTTATTGAGATTTAATTCTCATCCCATGTTTTTAAAATGTTATCCAAAAGGTATACGGGGAAATTGAGATAAGGATGATATCAATGTGATATTTGTGAATATTATTCATATGTTTAAATCATGTTTTGTCTTATAGTGTTTTATATTTTGAAAAAATGGATTCTGAGTATAAGTGTCCACTTGTAATATATGGGTTTACATTGTATGCGTTTTTCCTCATTCTATAAAACTATAAAATAAAATTATCCTCAAATGAGAATTATAGATAAAAAAATACTAGGATTATTAATGTTTATGTATGATTCCTTATATTGGGTATCAAAGGATGGTTTAGAAAACATTATATGTCGATATAATGTTAATAACATGATCGAAATAGACTTTAATTACGGTTAAGTTGAAATGATGTATCATTTTATGATTCAATTTTTGATTTATCTAAAGTATGCTTATTATGAATGGGTTTACAAAGAGGAAAAAAGAAAAATTTAGTGGTATGTAAAATATAGGAAAATAAACTTCCAAATAAAAATCCCAATGTGGTTACAATTGGAATAAAACAGTTTGTTTTAGTGATGGATCTTTTGGCACAAGCTATTAATGGAGGTGCTGTTAATGCTACAGAGGAACCTAATATACAATGAAGGAACATGTTTGTTTTGTATAATATCCTGATTAAACAACCCTAATCATAAAATGGATCATCATACATAGTGGTATTCATAGGATATATCAATTCCTTGGATAATACATTTGATATCCTGAGATGTTCAATACATCAAAAAGTAACTCCTTTCGTTTATTTTTTGGATGGTGAAGTAGATCGATAGTGGTATTTGGTTAATAATACTAGAGGTAAATATGATATTTATTCCATGGAATTAGAAAAATTATAAGAATATATTACTTCATAAATATTTCCCTAATGTTGATTTACATTGTATGGAAAAACAATTTTTATAATTGAAGCAAAAGGATGATGATTCAGTGGCCGCCAATGAAGATAAATTCCAAATATTGGTAAGGTATATTCTGAATTTTACTAAGGAAATTGATAGTAAGATTAATATGTTTTATATAGGATTGAAACTATTTCTATGAAGATATTTGGCCTAATAAAAATTTAAAAGTTATGAGAAAGTGGTTCTTTGTGGTGAAAATGTTGAGATGGATTTTTCCAATACTTATATTCCATAATATTTCTAGACTAAGAAATGTTTAAGGTGGTAAAAAATAGATAATATTACAACTATTAAATATAGAGGTAAGCCCAAAAAATTATACAAGTGTGTAAGTATCATTTTAAGCAATGTTTTACTAAGGAAATTGATAGTAAGATTAATATGTTTTTTAATTTTTAACCACATGTTCAAGGTTTTAGACACACATTATATGTTTTTAAGTGATGTGATCATAAGTTATTGAGGACATTTATAAGAATTTTTTTTTGTTTGGTTTAGGTTTCTGTAAAACATTGGTTAGATGAGAGGAATGGATTTACATTTGGATATGAGTTTCAAGGTATTGATAACCTTTAGGGTTTATATGATCTATGACGATTACAATTTTTTAGGGATTTAAATCATAATTCTGGGATTGTTATGAAGATGAAACTAAGATTATAAAATATAAATATATCAATTAAGTATATTTCATTATGTTCTTAGATAGTAAAGGAATTTCTAACCTCTATAAAGTATTTTTAATGAAAAATGATATTCACATACTTTTATTATAATGAAAGAAATGACTATTTAACCTATCATATATTTAAGGTTTTGTGATAGTTAACATTAAAGTTAACATGTTGTCAATCATTATTCATCAGAAATTAATTGTCAGTTTTCCTTTATATGTCCATGTTTTCTAATATGGAACCCTAGAATGTTTTATCTCAGTTGACCTTTACCCAACCATTTTATTTCTTTTAAAGAGGAAGCTAAATTTAACATTTTTTTGATGTGGAAGTCAAATAAAGTTACTGGGAAGGTCAAACAATAGATACAAAGCCTAAGATTAAATTGTGAGGATGAAAGTTTTTAAATAGGATGAGGATAATCTAACATCACATGTTTTTAAAAGGAAGAACTGTGTTCGATACCATCTATGATACACCTCAATGAGCTTAAAAGAACATCTAAAAATTATTTTTTAATATATAAGTTATCCCATTACCATAAGAATTTTCGGTATTAAAATGATAAAATAAATTATAAAAATATGATGTACACATGCATATATAATTAATTATTTGGATACCAATTAATTATAAATAAAAATAAAACCCTAATAAAAAAGGAAATGTTTTTATGAAAACCTATTTAAATGTTCACAAGTGTGTTTTATATAAATAAATATATAACAAAATATTTCTAGATTATATTGATTAAATTTATAATATATTTTTTATAATGTCTAACATTCATCCTATTTGTTTTCAAAACATGATATAAAAAAAATCCAATTTTACTCAAAAATGTATTATTTTTCAACAATTGTAGCTTTTCTACATTTTGATGGCCCACTTCTTTTAGATCTAGTTTTGACACTTTTATATATTATTTTTGAGATAATTAACTTATTAATTTAAATAGTTATAACAAAATAATTTTTTTTATTTTATAGTATATTTCTAATACGTATGTTTTTTTGATGAATAATGAAAATAAAATAATTTAATTCAAAAAAAATACATCTAAATAATTAATAATGTAAAATTAAATATCTGATTTTAAAGGTAAAATTAGATCAATGTTATATCATTTAATATGATGTAGTAAATTTGATTCAATTTCACATTGGAATCAGATATAAAATCATTTTGAATGTTTGAAAATTTTTACTTAAAAAAATGTTGTTTGATCCCATCTGTAGGATTAATTTTTTATTAATTAATGAAACTAATGAGTATTGAATTTCATAAAATGGATTCCATATTTAGAATCAGAAAGTCAAAATTTAGTAAATATTTCCCATATATTTTTTGGAAAATATAAATAATAACTTTAGTAATTTTTTATTACCACAGTTAAAAGTAAATTAGATATTTAATGGAAAAACTAATATTAAAAATATTAGAAAATTTCCCCCAAAAGTATCTTAAAGTTATTAGATGAGTTTTTTAGACCCAAATCATTAATGAGACAATTTTTTTATATCTTGGAGCCACTTGGATGACTCTAATCCCTTTATAGTATTTTATTTTAAAGTAATGTCTAAGATATTATTCTTATGTTTTAATAACTATATCGTTTTTGATATAGGGTTATTTTGGATATATATTCATCTATAAATTGAATTTGGAAATATAAAATGTTTATATTCATCATGTTTTTTTAATTTTTAGGAAACAACTAATTACCATAAATAATTACACAGTAATGATGTAGTAATTGCTTAATTAACGGAAATATCCAATAAATGATATTTAAAATAGTAAAATAAATATAATTGGAGATAATTTATTTCATCTAATAATTATATATATTAATTAGTTATGTTATTTATGTGTTACTATTTCTTGAAGTATCATGTTGTTATGAGTTTTTAAAAGGTCATGAATAATAGAGTCAAAATTGACATTAATGTTATTTTACAATATATAATATTTTATTAAATAATATAAAATTAATAAAAATATAAAATATGTCAAAATGATTGTGATAAGGTTTTAAATTTCAATAATGATAAATTTATGTTTCCTTTTCCATTTTATGCCCACTATATTTATCATTAGAGTAAAAACACATTTTTATCATGGTAAGAATTAATGATGTTAAATAAGGGTTAAAGATAAATGATGAGGATTATGAAATAGGAAAATCATATATAATTTTCATTTTATGATGTTATTTTGTCTCGTGGTAGTCAAAAATTATAATAAATTTTTTTTGGATCCATTTTTAATAAAAAATTAATTTAATATTTTGATAAATTCCAAGTGTGACACTTTAATCCCCAATCTAAGGTCACATTTTCTTCTATATTACTTATACATAACTTTTTCACCAGAAACTATCTTCCCAAATACCATCATTTAATCCCCATAAACATTCTAGAGCCCTTATTTTCGGAATAACACCTTCCATATTGGTCTTAAGGTGTTAAACAAAGGAGGTGTTCTGAGGAAGAAGTATCGTTTTTAATCAAGTGTTTATAATATATTTCTTCTTCCACTAACTTAAAAACTATATCAACCATGATGAAATAATAAATAAAGTACCCTAAATATACTAATATGTTATTATGTAAATATTATAACCTAAATCTATATCCTCTTTCATAAAATGTGAAAATAATATTTGTTCGTGTGTTTGATGAACTACTGCCTCAGGAACATATATAATTAGTTTTCCAACACTTTCTATCAATACTGGTTATAATGATGGAATTATTGTTTATATAATATATTAATTAAATATTTATAATTATTTAAATATAATATTACATTTAAATTCTTACATTTTGATGCACAAAAAAGTGATAACATCATTCATGCGTACGTTTGAACTCTAAGTTCCACAATGTGATGTGATTTTTTTCATCACTATATCACATGGATAATATATATGAATATTTTAGGAAATAATAAAATATATTTGATACTATTATCTTTCTATAAGTTAAAAAGATATTAAACTTATTTCCATAACGATCACTGAAAAATAGAACTCATGAATATGTATAGCTTACCGTCACCATGATTGTAACATCATTCATTTTTCATTTATATATATGTAATGGATGGATTTAAAAATATAATTTATCTATAAAAGTGATTATTTTTTCATAAATATTTTTCTTTATATGGTGGACTCAAAATCACTTTTGACTATATATATCATACAAAATTCATCGAGGACTCATATATCGAATATCATCAAAATGTATGAAAAGAATTTAATAATTATGTAATTTTTATAACATGAAAATAAGTGGTATAAATGGAATAATAAAATTTAATATGGTTCTCCTGAAAATAAATAATTAGCCTATGTTTATTATTCATGTATGTAATGATTATACACGATGATTCAGACTCAAGGTAAGGGACTTCGTCTTAGTCTCCTTTAATAGAGGAATATTTTAATGTTATATAACCACCATATTTTATGAGGTGTGTATATATATATATATCCCTATGATATATCCTATTATTAATTATTTTATTATCATGTTTTTTTAAATTTTAATCATTCATGGGGATTACGATTTAAATGTTCAACGTGAGTTGAGATCCCTTGATTGTTTAAAAATTTAATTATCAAATATTTTTCTACATGTAAATATTCATTATATTATTTTAGGTATTTGTTTATATTTATATAAAAGGTTTAGAAAAAAAATTTATATCAATTTTTAATTTAATTCAAATATTTTCAAAAAGAATCATTTTACGTTTTTATACGGGATATTTTTAACAAATATCATAAGGAATGTTCTATTCTTAACATACATGATGATAATGACTTTTCCTGCACCATGACTATTATTTAATTTTTAGATTCACTTAAAAGATTAAATATTTTATGAAATTAATAACCCACTTCCATTATTTTCTGTATTTTTTTATTAAAATTGGGTTTTTAAAAGAAAATGGTATTTGTATACCAAAGTATTTTTCATATGGGATTAAAATAGTTTTTCACAAGGCTTATGATGAAAGTGTTTTATTAATGATATGGTGCATGATAATTATAGTTAACGGGTGAGCCTGATATATCTTATATGTGGGGTGATCCAGATATCACTAGGTAAGGCTATTCGAGCTTAACATGTGGTGGACCAGATATCACTGGGGAAGCCCATTACATTTTAACATTTGGTGGCCTAGACAGCACCAGGTAATTCCATTACAACTTAATATGGGAAGGGTTAGATAACAATGTGTAGGAACATAGTAGCTTAATTGGAAATCATACATGTGGTTTTTCCAATTGAAAGGGTTTCGAATGGTTTTTATGTATATTAATCTCTAAGTCACATGAAGGAGTTTTAATTGAATTCTATGGGTTTTAATGATTTTCATTGAGAAAAATGTGTGTTTTTTTTCATGTGAAAGTGTTTTTTTCACATTCTCATAGAAATTTTTAGTTAAAGGAAAATGATATATGTGTATTCATTTGATTTACCTAAATAATGGTTTCCTTTATTTTTATATCCCTTACTGAGATTTTGTGCTAATACCATGTTTTTAAAATTTCTTTCACATTGTTTAAGGGGGAATAAGGAAAAGGATGAGATCAAGGGGATAATTGTAATGATTATTTATAAATAGAAATCATGTTTACTTTTAAAGAGTTTTATATTGTGAAAAAATGAATACTTAGTAAATGTGTTGACTTATAATTGATGGGATTACATTGCAAGAGTTTGTCCTAATTATTTAGAGCTTGAAATTGAAAATTTCCTCAAATATAAATTATAGTTAAAAAACACTGGGATATTTAATATTTAAGGTCGGTTCCTAACATTAGATTCCAGTTCAGGTTCCATCCCAGACAAGTACGTTATAGTGGATTTGGGATCATTCCCATGAGAGGAGCTTCCTTCATATCCCTATAAAGGGAATCTTAACCAATGGTATTGGGTTCCCCTTAATGGGAAAAAATGTACATTTTAAGGTCATGTGATAAAGATGAATATAGTTCCTTTAATGTTTTTTCATCCATGAATGATTCTAATAAATTTAAATTCGTTGAGATTGGACTAATAGGAGAAAGGTATTTAATGATGGTTGGTATGGGAATTATGTACAAGATGTCCTTGATAGTTATACTATCTATTTGTAATGAAACATGATGAATTATGGGAAGGGATCACACATAGTAGGGGAATCTAATGTGGATATCAAAATCTGGTCTGTTGGTAACTAGATGAGGAATGAAAATTAGAGATACTGGTGGTTACACCTCATATGAGTCCCATATATGATGTATCCGATAGTATTATCTCAACACAAGGAATATAAGGAAGATAAGAGTAACATATAAACTCAAGGATCATATTATGAAACCAAGAGCAGTATCACAACTCAAATTATTTTGTAAATGTTTTCCGTCTTATCCTTATCACATAAGAGAAGTGGTATGTTTGAGGACATTGGAATTAAACCACATTGATGAATCCTATGTAAATATGTTAACATGAATCAAATATTATATAGTTTTAGCTATATAGTATAAGGTCTTACAGTATGACTGGTAACTGTAGTTTAATTTCATGTGGTATGTACACGTGCTATACTCTTTAATGTCACACAATGTGGAATTTTGAGCACTATATGCTCTTAACCATTATACTTCTATAACTTGATAACAAAAAAATTATCTAAAATCTCTAAGCCCATGTGAGTCATGATTAATTTGAGAACAATGAGGTAATATAAGATCAACCATATTACATGGGAGTTCCCACTAGGGGATTTCATGGGGATTTCACATATGTAATCCCTTTCTGGTTTACTTTGGTAGGTGGTCTGGGTGAAGATAATCTTGGGGGATCAAGAGATGTATCTTGAAAAAAGGAATATGAGGGAACCAAGAGGATCATCTTGACTCAAGTCCATGGTAATAGGTATCATGACATAATTATTATTTGAATTGTTCTAAAAACTCAACTATAGTAATATCTATTTTTTATAGAGTTCAGTTTTAGAAGTGAAGGGATCATTCCATAGGTCCAAGACTTTATCCCATCAGAGATCCTAAATAGGGGGTGTAGTTTCACAACATGTCCCCTGATACCATGCCGTGACTACCCCAAGACTGTCTTCCTTAGTCCAGGCACTGGCGACTAGCACCAGAAAGGCATATCCCTAAAACCAAGAAGGCATTGGATTTTTAACATGCCAACTAACACAACCCAGCACACAACAAAATATGAGCACAAAGTAAACTATAGAGTAAAAATAGTGAGTACATTAAGTAAAGGGTCTAGAATACAAGACCAACTGGAAAAAATAAGTAATACATAAAACAACTCCTATGAAGAAAAACTAAGGATCCTACCATAAGGTTAGGTACAACTCTCGAATGGTCTTCTCTACGGTACACCACATCTAAGGTCCACCTCCGAACAGCCTCGAGTCCTGGTACCCTTGAGCTCAATCAGCGTTGTCCATATTCTGCACAAGACATAACAAGGTATGGGCATAGCCCATTCCGGGGTGAGTATAACTATACTCAGTAGGGACCCCAAGACCCCTGAAGGTCCCCCATAATCCACAAAGGATAAACCACAAATCAATACCATAATCACATCGAATGAAAACAATAGTAAACCCTACTTGGTTATATGCCCATACATATACCTAAGTTATCTAGTATACCCATCTCTTTCATGAGGTATCACAAGGCCCAAATCTTTAGCTGAAAACACTAGTGTCACATGAAGGAAAGAATACCATGAAGGTAGAACCACAAAGGTATATACCAAAAAGGTAATGCCACAAAGAATAATACCACAAAGTTAAGACTCAAATCACACAAGGTATACCTTAATTATGGAATTATAGATGATTAGCAGTATTGCTAGATCATATTACTTTGTCAAGAAGCTCTGTTGTTGACCCACACATGATCATAGATGACCCATAGATGATTTGAAGATGACCCACACATGTTCTGATAATATAAACCTACACAGGATCTTAAGATGAATCACATAGGATCTAAATATGACCAACACAATATTTAAAGATGACCCACACAGGATCCGTACATTCTTCATGTACAACCCGCCACAGGGTTCCCACACTAAGCATGCTTGATTCTAGTAGGATCAGCTTCTCAAGCCATTGGTCGATACATCAACTACCACAAATTCCCGTAAAGAAGTATCATGAAGGTTTTCATGTCATAAGGGACCCAACATGATAGATGATGCGTCAATCGGATGTCAAGTCTGTAAGTTATTAGCCTTTTAGTCCCGGGGGCCTAGTTGGATTCAGGTTCGATCCAACCTATCCATACCCCAACTTTACCCAAAAAACAATTGAAGTATACTAAAAGGATCATCTCGATCCACAGATTCCATCACCATATACAGTTTTTCTAACGGACTCCTGGTTCTCAAGATATGGCCAAAAAGGCGAATCTGGGTCCAGATGGGCCCGAGATCGGTCCAACCCAGTCGGATCGACCAGGAAAGGCTGGGCCATGGTGGGCCTAGCCCACTAGGCTGCAGTGGACCCCACATACTGGGCCATCATCTGGCCTGACCTACAATGGGGAAACCTTCTCGGAGGCCCACGGTGAAGCACAGGGCCGGGGTGGCCCGCCGTGGTGAGGTCCACCGTAGCCGACACCCGGGGGAGGCGCCCCCCCAAATTCTTGAAGTGCCTAGGGGTTGTTCGGTTTTCCCAACCTAGCAGCGCCACATGGCACCACCTACTATTAAGCAGGACCCTCCAGAGCGGGTCCTGCTCAACGTGATGCGGTCGGGCAAGGCTCCAGACAGCTCCCCCTTCCAGCGGCGCCGACATGCACTGCTGCTACCTCCGCGGCTGGCTGGGTGTCAGCCACCCTCCAGTTGGGTCGCCGCAGCTCAGCATCCACAGCCTCCTCCAATACCATCGGTGCGGATTCACGCTGCCCGGGTTCTATCCGGCCGACCTACTTGTCAGCCGCTACTCTCCACTGTCGCAGCCGGTGGGTCATGACCTCCTTCGGCGGCTTGGTTGCGCCACCACCACCATCATTACTAACCGATGTTCTGGCCACCGCATTTACCCTACCAGTGTCAGCCTCCATCAACATGGTTGGGTTCCACTCAACCTGTTGATCCACCCAAGAAGAAAATGTCAACAAATAAAGTAGTGGAGGGATTAGGTTGTGTGCGTTTGGCCCGCACCAACCACGTTAGATCGATAGTAGGGGGTTCATAGATTTAATCAATTTAAAACCAAGAATAACAATAATAAATATTCCCCACCTTGATTGTTCATTAGATGTGGTGTGAGGAAGAAGATTAAGATGATGAAGGAGACATCGGCGTTCATCACTCCAGCAACACACTTCTGATCTGAGCTCGAGCATCGGTTCTTCATTCTTGATTCAGAGGTTCATTCTTCATTGGAGGGGGTTCTTCCAAAGGATCTCCCAAGTTCTCTTCTCCCAAATCTCCTCTTTGCTGACAATTCCCTTCCACGAGAGGTAAGAAGCCAACATAATTAATATTAAGTTAATTAATTGATCAATTAAGGTTGGGTCATTAATTGGGGGGATTCCAAGAGTTACCTCACCTTAAAATAGGATTTCAAGGTCGGTTGGTCCCCACAACTATGATTCAAATGAGTGGATTCAAGAAATAAAATAAAATATATTTTTTTATCAATTCTCCCATGAAAAACCAAAAAAAATACTACTTCCACCCTCGAATTACTGCAGTCGCGGTGACGGTATCCTTAAGAAAATATCGGTGTTGCGAGTTCAATGGTGTCCTCATATTTTAATTTCAAGCACCAGTTAAAAAGTTACAAAAAACCACTTGACCGTTTACTGAAGATACATAAAAAATGTCCAGGAATACATTCTAGGCACACCGGGCCTTGGAATCACGCACCGTCAATTTTTGCAGACTTGTAAAATTTCTTTATAATAAAAAAATGACATGGAAAAACCCGAGTCTTTAGATGATCCCCACATTAGGGCTTTGCATATGTAAAATCCAAAACACAAAATAGGGAAACAAGTGGGGGTACTGAGCATGATCTGAGCCTCCCACTTCCACGTGCTCTCCTGGAGGTTCCCTTGGTGCTAGTGTATACGCACCAGAGGTATCGATCACCCACATAGAACTCTCTCATGTGAATCTTAAATCTCTATTAGAACATCTAAAAATGCCTCCCCATCCTCGATGTCTAGCTCTCCCCAGTCAATGATGTGAAAAGGATCATGCACGTACCTCCTCAGCTAGGATATGTGAATAATGTCATGCACCCGGTGCAACTGAGGGGGAAGAGATAAGCAATATTCCACCTCTCCATCACTTCTTAGGACCTGAAAGAGTCCTATAAACCTCTAAGATAACTTGTAGCCCCGAACAAATCTCTACAAGCCTCATTGAGGTGAGACCCGTAGAAAGACATGGCCACCATCCTCGAACTCCAGAGGACTCCATCTCCTCTCAGCATATGACTTTTCCCTACTCTATATAGTCTTCATTCGACCCTTAATGATCTACACTTTCTCCATGGTAGCTCGCAGCGTCTTCAGTCCCATGAGTACTGACTCCCCTGGGTTAGTTTAGTATAGAGGTGATCTACAAGGTCGACCGTACAATTCCTCGAATGGTGCCATATCTATTGTGGAGTGATAACTGTTATTTTATGGAAACTCTACCAAGGGAAATTGATCCTCCCAGCTACGGATGAAGTCAATGATGCAAGCATGCAACATGTCTTCAAGGGTCAGAATGGTCCACTCTATCTGACTGTCTATCTGGGGATGAAATGAGGTTCTCAACCGAAGTGGTGTCTTGAACACCTCCCGCAACCCCTTCCATAGCCGGGAAGTAAAACATGAATCACAATCAGAGACAATTGTTGAGGGAACCCCATGAATCCGTATAATCTTTTGTACATAGAGGCTTCCCACACTCTCTTCTAATCCTTGCTCTCTAATATGTAGGAAGTGGGCTGACTTGGTTAGTCGTTCAATGATCAACCAGATAGAATCATGACACCCAGATGTGCATGGAAGTATTTTCAAGAAGTCCATGTAAATTACATTACACTTCCTCTTTAGAACCTCTAGTAGATGAACTAATCCCACAGGAACCAAATGCTCTGCCTTCACATGCGGACAAGTATGGAACCGTGAGACAAACAATGCCACTACTTTCTTAATTCCTGGCCACCAGTGCTGTTGTCGGAGGTCCTGGTACATCTTCACCACTCCTGGATGTATCTCTGGAGGAGTCACATGGAACTCCCTAAACACTTACTAATGTAGCCCCACTGGTACCATAGTACGCCCTCTAAATAGGATGATGCACTCCCCACTATCAGAAAATCCATCAGGTACCTATCCTATGGATAATGAGCACATCAATCCTCGCAGTTAGTGTCCCAAAGCAGTGCCTCTATGACTTGCTGAAGGAGTGGGCGAGTGACTGTTAGAGACTAAATATAAGTAGCTCCATCTCGATCCATGTAGGATATCTGCAAAGCGACTAACTATTTTGTCACCTCACTCAGCAACTGTATACCTGGTCTCCTGTCGAGTGAATCTTCTACTATGTTTCCCTAACCAGGAGTATAGACTATCTTAATGTCATAGTCCTGGAAGAACTCAATCCAACGTGGCTATCTCAGGTTCAGATCCTTCTGAGAGAACATTTACCTAATACTCTTTTGATCCGATTAAATTGTAAAATGCTCACCCATCAAGTAATGTCACCACATCTTCAAGGCGAACACCACTACTACTAACTCTAGGTCATGGGTAGCATAGTTCTTCTCATACTGTCTCATCTGTCGAGAACCATACGCGATCACTGCTCGCTTCTGCATCAGGACACACCTGAGCCCGGTCCCTCATGCATCGAAGTAGACTACATAACCAATGTCCTCCACTGGTAGCCTCAATATGGGATCACTCATTAGTCTCTACCTCAGCTATTGGAAACTCCGCTTGTATATCTCTGACCTCAAGAAGGGTTTCCCCTTCTTTGTCAATGCAGATAAGGGTGCCGCAACTCTGGAAAATTCAGGAACAAACCTCCTGTAGTAACCCAGCAGACCCAGGAAACTCTGCACCTCCATCACACTCCTGGGTGGTTCCCAAGAAAGAAAAGCCTCAATCTTTGCTGGATCAATCGCAACTACAGCCTCTGAGATGACGTGTCCTAGGAAGTGAACCTCTCGGATCTAGAACTAGCACTTTGAGAGCTTTCTATAAAGATGGTGCTCTCGGAGTGTGTCCAGATCTATCTGCAGATGATTGGCATGATCCACTAATTTAGCTATGTATATCAAGATTTCATTGATGATTACACCCACAAAGAAATCAAGATATGGCTAGAGGAACCTGTTCATGAGTCCCCTGAACATTGTTGGGGTGTTGGTCACAACCAATGGCATAACCATGAACTAATAATGGCCATACCTACATCTGAAGGTCGTCTTCTACACATCCTAATCTCGTACCCTGAGCTGGTGATAGCCTGATCTGAGGTCTATCTTTGAAAACCAACATGTTCCCTTCAGCAGATCAAAAATATCATAAATCCTCAGTAGTGGGAACTTGTTCTTCACGGTTACCTGGTTTACGCACCAATAGTCCACACAGAGTCTCAAACTTACATCCTCCTTATTGGAGAACAAAATCGGGGCTGCCCAAGGAGAAACACTGGTTCTAATGAACCACTTCCTCTACAAGTCCTACATCTATATTCGTAGCTCCTGAAGCTCTATGGGAGCCATATGATATGATGGTGTAGATATTGGTGTCGTCCCGGGGTACAGGTTGATATAAAAGTCCACCTATATATGAGGATGTAGACCCATAACATCATTAGGGAAAACATCAGCGTACTAGTCCACCACTACAGGATACATCGGACTCTCAACATAAATTACTCTGAGGGTAAGGCTATCCAACTAATGTGTGATCAGTTGCACCATCCTCTGGGTATGTCGATCTTGTTCTGAAAAGGTTCCCTTCTCGGTGGTGAAGGAAAACCTTGTCCCTTCGGCACGAACACACCGTACTTTGTGCCTAAAATAGTCGATCTGAACTTGGAATATAGATAAGCAATCTATACCCAAGATGACTTCGTAATGCCTCGATGCCGTTACTAGAAGATCACAGCTAAGTCTCTCGCCTCCTAGAGTAAGCTCACACTGTCGGAACCAGTGTGTAATCGTCTAATCCTCTCTCGTAGGTGTCTCTATCCATAAGGATCGAGCCAACAGCTCCACTGGAATCCCTGAGCTCCGAAAGAGGGTCATGGAAATAAAAGAGTTACTGGAACCTCTGTCTAGAAATACTACAGATAAGGTGGAATAGACACAGATCTTACGTCGTATCATCTCTGGAATGTTGTGGCCATTGGGCTCAGCTACCTAGAGCTGAGCTCGTCCCTGTCCACCCGCTCCCTATGGTCTGGGTGGACCACCTAGAGGTGGTGGTGGTAGAACATCGAATCTCTGCCCACCTCCTGGTGTATGAACAACTCCTCTTCCATGTCTGCATGAAACATGCAGACCTCATCAATCGATTATTTTTCTCTACCTAGGCGATACTTCGACCGTCTGTTGTTCATCTGTATGACAGGTCGAACAATTGCGAACCATGTGACCTTGCTTGCCACATGAGTGACACTACCTACTCCTTGCATGTCCTGATCTTTCTCGAGAGCTCCGCACAACCGACCATGTTTCCTACGGTCATCCACCTTTAGGTATGGTCCTCTTGGACCTCTACGTCATCTATTTTCTTCCAGCTGCAGATGACTCTGCTACATGATGTCTGATGGGGGGTCTTGCTAGTGGTGAATTCTCAACAATTAAGTTTTCCACTAAGAGTGCTCTCTCTAACACCCCCGCCTGCGTCGGGATGCTGAAAAACTCATTAAAGCCCTAATCTCCTGTCTGATCCATTGATCGAAGGTCTGAGCCCTGAATTATGGGTCTCGCACCATGTCAGTGGAGTAACGAGAGAGGTCAATGATCCTTGCTGAATACTGAGCCACATTCATGCTACCCAGCAGAAAGTGGAGAAGTGCATGTATATGCACATATAATGAGGTTGTTGGGATGAACTCTTCCCTGAAAAGGATGTTGATGTCTGCTCAGATGAGAGTGACCTCGTTGCGAACCTAGAGCATCAAGCTCCACTATCTGCATGCTGCTGCCTGAAGAAGACTAGAGGAATGGATCACTATAAGATCAGATGATGTCCCTACTAGTAAAAAAACTCCAAACACGACCTCCATCCAGTCCTCAACCGCCTATGGATCCATATCTCTTGGTAAACCTCAGTAGTCTCTTGCTTTGAAACTTGTGCAATGCACTCAAACAGCATTCACCCTCTACTATTGGAGCTGGTGGGATCGACGTTCACCCTCTTCTATTAGGGGAATTCCAAGAGTTAACTCACATTAAAATAGTAGTTCATGGTTAGGTGGTCTCTACCACCAAAATTAAACTGAGAGGTTTCAAGAAATAAAATAAATGTTATTTATTTTCCTTTTCAATTCTCCCATGAAAAAATTGAAAAAAATGCAACTTTCACCCTCGACCTACTGCGGTCTAAGTGATGGTCTCATTAAGTGAATATCAGGGCTGTGAGTTCAATGATGTCCTCAGATTTCAATTATGAGCACCAGTTCAAAAGTCACAAAACGTCACTCGTGCATCTACTAAACTTACCAAAAAAATGTTTAGAAATTCATTCCGAGGACACCGGGACTCGGAATCACACACTGTCAATTTTTGCGGGCTCATAATATTTCCATATAATTAAAAACATTACATGGAAAATCAATTTCCTTACATGTAGAGGTGGACCCTCAAGGAATAAACATTAAAATAATTCAAAATATAATTTTGGAATTCTTATTTTTATATAAATGGAAATTTCATCATGAATGGATACTATTGAAGGAAGTCATTTGGTTTAATGAAATTAATTAAAAAATAATGCTTCTCGAATGGCCCTCCAAAATATATGTTCATGGGGATTCTCCCCAAAAGATCCATCAGGTGTCACTTTATGAGGAATCCTTACAGGATTTCCATCAAGAATGGGCCTCATAGGTACTGCTTTGTGATAAAACCTCATGGGTTCATATTTGTGATGTAACCTCACTTGCACTACTACACGAAGGGACCACATAGGTTTCACTTCTCGATGGAGCCTCATGTGAACTCCTTTATGAAATATCCTCTTATGTTGGGAAAATAAATTTTCTTCCCCCAATAATTAACTATGAAATTATTTTTGTGGAAAGGATTAATTTAAGTTGAAATGTTTCTTTTAAGGGGAAAAATTCCTCTTCTCTAGTACTGGGGGTTATATAATTATTAGAAGTTACTTTTAATCACCTTCCCAAAGTATGAATACATGGAGTGAGAATTATATCACAATGGTATATTTGAATCACATAGGATTATATTCATTATGTTGAAAATGTTTTCTTATATTAGAGAAACTAAATAGTCAACAAGGGAAACCATTATCACATTAGCTCCCCATTTTAGTTTTATGAACAACTTTGTAGACACCAATGTGGTACATGGCCAAAATGATATTCATGAATTAATTCTAGGACAAAAATAAAGTAAAATGACATGCATAGTGTCTATTATTAAGTTTAATGATACGAATATAGTTCACGGTTGCGATGGGTGTTCAAGAGCGATATGTGTTTCTCAAAATTGGTAAAATTCATGAAAAATAAATACACATTTTTCCATTATTTTTAAATTAATATGGATCTAAAATGGTCATAACATTGGATATGTATATCTATTTGAGTTATAGTAATAGTTAAAATGAATCTTGTGAAATGAGATACATCATAGGATAAGAATTTTAGCATGTAAAAGTTGTTTTAGGAGGGAAAATTGACCTAATACACTGCCAAATGGGTTGTAAGTCTTTCAAATTGTTTTAAAAATAGATGAAACGCATTAACTAATCCTAGTGGTAGGGTCTCCCCACCACATCACCAAACTAGGAAATATTTTTCAAGAATATTATTCCATCAGTGAGTGAGTAATAGTGTGTCTTAGGGATTGTGACACCAAAAAAATACTATTAAAGAATGAAGATATTTTTTTACAAAGTGAAACCATAAAATTAAAAGGTATAAACATATTAATAAATCTATAACGAATAATCTACAATAGATAAAAATAAATAATGAACGTACCATGTATATGTATCCTAGCTCCTATATTCTAATAAATACCATAGTTATTATTATAACATAAAGGAAGAATATTATAATCCATGAATTCAACACATTAATGAAACTAAAAATGAGAAGTTTTATTTTGGGAAGGGGATTGAATGAATTTTTTGTTAGTAGATTTTTCTATTTTGACAATTGGGAATTATGATCATATCTTATTAAAAATAATAGAAATTAGGACCCTTGGAAAAAATGTTTCCATTTGAATTATTGCATATAAAATGTAATGATGAGTGATAGTTAATGTAGAATGGGGAGACCATAGCCTGAACTAGTAGAAACACCCCTAAAAAAACTCATTTATATGAACTTGGGTGGGAGGTGACATCATTACACTTCAAACTTAATCAAGGATATATTGAGATTCAATAATTGACACTCAAGAAAAACTATTAATGATAGATGTTCAGGAGAGTATATATCACCACTAGATCATTATTGGTTGAACAATCCTATAAATGTTACATAATCACACACCATTCCCTTAATACTTATTCTAGTGTTATAAGGGTTTATGTTTCTAGACCTTATGTAGTATTATGGTGTAAATTATTTTTGAAATGTAATATAAATTACACAAAACCTACATTTTTATTTAATTTACCACTATTATATAAAAGGATAAAAACAAAAGATTCTAGTATAGACATTATAAAGTGATTTTTTACAATGAAACCATAATTGTGTTTTTAGAAAATATATATCATTATGTTTCATTAAAATTAATTTATATGAGAAAATCATAAATATTAAATGAACGGTTATTTTCAAAAAAATGTTGAAAATAACAACATTTATTCATCTAAAAATAATAAAATAACATTATATGTAATCATATAGAGTTTCTTATGGGTTTTAAAGGAGATTATTTGTAAAAAATAATCAATTATCAATTATCAATGTTTATTTATTTTATTTTATAATAAAATTTATCATATTTAAAAAATTTATTTCAATAAAATGGGTATATTTTTTTGAAGTCAGCATGTCGATTTTATCCAAAAGGAAATTGTTTATAATTTTTTTGAGAAAACCATTTTTTTGTAAAAGGTAAAATATGGTCAAATATACAATATGTTTCACGGTATCATTATGAAATAAAATAGAATTAATAAATATTTTAGATGATTTTTTGAACCAAATGGGGTTTTTGGTAAAAAAAATTATTTTAAATTATAAAAATAATTTTCCAAATCTGTAATGAATCTTCTAAAAACAAAAGTATATTTTACTTTTTTGAAAGAAATCATTAAGAATAGGAATATATTCCACATACAATATAATATTAGTTAATGGAGATTGTTTTCTAAAATTTTAAATACTAAAAACTAGGCCATACATGTAAAATATTTTAGGATAAAACCATGTGAAGGACAATAGTTTTCTATTTATTATAACTTAGAGTTTAAAGTCTATGTTTAGAAATCAATTAAAAATTCTCTGAAATTTTCTAGAATAGAAAACCATTCTCCCATTTATCTACACTCGAAAGAAATTGGGAAATAATTTAAAATAATTTTTCTTTTTAGATTCTTTCCATTGATTTTTTATAGTTCTGAGAACATCTTATCAAGATTTAAGAAGATATATAGAAAGGTAAGGTTTCTAATCATATTCCTCATCTCCATTCATGTACTTAATTTATAATAATCATTTTAATTTTAAATATATTATGTTTTCATGTGTTTATAATCATTTCTTTACTTTATAATTGATAACCAACTAATGAGATAGTGAAATTATATCTCATTAATCCAATTCCAAAATCAATTAAATAAACCTCTTATGATGAAAAAATAATTATTTCTTTTCCATGCCAAACTTTTATATTGTAAATACCCAACCCTAATTTCTATCAAGTGAGTTCATAAAGATGTAATTATAATTCTTTAATGGGGACTTCTATATATGAAAAAAGTTTCTAACTCCTAGGTTAAGGTGATGAAATACTTTCAAATTACATATGATCTTTGTGGCACACATAAAGATGAACATATAAATAGAGCACCCTGATAAGAATTTACATTTGTTAAATAATTAATATCTATATATGAAATTTTTATGATACCTTGGAAGAACTCCTCGTTAATGTTTCATCATTCCTTGGTGAAAAACCTTGAAAATATGTTTTATAAAACATTAATCATATTCTTATGAATTTCACATTTTAAAAATATTTCCACATTTCCATGTTATTACTTATACAATTTATGATTATTATATTTTGTTATGTCTCATGTTTCATGCATGATGATCACTTACGTTCAATTTCATTTTATCACATTACTGGAAATTAGGCTCCCACTTTTTTTAACATATGTCTTCAGAAAATAATTGGCAGTGTGTTAACCTTTTATGGAATAATAAAAGTCAATTTCAAGAGAATTAGATAAATTTTATATTTTTTTGTGTTATATATACTTCACATAATATGTAAGTAGTTTCCTGGACACTGACCCTCAAATGATCATGAGGAATTTATTAAATTACTATATCATAAAGGAAATATATAAAAAATCTTGTCTGAAAAAAATGAGTCATCAAATGGAGATCCCATTTCATTCTTCCTTTCACATAGAGAAACTTTTATACTCAAAGTTGAATTCCATCACCTAAATTAGGGCCACATCATGTACTTTTGGAAAACATTTGTGGAACATATATTCATGTGCCAATTTGGAGGGATAAAAATTAATTCCTCTTTGATTCCAAAATCATCGATGGAAAGAGATATAAAATGATTCTAGAAATCATCCTATAAAATATATACCTTCTTGAACTATTAAATGAATAGAAGCCACCATTTTCAGAAAATTGATCTCATTTTACTAATAGCTTTGGAGACCCAATATGACACCTTGTAAAACATGATACTAAAATAAAATTCATGCTCCTCCAACTATAATTCCACCAGTAAATCAATGACATTACCCACAAACATCAACAATCCCTGATGTTGGAATTCACACAAAATATTTCTCTATGACTCAACATCCTATGCTAGATCAACACTCTTTTTGTTGAAAGGATTATCTTTCTATGGATCACTAACCTGATCTACACATTGATGATGAAGATGATCCATCTCTGCACGTAATAAAGAAACCCCTAATCCCAGTATCATCAAATAAGGTTGAGTATTGTTTGATTATATTTATATCACCCCAATTTAAACACAATGACAAACAAGTATGATGCACATACTTATCCAATATCTCTAAATACAATTAGAATTATCAATCAAACGGTGTTAAAAATATTAAGGTTCTTATGTAAAAATATATGTTCCCCTTATCTCCTGTTCCATATTCAGTCTCATTTATAACCTAACACGTAGGGGTTGAATAATACTATTTCCCTTCCAAACCCAAGTAATACTTATGAGTTTCTGACTCCAATATCTATCCTAAATCTCATCCATATCTATGGTATAACTTTTTTAAGACCCAAATATAAATGGGAACCCCTCTTAGTCCTATAGTGAATATTTGAGTGACCCCTTAGAAGACCACATCCAATAGTCCATGAGTTAGCAATTAGCACCGAGGGTATAAATCACTCAAAAAAGAGGAATTTACCTCATTAATATTGGAATAATATAATTAAAACCCCAATAAAATATATAACATAAAAAAACCAAATCATGAAATATATATAATGTCACATGGATATGAGTCTCTAAATTGAAAATTCCAAATGAATCTCATATGAAAATGAATTCACTATAGATCTAAAAAAAGATTGTATTTCCAATCATGGACACAAAATTCCTCTTGAAAACCTATGAAATACATTTATATATATAGAGGTGGTCATACAAGAATACTTAGTAGGATCCACACCAAAACCACTCATGAAAATACATAAAAATCATTCTGATGTTTCATTAAATAAAAAAAGAACCATTAAGAACCTAATAGGTCAAGTATCTCCCAACCTCACCATGTATTATTCACCAAATATTTCATCGAAGTATAATAAGAAAAAATCAGAAGGATATATCAAATAGGTACTTGAAAGTACTTCATCATTGGTTTGTCACTCTCATACCATAATAAAAAATTTCATGGTTCTCGCAAATCCTTCAAAATTCAGGTTTCAACAAATCACATCTCTTATCATAACCATTTTCCTCATACCACAACCATATAATCATTATTATAATATAATAACCACTACAAGGAACTGTATAGATGTTACCAAACACATCATCCTCACAAAATATCCATCATAGTCTGTTATAATGAATATGAAGAAAATCAACCTTATTCTCTCTTACTCCCATGTATTATCAACACTATATATCATCACTAAAACTACATAAACTACCCAAAAAATATATAACCTAACTTTACATAATTATTTAGTTTACATTTATACCAATATTCAGCCATCATAGCCTATGTGACACTTAGAATGGATCGCAGTGAAGTGGTAGTAGTCATCAATCTATTCCCTCACCAACCATGATGTTTAGATAAATCACACAAAACCCAAATCAGTTGGATATTATTAATATCATCTATCTTAGGAGTGCTGAATATAAAATAAAATTTAAATTGAAAAATATAATATTCAGAAACAATCCCAACATAAAATTACAAAGGTAAATAATTAAACTAACAAATATAATAATTTTTTAATTATCATTACTGATTACTATAAATCGCTACAACTTCTATAATGAAAATAATCCCACGTTCCTATAAAATAAACCATAACAATTATAAAAAAATCCCATTTAGAAATATTATTTCTTGTTTCAAGATTTTTCAATTTACCACTAGTATTACATTCACTATACATATTTAATTACAAAGCATTTTTTAATCCACCACCAATATTTATTCCAACATTACCCACTCACTTCATCTATTAACATTTCCACTGCCACCCATAGATGATTAAAATATTTTATACACCCATTTTGAAATTTATAATAATCATTTGCATTATGAAAACACTAATAAATTATTATACCATTCCCACAACACATAACCAGCCACAACACATTCCACCCTACAAAAAATGCCAATAACCACCACATCATCCACAAAACCACCTCCTGTTTCCAAAAAACCATCCATTCCATCACTTATATATCACATAACATCCCATGAAAAATTTCCACACTAAAATACACACTTTACCATGCCATATATGGAAAACTAGCCACAACACCGACTGCACATCTCACACCAAAAACCCAAACTAGGCACACTAATCCACTGCTAGGGAAACACAAATAAAAAAAAAATCAGAATATAGAAATCTAGTGAGAAATGTAAAATTTTTGTAACCAACCACTCAATAAACTCCAATTTTTATGAAAGGCCTTAAAATCTATATAAAATCTCTCACATGGGTGATAATATGATAATTATAAATTCTACACCACTAACTATTTAATATCATTAAGTGATTAACCTTTTATGAAATATGATTCAAATAATTAAATCTAAAAGTACACAAATATCACAATAATTGTAAGAAAAAATCCATAAAAATTCATTAATAATAATAAATATTATATAATAATGTAAAAACATGTGAATCAACAAATTCCTACTAATTTATTTTTGTCTCAATTCATTTTCATTATTTGTTTTATCATAACCATCTTCCCATAGTAAGAGAAATCATGTTACATTAACATTATACACAAAATAAATGAGATTACAAAAAAATACCTCAACTAAAGATTCAAAAGTATTAAATAATAATAAGGTGATAAAATTTATCATAGGTCCAAAAACCCAAATTAGGCCTCAATTGTCTAGATCACAACAACCCCATCAACCAATCATCCCAAAATAACCCAATCCAAAAAATATCACTAACAAAAACTCCCATGATGTAAAAATAGGGGATATTCAAGAAGAATATAGGTTAGCACACTCTGGATCACAAGTAATAGATATCCCACAAACAAGGGTAAAATAAAACAAAATAGTTTACAAAAATCACTAAGAACACACCTCTTCTCAGCTCCAATTTAGGGAAAATAGAGGAATTAAGAATAATTCAGATCATATTTTAAATTTTTACAGGTAATAGAAACTTATAAAATCAGGATGCAACATGTAATGAATACTTTACAATGGGATTGATTTAAATGAGTATACCTAATTCACACCATGAATCCCCCTTCTCTCCATTTCTTTATATATCAATGAACTCCCTAATATAATTTATCTATATTAGGGTCATGGAGATACTGAGGAACCATAGCCCAAAAACCCCTAAAATAAAAAATCCAAATAACATGACTTCTAAAACTCCACAAAAAAACTTCAGAACCATTATATAGTGATTCCAAGAATTTTATAACTATACAACTAGAAATCCAAGAATCAATACCACAACATCCATTTCCACTCCATTAAGTCCATTACGATAAAATAAAGAAACATCCCAATAGGCTTTATGACATTAATGAACACCCTCACATTCAAGTATAGAATATGGAATAGAAAATATATAATATTTTTAAATCTAAACATAAGTTTTTCTTTGGAAATCATGTTTTTAAACTTTTCCAAAATCATCTTCCAAATCTTCCATGACACAAAAACCATGTACACCCAACTACATCCTCCCAAAAATTGAAATTTCAACTTTAGAAACCCCTCTTTTCAAATAATCTTCTCAAAATTCCTATAAAACTCACAAAAAAATAAAGTAACTAGTTAGAAATGTATGATTCATTACATTATCAAACTAGAATACAAAAATTTATTTATAGTACATAAATATATTGTGATTAAAAAATTGAATAAAACTAACCATGTCACATCTCATAAGTAAAGAATATAACATCACTAAGTAGGCACTTTATGATTGAGTGAAGGTATCCAAAAATAATAATTTCACTTTAGAATATTTCATATATCATATATAATGAAATATTTATTCCATGAAATTCATGGACATGAAAAAAATTACAAAAATTTAACAAGGTAACTCAAACTAAATATAATAATTAATTAAAATTACAATAATCGCCCCATATAAGAATTTAGGAAAAAATATCTTTTTCTGACACTTTCACTGGGGTGCATGCGTCCGAATCTTTTGGGGGGATGAAGGTGCTGTCTGTTGCCCCGCATTCTCGCTTTACAAAGGCGAGCGGTATCCGGTCCTTATCTCGGGATGTTTGCTTCTAGATCGAAATGGGATGATGGGATGTCAGTTCTTCCGTACATGGATTCCTCCTCAGAACTCGTCCCCTATTCTGGGTATCATTTATATATTTAATACATTTTTCGTGAAACTCTTCCTGGTTCCATATCTTCATCGCCGGTGAGGGAAGCAACCTTCGGTCAGGGGAGTAGTCACATTGGGCATCACTGGCATGTCTGGATGCTTGGACACTGGCGCGTCTATCTTATGTCCCATATTATAGGGTTTATTGAGGGCGTAGAAGCCCGAGGGATCCCACATCGAACGCGGGGAATCATATTCCATGGGCTTGCATCTGAGGATTTCCTAACCTTCACATGTTTAACATAGGGTATGCCACAAGTTTAACGTCCAACACAGATGGATCAGACTGATCGGAAGACTTACTGGAGTGGATCTGATGGGTGCAACCCTCGGAGGGAACACTGATATTGGGGCCAACATGTGATGGGATTCCCTAATGCTATTAACAGAAATGGATTATGAGGTGGAATGATCCCACAAGGATGTTACATCCCGGGTAAGAATCAGGATGCATGATGGGTGGATGAATGAAGTGGATGGTGAACAGGATGGGACCATCACAATGGAGATAGTGAAGTTGGGATTGAGCATCGAAGAGACTTCCTACGTATCCCCATGGCAATGAATCAAAGTCCGCATAGTTCGATGAACATAGTTCATCTTGATAATGGATTACCACTGGTTGGGGTTCCAATTGCTTACCATTGAATGAGGCTGACAACGGCTTACCGCTGGATGGGGTTCCAACGGCTTACCTCTAGATGAGGCTAACAATGGCTTACCACTGGATGGGGTTCCAATAGCTTACCACTGAATGAGGCTAACAACGGCTTACCACTGGATAGAGTGACAATTTATTTTCACTAAAAAAGGTTGACAAAGTATTACCTCTGAATTGAGCGACAACGGCTTGCCACTGAAATAGTGGCAATGACTTACTGCTGAATAGAATGACAACGACATTCCGCTGAATGGGGGAAAAAGTGGAATATATTTTAACATCGTGCAGGACGGGGGTGGACCGACGTGAAGTTTCTAGGACCATTGGTTGTTGCTATTGAACCTCAGGGAGGATTCCTACATACCCTTCCTTGGAAAGGATCAAAGTCCACATAGTTTAGGTTGGGCAAGAGATGGTCAACCGACGTGAATAAGGACCTAGGGTCAAGGTGGTGATGGGATGGAACCTCAGGGAGGATTCCTACATACCATTCCTTGGCAAGGATCAAAGACCACATAGTTCAGGATGGGTTTTGTGTGCAACATCTTAATATTGACTTGGAAGATAATGGCTTACCCATGAATAGGGTCCACAGTTTAACGTCCTACTGGATGGGGGTGAACCGACGTGAAGGGGGTAGGAATGACCAAATGTTGGGCTGGAACCTCAGGAATTCTTCCTACATACCTCTCCTTGACAAGGATCAAAGACCTCGTAGTTCATGGGGAGAATTTGGGGCTTACGCTCTTAGGCAGCCCAAGGTGTTTGTGAACCGACGTGAATGGGGTCGGAATGGCCAATGGGTGGTGGGATTGAACCTCATGGAGGTTTCCTACATACTTCTCCTTGGAAAGGTTCAAAGTACATGTAGTTTAAGTATGGGGGCTTGGTGCACCGACATGAAGATGGTCGGGATCAATGGATGGTGGTGGGCTTGAACCTTAGGGAGGCTTCCTACATACCCTACCTTGGCAAGGATCAAAGGCCACGTAGTTCAGGTGGTGAAGGGATTACACTCTAGGCTTCCCAGGGAGGATGTCATAGTCTATGCTTTCTCTCAGCCCACATGAGTCATGCTCGGTGTGAGAAATAAGAGGTAATAGAGACCAGACAATCACATCGCAAAAGGTGCATCCATGGGAAGTGGAGTGGGGCTTACACGTAGTTAGTGGCCCAAAGAGGAAACATGGGCATATGCATGGTTAGTAGCCCGAAGAGGTTGGGAATTACCCCATGATGGAGGCCAAATGGCGAAAAAGCCCAGCAGGAGAGGGATTTGGAACCAAAGAAAGGAGGGGAAGGGATGTTGCCCCCTACAAGAAAAGTTAGGGCCTTACACCAAGATAGATTCCCTTTCCCCACAGACAGACGACGCTCCGATAAAGAGGATCTCATTCCATGCGAGTAATGATCTCACTCCCGTGGAGACCATTGGGTGTGTAGAATGTCCAAGGTGGGTGAACCGTGCGTGTGATGCATGTGGTGAGGTCACTGGTTAACGTCATGTGCTGAGGACGATGGTTCTTGGTAGTTTAACATCATGTAGCTCAGATGAGGTGGGTTCACTCCACACCCTTAGGGCATACATAACTAGTACCCTCTACACCTTAGTAACAGGAAGCCAATGACAACGCTATTCCTAGGGGGTGTTATGGAGTGAACCATTGGGGGGGGTCCACGTTAGCGTTGCTATGCGAAGAAGAATTACATGTTAGCATGCCTATGCGATGAGGCATGAGGCGAAGCAACACAATGGGAAATATCATCCATTAGAATTTGAAGTTACATTGTGCGAACCTAGGAGGTTGCACATGAAAATGTTATATGGAGAAGGTGCTTTGGGCGCAGGAGGTGCCCCGAAATGATGCCTGGAAGAAGTACATCATGGGCGCAAAAGGTGGGAGGCTTGTGCACAAAATGGGAAGTTTTTTGAAAAACGGCAGGACCAACATGCAATTTAGCAGCATGCACGAAAAAGGGTCGTGGTGGTGTGAAAAAGGAATTATGTGCAAAATCGGCCGGGGTGGTGCGGAAAAGGAATTGGGATCTGAAGAAATAATTGCGCAAAAGTTGAATGAATTGCGCGCTGGGGAAGGGGCTCGGTGGAATTTGGACGAGGGTGAAGCCTATGTGGTCTCGTGCAAAGGTGGACCCCCGAGCAACATTGCACGAAAAATTTAGTACCTAAGAGACATATTTTGTGTGCATGGTATGTGAATTTCATGCCGGAGAGATGGTTCAGATTTCTCAGCCCGGAAGTCGAAGGGGGTGGCCTTCTATTTATAGGTGCTCAGGGTCGCGGATCCATGCAAAAAACTGCCCCACATGAAATATGGCGCGACGACGTTGGCAGTTGGAAAATTCAACCATGCGGGGTGATGGCGCGTATAAATATGTGCCCATGTGGAAAACTATCTCAACACTTAGAGTTTTTCATGTGGGATATATTTTTTCACCTGCTATTGATTTTTTACGAGGTCCCTCTGTGCCCCCTGGGATGGACCGCCGGTTCCAAATATGGCTTCGCTTTGTCGCACCCAAACCTTCTTCAGCCCTTGAGAGTTTTTCGGCTTCTAAAAATGACCCCCTCAGAATCAAATCAATGAGGGGATTCAAAGGTCTGATTATGAGGGAAATGCCGAGTTCCAAGATTCACTAGGGCCTGCGCATCCTCAAAATAGGAGCGGCGCCTAAAACCGATGTTTGGCACGGAATCCACTTTTTGCGCACTTGCGGAAACCCATCTCCAAGACCATAAAATCCCTACTAGTCCATCATTTCATACATATTTTTTTTGTGTGATAATACCGGAACTATCGCACGTGAAAAATTTCTTCGGACCTGCACAAAAAATGTTTCGGTTGCACGAAATCCACCGAAGTCAGCCTTCATTTCGTGCGCAAACTCGGGATTTTTCACACCTACTTCAGATATTTCGTGCCTGCTTCAGATATTCTGCACCGACCTCTATTTTTTTGCGCCAGCCTCTAATTTTTTGTGCCAACATCTTAAGACCTTGCGGCATAAGATGGCCGCCAATCGGGATGATGTTGTGGGAGAAGCCACGTTCGCTACTCGAAGGGCTGAGATGGTCGCCAACCCTGAGGTTTATGGTGACAGAAGGATCATATCCAGCAACCATACTCATTTCAACATGTTGACCCCAGTAATGAAGGAGTATTCAATATCTTCTAAACTACCGATATGGGACTTCAGAATTTGGGAGGAGGTACCCATGCCAAGATTTGAGGCTGGCACACTGTGGTCAGGGGTGACCTGCGAGGATGAACTACCTCAGTATAATATCACCTACAACGGAAATCCTGCTAGAGAAACCAGAAACATGGATGTTTACTTTCTGAATCCCAGGTACATGACCATTTCGGGGAGTGGCCCTGTTACGGATAATTCTTCGGCCCTTTACACAAGTACCTTTCGTCAGAGTGTTACTCACAAAACCCAAGGCTGGCTGTAGGATTGGGATCTGTAGTCTAGAGGAAATTTCACCAGTGAATGGGCATGTGTGTATTTGGTATTCCAAACGTGTGAGTAGTTTGGAGCCGAACTGCGGGACATCAGTTTGTTCAAGTTGGTGTGGACGTCACAGTTTGATTTCTATCGCCAGCACGAGCTCGATCTAGAGCTATTTACTCAATGGTCACCTGATACCAATACCATTCATCTTTATCATGGGGAAGTTGGCATCAGCCTTTGGTACATTCATTAATCGGGGTTATCCCATTGGATGGGTACTAGTATGATGAATTCCTCCCACCAAAGAACATATAGGGAGATGGATCACGAACCCCTATTCTGACATGGCACCTATTGGATCATGCTAACGAGATGTTGGGGGTCATGAATTTTTTTCAGGATATCACTTGCAAGAAATGATTTTTCTTATTCCAAAAAAAGATCAAGAAATCAAGATGTTGGGGTAAGGGAGACGGTGTCTGACCACGGAGCAGAGGAGTAAAATCGGATCGTACTGAAAAATCTTGGAGGCAGGGTACTATCATTCATGGGGCTTCTGCATAAATTAGAGTCGGGAACCAAACGTTCGTTACACTGGGTTGCTTGCCGCATTCCTAAGTGGGTGGCTCTTACACGTGAGGGACACAAGGATGGGAGTTCATCCAACGACCCTAGTGATGGTTGGAATCATGGATGCTAATAAAATATTTAATCTGGGAGTCCCGGTGTTGGCTCTTCTATACACAATTTTGGGACGCATTTCGAGAGGAGGGTCACTGAAGAGGATCTATGGTCCCTTCTAGATTTTTATGGCTGGGTCGCAGCACATTGCGATGGGTATACATTTCTGAACTCCATTCGTCCACCAGGTAATGGCATGCAACCATCCTTTCTAAAAATCACAGGGGTAATTCCATTGATGCTCAATGAGGAGGGAGTAAGGATCAGAATCTTAAATAATGTCAACTACACTTTCTACCCATTCCCCACCCTGACTGCCTAGATGATAGATAACAGGCAAGGCTCACTGGAGAAAAGGGATTACATCTAGAGAATCAGAGGTGGGGTGCTCATGTCCTGGATTGATGGGAAGATCTTTTGTGAGCCCTACGTGCCATCTAGGTTCTCTAGGCAGTTCGGATGCCTTCAGCGAATTCTGAAGAAAGTGCACACAGTTGTTTGGGAGGAAAGGTATCCTTGAATTCTTCACCAAACATGGATGATGTTCAAGATCCAAGGCTCTGGTGATGCTATCACATTTCCTCCCACCGGAGATGATTCTGGCCTCTCAACCAAATATGCTGAACATTGGGACATAGAATACCCTAAGGGGTTTGTCTGGAAGCGAGTTTGACAACTCATGTTATTTAGCGTAGAGCCTGGGTGGTGAGAGATCAGACAAGGTGCTGTTGGGGGGGGGGAGTTCGGAAGCATGTTAGGCAACTAGTACTGTACAGGTCAGGACATCAGTAGTGGGGACGTCGCACAGAGCCGCCGAGCCCTCATCACCTAGTGGGAGAGGGGCTCATGTAGCAGCCATGGATCTCCCAGGGAAGAAGATAAGGCATCTACTTAAACCTTCCGATGGCGCAATATTCATGGCTCTTTGCTCATCGTGGATGACCCAACGATAGTCAATGGGTACTGAGGATCTTTAGAAAAAGGTAGTACAAGATGGAATCCAGCTGCTGGAGGCCAGACGCATTAGGGTTGTCGACAGGGTGGACGTTCATCGTCGGCATTCATATCTAATGGCCACGAACATGTATGCATGTCTACAGGGTCAGCGTGAAGAGCCATATTTCATGGTGAAAGTAATTCTCAGCCAAAATTATGATCTACAAAGTATTCCTTTAGAGGATTACTACATCAATGATGAAATAGAGGGTGCTGAGATGGGAGATGAGGATGAAGGAGAAGGTGAAGGAGGGGGTGAAAAAGAAGAGTACCTTCAAGGTGTTGGGTCTCAGGGGGCGTCCAACCAGGGGAGTCTCTGGGAGAGTGGAGAGATCATCAGTTCTGATGTTGATATAACTGAGCTATTTGAGGTATGTCTTATCCCTTATCTATCCTTTCCCATCATCATTTTTGTATCCCTCAATCAGATCTCCTTATCCTGTTCAGGAGAATATGGGCGCAGACCAAGGTTCTCCATTAAAAGGGGAGGAGGCGCTGATAGAACAAGGCGGGGAGCCAACACCCATTATTGAACTGACTAGCGTTGAGGGTCCCCTATAATGGAAGCTCCTACAATGGCTAGAACATCGGAGACTGATGCTTTGGGATCTTTTAAGTTCATTACTTCAATGGCGGTATTTTCCGCCGAAGAGTTCAGTTGATCAGGGTGTTCATTGTTTGTGCAGTAATCACATCCTTGGAGGCTCGTCAGTCTGCCAAACCTGGGTCATCCGCAGTTGATTCAACTGCGAATGTTTCATCTCATTCAGGACACACTTCTCAAACCGAGCCGACCCCGATGCTCGGTGAGCAAAGGGCGGCGAACATCAGCGGTGCCAATGCTAGGTTGCGGCTGTAAGTTGGCGACGAAACTACCAAGACCGAGGCAAGAGAGGAAGGTAACCTAGGCATTGAAGAGCCTATCCCCTTGGGAGGAACAATCAAAGAGGACCGTCCTACTAGATATTTGGCTTCCTTCCCCAACTATCGGCCCACATACCCTAAGGAGATTGATGATTCAGACTCAGAGGCGGATGAGGAGTGTCGAATGACATGACGCAAAGGATGTAAGTTCATCAAGTGCTTTCTCTACCAGCCTCAGATGGAATGGCTAAAGTATATGGGATCACTCCACACCTGACTACACTTTCTCTATGCCGGAGGGGTGGATTCTCAATGCCTTCATTCGACGGTACATGACTACATGGCCGAGAATCTGCATGAGAGCAGCTGACGCTCCGACGTTGCTCGGTGTAGGGAGGGGTTAGAGAGTAGCCAAGAATTCATAAATGCAGAAGAATAGGCCCGACTCCATGATGAACAGGTGAATGAAAATGAGATATTCATTGCCAACTGTTCTGAACTTGTGGAGTAGTTGAGGGCCCAGCTGGTAGATGCCCAATAGCAACTAATGGAAGCAGGTAACCAAATAACCAGACTTCAAACTGAAATGGTGCATGAAAAAGCTAGGGTCAATGGACTATGCTCTATGGACACTGATGAAGAAGGAGTCCTCAGGGGGCGGGAGGCAGTCTGGGAGGCCACCATCCAAAAGGTTGTGGTGCTAGAATGGTCCATCCACGAAGCTGAACCTTAAGGGTCTTGTTTTGGTCAATCTCATAAACTCATTTTTCCTTGTTGCTTCTTATCATGAATTGCATGTATGGATAAACTTATTTATATGTTCTTTTGGTTTAACTCATTCAACCAAAATCCTAAAATAAATAGAAATCCATTCCCATGTTCACGCGGGTCGCACCCAATTTTAGAAACAAGGGATGTTCGTACAAGTACTTCATTTGATCGTGGGAGTGTCAATCAAGGTTCAGGCTTTCGAGATTTGAATAGCCAATACGGATTCCCGAGAAGATAAGAGGGAGGTATAATTAAATGAAGAGGGCCTCAAAATAATTTTCATATTGTCTTCCCAATGTTCTATAGTGCACGAGCGGGATAACACCAGGGACATTAGAATCAATCTGAACATTGGGGAATGGAAAATATGAATCACAATACCCAGGATTCAAAAAACTATGTGGGTGGATTGAAAATGAAGGAAAACTATTGATCATATTTGATACACATTATCCTTATTGTGTTATCCTAGAATGGGTATACCAAATGAGTGCTGACCACTGACAATGTTCGAAACACAAAGCCTGGCACAAATTGTGATCCATTTGTCTTTCTGAAAATTGACCCAGGGCAATAGGCGGGCTATAAGCCGAGCATCCATAAAGTTAGGGGTTCTTTTAGACATGAAAGAGGATGGGGTCTGAATAAAGGGCACACAAAGCATGTAATTTAGAGTTAGGGTTTGTTCAAATAGAGTCCATCACTCTTGAAATTATGCCATTGTGGTGGAAGCACATTAGATGGGTGCATCAGTTTGATCATGGATAATTCCTACTTTTAGACAGGACCTCTTTGGAATGGGAGATGTTACTTCCCAATTTCATTGTGGGGCATCCCAAAATTGTTCAAGGAAAAGCTGCAGCTACCTGTTTCTCCCAAGGGGTCAGGCCAGGGGGCCGAAAATGCGGAGGAATAGGAATTGTGACTCCCAGGGGCTGGACCCTAGTCGAAATACCTAGGTGTCTCTATGTATCCCATGAGAATGGGAATCGAGACATACGTAGTTCTAAGATAGGTCTTATTTTAATATCATAGAACTCATAACAAGGATTGGTATGTAATGCAGGGGACACATGGTAAGGTGATTATGAAACTCGACGTGAATGAGGACCCGAAGTCAAGATTACCATGTGTTCCTTGGGGAAGTGTTTAGGTCATGGGACTGATAACTAAAATTAGGTTGGTCCCATGGGGAAGTGCCTAGGTGTCTCTATGTATCCCATGAGAATGATAACCAAGTGGTACATAGTTCTAAGAGGTGGCACAGTAAGGTTCCCATAGTAGGGATAAAAGGGGCATGCGGGTGTGGCCCTCAGACCAACAGAAGCTGTATTTGATGTATCTTGTTTGTCCATTGTGGGTGAATGTTTATTTTTGTAAAGAGTCAGGCCTAGGATAGAAAATCCTAGAATCACCACCAGAATCATGCCAAATGAAGGAATTGACAAATGGTATGGTGTTTGACCGATACCAAACATGATGTCCCTTGAGCAGGGGCACCACAGTGAATCGCCATTTTTTTGTCGTGCGACCAGGATGATACTGTCACAGTTTAAGGTCATGTGATGTGACAAACCCATAATTTTAAGGTTGTGCAACATAGACATGGTAGATACAAGGCTAAAGGGGGAATGTTCGTGGTGTAATAAACATAATCGTCGTTATTGAGGACGTAATCACATACCACACCTCGCGTTATTCCATGAAGGAATCCTCGGGACGAAGGGCCAACTAAGTTTAAAAGGTATAAAGTAGGAGAGAAAAGCTCTTAGTTAAGGTGGCACTAAGGACGAGATGCTTGGGTGTTCTTACATATCCCATAAGGATGGGAATCAAGCTACACGTAGTCTATAGAGGGGAAATACAAACAGATCTTAATTTAAGGTCTTAGAACAAGGACCATGGATAAGTGGGACTATTCCAAGTAAGTTCATGCCTTACCCCGATTCCAAAGACTATGTGAGTCAAAATTGGTGTATGAAATAAGGGTGGGTAAGGTATTTGCAATACGTGGAATACATGGAAAGAAAAAATTGGTGGGGCCCCGAATGATTAACTTATCACAGGTTTCTCCTCCTAACGTGTGGATGCACACCATGGAATAATACCATGAGTTTCAAAATTATACATGGACATGATGATGTGGAAAATAGTGTGATTCATGTAATCGACAGTTTGGGCTTAATGGGGTTGGTGTGACGAAGTAGGATATTTTTTGATTGTATTGGAAACATAGATTCTAAATCATGTGACCTGAGGTGGGAGCAACAAACGAGCGTCGATCACTAATAAAATTCACAACGTGATACTTGTATAAATTTGGTGCTCGAAACCCTTGAGGACGTTGGCCCATAATGGTAGTAGGGCCCTTAGTCCTAGAATACATTCCATTCATGGGTCTCTTTGGGTGTGAAAGGTGATGGAATCCCTAGTGAAGGGGAACGCGAATCCTGAGAAATGGATGAAACCATGTCATGGCAGAATCCGAAACTCTGGGTGCTGAACTAGATTACTCTTGGACGCATTGGTGAATCACCAGAGAGGGTCAGGGGGCTCATCTTGAGAGCAGCCGATTTGAAAAGATGAGGATCGAACAATGGGATGGAAAATATCAGGAGGAGGAGGTAAATGGCATGGTTGTAACAACACCTGGTGTGGGTGAGAACATAATCCCATACCACACCATATGGTCATCTGCAGGCCAAGGGACCAATATGTGGTTGGAAATGAAGATGAGATGATCGGACGTTCCTACGTATCCTATGAGTATGGGAATCAAGCCACATGTAGTTCTGGAGATGAAGCACATAGGGGTAAGATAGCCCAAAGAGGGGGGGGGGGGGTTACGGCACAATGAATAACCTGATGTGAATTAGGACATAATCTCATACCAAACCGTACAACCCTAAATAGGAACTTGGGTCATGTGGCCGAAAAGGCTGAGGGGCCTGAAAAGGCCAAGGTCAGAAAGGCCTGACTAGTTTTCAGTTTAATGTCTTACAATGAGGACGAAGAAAGGGGTACGATACCCCAAACAACGGAGGTGTATGGTGCGACGAGTTACCTGATGTGAATGAAGACAGAATCCCATGACACACCATAAAACCCAATATAGGATCTTGGGTCGGGGCCCGAAAAGGCCGAGGGGCCTGAAAAGTCCTAGGTCAGAAAGGCCTGACCAGTTTGCAGTTTATGGTCTTGTAGTGAGGATGAGTATGGATAAGGTCTCCAGTCCAAGAATGTGTATATAATGAAGAGAAAACTTACATGAATGAGTACATAATCCCATACCACACCATACAATCCTACAATAGAGAACCTGGGAAGGGGTCCTGAAACTGGGCACGCGAAGCACGACAGGGCCTGTGCTCGAGTTATGGACTATAAATGAAGGGAAGGATGTATCAAGGGGATATGTGTGGCATGGAGAAATATCTCGATGTTAATGAGGGCATAAGTAAGCTCCACAACACACAAACCTAAATGTGAACTTGGGCCAGGGGCCAGAAAGGGCCAAGTGGCCAGAAAAGTCCAAGGGGCCTGAGGCCAGGTGTCTCAACCAATGGTAGCCATACGACCTCTTGTTTGATTACCGCCTCATCACAGCTCCTAAGTCCATGTGATCATTTTTTAGTGTGGGAAACAAGGATCCGGATTCGGCTCTCCTTGCCATATAGGGGTCTAGTAGCTGGCATCGCCCTAGGGGAGTTCGTCACCTAGATATACAATGGGGTAGAATGAACCACTACACTCAATGTTTGGGATATCTTGAGGCAGATCTAATGACAAAGGATATCTGTTGACCATGTTCGAACACACAGTGTCATTATAGTTACCTAGAATGGAGACAAAAAATGAGCATCGACCACTGACCATATTCACAACGCGGGATTTGTATTGATTTGTTACTCAACATACTCGATTGTGTTAGCCCAAAGTGGTAGGATAGCCCTAGGGCCTAGCATCTCAGCCATTCGGGGGACCTTATGGATGGTAAGGATGATGGAGTCCCAATCAAAAGAGTGGTTGAAGCATAGTTTTACCCATCTGTGAAAGAGGGGAACAACTCTGGGGAGTGGGACATATGGTGGGACCGAGGCGAGCTCGATGTGAATTGAGGAAAAAGTCTACACCACACCATATGTCATGACCCGAGGGAAGATTCTGGAATTTATAATTGGACAACATATGAAATGTCCGGGAATTCATACATATCTCGTGCGGATGGTAATCAAGCCGTATGTAGTTCTTCAAGGCCATGCAGTTCAACTTCATGTGGTGATGACGTGGGAGGATAGACGAATGGGGAGCAGGCACATGGTGCAACCATTATAATCTTGGCATGAGTGGGGATAAGGAATCCTACACCATATCATGCAAGGATCCTTTGAGAGAACTATACCCAGGGGGGATACTCAAAGAGATGAGTTTGGGGCTGGGCTCAAGACGAAATTCTTGAGCATTCCTACGTATCCCATGCCGATGGGAATCAAGCCACACGTAGTTCTTAAGATGCAGTTTAATGTCATGCAAGACGATGCACAGTTTAAACACATATAGGACTGAACAGTTTAAGGTCATGCTGGACCAGTATCCAGTTAAGGGTCATGTGGGACGAATAGATTAAGGTCATGCAAGACCATCATCTAGTTTAAGTTCATATAGAACCAGACAGTTTAGGGTCGTGCTAGACCTGCTGGCTTAGGAAATGTATTACTTGAGAAACATGGCATTGGTGGGAGGATTTATACTCTCACCATCCATGGTCACAAGGGAGTATTCTCCATTGGGGTTAAACCTATGAATTATGTAAGGTATTTCCCAATTGGGCTCCAACATTGGTTGTTTCTTTCCAGGGATCATCAGTGTCTGGAGGGACAATACAAAGTCACATTACAGGAAAGATAGGAGTCGAACCATCTTGTTGAAGGCTCTAGCTATCTTATTCTAATTCCTTTCCATATTGTGTTTGGCACGAAGCCTATTCTCATCAAGCACTTCCAATTTAGCCAGATGAAATTTGGGTACCTTATCTGGCACCTGCTAATCATAGACTACTGTGCGTAACGAAGGTATATGGATCTCGATGGGCAAGACGACCTCAGTTATGTACACCAGGGAGTATGCAGTCACCTATGTGGAATACGATCCATCATCCGATAATCCCAAAGAGCAATGGGGAGCTTGTCTGGCCAACTCTTCTTGTTCCAACCAACCGGTTTATGTAGAATATTAAATAGGGTTTTGTTGAATGCATTGATATATCCATTTTCCTGCACGTGATAGCGGGAGGTATGGTTCGAACAAATGTTTTAATTGGCATACAATTTCTTTAGCTCAGCTGCTTGGAATTTGGTGTCGTTATAGGTGAGAATGGCATGAGGGATTCCAATTCAATAGATGACATTGTAGCTCATGAAGTCGACGATAGAATGGGCCTTGACCTACTTGAGCGGAACTGCTTCTGCCCACTTGGAAAAGAAATCTATTACGGTCTGGATAATCCTACACTGGCGAGTTGTAACTGGTGGATATTGTCCCATGACATCGAGTCCCCACAGTGAAAACATCCAAGAGTACTTGGTGGAGTGGAGAGGTTCTGGCGGCCAATACATGAAATTAACATGTTTTTGGCACGTGTGAAATCATTTGGTGAACTCGATGCAGTCATTGATCATGGGAGGCCAGAAATATCCCAATCTCTAGATCTGATGGGATAGCTTCGGCCTAGTCTGGTGAGCCCCACAGGAACCGGCGTGTACCTCTAGAATGACCTATGAAATATCGAAACCTTGGATGCAATGGAGGAGAACACCATCAAACCCATGCTTGTAGAGGATCTGCTCAAGACTGGGACCACTCTAGAGGGTAAACTATAGTGCGTGGCATCAGACTTGTTTGTGCTTAGCCCGATCAGTTGGGAGGTAACCATTTTGGAGATACTCCACAAAGGGGAGGGGGTCTCTAATCGGGATTCACATAAACCACTACAGCTGAGGAACCTGGGGATCCTGATGTGGAGGCTCTAATATTATGATGGCTTACCCGTAGGCAGTATACATAATCTGGGGTGATGGGAGAAATGACTCACCGATGTTCCACATGTATAATCAGATCATCCTACTCGGGTTCTACAAGTGATGCAGCCAGGCCGGAAAGGGCATCAGCTCACCTGTTCTGAGATCAAGGGACATGAGTTACTTCCTACCAAGATGGGAACTAATCCATGAGCTAGAGAGTGATCTCCAATGATGTTATGATCTCTGGCGTTCTAAAGACATACTCACTGTTGATTTTGTTGATGACTAGTTCAGAATCCCCTTTACCAGAAAATGGGGAACAAAGATCTCAAGGGCTAGCTCGAGGCCAGTGATAAGAGCCTGATACTCAGTCCCATTGTAGGTGCAGCCTTCTGACAATAGGAATGAGTAAGGCAAGATGGCTTGTGTTGGGGTAATAAAGACAATACCCAGGCCCACTCTGTTGAGTATGAGATCATGGAGCCTCCTACTAGTGGGGCTATGGGAGGCACCATCAATGTTCATTTTCCAACACCGAAAGACATGATCTACCAAGAGGATTGCCTCGTCAGGAAAATCCAGGTCCAGGGACTAGTCCGTGGGGGTTGGATGGGTAGTAAGAAAATCTTCCAATGTTATTACCTTGATAGATTTATGAGGGACGAACCAGATGTCGAAATTCTGGAGGATTACCGTCCACCGTTCTAGTCGGCTGATCAACAAGAGGCGGTTCAAAATTTACATCAACAGGTCTACCCGAGACACCAGCTGCACCTTGTGGTGCTGCAAGTAGTGTCACTATTTCTATACTGTGAATACCAGTGCACTGATACTCATTTTTATGGGGGAGTATCTGGTCTCTGTATTGATGATCATATGAATGAGGTAGTAGAGACTGTTCTCCATCACCTCATTGTTCTTCTAGGTGAGAAGGGCACCCAGAGATCGTTCCAAGTCAGTCACGTATAGGATTAGAGACTTTTCGGAGACAGTTGGCATCAAGACCGGATGCTAGATAAGATACTTCTTGATTTCCTTGAAATCCGTCTAGCACTCTTCGTCCCATTCATAGGCAGATCCTTTCATAATGAGCCGAGAAAATGGCTTACACTTTCCGGCCATATTCGCAATGAATCGGTGTATGTAGGCTAAGTGGCCTTAGAAACCTCGAAGCTCCTTGATAATGCTTGGAGGCGGCATCTGTATGATGGCCTTGATCTTCTTTGGGACAAATTTGATGCCCCGATACCTGAAAACAAATCCAAAGAACTTCCAAGAGGTAACCTTGAAGGCACATTTTGACGGGTTCATCAACAGGTGGCGGGAACAGAGGAAGCCGAACACATTCTCATGGTCTATGAAATGGTCATGGATTTGGAGGTATTTGACCACCATGTCATCCAAATTTCATTCCACCAGTGTCCCAATGATTGGCTTGAATATGCGGTGCATGGCCCGCTGTTAGGTGGCACCTTGATTTTCCAGGCCGGAGGGCCTAACCTGGTAAGAAAAAGTACCTTGGGGCACCCTGAAAGATGTGGACTCCTCGTCTTGGAGGGACATTCGGATATATTTGTATCTGAATTAACCATCCATGAATGAGAGGACTTAGAACCCAGTTGTAACATTGATCAACCATTCCTTCACAGGAAGGGGAAAATTATCCTTCGAACAGTGACGATAGAGATCGAGGAAGTCGATATAGACTCTGATATGTCCGTCATTATTCCTGACTGACAAAATGTTGGCTATCCACTTGAGGTAATGGAACTCCATGATGAAGTTGTATTTGATGAGCTTTCCAACTTTGGCATCAACCATGGCACCATGAGAAGGGTGCATCTTTCTAGGAGGTTGGTTAAACCCACAATGATTTGTCAGGAGACCGAGGCGGTGGATGGCTTCCTGAGGATCTAGTCTTGGAATCTCATCATAGCTCAAAGTGAATACATTACAATTCTACTTCATAAAGTCTATGTACCATTGTTGTTCCTCAAGAGGCATCGCGGAACTAATCAATGTGGGTCTTGGGTCTACTTCGCTACCATGGTTTACTTGTACCAGTTCATTGAATGTGGGGGAGACGCCCTCTTCATAGGTGGGGGGAGCGTCCTACAGATCCTCTTCTTCAATTATAGAGACATCCACAGTGGGAGGAGCTTCCTCTAGGTCTAAAGATTCTGACGGGAGGGTGGTACCAGCCTATACAGCAGTGGTCAGTGCTTCTGGAGATTCGGGTACTGCCGAAACCATAACAATGAAGGGTGGCGAACCGATCCCATCAGGCCTTCGGCCCAAGGGGCCATGCTTAATGATATAAATGAAATAGTGACACGTTTAATTGAGCTGTTTAATTCCATCCCAATGAAATAGACACATATGAAGTACTTCTATGTCCATGGGGAGGACATCCCGAAACTGTACGGGGGTAGGAGACTCTGGGATCACCTAAGCCTAATTTGTGTTGGAGTATGAGGTTATTTTCCACTGTCACTTGGACATGGGAGTATGCTTCCCCCTTTTACTAGAGACAACAAAACATTTCCCCATTCCAGGGGTTGTGGACTCCAATCGATGGATCAGGAAGACATAGGCGTCATCTAGACCTACCCATGGGTCAGTTGTAACTACCACGGGTTCGACCTCACTTTCCTGAATCTGTTTATCCTTTCTCTTGTAATAATAAAATTCCAGATATTGGGATTCACAAGAGGATAAAGGAGATGAATCAACTTGGAGTGATCCTACTAGAACATTAATGCAGTACTTGAGGCATTGGTGATATGAATAGGGGGCCGCTGCGTGCAGGTGGAGCCTTGGTATTCCCATAAATGCAATGTCCACGGTGTCCTAAGAGACAACCATAAACTCTGTGCTGGCAAGTAGGTCACAAAATGGTTCTTAAAATGGATGTTAAAAATCAGAGATTTATCTATCCTATCATATCCTTGGATTTTAAAATCAGAGGGGATCAGGTCATCTTTAGATAACCCCAACTTCCAAAGTTTTTGTGTCAGGATAAGGTTAATCCTAGAGCCAGTGTCAACAAGATAGTGGTGAACCTCCATGCTGTTAAATTGTTTGGTGATGTATAGTGGGAGGATGTTCCCCTATATGGGAGATCCTTCATCTTCTCCGGTGAACAAAATGATGGTCTGACATTTGGCGTTCTCGAACGCCTCAACATGAAAGGCTTCTACAGTTGCAACCTCCATCTCAAACTGGAGGGGGCTTCTTAAAGCCTTAGAGAGCACCTCACTCATATCTGATGACAAGACAAGGGCTTTAAGGATGGAAAGCCTCGCTGGGATGCGGACAAGGTACTAGAGGACATAATATTTCTGCAGCCTGCGTGAGCTTCTGCTTGGCGGAGGCCGCTCTATGACAGGATGCATGGCAGGCCATGCTGGCGGGGCCGACAGTTGATTGGTTCTAGGAACATCCTGCCGTTCACTAGTCAATGCCTGAAGAGTAGCTATCAGATGAGTACCAGATGAATGAGATTAGAAAATAGTAGGGGGAGGTAGGTTGTGACATGGGCGAAGTGACTCTGCCTGATCCTGTAACACAAACGGTGGTGGAGGCAGGCACGATGAAACTGGATGAAGAGGCTATGCATGGTGAGTTCGGTGTTGAGCCTGAAGTATGGTCTCAATGGCATAGATGGATTTTCTGGAGGTTCCAATTGATGTGCCTTAACATCCCATATGTCTAAGGCTCTGTCGACGTTGGTGTCAGCTGGGGATGTTGGAGAGGTTCGTTTGGAGATCCCCATCATCAGGAGTCATATATTGGTTTACCAACTCCACAATATTAACTGAAGCATACCCTTTACTATCACTTGAAGAGTCATCCATTACTATAAAGATTCTAGGAGGAATCCCCATCTCAGGGGGCATGAAGTCATCAATTTTGCGGGATGGCGATGGAATTGGTGGGGCGTGTTGCTTTCCCTTACGCCACCAACGCTTGCTCTTCTTGGATGAGGTATGCTGAGATGATGATGCCAAAGTGGTGGCTGCAGTTTCTGAAGGCTCTGGATGATTCATGTGTTCTATAATGATACCATGGGCACGTGTGACCGTTTTTTCGAGCCATCCAGTCATCATAAGTCTGGGACCCGTGGTTAGAAACCTGCTGTCACTCACCTTCATTGTCGCTGTAGCTATCTGGCATTACGAAGACACCTGCCACTTGTGCTGGGACTGGGACCAGTCGGACTATGTTGTTATCGACCTGGTCTTGAAGCCAGTCTTTGAACACATAGCACCACTTGAGGGTGTGTCCCAGAATCCGGTGATAGGGGAAAATGTTGGGGTGATCCTTGAGGTTTGCCTCTTCTGGCCTTCTGCACTCATGAAAACGCACGATCCCTTGTTCCAAGGCACTTCTGAAATAGTCAGAAACCTGATTCTCATTGAATGAGTAGGTCTGTTTTCTTCTTCCTAAAAAGGGTGACCTTGTAGTATGGACCTGACGAGGAACTGGAGGAGCCTATCAAGGAGGCGGATGCTGGTTGTCCAACCTGGGTGGTGGCGACGCATTACGTGGGGGTACCTGCCGATTCTGAGGTGAACGCTGCTAGGCTGGAGGCTACGCCTGTGGCAGCGGGCCTTTACGAGGTTGAGGATGTGGCTCCTATAGTAATTATTAAAGCTATTTTGGGGCCTCTATCTAGGCCACTGTGGCGGGCTCAGTGCTAAGAGTTCTTCTTGCAGGGATTGCGGGAGGCAACGGCTGTGCCTGGATAGCCTGTTGTAGGGCTTATTCCAGGAACTGGGCCTTATCAGAGAAGTCATGAAATCCCCTGGGGTAGTTCTGGGTTATTAGAGAGGGAACCAGTTCTATCTTGAAATTTCCTGCACCCATCGTCAGTAATTTCTCATAAGTCAGTGGCATGTCAAGGGAATATGCAAGCCCGTTCCAGCATGCAATAATGTCCACGACATGATCTTTTGGCCTTTTTTTGTACTTGAAGAGTTTTGTGATGCTTGTTTTTCACGTGGTTAAGCACAACTAGTAGAGTAACTACCTATGAAGGTCCTCCTAGCTGGTTAAGAATCCGAAGGGGAGCTAGCTGTACCAGACGAATGCAGGCCCCTCCAATGTCTGGACCAAACAGGGGAGCTTGGCAGCCTCCAACCGAGCTGGAGTTCCTAACATGGGCCCACACCTTAATTTGAAGTGGGACAGGTGCTATGTCAGATCCTCTATCCCGTTAAAGGGGGAGAAGGTGGGATTCCTGAAACCGGGAGGTGCCGGCATATCATCCACCCATGCCGGGTATGGCTTACCAACAGGTGGTATTTCCACTTGTCATGTTTCCAATGTCTCAAGGCGGGCTTTGAGCGGGACCATAAGATCATCTGGGAGGGGGTCCCTATCTTGATGGGGGTCCCTAACTACGAGCGCGTTGGATAGTTCTTCAACATAGTAAATAGGATCAAAGGCTCGTGGAGCGGCTGGAACAGCGACATGGGAGGTAGCTGGGGGAACCCGAGCTAGATTCCACGGATTTCCACACCATTCAGGTGGTTTTGGCGAGACATACCGCACCCTCTTTCCGTGAGTTTCGACCTTAACCATGTCTGTAGGGGCAATGTGATCAGGGTTTCTTGGAGGCAGCTCAGTGAAGGAATATTGTTCCTACCCCTACTGTACTAGACTAGGATTTCCGTAGTTGGACCATCGCTCTGTAGCGCGTTCATCGAGGAGGTCATCGACCAACTTCTTCTACTCAGAAATTTGTTGCCGCAACATGGCCTTTTTAGGATCCTCCTCCATCTTCTGAACTGAGGAAAACAGGTTGGAGTGCATGGAATCTCTGACCTTTTCTTTTTCCTTACTGGAATTTCGGCTAAGTACCAATTCCTTGGGGGGTGTAGGGAGACCAAGTAGGTTCCTCTGCTGGCGTGTAACCCTCCCCGATGGGAACAATAGCGGTGGAACACCCCTTTGGCGGGTAATTCACCATAAAGAAGCTCCAAATCATCCACGTTTTCCACTATGTCAGCCATGTTGACCATGACACTCCCTAGGGGCATGTCATCGATGTTTCCTAGCATGTCGGGCTGCCGCTGGATAGAACTAAAGAGGATGGCAGCATACTGCCCCCAGCCACGGATCTGCATGTGGGGGATGCCTCCTTGATAATTTTGCGGAGTACCCTGAAACTCTAATCTCATTGTTGTTGGAGAGCCTTACGGCGGTCTGGTGACTCGAAGTGATGGGCCACAGGTATCGCAACCAGATCGACCAGACGACATCACTTGCCAATATCTTCTAGATGTTCTTAGCTCCTAGGATAAACCAATCACTAATGAAGAAGGTGAAAGTGAATTACCCAAAGGGTTTGGCAGAAACATTCAACCTCCCATGGGGTGAGGGAATCCTGTGTGCGATAATTCGGCGCTGCTACAGGCCAAAACTTCACAGGGAAGTGGTCCACTACAAGGTTGTTCCATAAGCTCCTTAGCTTGGATTCATGGTCTGGCCCCTGATTTCCCCATTCGTTAACTGGGGGTGGATGAGGAACCAGTAGCGGCACTGAGGTAGATGGCTGGGACGACAGGATGGCCAGTGCAGAGTACGGTTAACAGGCTGACTGGCCGCCAATTCTTGGGCAGTCCTCCAAAGACTGTAGAGACCTGGATGCTATGTCACGATAAGACGGGCTAACGACCGCAGTTTCCACATCAGGGGCTAGGGCCGTTGGTGATATTTCACAATGATGCTCTCCTACCATTGGCCCCTAGAATAGTTCTCTGTGGTCTCTTGTTGAGGTATATATCACTTATGGTGATGATGGTGGTGATTTCACGAACATAACCTGCAGGGTCACTTGATTTTTATCTTCTTGTATATACATGCAGAGGGAGGTGGTAATCTGATGAACTTAGTATTTCAGTAGTACTATGATGATATGCCTTATTCCTACCCCTACCCTTGACTCAGATGAGTGAGAGGAGGGTTCATGTGATGAATCGTACTCCGCTTTAGAGTCTGAGAAGAAGATCATTTTGATCTCCATCCGGACCTTCCCAGATTTCTTCTTATGGCAGCGATGACCTACCTTCCTACCTCGGTGTGGATCCTAGGGATAGGGATGATTTATGACACCGGGTCCTTCGGCTGTATTGGTGTTGGGGCAGAGAGGGTTTCCACCCGAGAAAGGTGGGGTGCGAGGAGCACCGGGAAAAATGTTGAAGTTGAAATGGGGAGGACCTCCATGGGTAGTGATAGAGCGGGGAGGACCTCCGCTGGAACTGGAATAAGAATGGGGAGTACCTCCACGCTTGTTTTCCCTGGTGACCTCATTAGGAGGACGGTCCTCTTGCCGGTCTAGCTGAACACGGGCAGGACCTCCATGCTGGGTGTGGGTGGAGCGAGGCTGACCTTCAACCCTCCATTTTCTAAGGCGAGGAGGACCTTCACTAGCTACTAAAAGAACAATGGGAGGGTCCCCACATTGCAGAGAGACCAGATGAGCAATGTCCCTACACTGGTGGTCGGGGGAAGGAGTAATGATTCGATAGCCAGTGTAATGGACACAGGAGAGGCTTCCATATGAAGTGTCATCGTCACGAGGAAGGCCCTCATTAGGATAGAAGGTGTCATGGGGTGGACCTCCATGCCAATCCTTGAAACAGGGAAGGCCCGCACTCTTTGTGGTAGTGATACAGGGGGGAGATCTGTACAGGGTGGCGTCATTGCGGGTTAGCTCGTAGCAGCCACTACTTGTGCCGGCAACCAAGAGAGTCGACACAGCCTGCCCGTGGGGTAGTTGGGGCCTCGATCCGGGTTGGGCATATAGGCTCCCCAGCTCATTGTATGTAGGGAACTGGAGATATGCATTGGCGGTGGCTTAGGCCACAATAGATACCGTTGTTGATGCCCCTTGGCAGGCATCCTCAGCTTGCGCACGATGCTGGCGTCGGGTCGGACGAAATGGAATCGGTGTTGTAGGTATGTAGCTTACCTGCTCCTCATCCAGCAAGACTAGGTGGTGGAGCTAACGCGGTCGGGTGGGAGTCCTCTCTGGGAGCCCCTGCAATGGGACTTTGACAGGGCTGTCCCGGACCTCACCTACCTCATCTTCATGCGGCAGGGAGTCGTCAAAGCGTTTTAGGGACAGGCTCCTGAAGTGGTTGTATGTTAGGGTGGGGAGCAATGGCTCCCTGTGTGGCCCATGGGGGCAGTGTTGATGGCGAGGAGCGGATGCCGCCAAGTCCAGGTAGGCTATATCCTGGGTTGGGATTATTCCCTCCTCCTCGTAATAACACACGAGGTCATTGATCACCCTTCGTTGGATGACCTCGGACTGGGAGAGGGGACATGGGTGCCCCATAGTCATAGAGGTAAAATCTATCGTGGAAAAGGTGAAACCACGTGGGATGGCCATGTTGGTGCTACCCTTGAACCTACGTCGATGGGCAGACAGCGATCACGTACTTGGTGTAGCGACCTGATTGCTGAGAAGCAGGGAGATTAAATCATCAGTGCTGAATGAAAAAGGAGATGATGAAAAATGCCCCAGTGCCACCCCATCTTCCATGACCGCTAAGAGGGATCCATGCTGACAATGTCATAGAACGGGATGTCCAACGTTCTACTACCCCAAATTCTGGGGAGTTTCATGTCAGGCCCGCAATTTGCTTAGCGGGACCCGTCACTGGATAACTGGATCCGGTGACCTGTCAATCTATTGATGCCTCGAATGCTAATAATCTCCATAATAAGGGGAATAATTTCATGTCAGGTTCACCATTTTTGTTTCCAATGCATTCCACAGGGCACGCGCATCCATCTCTTTTATTGGGACGACTGTGCTGTCTATTGCCCCACATTCCCACATTCCAAAGGCAGGCATCATCTTCTCCTTATACAGGGACGTCTTCTCCTTGATCGAAATGAGATGATGGTATGTCAGTTCTTCCTTCTGTGGATTCCTTCTCCAAACTCGTCACCTAGTCCGGGTCTCCCTTATAGATATAATACGTTGTTTGTGAAACTCTTCATGGTGCCAAAACTTCATGGACGATAGTTAATTTCACTGCTTCTGTTGGGGTATTCCAAGGGGTCCGGTTAGGGAAGAAACCTTCGGTCAGGGGAGTAGTCATGTTGGTCATCACTGGCTTGTCTAGACACTCAGACACTGGCGTGTCTATATTCCGTCCCTTGTTATAGGGCTTCTCAAGGGCGTAGAAGCCCGAGGAATCCCACATTGAATGCATGGAATCATATTCTATGGGCATGTATCTAAGGATTTTCTCCGTATCCCATGTTTAACACAAAGTATGACACATGTTTAACGTCCAGTGGAGACAGATCAGGTTGATTGGAACATTGAACAGAGTGGATCAGATGGGTGCAACCCCTAGAGGGAACACTGATATTGGGGGCCAACGTGTGATTGGATTCCCGAATGTTTTTAACAGGAATGGAGTATGAGTTTGCATGATCCCACCGTGATGTGGCGGCCTGGTTAAGAATTGTAGGACCCTGGGACACCCTGAGAGGGGAGGGGTGAATCAGGGTGTCAAATTTTTCTTTTAAACTGACAGATCTGCATCCCACGTTGGTAGAAACTAGTTTAACCTGTATGATGGATATGAGAATAAATAAAACATTCACTTGCAATGATATGAAACAACACTTTTTACATGGTTCACCACTAAGGGTTATGTCCAAGGAGCATACACCGGCATGTTTTCGGTCATACCAAATTCCACAATTCTTCACTCATTGTGGATTACAAAGGTTTGGGAATAGCCACTCTGTACCAGGCTTACTGCCTTTACAACTATTCAGGGATAGCCTACTGTGTCCCTCTGTTCACTCCCATTGACTCCCCCTAGCTCACTGCCTTTGGTGAAGTCCCACTTAGTTTATATACATGAAGGTCTCTTCATCATTGCAAATGAATGCATCCTAAGTTTTATGTAGATGATCTATTGAAGTCCAACTTCCACCTGTAGACTAAACTCACTTCACACCAAAGGTATCGGGAAAACTTCTAGCTTTCACACAGCCCTAGAAAGACTGGAGTACTTCAACCACACCTGGTATGCTTCTCTATGCTCAGTGTGCAAGTTTCAAGATGGCGTGAAAGTTCACCTCTCCCACTTGCGTGACACTCACTTCTTCAACTTCAAACCTGCGCGACACACATCCTTTTAAGGCCAAACAAGATTTTGGCGCGCAACTATGAGCTATGAAGCTTCTTCAAATCCTAGCATGCAAGTGTCACCAAACCACCTACGTGATACCTCCATCACCTACTACAAACATGGGAAAATTACACCCTTTGTCTCCCAAAACACCACGGACGTGCATCAAACAACTGTCGCAAAACTTCAATTTGCGCGATCCACCACCAGTTGCGTGACCACAACACCTGCACGACAGGAGATCTGATTTTCTATAATTCTGAAATTCATACCAAACAAGGAGGGTCAACCAGTATTTATAGGCATTTGGATACCCTGCGTGATGGCACACAAGTCTTCCCTCAGCGTGCAAGTTTCTGTGCGCAAGTCTCTACTGCGCAAGTCACCTGCACGACCAAACATAAAACTTGGGTGCCCTTCTCCCTTTCCCAAATTTTCATGTTCTGATCTTGAAAAAAAGGTGTGCAAGTTTTCAATCCTTCAAGTCAATGGCATGAAAGTATCTTTTCCAAAAACCACTTTTCTCCATTTGTCAATTATCAGGCACAAAAAATTGGCAAACACTAGAAATCGGTGCCACCTTCAATATTGTTATCTGCTTGTTCTATATAATCACATTGCTAGCACACATTCTGAACATCCACTGAGGATTGAAAACAAAAACGAACAAATCTCCAGTTCATGAATAGAACGACCATGGTTCCGACAATATCCCCCGTTGGGTTTTTTGGAAATCAGTAAATAAATTCAATAAAGCACCAGCCATAGGCAAACCACAAATGAAAGAATAAACATAGCCAACACTCTAAGTATACGTGAGAAATGCTCGGTATAGAAAAACAAGAAAGGAAGCTTGAATTGGGTTCCCGTGTTCTATAATTCTCAAAGACACCCAAGAAATTCTCTTAAAGTGTCACAGAAGCATTACATCCCTGAATTCATGCCTGAGTTTATTCCTTTCTCCCCCATTGACAATAAACCCAAAGACTCGTAATTTTTCATTGGTCAGCTCAAACCAAAATCTCCCTGGATAGTATCTCCCCCATAAACATGAATCTTATCCATAAACCGATTAAAAACAATTAACATAACTGGGGAGAGGGGATTTTTGTAACCTCTTTATACGCTGCGAGGTGGCTGAACACTGAGGTTCAACCGATGCTTCTCAAACATAGCCGCTGACAGTGGTTTGGTCAGAATATCATCCACTTGGTCATCAGTTCCCACATAATCTATTCTAATCACCCCTTGCTCAACATTTTCATTGATAAAGTTATACCTGATTACAATATGTTTCATATGAGAATGCTGAACAAGATTCTTTGTAAGATCAATTTCGATCTTGTTGTCATAGTAAATCACCATTGGTAGTTTCACCCCATCACAAATATCTATTAGTTGTTTCTTCATCCATATTAGTTGAGTGCATGCCTTTGTGGCAGAGATATACTCAGCTTTAACATTACTTATAGTAGTAATTTCTTGTTTCTTGCTCAACCATCCAACACATTTATGTCCAATATAGAATGCACCACCAATGGTGGACTTTTTTTCCACAACATCGCTATCCCAGTCAGCATAAAAAAACGCTGATAATTCACTGTCCCTTCCTATAGCAATGTATAAGCCACAATTGTGAGTACCATGATTATACCTCATGATTCTTTTTACTGCTTCCAGATGTTGCTCCTTTGGATTACTCTGAATGTGGGTTGCAAGACATGTGGCAAAGAAAATATCTGGCCTTGTCGCTGTCAGGTACAGTTGGATCCCAATGATCCTCCTCTACATGGTAGGATCTACAGAGGTCCCATCCTCATGCTTTCCATGTTTAGTTCTATCAACAATCAGAGTTGATATTAGATTGGAGTCTTGCATATTAAACTTCTTCAGCAGCTCTCTTGCATACTTATCCTGGGAAATGAAAGTGTATTACTTGTTTTGAATCACCTACAGCCCCAGGAAATATGTGATCTCTCCAATCATAGACATTTCAAATTATGATTTCTTGTTATTGTAAATTCATCCACTGATTTCTGCCCATTGACACCAAATATAATATCATAAAATAGACTATAACAATGGATTGATCTTTTGGAGAGCTTTTCACATATAGATTCTGATTTACTCCTCCTCTTTTGAATTCCATCTTCTTGAGATAAGAATCCAGCCAGGAGTACCATGCCCGTGGTGCCTGTTTCAAGTAATAAAGTTCGTTATTTAGTTTGAAGACCCTTGTATCATCAGTACCAAGAAGAAAACCCACTGGTTGTTAAATATAGATTTCTTCTTCGAGTACACCATTTAAGAATGATGTCTTGACATCCATTTGATATAATTTATATCCTCTTTGGAGTGCCATGGCCAGGAAAAGCATGATTGACTCCAGTCTAGCCACTGGAGCAAATGATTCTTCAATATCAATTCCTTCAATCGAGGAGTATCCTTTACATACCAATCATGCCTCATTTCTAATTACACATCCATGATCATCAAAATTGTTCTTGAAGATCAATTTTATACCAATAACATTGTGACCGTCGAGTCACTGGACAAGTTCCCATGTCTGATTCTTGTCAATCTGATCTAACTCTTCATTCATGGATTTCACCCATGATTCATCCTTTGAATCTTCTTCAAAAGAGGATGGCTCCACAACTAACCGAAATGCAGATTTATTGTTATTCCTATTCCTCTTTGTTTGTGTGGGTGCACTCTTGTCCCCAATTTTGTTAGATGGATCAATCTCATCTCTTAGATTTCTCCTGCGAGGTTCAGTTTCATTCTCTCAAGCCACAGTTTCTTCTTCATATTCTTCTTCTAAGTCAACATCATGATGTGACTACTTAGTGTTTTGTACAGCTTCCTCTATTTCTGTATTTGTATTTTCTCCATGTTTACTTTCTTCCACACTTTCTATCACATCAGCATATGAAGTCCTTGAAGCATTTGTGGTTTTATCTTCAATTATCTTAACACCACTGCTTTCCTCAATCCTTCCTAATTGCTTGTTGAAACACTTGTAGGATTTTCTGTTCATTGAGTATCTGAGGAAAATTCATTCATCTGTATTTTCACCATATTTCCCTTGATTCCCTTCATTGTTTCTAATGAAGCATTTACTTCCAAAAACATGAAATTATTTCAAAGAGGGATTCCTTACAGGCCACAATTCATATGGTGTCTTCATATCACCCATATAAAGTCCTGTTGGATTTTGAATATACACTGCTGCTTGAACAACCTCTTTCCAGTAATGTCATGGAATATGACTCTCAATTAGCATAGTTCATGACATGTTGTTCACCTATCGATTCCTACATTCAACAACTGCATTTTGTTGTGGGGTTCTCACAGAAGCTACCCCATGTTGTATCCCATGCTTCACCAGACAATTTTCAAATTCAATGGATGTGTATTCCCATCCATTGTCAGATCACAGCACTTTGATTTTTCGTCTAATATCATTTTCGGTGATTCGCCAATATGTTTTCTCACAGTCATGCACTTTTTGTTTCCTATGAATGACCATAACACATGCCATTTTACTATAATCATCTATGAAAAGGACAAAGTACATTTCTCCATAAGTTCTGGCAACATTTATCAGCCCACATACATCTGTATGAATTAGATCAAGAAGTTGAAATTACCTTTTCTACTTTAGAAGATTTGAACTGCAGACAAACTTCCCACAAATACAAGCATCACAAGACTTTTTATGCTCAAGTTTTAGGTTGGGAATGTCCATGACAATCCTCAATTTTAATGTTTTCTCTATGTCTTGTTGATTGATGTGTCCCAGCCTCCGATGCCACAAATTGTTTTCTTCTTCAACAGTCAGGTATCAAACATTTTCTTTACTATAAACCTGATACAAGTTGCCTTCTGTTATGCATCCCTTCATAAGTGAATTTACCGTATTTCACTTTATAGTGGAGCCTTTCTGATTCAAAGTAACTATATGTCTCGAGTCACAGAGTTGACTCACGCTGAGCAAATTATGAAGTAGGCCATCTACATAAAGGACTTCAGTCTTCTTTAGCTCTCCATTAGATAATTCAGTACTTCCACTGCCTTTGATATTCAGAGCCCCATAATTACCAAATCATACTATACCATCATCCTTCCTTTTGATATCAGTTAACATGCCAGCATTACATGTCATATGAGATGAACAACCGTTATCCAGAATCTAGGTACTGTTGCATTTTGTAGCTTTGAGGGCCACCTCTACAAGGTTGGATTTCTCAATTTTCTTACATTCTTTCCATGGGACATTGGATTGAGTAAAGTGAAATAATGTCCTTTCAATTATCTCTTCCATGTACCTAGGATCTTCATAGTCTAAATCTTCTTTGAGACGAGAAAACCTGTTTGAAAGAAAAACACTATCTTGTTGACGAGACTTGACTTGTCTCGAGATTTGGTATGAGGTGTCCATGTCCCTTATCTCCCTGAAATTAACAGCCTTATGACCAAAGTTAGAACAATGAAAACAATATCCATAGAAATTGTTTCTTCTCAAATTATTAGTATATGAATTTTTTCTCCTATGTTGAACTCATATATCTTCTCCATTCAGACAGCTTCTTGCCTCTTCGCAATAAGACATGGTATAGACCAAATATCCACAGAACTGACACATCATAAGAGGAAATGTCTTCTCACTTCTACTTATCCTCATTCATTCTTCTATTGGATAATAGTTTGAGGGATCCTTTTTACACAAGGCTCGAGGATAATATGATTTTATTCATTCATGTTGAATTAGGGGTTTCTATTTTATCACTTCAGAAGACTTTCCCACACCACCCACATTCATCTTTCATTTAATTTGATCACCTTTATTTGTAGCAGTTGACGATTCTACCTCTCAACCAATTAAACTATTTCCCATGAATGCATGTATTTGATCATTTAAAATCTTTTCATCTCCATTAGAGCAATGTTTTTCTCTCTCCAACAGCTCAGCCTCTAAGAACCTTCCAAACTATATTTTCTTCCTTGATTAATTCAAAATTGATTCAGTCTCAAGTTTAATACTAAGAGTAACAAATTACTCCTCAAGACCCTCAGAAGCCTTGTTCTTTTCTTCTAGTCTGAATGAGAGGCCATTGATAACCTTTGCCTGATCAATTTCAGCTTCAAGTTGATCAACATATTTAGTTGATTCTTCTGCAATTGATTTCCACTTATTGTAACTCTTAAATTTAATCTTAAACTTACTAACAACATCCTTAAGTTGCAAGTCACGATCTGCACTAATTTTTAACTGATTTTCTCCACCATTATTATCTGATTATTTAAAAGTGGTCATCATAGATGCATGGTTCCCAATTTTCAATTCTGGTTCTTCTTCATCACAAAATTCATTATCATCTTCTTCCTCTTCACAGACAAAACTTTCATTTGGTACTTTCTTTCTTGATTTGAAGTCTCCCCTTTTGAAAAACCTTTTATTAGTCTTCTCATTGTTTTCAGAATCTTTATTCACATCATCGATCTTTCTTGAACACTGAGATGCAATGTGAACAACTTTTCCACAATGAAAGAAAGCTAGAGGTAACATTCCTTTGAATTTCCCTTTTCCCATCTGGAACTTCTTTGCAATGAGAGAAAGAATTTCTTTTTCCTCATCATCTTCACCACTACTATATTTTGAGATTTTCAATTTCTCAATGGATTTGAATGCCATTTCATTGCTCACTCGAGTCGTAGAATCTTATTGTTTGACCCTCATTTCATATGCCACCAGGTAGCTTAACAGATCATCCAGAGAAAGAATGAAAATATCTCTTTCCTCAAGGGATGAAACCTTTTTAATTGTAAAGGTGTGGAATTCTTCTTAATATTTTCTTCACAATGTATACATCTTTGATTTCTTCACCTAGACCCCGAATTGCTCTAACCACTTCAGAAATTTGATTGGAGAAGGAATATGCATTCTCACCAGGATGCATCTTCAGATCATCGAACCTACTATGCAGGACTTGTAGTTTCACCTCCTTCACATTAATATCTCCATCATAAATATTTTAAATTTTATCCCACATGGACTTTTCTGAGGTGCAACTTATCACTTTTAGATAGATCTGATCATAAAGTGCTGCGGTGAGAGCATTCTGTGATTTAGCATCTGTATCATGAATTTTTCTATCTGCATTAGTCATAGCCAGCCCTGTTGGATCTGTAACATGTATACCTTGAATAGTGGATAATAGAACATACATTCGAAGGGATCTTATATGAGATCTCATTCTGTTCTTCCAAATCTGAAAATTACTTCCATCAAAGAGGAGAACTCCCCTAACACTGGCTGAATTTTCCATGGTAGTATAAACCAGATCAAACAACAGTAACCTTCCCTCTGATACCACTTATAGGACCTTGGGACACCCTGAGAGGGGAGGGGTGAATCAGGGTGTCAAAATTTTCTTTTAAAATGATAGATCTTGTTCCCACATTGGTAGAAACAAGTTTAACCTGTATGATGAATATGAGAATAAATAAAACATTCACATGCAAAGAGATGACACAACACTTTTTACTTGGTCCACCACTAAGGGCTACATCCAAGAAGCATACGCCGACATGTGGTCAATCATACCAAATTCCACTATTCTTCACTCATTGATGAATACAAAGGTTTGGGAATAGTCACTCGGTACTAGGAATACTGCCTTTAAATCTGTTTAGAAATAGCCTACTGCGTCCCTTGGGTCACTCCCGTTGACTCCCCCTAGATCACTACCTTTGGTGAAGTCCCACTTAGTTATAGACATGAAGGAATCTTCATCATCACAAATCAATGCATCCTCTGTTTTATGTAGATGCTCGGTTGAAGTCCAACTTCCACCTGTAGACTAAGATCACTTCACACCAATGGTATCAGGCAAACATCCACCTTTCACACAGCCCCATAAAGACTGGCGTAATTCAACCACACCTAGAGCGCTTCTCCAATCCCGATGCGCAAGTTTCAAGACATAACACAAGTTAACCTCTCCCACTTGAGCGACACTCACTTCTACAACTTTAAACTTGCACGACTCAAATCCTATTAAGCCCAAACTGATTTTTGTGTGCAACTATGAGCTATTGAACTTCTTCAAATCCTGGGGTGCAAGTGTCACTAAACCACATGTGCGACACCTCCATCACCAACTCCAAACGTGGGATACTTGCACCCTTTCTCACCCAAAACACCTCAGATGCGTAGCAAACAACTATTGTGGAACGTCAACATGTGCGACCCACCACCACTTGCGCGGCCATAACACCTGCACAACGGGAGCTCTGATTTTCTCTAGTTTTGAACTTCATACCAAATGAGGAGGGTTAATCCTCTATTTATAGGCATTTGGATACCCTGCGAGATAGCACACAAGTCTTCTTTCGGCGTGCATGTTTTGGCGTGCAAGTCTATGCCGCGCAAGTCACTTGCAAGACCAAACAAAAAACATGGGCGCGCTTCTCCATTTTCCATATTTTCATGATCTGATCTTAAAAAACAAAAGGCGTGCAAGTTTCCTATCCTTCAAGTCAATGGCCTGCACGTCTCTTTTCAAAAAACAAATTTTCTCCATTTGTTGATTTTCAGGCCCAACAATTTGGAAAACACTAGAAAATGGATCCACCTTCAATACTATTATCTACTTGTTCTATATGATCACATTGCTGGCACACTTTCTGAACATCGACTGAGGATTGAAACCAAACACAAACCAATCTCCAATTCATACATAGAACGACCATGGTTCCAACAATCTCCCCCTTCGGGTTTGTTGGCAATCGGAAAATAAATTCAATAAATCACTAGCCATAGGGTAACAAGAAACCGAAGAATCAACTTAGCCATCACTCAAAGTATATGTGAGCAATGCTCTATGTAGAATACAAGAGAGGAAGCTTGAATGGGGTTCCCGTGTTTTTGAATTCTCAATGGCACCCAAGAAATTTACTTACAGTGTCACAAAAGCATTACATCCTTGAATTCATGCATGGATTAATTTCTTTCTCCTACATTGACAATAAACCCAATGATCGGTAATTGTTCATTGGTTAGCTCAAACCAAAATCCCCCTGGATAGTATCCCACCCACAGACCTTCATCACATCCATAAAAAGATTAAAAACAATTAACATAAATAGGGAGAGGGGATTTTTGTAACCTCCTTATGCACTGGGAGGTGGATGAACATCGAGGTTCAACCGATGCTTCTCAAACACAACCCCTGATAGTGGTTTGGTCAGAATATCATCCACTTTCTCATCAGTTCCCACAAGATCCATTCTAATCACCCCTTGATCATCTTTTTCTTTGCTAATGTGATACATGATTTCAATATGTTTCGTACAAGAATGCTGAACAGGATTCTTTGTAAGATCAATTGCGCTATTTTTATCACTATAAATCACCATTGGTAGTTTCACCACATCACCGATATCTGTTAGTTGTTGCTTCATCCATAGAAGTTGAGTGCATGCCTTTTTGGCGGAGATATACTCAACATCTGCAATACCAATAGATGTACTTTCTTGTTTATTCCTCGACTAGCCAACACATTTAATCCCAATATAGAATGCACCACCTCTGGTGGTCTTTCTGTCCACAACATCGCCAGCCCAGTTAGAATCATAAAATACAAATAATTCATTGTCCCTTCCTGTACCAAAGTATAAGCCAAAATTGTGAGTACCTTGAATATACCTCCTGATTCTTTTTACTACTTCCATATGTTCCTCCTATGGATTACTCTGAAAGCGGACTGCAAGACATGTGGAAAAGACAATATCTGTCTGTGTCATTGTCAGGTACAATAGCCTCCCATTGATCCTCTTGTACATGGTGGGTTCTACAAAGGTCCCATCCTCATGCTTTCCAAGTTTAGTTCCAACTGCAATAGGAGTTGACATTGGTTTGGAGTCTTGGATATTAAACTTCTTCAGCAGCTCTCTTGCATACTTTTCTGTAGAAATGAAAGTGTATTACTTATTTTGAAACACCTGCAGCCCCATGAAATATGTGAGCTCCACAATCATAGACATTTCAAATTTAGATTTCATGTGATTGGAAAATTCATCCCCTGATTTATGCCTGCTTCTACCAAATATGATATCATCAACGTAGACTAGAACAATGAATTGATATTTTGGAGTATTATTCACATATATATTGTGATCTACTCCTCCTATTTTGATTTCCATCTTCTTGAGATAAGAATATAGCCGAGAGTACCATGCATGTGGAGAATGTTGCAATCTAGAAAGTGCTTTTTTAGTTTTCATACCTTTGTGTCATCAGTACCGAGAATAAAAACCACTAGTTGTTCAATATAGACTTCTTCTTCGAGTACACCATTTAAGATTGTTGTCTTCACATACATTTGATATACTTTATATCCTCTTTGGAGCGCCATGGCAAGGAATATCCGGATTGAGTCGAGTCTAGGCAATGGAGAAAAGGATTCTTCAAAATCAATGCCTTCAATCTGGGATTATCCTTTGAATACCACTCATGCCTTGTTTCTAATTACACTTCCATGCTCATCAAAATTGTTCTTGAAGATCCATTTTGTACCAATTACATTGTGACCTTCGGGTCTTTGGACAAGATCCCATGTCTGATTTTTTTTCAATCTGATCTAACTCTTCATTCATTACATTCACCCATGATTCATCCTTTGCAGCTTCTTCATATGAGGATGTCTCCACAACTGACAGAAATGCAGATTGCGTGTTATTCCTCATCCTCCTTGTTTGTGTGGGTGCACTCCTATCCCCAATTATGTTAGATGGATAAATATCATCTCTTGGAGTATAATTATCATTTTATGATTAAAAATAATTTATAAGGACTTGATATAATTCTGGATATGAATAAGATACAACTTATCCATAACAAACACGGCTTACGTAACAAAGAATATAAAGGAAAACGAGTAAGTTAACACTCGAAATGACGATAATACTAAGATATTATTAACAAATCAATGTTAAAAGATCATATATGATATCATATTAATGTAAATGATTCTTGTATAATTCAATAACAATTATTTCACCATTATACAGGAGGTTAACCTACCGTCGACCAAGGAAAAAGTACAAAGTAAGGGGTTTCTTATCTTACATTTAATTCTGTGAGAATTCCATTGTTCACCACTTATTTATTACAAGTGGTGTGTGTACTACCCATGTTTATATTAATTTTTTAATAAAAATTGATTAATGTATATTTACATCATCATTGTATGATCCTTCTTTCATGGGTGTATGTTTTTTATGTTAGAAAATCAATAAGGGAATTTAAAATTTCAATTTCCACTCATTCGGCTTTACACATACTTCATTGATTGTTTTACTCCAAGATTATGTGTAGAATCACTATTCATTTTATTATGTCATAAATTTCACTCCCCTTTCTGTGGATATACTTTTGATACACATAATCACTCCATTGATAAATTATCAGTTCATTGGTATGAACTTGATAAGATTAATTTTTACTCAATCTTGATTTATTGAGTTAAACATCCAATTCATTGGTGTTGTTTTTACAAGAATATGTATGAATGTCCTTTGATTGTTTTACACTAAATATCCAATAATATTTAGTTTATTTATATTTTTCACTCATAATTATGTCGTTGATTTATCCTTAACCCAAGGATACAGACTTTATGAGAGATTTCATCTCAATTTACATTCCATTGAGACTCCTTTATTGTTCTACACCAAATCACTTTTATATGCTGTATATAATGTACTTTGACATAATATATCAGGAATCCATTTATTCTCATGTTATTACAAAGTTTTTATTTCTTCAATTATTTTTATTCAAGTGTCTCTCTTTTGGTTAGGAACTCTAACTAAACTGACATTTTAAAATGTTTTAAAGATTGATTATTCTAAATCTTTCTCATTAATGTCCATGTTTTAAAAATGGTTTTAAGGATTTATTTATATGGACATTAAAGTTTTCAAATCAAAATTCCTTTTAAAAGTTTCAAATTGGTATGGGAAACTTTGATTATAAAATCTATTTTAAGTGTATTGTTGAAAAATAGTGTGACTTTTAAATTATTTCAAGAAAAAGGGGGATATTTAACTCTAATTTTTTGATGATTATTTTCATCTATGTCAATATCCTTCATCATTATCGACTGAGATTAATATGATACAATAAAATCTTCCATATTGTATCTAATGAGTTATGTTTGACTGTGGATGTGCTATTTTTATTCCATTCATGGTTTGTGGATAAAGTATTGACATTTCATATGCTAGTTTTAATACGAATGCTTATGTTATGTTTAAAATTTTTCATATGCAGATTGCATTGGACTTATTAAGTGATAGGTGGAGCCCGCTATAGCCCCTAGATGAATCGGTAGGTCTCATGAGACAAACTAGTGTCTTGGCATGAGACCTTGAAAAAATCTTATTTTAGTCTTGGCATGAGGCCTTGGCTACGTGGTTATGATAGTCTGGAATTATGCATTCTGTCATTATGAATGTGGTTATTAATATTATCATGTGATTATTCGACTAGTAGAATATCCATGTGAATAAGTAAATGGAATTATTTCATTTTATCCTTGCCATAATATTCTGAAGTACAAGTTTAAAAGGCTTTTGTTTTAGTTATACATTGCCTTAAATTTTTATGTTTATTTATGAATGTTTTCGCTATATTTCTATCCCTAATGAGCATCTGAGCTCACCCCATTCAATGTTTTATTTTTCCCAGGATATGAAGAAGTATTTTATGAATGATATGAATGGATAGTATGAGTGGATATGAAGACAATATGTTGTTGTAGTTTTTCACTTATTGATGTAATGTAAACTTTATGAATATATCTAGTGTTTCCAAGGCTACTAAACTAATCGGTCTTTCGAGACCTGATCAATCTTGTGATCATGCCAATGTTATGTAATAATGCACCGACTCGGGGTATCTAGGGTCGGGGCGTTACAGTTGGTATCAGAGGAAGTTTAGTACAAACCTTGGGAGCTAGATTTAGATAAACTCTGATTAGAGCACATAGCCGTAAGATATACTTTGAGGATTAGTATAGAAGAACTTCCTATAATTTTGGTATTGTAGAGATTTTGTGAGTTTTCCGAGAAATACATCCCTGTCTGGATACAAGCAGGTAGAGGCGGCTCTAGCACAGATGTACGTAGGGGTAAAACCCGAAAACACCGCTTTGAGCTGGACTCAAATGGGAATTGGTGCACGACATCGGGCCTTGCTGCACTCTTGGTTACGTCACTCCCAGGGGATAGGCTTAGGATAATTTAAATTTTCTTTACAAACTGATTTAAAATATTATATATAAGATGAGAGTAAATGACCTTGGTTAATCCTAATGTGTTTCAAATTAATAATATGGTGACATGATATTCTCTAAATGATTTTATGACTACTGTTACTCACACAATGCATTCTGGTTTTAGTCAATGGTTGGATTCCAAGGAATTCATAGTGACTTTGAGAATGATGTAAAAGGTGGGAATAGTGGTGGAAATGAGAAACAAAATGGAATGTTGAGAGGCGTAAAATATATCGTCTTCATGCCAAATCAATTTTCCAAAAATATGATCAACAATATATATATTAACCAATTCCCGAACTCAAAAAATAAAAGAAAGGTGATGAATGATAAGATCTCCAGCAGTGGAGACCATGGAGAAAGGAATCCTCAATTTCCATCATGCAAGAAATGTGGAAGGAGACACCCAGGAAAGTGTCTCAATTGGACAAAGAAATGCTTTACGTGCGGGAATGAAGGACATAAAGTGAGTAATTTCCAAAGAAAAATGAAGAGTAATATGGAAGAAGATAAAAATGGTCCCAAGAATCCATTTACAGTTATTTGCCGTAAATGTAGGGGACCTGACCATTACCTGAGTGAATGCCCTATTCTATAGGATATTTTCTTGGTCAAAGAAGAAGCTATGTGGAAATAAATGGTTGGAGAAATGTTTAAAAAGTATTAGTGCTCCTTGTTGATGGGTTTACTTTGAAATAATTTTCTCCTGTATTTTTAACCCTTTATTTTTCCATGTGAGAATGATATTTGAGGAAGAATTATCTTTTCTCTTGTGGATATAGTTATAAATAACCATTTGGTTTTATATGATCGTTGGGTTTGAGGCAATTATAAGTTATTATAATTTGGGATGAAAATGCAAGGTATGAGATAAGATTTGTGGTTAAATTAAGTTATGGATATTTTGAGGAATTTATTTCATTTTGGTAATGTTATAAAATATAGTTTTTGAAAAAGGACAACATGCAGACCGTGTGACAACCCGTCACGTCGGACAAAGATGTGGGAATCGAACCCACAACAAAAGTACAATTGGGATTTATCGCCTACCACTGGACTACGTGAAGTCCCTGGTTAGTGTGACTATTTTGTTTAGTTAAATGATTTTATTGATCAATAATAATTTGATTTGGGATCTTATGTCTTATAAAATGAATACACTTAGTATAGGAAAATGATTTGGTGATTAAGTGATAAATGTTATTTTGAAAGTTGTTCACTTTGTTATGAACACTATATGCCCAAGGAAAGTAGTATAGTATGGGATTTCATTTGAGGAGTAATGGTCGATTTTTATCTATGTTTTTATTGTGGATTTATAGTGATTTGGGTTATTTATGAAAATGATTAGGTTAATTAATTTTAAGTATGTGACTTTAAGAGTAATTAATGTCATTTGGAGATACAATTTAATGTGGAAGACTACATTCTTATATGTTTTGGGTTTCAATATTAGTTTAGATTATATTGAAGGATTTTGAGGAAAATTGATTATTGAAAGGTATTTATTTAACTTTGGGGTATTGATTGTTTAATTTTAGAAATTAAGATTAGATTTTTTTCTCTTATGAAATATCCGTTTGGGGGATCCTCAGATATTATTCTAACGGTTTTTGTTTTGATTAATCTATAAAGACAAGGTAAATATATAGGTTATCCTATGTGGATCATGTTATTCTATATAATTTTATTCTAGCTCTTCCTGTGTGACCAAGTCTTCTTGAATACTCATTGTAAAAAAATTGAGTTAGTGGTAGAAATTAATTAAAGAATGAAACTCTACTTATAATGTAAGTATATCTATTTATGTTCTTAGTCAATATCATAAATGAATTCCTTATCTTTATGTAATGTAACATAAAACAAAAAAAATGTTGTCCGTTTAATTTTCCAACTGGGAAACTAATGACCATTTGTCCCATCACAAGTTTGTGGTTTTCTTATTGTTAACTTTTTCCTGATCATGTTCTCTTTCCCTCTCCATCATAACTTGAAACTTAGTTTATCATCCATATCTATGTTTTTCTACATGGAATCCTAGTATAGGTTATCTCGGGTGACCTTTGTACTTCTCTTTCTATATTTTAAAGTGATAGTTTTATTGGCTCCTTTTCTGATGTGGGAATTTCCATTATATTCTCAAGCCCAATTTTAAAAAATTACGGGGACACAATTCATTGAAGGAGGGGAGAATGTAACACCCCAAGCTTCCACGATACATTTTCCATTGAATAATGCAATGTCGTGCATTGTACGCAACTTCAAGATTCTAACACACAACAACCAATCAATCTAGCCGTTATGAATAGTAATACATACTTTTTGAAATTTTTTAAATTTTATCATTCGAAATTGATTTCATTTTTGGATTCGTAATATCGAAATTAGCTTAGGGTGATATTTTGGTAATTTTCAGATAACATTCATATTTTGATGAATAGTGAAAATTACTAAATTTTAATTAAAAACAAATTTTTTAATCGAAATAATTAATAGTGATAAATTATTAATTTGAGTGGTTTTTAGGTATATTTAGAATATATTTTTACCATTTAATACAATTTTTGTCATTGGATGTAATTTAACATTTAAACCATACATAAACAAGTGTCAATCTTTTGATAGTTATTATCTCTTTAAAACATGCTATTTGTTTTGACGACGTGAATTGATTTTTAAATTAATTAATGAAACTGATATGTTTTGAATTTGGTAAAATAGACATAATTTTTTAATTCATAATATCAAATATATCTTAGGCCTAATTTTTGGTATTTTTTTGGAAACGTTCATTTTTTGATGAATAGTGAAACCACTAAGCGGTAGTTAAAAAACTGAATTTTTCATAAAACTTAATTTTACCGCTTTTGTGAGTGGAATATTGAAAATATGAAAGACACGGTTAATATCAAGGAGTAAAATGTGGTTCAATGAGATGAAAATAATTTTTGGTGAATGGTAATTTTTTACTTTTATTTACCACGGTTAAAAGTAAATAGGGTAATTAAGGGTAATAATGATATTATTATTACCCTAACACATGTCCTAATTCTAGTGGAAAAGTGTATCTCGACCAAAAACAACTTTAGGAGTAAAATATTATCATTTAGGTCCACTTGTATTTGATTAGGACATTTATTATTATTTAAATCAAAGAAGAGTTAAAAGAGTTAAAATCAAAGATTATTTACTAAATCATTTTTAATATAGTATTATACATAAGATAAATTCGATTGTAAATATTCATTAGAAAGATAAATATATTTCCTACATAATGGTATTATATTTATTATTTTTAGACATTAAATAATTTAATTTATTTATGACACAATGGTGATGTAGTAATTAATTAATTAATGAAATATTAAAATAATTGATATTATAAATATCAAAATAAATGTAATTTGAGTCTTTTTATGAATTCCACTAATTTTATAGGTTAATATGAAATATTAGGATTGATTATATAATTTTTTTTCGAAGTAATAATGCTGTTATGAATTTATCAAAAACAAAATATCCAATAGTGTCAAAATTGACATAAAAGAGTTTTTAAAACAAATATTATATTATTAATTTATATTCAATTCCTAAAAATCTATGGTTCGGCAAAGAGACTTATATAATTATAGGTGTATCATAAATGGATCAATTGGGGGTCTCTTGGATTTATATAGTATTTTTATTAACCATATAATATAAAAATACAAAGAGACATTGTAAAAGTGAAACTAATTAACTAAGATTTAATACTAAAAGATAAGGTTAAAATAATGACCCAAACCTGTCTAAATTATATTGGTTGAGTGGTTTAAGACCCATCCCCACCTTAAACTTTAAATAATCTACTTTGGATCCATTAGAAACCAAATATGATTTTTTTATAAAATAATATTTTTAGATTTTCCAAAGGTTCCCCTCACCCCTCTTATAAAAGGGAACTCCCCCTTCTCACTAATTCACAAATTCAAATCCTTTTTACCTGGACAAGCCCTGCCAAAATACACTCTCAACTTCCCTCAATACATCCTAGAGGCCTTATTTTGATCAGAAAGCCATCCTAAAGATCACTTTTGATCAAATCAAAAGGAAGAACCCGAAGAAGAGGTAATGTTTTCACCACCATCTTTCAAGTTCCTTTCTTCTTCAAGTTCTTCTTTCTTTGTTATTTCTATTATAAAATAATAACTCCAGTATCTTATATATACTGTGATGTTATTATAAATATGGTACAACCATATTCAGTATTCTATCAATCCTTTGAATGGCATGTCACCATACGTGCGTACGTACGGATTACCGTCTCCACGTCGTGCTGTAATTGTCATTCAATAAATTATTATTTGGATGGGTATAATAATGATGTTTAATTCATGTAAATAATAAATATAACATGATAATTATTCTGTCTATATGATATAAAATCCAATTATATATTATTTTAACATCAAAATAATGATATTGTCGCTCATGCGTACGTACGGACTACCGTCTCCACGAAAATGATGAGATTCATTCTCCATCGTATCCAATCAAGTATAATTCTAATTTGATGATTAAAAATAATGTATACAGACTTGATATAATTCTTGATATTAATAACATACAACCTATCCATAACAAACACAACTTACGTAGCAAAGAATATAAAGGAAAACGAGTAAGTTAACACCCGAAATGACGATAATACTAAGATATTATTAACAAATCAATGTTAAAAGATCATATATGATATCATATTAATGTAAATTATTCTACTATAATTCAATAACAATTATTTCAACATTATACAGGAGGTAAACCTACCATCGTCCAAGGAAAAAGTACAAAGTAAGGGGTTTCTTATCTCACTTTTAATTCCGTGAGAATTCTATTGTTCACCACATATTTATTACACGTGGTGTGTGTACTACCCATGTTTGTATTCATTGTGTAATATAATTTAATTCACGTATATTTACATCATAATTGTATCTTCCTTCTTTCATGGGTGTATGTTTTGTATGTTACCAAATCAATAGAGCAATTTGAAATTTCAATTTCCACTCATTCGGCTTTACACATACTTCGTTGATTATTTTACTCCAAGATTATGTGTAGAGTCACTATTCATTTGATTATGTCATAAATTTCACTCCCCTTTCTGTGGATATACTTTTGATACACGTAATCGCTCCATTGATAATTTATCTGGTCATCGGTATGAACTTGATAAGAGTAATTTTTACTCAATCTCGATTTGTTGAGTTAAACATCCAATTCATTGGTCTTGTTTTTACAAGAATATGTGTGAATGTACTATGATTGTTTTACACTGAATATCCAATCATATTGAGTGTATTTATATTTTTCACTCATAATTATGTCGTTTATTTATCCTTAACCTAAGGATACGGCCTTTATGAGAGATTTCATCTCAATTTACATTCCATTGAGACACCATTATTGTTATACACCAAATCACTTTTATATGGTGTATATAATGTACTTTGACATAATATATAATGAATCCCTTTATTCTGATGATATTAAAAATTTTTTATTTCCTCAATTATTTTTATTCATGTGTCTCTATTTTTGTTAGGAACTCTATCTAAAATGACATTTTAAAATGTTTTAAAGATTGATTATTCTAAATCATTCTCATTAATGTCCATGTTTTAAAAATGGTTTTAAGGATTTATTTATATAAACATTAAAGTTTTCAAATCAAAATTCCTTTTAAGAGTTTCAAATTGTTATGGGACACTTGTATTTTAATCTTTATTTTAAATAGATTCTTGACAAAAAGTGCGACTTTTAAATGATTTCACGAAAAAGGGGGATATTGCACTCTAATTGCTTTGATGATTATTTTCATCTATGTCAATATCCTTCATCATTCTCAAATGAGGTTAATATGATACAATACAATATTCCATATTGTATCAAATGAGTTATGTTTGACTGTGGATGTGATATTTTTATACCATTCATGATTTGTGGATAAAGTATTGACATTTCGTATGCAAGATTTAATATGAATGTTTATGTTATGTTTAAAACATTTCATATGAGGAATGCATTGGACTTAGTAAGTGATGGGTGGATCCCGCTATAGCATCTCGATGCATTGGTTGGTCTCATGAGATAAAATAGTGTCTTGGCATGAGGCCTTGACAAAATCTTATTTGTAGTCTTTGCACGAGGCCTTGGCTACGTGGTTATGATAGTCTGGAATTATGCATTCCGTCATTATGAAAGTGATTATTAATATTTTCATGTGATTATTCGACTAGTAGAATATCTATGTGAATAAGTAAATGGCATTATTTCATTTTATCCTTGCCATATTATGGTGAAGATCATGTTTAAAAGGATTTTGTTTTAGTTATACATTGCCTTAAATTTTTATGTTTATATATGAATGTTTCTGCTATATTGTTATCCTTACTGAGCATATGAGCTCACCCTTTTCAATGTATTATTTTTCCCATTATGTGAAGAAGTATTTTATGAATGACCTGCATGGATAGTATGAGGGGATATGAAGACAATATGTTGTTGTAGTTTTTCACTTATTGATGTAATGTAAACTTTATGAATATATCTAGTGTTTCCAAGGCTACTAAACTAATCGGTCTTTCGAGACCTGATATTTCTTATGATCATGCCAATGTTATGTAATAATGCACTGACTCTGGGTATCTAGGGTCAGGGCGTTACAATAATAGTGTATGGTCTCCCTATATTATCCTTAGAGACCCTCATTGCTAGTAAAATGTCTGTAGCATATGGGGAGCCACAACAGAGGTCTTGCATTGTTCTGCCAGTCCAGGTACTAGTTAGTGGTCTGGGGAAGTGAGAATTTTCAAAGGGGTAATAGAGATAATTTTTTATTAATATTCATTTTGAGTAGATATGGGATTTATAAGTTTTGGGTCTTTCTAATGAAAGTTTCCCAAAATGTGATTAATCAATGCTTGGGGGAAAACCACCATTTTAGGGATAATAATTTTTATTTTTAGATTTCAATTATCAATTTTGAATCTAATTTTCACATTTATGGATAAATATTGTTTTTGATGTTAGTAGTTTATGGGATTTATAATCTAGGTTCGTTATAGTAAGAATATATAAGTACATTCGTGCATCATATCTGGAATGTATGGATTCACATGAACTTCATCATACATTATTAATTAGGTTCAAATGTAGATTTCATGATGCATGTGATCTATATTAGAGTGTGAGTAATTATATATGTCATATTTGTATATTAATTTGTTTATTGATTACCATAGATAAATTGGGTAAGTTATTTAAGGTTCCATTAATGTAATATATGGTTTTTCCTATATAAGGATATGGTGGAATCAAACTTGGCCAAACCCTAAGATGATTGATTAAGGTAAATGAGAATTGAAATGGTCTGTTAAAATATGGAATTGGTTGAATAATGTAATAGTAAGATTCCAATAAACTATTTTACTTTACAGCTTGTGTTTTTCATTCCATTTAACCAATAATTAAATAATTTAATATCTTTATAACATATGAAATGTTTTGAAATTTGAATCATTTTAAAAATAAGGCATTAATTTCGAATACTAGAAAGACAAAAAAAATAATATTTTGTAATGAATAAGTTTCTAAATATGAAATTGTAATCATTTTGAATTTTGAATTTTGATCCTTATAAGTTGTTAATTTAAAAAATGTGACTTTTTAAAGTAGTTGTTTTTGAATATGTTTGAAATTAAACAATTTTAAAAGTGTGAGATTTTAAAATAAAAATTGTATGTTATGTTTAGAAATTGACTTTTATAGTTTATGGTAATGAGAAAATCATTGATGGAATATGTGGACCCTATGATTATGGTGTTGGAACTCTTACATATATGGATTGACCTTGATTATGGGTTGTTGGGGTTTTATAGGGTTCCCGAGTTATATGGTTCAAATTATACATGTTAATATATACCCAATAATGGTTGTGGAATATTGGTAAATATATTTTTGATCCTGGTAAAGGTGACTTGGGGGATATAGGGAAAGTTAATTTTTGAAACCCCTATTGATGAGTGGTGTACTACATAGATGATGCTATGTGGACCTGAGTTGAGTTTTCACCCATGGGGATTATGTCAAACCTGGAAGTATATAGGATGGATTATACTATATTTTATGTATGAGGACCCTAGAGTGGGTGCATTTCACGTTAGATTACCCATGAACTTACCACGAGATTAGGTGTTGTCCCGTGAACTGTGGCCTCAGGGAGATCTTAGTGGATAAGATGACCTATTGAACTTTATGATATTACTTATGATTTTGATTAGTCCATTATTAATGATGTTTAAGGATAATCGATAGAATAGTGAAAAAATTCTTATAAACATATTTAGTTATATGATGTAAGGTATCTACTTGTATTTATTTTGTTGAGGCATGTTTTGTGCTACCAAAAGAAGATATAGTTCAGGTTAAGTATCCTGAGTGCGAGTGACTTATATCACTATCAGTTTTTAAGAGTAGGATCATTAATACGTATTACCCTATTAGTTGTGGATATGATTTTGTTAAATGGTTTTAATATAAATAAATGTTTTTATGATTGAAAATAAACTAGATGATGGGTGGCCATGCTCTTGGCCCTGAAACAGTAATGTTGTTTGGACTGATAATACAAAGGCACATAGGACGCCTCAAGCGAGTTAAAGAATCATTCCTAGAGTATGATTTTTTGTTTGATTAGGTGTGTGATCCAAGGTTCTGTGATTCATAATAGATGGGATGATGATTCCAATTCTATAAAAAGGTCATAGTGGATCGTGCAATGTCTAGGTTTTGATATGATTTGTTGTAACATCTGAGATTGAATTATAATAAGTTTCTCTTTATAGAGAAAGAATAAAAAAATATACAAAGATTTTTTCAAGAATTTAATAAGAACCTTTATTCTAAAGTTTAAAAAACTTATTTTTTAGAAATTAATTAAATGTTTGAATTAAAAAAGAAAAAAATTAGATTTTGATTCATTTTTTAGTTTTTTTAGAAATAATTATTTTTTATGTGAATAATTGAAAATACAGAATTTAAACGACATTCAGTTTTACAAAATTATAATTGTATAAAAATAACATTAATGAATATTAAATATTTTCTCTAGAACAAATATATATTTGAAATAGAATATAATTATTATAAAAATTTAATGTTGAACTTAGAAATATATGCCTAACTTTTTGAAAATCTAAGTACTCTTTTCATTAAAATATTTTTTTTATTATTCTCTTTTAATCTAGTATTTTTGAGTTTTCTTTTGGTTTTGGATTATTTTTGAATACCTAAATTATCCATTTATTTTACAAAAATGAATTAATTTCATTTGAATAAAAATTATACATTATTATTCTCTAAAATCATTTTTATACTAAAATGGATTTTTTTAAATGCATTTTTTATTGTGCTTTTCTGGTTTTTTTTAAAAAATTCTAATAATTATATAAATTAAATTTTATAAAATACAATCTTTAATTTTAATCATCATTTATAAAATTTTAATTAGGAAACATTCATTTTTGGTCATTATGAATAAAATATTTCATAAAAATTCAAATACCCTAACATGAGTTAAAATAGGTTAAAATAGTTAAAATATAAGAGAAAAGGCTTCAGGATAACACAAAATAAACTTTATTAAACCTCATTGGTTTTGTTATAATGAAATTACCCTTATAATTTTCAAAAATAATATCATTTTGATCCAGATGTATTAAGTGAAGCATTAATATATTTTAATCTTTTGAAAAATTCTTGGTGTTCCCTCCCCTCTATTAAAAAAGGACACAAACTCTCCTCTATTCCTCACAATTCACGTGCCTTTCATATTACCAAATCCCTAAGAAAATCCCTTTATAACATCCATACCCCTGATATAGAGGTCCTTTTTTAAATATACCAAACTTATAATGTTTAAGGTGTATTCCAAAGGATGTTTTCCAAAGAAGAGGTATATCACTTAACTGAGTGTTTCCATATTATTTATTCAAATAAAACATTAAAATCCATGATAAACATTTTGAGTAATAAAAAAATTCTACCACATATATTGAATTTATTTTGTCTATTACACAACAATTATTCATCTACTTATCTATAAAATGTAAATAAAATAGTCATACTTGTGTATGTGCTGAATGTCGTCTTATGAAGTGATGTATTTCCTTTTTCATCACGACTATTCATGGATTTTAATTATTATGTATATAATGTTTATATATAATATTGATGATATAATTTTATTTCTGGAAATATGATATATAATTTAACTTATTTCCTTTATACATATTAAGAAAATGATAATTTATCTCATGTTCACATGTGGAAAACTACCATGTTGAGAGTTCTTTTTGGTTTATAGTTTTGAATATTAAAAACCCTTTGGAATCCCTATAATTATTTTATAAAGAAATAATTTTGAATTACCTATCTGTATTTTTAATATATATTGAGTTATAGTGATTGGATTTTTTAAAATCCAATTTCATATGAATTACCATAATTCAATCTAATAAGTATTAAACTAAGGTAAATTCTAAATAAATCTCTTTAATGTTTGAATTTTTGTCCAAAAATGGAACACATATTTATTTTCAATAATAATTTTAAGTTTATTTACTTATAATGTTTTGTTAATTTATTCTATTCTATCATAGGTTACTTAGATTGGATCATTATTTGACATATTTTATTGGATAAGCAATAATTGTTTTTAAATTTTAGTAGACTAAGAGGATGCCCAAATTTTTTGTTTATGTGGTATAAAAATTTCATAAATTCTTTTAAATCGTTTTGGAACACTGGAATATCCATATTCAATTTATTCTATATTTCTCGAATAAATAAGGGAATATACGACATAATAATTCATCATTAATTATGCTGTAAATATAACACATTTATATAAATTTCTTTCAAATGAATAAAAGGATGTAACGGATGTTTAGATACCTAAAAAATTTGTTAAAGTTATTCAATAATTTTCGTATTTTTTTAATATATTTTAGTTTATATATTTCATTATTTTTCAATGATATCTCATTCTATAATTTTCAGATCAAATACTTATTTGGTCTTTTGTAAATATATCATGTTTATCTAAATTTAACTATTTTTTACAATTTTATAATTTAGTATTTTAGAGGGTTTTAATATCAATTGAATTTTCAATTATCCTGATATTTTGAATTTTTAGGTTTCCTTTTATCAACATATAATTTGTTTTAAATATTCTTACCATAAAAAATTATATAATCCCACCATGCTTTTAATGTTGAACACACTATATGTTGGTATCTTCCTAGGAGGAGTTTTATCCCAGAAACCACATGAAGCTGTTATCATACTGCATGTAGTCTTTAACTTACTTCTTGTCTTATGGGTGTGTTGACTTCTTGTTGTGGAAGTAATCATGAGTATTATAACCAACCAACCATGAATCATATTTCCATAACTATCATGCATTATGAATGTTACCACATAATCAATAAACATATTTCATGAATCATATTTACTGACCACATGAGGGAGTTTAAATTTATCGCATGTTCAAATGGTATTTAGACTAAGCATTTGATTTTTTTAGAAATTAGGGGTCCTCCAAAAATAGTGTTCTTTTACCATAATTATAATCAAAAGTAGGATTCCTAAACCATAATTATAATGAAAATTATGGTTCCCCAACCATAATTTAAATAAAAAAAAGGGTTCCTTCAAATGTAGTATAACGACTAGCTAATTCTAATTGGTTTAAGAGACCAATGAGTCATAAAATGTCCCCAAGTGACATAACCAAGATTCCAAAGGTAGGAAATAAATGCCGAAGGGTTTCAAATACAAGTGGGGTTCGATTTAAAATTTATTAAATAAACCAATAAACAAGAAAAAATGACCATACCATTCACTAAATGTTCCATGAACAAAAGAAAGACAACTAATCAAATTCGAATATTTCAAGACCACAACAGAGTGTGAAAAAATGTAAGAACAAACAAGTATCAAATTACACATTGGAAAAACCACAAAGGAATCTCAAGAGACCATGAGACTCTATGCTCTACGAGATCCAAGAACCACAATCACTGAACTATCCATGTATCATGAGGTAGTGCTAAACACTTGTGAAACATTACCTTTTCCCCTGTCCTAGAAAATAACATCTATAAAATAACCAAAGTTCTAATGTATGTGAGATTATAAAACTCAATAGGGTTTTCCAAATTAATTCCCTACTCACGTCACTAGGACAGAAAAGTTAACCACATTTATATAGAACAACTTATATAAAACAATTTACCAAAAATTTTTATAACCAAATATAAACCAGTTCCAAAAACCATATACAACCAAGTGAAAAAAGAACTAATTAAAACAATTTCTAGCAAGTTATTTTTCTAGAAACATAATTGATCAATGATTAAATACAATTTTTATTATCACTTTTCATAACCATTCCATAGTTCACTACACACCCACACATGCATGCTTTGTTTGAAAGTTCCACACTCATGAGCTGTCTGTCGTCGAATTACCTTGTGTCCTAATGACACAAGAACCCAATCCAGGGTCACGTCCCTTGTACCCCAATGGTAATCATCCCTTATTAAGAGTTTATTAATAATAAACTCACACAAACACCATTTATTCCAAATATTTACATTTCCAAAACAACGCACTTTAATAAAACATATCTTTTATTGAAAAGCAATGAAAAAAATTCAAATCAAGATTTATTTTCAATAAAACCATATCTTTTATTGAAAAAATACAATCCAATTCAAGTTCAAAAAATCCCGAAAAATCCCCTTTTTAAAATTCATATTTTAAATCCATGTAAAAAATCATTTTACTCAAACACCCATTTTTGTAGATTTCACAACCATCACTTAGTAAGTTTTCCAACAAGTGTTCGACAACCAAATCCAAATAAATTCCACAACACACATTAAATTTCAAATAATTACAATCATTTCTACTATGTGGAGTTGATAAATAAGCCGCATACCTCAATGATTTTGATAAAACCCCCAACAAATGAAGAACTTATAAGAAAACTGGGTCGATTCTCCAAGAGCCCTCCTTATATATCATCTCCTACAAAGAAAAATAAAAAAATAATCATATTTGGCATCAAAAAACCTAGATCTACCCATAAATGGTGTCGATCTGAGAAACCAATATATGAGTAGAAGTAGATCTAAGTAGATCTAAGAAACAGATCAAGAATGAAGAAGAACAATCACACACCTCAAGAATCCAGATTTTATTAATTATGGGAGAAATTTAGACATATAGGATAACCTTATTTGGACTTAGGAGAAGAAAAATACAATGTTTGGTCCACTTTGAGTAAATAATGAGGGAGTTATTCAAAAAATGAGGGAGATCATATTTTTAAGGATCTCACTTTGACTCTGCGAACAATTTGACTGCACGGTTAGGAAAACCATGTGATAACTGTGTGGTAGCCACTGCTCGCACAGCTTCCCATTTCATGGTATCCCAAACCATGATCCAACCATGATAGAGCTACTACCACCAAAGGACTCCTACAGAAGATTTGGCCACATGGTTTGAAAAACTGTGCGCCCCCCGTGCGACCTTCACTTAGCCCAAAAAACACTACCAAAGGTCTCCCAAATCTCCCATCTATCACCCTTAAACTTTATAACCATAAAAATCATTAAGTAAGGGATATATTGCAAAAAACAGGGGTATTAAATACTCCCCACCATTGGTCATTCCATCCTTGGAAAGTAGAAAACATTCGCTTCCCTGAAAGAGTTCTAACCACTACTCTTTCATTTCCTTTTCACATTCCCATGTCTCTTCCTGAATCCGACCATGCTTCCATAAAACTCACACTAGAATGATGATGTTTCCACGCAAGACATTCTATTTATTATTCAAAATACTCACGAAGATATGTATCAATGAATCTTCCAACTTTAGGATGACGTGATCCTATCTAATCACATGGTCAGAATCAGTCTCATTCTTTTTTTAATTGAGATACATTGAACACATTATGCAATGAACTGAACTGTGGTGGTAAGTCTAACAAATATGCCACCTCCCCAATACATTCTAGTATCTCAAAAGGGTCAATGTATCTAGGATATAACATTCCCTACTTCCAGGAATGACAATGTCCAATCCTTGGAGATATCCACAAGACAAAATGTTCACCCACAGTGAATGACAACAGTCTTCAACAGTGATCGGCATATGATTTATGAAGACTCTGATTCGTCTCCCTGCTCTTTCAAATCAACTGGAACTTATACACTGTTTCTTGGAAAATTCATGGCCCATCTAGTGATGTTTCACCTATTTCCACCCAGCATTGTGGAGAACTCCATGGACGCCCATACAATGCTTCAAATAGATCCTTATATATTGAGGCCTGGTAGCTATTGTTGTATGAGAACTCCACTAAGGGTATATGCACCTACCATGAGACACCAAAATCCATTACACAAGACCAAAATAGGACTTGAAACATTTTTATCATCTGATCAGATTTCCCATACATCTGAGGATGATAAGATATTCTTATATTCAACTGAGTTCCAAGGGTTTGCTGTAAATATTTTCAAGAACAAGATGTAAACCTCAGATCTCTATCTAAGACTATTGACACTGATACACTATGCCTCATTACCACATATCTGATATAGATTTGAGACATATCTTCCATAATATGATTATCAAAAATTGATATTAAATGGGCTGACTTGGTAACTCTATCCACTATCACCCAAATGGAATTGTGTTTTGGACCTTTCTTGGAAGAACTGTAACAAAATCCATTTCTATTTACTCCCATTTACACATTAGGATAGGTAATGAATGAAACATTCCCACTGGTCTCTGATCATTTTCTTTAACCTGATGATAAGTTAATCCCCATGAGATGAACATCGCCAAATTACTTTTCATGTTGTTCCACCGAAACTATGCCTTTAGCACCTTATACGTCTTCCGTGTACTTGAGTGTACAACCCATCTCAAATGGTGGTAAGAATGAAGGATTTGTTCCTAAAAATCCATAATTACAACCATCTATTATTTGAAACACAAATCTGAACTCCCATAAAGTTCCCAGCCATCAATGGTCACCCTAATAATATATTTTGAACTTAAAACTAGACATTCTGGATCAGATGTTTGTGCCTTTTTTACCATATTTACAAAATCAGGAATAAGCATAGCTAAAAATAAAACCATGACATCGCCTCGGTCCTCACATTCCACATGAATGTTGTCTAGGTCCGACATTAACTGTCATTCATCTAAAGCTTCTTTCTCCAAATGTGCATATGAATTTCTGCTCAATGCATCTGCCACTGAATTTCCATTCCCTGGTGTTTACTTAAAGTAAAAGTCAAACATTTTGAGGTATTCCAACCATCTAATTTGCCTCATATAAAAATATCACTATGATAAAATGCGTTTTAAGATTTTGTGGACTGTGAACACAGTAAATTTCATACCAAAGTGATAGTGTCTCCATGATTTCAAATCATGGATGACTGAAACTAACTCCAAATCATGTGATGGGTAATTTCTCTCATGCACCCTCAACTACATTGAACTATAAGAAACCACATGGTGTCCTTGTATGAGAACAAAACCCAAAACTGATCCAGAGGGATCATAGTACACCACATACCCTGGTCCTGATTCAGGTAAAATCATGAAAGGTACTTATGTAAGCCGAACTTTTTTTTATTGGAAAGAATTCAATAATTACTTTGTAAATTGGAATGGATCATTATTATTTTAAAAGCCTTCATGGGTGAATCTATTCATGAGAAATCATGCAAAAAGTGTTGGTAGTAACCAGCTTGTCCATGAAAAGTTTATATCTCGAAGGCATTCTTCGGTGGTTTCCATGAGATAACAGCTCTTATCTTTTCAGGATCAATATAATCAACTTTCTCCGAAATTACCCGGACAAGAAAATGTACTTATTATATTCAAAAGTCACACTTTTATAAGTTGGATTAAAAACGGAGATCTCTCAATATTTTTAACACTATTTCTAGATGCTTTTCATAGTTAGCCCCTATCTTTGAATACAACAATGTGTCATCCATAAACATCAAAATAAAAGAATCTAGATTTTTCTGAAATATCTGATTCATCAAATCCATGAATACTTCTCATGCATTCATTATAATAAAATACATGACTACATATTCATATGGGCTATATCTTCTTCTGAATGTTATCTTCAAAATATCTTCCTTCCCAACTCACAATTGGTGTTATCCCAATCACAATTCAACCTTACAGAACCATTTATCCCACCTTAATTGATCAAATAGATCAAAAATTCATGGAAGTGGATATCTATTATTTATCATAACTTGGTTAAACTTATTATAATCAATATGCAGTCAATTAGTTCCTTCTACATTCTTCATGAAAAAAACCATTGCTTCCCACAGAGACATACTTTGTCAAATGAAAACCTTTCTTTACAGGTCCTCTAAATTCACATTCAATTCCCTTAACTCTGTTAGTTTCATCCTATAATATGGAAGGGAAATAAAACTGGTCTCCATAAGGAGATCAATAGTAAACTCCATTCCACGTAGAGGTGGTAACCCAGAGAAGTTATTGGGAAAATAATCTGGAAAATGATCCCCAACTTCTAGAAAACTAATTTCCTTGATCTCTTCTATTGATTCCAAAGTTGACACTACCAACTGGTAAGAGATTTTTCCCACCATTGGTTCCAACAAGCTCTTGTCACCTTTCATTACCATCCACTATCCTCTGAAGAGATGTTTGATTCCATCCTTAGTCATAAAACTAATGGTTCTCCTATAACAGTCGATGTCAGCGTTAAGCATTGTCAACCAATCCATCCCCAGTATTTTTTCATATGCATCCATGTACAACAACGAGAATTCCCATTTCTTCTCATCTCTATCAATGGTTATAACACATGACTTACACACAAAGTTCTGACATTCTCTTTCACCGATATGAGTTTTTTGTTATGATGTGCTCTAGGTTGTGTCGTGTAATCTCACTCTATGTGGTCAAGCAATCCACCTTGATAAAATCCTATTTTATTCTTGAGTCATGGAAGATGGTACACTGATCTAGTCATCTGATTCTAATTTCTACTTCCAAATTGGATATAAGTGTCTCTTTTCCACTTACTACCAATTTTTGAGTTCACCCTATTCCTAGTAGGTATCATCATAACTCGTCACATATGTCATGAGATATCACATTCCTCCACAGTCACTATATTCACTATCATTTTATAATAAGTAATATATATCACTATAATCGTTGATCTAATATCCTTCCATAGCCCCGATTCGAAGATGCATTCCTTTAAAGATGCACATGCTACAACGTCTGGTGCAAAGCGCACTAAATTCATGAAAATTGTTGCATAATCTATGACAGATAGACTCTCAAGTCTTATGATGAAGAAGTCCGTGGTTTTTTGGATTATGAATGTGTGAGGATAGAATTTTTTGTTGAATAATTCCTCAAAATCCTCCCATGTAAGGCATTCATGCAATTTAGCCTTCACCGCTAAATCCCACCATTGGCGTGCAATATCCCAAAGAATATACGTTGCTAGCTTGACCTTTATCTCCAACAGTGTGCTGATGAACTCGAAGATACGATTCATTATACTTAGCCTCACCTCCGCCTTCTCAGGTTCATCATTACACTAGATGTTAGGTGGATCCAACATCATGAACTGGATGGTATGATCCACATGACATGGATAATTTCATTGGTTTCACATTTTGATAGCTTGAAAAGATGGTATAATAATCTAATCCAACTCTTGGTTCACCTATGGTTTAAGTGAAACCACATTCTCTGCATCTTTTCTAGGTTGGTTTCTACGACACCTATAGAGATCCATTTTCTAAACCAAAAACAAAGTCCATCAATCACACTCTCTAGAAACTGATGGCTTATCATTTAAAATTTTATCTCATGAAGTATCATAACATTGTTTTCAAAAAAAATCTTTTTTCGTTTTTCAACCATTTTTGAAAACATTCAACTTTTTATTTGAAAATTCAACCATTTTAAAAATACCATATGCATTTCCTTTTTCAAAATAAATCATTTTGAAAAACAATTTCATAATTTTTAAAAAATCAACACTTTTTCTACAACATGAATCATTACTCGAAATGATGTATGCACTGCTAGTGGGAATTCATTCCTCTTTAATGAATTTTAAGCTCTTCTCATTGGCTAAACCCAGGACAATGATATTTCAAAATCCTAGAAGTGTATCCAAAAACATATGTAACTAAATCCTATGTAACATGAATTTCAATTTTAAATGGCTTGCTACATCATTTTATGCTATACTTTTCATGTTCATACAATCCTACTCCTATCTAATATTTCATCCCAATGGATAGACAAGATGGAATTTCAACTTCAAGACCAAGAACCCTGATGAACACTTGTTATGTAAAGACCTAACAAGCTGATAAAATTTGTACCCCAAAGCAAGGACCAGTCTGATACCATTTGTAATGACCCTTTTATAATTATGGATTGAGACTCTGATGAGTCATTACTCAGCCTTAAGAAAAATCCCCTTGATTCCAAAGGCTGTAAATAATTTCCAAAGGGTATCAATTAAATATTGGGGGTGATTTACCATTTATTAAATAAATCAATAAGACAACAACCATCACCAAACCATTCACTAAATGATGCATGAAAAAAATAAAGGAAAAAATCAAAATCATATGCCTCATGGCCAAATGAAAGCATGCAATTGTAGAAGACCAAAAAAGTATCAAAATTACTCATTGTACAAATAACGTAAGACTCTCAAGAGACCACGAGACTCCATGCTCCACATTTTCTAAGATCCACAATAACCGAATAGCCAAAGTATCACGAGGTAGTGATAAACACATGTGAAACGTTACCTCTTAACCTATCTCAGAAAATTGCATCAGCAAAATCATTGAAGTGTCAATGCAGGTGTGAGTGTAAAAAATAGTATTATTTCGCCAATGACTTACCTACTCACACCACTAGGATAGAAAAGATATCCAAATTTATATAAAATAGTTTAGGTAAACCAATTTTCCAAAACAGTTTATAACAAAATTTAAACCATATCCAATAACCATTAACAACAAATTGGCAATAAAACTAATGAAACTAATTACCAGCAAGTTATTTATATGGAAAATAAATATTTAAAGCTTAAAACCAATTCTTATTATCATTTGGCATAACCATTATATAGTTTACAACATAGCCACACATGCATGCTTCGTTTGATAGTTCCATTCTCATTAGCGGTCTCTCATCCAAATACCTTTTGTCCCAATGACACACACCCCTAATCTGATGTCATGTCCCTTATACCCCAATGGTACTCACCCTTAATAAGTTCCTATTAAGCATAAACTCACAACATCACCATTTATGTAAAAAAAATCATTTCCAAAACATATCAGTTCAATAAAATGGAATATTTATTTAAAACAACAATACAACCAATTTAAAGAAACATTTAATTTAAAGAAAGCCTTAACTTTTATTGAAAAAATCAAATCCAAATCATGTTCCAACAATCTTGAAAAACCCCATTTTAAAAATCCATATTTTAATACCATGAGAAAAAGAACATTACACAAACACCCATTTTTTCAGATTTCACAACCATCACTCAAAAATGTTTCCAACAAGTTTTCAACAACTAAATCACAATAAATTCAAAAACAAATATTAAATTTGAATTCCTCCCAACCATTTTTACAATTTGGAGTCGAGAAAAAAGCCTCCAACGTCAAAGGATTTGACAAAAATAAAAATAAATTAAGAATACACAAGAAAAAAATAGCTGATTCTTAAAGAAACCACCTTAAATATCTTTTCATACCAAGAAAAAAGAAAAAACACATCATATTTGGAATCCACAAACCCAAATCTACCCATAATAGTCGTAGATCTGGTAAAACAAGAGAAGATGAGAATTAGATCTAAGTAGATCTATGAAACTGATCAAGAACAATGAATAACGATCACATACCTCATGAATCCAACATCGATTCACCAATGGAAGCCTTCAGTTTTCCTTCAGACCGATGAGAGAACCGTATTTGGACTTTGTAGATTCCAAATCCTAAGTGAGGGCCTGTTTGGATCAAAAAATGGGGGAGTTATTGGAAAAACAAGTGAGATCCTATTTTTAAGGATACCACTTTGACTCTACACACGGTTTGACCACATGGTTAGGAAAACCGTGCACTAACCATATAGATGCCACTACCTGCACAGATTCACCTAGCATAATCTACCAAACTATGCTAGAGATACAGCCTCAATAGGACCTTTGCAAACAATTTGGCCGCACAGTTAGAAAAACTATGTGCCACTCATGCGACCATCACTTAGCTCCAAGAACACATCCAAAGTTCTCCCAACTCTCCCACACATCATCCTTACACTTTATTACCTTAAAAATCATCATCTAAGGGTTACATACCAACAACTGGGTGTACTAAATGCATGGTAACTTAAATGAGTGGTTATTTTTAATTTAAATATTAATCTTTTCATCATGCTCTATTTTTCATTATTTTGGAATCTATAATCAAATATAACCTTAATTTAATTATATATATTTATTTATTGAATTATAAATTCATTTATATTATATATAATCAATTTTATGTGATTTTAAATTATTTTTTTTCAGTTTTAAAATATGTATTAATGTGTTCATTATTCAAGAGAACACATACAACATGTTTTTTTAATATTTATGTTTTTATTTTTTGAATTTGATTTATTTAAGTTGTTACTTTCAAAATTAATATTTAATAACATGTAAATTATTCATTCTTTTTTTCCATCATTTAAGGTAGTATAATCTGATTTTTTAAATTACACACTCTATTAATGTCACTTGAAATTTGTATTTAAATAGTCAAATTATCATAAAATTTCAACAGGATAGAATTGAAATTTTATTACAGAGTCTACTTTATCTAATGGGCAATTCAAATTGGTTGGAATTAGTCTTTATGTTATAAATTCGAAGACTTTTTTTGATTATTTTGGATGATATTTATCTTTATTATGGATATTTTAGTGATTTGAATTTGAATTGATTTACCTGAATAGAGTTTATCTATTCAATTTTGTATGTTATATTTTTGTTCAGAAGATGAATTCAATGGAGGAAGACATATAACACAAAAATGAGTTACAATAATACAAACTTTTGAGAGTCAAACATTATTTACACTGAACATTGATGTGATATTATTATGTGATGAAGTTTTTATTTTCTAGAAAATATAAATAACTAAAAAAATATTCTATGACTACCAATTCAAAGGAATGACATCCTGATAAATATCCTAAGAACCAGTACATTTGTATTCATTGTTGATTTTCTAATTCATCCTCATTTCATGAGTCAGTAACAATGTTTCCCATATCTCACAGATTTTGTCATTTTCTATTTATACTTTTACATATAGAATATTTTATTATTCTCTTCCATGGGTTGTGACTCCCTTATTCCAAAATTAGGACACTTTGGGGTCTGAGTTGCATTGTCTAACATTAGTTCTATATATGGGATGTGTCTCCCCATACAAAATTCAATGTGTTAGTGTGGTTATCACATCACATTATAGAAAAGGATTATGCAATTTGGTTATGATGCCCATTTTGGAATTAGATTATTCCATAATGTATCTCATGCTTAGTAGAGATGTATAAGAGAAGGGTAGGCCCACTTTATATTGAACTACTAAAAAACACCCTTTTGGTCCTTATTTTATTTCTATTAGAAATTAACTGTCATCATTAACATTAAAAATTAATTTACACAATTAATTAATTTATTTAATGATTTTTAATTTAGTATATTAATGCCTTATAGACTATATTCCATTACCATTGGGTACCTAAAAATTGGTATTATAGATTGACCCTATTATGGATTGAGTACCTATGTAATTATTTTTACTGATACCAAAAAATTAGTATAATATAAAGGCAATACAGAAATGATATTTTAACTTTGAAATTTCATGATTTCAAAAAAAAATATCAGAGATTATTACTTTTGTAATTTATTTAATACTTAATTGGAGTTTATTATATATATTATAATATGGTAACTTATTCCTAGACCTCAAAGTCTAAGTGAAGGAACACTAAGATGGTAGCAATAAGTGTACATGATACTTGAATTTCTTTGAAATCACCTCACATGGATAAAAATGATTAGCGTTACTGGAGATCTAGAAATGAGTAATATATCAAATAGTCAGTCATATACCACTGGTTGATCATGGTAAAACTGTAAACACTACTAAAACCTGACCCTAATATGCTTATAGGAAATGATGAGGCCAAATACTTTTTTAATTACAATGTTTTAAATATTTTATAACATTCAATTAATATAAGTGTGTTCATTCATGCGTATTCCTGTAATAATTCTCATGGGATTTGAATGATTCAATAAGTTACCAAGAATTGCTCTAAAAAATTGATACAAACTAATATTGGAATACTTTAAGTAGAGTACCAAGATATCATGATGGGTGAAGATTAAACTATAAGCCAAATGTTCAACTGATTCACAAGCATAGTGAATAGAATGGATTCTATTAGAGAATATATGAAGAACCTTATGCTTATTTAAATAGCAATATGAGTGCTACCAAATAAATGGTACGAAAATATGGTCTCCTATGAATAAATAAATTCCTTAAAATTGTACACTCTTGATAAATTTGTGGGATCACTACTTCACTTAGAGTTAGAATTGAATAAAATCACTAAGAAGAAGAAAAAAAGAGAAATTATATAATTTAAACATATAAATGTTTTTTGTAATGAATATTATGATTTTTAATGACATGACATAAAAAAAGATATGTCTCATATTTTGACTGAATTCTACAAATTAATTAAAATAAAAGGCATCAAGAACCATTTTTCAAGTAATCCTCAAAATGAAAAACATAGGGGAGATAATAAGGGAAATAATAAACATAACACTTCAGATGGTACATTTTTTTAGTGTGGGAATAAATGGAATATTATGTATGATTGACCAAATTTGAATAATAAATAAAAACATAAAAAAAAGGAAAAATGAATTTAAACCTAGTTGGGGATATATTGGAGAATCCATTTCTAGTGAAGAATATAGAAATTATAATGAATATTATAACTTATGATTCATGGATCTGGTGAATACTTTTATTTATTTGGTTTTTTCTTTTTCATATCCAAAATTTAAATATGATTCTCAATATTGTAATGTTTTTGAGTTAAATAATGAAATTAAAATATTGATAAAAGTTGTTTTCAAAGATTCTGATTTATATAAGAAAATATTTTAAAATAATGAGAAGATTGTTTTTGAAAAAAAAAATTATTTTGAAAGATAATTAAAATCTATGGAATACATATTATGATTCCCATTCTAAACTTTCTAAAAAACTGAAATCTACACAAGTATTTAATGGAAAATTATATATGGATGTTGAAATTATCAAAGAATGTTTTTATTATTTTTTTCATGTTCAGGAAAAATATTATAATATTAATACATTAAATAATATAAATAAATAAAAATATGTTATTGGATATGATAATTTATTTCCTCAAATATATCAAAATCATTTTGATAATAGCACAAATGGTTTTACTTCTACAGTATTATGTTTTATATATGGCATTAGAGGTCACTATAAAAATGATTTTTATCGTTGATTCGAAAAGTATTTTGGATTTATGAAGAACAACATTTATAAATATTTGTTATCTAGAGTAACTTAAAATACACTATTAGATTTTGTATGTGTACCTAAATTTTTTTTAATAATCTAATTGGACCCAAGCTACCTTATTTACCAAAATTCAGATGAAATTGATATTTTATGAGAAATTACTAGGATGTATCAAAAACAACATATAGTAAATAGACAATGGAATGTATAGAAATAGGACTATAATACCATAAAATTTTGCAACATAAATATTTTGAAAGAAGAACTATTATATATGGTGATAATTTCAAATGAAAAGTATATGGTTTTGGTAATGATTGAATTTTTAATTATACTTTTGTTATAATGATTTATATGTTGAAATATTTGAACAAAATTTAATTACTATTTATCAATTATGTGATGATGTAATGGAATTTAAATTTCAAAACAATATGTTTTTGGATTTTAAGGATGAATCTTTATTATTCTATGATAAGGAAAATGAAATTATTTATATTATTGGTTTTTCGTAAATAATTATTTAACATGTTTAGTGATTAAATACTATACAGAGTGATGGAATAATTTGGAATTTATGATTAGTTCATGTTAATTTAATTATGTTACATAATCTCTATAAACATGAGAATTTTCCATAGTTGCCTACCTTTAATAAAGAACAAGTTTATTTTTTCATGCTTTTTTAAATGGGAAATAATGTAAAGTCTCATTCAGACCTATCAATATGATATGTACCAATAGAAAATTATGTTTAGAACATATTTATCTATTTGGTCTTACTAAAATATATAGCTTTATAATAATTAAATATAATGTAATTAGTATTTATTATTATAGTATATTTATAAGAGTTTACATTCTGACACATTCAAATGGTAATTTATATCAATTTATCTCATTTTTTTAATTTAGTTCAAAATATAAAAGGTAGTAAGACTGTTTCTATTCAAAATGATAAATGAGGTAAATATCTTATGCTATAATATGTAATTCATTTTTCAAAATAATGGTTATTTTCAATATTTTTATACTCATTGAACCCCAACTAAAAAAAAGTGTTGTAGATCATAAAAATATAACCCTTAAGGAAATGGATAAAAGTATGTTAAGTGAATATAATTTTCCTAGATATTTTTATGATGAATCCATGTTTTCTACTTATCTTATTTCAATTAGAAATAATGTTATACCATTGTAAAAGAATTCTTATTATGAATTATTTGTTATTAAATGATTAAAATTAGTTATTTCAATGTTTTTGGATGTAAAGTTTTTATTTTTAATACAAATGATAATTAAAATAAAATTGAAGATAAAAGTAAAGAAGGTAAAATTATTGGATATTAAAATAATAATAATTTTTATTGAGTTTATAATAAAAGAACTATAATTATTAAAGAATAATTTTATGTTATGTTTGATGAAAATAATGTGAAATTAAATTCTGATTCTGATGTCTTTTGTAATATTTATTGTGATTTCAACATTGGTGAAAAAAATCAAGATAAGTATGAATAAATCAAATGGGAGAATGCACCTTATAAAAATGGTTCTGGATATGGAAGAATCATAGAAATTATCCCATTAAAAATTTAATTGGAAATGATTTTTCTGTAATTAAAAATGTAAATTATATTTTAAAAATTTAGACAAGATCTTCTTTTATTTATAATTGTTCTCCTAATAGTGTTTTTGATGCTTTAAATGATGCTAATTGAATTGATTCCTTACAATATGAGCATATCTAATTTATTAGAACTAATCCTATCTATTTAATATAATTTCCTATTGAGATGATGAAAATTGGAACAAAATGGATTTAAACAAGCAAGATGAATCTAGATTGATTATTAGAAATAAAGCCACAATTTTTTCTCAATGGTACTATCACAAAATAGATATAGAATATAAAGATTCATTTGCACCGATTTATAGTCTAGTGGATATTATAATCTTGTTATCCTTTTCTTCTTTTTAGGTTTTGAAATTTTATTAAATAGATGTAAAAATTTCTTTATTAAATTGATTTACAACCAAATAATTCTATGTCTCCCAACCTCGTGGGTTTGAAAATAAAAATTTTCATAATATTGTTTTTAAATTGTCAAATGATTTATATGGTATAAAATAATCACTTTATTATTTCTATAAATGGATTTCATTACTTCTAAGGAATAATGGCTTCATGAAAGTTAATGTTTATCCAACAAATTGTATTAAAATAATTTTTTATTATAATTTAATTGTAAATATTTATGTATATGATATAGTTTTTAGATCTTCTAGTTATTTTTTTGTAATTTTTTTTACATTGATGTCATCTAAGATTGACATCGTCTTAATGAGAGAATTAATGTTCTCTCTTAGGATTCAAATTTCTCAAAGAAAAAATTATATCTTTCTTAACCAATGTAAGTATGTTAATGAGTTGGTTAAAAGGATTGGTCTTTACTTCTTCAAGTGAATAAAAAATAATATTTGTACTATTTATAAATTTGATATTGATGTATCTGGTAAATATTTTTCAAAAAAACTTTAGAGAGGAATTATAAGTGAATATATTTAATTAATTTCATTTAGAACCTATATCATGTTTAAGTTTTTTATGTTCATGATTTCAACCAGATCCTGAAAATAGTCATATGAAAACTATGAAAAACATAATTAGATATATTAACTGAATTTTTAACTGTGGGTTTATTTATCCTAAATATAACTTTTTTTATTTAATATCCTATTCTGGATTTGATTTTAGAAGCTTCAGAATTGATTGAAAAATCACATTGGTTATGTGTCATTTTATTGGAAATAGGTTAATTTCTCAGTCTCTTAAGTAGTAAATACACATTTCTCAATCTAGTGACAAGGTGACTATATATCCATTACTTGTTAATGTTCTCAAAGTTAATGGATTAGTAAATATTTATATGATTTTGGTATTTATCTTGAAAAAATTCATATTTATTATGATAACACATATGTAACTTTAATTTTATAACAATCCTCTAAAGTATTCTATAAAAAAGTGTATTGATATCATATTTAGAATTTATTATATATTATTTGAATAAGGTTGACATTATTTTATAATTTATCTCCTTAAATAATCATCTTGAAAATATCATAACTATGCCATTGGAAATTTATAAAAATGAGAAAATAAAATTAGAACTGGGTATGTTAGAAATACATTTATAATTGTGTTTTTAACATACCTTACAATGTGTTTATTTTTTTTCAATATTTTATTTTTTTATTATTTATTAATATTAAATTTATGTAAAATATAAAATAGAGGGAGAATTTTATAAAATATTGTTTTATTTTTAAAATTTCTAAAAAGGGTGAGTTTTTTTATTAGTATTTTGATCTTGGTTTATATTTTATTTTTGGAATATTAAAAAACAATTCCAAACCCTCTCTTTATTCTATTTTGAAATCAGTTTTTATGTCAAGTCATAATATTTATTATATATTGAGTTATAGGGATTTCATTTTCTTAAATTTTACTTTCTATGAAATATAATATGTTTATCTAAATTTTTATAGCTAAAAAAATTATGAATCAATACCAAGATTTTTTATTTTGGAGTGAACATGATACTAGTATTCTGTTGTAATTATAATTTACATTTTATAGTGTTTTAAGGTTTTCTTCAGCTATTATATTATAACATAATTGATATAGATCAGATCATCATGAAAATTGTTCTGTTGGATATTTCATAGTTTATTTCCATTTAATTAAACTAGTTGGATTTATAATTTTTTTAAAGTGGTCTTCCAATTTTAAAAATCTCTTTTATAGTTATGAAATTTGTAAATTTTTAGATATCAATTAATTATATATATTTTGTTAAATATGTTGATATAAATTGGAATCACATGATTCCTAATGGTTTATAAGGATACAAAATATAAAAAATTATAATTAAACTAAATGAATGTATTATATTTAAGACACCTTTATTTTGTAAAATTTTTTATATATAATTAATTGATGCTTTTTATATTTTCCATTTCACTCAAAACTGTATATAGATTTTCATATGAAAGCACTAGGTTTGGCTTATATTATACATAAATAAAATTTCATATTAGTCTTCACTCAACACTTATATTGAATTATGGTACAAAAAACACTATTTTTTGCTAGTGCTACACACAATGCTGAGTCCCTTCAATATATTGCATTACATGAAAGGCTGAGTTGTTACAAAATAACAATATACTTTAAATAATATTAATAATATAATATTATAGATAACACCTAGACAATGGAATGGAAGTTACAAATAATATTAACTTAATTGAAAAAATATTACATGCACATTAATCATCTGGTTATTAATTATTAGAAGTGAGTGAATGAACTGTTTGAAAATAAAGAAATTACTTTTCTAAGAATTTTTTTTATATGTACAAAGAGAAGATTATATCAATAAATTAAACAAACCACTTTTGATTAATGTTTTAATTAAAAAATATATATTATATATTCAATAAATATTTTTTATAATCTTACAATATATTTTATATGTATACTATACTAATAAATAAATACTTAAGAATGAAAAAAGTATTATTTTTCAAAAAGCTAATTTTACTACCTTTTAATGGTGAAATCATTTTAAATATAATTTTTGACACTTTTAAAATTTTATTTTCGAAAAAAAAATCAATTTTGAATTAAATGTATGAAAATTTACTTCAGGTGAAATTGTAGTATTTTTTTATATATTTCATATTTTGATGAATAGTTTATAATACTGAATTTTAGTTCAAAATTTCATTTTCATAGAAATTATTTATATAGTTTGATAACATTTTTAATTAGTTATTAAGTATAATTAGTTAAATTTTATATCCTTTAAACGAATTTAGATCAATATAAATAATACCAAATTGAATATATATATATATATATATATAAACATATGGAACATTTGATCATTTGTACATTAAAAACCCGCTTTGTCCTTCCATCTGTGAGATTATATTTAATTTAATTTCTATCCCTAATATGATAAGAATTTGGAAAAATGGATTACACCTTTGTATTGATCAATATTTATAATTTATAATTTTTCAATCATAGTTTTTGACCAAAAATAGTAGTGAAATTAATAAAAATTAATTGCTGTAATTATTGTAAAAGCAGGATTACATAATGGTTAAACATCGATCTTTAGAGTCCAAATGAACTAGAAACATGTGAACAAGATATTTTTTGGAAATATTTTGACCAACTAGGCTCTTAAAATGATTTTTAACAATTATTTGAGGCATAAGATGTAAGGTAGACCTCTCAATGGTGTTTACCTTTTTATATGTACCAGAATGCCAATCCTCCTCCTCTATTGAAGGGCACTCACCACTACTTCCTTACACATCTCAATCCAATTTTTTATCACTCAAAACTGACCCAAATATCTTACCAAGGTCTATAAAATAATATTATAAGCCCACCATTTTGGTTAAAATTAATCCAAGTAAGCCTTTGGTGTAAACCAAGAGAAGTTACCCAATGAATAGGTAACATCATTCGCTATGATTCATTTTATTATTTTCATTATCCAACACCTAAATACTTAATTAAAGATAGTTTCATATCACTTTTTATTTTTGTGAGATACATGAAATATTCACTATTTAAATTTATTGTGCAGTGTATGTTATTCCGTATGTCATGTATTATTAATAATTTATTTTATTTTAAGATAATAAAATATTTAATTGGATTTATTCTCTCATGTTTATCAAGATTCCAAAGTTACTCAAACATTAATGGTTTTCTCATATCACATTTAATTTTCACAAGGCACAATCCATGTTCACATATTATTTAATAAATGTGGTGTCTATACATCCCATGGATGTATACTATGAATATTATAATTAAATTAATTAGGATTTACATATCTATTTTATGATATTTCTTTCATGGGATTAATGTTTCAAAATCTACGAAATTGGTAAAGAAATTATGTCTTAATTTACCTTCTTTGAGAAAAATGCCATGTTATGCACCTACATATTTATATGATGGGTATAAAGTTACCAATAAAATATTATATCATGAATAAAATTATCTCAATGATATTTTAATCTTTATCTAATTTTATTCTCTCTATTAAAAGGTACCAAAGTGCAATGATTTATTGATACAAACCCATTCTTTATCAAATTGCTTAGGATTATGATTTAATTGATGAAATCATCTGATCTATACCTAAAACACTCCCACAAATTTTATTATCCTATGGTTATAAATGATATATCAATTTATTGGTACCATTTTCCCACTAATTTTTACCTAATGTAATTAAGAAAGTGTTTTTAAGAAAGATCGACTCTATTTCACCCCCGTTGGTCAGAAATTTGTTTTTTTTCACAAAACCATGTATTCTATGAATTATTTAAATTATATTTTTAATATGATGTGTAAAATAAACTTGTACTCAGTTTTTACCTCTTATATAAAAACGTTTTTAAAATAAATATCCATTTTGTTTTCCAATAATGTCATTTTATAAACTTTTATTTTGAAAAAGGAATGATCCACATGTACATATTTACACACCATTATTTCATTGAGGATTTCATTGAATGTTTATAAGCCTATTTTTCAAAAGAAATATTTTTCCTAATATTCTATATATTCATTATTTTAATGTATTTTTCAAGTAAAAAGTTTTTTAAAAAGGTTTTATCTTTTATAATGTGTTTAAAATGAGTTTTGAAGATTCCTTTTTATGTTTTCAAGGTTATTTGGAAGGAAAGTCTTTTTAAATTATTTATGTTTTAAAAATAGTTTTTCAAATTGTAAAATTTACCTTCCCCAATAAATGTTTTAAATGATTTTTCAATATTCTTATATATTTTTTCAATGTGGGTTTAAAGAAAATTATTTTTAAAATGTTTTTTGTTTCAAAACTTTATTTTAAAAAAGTGTTATGTTGCAAGTGATATTTCAAAATTAATCTTCATATAAGATGATATAATTTTTTATATTTTATGGTTTACTTGGGTTATATTCCATGTACCATATTATTATCATATCTTTTAATGGTTTTGGATTATGATGACTTGTTTATGAGACTCGTTTCACTTCCATGAATTATATGGTTTTGAAATATGAATCTTTTCTTGGGTTATAATTTTATAAAATGATTATGATACAAATCTATTTTACATAGGTAATGACATGATGAAAATTTTATGATACCCATTTAATTTCATGGGTTATGATATAATGTTTCTAAAAACCATCTCTTTTTATGGATCATGATAGTATTAAAGTTTTATTATATTGTGGAACACATATGTATGATTTATTTATGTGTTTGGAATAACCTATATATATCTCAAATACATTGTGTAAATATTTTTATCTTATGAGTATAGATGGGATGGAATAAAAAGTGAGCTCAGTTTAGTTATATACGTCTAGAATGAGGAGTGAACTCAATTGATTATTACATGACTAGAATAAGAGGTGAAGTCAGTTCATTAATACAGAAATAGAATGGGTAGTGAACATGGTTTAGTAATACAGGGATAGAATGCGGAGTGAACTCAGTACAGTAGTACAAGGTTGGAGTGAGGATTGAATTCAGTTCAATAATATAGGGGTAGAATGGTAAGTGAACCCGGTTCAGTAATACTGGGCTAGAACACAATGTGAACCAGGTTCAGTAAAGGAATTTTTCCACTATGATGGTGTTTAATATAATCCTTGAATACCCAGATGGGTAGGGGAGTGAAACCAATATACTAAGATGGACAAGGAATTAAGCCTTAACTAATAATAATATAATTTTATATGTTATTTATTATCCAAAATCACAGGTCTTATTCTTATGTTATGATCTCATATATTAGGATCATTATTTATTTATTATTCTTGTCTTATAAACCCCTATAATTTATTCCATGACTGTTGATTATGATCTTAGATATGTAGGATATGATATTAACATTTAAAGATCAAGTTATCAAACCCTTGTTACCATGATATTCGTATATATCTCCCTTATTTACCCTAATTGGGAATCTAAGCTCACTATATTAATTTTTTTACTTTACTTTGGTTATGAATATTATAATATAAGTAGTTTCATTAAAGGGGATTATCTTTAGTGGATATTTTTATGATTTTTCAACAAGTTAGAAATCTATGTTTCTGTGTTTCTAAAGAAAATAAACAATTACAGTCCTCAAGCATGTATTATTATAATTATCAGAATATTCATATAAAATGTTGTTATATCCATGTATGTTAAGCCTAGGATTCTATAGTTGTCACCAATGAGAAAATTTATTTAACCATTGGAAACTACGACTAGTAAGCTTTAGTCAGATCCCTTTAGATATTTTTATGGATATTTCTGCAGATGTATCTAAGGATATGTCTATTGATAATTGGAAGTATCGGAAAATGTCATATAATGAGTGGTTTACTAGGAATACTTCTATGTCTAGATACAATAAGTGGATGAAGATCTAGAATATATGTACATGGTGGTGTCCGAAAACAAAAAATTGATAAAGACTAGATATGGAATTTGTGCACGACAACATGCCTTGATTCACACTTAGTTTCACACTCATGGGGGATATTCTTTGGAAATTCACAAACTCTTTCTGAACCATCATGAAGGATTTAATTAGAATACGACAATGGATATCCTAGTATAAAACAAAGGATTTATCAATTAAAACTTTGGTGTTAGGATTTAGACATCCTATCATTAATTTTTCATGATTTTATGAATTTCGATTATGATAAGTGTTTCTCACACTATTATTTATGGTTTTAGCAAAATATAAGAATTATAAGGAACTTGGTTATTATTTAATGTTTAAGATATGAAAATTATGGGAATTATACATATTTATTTCCTATGTGGAGATTCCAGGATGATAATCTGGAAGGTGGTATGAGTATTGGTTATACTTATAATGATAAAGACACTACCAATGACATGGGAATTTTATGGGATATTCTAATAATTTTGTTCACATTAAAAGTAAGATGCATGATTATATTGAGGTTGAGGAACCTTATGAAATGATTAATATTAAATATTATAGGATAAGGGGTATTAAGGAATAAGATGAAGAATCCTGAGTAATGGTTTAAGAATAATGTTGTATGATTGATGTGTATATGTATTGTAATTAAAAGATTTTTTTAGGAATCATGAAATATATATGTAGTTTTTGTTTAATTGTTTTCATTAAGGATTGAAAAAGGATATGTTTAGTGGTGATGAGGACTTATAATGCTGATTTAATGGAAATGTGATATTTTATGTTAAGGGAAGGTAACACTTAATGTCTTCAAAATATTGAGTTAATTCTGTTTTTCTTATATAAAGGGATGATTTATGTCTATAAATTTTTTTATAGTATCTATGAACTCTTTCAATCCTCTTTCGGTTATGGATTTATGATTATTAACTTTCTCTTAGCCATGTTCTATATCACTTTCCATAATATCATTATAGTTATATTTATCTTCCATTTCTATGTTATCACTTTCCACCTATGTTATCCTATGTGAAATCCTAGTTTTGAGTTACTTGGGGTAACATTTTTGGTTGTAAATTTATTTTTTAAAGGTATATTTAGTATTTATTTTTACAACATGGGTTTATATGAATAGAAAATTCAATTAATAAGTCATTAATATCCAAGTTGAATTTTGTGGGTGATATTCGTTTATAGGTAGGTAGAATGTAACACCCCATGATTTTTAGAAATATATATATTTTTAATTACATTAATCATTCTGAAATTTTTCATTTCACAAAATAATTGATATAAAATTTGTTATATGAAATCACTATGTTGGTCTTTCATTTTAGGCAACATCAAGTTATACTTTAGCTACACCCAACAATTATATTGACTTTCGGTACATACCAAATTATTTTTGACTTTTGTAACACACAATTCTAATTCCCTTCAATAGATTGAGTTTCAATCAAGGGAATGTTTTTATTGAAATACAATATAGAATTAATATTATTTTTAAAATACTATTATAGCTACCACCTATCCAATGGAAAGAAAGTTACAAATAATTTTAAATTAGTTGTGAAAATATTATTTACACATGAATACCTTAGTTATTAATTAGTATCAGTGAATTAATGAACAATTTAAAAATAAATAAATTACTTTTCTAAGAAGATTATTTATCAATATAAAAATATAATTTTATCTCAAAAATTAAACAAAAAACTTTAGATTAATTTTTTTTAAAAAATATAAATATTTTATATTAATTAAATATTTTTGACACTCACCCAATAGATTTTAAAAGTACAATGTACAAAAAAAATATTATTTTAGGAATAATAAGATATATTTTTATGAAAGTAATTTTACAATCTTTTAATGAGGAACCCATTTTGAATATAGTTTTTGAAATGTGTAAAAATTTTACTTGAAAAGATAAAATAATTTTTGGATTGCAAATAAAAAAATATACATTGGATAAAATTTTGGTATTTTTCTTAGAACATTCATTTTTTGATGAATAGTTAATAATAATGAATTTTAGTTCAAAACTACAATTTCATACAATATAATTGTATAATTAAATAATGTATTCAATTGGGTTCTAAGTATAATTATACAATCATTTAAACCAATTTAAATAATTAGGAACAATTTAACATTAAATTTAAATATAATAACATTAGAATCTTCTGATTATTTTTACTTTAAAAACCCTCCATGTTGTCCCATTTTGGAGATTAAATTTCAATTAATTTATACAACTTCTATGACTAGAATTTGGAAAAATTAATTAAATATTTGAAAAATCATAATTTATAATGAATAACAAGGTAAAAATAGTTTTTGACCAAAATTATTAGTTAATGTAATTAAAATTAATTACAACGATTTATGAAAAAATAAGATTACTTAATAGTTAAACTTTAATCTTAAGAGTCCAAATAACATAGAAATCTGTCAAAATACAAGGACCTGGCCTTATTACATTACGTAATATTCAATTTAGACAATAATTCACTTCATTTCACATAGGGAATATTTTCAATTTTAGATATTTAGATAATTGTGACATAATACATTCATACAATTACACATTATTACAGAGTGGATACAATAAAAACAGTATTAATTTCTTGCAAAATATAAAACATTTCAAATAAAACAATATTTCTTTGACTAATCTTCCAAAATTTAACGTGGATTACTTCTTTGTATAACATAATATTTTAAACTATGAAAGTCATTTAAAAACTTGGGATGAGTAGAAAAGCTCAGTAAGGGATATAAAAATAAGGGAAGAACAAATTAGTCCCTGAACACTTCTAACGTATGAAATAATTTTTCAAAAGACATAATTGTCACCCATATATACTTACATTGTGAAACTTTATATTTAAATATGATTGAAACAAAACATAATAACATAAATAGAAACATAAAGGTATCTTGGGGAATTACATACATAATCCTGTAACCCTCTCAACTACCTTATAATTTGTAACACCCATGACTACCTTACAATTCTTGTAACCATCGTAGTTACACATGGAGTAACCATACGGCCGACCTCCAACATACACTAAAAAATTCATTGGAGGGAGATATATGTCCAACCCTTCATCATAATCAATTCCTAAGAACCATATCATAATCATACAACATGAATAATAGCATAAAAAAATTTCTTTTGAATTTTGTAAAATAGAATTTTAAAAGAGTATTTTATAAGAAATGCCCCTTACATAAATAATATGAATAAAGAGAGTCTTAATAGAGTGGATGTAATATGTGTATACACTGTAATTAAACATAATTAAACATAATATAAATAAAAACCATCACACAAACAATTATAATACCATATAAATAATGATATAGGATGCTAACCCAAAGAATGGAAACCGGGTCATTAATTCCCTTATCTCTGGTTTGTCTTACTTATAAATCATTTAAAACTCTTGTATAATGGTTAATAGAGTGTTAATAATTTATTATATAATCATAACCATCTTTATAATACCTTATATGATCATTTCATTACATCCTTTCATCCTTTTATTTTTAGTATTTTGTTCCAATCACTGTTTTGGGTGAGTTATTTACATGATTATCATGATCGGTTCATGATGGAATGTTCTTATTTATTGGAAGTGAAACTCAGGAATTTTAATGGATTATTATTTAAATATTTACAGGAAAATAAATTATACCATTTATAATTTTTAATTATTATAAGAGTATGATTCATATGTTAAAAATTATTGATATTTGTTTAGGTTATTTTAACGATTCTTCGATTGTAAAGAACTAATTTGTTTCATAAATTTATATCATGTGTACAAAATGGTTCCATAAACTTATATAAGGTATAATAAATAAATTATAATCTCATTCAACCAAAAAAATGGTTTCATGACCATTGTTGAAGGATAAACAAGAAATTGAAATCACATCGTCCATGATGTCAGTAAATCGACTCATCATAGACGGAGTTTTAATTCCTTGAATAAGTGGGAGAGGAGAAGAATATTGTTGAGTAATTTTCCATGAACATGGTTAAATATATAATTTAAATTATTATGGATCTTTCATGCATAATTGATTAGATTATGTGAGGAAAGAAGACGAAAATAAAGGAACTCAAAATAAAAGAAAAATTGAGAAATCTCGCACAAAAATTGGGTAGCATAACATCGTCACTTAAAATTTCATAAAATAATTGGATGAGTGAAAAGGGGTCTCTAATAATTATTACATAATATAGGATGTAATGGGGATATTGAATTAAATATCCCAACATAATGAAAATGGAATGAAAAATAATAACATAATATGAATGAAAATAATTATAATAAAAGAGGATGTTTACCTCTTGATCTGTCCTCCTTGAGACGCTTCTTAAGGACTTTGGTTTTGGCATTTTGGTGAGACCAGAAGCTCTAGGATGTGGGGAAGATCCTTGGGAGGAATTTTGGTAAGAATGTAGGTAAGTGTTAAGGCTTTAGAGTTCTGGGAGGAAGATAGGAATGAGGGTTGTATTTATAGTGGATGAGAGGGGGTATTTTTCATTATTTTAATATTTTTTCTCATGACTATCAATAATCTTAATTCATGTGACCAAAATTGTAATATTGAAATGTGAGTTCGAACAAAGTGGTCTTACATCACATATGATGTCATCAATAGTGTATTTTATGGATAATTAGAATATTCAATATTTTACTGTATTTCATTATTCATAAAAAATTCTAGAATTTCAGAAAAATCCCAATAATTCACCCTTACCATTTTTCGACGTGTATAATTCAAAAAAGAAATCAACTTTTGGAAAATAATTTTCTAAATATTAATAATTAAATTTTAAATAAAACCATACTTAATTAAAAAATTAACAATTTTAAAACTATAACTGCTTTTATATCACATTGAAAAATTTACCAAAACGTCATTATCTTTTAACCATAAGAAAATAAAATAATAAAACAATTTACTATTCATTACGGTCATATTACTCTTCATAATTGTATTTGACTATTCACCAAAAAAAGTTGATTCCATTAGGCTCTAAATAACTTAAAGAACACCATTGTAGATGACTGTTTTTCGAAATTCAAAAAATAAATGTGGAAAAATTATTTTTAAATAGTAGTTATAAATATCTACTGAAAATAAAGTTTCATTCATTTCCATTTATTATTTTTTTAAAAAAATTGGAATGTTACATTATCCCCACATTTTAAAAATGGAATCCTCACAATTTTATTTACTTATTAATCAAGTGAGGGTACATTTTTATCATAGAAATTTCAGACTCCCATGTTGCTTCTTCTACCATGTGGTTTCTCCACAAAACCTTTTCCTGGTGGAATACCTTATTCCACAATTCATGTTCCCTTCAATCAAGGATCTGAACTGGTTTCTCTTCATAAAGAAGGTTCTCTTCTAGCTGAACTGCTTCTGGGCTCAAGACATGTGATGAATCTGGCACATACTTCTGCAACATCAAAACTTGAAAAAAATAGTGTATGTGGGACAATCTCGGATGCAAAGATACTCAGTATGAAACTATTCCAACATAATCCAGGATTTCAAGAGGACTAATGAACCATGGACTTAACTTCCCTTCTTACCTAAACACATCACACATTTCCATGGAGAGATTTTAAGAAAAAAAATAGTCACCTACCTAGATAGAGAACTATTTCCTTCTATTATATGCACAAATTTTTTGCATGCTCTTAGTTATCCTCATGTGCTACTGGATAATCTTCTCTTCCTTATCCACTTCCTCTACTATTTCAAGACCCATCAACTTTCCTTCACTGAATTCATCCCAAAACACTAGAGTCTGACACCACTTTACATAAAATCCCTCAAAAGGTGCCATCTGTATACTGGATTGAAACCTATTATTATAAGAAAACTCAACTAAAGAAAGATGTTGATCCCAACTTCCCTACTATTCCATTAAACAATATTGAAGAAAATCCTCCAATGTCTGAATTGTTCATTCTGACTGCCCATCTGATTGAGTATGAAAAACTATACTGAAATTTAATTTTGTGCCCAATGACTTTTGAAGTCCCTTCCAAAACATATAAGTGAACCTCAGATCTTGGTCAGATACAATGAAAAGAGGAACTCAATGTAACCTGAATATATCTTTGAGGTACAGTCAAGAAAGTTGATCCAAATAAATTATATCTTGAATAGAATGAAAATGTCCTTATTTTTTCATCTAACCAACAATAACCCAAATCAAATTGTTACCTTGATATTTCTCATGTAGTCCCACCACAATGAACATGAATACATTCTCTCACTTGCACTCTGGAACTGGAAAAGGCTAAAGCATCCCCTTCGGTAACAGCCACTATGCATTAACATGTTGACATGTCATGTATTTCATGGTAACAAAAGAAATATCACTTTTCATTCCATCCCACCAGAAATACTCCCGAAGGTCTCTATACATCTTAGTACTGTCAAGATGAACTAAAAAGGGAGAACTATGAGCTTCACACAACAATTATTTCCTCAACTAGGAATCACAAGGAAAATAATAACTTTTACCAAATCTGAAAATACAATCCTTATCACGATAAAATTCTAGAGACATAGCCATTTTATACAATTATACCTTTCTCTGTACCTCATGGTCTTCCTACCGTGCTTTCTTAATTCGGTATGATATTGATGTCTACACTAAATCCTGAGAGAAAAAGAGGTATTTCCTACACCAAAAACTTCTAAAACAAAAATCATCAAATCATTAAACCATGGATCATGTTCCTAATGTAACATGGTTAATGATGCATGATGTTTTTGACTCAAGGCCTCCAGAACATTGTTTTCTTTTTCGGGATGATAATTAATAGTGTTATAATAATCCTTCATCAGTTCAAGCAATATTCCATACATAATGTATAATTCCTTCTGAGTGAATATATACTCCATAGTTCTATGGTCCTTATATATTTGACATTTGGCTCCGTATAAATGATGCACACAAATTTTCAAATAAAACACCACAACTAGAAATTCCAAATCATGTGTGAGATAATTAACTCACAAGGTTTTAGTTTTCTTGAAGCATATTAAATTACCAGATCATTCTACATTAAAACACAACCAAGACCCTTCAAATAAGAATCACAGTAGATTAAAAAATCACCATTTCGGTAAGGTATAGACAAAACTAGAGCATTCACCAATCCTTTATACAGTTCCTAAGAAAACATCACATTCTTCTGTACAAGAAAATATAACCCCTTTTCATGTTAACTTAGTTATCGTGCTGGATAACCATGCAATATTCTAAACAAAACGTCCGAAATAACCACCTATCCTAAGAAAACTATGAATCTTGATAACAATTGTAGGTCTTGGACATTCATCGAACAATTTTTTTTGGGAGGAGCATCTTTTATTCCATCCATATTTTCAATGTTCCCGAGAAAAGAAATCTGTTGCAACAAAAAATCACACTGTCTGAATTTTCCATACAGTTTCCTTTCCTTTAAGGTTGGTAAAACAACCCCTAGATTTTTTTTCTAGAATCACATTATTTTTAGAAAATACCAGTGTTTCATAAATAAACACAACCACAATCTTATCTAATAAATCATGAAATATTTTATTCATATGATTCATGAATATAGCAGTTGCATTAGTTAACCCAAAATACATAACAACAAATTCATAATGACCATATCTAGTATGAAAGGATATTTTCAGTATTTCATCCTCCATCTTTAGTTGATGGTTTCTGGATCTCATGTTAATCTTGGAAAAATATTATGCTACCTGGAGCTGATCAAACATGTTATCGATATGAGGAAAAGGATACTTGTTTTTAACAGCGATGTTATTCAAATCTATATAATCAATGAAAAATATCATAGAACCATCATTATTTTTAATGAACAAAATAGGATCTCCCCATCGTGATGTGCTAGGATTAATAAAGTCTTTATCAAGAAAACACTGGAACTAATTTTTCAATTCAAGCAGTTATATTTGAGCCATATGATATGGGGGTTTTGAATTTGGATTAGCATCCGGGACCAAGTCAATTTTGAATTCGAATTCTCGATCACGTATGATTCTAGGTAACTCATCAAAAAAACATCAAGGTATTAATTTAGCATTGGAACATCATCCATCTGAATAGTTCCCTTGTTTTCAACAACATGAGTAAAATAACTATCATTCTCAACTTTCAACAGTTTCTCACCTTAATGATATTTTATCAATTTTACGGGTTCATTCTTATATACAAACTAAAACTATTTCTGAAAAACAACTTCTTTAGCTCTATAGTCAATTTTATCAAGAGATATAGATAGATAATCTATTCCCAGAATAACATCAAACTCGAATAAGGGTAAAACAAAAAATTATTCAGGTAATGTCATTCCACATACCAAAATACAAAGATTCTTATAATTATTAGTTTCAATAATATTTACCCCCCGTGTTTAAGAATCATGTTCTAGTCTCATTGGATGAGGTGATATTTCCATTTTACAAAAAAAAATATTAGAGGAGAATGAATGTGTAGACCCCATATCAAACAAAACTATATAAAAATATGAGTAAACAAACAAAGTATCTGATACAACTTCATTGGATTGCTCGACATCCTCTAACTTAGTCGCAAAAGGTCCCACTACACCTCTTTGATTATATTCCGGCTTCTTTTCATCATTTGGATCTCTCTTTGGGTAGGAATTTTCATAGTGACCCATCTCACCACATTTAAAACACTTTACAATTTCATTATCAGGATTATTCTTAGGATTATTTTCTTTACAATATTGGGAAATATGTCCAATCTTACCAAATTTAAATCACTTCCTAGTTATGGTAAGAAATTCCTTAGGGTGCTTCTTACCACACATTTCAAAAACTGTAAAATGGATTTTCTTACCATCAGATTTCTTTTGTTGATTCATACATATCTCTTTGCATATGGGCCTCTTATTCTCATTATTTACAAAATGCACGTGATCATTAGAAAACTCCATCTCTACCATTTCATCACATTGGACAAGTTTCTCCTAAATTTGGAATTCATGGTGGCCAAAACCCTTATATACCTTGGATTTATTCCTGAGTAAAAGTGGTTGTTTTTTTCAATAAAGATCCAGAATAAGATTTGGAGCATAAATCGATAGCTGGGTGAAGTTATAATCATACACAACCATTTAATATTCCGCCTCCTGTTTCAATTCAAGGAATTGAATCTCCATCCTAAGTCTCCCCACCATTGGAATATTTTTTTCAAGTAAAATTCCATTAAATTCATCCCATTCTAAGGCATAAAAAACCTCTCTATCTATAATATTCCTTAACATTGACCACCACTGATCAACTTCACATTAAAAATGATAAATTTCAAGACGTAGCTTTTGATTTTCTGAACAATACATAACATAAAATAACATTTCAAGGGATTTAATTCATCCTTCATCCACTAATGGGTCAGAAGATCCATTAAATGTAGGAGGTTGTTGTCTCATAAATTGTTCCACTATTTTCATGTTTCGTTATGGTACTTCTAGTTTTTCTGTTGAATGGATTACACCACCATTTATTTATTACGTTAATAGAGTAATTACAATAAAAAACTTCTCAGTTCCAATCTCTACCATTCTGGGCTGTAGATTCGTAAGGATTTCATTCTGTTGGTGCCTCTCCTCTTCAGATTCCCTATTCCTTCTGCAAACAATCATTCTGAAAAAAATATATTAGTTGAAGCAAAATGGTAATCATTAAATTCTATATCATTTCAAATTTACCCTAGTGTCAAAAAACATTTATGTTACTCTTTTAACATCATCCTAACCCCTAATGTTATCTAAAACATCATATGATACCAACTATAAGGACCCAGCATTATTACATTAAATAATCTTTAATTTAGTCAAGAATATACTTCCGTTCAAATTGGCGATTTTTTCAAGATTTTAGATTTAGAGAATTGGGACATAATACATTCATAAAATTACACATTTTTATAGAGTGGGTACCATAAAAACAGTATTCATTTCTTTCAAAATATAAAACTTTTCAAATAAAACATGATTTCTTTAACTAATCTTCAAACATTTAAATTGGATTCCATATTTGTATTAAAAATTGTTAAAAACTGTGAAAATAATTTAAAAACATGGTATAAGCACAAAATCTCAATGAAGGATATAAAAAGAAGGAAAGAATACATTAGTCTATGAACACTTGTAATGTATGAAATCATTTTCAGAAGACATAATTTTGACCCATATATACTTACTTTGTGATAGATGAAATTTGCACACAATACAAAAAATCCTAAGATTATAAATAGAAATATAAAGGTATGTTGGTCCATTACGTACATAATCTTATAACCCTCTCAGCTACCTTATAATTTGTAACCCTCATGGCTACCTTAGAATTTGTGTAACCATCACAGTTACACTTGGAGTAACCATACAACCGAACTCCAACATACACATACCCAATGAATTGGAAAGATATATAAGCCCCACACACCATCATAAACAATTCCCATGAACTAGATCATAATCATCCAGTAGTAATAATAGCATAAAAATATTTCTTTTGAATTTTGTAAAATTATTTTTTAAAAGAGGATTTTAAATTTAAAAGCCCCTTAAATAAATTATATAATTGAAGGGATACATAATAGAGTGGATGGAATATGAATATACACTGTAATTAAATATAATTCAATATAATATAAACAAAACCCATCACATCAATAATTCTAATACCTCATAAATAATGAAGTATGATGTTAACCCAAAGAATGGAAATCATGTCATGAATTCCCTTACCTCAGGGTTGTCTTACTTCCAAATCATTTAAACCTCATTTATAATGGTTAAAATATTTTTATTAATATATGAAAAACATCCATATTTATAATACATTATATGATCATTTCATTTCATCATTTCATCCTTGAATAGTTAGTATTTTATTCCTTGCACTGTTTTGTGAAAGTTCTTTACATGATTTTTATGGTCAGTTCATGATGGACTATTCTTGATGATTGGAATTGAAAATATATAATTGGAATAGAGGAATATTTAAATATACCCAAAAAAATAAATTCTTCCATTTATAATTTTTAATTCATATAAGAGGATGATTCATAAGTTAAAACGTTATTGATATTTGTTTAGGTCATTTTAGCGATTCTTCGATTGTAAAGAACTCATTTGTTTAATAATTTTATAAAAAGTGTATAAAATGATTCTAGAACCAAATATAAGTTCTAATACATAAATTATAATCCAGTTCAACCATAAAATGTCTTCATGACCAGTATTGAAGGATGTAAAGTAAATTCAAATCACATCGTCCACGATGTCGGTAAATTGACACATCACGGATGGTGTTTTAATTCCTTGAATAAGTGGGATAGGAGAAGAATATTGACGAGAAACTTTACATGAACATGAGAAAATACAAGATATACATGATTATAAATCATTAATTCCTCTTGGATAAGAATAGGTGATTAATGAATAAGAAAAAAATGGAACTCAAAATAAAAGAAAAATTGAGAAATCTCTCACAAAAATTCGGCAGCCAAACAACATCGCTTAAAATTTCATTAAATAATTTGATGAGAGAAATGGGTATCTAATAATTATTACATAATATGGGTTGAACATGGGATATGGAATGAAATATCCTAACATAATCCAAAGGGAATGAAAAATAACATCATAAAATGAAAGAAAAGAATGAAAATAAAAGAGTATGTTTACCTCTTGATCTCTTCTCCTTAAGATCCTACTTATGTCCTTTTGTTTTAGCCTTTTGGTGCGACCAAAAGATACAGGACGTGGGGAAGAGCCTTGGGAGAAGTGTTGGGTAGAACTTAGGTAAGGATCAAGGCATCAAAGGTGTGGTAGGAAGAGGGGAATGAGGGTGGTATTTATAGTGGAAGAGAGGGTGTATTTTTCATTATTTTAATAATTATTAGAATATTTTTTCTCAATAAAATGAATAATCATAATTCATACGACCCCAAATAGTAATAATGGAATTTTATTTCAAACATAGTTGGCTTAAACCACTTATGATGTCATAAATATTGTATTTTATAGATAAATTGAATATACAGTATTTTACTGTATTTCACTAATCATTGAAAATTCATGAATTTCATAAAAATCCCAAAAAATTCACTTTTACAATTTTTCAATGTTAAAAATTAAAAAATGTACAAATTTTTTTTAAAATAACATTCTAAATATTATTAATCTATTTTTTAAATAAAATCACACTTAATTCAAAAATTAAAATTTTTTAAACTATAACTGCTTTTAAATCACATTGAAAAATCATCCAAAATGTCATTATATTTAAGCCTTAAGAAAATAAAATAATAGTACAATTTATTATTCTTTACGGTCATATTAATATTCATAAGGGTATGTTTCTAGTTACCAAAATAAAAAGTTGGTTCCATTAGGCTCTAAATAACTTACTGAAAACAATTATAGATGTCCATTTTTTGAAATTAAAAACATAAAAGTGGAAATATTATTTTTAATGGATAGTTATAAATATATACTTACAACAATGCTTCATGAATTTAGATTTATTTTTTTAAATAAACCATGGGGTGTTTACTAAAAATGTAATTATAATGAAATTATTTAATTTTTATTAATTGTTTGAGTGACATTATGTAATGGATACCTCTCAATCGTGTCTTCCTTGTTATATTTACAAGAATGCCACTCCACCTCCATAAAAGGGAACTCACCCACCCAATTACATAAAAATATCATGCCACTTTGGATCAGAAATACCCTATAAAATATCTACATAACATCAATACATTCATCCTATAATTCTCCCTTTAGTTATAAAGGAAGCAAAGGAATCCTTTGGTGAAAACCAAGAGAAGTTACCCAATGAGGAGACAATATCCTTCCTCAAGATAATTTTTTTTACTTTCATTATACACCCCCATAAAATATTCTTACACCATGAAAATATATTAACCATAAAATACTAAATATATTGAATTTTTTTATTATATGTTTTTTACTTACACTAACACACACATCCATCTAAAGGGTAATGAACTTACCATTCTTGTGTATGATGAACTACCACCTCATGATATGATATTGTTCTATTTTCCATTACCACCTCTCATGGTTGGGAATTATGATGGAAAATATTTTTTATATGATATATATGATTTATATTACATATTTATAATTATTTAATTATTCTAAAATACATACCTTCATGCCTTATATTTTTTGTAAATTCGATATCTTCATATATGGATGTGTGGACTGCCACCTCCTCAAAGAGAAGTGATCCGTTGACACTTTAACAGGAATGTACAGAGGACAGAATTATTGAACATATATGATATATGTGACATATTAATTCTAATTTAATTATTATTATATATATATATATATATATCATTAACTTTATTTCTTTTAATATGACAAGAAAATGGAAACAAGGTTCATGTGTATGTATGGCTAACTGGCTCCATGAACAGTCTATCCCCTTTTATATTTATATAATTAATAGATTATTATAAAAAATATATAAAAAATATATTTTATTTATTAAACGTGATTCAAATTCATCAAGTAATTAAATCATTATCTATGTAAGAGTATCACGAATAACATGTAAAAACATGTATGATAAGTAAATCAGTTATTACCTGAAATTTTACATTATATAGAATTGTTAATAAACAAGTAATATAAAGTCATATGTGTATAATATATGTTTTTATATATAATAATATGGTTATATAGTAGATTTATATTAAAATTATACTTATTATAAAGGATGTGTGAACTTGTATAAAGAATGTCAAGACTTATGGTAAGAGAATTTCATCTCACTTTTTATTTCTGTGTGAATTTCATCCCACGTTTCACCAATAATTTCTTATATGTTGTTTTTATAATTCCAATTGATGTATACTATGATTATTACAATTAAAATTATTGGTATTTACAAATAAATTTTATGATCTTTCATTCATGGGGTTTATGATCAAAAGTTACCAAATTAGTAAAGTTATTTTGTCTCAATTTACATTCCTTGAGAAAAATGTTGTGTTATGCACCAGTATCATTGTAAGATACTAATAAAATTACCTTTGACATGTAAAATATTGAATCTCATTATTTTCATGATATTTTAATCTTAATTTAATTTTATTCTTTACATATTATAATGATTCAATGTTACTAAAAGTTGTAACGGTTTATTACTACAATCTCATCATTTATGGCAATTTTTTATTATTCTTTCATTTATGTAATATTATGATAAATATCTTAATAAATCTGATGAATTTTATTTTCCTCTATTCATAAATTAAATCTCTATTTATTGATACCATCTTCTATCTCATTAGTACATAATATAATTAAGAAAGTGTTTTTATGAAAATCCGACAATATTTCGGTCTTGGATCATAATTTTTGTATTCACAAAAACATGTTTTCAATGAGTATTTATAATTTTTGTAATATGATTTATAAAATAAATTTTAACCAATGTTTTAAATTTTCAATAAAAATGGGTTTAAAAGGAATCTCCTTATTGTTTTATGATCAAGGGAATGTTCTAGACATTTTACGGTGCAAAAGGAGTGTTTGGAAATTATAGATTTACCTACCATAATTTCATTGAAGGTTAATTTTATTGTTTACAAGGTTATTTTAAAAATAATTTTTTTCCTAATATTATATAAATTAGTTAATGTAAATTTGTTTTCAAATTAATAGTTTTAAAAAATGGTTTTATACTTTAAAAAGTGATTAAATTGGGTTTCAAGGAATCCTTTATATGTTTTTAATGTTATTTTCAAATGAAAATGATTTCAAAGTGTTAATTTTTTAGAAATTATTTTTATGTGGAAAGGATTTGTTTCATTATAAATGTTTTAAAACATTGTTCATGATTCACAACTATGTTTTCAATGTGGTTTAACGTAAAATAATTATGAAAATTTTATGTGATTAAAAATTGATTTTCAAAGAAAAGTTATCTTCCAAGTGGTCCTCAAAAATCCTTCTCCATCTATAATGATATACAATAGTATAATTTATACATTAGTAGTTTTATATTCCAAGTAAATCATTCTTATTATTTATTTAATCAGTTTATGATTAGGATGACATGTTTTTTATGAGAAAATTTTCTCTTCCATGTGTTGTATTCTATTCAAACATGCTTATTTTTATAGGTTATTATTTGATAAAATTATTATGAGACTTATATATTTTCTATAGGAAATGGAATTATGAAATGTTTATGATTACCATTTTTTTCCTGGGTTATGATATAATGTTTATTAATCCCACCACTTTTTAGGGGACATGATAGTTTGATTGATTTATTATCTTGTGGAACATGTATGCATGATTTCATTATGTGACGGTAGATACCTATATATACCTCAAATGAATTGGGTAAATATTTATATCTCATGAGTATAATCAGGATGTAAAGAGTATTGAACTCAGTTAGTAATATATGGAATGAATGAGGAGTGTACTTAGTTAGGTACTATAGGGCTAAAATAATAGGTGAACAAAATATAGTAATACAAGGATTCAATGCAGAGTGAACTTAGTGGAGTAATATAGGGATAGAATGATGAGTTATCTCTGTTCAACAATACAAGGATGTAATTAAGGGTAGAAATGGTTTAGTAATACAGGGCTAGAATAAGGAGTGAACTCAGTTTAGTAATAAATGTCTAGAATGGGAGGTGAACCTAGTTTAGTAATATAGGTATATAACATGGAGTGAACCAAGTTCTGTAAAAGAATTTTTCCACTAAAATTTTCATGTGAGTGAACCTTGAAAACTAATATGGTCTGGGGAGTGAACCCATTCAACTAATATGGCCTTGTCATAAACATTGACTACTAAGGAAATCATTTTATATGATTACGTGTCTTCCAAAATCACATGTATTATGATTATGTTAGGATGACATGGACTATTCTAATAATTTCCTTTTGATTCATGTCATATGAACAACTAATATTTATTCCATTACTCTTGATTTGGAACTTTAATATGTAGGGAATAATATTATAATGTAAATATAATCTTCTTATACCCTTATTCTCATATTATCATTATATATCCCCATTTTACACTTACTAAAAATATAATCTCACGCCTTCATTATGTTTCCTTTCCTGAGGTCATGTATAAAGGTTTTATGTTTGAGAATAAAGGGTATGTTATATAAGGTAGATGTTGAGGATCTTTCACCTTGATAGAAAATTATGTTTCAACATTTCCAAAGACATTAAAATATTACGGTTCTCACGAATGTATTTTTGTAATATGACTAATATTCATCTAAAATGATTTAATATACAAGTATGTTAATCCAATGTATCTATATTACAATTCCATTTATACACATATTTTTTTTGAATTTATATAATAATTTTAGTTTTTTAAAATTTTAGATTATTTATTTGACAATTTTTATTGATATCTTATTCTATAGATATCATACTAAAGATTTATTCATTCCTTTAAAATTATCTCAATTTAATATATATTTATGTATTATATACCTTATGATAAATCTTTTTTAGAGTGTATAAAAATACAATGATATTTCTATTATCAATATTCTGTTATACTGACCTAAAATTAACTTTTCATTTAAGGGGAATGAATCCTATCAACAATCAGTCAAAAAAACGAGAGAATAGTTGGGGGGGGGGGTGTGAAAATCATTAATAACAAGGGAAAATCCATGGATGAACAACATAAATGAATTTGGATGTGATCCCATACTGGTGTAAACAAAATATTTATCTTCTTGTCTCCATTTCCTTGGAAGATAATTGGTTGGAATGTTCCCTTCCTTTCATGTGTGACTAACAATGAGTCCCTAGTTGATTGAAATTAGGCTTATTCAAATTAGGTTGGCTATCATCCATGTTTCGTTATTTTTCCATGTGAAAAAATCAACCAACAAGCATGATTCTGACTCTATTTATGCATTCTAAATATTATGGTTTCTACATAACATGATTTGAGTTTCCATAGGTCTCTCCACTTAACCAATTGAATTCCCTGATCCATAAAAGATAATGAAGATTATAAAAAAAGACCCCAATATGTGTCTAATTAGATATTCACCCCTAATATATTCAACATTAAATGATTCATAATTATTATTTTTCAAACCCATATAAGGATATTTCCATTTGTCCCACCTGCCTTGGTTATCACTATTACTAGCCATATTCATGAAATGTACTAGAATAGGCTTTTTATAGGAGAAATAATTGGTTCTACCTTTGAGAAAAAGCCCCAGATCTTCCCCCATAACCTTTATCCTATACTAGAAGAAAATTAATGAATTATTATTACCTTCGCATGCCTTATTTCAGAAATCCTAGAGGATACAACACATTATTGCTAAGGTCATACCATGAGACCTTATCTCCACTCTATTATATCACGTACCTCCAAACCAAGCCTCAATAAACCCCTGAAAATAGTCCCCACCACGACATAAATTCATTCCCAGCCCCATGAATTCACATACCCTCTTAGCCCATTTAACATGAAAAAACACATGCCACACTATTTTTTGTATTAGTTTAACACAACATTGATAATGCGTTGATAGTAAAATACTTTTTTATGGATATTTTAATTTATAGAAAATTCTAGTTTCCATAATCACCAAACCCAAAAGTTCATATTATTAGGAATACCCTTGAACCATAACTTCAATTCCCATTGATCCATCCCACTTTTTAATTGGGTTAGGTCCCTATAGTTCCACCTGAAGAATTTTTCTAAGATTAATCCTAAAGAGATGCATTGATTTGGAACCTCAACCATTTCAATACTACCATAGAAATTCTTCTCATCACGACCAGTAATGGATGTCATGAAATAAGGGTAAGTTATTACCTCCGTTAATGAGTTATTTTGGACTTGGAAACCAATTTAATACAGTACCTTTCTAACAGATTTCTTCTTCCACATGTTAATATCTCAACGTACTATGATCCAGTGGTCCATCCCCTAAAGCTCCTATATGTTTTTATGAATTCAGTGTATTAGATTGAAAATTATCCAAGTTCATCATGTCTTGTTCATCTAATTATGACCATATATTCCCTTGAAAATTTTTCCCCATAATAAATTCCCTTCCATGACATCCCATGAAAAATGTGTTTTTATAGCCTGCATGGTATATTCCATGCTGTGAAGGCCAATACCACTTCCCCAATTATCATAGCCATTCATTTCCAAGAATCCTAATGACATAGTCTTGTTTTATTATCATACCAATTAAAAGCATTCATAACTTTATAACGCTTGGTAATAGTACATTTTAGAGGTCTAATAATAGAAAACACATGCCTTAGAATTTAGGTAAGGAAAATATTGACCAGGGTAATCCTCCATCCAAATGAATGAAACCTATTTTTATAGTTAAAAATTATCCCAATGAGATGATTAGTAATTTCATCAAAAAGAATGTTTTAACCCTTCTATATGATATAGGTTGTCCAAGGTAAACCATTTGTAATTATCGGCTTTGGAATCCCAGTTTCTCTTGAATGTAATTTCTTCATCTTCCTGATTACTTACTGGAGATATAAACACTAATTTTCCATGACTTTATGCATTGGAAACACAATATTTTATAGTTTTCCATAGTTTGGTTGGACCCCATAATTTATCTTATCCTTACCTTAGTAAAGAATCAATATATCATCAGTGGACTTGAGATGTGACACAATCCCATTCCCAAACATGTTTTTATAAGGCATGCCCATCCTCTCCTCCAATATTTATTGGAGATTACTTATTAGCACATCCTAATCTATGTTAAATAGGCTCGTGGTCAGGGGATACCATTATCAAACCCTAGAGATAGATTTTATGAAACCCAAATCTCATTCTCATAAGATAGATAAAAATGCATGGTGAGGCCTAAGAGTCAAAACAGAGGTCACAAAACCACTCATGGAATCCAAAATTCCACATTACGTTAATGATTAATCTCCACTCCAATCTATCACAATGTTTAACAATGTACATCTTGACCAAAATGTTATACCCATTATTCTTCTTATTAATATCATATACCATTTCCTTAGCAATACCTATTTCCCCTAGATACTTCTCCCACACACAAAAACATCAAATTCCTTTAAAATTATTCATGGAATGGCCCTATATAGACTTTTATTTATATGAGTGCCATGAATTTTATAAGTATTATTACAATGTAATAATAGTATACATTTATTTAACGAAATATGATACTTAACCTTGGGGACCAACATAACTTTGGAAGCATAAAAAGTCATATTTAGAACTCCACCCCTAAAAAATCTTGCATCTCCTCCCCTACATGTATCTTGATAATATACTAGGAATCAATGTAAAACACTCCATGAAAGGCATTAAGGCTAGGGGAAATTGCATTCTTAATATTGAAAATAGTATTCTTGATTTCTTCAATCCCTAACACTTCAATCAACACCTCATTATCCATGTTGGATCTAATCTAGATATACAATCCAAGATGGTATCCTCTCAAGCCTACATATAATTCCTTCCATAATTTCTTTTTCTAGACACATGATCATTAAAATTGTTCATATCCAATTTCCCAGACTATTCCACCTAAATAGTATATGACCCATTATCTAACATTAGTTTTATTCATTTATCCACTATTTTTTCATTGAAACATTATTAAAATAGGTAGTGCCGCTATCCCAATTATGAAGACACACACATATCTTGATTTTTTTCCTATACAGCCTTTCAATTCCTATATTTTCTTAGATAAAATAAATTTCTTGTAAAAAAATGGAAAATATATCATCACTCTAATGAAATTTTAGACTATTAATGAAACTTTTTATATCTCCCTTGAGCCCCCCCCCCCCCAAATTGACGTTTTCATCCTTTTTGGTGGATCTCAACATCATAAAATCTTTCCAAAGATGATGTAACTGCTTTTTATGCCTCATCCATACATGTACACTATCTAGATACTCCAAATACTCTTTCACCTTCTATATTAAACTATCCTCCAAACACCAATTGATGGAATAATAGAATCATTTATTTCTCTAGTCTCCTTACATAAACAATACAAGGAGAGGATATTGTTCAGATAGAGACTGAATCTGATGGGTGACCTTTTATTGAGAAAAGTTATTAATTCCTTGAAGATTAATATGGAACAAGTCAAGCCTACCCCAAATTCTATTCACTCTTATTTTGTTGTTTCACTATGTAAATTTATTCCCAAAGAAGACTATATAAAAAATACAATTTTCAAATTTGAATTATTTGTTATATTTCATGATAGTGTTTGAAATTCTATCTCCCCCTCTTTATATTTGAGAATCCTAGTGTAAGTATTAAATATACCTACCATGAAAAATTATGGAAATTAACCAGGCCTTTGAAGTTGAACCTGAAACATGTTTGTATCTATATACTATTGGTATAATCCTAGGGATCGAATGAAGCTGTTACCATACTGGATAAACCCTTTAACGTACCACGTGTCTTAAATATGTACTGAACACATGTTTTGCAAGTGAAATTGAGTTTCTTAATGTACCTAACATTCCTCTAATTTCCATTCATATAGTGTCTTTTGCATGTCACTTCTTGTTTAGGGAACATACAACTTGAAGCATATATAGTGACCACATGAGGGAGTTTAAATTTTCCACATGTTCATGTGTTGTTTAAACTAACCATTTCTATCTTTGATAAGTAGGGTTCCAAAAAATTATGGTTACTCAAACATATATTTAATTAAAATTAAGGTTCTATAAAAAGTTAGTTTTCTTTAATATAGGGTTGTTTTTTAATTTAAATCTACACTCTTTAACATGCTTACTTTTTCAATGTTTTTGAATCATTAATTAACAACATGATTATATTAAATACTATAAGTGATTCATAGATTTATATAATTATTATATATTAGATATTAGTAACGAGAAGTACATTTAAGTTAGTTTAATCCATTTTAGAATATCTATTTATTTGTTTTTTATTCCTGGGAACACAAATGAAAATTTTTATTCAAATATTTATGTTTTTATTTTTGGAGTTGAATTTATCAACTTATTATTTTAAAAATTAATATTTATTGATATGAAAACTATTCAAAACATTTTTAATAATTTAATGTAGAATAATTTCATTTATTTATTACATGATGCATTAAAGTAATTTTATAATTGAATTTAAAAACTAAAATTATATTATAATATTAATGGAATAACTTTGAGATATTATTATGTAGTCTATTTGAATTTATTATTGGGTAATTTAAATTGGATTGAATCAGTATTTTTGTTTAAAATTCGGAAATTTATTCATTTTGATTATTTTGAAGGATCATTTTTTCTTTCCTATATAATTGTGTGATATGAATTTTAATTGTATTACATGGTTGGATATTGGTTTTTTATTTTTTAAGAATATTTTTAAAGGCGATGTGAAACATTCAATTATCACATAAACAAGAAACATATGAGTTATGAGAATTAAATATTATGAGAATCTAATGTTATTTTCCCTAAACATTTTTGTGTTTTTCCTGTGCAGCAATTGTTTTTATTTTTTGTGCAATATGAGGAACCGAATGAATAATTATATGACTACTTCATCCCTAATGAGACAACTGGATACATTGATCAATTATATATACATGTGATTTCATTGAGAATTTTCTAATTTTACAGAGTTTCATGAGACTATAAAAATAATTCCACTCTCTGACACCCAGTGTATTTTTATTATTATTTTACATAAGAAATCATTTCTTATTCTCTTCCTTATGTTGAGACTCTCTAAATTTAGGTTTATGACTATTTGGGGGTGAATGTTGTTATCAAAAGTTATTTTTGTATTTGGACTATGAATAAAAATTAAAAATACATAGTATAATTGTGGTTATTCCTATAGTTTTTAGAAAAATATTCCATAATCAGGTTACGATACCCCCTTAAAATTAGACTAGTGAAAAATATATCTCTCACTGAGTTGAGAGGTATAAATGCAGACTTGGTCCACTTTGGACAAAACTGCTATAAAATATATCCATGGGTAATTTCTATTATTTCTACTACAAATTAACACTCATAATTAACATTCATAATTAATTTAGAAATTTTTCTATTTAGATATGAATATTTTTTTCTGTCTATTCATCCCCTCTAAACCATATTCCAGTACCCTTTGGGTCGTAACACACATCCAAAAATTGATGAGATTTGTTTTTCATATATTCTAATTAAGAATGATTATATATATATATGATGTTTATATCCTGATTAAATTTTTTGATATGATTGAACCATGTGGAATAAGAAATGGCTAAATCTACCAAATCCAAACGTAAATTCAAAAAAAACTATTAACACTCAAAAATAATGATTTTAATAACTAATAATTTATAAAACCATTTTTAAATATTATAAGTAGATCATATATGAAATATTAAAAATTTATATGAATAGATTATAGTGGTTTAAAAAATTTATACTTTTTATACATGAGGTTGAAGGCACTTATGAAGCAAGCTAGACTTGAGGTAAGGATTTAGTTTAAAAGGTTATCCATTTTAGGATTATTTATGTTAAAATTTTTTTTAATTGAATTATATGATATATCAATATTAAAACCCATATATCTTCTTCTCCTATATTTATTTCTAGAAGTTATAAGTCTTCCTTTCATTTTCTCTTCTATGTGTACTCAATGTTCTGAAATGATTTTTTAAAGAAAACCGACTTATTTTTCTTTTATATTGGGAATATATTTCTTCCTTCTACATAATTTCTAGAAAATAATTTCAAGGAAATTTTTACACTTATACAAGGATTTATTAATGTAACTTTCATACCTATTTTACTTTTTATAGGAAATATTAAAATTAATCTTCTTGTTATTTTTTGAACAAGAAACTTTTTACCGAAGGAGTGAACAAATTTTTTGTTTCACCCTACCACTCACAATCATATTTTCAGTCCATCATCAATAAAATTTTCTATGAAGCCTTTTTAATATTTTCCTAGATAATTTCTAATGAAAATGGATTTTCTTAATTTTTTATGTTTACATATTTGAAATAAATTATTTCAAAATGAATTATATACTTTCCTTAAAAAATGTTCGAGTGATATTTTAAAATTATTTTCATCTAAGTGAAAAATGTTGATAAATATTATGCTTTAGTGAAGATATACTCTAATTATATCATCCACCATATTTATCATGATGGATTATATTAATATTTACTTGTAAATTTATTGACATTATATATTGTAGCACTTCAATTATAAATAATTATTCATTATTTATGCTTGTTGATTTACTCGTTCTGTTTAATCATATAATGAATTTATTGGGAATATATAGTGATGGGTATGTCCTCAAATTAGATATCCCCTCTTTGGTTAGTTGATATCATGAGACATGACATATTGGGTATTTGGAATATTCCATAACAATTTTTTTATTATTTCATAGCATGAAGCCTCGATTGTAAATTAAGATATATACAATTATGGATTTTATAATTATAAAATGAGTCATTTGATATCCATGGAATTAATCAAATAGTTATTTTATACATGGATAAGTTGAAGGAATATATGAATATTTTATGGAATTATTTGATCATAATTTATTACAGCCTTATTATTCATGCCTTATTTATTCTATGATATCATTCATTGTACGCATTCCCTTTCCGAGCATTTGAAATCACACATTAATTTTGTTTCCATTCCCCAAGATGTCCATATGTGTAGTATGATTGATATGGAAGGATATATTAGAGGGGATAATAATGATCTCAAATAAAATACTATGTTTAATTTTATGTTTTCAAATATAATGTTATATTGAAACATGAATCTAGTTTTATTGGAATACTCAACAATTTGATACCATGGGATTCAGTTAATGGTATCTAGTTCCATTGTAATAAAGTAACCACCGTCTCTGAGATAGTAGGGTCACGCTTTTCATATTTAGAATCATATTAATTTTAGTAGAAAATTTGGGAATTATATTTGATAAAACTAAGAGTAGAAAACATAATCCTATGACATATATTAAGGATATGGTTATGTAATGGTAATTTAATTATGTTTTGTTAAGGTAGAGAACGATTGAATTATAATAAAATATATCCCTATAAAGATATAAATAAGTTGATTCGTTTTTTTTTGCATACACATCTTTGGGTAAAAAATTTGAAAGGATGGACTGGGTATTAACTTGATTATCACTAGGCCACAATGAGTGGGGTTAAGAATACACACCCCTACTAAAACTCATGGGGAATATTATTTGATAGATCCAAATGTTATATATAAACTATTATTAAATATTATATTTTTTAATGATTTTAAGATATTCACAATGATACTGGACATACGATTATGAAATTTTATATTCAGAGATTTTTATTTTATCTTATGTATTTCAGTAGTTTTATAATTCTATATTTCAATTTATAATGTTTTGATCTAATACATTTTATGAAAATATCTATGGATATATACATATAAATAATTTTATAGACATAGGTGTTTCACGTTTTCTGGTTGGGATAAATTTGGTGGAAAGAAGATTTTAGGCCCAATATTTTTGATAAGACAACGATGAAGGAGAGGACTATTCAGAATCATATCATAGTAGCATAAATCAGAAAAAAATGTTTTGTTGATAACCAGATGAAGGAATTAAAATTTATTTTGATTTATTATGTTTTCTTTTTTTTATATCCATTTAATGTTATTATAAGATTCTATAATAATGGGTAACTATGTCTTAGGTATATCAAGACTTTTCATATTCTTGAAATAATTGGAGATTTAGAATTTCATTTGGAAATGCCACAAATCCTATCAAAAGATATTAACACGTTCCATATATCTTTATTGAATAATTACATGATAAATTCAATTAATTTTATCACCAAAAAGAAATATAATAGAATCATTATTTATATCAATATGAAGAGCTCATCTAGATTACTGACACAAGAGAACAAGTATTTAGGAATCGAGTGACTAGTCTATTAAAGGCGTTTTTGGAGAAATCAGAAGATAGAAGAGGTGATGGGGGAACCGAAAGAGGTTATTACAAATAACTACAAACAACTTTTCATGATTTTAAATTATATAAATTTTGAGGAATAAATTTTCAAAGGAGGTAAAATTCAATCACCCAAGCTTCAATTATAGTAATATTTTCTTTCTTGAGTAACAATATCACAATGCACAAAAAAATGTACAATAATGTGATTGAAAATATAATTATTAGGTTTTATAAATTAAATTTTAATTATTTAGTTTTATAAATGAATTTATCATTTCAAAATTATCTTAGGTTTAATTTTTTAGATTTTTCATAAATAGTAGATTTTTAGATGAATAATAAAATATATCGATTTTACAAAACTGTAACTTTTATAACATTATATTTATATAATAATTATATTATCGTTTATGAAAAACAATTTATAGGGAAATTATATATTAAATAATTAATATAATTCCATAAAAATATAATTTTGTACTTAGAATTTCCTTCCTAACATTTTGGAAATCCAAGTAATTGTTTTGTTCAAATATAAGTTATTTTTAGTTCTTATTTTTAATCATGTATTTATAGGGTTAATTTATATTTTTGGTTTGTTTTTAAAAAATAATCATAATTTCATTTAAAATATTCCCAATAATCCCATTATAATGAAAATTATACTTTTTTTGACGTAAAATCATTTTTATAATTAATAAAATGTTTTTCTGGAAACTTATTTTCATAATGTTTTGCAGAATCATATTTCAACTAATTTATTACACTTATAGAATTTAAATTTGATAAAATATAATCTATAATTGGAATTACCGTGACCGAATTTGGTAATAATTTCATTTTTCATCATTATGCATAGTGACATTGGTAAAAAGCTAGTTACCACAGTAAGACTTAAAACAAGCAAGAAGGGTTTAAAATAAATGTATAAGGCTTTAAAATAACACAAGTCACATTCATAAAAATTATGGATGGTTAGATTTATAATATTACCTCATGTTATTCTTAATTATTATAATTTTGATCCACATTTCTATTCTAAGACATTAATATATTTTAATCTCTTTAAAAAATCCATGTGTATCCTCTCATTCCATTATAAAAGGATACCATATCTACCCTCTTAATAACACTATATGAGCCAAATATCTCAGCCAATAAAATCCCAAAAAAATTCTAAAATCCTACCTGATATCATATAGGTTCTGTTTTGATAAAAATACCATCTTTATGAGGATTAATATGTAATCTAAAAGAGGTTTTCTAAGGAAGAGTTACAACTCTTAACTGAGTTTTTTCGGTTTATTTACTCTTATACCTCCTTCAAAACTATCATAATCATGATTATATAATATAATAAACATGTGTAATATTTTTATATTTTATTTTTTTGGTTTTATAATATTTATTCTCCTTCTTATCCATAAATTTGGAAATGAATGTATTATTTGTGTATACCTGTAGACTACCACCTCACAAAGCAATATAATCTGTTTTCATCACCACTATTACTGGATAGATATTTTGATGGATATAATGTTTATATTTTATATTTATGACATTATTAGTACTCTATATATATTATATATCATCTACCTTCATAACCTTCCACCCGTTAATAAATGATAACGTTTCTCATGCATATATGGGGACTACCACCTCCATGAAGAAACATGAGTCATTTTTATATATAGCTTTCATGAATGATGATAAATATTAATGTAATAAATATATATTATATTTATATCATTATTAACTTTTTTTATGATTAAAGAAATATCAATAAATAAGGACCAAAACTACCGAACCAGAAGTTACCTGAAAAATGAAATAGTTAATACTAAGAAACACTAATATTAATAAAGAATTTTTAATAAATAGGTGTTCAGATTTTATAAGTAAATCATATCTGATATCATAAGAATTTTTATCTTTCTGGTATATAAATATTATAAATTTAAATTTATTGTAAAATAGGTTTAATGATCTTACAAAAAAGTTCAAACTAAGGTGGGGGCTTATTCAAAATCTCTTCCTTATTTTGGATTTTTGATATTCAAATTTTTGTTGAGGAAATTATATGATATATATATTTATTAAACCCTATCTATTTTCTTAAACTATATTAATTTTTTAAAAATAAATGTTTTATTTTCATTTTCCTCTTTCTATGTAATCAGAAGCCTGAAATAAATTTTTCATGGAAAATTGAATTCTTTTTTATTCAGTTATAAATATTTTAAAAAAATGTCAATATTTTCATTAAAATGTTTTTAAGAATGTTTTTAATATTCTATAATGATATATTAAATACACATATCAAACATATTTGATATTTTATTATTTTTTTAACATGAATATTCCGATTGTTTTTTTGAAGGAGGCATTCTTTATCTATGGTGTGAATGCAATAATTATTTTAATATACACTAAATTAATGGATATTCCCAAAAACATGACTAATATTTTCTTTAAATCATCCTTTACTAGATTCTATGGTTTGATAACAAAACATTATATAATATTCATGAAATTTTTTGATTTTAAATATGTAATTTCAAAATAGAAAGGGTATTTTTCTTAATTAATGTTCTAATGATCTTTTAAAATTATTTTAGTATATCTCAAAATCAATTGATGATACTTATAATTTAGTGAGGAAATATTATAATGATATCATTTAGGATATTTCTATGGATGTCTTATAACCATTTTATATAGGAAATTATTGATATTTCATATGCTAGTTCTTCTAGAACAAACAATTATTTATTATTAAGGAATGTTTACTAAGTTTTATTACTTATACGTATGATTAATGAATTATAATTATTATGTGATTGATATGGATCAGAAATATATTACCCCTTGAAAAATCAATATATATCATGATAATAATTGTTTTTATATTGGGAATATTAATTACACAATTATGTATGTTTTTGTGGCGTGAATCCTCAACAATGTGTTTAAGATGTACGAAATTATACAATCCATCAATATGAAACTAGGTACTTATGTCCATGTGATTATCTGAATAGTTATGTTATGCATGAATAATTTTCAAGATAATGTAATTATTTATATGTAAATATATGATCATTATTTTTTTCTTTCTATATTATTCATGTATTATTTATTCTATGATATCTCGCCTTATATACAATCCCTTATTTATAATCTAAGATCACCATTTTATTTCTTCCCATTTCTCGTGGATTTCTAGAAATGTATTATAATTTATATTCAAGGATATTAGATTAAATAATACCATTCTCAAATAAAAATAACCCATTTTATTTTATTTATTCAAATGTAATGTGAGATTTTAGAAAATATCTAGTATTCCATGTCTAAAAACAATTCTATCCCTCAGGATGCGATCACTGGTATCTAGTGTCAATTTAATAAAGTAAGAATTGAATCTAATATACTGAAATTTCACACTATATTTAAGAAAATTTAGATTAGAGAACACAATCCGAAAACATAATATAGAAATAAGGCTATGTATAGGATAATATAATAATGTTTTGGAAGGTAGATAATGTGTTGTTTAGAAGAAAATAAATCCATATCTGAATAATAGTATGTTTATGTGGCTATGAAATAGATGCATCTAGGGGTAACAACTCTAGATGCAAATAATAGGGTATTAACTCGTTTGTCACTGGTACAGGATGAAACAACAAAATAATGCATATACATTTATTCAAGAATGTGATTAAAGCCTAAATTCAAAAAAAAAATTAGAAACCAAACTTGAATAAATTAATTTCATTTTTGAATTAATCTTGTCAAAATTATTTAAGGATGAATTTTTGATTTCTTCAGAAATAGTTGATTTTGCAAAGAATATATGAAAAATCATTTTTAAAAAAATGTGACTTTTATGGCATTAAAATTTATTAAGAAATAATTTATTGTTTATAAAAAAAATTTATACATAATATTTATATTTTATAAGTAATATAATTCTAATAAAAATATAATGGTAGTCTTATAAATATGTTCCTAACGTTTTGGAAATCTAAGTATTTTTTCCAAATAATTTTTTAGTTCTTACTTTTAATTATGTACTTATAAAAAATTTTATAGTTTAGGTTTTTTTTGAATGCAATATATGTTTCACTTTATTTAACATAATCCAAATATGTCCATTGGAATCCAATTTTTACATTATTTTTCTTCAAAATCATAATTATTCTTAAAAATTCATTTTTATACAAATCCTTTTTTGTATTATTTTTCAGAGTTTTATTGAAATAAATTTCTAAAAAATATAAAGAAAAATTGATAAAATTTTATCCATAATTTTATCACCATGTTAAAATTTTATGATAAGGACGGTTCAATTTTTGGTTATTTTGAATAATATGTTTGGTAAAAAGTCATTTACAAGGATAAGAGATAAAACATGTTAAAAATAAATGGATAGAGCTTCAACATATAAAAAACAATATTAATCCACATTGTTTGGTTGTATTTTTTAATTTAATATTATCATATTCTAATGTTTCTAATTTGGCACCACAAGGATTGAGTAATATTTTAAAATGTTTTTATCTATTGAATAATTCCAAGATTGTCTTATCCCTCCCTTATAAAAGGACACCATCTCTTCTATCTTCCTCATACATCATGATTCCTATATATTGGACAATTAATTCCCAAATAACTTTTTAACTTTTTTCCACATAATATATATGACCCGATTTGATCAAAATACCATTCTTATAAGGATTATGGTGTAAGCAAAAAGTGGTTGTCCAAAGAAGAGTTATAGCTATTAACCGAGTGTTTTCATTTTATTTATTCTTATAAATCCATAAATTATATTATAACCATGATGAAATGTTATAATTATATAATATATGAAATTATATATATAAATATAGCTACCATATAAATTATAATAATTTAAAATTTTTTATTTATGAGTTCAAAATAACTTATGAATAACGTCATACCTAAGGTAAGAGTTTATTTCACAATCTCATCCTTATTCAAGACAATTTATGTTTAAATATTCATTGGGGAAATTAAGTGATATATCTTCCTTAAACCTAATATAATTTGTTATCCTCATTTTATTTTTCTAAATAACATATTTTCCATTCATTTTCCTCTTTCTATATAATCAAAGGTCCAAAATAATGTTTTTATGGAAAATCATTGTGTTTTTCTACTCATTTGTGAATTTTTTTTCATCCATGAATATATATTATTTAAATGATTTTATAAATAATTTAATATTATAAAATTATGTATTAACTTAATTTTTACCCATTTTCACTTTTTATAATTTTTAAAAGGTAATATTCTGGTCATTTTCTGAATGAGTCCATTTTAATTCATGTTGTGAATAATTTTTTTAACATACACTATAAAAAAATATGGTTCCACTATCATAAATAATATTTTCATTGATTATGAAATTATATGTTTCCCTGTTGCATTAAAAAAATATGTTTTTCCAATATTTTTTTTTGAATTTTATAGATTTAAAAAGTAATTTTAAAAAGAAAAGGGTATTTTACTCAATAAATGTTCCCATAATCATTTAAATTATTATTATCCATATAAAAATCATATGATAATTATTATTCTTTATTGAGGATATAATATAATGATACCATCCACCATAATTCCTGGGATGTTTTATAATCATATTTACTATGTAATTTAATTACATTTCTCTTGTTAGTTCTTCTAGTATAGGTTTTATTGATTATTAATGAATGGTTATTATGTTGTATTATTTATTCATATAATGAATACATTAGAATTGTTAAAGGATATATGCAGAAATTAATTACATATAACCTCACTGTATAGAAAGGTTTCTTGTAAAATTAGTTTTGGTATTTGGCATATGAATTTCCCACTTATGTATGATGCCTTCGAATGAGGCCTCAATGATATTTTTAAGATGTGAAAAATATGCATTATTTAAATATGAAATTAGTGGATTATTTATATGTGATTATTTTTATAGTCATGTTATCCATGGAAAAGTTTCAAGATGATGTGACTATTTATATAAAATTATTTGATAATCATTTTTTCCACCCATATTATTCATTTGAATTATTTATTCTATAATATCTTCAGCTGTAAACATTCCCTTACTGAGATTATCACCGTAACACTTTATTTATTCCCATTACCAAGTATTCCATAAATTATATTATGATTTATATTAAATGATATACTAGAGATAATAATAATGTTATAGAAGAAAATAATATGATGAATATTAGGTTTTCAAATATAATGTGAGAATCAAGAATGTATCTTGTTTTCCAAGACTACTAAACCATTATATACCTTAGGACAAGATCACTTTTATCTAGTAAAAATGTAATGAAGTATCCATTTACTCTAAAATAATCGGTTTAAGGTTTTAAAAATTAGTATAATATAAAGCATAGTATAATCCGTGGGAACTAGAATCAAGAAAACATATATTATAGAACATAGTCTTATGAAAGACTATAGGGATAAAGATAAGTATACAATAATATCATGATGTTTTATTAAGGTAAATAATGTGTGATTTCATAGAAAATATATTCATTTTAGATACTATAATGTATATGTGGCTATGGAAAAGCTTCATATATGGGTATGAACTCTGAAAGGGGTGGATTAGGTATTAACTCACTCGTCCCTAGTGCATGATGATTAGACCTAAGACTATATACATTGTTATACACTCCTGGGGATGTGATTTGGTTGATTCAAGGAATATTTACAAGCCATTATGAATTATTTGAAAAATATTTTTTTGATTTAATGATAATTAAAATGTTATTAAGGTTACGATTATGAAATCGGTTGTGTATATGTTTTTAATTTATATTATGTATTTCACCAATTTTAGAATTATAAATTTGGATTTATAATTTTATAATATAATTTACTATATGAAATTGATTATAAATGACACAATATGAATAATTATATTAGAAGAGATGCCATACTCTATCTTTTTGTGAATAATTTGTTGGAAGGAAGCTTATATTCCTAGATCTTAAAGAGGAGACAATAGAAAAAGTGGAGATATTTCGGATCACATTAAGGCTTCTCAAGGAAGACATAGAATTTAGGACTACAAATGATGGATGGATTTAGAATTTTAATTGGGAGACTGGGTTTTACTCAAGGTATCTACATGGAAATGTGGTATAAGATTCTGACAGAAAAGAAATCTAATACCTACATACAACGTGCATTTTGAAATTCTTGATTGAATTAATGCTATGGATTACTATTTGGAAATTCCACTTGGCCTCTCCGATATTCATGATGTGTTTGATATATATTTATTAAGAAAGTACAATTTAGACTCAATATATGTTATTAAATATTCTGAAATATAATTAAAACCAAATTTATCATACTGTGAAGAGAGAATCCATGTTCGTGACATAAGAGAACAAGTGTTGATGAATTATATGAGTCAGGTGGTAATGGTAATTTGGAGAAATTATAATATATAAGTGGTGAAATGAGAACCTGAATTAGTTATGAGGAAGAACATTGCACATCTATTCTTGTGGTGAAATTATCAAAATTTATAGGACAAAACTTTTGAATGAGGAAAGAATGTAACATGATATCTTCTAATAATATCAAGCGTTTCTTTCTAGAGAAAAATAGCATAATTTATAATACTCTATTCAATTATTTGATTAAAACCTAAACTCTAAAATTTGATAATTTTAATTTTAAAAAATTAATTTTAGTTTATAATTAATCATGTCAATATCAGATTATCAAGAAGTTTTATATTTCTCAGATATAATATATTTTTTGGTGAATAGTGAAATATATTGATTTAATAAAGCATTCAATTTATTTAGATTATGATGATATAAAAATAAATTTAATTTTTATGAAAACTAACTTAATATAAAAATAGATTATAAATATGTAATATAATTCATATAAAAATATAATAATGAATAAAAAATATTTTTTTAATATTTTGTAGATCCATGTGATGTTTTTGTTCAGATAAAAATTGTTTTTGGTTCTTCAATTTTAATCAAGTATTTATAAGGTTATTTTGTTTTTAAAGATAAACAAGTTTAATTTCATTTAATATAATCCAATTAATTTCATTGGAATCCAAATTTCACATTATTTTTCTATAAAATCATTTTTAGTCTTTAATGTATTTTTTTGAAAAACTTTTTCCCTCAAGTTTATGGGTCTTTTAAATTAATTTTTAGAAATTATAGAAGTTAAATTTGAAAAACATTAATAAAAAAATTTATATATAATGTAATTTTTTAATGAGGAAACTTTCATTTTTGTTATTATTAATAGTATCTTTGGTAAAATGCTACTGACCATGGTAATAGTTAAAACAATATTAATGTGTTACGAATAAAGGCATAAGGATTCAAGACGTTAATGAATAGTTTATTAAAACTTATTGGATTCTCAAGTTTATACCTTAAAATTATAATCTTATTAAATAGTCTAATTAGGGTCCACATTACTTGATTATGTCATTAATATATTTTATTCTTTTGAAAAATTATAAATTTGTCCTCCCTCTACCTAGTAGATGGACACTATGTCTCATATCTTCCTAAATCTTCATGAATTTCCGAGATTGGAAATTAATTACCCAAATAAATTATTAACGTCCCCCTCTAGGATAGATATGTCTTGGTTAGATCCATATATAAACCGTAGAAGGAATAAGGTGTATGCTAAAAAAGGCTGTGCATAGGAGTGGTATACCTCTAAACCGAGTGTTTTCATTTTATTTCTTCTTATACATCCTTCAATTATACGATTAACATTATAACCTAATAAATTATTTATCACCAATATATTTAGATATTGTTATGTGTATGTAGCATCCTTTATTTGTCTCATTCCCCGTTAAATGTGTAGTGAAAGAATCACTTGTGTGTACATCCGAACTACCGGCTCACGAAGCGATGTGTTTCATTTTTCATCACCACTATTAATAGTTGCTTATTATTATATATATAAGTTAATATATTATATTTACTAAAAACTAATTATTATTTAAATATAATATACTATTTACCATATTACCATTCCACCCTTTAAAAAATCAAAACGTCGCTCGCACATACTTATAGAGAACCACCTCTATGAAGAGATGTGATTTACTCTATAGGTATAGATTTTTTAATGATTATAAATATGTATATAATGAATATATATGATATTTATAATATTATTAAAATTATGAAACTAATTTACCATGATTAATATTCATTTACCAATGATACTAAACCAAAACATATATGAAAAATGAAACAGTTAACACTTGGAAATATTGATTTTAACAAGGAATTATTAATAAATGGGTGTTCTAGTATTATAAGTCGATGAAATATGATATTATAATTATTTAAAAAGTTTTGTATATAATTATAATAAATTTAATATTATTATAGTAGTGGATGAAGGAACTTATAAAGAATATCGATCATGAGGTATTGGTTTATTTCACAATCTCATCCTTCATAGAGATTTTTTGATCAAGTTTATTTTTGTGTAATTTTATGATATCCTTACCAAAAACCAATTTTTTTTATCATATTGTTATTTCTTGATATTACATTTTCCATTCAATTTTCATTTATCTTTTTACTCAAAATTATGATAGAATCTCTTTAAAAAACCAACAATTTTTTTCTATTCGATCATGCATATTTTTCTTTCATGACCATATTTTCCTTAAAATATTTAGATTTTTTATATCAGAAGATCATTTATTAAAGACATTTTTACCCATGTTTTACATTATATGAATGTTTTTAAAATGAATCCATTTTTTCTTTATCCAAATAAGGATCTTTTTACCAAAGGTGTGAAAGAAATTCTTGTTTTAACATACGATGCCTGAAAAAAAATTTCCCACTATGATGATTTCTCTTTCATTTGATACTTACATTAAAATTTTCCATGTTTATTTATAAATAAAAATGTTTTCCTACTATTTTGTAAATTGTTACGTATTAAATAAGATATTTCAAAATTGAAATTTAATTTTCCATATTAAATGAACAAGTGATATTTTAAAATTATTTTCATTTATATTAATATCCTTTGATTAATTTTATACATTAATAAGGATATAAACTTATGATACCCTACCCCATATTTATTGGGATATATTATTATAATTTTAACCAAGTAATGTATTTATATTTCCTACTCTAGTTCTTCTATTACGAATAATTAATAATTATTAAGATATGTGGATTAAGATGTAATATATATTCATATAATGAATGCATTATACTTATTAAGTGAAAGGTGTAACATAAAATTACATAACCAATAGATGAATTGGTAGGTCTCATGAGATAAAAAATTAGGGATTTCCCATATTCACCGCCCTGTCATGTAGGATTGCTTATATGAGGGACCCATCATTATATTTATGATTTATTACATTATGAATTCAATTATTATGAAATCAATTATTTTTGTCCATGTGATTATTTGAATATTTATTTTATTTGGGACATGTTTCAAGATCATGTGATAATTTATATGGAATTATTTTTCCATAATTTATTTCCATCATATTAATCATGACTTTTTTATTAAATGATCTATTTCGTTTTTTACATTACTTTAGTGAAAATTTGTGATCCCATGTTGTCTTTTTTAAATTACCTAAGATGCTCGTAAGTGAACAATGATTTATTTGAAAGGATATTCTAGATGGATTAATAATTTTCACAAATAAAATACAATGTTTTATTTTATGATTTCAAATATAATGTAAGATTCATGATTGTATCTCATTTTCAATGACTACTATAATATTCGACCACATAGGACGTGATATCATAAATCTAATGCCTATTAAATAATGTCACAATTGACTACAAGATAATGGGTTCAAGATTATTAAACTGGTGGAATAGGAGTGATAACCCATTGGATTACTATCGAATAGATATGGTGTGCATTGAGCCTGTTGGACATTCACCGATTGAGTGGGCTATGTACAGATCTGTTGAGAAATAATTGTGATTTTTGAAAATCTCGTGTGATTTAATGGTGGTAGTACATGATGATTTTTTAGTTCATTATTGATTGTAATAGTGTTGTGGTACCATGGTGGGTTTCAATTTGTGGTTCCTCATAGAATGTGGTAATGAAAAATATATGGATGCTTGAAGGATAAATTTACCTATAGGTTTTTTAAAAGTTGTGAGGTCTTGGTTGTAATGAATGATGTTTTTCAGATTGATCATTTTGTAATGGAATGGCCAACATGAGACTGAGCCTGATGCATGTGTCTTGATTTAATGGATTGATCACCCACATAGGTAGTAATACATCATCATTGGTGGCGGAACTTGTTCAATATGTGCTCTATGAGGGATTTTTATGAAGCCATATTATGGGGAGAGGACCATTTTAAATGCAATGGAATGAAACCTATTATGAATTGGTTTTTGATGTATGGTAATGGTGACATTCCTGTGAGAGAGGAATAAGAATGGGCTCTATGGTTTGTATAATATCTTAGAAATGGGTTGGAATACCTTGTATGACCATTGTGTTTAATGAGCGTTGAGACACGAGTCATGAAGGATGGGTTTTTAACCAAGATAAATGATTAAAATAACACTCATATAGTGGGGAGAATAATATATGTCCTTAATATATTAACATAATTTTAGAACATTTCATTGAAGCATTGGACTAATCATTAGATGGTTATGATATAACTAGATTTCAGAATGTTTTCATTCAGATATAATATATATTCTTCAAGGAATGACATTTGGGGATTTAAAGGTGGGTTGGTTGGAATTCTAGTGGTTAAATTAAATTTGAAATGAAATGGTTTTATCTGAGTGTTTTCATTTTTTCCTTATGTGTAATTAGAATTGTTGAGTTGGAAATATATCAATTACATCATTTTGTACCTAATGGATGTGGCTTAGGGGTTTTCTGGTACATTTAGATGGAAAATTCAGAGTGACTGGCTGTTATTGGATGGTTGGATATGTGAACTAGAGTTATCAAGTATATATCAGTGTGGTGAATTTCAAGTGGCACAGAGTGTGTTTTTAAACATGAGCATGGAATTTTGTTAAGAAATTATATCAATATAAGGTATTGTGCATCATAATTTTTTCTTCCATGAGAGAAGTCCTATTGTGGAGATCATCATAGGTCCAGAATTCACACTTGCTAAACTTCCCATATAATTCATGTTTTCTCAGAGTCTTCAGAATAATGCACAAGTGACTTTCATGATCTTCATGGCTTTTAGAGTATACCAAGATATCATCAATAAATACCACCACAAATTCATCGAGATATTCCTTGAAGACACTATTCATCAGATCCATGAATACAGAGGGTGCATTAGTCAATCAAAAAGGCATTATAGTAAACTCGCAATGCCCGTACCTGGTTCAAAATGCTGTCTTCGGAATGTCTTCCTTCATTACACACAACTGACGGTATCCAGAACGAAGGTAAATCTTTGAAAAGTATTAAGATCCATGCAGTTGGTCAAATAAATCATCAATTCAAGGTAGGGGATACTTTTTCTTTATTGTTATAGCATTGATATCCCTATAGTCAATACATAACCTCATAGATCCATCTTTCTTTTTAACAAAAAGAACAGGTTCTCCCCATGGAGAAACACTAGGGAGAATAAATCCCTTATTACTCAATTCCTCTAGTTGTTTCTTTAGTTCAACAGATTCTATAGTGGCCATTCTATAAGGGGTCTTCGATATAGGCCTTGCTCCAGGAATTAAATCAATGGAAAACTCAAATTCTAATTCTGGAGGATGTCCAGGTAAATCTTCCAGAAATACATCTATGTATTCATTCACAACAGGTACATCCTCTATTTGAACATTCTTTTCCTTACCCATAGTCATTTCATTTTCTTACTCCCCAATAATTGAATTTAGTTGAGCTACTGGGGGTCGATCTAGATAAGAATTAGGTGGTGATGATTCTGCTCTAAAGATAAGGCGTTCCTTATCATCATCATCAAAAATCATAACCTCCTCCTTCTTACAATAAATCTTCACATCATAGTCTGAAATCCAATCCATACCAAGGATTATATCAAACTCAATCATTGGTATGACGATGAGATCAGCGGATAAAGAACATTTATGTGCTCTAATGGGGACTGATTCACAAAACTTTATTACAATGATACTTCCCTTAGGAGTTTTAAGTGACAACTCCCTTGTTAAATAAAATTGGAAATATCTAATTTTCTTAGAAAACTGGGAAGATATGAAACAATGTGATGATCGAAAATCAAATAATGCATTTTCTAAACTTGAGGAAACCATTAAATTACCTGCCACCACCTCTTTTGGAGCTTCTACCTCAGCAGTAGTGATAACAGAAGCTTGGACTTGATCCCTTGGCCTTTTCTGAGGTAAGTTCCCATGAAGATTAGGACATTCATTGGCATAATGTCCCATATCCCTGCAATTGTATCATTGAACTGTGGTAGCTTCCTTCTTCCCTTAACATTCATGAGCTTGGTGGCCTTTTTCACCACACTTGTAACAGACACCAATTCCCATCATGGATGTATCGGGGTGTTTCTTCCCATATTTACCATAGGATGGATATTCAACCTTTCCCTTCATCCCCTTATTTACATTCCAAGATTTATCAGCAGATCTCTTCTTCTCTTTCTTTGCATTAAAGTCATAAGACTTAGAGAATTCCTTTTCTGTCTTGATAGCACATGAGACAATGTCTTCGTACGACGAGAAGGATTGTGAGACTAATGCTCAACGGAGAAATGGTTTTAACCCATCAAAGAAACGATCAATATTACTTATTGGGTTATGTATATAATCTCCACCATACCTTGCTAACCTTGTAAAGTTAGCCTCTTACTTTGTGACATTCTCATCCTCCTTTTGTCTCAGACTCAGAAATTGCCTTTCCATATCTGCTCGATGGTCACGAGGAAAGTATTTTTCTAAAAACACATATTTGAACTCCCTTTATTCCATATTTGATAATTCATCAAATTCCTTCATGTTTTGAATCAATGACCACCCTTGATCATCATCTCCAGTGAGGCGGTAAACTACCATGATAACCTTTTCCCTTTCACTACTCCCCAAAGCCTGAAATATTTTCTCTAGAGAATTTATCCATTTCTCAGCTACTAAGGGATTTTTACTCCCATTGAAAATTGGTGGTTTTGTCTCATGAATCGATCTAACATTGATCCTCCACACTACAAATCAGGATGATCCATACGGGTAAGGTTATTATTCATAACCTAAGTGAGTTGTCCCATTATGGTGATTAGCTGATCGGCACCACTTGCATCACCAGCTCCACTATAATTATCTTGAGTAGGAGGGAAATCCCTACATGGAGTGCGTGCATTGATACGATTTCTATTTCTTCCACTAGGCACCATTTGTAAACAATGGCATAAACTAGATCAGTTTATGAATCAATATACATAATTCCATACTTATAAAACACTTAACATAAACTGAACTATTTATGGATATAATCCATATTCATAAAAATGTTTTCTTTGAGGATGTATATACTCATAAACCCTTCATAATGATTTTTAAAGAAAATGAGAGATATCCTAAGCATATCCCTCAGGAGTGTCGTAACCAAGAGTGCAACCAGGCCCGTTGTCATGCACCAGTTCCCGTTCGAGTCTAGCTCAATGCAGTGTTTTCGAGTTTTACCACGAGGTACATCTGTGCCGGAGCCCCCTATACCTGCTCGTATCCAGATAGGGATGTATTGCTCGGAAAACTCACAAAATCTCTACAATACCAAAATTCTAGGAAGTTCTTCTATACTAATCCTCAAAGTCCATCTTAGGTCTATGTTCACTAATCAGAGATTATCTAAATATAGCTTACAAGGTTTGTACTAAACTTCCTCTGATACCAACTGTAAGGACCCGACCCCAGTTACCCAGAGTCGGTGAATAATTACATAACATTGGCATCATCACAAGAAAGATCAAATATCAAAAGACCGATTGGTTTAGTAGCCTTGGAAACACTAGATATATTCATAAAGTTTTACATTACATTATAAAGTGAAAAACTACTACAACAACATATTGTCTCCATATTCCACACTATTATCCCCTCATAATATCCCAGTAGGTCATTAATAATTTACTTCTTCCATCCTAGGAAAAATAAAACATAGAAAAGGGGTGAGCTCAAATGCCCAGTAAGGATAACAATATAGCGGAAACTTTCATAAATAAGAATAAACATTTAAGGAAATGTATAACTAAAAAAAAGCCTTTTAAACTTGAACTTCAACATAGTATGGAAAAAATCAAATGAAATAAAGCCATTTACTTATTCACATGGATATTCTACTAATCGAATAATCACATGAAATACCAATAACCACTTTCATAATTATGGAATGCATAATGCCAGACTATCATAACCACATAGCCAAGGCCTCGTGCCAAGACTACAAATAAGATTTTTCCAAGGCCTTGTGCTAAGACACTAGTTTTTCTCATGATACCTACCGATGAATCAAGGAACTATAGCATGCTCCACCCGTCACATATTAAGTCCTATGCATTCCCATATGAAAAGGGTTAAACATAACATAAACATTTGTATTAAAACTAGCATACGAAATTTCAATACTTTCACCATAAACCATGAATGGTATAAAAATAGAACATCTACAGTCAAAAATATCACAAAGCCTTCAATAAAATATAGAACTTTTGTATCATAATAAATCAACTTCAAATAAGCGTAAAATCCATCAAAGGATGTTGACATAGATGAAATCAAAACTCTTTTTAGAGAAATATCTGTTTCTATTTTGAAATCATTTAAGAGTCATATATTCATAAAATAAACAAAATTCTTTGAAAAGATTCTTATAAGCTGGTAAGGGAAGCTTCAAAGATATTATAATGGTGGAAAATAGCCTCACCCACCGTATAAGTTAAAAAACATTCGTACCTTAATTATGTCCAAAAGGTTAAAAAGCACCTTGTTTGGAAAACGATAGAAAGATTCCTTTATAAACCTCTTATAAAAAGTCAAACAAGGGTATAAATGACTTTAACACATATTATAATAAATAGTAAAAATGTTTTGAAATACATTTTTATGAAACATGGATGTGGATGATAAAGAGATCCCAGTATATTATTACGTATAAACAACCTCAGATAATGAAGAGATTGCGAAATAAACCCTTACCTTGTACTTTTACTTGGCCGAGATAGGTTAACCTCATATATAATGGTGAAATAATTGTTATTAAATTATAAAAGGATCATATACATTAATATGATATCGTATATGATCTTTTAACATTGATTTTTTAATAATATCTTTGTATTATCGTTGTTTTGGGTGTTAACTTACTCTTTTTCTTTTACATGTTTTGTTACATAAGCTGTGTTTGTCAGGGATAGGTTGTATCTTAATCATATCCATAATTATATCATGTTTTTAGATACTATTATTAAGCATTAAATGAGAATTATACTTGAATGGATACGATGGAGATGAATCTCATCACGTTCATGGAGACGGTAGTCCGTACGTACACACGAGCGACAATATCATTCTTTTGATATTAAAATAATATATAATTGGATGGTGTATCATATATACAGAATCATTATCATGTTTCATTTATTATTTACCTGAATCACACATCATTATTATAACCATCCAAATAATAATTTATTTAATAACAATTACACCACGACGTGGAGACGGTAAACCGTATGTACGCACGTATGGTGACATGTTATTCAAAAGATGGATAGAATACTGAATATGTTTGTTACATATTTATAATAACATCACAGTATATACAAGATACTGGAGTTATTATTTTATAATGGTAATAACAAAGAAAGAAGAAGTGGAAGAAGAAAGGAACTTGAAAACGGTGGTGAAACCATTACCTCTTCTTTGGGTTCTTCCTTTTGATTTGATCAAAAGGGATACTTAAGTTAGATTTCTGACTAAAGGACAGCCTCTAGGATGATGTTAGGGATGTTGAGAGAGTATTTGGGCAGAGGTTGGGTGAACCAAAAGGCTTTGAAGGTGTGAGTTAATGGGAAGGGAGAGTTCCCTTTTATAAGAGGGGTGAGGGGCACCTTTGGAAAAGCTAGAAATATTATTTTACAATAAATTTATATTCGGTTTCTAATGGCTAAAAAGTGGATTATTTAAAGGTTAAGGTGGGGATAGGTCGAAAACCACTCAACCAATAGAATATAGACAGGTTTTGATTACTATATTAACCTTATCATTAAGTATTAACTCTTAGTTAATTAGTTTGACACTTACCATGTCACTTTGGTTTTTTATATTATATAGCTAATAAACATACTATATACCTCCAAGAGACCCCCAAGTGATCCATTAATGATACAACTATCCTGAAATAAGTCTCTTAGATTATCCTTAGATTTTTAGGAATTTAATGTCAATTAATAATATAATATTTGTTCTAAAAACTCTTTTATGTCAATTTTGACACTATTTGGAAAATTGATTTTTGTGAAATTCATAACAGAATGATTTGTTAAAAAAAGTCAATTAAATCGAACCTAAAATGTCATATTATCCTATAAAATTAGTGTAATTCATTAAAAGTCTCAAATTATATTTATTTGGGTATTTATAATTGAATTATTTTAATTTTTCACTATTATGGTAATTACTGCATCATCATTGTGTCATAAATAAATTAAATTATTTAATGTCTAAAAATTCTAAATAAAATATCATTATGTAAGAAAGTTTTCTATATTTCTAATGAATATTTACAATTGTATTTATCTTATTTATAACACTATATTAAAAATGTTTTAGTAAATAAACTTTTATTTTATCTCTTTTAACACTTCTTTGAATTAAATAATAATAAATGTCCTAATCTAATCCAAGTGGACCTAAATGATAATATTTTATTCCTATGGTTGATTTTTTTGAGATAATATTATCCAATAGAATTAGGACATGTGTTAGGGTAATATTAATATCATTTTTACCCTTAATTACCCTATTTAATTTTAATCGTGGTAAATAAAAGTAAAATAGTTACTATTCACCAAAAATTATTTTCATCTCATTGAACCACATTTTACTCTTTGATATTAACCATGTCTCTCAGATTTTGGAAATTCGACTCACAGAAGTAGTAAAATTAAGTTTTATGAAAAATTTAGTTTTTTAACTACCACTTTGTGGTTTCACTATTCATCAATATTGAAGTTTTTCAGAACAATGCCAAAATTTCACCCTAAGCTATAATTGATATTCTGAATTCAAAAATGATGTCTATTTTAAAAAATTCCAAACATATAAGTTGCATTAATTGATTTTATAATTGATTCCTGCTGTCACAACAAATAGCGTGTTTTTAAGAAACAATATATATCAAAATATTGATAATTGTTTATATCCAATTTCAAAGTGAAATTAATTCTAATTAACACCATTGGATAAAAAGGTAAAAATATATTCTAATTATACTTTAAAAAACAAAATAATATAATTTATCACTATAAATGATTTCGATTAAAATATTCGTTTTTAAGTATTTTCACTATTCATAAAAATTGGAAGTTCTCAGAAAAATACCAAAAATTCAACTTAGGATAATTTTGATATTCTGAATCAAAAAATGAAGTCCATTTTGAAATATAAAATATATATAATTTCAAAAAGTAGGTATTACTATTTATAAGGTCTATTTTGATTGGTTGTGATGTGTTAGAACTCGATGTTGCGTACAACACACGCTATCACATTATTCCAAGAGAAGCATACCGTAGAAGCTTGGGGTGTTACAAATGAGAGGGTGGGGTGAAATAGTCATGGTTATGGAATTCTTATAATTTCCAGTTAAAAGTCTCATACTTGTTAATTTTCCTGATCCAATCAATATTATAACTCAATCTCATCTTGTGTGCAGTTGTAATAATGAAGTGATATTAGCCCAAAATATTTACAAGGATCTGTATATAAAACACCAATAAATTAAGTGAGAGTGATTTATTGATGATAATAAGAGATAAATGTAGAGTTATTTATTTACACCTTAACTTTATTATATTTTTACTAATGTGTGTGTAGGATTTTGTCTCTCAAGGAAAACTCTGCTTATTAGAAACACATAAAATTTTTCTTGATAATTCTTGAGCATGATTTAACATGAATGTTATTTAATGTATAGAATAAACATCCTTGGTTATATCTATCTTATTTTTACACTTAGAAATCACACATAGTAATAGAGTTGATAAAACATAGGCCCGTTTATAATAGATTCAAGTGATTTCATTCCACCCCATAACCATGAGAATCACAAAGAAAACCCCACTTTATTCTATATCTTATTTTCAATTGTGGGGAATTATTAATAATGGATATTTAATTTTAAAATAAGTTATGGGATATTGAAGGAAATATAAAAAGGGGGAGGTTATTGGGACCAATGTTGATTTTCTTAGTCAATGTGGCATCAGTAGGTATTTGTGGTTAAATTGGTGATTCATAGATAATTGTTATAGATTCATGTAGTGGGATTGGATTTCACACATTTAAAATTCTACATGAAACTTTAATGTTTTTTTGAAGAAAAATTATGTTTCAATGACTTGTTTCCTTGATGAAATGTTGATTACTACAAGATAAAGAAGAGGCTTTCTATGAGAAATAATGGTAATTTTAGGAATGGAATTTGAAGGAGGCCATGATAATTTTAGTTACATTTTATATTAATAAGATAAATAGATTTATTTAATTTTATTTTAGAAATGATTTTTTTGTCAATTATATACATGGAATTATTCATGTATTTTTTTAGCCTCATATAAAAAAATAGTGGCCAACCAGAAGACCAAAAGGGATAACCCTCAACCACATTTACGGGGGCCTGGGGTTTAAACAAAATGGGATATTCTACCAAAGGAGGACACAAGGAAGATAAAAAGTGGGTTTTCTATGAATAATATTGTAGGATCATGCCTGTGTATAGAATACAAGGGTAGGAAACATTAGGCTCAAAGGGATTCATAGGGCTTTCACAGGTGAGGCCTGGCCCATGTGTCATGACGTGATAGGTTTTATGGGTGTTAGTCACCAATAGACATCACAAACAGTGTAATAGAGTTTGTTGAATTATATAATAAAGGAATGATGAAGTAAAATTCTAATGTGGGATGTGTGAGCAATAGATAATGTTCCACAATCCATAAAATTATAGACATAACATAGACCACATGATTAAAGTGATCTAAACCATCCAATGGAACCCACATAGAGAATATTGGGATAAGGATATCTTCTTAAACCATGGCCACTTGAATATTTTTAACATGAGCTCCAGACAACTGAACATCTCAACTCATACTATTGAGGGCCAAGACAAGGTTGATTGAACTGAATCGAAGAAAGAAAATTTATCTTGAATCCTTACTAATTTCTTTAAGGAAAGTGAAATTTCATTAGATTTTTACATGAATGAATAAAAATCCATTGTTCCATCATGTGATGATCTTTCGATCATGTGACAGTCGGATGAAAATCTACTAAGAATAAGTGATATCTCACCGTGGAATGAGAACAATCACTAAAGATATAACTTAAAGAATGGTGTTTGATTTTTTTGTGAAAAGATTCTATCTTTTACAGGTTTTATTAGATGAATTATTCTATCTTATAAATATTATTTAATCCATGGATTTTCATGATAAAAAATTGATCATGAAAAGTGAATACATGATCTTTTGATCATTCCAACGATGTATTGTGAACCTGAGAGTTTCAGCATTCAAAGATATGCCAAGAACCTCCATATTTTAATGAGCCTTAAAATGAAACTATTATAAGAGGATATTTAGTGGGGAAATAACCATATAAAAAAATGAAAGGATGAGATAATGTTCTACATTCAGTGGAGATATCATGATATATCACAAAACAGATAAATCGCGTCAACCATTCATGTGAAGGAAATATAGAGTCCACACGATCTAATATTGAGAAGAGTATATTGTGAACTAATCTAGTTATTTAATGGATAATGTGTCTATAGAACCAATTCAAATGAAATAAAAATCATTCACACTATTTTTCATCTGAACAAATTATGAATTAAATAAAGTACTTGAGAAGATCCCACAAAAAACACTTTATCTCATAAATGAGCACCCAAAGACAGACTTTTATCACAGGAAAGAACCTAGGAACAATCACTATAATACATGAAATAATTTTAAAAGATACAATATAAAACCCCTTTTCATGTGAATCCCATACATAGATAGGTTTGAGATGTTTCATATAACCCTGCTGCTTATGTGAAGATTGTTGAAATAATACCAATATGAATCCTCCATAGTCATGTAATATTAGAGAAAATGTCACATAAATATTTTCTAGTCATGTTATGGAGGTATAAGACAATAATTTAATCCCTATATAGTCATTTAAATGATGCATGTGATCAATCATGTATCCAACCAATTAATTCTATGTACCCCACACCCCTCTTTTGATAAAGATCATTTTGTTGGAAGGAAATGTAAAGATGAGGATTATAAGGGGTTATTTGAATAAATTGAGATAACCCAAAACCTAATGATAACAAAGAAAATTTATTTTCAATATATATATATGATGCGTACTAGGGTTTACAATATGGACCATGAAATATATCATTCATAGATGAATTATATATGTTAAGATTGAGTCAAAAAGTCACGAAGGTATACATGGATGAAATTGTGAAACATATTTTATTTATATAATATCATTAAAGTAGTTTTTTGCACAATGTGAATAAATCAATCGAGTCTATGACTATCGTTTGAAGGAAAAATTCATGCCTGAGATGAGCTGTAGTAATGAAACTGATCAAATACAGGTGATTAAAGGTATTTGAGTTGGACTGTTAGGCTAGTTAGAGGACATTGGAAGCCTCTTGAAGTGCACATGAGTTTTTCAAATCCAACAAGATCATGGTGTATGATCAAATATCATCCTATATTAGATCAATCCTTCTTAGAAAGTGGTAAATTTTGATTAGTTCTAGGAGTAGTTGATGTATTCTCATTTGAGAAAATAATAGAAGGAGTCTCTCATTTTGATCTGTAGAAGATTACTTTAACTGCAGTCAACACTAACCTGAAGACATCACCATTGATAAATAATTAATCCCATAAATGATTTCATTTGATCATCCTCAAGGATCTTGTAAGATGTATATTTATTTTTATATTTCAATTATTTACAATAGCATTTGAAAATGTTTTTTGATCCTACTCAAATATATCTTATGATATGTATCTCATCAGTTTCTTCCACACAACTATAATCAAAATTTAATTCTACATTACTACTGAATTATAGGCTTGAATTAATATGTCTATGTGGTTCACTCTGCATTATAAATAATATTATATACATGAATTAAACTATAAAATTTATCCCTGAATGCCTTCTAAAATTATGAAATCAACCAAAATAAATGTATTACATGCATGCATGATCAAATTCATGATACATATTGTAAACCCTAGATCAAATTACATATATATCCCTATAACATTATGTGTTATCTCAATGTTTTTAGGTTATCTCAATTTTATTCAATGAAATCCAGCTAAAATTCCACTTTAATTTTCCTTACAACCACTTCATGTTTATAAAAAATGGTTGGGGGTTTATAGAACGGACAAGTTGCATATATTAATTTTCACTTTCCTCCTTCGCATTACTAGGTAGGAATCACGTGATTATATTTCAAATCCTCCACATGAATTGAAATGTTTCATGCATAAAAATTCATTTCCTTCTCATAACTAGAGAGGATTCATATAGGTGCCTCTTTAAGTGCCTTCATGTAAGCAATTAGGTTACTTAGACTATCTCGAAGCTCTTCATGTAATAAATTTTCATGAAAAAAAGGATATTGTGATTTCTTATCAAAATCCTTCACATGAGACTATTTTTATTTATGGATTCCTTTACATGAAAATGTTCTTTTAACATGTGATGCTTCTTGAGAAAAAGATTTTTCCATGGGTTCTTCTCAGGTAGATCACAAAATCCACTATATATCAGGATGAAAAATAATGTTCACGAGTTTTTCATGACATGAGGAGATTTATGGGGACTCGTTCCCATTCAAATTACCCGATTGGTTTGTGAGATACTCATTTTCCTGATCAAATCACATTAACTCTATACATAATTCACATGAATGGTTCACACAAGTTATATGTTTTGAGATCTCTCAAGATATATCAACATGCAGCAGCACAATTACTCATCCATACCTATGTATATACAATAAGTTCCTCACTAACAATTCTCTAAGAAATGTTTCATGCCAAATATTCATTAAATTGCCATGTTTCATAGTATATCTATTAATTCCTAAACTCTTGGAATCACAAATAATAACTGGAATGATCACAAAATCAAATGATTACATCACATGATCACTTAATTGACCGTGTGAGTCCATGAATGAAAACCTCATGACAATCCAGAACAATTCATGTGATAATACCTATATCACATAGAATATACACATGATAAAAACATAACATATCCATTTCATGATATCTACATTGATTATTTTCATGCCATCATGATATTTCTGTTATTCTCATTTTATTTTCCCCCAACTATTTCATGATCCATATATTATCACACGATGGAACAAGTGATTTTCATTCATTCATGTGATGAAATCATGTAATTTCATAATCCCTCAAATATTCAGTATGGATCTATAATGACATTAAAAGCCTTGATTCGGTTTGATCAACCTTTTGTTGATCCTTAAACAAGAAAAGTGGATATGTCTAATTATCTTTATCTCATTTAGAAAATCCTTCTATATCCTAGGTTGAAGACAATATCCTTATTCAAATACATGCAACACAGTATCCATTTGATATTAGATATCACTATAATCATGATACTCATGTTACCTCCATCATTTTAAATATGGAGGAACAATATCTGCTACTCACGCGAATCACAATGGAATTTCAATTAATCATATATTCAGTATGTTATTTAATCATCTTCACTACATCATTCAATATGGCAATGGGGCATCGATAACCATAACACACTACACTAAAAACCACATTAGTTGTTCCTCACCTGCAAAGGCCCATCGACACACTTTTCATATAATTCTACCTACCCTTACATACTATACAATGGAATGCTCCCATGTGATTTTAAACTACCCACCCACCCCTTAGCTGTCATGCGACCTCCTTTGGCAGGATATCACATGGGTGTCTACCCTCGGGTCCCCCTAAATTTTGTGAGGTCAAGCCCTTAGCGGTTTGTTGTGGCACCCTATTTTTTATATTATCCAAAAAATACTAGAATAATTCCTTGTATTCAATAGAAAAAATAATAATTTATCAAATAATGTTCTATGAAAACTTTTCACCTTCTTAATATTAAATATAACTACAATATTCATGGTATATTTATAATCCCATTCATGAAATTAACTTTATTTTCGATGGAAATCAACTCCTTCATCTTGTAGTAAAAATCGTTTCATCAATGAAACAAGTCTTTAGAACATAAGATCACTTCAACAATGGTGATATTTTTAAGGAGGATTTTCCAAGTTTGACATGCAATCCTATTAGATGAATACGTAACACTTATACAATCATCAGCACTTTATCTACCAATAGATATTGATACATCATTAATGAAAATAAAACACCACATCCAAAATATTTTTATGATAAATACTCCACAAGAAGATGATAATATCAATCTAAATCACGAAAATTACATATCTTATTCATAGTGGTTGGTGTAGGCCAATGTCTAATGACTTGTGTCTATGATGGATCTACTGACCTACCCTCAGTTGAGATTATATGACCCAAAAAAATAAAATTTTTAAAACCTAAATTCAAACTTCATAATGTTTTCATACATATTCTCCATAATTAGGGTCTTCAATAAAATCATCAAGTGATCTTCATGATAATCTTTACTCTGAAAATATATACCAATATCATTTATAAGTACTACCAAAGATTGATAAATGTAATATCTAAAATATATATTCAATAAATATTTAATTATTTTGGGGAATTATTATGATTGCTTGTAATCATTACGTATTTTTAATGACCACCTCTTATATGGAATTATTTCCTCGGTAAATCATCATTCTTGACCTTCAATTGATGATATATAGGATTATGAAAAATCATGGAAAAGTATTGACCTATTCCTAGTCTATCAAACAAGTAGAAAAAATGAGGTAGATTGTACTTATTCATGATTTCAATCCTCTTAATTTCTCGATAATCAATATGGAGTCACATTAATCTATATCTCATCTTAAAAAAATTGGTTCCCCTCAAGGTGACAAAAAATAAAAAATGAATCAATTTTCAAGATTCTCTTAGAGTTACTTCTTAAATTATCACATCTTAATCTAATCAATTATATACGGAGTTCTTGAAAAAGATACAACAATAAGAATGATTTCTATATAAAAAACATAATTATTGGTTGGAATCCTAGGAAAATATTCTAAAAAATGTTAAAAAACTATAACATAATAGGCATATCATTGATGTTGATTTTCTCCCCAACCATTTGAGATAAACAAGCATTTGAAATGATATCAAGACCAACATTTTGGATTTTATTTACATCATAGGTTCTTAAATATCATCACACTAATAGATGATCATACATTGTCCATGAATATCAAACATGAATTCCGAACCGCAGAAATTGGTGTGGGATTTATGTAAAAATCAAATTCTTTCTTGAAATCCAATTTAATATAACCAAAATATGAATAATAAGATATGTAGGAATGATATTACCACAAAATCGAATCCACGAAGAATCATATAATTGAAATATGATTTTCATACCATTATTTTATTTCACTAATAATTAAATAACTAATAATTGAGGATACCAATTAACATTTGTAGACACGTTTCATGATATACGTGAATTCATATACCTAATCCCAAATAGGTTACTTCAGTATTTGAGCACACCTATCACCACATAAAATTCATTATTCTATATTCTATTATATAAAAAAATTAAAATAGTTTTCACCATAATAAAATATTTTTAATCATAGTGGTCAATCATATAGTCATAAATTCAATTATTTGATGTCTAAATCATGACACATTATTTTCAATCTGTGAAACTATATGTTCAATGTTGGCCATTCATGGTTATCATTTCCTCAATTCCTTTATAATGGTTTATAATAAAAATATGTGTAATCCAATCATATCCCTTGGTAGTGTCAATATTTTGTTTAGTAAGGGAACACACATTGTATAGAAGAAAGATGGAAAAGATATAATCAAACAACTATTTTCAGGGTTAGTACCCTAAGATGTATCTATACCAAAAAATAGTCCACTTGTATTATCCAGATAAGAAATTTGTTTCTATAAAAACTACAATATGTTATTTTCCATGAATTAATACATTTTCCTATTCATATTATTATCCAAGGGGTTATTATTAATGTTATGTCATCCAATATTTAAATGGTTTCTAAACCTTACACTGATATCAACTAAAGTGACCCACACTTTACATTCATATATATTACATCTTTCTAGATGAATATTTATTAAAAAACACAACTATCCATATGATATTAATATAGGTTTAGTATCTTTGGTGTCTAGAACACATAATAACATGCTTTTTAAGTGAAATAAATCATCACCCACTACATTATTTACAACTACCAACATTATAATTCATATCAATTCTAAAACCATTTTTCATAACCAAGGGAAAGGAGGCATAAAAAAGAGTGATATTAGATTCCCAATAAGTGTAATTATGATAGTTATCAGTGATCACACAGGCATAAAATGATAATTAGAGTAAAAGAGTATTCTCATAACATTTTAACACCATACCCTACATATAAAATATTAGAATATTGATTCATGGAAGATATAATGGTAGTTCATAAGACATGAATAATAAAGGAATAAAAAAATATTCTTAAAATAATAACATTGGAATGATACATAAGATTGTGGTATACACATAAGGCTAGAAAATCATTTCATGATATGTCAAGTATCACTTCCAATACTATCATAAATTATTAGTTTCACTCCCCAAACCATTTTAGCAGTAAAAATTCTCTCCTAGGAATATCACTTTGGATAAATTCCTTTATTGAACTTGGTTCACTCCCCATTAAATTATTGTTTGTCTCATGAGATAAACATATTTACCCAATGAGTTAGAGGACTATATAATTTCTGGACCACCCATAACATAATGAAAATGATATAAATATACTAAATAATATATTAAAACATTCATAATATAATAACCCATGAATGGGAAATAAATTTTATAAATGTTTCATCATGTGATTACCCATTAAAAAATGGGTTTCATAAACATTTTCTAATGTAATAATAAAATATCCTGGTAAAAATTAATTGGTTTAATAAAAATCCTATCATAATAATTAGAAACATTCCTTAGAAATAATAAGGATGGTATCATTGGATCAAATCCCATATATATTTTAAGTATAATCAAATTATTTATTTTTAGATGAAAAATGTCTTTAAAACATCACATGTAATATTTTTTATGGAAATACCCTTTTTAATTTGAAACCACATATTTAAAATGTAAAAATTTCCAAAATATTATAGACACAGGTATCATTAAAAATAACCTTAGAGAAATGTTATTTAAGATTCAAATTAATGAGTGTTCCGGATGGTTCAAAATTCCATTCATTACGGGTAAGTTAAAAGAAAAACTTCTTTTCATATCTTCATAAAATTGGACAAAAGGAAATCCAATCTGTAAATGTAGAATAATTTCCTTATAGTTTTTTTGAATGTAAAAAATAGATAAAAATAAATTTACATAAAAATATGAGAATATTAAAAACATATGTGAAATTGTTTTAGAAAACATGGATATAGATGAAAAATCATTTCGATTGAAGAGATAAATAAAGTTAATTTTACGAAATAAAATAAGTCCTTTATTGTCTTGAGTACTAAAATGGTGTAATATTAATATAAAACTTGTAATAACCATAATTAAACTTAGGATAACAAAATTTAATAATTTATTGATGATATATCCTGGAATTTCATCATAAGAAACTTAATCATAAATAGTCTTGATAAATAATGATATTGGAACATAATCCATTACCTCATGTTTTACATTCATCGAATGTTATATATAATTTTGTGGAATAATCTTAAAGAAATTATAATTATATATCAAGAATATTTATAATATCAAATATTATCCCTTTATAATATTTCAACACATATTTATTAATTAAACCATATTAAAATCATCACTTCTGGGCATTAATTATTTCAATTTTCATAATATTTTTTGATTGATAGTTTCAGTAATTTTACATTGATCATGGTCCCATAATATAAAAAATTATAGTCATTATATGAATAAAATATATATTCATTATATATATATATCCATAAAATATATAGCAATAAAAATGAATTACACCATTTATAGAGATGGTATGTCATATGTACGAATGAATATTGATTTCACTTTCCAATGGTTGGTATAAAAGAATATGAAATGTTAATAAAAAATTATAAAATTATTAATACATTAAAAACATAATATATATTAATCAAATCCATACTCAGTACCATATATGTAAAATGGATAATAAAAACGAATCTCATCGCTTCTTGGAGGTGGTAGTCCACACATACGAATGAGTGACGTTAACATTTTCCAACCTATCGTAAGGTATGAATGTTGATTTTATATTATCCTTAAATAAGGATAATTATTTAATAAATATCATAAATAAAAATTATTCCCATAATAAATCCCATTAAAAAATGTGGTGATGTAAATTAAATTGTATCCCTGCATGGAGACGATTCTCTATAGGTATAGATGAGCGATACATTAACTTCCCATTAAATGAGATAAAGGTTTTATAATGGTGTGTTAATAATCATAATGTAATTTTGGTATATTTAGAATGAAATATTTATAATTTTATGACAAATAACAAATATTTGTAGGAGTTAACAAAAGAAGTTAAAAGAACGTGATCGGTTAGGGTTATTACCTTTACATTGAAGGAAGTCATTAAGATCTCACCTTAAATATCTTAGGGATGGTATTTTGGGATGAAAAAAACTAATAGAATTGGGATAAGTATTTTTATATTATAATGTTTTAGGTTTTGGTGAATATATAAGTCTAAATGTGGTGTGGTTTAGAAAAAGTATGGGTTCCGTTTTTTAAGTGAGGGGAGAGGAACTCTTTGAATATCTCAAATGATAAAAATTAAAAAAATTATGTATTTAAAAATATGATTCAGAATAGGAAAAGATTTTATGATAAGTTATTATATGGTTGAAGTCCCATCAAAAATAAAATTTGTAAATATTTATGTTTTTTTAAACCTCATCTTTTGGTTTATCCCCTTAATTATTATATTTAAACATTAACCTTGATAACATCTTTTTTCACTCTCAAATAGTTCCAATTCATCTTATAAAGTGAATATTTGATCATAAATAGGGAAAAAAATAAATTTCAGAAACTATATTATCATCCTTTTCTGATTTAAGGATTTTTAAATTATTTATAAAATATCATTTTTATAAAAATCATTAAGGCCATTTTTTAAAATATTTATTTATTTTGATACTAAAGACACCAATAAAAATAAGGAATTACAATATAATATTTTTAAAAAACATTAATATGTTATTTTAGTCTATAATATTTTTAGTACACTACAATCCAGTCAAAATACATTATATTTAATATTTTAAAAATCAAGTATTTTATTTTTTTATTAATTGAAGAAATGTCGTGAATGCATTGTGTAGGAACTAATGGTAATTATATAATTACAAAAAACCGTTAATAAATATCCATCATTATAATAATTTAATTATGCTCAATATTAACATTAATATTCTTTCAAAACATTATTTCCCTCTGGAGAACACATAAGAGATATACAAAAGTAAGAGAGTGATATTTTGAATTTTTATTTTTATTTAAAATATTATGTAGGTCAATTTCATGGATAAGTGTCCCTTAAAAATTAAATTAGGATCATATTGAGATATGGACAAAAAGTAGGATTTCATTTATTAAATATCATGAGGATCTACAAAATATACCATTAGAGTTGAAGAAAAAAGTGAGGACCAAGAGCATTGCCTCTCCCAATACTCACACATTCGGGAGAAAGATAACCCATACATGTAAATAGGGTGAGATGCCAATTTTGAGTAATCCTATAGGTGAGGAAGTGAAATACCATATTAACTTCCCCCCATGTTTGAAACACGTGTTCTTTCTTCTTTTGGAGAAGATTAATTCTTTGAATGATATAGCTGATGCTCCATGGGATAGTCACCTACCTATGAAATGAATTATAGATAATTAAGGAATCCATCTCCATGCCATCTATGTTCAAAGTTTTGTCCCTAAAAAGAACCATTCCATTGATATGTACCATTTCCTCTACTATAATTGCATCACTGTGACCATAATGGTATATGTCTCTTCATACAATATTAATTAACATGAAAAATTGTGAACATAACAATTATTGTAAACCTCATTTAACCTGATTTACCTTTTTCCGAGGTGATAATTTATATCATGGTAACTATTCATTAATGCCTAAAAATAAAAAGTGACTATTTTAAAAACTTAGAAATCCAATTTTTGAATATACAATACATTTTTTACAATGAAATTTCATTAAATGTCTAAATTTTAGTTTAAAATATGTTCCGAAAATGAGATGAAAATAATTTTTTTTAAATATTTATTTGAAGAATAAAATTATATTTATTCCTATATAATTCCACTATTATTAATTAGAATATATAAATAAATGTGATTTAATATAAAATATATTAATTTTATTTAATTCATTCAAGAATAGTTATAAATTAAATTTATTAAAATAAAAATAAATGGAACGCAAGAAACATTTTTTTATAAAATAGGCTCTTTTACTTTCAATTGATATTTATTTTCAGTAATAATAAATTTATAGCCAAGGAATTGATTTAATACATGATTGAACTATATATTTTTCACAATTTAGTTATTAATATTAATACCAATGAATTTAACAGATATTTTATAACGGTATAATATATTATAATTCATTTAGACTCAGGGTTGAGTAAATTATAACCTATTGATGGAATGAAATGTATTTTTAAAAAAATATATTAAAAAAATTTATGGTCTTATATTAACCCATATAAAAACCCTATGATACAATCTTATTGCACATAAAAAAATTGAATCCTTGGATTGAAACACTATCAAATGGCATTGAATAATTGAAAATGTAGTTAGGAATCCTTGAGTAAATAGAACCAAAAATCATAGAAAATAACTATCTCAAACCATTAAAAATACAAAATTTAATGTGATAATGGTGATTACAAGGAGTGAAAAAGAGATACACCCTATTCTGAAATTTGACTCCATGTTAGATTTGTAGTAGTCATAAGAGGCTGATATATAAGAGAATGAGAGGCCTGAGAAGAGAAATAAAAAATTCAAAACAACTTTAAATAAATTACGTAGGGTGAAAAGAGATATGCCAGTACCATTTAATTTTATGATTTCTTAATAAAAGTAAATTAATGATTAAAAAAGCCAAATATAAAATTTGATAGATCTATAGAATGCTGAAATCAAATATCACTATAGGAAGCTCTGTTATAGATTATGAAATAGGCTATGTTCCTCAAGAAACTATGAACCCGAACAGGGAGACATCATGGAATGATAGAACTAATCACGGAAGAAACATTTATGATTTAAACATAACATAACTACAAATAAAATTTCATGATACGTGGACATTTTCTCTCCCATGTATAATTGGATATATACATTATAAATATTAATTATGTGATATAGGATTTAAATTATTTTGAATCCTACTTTTGTTTTCTAATTTGTGGATATAAGAACAAATAATAAAAGAGTGGTTTCTAAAATGTCCAATAGATCCACTGCACTCCCAACAGTAGTTCTAGAATATGTTATAGTCAAAGTGTAGAATTTTATCTTCTTAGTTGATTTCCAAATTATTAACATAGCATAGGATATGAAACAAACCTAGTGGCCTATCATTATTGGAATAACCTTCCAAATAAATTACATAAAATTATTAATATTTATAAGGGAACACTAATGATGATGATTAGTAGTAAAACTATCCCTAATATTATTTTTATTTTTATTAAGGATCCATAGGAAGAGGAATAAATTTTCAAACATTGACACTTTGATGAACCTAATCATGGTGATAAATCTTTTATTTTATAAAAACATTGAGTTTAAGGGAAAATACGATTTTTTTTCTAAAAAACAAATGGTTGAAATAGAAAATTTCTATGAAATCACAAGTATAAGAGTCCCTTTATAATTTATTTTGTGTTTTAATTATTCATTTAACAACAAATGACATAAAAATTTATTTTATCTAAATAAAATTAATTATATTAATGTAATTAAACAAAAAATTATTTCATCCTTAATTTATCCCCTAAATATTTAATTGATATCATATCCATAATAATTAATGTCTGTGTTTTAATGGAAGTAAAAACTTTCCAATAACTATTTTTAGGAAATTTTATTTTTGGAAAGAATAAAATTTGATTAATTTTTTGATTGGAAATGTTATATCTATTTCCAATTATTTGGGATACATATCCAATATATGTTGTAAGATATCTATAAATAGAATTTTTCTAAGGAGTGGGGGAAAACCTGTTATGTAGCCCCAAACGAGACTTAACCCAATAATGATGGAAGTCACTACAAATGAATTGAAAATTTATTAGAGTAATTTATTTTAACAAATATATTATTCTTAATGTTTTTGTATAATTTATATAGATCCTAGTAAATGTTTCACAACCATTACAAATAATGATAAAAATAAATTAATTCAATTAAGAGTCTAAAACCATTAGAGAATTTTCATGGAAAAATAAAAAAATCAATCAGGTCACAAGAAGTAATAATTTTACCTTTCCATTTATTGACCAAATTATATAAATACAATTTGGTAAAATTACTTATAGATTTCTAAACATATTATTAAATACATCTATTATTCTATTTCACTCTTGTACCACGAAAATAAAACATTATTTTTCCTTATGGGACATTTTAATATAAGAGAATTCAAATTTGGGTGTGAAATACACAATGTATATTTCAAATATTCATGTTAATAATTTTCTATGATTTGATAGAGGACGATCTTTAGGACTTTATAGATGACTTCACTTTGGTTGGAAACTCATTTGACCATTTCCCATATAACATAATCAAAGTCTTGAAAATTTTAATTGGAAAAAAATGTTTGGAATTAAAAAAAAGAAATTTGATTGAAGAAAGATTCATTGTGCTTAGACATGAAATTTAAGAAATGGTATTAGTTTTGATACATATAAAATTGAGGCTATTAATGCACTACCATATTCAAATTGTTTTAAATGTGTTTGATCATTTTTGAGACATGCATGATTATATAGAATATTAATTAAATAATTTATTAATATTTATTTTTCCCCAATCTTTATTAATTTCATAATATTATTTTATTATATTTTATGATCATAGAATTTAATAGTTTTATGAGCTAAAGATTAAAATGAACACATCACCAGTCATGTAACCAACTTTCTGGGAGAACCTATTTGAGTAGATGTGTACTACTTTAAACTGCGATATTGGATTATTACTATATAATAGGATTAAGGAAGAAACCATTTTATTACATGTGATTCATGAAAACTATATACAAAACAAAAACATTACAAAACAACTGAATAATTTTTTAGTAGTTTTATTTACTTAGATAACATTAGGCTATACCATCCTGGTACTAAGGTAATTATTTTCTCTTATCACATGACCCTTAAATTCCTAATTAATAAATAAAATTAAATTATTAGGATGATTATTATAATTATACTAATCTATGTGTTTTATTTAAAGATAAAATACAATATATGAGTTAAAATCATGTGTCATATTACTTTATAATGATCCCAACACATAGCCAAAGTGGTAATTCTAGATAAATATCCATGTGATAAATTTATTATAGGATAAAAAAATATTTTTTATTGAAGGAGAGGTACCATGGTATTCTAATATTGTAAATTTTATAGTAACTTCTCATATTCCAACTCATTTAATCCAACCTAAAGGTACACTCAAATATGAATCAAAATTTTATGTTTAGGATAAACCATATCATTCAACGATTTGTAACTATCAAATGATTAGGATATGTTTTCTTAAGAGTGCGGTAAAATCTTTACTAGAATTTTTAACAATACCTTATAGTGGCCACATTATACATCTTAGATGATTTATGAATGTATTAGAATAAAATATATATTTAATAACATAGTTAAATATGCAAATGAGTTTTGTACGAAATGATATCAATGTCAATTTATTTGGAAAATATAATAGAGAAAATAGTTACCTAAAAGTCCAATGTTTTATTATGAAATATTTTATGTATATGAAATCGATTTTATGGGACCCTTTCCTATTCCCTTGGATAATCCTATACCTTGTTGGATACAAACTGTGATTCATAACGGTCAGAATCTGATAACAAGAAAATAATGATACTAGTATTTTCTGTCCATTTATTCATATAAATATATATTATATATTTAATGTCTCAAGATAAATATTTAGTGAAAAAGGAACCTACTTTTTCAATAGTATTATGGAATACATAATGATGAATTATGAAGTTCTTTATGAAAAATTAAAAAATTATAACAAAAAAACTAATTGATAATATGAAGTTATAATGTTGATGATGAAGCCTCTTTTTATTAATAAATAAATCACTGAACCCTATTTTTTCTCTGGGAAGTGGGAGATTCCATTAAACATCCCATAGGACCAGATTTAAAAATTCCTTGGAGAAAAAAGGATAGTATATCAAATATATCTCTTGATATCCCAAAACCTAGGTTTCCTACATCTTACACATCATCTCCAGTCCAACCCATATACATCTGCACTATTGATTGCCACTATCTATCCTTAGCTACATTTGAACTAACCTTTATCTTTCACTAATGTCCAACATACCAATAATAATACATGGAATAGGCCACCGACATACTATATCTATTTCAATCCATACGAGCCCCTCAGCCATTAGAGCTCATCCAAAATACACCATCACCCATGACATTATCGAGTCACACTACCTAACAACGTACCCCACAAATGAGATAGTTATAGAGATTTGAACCCCAAAAAGTTATGTAATGTCAATAATCTATTCCACATTAATGAATTATAGTTTTTTAAAAATTGGATAATGTTTTAATCACTGAGATCAATGTAATCCTATAAAATTAAGGCATGTCAAAAAAATAGGATCCAATGGTTGCAAGACACTTTGTGTTCATATAGAACATCATTTCAAACCCAAATTAGAATAATAATATAATGGTTGATCTATAGTAAAGTACATCATTTACCTATAGAGCTAAAAAATAATTCCTACTAGGCAGTTAAGGGGGTAGGTTTGGATCTATAAAAAATAATAGTAAATGATACTGAAAATTCAATAATTGGATGAAATCAAGAGAGAATCATTTTTAAATTTTATAATTTTCAAGGAAAGAGCTTGATTAGAGCATGATACTATGTTTTATATATAAATAAATTCATAGAGGATAGAATGTTCAACTTTAAAACTCAATGCTAAAATTAATCCAATGTCAACATCATTCTCGATGGGATGACCCATTAAATATCAATAATCTGTATATATTCTAACTAGTGACATCTGGATTGGGGATAAGTGTCATGAATAAATGAAAAATTCTCTTTTGATCATTTAACATTATTTTAGGATATTTCTCCAGTATCATAAGGTATTATGGTTTAGAATTCTAGTCTTTTAAGCACTATCATGATAATAAACTCAAATATTTTGGAATGTAAAGTTTTCAAAGAACACACCGATTTTAATTAATTCTCCAAAAAAGGATATGTCTAAGGAGATAGAATGGTAATGTTTCGAGGTTATATAATCCACATATATTAACTAATTATATGGATATAATGTTTTAGTCATGGAAGCTCCATGATCGGCTCAATAACATTACATGAATTTGTGTTCAATAAATCCACACCTTATGTTCAACACATCATCTTCACTCCCATCCATTGTTTCAGTGAAGGATCATCAAATTTGTATAGAATTGTAGGCCTCTTTTTTAGATAAGGAGAATGATGGTCTATCTCAAATTATTATTGGACTCTTATTTCTTCATATCTCTAGATTTTATTGTTTTTTTCTCTTATTCATACTTCACTCTTCTACTTTCCTAGATGATATTAAATTATCAATGGGATATTAAATTATTTATCATCTACAAAACTATCAAAGAATCACTTATTCTTTGGATGAGGATAATTCTAAATTAATACTATCTTATATATTTCCACCTATTAAATAAGAATATGTGAGACTTCAATTTATCTTTTTGATTCTCTATCTTCTTTTGTCAGAATATGTGACACATGATATAACCAAAATATAAAATTTTAACCAAATAACCCTTGGATCATAAGTACACTCACGTGACCACAAGTGAGTGACCGATATTCTATATCCCTCATCACACAATCCTATGTATGTAAGCAAGTCCACATGTATGCTTTTGATAAGAGATTATTACAGATTGTTGTACATGACCTATTTGTCTCTGCCTCTATATATGTCCACATATATTAATTCTACATGAAAAACCACTTAATCATGAACTGAATCACGTGAATAATGTTTCTTATATAAGATATTAATCTATACTCATGACAATTATTTCTTGAATATAATTCAGGATGGAGGTTAGGATGTTTCCCTTTCCTTCTCCAAAAAACCTCCCAACTCATTCTTCTCTATATTTCAATTATTAACAAATCAAATCCCCCAATAATGTGAATAATAGGGTATTTAATGGAAAAATACCATCAAACTAACTCTGAAAATCATGATCAAACATTCATTTCATTGACCCACTAGAATTATGAAAACATCATAAACAATTATCCTTCAATCACATGACTCACCAGACTTTTGTAGGCATCATGACTCCATTCATAAACCCACCATGTATCGTAACATAGTTGATACCAATACATTGTAATTAAATGAAATCTACCTCATGGAAAATGTGTCTTGATTTACATGAATCATGTCACTAAATTCAACAGAAACAGAAGTCTCTATCATTGTTATGAAATTTAACTAAATTAAATTTCATGATCCTTTCAGGCTTACATGATTTCTTGATCCGAAATGAAATATTCCAAAAATAATTCTTCCCTTTAGAATTTAAGCAATAAATTTATGAAATAATAGTCAATGGAATCTTATTCAATTAATATATGAGGATTTTACAATCCATTAGAAAATATTCGTATGAAATCTCTATTTCAAATTTTATTAGGAGTTACTCCTTTTCCAGCTCCAACAATCTCTTTGAGATTCTACACTTCATTAGGTTGAGAAATATTACACACTTTAAACATTTAGTTTCATTCCATTTCATCTCCTCGATAAAGAATTGTAACTTTTCTTTCCATCAAAATTACTATGAATAACAAAACTAGATAATCAGTGACTACACGAATCCATCCTTTTTTCATCCTCTATACAAAAAAATTATATAACTCCACTGAGACTTTAATACCATATTATATAACATTAACCAAACTATATGAAATCAGATCCATTCACCCCAAAATAAAAAATCTTGATTTATATAAATATAATGATTTTTATAATTTCATTTTCTGCATAAATTCCTCATTGATTCAAAATATTTTAGTTTTGAATTCATCATATACCGTTACTTCATCTATACTATTTGACACTATAATTAAAACAAATCCGACACCAAACATATGTTTGGGTCTAATATTCTTATCCTTTGGATTTTATTATCAGTGACATCATAATTACATCTTCTTTCAGATACTTAAATTTTTTTAAATCAATGGATTCATTATTCCTTGCCCCCCCTTTAACATCAAAATAAAATAGTACATGTGAATCTTGATTTTACCTTCACAAACCCCAAAAAAAGGACCCATCCAATTTGTATTTTATTTCAACTCCCTAATTCATGTAAAAATCCAAATAGGATTCCTATACTTATAGTTTTAGTCCCCACTAAAACATAATCTCCATGTAAAATATTTTAAATGGTCTTCGAAACCAAATGAGGTTACAATGTTCTCCTCAAGTGTCAGAGAAAATGATCTGGAGAGTTAATTCTCCCCCTTTGTTAATCACTTCTTCCTAGACAATGTGACACCATAAGATGACATGAATAAGCCTCATAGCCTTTTTAATAATTTGTAAATTCCTCTCTAAAAACATTGACCACTATCTTCCACCTTCAACGCCATCTATCAAATTCTGATTAAATCACTTATCATATTACCACCATTCAATATTGGAACCTTTTTTTCATTATAGTTATATAATAATACTATATTTTTATTAATCGAAGTTACTACTTTCCATTAACTCATGAAAATTCCTCTAAGCCTACTGATTTGGAACTCACATTATAAAAAAAGAGTTTAATCAAACACACACCAATGTTTTCCTTACCAATCACTTAAATCCATAGATTCAAATAGAATAACATTATTTATATTTTTAAATAATCATGTGACATCAATCACACTAACATAAAACATTATGTGATATATACAACATGTTAAGACATATGGAACAACCTTTTAATGAAAACAAAATTATACAACATGATATGAATAATATTCAATTATTTATTGGACATAGTTATTTGGGTAAGGATAAATATCCTAGAGATTATGTCACCAATTATACCAATACATCTATAAATTAGACTTATATCAATTAATGATTTTATGCCAAATATTTAAATATTCTTCAAAATTGGTTGGCCACATGTTGGTAATGCTATTTATTTTTCACCAAACTCTTCTTATCTGGGAAATCGTCATCCAATTACATGTTTTTAAAAACAGATAAATATAAAATACATGAGTTTTGCCTCTTCTCCACAAATATCTATTCTCTGGGTGGGACAATGCCAATTTAACTAAGGTTTTGTACCAATGTTTAAAAATTAATCATTAATTTTCATTATTTAATCTCTAAGATGTGTTATATCAGGTTAAACATGACATGAACATCTTTTTCCATAATAAGTGACATTCAGATATAATATTGAAAATATATAGATTTATTTACATTGCACTTTGAGTATAAAAATATATATTAATTTCAATAATTTCAACTCTTATTATTATATGACTCTCAATTCGGATTATGAATGTATTCCATTAAACAGACACAACCCCCATGGATCATGTTTTCCCCTAAATCATATACCACTAAAAACTTGTATTAGAAACATTTAATAAGCTCACTTATAGTGTAAAATCATGTCACATAAGTTATAGGGGTTGAGATACTCTTTTATAATTCATTTTTATTCCTCCAACTGAAATATATATCCTTATCTACAATTTAGTACTAATAAAACATCACATATAAAAAACATAAATCATGTAATCTTTTTTTAATTCATATGTTGGTACAACAATTATCCCTTCACTATTGAGCCCTTGGGCCACTTGAAAGATACGCATGGAATGTGTCAATATTCCATAAAAGTAATGTTGTATAGGTACATTACCCTATATATTTTTTATATCTAGATTTCGATGTAGACTTATATTTCTTTACACATTCCATTTTTGTCATTTCCTTTACTATCACCACTTGAGGATTCCATGGTGGAAATATGCTCTGTTTATATACCATTTGAAGAACAAATATTGGTCACAAGTTCCATGATATTCATATATCTCATCTTTATTGGGTAAAAATTTCATTCATACACATGGAATCCAAAATTCAATAATTTTTACGATCTTCATGTTTTATCCCAAGAGGTAGAACGTTTTCTCTTAATTCTTTCTCTTTCGTATTTTTCATGTTTACTTCTTGGGAAATATCTTCCTGTATGTTGTTGTTTTCTTTTATCTTATCACCAATTTTCATTATATAAACATTCAGTGTCACATCTACTCATTTTATCCTCATGTTTTATTTATACAAATATTAAATGATCACGTAGTACAATTCCTTCTTGATATCCCATTGATCCATCTTATCTAGGAGGAATTGAATCTTTTCCAATTCCTAACACAAAATTTATCTGATTTAACAACCACAATTTGTTTCCAAATCCTAATTATTATAGCTCTTATTATATGAAAATAGTTGTATTAACCCCTAAAGCTGCCAAATATTTTCATTCCATCTGGGTTATCATTGAATGGATCCATGGATAGCTTTACTTTCAAGATAGTAGCTTCTTTCTCAATTTTCTTAATATTTTTATTTTTTTTCTTCACTAGTGGTTGTTGAACTTTTAATCACTTCAAATTTTTATTAAACCATTAATTAAAACTTCGAAACCTCTTATAAATTCTCTCCCGTTAATTACCTCTTAGTGAAGGAATTTTAGTTACTAGATGAACAATGATCACCAATAAAATGTTTAATAGTATATTTGAAATGAATATCACTAGCACATACCTCGGTTATATTCTCACTAGTGGAAGAATTATCATTATTTCTCTTCCCCTTATTCAATCCTTTTTTCATATTATAGTCCCCACCAATCATTTCCCAATTTCACACCTTTACCAATTTTATTACATTCCTTTTATGTATTCATCATAACCTCTTTTTCCTCTATTGTTTTTCCATAAACTGTTTGCAAGGTCTTTAACATTTAAAAATTAATCATCTAATGAATGGTTTTCTTTTAAATATCCGAAAAATACCAATTCAGTATTTTTTTGTTTCTTTCATTTACAATTCATTTACTATTCTTTCTCCAGTCAGAATATCTTTGGATATACATCATATCCCATTCACCACTAGTCTATATAAAAATGATCATTTCTTATACCAATCACTAATGTAAATTCCAATGAATAATGGAGTATCAATCCTCGAAAACATGAGTATAGGAAACCTAATAAAAATAGTGAGGGTGACCACCAAGAAAAAAACCTCTACCCTTTAATACCTTTTATTTCACCCAGAAACACACTGAGAGGGGGGGGGGAGGGGAGAATATGGTGATGATAAAATTATTATTTCTGGGCCATTTATATTTCTTTTAGGATATTTTCATACATTAAGAAGATATATGTTGAATATATTACTCTTGTATGTTCAATCACAAAAAAACACGAATATATAGTAAAATAAATCATTCATAGAACACATAGATTTTACTTTGTTCACATAAGGGATAAATTTAGGGAGAAAAAAATAGATTTTGAGTTAATGAGTTCTAATATATTAATATTTCTTATTTTTATGTATAAAATATGTTTCTTATATTCACAACATGTCTAGATCACTTCTGTTATAAGATATCTGGTTTGGCCAATCCTCAACCAAGTTATAATTTTTCTTCTTCACATACAAGAACACCATTGGTGAAGGATCTTCTATAGTTTGTAGACTATTAGGTATATTTAATATATAACGAACATGATGTTTGTGTTTTTTCAACATGTGAATCCCCTTTCATTATAGACCCTAATTCGATGATTTTTTGACTTTTTATACCATGTAATTCATCATCTATGATATTTGATATTAACTCTTTAATGAGAGAGTTAAATATTTTCCTTACACAACACTATCAAGGAATCATTTATTCTATGGATGAAGATAATTACAAACAAAAATTACCCTATTTATTTTATCTTTATCAACATCTAGATCTGAAACTCACATTATTTTTTTAAGCACCTTCAACCACTGTTGGAATATTCCACCCATATGGTATGTACTATGTATTATGTTCAATGTGTAACCCCTAAGATGTAAGTACATTCATGTAAAATAATGAACAAAAACTCAATTGCAGATCAAAAATGGTGTGACCCTATGTGAGTAGATATGTTTATTTGTCTACTTCATGTAATGTGTTCTTACTAATAGATGAATGAAACATATTTTTTTAAGACTCTTCATTGGTCTAATTCTCTTAATTATCATTACAAGACTTCTTCAACATGAACTAAATTTTATTACTACAACCACCTATCTATTTCATGTATCTCCAAACATGTGATTGATTTCATATATCTTATTTCAGTGAAGTTTATATAGAGCACCTTTACCTCCCCTAAAACCTCCCAACTTGTACATCAAATAATTTCCATTAATTCCCGATCAAATCCAGTAATGACATGAATATTGGGTTATTTATAGGAAATATCCAACTAACATAAATCTAAAAATCATTTTCGACCATTAATTTCACTAGCCTAAATACTTAGATGCCTCACATAAGAAAAAATAATGAGATCACCTGAATTACATGAAATAAATGGGGGACATGAGTCCATTTTAGATCCCCTTTGTTATATAACTCAGTTGATAATGGGATCTCATAGTCACAAAAAATAACTGTCATGGATAATTTATCTTCTATTATGTGAATCTCATGACTCCTTTCCACATAAACACATGGTTATTTAATGATTATGTGAATTTTTTATTTCAATAATGTGATCCATTTGGAAATTTTGAGCACATGATGAAAAATGATATACATGAATGATTATTTTTCTCCCAAAACTATATTCCACATGTTGTGAAAAAAATTGGAAATAAAACCTTATTCAATTCATACCTTGAAATAATTCAGGTCCTTATCAAATATTCCATTGATTTATCAGACCCAACATTTTATTCTGATTTTCTCCCATTATAGGTTCAACAATCACTTTGGTTAGATACACTTCATCTGTACAAGAATAATTCCACACTAGAATCATTCTATGGAATCAATATTCTATATTTAAATAATTTATCTTCACTTTTCCATCCATCCACTATTTTACCAATAATCGAACTAGATTATAACTGATTATACAAATCCATCCTCTACTCATCCTTCATCTAAAAAATTTATATCGAATTTCTCAATCTGCACTCCTAGATTATAGAACCCTAGAAATTCGTTATAAATCATATCCATTCATACCAAAACAATTAATGATATATTGATATATGAATATGTTTTCTATTGAAATTTATCCACAAAAAGTACACATAGAACACACATCCACTAGCTATGACTTCATCATATGATAAAACACTTTAGATACTATATGCTATTGTGATTTAAAATAAACCAACACAAAACCCAGGTTTGTGTATTTTGGTATCCTTTATGTTTTGTAAAAATAGTAAAAGTATTTGAAAAAGATTTATTTTCAATGGACATGGGATGAATAAAATATCATGGAATCCCCATACATGAATTATAATTATATATTAACCTAACACTACACTTATAATAATAAAACCCATATTTTTTACATTTCATTAAACTTGTTCATAGAAATGTGTGTCTCTAATCTAATAAAAATAAAATTTTATTTATAATGAAGTAATTACCATACATCATTCATGTGAAGGAATGGGAAACTTTTATAGTTTATCGATATTTCAAAACTTTGAATTTTTCGTCCACTGTTTTTTTACCCTTTTGTGTTTTAAAACCAGATGAGCTTGATTAAAATTTCAAATTTTGAACATATGACCATTATGAGAAACTAAATTAACACAATAATGTCAACATAAATGGATGATTATATAAACTTATTTTCTAATCCAATGTATGGTATACTGATGAAAATACATCTGATTTTGAATCCCATTCCAGCAAATATAATACAATATTAAAATCAATTACCAAATAGGATTATAAACCAATTTTTTCATGTTCTTCATAGTTTCTTGATTTCTTGAGAGAAAAAAAATCCTTTTTAAAATTACCAACCCTTCCCTTAATTTTTAGTTAAACTCATGGATCATTGAAAGAATTATACTAAAAAGTATTGAGGTTTTTTTTTAAATTCCATTTTAACCAAAAAAATAATTTCTCTCATATTGTAAAACATGTTAACCATTATCAGAAATTAATTTATAGATTATAAAGACACATTAAAATCCAAAAATTTCTCACTAGAACCAAATGCATGATCATATTATGACTCAATTGTTCGAGAATGAGCTATTTTTTAGAATTCATACTGTTTACTGAGACATAGCTATATAGATTATTTTATGATTAGATATGGAAATATCAATAAATATTTAGCTTAAATAAATGATTTTTTGTGAAGATATAGTGATAAATGTTATATTATAGGTAAATTATAAAGGGAAATTCTTTTAAAATTTGGGAACAAATATTTTTTCAATTATTTGACATTCAAATATACCTATCAAACTTCAAAATCAAGATATATATAAGATTTAAAAAAGAGAAACAAAGGTACTGATAGGAGTAAAGAGATGAAATTTTTTCAAATAGTTAAGTGATTTATGAGTGAATATTTAATGAGGTTCTATAAGGAGTGATAGTCATAATATTTCATAAAAGTGTAGTGTGTGAGGATATCATTTTCAGGTATAGAATTTTTTTCATTCTAATTTTTTCATATTATAGAAAAACCTACGGATTTAGACTCATGAATTTTAATATAAAACCTTCCAATAAATATCAAATGAACAACATTTAATATTTCTAATGATTAAAAAAACTACTTGATTCATTGGGAATATATTTTAAAACTCATAGATCCTTTGATTAACCATATATGAGTTTGGAATGAGAAAATATATTCCTAAATTAATTCCTTATGCGATGAGATAAAATTATTATAGGAAGGTAGGTATAAATGAGAATGATAGGATGTTAAAAAGAGAAGTTAATTAAAGATACTCTATAAAGAATATTCAATGAAGAAAATATATGTGTCATAATGTATTTTTAGAGGAATGTCCATTGAAAATAGAATTCATAGTGGCTAGTGGTTTTGAATTATGATTGGGTAATATTTTTGAGGATCAAATGTCCAAGAGTAAACAGTTATTGTATTTAGGAATTGATAGAGTAAATAAATTCATTATATTCTATATATTTTCAATTAATTATGTTGCCTCATATTTTTTAATTAGTTGTGTTCGTCAGGAATTATTGGAATCAAAGGACCATTTCAATGAAATTTTATAATATTTATTTAAATTACTAAAATTAAGAATATGAACAATTTATTTAAATTCTAGAGTTTAATTAATGCACAAAATTTAATAATCCTTTTTTTATTTCAAATGTGAAGGAGTTTCCTAATGATTAAGGTGAATAATAAAATAGTTTCATAAGAGGGGAAGTAATTATTCTATGTTAATACCTTATATCCTCTTTATAAAGTATATAAGTCATATATAAGAGTCATATTGATATAGCAAGAAGAATATTAAAAAAATATCTATGATTACTAGAAATTATACAAAGGAACAAATATGTAAGGATTATTCTACTAAGGCCCTGATGTATAACGATTATTAGGATGTATAAATAAAACTATTTACCACATATGTAAAGATTTCAAAATTGATATAAAATATTCGTTTTTACAATTAAAATGAAAACTTATAGAAGTCATGATGTGTCATGAGTTCCCCAATATTAGTATTATAATTTATCTTTGAGGACAAATAAATGTAATTAAGTGACAACGTTAATATATAAGGGTCATCATGGCTGATAAGTGAGGGTAATTTTGGCACTACATTTGGTACATATAATTATTGTTCTATAAAAAATACAGTGAATGGTATGTATGATGGGGAAAATACTTTAAAATAACCATAAGTAATTTTGGTAATGTATATCATTTAGATACTATGTGGAGGCTGTTTATGGAAAGGGAACTTGGAAAAGATCTTCAAATTTAGGAAGAATTAAGTTCTTGAGTCCAACAATTAACTAATACTGGAGGTAGAATTAAAATATCATGATTTAAATGTTCTTGAAATTAATAAAGAGATACTCAATGAAGGAAAATTATAATGATGGTTTAACATATTGAATGTGGAATGGATGAACTTGTATAATGAGAGAGCTTGGGAAGAAATGGTGGACTAGAGTATGTTATTTTTCATTTATTATGCTATATTATATTTATTTTTTCCTTTTACCATTGTTTTTCTCCTCTATCATAGAAGTATTAAAATCATTTTTTGATTGTAATAGTAGTAGAGAACCCCTCTCTAATTTTTTAGATTACGATTAAATGAGTAATTTTCGACATTTATTGATTTTTATCTGTATATAGTGGCTGAGTATTAATTTTCTTATTTTGTTTAGTTTATTATTATCATGAATTTTTTGTATATGTTTTTATGGTTTTTTTATCCCTAAACTAATGTTTTAGTATATATATATATATATTTATATATGATTTAATATGATATACTGAGTAGTGAGTATCTAGATATTACAAATACAGGTGTGGAATATATTGAATTATTTCAAAATGGATTGGGTGTAACATTACCCTGTTAAGATTTTCATTAGTGGTTTAAGGGAGGTTTATTGTTAAGGGGTCATATGATAACGTCCCACACTCAAAGGAATGAGTATTTATCTATTGTGGTTATTTCTTTATTAAACATTACTATTTCTATCAACCAAGGAAAAATATTAACGTATTTCAGATTCTTTCATTAATAATTCAATAAGTATATGAATGAAACATTTTTAAGACTTGGAAAAAATTACCATAGGTAATCCTAACATTTATTCATTTAACTCTCTTCAACCTAATTACTCTCACTTTTATAAAAAAAATTCATCTTTAAATTCACTATAATCCATTACATACTACTTATGAAAAAGATAAATTTTTATCCATATTTTGAGAAAACCAATCGAATCCACCACACTATATCGTAACCATTGGTTTCAATAAATTTTTTCATAGATAATATTTCATGTGTTTGCATGTTTGTCATGAAATCCATCATGTTTTCTTTCTAATTTTACATTATCAATGAGTGTGGGTAGATATTTTCTGCATAATTTTGGTGTTTTTCTTTTGTTTCTAATCGTTATGGATTCTATCAATAAACCATTAGATCTTATATTTCATTCCAGAACAGTAAAATTAGAGATGAATTTCATGAGACATTTTCATGACCTAGGGGTGGAAAAAAAATAATGATACATGATATTATTTAACCCTTCACCCACAAATACCATATGTGTTAAAAAAATAATCCATAGAAATGATGAAAATTTAATGAATCTTGGAACTAATCATCAATACTCTACCCCATTAATTTTCTTTGAATAATGTTGGAATCCGAATCAGATATTTGGGAGTACATGACATGGTTCATAATATAGGACATAAGGATGGTATTATATATGATCATTTCACTGTAGTTATCAATAAATTCTAATTATATTTTAGCATAAAATAAATCATCCTCCGCCATTCTTTCACTTCCATCACCTTCTGAGGATGATTTTTTCTAACTAAGAGAATCTGCAACAATTTAAAACAAACTCTGATCATATTGGATATTGAAATTAAATTACTATAGGTATTCCACCTAATTAAATTGCTTAACATTAATGTTTCATTGATAAATTATAAATTTGATGCATTTTTGGCACTTGAATCTCATGAAATTGTATACATATATGTAGTTCCATAATATAATTAAAGAATGGACTACAAGAACTAATTTCAAATAATGAGGTGGTTAGTACCATTTATGAGTAATTAATTTTATAGAACCACACACCACTACCTTTTGATCTACTATAAGGAAACAACCATGAATTACTAATGATGCATTAAAATTCACCCTAAATACCGAACTTCCATGGGAAGAATAAGAATTAGTATGAGGTTACCTGATTCATGAGATATTATAAATCTATTTCACACTGTTTTGACTAAATAAATTTCACCCCAGTTTTATTTATGTCCTTCATAGGATTATGAATATGAGAATAATCTCAAATTTTGTTGATGTAATATTATTGAATCCCATGAAAACACTAAAACAGAAAGATGTTAAATGTGATTTTTATGGCATAACTAGCTTCATATTTTAGGATATAATAAAATATTAGATATTAATATAATATTCCCAAATAATTTTACCTCTCATATATAATTTAATGACCAGGAAATTTTGCGGATTTTTTTTAAATACACGGGAATTTTATGAGTCTGCAGTTTCTGATTGAACTTGATTCCAAGGCCCGGTGTGCTCAGAATCGATTTCTGAAGTTTTGTTCAATTAAATTAAGTAAATGTATGTGTGAGTTTTTATATCTTTTGAACCGATGCTTGAAATTGAATTTTTAGGGCACCGTTGAACTCGCAGTGCCGATATTCACTTAAGGATACCTTTACCGCAGTTGCGTTTTATCGAGGATGGAACTTAATTTTTGGGGTTTCTAAAGAAAATTTAAATAAAAATATCTGTTGCATATTTTTATTTAAATGGTTGTTAAAATATCCAAAGGGATGTTGGTTGTGGGGCCAACCGCATATAACCTCCCTTGAGAAGATGTTATAAGGTGGGGCCCACATGAACATCAAACCCCTCAAAATGCCTTGAACCCCCATTAACTCTTAAACTCCCAATTTATGGTGGATCCTTTCCACCTTCCCTCATAATGGTTCCAACACAAGGATTAATTTATACGATAATTAATTAAATTCTAGTGATATGAATTCTTTTGAATTCTTTTGAAATGCATAGTAACATTAAAATAATAGGGAGGATATAATTTTATTTTGGCTTGGAGATTATCCTTGGGAAGCTTGAGAGGGAAGATCATCGTCCTGCCAATAATGAACCACCAAAGAACTCCATTCATTCCACAATGAACATAAAGAACACTCCTCGTCTCTGAATAACGTGAAGCATCATCTTATTATTTCTTCAACCGGAGCAAGGAAGGGAAGCACCACCGCCCACGAAGTACACCGAGGGCATCTTTTAGACTCGTCTTCACCGAGCACTACCACCTCCAATGTTGATGGAACGACGCCCGTATTCTGCAAAGTCTATCTTCCTCGACTCGTCAACGTACAATGACAAATACGTGGAATGCGGAAATTGGATTATTTTTACGTATGAATTATACCCTCATACTTCGATGTTTAATTTTGGATTTACATTGAAGAAATTTTTATCACCTAACGCGGAGGGCATGGGCCAAACAAACATGGCTCGAAGTCCCTTCGTTGAATCTTGTTTGGTTGAAATCAAAGGCGGAGACGAAAGGGCGCGATGCCATCACGCTGCGCTGGAGAAGAACTGCGGCGAATGAAGGAGGCATGACGCCATCGCACCGCGCCATGCAGGAGATGCTGAACCGCTGTCAGGGCGGGCCGCGTCAAAGGGGTGTGGTGCCGTCAGGCCGCAATGATGAGGAATCACCGCTGGGTGGGATGCGGCGGATGGAGGAGTGCGGTGTCATTGCGCCGTTCGGCAGAGCCAAAGGCCGCGGCCATGTGGGGCTACGGCGGAGGTGCTGCTACACCATCGTTCCGCGCGGAGGGTTGGAGGACCGCGGTGCCATCACGCCATGGGAGAGGCCGGCCAGGCCGTCCGTTGTGGAGTCAGTCGGGCGGGACCAGCCAGGTACTGTGGCTCCTGAACCGGGGTAGCGCACCAGTTCTGTCCGACGAACCTGGAGGGGCATGGCACCCACCTCCCTAGTGAGGTGGACCGGGCCACCATGAGCCGAGCCTCCATGAGCTGGGCCGCTATGAATGGGCTGCCCTCGGATGAGCCGCCCAAAGCTGGTCCCCCCACGGCCGGGCTTCCCATCTGGTCTGACCATTTCTTCTGGCGGGGACATCCCCCCGGTCGGGATACTTCCTCAGTCCGGGTCGGACCCGCTATGGTCATTTACACCTTTTAGCCCGCATCTAGGGCTACAATTGTCCGATTGACATACCGCCTATGACGATAGAATTCTGGGAGAGAGACAATTCTTTTGGAATACCCCACTTGAGGTTTGGATGTAGTTGGGGTACGGCCGGGTTGGTTTTTGCCTAAAAACCAACTGGGCCCCGGGAACAAAATTGCCAATAACTCTCAGACTGGGCGTCCGATTGATGCACCGTCTATCACGTTAGGTTCCTTATGATGAGATGGAATAAAGGGATATATTAAATCCAAACTTCGTTCCTGTTGATGTATCAACACTTGGCTATAGGAGAGGACCCTCCTGGAATCGAGCATACTGTGTGCAGGAACCCTAGGGCGGGCTATGACTGCGATGACTCCTGTACCAGAATCCTATGTGGGTTCGACGACGATGACTACTGTACCAGGATCCTCCATGGGTATGACATTTCTGACTTCTGTTCCTGTATCCTATGTGGGTCTGACAAAATAGCTGGTCCTGTCTCCTGTTTGGGTCCGACAGCTTAGCTGGTCCTGTATCCTATTTGGGTCTGATAGCTTAGATGAGATAGCTGGTCCTGTATCTTGTGTGGGTCTGATAGCTTAGTTTGTCCTGTATCCACAGTTGGTATGACAACTTAGATGAATCAGTGACTACATCTGATCATCTATCTCTCTGCAAAAGATGAATAGCAGTGGGATTTGAGTCTTGTCTTTCAACTATTATCATCGTGGTGATCAACTTCACTTCCATTATGGAATGGGTTGTTTTTGGGCTCGAGAGTTGGTACCGGACTGTGATTGATTACTTAGGTATATGTATGGGAATATACCTAAGTAGGGTTGGATGATACATCGTGATCATATCTTTCTTTTTGGGTTATATTTGTTGGATATTGTGTTTCTTTGAGGGTCTCGGGGTCCCGAATGAATATCGTTATAGTCACCCTTGCACAAGCTATGGCCGCACATCGTTGTGTTGGTTGCAAATGACAGACATCACTGATCGAGGTAGAGAGTTGTAGAGCTGGACGGTACCCAGAGGTGGACCACTGGGAGAGATGCACTCAGAGTAGACAAATGGACTTGGGGTGCGGAGGATGCCTTATATACCCACGCTTCGTGTGGGAATTCCTGAGAACGACTCAGTAGTTTCTATTTTTCTTTACTGTAGTTGTACTAGCTTTTCATTTCTATTTTACTTTACTATTGGGCATGTATTTATGGCCCTTTTACTTTCATCACATTTTATTGTATACAGTTTTACCTAGTGTTTACTTCTAGTTGCATACTGTGTTGTTTTGGTTTAATTATTAAAGGAAATACCTTCCCTTTTTATCAGGATTACGCCTTTGCTCCTAGTCACCAGCCCCAGGCCTATGGAAGGTGAGCATGGGGTAGTAATGACATGGGCCCCAAGGATGTGTCGTGACAAATTGCTATTTGAGGATTCGGTTCTACAGTAGAACTTGGACTCTAATTCTTTTAACGAAGATAATGTTAATGTTTTGGGTGTTGTTATCAGTTTTGGGAAACTGATGTTGGTGCAGTGGCCGACGTATCCATATACAAGGGCTTTGACTTCTGATCTTCAACTCAGTGCATGAAAACACTGATTGTGTGTGTGATTCCTTTGAAAAATATTTCTCCATGATTACATTATGTCCGCTCACAAGGTATACTGTTTTAACTGTGGCACATCTTTTTATTTTCATGATGGCCCCACGAAGGCATCCAGCTAGGGTTCTGAGTTACGTACGAGATAGTATCCCACCGAGCGATGAGGCCTCGGTGCAGGGCCCCATCATAGCGGATGTACCAGCAGTACCACTACCCACTGGGCCACCGATACCACCACCTCTAGTAGCAGAGATTGCACACCACCAGAGTGCATTGCAAGAGTTCCAACACCAGAGGCCGCCTAGGTTCTAGGGAGAGACATACCCACAGGCAGTTGAGGATTGACTGGAGGATGTTGTGTGATTTGTCAGATTGGTAGGGACGCCAGCCAACCTCATGGTGATCCTTACAGTGAGTCTCCTGCATGCGGTAGCATACAGATGGTGGAGCCTGATGCACCATGTGAATGACGAGGCATTATTACAATGGAAAGACTTTGAGAGTCTCTTTCTCTTAGAGATTGTTCCAGCCACCCTTTTTGTGGTGCGGATTCAGGAGTTACATTATCTGTAGTAGGGAAACATGACAGTAGCTCAGCACTCAGTGAGGTTCACCAACCTCTCGTGCTACTCAACATATATGGTACGGGAACCCTTCTTCAGGGCCTGAACCTTCGAGTAGGGACTCAGGCATGAGACCAGGGCTTTGATGATCCCCCTCAGCATCCCGATGCAGGTGGGGGTGCCGGAGCGAGCCCTTTTAGTGGAGATTTTTCTCAGTGAGAAGTCACCAGTAGCAAGACCCACCACAGGGCGACCCGTAGCAGAGTCTTCTGCAGCCGGCAGTAAACAGATGTCGCAGAGGTCCAAGCAGACCAGGCTGTCTAGTGGGAAACCCCAGGATATAGGTTTGGTTGTGCGGGGAAATGAGACAAAGCTAGTTATACAAAGAATTGGTAGTGCTATGTATGTGGTGGGTTGGGTCACGTGGCTTGAGACTGCCCGACCATACATGAAGATGAGTAGAAGACAGTAGTGGGACCTCCCACGAAGAGGCAGAGGTTCTACCGTGGTGGTCCGCCGGGAGCAGGAGGATATGGAAGAGGAGCTGGCTGAGTAGTGAGTGGTGGACAACATTTTGAGGCTTACCGCCACCACTACTAGAAGGTCCACCCCGGCCATAGGGAGATGGCAGAAAGAGGTAGTCTCATCTTTAGGCAGTCAAGGCCTACAACCACGGCGCACCTAAGATGATTTGAGGTACTATCTGTGTCTAATACACTCTTACTGAAGTACGTAAAGACACAGGTGTGAGTCATTATTTTATTTCCACTGCCCTCATTCAGAGCTTGGGGATTCTGACGGAGCCGTTGGATCGATCATTACGAAAAGAGACTCCTACAGAGGCAGAATCGACGATTATGCACTAGTGTCCACAGTGTGAGCTTACTTTAGGAGGCGAGAGATTCGTCTTGGAACTACTTGTAGCAGCGTCGAGGCCATACGAAGTCATCATGGGTATGGAATGGTTACCCATAGATCATGCTCATATTGACTGCATTTAGAGCAAAGTGCTATGTATCCACACAGATGGGATCAGGTTCACCTTCATCGGTGAGAAGGGAGCCTTTGCAGTGCAGGATGGGCTTACACAGAGGAGGGGGAAGCTGATCACACATTAGTTGGCTAGTCTCATCCTCAGAGAAGATGATGTGCGAAGTCCGAGTTTTCCTATAGTGGTGGATCAGTATGCAGATGTTTTCCTAGATGACGTTCCAGGACTACCTCTTCATAGATAGGAGGACTTCTACATTGAACTGTATCCCAGGATGACACTGATATCTACTCCAACATATCAGATGGATCCCACCGAGCTTCATGAGCTGCAGGTACAACAGAGGACTTACAGGGGAAGGGATTTATCTGACCTAGTGATTCACCATGGGCATCTCTGATTTTGTTCGCCAAGAAGGCAGATGGGAGCTTACGACCGTGGGTTGACTACCATCGTGTGAATCAGGTGACCGTGAAGAACAAGTACCCACTCATGAGGATTGACGACCTCTTTGATCAGCTCCAGGGATCACGATGGTTCTTGATGATTGAACTTAAGTCATGCTATCACCAGCTCAGAGTTTGAGATGACGATGAAAAGAAGACGACCTTCAGGTGTCAATATGAACACTATGAGTTCTTGGTTATGCACTTCGGTGTAACCAATGGTTCAGAAATGTTCATGAGTCTCATGAACCAGATCTTCCAGCCATACCTCGATCGCTTTTTCATAATCTTCACTGATGACATACTGATCTACACGACTACTATGGAGGAGAATGCCTACCATTTGTGGGTAGTACTAGAAACACTCTGAGAGCACCAGCTTTATGGTAAGCTCTCAAAGTTCTAGTTATTGATTCAATAGGTTCATTTCTTGGGCCACATTATCTTGGAGGCTGGAGTTGCAGTGGATCTAGGAAGGATTGAGGCAATACTTGCTTGGGAGCCACCCAAGAGTGTGACGGAGGTACGGACTTTTCTGGGACTGGCTGGGTACTATCGGAAATTTGTGCCAGATTTCTCCAGAGTTGCAGTACCACATTCAGCATTAACGAAGAAGGGGAAACCCTTCGTGTGGTAAGAGAGATTCTAGCAAAGCTTTCAGGAGTTGAGGGAGAGGTTGACTGGTGCTCCCATCTTGAGGCTACCATAGGAGGGAGTTGGGTACGTAGTTTACTGCGAGTTATCAGGGACTGAACTCGGGTGTGTCCGGATGCAGGAGCGATCAGTAATCGCGTATTGTTCATGGTAGTTGAGACAGAACGAGCAAAACAATGCTACCCATGACCCGGAGTTAGTAGTAGTGGTCTTCACCTTGAAGATGTGGTGACACTATCTGATGGTAGAGAGTTTTATAGTCTTCTTTGACCACCAGAGTCTCAGGTACGTCTTCTCGCAAAAGGAAATGAACCTGAGATAACGACAATGGCTCGAGTTCATCCCGGACTATGCATTTGAGATAGTCTATAATCCTAGGAAAGGAAACATTGTAGCAGATGCTCTTAGAAGGAGATCTGGAATTTAGCTGCTAGTAGAGGCGACAAAACAGGTGACCATGTTGCAGATATCCTTTTTTGATAGAGATACAGCATACTTTCTACAGTCTCTCACAGTCACTCCTCCACTTCTTCAGTGAGTCAGAGAGGCACAACGTGGGGATGTTGAATGTGAGACGTGACGTGCTCAGATATCCATAGGGTAGACACCTGATGGATTTTATGAAAGTGGGGAGCACATCATTCTCTTCAGAGGACATACCATGGTACCAGTAGATCTTTAAGAGGATGTGTTAAGGCTGTTCCACACATCTCCTTTAGTGGTAAATTCAGGAGTGGTGAAGATGTATCAGGACCACTGACGACAGTGCTGGTGGCCAGGTATGAAGAAGGATGTGTCAGATTATGTCTCTCGATGCCTCACTTTTCAGCACATGAAGGCATAGCACCAGGTTCCAGCAGGCTTGGTTCAACCCTTAGTGGTTCCAAAGTGGATGTGGGATGGGATATCCATAGATTTCATGACGAGACTTCCACGTACATCCAGAGTACATGACTCTATCTGGGTTATTGTCTACCGACTCACCATGTCGGCCCACTTCCCTCCGATTAGAGAGAAGGTCTCAGTAAAGATCTTGGGATGCCTCTACGTACAGGAGATTATATGACTTCATGGTACGCCATCAACGATTGTTTCCAATCGAGATTCTAATTTCACTTCTCAGTAATGGAAGGGGTTGAAGGAGTCTTTAGGTATGCAGATTCACTTGAGCACTGCCTTCCATCCTCAGACAGATGGTCAGACTGAGAGGACCATTCAGACGCTCGAGGACATGCTCCATGCATGCATTCTCGACTTTGGTCGAAGCTGGGAGGATCACTTACCCTTGGTAGATTTTGCGTATAACAACAGCTACCACTCCACCATCGGGATGGCACCTTACGAGGAATTGTACGGCCGACCTTACAGATTGTCTCGGTGTTGGACTAACCCAGGGGAGTCAGCACTTATAGGACCAGAGATGGTGCACGCTACGACAGAGAAGGTGAAGATCATCCTGTAGCAGATGAAGACTGCACAGAGCCAGCAGAAGTCCTATGCTGATAGGATATGGAGACCACTGGAGTTCGAGGATGGAGACCACGTCTTTCTATGGGTCTCACCCCGATGAGTTCTATGTAGATTTTGTCGTGGCGGCACGTTATCTCAGCGATTCATCGGACATTTTCAGGCCCTCAGCAGGGTAGGCGATGTGGCTTACCACATGGCTCTTCCTCCTCAGTTGCACCGGGTGCACGACGTCTTCCATGTATCTCAACTAAGGAGATCTGTGCATGACCCGTATCATATCATCAACTATGGGGATCTAGACATCGAGGATGAGGCTACATTCATGGAGGTTCTGGTGGAGATTGATGATCGATAGGAGAGGGTCCTACTTGGATGGTCGATTCCTCTAGTGCGCGTTCGCAGGCAGCACAGGAACCTCTAGGAGAGCACATGGGAGTTGGAGGTTCAGATGCATGCTAAGTACCCACATTGGTTCCCATAGTGTATGGTGTTGCTTATAGGGACGTAAATCCCTAAGGAGGGGAGAACTGAATGACCCGGAAATTAGGTGGATTTTTTTAAATACACGGGAATTTTATGGGTCTGTCGTTTCTGAAGGCACTTGATTTTGGGGCCCGGTGTGCCCGGCATCAATTTCTGAAATTTTTTTCAGGTACGTACAGTATGCGTACATGCGAGTTTTTATATATTTTGAACCGGTGCTCAGAATTGAAATCTGAGGGCACCGTTGAACTCACAGTGCTGATATTCGCTTAAGGAGAACTTAACCACAGTTGTGTTTTATCGAGGTTGGATGTTAATTTTTGGGGTTTCTAAATAAAATTTAAATAAAAATAAGTGTTTTAAAAATTTATTTGAGTGGTAGTTAAAACCTCCAAAGAGAGGTTGGTGGTGGGTCCACCCGCACATAACCTCCCTTAGGAGGATGTTATATGGTGGGGCCCACATGAATATTAAACCCCTAAACTTCCATTGAACAACCTTTAACTCTTGAACTCCGAATTTATGGTGGAGCCTATCCACCTTCCATCATAATGTTTCCAACACAAGGATTAATTAATTCCTTAATTAATTAATTTGTAGTGATATGAATTCTTTGGAAATATTTTGAAATGCATAGCAAAATTAAAATAATACAGAGGATATTATTTTTTTGGCTTGGATATTATCCTTGGGATGCTTGAGAGAGAAGAACATTGTCCTGCTAATGAAGAACCACCGAAGAATACCATTCATTCCATGAGGAACATAAAGAACACTTCTCGTCTCCGAATAATGTGAAGCATCATCTTCTTCATTCTTCAACCAGAGCACGTAAGGGAAGCACCGCGGCCCATGAAGTACACCGAGGGTGTTGTATCAACTCATCCTCACCGAGATCTACCACCTCCGATTTTGACGGAACGACATCCGTCTTCTATGACGTCTATCTTCCATGACTCGTCAACGTACAATGAAAAATATGAGGTAAGGAGAAATTGGATTATTTTTATGTATGAATTATACCCTCGTACTTTGATGTTTATTTTTGGATTGATGGTGGCCAAATTGTTATCACCTAACATAGAGGGCGTGGGGCGAACAAACACGGTTCGACGTCCTTCCGTTGAATCTTGTTTTGTTGATGTCGGAGGCTGAGCTGAAAGGGGGTGGTGCCATTGCGCCGCGCCGGAGAAGAACCCCGTCGAATGAAGGAGGAGCGATGTCATCACGTCGCGCCATGATGGAGATATGGAACTGCGGCCAGGGCAGGCCGCAGCAAAGGGGTGGGGCACCGTCGCACTACAATGAAGAGGAACCGCGGCCGGGTGGGCCGCAACGGATGGAGGAGCGCAACCCTGTCGCGCCATGCGGTAGAGCCAAAGCCCCAGCCTGGTTGGGCCACGACGGAGGCGGCGTGGTGCCTTCGCACCACGTAGAGTGTTGGAGGACCGCGGCATCGTCACTCCGTGGTGGCGGCCTACCATGCCGACCACCATGGAGCCGGTCGGGTGAGACCAGCCGGGTCCTACAGCTCCTAAACCGGCACAGTGCGCCGGTTATGTACAACGAACCAGGAGGGGCGCGACACCCCCTCCCTTGCGTGTACGGCTGGGCCACCACCAGCTTGCCCACTACGAGCCAGGCCGCCACGGCCGGCCTGCCCTCAGTCGGGCCGCCCCTCGGCCGGGCCGCCCTAGCTGGGCTTCCCTAGGATGGGCCTCACATGCCGGGCTTCCCTCAGCCCGGCCGCCCACAAATGGGATACCTTCGGCCGGGCCACCCTCGGGTCGGGCCATTTCTTCGGGCCGGTCCGTCCCCTCGGCTTGGGATGCTTCCTCAGTCCAGGTCAGACCCACAGTCTGAGTCAGACCCCAGCTCAGATCGGGTTAGGCCGGGTTAGTCCGACTGGGTCGGACCGGACCCAGACCCTCTATGGCCGTTTACACATTTTAGCCCGCATCTAGGACTACAGGTGTTTGATTGACGTGCCACCTATGATGATGAAATTAATGGAGTGCGACAATTATTTTGGAATACTAAACATGAGGTTTGGATGCAGTTGGGGTATGAACTTGTTGGTTTGAGCCTAAAAACCAACCGGGCCCCTGGAACGAAAATTCTAGTAACTATCAGACCGGGCGTCTGATTGACGCACCATCTATCGCGTTGGGTTCTTTATGATGAGACGAAACAATGAAATACATCAACTCAAGACATTGTGGTAGTTAATATATCGACACTTGGCTTTACGAGCAGACTCTCCCGGAATTGAGCGTGTTGTGTGCGGGAACCCTAGGACTGGCTGCAACTGTGATGACTATTATACCGAAATCCTCCGCAGGTTCGGAAACAATGAGTAATGTACCAGGATCCTCCGTGGGTCCAAAAGTTCTTACTTCTGTTCCTGTATCGTGTGTGGGTCCGACAGAATAGCTTGTCTTGTATCCTGTGTGGGTTTGACAGCTTAGCTGGTCCTGTATCCTCTGTAAGTCCAACAGCTTAGATGAGATAGCTGGTCCTGTATCATGTGTGGTTCCTACAACATAGATGAATTAGTGACTACATCTGATCATCTCTATCTATCTCCAAAATATGTATACAAGTGTGAACTGAGTCATATCTTTCAACCATTATCATCATAGTGATCAAATTTACTTCCTTTGTGGAATGGGTTGTGATTGGGCTCGAGAGTTGGTGTCGGACTGTGATTGATAACTTATGTATGTGTATGGTAATATACCTAAGTAGGGTTAGTTGATACTTCGTGATCATATATTTCTTTGTGGGTTATCCTTGTTGGATATTGTGAGACCATAAGGGTCTCAGGGTCCCTATTGAGTATCGTTATACTCACCCCTACACGGGCTATGCCATCACTTCATTGTGTTGGTTGTAGATGACGTACACCACTGATCGAGGTAGAGAGTTGTAGAGCTAGATGGTACTCAGAGGTGGACCACCTGGAGAAATGTACACGGAGCGGACGAATGGACTTGGGGTGGTGAGGAGGCCATCTGTACCCACCCTTCAGGTGGGTATTCTGGAGAATGACTCTGTAGTTGATGTTTTTGTATACTGTAGTTGTACTAGATTTTCGGTTGTATTGTACTTTACTGTTGGGCTTGTATTTCCGGACCCTTTACTTTCAGAACCTTATTTTGTATACATCTTTATTAACTGTTTTCTTTTAGTTGCATACTATATTGTTTTTGTTTAACTATTAAAGGAAATGCCTTCTCTTTTTATCGGGATTACACCTTTGGTGCTAGTCGTAGCCACTGGCCTATGGATGGTGGTCTTGGGGTAGTCACAGCACGGGCCCCGAGGATGGGTCATGACAAATATAAATATCCCATTTATATCGCAACATAAATATTAAGTTCTTGAATTATATTGTGAATGAATACATATGAAAAACCATGCTAATTCATATTACATTAATATGATTGGATTCTAGCATCAAATATATCCATGAATATGTCTCTATAAGGATTAATAATCCAATTTAGTAAATACATTAATGTATTTGGAGAATTAGTTAGGTCCATATTTAATAAAAGTTATTCAATGTTATCATATTTTCTTTTAAAATCCATCTTAAGAACATCATCAATCTAACCTAAAGTATATTTTAAAATGAGAGAATTATAATCATTAATGAAAATATTTCCACATAAATTGATCAAATAGATCATCCATTTTGGGAAAAGGGATACAAATAATGATTTTTAATTGGTTTAGCTTCAAATAATCCATATACAAAAATTCCATCAATTTTTTATATAGGATAACCGAGGAACCCAAAGGAGAGACGATCATTTTGAGGAATCATTTTTTTATTAATCTCATCGAGAATAATCTCCATGTACTATAATTCAATTATATAAATTTGATATAGAATTGAAATCAGTATTTATATATATATTAAATCAATGGAAAAAGCAACTTTCCATTTTTGAGGAAGTCCTAAGAAGTCTCCAGAGAAGATATGAAGATATAAATTTTCTACATGGGGTAAGTATTACTTCTTATTATCATCATACATCCTAATGGAAGTACTATCTGTCTCTTCTCTTGTCACCAGTAATTTTCCTTAGTCATGATTGACTTGACCAGTACATGACTTTTACTCTCCATCATGTCTATTTTGGGTTCCAGTGGGACATAAGAAAGATACACTTCTAATATAGAATTCAATATGATAATTGAACTTCGTTAACAAGTAAATTTCAGAAAAAATTAAAAGTAATTCATTTTAAGTGCTATAAAATCTTATAGAATCATAAAGGATTCAACTACAAGAGTTAAAGACGAACAATTCCATATCAATTTAATTTTATTTCCCTCAAGAGTATCCAAAATCATATATGATGAAGAAAACTCCACTTTAATATAAATAAGTGGTACATTTAGGTTTGAAGTAAATGAATGAAAATCATCTATATCAAATAAACCTTTTGATAGAGTAGGGTATTCCATAATAATAACACTCATTATAGAAGTAATAACTCTAAAATCCTATACTGGGAACTATGTGATATACACAGTACGTACTAACTCATACTGACCACAATGAATATACCCATCCTCAGAAGACTATATAATATCTACTCAATAATAAATTTTATATTGGTCACTATGAACCAGACTCCTTGATGGTGTTCAAATTGTAACTATATACTGTACAACTGATTATTCATCGGTTGTATGGTTCAGTTGATGATTCATTATAAAACTATTTTATATAAAATATTAGTATAACCACTGATGGTGGACATACTAGTTAGAGGTGTGTCACTCATTATAATTTAATGTTATATTATGATTGATTTAGATATGTCTCACATACTAATTATAATGTATAAATGACTTTTCTTATGTAGCTGACTAGGTAACAATCCACCCTACTTCCCCTAGTGATATCCAATACATCCCACCTTCTTTTTCCACCACATCCGACAACCAGAAGTTAAATTTAACAGGTTCTAAATAAGTGGTGAAAAATATACTACAAAACCACCCATGGATCAAGTATTATCATGAATAACCTTCTCAACAACATCCATGAATGTTTGTGGATTAAATAACATGAAATTTGTTTGATAATGATCCTTAATACCCATTCCAAAACTTCTTTCCCTAAATTCATCTCATAATCTCAAATTTAGATATATGTGGAGTTAATCTAAAATGGTATGAGAATATTTAATAATAAAAATTTATCCTTAATAGTGGTTTATAACCAACATTTTCTACACCAAACACTGAGTTTTCAAATAAATTTTCTTCAAGAAGAACGATTTTATCTTTACCCTATTGAGGCCCTGGTCCATCATGGACTTGAAAATAACATCCCACAAATGAAAATAATATCCCAATAACATGATGTTATATTAACAAAACAAATGTTTCTTGGGAGTTTTAAATCATTTGGATATCTTATAGAGGTGATTAATACACTCCTCTAACACATAAGGAGTTATGTCACCCCAAAAAAGTTAAGGGATGGTGGAAATAAAATCCCCCAATGAAATCAGAGGTAGTATGATCATTTTATGGACATCCATAACCGCTTTCATGAAATTTTTTAGAAATTTACTCTATGAATTGTGTAACAATAGTGGTTCTAATTGAAAGCACATGGACACCCACCCATTCATATATGTAAGGAGGTGGTCATCTTGGAAGAGGACTCTAATATAATGTCGAGGATAGTATCAATACACCTTAAGAAGAGAAAACCTAAAGGGTTTAAATACATTATATAGGTTAGTTTTAACCAAATTATTATCTCCATCACATCCTATTATCACGATAATTTTTAATTTTTAGACACTTAATAAATTTATTTAAAATAGTTTCACATCTCAATGAAATATATAATGGAAAATTAGAACATATTGGGAGTATAAAAATGAGGAATCTAGAAAAAATAATCATATAAATAAGTGATCAATCCATGGAATAAATTTCCAACCATAGTGAGATTTTTAATTAACAATATATAAAAATGAATGTAACATTTATTAATTGTTAATGATTCAGATAATTTTATTAGTCATCCGATTCCAATAATAATGTGACAAATAAATATATAAAAGAACAGAAAATGAAATAATATACTACTCATTCATACATATTAATGCATAGTATGATGCATGTGAGTTGATTGTTTAAGAAATAATAAATATAAATAGAAAATAATGTCTATACTACACAAGGAAACTCAGGATTCCACTGCAATTATGATAGCTAGGAATAATTATGTGTTATTTATTAAGTCCAAACAATCCAATTATCTAATTTATTCACAATTACCATTCCTAAGATCCATTGAAGTTGGAGATAATTCCATTTTGTAATGACTAAGATAAAAAAAACAAAAAATTACCTAATACACCACAACACATCCTCAGGTGGACCTACTAATTACTTGAGAATGGTGAAAGTGATAAGGTTAATGTATAACATATATAAGAGATGATTTCATCATTTATCCAATATAACTATTAGATTTGGGTAATTCAAATATATGGGACAATCACTATAGGTTCTAGTTAGATAAATTATACTACTGACCAGAAATTATAGTGGGTATGAGCACATGTAAATGTATAAATGAAAAACATTACATAAATATTTTTCTATATATCACAAATGTGGTCAAAGTAACAAATTATATACAATGTAATTGAAATTAAGCTAAAATACATAGACATATATATACGTGTATAAAATATATGAGTCCCAAAGACCAAAAAAAATTCCCCTATTGTGAATTATCCTTAGAAAGTTAAAAATATTGACTTGAAACACTGTCCAAACCACCTTTAGCCACCAAAAAAGGAATACCCATATCCCCATGGTCATTAAGAAACTATGACCAATGTTTTGGTGGATTTCCCTTAGCTATATCATTTAAAAGATTGTTTTCATACATCGTGAGAGGGCCTCTTGAAAGGCGTGAGTATGAAAACATAGAAGGTAGTAACCACCTCAACCCTAAAAACCCTTCATAAAAATAGTGTATGATAAAAATAGAATAAATTTAGTAGGACAGTGAAACCAGAAGCACCAATCATGATAAATATTATAGTAATACTCTTTGGAAATAATGAAGAGCTACATTTAATGGGAAGATAAAAACATACATAATTGGTTCAAACCATATCTTATGATTTGAGATTATAATTCAAGTTCATCCCCTACTAGAGGAATCATTGGTATCTATATGTAATTAACATATATACACATATTCACCTATAAATATGAGTATATGTGTGCAAAAATAAGTGAAATTCTATGAGAACAATCTTATTGGGAAATTAAGTTAGGTATAACATGTCAATTAAATCTTATAGACCTTCACAATGAATATGGTAATGACCAAAATACTTTTGGGAACTGTGATCCTATTCACGATCCCCATGATATGTAATATTTTAGGAACTAACACATATCCCAGGTATTTAACATGTATATTCTCAAATGGGTATTAACTCAAACCTAAATACAACAATTTATATAATATAATAGTCCAACTTTATAAAACATTTTATATCAAAAAACCATGTAATGTTAAATAATTAAAGCTTACAACATCACTATATAGGTTCTTAATCAATAATTTAAAAAATAGTAAGAAAACTAGTTCACTCTATAATATTTTCAAAACCAAAATAAAGTAATAGAGAAAAAAAATCATGGAATTGAGAACCATTACTCAATTATAACTTAGAATAGAAATAATAAAAATTATCAATAGTGGTAGGAAAAATAATCTTTATCCAAATTATGATTTAGGATATATATTTATTAATTATAATTACCTGAATTTATTATATTCACTTATAAATGGACAAATTATTGGATAAAACTATATAAATTGGTATGGAAGAATGGGTATTTCTAATGATTAGATTTCAAAACTATCTATTGGGTTCCCAATAAGTCGAGAGATTCCACAAAAAATCAAAAAAATACCATAGAGTTGGATTGAAATTAGGTAAGTTCTTGTGTGATTTTGAAAATGGATAACAAGAAAGAAAAAATATTTGAATTACATTTGATTTTCCTTGTATAATCATCTATATATTCTATTATAGTAGTTGTTAGAAGAATTTAATCTATTTATCAAGTTGAAATCTTGGGATACATGTGATTATATCCCTTGTTTCTATAAAACAAGAAGATAATGTAGATTAGAGGAGGTAGTGTCCTTACCTAACTAAAAACACACATTTATAATTAACTAGAACTAATTGGGTCAACGGTAGAGTAATGATTCAATTGGGAAACTTGATTAGAGAGGGTGAGTTTCAGAGGGAGTGAAATAGGGGATTGGGTGAATAAACTATGATCCCATACCCAACTTTTCTTAGGAATTATTTTTGTTTTAAAATTAAAAGTTCAATTTTTTAAAATACATTTTACCAAAGATTCAATAAGGTCCATGTAATAATACCCAAATTACCTGATGGGTCAAACAAAACCACATGGGAACTTGGGAACCCATCAGGAACCAGATACAATGCCACCAAGTACCTAGGGATTGTACAACTCACCCTCTTCCCCATTTCTTCTAAGTATTCATGCAACATTTAAATTTCATAAAATAAACTGGGAAAAATCCAAGGTGATTATAAATTTAATAAAATTAACTGTTTAGGGGATATGGTCTTTGTAAGTGATATATGATAGCTTCATATCCTAGTTAATATTGAATTATTTCGTTTCCCAACACATAGGGTTGGGATTTAAGGAAAATTGTAGATTATTTTAATTTATTTAACATTCCATGTCTAAAGTAGTCAATTTTATAAATATTACTTTTAAAAAAAATATTTATGAGTTTAGAGAATAGGTAATTTGAAACAATCTCACCAAACCCATACCATAAATCAAAGATGTGTTGTGCTAAAAATTAAAGAAAATTTATACATATAATTTAGAATTATAATTAAACAATTTTTCAATTTAGTAAAAAAATAATTGATATAACATTGTGTAGATTCATATTATTCAAATGGGGTTATCCACTACTTCCATCAGACATTATATGACATGGAATGAGTATTGTATTAATAAGAAGAGTTAACACATAGATAAAACATATAATAATAATTATTGGAATAAGAAATTATGAAATAAGTAAAAACTATTGTTATTTAAATTTTAATATATAAGAATATATATGATGGTTTTCTATATTATGTATTGGTACAAGATGATTCATTTACCATAAGTGAAAATGTACTATTCTAAATAATTTTTATTGTCCAAAACTAAATGAATGTGTTCTAGGGGTGAGTTTTTGAGTCTCATAGAGAGACTAAATTATGAAAAGAGGAGTGTGAATGCATTTTGTTAATAAATACCAAGATTTAAAAAATATTGTTTCGACATTGGACAAATAATATAATAGAATAAAGAATTACTATTTTCAAAAATAAAATAAACATGATGTTAAATGGGTTAGTAATTAACCAAATATCAAAACTAGTTCTATAAAAATGACGTTTTAATGGTTTTACCCTAAGATTCCTATCATATCAAAGGTAATAAATTTTCCAAGCATTTATAATATCTTATAAAAAATAGGTTTTCATTATTTACTTGTTTTTTACTATTTCACAGATAAATTGATTATGATTTTTATCTATAAGCACATCTGTTATACTTCACACCTCAAATATTAACCACCAATTTCTTATCAAATAAACACAAATATTACACAATTACCCAAAATCATCAATGATTATTATAGATCATAACCTTAATTAACAATAATGGATTATATATCCCATGTAAAATAAACTCATATATTATCATTGGGAAATAAAAATAAATTATTTTTAAATCTACAACATCCATTTATCTTCCAATTTTTTACTTCCCATATGTCTTAATTATACACATTTAAATTCTTTACAATTACCATCTGTCAATTTAATTTAAAATTAATTTTCAATTACAATTATACTCTTCCAAAACCAAATAAATTATAATTAGGTTTATTTAATATCAGGGGAAAAAATATCAATTATTACATAAACATAATTATATGAAATCAATTGAAATTTATTAAATACAAGTTAGAATATAATGTGTTAATAATAAGATTAAAATAATCAATCCAAATGACGAAAATTATACTCATATAATTTTTTCCTCAGTGATTAAATCCTAATGAACCTAAATCAAACAATAAATTAACACTATAAATTTTATACACACAAAATTAAATCATTTTATTTAAGAATATTAATGAATAGAAGAATATTTGGTTAAATAAAATAAGAATCATTCTACCGTGCATAAATTTTATCCCATGATTAAATGGTATATATGAACACACTAAGAGATCTATAAAATTGTCAAGATACATTTCTTTTCCTTCAATAAAATTCAACGAAGAGAAAAATATGAATGAAAAGTGATCAACACCCCAAATTTTTATTGAAATTCTAATTTGGAAAACCAAATCATGTTTATAATAAATCACATCATGGTTTTTTTCAGTAAATGAGAATATAAAAACCATGATTCTTTAAACTTTTGGATCCCCCATTAATCTCTCAAACCATATCACCTAAAAAATGTGATTATAACCAAAACCATTTCATGTTTTTTGAAACCATGATATGATTTTTACTCTACACATTTAACCCATGATATAACCACATTATGGAACTTTATAAACTACTTTATATTCCACCATGATGAAAACCATTGAATTTTTTATCCCACTGTATCAAAATGAAGCACTCCTAAAATATAAATCTAAACTATGACAAGAAAAAAAAAGAATCTTATTAAACCTCATAATGGTTTAAAAAGTACAACATTTTCCAATCCCAAAAATCCAACTTCAATATATAATTACCATTTCCAAAAAACATACACTCTTCTATAATGGGTGTTATGACCATGATGAACATAGACAAACTAAATAATGGTTAGAAAAACCATGATTTAATTTCCATTATAAACCTAATTTTCAACATTTCATCCACAATTCAACACTAAATTACACCACACCACGTCCAAAACTGAAAAAATATAAATTCTGTTTTAATAATATCTCAACCCTAACAATCGATAACACAAAACTCATTTTCATCCTAAATAATCATGAACAAAACCAACAAAGTGTATGATCCTAAATTTTTCTACACTATATGACATTCCTCTAAAAAATGAATAGCGCAGTTGAAAAGGACAAAAAAATATAAAAATAAGAATAAAAATACTAATTAATTAAAAAACTTATCTCAAAATTACAATAATAATGGTTCAAAACAACTCTAGTTACTTAGTCGACATCTACAAATATCAATCCATTGTATATTCTGACATGAATCCATTCATAAAAAAACACACACTAATGGAATGAGTTATATCCTTGATGTATATTCCTAATGATACTATATATATTTAATCCATTGAAGTACTTTTCAATCTATATTAATATCTAACTAAACCTAATCGATAACATGAGAGTTATCATTAAGATATCATCGAAGTTGTGATATTTGTAAAATTTCATGATCGCAATCAATTTGATGTGGGGTTTCGAACGTAAATTATTTTCTCTAATACCTAGAAACACAATGAAAATAATATAAAAACTATAAATAACTATTAATTTATATGCAAAACCTACACTACCAATGATGATGATAAAACATTAAGAATATATGATCACTAAACCAAAACTATAGTGTCCTCACCAATTTTTCCAAAACATCATATTGGTAAAGTAAAATGGGGGGGGGGGAATTAGAGTTTGTAAACCGATTTGTTTTTCATAAATATATTCCTTTTATGTAGTCATAAATTTTAACATTAAATCATCAATAAAATTAGATCAATTTAATATAAAAATAGTAAAAATTTAAAACATGTAATTTCAGTAACATCAGATAAAAAAAATAAATAAAAACAAAAATAAAATGAAATAATGTAATGATTATAAATTACATAGAGTAAGGATTTAATTACATAACTCAAAAAGGTTGAAATACCAAACACCTTCTAATAAAATAATGTATTTGGTATTAACCCAAGAAGAAGGTGATTAAAAATCGATTGTTGGTTTCCTCATTCAAAAAACGAGAATCTCATCAATACTAAACCCAATGGTCAGTATTCTCTCGTATAATCCCCATAATCCCTAAAAAATTAAATTTAAGAAAGAATTTATGTATTTGAAACTAGGAAAACATATCATAAAGAACTGAAAAACTTATATATAATTTTATACACTTGAAATTCTTTAATCGTGGAGGATTAGTGTTGGTATATTTTGAACACAAAAATATAATGATCCCAATAATACGAATATGCACTATATCTTTCATTAAATCACATGATCATTTTATATTATATGTAATGAATAATTTTTTAGAATTCTAATGTTTTTTACAATGAACACCTCAAACAATGATAACCCTGTTAAAAAAACATAGAAAGAAAATTACATTGATAGGATGTACTCATGAAAACATGCATTTTCGCATCTTCTAGATGATGAATATAAGGATTTTATTTCAAATGCCCTAGGTATTAATTTATGATCTTCAAATCAGTTTTATATTTATTATATAGTACTCCAATATCTAGATTTTGAATTATTTAGGAATATTTTTGACTGAATAAAAATATCATTATTATCTTATAATGATCCAAGTATATATCATTATCCTCCAATGAAGTCAATTTTTACCCCCTCAATTCACATAGATCCTATAAATTAAATATTTCTTGGACCCCTGATTCTATATATTTTTATGTTCTATATTAATGATTTAAAATTATAATTATCATATTTTCCTTTTTCAAACCAAAAACAACAAAACATTTTGCGTTACATCAGATTAGAACATTATTTAATTATTATTTTCAAAACCAAATATAATGTGATTCCTTGAATCAATATAATCTTATAATTATTATATGAATTTTGATAGTCCTGATTAGTGTTCAACCTCTCTAAAATCAAATAGTCATTATCTATCATACTCAACACCAATTATGAATCAATGATTTATACCACTCCAAACATAATAAATCACAAATGAGTTCTATACTACCAACTATAAAATACCTCCAATGGTTTCATAACAATAATTGAATGAGACATATAATTATAGAAAAAATCACTCAACAGAAAATGACTCACCAAAGATCCACCAAAATACATATATACATTCAATATGACTTCTTGATTCTGAATTACTTTCTCCAACTACCCATCCATAAGAGGATGAAATTATTTTATAAGGAATAAAAAAGATCCAAAAGAACACTATAATATAATATAGAAAAATATAGGATAGTAATAATAAATGTACATATTTATAACAACATAAATAATTACCACATCTCCAACATAGTACAATGATAATACATCCATTTCACTTATCTTCTAGGAAATGAGTCAAATTCATCATGAAGCCCATATTTACTCAAATGAAATCATATCCTCCAAATATCAAGGGAAATACCATCTCAAAATCAATATAAATATCTTTTAATTTCATTAATATAACCTCCATGGACTATAACAATACAACTAGAACTCAATTACTCACATTAACTCTCCAAAAAGAATAAATATACTACAAAATCTACCACTTACAACTTCATAGGAGCCCAAATAATTATTCATTCATATATTGTTGTATCTTAGATACACCTTTATGTAATTATAATGGATACCTATGTAAATTACATTGAAAAACTTCTCTAATATGTTCAGAAACCAATATCTATCCATGAAATATTGTTTTATGTACTCCAGGTTATAACCATCAATCAAAAAATCATTATATATAATAATATACCTATAAACATCCACCTAATATTCATTTAACTAAGAGTCCTTCATTTCTTAAAATAAGGTAGAATTATGAGTCATGTAATATAAACAAACTCCTCCACCAACATCATCAAAATCCAAATTTAAATCCGAAAGATTCTCCATCATCTTAAATTTATCACGTTCTTCACAAACAACATCACTAAATGTTTTTATGATCAATTATACAACTATAAAATTTTATTTACCCACTTCATAAGATATATCAAAACCATAATCGTAATGTAAATCCACCCATCTACATAGATGATGGTTGAAATATCTCCATAAAAATTTATAGTATAAACATATATATTTGATAGAGATAAAAAATAATTAAATAAGGAAGTAATTTATATTTAACTCCAGTGAAAAAACCACTTCTGATAACCCATGATCATGATTCCGAAAAAACTTCATGAGGTTTCAACATCCTAAAATTGTCAAATATAATTAAATCCTCTAATAAAAATAAAAACCCTAGGATATAATGTAAATAATTATAAAGATATAAAACATGAATCCTTAGGTAAATAAAGGATGGGTATATTATTAAATGACTCCTTTAAAAAAAAAGATTGACACTATGGTTTACAAATAAAATCCCCACACTACATGTACAATTATGTTAGGTTTCTAAAATATTATAGAAATTTCATACAAAACATTAATAATATTCAAATAATCTATGAAAACTGCATACCATAGATATATCTATAGGAACCTGAAATGAAAAAACTACGTCAATATTGGATATATCCACAACAATTATATGATGTGAAATGACATTCAAATAGAGATAAATTCAAAGCTACTTTATCTTACAATTAAATATTTTCATAAAATAGTGATACAGGTATGGGATAGTTTAAAACATATGTAGATGCTTGAGATGATTATACTTGATCATTTATTTTACCAAAATACCATCAATAAATGTCATGATAAAATGATAAGTATAAGGATCAATAAACCAATTAATCAATCCCATAGACACCACTAGTGCATTGGTGACTCACAATGGAATTAAAAAGATCTGATAATGTCTATATTGATATTGGACCATGTTTTTTTATATATTCAGATTCCATATTTATTTTATGTTACCCCAACCATAATGTTTCCTTAAAAAACTATATTCATTTATTTAATCAAAACAATCATAAATCATCTACAAGAGATACAATTTCATCATAATTAATTCATTTTACTACATTTAATTGATTAAAAATATTGAAACCCCACAATCCATCATAGATAATGAAAATATGGATCCCAAATGAGTCATATTAAGGTAGATAAAATCTATATTAATCATAAATGGGAAATATATAATATACAAAAGGAATACATAAATTTTTACTATTATAAAAAACCCCTTTACCTCTACCTTTGATATATACATTATTACACTTTCATGTTGAGAAGTAACTCTTTAACATTCATTGGGACACAATCTGTTTTTTTATACCTTTCATAAAAAAATTCTACATGATTTCCATCTACACTAGAATATGTTAACATTTTATAATAGAAATAATGAAAATATATCTCAAAATGAAAATAATAGATGATAAATAACCAGTCACATGGTAGCATATTCAATAAGGATATGTCCCAAATCCGGTAACTTCCTCCAATCATAAACTCATTGGTACAAATCACCTTAATCAACCTCATCAAATACACTACTGTAGTAGATAACTCCAATGGTTGATAGAGAATATCAAGGGGAAATTCAACCCCTCTAACCAAGCTAGAAAAAAATAATTTGGTGAGTTAGATTCAAATAAAGTTAAAATAAGACTTGATAATGTATCGTTCATACACTTCACCAAATCTAGTGCTCCTGATGTATCAATGTCCACCACATAATGTTGAGTAAAACCAATATTTTATCCTATAATTCTTTTATAAAAATTATTTCCCACTGAATTTTACCCATATTTAATAGGATGAGTAATATTATGGGGCTTCCCTCTTCCAAAATTACTATTCATTAATTGTATATCAGACCACTATTAGGGATGCTACTGAAATTGTCAAGGTTGTTGCAATGGTTGGTAGGGATGACCATACACCATCACATGTTGATCTATGCCATATTAAAATACCTCATAATTTGGTAATATAAACCGTTGAAATAATATTACTTATTATAAGTAAAAAATTATACAACTAGCCACATTCAGGGATGCAAATCACCAAATAATAAAAATCAAGAATAAGGGGTACTATTATTTAAACACCAAGAAACTCTAAAAGAAGAATTTTTTATTTGATAGAATATACCATAAAAGAAAATATATCACCCTAACGATATATGATATATATATATATATATATATATATTTAAAACTAATAAATTACATCTATTCAATAGCTTGTGTTATATGAATCACTGAGTTTGTCTTCCATTAAAGACATGATCAAGCATTACCAAACAACAATATATTATAAAAATATTATTATTTAATATTTGAGTTATAACATAGAAATTAAATTAGATAATGTAAATAGAATTAAATAAATTATTATAATATATAGTTGAAATAATTTTATTTTATATCTATTAATTTATAATAAAACTAGAATCTTATAAAAGAAAAAGAAATGTTCTCAAAAAACATGTATTTAATTTAAAAAGATGGTTTAATTTTTGTTTTCAAATATAATTTACACTTAATGATTACGAATATTATAATTATTTTTGAAAAAATAAAAATCAATTTAGAAATAGAATACCAAAATACTCTCAGGGTGAAATTTTTTTTGAATATGTTTTATTTTTGATTAATATTGAAAAATAGAAAATTTTAATTTAAACTACCTTTTTGTTTAAATAATTAATATTGATAAATTATATTTTTAATTGTTTTTAAGGAAATTTTAGTTTAATATTATATCAATTAATCATTTGTTGGTTATTGGAATCATTTTTATATTGACTTTTTATATAAAAATACTTTTTACATTTGAACATTCTCAGTTGAAAAACATAGTTTCTCGTCACATCTACGAGATTGATTTTAAATTAGAATATTCAAATTAAGTTTATTAAATAATATAAAATATATTTAATATTATGAATTTTAATTATTTTTGATTTCTAACACGTTAAACATATATTTTGGCCAAAATGCATAATTAATACTGTAAATATTAATAATCATAGTTATGGTAAAAATGGGTTTTCATGGGACAAACAATAACGATAAGGGTAAAAATGACCTATAATATTATCTAAAAACAATTTTATGGAAATTTTTATACTAATAAACTAATAATTATCTAAATTTTTTTAGACCCTTGATTCTATAAAAAATATGGAAGCACTCAATTATTTTCAAAAATAACAACTGTGTCCTCTACCCAACTTATAAAAGGCCACCCTTCTCCATAATTATTCACACATTAAAACCTATTTGATTAAGAAAAAACCATAAAAAATAACATCCTAAATTATATCTCCTAATCCTAGTATAATTTTTTTTATAAATCCATTCATTGATGGATTTAGTGCATACGTAAGGTGGATACCTAAAGAAGAGGTAATGTTCTTTAACAGGTGTCTTTATATTACTTCTTTATCTGCCTCTATAAATTTATATTAAAACATAATTACATAATAAACGTAATATCTTAAATATATTTGTAAAAATTTATATTAAGTTCATCACATAGATCTATCCCCTTATCCATCAAATACGTTATGTAATCATCATTCACGTGTACAGCTAACTACCTCCTTGCGAACTGATGTCATTCTTTTTTCCACTACCACCCATCATGGTTGGGTATAGTGATGGATATAAAGTAAATATATGATATTTGTAAAATAATTATACATATAGAGTCACTATATCATATATATAATTTTACCTGTCATTTTTTATTAGATACGATAACATCACTGGTGTGTACAAAAGACAACCGCCTCACGAAGCGATGTGATTCTTCTTTCACTAACACATTACATTGAAGGTAATAAAGATAATGTTAATGATTATATATATTATACATGAAATAATTACTATATTTATTAAAAAATCGTTATCATTCTGCATATGATAATATATATAATTTTCTTTTTTTCCTTTTTAGTCATTTAAGGATGATACCATCATTCGTGTAGGTCTCGACTACCACATTCATGAAGCGATGTGACTCTCTTTTCATTACCACACAAAATGGATGATATATATATAAGTCATAATCATTTATTAGTTGAATTATGATTATTATGTAATGTTAAAATATAACTTTCCTATTTTCCATAGTGATCAAAAAAATGGAAAAGTTACTCATCCATACGTACAATATAACCTCTATGTGGTCATAATGCACATCATTTTTCATTTCCATTATTCATGGTAGTTTTAAAAATAAAATTTATTTAATAAAAATAAAATATTGTCATTTATATTTGTCTAGATATTATATTACCATATTATATATAATAACCAGATCATTCACGATGAAACACAGAAGAGAAAAAAAGCAATTAACACCTGAAACAAAGAAAATAATAAATCATTAATAATGAATGTGTAATAATATATTATAAAACAATCATATATAATATAATAAATATTATTATATTTATTTTATAAGAATTTTTTTAAAACCAATATTCATGAGGTTAAAAATGATCCATCAAAAGGAAGCATGATGTAATGGATTACATCTTAATTTACATTCCACTAACAATTATTTATTATTACGAACCTATTAAATTATATGTCATGTATATAAATACCCATTAAAATTTTATACCAGGAAATACTTGATTATTCATTCTATTTTATTTTCTAATTTAAATTATATCATCTAAGGAGATTTTACTTTAAAATTATAATGTGGTAAAAGTTATTGTGATATATCACTTTCTATTTTGTTTTTTAACATTCTCTTGAAAAAATAAATCTATATTAATAATTTTTAAATTTAAATTACATTTATATTTAGTATAAATATTATTTTTTGATGCGTATTATTATTTTATAAACTATATACCATTTTATCATATGCTATTTAGTTTAATGGTTATTTTATTAACATAGAAAATAATGATAAATTTGTATCCTTTACTCAATACTAACACATTATTTTAAGGAATTTCTTTATGTATTAAATAAGTTATTTCATATATGAGGAATTATTTGGACATTCATGACATGGTTTTGTGACAATTTTTAGAAATCACGTCGTTGCATCATTATTCTCATGAGATGATTCAATTGGAGAAATCGGAGGACGTTTCACCCAATATGTTTTAAACGTCCTTGTAAAAGGTATTGATGGTAAAGGCATACTTTTCTTTAGAAACATGAATTATAATAAATAATAATTTCATTAATTTATAATTTCATTATTATTTTTTATTATATTTTAACAATGATATTATCTATGTATCCATTTCATTCTCTTTTTACTAATTAAATGAAATGTTTCTTTAGTGATTTACCATTCCATATTAATTAATCCTTATCATGTTATTAAAGTGTAATGCATGTTTAGTTATCAAATTGATGTATTAATTATTCCTATTTATTCATGATAGATTCTATTACACATATCCCTCACTGAACATTTGAGTTAACATTATTTTATTTCCTTTCCCCAAGATATAAAGATGAATTCTTGGAATGAGTTTCAAGGATTCCGAATTTTTTACTTGTGTTATTCTTTATTTTATTTTCCCATTATAAAATGGGTATCATGTATGCGTATAGTTTTCCAAAACATATATAATTCTCCATCCTCTAGGATTTGATTCCTTGTATCTATGAAAATTAAATAAATTAAGATACCAGCTCCAAGATATTGGGTCCAAAGACATTATAATTATTATAGCTATTATACCTTGAGAACAATTTATTCAAATATATTATTCTATTGTGTGTTGTTACCCATATTATTACATTCTCTACAACTACACTAGTAAATGATAACGTTTTCTCTGTGATATCTTCATTTTTAGCACCTCAAAACAAGTCTTTAAAGTAAAAGGACTAGCCTACTTATCAATGAATGGTTGGAGTACACACTCAAAGTAATTAAAACTAAAATATTAATCATTTTAAATTTCAATGAATATTGTAATTTTTTTGAAATTTACCACATGATCTGAAATACAAAATACCCTAATAAATCTACAATATATCTTGTTTTTTATCTATATTGAGAGAAACAATACAAAATCCATAATGTAAATTCTCCTAAAACTAATTCCAAATAAATGAAGATATCTCATGATCTCCTAGATATAAAAACCACAACTTATATATTTATCTACATGATAAAATAACTTCTAGTGTAATACAGTTCATTACATCTACCTAAATAAAATAAAATTACACATATAGTTCCTTTATCCATTACTTAGTTTCCTTATTTACAACAGGTTTTTAATATTTAAGTAACATATATCTCATAAACTCTTATAGGATAACTATACAAGACTTTGTTAAATCTTGGTACACCCTATTATGAACAATCCTTGGTGATAATTTCACCATATCCCCCATTACTCAATAGTATCAACATAAAATCACCATACCAATTAGAAAATAATTGTTTCATCATATAAAAAGTATAGATTTAAATATTTACACCATTTCAAGGCCAAACGCAATAAGAAATCCATGAAAACACATATAATATTTATCTTGACATGATACTATATGATTCATATAATAAAAAATATTGAAAAATTTATTATAAATATTGTACCAAATTAGAAATGATTTATAGATAATCAATGGTCATAATTGTAATCATAGGGGGCCTATATATCCTTTAAAAAATTATCTTTTGTAATCCATATTCTAGGTTTAACTAATATGAAACATTACTAGCATGTTCATTCCATAATAAGGCCTTTTATAACCTCCTTTGTGAATAATCACTCAGATACATTAATATCTGAACCCAACACCTCTAAAACTCTTTTTAAGATGATAAAGTGATTGTGAGTGATCCCCAAATCCCACCTCCAATAGGAAATGAGGTGGAAACAGGAACAAAGAGTATAAAACACAAAAAATGGGAGGTGTTACAGTTTTTACGTATAAAGAAACTCTAAAAGTAAACAAAAAACATAAAAAATGATAATCATATTCTTCATAAACAAATAAAAAATTTTATAAATTAGTTAATAATTAACTGACCAAAAAACTATCTAATGACTACAGGAATAAAACATCGAAAAACTTATCTATATATTATTATGTAGAGCATCATGATTACAAATTAGAAACACTCAAAATAACAATCAACACAATCATGTATGTATGAAAAGTATAAAATAACAACAATGGAAGAATATATGTATACAAATGAGTTTCCTCATCAAGACACTCTGGTGTCAAGTGAATTGGCATAGTAAAACCATAATCATTGAAATATATATATAATTCAATTTTATATTGGAAACACAAGAAAAAAATTATAAAATTATAAGTACATGTCATCAACCTCACCATCCTAACACCTATTCATTATAACTACCATATTCACATAAACCCCCAACTCATGTTATAAACACATCTAGACATAGCTATCCCAACAACAAAACTACCATCTTCCATGTGAGTACCATAAAAATATAATAATAATGAATTTATATTGATATGGCTACAACAACAATAATTTCATCCATAGTGGGAATATAACATACCTCCAATGTATTATCCCCTTGGAATACCACATCCCATATACTACCATATTATAAGGGAATAACACATATTATAAATAGTAATAAAACATTCTACTAAATAAGGTTTTCAATATCTATAATTTAATAATGAAATTATTTAATACCAGAAAATATTTATAATCACAAAAAGTACACATAACCACATTTGACATCAAATCTATGATCACAACCTAATAATCACATGTCTTACTCATTCATTTACATTCCTAAACATACATATAAACAACATCCACATATACTTGGGAGGTATATTTCAATAAAACATATCTATACCTCGCACCTCAATTACTAATCACCACTTTATGGTCATAAAAAAATTATTCTTCCACAATACCAAATATTTCATCTATGATTACAAATAATCATATATTTTATCAATAATATATGATTTTATATTCAATATTTTATCAAATTATATTTCAACTCAACAAGAAAACAATCCATTTACTTCACAATAAAAATACCAATCCCTAATAAATTTTTTTATACACTATTTAGGTCCAATATCACTATTTAAATTCATTATATATACTATATCTCAATGTAATTCCTCATTCTATATCAATTAAAATTATAATCTTCTAGTAATATATCCATTATAATTATCTTTATTTAATCTCAAGAGAATAGAAAATTTAATTCATCAATACATCAACTCAATTAAAAAATTCAATTGAAAATGATAAAAGAAAAGTTGGAATACTCAAAATTGGTAAAAACACATAAAACAATATATCCAACAGATGAAAATTTATTAATAACACCACTTGTTTCCTCAATCATCAAAAAATATAAACAAAACTATATATCAACTTATTATCATATAAATGCACTAAGTACTTTATATTTCCTTAATGTGGATGTTGAATTTTATGAAGGATTATTAAAATTTAATAAATATCATTTTAACTTTCTTTGACATGATCCCATGGTGAAATTTTTTTTGAATCCACAAGAAGAACTGCCAAATCAATATTGATTCTTTCATTATCATCTTGGTATTATGAAAATGTGAAATATTTGAATGAAAATTTTGAAGGGATTATAATATATATTAAAATATAAATGACGTAAAACATGGTGTGATTATTATAAATTATTTCATAGTTTTTTTTTCAGTAAATGATGATCCAAAAATCCATGAAATTTTTACAAAATGAATTCCTTTTTATATTATCTACTCATTTCACTATAAAAATTAAAATTGACCAAAACCATGAAATTTCCATCAAAACTAAGTGGTTTTTTCATCAGGTTCCATTAAATTGTGACATAACCATGATATAACACAAGCTAAACTATGTTAGTTTTCGTCATGATGAAAGCCACAATCTCTCTTCATCTTTATATGACAACCCAAAGATCACACAAAACATATCTCGAAACCACGACATGGTAAATTTTGAAACATCTCAAACCAATATTTGGATAATAAAATATTATGTAATAAACATTTAAAATAACCAAACTCAACTCAAACACATCATTTTAGTAAAATAAGTACCCCATAATTAGGGGAGTTATAGTCACGTGGAATCCAAACAAACCATGACATGGTGAATACCAAAAAATATATGTTTTAAGATAGAAATAAAATTATTTTATTCATACTATCATAATTATAAACTATTTTATGTAATAATAGATGGGGGATATATAATCATCCCATGATAATCATAGGGATTATATGTTACATCATGAAATTTGATAGGGGGGCGTATCTTGTTTCAACCAATTATCCTACCAAATTTAAAAATATTAACGTATAGTCTAGATTCATATTTAAAAGCTGATAATAATTGTGAATTTTTATTCGAAAAATTCAAAAAAATAGAAATATTATTTATTTTATTAGTCTTCCATCTGTAATTTATTTTATAAAATGGTTAGTTAGGTTCCATTATCATAAATGTATATATGAGTTACAATCCCAAAACTATTTTTAAAATTATTTATATATGATTTGTATTATAATTATAACTATTTTTTTATCTTTGATCCTTATATTATAATTATAAAGGCATTGTATATGTTAATCTTATTTTTTTATTTTTTGGTCCACATCATTATTTTGTCGATAAAAAATCAATGAATCAAGAAAAAATATAAGTAAATCTAGAAATATATGAAATGTTTATAGAGAAAATAAAATCGTTAACATTATAATTTTAATACCTACTATATATTGGTAAAAATATTTTCATTGATTACTGTTATGATATATTTTTCTTAATATAAAAAACTCAATTTTTAAATTTTTAATATCAATTAATAGATTATAATTTTGATAACTCAATTTATTTTGATAATATATTTTACATATCTGATATTTGAATCTATATAAAATCAACAAAATTTTTACATGTTTTTAATTATTATTACAATATATTTTTCATATTTCAGAGTCCTTTAATTGAATATTTTATATTATACCCAAACTGTAATGTTTTATTTGTTAATGTAGTCATAATATATTGATTAGTAGCATGTTTATGTAAAATATAAACAAATAATAAAATGATATATTAATATTTATAGAAATATATTTTGTTATATCCGTATAGGAATGTAACATATTTAACCTAATTAATTTTCCATTTTTAACTAATGTTAAAATTAAATTGTATCCTACCAATGTCAAAAGTATAGTTTTAATATTTATTATTAAAAATTAAAATCAGAATAAAATTTATACATTGGATTAAATACAAACCAAAATTGAGATTTCAACCAAATTATATTTATAGTTGTTTTTATCATCAGTTTCCATGGAAATTGATGTTGAAATTTACATTCTATGGTGGTTTTAATATAGAACAGATGTTGAAATCTCACCTAAATATAGATATAGAGGGGGTTTAGATGTCAGATTCTAAATAAAGAAACATTAAAAATTAATTTTTAATTATATTTTATAAAAATATATTTTAATGATTATTTTAATATCAATGTTTATAAAACCCAATTTGATATATTTCTTTAAAATATATTTCAAAAAACATTCAATATCAGTTTTTTGAAAAATTGACATTGAAAACAAATTATTATTTCAAAAAATATTAAAATAGAATACCTGTAGAGACCCGAATCTTGACGTAAATGGACATTACCTTACTTTTTAGGAATACTTAGTACATAACAAAAACACACACACAAGGACCGTAATAGTTTAGTGTCTTTGGAAACTCAGAATATAATCTTCTAATCGTGGTGAATGATCTTCAACATCTCCCATAAAGATCTTCCATTTTTTAACCTAAAACTTTTCTTTATATCCTTGGGAAAAGAAAACATAAAAGGGTGAGCTCAAATGCTCAGTAAGGGTAAACAAAAGAAATTTCAATCACATCATATTCATAAGAACATAACATTTTTGGAAATCTTAACCTGCAAAAGAGATCATAATATCATAACATAGAATAAATAATAGTAGTGAAATGTAATCCCAATAATCATTACTTAAAACATGAAACTTTGTGGCATACACACATAATCATAGAGAATCATTTCTTATTAGTCAAGACTCATTGCCAAGACTATCTTAGTGGACAAAGTCCATTTCTGAACCAAGTTCACTCCTCGTTTCAGTCCTGTTTCACTGAACCAGTATAACCTACCATTCCAGCCATGTCTATCTCATGAGATATAAAATCTTTACCCAATGCAATGTAGGGAGATATAGGTCCCACCCATCTCATAATGATACCATTCTTATGTGTGCCAAAAAATCATAAATCATACATCATTGCATAATCCATGTAATAAAAATGGGAATCATAAACATCATCACATCATAAAACAATTCATATAAGATAAAGGATTTCAAAAAAATATTTCCATCACAAAATAATAAAATCAATTTAATAATAGGGATAGAGACATAATTCTTTATTATCTTAGATGGAAAATAATTTTGATAAAACTCTTGAACTCCATTCTTGAGAAAAATATCCTTTTTTACTTCAAAAGATTTTTTCCTTTCCTAAAATTTCATACAATTTTAAACTAAAAGAAGTTTATTAAAAATAAACTTGAAAACTTGTAAAGGAAGATTCTTGGAAATATTGTTTTAAAAATCTGTTCATGCCGTATAAGTTAAAAAAACATTCTTCTCGTACTTTTGTCGGAAAAGTCAAAAAGTACCTCGTACGAAAAACGAAAAAAGATTCCTTTCGTATCTTTTACTAAAAACTCACCAAAGGGTAAAATTGGATATAAAATATGGTATAATGATGTAAATATTACATATTGAGGAAACATGGAAGTGGATGATAGAATGCACCCCAGTAAATTCCAAAATATAAATAATCTCGGATAAAAATGAGATTGTGATATTTTCCCTTACCTTAGGTCCTATTTGATTCGTAAGTGTCCGAACCTCTTATATGATGATTTAAATAATGTCATTGAATTATTACAGAATCATAATCATTGTTATGATATCATATAAGGTCCAATTATGACTTTATATTACCCGTTCTTTTGTAAATTCAATGTTAAAGAGCGTTTTGGGTAATATCGTTTCATTTGTCGTCCGTGTTTTGACTTGTAATTATTCATATGATTACTTAGATCATGATTACTTAATTCCAGAATATAAAAAATTATTTACATATAATATATATTTAGAATATACATATATATAATAGATCATTAAATGGAATGAAATACACCGTTCATGGAGACGGCAGGCCGTACGTACGCATGAACGCTGTTTTCGTTTCCTTATTGTGTTGAATGGAATTAAGTAGATGAAATACATATATATACACATAAATCCAGTATCATTATTATGTCCTATATTGTATGATTACTTATTATATATACTTTATAATCATTCTTGAATGGTTATCATTGAGAGAGAATCTCATCGCATCGTGGAGACGGTAGTCCGTATGTACGCACGAGCGATGATATCATTCTCATGATCGTGGGACTATATTGGAGTGTAAGTATACATTTTCAGAATCAATATCACTTTAAAATAATCATATATAGTTATTATTTACACCATTATACCCATCCAAGTAAGGTGGTGGTGGAAAATAGATTACACCACGACGTGGAGACGGTATTCCGTACATACGCACGCATGGTGATTTCGTTTTCCGTAGGATGGATAGATGGTGAAATAGGGTTGTTTCATACTTATAATAACATATCAGTATATGAGTGATACTGATGTTTTTACTTCATAATGAAACAACCTAAGAAGAAGAAGTGGAAGAAGAAATAAAGTTGAAAGAATCGGTAACGAACATTACCTCTTCTTTCAGGAACCTCTTTGAGACCTCCTTTTAGGGAACTAAGATTGGTCTTTGAAGAATACCAAGACCTCTAGGATGTTTCTAGGGAAGTTGAGAAGAGAATTTTTCAGGGGTTGTCCGAGCTTGAAGGCTCAATGTTGTGTGAGGAAGAGGGGGAGGAGGTTCCCTTTTATAAGGGAGGAGAGGGACATCTTTGGAATAACTAAAGATATTATTTTATTATAAAGCCAAATTCGGTTTTAAATAGATCCAAATTGATTTATTTCGAATATAAGGTGGGGATGGGTATAAATCCTCTCATCCAATATAATTTAGACATTTTTAGGTCATGATACTAACCTTATATTTTAGTTTTAACTCTTAGTTAATTAGATTGACATTTACCATGTCACTTTGTATTTTTATATTATATAGTTAGTAAACATACCATATACATCCAAGAGACCCCCAAGTGTTCCATTAATGATACAACTATCATGATATAAGTATCTTGGCCGAACCTTAGGTTCATAGGAATTAAATAACAATCAGTAAAATAATATTTGTTTTAAAAACAATTTTATGTCAATTTTGACACTATTCAATAGTTGATTTTTGTGAAACTCAAACCAAAATGATTACTTCGACCAAAGTTAATTAAATAAATTCTAAAATGTCATATTATCCTAGAAAATTAGTGTAATTCCTAAAAAGTCTCAAATTATATTTATTTGGGTATTTATAATATCAATTATTCTAATTTTTCACTATAATGGTAATTACTGCATCATCATTGTGTCATAAATAAATTAAGTTATAAAATTTCTAAAAATTATAAATAAAATATCATTATGTATTAAATCTTATTAGATTTCTAATGAATATTTATAATTGAATTTATCTTATGTATAACACTATATTAAATTTTTTTTAGTAAATAAACTTTGATTTTAACTCTTTTAACTCTTCTTTGAATTAAATAATAATAAATGTCCTAATCTAATCCATGTGGGCCTAAATGGTCATATTGTATTCCTAAGGTTGTTTTTGGTCTAATTACACTTATCCAATAGAATTATGTCATGTGTTAGGGTAATAATAATATCATTTTTACGCTTAATTACCCTATTTACTTTTAACCGTGGTAAAAAAAAGTAAAAAGTTACTATTCACTAAAAATTATTTTAATCTCATTGAACCACATTTTACTTACTGACATCAACCGTGTCTCTCGGATTTTTGAAATTTCACTCACAGAAGCGTTAAAATTACGTTTTATGAAAAATTCAGTTTTTTAACTACCACTTAGTGGTTTCATTATTCATCAAAAATTGAAAGTTTTCAGAAAAATACCAAAACATAGGCCTAAGCTATATTTGATATTATGAACTCAAAAAAGATTTCTATTTTACCATATTCAAAACATATTAGGTGCATTAATTTTTTTAAAAATTAATTCCCGTCGTCAAAACATATAGTGTGTTCTTAAGAAATAATAACCATCAAAAAATTGACACTTGTTTATGACTGGTTTAAATGTGAAATTACATCCAATGACAAACATTGTATTAAATTGTAAAAATATATTCTAAATATAATTTAAAATCACTCAAATTAATAATTTATCACTATTAATTATTTCGATTAAAAAGGTTGTTTTTAATTAAAATTTAGAAATTTTCACTATTCATCAGAAAATGAAAGTTATCCGAAAAGTACCAAAATTTCACCCTAAGCTAATTTCGATATTCAGAATCCAAAAATGAAGTCCATTTTGAAAAATAAAATTTACAAAATCTCAAAAAGTGGTTATTACTATTAATAACGGCTAGTTTTAATAATATTTTAATAGCATATCGTTGTTTACTGAAACTCGGTATTGCGTACTACACACGCTATCGAGGAAGGTCGCAATTGCATGTAATGCAAGGCAAGTCAAGGATGCGTGTTGTGCAAGATCCTTTTGGTGTAGCGTACAACACATGAAATTATTGAAATTAAAAAGAATATTTTTCATAAAATCTAGGGGTGTTACATTCTACCCCCCTTAAAATGAATTTCGCCCTCAAAATTCGTCGGGGTTATAAATGGTTTACTACTCGAATTTTTTTTTAATAAGAACACACATCTTAAAAAGGAATACCAAAACCAATCTTTAAAGAAAAGTATAAAACGTAATGGTTACCCAAATAAACTAATCACTGGGTTTCCACATAGGTGAAAATATGGATATGGAATAGAAATCTAACCATCATGTTCTGATAGAGAGTGGTAGAGGACATGGCTATGGAAAAGACAGCAATCACAAAGCCATAAGTTTGTGACGATCTAAGGTACCATCTGATTCATCAGATATAAGAGCACTAGGACAACATTTTTGTTTTTCAAGATCATTTCCCTAAAGTTGATGAAATTGGAATTAGAAGAAATACTTTCATGATTTTGGTATAGTCTCACCATTGGTCGTTCTTTGGACAATTTCCACTTCATCTCTTAAAGAAATGAAGTTGAATTTGTCATTCGTGATGTGTTAGCAGATCATGTGATAGAATGATGGGTCATTCCATCTGTCTCAAACAAATGGTTAGAAAAGTTATCAAAATACATAAGTCCATCTATAGTGAGATTAATCATATATTGTTCCTAAAATGGACTTATACTTCATATATAATACTTCTTAATATAATAAAACTAGTTTCTACTAAACAGGGACTTCGTGTAGGCTAGTGGTAGGCGATAAAGGCCAGTCACACTTCAGTTGTGGGTTCGATTCCCACAGCCTTGTCCGACACGATGGGTTGTCGCCAATCCTGCAGGTTTTCCTTTTTCTAAAACTACATTAATATAACATCCCATCAATAATATCGAAAAAAACTTTTATCCTTAAACAATACTATCTAATGTCCAACATAATCCATTCTAATCTTTATCTAAAATACTTCGGTCCCAGCTCATAATATAAAGAAAACGATTATTTGAAATGTCATCAAGCAACCATCATTTATCCCCCATTATCTTGTTGGTCACATTCCAATCATGTGAATACCTTAATCATGTATTCTCTTGAAAAATGAATATCCATTAAACATTAGTGAAAACATGAATGCTGTCAAAAGTTAACTCTTTCCACAAACCAAAATTCAGAAAATCTATATACTCAAACCATGATATAACCTTCTCCTTATATCAGTCATGAGCTCATGAATACTATCAAACATTTAATTTTCTCCTTATCCCTTCATTATGCGCATATCATCTACTTTCCAAAAATACTGGTACCATTCATCCCACACTTTTAAAACATAAGGAAAGACAACAGTGTAGGAATACTTAGATGTATATTTATTCCATAGTACCAAGAGATTACTTATAAAACATTACACTTGATAAACATGTAATCATTCCACTACCTTCTAAAACCATTGACCGAGCTTCAACAATTCTTTCATCTCACATGTCATTTGTAGTCTCTTCATCATCAACAACATAAATATTACCCATACGACCATACTTATTCTCTTCATGAGAATTTCCCTTAGGGCATTGGTTTTCATAATGCTCGTACATTCCACATTTAAAACATTTAACCATTGTTGATGGCGTAGCAATACCATTATCCTCATCCATGGTGTTAACTGAACCTTTTACTTTTCAATTACTGGCTTTATGTCCTTCTTTTCCACACCCAAATCATCTTCCAGTTCCTTTGAAACATTATCCTTGATGCCTCTTCCCACATGATTTACATAGGGGAAATTTAACTTTCTTTCCTCTATGATCATCATGAAACTCCATCTTTCTCTTATTATCTGAGTCCGGAAACTTACCAAATTTTAGTTTATTGATCATATTATGAGATTTCTAATTTGGCATAATAGTGATATTCGGACTTCTAAATCCCATTTCATTTTTTTATCATGAAGAATATCATTCCATTGTCCATCATATCCTCCATTATCGTGAATCATCCTGTTTCCATCCATTTTCTAAAACCCAAAAAGAATATTGTGAGAGGAATAAATTCATGCTAAGGAAAAGAACATAATAAAGGGGGAGTACCTTCAATATCTAACATCTTAGGTTATATTCTAAGATTGTTACCGTAGTTCTAGAACTATATCCTATGCGTATACTTATCCTTAGGGACATCCCTAGACATACCTTAGAAATATCTCTAGGGATCTCACTAACGTTTTCGCACCCTAGTTTCCAAAGGTTGACTAAACCATTCCTCTGATACCAACTGTAGAGACCCGAAGCTTAACGTACATGGACATTACATTACTTTTGTGGAATACTTAGTACATAACAAAAACACACACATAAGGACCGTAATAGTTTAGTGTCTTTGGAAACTCGGAATATAATCTTCTAATCGTGGTGAAAGATCTTCAACATCTCCCATAATGATCTTCTGTATTTTTTACCTAAAACCTTTCTATATATCCTAGGGAAAAGAAAACATAAAAGGGTGAGCTCAAATTCTCAGTAAGGGTAAACAAAAGAAATATCAATCACATCATATTCATAAGAACATAACATTTTTGGAAATCTTAACCTGCAAAAGAGATCATAATATCATAACATGGAATAAATCATAGTAGTGAAATGTAATCCCAATAATCATAACGTAAAACATGAAACTTTGTGGAATACACACATAATCATAGAGAATCATTTATTATTAGTCAAGTCTCATTGCCAAGACTATCTTAGTGGACAAAGTCCATTTCTGAACCGAGTTCACTCCTCGTTTCAGTCCTGTTTCACTGAACCGGTATAACCTACCGTTCCGGCCATGTCTATATCATGAGATATAAAATATTTACCCAATGAATTGGAGGGAGATATAGGTCCCACCAATCTCATAATGATACCATTCTTATGTGCGCCACAAAATCATAAATCATACATCATTGCATAACCCATGTAATAAAAATGGGAATCTTAAACATCATGATATCATAAAACAATTCATATAAGATAAAGGAATGAATAAAAATATTTCCATCAAAACATAATCAAATAAATTTAATAATAGGGATAGAGACATAATCCTTTATTATCTTTGATGGAAAATAATTTTGATAATACTCTTGAACTCCATTTTTGAGGAAAATATCCTTTTTTACTTAAAAAACATTTTTCCTTTCCTAACATGTCATACAATTTTAAACTAAAAGAAGTTTATTAAAAATAAACATGAAAACTTTTAAAGGAGGATTCTTGGAAATATTGTTTTAAAAATCCGTTCATGTCATATAAGTTAATAAAACATTCTTCTCGTACTTTTGTCGGAAAAGTCAAAAAGTACCTCATACGAAAAACGACAAAAGATTCATTTCGTATCTTTTACTAGAAACTCACAGAAGGGTAAAATTGGATATAAACTATTGTAGAATGATGTAAAAAATACATATTGAGGAAACATGGATGTGGATTATAGAATTCACCCCAGTAAATTCCAAAATATAAATAATCTCAGATAAAAATGAGATTGTGATATTTTCCCTTTCCTTAGGTATGATTTGCTACGTAAGTGTCCGAACCTCCAGTATAATGATTTAAATAATGTCATTGACTTATTACAAGATCATACTCACTGTTATGATATCATATATGGTTCACTTATGACTTTATATTGCCCGTTCTTTTTTAAATTCCATGTTAAAAAGAATTTTGGGTAAAATCGTTTCATTTGTCGTCTGTGTTTTTACTTGTAATTATTCATATGATTACTTAGATCATGATTACTTAATTCCAGAATAAAAGGCATGATTTATATATAATATATATTCACAATATACAAATATATAATAGATTAGTAAATGGAAAGAAATACACTGTTCATGGAGACGGTAGGACGTACGTACGCATGAACGCTGTTTTCATTTTCTTATTGTGTTGAATGGAATTAAGTCGATGAAATACATATATATACACATAAATAGAGTATCATTATTATGTACTATATTTTATGATTAATTATTATATATACATTATAATCATTCTTGAATGGTTATCATGGAGAGTGAATCTAATCGCATCGTGGAGACGGTAGTCCGTACGTACGCATGAGCGATGATATCGTTCTCATGATCATGGGACTATATTGGAGTGTATGTATACTTTTTTAGAATCAATATAACTTTAAAATAATCATATATAGTTATTATTTACACCATTATTCCCATCCAAGTAAGGTGGTGGTGGAAAATAGATTACACCACGACGTTGAGACGGTATTCCATACGTACGCACGCACGGTGATTTCATTTTCCGTAGGATGGATAGATGGTTAAATAGGGTTGTTTTATACTTATAATAACATATCAGTATATGAGTGACACTTATGTTATTACTTCATAATGAAACAACCTCAGAAGAAGAAGTGGAAGAAGAAATAAAGTTGAAAGAATCGGTAACGGACATTACCTCTTCTTTCAAGCACCTCTTTGAGACCTCATTTTAGGGCACTAAAATTGGTCTTTGAAGAAGATCAGGACCTCTAAGATGTTTCTAGGGAAGTTTAGAAGTGAATTTGGCAGGGGTTGGCCGATCTTGAAGGCTCAAAGAGGTTTGAGGAAGAAGGGTAGGAGGTGCCCTTTTATAAGGGAGGAGAGGGGCACGTTTGGAATAACTAAAGATATTATTTTATTATAAAGCCAAATTCGGCTTTAAATACCTCCAAATTTATTTATTTAGAATATAAGGTGGGTATGGGTCGAAATCCAGTCATCCAATATAATTTAGACATGTTTAGGTCATTATACTAACCTTATCGTTTAGTTTTAACTCTTAGTTAATTAGATTGACATTTAACATGTCACTTTGTATTTTTATATTATATAGTTAGTAAACAAACCATATACAAACAAGAGACCCCCAAGTGGTCCATTAATGATACAAATATCATGATATAAGTATCTTGGCGGATCCATAGATTTTTAGGAATAAAATAACAATAAATAATATAATATTTGTTTTAAAAACTATTTTATGTCAATGTTGACACTATTCAATAGTTGATTTTTGTGAAACTCATAAAAAAATGATTACTTCGACCAAAGTTAATGAAATAAATACTAACATGTCATATTAACCTATAAAATTAGTTTAATTCATAAAAAGCATCAAATTATATTTATTTGGGTATTTAAAATATCAATTATTCTAATTTTTCACTATTATGGTAATTACTGCATCAACATTGTGTCCTAAATAAATTAAATTATTTAATTTCTAAAAATTATAAATAAAATATAATTATGTAGGAAATATTATTATATTTCTAATGAATATTTAAAATTGAATTTATCTTATGTATAACCCTATATTAAAAATGTTTTAGTAAATAAACTTTGATTTTAACTCTTTTCACTCTTCTTTGAATTAAATAATAATAAATGTCCTAATCTAATCCAAGTGGTCCTAAATGGTAATATTTTATTCCTAAGGTTGTTTTTGGTCGAATTAAACTTATCCAATAGAATTATCACATGTTTTAGTGTAATAATAATATCATTTTCACCCTTAATTACCCTATTTACTTTTAACCGTGGTAAAAAAAAGTAAAAAGATACTATTCACCAAAAATTATTTTCATCTCATTGAACCACATTTTACTTACTAACATCAACCGCGTCTCTCGGATTTTTTAAATTCCACTCACAGATGTGTTAAAATTAAGTTTTATGAAAAATTCAGTTTTTTAACTACCACTTAGTTGTTTCACTATTCATGAAAAATTGAAAGTTTTCAGAAAAATACAAAAAATTAAGCCTAAGCTATATTTGATATTATGAACTCAAAAATGATGTCTATTTTACCAAATTAAAAACATATTAGTTGCATTAATTAATTTAAAAATTAATTCCCGTCGTCAAAACATATAGCGTGTTCTTAAGAGATAATAACTATCAAAAGATTGACACTTGTTTATGTCTGGTTTAAATGTGAAATTACATCCAATGACAAACATTGTATTAAATTGTCAAAATATATTCTAAATATATTTTAAAACCACTCAAATTAATAATTTATCACTATTAATTATTTCGATTAAAAAGGTTGTTTTTAATTAAAATTTAGTAATTTTCATTATTCATCAGAAAATGAAAGTTATCTGAAAAGTACCAAAATTTCACCCTAAGCTAATTTCAATACTCCGAATCCAAAAATGTAGTTTATTTTGAAAAATAAAATTTACAAAATTTCAAAAAGTGCTTATTACTATTCATACAGCTAGTTTTAATAATATTTTAATAGCATATCGTTGTTTAGTGAAACTCGGTATTGCGTACTACACACGCTATCGAGGAAGGTTGCGATTGCATGTAATGAAAGGCAAGTGAAGGATGCGTGTTGTGCAAGCTCTTTTTGGTGTAGCGTACAACAAAAGACATTAATGAAATTAAAAAGAATATTTTTCATAAAATCACGGGGTGTTACAATACCCCCTACCCAATAACCAAAAATATCATTCCAACAAGCAATTATAGACAACTGAAAATAGTAGATAAAACTCAAGGGAAACTATATTGTAACATCATTACTTAGATAAAAAATATAGGAAAAATTTAGTTAAACATCTATAAATGAATCATTATTTAAAAATATTATAAAAATAATCATTAGTTATATTTTATGATTTCTTATTAATAAAATGGAAAATCAAAAAAAATGAAATAATAAATATTGTTAAAAAAATTACAATATGATATTCTATTTTAAAAAATTGGAGTTTTAATAGAACCAATCTTTTGAAAATATATGAACGTTTTTCTCATGATAATTTCAAAAATGATTCATAGAACATAATAATCCCATTTTAAAAATTTCTCTTTGATAATTATAGTATGATTATGAAAAAAATTTAATATAAGAAAAAATATATCTATATGTAAGAAAAACATAATTGTTAGCTAATAAATTTTTTTAACATGTTCTAAAGCACAATTAATTTCATTTCGTGTCTTTATCGACAAGTGAACACTATTAAATACAATCCATGTCCTGTTATATTTTAATATATTAATTATACAAAAATATTTAAAATAAATAAATAAATATTAAATATCTAATATAATGAAATAATAAATAGAAATTTAGTAAAGAATGAAAACATTTATGAACTTTACTAAGTATGGAGAATGGAAAATATGTTTTACAATTATGCTAGAAAAATAATCATAACATTGAATGTCTTGTAAAATGTAATAAGATAATCATGAATGAAATTATATTAAATAGTATTTCATTATTATATATGTATTATTAACTGTAATTGAATGGGGGAAACCCACACATATTATCTATGTTTTCCAATATTTTAGATATATATTACTCTATAAGTATCTCTAAAACATTGAAATGCATTTTAAATAAATAAAAACTAAAATATAAGTGATCTGATTTTTTATTCAAAGAGTATAAAAATATATTATTGGATACTTAATAAATTAATTAACCATAATTTATATTTATATATTCAAATGTAATGTGAATGTTAAATTTACTTACACTGAAAACAAGTGAAACACAGGTATTGGGAAATTATCATAAATAAAAATATCAAATATGCATTTTTTAAAATATTCTTATCACATATTCTCTCCCATATATTTTATCACCCATCAAAAACACCAAAAAATATCCAACATATAACATTTAAATGATAATTTTTATGCCTTTGAGAAACCTGAGATGTATCACATGTTCTGGTTATATTTTTTTCTTTTTTAATGAAACCTTTAATTTTAGATACTTCTATATAAAGCAAATATAAGGAAAAATTATAAGTAAATTGAAATAAAAAGTAAATAAAATTAAAAAAATAACAGAAAACTCCTATATCAATTAGAAAAATAGGATAACTGTCCAAAGAAAAAAAAATCCATACTCTATCGAACTATGGACACCTCTTTGGTAGGAAATGACATTGGTGAAATTTTATCAATAATATCATGAACCCTTACTCTTACTTTATATGACTTCATAAGATAATGATAAACAAAATCCATAAGATTTTGTGGGTTTTTGTGTGATAAAATATGTAAATTGTTATCCCCATCACATAACTAAGAGTACACTGGTGGGAATGAATGAGGAGGTTGAGGATCTAGATAGACATTCCACATAGGCAACACCCATATTTTCATTTCTCAAAACAAATATTTTACTAATGATTTCATCCAATCCTATATTGACTCATTCATATCTCAAATCACATATTTAAATGAAGTTATTTTTCACTTTTCTATTACATAACTCAATGTCATAATAGGATATCGAAAAACTTTTTTGATAATAACACACACCTCATAAACTCTTACATAGCCCACATGTTCTTACTAAACTATTTTAGTCCCAAGAATTCATATCCTAACCTCGGGTATAAAGTTCCAATATACCTCTTTCACTTTAAAGGAATCATTAAATAATATACATAAATATTATATAAGATCAATGAAATTACAAAATACTAATATTTAATGAATATAATATTTAATTTCTTAAAATCTTATCGACTAGTTTTTTTGATGGATCAGAAAAATAGACCCTTCTATCATTTTCTCCGTTTTCCATTTTTTTGGGCTTATGGGGGGGATAGAAGACCAAAATAAACCTATTTAGAGATAATACTATATATAGATCATAATATATCATAATTTTGAGGAATAATTTTATCCTCCAATAAAGGAAACCATGTATGTGAAAAATCATGATGGTATATATTTTATGACTAGATCTCTTCATATTATCTCCTAGATGCATATTTTAAAATAATAAAATAATATGTAATCATGTCAATTGATTTTATAAATAAAAAATATTAGACCATATATTATTTACCCCATTAGATGGGGAAGATAGTTTCCAATTTTTCTACATCTAAAAATCCATATTTGAGGAATGCATTTTCATTTTTTTCTTCTAGAAAATAAAAAGTATATTCAAACTTTATTTAAAATATGTCTATAAAATTTATATAAAATAAATTCTCCCTAATATAAACTATTTAATATATGGAATGTTAAATTTCATCTATAACTGAATAGATCAACTATCAGTCATATTAAATATATAATATATAAAAAACTGGAAATATTAAATTGTCAATATATTTCAATATAAATCATTTCTATAACTAATATTTCCTCCTCTCTCCAAGACATATCCAAATATGATATAATATACTAATCATACCTCAACTCTTTATGGACATGAATATCCAAAACTTATGTACAGTTGGGCCTATTATTTTATTGGTATCAACGAATTAAAGTAAAAATATATGATCCTTACCATGATAAATTGATTTTTTTGAAAAACGATTAATCCCACATTTACTAACATTGACTATCATCTTCTGTAGAGAAGATGAAAATTCCAAAATAGATGTTTCAATGGTAGTGATATAAGAAATTATAACAATTATATGATCAATATAATTAAATGAATTAATTATTGAAGACATATTTATGTGAAGTGTCATGACCCCCTCCCTCCAAAGGTACCCATATTGGGAAGTCAATAGGGAATGATAGATAATGACACCATAGAATACATTATCTAATAGGCCAAAAGTTGAAAACTTGCACCATGGGTATATAATCACAAACATGGGAGGAATTACCCTCATAGTGGTTTTAGAAGTAAGAGAAAAGATGCGAAAACCCAATAAAAATAAATTATCATTATAGGTAAATATGTAATCCTACTACATGAATGTAATTATATAGAACTAAAATAAAAGAAAATACTAAAAAGAATAATCAATAGGTACCATGAAACTCTAACAGCTATTGATCAACTCATTGAACTAGTGATGTCATTCTTGACCCTGAACAAATCTTTCTGACATGAGAAATTGATTATATATATATATAGGGTGATAATAACCTTTATAATAAAAAAGATCCTCCCTAAAAAATATTTTTAAAATATTTAATGAATCATGTTAAATCCCAATAAATAAAAAATGAAACTAACTCATCACCTATATCACTATAATATTATTTCCTCATCCTCACTCTGGATTTCTCAACAAATGGTGTATATAAGTATAATAAAAATTAAAGATATATATATGGTTACCCCAAACCACTTCCCCAATGGTTTTCTTCTTCACGAACCAACATCGCCTTGAATTATCCATTATAACTACTATAAATATTCCTCCATGAAACACTAGGTAAAAGGTATCATAACATGCACCTCTTGAAAATAATTATCAAATTCTCATCCTCCATATTATATAAAATATTATTTTCAGAATCCACCAAAAATTGTGTGTTATGTACTATACCTCAATCCATTACTTGTTATACAAAACATACAAGTAGTTATATGTAAGATACCAGACCCATAATTCATTCGTGCAAAATAAAATCAATCTATCACAGCCGACATCAAACATTTATGGGAAACCGCCCTCCTAAAAACTCACATTTAATAATATAGTTATGAAGATATTGAGGGAGAGGGGGTAGTTGGCCATTTGTATCCTCAATAAATTGGTTGTTGGGAAAACACCGGCAGAACCTATGGTTTTATATTATCCATCTAACATGGTTGGGGTGAATATGTAATAAAAATTATATAATAGATACAGATCACAACCAAACTAATGGATATTAAGCATCCTTAGATTGTCTACCACTATAATCACATATGACACTTGAATACCATAGATAAGGTCAAGATTTTAGATAATTTTAAAACTATAAATATTAATTAGCTCCCTATACATTAATTAAAATTATTCCATTTAATTTCCTAATATGAATATTATAATAATAAAATATAAGTGTAGTTGAGATGATTATTTATTTTCTTTTATTATAAAGTATGTCATCATCATAATTGATCATCAAGAAGCATCCCTTTCATTCATTAATTCATTTTTAATTTCATGAATATTTGAGTACTCAAGGACTCAACATAACCAAGATTTTAAAATATGCACTCATAGTTCTTAGAATCAATCTAAAACCCATAGATTGAAAATGGTTATATAAATAATATTCATCCATTGGACATCAATCACACATCAAGTTAGAATAAGAATGAATGATAAATCCATTCTCTAAACTCATCATAACCATCCTATGTCCCACATCATTATGTATAAAATAACATATGGAATCTCATACAAACATCGTCATCATTATTGGCACCTTAAGCCACCACCACCATCATAACCAACACCCATTCCACCACCATCATCACTCCATCATATTTGGATATTAATAATTCTCATAAAGGATATATAGTTTGTATTATATATACATATCAAATGTATTTTTATATAGATAATTTTAAATGAACCTAGGGAAATAAATTCTTGGAATTCAGTCCTCCACAATCAAGAATGGCTTCACTCAGACCCAATCAGTTCAGCTTTAACTAAAAACCATTTTAATTATATCTTAATTTTACCATATTAATTTTCATAGGATTTTTTTTCATTAAGAAACCTATATCATTAGGTTGTAGTAGATATAATTAAAGAAACATAATTCATGAATTATTTCAATATTTAAAAATTTCTATAATGAGCTGTAATTATTATTCTCTAAATAAATTAATTTAACTAATTATAAAATACATCATTAATTTTTTTTTTGAATTTAATGAATTTAAATGTACTAAAAAAAATATACCCATGTAGATAGAAAACCACTGATTAAATATCATTTGGATACATAAAATTCATTTAATCACCAATTCCAAATGTAAAATTTGATATCCCCATCTTGAAATATTAAAATATCTAAACTGTAGATAATTCCAATTTCAATTAAAAAATATCCAATATTATATATTTATTATTATGAAAATGAATTAAGGGGTTTCACATTGAAATTTTATATTATTTGATACTAATAACTAATAACTATACAATGACACGTGATTATCTAGTCATATCTTTTAGATAATTTCCAAAATTATTATCATTATTCTATTACATGAAATACACATTCTTCCATTAATCCAAGAGTTTTTAAAAAATCATTATCTACTAAATTGGATAAATAATTAAATTCCACTATTGAAATTATTATAAAAAATGTTAAATATTTGTTCCATCATGTGATTAAAGATTCTAATATAATCATAAGTATCCATAGTACACAATATTATTTCTAAATCAATTTTGGAAAAAACAATAACAGTGAATCATCAATCAATCCTGACAGTAGGAAATTATTTATTTCCTCTTTCTTAATTAATATCTAGAATGATAATAAATTATCATTCATAAATATTAAAAAAATCAATTTATACTGAATATCAATATTATTAATATATTGATGACCTCCTTGTAGTAATTCATTTAAGGATAATATCAATGTAGCATTAGCTTTTTTTTAAATTATTTAGATAACAATAATAATAAAACATAAATTAAATTTAATTACTTATATTAATAAATTTCTATTCCTTATTAAATTCTAGAAGAATTGAAAAATGTTATTTAAATATTATGTGAACTAAAATTTTTAATGTAACGACATTAATCATATAAATATTAGATTTAAAATTTATATAATCTTATTATTTTACTACAAGCTATATCGATCTATGAAAAAAAGATAATAATACTTATCCCTTGAATATTATTTTAAAAACACTAGAGAAAGAAAATTATTTATTTAATTTTAGATTAATGAATATTACTTATGATGCTTCCAAATAATTTCCTAGTATAAGATCAGAATAATTGATAATAACAATTCTTCCTCTTCCTTAACATATCTCTATATTATTGAATAATTACTCTTCAAGTAATTATTTTCTACGTTATTATGTAATTTTGGTTAATCACACCAATTTATATAATGTTAACATAATCATAAACTGATCATATGTTCGCTTTAAAAAAAGGAGAAGTAACATATACCCTACCCATAAGAGATGCCTTCATGTGGAAACTATACAAAACTAGATAGAATAAGACATCTTCCTTTTAGGTAATGATATTTGTATTAATGAATTCTAGATCTACCAACTAACACACCTTGCATCACATCTTCGATCCATTATTTGGGAATCTATATGAATGTTACATTGATGATCTGATGGTTAAATCTTGATAGGGATCTGACCAACTGGTTGATCATAAAACATTATTCAACAAACTATGGTAAAAAACATCAATATAATCTTGTTGAACGGTGATTTTAGTTTTACCTTAGGGAAATTTGTTAGCATCACTTTATGCCACCATGGTAAAGGATTCTACCATGAGAAGCTAATGGTTATACAACGAATGTTCCCTCCTCAAAACCTCATAGAGATAAAAAGTCATGAAGGAAACATAGCATATATTTGACTCTTCATAGACCATATTCTAGGTAATTGTTTTCCCTTCACCATGCTGATGAAAAGGGGGCCACATATTAGTGTAATGATGATTTCTAGGAAGTTGTCAACAGTTTCAAGACATATCTCTTGTGTGTACTAGTGTTATTGACACATGTTGAAGTAATACTACACATTTTGTATGAAATAGAAATGGAACAGTCACTAGTTTCTTCCACGCAAAGAAGAATTACACTTACATAGAAAAAGAATTTATTACCTCATATGAACCATGTTGGATGCTGAGACTTTTTCATCAAATATCAAGAACATCTGTCTAGTTCTAATCATTGAGGTTAAGAAATTGATGCATTATATCTATCATCACAAGGACAATTTGGACTCTCCTAAAAACCCACGAAAATACATTATCAACTACATGATATTGATTAAGCATATATCATGGTGGGAGGTAAATTTGAAATAGTTTGATATTCAGCTTGTGCCCCAGAAATCCATAAAAGGGCATGCATTAGCATAGTTTCTAGAAAGACATATAATAGAGAAAATGACATGACTAGACACAGAAGTACATTAGGAAGATCCATTCTCTATTATAGAGGGCCCCAGATATTGGAAATACATTTTTATTGTGTATCCATATGTCCAAAATGAACATTATTGGAAGTCCCCAAGCCCAATAGTATTTATATAAGAATCATGCACATTTCCCTAACAAAGGCTGTCCTACCTTGCTACTTTATATTTTCAGAAAGGTATACAAAAAATGAATCAGAGTATTAGTATTCAAAATAGCTTATCAATAAGGTCAATGAAGATTACACCACTAAAAAGGAAGAGTTGAAGCCACTACTAGAATTTGTCCAAGGAAAAATGGAAGAATTACCTTCAGATATGACAATAAATCACATCCCATATTCAAAAAATTTATAGTTATATTCTATGGATAATTCATACATGTATCAGGAATATCAAGTCAAATATTAAACAATCATCAATATTGCACACCACTGGATAGTCTCACCTTTAGATCAAGTCAGAATAGAAGAGATTGACAAAGTCATTATTTTCCTGAAGCCATATGTTCCTACCACTGGGTGTGTTATACTTATTATAAACTACCTTAAAAATTGACTCCTCCCACCAGATATAGCTGGGAAAGAGAAAATAGGAAAATGATAAATTAATTTTCGTGTATATAATGACATGAATCATAAAACAACCCTCTATAAGATGTGACTTAACTAGGATCCTCTCAAGTGCATTGATGGAGAAGAGAACTCTAAATTCATTAAAAAATATTTAAAGCTAGGTCCTAGAGAACCCAATAGTTAGGATTCATGTTTTCTCCTTAAATTCGTACACTTGGGTACTACTGTCCCACTTTATCGCAGGATTTCACAATGTTCAAAAAAATTACTTTCATTCCAGGTGATTTTCGACATCATTAATCAACACCCATAATTTTTTCACATTCCCAAATATTCCTATATATTATCATTATTGGGGGGCTGGTGGATATCAAAGAAATATATCCTATTTCCATGAGTAAGAAGTTTAATTATATTCTCACTCAATCTAACTTATTATCCATGCGAGAGGAGGTTATACCTCTCTATGAAGTCTAGGAATGAAATATTCTAACCTTTGAAAAATCCAACATCATTTCCAGGTTTGGTGCCCCCATACAATACTAATTTATAACAGTATATATTTCTAAACAAAAGGGTTAGGGAAGCTATATCAGGTGTACAATATCAAAATCCATCCATTAATCCTTCTATATTGGATCATATAATTGGAAGATAGAAGAATTATACAATGACCTATCAAATATGAAAAAATGGAAAATAAGGAAAATAAGTCTTATGGGATAATCAGCTGAATTCCTTGTGGGATAACTAGGCTATGACCCACACCACAACACAAGAATTACCATACTCATTGTTTTACATGGAAAATTCAATCCTAAAAATTGAAGTTCAATTTCCATTACTCCTCATTTCCTTCAATGAGTTGTTATCCATAAATGAGTATTCCCAAAAAAAAGAATGGATGAATTAGTGTGACCGGATGAGAAGAGATTTTATACTGAATTAAACTAAAACATGATTGAGTGATCCATTAAACAAAAAATTCTTACTCCAGTCATTTCTGGTGAGATAAATGGTGTTTTTCATAAGGGGCCCAATGATATCTGGAAGGAAACCTCCAATGTAGGAACCAAATTGGGAGAAACCCTATTCCACACCCAAATTATACTCCAATAGAGCCTATTCATTGATCTAAATTGACATGAAACTTACTACAATAACCTCCAATGAAATGTTCTGGAGTAAATATTTCCTTGAATCACATGACTTTCATATTGGATGTAGGATTTAAAACTGAACTAAAACATATATCCATTTAGTATCACTTTATACTATTTAGTGTATGGTATGATATCTACAACCATAAACTAGGACTCTAGGTCAAATAATCACAACATTAAACTATGTGCAATACTTATTAGGAATGCATAGTGTGTTGATGGGCCCCCTAGATCCTCCTTCACATTAGGTTTTTCATGACACAACACTACACATATCCTCTTGAGAAACTCAACCCTTAGTCATAGATTTAAGACCATAAACTAATATTCACCTTATATTCCAGAAAGAAAGACCATAAAACTATTTCTAATTGGTCCAAGAATTATGAACCTAAACAGTTTATATCCCTTATAGTCGAGGATATATGAAATTAAACTAAAAATCAAAATTTTATTGGATTCTTGAATTTAAAAGGCACTCCATATCATATTATACACATGAAATTAAACTAAATATGAACCATCTTCTCCCCTGTATGACATTAAACTACATGGTCGATTTCCATGCATGAACAAAAACAGCACATTACTATAGACCTCATAAGAGAGACCATTACCCTTAGTGTCAGTCTACCATCACACCATAATTCAATACTTATGTGTGGATTGATCCCCATTCCAATGAGATATGTAGGGATTCCTAGATCCCATATAATGGACGAACCACCACATGATATATAAAACACTCCTCTCCCTATGTACATACCAACCCTACGCAACGAGCTTTTATAAAGAACTATGTATTGTTTGATTCTTATTACGATGAGATATATAGTGACACCAGAAGCCTATATAGTTGGACCATCCACATATTATGAAAAAAATCCCCTTTATTTAAAAAAAATTAAATTATTTGAATTTTAACACAGTCCCTTTCCTTGATTTTTCTTTTTTAAGAATGTTTCCATCACTATACATATGACCTTGATATGTGTGGGGAATTATTTTCAAGAACTACATGTTGTATGATTCCTAGAATTATAGGATATTTAGTGACACTTAGATATCCAATAATGGGTCATGTTGCAACATAAAATAAATAAATAAATAATATTATAACTATACCTATGTACAAGCTAGAACTTTAGAGGGATATTTCATTAATGAACTGCACATGACAATATTACTCCCATCATAGGATATATAGTGATTCCCAGATTTCCAATATTGGGTCCAACTATAGTTACTGATAAAAAATTACCCCTGTGAATGGTTCAATGCTATATGGGGAGCCATTCAGAACTATGTATGATATGATTCTCAATTAATGAGATACAAAGAAGTGCCTGGATCCTACATCATAGTCGAGCCACCAGAATAAAAAATTGCATGTCCATGCATATGGGTCAGTCCAATGTGAGGGGACTTTGAGAACTACGCAAGGATTAATTCCCCTCTTCATGAGATACATATTAATTCTAGTATATCATGTCCTTATCCTAGCATGAGGGTAAAGAAAAAAGTGTTTTCCCTAATCCTACTTACAAAAAAGGATCTATACATGATATCATAATTTGGGCTCACTCATTTAGGGTTCCATCAATGAAAAAGAAATGTACCCTCATAAATATGATTCAGATCTATGGAGGGAACTTTACACTGTATGGAAAACATCGGTATGTATGATTCTAATGTGTTTGGACACATTCTTTATATTTTTCATAATATGTGCCCTGGCTATAAGGACCCGGCCATAAACATTACTTAATATTGTATTAAATGAATAATTCACATTGAGGATCTTATCAGGTTTAGTGTTTTAGGGAATTAGGAAATAACCATTACATCTCAAAATATTACAAAGTAGGAACTTCTACCCAGAATCCACTTTTTTTCATAAAATTAAAACTCTTGAAAAAAAAATCATGTATAATTCCATGTTAATGAGGGCATGGATTTTCCTTGATCCCATCCTTGACCCTATTCATCTATAAGTCCTGAAAAAAATTTCAAAACATGGGATGAGCATAAAAGGATCAGTAAGGGTTATAAAACAGTGAATGAAAACATTTGTTCATAAATACATAAAAATCATGAACTTATTTACATACCTCATGAAATCATAAGATTTATTAAAGACACATAGAAATCATAAATCATAAAGATAACTTGCGGAATCCATACCATACTTACATTGTAGCTATCACAGCTACATATGGAGTTAATTTGGAATACCCATCATCGTATATTCCCTAAATCTCTTATGAGAAACATTCACGTTTACCTCCATCACGTTACCCAATGCATTGGAGAGCTATCTCGGGCTCACCCACCGTAGATTTACCACGGAACCACCAGTATACTTAAATAATCCCCATTAACCATAACATGATCTTAACACATAACATAAACATAAAGGAAAGATAACATTTCCACATTGCAATAATAAAATATCATTACAAGTTATTGAAATAATAAATCCATTCTCAAAATCATTTTCAATACAAAAATATATAAAAAGTGTATTTGGTATTTATTTTTCCTTTTAAAAACATTCTGTCTTGTTAATGAAGCCAAATATCAAATAATACTCAAGGTGGTGGAAAGGTCATTGTCACTACTTATGTTAATGAAACATTACTTTTTTTGTTTTGTAAAATGCTTCGTAGAGAAAATATTCCTTTTGAATATATGTAAACATCAAAGGGTTTTATACATCGTATAAAATAAAGTCATGTATAAAACTAAAAATGCCTCAATGAAAAGAGATTGAGATGAGGTCCCTTACCTCGTGTCCGACTTGACCAGTTCATTCATTAATCTCCTGAATAATAAATTAAAGTTAATTAATACATTCTTAAGAACATTTTTCAAGTTTATTATTCTTTTTATATCACATATTACTGTGTTATAATCATTATGTAATCATTTTAATTTAATAACGTCTATTTTGTCGATATTTGGTACTTGAGTCAAAAATGGACTTCTTATAATTACATGTTTCTCACATGGTAAAAGATTCATTATATCTAGAATTATATTCATGATTTGGGTATCCTATATACCATATATATCCAGCATGTACATGTATTTATAATAGTACATAACATTTGGAGGTATGGAATGAAATGCACAGTTCATGGAGATGGTAAGCCGTACGTACGCATGAACGCTACATTCATTTATATTTCCTATTTTAATGGAATTAAAATATAATGATACATAGGTATATTATAATTCCAGTATAATATAATATATAATATCATTAACTCTATCCTTTATACATCCCACATAGGGCATTAACGAGTCACATCACTTTGAGTGGGAAGTAGTCTGCACTTTCTAAAATGAGATTATCGTATTTACCCACGATGGTAACCATAAAGGTTTGATATAATTGGGAATTACATAAGCACAAAGAAATAATAAAGATAATATATATCATATATAAATATAGTTCCATCATAATGGCCACCATGAGAGGCGGTAAGATGTAATTGAACAATCATCGTTTCGTGATGCGTTAGATTTCCATCCACAGAAACATTATGTTCTTCATCCATTAGATATAGGTGTGTGTAATTGTAGTTAGAATACTTATCATAACAAAATCCTAGTATATTGAGGATACTGGTGTTGTTACAAAAGAAAAGAAATAAAATGATTTTAGTGGTTGGAGAAGCAAAATAAATGAAAACAATTTAAGAGAAACTGTTACGTTTAATTTGGATAACTCACTTTGGTTTGAACCAATGGACTTATTGAAGTGCCTTATTCATAAGACAAGGCTTCTATGAGGAGTAGAGGGATTTAGGGAGATTAATTAAGCATAGTTTGGATGAGCGAAATGGCTTGAGAGGTGTGAGGAATTGCATAGAAGTGGTCTCTTTTTATAAGGGAGAGGAGGGGCTCTTTAGGAAAGAGTGAAAATATTATTTTATAATATAATGATATTCAGTTTCTAATGGTCCAAAAATAATTAAGGTCTAAGATAATATGACTCATAATCGAAATAAATTCATCCAATCATAATTGGAGATGTTTTGGATAATATTTTATTAATTATAATCTTATTTAATTAAATTATTTATTAGTCAGGTAAAAACTGCATCATTATTGTGTCATAAATAATTTAATTTATATGGTGTCTAAAAATTATAAAACAAATACCATGATTTAAGAAATCATTCTATATTTCCAATTAATATTTATAGTCGAAAATAGGACTTATATAACACCATAAAAAAATTTATTACTAAACACTTTTTGTTAATGTCACTTTTCCCTTCACATTAAATTAATTAATCTAAATTGTCATTAGCACTCCCATGTGGCTCAATGGGGTCCCAAAATCGACCAAAATATGCCCATGGTTGGACATGACTCATCCAATAATATTAGGAAACGTTTAAGGGTTATTTTATTTTATTATAATATTATTTCATTACCCTTATTTACCCGATTTACCCTTTAACCACGTAAATAAAATATTTACTGAAGTAAATATTTAAAATGACTAAAAATAAAATTTTCCTATTTACACAATATAAACCTCCTAATTCCAAATATGGAATCCATTTCTCCAAATTCAAAACAAAGAAGTTTCATAAATTAATTTAAATATTATTCCCGTTGTCAAAACAAAAGGCGTGTTTTTAAGAAATATTAACTATCAAAAGATTGACAGTTGATTATATACAATTTAAATGTAAAATTGCTTATAATGACCAAAATTAGATTAAATGGAAAAAATATAATCTATTTACACTTTAAAACCAATTAAAAGGATAATCTTACCATATAATTAAATTAGATTAAAACATAGTTTTGAATTAAAATACAATATTTTCACTGTTCCCTAAAAAATGAACTTTATCATAAAAATATCATAAAATTACCCAAAGTCAATTATGATTTCTTCATTCTAAAGAAAGATTTTATTTGTTCATATAGAATGTATTAAAGTGACAAAAACTATATTTAAAAAGGGTTCGCCATTAAAAGGTGATAAATCGTCCTTTTAATGAAAAATATGCTTAAAATTAGATTCATTCACTTTTTAAGATTCTAACTTTTATTTGATAAATGTAAATATATTTAACAATCATGTATAATAATATTTTAGTCAGTTTTGTTCATTCCTTCCAATACAATGGCTAGGATTTAACTACCGTTTAAAATAATAATATTATATTATTAGTGTGCAACATAAAATTCCAAAGAAACCCGCTGTTGCGTATCGGGTACGCTATCGAACATAGCAACCCATTTAAGATAAAATTAATATTTAATTCACAAATATTAATAGATATGAAAATCTATTATTTTTCATTTACCTGGGATGTTACATCCTTCCCCCCTTTTGGAAATTGCATCCTCACAATTTTTATCCACTTATCAAAATAAGTGTGGGTATTTATCCCTCATAGCATTTTCAGATTCCAACATTGCCTCATCAACCATATGGTTTTTCCAAAAAACCTTTACCTGGTGAATTACCTTATTCTGCAACACCTGCTCTCTATGGTCCAGAATCTGGACTGGTTGTTCTTCATAAGAGAGATTCTCTTCCAACTGAACTACCTCTGGGCTCAAAACATGAGATGGATCTAGCATATACTTTCTCAACATCGAAACATGAAAAACATTGTGTACCTGGGATAAAATTGAAGGTAAAACTACTCTGTATGCAACTAATCCAACTTTATCTAGAATTTAATAAGGTCCAATGGACCTTGGACTCAACATTCCCTTCCTACCAAAATGCATCACACTTTTCCAAGGAGAAACATTCAGAAAGACATGATCACCTACCTAAAAAAAATATCCTTCCTCCGGTTATCCACATAACTTTTATGTCTTCTCTGAGCTATTATCATGTGCTTCTAAGTCAACCGAACTTTCTCTACCATCTCTTCTACCAATTATGGTCCCACCAGCTTTCTTTCACCTAATTCATCCCAAAAAGATAGAGTTCGACAACGCTTTCCATATAATGCTTCAAATGGAGCCATCTGTATACTAGAATGAAAACTGTTATTATAAGAAAATTCAACCAAATAAAGATGTTGGTCCCAACATCCCTGGTTGTCCATCGACCAAGAACGTAACATATCCTCTAATGTCTGAATTTTTTGTTCTGACTGCCCTTCTTATTGTGGATGAAAAGTTGTACTAATGTTTAATTCAATACCTAATGAATTCTAAAGGCCTTTCCAAAAGTTAGAAGTGAAACTGGGATCACGATCAGATACAATGGAGAGGGGAACTCCATGCAACGTGACTATCTCTTTAACATACAACCGAGAATGTTGATCTAGAGACAAAGTATCTCTAATAGGAATAAAATGAGCAGACTTAGTCAATCAGTCAACTATAACCCAGATTGCATTATTACCTCACGATTTCTTTGGTAATACAACAACAAAGTCTATGGATTTATTTTCCTATTTCCAATCTGGAACGGGTAGAGGCTGAAGCATTACTTTCGGTAACTGTCACTCTACTTTAACCTACTATCAAGTCAAACACTTCATAGTAAAATCAGCAATATCTCTTTTTATTCCATCCCACCAGTAATACTCCCGAAGATCTCTGTACATCTTAGTACTGCCAGGATAAACTGAAAACAGAGAACTATGAGCTACAAATAACAACTCATTATTCAACTCTGGATCACAAGGCACACATAATCTCTTTACAACCCTCAAAACACAATCATTATCAATGTTAAATTCAGACAACATACCCTTATGAACCAACTCTAACTTTTTCTGCAACTCACTGTCTTCCTTTTGCGCTTTCTTTATTCTGTCTGATAGAGACGATATCACTGACACTTGAAACAAAACAGAACAATTTCCTGCGACAACAACTTCTATGCTAAATTTCATCAAATAAAAAACCAAAGGATCTTGTTCCAAACATATCATGGCTAATGAGACATTACTTTTCCAACTCAAATCCTCGGCCACTTTATTTTCTTTTCTCGGATGGTAATGGATCGTGCAATCATAATCCTTGATTAATTCCTATTATCTCCTCTGTCACATGTTCAATTAATTCTGAGTGAATATATACTTCAAAATTTTGTGATCAGTATATTTTTCACACTTCACTCTATACAAATGATGTCTCCAAATTTTTAAAGCAAAAATAACAGCAGCTAATTCCAAATCATGTGTAGGGAAATTTAACTCATGTTGTTTCAACTGACATGAATCATAAGCAATTACCTGATCATTTTTCATTAGGACGCAACCCAGTCCTTTCAACGAAGCATCACTGTAGATAACAAACTCACCATTTCTAGAAGGCAGTGCCAAAACTGGAGCATTCACCAATATCATTTTCAATTCCTGAAAACAATCATCACATTCTTTTGTTGAGATGAACTTAACACATTTTTGAGTTAACTTAGTCATTGGACTAGATAACCATGCAAAGTTTTCAAAAAACCTCTGGTAATAACCTGCCATACCAAGAAAACTATGAATCTCTGTTATATTTATAGTTCTTGGCCATTCTTCAACAACTTTTGGTTTTGCAGGATCAACAGTTCTGCCAATTTTTGAAACAATGTGACCAAAGAATGAAATTTGTTGTAACCAAAACTCACACTTTCTGAATTTTCCATAAATTTTCTTTTCTTTTATGGTTTTCAAGGCAAACCTTAAATTAATTTCATGTTCCTCTTTAATTTTTTAATAAAGAAAATTATCATCAATGAACACAACCACAAACTTATCCAAGTACTGACGGAAAATTCTATTCATAAGATCCATGAATATAGAAGGTGCATTGGTTAAACCAAAAGGATTAATTACAAATTCATAATGGCCATATCTAGTACGAAATGCTGTCTTCAGAACATCGGCTTCCTTTACTTTCAACTGATGGTACCCCGACCTCAAGTCAATCTTCAAAAAATACTGAGCTCATTGGACCTGATCAAAAAAATCATCAATATGAGGAAAAGGATACTTATTCTTAACAGTGATGTTATTCAATGCTCTATATTCAATGCAAAGTATCATTGAACCATCCTTCTTTTTAACAAACAAGACAGGAGCACCCCAGGGTGATGTGATAGGTCAAATGAAACCTTTATCTAATAACTCCTGGAATTTCTTTTTAACTCTAAAAGTTCAATTTGATCCATTTGATAAGGGGTTTTTGAAATTGGCTTAGCATCAGGAACTATGTCAATAGTATATTCAACTTCTTGATTAGGTATAATACTAGGAAACTCATCAGGAAAAACATCAAGGTACTCATTTACCACTGGCACATCATTAATCTGAATAGTTCCTTCATTTTCAACAATATGTGCAAGGTAACATTCATTTCCATGTTTTACCAGTTTTTCGACTTCTTGATATGTTTTTAAAAGCATGGGTTCATTCTTGTACACAAACTGAAAATCTTCTGAAAAGAAACCTCTTTAGCTCTGCAGTCAATCTTATCATGATAAACAGAAAGCCAATCCATGCACAATATAACATCAAACTATACTAGAGGCAAAAAAATAAGGTTTGTAGGTAGATTATTTACTCACACAAGGACATGAATGTTTTTATGTTTCTTTTTTGCCTCAACATTTCCTCCAGGTGTTTTTACTGTATGTTCAGTATTCATATCATGAGATAGAATTCCCAATTTACTAGAAAACTTTTCAGAAATGAAAGAGTGTGTAGACCCTGAATTAAACAACACATTGCCATAATCCGAACAAACAAACAATATAGCTGATACACCTTCATTTCATGGCCCAACATCTGCTGAAGTAGTTGAAAAGGATTTCGCCACGCCTTTCTGCTTGTAGTCTTGCTGATTTCCTTCGGTTGAGTTCCTTGTTGGACACTCATTTTCATAATGACCCATTTCATTGCACTTAAAATATTTTACTAACTGTAAATCAGATTTTGTCTTACCATTACCCTGATCTTTTTCAGTGCAATTAAGAGCCTTATGTGCCAATTTACCACATCAGTAGAACTTACTAGAATTCAAAAGACATTCCCCATCATGATTTTTACCACAATTTTCACAAACTATATACTTAAGCTTCTTACCATCAGACTTTTTTGAAGATTTATTTCCTTTCACCTTCCACATCAACATCTTATTTTGTTGTTTGTCAAAGAATACTTGATCATCAGAAAACTCCATTTACACATTCTTCCCACAATGAAGAAGTTTTTCATAACTTTTGAACTCATGAGAAGATAAATCCCTTTGATACTTTGGATTTAATCCCGAGTAAAAATTGTTGATTTTACGATCAAGATCTCGTATGAAGTTTGGAGCATACCTTTCCAGTCGAGTGAATTTTTCTTCATAAGCAGCCACTGATTCATCCTCCTGCCTCAATTCCAGGAATTGTTTTTCCATCCTAAGACGAACCATCTTAGGAAAATATTTCTCCAGAAACATACCTTTGAATTCATCCCAATCAAGAGAATCATTCTCCTCACTATCCATGATATTTTCTTACCATCGACCACCACTGATCAGCTTCACCTTCAAAACGGTAAACCTCCAGACTAACCTTTTGACGTTCTAAACAACCCATGACATCAAAAATATTTTCCAGTGCTTTAATCCACCCTTCAGCTAGCACTGGATTAGATGATCCTCTAAATGATGGGGGATGTTGCCTCATGAAATGATCCAATACTGACATGTTCCTATGTGGTTGATCTGTCTGATATTGTACATGGATGTCACCACCATTTATAGCTTGAGTCAAATATTCCATCACTGCAAAAAACTATTCAGTTCCGATTCCGACCATCTCAGGTTGCTGATTTGGATGATTTTCTTCCTCCTGATGTTGTCCCAACATAGCTTCCCTGTTTCCTTTGCGGAAAACCATTTTAAACAATTAAATATCTTAGGCAGAGAAACATGGTAATTTGTAAATGCTATATGATGTCAATATAAACATAAATTACTTTATGGATATTAATTTAACAATATCCTAACTCTTAACGTTATCTAAACCAACCTCTGATACCAACTATAAGGACCCAACCTTAAACATTACATAATAATGAATTAAAGGAATAATTCACATTGAGGATCTTTTCAGGTTTGTTGTTCTAGGGAATTAGGACATAACCATTACATCTCAAAATATTACAAAGTAGGCACTTCTACCCAGAATCCACTTTTTTTTCATAAAACAAGAACTCTTGAAAAAAAATCATGTCTAATTCCATGTTAAAGAGAGAATTGCTTTTCCTTGATCCCATCCTTGACCATATTCATCTTTAAGTCCTGAAAAACATTTCAAAACATGGGATGAGAAAAAAGGCTCAGTAAGGGTTATAAAACAGTGAATGAAAACATTTGTTCATAAATACATAAAAATTATAAACTCTTTTACTTACCTCATGAAATCATAAGATTTATGAAAGACACATATAAATCATAAATCATAAAGGTAACTTGTGGCATCCATACCATACTTACATTGTAGTTATCACAGCTATATAGGGAGTTAATTTGGAATACACACCTTAGTATATTCCCTAAAACTCTTAGGAGAAACATTCACGTTTACCTCTGTCATGTTACCCAATGCATTTGAGAGCTATCTCGGGATCACCCGCCCTAGGATTATCACAGAACCACCCGTATACGTAAATAATGCCCACGAACCATAACATGATCTTAACACATAACATAAGCATAAAGGAAAGATAACATTTCCACATTACAACAATAAAATATCATTTCAAGATATTGAAATAATAAATCCATTCTCAAAATCATTTTTCAATACCAAAATACATAAAATGTGTATTTGGTATTTATTTTTTGTTTTAAAAACATTCCGGCTTGTTAAGGAAGCCAAAGATCAAATAATACTCACGGCGGCGGAGAGGTCATTGTCACCATTTACATTAAAGAAACATTCCATTTTTCCATTCAGTAAAACACTTCGTAGAGAAATGATTCCTTTTGAATAGAAGTAAAATTCAAAGGGTTTAATACATCATATAAAAGAAAGTCATGTATAAAACTACAAATGCCTCAATGAAAGGAGATTGAGATGAAGTCCCTTAACTCGTGTCCGACTTGACCCATTCATTCTTTAATATCCTGAATAATAAATTAAAGTTAATTTTTACTTGCTTAAGATCCTTTTTCAAGTTTATTATTCCTTTTATATCACTTATTACCATGTTATAATCATTATGTATTCATTTTAAGTTAATAACGTTCATTTTCTCAATATTTAGTACTTGAGTCAAAAATGGACTTCTTATAATTATATGTTGTTCACGTGGTAAAAGGTTCATTATATCCAGAATAATATTCATGATTTGGGTATCATATATATCATATATATCCAGCATGTACATGTATTTATAATATTACACAACATTTGGAGGTACGAAATGAAATGCACCGTTCATGGAGACGGTAAGCCGTACGTACGCATGAACACTACTTTCATTTCTATTTCATATTTTAATGGAATTAAAACATAATGATACATAGGTATATTATAATTCTAGTATAATATAATATATAATATCATAAATTCTATCCTTTAAACATTCCACATAGGTCATTAACGAGTCACATCACTTTGAGGGGGTGGTAGTCCGCACTTCCTCAAATGAGATTATCGTATTTAACCACCATGGAAACCATAAATATTTGATATAATTGGGAAGTAAATAATAATAAAGAAATAATAAACATAGTATATATCATATATAAGTATAGTTCCATAATAATGGCCACCATGAGAGGCGGTAAGATGTAATTGAACAATCATCGTTTCGTGAGGCGTTAGTTTTCCATCCACAGAAACATTATGTTATTCATACATTAGATGGAGGTGTGTATAAGTGTAGTAAGAATAATTATCATAAAAAATCCTAGTATATTGAGGATACTATTGTTGTTACAAAATAAAGGAAATAAAAATATTTTAGGGGTTGGAGAAGCAAAATAAAAGAAAATAATTTAAGAGAAACTGTTACCTTTAATTTCGATAACTCACTTTGGTTTGAACCAAATGACTTCATGAAGTTCCTTATTACTAAAATAAGGCTTCTAGGAGGAGTAGAGAGATTTAGGGAGCATAATTAAGCAGATTTTGGAAGAGCCAAATGGCTTGAGAGGTGTGATGAATTGCATAGAAGTGGTCTCTTTTTATAAGGGAGAGGAGGGGCTCTTTAGGAAATAGTGAAAATATTATTTTATAATATAATGATATTCAGTTTCTAATGCTCCAAAAATAATTATGGTCCAATATAAGATGACTCATAATCGAAATAAAATCATCCAATTAGAATTGGACATGTTTTGGATAATAATTTAATAAATATAATCTTATTTAATTAAATCATATATTGATGAGGTAAAAACTGAATCATTATTGTGTTATGAATAATTTAATTTATTTAAGGTCTGAAAATTATAAACAAATTCCATGATTTAGGATATCTTTTTAGCTTTCCACTGAATATTTATAGTCGAAAATAGGACTTATATAACACCATATAAAAATTAATGACTAAAAGATTTTTGTTAATGTTACTTTTGCCTTGACATTAAATTAATTAATCTAAATTGTCATTTTCACTCCCAAGTGGCTCAATGGGGTCACCAAATCGACCCAAAGATGCCCATGGTCGGACATGACTCATACAATAGGATTAGGACACGTTTAATGGTATTTTTATATTATTATAATATTATTTATTTACCCTTATTTACCAGATTTACCCTTTAACCACGGTAAATAAAATATTTACTGAAGTAAATATTTAAAAAGTCTTAAAATAAAATTAAACTATTTACACAATTTGAACCTCCTGATTCCAAATATGGAATCCATTTCTCCAAATTCAAAACACAGAAGTGGCAGAAATTAATTTAAAATTAATTCCCGCTGTCAAATCGAAAGGTGTGTTTTTATGAAATATTAACTATCAAAAGATTGATTGTTTATTATATACAATTTAAATGTAAAATTGCTTCTAATGACCAAAATTATATTAAATGGTAAAAATATAATCTATTTACACTTTAAAACCAATTAAATGGATAATCTAACTATATAAATAAATTAGACTAAAACATAGTTTTGAATTAAAATACAATATTATTACTATTCCATAAAAAATGAATTTTTTCAAAAAAAATATCAAAAAATTACCCAAAGTAAATTAAGATTTCCTCATTATAAAGAATGATTTTATTTGTCTTATAGAATGTATTAAAGTGACCAAAACTAGATTTTAAAAGGGTCGCCATTAAAAGGTGATAAATCGGCTTTTTAATGGAAATTAAGCTTAAAATTAGATTCATTCACTTTTTAAGCCTCAAGAATTTATTTATAAATGTAAATATATTTAACAAACATGTATAATCATATTTTAGTTAGTTTTTTTCATTCCCTCCAATACAATGACTAGGAGTTAACAACTGTTTAAAATAATAATATTATATTATTAGTGTGCAACGTAAGATTCCAAAGAAACCCGCTGTTGCGTATCGGGTACGCTATCAAACATAGAAACCCCTCTAAGCTAAAAATAATATTTAATTAACAAATATTAATAAATATGAAAATCTATTATTCTTCATTTACCTGGGATATTACACTGGGAAATTTTGATTCTCCACAATCTTTCCATTTCCATCCAAAGGGGAGGATTAGTGTCCCTAGAAATCATTTTATTCACTAATTATGATATGCCATATTTCGATTTTCATAAATCACCCAAAAAGGGAGTTATCAACCATATAAAAAAATTTCATCATGAAATAACTTTTATAACTTTAAAAGATCTAATGATATTTTTTTCCCAAACAATTTTTCTTAATCTAGTGACAACCATCACCATGGTTTACATTTTACCTCTTCATATACAGGGCATGATAGAATATTTTATCCCAATGAGATTTTTTTATTGCTCATCGATTCCAAACAATATTATATTAGCCATATGAAAAAAATATGAAATAAAAAATATCATCCTTGTCACATGATCTCAAACTCTACAAAATTTTCATCAGTTCGTGATGGTATACTGTTGTATTACCACATGTAGAATGAATGAGAATCCCAAAGAAACTAGCTCTGGGTGACTAGTGTACAAAATGTGAGTGCCTCTTGCAAGGTGATTCCCCAAATTCATAAACTATATTTATAGAGCCTCATGCCTTTATTCAAATAGATTCACCTACATCCTTACTACCTGAAGTAAAATTGTATGGCTATTTTCCTCATTACATGGAACTAAACTGACTGATTTTGATGAACTAAATCAATATTGATTCCTATTATCGCATGCCAAATAGTGATACCCAGATCATATATCCCGATCCATCCACAATATCAATATCAATTCCCACACTCTCCTATGTATGATACAGATATTCAAATGTGGATCTATTATAGGTCATCACACTATTTCTGAGCCCATATTAGAAAAGAGTATTCCCATTCCCTAATATAATTTGATCAATGTACTTAATATACCCTATACCTACAAGTTTATTCATTCTCACTCCGAAGAGACATGTATTTAAATATGGATCATTCGTCTCAGGTCCAAACTATAATAAAAGCCCCCTTTTGTTGCAAATGGGTTTGACCTAAAAAAGGAAAACCATCCTACATATTATCTTGTAATTCAAATGTGATATTATCCTACCATATTCATGCATTTTCTTTCTATAAACAGATTTTTTTGAAAAAATTTGATCCACCATAAAATTTATCTCAATATCAGTAATAGGATTTCAGTGTCTTGAGGACACCTCTATTAGCCTTTTCATAACATTTCCTTGTTTTGATCTGTATAAAATGCCTTCGATTGGCCTATCAACCAATGGAAAATTCCATCCTATAAGAGACTACTTCTATCATTATAAGCCCTAAATATATTTTTCCCATTACTCTAAGGATTCAGATGCCCCAAAATTGTAGATTTCATATTTCCACCTTTTCATTCCTAAAAATGGTGGAATATTATTGGACATATTACCATTAAATGTGTAAATCACTAATCATTTTGTCAATCAAAGGAAACAATAAAAGTATATGCCCAAAAATACATGTCATAAGATGTTGAACTACACAGTCCAAATCCTAAATGCATGACATTTACTACACTATTCTATACCTTCCATTACACCAACCAAATTATCCATGGAGTAGTTTCCCCTTCATGGAAATTTCAAATATCGATTTCCTTTTCATTCTAAGAATTATTTTCTAATAAACCACCATTCATTGTTATGGGGGATCGAGATCACCAAAAACTTCTCAACCATTAGGAATAGAAGGTCATAGACCTAAGGAAACTATTGTTTGACTATGTATGATATTCCCTGCATGGATTTATATTAATTTTTCAGAAAAAAGGCTTGCCAACCAGATAAAATTCACCCCAATTGGAGGCATATTTTACCTCCATAAGGATTTAATACATTGTGCTGGAAAGATCCTTTTTAAATATTCTTCACAATTATTCCCTATTTAGTTGTCCCGCATCATGATTTAGGTCCAATAATCTCACAATCATGTCTCAAACTTTCAATTACATAATTCAGAAAATTTGGACACACTCTTGGATAAAAAGGCTTTCTAGGGTTGTGGCCCTATGATTCGTTGTCAAATATATTTGAAATAAAATAGTAGTTACATTACTCCGACATTCAAGAATTTAAACTACAAATTAAAATAAACACATTACTCAGTAGGCTGCAAACCTACTATGGGAACCCTTGAAAAAATTCATGTCTCAACTCACTAAAGGTGTAATATACATGGTTAGGATAAAAATTTATCAACAAAAAGAAAAATTCAAAAAATTATTTGTCAGAAACCAGAAAATGGAGGCCTAAGAAAAATCCAAGCCATTCCTGCCATGACTACACCATAGTGGACTTTGGAAAAAATTAGGGTAGAAAATAAAAATACCAAACATTTTTTGGGTTCAGATAGTAACCGTAGAAACAATAAAACTATGCTTGATAGATTCCATGACCCATAAAAAAATTAGATCATTACATGATTCATCATCCAAATTAGAAAACCCTTTTATTTCTATTTAAACATACAAGTAAAGATGGAAAAAAGATAAAAATGGATGAAAAAAAAATTCATTCATTACTAAGGATTTTTCGGATCATAAGCACCATAAATACTCTCCCTAACATTTTTTGGTAATAAAAAATGAAAAACAAATGAAATCACTATAATAAGACTTGACTTGGTTGATTTATATGATTGAAAAACATCTGGCATAAGCTGTTAAGAGCCTGATCAAGATTAGTTCTTTTTCCTCTTTTAGATTCATCAAATGGACTTATTTTATTAATGAATTCCCATTTAGATTGGGATTGTTTTGATGGATTATAGTTCATTTTTTGATGATGACAACTGTTCCTTTTTAATGGCCATAGAAGCCATATATTCTCTAAAATCTACATAATGTGAGACCATTAAATCATAAAATCAATTATTTTCATCATGTAAGAGAATCAAATCTATATAATGTTCCCTTAATTCATCTACATGACGATTAGAAAGATTAAAATGGATAATATTACACTCAAAGGCACCCAGATTTTCCCTAGAGGTGAGGAATCGATGAATATGAGAACATGTGTCGGTAATAAAATTAGTCTGCATCAAAGACATGGAAAAGTTAGCATATTCTCCCTATTGTGGTAACCATATTTTCAATGTCTGTATCTAGTGTAATAATTTAGACATGATGTCAAGCTCACTTTTATAAAACATGATGTTCAATGACTGTACTAGGAGCTATATCCTATATACATTCATCTATGGGTATATAATATGGGATCACATTCACTACAGATATTCTTACTCCTAATATTGATGCTAGAGGGAAAAATACTCCATCACCCCCAATAGTTTGAATATAGGATCCAATTTAATAGGTTTTTTTAGTTGTTGGAATACCTAATATTGTTCCACTCCGACTAGAATCAATAGGGCTTCTATGGAAACCAGTTAGAAGTGCGGTGTTTTCACTACTCCCAAAAAAAGTAGTGCCTGAGAATGAAATTCCATCAGAATGTGTGTGAAATCCGGAAGAAATTATTTATTTTTCAAGAATGGGTGAAGATAGAATGATGAGAAGAGAATTATGAGATGATAGTTGTCTATGTACAAATCAGACTAGCTTCCACAATACCTCATTAGTATAATATTTCATCCATATATTTTAATAAACCCAGGACAAGTTGGCCAAATCCATCACATGAGGTAAATAGATTTATATTCAAGAACCCTCACACAACCTAATCATCAATAGTTGATAAATTATGACTAGTTGTGATTTCATTGTAGTCATATTAATAAGGTAAGTATGTAACCTATTTCAGCATCCAAATTTTGATGAAGACCTGTAAGTATCATAGGTATTTCAAATGGTTTCTATGTCCACATGAGCGGTCAAAAACCCATCTCTCAAGGATAAAGTGTAAAAAGATCTTTCTGAAGTACCTATACAATTTTCTACTATCACTCCAATAGGTGTTGGATAAAGAATGAATGAAAAATGGGAGAGATCATTCAATAGATCAACAACATCATTAATGAATATGGATTTTGGGTAACTGATATCATTTTTAGAAATGTGTGGTCAGTGGTTGAATGAAGAATTGTAGTGGAATACTCATATTCACAACATCTCAAGTATTCATCCACCTAACCATATATGAATAACAACATACTCCTAAGGTGATATAGAGAACATACCTTCAGTATATGGCCAAAAAATTAAAAAATATGGTAAAGGGTGGGAACATCTAAGTTGATTGATATTCCCTCCTCCAATGTTGCTGCCATAATTAATGCATAGTCTTAGTAACTCGTATAAACATCATGATATGTAATGATCCATACAATAAAAAACATGAAGAAAAATTCAACACCACCAAATTCTGAAGATTTATCCGGACATATCCAGTAACCCCTTTTAGTATGTTTTCCATCACTTAGATAATCCCCATACAAACCTGGAATGCATTAGGATTTTTTATTTGGATGAGTTTTGTATATTAAAAATTAGGTCTCAGGACACTAGCAAGAAGAAATATTTGATCCAATCACTTAAAATAATAAGTGAAAGTGTTAGGAGGGATGAGTTAGCAATTTATCTCTTGCAATTAGTAGATCCATCAAAAATGGAGATAAATGAAATGGGTTTTTTCAGGTGCTGACTATTGGAAGGAATTCATCATTCACATTGTCATGAATATGGATTCCTCCAAATTGGTAATTTTCCCATAATCCGATCTCATCTTCACCATGATATAAGATGAAAGTGTTGGTTTTTGAACACCAATAACTGATTATTTTATATAATATTTCGTTTGGTGAGTAACCCATAATATAAGATATCAATATTGCCTAATATAAACCAACAAACACCATCTAATAAGAAATTCCATATAGTTTTGGTGCACCAAAAATTTCTAAGTCCATTCGTCTTAAAAACTCCTTCCAGAGTAGAAATCCCACATGGATATCCACCCTCAATTGGGATCACCTCACAAGAGGATAGGGATGGATGGATAATATTGAATGGAAGACTACACAGATATATAATCTTTATATTGGTTTCATTGAGTACACATATATTCATTAAAAATGGATAACTTCTCTTGGATAGATTTAAATACAATTTCTTGCATAGCACAAATGTTCACCTGAACCCAATCCAAAGTCACGTCAAAAAAGACTGGTGGAATATTATGATCATATTATGGAATGGTAGCATCATTTTGACGACAAAAATTATATAGTGGTAATCTATTGTACACCGAGTAATTCAGAACCTCTAGAAAAAGTAAAATCATCATATTACCATCATGATGGATGTGGTGATAGTTATGTTTTCTTTAATATTATCAGAAATATAAATTCTGATTTTAGTCACATACATAGAATAAAAATGAGAGGCATGGATTCATTTATCAACATTTTATCCCTATAAAAGGATCAATGAAAAATAAGTCATATTCTATGAAAATTAAATAATCCACCAATGGGGTGATTGGAATATGGAGCATTCTTCCTGCGAGGTTCTCAATATGCAAGGAATTAAATCATTGAATTATTATGTGGCTATAGGGAGAGCCTGTGTAATATTCACACATGGTATCTTTGATTTATTGAAAGGTCATTCAAAATGAATATTGCTACAAGGAAGAGTAGAACGTGGAAGTGATTTTAGGGAGGGATCTGTTCACATAGATATTTGGTAAATGAAAAATGATCATGGTCCCCCTTTTTATAGTAGTGGTCCCCTCCATGGGACCACACGCATTCTGAAAATTGGGTCAAAACATGACCAATATCATCATCAAAATCACATTACATTCATCCGTATCATAGAAAATTATAAATGGGGGATTTTTCGTGTACTACAATATTTTTATGGAGGATAAATATAATTTCATGAAATTGATAAGTGTAAAAAAAACATGAAGAAGAGTTCAAGAAGGTGTTGAAGGGAGTAAAGCTTACAAAGAAGGCTCAGGTCAGCATAAAAAATTACACTATGTAGACCTCAACATTGCATGGTGGTCTTCTACTCCCTGAGGTATCTGTTGAGTGAAATCAGTCATAGGAAATGACAGTACCATCAATAATCAAAAATGAAATAAAATTTTTTTAGGGTCAATTATTGATCTACTCCCTTATTAACTACTACCAACAACAAATGATAACTGGTTTTCATGTGGAGGTGGAGCTTTCTATCCCACATAAATGAAATATTTCACAGTTTTGGGTGTCCTTCTAGGGATCCTGCAATCAAAGGACCCACAACCTATCATGGATTGTAAAACCCCGAGATTTTATGAAAAATATTCTTTTTAATTTCATTAATGTCTTGTGTTGTATGCTACACCAAAAGGATCTTTCACAACATGCATCCTTGACTTGCCTTTTATTACATTCAATCGCGACCTTCCTCGATAGCATGTGTAGTACGCAATACCGAGTTTCACTAAACAACGATATGCAATTAAAATATTATTAAAACTAGCCATTATGAATAGTAATAACCACTTTTTTGAAATTTTGTAAATTATATTTTTCAAAATGGACTTCATTTTTGGATTCGGAATATCGAAATTAGCTTAGGGTGAAATTTTGGTACTTTTCGGATAACTTTCATTTTCTGATGAATAGTGAAAATTACTAAATTTTAATTAAAAACAACATTTTTAATCGAAATAATTAATAGTGATAAATTATTAATTTGAGTGGTTTTAAATTATATTTAGAATATATTTTTACTATTTAATACAATGTTTGTCATTGGATGTAATTTCACATTTAAACCAGACATAAACAAGTGTCAATCTTTTGATAGTTATTATCTCTTAAGAACACGCTATATGTTTTGACGACGGGAATTAATTTTTAATTTAATTAATGGACCTAATATGTTTTGAATTTGGTAAAATAGACATCATTTTTGAGTTCATAATATAAAATATAGCTTAGGCCTACTTTTTGGTATTTTTCTGAAAACATTCAATTTTTGATAAATAGTGAAACCACTAAGTGGTAGTTAAAAACTGAATTTTTCATAAAACTTAATTTTAACCCTTTTGTGAGTGGAATTTCAAAAATATGACAGACAAGGTTGATGTCAGTATGTAAAATGTGGTTCAATGAGATGAAAATAATTTTTGGTGAATAGTAACTTTTTAATTTTTTTACCACGGTTAAAAGTAAATAGGGTAATTAAGGGTAAAAATGATATTATTATCACCCTAACACATGTACTAATTCTATTAGATAAGTGTAATTCGACAAAAAACAACTTTAGGAATAAAATGTGACCATTTAGGCCCACATGGATTAGATTAGTACATTTATTATTATTTAATTAAAAGAAGAGTTAAAAGAGTTAAAATCACAGTTTATTTACTAAAACATTTTTAATATAGGGTTATACATAAGATAAATTCAATTGTAAATATTCATTAGAAAGATAAAAAGATTTACTACATAAGTATAATTTTTTTATAATTTTTTAAAATTAAATAATTTAATTTATTTATGACACAATGATGATGTAGTAATTACCATAATAGTGAAAAATTAGAATAATTGATATTATAAATACACAAATAAATATAATTTGAGACTTTTTATGAATTAAACGAATTTTATAAGTTAATATGACATGTTAGGATTGATTTAATTAACTTTGGTCGAAGTAATAATTTTTTTATGAGTATCACAAAAATCAACTATTGAATAGTGTCAAAATTGACATAAAATTGATTTTAAAACAAATATTATATTATTGATTGTTATTTTATTCCTAAAAATCTAAGGTTCGTCCAAGATACTTATATCATGATCGGTGTATCATTAATGGACCACTTGGGGGTCTCTCGGATGTATATGGTATGTTTACTAACTATATAATATAAAAATACAAAGTGACATGGTAAATGTCAATCTAATTAACTAAGAGTTAAAACTAAAAGAAAAGGTTAGTATAATGACCTAAACTTGTCTAAATTATATTGTATGAGAGGATTTAAACCCATCCCCACCTTATATTCGAAATAAATCAATTTGGAGCTATTTAAAACCAAATTTGGCTTTATAATAAAATAATATCTTTAGTTATTCCAAAGGTTCCCCTCTCCTCCCTTATAAAAGGGAACCTCCTCCCCCTCTTCCTCACACCACTTTGAGCCTTCCAGCTCGGCCAAACCCTGAAAAATTCTCTTCTCAACCTCCCTAGAAACATCTTAGAGGTCCTGGTTCTCTTCAACGACCAATTTTCGTGCCCTAAAAGGAGGTCTCAAAGAGGTGCCTGAAAGAAGAGGTAATGTCCGTTACCGATTCTTTCAACTTTATTTCTTCTTCCACTTATTATTCTTAGGTTGTTTCATTATGAAGTAATAACATCAGTATAAATCATATACTTATATGTTATTATAATTATGAAACAACCCTATTTCACCATCTATCCATCCTACGGAAAATGAAATCACCACGCGTGCGTACGTACGGAATACCGTCTCCATGCCGTGGTGTAATCTATTTTCCACCACCAACATACTTGGATGGGTATAATGGTTTAAATAATAACTATATATGATTATTTTAAAGTGATATTTATTATTAAAAAGTATCCATACACTCCAATATAGTCCTATGATCATGAGAATGATATCATCGCTCGTGCGTACGTACGGAATACCGTCTCCACGATGCGATGAGATTCACTCTCCATGATAACCATTCAAGAATGATTATAAAGTATATATAATAAGTAATCATAAAATATAGGACGTAATAATGATACTGGATTTATGTGTATATGTATGTATTTCATCTACTTAATTCCATTCAACACAATAAGGAAACGAAAACAGCGTTCATGCGTATGTACGGCCTACCGTCTCGATGAACGGTGTATTTATTTCCATTTACTGATCTATTATATATATGTATATTCTGAATATATATTATATATAAATCATGTTTTATATTCTGGAATTATTTAATCATGATCTAAGTAATCATATGAATAATGACAAGTCAAAACACGGACAACAAATGAAACGATTTTACCCAAAATCCTCTTTAACATGGAATTTACAAAAGAACGGGTAATATAAAGTCATAAGTGAACCATATATGATATCATAACAATGAGAATGATTCTGTAATAAGTCAATGACATTATTTAAATCATTATACAGGAGGTTCGGACAGTTACGAAGCAAATCAGACCTAAGGTAAGGGAAAATATCACAATCTCATTTTTATCCGAGATTATTTATATTTTGGAATTTACTGGGGTGAATTCTATCATCCATATCCATTTTTCCTCAACATGTAATATTTACATCATTCTACAATAGTTTATATCCAATTTTACCCTTCGATGAGTTTTTAGTAAACGATATGAAAGGAATATTTTTTCATTTTTCGCACGAGGTAGTTTTTGACTTTTCCGAAAAAACTATGAGAAGAATGTTTTTTAACTTATACGGCATGAACGGATTTTAAAAAAAATATTTCCAAGAATCTTCCTTTACAAGTTTTCAAGATTATTTTTAATCAACTTCTTTTAGTTTAAAATTGTATGACATGTTAGGAAAGGAAAAAAAAAATTTGAAGTAAAAAGATTATTTTCCTCAAGAATGAAGTTCAAGAGTGTTTTCAAAATTATTTTCCATCTAAGATAATAAAGGATTCTGTCTCTATCCCTATTATTAAATTTATTTGATTATGTTGTGATGGAAATATTTTTATGAATTCCTTTATCTTATATGAATTGTTTTATGATGTCATGATGTTTAAGATTCCCATTTTTATTACATGGGTTATGCAATGATGTATGATATATGATTTTGTGGCACACATAATAATGGTATCATTATGATAAGGGTGGGACCTATATCTCCCTCCAATGCATTGGGTAAAGATTTTATATCTCATGAGATAGACATGGCTGGAACGGTAGGTTATACCGGTTCAGTGAAACAGGATTGAAACGAGGAGTGAACTCGGTTCAGAAATGGACTTTGTCCACTAAGATAGTCTTGGCAATCAGTCTTGACTAATAAGAAATGATTCTCTATGATTATGTGTGTATGCCAAAAAGTTTCATGTTTTATGTTATGATTATTGGGATTAAATTTCACTACTATGATTTATCCCATGTTATGATATTATGATCTCTTTTGCAGGTTACGATTTCCAAAAATGTTATGTTCTTATGAATATGATGTGATTGATATTTCTTTTGTTTACCGTTACTGAGCCTTTGAGCACACCATTAAATGTTTTATTTTCCCCAGGATATAAAGAAAGGATTTAGATAAAAAAACGGAAGATCTTTATGGGAGATGTTGAAGATCTTTCACCATGATTAGAAGATTATATTCCGAGTTTCCAAAGACACTAAACTATTATGGTCCTTGTGTGTGTGTTTTTGTTATATACTATGTATTCCACTAAATTAATGTAATGTCCATGTACGTCATGCTTCGGGTCTCTACAGTTGGTATCAGAGGAAAGTTTTAGTCAACCTTTGGAAACTAGGGTGCGAAAACGTTAGTGAGATCCCTAGAGATATTTCTAAGGTATGTCTAGGGATGTCCCTAAGGATAAGTATACATATAGGATATAGTTCTAGAACTACGGTAACAATCATAGAATATAACCTAAGATGTTAGATATTTAAGGTAGTCTCCCTTTATTATGTTGCTTTCTCTAGCATGATTTTTTCCTCTCACAATATTCTCTTTGGGTTTCAGAAAATGGCTGGAAACAGGAAGATTCATGATAATGGAGGATATGATGGACAATGGAATGATATTCTTCATGAGAAACCAAATGAAATGGGATTTGGAAGTCCAAACATCATTATTATGCCGAATCAGCAATCTTATAATATGATCAATAAACTCAAATTTGGTAAGTTTCCTGACTCGGCTAATTAGAGAAAGATGGAGTTTCATGATGATCATAGAGGAAAGAATGTTCAATTTCCCCTATGTAAATCATGTGGGAAGAGGCGTCAAGGAGAATGGTTCAAAGGAACTGGAAGATGCTTTGGGTGTGGAAAAGAAGGACATAAAGCCAGTAAGTGCAAAGGTAAAGGTTCAGTTAACACCGTGGATGAGGATAATGATATTGCTACGACATCTAAAATGGTTAAATGTTTTAAATGTGGAATGTATGGGCATTATACAAACCAATTCCCTAAGGGAAAGCCTCGTGAAGAAAATAAGTATGGTCGTATGGGTGATATTTATGTTGATGATGATGAAGAGACTACAAATGATATGTGAGATGAAAGAATTGTTGAAGCTCGGTCAATGGTTTAAGAAGGTAGTAAAATTATTACATGTTTATCAAGTGTAATGTTGTATAAGTAATCTCATGGTACTATGGAATAAAGAGACATCTAAGGAATGTTACACTGTTGTCTTTGCTTATGTTTTGAAAGTGTGTGATGAATGGTACCCATATTTTTCGAAAGTAGATGATATGTGCATAATGAAGGGATAAGGAAGAAATTAAATGTTTGATAGTATTCATGAGCTCATGACTGATAAAAGGAGAAGGTTATATCATGGTTTGAGTATATAGAATTTTTGAATTTTGGTATGTGGAAAGAGTTAACTTTTGATAGCATTTATGTTTTCACTAAGGTTTAATGGATATTCATTTTTCAAGAGAATACATGATTAAGGTATTCAGATGATTGGAATGTGACCAACAAGATAATGGGGGATAAATGATGGTTGGTTGATGACATTTCAAATAATTGTTTTCTTTATACTATGAGTTGGGACCGAAGTATTTTAGATAAAGATTGGAATGGATTATGTTGGACATAAGATAGTTTTGTTTAAGGATAGAAGTTTTTTTCGATATTATTTATGGGATGTTATATTAATGTAGTTTTAGAAAAAGGACAACCTGCAGGATGGGCGACAACCCATCGCGTCGGACAAGGCTGTGAGAATCGAACCCACAACCGAAGTGCGACTGGCCTTTATTGCCTACCAATGGCCTACAGGAAGTCCCTGTTAATAGAAACTAGTTTTATTATATTAAGAAGTATGATATATGATGTATAAGTCAATTTTAGGAACCATATATGATTAATCTCACTATAGATGGACTTATGTATTTTGATAACTTTTCTAACCTTTTGTTTGAGACAGATGGAATGACCCATCATTCTATCACATGATCTGCTAACACATCACGAATGACAAATTCAACTTCATTTCTTTAAGAGATGAAGTGGAAATTGTCCAAAGAACGACCAATGGTGAGACTATACCAAAATCATGAAAGTATTTCCTCTAATTCCAATTTCATCAACTTTAGGGAAATGATCTTGAAAACCAAAAATGTTGTCCTAGTGCTCTTATATCTGATGAATCAGATGGTACCTTCGATCGTCACAAACTTATGGCTTTGTGATTGCTGTCTTTTCCATAGCCATGTTCTCTACCACTCTCCATCAGAACATGATGGTTAGATTTCTCTTCCATATCCATATTTTTACCTATGTGGAGACCCAGTGATTAGTTTATTTGGGTAACCATTATGTTTTATACTTTTTTTTAAAGATTGGTTCTGGTATTCCTTTTTACGATGTTTGTTTCTATTAAAGAAACTTTCTAGTAGTAAACCATTTATAACCCCGACGAATTTCGAGGGTGAAGTTCATTTTAAGGGGGGTAGAATGTAACACCCCGAGATTTTATGAAAAATATTCTTTTTAATATCATTAATGTATTATGTTGTACGCTACACCAAAAGGAGCTTGCAAAAAACGCATCCTTGACTTGCCTTGCATTACATGCAATCGCGACCTTCCTAGATATCATGTGTAGTACGCAATACCGAGTTTCACTAAACAACGATATGCTATTAAAATATTATTAAAAATAGCCGTTATGAATAGTAATAACCACTTTTTGAAATTTTTGAAATTTTATTTTTCAAAATGGACTTCATTTTTGGATTCGGAATATTGAAATTAGCTTAGGGTGAAATTTTGGTACTTTTCGGATAACTTTCATTTTCTGATGAATAGTGAAAATTACTAAATTTTAATTAAAAACAACCTTTTTAATCGAAATAATTAATAATGATAAATTATTAATTTGAGTGGTTTTAAATTATATTTAGAATATATTTTTACAATTTAATACAATGTTTGTCATTGGATGTAATTTCACATTTAAACCAGACTTAAACAAGTGTCAATCATTTGATAGTTATTATCTCTTAAGAACACGCTATATGTTTTGACGACGGAAATTAATTTTTAAATTAATTAATGCACCTAATATGTTTTGAATTTGGTAAAATAGACATCATTTTTGAGTTCATAATATCAAATATAGATTAGGCCTAATTTTTGGTATTTTTCTGAAAACTTTCATTTTTTATGAATAGTTAAACCACTAAGTGGTAGTTAAAAAATGAATTTTTCATAAAACATAATTTTAACACTTCTGTGGGTGGAATTTCAAAAATCCGAGAGACACGGTTGATGTCAGTAAGTAAAATGCGGTTCAATGAGATGAAAGTAATTTTTTGTGAATAGTAACTTTTTACTTTTTTTACCACAATTAAAAGTAAATACGGTAATTAAGGGTAAAAATGATATTATTATTACCATAACACATGTCCTAATTCTATTGGATAAGTGTAATTCGACCAGAAACAACCTTAGGAATAAAATATGACCATTTAGGCCCACTTGGATTAGATTAGGACATTTATTATTATTTAATTCAAAGAAGAGTTAAAAGAGTTAAAATCAATGTTTATTTACTAAAACATTTTTAATATAGGGTTATACATAAGATAAATTCAATTGTAAATATTAATTAGAAAGATAATACGATTTCCTACATAATGATATTTTATTTATAATTTTTAGAAATTACATAATTTAATTTATTTATGACACAATGATGATGCAATAATTACCATAATAGTGAAAAATTAGAATAATTGATATTATAAATACACAAATAAATATAATTTGGGACTTTTTATGAATTAAAATAATTTTCTAGGTTAATATGACATGTTAGGATTGATTTAATTAACTTTGGTCTAAGTAATAATTTTGTTATGAGTTTCACAAAAATCAACTATTGAATAGTGTCAAAATTGACATAAAATAGTTTTTAAAACAAATATTATATTATTGATTGTTATTTTATTCCTAAAAATCTAAAGTTCGGACAAGATACTTATATCATTATAGGTGTATCATTAATGGACCAATTGGGGGTCTCTTGGATGTATATGGTAAGTTAACTAACTATATAATATAAAAATACAATGTGACATGGTAAATGTCAATTTAATTAACTAAGAGTTAAAACTAAACGATAAGGTTAGTATAATGACCTAAACTTGTCTAAATTCTATTGTATGAGAGGATTTCGACCCATCCCCACCTTATATTCTAAATAAATCAATTTTGATCTATTTAAAACCGAATTTGTCTTTATAATAAAATAATATCATTAGTTATTCCAAAGGTGCCCCTCTCCTCCCTTATAAAAGGGCACCTCCTCCCCCTCTTCCTCGCACCACTTTGAGCCTTAAATCTCGGCCAACCCCTGCCAAATTATCTTCTAAACTTCTTTAGAAACATTCTAGAGGTCCTGGTCTTCTTCAAAGACCAATTTTAGTTCCCTAAAAGGAGGTCTCAAAGAGGTGGTTGAAAGAAGAGGTAATCTCTGTTACTGATTCTTTCAAATTTATTTCTTCGTCCACTTCTTCTTCTTAGGTTGTTTCATTATGAAGTAATAACATCAGTATCAATCATATAATGATATGTTATTATAAGTACTAAACAACCCTATTTCACCATCTATCCATCCTACAGAAAAAGAAATCATCGCGCGTGCGTACGTACGAAATACCGTCTGCACGCCGTGGTGTAATCTAATTTCCACCACCGCCTTACTTGGATGGGTATAATGGTGTAAATAATAACTATATATGATTATTTTAAAGTTATATGGATTCTTAAAAACTATACATACACTCGAATATAGTCCCTCGATCATGAGAACGATATCATCGCTCGTGCGTAAGTACGGACTACCGTCTCCACGATGCGATGAGATTCACTCTCCATGATAACCATTCAAGAATGATTATAAAGTTTATATAATAAGTAATCATAAAATTAGGACATAATAATGATACTGGATTTATGTGTATATATATGTATTTCATCTACTTAATTCCATTCAACACAATAAGGAAACGAAAACAGTGTTCATGCGTATGTACGACCAACCGTCTCCATGAATGATGTATTTCTTTGCATTTACTGATCTATTATATATATGTATATTCTGAATATATATTATATATAAATCATGTTTTATATTCTGTAATTAAGTTATCATGACCTAAATAATCATATGAATAATTAGAAGTCAAAAAAACGGACGACAAATGAAACGATTTTACCCAAAACGCTCTTTAACATAGAATTTACAAAAGAACGGGTAATATAAAGTCATAAGTGAACCATATATGATATCATAACAATTAGTATGATTCTGTAATAAGTCAATGACATTATTTAAATCATTAGACAGGAGGTTCGGACACTTACGAAGAAAATCGGACCTAAGGTAAGGGAAAATATCACAATCGCATTTTTATCCGAGATTATTTATATTTTGGAATTTACTGAGGTGCATTATATCATCCACATCCATGTTTCCTCAATATGTAATATTTACATCATTCTACAATAGTTTATATACAATTTTACCCTTCGGTGAGTTTTTAGTAAAAGATACAAAAGGAATCTTTTGTTGTTTTTCGTACGAGGTTCTTTTTGACTTTTCCGACAAAAGTACGAGAAGAATGTTTTTTAACTTATACGGCACGAATGGATTTTTAAAACAATATATCCAAGAATCATCCTTTACAAGTTTTCAAGTTTATTTTTAATCAACTTATTTTAGTTTAAAATTGTATGACATGTTAGGAAAGGAAAACTTTTTTTGAAGTAAAAAGGATATTTTCCTCAATAGTGGAGTTCAAAAGTTTTATCAAAATTATTTTCCATCCAAGATAATAAAGGATTCTGTCTCTATCCCTATTATTAAATTGATTTGATTAGGTTGTGATGCAAATATTTTTATGAATTCTTTTCTCTTATATGAATTGTTTTATGATGTCATGATGTTTAAGAATCCCATTTTTATTACATGGGTTATGCAATGATGTATGATTTATGATTTTGTGGCACACATAAGAATGGTATCATTATGAGATGTGTGGGACCTATATCTCCCTCCAATGCATTGGGTAAAGATTTTATATCTCATGAGATAGACATGGATGGAACGGTAGGTTATAACGGTTCAGTGAAACAAGACTGAAACGAGGAGTGAACTCAGTTCAGAAATGGACTTTGTCCACAAAGATAGTATCGGAAATGAGTCTTGACTAATAAAAAATGATTCTCTATGATTATGTGTGTATGCCACAAAGTTTCATGTTTTATGTTATGATTATTGGGATTAAATTTCACTACTATGATTTATCCCATGTTATGATATTATGATCTCTTTTGCAGGTTAAGATTTCCAAAAATGTTATGTTCTTATGAATATGATGTGATTGATATTTCTTTTGTTTACCCTTACTAAGCATTTGAGCTCACCCTTTTATGTTTTATTTTCCCCATGATATAAAGAAATGTTTTAGGTAAAAAAATGGAAGATCTTTATTGGAGATGTTGAAGATATTTCACCACGATTAGAAGATTATATTCCAAGTTTCCAAAGACGCTAAACTATTACGGTCCTTGTGTGTGTGTTTTTGTTATGTACTAAGTATTCCGAAAAAGTAATGTAATGTCCATGTACGTCAACCTACGGGTCTCTACATGGATGACTGAACATTTTTTTATCTAGTTACCCTTATCCATCATAAAAGCATGAAGGGGGATCCAGAGAGAATTGGATGAAAAAATAGATGATGGGGAATGTAATGGTTCGAGAGACATCGATTCCAAGTAGGTATATGAATAAACAACATTAAGGAAAATAAAGGGAATGAACCAGAGGTTCTATAGACCCAAACCATCTACATATTCCTTTCTGCAAAGCATAATCATATGAACACATTGCATTTCACAAAACCACATAGTAAAAAGATGAACTACGATATTTTTCCCCATGTAGTAATATTTTAAATATAAAGATCACTTCCCTATATAGGAAGATGATATACAGGTTGAACTCGACCCCACATAGATGAACACATTGTGAGCAGAACCCAGCCTAGTGTAGAAAAGTTCTCTGTGGAGTCCAAACACACCTATATAGAATAACAATATATGAAAGTATAGTAACTCTTATAAAAAATGTTACATAGATTAGGGAAAACATGGGTGTTCCAATTCTCTACTCCCACCACCCACATTCAATATAACCTTTGGTCCCACCTTGGCTTCTTCATGAGATTCCCTAATTTAATCTTTTTCCAACAGTCCTTGTATGAAGCACTAAGTACATTGTGAGTGTTCTTATGAGGTATGATGAAAAGGTGCCTCTAAAATGAACATGATATATATTATCAAACCGTTGAAACATTAGATGCTACCCTCAAGACTGAATACCCATGGTAATAGAATTTATATGGGTAACCTTATTAATAAGTGTCATCCCCAGAATGATATACATTAACCATTTCGTTTGTAATGAGGGTTATAAACATGGGTCTACTCACATAGACCTACACATTATAGGTATTATGTAGAACCACTAGCCTTTCCCTCCAATAAGAACTATTTATATATACTTATCTCTTCCCCAAGATCTAGTTCTAGTCCATCCCTCTTGGATTAATCCACTAGTATTTCTTAAGGGTGGTGGAACATATTCTATTATTAGCCAGTATAGTTTATAATGATGAGATGAACCAACAATCAAAGACATTTTCTCTCACATTGGGCATGATATATAAATTCAGGAGAGGATATGGGAACCATATCTTTTTTCTTCCCTCTCTATTTGGGCTTCAGCACCCATCCACCAATGGATGAAGTGGATCATGTGATCTTTAGGTCTACTGCTTCCCCTTATTTTTCACACTGAGCAAGACTCGTGTGGGATTAGAGGTTAGTGGAGATCATGAAAATCACATGATCCAATACCTTTGGGATACAAACTATGTGAAATCCCAAACCAAACCCTCAAAATAACTAGTATTGAGACTTTCCTCACGGTTCAATAAACATGGGGGTCCTAATTGGAATAAACTCCAAATATGTTCTTCGACAACCTTCAAACAAACATATCCCTGATGAAGAAAATACCTAGGCCTCCTCCATAGGTGTAATGAACAAACCATCCAAACTATATGGGCTTGGATTCCCAACTAACTATGATATATTGGAAGCCTCCCTAAGGTCCAAACCCAACTCCCCAAATTCACCCTAATCATCTATGTGACATATTCTCAGTAGGGTCACATCGAAATCAGAGGTCTATATTCCATCTGAGCCCATTTAATCACCATACTTATTGGTCCATATTCTTAGGAGATCATGTCCTATCCTAGGAGAACACACGTTTTATAGGAACTTCGAGCTTCTTTTCATAATTACAATACCAAACTGTGACTATGAAACATCTGAATGGGAAACAATGACACATGATTTTAAACTGCCCATTTTGGTCCTTAATAAATGAACATATATGGTATGATGTATCCCAATAAGTGGTACAAAGCAATGTGGGTTATGTTTCCTATCAGATGGACATATTGGAAAACTATTTTATGAGTTCTATTCGAAAACCAAAAAAATATCTCTCTCTATGGATGATGAGAAGTTCCACAGAGACCCCACTTTGTTTCTTGAAACTAACACCATAATCATAAGTAAAGAAATAATCTTTAACACATTCATAAAAGGATACCTCTAATGGAGAATATCATATACATACACATATCTCTATTGATGAAGAATAATAGATACATGCAGATGATTCTAATATATAAACACACACATAATTCATTTTTAATAATAGGGAGACACATTTTATACTTGGGAATGAAAAAAAGGAATCCCAATGATATATTAAATCTATACTAGAGCCCCAGAAAAGGTAATAATCCACCTAAAAGGTGCGATGTGGCTGAAATCCCCTCATATCTTCCAATACGAGTTATTAGGTGTTTATGTCCAAGTTACCCAATGAACGCATGCCTATATAATGTAGGTACATGAGTCATCAGTGGTATGAGAGTGCATTGGTGTTTCAGGTTCCACAAATAAACCCTATTGGAATCAAACCCTTTGTATGTTGTTGCAAGATAAGAATGGTGAACCCAATATGAGTTAAAATGCCACATTATAAGCCCTCACAATAAATCATACTATTAGGTAACCACAATTATTTATTTGGAAGCCCATAACCATCAATAATTTTAGTTTAAAACAAAATTTATGTTTGAGGATAAACTGACCCAACCTTTAACACATTTTAACTTGATTAGTGATTATGAAAAAAAGAAACATTTATTTTTTACATAATATCATTATAAAAGAATAATAATTATTTTATTTTGATATATTTATGATGCTTAACCATGTTTTTATATGTTTCGGTAAATATTGAAAAACTAGAGGAAAATAAAAATTCTTCATGGGGGTGGTAGTCTGTGCACACACAATTGACATTCCTTTGTTTTTTTAAAGTGGATTAAAATGAATAAATAATGGTTTAAAATTAATATAACAACATATTAATATAATAGTGATACTGAATTCATCATTTTATTATGGGTATAATATAACTAGAAGAGTATGGTTAAGAAGAAAACATAATAATGAGGTAATACTAATGATGGAGAATTGATTATTCTTTGGAAGTCCCCTAGATATTGAAGTGATTAGGATAACTATGAGTGGCCATAGGATTATGTTCATGGTACTAGGTTATTAAATGAGTAAAATGGAATAGTTTTAATGGGTAATTATAAGGAAACTGTGTATCATTAATGGGTGGGCGTGTCCCCTTTCATATGTGAAGGGAAGGGTTAATTTGGAAACAAACTTACTTATTTACATAAATATTTACAATATTTTATGTAAAACTACAATAATTCAAATTTATTGATTTTGGAAAAATTTTATGTATTAAATTACTCTCTATAATCATTTTTAGGTATCCTTGATTGATTAATGGGTTATCCTATTAACTTTCATTTTTAACCAAGTTAACTTTTGTCTTGGTAACTTTTCATTTTACCCATGATAGTTGAATAAAATGACCATAGTTAAAATTAATCCGATAAAATAATAATATTATTTTATTAAAAAATATGAAAAAAATAATTATCATGTAAATTTATTATTATTATGAAATTATACTTTCAAAATAAACCTAATTAACACATAAAACCCGTAATGGGTAAAATTTCATTTTTAACCGTAAAATTTTTATGTGTTTGTGAAAATTATTGTTATTAATATTTATTATGACATATATAGATTTATTATATTAAAAATATAGTTATGTAAATTTTAAATTAAGAAACAATATAATTATTACAATAATATTAATTAATTAAATGAAAAATCCAAAAACATCTTCTTTAATGTATCATTTTACTTCAGTTTTAAAAATATTTTTTATAGGTTTTATTTGAACAAAGAATATTTTAAAATGAATAATTTTATACCTTAATTTCATATTTGAATGATTTTATTGTTTTTTAATCTTCTTGGTAATTCTTACCTAGTAAAAAATTCATTGAAATTATAATTTTCATAAATCCCGCATTTTCGAAAAACATTAACCATTTTAGAAAATGATAAAAATTTCAAAATAATTAAATATTTATTTTATGAATTATTAAATGAGGTATATTTTATCTAATTGAAATTATAAACTGTTAATTTTAATGGTAAAATTAAAAACATCAAAAAACTTTTTTTATGATTATAATTTTACTTAATTTTTTAAATTATATTCATGGGTTTTAGAAATTAAAAATAGTACAACTATTGAATTCTAATACTTTATAATTTTTTATATTTTATGTAAAATTTATTTATAAATTTCAATAACATAAAAAATTGATGGTATTATCAATTAAATTTTTTTCATGTTCTGCAAAAAATTGATTATTTTTAAAAACTCTCAAAAATACATTATATGATAATTTTTCTTTGAGGAAGTAAAAGAAATATATTTTACCATAACATATTTAAATTCCTAAATTTTTAAATTTATCCTTTAAGAATAAAATATATAATACAAAGAAAACCATTTTTATTGAAAATATCAATTTTCAATGTTAACTCATAATTATTATTTACCTTATGAGGGTAATAAATATTGATGGGTTCCCATCAAATGAAACTCTACACATGATTTATCATCTTTTATCACTCTAGAAAATATAATACATAACATTTAAAACCTGTCATGATTAACATCTCATCAATATAATAGATTATAACTCATGGATATTATTTTATTAATAATCATAGATATTCTAATTACAGTAATCCATTATGTAATAGTTTTTATGGAGTTCAAAATAAAAAATTTCTTTTCAAATGATAAAAATATTCGCATTGAAACATAATAAATTCAAAAAGCATGCTGATAAAAAGTAGTAACTAAACATATTTCATTTAAAAATATATTAGGTTAGAAAACATTTTAAATGAAAACCCTTTAACAATTCTTCATAAGAATATATATAAGAAAATATAATTTATAAAATAACATAATCAAGATTAAAAAAATAACAGTTAAAATAAAAACAATTTTCATGGAAGAGCATTATTTTTTTTAAGAAAATATGTCACAACAAAAATTCAAATTTTCAAGGTGTGTCTTAGTGAAAATTATTACACATATTATCTCATATCATGAAGAAAAATTTAAAATATAAAATAATCAAAGAATCTTTGATCCAGGAAAAAACATCTCATTAATGGTGAATCAACTAATTTGGTTAATATTTTAACCAATTTAATTCATGAAGCACCATAAAACACAAATAGACCAAATTTCATTGTAATTTAAAACTCAGACATGTTTCTTGTTAAATAGATTGAATATGTTTTTTATAAATAAAAACAATCCATTCATTGTATCTAACATTCCATATTTAACTCTCTTTATAGAATACCTTACGTATATACACATGTTACATACTTTTGTGAACATTTTTTATTCAATTAAAACCACCATACAATGCTATTTTCTATGATAATTTCATTAGATATAAATTGAAAATCGGGGAACCAAATTTAACATATGAAATAAAGTTAAATTAAAACATGATATTTGAACCATCCACTTTATCTATATTTATTTTTTTTATATTTTTAACAAAAAATTATTTACATGGAAAATATCCAGAGAAGCAATATAAAGTTGTTAACATCTTTGTTATTATTTATAGAAGTTTCATTCAATTAATTTCATGGGTCATAAATTAAAAAACATAATAGTACTTATACAACACCCACACATAGATCTACATAAATAGAGACCCGTGTACTATAAAAATCAATGGAAAACATACCCCACATCAGGATATTGTCTTCTTGGGTGGAGCTAACTCACATAGATAGTTTTAAAAAACATGATGAACAATAAAGTGTCATGGTGGCTGAAGTTTCCCCTCTCTTCATATACTCAAGGCCATATCCCAAATTACATGTATAAGATAAATCCCATCTAGGGATGTAAGCACACATGGACACATCCACATTATAAACAAAGTAACATACACTACCAATAGTATAAAATAATATAACTATCAACATAGATAAAAATAAATCTAATACTATGGTCCAAATAAATAAAAAAAAAATATAATATTCCCTTTCTTTAAACTAGGACACATATCACCAGGAAAGCTGGTAGAATATATTTATTAAAACAAATAACAATCTAGAATAACCCATTATATTTATCCTAATGTCAACCACAATTGGATAAAGAGAAGAGTATATGTTTCATATGATAAAAGAAAATCCTCCACATAGAACACATCTACACAAAACTGAGTGTAATGATAGAATTAAATAATGATATGAACCATCATAGGTAAATCATTTCCTTAGACCATATCTTCATCCCAATTATAGGAATGAGGAATGGGTTATGATTACTATCTATAAAGGCCAATAAGTTTGGGTTAGAAACTAACAATTTAAGTGGTATAAAAAATTGTTGGTCAGGGATTTAATTGGTTGGTTTGAATTGGGTGAATGATGAGGCTTCCCAGTTCACATTTTTATGTGCTAATAATCCAACAATGTAGATACTCATAGCCATTAACATTAATGAGTTAACAAATGAAGGGTTTCTGGATCAATAAAAAAGTTCAAATGTCTCACTTAATCAAGAAAGAAACATAAAAATTCATAACACATGGGAAAACATCACCAGAAGAAAATAAACCCTTTTGGTTGGTGAATAAACTCATCCGAAATACTAATCACATAACTTACCACACAAAAAAGATAATACCTCACAAAACATGAGGTATATGAACTTCCACAGTCAATATATCCTACAAATCATCATCACAACCAATGAACCCCAATGCTCTCTATGTACATAATTCAATATGGAAGCTATCACAACCTTTTCTAACCAATCCTATATTTCCTGATCAAATATGGATCCCTCTCACTTCTATAGAATTTGGAACTACAACTCTTAGAGTGTCCTCCTCTATATGTTTTTATCATATTCATTCCCCAATACATTATAAATTTTGAACACATATTACTGAATGAATTTAGTGTGAAACTTATTGGTATATTGACCAGGAGATATTCATGAAAACAATTACGGACTCCTAACCTCATACATAATTTTTTATAAGGTTAATTAATTAATTCATTTTGAAACTATTCCCCCATTATCTACCCAATTCAAAAACATGATCATACTAGTATGATACATGATCATTTCATAGATATATTCCCTGGAATTAGTATCACATCACTTATCATTTCCAGTAATATTGACGTTCCTTGAGTTATAGAATTGGGGAACTTAAAATCCCATTTACTATCCAGTCTCCTAGTATAGTAGACACTAAGACTAGTTGATATTGTTTCTCTACCAACCCATTAAACCTCATTGGTTCTGAACTCTAAAATCCATCTGATCTCTAAACCATATACTATTATTATATATTTGTATGATCCCATCACTCCAATGGTATCCCACATGGGTATGAAATTGGTAGGTATAGATAATGACCCTATATACCTTCTTAAATAGGACGTGGGTTGAATACTAGCGCCAAGGGTATATAATCAAACATATGTGATGTACTACCCTAATAAAAATTTGAGATGTAAGATATGAGATGAAAACAATAACCAATCAACTCTCATTAATAAAAATAAATCAATTAATCATTATTCATGAATATAAGGAAATACAAAATAAATAATTGACATAAAAAATAGATCCTTGGTTGTGACCATGAAGATCTATCATCTCTTAAGAAGCTCTTTAAACTATTAATGACTAGCTCAGTCGCTGACCAACTCCAAATGACATGAAAAATATTTTTAATACATGTAGGGTGATCAAAAAATGTATACATAGTTGGATCCTCTTATAAAACTCTTATCCATAGTTTTCAAGAAGCATACTAAATCCTAGTGAATTAAAAAATTAATCTAACCCATCACCTATTAAACTATACTAATATTTCTTCATAATGAAGATGGATATCTCACCAAATAGCTTATAGAATCATTACCATAAAATTGATAATCGATATATATAGAAAGGGTAACTCATAAACACTTCCCCATTAGTTTGATGCTATCATGGTAGAAAATCTCCCATCCTTAGCCACCAACTCTTCTATAAATAATCCTACCTGAAAGAACATGCGATACTATATCATACCATGCACTGCCTGCAACAAATAATTACATATACATCCTCCATATGATAATCAATATTATTTATATAATCCACCACAACTTGTGCAATATAATATATACCTCAATATATAACTACTAGTAAATATAGGCTTATAATAATTCTTTATATTCTATCTCCAGAATACATGCATTCACAACAATATTAAGACATTACAGCCCGCAACACACTTGTCCAGAAAATCACCCCTTGTACACCTGCAAGTGATAATATAGATGATGGGATAGTGGGGTAGAGGTGTATCCATCCATCCATACCTTCCTCAATAATTATTTTTGGGAAAACACTCCTAGGACATCTAGTTGTTATATACCCTTCTGACAAGTATGAGGTGTGTATAAAATAAATAACATGTAGAATAGATATTTCTCACAACCACACTATGTGAAGCTAATATTATTTATACTCACCTGCTGATATCATCCCTCATGGCACTAGGATTCCACTCTTAAAGAATAGATATCAAATAATAATGCATGAATCAATATTAATTAATTTATAATTAATTAATAAATATTATTCCATTTTATTTTCCATAATTCATATTAAAATTTTCCATGATAAGTTAAAATGAAACTATTAATTATGTGATTCTATTATCACATATGTTATCAGCCTAAATGATTATAAAAAAGATCCCCATTATTTCATTAATTCATTTATCATTTCATGAATATCTAGGCACTCTCAGACTCAGATTAAACTACTAGAGAAAATATACATTTGAGGTGCATAGAATAAAATAAATCACAATGTTATAAATTTTCCACATAAATAATTCATGATCATAAAAATTAAAGGATAATTATATAATAATAATCATCTATGAGAAATACGCACTCTATACTCATCCTTACCTCCCCTATGTCCCAAACCATTTCACAGAAAATCACAACCAAAATTTTATTCCAACATCATAATCATAATCAAACCATCATGCCATTATCACCATCAAATAAATAATATCATATTATCAATCTTTCACATCAAGCCACTACATTATAGGGAATACATATATAAGAAATGTATTTTTGCAGTCATAATTTAAAAGGAAACTCTGGCCATAGAATGAAAAAACTCAAACATCCCATAATCAAGAATGGGTATAAACAACACTAATAAATTTACATTTTATAACAACAATTTTAATTCCATCTTGATTTAACAATTTTATTAGTCGTAGTATTTCTATATTGGGCAACATATATCAAAAGCATGTAGTAGCTACAATCCACACAACATGGCTGATTCATTATTACTACTTTTAAACAATTTTATGATGAATGTTAATTATTATTCTTGATACTAATTAGTTTACTTAATATTATGACCTAACTAATATTTTTTATTTATTTCAATAATTAAACCACACTAAGAAAAAATAACAAAACAACAGCCATGTAGATTAAAAAATATCATGTAAATATTGAGAGAAAAAACAAAACAAATTCAACAATAAAGTACCAAATGATAATTTAATCTCCAAATCATGAAATATTAAATTTTATAATCATGACATAATCCCCATTTTAATTCTATAATATCAATAGTTATAAAATAAATTTCATCATAATTTACAAATCCATTTAACACAATAACATGTTGTTGTTTAAAATTAGAAAATAAGAATTTTCTAATAACATGTGATTTTTTATTTCAAAATCTTGGATAATTGATTATTAATTACAATTTTTTCTACAACATCAATTTATTTATTTTCTATTTCCTCTGATAATCATATAAATTTTAAAATATCTTTATCAACTACAAGTGATATATAATTAAATTCCATTCTTGAAATTATTATCAACAATATTAAATATACTTTCCAATATGTGATTTTAGGTTCTATGATTATCATAATTATAACAACCATGATTTTTAAAATAATAATATGTTCTATAGATTTTTTTTAAAAACGTTTTATGCCAATTGGGATATATGAAAAATATTATTATTTAAATGTGACCATGATAACCTAGCCATTGAATTGGTGGGCATGATTTAGATTAACTTCACTATGATATATATGTAAATATAAAGGTTATACTCAATATATATATATTTAATAATTATTATGTAATGTGAAAAAAATTAGTAATGGTTTTTTATGATTAAAAACTAAAATTTAATCAAAAAATGATTTTTATTACTTATTGCAGGGGAATAATATATATATTTAAAAATTTCAACAAAAAATTATAAATAGTAAATTTTTATCATCAATTAAAAAATATATTATATTGAAATTTGGTTATATTTATGAAAAGATTGATTTTTAAATGAATAGTTAAAAGTATAGATTTTTATTGAAAAAAACATTTTATTTTCAAGTATTTAAAAATAATATTATGTTTAGAATAATTTTAAAATATTATTTAGTAAATTATGGTTAAAAATAATTAAAGTATGGTTTTTAAATTAATTGTAAACTTGAATTTGGTATACCCAAATATTTATACTTAAAATTACATTTGTTTGAAAAGTATTTTCATCCTCTTTTATAGGATTAATTTTAAATGAAAATCTTCCACTTAAATGAAATTAATTTTGAAAAACGAATTAAATATTTTTATTGGGGAGGTCCAAATTTTAATAATAGTTCCCTTTTATCATTTTCAATTGTTAATAGTAAAATTATAAATTTTTTGTCACCTCAATGACGGTAAATTCTGTAATTATGATTAAAAATAATATGATAAAGACAAAAAAATGTGCCAAAACTGACCTTTATTTCATTAAATGGGTATACTTATTCAATTATCATCATAAATTAGAAAATATTTCCTTTTATACATTTATCCATGTGTGTTTTATTTATAGTATTTAACTAAAGATTAATATCAAAAATGATACTATAATTTTTTTATGTCTATAATATTTTGTGGGAGGGATAAAAATAATTTATTTTCGGTTATAAATATTTATTTTAAATATGAATGAATTTTACAAATTATTAATTTTTTAAAAAATTTTGAGATGAAATCAGTTTCTTAAAAACTTATGCAACACCATCACAATATGTTTTCAATTAATAGAATATAAAATTATTTATTTAAAACAATATTAAAAGTAAAATAATATTATTGATTATTGCATTATATTATTTTTGAGATAAATATAAAATTTTATTGATGTGTTAAGGCACTATATTTTAATTCCTTTTCTTTTATGGTCTTCTAAATGTCAAATAAAACAAATAGTTCAAAAAATTACATTAATGATAATTTATAATAAATAATGCTTCCTTAAATAGTTTGAAATTTTAAAAAATAATTAGTGAAAGTTAATGGGATATGTTTTATAATATCATCCATGTTATATTTATGGTTTAGTTTTCCATTTATAATAACCTTCTAGATTTCATTAGTTTAAGACATGTTGATACCATGATAAGTATTAAAAGGGTTAATATTGGCTAAATAAAGAGATAATTGTGAAATAAATCACCAAAAATTGTTTAAATTTTATTATATAAGATTAATTAGAATCATAATAATTATATAATCATATTTTATCTATTTTTATCTTTTTTCCATGAAAATTAATTATATTAATTAATTATTTTATTTAATTCCACGAGTTCCCCTCCACTCACATATAAAAGGTAATATCTTATACACCCTTTATTGAATTTTTTACCACTATATATCGACTAATCCGTGCATAAATTATTTTTATAAATCCCAAACCACTTCTTAGTGGCCTTTTATATAAACTATACTTGTAAATGTTTTAGTTTAAACCTTAAAAGGCTGTCTGAAAAATGAGGTATAGTTCTTAACAAAGTGTTTTTGACTTATTTCTTATTAAACATCTTTCTAATGATATTAATTTTTTAAATAATTAAATTAGTATAATATATGTACTTATATGTTATTAATTTAATAGAATAATTTATATTCATATTATCTTCCAACAAACGTGGAATAAGAACATCATTTGTGTGTAGAGAGGACTACCATATCGTGAACCGATTTAATTCCTTTTCCATCACCGCCTCTCATGGATGGTTATATTGATGTAATTAATATATATATTATAATAATTATGTATTTATAATTTTTTTATAATAATATATATTCTATTTTCTTACATTTTTATCCATTAAAAAATTATTACATCACTAATGTGTACTCGTGGACTACCACTTCCAATAAGTGATCTGATTCTACTATTTTCAAAAAATTACATTGATAATATATATAAGTTATTTTAAAGATATAATATTCTATTTATGATATAATTACAATTATTTATACTTAAAATGATACTTTCATTATTTTTATAATGATCATTGAGAAATTGAAATGTTACTCTTGCGTACATGGGACCTGTAGTTTCTTTGATTGTAATATAGTTCATTTTTCAAAACCATCATTAATGGTTTCTTTTAAAAGTATAATTAATATATAAAAATGATAAATATTCCATTTTTTTATTTTATATATGTTATTACAATGAACCATTTGACCATAGTTAACCTACCAAGGTAATTTTGAACATATGAGCTGAATATCATCATATTGTTTGATGTGAACATAACTGATTAAGTAATTGATTGTAACAATCTAAAATGATTAATAATCATTTTTTTAATAATGTAAATAATTATCATAATTTTTTTATTCAGGAAGATAAGGAATGTATAGGATGATTTAGACTCATGGTATGTTGCACTTTTCTTCAAAAACAAAATTTTAAATGTTTTCAAGGATTGTGTTTTAATTTTTTTTACTTCTATATACATATTGTTGTATCTATTTTAATAATGATATCATATTTATAATAATTTAATTTATTGGAAATATCAGCTAATATCTTTTTTCAATGGTTTTCAAAAGGAAGTATTTATTTAGTTTTTTATGGAACTTTTAAAAATTCAATAAAAAAGGAAAAATTAATGTTCTATTTTAATGTATACAATGTAAGTATATTTTACCAATATCATAAGAAATATTTGATGTTTTTATAACATTATAATATTTTTTGTTTTATTAGAATTGAAACCATAGTACACATTTTTTATTTGTATTTTAGGAATATGGGTTTATATTGAATCGATATTTTCAGTATCCAGTTTTTTTATCTGTGTAAATAATATTTATTGATATTAATTATTGTTTAATTATTATATTATTTTTAATGAGAATATTTTATGATTATGGTCAGTTTTATAATAATAAAATATGGATGGTTTCATGATAAAAAAATTGATATTTGGGTCATTTAAATCCCTCTAATTCATTGGGTAAGAATTATGTTTTATGTATTCAATATTATTTATTACACATGTAATGTTGATGGCATGGGTGAAAGTAAAATGATTTCTCAAGTTTAAAAGAAGTATTTTCTTATCATTTTTATGTTTTTTAAAGAAATATTATTATTTAACAAGGTAATCTAGTGAGATTATATTTAAATGAATTTATATTTTACTTATTAAGGGTGAAATGTATAATTATGTAAATGAGTTATTATGATTTTTTTATGATTGTAAAGAAATCATTGTTATTCATATTTTTTACATTCAAGTTTATTAAGAAATAACTTATGAAAACATTTCAGCATACAATTTTATTTATTGGGTAAGAAACATTTTATTTGGAACCTGAATTTTATTTTTAAAATGAAATTTTATTAAGTATTTAGGTACTATCGAGTTTCTTTTTTCCTTATTATAAGTACCTTACTATGATTTTTTTACAGAAGGAAAATTTTATAGTTCTTTTCATAGTGTTCGATGGTTTAGTAGTGACTAGTATGAGGTAATTTTATTGAAAATATTTAATGAAAAGAAATCTTGTTATTTAAATAAAATTATTCTGGGAAATGTTGTTATTGAATAGAAATGACCATTTTGTGATGTAATAATTATATATATAAGAGTGATGGACTAATTAAACAAAATTTTTTTTAAGGATTCTGAAAGGTAAGGGAATGTATTATTATATTAAAACTAAAGATTATGTATTCTTAAATGATGGTTCCTTACAATCAGAATTAATGGAAATGTTTAGATAAATTTAGATGGCAGGATGTTTGAATTAAATAAGTTAAAAGTCCATTATAACCATAAGGGTTAGTATGTTAGGCATAATTATTGATATTTTAGATAAATATAAATATTTAAATCTATAATTTCATGGTTAAGGATGTATTAGAGTTTATCCTCCCCATATGATTATTTATAACGATTTTATTTAAATAATCACATTGATTTATTTTTATTTGAGTAATTGGATGGAACCAACATAAACCAAACTAATATTATTTATGAAGTACAATGTGGGGGTTGAATGACTACTCCACCAATTGGAATGTGAGTTTTTTAGAAAAAAATTATTTCTCTTCGTAACGAGATATCAAGAGTTTTGATTAATAACATTAACTGAAGTGACCTACCTAATAAATCAAATAAGAGATAAACAATGATTCGTGGATGTTTATGGAATAATGATCATAAAGGTAAAAATATTCATTGTCATAAGAGTCAATAATTTTAGAATAATCACTCATGTATCCATTACAAAATAATGGTAAGTTGTTTTATATGTGGTAAAAGATGGTATAAAGAAATTATCTACCAAGGAAAAAGGAAGAGTTCAATAAACAACATGAGGGGGAATAATGTTATTCTAAATATATAAGTTCAATGTTTTAAATTTGTGGATTGTGGGTGTTGTGAGAATATATGTCTTAGGGGTAAATCTCAATATCATTATCAATAAGAGAATACAAGTTAATTTTGCATAATTCATAATTACATTATATTTTATAATGAATAAACTAATAATGACATAAGAAATGTATGTATTATAATTTTGGATTATATTATGATATTATTTGATTTTAGGAAACGATTCATCATTTTTATATATTATGTACTAATGAATAATATGAAAAAATTATTAATGGATTATAAATAACATTAAATAATCATGGATTATATATATAGGTATTCTAAGAGTTATAATGTAGTGGTAGTTTTAAGGATAGTTTAACTTTTAAAAGAATTAATACACTTTTGATAATTTATGTGATGGGTGTGCCTTTGAGACTTTTTTTTGAATTTAATAGATTTTTGAGGTATATTTAATTCTTATTATTAACATGTTCTCTAATAAATTTTTATTTATGGAGAAAGATCATTAATTTTTTCGAAATAATATGAAATTTATCATTAACATTTATGTTTAATAAAATCTTTTATTTTGAGGTAATTATTGAAAATTGGAATAAAATATTTATTATATTTTCAGAAGATATACTTTTGGTTATATAGAACCGTGGTATAGAAATGTTTCATGGTGATTATGTGATTAATTTTATTTTTGAAGATGTTATCTATTTTGGGAAATTTATATGAATAAGGAAAAAAATACTTCATATTGTTGAGATTATATAATAAGGTCATATACATATTTGGGAGTGTGACTTTATGAGTGAATAATGTTTGTGGGGGGGGGGATGATAAATTAATATTGTAACATCCTGGATCCGGGTGCCACTAAACTGGTTCCCCGAACCCGGTTGGTCACATGACCTCAAGTGAATTTCCCTAAACACTAGAGGCTGCCGATTAGCATCGAGGGCCTTGGTCTAATGGTGGGGAAACTATTTCCTCATTTTTCAATGTGTAACATATCAAAAAAATATAAACATACCAAATGTGGAAGAATTAAATAATACAAAGCTGAAAGGAAAACTGTATAGAATCAAAACACAACCAACATACATATATATATATGATGATTCAGTTTGTACTATTTTAAAGAAAGCAGTCAAAATAGGATACCATGATATCAAATACAATATAGTACAAAGTACCAAGTACAACAAAGAAAACTAAAATAGTGCAACATGTCCTCAGTAGCATCGCAAGTCTAAGATCGGTCCCATTCTCTCTTACTCCTCTACGACAATCATGTACCAGTTTAGGGACCCTTACCCTTATTGACACCTTGAGAAATATAATCTGTTTGGGCCCAATACATGACCCGAACAAGGTGTGATAAATAAATCCTAGTAGGAAACCACCAAAGGCCCATGCCCAATTGCTAGGGAAAATGTGCAACAGTAGTGTGTGGTAATAAAATGAAGTTAAATAGGCAATACACAGAGGTAAATATCTCTAACAGTTACATTTCCATTTTATTAATTATGTATCAATTCTGAGCTTGTGCTTTCGCTTGGCAGGTAAAACATACTAAATCTACACATTGAATATCCAACGTAACCGTTGTCCGCTGACATGCAAATCCTTATACTCAGTTAATCAAAAATGAAACCGTCAGGTAACTGCCCACAGAAATATATAATGTTTCCTTCAGGCACACATGATATTGCCCTCAGACACAGAAGCTACTACCCACAGGAATAATAAATGTTTCCCTAAGGCTAAACGGAACACTGCCCTCATGCTAAGAAAAACACATCCCTCATGCTAAGAAAAACACTACCCTCAAGCTAAGCAAGTAACCGGGCTGAGCCTAACACAAAAACAGGCTATTCAGATCCATTTTCTCTCAAGAAAACTCAAAACATTCTTATAATCACGACATACCCACTGGTATCCTGGCCAAACGACTAAACAAGGGAAACACACCCATGGGGTGGCCCTGGATCAATGAAACTATCCCAAACAGAATTATATATGCATATATATATTTGATTACATATAAAATTCTAGGTATCTAAACAGTCAAGGCCTTAGTCAAACGACATCCCAACATGGGCGTGTCACACAACGGTATACAAAAAAACTCAACAGTTGGAAATAAAAACCATACCACCTACCTCGATCTCCTCTGATCGTTATAGGAGAACGATGCCTCCGGAAACAACTGAGATAGACATAGATCTGGAATCAATGATCAGACATTAAAACTCAAATAACTTCCCCTAAAGAAACAATTGGAAGGAAACACTCATTGAGAGGGAAGGCCTTACCCGCACAGTCTAAACGAGATCGTCAGCGGAAAGATTAGATTCTCTTTTAGAGATCAGGATCTCCTCCATGTCTCTATCATCTCTCCCGATGATCCTAGCTTGTTCCCAGCTTCCTATTCCTAAAGAGTAGGATAATTCCTATTTAAAAGAAATACATAACTACACGACATTTACTCTCAAGTACACGGTGTGTAGTTTCCATTTTTTAACTGTTCCTCTGGCGGCTACGTTCCTTCACCCACTATTCATCTGGGGACTTGCTTACACGAAATGTATTTTGGAGTACACAGTGTGTAATATCGTTCGGATGGTGTCTACTCTTGCTAACTTATTATTCACCTCTAGACTGATTAAATGGTGTGTGTATATATTATGTACACTGTGTGTAGTCATTTTTTACAGCCTTCATTGTCGACAGGCCTACACGCCCTGTGTACTCATCCCACATGGCCAAAGTACACGGCGTGTGGAAAAGTACACAGCATGTACCCAAAATATTTCTAAATTTTTCCCATTTTCATTATTTTCTCAAAAACACTTCAAGAAAAATTAAAATAAGAAACCCGTACCTCAAGAATAAGAACCGGGTTCTTAAAAATATTGGAAGAATATTTGTTCAAATTATTCATATTTTTTGGTTTAAAAAAAATTAAAGAATATTTTTTTGAACTTTAAGGTTTTTTATTTAGAGTAATATTTCATCTAAACTATGGGAAATAGTATTGAATTTTTCATATTAATGTATTACTTCTTTATATAAAGGTTTAATTTTTTTGAAATTATTTTAACTTGTCTTAACAATTTTGGTTTGGTTATTTTTTATTGATATAGGCAATAACATGAGGATTATGAAACATTTTAGATGTTTATTATAGTTATACATTCATGAAAATTTACCTTTAATACACTTCATTTAGGGAAATAGATGAGATCTTGGTTGAAATTTATTAATGGATGAAATTATACTTTCTATGTAAGTATATTTAGTTATTTTTTTGTATTTATGGTAAATGAATTACTCAAATACATGAAAATGTTCTTGGATGAATAATTTAATACTTATAACTTTATTTTCGATGAGTCGATTGAATTTTCACATTTGTTTGGAATATTTTCTTTCTATCATTTACATTTTCATCAAAATTCACTTTCATTTGATCAACTATCTTTGTCACTCGTCAAAAGTATTTATACATTACCCATTTATTCCATATGGATATTTTCACTTCCAAATAATGTTATCCATTTAGGAAATCTTTCTATATGTTTTTTCATATGACCGTCATATTTCGCTTTCCCCCTTTTAATGAAAAAACATTATTAACCATTTTTATAACGTCTGTTTTCAGTAAAAAGATTTTCAAATGTAAAAAAAAATCCTTAACAAAATCAAGATAAAATTTCAAGGATGCAATTTATTAGAGTGGTATGTAACACCTTATTCTTTTAAAAGAATATTATTATTGATTTATTTCTTAACACACAAATCCAAGCATTAAAAAAATTGGGATATTCTATAAAAATATTGTATTCTAAATGTGAATGTTATAACATATCCACTAAATTGGAAGGTATGAATTATATTAACCCCATTATTAAATATATATAAATATAATAATCAATAATTTTTTTATTATTTATTAGTAGATAAGAACTCATTTTTAAGTAATGTTATTTTATCCTTCAGATATAATTTGTGATCATAAATGATTTTTGGTGAGCGAATGTTATAATTATTTTATGGAAATTTTGAAAAAGGTATTTTATAAGAAGGAAATAATTTTTTTAGATTAACATATCAAAATTATCTACGGGTGAGATTTTGGTATTTTTTATAAAATTATATATTTTTTAATGAAGAATGAAAATATTTATTTTATTTTAAAATAGATTTTTATTTTATGTATTCAAAAAAAATATTTTTATTAGTTTAAAAAAATAAATTTGTATATTCTTATTTAATATAATCCAATTTTGGTCATTGAAATTAATTTTATACTTCTATTTTGTAGAAAAATAATTTCATACTGAAAAATAATTTTTATGAAAACATCATTTTCATCATGCAATGCAGGAATAATTTTAAATTAAATTTTACCACGTGTAGTATTTGAGTATTAAATAATGATTTAAATATTTTTAATTAGGAGGATAAAATTTTGTAAATAGGTCCCTTTTATTTTTTTACATTTTGAATCAAAACATTAGATTATTTTTTCCCCTATATAAGTGAAAATTTGGTAAGCAAGTATAAAATTAATATGGTAAGGACTAAAAATGGCCCAATAAAATAATTTATATCATTTTATTATTCATTATCATCCATAATCACCCCAAAAAAATAATATAGGAATTTTTTTTACCATGTAGCCATGATTTTGTCCTTTATAATTTTTATGTAAGTGATAAAGTCAAAAAATGTCCCTCTCTTTCTTTTAATGTGATTAATATTTTGTGAAAATGATAAAAATAACATATATTTAGTTATAAAATATTATTTTAAATATTAAGTATTTATTTTATTAATTAAATTTTATTTTTAATTTTTAGTGATGAAATAATTACCATAAATACATACACAACATCGAGAGATTATTAATTCAATTAATAGAAAAATAAATAAAAAATATTAGAAATATTAAATGTAATATAATTTAAATGAATTATTTTGTCTCAAAAATGTTTTAAATAAATATAATATTTTAGGCATGTGTGAAAGGATTATATTTAAATTTCTTTCTTAACATGTTGTTTTTATAGGCAAATTAAATGAATAGTTCCATAAATTCCATTAATGATATTTTTTAATAAATTATTTTTTTTGAAATGATTTAAAATTCAAAGAAAAAATTCAACAATTAATTGAAAGGGATATGGTTGATAAAATAAGCCACATTCCTTTTATTAGTCACATTCATTATTATAATAACATTCTTTACTCTATTAGTGTAAAAAAATATTAATTATTTTGTAACTGTCAAATGGTTTAACGAGATGCTAAACGATATATACAATGGTGAACAAACCACATAAAATTGTAAAAAAAATATTGGATGAGAGTATTTAAATTCATAATAATCTTATCTTATAATCATTTCAATTTTAAACCATTTTTAATTGAAAAGTAATTTATATTATTTTATATATTGATTTATTCCAAGAGTACCATTTTTCACTTGTAAAAGGTAATATAATATCCCCTATTTCTCACTCATTTAAAGAAAAATATATCATCCAATACAAAAAAAATAAATTAATTAAATCTATCCACACATATTAATGTCCTTAGTTTCATAAAAAATTATCATAGTAATTTAGTTGGTGTAAACTGTACGAGGTTTTATGAGGAAGATGTGTGGTTCTTAACTGAGCATTTTTTGATTTATTTATTCATAAAAATAATTCAAATATTCTTTAACCATGAAGAAATAATAACATAAAAATATTTCATATACTTTAATATTATCATTTAAATGGAATAATTTTTATCGATCTACACTTCCATTAAATGTGGAATGAAAACATTGTTCGTCTGCATGACATACTACTGACTCACAAACTGATGTTCTATGTTTTCCATCACCGCCTATCATGGTTGGATATAACAAAAAAATTAATTAATATATATATGTGTGAAATTAATTAAATATTTATTATTATTCAAATATAATATATTATCTTCTTTTACCATTCTATCCATTTAAAATTGATTACAACATTCATGCATACCTGTAGACTACCACCTCTACAAACAGATCTGATTTATTTTCAATCACCAAATGACATGGATTTTTTTTTAAAAAATTTTTTTTAGAAAAATTCCCAATCAAATTAATTAAATTAATGTAAGAAAGTACACTAAAATAATATGGGTTCAATCAAGAAAGAAACTTCCATCCTAAAAAAACTACAAGGCCCCATCCTTAAACATTACTTAATCTACAGTTATATCAATAATTTGTCTACAAGTCATATAGAGTATATTTTTAAATAATTATGCCTTAAGTAATATATAATAACATTAAAATTAAAATATAGAAACTTCTAATCACTATCATTTTTTTCATAAAATATAAAACGTTTAAAAGAAACATGATTTTGGTACATGTTTAAAATTCATAACATTTCCTTGAAGAAATCCATGATTATATTATTCAATAAAATTAATAAATTTTTTTAGAACATGGGATGATCATATAAATATTATTAAGGGAAAGAAAAAAAAAGAAAACTTTTAGCCTTGAGAAAACATGTAAAGCATGAATACTTTATCATAAAGTAATTCTTTTCACCTTTTGGAAGTAGTAAATACTATTCAATGAATATACGCTCATTTCGTACCATTTTTATAATAAAAATATTACCATAAAATCCCTATAAATCACGTATAACATATAAAGGTAACTTGGGACATAATAATACATAAATGGAATTACCATACGATCGACTTCCTCACATATCACTAAATGTAATATCCATACAGACAACTAGCGTACCCAATGCATTGGAGACTATAACATAACCACCTATCCTTTTTATTATCATGGAACCACCCTTTTCAGGATTATCACATAACCACCCATCTTTGGTTTATCATGTAACCGTGTGTTAAATGTCTATATACCTATATAATCAAAACACATAAAAGATTGAAATTATCAACATTTCACTCATAAAATATCATTTTCAATAATAATAAATCATTTCAAGATATTGAAATAGACAATAAACTTTCAAAACCATTTTAAATATAAAAACAAACAACAATGGAATAAGGGTTTTATTTTCCTTTTAAATAAATTATGTCTTATATAGAAATCCAAATATCAAATAACAGTTACAGTGGAAGAGAATTTGTCGTTGCCACAAGCGTTAAAAAAATAAATTTTGTCATTTTATAAAGAAAATAAAAAACATCATATAGAAATAGTCCCTTTAAAGCGTTATAATTAATTAAAATTCAATGGGTTTTATTATACACCTTATAGAAGAAGGTTGTATATAACATCAAAATATGCCTCAATGAAATGAGATTGAGATGAAGCCCCTTATCCTGATTTCGATTTGTCACGCATGTTCTTTATTAATATGAAATAAAATACTTATATTAATTTAAAATTAATTTAGAAACTCTTAAAATTTTTTACTCATTTTATTTCATTAATTTTCATGTTATAATAATTAGTTAGTTATTTGAGTTTATGGCAGACATTTTGCCGATATTCGGTACTGTAGTCCAAAATGAAGATGGTATGATGTCAATATTCTATCTGGTCAAAAGTCCTTCACCCCAAAATAATATTAATGACATTATTATCATTTTATACATAAATTATAATTCTAAATCAAATCATTAAGTATTGTTAATAAAAATTAAAAACATTATATTTATAGAAATAATAACTCCTACATATGCAAGAGTAACATTTCCATTTTCACTGACCATTGTAGAAATTAAGTAATTATTATTTTAACATACAATAATTATCATAATATAATAAAAATTATAATAATAATATAAATAATCTTACATATATCATAAAAGTGATGTGGTGAATAATAATGATTCACATCACTTCACGGAGATGATAGTTCACACGCACGCACAAACGACGTTATCATTTTTATGTGCATGGGAATTTGGAACATATTTCATATAGTATGATATTATAATGATATATATTTCATATAAATGATATAAAAACATTATTTCAATCATTATTAACAGACTTGAGAGTCGATAAAAAACAAACTATATAGGTTCGTGAGGCGGTAGTACATCATACACATGATGGAAACAATCATTTCGCATTTGATGGAATTTTAGAAGGATTTGGGTGATGATATTAACATAATAAGATCTCAATATATTGATGATATTTAAATTTTTAGTGCCTCATGGATGAAGGAGATTTAATGGAAGTGGAATAAGAAATAATATAGAAGCACCTAAATAAAAACATTACGTTTCCTTCAGATGAGCACACTTCTTAACACCTTGACACCTCTAAAAAAGATTTTATGTCCAAAATAAGGCCACAAAATTGGTTTTAAGGACTCTATAAATGGGTTTTTATAGATAGTGGATGAACCAAAAGGTTTTGTTTTGTGAGACTAATAGAGAGGAATTGGTGAATTTTTATTGGAGAGGTAAGGGGCACCTTTAGAATTATAAAAAGTATTAAATAAATATAAATTCAATTATGACTCCAAAATGGTAGAAACTAATTTATTTGGAATATAAGATGATTATGGGAATAAATATAATAATCAAATTAGAACTATATAAGTTATGAATAATTTCTAATCATTTTTTTTGTTTTTTCCTTTTTAACTCTTACCATTAATATATATTGATTTACACTCAGAGAATTAAAATAATTTCCAAATCATAACAAACGAATAATTAATGAGTCATTAGTGAATTTTTTTGACGTACCACAAATTTTTGGTCATATATTGTATTTTTGTAAATATTATATCATTTAATTAGATATTTTATAATATAAGTTAAGAATTATCGAAATCTTGATACTATTCATTACCTGAAAATTTTAAAAAATCATAAAAACATAATTCCTGAAAAAAAAATTACATTAAATAAATTCTAACATGTAATAGTATTCTATAAAATCTATATATGGTGTCAAATATGTCAAATTATATATTTTTTAATATTATTAATATCAATTATTTGAATATTTTTTCAATAAATCTATTACTGCAACATATTTCTTTCACAATTAAATTTCATTATTTAATTACTAATACTTATAAATAAATTAAAATTCTATAGGGAATCATTTTTACTTTATAAATAATATTTATAGTCAAAGATATACATTGTATAAATCCATATTAAAATTCATTACTTTTTTGAAACAAATGTGGGAAAAATAACAATTCATTGAATATAATATTATAGATGTCTTAATATCACCCATGTGGCTACACGTGTTCCTATAATCGAACCAATGAAAATAATGGTCAGAATAAACACATCCAATTAAATTATTAGATGTGTTATCAATGTTTTATATTATTATAATATTATTTTTACATTTAATTATTCGAGTTACCTTTAACCGTGGAAATAAATATAATTACTTATGTTATTATACATATTGTCAAAAAAATAAAAGTGAACTTTTTACAAAATAATAACCCAATAATTAAAAATATGGAATCAATTTTTACAAATTAAAAACATATAATTGGATGAAATTAATTAATAAATAATATCATTGACATAATGAGAAAATACGTTTTTAAATTAAAATGTTTAGAAGTTTACAATGTTTTTCTATTTAAAAATGATTTTAAAAGGAATCCAATCAACGAAATTAGACTAATTGACAAAAAATTAAAATAATGATCCTTAACACCATATAAAAGGATAATCTAAAACTATAAATAAATTAGTTGAAATAGTTTTCTGGAATTAAAAATGCATTATTTTTCACTGTTTATTAAAATATGAATTTAATTATAAAAAAAATCAACCAATGTAACTTTTTATATACCTCTTTAAAATAAGAGAGAATTTAGTATTATATGAACTCCCCTATTTTCATTTTAATATTTTTTTTTTCAGAAAAACATATCCTTTATATTGAATTTGTTTTTAATTTCATTTCTAACTAATTTTCTAACCATTAAATTAATATATAAACATGTGTAAAATCAATTTTCATAATTTTGTTAATATAACTCATTCCTTCCATTCTAATGGATATGCTATTAATAAAACATCAAATAATAATATTAATAAAATATTATTTTCAGTATAACTCAGTTTTTTGGGAAACATATGATTTTGGGGAAACCTATTTTTGTGTGTCAGGTACACTATCGAACATAGTTCTGTTTAAGGTAAAATATAATTTATAAATGTTAAAAAATATTAAAAATATTTATTCCCTAATTACTTGGGATTTTACATACTTCTAATTTTTGGGAATTTCATCCTCAATATTTTAAATTTGGGATTGGTAACTAAGGTTTTACTTTTCAAAATTTCATTATTGAAATCCAACATCAAAAAAAGAGTCTATAAATATTCCACATTAAAATAAATAACTTTCAGTAGAAAGGTAAATCTATAAAACACATATTGGGATTCCATGTTAGGAAACATGGATGTGGAACAAAAATAACCATTATGATCAGATGGAGAGTGGTTGAAAACAGGATCAAGAGAAAACTAATAATTAGAAAACAACAAACTTGTTACAAGTTAACCAGTCTTTGATTTCATAGTAGTAAAAGTAAACATAAAACATATTTTTAGTTTTCTTTTTCATAATTTTGCAGAAATATTTTACTAATAATAATAATAATATAAGGAAATATACTTACTTGAGATGTAGAGTTTCATTATTTTGTTAATTTCTACCATAAAATCTTCTTTTTATCCAAATGATGAGTATTTTAGATGAATTTGTTAACTCATAAAGAACTAGAATCATCTTCTAGAGAATCAGTTAATCCATAGAAGATTTACTATATATTTATCTTATATTAAAACTTTAAATAAAAGATGATGTTGAGAATAAAATAATTTAAACCCCCAAATATATAAAATTTTAAAAGAAACATGGCTACTTTTAGCCTCAAAATTCAACTATAAAGCCAAAAGTTCCACATAGACCATTAAATAAACCAAAATCCTAAAAATCCTTCAATATAATACAGACTAAGATTAAATCCCAATATTCTTAAGGATTTTATGACACCATATTTTATCTCAAAATAACACCAAACATTATTAATGTCTCATACCAAAATGTAATTTAAAAAATCATGTATTCTCCAATATTGTTTAATAATTTCCCTAAATATCCCAAATAACCGAAACTATGCAATTAAATCATATATTCTTCTAAAATAAAACTATCAATCACCCCTCAAATAAAATCTCAATGTATTCTATTTACCTAAATCATGTAACATTCCTAAAATAGTAAACTTCTTCCAAAATAACATTTCTCACATAGTTTTCCAATTATTTTTGAATACCAAGGATTTTTATTTGATAAAACATATCTTTCCAGAATCATCATATTATTATTTCATCAACTCTTTAAACTAAAAAATATTAACAAAGGACTTCCCATTGGCCAGTGGTAGGCAATAAAGCCTTATCAACCTTCAGTTGTGGGTTTGACTTCCACTACCTTGTATGATACGATGGGTTGTTACACTTATTTTTGGGTTTTAATTTCCTAAAATTAAATAATTTTATTAAATTCCTCAAATGGGATATTATCATCAAAAAATAATCGTGACATGTTTTATCCTTAAATTTTATCTCATACCATTCATTGTGAAACCCAAAATATAATTACCCATAATTACCACAAAATAAATGATCATATAAAACATAATGGTTATCCAAACATTTAAAATTATGTCCACATATGAAAACAAAATTCTTCATGAAATAAAATTTTTTACACAAAATACTTATGGATTACATATACTAGAAAAAAGTCTTCCAAAGTAATCCTATTATAAAAAAGATAATTAATACATTTAAACATTTTGTCATCCTAAATTCTACTGTAACTCCTAAATATTATATATATATACTCTTTAATCAATCAGTGTTCTTCATGATACATTAAAAATTATTTTCCATATTATTCATTAATACTTATTTCCAGCAAACCAAACAAATAATCATGTCATAAAATTAAATAATGTTAAAGCACGAGACAAGAAATATTCCATAATATTTGTAGGTCATTTTCAGTTTCCTAATATTCAATTGGAATGGAATAACTTATTGTAAAACATATATATGTATAGACCTCCTGATCACTTTCTTGAAACAACTTCACGGGACACTGATTTTCATTACGACCATACACCCTACATTTAAAATATTTAATCGATAACTCAGAAATTACTTCATTCCCTTTCCTAGTGTCAACCGAATGCTTACTATTTCATTGGGAGGTTATTACTTTATGAAATTCTTTACCACATCTATAACATCTTCTCTTCCCTTTAAAACACTTTAATATCTTTTTCATTCCACATCCACGATACATATGTCGTTTAATATACTACTGTTATGATTATTACTTGAACATTCATAAGGATTCATTTATATCATTTCTGATTCCGTAAAAAACACACCGAGGATCTTGTGGTTAATCAAAACTCTTGATATTTGATTTTTAAAGTCCACAATATATCTCAGTTAGGTTCCTATATCATTTTGTTTCTTATTCAGAGAACAACGACATTTTCCTTCACATACATTGTTACTTTGGTGCCTGCGGTACCCATCCATTTACCAAAACGAAAATGTTTTGTGTGGGTATATCAAAACAATAATCATATAATACTTTATTCAGAACATTTTCTACGTTCATTCTTCATTTTATATTACATATCATCATGTAATAAAAATTTTATAATTATTTATGTTCATATTGCTCATTTTGTTAATATTCGGTACATTAGTCGAAAATGTACTTGTTTTGATAAAAATGGTACATGTAGTCAAAATAACATCATCTTTAGAATTATATTAATGATTTAAATATTATGTATATATTGTATTTATATGTATTTACAATATTACATAACATTTTTATACAATAATTGAAATTCACTATTCATGGAGACGGTATGTTGTACATACATATGAACGCTACTATCATTTATTTTACATATTAATTAATTTAAATCTAAATGATTTAGAGGTATATTAGGATTATAGTATAACATAATATGTTATATATTTTCATAAAATTAATTGACACCATCCTTTACATGTTCCATGTATGGCATGAACGAGTCATATCACTTGGAGAGTTAGTCTGCACTACCTCAAATGAAATTATCGTAGTTAGACATTATGGAAATAATAATGTTATGTTGTAAATAAATATTCATAAACACATAGACAATATAAATATAATATATATCATATATACAAATAGTTCCATCATAATGACCACCATGATACGATGTTGGGGAAAATTGAACAATCATCGTTTCGTAAGGTAGTAGTTCTTCGTACACTGAAACAGTATGTTCGTATCCATTATATGGATGTGTGTGTAAGTGTAGTTTGAATAATTCTCATAAAAATCCTATTATATTAGGGATACCTATGTTGTTATATAATAAATTAATAATAATATAATATGGAGTTGAGAATGAGGATAAAATTAAGGAACTTGAGAGAAGATATTACCTCCAAATTTGGTACCTTTCTTTGATTTGAGCCAAATAGATTTCTGTAATTGCCTTCTTCCAAAGGTAAGTCTTCTAGGAAGAAAAGAGAGATTTTTGGAGCTTATTTGAGTAGATTTTTGATGAGACAAGGAGCTTGAGTGGTCTGAGTTATATGGTTACTGGTGGGGGACTTTTATAAGCGGGAGGAGGGGCACTTTAGGAAGGCCTTAAAATATTATTTTAATATAAATTCATCTTCGATTAGAAATTGTACATAACTAATTTAATTCAATTATAAAATTCTTTTTGCTGAAAAAATCCCAACCAATAGTTTTTAGACATATTTAGGTAAAAAATTAACCATATATTTTAGCTTTAACCCTTAGTTAAGGACATCAAATCGTACCCTATCTTATTGAATTTTCATAATATATGGTAACTATAGGTACTATAAAATGACAAGAGAACCATAAGTGGATAATTAGAAACATTTTTAACATTTTATAATTCAGTTGGTCGAATATAATATTATTAGGACTATTATATTATTTCATAAAATAGTATTTGTTTTAAAAACTCATTTATGTCAATTTTCCAATATAATGAAATTGATTTTTGTTAAAGTCATAAAAACATTATTTCTTCAAACCATGGGCATTAAGAAAAATATTTTATGTAAATATCATCCTGAAAATTCTTGTATGGAATCAAAATATCGAAATTATATTTATTTTAACATATATAATCTCATTTATTTGAATCTTTTATTAATGAAGGAATCAATGCATCACTATTGTATCATAACTAAATTTATTTATTTAATTTCTCAAAATTATAAATAAAATACCATGATTTAGGAAATATTTTTATCTTTATAATAAATATTTTTATTCTAATATATCACTTATATAACTCCATATAATTATTTTTAGTAAAAACATACATGTTTATGTTATATTCTTCTTTACATTAATTCAACTAGTATAAAATGTCATTATCACAACCATGTGCATACATGGGGTAGAAAAATAGACCCAAGGATGAACATGGTCAGAAATATCTCATCTAATAGGATTAGGACATGTTTTAGGGAATTTTAATATTATTATAATATTATTTTGTTACCCCTATTTACCAGATTTACCTTTTGACCATAGTAAATAAAATAATTACTTATGTTACTATTGATGATGTCAATAAATAAAAGGTTCCTATTATCATAGTTTGGAACTTATGAAAACAAATATTTAATCTATTTTTACAAATTCAAAACATATATTTTTCAGTAATTAATTTAAAATTAATTCTTATTGTCAAAACCAAGAAGATTGTTTTTAAGAAGTAAAAACTACCAAAATATTGACATGTGCATTTTTCAATTTCAATGTGAAATTACTTAAAATAGAAAGAAATGGATTAAATTATAAAAAATAATCCAGTTACACTTTAAATCCAATTATAATGACAATCTAACTATAGAAATGAATTAGATGAAAAACCCGTTTTGAATTAAAATGCAGTTTTTTCCATTATTCATTAAAATATGATTTTCATCAGAAAAATAACAAAATTTCACTCAAAGTAAATTTTTTATGTTCCTATTATAAATAAATAATTTATTTTGTGAAATTGAATATTTAAAATTGACAACAAAATATATTCAAAAAGGTTTCTCCACCGAAAGGTGGTAAAACAACCTTTTAAAAATATTCGGGTATTTCATGCTTAAAAATAGATTATTTATTATTTTAAGACACTAAAATTTATTAGATAAATTTAATACCATATAAAAAACATGTGTAATCATAATTTAGTGAGTTATTTTCATTCCCACCAATACAATTGCTAGGTGTTAACTACAATTTAAAATAATAATATTATAATCTTACTTTTTGGTGTAACTCAATATTGTGTGCAACATAAGATTTCGGAGAAACCCATTGTTTTTTGTTGAGTATACTATAGGAAAAATCATCCCATTTAAAATAAAAGTTATATTTTATTAATAAATATTAACATAGATGAAAATGTATTATTTTATAAATACCTGAGATCCTACACTACTACTCAAAACAAGAGAGATAGAGAGGCATAGAAATAAATATCCTAAAATTAGCAATAGATTGTATAGAACATGAGGGTGAAACCATGATCAATTATAGAATTCTCTAATGATTCAAACAGAATTATATGGGGTCACTTGAACTCTAAAAATGGAGAATGGATCAAAAAATAAAAATTTGGTATTTTAAAGTATGCAAATCTAGGTTCCACGTGGATATTAACTTCCCATTAAATTCATTTTCAATCCTTGTAAAATTTTAATTTTACCAAGAATTTTTTTAGACTCCTCAAATTGGAATATGTAAAATATTTCATTTAACACCCTTATATGATTCCAATCCATCCATTATCTAAATTTAATTTGCTTTTTTTTTAAATTATATTACTTGTCAAATAAAAAATGAAAATTCATGATTTTTATGAAAATTTTATAACTCCATTGTGAGAAATACATGCTAGATTAGGGTAATATGGTTTTACCCTTACATGTTTATACACCTTTACATGGGATTTATGATTCATGGATTTCCCCAAAACAATCTTTTTGATTGGGGATTATTATTACATGACTTAGGGAATACCATTATGTGAGATGAGGGAACTTTGTTAAACCCTTATACGAGGATGAAGATACCTTTACTTTGACATTAGAAAACACTTTTCATATTTACATACTGAATTAATACCATAAAAATATAATGGAAATTCATGTTTACACATACCTATTTAAATAAAATTATGAACCCCCATTAATGAAGTTTGGAATAAAAATTTTAGAGTTTTGATGGGCATGGGTACCACTACATAGCCATTAGATAAAAAAAAATTCTAAAAAGTATAATGATGTAACATTACACATATATAATAAAACATTGATTACACCTACGTATGTCATGGAAATCTTTCCTTACCAATAAAAAAATTATAAAAAATCTTCCTTGTTAGTACCCAATGTAAAAAAAATTTTCTTGGGTAAATATCTTATTAAAAATATTAAATATCTAATGAAAATAACATATAAATAATTAAAAAAGGTGTTTATAATTACGTTCTAAATCGCAAATAAAATTATAAAATAAAATTATTACTTTTATAATTTTCTAATTAATTATCCAAATAACATATAAAATTTGATATTGCTTTTATATTTTTGAATCCAATTTTAAAATAACTTCTTAAAATATGAGAAACTTTTTCAAACTACTAGACATCCCATAAATATTAATGAAGGATTAAAGGTATTCTGGACATTTATATGAAGATACTAACACATTCCTTTGTAGATGTTCCTCTACCATCAATGTCTCCATTTGTATATATATTATGATACTTTAATAAAATTTCATGTACCATTACATGACTAGAATGAAATTATTGTTTGAATTAAAAAAAATTAATTAAATATATTATATTATCTAATATAGATAAATAAGATTACATACCTGAAAATGATAAATGAAATAAAATGGTTAAATAAAACAATGATTTCAATATTCTTCAATAACAAAATGTGTAACAAAAATTAATGAATGTATAAATTAATTAAAACATGGAAAAATTATCACTATATATACAATTATATATCTATGTTCAAAAATACTTTTTTCTTCAGATTTCTAGGATTCAAACGAAGATACATTTCATATATCATGGAAAATATATACGTCACAATCATTTTTATCCTTTTTTAATCATGTAATATATGAAGTAATGTTACATAAGTTCTCAACATAATTAACTTCATCTCAACCAAATGAAATTTTCCACAAAAAAATGACAGACCATTGATAATTTCTTGAGAGACTAATCATTAGATGGAATTATAACATTAAATATTTTATTAACATGTTTCTTTGTAATTAATAATTCAAATTTCCAACTAAACCATTTTAATCCAATAAATATTAATCCGAAATGATCATGTTTTGCAATACTATTACTATAAATCCAGTTGACCTTAAACACTAAAACGTGACATTTTGTATAATACATTTCTTATATATCCTAAAAATATAAAAAAATTCTATTGATTCAAATTGGGATTATAACTATTACACTTGAAAATTAAATTTCATCATAGATGAACAGTACTCCTATATTTTGAATGATACTCTTGTTTTCTTGTTTATTAATGTAAATGTGAAACCATTAATGTAAAAACTGGACCATGTGATTTCATTATCACGTATTCCCCCATTTACCATATCATGGTTTTTGATAAAGATGAATATTTGTTGAATTTATCATTAAACCATAAAAAATATACATCAATTCTCATTTATTAACCAATTTTCATTAATTTTCATATATAATTAAATCAAACCTATAATATATGATGGTATATATAGTAGAACCTCACCTGTGTTTTCCAAAATTGATAATTTTCATTTCATTAATATATCAAATGAAATTGAAATTTTATTAAGCTATAACTGAAATATGTTGATATATGGGGATACATGCATGCATTAATTATTAAAAGTAGTAATTATTGAAGATAACCTCTATGTGAAATAAATTTTTGAATGATAGATGTATCTTGTAGATTCATATTTTGAACATACCCCATAAAAATTTTCAATATATTTTTCAAAAGGGTTGATCAAATATAAATATACACACCCAATAATCCATATCTCTAGCACCAAATGAGTCACTACATTACCCATTACATAAAACATTGGGGCAAAACATATCCAATTGAAAATTTATGAGGATAACATTATACTTCAATAAATTTAACAAATTTAGATTCATTAATTCACTCAAAATGTAATTTAGAAAGTATCCCAACATGATGATATAATTTTTAATAGACATAAATAATATATTACACAATAAAATCCGTCATATATTTTTTAGTAATACAGGAAATTCATGAGATTTCGTTTTATTAACATTAGATCATTCAATAATATTTTTGAAATTTTAATACATCCCACAAGGTAATTTAATGTCATTTATAAATTGATTGAGATTCATATGTTCGCTCATGATTAATGTGTGACATACTATTGGTAAGTAAATTTTTTTTTTCATTTTATAACAATTCATAACTCCAAACATTTTTCTAAATATATTATATCCATCTTTTCATGTAATCCATCATTTATATTTAATTTCATGCCTAATAATGTTTTTATCAAACCATTAAATATTTGTTTTTCTAAAAATGCATAATATTACATTTATGTTTTACCAAAATAAATCTAATATGGTAGACCAAATAACAAACACAATTTATTTAATGTATTTCTTTATTAATATAACTTTATATCTACCAAAATGTGATTTTGATGTATTTTGACATGTTATAATATTTTTTGGATAAATAATCTGTGTTTGGAGGGGTCATAGTCTTGTAAACCATTAAATACCTTTTTGAATATTTGATAACGGTGATCAATTACCGTTATATAATTGATGATATGAATACCCTTCTTAGAAAATTAGAATAGATTTACATGCCTTAACATTGTGTTCATATAAGATTTCATATTTAGGAAATTAATTTTTAGTAAAAATTACCATAACACGCAAAATAAAATCATATTTCACGAATATAGTAGACACTTTAACATATTTATCTCGTATAGATTATAAATCATAAATCATTGATAGTCGATAAACATTTATATCCATTTATGACTTTTTTTCTCAAAAAATAAACATGATCAAGAAAAATTACCTCTGATTCATACATATATATTGGAATAGGTTGTAAAATAATAAAATAATATGTTATGAACTATGTTTTATATTAAGCCTATGATATGGATTTTTACAATCATTGCACAATACCATTCTAATATTTATTAGTTTATTTCCAATATTATGATTTTTTGGCGAAATCACTTCCATTATGGTGAATCAAAAGGTTGAAATATGTTTCGATCAGAGAATCACACATATTTATGAAATCTATAAAACATTTCATTATCATTATTTTAAAATAAATGATTAAGTGATACTAGATTCACTTAGTAAGAGGGTTGTTACAGGTCCATGAGAATGAATTATATTTGGATTTTCCATTCATTTTATACCATGATTTCATAAATTTAATAAGTTTCAAAAAAACATTATATTTATTCATATAAAATACAAAATCATTGGGAGAAGAATGAATTTTATCATACCCTAGTCACATTAGGTAAGATATTTTTTGTATTATAAATTGAAGCATGGAGATTATTCCATTTTGGAAGTAACTATTTCAAAAGTTCAACTGATTCTTTGATACTTTTTTTCACTCAAACCATTTCTTAAAATTCAGTTAACAAATATCAACACATTTCATAAAACTATTGGTGTGTTGTTAATAGATAATATTATGTTTTTAACTTTTCTATACAATCAATCAACAGGTTCATTATTTTCAATGGTTTTTGATGAGTACATTTTGTTTTAATACATAATGATGATCCTTTTTTCAAATTGAAAAATTTTCATTGATGTTAGATCATTCCCCCTATTTATTTCAGCATTAAAAATCTAAAAATTTATAAATATGATTAAAAAAATATAAAATTAGATAGTCATCTATTTTTTCAATAACCAATTTTTCTTATATTCAATCACTTCATCCATGAATATATTATGATGAATTTAATTTCATGATTCTATTTATAAAATCGTAACAAATACTTACCCCCTTTATCATATAACTATAATCATGTTATTTAAGGTAATGTTTCTATTATTTTTGTCTTACATGTTTTCCACAGGTTTCCTGGGTGTTTTCAAATAAAAACTTTTATTTTTTGGTAGATTTAAGGAGGTGTACATGTGGCATATAGTTAGAGAAATCCTGATGCCAACCTATTAAAAACCATGAGAACTAGATAGTTGAAATTTCCAAGACACATGGCCTAACACATATCATTACTACCCTCACGTTATACCAATGATCCTATCCAGACTCTTAGATTGACGTGTTACAAGGTTAGTGCACGGTCTTACATAACATTCGGACAAACTATGTGGCCTTCCATATTCTTAAATTTTTTTAAACTCAAATTCTACCCCTACATTATTTTAACCCACTAACACCACTCCTTCATCCCATACAACCATATTTATACTGAGGAACATGAAAAAACTTTCTCGACACCCTCTAGAGTTATTTTTATGTGGTTTGGATATATTTAATGAATAAATTCTAGGTATATTCCATCCTTACATCCTTCTTTATTACCTTATCAGGATATCTCCTCTTTTCCTTATTGGATTTATTGTATCTATCACTAATGATTAAATAAAATGGTATTAATCCCATTTAATTATGTCCAATATTGAGGTTTTAGTGTTTTATTTCATCCATAGGGTCTTCTCTTGATGTGGCATGTGGTTTCCAACCCCATTTGGGTGGTTTAAAGTAAAAGGTATGTGGTTCCATGCTATCCCTTTATTTCATGTTTTTAACATGACTGAATTTGTTTCTAAAAGTGTTTATAAATAGTATGTGTAGATGAAAATGGTGTTTTTAATGTTTTTGTCTCAGTTAGAGAAATAAAGGTGGTTTCCCCATTTTTTTTATGGATTGTTCTCCTTGTAAGAATTATAGTTAATTAATTTATAGTACAACAAGGGGGTTTTCATAATGTGGAAATATAATAGTAACCATGGGATAAATAGTACCCAGGTATATGCTAAGGACCAATATACTGATTGAGTAGGAAAACTAATGACTTTGGATCCCTAGAAGGATTTCACTATAACAATAACTATAAAATTATGATATTTCTTTGTAGACCACTATAAATTTGCGATTGACCACTTTAATTGTTCATCCCAGAGAATGGATTATCTAGTTCAATCACTGAGAGTATGAGGATCTTATGACTATATTGAATTAGATCCTTATGGATTTCCAATAATATGAAACTGTATTTTCACCTATTTTCTATTATCCTTGAATTTTTCATTTTTATTACTAAAATACATCTTATTTTCAATTAAATTAGTTTAACAATATTCATTTTTAAACTAGTATGTTTATTTATTTTTTAATGTCATTACATAGAATCTTTGGTGATATTTTTCTGGGAAATTAATGTAACACCCTATATAAATGAAGTGGATATATGTATATATATATCATATTTTTTCTAACACCGGTAAAGGAAGGGACTTAATTGGGAATGAAATGGGTTTCACCCATTAGAGATCCCTTACTTGAAAGGTGTTTTAGTGGTAGAATGGTGGAATATAGTCCCCATGAAACATGGAGGAATCATTTATTAATTTTTAGTAGTCCCCTCAAATTGTACAAATTGGTCATTTTTTATAAACATATAAATGTAACTTGGAATTTATTTTACCTCTTATGTTAGTTGTTGTTTATGTTGGTTATGATGTTTTGTATTATTTTAATCCATTTTATGTTAATTGGGGGAAAAATATTTTGGGATAACCATTCCAAAATGAGTTCTTAGATTCGCTTGATCAAGTACCCAGCCCATGGGTATTGGGAAATCCTTTTTTTCTATGTCATAGGTTGGGTTAGGTGCCATGTTGAATTTAACCCTAGGTCAGTTAATTATAAAATTTTATCAGAGTCAGGTTTTTTCATACTTGGGTCCTGTTATTTTGAAATTTTGGGATAGATATGAGCTATAACTATCGAGAAATAAAGATGTAGTTGTGATTAGGGTGTTGGAATAACACTCCTCATGAAAGTAAGTAGGTTACCATGGGATTTTGGGATTTATATTGACTAAAATTTCAGGTGTATATCATGGTCTATATAATTTTATTCAACTATAAGGTTGGGTGGTGTGGTTAAAATTATTCTTTGTGATTATCATTATTTAACATTCCATTCTTGGGAGTGTTTAAATTATTATGTTTTTTGGTTTCCCAAGGAATTATGTATTGAGAGTTTTTTTTTGTGTTTTTTGACTGTTGTTTTTTCATTCCTCCCCAGAGACCTCATGTAAATCCACATGAAGAGTATTGAGAGAAATATCCATTATTAATTGATCATAATTAGTTGAGATAGTGGTTAGGGCTATCAGAGCACTAGGATAGGGAGTGGTATTTGGAAATTCTCAAGATAAGTTAAAAACCCAGGCCCAAAAATTGATCCAACCTTATAGTTCCTAATGAATAAACCACCTTCCCTTTAGGAAAGTATTGATCCTCAGGAAGAGGATGTTTTGTTTGAGAAAATTGAGTGTGTGTTCGGGTTCCATACGACTGTTAAAGATTTCAATGTGATGTGCACTACATTTATGTTGGTAGGGACTAGTCACAGGTCGTGGTAGTAAGTTATTAATGTATTTAATAACGAGAACATTTGATTGAAGGATTTCAATGAAGATTTTAGTATGAAGTTATTCCTAGAGACATTACTTATTCATATGACCGGATAGATTATGGATCACCATCATGAAAAAAAATGTTATAGAGTATGCTGTCATTTTTAAGAACTAGTCTATTTCACCCCCAAGGTTGTTTTTAATTAATATATAAAGGCCTAATGGTCTGAAATGGGACTGGGGCTAGATATTTAATTACATGTTGTCGTGTTAATGGTAAATATGTATTCAAATGTTTCTGATCTAAACCATATGTTATAGATTTATTAGGTAGTTAATTTTTTTGAGTAGTTCTTTCTTTGTAAAGGTCGGTTACACTATAGATAAGATTCATAGAAATCATGAGGATAAGGATAATAAGGGTGGTAGAAGCTCCAGATATCCATCCCCACCACCTTCATTATAGAGTTTTGAGTGATGGGTTAACCATATTACATTATTGTTGAACTCTTGTACATTTATAGACCACATTTTCACCTCCCCCTAGGCAACTCCATCAATGTGGTTTCATGGGGATTTTTAGTTATTTTTTAGAAATATGATCTTATCTCAAATTAGTATAGGGTCTTCAACTTTTAGGGAAACATAAGCTCTATCATACCCATCTAGTGCCATACATTCTCAATTTGACTACAATAGTGGTATATCTAGACATTCTACTGGGAATATCCAGTTCTAGGAAGAACTACAACTAATAATACAGACACTGGGTTCAATATGAGATGTGGTAGCTTTATGTAATGGATTATATGCAGGTAGAATTAGATGTGGGTCCTATAATGATTCTAAGTACCATTTTCATTTCATCATAAATAGTATTAATTATATTTGATACATGTTCATAAAATTAATTCAACTCTTCATGACTTTTAGAATAACTATAATTTTTGATAAAAATTATGTAGTATGCAAAGGTGTTATTTACACATCTTGGTATTACGAGGGAATAAGGATTTAGATGTCCAAATTATGTTATGACCTTTCCAAAGGATGATATGAAAGGTTATATCCTTTTCTAATAAATTTAATTCTTTTATGTGATTCTATGAATGGATGGGATGATGTGTTTTAAGGATTACATCGATTATTATCAATGGAGGGTGACTTTCATTGAACTTGATGGGTGTACTCATATTTTCCATGGTGAATGGGATCTAAGAACATAATGAATTGGTTATCTAATTCCTAAAGTGGTAATATTTTCTTGCTAGGTATCTTATCATATGATAAAGGATGAGGATAAAGGTTTTGAGTATAGGTTACCACCAGTATTGGATGAGTTTATATAGGTATTTACAAATGAATTTTTATTTTTACCATTAAAACCAGATGTAGATTTCACTATTTAATTGGCCCCATAGAAATAACTAATATATATTCCCTCATATCATATAGATCTTTAACAAATTGAGTGAATTAAAGATTGATCAGGAATATTTCGAATCCAAATGATTCATTTCTCTGATAGCCTCAACTTGGGACTCTCCAGTGTTGTTTTATAATAAGTCCAATCGATATATTTGACTATGTATCAATTTATATAAGTTTAATCGAGAAATAATTAAGAATAAATACCCATTTACATGCATTTATGACCTCTTTAATTAGCTCAAGGGGTCAAGGTGGTTTACCAATATTGAAATGTGATCTGGGTAATATCATGTTAGGGTATGCAAGTTTGATGTTCCCAAGACATATTCTCATATACGTATTACAATTTTGAGTATATGGTTATTATATTTAGGATGATATATGATAAAATATTTTTTAGGGCCCTTATGAAGGTAGAGTTTCAAAAATACCTTGAATTAATTTTCATAGTTTTTGTGGACAAAATCATATTCTACTATAGAACTAAAGAGGAGCACAATCAGTATATGGAAATTGTTTTGGGCACATTGTGGGGTGACCATGTATAGGCTATTCTCTCCAATTATAGTTTCTAAATATGGTAATTAAATTTTCATGACCACATGATATTAGAATATGGGGTTTCATTTGATTTAAATAAAATCATGGAAGTAATGTTATGGGAATAGCCGAAGAATGACTTTGAGATCAAGAGATTATTAGGAACGATAGGATATTATATGCATTTTATCAATTTTTTTTCTATGATTTATTTTTCCATTAAATTCCTCTAACAAAAATGGGTGAATATAATTAAAATATTTTAATTCCATGCATCATTCAAAGAGTAAAATTGACAGTTAACAAATCCCCCCTTCTAGATTTTACCTGGGTATGGAAAGTGGTATATGGTTTATCGTGATTCTGGAAGAATGGGTCTAGGATGCATGATGGTGTAGGATGACCATGTCGTGACTGATGCCTTAAATATATTTTTTCCAATTCAAGTATTGAAAGATTCCAGTGGTGAGTATAATTTGATTGTAATTTTTTCTTAGTTGCATTTGGAAGCCATGACGCATAGTAGTGGTATGTTTGTTAATATCATTAAGTTGATACCCTCCATTATTGAACTAAACTATGTAGAAAAACCCAAAGATGATCTATATCATATCAGTTTTTAGTTTTTAAATTTTGGGGAGGTATCAAATGAATAATTGACATCCTATATTGAAATTATCATCATAAATGGTAGTTTCAAGGTTGTGTTGCCTCTATGAAAGGTTATTGTACAATATAGACACTAGACACAGTGATCCATTCATCCTACTAACATCAAAATGTTTTATTACAAAAAATGTTTTTTCTGGGTCCTAGGATTGAGGTGTGGAATATATTACTTTTTATCTAGACACTATATGTGTTATAAGATTAATGCTGAGTACCAAAGATCCTTGGGTCTACTTCAAACATCATCTACTAGTAACTAGAAATTGTATGAGTTCACCATAGATTTCATTATTGGGTTTATCAATATAATATATATAAGGGAAAATTTTTTGGGTGTTATTGATCATCTAACGCAATCCACTCATTTCATCCTGATCAATGATTCAACTAAGGCGGAAGAATTTGGTAGATATATGTCTTGGAAATTTTATGTATTCAAGGTGTTCTATCATCAATACTTTTATTTATGAACCCCTTATATTAAATCTATATTCTAAGAATTCCTTAAAAGGGTAATGGGGTCATAGGTCAATATTAGCATGATATACCATACTTAAATGGATGGTAAGACATAATACTAAATTTAGATTCTCTAAGACATGATATATGCATGACTTCTGAATTTTAGGGGATCATTTGGAAAAGATGTAAGATTATTGGAATTTATCCCCAATGATATTTACCAATCCTTAATCATAATGAATCCCTTTGAATCACATTTTGGCCACCCACATGTGTCACATATGGGTTGGAAGGAGGTGGTTGGATTTTTTTTCATAGTATGAGAATTGTGTTGGAGTTTTCTGACAAATTTTAGGTTATTAGACCACATTTTATGATAGATCAGAGCTTCCCTATGTCATATGGTGACGATCAACGTCATTCTATGGATTTTTCATTTAATAACCAGGTGTGTCGGAAGGTGATACCTCACATGGGTCATTTTCATCTTTGTATGTAGTGGATTCTTACACAACCTTATGATATAAAATTTCAAACTATAGAATGGATTGGTAATGTGGAATATCACATCGATTTTCCTTCCCATTTGACATCCATTAATAACATATTCCAAGATTTTCAATAGAATAAGTTTAACATGGACATATATAATATGCTAAATTGGGGAGAATTTGAGTTTTAACTTAATATATCCTTGACCAGGTATCCAAAAAGAATTATGGATTCCTAGGTAACAGTGCCAAAAAATATATTTTATTATTTCACGTCCTTTGGTATAAAAAATGATCACGAGACAAGGAAATATAAGTATTGGGTGGAGAAAAAACATAATCCTTGATTCTCATATTAATATACATTTCGATCATTCATGATCATAATTTATTCATGTTATTTAATATTTTTACATATATTATGTTATTTGATGTACTTGTTCTTTTATTTTTGGAATTACTTGTGTTCCATAGATTTATCTGGTATTTTTTGAAAAAGTAATCGGTTTTGGGGGATAGAAGGAGGATTATGGTTATAGGGAACTATGAAAAGACCGCATAAAAACATTTTATCTAGATAGTGTCACTTACTTGGGTTCATAACTAAGGGAAAATTTGTCCACCCCTCAAGATAAATGGTGCAGCCTACCCCTTATCTAGGGAAATGGTCTCACAAGGATGAAACATAGTATAAAAAACTATATGGCTTTCCAAATAAATAAAAATTTTAAATTCAAGTTCTACTCCTCCATAATTATAATGATATAACCCCTCTCCCTCACCCTATTTAACACTCTATAATAGTAGTCAAATTTACCCTCTATCTCCACACTCTCTTTCCTTGTCACTTGATTATTTATCTAGATTTATACATGAAACACCCATAATGTTCCATCATTATTTCTTCTTCTTCCTTTATCTTAATCTCACCTTTTTTCTTTCTTGGTTTCTATTTTTTAATGAAATTATGTTTTCTGATAATGCATTTAATATCATTTCCTTTTTACATATATTGACATTTTGGTATGTTCTTTCTTCCTTAATGTCATCCCTTGGTGATTCTTATTGTATCGAACCTCAATTCAGTGGTTTAAAGTAAATGGTCTGTGGTTCCATGATATACCATTAATTTATTATTTTATAATGGTTGTATTTTTTTCTAAATGTGTTTATAAATTGTGTGTGTATGTGAAAACTGTTTTTGTATGGTTTTGGTATTATTTTATGGTAAAAAATTGATTCTCAAATATTTTATATTTTTGGTTCTTTAGGTTTGGGTTATCTTTAATGAATTTATGATACACCATATGGCTTTGAATAATGTGGAAATGAGATAGATAACATCAGAACCCTATTACATAGGAATATTCTAAGGATTATTACACTGGTTGAGTCGGTAGGGTGATGATCTGGGATCATTGGCAGTATTATGATACAACACTCACTATAAAATTTTGATTCCTCTTTTGGGACTTGTATAATTTTTTCATGGAAATTTATAGAGTCTCATGCATCAGAATGAAATATGTGGTTTGATCAGTTAGATTACAAGGATCCTATGAAGCTATTGAACTATCATATTATGGATTACTCAATGTGTTTAAAATTTATTTTAAATTTTTTTCAGTAATCATTTCATTGTTCACTTTTTATAAAAATAAATTCATTTAAAATTTTCAACATGCTTATTTTAAAAAAATATTTTCAATTTATCTTTTAATTTCATTTCATGGAATATTTTGTGGTATCTTAGAGAGTATGTGAGCTCACACCCTTTATATGCCCAATGAGTATATGTAGATCTTGTTTTCTCGAAGATAGGTAAAGAGAGGGCCTTATATATGAATGAATGAAGGTTAAACCATTAGCGGACCCTTATTTGGTTGGTTTTGTAGTGGTGGCATGATATAGGATGATCTCCATGACACATGGAGGTTTCATTTTGTAGTTTTTTCTATAACCTTCATTATTTATAATTTGATTTGGGTTATTTAGGAATTAAGCGTGGCTTAGAATTTCTTGGACTTATTCTTTTAGTTGTGGTTTATGTTGGTTATGGTATTTTGGATTCTTTTATTTCATTGTATGTTAATTTTTGCGTAATTTATTTTGGGTAAATCATCCCAATTGAGTTCTAAGATTCTAAGAAACTAGCTTCCATCTCATGCGGATTAAGAACACCCTTGGGAATATGATACATGCAAGGTCGAGTCTCAAGTTGGATGGAACCCATGGCCAATTCATAACATCTCATATTTGTCACATTTTTTTCACATTAATCCAATTACGATTCATGGAAACAAAAAAATTTAAATTCAAATATTTAATATATTAAACACATAAAAATTTAAAAATATTTAGAAAAGGAAAAATTTAAAGCATATAAACACATAAAAAGAAAATTTGAAAATATATAAATTGAAAAAATTTGAATATATAAATATATGAAAATATAAATTTATAAAATGTTAAAAAGTATAGACTAAAAATATATATACTCATATAAAAATAAAATATATAAACATACAAATTTATTAATATAATACGTATAAATGATAAAAAAATAAATATAATCTCATAAATATATAAACATAAATTTTGAACAAAAAATTATAATATTTATACACATATAAAAAATAAAAAAATAAATATATAATCATTTTAATGTAAAATAAAAAATAAAAAATAAATAAATAATTAATCATAAAAACACATGGACCTAAATTTATGAGCTAAAAATTTTAAAATTAATAAAATATTAATTTAAAACATATAAATATACATTAACATATATATAAATATATAATATATATTTGTATACAAAATAAAACACACACACACACACACACATATATATATATACATTGTGTGTATCATATGAACATATAAAGTTATATATATTTAGAAATTGAAACATTTCATAACATATATAAATATGTAAACCCATAATAATATAGATATATTTATATATAATTATATAATTACAGATATATATATATATATATAATTGAAATCTTGTTACAATATCGATAAAAATATATAAACATATACATAGATATAGAATTGATATATTTTAAATTAAAAATAAAAACAATTTCACATAAATTCAAATATGAGAATGAATATATCAGTCTATTAAACATAAAAATATGATTGTGTTAACAATGAATTTTTTAAATAAATAAAATTGAAAACAAAAAAAACTATCAACTATTGTACCAAAAATTACAATATAATCATCTTAGCATAAATATAAACTTATAACTACGTATTAATTTCTATAAATAATTATACCTAAATTAAATATCAATTTAACATAAATAAATATTCTAAATATAGAAAATTACAATTTAGAACTAATAAATACTAATTCATATAATAGATCCCAGGATATGAGTGGAAATATGGTGGTTAATGGATGATAGATTGCATGATATAAAGGAGTTCAGTCAAAGATATAGTTAGGTAGATGAATGGTGTGGAATGAGATGGATGGAGTGTGTCTAAGGATTTAGGTAGGCAGTTATAGAAGTAGTTGAAAATGGTAAAATGATGAGTGTAGCTAGTGATGGAGGTACACTATTAGGCTGTGGGGTAGATAATATGCGATTAAATGGGTAGGAATATGGTCACCGAATATTTCAAAAGGAATAATAGGGAGAGTACTTATAAGTCATGGAGCCAGTAATTTTAGAAAATTTGGTGTCAGTAAAATGAGGTGAAAAGAAACAAAAAACTATTTTATTTTATCTATTGTTAATATATTTTATTTATATAGCCATCATTAAAACAAATATTATTAATGTTGGTTTTATTTTAACCAATTTCAAGGACATTTATTTTATCTTCAGTTATATAATAAAAGAAGTTAATACTATTTTTCAATTGTTTATTATATAACCCATATTAAATATAGGGTTTTAATGTTAATTATATAAAAAAACTAAGGCCCAACTGAATGGTGTTTTAGCATCAGTTATATGAATAACTACCACTAAAACACATAGTGACTCTAGTTTTATAATATTTTACTTGAATAATTAATGCTGAAAATAATTTTAACGTTGGTCATGTAATAATAAAAAATAGACCCATGATTTGAATTATAATTATTCTAATAGTGTATATACTAAAAATTTATTATTATAGCCTATATCATAAAAATTTCATCTAATTTTCAATGTTTTCATAGTTTCTAAAATAAAAAAGGGTAGGATTTTGGTTATTGTATTTGTAAATTTATGATGGATTATGTAAACAATTAAACAAGTAATATTTCCTTAAATATATCTATCACATTTTTTTATCATATACACATTATTTTAAAATATTTAATAATATATTTATTTTATATATTTTCAGTAAATTAAAAATAATGAGAATAAATTATTTTTAGAAGATAAAATATTTACATTTAGGGGTGAACAGACATGTTATATTGTAATATCATGTATTCAATCTTTTGATGATGTATTTCATTATAACTTAATTATTTAACTATATTGTATAATTTATATCCTATATGAGTGAAGCACATGTAATTATAATTAAATGTATGGTTAGGTAAATATAGAATATGTGTTTCCATTTTAAGTGGTACATAATCTAAAAAAACAATTCACATTCTCAATATTAAAAAAATTTCACAAATGGTCATGATATTATAGTAAAATTAGCGTCAATTAATATTTGACATATATTAATGAACCATGAATAATTATAATTCAATGAGTAGTCAAAATAATAAATTCAAAATTATTTATTTTAATAATTATTTAAGTTTAGAACACATTAAACATGTTTAAAATAAATAAAATTCGCTATATTGGTTCATAGAATATTAAAATATTTCTTTGATTAATTTAGGACATGTAATAATTTATCACACATCATATGATGCATGGTGTCTTTGCTGTAATGTGACGTTTTATTTTAATATTTAAAAGTGTTATTTTAGTTCAAAATATATAGCACATTCTTATAAAAGTATAAAATATCTCGTAATTTCCAAAAACTCTTGTAAAAAGTGGGTATATATAGTTTTGACTTAGAGGATTAAGATCGTGTTATCTTGATGCATGGTTGTTCAAAATAACCTATAATATAATTTTTTCAATTTTAAGCTTTATAGAACTTCAAAACATGCAAAACATGATAAAAAATGAGAAAACATACATTTTCTGATATTTCTTTCATTTAAGACATAAAGAAATGAATTTTAATTTATTCTCATTTTGGTGAATTTTAAATATTTTAAAATATTTATTTTCAAGTAAAAAGATATAGTTTAGTTTAAAAATCACCTCATGTTATCAAAGCTAAAAATGACTTATACTATCATGAAACTATATGAAAATAATTATTGATCCATTTATAACATATAAGAATACAACATATAATTATTAGACCCATAATGTTGTTGGAGTAGCTGAAAATGTGAGTTATGAATTTATAAGTGGTATTTTAGTTCAAAATGTGGGTAACAAGATTTAAAATGAAAAAATGGGACAATTTAATCTTGAAACACTAGAAAAAAGAGTTGGGTTTTATTTTTTAACCATTAGTAATGAATTAAATAACATTATTAAATGAGTTGAATATCAAATGAAATAAATTAAATTACCTCATTTCAAATGTTATGTAATGTCAAAATTCATTTCAGAAGCTCCAAACCAAGAAAACGTAACTTGTTTTCGAGGTAACTATAAGCAAAAAATCTTTAAGATAGTTATGAAAATAAGAATAAAGTACACATCATTCACAAATTTTGTGAGTTCAAAGTGACTAAAAATTCATGTTTTTAATTTAAATGATAATTACAAATTAGAAACAATTGTCACATGTTCAATTATAAAAAATATCATATTTTCATGAAACTCTCTAAAATTGATCTTTCATTCAATTTTACCATGTTATAATGACCTCTAGATAATTATTATGCATGTTGTTTTTGGAATGATCTAAATTTCATGTTTTTAATTTAACATTGTTATTTTATATAAGAACTCCCATAATGAGGAAAAAATTGATATAATAATCCAAATATTTTTGAAATTATTGAATAATATGAAAATTGATATATTTTTACATTTAGTAATTAATTACACATAATTTTGACATGTGGTGTGGTAAAAATTATTAAGATTGTATTTAAAATTTAAAATAAATATTATAGTATAAATTTTTTACATGATCAATTTTAGGAAAAGCATATTTGAATTTCTTGAAACTACAATTAAACTAGTTTAGATTCATTTTTCACTTATAGGAATGAATCAAATATCATTCTATCATTTGGTATAGTCAGAATGACCTAATGTGGATTTCCTTTATACATAATTAGTTTTAATTTTTCTAAGTGCATTTAATAATTTATTTATTTATTATTACCCAAATATGACTGACTTAAATTAAATGATAATTTCTTTTTTTTATTAAAATTCAAAGTATTATTTATTTTATTATAATCTATTCTTACCATGTTATTCTATTTAAATTTTTTATTTCATGTTGTTATAAATTTTATTTATTTTTTAATTATGTAACTTTAATATTAAATATTTAAATAAATTATGTATTTGTTACATGTTGGTTTTAGTTTTACCTCTATGGATTTTTGGGTTTGGGTTTTTGAAATAATTTTGTCTTATTATAGATTTTTGGTATCTATAACATTACATATTGGCTATAATATGAAATATGGTACTTTTTTATCGTAAAATAAGTGCTTTGAATTTACCCATCTTTTTTAGTGTTATAAATATTTTTCATTTTAAAAATCACTAATAATGGAATTTTCTGTCACAAAAAAATACCTTCTAATTATAATGAAAAATTCATTAATCAAACCATATTTATATGATTTGTAATATTGGTTTCAATTTATTACATTTTACTGATATATTTTGTTTAGTGTTCTAGAGAAATTGTAAAAAATATTACATATCAAACTTCTACAAAAAATGTGGACACACCCATCCAAAATCCATTTTTTTCTAAAAAATATGATTCTAAAATTTAAACCCCCTTTTCATTCAAAACGAGTTCAATTCTTCAAATATGAATCCCTATAGTGGAATAATAGACCATTGAATAGTTATTAATCATCTTTAAGAACTGTGAAAAAATTTGAAATGTTAATATGAGTAAAACCATATCAGTAAGGGACAAAAAAAGTAAACACCCATAAGTACAATTTAAGATTCATGAAATCCCCTTAGAAATTTTTCACTTTTAAATAATAAACATTAATCTCCGAAAATAATCTACTTAACAAATAATTAAAATTCACTTATTAAATAATTTCATAAAACATCATACAACCAATATTAATGGAAAAATCCAAATCATGATGGTTTCATGTCAATGATGGGTACTCATGTAAATGTTTTTTAGAAAACATATTGTTCACTGTTAAAAATGGAAAATCTTTTATCTTAAATATAATATCATTATATTACCTTATAAAACAATACATCCAATAAACCAATCTTCCAAAATAAAATATTAAATTAGGTACCTTTTGAAATAATATTCATATTACTCTTAAAATCATTCTTACTTTCACACTTATAAATTAAATAAACTACTTTATTTATTCCAACATATATCCCTTAAAGAAATAAATCATTACCTAGTGATTTAGAGAGCTATATTGGGATCAACCATCCTTTTGAATATTTATAAGGACTATATCATACACAAAATATATAAAATATTGTGATTATATTTTAAAATATCACAAGTAATTACATTTAACACATATGAAAATCCTTTCAGTCTTCCCCAATAAATTAGGATAAAAATAATTTTTCATTCAGAAATTTCAAAATAAAAATGTTAAAATGCCTAAAAAAATATGTTTTATTATGAAAAACCATGAAAAAGCACTATTAGAATCTTCAAAACTAAATTACAAAATTATTTAAAATGAATTTGGACATAAATTAAATTTATCAATAATATATCTCAATAATTGTAAACAACATGAATTTTGTGGAAAAATATTAAAAGAACTTTTAAAATATGTTTATAAATAAAATTCATTTACATCAAGTTGGACTCACCACATTCATAACATATTTACATTTTAATAAAAATATATTAATTATATAATTTCTTAAAAAATTTATAGAGTAGTACATGATTAGTATAAATTTTAGGTAATTTATTACCATTCCTTATATATTTTTCCAAATAGTGAATTTTACATCGGATGTTTTGAGGATATTAATTTCATAATCGCAAAAAATATTTTAGTTGTCTAATAATGGCCAAATGAGTCATTATTCATTAATTTTAAAAAATATTAATAATGGTATTATTTTTATTTTTATACATTAGATACAATTTTATAACAAAAATCAAGGACATACATGAAAAATATACTACATCACTTCCTGGTGGTGGATATATGTACGTACAGACAAGGGATGTTATCATTTCCCAGTACATAGAAGGGTAAGAAGTTAAATAGTTATAAATAAATAAAAAAAACATAATTCTTAAATTAATATATTATATATTCATTATAATAATTATAATAACCATCTTTATCATGTGGTGATGAAAAGAAAAATATATCTCTTTGTGATAGTGGTAGTCCACATGTACACACGAGTGACGATTTCATTTCGTATGGGATGAAAATAGAGGTGATAATGGATTTTTACATAAATTTAACATGATTTTAATACATTTATGTTATTTATGTTATAATTTAATCATGTTTATATAATATTTGAATGATTTTAAGAACAAATACACATGAATACAATTGGTTAAGAGTTATACCACTCCGTGGGAAAATATATTTTAAATTACACCTTAATCCTTTAATTCTTTAGTTCTAGTAAAAAAACATTTTAGGACATATGGACGAATATTGAGAAGGTATTTTGGTAGTATTTTTGTAGATAAAGTTTTATGCTTTGTGAAGGAGTGAGGAGACAGGTCCTCCCATTATAAGTGTGGGGGTATGAAATCATTTAATACATGAAATATTATGATATTTTATGTCTCTAACTCATGTAAAATGGAACAAAGGTTCCATATATTTTTATATAAGGATTATGAGGTCTAACTAAACTAAAAAAATATATTTATACAATTTTACATTCAAATTTAATTCTAATTTTCTATTTTAACTCCCTCATTGACCCCTTTAATCTTAACTATGGTAATAAATCTTCAAATAACTAAGGATCATAGAAAGAAGTTTAAAAATGTAATGAGGATCATACAAGGATGATTTATTATAAAATATAATATTTCCTATTTGATTGATTTAGTATTGGAATTTTGATTTTTTAACTATTTGAACATAATTTCAAAACAATAAATACTATTTATGGTCATTTCCCGGAAAATTAACAAATGATGACTTTAAACATATCAATAAAACATTGAAATTGGAATATAAACACTTTAAACATCAAATATACATAAATAATATCCAATATATTAGTGGGGTTTTTTCAGTTCATATTACCTTTATTGTTTTAAATATAATTTCCATTTTTTTTACTATTTCTCACCAATGTGTTGAGTCAACATTGTGTAAGCTTTAATGGTAATTATTTTATAACAAGAAAATAATTAAAAAATTAAATTCATAAATATTTTATATTATTAATACATTTCATCTTCTAGATTATTTCATATATAAATTTCACCGAAAACCATATCATGATAAGCTAATAAGTAAGAAAAGTTATATTTTGAAATTATTCTTAAATTAAAATAATATAATTATTTCAACAAACAGAATGTAGAAAAAATGGAATATTATCTAATTTAGGATTGTTTTGGTTTATTTAAACACTCAAAATCTTATAAATTGAATTGTGGCATTGATTTTGAGACCATATCATTTATCTTTGACATTTATTAGCAAATTTTTCTAATTTCTGTTATGATAAAAATTTACAATGGTTAATATTCATTATTATTAAAAAATATTGGAATACTATTAACTCAGTTGTTCCTCCTAATAACAAATATGAAATTTATTGGTGATGATTAAATTTATATAATTTTTTAAAATAAATTTCTATTAATGTTCATGAAACACAATGAATTTTTTTTAGATAATCAACTTTTTAAAAAGGAAAATGATTTTATAGTATAATATTATATAAAATTTATTAAAATAGAATTAGTTGAATTATCTTTGATAAAACTAAAATCATTTTTCAAAAAAAATCCAAATATACATTTAAATTTGAAATTACATTGATTAAATTTTAAGAAATAAACCTTTTTGAAAAATGTGTATTTTTTAATATCCCCCAAAAAATAAACCTATTCAGAAAAAACTAGAAAATTTATCATAGGATTATTTTAAAGTTATGAGACTAAATTTTTTCCATTTTATAAAATTATATTTACGAAAGTGTCATAAATTAATAATAATATCCCCATAAAAAATTAAAGGAAAATAATTTTTTATGAAAATGAATTTATAAACCATAAAAATATTTTATTCTCATTCCATGACTAAAAACCAAAATTAAATAAATTTTAATTCATTAAATTGGATATAGAATCTTTTTATTTAATTAAAATATTTTATCAATTGTTATTAATTTAATATATTAAGAAAAAATACATATAGAACATTAGAATAGTGTTTTGAAAAATATATCTTATATAATCCAAAGATTTTATATTTATTTTTAAAAACTTGATAATAAAGGAATGAATGATTACTAATTTAATGTAATAAAAAAATTAAACATATATTTTCATAATAGGGTTTTTCATATTCATACCATCAAAACCAAGAGCTATCATATAGCCATCATATTTAAATAATAACATTTATATATTATATCACTATTTTTCTAATCATAGTGTTGTGTATATGACAAGATATCGAACGTATTAATATTAAAATAAAATTACATCTAAAATATTTGGGGGTTATAGTCTACGCCCCTTATCGAAATTTCATCTTCTCAATTATTATTTGTGTCTAATATAAAGGTTTTAAAATATTTTAAGAATACATTCCAAGGTGTATAATGAGATATATATATATATATATACATATAATGAATTATCAATTAATCAACATAAATAAAATTTCATTTTTAAAGTGACATTAATTTCTCCATTAATAATAGACATTTTATTATTTCATAAAAATTTAATCAACCATGTATTTACCATTATAACACTCATACTTGGAAAAGTGTTTATATAAGAATACCATAATAGTTGAGTGATGGAAATTAATGGATTAATATACCTCTTACTTGAGCTGGAAAATTAATTAACCATTATGATGGAGAATAAGAATGAATATATTTAATTTAAATCATTTCATTCCATAATTATAATTTATTCCTTTAGTTTTTCTTCGACAAGTTTCTACTTTCATATCAATTCACACTATGAGAATTGAAAATTAAAGATACATTTTTCATGCATTACGAAGTAAAATCAATGTCCAATGGATCACAAGATCCAAAAGAGGATGAAAATATATTTATTATATGTATATATATATTAATGATAAAATGGCTAGCATAAGGTAGATAATATCTTATATAAGAAAGGCTTCATATAAATAAATACTATTTTAATTTAGAAATCTTAAATAATCTCACCCACGGTACAACATAAATTATTTCGTAAATAGATAAATATGAATATTTCCAAAATATTATTGAAAATGTTCAAAACCTAAAAACTAGAAATATTATATAACATATTCTTCTGAGATCAACATAAAATTTATCTCTAAACAACATTAACAAAAAATAAATCCATAATAAAATTATATAGGCTTTCAAATGATACCTCAATATTAAGTCCTCTAATAATATTAACATTTCCCATTGCCTTAATATTATAATTTATGAAAAATAGAGAAATTCTTCAAAAATAAATTTAATGACTTAAAAAAAATTCACTTTTCATTCTCATGGTTATGTATATGATATAACATACTCCCAAAAAATATAAAAAAAAATTTATTGCAATTACCATAACATAAACAAAAAAGATCATATTAAAACTAAATCATATTAATACATTAAAAATTATTTCCATAAAATATAATACTATTCTTAAAATTTAATTTTCACTACAGCACATACTGAATTTAACTACTATATTCCTATAAATTTATCCCAAAAAATCCTTAATCATTTTAAACTCACATGACATAAAACAGCAAAAGAGTATATAAAACATTGAATTAATGATCTAAAATATACTTATTAACCCATAATGGAATCGAAATCCCCTAAAATATCCTAATATAAATCATAAAATCCTCTAAATTTATTTATCCATTTCTTTTGATGTCAACTATAATGACTTGTACCTTAATCAACCAACCATTACTTGAATTATAATAGGCATTTCAATTTATTACATTTGATATTTTTTTATTTTAGTCTTATAGAATTAATAAAAACACTTTAATATAAAATCCTGAATAAATAACGTGGTAACTTCTAAAAAATCCATTTTATACAAAAACATGATTACTGTTTATTTAAAAACTCATTTTTTACATAATGATTAATCCCCAATGTAAAAACATTGATAATTTAGTATTTTATAATCATCCTAATAAACTATGATTTTTTTCAAACATGGGATTATAATAAAAATTTCACTAATGGAACCTACAAAATGAAACATGTTAGTCCATTTTGATAATCATGAATTCCCTTCCTTTTCAAATAATATATTTTTTTTAAAAATAATTTACACACTCAAGATAAAATATTAAAATCACATATATTTAAATAAAATAAATTATCTGAAATATTAATGGAAAAACACAATAATGAGGTTCTCTTGTAAAGAATGGTTACTCATGATAACAATTTCTTGAAAAAAATATATTTCACCCATAAAAGTGGAATAAAAGTTACTTTAAAATAATATCATTATAAAAAATATTGGAATTAAAAAAATCCATAAAATTAAGTTAAAACACATAATAGATAGGTAGGTTCTTTGGGACAACATATTCATAGCACTCTTATATTCAATTTTTTAATAACTCTTATAAATAAAAAAGTGACTCGATTTGTTATAATATATATTTCCCATATAAATAAATCATTTAATAATTAATGTTTTTTATATATTAGGATAACTAATAATAATAAACATTTTAAGAGGAACATAAAAACAATAAATATTTTACAAAAAAGAATTTCAAAAATTATTCTATTTATAAAATATGAAAATGTACACGCAGGATTCACATTATGACGGGGATAAATAATATTTTTCATTGAAAATAGATGAAATGATCTCAAAAAATAAGGGTAAAAATGAAATTATAATGAATAACCTTGAATAAGTGCATATTAATCTTACCAATAAAATCTTGTTTACAAAAAATATCACTAATACTATATATGATAAGAAAATATACCATTCAAACTTTTGTAAAAATGTAATAAAATATCCTATCATGAAAAATGTAATTTTTTTTAAAACACACATCAATAATGTAAAATAAGGTTTAAAATGACCATGTATATAAATTTCATTAAATTAACAACATAATATAATTTTTTTAATAAACATTTATATGGGGAAAAGGGATTTAATATTTTTAAATTTTAAAATATGGTTTTAAAGAGAAATCCCTTGACTCATGCCCGACTTTCTATGTGCATGAATTAATTCTTATGTAATAAACTTAAATTAATTATTTACTTTATTAAGGTTATATTTAACATTTACAACATTATTTTTTCACTTTTATTTCATTTATAATGAGGCTATATATTTTTATTCAATCAATTGAGTTCATGTTAGATGATTTGAGTACATTCGGTTCATAATCGAGAAAATATAGGTAGGCTTACCATGGTGAAAGGGTCAATTATTAGATCCTATAAATAATATTAATCATGATATAAACTAATTTTTTTATTTATTTAATTTAATTTTATGACTATTTTTGAATAGTGCTCATGAACCATGAATCACATCACTTTATGGAGTTGGCAGCCATTTTGTACACATGAGTAACATTATCATTTTCTAATATTTTAATTGGTAAGAAGGTAAGTAATATATCATCTTTCCCATATCATAATTATTTAAATAGTATCTTATAAATTAAATAAATACATCATAACAACCGCCCTAGTGAGTTGCATAAGAAAAATTAAACCCATCTCTTAGTTGATGTGGTATTTTAGACACAAAAATGAGTGATATTTTCAATTCCCATATTATGGAAGAAGTGATGAAAAATGGTTGTTAAATAATTAAAATAACATTTAATTATGTTTAATATAATCATGATATCATACATTCATTATTATAGAATATATTAATGATTTATAAGAAGAAATAAACTTGAAAACACTCAGAGAAAGGTTATACCTCTTCTTTGAATATTTTCCTTTCACATACATATTAGCCTTATAAGATGGCATTTTAGTTAGACAAGAAACTATATGAATTGGGGTGGAATTATGGGAACAAATTTTTGTAGGTATTTTTCAGATAAATGGATCAAAATATACGATAGATTGAGGAGAATAAGACATTTAATTATAATTGAAGTCGGTGAGATTCTTGTAAATAAATCAAATAATAATATATAATACGTGTCTAGAACATGTAAAATATTATAATAGTTTAATATATTTTAATATAAGTATTACATTATCAAAACTAATTAAAAAATTAAATTTTATACAAGTTTTAGTGCCATTTAAACATTTATATTTTGGTTGAATACACTCTTTAAACCAATTAACATTAACCAAGATAATAGAATTGTTAATCTCTATGGGTCCTAAAAGTGACATGAAAAATCAAAAGTGGAAGATAGCTGGAAAATTTATGATAACATCGAAAATATCCCATCCAATTGAGTTATTATTGTATTTATATGATTTTATATTGATTTAAAAAATAGTTTTTAACTTTAAATACCATTTCATTTCATTTTTAGGATTATTAAAAAAACAAATAAAATACATCAAGAAAATAATTGAATTAGGGTATATAATATTTCATCTTATCATATGAATTATAATGATCCATCAAATTAATGGTATAATAATTTTTCTAAAACCTATTCCTTTTATTGTTGTTCTAATATTTTACTTAAATTTTAAACTACTTCCATAGGCACTGCATTTACATTTCATAAGCATTCAAAGAAATTTTAAAACCACTAAATAATAAAAAAATTACTATAATAAATATTGTTTTTTTAGTAAACATTTTAAATTATATTAATTCATATATCATTGTTATCTATATCCATAACATGGATACAATATATGTTATAGAGAGTTACATTTTTTATTTACTCTTTTATTAAAATAATATAAGGGTTGTCACAAAGAAAAGTGACACAAAAATTCCATATTATTAAAGGTGTGATGGTGAAGATGAAAACCATACAATGAAATAATTTTAAGATTCATAGTGAATCTTTGACCTTATCCCATAGTTTTAAAAATGTTTAACTAATTTTAAACTTTAATTTGATGAAAAAACATTACAACATTTACTATTTACTATGAATAAAAATAAAATAAAACCAATTTAATAATTCAAAAATAATGATTTAAAATATGAAATAAATTCTTAATGATTCAATTTATATAAGTGGTAAAATTTAATTTTAATATAATTGTGAAAAATTCAATGGAAATTAGTTTTCTAGAAAACAACCCATTTCAAACATCAAAATGATTTTTTACTAATATAAGGTATAATGTTGACTCTAAATGAATTAATGTTTTTTTAAAATCATTATTCCTATTTGAATTTTAAAAAAATTCAAACCAAGTCTAACATTAACATTACTTTGAGTAAACTTAATGAAATGATAGTTTTTAAAAAATGGGCAATTTTTAATATTCATCAAAAAATAAATCGTTTCAAAAAAATAAAAAAAATATATGATAACATTATTTTTACATGATTATTGAAATAATTATATAAATTTTATCAAATAAAAATACTAAATTAATATGAAATTATTCATAATCTCCAAACACAAAATGAATTAAATCCCAATTCTAAGGAAAATGTATTTTTGAATCCTAAAATTATATTATTATCATTTATTATCAAATAAAAATAATTTAATTATTTTTTATTCATTAAATTTTACATAAAAAATTATTTTTTGTACAATAGTTTATCATTATTAATTAATTTATATGTTAAGATAAAAATATATTTTACACATAAAAATAATTTTATTATAGATAGATCTTTTACTTTAATTTTTTCCCTGGTTTCTAAAAAATTGGTTGGAAATGTTTGATTGATTTTTAGTTTTAATAATAATAAAAAATGTATATATTTTTAAAATTCCATTATTCTTATTCATACTAACCAGATTAACTACTTGGTTATAATAGTTATATTTATATAAAAATATATCTATAGTATGTCATCATTTAATTAAGATCAGTGTAATGTATACCACATTCTATAAAACGTAGCATTATTTAAATAAAATATATTATAAAATATTATGTATTTAATTCATTTTATTGAAAATTGATTTCTATTCTATTTTTAATAGAGTATTGCATTTGTACGCACTGCATCTGGAAGAATGTTGGGACCACTATATATAGTAGATAACATTAAACTAAAATTTATAGACTTTGGTTCTAAATTTTTGCGTATAATATTCTATAAGTATGAAAATTGTATCGATAGTTTCTTTACACAATACATAAGTCAATTAATATTAACACCAAATTATATTTGGGAGTTTCATCATATAGATTTTCATTACAATTATGAATGAAGACGATATTGAGTAACAATGTTATATATAGTAGCATTGGAATTTTAAATATAAACAAAATTATTTAAAAGTGAATATTTACTGGGGAAATTGACCCTAAAGGGAATGTTTAATTAGTTGTTCACCTAATCTATATTGATTTATACTAAAATTATCAAGACATGCCCATCTGTGTAGATGAAGTGGATAAACCATGACTTATTTTATTTCTTGATATGAATAAACTCATTATATAATATGGATATACAATAACACACCCATTATGTTATGTCAATACGATGGATCATTTTTCACATAGATTCCCTTCAGATTCTTTTATTGAAATTTATTATGAAAAAGGAGTATTTTATTGATTGATATTCAATTATTTAATAAACTTTAATGTAATTTTAAACGAGATATCAAATTTTCCGAAATATTTATTATAATGTTTTTGGCTGGAATATCTACTATTCATGTCAAAAATAAATTTACGACATACATGGATATAACTTATGAAGATAATATCATGTATATTCAAACATAATATATAAAAAAAATTAAATAGATTTATTTGGAGATAAAACATGGAAAATAATTGAAAAAATTAACAAGAGAATGATAAGATATGGTCGGGAAATTATATGATTTTTTTAGAAATACATTTATAATGAACTAAAATTAATAGAAAAATAAAAAAATATAGTAATATGTTGCATGAAAATTTTTATTGTCATCAAGAGGAAGTATAAGAAAATTTATTCATCTATATGAAAAAGTATAATCAAAAGAACGTTTTTATAAATAGTGAATAAATTAGAGAACAAAGTGAGAGGAATGTGATGTATTTTTTTAGTTTTTGTTGTATATTAACACCTTCAATTACCATCACCGCATACCATTGCAACCAAATTCTTCACACTCTTACACTTCTAGAAGTTAGGGTAATTTTTTTAAAAAAATATGGTTGTTTTTATTCTAGTTTATATTTTTAGAAGTAATTGTGGTGTTTGAAAATTATAAAATTATATTTTTTTTAAAATATTTTTATTATAAATAAGAATATGGGGTGGTATCCAAGTGGTTAAAACACCCTATAATTCTATATGTCACTTATGTAAAAATCATGATGGAAGGATATTTTTGGTGAACTATAGTAGCTGTATCTATTTGTCCTATTTGGGCCTTTAGGTCATCTGATTTTTTCTACAGGCCATAAATCCATGAAGTTACCATTAGAATTAGATCTAAAGGGAATATGTGAAAACTATTTCTATTGAGGCATATAGTTTTGGTACAAAAAATTAGTCAGACCAGACCACATAAGAAAATATCCCAAAAGAGGAATCAGAGCAAGTTGCTGTCACCAGAGTAGATATAATCATATTTGGAAGGATGAGAGAGTATAGTAATCACCATTGGTACCAGGAACCATGGATAAATTCATGGGGTAAATTTGTCAATAATACATAAGAGGTTGGGGGATAGGATCCTTCATTCAAGTATATTCTAATGATATGTAGTTCTAGTGTGGTTGGGTCATTGGTCCTTCAGTCCTTGTTTTGTGACTTATGCCTCTTTAACATCAAGTCATGTACTGGGCTATGAACATTTGGTCCTACAGATCATTTAAGGGTTCCCTCTCCACCTAGATATTATGTGGATTGTCTAAAAAATTAATAAAAATCTATTCCGTTCAGGTTTTTCATCCTGTTATTATAAAACAATAATCAAGTTTGATACAAACTATTTTATCTTCTTGTTGCATTTATTTTAAAATTGATATAAGAATTGATTATTATCAATTATAGTATTCATATATTTCATATAAATTGTAATCACACTGAAAAATAATTTTTATTCCTTTCTCATCATTCAAATAATTACCGCTATCATGATATTTATGAGAGTAAGAAACAAAGATTTTTATAAATACTATAAATTATAAATAAGTTTTTCATCATACCCACCTCCACTAGAAAAAATATTTTATTTATTTCAACTCAAAAAATTATATTTTCTCTAAAATACACATCATATTTCATGACCTCTATAGTTCTTCAAATTAAATTATAATATATCTATATTTATTTCATTATCCTATATGAATTATTACTCAGAAATCATTTTGTCTCTCTCTATCCCTTATACTGACACTCATAGTACACAAAAATCACACTCAATCACACAGAAAGACAAAACACACACAATCACACACACACCATTGTGCCCTAATTTCAATCATGTTTTTTTTTTCATAGATAAATTTCATACGATGTATTGTATATTAATGAAAATGATATATCATTCATTAATGTTTGTTGTGATGAACATGGGTGATGATATGACAACGAAATTCAAAATATATATGTTACCAGATTATACCTCATTGATGATCATCATATTGGGTTTTAATAATATGTTAATAATAGTATGTGTTAGATAACATGTATAGAGACACAAAAAATCTTATGATAAATAAATCGGTGAACTATTATATATATTTTCCCTCATATAGTACACAAAATGGAATTTTATATTTATATATCACTAGAGTTACTTGTGAAAAATTTTTATAGATCCACCAATATGAGGTTTTCGAATAGGTTCCCAAATATTAATGTTTCATAATTTTATAAACATATAAGGCCATTTGATAATTATATAAAATTTGAGGCAATTGAGTATGATACTAATATAGAAGAGGTATTTTATTAACAATGATAAAATGTTCCAACTTATATGAAATATTATAAAATCATAGACCATAATTTGGGTTTTACTATGTGTATGGATATGAGAAATAAAATTAAATGTGATATAATAATATAATATTTCATCACTATGAACATATAAAAAATAAGATTAGTTGTACCACAACAAAATTATCCATGTATCATGCTTAATATCAATGTATAGAGAAAAAGAACATTAATAATGGACGTGTGGTTGTTTAGATCACAACAAACACATTTTTAATTTGTTTATTTGTGATTTTTTTTCTAGAAAAAACTTTTAGTTTTTGATTATAAAGTTTATTCATTTTGAATAGAAACATTAAATAGGGAGATTAGGGAAGTAAATAATATAATACTATTTGGTATTATTTGCAATAATGTGATTAATCCATGAATTTCAATGGTAATGATTATAATAAACACATATATGTTTTCTGTTGTATACATATGAAAATTTTAATTAAAGAATAAATAATTAATTAATTAATGAGTCATTTTTATATAATTATCAGACTATTTATATTAATTATTAATACATATACCCGAGGAAGTGTAAAAGACAAAATGAGATTTGGTATTAAATATTGAGTAATAAGATTCCAAGGACTGTTACGTAATGAAAACAAATTTTCTCTTCTAATGAAGCCATTTAAGATCCTCATTTAATTGATTTAACCAATCTGCAATCCAATTAATTCACCTTTCCTGGTGCTTTTGCACTAAATCCTTTTTTAGATACTATTCAATGCTCTAAATGACCGTGGGAGGACATTTGTTTCCCCAACATTGGTTTTCTATGAATTTTTCTAAATTAGAGGCCATTGAATAACCCTTTAACTGTAAAAAGAAATGTTGGGGAGTTATTATTCATCTCATTTAGATGATGAAAATTTGGCACATGGAGTTCGATTGTTTTACACATCCAATAGAGTTTCCCAGATTTCATCATTTAAGAGGTTTCTAGTTTTTTTTATTTCACAATTCAATGATTTACCTCATATGGGTTAATGTAATTATTTGGATATGAAGAGGATACAACCAATAATTTATTGATTAGGTTCGTCAGTGGATATCTATAAAGGATTTAATTTGAAAATTTTATATTAATCTAGAAAATCCAATACTTTTAGAAAAGTTATATTTTTTGTTTTTTGTTTTTTCAATATTTTATTGATTGGGAATAGGTTTTACTAGTACTTCTTCAAAAATTTGAGTATCAAAATCCTTTTTAAAACTCTACCAAATAAAATGAAAATTTTAATTATATTATTTGGAATTCAAATGCATAAATGGGTAATGATGTCTGGTTCTCAAAACGAGACCTCTAATATTGATACAAATAGTTTCATCATCCATAGTGTTAGGGGAAATTGAGTATTATCATAGGTTAATATGGATTTTATGAAAAATGTTATAATGAGATTACTATAACCTCAAAACTCTTAAAATGGTTGAAAATCAATGGTTAATGGAATTCCAATTCCTAGGTAAAATCATGAATAAATTTGTGATAATGTTTGAATCTCAACCTGAGAGATCTATTGCTGATAAAATGTTCTTACTATCCCAAGGTGTTGGGGAAATATAAATAATTTACTGGTTTATAGGGATGTCATATAATAATTGTGTATGTGGGGGATATGATCCCACTACTGAAATAGTGGTATTAGAGCTACGTAAATTTAATGAAAAATAGAAAAACTAAATCATAGAATATGTATAATATATTAACATTATATAAAGTTAAATTTAAACACACATGAAATATTTATAAAATATTTAAATTTGTGATCACTCTTACAAAGGGTAATTCCATGTTGTGATTTTATTTATTATTCTTGTGTGAAATAAAACATTCCCTTTACTATAGTCCAGTAGACCCCTTAAGAATGATATATCTTTGTATATTTAGGATATCAATGTAGAGTCACATAATTATTCAATATTAAATTATTAAATTATTTAATATTTCATCTTATACAGTATTATTTGAATTAAGTTATTAATATGCGTATTAATAAGATATATATTTTTTAATTACTATGAATATATTCATGTAGGGTATGTATGATATTCATTTAAGTAAAATCTTTGAATTAATATAGTATATTTTAATAAGAATCTTATCAATATATGATCATGAATAATATTAATAATTGTTAAAATGATGTTCTATAAATTATATGAGTTATTATAAGTTGAACATAAATAATCTGTGTATTGTGGGATGAAAAGGGTAATATTCATCCTAATGTTATCTTTGTATGATAATTTCCTAGATAACCCAATAATATTCATTTATAGAGTCTTGGTTTTGATCATATTATTAAGAGGAATTAAGAAATACTTTGTTTAGTCAATAATCAAGGAGTTATATCAGAAATAATTAATTATAATTTTTTAAATAAAAATTAATAAATTATGTCATGACCCCCTATGGTACTACTCCTAGGATGATGTAGAGAGAAAGAGGACGATGACATCCTAAATCCCATATTCAATAGGACAAAATTTGGTGAAAATCACTGACGGTATAATGAACTTAAAAAGGAGTGGGATTACACTCTAAAAGAATAAAAGGAAGAGAGATATAGAACAATTAAATCAAAAAAATAATAATTTTCAATAGATAAAAAAATCGCAATTAGTAATTTTAAATATTATACAAGACTAAAACAACTTTAATGGGAACTATAAGTACCAAAAGGAAAACTCAAATGTTACTATGAAGTCTAGAAAATTATGTAATACCATGAACTAGTCTTATCTATAAATAAATTAGAAATTCTCACACTTTCATAAGAAATGGTTTATACACATGTAGGGTGACCATAATAGGTATACTCAGTAGGATCTTCCCCAGATCAACTTCGGAAAAAGATAATGATTTCATAAATAATATAAGTGAACAATAAGTGAATATAACATGTCATGTAAACATGTATACTAAGATCCTATCCACACCATAAATAACCCTAACTGATTATCACATACAAGAGATAATGTATAATATTAACCAAAAAATGGCACCATGATACCACTTCACAACTGGTTTTCCACTCTACCCCAACATCATACATTTTGAGACATCTCCCACTAAAAGAATCCATCATGAACATAAGTAGGATCAAGTATCATACCAGGAACATCATGTATTAAATTATCATATAACCCCATACACATTTCAATATAGAAATAGAGTAAATTCTGGGAGCCACAACAACCTGTATGGAATCTATTATACATCGAGTATTTTACCTCAATCCATCAGAACCCACACACCATGTAATATATTTTGAGTTGTCAAAGCCCATACCCATCATACCTATAAATGTAATTTTCATACTATATTTGGAGTTACATGTGTGTGAAATAACCATAAGAAATTATAGAAGTATATACATATCTATTATAAAATATCACCTCATGGAATACTAGCACATAATACTACCAAGAGAAGAGAGTGGGCCCAAAGTGGCTAGTTAGCCATCCATTCCTTACTAACCTAGATATTGGAGAAAACACTATCATATTTCCCATTAGGTTTCAGTATCCCTACTAAAAAGGGTGGGGTATCATATCAAATTAAAAAAATTATAAGATATAATATATATCACAACCACACTATGGGAATAACCATGTACGATGATCAACTACAACTACTATCACTCCAAAACTAGCTTCCACAACTAAGGACTGAATAGCCTATAAGAAGAGTTGATTTTAACGTTCTAAATTAAATTAGCTATTTACTTTTTTCAATAACAATTATGTTAATTAATTAATTAACCACTAATTATCATCACCCAAACTACATATCATTTTCCATCATTTAAAATTTAATTATACCACACTTTATTATCCTCAAGTGAATTCTATGCACTCAAGGTATAATCCATGAAATTCAATAGTCTCTCATAATTAACATAGTAATTTTAATTCCATAATGAATCCACCTGAGGGTTTAAACATTTATTAATAATTTAACATTCCATAATTATAGTTTCTATAGGAAAAATTCAAAATTACCATAAATATATGCATATCCAAGAACATATAACTACCTCATGATATAGGGAAAGGGAGACAAATAAGGAAGAATCTCAATCATTTACCCTTTAAATAGACTAAAAAAATCATACAATATTTCATCCTCAAAAGGGTAACCCTAATTTCAACTCATTCCATCATCCTAGTTCCATTCCCGACACCATCATGTATATCAACCTGAATCTCACTATCATAATTTTTTAAATACTAGAACAACCTTATTTGCCTTATCCCATCACTCATCATCCATTATGGGGTTAGATTACATATTATAAAAAGTATCACTTATAGAGAACATAAAATGAACAAATAAACATTTTGTATAAGGAAACCAGGCCTTAAAACAAGTCATTATACCTTCACATTCAAACAGTCTCTCTCATCCCCAAAATAGTGCATTTAACCTTAATAATAAAATGATCACTCTTGGCCCTGAGAATTTATCTTAATGAAGAAACTGGTTTTCATTCCATCTCCAATTAACAGATTCCATTATCTTAGGTTATTTGTATATGAAACCTAATCAATCACATTCAACAGGTTATCAAATAATTTTAACCATACCTCTACCATATGATTCTAGTTTCAACAACATAACGGAAAAACAAAACACATTTAACATTACATTAATTTTTATTCTCAGCCACAATTATTGTTCGTGAAATTTCATTATCCACTTCCATTAACACTTGGAAGAAAACATTTAAATTAAACACAACTCGATGTAATTTTTTATATCAAATTTAAATAAATAAGGTTTTGTTAAATAGATATATCTATTTATTTATCCAAAAAACAAAATACAATTTTGATGTTATTTTAAGACTTCCTCAAGAATAAAATAGTTATCCAAACCGAAAAAAATTCAAAAATGAAAAAACTCACAATGTATTAGCTATTAAAAAATTAGTGAAATAATTTTCATGGTGGAAAGAACATGGTACCAATAACCATATTTTTTTTATTAATCATGTTAATCCTTTATTATGATTAATTACAGTACAAATAAAATAAAATAAATCATTACAATTTTGTGATATCATTTAAAAAATGTGAATATATGAATTCCCTACCTCAATGATTTTCCATTAGAAAAACAGAAACATAATGATTATGAGGTCTCTGATCATGTATCCCTCAAGTAAAAATAGATCCCTCCAAGGGAGTCATGTAGTATCCACACCAATAATAACAAGAGAAACACCATTATAATGATGAAGATAAAATTCCATAACATGTAAATGTAACATAGGACCAACTAGATTGAACAAAGAAGAAACCATAAAATGAAAAGGTAGAAGTCACCTTCGATCACCATTCATTGAGAACATGATATTTTGGGCTAATCCATGTCAAAAAGGGATTCAAATACTTCAAAAAAATATTGATAAACTAGGGATCAAAAGAGAAACGTGGGAGAAAAGAGGGTATGAATGTGTTTTTAATTATTTGTTGGATTTCTATTAAAAAACCCACTATGATGTAACCCACCAGACCATACATCAAAATTGGTTGACACGGGAAATTTTATGATACAACACAAGGGGCCATGCCACATCCTTCCCTATCAAACTATATTTGAGATCCCCAGTGTATATTCTTTACACCTATGTAGGGGATAAAAAACAATTGAATACAAAAAAAATTAGAAACCATTCTATAAAATAGAGTCTATTAAATAACTCATCATCCATGTCATCGCTACCCCATATTGGTAAAAGACCCCTCTGAGCACTATACCACATATTGTTCCTATATGCCACAACCTCTTGACTAACCTACACTACAGTCCCACTATGTGACAAAATGATCATCCAGGATAAACCACAACATAAACACCCTGGGTACAAAATAATTATAAATTTAATAATCTTAATTTCCCTCTTTGTTCCCTTCTATTCGACATCATACACCTATAATTCCTTTTAGTAAATCTTATAGCATATCCTAAGGGTCCACATCACAGCCTTTCCAAATATCATAGTGGCACCCCCATTTTCTATATTTACACATAAAAATAGTTAGATCCATATTTGAGTTCCTAAAACACTAAAACATTACAGAGGAAATATATTTTCTGGATTCAACATCTTATAAAAGATAACTCTTAAACTATTCTCATTCATGAGAATTCAAAACCATAATTAGAGAGAATTGAATGTAAAGGGTTGTCTAAACAACCACCCCAAGAGATAACTATCAAGGATATATCCATCAAAAGAGCTCAACTGCCTCAATCAGAGGAAAAAAATTAAAAACCACATAATAGTAAAAACCAAATCCTAAACACAGTGTAGGGGAGATTCCACTCAAATGGGATAAATATCACCTAGAAATTCAAGATAAAGAAACAATATCATAAACCCAATAGAGTAAAAATATAAAAAATAGAAATAATATGAGAGAAGAGGTAAAAACAAATATATTTAGGTACTGAGCACATATATACGAATACATTTCCTAGGTTATCTCCTCCACAACACTATTACACCGCAAGGCAAGAACCTAGGGAATAAAATGCCCATAAAAAATTGTTTTCTGATGGTCTTGGATGTCAAAAGGCTGCTTCTTCAAGGTTGAATCAAACCCAAAATAATTATCACCCAATTAAATTATGTAATAATACTAATGAAGGAAATGGGAGATCTTCAACATGTAAAAAAAATTCATGTATTTGGATCAAATATGGAGGATTTTCTATATGATATTCCATGACTCCAATGAAAGAGAACAGCTTAAAAGGGCCAATTATCCGGGGAGAAAAATTACTCAAATGTGAAAACCATCATTGACCATGATGAGGAGTAACCTTATAAAATATATTTTATATAATATATAACTCCATATGTCTTAAACAATGATCATCAGTACAATTATAATAAACCTTCATTAAATTAATCCTTCAATGATGTTCTGGAATAATCTCTATCATGTTTTACAATAACTCAAGCCAATGAATTTAAAACACGATATGCCAATATTGAAAAATGGAGAATGGAAAAGCATATCTAATAAAACATGAAATAATTCCATAAAAGTGGAGTAGTTTATAATATTTTATAAGAAAAATATCCCAAAGGTAGGGGCCTCATCCAAAAACCTCTAATAACTAGGAAAAAAATTCAACATGTGTTAAAGATTTTGGGTAGTCTTTTTTGTTTGATCATCCATACAAGTTTGAACAGTAGTGATAAGACAAAACCAAGGTCCAAAATTATATCACATACCTCTCCAAAACATATAGGTAAAACAATGATCATAATCCTTGATGATTACCCATAGGACATTGTGGTATCTCAAAACATTTTCTACATACTACCTCTATAAAAGCTACCCTTTGATTGAATTCTTAACAAATATAAATTGGTATAATGCCATAAAATGATCCACCATCAACATCATAGGTTTAATGCCTCAGTGAGATTAAGGTAAACTAGTAATTAAGTTCATTTATATTTCTTCCGAACTCTACTAAGGAACATATAATCGATAAAGAAAACCACCAGGAACATGTTGTTATTAATCACCTGTTGGAAAACCATTCCTCAATAAAATAACACTATATCCACATTATTTAACCCAAGATACCAAATTTTTTTACTCAGAACATGAAACATCTTTTTCATGCTAGAATGAATCCTTAATGGTGATGTATGGAACTCATAAAGAACCATCTCATGCATCGAAAAAGGGGCAAAACCCATTCCCAAAGAAACACTTGTTGGTAATCATCCTCAGTCCAAGTATCATTGGAATCACTAAATATAAATTGATATCCATATAAATATAACTCAAAATAAACTAGGTGGGACTCCTCTATCTACTTCAAAAATGATAACAACACCACTATCTATAAAATAAAACCTATTTCTCCACACTCTTCCACATCCTAATGCATCACTAAGATCTCATCTTCAATTCTCAAGAAATATCCATATTCATGTTTTCCCAGACTAAATTACTTCCATATCAGTGCATCATCTTCAACAACTCTCATTATTATTTTATATGAATTATCAATTTCATTACATTGTATGGATTCTTTCCACCTCCACTATTTCATGTTCAAGTCACACTGGTTAAAGACATACATCATGCTGTTACTATTTGTAAAAAGAAAATAATGGTCATTGATGATGTAATGTTTGGAAAAAATAAAAGGGATACCTAAATACAACTAACACTAGTTCATGGGTGGAATATTTATTCTCATGCCTATATAACATTCAAGACCCATAATAAATAATAGATCCCTAATGAATCATAAAACAACCCAACCCATAATGTGAAGGGTTGCATAAATCCTCAATCTAAAATCCCTCTACATGAAAACAAAGAACCAGAGTACATTAAAACTTATCATTTATGTAATGGATGTCTTCTAGAAAATTGAATTTCAAAAATAATTCTACAAACTTTGTAATAAAGGATATTATAGGATTACAAAACCCATGTAAAATAGACTAAAACCCTATTTTAAGAGCCTTCAAGGCCAAGGAAACTAAACACCGCCACAAAATTATTAAAGTTTTCCTATGAAAAAATATCATCTTTATTTGAAGGATCAATAACTAATCCTTGTTATGAAACAACATTACACCAAGAAACTAACATCATGAGACCATAACTAACACTTATACAACATCAGAAAAACCTATTGATGATTAGGAACTCCCAAAAAGATATGCAGGTGCTCTATATGTTCCTCCGCATATGTAGAGTACATAAGGATGTCGTCAATGAAACACCCCATAAACTGACCCTAGAATTCATTGATACTATAGTCATTAAACCCATGAACACTATTAGAGTGTTTTTCGCATGAATGAAATCATAATGAATCAGATTTTTTTATGATTACATCTAAAATAAATCATCAAGATATATGTAACCTTAACCATTATCAGATGATTCATTGACTGTAGAATGATATTTGAGGACCAACATTCTCTTTATAGATGATGAAAGAAATAATCAATCCATGGAAGGGGATATAAATTTATCACTGTTACACGATTCAATTGATGATAATCTATAAAAATAATAAAACTATAAGCATCCTTCATTACAAAATAAAAAGGTGCACACTATGGTGGGAAACTCACCCAAACAAAACCCCATTATAACAGATCATCGAGCGATACACATATACATTGAAACTGAAAAGGCTCTATACTCTATGAAGATATCAATATTTCATAAACACGGTGTTTTATATCAATCCAAAACATGATCTCTGATTGACAAGGTAACACTAGTACCTCTTCTAAAAATACACATGGGTACAATTTCATAACGTTGAGAAATGCTGATAGATAAACCACAAAAAAATCATTATCATATCTGAAATCATGGAAAATAAATATGGAAAACTCCACTAAAACAATCAAGGGTCTTTATCATTAATGAAAACTATTGGATCTCTATCAGTATCATAGATACAAACCTTTCTTCTAATGATATCCACACAATAATTCACCAAATACAGCCATTCTGTACTAGGGATTATTTCATGGGACTATATATGTAAACATAGATAGTCTCCCAAATATTTTTTATACTCTAGAACTATCTCAGAGTGTCTACAAAGGTCACACGAGTAATCTTGACCTTAGACAAGATATGACAATTCCAAGGAAACTATATTTCAATCAAAATAATATCCCAATTAATGGAATTGATAATGCGATATGAAGGATTGTGTGTATCTAAAATAAAATAATGTATAAAACCTTGTAAATAACACGAAAACTGTACCCATAAAAAAATACATCTCACCTAACTATAGAAATTATATTTTATTACACTTATCATGGACTTTTGTACAACCTCTATGAACCTAATGGAAACCACCTCTATAGAAACACTCTGGTATTTCAGGACAATGTGAATCTTATGGATAACCTATTATTGCCTCATATATTCTATAATGAATCCAATTTGGAGCATCCAACTACTATTTCCTTGGATGAAACATCTCCAACATTGGAAGATGAAACTAAACACAATGATAACATTCACCCGGTCCCATATAAATGCTCTATGTTCTTCCACATATATAGAAATGATAATATGTGGGAAGGGATATACCCATAGCTAACCAAATAATCTTTTATCCAATGGTATTAAAACCTCACACAATAACTCTACATTGTGGATAATCTTGATGACTACAATTGGATGTAAATTTTTTTCTAGTTACCATCATCTCAATGACCACTACTCTCACAAGCACTAAATAATAAGTTGTTATATAAATGGGGTGTCCAAACACTAAATATCTAGATAAAAATCCCTTGAATAATTCATTTCTCTTACCTCCTCATCTAGTAACATGTCTAAATAATTTTAGAAAAGGGTCCTAAAATGGATCCCAAAATGTAGAATACTGGAACTACCCTATCAATGGTCATGATACTTATGATGACTGGACACATTTGTGGATGAAGAAATAAAATATACTCAGAACTGGTCTCTAAAAATGTCACATGAGATCACAGACTCTTTTTAACCCCCAAGTAAAAGACCCCACTACCTCATTGTTTCATGAGGCATTTTCAAAACCAATTAATCCAAGGGCACCTTCAGATAAGGGATTTAAATAGAATCTATCTCAAACTCCTATAATAAGTTTTTTTTTCATTTACTGCAAAATAGATCCATCATACATCAACAAACCTTTGAAATAAAAATCATATAGTATCCTCTTCCAAGAGAATTTTGCATCAGCGTCAATTCTGTGAGGATCTCCTGACACATCTTACTAAATATACTTTTTGTGAACCTGATAGGGATGTTGACCAAGAAGCACACATGAAAAAGAAAAAAATGGTTAGATTTTTACATAAAAGTGATATAGAATATGTAAGAATAATTTATTAATTACATTATTTATTTATTTATGGTATAACCTAATCATAATATATACAAATTTTGAACATATGATAAAATAAAGATGACGTAAGATCCTTATTTATGTATCTACCCCATAACCAATATCACTTAATTTAGTAGGCTCTGTAAATTTAATAGTAAATAAAAAAATCATGCGGGGTCCAAAATACACATTTCTTATTCATCCACCCTTGTTTATATCACATTCTAAACAATGATGACCTCAATGCCCTACCAACTCTTATAGTACTCATGTAATGTCCCGGACCTCTCCGGTCCATTACTTTGTGAAATTTTAGTGTTGGAGGTGTTCCGGGAGATCAAGGGGACTTATCCCCAACATTTTGCCAATTTTCCAGTTCTGTGAATAGTGTTTCCAGTTTTATGAACAGTAACAGATCGGTCTCACCGATCGGTCTGAAAGATTGGTCTCACAGATCGGTTTCAGAGATCGGTCTGACAGATCGGTTTCACAGATCGGTCTTATAGATTGGTTTCATAGATTGGTCTAACAGATCGGTTTCACAGATCGGTCTGACAGACCGGTCTCACAGAAGGGTCTGACAGATCGGTTTCACAGATCGGTTTCACAGATCAGTTTCACAGAATGGTCTGACAGATCGGTTTCAAAGATTGGTTTCACAGATCGGTTTCACAGATCGGTTTCATAGATCGGTTTCACAGATTGTTCTAACAGATCGGTTTCGCAGATCGGTTTCATAGATCGGTTTCATAGATCGGTTTTAGAGATCAGTGTTAGAGATCGGTTTCACAGATCGGTCTGACAGATCGGTTTCACAGATCGGTCTGACAGATCGGTTTCACAGATCAGTTTCACAGATCGGTTTCACAGATCGGTTTAACAGATCGGTTTCATAGATCGGTTTCACAGATCGGTCTGACGGATCGGTTTCACAGATCAGTTTCACACATCTGTTTCACAGATCGGTTTCACAGATGGGTTTCATGTACAGTAACGGTGGGTGAACAGTGTTTCCAGATTCATATAGTTTTTCCCCTTTTGATGTTTCCTTTGACGTAAAATACATTAAAGCCTTATTTTAAGGACTCTTCCGGCCGATTCAAATGCCATAAATCCTATATTAATTATTCCTAATGCTTGGAATGTTTTACTTGGTCAAACCGTGTGTGTTAATGCGATCCGTTTTTAATGGAGAATTAACTGGATCTTAAACCGTTGCTCCATTAAATCTTAAAAAGGGACGAGATATCATTCCCCATTGTTCATTCCATTTGTTCTCAGATAAGAGACGCTAGAACCTTTCAATCATTCCCATAGGAGTTGCACAATCAATCATTACTCCTGGGATTGGTTCTACTCTGTTTTGGATGCAACCGAACTGTGTCGGTCAATATTCCCAATAAGGTATGTTTTATCATCGTTCCATTGGGGATCATCTTCTCTTGTTTCTCCCTTCCATATTATACCATGTAATTTCCAAGATTCTAATGGTTTTTTCTTGGGGTTGGTTGGTACTGTTGTACCGTGGCATCCTCTGGTGGATGCAGTTGTCGTTAGAGGAGGATTATGACCCGTTGTGTGGATAAAGGACGTCAAGAACTCTTCGAGCTAGGGGATTCATGGCTTCTCTAATTGTATATGTGCAATTGTAGAATTAGCATGATTTAGTCCTTTGGATCACAATTAAATTGACCTAATTAAATACTTGAACCGGATTAAAAGAATTGTTTGATCGCATGTTGTTGCATTATACCGTGATAACGGTTTACCTCATGTTTTCATAGAGAGAGTGATATCTATGTTTTCTTCGATTTTTTGTCCATTCATGATAGAAATTGATAATGAACGTAAAGCCGGAATTAATTGTTAATTAATTGGCTAAAGATAAAGGGGCATGTAAATTAGTCTGGTTATTGCCGTTGTTGTAGTTGTTCTAATTTGAGGATAATCAAATTAGGGAAGTATGCATGGTTATTTATTTGTGATAGCTTACTGATTAGGTATCCCGTAATTGCATCCTACGAATAACATATCTTCTAATTCAATATGTATTAAAGAATAGATTATGTGGGAATTTCTAAAAGGGTTTTGTGTTACCCTCTTGTTTGATAAAGGGTCAAGAGCCCATGGTTATGATTGTTTTTTTTTTTCTGCTGCTTGTGCTATGATGCGACCCTGGAGGGGTGTTGTGATATGTGGAGGCATGGAGGCCTTGTGGTTGTGGCAGCAGATAACGCCCAGAGTGGTGAGATGCATCAGTTTATGCATGTGGGTGTCGTGGAGGACACCAGGGGTGATGGAATGGGATAGATGTGGTTGCTAGATGCTTGTGGTTTTCCTGAATATTAATCTTCTTTGCTTTTCCCCACTGTTGAAGGTAGCTGGTCTTGCTACCCTTCTTCCGAATGAGGCGAAGACGCGCGGGGTATATCATGTGCTTTCTATGTTTAGCCTCTCGAGGGAGAATGGGTATATGCTCTTTCTATAGGCGGAAAAGACTCGACGGGTAGTATATCTACTCACCGTGTTGATCCTCATTTGTGTTTAGAAGAATAGGATGATTTTCTAGAATTCCTGGGAATATGGAAAGGTAATTCTGTAATGAATGTTTGATTAAATGGTGAAAATCCACGGGGATGGAGATGCTAGAATTTAAAGGTGATGTGAATCTTAAAAAGGTGTAGTTGTTTTTGAATGTGATGCCAATTCAGTTTAATGTGGAATTGTTCATTCTTAATTAATGTTTAAATAATTAATTAATGTAAAGTGGAACTGATAAAATGAGAATGGAGTAATCAAATAAAGCTCTTCAAATTTTTGTGTGCTTATAGCACACCTAGTCTTAGAAGTAGCATCCTGGAGTCTGAGAGACGTTAGCTGTAGTTGTATCTAAGACTAGGTAATGCATGTGGTATGGATGTGAGTTACATATATATTCTGTACTTTTTGTGTTTCTATACGCTATTCCACCATGGCGGTAAGGGCAACTGACACCCCTGGGATTTTGAGCCCTGGGGGTGTTTTCCCCAACATTTTGATGGGAGGTTGAATGGCTGACTACCCCCTTTGACCCCGCTCTCTTCTCTTGGTAGATCTTTGTGCTGGTAGGCACACTGGTTAGTTTTACCCATATATGTGTGTAGAGGGCTGTAATGGCTTGTGGTTATTTCACACACATATATTCTGGATATAGTATCCTATGGACTACTATAGGTGTAAAGTGTATAGGCTGTGATGGCTTGAGGATCCATATTCGGTGTATGGGCTATAGTGGCTTGAGGTATAATACCTGATGTATGATACACGTTATGAGGGCTATGGTGGCTCCCGGAACTTACCCGATTGCTTTTGGTTGTGAGGATGGTGTGGTGCTTCGCCCATGTGTCTGTGGGCAAGCCTTTGTGGTACACGAGGTGCAGATTGTGGAGCTTAGCCCAGGTGTCTGCGGGCAAGCCTTGGCAAGAGATGCACATGACGTATGTCTTTGGGGAAAAGCGGAAAACTAGTGGGGAAGTAGTAGTGGGGTACCCTTTATAATCTTTACTTTATGCTATATTATTGTATGCATTACTTGGTGAGAGTAGCCATGGTGAGGTTGGGAACTTAGAATAACTGTTTAGGTGACGAGTTAGTTTCACTTGTTATTCACTAGGCTTTACCATGCTTTCTTTACTTTTGCACGAGATACATGGGGAGGATCCTACTGAGTATAATGTTATACTCACCCTATGTATATATAAACTGTTTTTCAGGTGACATGGAGCAGGTTGGAGATCAAGCCAGTTACTACTAGCTTTTGGTTGGAGGAGGAGCTGTTCGGGCTTGTGGACGCTGCCGTTTTACTTTCTTTTTGGTACATTTAGTTTCCCTTTTCAGTTGTAGTACTTTTGCATGACATTTCATATATGCATTTGGATTTCTTTTATTTTTCAGTTTTGAGTTGGAGTTGATTGGAGTCTATTCTATCTCTCTCTTCTGCATGTGTTCTCTTAGAGGGTAAGGCCTCCCATTTGTCTGTGTATTATACCATCGGTGCTAGTCGCCAACCTGAGGCCTACTAGAGGCGGGACTCGGGGGTCATTATCTCTCTTCTCACATTGCCGACCCAGGAGGGGTACACTTTGTGGGGAGGGGGTCGTGACAGAGTGGTATCAGAGCTCTGGTTGAGGGATAGGATGGAGTTTGGTGTTAAGCACAGGTGAGGATTCATGGTATGGTAGGCCAACATTGTCATTCATGTTTAGCAAGTGGGGTAAACACTGGAGACCGGCAGAGACATAGGCGTTTAAAGACCCCTATGATCTGTTGCAGGGACCTTTAAGTTTACAATGGATACAAAACAAAGTGATACTAGTTGCAGGGTAGAGACCTAGGAAAGGATCATGAATCATTATTCTTTGCGCCTGTGTTTGAATGGGTAGACCTTGGGATAGGTAACCTAAAATTAATAAAACAAAATAATTAATTAATTAATGTTGATTCTTCCATATTCCAGGATTAGGAGCTCTAACAGTTGTTATTTTACAGGTATTGCTCCAGGTCGATGTCCTCGTCAGGTTTGCGCAGAAGATGCCCAGCAGGATGTTCCAGCAGATCACCGCCCGGTAGAGGTTGACGATGATGACACTTAGAAGAAGACACACCTAGGGTTTTAGCACCAGAGTCTACAGAAGTACGAGGGATCTGTTTCAGATGCAGTCACAGAAGACTCGTTGGAGGAGGTCGAGATAGGCTTCAGTTCGATTCGTGCTTGGAAGGAACACTGGGTGTCCTTGGCTGTGACGATGCTGCGTGGAGCAGCGAGACAGTGGTGGTTCTCATTCCTTGGGGATCGTGAGGAGACAACGATCTCATGGGAGGAGTTTCGAGACAGGTTTAGAGTCAAGTTTCTTTCTTTAACCGCGAAGGCGTCCAGTCGCTAGGAGATTCTTACCCTTCGAGAGGGGAGCTCCAGTGTTTGAGAGTTTGGAATCCGTTTCCGGAACCTTCTACGATATGCTTCAAACATGTTACCAGATGATGAGGCTAGGGTGAGGCATTTTGAGGAGGCTTTGCGTCCAGAGATCCCGCACCAGTCACCCCATTTATGCTGAAGACATATCTCAAGGTGCTGGCGAGGGCAGAGGTTGTTGAGAGGACTTTGGCTAGGACCAGATCATCACGAGAGGGGAATCGTCATGATTCCTCACGGAGAAAAGATGTGGTCTGTGGATCCCGGTTTTCAGGGAAGAAGAGTTTCCGTTCACCTGGGGGTAGGTCCCAGCCCTTTCCATCTCGTTTCTCTGGAGGCAGCAATTCTCAGGCCTATGCCAAGGTATTAGGTGCTTGTTTTTCTTGTGGTGGTCGTGATCATCAGCAGCAGGAGTGCCCGACATTTCAGAGCAGTCATCGTGCACCGGGCGCTCCGCTCCAGGTTCTTCCGTTGAGGCAGTTACAGCCGAGGCAGCAACAGCAGGTTGCACCAGCTTTAGATCACTAAAGGGTAGATGGAGCAGGTAGAGGACATCCCCATGGCACTCCCCGTCCTCAGAGAGCAGAGCACGGCCTTGGCGGTGGTCGTTATCAGGGTCAGAAAGGCCGTGGAGGAGGTCGTGGTCAGCTTCATGCTCTAGCGTTGCCATCCCCCGGCGAGCCAGATGTCGTTCGAGGTACCCTTTGCGTGTTTTCTACATTGGTGAATGCCTTGTTTGATTCCGTAGCAACACACTCCTTCATATCACCTACCCTTGTCCATGCTTTGGGACTTGAGGTAGAGGGGCATCCCGTGCCCTTGGCGTTGACTACACCAGTTGGAGGTCGAGCCGACTTGTTTGAAGTATGTAGAGACTGTGAGCTAGTGTTGGGGTAACACCGCTCTTGGGGAGATATCCTATGTTTATGAATACAACCATATGATGTCATGCTCAGCATGGATTGGTTGTATTCGGTGCAGGCTATTGTGGATTTCTACAGGAAGAAGGTCATTTTCTTTAATGAAGATGGAGATAAAGTGGTGTTTGTTGGTGATAGAGATCCTCGGATGAGTCATAGATGAGTTTCATCCTTTTCATCCATGATGGATGGGATGATGCTGAGTTCTTCAGAGGTTCAACAGTTGGTGTTTCCTAGGGTCGTAGAAGAGTACCCTGACGTCTTTCCAGAAGAGGTTCTATCCTTACCCCCTCGACGAGAGATCGCGTTTGGGATCGAGCTATAGCCAAAATCGTCTCCTATATCTATTTCTCCATATAGGATAGCCCCTTCTGAGTTACGAGAGCTACGTATTCAGCTTGATGGTCTGTTGCAGTGTAGTTTTGTTCGGCCAAGTGTGTCACCGTGGGGAGCGCTAGATTTGTTTGTGAAAAAGGCTGATGGTAGTTTGCGGTTGTGTGTCGATTATCGTCGATTAAACAAAGTGACAATAAAGAACCGCTATCCTCTTCCATGGATTGATGACCTATTCATTCAACTGAAGGGTGCAAGTTGGTTCTCAAAGATCGACTTGCGGTCAGGATATCCTCAGATGCGTGTAAAGGATGAGGATATCCCGAAGACTTCTTTCCATTGTCGTCATGGGCATTATGAGTTTGTTGTATTGCCATTCGGCGTGACGAATGCTCCAGCTGTTTTCATGGGGTTGATGAATGTTGTGTTCCATGAATTCCTGGACAAGTTTGTTGTGGTTTTCATCGATGACATCCTTGTGTACTCCACATCTGAAGTGGAGCATGCATAGCATCTACGAGCCGTTTTGGGAGTTCTTCACCAACATCAGTTGTTTGGTAAGTTGTCCAAGTGTAATTTTTGGGCTCAAGAAGTTCTTTTCTTGGGGCATGTTGTGTCTCAACAGGGAGTAGTTGTGGATCCTTCGAAGATAGAAGCAGTGGTGTCTTGGGCAGTCCCCAAGACCGTGTCAGAGGTGTGAAGTTTCCTTGTTCTTGCAGGATATTATAGTAGGTTTGTAGCCAATTTCTCCAGAGTTGTGACTCCTCTGACATCTTTGACCAAGAAGGATTGAGCATTCATATGGACTGATCAGTGTCAAGCAGGTTTCGAATATCTAAAGGAGAAGTTGGTAAGTGCTCCAGTCCATTTTCTTCCAGCGGAGGGAGTCCAGTTTGATGTTTTCTGTGATGCTTCACATCTGGGGCTAGGCTATGTTCTCATGCAGCAGAGGTCAGTTGTTTCTTATGGGTCTCGGCAGTTGCTTCCCCATAAATGCAACTACGCCACCCATGATCTTGAGTTGGAAGTCGTGGTGTTTGCCCTGAAGTTGTGGATACATTACCTCATTGGTGAGCACTTTGTGGTTTTCACCGATCATAAGAGTTTGAGGTATGTTTTCTCCAAACGAGACTTGAACTTGTGGCAATGTCGGTGGATGGAGTTATTACAGGAATACGACTTTGAAATATCGTATACACCTGAAAAGGGAATGTTTTAGCTGATGAACTGAGCCGAAAGTCACGTAATGATGTTTTCTGTGAATCTGGTGATTCCTGGAGAGTGATGGAAGAGCTATCAGCTTTGCATCTTGATATGGGAGATCTTGGGGGTAGAGGTTGTCTTTTCCAGATGACGGTGCAGTCATACCTGATGCAGAAGGTGGAAGAGTCTCAGTTGGGTGATCTAGAGGTGGAATTCTGGAGAGACAGAGTTGTTTGTGGTGAGGCCCCTGATGGTTGGTCGGAGGATAAACAACACTGATTGTTGTATAAAGGTAGGCTTTTTGTTCCCTTGGCGATGTGCGAGACGGTTCTCCGAGAGTTCCATAGTTCACCCATGGCAGTACATCCTGGTGTGACAAAGATGTACCGATCCTTGAGGAGTTAGTTTTGGTGGCCTGGGATGAAGCGTACGGTTGCAGAGTGTGTGTCTCGATGTTTAGTCTGCCAGAAGGTGAAGGCCGAACACCGTTTTCCTGGTGGTCTTCTCCAGCAATTAGATATTCCTCAGTGGAAGTGGGAGGAAATCTCAATGGACTTTGTTATAGGTTTACCTCGAGCTCTGGGAGGACATGACGCTATATGGGTGGTAGTGGATCATTTAACAAATTCGGCCCACTTCATAGCGATCAAGGAGTCGAGCTCAGTGGAAGTTTTGTCGAGGTAGTATCTAGAGGAGGTGGTGAGACATCATGGAGTACCTAGGATGATCATTTCTGATCGAGATCCTCATTTTACCTCTAGGGTGTGGAGAGGTCTCCAGCATGCTTTTGGCTCACAACTGTGCCATAGCACTACTTTTCATCCTCAAACAGATGGTCAGACAGAGCGAACCATCCAGACTCTTGAAGACATGCTGCGCTCTTGTGTTCTTGATTTTGGAGGTTCATGGATGAAGCACTTATCCTTAGTAGAGTTCTCTTACAATAATAGTTTTCACTCTACCATCGGTATGGAGCCGTTTGAAGCCTTGTATGGCCGGCCATGCCGTTCTCCGTTGTGCTGGACTGGGGTCGGAGAGTCAGCAATTCTCGGACCAGAACTAGTGTAGAATACAACAGAGATGGTTCATGTGATTCGTGAGAGAATGAAGAAAGCACAGGATCGTCATAAATCATATGCTGATCAAATAAAGAGACCCTTAGAGTTTAATGTTGGGGATAATGTGTTCCTGAAGGTGACTCCTCGTCCTGGGTAGCGAAGGATTGGTCGTGGAAGTAAGCTTTCACCCAGGTTTGTTGGGCCTTTCGAGGTGTTAGCTCGTGTTGGAGCTGTGGCGTATCGAGTAGCACTTCCCCCTCAGATGAGTCGGATACATGATGTTGTCCACGTATCATAGCTATGTCGTTATCTTCATGATGAATCTCATGTTATCGATTGGGGAGAGATCGATATTGATGATGATGCAACCATCGAGGAGCGACCTGTGGAGATCCAAGACCGCAAGGAGATGGTGTTTCATGGGCGTTCTATCCCCTTAGTTCGTGTCTTGTGGAGACACGGTGTCATAGAGGAGAGTACATGGGAGCGTGAGTCACAGATACATGCTCAGTACCAAGAGTTGTTTAATGTTTAACTCCTTTCATGTAATGATGTTTTCTTTGTGGTTGGACCGTTCATGTTTTATTTATGTACTTTTAATGTGATGTTATGTTTGAATTGTATGGATATGTATTGTTTGTTCCCTTGATCTTGGATGTCTTGGTTTTTTCCTTGCTTTAGAACATCTCAGCGTGTTTTTTCCTTGAAAGGTATCTTACGGGGTGGTTGTTCGGATCCCTCTTTTCCTCAGGATGGTTTTAAATTCTTGAGGACGATAATGTTTTGGGAGGTATCTGATGTAATGTCCCGGACCTCTCCGGTCCATTAATTTCTGAAATTTTGGTGTTTGAGGTGTTCCAGGAGGTCAAGGGGACTTATCCCCAACACTTTGCCAATTTTGCAGTTCTATGAACATTGTTTCCAGTTTTATGAACAGTAAAAGATCGGTCTCACCGATCGGTCTGACAGATCGGTCTCACAGATCGGGTTCACAGATCGGTCTGACAGATCGGTTTCACAGATCGGTCTGACAGATCGGTTTCACAGATCGGCCTGACAGATCGGTTTCACAGATCGGTCTGACAGATCGGTTTCACAGATCGGTTTCACAGATCGGTCTGACAGATCGGTTTCACAGATCGGTTTCACAGATCGGTTTCACAGATCGGTTTCACAGATCAGTTTCATAGATCGGTTTCACGGATCGGTCTGAGAGATAGGTTTCATAGATCGATTTCACAGATTGATTTAACATATCGGTTTCATAGATCAGTTTCACAGATCGGTTTCACAGATCGGTCTGATAGATCGGTTTCACAGATCGGTCTGACGGATCGGTTTCACAGATCGGTTTCACAGATTGGTTTCAGAGATTGGATTCACAGATCGGTTTCACAGATTGGTTTCACAGATCAGTTTCACATATCAGTTTCACATATCGGTATGACAGATCGGTTTCAAAGATCGGTTTCATAGACTGGTTTCACAGATCGGTTTCACAGATCAGTTTCATGTACAGTAACGGTGGGTGAACAGTGTTTCCAGATTCATATATTTTTACCCCTTTTGACATTTCCATTGACGTAAAATACATTTAAAGCCTTATTTTAAGGACTCTTAAGGCCGATTCAAATTCCATAAATCCTATATTAATTATTCCTAAGGCATGGAATGTTTTACTTGGTCAAACTACGTGGGTTAATGCGATCCGTTTTTAATGGAGAATTAACCGGATCTTAAACCGTCACCCCATTAAATCTTAAAAAGGGACGATATATCATTCCCCTTTGTTCATTCCATTTGTTCTCAGCTAAGAGACTCTAGAACCTTTCAATCATTCCCGTAGGAGTTGCACAATCAATCTTTACTCCTAGGATTGGTTCTGCTATGTTTTGGATGCAACGGAACTATGTCGGTCAATCTTCCCAATAAGGTATGTTTTATCGTCGTTCCTTTGGGGATCATCTTCTCTTGCTTCTCCCTTCCATATTATACCATGTAATTTCCAAGATTCTAATGGGTTTTTCTTGGGGTTGGTTGGTACTGTCATACTGTGGCATCCTCTGGTGGATGAAATTGTCGTGAGAGGAGGATTGTGACCCGTTGTGTGGATAAAAGACGTCAAGAACTCTTCGAGGTAGGGGATTCATGGCTTCTCTAATTGTATATGTACAATTGTAGAATTAGCATGATTTAGTCCTTTGGATCACAATGAAATTGACCTAATTAAATACTTGAACCGGATTAAAAGAATTGGTTGATCGCATGTTGTTTCTTTATACCGTGATAACGGTTTACCTCATGTTTTCCTAGATAGAGTGATATCTATGTTTTGTTTTATTTGTTGTTATTTCATGATAGAAATTGATAATGAACTTAAAGATGGAATTAATTGTTAATTAATTGGCTAAAGATAAAGGGGCATGTAAATTAGATTAGTTATTGCCGTTGTTGTAGTTGTTCTAATTTGAGGATAATCAAATTAGGGATGTAAGAATGCTTATTTATTTGTGATAGATTACTGATTAGGTATCCCGTAATTGGAACCTAAGAATAACATATCTGCTAATTCAATATGGATTAAAGAACAGATTATGTGGGAATTTCTAAAAGGGTTCTGAGTTACCCTCTTGTTTGTTAAAGGGTCAAGAGCCCATGGTTATGATTTTTGTTTTTTCTACTTCTTTTTCTATAATGTGACCCTGGAGGGGTGTTGTGATATGTGGAGGCATGGAGGCCTTGTGGTTGTGGCAGCAGATGACGCCTAGAGTGGCGAGATGCATCAGTTTATGCATGTGTGTGTCGGGGAGGACACCAGGGGTGATGAAATGGGATGGATGTGGTTGCTGGATGCTTGTGGTTTTCTTGAATGTTAATCTTCTTTGCTTTTCCCCACTGCTCAAGGCAGTTGGTCTTGCTACCCTTCTTCCGAAGTAGGCAATGATGCACGGGGTATGCCACGTGCTTTCCATGTTTAGCCTCTCGAGGCAGAATGGGTATATGCTCTTTCTATAGGCGGCAAAGACTCGACGGGTAGTATATCTACTCACTGTGTTGAGCCTCCTTTATGTTTAGAAGCACATGATTCTTTTCTAGAATGCCTGGGAATATGGAAAATAAATTCTTTAATGAATTTTTGATTAAATGGTGAAAATCCATCGAGATGAATTTAAAGGTGATGTGAATCTTAAAAAGGAGTAGTTGTTTTTTTATGTGATGCCAATTCAGTTTAATGTGGAATTTTTCATTCTTAATTAATGTTTAAATAATTAATTAATGTACAGTGGAACTGATAAAATGAGAACTGAGTAATCTAATAAAGCTCTTCAAATGTTTGTGTGCTTATAGGATACCTAGTCTTAGAAGTAGCAGCCTGGAGTCTGAGAGATGTTAGCTGCAGTTGTATCTAAGACTAGGTAATTCTCATGGTATGGATGTGAGTTACATATATATTCTGTACTTTTTGTGTTTCTATATGCTATTCCACCCTGTCGGTAAGGGAAACTGAAACCCTGGGGATTTTTATCCCTGAGGGGGTGTTTTCCCCAACATTCTGATGGGAGGTTGAATGGATGACTACCCCCTTTTACCCCGCTCTCTTTTCATGGTAGATCTTTGTGCTGGTAGGCACACTAGTTAGTTTTACCCATATATGTGTGTAGAGGGTTTTAATGGCGTGTGGTTATTTCAAACACATATATTCTGGATATAGTATCCTATGGACTACTATAGGTGTAATGTGTATAGGCTGTGATGGATTGAGGATCCCTATTCGGTGTATGGGCTATAATGGCTTGAGGTATAATACCCGATGTATGATATGCGTTATGCGGGCTGTGGTGGCTCCCGGAACTTACCCGGTTGCTTTTGGTTGTGAGGATGGTGTGGTGCTTCGCCCAGGTGTCTGTGGGAAAGCATTTGTGGTGCACGAGCTGAAGATTGTGGAGCTTAGCCCAGGTGTCTGCGAGCAAGCCTTGGAGAGAGATGCACAGGACGTATGTCGCTGGGGCAAAGCGGAAAAACAGTGGGGAAGTAGTAGAGGGGTACCCTTGATAATCTTTACTTTATGCTATATTCTTGTATGCGTTACTTGGTGAGAGTAGCCATGGTGAGGTTGGGAACTTAGTATAACTGTTTAGGTGACGAGTTAGTTTCACTTGTTATTTACTAGGCTTTAGCATGCTTTCTTTAATTTTGCACGAGAGGCTTGGGGAGGATCCTACTAAGTATACTGTTATACTCACCCTATGTATATATAAACTGTTTTTCAGGTCACCTGGAGTAGGTTGGAGATCAAGATGGTTACTACTAGCTTGTGGTTGGAGGAGGAGCTGTTCGGGCTTGTGGTCGCTGTCGTTTTACTTTCTTTTTGGTACTATTAGTTTCCCATTTTAGTTGTTGAAATTTTTCATGACATTTCATATATGCACTTGGATATCTTTTATTTTTCAGATTTTAGTTGGAGTTGATTGGAGTCTATTCTATCTCTCTCTTATGCATGTGTTCTCTTAGAGGGCAATGCCTCCCATTTGTGTGTGTATTATACCCTCGGTGCTAGTCGCCAACCCGAGGCCTACTGGAGGCGGGACTCGTGGGTCATTATCACTCTTCTCACATTGCCGGCCAAGGAGGGGTACACTTTTTGGGGAGGGGGTCGTGACAACTCACCTATTCCAAACTCTAAACACTATCCAATCCATCAACCTGAATCTTTGATATAACTCTGTCATAATCCCCTCCACCCAAAGTCTCCCCTCCCAGGATGATGATTAGAGAAGGATGATAATGATCACCTAAATCCTTCTTTAATGAGGCCACATTAAGTTGACAATAATTAAGGGTATAATAAACAAACAAATTAGAGGTATTTTCATATAAGATAGCATGAAATATAAAGATATAATACAATTAATTATATTAGATAAAATATAGATAGATTAAATAAATTCTGAGTTCATATATGTAATGCTATACTAGAATAATACAACTGGAATAGAATCTATAGCTACCAAAAGTAACACCTAGAAGAGGGCATGAATTTTAAAATAACTCTTACAAAATCCCGAACTAGTGATATATAGCATGATCCCCAACCTACACATACTAAACTAAATTTATTTCATATATTTAGGGATATCATAACATGTATACTCAGAAGTATCCACCTGAGAGCCTCTCACACAATATATAATGTAAGCATACTAAAACCCAATAAAAAAAATTGGAACAAACTAGTCACAGAAACATCTAATATAGGTTCCCATCCTCATTATGTATAACTCAATCTAATTATTAAATACATAAGATCATGTATAATAATAATAAAACAAGGGTACTCCACTATTTCTTCCCCACTGGTTACCTGTTATGCCCCAACATTTACGTCATAAGCTATCTCTCTTCAATAGAGGCTACGCCAAAGTCACATGGTCTCAGGTATGATTACATGCACCTCATGCATCAAGTCTTTATATCTACCAATCCATATATCCATATAGAAATTATCTATTCTTCAGGATCTATGATAGTCTATTTGGCATGTATTATACATTGGGTGTTAAACTTGAGGCCATAATTTCACATACAAATTGTAATATACAATGATCAATCCCAACCCATACACCTCATACCTATAATAGTCATTTGGATACTATATCCGAATATTTTTGCATATGAAATAAAAACAAGCCATTATAAACTTCTATGTTCTGATTTGGGAATATATAACCATAGGGTATACGAGAAAATAACACTACCAAGATAAAAGAGATTGTATAGATGGGTTAGATATCCATCCATTCCTTACTAACCTAGATATTGGGGAAAACACCCTCCCAATGTCCACTCAGTTCTAGTCACCCTACAGACATCGTTGGGGTAGCATAAGAAATTCAAAAAATATTAGATATAATATATCATACAACCAAACTATATAAATGACTTACTCCAAGGATAAATTTCATCAATCACCACTCAGTCAAATGACTTCCACAATAAAGGCCTAGATATCCTATAAAAAAAGAATTTAAGGAGATATTTTAACTTGATTTTTTTTACAATTAAAATTATTCTAATTATTTTTTTTATAAATTACTTAACATGATAAAAACTACATTTAATTAACCATTAATTATAATTTATTTAAAACATTATTTATTATCTTCATGTGACTTCCATACCCTCCAAGAGTAATCCAATCCAGTCCTCATTTTTTCAAGATTAACATTAACATTTGTTTTCATATAAGAACCAACAACATGGGATTATTATTTATTAATCATTCACCACTCCATATTTCTAAAACTCTAGGAAAAATTCTAATATTCTGTCATGAGATGCATAACAAAGAACATCCAGTTACTTAAATCAATGGGAAAGAAATGAAGATTTAGAATCAAATCGACCATATGACCCTTTAAGAAGATTCAGTAAGAAATAATACCAAATTTCATCATAATAATGGAAATTCCTAGCTTCCTCTCATTCCATGATTCATTAATTTCCTTGATCATTATCGTAATCCATGGAATAAATCATGGTATTCTATAATAAAAATATCATTCTTTATTCAAAGAGATTGATCCATTAAAGCATAACACTGATATAAGATATAATTTTGGGGCATAAAAATATGAATATAAAACCATTTACATACTAGTCAAGGATTACTGGAAACAATATCATAGATCATTGGGTTTACTCCCCATTATATAATATTATTAATGGTTTAATCCCTATAATTTCCTAGTGGATAGATTCACTTACTGAAATTAGTTCACTTCCCATTCTATTCATATTTATCCAATGAGATATCTACCTCTACCCAATGAATTAGAGGTCTATAAAATTATAGGACCATTAATTACATCAACATAATCATATATATGTGTGAGAAAAGATTATAAAAACATCACTATTTCACAACCCAAGGAAAAGAAATGAGTTTCCCGAACAACTCATCATTGAATAATGTTATAACCCATTTGAAAGAAACAAGTTTCACAAAGTTTTCATTAAAACATAACAATCCATGGGAATAAAATATGTTTTATTGAATAATCAATAAATTATAAATAGTATATGATATCCAAAGAATGAATTTGGAATGTATCATTATATCATAAACACAATAAATTATAAGTAACATCAATGGATGTTATCCTATATATAAAATGTATTTAAAATATCATTGTATCATTTCATTTGGAAAGTATAAATATCACATTGAAAAAACTTATTAAAATCTAAAAAATTCACAAAAATTATAGAAATTTTGTTAAAAGATCTATGGGAAATTATAATGAAAGATTTTAATAATTAATCAGTTATAGAAACAAGGAATTTTGTTCATATCTTGTAAATTAAATCAATTATTCCATTCCCATTTTTGATGAAAAGTGAAAAGAAACTCATTCAAAAAATGAAATGAAGAATAATATTAAACCATATTGTCACAATTAAAAATAGGGTTAAAATGATATTAAAAAATATTATTATAATAGTAATAAAATTATTGAAATAATATTGAGAATCTGTGGACCTAGAAGAAAATGTTTTTTCGATTAAAGAGGGAAATAATGTTGATTTTCCTAAAAAAAAATTCTAGTATCTCAATTTTTTAAATAGTGGAATATGAAATGGAAAAATATATTCTATAGAAATAACAAGATTGGAGTAAAATTCATGGCTATATTTATAGGTATGTCATTTTATTACATTATAGAAAACATATTAAATAATAATCCCAATAAACAATGAGGTTGTAACTTAAAACCCTCACCATAACATGAAATGTCATTTAAAGATATGTAACCTCTTATATGATGAATTTAAATTTATTATAATTATATACCAGAATGATGTAAAAATATATAATTTAATATATTATAGACTTATTACTTTTTAACACCCATTTATTAATAATTTCTCATTAAAACCATCATATATTTGTGATAATTGGTTTTTATGTTGTGAATTTTGGTCAAGTAGTTCCAGTAAATGTAATTAGACAATGGTTACTTCACATAAATAATTATAATTTTGATATAAATATCATATATATATATAGACATTATATATAAATGTAGAGTCATCTATAAAATATAGTGATAGAGAAATCAATAACACCATTCATGGAGAGAGTAAGCCTTTCGTATGAATAAACGCTATATTTAGTTTTAAAATAGTGAAATAGATGAAAGAAAGAAATAAAAAATCACATATATAGAATCATTATTATGTCATATATATCATACATAATCAATAAATCTATCATTATTACCATCCATGTAAATTGGAAATAATAAAATAATCATATCGCTTAATGGTGGTGATAGTCCACACATTTACATGAGCGACATTATCTTTTTTCAAAAAAGATTACATGGAGTGAAGATAAATTTGATTATTTAAATCTAGGAGAATAATTAAGTGATAAATATTATAGAAAAACTTAATAGTAGTCATGATATCTATCCAATGATGATGGTGATGAAAAATGAATTGCATCATTATGTGGAGGTGGTAGTCAACACATAAGCATGGGATGTATATTCAATTACTATTGGATAGAATATAGGATAAATATTTTTGGTTCTCTAATAATAATGACATATAATTATATTTAGGATACTTAATTTATTATTTTATTATTAATAACATAGATTTAGATGTTGGATAAGAAGATATAAATTCAAAGTGGTCTGGTAAGACGATAACATCTTCTTTAGCATGACTCATTTAGGCTGATTCATAAACAAACTTATAATGGAATTTTAAGATTAAAAAACAACTAATTCATGAATAGGAAAGTTTATAAGAGAAATTTATAGGTTTTGGTTGAAATATAAGGTTAATGTGGTGTAAATTAGAGAAAGGATAGGTTTCCTTTTATAACTGAGTGCAAGGACAGACATGGAATTTTTAAAATTAAAAACATAAAATATTGTCATTATCAAGAAAAATACATAAAAATGGAAAGATATTTGATTATTTGATAGGTTTATGACAAAATATGGAAGTAAAATATTATTTATAAAAGTAAAACCAGAAAATTTACCCTAATATCTTATCTTAACACCCAAATTAAATTGATTTTAACCTTAACTACGGTGGAGATTTTTTACTATTTTTTCAACTAATTATGAATAAAATTAAAAGTAGAATCATTAATAAATTGAATTTATTGTTTAAAATATTTAAAACATTTTATTAAATTCAATTTCTAAAATTATTATAGATTATTTTTTAAAATAAACATTCAATATTCATTGAAATCAATTTTCAAGAAACAGTGCTTTCCTACATATAAAAAGTTTTAATAAAAAATTCAAATAAATTTAAATTCAGTTGAGTAAACTATATTATTAATAATATAAATTACCAAATTTTAGTTTTTATACCATTTAAAAATAAAATTTTATTTTTTAAATTTTAAAAATAAAATGTCAGTTTTCAATAAAATTCACTATTTTTGAATACTCATCTAAAAACTAATCTTTTCAAAAAATTCAAAAAATAACTGTAAGATAAATTTTACATGCTGATATAAATGATGATATAAATTTTTTCAGATAAATGTTATATAATTGATATAATATAGCAATATTCTTTTACAAAAAAATTGCAATAAAAACAATTTTAGTGGAAATATGTATTTTTAAAACATATATTGACATTATTAAAAAGTGAGTAATTATTTACAAATATGATTTATTTTTATGAAACCAATATAATATTATTTTAAAATTATTCATATTCATACAAACAATTTAATTTTTTCTAAAGATTTTATTATATTATTTTTATTTAGACTCAGGGTTGTGCAGATCAGAAGTTATTGAAAAAAAAAATTCTATAAAAAGTAACATATCATAAAATCATGATGCCTATAAATTTTCATGACCAAATAAACATAAAATCATTGATGTGGTAATATAATACACTTATAAATTACATTTTATATAAAAGTATTGTTATGACCAAAATCCAAAAAAAAATATTATCATTTTTATAGTGGATAATAAGTATACCTTTCACCACATAATTAGGGACTCATACTTCAGGTATAGTAATTGAAAAAAATAATATTATCCCTTGTATTATTCTATATTATTTTTAATTAATTATTATTATTTTGATGTAAATAATACCCCCTCTATTTATAGTTTATGTTTTTAAAAATATTTTCTTATTTCATTACTTTTCATTCGAGAGACTTAAAACCACTTTCACCATACATAATATAAAATCCATCCCCGATTCACAATGTACTCGGGTGTTTATTTCTATAAATATCACATTTTGTAAATAAAATCCCCTATTTATTCGTTATAGACATGTTTTTTCCCCTTTTTGTATAAGCAACCTCTTCTTTTATTCACTTCACTTGAAGATATAAGACATAAAAAATTCATTATCTTTCATGGTGGAACTTGAAACTATATCATCATATAATTATGCTTTTTAAGAAACATGATCCCTTTGGAGACTCAGTTTAATCACATAAAATAAATTTTTAGTCTTGATTTTCATATTATGAATGTCTTCCACAACATGACTCTATTATCTTATAAAGTTAACTTCATGATTTACAACATCTTCTTTTTACTTATTACAAAAAGTGATGAAATTACACTCAATTTAATTTCTATATTATAAGGGGAATTATTAATCAAATAATATCTTGTTAAAATTTCTCCATTCCATTATTTCTCTTTTATAAACCTTTTACGTTTCTGGATCAATGACAATAATTGATCTACATATAGTTTCAACTAATACATAGTTACAATTAACTTTAAACTTCCATTATAACCCAATTATATGAATCTATTTTGAGAGAATATATCCATTTTTAGCTGAAAATCGATTGGTAGTTCTATTTTAATATCCATCATTATACCACATGAATAGATATATCATTGGTGAATCACACCATAGAGCAACAAGTCATTCCATATGGGCAAGGTTATTCATTATAACGTGATACAAATACCAAAATATGTGAAGATCTGCTTAGTTCCAACACTAAATATATTTGTTTGCTCATTATGACAATCCCTATATTGTCATTGTGTATTTATTCCCATTATTATATTAGGAATCATAACTAAAGAGTGGAACCCACTAAATTACCCCATAATTATCATGAATATTGATCTATAATATAAATAGATCTATAATAGAAAAATATTTCAATTATTATAAAAGATTTTCATAATTCCATTGTTAGATATGTTTATTTAAAATCCATTTCCCAAATATCCTACTATAATTTATATGAAAAAAACTGTAACAACCCCAAATCTGGTAACCCAATTCCTATGTAACATTATTTACTTACCATACGATTCTTAGAATATAACAATTGAGGATCAATAAGTTTAACTCTCTTAGAAAACAAGATACATACTGGATTCCCATATTAAACTGAATATATACACACACACACAGACACACACAGACACATATATATATAGAATATGAAACATTATTTAATCCTTTATATCATTCATAATATCCTTATAAGAATCATGAGTAAAGTAATACATATCAATAATGGGCTCAAATTCTTATTAAGGAAAATGTATAATGGATGATATCCTGAGTAAATAAGGGAAAATAAAAATGGAATTGTGTATAAAAAACACATTAAATTTAATAAAATATTTATTTAAAAGTGTATCCTGGTATAACATAAATATAACAGACACATGGATTAATAATGGAAATACATAATTTTGGGCATTCATTATTATGGTCTCCCAGCTAAGAAATCATGATTCCTACCATACCCAATTCTTAATCAGTAAATCATTCCTAAAAAATGGGTATGTGTAAATAATTAACCCTCTTATAACACCCTTTAATTTTATAATGAAAAACTTGTTTGATAGAGTATACAACATGAAACAATGAGCCTTAATGAATTATAAAATATTACGATTTAAAAATTATAAATATAAAGTAGCTATTAAATTGGATGGTATGAATAAAATTAACTACTTTATGAAATATATATAGAGGTCATACATAACCATATTTAGTGATAAAATCTCAGTAAAAAATCACTCAATGTTTTTTGTAATGACATTTTGTGCTTTAAATCTATGTTTTCCTCCAAAATGATTCTTATTTGATTTTGAGATAAAATAACATAAATCTTGTAAATTTTAGAAATTTGATTTAATAATAATTATATAATATTTAGAAACATAATACCAAAATTATATTAGGGTGAAATTTGGGATTTTAAAAAAAAATGCATTTCTAGTGAATAGTGAAATATACCAATTTAGGTAAAACAATCATTTCTTTTCATTCAATAATATAATTTAAAATTAAAATTATTAATTTAATTTTATTTAAATAAATAATTATTATTTAATTATATATACTATAACTAATGAAATATTTATTAGTATTACTACATTTTATAGAATAAATACATTTGTATGTTTAGAAGGCATTTATCTGAAAAACTATTTTTTATATCATTTTACGTGTCATATTATGAATTAATTTATACCACTTATGTGAATTTATTTTTATAAAATTGATGAAATATTATTAATCATCGTAATTAAATTTTTTTAACAAGGTCAATTTATTTTAGGTCATAATGAATTGTAAAAAGGGTAGAAAATTTAAGGTTTAAAGAGGTTTATCGAGGGTTAAACTAAATATATACAGTATAAAATAAATTAAAAACATGTAAATTTAAAATTATATGGCCATAATTTCATCCTATATCATATACTATTTAGTAATAGTCCAATTGGGATCCATTTGGTAGGAATAATACATTTATATATGTAATTATTTTCAAAATTTCTAAGTGGTTCCTGTCCCCCACTTATAAAAGGACACCCCATATCATCTCTAATCCACACTTGTAAAAATTAGATAATATAATAACTTCAAAAAAACCTTTCTTAAATCCCACCAAATTACATTGATTGCATGGCTTGGTCGAAAAACATTCACAGTAAGGCTTTTCGTATACACCTAAAGAGGTTGTCTAAAGATGAAATTGCATACTTAACAATGAATATTCATTTTATTTCTTTTTTTATATCCATAAAATATTACTAAACTATTATAATATATATAAAAAATTATCCCATATATAATTTTGTTTTATTATGTTAATTTAATAACCTATATCTGTAACACCCCAAGATTCCGTGGAATGCTTCTTTTTTAATAATTTAGTAGTGTGTGTTGTATGCAACATCGAGTTCTAACACACCACAACCAATCAAAGTAGTCATTATAAAAGTTAATACCCACTTTTTGAAATTTTATAATTTTTATCTTTCAAAATGGACTTCATTTTTGGATTCAGAATATCAAAATTAGCTTAGGGTTAATTTTTTTTATTTTTCTGAAAACATTCAATTTTTGATGAATAGTGAAAAACAATGAGTTATAGTTTAAAACCGAATTTTTATTTATATAATTATTTATTTTATTTATATATATTTTTGGTTAAAATAGAAACATAATACCTCTATATGTTAAATGTAATTCATTGGAGTCAGTTCATAATAATTTTAGATATATAAAAATTTTAACGAACTTTTTACCGTCTTTTACCCACCTCTTAGGAGCATTTGCAAATTTACATAAAACATAATTTTACCGCATCCGTGAGTTGAATTTCAAAAATCTAAGAGAATGGTTTATATCAGTAAGTGAAATGTTTTAAATACCCCAAAATTCTGTAGAAATTGTGTTCTTAAATTATTGGGAATTTTACGAGTCCGTAGTTTCTGACGACGCGTGATTCCGAGGCCTTGAGTGCTTGGAATGATTCATCGATGTTTTGTTGAGCTTAAATGAACGTGCTTATACAATTTTCCTAAAAAAGTGGAATAAATCTTAAACGGTTACTCAGATCAGAAATCAGAGGCCACCGTTGGGCTTAGGATGGCGGGTTTACTCAAGGCGTGACTTTAGTTTAGTCGGTGCATGCCTCCTGTGAGAAAACATGAAAATGGCATAACTGTAAATAAAATAAAAAATAAAGCTATTTTATTTTTCAAATGCTAATTACTCAAAAACGGTAACATGGATTAATAATCTGAGACCACTGTTGAACTCTTGAAGGTAGGATTTCTTTAAGCAGATACTAACTTGGGTCGGCGAGGGCCACCAGAGAAAGTTAGTTTTTGGCCGCAAATAAAATAATTATGTGAAAATTATTTTATTGTTAAATTAATAACATTTAAATGCTAACTTGGATTGGAAATCGAAGGGTACCTTTGGGTTAGTTGGCACTTTTTTCACCTAGGCAGAGCCTAACCTCGACCATAGTGGGTCGAGGATGGCTGTTAATAATTTTCCGAACTATTTTTTGCGGGTACATTTAGTAAACAAGAGAGTGGCATTTTATATATTTTGAACTATTGCTCGGAATTGAAATCTGAGGACACCACTGAACACACAGCACTGGTATTCTCTTAAGGATACCTTTACTACAGTTGCGTTTTATCAAGGTTGAAAGTTAATTTCTCGGGATTCAAAATAAAATTAAGTAAAAATATGTGTACCATATTTTTATTTGGTTAGTGGTTAAAAACACCAATTGGAGGTTAGAGGTGGGACCCACCACTCCCTAACCTCCCTTGGGAGGATATAACTATGTGGGACCCACTGTCTTGAACCCCCTTAACCCCCCTTTTAAAATCTTGAGCTCCCCATTAATGGGGGAAACTCTTGAAATGTTCCACCTTCCCCCATAATGGTGCCAACTCACCCATTAATGAAGTGAGGTACATTTTTTAATTAAACTCTTCACCTCCTCTAAATTGGAATTTGAACCATCCCTTAGCATTAATTAAATGAGTTACCACATTTAATTAAGCACATTTTTGTGTTGTTTTGGGAAAGAATTAAAAGAGTCCATCCTTTGTTGTTTTGGGGTTGGCATAATCCTTTGGAAGGCTTGAGAGTGAAGAGATTCGTCCTTCCAATGAAGAACCACCGAAGAACTCCTTTCTTTCAATGAATAACATATAGAACACTCATAATCTCTGAAGAATGTGAAGCATCTTCTTCTTCCTTCTTCAACCGGAGAATGGAAGGGAAGAACCGCCACCGACGAAGTACACTGAGGGCGTTGTCTCGAGTCGTCTTCACCGAGCTCTACCTCCTCCGACGTTGACGGAAGGGCGTCCGTCTTCTGCAACATCCGTCTTCTGTGATTCATCAAAGTACAATGACAAATATGAGGTAGGGGGATCTGATTATTTGAATGTATGTATATACCGTTGTTCCTCGTCATTTATTTTTGTTCGATGGTGGCCTTTTTGTTATAACCAAATGCAGAAGGTGCGGGACGAACAAACACGGTCTGACAACCCTCCGTTAGATTTTTGTTTGGTTGATGATGAAGGCAGAACCAGAAGGTCACGGTGCCGTCGAACCATGCCAGAGGAAGGGGTTCGCGGCCATGTGGGCCGTAGCAGACGGAAGAGGCGAGGAGCCGTCACACCGCGCCCGAGGAAGGGGGCCACGACGAATGAAGACGGCGAGGCCCCGTCACGCTGCGCCAAAGTAGTCCCTCGACCGGACCTCCCTTCAGCCGGGACGCCCCACGGTCGGGCCACCCATCGGCTGGGATACCATGGTCGGGCACCCCTTCGGTCGGCCCACCAACGTCGAGCCACCCCTCCGCCCGGCTGCCACGGCTGGGCCGCCCCACGGTCGGGCCAACCCGGCCGGGCTGCCACGGGCCGAGCCGCCCTTAGGCGGGGCCGCGCTTTAAGACTGGGCCGTGCCTTCGGTCTGGGCCCCACCTATGGGTTGGGCCACACCTGTAGTCTGGGTCATACCCCGGTCCGGACCGGGTCGGGCCGGGTCAGTCCGACTAGGTCAGACCAGACCCGGACTCGCTATGGTCGTTTACATCTTTTAGCCCGCATCTAGGGCTATGGGTGTCCGATTGATGTACCGCCTGTGGCTATGGTATTCAGGGAGTGATTAGATTTTTTGGCATACTCAACATGAGGTTTGGATGTAGTTGGAGTACACTGGGATGGTTTAAATCTAAAAACCAACCGGGCCCATAGAACGAAAATGTCAATAACTCTTAGACCTGGCGTCTGATGGACACGCCATATGTCACGTTGGGTTCCTTATGATGATACAGAACTACGGGATACATCAACTCAAGAATTCATGATAGTTTATGTATTGACACTCTGCTCGATGAGTGGACCCTCCCAGAATCGAGCGTGATGTGTGTGGGAACCATAGGGCTGGCGGTGACTGAGATGTACCAGAATCCTCCATGGGTTTGACAGCAATGACTACTGTACCGAGATCATCTATGGGTTTTATTGTTCTGACTACTGTTCTTGTATCCTATGTGTGTCCGGCAGAATAGCTGGTCATGTATCCTGTGTGGGTCCGACAACTTAGCTGGTCATGTATCATGTGTGTCTCTGACAAATTAGATGAATCAGTGACTACATCTGATCATCTCCATTACACTAGAATAGTTGGTCCTATATCCTGTGTGGGTCTGATAGGTTAGGTGGTCCTGTATCCTTTATTGGTCTGACAGCTTAGATAAATCAGTGACTACATCTGATCATCTCTATCACACTAGAATAGCTGGTCCTGTATCCTGTGTGGGTCCGACAGCTTAGCTGGTCCTGTATCCTGTGTGGGTCCGATAGCTTAGATGAATCAGTGACTAAATATGATCATCTTTATCACTCTAAAAAAGATGTATACTTGTGTCAGGTGTGTCTTTAATTTCAGTCTTTATCATTGTGGTGATTGACTTTACTTCCTTTGTGGACTGGGTTGTGCATGGGCTTGAGAGTTGGATCCAAACTGTGATTTGTAAGTTAGGAATATTTATGGGAATATACCTAAGTAAGGTTGGTTGATACTTTGTGATTGTATCTTTCTTTTTTGTTTTATCTTTAGTTGATTCGGGGAGTCTGTCAGGGGTCTCGGGGTCCTCTACCGAGTATTGTTATACTCACCCATGCAAGGGACTTTCCCGCACCTTGTTGTGTTCTGTAAAGATGAAAAACATCAGTGATTGAGGCTAAGGGTGACGAATGGGAGGCTTCTCGGAGCTGGACTAGATGGTACGTACTGTAGGGAAGAGTTGATCAAGTTTTGTACCTACCCTTCAGGTAGGATTCCCTGGTGAACGATCCAGGAGTATTTTTCCCTTTTTACTTGTACTTGTTCTTGTTCTTCAGTTGGTTTTCTATATTGTCCCATTTAATTTCAGCACTACCTTTATATTCAGTTTTACTTAGCGTTTTGCTTCCAGTTGTGTACTCTGATTGTGTGTGTTTTCTTTTTATAAAGGCAGTGTCTTCCCAGCATAGGTATTTATGCATTTGGTGCTAGTCGCCAGCTCCTGGCCTATGGATGGCGGTGTTGGGGTAGACACGACATAGGTACTGAGAACAGGTTGTGACAAATTGGAATTAGAGTAGTCGGTTCCACTTCAGAACATAGGAATCTAATCTGTCTTACTATGAAGAAATAGTGTTAAGAGTATTGAGTGTGGTTTTCAGTCCAGGGAGTCCAGTGTTGGTGCGGCGGCCGACGTATCCATACACCAGGACACAGACCTCTAATTTTTGACTGAGTACATGAATACACTAATTTCATGTGTGTTTCAATAGTTTCTGTTGTGGTCTCTTTGAGTAATCTCCTCAGGTATAACTTATTGACCATGGGGCACCAGTTCCTTAACAGGATGCCGCTGCGAAGACATCCATCTAGGGTTCCAGAGAGAGTACATGATGATGGCCCACTGAGAGATGAGGCATCAGTGCAGAGCCCTCTTTCTATGTTGGCACCATCAGGTGGTGTACCAGCATCACCACCACCCTTCGGGTAGTAGATACCCCCAGCCACACTGGTGGACGATACATGCCGACTGAGCACATTTTATGAGTTCCAGCTGTTGAGGCCTCTGAGGTTTCGAGGTGAGTCAGATTCCCACACAGCTGAGGGCTTGCTGGAGGCGATGGATAGATTTTTCCACCTAGTCAAGACACCAGTAGAGAAGATGGTGATCTTGGTTACTAATCTTTTTCACTGAGTGATGATGATGATGGTCCGCATAGTGATGAGGTTTCAGTACCTAGACTGTTTTCCGAGATGGTACGTTCGAGTAGTGTCCCAACTATGTCATTTCTTGTTGCTTAGCAGACTCTACCTGCGGTACTGGTAGAGGACACTTGTAGGATTTTTTCCTTACATGTCTTTCAGTACTAGATATCCCTCAACTTTTGAGGCGAGCCCGATCCACAGGCAGTTCAGGACTGTCTTAAGGAGTTGGCTGCGAGTTTTCTAGAGCTTAAGCAGTTTTGGCAGGATGACATGTTGGTAGTTGAGTATTCATCGAAGCGTACTGACCATTCCTAGTACATGATGAGTACGATGTGAGCTATGGTTTAGAGCATGGACCTCTGAGCGAGGTGTGTTTAAGGACATCTGTGCCAGATCTTTTTCCTCTATGAATTCCTACATATGTTAGGGTGATAGAGAGAACCTTTGTGGTTGAATGATCATTGGATGAGTAGATACAGCTAGTGAATGTTAGCTATTAGAATGCATGAAAATGGTGCCAATCTCAGAGACATGGGCTTGTGAGACGTTTGGAGAAGAGGAAGTGTTAAGGATCGATGAATCTGCAGGGTAGTAGACGTGGAAGTAGAGCTCAGAGCGCAGCATGAGGTGGTGAAAATTTCTATATGTTACAACCACCGGCCTATGTAGTCCCCGCTAGGCTCAGGGAGCTAGATGGAAGGGGAAGAGAGTAGCTGCATGCGGTCAAGGAGTGTGACTGAAGGGCTCTAGGAATGATTTGAGGTACAGTCTATGTCTACTACTAGCTTTTGTATCAATAGAAATATGTACCAATCATTTCTTCCTTCCAAGGATCTTGTCCCAAACCTAGAGTTTCTAGTTAAACCATTGAATTGACCCTCACATCTGGAGATACCATTGGGAGGAGACTCGATAATCAAACATATGCTGATGGTGACATTTGACCCTTGAAGTGAGAGTTTCGGTTGAAACGTCTAGGTGGAAGCATCGAGGCCTTATGACATTCGTTTGGGTATAAACTGGGTAACCACAGTTCATACACAGATTGATTGTGTTAGGAAAGAAGGTTTTGGTTTATCTACAATGTTGGGATGGGGTTTTCCTTGGTTGGCGAAAAGGAAAACCCAGGAAGCACAGGATGGAATCATGCATAAGAGGGAGCAATCGATCACTCATGAGTCGGCCAAACATACATTTGTGCCAGACTTCTCCATAGTTTTAGCACCACTATAAGCATTGACGAAGAAAGGGAAACCCTTCATGTGGTCTGAGAGATGTCAGCAGAGCTTTCAAGATCCGAGGTAGAGGTTGACTAGTGTGTCCATCTTGAGGCTACCGGAGGAGGGCGTTGGGTACGTAGTATACTGCGACACATTAGGTACCGGACTCTAGTGTGTCATGATGCAGGAACGAGCAGTGATCACGTATGGTTCTTGGAAGTTGAGACCACACGAGCAGAACTATGCTACCCCGGACCTGGATTTAGCAGTAGTGGTCTTTTACTTGAAGATGTGCCTGCACTATCTTATGGGAAAATTTTGTATAGTCTACTCTAACCACCAGAGTCTCAGGTACATCTTCTCGTAGAAGGTCCTGAACCTGAGATAGTGATGATGGCTCAAGTTCCTCCAGGACTATGACTTCGAGATAGTCTATACTCCCTGAAAGGGTAACGTTATAGAAGATTCTCTCCGTAGAAGATTAGGCATTCTTTTTCTAGGAGAGGAGACGGGGCAGCTGGTGGCATTGTAGATACCCTTTGTGGATAGAGATGGTGCAGACTTTCTGCAGTCTCTCACAATCACTATTCACCTTCTTCAGTGAGTCTGGGAGGCACAGTGTGGGGACGTTGACTCTGAGACACGACGTGACCAGATATCCATGGGACATGCACCTGATTGATTTTCTGTAGGTGGGGAGCACATCATCCTCTTTAGAGAACATAATATGGTGCTGGTGTTACTTTAGGAGTAAGTGTTTAGGGAGTTTGACACGTACCCTTTAGCAGTACATCAAATAGTGGTGAAGATGTACAAGGACATTCCATGACATCACATGTGGCCTGGTATGAAGAAGGTAGTAGTGGAGTTTGTCACTCGATGTCTCACATGTCATCATGTTAAGGAGGTGCATCAGGTACATGTAGGCTGGGATCAGCCATTAGAGGTCCCAAAGTGGAAGAGGGATGAGATATCCATAGTCTTTGTGATGATTCTTCCGCATACATCTAGGAGACAGTGACCTCATGAGTTCGAGGATGGAAACCAAAGCTTTCTATGGGTCTCACCTCGATACGGTCTACTGATATTTGGCCGAGGCAGGAAGTTATCTCCGTGATTCATCGAACCATTCTAGGTCCCCAGCAAAGTATGAGAGGTGCCTTAACATTTGGCTCTTCCACCTCAGTTTCACCATGTTCACGATGTCTTCCACGTATCATAGTTGATAAGATACGTGTATGACCCTTACCATATCATCGACCATGGGGAGCTATACATCAATGACATGGTGGCATTCACTGAGGTTCCAATGGAGATTGAGGATCAACAAGATCAGGTCCTGCGTGGACGTTTTCTTCATCTGGTGTGCATTTGTTGGCATCACGGGAACCACCGAGAGAGCACATGGGAGCGGGAGGCTAAGATGCAAGCTCAGTACCCCCTTTTGTTTCCTGAGTTGGGGAAAATTTAAGACCTAGAAACTCTGTAGAAATTTTTTTCTAACATATTTTTATTTTTACGAGTCCGCAGTTTCTAACGGCGCATGATTTCGAGGCCCGAAGTGCCTGGAATGATCCGTCAAAGTTTTGTTAAGCTTAAATTAACACTCTTATGTAGTTTTCCTAAAAAAGTGGAATAACTCCTAAAAGGTTACTCAGATCAGAAATCTGAGGCCACTGTTGCGCTCAAGATAGCGAGTTTACCCTAGGCGTGACTTAAGTTTAGTCGGCGCGGGACTCCTGTGAGAAAACACAAAAACGGCATAGCCATAAATAAAATAATTAAATAAAGTAATTTTATTTTTCATGTTCTTGTAACAGGAAAATGGTAACTCGGATTAAAAATCTAAGACCACTGCTGAACTCGTAAGGGTAGGCTTTCTTTAAGAAGGTACTAACTTGGGTCGGCGAGGGCCACCAGAAAAAGTTAGTTTTTGGCCGAAAATAAAATAATTAACTGAAAATTATTTTATTGTAAAATTCATAACATTTAAATGGTAACATGGTTTGTAAATCTGAGGGAACCGTTGGGTTCGTTGGGGGCATGTCTCACCTAAGTAGAGCATATCCTCGACCATAGTGGGTCTAGGATGGCTGTTAATAATTTTCCGAACATTTTTTCGGGTACATTCAGTAAACATGTGAGCGACGTTTTATATCGTTTGAACTGGTGATCGGAATTGAAATCCGAGGACACCGATGAACTCGCAGTGCCAGTATTCGCTTAAGAAGACCTTAACCGGAGTTTTTTTATCACGGTTGGAAGTTAATTTTTGGGGTTTCTAAATAAAATTAAGTAAAAATATGTGTAACATATTTTTATTTATTGGTGGTTAAAACCACCATGTGGAGGTTAAAGGTGGGTCCCACTGCCCCCTAACCTCACTTGGGAGGATATAACTAGGTGGGTCTCACTAGCTTGAACCCCCTTAACCCCACTTTTAAAACCTTGACCTCCCCATAAATGGGGGAAACTCTTGAAACCTTCCACCTTACCCCATAATGGTTCCAATTCACCCATTAATGAAGTGAGGTACCTTTTTTAATAAAACTCTTGACCTCCTCTAAATTTGAATTTGAACCATCCCTTAGCATTAATTAAATGAGTTGCCTCATTTAATTAAGCACATATTTGTGTTGTCGTGGGAATTAATTAAAAGAGGCCATCCATTGTCATTTTTGGGGTTGGCATAATCATTTGGAAAGCTTGAGAGAGAAGAGATTCGTCCTTCCAATGATGAACCACTGAATAAATCCTTTCATTCCAAAAAGAACATAAAGAATGCCCTGCGTCTTTGAAGAACGTGATGCATCAAATTCTTCCTTATTCAATAGAACCAAGGAAGGGAAGCGTCGCCACCCACGAAGTACACTGAGGGCATCGTCTCGAATCGTCTTCACCGAGCTCTACCTCCTCCGACGTTGATGGAATGACTATGTATTCCGCAATTTCCGTCTTCCTTGACTCATCAACGTACAATGACAAATACGAGGTAGGGGGATTTGATTATTTTAATGTATGAATATACAATAGATACTCATCATTTATTTTTGTTCGAGGGTGGCCTTTTGTTATCCCCTAAGGCGGAGGGCGTGGGCCGAAAAAACACGGTCCAACAAACTTCTGTTGGATTGTTGGTTGGTTGATGACAGAGACAGAGACAAAAGGCCACAGTGCCATCACACCACCCCCGAGGAAGAGGGTTGCGGCCATGGGTGCCGCGACGGATGGAAGAGGTGCGGCACCGTCGCGCCGCGACGGAGGAAGGGGGAGTGATGAACGAAGATGGCGCGCCTCCATAGCACCGCGCCAAGGATTCCCCTCGGCCGGGTTGTCCTTCAGCTGGGCCGCCACGGCCGGGCGGCCCCAAGGCTGGGCCGCCCTTCGACCCCTCGGTCGGGCTGCCCCGGGCTAGGCCTCCCTCAGGCCGGGCCGCGCCTTCAGGCCGGGCCAGGCCACACCTATAGGTCGGGATGACAACTCGGGTTGGGCAGCACCCACGGACCGAGACAAACACCAGATTGGACCGGGTTGGGCCGGGTCTATCCGACTGGGTCTGACCTAACCCGGACCCGCTATGGTCGTTTACACATTTTAGCATGCATCTAGTGCTATGAGTGTCTGATTGACGTACCGCTTGTGGAGATGGAATTCTTAGTGCGAGATGATTCTTTGGAATAATCCACTTGAGGTTTGGATGCAGTTGGAGTATGGTCAGGTTGGTTTAAACCTAAAAACCAACCGGGCCCCTGGAACAGAAATGCCAATAAGTCTTAGATCGGGTGTACGATTGATGCGACGTCTGTCATATTGGGTTCCTTATGATGATACAGAAATACGGGATACATCAACTCAAGAATTCTTGATATTTGATGTATCGACACTTGGCTCGTTTAGCGGACCCTCCGAGAATCGAGCGTGTTGTGTGCGAGAACCCTAGGGCTCGCTGCAACGAAGATCTACCAGAATCCCCGGTGGACGATCGAGGAGTTGTTTTCCCCTTTTACTTTTACTTGTTCTTATTGTTCATTTGGGTTTGTATACTGGCCCATTTAATTTCATCACTACCTTTGTATTCAGTTTTACTCAGTGTTTTGCTTCCAGTTGTGTACTCTGATTGTGTGTGTTTTCGTTTTATAAAGGTAATGCCTTCCCAGCATAGGGATTTATGCCTATGGTTCTAGTCGCCAGCCCCTGGCCTATGGAAGGCGGGATTGGGGTAGACAGAACACAGGTCAAGAGGATGGGTCATGAAAAATGTGGTTTAATAAGATGAAAATAATTTTTGGTAAATAGTAACATTTTACTTTTTATACCATGGTTAAAAGTAATTAGGGTAATTAAGGGTAAAAATGATATTATTATTACCCGAACACATGTCCTAATTCTATTGGATAAGTGTAATTCGACCAAAAACAACTTTAGGAATAAAATATGATCCGTTACATCCATGGCTTTTAGATTAAGACATATATTATTATTTTATTTAAAGAAGAGTTAAAAGTGTTTACATCAATGTTTAATAACTAAAACATTCTCAATATAGGGTTATACATAAGATAAATTCGACTATAAATATTCATTATAAATATAAATAGATTTCCTAACTAATGGTATTTTATTTATATTTTTATACATTTAATAATTTTATTTATTTATGACACAATGATGATGCAGTAATTAACTAATTAATTAAATATTAAAATAGTTGATATTATAAATATCCAAATAAATGAAATCTAAGACATTTTATAAATTCCACTAATTTTATAGGTTAATATGACATGTTAGGGTTGGTCAGATGAATTGTTTTCGAAGTAATAATTCTGTTATAAAGTTACTAAAAACAAAATACCAAATATTGTCAAAATTGAAGTAAAAGAGTTTTTAAAACAAATATTATATTATTAATTAATATTATATTTTTAAAAATCTAACGTTTAGCGAAAGGTCTTAAATAATATTATATATGTCATTAATGAATAACTTGAGATTCTATTGGAAGTTTATATTATGTTTATTAACCATATAATATAAAAAATAAAAAGAGACATGGTAAATGTCAAACTATTTAACTAAGAGTTAAATCTAAATGATAAAGTTAATATAGTAACACAAACCAGCCTAAAACCTATTGGTTGAGTGGTTATAGACCTATTACTACTTTAGTCTTTAAATAATTCATTTTTATCCCTTATAAAGCTAAAATGACTTAATTATAAATTAATGTTTCTAGATTTTCCTATGGTTCCCCACACCCCTCTTATAAAAAGGCACTTCCCCTTCCCACAAATTCACTCTTCCAAAGCCATTTTTCATGGCCAAATCCTACCCAAATACCCTCTAACATGTCCTCCCTTAATCCTAGAGGCCTTCCTTTAGTCAGAAAGCCAACCTATGGAGCCCTTTTGATCAAATAAAAAGGAAGACCCGAAGAAGAGGTAAATATCTCACCACCTCTTTCAAGTTATTTTCTTCTTCCACTTCCTCTTTATTTGTTGTTTACATTATAAAATAATAAATCTAGTGTCTTATATATAATGGGATGTTAATATAAATATGGAACAACCATATTCATTATTCTATCAATCCTTTTAATGACATGTCACCATACGTGCGTACGTACGGCTTACCGTCTCCACGTCGTGGTGTAATTGTTATTCAATACATTATTATTTGGATTGGTATAATAATAATGTTTAATTGATGTAAATAATAAATATAACATTATAATGATTATGCATATATGATATATCATCCAATTATATATTATTTTAATATAAAAAGAATTATATTTTCGCTCGTGCGTACGTACGGATTTTCGTCTCCACGAACCTCATAAGATTAATTTTCCATTGGAATCATTCAAGAATAATTTTCATTTTATTAATAAAAAGAATGATTATGAACATAATATAATTCTGTATATGAATCAAATACATCCTATCCATAACAAACATGGATTGCGTAACCAAGCCTATAAAGGAAAAGGAATCAGTTAACACCCGAAATGATGATGCAACTAAAATATCATTAACAAAGCAATATTAAGATCATATATGATATCATATTTTTTATATGGTTATTTTATAATTTAATAATAATTATTTAACCATTATAGAGGAGGTTAACCTACCCTCACCAAAGTAAAAGTACAAGTTATGGGTGAATTTCAAAATCTCTTCATTATCCGAGGTTGTTTTTACATAAGTATCTACTGGGACATATTTATCATCCACATCCATGTTTATTAAAAAAAAATTTCAAAACATTATTAATATTTACTAGACTATGGAATAAAGTAATTTATACCCTTTTTTGACTATTAATATAATGTTTGAAAGGAATCTTTTTGACATTTTCCAAAAAAGGTACTTTTGACCTTTTCGACAAAATTAAGTTAAGAATGTTTTTTAAATTATACAGCGAGTTCAGTTATTTTCCCCCATTATAACATCGTTGAATCTTGCCTTACAAGATTATAAGAATATTTTCAAAATAAATGTTTTCTTTTATAATTATATTACCTTTAAATGATTTCATAATATAAAGAGATATTTCTCTAAAAAGATTTTATTTCATCTATGTCAACATCCATTGATGGATTTTAATCTTGTTTGAAGTTGATTTATTATGATACAAATCTTCCATATTTTATTGAAGGTTTTGTGAACATTTTTGAATGTGGATGTATTATTTTTATACCATTCATGGTATATGGATAAATTATTGACATTTCGTATGTTAGTTTTAATATGAATGTTTATGTTTTGTTTCAACCTATTCATATGAGGAATGCATTGGACTCAGTAATAGATTTGTGGAGCCCGTTATAGCTCCTTGATGCATCTGTATGCATCATAAGACAAACTACTGTCTTGGAGCATGGCCTTGACAAAATATTATTGGTAGTCTTGGAACAAGGCCTTAACTATATGGTTATGAAGTCTTGCATTATTCATTCCATCATTATGAAAGTGTCTATTAATATGTCATGTGATTATTCGACTAGAAGAATATCCATGTGAATAAGTAAAAGGAATTATTTTATTGTATATTTTCAATATTATGCTTAAGTTTATGTTTAAAAGGATTTTGTTTTAGTCTTATACATTTCCTTAAATGTTTATTCTTATTTATGAATGATTCCGCTATATTTTTATCCTTACTGAGAATCTGATCTCACCCCTTTCAATGTTTTATTTTTCCCAGTATGCGAAGAAGTATATTATGACTGACCTAAAGGGATAGTCTAAGAGATATGAGTGTGGAATATGGAGACTATTTTGTTGTAGTTTTTCATTTTATAATGTAATGTGAAGCCTATGAATGTATCTAGTATTTCCAAGGTTACTAAACTAATCGGTCTTTTGATACTTGATCTTTTGTGATCATGCCAATGTTATGTAATAATTCACCTACTTTGGGTTACTAGGTTCATGGAATTACAGTTGGTATCATAGGATGTTTAGTATAAACCTTGGAATCTATATTTAGATAAACTCTTATTAGAGCACATTACCCTAAGATAGACGTTGAGGATTAGTATAGAAGAACTTCCTAGAATTTTGGTTTTATAGAGATTTTGTGAGTCTTCTTAGAAATACATCCACGCATGGATACAATAAGGTAGAGGCAGATCAGGAATAGATGTACCTAGGGGTAAAACCCACAAACACCGCTTTTAGCTAGACTCGAATGGGAACTGGTGCATGACAACAGGCCTTGCTGCACTCTTGGTTACGAAACTCTTGGGGGATATGCTTAGGATAATTATCATTTTTTTACAAATCATTATGAAGGTTTTATGAGTATATACTTTCTCAATGAAAACCTTTTTTATGATTATGGATTATATCTATAAACAGTTCATTTTATGTTAAGTGTTTTACATGTTTGGATTTATGTATTGTGATTCATAAAATAATCTAGTTTATGAAATTTTTTAGAAATTGATTCTATTGGAAGGAATGGAAACTGTATCATTGCACGCACTCGATATAGAGATTTCCCTCCTACTCAAAATAATTATTGTGGAGCTGGTGATGAAACTGGTGCTAATCAGCTAATCACCATAATGGGACAACTCACTCAGGTTATGAATAATAACAGTACCCATATGGATCACCCTAATCCGCATCTTGGAAGATCAATGTTAGTTCACTTCAGGAGGCAACAATAACCAATATTCAATGGGGGTAAAAATCCAATAGTATCTGAGCAATGCATAAATTCCTTAGAGAAAATATTCCACACCTTGGGGAGTAGCGAAAGGGAAAATGTTGTCAGGGCAGTTTACCGCCTCACTGTAAATGCTGATCAATTGTGGTCATTGATTCAAAATAGAAAAGAAGATGATGAAGTATCAAATATTGAATGGAGGGAGTTTAAATAAATTTTCTTAGAAAAATTCTTTCCTCATGACCATGGAGCTGATATGGAAATGCAATTTCTTAGTCTGAGGCAAAAGGAAGATACGAATGTTGAAAAGTATGAAGCTAACATTACAAGGTTAGAGAGGCATGCTACAGATTATATCCGTAACCCAAGAAGTAAGAATTATCATATCGTTGATGGGTGATAACCATTCCACTATCGAGAATTAGACTCACAATCCTTCTCATCGTATGAAGATATTGTCTAATGTGCTATCAAGAAAGAAAAATAGTTCTCTATGTCTTACAACATTAAAGAAAATAAAGAGAAGAAATAATCTATTGAACACATTGGAAGTGAAAATAAGGGTAAGAAGGGAAAAGTTGAATATCCATCATGTAGTAAATGTGGGAAGAAACACCCGGGTACTTACCTGAAGGGAATGGGAGACTGCTACAAGTGTAGTGAAAAAGGCCACCAAGCATGTGATTGCAAGAGGAAGAAAGAGGTTGTCTATGTTGAATGCTATAATATTAGAGAAAGGGGGCATTATGAGAATGAATTCCCTAAGTGTTTGGGGAACTTACCTTAGAAAAGGCCCTAAGATCAAGGCCAATCTTATGCTATAACTATTTCTAATGTTGATGCTCAAAAAGACATGGTGGAAGATAATTTAATGGTTTCCTCATGTTTAGAAAATGCATTATTTGATTCTGGATCATAGCATTGTTTCATAACTTCCCAGTTTTCTATGAAAATTAGATATTTCCAATTTCATTTAATAAGGGAGTTTTCAGTCAAAACTCCTAAGGGATGTATCATTGCAACAAAGTTTTGTGATTCAGTCTCCATTTAGGTATATAAATACTTTTTATCTCCTAATCTCATCATCATACCCATGATTTAATTTGATATAATCCTCAGTATGGATTAAATTTTGGACCATGATGCGATAATTTATTGTAAGAAGAATGAGGTCATAATTTTTTATGATGAAAAAGAGTAAGCCGCCTTTAGAGAAGAAACGCCACCACCTAATTCTTATCAAGATCCACCCAAAGTAGCTCAACTAAATTAAATTATATGGGAGGAAGAGAATGAAATAATTGTGGGTGAGGAATGGAATGTTCAAATAGAGGATGTACCTATTTTGAAAGAATTTTTGATGTGTTTCAAGAGGATTTACCTGGACATCCTCCAGAATGAGGAATTGAGTTTTCCATTGATTTAATTCCTAGTTCAAGGCCCATATCAAAGTCCCATTATAGAATGGCCACTATAGAATTAATGGAACTAAAGAAAAAAATAGAGGAATTGAATAATATAGGATTTCTTCTACCTACTGTTTCTCCATGGGGAGCCCCTATCCTTTTTTAAGAAGAAAGATGGATCTATAAGGTTGTGCATAGATTACAAGGAGATCAATGCAAGAACAATAAAGAACAAGTATCACCTACCTCACATTGATGATATATTTGACCAACATCATGGAGCTCAATATTTTTCAAAGATTGACCTTCGATCTGGATACAATTAGTTGTGTGTGAAGAAGGAAGACATTCCAAAGACACAATTTCGAACCAGGTTCGGGAATTACAAGTTTACATTAATGCCTTTTCGATTGACTAATCCACCATCTGCCTTAATTGATCTAATGAATAGTGTTTTCAAGGAATATCTTTATGACTTTGTAGTGGGATTTTTTTAATGATATAATGGTATACTACAAAAGATATGAAGATCATGAAAATCACTTGTGCATTATCTTGAAGTCTCTTAGAAGAGATGAATTATATGGGATGTTTAGTAAGTGTGAATTCCAGATTTAAGATATTTATTTTCATGGCCATATTATCTCTAAGGATGGAATCTCGGTTGATCCTTCTAAGACTAAGGAAATCCGAGAATGTGTAGCACCAATGAATATAACCAAGCTACGTAGTTTTATTTGTTTAGCAGGTTATTATCGACGTTTCATCTAGAATTTCACCCGATTGGCTATCCCATTAACAAAGCTCACACGAAAAAGGGTTAAATTTGTTTGGAAAAAAGGGTGCGAAAATTTTTATGAAGAATCGAAGAGAATATTATTCAATGATGCTATATTGACTCTAAAATCGGGGAATTATGGGTTTGTTATTTATAGTGATGCTTCAAAGAAAGAACTTGGTTGTGTATTTATGGAGAATGATAGGGTTATTTTGCTATGCATCATGACAGCTAAAAATTCATGGGAAAAACTATCCTACTCATGATCTTAAGTTATCAGCTATAATATTTGCTTTGATGATTTGGAGAAACTATCTCTATGGTGATAAATGTGAGATATATACCGATCACAATATTTTGAAGTGTATTTTCTCACAGAAAAAACTCAACCTGAGGCAATGGAGCTGGCTTGAACTACTCAAGGATTATGATTTCACTATACACTACCACCTGAGGAAGGTAAATAAGGTGGTAGATTCTTTTTGCAGAAAGGATCAGGGAGTATTGAACAAGATGAGAGTTGAAAAGGATCCTATTTACAAGGATCTGGTAAAGATGGATATGGGAATCACTATGGCAGGTGAAACATCTATACTTTTTCAAATAGTTGGAAAACCAACTTTACTAGAAAGGATAAAGAGTTCTCATACCGGAGATGAATATTTTAAAAAGAAGATTAATGCTGTGAATGATAGAAGATTTAGTGACATTGTGTATGAAGATGGAAATTTGATATTTTGGAAGAGACATTGTGTTCCTGATATACCTGATCTAAAAAGGGAATTGTTGGATAATGCTCATAGTTCCAATTTCTATATACACCCTAGTAGCACTAAGATGTTTAGGGATTTGAAGGAACATTTTTTGTGGGACAACATGGATAGGGAGATTTCTAATTTTGTGTCAAGATATGTGGTTTGTAAAAAAGTGAATACTAGAAGGCAATAGCCTAGACGATTCATGAAACCTCTTCCCATATCTGAGTGTAAATGGGATAATATTATGATGGACTTTCCCATGGGACTACCAAAGAATCCTAGAAGGAACGATGCAATATGGGTCATTGTTGATCGTCTTACCATGTCAGTGCATTTGCATGCTATAAGATAAAATTAACCACTTGGATGTCTAGAAAGACTATATATCAATGAAGTTGGGAGACATCATAAAGTACCCTTATCGATTGTTTCTGATCGTGATCCCCATTTTAAATCCTGATTTTGTAAAATTCTTCAGAAAGACTTGGAAACTGAACTTCGTTTGAGAACTTCCTACCACCCTCAAACTGATGGACAATAAAAATAGACTATTCAAACCTTAAAATACATGTTGAGTTATTGGTCACATGACTTTCATGGTATGTGGGATCAATATTTACCTCTGGTAGAATTTTCATATAATAATATATTCCATTCAAGTATTCAGATGGCACTATATGAAGTGTTATACAGAAGGAGATGTCACACCCCAACCTCTTGGGATGATGTTGGTGAAATAAAACTCATAGTCCTAGAACTTGTGGAGGAAACGATGGAAAAGGTGATGGTAATCCAAAACCACATCAAGGCAGATCAATGTATAATGAAGAGCTATGCTGATAACTGAACAATGGATTTGGAATTTTAGGTAGGAGATCATGTGTTCATGATGTTATTTCCAGGGAACGGTGTTATAAATTTTGGTAAGAAGGGTAAATTGAGTCCCATGTACATCGGACCATTCGAAATTATAGAACGAATTTGTGATGAAGCATACCATTTGGAAATGCCTCCAAGTATCACCTAAGTTCACGATGTGTTCCAAATATCACTATTAATAAAATACATGCCTGACCCAACGCATGTGCTCACCTATGAGGAATTAGAACTATACCTGATCCGTTTTATTGCGAAGAGCCTATCAGAATTCTTGATACTAAATAATAAATGTTGAGAAACCTGACAACTCGTCTGGTAAAACTTATATGGAGAAACCATAAGATGGATGAGGAAACATGGGAACCTGAGGAACTTATGATAAAGAACCACCTGAGTCTTTTTACGCTGTAATAAACTTGAAATTTTGAGTATTAAATTATTTGAAGGAGGGGAGAATGTAACACCCCAAGCTTCCATGATACGCTTCTCTTTGAATAATACAGTAGCATGTGTTGTACGCAACTTTGAGTTATAACACACCACAACCAATCAAAATAGCCATTATTAATAGTAATATCAAATTTTTGAAATTTTATAAATTTTATCATTCAAAATGGTCATCATTTTTTGATTCAGAATAACGAAATTAGATTAGGGTAAATTTTTGGTATTTTTCTAAAAATTTCAATTTTGATGAATAGTGAAAAACACTGAGTTATAGTTTAAAACCAAATTTTTTTAAATAATTATTTAATTTATTTAATGTTTTTTTGGTAAAAATAGATACATAATACCCATATAAGTTAAATTTAATTTATTGGAGTCTGTTTATAATAATTTTAGATATAAAAAAAAATTTAATGAACTTTTTACCGTCTTTTACCCACCTCCTATGAGCATTTGCAAATTTACATAAAACATAATTTTACCAGTTCTGTGAGTTTAATTTCTAAAATATGAGAGACACAATTGATATCATTATGTAAAATGTGGATCAATAAGATGAAAATAATTTTTTTTGTGAATAATAACTTTTTACTTTTATTTACCACAGTTTAAAGTAAATAGGGTAATTAAGGGTAAAATTGATATTATTATTACCCTAAAAAATATCCTAATTCTATTGGATAAGTGTAATTCGTCCAAAAAAACCTTATGAATAAATTATGATCCTTTAGGTCGACCTGGATTTGATTAGGATATTTTATTATTATTTTATTTAAAGAAGAGTTAAATGAGATAAAATCAAATTTAATAACTAAAGCATTTTTAATATAGGTTTATTTATAATATAAATTCAACTATAAATATTCATTAGAAATATAAAAATATTTCTAAAATAATGTTATTTTATAAATATTTTTTTGACATTAAATAATTTAATTTATTTATGACACAAAGATGATGCAGTAATTAACTCATTAATGAAATATTAAAATAGTTGATTTTATAAATATCCAAATAAATTTAATTTGAGACTTTTATGAATTAAAATAATTTTATAGGTTAAAATTAAATGATAGGGTTGGTTATATGAGTTTTTTTAGAATTAATTATTCTGTTATGAATTTAGTAAAAATAAAATACCAAATAATGTCAAAATTGACATGAAAGAGTTTTTTAAGAAAATATAATATTATTAATTGGTATTCTATTCCTAACAATCTAAGGATCGGGAAAAGGTCATAAATAATATTATATATGTAATTAATGAACTATTTTAGGTTCTCTTGGATGTTTATAGTATGATTATTGACCATATAATATAAAAATACAAAGAGATATGTTAAATGTCAAACTTTTTAACTAAGAGTTAAATAAAAAAGATAGTGTTAATATAGTAACCGCAATCTGTCTAAAACCTATTTGTTGAGTGGATGTAGACTTATCCCCACATTATATTTTAAATAAATAATTTTTGAGCCATTAGAAACCGAAAATTAATTTATTATAAAATAATATTTCAAGCTTTTCCTATGGTTCCCATCACCCCTCTTATAAAAGGTCACTTCCCCTTCCCTCAAATTCACACATCAAAATCCATTTGGATCAGAGAACCCCTTCCAAAATACCATATAAACTATTCTACCTTGATCCGAGTGGCCTTCCATTAGTCATAAATCTAACCTAATGAGCCTTTTTGATCAAATCAAAATGAAGAACCTGAAGAAGAGGTAAATATCTCACCACGTCTTTCAAGTAATTTTATTCTTCCACTTCCACTTTCTTAGTTGTTTACATTATAAAATAATAAATCCGGTATATTCTATATAATTTTATGTTATTATAAATATGGTACAACCATATTCATTATTCTATCCTTTATTTGAATGACATGTCACCATACGTTTATACGTATGGCTTTCCATCTCCATGTTGTGGTGTAATTGTTATTCAATACATTATTATTTGGATGGGTATAATAATTATGTGTAATTGATGTAAAATAATAAATAAAAAATGACATTGATTCTGTATATATGTTATACCATCCAATTATATATTATTTTAATATGAAAAGAATGATATTTTGGCTTGTGCGTACGTATAGATTACCATCTCCATGAACACAATGAGATTAATTCCCCAACGGAATCATTCAAGAATAATTTTCATTTTATTATTAAAAATAATGATTATAAACATAATATCATTATGTATATGAATAAAATACGTCCTTTCCATAACAAAAATGTCTTACGTAACCAAGCATATATAAGAAAACAAATCAGTTAACACCCGAAATGATGATACTACTAAAATATCATTAACAACGAAATATTAAGATCATATATGATATCATATTAATGTATATGGTTATTGTATAATTTAATAACAATTATTTAACCATTATACAGGAGGTTAATCTACCCTCGACCAAGGAAATGTACACGGTAAGGGTTAATTTCACAATATATTTATTATTTGTGGTTGTTTTTACCTAAGTATCTACTAGTACATCTTGATCATCCAAATCCATGTTTCTTAAAAATGTATTTCAAATTTTTTTACTATCTACTAGAATATGGGTTAAATTCATTTATACCAATTTTTTACTTTTTATAAAATTATTTAAATTAATCTTTCCATCATTTTCTAAACATGGTTTATTTGACCCTTTCAAAAAAATTAAGGTAAGAATGTTTTATTAACTTATACGACGGGTGAGACTATTTTCCGCCGTTATAACATCATCGAAGCTTCCCTTACAAGATTATAAGAACATTTTCAAAATAAATGTTTTCTTTTATAATTATACGTCTTTTATATTATTTCAATATAGAAATAGATATTTCTCTAAAAATGGTTTTGATTTCATCTATGTCAACATGCTTTGAGGGATTTTAGACTTGTTTGATGTTGATTTATTATAATACAAATATTACATTTTTTATTGAAGGTTTTTTTATATGTTGGACTTCAGGTCTGTTATTTTTATACCATTCATGGTTTATGGATAATGTATTGACATTTCATATGCATGTTTTAACATGAACGATTATGTTTTGTTTAAACCTTCTAATATAAGGAATGCATTGGACTTAGTAAGTGATGGGTGTAGCCCTCTTTAGCTCCTCGATGCATCGGTAGGTCTTATGTGAAACATGTGTCTTTGAACAAGGCCTTCACAAAATCTTATTTTTAGTCCTGGAACAAGTCCTTGACTATGTGTTTATGAAGTGTGGCATTATGCATTCCATCATTATGAAAGTGGCTATTGATATTGCATGTGTTTATTCGACTAGTAGAATATCCATGTGAATATGTAAATGGAATTAATTTACTTTATCTTTTCTATATTATGATGATGTCAACATTTAAAATGCTTTTGTTTTAGTCTTATACATTTCCTTAACTGTTTATTCTTATTTATGAAAGTTGATGCTATATTGTTATCCTTACTGAGTGTCTGAGCACACCCCTTTCTAGGTTTTCTTTTTCCAAGGATGCAAAGAAGTATATTATGACTGACCTAAATGGATATTCTAAAGTATATGAGTGAGGAATATGGAGACTATGTTGTTTTAGTTTTTCATTTTATAATGTAATATGAAACATATGAATGTATCTAGTATTTCCAAGGCATCTAAAATAATTGGTCATTCGAGACTTGATCCTTTGTGGTCAAGACAATGTTTTGTAATAATTCACCAAATATGGGTAACTAGGGTCGGGGCATTAAAATATCTATCTCCTCTTCCATCAAATGGGAAAAATCCATCGTTTTTGTGTTCAATTGACTATCACCCCACGAACCGATGAAATTTATTTTTAAACATTACATATCACAGTTGTTTATTATAATGTATTTAATGTTTATATATATATATATATGATATTTTAAAAATATTCATCATTTTATTAATTTAATATATCATATATTTTATTACCTTTCCATCCATATAGAAATGATAATGTTATTATTGTGTTGGTGTGGATTACCACATCCATGAAGTGATGTGATTTTCCATTCATTAACACGTCACATGGATGGTATATATATGTGTATTGGAAGAAATAATTTTTTATTTATGATATAATTATATTTATATAAAGATAAAATAATAATTACCATATTTCTATTATTATTTTAGAAAAATAGAAAACATTACTCATATTCACATACAACCTACCATTTCAAGGGTCAAAACATAGTACATTTTTCTTAAACATATTTCAGTATTGGTTTTATTAGAATAATTGATTAAAAAACTGAAAATTATATAATTTTTATTAATATATATAATGTAAAAAATATATCTCCAACCATTTTCATCCTAGAAATGTCATTTTGGACATGTGAGCTGAATATCATCATAATTTCCGACATGAAATCAATTGATTAAATAGATGAATATGAAATAGTAACAAATAAAATAAAAAGTATACTAAATTTGAAAAATATTCTTTATCAGGTGACTTAAAAACCAATTTTTTATTATCTAAGAATATAAGTAACACACATGATTATTTAGGGTCGAGGTAGGGGATCTCTCTAAAGAACCATTTTCATCGAGTTATAACAATTCTCTATCTGACTCACTTTACCTCTCTATTTAATGTTATGTAATGATTTCATATTCTATATATTTGTATCCCAAATATATAGATATCTTATTCCACCATACATTTATGGGTTAATACATTCATTATGATCATTTTTCAACTTATTTCTTGATGAAATATCTTATGATTATGATATGAGGCAAGTTTATGAAAACCATTTTCCTTCCGCGGATAATTCTTATGTTTAGGAATTTTGATTCATTTAATTTTTTTGGATGATAAAATTATCTAATTGTTAAAATTCGTGATCAAAGATATCAATCCATTTCATTGGGTAATTATTTTGCAGACAATATATAATTTATGGGCATATGGATTATATCTAATCCCATATGGGTCTCTATCCACCAATTGATATTATCTTAGAAGCAATCCTAAACATATGACTATTTCCTGTTTTTTGTTTATTCCACATTTAAAATTATTCTATGATATTGAGACACAATATTTATTATATTATCCTCCCATGTGATTACTCATGAACCTTTTTATTTTATGATGTTATGTTATACCTATACCACACACATTATGTTTACTTATCATGTTTATTCCCTTATTGGGATTTTTAGCTCCCCCATTTTTCTTATGTATTCCCCTGGTTATATCATTAAGTTTCAAAAATTAAATATTACTTAGGATCTCATTTTTTTGATTAAAATAATAATGATTTATTTTCAGGTTGATGTTTTTCCTGCCTATTATTTCAAATACACAAGGCCCATTCGATATTTATTTCATATTAATTGATATTTATGATTAAAATCATGTAATAAAATGTATAATATGTCTTGGGATATTATAGTTGGTATATGAGGTTGGTTTAGTCAATTTTTGGATTAATATTAGAATACATTATAGACAACCCTAGTTATAAGATTAATTATATGAAAATATCATGGAATGTTGGTGAAATATAATGTATGTGGATTTTAATAAATTATATCCCCATATGGATACAACAAATGGATGTTACTCTATGACATTTTTACTTAGGTGTAACTAATCAAAAAATCGTATGTTGTGATTTTATTTTATTTTACCCAGATGAAAAATAAATGAATCGTTACACACACATGGTTTGACACTCCCAATGAACCTGAAATAGAAATTTATAATCAATTTACAAACCATTATGAAGGATTTGAAAAAAAACTCTTGGCATGGAAATCAAATAGGGATATTTTAATGGATAACCTAGATTGAAACCTAGGGACTCAGAAGTTAGGATATACTTATCATTTAAAAGTTATAATTGATACATTTATAAGACTCATTTTTTATGTTCATTAGTTAATTTATTTTCATAAATCATCGATTTTTATTAGTTGATGACAAGAAATATGAGATATTTTTCCAATAACCAATTACGTAGGCAATGTGATGATTTTCCCAAAGATATGTTGAAACTTATGGGAGTGTGAGTTTATAACTTCATGGTCATACTCTCTCAAGTCGATCATGTTATGGATAATAGCTAGAATCATATAGAACAGCATAGTTCTCCTATGAAACAAAATGTTATGGTTGAGTATTTTATGTGAAAAAGAACCCTTCCATTAGTTGATACAATGATTCCCCCATAACATAATAATTTTGTTAAATATATTGATAAGTTAATCTATATACTTCAATTCTCAGAATAAGAGAATGTTATGCAGGTCATTTATCACTTGGTGGTGGAAGCGGATTAGTAGTGCGCACCGATCATGAACATGAAATCCAAAAAGGATATTGATTTTATGGAATAGGAATAATTAAATAATATATTTTGACATAATATTTTCTCGGAACTCCACATATTAAAATAGGGATGGATTTCATTATACTGGAGAAAGTTGAATAAGACTCTATAAGGAAATTTAATGTAAACATTAAAAGGCATTCATTGTAAAAATACATTTTTTTAATAAATATCAAAATTTAGATGAACTATTTCTTTAGTGGGGGAAATGTGATTCTATGAAATTATTTAGTTATTTTATACTTTTAAATCTATGAAATAATTTTCCATTGTTTCATCAATGTTTAGAATGAGACCAGTGAATCTTAGTTGTATCATGATACTGGATATAAAAAGGGTAAAATGGTTTCTTATATAGGAGGAAGAAATGATAAATCTAATGTAAGAATGAAAACACAACATATATTATGCCAAATGTGTAGGAAGAATAATCCTAGACACTGTCAATGGGGAGCAAGAAGATTCTTCATGGGCAGAAAAGAGGTGCATCATGCTAATCAATGTCAAGGAGAGATGAAGAAACTAAATAATGTGATGAAATAATATAATGTTCTTAACAAAACTCAACCTAATGTATAATGTTTAAACTATAATGAACATGGGTAATATGAAATACCGTGAACTAATCCCTAATTTTTCTGATAAAATCACTTAAAACACCGTCCAAGGCCAAAAGATATTGGAAGGTAATATTTTATCACTAACTGTTGAGGAGGATACAGATGATGATATGGTTACATGTAAGATAGTTATTAATTCATTATTAATGAATTTAATTTTTTATTCTAGTTCTATATATTATTTTTATATAATTAACGGTTATTAGAACAATTAAAAAACATCCTCATAGTAAGGGGATTAATCTATCTATTTGATTAAAAATAAGGGTAATTGATGCATCACAAGTGTATAACTCTTCCCAAGTCAATTTTTGTCAATTGAATCATCTATAAAATATAATACAACTTCCATTAGTGAATTTTTATAGTTTATTGGGCTTGTATTAGAATCCCATATATAATCAAACACTTACTATAAATAGAGGGAGATGAATCATTACACGCCAAGCAATACCATGATTCTATATAAGTGTAAGAGGAAGATGAATATCCCCTATAATATTTTTATTAATCATGGATATTATTTCCTTATGAGAAAGTATATCTAGATCAAATTATTGATAAAATGTACAAAATAATTATTTAATACATTCCAATATTGAGGGATTATAATAATGTATTCCCCAACTAGTTTCCTAGTCTTCCTCTTTACCAAGATATTGAGTTCTCAATTGGTCACATACCTGTATATTTTCCCATATCAAAGAATCCAATAAAATATCCACCATTGATTTGTATGAACTAAAAAATAAGTTAGAATATAATCCAAAAGGGTATAATATGCTTGAGTACTTTACTATTGGGTGAACCAGTCCTATTCTATAAGAAGATGCATGGATCAATCTTCCACTATATTAATTATCATGAACATAGAAAAATGTGACAGTGAAATATTTTCCACTTCAACTGACAAATAAATTATTTTATGATCTACATGGTCCCCAATATTTCTCTTAGGTGGGTCATTGGTCAGTATATCATCAATTAATGGTGGAGTGTGAAGATATTCCTAAAAACTATATTCAAACAAATTATGGACCCTATGAATTCATGAGGATGGCTTGTTGACTCAATAATGTTCAAATAATCATTATTGAATTAATTAATATATTCTTTATAGATTTAATCTATAGAAAATCATAATTTTCATACATAGATATTAAATCATAATTTATTAATATTCATTACATTATATTTTTATCTATGCTAGAATTGTTTTGGACTGGTATATTTGGAAAGATGGAATCATGGAAACATAAGCACAAGGTTAATAAAATATCTACATCATCTCCCACTTATTTCATCATAACTATAACATTTCATAGTAATATCATTCTTAAGAACTTTATTTGCAATCTAGTGAACAGAAAACTACTAAAATAGTGATCTTATACACATTGTAATGGTAAAAGAAAGAGATATAAAAAAAAATGAATGGATATGATAAGAATAAGAGTATGAGATCATGAACTGTAATTTTTATTTTCATACCCAATCTATCATTGATCAGAAACATGAGTGATTGAATAAAACATTATCATTACAAAATATATGGATAATAAGAGTTAAAACCCATCCTAAATCCACCATGCATCATAAGGAAATGTCATAAATGTGTGACACAATAATATTTTTAGAAATCCATTTCAAATTTTAATTCTATTTAACAAGACTAGTAAACCATAACATATGAGTAATCACCAGATGTAACCCTTAATAGATCAAGCTCATCGAATTGTATCCCATAATTGATCATGCACATTATCTTGCATCCCATAGCTATTTTACGTGATATAAAAAATTACCCAATTAATTGGATGGAGGTATAAGAACCTCCATTGACATAGTGAGAATCATACAAATGTCTCCACATGATCATAAATGTCCAATCATATCTGAACCCATGAATAGAAATGGGTTTCATAAAAAAAATTCATCATAAAAAAATTATCAATATTATTAATACAAATGATAATATTGGATCATATTCCTAATAAATAATAAATAACATAAAAGGATTTCCTCTTATATGGAAAATGATTTTCAAATACTACTTGGAATTATTCGCGAGGAAAATAATTTTCATTTTGAAATCAATTCTTAAAAAACGTTACAATTGTAAATGAAAAAATTTATTTGGAAATAGCATTGTAAACTTATAAAGGAAGGTCAAAAGAAAATTTTATTCAAGATGGTGGTAAATTCTGTTCATAACTTCTAATTTTAAAAACAATCCTTCGAATCTTTTTTTAGAAAATTCATAATGTACCCCATTTGGGAAATGAAAAAAAGAATTTCAAAACATTTTGTCAAATTGTAAACATGGGTAAAAATTATATTTAACAATAATATGATAATTTTAAAAATAATTTTTACTTTTTTAAGAAAATATGAGTATTTAATAAAATTATTCCCAAGTGGGACTTAAATATAAACAATCTTGAATATTGATGAGATTGTGAAAAAAAGCCTCACCTCAAGTTTTCTTTACATTGAAAGCTCTATGACCTCTTGTATTATAAATTTTAATTTGTTATAATTCGACAACATAGTAAATTTCATACCTATGATATCATATATGGTACCTTTATCACTTTTCAACTCCACTTTTTTTTTTCAATAATTCCTTATTAATGTTTTTATATCCAAGTGTTAACTATTTCGTTTATCATGAGTATTTTAATTCACTAGTTTCAATCCTTTATAATTTATCATTGATATATATCCTAAAAAATAAAAATAATGATATAATAATCACATATATTAATCATATACAAATTAATATTCATTTACGTCTTCATATGTAGAAAAATTAATTACACCTTTCTAGGAGACGGAAGGTTGTACAATCGCATGAACGATGATTTCATTTTTTAAATGAATGTAATGAAAGTAAGAAAATTAATAATTTACCGGTATAGAGTTATTATAATATTATATATATATATATCCTCTCTATTTACTAAAATTATCGTTATTAATATCCTAATAAAATGGAAATGAAAAAAATCACTTTGCCTTGTGGACTTGTAGTCCAGACATACATATGAACAACGTTATCATTTTCCAATTGTCTGGAATATAAAAAGTTAAATGATATAATAAAATTAAAGAAGTTTTATTTTTTTCATAATTATTATTTATAAACATTAAACATATACCAATACACATCCATAAAAAATAGTGACAATAATTGAATTTTATCTCTACATCGAGACGGTAATCCATACGTACGTATGAGCGATACATTTATTTCTCATTTGGTGGGAAAGGGGGGATATAATGATGTTTTCATAATCATAATAACATTTGATAATATTTATTATACTTAATTTATTATTTTATGGAAAATAACATATATATATATATATATTTGATAAACCATATTATAAAAGATTATGATTAGTTGAGTTGATTACTTCTTCCTCAAAACAAATCCTTTAGATAACTTCTAAAAGGATATAAGGATGGAATTTTTGGATGGAAAAAAACTATATAATGTGGATAGTTACGTTTATAAGAGAAATATTTAGATTTTGGTCCAGATATAAGGTTGAATGTTATGTAATTAAACAAGGTAGTAGGTGACCCTTTATAAATGAGGTGAGAGGCTCTTTTAGAATTAACCAAAAGATTTAATTATAATAAATTAATTCTCAATAATAATTCCTCCAATTAAACAAGTATTATAAAATTACATATGATTTTGTTTTAATCTCATGATTCTTTAGAATAGAGATATTTTTTATTTCATTTTAATGTATATCATTTGTATTAACCCTTAGTCAATAAATTTTTATTCTAACCACGGTGACACCTTTTTCAATATTAATGGTTTTTAATTTTTTTACCTATAAGCGGATAATTGAACAATTGATGGAACATTTATGAGATTTTAGAGAATGTAATATCCAAATTATATTATCTTAATAATTTCTTTTATTATTTTGAATTATTTTAATATTATTTTATTTTTATTAAATATCATTATTTTCAATTTTGACACTATTCACTTCATTTAACTTTACATACATCAGATTATAATGATTTTAAAAAATCCCTAAAATTTCATATATATCTATAAAATTCATGGGTCAGATCAACTCATTCAAATTGTATTAATTTTAATATTTTTCAAAAAATTAATTCTATTTTTTATTAAATGGAAATATAATGTATTGGTGTTTCATAAGAAATTATGGTCAATATATAATTTCTTAAAATTAAAAATAAATTTATAAAATTATTATTTTTATTAATCCCTTAATAGAACCCTATATTCATTCAAAACATTTTTTAACCTATTTGGACTGATAAGATATATTAAAAAAGAGTGAAATTTTGTAACATTCATTGATTTGAAAAATGTATTTCCATTTTAATTGGAACATTTCCATTAAAGAAATAAATTTCTAACCCAATATTTTATGGGTAAAATTTCATTCATAAAAATATAATCAAAACGAAAAAGTGGGCTAATGTAACTTAATTTTAATCATGATTAATCGGATTTACCATTTACCAAGGTGATAAATTTTACCACATTTACTATTCATATTGACAAAAAATAAAAGGGAAAAAGTTTACATTTATGAACTCCTAAATAAAAATATCTAATTAATTATATGAATTTGAATAAATTTTATTTTTAATAATAAATTTTAAATTACGAGCACAAAATCTGACAAAAAACTACTTTTTAGAAAGAAAACACTTTATATATATAATTGGATTTATCATTATCCTAAGAATATAAAAATATTTTTTGTTTTTTTAAAATAATTGAATTATTAATTAATTAATATATTTTACTTAAATAATTCACCAATAGTGATTAAGTTAATTGTTTAATAGTAATACATTACATGTGTAAAAATAATGTCATTAGAAAAACATCACTTTTACTTACAATTAATTTAATTTTATAAAAAACGATTTCATTTTACAATTGTTTATTCTATATATTATTAATAATATATTTAGGAATATTCATAAAAGAAAATTTATTTTCTAGAGGATAATGAATATATAATATTTTAAAAAAGTTTATACGATTCGTCAAAACTAAGTGTTTCATGTTACACATGATATTGATGAAATAAAATTATTTAATGATATATATTTCATATAAATAATGTGGTGCTACATTATAACCCATTTTAAATGAATTTATCCCTTAAAATTAATCACTCTGATAAAAAATAGATAAGAATACTTCTACATCAGCACATCTTTATGTTTCCACACAACTTACTTAAATTGGTTGTTTTCCCACAAAACTTTTACAAGGTGAGTGGTATTGTTTTATTGAACTATCTATATATAATCCAAAATCTCTATAGGTTTTTGTTTATAAAAAAATTATTCCATTAGTGGTATGACCTATAATTTCATTACAAATTATGGATGAAGTATTTAATTCCTCAGAAAAGATATATGAAACACATCATGAACTTGAGAGTGATTCAGAGGAATAATGAATTTATAAGATACCATCATGATACGATCATGAAATTTTAAAGGAATGACACAATAATAGCTTTTATTTTCCTCATTTCAAAGCCTCATCACCATATTCCATGTAGATATTCATAGGAATACCCTTTCAAAATATTCAAATACTATATTTATCTGACAATCATCATTATAATGTTTTTTGAATCTGATTTTATCTAATGTTATATTGACTTTATGTAACATTATTTTCCATTACCTCATCTAGAAAAGGACCAAATATATATCTTTATCAAAATTTATTTCAAATTTTTTGATTTCTACACTTCCAACCTTAGAGGGTTTATAAGGATTTATCTGAATTCATGGGTGAGAGATATTTTGTTTGAAAATTACAATACTGGAAGGTGTTTATCCCAAACAACTATTAAATCTATATATAAATCTATCAACATGTATTATAGAGTTTTAATGGACCTCTCATATTAAAAAACTATATATGGATGAAAAGTAGTGCTAAAATATAATTTTGTATCTAGAGTTGGTTCAACATTTCTCTAAAACATTAAGGTAAATATCAGATCCAGATCGGGTAAAATTATTAGTCGTACACCATTAAATATTACGAATTCCATATTTTAAAACTAATTAACTTGATAAATAAGGAAATATTTTCTAATGTAAATGTATTCTAACCCCTTAATAGGGTGATAAAATACATCCCAATAACATTATTCCCTTTATATGTTTTGGGTAGTCTAATGGAAATATCAATAGTAATGTTTTCCCATTCCAATTATTATATGGTTAATGGTTTCATCATCCCATTAGACTTATATCATGGAGACATAACATTCTGACATACCAATCACTATGAAATATTCTTTTCAATAATTCTCTTTATGTCATCCCACTATAAATACTCTTTCAAATCTCTATTGAAATTCATACCTCCATGTTTAATAGATAATGAAGATATTTGATTTGTATCCATTATATATATATTTAAATATTTAAATATTTTTACAAAAACAAGATTCAGGAATCTTATTATTCCATCACCATAAAGGTGTAACTGAGTAACATTTATCACCATCTTTTAGAGATCTACATCTTCCATCTGCACCTGTTTAATATTTACATTGATAGATGGTTGAACACTCATTTTAGAAAGATATTATTTATCCCCTTCCATAAATATTTCAATATCCATACTTTTAAAGTGAAAAATATATTGGATATTTTGTGATCTTCAACATGGATAAGATCATTTGATCATTTTAACATATATAATCAACCACCCGGTATTCTTTCCTAGGGTGGTAACAAATTTATCCTTTGTAATAATTGATCAGTTCATACCATATTACATATCACAAAATTTCCTCTCACCATGTGATGATATACTTCATACTTTTTGGATCAGTATATATGTCACAATTTTTACAATAAATATAACACCATAATATATTTAATGAGAATAATTCTTACAGATAACTCTAAATTATGATTTGGATAATTTTTTTCAGGGACCTTCATGTTTCATATGGAATAATCTATAACCATATAATTTTCCATTAGTAAGCTTCCAAATATTTTACTTGAATCATCACTATAGATTATAAATTATTGTCCACTATAAGGTATTATAGGAATTTCTACGCTAACGAGCGTTCTATTAAGTTCCCTAAAAAATTCATCACATTCATCCATCCAAACGAACATGGATCCCATATGAGTAAACATGGTGATTGAATACAATAGTAGTGACAAATTCTCCACAAAGAACTACTAATATCTATCAAAACTAAGAAATCAATGGATCTTAGTAACAATGGTTGTGTCATGACCAATGTTTAATTACATTTTTCTTTTAACGATCTTCTAATATACACTCACTTTAGTTTATGTGAACTAAAAATGAATCAATCTAAATATAGAATTCAAACATGGTAAATTTTTTATAAATATTATACTTTCATAGGGTCCTCAACACAATCCTCAAATTATCATTATGTTGTTTCATGATCATTATGTAAATAAAAATATTATCTATAAATAATACCAAAAATTGATTATGGTAACTTAAAAATACTCTATTCATTGTATAGATGAAGATACTATGGGTATTAGAAAGAAGAAATGTAATCACTATAAATTTATAGTTTCTATAGCTTGTATGTAATTATTTCTTGTGTATTCCATTTTCATAACTCTTAATTGATGATATCTATAATGATGATCATTATTAGAAAAGTATTGGTAACTACATATTTTATTAAAAAATTCATCAATATGGAGTAGAGGATATATATTCTTGATTATGATATTATTTTGTTCTTGAAAATTATTATAGACACATTTATCCATCTTTATTATTTTTAAAAATAATTATTTCACCCCATATCGACCTAATATGACATTAAAATACCTTATTAATATTATCATATATTTTATTCGTCAATTCTTATAACTCAATTGGGGCCATTCTATAAGGAGTATTGGAAATATGCATAAATCCAGGTATGGGTTTATTTGAAATCTCAACATCATGATTCAATGGAAGACTAATAAAACCTTCCATAAAAACATTAAACACCTCTTGAATTAATGGAATATACATAATGTTGTGTTTTCCCCAACTATCTAGGATAAATACACTTAAATAATAGTAAGTAATACCCACATGATATAATTAATTCCCATTAGAAATTCATATTTATCCTTACACAATTAAATAGTCATAGTTTCACTTAGCATATGAAATGTGACATCCCTCCCTCAAAAACTGATATATGGTCCATATATAGAAATCTAATCTATGCCTAAAATGAAATCCAATCTATCTACCGAGAGAATCTAATGATTTCTATGAAGCACATTCCATCAATCATTAACCAGAGATAAATAACATACATGATATTCGACCATTATATAATTTATAGTATTCAACTTTAAGTAAATATAAAATTTTTGAGCCAGTAATTAAATAAACTTTGAAATTTAATTAGACATAAATGAGTTGGTAGATATAGAACGATAAAATATTTTATCTATTTTATAATGGATGATAAGTGTACTAATCACCATGACATTCTCATAACCCACTTTTACAGTCATGATTTCACGATATTTTTCATTAGAGGATACAAATACTGATCACTAAAGAGCCATGAATTCATGAAATTTTAGGATTAATTCTTATACTCCTTTCCATTAAATAATTGGAGCCTAGGTGGTGAATTTGTTAAATAATTAATTTACACTATTTAATTTACCAACCCATTCTTTATCGTTCAATAATTATGAGATTTATGACCATCCTTTATACATATTATGAATCTCGTAGTTCCATTCATGAAATACACTTGATGTTTCTTCAAAAAAAAAATTGGCATGTAGATGTGTAGAATTTCTTTCCATCATGCCATTTATTTTACAAGTCTTGTAACATGATCTTCCATTTTTTATCAAAACTAAGAGAATGGTGGGATTCTCTAATTTACATTTCTACCTTATGATGAAAACAAATGATATCATAATAACTAATAAAGTCCCTTATAGTTAATACCTTTTAGAGAATTGGTTTTATGAAAAAAAATTGTTCAATTTTACATTCAATAACAATGATTTATCTAGAAGCATACCGTTCATGGAATTTAATTTTTTTTATATGTTCCAATGGATGAATTATCATTTTTACTATGTTCAATTAATTACATATACATATTTTTATATAGGATATATGAATTTAATTTCTATGATATATCCCATTAATCGTATCTCATTACATAGATTTATTTTCTTCCCATAATCTAATATTTTAAATATGGTTCAACTATTGATCTGCTTAAACTTCCAAATAATAATAATTTAAGATTAACATTTCATGTTCAGAGCACCGGAGAATAGAAAATATTTTCTCAATGGTGATGATCCACCACTCATCCAATAATAGATCAGTAGACCCACTAAAATAATGTGGATATTTCTTCTTAAAGGAATCAATGAAATGTTTTTCCCTCCTTTTATTTTCTGTAAGACCATCTTGATTCATACTTTGATAATGTTGTGTCAAAATTAAAATAGGATATTCATTCTAAATAACATAATATTAGGTTTATCAATATTAAAATCATTACATTGTCCCTAAAATTTACAAATAACACGATTCCTTTAGGTTCCATCCACTAACTAAAAAATCATAGTTTGTGAAACACTAATAAAAATAGAAAACCACATAATCATGGAAGAAAATTCAAATTGTAGAAATAAATATATCATATTTTAAATCTATAAAATATTTGTTTTATTCAAATTCATCCTTGATCATTAACATAAATTGAGGATGTCATCCTATACTAAGTCTTATCCATCAGGTTCTCACTATATTTATATCATCCTAGTATCCAAATGATAACTTAACATTTCTTTGAAACCAAATTTAGTGACCCATAATCCTTGTAATTAAATACTAAATTATAATAGTTGAATATTTGTTACAATAAATTTCTATCATTTCTATAATAATTTAGGTCTAGTATCATAAGGATCATGGATACATAAATAAATAGTTCTAGAAAAATGATACTATCTACCAATTATTTCATTTGAACTACAATAATTATTATAAAAATCATACTTAATACCATTATTCATATCATTGGGAAAGAAAATATAAGAAAATGTCATTTCTGATACCGAGTAAGGGGAAACCTGGGAGATATAAATCTATGATCATATTAAATAATATTACAATAATAAGAATATGAGATAAAAATATTACTTATGAAGTTAATAATAAATATGTTATAGATCTAAAACATGAGCATTGGCATATAATTTCTCATCTTAAAAGACATAGATCATAAGAGTGAAAATCATCAAAAATTTATCATGAATCATAAGATCATGTAAAAATATATGCCACCAAAATAGGTATAAAAAACTATTTTATAATGTAATTGTTAGCTACCAAGACCATAAACCTAAAGCATATCAGACATCACCAAAAACATACCATAATAGATCATGCTATTTGACTTGAACCCCATAGTATATCAAGAAATATTATATTGAATCCCATAGTCATATCATGAGATATAAAAATATAACCAATGAATTGGAGAGAGTTATAGGTCATACCCATAAAATAAAATAAATCATATATCTATGTTCCATAATATCATAAATCATTCATCATATTAATACAAATGAAATGAATTGGGGTTTATTAAAACATGTAATCATAAACATAATCTATTTAAAAACTATTTCTTCCTGGTATTCATATATTATATTCCCACTAAATATAAAATTACAAAAAATAAGGTCATCTACGATGGAAAATTATTTTTAAATAACACAAGGAAAAATTCTTGAGGAAAATGACCCCTCCCTTTTAAAATTACTTCTTGAAAAAAGAAAATTTGATGGAAAAAATTTCAAAGAAAATTTACATTTAATCATTGAAAGGATTCTGAAAATAAAATGTAATTTATGATGGCCAAAAAATAAAATCATTCAATATAATATAGAAAAAATTTCCTTTCATTATTTTTTCAAGAAAAGTTAAAAAGTACCTTTTTTGGAAAATGAAATAAATATTTCCATTAAAATTATTTTATAATAATTCAAACATATGAATAAATGAAATTAAAAAATCATAGGAGATGAATTAGTTTTTTAAATTTTTATATAGAAAATATGGGTACAGACAAAAAATATTCTTATGTGGATACCTAAACAAAAACAATCCCGAATATTTATGAAATTGTGAAATAGAACCCTTACATTGAGTTTTCAACTACTTGAATCCACTCTAAAATCCAATATAATAAATTTACATTTATTAATATTATATACTAGTGTCTGTCTCATACTTATAATTTCATATATTATCAATTTAAAAAATATTAAAAAACCTTTTATCAATAATTCTTTATTAAATTGTTTAAATCTGAGTGGTAACTATTTCCTTTATCATGAGTATTTCAGTTTAATAGTTCTGAAAATTGTACATTTATCATAATTACATGACCAACATAATATTAATAATGATATAAATATCATATATATTCATTTTATTCATATTTTGTGTCATCCTTTATTTTAGATATATAAAAATGAATTACACTATTAATCAAGATTGTAGGTCATACGTACGCATAAACATTATTTTCTTTTTCTCAATAGATGGAATGATCGAAATGTAAATTATAATTCACCATTTTAAATTAATTAAATTTATATATAGATATATATATATATAATATTTCATTAAATTTATCCCTGTTACCATCAATATAAAATGGAAAATAAAATTAAATCAGATCACTTCATGGAGGTGGTAGTCCACATGTTCGCATTAATGATGTTATAATTTTAAAACTATGTAGAAGATAAGAATTTAGATGTATGATTATAATTCAATATTTTCCATTATATCATAATTAATATATTTATGTATAAAACCCATAATAAAACCAATCCATATATGATAGTGATGATAAATGAATTGTATCGATATGTGGAGAGGGTTTGTCATATGAATGCATCAGTGATACTTTTACTTCTCATTTGATAGGAATGAGGGTGAATAATGGTTTTTAAAAATAATAATATAATTTAATAATTAATAGGATAATTAATTAGTTATTTTAAAATATGTAACATTGAGTTATTTTAGTTAATGATTAGTTTAAAAGAAAGTGATCAGGGAAGGTGATTACCTCTTCTTTGAAATGACAGTTTTAAATCTCTTATAATGGGCACAAGGTTTAGAATTTTTTGAATACAAAAACCTGTTAAATGTGTATAGGGATTTTGAAGAGAAATTGGGTTATTATTATTGATATATAAGCCTGGTTGTGATGAAAATAAGTGAGAGATAATGTTCTCATTTATAATAGTGGTGAGGGGCTGTTTTAGAGATTCTTATAAGATTAAATTATATTAAATTTACTCTCAAGAAAAATTCCTCAAAATTGATAGGTATTTGAATATAAGTAGTATAGTTATGTAATAAAATCAACCAATATAATATAAGTTATAGTTTCAGTTTAAACATTATCATTTAGATTAATCCTTAGGTAAAAAATTTAAACTTTCACTTCAGTAAGACCTTTGTTCATATGAAAGGGTTTTAATTTTTCAATTAGAAGGTGACAATTGAACCATAAATGGAGATTAATTACATTATAGACAATATAATTTCAACCATTTATTATTTTTTTAATTTTATTTTTTAGAAAATTATTTAGTAATATATCATCTGGATAAGGTAACATTGTTGTAAATTTTGACTCTATTCACTTACATTAACATTAAATACAACATGAAAAAGGGTTAATTAGAATCTAATGATTTCAAACCTACATAGTATGACATATACATCTATATAATTCATTTTTCACATTAACAAATTTATATTATATCACTTTTAATATCATTAAAATCAATTATTTTTTATTAAATAGATAAATACTATGTCAGTGTTGCATAAAAAATTAAGTCCATAATATAATTACATAAAGTTATAAATAAATTTAACTCATTAAATAATTTTTCTAATAATTAAATAAAAAAATTAATTCTTAATTAACTTTATTTTTCCTTATGTTGACACAAATTAGATATTAAAAACAAAGAGAGTGACATTGTGCAACTATCTTTGATTTAAATAGTATATTACTCATTTTCATCGAAAACTGTACATTAAAAAACTCATTTTTGATCCTATTGTATTCATGGAAGAATTAATTCTATCCAATAATAATTAAGATGAAAAATTTTGGCATTATCAATTATTTTAGGTAATATTAACCCAATTTACCCTTTACCAATGTGATAAATTTTACCATTATTACAATTCATATTGACAATAAATAAAATTGGATTAATTAAAATACATGATATTTTGATTTCTAAATATGTAATTAATTTTATCTAAGTGAATACATATGTACTACAGAAATTGACTTTAAATTATGTGTGAAATCTTTCATAAATAATATTTTTTACAAAAAATACATTTTTTAAGAAAAAAATTAGAATTAATCTTATCCAAGGATTTGGAAAATATTTGTTTATTTTTTTAAAAAAAAATCATCTAAATAATAGATATATATCATTTAAATAATTCACTAATAGTTCCTAGTTAAATTTATTAATTGAAATACATTGTGTGCAAGAAAAAACATTTTTAGAAAAACATCACTTTAATTTTCAAATATTTTTTTACATCTAATAATTTAAAAACTAATTAATTCATTAAGTAATTTTTTAGAATGAATATTTTTTTATAATTTTGTAATTAATACTTGTAACCACTAATCCAATGACTATGTGATAATAGAACCACCATATTTTAATAATTTCATGTGGTTATCCAAAATTCACTATTGTGTGAAATGCTTGATATCAAAAAAATCATTTTATTTATAGATAAATATTTCTTAAAAATTTTGTGGTGTTACAAAATTAAATATTTTGGGTAGTATTTTAAAATGATATTATAATATAATTTAAAATTATTGAGGTGAAAGTTGAGTATTTGAATATTATTTTATATATATTATGAAACAAGAAACTATATCCAACGTACAATAAGTATTATTCATAAATGAATGAAATATAATTATTATATAAAATTGTCATTTGAAAAGTGATATATTTGGTCTCTTCTATGTAAAATAAAATTGAGAAGAAGCTCATAAAAGTATCTATAATAGAGATCTATACATTCTAAGTAATATATTGATATTAATAATGATTTGTGAAAAACATCAATAAATGTTCCAAATTTATATGAAATCTAACACAGGAGGGATTGAAGATTTTCTGGAACATTAAATACAATGAGAGTTTGAAGGAGTTGAAAAAGTGGGTTATCACTATACTAGGACAAACACTTACCTAAAGAAGGGAATTTTTTATGGTACATAATGATTCTTAAAATATTGGTTTGGAAAATGTACTTATGAATAATGATAATGTGATAGCCAATAAATCAAGAATGTTGGATTTTTTTTGGAAAAACTATCCATCATATGATCTAGAGTTTGATGTCGTGATCTTCGCATTGAAAATATGGAGATCTTATCTCCATAGAGATAAGTGTAAAATATATTTCAATTACAAGATCCTTAAATATATATTCATATATAAGGATCCTGATATGTGCTAGGGAAGATTTTTATAGATGAAAAAAGAATATGACTACTCAACAAATTAACATATTCTAAAAGAAAACAACATTTTATATTCACTATGCAGAATGGATCACATTACATTATCAATGATAAGTATTTAGAAGGATCCATAAAACATATAACATCAGAGGATGGTTATGGGGGTTATAAATTAAGGAACATCAGTATCTTGTTCTCAAATTATTTCTCAACCATCCATTTTGAAGAAGGTAAATGATTCTCAAATAGTTAATGTAGAAATTAAGAAAAATGTGTAATATAGAAGAAATGAGAGGTAATAATAAATAAAAATTTATGAATATGGGGTTATATGATTTCGGTCAAAATCTATGATCCATATAACAATGAGATAAGGAATGATCATTTTAGTGATGCATACAAATCAAGCTTCTCAACCCATCCATGGATAATAAAGATGTATCATGTAATATCCCAGACCTAGATGCTAGTGAACAGTGTCTCGAGCCCAATGGGTCACATAGAATCAATAGCATCTGAACAAATTCTAAAGGCTACCAATTTGTAGTGAGGGAATGGGTGTGTCTATGGGTAAACTATTCCCTAATTACCCGAGTGTAGAACCATAAAATATAAATAACATATCGAAGTAATAGAAGTAGTAAAGCATAAAACAGAAATAAACAATGGAAGATTGATAATATAAAAAATCTGAAAGTCATATCATAAACAAGATTATGATATATGTAACATGTTGTAATAAAACAACCAACCATTTACAATATAGACATTTAATATCCATGTGAAAAAATTACAAAAAATACAAGTGAGGCTCAGCAGCATCGCAAGCCACGTCATTGCTCTATTATATCATTGTAATAAGCAGCATATCATGTACATGTGTTAGAGAACATTCCATTTTCATTACATCAAATCATATAATCTGTATGGGTCTACAGATGTGACCAAAATAGAGTGTGAGACTAAATATCTATTAGAAACTACCCATGGGTTGTTCCAATCAGTCAGTGAATATATATGTTATAGGGAGTGCTCAATAATAAAATAAGTAAGAAACGAATATCTAAAAATTATACATCTTACAGGAACTGGTTTTCATTTATTCTCTATTTACTATTTCAATTTCATTGAAATTTTTATGTCTTTAGATCTGGATCATGCTCGGCATCCCCCATGTAGTTGGTAGTAAAAAAAATTCCTTAGAAGGTAATTCGAAAAATAAAAGTCATGAATGAATCCAAGATTGTTCATTTTCTAGGCAGATTCATGATAAATCATTTCATCTATAAATTAATTCATAACCAGATCCCTTCCTTAACATTATTTAGTTTGAATTCAATTATCACTCCAGGTGTAATATGAAAAAACACCAAACAATCCCTTCCTTAGAGATCCTCTAAGAAACCAACTTTTGATATAGGTGACATATATCGTCCCAGAAAATCGAGTCCACCCTCGGCGCTCCAAAATGTAATCCCGAGTGTCACCCTTGGCATAATATTCAATGTCCCCTATGTGTTTTTCCACATAATTATTTTAAGTATCCATGTACCACTTGGCATATTATTCTAGCACCCATGAGTATATCCATGGAATCTCTCAATGGATCCATGTATCGCCTACATCTTAATCACATTTAACCATTGACTCTGTCCATGGAATCCTAAGGTTGATCCACGTGTATCCCGAGGTATAATGATTCATATTCCCATGATTCCATCCATGGAATTTTAATTTTAATCCGTTTATCACCCAATGATATTTATTATTTAAAAAATTCTATTCAATTTATCATTTAATTTAACATTCCAAGGTTATAAGCAAGAGAATCCTATTACAATCTCACCTCAAAGGTGTGAAAGTCCTTAGCCATCCTCCATGGGATTACCCATTCAATTTACAAAATGGGAATAGTATTTCTTTTATGGTTCAAAGGGATAAAAAGATACTACATGGCTTGGTTATCATATAAATAACATGGGGAAATCATTAAATGGTTCAATTCATTCCTCTTAAGAAAAATAAAAAACAATGCCAAGCTCAAGGTTCATTCCTTCAATGAATCATATGGATATTTTTATTATAACAAAAATAATAATACAAAGAAGCTATGAAAGGGATTAGTTATCATATATCTCATGTGCAAAAAAATCTATTTGATCAATTCGATCATGTTGCATCAATTGAACTCATAACCTCTACTTTGCTAACATGGGCATGGTAATTAAAGGAAATAATGATTAAAAATAAATAAAAGACATGGGTAAAGTGGAAAGTCATCAATCATATACTCATTGACCAATTATGTTACAATATAACAATATTAAAATTCCATTTATAACAAATTTCATTTTTAACAACCTATGAATGGGATAAAATCACATCTCAATGGGGATACCAATGCATAAAGCCATAAAAATCTATTCAAGCCAAATCACCCATGGGGTGGAAACTATTAAAGGTATATAACCTATAACAAGCATAATCATTCCTCTTCAATTACCTAAAAAACAACATAAAATAATGGGGCCAAATTTCAATTAAAGCGACACTCAAAAAATGTGTGAGCGATGCCCTGTTATATTTAAACAACTTGTCATTCAATTAATGGAATGAGACCCCCTACCATAAGTCAGTAATAGATAGATCATCCTGTACCATGCTCTGATTAATCCAAGATTGGATGGAATCGGAATAATATATGAAGAATGAGAAATTAGGGAATATGTAACTAAATCCAAATAGATTAGTCGATATCAAGAAGAATGAAGATCTTCTAAAAAGAAGTTTATATATATCCATTGAAGATCAAAGAAGACAAACCACATTCAAACAGGAGTCTAGATAGAGATTAGATCTGTATTTAGAGACTAGACGATGTAGAAACCAAAATGTAGGGGTGAGCTCCTATAGTGAATGGAATTAGAACATAAAAAGTGTTTGAAATGTATATTATTTAATTAAAAATTTTATAAAATTCAAAGAATTATGGGGCTACACAGTTTACCCACACAGTTTATCAAAATGTGTGGAAACATAGAATGGTTTCTTGTAGGCTAAGGGGAACCCACACCCTTATGCCACAATGTTTTTTGACCATTTCATAACCATGCGAAAATTATTAATCAATGGATGCTAAAAATGCATACCTAGATGTAGGTACTTACAAATCAACCCACACAATTTTTTCAAACCATATGACCTATTTTTTTTATACAAAACCTGGTTTTAGGGCTCCATGAAATCTACTAACTCCTCTGAGACCTATGTGACGTCAACGTGAGCTCACATTAGTCCATGCTTTAGAAATTAAACAGATAATTGATAGAAAACTAGAGACCAATACTTCAATGAAGAATAGGGTTCTTACAAACATCCCTATTAATGAAATTTGTCCCTAAATTTCCAATAAAATGGTGGTGGAGAATGATATGAGAACAACTATAGCCATTGTGATCATACATTGTCCTATCTTCCCTAGGTCTCATCTAAAACAAGTTCGTGCTTCCAACACACCCATACTAAATGAACATAGCTACCTCAGAGAACCATCGTGCTACGATCCACATTTCGAAGAGGATTCTCCTCAAAAGACACATATACATGTAACTCAACCGCCTTAGTAATAAAGCCATGAGATGATTTTTTATAATAACATCAGTTATCTAAAAAATGTTACGCGTCATGCATAACCAGAAACCCCTATGTTTACCGAAACTGATAGGGTACTTGCCTAACTCTCATTATAATCTCGAATGACCCAACATATCTCAGTAAAATATTACCATGTCCCTGGATCCTATTGTGTCCCATACTCCGTCAAACATGTATGAAAACCAAATCCCTAACCTCAAACTCAATAGGTTATCGACAGTGATTGGTGTATGATTTATTAAAGGACTATGTAGCATCCATCCACTTCTGAATCCACATCATAAGTTCTATAGTCTCCTGTACATGATGTGTCCCCAACATAGTTTCCTCTCCTTCCTCTATCCAATATAGTTTTGATTGACATGGCCAACTTTAAAAAGATTCATATGGAGCCATCTGAATAATATCCTAAAATCTATTGTTGTATGTGAACTCAATTGGTGGTATATTCATCTCCCAAGAGCCATAGAAATGTATGATGCATGCCCGTAGTGATTCCTCAAGCACTTAAATCATGTTCTTTGAGTAGACAACAATCTAGTGGTCATATGTCATGCCCAAAATCACATGTGTACATTTATACCTATGTATACCTATCGAGAATTGAGATGTATGTTGGGATTTCCTACCTGAAATGATAGTATGTGGGACCCCATGTAGTTGTACCAACCGATGGATATAAAACCTTTCAAGATCATCAAATGAAAAGGTATCCTTGATAGTTTGGATTTGAGTGATCTTCATGAGCCTGTCATCAACAACCCTTACATCATTATGACCTTTAGGGGATCTCATTAAACCTATCATGAATTCCATCATGATGTCATTCCATTTCAACTATGGAAATGGTAGTTACAATAAATGTATGGTGGGTTTCTACTGTTCCACATTCACCTACATATAGGCGTAATACCTCATTACAAAGACAGTTACAACAGTATTTTGGCCACTAATACTGAAAATATAAATCATGATACCTCTTGGTGACAGGGGGATTCATTTCCCAAGTGGATGCATGAAACTATCACATCCGATCTTCATACATGTCTGAAGATACCCACACATGACCATGTACTCTCAGGATCTCATCCCAAAATATAGTCCAACCAAGAGGATGGTCATAACCTTCTACACTATTGTTTCCAAAACTTTCTTCTAGGTGCGCATCCATCCTTTATTCAGAGGAGGACGTGCAATTGTTTCCCCCCATTCCCGCTTTCCAAAGGTGGGTATCATTTGTCACTTACAAAGGTACATATTCTCATGGATCGAAACGGGATGATGGGATGTCTGTCCTTCCTTATGTGGATTCCTCCACACATCTTGCCACTTATTCTGGGTCTCCCTTATAGATTAGGATGTTGTTTATGAAACACTTCCCAGTGCCATGTTTTCAGGGATGACAGTTAATTACACAACTTCTTTCAAGACATTCCATGGGGTTCGGTCAGGGAAGAAACCTTTGGTGGAGGAATTAGTCACGTTGGACATCACGAACATGTCTGGATACTAGAACACTGGTGCATCTGGGTTTCCTCCCCTTATAATATGGCTTATTGAGGGCATGGAAACCCATGGAATCCCATGTAGAATGTTGGGAATTATATTATATAGGCATGTCTCTAAGGTTTTCCTCATCTTCCCATACTTAACACAAGGTATTCCGATAGTTTAATATCTAGAGGAGATGAATCAAATTTATAAAAACACTTACAAGAGTATATTAGGTAGGTGAAACCCCGGGAGGGATCAATAATGCTAGGGCGAATGCATGGTTAGTTACCCGATTGCTTCTAGAAGCAACGAGAAAGTGGGTGACATGATTTCACCAGGATGTAGCGTCCCAGGTAAGTATCAGGATAGATGATGGATAGTTTAATTAAGTAGTGGGGGAATGATATGGAACTGTCATTGAGGTGACAGTAGTGTTGGTCATGATCCTTGAAGAGACTTCCTACGTATCACCATGGCAGGGAATCAAAGTCTGCCTAGTTCGGTTGGGTGATTAGACACCAGAGGAGGCGGCATGTATAGATTGGACCTTGAGCTAGTGGAACCTCTGGGTTGGTATATGACCTTCCTGAAACACATAGGCTCAAGGGAAAGAGAACACGATAAGATATGGGTGATGGGATTGAACCTCAATGAGGCATCCTACGTACCTAGCCTTGGATGGGATCAATGTTCATGTAGATCAGGATGGGGGCATAGAATCATGATTATGAAGAGGACAGTGACCCGATGATATACTGGATGTTACGCATGGTTAGTAGCATGGGTTAGGTGTAAATCCATGGGGGCGGACTAGGTATATTGTTCCCAACAAAGGGGACTACAAAGTATTACTGTTGAATGACGAACATAATCGCTTATTATCATTTTGGGTAGACAATGACTTATTGTCGATCGGGGATCACAATGGCTTACCATTAGTTGGGGATCACAAAGGCTTAAAATCGGTTGAGGAACACAATGGTTTACCATAGATCAGGGATCACAAAATCTTACCAATGATTGAGTAACAAAATGGCTTACCGTTGATTGGGGTTGGAACTTTGGTAGGCTTCCTACATTCATTGTCTGGGAGACGAGGATCAAAATTCATGTATTTCAGGAGTGTTTGGTGAACAGATGTGAAGGGGTCAGGACCAATAGATGTTGGTCTTGAACCTTATGGCGGCGTCCTATGTACCTTGTCTTGACGAGGATCAAAGTCCACGTTGTTTAGGATGGTTTTGGGATTACTCCATAGGGAAGACATGATAGGATGTCATGGTCGATGCTAAGCCCATGTGAGTCATGCTCGGTGTGAGAAACAAGAGGTAGAAATGAACCAACAGTAACATCACAAAAGTTGCATATGTGGGAAGTGGAGTTTCTCTCAAACATGGTTAGCGGCCCAAAAAGGAAACATGGGATTACGTGTGGTTTGCAACCAAGGGAGATGGAGATTGGGACATACTCTAGGATGGAGGCCTGATGCCGACAATTCCCAGAGGGAGATGAATGGGGTTTCGAGGATCCTTGTGCCCATATATCCTCTTATTCCATTCTAATGAGGAAGATTGGTGGAGTAGGGATGATATAACCCGCAATAATGGCTAGGGGATTACACCAATGTGGTTTCCCCTCCCCAAGGATAGGTGCTTGTCTGACAAAGAAGATCTCATTCAATGTAGGAAAGACCTCACTCTCGTGGAGATGAGAGATCATAGAGAATGTCCGAGATGGGGTTCCCTACGTATAGTGTGTGGGGTGAGGTCATAGTTTAACATCATGTGCTGAAGATGATGATTCTTGATAGTTTAATGTCCTACTGCATGAATGATGCTGGTTCACTCCGCACCCCTATGAATTACATAACAGATACTGATCCACCCTTGGGGAAGGAACAACATCAGAAATTCCATGGTGAGGGGGTGTCATGGATTGATCCATTGAGGGGGCCATGTTAGTGTGGATATTAGAACAAATATCCCTTGTGGTGCGTATGAAAATATGAATAATTATAAGGAATGCAATATGAAGCACCACCTAGGGGGCCCTGTATTCACTTTTTACAAGCCTAGATGGCCCTACGGTAGAAGGGTTTGTAATATAGGTGCCTTGTGTGTAAGAAGTTCTTGAAGATCGTGCCTGGGAGAGAGAAATCTAACACATGCTAAAGGGAACACATGAGGAGAAAGTATTTCATGCAAAATGAGCAGTTTTCTTGCAATGGGCATGCATAAAAGGGGTTGTTGCGCGAAAAAGGCCGAGTTGAGTAGAAAAGAAGTGCACAAAAATGAAAGAAGTTTGGGCAAAAAGAGAGGCAATAGTTTTGTGTGAAAATGGAAGGGTTTGAGCACAACTAGAATACGTTTGTGTGCAAAGAGGGGTAGAGGTCTTTACATCAAGTGGAAGGGTGTGTTTGAAACTGGATGGTATTTCACACAAGTGGAAGGGTTTGCGTTCAAGGGCCCCAAAACATAAGGAATTGGGAGAGGGTCAAGCCCTAGTGGTCCTACATGAAGGTGGAACCATGGGAGACCTGTCGCAGAAAATCTCATAACTAGAAGTAAAATTTTATTTGAGGAAGTGGTGAATTACGCACAGGGGAGACAGTTAGGATTCTTTAGCCGCCAGAAGTGGGGGGGGGGTGCACTTTTATTTATAAGCGATCGGGGGCCGCAGGTTCATGTAGAATTCATCCCATGTATAAAACTTGGATTCCGGGTGGTGGAATGGATGTTTCTGTTATTTCACATAAAAACTCATCTGGTCGGTGCTATTTTCTGTGTAAGGAATCGGTTTTCCACACGTGGAAGTGGTTTTCCACGCACCACTCTGGTTTTCTGCGCAGCCTTGTGGCTCTTCCCGTAACTGGTTACCGAGTAAAAATATGCCTCCATTTTATCCTAGGAAATATTATTTGGGCCTTTGGAATATTTCGGCATCTACAAATACCCCCTTAGGAATTAGATATTTGAAGGAATGTGAAGGTCAGATTCTGATGGAAATGCCAAAACAGTCGGTCCCTTGAGGCGGTGCAGGTAAAATCACTTCAGGGGCGTGTAAAGAATTTTCATGCACACGAAACCCAATCCGTGCCTATAAAACCCCTTAGGGGGGACATGATCCAAACAGATTTTGACGTGTAATATTCTTGGAACTCTCGTGCAGGAAAAAATATTCTTCTTAATGTGAAATTCATTCGGTTTTGCATAGAATTTCCATATCATGGTCACGTTATTCCAAGAAAACTATCATTTTCCACACTACATGCTGGGTTTACATGTAGCCATCTAATTTTTTATGCAACCATCCGATTTTTAATGCACCCATTAGATTTAGCGTCCAAACTCCTTTCATTACGTGCACCTAACAGATTTTTCACGAGATTGCCCAGGAAAATGGCTGCTGATTAGAGTGATTCCACTAGGGAAGCTATGTATGATGCAAGGACAATTGAGATTAGTGCTAATCTAATGGTTTATGGTGAAAATAAATTTATATAGAAAAACAATGTTCTCTCTTATATGCTCACCGAAGCACAAAAGGATTACAAGCTTTCCGACTATCTACCGATGTGGGACTTTAGTATTTTAGAGGATGTACCAATTTCAGTATTTGATGTCGATATGCCACAGTCATGGGTGACACGTGAGGAAGATATTCCATGATAAAACATCACAATCAATGGAAAACCAACCAGAGAAACCAAACACAAGGCTATTTACATTCTAAACCTAGGGACAAGAACTATCTCATAAGGTGAGATGGTCACCGAGGATTCCCCCTCGCATTATGAAAGTAATGTTTGACAGAGCATCACTTATGAGTCCCCAGACTACAAAGTTCTAAGAGTACTTGATAGTGTGGATAGGATCTAGTAGCTAATGCACAAATATGGAATGAATTTGGAATGCATGGCTCCTCTTGGAAAACTCGAAGCAGTCAATGATCAAGGAGGGCCCAAAATACCCCATTCTCTAGATCTAGTGAGATAATTTTGGCCCGGTCTGATGAGCCCCAAAAGAAACATCATGAAACTCTAGCGTGACATAAGAAATATCACCTCCTTGAATGAAACAGAGGAGAATCCCATCAAACCTACGGTTTTAGAGGATCAATTCAAGAATAGGACCGACCTAGAGGGTAAATTGTAATGCGTAGTGTCGGATTTTCTCATGCATGGCCCGATCTACCAGGAGACTAAGATTTTGTAGGTATACGACCAAGGAGGGTTTCCGGTCAGGATTGACCTCAATCACTATATTTGGGGGACCTGGATGTCCTGATATGGATGTGTCGATGGTTAGTTGGATCACCAGTGGGATTTCATTGTTATCTAGAGTGATGGGAGCGTTGAATCTTCGGTTTGATACATGGATAATCAAATCATCCTGATCAGGCTCTACTAGTGATGTAGCTAGGATGACCAAGGTGTCAGGCAGACCATTCTGGGATTGAGGGACTTGAGTGACTTCAGGATGAGATGGGAATTGGGCCATCAACTAGAGGGTGATTTCAAACAATGGTAAGAGCTCTGGATTTTTGACCACATAGTCACCTTTGATCAACTTGATGACTAGTTCAGAGTCCCCATTAACATGCAAGTTGGGAAAATAATTCTCAAGGGCTAGGTCGAGGCCAGTGACGAGAGCTTGGCACTCTTCCTCATTCTTGGTACAACCATTCAATAGTAGGAGTGAATATGGAAGAATGGATTGTGTTGGGTTAATGGAGATGATACCCAGGCCTACTCTATTGAGTCTGTGGTCATTGAGCCTTCTACTGGTGGGGCACTAGGAAGCACAATCAATGTAAATTTTCCAACACAGAATGGATTGGTATACCAAGTGGATTGTCTAATTATGAATATAAGGGTACAGAGACTGCTCTGTGGGAGCTGGATGGGAGACAAGAAAATCATTCGATGCTTTCCCTTTAATATCCTTCTAAGGGATGAACCTGATTTTGAACAACTGAAGGATATACGCCCATTGAGCTAGATGGCTTGTCAACATTGGGTGGTTCACGATGTACTAAAGTGGATCCACCCGAGACTGGAACTTTAAATCGTGGTACTGAATGTAATGTCACAATTTCTATACTGAAAATACCAGATTTAGGAGCCTCTTCTCGATAAGGGAGTATTTTTCTCCGTATCGAGTAGCATGAAGCTGAGATAATAGAGACAGTTCTCTATTCCCCCATTGTTTTTTGGGAAATAAGGGTACCGAGAGGTCATTTCAGATATGTCATATAAAGGACCAGTGGATTTTCGGAAACTGGATGCATTAAGACCGTATTATAGAGAAGATACTTGTAGATTTATTCAAAATAAGTTTTAAATTCTTCATCCCACTGATAAATAGTTCCTTTCATCATGACAAGCGAAAAGGGCATACACATACCAGCCAAATTCGCAATGAATCATCGTAAGTAGGTGATGTGGCCTTTGAAGCCTTGATGCTCTGGGATGTTGCTTGGGTAGAAATATGGCTGATGGCCTCGATCTTCTTCAGGTCGATTTTGATGCCCCTGTATCTGAAAATGAAGCCGAGATACATTCTAGAGGTGACCTCGAAGGTACACTTCAATGGGTTCATCATCAGATGGTGAGAATAGAGAAAATAAAACACATTCTCATGGTCTTTGATATGGTCATAACATTTGTGATATTTGACAACCAGATCGTCCAAAAAGAATTCCACCAATGTCCTTTGGATTGGATTAAATATTCGATGTATGGACCTCTGATATGTGGAACTTGCATTCTTTAGGCCGAAGGGCATGACTAGGTAAAGAGAAAGTACCTTGTGGTCCCCTGAAGGTTGTATACTCCTCATCCTCAGGAGCCATCAGATCTAGTTATACCTAGAGTACACATCCATTAAAGAGGGGTATTGTAACCCAGTTGAAGCATCGATCAACAATTCAATAATAGGAAGGGGAAAATCATTCTTCATACATTGATGTTTGAGATCTCGGAAGTCTTTAAAAGCTCTGATATGTCCTCTATTAATCATGGCTGGAACAATGTTGGCGATTTATTTTGGGTAATCGACCTTTTTATCAAAATTGGTTTCAATGATCATATCAAATTCGGCCAAAACCGTGGTACTGTGAGGGGGGTTCAACTTTCTGGGACGCTGATTAAACCCGCAATGATTTGTTGGGAGACTGAGGCGGTGGGTGTCCACATGAGAATCTATCCCTAGCATCTCACAATATGTCTAGTAAAATACATCACAATTTTATTTCTAGAAGTCCATGCACTACTATTTATCTTCAACTGGCATAACGACATTGATCAATGTTTTCTTCAGATCCGTCATGCTACCAACGTTCACATGTTCCAATTCATTTACCAATTTGGAGACACCCTATTCTAATACAAGATGAGAATCCTCTAAATACTCTTCATTTCATATAGGCGAGGGACCCTTAGTGGGAGGAGCTTCCTCTGAGTCGATAGATCCTGATGGGATACAGGTACCAGCATGAGCGGCGGTAAACACTGAATCGAGGGACTCCTATGCTACCAAAATCGTGGAGTTGAACATTGTCGATCTGATCCCATCTGTCCTTTGGCCCAAGGGGCCATGCTTGATGATATCGATGAGATAGTGATATGTCGGCTTGAGTCAGTTTATCCCAGCCTGGTGAAACAAGAACTTATAACGTATTACTATTGCCATAGGGGTGATATCCTATTACCCTATTGGAGTAGGGGGGGCTTCAGGATCATCGTGGCTAGATCCATATAAGAATACGAGGTGATATTCCGGTGTTGATTAGGCTGGGGAATGAGATTCCCCATTGCTCTAGAAACAATGACGAATTGTCCCATATCTGAGGTTGTATCCTCCGATCGATGGATTGGAAATATATAGTCTTCAACCAGATCTATCCACGGGCCAGTCGCAGCCATTGTGCATTCGACCTTGTTAGACTAAATATATTTTTCCTTTGTTTTATAATAGTTGGAATACATGTAGCAGGATTCAAAAGATAAAAAGGGAGATGCATCACCTTGATGTTTTCCCACTCGACCATTAATGAAGTACTTGAGGCACTGGTGATACAATGAAGGTACAACTGCATGCAGATAGAGCCATGCCCTTCCCATTGACACATTGAAGGTGGTGTCCTAGGAGAAAAACATGAACATGGTGTTGTCTAAAAGGCCAACAAACTGGGTATTTAGGAAATTTTTTCAAACTTTTGTCTGTTCCATCCAATCATAACCATGGATTTTCAGGTTAGAGGGACACAAATCATCCTCGAAAAACCACAGTTTTCGCAGTGTCCAAGTCATGATTATTTTCATCCCAAATCTTGTGTCCACAAGACATTGATGAACCTCCAAACTATTAAAATGGTCAGTGATGTACAGTGGGAGAATGTTCTCGTATATGGGAGAGTGTTAATCTTATCCAATGAACAAGATGATGATCTGGAATTCGGCATGTTCGACTATCTTAGCATGGAAGGCTTCAGCAGCTGCTACCTCCACCTCGAACTGGAGGGGGATTCATAAAGCCCTAGTGTGGTATTCACGCATGTCTACTGATAGAATATGGTCATAAATGTTGGGGAGACATGCAGTAATGATGGAGATATGCTTGAGGGCATCATACTTCCATGCTCGGCATGAGCTTCTGCTTATAGAAGGTCGCACTGGTATGAGAGGTATGGCTGGCTCTACCAGCTGGACCGGTGGCTGACAGGTGCTAGGAATGTCCCAATAATCATTGGATGAAGTCTTTGGACTGACTAACATATGAGGGTTAGATGACTGAGACTGGTCCATAACAGAGCGTGGATGATCATGGCATGGTCGAGGCAGCTCTGACTGATCCATTAGCACAAAAAATGGAAAATACTGGCTTACTGAGATTAGATGAGAAGGCTGCACGTGCTGAGCTTTACGTTGGGACTGCTGTTTGGTTTCAGTGTCAAACAATTCCTAGCAGGAAGTACTGACTGAGGCACTCCAATGACCCATATAGCTGCGGCTCTGGCGACGACTGTAAAAATTGGGAGGATTCACCTGGTGATCCTCACCATTATAAATCATGTAGGGTATTACCTTCTCTTTGGTGTTAACATAGGCATACCCTTGGTTCTCACATGAAGAATAATACACTACTTGATAGATTCTGTGGGAATCTCCATCTCTAGGGGAATTAAGTCTCCGATAGTATGGGATAATGACAACATTGCTGGGGGACATTGTTTTCCATTACGTCATTGAGGCATTATATTTTGGGAGGAGGACGACTGATTCATTGACATAGAGGTAATAGCTGTAGGTGATGCGATGTCTTATAAAGTATTAGGTCAATTCATACATTCATGGATAATACTATAGACATAGGTGACTACCTTGTTATCCATCTAGTAAACAAACTTCTGGGACCCGTTGTTAGAAATCAGAGGACACTCACCTTCACTGTAACTGCTGCTATCAGGTTTCAAGAATACACATGGCACATGTGCCAGAGCTAGGCCTAACCTGATGATGTTTTTATACCCATGGTCTGGAATCCAATATTTAATAACATATTACTATTGAATGGTGTTACCCATGATCCAGTGATAGGGGATGTAGTAGGGGAGACCAGTGAGATTCGCCTCTAATGTTCTCCTGCATTCTGGAAAACAAACAATCCCATATTCCAACACACTTTGGAAATAGCTGGGAAGCTAAGCTTTATTGAATTGGTAGGTCTGGGTTCTACTGGACAGGAAGTAGGCTATTGGAGCCAGACCTTGATGAGGGGCTGAAGGAGATTTCCAATCAGGTGGTACCTCGTTACATTTCCTGGGTGGTGGCTGCACATTATGTGTGGGAGCATGCCTTTTTTGGAGTGGGTGCTTCTGGGACGGAGACTACACCTATGGTGGTAGGCCACTACAAGGATATAGAGGAACCTCCACTGGTAATAATTCCAGTTATCTGGGTGCCTCTATTTGGGCCACCGTGGTGGGCTCGACCATGGAGGCCCTTCTTGCAGGAATAGAAGGAGGCAACAGTTGTGCATGCTTGGCATGCTATAAAGCTTCCTCTAGTCACTGGGACTTTTCAAAAAATCCCCAGAATCCCTCGAGGTAATTATGCGTAATGCGAAAGGGGGAAAATTCGGTATTATCATTCCCCCACACACATCGTCTATAGTTTCCCCAAAGTCAGTGGCACATCAAGGGAATATGTTAGTCTTTTCCAATGGGAGACAATGTCTTTGAAATGCTTGTCCGACCTTAGTTTGCATTAAAAAAGGTCTGAAATACTTGTCTTTAGAAGGCTAGAATTGAACTTGTAATGAAATTTCTTATAAATATCTTCCCACCCAACTACCGACCCTATGGGTCACTGGTTGTACCAGAGAAACACAGGTCCTTCCATTTTCTTTAGGAAGAATCAGAGATTGGATGCCTTATGTTGTAATAGAGTTCACAACATGGGTCCACACCGTGTAATTAAGAGGTCTAGAAGCCGCAGTGGGTCACCCATCCAATTTAAGGGGGAGAAGGTGGGATTCTAGTATCACGGGGTTGCTGGAATATAATCCACCCTTGCGGAATATGGATTTTCATCAGGCGGGATTTCCACCTATCATGTTTACAATTCCTTGAGAAGAGTAATGAGAACCTCCATGGGATCCTCTGGGTGGGGTTTCCGGTCTTGACGGTGATCCCTGACCACCAGTGAGTTGGCAGGTTCTTTAATGTGATAAAATATCCCATCGTACCGTGGAGCAGTTTTTGTGATAACCAGTGGAGAAGCTAGTGGAACCTGAGCTGGGTCACAGGGATTCTCCCACCACACTAGTGGATTTGTCGGCACATACAATGCCCTCTTGTCATATGTTAAATCCTCAATATTGTTTGTGTGGGAAGGATGGTACGGTCACCTAGAGGAAATTCACTAGGGGGAAGTTGTTCCTCCCACTACTGCCCCGGATGAGGATCATTGTAGTCTGGTCTTCGCTCCGTAGCATGCTCAACAAGGAGGTCATCAACCATCTTCTCATGCTCTGTGAGCTATTGATGCAATGCAGCATTTTTGGGATCATCCTCCATCTTTTATACCAAGCCAGACAAGTTAGAGGGTTTGACAACTTTGAGATGCTCCTTACCCTTGTTGGGATTTCAAATGAGGACCAATGCATCAGTGGTCAAAGGAACTCCCAGTAGATTTCTCTACTAGCGAGTAACCCTTCCGGATGGGTCCATAAGTTGTGTCACTCCCCCAGGGGGGTATGTTTTCTCTAAGGAGTTATGTCTCTGTCTCTTCCTTTTATAGATCAGCCATGTTAAAGTTGACTCGTTATGGAGGCATATCATCAATATCGCATAGAAAGTTGGGCTTGCGCCAAATATAATTGAAATGGAGGGCCATGTAAAGCCCCCAACAACGGATCTGCATGTGTGGGTAACCCTCCATGATAATCCTACAGAGCACTTTAAATCCCTTGACAAATCATTCTTGTTGGTTCCTATAGTGGAATGGTGAGTCATGGCCCTGGGCCATATAGACTATAGCTAAATCAAAAATAAGGAATTTTGGTCTAATTTCTTTGAAATGTGATTAGATTTTAGGGTAAGCCACTCACCGATGACGAATACAGATGTGTGTCTCCCAGAGGGTCTGAAGAGAGCATCCAACTTACTCCTCGGTGAGCGATTCCAGTGCACCAATATTGGTGCCACAACTGGACAAAACATCTCCAGGAAATGGTCGGCCATAAAAATTTCCCTCAAGCTTCTCATCCTTAATTCGTGATTGGGCACTTGGTTACACTACTCAACATCTGGAGGCGACTGGGTAACTGGTAGCAGTACTGTAGTAGACAGCTGAGATGGTTGGATAGCTGGTGGAGAATACGGATAGCGGGCTGACAAACTGACAAATCTAGAGATATCCTCTAAAAAGTTCAATGACATGGCTAAAAAATTGGAATAAGATGGGATGGTGACCATTATTCCGAGAAGAGGGACTATGGACGCTGGTGGTGGACCATACTGTTGTTCGTCCACCATCGGTCCTATGAAAAACTCTTTGTGACCTCTGGTCGAGGTAGAGGGTTCTCTGGGTGATGATGGTGGCGATTAGGCAACCAGAACCTAGAGAGATGCCAAATCCTCATCCTCCTAGATGTATAAACGGATGGAGGTAGGGATCCGATGGATCTCACATTCCGGAAGAATGAGGCTGATACACCCCATCCCTTCCTCATCAATTGACACATGGGATGGAGGAGAGGAATCCATTGATGAATCATATTCCAACATAGAATCTGAGAAGCAGATAGGTTGAATCTCTGTTTAAATCTTCCCAGCATTTATTTTACGGCTGTGGTGACCTGCCTTCCAGGCCCAGGAGAGCTCTTCGAGATAGGGTAGATTTCTGGCCTGGGGAGGTCCTTCGGCCGAACAGGTGTTGGGGCGGGGAGGACTTCCTCCTTAGTGAGCTGGGGGGGGGGAGGATCACCTCGACAAATATCAAAGGGAATATGGGGAGGACCTCCATGTCCACCAGCTATTGTGCAGAGGGAATCTCTGTAGGAATTCATGCAATGAGTAGGAGCATGGGTAGGTCCTCCATGGGTATTTCCCCTAGTAGTGTCAGTGTGATGAGGGTCATCGTATTGGTCATGTTGAACACAGTTAGGACCTCGGTGCTAGGTGCTGACCAAGCGAGGATGACCTTCACTCCTATTATTCCTGGTGTGAGGTGGAACCTTCCAGCTGATATAAGTACATGGGGAAGGGACCCATACTAAATATTGACTAGATGTGTAACATCTATAATCCGGTGGCATGTAGAAGGAGGAAAGACTCCATAACAAATGACATGATCATTAGAGAGGCTTCCGTACCGAGCGTCACTATAGTAAGGAGGACCCAAATATGGATTAAAGGTAGCCCGGGGATGACCTTCATGCTAAAAATGGGAGTGGGACTGATATTCACTCACATTGGTGATGGTACGTGGAGGACCTCCATACTGAGTATCATTGCCATAGGTCAACAAGTGGTGGGTACTATCTAAATTGGTGGTCAGGAGAGACGACCCATTCTACCTGTGGGGTTGCTAGGGCCTTGATCTCGGTTTGGCATATGAGTTCCCATGCTTAGCATTAACAGGGTGCTGACAGTATGTGTCAGTGGTGGAAAGGGCCAGGGTAGTTGCTGACGTTGACGCCACTCAGCAGGCATCCTCCTCAGCATCTTCCCGACGCTGGCGTCGGGTCAGCCGTACTAGGTCTAGTGGTGGATGAGAATAACTTACACATTCCTCATCACATGGGACAAGGTGGTGATGCTAGAATGGCCTAGTGGGGACCCTCAATGGGAGCCCCTAGGATAGGATCCCGGCCAGGCTGTCACGAACATCCCTCCCCTCATCGGCCTATGGGAGGGGGTCATCAATGCAATCCAGTGTGAGGCTCCCAAAACGTTTGTACATTGAAGTGGGGTGCAGTGGCTCCCTATGCAGCCCTTGAGGGAGGTGGTGGTGATGAGGTGCAGATACCTCTAGGTCATGTCTGTTCATGTACTAGGTTGGGATTATCCCCTCATCCTCATATCGTTGGACTAGGTCGTTTATCACAATTCACTGAACAAACTCATACAGGGAGATAGGGCATGGGTACCTAGCAGCTATGGACGTGGAGGCTATCATGGGGGAAATGAATCCACGTGATATTTTTGTGGAGATGTTGCCCCTACCCCTGCGCCAGTTAGTGGGCGGTGACCAGTTTCCTGATACGGCCTCTTGGGTCCGGGAAGGTATAGAGATTAAACCATTAGTACTAAAAGAACGAAATAGACGTCCGGTGCTCCAGTTCCATACCATTGTCCATGGATGGTAGGAAGGATCCACACTGACTACGTCACCTATCGAGATGTCTAACGTTCAACTGCCCCAACTTTTGTTGATATTCACGCAAGGCCCACTATTTTCTTGGTGGGACCTGACACAAGATAACTGGATCCAGTGATATGATATTCCACTGATGTCTCGAATGCTACAAATATCTACATTGGGGAGAATAATTTCACATTGGGTTCACTATTTTGGTTTCTGAAACTTTCATCGGGGTGCACATCTGTCCTTTATTCTAAAGAGGATGCACTGTTTTTACCCTGCATTCTCACTTTCCCAAGGCGGGCAACATTCTTTGCTTACACAGGGATGTTTTCTCGTTGATCGAAATGGGTTGATGTGATGTTGGTCTATCCTTCTATAGATTAATCATTGGATAGTGATACCTAGTTTGTGTATCTGTTATATATTTAGACATTGTTCTTGAAAATCGTCGCAGAGCCATGTTCTCATGGACTCCGATTAATTACTCTACTTCTGTCAAGACATTATTAGGGGTCCAGTATGAGAAGCAACATTCGGTCAGGGTAGTAGTTACATTGGACATCATTGGCATGTCTGGACACTGGAACTCTATCGTATCTAGGTTTTTTGCCCTTATTATAGGGCATCCCAAGGGCGCAAAATCTCGTGGGATCCCATGTTGAATGAGGTCAATTATATGGAATATACATGCCTCTGAGGTTTTCCCCAACTTCCAATGTTTAAAAATTGGTATGCCATAGGTTTAACATCAAGAGGATATTGATGTGACTGATCATAACATCGAAGAGAGTGGATAAGGTGGGTGCAACCCCTGGAGTGATCACTGATTCTGGGTCTAATGCAATGTTAGTTGCCCGTTGCTACATGGATCAACGAGAGAGTGGGTGTCATTGTTTCCCCAGGATGTAGCAGCACAGGTAAAAATCATGATGGATGATGGAGAGTTCAATGAATTAGTGGGGGAATGAGATGGAACAATCATGAAAGTGATTGTATTGTTGGTCTTGATCCTTGAAGAGACGTCATATGTATCCCCATGGGAGGGGGTAAATGTCTTCATAGTTCAACAGGGTGATGGGAGACCTGATGACGCGGCCTATATGGATGGGACCCAATGGAAGTTGAACCTCAGGGTTGGGATATGATCTTCCCAAAACACATATGCTCTAGAGAATGAGAACACGATGAGATATGGGTGATGGGCATGAACCTCAGGGAGAATTCCTATGTACCGGGACATAGAAAGGATCCAGGTCCACGTGGTAATACCTCGACCCTAGTTACCCAGAGTCGGTGCATTATTACATAACATTGGCATGATCATAAAGGATTAAGTCTTGATTGACCGATTAGTTTAGTATTCTTGGAAACACTAGATATATTCATAAGTCTTACATTACATCATAAGGTAAAAAACTACAACAACATCTTGTCTTTATATCCCCTCATATTATCCCTGCAGGTCATTCATAAATTACATCTTCACATCCTGGGAAAAATAAAACATTTAAAGGGGTGAGCTCAGATGCTCAGTAAGGAAAAAAATATAGTAGAAGCTTTCATAGATAAGAATAAACACCTAAGGCAATGTATAACTAAAACAAAAGCCTTTTAAACTTGAACTTTAGCATAATATGAAAAAGATAAAATGAAATAATGTCATTTAATTATTCACATGGATATTCCACTAATCGAATAATCACATGCAATATCAATTACCACTTTCATAATGATTGAATGTATAATTCCAGACTATCATAACCACATAGTTAAGGCCTCGTTCCAAGACTACAAATAAGATTTTGTCAAGGCCTCGGGCCAAGACACTAGTTTGTCTCATGAGACCCACCTATGCATCGAGGAGCTATAGTGGGCTCCACCTATCACTTACTATGTCCAATTCATTCCTCATATAAAAAGTTTGAAATAAAACATAGATATTTTTATTAAAACTTGCATACGAAATGTCAATACTTGATCTAAAAACCATGAATGGTATAAAAATATCACATCCACAGTCAAACATAACTCATTCGATATAATATGGGAAGATTGTATTGTATCAGGTTATCCTCAATTGATAATAATGAAGGATATTGACATATATTAAAATAATCATCAAAACTATTAGAGAGAAATATCCCCCTTTTTCATGAAATCATTTAAAGTTCACACTATTTGTCAAGAATCCATTTAAAAATCGATTATTGAATCAAAGTGTCACATACAACTTTGAAACTTGTAAAAGGAGTTTTAATTTTAAAACATTAATGTCCATATAAATAATTCCATAAAACCATTTTTAAAACATGGACATTAATGAGAATGATTTAGAAGGACAAGTCTTTAAAACATTTAAAAATGATATTTTAGTTAGTGTTACTATCCAAAAGAGAGACAGTTGAATAATAATAATTGAGGTAATAAAAACTTTGTAATATCATGATAATAAAGGGATTCATGATATACTATGTCAAAGTACATTATATACCCCACATAAAAGTGATTTGGTGTATAACAACAAAGAAGTCTCAATGGGATGTAAATTGAGATTAAGTCTCTAATAAAGACCATATCCTTAGGTTAAGGATAAATCAAGGACATAATTATGTGTGAAAAATATAAATACCCTCAATATGATTGGATATTTAGTGTAAATCAATCAGAATACATTCACAGATATTATTTTAAAAACAACACCAATGAATTGGATTTTTAATTCAATAAATGGAGATTGAGTTAAAATTACTCTTATCAAGATCATATCGATGACTTGAGAATTTATCAATGGAGTGATTATGTGTATCAAAATTATATCAATGGAAAGGGGAGTGGAAATTATGACATAAACAAATCAATAGTTATTCCACACATAATCATGGTGTAAAATAATCAATGAAGTATGCGTAAAGCCGAATGAGTGGAAATTAAAATTTCAAATTCCCTTATCAATTTGGTAACTTACTAAAAATACACCCATGAAAGAAGTATCATACAATTATGATGTAAATATCCATAAATTAAAATATATTACACAATTAATACAATAATGGGCAGTACACACACAACATTCAATAAATATGTTGTGAACAATGGGAATCTCACGGAATTAAAAGTGAGATAAGAAACCCCTTACTTTCTAATTTTTACTTGGTCAACAGTTGGTTACCCTCTTATATAATGGTCAAATAATTTTTATTGAATTATAAAAAAATCATTAACATTAATATGATATCATATATGATCTTTTAACATTTATTTGTTAATAATAGCTTAGTATTATCGTCGTTTCGGATCTTAACAGATTCGTTTTAATTTATATTATTTGTTATGTGAGCCGTATTTGTTATGGATGGGATGTATCTTATTCATATACAAAATTATATCATGTCTCTAAAAATTATTTTTATTCATCAAATTAAATGTAGTCTTGAATGGATATTATGGGGAATGAATCTCAACGTGTTCGGGGAGACGGTAATCCGTACGTACGCACGAGCGACAATATCATTATTTTGATATTAAAATAATATATAACTAGATAGTATATCATATATATAGAATCATTATCATGTTATATTTATTATTTACACAAATTATACATCATTATTATACCCATATAAATAATAATATATTGAATAACAATTACACCACAATGTGGAGACGGTAGGCCGTACGTACGCACATATGGTGACATGTCATTCAAGGGATGGATAGATTAATGAATTTGTTTGTTCCATATTTATAATAACATAAAAGTATATATAAGATACTGGAGTTATTATTTTAGAATAGAAATAATAATGAAAGAATAAGTTGAAGAAGAATGGAACCTGAAATAGGGTGGTGAAAACATTACCTCTTCTTCAGGTTCTTCCTTTTGATTTTATAAAAAGGGATCCTTAGGTTGGATTTATGATCAAACTAAGGTCTATAGGTTTAATTGAGGTAAGTTGAGAGGATATCTGGGAAGAGGTTGTCCGATCCAAAAGGCTTTCAAATTGTTAATAATTGGTTAAAAGTGGTGTCCTTTTATAAGGGGGTGGAGGGGCTCTTCAGAAAAAACATAAAGTATTCTTTTATAATAAATTCATATTCAGTTTATAATGTCTCCAATGTGGATTATTCAGAGCCTAAGGTGGGGATTGGTCTAAATCAATTCAACCAATATATTTTATACAGTTTTGGGTCATTATATTAACCTTATCTTTTAGTTTTAACTCTTGGTTAATTAGTTTGACACATACCATGTCACATTTTATTAATATATTACAAAGTTAATAAACATAATATATTCCTTCAAGAGACCCCCAAGTGGTCCATTAATGATAAAACTATCAGGATTGAAGTCCTTTGGCCCAAGAATATATTTTTAGGAATTTAATATCAATTAATAATATAATATTTGTTTTAAACACTCATTTATGGCAATTTTGACACTATTTGGTATTTGATTTTTGTGAAAATCATAACCGCATTATTACTTCGAAAAAAGTTTATTAAATCAATACTAACAAGTAATATTAACCTATTAAATTATTTTAATTCATTAAAAGTATAAAATTATATTTATTTGGGGTTTTAAAATATCAATTACTTTAATATTTCACTAATATGTTAATTACTGCATCATCATTGTGTCATAAATAAATTAAATTATTTAATGTCTAAAAATGATAAATAAAATACCATTATAGAGGAAATGTATTTAGATTTCTAATTAATTTTTATAGTAGAAACTATAACATAAATTATCCTATGTAAATTTTTTTTCCTAAAAGATATAGGCTTGTGTCATTTTTGTATTTACTTTAACTTAATTAATATAAAATGTCATTATCACTTACAAGTGGATCCATGGGGTCCCACAATTGACCCAAAGATGACCATGGTCGGATATGTATCAACCAATAGGGTTAAGACACATTTTAGGGTAATTTAATTTTATTATAATATTATTTTTTTACCCTTATTTACTGGATTTACCCTTTAACCATGGTAAATAAAATATTTACCGAAATAATTATTCAAAAAATCTAAAAATAAAAGTTACATATTTAAATAATTTGGAAATACTGATTCTAAATATGGAGTAAATTTTTCCAAATTCAAAACACAGAAGTGGCAGATATTAATTTAAAATTAATTTCCGCTCTCAAAACAAAAAGCGTGTTTTTATGAGATAATAACTATCAAATGATTGACACCTGTTTATGTCCAGTTTAAATGTGAGATTATACCCAATGACCGAAATTGTATTAAATGGTAAAAATATAGTCTAAATAAACTCTAAAACCACTCAAATTCATAATTTATCATTACTAATTATTTCGATCAAAAAAGTTGTTTTTAATAAAAATTTAGTAATTTTCACTATTCATCAAAATATAAAAGTTATCCGAAATGTACCGAAATTTCATTCTAGGATAATTTCGACATTCTGAATCCAAAAATGAAGTCCATTTTAAAAGATAAAATGTATAAAATTTAAAAAAGTCAGTATTACTATTCATAGTGGCTACTTTGATTTGTCACGGTGTGTTAGAATCTAGAAGTTGCGTACAACACACACTACTCTATTATTCAAAGAGAAGCATATTGTGGAAGCTTGGGGTGTTACATTCTCCCCTCCTTCAATAAATTGCATCCTCGAAATTTTTAAAATTAGACTTGGTAGTGTAATGGAATGTCCCACATCGGAAAAAGAGTAAATAAAACTATCACTTTAAAATAAAGAAAGAGAAGTACAAAGGTCACCCAAGATAACCTATACTAGGATTACACGTAGAAAAACATGGATATGGACGATAAACTAAATTTTAAATTATGATGGAGAGGGATATAAAACATGATCATGAGAAACATAACAACCAGAAAACCACAAACTTATGATGGGACAAACAGTCATTAGTTTCCCAGTAGGAAAAGTAAACAGACAAATTTTTAATTTTTTTAAGTTTACATTACATAAAGATTAGGAATTCATTTATGATATTGACTATGAAAATAAAGAGATATACTTACTTTTTATGTATAGTTTCATTCTTTAATAAATTTCCACCACTAAATCATTTTTTTAAATGATGAGTATTCAAGAAGACTTGGTCACATTGGAAGAGCTAGAATAATCTTCTATAAAATAACATGATCCCAGAAGGATAAACTATATATTTACCATGTCTTTAGAGATTAATCAAAACCAAAATGGTTAGTACAAGATCTGATGATCCCCCAAAAGGATATTTCTTTAGAGAAAGAAACATTAATCTTAATTTCTAAAATTAAACCAACAATACCCCAAAGTTAAATAAATACCTTTCAAAAAACAATTGTCCTAAAAATCCTTCAATATAATCCAAAATAATATTGAAACCCAAAACATAGAAGAATTGAGTTATGTAGTCTTCCATGTTAAATTGTATCTCCAAATGACATAAACTACTCTTAAAGTCACATACTTAAATGTAATTAACCTAACCACATATTCTCTATTATAGGTTAATCATTTCCATAAAGAACCCAAATCATTATAAATCCACAAAAAACGTAGATAAAAATACACCATTACTCCTCAAATGAAAACCCATAGTATTCTATTTTCCTGGGGAATATACTTTTCCCAACAAAGCGAACATCTTTCAAAATAACATTTATCACTTAATGACCAAATAATTTTCCTATACTAACAATATTCATTTGATAATACATAAGAACCCAAATAAACTTATTATTGATCAATAAAATCATTTAACTAAAAATAACTAGTCACACTAACCTGGGACATCACATAGTCGAGTGGTAGGTGATAAATCCAAATCACATTTTGGTTGTTGGTTCGATTCCCACATCTTTGTCCTACGTGAAGGGTTTTCACACGGTCTGCGTGTTGTCCTTTTCCAAAAGATATATTTTATAACATTACCAAAATGAGATAAATTCCGTAAAATAACCATCACATGATTTTAAATAGAAATGTTATATCATACCTCGCATTTTCATCCCAAAATATAATAACTTGTAATTTCCTCAAACCTAATGATCATATAAAACCAAATGGTTATTTATAACTATATCCACAATGGAAAAGATATGTCTTCATCAAATATTATTCTCACATGGAAAACTGCAGGGTTACAAATACAAGAGAAAATTATTCCAAAGTAATCCAATCAACAAGGAGCACTAATACTTTTAAACATTTCTCTAACCATTTATTTCCACATAGCTTCTTCTTTGAACAAGAAAAAATCCTATATAATAGGGAATTCACTTGGGTAATGGCCAAGTCCCAAACATTTACGGCTATTGACTGTAAATGGATTTTTGGGACCATTTTTATTTTCTTCCATAGTAATCTTCATTTTTCCTCTGCAATTCTTCACATTATGTCCTTATTTCCTGCACTTAAATCATTTCTTTGTTCCATTGAGACACTTTCCTGGGTGTCTCCTTCCACATTTCCTGCATGATGGAAATTTCAGATTCTTTTCTCCATGGTCTCCACTACAGGAGCTCTTCTCATTCAACACCTTTCTCTTCTTTGTTGAGTCCGAGAGTTGGTTAATATATATTTTATTGATCATATTTTTGGAAAACTGGTTTGGCATGAACAATATATATTTTACGCCTATCAACATTCCATTTTTTTTGCTCCATTCCACCACCATTCCCACCTTGTACATCATTCTCAAAGTTACTATGACTTCCTTGGAATCCATCCATTGACTAAAACCATAGAGCATTGTGTGAGTAACAGTAGTCATAAAATTATTTAGAGAATATCATGTCACCATATTCTCAATTTTAAACACATTAGGATTAACCAATATCATTTACTTTCATCTTATATATAATACTTAAAATTGGTTTGTAAAGAAAATGCAAATTATCCTATGTATATCCCACGGTAGTGTCATAACCAAGAGTGTCGAAAGGCCCGTTGTCGTGCACCAGTTCCCGTTCGAGTCTAGCTCAAAGCGGTGTTTTCGGGTTTCCCCTAGGTACATCTGTGCCAGAGCCTCCTCTACCTACACGTATCCAGATAGGGATGTGTTTCTCTGAAAACTCACAAAATCTATACAATACCTACATCCTAGGAAGTTCTTCTATACTAATCATCAATGTCTATCTTAAGGCTATGTTCTCTAATCAAAGTTTATCTACATCTAGCTCTCAAAGTTTGTACTAAACATCCTCTGATACCAACTATAACGCCCCAACCCCAGTTACCCAGAGTCGGTGCATTATTACATAACATTGGAATGATCTCAAAGGATCAAGTCTCGAAACACCGATTTGTTTAGTAGTCTTAGAAACACTAGATATATTCATAAGTCTTACATTACATCATAAGGTAAAAAAACTACAACAACATCTGGTCATCATATCCCCTCATACTATTCATGCAGGTCATTCATAAATTACTTATTCACATCCTAGAAAAAATAAAACATTGGAATGGGTGAGCTCAGGTGATCAGTAAGGATAAAAATATAGCAGAATCTTTCATAGATAAGCATAAACACTTAAGGCAATGTATAACTAAAAAAAAGTCTTTTTAACTTGAACATCAGCATTATATGGCAAAGTTAAAATGAAATAATTCCATTTACTTATTCACATGGATATTCCACTAATAAAATAATCACATTCAATATCAATAACCCCTTTCATAATGATGGAATGCATAATGCCAGACTATCATTACAATATATTCAAGGTCTCGTTCCGAGACTACAAATTAGATTTTGGAAAGGCCTCGTGCCAAGACACTAGTTTGTCTCATGAGACCTACCGATGCATCGAGGAGCTATAGTGGGCTCCATCCGTCACTTACTAAGTCCAATGCATTCCTCATATGAAAATTTTGAAATATAACATAAACATTCATATTAAATCTATCATACGAAATGTCAATACATGATGCACAAACCACGAATGGTATAAAAATATCACATCTACAGTAAAAAATGACTCATTCGATACAATATGGATGATTTTATTGTATCATATTAACCTCAATCGAGAATAATGAAGGATATAGATGTAGATGAAAATAATCATCAAAACTATTTGAGAGAAATATCCCCCTTTTTCTTGAAATCATTTAAAAGTCACACCATTTGTCCAGAAGCCATTTAAAAATAGATTTTTGAATCAAAGTGTCCCATTCCACTTTGAAAATTTTAAAAGGAGTTTTAATTTTAAAACTTTAATGTCCATATAGATAAATCCTTAAACCCATTTTTAAAACATGGACATTAATGAGAAATATTTAGAAGAATAATTCTTTTAAACATTAAAAAATGATATTTTAGTTATAGTTTCTAACCAAAAGAGAGACACTTGAATACAAATAATTGAGGTAATAAAAACATTGTAATATCATGAGAATAAAGGTATTCATGATATAATATGTTAAAGCATATTATATACACCACATAAAATTGATTTGGTGTATAACAACAAAGAAGTCTCAATGGGATGTAAATTGAGATTAAGTCTCTTATAAAGACCGTCTCCTTAGGTTAATGATAAATCAACAACATAATTATGTGTGAAAAATATAAATACACTAAATATGATTGGATATTAAGTGTAAATCAATCAGAGGACATTCACATATATTCTTGTAAAAACAACACCAATTAATTGGATGTTTATCTCAATAAATGAAGATTGAGTTAAAATTACTCTTATCAAGTTCATATCGCCGACTTGAAAATTTATCAATGGAGTGATTATGTTTATCAAAATTATATCAACTGAAATGTGAGATTAAATTATGACATAAGCAATTTAATATTGATTCCACACATAATCTTGGTGTAAAATAATCAATGAAGTATGCGTAAAGTCGAATGAGTGGAAATTGAAATTTCAATTTCCCTTATCAATTTTGTAACTTATGAAACATACACCCATGAAAGAATTATCATAAAATGATTATTTAAATATCCATAAATTTATGTATATTACACAATGAATATAATCATGGGCAGTACATACACCACATGCAATAAATAAGTGGTGATCAATGGAAATCTCACGGAATTAAAAGTGAGACAAGAAACCCCTTACTTTGTAATTTTTCTTTGGTAGACGGTAGGTTAACCTCCTGTATAATGGGGAAATACTTTTTATTGAATTATAAAAAAATCATTTACATTGATATGATTTCATATATGATCTTTTTACATTGATTTGTTAATAATATCTTAGTATTATCATCGTTTCGGGTGTTAGAGGATTCGTTTTCAATTAAATTATTTGTTATGCGAGACATATTTATTATGGATGGGATGTATCTTATTCATATCCAGAATGATACCATGTCTATAAAAATTATTTTTATTCATCAAATGAAATTTAGTTTTGAATGGATATGATGGGGAATGAATCTCATCGTGTTCGTGGAGACGGTAATCCGTACGTACACATGAACGACAATATCATTATTTTGATATTAAAATAATATATAATTAGATGGTATATCATATAGAAAGAATCATTATCATGTTATATTTATTATTTAAATGAATTATACATCATTATTATACCCATCTAAATAATAATATATTTAATAACAATTACACCACAACGTGGAGAAAGTATGCCGTACATACGCACGTATGGTGACATGTCATTAAAAGGATGGATAGAATAATGAATTTGTTTGTTCCATATCTATAATAAAATCACAGTGTACAAAAGATACTGGAATTATTATTTTATAATAGAAATAACAAATAAAGAAGACGTTGAAGAATAAAGGAACTTGAAACATGGTGGTGAAAACATTACCTCTTCTTCGGGTTCTTTCTTTTGATTTTATCAAAAGGGCTCATTAGGATGGCTTTATGATCAAACTGAGGCCTCTAGGTTGAATTGAGGGAATTGTGGAGGTTATTTTGGTAGAGGTTGGCCGATCCAAAAGGCATTGAAGGTGTGAATAATTGGTTAGAAGTTATGTCCTTTTATAAGGGGGAGGAGGGGATCTTTAGGAAAAACATAAAGTATTATTTTATAATAAATTAATTTTCGGTTTATAATGGCTCCAAAGTGGATTCTTCATAGCCTAAGGTGGTTATGGGTCGAAAGCCTTTCAACCGATTGATTTTAGACAGGTTTGGGTCATTATATTAACCTTATCATTTAGTTTTAACTCTTGGTTAATTAGTTTGACACTTAACATACCACTTTGTATTTTTATATTATATAGTTAATAAACATAATATATACCTCCAAGTGACCCACAAGTGGTCCTTAATGATACACCTATCATGATACAAGTCCTATGGCCGAACCTTAGATTTTTAGGAATTTAATATCAATTAATAATATAATATTTGTTTTAAAAACACTTTTATTTCAATTTTGACACTATTTGGTCTTTTATTTTTGTGAAAATCATAATAGCATGATTACTTCAAACAATGTTAATTAAATCAATCCTAACATGTTATAAAGTAATTACTGCATCATCATTGTGTCATAAATACATTAAATTATTTAATGCCTAAAAATTATAAATAAAATAACATTATGAAGGAAATATTTTTAGATTTTTAATGTATATTTATACTCGAAAATATAACATATATAACCCTGTGTAATTTTTTTTCCAAAAGATATAGGCTTATGTCATTTTTGTATTTACTTTAACTTAATTAATATAAAGTGTCATTATCACTTACAAGTGGATACATGGGGTCCCAAAATCGACCCAAATATTTCCATGGTCGGGAATTTATCATCCAATAGGGTTAAGACACGTTTTAGGGTAATTTATTATTATTATAATATTATTTCTTACACTTATTTACCGGATTTACCCTTTAACCATGGTAAATAAAATATTTACCGATGTAATTATTCAAAATGTATAAAAATAAAAGTTACATATTTACACAGTTTGGACTTCTCGATTCCAATTATGGAGTCCATTTTCCCAAATTCAAAACAAATAAGTGGCAGAAATTAATTTAAAAATAATTCCCGCAGTCAAAAAAGCGTGTTTTTAAGAGATAATAACTATCAAAAGATTGACACTTGTTTATGTCCGGTTTAAATGGTAAATTATGTCTAATGACCAAAATTGTATAAAATGGTAAAAATATATTATAAATATACATTAAAACCACTGAAATTCATAATTTATCACTATTAATTATTTCGATTAATAATGTTGTTTTTAATAAAAACATAATAATTTTCACTATTCATCAAAATAAAAAAGTTATCCGAAAAGTACCAAAAATTCATCCTAGGATAATTTTGATATTCCAAATCCAAAAATGAAGTCCATTTTAAAAGATAAAATGTATAAAATTTCAAAAAGTGGGTACTACTATTCATAACGACTACTTTGATTGGTCGTGGCGTGTTAGAATCTCGAAGTTGCGTACAACACACGCTACGTTATTATTCAAAGAGAATCATACTGTGGAAGCTTGGGGTGTTACATATGTAGTTCGGGATGGGGGAATAGAATTAGGTTGTGCATAGTGGACATAGACACGATGATATACTGGGGATTACCCGTGGTTTTCAATCCGTCTTTGGTCTAACGCCATGGGTGCGGACCAGAGATGTGGGTCCCAGCAATGGGGAAAACAATGCCTTACCTTGGAATGAAGAAGACAAAGACTTATCATCGGTTGGGGTTGAAAATGGATTACCGTTGATCGATGATCACAATGGATTAGCATCGGTTGGAGATTCCAACAGCATACTGTCGGTAGGGGATCACAATGTCTTACCATCGATCTGGGATAACACTGTCTTACCGTTGATTGGGGTTCAAAATGGATTACCATCAGTTGGGGATCACAATGGCTTACCAACGATATAGGAACAAAACATCATACCGTCAATTGGGGTTTGTCCTCAGAGAGGCTTTCTACATACCTCATTAGGGTGAAGAAGATAAAAATCCACATAGTTTGGGTGTGTTTGGTGGACTGATGTGAAGGGTTCAAGATTAATAGGTGTTTGGCTTGAACCCCAAGGAGGCGTCCAATGTACCTTTCCATGGAAAGGATCAAAGTCCACAAAGTTTGGGATGGTTTGGGGCTTACGTCCAAGGGCAGAAAAGAGAGGGTGTCATAGTCGATGCTAAGCCCGCATGATTCATGCATGGTGTGAGAAACAAGTGGCAATAATAACCTGATGATCACGTCACAAAAGGAGAATATGTGGGAAGTAGAGAGAGGCTTAAAAGTGGTTGTTGATACCCAAAAATTTAACAAGGTCATAAATGTGGTTTACAGCCCAAGGAGATGGAGATTGGGACTTACACCAGGATGGAGGCCCTGTGGAGACAAATCCAAGTGGGAGAGGAATGGGGTTTCAAGGATCCTTGTAACCATATCTCCTCTTAGTCACTGGAACTGAGGAATATAGGAGGATTATGGAGGCTATATCCAGCAAGAAAGGCATGGGGATTACACCAAGGTAGTTTCCCCTCCCCGTGGGCATGTTCCACTCTGACATAGAGGTTCTCATTCCATGTGAGAAAGACCTCACTCCCGTTGATATAAGAGAGGATAGATAATGTTTGGTATGGGGTGCCCCACATAGAGTGCTTGGGGTTGAGGTCACATTTTAACATCATGTGCTAAGAACTATGATACTTGGTAGTTTAAAATCCTACAACTCAAACAATTCCGTTCAATCTGTACCCTTAGGACTTACATAACTGATACCAAACCACCCTTGGGGAATATAAGGCATCAACAACGCCGTCGTGAGGGGGTGTCATGGAGTGATCCATTGAGGGGATCACATTAGCATGTCTATGATAAGAAGAAATAGATGTTAGTGTGCCTATGCGAAGAAGTACTATGCTAAGACAAGCAACATGAAGTACCACCCATGGGAACGTGAAATCACTTTGTACAAGCCTAGAGGGTCGTATGGGAGAAGGGTGTGAGGTGTCTTGTGTGTAATAAGTGCCCAAAGATGGTTCTTGGGAGAGAAAAATCGAACACATTCTAAAGGGATCACATGTGGAGAAATGATTTCATAAAAAAGGTATGTTTGAGGACAATAGGCGCACAAAGTGGGGGTTGTTCCGCGCAAAAGGATGAGTTGAGAAGAAAATAAGGAGTGTGCTCAAATGGAAGAGGGTTGGGCACAATGAGGGGTAATGGTTTTGCACACAAATAGAATGTTTTGTGTGAAACTGGAAGTATTTTGTGCATAAATATGGGTAGAGGTTTAGTACGAAGGTAGAAGGGTGTGCACGCAACTAGAAGGTTTTGTGTGCATGTGGAAGGGTGTGTGCGCAAGGGGCACAACACTTAAGGAGTTGGGCGAGGGTTAAGACCTAGTGGTCTTGTGAGAAGGCATACACTTGTGAGACCTGTCATGGAAAATCCCATACCTGGAATTCATCTATTACGTATGGAAGAGGTGAATTACGTTTAGGGGAGACAGTTCAGATACTATAGCTACTGGAAGTGGGGGGGGGGGTGGGGGTCACATCTATTTATAGGTGATCAGGGGCCATGGGTGCACGTGAAATTCACCCTGCATAAAAAACCCAGAACCTGCGGCGGTGGAACAAACGTTCCAATTTTGGTGCACAAAAAACTCATCAGGTTGTGACCATTTTCCACACAAGGATCTGGTTTTCCATGTGAGGAAGCGGTTTTCCACACACCAATTCTGTTTTCCGCGCAGCCTTGTGACTCTTCTCGAAACTGGTATCCAAGTAATAATATGCCTCCATTTTATCCAAGGACACATTATTGGTACCTTGCAAAGATTTCAGAATCTACAACTCTCTCGTATGACTAGGCCTTTAGAATCACATAGCTACCTTTCACTCACCCTATCCAGTAGGTTAAGGTAAAAGCTAAAGAAAAAAAAGGAATGTATACCCCTGACTAACGTGAAACTCCAAGTGAATCTCATAGAAAAACACTCTTTTCTACCACTCACTAGTAGTTTATTTCATTCCCTATATCTAATTCATCCTGCACAGTGAATTGACCACTCCATTTCCTTTACCAAGCGTGTAGGAAAGATTGATATCAAAATACTATAGGTACTCAAACAACCTTCATTGCCTCAGGTTAAAATCACATTGTGTAAATATATAATTGATGATTGTGTGGTCCATGTACACAAACATGAACTCTCCTCGTATGTAATATCTCTAACAGCGCAAGGCATGAACCGCCATAGGTAACTCGATATCATGTATCCGGTAGTTCCTTGCATGTGGCCTCAACTGATGACACATGTATGACATGACTTGATCTCTATGCAAAATAATTTCACCCATCCTGATAACTAATTCAACGTAGTACATTGTGTAACTCCATACTAGCACTGAAAAAATCAGTATTGATATTGAAGTCAATATGCCTTTTAACTCTTGAATGGCCATCTCATATGAATCTGACCATATATACTTCACACCATTCTCATTTTGGACCATCAATGAAACTACAAAGCATGGGAAGTCATGTATGAATAGCTTATAGTAATTATCCATCCCTAAAAAAATTAACCTCAATGACGTTGTTGGGCTGCTCCCACATAAATACACTCTGATGTTATATGGTACTATTGATACTCGTATCTCTAAGATAATGTGATTGAGGATGTGAATTTGATCCATCTAGATGTGGAAATTGGTGAGATTATCATATCAATGATGCTCTATCAGTGTATTTATAATGATCACAATATGTTTGGAACCATTGTACCATTTTTGGAGAATACACCAAGATAACATCCACGAATCCCTCAAAAAAATCCTAGTATGGATGGATCACTCGATTAAACATTTCCATGAAGATCGATGACTCGTTCATGAGACCAAACAACATAACTAGATACACATAAATACCATATATAATATTATAGGATATGAGAGGTATGTCTGATGGTTTAAAATCCACCTGATGGTACCCATATCTCAAATCAATCTTTGAGAAGACCTGAACTCATCAATTTTGGTCGAAGAGATCATCTATTTGAAACAATAGATGCCAATTCCTAACCATGAACTGATAAAATTTCCATTAATCCAAACCTATCCTATTGTTATTATCCACATCTTTTAAAAATGGACAGGTGAACCCCATGGAGATGTACTGGGTCAGATGAATACCTTTTCCTCTAAATCCTCTTGCATCCACTCTTTCTCTAGTAACTTCATCATATATATCCTATAAATAGGAATGGATACCTATGAAGAATCTTGAACTAGCGTGATAATGAAATCTAACTCCCTCATTAGAGATATTCATATGATGACATCTAGGATGATGTCCCTGAAATGATCAACCAATGGAGGTAAATTTGTCTAACATGTCCTCTGATTATCTAGATATAAAATCATAATCTAAGTTGTCAATCCACCCATCCCATGATGATCATGTCCCACTAGGATCACCTGGAAATCACATTCACACATTTTAATGAACTCCCCACCCACTGGGGATGTAAATATAACCCTATGGTGATCAAAATCAACGAAAGCATGAATTGGAACCCCCTAGACCATCTAGAGAATGACATTTAATCCTATCATCTGAAGGATGTAAAGGTCCCATATGAAGTGACACCCAGTAACCATAATGTTATGCCCCATGATTTCCTAGTAAGTTATTTTCATTAAAGTAATTCAATAGCTTGCGCTATATGAAACACCGAGTTCGAGTGCACCACAACATACCAAACAAGCCGTTCAAAGGCGGTTATGAATAGTATTAACTAAATTTTGAATTTTATATAATCCATATAATTTTAGAATCCATATTATGTGTTTTCAGGCATAATATATGAACAAAATCATTTTTTAGATAAAAGATGTATATTTAAAAAAAATCAATTTTACTGCCTTTTATTGGAAAACCCTTTTAAAACCAATATTTGACACTTTTATATATTCAATTTAATGAAATTAAATTCTCATTTAGAATCACATAATAAAGATTTATTTTTCATAGATTTTTTGTACTTTTATAATAATTTTTATATTTCGATTAATAATGAAATATACTAAATTTTAGTTGATAATAACTTTTTTAATCGAAATAATATATAGTGTCAAATTATGTATTTGAATAGTTTGGATGTACAATTAGATTATATTTTTATCATTTAATACATTTTAGGTGATTATAATAATTTCACATTTAAATTTGACATAAACACATGTTAATAATTTGGAAGTTTTTACTTTCTAAAAACCCGCTTTTCGGTTTTGACAACGGGAATTAATTTTAAATTAATTAATGAAACTTATTTTTTTTGAATTTGGTAAAATAGAATTAATTTTTTAATTTGGACTATAAAAATGATCATAGATAAATTTTTATTATTTTTTCTGAAAACATTCAAATTTTGATGAATAGTGCAAAACATTATGTTATAGTTTTAAACAGTCTATTATTTAAATAATATTTTATTTTATATAAATTTATTTTAAGTCCAAATAGAGGTAAAATACCTATATATGTTCAATGTAATTCCTTGGTGTAATTTTATAATAAAATTAGGTATCTAAAATTTTATTGAACTTTTTACCGTCTTTTACCCACCTCCTTGGAGGATTTGCATATTTACATCAAACTCAATTTTACCGCTTTTGTGAGTTGAATTTCAAAAATCCAAGAGACTCGGTTGATATTAGTAAATAAAATGTGGTTTGATAAGATGAAAATATTTTTTGGTGAATATTAACTTTTTACTTTTATTTACCACAGTTAAAAGTAAATAGGGTAATTAAGGGTGAAAATGATATTATTATTACCCTAAAACATGTATTAATTCTTTTTGATAAGTGTAATTCGAAAAAAAACATCCTTTGGAGTAAAATATTATCCTTTAGGTCCACTTGGAATATATTAGGACATTTATTATTATTTTATTTAAAGAAAAGTGTTTAGAGTTAAAATCAACATTTAATAACTAAAACATTTTAAATATAGGGTTATACATAAGATAAATTCGACCATAAATATTCATTAGAAAGATAAAATTATTTCATACATAAATGTATTTTATTTATTTTTTTAGACATTAAATAGTTTCATTTATTTATGGCACAATGATTATACAATAAATACACAATTAATGAAATATTTAAATAATTTATATTATAAATAGACAAATAAATGTAATATGAAAATTATTATTAATTAAAATAATTTTATAGGTTACTATGAAATTTTAGGGTTGGTTATATTAATTTTTTCGAAGTAATAATTCTGTTATAAAGTTAGAAAATACAAAATACCATATAGTGACAAAATTGACATAAAAGAGTTTTTAAAACAAATATTATATTATTAATTGATATTATATTCCTAAAAATCAATGTTTTCCCAAAAATTATTAAATAATATTATATATGTCATTAATTAACCACTTGAGGTTGTCTTGGATGTTTATAGTATGTTTATTAACAATTAATATAAAAATACAAAGAGACATGGTAAATGTCAAACTATTTAACTAAGAGTTAAATAGTAATAGATAAATCTAAATTATTAACCCAATCCTATCTAAAACCTATTGGATAAGTGGTTTTAGACCCATACCCACCATATCCTTTAAATATTTCTTTTTTGAGCCATTGAAAACCGAAAATGAGTTTATTATAAAATTATATTTCTAGCTTTTCCTAAGGTGCCCCTCACCCCTCTTATTAAAGGGCACTTCTCCTATTCTCCTATTCACACTTTCAAATCCATTTGGATAGGCCAAAACCTGCCTAAATTCCCTCTAAACACTCCTCCATTAATCCAACTGGCCTTCCTTTAGTCATAAAGCCAAACTATGGAGCTTTTTTGATCAAATTAAAAGGAAGAACCCGAAGAAGATGTAAATATTTCATCACCTCTTTAAAATTAATTTCTTCTTCCACTTCTTATTTATTTGTTGTTTCCATTATAAAATAATAAACCGATTATCTTCTATATATTGTGATGTTATTATAAATTTGGAACAACTATATTATTTTTTCTATACATCCTTTGGATGACATGTTACCATACGTGCGTACATACGACTTACCGTCTCCACGTCATGGTTTTATTGTTATTCAATACATTATTATTTGGATGGGTATAATAATGATGTATATTTAATTTAAATAAAAAATATTACATGATAAATATTCTGTATATATGATGTACCATCCAATTATATATTATTTTAATATGAAAATAATTATATTGTCTCTCGTGCGTACGTACAGATTACAGTCTCCACGAACGGGATGAGATTCATTCCCCATCATATCCATTCTAGAATAGTTTTCATTAAGTGATTAAAAATAATGTTTAAAGACATAATATAATTTTGAATATTAAAAATATGTATCATATCAATAACAAAAATTACATACATAACAAATCATATAAAGGAAAACGAATCTATTAACACACGAAACGACGATAATACTAAAATATTATTATCCAAGCTATATTGAAAGATCATATATGATATCATATCATTTTATATGATACTTTTATAACTTAATAACAAATATTTAACCATTATACAGTAGTTTATCCTACCCTCGACCAAGGAAACGTACAAGGTAATGGGTTTCTTATCTCACTTTTAATTCCGTGAGATTTCTATTATTCTCCACTTATTTATTGCATTTGGTGTATTGTGTACATCCACTGGATATATATTATCATGATTATATTTATATTCATGGTATTTTATGATTAATTTTGTGGTTATTAACTTTTTTCATATGAATCGATTGATTACAACGAAGTAAGGGGTTTTCGCCTCACTTTTATTCCCTTGAGATTCATGCTATATTAGCCACTATTTCCTTTTGAGTGGAGTATGTACTACCCCTTATTGTATTATTTCTATAATATAATTTAATGTATGAGTATTTATATATTAATTTTATGATACTTCATTCATGGGGTGTATGTTTCATAAGTTACCAAATCGGTAAGGGAATTTCAAATTTAAATTTCTACTCATTGGGCTTTATGCTTACTTCATTGATTATTTAACACCACGATTATGTGTGGTATCATAATTTATTATTTGTGTAGTAATATACACTCCCTATTCTGTAGATATACGGTTGATAAACATAATCACAACATTGATAAATTCTCAAGTCATTGTTATGAACATGATAAGAGAAATTTAAACTCAATCTCCATTAATTGAGTTAGACATCCAATTCATTGGTGTTGTTATTACAAGAATATGTGTGAATGTACTCTGATTGATTTTAAATGAATATCCAATAATATTGAGTGTATTTATATTTTTCTCACATAATTATTTCAATGATTTGTCCTTAACCTTTGTATATAGTCTTCATAAGGCATTTCATCTCAATTTACATTCCATTGATACTTCTTTGTTGTTATTCACCAATTCACTTTTATATGATGTATATCATGTACTTTGACAAAGTATATCATGAATTTCTTTATTCTAAGGATATTATATTGTTTTTATTACCTCAATTATTTTTATTCAGGTGTCTCCCTTTCGGTGAGGAACTCTAACTAAAATATCATTTTAAATGTTTTAAAGATTTATTATTCTAAATCATTCTCATTAATGTCCATGTTTTAAAAATGGGTTTACGGATTTATTTATATGTACATTAAAGTTTTAAAATTAAATTCATTTTAAAATTTTCAATGTGTTATAGGACACTTTGATTCAAAAATCTATTTTTATATGGCTTCTTGGAAAATTGTGTGACATTTAAATGTTTTCAAGAAAAAGGGTGATATTTCTCTGAAATAGTTTTCAGGATTATTTTCATCTATGTCAATATTTTTCATTATTATTGATTGAGGTTAATATGTTACAATAAAATCTTCCATATTGTACTGAATGAGTTATGTTTGACTGTGGATGTGTTATTTTTATACCATTCATGGATTGTGGATAAAGTATTGAAATTTCGTTTGCTATTTTTAATAAAAATGTTTATGTTAGGTTTTAAACGTTTCATATGAGGACTATGTTGGACTTAGTAAGTAATGGGTGGAGCCCACTAGAACTCCTCGATACATATGTAGGTCTCATGAGACAAACTAGTTTCTTTCCACAATGTAGAGACACAAAGCATGACGTACATAGACATTACATTACAGTTGCGCAATACATAATACATAACAAAAACAGACGCCCAAAGATCGTATTAGTTTAGTGTCTTTGGACACTCGGAACATAAACTTCTCATCATGGTGAAAGATCTTCAACATCACCTATAAATATCTTACCTTTTTTTCATTCCTAAAACATTTCTTTATATCCTAGGGAAAAGAAAACATAAAAATAGTGAGCTCAAATGCTCAGTAAGGGTAAACATGGAGAACATAAAACAATTCATAAATATTTGAATGTAAAAAAAGAACATAAAACATGATTAATGGCATAAATCTTGGAGTACACAAGGAATTGATCACAAATGAACATTAATCATGATAAAATAGATTTGGAATAAAATATTTAATTGTGGAAAACCATTAAGAACATGATATTTTTTCTATAGTAGCTGAGGCATTGCTGCCGAGACCATCATAGTAGACAATGTAAATTACTGAACTGGGTTTACATGCCGTTCCAGGCCTGTATTACTGAAGCATATTGACTTTCCATCCAGCCATGTCTATCTCATGAGATATAAATCGTTACACAATGAATTGAAGGGAGATATAGGTCCCAGCCATCTCATAATGAAATCATTCATACATGTTCCACAACATAAACATAAACCATTCATCATAACTCAAAGAAAAAAACGTGTTTCATAAATATCATCTCATCATAACAGAATCCACATAAAACAAATGGATATCATTTCATCATAAGAATAATCAAACCATGTAAATAATATAGACATTATACTTTAAACATAAACAAACTAAATAATTCCATCTTATATGGAATATTGTTTTGATAAAACACTTGAAATGAATTCATGAGAAAAATATCCATTCTTCATCAAAATCATTTTCTTTTCACAAAATGCCACATAATTTTAAAATAAAATTAATTTGTGGAAAATAATCCTGAAATCTTGTAGAGGAAGCTTTATGTAAATAAGGCATTATGAAACCATAAAAACTCATTCATTCCGTATAAGTTAAAAAACATCCTTCTAGTAAATTTTCCGAAAAAGTCAAAAAGTACCGCATATGGTAAACAAAAGAAAGATTACTTCCATAAAATGTTGTAAAAGTCAAAAAGGGTAAAATTGACTTTAAAAAATCATGGAAAATAGTTAAAATTCTATAAAAAAATTTTAGAAGACATGGACATGGATGATAAACATAAACCCAGTAAATACTTACGAATAAACAATCCCGGATAAGAATGCGATTGGAATAATTATCCCTTGCCAATTATAATCAGTGGAATCATACATGTCATAAAATAATGAAAATGACATAAATATGAAAATATAATATTATTAATAATAAAAATATTAAAACATTCATGGTAATGATAAACACCATACAAAATAAATAGTTGGTGATTAAGGCATATGTCTCATAGAAATAAATGTGATACGAAATAATCCCTTACCGTCCATAAAATTTATTTTTTATGTGTCCGAGACTCCTGTATAGTGTGTTTTAAAAAATTATTAACTTGTAACAGAACCATAATAATATTTATGATATCATATATTATTCACATACAACTTTATATTACCCATTCATTTGTCAATTCTATGTTAAAGGAGTGTTTTGGGTAAAATCGTTTCATTTATCATACGTGTTTGGACTTGTTGTTCATGATATCATTACTTATATCATTATTTAATTACTTCCAGAATGTAAAATATGATTTTTATATAATATAAATTCATAATATAATATATATAATATATCGATAAATGGAATGAAATACACCGTTCTTAGAGAGAGTAGGTCGTACGTACAGATGAATGCTATTTTTGTTTCCTTGTTAAATTTAATGGAAGTATGTAAATAACATATAAATAAATATAGTATCATTATAACGCCATATATTTCATGATTATTTATCATATATACTTTATAATCATTCTGGAATAGTTAACATGGTGAATTAATCTCATCACGCCGTTGAGACGGTAATCCGTACGTACGCACGAGCAATGATATCGTTGCCATAATTATTGAATGAAATCGATGATGATGATATAACATCTTAGAATCAGTATAATGATATAATAATCATATATAGTTATTATTTCTACCATTATACCTATCCAAGTAAGGTGGTGTTGTAATAACATATTACACCACGATGTGCAGACGGTAAGTCGTACGTATGCACGTGTGGTGATTTTATTTTTCATAGGATGGATTGAAGGTTAAATAGGTTTGTTTCATATTTATAATAAAATATCAGTATATGAGTGATACATTTGTTATTAATTTATAATTATACAAAATAATATGATGTTGTAGAAGAAGAAATAAATTTGAATGAATCGGTAACGGATTTTACCTCTTCTTCAACGCGCCTCTTCTAAACCAACACTTAGGGCACTAAAGCCGGTCTCTGAAGAAGACCAAGACCTCTAAAATGTTTCTAGGAAAGTTTAGAAGATAAATGGACAATTTTTGGTCGAGAATGAAGGGTTAAAATGTTTTGAAGAGGAGAGGGATGAGGTGCCCTTTTATAAGAGAGGAGAGGAAAACTTTTGGAAACCTCTAAAATATTAATTTATAATAAAATCAAAACCCACTTAAAAAAAATAAAAAATGACTCAAATTAGAAGATAAGATGATATAGGGTTGTAATCTCCTCAGACAATAAAATTTAGACTTGTTGGGAATTTATTTAAAACCATATCAACTTGATTTATCCTTATTTAATATATTTAATATATTTAATTTTATTTGTGGTAATAATATTCAAAATGTTAAATTGTTATTAATAATTACTTATGTGTTGTGAATTTTCAATAATTGGATACTTAATGGCATTTTAGAGCAAATATATTTCAATTTATAATTTTTTAAATATTTTTGTGATTTTTAAATAATTTATTAATATGTTATTTTTTTAACCTAAAAATAGTGTAAATTTGGACACTACTCATTTATTTTAATTTAAATAAAATCCAAACAGAGGATATATTCAAACCAAAATATTTAATAGATTAATAACATATCATATATATCTATAAAATTCATGGAGCACATTAAATATTTCATATAATAATTATTTTAATATTTTGAAAACCATTTATTTGATATTTCAATTAGTAAAATAATTTTTACATCACTATTCTGTCACCATTAATGATAAATATCTAATCCCCAAAAATTAAAAATTAATTTACATGATGTATATAATTTTATTATCTTTCTGGTGACTATTTATTTTCTATGTTTTATGTAGTTTATCACTAAATTAAAATTATTACACAAATAAGATATAAGAGAGTGACATGGTGTCACTTTCTTTAGTTTTAATAATAATTACATCATTTTCATGGTCAAAAGTCCATTAAATGAACCTATTCCTACCCTTAGGTGATATGAGTCGACTTTTATTCATCCAATATAATTTCGGCATGTGTTAGGGTAATTTCATAGTCATATTTTTACCCTTAATTACACAATTTACCTTTAACTATTTTAAATAAAATTTACCGTAGTTAATATTCATAATGTCTAAAAAAGTATTCTATTAACATAATTTGGACCTATTTATTCCAAATCCGGAATCCATTTTTTCCAATTAAAAACATAAAAGTTTCCGTATTTAATTTAAATTTAATCCTGTTGATGAGAAAACAATTTTAAAAGTTAAAACATTGCAAAAGATTGAACATTTTTTACCTATGAATTCAATGAAAAATTCATGATAATGACTTAAATTATATTTAATGGTAAAAATATATTTTATTTATACTTTAAAACCATTCAAAATTATAATTTAACCATATAAATTATCTTGATGAAAAAATTTGTTTTTAATTAAAATTTATCGTATTTTTACTATTCATCAAAATAAGAAACCTATATCAAAAATATCAAAAAATTATCCAAAGTAAATTTTAATATCCTGATTCCAAAGAAGAATTTTATTTTATAAAATTTAACTTATAAAAATGTCAAAAACTGAATTTAAAATGGGTGTGCCATCAAAAGGCGACAAAACTGCATTTTTTGAAAAATACTTATTTTACCTGATAAATTTATTTTTTTCTCCTACCGTGATCTAGAAAATGTGTAAGATGAATTATAATGTTATAAAATTAAAAATTCGTTTAATACATTTTATATCAACAATTTCATAATTATATTATAACAATATATCGTTGTTTAGTGAAACTCAGTATTGCATACGACACACGCTATTAAGAAAGGTCACTCTTGCATGCAACACTAGACAAGAATAGGGTTTTCATATACTATAAGCTAATACGGTTTTGCGTATAATGAAATATAATCATGGTGTAACGTAAAAAACAAGACATCAAAGAAATTAAAAAATTGAATACTTCTCATAAAATATCAGGGTGTCACATTCAACCCCCTTAAATAAATTTCTCCCTCGAAATTCATCAGGGTTATAAATTGTTTAATACTTGAAAGTTTCTTTTACATAAACCCACATCATAAAAAGTGATACTAAAACTAAATTTTAAAAAGGAAAGTTAGAAACATAACGGTTACCCAATGTAACTCAGCACTAGGTTTCCACATAGGAGAATATAGGTGAAAGATGGATATGGAAGAGAAATATAACCATCACAATCTGATGGAGAGTGTTAGAGAACATGGCTATGAAAAATCCAACAATCACAAAGCCATAAATTTTTATAGATCTAAAGTACCATATGATTCATAGGATATGAACGTACTAGGATAACATTTTTGGTTTTCAAGATCATTTCCCTAATGTTGATGAATTTTTACATAAGGAGAAATACTTACTTGATTTTAGTGTAAAATCATCATTGGTCATTCCATGAACAATTTCCTCTTCATCTCTTATTTAAAGAAATGAAGTTGAATTTTTCATTCATGATGTGTTATCAGATCATGGGATAGAAATATTGGTCATTCCATCTATCTCTATCACAATAAAGGTTATCACAAGATATAAAATATACATAAGTCCATCTATGATTAGGTTAAACGTATATGGTTCCAAAAATGGACATAAACTTCATCTATCATACCACATAATAAAATAAAAATAATTTCTACTAACCAGGTACTTTTTTTAGGCCAATGGTAGGAAATAAAGGCATGTCACACTTAGGTTGTAGGTTTGATTCCCAAAACGTTGTCTGACGTGATGGGTTGTTTCATATCCTATGGGTTGTCGTTTCTCTAAAACTATACTATTATAAAATTTTAGAAATAATAAAAAAGTTATAGCCATAAAAAAACTATCTATTGTCTAAATTAATCCATTCCAATATTTATGCATATCCAAAATACTTATGTCCAATCTTATATTATAAATAAAATTATTTCTAGAAAGGTCATATAAGAAGCATGTCATTACCATCATTTATTCCCCATATATCATAAGATATATCTTGTTGGTCACATTCCAAACATTTGAAGGACGTACTCATGTATCCTCTTGAAATATGATAATAACATAAATTACTATATAACCTTATTGACAACATCAATTCCATCAAAATTAACCATTTCATACACAAAATGTACCAAAAATTCTATATACTTAAACCATGATATCACTTTGTCCTTTTATCAATCAAGAGCTCATTAATACTATCAAACATATCATTATCCCTTTATCCCTTCATTATGAACATATCATCAATTTTACAAAAATATTTCAATCACTTTTCATGGTTACCAGTATCATTCAATTATTGAAATCCAATACATAGATATTCCAATATTCCATAATACTATAAATGAGATTCAACAACACTATTTTGAAATCCAGTTTCATATACACTTAATCATTCCACCACTTCATTGTCATATTCAAAATCACCAATAGTGATTTCATGTGACTTCCCTATGTCTTTTTCCTTAAGAGGTTGGTGATTTCGATCATCATTAACCCTGGGATTTGGGCATTGGTTATCATAATGCCCCATTTCCTTGCACTAGTAGCATTGATGTTTTGGTGGTGAGTTCCCTGTAGTCTTTTCTCTATTCACATCATTATCTACCGTTTCCCATTAAATCGACACTCAGATACCATATGACCTTTCTTTCCACACATAATACATTTTCTAGTCCTTTTATGACAATCTCCACCATGCTTCTTTCCACACTTTGATCATAAAAAAACATTTATCTTCTTTTCCCCATATTTTTTTGAGATTTTTCCTTGAACTCCATCATTCTTTTCTTGTAAAAATCATGGGATGGATATGTAACACCAACTTACAGTTCCATCTTGATAGCACAACAAAAAATTTATTCATAGCTACTTAAGTCTCTTATTGCTAATCACTTTGATGACTTGGTTTTAATCCACTGAAGAATCTATTAACTTTACATTCTAGTTGGATGATAAATGTAGATGCATACCTTGCAAGGCTTGTAAAATTCGTCTTGTGTATACCAAAAGATTCATCATCCTTTTTCTTAAGCTCAACGAACTCCTTTTTTTATCATTGTTCAAAGAATATGAGAGAAGTATTTATTGAAAAACAAGTTCTTGAACTCATCCCATTCCATGGATTCAATTTCATCTTGGGGACTTGTATTCATAATTAGAGTCCACCACAGGTCTATTTCACCATCTAAAAAGTAAATAGATAAAATGACTTTTTCTTGTTCTGAACAGCGAAGTATTGAAAATACACATTCAATGGTACTAATCCATTGTTCAGCAATAAGTGTATCTGAAGACCCATTGAAAGAAGGTAGATGTTGCCTCATTAAGGAGTCAATAGAATATTGTTCCCTTCTCTGCTGATTTGGTTGTCCAGAATGATTCATAGCTTGTGTATGTTTAGAAATAATATTTTTCACTTCAACTCCCACAAAATAGGTTTTTTCAGGAGGACAATCATTGCATTTTCCATTACATTGATCAAAACAGTTCCTCCGTGTTCCAACCATCATCTAAAATACCAAAATAATAATGTAGGAGGCAAAAATAATTCTAGGAAAACAACATAATAAAGGGGGAGTACTTTCAATATATAACATCTTTGGTTTAATTATAAGCTCATTACCGTAATTCTAGGACTCTAACTTATACATATACATAACCTTAGGGACATCACTACACATACCTTAGAAATATCTCTAGGGATCTCACTAAAGTTTTCACATACTAGTTTTCAAAGGTTAACTAAACCTTCACTCTGATACCAAATGTAGAGACCGAAATCTTAACGTATATAGAAATTACATTATTTTTTAATAATACTTATTACATAACAAAAACAGACGCACAAAGACCATATTAGTTTAGTGTCTTTGGAAACTCGGAACATAATCTTCTAATCATGGTGAATGATTTTCGACATCTCCTATAAAGATATTCTCTTTTGTTTTCTTACCAAAAACCTTTATTTATATCCTGGTTAAAAGAAAACATAAAAATGGTGAGCTCAAATGCTCAGTAAGGGTAAAATTGAGAACATAAACAATTCATAATCATTTGAACATAAAAACATAAAAATAAAACATGAGTAATGGAATAAATCGTGGCAGTACATATGGCATTGATCACAAAGGAACATTAATCATGATAAAATATCATGGGAATAAAACATGTAATTGTGGAAAACCATTTATAACATGATATGATTTCCATAGTAGTCTAGGCATTGTGGCCAAAACCATCATAGTGGAAAAATTCCATTACTGAACCGGATTTACTTGTCGTTCCAGCCCTGTATTACCGAACCAGATTTACATTCTGTTCCATCGATGTCTATATCAAGAGATATAATTCTTTACCTAATGCATTGGAGGGAGATATAGGTCCCACCCATCTCATAATGAAATCATTCTTATGTGTTCCACAACAAAATCATAAATCATTCATCATAACCGAATGAATAAAATGGGTTTTATAAATATCATCCCATCATAACATAATCCACAAAAAACAAATAGATATCATTTCATCATAAGAATAAAAAAACCATGTAAATAAAAGAGACGTTATACATGAAACAAAAACATACTAAATAATTTAATCTTAGATGGAAAATCGTCTTGAAAAAACACCTGAAATGAATTCATGACCAAAATATCCATTCTTCATCAAAATCATTTTCTTTTCACAAAATGGAACACAATTTGAAAATAAAATTATTTTTTGAAAATAATCATGAAATCTTGTAAAGGATAAATTATGTAAATAAGTCATTATGAAACCATAAAACCCATTCATGACGTATAAGTTAAAAAACATTATTCTCGTACTTTTTCCGGAAAAGAAAAAATGTTTCTCATATTGTAATCAAAAGAAAGATTCCTTCCATAAAATGTGTTAAAAGTAAAAAAGGGTAAAAATTAATTTAAACATTCATGGAAGAATATTAAACATTCTATTAATTTTTTTTTGAGAAAACATGGACATTGATGATAAACATAACCCTAGTAAATACTTACGAATAAACAATCCCGGATAAGAACGAGATTGGAATAATTATCCCTTAGCAATTATAATCTGTGGAATAACACGTGTTCTAAAATAAATCGAATGACATAATTATGTAAATATAATATTCTTCATAATAAAAATATTAAAACCTGCATGGTAATAATAAACACCATACTAAATAAATAGTTGGTGCTTAAGGCATATGTCTCACATAAATAAAAGTGAGACGGAATAATCCCTTACCGTAGGTACAATTTCTTATGTATATGTATGAGACTCCTATATAGAGGTTTTAAACATATTATTAGCTTGTAACAGAACCATAATAATATTTATGATATCATATATGATTCACTAACGACTTTATGTTACCCGTTCATTTGTCAATTCCATGTTAAAGCAGTGTTTTGGCTAAAATCGTTTCATTTATCATACTTGTTTGGACTTCTTGTTATTGGTATCATTACATATATCATGATTTAATTACTTCAAAAATGTAAAACATGATTTATATATAATATATATTCATAATATAATATATATAATAGATCCATAAATGGAATAAAATACACTGTTCATGGAGACGGTAGGCCGTACGTACACATGAACGCTGTTTTCGTTTCCTTTTTAATTTGAATGGAAGTAAATAACATATTCATAAATATAATAAAATTATTATGTCATAAATTTGATGATTATTTATTATATGTAATTAATAATCATTCTTTAATGGTTAACATGGTGAATGAATCTCATCTCATCGTGGATATAGTAATCCGTACGTACGCACGAACGATGATATCATTACCATAATTATTGAATGGAATTGAAGTTGATGACATAACATATCAGAATTAGTATGATGATATATTAATCATATATAGTTATTATTTCCACCATTATACCCATCCATGAAAGGTGGTGTTGGAAAAACATATTACACCCCGACGTGTAGACGGTAAGACATATATACGCACGTGCGGTGATTTCATTTTTTCATAGGATTGATAGAAGGTGAAATAGGGTTGTTTCATATTTATCATATTATATTAGTATATGAGTGATACAGATGTTATTACATCATAACGAACAAAGAAAGAAGAGGAATTAGAAGATGAAATAAATTTGAAATAATCGGTAAAGGGTATTACCTCTTCTTCAAGTGCTTCTTCTAAACATCCTCTTAGGGCACTAAATTTGGTCTTTGAAGAGGACAAGGACCTCTAGTATGTTTCTAAATAATTGGAGAAGGTAAATAAAAATGGTTTGGATGAGCTTGAAGGCGCAAAATGTTGTGAAGATGAGAGGAAGGAGGTTCCCTTTTATAAGAGGGGAGTGGGGCAGTTTTGGAATCCTCTAAAATATTAATTTATAATAAACCCATACCCCACATAAAAATATCCAAAATGACCAAAATAAAAATATTATATGAGATAGGGTTGTAATCAAATAAGACAATAAAATTTATACAAGTTGGGAATTTATTTTAAACCTTATCAACTTGATTTATCCTATTTAATCTATTTAATTATATTTGTGGTAATAAAATTATAAATTATAAATTGTTATAAATAATTACTTATGTGTTTATAATTGTCCATAATTGGATACGTTATGAAATTTTTGACCATATAAATTTCAATTTATAATTTTTAAGTATTTTTGTGATTTTAAACAATTTAATAATATGTAATTTTTATAAAATAACAATAGTGTCAATTTTGACACCATTCGTTAACATGAATTTAAATAAAATCCACACAGAGGATATATTCGATCCAAAATATCTAATAGATTCATAACATGTCATATTTATATGGAAAATTCGTGGAGCATATTAAATAGTTCATATATTATTTATACTAATATTTTAAATACCATTTATTTGATATTTCAATCAATAACTTAATTTCTATATCACTATAGTGTCACCATTAATAATAATTATTTAATCCCTAAAAATTATAAATAAATTTAAATTATTTAGATAATTTTATTAGATTTCTGGAGACTATTTATGTTCGATGTTTTATGAATTTTATCACTAAATTAAAATTATTACACTTATATGATATAAGAGGGTGATATGTTGTCACTTTCTTTAGTTTTAATAATAATTACATCATTTTCATCGTCAAAAGTCCATGAAATGAATTTATTCTGACCCTTATGTGAATTGGTCTAATTTTATTTATTCAATATAATTTTGGAAGGTTTTAGAGTAATTATATAATCTTATTTTTGACCTTAATTACACGATTTACCTTTAACAGTTGTAAATAAAATTTACAGTAGTTACTATTCATAATGTCTAAAATTAAAAAGTTTCTGATTAACATATTTTGGACCTATTGATTCCAAATATGGAATTGATTTTTTCAAATTTAGAATAGAGAAGATGCATTATTTAATTTAGAATTAATCCCTCTGTTCAGAAAATGGGATTTAAAAGTAAAAACATTGGGAAAGATTGAAATGTATTTAACTATTAATTCAATATAAAATTAATGGAAACAATTTAAAATATATTAAACGGTAAAAATATATTATCTTTATACATCAAAACCATTCAATATTATAATTTAACCATATAAATTATCTTGATGAAAAAATATTTTTTTAATTAAAATTTAGCGTATTTTTACTATTCATCAAAATAAGAAACTTATCATAAAAATATCAAAAATTTATCCAAATCAAATTTTTATATCTTGATTCCAAATAAGAAATTTATTTTTTCATATTGAGCTTATAAACATGTCAATAAATGGATTTAAAATGGGTGCGCCATCAAAAGGCGGCAAAACTACAATTTTTGGAAAATTCATATCTTAAACAAAAAATATATTTTTTCTCATACCATGATCTAGAAAATGTGTAAGACGAATTATAATGTTATAAAATTAAAAATGAGGTTAATAATATTCTTAACGGCTAGTTCATAATTACATTATAACAATATATCGTTGTTTAGTGAAACTCGATATTGCGTACAACACATGCTATTGAGGAATGTCACTCTTGCATGAAACACACACCAAGAATAGTGTTTGAATATACTAAAATCTAATACGGTGTTGTGTATAATGCAAGTTAATCATGGGGTAGTGTAAAAAACCAGATATCAATGAAATTTAAAAAAAAATACTTCCCATAAAAATCTCGGGGTGTTACACACAAGGCCTTAACGAAATCTTATATGTAGTCTTGGCACAATGCCTTGAATATGTGGTTATGAAAGTCTGGGGTTATGAATTCCATCATTATGAAAGTGGCTATTGATATTGCATGTTATTTTTCTACTAGTAAAATATCCATGTGAATAATTAAATGGAATCATTTGATTTTATCTTTACCATATTTAGCTGAAGTTTTATTTGAAAAGGCTTTTGTTTTAGTCTTATAAATTGCCTTATATGTTTATAATTATTTATTAATGATTATGCTATATTGTTATCCTTACTGAGCATCTAAGCTCACCCCTTTCTATTTCCTTTTTCCCAGGATGAGAATAAGTATATTATGACTGACCTGTAGGGATAGTCTATGCAATCTCAATGTTGTCTATGGAAACAATGTTGTTGTAGTTTTCCATTTTATGATGTAATATAAACCTTATGAATGTATCTAGTACTTCCATGGCTACTAAACTAATCGTTCCTTCAAGGCTTGAACTTTTGTGATCATACCCATGATACGTAATAATGCACCAACTCTGGGCTTCGGGGGTCGGGGCGTTACACTTAAGGGGGGACTAACTACAATGATGCACAATATCCATTATAATCTCTAAGGGATTTTATAACATCATAATACCATTATAAGTATTAAAATACATACCAAGGATATCCATAATAGTCATGGATATAATGATATGTGAATCATCTATATCGAAGAGTGCTAAAGCTAAAACAGATTCTAATAAAATAGTACCCCTAATTGTAGAAGGTCCTGGTTCCTTATCCTGAAGGGTCTATTGCACTGCATACGCTTGGAATATACCGCGGCACTGTGACACTACTTGGATAAACCCAGAAGATCCACTGTATTTTCTCTGTGAACCTGAGTTCTAGATACAATGACCATGACCACCACCACGTCTTGATCTGCCTAATGTACTCTAGTTATCTGATTAGTGAGAAGTTTTTGACTATTCTCTTGAATGTGGAGTCAATGTATCCCCTGTCGCACTGGATGATAGAAGAAATGTTTTGGAGAAGTTATGTAAATGGACTATTTTTATGAATGTACAACACTCGACCTTGTCCCTTGTATAATGTGGCCTCATATTTTCCATCCTAACACACTGGTATCACCACAGCTGGTAACCTAATGGGATTATATGGCTACTAATATCACTGCTTGGAATCTCCAATGACGCTTCCTACTAACAATCGATGTAGTTCTAGATATCTGTACCGAGCCACCCTGGATCACACCTCCAGCTTCCCTTATGTCTCACTCTTTGATCAATTCCGGATTCAATATTCCTTTTAGAATATTTTTCAGAATAAATTCACTAGTGATCAAATATTAAATCTCAAACCACCCTAGAAATTCCTAAATTTTTATAAATCATCACCCATTTGAATATGTTAAATGTATTGGATAGCAGTAATGTGTCCTGGATAATCCATGACTGATATCTCACCCTACTCTAAATGTATGAACTCCTAGAATATATCAGACCTTAGTGTCTCAAGACAGAAATAGATATATATGGCAATATGAAACTCCCTATATGATATATCACAATGAAAATACGTATGTGTGATCCTATCCCACCATACACTGGCACTATCACACATCATGTACGTTAAAAGATTCACCCTCCTCTTAAGATTCATATCTATGTTCTTAAAAATAGATAGCATGGACTCTAGGCATGGATCGTATGCGTTCTTCTTCCATCCCATAAAAATGTGGGTGGTTGTTGCTACAAAAAATCACATGTCAACATTTCCATAGTCAGGACAGGTCGCAGTTCTTCCTGAATAGTCTACATAAACCACATAAATCTTCTACAGAACTATGCCTCAACATCTTTTTGTTGGTATAAAAGTTGGTATCATAGATAGAAATACATGAGGATCCATTGGTATCTCATGGTCCACCACCTCCGAGGTGTGATCATCAATACCCTCTTAGAGTACAACTAAAGGTCTTCATGGTTGAATGACTCTAAAATTCCAAACACATGGATCCATTCTAGATAATAATTAATTTTTCCATCTACAAAGACCAAATATCAAAATTTGGATATGTGAAAACCATCCCCTATAAGAACACACTCCATTTTCAGACCTATGGGTTAGGTTTGGGAATCAAATAATGAGAGACACTACCAAAATCACACTTCTAAGATCATGTCTCATCAATTCTCAGCTATAAGACATTACTATTTCACTTGGATGCAAATTTATTTCATTTCAAACTGAGTTCACATTCACATTCATTTAATTAATACTCATTCCATGTTTATCACATGCTATTTTTAGGGTAATCCAATGGTACACCAAATTCTAATCTAGGGGGACCACACTCCCCAGGGATCAATGCTTGGAATCCACCTACGACATATGACAACACAATTCACTAACTGTTGGTTCATAATCCATGAAATTCAAATCCGACAGAGCCCATACACCTCATGGACCAAATGTTGGATTCCATATATTTTTTAGCATAAAATATCCTAATATACTTATTTCAGAAGTAAGAATATATACCACATAACCAAAAACAATGGCATGCAATATGTAATTCATCATAAATGGCCTGGAATAATGTATCGAATGTGAAATCAAGAGGGTTCATATATGATGAATGATATGTAATACCATCAATTCATAAGGTTGAAACAAAATGGAACCCAAATTCATATCAACAATAAAAAATTCAAGTGTATCAACAAATGGAGGAATCAATTTTACAGTAATATCTAATATATAGATAATTGTAATTCAATGAGAGGAAATTTGACTATTTCTTGTAAAAAGGTTAGCTACACCTGATCACATATCATTAAAAAACTCTAATTACTTTAAATCAGCACCAATGAGTAAATAAAACTTGAAAAGAAAGATCATCTAATACCACCTTGTAACATCCCAGACCTGGACGACACTTAACAGTGCCCCAAGCACTATGGATCACATGACCTCAAGCACAGCTCTCCAAATGGCAGAGGCTTATGAAATGTAGTGAGGTCTTGGGTGACTATGTGGTGAGACTATTACCTCATTACTATAGTGTAGCACATCAAAATATCAATAATATATGAAATTTGTAGAAGAAAATAACCATACATTAGAAATAAATAGAGGAAGACAGATAATATAAACAAGAGAGAAGTCATATCATAAACAAGATTATGGTACATTTAACATGTTATAACAAAAAAAACATGTACACAATAGGCATATATAAAACATGTCCAAAAATTACAAAAAGGATTAAAGAGGCTCATCATCATCACAATCCGTAGATTGTTCCAATAGTACACTTCTCCTAAGCAGCATATCGAGTACCTTTGTTAGGGTGATTTCCCATACCAATACCCATAATCATATAATCTGTTTTTGTCCAAATATATGACCCATATATAGAGAGAGACTAAATCCTAGTAGACAACCACCCATGGTCGATTCCAACGAGTCAGTGAATATATATTACAGGCAGTGTCCCATAAGAAAATCAGTAACCAATGAAGAACTCAATAGTATACATCCTACATGAAAAGGTTTTCATATAATATCTATTTAGAATTTAAATTACATTTAAATTTATAAGTTTATCATTAATGCTCAAGCCTAACATCCCCTATGTAGATATAAAACAAATGATGCCTCTGAGGGTCATCTAAACAAAACACGTCATGATTGAATCCAACCTTGTGATTTGGATTGGCAGATGTGTAAAAAGTCAATTCAATTATAATTCAATTATGAACCAGATCCCTTAAATTACATTAGTAATTTGGAATTAATGTATCACTCTAGGTGAAATAAAAACCACCACCCTAGAAGATCATCCCTACAGGATCATCCCTATCAGACCTGTCAGGAACTTGGTATATCTCTAGGTGAGGAATAACAACACAACCAACTGAGTTTGTCCTCATCAATTCTCAAAGAAAGAATGAGTATCACTAATAGTCAAATGCACCTTTGATTATATCCATGTAATTCTCATATGAATTAATGTATCACTCATTATATAAGTATATCCTCTATTATTCAATACATGGAATCTCTATATTGATCCATGTATCACTCGGGGCATAATCACATTTAACCATTAAATCCGTCCATTGGAAAATAAGGCGGATCCATGTATCACCCAAGGTATAAAAGTCCATAGCCACATTATTACATCCATGTAATTATAATTTTAATCCATGTATCACCTAAGGATATTTTCCATTATACCAATTCTATTCTATTTAAAATTTCATTTAACATGTAAAGTTCAAAACCAAGAGCATCCTCAAACATTATCACCTGAAAAGGTGTATCAATCCTTGGATAACCTCAAAGGGATTTGACATTCAATTTCACATTTGGAAATATTTAGTATAACAGGTTTCAAAGGCATAACAAGATAATACATGTCTTGGTTATCCTATAACTCACATGGGCATAAAATGAAAAGGTTCAATTCATTTTTATTAGGGAAATTGAAAAATATGAAAAAGTTCAAGGGGCTTGAATCAAATTACTAACTTCGGTGTTTTTAGATTAAAATTACTAACAATCCAATAAATCTACAAAAATTATTTGATTTCATATATCTAACGGGGGTAAAAAACAATTTTATAAATCTAATCCAATTGCATTGATTCAATTCATAGCCTCTACATTCTTCACATGGTAAAGACAATTCAGGAAAAGTATTATTAAACAAGAAATTGAATAAATTGGTCTAGAGTGATGTAATGAATCCCATAGCCTTTAACCAATTATATTACTTGCTAAATATTTTTCAATTCAATTTATAACATATTCCATTTTAACAATCCATAAAACGGATAAAGGAACACCTCAAAGGGGTATCCAATGCATAAAGCTGTAACCAGATATTCAAGGAAACTCACCCATGGGGTTTTCCATATTCGAGGTATACAACCTATAACATTCATAAATACTACTATAATATTACCCAAAACACAACAGACAATAAAGGGGTTTAATTTTAAATATACCGATACCCAAAAAATTGGTGTGCGGCATCGCAGAATATATAAAGGACTTGAAATTCAAAAAAAGGCATGAAACCACGTACCTTAGTTATAATCTAGATAGATCATTAGTCTTTAGATCTTTTTCAGCATTTTTAGGATGAAATCTGAATAATTGATGAAAAATGTGAAATTAGGGCATATGTTTCTAAATTCAAATCGCACAGTCGATATTCAAAAGAATCAAAAATGAATAAAAAGAGTTTAAATATTACCATTGCAGATCCAAGGAGACAAAATGTGATCAAAATAGTGAATTAATGGATAGTAGATCTGAATTTGGAGTATAGTTAGACAAGAAACCAAAATTGAGTGGTGATATCCTACTATGCGTGGAATAAGAACCTAAAAAGAGTTTTAAAATAATTTTAATTAAATCAAAAATTTATAAAATTATGAAAACTGTAGGCCCCATGGTTTCCTCTAGGACAAGGGGAACCCACATGGTTTCCACACATGGTTTAATAACCCTGTAGTAACCAAATGAAAATACTCTACCAAATTATTCTAAAAAAGAATACCAATTCACACAACCATCCGGCTATATCTGCACGGTTTTTCAAACCATGCGTCTATCTATTTTAAACAAATAATTGGGTTCCAGGATTCAGAACATACACATACACCACCGAGACCTCTGTGACCTCAACCATCACTCACATTAGGTAATGTTTAACTAGTGAGACTGAGAGTTGATAAAACACAATAGATTTGTTCCTTAATGATGATCTGTGATCTTACATATCATGTTCATTGAGATCTATATTGGTGGGAAATATGAATAAAGAGATTATGGAATATAAATCTATGAGTCCTCTATGTTAGTCTGTTAAGGTTGAAAAGAATAAATATAATTGGATGATGAAACCATTACCCATAACATCATGTAAATGGGAAAACATGATGGTGGACTTTTTTACCGGTCTTCCAAATATACGAAAAGGATATAAATCGATTTGTGTTGTGGTGGATAATATTATAACCAATACTCAATTCACTTAAATTTTAAAGGACATATCACTCAATAAACATGCAAGGATATAATTCATATAGGTTGTGAGCCTAAATGGAACAAAACTAAAGATTTTATCTATCTGAGATCCAATATTTATCTCCATGTTCTCGAAGAGTCTCCAGCGTGATCTAACTACTAAGTTGAAATTTATTATGTCTTATAATCCATAAATTTATTATAAATATGAATGGACTATTTAGACATGGTAATACATATTTAGATCATTCTAAATGGGAATCAATGTAGGATGTGATCCTCATATTCCTTTTTATGAATTCCAAACATTAATACATTTCACTCAGGTATCCAAATGGATCCTCATGAAGCCCTTTGTGGGAATTAATGTAGAAATATTAAATGTTTTGATGATTTTAGGGAAAAAGATATTTTTAGTTGAAATTTTTTAGGAAATGATAGATATGTTCAATACCATTCAGCAACACATCGGGGTTGAAGATAGTTAACAGAAGGAAATGGTGAAAATCATTGACAAGACCTATTTTTTATGGTCTGGGATTGAGTGTTTGTTTTCATATATCAATGGAAGTGAGTAATCAGAATTGAGAATAAGTGAAATCTAATCCCCATGTCCATTAGTGAATGTAATATTCTAGATCTCATTAGAGATGTGCCTTAACCATTATAACTCCCACCAACCCTTCCTTAAGTACACACTATATTTCATGTATATATCTTGAAGAATCACAACTAGATCCCTAACATGTACTAAACATAGAAATGATATAGCTAGAAATGAATATATCTTATGAATATAAAACAATAATTATATTGAACCATATATACAACGTTCAATGAAACAAGACAACTCACATAGTTAATGTACTATCGTTGCACCATAAATATGAAGCGGACACCAGGGAACTAGTGGAAGCCATGAAGCAGAAGTACCCTTATTTTTTCACTATAGTAAGAAATAATAATCATTTAGGGAAATATTTATTGACTGAGGAAGAATGTAACTCCATGATATTTTGAAAATAAAACATTTTTTGGTATCATATATGACACACAACATTGACCCTATAAAAACAATGAAATATTATTATTTATATAATATTACATATAACATAGCTATTAAATTAAAGGGTATAAATGGGTTAATTTTTTTCTTAAAATATATGTAAATTTCCAATTAAATACAATTGTAAAATTATATTATCAGTAAAAAACCACTAAAATTATCATTAATTTCAATTTATGCTTTAAAAATATGATTTCTTTAAAAATGTTTTTTTGAGTGAAAAATATATAATTCTAGAAAATTTTAGAAGTATTTTTTTATAAAATTATTAAATTCATTTAAATTAGTATATATTAATTATCTTAGGAATATTTTTTTAAAGGATTTATTTCAATGTGAATATCAGAAATACCCATTTCGTAAAACATCCATTTCATTTAATTAATTAATGAAATTTGATATAAAAATTTCTATAACAATTTTATATCAAATTAAAATAAATATTATTTAATATATAAAAAATATTTAATTAAATTTAATACATATTTATATATTAATTTTGAATAATTTATTTTTTGCGTTTAAAAAAACATTTTTTCATAAAAACATTTTTTCCTGAAATCAATTTATCATCGTGTTTTACAAGATTAATTTTAAGTAAATATAATAAAATTGGGTAAATTGAATATTACAAAACGGATTAAAAATTTGTAATAATAATATATAATAATATATAATATGGAAAAAATAATTTATGTTCATAATGATTACTAATGACATTAAAATATTTATTATGGCGTTTAATGTTAAAACTGGTTTATTGGGGGTTTTACTATGGGGAGAATGTAAAAATGACCTAAAAATTAAAAAATTTATTTTTATGGAAAAATTTGGCACATATATCATTTTTTATTCACTAATTATCCATTTTTATCCATTTGAACTGAATAATACATTATCATATTTTATTCATATCAAATATTTCAAGTAGGTGCTCTCCCTAACATGTAAAATGAAAAACCCTATCCTCTCTTATCCACACTACATAATCCATTAAGATCATTCAATACCTTCCCTGATCCATTCCTTATATTCCACTATATTAAAAAGAGTTATTGTTTTTCATAAATCCATCCAAAAAAGGATTTGGGTTTAAACCTAAATTGGGTCCCAAAGAAGAGGTATAATTCTTAACCATACATTTACATTTTATTTCATCTTCTACATATTTAGAATATTATTCAACCCTGATGATATATTAATTTTGTTATATAAAATTTGAAATTATTTTATTATTATAATAAAATAAGATAAATCCATTTCCTCTTAATCTATTGGGAATGAACCCACTGTTCATGTTTATGGTGGAATACCGCCTCATTAACGTATGAAAATAATTTTATGTAATTTATTGTCACGGATGTTTGTGATAATAGATTTAGTATATATATATATGATAAATATATTATCATTATAAATTTCTAAAATTAATAATTTATTAGTTTTCTTACCTTTTAATTTATAGAGTTTTTAAAATAGCATTCATGGGTACGTGATGAATACCACATTCACAATGTGATGTGATTAATTTTTCATTACCACATTGCATGGATGGTATATATAAGTTTATTAAAAGAAATAATACGATATTTACAACATAAATATAATTATTGAAATTAAAAATAACTCTTACCTTCTTTCTCTCATGATCACTGAATAACAGAAACATTACTGATGCATATGTGCACACTATCATCTCCATGATCACAACATTGATTTTCTTTATAACTATATTAAATTATAGGTTTTAAAATTATAATTTTTATAAATAAATTATAATACATTAAAGATTAATATTATAGATATTATGTAATAATTTCATCTTTTAACATAGTTAACCAACCAAATTAATTTTCAAATTATAGGATGAATATCATCAAATTGTCTGATATGATATTAAATGACTAAGTAATTTAATAGGACATGGTATTAAATAAAATATAATAAATAGTAAAATTTAAAAATGTTATCAAGAAATCAAATTATTAACATAATTTTATTTTTCAAGGATATAATGAATTCACCTGTCGAGTCAAGATTGAGGTAAGGGATCTCTCTATTCCATCATTTTGTTTGTTTTATGACCATTTTCTATATAAATAACTTCCCCTCAATTTAGATTTATCATAATGGTGATGAAATAATGATCCTCTATCTGTGCTTATTTGAAAAGCTCTACCATGTATAGAACTATATTAATTGGGAATAAATTTCATGTTTTTGTCATGCAACACAATCTATATACATGTCGTCAAGGATTATCATTAGCATCCATTGGTTTCAAATACCCCTACCACCTTAATTTTAGTACTTTAGACTTAGAACTACTTATAGTGATGTCCCTTTTCTGGGTTTGTATACTATTTCTATGTTATGAATTTGGAGATACTGTATCAATCATAGTTTTCTCATGTTCATGTGTCTTTTATAAAATTTGGATTTTAAACATATATGGTTAATGAATGTTGAAAATTTTCTTCCAAAGTGGAAATCCCACCAATTATATAAGGGAAGAAAAATAGTAGCTAATTTCAGGTCATGCTTAATATAATTTTACTCATGCGTTCACAACTTCCTTTAACTATAGGCCACAACATGATCTTCCAATATCACAACATAACCGATACTAGATCCAAATTCATTAAAACATAACATATATTCATTACCTAGTTATGGAAATATTGAGATGGGGTTCTTGATGAGTTTATAAATAAGCTTTAAATATCATTTCCAATAGGCCTCATTCCACCTGGAGGAAAGACCCTTTCTATTTGGAGCCTTCACCTGAGAATATATACTTTATAAATCCAATACAAAGTGATGATAATTTCTAGATAATCCTACCAAACTAAATTATTCAAGAACATTCATTTGTGGCTACTAAGATATGACAGCTTCAATCTAGGTCGCATCAACTCATATGCCTTATTAATTTATGAATTTTCTAGAGATACAAGATTCTTGTATCCAAATGTTTCACTTAAAAAATTTAGCATACAAATAAATATCATGTAATGTACTCAATATAATTTATAGGTGATCATCATGGTCATTATTTTATCAATAGTAATAAAAAACATCATCAACAAATAAAGTAAAGAAAGAATTAAGGTACCTGTGGAAGATACAATTCATTAAGTACATAAAATTACATGTGAATTAGTTTGACCAAAAAGAGTGATGAATAATTCTTAATTACTATAAAGATACTAAATGTTTGTTTTAAAAAATATCAACATTTGTAACTATGATTTGATGATACCTTGATCATAGATCAATCTTTGTAAAAAAACGTGGTTATATTTAATTGATTGAATATATCATTCATTAATGGAGTAGGATTATTATTTTTATCTTAACATGGAACAATATAAGATAAAAACACATAAAAAGAGTAAACCATCTACCTTATTTATGAATACAGCTGATGCAGCCCAAGGTGATGTACTCGATCTAATGGATCATATACACACTTACTCTTCTTGATTGAACTTAAATTATAACAACTTTGTTAGATCCATTCTATTAAACTAGATTGAAATAGGACTTGATCCCCATGGTATATTGAATGAAAATATTATTGCCCACCTGGGAGTTAACATAGATATTTCTATGTAAACACATCTTGGTAACAATCCACTATGGTAGGAAGAGACCAATTTTTTATTTCACATGTAGCACCTAGATACATTGTTACTAACTGATCTGATATGGTTCCCTAAATAGAGAGTAAAGGTCACACTGCCATTGATTTTATATCCAAATACACCTTTAATACATAAAGAGTTCCATCTCGTGAAGTGATAGAATATTTCTAATCGGGAAAATAAACATGCAATTTAAAATATACCGACTAGTCTATCCCAAGTATTAAATAAAAAACCATCTCTTGGGATATAATATCATATAGAACCTATACAAAATCATTGGTAATAGAACACATTGCTAATTTTAATCCCTTTCACTTCCATTATCCAATGATTGTCTTAACAATATGTATTTGAGGCATCATTTCCATTTGTTATCCCAATTGATCAACCACAGAAGAGGCTTCAGAAGAATGTGAATCATCATTATCAAACAATACATGCATTAGAGTCATGTTAATAAGGTTGATACATCACACCATTATGGGAATCGATTTTTTAGTCAGGATAGAATAATCTACTACATATAACTATTGCCAAGAAGTTATAAGATAGCTCTTTCATCCCAGATGATGCCCAAAAAAACAACTAAAGTGTTCCAGGATATATCATGGTTGACCTAGGTCTATAAATAATATATTTCTTATGGGGAATATTCCATTTGATCCTATAAATACTAAAATTATTTCCATCTAGTTTATTTCCCTGATTTGAGAAGATTATGAAAATACTTCCTAATATTCCCTTTCTATTGATTATTGTTGAAATTCCACATTTGTGTAGTGCAATCCTTAGTACTATCAATATGAACACAAAACTAGAAACAATATATTTCATTTAAAAAATGGTAGATAAGAGAATGAACTCATAGAATATTATTATTTGTTTCCTTCATTCTCTATGAGTAACTCTCACACTTGAATTTACTTCCTATACTGAAGATCCCACCAGCACCTTTGTGTACGAAGTTGTCCCCACTACTGGTATTCCTAGAAAGGTCTCTCAATCCAACGAGTCCCTCATTCACCATCATCTTATAGATATTAATAAGTAACACTACCCCCTTCGTGAAAACATTCGGTTGGCGACCCACCTTTTTAGAGTGATTTTAGTAGATTATTTAGTCACAAACATAATTAACTTTGTTTATTTGAAATAATGCTTCCACACTATCTATAATGAATTTTTATAGAAACAATATTTGTTAAAATAGTTCCAAAATCATATCCATGTGATGTTTCTATCCAACATAGCTTAAACAACTATGTCCCACTATGCTAGAACCATGTCATCATGAATACATGTTCCCAGATTCACTATCATCTCATTTGGAGTCGCAATGAAGATCAAAATTTTGGTTATCCTTGTCATCAATAAATCTTCTTATTCCATTCTAAAATTTCTATGAAACACCATCGGTTCTACTTTATAAAATTAGATGATTAATTCATCAGACAAGGTTTGTCTTTCCTAGGTCCCTTATTAAAATCCTACACGGCGTTAAATATTACCCTAACACAAATCATGGTTCACATGTGTTATGGGTGGAACAACATTGTCAGTTTATCCCTCTAAATGGTTTCTTATTCTTTTTATTGGTGGAATTATAATTCTATAAACCATTTCCAATTTCAATAATTTATCACATTTTACAATACAAATTTCTAGGGTTATGCATTAAATATTTTATTAGAATAACAATATCCAAATATCAAAATCAAATAACCATGTGATAATGTAGTCATAGTTGTATGTATCATTAATAATTCATGATATCTAGAACTCATCAAAGAAACCAGAATTGATGAGTTGATGACACACCTAGAAATTATTAACATTAATTTTTGTATCCAAACCCCCTACTAACTTGAATATGTAATAAAAAGGATAAATGATTATTTCTAAGGTATAAGTTTCATGTTATGAAATTCCAATATCCTTGTTACTAACCAAAATTAGGGACCAAACAAAATAATACCATTTTATGTATTATCTCCCAATCTATTGGAATTGATCGATTCAACGGTGCTACAAACTATATCTGACATTCCTTGAGCATCAAAGGATAGGAATAAGTTCCATGGTATTAAACACATAATGATTGGGAGAATGGTCTACCTTGTAATAAAAAACTATTACACAAACGTAATGAGACCAGAATAATAAAAATAAGGACATATATATAAATGATGAATCTACTAAATCCAAATGTTAATAAAACTGACCAACCTATAAATAAATAATGAATCATTGAACAATATTACAGTAACATCAAATTATTATAGAATATAAATCTAAAATTCGAAATTAGAAATGAATCATGAACAATGGTGGAACCACACATTATAGAGACATAAACCACTCCATGATCTATCCCCACCATCTATGATATCGAAATCTTGGAGAACCAATAGATAAATAATAAACCCACCCTTTCCTATATCATAGAAAACAATATTTAAATATGAACCAAATTTTATATACAAGTGGTGAGTAAAAATACCTATTAGGAAACACCAATGAGAATTTTACCACTAGACATTATGACTAGAATCATTTTTGGTAACATGGGTATAAAATTAGAAGAGAGAATATTGACCATAGATAAAATATTTTTCACCATATAAATTATAATAGATGAAATGGTTTTACAAAAGCAGTTAATAAAAAAAATTCCTTTATAGGTCAAAAGAAGATCATACAATTCAATATGGTATAATCAATCATGTTCTCTATCTCTCTCTCACCTATGCATGCCAAATAACATCCCAATGTTTGTGAGAGATGATATATCCTCCTCCAAGCTATCACTTGGAGGAAATAATTTATTGTATATTTATAGTTGGAACTTAGTACTAATTATATTTCAATAAGGACTCAAAAAATGTGGTCAATAAAATAGACTAACCATATTCCTTTCTAGATTTCACTGATAGTCCTATTTTGCCAATATCATATACTAATACAAATTTTTTATTTTAGGAAATCATTTTGTTTCAATTTATCGACCATATTAGGGCTAATAACTAAAAACTAAATTCAAAATCCAACCAATGAGAGATAATTTTAGTAGAATTAATCTATGGTAAGTCATTTAAAAGCATAAAGGATTTATTTAATAAATCCATGTGCCTTCTTATTCTAGTAAATATTGATAGAGGAAAAAACAGCCTTCTTTTGTTTAGTTTGGTATGATATTTATTAGGATATTACATAGATCAAAAATTTTCCATCAATTCAACATTTATTTCCATAATAAAAAACTAAAATATTCATTAGAAATAAATTCCATATATTGAAGAAAAACAAAAATATCCATGGGAAAACTTGAAGTATAAAGAATATAATGGGAACTAAATGAGGGGTTAGAAGTGCATGATGGATTAAAAACTCATTGATAAAATAAATCATGGATTTTAAATATGAATCATTTCATTTCAATATAAAGAAGAGACACACCACATCAGGTAAAAACTTGATAATATATTCACATCATGAATGGGTCTCACATTATGAAAGGTCTTATCCATCAACCCGAAGAAACCCTTTCGCTCTGTGATGTAACAGAGGAAATATTCCTGAAATACTGTCACGTCACGAATCACCATTTCTAATGTGAATATTTAATATTTTCTGATTATATATTCTCTTCTATTTAGATATCTGAAATCCTCTAGAATGTTATCCCAACCACAACTAACTAGATATATGATACATAAAATTACAACATTCTTAAAATCGATGTGGGGAGGGGGGTTCTATAATAAATATCACATTTAACACGCACACCAACATGAGGGATAAAAACAATTTTTAGGCCTTCATGATATATTTTATTAATTTTGGAATGTATTGTACAATGATTTGGAATTTTATTAATGAAATTCACTTCGTATTGAATAAATTCCATATTATGTAATATAGTTATAGTTATCACACGTACTATATTTCATTTATTATTTTAGACCATTATAATATATCCCCAAATTTTTCTATCAAGCATAGAATACCATGAATAATAATAAAAATTGTTAATACTATTGTTCTATATTGAATATTAATATTAATATATAATAAGGCATGTGATAATATATAATTTTTTAGAAGAAATACATGATGGTCCCAACTAGTATAATCACACCTTGTGAATCCTATCTATTGAAGCTTCAAAGGGAGATAAAATCATTGGTATTTTATGTTAATAGAGACCAAAATAATTTCAACAACTATAAAAATTAGTGAAACAATTAATGCAAGAAATTCAATAATATAGATATCACCACCCAATTCATCTTTTCCAATACACTATAAGAAAGTAATGATGTTATACACTTTACCCCTAAGATATATGCTACTGTAATAAAAGAATATTTATAAGAACCATAGTAGTATGGATTTTTATATTTTATTTATACTAAAATCCAGATTATGTTGATCTCTTTTCATTTTATCATGATATATATATATATTATTATATAATGAGTTTGAAAAAAAATATTTTGATATGATGAATCCAAAAATTATTTTTTGGGATGTATATAGTTTCAATTAAAACATAATTTTGTTAAACCCAAGAATTTGTACATAAATGATATTTTGATAAAATATTCTATAATAATTAATATTCATTTAAATAAAATTGTTAATTTAGTTCAATTAAGTCTATTATAATTTTATATGTGTCAACATGTTATTTTTTCATAAAAAATTTATTTCATTAGTATCTTATGATTGTTATTTAAAAGTGTACAATCATATATTTAGGTAATTAAATTTTGTGAAATAAAGATCATTTTTAAAATCAAAACATAAAAATTATCACAAAAGTGATGTAACAAATACTATAAAATTTACCCTGACCAAAAAATGGTTTTCCCATTAAAATAATTTCTTATTTGACTAATTTTACCAACATATAATGGATCCTCCAAAACCACAATTAAATATTTTTATTTCAAAAAAAATATTTATGAACATGACTCACACCCACATCTTTAATTACATTATATTATTGAGTTTTATTCTTCAACTAATTAAGTTTACTATCTTTTCGTATGTGGAACAAACAATCGAAGGGTTTGTAGTTTTTATTATTTTATCACTTAGAGTCCAAAACATATCCTTAGAAATTAATAAGTAATACCCCTCCTTTGTCCATAAAAATCCTCCCTTCAGACTTTTACACTTCATTGAAAACTCATATATCACTAATTTTATCTCAAAATCACTCTCTAAATCCAACAGAGATCACTCGAAATATCTTCAGCATATCATGTGAATATTTATAAAACAACCTCTCAAGGTATGAGATTCCCTTAATCTTCTAATTTCATCAATTAATTTCTTTGTATTAATATTTTTCCCATTTTTCAAGTTGACATTTTATTTGAACACCACTTTACTATAATTATGAATCAAATTTAATGAGATACCACCATTCACAATCATTAATCCCTTCTATTGCACATTATAAAAAACTGTTATGCCGCCAAAATTATTATGCGATCTTGTAGGCCAATTTTTTTTGTTCTAAATTCCCATACTCATTTCCACTCATGGTTATTCACACAGTTCTACATATACATCATTGACTAGGGTATTCTATTTATGTAACCTATAGTATTTAATAATGGTTTTAGATGTGAAGAAATGGGTTTTTATCTAGTATAATATATGTTTCATATAAATGAATTTACATGAAATCTTTATAATGGGTGGGATATAAATTACATATCCCAACAATGAAATTGGTATTTTTTATCTCATATGATTCATGTATAGTTCATTGGAGTTTATTTAATTCACAATATGCCATGATATGTTAGTCATTAACCTTTGCTTATTCCTATTATGTAATGTTTTATGTTAATTCTTCATTCCAATTAATCATGGATTTTATAAAAATATATCATATATTTATGTTCATAGTTAATATTCACACATTTTTATGTTACAATGTTATTAATTTTATTCATGTGTACTACTTTACATAATTATATGATCTAATTATTCCCTTATTAAGATTTATATGTAGCTTGTTTTTTTAAATTCCCCAAGTATATTCCATTGTTGTAATTAAATATAAATTTCATAAAATGGAATATTATGGAGTTTTAAAATAATTTCATTATTTAAATGATTAAATTTATTTTGATATGAATTTAACTACCTAAAACCATAATTCATATTGAAATTTTGGGATTGTATTATGTGTATAATTATATAACAAATCAGGAAATAAATTATATGAATGATATATTTTTTCATAGTTCGAATCTAAGAAATGTATAGTGATTCTTGGTGAAAATAAATTGAAAACCATGGATAAATCCTCTGGGAATATATTAAATATAAAAAAATATTCCTAATTTATTTCAATTATATAGTAGTTAGTTATCTTAGAAATCACATCCCAATATAGATATTGGAAAGTGGATGTTGATGTAGAATAGATGTATATATTGGTAATAACATTGAAATAGATTATTAGGTACTAAAAGAAACTCTAACTAGTTCCTGATAGAGTCCAAAGACTGGACACCTATATAGAAAATCCATTAGGATATTCTTTGGTTAATATTTTTATTTATAAAAATTATTTTCAAGGGAAAAGAAATTATTATCATATTTAATGATAGGAAATAAGAAAAGAAACACATATATTGAAACCTAGAAATTAAATATCTATGGAATAAATTCCATTTATGGATTATCCCTTCAATATTCATTTTTTTCCTTTTTAATGTTTCATAGTTGGAAAGCATATCATTTACATTTTTTCCTTCTCTTAGTGAATGGATAATAATAGGTGAATATAATCAGTAACCAATGTGATGGGAAATTTGGAGACAGAAAAATGAAATATCCAATAAAGTGGGAGAAAAATTTCAACAACTCATGATATATTACATACTCAATTAATTAATGTTTTGACTAGAAACATGAATTATGTTGAACACCCACATCTCCCCTATGAAATAAAATTTATCAATTGAGACCATTATTTAAAAAATGCCTCTAGATTTATGTGGATATATTGATACCTTAATCATATAATAACTGATAAAAATCTATTGAAAATTTCTCCCTTATCCATAAACCATCTCACAAAGAGAAGGTCATTTTATAATTTTACCACTTGTAGGGTGAATATGATCAATAATGGAACATGATCTAGAATAAAAAGCCTAAGGAATATATTGATGAAATGGTGTGGAAATAATTTAGAAAAATGTTTTTCATTAAATATTTTTCTTGCACTCTCCACATTATAATGTATAGGATGTTCCTTGAACACATATAAAAGGAAGAAATATCCATTTTGTTGTATGAGAAAAACATCAAATGGCATTCATGATATTACTCTATATTTTTAATTAACCCTAGAATTTATTTTGAATTCTTATTTTTAATGATAAAGATGAATCATTGAAAAGACATGGATATTTGAGTCTTTGATAGCTATAAGGAAAATTTTATTATTTTCCCTCAAAGCTAAAATGGAGAACAGAAAATCTTAAGGGTCTCATAGGACTAGATATAGAAACACCTTGATAGAGTTCAATACCAAGAGTGTTATTGAGAAATAATACCTTGGTATGATTGTATAACATTAAACTAGTCAAAAGTGTGGGAAGATAAATCCAATAAAATAAAGTAGTGGGTAAGTAAATTATTTAGGTGGTAGATAAGGGGTGGAAAACTAGATAATGGTGTATTGAGAAAGCCACTAATGTTATAGATGTGGGAATTTTATTGTCTACCCTCTGCCTATTGTCCAATGTTTCAACTAAAAGGATCATGTACACTTTGAAAAATTGTGAACTAAGCCAATTTTTATCATATATAAATGTTGATAACAACCAAAACACTTATAATAAAATGGAAATCATATTAGATCACAACTATTGAGGTGGATCCAGACAATGATGCATAGATAGGTATACTAGTTATTCATTGAGGAATAGTGAGTTCCCTATTTTAGTCTAGTTATATTCATTTTTTCATGTAAAAAGTTTTTAGTAGAACTATAAAAACACCACCTTGAAACATGAAGTCAAGTCATAAGTGAAAATGACCAATGGGAAAATTATTGCATCCCATGTATATAAATTTTCCCCTATTAAGATTCATTGGATTAATTTCCCCAAAAAACATTTAGTACTATTTTTATAAGAATTTAATTGTATCCTGGGTATGAATTAGTATTCCATTTATAAAGCTAACATAAATTCATAGGATAAGGATATAACCCTTTATATTTTCAATCAACATCTGATTCTATACAACTGTAATGAAGAGGTCGGATATCCATTGGAATCATCATCTTAATCATGGATGCTATTTCCTTACTAGAAATAATATCTAACAAAATGATTAACATTATGGAAAATATCATCCATAATGAGATTATCATTTTATGATAATATAATGATGTGTTTGATGAATAATTTCATGGTATTCTTCTTACATGAGTGGATTAGTTCTCAATCTAACATATACCAAGAGATTTTACATTATTAAAAACACTATATAGAATGTGTATTATTGAACTTTTAGAGATAATCAAGCAATGAAAAAGTACTTAGATGAAGTGTTTAAATACCTATATTCTTCATAATATGGTGTGTTAGTCCATTTCATCATGTTGAATGATGGGTTAGTAAAACTATTCATTTATTAGGATGATCTCAATAATATAATGGTAATGAACAAGTATCCTCTACCTTAGATTAGGACTTGTTGTATTAACCACATTTATCCAAGTTCTTATTTATGTTGGATATTTTATTCTTATATAAAAATGTAATGGTTAAGAAGGAAGATAACCCTAAGGGATATTTTTATATAGGCTACAAGAACTATGATTTCATAGTGATTCAATTAGAATTTATTAATTATATAATTATCCTCAGAAAATTAAATAATATTCTATTTGGGTATCACTAAAAAAAAATTTGGTAATCCTTATAGCAGATATTATTATCTCCTATAATGGTTTTGTTGAACATGAGGAGTCATTGAATACTATATTGAACAACTTTTATAAATGTTTTTTTTTCAATAAAGTATAGTAAATCCGAGTTATTAGTGTAGAATGTAAAATTTTTGGGGAATGCTATCAATGGTAATGAGATATCTATAGATCCTTCAAAGACATCATAAATTTGAGTATGTCCCATAATAAATGTTTTGAAGGATTTCCATATTTTACTTGGATTGGATGGGTACTATTGAATATTTTTTGAGAATTTCCATGATTTTCAAACCCACTAAACAAGATAACTTGTACATGAGTAATGTTTTTTTGGATTGATTAATGCGAGGAGAGATTTAAATAGTAAAATTACTGGATAATAACTGCACACATTATCACATTACCCCATAATGTTGATTTTGGATCTACATTGACAGGTCTAAAAAGGGATTGGGATGTCAAATCATGTAAAAGAAATAAGTGATGGCCTATATCTAATTATAAATAAAGACCAATGAGTATAAATACCCATCCTAAGAGATATAGTTGTCTTCTATGATCTTCATATTGAAGATTTGTCGAAATTATCTCTATGAAGAAAAGTTTACATATATATATATATAAAAAATCATCAATTATATATTAACATAAATTTAGTATAATATATGCAAATAATGATTTTAGAGATGATCAAGGATTATGACTTTTCAATCCACTACCATCTTAAGAATGAGAATAAAGTGGAAGATACTATTACTATAAAGTGTTTTATAAACCTATATGTGAAGAGGATTTAAATTTATATAATATACATTATCACACAAAGGATGTGCATGGTAATCAAAAAGGTAAATTTGTCATAATAATATAAAATAATTTATCAACCCTCTATTATTTATAGGATCAATGAGTCCCAAAATGAAGATAATGTGATTTAGATAGAAGTGGAGAATATTATAAAGTTAATCCTTGATTAATATTTTTTCATATCATTTGGAACTAAGATATATATCCATTAGAAATTATAGATTAAGAGGTAAATTATGGGATATGTGAAAACCTCATCATTATTTATTCATATTGGAATAACTAAGATGTATAGGGATCTGAAACAGAAGAAATATGTTGCGATAACAAGAGGTGGGATATTTCAGAATCAGTATATGGATTCATGGTATGACATAATGTCATGGATGAATAATATATGTCTAAGGTTATTACGTAACCATTTCCCATAAAATAATGAAATTGGAAAAAAACCATGGATTTCATAAAAGGTCTCAACATGGCATATAATTTAAATAAAACCATTTCTGTGGTAGTTGTTCACCATACAGTGTTATGGAACTTCATTCATATTAGAGAAGTATTATCTATTGGCTGGATTTCTGTTATATACCTATGATATCATTTAAGGATGTATGTAGTGCCAATATTAATTATATATGATTTAGATATGTGGTTTACCATGAGATTCTATATATGAATTTAAAAATATTTTGATACAAAGCTGGGTTTTAGTATTTTTTATTACTCTTAGACAGATGCATAGTTTGAGAGGAGAATTAATAAACTAGAGAATATGATGATATTGTATGCTAGGGATTTCCAAAAATATTGGGATAAAAAACATCTACAAGTGGATTTCTCATTTAAAAACAGTTACAATTTTAGAAATCAAATGAAAATTTTGGGGCTCTATATGGGAGGAGGCCTCACACACTATCTTATTGAGAATAATTTTGATAGTGGAAGCTGATATGAAATAATAAAGTTCTAGAGATGACGAGAAAGGGAAAACCATTAAATATCTTGAGAAATACACACAAATTCATCAAAAAAACCTATACATGGAATTTTAAATGAGACCTAGAGTTTGATGATGGAGAAATAATGTTCCATAAAATATAACCATGGAATTAGGTCACGAGGTTTGAGAATAAGGGCATGATTTTTCCTCGATATATCTTCCCCTTTCATATAATTGAATTTATTATGGCTATTTTATATCTACTAACTCTCCCATATAACAACTATTATTTACATGATGTGTTCTATGCATCCCTATTATTGATGTACATACCCTACACCTCACATATACTAATTCCATATGCGGTACCTTTAGAAAGTTATCCTTTATTGGATGAGTAGTGATGAAGATCTTAGATCGTAGAGACAATGTTATACTATATATGGAATATCACTTCGTCAATGTAATGTACAAGAACAATATGATTGAGCTGGAGACATGTGAATTATAAGAGATGATAAAACAAAAGTTTGCTTAGCAGTTTTAGTATACAAAATGAAATTATGTGGGAGAAATTTTTTATGGGGTAAAAATGTAATGACATGACATTTTATAAATTAAATTAACTTCTAAATTAAATAATGATTTATTTAGTAATATATTTATAGTGAACACTTTTTCTATTTTTTATTTTTTATTTTTGAATAATATAAAATATATCCAATATTTTTTTTTGATCATAAAATATCAATACACATTATAACCACTCTTAATATATTCATTATAATGTAACCCTTAAGGTTATTATATACTAAGGGTTAGGATTAAATTAAATTGACACACAAGGAAGAATTTATGGCCTCACCCAATGGAAACATACCATATGAATCTCGTTTTCCGAACTTCTACGGTTGATGGAATCACTATACTTTTACCTTGACTAGTTCTAATCCACGATTCAATAATAAAAAAAAATAAAAAACCATTAATGAGAAGAGTGAAATCTTATAAATATCATCACCCAATCTATTCACAATGCCCCCCCAAAACATATTACAATCACATACCATGCCCTTAGTATGTACTCTAGTGTAATAAATTTGTAATTTTAATTTTTAATAAAATAAAATATTATATTGATCACTTTTTTTTATTAATATATATATACATGAATATAAAATAATCATGATAAAAATAATATTTTGATTTGATGAAACCAATAAATGTGTTTCTATGAAGTATATATTTAAAATTAAAACACACTTTTGACAAATCAATGAATTTTTTAATAAATATTTTTTAATGAAATTGTAATATTTATTAATAAATTTTTAAATATAAATTATAACATAAATTTGGGAAGTCTCATATAATTTTTATATGGTTTAGAATGCAGTTTATGTTGCAAAAACAAATATTCTTCACTGGAAAGGGACTACATTTAAAAATACTAAACTCATATATTTATAAAATTACTTTGGGATGTTGAATAAAAGTTTTAAAATAATCACATAGTAATTATCTAATGGTTTATTTTTCCTAATTTATTGATACATACAAATTTTTGGATAAAAATCAATTACTGTATAAATATAAAAGATGTACTATTTCATCATAATAACCCAAATGACATATAATAGATCCTATATAAGAAATCCAGGACCAAATATTTGTTTTCTATTTAAATTACCATGTTTTTTTATTAATTTTAAAGACCTATAAGAAATTCTATGAACCCTATATTATATTTCAATATTTAATTTTTTTTATGAATGGTATTCTATTAGTGATTTTGGATCCTAACCTAATAAAATATTTACTACTACTACTATTTTTTATAAACTATAGGAATACACCATGGGATGTTTTTTGGTTTTTATTATTTTATCACATAGAGTCCAAAACCTATGTTTAGACAATAATAAACAATTTGCATTTATTTATTTGTAAATATCTATCCAATTATCCATTCCTAAGAACTAAAAAACCATTGAAAAATATGTTTCTCTCTTTATCCCTCCCTAAATCCCTCATAAATTTTTCCATGATATTAATAATCTTATACAAAATATTTATAACAATCCCCTGAGATTATATTCCACTTCCTCTTTCTCTAAGTGGTTTCATTGTATTAAGGATTTTTATTTCTAATTGTTCATGTTGAAAAGTGTTTTTATAAAACACCTTCTCGTCCTTATGATTCACAAGAGACCACCTTTCACTCTCATTTCTCTATTCCAAGAATATTTATAAACACATGTTATGCTGTAGAAGCTATTCCTTGATTTACCATGACAAAATTATGGTTTATGATTACTAATCCCCATTTCAATCAAGGTTATTCCCCCAATTGTACCATTCCATAATTCAGTTTTGAATCCATTGAATGTAAGATAAACTCATTAATTATGGGATTTAATGTGATGAAAAAAAATATTATATTTGATGATCTATTTTGTACACAAGTGAATGTTTATGACATTAATTTGAAAGATGGGACTAGATTTATATATCATTTAAATGTATTGGGTAATATTATTGTCACATGTGATACTATATGTGGTTCATGGGTGGATATCCAAAGAACAATATTTTATGATATCTGATTAGTTATCCTTGAATTATGCATATGATGACTTTTTTACTTGTTTCCTCATTTATATGATACCCTCTTTTTCTTTTCGTAGGTTATGTTTTGAAGTTCATGATTACAATTCTATCATTTTTATATCACTATGTTATATATCTATCTCAAATGTACTAAATTACTTCTACCTATTCATTTATTATTCACTTATAAAGCTTCATAGCTCACCTATTTGTAATGTAATTCCTCCATTTATACTATGCATCACTTGAAGATCAATTGAATATAAGGGTAGGTTAAGGAGTTTTTAAATAATTCCATTATATCCCAATTTCATGTTATTGGGATTTGTATCTAATAACCCAAAGAGACTAGGCCTCTATATTTTTTGGTGTTATATTATGTGCATCCTTATGTAATACATCATGAAATAATTTGTATAAATGATAAGGGTTATCATATGTTGATCATTTCAAGTTTAATAAATCAAAAATTATGAATTATGTCTCATTTATATAACCATTTAATTAAAATATATTAATCCAATCATAATGGATTAGTAGTTGAAGTAATCTAAATGGGGGATGAGTTGAAAATATATACAATTTTTTAGTAATATATTGGGTGAAATGTAATCTATGGTCGCATCACATGCAACTAAATTACATTATAACCCATGAAATGTTATAATCTAGAGAAATCATACATTGAAACCAACATATCCTCAATTAATACATATCATATATATATTTTTTAGTGATCAAAATTCATTACATAACCAAGATTTTAATGGATAATGTATATTTTATCTTAACAATCATATCTAAGATAAAAATATAATGCAGACAAAAAATAATTATCTCAAATCAATATATTGTTGACATTATCACATGTTCAAAATAAATAATAATCACATTTAACTACAAATTAATGATAGATTAGTATATTAAATTTATTTTAAATCACTTAATATATGTGAATCATTTCTAATATGTGAAATAACTACAACATATTTTTATGGAAATGGGAAAAGTATTAATGATTTATTGAAACATAGAAACAATGATGTATGTGGTCTTATAAGTCAAAGATCTCAATGTGAATTTTATTACTTTGTTAAGATTACTTATGAATTCAGTTATTATAAGTATGTTTTCCTATGAATCACCTATAATAATCCATTGAATTATTCATAGTTTTTGGTAATGAATTAAAAAATCAACTATTAAAAATTATTAAGACACAAAAATTTGATCAATTATAGAATATTTGAGTTATGGATTTCATGTCTATCTTGTAGATTATGCAATTATATCACATCTCACTCAACCTTTTACAACATATATAACCTTTTTAGATGGATATTCAAGACACTATTCTATATTTCTTATTATATAATGAGTTATATTGAAAATCATATTTTATTGTAGGGTTGTGATCTAAAATAATTTCTTAATAAACGAATTTCCACTAAAGGATATTCAAATAAAACCACACGATATGTGTACTAGAAAGAATCTTAATATTCATTAAATTATATATGGGGTGTAAGGATTATATATGATGCATTACCTAAGATAAATTATGTCATTACATAGGGAAATGTCATTATATTGGTTATTCGAAAGAGATTTAGAGTTATTATATCTATAATGTATTAGATCACAAAGTGTTTTTTCAAGAAAATTTATATACAAAAAATTAATGTGGATATATTCTTATGTGATGACGATAAAGACCCACAATATGATGTTACTATGAAAAAGTGGGACATATAAACTAAAATTGTTCTTAAAATTGAATGAAATTAGTATAAATATGAACTCTAAATGATTGGTTGATTTAAATAACAACCTAGGATATATATATTTGTTGTTTTAGATAAAATTCTATTTAATGTTAATACAGTATAATAAAAAATCTTGTATTGAGACCATCTAGAGTTATTAATCTAATAAATAGATAAAAATAATGAAATCTAAAAAGGAATACATTTATATAAAATATGTTTATAACCTCATTGATCCACCAAAAGTTAAAACTAGTTGGGTGTAAGTAGATATAACATAATAAAACTGGCATGTATTTTTGTGTTTAAACCTAATAATACTTTTAAATAGATAATCATATATATAAATTCCTCATATTTACTTAAAATAAACATTTTCTCCAGTTTATATAGTCTAATACATTCAGATTATTTCAAAAATAGTTTCGGTGTATGAAATTGATATATATCAAGTGGATGTTAAACTATATTCTTTGAAAGAAATTTATTTAGAATGTGTATGTGATAGAACCGGTAGGTTTTTAATTCCATGAACTGTTGTTAAGAATAATAGGTTAAAAATATCCAATTATGTGCGGCTAAAATATTATATTCTTGTGAATATTTATTTTGATGAAGCTATCAAATAATATAATTTTAATAAAAATAAGGATGAAATTTGTGCATATAAATAGTTTAGTTGGAGAATTATTGTATTGTTATTGTTCCCAATTAATGACATTCTTTTCATTATTAATAAAATCTCAATGTTATAATCAATGAAAAAATTGGCTAGGATATTTCTTCTTAAAAAGTTATATTGAGGAAATATAAACTATATGTAAAAATATCTATATCAATATGTTTTAAAAAAGATTACAGTTGGTACAAACACAAACATTAGAAAATTATTAAAATCCATTGACATTCAAAAACAAAAAACAGATCATTATCAATGGTACATGGAAATATTATCTCAAAACATAAAATTATTAAACTTTTGAATAACAAGAATGTAGGAATAAGATTCCTCATTCTTCAACAGCTTGACAAATTATTTATGTTGTGTTGTGTATTCATCATGACCTATCATATGTATTATGTACTATGAGTAAATACCAATAAAATTTGGGTGAAATTCAACATGTTTCTATAAATAATATCCATCATTAATTTAGAAAAAATTAGGTTGTATTCTTAGCTTTTCAAGGAAGGGAAGATATCATTATCAAGGGTTCTACCAATGCTGACTTCTATAATAGAAAATACAACTTTAAATATCAATTATGTTTTTATTTTACTAAATAGGGTAGAGGTAAAAATGAATTTCTTAGGAATATAATTGTTTAATATTATATATAAGAACATAAATATATCATATCCAATATGAATAATGTATGAATTCAGGTAATGAATTTTACTACCGAACATGAGTTGTACTTTGAATCATGCATCCAAATAAACTCTATAGATATAATATTAGAGTGATTATAAATGATAAGTAACCATGATCTCACTAATGATCCCAAAAATATACTTATTAAATTTCATTTAATTCTAGAGATTTTTGATAGTGTAAATATTCAAATGCATCATGTTCCCAATGATAATAATATATTAAATACCATAAGAAATATTCTGATATAATAAAAGAATGAAATCCACATCTTATCTGTTTACATTAGAGATAGAGTTGAATATATTTTCTGATCGTGATAGATTTTTAATATTTTTTACCAAAAATCTACTCACATGTTTTGGGATTGAGGTAATTTTTAATCATGTAATTTACAATAATGAATGAATATTATCATTCAATTATGTATGATTTATAGAAAATGAGAGATCATAAGATATCAACCGCTATGAAATATGTATCACTAGGTTATACCTGATTGATGGTCATCATATAAGGTTGTAATGATATATTAATAGCATTATAGATATGATAACTATAGATAAAAAATCATTGAATCATGGGTTATAAGTTAATGAAATTGTATCCAAATTGACTGGAATCCATTATATGACATGGAATTTATTTTATATATATATAATTACTTTTACTGAGGTGGCATTAGATATGGATCATTCACCTTCATTATGTCAAATAGGCACCCTAAATGTGATTCTTCGTATATTGATTCCAACTATTTTAGAATTTTCCAGAATATAAGTCAATTAGCTTGGAAATTAATCAAGTATATGGATTTGATTAACCATGATAGGATGATTACTACAATATATTTTTTTAACATCAGGGCCCAAAATTAAGCATTGAATAGGTTCATAGAACTTCCAAAATAATTACATGTGATATAACAATATAAGACTTAGTTAGATCCTAAATTTATAATAGGATATATTATATATATTTGAGGTTTAAATTTTCTATATCATGTACATAATATTGATGTAGAAGATAAATAAACTTTTTGAATGGAAATGTTTTGGATTATATTACACCAAACACCTTTGTAATTTGGGTATATATGCTCTTAAGTTAAATTATTATATTATGTGAGATTAGTAATCAATTATAACCATAGAAAGACCCTTTTGGGGTTACAGATAAGATAATAAAAATTAAGATTCTTTTTTGATAATATGATTAGTTGATATTTTAAAAAAATTATGCTTTAAATAAATATGAAAATGAATTTTGTTTTTCAAATTTTAAATATTTAATTAAATATTAGTTAAATAAATAAATAATTATTTTCAAATTATATTGTAAATAACAAGTTAATATAATTATTAATACATATAAACAATGAAATGGAAATTACAAAATTGAATCTGGGAATGGACATTGAGAAATTGGTTTCCAAGATCCATTATATGAGTTAATTTCATAATCTACCAAAATATGACTTTATGCACCACATTTAAAAGATTTAACAAAATTTAAGGCTATTATTGGAGCTTTTATTATTATATAGATGTAATTTAGTTTTGGGGTATATTTAATTCTTTAAATGGCCATTAGAGGATATTTGTTGATCGTATATTAGTTTACTACCAATTTAGCCTCCTTAGATGATATTGAATGACAATATTTATAAAAATAACATGGAAGATGTATTTTATTATTCATCTTTTTTTATTGAAAGTAAAAATTATTGTTTGATTTATCTAGTTTTCATCATCTAATAGAGTTTCCATGTTATTCTATTTTCATAGGTTCTCTATTATATCTCCACTTCATCCCTCTACACTCAACAATTGTGGTGTGACTATCATCCCATGGATAAAAAAAGATCCCATGTAGGAATTTGTGACTGGGTTTGTTAGTGGATATTTATGGAATCTGGATTTCAGTAATTCTTCTTCGATCTTAATAATCATCACAGTTTTAAATGGTAATTTTGATAGTTTTTTTATTATTTGATATGGTATTGGATGGTATAATTATTACTGTGAATGAATTTATATTTTTGATAACATCATTAAAACCATAAACAGAAAATTCTCACATAATACACACCCACATAAAACACTCACCACAAAATATATTCACACATAAAGACACATAATCACCCAAAAAGGCATAGACACAAACACATAAATAGAAACAGACATATACGCCTCACAAATGAACAAAGCAGAAAAGAAAATGATGTTCTTGTAAAAAAAATTCAAGAATATAGATAAATACACATTCAATACAATGTACACAACACACACATACACAGAACACAAAACACAAAACACATAACCAACACATGTATAACTGACACAAATAGAAAAGAACACACATCAACATAAAAAAACAAAAAACACATGTACATACTCAAAAAAAAGTTACACATACTAAATAAATATAAAAACACAAAATAGACATAAAAACAAATACATATATAAACTAACAACACAAAGACAAAAAATATAAAAAAAATTCACTATAATTGAAAAAAAATGTTTTAGGAATATCATCCTATCAAAACACTTGCTGATATACTGTAGAAATTAAAAATGCAAGAGAAAAATACCAAAAAATATACTATTATATGACATCTAAAATAGGGAATAATATGCACCCAAATGAGAACACTAAAATTAAAAATATCCTACAGAAATACATACTATAATTATTATAAGAAATGACATAAAAATAACATGAAAAAACATGTTTTACATGGTTTAGACATACATAAAAATATAGTGGCTAGGAACTAAAAATATCTCATTACAACAAATGGAATCCAAGTACATCAACCCATTTACTTTTTGTTTCCATTCAAAAGTGATCCACCATTCTACTTATAGAATGATCTAATTGGTTTGTCCAGTATCTGTCATTAATTGAAATTTATTGGAAAAGCCTACCTTCCTCAATCTTTACAACTAATCCTCTATTTAGTCATGTACTTCCACTAACTTTTATGGGATCTCAAGCTATCCATCATTTTTTTGAATCATATAGTTTATATCAATATTGTATCTTGGAACCTAGAGACTCACTCATATAGATTTACTTAACTTCCCCTATGGATAAGCACCATCTACAGTAATAACTTCCAAGTAATTGTATTTCAGATATTTTTCTAGAGATTCCAAATTTAATGTGATCTTTTTAGCTTCATCACATGAAATCCCCAGAAGAATTTTTCTACCACTTTGAATATCCTTCAAATAGACTTTGATTTTTGGTAATGACTTGATTCAATTTTTTTCTTAAAAATTCATGATATCTAGATATCAATTAAGTTGAAATTCATCCCCTATAAAAACTATAATCCTACTATAGTTGTATTCAAGGTTCTTATGCACCCATATGATCTCTTTCATTATGATCAAATTCTCATTTCTAAAAAAAATAAACATGAATTTTTCCTCTAGAAAAAACCCAAAATATTTATCCCAATATCTATAAAATTAAAATCCCAATGAATATGTGTCAAGGTTTTACCTCTCTTTAGAAATAATATGGATATAGGTGAGTGCATCAAATAATTTTTATGGGTGTAGTATACCATCCTTAAAAAAAATATTTAGTATAGATCATATTCCATAGGAGAAGAAGGAATTATATTTATTAAATATGCCATGTAATATTTCACCTCCACCCAAGACACCATGGGGAATCCTATTTTAATTCCCATAACTAATTTCATTTCAATTAATGTTAGATTTATCTTTTTTATGGTGCAATTATATTCTGGTGTTCCTGGTATAGTCTGGTCAAACCATATTATTTTCTTCCAGAAAAACTTGTTAAATTTCATTCTTTTGTACACCTTACCATTATCTAAACACAATAATTTCACTTTTCACCCAGTAAAGTTATCCAGCATGGAGATCCAATAGATAAACATTTAAAATTTCATTGTCTTGTTCTCAAAAAATAACACCATCATTTTCCATTATTAATTATATATAAAAATTACATAGTATAGTGATCTTCTATGAGAATGAACCCTATATGTCCCTCATACATTTTAATTTACCAACAATATCTTTTAGTTATTAGTATTCCTAAATTATATTTTTATGTAAACATTATAATACATTACAACAATTCATTCATGGTAGATTCTATACTCCATGCTTCTAAAAATAAATATCCCTTAAAAACAATGACTTTTATCCATTTATCGCTAATATCATCTTTAATATAAGGCCCTAACTTGAAAAAGTAAATCTTTTTACGAGTTATACCTTCTAATAATCTTTTTAGTTATTTTTTTCTAAAATTAATTCAACTTTATACAGTTTTGGAAAAAATTAAAAAAATATATGCACCATCTGTGAATATTATATTGAATCATACTGGATCTAACTATCAAATAGAAATGAATATCTTCCACAATAAGGCGATTTTATACACACATTTTTATTTATGTAAGCTTATCATCCTTGTCCAAATGGAAAAATCTCAAATTCTATGTCTCTCTAGAGCATGTTCATCCACCATATATTACATTCTAAATAATTACAAAATATTGTTATCCAAAATTAAACACTATGATGTCGATTGAAATCAATATCTGGATTATATGACTCAAGACTCAAGTGAACTGGAAAAACATAGGAGTAATACATTCATATATTTTGATATAGTGTTTTCATATCTGATTATAGGACAATTTCTTCGAGAGTTGACAATATTTTCATTACAATCTTCTTTAAGGTGACATTTCTTCTCAAAATTGCATCACACGGGACTACCTTCCACTGAGCCACCCCCACTGCTTCTTCTTCTAATTTAAATATATTATGATCAAATTTTATGTTGATCTCTCCATTAATTGTGTAATATAATTAATTTCTAGAAAATGAATATATCTTATTCTGATGAATAACCTCATTTATGATCGATCCTCAAAATTTTGAATATATTAGGTTAATCTTCCTCCCTAATTAACTCATAATGGTGACCATCAAATCCCATGATTTAGGGAGTGATGAGATTAATAATAAAATCCACTATAGATATCCTATATTCACCCTTACTTACCCAAAATTAATTCATATGCACTTTATGTCATTAATATATTAAAAAACATATGTCCCTTTTGACATGATGTCTGATAATCACCCTATCAAGAGAAATCTGTTCATTTTCATGGTCTTATCAGAAATGTAAGTGAGTATCTTCATTGTCATGACTCGTCCCCAGGGCATGTGATGTTACTACACCAAGCCCACCTTCAATAGGCTTGGGGATGCCGATTATCACCGAAAGGCATATTCCCTAAAACTGGGAAGGCATCGCCTTTATAACCTATAAACACACACTACCATGCACACAACAAGATAATGAACACAAGTAAACTATATTTTAAAATCATTGTGCACAGCAAGAAAAGTGGCCAGAATACAATCCCAACTATAAAGTACAAGAAAACTGAAAAGTAAAAGTAAAACAGGGAGGTACAAGTAAACTGAAACAACTCCTATGAACACCCAGCTAGGATACTACCTGATGGGTAGGTACAACTCTCAAAGGATCATCTCTACGACATGCCTCGTCTAAAGTACACCTCCGAGCTACCTCTTGTCTGGGTACCCTCGTCCTCAGTCAACGTTGTCCATCGTCTGCACCATACACAACAAGGTGCGGGCGTAGCCCATGCAAGGGTAGGTATAACGAAACATGGTTGGGTCCCCGAGACCTTCAAAAATCTCACAAAATCCACAAAAGATAAACCACAAAGCATACCGAATTCACAAATCATCTGATCAAAAGACAACCATTCTTAGGTATATGCCCATACATAAACCTAAGTTATCATGTATACCCATCTCATTTATGGGGAAACAAAAGGCCCAAATCATAGCCAATGTACAACTGTTCCATAAAGGAATGAATACCATGAAGGTAACACTAAAAGGTTAAGTACCACAAATGTAATGCCACATAGAAGAATACCAAAAATGTTTCACAATAAAGGTAAGAACCACTAAGGTATTCCACATAGAAAATTACCACAAAGTTAAACACTCAGTTCACACTAGGTATAACTTAGGTACTGTAGTAAATATGATTATTTGTAACTACTAAATCATCTTACTATGTTAGGAGGTAGACCCACGTTAGATCTAAAATCATTAGACCCACATAAGATCCTAGTAGAACCGTCCCACATAGGATCCCAGAGTATTCCCACATGGATTCCTAGAGTGGTTCCAATTGGAATACTTGAACACAGACCCACGTAGGATCCCAAAGAACAGACCCACATAGGATCACTTTCTCATGTTACGGCCAGCTACATTGTTCTGCACTAATCTCGCTTGATTCTGGGAGGGTCTTCTCTTCAAGACATAGGTCAATACTCATACTACCATAATGTCATATGATGAAGTATCCCTAAATACCTCCATGTAAAAGGGGTCTCAATTCAATAGACAGTGCATCAATCAGACGCTCAGCATGTAAGTTATTGGACTTTTAGTCCCGAGGGACTGGTTGGATTCATGTTCAATCCAACCCAGCCATACCATAACATTATCCAAAACTCAAATGGGGTACACCAAATGGATCGTCTTGATCCAAGGTTTTTGGTACCATAAACGGTTAATCAAATAGAAACTTGTAGCCCATGTTATAGAAAAAAGAGAGAGAAGGAGTTGATGATGGTCAGGGTTTGGTCCGACCCATTCGGACCGACACGGCCAGACCTGACCCGGTTCGGGTCGACCATGCCCGACATGGGCCAGGCCCTGGGTCCGATCAAGCCCATGGGATCCGACCCGTCCTGTTGGGTCTGGCCCGGGCCACTGGGTGGCCCGCTGTGCCGCCCGTGATGGGTGGCCCTCGCGGGCTCGCGGATGGGTGGCCCCGTGGTAGGTTCTCCCTAGCCTCCACCCAATGGGATGGTTCCCTTGGGTACCCTAAACAGCTGGGGCATTCGGGTTAGGTGGCTGACCGGCCGATGCCACAGGGCACCGACAGCTTGCAAGAGGGACCCGGGGTCCCGCTCGTCTCCCTTGCTGACTAGATGACCAGCCCTTCTTCGTGGCGCGGTCACGCCCTATGCCACCTCTGGCATCCAGCTGTGACCTGGCTGCCCTCCCTTCGCTGTTGTGGCCTCATTCCATGACCCCTACATGTGGACGGTGCGGTTGTGCGCCGCCACCACCTTCACACGGTTGGTCGTGCACCAACCGACACCCATGTTTTTCCACGGCCCTCCTCCGGAAGTGTGGTTGCGCCGCCACCATCTTCACGACCGGCTGGAGTGCAGGACACCTCTCATGAGACCTACCAGTGCCAGTCACCAGAACTGGTCACCGTCCTCCTCCTTTGTGAAGAACACGTTAATAAGGATGATGCGGAGGGATCAGGCCATGTTGGTTTTTCCAATACCCTCATCTTTATATTGTTATCACTTGACTTATGGAATAATATTCAACTTAAAATAAATTAACAATGAAAAATCAAAACAAACCCCTACCGTAATTGATTTTTGACGTCAGTGCAGAAGGAAAGATAGACGTCAGTTCATTGTCATTGAAGATGTTCCTCATTATAGATCAATCGACATAGTTCTTCATTAAAGAATTATTCAACGAAGGAGAAGAGTTCTTCGTTGGAGTATGTTTCTCTAGAATTATCCCAAGCTCTCCCTTGCAATCAATTTTTTTCCGAACCCCGAAAAAAGAAGTTCCAACTTATTAAATAATGTTTTTATTAATTTAATTAGAGTTGGACATTAGTTAAGTTGATGTTGGAATAATTAGTGTTGTGGAATCCCATGAGCTAACTCCACATTAAGAGGTGTTCGGGTTGTCCACAACACCATGAATTCAAAATTGGAGGTTTTCTAGCTCGGGTGGTCCCCACCACTGAACATAAAATGGGAGGTCTTAAATAAAATAAAATTTTTTCTTTATTTTATTTTAATTTCCACAAGAAAACTATCATACACCCTCATTCGACTACGGTAGAGGTGAAAGTCTCCTTAAGAAAATATTGGCGTTGTGAGTTCAATGCTGCCCTCAGATTTCAATTCTAAAAACCGGTTCAAAAGTTACAAAAACCCGATCGCACGTTTACTAAACATACTTTAAAAAAAGTCCCGGAATTCATTTCGGGCACACCAAGCCTCAGAATCACGGTCCGTTAATTTTCGCAGACTCGTAATATTCCCATATAATTAAAAAAAATTAAATGGAAAAATATGGGTCTTTACATTATCCCCACCTCAGGGCTTTGCATCCCGGAAAGACACATCCCAGAAACTCGAAAAACATGTGGGGTTACTGAGCACGAATATGATGCTCCCACTCCCACATTATCTCAAGGACGTTCTCGTTCTGCCAACACATGCACACCAAAGGTATCGACCACAACGCAGGACCCGCTCATATCAATCCTCAATCTCTACTTGATCCTCGGTAAATGTCTCCCCATCGTTGATGTCCAACTCGCCCTAGTCAATGATGTGTGAAGGGTCTTGCATGTATCACCTCAGCTTGGATACGTTGAAGACGTCTGGCACCCAGTGATTCATAGGTGGAATAGTTACGTGGTAAGCCACCTCACCAACTCTGCTAAAGACCTGAAAGTGTCTGATGATCCTTGGAGATAACTTGACGCCCCGACCAAATATCCACAAACCTTGTTGAGGTGAGACAAATAATAAGACATGGTCACCATCCTAGAACTCTAGTGGTATCCGTATCCGGTCAGCATAAGGATTCTACCTCTTCTGTTCTGTCTTCATCTGCTCATGGATGATTTGCACCTTCTCCGTGGTAGCCCATACCATATCTGGTCCCATGAGTGCTAACTCCACTAGGTCAGTCCAACATGAAGGTAATATGCATGTTCGGTCGTATAACCTCTCGAAATGTTCTTTCCAAATGGTAGAGTGATAAATGTTGTTGTATTAAAACTCCACCAAGGGAAAGTGATCCTCCCAGCTGCAACCGATGTCAAGGAAGAAAGCACACAACTTTTCCTTGACGGTCTGAATGGCCCACTCTGTTTGTCCATCCATCTGACGGTAGAAGTTATTTCTCATATGATGTTGCATCCCATAATCCACCTGAAACCCTTTACATAGCCAATAAGTGAAATGTGAATCACTATCAGAGACAATTTTTGAGCTTATAACATCTAGCCGCACAATCTCTTACACATAGAGGCATCCCAAGCTCTCTACAGAACCCTTCTCTCTGATTGGTAGGAAGTGGGCCGACTTGGTGAGTTTGTCGATGATCACCCAGATAGAATCATGAACCTTGGATGTACGTGGATTAAAAGTCCCAAATTCTAGGGATATCCTATACCACTTCCACTCTGGGACCTCTAAAGGCTGAACGAAGCCAGCTGATACATGACACCCCGCCATTACTTGTGGATAAGAGAGGCATCGAGAGACAAATTCTGCTACTTCTTTCTTCATTACCATCCACTAGTGTAGTCATCAGAGGTCATGGTACATCTTCACAACTCCTAGATGTACCACTAAAGAGGATGTGTGGAACTCCCTCAATACATCCTCCCGAAGCAACTCTGGTACGATGGTACATCCTCTAAAGAGGATGAAATGCTCTCCATCTTTAGAAAATCCATCAGGATCCTGTCCAGTGGATATCTGAGCACGTCGAGCCACACAGTCAGTGTCCCTACGATGCACCTCCCTCACTCGCTAAAGATGTGGGGTAAGGACTGTAAGATCCTGATGAAAAACTGCTCCATCTCGATCCACAAAGGATATCTCCAAAGAGGCCAACTGCTTCATTAATTCACCTAGCATCTGTATTCTAGATCTTCTACTGAGTGCATCTGCTACAATGTTCCCCTTCCCACGAGTATATACAATATTGTTGTCAGAGTCCTGGATTAACTCAAGAAAACACCACTGCTTCATGTTCAAGTACTTATGGGAGAAGATATACCTTAGAATCTTGTGATCATAGTTGACTGTAAAACGTTCGCCCATCAGATAGTGTTGCGACATATTCAAATAGAATACCACTGCTGATAACTCAAGGTCATGGGTAGCATAGTTCTGCTCATGCTGTCTTAGGTGTCGAAAAACATAAGCGACAACTGCTCGCTCCTGCATCAGGATACATCCCTGACCATTCCATGATGAATCATAGTAAAATACCCACCCAACACCTTCCTACAGAAGCATCAAGATGGGGGCTCTAGTCATCCTCTGCCTCATCTCTACAAAACTCTGATGGAATTTGTCTGAACACATGATTGGTTGCCCATTCTTATTCAATGCTGATAAAGGTGCTGTATCTCTGGAGAAATCTGGCACAAACAACCGGTAGTATCTGGCCAAACCCAAGAAACTTCGTACCTCCGTCGCAATCCCTGGTGGCTCCAAAGCAAGTACCACATCAATTTTCGCTGGATCCACCACAAATACAGCCTCCGAGATGGCAATTCCCAGAAAGTGAAACTCTATGATCGAGTAGTGGCACATCGAGAGATTACCATATAGATGGTGCTCTTGGAGTGTGTCTAGAACTATTTGTAAATGATAGGAATTCTCGTCCTCGGTAACCAAGTAGATCAGAATGTTGTAGATGAAGAATACTACAAAGTGATCAATGTATGGCTGAAATATCCTATTCATGAGTCCCATAAACACTACTAGAGCATTGGATATGCTGAAAGGCATGACAAAAATTTCATAATGGTCATACCGACATCTAAAAGACATCTTCTGCACATCCTTGTCTCATACTCTGAGCTGGTGATAGCCTGATGTGAGGTCTATCTTCGAGAACCATCGTGCTCCCTTTACCTGAACAAAGATGTCATCAATCCTCAGGAGTCAGTAGTTTTTCTTCATGGTCACCTGATTCAGGCGCAAATATTCAACACAAAGTCTCATATCCCATACATCTTCTTAGCTAACAAAATCAATGGTTCCCAAGGAGAAACACTTATATGGATGAATCCATTCTCCTGTAAGTCCTCTTACTATACCCACAGCTCATGAAGCTCTACAGGAGCCAATGATACACTGGTGTAGATATCGGTTTCGTCCCAAGATATAGGTCAACGTAATTGTCCACCTCTCTATGAAGAGGTAGACCCGAAACATCATCAGGGAAGACATATGCGTAGTTGTCCACTACAACAGGATAGCTCAGACTCCATACATCAACTGCTCCAAGGGTTAGGCTAGACAACTGATGAGTGATCAGCTAAAATCTCCTCCGAGTAAGTCCATCATGTGCTGAAAGGGCTCCCTTCTCACCAGTGAAGTCAAAAATAGTCCCATACTCACGGATACACCACACATTTCTCCAAATACTGTCAATATGAGCATGGACTGTAGATAACCAGTCCATACCCAAGATGACATCATAAGGCCTCGATGCCACAACTAGGTGATCCCAACCGAAGTTCTCACCCTCTAGAGTAAGCTCACACTGCGAAAACTAGTGTGTAATCATCAAATCCTTACTTTTAGGAGTCTCTAGACGTAAGGATCAAGCCAATGGCTCCACAAAAATCCCCATGATCTGAACGAGTGATGTGGCAATAAATGAATGTCTGGTACTTGTATCAATAATTACTGTTGTTAAGGTGGAGTAGACACAGATCGTACCTCATATCATCCCCAGAGCACCATGGTCATAGGTCTCAGCTGCCTAGATATGAGCTTGCCCATGTCTGCCTGCTCCCTGTGGTCGGGGTGAACCACCTAGTGGTGGTGGTAGTAATAACTCGAATCGTCACCCACCGCAAACTACACAGGTAGATCATCTACCACATCTGCTTTCTCACTATGGACCACCTCAGTCAAACCTCTGTCTCTGCCTAGGTGGTCTTTCTACCATCTTCTGTTCATCCATATGGAGGGTCGGGCAATCATGGGCCATGTGACCCTGGCTGCCACATGCGTAACACTGCTTGTTCCTCGCATGACTGGCTCTATCTCGGGTGCCCCGCACAACCAACCTAGAATACTTAGGTTGTCCACCTATAGGTTTGTTCCTCTGAGAACATTGTGACTTATGTCTCCTACAAGCTGTAGAAGACTCCGCTATGTGATGCATGGTGGTTGGTGTCGCTGCTGGTGACTCATTAGCAAGAAAACCCTCCATTAAAAGGGATCACTCAAACACCCACCCCTGTGTTGGGATGCTTACAGACATCATCGAAGCCCTGATCTCCCACCAGAGTCCCTGATTGATGGTCCGAGCCCTGAAGAATGGGTCTCGTACCATATCTGTGGAGTAGCATGAGAGGTCAGGAAACCTCTCTGAGTACTGAGCCACAATCATACTAGATTGCTGCAGATGAAGAAGCTCATGTATGTGCATTGCTCGAAGGGTCACTGGGACAAAATCAACCCGAAACAGGCTCTCAAATTCTTCCCAGTGAAGTTTCTCCTCATCGGGAACCTTGAGCATCAAGCTCAACCATCTCCCTGCTTCTTCCTGTAGAAGACTGGCTGCATGGATTACAATGAGATCAGCTGGTGTCCCTAACAGTCAGAAGACTATCAACACGACCTCAAACCAATCCTCAGTAGAATGTGGGTCCGTCTCACCCATGAACCTGGGTGGCATATGGCACTGGATATTTTTCAACGCACTGACGTAGTGTGCACCATCTATTTCTAGGGATCGTGGCATCGGTGGCCCAATGGGTAATGGTACCGCTTGTGCCTCTACTAATAAAGGTCCCTGCACTGAGGCATTATCGCTTGGTAGGCTATCATCACATACTGTATGTATAACCCTGGATGGCTGTATACGTGGAGGCATCCTGAAAAGAAACCGATACACCATGGTCAATATGTTATACCTGGGGAGCTGATTCAAAGAGATCAAAAAGAAAATAATTTCAAATCATACATGCAATCAGGGTTTTCATGCACTGATTCAGAAATCAGAAGTTTGGATCCTAGTGTATAGATACATTAACATCTATATCTACACTAGATTACCAAAACTGAAAACCATCCTCATAACACTTAACACTACTTCCATTAAAATATTCGATTCTAATGTTCAATGGTAGAAACGACTCCTCAGATACCAATTTGTTCCAACCCTTCCCCCGGGACCCGTGCTGTGACTACCCCATGCCCGCCTTCCATAGGCCTGGGGCTGACGTCTAGCATCGAATGATGTATTCCCCAAAACTGGGAAGTCATTGCCTTTATAACCTATAAACACACACAACCAAGCACACAGCAAGATACGAACACAAGTAATCTGTATAGTAAAAAGAGCATGTACAGTAAGATAAGGGGTAGAATATAAGACCAACTGGAACGTACAAGAATAATGAAAAGTACAAGTATAACTGGGAGGTACAAGTAAATTGAAATTGCTCTTGTGATCACCCGCCCAGGATCCTACCTGAAGGGTAGGTACAACTCTCGAAGGATCGTCTCTACCGTATGCCTAATCTAAAGTCTACCTCTGAGCTACCTCAAATCTGAGTGGCCTCATCGTCAGTCAATGTTGTTCATCTTCTCCACCAAACACAACATGTTGCAAGAATATCCCATGCAGGGGTGAGTATAACGATACTCGGTAGGGTCCCCGAGACCCTTAAACATCTCACAAAATCCACAAAAGATAAACCACAAAGCATACCGAATTCACAAAACACCTGAAAAACAGAAAATCCTTCTTAGGTATATTCCTATACATATACCTATGTTATCAAGTATACTATTCTCATTTATGAGGAAACACAAGGCCCAAATCAAAGCCAATGTACAACTGTTATATAAAGGAAGGAATACCATGAAGGTAACACCAAAAGGGTAAGCACCACAAAGGTATCACTACACATAAGAATACCACAAAGGTATCACCGCGAAGGTATGCACCACTAAGGTATTCGAAAAAAAATATTAACACAAAGGTAAAGACTCAGCTCACCCCAAGTATAACATAGGTATGGTAGTAAAGATGATTAGATGTTACTACTGAATCTTCTTACTCGGTTTTGAGGAAGACCCACGTAGGATTATAAATCATCAAACCCACACATGATCCTAATAAAGTAGTACCATGTAGGATCCTATATTAGTCCCATGTGGATTCCTAGATCATTTCCAATTGGAAAACTGGAACACGGACCCACATAGGATCCCAAAGCACAGACTCACACAGGATCCCATTCTCATGTTATAGCCATCTACAGGGTTCCCGCACTATGTTCGATTGATTTCGGGAGGGTCCTCTCTTCAAGCCAAAGGATGATAATCCAACTTCTACGAAGTCCAACAAATAAGTACCCATAAGGACCACCACATAAAAGAGGTCTCAACACAATAGAATGTGCATCAATCAGACGCCTTGTCTGAAAGTTATAGACCTTTTAGTCCCAAGGGCCCGGTTGGATTTGTGTTCGATCCAACCTGTCCATACCCAAACATTATAAAAAAATAATGTTGGGTATAAAAAAAGGACCTACATGATCCAAGGTTTCTGGTGAATCATATGGTTCATCAAACAGACACTCGTAGATCATGTTATAGATGAAAGAGAGAGAAGGTGTCGAAGTTTGTCTGGGTTCGGTCCGACATGGCCCGACACGGCCTGGGTCGACCCGATCATATTCAGGTCAAATCGGAATGACATGGGATTGGCCCTGGGTCAGTCCTGGCCTGTGGGTTCCGACCCGACCCACTAGGTCTGGCCTGGGCTGCTGGGTGGCTTGATGTGTGGCCCGCGATGGGCGGCCCACTGGGCAGCCCGCGTGCCCGTGCTAGGAGGCTCATTGTCACGTGATGGCCCATGGTTGGGTGGCCCCATAGTGGGGTCAACCCTAGCTGCCACCCAAGGGGGAAGAGACCCTTGGGTACCCAAAATGGATGGGCCATTCGGGTTGGGTGGCTGACCGGTCGACGCTACGTGGCGTCGACAACTTGCACGCGAGACCTAGGGTCCCACTCACATCCATGGATGGCAGGACGGCAAGCCCTCATCCATGGAGAGGTCATGCACTACGCCACCACCAGTGGCCGACACCGAACTGGAAACCCTCTCTTCGCCGTCGCAGCCTCGTGCCGCAGCCCCTGCACGCCGGTGGCGTGGTCGCACGCTGCCACCCTATTCATGCGGCTGACCGTGCGCTGGCTGCTGCCGCTGCTTCGCCGCGACTAACGGTTCGCGACTCTAGTGTGGAAGTGTGGTCACGCCGATGCCTTCATTGCGGCTGGCATAAGTGCTGACCGCCACTCCCTAGCCCTACGGACGCCCGTCACCGGCACCGGTCTCCGTCCTCCTCCATCGTGAAGAACACGTCATCAATGATGATGCGGAGGGATAAGACATTGTTAGTTTGGCCCATATCCTCCCCGTTACATTGGTAGCACTTGACTTATGGAAAAAAGATTCAACGTAAAATAAATTAATGAAGAATTATCAATACACACCCCTACCTTGAAGGTTTTTTGATGCTGGTGAGGAGGGAAAGACGGATATCGGTTCATTTTCATTGAAGATGTTCCTCATTTGAGATCCTTTGTTGGAGTTCTTCATTGGAGAATTATTCATCAAAGGAGAAGAGTTATTCATTGGAGAATATTTCTCTAGAATTCTCCCAAGCTCTCCCTTGACAATAATTTTTTTCCAAACCCCACAAAAAAGAAGTTCCAACTTATTAAATTATGTTTTTATTAATTTAATTACAGTTGTCCATTAATTAAGTTGATGCTTGCATAATTAAACTGGAGAAAGTCAATGGGTTAACACCACATTCAGAGGGGATCGGGTGGTCCCCACCACCATGAATTCATAATGTGAGGTTTTCATGCTCGGGTGGTCCCCACCACTGAACATTCAAATGGGAGGTTTTAAATAAAATAAAATTTGTTCTTTATTTTATTTTTATTTCAATAAAAACATGACAACTAACTTTTAACGTCATCCTACTGCGGTCGAGGTGAAAGACTCCTCCAACAAATATTGGCGCTGTGAGTTCAACGGTGCCCTCAGATTTAAATTCCAAGCACTAGTTCAAAATTTTTAAAAACACGCTCTCACATTTATTGAAAGTAGTTAAAAAATGTTCAGAAATTCATTTTGGCAACACCAGGACTCAGAATCACGCGCCGTTAATTTTTTCTAACTCTTAATATTTCCATATAATTAAATAAACATTACATGAAAAAATTAGGGTCTTTGCATTCATAATTTCAATTGTAGTATTTACTTCCTAGATATTAAAAATAAATTTTTTTATTTATTGAAATATATATCCGTAGTGAACCAACTCAGGTTAACTTCTTCTTAGTATAGCAACCCATACATTTCATATATAAATATTACTTCTAATTAGATAAATAATCATTGTATAAAATTATAATTCATTCCCTATCTAAAAAGATTGAGTGTCTTCATAGAAAAGGTATACAATCAATTTATTTCATGAAATTTCTTCAACATCTTACACAAAGATATTATAAAATAGAAAACATCTTTTAAATACCCTATATAGAACAATTTTCCCTAACGTGGGGAAATGAAATATAAAAAAGGGTTATTTCAGATTCTCAGTAAGGTTAAACATTAGAGAGTTCAATCAATGATCATAAGTGAGCATAAGATATGAATTTGGAATTGAGAATATGTTCTAAAATCATAATAACATTACCCAAAAATTCAAATAACATTATACATAAATCCTGGAATAATGAATTTTCATAATAAATGTCATAAGTCATTTGTGGGTGGAATCAACAATATCCAATCATGATCCACAAAAAGTATCAAAAGAACATGACAGATGTTTATGGAATACAAATGTGTATAAAAACCCATTTCTTTAGTCAAGGTTCAATTCCAATACTATCATATTGGATAAATTTCACTGTCGCTTCTATTATATCATTAATCAAGGTTCTCTACCAAGACTATCATAGTGGATAGATTCCCTTACTAAGATGTGATATCTCCCTATTATAATTATTACTATCTCATGAGATATACATCATTAAAAATTTAATGTAGATCTATATAATTATAGGACCACCCTTAACATATTTAAATAAATAAATATTTTCTCTACATTATCATATAATTTTCATCATAACTTCTTATCATAATCCTTTTAATGGAAATGAGTTTAATAACAATTCCATCATTTCCCCATAGCCTAACCCATGGAAAATTAATTGGATACATAAACATATCATCATTATTATAATAAACCATCTTTATAAATAATAAGTATGTTATTATAGGATAATATCACTAGAAATAATAATTAAAATCAAATGATTTTATCCTATATGAAACAGTTTATTAAAAATTAATTGGAATATTTATTGAGGAAAATAACATTTTCAAATTTTAATACCTTATTTAAACTAAAAATATTTCCAAATTATAATAGAAAATATTTCATTGAAAATAACCATGGAAACTTTTAAATGAAACTATAAATCCTTGATAAATCAAAAGAGTAGGGAATTTTGTTCATTTCATAATTATCTGATGAAAATTCTACACAATCCTTTAGAAAATAATACATTATTTAGAAAATTAAATAATGATTCTTTTAAAACCGTTTCGAAAAAAAGTAAAACAATGATAATATTTTAATTATAAATCATGGAATAATAGTCAAAATATTTATTGAAATAATTTTAGAAAATAGTGATATATAAGAAAAATGTATTCTAATTAGAAAAGTTAAAATAAGTTCATATTTTTTAAAATATTTTTATAAACCATTTTGAGTAACAATGAGGGAAAAATGGAAGTAAAAAATAGAAATATCCCTAGGATAATAAAAAGAATTCAATTTATCATATAAGGCTAATAAAAATCCTAAATGGGAACTCAATTATAAAAAATTCCAATTTAAATGAGATTAAAATTTAAATCCCTTAGTGCTTAAGAAACATTTGAATCCAAACACCCATGAAAGAATAAAAATAAATGAAACTCAAAATATATTTAAAATAAGTAGATTCATGACATAACATGTGAAATTGACTATATATAAACCTCCTAGAATAATATAGGTTAATAACATAAAATATTTTACAAAGAAAACAATTTTAGATGATAAACCAGGACAACATTGGTTTTCTATGAATCAAAATCAAATGAAATAGAGAACCCTATATCAACAGTTAAATTCCAATATGTTTCCTAAAAACTATATCAAAATACATTTATGGGAATTATATATGGCACAAAAACGAAATGTGTTTTGAATATAACATTTTTTTCAAAGAAATAAGAGTTATATCAGAACCCCCTACAGATACCTTATAACTTAGTTAAGAATAAATAACTGTAGAGATTATGTGTAAAAAATGTAAATCCATAAAAAGTTGTTAACAGAAAATAAATTAAGAAAGATTATTTAACACATAATAATAAAATAACAAAATCAATAAAGAGTGTTATGACCTAATGATAGGAAATGGAGTTATGAACCCCCATACTTCAAGTCTCATATTATTTTATACATGTTCGAACCTCTATAATAATAAATAGATTTTTATATTAAAAATATTAATAATATTTATAATATATTTCATAACATATATGATATACTTATACCATCTTATAACCTATTTATTAATGGTTATTTTTGGAAATCCTACTAACATATATCAACTACATTGTTTTTCTTGCGTATTTTGATTCAATAAAACCAATCCTTATAATTTAATCATGGTTTCATCATATTCCAAATTATAATCATCTACATAGTGCCATATGTAATAATTTTATAAAATTGAATAACTCTTCATATATTGTTTTGAGAAAAAATTAAGTACATTACATCATGGAAATGGTAGTACATATGTATGAACAATTGACAATTCCACTTTTTAATATATGTAATGAATGAAAAGTAACTAATAATTTATATAAAAAAATAATATCATAAATTTAAAATATATTAGGTAAATATATCATTATAACAATCAGTATCAAATGGTTATGAAAACAAAATTCCTTGCTTCGTGGAGGTGGTAGTCTATACCTATTCACATGCTATGTTTCTATTCCTATAACATGGAAAGGAAGTAGATAAATATTTTTCCTATAACGACCAATAATATAACCAACAGAATATCATTTATTGTGTTATAAATAAAATAATTCAATTAGAGAATCCCTAAATAATATTCACATAAATTAATATGGATAGATTAATCAGAAAATAAATTAATAAGAATTCCAAATATTACAATAGGATAATAAATAGAAAATCAGATAGTAAGAATAGAAGACATGGTTTTTTTGATCCATTATAATGACCAAAGTAATGAAAAAAATTTGAATAAATAAAACAAAATGTTAATAACATAATTTTCATTTTGATTAAGAAATATGTATCCCTCAGAACAATTATATGTGGATGAAAAATTGATTAAATGAATTGTATTTACAGAAACTAACAAAACAATATGACCGTTATAAATATGATAGTTGGAATAGTAATTTGACGATTAGGAATTGTAATTATAATAGTAACCTCACCTATCAGTTAATGAAATTATATTTATCTATATTATAAAAATCATAATTATATATTTATGTCATCACATAAGTAAATAAAATTTTTAATAATGATAAATTGTGTATTGGTATTTTTGCAAAATTAAAACTTCTACTCTCAATTTTATAATTAATATAATGATTTAAAATAAATATTATTTTTATAAAATTAATCCATAAATTAATATTATGTTGTATTATAATTTGAAGATTATTTTATTTGACGTTAAATAATTTTTGAAAGGTCCAAAAAATCGATTATACTATTAAAATTTGTAATTTCAAATAAATGATTGTTATATTTAAAAATTAAATTTCTCTTATCTAGAAATTAATTAAAATAAAATGGAATATGTTTTTAGAACCTAAATTTTATGAAAGGGGTAGGGTGAATTTTATGATTTTTATAATATGGTTGAATTTTCAGTGAATATGGAAATACCATAATTTACGGTATTTAACATTATAAGAAAAATACACGAATTTTTTTAGTCATGGATGATGTTTAAACCCCTTGGTTTGAAATATCATGAACCATTTACTATATTTATTCACTGAAATTAACACATTTCATAGTCTTCATCGAAAATAATAATGTAATGACCATAATAATACAAAACATACCTCTCCTCCACCGACAAATTCCACCCCTCACCACCAATTTTCCTCACATATACATAGTATATTAGGTTATCAATATTATTCCCTATTCTCCTATAATTATGCTTCCCAATTTCCAATAATTGATGGTCTTAATAAAAGAACAATTCTATGTTCTTTAAAGGGTCTTTCTGTGAGGTGAAATCCAAAGGAAAATTTCTCAAACCATCTCTTTCAATTTCATTTCTTTTTCTACCTTATACACCCCTAGATCATCCATAAAAGTATAATAAATAATTTTTAAATTAGTTAATTTAACTTTCTATTTATAATTTAATATCTTCAATCAAAATATTTTCTCATCTTTACTTATTCACTAAAAACCATTATTCAAATTGTTGTTGTTAATCATCTCTATTGATAATGATTTTTTTTCCGTTTTTCATTACCACATTCAGGGATGTCCATAAAAATATTATGTTGGTTAAATCATAATTTAATATGAATATAATAAATTATTTCTTGTTTTGGAACTAATATTTAAAAATAAAATTATATAAAAATTTACTAGTTCATGATGGTCGTAAAAATCGCCAAATTAAACTAAACAATTATCATCAATGTTTTTTCAAACAAATCATCGTAAGGTAAAAAATATAATAACATTTCAAATAAAATAATTTCATTATTCTATATAATTTCACTTCTGGATTATTCTTTTCATATGAAATGAACTGCCAACATTTTAGAGAATTGAACTGACTGTGAAACCACAAATCAAACACTCTCGGAATGTTAAAATTGAACATTATAATTACTTAAAATTATCATAAATGATCTGAATGAAATTATTATAAATATAATATATGTATAATATTTTTTTAATTTTTTAATTTTTTAATTTTCTTTATTATCTAAGACATTTAAGTGAATTTTTAGAACACATTTAGAGATTCGGTAATGGATCTATCTGGAATTCTATATTTTCTTTGGGTTACACTTTCTCTCCATTTGGTTAAATTTATAAACTAATTATTATAAAATAATTCCCATATTTTTTATATGTTTGAGACATATTTATATTTCCCAATTAATCATTCTTTTATGTTAATTTAATTTTTTATAAGGTTCCCTTCTCAATTCCTCTCTATAAGAAAGCCAGATAAAATGGATCTTCTATTTTTCATACCCATTTGGATATACAATCAATAAAATAATTTAATGCTCAAATATTTTTTTAAATATTCACAGAATTTAACATTAATAACAATTTATTTTAATTTATGGTTCTATTCAAAAAATTATTCATTTATCATCTTTAAATAATATTTATTCTTTTCCCAAAATCCACACATAAGTGGCACATTTTTATGTCACATAACAATTTTTTTCATTCAGTTGGAATTTATTAATATTGATCTATTATTATATTAAATTTATTAATGAACAATAATTATTTAAATCCCTTATTTCATGAATACCAATATGAAATTCCCTTTTGTTATAACCTATGATAGGATTATGAAATACATTTCCTTCCATTGGAAACACTTAGGTTTATGTTTGATTTTTTAGACAGAACACATATGCATGGACATGTTATGATGGGTACACAAGGATGGAACTCTAATGAATTGGGTAATATCAGCCCATTGAAATTTCATGTATGTTAATAGGGATTAATACTAATATATTATATGACATCGTCCACCTTGTGATATATTATTAGTAGTTATCTTTGACTCGTGTTTGTGTCAAATTATTCTATCCTTCCACATTCCAATATTTCCATGAACATAAGATTCCATATTCTATACATTATGCCTTCACATTCTTATTCATGAGACATTCCTTTTTTATTTTATCATTTAATGATTTATAAATCATGTGATATTATTTATTCCCATGTTTATTCCATTACTGGGATATTTATATCTTCCATTTTGTCTATATATTCTTCATTTTATACTATGAAGTCATTTGAGATCAAAGGGAGTTAGGAGATCATTATAGAGATTAATAAAATGATTTTTAATCTAGTTTCATGTTTCTTATTATTACTTATTAATCCAAATACACAAGAATTTTTTATCCTTGGTTATAATTTCATAGATTAATATATTTAAAATCATTTAATAACAAGTGTACAAGGATTGGGACACTATAGTTTCTATAATATATTTTTATTTTTATTTTTGAGGATTAAGAAAGAAAATTTAGTAAGAGCCGTAGGGATAATTCTATCACCATGAATAATTTTTTTTGAAACATAGGGAATCATAAGTTCAGATATAATTTTCATTTATATGTTATTCCCTCCAATTTTTTGATTTAATTTTTATAATATTATTAGATATGTATTACAACAATATAATTGTTTCATAGTATCAATGTTGAGGGAATGGAGGGAAATATGTAAACATGTTCTAACAACCAATGTGATAGTAAATGTGATAATCTTCAAAATGTAATGCCAAATATGACGAGAACATGAGCTCACAACATCATGATAGAACTATCACAACCATATTATGTTATGAATAAAAACATAACTTATGTATAACTATGTTTATCTCCTATGAAATTGAATTTTATCGTTGAATACTTTATGAGACAATGACCTACAATATTTATTTGATTTTTTAATCCCGTCATTGTGGAACAATGGATTAACTTAATTGAGAAGATATTCCTTATTATACAACAATCATAACAAGAGTGTGTCATACACATAGTCCAATTTTATGATGGGTAAACCCGTCAGGAGTGGAAAATGATCAAAAAACACAGTTTCGAAGGAGTCAATTGATTCCATGGATAGGAATGATTTCAATAATTTTTTCCCTAAATTTTTTCCTTAAAATCTATATCTTATGAAAGAGAGGTATTTTCATAGACTGAAGACAAAGGAAGATGAATCTATCAGGGAATATTCATAAAACACTACAATTGTAAAAAATAAGCCTCTATCTTTTTCATGAACACTTAATTTAAGGTGAATTGCTACTTTAGTGTATTAATAACCAATCTAAAAAAATTATTAGTGATTAAAGGAATTGAAAAATAGGATGACATTGTCTGATGTTCCCTAAAAGTTTGAGATATAGATTGGTTTCTCTCAATAGTCTCATGGGATTATGAATAAAAATAATAAAATGGAACTTAATATATTTTTATAAATAAATAAATCTAATGATTGGTGAAAAATCCAAATACCTACCTATCAAAGGTGTCTGAAGAAGCATAATGAGAACGGTCTAAAGGGATTTGTGAGATGTTTCAAATTTTGAAGAGTGGAGAATTAGGTTAATTATATTTAATGGTCTTGAAGAATGCCACAAATGATAAAGAATAAATGAAGGTTTAGATTAGTACTAATCTGATAGTTAATTTTTTTAAAATACAATGAACATAGAAATTATATAAGACAATTCCCTAAGAAAAGGGTTTTCGAAGAAAATCAACAAAAACAACCTCAAAATAAGTATGGAATGTGATATTATATAACTAATTTTGAGGTGGATCCATACAATGATGTGGGTATTTGTACAGTAGTTATTCATTCATGAGTAGAGAACCTACTATTTCATTCTGTTTCCACGAATTCTTTCATATATTTCTAGTTTAGTAGTACTATTGAAATACTGTAACAACCAAAAAATTTATTAATAGAATTTCACGTCCAAAAAATAATGTCATTAATCTCATACTATAACTAATAGACCATAATAAAAACATTATTAATCAATAATTAATTAAATAATAAGTATTTCTAGAAGTAAATAAACCAATACTGTTGAAATAGTTACATATCCTTAATAATTGTAATTTGACCCTTATGAGTAGCAAAACAACTGAATGAATAGTATACTCACCAATGTATTTATAAATAAAATTTAGGATTCTTAAAATGAAATTATGGTATAATTATATCGTAATATAAGTAATTAAATATTTTAAAAATTATTAATTACGTGTTGGAATATTTATTAATCATAAATATTAAATTAAAATATTATGATTTACATAATAATTTAAAAGAATTTTTTTTGTAAAATTTAATCATAAATTCAATTTTTTATTTCATTTTTTAGATAATATTATGATACCATATTTAATTTTTTAAAGTGTTATAAAATAAATTATAAATTAAAAATATATATTTTCCAAGTAAATGATGTTATTGAATAAAAATTTAATTACTCATATTTAGAAAATTATTTTCATATATTGGAGTTCATTTTTGAGTTCTATTTGTTAAAAAATTGGTAGGGTGTTTTTTTGGGAATTTCCTAGAATGCTAGTATTTTTTATGAATATTAAAATACGATAATTTATAATAAAAAAACATGAACTATAGAGTTATTTATGATTTAATGATGATGTAATCCCATAATATCAAACTAAAATTTCTTTTTTTAATATTTTTTATACTATTATAAAACTATTCATATTTTTCAGTCAATATAATATATTAAAAAATAAAATATTGAGAAAACATAGCTCTCCTCTACCATAAATACCACCTCTAACCCCCTCTTCTACTCACAGTTCTCAATCATTGATACTTTGCTAACATATTCAAAACACTCTTACCTAGTCCCTTCCCCATTCCCTGGAGGGATTTTTCTCATAAAAAGATCAAAACCATACCAAAATCTGGTTCTCAAGAAGGATACATTCAAGAGGTAAATCCTCTCTCTCTCTATTTCTTTTAATTTCCTTTCAATTTTGTTACTTTTTTCTACTACACTCACATTATGTTATCCAAATGGATTGATAAATATAGTATGTCTGATATTCTATTATTATATCATGTTAATGTGTGATTTTTCAATAAAACCCTCCCTCTCTATTTTTTATTGAAAAAATGAAATCATTCCCCATGATGTTTCCATTTACCGACATCATGGGTGATGCACATTCATTTTATATTAACACAATAAAGGATTATAATAAAACTATTAAAATGGTCTATAAATATTATAATTTTTTTTAAAACACTCATTATATTCTTTAAATTATATACACACTTAATACAAAATATTAAATCAAAATGAGTTTGTTGTGATCAAAAAATCGTGAAAATTAACTAAAAATGGTCGTCATTAACATTTATCTAACGATTAATCCTCATACCATAACAAAATTAAATATAATATCATTTAATCCTATTTAATATAATTAATAACTTATAATAACAATTCTATATATTTGTACTCATTTTACATGAGCTTGCATTTACGTATACAAGAAAACAAATCACAAAAACCATGAAAATGATTGCTCGAGAACAATGAAATTAAACTATAAAACTAATATAAAAATCCATTAGTGAATTTAATAAAACTATAATCAATAAAATTAATTTATAAAACGTTCTATATTTTTTAATTAAATAATATAATGTGATTATATAGGATATTAACATGAAATAATCCTTCAGACATTAGATAAGGGGAATTCTCGAACCAACTCACATTCTTTGGATTTTCCTTCTTTCCCTCCATTTTTAGTATGTATATTTCATAAATATAATTTTCTCATCATTATATTACCTTTTTATTGGATATTAATATATTCTACATGATTTTTTGACAAAACAATATTTTCTAAAAGAACACATCTTCAAAAGAAAGACTCCTTTTACTTCTCAATATTTTTTCTCCTTAACTCAATGTTGATGATTCTTATATAACGTATGTTATTTCCTATTTCACTTGGGAACCCAAATTTTAGGAATAAAATATTTTGAAATGAAACTCATTCCATTCCATGGGTTTTTATATGTCCAATATTGATATATGTTCAATGTATCATGCATGATAATATAAATGTTGTGATGTGATTGGTGTTCCCAGAATTATACAGCACGGTGTAAAAGTTATGAAGTGATGGGTTTTTCTAGAATTATTTATAACTCCTATTAATTGGGTACTTTGAATAACCTAATGTGTCAAATTTAAATATGCAAGAACCTAATTCAATATTTTTTCACAACTATGTGTGGTAGTAGATAACTAAGAAAAGATGTTCTGTTTTTATATATTTCCTCATAGCATACCTATACACAATGCTTCCTCTCATGATTATTATCTAATGCCTATGTATTAATAATAAGTATTATTCTTACTTTGTGTGATACTCTTTCAAGTGAATATCTATCCTTTATCTAGGCTTTTATCATACCCATTTTTTATGTATATTTTTTGGTTATTACATGTACCAATGAGGATTCATGGGATAGTAATAATCTTGAGAAGAGGAATTAAAAAAATGTATGTTTTATTTAGTTAAATTTATGTACGATACTAGATTTCCCAAGATAATGACCCTTTTGATCATATTCATGTATTCATTTTTTTGTTTATCATTAAACTGCTATAATAGTAATGTAATAAAAAGAAGGGCCAATATAATTTTTATCTGAGCACAATATAGTTAATTTGGAAATTAGTATAGGAGAACCTAAGTGAAATACCAATGTATGAGACTAAGTATAATTAATCACTAAAGGATATTTTTTTTAGAAAATGATAAACTTAGGTATGTCAGAAGTAATTCTTTTAGAATTAATTGCACAAATGAATATAATATTTATTCATGACTTGTTAAATTTTGTTTTTTAAAAAATTTCCTATTTTTGAAAATGGTGAGAACCATGAGAAACAATTCAAAAAAATAATTCAAGGGACAATGAAGTGTTTTTTTGAATGAAATTGCCAATTCCATGGGAGGTGGAGTTTAAACATTCATGGTGATTCATACTTAGACGTCTCAGGTTATGAATAAAAACCTGAATAATGTATAACATCTTCTTCGCCTAAGAGGGGGAAAATTTCTATCAAGTTATTTATGTAGAAATTACCAAAACAATTCAGTGGATCAACAGATTCACTAGTTGTGGAATAGTGGATCAACTCTATGGAGAAGAACTTTTTTGCATCACTATTCTATGCTATAGATAGCGACTCAGGACATTTATCATCTAGATGTGGAGCCTGATCAATTGTGGGTTTTGATAGAGAACACAAAACTGAGGGATAGATATGGAGAGGGAAAACATTAAGATATTTTTTCTTAACAAATATTTTCCTAGAAATCTTCATAAAAATATGGATAGAGAATTCATAGAGCTAATGTAAAATGATGTTGAATTTTTCATGTAATATGATGCAAATTTCACAAGGCTTGCAAGCAACGCTTCAAGTAATGTTATCAATAATGGTAACAAAATTGATAGATTCTTTTGTGTATTAAAATCAAACCATGGAAAGAATCATTCAGTTATAGACTTTGGGAGTTATGAAGAATTTTTTCAATGTGCTACAAATGTGAAAATAGATTTTTGATAATGGTCCCATTGTTATGGTGATAAGAAACGAAAGATAGAGTTTCATGCCATGGGATCTAATGAGAAAGGTGAAAAGAAAAGGCACCCCCACATGTAATAATTATGTGAAGAAGCATCCTGTAAAATCAATCAATGGGATGGGGATATGAATGAAGTGTGGGATAGAAGAACACCATGATCATGAATTTATAAAAGATATGAAGAAGGAGGCTAATGTGGTGGATGAAAGGAGGGAGGAACCAATAGTCAATTGTTACAACTGTAGATAGCATGGCCACAATGCAGGATAGTGCATTAAAACTCGGGTACTCAAGCGTAATCAATGTGAAAATACACCACAGTCAAATTAGAAAGGAAAGGATTATTCCATAAATAATGAGGAAGTGGGGAAATAAAATGAAGTATAATAAGTTACACATTATATTCACTCAAGAATGGAAAACATGTTATTTGATTCTAGTTCATCACATTCCATTATATCTGAGTTTTTTCTAAAACTATACAATCAATGACCTGAATCCTTGAATTAGAGAGATATATAAAGACCCTACGTGGTGAAATCATTGCATCCTAAGTGTTGGACTCTTCTTATGTTGGCGTATGTGGTAATATTCTCATAGAAAATCATGTAAAACATCCCTTAGTGTAAATAAATGCTATATTGGGAATGGATTGGTTCTCGTTATATGGGGAACCTATAAACTATAGGTAAAAGTAAATATATTTTAATATTCAATAACATCCCATGATCCTCCACAAATAAAAATAAGATATTGTATATCCTTTTGAAAATCATTTAATGCTATGGGTGTTGATTCCTTATGTAGAAGAATACCTCGATCAAATGGTTGAGTCAAAGGAAAGTGTCAACCTAGAGAAAAGTAACATCATTATGGAATAAAGAGACATATTTCATGAAGAGTTACCCATACTACCCCTCGATCATGAGGTATAGTTGTCAATAGATCTCATACCCATAGCTACTCTTGACTCAAAATCTATCTATATGATAGCCCCTATTTTTACACCCCGAGTTTTTAAGGAACAATTTTTTAATAAATTGTAATTTCATTTATATCATGAAATGATCAAAGAAAAAAAATTACTTTCACACAGAACTTCCTTTTCTAACATTACACGAAACACTAGCTTAGTGTATGATACAAACAACATTGAGTTGGTATATGATACATGCAACACAAATTTTCAACAAAACAAGTTTATTATTATCATTTAAATGAGATAACTATTAAATTGCCATAAGAAATTAATTTTATGAATATTAAATACTAATATTATAATTTATTAGATATTTTTTTATAAATAAAACACATTGATAATAGATAATAATATTTTTTGTAAATTTATTCTATGTTAAAAAAATAATATTTTCTTGAATGGCCTGCTTTTAATGTCCTTCTGTGAAAAATAATAATATTAATTTTATAAAAATTTAGATATTGAATTGGAAAAAAATATACTTCATTTATTAATTTATAATGTTGAAATTATCTTTCGATGTGTGTTTGTGATTTTTCTGACAAACTTCATTTTTTGATGAATAGTGAAGATTACCTTATTTTAATTCAAAAATGATTTTTAATTTAATTTATTATTATGGTTGGTTTGTATATTAATTTTTTAAAAAAGTTTATATAGATAATATTTTTATCAATTAATCCAATTTTGGTTATTGGATACAATTCTACATTGAAATTGGATATAAAAATAGCAATCATTTGAGCACTTTTTCTTGAAAAACCCTAATTGTCGACCCGACGGTAGGATACGTTTTTAATTAATTTCTTACACTAATTATGATTATAATTATAATAAATGGATTCCATAATAAGAATAAGAATAATTTATATTTTATTACAAGGTCAAAATATATTTTTACCAAAAAAATTAGTGAAAGTGAGTAAAATTAATTACATTAGTTGAGTGGAAAATTAGGTTAATAATTTATTAACCATTAAATATAAGATCAAAAACTCATATAAACATCTCCAACACTAATTTTATGTCCATTATTTGTACATTTACATTCTATTATTTAGTTATGTTAATTATTTATGAATTTTATTAGTTAAAAATGTGGGTACACCTAACTAATTTTCAAAACTGCCAAGTGTGTCCTTTCTCATCCATATAAACACCCACCACCTATACCCACATCATCACACATCTCAAAAACCATAGGTCTACAAAATACCTACTACAAAATCTTTTAAATTCCCTAAAACCCTCTTTGAATCCTCCATTCTACCTTCTGTTTTTCCCAGGATTCATTTTGGCACCAACCAAAAGGAGTTAATCGATTAAGAGGTAACATCTTCTCTCAAGCTCCCATCCTTTATTTTACTTCTACACTACCTTCACTATCATTGTTAGATTATATTATGACAACAAAAATATCCTAAATATACTAGTATGTTGGAATTATATTGGTCAATCCTACCGCCTTACTAAACAATGATTGTTCATTTCTCCTTTACCAACTATCATCGTGAAAATTATTAGAGAAACTAGGTTTATATGTGTAATGTACTATATTAGTTATTTTTATGATCCTTTATTCATTTTACAACAAATATCATTTTTCTTTCTATTTGGTATAACTGTGATAATCTCGTTTGATGAAGTGTGGACTACCACCCCCTCAAAGAAATATTATTCCTTCACACATTACATTGAATGTACTAAGGATGGATTTATTAATATTATATGATATATAAAATAAAAAATCTAATATAATGATACAATATACATATACACATTCATGTTAATTTATTTCTTTTTTTCAATATGACAATTAATGCGGAAACTACATTCTTGTGTACTTATGGCTTACCGTCTCCACGAATAGTATATTATATTTCATAATTATTTATGCTATATATTATTATAATATAAATATAATGGATATTAATGATATTTATATCATTATTTTCAAAATTTAGTCATGATATATGTATAAGGACCAACAATATTACAAATTATGGCACATGCGAAGAACAATGTGAACATTGCCTGAAGTGAAACCATAACATAAGACTGTTAACTATAGGGTAATAAAACATCATAATCAAAAAATATATGGTATTATTAATAATAATATGATTATGAAAATTATTTATAATATACATATATTTGTTATATAGGATTCTAGTATGAGTACAATGAGCTTGAAAAAACAAGGTTATGGTATTTCATCTCACTCATTATTCCTGTGAAATACATGTTATATTTAGCACTCTTTCGTATTTTGTGGTTTATAGACTTGGAATGAATTTAATATATCTATATCATAAATAAATTTATGTGTATTAAAATATCCATTTTACAAATATTCATTAATGGGGTTTAAGTTTCAAAAGTTACCAAATAGGTAAATATTTATTGTCTCAATTTTTTGAGACTCATGTTGTGTTAGGAGCCTAAACTCTATTTCATTGTGTATATACTTCCATTTTACATGTTATTTCATGAATATACTTATTTTCATGATATTATAATCTTTATGAAATTTTATATTCTTATATGGAGAGTATGATCCCAAGTTACCGTGATTTAACTGTTTTAAGACAATCTCTTTGCTTTTTGAGATTATTTACATTTATTCTTCCATTGATGTAATATTATTATCCATATAACAAGAATTACCATGAGATTAATTCTAATATTTTTATGAAATACATAATCATCTATTTTTACTATTTTTACACCGATTTTTAATAAAGACAATGTTTTTATATAAAATCTGACAATCTCCCTGTCATCTGTCAGAATTATTTTACATTCAAAATACATGTTTTAAATAATGATTTTAATATTATTTTAAAACTATAATGGATGATAATTTTCATTGAAAAAATATTTTACAAATGTTTTAATGTTTTCAATTCTTCCTTTATATGTTTTGAAATCAATTTTCATGTAAAAAGGTTTAAAGTTATAATAAGTATTTTTCAAAAAAGAAATGATATTTTCATCAAGAATTGTTTTTAATTATATCTAAAAAATTCACATATAAGATAACATGCATTGTTGTTTCTCATGATTAATAGGGAAATTATTCAGTCTTTCAATTCATGTTATTCTTTTTAATGAATTATGTTTTGATGGAATGATGTTTATGAAAACTGTTTCTATTTCACAAGCTATATGATTTTGAAACCTGCTGATTTTCATGGGTTTTGTTTAGGATAAAATGATTACAAGACATATATATTTCTATAAGTCATTATTAGATTAAATATTTATAATACCCATTTCATTTCATGGGTGATGATATGACTATTTATTATGTTGTGGAAAATGTATGAATTAATTCACTATAAGAAGAGTGGGACTTATATCTTCCTCCAATTCATTGGGTAATGATTTATATCTTATGAGATAGACTATGATTATCTTGTTCATGATCCTTAACTACTATTATGGTCATGGGAGTTAACCATTAATACCAAAATTTCATGAGGAATGAGCTCATTCTTATAAGATGCCTATGGGAGTGAACCACGACTACCAAGGTGGTAATCGGAGTTGTACCATTCTAAAATGGTCTTGGAAATGATTCCTTGGAAAATATGGAAATCATATTATATACTTTTGTGTCCTCACTTATTCCATGATTTATCCTAATGTTATAGTTTCATGGATTATTCTCTTTATTTCATTATTGTTCGTGTTTTATGAAAAACCAAACTTTATTCGCTGATTCATGTTATGATATCTAATATGAAGGGTATAATCATTAATATTCATGATCATGTTATCATACCCATATTCTCATGTGTGTATATATATATCTCCGGTGTTTACCCTTACTAAGAATCTAAGCTCATATGCACGGTATGATCTTTAATTTTAACGATCATGTTATCATACCCATATTCTCATGGGTGTACATATATATCTCCCTTGTTTACCCTTACTATGATACTAATATCACCCCCATTTAATGTTTCTTTTTCCCCTGATTATGAGTATATGTATTATGTTTGATGTTTCTAAGGAGGGTTAAAGCCAATAAGAACATTGTCGGAGATGATGTAGCTCATTTATGTTCCAGTGTTTATGTTTCCATGTTTCCAAAGGCACTAGACCATATACTTTGATTGGAAACATTTTTTTATAATGTTTGACTATTCTATAGAAGTTATGTAATGTTTATGTTTTAAAATCGATCATCACTCTAGTTGGTATTAGATAAATGGTATAGTTAGCCTTTGGATTCTGGGATGAGAAAACATTATTGAGATCCCTAAGGAAAAGTCTATGGGTAACATTAAGTATATGGAATAGTATAAAAAATGTTCTTGAATTTTGGTAAAGGATATAGTGATGGTATTCCTAGAAATACATCCCTATCTAGATATTATATGTGTATGTGGCTCTATCACAGATGTACCTAGGGGTAATAACTCTGGAATGATGTTCCGATCTTGAATTAGGGTAATTTGATACACAACAACGGGCCCTACTTCACTTGGTTTGACACAACTGGGGGATATTCTATGGGTATTAAAACACTCTTTATGAACCATTATTAATGATTTAGATATAATTTGGATATAAATATCCTAGGTTAAAACTAAGGTGTCATAGATTAAAGAAGGTGTCATAAGTTCGAAATTCTATAAGCAATCTTTCTTGATTTTGATAACTATTTCTTAATCTAGGCCTTTTTGTTTTAGTCAAGTGATGGAACCTAAAGGAACCACATTTATGGTAATTATGATAAATAATGTAATTATTTTAATCTTATTAAATATAACACTATGTGATATTGAATGAAAATCCTAAATGCTATTCTCATACAACTTTCTCAACCTATGAATCATAGTGGACTTCCAAATGAGAAAAAGAGGTCACAAAATTTTATGGAGTCTTTCATTATGTAACTTCCCCCATCTTTCAAACAGTCTTCTGATCAACTTATTGCAAAACAAAATATCAATACTAGTGAAAATAAATTATACATTATTTAGTGTTTGGATAATGAGAAAGTCATTCTTGCTATTTATCGGTTAGAAGGAAAATCATATCAGTGGTAAACTCTAATAAAGAATTCAAGGAATAAAGATAATATTGAACCATTGAGTGGGATGAGTTCAATAAATTAATTTTCAATAATTAAATTCCTTGAATTATTCACACCATGATAGTGAAAGGGTTCCTTGAGTAGATGTAAAGGGATGATGAATCCGTTGGTACCTTTGTGGTTAATTTAATGCTACATGGCAAGTACACTTTATTAATTTTCATCCAACCCAAATGTACGAATGATAAGTTCTTCAGCAGCATAAAATCAAGTCTAAGAAAGGTTTTATACATAATATAATTTATTATATATTAAGTGATTATGATTTGTGAAATAAAAGTTGTAATAAAGGTCAAAGTCACATATCAATCTCATTGTTTGGAAAAGAACTTGAAGATGGAGTTTAAAAGAAAATCTAAAAACAATGAATAATAGAAGATGTTATTTTTTTTATTCTCTAAGTGTTGGAAGAAGAATAGAATTTTTTTAAGGATTATAACAAATGTTTTATATAAGAAAAAGAAGGTTACCAGGTAATTGATTATCAAAGTAATGGAAATAAATTACCTAACATTGATAATTCCAAAAAGGGTCATAGAAATAACCTCCCACAATTCAGTGATAAAAGTGTAAGGAGAATGGGCATTATGATAACCACCACACAAAACCAAGATTTGGTGATAATGATCGATGTTAGGAACCTCTTAAGACAAGGTATAAGGAGGAATCTTCTGGAATCTTTTTTTTTAGAGGGGTGTGATAAATATGGGATGAAAGGTACACTTACCAACCACTCTAGAACTAATAATGTAAAATTTTATTCTGGATCTACCCACTCTTTCATATATAATGATTTTTTTAAGTGTGTTATGATTGAACCAAAATAATTACATGTGGATGTAGCAGTAAAAACCCCTAATGGTCTGATGATTTCATCCCAAGTCTATGATTGATCTCATGATTGAGTTTGTGGGAAACTTCTTATGGCTACTATTTTCATTCTTCCTTTCGATGAATTTGATATCATCTTATGCAGGGATTCAATTTCACTGAATAAATCCCACATTAGTTGTCGAGGAAAGAATGTACATTTGATATTTCAAACCCTCCTATGATTATACATCATTGTGATGATATGTATAAAATTATTGTGGAGAATAAATCTATTGTATTGTCTTAATTCACATTAAAAGGGGATTTTGTTTCTCAAATGGTTGGGGAGAAAATCAACATTGGTGATATGCCTGTTGTTCGTGATTTTATGGACATCATTATGAAACTGTTTCTTAGCCTTCCACCAAAATTTGAAGTTGAGTTATCAATATAACTCATACAAAGTTCCACACTGATTTCAACGACTCCATATACAATGGCCACAATTGAGTTTCAATAATTGAAGAAGCTAATAAATTAAAAATTTGATAAGGTATTCATTCAACCATGTTTGTCACCTTGGGTGCACTGGTTCTTTTTGTGAAAAATAAAGATGGATCAATGTGTCTGTACATTGTTTTTTGTGAGATTAATAGTATCACAATAAAAAATAAGTATCTTATTCCCCATATTGATGACTCGTTCAATCAAATTTGTGTAGCCCAAAACATTTCCAAGATTGATGATCATTTATGATAACATCAACTGAGGTTGAAGAAGGATTATAGAAAATATATGGAATTCCTTACATGGTATAGTCACTTTGAATATATGTTGATGCCTTTTGGTCTCACAAATTCCCCTTTTATCATTAGGGATTTTATAAATAGAGTCATTATATATTACCTCAATCATTTTTTGGTAGTATTTATAGATTTTATTATTATATATTCTATAAAAATGAATGAGCATGAAGATCACTTTAATGTTGTACTGGGGACCCTATGGAAGGAGAATATATATGAAAATTTCAAAATGTGTGAATTTTGGTTGCAAAAGGATTAATTTTTGGGTCATATTATATCAAGAGATTGTATATCACTAGATCCATTATAGAAGGAGGCTGTTGAATGTTGGTATAGACAAACAATTGTGACCTAGATCCATATATATCTTGGTTTAGATAGATATTATCGATGGTTAGGGAGAATATCTCATGAATATCTAATCCTATGACCAATTTAACACGGAAGAGTGTCATGTTATGATGGATAGATTAATATGAGGAAAATTTCAAGGGATATAAGAGAGGGTTTGTCATTTCTCCTATTCATACATTAACCTATAGTGGAGAATGTTTTGTATTCTATATAGAGTAATCCAAGAAGGGATTAGGATGTCTTTTTATGATGAATAACATGGTTATAGTGTTGGACTTATGATAGATTAAGATTCATGAGAAAATTTACCAATCTCCTGATTTGGAGTTAGAATATGTAATTTATTCCATTAACTATGTGGAATAATTATAATTATAGGGAAATTTGTGTTTTATATATTGATCGTAAAAGTCTAAAATATATATTCAGATAGAACGGGTTGAACATTTTCTAGATAATATGTTTAGTGTTGATAAAGGATTATAAAATCTCAATATATTAACACCTAGGGAAAGTGAAAAGTTGGTCAATGAATAGAGTTTGAAGAATCATGCTAGCATATCTATGATGAGGATAAGAAATGATTTATGATTTATGGATTTACAATGGATGGATTTAAAAATATTGATTGAAGGGAAAACTTCTAATCTTTCTCAAATTAGTGTTCATACTTATATCAATGAAAAGATTAAGGAGGTGTAAAAGGAAGAATAAGAGCAATAAAATAAATATGGAAATGTGCCTGAGTCTAACGTTGATTAGGATTCAAAGATATGGTTCAGGATCCATGTATGTGTTCCTACCATAGTAGATCTGATAAACGATCTATTAGAAGATGATCCCAGTTCATCATTAACAATTCATACTAGATTTATGAAGATATATTGGGATTTGAAAGAATACTTCTTGTGGGATGGCATGAAGATATATATTATAGATTTTTTATCTAGGTGCATGGTTTTAAAGCAAGTGAAGGCTAAAATAAAAAATTAAAACGGGTATGTTTTGTCCATTACCAATACCATAATATAAACAAAAGAAAATAACTATAAATTTTTTGGTTTGACTGCCGAAAACCACTAATGGTTTTAATGCTATATGTGTGGTAGTTATTCACCTTACAAATTCATCACACTTCATCTTTATTATGAAGGCATATCTCTGGATCAGATTACTAGGAAATACATTAATGAATTGGTAAGGTTTCATCGAGTACCACATTCCATTGTATCATATAAGGATCTGATGTTTACCTCAACGTTATGGTTAATTATTCTGCTGAAACTTGATAATGATTTGAGTTTCAGAACATCTTATCATCCTCAGATAGATGGCTGGCCAGAACGGACAACTCAAACCCTAGAGGATATGTTGAGATCTTGTTCGTTATATTTCATGGTTGTTGGGATCAACACCGTCCTCTTGTTGAATTTTATTACAATAATTTATTTCAGTCAAGAATTCATATAGAACTATATGAATACCTATATGGAAAAAATTTAGAGCACTAACATTTGGGATGAGGTTAGAGAATGAGAGCTATTGGGACCAAAGATCAGTGAAGTAATGGTTGAGAAAATTAGAACTAGTCATCAGCATATAGAGGCAGCTCAATTTCGGAAAAAAAGTTATGAGGATAACCATCATCTGGATCAAGAAATTTAATGTAGTGATAACAAATTTCAAAGAATCTCACCCCAAAATAATGTTACAAGATTCAAGAATAATGGGAATGAATCCCTATGTATATGGGTCCCTTTTAGATTCATGATCATATCAGGACAATATCCTATCACTTGGAACTTCCTCGAAATGTCAATCATGTCCATAATTGGTTAAATGTATCCTTATTGATGAATTACATACCTGAACGTTCACATGTACTGAACTTAGAGGGCATGCTGCTGGAGAAGGATTTTTTATTCAAGGAACATCCTTTTGAAATTATGGACCGATCAGAGAATGTTCCACAAGAAAAGTCCACTAACCGGGTCAAATTTGTGTAAATAAGTCTATAGTTAGAATAAGTTACATTGGAACATGATGATATTATGAGGCATAATTATCTTCAATTATTTTTACCAGAGTGATGAATTTTGAGGGATGGATTCATTTTAAGGGGTTAGAATGTTACACCCTAATTTTTTAGGGACTTTTTTTTTTCAAATTAAATAAATTTTTGTGTATATATTGCAATACAGTATGTCAAATATTATTTTCACATAGGATAAACTTTTCATATATTAAACACAACACCAACATGGTGTCCAATAAAAACAATAATGATTTGGTTTGCAAAACACACAACATATTTTTTCTACGAAATATCTTTTTTTTATTATTATTTAAATTAGATAACTATATCGTAACTATTAGACATAGTTATATTTATATTAATAAATACTTTTCAAATTTTGTTCAAAAAACATTTTATATAAAAAAAGAAATTGATAAAAATATATGATTTTTGGAAATGCCCTTCTATGATTAAAACTACCGTTTCTCAAATAAACTGCTTTTGAAGTCCTTTTGTGAAAAAATAAAGAAAATAATTTTAACAAATTTCGAAATTTAATTTGATAAAATAGAATCCATTTTTGAACATAAAATTTTAAAATTATCTTTGGCTGAATTTTCCAGATCTATTTTTCCAAACATAATTTTTTGATGAATAGTAAAGGAAACATGATTTTAATTCAAATATAATTTTAAATATAATTTATTAATTAGGATAAATTATATTTCAAATTTTTTTGAATGTTTAATGAGATATTATTTTTAAAATCTAATCTAATTTTTATAGTTGGAAATATTTTCTCAGTGAAATTGGAAATAAAAACATATAAAACATATAATCATTTTTACTTTAAAAACTTGCATTTTCAACCCATAGATGGTACTAGTTTTAAGTTAGGTTCTCACATTTTTTGTATTAAAATTTTTATAAATAGATTATATATTTTTAATATGAATAATTTATAATTTATAGTAATATTAATTTTTATTTTAACAAATAGATTAGTGGAAGTGACTAAAATTAATTACCTCAGTTAAGAGAAAACCTAGGAAAACAAAGTGGAAAACCTTACATATAAGACTGAAAATTACAATAAAACACTTACAACACCCATTTTCGTGAAATTATTCGTCCATGAACATTAAATATTGATTGTTCTTAGTTTATTAGGACTTTTTTATGAAAAAATTTGGGTACACCTAACTTGTATTAATAAATTCCATGCGTGTCCTTTCTCATCCCTATAAAAAGCCACCACATCTACCTACTTCATTACAACTCTCTAGCACCTTGGATCGCCCAAAATTGCATCAATTAATCTACAAAATTCAATCCATTACTCTATTAATCCTCCAATTGTGTATAATTTATTCAAAGGACACCTTTTGGCACAAACCAAAAGGAGTTACCTGATTAAGAGGTAACATATTCTCTCAAGCCCCATTATTTTTTTTACACAAATGAACTCTATTTGGACAATTATTTAATGAAAACACCAGTATCCTCAATATACTAGGATGTTTTAATGAAATGGTTTTAACATTAAATTTTACACACATCCTTCAAATGGATATCAAACATATTGTTTATGTGATTGGAGAACTATCACTTCACTAAACGATGATTGTTCATTTCTTGTTTACATAAATTCATGGTGGATATTATGATGAAAAATATGATAATATATGTCAAATATTATATTTATTATTTTTATAATATTATTTATTTCTTTTAAAACAAACATTTTTTCCTTTCTATTTTGGTGTAATTACGATAATTTCATTTGAGAAAATGTGGACTACCGCCCCTCAATGCGATGTGATTCGATACACAATGCATGTAATGAATTAAATATGGGATTAGTAAAATTATATGATATATATAACTACTAAAATTATACTCTAATTATTTTATATACATATAAAAATTTATTTCATATTCATTGTTTCTTTAAAGATGAAAATTAAAATAGAAACAATGTTCATGCATACATACGTCCTACCGTTTCCCTTAATGGGGTATCCCATTTCATAATTATTTATAATATATATTATTATTATATACATATAATGGATATTAATGATATTTATATAGTTATTTACATTATATAATCGTAATATAAGTAAAATTATTAATGATCTTATAATAAATATATATGCGATGAACAAATAGAATATTACCTGAAGCGAAACCTTAACATATGTATGTTAACAAGAGTGTAATTTACGGTCATAATAAAACCATATATTTTATTATGTATAAATTACTCTTTAAAAGGTTTATAATAAAATTATATTTATTATACAGGAATCTGGAATGAGTTCAAAGATATTTAAGACACAAGGTAAGGGGATTTTAGAACACATTTTATTTCTGTGAGATACATGCAATGTTCACCACTCTTTCCTTTTGTGTCATTTATGCACTAAACATGATTTCATTATATGTGTATTATAATGAAATTTTTGTGTATCAATATATATTTTATGAACTTTCATTCATGTGGTTTATGTTTAAAAAGTTACCGAATCAGAAAAAATGATTTTTCTCAATTTTCCTTTTTTGAGACTCCTGTTTTGTTACACACCTAAACTCTTTATCAAGGTGTATATAATTCAATTTTACATGTTATATGATGAATATAAATATTTTATTGAAATTTTAATCTTCATTTAATTTAATTTTCTTACATGGAGAATATAATCCAATGTTACCAAGTTATAAGAGTTTATTGAGACATTGTCATCAATTTTCGAGATTGTTTAAGTTTATGATTCCTTTAATGTAATATATTGATCCATCTATAAATATTACTCTTGTGATTTTTTATCTTTTATTTATTCATGATATCATCCTAAGGTATTACCACTTTTTTAATTCTATGGTACATATGATGATGCTTTGACGTAAAATATTATCATCTAAATATCATCAGTCATAAATATATTGTATTAAATGAACCATGTATTAAAAATGTTTTAAAAATGTCATAAAAAGATACTTGAAAATAATTTTCAAGGATAAAGTATTTTAAAATCTTATATTTTTTTGAATTCTTACTTTATATTTATTAAAATCCATTTTAGAGAAAATGTTTTCAAAATTTTTTATGTTATAAAAATATTTTTTCAAAGAAGAAAGTTTATTTTCTTCAAGAAATGTTTTTAATGATTTTTAAAAAATATTTACAAAACTAAGATAAAATCCATTATTGTTACAAGTTATTTTATGATGAAATTATTCAATGTTTCCATTCATATTTTATTCTCTAAATAGATTATCTTTTGATGGAATGATTTTCTTGAAACTCGTTTCTCATTCATGGGCTATATGCTTTTGTAACTTGATTCTTTTTAGGGTTTATGTTTATGATGAAATTATTATGAAACCTAATTATTTCCATTATTTATGAAATTATTACATGTTTAAAATACCCATTTCATTTCATGGTTTATGATATTACTATTTATGAACTTCTGTAACATATATGGATGATTTTTGTATGAAATGGGTGGAAGATATATCTCCCTAAAATGTATTGGGTAATTATTTTTATCTTATGTGATATACTAAGATGGTCTTGGGAATGATCCTTGACTTCTAGGATAGTCGTGGGAGTGAACCGTGACTACATATTTGGTATGAAGAGTGAACACATGATTCTAAGATGGCCATGCGAGTGGATAATGACTACCAATATAGTGTGGAGATTGAACCCATAATACCATGGATTTGTATGGATTTCATGCGTTGGATACTATATAAATCATATAATATGTTTATGTTTATTGCACAATTCAATGTTTTATCACTATGTTATGATTCAATGTCTTATGATGTTTATTTTACTATTTTTCATGTCTAAGGAACTGATAATATTTATTCTATGATTCCCATTGCGATCTTTGCTTTACAGGCTATGATCTTATAATTTCAGGATCGCATTCTCATACCCTTATTCTCATGTTTATGCTTCCATTTTTTCCTTATTTAACCTTAATGAGAATCTGAGCTCACCCCGTTTTTTGTGTATCCTTTTCCCAGGTTATGATGATATGTATTATGTCTGGGGTATCTAAGAATCTTGTTACTTATGAAGAACCAAGTGGGAGATGATATAACACGTTTTGTTCTAGTGTTTATGTTTCCATGTTTCCAAAGGAACTAGACTAATTATGGCATGTGGGAAACTACTTTTATAAGGATTAAGTATTCCTAAAATTTTTCGTAATGTTTATATTTGAAAATAGAGGGTCATTTTACCTATCAAATTAGAGGAGTTCATAAAAAATGAAATACCATTGGGGTAAATGGTTCATTTTCCCTAGTAAATCACCTCAGGGTGAACCAGTTCTCTTTTCCAAGAAGAAGGATGGAACAATGAAACTATCTATCAATTATCGGGAACTCAAAAAGGTCACCATAAAGGTGTACCTCTATTATAGATATCATCAATTACAAGGATATCACTACTTCTCAAAGGTAGATCTAAATTATTGATATCATCAGCGAAAGGTGAAAAAGGAAGATATTTAGAAGACTACCTAACCTAAAAGTTATTACCACCAAATGTTTTTTATTACCATCAGACATACAAATTCCACTAAAAAATTAATATATTCGATAAATAAAATCTTTAGAAATTACCTCAAGAAATTTGTGCTAGTGGTTGTTGAGCATATTCTCATTTACTCCAAGATAAAGGAGGAACATGAATAACATCAAAGGATTGTGTTGGTGAAATTAAAAAACAAGAATTTGAATTCAACGTTCAAATTTTTTGAATTTTGGAGGTATGAAGTCACATTCTCAGGACATGTGATCACATGTTTGGGAATTTCAATGGACCCTTAAAAAACAAAAGAAAATTAAGGAATGGACCAAACCCCCTACATTCACATAAATATGTAGTTTTCATGGATTATCTTGGTACTACATTCATTTTATGAGAAATATCTCCTGATTTTCTAGACTTATAACTATGTTAATAAGAAATGGAGTAACTTATATCTGGATTAGACAATGTGAGGAAAGATTTGAAGAGATAAATATAAGGCTTATCACAACACCTATACTCACATTATTGAAAAATGGAGAAATTTTTTTGACATAAAGTGATGCCTTAAATAAAGGATTTTGTTTTTTACACATGAAAAATGCTTATTTGATTGCCTATGCCTCATAAAAGTTGAAGATCCATGACTAAATCTACAAAATAGATGATCTATAGCTAACTGTTGTGATTTTTTATTTCATAATCAGGATGAACTACCTCTATAGTTAGATGTGTGACATATTCAATTATCCTAGGAGTATATAATATATATTGAAAAAAGTAGCTCAACAATAATCAAAATAGATGGATCAAGATAATTAAATTCTATAATTTCTCTATTGACTCTTATCCTAGAATGGTAAATAAATTATATGATTCTCTACATAGGGAAGCACCTACAACTCGATCGATGATGTGTATTTAGAAATAAATTTTCTTCATGGACATGAAAAGGGAAGATTTTGAAATCATAATGAAATGGAATACCCATAACTTTCCCAAATTATTTCCCAACCATATATCCAACAGAAAATTAAAGAGGCATAAATGGATAATCCATAGATACAAAAGAAGGTAAAAAGAATAATGGGACAATATAATTAGGATTTCTGCATCCATGATGATGGTGTGATTTGGTTTTGAAAAAGGCTTTGTGTTCTTTCATCACCTGGTATAACGTTGGAGCTATTGGATAATTCACATATCTTAACATTCTCTATCAATCCTATTAGTTCTATGATGTTCTACAAACTCCAAGAAAACATATGGTGGGTTAACATAAGGAAGGGGATTATAGAATATATAACATGGAGTTTGATAATTCCGCAAGTTAAAGAAGAGAGAATCAAGTACAATGGTATAATCCATCCATTTCCAATACCCATGTGTAAATGGAAGAATGTCACAATAGACATTGTCATAGGTCACCAGAAGACGTCCAAATGAAATAATGTAATTTGGGTTGTAGTGGACCCACTCACCGTGACTGCCCACATTATCACTGTTTGGGACGATCTGTTTCATAAACAACTTGCAATGATATATGGGAAGAAAGTGGTGAGAATTCATGGAGTGACACTATCAATTTTCTCATATCATTATCCCAGGTTCACATCTACATTTGGGAGGAGTGTGAAACAAGATTTGAGTACTAAATTAAATTTTAGCATGTCATATCTCCCATAAACTGATGGCTAATTTGAAAGAACTATTTAGATACATGATGATATTCTAAGATCATACACATTAAAATTCAAATATTGTTAGGATTCGAATCTCCCATTGTTTGAGTTCTCATAAAATAGTATCTTCCACTCGAGTATTAAGATGGTTCCATATGTATCACTATATGGAAATGGATCTATAACACCATATTACTAGGATGAAGTGGGAGAATTAAATGTACTTAGACCTGATCTATTTTAAGAGATGTCTGATAAGGTTCATTCAATCAATTAATATATCGAAACTACTCATGGTGGAAAAAATTGTTATGCTGATAACCTTAAAAGTGACATAATGTTTGACGTTGAAGATAAATTCTTCCTTTAAATATCACCATGACAGAGAGTGATGTGGTTCAAATATAAAGGGAATCTCATCCCAAGGTACATTGTCCCATTAGAGATCCTTGATTGCATAGGAGTTGTGTCCTATCATCTGGAACATCCATCAAATATGGCTCAATTTCATGATCTAATCCACATTTCACTCTTGAGGAATTACATACCAGATTTCTCACATGTAATGAATTCATAGGTGGTATAACTGGAAGATGATCTATAATATGAGAAGCATCCAGTAATTATTCTGGATCAGAGAGATAGGGTTCTACACAAAATAAACCCCCACCCTAGCCAATGTTTTTTTTGAGGAAACATAAGTATGAAGAAGCAAAATGGGAACTATAGGAGGTGATGAAGGATAAGTACCCTAAAAAGTTTATGTAAAATGAAATTTTGAGGAAGAAAATTTAAAAGGGGGAAGAATATAATGACCATAAGTTTTGTCCATGGAATTCACCACTTATTAAATTAATTTCATGAATCTCATAAAATAACATATAGATCATAATAAAAAAAATATAAAATAATAATTAGTGAAATAATATTTAGCTATATATGTTAAGGAACCAATACTGATGAAATAGTAATTTGGCCTTACAAATAGTAATTTTATCCTTGTGAAAAGTAAAATAGCTGAATGAATTGTTGCCTCACCCATGAATAAATAAATATAATTTAGTTATATTGTAAATGAAAGTATGATATAAGTATATCATAGTATAGGATAGTAAATATTTTAAAAATTAGTAAGGAAATATTGGTATTTTAATAAGTCATAAATATTTAATTAATATCAGATGATTATTTAAAAAAAATTCGAAAAATTTATTTTCATAAAATATATTCATAAATAAATATTTTAATGTATTATGATTTCATGATAATTTTATGTTACCTTATTTAATTTTTCAATGTGCTTTAAATTCAGTTCTAATTTTAAAATCTGTATTTTCCATGTAAATGAAGATTTTGACTAAAACATAAACTACAAATATTTAGAAAATTATAATAATAAAATAGAGGTAATTTATTAATTATATATGTGAAAAAATGGTTTGTGTATTTTTTTTTGTATTTTTCTAAAATACATGATTATCTTATCAATAGTAAAATATGATAATTTACAATAAAACCTACATACAAGAATTATGGAGCCATAAATGACATAACATTTATATAATCCAAAAATATTAACATTCATTCATTATTATAATATATTTAGAGATAATTATTAATGTATTCATAGTATTGAGCTAAAAAAATAAATTACAGAATATAATATTGAGAAAAGACCCCTCTCCTCCATTATAAATACCACACCTCACCGCCTATTCTACTGCCATATCTCAAGCATTGGGCCTTGCCTAAAATTTCCCCAATACTCTTACCTAGTCCCTCCACCACTTCTAGGATACCATTTTCTCATCAAAATGCCATGAAAATTTCCAATGTAGGTTCTTAAGATGATAAATTAAAAGGGTAAATCCTCTCTGTCTTTCTTTTAATTTCCATTAAATTTTATTTGTTTTTTCTATTATACTCACATTATCATATCCAAATGGAATTATAAATCCAGTATATGTTATGTTATAGTATTCTATCTTGTTAATGTACTATCTGTGAATAAAATCTTACATCTATCTCTTTTATTCAAAAAATGAAATCGTCGCTCACGAGGTGTCAGTTTACCAACACTGTGGGTGATGCACTTTCACTTTACTTTAATGCCTAACGAATGTTAATATACCCAATATAATGTTTGAAATATACTATAATGTTTATGTTACAACCCTCCCTATATTATTTTAATAACTTATTAACATAATACTAAATTATAATCAAAATGAGTTTGTTGTGAAAAAAAATCGCCAAAATAAACATAAAAGGAACATAATTATCATTTATCTAATGAATCATCATAATGACATATAGGAAATTTAGTTATAATATCATTTATGATTTTGGATGATCATTAATAACATATAATAACAATTCTGGTTATTTATCCACATTTTCCACTAACATTCATTCTGTTATGCAAGCAAACTAATCATGAAATCCATGAAAACAAATGATATAGAATGATGTAATTAAACTATAGAACTCATCTAAATGTATATAAATGAACCTATTAAAACCAAAACGAATTAAATTCTTGTATAAAGGGTTTTTATTTGTTATTTAATTACTTTAATATGATTATACGATATTTGTACATGAAGGAAACTTGAAGACACAAGGTAAGATGTATTCTCGAACCCAACTCACAATCTTTGTATTTTCCCTCTATCACCCTATTTTCTGAAAGGATATTCCTTACATACCATTTCTTCATAATTTTCTTACATTTTCTGGAATATAAATATTTTATACTTGAGTTTATGAAAAAAAGTGTGTTCCAAATGAACTATTCTTTAATAAAACAAACCTTTCACCTATCGATATTATTTCTTCTTCACTCATGGTTGATGATTCTTATATGAAGTATTTTATTCCCTATATTATTTGGTATCCCAACGTTTATGAATGTAAGATTACAATAAGATACACACTCATTTCCATGGGTTATTTTATGTGCAAGATTGATATATGATCGATGTGGAATGCATGATAACTTAAATGATGGGATGAAATGGGTGCATTTAGAATTATATAGCGCAATGTGAATGTTATAATATGACGGGGGAACCTAGAGATATATATTTCTCCAACTAATTGGGTAATGTGAATAATATCTTCATATAATGTTAAATATTCATGAACATTATTCTAGAATTTTTCAAAACTAAGGGTGTTAGTTGACCATAAAGACATGATGTTTCATTTTAAAGTATTCCAACATTCCATTCCTTTTATTAATTATTCCTTTCATGATTTTGATAATTTTCCTATGTAATGATAATAATGATTATGAATACCTAAGGTTATATTGTTTCATGTTCTTATCTATCCCCTTACATTGCTTTTATCTCACCCCCTTTTGAGGTATATCATCAGGTGTACATGTAAAAACGAGGATTCATGGGCCAATAAGATGCTATGGAAGATGAAATTAAATAAATGATTATGTTTTATTTTATAAAAGTTATGTATGGTCATAGTTTTTCCAAGATACCAATCTTTTCTATCTTGGTAAAGTAGTTCTTTTATTTTTTTTATCATTAGAATATTGTAATGGTAATATATGAAAATGCAGGGTTGTTATAAATACCACCCCAAAATATGAAGGTTGATTTATATATGGGAAAAGAGAATAAGAAGACCTTTTAATCTAAAGTATATTACTCCTCCCCTATTAATGTTTTTCGAATAAACCTCCCAAAAAATATCTATTTTCTTACTCAAGTGGAGTTTGATTATATATTGGTAATGGATTAGATATCTTTATATAAAGACCACATAAATTGTTGGGAATGGGTGATCACTCTTCACATCCAAAGGCATCCACCAATTCTATACATGGGTAATATGAAGGATGAATCTCATTTGGAATCGGAGTATTAATTGTGGATATTATTTACTTTTGAGAAATCATATCCATATTAAATGATTGATACAAATGATAAAGTCATTCTTTAAGACATGCAGATTAAGAGGGAGTACACTAATGTGTTCCCTGAACAATTGTCTGGTATTCCTTCTGACTGAGAGGTTGATTTATTAATTTATCATATACATGGAATCTTCCCATATCAAAGGCTACTTACATAATGGACACCATTTAGTTAAAATAACTGAATAATATATTATAAGAGAATCGGGAAAAGGGTTTTACATGCCAGATTAATTCAATATGGGTTTCACCAGGTCTCCTAGTCAAGTGGAAGGATGGATCAATTTTCCTTCTCATTGATTATCATGAGGTCAAAAAAATCATGATAATGAACAAGTATACCAAAATATGGATAGATGAAAATTTTTATCAACTATGTGGGGACATGAACTTTTCTAAGGTGGACCTTCGGTTGGTATAACCCCAATTAATGGGGAGAAAGAAATATATTGCCAATACTACATTTTTAATTATGTAAGGACTGAAGGAGTTCATAGTGATACCCTTTAGACTCACTAATGCTCTATAAATTTTCAAAGACATAATGAATATAGTCAAAATATATTACCTTGTCAAATTTGTGTTATTTTTTTATAGATTATATTGTAATATATTACAATAGAAAGAAGATTCATGAGGATAATTTGAATACTATGCTAAAGTGTTTGTGAAGGGATAAATTGTATAAAACCTATAGTGAATGTATTTTTTTATGGAAGACTTATCCCTCATTGGGATTGTTATATCTATCAAAGGAATTTATATGAACATTCATAAAATAAAGTCAATTGAAGTGTGTCCCATAAAGATATCTATAATGTAGATCCATAGTTTACATAGTATAGATTTGTATAGATGATGAATATTTATAACTATTTCATTATATTCAAACCCACTTACCAAGGTGTCTTAGAAGTGAGTAAAGTCTGTATGGGCAAGTGAATGAAAAAATTGTTTAAAATAGTTTAAAAGGCTTATCACCGCACTAGTAATTATACAACCAAATGTGGGTAACTATTTGTGTTATGAAATTATTCATTAAATAAGGGATTAGGATTTTTAATTACAAAAAATTAAAATTCAATAGTCTATGGCTCAAAAAAGATGAAAGTTCATGAGAATAACAATCACAAGCTAGATCTAGAATAGGTGGCTATGATCTTCACAATGAAAATTGGGTGACACTATGTCTATGGGGAGATGTGTGAGATATATACGGATAATAAGAGCCTCAACTATATATTTACACATATGTAGCTTAATTGGAACAAATGATTATGGTTTGGGGTCACCAAGGAGTTTGACTACTCATCCCAAAATCATCATGGTAATGAAATTAATGTGGTAAGTACTTTAAGAAAAAAAATGCTGTTACTATATTAGTGGTGAAAATTGGAAAAAATCCAATACTCATAAAAATGAAAAGGAGGGAAATGGGTATCATAAAAAGATGTAAAATCAACATTCCATGGAAAAATTATTTATAAATTATCCCTTTTATTTAACAAAAGATTTCTCAAAGAGATGTCATCAAAATTCAGGAAAATGTTTTAGCTATATGAAAGGGTAAATACATGGAGTTAGAAAATATATGAGGAAATAGATTTATAATTTCTGTCATGAATATGTGTACCATACAATGTTGAGATAAATAAATATCATCTGAATAATGAACATAGATCAAAAATCTATATTCTCTCATGGTGCACAATGATGTATTGAGATCTCTAAGATAAATATTTGTGGGAAAATATGAATAATAATGACCACAAAATATACATATGAGTATTTTGTACGTTATCAAGTGAAGGTTGAAAAGAAAATTTCTAAGGGAATGATGTTACCTTTAACCATACCTACATGAAGATGGGAAACATAACTATAAAATTTTTCATTATACTTATGAAGAAATAAAAGGGATATGATTTTATATGGGACGTTATATATGACAACCCTTCTTTTTATTACAACTTAAACATGATTTATTACATAAAACTTCACTTGATAAAACAATGAAGATCGAGTGGTTTAGTGTCTATTGGGCTTAGGATCATTACATAAAAATATAAAACATGAAATACAACATCATTATTGAAATCATCCTTTACATGAACACTATATTCCTTCATACTTAGCATTGCATGGGATAACCTAAGGACATGCATAAGAAAAGGGTGAGCTGCAAAGCCCAATAAGGTATTACACATGGAATAACATGAGTAGTACAATACATGTTAGACAATAGGCATATAAATAGAGCATAAGAAAAACGTGAACATAAAGGCATGATAAATCATGATAATCATAACATGGAAATGTGGCAACAACACTTAACATGGAATTAGCATGAGCCAAAGCCCATTGCACATGGAGCATGAGTAAATCCTCATTGCACATAAAGCACGAGTAAAACCTCATTGCACTTGAATTAGCATGAGTCAACACTCATTTCACATGACTTATCATTATACTATAATTTTCCCAATGCATTGGAGCGCTATAGGGCACACCCTTCTTAAATATTTCATATCATGCATAAGTGTGACACATGGATCATAAAACATGGATTCATAAAACATAATCATTTATTACATGATAAAGGAATGTGGAATTCATACATAAAAAATTATAATCAATATGTAAGTGTGCATAAAGGTGAATACCCTTGATTGAGAAATGGGCATGGTATTCACTACACAATGACATTGGCTAAGAAAATCGATGTAATTTCGGCAGCGTAACGGCGTGACATAAGAATTCATAAAAATGTTTGATGAGAGAGAAAAGGGTTACTCATCATATTTACATGTAATGGACAGCAGGGAGGTCATATAGATACAAGTACCAAAAATTGAAATGGAATTTTTATTTATGAAACAAAATTATTTCTTGAATGTAAAAGAAGGGAGAGAAGTTCCTTTCGGAATTTCGGCATAGTAACAGGTGTACATGGGAGGAATTTAATGATAGGGAAAGGGGTATCCCATAATTGAAACATAAATAGGTATGTATGAGGGAGGTGAAAAACCATACGCCAACATTCATAATTGTAATTAAAAGGGAAAAACAACTTAAAGAAAAATGGACAAAAATGAGAAAGGAAGAAAAAACCCTTACTTGGAAGTGTGCTTCCAAAGGCTAGAGAGAGGCATGTGAGAGGCTTCTTTAAAGCTTGGGGCACCATGGGAGGATTCTAGAGATTGTTGGGCAGAGGATGGACGAACATCAAGGGCTTTGAGTGAGGAAGAAGTGGGATCTGTGGTGGGTTTATATAGGAAAGGTGAGGTAATTCTTTATTATATAGGTTTGGGACCCCTTATATTAAATTAATCCAAACCACAAACCATACCATGGTTTTTACCCATGGTTTTTGGAAAAGGGAAGAGGAAAACCTTATTTTATAAGGCCCAAGTCCGAACTTCTTAAAATAATAAGGTTGCTTGTGTGGAGGTGAGTCACACTCCCATGGAGATTAATATAAAAAGGCAAAGTGTTGAATAAGTCTTGAGGGGTCCATTAATGCTTTGAAAAATAAGTCAAACAAACCCAAAATCACATTATATTAATGGTAAAATATATATTGGCCGAAAATAAAGCTTATAGTATTTTATTACATCACTATTTGGTCATTATGATGTCATAAATAACATTATATATTTAAACGGTATTTAATTTTTACTCAAAAATTTGACTGTCTCAGAAAATTATGAAAATTTCACGATTTGATAATTTTGACATCATGATTCCAGAAATAACATTTATTTTATCTAAATAATTTTCTAAATATGTTAATATTCACTTTTTAAATAAAAAGATTCATTTATCGAAAATTCATGGCTTTTGAAAGAAATGGCTTTAAAACCATAATAGAACTTTTAATTGAATTCATAAAATTATAAGATCAATTATATTTAATAAAAATTAATTTAATAATAATATTATTATATTATTAAAATATTATTTAATTCAAAAATCCCTTAATTTAATAAAATATATTTCTTAATTAAATAATAACTAAAAACACCATTTGTACTTTAAAAACTATTTACAATGTATCAAAAATGACCAGAAATTATATTCATTATTATACACAAAAATAATGTACATGAACATAGTACTACTTATTTGTAACATAACCCCTTAAAACATCCACATAAGACCTAAGGGCAAGGTGTGCGATGGTGACAGACTCTTGGGGCAGCTCGGATAACATCGCTCATGCAGTAATTTCAATCAACTTCTATTTTTCCCATAGACGGTCACATTCGAGCTTGACATGATTAAGCTCAGCTTGGGCTTGGTCAAGGGCGAATCCCAAAGATTCCACCTCTTTTCTTAGCTCCGACAAATGGGCTTCATATAGGGCAATTCTACTGGATGAGTCCATCACTTATTTTGTCTCAGTAAATTGGATTTGTTAAAGTCCTATAATTTTACTAATCATGTGATCACTGTTCAACGACTATATTAGAAACGGTCAAAATTCATAACATAAAACCAAAGAAGTTGACATCTTATAATAATATTTTTTCATAAAGATACATATAACTAGATCAAGAGGTATTTTTCATTAAATGAATATTTGGGTCGTTACAATATTCCACCCTTAAGAAATTTTGCCCTCGAAACTTACCTTTTCCCACACTAAAACAAATTTTGGTAACTCAACTTCATCATATCCTCTGATTCCCAAGTTGCTTCTACAAACTTGTGGATTATCCACAACACCTTGATGAGGGGCATTGTCTTATTTCATATAAATTTTTCTCTATGATCTAAGATCATAACTGGTTGCTCCTCATAAGAAAGATCATCTTCCAATTGTACCACCTCAGAAGAGAGTACATGTGAAGGGTCTGGTATGTACTTTCTTAAGAGGGATACATGAAAGACATCATGTACATTGGCCATAGTAGGTGGAAGTTCTAGTGGATAGGCCACAGCCCCGACACGATCACGAATCTCGAAGGGGCCGATGTACCGTGGACTTAACATCCCTTTCTTTCCAAACCTGATGACCTTATTCCATGGAGATATGCATAGAAACACCATTTCTCCAACTTTAAACTCAAGATCTCGTCGATGATTATCTGCATAACTTTTTTGTCGAATCTGGGATGCCTTGATATACAGTTGAATAGTTTTCAACTTCTCCACCATTTCTTCAACCATTTCTGGACCAATCAGCTTACGTTCACTGACCTCATTCCAACATGCCGGTGTTCTGCACCTTTTCCCATATAGGGCGTTATATGGTGCCATTTGGATGCTCGAGTGGAAACTATTGTTATATAGGAACTTGACCGGAGGAAGATGTTGATCACATCCTCTTTTAATGTCCATTAAGCATGATCTCATCATGTCTTCAAGTGTTTGGATAGTCCAATCGGATTGGCCATCCGTTTGAGGATGATAGGCCGTAATGAAGTTCAGTTCAGTATTCAGAGCATGTTGAAGACTCTTCTAAAACATAGAGGTGAATCTTGGATCTCGGACAGACACAATAGATAGTGGTACTCCATGCAACCTTACCACTTCCCTGATATATATCTGTTCCAGTTGATCCAATGATAAATCCTCCTGAATAGAAATGAAGTGTGCAGTCTTTGTAAGACGATCCACAACAACACAGATTGCATTGTTGCCTTTGGAAGTCCTTGGAAGTCCGGTGACAAAGTCCATGGTGATGTTCTCCCATTTCCATTCTGGTATGGGCAATGGTTTCATCATCCCCTTAGACGTCTGCCTCTATGCCTTCACTTGTTGACACACCAGACACTTTGATGTATATTAAGCGATCTCCTTCTTCATATTACCCCACAAATAGTTTTCTCGGAGATCTCGATACATCTTTGTGATCCCTGGGTGAATAGAGAAATTTGAACTATGTGCATCATCCAAAAGTTCCTTCTTTAGCTCCGGACTTGATGGAACGCATAGTCTTTTCTCAAACCGCACAATTTCTTCTTCATTAACATTAAACTCTGAGGATTTCCCTTTTTTGATAGCTTCTACTTTTTCCAGAATTCCCACATCATACTTTTGAGCATCCTTTAACCATTCCAAAAGAGATGGTTGAGCAATAATTTGTGAATGGATTGATGATGTTCCCTTCTTTATGATTCCCATCTCCATCTTCATCAAGTCTAAGAAGATTGGATCCTTCTCAATTCTCATCATTAATAGAATTGCTGGGTCCTTTATACTTAGGGCATCTGCCACCTTGTTCGCATTCCCAGGGTGGTAATGTATTGGACAGTCATAATCCCTGATGATCTTTATCTATCTTCTCTGGCGCATATTAAGCTCTTTCTGTGTGAATATATATTTAAGACTCTTGTGGTCAGTATATATCTCACATTTCTCTCCATAGAGATAATGCCGCCAGATTTTTAAGGCAATGATCACCGCCGCCAACTCCAGATCATGCGTTGGATAGATTCGCTCATGGATTTTCAACTACCTTGAGGAATAGGATATAAATTTATCATTCTGCATTAGCACACAGCTTAATACCTTCTTCGAAGCATCACTGAATACCACATTAAGTTCCCCACTTGTGGGTAAAGTGAGCACGGACGCAGTGATAAGCCACCTTTTCGACTCCTTGAAGCTTTCTTCGCATTCATCACTCCAAGAAAACTTTACTCCCTTTCGAGTTAGCTTGGTAAGAGGGTTGGTCAATCGTGAGAAATTCCTCAAAAATCGTCGATAATATCCATCTAAACCCAAGAATCTATGGATATCTGTTACCGATTTTGGCCTCGGCCATCCCTCAATTGCATCTGTTTTGGAGGGGTCCACAGATATCCCATTACTTGTGATGATATGGCCCAAGAATGAGACCTCCTTCAACCAGAGATCACACTTGATGTACTTTGCATAGAGCTTCTCCTTGCGCAATGTCTCTAGTACAGTTCTTAAATACTCCTCATGATCCTCCTTGGTTTTGGAGTATATTATAATATCATCTATAAAGTCTCCCACCAATTTTTCAAGGTAATCTCTAAAGACTCTATTCATCATGTCCATGAATATTGATGGAGCATTGGTGAGTCTGAAAGGCATTACTATGAATTCATAGTGCCTGTACCATGTACGAAAAGTAGTCTTGGGGACATCTTCCTTCTTCACCCTTACATGATAATATCCCGACCACAAATCCACCTTGGAGAAGTATTTTCCTCCACGCAGCTGAACTAACAAGTCATCGATTCTTGGGAGAGGATACTTGTTCTTTATCGTGGCTTTGTTAAGTTCACGTTAATCGATGCAAAGCCGCATTGACCCATCATTCTTCTTGACGAAGAGTACTGGTGCACACCATGGTGAAGCACTTGGGCGTATAAACCCCTTATCAAGATTCTCCTGTAGTTGTTTCTTCACCTCTTCAATCTCTACAACAACCATTCTATATATAGTCTTGGATATTGGTAGTGCCCCAGGTATAAGTTCAATTTAGAACTCAACATCTCTTCTTGGAGGAAGACCATGCAGTTCCCCGGGAAACACTTCAGTGAATTCCCTCACAATAGGAATTTCTTCAAGGATGGTTTCTTCCTTGTACTCAATCATCTAAGCTAGATACACGTGCTCATAAGGTAGTAATATCCATGCTTGAGATGATGGAGATAAAGGAGATTCATCTTCCTCCTAACACTTGTAAAGAATCGGGGGTCGATTCTCCATATGTAGAGTTATTTACCTCTCCTGACAATTTAGGTTGGCTCTATATAAAGAAAGACAATCCATGCCATGAATTGCATCAAATTCCACCAAAGGGAGTATGATGAGGTTCGTCGAGAAATTCAATCCACAGATTATAACAGGGGAGGAATTATATTCGTGGGATGCAATGATTTCCCCATTTTCTGTACTCACCGACATCTTTACTTCCATGAATTGTGGTGGTGTTGGGATTGTTCTAATATTCGTTCGAGATATAAAAGAATGCATAGAACCTGAATCGAAAAGTACGTTCGCTATTATTGAATGAATAACTAGAATACATGTCACCACTTCATGTCGGGGTTCACTTCGGCAGAAGTGATGGCAAAATCTATTCCTTGCTATCTTAAAGGTTGTTGGTTGCCTCCGATAACCCTTAGATTAAGTCATTGATTTTCAAAATGACCCGGTTATTTGCATTTGTAACATTGAACAATGCGTTGATGTTCAATCGGAGCGTTCCTATCCTCTGTCGTAGTCGCGGGTCCTTCTTGACGATAGTTAATAGCTAGGTTCCCTTCTCTTCCACACATGAAGCATTTTCTCGTCCCCTTAATGCAATTTCTAGGGTGCTTATTTCCGCACTTTTGGAAAGTGGGGTGCTGGATCTTCTTAGCACCGTTGGATTTATCCATCGGACCTCCTGCATTGAAGTCCACCATACGCATCTTGTCCCCATGATACCCATGTGATTCCCCGATATCCATTTCATCCTTGAGGGCACATCAGACAATTTTCTCATAGCTGTCGAAGTCACGGATCGCTAATGTTTTCCGCAAGCTAGGCTTCATCCCACCAAAGAAGCGGTCAACCATGCATTCGTGGGTAACGACAAAGCCGGAAGCGTATCGTTCAAGCCTTGTGAAGTTTTCCTGATACGCTCCATTAGATTCTTCATCTTTTTGCTTGAAGGAAAGAAATTCCCTTTCCATATTAAGACGGAGCGTGCGCGGAAAATATTTACCAAAAAACATCTTCCAGAAATCCTTCCATTCCAATGCCTCGATCCCCTCCTCATTCTTTGTTTTTTTTATCAACATCTACCATTGATCAGCATCACCCTCCATACGATAAGCATCCAGGAGAACATTCTCTTGTTCAGAACATTGAAGGATGGAGAAGATCATTTCAATAGAGTTGATTATTTGTTCAGTGATCATGGGATCGAATGATCCACTAAAAGTAGGAGGCCTTTGTCTCATGAAGATCTCGATAGAGACTTGTTCTTTCTTAGGGGGGGGGGGTTGAACAATTCTTTTGACCCATGATTCTATTCAAAACCTGAGTTAGCTGAGAGAGAAGAGTGACAATGTTCGCGATTCCCTCTCCAATTGGATTGGGCATCTCATTAGTACAGTCATCACACTGATCTTCACAACGGTTGTTAGCCTGAGTCCTCCTATTACTGGCCATTGGCTGGAATAAAAGGAAATTTAGGGGTAACACATAAAGGGTAATCCAGAGAAAAAAGTTGATGAATTATAAATAAACATTCATTTCCATAACTCATGAGTCTATCTGCATCTATCTAGTCTTTTCATGATCTATTTTCTAACATATATTCATAGGGGCATTTTTTTAAATTCCATTCATAAGGGTTCATACTAAGCTTGTGAATTTATCAAAACATATCCCCCGAGAGTGTCCTAACCAAGAGTGCAGCAAGGCCTGTTGTCGTACACCAATTCCCGTTCGAGTCTAGCTCAAAGCGGTGTTTTCGGGTTTTACCCCTAGGATACAACTGTGCCAGAGCCGCCTCTACCTGCTCGTATCCAGACTGGGATGTATTTGCTTGACAACCCACTTACCCAACACTCAAAAAAACAAAGGGATATTTTTATTATACTTAGTATTGTATCTAGGGCATTACTAGGGTTTTCTAATCCCAAAAATAACTAAACCTATCCTCTGATACCAACTATGACAACCCTGCTTTTTATTACAAATTAAACATGATTTATTACATAAAACATTACTTGATACAACAAAGAAGATCGAGAGTTTTAGTGTCTTTGGGGAATAGGATCATTACATAAAAACTTAAAACACGAAATACAACATCTTTATTGAAAACTTCCTTTACATGACCACTACATTCTTTCATACTTAGCATTGCATGGGATAACCTGAGGACATGCATAAAAAAAGGGTGATCTATAAAGCCCAGTAAGGGATTACACATGGAATAACATGAGGAGTACAATACATGTTAGACAATAGGCATATCGATAGAGCATAAGAAAAACGTGAACATAAAGGCATGATAAATCATTATAATCATAACATGGAAATGTGGCAACAACACTTAACATGGAATTAGCATGTGCCAAAGCCCATTGCACATGGAGAATGAGTAAATCCTCATTGAACATAAAGCATGAGTAAACCCTCATTTCAACTGAATTAGCATGATTAGACACTCATTTCACATGATGTATCATGATACTAAACTTTTCCCAAAGCATTGGAGTGCTATAAGGGCACACCCTTCTTAAACATTTCATTTCATGCATATTTGTGCCACATGGATCATAAAACATGGATTTATAAAACATATTCATTTATTCCACGATAATGGAATGTGGAATTCATACATAACACTTTATAATCAATATTTAAATGTTCATAAAGGTGAATACCCTTGATGGAGAAATGTGCTTGGTATTCACTACACAATGACATTGGCTTAGAAAATCGGTGTAATTTCGGCAGTGTAATGGCGTGACATAAGAATTAATAAAAATGGTTGATGAGAGAGAAAGTGGGTCCTCATCATATTTACATGTAATGGACAGTAGGGAGATCATATATATACATGTCCCAACAATTTAAATGGAATTTAGATTCATGATACAAAATTATTGCTTGAATGTAAAAGAAGGGAAAGAAGTTCCTTTCAGAATTTCGGCATAGTAATGGGTGTACATGGGAGGAATTTAATGAGAGAGAAAGGGGTATCCCATCATTAAAACATAAATATGGAAGTATGGGGGAGGTGTGAAACCATACCCCAACATTCATAATAGAAAATAAAAGGATAAAACAACTTAAAGAAAAATGGACAAAAATGAGAAAGGAAGAAAAAACCCTTACTTGGAAGTATGCTTACAAAGGCTAGAGAGAGGCTTGTGAGAGGCTTATTGGGAGCCTGGGGTACCTTGGGAGGATTCTAGAGAGAGTAGGGAAGAGGTTGGACGAAATCCAAGGACATTGAGTGAGGAGGAAGTGGGAGCTTGGGTGGGTTTATGTAGGAAAGGTGAGGGAATTCATTATTATTTAGGTTTGGGAACCCTTATATTAAATTAATCCAAACCACAAACCATCCCATGGTTTTGGCCCATGGTTTTTGGAAAACGGAAGAGGAAAACATTATTTTATAATGCCAAAGCCCGAACATCTTAAAATAATATGGTTACTTATGTGGAGATGAGTCACACTCCCATGGAAATTAATTTAAAAAGGAAAAGTGTTGAATAGGTCATGAGGGGTCCATTAATGCTTTGAAAAATAAGTAAAACAAACCCAAAATAACTTTATTTTAATTTTAAAACATATATTGGCTGAACATAATGCTTATAGTATTTTATTACATCACTATTGGGTCATTATGATGTCATAAAACACATTATATATTTAAACGGTATTTAATTTTTACCCAAAAATTTGACTCTGTAATAAAATTATAAAAAATTCACCGTTGGATAATTTCGACATCCGGATTCTAGAAATAACATTTATTTTATCAAAATAATTTTCTAAATCTGTTAATTTTCACTTTTAAAATAAAAAATGACATTTATCGAAAATTCACGGGCTTCAAAAGAAAAGGATTTCAAACCTTAATAAAAACTATAATTTCATTCATAAAATTACAAGATCATTTAAATTTAATAAAAATTAATTTTATACTAATAATATTATTTTATTTAAATATAATTTAATTCTAAAATCCGTTATGTTAATAAAATGGATTTCTTAATTAAATAATAACTAAAAACACCATTTGTACTTTAAAAACTATTTACAATGTATAAAAAATGACTAGAAATTATATTCATTATTATATACAAAAATAATGTACATGAACATAGTACTACTTATTTGTTACATAAACCCTTAAAACAGCTGCATACGACCTAAGGGTAAGGTGTCCGATGGTGATAGACTCTTGGGGTGGCACGGATAACGTTGCTCGAGTGGTAATTTCAATCAACTTCCACTTTTCCCATAGATGGTCACGTTCGATCTTGACATGATGAAGCTCAGCTTGGGCTTGGTCAAGGGAGAAGCCCAAATATGCTACCTCTTTTCCGAGCTCGGACAAATGGGCTTTGTATGGGGAAATTCTACTGGATGAGGCCATTACTTCTTTTGTCTGAGTAAATTGGATTTGCTAAAGTCCTATATTTATACTAATCATGTGATCACTGTTCAACGACTATATTAGCAACGGTCAAAATTCTTAACATAAAACCAAATAAGTTGAGATCTTATAAAAATATTTTTCATAAAGAGACATTTAACTAGATCAAGAGGGATTTTTCATTAAATGAAACTTTGGGTCGTTACATTATAGATCATCTAAAAAATAATTCTCACTTTATTGTGATTTGGGAGGGCTTATCACTCAACCATCTTTCAAATATATACATCAAAGAATTACTGAGGAGACATGAAGTACCATTATCAATTATATCCGACCGTTATATGAGATTTACCAACAATGTTATGAAACATATCTCACACTCTATTATTAATTAGTTTAAAATCAATACAGATTATCGCACACAAATATATGGACAATATGGTAAGACTATTTAGACACTATAAGACATGTTGAGAGTAAGATAAATGGATTTCAAATGAGGATAATGTTAGCATCATCCACTGGTTTATTAGGATTCAAATTGTTTTTTCAAATAAATCATCCAAATGGATCGATATGAATCATTTTATCGTAAAAGATGTAGATCACCTCCATGATGGGATGAAATTGGTGAATTTAATTTTTTGGGAATAAAAATGGTCATGGAAAATTTAGAAAACGGTAAGACAATCCATCAAAATATTTGGGCTATCAAATGTCAATAGAATATCAATGTATATAATCATTGACAAGACATGGAGTTTGAAATTGGTGAAAAAGTATTCCTCCAGAAATCTCCAAAGAAGAGAGTGATCATATATCGGATGATAGGAATGAAAAGTCCTAAGTACCTCATCCCCTTCAAGATTATTGATCATGTCCATGTTGTGGGATTTCAACTAGCACTTTTATCAAACATGTCTCAAGTATAAGATTTATTCCAAGTATCCATCATAAAGAAGTACATACCAAATACCTCATGAATATTAAACTCAGAGGGTTGTAACCCTAAAAATATATCTATCATATGAGTTTCATTTGGTGAATATTATGGACCGTAGGGAAAAGGATCCACATAATAATACCAATCACATGGTCAATGTATAATGGAATAAATATAATTGTAAAGAGGCATCATGGGAATGGAAGGAAGTTTTGAAGGATAAACACACTCAAATGTTTTCACCTTGGTATGAAAAATGAAATTTCGAAGAATAAATTTCAAAAAGGTGAAGAATGGAATAAAAAAAAAATTAAATGGAATATTAATTCTTATGTCATAAAAACAAATATTACTTAGAGAAACCAAAAAAATAATTATTCTATTAAATTAATAACGATACATTAGTCATCAAATAAACCATTAAATAATGAAAACAATTAAAAAGGGATAATAGATAGATAATAATATAATAACAATGAAAAAATTTGGATTTTCTTGATCGGCTAGAATGACTGCACTCAGGAATAAATATTTATAAATTAAAAAATATGTTAAAAATATAATATTCATTTTGAAAATGAAAATGTTTAACCGTGGGAGAAATTATTACTCAGTGATGAATGATTTAAATAAGCAGTTCGTACAAACATTATGGAATCAATATGAGATTTAAAAATCTATTCAATAGAATAGTAATATGGTCGTTAGGAATAGTAATTTGGCCATTAGAATAATATCCTATCTTATGAATGTATAGGAAAAAATTGAGTTATCTTATAAATAAAAATTGATATATCTATAAATATTTATAGACAATTAATGTTTTCAAAAAGATAAATTAGTTGTTTATATCCTTGAAAAATATAAATGTTTATGTACTATTTTATAATTAATATAATTTGTTTTTAAAAACAGAAATTTCAAAAACTAAGTTCATATATTTATATTAGAGTGTATTATAATTATATGATAATTTTATGTGACCTTAATTAATTTTTCAATGGGTAAAAAATAGATTATAATTTTTATATCTGTATTTTTCAAAAAAAAAATGATGCTTTTATATAGAAATGAAATTTATCATATTTAGAAAAAAATTCTTAAAAGGATTTAATTTTATAAATCCAAATATTTTAAAAAAAATTGGTTGATTTTTTTTTATTTTTAAAATATAGTTGAATTTTTGGGAATAGTGAAATACAATAATTTAGGATATTTAACATTACAATCCAAATACATGGTTTTTTGAGTCATAATTAATGTATTAACCCATTTTATTGTAATATATTTAACAATTTACAATATTAAGTCATTTCAATAGACAATATAGGTAGTCTTGAGCCAAAATTTAAATCAAATGACTATAATAATAAAAAAACACCCCTCTCTTACCCTAATAAATACCACTACTCACCACCCCATCTCCTCACACCTTATAAACCTTTTATATTTTGAATAATAAACAAAATTAATTTCCAAATACTATTCCTCATGTCAATGATCTATGAATCTCAAACAAATACCAATTCAATGTTCCTCAGGTGGTCTATCAAATAAGTGATATTCAAGGGGTACCTTTCTCAAACCGCCACTTTTAATTTCATTTATTCTTCCAAATTCTCAAAAATGACATCATAAATAAAATAATAATAATTACATTATCATGTATTTAATATAATTTTATTGTAAAATGGAATTTCTCCCTTTACATATCTTTTCTCACCTCCTATTATTTGAAGAAACGAAACTGTTGTCCAAATAATAGCGGTTAATCGTCTTAGTGGATAAATATTTTTTTATTAAAGCCATCATGGATGGTCATAAAATGATTATTATGATTTAATAAGATTTTATTATGGATTTTATATATCCTAAAATGTATTATAACTAATATATTAACATAATATTAAAGAAAATGATTCTAGTTCAGGATGTCCATAAAATCTGCAAAGAGAAACTAAAGCACTATTATGATCAATGATTAATAAAATTGATCATAATAATGTAAAAAATTTATAGGGATATTTTAAAACAGTTTATTTTTATTTTCTCATTATAACATTACTTTTATCAAATTATTTCTATTTGAAATGAACTTCCGTAATTTTACCCCAGTGGACCGACCTTGAATCCTTAAAACAAATGCTCTCGGAATGACAAAAGTAAACTTTATAACTCATTGAAATGGAAATAAATGAAAATAATAAAATAATATAAATAAAATAAATATATAATATCTTTTCCAATATTTAAATAATGAATCTAATTTTATTACATAGGACATTAACTTCAAGGGAATAACACATTATGACATATGGTAAGGGATATCTCTAAACCACCATATTTCCTTTGTGCTACACTTTCTATCTATTTTCTTTAATTTGTCCCTTAATAATTCTTATATAATTCTCATATGTTCTATGTATATATATCATATATATTCATGTAGCTAAATTCATATTTGTTTGATGGGAATGAAATGTTTTATAATGTTTCCTTCTCAATTATCCTCGATAAGAAAACATAATTAAATTGAACATCTATTTTCTTTAACCATTATCATGTACACTCCATAAACTATTTTAAGCCTATGATTTTTTTAAAGAATCATAAAATTTATCAAGAATGATTTTTTAGTTCTTTTAGGATTTCATAAATTTTTTCACATTTTTTCCCTTTTATGTCTCCTTATTCTTTTCCCTAAAACTGCACTTAAGTGTCGGTTTTCAAATTTTAACTAAGCACGATTTTTCATTTAGTTGGAAATAATTATTCATGAAATTTTATTATATAACCTTTATTAATTTACTATATTTATGTAAATCCATCCATTCATAGATACCATTACAATATTCTATTTTGTTATACCCTTTAACCTGATTACGAAACTCATTTCCTTCCATGGGAAACTCTTCTTTATATGTTTGAATCTTTTTTTGGTCCACATATTCATGAACAATTTATGATTGGTTCACAACGATATTACTATAATAATATTTTTCTTACTTTTTTTCCTCATGAGATATCATGTATGTGATTAGGGAGTAAACCTAATCCATTATGTGAATTTTTCCACAAAGTGATATTGTCTTAGCTTTGAGCGTTGAAACATGTTTATGGAATGGTATATGTTCCTTTCAAATTCAAATATTCATGTGATAATAATTGTAACACCCCAAGCTTCCACGATACGTTTTCCTTTGAATAATGCAATGGCGTGCATTGTACGCAACTTCGAGATTCTAATACACCACAACCAATCACACTATTTGTTATGAATAGTAATACCTTCTTTTTGAAATTTTATAAATTTTATCTTTCAAAATGGATTTCATTTTTGAAATTTTAATATCGAAATTATCTTAGGGTGAAATTTTGGAACTTTTCGGATAACTTTCATATGTTGATGAATAGTGAAAATTACTAAATTTTAATTAAAAACAACATTTTTAATCGAAATAATTAATAGTGATAAATTATTAATTTGAGTGGTTTTAAAGTATATTTAGAATATAGTTTTACCATTTAATACAATGTTGGTCATTGAATGTAATTTCACATTTAAACCAGACATAAACAATTGTTAATCTTTTGATAGTTATTATCTCTTTAAAACACACTATTTGTTTTGACGACAAGAATTAATTTTTAAATTAATTAATGAAACTGATATGTTTTGAATTTGGTAAAATAGACATCATTTTTGAATTCATAATATTAAATATATATTAGGCTTAATTTTTGTTATTTTTCTGGAAACTTTCATTTTTTGATGAATAATGAAACCACTATGTGGTAGTTAACAAACTGAATTTTTCATAAAACATAATTTTACTGATTTTGTGAGTGGAATTTAAAAATTCTGAAAAAACAAATTAAATATCAAGGAGAAAAATGTGGTTCAATGAGATGAAATTTTTTTTGGTGAATAGTAACTTTTTTACTTTTATTCACCACGGTTAAAAGTAAATAGGGTAATTAAGGGTAAAAATGATATTAATATTACCCTTACACATTTCATAATTCTATTGTAAAAGTGTATCTAGACCAAAAACAACCTTAGGAGTAAAATATTATCATTTATGTCCACTTGTATTAGATTAGGACATTTATTATTATTTAATTCAAAGAAGAGTTAAAAGAGTTATAATCAAATATTATTTACTATAACATTTTTAATATTGGGATATACATAATATAAATTCGATTGTAAATATTAATTATAAAGATAAATATATTTCCTACATTATGGTTTTTAATTTATAATTTTTAGAAATTACATAATATAATTTATTTATGACACAATGGTGATGCAGTAATTACGTAATTAATGAAATATTAAAATAATTGATATTATAAATATCAAAATAAATGTAATTTGAGACTTCTTATGAATTACACTAATTTTCTAGATTAATATGACATATTAGGATTGATTATATAAATTTTTTTCTAAATAATAATGCTGTTATGAATTTATCAAAAATAAAATATCAAATAGTGTCAAAATTGACATACAAGAGTTTTTAAAACAAATATTATATTATTAATTTATATTCAATTCCTAAAAATCCAAGGTTCGGCCTAGAGACTTATATCATGATAGGTGTATCATTAATGTACCATATGGGGGTCTCTTGGATGTATATAGTATGTTTATTAACCATATAATATTAAAATACAAAGAGACATTGTAAAAGTGAAACTAATTAACTAAGATTTAATTCTTAAAGATAAGGTTAATATAATGACCCAAACCTGTGTAAATTCTATTGGTTGAGTGGTTTTCAACCCATCCCCACTTTAAGATTTAAATAATCCACTTTGGAGCCATTATAAACCAAATATGAATTTATTATAAAATAATATTTTTATCTTCTCCAAAGGTGCCCCTCACCCCTCTTATAAAAGGGAACTCCCCCTTTTAACTAATTCACACATTCAAAGCCTTTTGGCTCAGCCAAACCCTGCCCAAATACTCTCTAAAATTACTTCACTACATCCTAGAGGCCTTATTTTGATCAGAAAGCCAACATATGGATCCCTTTTGATCAAATCAAAAGGAAGAACATGAAGAAGAGGTAATGTTTTCACCACAATCTTTCAAGTTCCTTTCTTCTTCAACTTCTTCTTTCTTTGTTATTTTTATTCTAAAATAATAACTCCAGAATCTTCTATATACTGTGATTTTGTTATAAATCTGGTACAACCATATTCATTATTCTATCCATCTTTGAATGGCATGTCACCATATGTGCGTACGTACGACTTACCGTCTCCACGTCGTGGTGTAATTGTCATTTAATAAATTATTATTTGGATGGGTATAATAATGATGTGTGATTCATGTAAATAATACATATAACATGATAATTATTTTTATATATGATATAACATCCAATTATATGTTATTTTAACATCAAAATAACGATATTGTTGCTCGTGCGTACGTACGGACTACCGTCTCCATGAACGCGATGAGATTCATTCTCCATCGTATCCATTCAAGTATAATTCTCATTTGATGATTAAAAATAATGTATAAGTACTTTATTTTATTCTTGGATATGAATAATATACAACCTATCCATAAAAAACACGGCTTACGTAACAAATAATATAATGGAAAATGAGTAAGTTAACACCTGAAATGACGATAATACTAAGATATTATTAACAAATCAATGTTAAAAGATCATATATGATATCATATTAATGTAAATAATTCTTGTATAATTCAATAACAATTATTTTACCATTATACAGGAGGTTAACCTACCGTCGACCAATAAAAAAGTACAATGTAAGGGGTTTCTTATCTCACTTTTAATTCTGTGAGACTTCCATTGTTTACCACTTATTTATTGCATGTGGCGTGTGTACTTCCCATGATTGTATTCATTGTGTAATATATTTTAATTTATGGATATTTACATCATGATTTTATTATCCTTCTTTCATGGGTGCCTGTTTAATAAGTTACCAAATCGATAAGGGAATTTGAAATTTCAATTTCCACTCATTCGGCTTTATGCATACTTCATTGATTATTTTACTCCAAGATTATGTGTGGAATCACTATTCATTTGATTATGTCATAATTTCCACTCCACTTTCTGTGGAAATAATTTTTATACACATAATCACTCCATTTATAAATTCTCAAGTCATAGGTATGAACATGATAAGAGTAATTTTAACTCAATCTCTATTTGTTGAGTTAAATATCCAATTCCTTGGTGTTGTTTTTACAAGAATATGTGTGAATGTAATCTGATTGATTTACACTAAATATCCAATCATATTGAGTTTATTTATATTTTTCACACATAATTATGTCAATTTATCCTTAACCTAATGATATGGTCTTTATAAGAGAATTCATCTCAATTTACATTCCATTGAGACTTCTTTGTTGTTATACACCAAATCACATTTATGTGGTGTATATAATGTACATTGACATAGTATATCATGAATACCTTTATTCTCATCATATTACAATGTTTTTGTTACCTCATTTATTTTATTCAAGTGTCTCTCTTTTGGTTAGAAACTCTGACTAAAATATTATTTTTAAATGTTTTAAATATTTATTCTTCTAAATAATTCTCATTAATGTCCATGTTTTAAAAATAGTTTTAAGGATTTATTTATATGGACATTAAAGTTTTAAAATTAAAACTCATTTTAAAATATTCAAAGTATTATAGTATACTTTGTTTCTAAAATCTATTTTAAATGGATTCTTGACAAATAGTGTGACTTTTAAACGATTTCAAGAAAAATGGGTATATTTCACACTAATTGTTTTGATGATTTTTTTCATCTATGAAAATATCCTTCATCATTCTCGATTGAGGTTAATATGATACAATAATATCTTCCATATTGTATCAAATGAGTTATGTTTGATTGTGGATGTGCTATTTTTATACCATTCATGGTTTGTGGATAAAGTATTGAGATTTCGTATGCTAGTTTTAATACGAATGTTTACGTTATGTTTAAAACTTTTTATATCAGGAATGCATTGGACTTAGTATGTGATGGGTGAAGCCCTCTATAGCTCCTCGATGCATCGGTAGGTCTCATGAGACAAAATGGTGTCTTCGCACGACGCCATGACAAAATCTTATTTGTATTCTTGGCACGAGGCCTTGGCTATGTGGTTATGATAGTCTGAAATTATGCATTCCATCATTATGAAAGTGGTTATTAATATTTTCATGTGATTATTCGACTAGTAAAATATCCATGTAAATAAGTAAATGGAATTATTTCATTTTATCCTTGCCATATTATGCTGAAGTTCAAGTTTATAAGGCTTTTGTTTTAGTTATACATTGCATTAAATTTTTATGTTTATTTATGAAAGTTTCTTCTTTATTGTTATCCTTACTGCGCATCTGATCTCACCCCTTTCAATGTTTTATTTTTCCCAAGATGTGAAGAACTATTTTATGAATGACCTCCAGGGATAGTATGAGGGGATATGAAGACAATATTTTTATGTAGTTTTTCACTTATTGATGTAATGTAAACTTTATGAATATATCTAGTGTTTCCAAGGCTACTAAACTAATCGGTCTTTTGAAACTTGATCATTCTTGTGATCATGCCAATGTTATGTAATAATGCACCGACTCTTGGAATCTAGGGTTGGGGAGTTACAGTTAGTATCAGAGTAAGTTTAGTACAATCGTTGGGAGCTAGATTTAGATAAACTCTGATTAGAGCACATAGCCCTAAGATAGAAATAGAGGATTAGTATAGAAGAACTTCCTAGAATTTTGGTATTGTAGATATTTTTGAGTTTTCTGAGCAATATGTCCCTTTCTGGATACGGGCAGGTAGAGGCGGCTCTAGAACATATGTACCTAGTGGTAAAACCCAAAAAAACCACTTTGAGCTAGACTCTAATGGGAACTGGTGCACAAATGCGGGCCTTGCTTCACTCTTGGTTACGACACTCCCGGGGGATATGCTTAGGATAATTTACATTTTCTTTACAAACCGATTTGAAATATTATATATAAGATGAGAGTAAATGACCTTGGTTAATCCTAATGTGTTTAAAATTACGAATATGGTGACATGATATTTTATAAATTATTTTATTACTACTGTTACTCACACAATGGTTTCTGGTTTTAGTCACTGGCTGGATTCCAAGGAAGTCATAATGACTTTGAGAATGATGTGCAAGGTATGAATGGTCGTGGAAATTAGAAAAAAGTGTAATGTTGATAGGCGTAAAATATATCGTTTTCATGACAAATCAATTTTCCAAAAATATGATCAATAATATATATGTTAACCAATTCCCGGACTCAACAAAGAAAAGAAATGTGATGAATGAAAAGAGCTCCAGCAGTGGAGACCATGGAGAAAGGAATCCTCAATTTACATCATGCATGAAATGTGGAAGGAGAAAACCAGGAAAGTGTCTCAATGGGACAAAGAAATGATTTACGTGCAGGAAGAAAGGACATAAAGTGAATAATTACCGATGAAAAATGAAGAGTACTATGGAAGAAGATAAAAATGGTCCCAAGAATCCATTTACTGTCATTTGCCGAAAATATAGGGGACCTGGCCATTACCTAAGTAAATTCTCTATTCTATAGGATATTTTCTTGGTCAAAGAAGAAGCTATGTGGAAATAAATGGTAGGAGAAATTTTTAAAAAGTATTAGTGCTCCTTGTAAATGGGTTTACTTTGGAATAAATTTCTCTTGTATTTTTAACCCTGTAGTTTTCCATGTGAGAATGATATTTGAGGAAGAATTATTTTTTCTCTTGTGGATATAGTTATAAATAACCATTTGGTTTTATATGATCGTTGGGTTTGAGGAAATTATAAGTTATTATAATTTGGGATGAAAATTCAAGGTATGAGATAAGATTTGTGGATAAATTAAGTTATGGTCATTTTGAATAATTTATCTCATTTTGGTAATGTTATAAAATATAGTTCTTGAAAAAGGACAACACGCAGACCGTGTGACAACCCGTCGCGTCGGACAAAGATGTGGGAATCAAACCCACAACCAAAGTGCGATTGGGATTCATCGCCTACCACGGGACTACATGAAGTACCTGGTTAGTGTGACTTTTATTTTTAGTTAAATGATTTTATTGATCAATAATTATTTGATTTGGGATCTTATGTATTATCAAATGAATACCCTTAGTATAGGAAAATGATTTTGTGATTAAGTGATAAATGTTATTTTGGGAGTTGTTCGCTTTGTTGTGAACAATTTATGCCAAAGGAAAATAGTATAGTATGAGATTTCATTTGAGTGGTAATTGTGGATTTTTATCTATATTTTTATTATGGATTTATATTGATTTGGGTTATTTATGGAAATGATTAGAATAATTACTTTTAAGTATGCGACTTTATGTTTAATTAATGTCATTTGGAGATACAATTTAATGTGGAAGACTACATTCTTATAAGTTTTGGGTTTCAATATTAGTTTGGATTATATTGAAGGATTTTATGGACAATTGATTATTGAATGGTATTTATTTAACTTTGGGGTATTGATGGTTTAATTTTAGAAATTCAGATTAGTTTTTTTTCTCTAATAGAATATCCATTTGGGGGATCATCAGATCTTATACTAACAGTTTTGGTTTTGATTAATCTCTAAAGAAAATATAAATATATAGTTTATCCTATGTGGATCATGTTATTCTATAGAATTTTATTCTAGCTCTTCCTGTGTGACCAAGTCTTATTGAATAATCATTGTTAAAAAAACTGAGTTATTGGTAGAAATTAATTAATGAATGAAACTGTACTTGAAAAATAAGAATATATCATTATGTTCTTAGTCAATATCATAAATTAATTCCTCATCTCTATGTAATGTAACTTAAAACAAAAAAATGTTGTCCGTTTAATTTATCTACTGGGAAACAAATGACAGTTTGTCCCATCACAAGTTTTTGGTTTTCTTATTGTTAACTTTCTCCTGATCATGTTCTCTTTCCCTCTCCATAATAACTTGAAACTTATTTTATCATCCATATCCATGTTTTTCTACATGGAATCCTAGTATAGGTTATCTCGGGTGACCTTTGTACTTCTCTTTCTTTCTTTTAAAGTGATTGTTTTATTGACTCTTTTTCCGATGTGGGAAATTGCATTATATTCAAAATCCCAATTTTAAAAAAATTGTGAAGACACAATTTATTGAAGGAGGGGATAATGTAACACCTCATGCTTCCATGGTACGTTTTCCTTTGAATAAGGAAAAGGAGTGCATTGTACGCAACTTTGAGATTCTAACACACCACAACCAATCAAACTAGCCATTATGAATAGTAATAACTAATTTTTGAAATTTTATAAATTTTATCATTCAAAATGGATTTCATTTTTGGATTCGTATTATCAAAATTAGCTTAGGGTGAAATTTTGGTACTTTTTGGATAACTTTCATATTTTGATGAATAATGAAAATTACTAAATTTTAATTAAAAACAAATTTTTTAAACGAGATAATTAATAGTGATAAATTGTTAATTTGAGTGATTTTAAAGTATATTTAGAATATATTTTTACCATTTAATACAAGTTTGGTCATTGTATGTAATTTCACATTTAAACCTGACATAAACAAGTGTCAATCTTTTGAAATTTATTATCTCTTTAAAACATGCTATTTGTTTTTACGATGGGAAATAATTTTTAAATTAATTAATAAAACAGATATGTTATGAATTTGGTAAAATAGATATCATTTTTGAATTCATAATATCAAATATATCTCAGGCCTAATTTTTGGTATTTTTCAGGAAAATTGCATTTTTTGATGAATAGTGAAACCACTAAGTGGTAGTTAAAAAAATGATTTTTTCATAAAACTCAATTTTACCAATTTTGTGAGTGGAATTTTGAAAATTTGAGAAACATGGTTAATATCAAGGAGTAAAATTTGGTTCAATGAGAAGAAAATAATTTTTGGTGAATAGTAACTTTTTACTTTTATTTACCACGGTTAAAAGTAAATAGGGTAATTAAGGGTAAAAATGATATTAATATTACCCTAACACTTGTACTAAATCTATTGGACAAGTGTATCTCGACCAAAAACAATATTAGGAGTAAAATATTATCATTTAGGTCCACTTGTATTAGATTAGGACATTTATTATTATTTAATTCAAAGAAGAGTTAAAAGAGTTAAAATCAAAAAATATTTACTAAATTTTTTTTAATATAGGGTTATAAATAAGATAAATTATATTGTAATTATTCATTAGAAATATAAAAAAAATTCCTACATAATGGTATTTTATTTATAATTTTTATACATTAAATAATTTAATTTATTTATGACACAATGGTGATGCAGTAATTACCTAATTAATGAAATATTAAAATAATTGGTATTATAAATATCAAAATTAATGTAATTTGTGACGTTTAATGAATTCCACTAATTTTATAGGATAATATGACATATAAGGATTGATTATATAAATTTTGTTCGAAGATATAATGATGTAATGAAAATATCATAAACAAAATATCCAATAGTTTCAAAATTGACATAAAAGAGTTTTTAAAACAAATATTTAATTATTAATTTATATTAAATTCCTAAAAATATAAGGTTCTTCCAATAGACTTATATCATGATAGTTGTATCATTAATGGACCACTTTTGGGTCTTTTGGATGTATATAGTATGTTTATTAACCATATAATATAAAAATACAATGAGACATTGTAAAAGTGAAACCAATTAACTAAGAATTAATACTTAAAGATAAGGTTAATATAATGACCCAACCCTATCTAAATTCTACTCGTTGAGTGGTTTTAGACCCATCCCCACCTTAAAATTTAAATAATCCACTTTGGAGCCATTATAAACTGAATATGAATTTATTATAAAATAATATTCTTAGTTTTTCCAAAGGTGCCTGTCACCCCTCTTATAAAAGGGCACTCCCCCTTCTCACTAATTCACACATTCACAGCCTTTTGGATCGGCACAAACCTTCCCAAATACTCTCTCAACTTCCATCACTACATTCTATAGGCCTTATTTTGATCATAAAGCCAAACTAAGGATCCATTTTGATCAAATCAAAAGGAAGAACCCGAAGAAGAGGTAATGTTTTCACCAACATCTTTCAAGTTACTTTCTTCTTCAACTTCTTATTTCTTTATTATTTCTATTCTAACATAAAAACTATAGTGTATTATATATACTGTGATGTCATTATAAATATGGTACATCCATATTCAGTATTCTATCCATCCTTTGAATGGAATGTCACCATACGTGCGTACGTACGGCTTACCGTCTCCATGTTGTTGTGTAATTGTCATTCAATAAATTATTATTTGGATTGGTATAATAATGATGTGTAATTCTGTAAATAATAAATATAACATGATAATTATTCTGTATATATGATATAACATCCTATTATATATTATTTTAACATCAAAACAATGATATTGTCGCTCATGCGTACGTACGGACTACCATCTCCCCGGACGCGATGAGATTCATTCTCCATCGTATCCAATCAAGTATAATTCTCTTTTGATGATTAAAAATAATGTATAAGGACTTGATATAATTATCGATATGAATAAGATACAACCTATCCATAACAAACACATCTTACGTAACAAATAATACAAAGGAAAACGAGTAAGTTAACAACCGAAATGTTTATAATACTAAGATATTATTAACAAATCAATGTTAATAGATCATATATGATATCAGATTAATTTAAATTGTTAATTTATAATTAAATAAAAATTATTTCACCATTATAAAATAGGTTAACCTACCATCAACCAAAGAAAAAGTACAAAGTAAGGGGTTTCTTATCTCACTTTTAATTCCGTGAGATTTCCATTGTTCAACACTTATTTATTGCATGTGGTGTGTGTACTGCCCATGATTCTATTCATTGAGTAATATACATTAATTTATGGATATTTACATCATCATTGTATTATCCTTCTTTCATGGGTACATGTTTCATACGTTACCAAATCGATAAGGGAATTTTTAAATTTCAATTTCCACTCATTGGGCTTTACGCACACTTTATTGATTATTTTACTCCAAGATTATGTGTGGAATAACTATTCATTTGATTATGTCATTATTTCCACTCCCATTTTGTGGATATAATTTTGATACACATAATCACTCCATTTATAAATTCTCATGTCATCGGTAAGAACATGATTAGTTTAATTTAAACTCAATCTCCATTTGTTGAGTTAAATATCCAATTCATTGGTGTTGTTTTTACAAGAATATATGTGAATGTCATCTGATTGATTTAAACTAAATATCCAATCATATTGAGTGTATTTATAGTTTTCAAACATAAGTATGTCGTTGATTTATCCTTAACCTAAGGATATTGTCTTTATAAGAGAATTCATCTCAATTTACATTCCATTTAGACTCATTTGTTGTTATACACCAAATCACTTTTATGTGGTGTATATAATTTACTTTGACATAGTATATCATGAATCCATTTTTTCTCATGATATTAAAATGTTTTTGTTACCTAAATTATTGTATTCAAGTGTCTCTCTTTTGGTTAGAAACTCTAACTAAAATATCATTTTTAAATGTTTTTAAAACTTATTCTTTTAAATCATTCTCATTAATGTCCATGCTTTAAAAATTGTTTTAAAGATTTATTTATATGGACATTAATGTTTTAAAATTAAAACTCTTTTTAAAAGATTCAAAGTGGTATGAGACACTTTGATTCTAAAATCTTTTTTAAATGGATTCTTGAAAAATAGTGTGAATTTTAAATGATTTCAAGAAAAAGGGGGATATTTCACTCTAATTGTTTTGATGATTATTTTCATTTATGTCAATATCATTCATCATTTTAGATTGAGGTTAATATGATGCAATAAAATCTTCCATATTGTATCGAATAAGTTATGTTTTACTGTAGAAGTGCTATTTTTATACCATTCATTGTTTGTGGATAAAGTATTGACATATCGTATGCTAGTTTCAATATGAATGTTTATGTTATGTTTAAAACATTTCATATGAGGAATGCATCGGACTTAGTAAGTGATAGGTGGAGCCCACTATAGCTCCCCGATGCATTATTAGATCTAATGAGACAAACTAGTGTCTTGGCACGAGGCCTTGACAAAATCTTATTTGTAGTCTTGGCATGAGGCCTTGGCTATGTGGTTATGATAGTATGACGTTATGAATTCCGTCAATATGAAAGTGGTTATTAATATTTTCATGTGATTATTGGACTATTAGAATATCCATGTGAATTAGTAAATGCCATTATTTCATTTTATCCATTCCATATTATGCTGAAGTTCAATTTTAAAAGTATTTTTATTTAGTTATACATTTCCTTAAATTTTTATGTTTATTTATGAATGTTTCCTATATATTTTTATCCTTACTGAGCATCTGAGCTCACCCGTTTCAATGTTTTATTTTTCCCAGGATTTGAAGAAGTATTTTATGAATGACCTGTAGGAATAGTATGAGGGGATATGAAGACAATAGGTTGTTTTAGTTTTTCACTTATTGATGTAATGTAAACTTTATGAATATATCTATTATTTCCAAGGCTACTAAACTAATTGGTCTTTCGGACATGATTTTTCTTGTGACCATGCCAATGTTATGTAATAATGCACCAACTCTGGGTATCTAGGGTCGAGGCGTTACAATAATATTAAATTTTAAATATTTTATGATTCCATTTGTTTACTCATAATGAAATACTTTTATTTTATCATGTTATGTCTTTTAACCCATGTGTTATTCTTTATTCCCATCTTTATTCCCTTACTGACCTATTTAGATCATAATCGTGACTATGCATTTCACAGGTTATCCTATGTAGATATAATAGAACAAAGAGAGTTAAGATATTGGTATAAATATTAATAAAATTATATTTAATTAATGTTAAATGTTTTAAAATTATGTACCATTTATTCCAAAGTCACTATATTTTTTGATACTACATTGTATTTCGTGAGGAAGTTTTCATAAAATCATTTAATAATATGGGAAAAACTGTTTGGTCACTATAGTTCCATAATAATAATAATATTAAAATAATTATATACAATATATTAAATTAATTATTTAATAATGGTCACTATATATCTATATGAGGTGAAATAAGAAATAAAATGGAATACACTCAGTTAAGATTTACACATATTTGTTGAGAAATCTCTTTCTGTTTAATTTTAATCCTTGAAAGGATTGTATTATGAAAAGACCATAATAATTAGGATAGAGGGAAGAAACATAATATTCTATTTTTTGATAAATTGGAATAAATATAAGGCTCATGATATTTCGATAATAGAATATAGGTTGTATCCTTTTATAATGGTGGAAAATAACTCACCTGGAATTATATAAATGATTAAATAAAAAAATATACATATATATATGCCATAATAATATAAATTATATAACCCCATATTAGAATATAATATTTTATTGGTTGTAAATAATAAAATCCGTGCACATTTAGACAAGTTTTGGACACATTTTAATCCTCACCTCTTAGTTAAACAACATTAAATCCATTTTAACAATAACCCTAAAAATTTATCTTTTTATCATTTTAATATAACTAGAAGACCAAATATAAAATATTACTTCCTAAAAAAATTAAAATTATGATTACAATATTCTGATATGTTTTATCATGTTCAATTTCAATAGTTTTTATAAAATACTTTTATTATAATAATAAAAAAAATACACGATAGATAGTTTTTAGAAAATTACTAAATTTAAGTGTCAAAATAATTTCACCATAATTGAAAGTAACAAGTTTGATTCAATTTGTTAAGATAAATAATAAAAAATGAATTTTCTTATACATTTTGGTCAATCCATAACCAAAATACATCTTTTTACCAGGAAATTAAATGAAAAGGCCTGAAATAATTTTTAATTAGAATAAAATATAACTTTTCATCAGAAAAGTAAATATTGGTTTCCAAATTTATTATTATAATTTATAATACATTATTTAACCCCTTACTAAAATATTTGGTCCAAAACTATGCATCCAATAGGATATATTGATGTTTATATATATTTTAAAACATTAATACATTGTTTTAACCCACTTTTACCTCTTTTATAGAGGTTACAAATCATTATCGTGGATTCTATTCATAATGTCAAAACAATTTGTTGAACACATTTTATTATATTAATTAAACTAATTCAGAATATGTAAATATTTTTACAAGATTAAATTTCAGAATGTATTAGAACATCATTTTGATAAAAATGCCTAAACCATAATAAATAATGATTTTCAAAAAAAAACTAGAGGTTTATGCATAAAAAGGATCTTATACTCCAAAACAATTTTTTTAAAAAGACACTTTTTGGAATGTGGGAACCTTAAAAAACCACCGCCACGAAAACATCCACAAAAACCATTTCAAATGTCAAATTTCAAATTTCAAATTTCAAACTACAACAAACATTATCACCCCAGGACACTAACCACCTTGTGACGCGTACCCTGACACAAAACGACCCTTCATCTCAGCAGATCACTGGCATGGTAAACCATAAGAGTCAAACACCATATTCGTAAAAGAACAATCGTTGCTGTCGAAAAACACCCAACTGAACACATACGGTTGCACTACCCACCTTCGAGATCAAACTAGACTCATAAAAACAGAACATCCACCAAACTTATATACACGTAACAACACCAGATTCACTTCATCGGCATCAAGAAGATGCAGCAGCATAGATTCCATAAATCATCAATTCCAACTTCAATAAACCAATCACTAGAAACTGAGATCATCATGAAAATAGTCACGTCATCAACAGACCCACACCAGATGCTGTAACCACCACCAGAACACCCCATGACGCCATTCGCGAGAAACTACCACCAACCGCATAAGCAACCTGAAGCAGATCCAATTTCTAGATCTGAGCCGTACAAGGTAAGGCAGAGAAAAGAGGAGGAGCATGGGACCTCAGCGATGACGACTCCGAATCAAACACCTTCAACCCTACAAAAACCAAAATGAAAAAAGGATCCTCCCCCCTCCGATCACCAGATCTGATGCCAACCAGCATAGGATAAACACCGTAAATGACACCTGACCATGCTAGACCAAGACGAGGAGCCAGATCGCCGCTCCACATCATCGTCAGAAATTCCGAGCTGTTCCGATCCAAGCAATGTTGAGACGATGTCACTAAGGTGAACGAACTGCATCGAAATGTAATTAGTTATATTAAATTTAAATAAAGGATAGATATTTAAATTCATTATCATAATCAATGAATTATGAATTTTTTTCAATGAAATTAAATCATAGTTTTATATAAATCGATATTTTTCACTATTCAATAAAAAAAATCAATATTTTCAAAAAAATATCAAAACATCCAAGAAATATTGTTTTTATATGATATTTAAAATATGATATCCTTCATATAAAATATTCTTTACAAAATTATAATAAATCAAATATAATATTCATCAATAGAAATCAATAGAAACCAATTTTAATGAAAATTTATTTTTGAATCACTAAACGAGTTTACATAATATTGAGTACTTATTTATTGGGAATTAAAAATCGAATTTTTATTATAAAAATCCTTTATACATTTTTGTAATAATATTATTATTCTTATTTAGAAAATTAATTTTAAATTCTTTGTTTAAATGGCCATGTTGAAAAATTATTATTTTATCAATATTTTTTTAATCTCAATATCAAGTTTTAAGATGTTATCTATGAAATCATATTTATTATAGATAAATATGTAATAACATATCTAGGTGTTTCATTCTACCCACATTATAAAAGCTTAATCATTAAAATTCCATAACTCTAATAGAACAAATAACTATATTTTTTCCCCATTACATGCTCAACTTCCAATGTAGCTTCTTATAAATTATGGTTTTACCATAAAAACATTGAGAAATTGATTGGAATTGTTTCATTTAACATTATCTCTACATTTATAATCCTCCAATAGTGTTCCCTTAGAAGAGAAATCAGTTTTATATCGGTATGGAAACTTTTTCTGTACATGTGGTGGATCAGGTATATAATTCCTTTGGAGTGATACATGGGGAAAATCAGTAAATAGATAGATATTTGATATAATTTTCTAACAATAAGATACAATCCTAATAAGATAAATAATTTAAAAGGTTATGATATATAAATATGGATTTTATTTCCTTTATTTCCAATTCTCATAACTTTCTTCAAAATAGATATTCATTTGAATACATTATAACCATTTTTAAACTCTAAATATGACCAATAACTGTACGGATAGCTTTTTCTATTGACTCTAATCAATGATTATATACTGCTGAATGGATCTAATATTCAATACTATATTCATAGTTTTCCGATGTACCATTAGATTTCTTTTTCCAACTACATACCGTCATTTTTTAGTTGTAAACATCCAACCCTTGAGGGATTCATAAGGATCCATCTAAATTCTCAATGGAAAGCTATTGATTTCAACATAATTAAACCAATGCAAGGTGTTTATAAAAACCAAATTTTAAGTCCAAATATCTATCTATAAATATGTATTCTATATTCTTAATTTTTTTTCTCAGACTAGAAATAGATTTGAGGATAATATGAAGTACCAGACCTCTACTCTATATCCAAATCACGTTGATGACTTCTTGTGAAAATTTATGTAATGTTTGGATCCCAATAATATATAACAAATTTTATTAATCCATGTCACCTTTCTAAACCATTAATCATTATCAAGAAGTATAATAAAGAGGTAAATATTATCTAATTGAAGTGACGTATGCAGATATTGTAAGAATAATTATTATAACCCAAATAGAATTTCCGAATTTTGATGTTTTGGGGATTATTACAAGGAAATACTAGGTGCGGTTTTCTCATTTACATTCTGTTAAGGGTAATGGATTTAACGTTCCCTCATATGTCTATCTCCCAACCTTAATATGCTGGCATACAAGAACTAAAAACCAGTACAATATTAATAGCCTAAGTAAACTATAAATCTCAATTTCCATGGTTCTTCATGGACATTATTCTATAACTTCTATCCTTGATGGATCCACTAATATACACTCATTTGAGATTATAAGACCTAGTAACAGGACTTTCTATAACCAAAACTCTCACTTGGTTAATTTATAATACAAATTTTCCATCCTTAATTTAGCACAATAAGTAAATGTTCTCCATATTCTTTCAGACTCATTAAATATATAATAATATAATCTATAAATAACATGACAAACTGATCATGATAATCTGTAAAAACTGCAATCATTAAATCCAAGAAGATAATAATAGCATTGGTAAGTCCAAATGGGATTACAATAAATTCATGATGTCCATAACCTGTACAGAATCCTTTCTTTCTTATATCATCCTTATTGAATCTCAAATAATGATATACAGACCAAATATCTGTCTTGAAATAATATTTATCTCCTCATTATTGATCAAACATATCACTGATACTGGGTAGAGGATACTAGTTATTTATAGTTATATTTTTTCATTCGTAATAATCAATATAATGATTCATTGAACCATTTTTATTTTTAAAAATAGAATAGGTTCTTCCAATTTTGATGAAAGAGGGTGTATGAATTCATTATCATGATTGTCCTAGGGATGTTATTCACTTCATTTAACTTCATCTAGTACATTTTATAGATATTCATCAAAATAGGTGTAGCATCTGGTATGTGTAATATTTATAAAAGAACATAATGATTTAGGGGTTGACTATGAATATCAACAATAAATACAACATCATAATCCCATACAATAGGAATACCTTTAATAATGAGATTCTCCCAAACCATTTGAGATTAATATCCTGCATGAATATACATTATTAACTACACATTAAATGTAACTACCATTATAAGTTCACATTCAACCTCACAATGAAAGATGATCATGGGTTGGTTTGCAATATCAAATTCATATTCTATTCCACATCCATTGTTATATGATATACAGAGGGAGCTCTAATCATTTACAAAAATCATAGCGAATTTATCAATAGGTAGAGTCATTATATTTTTAAAAACAACATTACCTCAAACTTATATCAAACATGAGGTAAAAATAGTGGATAATATCATTATACTATTATGATTTTTTAATACTGACTCAACATCTAATATTTGAGGATACAAATTAACATTCCAGGAGACATTCCATGATATAAATTATTATTCATGAATATGATGAAATAATATACTTCAATATTTTATCATACCTATCACCAACACAACTTCTTCAATCAAGCTCCAATCCCGTACTAAAACCAAAATTATTAGAATGACTTGTAAGAATTGTTAATCTGTATGAAAAAATAAAAAATAATTCATAGGATGTATAAATCATGGAATAATATTTTCAATCGATGATACCTTAGGTCTGACCAACTTTATCCTTGGTTATCATCTATTCCAACCCTTTATAATTCTTCATAAAGAAAATCTGTGTAAACTCGTGAATATCCCTTATTAGTGTCAAAACAAATTTAAAATAATGTCACATTCACTATGCCACAAAATAATGGAAAAGGTAAACTCAAAAAAATAATTTTATAAAAATTAAACATATATTCATCTATTCAAAAACAATTTCACCTGTAGAGTCAATATATGTTTTTATTGATAGAAAACCACATAATATCTACCTTACAAAAAAATAGGATGAAATATTTAATGTATACAAGTCCCTATATTTTTCATTTGGGTTATACAATATTAATCTCTTAAAATAACTGAACCTTACTCTTATTCCAACCATAGAACAACATATTTTTCATAAATAAATATTACATCTTTTTCGATGAATATTACCTATATAACATTACAATTGATTCCATAACCGTAAAGGTTTAGTGTGTTTAGACACTAGAAAAAAATCATCTTATTTCAATAATGATATTCACCATCTCCCATAAATACCTTCTCACATTGAACAGTTTATAGTTATAGAATACTTTAATCCTTTCTCTATAACACGGGTAATGGAAAAAAATATAGGATGATCATATATGGTTAGTAAGTGTAAACATAAGAGATATCAATCAAGGATCATATGTTTGAATAAGATATACATATCAATATATGAACATGATAAAAAATTAATATATTCAAACCCATTATTTTGAAGAGCATTAATCATAAATCAGTTCTTAAATATATTTAATTATAAAATACATGAGTCATAAGTGTGTGGAATCATAAATAATCTGTCTTTAATCATGAGAACAAGCCATAAGTAAAATACATATGTTTTTGGAATATATATTTTGAAAGAAAATAATTTCCTTACTCAAAGATAATTTCCATGACTATAATAGTGGATTTCGTTCACTACCCATTCCATCAAATCACTAGATAAAGTTCACTCCCTAGACTATCATAGTTGACAGAGTCCATTATTAACTTGGTTCACTCCCGAGTACATTTCGTAATATCTCGTGAGATATCAACCATTACCCAATGTATTGAAGGGTTACCTAATTCCAGGACCACCCATCACATAATGAAAACTATACATATGCGTTCCATAATATTATAAGATATTAATCAAAAATTCATATAAACACAAGGAAAGGAAACATTCTTCATAAACATTTCAACATTCCATCATAAAATATCCCATGGAAAATAAATTGGATTTTTATAAATATAATCACCATAATCATAATATTTAGAAAAAATTAATATGGATTGTATCATTGGATTATATCCCCATTAAAGTATAATCATCTTCAAATGATAATATCATATATAAAAAATATATTTAAAATATCATTAGAGTATTTCATGAGGAAAGTAAACATTACATTTTTAAATAACTGATTTCAATTCTATTTTTTTCAGAAATACCAATGTATGAATTTTCAATGAAAATAAATATGACAAAATCAAAATTAATATTTCAATAATTGAGTGTTTGTGATAGTTGTAAATTACTTTCTTGCCATAATTGTTATACAATGATTTTATTCACAACTTTACTAAAAATTACCTTATTCATAAAATGAATATAAGATTATTTTTAAAAAATTTTAATCAAAATTTCAGTCATAGACAAAATTAAAATAAAAAATTAATTTAATAAATATTAAAAAAACAGTGCATAATATTTTATAGAAAACATGGAAATGATTGAAAATTTTTTCCAAACAAAATTTAGAAAAATATAGTCAAATTTTATTAAAAATAAATTCATTTTCATTTTCAGTGCCAATGTATGAAAAATGAATATAAGACAAAAAAATTTAAAAAACAAAAAAAATTATAACAAAAATAATGTTCTTTTACTATAACTATATCTTAATATTTCATCTGTAACACCCCAAGCTTCCACGGTACGTTTCCCTTCGAATAATGCGATAGCGTGTGTTGTACGCAACCTCGAGTTCTAACACACACCACAACTAATTAAACTAGCCGTTTTGAATAGTAATACCTAATTTTTGAAATCATATATATTTTATATTTCAAAATGGACTTCATTTTTGGATTCGGAATATTGAAATTAGCCTAGGGTGAAATTTTGGTACTTTTCGGATAACTTTTATATTTTGATGAATAGTGAAAATTACAAAATTTTAATTAAAAAAAACATTTTTAATAAAAATAATTAATAGTGATAAATTGTGAATTTGAGTGGTTTTAAAGTATATTTAGAATATATTTTTACCATTTAATATAATGTTGGTCATTGGACATAATTTTACAATTAAACCGAACATAAACAAGTGTCAATCTTTTGATAGTTATTACCTCTTAAAAACACGCTTTTTGTTTTGACAGCGGGAATTAATTTTAAATTAATTTCTGCCACTTCTGTGTTTTGAATTTAGAAAAATGGATTCCATATTTGGAATCAGGATGTCCAAATTGTGTAAATAGGTAACTTTTATTTTTAGACATTTTGAATAATTACTGTGGTAAATATTTTATTTACCATGGTTAAGGGTAAATCTGGTAAATAAGGGTTAAAAAAATAATATTATAAAAATACAAAATTAACCTAAAACGTGTCCTAACATTATTGGTGGACACATACCCGACCATTAGCATCCTTGGGTCAATTTGGGGACCCCTTGGAGCCACTTGTATGTGGTAGAGACACTTTATATTAATAAAGTTAAAATAAAAATAAAAATGGCATAAGCTTACATCTTTTAGAAGAACAATTTTTACATAGGGTTATACATGTTGGATTTTAGATTATAAATATTCATTAGAAAGCTAAAAAGATTTCCTACATAATGATATTTTATTTATAATTTTTAGACATCAAATAATTTAAATTATTAATGACAGAATAATGATGCAATGTTTACCTCATTAATAAATCATTTAAATAAATAAGATTATAATGAATAAAATATTATCTAAAACCTGTCCAATTCTTATTGGTTGATGTTATTTAGAATATGAGTCATCTTATCTTCGACCTCAATTATTTTCTGACCATTACAAATCTAATAAAATTATATTATAAAGTAATACTTTCACTCTTTCCTAAAGAGCCCCTCCTCTCCCTTATAAAAGAAGACCACTTCTACTCATTCCTCACACCTCTCAAGCCACTTGGCTCATCCAAACTCTGCCCAACTAAGCTCCCCAGATCCCTCTACTCCTCCTTGAAACTTCCCCTTAGGCAGAAAGCATTTCAAGAAGTCCTTTGGTTCCAACCAAAGTGAGTTACCTAAATTAAAGGTAACGATTTCTCTTAAATTATTTTCATTTATTTTGCTTCTCCAACCCCCAAACTCTTTTTATTTCCTTTCTTTTGTAACAACACCAGTATCCTCAATATACTAGGATGTTGTTATAATAAGTATTAAAACTACACATACACACAACTCCATCTAATGGATGGTGAACATAATGTTTCTGTGGATGGCAAACTAACGCCTCACGAAACGATGATTGTTCAAATACATCTTACCGCCTCTCATCGTGGCCATTATGATGGCAATGTAATTAAATATGATATTAATGATATATATTTTATATATAAGCTTCTGTAATTCCATTTTATTTCACACCATTATTCGTTTCATGTTGTATATACATACGATAATTTCATTTGAGGAAGTGCGGACTACCGCCCCCTTAAAATGATATGACTCGTTCATACCACACATGGAACGTATAAAGGATGGTGTTAATGAACTTAAGTAACATATATAAAATATTATATTATACTGGAATAGTAATATACCTATGTATCATTTGGATTCAATTCTTTTAAAATAAAAATTAAATGGAAGTAGCGTTCGTGCGTACGTACGGACTACCGTCTCCACGAACGCGGTGAGATCCATCCTCCATCGTATCCACTCAAGTCTTATTCTCATTTTAGGGTTAAAAATAATTTTAATATCATTCTGATTATGAATAAGATTTAATCTATCCATTACAAGCATGTCTTACGTAACCAAACATTTAAGAAGAACGAATCGATTATCACCTGAAACGACGATAATACTAAGATATTATTAATAAAGAAATGTTAAAAGATCATATATGATATCATATTAATGTATATGATTCTTGTATAATTTAATAACAATTATTTCACCATTATACAGGAGGTTAACCGACCCCAACAAAGGAAAAGTACAAGGTAAGGGTTATTTCACAATCTCTTCATTATCTGAGGTTGTTTATACATAATTATCTACTGGGACCTCGTTATCATCCACGTCCATGTTTCTTCAAAATGTATTTCAAAACATTGTTAACATTTAACATAATATGGTTTAAAGTCATTTATTCCCTTGTTTGGCTTTTTATAAGAGGTTTATAAGGGAATCTTTCCGTCGTTTTCCAAACAAGGTTCTTTTTTTAACCTTTTCGACAGAATTAAGATAAGAATGTTTTTTAACATATACGGTGGGTGCGGTTATTTTCCACCGTTATAAAATCGTCAAATCTTCCCTTACAAGCTTATAATAATATTTTCAAGAAAATGTTTTATTTTATATGGTTCTCAAATGATTTCAAAAATAGAAAGAGATATTTCTCTAAAAAGTGTTTTGATTTCATCTATGTCAACATCCTTCGACGTATTTTACGCTTAATTGAAGTTGATTTATTATGATACAAAACATCTATATTGTATTGAAGGTTTTGTGATATGTTTGACTGTGGATGTGCTATTTTTATACCTTTCATAGTTTATGGTGAAATTATTGACATTTCGTATGCTAGTTTTAATACGAATGTTTATGTTATGTTTAAACCTTTTCATATGGGAATGCATTGGACTTAATATGTGACGGGTGGAGCCCGTTATAGCTCCTCGATGCATCGGTAGGTCTTATGAGACAAACCAGTGTCTTGGCACAAGGCCTTGGCAAAATCTTATTTGTAGTCTTGGCACGAGGCCTTGGCTATGTGGTTATGATAGTCTGGCATTATGCATTCCAACATTATGAAAGTGGTTATTGATTTTTCATGTGATTATTCGATTAGTAGAATATCCATGTGAACAAGTAAATGGCATTATTTCATTTTACTTTTGTCATACTATGTTGAAGTTCAAGTTTAAAAGGCTTTTGTATTAGTAATTCATTTCCTTAAATGTTTATGCTTATTTTTGAATGTTCCGCTATATTGTTATCCTTACTGGGCATTTGAGCTCACCCCTTTTCTATGTTTTATTTTTCCCAGGATGTGAAGATGTAAGTTATGAATGACCTGCATGGATATTATGAGGGGATTATAGTGTGGACTGTGGAAACATTATGTTGTTGTAGTAGTTTTTCATTTTATGATGTAATGTAAAACTTATGAATATATCTAGTGTTTCCAAGGCTACTAAACCAATCGGTCTTTCGAGATTTGATCTTTCTTGTGATCATGACAATGTTATGTAATAATGCACCGACTCTGGGTAACTGGGGTCAGGGCGTTACAGTTGGTATCAGAGAAAGTTTAGTACAAACCTTGGAAGCTAGATTTAGATAAACTCTGATTAGAGCACGTAAACCTAAGATGAACTTTGAGGATTAGTATAGAAGAACTTCCTAGAATTTTGGTATTGTAGAGATTTTGTGAGTTTTCCGAGCAATACATCCCTGTCTGGATACGAGCAGGTAGAGGCGGCTCTGGCACAGATGTACCTAGGGGTAAAACCCGAAAACACCGCTTTGAGCTAGACTCGAACGGGAACTGGTGCACGACAACGTGCCTTGCTGCACTCTTGGTTACGACACTCCTGGGGGATATGCTTAGGATAATTCTCATTTTCTTTACAAACCATTATGAAGGGTTTATGAGTATATACATCCTCAAAGGAGACATTTTTATGGATTATATCCATAAATAGTTCAATTTATGTTAAGTGTTTTATAAGTATGAGATTATGTATTTTGATTCATAAACTGATCTAGTTTATGCCATTGTTTAGAAATGGCGCCTAGTGGAAGAAATGGAAACCGTATCAATGCACGCACTCCATGTAGGGATTTCCCTCCTGCTCAAGATAATTATAGTGGGGCTGGTGATGTAACTGGTCCTGATCAGCTAATCACCATACTGGGACAACTTACTCAGGTTATGAATAATAACCTTACCCGTATGGAGCACCCTGATCCGCAGCGTGGAGGATCAATGTTAGATCGATTCATGAGGCAACAACCACCAACGTTTAATGGGAGTACCAATCCCTTAGTAGATGAGCAATGAATAAATTCCCTAGGAAAATTTTTCAGGCTTTGGGGAGCAGTGAAAGAGAAAAAGTTATCATGGCAGTTTACCGCCTCACTGGAGATGCTGATCAATGGTGGTCATTGATTCAAAACATGAAGGAAGATGATGAAGTATCAAATATGGAATGGAGGGAGTTCAAAGATCTGTTTTTAGAAAAATACTTCCCTCGCGACCATCGAGCAGATATGGAAAGGCAATTTCTGAGTCTGAGACAGAAGGAGGATGAGAATGTCACAAAGTATGAGGCTAACTTTACAAGGTTAGCGAGGTATGCTGGAGATTATATTCACAACCCAAGAAATAAGATTGATCGTTTCATTGATGGGTTAAAACCATTTCTCCGTCAAGCATTAGTCTCACAATCCTTTTCATCATACGAAGACATTGTCTCATGTGCTATCAAGACCGAAAAGGAATTCTCTAAGTCTTATGACTTTAAAGCAAAGAAAGAGAAGAAGAGACCTGCTGATCAATCTGGGAATGGAAATAAGGGGAATAAGGGAAAGGATGAATATCCATCTTGTGGTAAATGCGGGAAGAAACACCTCGGTGCTTGCCTGAAGGGAATGGGAGTCTGTTACAAGTGTGGTGAAAAAGGCCACCAAGCTCATGATTGCAAGGGGAAGAAGGAAGCTACCAACGTTCAGTGCTACAATTGCAGGGAGATGGGGCATTATGCAAATGCATTTCCTAAGCGTCAGGAGAACTTACCTCAGAAAAGGCCAAGGGATCAAGGCCAGGCTTATGCTATCACTACTGCTGAGGTAGAAGCTCCGAAAGACGTGGTAGCAGGTAATTTAATGGTTTCCTCAAGTTTAGAAAATGCATTATTTGATTCTGTATCATCGCATTGTTTCATATCTTCCCAGTTTGCTAAGAAAATAAGATATTTCCAATTTTATTTAATAAGAGAGTTGTCAGTTAAAACTCTTAATGGAAGTATCGTTGCAACAAAGTTTTGTGAATCAGTCCCCATTAGAGCACATAAATTTTCATTATCTGCTGATCTCATCATCATACCTATGATTGAGTTTGATATAATCCTCAGTATGGACTGGCTTTCGGACTATGATGCGAAGATTTATTGTAAGAAGAAAGAGGTTACGATTCTTGATGATAATGATAAGGAACACCTTATTTTTAGAGCAGAATCGTCACCACCTAATTCTTATTTAGACCCACCCCCAGTAGCTCAACTTAATTCAATTATTGGAGAGGAAGAGAATGAAGTAACTATCGGTGAGTAAAGGAATGTTCAAATAGAGGATGTACCTGTTGTGAAAGAATTTGTAGATGTATTTCCAGAAGATTTACCTGGACATCCTCCAGAACGAGAAGTTGTGTTTTCCATTGATTTGATTCCTGGATCAAGGCCTATATCGAAGACCCCTTATAGAATGGCCACTGTAGAGTTAGTCGAACTAAAGAAACAACTAGAGGAATTGAGTAATAAAGGATTTATTCGCCCTAGTGTTTCTCCATGGGGAGCCCCTATTCTTTTTGTTAAAAAGAAAGATGGATCTATGAGGTTATGTATCGACTACAGGGAGATCAATGCTATAACGATAAAGAACAAGTATCCCCTACCTCGTATTGATGATTTATTTGACCAAATGCATGGAGCTCAATACTTTTCAAAGATTGAACTTCGATCTGGATACCATCAGTTGTGTGTGAAGAAGGAAGACATTCCGAAAACAGCATTTCGAACCAGGTACGGGCATTACGAGTTTACCGTAATGCCATTTGGATTGACTAATGCACCCTCTGTATTCATGGATCTGATGAATAGAGTTTTCAAGGAGTATCTCGATGAATTTGTGGTGGTATTTATTGATGATATCTTGGTATACTCCAAAACCTACGAAGATCATGAAAATAACTTGCGCATTATCTTGAAGACTCTAAGGAGGCATGAATTATATGGGAAGTTTAGCAAGTGTGAATTCTGGCTTCAGGAGATTTCTTTTCTTGGCCATATTGTCTCTAAAGATGGAATCTCTGTTGATCCTTCTAAGACCAAGGCAATCCAAGAATGGCCAGCACCTATGAGTATAACTGAGGTACATATTTTTATTGGTTTGGCAGGTTATTATCGACGTTTCGTCCAGAATTTTGCCCGATTGGCTAACCCATTAACGAAGCTCACACGTAAAGGGGTTAAATTTGTCTGGACAAAAGAGTGTGAAGAATGTTTCGAAGAACTGAAGAGAAGTTTAGTCAATGCTCCTATATTGACTCTAACATCGGGGAATGATGGGTTCGTTATTTATAGTGATGCATCAAAGAAAGGACATGGCTGTTTCCTTATGCAGAATGATAGAGTTATTGCCTATGCATCACGACAGTTGAAAATTCATGAACAAAACTATCCTACTCATGATCTTGAGTTAGCAGCTGTGATCTTTGCTTTGAAGATATTGAGGCACTACCTCTATGGTGAAAAATGTGAGATTTATACTGATCACAAGAGTTTGAAGTATATTTTCTCACAAAAAGAACTCAACATGAGGCAAAGGAGATGGCTTGAATTACTCAAGGATTATGATTGCACGATACAGTACCACCCGGGGAAAGCAAACAAGGTGGCAAATGCTTTGAGCAGAAAAGACCATGGTGTATTGAACATGATGAGAATTGAAAGGGATCCAATTTTCATGGATCTAGAGAAGATGGACATGGGAATAACCAGGGAAGGTGAAACATCAATGATTTTTCAAATGGTTGCCAAACCATCTTTACTAGAAAGGATTAAGAGTTCCCAGACCGATGATGAAGAATTTCAGAAGAAGATTAAAGCTGTGAATGATGGGAGATTGAGAGACTTTGTGTATGAAGATGGAATTTTGAAATTCGGGAAGAGACTTTGTGTTCCCAATATACCTGATCTAAAAAGGGAATTGCTGGATGATGCTCATAGTTCCAATTTCTCTATACACCCTGGGAGCACCAAAATGTATAGAGATTTGAAGGAACATTTTTGGTGGGACAACATGAAGAGGGATATTGCTGATTTTGTGTCAAGATGTATGGTTTGTCAACAAGTGAAAGCTGGAAGGCAACAGCCTGGAGGAGTCATGCAACCTCTTCCCATACCGTAGTGGAAATGGGACAATATTACGATGAACTTTGTCATGGGGCTACCAAAGACTCCTATAAGGAACGATGCAATATGGGTTATTGTTGATCGTCTTACCAAGTCAGCACATTTTCTTGCTATAAGAGAAGATCTACCCCTGGAACGTCTAGCAAGACTATATATTAATGATGTTGTGAGACTTCATGGAGTACCCTTATCAATTGTTTCTGATCGTGATCCCCGTTTTACTTCAAGATTTTGGAAAAGTCTTCAGAAATCTCTGGATACTGAACTTCATTTGAGCACTGCTTACCACCCTCAGATAGACGGACAATCAGAACGGACTATTCAGACCTTAGAAGACATGTTGAGATCTTGCTCCCTTGATTTTCAGGGTATGTGGGATCAATATTTACCTCTGGTAGAATTTTCCTATAACAATAGCTTCCATTCAAGTATTCAGATGGCACCATATGAAGCGTTATACGGAAAGAGATGTCGTACACCAACCTGTTGGGATGACGTTGGTGAAAGAAAACTTGTAGGCCCAAAACTGGTGGAGGAAACGGTGGAAAAGGTGAAGGTAATCCAAAATCACATCAAAGCAGTTCAAAGTAGGCAGAAGAGCTATGCCGATAATCGAAGGAAGGATTTGGAATTTCAAGTCAGTGATCATGTTTTCCTGAATGTATCTCCATGGAAGGGAGTCATACGTTTTGGTAAGAAAGGTAAATTGAGTCCCAGGTACATCGGACCTTTTGAAATTCTAGAACGAATTGGGGTTGTAGCTTACCGATTGGCAATGCCGCCAAGTCTCTCCAAAGTTCACGATGTGTTCCACGTATCTCTGTTGATGAGATACATGCCTGACCCAACGCATGTACTCACCTATGAAGAATTAGAACTGGAACCCGATCTTTTCTATTGTGAAGAGCCCGTCAGGATTCTTGATACAAGAGAACAAGTACTGAGAAACCGAACGACGCGTCTGGTAAAAGTTTTGTGGAGAAACCATAAGATGGAAGAGGCAACGTGGGAACCCGAGGAACTTATGATGAAGAACCACTCGAGTCTTTTTATGCAGTAATACCCTAGAAATTGCGAGGATGCAATTATTTGAAGGAGGGGAGAATGTAACACCCCAAGCTTCCACGGTACGTTTCCCTTCGAATAATGCGATAGCGTGTGTTGTACGCAACCTCGAGTTCTAACACACACCACAACTAATTAAACTAGCCGTTGTGAATAGTAATAACTACTTTTTGAAATCATATATATTTTATATTTCAAAATGGACTTCATTTTTGGAATCGGAATATTGAAATTATCCTAGGGTGAAATTTTGGTAGTTTTCGGATAACTTTTATATTTTGATGAATAGTGAAAATTACTAAATTTTAATTAAAAACAACTTTTTTAATCAAAATAATTAATAGTGATAAATTGTGAATTTGAGTGGTTTTAAAGTATATTTAGAATATATTTTTACCATTTAATATAATGTTGGTCATTGGACATAATTTTACAATTAAACCGAACATAAACAAATGTCAATCTTTTGATAGTTATTACCTCTTAAAAACACGCTTTTTGTTTTGACAGCGGGAATTAATTTTAAATTAATTTCTGCCACTTCTGTGTTTTAAATTTAGAAAAATGGATTCCATATTTGGAATCAGGATTTCCAAATTTTGTAAATAGGTAAATTTTATTTTTAGACATTTTGAATAATTACTGTGGTAAATATTTTATTTACCATGGTTAAGGGTAAATCCAATAAATAAGGGTTAAAAAAATAATATTATAATAATACAAAATTAACCTAAAACGTTTCCTAACCTTATTGGTGGACACATACCCGACCATGAGCATCCTTGGGTCAATTTGGGGACCCCTTGGACCCACTTGTATGTGGTAGGGACACTTTATATTAATAAAGTTAAAATATAAATAAAAATGGCATAAGCTTACATCTTTTAGAAAAACAATTTTTCCATAGGGTTATACATGTTGGATTTTCGATTATAAATATTCATTAGAAAGCTAATAAGATTTCCTACATAATAATATTTTATTTATAATTTTTAGACATCAAATAATTTAAATTATTAATGACACAATAATGATGCAATGTTTACCTCATTAATAAATCATTTAAATAAATAAGATTATAATGATTAAAATATTATCTAAAACCTGTCCAATTCTTATTGGTTGATGTTATTTAGAATATGAGTCATCTTATCTTCGACCTCAATGATTTTTGGACCATTATAAACCGAATATAATTATATTATAAAGTAATACTTTCACTCTTTCCTAAAGATCCCCTCCTCTCCCTTATAAAAGGAGACCACTTCTAATCATTCCTCACACCTCTCAAGCCACTTGGCTCGTCCAAACTCTACCCAACTAAGCTCCCCACATCCCTCTCCTCCTGCTTGAAGCTTCCCCTTAGACAGAAAACATTTCAAGAAGTCCTTTGGTTCCAACCAAAGTGAGTTACCTAAATTAAAGGTAACGATTTCTCTTAAATTATTTTCATTTATTTTGCTTCTCCAACCCCAAAATCTTTTTATTTCCTTTCTTTTGTAACAGCAACAGTATCCTAAATATACTACGATGTTGTTATAAGAAGGATTCAAACTAAACATACACACAACTCCATCTAATGGATGATGAACATAATGTTTCTGTGGATGGCAAACTAACGCCTCACGAAACGATGATTGTTCAAATACATCTTACCACCTCTCATGGTGGCCATTATGATGGCACTGTAATTAAATATGATATTAATGATATATATTTTATATATAAGCTTCTGTAATTCCATTTTATTTCATACCATTATTCGTTTCATGTTGTATATACATACGATAATTTCATTTGAGGAAGTGCGGACTACCGCCCCCTTAAAATGATATGACTCGTTCATACCACACATGGAAAGTATAAAGGATGGTGTTAATGAACTTAAGTAACATATATAAAATATTATATTATACTGGAATAGTAATATACCTATGTATCATTTGGATTCAATTCTTTTAAAATAAAAATTAAATGGAAGTAGCGTTCGTGCATACGTACGGACTACCGTCTCCACGAACGCGGTGAGATCCATCCTCCATCATATCCATTCAAGTATTATTCTCATTTTAGGGTTAAAAATAATGTTAATATCATTCTTATTATGAATAAGATTTAATATATCCATTACAAACATGTCTTACGTAACCAAACATTTAAGAAGAACGAATCGATTATCACATGAAACGACGATAATACTAAGATATTATTAATAAAGCAATGTTAAAAGATCATATATGATATCATATTAATGTATATGATTCTTGTATAATTTAATAACAATTATTTCACCATTATACAGGAGGTTAACCGACCCCAACAAAGGAAAAGTAGAAGGTAAGGGTTATTTCACAATCTCTTCATTATCTGAGGTTGTTTATACATAATTATCTACTGGGACCTCGTTATCATCCACGTCCATGTTTCTTCAAAATGTATTTCAAAACATTGTTAACATTTAAAAGAATATGGGTTAATGTAATTTATGCCCTTGTTTGACTTTTTATAAGAGGTTTATAAGGGAATCTTTCCGTCGTTTTCCAAACAAGGTGCTTTTTTTAACCTTTTCGACAGAATTAAGATAAGAATGTTTTTTTTAACTTATACGGCGGGTGCGGTTATTTTCCGCCGTTATAAAATCGTCAAAGCTTCCCTTACAAGCTTATAAGAATATTTTCAAGAAAATGTTTTATTTTATATGGATCTTAAATGATTTCAAAAATAGAAAGATATATTTCTCTAAAAAGTGTTTTGATTTCATCTATGTCAACATCCTTCGACGGATTTTACGCTTAATTGAAGTTGATTTATTATGATACAAAACTTCTATATTGTATTGAAGGTTTTGTGATATGTTTGACTGTGGATGTGCTATTTTTATACCATTTATAGTTTATGGTGAAATTATTGACATTTCTTATGCTAGTTTTAATACGAATGTTTATGTTATGTTTAAACCTTTTCATATGGGAATGCATTGGACTTAATATGTGACGGGTGGAGCCCGCTATAGCTCCTCGATGCATCGGTAGGTCTCATGAGACAAACTAGTGTCTTGGCACAAGGCCTTGACAAAATCTTATTTGTAGTCTTGGCACGAGGCCTTGGCTATGTGGTTATGATAGTCTGGCATTATGCATTCCAACATTATGAAAGTGGTTATTGATTTTTCATGTGATTATTCGATTAGTAGAATATCCATGTGAACAAGTAAATGGCATTATTTCATTTTACTTTTTCCATAATATGTTGACGTTCATGTTTAAAAGGCTTTTGTTTTAGTAATTCATTGCCTTAAATGTTTATGCTTATTTTTGAATGTTCCGCTATATTGTTATCCTTACTGGGCATTTGAGCTCACCCCTTTTCTATGTTTTATTTTTCCCAAGATGTGAAGATGTAAGTTATGAATGACCTGCAGGGATATTATAAGGGGATTATAGTGTGGACTGTGGAAACATTATGTTGTTGTAGTAGTTTTTCATTTTATGATGTAATGTAAAACTTATGAATATATCTAGTGTTTCCAAGGCTACTAAACCAATCGGTCTTTTGAGATTTGATCTTTCTTGTGATCATGCCAATGTTATGTAATAATGCACCGACTCTGGGTAACTGGGGTCGGGGCGTTACATCATCAATGATAATTCATGTGTAAACAATCTTGATAAAAAATGTGACCGAAACATTAAACCCCTACCACTGGTATATTTTTAACCCTTGTCCACATGAATTAATAAATTATAATTAAAATTAAAATATCATAACCATATGTTCACTCATGATATAACATTTAAATGGGGATGTATACACACATCCTAAAATTTTTAAGGTTCTTAACTTAACATATGACCCAAAGAAGAATATTATAGACAATAAACCATTACGATATTAACAGTAACTGAATCAAAACCTCTTGAAAGGTATAAAATTATATGGATTATTATGTAGAACCATTTTCATGGAAATAATTAAAATTTCAATGATTGGTGTTATATAAAAAATGTAAAGGAATAAATGGTGAATATGGATTATGTCTCACAATAATTAATGTGACATGAGAGACCATTATGAATATCATAACCCTGAATTGTGAATTATACAATTGATAGATTATGTGTAAGAAATTTAAATTAAAAGTATTTTGTAAATACAAAATAACACTAAACATGTTATTTCACATATAATATTGTAATTATATAACCAATGACAATGTGATATAACCCAATGAATGTTAATTGAGTTAAGAAAACCCTTACCTAAAGTATCATTATTCAATGAATGTGTTCAAAACAAACATAAAAAATATATATTTATAATAAATATATTATAGAACCATAATAATATATATAATAACATATATGATATACTTATTACATCTTACCCCTATTTATTAACAATATTGTATTTGAAATCACTGTTTTTAGTGATAACAACTTCATTTTCATACTTGTTTTATTTCAATAGTAATGATCCTTGTAATTTGTTAATGGTTGCATCATATAATTTTTTTTATTTAATAAGTATAATATTTAATCATTATAAGAAACTTTATAAAATTTTATATAATATCGTGATGAAAAATGAATTACACCATTTCACAAAGATGGTAGTCTTTACGTAAGCACAATTAATGTTTCTAATTTTAAATGGATATAATAAAATAAAATTTAATAGTAATTACCCTTTGTATACATTTAATATTATCATTAATATGTTATAGTTTCCCTGAATCCATCATTATAACCAGTGATGTCAAATGGTGTTGATAAAAATTCATATTTCATCATGGAGGTTGTACTCCCACATACACAAGAGTGATGTTTTATTTTTTCCCATATGATGTAAAGGAGGTGGATAATATATATTGAATAATAATAATAAAAAATAATTATATTATAGATAAATAATTAATTATTTTATACTTGATAGCATAAATTTATATGAGGTATAATGAGAAATAATATTGAATGGTCCCGGTTAAGAATAATACCTCGTTGTTGAGAAGCCTTTTTGGGAATACAACATAGGCCTTAAAATGATTGTATTTTTGAAATAAGTAAGGATACAAGGCCTATGTAATTAATATATAATGTTATTATTGTCAGTTATTTTTATGATATAAGGTTCATCAATTATGTATAATAGAGGAGAGGTGGTGCCCTTTTACAAGAGAGGAAAAGAAACACTTGTAATTACATAAATTATGAAGAAACATATATATCATGATCTTTTCAAGTGAAACCAGGGAACACAAAATTATATTATTCCACGTAATATATATTAATGTAACTAAAATATTCACACTATGAATGTTTTGGAAATATATGAACCATATCTATAAGTAAACACACTTTTGTATCATATTAAATTTAACTATGATAACTAATTTTTTCCATGAGAACATAGTTATGTGGCGAAATATAAAAGGTAAATTCTATAAAATGGATAATATCCATTCTAAATTTTTAATCCATTTTTTATATAAATTATTTATATTACTTTGAAATTAAATTCAAGATAATAACACAAAACAAATGAAAATAGTTTTTAGTAAAATACCCGATTTATGAGTTAAAATTATTTAACATTGAAATCAACAAAAAAGTATGATAACATGATTTTTTTAGTTAACTAGTCAAAAATGAATTTTCAATACCTTTTTACCAATCCATAAATATATTGAATATCTAACCATGCCATTATATTAAATGACACAAAAAAGTATTCAGTTTCAAAAAAATACAACTTCTCTTTAGGGAAGTCAATATTGAATTCCAAAATTTAAAATAATGTTTTAGAATACATTAATTACTTTTTAAACTTATATATTTTTGAAGAAGACACATCCAATAGGATAAATTAAAGTGGTAGAGATATTTTTAATGATTTAATGCATAGTTTTTATCCCAATTTTACTTGTTTTATAGTAGTGAAAAATATGCAACGTAGTTACATTGGATAATGACAAAAACTTAAGTAAAAAATATTTAATTTTTTTAGTTATTCAGAATAATATATTTGGATCTATCTTACATGATTCAATTCATATATCTTGTAGAAAATAATTTAAATATAAACACATAAAACAAAAATAAACAATTATTTCAAAATAAGGTATTTTAATCTGAAAAACGATCTTATAAAAAAATAAATTTTAAATAAATTTTAAATATAAATAATTATATTATTTATAACTATATGATAAATAGGATTACATACGACCATATTAAAATAATTATGTTAATTTTTTATTAAAGGGGAATTAAAATTTATATAAAATCTTAATTTTCAATATTCACAAAAAAAATAATCATTCCATAAAAATACCAAAATATCAACCTATGATATTTTTGATAAGTTGAATTAAGAAAATGATATCATATCTATATCTTGAAATTTATAAAATTCAAATAAATTAATTATAATAATTTCTCATATAAATAACTAAATTTTTTATAAATTTTATTTTCGAGGCATAACATGATTTAACTGAATATTCTGTACTTATTTATTATAAATTAGTAAATTAATTTTAACTAAATAAAAACATTATATATATTTTTCATAATTTTGTTATTACTACTCATAACACCAATTTTGATGGCTATATTTTAACAATCATATATGAATAATTATATTTATATCATGGTTTGTCTAAACTCAATGATGTGTGTAAAGAATCTATCATATAAATAATATTTATATAAAGAGAAATATATCATAAAATCAGAGAGTATTATACTTTTAACCCCAAACTGACACTCTACAAGTATATAAGGGTGTTTTTGATCCCCACTAGCTAGATATTAGGGCCTAGGAGTCATAAGAATCGATGTGGGAATGATGTCAACCAATTAAGAGATAAAGGAAAACAAAATTAACTGAGAGTCTAACATATAAAATCCTTACATTGTAAGGATATAAAACATAAATCATAAAATAAACCATTGTAAATGGAAATTCCAAATAGGTAATAACAAAACCCATTGATCAAAAAAAATTCATCAAGATAAAACATCATTCGTTAATGGAATATAAAATATGATATAATTAGATAATCCAGAAAAACTAAAATAAAATAAATGGATGGAATACATGGACAATATAACCATAACCAAAAATATAATACCCAAAAAAACATAAGATAAGTCTAAAAAACACCTCCATGTAAACTCTAACTATTCACCACCAATAGATTCACACCACATAGGACTCATGGTTGTAAAATTGAATCTTGCTAGAATCATGGAACCTAAAATATATATTCATGAGCTAAATAAACTAGTATATAACCACAAATAGATTCAATGAAATTGTTTTCATAAAATATTAATTTATTAATACTTAAAAACAGAACCTGAAAATATTCTTTCATACATAAGCTTGTAAAAATTACAAACATATCAATAAAAAACATTCAAAACACTCTAATAAGTTTGTTATAAAAAGAAACACTTTATTTGAAAAAAAAATTACAATGAGATTTTATTTCAAAACCAAAAACAGTATAACACTTCCAAAAAACCCTTTATTTTTATTATATGAAAATAATCAATTCAAAAACATTACATGGAAAAATAATTCAGGAAACCAAAGCTGCTATTTTGAAATACCTTTTAAAACCCACGGCAAGAGTCTCTATTAAAAAATAGGTACCCCAATATTTTATTGGTTTTAAAATGATACAACCCAAACACACCTGTTCAATAAAAATATGGTAAGTCAAACAAGTCATAAGAAATATAATTAATTGAAAAATTATATGAGCACTAAATAATATAACATTGGGAAATGACAAAATTTTATACCATTTAAAACCCCATTTTATCGACTTCGATCCAAGATAATGAATGTTACAAATGATCTACCGAAGTATCCATAATATAAGACCTATTTATATTTATTAATTTCACTCATGGATCAAATTACAACTTCTGTTTCAGAAAAACAATAATCTATCCAACTAGAAAAAAATCATTTAAAATGGAACACCTCCTTTATCCATACATCCGAGCATGGAAAGGGGGATAGAAGTAGAAAGTGAACCAAGTAGTGTAGTATAATAAAATATCTCACACATGGTACCTAGTTTCCCATATACAATAAAAAATGGTATTAGTGAGTAAGGATGAAAATGTGAAAAATTGTAAACACCATAATCTCCCCAACCCAAATGATCATTACAATGAATAACCCCATATATATCTTATATAAATAGTGTAAACAAGCATATTCCATCATAAGGGGAGTAACAAAGCATAATATGGGGATAAAATCCACACACATGTGGTAAAACCATCAAAGAGAAATCAAGAGGGGTATTTCATAACCATCCATTTAAAATAAAAGTTCTAATTGATAATTTAAAAAATAAAATTGATTACAATTCCAAGAACTTTTCATAATTAATAGAACCCATTTTTAGAATCCTTAATTGACTATTAAAATCAAAAACAACTTTTAATAATTATAAATTTACACATTTAACATGCTGCTGTTGCTCTATGTAATCCAAAATAGGACCCAGGGTCATCAATTTCCATCATTTATATTTTTAAAGATCTATTATGTAATTTTCAAAAAAATAAAATAAGAATTTGTTTAGAACCATCATTTTAATAAAATTAAATCACACATTCTGAAGCTACATTGAGGTCAAATCCTTACGAATAAAAATTATCCACATTAAAACATAACATTTACTCAATGAAACCAAAAATTGGACAAAAATTCATAACACATCATCAAAACCATATTAAAAGGCTTCATATCCACTTCATATATTATTATAACATAAAAATAATCTATTTTAAACCTGAATACTTGGAATTCAATGGAGAAATATTTCATACCATGATCAAAACACATTTAAAGAATTTAATATCATTACATGGATATAAAAGATTTTCATACTTTTAATAAAAGGATAATTTAAAAGAACAAGAACACATTGAATTCCAAAATGAAAAAATTTCATAGAAACCCCTATTTGGAAGAAGAATAAAACAATATTAAACATGTCACCTTCAATGATGACCACCCAAATAGGAAAGAATAACTTCTGAACAAGTCGTAAGAGGCCAAAAAATAGGTTAAAAAATCCTATATGCAACCCTATCTCACACAATGAACTACTATTTTGGAATGAATATGAAACCAACGAAAGAAGAAAGGAAGAGTAATAAAGGAGAAATTAAGGAATATTTACCTTGAAACCACATGGAAAACATAGGGAACAATCCTTGAATTGAAGGGGAATGAAGTTGTAAGTCATCAACGGGATCCCAAGGGTCAGCCAATGCATATGGGAGAAAAAAATGTATAAAACTCCATTTAATTCAAAGACAGAAATGGGTAAAATCATACATTATGTAATTCTAGGTAAGTCACATTGTTTTCTAAACCATGTGACAACCATTCTTGGGGAACTGACTTGGACCATACCAATCATACTGTTTCAAGGGTTCTCTACATGTTTTGTTAAATAGTTTAGAATACATGAAAAAAGGTCCAGTATATTTGATATCAACATTCACATGGGGATATAAGGTTACTCCAAAATATGTTGGTAAATAAAGAAACACCCAAGAAATCCCTGAGAAAAAAAAATTAGGGTGAAAATTTTACCAATAATCTGAATAAACTAAATTAATATAAGTTCAGTAAAAGTTAAATCTTTAGTGGTCTATGTGTGTCAAAATTCTTCACACCATGAAAATTTGTACCCCAAAAAGTTCATGTTTGATAAAAAATGAGGAAAGTGAATAAAATATACCAAAACTACCTATCTATAGAGAATATCTCAACATGAATTAAATTCAGAGACAACCAACCAAGATCCTTAAAAATGATCTAACTGACTATCCATGAAATTTCAAAATTTATCTCAGAACAACTAGAATAAGAAAATAAAACCTGATCTCATCTAGAGAAATGGAGACTTAACATGGCCTCTAAACTATTTAGTGTTCCCCAAACCAATTGAAACCAAAAATAAATATTGAGGGATGAATCCTTAAAAAACCGAGGTAACAAGAAAAAACTCAATCTCAAACCCTAAAGCAAATCCAAATGGATAGATGGAATGGAAAACCAAAAGCAGCCTCAAAATAATTACTATACCATTATCCTCATTCCGAAATAGTCATGGATATCCCAACATCATAAACTGGACCATCCTCACATGATGGATCAAAAAAATACCCAAGCCAACCACCATATAGTACAAAAACTAAAATTGTAATTTATACAACCTTGTTATCCAATCATGAACCCCAGACCACTATCATGTATAACCAATGAGAACCTAAAAACATAATCACCAAAAACATTCACAAACCCCCACTTTTAAGGAGAGTTCACCCAAAATCCTAAGTGAATTTTAAAATTAATAAAAAAAACCAAAATAGAGAAGATAAAACAAGATAATAAACATCCAAATACATTGACAAGAGATATTACTGAAAAAACAAATGAATTATATAATAATACATTCAATTGAATACACTAGAAGCATGCCATAAATATACCATACACTAAATCCTGAACAAAAAATAGCTGAAGCTGAAAAATCTCAACCGAAATTATAACCAATAAACAACAGGTCCCCAAAAAACCAATAAAAAAAGGATTAAATGAATTGTCTCATCCAAATTATAAAATTGTAAAACTTTTGTTGAATCCCAATTAATTCACAATATTATAAAACTCTAGGATCATTAAAATATTTTTGATTAGAATGACCTGGATCCCCACACTAGAAGCATGTATGAGATATTTTATTACAATGTAGAGGACTCATTTCTTATATAGATTTTATATACTAATTATTCTCATAATCCACCAGCTTTTCATAATTAACATATGATTGATCCAATTAATCACCCAATAATGGTTTTTGAGAATAGATATCTTCCATCATAATGTCTATTTTTACAATCTCTTAAAAAGTGTTAAGCTAGATGCAAGTATGGCTAGTCCAATATCTGGGTAAAGAGAGCCTCTGAAGAAATTAACTTTCTCAAAATAATTAATGAGAAGATCGGGGGAATATTTGACAGAATCTAATAAGTTATTGATGTACTCCCTCACTGACCTGTCACCATGATGAAGGCTCAAAAACTCTAAGAAATCTTTCCATATTCAACCCTTTAGAATAAAAATGTATTGAAAATATCTTAAAATAACCTGATTTACCTTCACGTAACTAATATTGATGCATAAAATCCCAACAATCTCAGAAATAACTATTAATAATGTACATGAATGATTTTACCTTTGAATAATTTTTAATTATTAGAGAGTTTAGGTTAAATAAAATACTTTCCAACAACCTAACCACTTCAATATATCATTGATAATCACTAAAATAAGGTGGAAACAGATTCTAGAAAACCAATACGGGGTGTCACTATAAGGAAGTTCCCACACCCATGACTCCCCTCAATGTTTTAATTGATTTTTGTAAATAATAAAACTATTCCACTGTTTTGGGCAGAATAATATAAATAATCTACTAGACCAACATCTATTCATATGTCAAATAAAGAAAATAGACTTATAATATAGGAGGGGATATATCCACAACATAAATCTCTAAAATAAATAACCTCACATTGAATCCAATAAAAGAAATGTTTCTTCTGAAATTACCAACATTTAGTAAATATATTTTGAAAAATTATCCCCCATAGAATGAACCTAAAATCCATGCTAGGACAACTATATGAAAATATATTAGTCTTGGTGAAACACACATCTCCCAAATAAGGCATGTGGAAAATTTTTCTTGAAATTTATTCATGTTTCAACAACGAAAGAATATATTGAATCCTCATCAAATAACACATTTTTTAAATAACAACTGATAAAATTATTCCAAACCAAAACCCCCATATTTCCCAAAATAATTTCTAAAATTCACTATATAAAATCAATCACTTCAAATAACATATAATGAATGAAATAAGAAACATCACCATTTTAAAATTCTCGAAAAATAAAAATTGAAACGTCCCTTTTATAAAATATATCATGAAAAATAAGGATATTTTTTAATTAAAATGATTCATAAATGTATGTTTAAAATAGAATAATTTTTTAAAATTCATTATTTTTTTCTGAAAAAATTGAAATAAATAACTAGAAATTAACTACAAAAACATTTAAATAAGTACCATAAGAAGAACATTTAAATAGTATAAAATGACTCCTCCATCCCCATAAAAAAACTGAGAATTACTTTAGGAGAAACTCATAATTGATAGGTTTCAAAACAAATTAATTGGGTAAGAAATAGGTTTGTGCATAGATTTCCTACATGGGTTGGGAGACCATGCACCAACCACGCCACAAAATCATTGATAGAAACATTCCCAATCTATATGGAAACCACATGATTTACCTTATTGTGTGAGCTGAAATTTTGAATCATGTTGTCCTCCTTTTTTCACCAGAGAAAAAGTAATAACAACCAAAATCATGTACATTATTTTAGTGGATTGAAAACAACATCTGTTCACATAGAAATAATAAAAAATAATTAAAGAAACTCAAATTGACAATTTGAAACCATGATTCCCCTGAAGCATGAGGTTCAATATAAGAAAAGATTTCCACTCTCTCCCAACCTTTACCTCTCAATCCAGGACAACCTTAATTTCTATTATAATATAACATCATTAATTAAAAATGGGGATACCCCATAATCTTAGTATCTCACCGAAGAAAAAATCACTAATATTCTTTTATGGAGATGCAAGTAGGGTTTCCATCCACTTGGAAGTCTGTCATACTAACCTCAAGGCCTTTTGGGTGTTTCTAATCCCCATGGTCTGAAAAACTAGTTCTTGGGAATCAAAGGATTCAATTTGGGAATTATTTATCCCTATTCATAGATAAAAGATACTATTAGATAAACTAAGATCATGACCTAAAATATCCTTATATTACAATTCAATGAAACATAAATAATATAAGAATCCAAAATATGAAAACATTCCATATAGCTCATAATACACCACACTAATTCAACCCATTTGCATCAAGATAACACTACATCCATACATATACAATAAAACATGTCATGATTAGTCACAGAAAAACTGAATGTATCTACAATGGTGGGAATCATGGATAATGTAAAAATTACAGAATACCTCAACTAACTTGAGGTATTCCCAGAACAGTCTCCATAAAACCTTTGGCTTCTCGACGCCACCCAAATCACTTTACATTGAACTCAAGTATCCTAAAATCGAATCCAACAAGAATCATGAACCATGAAATATATATTCAGGATATATAAAACACAGTAGGTCTCCACCCAATGATATTGTGCATTTCATTTCATAAGTCAATTCAAAAATACTAGTTATCAAATGAAACTGGAATGTATGATTTTAATCATAATAAGGCGAACACAACTAAAAAGTATAAAAAAAACTTTTAATACTTTCACCATTGTTTTCATTAATATGAAAACCAATATTTGAAAACAATCTCACTATCCTAATCCTTTTCAAAACTACACAACCATTAACACTTATAAATAATCATTTGTTTTTTTAAAATAAAAAAATCACTTAATAAACATTCAAACAGTTGCCACATTCATTAAACAATAACTTTAATTTAAATATACACTTTATATCTTAGGGAAAAAATATTTATTCTGAAATGGGGTTTTCCTCATATCTTTGAAAATAATTTTCAAATGAAACAAAAAAATAGATAGGTCATGCATAACAAGTCAGACTCCAAATGTCACGCAGAATATAATAAATAAAATAAAGACATGGGTTATTTTCCAATATAAGAAGATGATATGATAAAATATAGTACTAAATCAAAAGCCTTAATTTCTACCAAAAACAAGATAATGAAAGTTTAACAATATCTACCTTGGGATCCCAGATGTGATATGTGTCCCATAATAACAATTTCAGCCACATCCCTATTGTCAGTGTATATTGTATCAATGCAACAAGCCATCCAAATGACCCATAGAGGACTAATTGAAAATGGAAGACCCATCATATCCCTAGTTCCAATAATGAAAAGAGGGAAACTAGATGTTTTTAATACAACTAGTGTATTATAATAATAGACCTCTGAAATTGTTCCAATCTTCCCTTGACCATTAATAATGTGATACATGTGATTAGAAAATAAAATATTAACACAGAAGGGATAAGGATTAACTATCCTTCACCCGAGAAACTTTTGCAATTATTAGACACTTATATATCACAGATATACAATATTAAAATCGTATTCAAACTCAATAGGATAAATAATCATCAAATAGTCATAACATACTCGCACTTCGGGTAGACAAATCAAAGTGAAATTGAGAAGGATATTTAATAAATATTCATTTCATGAAATAGTGTCAAATGGGACATTAATGTAAAAAATGGATAATAATTCTGATGCATTTTCACATATCATTAAAAATCAATTTAGGAATCCTTAAATATCCATTAAAATCACTAACACTATTTAAAAATTTCAAATCCACCACTTTAACACATGTGTTTTACACATTGAAATCCCAAACATTGCCCAAGTCCATCATTTTCAATCAAATACATTTTTTAAAGATTAATTAAATAATTTTCACATGGTTTAACCTCAATCACATTTTAAAGTAACATTTTTGATTCATTAATAACCCCCTTTTGAAATTACAATGATGCCAAAACCTTGCATTGAAATATTTTCCGCTTTAAAACATATATTTCACTTATTGAAAACCGAAACCATATCAAAATCCAAGACACAACATCAAATACATTTCATAAATTCCCCATAGGCATTTCATAAATTCTTGGAACATATACAAAAAACCAATTTAAACATTAAAACATTTAATTAAGCTGTTATTCCCATTATACCATGCTCAGAACATAGTAATACTAATAATGTTGAATTGTTATTATTAAACACTTTTATTGAAAAAATGTTGAACCATCAAGTTCATACAATACATAAAACACTATAGGAGGTCAAAAACATATGAAAGGCCAACATAAACTGATCAAATATGACCTTCCTATATAATTTCTAGGATAAATGTGTTAACATGTTATTTGGTTTGTATTTGTTAATATCTTCGAATTGATTATCCAATTTATCCCTACCATGAAATAACTCCTCTGCATTAATATTCTTGTCGTTTATGCCTCTGGTTAGAATTAAATATTGCTTGTTAATCCAATATTCCTCTTCCATGTTTATACACACTTGAATAGGTATGTCATTCATCCATTACATATCCTAATTAGAATCATTAATAATCAAGAACTTCTATTGAATCTTTTATTTAGAGTGTATATAAGGTCCCATGACTTATTCATGGCATACATAACTACTTCCCACTACGATCCAACTGTGATCCCCAATTAAGCTTCACCAATTTCAACCTCTTACCTAGAAAGCTCAAACATTTCCCCCATGGAATATGGAACTAGTTACTAGTTCACTCCCAATTAACCTCCATCCCAGGATAAGATTCATAAACCTCAACTCCGCCCAATTTAACTTCTTTATCAGCTCATAATTCTTTGGTTAGCATTATATTTTTCTCAGTATTTTATAATTTATCTAAAGATAATGTTTACAATATTTTTTTTGAAATTAGATTATTCCTTTTGATACATTGGTTTCATCCCCTTATTAACTGGGAAATTTCCCTATAGAGGGTTACCTCACATTGCTTTCCTTGATCAAATATTGACACTCAGAGTCATATGGTGGTCTTTCTCATAGACTAATATTGGTTATGATTTTCATTCCTTATCACTCAGTTCATATTCTTCAAATTACCTTGATCCTACTAGCTTCTATTCCCTTTTTGGATAAAATTGTTCCATCCTTATGGTTCATTATTATCTTTCTCATCATTAATCAATGAATTAATGCAGTTTTCATCTAAAGAGAATATTTTGGTACATGAATAATATGATAAAATTGAAATGTCGGGGCCATAACATGATTGGGAAGAGCCTGAAGATGAGAAAGAGGGATTATCTCAGTCCCTTTGCCCACTACCCCATATCTCACCACCTCAAAAAAGGAAAAATATTCTATTGGAGGGGGCTGAAAAAATATCCCTAGACCAAATGTTTCAAAAGGAAAATTTCTAGATCATGTTTCAAGCTTGAAAAAAATGTATTCCACCTATGGATCAACACACACAGAACCTATACCCTTCTATAGAGGGTCAATGATATAGGATACTTTGATATCCATGGGATAAAAGGAGATGGTTGTGAGACTAGTCTCACTCAATTTGGCTACCCATTTTGGTTTCTTTTTCCCATAGCATCATTTAGAAGATAGATTGCCTAGAAATTTATAAGAGAGATAGATATCCGTCCAGGACCCAAACATAATCAGATGTTTTCAATGAATTTCAACCCCAACCGATATCCACACCCAATTGACTGGTGGTTTTGAGACATAAATATCTAAAAAAACACACGAGGAGATCATGTGGAAAACAAATTTTTTTCTTGAGTCAGATCATAAATGGTGGCCAACTAATTTTCCCAGAATACACAATATTGAAGGGTTTTAGGAGGGGAAATGGAGTTGAGGAATACTGACCAACAATGTAAACATTGGTGTATCCCGATTCAGAAGAATATCAATGGAAATCTTTAGAGGTATACGAAAAAAGATTAGGATCTTGTGGTTCATGACGATGCATTAATTAAAACTTCCATTGTTGAAAAACAGACCATTATATTCCATTTTCCAAGATGGCTAGAAACCCCCGACTCCTATAGAGACCATGAAAGAAAACAGGATCGAAGGTGTAAACCTGTGGCTACAATGATCTAAATCGAGCCACCAAGGCATAATTCAAGAGATTCATAGATTCTATATACGTTGAGGATGAAATAGATAGCTGATGGAAACCACCACAAAGGTTTGGAAATTTTGGGATAATAAAAATCTTTGGGAATGGAGGATAGAAATTGGGAATGGAGAATGGGACACATGAGGGATGAGATTAGTGTCCCACCATCTGATGGGAAAGGGATGGGGTCGATGGCCATCATTTCCACCTAGGGCATGAATGAAGATGGAATCAAATGTTCCTTGTCTAGAGATGTTTTTATCAAAGAATATTCATTATTTAAGCTTTGAACACATTGAAAATGTTTCAAATTATCAAATAGATATCATATATAATTATACATTTCATCAAATGAAGATCTAGAAAGGATAATATAAATATTTTTTCTAAAAGGAATCAATTTCAAAGAAACACCTACATGGAAGATGTGGAACCCAATAAGAAACACGCAACCTTCAATGGATACCACCTAGATAAGAAATAAATCCTCATATTCAAGACATAAGAAACCAAACTGCTAAGTTAAAACCATCTAAAACGGGACAAATGATATACACAATGAACATTGGTTTAAAGAGGAAGAATAAAAATAATATTCATAATAGGTAGAGTAAAATAAGATAATTGAAACAATATTTTCCTTTAAATAGATTGTTATTCACCATTACCATGACAAGAATCGAAGGGGGTGGAAGATAGAAGTACTCATTAGGATCCCAAGGGTTATCTGATGAGAATAGGGGATGAAAGAGGTGAAATCCATATTAATTTAATGATAGAAAAAGGTAAAATCACACTGTAAGTGATTCTAGATAGGAAACAAGGTTTTTCCATGTAGTTTTCAAAATTATAAACCAATCATTTTCAGTTTACTAAATAGTACATGACCACCCAAATAGTTTTTGGGGTTCTCTAGAAATTTTAAAAATCCATATAGAACCCATGGAATGTTGCACTCTCTCTATAAAATCCCCCTCTTAATAGGATGTACAAGATTACTTCTAGCCAGTCAGGTAAACAATACAACACCCATGAAACCTCCAAGTCACCCAAAGTGTATAAAAAACTAATGGGAATTACAACTAACCATGATATGATAAAAGAATGGAAATAATAAACAAAAGTGAAATGTGGGTGTCACTTTATCTACCTCAATTATTTATTTTATTACCCCTCTTATTCATTACTTTTCACCAATTCTGGCTTGGTACTAGTCAATGAAAGGTTAAAATCCCCCTCTAATAGAAAATATTCCATTTTTTCTTCCAAAAACAAAAATCCATTTTATCAAAATTTTCCACCTTAATCTTAAAACCATCCAATTAAATTCATCCATAAATCATGAACTACTTATATATTTATTTCAATATAACAGAGATATTAGTCACTAATTATTGATATTATCTAATAATACAACATTTATAATTATTTCAGTGAACATTGATAGGAAACACCTCCACCCTTTTTCGACTACTCAGAACACCCTAACTAAAGCTATTATATAACATGTTAGGATCACATCTTTCATCCATTATAATAAAATGAAAATATCCACTAGAACTTATGAATGATGAATAAATGTACTATAAAAGTTCCCATGCTATGATATTTTGAACAATAAATTCTATACATGAATTTCATCTATCCATTTTTCAAAACCTAATGTATTTATAAGAAAAAGAAATATTAGAAGAAAAAAAGATGAAAAAGGGAAATGTATACAAAAGGTTTTAAATGGTTCAAAAGGTAATTTTAATACATTGGGGTGGGGGGGGGGATTTAACACTGTTATTAGAGTAAATAGAAGAAGATAAAATACACTAAATTACTCATCATGTCCATTAAAAATAGATCAACATTTTCTTATAGATTGATCCAACTAGTTTTTACAGTATTCACCACCATATGATCATTTTTAGATGAAGTCCACGTAACTTGATATACATGGAAGATCCCCTATTCTACTGAGTCCTACCACTACCTCAAGTCCATCATCTGGAAAATATTTCGACCTATTGAAGATCTTTTAGAATGAATTTTATATGAATTTCATTTTCCCTACATCAAAGGTATGTGATCATGGGAAACATCCAACTACACCATTTATCTATTTTATTTGATTTAAACATCTGAATAACTAGTCTGAATAACATATAACATGCCACCATTCATTAATATTGTACATTAGTCACCTCATCTACACCCTCATCATCAAAAATCATAGAGAATTTTTATCAAATATTTCTAATTTTGGTAAACTAATACATTCGCTAGAAAATAGTTTTTCTAGCTAATCCTAACGAAACACAGAGACACCAACACAAAATTAAAAAACAATAGAAACATATCACCAAAATCAATGACCTCAAAAATATAAATAAATTCAATATACATCATACACACACACTTAATAAATCAACACAAACCTTGAAAAATATAACATATACATATACTATTTAAAAACCCCATTTTTTTGGGTGAGTTTTAAATTTAATATTAATATTTTAATGATTTAATATATGAGTTTTCAATAAAATTTGTGAGTTTAAGGATGTTGGGTGAAGGAAAATATAATGAATTTTGGATGAGGGATTTGGTGGAAAATGTAACTATCCAACCAAAACCCAGTGAAAACCATTAAAAGTTTAGAAGGTAAAACAATTATATTGTAATGTCTTTTTACACAATATTTATGAGGTTATATACCTAGAACACTAGTGGATCACATGAACTATAATGAGATACACTGGTATCGTGGAGGTGACAATAATTCTAACTTTATTTTTGGGAATTTTTCATAACCTTATGTTTTTTGAGGAAATTTTATTCATATTCCTCAAACTATAATTTATGGACATGAGATCTTCCTATTTTTACACGGTTGTAAATCTTATCTTTGTTAATCCCTACTTTTTTAATGGAGAAAAAATTATGATCATTTTGTGTCAGTAGGATTCAATCCTTGATATTACGATTGTTATTTAAATATCCATTGGTTTCTATATATGGTTCATATTGTTTCATCTAAATCAATGAATTAGGATAAAGTATAAATTTTATTATATTTTGATATTGATCATGATTCTTGTAATTTTTTCTTATAACAAAATTTGATTAACATCAAGGATAGTGTTCAATATAATCTTATTTGAAAACTTATTTATTTTTTGATTTCAAATTTATATGGGGATGGGAGATTAAATATATATGACCTATAATGATTGGAATTAATGTTTTTGAATGGGAAAGAATATTTAGATGTTGGATAGTAATGTAGTTACAAATGGGAATCATAATGGGTTTTGGGAAAATGATCCAAAAGGGTTGAAAAATTCTCTTTTAAATCATTAATTTAATTATATAATATAATATGACTAAATATAATGTTTTAATAGAGATAATGCGTGAATTCCTGTTTGATGATACATTTTCTCAATAAACTAGATGTTGTAAAATTAAATGAAATGTATAATTTAGTGGATTAAAAGTAATTTAATTGTAATTAATTGGATTTTTTGTTATGAAATTCCAAAGTATTTAATTTGAGTTCTTATGTAATTGGGTCTTATTATTATGAATTTGGTGGTATTTATATGATTCATTTAAAGTACATGTCATGTTTTTATAAGATATGATTATATAACCATAGGAATATCATTTCAATGATTTTGTGACATTTATTTATATGGTTGAACTATATGATGTCCTTATCCTTATTTGATACGTAAAAACTATGATATCCCAAAAGTAAAATATATAATATAGGGACAACATGTAATAAAATAAGATAGAATCAATGTCATGAATTGGCTTTGTGTGGGAATATCTGTAAATATGATATGGGTTATTAGGTATTCCATGTTATGATACCATTAAAATATGATAACTAATGTTTATATAATTCATTACAAGATTTCCACATATTTCATATTAAATATTTATTTTTTTGGTGTTAAAATGTGAATTTTTTTTGGTAAGTAATAGACTCTTGATAATTCTATTCTAAAAATGTTATTATTTGAATTTTTTTAATGTATTGATTTTTTCGTATAATATAATAGATTTTGGGTTTCAATGATTTGAATTATCTCTATGGAAAAAGTAAACTTTTGTGTAATTTTAATTGTGAAATTATTCTAGAGGAGTTTAAACTGTTTTGGTTTTAAGGATTAATATTTTGAATGATACTATTTTTTATTAAATATTTAATTTATGGTACAAATATGATGTCTATCTATTAAATTTTGTAAATAAATATTTCAATACTCATAGAATACATAGTAAAATTTAAATTCATTATTTTATGTCTTAATAAAACGTCACTGTATATAACCATTCCCTTACAAAAAATGATATGTAAGAAATCGATGCTCATTTACAATAATATTCTTATGATGGATTCTAATCATCAATTTTTGGAATTTGGGATGTTTTGAGGGTTTCATATTATTATATCACATAAAGAAAGAGATATGTGGAATTATTTACTTCATGAAATTGATGAATTAAGCACTGGAGTTGATACATATGATAATTCTACAAGTTTTGAAGATACATAATATCATGGAATTTGTCAAAGTAAAGAAATACTCACCTACCCAACAATGTATAATATTTTATAGGGGTCCATGTTTATATAAAATTTATTATTTTTTTTAAATTTATAGAATTAAATAGTGAGCCACATGCATAAAATTTATTCAACCAAGGATAATGATACCTAAAAGTTCTCACGTAGTGAATATTATAAGGTGGGAAATAATTAAAATATCCCCCTTATATAAAAATCTATATAAGGGGATACAAAATATTTTGGAGGGATTTGTATTACATTTATTTGGGATATGTAATATCCCATATTATAATAAATTTTAAGCTTCTTGGAATACAAGACCAACTAACTATATGGAACATTATAGAGTTTTCCAATTTAAATAATCAATTGGTACTATGAAGTATTAAATCCCAATACATGTAGAACCCTATCTTCTAATATTGAAAATCAATGAATATGGGAATAAATATAGATGTATATGAGTTTTTATGAAGCTACTAGAGACTAAAATGTGATGTAAATAAAGAATAAATCATGTTATAAATTGAACTAGGTACATATTTTTTATCTTAATTTAGATTCATGTGGGGGAAGTATTTTATCAGATGATTTTTTCACACATAACATGGATAAGATGCTGAGTAGTGACAAGTGATACATGCCTAATATAAGGGAGATGAATGTGAGTAATGTACTAAGGGGCCCATATAATATATCAGGGGAATTGATTTGTTGAGATACCATCATTTAGAGAGTTAGATGAGGATGGATATGTAGATATTCATTGAGGTGTCAATAAGAGCCACAATGGGTCAAATTATCATGAATTATGGATTCACAGGGATATAAATCTATTGATAGGTTTTATGATGACATATAATATTATATTACTCATTATCATTATTAATTTATTTATACGATTTTTTAGATATAATTGTCCTCAATATTTTATACTTGGAACATGTTGTAGGGTCCCAAAAATATCGAAATGGGAAGGTCAATATCCCTTCGTGTTGGGAGAAGTAACGAAATGAAAATTGAATTGCAAATATGGGAAAAAACATGATAAAATCAGGTTTTTCAAAGAGTTTTGAGCGACCCACATACCATCAGCAAGAATGGTTTGGGGAATGCATGAATCTCAAACCATTAGAACATGGAAGGACTGAAACACACGGTCGATTGTCACCTATCGACCAGTCATGGTTCCGGTGCTCTGCTAATGTGTATAGCAGCACTCAGGTAGAATCCTCGGTGATGATACATTGTAACCTTCGTTTGTTTTTAGTTGATTGTATTTTCATTATGGGGGTTTGTTTGCAAAGATTATTTTAAATGATTGATTGAAAATAATTTACTTAACAATTTGATAAATATTTGGGTGAGTTTATCATTAGGTAGTTAATCATGTGATATCCTTGAGCTTTTCTTTATATTGCATTTAAATTAACACCCATTTCATAAGATAACATTGATTGGAATTCCTAAGTATTAAGGCTTTAATACAAGACTTAACATAAAAAATGGTTCTAATCATCACCATTACTTTTTTATAGTATTGGATTTATGGTTCCAATAATCCATAAAAACAACATGTTAAACAAAATATGTCATTAATCCATGACATGATAAGTCCAACATACACAATGTTAAATTAACACATACTCATCGAGAAAATACTCTCAATCACTTAAAATCCCTAAATTTTGACTCACCCCAATGAGATATTTACTCATCCATTTGGGTGTTTAATAATCTGGTTATAATGATTATTATTATCAATTAAAAATATAAGAAAAAGAAAGGGGTAAAAAAGAGTGGTGCGTCGAACACACACACATGAACAATGATGATAATTAAAAGAAATAGAATTTCGATTGAATGAGGAAGAAATAGAAGGGAAGGGGATTAAACTGTATTTAAACTATTTTAAGAAAATTAATATTAAACTACATAAGTTGGATTATAATAAAAGATATTGAATAATAATCATTCATTAAAACATAATTACAAAACACAAACTTACAAGTTTATAAACGAAGAACAACACAAAAGTGAAAGGAAACAATGAGAGGAGGAAGGGTATCTCAATTGAAAACATGAGTATGGAAGGTCCTCCTAAACCTTTGGAACGACTTTGGTCATGCCAATATGTTGTCTTATCATTTGAAATGCCAACCCCTTTGAAGGAGTGGAGGGGGATGTATTTATAGCCCAAGGAAATGGACTGTTTGCATTCCCAATATTTCCCTCCATATGGCTCGACGATTTAGACATCCAGACAGTAGAATCGCGAGCTATATCCTTCTTCAAAGTTGTATATAATAATGTTTCCCGACTACACACGATATTTGGAGGAATTTTGACATATGTAGCCAACTTTATGGTCGGATTATTAAAAACTTTTAATCTGTCCATTTCAATCCAGTATTTTTTATGTCCAAAATGTGAGAGGGTTTTTGAATAGAAATATGCCTTCAAAACTAAATCATTTTTTCAATGAAGTCGGACACCTATATCTATTATTTAACACTCCAAAATATCAGCTCGATTTTATGATTACATAATGAGATATGTCGTGAATTGTGTCTGGATCTTAATTTTCGGCCATAATGGTGGGATGGAATTCAATGCTTCATTTGGCCCCCTTGTTCTTATAGTTGGGCCCTGAAATTTTTATCTCTGATTCATTTGGATAATAAAGAAAACATGGCAGAGTTTCATAAAACAAGGTCTTTGGGAGTGAGACCAGTAACTCAATAATCTTAGGTGGTCCAGTTTATTTTCACAAATTCTTTGGGTCATCTTGTTTGGTAAGTGTGATCCATCAAATGGAAGAATAGGCCCATGATACCTTCTAAGGAAATGTGGTATTTTGAAATAGGGATCATAAAAAAGAGGAACCGCACTATTTTGATCATTAGGGTGATATTTTTAAATAAGATAGTAAACTGACTCAATTGGATTATTTCTAAAAATGCTCAAAAATTATACTTAGTATTAAAACATTAATATTTCACACAAATTATGAACATTTCATATAAAATTAGTTAAGGGGGTATATTATAAGTCATTAACATATTAATAACATCAACTCCCCAACACATAGTCATGTTCATGTCCTCATATGCAACAAATATAAAAACATAACAAAATCATTTTCACTCACCAACAGATATTAAATTTTTGTTTTCTCCAATCAAGGGAGGATGAGACTATTTCAATCATACATTTTTAATTCCACCACAAGATGTTACAGAAACCATGTTCCAAAACTAATTCATTTTTTTCATGCTCAAATTTAGAAATGGAAAATGTGGACACTCAAAACTCCCACCTCTCAAGATGATAAAATTCATTTGTGGAGGTTCACTCTTTCACCAACCAAAAGTGAAAATCTTAGTGTTTGAAAGATCTCTCAGTTTCCAATACCTATCCAGAGTGAACAAGAATCAAGAGGTATTTTTAAGCGTTTTTCCTGTGGCTATGGGATGGTATGAATATAATGTCCAAGAGAGATAAGAAGAGGGGTAAAACACCAACATAGAAAAAGCAAAGCATGTTTTTTTTGAAAGAAAACATGGAAGGAAATGAAAACACATATTTACAAAGGAATGATTGTGTGAACAAAGGCACAATAGAGGAAAATAATATGAAGGAGATGAGAATATGAAATATTTACAAACCAAAAAACATCTCAAAATAAAATAAGAATATAATGCAATTTTTATTTTCATTTTTCAAAAGTTGAGCTTGGAAAAGATCTCACACTCATATCACAACCCATGATTGATCTCCTCACGAAACTAATTGTAATAGTTATAACAAGATCAATGGTTTAATAATAGTGATTTTTTACCTACCCAAGAAACAACCCAATTTTTTTTTTCCTTTTTTTCTTTTTTTTATTTTTTTATTTATTTTTTAACACTTGTCAATATAATTTACATAATTACAGAAATGATAGTACATTACATTCCCCTAATCACATTGAATGACAACCACTCCCCCACACTTAAATTGATTCTTGCCTGCAAGCATATGATTACATACTTAAATGGACAAAGGGTACCCATAATGAAATATTCCCCCCACACATAAATTTCAAAAAAAAATGCACTAAAAATCCAAGTTGATATTGGGTGGAAAAAGGTATTGGGCTTGTTATGTGGCAATCAAATAAAATGTTTTCATAGGATCGAAGGGGATTTCAAAAGGAGGATTAATGTAATGAAAATGGGAGTCAATTTGGATATTTTGATTATCATGTGGTTCAGAAAATTCCCCTATCATATTAATTCACACTAAGGTAGGAAAGTCAAATCGATGGTTCAAATACTCAAGACTCACAAATGGGGGTGGAAAAACACATTTTGAAAAGATGTCCATAGGTGGACTTAGAATGAATGAAAATGTTGTTCCTCATAGTTTGGGAAAATAATTTTCCAAATAAAAAATTGAGCATTCAAAATGTGTTGGTTTTGAAAAAAAAATCGTTATCCCAAGACATGATGAAAAAAAATTGAGATGAAAAAATTCATGTTGACTCCCCAAAAAGGATGGACAAAATTTCAAAACTCGATGATGAGTATGCATGACTTGTAATTGATTTTGTATTTTTTTATAATTTTTGTTAATTGTTTTTAGTTTTTAATAAAGACACACTCACAAAAAAAGAAAGAGAAAAATAATGGGTTTGAAAAAAGAAAGTGGTAAAAAATGAAAGACAGAGGAAGAAGAAGAAAGAGGTAGAGGGAAGAAGAGAGAGAGAGAGAGAGTTGAAGGGAAAGCAGTGCCCCCTAGTTTGGATTTGGCAGTTCACCATCTCTATCTAGTGGTATGTTGACTAAAGTAGATGGGGATCTAGTGGATGTCAATGATGATCCATGATTGTGTGTCCTCTCATGGAGATGCTTTAACCTATTTCCATTAACCGTGAATGTACTTTTGGAAAAGGTGTCTTGGGATTTCACTACACCAAATGGGTAAACATTTGTAAAAACAAAAGGACCTTCCCAATAAGAATTAAGCTTACCTAGGTGAAGCCAAAATCTAGAATTGATGAGCATTTCCTTTTCAACATCATTGAATACCTTTCTTAGGATGTGTTTATCATGGAGTGCCTTGGATTTTTCTTTGTAGAGATTAGAATTTTCATAAGAATCAAGTCGAAGCTCCTCCAGTTCAGCCAATTGCAACAATATTTCTTCACTAAAATTTTCAAGATCAAAATTGCATGTTTTCACTGCCCAACATGACTTATGTTAGATTTCAACTGACAAATGACATGATTTTCCAAAAACAATCCTAAAAGGACACATCCCAATGGATGTTTTATTGGCAGTTAGATAAGCCCAAAGTGCTTCACCATGTCTTTCAGGCTAATCATTTCTGGTGGGTTTCACAATTCTCTCAAGCACTATTTTCACTTCTCAATTACAATGTTCAGCCATGACATTTGTTTGGGGTGATATGCAGTTGAAGTATTATGTACAACCCCATTCTTTTTCAAAAGAGATTCCATGGTTTTATTACAAAAATGTGTTCCTCAATCAATGGTCAAGGCACGAGGTGTGCCAAATCTATGGAACATGTGTGTCATTAGGAACTCACAAATAGTATGTGAATCATCCTTTCTAGTTGGTTTGGCCTTGACCCACCAAGAAACATAATCAACCACAAGAAGGATGTATGATAATCCATTGGAATGGGTAAATGCTCCCATGAAATCGTTGCCCCAAACATCAAAGATCTCACAAAAAATTAATGGTTATGGGGAATTTCATTTATCTTTGAAATTGTGCCAAACATTTGGCTAGTGGAACATGATTGACAAAATTCTTGTGAGTCTTGATGGGTGATGGCCAGTAGAATCTAGAGTCTAGGACCTTTAGGGAGGTCCTTTGTGGTTCAAAGTTTTCACCTTCGGAAAATGACTGACAAAATTCTAGGATGGAGGAATTTTCATTTTCATAAACACATCTTCTAATTATCATATCTACCCCAGTTTTCCATAGTTTAATTTCTTCCCAAAAATAGTATTCTTAATCACTTTTCAACTTCATTTTTTTTCATTTGAACAATTTTCAGGAAAAACACCAGAAAGAAAGTGGGGCATACCAAGGTAATATTGGAGTGATATATGAGAGGTGCTCATTGGGGAATTTAGGATCAATGATTTCTAAATGAGAAGAATTAGAAATTCCACTCAAGTGATTAGCCACATGGTTTTCATTTCCTAGTATATCTTTGATTTCAAGGTCAAACTCTTGGAGCATTAGGATCCATCTTATTATCCTCGGTTTGGAGTCACTTTTCTTGATAAAGAACTTTATAGAAGAATGTTCTATGAAGATAATGATTTTGGAACCTAAGAGATTGGGCCAGAATTTATCTAAGGAAAAAACCACTGCTAATAGTTCATTTTTAGTGACAGTGTAGTGATATTGAGTTTCATCCAATGTTTTTGAGGCATAATAGATGGCATGAGGAATATTTTATCTTCTTTGACCTACAATAACCCCAATGGATCTATCAGAAGCATCACACATCAACTACAATGGTAATGACCAATCTGGGGTTGGATTATTGGGGCGGATGTTAGAGAGGTTTTGAGTTCAACAAAGGCTCTATTGAAAACCTCACTGAAATATAATGTGACACAATTTTGGATCAACCGAGTGAGTGGGTGGGAAATTTTATAGATGTTATGGATGAATCTCCAATAGAAACCATCTTGGCCGAGGAATGAACAGATTTCTTTAACAGAAGTGGGTTGAGGAAGTGATTGGATCACTTCAATTTTGGCAGGATCAACTTCAATACCATCTTTTTAAACTATGTGCACTAGAACAATCTCATTTGTAACCATGAAGTGAAATTTTTCAAAATTTAATAGAAGGTTAAACATGACACACATTTTGAGGACTAGAGGGGGTGACTTCAATCAAGATTCTAATGACTCACCATTAATGGTGAAGTCATCCATGAATACTTCCATGCAGTGTTCAATGAATTTGGAAAATATAATCATCATACACTTCTGGAATGTTGCACGAGCATTCAAAGGCCAAAAGAAATTATTCTATATGCATATGTTCAAAAGGGGCATGTGATGGTAGAATTTTCTTTGTCCTGAGGTGCGATTGGTATTTGGAAGTAGCTGGTGTATCCATCAAGAAAGAAATAGTGTGACTTTCCAGCTATTCATTCCAATATTTGATCATGGAATGGAAGAGGGTAGTGATCTTTTCTTGTTTCAACATTCAATTTCCTATAGTCAATGAACACATGCCATTTGTTCTTCACTCGAGTTGTGACTACCTCTTCATGTTCATTTGTGACAAAGGTTATCCCACCCTTCTTAGGCAAAACATGAATTGGACTAACCCATTCACAATCAGAAATTGGGTAGATAAAACCAGCTTGAATAAACTTAGTGATCTCTTCCCTAACTTCTTCAAGGATGAGTGGATTGAGTCTCCATTGTGGATGTCTAATTGTTTTGGATGATTCCTCAAGATGGATGTGATACATGCAATGAGTAGGGTTGATTCCTAGTATGTCATATAGGGTCCAACCTATGGCCTTTTTGTTTTACTCTAACAACATAACATGTTTGGACTCCTCGGTTTTGGTAAGTGAAGAAGAGATAATGATAGGATAAGAGTGATCACAGAAAAGGAATTCATATTTCAGGTGTTCAGGAATAGGTTTCAGATCAGTCTCATCTTTTATTTATGGTTTAGAAAACACAGGAATGGAGGAAGTGACTTCAGTTACTTCAAATTCATACTCCTTTATACTTGCCAAGGTGGAGCAGTATAGATCAGAGTTGATGTGGGATTCAAGAGAGTTTTCATGTTCCTCTAGATTGATGGAGATTATGAATGAGAGGTCCACATCAACTTCACAATTTATGACTTGGATAATCATGGTGCAGATTTCACAAGATCATTTGTCATTCGAACATGATGAACATGGTGGATTGGGGCTCGATTTACTCTTCGAAGTGTCCTCAGAAGCATGGATTGAGAATGCAGAGTGTTTTTTATATGGGTATCACATGGCTTGGAACATGTTGAACTTGACCAGTTGGTCACCGAATTCCATGGATAAGAAGCTGGAATGGACATCAATCTTAGTTCTCGTAGTCATGATAAATGGTCATCCTAGAATTAGGTGAGATCAAGAAGTGTTAATCTCACCTTCCATGTCAAGGCCAAATAAATCACTAGGGAAGTTAATATCGTTGACTCGGACAAGGACTTCCTCAATTATTTGCTCAGTACTGGCTGTGCTTCGATTGTCCAATTGAATGAAAACACTCATTGGATGTATGGGACCTCGACCAAGGTTGGAGAATATGGATTTGGGAATGACATTAATTGAGGCTCCTAGGTCTATGAGGGCATCATTAAAGTTGGAACTTCCAATTTGGCATGGAACTATAAAGGTCCCTGGATCATATCACTTAATGGGTATGTACTCTTGGGTTGAAACATTTTCGAAGGTCCTAAGTTGCCTCTTATGGGTGCACAGTTCCTTAAGAAACTTGGCATAAATAGGAACTTGTTTGATGGCATCTAAGAGAGTAATGTTGACTTCAACACATCTAAAAATGTCAATCATTTTAGGATCATGTTCAAAAAAATTATTTGGCTTAGAAATGGCTTGAGGAAAATGAATTGGGTTTTTATGTGGAATAGAAGGAGGTCAGGGAATCATTTCAGGTTACTTTTCAAGCTACTGTTTCTTTTCATTTTCTAGGTCAACATTTAAAGGTGATTTATATGACTTATCTTGGGGTATAGAAGTTTTCATTCCTGATCTAAGTGAAATTTCACATACATTACCCTTGGGGATGGGTAATGGTTGAGCTGGGAGTTGGGATGAATGGGATGGTTGCTGCTGATTAAGGTGGGGTGCAAGTTGACTGATTTGGGTTACAATGTTCTTGAGGCTGGAATGGGTGAAAGAGGCATGATATTCCACTGCACTTTCCCATGGTTTCATGGTAGAAGAGGCTTGTTCCAGTTTGGTATTACCTAGATTTTTGATCTTGGGAAAGCGATTGTATTGGTTTAGGAATTGGGAAGGCACGCTAGGATAATTGAACCCAGGAAGAGGATTGTTCCTTTGAGGTTTAATAATAAAAGGATACGGTTGTTGGAAGTTACCAACACCTTGAACATATTGAAACTGGTATGGGTTTTGAGGATGGAATTGAGGGGGATGAGAGATGGGATTAACATACCTCAGGACCTGGTTATCGGAAGAAGAGAAGGGATCAGAGTGAGGTTTATTGATGTTTCTAACAAATTGACCTGATAGTTGAGGGTTGGTGTTCCACTGAGCATATGCTACATTGAGCTCCATTGGTTCAGATAAACTAGATTGATTCTCTTGAAGTTGTGGACATGTGTCAGTCGGATGAGATGAAGAATTGTAGATTCCACAGTTTTTGACAGGTCCAGGAAACATTGATTGCAGAGAAGATGAGGTTGTGGATTTGGTAGCGATAGCTAGTTGTCGCACAAGCCTGTAAGTTCACTCGTCCACTCTGTCATCTTGTTCTTCTCTATTAATTGATTATCTTGGGCCTGTTTGACTTGAGAATGTGCTCGAGTATGGAATTGTTGTGTGTTTTCAGCCATGTTACATATGAGATCTCTTACAGTTGCACGAGTTTTATCAAAAAGAGCACCACAACTTGCAGCATCAATGAGAGTTCTCTCCATATCCATTAGACCCTCATAGAAGTATTGGATCAAGATTTGGTTAGGAATTTGGTGATCTGGGCAGGTTGAAACAAGCTTTTTGAACCTCTCACATTACTCATGGAGTGATTCACTTGGGAACTGATAGATACAAATTATTTTCATTCGGATAGAAGCAGTATGAGAAGCAAGAAAAAAAATTTCTAAGAAAAGTCACTTCAGGTCATTCCATGTGGTAATGGAACTAGGAGGGAGGTAGTAAAGAAATGACTTAGCAGTGTCATCTAGGGAGAAATTAAATGCTTGGAGTTTTATTTGTTCCTCAAAAACCCTTTGAGGCTTTATGGTAGAGCACACTACTTGGAACTCTTTAAGGTGGAGGTGTGGATCCTCACCGGAAAGCCCGTGGAAATGGGAAAGAAGATGAATCAAACCTGATCTGAGTTCGAAGTCAACATCTATGTTCGGATATTGAATACCAAGAGGTTGAAAATTAATATAAGGGGAAATGATTTCTTTAAGTGTTTTTTCATTAGGATTTTCCATATCTAATTCAATTCGTTGGACAAGGACTGGTTCTTGAATTATTTGATTATCTCTTATTATATCTTAAGTTGGTGAAGTGTACGCTCAATTTAAGCATAAAAAAATACAAGGAATTGTTTGGGAGGCTATGGGGAATTTAGAGAGATGTTGGAAGGAAACGTAATACGGGTTTTCATTGTATTTTTCATTCAATTTATGATTTTTATGCGAAGACGGGTTTTTCTTTGAGTTTTCTTCAATTTTTTTTGAATTCTGATTTTTTTTTTACATTAACCAGAAACTAATGACTAATTAAAGCACCATCTCTAGAAACGACTCCCTTTGAAACATGCGGCTGATTTTTTCCTATCAACCCGTCATGGTTCTGGTGCCCTGCTAATGTGTATAGCAGCACTCAGGTCGAATCCTCAGCGATGATAATTTGTAATAGTAGTTTGTTTTTAGTTGATTGTCTTTTGATTAGGGGGTTTGTTTGTAGAACTTAATTGAAATGATTTATTGACCATAATTTATTTTAAAAATTGTTAATGATTTGTGGTGATTTCATCATTAGGGAGTTAAGCTTGGGATATCCTTGATATTTTCTTTATAGTGCATTTAAATTAACACCCACTTCACAAGATAACGTTGATTGGAATTCCTAAGTATTAAGGCTTTAATCCAAGACATAACATAACATGGTATTATAATAATTACCATTATATTATTATGGTATTGTATTTATGGTTCTAATAATCCAAGGAAACAACATGTTAAACAAAATATGTCATTAATCCATGACATGTTAAGTCCAAAATACACAATGTTAAATTAATGAATACTCATCAAGCAAATACTCTCAATCACATAACATCCCTCAATTTTGACTCACCCCAATGAGATATTCACTTATCCATTTGGGTGTTTAATAATATGGATATAATTATTATGATGATTAATTCAAAAGAGAATAAAAATAAAGGGATAAGAAAAGAGTGGTGCGTCGAACACCCACACACACGAACAATGATGAGAATTGAAAGAAACAAACTTTCGATTGAATGAGGAAGAAAAAGAATGGAAAGGGATTCAATTGTATTTAAACTATTTTAAGAAAATTAATATTAAACAACATAAGGGGGATGACAATAAGAGATATTGATGAAAAAACTTTCATTAACACAGAATTACCAAACACAAACTTACAATTTTACAAACGAAGAACAACACAAAAGTGAATGGAAACAAAGAGAGAATGAAGGGTATCTCGAGTGGAAAATTGAGAATGGAAGGTAGTACCAAGCCATTGCCAAGGCTTTGGTGATTCCAATATGTTCTCCTATCTTCTGAAATGACAAACCCTTTGAAGGAGTGGAGGGGGATTTATTTATAGTCCAATAAAGTGGACTGTTTGCATTCTCAATCTGTCCCTCAACTTGGCTCGATGATTTGGACATCCAGACAGTAGAATTTCAAGATATATCCTTCTTAAAAGTTTTATATAGTAATTTTGGTCTTCTACTCATAAATTATTTATGCATTTGGACCTATTTATCCAATGTTATGTCCGGCTGATTAAAAAATTTTAATTTGTCCATTTCAATCCAATCTTTTTGAGGTCCAAAATTAGAAAGAGGTTTTGAATAGGAATATGAAATCAAAACCGAATGATTTATTCAATGAATTTTTCCACCTATATCTATTATTTGAAACTGCAAAATCTCAAATCGATTTTATGAATACACCATGAGATATGTCAAGAATAGTTTCAGGATTTTAATTCTCGTCTAGAATGGTGGGCTGGTCTTCAAATATTAATTTGGGCCCCTTGTTCTTAGAGTTGGGCCCTAAAATTCATATCCATGAGTATTTTGGATAATCACGAAGACATGGAGGAGTTTCATAAAATATGGGTTTCATAAGTGAGACCAATAACTCAATAATCTTGGCTGGTCCAGTTTCGTCACAAATTCGTCGGATCATCTAGTGTGGTAAATGTGATCCTTCAAATGACATAAATGGCCCATCATTCATTCTAATTAAAAGTGTTATATTTAATTATAAATCCTAAAAAATTAGAACCATAGAATTTGGATCATTATGGTGAATTTTATAAATAAAATAGTTAACTGACTCAAATGGACAACTTCTAAAAATGCTCAAAAATTATACTTAGTATTAAGACATTAATATTTCACACAAATTATGAACATTTAATATAAAATCATTAAAAGTTTTATATAATAAGTCATCAAAATACTAATAACATTATGAACCCATGAGGTTCTTTCCCACACAGTGATGGTCAGTGAATCCAAGAAGCCACAGACCATGTCGTTAGCAGAATCAGGTGCACGAAGGCCATCCAAAAACCATCTCGCGAACTCATCAGTTCATGGATGAAGTATGATTAGAAGGTTTATGCGAACCTTAACATGCGCACCATGGCCTTCACAAACATCAGTTGATAGAACCTTCGATGGGTTGAGATAGATCATCATGGGATTTCAAAAATGGTGTCGCAGTTCTGTAGTTATGATTTCCCCATTTCTCTATAAAAGAATCACATGATAAGGGTGGAAAAGAATGAGGAGAGAAATCTGGGATGTTTGGAAAGGAGATGAAGAGTATAGTGGGTGTGGGTGAAATTTTTCTTGCAAATGAATTAGTTCATTGGACTCCATCCCGCATCCTAATCAGTTCACAAATTCCATCTAACTAACCATATGCAGTTTGTAGACTCTATCTCGTGAACCGTATTCAGATGACCCTCCACAACCAACTAGGAAACCAATGAAATAATATAATAAAAATGGTTTGTTTATGAGGACTACATAGTACATGTACACCCCTTTATGGAAAAAAGTTCTAGGCCATCTTATATCTGGACAACAATTCGTGGAAGTCCCTATGCCGAAAACAGTCCATGTATGATCTTAAGCAGCCAACACATTCACAAATGGACTATTCCTAGACAGCTGCCATGCAGATTCTCCTATGCAACCTACCCATATGTAGACGACCCTATGTGGAAAATCTTCTCACCCATCGGTGTATATATAAGGGCTACACTACCACATCCACCCTCGGTATCAGTGTCGGGAAGTGGTCGCGGCCCTCTAGGTCGTTCCCTTCACTACCACCACTCGCCCCCATGAAAAAGGCACTATCACACCATGAAATATTTTGTTCAGGTTGATGACATTTTCCATTTCTCCCTTATGAATCCCAAACATTTTTCCCTTATATACTTGGACAAGATATATTTCTCATGTACCTCTCAAAAACCCTATCACCTCCCTTCGATTCAATGTTGACCGATAACTCTATGAAAATTCATAGATTAAATGTTTCTTAAATTCCATGACACATCATTTCCATCTATCAAACTCTACGTTTCCAGTGATTTTAGATCCTCATAAACCTCTATGGCTATCAGAAGAGTATGGCCAGTGTCCATAGGACACCTCTTCTTGACTATGCACATCATGACCCGGTGCATCTCCATACATTTCCCACAAAAACGACTATCATCCAAATCCAAATTCAACCTCATGAGTGTCATTTACTATCTCTATATGCCTCAATGAATTCAAATCCCCATATCATTTCTCTCAATTCAAGAATCTCGAAAGTCACAGTTTACACATTCCATTCCCCTCATGCTCGAGGTAGGATAGAACATCACAACACAATTGACCTACGATTAATCTTTTTCTAAGATTAATGACCTTAAAATTTAGTGTACCGCAAATGATATATGAGGGAACTCCCACTAATGTAAGTGTCCAATATTTTGAAGCCGAGTCGCATGAATTTTAATTTTATTTCACATTGAAAGGTTCACCACTCCACACCCTTGCCCACCATCACCCCAGACTATTCTTCTGTTGGCTTTCCCTCTCCCACCAGCAGCAGAAGAAGCATGTGGTTTTTTGGATCACTCACATCCTCTTGTTTTTGACACTAATCAAGACTCACGTGGGCTTATATATTCCATACTATTACAACATCCACAAAATTCTGAACTATGATAACTCTAATTCCTGATCAACCCATGTTACATATGATGCCTACATGAATTTCCGAGATCAAAAGGGTTCCCTTATGTCGCCTTAGATGGGAAGATTCTTTGCTTAAGCCCCAATAATTCTGAACAACGTGGGTTTTGATTCCTCTATTGAGGATACGTAGGAAACCCATCTTATGCGTCAAATCCTGACATCAGGTCACCGTCAGTCCTCCCTGGATGACGATAAACTATCGAATGCCTTGTTGTATTGCTCAAGTAAGAAGTACACCCATAGAATCAAATACATGTATACATTTGATGATCCTACAAACTAGCGGTAGCCCATGGACAAACTATTTTAGAATGAACCATGGAATCATGTACACATCAAAACGACTGAAATCTATAAGAGCATCTTGAAATACACAATAATTCTCCCCCAAAAGTGGTGTGGTGAGCCTGACATCCCATCCACTCAATCGATGGAGTCCATAAGTGTCTTTGGAAGAATTATTTACCCTTGATCACCTACCATTGAAATGATGGTCCATGAGTCATGGATACCAGGGACGTTGGGTTTTTCTGTCTCCATGAATAAACCCATTGGAGACCATCTGAGGAAGTTATATCCCTGGAGAAATGATTTCTCAAGTAAAAGACCCCGTCTAATAACCTGTTGCGACCATATGAATGTAGAATGTCCTTCACAATATGAACATGGTGAAATTTCTAGTCCCTGCATGGTCAATCCAACCCTCCTTTAAAGGGTAATGATGCATAATGGGTCAAAACAAAAGAAATGGTGAAATTAACAAAATACCGTCTCTAGGAAAAAAGACGGGTGAAGATTATCATCAGACCATTTCACCATTAACCCAGACATGTCACCTAGGAGATGAAACACTTTTATAATTTTTTTTTTGCCAAAGATGGGTTGAAATGAATTGGTAACCATTCAATTTTCATATTCCAATTTCTCATATTTATACTATTTTTCGTAGGTTCTATATCACTACATTCAACTTCAAATTTATTAATTATTAATGATAAAAGTATGGTTTTGAAAGACATTTCATTGCTGTTGGAAATTAATTGTTTCTTCACCATAGATTCGAATTTTGAAATCTATTTTTATTATCATAATAAAAATGTGAACATTTTCATGATGTTTTCTATTAGTCATTATTCTTCTTATCCTTGCAAATTTATTCTACATTCCTATTGGTTACAACTAATAATACATATAACATAAAAAATCTACCAATGTACCAAAAATTATAAAAATAAGAGCATATATTCTTAATGAAAAAATAATTAATCTCTATGATTGGTTCACATATCATTATTTAGATTTATTTAATAGAACATTGGTGATATATTAGGGATAGTGAGGAATATGAACTCTATTTTCTCATAGATTCATTCACAATAATGATAAATATTGGGAAATAATAAAATTACTTCTTAGCTAAATCAGATCATCTGGGTCTTCCCCGATACAATAAGTTTTCACCCATTATTATCTCTTCAATGTTATTTTCATTACCCCTTCCATTTTTCATCTATTTCATTACTATTTCACTTCAGTCACCCACAATTCATCATCAAAAATTAATTTTTTATTGTTTTTCATTTTTTTATTTTATTAAAACCACCATATATTTTATTCCCTACCTGTATGATGACATATAAATATAGTAGTTAGGTTGTGTGTTGGAAAATATATAAATATACAATTTCTTTCCCTTGATGGTAGTTTTTTTTCACAAATTAGTTCTATTTCCAACAAAGATGACATGTGTATATGAAAATTTTTAAAAATAAAAAAAGAATTTTAAAAAATGTAAATATTATTGTTTTGTAAGCGTAGGTTTTGAAATTTATTTTGTCACTTATTGTGGAAATATAGAAAATTTCTTCCGTATATTGTAGTTTATCTAAATAAAAATTCTTCAAATGGTATTACTATATTTATTGTTATTAGTGTTGTATTTTGTTATTTTTTTGTAAAAATGTTAATGTTTTTGTATTAAATATTAAACATATTTCACTTAATTTCCATGTATGATAGGGATGAATCATCCAATATTGAATTGAAACCCATAATTTTTTAAATTTAAAGGCACTGTCATATCTTTAAGATAGATAAAAAAATTGGAGAACTATTAGAATTAGAGAGTTATGGATATAATAAAACATTTCAACTCAACCTATGAATTTTGTGGTTGTTAGTAGTAGACTTCAAATCCCTAAAATTTGATGTAAATTATGATATATATGGTTGTCTCCAAGGTCCTGAAATTATGATATAAAACAATCATATTTCACCATGAATCATAATATAATGGTCTACCGAATGAAGAATATATGAATGTTATTATATATTTTATTATGTTTCCAAATAGTCTCCTTTTCAGGGGTTGAGTGAGGAAAAAAATTATTCATAGTTGTTCCCTTATGTCTCATGGTAAATGATAGGATATTTTTTCAACAATAAGGAAAATAAATATTAAAAAAATAAAAAAATGTTATTGATTCCTTATTCCAGAAAATATATATTATGAGAGTGAATTTTGATGTGAGATATAAAATCATAAGGTTTATCCAAAATGAGGGTGATATTTTCCATGAGACATGTGAAATTATTATAGGTATTCATAGATAGTTTCCCAATCATATAATTTGTTCTCATTAGTGTAGAAAAATTTATTTATGTCGGTGATTTTTCATTTTTTACGTCAGTTTTAGCCGACGTTAATAGGAACAAAATTATAAATATCGATTTTTACGTCAGTTATTTAAAAACCAATGTTCAAAAAATAGGGGGGTTTATCAGCTCAGTTATTATATAACTGTCTTGATAAACCAGAGGGGGAGGGGTTTATCACGTCAGTTATTATATACCCGACATGATAAACCCATGAAGAGGATGTTTATAGTGTCGGTTATTTAATAACTAATGTGATAAACCCCATGGAAATGATTTATGACATCAGTTATATGAAAAACGACGTGCTAAACCATTCCAGGGGGTTTATCACATTGGTTATTTAATAATCGACGTGATAAACCATTTCCCAGTCCTTTTATCACATCAGTTATTTAAAAACCGACATGATAATCATTTTCCCAGGCCTTTTATCACATCTATTATTAAATAACTGTCATGATAAACCCTTCCCGATTCCATTATCACGTCTGTTATAAAATAACAGACGTGGAAGACCAATTATTTTTTAAAAAAATCGAATGCATTCCTATACTCTCCCCAAAAACAACCAGAAACCAAATCAAGAATCCATACCATAAAAACAAAAGTAGATCAAAACAATAACCAATGAAAAATAAAGCTTTTACATTGATAACATTTAACACTTACCCAGTCGCCCATCACCCCCTGAACTGCCCCCCTCACCCCACTGGACACCCCCACCACACCCCGGGACTGCCCCCCCCCCCAACCCCTTGGACAGCCCCAAACACCTTAGGACACCCCCACCCTCATGTATACCCCCACACCATGGATATCACTCCCACTCCCCTAGATAGCCCCCCCCTTCACCCCACTGGACAGCCCCAACCACACACCTGGACTGCCCCCCCCCCCCGACCCCCTAGAAAACCCTTAAACACCCCTGGAAAACCCCACACCCTCATGTATACCCCCACCCCATGGACAACACTCCCACACCCCTGGACAGCCCTCCCACGTCTCTGAAACATTCCAATAAGTTACAAAAAAACAAACCAGAATCCTCTCACTCCACTTGACTTCGCCCACCACACCCCTAGACACCCCCACCCCATGGACAACACTCCGACACCCATGGACAAACCTCCCACACCCTTGAAATAGACCAAAAAAATTACCAAAAAACAGACCTGAACCCCCTCAACCCACTAGATAGCTCCCACCACACCCCTGAACTGCCCCATATCCCCATGGACACCCTGGACCCACCCCACTAGACAGTCCCTCCCCCTGGAAACCCACTTCACCCCACAGGACACCCGCACACCCCTGGACACCCCCTAAGAAGTTTCCCACTCCCCTGGACAACCCTTCCACCCTCATGGAAACGCTACCATCCACTGGATTGCCACCCCCCACTCTCATGGACAACCAGGACCCCCCCGACCCCACCGGACAGCCCTCCCAGACCCTTGGACACCCCCACCCCACTGAACACCCCCCACACCCATAGAACCTCTCCCCCCAGACCAGAATCCATACCAGAAAATCCATCATAAGTAGATTAAAACAAGAATTAGAGAAAAATTAAACATTCACATATATAACATTCAAAACTTAAACAGTCAACTTAAAAAAAAACTAAATCCAACCTAAATGACTACCAAATACACAATTACAATGACAATATTCAAAAATAAATTTTACATTGCAAACAACTAAAATTCAATCAAACTTGTAAAATAGTTTGACCACTCTACTTGTATGTGTTTGATGTCTTGAGCAGTATAGGGTTGAGGGTCATCAAAAATATACAAATGAAAAGGATATTAGTTAACGTGTATAACGAATAAATCAAATTGAAATATTATGGCATAGTTTATGAGGAAATCTTACCATGTAAAAATTCACAACTATCGCAGTTGTTATTATTTCATATATAAATCTTAACATATAATATCCACCTTTGATGATGCCTTGTTGTTCATGAAAATTATGTGTGAATGAGTGTACATTCAATATATTATTTTTTTGTAATAAATCAAAAAGTACAAATTAGAAATGGATATTTTCCTTCGCATTTACATATTTGATCTTCGCATTCCATTTCGTTGTGTTTTTTCAAAAGTAGAGCCATCCCCTGTTAGAAAATAATACGAATGGGGAAAATTTAAAATTAATTATAATATATAAAACTATTGAGAAATTGAAACTTCATTTTCCAATATATTCTTAAAACATTCCCACACATCAATATGGAAATAGCATATCCAATAAAGTGTTTTCTCCCTTGGTCAAAAAAACCCTAACATCTAATGATCACTGATAAAAGGAAATTTAAGGTTAGTGGTTCTTTATTTTAAAAGATACTGAAATATTTGAGAGAGATGTGTTTCATACCTCTCAAAAAAAGGCATCATCCAACATTGTGTGACTATATTCTGTTCAAGTCTTTCAGCAATATAAAACATTCTTCGTTCCTCTTCCAATGCACATGATTCAGGGGAAATCAGTTGCAGGTCCATGAATCCATATACATCTGTTAGCTCATTCCTCTCACAAATCTTATAAATATACTTAATACAAAACAGAAATAAGTATACATTTTTAATAAATATAACACAGGGAAAAGGTGTTAATACTTACATGGAAAAAAGTTTCACTATGTTGATGCCCAACTTATATCCAATAAAAAGCTCCATGATATCATTTTTTATAATCTCCACATTTATTTCACATCCAAAAACATGATATTCCATTAGAAACTCATAATGTCCCACCAAAAAATTTGAATATCTTGACAATCTTTCAAGACTACTATAATCTATATCTGATGTCATAGCCATTTGTCTTTGTTGTTGTCTATACAGTATTTCTTTACCTTTGATGTATTCCTGTAAAAATAAATAGAAAAATGTATTAGTTTTCAAATGATAAAACAACATTAATAAAAAAATAAAATAAAAGATATAACATTTATACCTGTATGGTAATGAGTCAAAGAATTATGGATGGCCAAATTAAAAAATGGCTGATACTATGTCAAATTGTCATCACCTCATCTGTAGGTAATGGTTCTCGAGTTTATCTATCTATAATATCCTGTACAGTGACCCTCTGATTCTATACCTCTAATTGTTCATGATTCACTGTATCTCCTATAAAATATTCCAACCCATATCCAACTATATGATGTTGAGGATCATCAACATACAACTCGCAATAAGTAGGAAGCAGCGACGGAGGATTAGGATAAAAAATGGGGTCCACAGGCTGAGGTGGGGGAGTGGGAGCTAATGGAGGAGGTGGAGGATAAATAATGGGGTATGCAGGGGGAGGTGGAGGAGTGGGAGCTGCAGTCTGAAATGGTATTTGCATGTTTTCAAACATAGACTGTACTAATGGTCTAATCTTTTCCTCCATCGTCGCATTAATATTATGAACATTATCCTCCAAGGATTCTATTTTTTTATAAACACCTTCATCATTAGAAGTTTATGAACGTGGCACCACTTTTATTACCAATACACCAGCTGTATATCCTCTTACACGACCAGGATGTTTGGGATTTCCCAATTCTACAGATAAAATATCTTGCCTCCCAGTAGCTGTAAATTCCCCCTGTGAACTCTGCTCCTCAAAAGAGTCATGTATTAATTAATTTATCCATTCTATAATTATTGAAATTATATGAAGAAAATAGGTAACTTAAATAAATAAAATAGATAACTTACAATCCTCTCAACTACGATTCTCGATTCTTCCAAAAGATATTTGCCTTTTTTCCCAACTGATCTCGCTTCAATTTTTCATATCTAGATGGAGGGGATGGAGGGGCCACCTCTCTAGATCTTGAAGACTCAGCTCTTAGCTATTAAAATTTTTTCGCCATCATTTGTTCTTCCAAAAAATACATGCCCTCCCCGAGATAAACTATGAGGGTATACATTTTTAGCTTAGATCTCTTGATGATATTTCATTGTTTGCTATAAATTATGAATAAGAAATCATTACAAAAACATTAATAAGATAATTTATATAAGAAATCTTATAAAAGTTTACATTGCCCTTACCAAAAATGACTCTTTTCTTCTGCTTTCAAAAAACTTTCTCCATGTGTCTTCATCTATAAAAGGATATATACGACATGGATTTTCATGACTCCTATGAAAATAAATGAAATCAGATGATATGGTTAATTTGAAATCCCTCGATCTCTTGGTAGCCAACAATAATCTTTTCTTGACTCCTCCAGTGTCCGAAATATTAAATGTTATCTGATAAAGAAGAGGTTAAACATACTATGTATACTAGAAACATTTTATGAATAGTCAAACAATAGCAAAAGTTCTTACCAAATTGTCTCCCACAACTGAGAGATTATCGCTTTATCTACATTTCTCCAATCATCATACAAAATTATTACTTTCCTCTTATCCTGAGTTGATATAAAACTCATAAAATAATTTTCATTTAGACCTCTAGGAATATAATCATCATCAAACTCAATGAGTATCCTCTAATCCTATGTATGAGGAATTGCTAATATTAGTAAATTTGTGCACCCATGTTTACCAACCTTTGAACTCTTTGTCATAATAGGAGCACAAGAAGATGATTGGGGAACATCAAGATAAGCATGATAATGTTCCTCCCTAGAGGTATGACCAATATTCTCATCTCCAGAATCATGTGGTTGATCAACTAAATGATCTATCATTATCCTTCAAATCAAAAAAACAAACATTAGTTCACAAATATAAAAATTAAAATGTTTTAATACTACTATAATCAGAAAATAGAAAATTGTACTAAGTTACGTAATAGTAAACATTGTTAATATGGTAAGCATGTTAAAAAATGGTAAAGATGGTCAAGATGTTAAACATGGTAAGCATGGTAAACATGTTAAAACTGGTATACATGGTAAAGTAATTGTTACTGAACAAAAATAATAGATATATAATTCATGTAATGGTAAACATGATAAAGTAAACTAAAAAACATAAAAAGAACAAAAACTTATACTTATTTTGTTTTAATACATGTGTTAATAAAGAAAAAACATACAATAGCTTACATTTTATGAAAAAAATAAATGTAAACAAGAAATAAACATATGTTACCTGTAATTTTAGGAATGTACAAATGGATTGTTTTCCCAAATTACTTCATCGTGATCATTCCTTATGGAACAAACCATGTCTTTAACATGCTCATCATTATGTTCTGTTAATCGTTCTATAGAAGTAGGGATCTCACTTAAATATGCATCTTCATCAAGTTAATCCTCACTAACATATTGTTTTCCCTTGTTGAACAACATCCCACTGCATATCTGATTGATCTACTACATAGAAATTTTTTTCCCTCTTATGATGCAATTGACAATATGTTGTCTGTTGTTCGAAAATTGGACATGCTTTATGCCCTTTAACACTATATCCAGACAAATTTCCATATGTTGGGAAGTCATTTATAGAAAACAAGAGCACTTCATGTAGTTGAAAATATTCCATTTTATAAGAATCATACACCATAATACCATCATCCCATAATAGTTTCAAATCATCAACCAACGGTGATAATAAAACATCAATATCATTGCCGAGTTTCTTTAGAGCAGAGATCATTATACTCAACATGGAATATTTGTGCTTCATATAAACATTAGGAGAGAGGTTGTAAATTACCAATAAAACAGGCCATGAACTATGTGTGCTACTGAGGTTTTAGTATCGATTCATTCCATCTGTGCAAAACCCTAGTATGAGATTTCTAATTTCTTTTCCAAATGTAGAATACTGCTCATCAATTTTCTTCCATTATGGACAATCAGCTGCATGACATATTTTTCCATCACATAATAGCTCATCATAATTCCATTTTAACCTTTTTTTATCATGTGAATTATCAAATAAATGTTTGAAATTATTAATTATAGGAAGATACAAAAATACATTTGATGGGATGTATGAAATCTCTACATCGGCATGTGATTTTTCTTTCACCTTATACCGTGATGTACCACATTTAGGAAACTTTGACAAAAATTCATATTCCTTCTTATATAAAATGCAGTCATTTGGACATGCATGTATTTCATTGTATCCCAATCCCTTCTGGCATAATATTTTCTTTCCCATATAATGTGAATCTAGAATATCGTTAACTTTTGGAAGAATGTCTTTCATCAATTATAGCAGCTCTGTAAAACTTTTGTACCTCCATCCATGTTTCGCGTTCATGTTAATCAATCTTAACACCACCGAAAAAACCGTAAAATTTGTACAACCAGTATATAATGGTTTTTCAGCATCACCATATAGATTTGAAACTGTCAGTTCTATCTCAATTTATTCTGCTGCAATATTGTGAATCATTTCTTCAATTCCATTGGAATTACCATCCTGTGTATAACGACCCATACTTTAAATACATTGTTAATACTTCAATATTGAAGCACACTTATTACAACATATGACAAAACCACAAAGGACCGTATAGGTATAGAGTCTTTAGAAACTGGGAAACATAAACAACTGGTTCATAAATCTTCTACAGTGTCTCCCATTTATTTCATCATATCTAGGGTCCCTTTTAGCATATTCTACTTAATATCCATCTTCCTGACCTGGGGAAAAAAACATAAAAGGGTGAGCTCAAATGCTCAGCAAGGGCAAATAAAGGAAATAAAAATCATATCATATCTTTTTGAAAATCAAAACCTGCAAAAGAGATCATAATATCTTAACATGGAATAAATCATAGAAGTGAAAATGAGATCCCCATAATCATAACATAAAACTTGAAACTTTGTTGCATGCACACATAATCATGGAAAATCATTTCTTGTTAGTCATGACTCATTGCCAAGACTATCTTAGTGGACAAAGTCCCTTTCTGAATCGAGTAATCCTCGTTTCAGTCCTGTTTCACTGAACCGAAATAACCTTCCGTTCCAGCCATGTCTATCTCATGAGATATAAAATCTTTACCCAATGCATTGGAGGGAGATATAGGTCCCACCCATCTTATAATGAATCCTTTCTTATGTGTGCCACATAATCATAAAACATACATCATCGCATAACACATGAAACAAAAATGGGATTCTTGAAACATCATAAATCAATTCATATAAGATAAAGGAATTCATAAACATAATTCCATCACAACATGATCAAATCAATGTAATAATAGGGATAAAAACAGAACCCTTTATTATCTTAGATGGAAAATAATTTTGATTAAACACTTGAACTCCATTCTTGAGGAAAATATCCTTTGTTCTTCAAAAACCATTTTTCCTTTCATAACATGTCATACAACTTTAAAATAAAAGATGTTGATTAAAAATAATCTTGAAAACTTGTAAAGGAAGCTTCTTGGATATAATGTTTTAAAAATCCATTCATGCCGTATAAGTTAAAAAAAACATTCTTCGTACTTTTGTCGGAAAAGTCAAAAAGTACCTCGTACGACAAAAGATTCCTTTCATACATATTACTAAAAACTCACCGAAGGGTAAAAATGGATTTAAACTATTGTAAGTGGATGGAATAAATATTACATATTGAGGGAACATGGATGTGGATGATAAAATACACCCCAGTAAATACTTACGAATAAACAATCTCGGATAAAAATGAGATTGTGATATTTCCCTTACCTTAGGTCCGATTAGCTTTGTACGTGTCCGAAGCTCCTGTATAATGGTTTAAATAATGTTATTGACTTATTCCAGAATCATACATATTTATATGATATCATATATGGTCATATTATTAGCTTCTTGTTAGTAATATTTCATTGTTACTTGTTACTCGGGTCTTTATAACTTTTTGTTCTTATGCGTGTTTTGTCGAATAAATTCTTATTCTTATCTTTAGGTTATAGATAATTCATTTCCAGAATGGTATTAGTGTATTATATACCATATTAATTCATTCAATTCAATTATATAATCATTATGAAATGAAGATCATGTAGAACGAGTCGCATCACATCGTGGAGACGGTATTCCGTACGTACGCACGAGTAATGATATCATTCCTATGATCGTGGAATTGTATTGGAGTATATATATATTATTTCAGTATCAATATTAATTCATAATAATCATATTTAGTTACTCATTACACCATTATAACCATCCTTGTAAGGTGATGGTGGAAAATAGATTACACCACGGCGTGGAGACGGTATTCCGTACGTACGCACGCGTGGTGATTTCATTTTTCCGTAGGATGGATAGAAGGTGAATTAGGGTTGTTTCATATTTATAATAACATATCAGTATGTAAGTAATACTGATGTTATTACTTTGTCATGACACAACTAAAGAAGAAGATGTTGAAGACGAAAGAAATTGAAAAGATCGGTAATGGATATTACCTCTTCTTTGGAAGGCCTCTTTGAATCCTCCACTTAGGGAACTAAGATTGGTCTTTGAAGAAGACCAGGACCTCTAGGATTACTCTAGGGATGTGGGGAGGAGAAAATGGCAGGGGTTGGCCGAGCTTGAGTGCTCAAATTAGTGTGAGGAGGAGGGGGAGGAGGTGTCCTTTTATAGGGGAGAAGAGGGGCACCTTAGGAATAACTAAAAACATTATTTTATATTAAAGTCAAAATCGGTTTATAATGGTTCCAAAGGGTCTTATTTCGAAGCTAAAGTGGGGATGGGTCGAAATCCTCTCATCCAATAGAATTTGGACAAGTTTAGGTTCCTATTTTAACCTTATCATTTAGATTTAACATTAAGTTAAATAATTTAACTTTTACCATGTCTTTTTGTTTTCTTACACTATATGGTTAATACACTTACTATAACATGCCAAACGAACCCCAAATTGTTTATTATTAATATATATATCCTTATCTAAGTAATTTGGCCGAACCTTAGATTTTTAGGAATAAAATAACAATTAATAATATAATATTTGATTTAAAAACTATTTTGTGTCAATTTTGACACTATTTGATATATGACTTTTGTGAAAGTCATAACAGAATTAAATGTTCGAACCAAGTTGATTAAATCAACACTAATATGTCATATTAACCTAGAAAATTAGTGTAATTCATAAAAAGTCTCAAATTACATTTATTTTGGTGTTTATAACATCAATTATGTCAATATTTCATTAATAAGATAATTACTGCATCATCGTTGTGTCATAAATAAATTAAATTATTTGATGTCTAAAAATTACAAATAAAATACCAAAATGTAGGAAATCTTTTTAGATTTCTAATGAATATTTACAATCGAATTTATCTTATGTATAACCCCATATTAAAAATGATTTACTTATTAAACTTTGATTTTAACTATTTTAACCCTTCTTTAAATAAATTAATAATAAATGTCCTAATCTAATCCAGGTGGGCCTAAATGGTCATATTTTATTCCTAAGTTTGTTTTTGGTCGAATTACACTTTTCCAATAGAATTAGGACATGTGTTAGGGTAATATTAATATCATATTTACCCTTAGTTACCCTATTTACTATTAACCGCGGTAAAAAAAGTAAAAAGTTACTATTCACCAAAAAATTATTTTTATCTCATTGAACCACATTTTAGTCCTTGATATTAACCGTGTCTCTCGGATTTTCGAAATTCCATTCACAGAAGTGGTAAAATTAAGTTTTATGCAAAATTCAGTTTTTTAACCTACCACTTAGTGGTTTCACTATTCATTGAAAGTTTTCAGAAAAATACCAAAATTTCACCCTAGGCTAATTTCGATATTCTGAGTCCAAAAATGAAGTCCATTTTGAAAAATAAAATTTATAAAATTTCAAAAAGTTGTTATTACTATTCATAACGGCTAGTTTTAATAGCATATTGTTGTTTAGTGAAACTCGGTATTGCGTACGACGCAAGCTATCGAGGAAGGTCGCGATTGCGTGTAAAGCAAGTCAAGCAAGTGTTGTGTAGAAAAAGATTCCTTTGATAATTTATAACATAAAAGTCTCGGGTGTTACATTCTACCCCCCTTAAAAAGAATTTCGCCCTCGAAATTCGTCACTTTGTAACAAACAGATGAGGATAATTCTCCCTCATCATTTCCTCAAGCTCCCATGTAGCTTCTTCAAGTTGGTGGTTCCTCCATAAAACTTTCACCAAGCGAGTGGTCTTGTTTCGTAGGACTTTTTCGCTACGATCCAAAATCTCTATTGGCTGTTCTTCATAAGAAAGATCTTGCTCCAGCGGTACAACTTCTGAGCTGAGTACATGTGAAGGATCTGGTATGTACTTTCTCAGGAGAGATACATGGAACACATCGTGAACTTGAGAGAGATTCGGTGGAAGCGCTAAGCGGTAAGCTACCTTCCCAACACGATCCAGTATTTCGAAAGGACCGATATATCTAGGGCTCAACTTCCCCTTCTTTCCAAATCTCATAACTCTCTTCCAGGGAGATATTCGTAAGAACACTTTATCACCCACTTCAAACTCTAGGTCTTTTCTTCGGTTGTCGGCATAGCTTTTCTGTCGACTCTGAGCTGCTCTTATGTGTTGTTGAATAGATCTGATCTTCTCTGCCATTTCATCAACGAGATCAGGTCCTAATAGCTTTCTTTCCCCAACTTCATCCCAGCAAGTTGGAGTCCTACATTTCTTTCCATAGAGAGCTTCATAAGGAGCCATCTGAATACTGGAGTGAAAGCTATTATTATAAGAAAATTCCACCAAAGGTAGGTGTTGATCCCAACCTCCTTTGAAATCCATAGAGCAAGCTCTCAACATGTCTTCAAGGGTTTGAATTGTTCTCTCAGATTGACCGTCTGTCTGGGGATGATAAGCAGTGCTAAAACTCAACTCTGTATCCAGAGTATGCTGAAGACTTCGCCAGAACTTCGAGGTAAATCTCGGATCCCGATCAGATATAATAGAAAGTGGTACTCCATGCAATCTTACCACTTCCTTTACATATATCCTGGCAAGCTGATCTAGAGAGAAATCCTCTCTAATAGGAATGAAGTGTGCAGACTTTGTAAGACGATCAACTATGACCCAGATAGCATTATTGCCTTTGGATGTTTTAGGAAGTCCTGTGACAAAGTCCATAGTGATGTTTTCCCATTTCCATTCGGGTATGGGTAATGGTTGTAACATCCCCTTAGACTTCTGTCTCTCAGCTTTAACTTGTTGACAAACCAAGCATCGAGAGACATATTCAGCAACATCTCTTTTCATGCCATCCCACCAGAAGTACTCTTTCAGGTCCCTATACATCTTCGTGCTTCCAGGATGAATAGAGAATGAAGAACTATGAGCCTCATCCAGCAGTTCCTTCTTTAATTCAGGGATGGGAGGAACACAAACCCGATTCCTGAACTTTATTATCCCATCACAATCAAGGTTGAATTCAGGAACATTTCTCACCTTCTTTTGTAACTCGACATCTTCTTTCTGTGCCTCTTTAATCTTCACTTGTATAGATGGTTGAACATTCATTTGAGAAAGATAAGATTTTTCCCCTTCCATTATAATTCCAAGATCCATCCTTTGTAAATCCATAAATATTGGATCTTTTGTGATCCTCATCATGGATAAACTAGCATGGTCTTGTCGACTTAATGCATCTGCCACCTTGTTTGCTTTCCCAGGGTGGTAATGGATTGAGCAGTCGTAATCCTTAATCAGCTCCAACCATCTTCTTTGACGCATATTCAACTCCTTTTGTGTGAAAATATACTTTAAACTTTTATGATCAGTATAGATATCACACCTTTCACCATAAAGGTAATGCCTCCAAATCTTTAATGCAAAGATTACCGCAGCCAACTCCAAATCATGTGTTGGGTAATTTTGCTCATGGATTTTCAACTGTCGTGAGGCATAGGCTATCACCATATCATTTTGAATAAGAACACACCCCAATCCCTTCTTGGATGCATCACTGTAGATCACAAACCTTTCTCCACTACAAGGCAGTGTGAGCACAGGTGCACTGGATAACCTTCTTTTCAACTCCTTGAAATTCTCTTCACATTCCTCTGTCCAGACAAACTTAACTCCTTTCCGAGTCAACTTGGTGATTGGATTAGATAATCGTGAAAAATCTTTTACAAAACGTCGATAATATCCAGCCAAACCAAGAAAACTTCGGATCTCAGTTACTGTTGTTGGTCTCGACCATCTTTCGATAACCTCTGTTTTTGCTGGATCCACAGATATCCCCTCTTTTGAGATTATGTGACCCAAAAATGCAACTTTTTGAAGCCAAAATTCACACTTGGTAAATTTGGCATAAAGCTTCTCCTTTCTCAGGGTCTTCAATATAATTCTCAAGTGATCTTCATGTTCTTCCTTGCTCTTTGAATAGACAAGAATATCGTCTATAAAGACTACCACAAATTGATCAAGATAGTCTCTAAAGACTCTATTCATTAGATCCATGAAGATAGCAGGGGCATTAGTAAGACCAAATGGCATCACTATAAATTCATAGTGTCCATACCTTGTACGGAAAGCCGTCTTTGGTATATCCTCCCTTTTGACCCTTAATTTATGATACCCTGAACGAAGATCAATCTTGGAAAAGTATTGAGCTCCGCACAGTTGGTCAAACAAGTCATCAATGCGTGGGAGAGGATATTTGTTCTTGATAGTGATCTTGTTAAGTTCTCGATAATCAATGCAGAGTCTCATTGATCCATCTTTCTTCTTAACAAATAGAACAGGTGCTCCCCAAGGTGACGCACTAGGGCGTATGAATCCCTTATCAAGATTCTCTTGGAGTTGCTTCTTCAATTCCTGCAACTCAATTGGGGCCATTCTATAAGGTGTCTTTGAAATAGGCAAAGTACCCGGTACGAGTTCTATTGAAAACTCAACTTCACGATTTGGTGGAAGACCTGGTAATTCCTCCGGAAAGACATCATCAAACTCCCGTACAATGGGCATATTCTTAATCGTGAGTTTCTCACCAACCATTTGAGATAAATAACCTTCATTTAGTGGAATCAATACCCATAAGATGGAAGAAATTTCCACTGGAAGGTTATGTTCATCCTTGCATTGATAGACGATCGTAGATTGATCTGGAATATGAAATGTGACTTCCCTTCTTTGGCAATTGATATGAGCTCCATGTAGAGAAAGCCAATCCATGCCAAGAATCACATCAAATTCCACTAAAGGAAGGATCACAAGATTTGCAGGAAGCACTTTCCCACAATCTTTGATCGGAGAAGAATTATAAACTTTTGATGCGACTGATGTGCCATTAGGTGTTGTCACAGATAACTCAACATCTAATTGTTGAGGTAATACGGTGATACCCTTAGAAAATTCTTTAGAAATAAAAGAGTGGGTGGATCCAGAATCAAATAAAACATTTGCTACTTTAGAGTGGACGGTAAGTGTACCTTTCACCACTTCGTTATCGTACTCCACATTGCTGATAGAAATTGCATGTGACTTTCCTTTGTCTTTAGCCTTAAGATTTTGTTGACGTCGACCATCATCATCCACCCTTGGATTTGGGCATTGATTGGCATAATGCCCCATCTCCTTGCACTTGAAACATTGAAGTGTAGCAGGTTCATTCTGTGTATCCCTACCTTTGTTTGCATCATTAGACATCTTCTTCCCATTATCACGGCATTCAAATGCCCGATGACCTTCCTTTCCACATTTAAAACATTTACTTGTCCCTTTAAGACAACTCCCTCCATGTTTCTTTCCACACTTTGAGCATAATGGAAAGTTCATCTTCTTTTCAGTGTGCTCTTTAGAGTTTCCTTTGAATTCCATCTTCCTCTTCTTATCAAACCCATGTGACTGATGGGTTACTCCAATCTCCATCTCGACTTTGAGAGCACATCAAACGATTTCCTCGTAGCTATTGAAGTCCCTTATGGCTAACGCCCTTCGAAGACTTGGTTTTAAGCCACTAAAGAATCGATCAATCTTACTCTCAGGTTGGATAATAATACCAGAAGCATACCTTGCAAGTATTGTAAAATTTGCTTCATAGGTACTAACAGATTCATCATCCCTTTGCTTCAGTTCAAGGAACTCTTTCTCCATCTTTGTTCGGAGAATACGAGGGAAGTACTTATTGAAAAATAAGTTCTTGAACTCGTCCCATTCCATAGACTCAATTTCATCCCTTTGCCTCGTATTCTTAACAAGATTCCACCATTGATCCGCATCTCCTTCCAAACGATACACTGCTAGGATGACTTTATCATGCTCAGAACATTGAAGAACTGAAAATATCTTTTCAGTAGTACTAATCCATTGTTCAGCAACTAATGGATCAGTAGACCCGCTGAAAGATGGTGGACGCTGCCTCATGAAGGATTCAACAGAATGTTGCTCCCTTCTTTGTTCGTTTGGAAATCCTGCATGATTCATAGCTTGAGAAAGTTGTGTGAGCATGGCTACAAGATTTTTCATTCCAGCTCCCATATCGTTTGGTTGCTCAGGGGGACAATCATTGCATTGCCCATCGCATTCCGCATTAACACGGTTCCTTCGGGTTCCAGCCATTGACTAAAACCAAGAAGAATAGTGTGAGCAACACTAATTATAATAGGAAACCACATAATTCAAGAATAAAATTTTCATGCTTAAGGTCTTATCATAGGTTATTCAAGGCCATTTCTAAAACACTAAGATTGTGTTCTATGCTTAGACTTATCCTTAGGGTTCTTACTAAGGCTTCCACATCCTAGTTTCCAAAGGTTGACTATACCTTTCCTCTGATACCAACTATAACGACCCATACTTTAAATACATTGTTAATACTTCAATATTGAAGCACACTTATTACAACATATGACAAAACCACAAAGGACCGTATAGGTATAGTGTCTTTAGAAACTGGGAAACATAAACAACTGGTTCATAAATCTTCTACAGTGTCTCCCATTTATTTCATCATATCTAGGGTCCCTTTTAGCATATTCTACTTAATATCCATCTTCCTGACCTGGGGAAAAAACATAAAAGGGTGAGCTCAAATGCTCAGCAAGGGCAAATAAAGGAAATAAAAATCATATCATATCTTTTTGAAAATCAAAACCTGCAAAAGAGATCATAATATCTTAACATGGAATAAATCATAGAAGTGAAAATGAGATCCCCATAATCATAACATAAAACTTGAAACTTTGTGGCATGCACACATAATCATGGAAAATCATTTCTTGTTAGTCATGACTCATTGCCAAGACTATCTTAGTGGACAAAGTCCCTTTCTGAATCGAGTAATCCTCGTTTCAGTCCTGTTTCACTGAACCGAAATAACCTTCTGTTCCAGCCATGTCTATCTCATGAGATATAAAATCTTTACCCAATGCATTGGAGGGAGATATAGGTCCCACCCATCTTATAATGAATCCTTTCTTATGTGTGCCACATAATCATAAAACATACATCATCGCATAACACATGAAACAAAAATGGGATTCTTGAAACATCATAAATCAATTCATATAAGATAAAGGAATTCATAAACATAATTCCATCACAACATGATCAAATCAATGTAATAATAGGGATAAAAACAGAACCCTTTATTATCTTAGATGGAAAATAATTTTGATTAAACACTTGAACTCCATTCTTGAGGAAAATATCCTTTGTTCTTCAAAAACCATTTTTCCTTTCATAACATGTCATACAACTTTAAAATAAAAGATGTTGATTAAAAATAATCTTGAAAACTTGTAAAGGAAGCTTCTTGGATATAATGTTTTAAAAATCCATTCATGCCGTATAAGTTTAAAAAAAAACATTCTTCGTACTTTTGTCGGAAAAGTCAAAAAGTACCTCGTACGACAAAAGATTCCTTCCATACATATTACTAAAAACTCACCGAAGGGTAAAAATGGATTTAAACTATTGTAAGTGGATGGAATCAATATTACATATTGAGGGAACATGGATGTGGATGATAAAATACACCCCAGTAAATACTTACGAATAAACAATCTCGGATAAAAATGAGATTGTGATATTTCCCTTACCTTAGGTCCGATTAGCTTTGTACGTGTCCGAAGCTCCTGTATAATGGTTTAAATAATGTTATTGACTTATTCCAGAATCATACATATTTATATGATATCATATATGGTCATATTATTAGCTTCTTGTTAGTAATATTTCATTGTTACTTGTTACTCGGGTCTTTATAACTTTTTGTTCTTATGCGTGTTTTGTCGAATAAATTCTTATTCTTATCTTTAGGTTATAGATAATTCACTTCCAGAATGGTATTAGTGTATTATATACCATATTAATTCATTCAATTCAATTATATAATCATTATGAAATGAAGATCATGTAGAACGAGTCGCATCACATCGTGGAGACGGTATTCCGTACGTACGCACGAGTGATGATATCATTCCTATGATCGTGGAATTGTATTGGAGTATATATATATTATTTCAGTATCAATATTAATTCATAATAATCATATTTAGTTACTCATTACACCATTATAACCATCCTTGTAAGGTGATGGTGGAAAATAGATTACACCACGGCGTGGAGACGGTATTCCGTACGTACGCACGCGTGGTGATTTCATTTTTCCGTAGGATGGATAGAAGGTGAATTAGGGTTGTTTCATATTTATAATAACATATCAGTATGTAAGTAATACTGATGTTATTACTTTGTCATGAAACAACTAAAGAAGAAGAAGTTGAAGATGAAAGAAATTGAAAAGATCGGTAATGGATATTACCTCTTCTTTGGAAGGCCTCTTTGAATCCTCCACTTAGGGAACTAAGATTGGTCTTTGAAGAAGACCAGGACCTCTAGGATTACTCTAGGGATGTGGGGAGGAGAAAATGGCAGGGGTTGGCCGAGCTTGAGTGCTCAAATTAGTGTGAGGAGGAGGGGGAGGAGGTGTCCTTTTATAGGGGAGAAGAGGGGCACCTTAGGAATAACTAAAAACATTATTTTATATTAAAGTCAAAATCGGTTTATAATGGTTCCAAAGGGTCTTATTTCGAAGCTAAAGTGGGGATGGGTCGAAATACTCTCATCCAATAGAATTTGGACAAGTTTAGGTTCCTATTTTAACCTTATCATTTAGATTTAACATTAAGTTAAATAATTTAACTTTTACCATGTCTTTTTGTTTTCTTACACTATATGGTTAATACACTTACTATAACATGCCAAACGAACCCCAAATTGTTTATTATTAATATATATATCCTTATCTAAGTCATTTGGCCGAACCTTAGATTTTTAGGAATAAAATAACAATTAATAATATAATATTTGATTTAAAAACTATTTTGTGTCAATTTTGACACTATTTGATATATGACTTTTGTGAAAGTCATAACAGAATGAAATGTTCGAACCAAGTTGATTAAATCAACACTAATATGTCATATTAACCTAGAAAATTAGTGTAATTCATAAAAAGTCTCAAATTACATTTATTTTGGTGTTTATAACATCAATTATGTCAATATTTCATTAATAAGATAATTACTGCATCATCGTTGTGTCATAAATAAATTAAATTATTTGATGTCTAAAAATTACAAATAAAATACCAAAATGTAGGAAATCTTTTTAGCTTTCTAATGAATATTTACAATCGAATTTATCTTATGTATAACCCCATATTAAAAATGATTTACTTATTAAACTTTGATTTTAACTATTTTAACCCTTCTTTAAATAAATTAATAATAAATGTCCTAATCTAATCCAAGTGGGCCTAAATGGTCATATTTTATTCCTAAGTTTGTTTTTGGTCGAATTACACTTGTCCAATAGAATTAGGACATGTGTTAGGGTAATATTAATATCATATTTACCCTTAGTTACCCTATTTACTATTAACCGCGGTAAAAAAAGTAAAAAGTTACTATTCACCAAAAAATTATTTTTATCTCATTGAACCACATTTTAGTCCTTGATATTAACCGTGTCTCTCGGATTTTCGAAATTCCATTCACAGAAGCGGTAAAATTAAGTTTTATGCAAAATTCAGTTTTTTAACCTACCACTTAGTGGTTTCACTATTCATTGAAAGTTTTCAGAAAAATACCAAAATTTCACCCTAGGTTAATTTCGATATTCTGAGTCCAAAAATGAAGTGCATTTTGAAAAATAAAATTTATAAAATTTCAAAAAGTTGTTATTACTATTCATAACAGCTAGTTTTAATAGCATATTGTTGTTTAGTGAAACTCGGTATTGCGTACGACGCAAGCTATCGAGGAAGGTCGCGATTGCGTGTAAAGCAAGTCAAGCAAGTGTTGTGTAGAAAAAGATTCCTTTGATAATTTATAACATAAAAGTCTCGGGTGTTACACTGTGAATCATCATCATCTTTGGCATTCTGTCCAGTTTCACCATGCCAAATCCAAGGGCTATAACTCAGATTAAAACCATGACAAATCAGATGATCTTTTATCTCTCTACTTTTCCACTTTTTCATATTCAAATATTTCAGGCATGGACAAAAAAAATGTCACTACTTGGATCAATTCGTTTAGAAAATTCCAAAAAGGCATCAACACCATCCTCATATTCATTGCTCATTCGATGTGCTGTAATCTAACTTTGACTCATTATTACCTATAAAAAATATCAAAATTATATATATTTTTAAGATAAGACAAATATATGTTTATATGAAAAAATCATAATTTGAATGTAGAACAATTTTAAAATATAAAACAAATCTATGCGTAATTAAAAAAAATATGTTTGAATATTATTTAAAAAAATATATATTTAGATATAACAGGTTCAAATTCCATTGTATCAAAGAAAACCATGGGGCCTACAATCGTTGATAGAAAATTGGAGAAAATAGAGTAAACCTAAGAATCAAATCAAATTTAAAATAAAAACTCAGATGGAGAAAATCACAATGTGAAGCCAATAATCATGGCACAATCATCATGTCATTATCTCAGAAACCATGATGCAGTAGTCATACCCAACTGACACGTATCCCCCACTGTCTTAGACACCCCCGGGACACCACCACCCACTTGGACATCCCCCCAACCCCCTGGACACCACCCCCACCCCCTTGGACACCCCATGTACACCACCACACCCTTAGATCGCCTCCCAGCCCTACTAGAAACCCCCACCCCTCCTGGACACCACCACCCACCTCCTACCCTCTTGGACAACCCCCTGGACACCACCCAATCCACTGGACAGTACCCCCTCCCCCAAACAACCCCAAACCCCTTGGATAGCACCCAACCCCCTTGGACACCCCCTGGACACCACCACCCCCATAAAAATCCCCTATCCCTTTGGACAACCCCTCCCCCCTACCCCCAGGGAAGTCCCCCAACCCTCTAGACAGCACCCCCACCCCTCTTGGACACCACCCCCACCCCTACCCTGTAGAGACCCGAAGCTTGACGTACATGGACATTACATTACATTTGCGGAATACTTAGTACATAACAAAAATACACACACAAGGATCGTAATAGTTTAGTGTCTTTGGAAACTCGGAACGTAATCTTCTAATCGTGGTGAAAGATCATCAACATCTTCTATAAAGATCTTCCCTTTTTTTACCTAAAACCTTTCTTTATATCCTGGGGAAAAGAGAACATAAAAGGGTGAGCTCAAATGCTCAGTAAGGGTAAACAAAAGAAATATCAATCACATCGTATTCATAAGAACATAACATTTTGGAAATCTTAACCTGCAAAAGAGATCATAATTTCATAACCTGGGATAAGTCATGGAAGTGAAATTTATTCACAATAATCATAACATAAAACATTAAACTTTGTGGCATACACACATAATCATAGAGAATCATTTCTTGTTAGTCAAGACTCATTGCCAAGACTATCTTAGTGGACAAAGTCCCTTTCTGAATCGAGTAACCCTCGTTTCAGTCCTGTTTCACTGAACCTGTATAACCTACCATTCCAGCCATGTCTATCTCATGAGATATAAAATCTTTAACCAATGCATTGGAAGGATATTAAGGTCCCACCCATCTCATAATGATACCATTCTTATGTGTGCCACAAAATCATAAATCATACATCATTGCATAACCCATGTAATAAAAGTGGGAATCTTAAACATCGTGACATCATAAAACAATTCATATAAGATAAAGGAATTTATAAAAATAATTCCATCACAACATAATCAAATCAATGTAACAATAGGGATAAAAATAGAACCCTATGTTATCTTAGATGGAAAATAATTTTGATAAAACACTTGAAATGAATTCTTGAGGAAAATATCATTTCTTCTTCAAAATCAATTTCTTTTCACAAAATGTCAATCAATTTTAAAAGAAATAGATTTTATTGAAAATAGTCATGAAATCTTTTGGAGGAAGCTTCATGAAAATAAGGCTTTATAAAACCGTAAAAATCCATTTGTTCCGTATAAGTTAAAAAAAACATTCTTCGTACTTTTGTCGGAAAAGTCAAAAAGTACCTCGTATGAAAAACGACAAAAGATTCCTTTCATATCCATTACTAAAAACTCACTGAAGGGTAAAATTGGATTTAAAAAATATTATAATTGGATGGAAATAATATTACATATTGAGGAAACATGGATTTGGATGATAAAATACACCCCAGTAAATACTTACGAATAAACAATCTCGGATAAAAAATGAGATTGTGATATTTCCCTTACCTTAGGTTTGATTTGCTTTGTACGTGTCCGAAGCTCCTGTATAATGGTTTAAATAATATCATTGACTTATTACAGAATCATATTCATTGTTATGATATCATATATGGTTCACTTATGACATTATATTACCCGTTCTTTTGTAAATTCCATGTTAAAGAAGCGTTTTGGGTAAAATTATTTCATTTATCGTAGGTGTTTTGAATTGTTGTTCTTGACATTATTATTACTTATATCATGATTTACTTACATCCAGAATATAAAATATGATTTATATATCATATATATTCAGTATATATATATATATAATAGATAGATAAATGAAATGAAAAACACCGTTCATGGAGACGGTAGTCCGTACGTACGCATGAACGCTGTTTTCCTTTCCTTATTGTCTTGAATGGAAGTAAGTAGATGAAATACATATATATATATATATACATAAATCCAGTATCTTTATAATGTCATATATTTCATTATTATATCTTATATATACTTTATAATCATTCTTAAATGGTTAACATGGAGAATGAATCTCATCGCGTCGTGGAGACGGTAGTCCGTACGTACGCACGAGCGATGATATCATTTCCATAAATATTGAATTGAATTGGAGTGGATTATACAATATATCAGAATCAATATGATGTTGTAATAACTATGTATAGTTATTATTTACACCATTATACCCATCCATTTAAGGTGGTGGTGGAAAATAGATTACACCACGGCTTGGAGACGGTATTCCGTACGTACACACGCGCGGTGATTTCTTTTTCCGTAGGATGGATAGATGGTGATATAGGGTTGTTTCATACTTATAATAACATATCAGTATATGAGTGATACTGATGTTATTACTTCATAATGAAACAACCTAAGAAGAAGAAGTGGAAGAAGAAATAAAGATGAAAGAATTGGTAACGGTAATTACCTCTTCGTTGAAGCGCCTTTTGGAGACCTCCTCTTAGGGAACTAAAATTGGTCTTTGAGGAAGACCAGAACCTCTAGGATGTTGCTAGGGAAGTGGAGAAGAGATTTTGGCAGGGGTTGGCCGAGCTTGAGTGCTCAAATTGGTGTGAGTAGGAGGGGGATGAGGTGTCCTTTTATAATGGAGGAGAGGGGCACCTTAGGAATATCTCGAAATATTATTTTATATTAAAGTCAAAATCGGTTTATAATGGGTCCAAAGGGTCTTATTTAGAAGCTAAAGTGGGGAAGGGTCGAAATCCTATCAACCAATAAGATTTAGACAAGTTTAGGGTATTATTTTAACCTTATCAATTAGATTTAACTCTAAGTTAAATAATTTAACTTTTACCGTGTCTTTTTGTTTTCTTTCACTATATGGTTAATACACTTACTATAACATGCCAAACGAACCCCAAATTGTTTATTATTAATATATATATCCTTATATAAGTCATTTGGCTGAACCGTAGATTTTTAGGAATAAAATAACAATTAATAATATAATATTTGATTTAAAAACTATTTTGTGTCAATTTTGACACTATTTGATATATGATTTTTGTGAAAGTCATAACAGAATTATATGTTCAATACAAGTTGATTACATCAACAATAATATATCATAGCAACCTAGAAAATTAGTGGAATTCATTAAAAGTCTCAAATTATATTTAGTTTGGTGTTTATAACATCAATTATGTCAATATTTCATTAAGAAGATAATTACTGCATCATCTTTGTGTCATAAATAAATTAACTTATTTGATGTCTAAAAATTACAAATAAAATACCATTATGTGGGAAATCTTTTTATCTTTCTAATTAATATTTACAATAGAATTTATCTTATGTATAACCCAATATTAAAAATGTTTTAGTAAATAAACTTTGATTTTAACTCTTTTAACTCTTCTTTGAATTAAATAATAATAAATGTCCTAATCTAATCCAAGTGGGCCTAAATGGTCATATATTATTCCTAAGTTTGTTTTTGGTCGAATTACACTTGTCCAATAGAATTAGGACATGTGTTAGGGTAATATTAATATCATATTTACCCTTAGTTACCCTATTTACTATTAACCGCGGTAAAAATAGTAAAAAGTTACTATTCACCAAAAAAAATATTTTTATCTCATTGAACCACATTTTACTTACTGACATCAACCGTGTCTCTCGGATTTTTGAAATTCCATTCACAAAAGCGGTAAAATTAAGTTTTATGAAAAATTCAGTTTTTTTAACTACCACTTAGTTGTTTCACTATTCATCAAAAATTGATGTTTTTCAGAACAATGCCAAAATTTCATCCTAAGCTATATTTCATATTCCGAATTCAAAAATGAAGTCTATTTTACCAAATTCATAACATAAAAGTTGCATTAATTAATTTTATAATTAAATCCCGTTGTTAAAACAAATAGCGTGTTTTTAAGAAACAATATCTATCAAAAGATTGACACTTGATTATGTCTGGTTGAAATGTGAAATTACATCCAATGATCAACATTGTATTAAATTGTAAAAATATATTCTAAATATACTTTAAAACCACTCAAATTAATAATTTATCACTATTAATTATTTCGATTTAAAAAGTTGTTTTTAATTATAATTTAGTACTTTTCACTATTCATCAGAATATGAAAGTTATCCGAAAAGTACCAAAATTTCACCTTAGGCTAAATTCGATACTCCGAATCCAAAAATGAAATCCATTTTGAGAGATAAATTTTCTAAAATTTTAAAAGGTGGTTATTACTATTCATAACGGCTAGTTATAATATTTTAATAGCATATCGTTGTTTGGTGAAACTCGGTATTGCGTACTACACACGCTATTGAGGAAGGTTGTGATTGAATGTAATGAAAGGCCAGTCAAGGATGCGTGTTGTGCAAGATCCTTTTGGTGTAGCGTAAAACACAAGACATTAATAAAATTAAAAAGAATATTTTTCATAAAATCTTGGGCTGTTACATTCTACCCCCCTTAAAATGAATTTCGCCCTCGAAATTTTTCGGGGTTATAAATGGTTTACTATTCGAAAGTTTCTTTAATAGAAACCCACATCGTAAAAAATGAATACCAAAACCAATATTTTAAAACAAAAGTATGAAACTTAACGGTTACCCAAATAAAGTAATCACTGGGTTTCCACATAGGTGAAAATATGGATATGGAAGAAAAAATCTAACCATCATGTTCTGATGGAGAGTGGTAGAGAACATGGCTATGGAAAAGCCAACAATCACAAATCTATAAATTTGTGACGATCTAAGGTACCATCCGATTAATCAGATATAAGATCACTAGGACAACATTTTTTGGTTTTCAAGATCGTTTCCCTAAAGTTGATGAATTTGAATTAGAATAAATACTTAATTTATTTTGGTACAGTCGCACTATTGTTCGTGCCTTGAACAATTTCCACTTCATCTCTTAAATAAATGAAGTTCAATTTGTTATTCGTGAAGTGTTAGAAGATCGTGTGATAGAATGATGAGTCATTCCATCTGTCTCAAACAAAAGGTTAGCAAAAAAACTATATACATAAGTCGATCTATAGTGAGATTAATCATATATGGTTCCTAAAATGGACTTATACTTCATATATCATACTGCTTAATATAATAAAACTAGTTTCTACTAAACAGGGACTTCCTGTAGGCCAGTGGTAAGCGATAAAGACCAGTCGCACTTCGGTTGTGGGTTCGATTCCCACAGCCTTGTCCGACGCGATGGGCTGTCGCCCGTCCTGCAGGTTGTCCTTTTTCTAAAAAAAACTTCTATCTTTAAACAATACTAACTTATTCCCAACATAATCCATTCCAATCTTTAGGCTTACCCATAATACTGCAGTCCACTCTCATAATATAGTGAAAACAATTACCAGAGATTTAATACCATCGTTGATCCCCATATATCATAAGATATGTCTTGTTGGTCACATTCTAAACATTCAAAGTCCTTAATCATGTATTCTCTTGAATACCCATTGAACCTTAGTGAAAACATGAATGCAGTTTAACGTTAACACTTTCCACATACCAAAATCCTCAAAATTATTTATAATCAAACCATGATATCACTTAGTCCTTATATCAATCATGAGCTCATGCATACAATCAAACATCTCATTATCGTCTTATCCCTTCATTATGCGCATATCATCTACTTTCTGAAAATATTGGTACCATTCACCAAATACTTTCAAAATTTAAGGAAAGGCAACAATGTAACAATCCTTAGATGTCTCTTTATCCCATAGTACCATGAGATTACTTATACAACATTACACTTGATAAACATGTAATCATTCCACTAAATTCTTAAACCATTGACCGAGCTTCAACAATTCTGTCATCTCACATATCATTTGTAGTCTCATCATCATCATCAACATAAATACTACCCATACGACCATACTGATTCTCTTCATGAGACTTTCCCTTAGGGCATTGGTTTGCATAATGCCCGTACATTCCACATTTAAAACATTTAACCATTGTTGATGTCGTAGCAATACCATTATCCTCATCCCTGGTGTTAACTGAACCTTTTCCTTTGCACTTACTGGCTTGGTGTCCTTCTTTTCCACACCCAAAGCATCTTCCAATTCCATTGAAACATTCTCCTTGATGCCTCTTCCCACATGATTTACATAGGGGAAATTGAACTTTCTTTCCTCTATGATCATCATGAAACTCCATCTTTCTCTTATTAGCCGAGTCAGGAAACTTACCAAATTTTACATTATTGATCATATTATGAGATTGCTGATTCGGCATAATAATGATGTTTGGACTTCCAAATCCCATTTCATTTGGTTGCTCATGAAGAATATCATTCCATTATCCATCATATCCTCCATTATCGTGAATCACCTTGTTTCCAGCCATTTTCTAAAACCCAAAAAGAATAGTGTGAGAGGAAAAAATCATAATAAAGGGGGAATATCTAACATCTTTGGTTTAATCTAATATCGTTACCATAGTTCTAGGACTACATCTTATACGTATACTTATCCTTTGGTGCATCCCTAGACATATCGTAGAAATATCTCTAGGGATCTCACTAACGTTTTCGCATCCTAGTTTCTAAAGGTTGACTAAACCTCCCTTTGATACCAACTGTAGAGACCCGAAGCTTGACGTACATGGACATTACATTACATTTTCGGAATACTTAGTACATAACAAAAAATACACACAGAAGGATCGTAATAGTTTAGTGTCTTTGGAAACTCGGAACGTAATCTTCTAATCGTGGTGAAAGATCATCAACATCTCCTATAAAGATCTTCCCTTTTTTTTACCTAAAACCTTTCTTTATATCCTGGGGAAAAGAAAACATAAAAGGGTGAGCTCAAATGATCAGTAAGGGTAAACAAAAGAAATATCAATCACATCGTATTAATAAGAACATAACATTTTGGAAATCATAACATGCAGAAGAGATCATAATTTCATAACCTGGGATAACTCATGGTAGTGAAATTTATTCACAATAATCATAACTTAAAACATTAAACTTTGTGGCATACACACATAATCATAGAGAATCATTTCTTGTTAGTCAAGACTCATTGCCAAGACTATCTTAGTGGACAAAGTCCCTTTCTGAATCGAGTAACCCTCGTTTCAGTCCTGTTTCACTGAACCGGTATAACCTACCATTCCAGCCATGTCTATCTCATGAAATATAAAATCTTTACCCAATGCATTGGAGGGAGATAAAGGTCCCACCCATCTCATAATGATACCATTCTTATGCGTGCCACAAAATCATAAATCATACATCATTGCATAAACCATGTAATAAAAGTGGGAATCTTAAACATCGTGACATCATAAAACAATTCATATAAGATAAAGGAATTCATAAAAATAATTCCATCACAACATAATCAAATCAATGTAACAATAGGGATAAAAATAGAACCCTATGTTATCTTATATGGAAAATAATTTTGATAAAACACTTGAAATGAATTCTTGATGAAAATATCCTTTCTTCTTCAAAATCAATTTCTTTTCACAAAACGCCAAGCAATTTTAAAAGAAAGAGATTTTATTGAAAATAGTCATGAAATCTTTTGGAGGAAGCTTCATGAAAATAAGGCTTTATAAAACCGTAAAAATCCATTTGTTCCGTATAAGTTAAAAAAACATTCTTCGTACTTTTGTCGGAAAAGTCAAAAAGTACCTCGTATGAAAAACGACAAAAGATTCCTTTCATATCCATTACTAAAAACTCACTGAAGGGTAAAATTGGATTTAAAAAATATTGTAGGTGGATGGAAATAATATTACATATTGAGGAAACATGGATTTGGATGATAAAATACACCCCAGTAAATACTTACGAATAAACAATCTCGGATAAAAAATGAGATTGTGATATTTCCCTTACCATAGGTCTGATTTGCTTTGTACGTGTCCGAAGCTCCTGTATAATGGTTTAAATAATGTCATTGACTTATTACAGAATTATATTCATTGTTATGAGATCATATATGGTTCACTTATGACATTATATTACCCGTTCTTTTGTAAATTCCATGTTAAAGAAGCGTTTTGGGTAAAATTGTTTCATTTATCGTAGGTGTTTTGAATTGTTGTTCTTGACATTATTATTACTTATATCATGATTTACTTACTTCCAGAATATAAAATATGATTTATATATCATATATATTCAATATATATATATATATAATAGATAGATAAATGAAATGAAAAACACCGTTCATGGAGACGGTAGTCCGTACGTACGCATGAACGCTGTTTTCCTTTCCTTATTGTCTTGAATGGAAGTAAGTAGATGAAATACATATATATATATATATATATACATAAATATAGTATCTTTATAATGTCATATATTTCATTATTATATCTTATATATACTTTATAATCATTCTTAAATGGTTAACATGGAGAATGAATCTCATCGCGTCGTGGAGACGGTAGTCCGTACGTACGCACGAGCGATGATATCATTTCCATAAATATTGAATTGAATTGGAGTGGATTATACAATATATAAGAATCAATAAGATGTTGTAATAACTATGTATAGTTATTCTTTACACCATTATACCCATCCATTTAAGGTGGTGGTGGAAAATAGATTACACCACGGCGTGGAGACGGTATTCCGTACATACGCACGCGCGGTGATTTCTTTTTCCGTAGGATGGATAGATGGTGATATAGGGTTGTTTCATACTTATAATAACATATCATTATATGAGTGATACTGATGTTATTACTTCATAATGAAACAACCTAAGAAGAAGAAGTGGAAGAAGAAATAAAGATGAAAGAATTGGTAACGGTAATTACCTCTTCTTTGAAGCGCCTTTTGGAGACCTCCTCTTAGGGAACTAAAATTGGTCTTTGAGGAAGACCATAACCTCTAGGATGTTGCTATGGAAGTGGAGAAGAAATTTTGGCAGGGGTTGGCCGAGCTTGAGTGCTCAAATTGGTGTGAGGAGGAGGGGGAGGAGGTGTCCTTTTATAAGGGAGGAGAGGGGCACCTTAGGAATATCTCGAAATATTATTTTATATTAAAGTCAAAATCGGTTTATAATGGGTCCAAAGGGTCTTATTTCGAAGATTAAGTGGGGAAGGGTCGAAATCCTATCAACCAATAAGATTTAGACAAGTTTAGGCTATTATTTTAACCTTATCAATTAGATTTAACTCTAAGTTAAATAATTTAACTTTTACCGTGTCATTTTGTTTTCTTTCACTATATGGTTAATACACTTACTATAACATGCCAAACGAACCCCAAATTGTTTATTATTAATATATATATCCTTATCTAAGTCATTTGGATGAACCTTAGATTTTTACGAATAAAATAACAATTAATAATATAATATTTGATTTAAAAACTATTTTGTGTCAATTTTGACACTATTTGATATATGATTTTTGTGAAAGTCATAACAGAATTATATGTTCAATCCAAGTTGATTAGATCAACAATAATATATCATAGTTACCTAGAAAATTAGTGGAATTCATAAAAAGTCTCAAATTATATTTATTTTGGTGTTTATAACATCAATTATGTCAATATTTCATTAAGAAGATAATTACTGCATCATCTTTGTGTCATAAATAAATTAACTTATTTGATGTCTAAAAATTACAAATAAAATACCATTATCTGGGAAATCGTTTTAGATTTCTAATTAATATTTAAAATAGAATTTATCTTATGTATAACCCTATATTAAAAATGTTTTAGTAAATAAACTTTGATTTTAACTCTTTTAACTCTTCTTTGAATTAAATAATAATAAATGTCCTAATCTAATCCAAGTGGGCCTAAATGGTCATATTTTATTCCTAAGTTTGTTTTTGGTCGAATTACACTTGTCCAATAGAATTAGAAAATGTGTTAGGGTAATATTAATATCATATTTACCCTTAGTTACCCTATTTACTATTAACCGCGGTAAAAATAGTAAAAAGGTACTATTCACCAAAAAAATATTTTTATCTCATTGAACCACATTTTACATACTGACATCTACCATGTCTCTCGGATTTTTGAAATTCCATTCACATAAGTGGTCAAATTAAGTTTTATGAAAAATTCAGTTTTTAACTACCACTTAGTAGTTTCATTATTCATCAAAAATTGATGTTTTTCAGAACAATGCCAAAATTTCATCCTAAGCTATATTTCATATTCCGAATTCAAAAATGAAGTCTATTTTACCAAATTCATAACATAAAAGTAGCATTAATTAATTTTATAATTAAATCCCGTTGTTAAAAAAAATAGCGTGTTTTTAAGAAACAATATCTATCAAAAGATTGACAGTTGATTATGTCTGGTTTAAATGTGAAATTACATCCAATGATCAACATTGTATTAAATTGTAAAAATATATTCTAAATATACTTTAAAACCACTCAAATTAATAATTTATCACTATTAATTATTTCGATTAAAAAAGTTGTTTTTAATTATAATTTTGTACTTTTCACTATTCATCAGAATATGAAAGTTATCCGAAAAGTACCAAAATTTCACCTTAGGCTAAATTCGATACTCCGAATCCAAAAATGAAATCCATTTTGAGAGATAAATTTTCTAAAAATTTAAAAGGTGGTATTACTATTCATAACGGCTAGTTATAATATTTTAATAGCATATCGTTGTTTAGTGAAACTCGGTATTGCGTACTACACATGCTATCGAGGAAGGTTGTGATTGCATGTAATGCAAGGCAAGTCAAGGATGCGTGTTGTGCAAGCTCCTTTTGGTGTAGCGTAAAACACAAGACATTAATAAAATTAAAAAGAATATTTTTCATAAAATCTTGGGCTGTTACATACCCCCTTGGACACCCCACTGGACACCCCCAACACTCTGGACAACCACCCCCACCCCCTGGACACCGCCACCCCCTACCCCCTTGGACACCACCTGGACAACCCCAACCCTCTGGAAAACCCCCCACCACCTGGACACCACCACCACCCCTACCCGCTTGGCCACCCCCGAGGACACCCCCAACCCTCTGGACAGCCCCTGGATATCCCCCACCCCTCTAGACAGCAGCCCCACCCTTACTAGAGACCACCCCCACCCCCTACCCACATGGACACCCTCCTAGACACCCCAACCCTATGGAAAGCCCCCACCCTCTGGACAACCCCCCCACCCCTCTAGACAGCACCCCCGCCCATCCCGGACACCACCCCCACCCCTACCCCCTTGGACACCCCCTAGACACCCCAACCCTCTGGACAACCCCCACCCCCTGGAAAACCCTCTAAACCCTATGGATAGGCCCCCACCCCATTGGAAAACCTCCTCCCCCTTGGACAGCCCCCCATCCCCTTCAACACCCCACGCCCTTGGACCCCCACCCCCACACACACTCCCCTAGACAGCCCCCCACCTCCATGGACACCCTTAATAGCCCCCAACCCTCTGGACATCCCCTAACCCCCTGTACATCCACCAACCCTCTTGAAAGCCCCCCCAGAACCATGAGATTTTAACCATAAGCTATTAGTTTTGGCATATCTATAGATTTTAACCTCAAGTTACTTGTTTTGGTATCATGCCATTATTCAAAATTAGAAAAATGAACTGTATCTCCTACTAGTCTAAAGTGATCTATTGTGCAATGAATCGGATTTTAATGGAATATGAAGACTTATAATAGTTCCCAAAAATAAGAGAAGTAAATAGATTATGGAACAACAAAAAGTTATACCCAAAATAGAAACAACCAAGGATCCAAAACAAACATTCCACCATGTAAAACCATATATACTAATAAAATAAATCACACTGGTACATGGAATGGGTGTATCACAATGGTTTACATATAAATTGCAGTAATATAGGTGAATGAGATCATTAGTTGTTAATGAAAACAAAAATTACCATCAATGACGGGCATCCGTTAAACCAAAACAAATGAAATAGAAGTAAGTGAGGCTTACATGAATATTACAAGTCGATCTAATACATCTGGTGATAATAAATATGATGATGATGGCGAAATGAGGTAAGAGGGTTCGAAATCGAAGAATCTTACCTAGTTTAATGAAAAAAATCACAAAACGTAAATATAGACAATCCGAAAAAAACGAACGAAATAAAGCCGTTGGAGTCTTACCTGAGTGTTGTGAGTTGAGATGGTATATCCAAGGATAGTAAAGATGATAAATGATAATGGAAAAAACGAGTTTAATGCAATGAGATCGAAGAGTTGATTAGGGTTTTCTGCACAAGAGAGACGAGTCGCCAGACTGTCGATCGAAAAATCGTAAATGTCAATCCACGGGGCGTGTTAATTTTTTAAATGATTTATAACATCTGTTATTTAATAACAGATGTTATAAAAAATTTCTATTACATTTATAACGTCAGTTATTATAATAACTGACTTTATAAATTTATCAGATAATTCTTTTTTTACATTTGTTATTTTAAAACCGACGTAATAAAAGCTGCGTGTTGGTTCTTTACGTCAGTTATAGAATAACTGACGTAAAAAATACATCAAAAATCACAGTTTCTTACAGCGGTTATAATATAATTGATGTAAAAAATTCTACAGGTTTGGTTGTTATGTCATTTATCAAATAACCGACATCAAAAAGGCCTCAAATGCCGCTTTTTTCATCAGTTATTTAATAACCGATTTAAAAAATTCATAGATACCTCATTTTTTAAGTCGGTTATTTTACAACCGAAGTAATAAACACTGCGCTTTGGTTTTTACGTCAGTTCATTTAGAACCAACATAAAAAATGAACGTGCATGATTTTTAAAGTCGGTTATTAAAATAATCGATGTAACAAATGTACTCTCTGTATTTTTTACGTCAGTTATAAAATAATTGATGTAAAAAAACCACCTATCACAGCTTAACACATCAGTTATATATAAATGAAATAAAAACGGTGATGTTAAAAAATATTTCTTCACTAGTGCCTCACTTATAGATGAATTAATTATATTGTGGTCTTACTTATTACAATATTTTTGAAAAATAATCAAATTATTATTTGTTCTGAAAAGACAGATGTGGATTTGAAGAAAATATATATTACACTGACTATAAAATCCAAACAATAATGTTTTATGATTTTAATAATATAAAAGATTTTTTCATATTCTCTTATTGTTGAAATTAAAAGAAATAATCATGATAATTCACTTAGGAAGAAATATTAATCATGTGTAATGTTTTGGAATAAAATGGATTTTTATCCTAACCTTGAATTTCCATTAGATATAATTAGAGTGATAAATTTCTAGATTTATGGGGAAAATACTAGGTTAATAATGATCCTTTCAAAAACATTTATAATATTCATTCTATGAAATACCAAATAATTATTAGAGAGATAAATTAGTTATTAAATAACCTACTACCCTCAGATTACTATATAGGTCAATACCTCAATATCATTACTAGAGTATGGATGAGTATAAGAATTTTAAATAGAATTTAGATTCATTGATAGAACAAATTCTTTGTAAAATTAACATTAATGTAGCCTTAATGAAGGTTGACATGGAATATTAAAATTATGATTTTGGAGGTTAAAATGATTAATATTTTAATTTAGATGAGTAAAATAATAGGGGAAATTAATTGGAGTGGAAAAGGAAAATAGAATTGTACAACTAAAATTAATCCAAGGGGAAATATGATGGAGATCATAACCAAAATTAGTTTGAAAAAATATAAGAGTGTTTGAAAAAAATCCTCAAATGATTAGGAGAACGATTAATAGACTCTTGAAAAGAAAATATGAAAAAAATATATAGAAGATGAAAAAATTGACTAAAAATAATTGGATTTTGATTCTCAAATGGAAAAAAACCTAGGAACAAAAGAAGATAAAATATAATAAAATAAAATAATGAATAAGAAATATGTGGTTGAGTGAAATGTGATGAACCAACCTATTTACATCAATATTCACCACACATTAATTTTCATCAAATGGTTAAAAAAGTCAATGGTTATATAAACTATCATAAGATTCTTGATACTTTCAGGACTTTTAACATGAAAAATATCATTGTTGGGGTGTTAAATAAAATAACAATTTTTTTAAAATTCCCCAAATTATATATTTCTAATAGGATGAATTTGGATAAAATTACAACCATAAAATTGTATCAAGAATGTAGTTCTATTATGAAAATATTTTTTACTTATAAAATGTAATACCCTGGATGCATTTTTATTCCATGTACAATTAGAGAAGGTGAGTTGAAAATTGGTTTTTTGATCTAGGAGATAGTGTAAAATTTACAAAATTATCCCCCTTTTTAAAATTGGGTATTGAGGAGTTGAAATATTCCACAATTTTTATTTCATTAAATGGTTGTTCTATAACTCGTGAAATTGATTGACCCATCAGGGCCTCACCTAGGAAATATGTAATCTTATTGTGTCACCCAAAACCTAACTATAATAGGCTAGGTGATTGTGACTAACACTAAGTAGACATATCCTATATACGAGAGACATTAGCTTAAAGTACCAATACACATACTATTATATCCATACATACTAGAATAATGTAGATAATTGAAAAATAGATAAATAAATGAATACGTAAACATAAATAACCTAAATAGTGTATGAAATCATTTAACTATAAAATGGATAATATAAAATAAAACCCTATCAACTAGAATATAAGCCCATCCAATAAATATATACGAAGTCAATCCTTGTGAACAAACTCGAGAGTCTGAAAATTATCTAAATAACACAGGTATGAATCACCCCTACACACAACCAAAAACTATTCCACCATAATCGTCGTCAAAGTACGTATCATTTTTATATGACATGACACATACATGTATATCTAATATATGGTTTAGTATATAATTACAAGGCCTGAAACCCTAGAATCACTTAATATATAAATAATAAATAGAAGAGTAATATCTAAATCATAACCACTAGGGTAGAGAACGTAAATCCCATATATGCTCAATGAAAAGAAACATGACATATTGTATGTTATGGGTCCTCATATAAAGCCAAAATAATTCTATTTGATGTGAATAATAATAAAACTATGAAAACATCCAACAATCATAATGTTTTTGTAACTATAATAGAGGATCACACACACACATTAGATAAATGGAAGGGATTATTATCTTCAGTGGAGGATCTCATTCCCTACTCGATAATTTAATATAGACAAAATAACTACCTAATAGATAATAGATCATGCACTATATAATGCTATGTTTTGTGGGGGGCGGGGTATATAGAATGTATGTAATTTTTGGGTAGTGTATCATTTACCACAAACCTATGGTGGTTATTTTATACACTACCCAGTGATGAAGAGAATAAATTTCATCTCTATGTATCATTATCATCATAAAGGGTCTATATTTACAAAGAATAACTAACTTACAAGATTCTTCTCTATAATGATGATGTTCTAAATCATTATGTATAGACTAATTTCAATATCTCAATATTCAAAAATAGGTCCACCATAACATTCTATGAAAAAACACCCATGATTTAATACTAGTATTCCTAAATAAAAGTTTGAACAAGATGATATGAATTCATTATTGATCATGTGGACGTACATGAAAAGTCTCCAAGAGAAGGAAAAATGTTGGCACTAATGTGGAGAATGGGGTCTCCGATGATTCTTGAGTTATTTTCCATTGAGTACAAATGAATTGTGGTTTTTATAGACATGATTTGTAATTCCACTTGAGTTCCTAGACCTGTACGTCTAATTCACAATAATCTGGACGACTAGGATCAAGCATCCCATAAGTTAGGAACCATGTCATGTCATATTTATCCCTGTTTAAAACCATATATTCTATATCAACTATATCACATGGAATGTGTTCTTTCAAACTATATTTCATGTAGTCAATATTTTTCTAGAATGTAAATATTTCTCTTAAACAAATCACTACAATCACTTGATCTACCATAGTATTCACAAAAAAAATATCACCCAATATATTCAAGATTTTATCCATTGAATTTCCCCCACAAGATATTGGTTAATCACAACTGATTTTCATAAAAATGTATTTCCACCATTCACACAAGCCACTTGATTCCAAAAATCACACCACTATGGAATCCCCTAATTTAATCCCCTATTGATCTTCATCCATAACCCAATATTCCACCACCACACTATAAAACTCTTTGTAAAATGAGTGGAAAAAGATCTATGAAACTATTTTAAAACTGAAAAACTAATTGCAACATATAGATGCTCGAATAATCGACCAAAATTTAAGGTTATTTAATAACATAAGATGAATAGAGAGATAAGACCATGGAAAAAAAGAAAAAATATATGATGGTTATTCATGAATTGATCATATATCATAGATTAAAAATATTAGAATCCGAGAGGCAATTTAATTTCTATGAATAAATACTTTACAATTCATATTTTTTTAGAAAACTCATAAGTTAGTGAAACCATTCCATCATCGAACAATGTTTCAATTCCGAAGTGATTAATACATTTTTATAAAAATTTTAAATATATTTTAAATTTAGAAATAAAAAAACACCTAACTCAATTAGGATTTTTATAGTATAAAGATGAAAATTTTTCCTCATTGGTGATAATGTAAATGTGTTTTTTGTAGATTTACATGATTCCCTCTCAGCAATTTAGCACTGATCGAACAAGAGTTCTCCAAAATCTTTAGGGTTGTCTGGATCTCTATAAAGAATAAGTAGAAATTGGATCATATGTATAAATAATAATTTCAACATGAAATAAATAAAAAAATTATTTATCTTAATTACCAATTTTAATCCTCTAGTGTCTGCACACTATTGAGTGGTACGATATGAACATACTAAAGAAAAATCTCAGTTTCTTTATTAAATAATATATTAAAGTAATCCAAATGTTTTGTAGAAACTAATTATGTAATGTTAATAAATTATTTATAATATTTTACATACTCAATAATGAGGTTCATGTGAAACCTGATATTTTTAAAAACACTATAAAAAAATTCAAGTGCATGTATATTAATATACAATGTGACCAAGCACAAAAATTGGATTTTTTAAGAACTACCTGCCTTCATGTGTTTTCACTCTAAAAGGAAACAATATTCTCAAATTTCTATGGGTACTAATATTTCATATCATTCTAACACTCTCACAAGATCTCTTAAATGTTATCTTTCTTCCAAATAATGCACAACTAGGGACAAAATCACCCATGAAGCGTCCTCTCGAACTGTTCATCGATCACAACTAGCTACTCCATGATGGAGGGACCATAATCAATGACTAGTATTGCTGATATGAAAATGTGTAATGGATTCCAAATATTCCTCATCTATAAAACTACAAATACATTAGGCACCTTATCCAATTAAATAAATATGTATTAGAGGCATGAATCATATCCAATTAGTCATACGATATGAATAAGACTAATGAATCATATGAAAGATTTCAGTCCTAAAAAATATCTATATCATTTTCTAAGGAGATAAAATTAACAACAAATGTTCTCCCTATTAGAACTATAGGAGTCTTTATCAATGGTTTTTATTGGAATTGTAATAGATATGTGAACATTTTATTTACTATGGATTGATTTCCTCAATTGTTTTGTCACTTTCACCAACTTGATCCCCCATGTGATGACTCAAAAGTATATTTCTAGAATTAGTTTGACCATTAGGGTATCCCATTAAAGACATCAAATAGTTCTATGCTAACAGAGGAGTGATAACTATTGTTTTATGAATGCTTCATTAAAGGTCTATGATCATCCAAGAATTATCCAAAGTCCAACACAAAATCATGTACAATATCGTAAAGGAAAAGAATTTTCTACTCTATCTATCAGTCCATATAAGGGTGGAACACCATGTTAAGTCGTAGTTGATTCTAGAAATCCACCTAAAATCGTCTCCAAATTTAGTAAATGAAACAATCATAATAAATCATCATTGGTATCCCATGAAGCTAAGTGATTTTGTATATGCACATGGTTTTTAATCATTCAATTCAATTCTAATATTTTTTGGAAGGAATGTTGGTTGAATTTTTTTTATATACACATGATGCTCAGACCCACAATCAAAACATTATGTTCTCCTAAATGCATTATATATATACTATCATTGATAAAAACCAATGTTACCCAATTTTAACAATAAATAATTAAAATATAAATAAAAATTAATCGTTAACATTCATTCGATGGGTATCTTCATAGACCCCTATATCCCGAATCTAGTTACATTATTATTATATTGGAATAGGATACAAGGAATGACATCATGATGGATAGAATAGTTTCATAGCCTTGGTAAACTAGATATATAATTGAGTCTCTTTAGTAAAATTGAATACAAAAATTACATCATTTTTTTTCTATTAATGAAATTATTACTTATATAATATCTTATCATATCAAACATAGTACTATACAAGATGTCTTAGAAAAAAGAATGAAAATATGGATGATATTTAGTGCACAATATGGGTTAAGTATAGTGGAAGATATCATGTATCAATAAAACATAATCAACTTGGAATGATAAATAATTGAAAAAATGGAATTTAAAAAGTTTTAGTATCATGGTAACAAAAGGCTGAATAAATAAGCTAAGGTAAATAATTAAAAACCTATTCTATTTAGTCAATAAAATGTGAATGAAATTTGTCCATAGATAATATCATTGAAAATGTCTCATAGATATTGGTACCTAAAACTAAATGAGGTCAATGTTTAATTATTATATGTCATGTTACCCACGAACATGATAATATTTCCAACCTGACCATTCAGAAGACTATTTAAAATATGCTAGGTAAAATATGATTCGATTTGGAGAATTGTATCTCTACTGTAATTTCCTATCATAAGGCCATTTGAAACTACTTTTTACAAACACATAGGTTTTTTCAAACTGATTTTATATCTTGATATCTATCGATGAATCAAGGGGGTTTCATTAAATAGTAATGAACCATTGTATTTAATGTTAATTTTTTCTTTATATTTTAAATATTTAGTTTAATTCTTAAACAATTTTCCATTTCATTAAATATCATTATTGAGTAAAGGAAATAGATTTTTCAATATTTCCCTAATCAATTAAATAACTATCAATGTAATCACCATATGTAATAATGTTATACAGTTTGGAATATAATAGCTATGATAAATATTATTTACATTTTGGGGAAAATTAATTTCTACGTGAATGTCAATAAATTGATGAAAATATAATGACTATATAAATTAAACAAGGAAGTGAATACCAGTATTATCCTTGGTCATAATAGTCATAAACCATGTAGAGGGATAATAGGGATGGTATTAACACAACATATACCAATTGAAGTAATAATGAACGGTTGTTTTCATTAATGAATTATAATATGATAATATACCTTTTACAAAATTCTTGTGGCAAATAACCATTAAATTTGTAAAAACATATTCAAAATTATTTTTTATAAAACAATGTTGAAAAAAATTCACTTAAAGGGAAGACGTAAACATGTACATAAATCTTTAATGATATTATTTTCATTATTGAATGTAATTCTATAAATAATTTAATATTAAAATAGAACATTTTTATCCACTATAGAATGGTTTGTAAGGTTCCTTATTATGAAAACAACAAGAGGGTTCCATTCATGAAATCTATAAATGAAAAAAAGATATTGTTTTAAAAGTGAGATATAATTCCATTGAATTTTTTAAAATTATATTAATAGGTGAAAATGACGTAGAAAAATTATTTTTGAATAGTTTTAAATCATCCTTGAAAACATATTTAGAAAACATGGTTTCATTAGAAAATTTACATCTTAACAATGTGAGAAATGAATTCAGATTTTCATAAAAATATTTCAATTAATTTAAGTAAAAAATATTAGAAAATGGTACTGTTACCTGAAAATATCATGAACCAAAAAATAAAAAAAAAATAATGGGTTTATTAGGAAACCATCCAATAATTTCATTCAACTGAATTTTTCAATTAAAAAATCTCTATTAGAATGAGATTGTGAAATAAAACTCTACAATGATCATAACATTGCTGTAAGAATTAATGAATGAATATATTTCAAGTTAAAGCAATAAATTTGATTTGAACATGCTTAAATAAAACATAAGGTATTAAAAATTCATTTTAATCACAATATAATAATGATATAATAAATGAAGTTGACTATAAACCCAATGAACCGAAATTGAGATAAGAAACCCCCCACCTTAAGTGTTTTTGGGTGAACACGATTTAACATCATGTATAGAGGTTTTAAACTTGTTATTAACTTATTCTATAACCATGTTATTTTTTATTATATTATATATGAACCTTTTATAATATCTCATCACCTATTCATTAATAAATATTTTTTATTATCATTGTTTCAGGTGTTAATTTGTTGGTTTTCTTACTCATGCATTATTATGAATTTCATGGTTATCACGCATATTATATAGTTCCATAATATCCAGAATAATAATAATGAAATAATCTTATTATTTTTACAAAAAATTCAATACTAAAAACAACCATTGATGGAAATTATAAAAAATATATACCTTACAATCTTGGAGACGGTTGGTCATACGTACGCAAGAATAATATTTACATTTTACCATGATAGTTCTTGAAATATGTTTGGAAATATTTAATCATTATAGGATAATAATAATATTATATATACCATATTATATATATATATATCACACCTATGGTGCGGTAAATAAAAGAGAGTCGCATCACATTATGAAGGTTGTAGTCCACACATACACGAACGATGTTATCATCTTTATATGAGTGAAGAGGAAAGAAATACAATTTTATGTTTATATAATATTTCATGAAGTACACATAGGTCATGAGTATAAAAAATATTTCATTTATATAACATATAATCAATAATATTATCTTTATCACATTCTTTGTGATGTGTTAGTGATTGATGAATCACATTGCTTCATGAGGTGGTAGATGACCATACACATGAGGGTTGTTATCGTATCTCCTACAGAATTGAAGGTAATAGGATATATAATTTATAAAGAATAAAAATCCATATATATGTTATAAATATCATATATTTACATTATAACCATCATCATACGAAGCCGTGATATGTTGTAAGCACAAAATTAATGACATCAGTTCATGAGGTGGTAGTCCTCTGTACACAAAAATAATGAATTAATGACCAATTTGATGGAAGTGGAGGTGGTTTTATATCATTAAAATATTATTGAAATGTCCCAATATATTAAAAATATTCGTTTATTATATCACCATTGTATAATAATAATTTATATACACTAAGTAATAAATAAAATAAATATACTCATTGAAGAACATCACATTTTATTTCGGTGTCAACCAATTGGTTGTACTAAATATATAAAAGGTAAGATTCATGACCAAAATAAGGATTTTATGAATATATTAATGATGTTGGGAGGTGATTTGGGAAATTATTTTCTGAACCAAATATGTCTGATGGTGTTAAGAAGAGAGGAAAAAAGAGGACATTTATTTGTGGGGGTGATGGAAAACATGGTATTTTGGAAATGAATTGAGTATTCCCATGTTTTAATTTTGTAAAAAGGGTAAAAATGGTTCATTATATAAAATAATACGTTTCATTATAGAAATATTTCAATGAATTAGTTTAAATAATTGGTAATATTCCATTTATATACAATCTATCTTGAATAACCCCTGATAAAACCGTTTTTATCATAACTACTATACTTATTTTATATTTCACTCACCATGAACATTTCTCAGGTTTTTTTACTTATTATAAATTATAAATTATTAGGATTTTAAATATGGAATACATTTTTTGAAATTCAATTCACTGATTATTAAAAATTTAATTCAAAATTTACCCCACATACATTATGAGAAAACGAGGTTTTAACCTTAAAATGTTCAAAAGATTACAATGGTTTTATATCTAAATCATTATGAAAATTATCCAAGTAACCTGAAATTTATAAATTTATATTAGTCTTATATAATATTACTTTAAAACAAAGTAACAATGTAATTTAACATCTGAAATAATTTATATGAAAACGAATTTTTCAATTGAAATAATGTATTTTTCACCATTTTTAAAAAATAAAACATCATATAAAAATCCCCAAAACTCACACTAAGAAAATTTTGGTATTCCAATAACTAAAAAATATCTAATTTTATAAAATAAATTTTATAAAATGTCAAAACTAATTTGAAATTATTTTCCAAAGTGCTAAAAATATGTAATTTAAGAAAATTATTTTAATTCAAAAAATATTTCTTTTTATTTTAAATGATTCTTAATTTATTTATAATTAATATATATCCAATAAAAATGGGTATACCATATATTTTAATAATATTTTAATACTATTACTACTCTCTATTTCTATTGTAAGGAAATATTTTAAATAATAATGTTAAAAATAGTTTGTTGCTATGTAAAACTCAATGTTGTGTGTAACTGAAGCTAAACTGAGCATTGCATGTAATTAAATCTAGTAAAGAAGTTAAAATTATTTAAAAATAAATATATAATAATGTCTTGGGGTCTTATATCCACTTCTATGCTTGGTGTTATGTGTGATATTTGCTACTGAATATGATGATCATATTAAATAATTTCAGGGTCTTATATTCTCCCCACATGAAATAAATTTCAACATCACAATTTAAACAAGGCCTCGAAAATACAAGGATTTATATTTGAATATTAAATTTTTTTAAATCCAAAATATTAAAATGGTGAATAAAATAACTCTTTATTGTTGAGAAAAAATGGAAGTATAAGGGTTATATTGAATAACCCATATCATGGGTTTCGAGTAGTAGAACATTAGTGGAAAGTGAAGATATGGACATTCATGAAAAGTTTAAATAATTATATTGTCAGATAGTGGTCATTGAGAAAGTAAAATTTATTGATCAATGGAATGTTAAAGGCCTCAAAACCATAAATCTATAATGATATACAATAAAATTCATTGAATATGAATGTAATCTCATAACATTTTCATTTCATGGTTATTTTTCTTATATTAGAAGAATAATTTTAATTTCAATTAATATGAGGAAATTATCCCATATGATAAGTTTATAATTAATTAGAATAATTTAATCCTATGATTTTTCTTAATCAAATTTTAAATAAATCCTTTAATATTAGAAATGAATATCCATATAAGAATTTTTTATCATTGAAGTAATAAAATTCTAGTTTAACGGTTCATAAGATCCATAAAAGAGTGAATATCCATCCCATCTACCTCCATTATTTTGTGAAAACCAATATGGTTAGCAAGAGTTATCCAATATAAAAATTTAATCTATATACATAAATTTTAAAAATATTTGGTCATCATTAATATTTATCATTCATGTTGTATATCTAAAAAATGACAACATATTATCCATGGAATAATGTAGGCTAGTGGTAGGTATGAAGCCACTATATCCCGGTATGAAGCCACTATATCCCATTGGTCTTGGGTTCAAGCCCTACCACATTATTAGATATAAAAGGCTATCGCCCAAAATTCATGTTTCCCTTTTAATATACTATATTTACATAATTCCTATAACATTCCCAAAAACATATGATCAACACCCTTGAAATAAAATTAATCATTTCAACACCATTTTAACTATGAATATCAAAAAAACGAATTTCCTAGAGTATAATAATCATATTTGTGTACTCTTACAAATTAATTATTTACCATATCAACATTTTAGTTGGCCAAAACCATTTAATGTATTTATATAGAATATAAATTCTTTATTTTTAAAATAACTTTTTCAATTAAATATAAACATTCCATTAATTTCTCTAAAATATTCTTAATAGTCAAAAAATCTCATCACATAAAACCTAAAAAAGAGGTGTTTAAGACATGGAACTTTTGATCAATCATAACATCAAAACCTATTATGGAATCCAAAAAATTTATCTTAATAAATTCATAATTGTTTTTCTTGTTTAACCCTATACTTATATGTTTCATAATTCATATCTCCAAACACTTTTTGTTAAAGACATAAACACAAATAAATCAACTATTTTAATTTAACATTGGTCCTTCCTTGATCTATAAGTTAAATTTAGACAAGTTAATTGATTATATAAGGCATAAGCTCTCAAAATTTATGACAATGAACTATAAATGGATCTTAATAATGTTATTTATTTCATTCCATCGTATTCGTCATTTTAAAATTGGAATTATTTTCTATATTCTATATTTTTTCACACATAAAGTGTTTCTTATTCTATAGAGAAACCTTCATTTCAAAATAATACATCTCATTTTTAACCTATTTTTAAAATTTTAATCAAATATTTTAATTATTCATTGTTTTTTGTTTTCGAAATGTGAATTATACTTAGAATTTCCCATTGGATTTTGAAACCTGTGTGAGCAAGGGCAATTATTTTCACTAGGTGATGATTGAGTCAAGCCTAATGGTCTGTTTTTAGATTTATTACACCTTGGTAAATTTTTTCTAGATCAACATCCTATTTTAGTATGAATATATGTATGTATTTCATGGAAAAAACATATATTATCTATCTTAACAGAACATTATAATATTATTTTATACTTATCCTAAAAGTTTATCAAAGGGAAATGATCCCTAATAAACGATTTCCTAAATCCTGTTCCCAGGGTTTCTACTAAACTTCATCTGATATCTACTTTAGTGACCCTAACTTGAGTAGCCTATATCTAGTGCCTACATAATTCCATTGGTACATAAAATAAAGAATCACATCCCAAAGGACTAAAAAGTTTTGTAATATTTGTAAAATAGACACACTCTTGATTATTTTATTGTAATTGAATAAAAAAATTTAGACATATATTTTTTTAGAATCAAATTATTCCCTTATCATATCATTGGATAAAAAAGTAGTACTATTCCTGGAATACAAGGGAATGGAAACAAAATAAGGGTGAGAACATGTAATCAGTAAGTGTAATGTATAGTAGATGCCATCATGAATCAGCAAACATAATAAACATGGAAATGTAAAAAGCCCAACACATTTGAAATTTAAATAACATTATTATAATGGTTAGATAATCTAAAATCAATATGGAAACGTGAATTACTGAAAATACATTCCATTTAATAAATAATTTTTTAATTATGCATGTATAAATTATATCACAACAAAATTATAAGGGATAAAGACAAATGAATATGAATAAAGGAGATTCTTAATTATCTGATGTCATGTTTCTCAAGAACATGATTCCTTTACCATAAACACCATTAAAACGATGGTTTAAAACATACTAGGTTCAATCCAATTCATTTTAACCACCTACGTATCCAATATAATGACCTTTCAAAATATTGTTTAAAATTAGAATTTTAAAATGCATATGGGGTTTTCACCTGATTTTGTCTCCTGATAAATAACTACTCACTAAGGGGCTTTAATAAAAAAATCCCCATCATCTGTCTTTCATTTCTGAACAATTCCTTATAAATTTAATATTTTATTAAATTCATTAACAATTTTCCTTAGCAATAAATATCCATATTGACCAATGGATACAAATTTATCAATATTTTCCAATTTAATAAAATAGATTTTAACGTAGACACCATATGTAAAAATTAAATACAATTTTTGGAATAAAAAGACACAATAATATTAATATTGAAAACTATGATAAATTTAATGTCAATTGGAATGTGAATAATTCAAGAAAATTTTGATAATAGTAAAATTAAAAAAAGGAAATGAATTTAAATACTGTATTCGATTAAAATAATCATAAACCATCCATTGGAATAATAATTATGGTTTTAATATAACATATATCCATTATGGGAATAATAAAATGTTGTATTCATTAATGAATATATATAGAATAAGATGATTTTTATGAACATCATTGAGTAGAATATCATTTTCATTTTATGAAACATTTTGAAAATAATGTTGTTTGAAAATAAATTTTTAATACATTTTCCATAAAACCATACACCTAAAATGAAAAGGGAATGTCAATGAAATGATGTTTTTTATGGTAGGTAATTCTATACTTTCCATTAATGTTAAATGAATCATTCCTTTTTTCAATATAAAAAGGTAATTAAAGTTACTTGTTTAGAAAATAATAAGTGTATTCAATTCATATTTTTGGTAAAATATAAACAACTATAGTATGGAAAAGAAAATAATATTCCTTGGAAAACATTTTTTAAAGAGTAATAATTTGTGAAAATTACCTCAATAAATCTTTTTGAAAAGGATAAAAACATTTTTTAATACATATTTTGGAAACATTTTTTTGTATGAAAACAAATTTCCGACTCAAGGGTGGAAGAATATTATATTTTCCAATGATATTATCTTAACTAATTTATGCACTAAAGGGATGAAAATGGTCTAATTACATGAACATTTCAGGAAATAAATAAAGTATAATAAAAATAACCTTCGTTACCTAGAAATATTAAAATAATTTCCTACAACATAAATTATTTATTAAACAATCTTCCTTAAAATAAAATTTTGACATAATTATTAATCATGGTCATAATGATGAAGTTTGAATTAATCAATTAATTTATTATGTGTTTTAAAAATAAATCCACATAATTATTTTGGAAATTCCACATAAGGTAATACAATGTCATTACAAGTATAATATTTGAATGAAATATTTAATAAAGTATATATTAAACCCAATGAACTAAAATTGAGTTATGAAATCCTTTAACTAACATGTCCTTTTAGGTCAACAAGATCTAATATAATATATAGTGGTTTTAAACACCTTTTTAAATTATATAAAACTATATTAGTATTTATGATATAATATATCATTCTTTTATAACATCTAATCACCTATGCATTAATAATATTTTATTATTTTCATTGTTTCATGTGATAATTTCATGGTTTCGTCATTTGTGAAATTTTTAGGATGTTCTATTTCAAATTAAAATTATATATTTACAAAATCTACATAACAATAATAATGAAATCATAATAATATTATTACATCATGTTTTTATAACCAATCCTGAAATATTGTTTATGAAAAAATGGTGTATCTTACGATCATGAAGACGATACGTCATTCTTATGAATGAGTAACATTTCCATTTCCCAATGATCAATATGGAAAGAAGTTAAATAATATATAATATTTTTGGAATGATCAGAATATTATATATACCATAATATATAATTATTTATATTATCCAACTTTTTTTTATTAATAGATATTCATATCACTTGGTGAAGGTGGAAGTCTAGACATACAAAAAAATGTTATCATCGTTACATGAGTGAAAATGAATTATATATATATACACATATATATTATGATTACATAATGATAAATATGTCATTAATATCATAAATATGTCATGTATATATCATATAATCATTAACTACATCTTTATCACCATCTTTGTTATGTTATAGTGAATAAAGAATCACATCGCTTACCGAGGCTGCATTCCTCCATACACATGAGTGACATTATTCTATATATTATGGAATGGAAAAATATATATATATTAGTTAATATGAATCCTTTTGTATAAATATGTTATAAATTTCATATATATTATTTATATACTTCATCATACCCAACCGTAAAAGGTGGTAATTTAATAATGAAGGAAATATGTTTGCAAGGTAGTAGTCCACCCTACACATGAATGATTATTTGGTAACTCATATCATGTATGTGGAGATGGTTGTATGTCACAAATTATTATAAAACCATCCCATTTTATGTAATATTCTAAGGATATTATATTATCATGGTATAGTAGTAATTTATAGAGGTGGATAAAGAAATAATATAAATGATTTTGATGAATAACATTACCTCTTCTTCGGGTATCCTATGATGGATTTTAAAAACCCCTACAAAGGTAACATATATGCTAAAACTAAAGAATTTTGGATATGGGAAGTGATTTTGTAATATTATTTGGGAAGTTACTTTATGATGAAAATATGTGTGAATGTGTGAGGAAGAGAATAGAGGGATAGATTTTTATAAGTGTTCAAGGTGAAATGGTTGGCATTTTTTAAAAAGAATTGAGTGCTCGACATTTCTCATACATCACGAGGGTGGAAATAGAAAATTTTGAAACATAAGAGGTTTAATTGTTGACATATACCCATAAAATATTTTATATAAAAATTTACAGTTCAAATATTCCCTTCTTATTATAGTATGACCCCCCCTAATTAATTTATTTTTACCATAACTGCGGTAATTAACTTTTACTGCAGTCATTATTCATTTATGTCTAAAAATAAGTTGAACTTATTACAAATTATAAATTTTCAGTATTAAAAATATCAAATAAAATTTTCAAATTTGCTAACATTTAAATGTGAAAATATAATTTACAATTTATCCAACAGACATGATGAAAAAACATGGGTTTAAAGTGAAAATGGTCAAAAGTTAAAAAAGATTTTTTTTCTAAATTAGACATGAAAATGATAAAATGAACTAAATTTGATTAAATGTATATATATATATAATTTATTGAATTTTATTATATAAAAAATTCAAAATATAATTTAACATTATAAATTATCTAAACAAAATGGATGTAATTAATTAAAATCTGGTATTGTTCACTATTCACAAAAGAAAGAAAATTATCAGAAAAATCCCTAAAAATCAACCTAACATATTATTTATTTTCCTAATTAGAAAAATTATTTTTTAAAATAGAATTTTCATAAATTGGTTAATTTTATTTTTTAATTATGTACACAAAGCACAACTAATCCTTCTTTTAGTATAAAATAGTTCTTCGGAAATATTTTATTTTTCTCATAAATGATTTTAATTTTATTTTTAATTAATAGATAGGTAATAAAATTGTATAAAATATATATTTTCATAATCTGGTAAAGATTATTCATACCATATTTTCAAATGGTTGTATTATATATTAAATAATAATGATAATAGTATATAATGTTAGGTAAATATCGGTTTTTATTGTAATAAAAACTAAACTCAGTGTTGCATGTATTGTATACTATTGAATAGATTGAATTTATTTAAAAATAAATATATAATAATTTATTGGTTTGTTATATTCTCTTCAACGCTGGGCATGGCATGACATCCATACTGTCAAATATGATTTTCTTATTGTAAAATTTATGGGTTTTACACAATGGGACTTTTAGTCCAAGAGTATTAAATAGTTTGGGTATAATTTAACTATAAAATCCAATATATTTCTCATTAATTCGAATGTTTATCCACTATATAAAAATTTATTTATCTATAATTAGACTTCAAAATATCCCATAAATTCTCCACCCAAGTGATTCTATTAGATATATCAGGTATAGTATATTTCTTCACAACTTGGGAAATGAAAATTTAATAAGGGGTGAGATCAAATACTAATTCTGGTCAAACAGAAGAGATAAAAATATAATATTACATGTGATCAAAAGACGAGCATAAAAAATATGATAGGTATAGTTGACCAAAAATTAATTAATAATAAAATGAAAGTGAAACCATATAATATACACGGAATTAAATGTAAATGAGAAGATCACATGAATAATAATAACTCTTTCCTAAGTGATGAGATTTATAATTCTTGATAACTAAATTCTTTTTGTCCTCTAGACATAGAATTTTATCTTTTACCTTATTTTGTTATACCATGGTAACTAGTATTCCTCTATGTAAAACGTCGTTAAGCCTTGAAATGTATATTATTATATAATTTTTACCTAATAATAGAAAATATAAAATAAATTTAGACAAATAAAATATCAATGTATAATAAAAAAAATATAACATTAGAAAATGTAAAGTATAAAATAATATATTTTTCAAAAGGATTCTTTTTAATAGTAAAATTTATATGTATGGTAAAACTACCAATTTATATAATTTACATGATATAAATGATTTTATATAAAAAAAATTATTATCTTGTGTCCTTAAATGAAATCCAAAACAAAATTTTACTAAAAAAACATTTAATTAAAAATAATATCAAATATAGTCTTTATTAGAAAAAATTACTTAATTCTTCAAAATTGTAATAATTGGTTTTAAAAATGAGACAAAATAAGTTTCTTAAAAATATAATTTTTTACATCGTAATTAAATATTAAACCAAATGAAAAAATTATACACTTCTACTTATTTGTTACAAATTATTGAAATTTACATTTTAGTAAAACAATATGTTTCGATATTCACCCAAAAAATTATTATTTTATAAAAATAGTAAAAATTAAAATAATGTTATTATTAACATGGAGAAAAACACAATTAATCATATTTTTTAAAATTTAAATTCAATAATTTTGGAATTTATCATTAAATAAAGACATAAAAATATATTGAAAATCATTTTCAAAGGAAAATAGATTTCTTTAAAAATAGTGCCTATGGTTATTCATATTTCTTATAATTTATTAATCAAATTGTTGTAGATATATTTTTAATATGAAATTATGGTTTGTCCATTACATGTTCTATTTCTTATAAACACAAATATAAACTCAATTTTTTGAAATGATACATTTTAAAGTATAAATAAATATTATTTGTTATTTATATATGATAATTTAATTTTTAAATATATTAGAATGGATATTGACATATATCATATAATTCAGTTACATGTATTTTTTACTCGGGAATTATAAAAAAAATTTAAAGGTAATATATTTTCTTGTGGTTTATTGTGGTTTGGTGTTGTTCGTGTCACGTATTATGAAAAAAATGTCCTAAAAATATATATAATTTGAAATATATGGGTTTTACATTCTAACATTAAAATAAAATAGTCCTCAAAATTTTAATTATTCCTCATAGAAGAAATTAACATAGTGTATTCTTAACATATTTATCATCTAGGATAAAACTTATAATATGAAATTTTCATTACTCTCTAAGGCTAGATTATGTTATTCATCCTTCATCAAACAATATCAAAATAAGATGCTGTTATATACTAAGATATGTATATATAATAATCATATACTCAACAAAAATATACCAATTCCGAACCATGATAATATCTAGTAAATTAAACCATAATGAAACCACATTTTCTCCCAAGACACTAACAAAATATTTAACCCTTAAATAATATTTATATATAGGTCATAAGATCAAATAGTAGAAACTATATTCCACAAATCACAAAATTTGATTAAATCCACCAAAAATTTCATGAATCAATTATTAATCCCAATGTTTCCAATTCTATCTAACATAATGATTCAAAATAATGTAACCCTCTATTATCTGAACATGATGTAAATATTTAACCTAATAATTATACATCCTTTAATCATGTTTTCTTCAATATTTGTCACTAAAATAATATAATGTTGATATAATATAAGTTGTCACTATTATCGGTATAATTTAATATATTATTTCAAAACCTATAAAATGAAACATTTGAAGAAAAATTCATAGATATTTTATATAATCAATAAACAAATAAAAATATAACAAAAGATCATTAGTACTCACTAATGAATATTATCAATGGTATCGAGATTAAATTTTTATTATTATATCTACTTTACTACCTTAGGTATAACTACAAAACATACATTTTTCATTATAACAGTCATATAATATTATTCACTACTATTTATGATTATTATCATATTCAGTTATAAGATATTATGTTTTATAGACACATAACTTTATTAGCTTCATCTACCTGATATTGTTTTACCCAAATACTAAAACCAAAATGGATATAATAATATCCAAAATATAAAAATGAAAAAATTAGTCAGAATATGTTTCCCCCTATGCCAGCATTGTTTTTAACATAAGATACATTTAGATCAACATCATAATCTCACTATTCAATCCTTGGTTATCTGTGGCCATTTCCCCATTGTGTTTTCTAAAATAATTAATTTAACATCATACTAAATTTCTTTATAATGGATCATAAAGTGAATTAGATTTACCAATGTATATCCCTCGAGAGTGTGAAACTAGGCGTTTAGTTAAAAATCTTTATTATTTACAGGTTGAAAATCAAGTTAATACTAAATTTGAATTTTTAGGGTTAGTACACTATAAGTCTCTTCTAGAGATTACATTCACTTCATGTATCTAGTAATATAATTAAGTTCAATTAGAACCAAAAAAGATATACAAAGCCAAATTTTGTGTACGTTTTCATTTTCATTGACTTATCCATCTGTATCATCAATCTGTTTTAACTAAATTTCACTTATACTTATACCTATAATATTAAATATTACCTTATATAACCTAATGAATTAACTATACATTTGAAATTATTATCATCCTTAACTTATCAACCATCAAATTATACTGAAATAAAAAACCAAACACTAAAATGATCTAAATCCACTTTTGATACAAACTATGATTCCCTAAATCTTTACTTCCAATATCCGGTTATCATAAATTCTGTATCTATATTCCAGAGTTTAAATAAACCAAAGTGTCCCAATTTTGAACAATAAAAATTTGTATATAAAAAATAGTTTATTCTCAAACAATAGATATAATTTTTAAATATTTCTATTTTATAGGGTTTAGAAAAACTGTTAACTAACAAAAACCATTTATTTCCTATATAATAGATTTTTCCACTATATAAAAAAACAAATTAATCCAAAATAACTCTTAAATATATTCCACAAATATTCCAAAAAACATATTCTATTACATATGTCATGTGTAATACATTTATTCTTCAACTAGGGAAATATAAACATTATAAGGGGTGATCTTAAATTCATAGTAAGGGCATACATAAGAAATAAAATTATAATTTCATATGGTACTATAATATGAACATGAATAATTTTTAAAAAATGGGAAAAATAATAAATTCATAAAATAATGAAACTAAAAGTGTAATCTATCCAGGGATAATATTTCCAAAGAAATTATTAGATGTTTAATAATAACTGGTTCGTTATCAATGAAAATTTATAATTCTAGACAACTAATTCTAAAAAAATATTAAATTACATCATCAAATTTTACATCATGATCTTATACATAATGTTCATAAAGTCAAGGATATGTGTGTGTAAACTTTTTCTTGGATAATCACACACCAATACAACCATGCTAGTTTGTATCATGAGTCATATAGATGCATCAAGGGTGTGTCTATACTGGGCCTAAACCTTCATATATTAAGACTATTTTATTTAGAATATTTATTAAAGAATAAGATATAAAATACAAAACCAATATAAATTAATAATTAATAAACATACACATTGAAATAATCGGAGTATAGATTTTCAATATTTCCACAAATAAAAAATATATTAGATTACTATGAGAGAATCCCTAAAATTGGAACTATATAGAGTAATGCCTCATGGTTAAGTTAATAATCTACTCATTAATTTATGTATGAATATCATGGTGAGTTTCCATGTAATAATGTAATGAAAAATTGAGTATTCCAAGTGGAAATGTCTTAGAAGAAAATAATTTATACAAAAAAGGACAAATTAGAAAAGACAAATGCATTGATTCATTTTCAACAGTATAATGCCCATGAGGAAAATAGCATAATATGATTTTGGAAGTAGTCCTTGGGAAATATATATACTACAAAAAAGAATCGTGTGGTGAATAAAAATCATATCTTAATAAATTAAATTGGTATTCAAAAACCCTTACTGTAAACGTAATGTTTGTATAAAAAAGAGAGGAAAACCATGAAATTCAAATTTTATAAAATGAAAATTTTTAATTATGCTCGAATGTTAAACTAAATTGAATGTTCCATTTAAAAGAAAATATTGTGCATTATGTCAATCGGGTATCATGGAGTTGTATTTAGAGACAAATAATACATATGAATTTAGAATCATTCAATTAAAGACACTATGAGGGATACAATTTCAAATTGTTCATTAAATTCCATGAATAATGGGGAAATCGTGATATAAATTATAAAGTTTCTATTAAGTAAAAAATAATATATAAATAATTTAATATAACATAAACATGTGTCATGTAATAAAAAATTGATCTATAGAACCACTTATGACTTGTGTTTTATCTAAATTATAATCCATGATAGTTAAAGAGAACGAAATTGAATGTCAAATACCATACATGATAATTCATTATATAATAAAACAAAAATATTATCTACACACAATATAAAATTAAAGTAGTTAACAATATGATTCATGTCTTTTGAAATAATTATTGATGCCATAAAAACCCTATCAAGTAACATAATATTTGAGGCTTGAATCATTTTTAAATGAGGATATAAGAATGAATTAAAAAACCATATAAAAAATAATGATATAAAATCACAATTAATAAACTGAAACATGAAACAACATAGATAAATAAAAAAATTTGTAACTTAATTTATAGAAATTGAGTTTTCACAATTCATTACCTAAACTGTTGACTTCCACTCATGTGCTTGGTTCTCTTTTGTGAAAAAATTAATATACTAACAATATAATTTAGATCATTATTCATATCTATAAAATTTTATAAAAATCATAAATTTTTATTCTATACATTAATGATATTTTTTTCTCTACAAGTCTGTTAGAAATTTACTATTTATTATCAATATTTGGTATGAGAAATATTGCCCGTTTTGAACTAGTTTTGTAATAGAGGTGTTGTTATTTATTCTTCTCCAAAAGATCATCATTTCAAGAAGATATAAGGAAAATAAATTTATTTCTTATAGTTATTTATAATGTTATTATTTAATTATATTGTAATTTTTTCACTATCATTAAATATAAAACCGACGTTGGCCTTGTTTCAGTGATTTTTGACGAATGATTGTGGGAAATTAGATTAAAGTGTAAATTATTAATTAAACCACTAAAGAGATAAAATATAATATTTATATGATCATTTAAGTCATGTTTTTTAATAAAAATATTTTATTGTCATTAGTGATATTATTTTATCCCATTTTTCATATTGGTGGTTCGTCCTACCCAAACATGAACTTACCATGCTTAATGAATGATAATGATAACGAAATAGGTTTATTAGGGAATAATATCATAATTATATAATCCTAATTATATTATTTAAATAATTTTTTGATATATAATTTGATTTTAATATACCTAAATAAATAATTATTATTCATGGTCAAAAATGAGTTATAAAACTTATTGGAAATAGCAGTCCTCACAAACACTAATTCCATTTTCATTTTTCGTAATGGAAAACAATGAAACAAGGTATAATTTATTAACATAGAAAAATAAAATTGATAATAAAGTAAATATTTGTTTAATTATATATTATTGATACAATTTATAGTAGTAATGTAATATATAAAAAATTCTAATTTATGGAAAAAATATTTTTAGCGTTGAGGACAAGAGTTTTCACATTGAGAAATACCTAAAAATATAGGTCTTAGTAATGATTATTTTGAAAGAATATAATGGAATTGAAATAGTTTTATAGTAATATTATAAGTTTTTAGTATGAATTGCAAATATAAATTTAGTTATGGTCATTAAGGGGTTGTGAGAAGAGCATTTTAGAATTGGGATGAATGGATTTTTGGTAAATATTTATACTTAATATTGGGATATCACATGTTTCACATTTCAATATATATCTAAAATAGACATTAATATATAGGTTAAAGATATTAGGTCTATAATTCATCCTATATTACTTTAAACACCTTTTAAACATTTTTTTACTCAATTACTAATATAAATTGCACTTCTATCATTTTTGGTTTTACTGTGGTTACTCGTTGTAGGAAATTTAAATAATTTTTTATTACTAAAAATAAAATATCGCTTATTAGATAAATATTACTTAGGGATTCCATATATTAAATCAATTTTATTATATAATATTTCATTAAGTAGTAAAAATAAATTTTCTCATTAAAGCCTATAATGTTTATAAATCCAGTTCAAAAATTGTATTTTTAACCGTAAGATTTAGCTATAGGGAAAAATTATAATTTATTATGATTTTAATTATATAATTTAGTTTATTATATATAAAATAAAATTTATGTTTCTTTTAAATAAATATAAAACAAATTTTTACCAAAATAGTTTTTCATTAAATGAAATGATAAAAAATTGATTTTTTTAATTTGAAAAAATGGATTAGGTCCTTAAAACATTAATCATTGGTTTTGTAAAGTCAATATAGTATTATTTTAAAATAAATAGTTATAATTTTTAATTAACAAGTAGACCAAATAAATGGTTATATACACTTTTAATTCATACAAACAAATGTTTTAATATTTTTAATTTTTGTAAAATTATATTTTTCACTATTCTTATATAAATATGTAAGTTTATATATATTGAAAAAATTAATCATATGTTAATGTTGAAATGATTAATATAAATTAGAATTTTTTAAAAAAATAAAAAATTAAATAGTTTATAAATTTATGTTTAAAAAAAATTCCAAAATATATTAAAATTTGTTTTATATGGAAATATATTTCTTAATATATTAAATATTATTATTCTTAATTACTATATATTTAAAATATAATTTTTTTAAATATATTTTTCAAATCAAAATATTTTTTATCCATGATATATTTAGTTTCTTAAATAAAAATAAAAAAACCATTTCTCTGAATGGTTTCAATTTAATGAATTAGTTAGTCTTGTTAGTTACTTTCATATAGAATTTTAATTCATTTATTGTTTAGCTTGGATAAAGACATATATTTAGTAATTATATTAAAAGCCTTTTTACCCTCAAATTTTATTGCTACATTTAAATTTTCTATATTTTTACATTAATTATTTCAGATTTGTGTTGCATATATCACACACTATCGAACATATATATCTTAATGGAATATATAATTTAAATTATTTGGGTGTTGCACTATGATCAACCAAATAGTTTTGTGACCTCTCACTAACCATGGAATTATGATGATGAAATATATCAATATACTATCCCACTATCACTTGAGTACTTTTAGTGGTTATTTCAAACCCACTTGAACCTAGTGCTCTGCCTTCACTTGATGTCAAGTGATGCATTAAGTGGCATGATCTGCAACACTTATAATCAACCATGAATACCAAATATATCACAATATATCATGCTACATCATTTAAACAATATTATATACCATTAAGGGGGTGTATGGAACACACTCAAAACCTCTCCATACTACCCCACTAGAACCACTGCATGTTTAAAGAAGTGGATAATGTTCTCCCCATAATCATAAAATTAAAAAAGTGAATGTTAATAGAATATATAGTCACAGAATACCTCACAATAAATGTCTCATAGTTCTGATTACATTATTTACTAAATATATTGAGGAATTTTTTCCATTGATCAATGATATTCTATTCTTACCTCATCCAAGAAAAAAATGAATTGAGGGCAACTAGTTAGATACCTCACTCAACTTTTGGGATTGATATTTCTGATTGATGTTATCTACTAAATAATTCCCTTTCACTAAAGTACATAATATATTTTAGTCAATGTGTTGCATGAAATATAGAAATTTTCACATTCTCATGTAGTGATCTCTCTAAATGAAGATTCAACTGTGTCTCTTGCGGTGAGAATAGAAAACAAAACACTCACCCAAAACGTAGTTTCACCAAGTATTTATGGTAAAAAACACCTATTTTATCATTAATTAGTGCGTTTTTTATTGTTATTGTGCAGTCTTAGCTATCAAGACCCACAAAAAATGAAATGATAAATCTTTATCAAAACAAATCTGAGACCAGAATGATAAGAATCATAAAAAACACATACACACCCCCTCTTCTGATACTCGAAGTATAGAATCTATTTTAAATATTATCTAAAACTCCCCAAAGGCCTTTTGAATTCTCTAAATAAAAAAACAAAAACCATAGAGCTCTCACCAGATATATGAATAGTAGTTATCTATAATTTCACAAGGTGTCCCACCATCTAGAGAGCATAACTGGGGAGATAAAGTAATAATGATGTGGAAAACACAACCCAATTCCAATATGATGCATCCACCATTGTTTTTTTGGAAAACAATTACCATGATTTCTATGCTAATAAGAAGGTTATCTGTCATGTGTATGGATGCATCATCCACCGCACCATCATTGCAGCCAGCTTTCAAATTTGGTTTCATGGAACTAACTACTATTTAATTACCAGGATATTCATAGTGCAGAATAATAATATATTTATTGTCGAATGTTAATTTCTCATGTAATTAACATATATCTGATAATGTTCTAATGATTTATATCACATTGAAAAGGGCATAATATTTCCCCATAATGATGAGAAATAATAAGTTCCCTGAAAATGTACTTAAATTTATATTCTATAGTAGAATGATAACATTTGATGTGATGCAAATGAAAATTGTTTATTGAGGAAGAGAATCATAGGACATTGTGACATCCTCTCATTGTGTACACTTTTGGTAATGTATAGATTAAGATATTATGAGAGCATAATATTTCTATTGAATATCCAAAATTTTAGCCACAATTGGATGTTCTTATATATGGAATTTTTTAATGGACTATATACTTGAATATTATTGTGAATTCATATCATTAGTTGTGTACATTGAAATATTTATGAAAATTATGGAAACATATACTCATAGTGAGCTAGAATACACATGGTCCTTCATTATAGATATTTAATTAATGAGTAATGTGAGTAAAGATTTACCGTTATATTCATTAATGTAAGATGATATCATAGAACTATTAATTGGAATAAACCGTATTAATTAAAATCATGGCTATATTTATCTGTAGGAATGTAAATTTTTGGAATGTAAAATTAAAATAAATAAAGTAAATAGAATGATGATACATTTTTTAATCTCACTTTATTAGACATATCTTGACATAAGTATTATATTACAAATATGTGTTTGTGTGATTTTATATTTATTATTGAAATTATCACAATTATCAAGGGGTTCCTTGGGGTGATTCTAGATGATAAACACACAATTTTGGTGGTTTATCCCAATTCCTATGAGAATGGGTCCAAGATGTTCAAACACATTGTGTATCCAGAACAAAAATTAAATCCAATACTAATTGAACATGTAAAATAAATATTATTTGCGTTTTTGTATACATAATTATTCTTTTTTGGTTAGTGGAATATGTTCATTCACCATTTATTCAAGAGAGTAATATATTATTGGAATATTATATATATTTATTATTTGGGTAATTCTTTATTTATTTAAATGACTATATATAAGATTATTATACATATGGATATTCATATGGGGACATATATTTATTTATGTCTCTACACAAATATTAAATGAATATTTATTTTCTAATATTATGAATATAATAAATATCTATTTATCCACATATAATGAATTGAAATTAATTAATATAAATGAACATAAATTATTATAAATATAATAAATATATGGATTAATGAAGGATTGATATTAATGTTTGGGTCATAAATGGTAAATAATATTATTTGTGTAAATATTTATTTCAATATTCAAAGAAATAATATTTTTGTTCACTAGTTTAGAGAATATCGAATAAATAAAAATATTATTATTATTTATCCATGGGGTTATCTAAGAATTTGGATAATAATAAGGTCCAATATATAATTACTCAATTTATAACCATAGGTCTAAATATACCAAATTACATCATTTTATAATGAAGTCCATGTTAAACATTGTTATGCCAAATGATTTATATAGATAATATTGTCAATTCCTATACAGATCATCTCTTAAATTTACCTCAATAATGGACGGAAAGCCTCTACCATATCACTCATAAGTCTAGTGATAACTAGAAAATTTTTCCCACCTCAACAGTTTTCTATTATGATCAATTGTGATTGACATGAGAACTCTAATCACCCATGCTAGCACCTAATAAATTCTACAGTGATGATAAAACGTTTGTGAAATATGTGTAGGCTTTGTCTAAAACGAATCGAGAAATGATTACTCTAAAATATTAACTATTATATAAGAGGCCTCAGTAAAATCATCAATTAATATAAAATTCCAACAGGAAGAGATTATTTATCTATTATCAAATTAATTACAAAGTATACATTATAATCATGTCTTGTCAATTCCAGTGCTATTATTACTTCTAATTCTATGGAGAAATCAAAATTATTTAGTGAAAAATATTGTTGTTCATGTTTTGTACATCGTACTACATGAACAATAACCACATACTAGTATTAGAGTGTTTTTATAACAATTTATAGTGTTTCTTAAATTATTGACTGATTATAAACATTTTTTATAGTCTTCCACCTTTACATTACTCATTATTTAACCTGGAGATTAATTTACTAGTTTTACATATTATAATAATATTTTATTAAGATTCAAATTAATATAAAATAATTATGAATGAATGATTATTCTATAAGGATGTGCTGATTATTCTGGTCGTCAGACATGGACACATTACATGCAACCAAAAGTACCCATTGTGTATAAAAGATCACTAAACCTATACATGCTACATGATACATGGAAGAATAATTCATAATATTGTGTGATAAATTTAATTCCCCCCACATCATGTTTGGGCTATCATTATACATGGTTTGTTTAACCACCCTAAATGTAGCCAGCATACCGTATGTTTCATCTATATGATGTATTGGTGAAATTAAAACTAACCATGTTGTCAAATACACAGCATAACATCACATGAGACTGAAATTCTATATAATAAATGAGAAACATTGTGTGTAGGAGGAATACATAATATGTGACCTATTATTTCCCCTACATGAAAAAATGTCGTGTCTACAGGAGAGTTACATTGATTGAAAACAGAAGACCACACTATATATTTCTTTATAGTACGTGTCATGTAATCCTTCCAAGACACACATAATTTCCTTAAGAATTTATTCCATATATAGGTAATGAGACAAACAATGTGTATAGCTCATTAGTACATGTCATGAAATAAACCAACAAAAATTGATTTATTATTACATAAAAAATAATTAATTATTGCATTAAAAACTAATTACACTATTAATGTATGATTATTTTGTGCTTTAATAATGGTTTTCAGAATTAATAAATACTCAATTAATTTAATATAATCACTAACACTTAATGGTCAAGCCATTTCTTTTATATATTGAATTTATGATTGGTATCTCCATGATACATTAGATGGTCATTAAATTAATGGGACTTGATTAATTAATTAATTTGTTGAGTTAAAATGGTTTTCTTATCTAAATATTAATTAATAAATTATTGTGAATACTAGGTAGTGTAATTTCTCAGATTTGTTGAATGATATGTGTTTGACCAGGAGCTTGTACCAGTCATTATATATTATTGGTTTACAAAATTCAATATGGAATGGTTTTTGTAATAATTTGATAAATTAAATAATATTCAATGATTCATTAATCCTATATCATTATGTGAGGGTCTATGTGTCAACAATATCTTTTATGTTAACTCCCTATATAAAATACATTGGATTCCCTAACTTATATGTGAGATAAATTATTTAATTGATGGATCTATCTAGTTAGTATAGTGAGTTCATGTTTGGAGATAATGGATATCTAATATAATATGTACAAAAGAGGAAATGTGGAATGTTGAAACTAGTTGTAAGAATGGTTACAAGAATTAATTATCTAGATTCAAGGGTTGTGTTTTTATATTTTGGATAAACCAACCATTAGATAAGTTCATTTTAATACCACTTTATTGATTTTATTTCTATTTATTGCATGTTTAATCATGTATATATATAAAACTCATTAAAATAAATAATTAAATATAATACATGATGGTGATAAAAAATATTACAGTATATGTAAATTTCATCTTGACACTCTTAATCTCATTTGTAAAATCAAATTATTATTAACAATAATTTGATGAGTTAAAATGGTTAGTTTTCAAATTATGAAAAAAATATATAAAATTAAATATTAAGTCGATATATCGTTCACCTTCTTATGTTGTGTCAAACTGTAGTTAAAATAGCACGAATGGAAAAAAATACGGTACTTTAAATTATCATTTAATTATAACATGAGTTTTTTTAACTTATCTTAGTTCACATTAATATATGAATAAAAAAGAATTAATTTGTGTAAAAAATATGCAACTGTGATAGAAATACATATCATGGATTTTAGGTTGGAAACAATATTAATACATAAATATATTCAAATAACATGTTCAAATAATGCCTTGCTTTTGATAATTTGAATAGGGATACATTATACTATAATATCCATGTGACAATGTATTCTGAAACCAATGTTGAGGGAAATTGGTTTGTGATAAAATAGTAGGAGACATGTAAACAAAATTATTCCTTCGTGTATTTTGGAAATACAACTAAAAAATATAATATATTTTTATTTAATTTAGAGTATTGTGAGATAATTCTTCATAATAGTATGATACATTAGGATACAGACCATGTCCATGTGGGCACATAATTATTTGGGTGGTGCAGTTGTCTCAAAAAATAAAATAATATAAGTCTATAAAACATTTTATAATTCCATATACCTGTTCAACCATCTCAAACAACTACTGACAGTGAAATGGATTCCTATAGGATGTACATGGGAATTATTCAACTGTATAGTATGTTTAAATATTATTTATGTATAGAGAACTGATATCACAATGTATGAAAACATATTACCAGACCCTCATATCTCATTTACTATATATCATGGAAGTGAAAGAGTAACTTAATTGAAATTTAATTGTCACTACAATATACTTGTTTATACTATAAGATGGTAATTATTTATTTATCTTTTTGTAAATATAATTAAGTACACTAATATGGTAGTGAAGTATACATGTCCTTATCGATTATAACAATTCTATTAATATCCTAAAAACACCCTTATCTTCTAGGTTACCCTTATTCATCCAAATAGATAAATAATATGGATTAAAAAATCGTGAATATTTTGAAAAAAACCTTACTAGGTAAATAAGGGTTGTGTGAAACTCAATCCCACAATAGTTTTGTTAAAAAATAAGAATTCCAAATATGAAAATCCAAAGACTATTTTATTATATAGTTCTTTTAAAAAACATTTGATCAGAAAAATTATTTAAAGGTAGAGCATAATTGGTTATTTTATTACCTTATTGTTAGTACAGTCCTTCGAAAAGTAATTTTAATGAATTGAGGAATAAGAGATTAGGTTATTATACTTCAAGAATATATTCATAACGTTTCTATTCAACACTTTCATATAAAATTTTAATATTTCTACAACCTATATGTAAAAAAATAGAAGAAGCATTTAAGAATTTAATGACTTCTATTTGAACTAAAAATAATCTAAGAATATCTAATAACTATGTCATAGAATGGGATCCCACAACATTTGATTGCCATAATTAATTTAATCTAGTTTTTATTAAGTCTTATAAAACATTTATCATGATGTCAATTCAAAGAAAACGAGTCATTATTTCTTTTATATAATTTTTTAAATGTTTCTCAATACATTTATATTAATTCATTTATACAAGAATCACCTAGATTCATTTAAATATATTGATAAATAGAAATTAGAATATTTTTACCCAATTTAGAAAAGATAATTTTTTTATCAAGAATACCTAAAATGTTTTAAAAAATGATATACCCAGAAAAAGTATTTAGTCTCCTTATATCTAAAGAATCTAAGGTATAATCGACATGTATTGGAATTTATTTTTAGAAAATGAAGAATTTATAAATAATAGTTATGTATAAATATTTCTTAATATATTTAGCACAATAACTTGAACTATTCCGAAGATAAATTAGATTAAATTCATATACTTCACTAAATTTTTAAATTTAATTTTAGGAATGATAAATGAATTTATTGAATGTTCATGGTAAAAGATACAATATTCCACGTGCTAGTATAATATTTTGTATCATAATTAAATATTCATTGATTATTTGATATATATTGAATGTTTTTATAAATTTACATTAGCATTTTCGAATCATATTTTTAGTTATGATAAATGTATGTTCAATGAATAATGTTATTATGATTTTAATTCATCCATTATTAAAACCTATACATGTTTAAAAAAAATTAGTGTAAAAAAAGACCATAATAAAACTATTTTAAAGAATATGTATACCCTATATTGTTATAATATAATAAAAAAAATTATTCCAAGTCCCTAAGACTTTTTTATAGGACTTATTTATAAATACATTTATTGATTAAAATGAATATCATGAAAATAGAAGCAGCGTCTAAGTTAATGGTTCTATTTCTACAAATCATATTAACATTCCAAATATATAAAATATTATTGACCATAAAAAAATAATTTCTATGAGGGATGTATAACTATTTTGAGATAGTGGGAGAAAAAAATAAATTAGTTTAATCTTCGATTAATATTCAGATGTTTGAATGAGAACATATCGATCCATAATTGTTAGAGGATGGAATTTACCCAGAGTCACATACAACATAAGATGGTTTAGACCATATTGGTTGTTTTATATTACCCATTATGGGTGATATATTATTCTATAATAATAATAAATCTTAAATAGAGCAGTATGTTTCAAAAAAATATTATTTTTATATAATTATGAGTTGAAAGTTATATTCTATGTACCATGATTGATTATGTGTTTTGGTGGATAAATTAAATTGTCTGGTGGTTATTCAATTGAAATAATATGTGGTTGGTACATGTTAGGTGCCAATAAGGCTTGACTAGTTATTTTATCCCTTCATTATAAAATATATTGATAATATATTCATTATAGATATTATGATCATTATATTTGGCATCATATATCAAGGGAACATCCCTTAGAATTTACATAATCATTGATATCTATTTGATGTGACAGAAAGATAGGCGACATCAAGTAAATCCAATATTTATTGAATGTTTCAAGGATAAATTTATTTAATTGATCTATTTATTTGTCAAAATAAGTGTAATGATCATATATTATTCATTTTAATTGAAATTGTATCTGGTTTTTATAATAGGTTAGTTTGAGTGCTATAAGTTTTATGATTTTTTTAAAACATATGGTACTTTTTTAGTATTATATTTTTATAACAACTTAATTTCTCCAAAATGACATAGGTTTAATCCCGTGATCTAGGCAACTCAATATTCTAGCATATATTGAGGTTTTTTAAAATTCATTTCCTAATACTCAATTGAATTGATATTGAAAAATTTAAAATGGAACAATAATCCAAATTTATTCCAGTGACACACAGTAGTCTTACAATGGATAAAATACATATTAATAAGACTATATTTTAATTCAATTAGTCATTTCATAATTTGTAAAAACATTTATTTTGTTTACACATAAATAGTTGAATGAAAATTTCAAATGATACTAATTTAACCACATTAAATGGACATCAAAACATTCTAATAGTTCGCAGGGTATCAAAATTATATAAGTTATTAGTAATTGAATAAATGTGAAGACTATTTATTAAGAAATAAACCATGTATCCTTTTATATTTGTTGATATAGTATCAATTTAAAGTTTAAGTAATATTCATGGGTTAATCATTTTAAATGAATATGTTTCCATGTCCACATTTGATTGCATTTTTTGTTCATTCTGATTCATCTTAATAAGAAAATTAAAACTTGATTTTTTGATTTAGATTTCTATATTGATAGAAAAAATTTAATAATATCATGATGAAGTAATATCTATGGTATTTTCAAAACATTTAGGGAAGAGAAAAATTTGTATAATAATCATATCGTCTATTCTGGGATTTTTCCAGAGAGATGAGATTGAATTTAGAATATAATCCATAGGTAGTGAGGAAGGATTAATAACTATAATAATATCACATAAAAATGATGGTTAAAGTGTGAGGCTAACAAGTTGGTTGTTAGTAGTTGGGTCTAATACATGTGAGAGTCTGTTTGAATTGGTTCCCTAGAAAAAATTTCTACTTGACTATTAGAATATTCATAATGTTGAATATTAAATTATATCTTATCACATGAAAATTTATTTTCTTACATGATATTTATGTGATAGTATTATTAGGGATTATTTTTCATTCAATAGGTCATAATAGTTCCCATCCATGATCAGAAGCCAAAATTTCCATGAATGTATTCCTATATATATTCTATATAGATGGGTGATATTATTTCACAAGACTCAAATGATATATGATATCAATGGTAGAGACTTATAAGACTTTGTTACACCTTCTAGCTGTGTACACCATTGATAATATTTAGGGTTTGATATTATGAGAACATTATCCTATTTAAGAAATACATATTAATATGTTTTATAATATTTTATTATATTTGGATGTGGTAAATGGTATATAGTATTAATGATGATTATTATTTCAAATCATGATTCATGTACATTGATGAATTGATGAAAACCATGAAAAAATATTTGTGCATTGATCTACGATACATTGGGTGCATCACTAGTGATATTTCATTAATAAATAATATGAGAAAGTATTTTTTTTAATTCCAATATTTAATGGATGTTTAAATCCCATGGCCTTTGATGGAAATGGTACTACGTCATTAAATCCATGGTCACTGTTTCTTATTGGAATTTTTTCAAGAAGGTAAAAGAATGAGACACCAAGAAAATAGTTTGATAACATAGGGATGCACCCTTCTTTAGTAGAGATATCGTGATATATGGATTATATTACAAAGTGTGAATTCATATTAGGTTATATGTCATTGTGACATTAACTTCTTTCTCAATTTGAGCATGGGATTATTTGTATATGCTAACCTTGTAATTTAGTTAGTGTGGCCAAATGCCATTACGAATGTGCCTTAGAGGGTCACACTCTAAGTATATTCGGAACCTTAGTTAAAATGAATATGAATTCAACATGTTGAATAAATATTATTTTCATATACTATTTAATAATTATTCATGTTTTTTTATTGATTATACTCCGTCACTAGTAACTCTATAGAATTGTGTAGGAGTTTAATATTAAATAAATATTTATTCTCCAGGTATTTTTTTTAATTATGTGAATATGTATAATATTTTTTAGCTATGTTATATTGAAATTGTAAAAAAATTATTTGTTGGTTGTGTGAAAAAATTAATAAATATTTATCCATTTATATTTTGAATATATTTTTTTATATTTTTTAGGATAAAATAAAGTGATATTTATTTGTTTTAATAAATAGATATTATTAATAGTTATTTACATAGAAGGAGGATTATGGGACGAGATTAATGGTATGATGATAACTAATAAATAAATATTATTTGAGTAAATATTAGTTTATTTATTCATGTAAATAAAATTTTTACACACATATTTACCATATTTGAAAATAATAATAATAATATTATTATTATTTATACATAGGGTACACCAAAGATTATGATAATAATAAGATATCTTGTGAAATTATTCATTCTCTAATTGAAGATCAATAAATACCCTAATATATCATTTTTTACTGGAAATTATATATAGAAACCATTAGGAAAAAAATATTTCTACATATAATCCTCTCAATACCAAGAGGTTCCTTATCATAAAAAACTCTCAATAGAATGGAAAAATACTCCACCGTTACCCTATGGATTATACATAGAGCACGAGTAATTTTTTCCCACCTCAAAGAATTAAATTGGGACTGGTGATGAATAAAAAAATCACTCGAATCATATATTCTAGTATATAAATAATTCATTGAGAATTATCAAAGTTTTGTAGAGGACATGTTGATCACTACTAAAGGGAATAAAACCATGATTCTTATAATGAAACCATGACATGAAATTTGGTCTCAACCAAATCCACAATAATGAAAGATTTATAATGAGGAGAAATTATTTATCTTGATTTATATTAATATTAAATTACATATGATGTTTCTCTTTGATAGATTACATGGATGATACTAAATCTAGTTACGATGAGATATTTGAATATGTTAATGGAAAAAAATTCGGCATAGGTTTGACCACATCAACTTCAACCTAGAACTTTCATCAGATCTGCAAGGATACCACAAGGAATTTAGTCATTGAAGGGAAAGTATATGATATATCATTGAGGGTTGTGTCTATATAATTTCATATTGTATTTCCCATCATGATATAATAGATGGAAATAAAGTAGATGTTTCACTAATATAGAGTCAAAGAAATGACTATTGGCCTCCTAGGGGTGGTCAGGGAGACGCTTCGAGGATGTTATAGAAATAGAGAAGAAGTAGCTATAGGATGTGGTTGATTTTATGAATTGATACCACAACGACATTTAGGAATTCAATTATTGGATTAGAGATCTAGTAATCATTTATTAAATCAATTATAGACAATGAAGTGATATAACTATGTGTATCATGGATTTTTTGATCTATGATCTTTGTATTATCTAATATATCCTTGTTTTTTAACAATCTAGTGAAATTTTATTTTATCTTAATATCTATTATTCAATAACTATAGATACTAATCGATCCACAATCTTGATCATTTCTTCTAGAGAATACTAATGGGGGAGATTTTATGATGACAATCATCGTCTTGTATTGTGAAATATCACTAAGAAGAGAGAGGATCATGTGGGATCCCTTAATATCTATTATGATGAAATATGACATAATTCATGGTATGTATTGGATATTAGTTCACATTCACATTTTGGTAATTTACAATTAATAGAAAGATTCATATGTGTTTATGGATCATTATTTTCATTCAGTAGTGAGAAAAGTTTCATGAATTTTTAATTTGATCTCATGTGTATCAATGGGAATATGATTTCCCACTAATTTGATAGCCTATCCCTTTGGGAATCATAAATTTTAAACTTTTGATTTCAAGAAATGGTGGAGGATTTTGAGAATTTATACCCCAATGATATACCTTGTATAATTAATTATCTAAAGGATGATTTTTCTATGTACTTACTTTGTGGGATCTTTGCTATATTTTATACAACATATCAGATATCCCTTTCTGAGAATTAAGAGTCAAGAGTGTGATTGAGTGATCTTCATAGGAAGGGATTAAATACACCCAAATGTTCTATAATAATGGGGATTTGAGCATGATGTTTTTCAATGAATATAATTTCTTAAACCCAGTGAAAGTGAATAATAAATACCCTTTACCAAGTGTTGATAACCACTTTTATTGGATTATGTGTGATAAGTGCTTCTTGAAGATTACACTCAAGAAATTCTATCACCAACTATAAATATGTGGGGTTGGTGTACAAGAGATTAAATTATTATGTTTCTAAAATTATTATATGTTTTTCTTGATTCCCTTTTATGTGGAGAACCCCCCAGAAATATTTATGGGGTTTATGAACCTAATCATTCTACCTTTTCTATAATAATTAATGGTGGTATTAATTTTTTACATCCTTGTTTAGTTGGAATTAAATTACAATAACAATGATTACTTGAGGATAGATTTTAATAATCTTTAGAATCATTGATTTAATGGGATACTCTATAAGTGTTAATATTTTATTTGAGCAGGGAAATTACTAGGAAGCATTATCTCAAGGGAAGGAGTGGTTTTACACCCAATGAATATAAAGGTAGTGAAAGACAGGGATGTACCCAAGTGTGTTAAAAATTTGTACTGTTTACTTTGTAATACTATATATTATTTGAGGAATTTATATAATTTTCTGGAATTATAAATCATTTTATGTACGTAACATTGAATGTGAATCTATTTTTTTAGTTAAAGTAATGATTTCCTTTGGGGAGTTTCATAAAATATTGAAAAATACTCAAGTTATGAGACTATTATAAGATGGATTTGCGTACATGGTGTTCTATGTTACCTCTAGTGATGGTATTAGATGAGTTTTTATTCAAGGAAGACAAATGATTAATTATAAGACTTGAAATATAAGATCTAAATAAATTCCTTATCATCCAATGAATAAAAACAAATCCAATATAAAAACCTCAACCCCTGTAACCACGCGGCTATAGATATATTTATTACATTATAATATGATAAATGAGATCATTTCAGAAATATTTTAATAATTATCTTGTTTTGGTAAATTAGATACATACCTAACCCATTCAGTACATTTTAAAAAATAAATTATAGAATTTGAATGCAAATACTATGCATCTTTTAACTCGTATAATTAGTGTGTCCTCATAACGTAAGGAAAGGAAGAAAAATAATGTGTGGGATCATATTCTCATTAAGTGTTATGTATGACATAATATATCATGAATCAATAAGGAATTATGAATATATAAATTTAAATAACTGAACCCACATTCTATTTAAAAAATAACTTCTTGGTACTCATTATAAAACTCTTAATCAATATTCAATTGTAAATATTTTACAAGACATTCCATTTAATCAACTACATTAGTAAAAATGTTATAATGGATAGTTTCAGAGAAATAATCTCATGGATAATAATATTTATATTATCAATGATGGAATTTCATAATTTTTAATTTCATGATATCAGAAATCATGCAATTTATACAATCAAGACCATTCTATATGAGAATTTAAAACAATTGGTAGGTATACACTAGAAGGTCATTTATTTATAGCTTTCTAATTTCGCTTAGTACACTTTTGAAAGAATAAAGGGGATATATAATTCCATGTCCCACATGTCACTCCATGTAAAATGCATTCCTCATATTTTTAATGGTTGATTTTATACAAGATCTATATGTCATATCATTAAATATTTGTATTGAGTAAGGAATAAAAATTTATCAATATTTTTCACAGTCAATCGAATAATTTAGTTATCTAACCCTCAAAGCCCGGAGCCAGTGTCTACTACCATTACATTTTCCTGATTAAAAGGAATCAAATCCTTAAATACCTAAATGTTCATTAGTCATGGTATACTAGATACATACATTAATCTTTTATTACAAATACATACTCTAATTACAAATATTTTTATATATAGGATAATAATATTATTCTACATATAATACAATATAATATCTTTATTAGTACACATCAACGATTCCTACAGAAGGGAAAAAATAAAGATGATCTCAAATGCACAGTAAGGGTCATGCGTGGAGAATGAAATACTAAATCGATGATAATAGTGCATATGGAAGAGTAATAAATGAAGAAACATTCCATGAAATCAATAAATTGTGATGTTAGTGTATAAAAAATAGGGAAAAACTAATATAATAAAAACACATGCCCTTTAAATAAATGGATAAATACAAATAAATATTGATAGGTAAGAATCTAAAATGCTTATCATTTAATCAATGAATTGAAAATGAAATGTGTGAATAGATATGTTGAAAAAAATATCATGGATAGATAATAAATAATTCCAAAAATAATAATTCTTAATGATTGGATGGTATGTTTCCTTGGTTTATAGTACCTTGACCATAAGGACCTTCCAAAAGATGATTAATAACATATTGGATGAAAAGCTCAATTATCTTAGTCTAGCCAACTAATATCATCCCATGAGACAACTAATGTATTTTGTATATAGATATTTCTAGGACCCACCAATGTCATACTTATCCAAAGAATTTCTCATATATTGAATAACAAATTTAATTCGTTAAGAATGTGCCTTATCAGACATCCATACTGTGTAAAGGATATGGATTTATCAATATTTTCCCAGATATGAAATAAGTCTCAATGTGAACACCATATGTTGCAATGGTATAAATTTTAGGAAATTATTATGTCCATGATAAATGATATTAATATTTTGGGTAAATACAAGGTTTAATTATCATAGGAAATTAAATATTTAAGGGTACTAACAATATAATCAAGTAAGTGATTGTAAATTCTATACTTGGCTAAATAAATGATATAATTTAGTGTAATAATAAGAATGGTATCAAGACAAAATATAACTAGTGGACTGAAAATAAATGGTTGTCTTGAATGATGAACATAAATACTATAAGATTATCATTTCAAAATGTTGTTTATGAAAATATCCTTTAATTTTTTTTAATTTTTTTTAAAATCAAATCCTTTAAATATTAGTTTTGAGAAAGAAAGTGTGCTAAAAATTAATCTTTTATATATCCACGATATGATTTTATGAAATGATGGAGGTTAAATCAATACATATCATAAAACCAAAAAAGAATATTCCATCTTCATAGTAAATGGTTATAAAAGTGAATTGTTCAGAATGTGACAAAAATATTTCATTGGACATTTTAATATAATAAAAAAAGTTAAATTTTTTATTCAATAAATATTTTTTGAATATTTAATAAAATCATCAAATCCTTTATATAAAATATGGATTTAGGAAGTAATCAGGTTCTCTCACTAAATAGATAAATAATTGTGGTTCTTCTTAAAAAAATTAAAACATTTTGTGAACAAAAGAATGAGAAAATGGAACTTATATTAGAAAAAAAATAATGAATAACATTTAGAGTATAAAATGTATTGTTTTATTGAATAATGGTCTTATAATTTCCTCGAATGGAATTTAATGTGTAAAATATTCCAAAATAAAATGTTATTGTAAAGAAAACTCTTGAGAAGGCCATAATGTTGATGTGAGACTCAAATAATGAAAAAATTATGTGTGTAAAATTTAAATCAACAAAATAGAATAAATACCGAAATATATAATAAAAAATTGATTAGATAGATATTCTTAGAATATTAATGACAACGTGGAAGATGAGTAAATCAAGGAATGTAAACTTGGTTATGAAATTATTTCCCACTTGTTAACAGTTAATTAAAATCCAATTGGATGAAATAATTTAAATACAAACTCTAAATTCCATGAAGATAAAATAAATCATTACATAATATAGAAAAATGTGAGGTTGATATGCCATAAAAAATATTATGTGTTGAATATGACATTAATATCACAAAAGTAAAATGCGAGATAAATATCCCACACTTTATCCATTATTTTTCTTGTATAGTTTTTGAAATATATTATAGTGATTTAAAATATGTTAATAACTTATAACATAACCATTAAAAAATTCTCAATATCATGTATTAACTTCTTATGATATCTTATTACCCGTTGGATTACAATATTTCATTATTTTCTCTATTTTTGGGGGTTAATTGTTTAGTTTCTTGAGGTTGTTTTGACTTGTTATTAGTTGTTCACATTAATTATATAATTATTCATTAATATCTATAATTTAAACACTTATTTAGATATCATATATATTCTGTATATTAATATTTTTAATAATCCATATTATTTGAAGATAATAAATGAAATGCACCGTTATGGAGATGGTAGGCCATACAAATTCATGAACTCTACTTCCATTTATTTTGTCTTATTTAAAATAATGAAAATTAAATTATATATATATATTATAAGTAATTCATCATATATATATTTTTCGTATATTTCCAATATTTTTTTAAAACCATTTATTATATGTTCCATGTATGTTGTGAATGAATCAAATCACTTTGAGGAGGTGGTAGTCTACACTTCCACAAACGATGTTATCATATTTAAAAAAAATAGAACAGTTGAATTTATGTGTTATATAATTATTAAACATTCATCAGGACATTATAAATATTATGTATATCATTAATAGTCATAGTTCCCATCATAATTTCCAACCATGATAGGCGGTGAATGAAAAATTAAGAATCATCATTTTGTAAGGTAGTAGTTTTCCATACACGAATGGAAAGTTCATTGAATATTTTATGAAAGTGTGTGTAGGTGTAAGTAAAAACATTATAATAATAAAATAATTATATTTAGGATAATTATTTTATTAAATAATCATTTAATAAGAAAAATTTATTGTTTGGAGAATGAAAATAAACTAAATATTTTGAGGAAGGATGTTACCTCTTAATCGGGTTACTCCTTTGGATTTGCACAAAATAGATTACGTGGTTTTATTTAACCCCAAGAGAATTATTATTGTAATATTTTATGGATTATAGGAGCATATTTATTTGGATAATGATTGATCCAAAAGTTTTGAGAGGTGTGAGAAAGTGTAAGGGGTGAGTACCTTTTTATAGTGGAGGTGGATTGATATTCTTGTAAATATTTTAAAAGATAATTACACCCTTTTATTTCCAATGAAAATTTGTTTCAATAAGATACCAAATTAAATCCATGATATTATAGATACTATATATGTCCATGGAATGAATGTTTGGGATGCCTATAGGTCATTTTTCACCTTATCTTTAAGGGTTAGTCCCTCACTATGCATATTTTTATCTTAATCATTATAAATAAGTTTAATTACTTTTACTAATATTCATGGTCAAAAAAGAAGTTTAATTTATCAAAAATTATAAATTATATTTCTTATATATATGTAATCTATTTTTAAAAATTCCAATAAAAAATTTGGCTCAGTGTAATTTAAATTTAATTATGAAAACATGATGACAATGCGGGGTTTCAATGTAAACTGATCAAAAGTTGTTATGATTTTATATTAAATTTTATATGTAAAATTAATCTATTTATACATTATAACCAAAAAACAAATATTTTAACCATAAAAATAAATTATATGAAAAATGCTATTTTGAATTAAAATTTAGTATTTCAACTATTCATCAAAAATGAAACCTCACAGAAAGTTAAAAAAATAACCCATAGATAATTTTTATGTTTCTATTTTAAATATTACGTTTATATTTTAACACTATGTATATAAAATATATTTTTTAAAAAAAGGTTCACCATTAAAAGGAGGAAAAATTTATTTAAAAAAAATACAATTTTATTCAATATACAAGAATAATTCTTATATTATAACTATAAAATATATTTAATTAACATAAAATATATTTTATTTAATATATAAGATATATATTTATTTAATATCACTCACTAATGTTAATTCATTTAATTTGTTAGGATAAAACACTTTTGTGACCATAAAAATAGTTTTCTATAAAAAGATTCCATTTGTATTCAATTGATAATGATTTTAATTTCTAATAAAAATTCAACCAAAAAATTAATTTTATATTCTAATAAACCATGTATTTTAACAAATTAGGTAATATTATTCATAACAACTAATTTAACTATTTGGTTAGATGTTATTATATAAAATAATAATCTTTTATTAATATATTGTTGTTTGGTAAAACTCGGTATTGCATGTGACAAAGGCCATTAAAGAAATACTTGATTTTGTGAGATGAAAAATAACTCAATATTGAGTTAATTGTATGTTATATACTACATTTAATTTATTTATAATTTTAAATAAAATATTCATGGGGTGTTATATTCCCTTACATTCTTGGTTATGTGTGTCATACATTCCGTTGATTACAATTTTATCACTTTATAATTTCAGGGTCATACATCCTCCCCACCATAATTAAATTGCCTCCTCGTAATTTAAAATCATCTTTAGAAATATAGAATTTGATAACTCATATGTTTAAATTAAATTTTGTGGAAAGGATTCGTAAAATATCATCTAGAAAATATAGAATTGGAACTATATAAGCTACATTGACTAACATATTATAAGGTCTCTAGGTAATATATTTTTAGTTACAATTGGAGATACATACCTAGTAGAAAATTGAAAATAATTATAGGGAGTTATTTAGGTCATCAATAAAAATCAATTGAATAATCAATAAAATGATTAGGGCCTCAAAGCCATAAAATTTTGATGATTAAAGAGACCACCATTTAAAAAAAATAAAGTATTTGGAATTTTTTTTAATAAACAATTTATTATGTTGAATAATTATTTTACAAACTATATATATATTTAAATAGTAATAATTTATATATTTCTATACAACATTGATAAATTTTTTGCTTTTATAAATGTCAAATTCATCCATTACTTATAGAAATGATATCCAAAAATTCGATTTGATTCTTGAATCACTAAACTAAAATTTTAATGGATTATTAGGCCCATAAAATAAGTCATTACATCTTTGTATACATATTTTGAAATATTAAAATGGTAAATACATTTCACTATAATCCAAAATGAAATAAAATTGGATCACAATTAAAATTCATTTTCCAAATTGTTTAACTAAAAATAATGATATATTGACTATGGAAATGTGTAGGTAATTAGTTTTCATTAAACCCTTATTGTCCTTTGGTCATGGGTTCATGTAAAACTACATTTCTAGACATGATGGGTTGTCACCCTGAATAAAATTTTCATTTTTTAAAACTGTATAAATATAATTTCTTCATCATTTTTGATATTATGATTTATATCCTTGAAATTAAATATCTTTTTTACTGAGGGTTTCACTATATAAGTTTTTGAAATCCTATTAATCTTATTTTACTATTAATATAATGTAATTAATTATCATAATAAGATTAAGGTTTATCAATACCTTTAATCTAATATCTCTAAATTCAGTTTAATTAATACATAAATATAATTTCTACAAAAACAAATATCAAATTAATGATTTTTGTTTCCATGAATTTATTCCATTGTATCCATAATAACATAAAAATGAATAAATTCATAAGAATTAGGAATTCTGGTCACCATAATACAATAATCCAAACACGGTATCCATCACTCTTATGATAATGTGTACATATGTTCTTTTAAAATTTTAAAAAATCATAATATATTTCATGATTATTATAACTAAAATAATATTTTGTGAAAAAAATTCTACAATTCAATTATATAATCCTAGTATATACATTAAAAATTTTATTTTAGCATAGTCATATCATCGGAGAAATGTTCATCTTTTCTCATTCATTGGAAGTACATATTTAAATACTTTATAATAGTTTGTAATGAAAAGGTGAATTATCATAAGAGGATCCCCTAGTAGTGTCAAACTGGGTGACCTATAAGGCTCAATTTATTGTACCATGTTTCACATGTGTCAGGACTAACACACATTGTTGGAGTTATTACCCCATTGTACATATATACTAGAACCACATAAACTTTATTATCCATATATTGATGTATTTCTAGTAATACTCGCATAATCTCTACCTTAAAAAAATTATAAGATGTTCTTCTATAATTATTCTAAAATTCCACCAGAGGAATTTGTTATATAATCAATGGTTTCCTGATTCTATTTCACAAGGTTCCTAGAAACCTTTATCTGGTTCTAAATATAGTGAACCAAACCCACAAACAAAGAGATGGTATCTACAAACATCATATTTGAACTTTTGAATGAATTCAAATATCAAAGGACCGAAGAGTTTATCAGTCTTGGAAAATCAAATAAATAAAACATGGTCTAATTAAAAGTGAATACACTAAATAAAAACATCATTTTTTTATTTCTGGGATAATAACATTATTACAATGATGATATCATGGTATATCTTTCTTAACACAATTTAGATTCCTAGGGGAGAGAAACAAAATAAGGGTGATCTCAAAATCAATGTATGATTCAAATATATGTTAAGTAATAATTAATCAATGATAATAGTCAATATGGAAATGTAATAAATGAATAAAAATGTCTTGTAATAAATAAAATTGTTATGAAGGGTATGAAAAATATATCAAGATAAATAACTGAAAGTGTACTCAATGTAAATAACTCGATAAGGAAAAATCAATATGACATTGTACGAAATTGAAAACATTCCTTTTAATCAATGAATAAAAAAGAAATGAATCCATAGATATGTCAATGAAAACTATTATCCATAAATAATAATTTAATAAACATGAAGGAAATGGTTATTTATTGAACACCATGTTTTCTAGGTACATGCTATCTTTACCATCAAGTCAATTCACAAAATGGTTTATAACATATTTGGTGAAGAAACCCATTTTTTCAGGCAATCAAATTGATTTCAACCAACGAGTCTACCGATGCATCGAAGGGATATCTATAATTTTCCCCACTCATGTTGTACCTTTCCAAACAATTCAACATATATTGAATATTAAATTTAAATGATGAAAAAATTTCCTTACTAAATATCTATATTTTTTAATGGATACATATTTCTCAATATTTCCCCCGATATCTAATAACATTCAACGTGAAAACCATATGTACAAATGGTATAAAATTTAGTCAATAATCATATCCATATTTAATGATATGTATATTTACAAAAATTAAATGTTTAATAGTATTAGAAAATTGAATATTTCAAGGGAATAGACAAAGTAATCAAGGATGTGAATGTCAATACTATCCTTGGCCAGATCAATAATTAAGCATCAAAATGAAAAATAAGGATGGTATTAATACAAAAAACCCCACAATTAGTAAATATAAATGGTTTTTGTCATTGATTAATATAAATAATAATAAAATATGTTTTGAAAACATTCATGGGGAAAATATCAATTTTTTATTTTGGAAAACATTTTGAAAATACTTTCAAATGAAAATAATTTTTGAAAACCTATTATTTGAAATGTAATTAATAAATTTTTCATTGTAAAATTAAATGTTATGAATGTGGGTAAATTTTTACATACATTACAAGGTAAAAATATGATTCTATTTGCATGGGTAAATGTTGTGAAAGATAATTATTTTGAAAGAGACATGAATATTCCTTTTGAAATGTTTGAAAATACAAAGAGGTTAAATTTTACATTAGTAAATTATTCTGGAATGGTGAAAAAATGACATAAAACCAGTTTATAAAACATGTTTCTTAGAAAAAAAATACTATCTATGACTAAAGAGATAGATAATGTTTAGTTTTCTTAAAGATATTTCCTAAAACATTTCATGTACCAATGAATGGAAAATGGTACTTATAATTTAATAAAAAGTCATGAATATCCAGATGATAATAAAATTAAAGTGTTTTTTGGTCAATTGTCATATAATTTCATTGAATATAAATTCAACCTTAAATCATTTAGAATAAAATGATATAGTGTATAAATCCCTTGAATATATCATAATGTTGAACTGAGGCTGAACCAATGAATAAAATATGTTTTTAAATTGTAAATCCATATAAAACTAGTTAAAATAATGAAAAAAATTGTAAAAATTGAGTAAAAAGACTACAATTTGCATAGGTATTCAATGTAAATAATATCAAAAAACGAGGAATAAATTAAAACATGGGATTGGATGGTTTAATATTTTGATGAAATCATCAAAGACGATCCATAAACTATATCAACTTGTTTACTTTGAGATTATATAGAGTTATGGGTTTCAGTAATTTAATCCTTGTTTATATTGATTTTATAAGTTATTTATGTTTTACATGACCCCTTGTAATCCCATTTTATAGTTTCCAACTTTTCCAAAAAAAATATTTTGGAACTATGGTATTTTTGGTCAATAATAATGACAATGTGATATAACCCAATGAAAATAAACTATGCTATGAAATAATTTTCCATATGGTAACTATTAATTAAAACACTCATAGATGAAATAATTAAAATTTAATCAAAAAATACCATGAATTTAAAATAATTATTAATTTAATGTAACAATAGTGGGAGTATATACACCTCACAAAATGATTGAGGGGTGAATATGACAATTATCTCATTGAAGTAAAATGTGAGATGAAAATCCATTTCTTTATCCTTCATTTATGTATTTTGGTTGTAAACCTCTTGAATTGTGGTTTAGAATATGTAAAAAACTTATAAAAAACCACAATCACAATCATAATATCTTATAATAACTTTTTATAACAAATTATTTCCCATTTCATAATAATGTTTTGTTTTTTTTCGCTATTTTAGTTTTTAATGTATTAGTTTCTCAAGTAATTATTGGACTGTTATTTTTCATCATATTAATTTGACCAGGGATTAATAATATCCAGAATTTTAACCATGATGTAAATATAATATATATTAATTATAAATATATTTAGTATAATTCATAATATTTGGATATAATAAATCAAATGAACTATTCATGGAGAGGGTAGGTCGTACGTACACATGAATGGTACATTCATTTCATATGATGTATTGAAAAGAAAGAAAATAAAATTATATATATATATATATATTATAATACCATTATAATATATATTTCACAAATATAACATATTTTATTTAAACCCATACTTTATACATTCTCTGTATAGTGTGAACGAATCTCATTACTTTGAGGAGGCAGTAGTCAACACGACCACAAATGATGTTATCATATTTTAAAAAATAGAACACATAGAGGTACATGATATATAAGAAATAAGGAGGTATAAAGAAATTTTAGATATCATATATATATCATTTAAAAATAGTGTTTCTATCGTAATTCCCAACAATGACAGTGGTGAAAGAAAAAATAAGAATCATATTCCCATGCTGCTATAGTTCACTATAAATGAAATGTAATCCCATTACCCATTTTATGGAAGTATGGTTAGGTTTGTATAAAGCCCTTATAAAACAATCTATGTATATATATTATTTTAATGTTATTATATATTAATGAAAGAATAATAGTTGATGGTGTGGAGAAAGAAACTAAAACTAAAAGGATTTGGAAGGATGATACCTCTTAATGGGGTAACACCATTTTGTTTTCACCAAAGGGATTAATTTATTAACATTATTAAAATATAAAAGATTATTGGATGAATTATGGTATTTTTCATTATTATTTGATCATATCATGGTTGATCCCATGGGATTGATAAATGTGAGGATGTGGGATGGTTGGGTGCTTTTTTATAATGGAGGAGTGACATTCATTTAAATATTAGAAAAGGGAATTACACCCATGTTTTTCCAATTTCATGTGGCTGAAATAATTAAAAACATTAGATCCAATATATTATAGGGTTGAAATATGGCCAGAAAAGTTCATTTGGACACGAATCAAGGTAATATCGGCCATTATGTTTAAGGATTAGTCCCCTATTAATCTAATTTTTCTCTTTATAATTGTAATTAATTTTAATTACAATCACTAATATTTCGGGCCAAAAACTATTTTAAATTTATTACATAATTTGAATTATTTTGATTCCAATTATGAAATCAATTTTTCTATATTCCAGTTTTAGAAGTGGAAAGAACAATTTAAATTTAATCTCGTAGATGGGAAGACAAAAAATGTTTTTAATGTAAACTTTTCAAATGGTTGCCTTGTTTTTATGTTGAATTTAAAATTTAAATTGACTACAATTACATAAATTGGATTAATATATGTACAAATTATCTAATTATTATTTTAATCCAAGAAAATATAATTTATACCAATAAATAAAAAAGATTAAAACATTGGTTGGGATTAAAATTCAGTATTTTCCACTATTCAATAAAAAATGAAACATCATTGAATAATACAATAAATTCACCCTAAGATAATTAATATGATTATATATCAAAAATAAAATTTATATTGTCATAATAAATTTGTAAAAGTTCCAAAATTTATGATTTAATGTAGGTTCACCACTAAAAGGTGGAAAATTTTCCATTTTAGACAAAACACCTTTAAATATTTAAAACATTATTTATTTCTCATCATATGACTATTAAATATATATTATTTAATAAAAAATATTTTATTGAATATATAAAATATAAATTTCATTTATACAATTAAATATTTTTTAGTAATTTAATAAATTAGAATAAACCACCATTTTGAGCATAAAAATAGTTTTCTATAAAAACATTCTCATTATATTAAATTGGTTCTCATATTTATTTGTTATTAATTTTAAAATATTGAAGTCATTTTATATTATGTAAACCAATTTTTTTTATGTGTTAATTAATAAAATTTATAACAGCTAATTTAACAAAAAAGATATATCTTATTATATTAAATATTAATGTTTTATAAATATATTATTGTTATCTAAAACCCAGTATTTCGTGTAACATGATATAATGAGAAAAATATAGTTGCATGCGACATAGGATAACTAATTATTCCATTAATTTCAAGCTATATCGTAGATTAAATTTATTTTAAAAAAGTAAATATATTATTAAGTCTAAGGATATTATATTACTTTATGAACTTGGTGTTTTCTGTCATACACGATATTGAATACAATGTTCTTACTTCGGAAATTTATGTCATTACAAATATATGACGAGTTTATTCTTTTTCAAATAATTAAAAATTATTATGAAAACCAGTTGAATATAATGGCACATATTTATTTTTTATTCTCACAAAGAGGATTTTTATTTCCAATAAATTTTATTAATTACCATTATTGAGTGTTATTAATTTAATATATATATATATATTATATATTCAATAAAATATTTTTTATATTTACATAACATATTTTATAGTAATAACATAAGAACAAACTGAAAATTATGCACGAAAACTTATATATTTATAAAGGTAATTTTACCACCTTTTAATAGAGAACATATTATAAATCCAATTTTTAGAACATTAATTCCATTTAAATGTAATAATAGTAATTATATTTTCAATTGGAACATTAAAATTATTATTGGGTTAATTTTTGGTATTTTTCTATGAATTATGATTTTTTGATGAATAGGGAAACTAGTAAATTTATATTCGAAAACAAATTTTTAGAATTATATAATTATAGTTTTAAATTATTTTTTAATTTGGTTTTAAATTATCATTATTTCAATTATAAATAAACTAATCCAATTTAAAACATTGTTTTCCATTTAACATTGAATTTGGATATAAAAACATAGCAAATTTTTGAATGTTTTATCATTAAAACCACACATTTTTGTCCCATATGCAAGATTTATATTACATTAATTTCTTCCAATTTTATGATTGGAATTTGGAAAAATATTTTCTTTCATGCCAGTCTTCACCAATTTCCCTGAATACATGGGGTCCCATACCTAGGGCCCACCCATTGGACGAAATGGGTCAACAGACTAATGATTTTTTCCATATCCCAACACTTGTTCTTTCTAGTTTTCTTTTTCATTACTCACAAACACCTTAGAAAAATTTCAAGTAGGTCACTCATCCTAACTTCTACTCCAATCCAATCATGCATAATGATGAAGCTATAAATAGGCAGGCTCCCAAAATGAATGGTGAATTTCATTAACATGAGTCATATCATTTAATTATTTAATTCTATCATTATGTGGTGTTACATTCACGCCCTTTCATACCACAAAATCCTTGTTATAGACTCTATATCACACCACATGAAGTGACACCACACCAGCGGATAAGTTTATCCTCTGATAGCATTGTAACATCTAGGCCTCACACATATCATATACACCCCATGTTAACATGGTCTTTGAGTCATTGTCCTCCAAGTTCATCCATTTTCCCCATAACCACATGGTTCGCTACTTAGGGCCCACCCACATGCATGAAAGGGTCATCATACTGATGATTTTCCCCACATGAAAATACTTGTTCTTTCTAGTGTGTTTATCCTCCACTCACACAAAACATGGGAAACATCTATGGAGGTCACCAATTTTTATCACTACATCAGGAAAATAACTCATAACTTTGGATTTATAATCAGGTAGGTTCTCAAAAATAATGTTTCACCTTGTTGACATGAGTCATATCATTTATCGATTTAACCAATTATCATTAATGGGTGTTATAAATAACAATCAAAATAAAAAACCATATGTAAATATGTTACTCAATTTAGGAAGTAATTATATCCAAGATAGAAATAATATGGGTATTTATATGAAATGTACTGTCCAGTGATCACAAGAAAGTGAATATTTCAAGAGATAGTTAATGACTATGAAATTAATCATGAAAGTGAATATCAATAATTTCTATGGTCAATGTGATCCAAAACAATTAAGTTGATGAATAAGTATTGTATTATTAAAATACATCCCTAAAGGATTATTTGAAAAATAAAGGCTAGTTTTCATTAATTAGTAAAAAACCATAAAACTATCATGAAAACATTTATTAAGTAAAAACACATTTCTCTTGGAAATATAGAATGAAAACTAGAAAAAACCAGAATAATATTAAAACCAGTTTATTTGATAATAAAATTGTAAATTTGTAAATAAGATTCAATATAGTTATTGTTCATGATTTTCTAAAATATTAACCCTACGAAGTACATTAAAACAATGATTTCATTCCCATTTTTAGAAAAAAGTCAAAAAGTACCTTTTCTGGAAGATAACAAGAAAAATCCATTTGAATCATTTTTTATAAAGTTAAACATGGTTTAAAAATTTATAAATAAACCATGACAGTAAATTAAAAATTGATTCAATTTTTTTAAGGAATATATCGAAATTGAAGAAGAATCAATTTTTGATTGAAACTATAAATAATGTTTTCTTTTGTTAAAAAGATTTAAATAATCATTTTATGAACCAAAGACAGGAATATTGTACTATTAAATGAAAATATAATTAAATTTTTTTGGAGAATAAAATTAATTTTTATATTAGGAAATGGTCATAAAATTTTATTTATTAGAAAATACAAGCATAAAAAAATCCTTAAAACATGATATTGATGCATAATCCATTACCACTTTATTAAAGTTTGATTCATAATCCACAAAAATGAAATAACATCATATGAAATAGTAGATAACATGAATAAAAAAAAATAAATGATATAAAATATAAATGTGCAAGTAGATACCCCTCCTAAAAATAAATTAGTGTATAATACAATTTTTTACTTAATTGAGCGGAAATTGAGATAAAATATCATACCAAGATAATAACATTGAAGACGAGATTATTCAATGAATTTATTTTGTATATAAAATTAATATCCACATAGAAAAATGTAAATATAATTGGAAATAATAAACATAAATTACAAATATGTCTTTAGTCAAGGACAATGAAGAAGTAATATAAATCAATGAAAATAAATTGAGTAATAAAACATTTTACTAATTGGTAACATTCAAATCAAATCCCCATTGTTTTATTAAATTATTTTGTAACATTATATAAAATTATTTATGTGTTATTAATGATATAATAATTTAATGTGACATTATATAAATGATAGAAATATATTGTTACTTAATTTTAAAATTTCACACAACAATGGGAAATTAACATGAAGTTCCTTACCACATGATTAACATTACAACAAAAGTGTTGAAGCTCATATGTAATGGTTATAAGAATTTTGTTAATGTATAAAATTAATAAATCATTTTTTAGTATTTCATATGTGTTTTTATTATACCCTATATTCATCTTTTGGTTAATAATATTCCATTATAACCGTTGTTTCAAGTGATAACTACTTGATTTTCTCGTGATTATTTTAACAAAACATTTTTTATTATTGTATATAGGGTTTTGATATTTCATATATAAAATTTTGTGTATCTTATAATTATCATACATATTCATATGAGTAATTTTTAGAAAAATTCATGTCCTTTTAAAAAAGAAATTGAATCGTATCACTTCGTGGAGACTGTAGGTTGTACGTACATGTGATTAATGATATCATTAAATTACTATGTGACAAGGTAAGGAAGTGGATAATATATTAATTTTTCAAAATTAATTTCATGTCATTAGTATTATGAATATTAACTATTTCCATAATTTTGACTATAATTGTTATTTGGTGGTGGGAAACAAATTACTCCAGTTCGCGAGGTCATAGTAATCCACACACACAAGCAATGGATTTGATTCCATATTATAGGTGAGAAGGTTGATAAAAATTAGTCAATAAAAACCATAAAATATACATATATGGTATATACTGGTCTTATTATATTTTAATTTTAAAATAGAAATTTATGGGGTGGTGGAATAAGAAGTAAAAAAGAAGTATCATAGTGAATAAAATTACCATTGTTTAGAATAATCTTTTTTATATCTCTAATTAATGACTTTATAGTGAATTTTTTTGAAATACTAGTATAATATATATATATATAAATTTTATGATATATATTTTGGAAGAGTTTGGATGAGATAAATTGACTCAGAGGTTTGAAGAGACTAGGGGAGGGGATTCCCATTAATAATTAAGGAGTAATTTTAAAAAAAACACAAAACTACTCAACAACTTGTTGTGACTATCATCTCATGTGACTCCAAAATTGATAAATAATGGATATAAGGGATTTTATGTTCTATTCAAACCTTTAATAAAAAAATAATTATGTTTTGGACATGTTATTATATTATCCTCTAAGTTTAATTTATTTTATCATTTTTTCACCATGGTAATTATATTTTTATACCTAATAAAATTTTTCATTAATCCTAGAATAAAATGAGAATAATTAGATAATTTGAAACAAATTAGTCTTAATATTAAATATAATTTAACAATTAAAAATTCCATATGTGTGAAAAATGAATCTTAACACAAGTTCATGGAACATGAAAACCCCTATTTTAACCATAGTCATTGTGAATAAATTATAATTCCATTACTAAAATTTATGAAAAAAAATTATTATTAATGTATTATATAATTTTAATTTTGATTAATACAATATTTGATCGATTTTATGAAAATAAATTCACATTATTGGTTGAATTTAATTTAAAAATAATCCCACAAATTTTGTTTAAAATGGGTTTTCTAGAAATGCATTTTTTTCAACCTAATATGATCATAAAATAACAATATTACTAGTTATAATAATTATATATATTTAAATTAATATTTAATCATATATGGAAAATAAATATTGTATATGGATTTCATTATTAGTGGTTATTTTAATTATTTAAAATAGAGAAACATTATTCAATAAAAAATAGTTTTCAGAAAATTATGTTTTACGAGTAAAAATGAACTTTTACCAAAATATTGTATTAAGATAATTTAAATGAAATTAATTATTTTAAATATAATTGTATAATAATTTTTAACTTTTAGATCCAATTCCAATCATAATAGGGATTTTATATTACTTAATTTGTTAAAATGATATTATAATATTGCAGAAAGTGGTACCTTTAACTATTTATTGATTAAACACTATTTTTGAGAAAATTTGAACGTTTAACCCGAATATAAATTTTCAATGAGTGATTCTAGAATAATATTTCTACAAAATTAAAATTCAATAATTGGTATAAATTACTTATAATTCCCAAACATAAAAAACAAAATAATACAAATTTTTTATGAAAATATATTTTAACATAGAAAAATCACATTACTAAATATTTGAGTGATTATTGACTCATAATTTATCAGTACATTGTATTTATTAGGAACTTTATATATAAATATTTCATAATTTGGGTAATCATATTCATATAAACTAATTCAATTTCTCATTTATTATATTCCCATAAAAATAATATATTTAATAGATCGTTTAGGTTCAATGTTACATGTCGTATTCACTACTGAACACAATGTTAAAATTTTTAAAATATCATGGTGTAACATTTTATCCAACATCAATAAATTTCTTCATCTCAATATGATATTTCACTAAGATGTTAGAGGTTTAATATTTGAAATTTCATTTTTTCGATTCCCACATTGTAAAAAATGTTTATAATACATCCTCCTAAATACGGGAAAGTAAAATACAATGGCCATTTACAACAACACATAACTAAGTTTCCAAGTAGGTTAACATTGATGGAAGTGAAAATATTTAATAAAAGAACTAATATTTATAAAAAATTATAGTTTTAATTGATCACAATAATTGGAATAATGAATTTAAAGTCAATGAATAGAAATCCATAAATCTATGTTGAGTCTAATGGACATTGATTAATAAGATATGTGGGTTATATGTTCACTTTTTTTTCAAGGCTGTATTTCAAAAGATGAGAAACTATTTTACTATCTAAGGAAAAAATTATGATGAAATAAATTCCATGGGTTTATTTGAGGAAGAATAATCTGTTTTGGAGAAAATCCAAGCCACGAGGGCCCCAACACCTTCTTAAAAGCCTACTTCGCAAAGATTGACTACATCCCAAAGCGCGGAGATCTCCAATTTGAGAAGCACCCTCACCACCCGTCGACGATGTGATAGTGTAATCCACCAATAAAACTCCACTTTGTGAACATGTGAAGTATTGAAAGATTTATTTTCAAGTCTAGCACTACATTAAGACGACTTTAAGGATTGATGGCGTGCTTCATGGGTCTGATGCGGCTTCATGACCACATAAAGTGTTGATTGTGTGCTTCAGGAGCCCAACAAAATCATTCCCACACTCAAATCCACCAAATGTATTTGTAAAATACATCCCATCTTTGATATACAAACATATATATAAATACCTCATCATGAAAATAATTTAGTATTGTTACCCAGTCCTTTCGACTTCCAAATTTCTCCGAATTCAGAACGAATCATAACATTGCAGACAAAACCTCAAATCGATTATCCATGTTACCTAGGCATAAAAAACATGTTTATTGTGTTCTTGAAATCCCCTAACCATGTGAGGTCATGTTCCATACTCAAAGGAAGAAGTCCATTAGTGAAATATGATGCCTTATGGAGCATTATTCCTTTGGGAAACACTCAATTACTAATCCACATCTTCATCCTAATTAAGGGTCACCAAGTTTTGCAAATCCTCTTACATTTTGAAGCCCTTTACCTCTAAAACTCACACATAATTCCCAAAGAAACTCTATATGAGGCCATATGCTTCAACAATCTCCCTCATATGCCTCTCCATGATACCTCCCTTTCTATGACATATCTTCATGAAGGTTGAGTTCCCGAATCTCCCCACACCCATACAGGATTGGTTCAACTACACCTAAAGTTCCCATGTGACATGTTCTACCTATTCCTATGGCCTACTCTACATCGTATTCTTATGGAGATTCATACATACCCATTTCATCTTATAATAGGTATACAAATTCATGTTTCTTCTTAGAATATGAATGATAACGTGGACCTTGTGATTGGCTGCTACTCCCCATCATTGAAAATGGGCATTGCTAAATCCATGTTCCTTTCAAAGGAACATGAGTGGATGCTATGTAATTCAATGGGGTAAAGAGTGAGTCCCCCATTCCAAAACTGGATGATAAAAAACTACATAGAAAAAATATTTTTAACACACAAAGTAAAACTATCATCTTACCCCATGAAATGAACAAGAGATACCCCATGTACGATCTTAATGGGATGCCACTTCTTCTCCTCTATGAGTTGTTGTCCAGAAAAGGGGGATTATAATCAAATTGACTGCCCTAATAACCCTTTCCTATAAGAATTTGATTCATAATATATTATACATAGGGAATGAGATCCTCCTCACATGGAATGAAATCCTCAATGTATAGCTCACATGCCTAATCCTTGCATTATCTCTTGTTAGTGCTTCTTCCACAACCTATTATTTGGTCTCCTCCTTCCTGTTGTTTCTCATACAGATCATTACACACATTTTATTTGAGGTTAGTAGTGAAAATTGATTCAACCAACTCCATTCCCGTTGGTATATCTGTAACACCCCAAACTTCCATAGTACACTTCTCTTTGAATAATACAGTAGCGTGTGTTGTACGCAACTTCGAGTTCTAACACACACCGCGACCAATCAAAATAGCCATTATGAATAGTAATACCAACCTTTTGAAATTATATATATTTTATATTTTAAAATGTACTTCATTTTTGGATTCGGAATATCGAAATTATCCTATGTTGAATATTTGTTATTTCTCTGAGAACATTTAATTTTTTATGAATAGTGAAAAATACTTAAAAACAAATTTTTTAATAAAAATAATTTATAGTGATAAATTATACTATTGTGTGGTTTTAAAGTTTAATTATAATTTATTTTTACCATTTTATCCAATGGTGGTCATTAGAATTAATTTAACTTTGAAATTGGACATAAACAATTGTCAATCTTTTGATATATATTGTTTCTTAAAAACACGCTATTTGTTGTGACAGTAGGAATTAATTATAAAATTAATTAATGAAACTTATATGTTTGGAATTCTTTAAAATAGACATCATTTTTGAATTCGGAATATCAATTATAGCTTAGGGGGAAATTTTGGCATTGTTCTGAAAAACTTCTATTTTGGATGAATAGTGAAACCATTAAGTGGTTGTTAAAAAATAGATTTTTCGTTTAAATGAAACATTACCACTTCTGTGATTTGATTTTCAAAAATCCGACATACATGGTTTTCATTAGGAAGTAAAATGTGGTTCAATGAGATTAAAATAATTTTTGGTGAATAGTAACTTTTAAGTTTAATTAATCGCGATTAAAGGTAATTAGTGAAATTTAAGGTAAAAATGATATTATAAAAATATGAAAATACCTTTAAACTTGTCCTACCCCTATTGGATGAGTCATGACCGACCAAATAAATCCATGGGTCAACTTGGGGACCCCATGTAGCCACTTTGGTAGGAAAATTTCATTAAAAACTTTTTATTTAATGATAATATAAAAATTTCACAAACATGAGTTGTTTTACTAAAAATAATTAACTGGGGTTATACAAGTCATATTTTTTTCTATAAATTTTCATTATAAAGCTAAAAGGATTTCCTAAATCATGATATTTTTTTATAATTTTTAGACATTAAATAAATTAAATTATTTATGACACCATGATGATGCAACGATTACCTCATTAATTAACGATTTAAATAAAATAAAAAGATATGTAAAATATAGGACTTACACTTGTCAAAAACCTGTTGGATGAGTATATTTCGAACCCTTATCACCTTATGCTCGAAATATATAAGTGTGGGACCTATAAAATCTGAAACTCATTATATAATAAAGTAACATATCATAACATTCCAAGAGTGCCCCTCCTCTCCTCTTATAAAAGGCCCCCACAACCACCACCTTACTCACACCTTCAAAGCCTTTTGGATCGGCCAACCTCTACCCGAATACTCTCTCAACATCCCTCTATTACTTCTAGAAGCCTCACATTGGGCAGAATTATTCCCAAGGAGGCCTTGATCTCAAATATAAAAGAGTTACCCTTTTTAAAGGTAGTTTTTTCTCTTGTGTTCTTATGTTTTATTTTGATTCTCCAGCCCCCTGAACTCTTTTTATTCATTTCATTTGTAAAAACACCAGTATACTCAATATACTAGGACGTTTTTATAAGAAGGATTCTATCTACACTTACACACACCTACATCTAATGGTTAAAGAACATACTGTTTCTGTGGATGACGAATTTCTGCCTCACGAAACGATGATTGTTCAACACTCATATAACACCTTCAAAGGTTTCCATTAAGATATCACTATATTTATATATGATATATAATATTTTTATGTTTTACTTAAGATTATGTATTTTTCATTTATGGCATACCTTTATGGTTTCCATTATGCGTAAATGCGATATCTTTATTTTAGGAAGTGTGGACTACCGCCCCCTCAAAGTGATATGAACCGTTAAGGCCATATGTGGGATGTATAAATGATGGAGTAAATGATATTATATATGATATTATACTTTAATTATAATATACCTTTATATAATTATGATTTCATTCCATTAAATATGAAATAGAAATGAATGTAGCGTTCATGTGTACGTACGGCTTACCGTCTCCATGAACGGTGCATTTCATTTCAAACCACTAAATGTTAAGTAATATTATGAATGAATGTATACACTGGATATATATGTTATATATGATATCTAAATCATGAATATAATGCTGGATATAATGGATATTTTACCACATGAAGAACATGTAATTATAAGAAGTTTATTTTTGAAGTACCAGAGATCGACAAAATGACCGTTATTAACTTAAATAATTACATAATGTTCAAAACATGGTAATAAGTGATATAAAAGGAATAATGAACTTGTAAAAGGTTCTTAATAAAATAAAAATTAACTCTTGTTTGTTATTTAGGAGGTTAAAGAACGATCGAGTCAAGTCGGACATGAGGCAAGGGAAATTCTTAACCCAATTTACATTCTTTGGGTTAATCTCCTACTTTCAAATTATGTCATGATTATATTATGTCCTATCATGTATTGGTAATTTATTTATGTGTACTTATAGTGAATACACATAATATATTTAGTATATTTAAAAAATGATCTTTGTAAGGGACTTCATCTCAATCTCCTTTCATTGAGGCATGTTTCGTTTTATACACAACATTCCTTTATACGGTGTATAAACCCCATTGACTTTTACTTTTATTGAAAAGGAATCTTTTTATACAAAGCGTTTTTACTAAATGAAAAAAGGAATGTTTTTTCTTACGTATGCGGCGACGAAGAATTCTCCGCCGCCATGACTATTGTTTGTGTTTCGGCTTCCTCTATAAGCCATAAATTTTTTTTAAAATGAAAAATAAATACCATGTTTTACTTTTATTTTATTTTGGTATTGAAAATGATTTTGATAATGTTTTTATTATATCAATGTGTTGTATTGATATCTTGTGATTGAAATGTGGAAATTTTATGTTTCCTTTATGCATGTTTTATGTGATACGATTATGTTATAGTTTATGATATGTTTAAACCTATTCATATGAGGAATGCATTGGACTTCATAAGTGACGGGTGGAGCCCGCTATAAATCCTTGATGCATCGGCAGGTCTCATGAGACAAACTAGTTTCTTGGGACTAGGCCTTGACAAAATCTTAATTGTAGTCTTGGCACGAGGCCTTGGCTACATGGTTATGATAGTTTGGCATTATGCATTCCATCATTATAAAAGTGGTTATTGATATTTCATGTGATTATTCGACTAATAGAATATCCATGTGAGTAAGTAAATGGCATTATTTCATTTTACATTTTCCATATTATGCTAAAGTTCAGGATTAAAAGGCTTTTGTTTTAGTTATAGATTGCCTAAAATATTATTGTTTATTTATAAAAGCATCCTCTATATTGTTATCCTTACTGAGCATCTGAGCATAACCCTTTCAATGTTTTAATATTTTCCAAGATGTGAAGAAGTATTTTATGAATGACCTATAGGGATAGTCAGAAGAGGATATGAGTGTGGACTATGGAGACTATGTTATTGTAGTTTTTCACTTTGTGATGTAATGTAACAGTTATGAATGTATCTAGTGATTCCAACGCTGCTAAACTAATTGGTCATTCAAGACTTGATATATTGTGATCATGCCAATGTTACACAATAATTCACTGACTTTGGGTAACTGGGGTCGGGGAGATACAGTTGGTATCAGAGGCAGTTTAGTACTAACCTTGGAACCTATATTTAGATTAACTCTGATTAGAGAACATATCCTAAAGATTGACTTTGAGGGTTAGTATAGAAGAACTTCATAGAATTTTGGTATTATAGAGATTTTTTGAGTTTTCCGAGCAATACATCCATGTCTGGATACGAGCAGGTAGAGGCGGCTCTGGCACAAATGTACCTAGGGGTAAATCCCGAAAAAACCTCTTTGAGCTAGAATCGAATGGGAACTAGTGCATGACAACGGGTCTTGCTGCACTCTTGGTTACGACACTCCCAGGGGATATGTTTAGGATAATTCTCATTTTCATTACAAACCACTATGAAGGGTTATGAGTATATACTTCCACAAAGAATACATTTTTATGATTATGGATTATATCCATAAATAGTTCAATTAATGTTAAGTGTTTTACAAGTATGGAATTATGTATTTTGATTCATAAACTAATCTATTTTATGCCATTTTTATGAAATGGCGCCTAGTGGAAGGAATGGAAATTGTATCAATGCACACACTCCATGTTGGGATTGCCCTCCTGCTCAAGAAAATTATTGTGGAGCTGGAGATACAACAGGTGCTGATCAACTTATTTCCATACTGGGACAACTCACTCAGGTTATGTATAATAACCTTACTCATATGGAGCACCCTGATCTGCAACGTGGAGGATCAATGTTAGACCTCTTCACGAGGCCACAACCACCAATATTTAATGAGGGTAAAAATCCATTAGTAGATGAGCAATGGATAAACTCCTTAGAAAAAATATTACATGCCTTGGGGAGTAATGAATGAGAGAAAGTTGTCATGGCAGTTTACCGCCTCACTGGAGATGCCGATCAATTGTGGCCACGGATTCAAAACACAAAGGAAGATGAAGAAGTATCAAGTATGGAATGAAGGGAGTTTAAGGAAATTTTCTTAGAAAAATACTTTCCACATGACCATCGAGCAGATATGGAAAGGCAATTTCTGAGTCTGAGACAGAAGGAGGATGACAATGTTGCAATGTATGAGGCTATCTTTACAAGGTTAGCGAGGCATGCTGCCGATTATATACATAACCCAAGAAGTAAGATCGATCATTTCTTTGATGGGTTAAAACCATTTCTCCGACGAGCATTAGTATCACAATCTTTCTCAATATACGAAGATATTTTCCCGTGTGCTATCAAGATAGAAAATAAATTCTCTATGTCTTATGAATTTAAATCAAATCAAGAAAAGAAGAGTTCTTCTGATCAATCTGGAAATGGAACTAAGGGGAAGAAGGGAAAAGTTGAATATCAGTCCTACAGTAAATGTGGGAAGAAACACCTCGGTACTTGCTTGAAGGTAATGGTAGTCTGTTATATGTGTTGTGAAAAAGGCCACCAAGATCATGATTTCAAGGGAAAGAAAATTGATGTCAATGTGGAATGCTATAATTGTAGATAGATGGGACATTATGAAAATGAATTTCTTAAGCGTCAGGGAAACATACCTCAGAAGAGGCCAAGGGATCAAGGACAAGCTTATTCTATCACTACTGCTGAGGTTGAAGCTCTGAAATATGTGGTGGCAGGTAATTTAATGGTTTCCTCAAGTTTTGAAAATGCATTATTTGATTATGGATCATCTCATTGTTTCATATCTTCCCAGTTTTATATGAATATTAGATATTTCCAATTTGATTTAACAAGAGAATTGTCAGGCAAAACTCTTAAGGGAAGTATCATTGCTACAAATTTGTCTGAATCATTCCCCATTAGAGAACATAAATGTTCTTTATCCGCTGATCTCAATGTCATACCAATGATTGAGTTTGATATAATCCTCGGTATGGATTGGCTGTCAGACTATGATGCAAAGATTTATTGTAAGAAGAAGGAGGTTATGATTTTTGATGATGATGATAAAGAATACATTATTTTTAGAGCAGAATCATCACTACCTAATTATTATTTAGATCCACCCCCAGTAGCTCAACTAAATTCAATTATTGGGGAGGAAGAGAATGAAATGGCTAATGGAAAGGAATGTAATGTTAAAATAGATGATGTACCTATTGTGAAATAATATGTAGATGTGTTTCCAGAATATTTACGTGGACATCCTCCAGAATGAGAAGTTGAGTTTTCCATTGATTTAATTCCTAGATCAAGGCCTATATCAAAGACCCCTTATAGAATGGCCACCATGAAATTAGTGAACTAAAGAAACAACTAGAGGAATTTAGTAATAAGGGATTTATATACCCTAGTTTTTCTCCATGGGGATCCCCTATCCTTTTTGTTAAGAAGAAAGATGGATCTATGAGGTTGTGCATTGACTACAGGGAGATCAATGCTATAACAATAAATAACAAGTATCCCCTTCCCCGCATTGATTATTTATTTGACCAATTGCATGGAGCTCAATACATTTAAATGACTGACCTTCGATCAGGATACCGTCAGTTTTGCGTGAAAAAGGAAGACATTACGAAGACAACATTTCGAACAAGATACAAGCATTACGATTTTACAATAATGCCTTTCGGATTGACTAATGCACCTCTGTATTCATGGATCTAATGAATATAGTTTTCAAGGAATATCTTGATGATTTTGTGGTGGTATTTATTGATGATATCTTGGTATGCTCCAAAATCAATGAAGATCATGAAAATCACATGCGCATTATCTCGAAGACTCTTAGAAGGCATGAATTATATGGGAAGTTTAGCAAGTGCGAAATATGGCTTCAGGAGATTTTTTTTCTATTCCATATTGTCTCTAAGGATGGAATTTCCGTTGATCCTTATAAGACCAAGGCAATCCAATAATGGCCAACACCGACGAGTATAACTGAGGTACACAGCTTTATTGGTTTGGCAGGTTATTTTTGACGTTTTGTCCCGAATTTTTTCCGATTGGCTGACCCATTAACGAAGCTCACACGTAAAGGGGTTAAATTTTTCTGGACGAAAGAGTGTGATGAATATTTTTAAGAACTTAATAGAAGATTAGTCAACTCTCCTATATTGAATCTACCATCAGGGAATGATGGGTTTGTTATTTATATTGATGCATCAATGAATGGACTTGGTTGTGTCCTTATGCAGAATGATAGGGTTATTGCCTATGCATCACGACAGCTAAAAATTCATGAGCAGAACTATCCTACTCAAAATCTTGAGTTAGCTGCTATAATCTTTTCATTGATGATATGGATACATTATATCTATGGTGAAAATGTGAGATATATACCAATCACAAGAGTTTGAAATATATTTTCTCACAAAAAGAACTCAACATGAGGGAAATGAGATGTCTTGAACTACTCAAGGATTATGATTGCACGATACACTACCACCCAGGGAAGGAAAATAAGGTTGCAGATGCTTTGAGTAGAGAAGATCATGGAGTTTTTAACATGATGAGAGTGGAAAAGGATCATATTTTCATGGATCTCGTAAATATGGATTTTGGAATCACCATGGAGGGTGAAACATCAAAAAAATTCAAATGGTTTCCAAACCATATTTACTAGAAATGATAAAGTGTCCTCAAGATGATGATGAGGAGTTGAAAAAGAAGATTAAATATGTGAATGATGGGCGATTGAGTTACTTTGTGTATGAAGATTGAATTTTGAAATTTGGGAGGAGGCTTTGTGTTCTTGATATACCTGATTTAAAGAGGGAATTGTTGGATGATTCTCATAGTTCCAATTTCTCTATACACCCTAGGAGCACCAAAATGTATATATATTTAAAGGGACATTTTTGGTGGGACAACATGAAGAGGGAGATTTCTGATTTTGTGTCAAGATGTATGGTTTTTCAATAGGTGAAAGCTGGAAGGCAACTGCCTGGTAGAGAATTGCATCCTCTTCCCATACCTGAGTGGAAATGGGATAATATTACGATGGATTTTTTCATGGGACTACCAAAGAATCCTAGAAGGAATGATGTAATATGGGTCATTTTTTATCGTCTCATGAAGTCAGAACATTTTCTTGCTATATTAGAAGATCTACCACTTGAACGTCTAGCCAAACTATATATTAATGATGTTGTGAGACATCATGGAGTACCCCTATCGATTGTCTCGGATCGTGATCCCTGTTTTGCATTAAGATTCTGGAAAAGTCATCAGAAGGCCTTGGATACTGAACATCGTTTGAGCACTGCTTACCACCCTCAAACAGATGGAAAATTAGAAAGAAATATTCAAACCGTAGAAGACATGTTGAGATCATGCTCACTTGAATTTCATGGGACGTGGGATCAATATTTACCTTTGGTAGATTTTTCCTATAATAATAGCTTCCATTCAAGTATTTATATGGCACTATATGAAGCGTTATATGGAAAGAGATGTCTCACACCAACCTATTGGGATGATGTTGGTGAATGAAAACGTGTAGGCCTAGAACTGGTGGCTGAAAAGATGGAAAAGGTGAAAGTAATCCAAAACCACATCAAAATAGCTCAAAGTAGGCAGAAGAGATATGCCGACAACCGAAGGAAGGAATTGGAATTTCAGGTAGGAAATCATATTTTCTTGAAGGTATCTCCATGGAAGGGAGTTATACATTTCGGTAAGAAGGGTAAATTGAGTCCCAGGTACATCGAACCCTTCGAAATTCTAAAACGAATTGGGGCTGTAGCTTACCGTTTGGCAATGCTGCCAAGTCTCTCTAAAGTTCACGATGTATTCCACGTATCACTGTTGAGAAAATACATGCATGACCCAACACATGTACTCATCAATGAGGAATTAGAACTGGAACCCGATCTGTCTTATTGCGAAGTGCCCATCAGGATTCTTGATACAGGAGAACAAGTGCTGAGAAACAGGACGACTCATCTGGTAAAAGTTTTATGGAGAAACCGTAAGATGGAGGAGGCAACGTGGTAACCCGAGGAACTTATGATGAAGAATCACCAGAGTATTTTTATATAGTGATATTATATGAAATTTATAGGATGAAATTATATGAAGGAGAGGAGAATGTAACACCCCAAGCTTCCACGATACACTTCTCTTTGAATAATACAGTAGCGTGTGTTGTACGAAACTTCGAGTTCTAACACACACCGCGACCAATAAAAATAGCCATTATGAATAATAATACCCACCTTTTGAAATTATATATATTTTATATTTCAAAATGGACTTCATTTTAGTATTCGTAGTATCGAAATTAGCCTATGTTGAATTTTTTGTATTTTTCTGAGAACTTCCATTGTGTTATGAATAGTGAAAAATACTTAAAAACAACTTTTTTAATAAAAATAATATATAGTGATAAATTATACTATTTAGTGGTTTTAAAGTATAATAAGAATATATTTTTACCTTTTTATCCAATGGTGGTCATTAGAATTAATTTCACTTTTAAATAGGACATAAACCATTGTTAATCTTTTGATATATATTGTTTCTTAAAAACACGCTATTTGTTGTGACAACTGAAATTAATTATAAAATTAATTAATGCAACTTATATGTTTAGAATTAGGTAGAATAGACATCTTTTTTTAATTCAGTATATCAATTATATCTTAGGGGGAAATTTTGGCTTTGTTTTGAAAAAACTTCATTTTTGGATGAAAAGTGAAACCACTAAGTGGTAGTTAAAAAACTGATTTTTCATTTAAATGAAACATTACCACTTCTGTGATTTGATTTTCAAAAATCCAACATACATTTCTATCATTAGGAAATAAAATGTGGTTCAATGGGATTAAAATATTTTTTGGTGAATAGTAACTTTTAAGTTTAATTAATCACGATTAAAGGTAATTAGTGAAATTTAAGGTAAAAATGATATTATAAAAATATGAAAATATCTTTACCCTTGTCCTACCCCTATTGTATGAGTCATGTACAACCATGAAAATCCATATGTCGACTTGGGGACCCCATGGAGCCACTTTTGTAGGAAAATGATATTAATAACTTTTTACTTAATGTTAAAATAAAAATGTCACAAACATGAGTTGTTTTACTAAATAAATTTTTAAATGGGGTTATACAAGTCATATTTTTTACTATAAATATTCATTATAAATCTAAAACTATTTCCTAAATCATTATATTTTTTTATAATTTTTAGACATTAAATAAATTAAATTATTTATGACACCATGATGATGCAGTGATTACCACATTAATTAACGATTTAAATAAAATAAAAATATAATGTAAAATATAAGACATAAACTTGTCAAAAACCTATTAGATGAGTATATTTTGAACCCTTATCACCTTATCCTCGAAATATATAAGTTTTGGACCTTTAAAATCCGAAACTCATTTTATAATAAAGTAACATTTCATGACTTTCCAGGAGTGCCCCTCCTCTCCTCTTATAAAAGGCCCCCACCACTACCACCTTACTCACACCATCAAAGCCTTTTGGATCAGCCAAAATATACCAAAATACTCTCTCAACTTCACTCTATTACTCATAAAATACTCACTTTGGGCAGAATTTTTCCCAAGGAAGCCTTGAGCTCAAATCAAAAAGAGTTACCCGTTTTAAAGGTAGTGTTTTCTCTTGCCTTCTTATGTTTTATTTTGCTTCTCCAACCCCCTAATCTCTTTTTATTCATTAATTCTGTAACAACACCAGTATACTCAATATACTAGGCTGTTTTTATAATAAGTATTCGAGCTACACTTACACACACCTACATCTAATGGATAAAGAACATACTATTTCGGTGGATGGTGAATTTCTGCCTCACGAAACGATGATTGTTCAACACTCATATAACACCTTCAAAGGTGGCCATTAAGATGTAACTATATTTATATATGATATATGATATGTTTTTGTTTCACTTAAGCTTCTGTATTTTTCATTTAGGGCATACCTTTATGGTTTCTATTATGGGTAAATGCGATATCTTCATTTTAGGAAGTGCGGACTACCACCCCCTCAAAGTGATTTGAATCATTAATGCCATATGTGGGATGTATAAAGGATGGAGTAAATGATATTATATATGATATTATACTGGAATTATGATATACCTTCATATCATTATGATTTCATTCCATTAAATAAAAAATAGAAATGAAAGTATCGTTCATGCGTACGTACGACTTACCGTCTCCATGAACGATGCATTTCATTTATTACATCTAAATGTTACGTAATATTATGAATCAATGTATATACTGGATATATATGATATATATGATATCTAAATCATTAATATAATGCCGGATATAATGGATATTTTACCACATGAAAAACTTGTAATTATGAGAATTTTATTTTTGACTCAAGTACCAAAGATCGACAAAATGACCGTTATTAACTTAAATAATTACATAATGTTCAAAAAATGGTAATAATTGATATAAAAGAAATAATGAACATGTAAAATTTTCTTAAGAAAATATAAATTAACTCTATTTTATTATTCTGAAGGTTAATGAACGATCGAGTCAAGTCGGACACGAGGTAAGGAATCTTCTTAACCCAATTTACGTTCTTTGGGTTAATAACCTACTTTGAAATTATGTCATGATATTATTATGTCCTATCTTGTATTTGTACTTTATTTTTGTGTACTTATAGTGAATACACATAATAGATTTATGTTATTTAAAAAATGATCTTTGTAAGGGAATTCGTCTCAATATCCTTTCATTGAGGCATATTTGGTTTTATACAAAAATTTCCTTTATACGGTGTATAAACCCCATTGAATTTTACTTTTATTCAAAAGGAATCCTTTTATAAAAAGTTTTTTTTCTAAAAAAACAAAAGGAATGTTTTTTCTTACATATTCGGTGACAACGACTTCTCTTCCGCCGTGACTATTATTTGAGTTTCGGCTTCCTCTATAAGCCATAAATTTTTTTAAATGAAAAATAAATACAATGATTTACGTTTATTTTATTTTGGTATTGAAAATGCTTTTGATAATTTTTTTATTATATAAATGTGTTGTATTGATATCTTGTGATTGAAATGTGGAAATGTTATGTTTCCTTTATGCATGTTTTATTTGATATGATTATGTTATGGTTTATGATATGTTTAAAACTGTTCATATGAGGAATGCATTGGACTTAATAAGTGACGGGTGGATCCCACTATAGCTCCTTAATGCATTGGAAGGTCTCATGAGACAAACTAGTGTCTTGGCACGAGTCCTTGACAAAATATTATTTGTAGTCTTGGCACGAGGCCTGTGATACGTGGTTATGATATTCTGACAGTATGCATTCCATCATTATGAAAGTGGTTATTGATATTTCATGTGATTATTCGACTACTAGAATATCCATGTGAGTAAGTAAATGGAATTATTTCATTTTACTTTTTCCATATTAGGCTAAAGTTCAAGTTTAAAAGGGTTTTGTTTTAGTTATACATTGCCTTAAATGTTAATGTTTATTTATGAAATCTTCCACTATATTGTTATCCTTAATGAGCATATGAGCTCACCCCTTTCAATGTTTTAATATTTTCCAGGATGTGAAGAAGTATTTTATGAATGACCTGCAAGGATAGACAGAAGAGGATATGAATGTGGACTAAAGAGACTATGTTATTGTAGTTTTTCACATTCTAATGTAATGTAACAGTTATGAATGTAACTAGTGTTTCCAAGGATACTAAACTAATCGGTCTATCGAGACTTGATCTTCTGTGATTAGGCCAATGTTACACAATAATGCACTGACTCTGGGTAACTGGGGTTAGGGCATTACAATATCCAATGAAGAGGCCCCAATCAACTCCCATCTATGGGACCCATTTTTAGGTATAATCCCCAACCATTCTGAACTACATGGGTTTTGATTCCCAACCAACTGGGTTATGTAGGAAACCTTATTGAGGTTCAATAGTAGCATCTACATCCCTCCCAAAATTATTCAGGCCACATCCAAGAATTATAATATCTCTCAATATGGAGACCTCATCCCCTCCAGGTCCATCAGGTGGCAAAATGAGTAAGCCCCACAAAAACTCCAACCAGGAAAAATCCTCTTTCGAGGGTGTCTTTCCTACATAAACCCTACACCAATCAACATTTATTCTCAAATCATGACATTCCCATCCTTAACTCATGATTATAAACTTCAAGGACTCATTCTATTAGAAATCATTAATCTCGTGAGACAAATAAAATTGTTTTTATAGTTGTATTCTCAATAGGGTATGTAGGATTTATGTGTATGTTTTAATCCTGATCAATGGTATACCTAGTCACCATTCCTAGATTTTCACCTCCCTCATCCACCTCTAGAGGTGTTATTCTGAAACTTCATTATGTGAAATATTCCCATTATGGGAATGACCTCCTAGATCTTCCTCCATGGGATATTCTGATCCATCCATTGGAAAACCAGTTAGGTTCTCCCTCCTAAAGATAAACCTTATTGATCCATCTTAATGGTGTGTTTTGATCAACCTATTTTATTTTCTATAAGATGTCAAACAGGTGAAAACTCCATAATAGCTAACTCATTCTAGACATGGGATTCATAAGGTGAAACAATTAGATGAAATGCACATATTAGATCATATGTTTCATACTAAACCTGGAATTCCTGATGTGTAAGTCGTGAAATATATGTTCCTTTCATTCTATATACCTTGTTATTTACATGTGGTGCCTTGGGTTACGCAAATATGATTCCTCCATGTTTTTCCTTCCTATGAAGAAGAATACAGGTGACCAATGTTTATATAATCCATACATTTCAGTGATGCCCAAAGTTACATCTCTCTTAAGAAAAGGTTGATTCCCTATAAAGACCAATTAGACTGTCCAGATAAGAGAGGTGTAATTAACTAACATACATAAGTATTCAGAATTAATAATGTGTGATACAAAAATGAATTTACTGTACGAGGGAGACCTATATTGGGAGATTAGTTATTAGGTGGAATAAATGGAAGGGGGAACTGAAATTACATCATCCCACTTTGATCATGGAAAATACATCACAGTTGATGGTGATGAAATCTTCCTAATCATGGAAAGTGGGAATAGAGGGCCACAATTGTAATGCTAGTGTAATTTTATCTCACGAGGTGGTGTTCCTCGACAAAAGATTCAGAAATAGAGATGCGGAACACAATTAGAAGAACATCAATTAAACATGGGGACTAAAAATGTTTAAAACATCATAATATTAGCATTTCATGAGATCCATCTATTCTTCAACCAGACAAATCAAGAAAATAGTGGTCCCGACATGGAACTCACCAGACCCTGGGGTAGTTAAATGACAATAATTATGGTTTATGACATATTCACAGTGGATATCTCTCTACGATGATAAAATATTAGGATATGACGGGGAATTGAGAATTTATTTCCTTGTATCAATACTTAAGGTTAAATCCTTTTAATTTACAGGACCCAAGATGTAGGAAATCAATCACCCAATGATTCTGGACATAGGAATAAGAGAAATTTTAATTCTTCAGTCTCATACAATTCTATCTATTCCACATCATAATCTAAAACAATATATATTTTCTGAAAACACACCATCTCACTCTATAGAGTCATTCAGAGGAGTGTAATTAAACCCCCATACATTGGATTGAGAAGGAGTCATTCTCATGAGGGAATTGGCTCTCAAGGACATATATGATTTATTTCCTCACCTAAACTATTACCTCCCAATGGATATTAATGGAGCCACTACTCCCTTGTCAAATAATGCGCTGCTTTAGGTGACTCCCCCTAGAGAGATACATTGACTCACTCCCCTATGTCGAGCAGACTGGGGATTCCCGAGTCACAACAGCTGTGACTACTACCAAGGACCCATAATGAAGGACTCCCACTAGGCCACATCAGTTCTACCAATGACCGAGAACTTAATAAAAAGAATAGGTGGTCTATGCACCTACTTCTTTGACCCCATTCATAACATTTGATGAAAACATCCTGAAAAATCTAAATAGCATTCCAGTCAAGGAAAATCAACTTCCAATACTCCAGAGACTCTAACAAATATTAAAATATTCTTCCAGATTCCTATAATGGATGAGTAGGGATCCATCCTTACATTGTGGGGATCGATACATCAACAACCCATTGGGGTGGATGGGTTAACTCTGTCAATCGCTAGCACCACCAGGAGCCATCACATGATGATTCATGATCATGAGATTCGGTATGGAGGCCCTCCCCATTCTATCACCAACTAAATAGGAGGTCCTACCCACCCTCAAAATCAACATGGAGTTCCTCCCCATGTTTGTAACATCACTCAATGTGGAGGTCCTCCCCATTTAAACTCCATCCATTACGGATGTCCTCCCAGTACATATGGTTCCTTACATTGAGGTTCACCCCATTCCATGATCCATCATCACATCGATCCTCCTCAAGTTGTTCATAGATCATGAATAGGTTCTCCCTGCTCTATACCCAATGAATGTAGAGGTCCTCCTTGCATCATTAGTATACAACACGTTGGATATCCCCATCGTTTCACCTATTCTTGTAGAGGACCTCCACACTTCGACAACGATCAGGGTGAAGGTTCCCCTCATGCATCGACTCTCCAGTATATAGAACATACCCATTCCATTACCATAATTCATCATAGAGGTCCTCCCAATACTCCAACCAAACAACTCATATATCCTACATACATCACAAACAACTATAGTGGAAGTCCTCCCCAATCATATATTAGACATAGAGGAGGTTCGATTGGCTTCCTTGACATAAAACATGGAGGCCCTCCCCATGATCCCAACATGTCAAGAAGATGACCTCCCCACCCCAACACAGATCAATGTGGAGGTCCTTCAATCTTAATCAACAAAAAACATGGTGGAACTCCAAATTAATCCATGAGATCAACTAGTGGTCCCCCCATCATTTGCATCAATTATTGTGAATGTCCTCATAGCTCTTCGACTCACCAGTATGGAGGTCCTCCCAATTCCATTATCATTTTTCAGTGTTCTGGTCCTCTCTATGTTACCAATTATGAGAGTGAAGGTCCTCCCAGAACAATCACCCCCATGTGTAGAGTTACTCCCCATGCTGAGGAACTATCATACCCCGATGATCCATCCTAAGGAAGAAGGAAGAACTATCACCACTAAAGGAAAATTTTTTGGAAGTTCCATGTCATTTTCAATATCTTTAGATTCTCATATTATGATGTTGAATAAAATTTAATGATAGAACCATCGACCTAGTTATCAACATCATAGTTTGGGGACATGACCTTGATGGTGAAATTCATCATTCGAGAAACTGAGATCCATAGAATCCACAAATATCTCTATTGGTAAATCAATATGGGGGAAGATTTGTCTCCCATCCATCATATCATTGTTCATCTATCATTATCATTTCCAATTTCCATATCTTCCTCTACCAATGACCACAAAGAGATATTCTCGAATGGGATAGATGATCAGTATCCAGTTGAGTCACAAATGAGTTCCACTACCCTCAAACATGAGGTAGTAATGAACACTATTTCCTATAACGAATTAATAATGTGGTTGGTAATTCCCTTAAGTGATGACCTAAATTTTTTAAAATAGGATACTCACATAGACAATCCTCTATATCCCAACCACCCACTCCACCAATCCACATCAGTTCGGCCACCAATATCTCAAGAAGAACTAACTGAATCCTATGACAACCAAGGGAAGGGAATTGATTCTAAGAATGAAATCCTAAGTTAGACTCTCGGTGATAATCTTTTTTCAATATTATTATGGTATAATGAAACTTCTAACATCAAAATTCCAAAGTACCAAACTAAATTTGAGGTTGGATTCTCAACCAGACAATCTGGATGATGCGACGTCTCTTACGGGACAATGAGTTGGTCTACCTAGGGAGCTATGCATTTGTGACCTTAATCAGTAATACTAAATGATTGTGTTGGAATGAATCTTGGAGGATATGCATCTTACTTCCCCATTCTATCATTGGAACCTCCAGTGATATGCAACTAGAGACTCATTGTACTTCAAATAATCATGGAATATGCATCCCTTGATGCAAAGATATATGGCTAGGGGAATTTTACTATTCTCTATATCAGCTCTATGTTGATTTATCGTGAGGTACCCATTGATAATGAGGATTTTACATCAGTATCATTATAGTAAATATGGGTTTCCCTAATATTTACAAGGATGGGGGGTGCCGATGCATGGTGTGATATATAACCCCACCTTAGGATACTTAGTATCAAATAGAAACCCATACATGAGTCCATACCTTCCATTAAAGGAATTCCATTATCCTCAGACATCCATCTAATTCATTGTAAACTAGTTGGAATACTAACAAAGGAAATGGACTTATTGAACCCTACAATCCATCCACCATTACACATAAGACAAAGGCTACCCCAATAATCCCCGCACTACTTCACAAGGTCTTAGGACAGAAGAGGGTTATCCATGAGATCCTTTCTGAGTGTAACCAACATTATGGATCTCCCAATTTATACCTTTTAGTCCTCCACTTGGGTAACATGGGAAGCCACAATTTCTCCTTTTTCTGTTCTCCCAATCGAGCTACTATTATCACAAATCTTGATAGAGAAATGGATTGAGTTTATGGAAATTGAACATGAGATGAGTCACTGAATCTACTTTACCAACATGAAAATATTTGTCTAGACCTAGATAGAGAAATTCCACGTGTTTACAGGACTACCTATAATGTTGATGAGTATGTAAATGCATTGGTTGTTAGGGATCCTCTCAAGACAAGTTCTCTCCCCAAGATGATTTGATTTCATATCTCACTAGTTTTTTGATACCCTTGATATGTGATAGGTTGTGATCCCACTAGATGTCATGAAATTTCAATAATGGGTGGATGAAATGTGATCACATATAGATTTTGGGAACCCCATTTCATCCTCATTCAAAGGGATGGGTGACCTGCTGCGGCATCTGACCAACTTTATCTCAAGGTGCATACCCATATTGGGGAACTATATTAGTAGGAGTCCACTAATCTCCAATGTTTATTTTAGACATTATAATGGATTCTATACTTTTGGTATGCCATATTTCATTTTAGGTCTATCACTGGTTGGGAATACCTACATAGGTTGTTTCTTTGCATTTTCACCACTTGTATTAGTAAGACAAACATTGTCCACCTCTTCATGTTAATTCAACAACCCTATCAACATGTCAAAATATTCATCCCCCAGTGGGAGGGTCTCACATATTACATTTTATTCCATTAACTCAGTAGAAACATCTAAAAATGTGAATGGGGAACAAAGTGGCTGAGTTGGTCCCTAACATTATCACTCATAATTTTTTAGGTGGGTTCCTATATTTTTCTAATATGTCTTGGCACCTATATGAATACATGGAAAAATATAATAAGGGACATATATTGAATCTTCTAGATCAGATAAGAAGATCTACCAAACAAGATATTGTCGTCATTGTATATGTGGAGGAACCAAGCTAAAAGATGTACAATAGACACAACCATACAATGAACAACCACACTAGGGGTAGCATCCTCACTATGCACAGCCTCACCATACACATAATCGTTAAGAACTACCTTGAGAAGAATAGCCACCAAATTATGAGAATATGGCTCCCCCCACACCCCCAGGCTCCAACCCCTCATCAAAACTAAGCTACTAGAGTTTCCTTATCATACATGACAAGTGATACATATTCTGTAAAGGAGGACATGGTTCCCAATTATTTCCTCAGTGCCTTGGGAAATGGGATTTTGAAGCTATCATGGTGAATGAAGTACCATATAGATAAACATACTGATCTTCCATACCATTTCTCATACCACAATATACTTAAAAATACCATATATCAACGCTCTATGGTCAAGTATTGCCTTCAAGATCAAGTAGGGAATGGTTTAGTCAAGTTAGATGACGTCAAAACATAGGTGGTAGATATATCCACTTGGATGGACAATTAATGTGAGAGTTTAGGTGAAAGAAAAAAGGTATCCAATCATGGAGTTCATATCTTTTATGAATGGATGGATTATAGAGAACTTTTTTATGGTTATGGAATCATTTACACATTCTTAGGTGGCACCAAAACAACTGAAGTCCCTCCACCTCATTCTGTTGATGGTTTTTTAGCCACTCTTTAGTCTTCTTATATTTGGTTGATGGATAGAAACTCAAAGAATATTTTTAATGATGCATGTGATGAAAAATGAAACAATATTTCCCTATAGAAAACCAACTGTTATTTGAGTTGGGAAGAAAAATCCCATTGTTAATATTTGCACAATATTCTCAATATGTGAATCTTATTCAACATAGAAGAGAGAAAATAAAGGAACAATATATTTTTGAGTACTTTGTGAGGAAACTACCATGAAATCACTTTTTTAATGAGTAATGGATATGTAACATTGAAAATATATTTTCCAGTTTCCAATTTTTAGATCATGAAAAGGTTATTTTGGTTCTTTATCATTTGGATGATAAAGTATATCCGTGGTGGAATCCTATCATGTATGTGACAGAAAAAGAAGATATTGAATCCATGGAGTGGGATAACATTATGAAATTATTACACATTAATTATTTTCCCATTATTATTTGAAAACAGTGGATATTTAATTGCTTGAGTTAATGTAGAAGTATATTAAATCCATTGATACCTATGAGAAAACTATTACAACACTTGGGGGTATGTTTTGGTTTTTTTCATAGAAATAAAAATTAAGTTTGATCGATTATTTAGTGTCTTAAAACAATGTATCTGAGGTATTGAGATATAAGGGACATCATTAGATATTAATAAATCATTAATGGTGATATAAATGTTCAGATAGGTATTTGAGTTACAAATAAATCAAATTGTTTTGATTATAAATAAATGATGGAATTCAATGTAAATTATTAAAACCATAGAAAGAAGAAGATTTGATTTCATTGAGATAAATGTGTTGAATGAAACGTGATGTAAATTTCTTTTAGGGGACAAATATATAATTTATGTGATGAAATTAAGTCCATTTTGTAACATAATTATAATGTGGTGGTAGAAAGTTATCTAATTATGTGAATAGAGAGGAAACTCCATAGAATGTACAACTCATAGTCCAGTGCTATAAATTCATGGAGACTAGGAATTATGTTAATAAAAGACATAATCTAAGGGTTAATGATGAAAATAAGCCACAAAAAAATTGATGTAAAATGAAAAATGAATAATGGAATATTAATGTTGTCTCAAATACATAAGTGAATCATTATAATTCGACAACATTAATACACCACTATAGGTTTCGGTATTGAAAGCTGATGTTTAAATAAATGAACCCATTAAAAATATTGTAGTTTGTAATATAATGAAATTTTATTTTATTATAATAATTTATTATCTCTTATATGAATATTCTAGAATATATAAATCATATTTTATATTTTTAATCAATATATTATCATCTATTGATACAAGTATGAATATAGACATTCATTAGATGTTTTTTGGATAATAAACGGTCTTATTTAATGAATAAATGGTGAACAATTTTTTGAATAATATATTATTTTATTGTGATATTATTTTTGAGAAATGAATAAGGTATAAATTTTTTGGTATGGGATTCTATAAATGATTAAAATTATAGCAACATTATTGTTAGGTTTATCATGGAAGGTCATGTGATCAAATCATAGCAATAATTGGGATTCAATTTTGGAAAGTTGAATTTTGAAGAATCCTTAAGGTTAAATATGTGTGGAATGAATCAAGTTAATACTTTGATGTTATTTGATACCTTGAACCATTATTTTTGGTTTTGTTAAATATTTAGAGGCATAAGGAACGATATATGAATCATATTACTTGTTAAGTGTTAATTTTATTTCTCTAGGAATAAAAAAATATTCTAGAATATTCATTTATTTGAGTGTGATATTAAGTGGGAATTAAACAAATAATTGTGATTATAATAGGGAAATAAATATTTTAGTACCTAATATAGATGATTAAATGGCATAGAATGTTAGATATATTCAACAACAATATAAATGATTCTTATAATAGATAGAGAAGTTATGCAGACAATCATTAATGTGATTTTGAATAGAATTTAGAGAGAAATGTTTTTTGAATTTATCCTTGGAATAAGGTTAAGATATTTTTGGATAACAAAAATTAGATACCATGCAATATTTTATATTTTGATATTATTTATTGAGTAAAAATATCACTTATTATTTTACACATCCATAAACATCTCTGTAGTTCATGATGCCTACCAATTATCTCTCTTGAGAATGTAAATACCTGATACATCACATAAACTAAAATCAAATATTGTACAACTAGGAAAAGATATTTCTTATAAGAGTTAACAACTAGAAACCATGGATCATAGAGATAATTTACTACATATAAAAACTACTCACCTAGTGAATGTTCTTTGGAGAAATCAAAGTTTTTATGAATCTACAAGGTAAAATGAGAATGTAATGGAACAATTATATCCCCATTTTTTGTATCAATGTAAATGTAGTACCCCCCGGTTTCTTGTAAGTAACCCTTCTTTTATTCTTTTTAAGTAAATGAAGCATATGAGAAATGGTTTGCAATGTTTGGAGACATCTAAAGTGTCAAATGGAAAAAAGGTAGTGATGCATGAGCTTCGCACAGGTTTCACAAACTGTGCGGAAGCCGTGAAGGTGGTGTAACTTTGTACATAGGAGACAGCAAGGTGTGCGCACGGTTTGGGAAACTTGTGCGGAGAGGCCGCGTGGAGCGCCCCTTCCAAGAATTGACTAACGCACGGTTAACGCATGATTTGACTAACCGTGCAGACTAACCATGCGTGAAGTCAAATTTGATCCTATTTTTAATGATCTAATCCATTTTATCTTTAAACCATCTTGTTTTTGTTCCTAGATGGCCCTAACTCGGGATATCTCTCTGGTGAAGGTGGGAGAACACATACCAGGAATTTTGGATGTGATCTGGAGGCATGCCTTGGCATTTAAGGACCGGATGATCGAGGTAAGTCTCATTTCATTTATCATTCTTAGATATTCATCTTCCCTCTTGATGGATCCTTAGATATACACCCAAGGTGGGTGGATCTAAGGTAGTGGTTGTCTTTTACATTGGGTTTTGGTCTTGTTGGTTATAGGGGATGGAATCTAAGGGGGATTTGTTGTGTTTCGATCCGGTTCTTGGTTGGTTTCTCCTATTTTGTGGAGGTAGGTGGCATCACCCTCGATTACTATTTCTTAGAACTTGAAGGATAAGATTCAAATTTTTACCCTTAATTGAATTGGTTTGTTTATCTACTATGAAAGAATGGTTGAAAACCCTTTTACGTAACAGGTGTTGGAAATTGTTTGTTTTTGGAAAGTGTTTGTTAAGGTGAGTTTAAAATGGTGATTTTAAACTGGTTATGGATTTGATGCTTGAAAGTCATAGTTTTCAATAAAAGGTTTGATGCTTTATTGAAAAGTTTTGAACACACATGGTTTTGGCATGGATTTTCATGGGTTTTGGTGTGTGTTAATATGCATTGGGATGGATAAGGTAAATAAGTACACCCATCAAAAAGGTTAGATGGATAATGGTGAGAAGTACCCCCAACCAAAGGGACAGATAAGGGCGTGAATTACACCCGTCAAGGTAGTCCACTATGTGTTGTCTTAGTTGAAGGATAACTCACCATTCACTAGTATAGGGAGGTCCAGGTTACATTCATTGTTGGTTGTTTGGATTTGTAAAATGGAATGAATGTGCCAAAATGGAAATGGGAATTTGATTGGAAACTTTGCATGGTTTCTTCTCTTGATAAAGATGGTTTTTGGTTGGAAAATTCTTTTGATATGGAACTTGTTATATTGTGAACCATTTTGGAATTGTTTTATATAAATTGTTTTATATAAATGTGCGAACATGTTTTATCCTAGAGGCATGGGTTGGGAAGTCATCGTGGAAAACCTACTGAGTTTCATTACTCATCGCCTGCTTTGGGATGTTGGTGCTTTTGCAGATGTCATGTACCAGGATGTTGGAAAAGTTAAAGTGTCACATGTTTATAGCACTACTTCGTGATACATGGGAAGGTTCATGATGTTGGATCTTGGAGCTTGTGGAGCATGGAGTTGGTTTGCCGTCTTATAGTTTTCATAATTGTCTTTTCGTTGTTTACACTGATTTAATGTTGGTTTCCACTATGGTACTTTTGGTTGGTTTATGATGAAATAATTGGATGAGTTGTCTTAGATTTTATCATGCATCATTTAGTTTATTTGTTTTTTATTCTTCTTGGATTTGTGGTATATTCTAAAACGGTAAATCGTCCACCACTTGTATTGAAACCCTTCGGCTTTTTTTTCAGCCTTTAGTGCCTTGGGGATGTCGCTTGAGGACTAGTAATGACTCTTTGTACTCTCATGCCAATTATGATAAGTGGGTCATTAAAAATGGTATCATTTTGGTAGGTCCTTGGGGGTATAAATCCAATCGTCTTGTACATTTCCTTATTTAAAAAGTAGTCATCAGATTTATTGGTCTTGGCGTTGAATTTTTACGTGTATATTCCTTGGGTGCTCATCGTAAGAAGGATTAGGATTGTCAGAACATGGAATGTAGAGAATAAATAAGACATAGCTATCGTTTTTATGATGAACATCAAGTAACCTGTGAGTTGTGTACATAATTGTTTTGGAGACACTTATAGGATAAAAAATTTCATTATCATGGGTTTACCCAATGAGATGAACATGACATGCATTAGAGGAATTAATTCCCACTAGGAGGGAATATATAATTTTGAGAAATGGAGAATGGTTTGATGAAAAAGCGTGATTTCAGAAAATTTTACATATGATTTAAAATGAATGATTTTGAACATAGAATGGTTGATGTATTTTGAAAATAGATTGATTTTCAAAAGAAAGAAAATATTTTTCTTTAGAAATGGGTAAATGTGGAATATCTTTATGGTTAGAAATCAATGATGTGATAGTGATGTGATAGAAATTGAAATGCTAAGCCTTCATTTTCTATGAAGTGAGACTAATAGTGTGACTTGTTTGTATAGAAAATGGCACCCGTTAGGCGTCGTAGAAACCAAATTGAAGATGCTGCGGAAAATGTGGTCGCACCTTAGCCCCACGTGAACAAGCATCTTGTCCAAATTATAGTTCAAGCATTTTAGGCTATGGACACGGGGAATCGGATGGTGAGTCAAGGAATGTATACCATTCCGTCCAGTTATAGTAGGAGATTCCACCCATCTTTCAGGGTGATTCTGAACCAGAAAGGGTGGAGGTGTGGCTGAGTATGATGAATTGTATCTTCAATTTCATCTGCACACCAACAGAACTGAAAGTAATGTTGGCGACGTATATGTTGGAGGATCTTGCACAACAGTGGTGGGAGATATTGGTGTAGGATAATGTGGATCAAGGCATGGGATGGGTGGAATTTGAAGAATTTTTCAATAAAAAATTCTATCCTCACACGTTCAAGATCTCGAGGAAGATTGAATTTTTTTTCCTGAATCCGGAGAATCTCTCTATCATAGAGTATGCGGCTAAATTCATGAATTTAGTGTGCTTTGCACCGGAAGTTTGTGCAAGTGCGTCGCTGAAGGCACACTTCTTTGAATCAGGTTTGCGACTAGAGATTCACTAGAAGATAAATTTTCTCTGTATTACGGAATATACGGAGATGGTAAACAGAGCAATAGTAGCTAAAAGAGACATCTCATGAGTTATGGGAGGATGAAGTACGATGATACCCACAGGATTAGGTGGGAACTCTAATGATGGGAACAAGCGAAAGAGGGACACCTACTACCAAGGTGGGAGTGCGAATAAGAATAAGAAGGTTGCATCAGGGATTCTTCCTCCATGACCCATGATTAAAGCCTGGTGTTTTCAATGTGGCTCGATTGACCACATGAAATGAGAATGTACAGCACCACCGAGAGCATGCCACAATTGCAACAAGATGGGGTATCATCGGTGATATTTTCGCAGTTCTCCACGGTTGGGTGTTCGTGACACTTCCAAAGTGTCGCAAGAATCATATGATTCAATAGGGAGAGGACAAAAAATCGATCTCGGTAGAAGAATAGAGCTAGCTATGGTGATTCCAAGAATACCATGACTTCTTAGGTAGTGTAATATCAACAAGGCAATAAGGAGAAAAGTGCAGAAACAATGAAATTGTATGGAGCGGAACAGGTGATTGTGGATGACCATTCTGGACCATCTACAATGAGAGGTATGATTCTTTTGAATTCTACCATCCTGAAAGTGTTGTTCGACACTGGTCCATCACATTATTTTCTTGCTTCTCGTATTGCTGATTTTCTGATCATAAAATATGTAATGATGCCTTCTGTTATAAAACATTAAACATATCTTGGTGAAAGAATATGTAGAGCCTTCGTTTACAGAGCATTTTCTATAACTATTGATGGAGCTAAGCTGAAATGGGATTTCTCCATGCTGGAGATTGATGTCTATGATATAATCTTGGATATGGATTGGTTGATAGAGTTCAAGGCTCACATTGACTGTTATAGAAGAATAGTCAGTTTCACGACTGCTGATGGCATCGAGCATTTCTATAGAGAAGAAAGAGTCGTGAAGGCAAGTACAACAGGATTGTTAGCACCAGTAGTGGCAATGATCTCTTACTATATGGATACATTAAACATGGAATCTATGGATGAGATCGCGAATAACAATTTTCCAGTAGTCGTCGATCAATTTCTTGATGTTTTTCTTGGAAACATCTCAGGATTACCACCTGTATGATAAGTGGAGTTTACAATTGATCTCCTTCTGGGGACCATTCCTATCTCACTTCCATCTTATAGGATGGCACCAACAATGTTATTGGAATTGAATGTATAGTTGGATGAACTGAAAAACAAATGTTTTATTCGGCCAAGTGTGTCTCCCTGGGCAACACCAGTTTTGTTTGTAAAGAAATCTGATGAAACATTGAGGCTATATGTGGATTATCATAAACTTAACCTAGTTACGATAAAGAATAGATATCCACTTCCATGCATTGATTACCTGTTTGATCAATTGAGGGGAGAACAGTGTTTCTCTAAGATTGAATTGCGGTCAGGATATCACCAGTTTCGAGTTCGGATGGAGGATATTCCAAAGACATCCTTCAAGAGAAGATATGGCCAATACGGATATGTATTCTTGCCTTTAGGTCTTACAAAAACACCCGTAGTATTTATGGAATTGATGAATCATATATTTGATCGATATCTAGATTCATTTCTTGTGGTGTTTGTGGACGACATATTGGTGTAGTCAAGATTTGGTGATATTGTCGGAAATCATGAGAGACCGTCAATTGTATGACAAATTATCAAAGTGTGATTTTTGGATACACGAGGTTCACTTTCTTGGCCATGTTGTTTCTGAGAAAGGTGTTTCAGTGGATCTATAAAAGATAGAAGCTATTCTTTCTTGGAAACTTCTGAAGAATGTCATTGAAATACGATGTTTTCTTGGTCTAGCTGGTTATTACTGATGCTTTGTGCGTGAATTCTCATGACTAGTTCGCCTATGATAGCATGGAAAAATAAGAACAATGTATTTCAATGGACTGAGGAATGTCAGAATTATTTCTAGTAAATGAAGTTTTTTCTTACATCGGCACCCATCTTTATCTTCCCTAAATCAGGACATGGGTACGTGGTGTATTGTGATGCTTCGAGATGAGGGTTGGGTTGTGTTATCATAGAAGGATATCATGTAGTTGCTTATGCATCAAGGCAGTTGAGGGTGAATGAGAATAATTACCCAACACATGATTTGGAGTTGGCTGTAGTCGTCCATGCTTTGAAAGAATGGAGACATTATTTCATTGGTGAGTAATTCACTATGTTTACGGATCATAAGAGTTTGAATCATATTTTCTCACATCGAGATTTGAATCTGAGGCAAAGGAGATGGATTGAGTGTCTTCAAATGTTCTACTTTGGCTTGATATATACACCGGCTAAGGGAAATTCGGTGGCGGATTCCTTGAGTAGAAAGTCATATGATGAGTTAGTGAAAGAAGCTTCAGATGAGTGGCTATTGATGTAGGTCCTAGCCGACTTGCGTATGGAATGTGAAGACCGAGCTGATGTTGTGGTTTTCCTTCCAATTCCACTTGTTCCTGATTTTGTGGAGATATTAAAGGAGGCACATTAATTCTATGTAGACTATGTTGCAATGAGTTAAAAACTCAATGATGGGGAGACCATTGAGGGATGGAAGCTGGATGAGAGTTCAGTTTTTCAGTTTCAAGATCAGATGGTTGTACATTTAACTACTCAGGAACAACTCTTTCATTCTTACCTCCATTAAATAATGGTTGTACACACAGGTATACAGAAGATGTATAAGGCGTTGAAGGTGTAGTTTTGGTGGAGCGGAATGAAAAGGAAGGTGGTTGAGTTCATCTCACGGTGCTTAACTTGTCAGCAGGTTAAATCAGAGCATCAGAGACCAGATGATATGTTACAATCATTACCTATCCCAGTGTTGAAATGGGATCAAATAGCAATGGATTTTCATACAGGTCTTCGATGAACCATCGAGAAACACGATGCCATTTGGGTGATAGTGGATCGTCTAACCATGTCGACCCATTTCATCCCCATTTTTGAAACTCATATGGTGGAAGATCTTTCAAAAATATATATCTGAGAAGTGGTAAAGAAGCATGGTGTACCAGTGTCTATTATCTCAGATAGAGATCTGTGGCTCACATCTCGTTTCTAGTTATCCGTACCAAAATCCCTAGGAACTCAGTCGAATATGAGTATGGAATATCATCCTCATATGGATGGACAATTCTAAAGGACTATACAGACTATGGAATACATGTTGTGGGATTGTGTAATGGACATTGGGGGCTCATGGGAGGAGAATATATCCGTAGTGTAGTTCTCATACAATAACAGCTATCAAGCCTCTATACGCATGTCACCTTTTGAAGCATTGTATGGGTGTCCATATCGTTCTCCACTATTCTGGGTGGAAACAGGTGAGACTTCACTATTTGGGCTGAGCCTTGTCCAATAAAAAATGGAGAAGATTCAATTTATAAAAAAGAGGATGGAGACGGCACAATGTTGTTAGAAATCTTATGTGAATCATCGCTGAAGACCGTTGTCGTTTGTAGTGAGTGGTCATGTCTTTTTCAGAATCTCTACAAGGCTTGGACATCATCGTTTTGGGAAGCAAGGTAAATTATCTCCTCAATATATATGCCCTTTTGAGATACTGGAACAGGTTGGAGAGGTGGCTTATTAGTTGGCATTGCCACCACGGTTCAGTGCAGTGCATAATGTGTTCCATGTATCCTAGTTGAAGAAGTATCAGCCCGATCCTGACCATGTGATCAGATGGGATCACATTAACCTAGAGTCGGATGCTTTGTTGGTACATATTCCAGTATGGATTGTGGATAGGTAGGATAATGTCTTGAATGAAAAAAATCATTGGTCTAGTGCGGGTATTATGGCAGCATGGTCAGATTCAGTAAGAGACTTGGGAACACGATAAAGAAATGAAGAAGCAGTCGGCAGAACTCATTCATGCAAGCGATGGTTTCTACATTCCGAGGATGGAAAGGACAATGGAGGGGAGAATTTATTACCCTTGGTTTTTGGTATGTAACCCTTGTTTTATTCTTTTAAAGTACATTAAGCTTATGATAAATGGTTGGGAATTTTTGGAGACTAATAAAGTGTCAATGGGAAAAAAGGTGGTGACACACGAGCTTCACACGGGTTACCCAAACCATGAGGAAGCCATGTAGGTGGTGTCACATTGGAAAGAGGAGACCACACAGTGTGCGCACTGTTTGGGAAAACCGTTCCAGGAGGCCAGGTGGAGCACCCCTTCCAAGAAGTGACTTCTGCACAATGAGCACACGATTTGAATATCCTTGCAGACTAACCTTGTGCAAAGTGAAATTAGATCCTATTTTAAGGATATAATACATTTTATCTTTAAACCCACTATTTTTTTCTCCTAGACGACCCTAACTCGGGATTTCTCTCCGGTGAAGGTGGTAGAACACTTTCCAGGAATTTTGGATGTGATTCAGAGGCTTGCCTTGGCGTTTAGAGGCCGATTGATCGGGGTAAGTATCGTTTTCTTTAGTTTTCTTAGATCCCCTTCTTCCCTCTTGATGGATCCTTATATCTATGCCCATGGTGGGTGGATCTAAGGTAGTGTATGGCTCTTAAGTTGGGTTTTGGTCTTGTTGGTGATTGGGGAAGGAATCTAAGGAGGTTTCATGGTGTTTCTACCCGGTTCTTGGTGGGTTTTGCCTATTTTGTTGAGGTATGTGGTTTCACTCTCGATTCCTCTTTATAAGATCTTGAAGGCTTAGTTTCAAAAAAATTTCCATGATTTAAATGGTTTGTTTATCTAATGTGAAAGAATGGTTGAAACCCCTTTTAGTAACAGGTGTTGGAAATTGTGTGTTTTTGGAATGTGTTTGTTGAAGTGAGATTAAAAGGGTGATTGTAAACTGGTTATCATTTTACTGCTTGAAAGAAATGGTTTTCAATAAAAGGTTTGATGCTTTATTGGAAGGTTTTGAACACAGTTGGTTTTGACATGGATTTTCATGAGTTTTGGTGTGTGTTCATATGCATTGGGATAGATAAGGGTGAGAAGTACCCCCAAAAAAAGGGACGGCTAAGGGCGTGAAGTACCCCCATCAAGGTAGTCCCCTAAGTAACCGGTTAGTGGAAGGAAAACTCTCCACTCACGAGTATACGAAGGTCCAGGTTTCATGCATGGTTGGTTGTGTGGATTTTTGAAATGGAATGAATGTGCCAAAATGGAAATGAGGATTTGATTGTAGTATTTGCTTGGTTGCTTCTTTTGAGAAAGATGGTTTTTTGTTGGAAAATGGTTTTGACATTGAACTTGTTATATTGTGAACTATTTTGGAATTGTTTTATATAAATTGTTTAATATAAATGTGCTAACAAGTTTTATTCTCGAGGAATGGGTTGGGAAGTCCTCGGGGGGAATCCTACTGAGTTTCATTACTCACTCCCTGCTTTGGAATGTTGGTGCTTTTGCAGATTTCATGTACCGGGATGTTGTGAAAGGTAATGGTACACATTTTTATAACACAAATTAGTGATACTTGGTCTGGTTCGTGATGTTGGATCTTGGAGCTTTTAGAGCATGGAGTTGGGTTGTCATCTTGTAGTCTTCTAAATTATATTTCCGTTGTTTACTCTGATTTAGTGTTGGTTTCCGTTGTGGTAATTTTGGTTGGTTTATGATAAAATAATTGGTTGAGTTGTCTTATCTTTTATCATGAATCATTTAGTTGATTTTTTTGGTTATGGTTGTTGGCTCTATGATATGTTCTAAAAGGGTAAATTGTCCCCTACTTGTTTTGAAACCCTTAGGCATTTATTTCCATTCTTTGGCGCCTTGGAGATGTCTCTTAAGGCCTAGTAATGACTCGTTTTACTCTCAAGCCAATGAGGATAAGTAGGTCATTACAGTAAATAATTTTTAGGGATCAATTGAAATAAAATTAATTTTTTCGATATAATGGGTTACATACAACACCGTGTTTGACCAAACTTTGATTCACTATTAAAATTTAATTACTTAATGTGACTATTATCTCCAAGCCATTGGAATTGAAGGTTTGACAAAAAAATAAATTATGAAACATGCATGGTTACATCTTGATTAAATTAATTAATTTTATTACAAATAATTTTAAATGTTAAAAAATTTGTTGAAATAAAAAAGTAATACTTTTCTAAAAATAATTGTAACCCAATTTATTTTTATCATAATAAAATAAGTTAATCAATTTTATTGAATTAATTAATGAATTTTATATAATATATATTTAATCATATTTTTTAACATTCATTTATTATTTTTTAAAGCATGATATAAGAATAAATAATGTTTTTTTCTTCAAAAAGTATTTCTAAAAATATGGTTCATTGTCGTGTTTTCACACATACATTGAAATAAATATTTTCCAATTAAATGTATTCAAATTGATAATATTATTTCCATACAAAGAATAATTATTTTCCAATTTATTAAATATGATATTTTCTATTTTTGGTCAATATTAATAAATACCATGGTAAAATGTATCACCTAGGTAATGGGTAAATCATGTTAATATAGTTTATAAATAATTTACATGGTGATAATTTTATATATTAATTCTTATTATATGAATATAATTTTTTAATTCTCATCTTAGTCATGAAATATATTTTGTATTGGACAGTATTTAAATAAAATTGCCTTTATAATATTTAAAATAATGAAGGTTATAATGTTAGTCTCTTATTTTTGAATAACTTTTGTGTGTCCACATACCGAAAAAAAACTATGATGAAAAAATAATTATATAGATTTTGAGCTTAATGAAATTATTTACATGAGATAATTTTTAGATAATTTTTATTAAATATATAACGACATTAAATTACAACGAAACATCAATGATGAATTTCTATAATTAATAAAAAAATATAATAAATGTTTTTAAAAATATTAAAATTAAAATAATTTGAGTTAGTTAATATGTTAAATTATTTTTTAGATGAATAGAAAAAAATAGTGTCATGTTAACTAAGTATGTTTTAATTCCAAAATTGTCTTTATTTCTTTAATGTCAAATTAAATGAATAGTGTCGACATTAACATTAATGATATTTTATCAAAATAATAATTTATTAAATTACATTAAAATTGAAAAAATAATAATCGAGGATAGAGGGAATAATATATAGTCGAAATTTTCATTAAATATCAATTTATGTTCTAGTAAGAATCATTTATATTAACAATGACTTTATTACAATTTAATATATTAGGAAATTCGAAGTGGATCCTCTCCCTACCTTATAAAAGGACAACTCTTATTTTTATTATTCACACTTTATTTACCATCCTAGACCAAAATAACAATAATAATTTATCTTCCTCACTTCCATACACACATTATATAGGTTATGTTCTTCCCAATATTTCAACCCAATATTCCTTAAGAGGAAATCTAAAGGAGTTGTTTCAAAGATGAGGTAATCGCATTAAATAAACAATTTGTTTTTAATTCATCTTTTCCTCCTCTAAATATATTATATTATTTATAAAATAATAACATCTGTATAGAAAGTATATTTATGTTTTTTATTACTATGAAACCATATTTATTCACCCTATTTCCATCAAATTTTATGTGAATGTATCACTCATGTATAAGTATGAATTACCATCTCCCAATAGAGATAAAATTAATTTTTCATCTCAAAATGTCACTTATGGGTATAATGTGGGGTTAAATGTTTATATTTTAAATTTATTAAATAAAATTTCTTTAATAATGAATATATCAATTTTATATTCTTATTTTCCATAATGTTGGAAAATAATTACATCGTTCATGTATATGTGTGGACTATCACCTCAACAATGTGATGTGATTTTTTTTTTAATTTCATTTTACAAAAATGGTAACTACTATGTACATAATTAATATATATTATATATATGAATTACAATAATTATTATTTATATATGATTTATTATTTACATTTATTTTTTATAATCTATGGAAAAATTGAAATCTCGTCCATGTATAGTCATTCTGCCACCTCCATTAAAAATGTAAATCATTTCTATCTATATCATTGATTGGATGGATATAAAAATGTATATAATAAATTTATATGATATTTATATCATTATTAAAATTATGGATATTAATAAAAAATTATCAGTGTAAAAGGAAGAATACTAATAATTGAAAACATACATTATATATAAAGTAGATATCACACAAAATATTGATTTTATTAATGAAATATTAATAAAGAGGTGATAAATGGTTTTAATTAAATAATTTATGGTGGGATATATATGATAATCATTTCAAAATATAGTTATATTAAATATATTATCTTGGATGTTCCAACATGTATGAAGGATTTTAGAATTGAGGTATGGGATTTTCAGCTCAAATTTTTTTGGTGGGACACATGCCATATATATTTTTTATTTTAAGTAGTGAATATAATACACACGAATTTATTTTATTATTATTCACATTAAAATTATTTTATATTCAAATACGTTTATAAGTGTTCTATCATGTGGATTATGATTCAAAACATACCATAGTAGTCAGGTTTTTTTGATAAAATATCATTTTTATCAGGATTGTTTATGATTATGTTATTGATGATGAAATTTATGATCTAAATCTCACGAAACATATCTATTATATTATAAACTGATAATTTGAAAAAAAAAATACATGTTTTTATTCATGTTCTTCAGCATCAGTTTTAAAGAGTACAAAAACTAGTTTTTAATGATAATCATCTTTAATTATCTATTAAATAGAAATTATTTTAATTATATATACAATTTTTATATAAAGGTTTTAAAAAATGTTTTCACTATTATACATTGATTTTTTCAATTATATTATTCACTTCATGGAATTGTTCCAAATGGTTCAAAATGAATCTTCTTATTATTTTTTGAATGACGCATTTTATGAATTATTTTCAAAACAATTGTTATGGAATTTTTCATTTTAACCTATACAACATGAAAATAATAAACACCCATCATATATGTTCATTTATTTATGAATTTATTTAAAACAATCAATGATAATTTTAAAATAACAATTTTCAATAAAATTTTCTAAATTTATAAAATTTTACGATGTTATTACAAAATTTAATGATTATTTTTCTTAATAAATGTTATAGTTGATTGTTAAAAATATTGGTACATCTAATATGATATCCTTTGTTATCTCATAATACTAACTATGATTATGATATAATGATACTATCCTTAATATTTCTTTGCATGGTTTATGTTTAGGATGATACGATTTATATGAATCACAGTCCTCTTCCACGAGTTATGTTATGATAAAATTTTAATGAATCCCATTTTATTTTAAGGGATCTGATGTAATGAATATTTTATGATATTATGAAAAAATTATGTAGGAGTATAATCATGTGGTGGGTGGGACCTATATCACCCACCAATTTATTGGATAATGATTAGTTCTCTGTGAGATCAAAGGGTACATGAAAGATTATCCCAAGCCTAAATGTGAATACACATGAGGCTATTACATTCCAGAAATATGTACATCAATGGTTATCCAAATACTAAGGTGTTATGGATATATCAGTAATCCAAGAAAGTTCATCAAATACTTGGAGACCGAAAAAATATCCCCAATTTTAATTGAAATGCGACTATAAATAGTGAATACAATGGAAGATAAAACTCGATTCAGGTAATTGATGGTATTAAAATCCATAGGCCCCATTTTCAGCTATATAGCAATAGATTAAAAGATAAATACCAATTTGGTCCCAATTCACAAAAAGTTACAGCCTCATTTGTATCCTTTACAAAATCCATCATTTCCCAATATATTTCTCACCATCCTATGTCTCCTTTCCTGATAAAATCCCTAGTCTGAAGTCAAAAATCCACATATCAGGGATATTCTACATTGGATTATATTTTAAAATGTCCTCACTAATACTAAGGTAATGAAACACCCTGAGGATGATTCTTCTATGACCACTCCATCATTATATCTAAAACAACAATATAGAAATGTTAGATATTCTTGAAGTAATCAGCTGGACACCAAACCGCTTGACGTCCCCACCTTTTCCATTGCAAGGTAACCAACTCTCACCATAGCATATACTGCACCTGGTGCCAATGTTTCTCAAAAATACTACCACATTAAATTATCCATTAAATTCTAAATAGATAATTCCATCAGCACGCATGTCACCAAGAAATTGAAAACATATGTTGTTCTCTACGATGCCCATCACAGTCTAGTAAAATATGTTCACTAACACCTACATCTCTTTCGATCTATATCAGTAATAACCCCAACATAAAGGGGAGGTTATTATTCTAAAATATCCCACACAAACGTCAGTGGTATTTCTCAGTCCCATATTCAGTTGAAAAAATTGGTGTTCTTCCCCATCACCAATGGATTTCTTCTTTTGGGAAGCGGTTCAGACTTTGCCAAAATAGGAATTCTATTTCATCAATCCAATGGGTGATCAGGCATCACCGAACCCACTTAGACACATTTCTATCCTTTCTAATGATCCTTTGTAATTTATCACATCAATATACTTGGATAATGAAAATTATTCCTTGAATCACCCACAAATTCTACATTCAGCCATCATTTCCATAGACCACACCCCACCAAACCCCTTGGATGCAAGTGTTTGTTACACAGTGGCCTTAATGTTCTTATATTTATTCCAAAATTCCATATATAATTCCATTATTCTATTTTTATTTCTCATGTTCTTTGATTCAATTATTATTAATTTGTTATTAAATTACAATCTTTATTTCACGAATCATGATTAGAGTCCATAATATGTAGGTCCTAAAATTCAAACATTAAAATAACTTTCTCATAATCTTACTTACATGTTATACATATTTTATTACAGGTATTTCAATTGTTTACCCTTAAAAGTGATTATATATCACTCTTTATTAAGTTTACTTTTCTCATGTTATGAATAATGTTATTATGTGTGATATATTTATGAAGGATGATAGTTATATATAATTAAATGGGAGATGATTTCGTTCACTTATGAACCAGTTTTTATGTATCCATGTTTCCAAAGGCATTGGATCTATACAATTTTTGCATGGATCATCATGTTATGGAATTAATTTTCACCTAAAAAGATGTTATATTTATGTATAAAAAGTATAGTTCACTTTAAAATGATATGTAGATACACTATATAATAATAAATTGGTGTATAATAAGAATTATGTCTCAATAGAGTAGAAATTGAGAAAAAATCTCTTACAAAGGAAATACCACTGATGTGGGGATTATATATTAATTGATTATGTTTATCTAATTTAAGTCCCAAAAAAATATATAAATACACACAAAAAACTCATTATTCACATAATAGAATAATATCAACGACAATGAAGATGTAATATAACTCAATAAAGATAAATTGAGTTATGAAACATCATACCCCTGGGTAACATTTAGAGCAAATCCGTATGGAATAATTAAAATTTATTTTCATATAAAATACCATGGATTATGAGGTATTCATGATATAATATGTAAATGGGGTATTATATAGAGTAGTTAAAATAAATAAGTGCATAATATTAAAATATGCCTTATTGAAGTGGGTTTGTGACGAAGTAGCTTACATCACTTTTAAATTTATTTTAATGTCATTTAACCTACCTTCTAGTTGTATTAAACATCATATTAATTTATAAAAAGACATATTAATTTATTTATAATCATATATGATCTTATTATGACATCATACCACCAGAGTTTCAATAATATTTCATTATTACCTTTTTTCAGGTGTTAATTGTGTCATTTTATCATGCTTGTTTTGTCATAGAAATTTTTGTTCTTGTGGAGAAAATATTAATCCATCATTTCTAGAAATATATTTATATTATAAATATCATATATATTAATGGGATACATTTTTAGAACCATTCATTTATAATATATAAGGATATCTAATTGCATCGCTTCATAGAGACGGTAGGTCATACGCATGAATGAGTGATGATTTCATTCCAATAATGGGTGAAAGGGAAAGGGATTAGTTGATATATTAATTTTTAAAAAAATAATAAGATGTAATAAATATCATATATAGTCATTATTATAAAAATTATGAATTTCATTATCAGTCAATGAAGAAAGAAAATTACATAAGTTGACAAGATGGTTGTCTGTCGTACACATAAGGTGTGGATTTTATTTCAATGTATGGAGTATTATAAGGAAAATAAATTATTCCATAAAAATAATATCATGTTATATGGGAGATAATAGTGCTAATATATTTTAATTTTAAATAATTAAATTAATTTTTATAAAGAAGATGTAAATAGAAGGAACATAGTCATGACAATTACCTTGTCTTAGAAGATCATCCATTGATGTCTTATTAAGAGCCCTAAGGTAGGTATTTAGGGATGAAAAGTATCTATAAAATACATATAATTATATTTTGGAGATATTTTGGTTGTTTTTTGATAAGATAAATTTATTGATTGGTTTGAAGAAATTAGGGGATGTGATGCAAATTTATAGTTGAGGAAGATTGGAATTTTAGTAAAAAAAATTATTAAAAAGTGGAAATTAATTCTAACCCCATGTTCCTCCAAAATTAATAATTAATGGATTTAAGGGATTTTTATATTGATCAAAATATCTGAAAAATTGAATACTATATTAAACGTTTTATTCCCATAACCAATATATTTACTCACATTTATAATTTTATATATCACCACAGTAATTATTTTTTTATGCTAGTAATTTATTATTTAATTATAAAATAAAATTATACTTATTAAATAAATTTATTCTATTTATTTAAAATATTAAATCCAACTTATTGACTAAAAATCAATTTATTTGGGAAATTAATTTTAAAATAAGTGCATATAACTCCCAAAATCACGTTTTGACATTAGTTAACATAAATAGATTTTATTATCTTTATTAATAATAATGATAGAAAATTATGATGAAATTATTATTTAAAATAATTAAGTATATATATTATTCATATTTAAATAATCACTTTATATAAAATTAAATAAATTTTTTGTAACATTTAATTAAAATTAAAATATTAATAGCTCTTTAAAAATAATTAATTTATTGAAATAAAATGAACATTTTACAAAAATATGTATTTTTAACTCTTTAATGAAAAATTATTCATGTCATGAAAATAAAAAAAACAATGAAAATAATTTTTTATAATTATATATGAAAAAATTTATTATTATTACAAAATAAAATATCTAAATGTCTTATAAAATAATTATAATTCAAATACAACAAATGATAAATGAAACAATTTTTGGAGAAAATATATTTAAAAAAATGACATTAATAAAAATGTGAGGTATTATTTACTAATAATTTATCCATAAATATTTTCTTATTAGGATTTCTATGTACATAGCACGACTAATCAAGGGTAGGACTCCTGAACATTTATTAAAATAAAGGAAAATTCTAGGAAAGAATGGGGCAGACACCATTCCCACCTTCAACATGAAGAAGACTACAAATCATAGTAAGAAGGGTCTTTATTATAACAAAGTTCATAAGTTTCTCATTCAAAAAGAGAAACACCTGGATTCATGTACATTGGTGCCTCAATATGCATCATTATAGACATTAATGATTATGTAATAACATTCATTAGTGTATTAGAGTATTCCTTCCTTGGCTTCCACTTGGGGGGTCAGAGGTCGTGCCTTCACCTTTTGTAACAATGTCATTAAAAAAGACTTTTCCTAGATTGTTGGCCTTAGAAAGACCAGTACGTGGTGCCTCATCCCTCAATTCCTATACATGCATGACAAGAACATCTAACGTGACAAAATCATGCCCCAAAAAATTTGTTTGGTCATTCATATCCTCAAGGAATAGACCTCGAGATGCATGACCCTCGTAGATTTTATCGGTCAACTCTTTGACAGATTGAGTTTCCATCGGGAGTGGTATGTATGAACAATTCTTTCTCCCTTTTTTAATGCCTCTTTGATATATATTTATCCTCACACATGGGATCTTACTATTTTTCAAAACTTCATCAACATCAACCGACGTTCAATCTGAAGACACCCTCTCATCAGGAATTACTTTTTCATCAACCCGGTCTTTCTCTAGAATCGGTTTGCCATTCACCAATACCTCAAAGAGATTACCATCCTCAATATTACGCCCCGCCTACCTAGGATGTGACTTCATCCCAGTTGAGGTCCTCGCCCACTCACCATTTTCTTCATTTGAACCAACTTTTTCATGCCCCTCTCAGAGTAGTCCCTCACCTCCTCATTGCAACCAGAGGGTTTTACCCTTTCACGTTTCACGCTAGCCCCCAATGCTCCTAACTTGAACACCCCCAGATTGCATTTCAGACTATTAAATACATCAAAAACCATCATATCCAAAGGGATCGTCACTGCCTTTTTCCATAGTAACATGTATTGTATTTCCAAGGGTAGATTGAGACCCTGGTGGCTCCCCACTGGCCAATTACAGATTCCCCTACTGAGGGCTCAACAACACCTCGTCCAGTTCAGCAAAAGCTTCTAGTGAAACCAACTCTCTTACTCTACCCTTTTTTCATCTGATTCCCAATTTATAATCCCCAGGAGTAGTATTCAAACAATTATTTAAACACCACCATCTATTTGTATGTAAACTTCTCATCCACAACAATAAAAATGTATTTTACCAGAGATCTAGATAAGTCCACTTCAACAAAAATCCATGGTGAGACCAGATAGAATAAAACCTTATTTCTACTATAAGATAAGAGATTCTAACAGACTAGGTTCCCAAGAATATGAATGATATATGGATTAAGAAATTAGAGCCATAGTTTTAGAAATCATACCCAAATTTCAGGTATTGTAGAATCCCGCTTCTTGTGGTAATTAGATGTCCATAAGAAGAAGAATAATCTGAGGCCATTGTAAGATTGCAGAGTGGATGACCATGCCAAAACCAGATCTTCTTTTGATAAAAAATGTGTCATAAAATGCTTGGATTTGAGGAGTCCCACACTAGCACACTCCTATAGATTCCATGATTATAATATGAATTGGTCAAAAAGATCCATAGACACACATAATTGCTTGAATCACGCTTTCAACGCAATGTTCAGTAGGGAGGAAGCATCAGTGAACTCCCAATCAGAGATCAAGATCTATGGAATTCCTTTCAAGAGCTCTGGAACATTGGAGAATATATATATTTGGGAGAGTGAGGGAAATCAATCACTATCCGAGAATGGTAAGAAGTGTCAATCATCATAAAGAGGTAGTAATGATCCTACCACCTCCAAAGGCAGGGGGACTTTCTTGGGGGCCTTCTCCACCACCCTCATTAATTTTTTACAGAGAAGATCTCCTTATGATCCTTATATATAAAATTCGCAATTTAGTGAAATTGATTCATACAAATCAATTCAATGGAAAGGTTATAATTGAATTATTAAAACAATATATTTCGAAGGTTGTTTAATCTTGAGGTTGCATGTCATGTACACTATCAGACAAAATTTTTCTCTTTTAAAATCATGGGTTGTTATATCCAACCCCATTAACCAAATAACAATTCCAAAAAAATAATAAATATGAAAAATTCCCCTATAAAATATCTCCAACTCCTAATTATGGTCAATAACACAACACCACAAATTAATACTATGCACCACCTACACCAGATCAACCATGATCATAATCAAATTTCCTATCTGCGGTATAAAACATGACATTTATTGGTAGATCCATTAAGGGAGTGAGTATATACATACCCAAAATGATGCCTGAGAGTGACCAATGATATAAATATTTAATATAGTAGTCAGCAATAAAATATAATTAAAATGGATGAAGAAGTAGAAACTGTATGTCCACATATAATGGACCCACATCATAAATTATGAGATGATGACTCATATCAAAAAGAAATTTATTCCATAAAAATGCACTAAACCAATTGATTTATCAACTAGTATAACCATATTGTAATTATAGTTGAGTATCCAACAGCCCTAGTAGTGGGGGGGGGGGGGTGGATACTGACTATAATATAGGATACCAAGTCTCATACAATTTCCTTAGATATGGGGACATTGAACCCACTAATAGATAATATTGTACCCCATAATATTTTTTGGGATACCAAAACTATTTGATCATTAGGAAAAGGATCCCAAATTCCACAAATGTGGGGGGGGGATTACTATGACAACATATGATATTGGGAAAAAATGGACCCTGGTGTGGATCTATCATTAGGGAGGGAATACTTTTATACATAAATTTTGATTGTTAATCCTTATATCATTAATGATTATGTTTTACATTGTGATCACCTATCTTTATTCAATATATATTTTAAAAAATAGGGACAACATCATGTTAAATATGGAAAATAACCCAATATGTTTTACATGTATGCACAAATTAGAGTCAAAAAAAGGATACAACCAGTTAGAGGTTCTATGGGAGGTACTCGGCATATCCCTTAAAACACATGGAATATGGGACTAAAAGAGGAACATGAAATTTCCAATGATTCCAAATTCATGTTCCACATAAGAGACATCACATTTATTTTGAAACATAGGGTGCATAGGTCTACTCGAGTTCCTGGGCGTGTCCCTCTTGTACACATCATAATGGCCAATAAAGGTAACAAGATGTTTGATCTAGTACACATGGTTTATAAAAATATTATAATTCCACAAAAATTGCTTCCATAGATCTTGCGTAAAATTGTGAGTGTTATTTCAAACTAAATATCATATAGTTGTATATTTGTACAAAATTAAATCATTTTTCAATGTTTCACTATGAGAACCAGATCCACATTTTTTTTCATTTAAAACATTTCCAAATACATTCACCATAAAATCCAAATTATATTTTCCTCTAGATATTATATTATACCCCCCAATCACTGGAAAAATGTATCCCCACCAATCTCATGTGCCACTCAACACCATAAATCATATCCTTCATGGAATTTATCATGTAATATTCATATGATATTCTTCTATATAATGTTATTCTACCACCAAAATATAATTCTTTATGATTATTTCAAACAAATGAAATTTGTAACTATTTCTAAATAACTCAATGAATTAGTCTACAAGAATTTTCAGCTCACCAACAAAAATTAAAGGCCATTGATGAATACGTGAATACTATAGGTAGAAAAACATGGTACCAAAAAATTAATATTATATTATATCCATGTGTGACTATTACATTGATAAAATGGATGAAATAAAATAATCAAATTAGAAAATAACAATTCCAAGAACAAATATTTCATAATTCAAAATTTTATGAAATATCGTTAGTTTAGGTGACCATAAAAATATCAATAATAGATTTTTTTCACGAGAGATTAATAAATTATATCAATAACATTAAATAAATGTTAAATTAGGAAAAAAACTTCCTACATTGATAAGGATGAATTTTTCTTAAGGATCAACCCACTTCATGGTCATTTGAAATATCGATGCACTTTTTTTGATCCTCTCAATTTCCCCTTGATCACATACAAAAGATCCACGAGACGGAGTTCTCTAAAATATCTTCAGTTTTGTGGATAACCATATAGATTGGAATAATGTTTTTTATATAATCAAATTACTTTTAGAGACTCAATTTTTGGCCCTGTCAGGATTTGGAATATTCTGATAAAGAATTCCAGAGCTAGGAGCGAAGACGGTGTGCAATTCCAAGGCCCAGTGTGCCCAAAATTAATTTTATAAAAATATTAATAATTTTTATACTATTCACATGGAGGGGATACAATTTCTCCTAAAATTTATCTCATGTTAGAAATATAAGGGCACAATTGCGTTTGGAGCGTGTCGTTTAAACTTTTTGAGCGTCGGCCTGCTATGAAAAAGCCACTAGAGGCATTTTCGATAAAAAATGGAAAAGTTTACATTATGGGTGTTGTCTTGAATAACATATAAATGGATTCCTGGACTGATATTTTGAGCCCACCATTGCATTCATAATGATGAGTTTACCATAGGGGTGGCCTAATACCTTTCGTGTTGGGAGGTCGGGTCGGGGGTGTTGCTTTAATTAATTAAATTAAATAAATTAATTAAAAATGTAATCAACCCTCCCCCCCCCATATTTCAATTCCTCTATAGTTCATGAATAAATAACACCTCCCTCATCCTCCTCCATCAATGGATCAAGGTGCCGCAAACATCCGTTCTTTCTGCCGATCGTCAGCGGTTCGACATTTAGAGCGTTGCAGGTGTTGTTCTGCACCCGAAGCTTCGGTGTTTCGCTCGCCATGTAAGAAGGATGAATTTTTAATTTCCAAATACCATTTATAGATATTTATTCTTCAATTTTAAACCATAGCTGTGTAGATATGTTCCCCAAGGTCCCATAGGCGATTGCAGATCTACGATTGGACTGTCAGGGTGCCCCCAGTGACAACTGAAACCCCACAGGTGTGGCGGTGCACCAAGAGGAAGGGACTATCACCTTCGGTTGGCGGTTCATTGCCAATAAATTGTGAACCATGGAAGGTTTTATCCATGGGTGTGCGTGAATGGGGAATTTCCTACTATAGGAACTACAGGCCAGAGTGGCCGGCAGCGGTCGGGTCAGCCGCACGGGGCGGTACGCCCCTTCTTTGTGTTTGGGGGTTCTTAAGACCCTTTTTCCTTGAAAATAAGTGGTTGGATTTTTGATCCATATACTATGATGCATCCATGGAGACAATAATAACACTTTGAGGTTGGTTCGGTAGTTTTAATGTTCGGGATCAGGGCCTAGGAGCTTAAAACATAAAATATAATAATAATTTTTTATTGTTATTTGACTCTGGGTCGTCGTAACTTCTACCCAGGGAATTGATTGATGTGCCATCATTAGAGTTGAGACCCTTATGTTACGGTGGACTATTCGTGATATTTTTCAGGTTTCAGGAATCAGAACTAGGTGTGGGCCTTGTGGGGCCATTTTTCAGCATTTACGGAGAAACATGATTTTGTTCATCGGGTTTCCATTATGGTTGATTGAATAGCTGATCTCGTGTATTTTTTCGAGGGGATCACAATGGTGCGACCTACATGATGTGTTTTTGGATCTTGGTGTGGGCCTCACACAAGCTTTCTATGGTGAATAATACATTTTTTATCAGTTTTCTGTTTTGAGCGATTATGTAGCACATCATGCGTGTTTATCCATGTAGATCGCGATGGTGGCCTCGGTATCTGCGTTGGAGGTGCAAGGTGTTGTAATGTTGTAGGTCGCTCGAGTTTGCAATGTTTGGACAAAATATGGTTTAGTGTACTTCTTTTCTTCATTACTATGAGGGTTTTTGTGGCAGAGCAACCTTAGTATAGGTTTGGGATCCCCTCGAAAGGATGAATTTCTAAAGGAGTTGTGGAATCCCTCCAATGGATTTAGAGCTTGGTCCTATAGCCTCGCATCCCTATATTGAGTTCTTAGAATCACTGTGACTTCTTATCCATGGGTGTAAATCCCTAATCCTGAAGGTTAACCCCCGTAGGGTTTGAGGCAACATTGAGAATATGATCCCCTACATAGTGGGCCATGCATATTAGGCTCGAGGCATCATCGAGTATATGATCCCCTAATCAGGATGTGGATTATAGTAGGGTTATGGCATCGTGGTTTCTGTGATCCCCTACTCATCACATGGTTTCTTTAGGGCTGGTGCATCGTTGGTTTGATCCCCGACATCCCGAGTAATACCAGATAGGGTTATAGTATCATCATGAACAGCATTACATGGGTGAAGATCCTATATCAGAGTGATCTGACTTGTGGAGCACCAGATCATGTTGTGGTATCCCTCAGTGGTTCCTGGGAGTGATCCCCTATCTGAGAGATCAATGAGTTACTATAGTGGAATCTTGTATCTCCTAGTGGGCACTAGGAGTGATCCCCTATCTGAGGATTTTGGTAATTCCATTATTTCAGTGTGGTGTTCACAGTGACGATATCTGACATGTGTCATCTTGGATGAGAAAGATTTTGGAGTGTGGTCACCTAGTTTTGTACATGTTGCAGGCGATGAGGCCATAACCTCATGATGTTTGGTGCGTGAAATGATTATATCTGGTTTTTCATGGTATATGTATGGGAATATAACTGATTGGATGATCACTGCGTGTGTATTGGCATACACGTAAGCTGATATGCCTAGTAATTTTTACCTAAGGATGTTCTCTAGATGGTGTTTCTCTCTTGTTTGGGTTTCCTCTAGAGGGAATGAGATGACAGTTGACTATCAGTTTCTCCCTTTTATTTGGTGGTATTTGTGATTCCAACTAAATATTTTTATACATACCCTTGAATAGGATTATCCCACACATGTTTGTGTCTTGTACCTACCATAATCATTTCGATATAGTCCTAGGAGGACTCGGAGTAGACAATGCTTTGTGAGAAAGATTGACCAGGGTGTTTATCGGAGCTGTACTGAGGAGAATACCAACTGGTTTTTTTGACAGTGATCCCCTCCTTCTAAGAAGGTTGGATGATTTGTTAGTTTTCTTTTGGTAGGACCTATTTTTTCCCTTTTATAATTCTGTTCCACTCTATTGTGGGATAAATGTATGCATGCATTTGCTTTTCAGTTTTTTATATCTCCTCACCATTTCATGGAGGTGTATGTGGGTGCATGTGTGCGGGTACCTTAAGAAAATGCATCCCATCAGTGTTATATCCTACTCGGTGATTGTCACCGGCCCCTAGCCTATTGAAGGCTAGATTGGGGAGTCACAGCTTGAGCCCTGTTGGTTCGGGTCAGGACATAGTGGTATCAGGGGAGGTTCCACCTTTGGGATCTCTGAGCGTAGGTGGTGTAGTTGTGTGTTTTGATTTGGTTTCATATCAGAAATGTTAGGATGTATATAGTTTGGGGTTTAGGCTAGGGACTCTAGTGCTGGTGTGGAGGCCAATGAATCCATTCAACTGGACTCTGATAATCTATCTTTTGACTCAGGACATTAAGACAATAGTCTATGAGACATAATGGTATATGCATCATATAGTACTGGGATTTGGGTTTTCCTTGTTCTTCTTGAGTCAACAATTCAGTTATACTCTTTGATTATGGTCCATCTTGATTGTATTTCAGAATGCCTCCATGACAATAGCTAATAGGGGTTCAAAAAAATTTTAGTGTAGATGATCCTCCCCGATTAGTCGCTTGGGGAAGGGTGCAGTTTCTGAGGCAGGACATCCAGGTTGTCCGCCTGGGGAGCCACCACCTGTCAAGAAGCTGATTGTGTCGGAAGTGCAAGATGAATATGCACATAGGCTGAGTGCACTGAACGAGTTCTTGGGGCAGTAACCTCTGAGGTTTTGGGATGATCCCGACCCACAAGAAGATGATGACTGTCTTGATGTAATAATCCATGGTTTTCTACTTGTGAGGACACCTCCATATTAGACAGTAGTCCTAGAGATTAGCCGTAAGGATGGTTCGGCTGGGAGATGGTGGTGTTTTGAGAACAATCACTCAAAGAGGATATGCACAAGTGGGAATAGTTTGATCGGATCATTAGTTAAGATTTCTACCTAGTGACTCTGAGGTCAATATGGATCCAAGAGCTTCTATATCTTTGGCATGAGGGAATGACTGTTTCAGAGCAGTTAGAGAGGTTTATAGACTTTTTTGCGAGACTCCTTGGATATTGTTTGAGACCCATTAATTAGGGATCAAACAATTCAATAGGGCCTATGTATAGACATCATTTTAGGTGCGGTTTCCTTGTGTATAAACACATATGATAGAGTGTTGGAGCGGGCCTTGGTGGTGTATATTTTTTTCGTTGAGCAGATTCCTCCCATTAGTGTTGGCCACACGAGGGATGAGAATTCATCAATCAGTTCTATAACTGTTAGTCGACGATAGACTTAGGGGTCCCAACATATGAGGTATTTCAGGGGGTGACCTTAGGATGGAGGATCTGAGGCTCATAGATCTTAGGTATCTCAGGATTGTTTTTGTTAGTGGTAGGAGAGGTGGTGTTATGACCCGTCATGCAGCGGAGAGGGAGCCAGTTGATAGGCTGCCTTGGAAGTGGCAACGTCTTGAGTATAGAGGTCCGTAGGGTTTCAGATGTGGTGATGGATCTGTTACATCAGCAAGAGGTGATTGGTGGTATCACATGCCACCACCACCACCCCTAGGTGGTCCATGCCGAGCTTAGGGAGCTGGAGGGTGAGGGTGAAGACAAATATTGGCCTTAGAGGTTATTGACCTAGAGGTTATGCAGATAGATGGGGGTACGCTCAATGTCCTTTCTTCTTTTACAGTAGTTTTGATAGGCACTGTTAGGCAGTACTCTTTACATTATGTTGCTTACTTGAGGATTGTTCAGGGTGTTGTTAAGACAATTTGTGGGAGTTCATCGATGTGATTTGAATGCATAATGAAGAGGGGTCCATCCCCACCTAATACGTGTTTTGTTGACATGACTAAAACTCATCCGGTGAGTCAGTTCTGCTCCAAAGGGATTGTGTTGAGGTGTGGTGGATTATTTCCTCTAGCTTATACATTTGGCTAGATTTGTGTGTCTGAAAACTCTTTTCTATAAGAGACCCAGTTTAGAGTTATGTTTCTCTCCTGGTACTTGTGGATTTTCAGGGACTCAAAGTCCTAAAGTGGGGAGGATGTTGCGTCTTAGTTTTTGACCCTTTCCAACTTTTTAATATTCTTATGAATAATTCTAGAGCTCGGCAGAAAGACAACATGGGATTATGTGGACCTTTATGCCAAGAATTAATTTATTAAAATATTTTTTTTAATACTATGGGCCTACTATGGAAAAATCCAATTGCGGCATTTTTGTAAATAAATGGAAAAGTTTATTTATGAGAATCATCTTGAATAAGTTTTGAATGTAGTCTTGGATAAAAATTCTAAGCCTACCATTTGGATATGAATGATGCTGTTAACATAGGGGTGACCTAATCTCCTTCACGACTGATTTCTAGTCTTGGGTGTTTCTTTAAATAATTAAATTAATTAAATAAATAAAATATTTTATCAATCCCCCACCCTTTTCTCTTCCTTTGTGGCACACAATGAATGACCACCAAACTCATCATCTTTCGACGATGATTCAAGGCACCGTGGACATCAATTTTTGGCACTGATTGTCAGCGGATCATGCTTCAGAGCATTGAGGGTGTTGTTATACACATGAAGCTTTGGTGTTTCACCCACGAGGTAGGCAGTTTGAAGTTTAATCCATTGATCTTTTTATGGTTATTTTTCCTTTCATGTGAATCCATATATGTTTATATAGGGTCCCTAGGGTCTTGTAGTAGGTCAAAGATCTATACTTTGACAACTGGGGTGCCACATGCGGTCCGCTGAAACATCATCGGTTGCGGGTCGTGACGCTGAGGCACCGTAGTAGGAAGGGACCACTGCCATCGCTTGGAGGTCTGTGAAAAATCAACGGAGACCCCTAGTGGGGATTGGATGTGGTTGCACAAGCATGGGAGGGGCACCGTATGCACCAAGAAACGCCAGCCGGAGCGGCCGACGGTGGCGGCAGCTGCCATGTCGGTTGGTGCGGTCTGACCCTTCTCTATGTTCAGGGGTTCTTAAATCCCTTGTTCCATTCAAATCAGAGGTTGGATTCGTGAGATGTCAGTGGTTATGAAACCCTAGTGACAAGATGGACCCTTCGAGCTGGGTTTGGGAGTTTTAATGTTTGGTATCGTGTCCTGTGATCTTAAAATTTCGAATATAATAATAATAATATTTTATAGTTATTTGACTTTGGGCTGTCGTAACATCTTCTGGGGGCATCCGATTGACATGCCATTAGTGGATTTGAGACCATGACTGTAAATCAGAATTTCCATGATAGTTTTCAGGTGTTTGGACTGAGAACAACATGTGGGGGCTACGGGGCTGGGTTTCAGCATTTACATAGAAAAGTGACATTTCCTTAGGGTGTCTGTTATGGATGAATGAGTAGTCAACCTTGTGTGTTTTTTCAAGGGGATCACAATGGTTGCATCAACTTGATGTGATTCAGGATTGAGGAGTGGTCCCCACATAGGATTGCTTTGTTGAATAGTACCTTTTTCATCTGTTGTCTGTTTTGGGCGAGTAAGTTGCCTATCCTGTGTGTTTTTCGGCATTGATAGCGATGGTGGCCTCAGTATAAGGCGATGAGGCACGCAGTATGGCAATATTGTGAGTCACTCGGGTGAGAGACCTTTGGACCAAGAATGGTTGAATGTAATCCCTTGGTTCATTACTATGAGGGTTCCTCTAGAATTATACCATTAGTATAGGTTAGTGATCCCCTCAATATGATGAATTTATGATATAGTTGTCGCATCCATCCAGTGGGTTCAGTGATGTGTCCTCTATATTCACTTCCCTAGATCGGGTTTTTGGGTATCGTTGTGACCTCTTACCCATGGGTTGTGATCCCCAATCTAGAAGGTTACCACCCATAATTTTATAGGAATCATTAGGAATATGATCCCCTACATAGTGGGATATGCCTAGTAGGGTCATGGAATCATCTGGTATACAATCCCTTACTCATAATACAGATTATAGCAGGGTTCAAACATTGTGGGTTATACGATCCCCTATTCAGTGCGAGGTTTCAGTAGGGTTGGTGCATCATCAGTTCGATCCCATACATTGCGAGTTATACCATATAGGGTTCTGGTATCTTCATAACCACCTTTATATGGGAGAAGATCATTTACATCATTGATGTGATTTGTGGATCAACAAATCGGGTTGTGGTATCCCCCAATGGTTCCTGGGAGTTATCCCCTATTTGTGAGATCTAATAGTTAATTGAGTGGGTTCTTGTATCCCCTAGCGGACCCTAGGAGTGATCCCCTATCCGAGGAGTTTGGTAATTCTTATTTTTAGGTGTGGTGTTCTCATTGACGATATTCTATGATCATGTATCTCTCAGAAGTGTGTCGTCAGGAATGGAAGATCATACGGAGTGTGTTCTCATAGTTATATACCTGGCATAGGAGATGAGGTCATAACCTCATGAGGCTTGGTGTGTGACATGAGTATATTTGGTTGTTCATATTATATGTATTGGAATAAACCATAGTAGATGTTCATGCTGTATGTAAGGGAATACCCCTGATTGAAGCAGCCTAGTCAGGTTTAGCAAAGGATGGTCTTGATATAGTGTTTCCCATTAGTTTTGGTTCCCTATGGCTTGGATGAGCTGACTATCTCCTTTCAGTTTCTCCCATTTATTTTTTGGTTTTTGGGGTGCCAACTGAGTATTTTTATACTCTTCAAAGCATGGGATTTTTCAGCACATGGTTGTATCTTGTGCAGACCAGAGGCATTTCAACGGAGTCCTTTGATGACCCAGAGCAGGCAGATCATTGCGAGCGAGTCTAATTGTGGAGTTTACCATAGTTGCGCCGAGGAGCTTACCATTTGGGGTTTTTTAGAGTTATCCCCTCTTTCTGGGTAGGTTGGATTCTTTTTTTAGATTTCTTTTGTATGGACCAATTTTTCCCTTTTTTACTTCTGTTTCAATCTAGTTTGTGATTGATGTATTCATGAATTCTCTTTTCAGTTTTATATATCACTGCACTGTTTCATGCAGGTGTTTGTGGGTGCGTCTGTACAATTACCTTTTGTTAATGCCTCCCATCAGTATGATAACCAAATAGGTGCGGGTCAGCAGCCCCTGGCCTATTGGAGGAACGCATGGGGAGTCGGGGCTCAAGCCCCCTTGGTTCAAGTTGTGACATTACTAGCCCGAGGGAAAATAAAAAAATATATTTATTTTATTTAATTACCCATTATTAATCCACAATAATTTGTACGCCATCATTGGGTATGATATGAAAATGGAATATATAATGGATAGTGTAAAATGAATGTGCATGTAAGAACCTTATTTTTCCCTCATGTATGGATCATTTGTTATTCAGTAAAAAAATTAAATTTGGACCTAATATGGATGCCTAATGAGTTAGTAAAGGTTATAAGGGTGTCTCAGAATTGTTCAGAGCTCAGAACCCATATTTTTTTAAAAAAATGTCTTCGAACACAATTTAGAGTAAACCATCTGTGAACTCCACACATGATGGGAAACCACGTGAATTGTGTTTTCCAGACCGATCCACCTCACATGGCTAGAACCTGGCTGTATCGACTAATCATCTGAATGCCCCTTTTCACCCAGGTACCCATGCATGTCTTGAACATGCTTTGATCATACCATGTGGAGGATGGTTTTTTTGGCCAAACCGTGCATAGGATAAAACTTTGGGAAAATTTATAGTTTTCCATTAATGATCTATTTACCCCATCTTCATCCCTAATCCAAGAACCTATGGTATTAAGATCTTTTCCTCTCTCTTTGGAGAGTTTTGAAGGATGAAAATAGGGATCAATGGATCTCCATATCCGACATTGAATCGAGAATTCATTTTTCATTTTGGATGCACAATAGTAAGTGATCAAGTTCCATTGGGTCATTATTCATCTCATTTTGTTTGACCAAGATATCATCATGATTGGAGTTTTCAACATTTTCTTAGATTTAATCCAATAATAGGAAATTCAAGGGTCGATACCAGATGAGGATAGTCATACAACCCAAAGGTGGGTGGTCTAAAACTCATCCCTAATGTTTGATCATTTTTGTAATATTTTTATGGGGCCTGCTGATATCATCAGAAGCCGTTTAGTAATTTTACATGCTATGATTAAATGTGTTATAAATATATGGTTGTGCTCTTTCAAAATATGTTATTATTTTTTAGTCGTTACACCTACAAATCAAGACACACCAGGTCTAATGTTATTCAATAATTTGGTTTTAGTGTTTTGGAATGTTTGAGCCACCATTTGTGTGAGCCATTCCTTGACCTTCATAAAGTTGAGCCTTCCTATAATAAATGGATTTTTATTCATGATAGTGGATTAATGGCATGTACCATGTATGACCACCAATTGACCCACCTAAGGTAGGTACTTCAATTTATTAATAAATTTGAAATGTGAAATATCAAGTATACTATATATATATAAAACGGCCTTTTAAAATAAGATTGAACAAAGGTCACAAGTCTGTAGTACCTCTTTATATATTGATGGAAGGTAATGATGTGAACCTCTCTAATTGAATATTCCTTAATGGTTATTTAAGTCTTGATTAGATGGTTTGAATAATAAATGACCAATCCACACTAATAGAAGGAAAGGTTTGAATGTAATGAATGATTTCATTATTACAATATCAAATAGAAATGGATTGACTCGATCTTGGATTGGATTCGGAGACGAAAATACAATGGGACTCAAGAACCCTATTTTGATTTTAGGATTTGGTTTTCATAAGACGATACCAACCTAGACTCTAGTTATTTTATATTCCATATATTATTGGTATACTACCATACGTTATTTTACATTCTTAAAGGATATATTGGATACACTCCTTGGATCCACCATTGACTTGTATGTGCCATGGTGAAAGCCCATATGGCCATATCCTTGCTTAGTGTCATTTTACATTGGTCGATCACCTTTGACTCGGTAGGTGCTTTATTGTAGAATGCCGTAGATTAAAATCCTTATATTACATTCTTACCACTTAGCTAGACATAGATACTACTGAGTTATTGTTCATTTAGATCTACATTTCCTGGGTTTTTACCCGAGAACATCCTTGCATGATATGATTTTTAGGTTTCCTTGCTTTGTCTTGGGACCTTCACTACATATATTATAATGAGGTAATGTCAATGATGGTTATGCCACATGTGACATATTAACATTAAATTGTAATTACATAATAAAATTAACTGGTTACATGTTCAGACACTAAAAGATGGTCAAAGGAGGTACTTGGGTATTTAGTTTTATTGTACTTCTCACTTTACTTTATATATGCATTCCTGCATAGTTCTATATTCCATTACACCAGATAGATGTTATAGAAATAATTTGTTGTGGTCCACTGTTATTTATGTCACACACTCTCTGGGTTCCATTTGGTACCCGAAGTAGATTACATGGTTGCATCTGTTGACAAAGAGAAGTATAAAGGATCAAACACTAGATTGCTTGCTGTTTGGATGGACCTTGGTAGCAGATGACCGAGTTGGATCTCTGGATTCTTGGAGTATACTTTTTTATCTTTTACCTTGTAGAAAATTATATAACTATTTTATTTTGACAATGTTTTCAAGTTTTATGTTGAAATGATATTACATCATCATTGTTTTAGAAGATACTGTTATTGTTATTCTTGTTTATCTAGTGCTTCATCTTGCTTCATCTATTTCATTATATTTATTCTCATATTCCATATTAATTTATATTCCATCCACACCATTACACTCTTCTATTAAGGGAATAGGCTTCTCATAGACACACACTAGGCCCTTGCTGCTAGTCGGAAGCCTCTAGAATTAGGGGAGATGAGCTTGAGGCCATGTGGCCCACCGGGCTTGAGGCTCGGGTTAAGTGGAATCCGGGTCGAGGATGTCACAAAGTTGTATCATTTGTGGGTTCTATTCTTGATTTTATATTTTGAGATAATATATTAGAGAATATTAATGCTTATGGCTTGGTCATAAGCAGTGTTTGGGTGTTGCAAACCAATGTTCGGGGTAAAAACCTAGTTGACTAAATGATAATTGTTCTTCTACTTTTTCATATTACAGAAGATATTAGTTCACCATTGGGTGATGCACATGTTTTTTGGTGTTGTTGATTTTTACTCTGGTTTAGAATTTATTTCATCGTTATCCTGATGATATGATGGAAGGGGTCATTGTCACATGGATCATTATAGGCACCTAGTGTTCACGTGTCATGTATATTTCCATGCCATACAGGTGCATTTCATTAATTTTCATTGCTTGATATGCTTGTGATTGTTGAGTGATTTTGTGATAGTTTACTTGTATTTGTATTACATTGGATATGATTGAGTGATTTCTTGTCTCAATTAATGAGGTGTGTGGACCCTCATGGGTTGGTATGAGTAATTTACCAAGTCGTTCCATTATGCTATAAGTTAGTGGGTGTTGTTTCTGGTGACTGGTGTCTGGGCACTGATTCATCGGAAATGGATATTAAATATTATGTGAATCCATAAATCTAATATAAATTGGTAGCACATCCTTATCCTACCTTGTCATGTCTATGAAAGGTAACAATGTGAACCTTGAAATTAACTACAAAATGATATTAAACTAACACTTGAGCACTTACTGATACCTAGCTTTCTATGTTGGTAGTTTTGGTAGAATGCCTTGGGTAGTGAATTTTCTTATGTTAAGTTTCTTATTGTGATGTTATCTTATTATCCCAATATTCTTTTTAGGTGTGTGATTGGAATTTTTGGACCAATTCCAACACGACTTTCTCATGCCATTCTCCATGATGGTCGTGTTGACCGTGCTCCATACATGGTGGGCCCCAACCAGCCACTCTTACCTCCAAGAGTTCCACTTGATGAACCGCATACTGTACCTAATCAAGGAACTAATTACAAAGACTGTGATAGTTTCTTATGTTTGATGCAGCCTAATCATTGTGCTACACAGGTTGCACCTACGATGGATGATATGAACCAAGATTTCTAGAATCATCCTCATCCTACCTTTTCAAGGGGAGGAGGATATCATGCTAATGAGTCATGGATAAAGACAACGTTTTCTATCATTTAGAATCGACATAAAAATCATGAGCGTAAATTCAGGCATGCTTCATACATTCTTCTGGAATTAGCCATGCATTGGTGGGATGTGGTCAACTAGGCCAGTCATCATTAGGTCATGTTCTGGGTTGATTTATATAGTTCCTTATATGATATGTTCTTTCTTCCAGAACTAAGAGACGACAGAGCCAGAGAGTTCATGCTTCTTGAGTAGGGTTCATGGTCAGTTATGTAATGATCAGAACATTTCACTAATTTTCAGTGCTTTGCACCACTTCTAGCTGGTGACAATATTTTGCATGAAGACTTTTTGAGGATGGGCTCTAATACACCATCCAAAATCAGGTGAATGTATATATCCTTCATAGATTTTTTAAAATATTTGATCATTCCCTTATCATTGATCATGAACTTAGTGATGGAACAATTACCGAGTTTAAAGGATCATTTCCGCGTCAGGCCTGTAGTTCTTCCAGTTCCTGGAAATGTTCTCTTGAGGTTTCTCATCAGGGCAGTTGTAGCCAGAGTATATAGTTTGATTGCTCTATGGTGTTTCATCAGTGTTTAAAACTCTATAATGAGAACACCTAATGTGACATAGACCCCATGAAGTATCAGGCTTGCAGTGATATGGGTCATCATTATCATTTCTGCGTCACCTTTCCACCAACATCAAGTAGAGAAGGATTATAATTGGCTCCATCTCCAATCGCGATTTCCTTTGCACCGCATCAGAAGAGGAGTTGGAATATCACTGACTGTTCTCGTTGAAAATGAGGCCATGATCATTGTAGTCTGACCCCATATAATTAGCAGCGCTAGCATAGAAACAATGATTGTGGTATTCCATCTGTTGCAGAGGGCCTTGGATCTGGTCAGTTGCATGCCTTTCATCCAATACCCATGGATCAAGCTCTGGGACCATCTACAGTATGAGGTACTACTCTATTAGCCTCCGTTATTGTCTCTACATTGTTTGATACATGTTCTTAAAACTCTTTTTTATGTATCTATCGTGGAAATTATCAAACTAATTATACAATATCCCTATGGTGTAATGACCCTTGATACACCATTGGGAATATGGATGGAGGTCATATGACAGTTTAGGGATTGTCCCCTTGATGTAGGAAGTTACCCGTTCTTGTGGAATCTATTTTATCTCTAGATGGTGGCTTTGATATCATTATCGAGATGGACTGGTCAGTATTCTAACACACCATTGTATACTGATATCACCACAGGGTCTCCTTTAGATCACCAAAAGGTATCTTTTATCTTTTCAACGGTGAGTGGGATTTCTAGGCCTGGTGAGATCGACCAAAGTATCATGGGCGTGGTGAAGTGACCAACCTGATTGAAAATCATTTCATGAAGGGTCAAGGGATTCTACAAACTAATTTCCCTAAGGTATTTGATCAATTTTAGGGAAGTCTTTCCTGATGAAATTTCTAGATTACCTACCAATATATAGGTAGAGTTTACAATAGATCTTGTTCCAGGAGGAGGTCACGTGTCAATTCCCCCACATATGATGGAAACTATTGAGCTTCAGGGGATTAAGCTGCAGATAGAGGTCATAGAGGCCAAATGATTTATATGGCTTAGTACATCTTCTTGGGATTAGCTTGTGATATTAACCAAGAAGGTAGATGGAACATTATTTCTATGCTCGGATTACATGAGGTTGAACAAACTTATAATCAATAATTGGTTTCCCTTTCCTCAAATAGATGATCTCTTTGACTTGCTCTCAGGAGAAAGGGTTTTCACTAAAATTTACCTAAGATCGGGTTATCATAATGTGGAAGTAAGACCATCAGAGATACCTCATATAAAACTTCATGGTAGGTATGATATGTATAAGTATCTTTTTATATCGTTCAATCTTACAAACATTCCTACTGTTTTCATAGATTTATGAATAGTGTATTCCACCTCTATTTAGACTATTTTTTCATGGTCTTTGTAGACGACATCTTGGTGTATTCTCGCACTCATAACGACCATGCCAAACATTTTTTGATCGTTCTAATTACACTGAGATATCATCAAATTTATACAAATATTTCTATGTGTGAATTCTAGATCGAAATGGTCCACTTATTGGGTCATATTATTTCAGAATCAAGAATATATGTTGAAGCTGAATAGGTTAGTGATATAGTTTCTTAAGATCAGCCCATGAACATGTTTGATATCCGTAGATTCTTACGGATTTCTGGATATTACAGGAATTTCATACATCACTTTTCACATATTTCTAAACCTCTTAGTATACTTACAATGATGGATGTTATTTTCTTATGGTTAGAAGTATGCAAGAAATATATTCTAGAACTGAAATGGAGGATTGTCTCAGCACTGATTCAGATTATTCTAGAACTAGGTAAAAGATATATCATCTTATAAGATGAATCAAGAATTTTCCTAGGAGTAGTGTTGATGCAGTAAGAAAAAACTTTTCCATACGGATCTTGGTTCTTGAGGCCTCATAAGATAAATTACCAGATACATGACCTCGAGCTAATAGAAGTTGTCCATTCCTTACATTGTTGGAGACATTATATTTTTGGTGAGTACATTGTGGTGTATAAAAATAACTAGATACTCATGTATATATTTTACCAGTGTTACTTGAACCTTAGATAGAGGATATGAATCAAATATCTACAATACTTTGATTTTGTGGTTGCCTATATGCCTCGAAAGAGAAATGGGGTCGCTGATGCACATAGTCATAAAACACAAATGCCGTCCTTACAGTAAGCTAATGATGAATGGAAGTTAATGGACCACTTTTCTGAACAACATCTAGAGTTTCATGAAAATCACATGCAGTCTTACATCTCAGCCTTAACGGTTAAATCTTCCTTCATTGTGAAGGTGAAGAATATGAAATTTTTAAATACTAGTTGTTTGGTTTTTTCATTAGAGTATATTAGGATATAACCCATCTCTAGATTGTTCTATGGATAGATATGACATCCCACATCTACGTGGACATATCTGGGTTTTTGTAGATATGAGAGGGGGGCATATGAAACAGCCCCATGCTTCTTAGATGGATGTTCATCTGAGAATATAAAATATGTATTGAGATATGAAATTATAGTATTGGTGTCGTAGAATGAAACATCTTATTGAAATCGTCATCACTATGTGTCCCACCTATCTGTAGGTGAATGAGGAGAACCAGAGAACTGTTGGATTGTTATAGCTGCTTCTAGTTCTAGAGTTGAAATGGAAAGATGTTGGTATGGATTTTGTAGTTGACTTACCAAGGTCGTCGAATGGTAGAGATTCTATATGGGTAGTTATTTTACGACTAAAAAAATCACCCCCTTCATTCCTATATGGGATACATTCTTAGTTGATGATCCGAGAAGACTGTAGTCTATGAGATAATACAACTACACGGTGTTCCATGTACTATCATTTCAAATAGGGATTCTTGATTCACTTCATGGTTCTGGAAAGGTTTAATGAATTGTATAGGGACTCATGTGCTTCTATGAACAACTTTTCACCCTCAGAATAATGGGAAATTGGAATAGAAAATATAGGTTCTCGAAGATATGCTTTGATAATGTGTCCATGATTTGGTTGGATCATGGGAGAAGCATATCCCTCTTGTTGAGTTCACTTATAATCATTGTTTTCATTTGACGATTCAGATGTATCTTTTTGAGGACTTATATGTCAGACCAATCCATTCACCCATGTTCATGGTCGAGGTACGTGATATACCCTTAAAGTCCCTCTTACTGTTGAGGATAATATAGAATAGGTTCAGTTGATTAGAAAACATATGACTACTCATCAATCTAGGTAGAAAAATTATGCCAATCATTGTTGACGATATAATGGGTTCATGTTTGGGGATAGTGTTTTCCTTCTGGTATCGCCCTGGCTAGGGAATAGACGGTTAAGGAATTAGGGAAAGTTGTAGCTTCGTTACATTGGGTTGTTTGAAATAATAGAGAGACTTGGGCTGGTAGCCTATTGGTTGTTATTTCTTCCGAGGTACTGTTCCATGCACGATGAATTTCATGTCTCATAGCTTTCCAATATAATGCCGACCCATATCATACCTTTCATATCAAGGAAGTTGAGTTGGATGTCGATGCTACCTTTGAGGAATATCTAGTACGCATCTTTGACTGAATCATAAAGGATCTTCAAGGCAATTTTGAACCTCTAGTATTGGTGATATGACAGAACGAAAAAGTAAAGGCTAAGTCATGGGAGAGGGAAGCTGAAATATATGCCCAATGTCCAAAGTTGTTCTTAGGAAATGATTATTTTCCCCTAGAAGGATAACTTGTGGGAGATTTATTTTAAGGGGGAAGACTGTAAGAACATGCTTTTTTACTCAGGAATGGACCCTTTAATTTTTTACCTAAATCTTTACATTAGGCCAAATATGGGTTCCTAATGAGTTAGTAAATGATCCGAGGGTTTCCAGGGATTGTTTGGAGCCCAGAACCTTTATTTTTCAAAAATCATGTCTTGGCATGCATTTTAGAGTAAACCATTCTGGAATTCCCAACGTTTCAAAAAACAGTGTGGATTTTTTATTTCCAGACAGAGCCCCCTCGGATAGTTGGCGTATGAATTTGCGACCTAACCGTGAAAATATGACTGTTGTCCCAGGTAACCATGCATGTCTTTCAAAATTATTGATCAAACCATGTAGAGGATGTGTTTGCAGACAAATCATGCACAATTTAAAACATTTGGTAAATTTCCACTTTCCCTTAATGATATATTTACGCACTCTTCTTCCATAATCCGATTTCCAAATGGATTAAAAAATTTCCTCTATTTTGGGATATTTTTGAATTAAAATATATGTATCATGATATCTTTTTCATCTAGCATCCAATAAAAGTTATTTTTTTTATGTTGGATGTGCAATGGTATATACTCGAGTTCAATTGAGCCATTATTATACACCTTTTCTCTCGACCTAGATATCATCGTGTGATCATTTTTTAAATTTTCCTATATATACACTTATCTAATTAAAATAAAGGGCTAATGCTAGAGGATTAGAGTCAGAAAAACCTTATGTGGGTTTTCTATAATTCAACCCTAATGTTTTTTAATTTTGGAATATTTGTTTGGGGCCCAACGAATTCATTCGAAGATGTTTCTTAAATTTACATTCCATGATTATAATTTTAAGAGTGGTATGTTTATTCTATTTCCATGTATGTGATTAGTTTTTAGTGGTTACAACCAAAACTAAATCCTACCCATGTCAAATGTTATTCCATAATTGGGTTTTAGTGTTTCGTCATGTTTGAGACACCATTCGGGAGTGCCTTTTCATGAGCTTCATAAAGGCAATGCTTCCTATAATAAATGTATTGTTATTAATGAGAGTTGCATAATGGATTTTACCATGTATGATCACCACATGGAATTCCTAAGGTAAGTGATTCAACTAATTATTAAATGTGACATATGAAATGGAACGTATACTAAGTATATAACATGGCATTAACAAATAAAATTGAATAAAGGTTTCATGTCCATAGAACACCTTTCCTTATTTATGGAAGGAAATAGAGTGAACCTCTCTAATTGAATATTCCATAATGGTTATCTATGACATGATTAAATGGTTGAAATTCCAATTTGACAATCCACACTAATGGAAAAAATGGGTTGAACATAATAAATGATTACATGATAAAATATCAAATAAGAAGGGACTGACTCGAGATCACATTGGATTCTGATAGGAGATTACCATGGGACTCGGGAACCAAATTTTGATTCAAGGATGTCGTATCATAAGATATATACCCACCTAGACTCCAGTTCTTGTATATTCCTCATATTTATGGTATACTACCGTAGGATCCTTTACATCATTACTCAATACCTTAGATATAATCATTGGATCCAACATTCACTAGTAGATTCCATAGTGATAGAACATAGGGATTTGTCCTTTGTTATCCCCATTTTACATTGGTCAATCACCTTGGACGCTTTAAGTTCCTTATTATGTAATGCCTTGGATTACACTCCTTGGATTACACTATTAACACTTAGCATAACTCAGATACTAATGAGTTAGCATATTGTCAGATCTACAATACCTTAGTTTATACCCAAGAACTCCCTCACCAGATATCATTTTCTGGTTTCCTTGTTATTCCATGATACCTTCACTACTTATATTATCATGTGGTGATGTGAGTGCGAGATATGCCTCACATGACCTATTTACATTAAATGAAAATTACATAAAAAATGAACTGGTTAAATGTTCAGAAAAAATCCAAAGGTAGCAACAAGTACATGGTTATTTAGTTATATCGTCCTTCATGCTTTACTTTATATATGTATTCATGCACACTTCAATATTCCATTACACGGGCTGAAGTTTATATACACTATTAGTGATGGCCCTATGAAATTTATCTCACACCAATCTCAGCTTTTTTAGTACCTGGATTAGAATAAATTGTTTCTTGTGTTGAAAACGAGAAACAAATGAATTAAAACAATTAATTTCTTGCAGTTAGGATAGAGCTTGATAGAATATGATCGAGTTGGATCTTGAGATGATTAGAGTACCCTTTCTTTTATTTTACCTTGTCAAACAAGTTATTCCTATTGTCTAGTATGTATGTTTTTGTGTTTTCTAGTGACATGATATTACATCAACATTGAATCAGTTGAAAAATATTAATATTCTTGTTTATATAGGGCATCTGTTTTCTTCTTCTATATCACTATATTTCCTCCACTGTTAATTATTAATTTATATTACATCAATTGTGATACACTCTTCTTATGAGGGCATATTCTCCTCACAAAAAAACCCTATGACCTCAGTACTAGTCAGTATCCTCTAGAATTTGAGGATATGCACAAGAGGACATGTTGCGCACTAGGATCAAGGAACCCATTAAGTGGAATCCGGGTCCGGGACATCACAATGCCGCACTCAACAGAAATATTAGTTTACCCATATAATATTTTTTTGAAGTAGATAAAACATTAAAAAAAATAATTTGAAACAAAATCAATTATTTATATATATTATTTTAGTTACTCAACATCAAGGCTCAAATGAAACCTTATATCCACACCAAAATTTAAAATAATGTTAAAGGAATATCCATTACTATTAAAATTTGTAAAACAAATTAGTCATTATAACTAACACAATTGGAATGATGTATGATATGTTAGTTAGTTTGTTAAATATTATATAACCAATAAATTTTACGATCATTTAATTTTAATTGGTCTTGATAGACCCATTAATTTTGGGAATACCGTTACCTTCTATATTGAGGGTCTTTGATAGATGACTCAAAAGGTAAATTGAATTTATATGTTGTTTATTAAATAGGGGACTTTGATGTTTTTAGGAAATGTATTCTAAATAATTGATTTATTTCAATTTATTTTCTTATAGATATTAGTATACTTAAGATTCAAAGGGCTACTCTGCACCCATTAAGCGATGTAATTCATGTACCTCTTAATATAAAATTTAGAGTTATTTATATTATATAAAAACCTTCTAGAAAACATGAAATATTTGAACAACTTGAGGAAAAATATATGAAAATAATTTCTAGGTATGAGGATTGTTTCTAACATAAAAAATAATATTATTTTTTAATAGGATATTAGGATATTAATTTACACTCCAAATCTATTAATTTTTTGAAATACTATTCGTTTGAACCCAATATGGACTCAAATGTACACATCTATCATCTTACAAACTATATTCCTGTAAAAAATTGAAATTTACTGAATAATTAGTTCATTATAGTCTAAATTGTTTGGGAAAATTATGAGGCAAGTCCTATCCAATTGGAAGCTCAAAATTTATTTCTTATCCTTTAGGGAGTGTCAAAACGAATATGCTAGATATAATTCCATAGGATGTAAAATAGTTTTTTTCTCAATGATGATATATTCATAACTAGAGTTTATAGTCACTAAACATAAAAAAATTAGAAGATCACCGTGATGTTTCATATTATGACTATAAAACGAAATAATTGAAATAGGGATTTATATATAGCTAAAAACATAATGTATTATTAGAGATTAATAGATAGGAGTAGACATCATGGAAGTTGTCTTAGAAAAATTGGGTTCCACTAAGTTAGAGGGACACTATGTGGAGGATACTTCTCATATAGGTGTCTAATCTATCCCGATTTTATCCCTTTTACATTAATTTTCATATGTTTATGTGTAAACATTGTGGTGAAGAACCAAATTAGTCCTATTATTATGAAAAAATTCCATAATTATTTACTTTAAAGTGATTTTTTGAAAATCATAATTTATTATGCTGTCATTTTGTTAAAAATATTAAAATAAAATTCAATAATAAATTAATACTTCTTTTTGGCCATGGATAGTTTCTTAGGGAATATGTTTATATGGAAAATTGAGCTCTGTTATTTATGGGAGTAAAAAAATGGCCTTCAGTTTTTTTATTCCTCTTCTTGAATATAAATAAAACATTGATTGTTTATTCCAGGATATTGAGGTCTTTTGTCAACACTTTATTTTAAAAATACCCCATTACAATCATATTAAAAATATGGGTTATTTTTTAGAGCATTTAAAACCTAGTAACATTATTATTGGTCATCCCAATTTTTTATTAAGAGAGTAATCATGAAATGGATTTCCATTGAGAACAAAAATTGATAATATGTGTAGCATCGGCTAAATATCAGTTAAATATGTGAAATAAAAAGGATTTTATGAAGTTGTAATTTTTATTATATAATTAAGATATTAAGGCTTCTATATTATGTTATTTTCTATTTAATATTTAATCTATTTTTCTCATTTACTTGTTTAAAAAATCTTTTGTTTTATTAAGTTATTGAAATGATTGAATTTTAATTTGGATGTGTTTTTTTCAAGATAAAATTTTGAATAAATATTAAGTTGTTGTAGATACTACTTGAAAATAATTTTGTTCTGAAATAATGGGTTTCCATTCTCATTTTGGTAATTTATTGAGAATATTTTTTGGCTTCAAATATTATCATCATAAATTTATTTATTTTTTTTCTTTTGTCTCTTAAATTTTATGTAGTAGGTGGCTAGAATTTCTTTTCATGTTCTCAGATTTCTATTAGATGTGTTTTTTGTGGATTGAAATTTTTTTAATGTTTTATATTAAAGAATTACTTGTTGTTGACTACTAAATTCTAAATCCCACTGAATATTACCCATTTTTACTATTTCATCAATGTTGTAGTTAAACAGTTAGGAAAATGTTTTGTGTTAAGTGCAGTGGAGGGATATTTCCCAATGATAAAGTTAATTTTATTGAATCAAAATCAAAATTTTATATTTTTTATTATAATTTAATATTTTTGAGTAATAGTTTTCATACTTAGTGGGTGAAATAGTTTATGATATTTAAATATTATTTTTCAGCTAAGAAATATTTACACATTTTTATTTCCTCATGAATTTAATTTGGCTTCATATTTTAATTTATCTATTTTAGAATAATAATTTTTCTTCATATATGAGTACATATTAAAATTTTAATTTAATTTTAATTTTTAAATTTGGTTTTAAATGATAAAAATATAATTCTAATGGTATAAGAAATGAAATTCAAATAATGGCCGAGATATGTGTTTTGTAACTAATGTATGATTATAATTACACAAAGTCGTTAATTATTTTTTATACTCACTCATCCTTTTTTTTTTGAATTATACTGAGATAGAAATCCAGTGTTTAATTTTTTTTACTATATGTTAACTATGGAAAAAATAGTGTATTAAATGAATATTTGAATACAATATGAGAATAGATAAAAATATTAAAAATATTCTAATTTGAATATATTTTTCAAAACATGAAATCATCTTTTTTATATGCCATTATTGAGGGAAAATATTTGTTTTTACCTAAATGCTTCTATAGAGGAATTTTTTTTTGAAATAACTTCATTGTGTTAATTTTATAGATAATTTTTGAGACTTATTGGTTTTTTGAGTAAGATGAATGAATTTATTGTGGGAAATACATGGATTATATATGGTCTAATTTTAATTCTCTTTATTTTGAACATGTTTATTATATATTTTTAAAAAATATTTTTTTTTTGTTTCACTATGTTTTTATTGGTGAAAAATTTATTCTTGTTCATTTTTTATTAATAAATGTTTAATTATTTTTTTTTATAAAATTATGTATTTTATGGGATAACTAGTTCAATTTTTCATTTATTTAATTTCCATATCATTTAAGAAAATATTATTTTTTTGTCTAATTTTAGTTTAACTATTATTATATTGTACCGAAAATAGTATTTACTTGGGTCTAATATTTTCAATGTTAAATGTTATACACACTTATATTTAATGTAAAAAAAATCTAGTCTACCTATTAATGTTTATAAAACCTTTCTTGAATTTAGATAAAATATATATTGGGATTTTAATTCATTTTTTAAATATTTGTTGACACTCACAAGTTATAGACTTTTTTCATGAATCTATTTAAATATATAATATTGAAGCTAATGCATTATAATTTTCATTGATGTGTTATGTTTAATAAATTTCTGAATTTAAGATGTGTTAATGAATGAATAATATCTTCTCACCAAGATAGAATGATCGGTAACAGTATATATATTTGGAAATTAAATAATCTAATAATAGAGTCGTTACTAAAGATATTGAATCATTACATATGACATATAATATACAAAATTTTATTGAAATTGATGAAACATTGAACTTCCCTATGATAAATAATATACTCTATGGTTCTAGGTTCATACATAATATATTTGAGTTTCATAAATTCTAATAATTCAATATTGATGTTTCTAGTGTAAGTTTTTTCCTCTCAATGATGGTGATATGTAAAATTTATATCTTAGTGAAAAATCTTTGGATGGTGATAAATAATATTTCTCCCTTGGTGGGAAATCATTTAAACATTATTGATAATATTTTGTGTATTATTTTTAGGGTTTTTTAATATCATATATTTGGTGAAATTAAAAGTTGATCAATATTTAAAAGAGACTAGATTAATGAAATATTTTATAATTTTAGAAACATGAATAATATAAATGAATTGTAATGTTTTAAAATATTATACATGTCAAACCCCAACTCTCATATCATAAAATCAATGAATATATCAATCAAGAGCAACATAGATATGTTCAATTGAATCAATGAGATATTTAAAAATAAAGAATGAAAAATAAATAAAGAATTAATTAATTGTGTCAAAATTATTATTTCTTAGAGTTGAAAAAAGTTGAATACCAAGGTGAATCTTTTATTAGATGAGTTTTTCTTGATTCACATAGAGAATAATGTATGAAGTGAAATATTACATGATCCCTATTTTGGGGAGATGCATAGATGTAGTGATACTGAGGGATTATAACGCCCTGACTCCAATTACCAAGAGTCGGTGCGTTATTGCGTAACATTGGCATGATCACAAATAATCAAGTCTCGAAAGACCGATTAGTTTAGTAGCCTTGGAAACACTAGATACATTTATAAATTTTACATTACATAATATAGTGAAAAACTACAATAAAATAGTATCCATAGTCCACACTCATATCCTCTTATGACTATCCCTATAGGTCATTCATAAAATACTTCTTCACATCCTGGAAAATATTAAAACATTGAAAGGGGTGAGCTCAGATGCTCAGTAAAGATAACAATATTGCGGAAGCTTTCCTAAATAAAAAAACATTTAAGGTAATGTATAAGTAAAAAAAAGCCTTTTAAACTTGAACATCAACATAATATGAAAATAGTAAAATGAAATAATGCCATTTACTTATTCACATGGATATTCTACTAGTCGAATAATCACATGCAATATCAATAACCACTTTCATAATGATGGAATTCATAATGCGAGACTATCATAACCACGTAGCCAAGGCCTCGTGCCAAGAATACAAATAAGATTTTGTCAAGGCCTCGTGCCAAGACACTAGTTTGTCTCATGAGACCTGCCGATGCATCGATTAGCTATAGCGGGATCCACCCGTCACTTATTAAGTCCAATGCATTCATCTTATGAACAGGTTTAAACATATCATAAACCATAACACAATCATATCACAATAAACATGCATAAAGGAAATATAACATTTCTACATTTCAATCACAAGATATCAATACAACACATTGATATAATAAAAACATTATCAAAATCATTTTCAATACCAAAATAAATGAAAAGTAAAACATGGTATTTATTTTTCCTTTAAAAAAAAGTTATGGCTTATAGAGGAAGCCGAAACTCAAATAATAGTCGTGGAGGCGGATAAGTCTTTGTCACCGCATACGTAAGAAAAAACATTCCTTTTTTTGTTTAGTAAAAACGCTCTGTATCAAAATATTCTCTTTGAATAAAAGTAAAATTCAATGGGGTTTATACACTGTATAAAGGAAAGTTGTGTATAGAACCAAATATGCCAAAATGAAAGGAGATTGAGATGAAGTCCCTTACAAAGATCATTTTTCAAATAAAATAATTCTATTATGTGTATTCACTATAAGAACACATAAAGAACGATAGGACATAATAATATCATGACATAATATGAAAGTAGGAGATTAACCCAAAGAACCTAAATTGGGTTAAGAAGTTCCTTTACCTCGTGTCCGACTTGACTCGATCGTTCTTTAACCTCCGGAATAATAAACTAGAGTTAATTTATTTTTTTCTTAAGAACCTTTTAAATGTTCATTATTCCTTTTATATCACTTATTACCAGGTTATTAACATCATGTCATTATTTAAGTTAATAACGGTCATTTTGTCGATCTTTGGTATTTGAGTCTAAATAACCTTTTTATAATTACAAGTTGTTCATGTGCTGAAATATCCATTATATACAGAATTATATTCCAAATGTAGATATCATATATATCATATATATCCAGTATATAAATTCATTTATAATATTACATAACATATAGAAGTAAGAAATGAAATGCACCGTTAATGGAGACGGTAAGCTGTACCTACGCATGAATCCTACTTTCATTTCTATTTCATATTTAATGGAATGAAATTATAATTATATATAGTTATACTATAATTCCAGTATAATATAATGTATAATAACATTTACTCCATCATTTATAAATCCCACATATGGCATTAATGATTCAAATCACTTTGATGGGGCGGTAGTCCACACTTCCTAAAATGAAAATATCATGTTTACCCATAATTGAAACCATAAAGGTATTCCATAAATGAAAAATACAGAAGCTTAAGTAAAACATAAATATATTATATATCATGAATAAATATAGTTACGTCTTAATGGACACCTTTGAAGGTGTTACATGAGTGTTGAACATTCATCGTTTCGTGAGGCAGAAATTCGCAATCCACAGAAACAGTATGTTATTTAACCATTAGATGTAAGTGTGTGTATGTGTAGATAGAATCATTCTTATAAAAACATCCTAGTATATTATGTATACTGTTTTTGTTACAATAGAAATGAATAAAAAGAGTTTAGGGGGTTGGAGAAGCAAAATAAAACATTAGAACACAAGAGAAAACACTACCTTTAAAACGGGTAACTCTTTTTGATTTGAGCTCAAAGGATTCATTGGGAAGAATTCTTCCCAATGTGAGGATTCTTGGAGTAAGAGAGGGATGTGTATAGAGTATTTGGGAAGAGGTTGGCCGAGCCAAAAGGCTTTGAAGGAGTGAGTCAAGTGGTAGTGGTGGGGGCCTTTTATAAGAGGAGCGGAGGGGCACTCTTGGAAAGTAATGAAATATTACTTTGTTATATAATTTGTTTTGGATTTTAAAGGTCCCACAATTATATATTTCGAGGCTAAGGTGATAAGGGTTCGAAAGATACTCATCCAATAGGGTTTTGACAAGTGTATGTCTTAGATTTTACATTATATTTTCATTTTATTTAAATTGTTAATTAATGAGGTAATCGCTGCATCATCATTGTGTCATAAATAAATTAATTTATTTAATGTCTAAAAATTATAAAAAAATGTCATGATGTAGGAAATATTTTTAGATTCTTAATGAATATTTATAGTAAAACATATGTATTTTATAACCCCATTTAAAATTGTTTTAGTAAAACAACTCATGTTTGTGACATTTTTATTTTAACATTAAATAGAAAGTTTTTAATGCCATTTTCCTACCAAAGTGGCTCCATGGGGTCCCCAAGTTGACCCATGGATTTTCTTGGTCGGCCATGACTCATCCAATAGGTGTAGGACAAGTGTAAAGGTCATTTTATATTTTTATAATATCATTTTTACCTTAAATTTCACTAATTACCTATAATCGCGATTAATTAAACATAAAAGTTATCATTCACCAAAAAATTATTTTAATCACATTTAACCAAATTTTATTTCCTAATTACAACCATGTATGTAGGATTTTTGAAAATCAAATCACAGAAGTGTTAATGTTTCATTTAAATGAAAAATTAGTTTTTTTAACTACCACTTAGTGGTTTCACTATTCTTCAAAAATTGATGTTTTTCAGAACAATGCCAAAATTTCACCCTAATCTATAATTGATATTACGAATTCAAAAATGATGTCTATTTTAAAAAATTCCATACATATTTTTTAAATTAATTAATTTTATAATTAATTCTCGTTGTCACAACAAATAGCATGCTTTTAAGAAACAACATATATCAAAAGACTGACAATTGATTATGTCAAATTTCAAAGTGAAATTAAATATAATGACCACCATTGGATAAAATGGTAAAGATATATTCTAATTACAATTTAAAACCACTAAATATTATAATTTATCACTATAAATTATTTTTATTAAAAAAGTAGATTTTAAGAATTTTCACTATTTATAAAAAATTGGAAGTTCTCACTAAAATAAGAAAAATTCAACATAGGCTAAATTCGATATTCCGAATCCAAAAATGACGTCCATTTTGAAATATAAAATATATATAATTTCAAAAAGTGGGTATTAATATTCATAATGGCTACTTTTATTATTCGCGGTGTGTTAGAATCTCAAATTTTCATACAATGCAAGCTATTGCATTATTGAAAGAGAATTGTATCATGAAAGCTTGGAGTGTTACAGGGATTCCCAGGTATACAGTTATAATTGAATTGGGTGAATTATTTTGGTATGATATATCTATTTATAATGTTTTTTGGGGATTAATACATTAATATTTATTAGGGGTTCGCAATGATTCAATTGGGCTGACAATCATAATGAAGGGTTTAGTGGGATAAAAAATGGAGAGAGGTTTTATATCAAAAAAGAATATTACCTTATTATATATCTTTATTCATTAATTTTATACTATTTTGATATGTAATAATTTTTAATATATGTTTATTTGAACTTTTGTACCAAGATATCATTTGGAAAGTTGGAATTAAATGAAATGTTACATTCTCACAATTCTTGAACTCATTTCTCATTTTCATACTAATTTTATAATGTTATATCTCCCTAATATGTAGTTGATATTTTCTAATGGAAAAAATGATATTTGTATGTTAGTGAAAAAAAATTCCATATAATTATAACATAGTTAATTATTTTTTAGAGATTGAAAAACTAAGGTGGATTTTTATTAGAAGAATGATAGTTTTACCCTTTTAATAATATATTCTCATTTTCATTATTCTTGAGAATCCTCTCATAAATATTTTATGTACCAATTTTTTTTAAATAGTCGACCATATTCACTAAAATAAACAACCAATGTACTTAAATTAGAAATGTTTAATTATTATATTTTATTAGAAAGAATCATTCATTTTAGGATTTCAGATGTAAAAATAATTATTAAAAGTGAGTAATAAAATATTTATTTATATCTAAAAAATAATGAAGTGACTAAACTCCATTTCATCATAGATTATTATAGATATATAATTAATCATTGTGGGAGAAAAAAATAATTAATATTAATTTAGACAGTTCTGGTCTTTCTTAATCCATAAAGTGTTCACCCTTTATCTTCATTGCTGAACTCATTTTTTATTCTCTGAATTTTTGTATCCATTTCATAATTATTGTCTTTAATTCACCCCCACATCAACATTTGTGAACTTATTGTGTTATATTTTGTTTTAATGTCTTTCATTGGTTATTTTTTCAACAAACCACAATATATTTCCATCTTTGTATAGATTACCCCTCACTACTATAATAGTTAGGTTGAGTGTAAGAAGAAAATATAATTTTTTACCCTTGATGATGATGTTAGGTTCATAAAAACAATATAATGATCTAATAACACTAAAATATGATAATAAATACTGTGATGTTGACATAATAGTGATGAATGAGATTCTTTAATATGATGTGGTGATTCCACCCTGATATGGTAATTGATTATATGACACAATTATAACATTATGATATGGTTGTGGAAATATTATGGCATGGGATTGACTTTGTCATTTCACAACCTTGATGTTTAGAGAATAAAACTGTATTATAATATTATTTTAGGTAAATGAATCATACCATCACCTCTTATGATTATATATTTTGGGTATTAATCAATGTAATTATGTTTTAGAGTCATGGAACCCACATAAACGCACAAAGACTCAACATGATTAATTATTATATAACGTTTTATAATATAGTATATATATTTTATTTCCATATTAGTATATTAATTCCATAAAAATTATTATATATTGTTTCAAACCCCATTTTTTAGTTTAACTTCTATTTAATTTTTGTTTAAACGTGTGTATTTTATCCATTCATAGATGTGGGGGTCTTGGGGAAGATCAGTAACATGTTCAAGAGGAAAAATTCCAAGAAGTCACTAAAATTTGATAAGGGCCACCAACAAACCGATGAGACACCAATAGTCAGCTACAAGGATAATTATAATCCATGAAAGTTGTCTAGAATCTTTAACCAGCCAGTGAACCACCACATTCTAGCATTTAACCGGTGGGCTCCAGTATGAGATTTCTAGTCAGGCCAAAATTTTAATTTTACAGGAAATAAATATTTTTCTATTCTCATTTCTCCCCAACCTTTACTGGACTAGTACAGATGTACTGGGTTCTATTTAAAACATTTCTCTCCCTCCACCACAATTCTACCATGATTAAGTGTTGTTTTTCACAAAAGATATCATTTGGTGATTCTAACATCATCTTAGACCATGATTATTCATTCTTATAATTTTTATAATCGGAATTTTTTTTTAAATAATTTGGGGATAATCCAATATATATTGTCCCTTGGGATTAATTTGAGTGGTGATTCTTTGAAATTACACTATGTTACTCTTGAGGTAGGTATTTCAAACCACGGTATTCCTTTTATATAAAATTTCTAATTTGGTTGGAATGTTGTTGTCTGTTTATCTATATAATAACTCTACTATATGAATCAAATAATGTGTTCATGGCATGTGTAATCATATAATAATTTTTCTATATATCAAGGTTAGAATGTGAGTTATTGGGTAACCCAATTAAATTTTTTTCCATAGTGAAATGATATGTTCATTAGGGATGAATATATTGAGGCTACCAATTAATGAGATGGTTGAGTCATGGGATAAATTAGGATAATTATTCCAATTATATATTCCCATCCATCAGGAGATTATTGAGTCATTAAATGATATATTTTTCATAGTTATGATACAATTATTGTTTTCTAGAGATTATATGGTTTTTTAAATGATTTGTGATACATTTTTTTAGATTATGTGATTTTATTGATATGAATTATCTTTAATATTAGTGCCATTATAGGTACCGTAGGGGTTCATGACAACATAGCTTTTGCACAATAACATAGTAATTAACATGATTAAATATTATTATTTTCATTCACTTCATAAAACATTATATACAGATGTTTCACTTATTCTAAGGACATATTGTTAGTTTATAAATAGTTTTATACTTAAAACCTATGTTGGAATCTTAGTGAACCAATAGATTTTATGGTTGGTGATGTAGTGAATGTAACGGGGCTCTATGTATTATAGTAGAGCAAGAGGATCCGGGTTGATAGAGAAGATACCATAACTAACTCTAGAATAATTTTATCCCATTCCTTATTTATATTTATGTATCTTATTTTGTTTATTACATTAATCCGGCACACTCGGGATTCCTTTTGATTAATTGTTACTATTTTTTTCCCTATTTATGTTGAATGTATATTATATTAGATATTTATCTTATTTTATTAATTTTGTTAACATGTTTTTTTATGAATTGTTTATTTCACTATATGCATAGTTATTTTACATCTGTATGTAGGGGTATAGTCTCAAAACATTTCTACAGGGACCATTGCTTCATGTTGGAATCCTCTTGCATAAGGGGAGGTGCGCATGAGGTTATGTGGAACCTCATCCAGAACCAGGTAGTATATGTGAGGATGATAAAAAGTGTTTCCAAATGAAGTTTTATTTTTCTTGGATTTTGGACATTATATAATAGAGGTCATATATTTGAAACATGAGTAGGTGAATTATGGTCTTTATTCTCCAAATTTTATATAGTATACCCCTAATTTACATCGAATGTTGTATTTTGTGGTTATATTTTCATGTTTCTCTATTTCAATTATTATATGGTTACTGTTTTTTGTATTTTCCATTATCTGATTAGAAAAAAATTGTAGATTTATTGCATAATGGGTAGGCATGTAGGTTCACAAGTCATACACATGTTTTTTATGACTAATATATCCTTAACATGTAATAAATTTTTCATTATAAACTTATAACCAAGGGTCATGTTCTATGATGAATGTATGACTTATAATTATAGGGGTCATTTTTCCTAAAAACCATAAATAGAATATCTGTATGTTTTTCATAGTGTTATAATCTACATATTAACCGGTTGAACTAAGTTGAATATTTATACTATAAAAGAAAAATATGAGTTCCGTTATAAAATTATTGAAATCCATCTTAGATGAAATCCCATTGTGCTTCCTTGGAATCTGGTTCAAGTGGTTCTTGAGGTGGGAGACACTTTTTATGCCACCAGATGTATAAGAGGGTGGGGATGGAAATATCCCATTATTTTAAGAAAAATTTCAGGTAACAAAAATGATTCATCAGGGGAGTTTAAATTTAATTTTGATATAGGGAGGAATATCAAATAGGTTGAACTAATAAAGAAATAATTTTCTCAGGATTTTTAGTTAAAAAAGCCTCCGTTGTTCTAAGGTATATGAGTTTATTATGATTTAGTGAAATTAACTAAGATCATCAAAGGTATTGTTGAATTTTTTGAGGCTCATAACTATCAGTGGGTGATGAATGATAAATGTAACACCCCAATATTTCCTAGTATGTTATTTCATCAACGTAATTCAATAACATGCACTACAAGCTACACTGAGTTCAAGCGCACTACGACTTACCAGTCTAGCCATTCAAAAGAGGTTATGGATAGTATTTACTAAATTTTGAACTTTATATAATCCGTATAATTTTAGAACCCATATTATGAGTTTTTTAGACATAATGAAAAAACAAATTCATTTTTTTCAGATAAAAGAAGTATTTTTTTAAATGCAATTATATCGCCTTTTAATGGCGAACCCTTTTTAAATACAATATTTGATAATTTCATATATTAAATTTTCAAAAATAAATATCTTATTTAGAATATGGACATAAGAATTTAGTTTCAATAAATATTTTGTGTTTTCAGATAACTTTAATATTTGGGCGAATAGTGAAAAATATTGTATTTTAATTGAAAACAACTTTTTTAATCAATGAAATTTGTGTTGTTTAATTATATATTTTAATTGTGTGGAATTAAAAATATATTATATTTTTACCATCTAATCCAATTTTATTCATTTTATATAATTTAAATTTGAAATTGAACATAATCATGTATCAATCTTTTGTTAGTTATTATTTCATAAAAACACGCCTTTGGGTTTTGACATTGGAAATTAATTTTAAATTAATAAATGAATCTTCTATGTTATGAATTTGGTAAAATAGACATAATTTTTGAATTCAATGTATCAAAATTATCTTAGGGTGAATTTTTGGTATTTTTTCTGAAAACTTTCAATTTTTGATGTATATTGAAAAACACTAAGTTATAGTTTAATCCAATTTTTTATTTAAATAATAATTTATATTTTTTAAATTTATTTTATGTAAAAATAGATACATAATACCTATATAAGTTCAATTTAATTCATTGATGTCAGTTTATAATAGTTTTGGATGTATTAAAATTTTATTGAACTTTTTACCATATTTTACCCATCTCCTAGGAGCATTTGTAAATTTACATAAAACATAATTTTACCTCTTATGTTAGTTAAATTTTAAAACTCCGAGACACATAGTTGATATCAGTATCTAATATGTGGTTCAATAAGTTGTAAATAATTTTAGGTGAATTGTAACTGTTTACTTTTATTTACCACTATTTGGCTTCTTTTCTCGGTGGTTTGGGATGTGTTGTTTCACAGTCATGGTTCACTTCCTAGGTCTTTGTTCGGATCTTCCTCTATTTCTACAATTTCATTGGGTTTTGGATTGGTTTTATGGTTATTTTCATCCTCGATGTCGACATCTTGATGGTGTTTTAATCATTAGATCTATTGTTTTGTTTTCATCAGTTCTGTTCATTTTGGATGATCTTGTATTTTGTTTGGGCATCCTATAATGCTCAGCTCGAGGTTGTGTCTTTTTCTGCTCAACTCTACCCTAGTTTAAAGGTCCATCGCTCCTGCCTGAGTTGGTCTGGTTTGATGGTTTTGAAAGATGCTCTGGGAGGTGTTGTTCGAGCGGTCGACGACATTCCAAGAGGCGATGTGGCATGGATTTTGTTTCCTTCAAATCTCTGTGTTACGTTCCCTTTGATAATGGTAGTCATCATGCCATTGACCGAAAAATGGACTCCGGTGGATTTCCTCATTGGCGACTGGTGAGATGAAAGTGGACGATGATAGGTGTGTGAATGGTTCAGCTTTCACGATAGGTGATGGTGATGATGATGTTATGGTGGCAATGTGAATTTTACGATGGTGATTTGTTGATGGCGGTGATGCCTGTGATATTTTAATTGAAGGATTTGTGGGATGTGTACCCTAGTAAATTTTCATCTTCTTTTCATTTTGAAATTTAAATTTCATGACCGCCGAATCGAGTGATGTTTGGACAATGTGCGGGTTCCCACTTTTTTCAAAAAGTGGTTTTTCGAAAAGAAAAAAAAGTTGATTCTAGTGTTTTTAGACCCATCGCCACCATAGATTTTAAATAATTCATTTTGGAGCCATTAGGAACCGAAAATGGATTTATTATAAAATATTAATTTAATTTTTCCCTAAGGTTCCCCTCACCTATCTTATAAAAGGGAACTTCCCCTTCTCTCAAATTCAGACCTCCAAAGCCATTTGGATCCGACAAACCCTTTCCAAATATCCTCCCAACTTTTCCAAATTCATCATAGAGTCCTTACTTTTGTCAGAAAGCTAACCTATGGATCCCTTTTGATCAAATAAAAAGGAAGAACCCGAAGAAGAGTTAATGATTTCACCACCCTCTTTCATGTTCTTTTATTCCTCCACTTACTCATTCTTTGTTACTACACTAACAAAATAATAACTCCATTACCTGATATATACTGTGAAGTTATTATAAATATGGAATAACCATATTCATTATTCTATCCATCCCATGAATGATAATGTCACCATGCGTGCGTACGTATGACTAACCGTCTTCACGCTGTGGTGCAATTTTTTCTTCAAGATGATGTTATTTGGATGGATATAATGATGATTAATATGTATATGAAAAATTAAAATACCATGCTAATGTCTCTATAAAATTAATATACTATCCAATTTCACACCTTTAAGAAAATGATATTATCCCTCATGTATACATACGGCTTGTCGTATCCACAACGCGATTAGATTCATTTCCATGTTTCTCTATTAATCGAGGATTATTAAAATATATATTACTTATAAGTATGTAATATATGACATAATATTTATACCATATATATATATATATATATCTATGTGTGTGTGTGTGTCTTTATGTACATTCATTTATCTTGTTCACTTACTTCCATTCAACCTGATATGAAAACAGAAACAACAATTATGCATACGTACGACCTACCGTCTCCATAAATAGTGTTTTGAATTTCATACATATATCTATTATAAATATTTATATTCTAAATGTATATGATATATGAAACTAGTTTTTTATTCTGGATTTATTTAAATCATGATCTAAATGATACGGTCAAAAATAACATGTTAAAATACAAACGATAAAGAAAGCTATAATTACTCAAAATGTTAATTTAACATGAAAATCATTATTATATGTGTAGTATAATGTCATAAATGTATCATGTATGATATAATAAATATGTATATGGTTCAGGTATAATATAATAACATACAATGGTCATTATAATGGAGTTTAAACGTACCATCGACCAAAGGAAAGTGCAAGGTATGGGGTTTCTTATCTCACTTTTAATTTTGTAAGATTTCCATTATTCACCACATATTTATTGAATTTGGTGAATTGGGTACTTCCATTTAATATATATTATCATGATTCTATTTATATTCATGATATTCTGTTATTCATTTGGTGGTTATTTACTATTTTTCATACGACTCGATTGATTCATTTGGAGGAATGCGACACATTGATTCAAAAAATCCCATTTAAATGACTACATTTATAAATTGTGATAATTTAAAAAGATTTAATGAAAAAGGGGGTATTTATCTCAAAGAATTTCATTGATCATTTGCATCTATGTCAACATGATTTAATGGATTTTAAACTTTTTTTAAGTTGAATTATTATGATGCAAGTCATCCATATTGTATTGAATGTTTTATGATATGTTTGAGTGTGGATGTATTATTTTTACACCATTCATGGATTATGGATAATGTATTGAAATTTCATATGTTAGTTTTAATACTAATTTTTATGTTATATTTCAACCATTTCTTGTGATTAATTTGTTGGAAAAGTATGTTCCGGTTTGGGGACAGGTAAAAGTAAGCCCTCTAGGTTTGGGTCAGGTTACATCAGACCCTCCGGGTTGCAGTCCGGTTAAAGAGGCTCTCCGGGTTGGAGTCCGATTATAGAGGCTCTTTGGTATGGAGTCAGGTTACAGAGGCTCTCTGGGTTTGGGTCCGGTTATTGTTTTCCCATATGTCTTGGCACTAGGCCTTGCCACAAAAATTAATGTCTGGTACTATACATTCGTTCATTATGAAATTAGTTATTACATATGATTATTCAATTCGTAGAATATCCATGTGCATATTTATATAATAAAGTTTGTTTTATTTTTTCCTTATTATGTTCAATTTTATGTTTAAAATGATATTGTTTGTAATACACATCTTGCCTTAAAATTTTATATCTTATGCTAAATTATTTTCCCTTAATGAGCATATGATCTCACCCATTTCTTAGGTTTTATTTTCCCAGGATCCCAAGAAGCGTTTTATGTTTGAGATGCACAGTTAAGATAAGGGAACACTGAAATTCTCAATGGATTATTTTTTTGTGTGTTTTATGTTAGAAATTGTAATGTGTCATTCATGTATGTAATATATTTTCCAAGACTGCTAAACTGATCAGTCTTTCGGGAGTTGATTTCTAGTAATCATGCCAATTTATTAAAATAAGGCACAGACTCTGGGAATCTAGGGTCGGGGAGTTACACTAAATATATGTTTTATGTGTGAAAACAAAAGTAATTTTAGAATTAAATCAATTAAAACATTGTAATTAACAATTTTAGGGATACATATCATCATATATCAATAAAATACTTAATATAATTTTCCATTCAAAATAGTGATTTTTTTAAAAAATAATTTTTTTCATGAATTACAATGTTTTATTTAAAATATCAATTTAACAATTTTATAATTTTAATATGATATTAAGGAATTACTATTTTGAATCGACATATCATATATATATATATATATTAATTTTTCCGAAAGGATTTATTTTTATGTGAATTGTTAAAAATAATTATTTTTTTATAAAATGTTTATTTCATAAAGACAATTAATGTAAAATTAAAAAAAATTGTTTTCTGTATAATAAAATTGATTTGAGATAGAATAATCTAAATTATTATTTAATAATGAACAATGTTTTTGATGTTTTATCATATTTAATTCATAATGCATTCATCAAAAAAAATACATTTTTTTCAAACACATATATTAAAATTATTTTTTTCAAATTATGATAATTGTATCTTTAAAAATTGATCTAATATTTAGAATTAATATGTTCAATATATTTATGTGTTTAATTACTTATTTCAATATGAATATTAGACATGGAAAAAATTTAACACCATGATAAAGGGTAAATCGAGTTAATTGAGGTAAAATATTTTGATAAGGCCAAAATATTTCATCTTAATTCTTATTGGATATTTTTATTTCAATCCTTATATCAGTAGATTAATATTTTTATGTTTTGGAGAAATATTCCAATGACTAGTACTTCATAATATTTAAATTTGAAGAGAAGCACAATTTTTCCACTCACCAAACATATAAAATAGAACCTGAAATCCCATTTTTCTAACACATTTTGAGAAATATAGTTATAATAATAACTAAATAATTATCTCCCGAAAATATAAACCCACATCATTTAGTTATTTTCATATCAAAATAAATTTCATAGATGTAAAAATGTGTAATCAAATGGGAGAAATATGAGTCGAATATATAATCCTTAACAAAAATATTTCAAGTATATATTTTCACCCACCTCCATAGAATACTATTAAAACAATAATAATTAAGGACCTTATTATCTTTAATATGTTAAAATATTATTATTGGAAATTTATAACCCTTTTTAATCTATTTTTCCATTATATGGGAAATGAATATACGGATTTTGTGTTTGTGTGTTCTATCAAATCAATGAAGTAGTGTATTTTTTTAATCACTCAATCATATACAAGGATAAAATGATGAAATTCATGAATATATATTATATTTAAGAAATTATTTTGATTATTTTATTGTAATAGATCGATTTCCCTCTTAAACTACAATCTGTTAGAATATAATAATGGCACTCATGCGTACATGTGGACTACCTCCTCCATAAAGTGATGTGATTCAGTTTTCATACCCACCATACAAATCTAGTTATATTTATATAAATAATAAATAAAATAATTTTTTAATATAATTAAGATTCTATAAAAGTGAAATATTATCTAATCAGTTTCCTTTCATCCCATTTTAAAAATAGAAATGTCGTTCATTCGTACGTACGAACTACCATCCCCATGAGACAACAGGGTTAATTTTTATTAACCTCCATAAATTTTTGTTTTAAAAGTTTATGTAATATGTAAATCTGATAAATATTTCATGTTTAGTATTTTTTTAGGTAATGGATCCATAAAATTGTCGACCTCATTCAACACACCAATGTTGTTATGAGGTTATGAACATAATAACAATATAAAATCCAACGTAAAATAATCCACTTTAGATACTATGTAATTCAATGTTAAAAAATGAAATAAAGGTAATAATAATGATGAAATTAATATGAACACCATTATTAATAAGTTTTAAATATAATACATTTTTATTATTCATGATTTAGGGATCATACTAGGCTAAATGATACGAAAGGTAATAGATGCCTCTTTAAAATCATGTTTGAAATTATTCCATTTTAATCCCTCTCATCCATATCCTTATTCAAAAAAACATTCAATGAATTTTCTTATTTATACACCAAATTTTTTGAAAACTATATTTTATTGAAATTTTTACTTTTATTATAAAGGTTCAAAATGAAATTCATTGAACATTTACTATATGGGACATTTTGTAAATTTTTACCATAGAAAAAAGAATGTTTTTAATGTAAAAGGATTGAAAACATTTCACATGATTATAGCTGTAATTAATTATAAATATTCCTCTAAAAGTTTCCACAATAATTCTGAATTAAATTATTTCTCTAAATATTATAGAATTTTTAGTTAGAAATGTGAGCATACTACTTTTCTCATTATTATGATATAAATGAATGTTTTATTACATAATTACTTGAATACCAATTCGAAATGGTTTATAAATAATGTGAAATTTATGTATGGTTTAATGATGATATTAATCTTATATATTTTATAATGTTTGGGTGTGTTACCTATATATCTATGATTATTGGTGAGTCTAATTTATCTCTATAAAACATTGGGTTAAGTGATATATTTTATTGATGATAGTTTACTCCTACGAGATATGAGAATTATTATATTAGGTGATTTCATTTTAAGGGTTATCGTACATGAAAATGTTAGTATATTTTACCAAGTTTCCTACATGATATGCACACAATGGTGTATAATGGAAATATTTTTATTTCAAATGTTTTTAAAATGGGATTATGTTTTTATGAAAATTTAATAAATTTTGTAAATAATAGAGAAATATTATTTTTCAAAGAATGCTATTCATCTTTTTTATGTCTTCTATGTGACCCTTATAGTTATGATTTTTTGAATTTGTGATTTGAAAAGAAATGTTCATGAAATTTGTAGTGTAATTAAGTCCCATTCATAGAAAGGTTAATGTATATTTGAGGATAAATGTTTTTTATGAAAAGTAAAACATTATTTGGGATTTTTGTTGGATAAAAAATGGAATAATGGGATTATTTTCATTTATATCAGTAATTGAACATTTTTTCTCTCATACTAAATTTTTATATAATTTTTCAAAAGGATTAATTATGGTTAGAAATTATAATGAAGAGGTAGATATGTGGGAGTCACCCTAAATGAATTTTTTTTCTGTATATTGAACTTTTTTTGTATGAATGTTTGGCAATATGTATAAATTTACACTTTTTATGTAATTTTTTATCTAATTCTCAAAAACATTAATCATAAAGGATCTTGAAAATGTATGACTATAATACTATTATTATAAATCATGTATTTATGGGTTGAATATGTTACTAGATTTTATAGTTCAAATCAAGGAAAGGATTAAAATAAATTATAGGTTAGGATAATGTTAAAAGATACTTTAGGGAGATTATGATTTATATTTGTATTATCATAGGATAGATTATAAGGATTTATATAATTCATAACAAAAACCTTGTCAGTTCATAATGGATTTTTGTAGAGTGAATATGGTAGCTATGGTAAAATGGAATCAACCGGATAATATCCATCTAGAAAAGAAACCTATAATGGTTTGAAATGATGTGTTAATGGTAGTGTAAACTCAGCTGATATATGTCCTTTAGGATGGAACTCCTGTAAGTGAGAATGTGATTTCTTCATTGAGAAACACACATATTCTACAGTTTTTTAGGAAAAAACCCCTCTATTTTTTGGTATATCTTCCAACCTAGTAAAATTTTATGACATTATTAATACTTAATAGAGGATATACAGTGTTTTGGGATGTTTAGAACATCATAAGGTTACACTTTATTTTTAACATTTTTAATTTGAAGTCGATCAATTTTGTTTTATGATTAATAATACTAAGGAATTGGGATAAATTTATTCAATGTAATTGATTATATTTAATGATCTCATACAAGAAAATAATTTTCCTTAATATATTTTTATAGGAATGAAAATTAAAATCATGGAGTTGAAGAGAAAGGAGGAAGACTACGTTTCCACTAAATAAGCTAAATTTACCAAATCTTCCAAGTATGTACTAAATTTTATTTTTTACCATGATAGTAAAATTGTTTGATTCTACATAGGATTCATAACGTATTTACAAAAGGATTTGGTTACCCATGTGTATGGGGTTTTAAAAAAAAATTATGGTGTGCTGATAAGTACATGATAGAGTTTTTTTACATTTAAAATATAAATTGATAATAAGTGATCTATATTGATATAAATGGGAATGAATTTATATATGAAACTTCAGGGTATGAATAATCTATTACCCACTTGTAGTAAGTGTGGAAATAAGAATTCCAAAGAATTTCTTAGTTGATATAGGGTGTTTTACCAATGATGAAATCTAGGACACATGGACCATGTCTTTAGAAAATAATATTAATGCTAATGGTCATACTAGTAATGAAAATCGTGCTATGAAATTTACTAATTGAAATTATTTTGGACATTATGCTAATACATTCCCAATGTTAGTTAGACAATGGGAAAATAATTATGATACTAAAAAACAAGGTTGTAGTAAGTCCATTTTCTACTACTACGATATAGGTTAGACCCTTAATTGAGGTGGTGACATTAGTAGTACTTTTTTATTTATATTTTGATAATGTATTGTTTGATTTATATTCCAAACATCATTATATATTATGGAAATTTTCAAATATATATGAATTATTGTCTCATGAAATGATGTTATAATTACTGAAAAAACTCATATGAGGTGATTATAATTGAAAAAATTATTTATACAAATATTTTTTTATCATCTAGAGAATTTTTTTCCTGAAAATTATATTCTCTATCCTATGGTAGGGTTTTATATTATTCTAGGGATGATCTAGATTTCTGTTTATCATGATAAAATAGATCATAGATCGAAGGAATTTATTATTCAATATGATTTATAATTTTATTTATGAATTAGTGTATAAAATTTATAACATATCAATAATTAGATAAACAAATTAAATATGGGAGTGAATTTTATCTTGAAAATATTGTTTGAATGAATGAAACTATTACAAATCCTTATATGAAAGTTTTTAATGAGTATATGAATTCATTTCCTTAATATTTTCCATATGTTATTAATGATTGGGAGGCTGAATTTACTATTCAATTAGCTCAAAATATTAATCCTATTTAAATAAATACTTAACAAATTTCATTAGTTTAGTTTTTATAATTCAAAAAATGGTTATGTGAGTTTCATGATAATGGTTTCATCACACCTATCACTTCTCGTTCGGGTTCACATATTCTATCTGTTAAAAATACGGATATATCCATAGCGTTTTTATTAATTACAGATCACTCAATAACATCACTGTTAAAAATAAGTATGCGTTTACATATATCAATGACTTTTTTGACCATAAATAGGTTTATCAGTGCTTTTAAAAGACTAATACCAGGATTGGAAATCCCCAGATTAAGATGGTGAATGATTAAATTTTGAGGATGGAGTTATATACTTGGTTGGATCATTATGATTTTTTTGGTTATACCATTTTAGAAAACAAAAATTCACCCATTATATTCATGGATAATATGAGTAGAGTGTTCTTTGAGTATTTGGATAATTTTATGGTGGTGTTTATCAATGAAATTTTTATAAACTATAATATATGAAGATCAATAGAAACAAATATGAATTGTTTTCAAAAATTAAAAAAAAATGAAGTTGTATATAAATGATAGTAATTGTAATTTTTGGCTATAAAAGATTTATTTTTGTAGCATCGTGACTCGAGATCCACCTAAACCATTCCATAAGGATGTGGGTAACATGAGATCTTCCCTTCTACTCTATATTCTAATGGCCACATACTATCAGTGAGGGAGTAAAGGTGGTATAGTGGTAAGAGTATACAATCATATTAGAATGCACAGTTTAAATAAACCATAAATATAAAACATTATTTGAAGCATAAAAAAATTGATAGAATATATGAAATGTGGATGTGTAAATAGAATAAAAATAAATAAGCAACAAAAAAATGATAATTGAAACCCCGATAATAATAAAAAGCCTATATGGAAAATTATGATACATGATGCATGGAATTTTCTAATAAAAAAATAACAAAGTTGATATAAAAAAGCAATATAAGAGTAAATTAAAAAAAAGGATAAAAATAGCTCCATAAGCATCTCGATCCTATGCTCGGTCCTCTGCTCTAGATCTCTAACTAGTAAAGAATATTAACAACCAATTTAAGGGTCTCTTCTCTTATCCATACATGAACGAATATAGTCATCTTTGGTACCATAGTCAACTCGAGTAAGGGGTGAGATAACAATATTAATAGGCCACCACCAATGGTGTCTATGTGTAATCTAAGTTGTGATCAAAACAAAACAGCTTCCATGTATTGCAAGAAATAAGACTAATCTGAAAGCAATAACCTACCTGCTCATATTCCTATATGACACCTAAGAGGTTTGCCTACATTAGCTCATCACATGAAATAATTATAAACAATTACTATACATATAATAGTAATATATATAGTGTAGTTATATATAGCATCCACTTATATGAACCACATATGTGTAGATGAATAATGTAACATCCCAGGTAAATAAAGAATAAGACATTTTAATATTTATTAATATTTTTTGAATTAAGTATTAATTTTACTTTAATGGGGTTGCTATGTTCGAAGGAGAACCCTCTTTAAATATATTTTTGGTCACTCATATACATTCTATTAGAACAAATATATTTCCTCTTTATAATAAGGACATCAAAATTTACTTTGTGTAAATTTTTGGTATTTTTCTGATCATGTTCATTTTTAATGAATAATGAAAAATGATGTATTTTTATTCAAAACCACTTTTAATCTAATTTATTTATAAGGATAGATTATCTTTTTAATTGTTTTTAAAGTGCAATTATAATATATTTTTACCATTTAATCCAATGGTGGTCATTGTAATTAATTTCACTTTGAAATTCGACATAAACAAGTGTTGGTTTTTTGATAGATATAGTTTCTTAAAAACACGCTATTTGTTTTGACAATGAGAATTAATTTTAAAATAAATAAATGCAATATATATGTTTTGAATTTTGAAAAATAGACATCATTTTTGAATTCAGAATATCAAATATATCTTATATTAAATTTTTGTTATTTTTCTGAAGAACTTCAATTTTTGATGAATACTGAAACCACTAAGTGGTAGTTAAACAAACTGATTTTTCATTGAAATGAATGTTTACCGCTTCTGTGTATTTAATTTCAAAAATACAACCTAAATGTTCATCATTATTAGAAAAAATGTTGTTCAAAGGGAGTAAAATATTTTTTTGGTGAATAGTAACTTTTGAGTTTTGTTAACCGCGATTAGAGGTAATTAGTGTAATTTAAGATAAAAATGATATTATAAAAATATAAAAATATCTTGAAACATGTCCTAACTTTATTTGATAGGTCATGGAAGACAAAGAAAATCCATGGGTCAATTTTTGGGACCCCATGGAGCCACTTCTGTATGATATTGACAATAATACATTTTATTTAAAGTAAAAATAAAAATGTCACAAACATGTATTGTTTTACTAAAAAAATATTACATGGGGTTATATAAGTTATATTTTTGACTATAAATATTCATTAAAAATATAAAAATATTATATACATCATGGTAATTTTTTTTATAATTTTTAGACATAAAAAAATAAAATTATTTATGACACAATGATGATGCAGTGTTTAAGTAATTAATGAATGATTTAAATAAATAAGAATATAATGTTTAAAATAAAATCCATCACTTGACCAATTATTATTGGATGATTTTATTTCGAACTTGGACCACCTTATCTTCTATTTTAATTATTTTTGGTGCTTTTGAAACCGAATTTCATTTTATAATAAAATAACAGTTTCAAGATTTCCAAAAGAGGCCCTCCTCTCCCTTATAAAAAGACCCCACTTCCTACCCATCTCTCACACTTCTTTAGCCTTTTGGCTCGTCCAAACTCTACTCAAATATTCTCTCAATATCCCTATCTTGATCCTAGAAGCCTCACCTTAGACAGAAATCTCTTCAAAAAACCCTTTTGATTTCAATGAATAAGAGTTACCCAATTTAAAGGTAATGTCTTCACTTGTGTTCTTATGTTTTATTTTTCATCTCAAACTCCCTAAACTATTTTTATTCCTTTATTTTTTACCAAAAACATTACCTTAAATATACTAGGATGTTTTTATGAAATGGATTCGAGCTACACTTACACACACATTAATCTAATGGTTAATGAACATACTTTTTCTGTGGATGGTGAATTACTGCATCACGAAATTATGATTGTTCAATCTTCTATTAAAACCATTCATGGTTTCCATTAAGATGTAACTATATTTATATATGATATATAATATTCTTATTTTTTCTTTATGCTTCTATATTTTTCATTAATGGAATACATTTATGGTTTCCATTATGGGTAAACGTGATATCTCCATTTTAGGAAGTGCGGATTACCGCCCCCTCAATGTTATTTGATTCGTTAATTCCATATCTGGGACGTGTAAAGGATGGAGTTAATAATATTATATATGATATTATACTGGAATTATAATTTACCTTTATATAATTATGATTTCATTCCATTAAATACGAAATAGAAATAAAAGTAGCCTTCATGCGTACATACGGCTTACCGTCTCCATGAATGGTGCATTTCATTTCTTACCTCTAAATGTTATATAATATTATAAATTCATGTATATATTGGATATATATGATATATAATATATCTACATCATTAATATAATTCTTGTATATAATGGAAATTTTACCACATGAACAACTTGTAATTTTAAGGAGTTTATTTTTGACTCAAGTACCAATGATCGACAAAACGACCGTTATTAATCTAAATAATTAAAAAGTGATCATAACATCGTAATAAGTGATATAAAAGGAATAATTAACTAGAAAAAGGTTCTTACGGAAGTAGAAATTAACTAAAGTTTATTATTATGAAGATTAAAGAACGATCGAGTCAAGTTAGACATGAGGCAAGGGAATTCGTCTAAATCTCCTTTCATTGAGGCATATTTTGTTTTTTACACAACTTTTTTTATACGGTGTAAAAACCCCTTTGACTTTTACATTTATTCAAATGGAATGATTTTTCTTAGGTATGCGGCGACAACGACTTCTCCACCACCATGACCATTATTTGAGTTTTGGCTTCCTCTACAAGCCATAACTTTTTTTTAAATGAAAAATAAATACCACATTTTACTTTTCTTTTTTTGGGTATTGATAATGGTTTTGATAATGTTTTGATTAGATCAATGTGGTGTATTGATATCTTGTGATTGAAATGTGGAATGTTGTGTTTCTTTTATGTATGTTTTATATGATATGATTATGCTATGGTTTTTGGGTATTGTTTATGAAGACAGGTGGTTACGTGATAAACTAAGGGCGGGTGAGCCCGATATAGCTCTCCAATGCATTGTGTAACATGAAGGGCGTAAACGTGAATTTTTATCCTAAGATATTTTGGGAATATACTATTATGGGTATTCCAAATGTAACCATGAGGGTTACTCCTTACATAATAATGTTATGAATTCCTCAAGTTACCTTTATGTCTTATGATTTCTATGAGTTATTCATAAATATTATGATTACATGAGGTATGATTAAAGTGATTATATTTTATGAGTAAACTATTATTTCATTGATTCTTATATATACATGAACTAATGTTTTCACTCCATATTTTTATATCCCTTACTTAACTTTTTATGCTCATCCCATGTTTTTAAATGTTTTTTACAGGTCAAGGGAAAGGTACATGATGTGATGATATGGTCAAGAAAGTGTCAAGAAAGAATCCATGTTTTATTTAAAATATGTTTCCTTTAATGAGAAGTGTGAATATAGTTTTTGATATAACCACCTTGTTTACAAGTGGAATGTAATGCATGATATATTATCTAATTATCTAAAACTCTAAAACTGAAAAGATCCTCAATGTGTGTTTCTTGAAATAACTCAAGATTAAGTAATGTTTAAGGCTGGGGACATATAGTTAGTATCAAAGGTTGGTTTAGATAACATTAAGAGTTATAATTATATTAAATGAATATCCAAAAATATTTTTTATGGTCAAATTGAAATGGTATAACATTTAAATATTACCATGTTGCTTCATCTAAGATATGTTTGTTTAGAATGGTTTTCCACAGAGGAAACAGGGAAGCAGTTCTAGGAAGGCATATAGAAGAAAATGACCTTCCAAATAATCATCTTGAGATGTTCAGAATTAGAACTAAACAGTTTGTTGTAGTAATGGCGTAGTTGACTCAAGCGATAAATGGTGGTGGTATCCATGCCTGAGTTCAACCAAATCAATCGCAGAGGAACATGTCAGTGGTGGAAAATTTCATGAGGCAACATCCCCCATCATTTAGAGGATCATATGACCCTGTTCTAGCTGAAGGGTGGATTAATGTGCTATAGAAGATTTTCGATGTCATGGGGTGTTTAGACAATCAAAAGGGTAGTCTTGCTGTTTACCGTTTGGAGGGTGAAGCAGATCAGTGGTGGTCGATGGTTAAAAATATCACGGACGCTGATGAGATTGATTCTCTTAACTGGGATGAATTCAAAGGTATGTTTCTTGAGAAATATTTTCCTAAGGCAGTTCGACTTAGGCTGGAAATAAAATCATGGAATTGGGGAAACAGGACGACTCAGTGGCTGATTATGAAGAAAATTTCACTTGATTGGCAAGGTATGCTCCAAATTTTATCCAAGACTTTGATAGTAAAATCAATTGATTTTACTCAGGATTAAAGTTGAAATATCAGAGGGCATTAGCTTCTCATGAGTTCAAAAGTTATGAAAATCTTGTTTGATGTGCTGAGAAGTTGGAAATGGAGTTTTGCGATGCTTAAGTGTTCTATAACAACTAACATATGAAGAGACCGAGGTGGCATGAGAAAAGGAAGAATCCTTCAAAAAGGTCCGATGGTAAGAAATCTATGTTTTCAGTTTGTGATACATGTTGTAAAATGCATGCTGGGGTATGTCTTTTGAATTCTGTAAAGTGCTACCAATGTTGTAAGATAGGACATAAGTCTCGTGATTGCACTAGGAAAGATCAGGGTGATGGTAACACCAAATTTGATTTACAGTTACTGAAATTTTTCTAGTGCAATGAGATGGGTCATTTTACAAATGACTGTCTGATAAAGAGCTCGAGTAATGGGAAGCAGTTAGACTACAAGAAGAAAGGCGTGGTGAAATCCTTTGAAACTACTTCAGTATATGTTGGGCCATCAAATAAAGTGGTATCATGTACTTTTTTGGTTTTTTCAGATTATGCCAGTGTGTTGTTTGATTCAGAGTCTACACATTCTTTCATCTCTGAAAAATTTTCTAGTAAATTGGGAATACCATCTCAAGAAATGACTCCTGAACTTTTAGTAAAAACACCTAGGGGAAATGTTAAGGAAAAAATAATTTATAAGAATCTTATTATCCTTATACATGGAAAGATCCTACTTGCAAACCTTATTGTGTTACCACTAGTAGAGTTTGACATTATCATGGGTATGGATTGGATCCCTGTTTACCATGCTAAGATTGATTGTAGAGCTAAAGTTGTTTCTTTTCAAAAAGACATTCAGTTTGGGTACAAGAATGAACCCTTACTTTTGATAACATATCAGGAAGTTAAGAAACTAGTAAAAGAGTGAAATGAATGTTACATTGCACATATTGTTGAAAAAAAAGGAACTGTTCAGATTAATGTTGTGCCAGTGGTAAATGAGTATCCTGATGTTTTTTCTAATGAGTTGCATGGAATAATACCAGACCAGGAAGTTGAATTTACAGTTGAATTAGTTTCTGAAGCTAATCCAATTTCAAAACTCCCTTATCAAATGGTTCAAATTGAACTTTTAGAGTTGAAGGATCAATTGCAAGATCTATTATAGAAAGGTTTCATTCGACCTAGCACATCACCATGGGGTGCTCCTGTCTTATTTCTTAAAAAGAAAGATGGTTCAATGAGACTTTGCATTGATTATAGAGCCTTGAATAACATCACTGTTAAGAAAAAATATCCTTTGCCTCATATCAATGATTTTTTTGATGAGCTCTAGGGGGATCAGTATTTTTCAAAGATTGACTTGAGATCGGGGTACCATCAGTTGAAGGTAAAGGAAGCAGATATTCCGAATACTGTGTTTTGTTCAAGATATGGCCATTATGAATTTGTAGTTATGCGTTTTGGGCTAACCAATGAACCTGTTGTATTCAGGGACCTTATTAATAGAATTTTCCATGAGTTCTTATATAAGTTTGTGGTAGTTTTCATTGATGATATTTTGGTGTTTTCAAAAAGTAAAGATGAGCATGAAAGTCATTTGAGGGTTATTTTCCAAACCTTAAAAGAAAATAAATTGTATGGGAAATTAAGCAAGTTTGTGTTTTGGTTGCAACAAATTTCTTTCCTTGGTCACATTGTTTCTAAAGATGGAATAACTGTTGATCCTGTAAAAACAAAGGTTGTTGGAAAATGGCCAAGACCCACAAATGTAACTGAGATTTGTAGTTTTCTTGGTTTGGAAGGATATTACCGAAGGTTTGTTAAAAATTTTACACGGTTATCTAGAAGAATGACTAAGCTAACTTAGATGGGTGTTAAGTTCATCTGGACAAAAGAATGTGATGATTGTTTTCAGGAATTGAAAAGAAGATTGGTGAATTCTCCAGTTTTGGTATTACTTTCCAGGATTGGTGAGTTTGTTATCTAAAATGATGCTTCATTGAAAGGACTTGGTTGTTTCCTAATGCAGAATGATCAGGTAATTGCTTAAGCTTCACGTCAGTTGAAAACTCATGAGGTAAATTACCATACACATGATTTGGAATTAGCTTCTGTTGTTTTTGTTTTAAAAATTTGCAGGCATCATTTGTAATGAGTAAAGTGAGAAATATATACCGATCAAACAAGATTAATGTATATATTTACTCAGAAATAATTGAAAATGAGATTGAGGATATGGATAGAATTAATCAAGTATTATGATTGTATAATTCATTACCAACCGGGAAAAGAAAATAATGTTGCTGATGCTTTGAGTCAAAAAAGTAATTCTTCATTAAACATGTTAGATTTAGAACGTGATCCATTGGTTAAGGATTTGATGATCATTGGAATAGAAGTTGTTGGTGTAGGGTGTTCTTCTGTTTTGTTTCAGGTATCATTGAAATCTTCTCTATCAGATAGAATTAAGAAAGAATAGAAGCAAGACAGTAAGTTGTAGAAAAAGGTAGGACTTGTTCAGAAGTTTAAGTTGTCGTAATTCAACATTGATAATGATTTTGTTTTGATATTTCAGAAGAGATTGTGTGTGCCTTGTGATTCATAGTTGAAGAAATAGTTGTTTTGTGAAGCACATAGTTCTCCATTTTCAGTTCATCCAGGCAGTACTAAAATGTAAAGAGACGTTCGGGAGTATTACTGGTGGGGTTGAATGAAAAGAGAAATTGATGATTTTACTGTGAAGTGTTTGACTTTTCAACAAGTTAAAGTAGAGTGACAGTTACCGAAAGGGATGCTTCAGCCATTACCAGTGCTAGAGTGGAAATGGGAGAATATATCCATGGACTTCATTGTTGGATTTCTGAAGACACCTCGAGGTAACAATGAAATCTAGGATATTTTTGATCGCTTGACTAAATCGGCTCATTTTCTTGCTATACAAGATAATTTTTCCCAAGATCAACTTTCCCATTTGTATCTTACAGAGATAGTTAGGTTACATGGAGTTCTCCTCTCCTTTGTATCTGATTGTGATCCCAGGTTTACTTATAACTTTTGGAAAGGCCTTCAGAAGTCATTGGGTACTGAATTAAATTTCAGTACATCTTTTCATCCTCCATCATATGGGAAGTCAGAACGAACGATTCAGACTTTGGAAGATATGCTACGTGCTTGTTTGATAGATTATCAGGGAAGTTGGGACCAACATCTTTCTTTGGTAGAGTTTTCTTATAATAACAGTTTTCATTCTAGTATACAGATGGCACCATTTGAGGCATTATATGGGAAGCAGTGTCGAACTCCAGCTTTTTGGGATGAAGTAGGTGAAAGGAAGTTGATGGGACCAGAATTGGTAGAAGAGTTGGCAGGAAAAGTTCAGCAGATACAGAGACACATGAGAATAGCTCAGATCGAGCAGAAGAGTTATGTGGAAAACAAGAGGAAGGATATCTCTTTTGAGGTGGGTGATCATGTTATTCTCAATGTTTCACCATGGAAATGTGTGATGAAATTTGGTAGGAAAGGAAAGATGAGTCCAAAGTTCATTGTACCATATGAAATTCAAGAGAGTTTTGGATCAGTTGCATATCGAGTGGCTTTACCTCCGAGTTTATCTTAGGTACACAATATCTTTCATGTTTCAATGTAAAGGAAATACATGTCAGATCCATCTCATGTTTTGTGTCCAGAGGTAGTTCAGCTGGAAGAGAATCTATCTTATGAGGAAAAACCGGTCCAGATTGTTGACCACATGGAGAAGGTATTGCGAAATAAGATGATTAATCAAATAAAGGTTTTGTGGAAAAACCACATGATTGAAGAGGCAACATGGGAATCTGAAAATTCTATGAGGGATAAATAGCCCCCATTTATTTAAGTGAATAAATTGTGAGGACATAATTCCCAAAATGGTGGAATGATGTAACATCCCATGTACATAAATAATATGACATTTTCATATTTATTAATATTTTTTAATTAAGTATTAATTTTACTTTAATGGGGTTTCTCTGTACGATGGAGAACCCTCATTTAACATATTTTTGGACACTCATATACATTCTATTACACCAAATAAATTTATTCTTTAGAATCAGGACATCAAAATTTACTTTGTGTAAATTTTTGATATTTTTCTAATAATGTTCATTTTTTAATGAATAGTAAAAAATGTTGTATTTTAATAAAAAAACTCTTTTAATATAATTTATTTATAAGGATATATTATCTTTTTAATTGGTTTTAAAGTTAAATAAGAATATATTTTAACCATTTAATTCAATGGTGGTAATTGGAATTAATTTCACTTTGAAATTGGACACAAACAAGTGTTAGAATTTTGATAGATATTATTTTTTTAAAAACACGCTATTTGTTTTGACAATGAGAATTAATTATAAAATAAATAAATGAAAATTATATGTTATTAATTTTTCAAAATAGTCATAATTTTTTAATTCAGAATATCAAATATAGCATAGGCTAAATTTTTGGTATTTTTCTGAAGAACTTCAATTTTGATGAATAGTGAAACCACTAAGTGGTGGTTAAACAAACTGATTTTTCATTTAAATGAAAGTTTACTGCTTCGGTGTATTGAATTTCAAATATCCGACATAAATTCTTATCATTATTAAGTAAAATGTGGTTGAAAAGGATTAAAATATTTTTTGTTGAATAGTTACTTTTGAGTTTTGTTAACCGCGATTAGAGATAATTGGTGTAATTTAAGATAAAAATGATATTATAAAAATATAAAAATATCTTGACACATGTATTATCCTTATTTGATAGGTCATGCACAACCATGACAATCCATGGGTCAATTTTTGGGACACCATGGAGCCACTTGGGTAAGATAATGACATTAATACCTTTTATTTAAAGTAAAAATAAAAAAGTCACAAACATGTATTGTTTTACTAAAACAAATATTACATGGGGTTTTATACGTTATATTTTTTACTATAAGTATTCATTAGAAAGATAACAATATTTCCTAAATCATGGTAAATTTTTTAGAATTTTTAAACATAAACAAATAATATTATTTATGACACAATGATGATGTACTGTTTAAATCATTAATGAATGATTTAAATAAACTAGAATATAATGTTTAAAATAATATACAAAACCTATCGAATTTTTAATGGATGATTTTATTTAGAACATAGACCACCTTATATTCGACTTTAATTAATTTTGGCTCTTTAAAAACAGAATTTCATTTTATAATAAAATAATAGTTTCAAGATTTTCAAAAGATCCCCTCCTCTCTCTTATAAAAAGACCCCACATCCTACCCATCTATCACACTTCTCAATCCCTTTGGCTCATCCAAAATCTACTGAAATAAGCTCCCAATATCCCTCTCTTAATCCTAGAAGCCTCACTTTAGGTAGAAATATCTTCAAGAAACCCTTTTGGTTCAAAAGAAGAAGAGTTACCCAATTTAAATGTAATGTCTTCACTTGTGTTCTTATGTTTTATTTTGATTCTACAACCCCATAAACTATTCTTATTCCTTTCTTTTGTAACAACGCCAGTATCTTCAATATACTAGGATGTTGTTATGAAATGAATTCCATATACACTTACACACACCTTAATATAATGGTTAAAGAACATACAGTTTCTGTGGATGGCGAATTACTACCTCACGAAATGATGATTGTTCATTCTTATATTAACACATTTCACGGTGGACATTAATATTTAAATATATTAATATATGATATATAATATGTTTATGTTTTCCTTAAGCTTCTGTATTTTTCATTTATGGCATACCTTCATGGTTTAAATTATGGGTAAACGCGATATCTTCATTTTAGGAAGTGCGAATTACCAGCCCCTCAATGTTATTTGATTCGTTAATGCCATATATGGGACGTGTAAAGAATGGAGTTAATTATATTATATATGATATTATACTGGAATTATAATTTACCTTTATATCATTATGATTTCATTCCATTAAATACGAAATATAAATGAAACTAGCGTTCATGCATACGTACGACTTACCGTCTCCATGAACGGTGCATTTCATTTCATACCTCTAAATGTTATGTAATATTAATAATTCATTTATATACTGGATATATATGACATATATGATTTCTACATCATGAATTTAATTCTGGATATAATGGATATTTTACCACATGAACTACTTGTAATTTTAAGGAGTTTATTTTTGACTCATGTACCAATGATCGAAAAAACGACCGTTATTAACCTAAATAATTACAAAGTGTTAATAACATGTTAATAAGTGATATAAAAGGAATAATGAACTTGAAAAGGGTTATTAAGAATGTATAAATTAACTCAGTTTTATTATTCAGGATATTAATGAATGATCGAGTCAAGTTGGGCACGAGGTAAAGGACTTCGTCTCAATCTCCTTTCATTGAGGCATATTTTGTTTTATACACAACATTATTTTATATGGTGCATAAACCCCTTTGAATTTTACTTTTATTCAAAAGGAATGTTTTGTATTAAATATGCGGCGACAACAACTTCTCCACCGCCATGACCATTATTTGACTTTCGACTTCCTCTACAAGCCAGAACATTTTTTTTAAAATGAAAAATAAATACCATGTTTTACTTTACTTTTATTTTGGTATTGAAAATGGTTTTGAAAATGTTTTTATTAGATCAATGTAGTGTATTGATATCTTGTGATTGAAATGTGGAATTTTTTATTTCCATTATGCATGTTTTATATGATACGATTATGTTATGGTTCTTGGGAATTGATTATGAAGACGGGTGGTTCCTTGATAAACTAAGGGCGGATGATCCCGATATAGCTCTCCAATGCATTGGGTAACGTGACGGTGGTAAACATGAATGTTTATACTAAGAGATTTAAGGAATATAATGTGATGGGTATTCCATATGTAACCATGAGGGTTACTCCCTACATAATTATGTTATGAATACCTCACGTTACCTTTATGTCTAATGATTTCTATGAGTTATTCATAGATCATATGATTTCATGAGGTATGAATAAAGTGCTTATGTTTTATGAGTAAACAATGATTTAATTGATTCTTATGTATACATGAACTAATGTTTTCATTCCGTATTTTTATATCCCTTACTGAGCTTTTTATGCTCATCCCACCTTTTTGAAATTTTTTTACATGTCAAGGGAAAGGTACATTATGTGATGATAGGGTCATGAAAGTGTCATGAGGAATATATGTTTAATTTAAAATATGTTTCCTTTAATGAGAAGAGTGAATATTGTCTTTGATGTATCCACCTTGTTTAATAGTGGAATGTAATGCATGATATATGATGTAATTCCCTAAAACTCTAAACCTAAAAAAATCATCAATGTTTATTTCTTTAAATAACTCAAGATTAAGTAATGTTTAAGGCTGGGGCCTTATAAATAATGGCCTTATACCAATAATTATAGTGCTAGATGAACCAGGGAGTAACATAGACATCCATCGCTATTTTAAATTACCTATAGTTTCATGAAATAGGGTATATTACATATATATGAATATAGTGAGAGTCATCATGCTATAACACTCATGATGGAGAGTGGGAATCCATTGAAAAACACTAATAATTAATAATGTCACCTCCTACCAACCTCTATATAGTATCACTGGTGTGAGATTCCATACTCAAAACCTAATCTAAGAAGGTGTGATTTACCTCTTGGATCATCAACCATTACCATTGTATCACATATTCTATAAAGGGGTTTTATAATTATCACTTACATAGGTAATTTCCTTCTATCCTGTTCTTTCATATGGACCATACATTTATGTGTAAAGGGGATGAATTTTAATTTAAAATCAGTACATAATGAAAGATTTATTATGAATTCAATTAATCATTATCAATGGAATGGTTGTATATATAATTCAATACATAAAGAAAATTCCTCTCGTGCATTTCAGTAGTCAAGTCAAATCTCAATAACACATTATAATTCATTAAATAAAGAAAACAGAGTCATATAACTCAAGCGTCAATTGGTAGGGCTCATGGTCAATCCTTTTGAAGGATTAAACCGTCTTTTATAATCCATCATATAAAATCCATTAACACTATCCAATTCATTCAGTTCTTTAATACATGGAAATTCCTTCACTAAGGCTCAATGGTTCATTTAGAAGATGACATGTTTATATTGAAATTTCATACTTCGGAAATTCCACGAAAAGGGTCCCAAAAAAGAAATAGGTACCTTGGGTCACATGTAACGCCCAAATATTGAGATAAATATCATTTGATAACTAATATGGAAGAAAAATTAAATTTCTGGAAATTAGAACCAAATGGTCCAAATGGACAATTTTATGTGGCGGCCCGATGCGGTGAACATAAAAGGTATGTACATGGTATAAAAATTTTAAGACTCAATAAAAATAAATCTATGAGAAATTGTAGATTATATATAATAAAATCAATATAATTGGGATTCATAGAAAATTCCAACGTATTACATGAAAGCACAATTATAAAATCCAAAACATTAATAGGGAAAACTATGTGACCACCATCCTCATGGTTCTAGACTAATCATCACTTGATATAGGCCTCAAATTTCATGTAGGCTAAAGGAGATATAAGAAATGTTCTAATTCCCAGAAAAAATTAGGTGAATGATCCAGCACCAAAATAGATAATATTATGGATCAAATATCCTTGAGATGATTTAGAGATTATGGAAGCTTACCGAGACTGATACAATGGTTCCAAAGGATTTGGGATCCAACAAATGATTAAAAACAGACATGGATTTCTAGATTTAGGTGTAATAGAGCTAAACGGGAGAATGATAACATTTTCTATGTGATGGAGGAGAAAAGAAAAATAGAAAAGATCTTTAAAACATTATATATGGAAAAAATGTCATTTCACCTTCACAAATAAGGCTCTAGGTTTAGGAGAACGATTTCAAAACCATACACCAGCTATGCACGATTTAATTTTGATAAGGGGTAAAACACATAGTTATGCACATGGTTTGAATAACCATGTGAAGATCATAAAAATGGGCAGTGTCCCAAGTCTAGAAAAAGTCACACAACTATGAACCTTGGATCACATAGCTACAGAAGATTCATGTTGCCCTGTTTATTTTTCCCATTTTGAACTCATGGTTCTGAAAAATCCACACATACTTCAGTGACCACCATATAAATGTTATAAATTGTCATTTGGGACATTTATGGTATTTAAATTGAAAAAAATGATTTGTACCATTATTGAATAGAAGGTTCGTTACAACATCCCCTCCTTATATGAACTCATCCACAAAATTTCTTTCATAGTGTACACAGACATTTTCAACAAATAGTTATGGCCATTGGGAATGTATATCATATTACCCCTCCAAGGTCACATCCTGTACTCATCTATTATTTTAGAGAATCCATGCCAATGGAATAGACCTTGATCGAATCATCTTCACGATCCGTTCAACTATACGAACATGAAACTCCATGAAGGAAACATCCATATCAAATTTAACCTCATTGGGATGAAAGAGATGTGTGAGGTCTGGATATTATTGGAAATGCATTGATACAAGAAATAAAACATTCATATACCAGTATTTATATGGAAGTGCCAACTGGTAAGACAATGGTCTGATCCATTTCATAACATCAAAAGGTCTAACAAACCATAGTGAGAGATTACCCTCCATCAGATTATATCTATGACCTATCATGGGAGAGACTCACATAAAATCCTAGTATTTTACATTGAACAGAAGTGGATGCAAATTTTGGTGGCTTACAAAAATTTTATAGACAAAGCTGTCAACATGAACTCTCTAATAAGCTGGACCTATTCTTTAGTCTACTGCATTGGATTGGTTCCATGCACAGCTACTTCCCATGCATATAGCTAGCACATAGGTGAGTTTAAAGGCTTAATATATAGTACTTTATAGGGATCCATTTTTAGGTTTTCTTGAAAGGTTCTTTAATGGGAAAACTCAATTAGGGGAATGTGTTTATCATATGAACCCCAAAATTCATGGATTCATGCATTGAACATGTACTCTAGAACATGAAACATATGCAATGTCTATCCATAGTTCTATGAGTGATAGATCATGCTCAAAATTATCTACATAACGAAGGCCATCTGCAACCCCTTCCAGAAACATGACATGAAATGAGGGTCGCTGTCGTAAATGTTGAAAAGATGAGATCCATGAATATGTAAAACCTCTTGAACATAAGTCCTTCATAGATTTTATATCATGAAGGTATATAACACTATTAATAAGTGTAAAACTATTTTAAAACAATAAAAAACAACCCAAAATGTATCGTTTCTACACGGTGATCTGGGTACAATAGTCATGACATCCATGAAAAATATCATCCCATTAACACTTGGGAATGTACTAAGACTGTAGAAGTCCCACTGGTAGCTGATGTTATGTATTCACCTACAGATCGACGGAAGTTAAACAGATGAATCTAGAAATATCCAATTTTATAATAGGACATCAACACATGTGTCATTGATTTCGATACATTTAGGTGAGATGGGGGAGAAACACTCATGTTGAGGAAAGAAATTTTCGCAACACCTCATATATGATGTCTACTGGTACCCATACACACCCATGGAATAGTAAGGTATCGTACCCATACCTGGTTCCAAATAATTATGTATCATCTTCTGATGTTATTTTACTCAGGACAAGAACCTCAATATCAGACAACTGCCTCATTCTAACCCATCCCAACAGAGTAGAAGTCACCACTAAGGGTTACAGAATATTCTGAACATGGTACTATGGGACCTCAACATGAATTTATATCAATATAACCATTAAATTCAATTCACTACTGGATTCATGAACCACCATTGTCATGTTATTTCATCTTAAATCATCACATACACAATTTCCCTCACAAGTCTTGTAGGAAAGCTTGAAATCAGATTAATGTAGGTAATCAACCCCCTATGTTTCCTGAGATTCAGATCCCACTGGGTGATGATGTATTTTGGGATTTTTTGATTAGTGTATACTAAAATAATTATCTAAAATAAGTTAATATCTCAAAAAGTGTAAGGAATGAACAATAATAGTTAGCATTTGGTCGTGCATCAGCTAATTTCTCTCTTCAGGCCTCAAATGATGAGACTCATATGTGAAACATTTCTCATCCTATATCATAATAAATCCAAGAATGATTCATGATTTTTCATATATACACTCTTGTTCCTATCTAGATCTTGAATAATCATTACCAACACGGAAGTGAAATGTCCCATCATCTCCTGATAGGCAGCTTCATAGGCTTCTGACCATACAAATTTGACACCCTTCATTTTCAATACTGTAATATGAGTTTCTAGGAATGATAAATCATGGATTATGAATATATAGAATCCATAATGTTCCAATAAATTATGGATGTCTGAGATATTCCATGGCTTCTGCTATGAAATAATATTTCTTGCTTTCTCTAGGTAAAATTTAACTAATGACTTTGAGATAATGTAACATTAGAAGGGGACATTCTTGATCCATATCTGGAATTTGTTGAGAATCACATAAAGAAGGTTATATCTCAATGTATTCAGCATGATCTCAATATGGGTTTGATGGTCGTGTCTGAATCATGAATATTTCTAGATACATTATTCAAATAATTCCACAAATGATTCTAGATATGAGCGGAGAAAAATATTCCTAAGAGGCATAAAGACTGTAGGTATGTTCGTGATCCCAAAATGCATAAACATGTACTCTTATATACTTCTAATCCTATTTGAAGCTGTGTGAGGTCTATATTTTGTTCTAAAATTCACCATAATATAGAAAAAATGTCATATATATCCTTGAAATCATTATGTGTCCTTGGATCTATCAAATATATCTTCTATTCTAGGTAGTGTATGCTGATTCATTATAGTGACCTCATTCCAATTATATTCATACAAACATAGCCTAAAGTTATTTCCTGTCTTCATGGAAAAAAGAACCATTGAACCCCAAGGATAAGTGAAGGGGAATATAAATTCATTATCCTATAGATCCTATAATAACTTCCTGAGCTCCAGAAGCTCCTTTAGATCCATCCTCTACAGAGGAATGTTCAGTAGTGATATTCCTAGAATAAGGAAAATAGAAATCTCTATCTCTCACAACCAAGGAAGATCATATAAGTAGTTATGAAAGGGGTCGCTAAAATTATCCACTATATGAGGAAATATAATGGATTTTAAACCAAGGTCTTTGTGGATAATACTTGAAATATTCAGTGTTAAATTATCTTGACTCTTTTATTACATCATACTCATGTCACACTAAGAACCAATTAAACCTTATGCACATGAATAATAACCTATGGTGATGTAAAAGTCACCCTCCATTGATATAAGATAATATGGGCTTGATCGGGAACTAACCAGCCAATACCAATGTTTACGTACAACCCATCATGTCACGGGTGTAGAGATTCCATAATAAATGGTATCTTCCTATCTCATGGGGAAATTCCCTAAAATGACGAACAACCATGAAATTGATACCTAATGGTGTAATAAGCACCATGATTCAATGAAATTACTCAAAATTGATGCTCAGTCTTCACATTATAGACTCAGATCGAAACAAGTGGAACACACCCATTTCAAATAAAGTAGATAGTAATGTCGAGGCAACTATAATATAACCTCAAACTATAGATTGTCTAGTGTTATACTCCTATAAGATATGATGGACTATATGTAAACAGCCTATACTGGGTCCTCGAGTCATTTCCTACCTTCTCTGAGTAAGCCTGCTCTATAGGATCTGAGAATCATAATTCTCACTGCCTCTAACTAGACCTCCACCTCAATCAGATTGACCGGTGGTATTCTTGTTTCCTTCCATTCATGATCATCCTTGCCCCACTCCTGACAGAGGAGTATGTGATGATGGCCAATCATTATGAATATGGGGAAAATACCTAAATAAGCACTAGATATGTCCCATCCTTCCATAACCACTACACTCTCCTGGATCTCATTTGAACTGAGGCTTCATGATTCCCTACTCATCACAATAGTTTTATATAAGAGTACTGAAATCATAGGGACTCTAATTTATTTTCCCTCTATTAGTATTCTCAAAATTATTCTTTCACCCATAAGAAGAATCATTGATAGATCTAGGTGTCAAACCATCTTGACACATACCATCAATACCCCTCAGAATTCACTCTATAATTGGGGAATTATAAATGATTTCTGAAATGGTTGTTAACCAAAACACATTGACATGTGATCGAATGACATATACAAACCCATCATCGAATTTCCTGGTGGTCAAAAGATCATAAAAAGCTGGTGTAGAAGAAAACTGCTCTAGCTCTATGAAATAGGAAGATTATTCCCTAACTAACATGCTCCCATATTAAAGGTTCAAGAAATCTATAGTTATGTCTTCTCTCAGAGTATGGGGAATGAAATAACAACAACTTTTTATGATGTAGATCCACTATGTTTTTTAAATCCTCCCACCACTTAGAAAACTCACGAAGCATATAATCCACTAGCTTGACCCACCACTCTGGAGGTGTCTCCAGACGCTCGAATATGGATTATATTTCCCTCAAGCAATACTCCACAACCCGATGTCTTCCATACAATTAATAGATGGTTGGTTTCTGATTCTGAAACTCATGATTCAAAATTTCATTATTAAGGGTATGTTGATATAAACCTTACACACTCTGAAGCATATGTAGAAACTCTTATGCCACTGGGCGTCATTTCCTATATCAGGTATAGGATGAGGAGCCACATGTGGCTCTTTATGAGAAATCAATAGAATCTCACAATTCTCTACCTTAGGTATATAGTAATCACCACCGTCTAGGTTATGATATAAAAATTGTCGATACATGAAACTACAATTTCAAAAACACACCTAAGAAGTGATTTAATAAAATTTGAAGATATCATTCAAAAACGTGGAGAGGTTGAAAGAATTCCTATAAGAATAATTTATCCTCTCTTTGTTTTTAAAAATCCCGGTCAAGAAATGAGAACATACCATATAATCCGTAAAAATTCAATAGATTCCAGTACCCCTACTAATGTTGGGATTGGTTCCATGTCTCTATGTATGACATATATATGATGGATATTTTTACAAAGAAATAATATTCATACTGATTTTTTTCAAATATTCAGTCACATTAGATGATAGTATTAATTTTTTTTTGATATACAATGCATAACTACCCACACACCTTATGTAAAAAATATGGAATCCACTTAACCCATACCATTACCCATACCAAATCATGGGACCTATTGACCATAACTCCACATTTCATAATTGAATGTTTAGTATTTCTTATTTAGCCTAATTAGGAAAACACTATTAGGTTACAGAATGAACATTATGTATGAATTATGTTTCCCAATACATGTAATAATTTTCCACAAAATTCAATATATTTAAGGCATTGATAAATGTGCAATAATAAAATGCACGGTGAAAATAGATTTGAAATGAAAAAAATGCATTGACTATTAATCATACTCTCCCTATGATGATGCATGATCTAATATAGATCCCAAATTTCATCAAGATATGGTTAATAAATAATAATCTCTATGAATCCAATATTAATTACATCATAATTCAAATGTGTCACCCAATGGTGAAATGATATCAATAGTAATATGAAAAAATAGAACAATAATCATAATTAAGGTAACCCGTTGTTTACCCTAATCATGGATTTTTGATGCCAACACATGACTTTTGGCCATGTTATAAGCATTAAAAACCTAGAATCAATTTTTTACGAATATTATTTCAAGAAAGGATCTTATTTGATACAATATTTTAATGTCTTGACTGAGGATCAACGTAACCCTATCCCTGATCTAGTTGGTCACATGGCCTCAAAAGAACCTTCCTATATTCTAGAGGCTACCAAATATCAGATAGGATGTAAAGGTGTTGTAGTGAATATACAATACCCTCATATTAGAACAAAAAAGTGTAAATAGCCTATAAATGTAACATATTAGAAGAAAATTAATATAAATAGACATATTAAATGAATTGAGTAAGAATAAAAAGATAATTAAATAATTTATCAGTGGATAAAAATAATAATTGAAAAAATGATAATAATAATAAATAGTCTATCGTAGAGATTGTTACATAATGGATGAAATGATTTAATAAAAAAATGAACAAGAAGATATAAGCTAGATTTAATGTACTACAAAAATAAAAAAAGGGAAAAAATGATCCATAAGAATCCCAAACCTTTTCCTAGTCCTATGATCCTGATATCCAACTAGGTATGTAAATAAAAAACCTATAGTAAGGACTATTATATTATTAATACATATAAAAAGAATGTATTTTCAGGTACCCAAGGTTGCGTGTGTATGGTCTAGAAAAAAAATCTATGTTGGACACCACCAATGTTGTTTTCATGCAATCCGAGTAGTGGTCATGACTAAATGGTGTACAGGTATAACAGAAAAGTAAGATAATTCTTAGACCAGTAACCATCTCAATTTTGATACTATAGGAAACCTAGAGGGTTAATATACCTCAGCTCTAGGATGGAAATATGTACGAACAATTACTATAGAAGTAATATATATAGTATAGTTATGTATTCCATCCACCTATATGCACCAAGTGCATGTGTATGCCTAATGGCCATATAGCTGGAATATTAGTGTTGGCAATATTGGGGAATAAAATAGACATCTATCTCCATTCTAATGAGACTTTAATCTCTTACAATAGGGTAGATTCCCATCATACCAATTGAGTGATAGATGTCATGCAACAACACTCTGGATGGCGAGTGGGATGCCATAGAAACACTCTAATAATGGATCGTTGTGCCTCATCCAAGGTCCATATAGTTTCAGTGGTATGAGATTCCATACTCAACACTTAAAGTAGGTTTTTGATATTTCCCTCCTAATCCATCACCCATTACTATCATATTCAAACCTTTATAAACACATATTATAATCATAACTGGCATGGGGAATTACCTCTCATCCATTTTATTCGTATGTACCATATATATATATGTTTATCTGAGATGCATATTCATCTATTAATCAATAAATATGTAATGAATTATTATATATTTTAATTAATCATTATCAAAGGAATTTTCATTTATATAATTCAATATGTGAGGGAAATAACTCTCATGCATTTCATTTGTGAATCCAAATCCCACTATGGTATTACAATTAATTAAAACATGGATATCAAGACATATGTCCCAAGTTTCAATTGGAAGGGTTTACGATCAACACCTTTAAAGGACTCCACCACCTTTTATAATCCATCCTCTAAAATCCATTCACCCTCACCAATTAAATTAATTAATAAAAATGAAATTCCATCACTAATGAACATGGGTTACATAGAAGATGACATGTTATAATGAAATTTAAATCATGGGAAATTACATGTTTAAGAGGAAAGAAATATGTGGTACCTTGGGTCACATGTAATACAGATATATCAATGGAACATTAATTAAAATACTAATCCAAAATCTAAATTGAGTTTCAAGAAATTTGATCCAATATTCTAAAATAAAATAAAATTGTGGCTTAGCCATAGGGTGGCCATATAAGGAACGTACATGTTCGAGCCCACCAAACAATACTTAATAAACATTTAATTAGGTGAAATTTTCAAATATATATGAAGGAATAAATTTTTTTCATATTCTCAATAAATTACTTCATACGACACGATAGTAAAATATCGAATCATTTGAAATTCAATGAGAAAAAAATGTGACCACCCACCTCAAGGTCGTAGATGACTCCTCGCTGGATACACAGCTCAGATTTGATGTTCTGTAGAAGAGATGAATGAAAAGGTCCAATGCCCTTAAAATATTTTTAATGAGACTTAAACTAAATATAGAAAATGATATAAATATTAACCTTGAAAGTAGTTTATAGTATAGGGAATCTTACCAAGATGGATCCATGCATTTCGATAGATTGAGGATCTGAATACTATAGAAGGACTTACAAGGATTCCTAAATGTAGCTATCGTTGATCTCAACAGGAGGAGTATAATATTTTCTATCTTCTATAAGAGCATGGAAAAAAATAGAAAAATACTTTAATATATAATAGATGGGGTATAAATTATATTTAACCGCAAAAAACAATGTGCACAATTTCCAAACCATTTACCAATTGTGAATGATTTCCTATAAAGAAGTGGCCACTATGTGGTTATTTACATAGTATGACTAACCATGATAATGTCTTGAAAAATAAAAATATCCCATATATGCAACTAGCTGCACACCTATGTTTCCTGGGTCACATGGTTGAAGACAAACCTGGCCGCACAATCATTTTTCCCATTTTAGAACTCTGCACTTTGAATATTCCCAAGATTGACCCTTCAACTCCCAGTCTAGATAAGACATTTTCATTTGGTTTGTTAAATATATTCAAATTAAAAAATATGATCAGTATATTCGTTGAAATGATGTGGTGTTACATTTTTCCTTGGCCTATAGTTTTTAATGAAGGAATAATGATTAATCCTTCTAAAACAATTGTTATTAAGGAGTAGGAATGACTGAAAAATTTCATATGGTATGATGTTTTAATGTATGTGGGTATCTATCAATGGTTTACTAAAAAAATTTATTTTTCATCTATCCCTGATTAATGCTCTGTTGTTATCCATGCCAATAAAAAAAATTTAAAATTAGTTATTTATATTGATGATTCATTGAAGGAAATTATTTGTGACCTCATTCATATTGACTGTGTGATCAATTATGTATCTCTTTAGTTGAAATCCCATGAGATTAATTATTCCAAACATGACCTTGAGTTGGAAAAAATAGTATTCTATTCAATTAACTATAGAATTCAGGTATATGAGGATAAATGTGAAATATATTCTAATAATAAATTTTTAAATTATATATTATCTCCAAAAAGTTGAACATGAGCTAGAGAATATATCTATCACTGATTAAGGATTATGATTACATAATTGACTGTCATCCACTTAAATCAAACAATGTATGAAATTCCTTATGTGAAAAATAAAATTACTTATTAGCTATGTTACATATAGAATATAATTTTTTATTTATTGTCTTAACAAATATCGTAATAGAAATTGTTTTATATAGAAACTCTTACTCATTTGGCTCATGTATCATGAAATTAATCATTGTAAAATATTATTAAGAAAGCAATGAAGTAAGATCATTTTTTGTAAGAAAGATTATAATTGGTTAAAAATAATATGTTTCTAGGGTATAATATGAATAATGAATTTTTTATTCGATTTGAAATGATTTTATGTGTTCTGAATGATACCAAGATATAAAAGGATGTGTTAAGTGAAGTTCATAAATATCTACTTTTTTATCATCTATTATGTAATAATATTCCTGGAAACCTTTGGGAATATTTTCTGTTGGGATGTGTGAAGAATTATATTTTTTGTATTACCAATAAATGTGTTACATTTAAATATGTAAAATTGAAGAAACAAATACCAAAGGGGATTCTTCATCTTTTTTCTATGTCATAGTGGAAATGGGTGAATATATCTATTGATTTTTTGGTAGTATAACCAAATAAATATCTTTATAATTTTGTAATTTTGGATACTGTTGAATGTATGAATAATCCTTTAGTTTTATTTATAATCAGGAGTCTATGACTTTGTATATTCTTTCTGGACATTATCTTAATGATATAGTTAGATTACATGGAGTTTATATTTCTCTTAAATCTTATTATGATACTTGGATTATATAAAAGTTCTGCAACGGACTACAAAAGTCAATGGGAATTGAATTGAATTTCAATATAACTTTTCCACATCAATATAATTGGAAATTAAATCATAATATTTATATTTTCAGTGATATCCTTTGAGAATTATCATTATGTTCTCAAGGTTTTTTTGATAAATTTTTTTCATTAATTTAATATTATATTAAAAAAATCATACTAGTATACATATGGTACCATTGGAGGCATTATCTAGAAATTAGTGCTAGTATACAACATGTTCAGTCGAGGTCCATGACATGAAATGTTTTTGACCAGAATTCATAGAATTGATGGTTGGGAATGTAAATATGATTTTTCACCACATTATGGTATTAGGTAGAAATAAAAAATGTTAAGTTAATAACTATATTAATGACCATTTATCAAAGGTTCTTGATCATTTCCTTTAAAAAATACTATCATTGGAAAACTATTTAATGTTTTGGTAAAAAAGAATGTTTTGTCAACGGCTTATTAGTCTAATTGAAAATCTTGAAAATTATGGATATGTTTCTAATAGATGGTACTTCCTTATATATCTATCTCAGATACATAATATTTTTCATGTTTCTTTTGAAATGAAGTATGTACCTGATACTATACATTTTTTGAGCCCTAATGTTATAAAGTTAGCAGATAATCACTCTTATATAGAAAATATGGTTTAGATTATTGATAGAAAATAGAAGGTAGAGTTAAATAATGTCATTCACTAGGTTATGTTTTGATTGTGTATTTATATTATTGTGCATGATACATGGGAATCAAACAAATATATAAGGGAAAAATATTCTCCCATGTTTATGTAATTAGTAAATTGTAGAGGGAAAAGTTTATTAATTGGGGAAGAATATGATATCTCAAAAAATTATAGAAATGAATTAATCTTATAATTCATAATTATTTATTTATCGGATTCATTTTCTTTATAGTTTTATATATGAATATATAAATATTCAGTCAAAAAATGGAACAGTTTTATTAAAATGAATAACATTTTTCAAGAAATACATGCATTTATTTCATAGATAAATTTATGGATTTTAGAATTTTATGTTGAAAAAAATAATTAATTTTTGGAGTCAGTATACCAAATATATCATATGGTTATTTTTAGGATTTTTTTAAAAGATTTTTTTTTTGTGAATTGTGAAAAATGTCATTTTTTGAAATTTATTTTTATTGAAATCAATTAATTTAGACGTCCCATTATATTTTTATGTATATTTATAGTGAAATATGGTAATTTTGATTAAAAATATTCTCAATAATCTTATATTAATAGACACTATTTTCTAATTCTGTTTTAGTTCATTTTTGTGCATAAAAACGATATTTTTTTAAAAAATTTATTTTCTTTGTGTTTTTCTCACATATATTAAAATTTATTTATTCCACTTAAACAAATTGAATCATGAAATGTTTATTCGATATTTATTAAAATTATTATAAAATTTATTAATTATTTCATTCTAATTTTTCTACTTTATAAATTCCAAACATTGTAAAAATGTGTTAATATTATAAACGGGAGATAAGGTTCACTAACGTTTTGTATTATTTTTATTGGATTCTATTATGATAAACTATATGACCTTATCTTATTTATTTTATTTTTTTACCACATACTAATGATTATGAATTTATAATGTGAAAATGTTTATAAAACTTACAAGTGTTTTACTATGCTCACTTATAAAATGGAAGCAACTCTATTCCATTTATATCACCTTTTTTGAACACTAGATTAGCCATGAACTACCAAAACATCTTCAAATAATCTCAAAACTTGCCATAGAAGTCCTTTTATTCTCATTCTACCAATCTGATGCTTCATAATGTGTAAGAAAATCGATGCATCTAAGGATAAGGTATAAGTACTAACCATAATATTTCAAGTTTATTTCATATTCAACCTCCATAAAATATACTTCCACAGTAATATAATAATGAAATTAATATATTATATACACTAAAATTTTATTCTACTAATTGTATAACCCTTTTTATTACCTTTTACGTTCTTTATTAAATTAAAACATCACAAATTCTTACTTGTGGACTATCACCACTATAAACTGACGTGTTTCATTTTTCTCTATTGGATCATTTGGTTTGTTAAAATGAAGAAAAAATTGATTATATATTATTTTATACATATTTATTATTATTTAAATATAATATATTAGTTACCTTCGTACCGTAACAGGAATTATAAAATGATAACATCACTCGTTTGTATATGTGTACTACCACTACTATGAAGTGATGTGAATCATTTTTCATCTCCACCATAAAAGAATAGTTATAAAGAACAAAGTAATTAATAAATATTTTATTTATAAAATGTTTTGGATTAGATAAATGTAAAATATTATCCATTTTATTTCTTTTCCCCAAAAATAATAAAATTAAAATTTGATTCATCTATGTGAATGGACTACAATTTTCATGTTACAACATGGTCCCCTTTTCATGAATTCCTTACAAGATGTTTTTAAAAGTGTAACTAATGTATAAATTTGATAAATACAACATGATTATGATATCTCAATAATTTAACCATAACCCCTCTTACCTTAGTCAATATACCGAGGTTTTTAATTTGTTATATTCTGAGAAATCCAAAACAACCAACGTAAAATCAGCAGTTTTAGTGAATAAATTAACTAATAAAATAAATGTAATAAAAGGAATAATAATAAATAAAGAACTTGAAAATGGTTAATAACATTGTAAAATATTATATTATTTTATTATTTAGGATTTATAGAATGTATGAAGCTAAACATGGCTTCAATTAAAGGATTTTTGTTTAAAATTAATTTTAATGTATTCCATGAAAATATTTCCCCTCCACATACATGTAGTTGAAAATGTTTTAAATTTTTTAATAATTATAGACAAATTATTCATATTTTTTTAAAGGTCTTTTGAGTTTGTTTTCAATGGTGGAAAAAAAATTATTTTAAACATTCACCATAGATGACATTTTTATTTTTTTAAAGGTCCCAAACATTTTTTATCATATAATACTTTGATACATTCTCCCAAAATAACAGAAATTATTTTTTATTGGGATTACTAGACAATTTTACATTGTTAATTTCAAAGAATATTTTTTCTCTCAATATTCTTGGAATTTTTAGATTTAAAGTTTTTAAGGAATTATAAATGATTCCCCTCTTTATGAGTTAACTGAATATATTAATGAATAAGGGAATGAATAGCTATTAAAATCGGTTTTATAATAAAAGTTTTATATATATGTTTTAATTTATGATATGGATCTTGAAAATTTTCAATGAATAATGGGTGAGGCTGGTATAAAAATGATGATTGGTGAGCCTGATATAGTTCTCCATTTTATTACAAGATGTGATGAATTTTACTAGTGATTAGATTCTCTTAGAGATATTAGATTTTTCAGGTTAGGTGATTCCATTATATGGGAGACTGTAAGGATAATTCCCCATGGTACAGTCGTCATATACATTCATTTTTTCATATGAAAATATGTCTATTTAAAATGATATAGAAAAGGGATTATGTTTTTATGGAAGGTATATGACTTTTTTTTTAAATAAAGTGGAAATTATTATTTTTTAAGGAAATTTATTAATTAGTATTCATGTTTTAAGAGAGCCCCTTATGGTTATTTATTTTCAATTATGATAAAATATGAAATGATTAATGAAATTTATTGATCGATAATGTTATTTTATTTTGAATTGTAAAAGGATATTTATGGTCACATATTTATTATAAATTGAATTATTTCTAAGGGTCTTTTCAGTTTTGAAATTGGATTAACATGATTGATTTATTTTATGTCCATTATTGAGAATTTTTTCCCATAATATGTTTTCTAATAATTTTATTAAGTGATTAAGTATGTGTGAAATTTTTAATAATGCCAGTGTTCTAGATATGAGAGTTACCTTGAATGAAGAAAGTGTGTATTTATAGAGAACATGTTTTGTGGGAAAATTGGGCACTCTTTTGAAACACAACATTTTTAATGTTATTTTTTTAAAAATTAATAAACAAATTTATACAAGAATGATCCTCAAAATTTATCAAAGTGATACCCCTGTTATCAATCATGTATTAATGTGTTGAAAAATGTAGGAGTCATCATATAAAGGACCTTACAAAAGGTGGTAGGGAATCCTGATTTAGGAAAAGATGAATTAGGCTCATACATGGGAAGATTTATTGGACATATTCTTAAAGGAATTCAATCTATAGACATACATGTTAAGCAAAGAACTTTATTTCATGGTGATTTATAAGGTAGTTCAATTAGTGTATGGTTATACTACTTGTTAAATTGTGTTTCTATTTTTTTCGCACATCTTTGCTGGGATGAAGACCCAAAATGAATGGAAATTTTATATTTGGATATGAATTGACGTGAGGTTATAAGATATTATCTTTGACCATACATCACATCTTAATATGATTCATAAGGCCCATATGATTGATAATTTTCGGGTGAATGTTATGTAATGGGAATTCTTCTTGTTTTTAGTTGATTAATGAGTTGTATTTATAGTGGTGTTATGGGTGAAAAATCGTGTGGTTGGAATAGGAGATAGTATGAGATGTTACAATGTGGTTAATGGAAGAAATATTAGAGTATGTGTTATTTATATCCTTCTAACAATGGAGGTATTATTTAGGGTTTATAGTATAAAAAAAGGGTACATCATTAGAAGTTATATACAATTCATCGAAGAAAGTTATATTAATGTTGCACTTTTGGAAAAATCCAATGATTATTTTTGAGTATGTCACAATGATGATAATTCTTGGAAGTTAGTAAGATTTTGGGATCGAGGTCTTAATATGGGGGACCTCTAACTGACAGTCAGGATACTGTAGAATAAGTGGGTCATTTATTAGTTCAATAATAATAGTACCATTTAGAGACTAAATGAGATTTAACTTCCAAATTGAGACATGGATTAGAGTAGAATTTTGATATTTATGATTCTTTTAGAGTTTATATTATGGATTTGGTTTTTTCCATCACTAGGGTGGGACATTACACAATGTGAGGTATGGTTAGAATTATGCGTACTCTATATATTACATTGTTTCATATGGGAACATCTCATTATTTTTTCTCTATGAATTTATTTTTAGTTTATGTTTGACTAATATATTTTTACCCGACCTCATAACAACATTAAACCCCTCTTTTAAATGGATATTCTCATAATGAGAGATTCTTAGAGTTTCTTGTAGTGATTGAAGGATACCAAAATCAACAATATTTTTTATTAATATAACGGAAAAAATTAATTCTACCATCATATCATATTGGATAATGTGTCTAATCGATATCATAAACTTCTACCATATGTTAGTGTGCATTACCTATCTTAAGGGAAATTAGTTTATTTTTACTAGGGAATTGGATTTATGACCTTGAAGAATGGGACCATACCTCAGTCAAATTATGAACAGTATAGATTAGATGGAATGAATATATGTTATAGATTATGAGTATACCCTTCTATACACTATTCACTATATGATTTAATGTTACTATAGTGTTCTCTAGAGTAATTTTAATGGAATCCCCCAAATGGGGAATTGAGTTTCAAATTTAAATAATTCATGGTGTAGAAATAATATTGAATTCTATTAATCATATGGTAGGTGGGGTACAAGTTTTTTTCATCATATAACAACTATTTGGGGTTATCATATCATATTATCTAATATGGTATATGTTAGTATTCATTAATTATGTATGTCAATAATATTGACTCGGTTTTTGAAAAATTGGCATCCACTCTCTATGGTATACAATATTTTTTTATCATTTTTAGAGGATCTTAGTTGTTATCCATGATTTAAGTGGAATATAGATATAAAAAAACATGGTTTAGATTAAGGATTTGTTAAATATATAATTTTGAACAAGGTAACGATTGTATGAGTATGTGATAATGTCTCTTTGGTTGATGAATTCACCAACAGTGTTCATGGGTCTCATGAAGAAAATTTTTCATTACTACCTACAATCCATTATGATTATTTTTTCAATGAAATATTTATACACCCATTGATCCAAGATTTACAAGAAATTAAAAATTAGAATATGATGAGTAAAATTTGAGTGCATTATCTACATATGATGTTGTCTATGTTTTATTTCCATACCAGAGAAATTATTTTTCACAAACATGTGACCACTAAAGTAGGATTATAAATCGATCTAGAGAATGTAGATTTTGTGAAGGTGTGGGAACTAAATATTAACAACGTTTTGGTTTAGATATTTATTGGTTTTTTATCTATATTATATTTGATTCATTCAAGAATTATCAAAATATGATGTGCCCATTAAATTTAAAAATAATATTGTATTATTTTTTGGTTAGAGTAAACAGTGATAAGGGGATTCTAATGAATTGAACAAATGGATGACATACACACTAATTCTATTTATTATAAACCCAATGGGTAGATATATAATCTATTTTTCTTCTTTTATTAGTTTTCTTGGGGGATTTCATAATGTTGGAAGACGACTTAGTCACTATGGGTCTCATGAAATATGACCCCATGAACAAAACAACTTTACTGTTGATCCCATGTTAGTAGTTATCTTAATTTCCTTGAAGTGTTAGTTTAATTACCTCATAATTGATAGATTTTTCATTTAATATGACACTGAAATCTACAATAAATTTTATCATTGTTATACATAGGTTTGGTAAAGATAATTTGGGTTAGGTTCTTGAATTCATTCTATTTTGAGAGGTAATATTCTATATGGAAAGTAAATGTTCGTAGGGATTCTCTCTATTTTAAAACATAATGATTGGGAAATGAAAAATCAGTACATGAGAAAATATGGTGATATTTTTAGAAAAATTGAATATTAATGTGTTTGAGGATCAAGTGGTGGTGTCCAATGATCCTTTGTTCATTAGTTCTTCATTAGATGATTGAGTGAAATATAACTATGAAAGTTATTATATTTTCCTGGTAATGTGAGAGAAATTGATGAGAGATGATCATTTTTTAGGAGGTAACATGGATAATAATGGCATAATTCATTTTCATGGAAGAGTATTGATTCACACTTCCATGAAGGAAGAGTTTGTGAGGTAATATTATGCCTTGTAGTGGGAAGTACACCCAGGATCAACCAAGACGCATCCTAGATGGTATCCATGCATAAATAAGGTTGTTTCTTGGCTCTTCACCCACTATATAGACAATCAAAGTGTAAATGGGGAACACCAATGACCTTGTATATTGTGTTATCTTCTTATAATGTTTTAGTGGGATGTGGTAAACATGGTTTTTATCAAGGGACTACCTATGACTATGATCAGTTGAGATATAATCTGTGTAGTGCATAACAGACTAAATAAGGGTACACAATTATTGCCTATTTTAGAAACCCGGTTCATTGATTAGATGAGTATGCTTCTTGTATTGTAAATAATTAAATTTCATAGTGTTCATATGAGAATCATAAAAAATTGGGATTCAAAATTCCGGTCATGGTTTTTTTGAAGGCTAGTATATGGTGTTGTGATCACAACCAAATTTTTGCACAACATATCACCCATAAACAAAATATGTGAGAGGGAAATATAGAATCAATAGGATATTATCAAAGCATGTGTGCTTGATTTTAGCAGGTCAATGGAGGACTATATGTCGTTGATAGAGTGTGAATACTATAACATCCCAGGAAAATAATTAATATGACATTTTAATATTTATTAATATTTGTGAATTTAATTTAATTTTTTACTTTAAATAAGATTCTATGTCTGATAGAGTACGCAACATGAAAAAATGGGATTCTCTGAAACCATACCTTTCACACAACATTGAGTTATACCAGAAAATAATATAATAATATTATTATTTTAAATGGTAGTTAACACATAAACATTATGTTGGATGAAAGGTACAAAACTATTTAAAATATGATTATACGTGTCTTTTAAATGTATGTACATTTATCCAATAAATTTAAAAGTCTTAAAATAATAATGAATCTGATTTAAGAATGAAATACAGTAATATTTTTTAAAAGGTAGATTTACCTCCTTTTTATAAAGAACCTTCATTAAAATTAGTTTTTATCACATTTATAGGTTATATTTGAAAAAATAAAAATATTATTTAGAATATGGATATAAAAATTTACATTCAACTATTCTTTGGAATTTTTTTGATAAATATCATTTTTTAAATGATTAGTGAAAAATACTGCATTTTAATTCAAAACTGTTTTTAATAATATTTATTTATATAGTCATATTGTACATTTAATTGGTTTTAAAGTGTAATTGTATTTTATTTTTACCATTTATTCCAATGTTGGTAATTTTAATTAATTCCAATTTTACATTTTACATAAAAACTTATCAATATTTTGTAAGATTTTACTTCGTAAAAACATTCTTTTTTGTTTTGAAAATAGGAATTTATTTTAAATTAATTTCCGCTATTTTGTGTATTGAATTTGGAAAAATTGATATCATATTAGGAATCATGAGTTAAAAATTTTAATATATTTAACTTTATTTTTATACTCTATGAATAGAAACATCAGTAATTATTTTATTTAACATGGTTAAAGGGTAAACCTGGTAAATTAGGGTAAGAAATAATATTAAAATAATATTAAACTACCATAACACATGTCGTAATTCAGTTAGATGACATATGTCTAACCATGGTAAGCCTTGTTTTGATTTGGGTACCCCATGGAGCCACTTTGATGTTAAAAAGACATGTTATGTGAATTAATTTTAAGTAAATAAAAATGTAGCATACACATATATATTTTACTAAAACCATTTTTATATCGGGGTATATAAGTTATCTCTTTGGATATAAATAATAATTATAAATATAAAAATATTTCCTACCACATGGTATTTTATATATAATTTTTATACATCATATAAATAGATATATTTATGAAACAATGATGATGTAGTGCTTATGTTATTAATGATTGATTTAAATAACCGCGATTTTAAATATTAAAATAAATTTTTTTAAAAAAATTTCTGTCCAAAAATGAATTTTATATATTCCTATTACTTTTTATATTTTAAAAAATGGATGTTTTCAAAATAATCAGTTATTATGGATTTTTGTAATTTCATGAAATGAATAGTAGAAAAATTGGCATAAATGAGTTTTTTCAAACGAATACCATTTGATTAATTGATAAAATTGTCTTAAGATTCTATGATTTTGAAAAATGACAAATATTTTTTAAAAAATTTCATTATTGAATAAAAATAGGTTCTATTGTAATTTTATAAAAACCATATTAACCATATATTATGAATATACAAGAAGTCATGGTAAGAGATAAATTAGTTAAGTAATGGTTAAAGCTAAATGATAAGGTTAAATATGTGACCTAGACATGTCTAAGACCTATTTTATGAGAGGTTTTAGACCCAAAAACATCCTATATTTTCTAAAAATGAAATTGGTACATTGAAAACTTAAAATAATTTATAATAAAATAAGACATGAAAACATTCCTGAAGTTACCATCCTTCCTCTAATAAAAGGGATTCACCCCACCCTATTTAATAATTCCTCTCAATTTCCATGGCTCATCTAAACTCTACCCAAATAATTCAAAGGAATTCCGCTATTTATCCTTGAGGCCTTACCTTAGGCATAAAGCAATTCATGAAATCAATTGGGTTCAACCCAAAGGGAGTTACCCGATTTAACGGCAACGTCTTCTATCAAGTTCTTTCCTATTATTTAACTTCTCCACTTTCTATTATATTCTAAATCTTTGATTAAATAAACACAATAGTATCCTAATTATACTAGGAAGTTTATTTTATAATAATTAAACCTACAATTACACAAACCTCCATCTAATGGATACAAACATGATATTTCTATGTACGGTGAACTGCAGCCTCATGAAATGATGAGTGTTTGATTTTCCCCAACCACCTTTCATGGTGGCCATTGTGATAGAACTGTATTTATATATGATATATATTATGTTTAAATTTTCTATATGCTTATGTAATTTCTATTTACGACATACCTCTATGCTTTTCATGATGTGTGAACATGATACTTTCATTTGAGTAAGTGCGGACTGCCACCACCTCAATGTGATATCACTCATTCATGCCATACATGGAACACATAATGGATGTAATTAATAAACTCACGTAACATATATATATAATTATATTACACTATACTTATAATATATCTATTTATAATTATTTTTTCCTTCCATGAAATAGGAAATTAAAATTAATGTAGCGTTCATGCGTAAGTACGACTTACCGTCTCCATGAATGGTGCATTTCATTTCTTATCATCAAATGTTATGGAAAATTATAAATACATATATATTGAATATAAATTATATATATGATATCTAAGTCATGAATATCAGTCTAGATATAATTGAATTTTGACCACATGGACAATTTGTAAATATAAGAAGTTCATTTTTGACTCAAGTACCCAATATCGACAAAATGACCGATATTAGCTAAAATTTTTGTTAAATTATTATAACATGGTAATAAGTTATATAAATGGAATAATAAACATTAAAAGTTTATGAATAATGTATATAATATATTATGTTTATTATTCAGGAAGAATAAGGAACATACCTGACGTGATGGACACAAGGTAAGGGACTTTGTCTCAATCTCCATTCATTGAGGAATATATTGGTTTAAACATGGCCTTCTTTTATATGGTGTATAAATATACCCCTTTCACATATTATTTAATTGAATTGTTTTGAAAAAGAAATATATTTTTATGAAGAATTCTACTAAATGATAAAATTAATGTTTCTTTTTGACATACTTGACAACAACGACCTTTCCACACCCACACACATTATTTCATATTTGGATTCCTTAATAAAGCATGTTTATTTCAACTGGAATATTAATACCATAACATTTTTAATGTATTTTCTAATTTTAATGGGTTTGAGATTGGATTGATTATTTAAATATATTTTAATGTTATATTGTGATTGCAATGAGTAAATGTTATCTTTGTTGTATGCTTGTGTTATGTGTGATGATTATATTATTGTTTTTGGGAATTTTTTGAGTACACGGGTGCTTCCATGATAATCCTAGGATGGGTGAGCCTTAGATAGCTCTCCAATTCATTCGGTAAAATTATGGTGGTAAACATTAATGTTTCTCCTTAGAGATTTTTGGAATATATTGTGATGGTTATTCCAAACATAACTCCCTATATAGCTGTGAAAGCTACAATGTTTGTAGGATATGGATGACCCAAGTCACCTTTATGATTTATGATTTCTATGTGTTATTCATAACTCTAATAATATCTTGAGGTATGTCAAATATCTTATGTTTTATGATTAAGAATTCTGATTTCATTTATTAGTATGTATTGATGGACTAATGTTTTATTTCCTTATTTTATAACCCATACTGAGCTTTTTATGCTCATCCCATGTTTTTGAAAAAAAATTCACATGGTATAATGAAGGGTAAGACAAAGTAAGTATTCAAGAAGATTTATATCAAGAAAATAATTCTTTTTTTATTAAATAATTTATATTAATGTGAAAAAATTGGATAATGTAGAAGTGTCTACTTGGTAATATTTTGAAATGTAATGTCATATTTTAAACATAATTATGTAAAACTATAAACAATAAATGATCCTTAATGTGAATTGATGACTTGAATCGAGATTTTGTAATGTTTATGTCTGGGCCTTATAGATGGTATTAGAGGTCAGTTTAGACAAAATTAGCTGTTAAGATATTGATAAATTAATATCCAGAAATTAATTTATGTTAATATTTAAATGATATGGAATTTGAATATTACAATTTTTCTTTTCCTAAAATATTTTTATGTTCTGAATTGTTTTTCATAGAGGAAAAATGGAAGCTATGATGGGACAACAACAAGAGGAAAACAACCTTCCAAATCATAAACTAGAGATGGTCGGAATCCAAACTGAACAGTTTGTTGCAGCGATGACATAGTTGAATCAGGCTATAAATAGTGGTGGTATCCATGCATGATATCATATAGATCAACCACAAATGAACATGTCAATAGTAGATCATTTCATGAGGAAACATCCCCCATCATTCATATGGTTATACAACCTGGTGCTAGATTAATGGTTGATTAGAGAATAAGGAAATATTTTCGATGTCAGGGGGTGTTCAGAACATCAAAAGGTTACTATTTTTGTCTATCATTTCGAAGATGAAGTGGATCAGTAGTGGTAAATGGTTAAATAAATAAGCGATCATGAGGAGATTGATGCTCTTGATTGGGATGAGTTCAAAGGTATGTTTCAAGAGAAATATTTTCCTAAGCCGGTTTAACATATAAGGGAAAAAAATTCTTCTAATTGAGGTAGGAGGATGACTCAATGGCTGCTTATGAAGAAAAATTCACTCGACTTGCAAGGTATGCTACAAATTTTATATGGATCTTAATAGTAAAATCAATCATTTTTACTCTCTATTAAAGCCACTGTATCAAATGGATTTAGAATTTTGTGAGTTCAAAAGTTATGAAAAACTTGTTTCATGTGATTAGAAGGTAGAAATAGAGTTTGTCTATGATTAGGTGATCTACATAAAGCAAAATAATAAGAGGTCATGATACCAGATGAAAGGGAAGAACTCTTCAAAAATGTCTAATGGTTTGAAACTTATGTTTTCAGTTTGTGAAAATTGTGTTAAAAAGAACATGGGAGAATGCCTTTTTAATTCTAGTAAGTGCATCTGATGTGGTAAAATGGGACATAAGGCTCATGATTTCACTGAAAAAGATCATGGTAATTGTAAGACAAAATTATACATACAGTTAGTTAAATGTTTTATGTGAAATGAACAGGGCCATCAGGAAAATGAGTGTTCGATGAAGAGCTCAAATGATGGGAAGTATCCGAACTATAAGCATAATGGTGTGGTTAAGTCCTTTTCAACTACATCAGAAGAAGTTGGGCCATCAAATTAAGTTGTATTAGGAACACTGTTTGGTTATTTAGATTATGTCAATGTGTTGTTTGATTCAAGGTCTACACATTCTTTCATTTCAAATAAATTTTCAAGTAAATTGGGAATTCAATCGCAGGATATGAATCCAAAACATACGGTAAAAATAGTAGGAGGAAATTTTGATACAAAAATTAATTATAAGTACCTTGTTTTCCTTCAATACGGATAGAAAATACAAACAAACCTTGTTGTTTTTCCTCTATTAGAGTTTGATGTTATTTTTGGTATGGATTGGAATTCTGTTTATAATTATAAGATTTAATACAGACTTAAAGAGGTTTCTTTTCAAAAATGATTTCAATCTGTGTACAAGAATGAACCGAAACATTTTGTAACATACTGGGATGCTGAGAAAATAGTAAAGGATCGAAATGAAGGTTTCATTTCACATATTGTTGAAATCAAATGAACTATTCAGATTAATGATATACCACTGTTAAATGATTAACATGAAATTTTTCTTGACTATTATCCTTGAATAATACATGATTGGGAAGATGAATTTAGAGTAGACTTAGTTCCTGATGCTAACCCAATTTCAAAACACCCTTATCTAATGGATAAAATTTAACTTTTAGAGTTAAAGAAACAATTGTAGGAGTTATTAGATAAAGGTTTCATTCGACCTATCACATCACCAATGTGTTATCATGCCTTTTTTCTTAAAAATAAATATATTTTAATGAGACTTTACATTGATTATAGAGCCTTTAGTAACAAAATTATTAATAAAATGTATTTTTTCCTCATATTTATGATTTTTTTTTCAGTTCTAGGGAGAACAATATTTTTCAAAGATTGACATGAGGTCAGGGTACCATTAGTTGAATGTATAGGAAGCAGACATTATGAAGACCGCATTTCATAGTAGATATTTCCATTATGATATTTTAGTTATGCCTTTTCGGTTATCCAATTAACTTACTGTATTAATGGATAATATGAATATAATTTTCTTGTGCATTCTTGGATAAGATTTTTGATATGTTTATTGATGATATTTCGGTATATTATAAATGTAAAGCGGATCATGAATGTCCTTTAAGTGTTGTCTTGCAAACTGTATCAAAAATAAAATGTATGGGATATTCAGAAAATGTGAGTTTTGGTTAAAAATATTTTCATTCCTTGGTCACATTGTTTCTAAAGATGGCATATCTGTTGATTGTGCTAAAACAAAATTTGTTAAATAATGTCCACGATCCGAAAAAACTGGGATTCGTAGTAATCTTAGTTTAACTGGTTATTATTGGAGGTTTTTTGAAAAATTTTCATGGTTATCTCACCCATTAACTAAGTTAACAAAAAATTGTGTTATGTTAATTTGGATAAAATAATGTGATGAATGTTTTCAGGAATTGAAAAAGAAGATTTGTGAATGCTATTTTTTTGGCACTACCTTCCATAAATGGTGAATTTTTTTTTCTATAGTGATTCTTCATTGAAGTGACTTGGATGTGTCTTTATATAGAATCATTAGGTAATCTCTTATTCTATACCGAAGTTGAAACCTTGTGAGATAAATTACCGAAAACATAATTCGAAATTTGCTGCTGTTGTTTTCTCATTAAAAATTTGGAGTCAACAATTGTATGACATAAAGTGTGAAATATATACTGTTCACAAAATTTTAAAGTATAAATTCAGGAAGAACGAATTTAACATGAGACATAGGATATAGTTATAATTAATCAAAGATTATTATTCCACAATTCATTACCATCCATGAAAATATAATAAACTGGTTGATGATTTAAATCGATAGAGTAATTCCACATTAACAACGTTAATTCTAGAATGAGGTCCTTATATTTCAGATTTAATGAATTTTGGATTGGAAGTTTTTGGTGTTGGGAATTCCTCTATTTTGTTTCCAGTGGTTGTGAAATCATTATTATCAGACAAAATTAAGAAAGTGCAGAAAAAATAAATTGAGTGGAAGAAAAAGATATAATTTGTCCAGAAGGGTATGATACCTTAATTTGACATTGATAAAGACTGTGTTTTGAGTTTTGGAGGAGATTATGTGTGCCTTGTGATTCCCAGCTGAAGAATGATTTATTATGTGAAGCTCATAGTTTTCTATTTTCTGTTCATCCTAGAAGTACTACGATGTACATAGATCTTCAGGAGTATTTCTAGCGGGATGGAAAGAAAATAGATATTTATAACTTTACTGTGATGTGTTTGATATTTTATTAGGTTAATGGAGAGTGACAGTTACCGAATGTGATGCTTCATTGTTTTCCAGTTCTAGAGTGGAAATTGGAAAATGTGTCCATGGATTTCATAGTGCTATTATCAAATACATCTCTAGGTAATAATTAAATTTTGGTTAATATTTATTGATTGACTAAAGCTGCTCATTTTCTTCCTATTTGAGATACATTTTCCCTAGATCAACATTATCAATTGTATATTAAAGAGATAGTCAAGTTACATGAGGTTCCACTATCCATTGTATGTAATCATAATCCTATGTTAACATATATGTTTTGGAAGGGACTTCAGTAGTTATCGAGTATTGAATTAAATTTTAGTATTTCTATTCATCTAGAATTAGATGGGCAGTCCAAATGAACAATTAAGACATTGGAAGTTATCCTACAAGCTCTTATAATAGATTATATGGGATTTTGGGACCAACTTATTTATTTTTTTGGGTTTTCTTATAAAAAGAGTTTTCATTACAGTATACAGTTGGCCCTATTTGAGGAATTATATGGAATGTGGTGTCGAACTCTATGTTTTTTGGACGAATTACGTTAAAGGAAGTTGATGGGACTATAATTGGTATAAGATATGGAAAAAAAGTTCAGTTGATTCAGAAGCACATTTGAACGTCTCTGAGAATGCACAAAAGTTATGTGGATAATTGGAGGAAGGATCACTCATTCATGGTTGGTGATCATGTCTTTCTATAGGTTTTCCATGGAAAAGTGTGATGCATTTTGGTATGAAAGTAATGTTGAGTACAAGGTTCATTAGACCATATGAAATGCTAGATATAGATGTTTCCGTTAACTATAGAGTGTATTTACCTCCATGTTTATCCCATATACACAATATTTTTCATGTTTCCATATAGAGAAATTATATGCTACATCTATCTCATGTTGTGAGTCCAATGGTAGATTAGTGGTAATAGAATCATTCTTATGAGGAACAAGTTGTCCAGATACTTGACCGAGGAGAGAAAGTGTTCTGGAATAAGGTAATTCATCAGGTAAAAGTTTTGTGAAAAATCATATGGTTTAAGAGGCAATGTGGGAATATGAAAATGATATGAAATATAAATAACCCCACTTAATTGATTAGTGAATATAATTGCGGGGATGTAATTAGCAAAAGGGTGGAAAGATGTAACATCCAAGGTAAATAAATAATATTAAATTTTTATATTTATTAATATATGTGAATTAAATATTAATTTAACTTTAAATGTTGTTCTATGTTTGATAGTGTACTCAACATGCAATAACAGGTTTCCTTGAAATCTTATGATTCACCCAATGTTGATTTATACCAAAAATAATAAAATATTATTATTTTATATATGAGTAAATGGATAGTCATTGTATTGGCATGAATGAACAAAAATAACTATAATATGACTATTCATGTTTGTTAAATTTTTTACATTTATCCAATATATTTTTGAGGCATAATATAATAATGAATTCTATTTATGCATGAAATACTCTAATATTCATTAAAAGGATGATTTACCGCCTTTTAATGGAGAACCATTTTAAAAAATAGCATTATCACGTTTACTTGTTCTATATTCAAAAATAAAATTGTTCTCTAGAAGAGAGATATAAAAATTAACTTTGGATTAAATGTTAGTATTTTTTTGATAATATTCATTTTTTAATGAATAGTTGAAAACATAGCATTTTAATTCAAAAATGCCTTTTAATCTAATATAATTATATAATTAGATATTAATTTTAATTGGTTTTAAAATTTAATTGGATTATATTTTTACTATTTAACACAATTTTGGTCACTTTATGTAATAACACATTTAAATTGGACATAAACACATGTCAATCCTTTGGTGTATTTTACTTGTTTAAAAACACGCTTATTAGATTCGAAAAAAAAATTGAATTAATTTTAAATTAATTTCTTTTAATTATGTGTTTTGACTATGGAAGAATGGATTCCGTATTTGAAATTACGAGGTCCAAATTATTTAAATAGATACCTTTTATTTTTATACATTATGAATATTAACTTCATTAATTATTTTATTTACCATGTTTAAAGGGTAAATCATGTAAATAAGAGTGAAAATAACATTATAAAAAAATTAAAGTACACAAAAATCTGTCCAAATCAAATTGGATGAAATATTTCCGACCATGGGAATCCTTTGGTCGCCTTTTTAAACCCCATGGAGGCACTTTGATGGGAAAATAACACTTTATAATAATTAATTTAATGTAAATAAAAATATAACATAAACATGTATATTTTCCATAAAAAATTATATGGGGTTATATAAGTGATCTCTTCGACTATAAATAGTAATTAGAAATAGAATATCATTTCCTATATGATAGTATTTTATTTATAATTTTTAGAAATCATATAAATAAATATATTTATGACACAATGATGATGTACTGATTACCTTATTAATGAATGATTTAAATAAATGAGAATATAAATAATAAAATAAATTTATTTTAAAACTATATATGTCATCCACGAATTTTATTGATGATTATGACATCCTATATTTGAATTAATGTAGTTTTATTGAAATAATCATGTTTTATGTATTATTAAAAACTCATGAAATGAATTGTATAAAAATTGACATATATGAGTTTTTAAAACAAATACTATTTTATTAAATGATATAATAGTTCTGAAAATCTATGATTAGGACAAAAGTTTTAGATAATATTTGAAATTCCAATAATAAACCTGTTGATGTTCTATTGTCATTATATAGTAACTATATTAACCATATAATATGAATATACAATAAGTCATAGTAAAAGTTAAATTAGTTATGTAATGGTTAAAGCTAAAAGATAATGTTAAATTTTTGAAATATACTTTTATAATACATACTGGTTTAGAATTTTTAGACCAAAAACATTATATATTTTATATAAATGACATTGGGATAATTTGAAACCAAAAAACATTTTATAGTAAAATAATACTTCAAAACATTCTTAAGGAGCCCCTCCTCTGTCCTATTAATGGGCTTCACCCCAACCAATTTAATCACTACTCTCAATCCCCTAAGATCATCCAAACTCTACCAAAATAATCTCCTAACATCCCTCTCTTCCTCCAAGAATCCTTACCCTAGGAAGAAGAAAATTCCAGAAAGAATTTTCGTTCAAACCAAAGGGAGTTACCAGATTTAAAGGTAACATATTCTCTCAAGTTCATTTCTTTTATTTTACTTCTCCACACTCTATTCTATTATTATTCATTGATTAAATAAAAAAATATCCTCAATATACCAGGATTCAGTTATGAGAAATATTAAATCTATAGTGACATATACCTCTTTCTAATGCACATGAACATATTGTTTCTGTGTATATTGAACTATTGCCTTACAAAATGATGATTGTTTGATATTCCCCTACCACCATTCATGGTGTCCATTATGATGAAAGAACATTTATATATGATATATATTTTGTTTATATTGTCTCTATACTTTTGTAATTTTTATTTACAACAATTTTTTATTCTTTTTATGATGTGAACAAATCATAAATTCATTTGAAGATGTGTGGACTACCGCCCACTCAATGTGATATAACTCGTTCATGCCATCCACGAAACATATAAAGGATGTCGTTAATTATATCATGTAATATATATAAAAAATTATATTATAATGTAATTATAATATACCAATGTATCATTATGTTTTCATTCCATTAAATAGGAAATAGAAATGAATGTAGCGTTAATGCATACGTACAACTTATCATCTCCATGAAAGGTGAATTTCATTTGTTATCTCCAAATTTTATGGACAATTATACATACATATATAGTCAATATATAAAATATATATGATATCTAATTCAGGAATATCATTCTAGAGAGAATGGTCTGTTGACAACATGGACAATTTTTAATTATAACAAGTTCATTTTTGACTGGAGTACCCAATATAAACAAAACAGATTATATTTACTTAAATAATAATGAAATATTTATAACATTGTAATAAGTAACTAAAAGGGAATAATAAACATTTAAAGTGTTTTTAATCTATTATAAATTAACTTAAAATTATTATTCTGTATGAAAAAGGAACATATGTGATGAGTCGGACGCAGCGTAAGGGATTTGGTCTCAATATCAATTCCTTGAGGCATATTTTGGTTCATACACATACATAATTTATAGTGTGTATAATCACTTCCCTTTTATTTAAATTTAAATGAAATGTTTTAAAAATGAATATATTTTTCTCAGAATAATTGTACTAAAAACTAAAAAGAATGATTCTTTTTGATGTATGAAACGAAAAGGTCCTTTCCGCCGCTGTGAGCATTATATCATATTTGGATTCATTAAGAAGCCATACTATTCTTAAGAGCAAAAATAATACCATTTACTCTTTTTACGTATTTTGGTATATGAAAATGGTTTCGATAATGGATTTATTATTTTAATATATTTAAATGATATATTGTGATTGCAATGTGGAAATGTTTGCTTTCCTATATGCTTGTGTTATGTTATATGATTATTCTATGGTTCTTGGGCATTGATCAGGTATATGGACGTATTTTTGATAATCCTAGGGAAGGTGTGACCCAGATATCTCTCCAATGCATTGGGTAACATGAAAGAGGTAAAAGTTAATGTTTCTCCTTAGAGAATTAAGGAATATATTGTGATGGGTATTATAAACATATCTCCCTATGTGCCTGTGAAATATACAATGTATGTATGATGTGGATGACAAAAGTTAGTTATATGATTTATGATTTCTATTTTTAATTCATAAATCATACGATTAAATGTGGTATGTTAAAGATCATATGTTTTAATATTGAGAAGTATGAATTCTGGATTTTTATGTATTGATGGACAAATTTTGTCATTCCTTATTTTATAACCCTTACTGAGATTTTTGTGTCCATCCCTAGTTTTTGAAATTTTTTTCATAGGGTATAAGAATGTGTAAGATAAAGTAATTATTAAAGCAGATTTAAATAAATAAAATAATTCCTGCTTTATTTAAGGAGTTTTATTACTTTTAAAAAATTGGATAGAGTAAAAGTGTCTACTTTCCAATCTATTGAGATATAAAGTAATAGTTACTACCTAATTCTCTCAATCTCTATACCTGAAAATAACCTCAATGTGAATTCTTGATTTCAATAAATATTATGTAATTTTTGTGGTTGGGGCCTTATAATAATAATATCAAGTTATATTAATTAATGCATATCTATTCTTTTGATGCACTTTATGGATGATCACGCCATTCACCATTATGTTGGATTGAAATGGGTGAGTCATTAGTTATCAAGCCATGAATAGTGAAAATAGTCTTACGAGTGATTGAAGTAGATATAGATGTTGTTTCTTTCCACGACGAGATGAGAAAATTGGTTTTCCAAGGAGAGGTGATTACTCCTGAATTTCATGATGGGTGATTGTGTCATATTGTGGGTCTAACCATGATTAGAGAATTTTCATTGGGGGAAAAATGGAAATCTATTTCCATGGTTTTTTGGTTAATTAAATATTTTTTACCACATTAGGATAGTATAAGATCAGTTGGATCTTCATCCTTGTCATTGAAGAATCATGATGTGTTTCATGTTTTACACCTTTAGAAATATGAGATATACAAAAGGAATATATTGGATTGTGTGGATATTTAACCAGAGAAAGATGATTCATTCAAGGAATGATCATTTTGGATTATATTCCAATGTGGGAAAGTGATATAAAGGAATAAAATACCTCTTGTCTATGTATTGTAATGGAATGGATGGATTCAGTAGGACAATTGGTGTTGGGATTCATATGTTCGATCATATTGGATAGAGTTGATTGTAGGAGACCCCTAGGGATGTTTCCCATTGATGAGAATTCCATAAAGGGGGAGTTTTTAACACCCCAATAATTAAGTGTGTTTAATTATTTAATTTATAAATATCCCTGTCTATTTTTCCTATTCATGTCTATTTAGGACCACATGGTACCATGGGAGTGTGTTCCAGGGGAATAGGGTTGTCCTACAAATAAAATTATATAGGGCATTCCAACATTCAAGGGAATCTCCACCAGTTAGTTTGTGGTATTACTAGATACCAAAAATCTATCTAGATCCACTATCTCTTTGGCGGTCTATAAACTCACTAGTGGGAGATAGTGTCTAGACAATTGGTTCATAGAAAATATTTTTAGTTAGGTAAGAATTTTAATATTAATAGAAACCCCTATTTTTCTTCTCCCTTCTTCTCCCTAACAATCAAAATATCTATATTGATATACAAGGGATATCCTTATTAATTTTTATACCTAATTATAAATTATTCAATGTTTGAATTTAATTTTGTGGAGTCATAATTTATTTTTTCTAGTCTAACCTCATATTAAACATATATACTTCCTTAATCTATTTTCCTCTGGCTACAATCCAATTTGGATGAATTTGGTGTTGATCCTAGATATTTGGTTCATCTTGATTGATTTGGGATACCATTCATTGAAATTGGATATTATGAATATTTATTTAGGAATTAATTACAACAATATGACTTTTATATAAGGATTAATGACTGGATTAAAATGTGGGTTCATGTGTATCTCTATAAGATATCTTAATCATAAATTTATTATAATATTTCTTAATTAATATCCCATTTGTAATTTTTTTTGTAAATTAATTATCAAGTGGGAGAATAAGTAATCCGATGAGAAATATTTTTTTTCATAGTGTAATGAATTTTTATTTATTTTTTAATTATTTATATGATATCGATCATTAGGATTTTTGACTAATGGAATATATTTTTATAAATATTTTGATTATATGATTTTATACATAATGAGATGCCTAATTCATGGGATGATATGTATATAAAAATTTTAAATATATTATCGATATACTTCAATTATGTGGTTGAGTCATAAAATTAATTGTGTTTCTTTTATTAGATTATGTGAATTTTGTGATATGGAAAATCCACCAATAAGGTGTTGATTTTGGTAGGATTGTGGTTTTTGGTAGCCTGATTAACACATGAATACCCAGCCAGTAGAATAATTACATATGATTTATTTCTATCGATTTTATGAAAATTTTTATACATATGTTTTACATGTACTAAGGATGTACTATTGGTTTCATACTAGGAATACTCACACACAAAGCACAAGAATATTTGTTCACATATAGGCTTTACCATTAGGGATCATAGGAAGGGACATGGCACTATGTCGGGAAAATGTGGATTTCATAGCACATTGGTGATATATCACTGAAGGTGATATAAATCCATCAATATAAAAAAAATTAATAATAAACGAAATATATGGAAGGATTAATTGATCTAAAATTAACTCCTCATATGAATTTTAATAAATAAAAGATATATCTATTATTCTTCTTGGATGAAAAATAATAATGTAAAATTATATGAGGTCATTGAAATTTTCTGGTAAAACATTTAGTGTCCAAATGAAATATTGGACAATTGGAATTATATTTTTCAATTATTATTGTGGAATAAAACAATAAATTTTTTAATCATGGATTCACCAAATCATAGAATAAAAAATTAATGTTTTATGTTGAGATCTGTGGGTCATAGGTTGGAAAATTATCTTATCATCAGGCATGATCCCACATGATACAGAGAGAGTGAGTTCCATTAGTAGAAAAACCAATACATGATCTGACATAAAAAAATATGATAAATTCAAAAAAATATATATAAAGAAAACAATTGGATAGAGGTATCCATGATTGATATTTAAATTAAAATATATGCTATATTGACAGGATAATGGATATATATTTTGGAAAAACATTAGAAAATAATAATATTTTTTTTTATAACATTAAAAATGATTAATGACAACCTAATACATATGGATTTAATGTGATAATGGAAATATGATATAAAAAATAATAAATGATATTCTAGTTATCATTTTATATTCCACTACTGATGAATTAATATACATGTGAAGCAGTTTATAGCATGATTGATATCACTAAATATAATATGGGTTATCAACAAAGACAATATATTCATAAATTATGATTCAATTATTTTTCATGTAGAATACCTATAATGTGGTAAATAAAACATGCTTTAAGTAAAAAATGATAAGTTAAGAACACAATACAACATATAACTTCCAAATGATACATTTGATATTGCCAGAAATTTTTTTTTAAAAACAAATGGAAACTAGTAAATCACCATCAATGACTTGTGATATCTCTTTATGAGATCGAGTTGGTAAGGAACGTTCTACAAGAATCTATTGTGGTTATAACAATTAATTTATGATATAGATCCTCCAATTATCCATGTAGAATCACTAGGAATGATGAATCGTTTAGTAGAGACTATGGGATATGTATTCCACATGGATTAATTAGATAAGATAAGAATAGACGAAAAATATATAAAATCTTAATAGATTTTCTTTAACATAAAAGGAAAATCTTAAAACCACATGGATAGATGTTATAAGTTTACAAAGAGAGAGGAATAAAGGGAATGTGATATGTTATTGGAGTAATCTACCGAGAAAAAGAATGTTCAAATATATATATCCTTAAGGAATATTCAAACCAAATTTTCCATTTATAAGGGGAATAAAGAAAGACTAATAAGTTAGTTGAGTAACATTAATGAGGATAAAGATACATCATATATTATGGTGTGATAATCAAGATCCATATAAGGGGAATTAGTTTAGTTGTATAGTTAGTGGTATATGTAATAAGGTTAAATATATCTATGAAATATATTGACCATTTTAACGAATTTGAATCAATATCCTTTGGTTGAGGGAATGAGATATGTAGATAAATTGGGGAATAAGAAGGCTGTTTTGGAATAGAAGTTATCAAATAGAAAAAATAACCCCCAAAACAAATAAATAAGATCTACCATAAGATATATTCAAGTATACTTTAATTGATATAGATAAATATAATGAACCTGAATACCCATTAATAGTGGATAAATTATAACATTCATTCATTACAGCTAATGAAGTTATTCTATTTCTTCTGATTCAAAAAAATGTATGTACTACTACATGAACTCATGGGTGATCTTTTAGTGGAATGAAAATAATTATTCCATCAAAATATGTCTATATAATGAATGAATCACAAATAAAACTTCTATATAGAATTATCTTTCAATCCATGACTTAATAATAAAAATATCAAATGATAAATAGGGGAATGAATTATTTATACACTAAGGAGGTTTTGATTTTGGAGAGATATAGACATATATGGGTTCGTCCTATTTTTAAAATTACCCAGGATGATACTTAATGCATCATAATATTATCATACATTTCACAAATGTTTTATTTATGATATATTTCCCTATTCTAAAGATTTTTAAAAGGTTTAAACTATAAATCATGTTACAAAAAATTATAATTGTTGGTCACCTAATAATGAAACATTTAACAACTATATAAATTATAATGAATCTTTAAATGATAACAACACGAATTCCTTATGAATGCATTCCCTTAATCATGATGTTGTTGAATTGTGGTGAGGGTATAATTTGAACCCGAAAGATAAATTCCCATTGATAGTAGACTACCTATCAGAGTTCACATACAATAATGGGATTAATAATTATAGTAAACAATAAAACCAAAAAGTAGAAGCAATAACATCATGGAAACATGATTTAACCTAATTAAATACAATATCTAGGGACATATAGTGGGAAATGGATACCAAAATATTTGTATCAATTTACAAAAAGAATAATTAACAAAATATTAAAAAGGAACAATGAAAAAATTTCTTGGTGTATATCCTAGATTCACCTATATTCTAGTCCAATATAACCTAATAAAAATCTTAAAAAGAGGTAATTCCCTTACCATTCACCCTAATTATGTAGTTTTTACATGAATCAAGATGCATCTATGTTTTTTTAGAAAATAATCAATAGGATAAAACCAACAAGACAATAGAATCAATATAAAAATTATATAATGGTGGAATCATTGACATAAAATAAATGTATATACAAACACACAACCCTCAAGGTTATTGGGTGCTAACTACGAATCTGTGATTGCTGCAGCAATCAGATTTGACCTAATTCCTAAGAGATAGTTCATTAGTACCACAAAATTAAGGCTTAACCAACGGACCGTGCCTCTCCCATTGGTCACAACCATATCGGCCCCCATCCATATCCCCATGAATCATTAGAGGCCATCTCAGTACATGGGCCCTTCTAGATGATTCTTGAGAGGTCCAAATATATATGATGACTCATCCCATGGATTTTTTAGAGGGATAAACATACAAACTAACACATATATGACGATTCTTGGATTGTCCAAACAAACCTTCCAACCTATCTCAAGGTCTTTTGGGGGGTCCAAACATACACGCTGACCCATCATAACGTTTATTGGGATATCCAAACATGTACACTACTACTTTTGGAGGATTATTTGGAGTTCACATCAAGAATCCTAAATTTGACAATGATAAACAAAATAAAAATGTATCACAATAAGGGTGAACATTACCCTACCCATACATATTTTATCCAGGCTATACAACCCCCAACTGAGCCTGAACTACTCCCTCATGTTCACCATTCCCATGGGTATGGACCTATATCAGCCAAAAAAAATTCAATAGACCACATCAAAAACCCATTTAACCCCTAATAAATGGTATATAAAATCTATACCAGACTTCCATATTACTGTCACACAATAGAGAAAAGTATCACATGGATAAACACACTATTAAGAAAATCGAGACATACTATTATTTGAAAATTCTATAAAATAGTCAAATTCTTCCTACCACCTTCTTGATAGTCCTAAAACAATGTGATCCACCACCTTCATTATTAAATAAAAAAAATCCATACAAATCCGAGATAATATTTATATAATATGATTTTGAAAAAGGTAAACAAGAAATTGTGGAAGAAATAAAAATTTCGATAATAGACGGTATTAGACTCCCTAAGTGGTAGTAATTGCTTAAAAAACCTTCAAATGGAAATGAAATGTGAGGACGGATCCAAAAACCTAAATTGAGGAACAATGCAGCCTCCATGATTACATGATGGTTCAGATATAGGGTATGGGAGGGGATAAAATTGTATTATACGTAAAATTTTACCCTATGCCCTAAAAATCACAAAAAGGATTTCACAGTTTGAACATATTGATCCCACCGTGATCCATTTCAGTGAAGCATCACTAGTTGGGCCTTAATTGGATTACTTATCCTAAAGATTCACCCCCTAACCATATTACACACTACCATCTCCCAACAATGATTCCTAAACACCATAGTACATCATGAAAATTTAAACACAAACACTGATGTAAAAAACCCAACTATTGTTTTAACTCCGCGGTTATATCCTTAGCCTACCTATTTAATTATCACACTCGTCTCATGAACACCAAAAATTCGTCTATAAAATGACTCAACTTATCATTCCACCACACCCATATAAATGATCACACCACAAAGATATTCAATGATTCAAAAACTACCAACTACATGTATAGGTCAAAGAGGTGCAACACATAAGACCATTTCTAACTACACCCAAATATAAAAAAGGTACTACCAGCTAATATTATATAAAAAATTCAAACCACTCTCCTGAAGTACATTCCCCAATGACCATTATAAAAATTGAAGGATCCCAAATAATTTCAACACAACGTCTCAATTTCAATTCATGGTGATCCTCTAATAACACAATGTATTATCATGCTCTATAAAACCATTACTCTTGTGTTTTCTTCCTATCAAAGAAAAATATAGCGTCCTAATAAACCTCTAAGGACCCAATTTTATTTCTAATAAAAAATAATACATTAAAATGTCCACTTTACTCCTACTAAACAACTTATAAATATTCTCAGAATCCCAATTTATGGTCTGAACTCATTTTTTATTCCATGAACCATCAAGGGAAGAAACACATTACCTATGGGGTGATCCAAATTATAAAAACTCCTCTCTATGTTTCTTCCATGGACCCAAAAAACAAAAAGAAAATACAAAATCATAGCCCTATATGATTGATCACTTCCATATAAGGTATCCAATACCATATCCATGCAGTACCATAATCCATGCACCATAACATATTAAAATTTTACACAAATGTAGAATTTAATGACCAAGTAACTCATATAATTATTCCAATGATAACTCATGAAACCACTCACCAGAAAATAACCAATGGTTGATCAACACAACCATTTTCCAATGCTTTATGAAAGATCTAAGATCATTTAGGTTATATTTTTTTAAGTTTTTATTTGGACCTGTATTTTGGCTAGATAAGTGTTTCCCGTGTTTAGGTGGGGGTTCGAGGGTGCCCCTAGGGCTTGGGTTTGCAAAGAGTAGAGAAATCGGGACAAGTATTTCTAGGCGCATAGTCTACACATAGTTAGGGGTAACCATGCAGGTAGACTATGAAGACCAGCAATCCTCGGACTATTTCCTGAGCACGGTCTCCACACAGTTAGGAAAAACCGTGCAGGATTCCTAGGAAGCCATGCTGGTTGGCCTCTCATGGATAGTAGCTCCCGCACATATTGGGCACAGTTTGGAAAACCATTTGGGTAAAACGTGTGAGGGGGACTTTTGGGACAGAAGTATCCACATAGTTTGAGCACGGTTTGGAAAACCTTACGGGTAAACCATGCGGTCCAGAGAAGTTTGAAAAAATTAAAAAAAATGCAACACTGTGATGTTAAGAGCTAATTCGGGTTTCTCCTCCCTTCCAACTCCTCCAGCCCTAGTGATTCCCAAAGAACCTAATGTGCTCTCATTGATAAATCTCCCTTGTTTCATGGTAAATTTATGGGCCATCATTGGTATATCGATTCTCTGGGTATTTTTAATATTCTCTTTCATTCTATCTTGAGGATTTGGGTTTTTGGTATCTTCCATCTCCCTCCGAAGCTCTAAAAATTTCCTTTTTGTATGATATCTAGTTTGGGAGTCCAAGGGGTGTCTGACCCACATCGAAGGCCATGATTAAGAGAGCATTATTCAATGAATTTGAGGTAGGTGGTCTACATGTTTTATCCCTTGAGTTTTATAGATATTTGTGAATGTATTGATTTGATTCTTACCCTATTATGAATATTCCTTCATAACATTATTGTGATGTGATGTGTAGAATTTTTAAGCAACCAAATGAAACCCTCATGATCCCCGAGGGATGCATGGAGGACGATGTGAACTATGTCAGGGCCACTAATGGGATGTGACCATGTTCCCAGACTTAGAGCATATCTAAGTAAATGTAGGGTCATATGTGAGAACTTATAGCCCATGGTGATTCTTATGTTATGCTTCAAAGATGTGAATGGGATCCCTAATAATACCCTTCGGTTAGGAGGTGACCTATGGGGGTGTTTTTGGAATTAAAAGGGGTTATGGGAGATGAAGGGAAAATCTAAGGGGTTAAATTTATACATTATTATGCTTAGTGAGATAAAAATGGAAAAAGATAATTCGGGATGAAATGTGAAATGGGTTAATAGATAAGAATTGGGTGGTGCACCTAAATTACTGAATGTAATAAATGGAATGTGTTATGTGATATGAGAATTGTGATTGGAATCCATAAGTGGGAAAATTCTAATGAACTGATAAATAGGCTAAATGGGTTAATGAATGGTCAATGATGAGTTTGGATAATGCGAAGGGGTGGATGAATAATATTAGTGGGTTATGGTGCAGAAATTTGAATTTGGATAAATGGATATTAATTATATTTGGAAATTTTGTGAATGTGATATTAAGTGAAAATGACTAGATACCATAATAGAATGGGTTATGAACATAGTATTTGGGAAAAGTGACTTATTCCAAATGATCTATGCCTAGTGATATAGGCACAATCAACGAATTAATAATGAGATAAGAAGGATAAAAGTGAATTGGGATAAATGCCTAAATGATGAGAAATCGGGAAATTGTGTCAATGGGTTGTGCAATAGTATTAAGTCCCATGTTGTTTGTTATGCATTGTGAATATTGATTCACAATGGTATTGGTTTTGTTATGTTGTGTTATGTAATGTGATATCCAATGGAATTGAATATACTTTGTTGTGTAATGGTATGGTTGTGGTTTTTTGATTAATAAGAATGTGCACATGGATTGTTAGTGTGGGGTATTGCCTGAGGTTCTACGCCCATGGGTTGAGTTGAACTGATGCTCTAAACTCCACCGTAATTCACAGGTTAGGGATTAGAAATGATGCTCTATTCCCCTAATGGTTGAATTCCACATGGATAGAGGATCCATGGTGAGGATATTGTATTGATGTCATTCCACCCGGACTAAGGCTCAATGGTGAGGCATTGTATTGATGTCATTCAACCTTGAGTGATGCACTAGGGTGATGTTATTGCATTGATGTCATTCCACCCCAAATGAGTCTTCGAGGGGAGGAAAATGTGTTGATGCGATATGTGGATACCTAGTGAGATAGGTAGATGCTGATCAATATGGCATATGAAATGAATATGGAATAAGAAATGGAAATGGGATAATTTATAGCCATGAATTAAATGAATCTTCTTAAATAATGGAACCCGAACTATCCCTTGCTTACATACCATTTATTTTTTACTTTCATGCACTATCTATTAGAATAAATATTTTATAGAAATAGTTGGTGGTAACCTACAGAGTATTGTACTCACTCCTTCTCAGTCCATCGTTGGGTACCCGTGCAGATTTCTTGGTTGTATGTCAGGACAAGTGAAGATGCCCTACTGTGAGATATTAAGTTTGGATCGGGATGTACATGGAGAGGGACCCGAACATGGAGTTAGGACCCATTTGTAGTTTGGACAATTTGTTTTATTTTGGGATTCATCCACTTTTCACTACTAATATGGCATGACATGGTGGTATATGATTTGTGGTTTGTACCCTGTTTGGGGAATCCATTATTATGATCATTTATTGACAGTTCATATTGTTTCCATTATTTATATTTTTTTTTTTGTTTTGGATTACACTATTAAAGAGGGTATAGTCTCCCCAAGTTACTCATTAGAAACTTACTGTAAGACGGTAATCTCTTTCATATGGGGAGGTGTGCTTGAGGTCAACTGGCGACCCAACTCAGCAAACCGATTTAGTGGATTCTGTGTTGGGGACTTTAAAAATATGTATTAATGGAGTTCTTTTCTAATTATTACTATTTAGGGATTGTATACTGTAGATTAGGACAGTGTTGAGCCTTGGTAATGAGCTTCTGATTGGGAGTATCTAACCCATGTATGAGGGAAAACCCATGTTACCCTGGGTGGTAATTGTTGTTCTTAATGTGTGTTGTTACATATGAAAGATATTTCACTGTTGGGGGATGCACATGATGTGTGAATTGGTTATGATATTTCTCTCACTACCAAAATTTTATGGGGGTGTGAATTCATGCATCATTTTAGGCTCTTAAGAAAATAGGTGGCATGCATCCTTACACAAACACACATGGGATGAGTGTGCGGGTCATAGAGAGTGAAATATATTTATAATTCCATGATAAATAAGAAGAAAGAGATTTTTAATAATGGTAATGAAATTGGGTGAATGAAAATGATTAGTTAAAGAATATTTTGTATAAATAATGTTGTGGTCGGGTTAAAGACATGGTCTGTGATAATTGTAAGGGTTGATTCATTGTTTATAAGAAAAAGGGGTTGTATAATGCCGATATAATTAGTAATTAATATGACTAAGAAGAATGGATTGTGTTGTGAAAGAAGAATTTGTTTGAATATTTATTGATGAGATACTTGTGATTGAGTAAGTTGGTTACCCGATGTTGAAGATGACAACAATAGGTAGGTAGGGGGTGGTGCTCTAAGTGTGATGATGAACATTGGGGTAATGTATGAAGAATGTTTGGTTTTAGGTTGAAAATGTGAGATCACTTCCAGCAGTAATTAAATTCTGTCAGTCATTCTTCGAAGTGTCGAGTGGATGGCATGTTTGGAATAAGAATGTTTGGGTTCAAGGTGGGTATCCTTGGTGTTGTTGGTTTGACCCATTTAAGTGTCAATTTGGGAAATGAGAGTGCCCTAGTTTAGACATGGAGTTTGGATTGTGAGGCATGGTCAGTTTTGATATGGCTTATGTGGTGGGTTTAGGGAACCCCTGGTAGGGATGTGGCCATTGGGTTGTGAGGTGTTGTTTGGTAATGTGAGTGAGGAAACTCTCGTGGTTTGTGTTGTCTAGAGTACATGTCAGTCCCTAAGGATGGTTCCATGTCATTGGGACCTTGTGAGTTGTGACCTTGTGATTTGGGTCTCGAATTCTGGAGATTATTTTTCCCGTAGTGGTGATGAATGTGTACACGTTTGGTGAGGATCTTAGAGTAGATGGTTGTTCAGTACGCAAATCAGAGTGTGTGTCGGAATGAGAGTGAGAGTTCCATTTACATGCTTTCGTTTTTTCATGTCATTATATGTATCATATGGAGAGATGGCTAATTGGTTATCCTAGTTGTGACTCTAGTCAAGGGAGTTAGTTTTGTTAAACCATGATGGTGACCTATGTGAGAGGTCTGTATATTTTTTTGAACAGAAAAGATAATGGTGGATAAATTGTGATTATATACTTCCGCTTGATAGTGACACCCGAGGAATGGGTGGTCATGTAGATGAAAATGGTGTATGAATGGTTTGGTTGTGGAGCGATAGTTGAACTTGGTTGGAAATCAAACCTATGTGGTGATGGTTATGTGTTGACGTGAAAAGTTCAATAGGGAATCCTAATATTACTCGTTGTTCATGGTGTCCCATAGCTTGACATCAGAAATGGATAAGTTTGTGGTGGTATACATCAATGACTTCTTAGCATACCACAACTAGTGACTAGAACGCCCAAAATCATGACATTGTCGCATGTATGTTGAGACACCCAGTCTCTCTCCAAGAGACATTGAGGTGTTTGGTTGGATGAGGGACATCATGGAGTTTACGCTCAAGGACACGGTATGTGTGGATTTTGATGATAGGATGTACACCATTGATGACGTAGGAGGAGGACCACTGGATGTGCCGAATGTCGAGAAATGCCTTGGTTTCCATTCACAGAATCTAAGAACATGTGATGGGTGATGTTCGTTCCTTTTTTTGGGAAATGCTCGATGGCCATATCTATGTTTGGGGTTGGTATGTGATCGGTTTTATGATGCGGTGGTCGGAATACCTCATGGAGACCAAAGGTAATTAAACTCTTATGGTGAGGAGTGATATATCATCAATGGATGTGGGAAAGAGAACATAGATATGACGTAGTGGCACCGCGGTATAAATGAGGAACTCATGAGGTGCATGTCTGGTTCCTTAGAGAGGCATGAGTGTCTTGGATGTGGTGGAAAATGAGCCTTGTGTTGACTAGAGCTCAGGTAGGTTCCAAGTGAATCATGTGAGTCCTGTGTTGGGTTTTTGGATGATGTGGTTAGATTTGACAACATGTAGTTTTAAGGGATTTTTGGTTCCTATAAATCCAATGATGATTCGGGTTATACTTAGGTAATTTTCCCTTGAGGGGTTTTGAAACAGTGTGAAGTTGAATGATCCTTTTCTATGTGATGTAGTTTCATTCCATGGGTGAAGTCAATGATAGTCTAGAGGGCGGCAATTCCATGATAATGAATTCTACTAGAATTTAGTAAACTACTTAATTGGTTTTGTGGAACGATAATGATAGAATTCTAGTCGATAAGAACCTTGTGATGGTGAGAAAGGGGTAACGTTCCGTCAGTAGAAGGTGGGTGTTCTGGGTAAATACAGTCAAAGGTGGTCCAACATGAGATGGAAAACTTGATGGGTGAGGTGATAGTGACCCGCCTCTGGGTTTACGATGTAGAGGAAAGAGCCTTTCAAAATTAAGTTTTACCTGAGTGAGGTTAGGATGATCGTAGTCCTTGAAGGAATACTATGGGAATGTCATTCCGAATGGTTGTGACGGTACAGATGGATTCCAAGGTAGAGTAATGATCTTGTGGATGGTTGGTCTAGTATGTTGAAATGTGTTAGGCAATGAGAATTTTGGGTTGATTTATGGTGGTCCCTCATCGATGGTAGAGATTCCCTATAACTCGAAATGGTGGAGAGAACCATACCAGATAAATGGTTGGTTGATGAGGTGATCAGAGCATCAGTTTGGAAGGACTCGAGTGGTCATTGTTTGGGTGAGTTGTCCCCGGTAGAGAGCTTTTGCAATGTATAACTGGTCGTGTAGTGGAGAGTTTAGAGTTTTGTTTGGATTTATAGTTGTGGAGTGAGATCATTAAGAAATTTGGTAGGAAGGATTGTGTGTTTACCTCTGGATGATACCGTTAGAGTTGGCTGAACTGGAAAATGACGCCAAGAGATTTGGGTCATGAGATGTACAAATAAATCTGGATGATGAGGTTTTGATTCATCCTTATATGGTGATGTGAAGTTATGAGTTATGTTAAATGTGTTGTGGGTTATGTGTTGTCACCTAAGTTCCCCATGAAGTTCTTTTCAAGAGAATCATTGAAGTGGATGGACCCTTGAGAAGTGTTCAAGTGATGTTTTTGTTGTATTGGGGAAGTCGTGTGGGGAAGGTTTGTTCCCTTGATCCATGTTTGGTGACCTTGTGATTTGAAACCAAAAACATTGAATGTTGGTGGATGGGCAGGCCTAGTGAAATGACCTTTGGTTATGGATGTTCATGATGCTCAGAAGTGTGGATCGAGGATGAGACATTATAAGGTGTGGAGGTTGTAAGATCCCAGATATTTTAAGGTATGTTTTGTTTATGTTTTGTGTTGGATACTACATTTTTCTAGACAAGTGATTCCCATGTTCTGGTGGGGGCTCGAGGTTTCCCCAGTGGCTTGGGGTGCAATGTGTAGAGAAATTAGTCCAATTAGTGCTTGGTGTATGGTCCGTGCATGGTTAGGGGTAACCGTGTAGACCAGCCATCCTCGAACAGTATCCTATGCATGGTCTCTGCACGGTTAGGGAACACCATGTGGGTTTCCCAGGAAGCCTTGTGGTCTCACCACTCACGGACAGTAGCTCCCACATGATTTTGTGCAATGTTTGGTAAATCATGCTGGTAAAACTTGCAAGGGGTACTGTTGGGGAAGAAGCATCCGTAAGGTTTGCATACGGTTTGGAAAACCGTGCAGGTAAATCGTGTGGTGAAAAAAAGTTGGAAAAATTTACAAAAATTCCACCCCATGATTTTAAGACCCAATTTGGGTTTCTAATCCATTTCACCTCCTCCAGCCCTAGTGACGCCCCAATAACCTCAAGAGCTCTGATAGATCAATCTCACTCAGTCCTTGGCCATTTAGAGTGTCGTCGGTTTAGGATCGAGCTCGTGGTATGTATAATCCTCTCTTTCATTCTCTCTCGAGGATTGGGGTTTGTGGTTTCATCCACCTCCCTCTGAAGCTCTAAAACCATCTTTTTTCAGATGAGATCTAGGTTGGGGATCTAAGGGTTGGTTGAACCCAAATCGAAGGCCACAATTAAGGGATCGTTCATTAATGGATATGAGGTAGGTGGTCTATTATTTTTATCCCTTGAGTTTTATAGATATTTGTACATGTAGTGTTTTGATTCTTTCCCACTTGTGAATATTCCATCATAACATTATTTTGATATGATGTTAAAAATGCCTAAACAACAAAATGGAACACTCACGATCCCATCGGGATGCATGGAAGACAATTTGACCTATGTTAGGGACACCCATTGGGTGTTCCCATATTCCCAGACATATACCGTAGATATGTAAATGTAGGGTTGTGTGAGAGAACAAAGAGGCCAGGGTTAATCTGATGTTTAGATTGATGATTGTAAATGGGAGCAAAATTAATTGACCTTGGTGGGCAGTGACCATTGTGGGTGTTGTTGGCATAAAAAGGGGATAAGATTGATAAAAGGAAACACTATGGGATAATCTTTATACATCATTATTCTTAGTGATATAAGCATGGGAAATGATAATTGGGGATGAACTTTGTAATGGGATAATATATGAGAATTAGGTGGTGCACCAAATGATTGAATGTAATAAAGGGGGTGAGTTATGTGATATGAGAATTGTGTTTGGAATTCATAAGTGTGTAAATTCTTGTGAAATGATAAATTGGATAAATTGGTTAATGAATGGTCATTGTTGCGTTTTGCTAAGGCAAAGGGGTGGTTGAATCTACCTAATGGGTTAAGGCACAGAAATGGGAATTTAGATAAGTGGATATGAATTTTATTTGGAAATTGTGTGAATGTGTTATTATGTTTAAATGACTAGAGTCCATGATAGAATTAATTGTGAGCCTAGTAATAGAGCCTAGTGAGTTAATATTATTGAATGATGCCTAGTCAAATAAGCAAAATCAATGAATTATTAGTGAAATAAGCATGATAAAAAATGGAATTTGGATAAATGGATAAAAGAAGTGAAATGTGGAAAATGCTTCAATGGGTTGTGGCATAATATTAATTCCCATGTTGTTTGTTCTGAATTTAGGTTGTTGATTTCCAATGGCATTGGTTATGTTATGTTGTGTTATGTATTGTGATATCCAATGGAATTGCATATACTAGGTTCTGTTATGGTATGGTTGTTGTGATTTGATAAATATGAAAGTGCACATGGCTTGGTAGTGTGGGGCATTGACTGTGGTTCTACTCTAATGGGTCGAGTTGCATTGATGCTATGAACTCCACCCCTAATGCATGGGTTAGGGATGAGAGTTGATGTTCTATTTCTTTTATGGTTTCAATCCACCTAGATTAAGGCTCTAAGGTGAGGTTATTGTATTGATGTCATTCCAACTTTATTGAGGTTCTACGGTGAGGTTATTGTATTGATGCCATTCCACCTAGACTGAGCCTCTATGTTGATGTTATTGTACTGATGTCATTCCACCAAAACTGAGGCTTCGAGGTGAGGATAAATTTGTTGATGTCATATGTCGATCCCTAGTGAGATAGGTACTTTTATTGTTTTCTCTATACATTGTGAATGATTTCTTAGACCATGTATTGATGATATTTATGCCTAACCCATGTAACATGTGACCAATATGGATTTTGTAATGATGATGTTTTTAGAAATGGAATTGGAATAATTTCTAGTCTGGAAATAAATGAATATTTTTAAATAATAGCACTCAAACTATCCCTTTACTACTTACCATTTATTTTGTACATTAATGCACTATCTCTTATATTAGATATTTTGTAGTCATAGTTTCTGATGGCATATTATGTTTTGTACTCAAACCCTACTCAGGCATTTGTTGGGTACTCGAGTAGATGTCTTAGTTGTAGGTCTGGACAAGGGAAGAGCACCTACAATGAGATGTTGAGTTGCACTCAGGATGTACAAGGAAAAGGACTTGGACATCGATTCGAGACATGTTTTATGTTTTGGCCAGTTGATTTATTTTTGGATTCTTCCACTTATCACTACTACTATGGATTGACATTGTTGTATATGATTTTTGATTTGTACCATGTGTTGTAAATGCTTTTTTATTCTTGTTTATTGGTTGTTCATATAGTTTCTGCTATTTATATTCTGTTATTTGTGGCTTACTCTGGTAAAGAGGGTATAATCTCCCCACGTGACTCATTAGACTCTTGCTGCTAGTCGGAAACCTCTGGCATACTGGGTGGCGCGCTTGAGGTCAAGTGATGACTAGACTTGGAGCACCAGTTTATTGGCTTCTTTGTCAGGGATGTTACACATTAATTTTTCCAAATGACATACCTAGAGACACATCTCAATGATATATATAATGAAAAAAAATATCCCATATTGCATTGAAGTCTCTACCGAAAACACCGCCCCAGTAGACCGACCACTATAGAGTCCACATCAATCTCATGGCCATAAAAACCCAGTTTTTACCATATCCCTGATATACCCACTCTGGACAGATCTAGACATCCACTACATTAACATATCACAACACATCCGGCCCATATAAAGGTTCATCACTATCAATGTCTCGAATATAAGTTACCCATCCCCAAAATAAGGCTATTCAATGAACCAAATAACCCATATAAGGCATTCCAATCACACCAAGATCCACATATAAAATAATAATAAAGGAGGCCCTATGTTTTTCACTAATAAAAATAATCATGTTTAAAATTCCAAATGGGTCACACCAAAATAACACATCAATAATTAAAAAAAATAGATAGATTATAAATTCATTTTCAAATAATTTTCCCAACTAAAAAAATAGGTAACTTCATTTAACTAATTTTTGAAACAAGTAAAATTAAAAACCACAATTTCATTTGGAATTACTCTAATAAAATGTTAGATTTCATTCCACTAAAAACCACTGAAACCATTTATATACCCATCAGATGAATCAAACAATGTAAAATACCCAAAAAAATTTCCATTACATATAAAAAACCATCGAAATAATTTCATAAAGTACATGGAATTCAATATTCCATTTAACATGAAAATACTTTGAATACCATCTATCACCATTTATGACAAGTGAATTTACATTTTATAGGACCCAAAAAACTCACGAATGACATGAAAAAGGATGAAAATAAAAAAAATACATACCTCCATACATTTGGCTTGATTCCATACCATCAATACAAGTATGTTAGTCAAATCATTGCATTAAAAAAATAACATAATCAATATAGATTAATTAATTGTCACCAATAATTTATATTAATAAAAACTAAATATATTATTACCACCACTTAATTAATTTAATCCTATATCAACCACATGAATAAAAATAGAATGATATTTGAATCTACTTGACAATCAAAGAGGCATAAACTCATAAACTCATACTTATCAAGAAAATACAAAATACCATAATTCATAAATAGAAAAAATTTCTCCCCAAATCTAGGGGAAATATGTCAATATTTACAACAAAAACAAAATCAATAGTCTCACCCTTGGAAACATGGTCTTCCCTCACATGTGTTGTAGCTACTTAAATACATGATTTCGATAACAACTCACACTAATTTCATATATCCTACATAAAAAATCAAAAATAGTTTAAAAAATTAAAGGGGTATCTAATACCATTTTATGAAATACTATCCTGGATCACCCAACTTGAGCTATGTGGAAGCCATATAGGTATCTTGTGTGATTTACCAAATGATTGAGGTCACCGTGAAGTGGAATGGGCCTAAAACGAATTGTAGGGAGACTATAACATCTATAATTGATAAGAAATGAGGTTACACATATTATAATGGATGAAATAGTCAATGTAAATAAAATAACCACAAATAAAAAGAAATATCATCATCTAAACATGATATAACTTAATGTCATACAATATCCAAGGTTATCTCACATAAAATAGGATCATTAAAAGTGGTGGATAAATATAAATAAGGAAAAAATAATAAATAAAAAAACTACAAAATATTTCTATGTATATCCTAGTATCTCCTATATATTAGTCCATTGACACCTATAATAAAATCTATCATCGAGACCATTCACATAGATGCATTATTGATCATGACATCTGCACGCACAACATGATGCTCATGAATGTCATGAAAAAAACTCTTTTTGACACCCTGAATGATAACTTATAAAAATTACAGTAAGTGTATAATGGTGGTTGCATCAATTAAATATAAAATCATTAATAAATACTTAACCATTCAGGTCATCTAATTCTATACAATCTTCCTTGAACCCAGAAACTACCTACATTGGCTATATTCAGTAGGGATAATCTATTGGAAACACAAAAGAAAGGATTTTTCTACTTAACACCCAGGTCATATAGGTCACTACCTCATCTACTTCCAGACCCATCCCAATTATTCTAAGGATTTAATTTAAGTGCACCAAATAATCATGGGGCATATTGGGAGGTCATATCAGCACAACAACCCATCCTAAGGAATATTCAGATGTCTAAACAAACACATAAACCCATATTGTGGATTCTTTGGTGGTCAAAATGTACACAATGACTAATCCCAATGATTATTAGGACACATAATAATACATTTTTACCCATAATGAGAATTAGTGGTAGGTTTAACCAAACATTTCGACACATCTTGAGGATTCTTGAATGGTCCAAATATACCTGTTGACCCATAGCATGCATTCTTTGGAGGTGACCCCAAGAAGATACAATTTAAAAAATAAATGTAAAAATGTATCCCAATAATAAGAACATCATCCATACACAAATATCATATATCCATGCCATTCTAGTCCCAATAGAGCCTAAACGGCTCTCAAAAGGTCATTTTTTCCATGTGGAAGACGCATGCATCTCCAACCAAACAAGCCATGATACCACATTAAATGTGGAATAATCTCATTCATCCACCTCTACAGGTTCTACCAGTTATATAAATACCTACTTAGTCACTATAATATGTCATAAAAAAGTCTCATATGGTTAGAAATTCTCCCACATGAAAATTTATAATTAAAAAATTATACAAAAATGGTAAAATAGTAAGGGACTTCCTCACTAAAAATTGCTAGCGTTAAACAACTAGAAAAAACCATCATCATCGTTCTTATTGAGATAAATACAAAAAAATATGACTGGAATTATGATATTAGGTTATACATAAACAGAAATAAGAAATTAGAGAATAAAAAAATATATAGGTAATAGACGATTCTAGAGTCACAGATAGGAATTCATTTCAACTAAGAGACATCAAACATTAGTTAAATGTGCAGAGGGATGATATAATTGTAACAACCTAAAATTTTGTGAATTATTATTTTTTGAATTAATATAATAATTTTGTTACTTTTCTTTTGAAGAAACATTGAAAATTTTTTATTTTATATTAAATAATGATTCTTTTATTGAATTATATACAACCCCAAGTTTATTATGTTGTACAAAAAACATAAATTTTATCATTATCTTTACATAAAACCTATAATAGCTAATGTTAGAAATAAGACTATATTTCCTCGATGGCATAAGTGAAACAAAATATCAAGTTTTACCGAACAATAATATATTATTATGATCATATTATTTAATATAATAAGATATAACTTTGAAATTAAATTAGAATATATGAATATTATTAACTAAATTATAAAGATATATTTTTACACAAATATAAGATTAATCTAGAGGATACCTATTAATTATAAACGAATATGAAAACCGATTGAATATAACGGAAAATATTAGTATTTTTAGGGTCACCAAGATGTTTTAACCTAATTGATTAAATTAATTACAATTAGTGGGTGGTATTAATGTAATAAAAATCTTATATTACCAATGAAATATTTTTTTTATTTATATAACATATTTTATAGACAATAGATAAGAAGAACCCCAATTTTATACTTATAAACCTATATTTTTATTAAATAATGTTTACCACCTTTTAATGAAAAACAAATATTAAATAATTTTTTTTTTCAAATTTAATAAATTAAATAAAAAAATTAGTTAATGGTAAATTTTTGGTATTTTTCTGTGATGTTTCCTTTCTTAATGAATAGTTAAAAATATTAATTTTTTAGTTCAAAACATCATTTAAATCTCATTTATTTAAAACGATAAAATACATTTTAAATAGGATTAAAAGTTTAATTAGATTATATTTTAATCAATAAACCCAATTTAGGACATTGTAATCATTTTAAATTTGACATTTAATGAAAAAAATTGAAAAAACATTTGAATGTTTTTACTTTAAAATCATGCATTGTCGACCCGACATTGAGGTCAAATATAAATTAATATCTTCCACTTATGTTCTTGGAATTTGGAAAAATGGATTCCATATTTTAAATAATCATAAATTATAGTGTCTATTATGTTCAAATTTTTTATTTTTATAATAGTATTAGTGAAAGTAATTTAAATTATATTTACTGATTAAGGTAAAATTAATCATAACTATGTACAAATCCTCAATCATAATAGGAAAAATTACCTATAAACATGTAATAAAATCCATTGGATGACCACATTTATACCATATAATTTCGTCTATGTACATATTCCCACTATATTATCCATATTCCATTAAAAAAACGTGAGTGGAATTCCCTTTCTGAAAATGAAAAAAGTACTATTGTTGATCCACTATAAAAAGTCCTTATCTCCTCTCACTTCCTCACCAGTTTGAAGCCAATTTTGTTCAAAAAATATACGAAAAAATAGTTCATCAACATACATCACCTAATTCTAGAATCCTCTCATTATGAAGAATGAAATTCAAGGAATCCATTTGGTTCTAACCAAAAGTAGTTAGCCAGATAATATGTAACATCCTTTATCAAGTTCTTTAATTTTGTTTAAATTCTACACCTCATAAAAACTTATTATTCAATTATTGTATCACAAAATAAGTATCCTTAATACACCAAGTTGTTTTTATGTTATTTTTTCAACCTAAAATTACATGAAATTTCATTTAAGGGAATAAAAATATGTTGGTTACAATGTGATGAAATACCGCCTTAGGAAATGATGATTGTTCAATATTTCCTTTAAAGCCCATCATGGTGGATATTATGTTAGAAAATCTATTTAAATATGATAAATATTGTATTTATAATGTTTTATTATTCTGTAATATTTAATTATATAATTCTTATATTCATTTAGTCTTGTGAAAATATGATAATTTTGTTTGAAGAAGTCTGGACTACGGCCCATTCAAAGCGATGTGATTCATTCACACACTAAATTTAATTTATTAATGATGCATTCAGTGATTGTATATTATATATATATATATATGATATAATAATTATATTGGAATTATAATATATATATATATTTGATATTTTCTTTCTTTCATTCAATGCGACTATAAAAATGGAAGCAACATTCATGCATAAGTACGACTTGTCGTCCCAATGAACTGTGTATTCCATTTAATACATCTTTTATATATAGATTATTATAATAAAAATACACTAAATATATATTATATTTATATCATGGGGTAGATTATGTAAATACTTGTTTAAGTATAAAAAACAAATATATAAATAATTAGGACACATTGGAATAAAAAGCGAATATTACCAAAAATGAAACCATGACATAGGATTTTTCAACAAGAGTGTAATATAAGATCCTAATAAGAAATTTTATTTTATTATATACAAGAATATTCTTATATAAAATAGGTATAATAAATATTAAAATATTAGAAAATAAGATTCCACATGTATGAGGAGTGTGAAGACATAAGGTATGGGGATATAATCTCACCACTTTATTTCCATGAGATACATGACTTAATGACCACTCTTTTAATTTTTGTAGTGTGATTAATTCCAATAGATTTATTCTATGTTTCAAATTCTTAATTTTATTATTATTTTAATATCCATTCTATAATCATTCTTTCATGGGATGTGTAATTAAAATTTACCAAATTAGTAATATATTTTTGACTCAATTTTTCTTCTCTGAGACACATTCCATGTTATGCACCTATATTTTTTCATGATGTGTATATATTTACATTTTAATATTATATAAATAATTAACTACCTTCCATTTTTTTCAATATAAATTTAATTTTAGTTTCCTACACGGGGAATATGGTTCAATGTTACTAAGTTGTAAGACTATTGAAACAATTTTATCAATTTTTGAGACTATTTATGTTTATGCCTCCATTGATAGAATATTATGATCCATATATTAATAAATCTCATGAATTTTATACTTTTCTGGTTATTCATCAGATTTTCAGGTATTGGTACCATTATTCAACTATTTGGTACATAATATTGTAAAGAATGTTTTTTCTAGAATGCATGACTTTACCATCTCTTCGGTCGGAAATATGTGTCCATAAAAACCATGATTTTTTAATAACAGATTCCAATAATATTCTATTATTCTCCTAAAATATTTAATAGAAAATTGTACCCTTTTCATTTTACCAATTTCTTCAGTGGAATCTTCATGACTTTTTTTGAAAAAAGAATTTTTCTATCCTTTTTACCACAAAAAAGGAATATTCTTTTTACCTCATACAAAATTTATAGATTTAACTTCCAGCATTTCATTAAGGGTTCATTTACATGTTTAAAATGTTAATTTTTTAAAAAATATTTTTGAAATTAATTTTCAATGAAATGGGTTTTGACACATTTTCATGCTTTACTTAAAAAATTTAAATATACATTCTATGAAATTGTTAACAAAAAGTTATCAAAATTTATATATTTGTTTTCAATAAAAATTAAATAAAATGGTTTTAAAAACACATTAATTATTAATAAATATATATTTCAATTTATTTGGAATGAACTTTTGTTTCAAACAATTTCAATATTTACTTATAAATTTTCAATGTATTTTCAAATAATTGGTTTCAAAAAAGTTTTCAAGTTTCTTTTATATGTTTTTAAGGAAATTTTTTTTCATTAAATGATTTCAATCATTACTTATATGTTTTTATGATTATTTTTAGAAACATGGTTGTAAAAAGAATCAATGTTTTAAAAAACTTTTTCCAAATAATAAAGGATAATTTCCTGAGGAAATAAATTTAAAAGTTATTTCAAAATTATTTTCCACATAAGATGATATCTACTGGGGTTACTCATGATTTTTTGGGGAAATGATTTACTATATCCATTCATATTATTTCTCATATTGGGTCATGTTTTTAATGGATAAGTTTTATGGAACCTATTTATCTTTAATGGGTTAACAACTTTTGGAACCCTCTTCTTTTCAAGAGTGATGATTACGATGAAATGATTACGAACCTATATATTTTCCATAGGTTATAATATTATTACAAGTTTGTGATACCTTTTTCATTTCATGGGTTATAATATGATTGTTTATTATTTTTTGGAAGAAGTATGTATGATTTAATTATGAGATGTGTGGGACCTGTATCTCTCTCCAATGTAATGAGTAAAGGTTTATATATCATGATATAGACTACGATGGTATTGGGAGTAATCCATGACTACTATGATGGTCATGGGAGTGAACCATGACCACCAATACACTATGATGTGTTAACCCATGCAATTAATATTTCCATGGGAGTGAACCATGACTACATAGATGGTATGGGGAGTGAACACATTATACTAATATGGTCATGGAAGTGATGCTTTGACTACTATGGATATCATATTATATACTTATGTGTTTTCCAAATTTTTATGTTTTATTCCTATGTCATGATTTCATAGAATATGTTATTTATTTTATAAAGATTCCTTTCTTATGAAATACCAATATTTGGTCCATGATTTTTATTTATTATCTTTGATATGGAAAGTATTATGTAATATTTTTCTTGATCATTTTCTCATCGCCATATTATTGCAACCAAGATTTTCCATATAAAAATATTACATAATTTTAAAGATTAGAACATAATATCCATACAAAACATGGATCCAAAGGTTTAGTGTATTGGGAATATTTTGACCATAAATAAAATTTAAAAAATAAAATATATACTTTTATATAATTACTTTTTCTCTAGATTCTTATAGTTTCATGGTTTCTAATTTGTACTTGTAGTCAATTTAGGATTCAAACAAAGGAAAGGGGTGAGATAATATCCTAGTAAGAGGATGAATAGTAGGATTGGAATTATCATTATCATCATAACATAATAATATGATCAGGATTGTGGTAGGAAGCATTTTGAAAAGACTTCAAATGTGCCAATGCATAAAAATGAAACCTCAGGTCTTAGTGGTCAACTAATAAACATAGTTATGAAATAATATTGCATCATGATCATTCATATTTATATTTTATATTGAGATACATATAATTACCTAATGAACATGAGAATTATATTATTCTCAGTCCACCTGTTGCATCATAACATTTATATTGCACTATATAATTCAGGGTGCACACATAATTTTAGAAAATTTACATTAGCATCCATTCTATAGAGAACTTATATCAATATTGGAAATTAAATAATCCATGGAAAAGAATTGGTTTAATTTAATAATCAATACATTCATAAAATTTTGTTCCCAAATTAATGAGGGAATAATATACTTAATATAAGAATCATCAACCATGAGTGAAGAAGAAACAATCATGAGACGTAAAAGATGGGTTTTTTTAAAAGATGATTTCTTTTAGGAAATATTATGTTGGTTATAAAATCATGTTCAAATCATTTATATCATATATAAGTAAATATAATGATTAATATATTACATTTATGGAGTATACATAATGAAAATGGGGTGATTGAGGGAAAACCCGAATAAAGAGAGTTGGGTTTGGGAATTCCACGTATATTATGTCTGAATGATTAATTCACATTAAGATCATATATAATCACATTATATTCATTAATTAATAAATATAGAACAATTTATTTAGAAATTTTATTCAATATGGTTACATTATGATAATTTATGGTCGTATAGATGAGTTATAGTGTTTAATATCATCATTGGGAGTGTTGGTTTTCTTAGATTCCATGATTGCTTCATTAGTATATATGAATGGAAATTCGTGTAAACTATGGATAAATATCCATAATTGTTATTATATATTATTAATGATCTTAGAAAAGATGAAATTATCTTATAAATAATTTTTTATATGGTATGAAGAAGAATTAGTGTATTAATGTTAATGATGATTTTTTTAGTTAATTTTGGCAGTGTTTTGTTCACAACAAACTCATTTGGTTTTATTATTTAGTATTATGTATATTCTAGATCTAAAACATAAATATGGTTGCAAAATACATTTAACAATATTCTTCAACAATTATAATTATTTTATAGACATACTTAGAGGTAGTAATGTAAAACTAATGTTTATCACCCATGCTATCGGTAAATTAAAACATCACGAGGGATAATTTAATTTTTGGAATAAAAGAGAGAGAGGGATGTGTTTAATGACAGATAACTAACTAACATGATATAATTATATTAAATAAAAAATAATAGAGTTATCATTATATTTGGATATGTTAAGTGGCAGAGAAGATAAAAAACGAAAATAAATTGAAAAAAATTTAATCAAAAGTAATGTGATTTTACCTCTTCGATATATCCTTCTTGAGAACCATTTTACAGAATATATTTTGGTTTATTGATGGAAAAAATATCTCTTCGAAGTGGGATAGGTTCTTTGGAATAAGGTTGAGTAGAATTTCAACAAGGATCAATGCTTGAGAGGTGTGAGGAAAAGTGGTGGTGAGGGGTTGTACTTATAGTGGAGGACTAGGAAGTTTTCTTATTATTATTTTCATTAGTTTATTATTTTGGCACAATACTATGAATAGTATAAGAATTATAACAAAATATATTAAAATAATTAATTTTAGTTATAGATTTTGTTCTTACATCTTCTTTACATCACATATGACTCCATAATTCATGTATTTAGCAGTTATTATAAAGTATCATATTTTACTATTCATAAAACATTCATATATTTCAGAAAAATACTATTAATTCCCCATAATAATTTTTTTAATTTGTAGAATTAAAAAATGAATTCAATTTTATGAAAATAGTTTTCTAAATTTGAATAATTTAATTAATAATTTAAATAACCATTTACATGGAAAATACAAGTTTTAATATTAAAAAATGATTTGGAGACACTTTGAAAAATTACGTAAGGAATCATAAATGTAACATAATTTTTTTAGAAATTTTTATTAATTTATGAATTCATTCTTTGAAAATATTTTTTTAAATTATTAAATTGATCACAAAATTTTAATTAAAAAAATTTGACATAAAAAATACCAACACATAATTAATAATTGTTTAATCATTTATTTATTTAAAATATGATATAATTATACAATACATTAATTAATAAGAATCCTAATTTTTATTTATACATTCATGAGTGAGGAAACTATCGATTTGGTCAGTTTACTATTCAAAAGGGTCATATCACTATTCCTATGGTCAAGTTAATATTTAGTCAACATTGGATCCTTAACTTCATTAAATACATCTTAATTTATTAATTACTCATTTATAATGTTTTAATTTTGGTCTATATGTGATTTAAGGTTATTTATACTATATTAAATTACTATATAAATGATGACACCCATTGATAAATATTTGGGTTGTCAGATTTATCCCCCCTTTTTAAATTTCACCCTCAAAATTTCGTTTTACCAGAAAACTGATAGGACTTATCCTTCATCAACCCCATAGGATCCAAGATTTTTTATTCATACTTATGGTTCCTCTAAAAGAATTTGTCACAGGGAGTTGTCTTGCTGCATAGAAGCTTATCTCTCTAGTCTACAATCATTACAGAATGCTCCTCACAAGAATGTTCATCTTCCAGATATACCACCTCTGAGATCAATACTTTTCATGGATATGGAATGTACTTTCTCAAGAGTGATATGTGGAACACATCATGAACTATATCCATATTTTGTGTAACTGAAAGAATATAGTCCACAAATAGTTTGCAATCCAGGATCATAATGGGCTAATGTACCTTTGTCATAGCATCCCTTTCTATCCAAACTGCATGGTTATTTCCATGGAGGTATCCGAAGAAAGAATTTATCTCCAATTTCGTACTCCATGTCCCTTTGATGGTTTTTAGAATATCTATTTTTTCCAACTATGAGAAGCTTTGACATATTTTTGGATGATTAGAACCTTTTCTATCACATCTTGTATAAGTGTAGGTTAATGTATCATTCTTTCACCAACATTATCTAATGAGGATGTAGTTATACATCCCTTTCCATACAGAGCATGAGATGGATCCATCTAAATACTAATGATGAATCTATTATTGTATGAGAACTCATCCAATGAGATATTATAATCCCATACACCTTTTAATTCTAAAGAGAAGGATCATAGAATATATTCATGCATCTGAATAGTCCTTTCAGATTGGCTATCAATTTTGGTTGGATAGACCATGCTGAAATTTAATTTAGTGCTCAATGTATATTGAAGACTCCATTAGAATTCATATGTGAAACAAGGATCATGATATGAGAAAATCTAGAGTGTAACTACATAAAGTCTCACCTCTTTATTCACAAATATTACAGAATTTGTTTAGGTGAGTGATCTTCCGGAAAAGAAGTAATGTGGGTAATCTTTGTGAGTCATTCCACCACAACCCATATTGTATTATTTTCTTTGGATGTTTTTTAGAGACCCGTGACAATGTCCATAATGACATTCTCACATATCCACATGGTTATACGAAATGGTTTCATGATCCATTTGTTTTTTTCTCTAGAATTTATCATGAAAACATATCATAAACCTAGAGATATACTCAGCAATCTCCTTCTTCATGTTGTCTAACCATAAGTTTTTTTAGAGATCACAGTACATCTTGGATCTCCCTAGATGGATAGATAATGATTATCTATTTGAATTATCATATATATCCTTTTTTATCCTAGATAACGAAGGTACACTATGACTCATTCAAAACCGAATCACACGATCATCAATGATATTGAACTCTTTCAGGTTCCATTCATTTACAACATTCACATTCATTTGTAACTCTGGACCAACTGTTTGTTCCTCCTTAATATTCATTGGGTTATATGGTTGGGAAATAATTTGTGAAAGTTAGGATGTATTCCCTAACATTATAATTTCTAAGTCCATCTTTTTCATATCCATGAAGAAATGGTTTTTCCAACTCCAAAACATGGATTGTGTAGAAGGTTCTTTTCAAACATGAGCATTATCTACCATTTTTTCCTCATTAGGAATATAGTAAATAGATAAATCATATTAATTGAATATATCAAACCATATCATTGGATTGTAGTTGAGCACCATTTGTGGGAATATGAAATTTATTCTATTTCGATCATTATATATGTCAGACTTCTTATTACAGAGGTAGTTTTTCTATATATTCAAGGAAACAATCACAACTAGTAGCTCAAGATCATGTATTTGGTAGTATTTATCATGGATCATCAACATGGATGAGGCATATGATATCTCATTATTAATTTTCATAAGTACAAAACATAATTATTTCTTTAAAACATCACTATATATAATAAATCAATCTCCCCTTCGTGGAAATGAGAGTACATGTGTAGTGATCATTCTTCATTTAAGCTTTATAAAGCATTAATAATATTATTCTAACCATACATAAAATACCATATTCCATATTAACATAGTTAGAGGTATTTAATTTCCTGAGGAATTTCTCACAAATTTTTGATATCACACTACTAAGACAATGAAACTGTTGATTAATGTGACAGTAGGGGGTCATGAAAATTCTTAAATAACCATTATTTTCTAAGGGCATATAGAAATCCCATCACATGTAATCACTTGTCCCATGAATGTAACATTCTTCATCCAGATGTCACACATTCTTAAAATATAATACAAATTACCCTACCTTAATGACACCAATATAAGCCTTATATTATCTTCATGTTCCTATTTTTTCTTCGAGTAGATGATAATATCATCGATAAAAACAACAAAAAATTTGTAGAGGTAATGTCTAAACACTATATTCCAAAAATAAATTCAGTTTACTTGGTAATTAGTAAGTCTGAAGGGAATCACCAAATACTCATTGTTCCCATACCTTATATGGAAGGCATTCTTCTGAATATCTTCATTCGGTGCCTTTAGCTAATGATATTCATAATGAGAATAAACCATTGAGAAGTATTGTGCTCCTCAAATCTAGCTGAACAAGTCATAAATCCTTTGAATATGATAGATTCTATTTATGTTGATATTTTTGAGAACATTTTAATTTATATACAACCACATTTATCCATCCTTATTCATTGAAAAAGAGAACTGGTGTTCCCAAAGGTGATGCACTAGGGATTATGAACCATTTTTCAAAATTCACTTGTATCTACATCTTTAACTCAAGCAGTTTGATATGACTCTCCAATAGGGAAACTTTATATAAGAGTAACTCTAGGAGTGAATTCTATTGAGGACTCTATCTAATGATCCTGAGGAGGTTTAGGAAACTCCTTAACAAATATATTACTATATTCCCTCATAATGGGAATTTCACATAGGTTGATACCTTACATTGACTCAAACATCTGAGCGAGGTATGATTATTCACAATGAACAACACCAAAACTATGGAAGTATTTTCCAAAGAATACTCATGATCACAATTTATTTTTTAGAGGATCCTTGGATGTTTCATAAAATTTAAAGATATCTTATTTTATCAATAGTTTATTTGTGCACTATATAGTGAGAGTCAACCCATTCCAATTATATTTTCAAATTTCACCAATGGAAGTGTCAAGAGTTTCAATGGTTGAATATTCCAACACATGACAATAGGATAAGAGTCCAATACATGGGGGTCAGTGATTTCCACACTTGGTGTTTTTATTGATTTCTCTACTTCAAGGATTATGGGATTCGACTCAATATTTCTTGAAAACATACAAGATATAAAGTAATGTATAAAACCATAATTAAATAATACTTTTTCCATTCCTGAGATAATTGTAAGTGTACCTTTTATGAATTCATTTTAATTCTCCAGTTTATGAGCAGTGAAAACAAAATCCATTCCATAATCCATTTGGATTTGTGGCCGCTGATGCTTATTACCCCCAAGGACTCATGGTTTAGTAAACTTGCTTGAAAAGTTCCCATGTTCCCTATAGAGGTAATGTTGGAACATGGGTGGTTCTCTCCTTTCCTCCACAAAATTATCCCACATACTCATGTATTCTCAAAATTAAGGATCTTGGTGGCCTTATCTCCCACACTTAAATCATTTATCCATCCCTTTGAGGGTATTTTAGTGATGCTTCTTCCGAGATTTTTTGACATGTGGGTGGTGGATTTTTCATTAATCCATTATCATGAGATCCTCACATAAGGAACTCAATCATTAATTTAATATCCCTATAGACATGTAATAATTCTCCAAACTAAATATCCACTTTGAGGGCACATCTAAAAGCTTCTTTATAACTCCATAAGTTTTTAATTCCATGAGCCTTTCAAATGTGTGTCTTTAAACAACAATAAAATCTATCAATTTCTCTATCATCGTTGATAAAAAATCCTTATCATACCTTGAAATTAATGTAAAATTTTATTCATTTGATGTTAATAATTCTTTATACTTTTTATTTAGAAATATTAATTATATCTCAATCTCTGTAAGTTGATTTTGAGGGAAATACTTGTTAAGAAAAATTATCATAATGTCTTCCTAGTCCATCACATAAATATAGTACTTCATCTTGGTGTTATTCATCAAATCCCCCCACTAATTGGCCTCTCCATTTAAATGGTAAATTTCAAGAGTAACCTTATCCATCTTAAATCAATTAAGAAAATAATAGTTATTCTCTATTGAGTGTAACCATCATTCTGTGACTAGTGAATTAGAATATCCAATAAACTACGGTGGTCATTTCCATATAAGACAGTAGATAACCAATTGCTCCCTCTTATGTGAAGGAATAAATTCCACATATATAATGTTATCTTTTTTAATTCAGATAGTTCTGTAAACAATCCTATGAAAATTTTACCTCCACCCCCCCCCCAAACCATTGGGGATGTTGTTTTTGAAAACACTAAATTGTCCCTCGCACTGATTTTTTGGCTAGTTTCATCTAGTTCCCACCACATTCTAAAATATAAAAGGTTAGAACAAAACATAAGTTAACCAGTAATCAAATATTTAACCCATTCTAATATTAACTCTGAATGAGTATCATCTCATATATTTATGTTTATCATTTTCAAAAAACAATCTTCTTGGGTGCATACTAATATTTAGTCTCGTACTATGGGCTTTCACTAAGGTTCCCAAATCCAAATTCCAAAATTTACCAAACTGTGATCTGATACCAGTAATAGAGACCCTTATTTTTCATAAATGACTATTACATAATTTAAAATTTGATAACTTAAAATCATTATAAAACCATGATCCAATGTTTTAGAATCATGGGAAAATTAGTGCCATACATATCATTTACCAAATAAATCACAAGCATTTATTTAATTCCCTATTCTCTATATTCTTATTGTCCATTGATTTCTCTTTATTAAATGTTGTCAAAAGGGCATATAAATCAATGCAAGTGGTGAGATACAATCATAGTAAGAGGATAAATAATAGGGTGATAAAAATAATTATCATTATTACATAAGTGTAGGATCATGATCATGAGAGGAAGCAATAATAAACGGATCGAAGTTTGGAAATGAAAAAAATGAAACATCATGTCTTAGTGGTCAACTACCACACAAAGTTGTTATAATTCTTCAACCCCAGTTTCTCGAAATAGGTTCACTATTTCTTTACATTGGCATGATAAAAATAATGTAGTAAGCCAAAATACATAGTAGTTTAGTAGTTTTGGAAAACCGGATACATACAATGGTTCAACATTACAACTTGATAAGAAATAAAACAAATATGTTTTGTTGGGAACATCCAAAACTCTATGTTTATAATGGATGGTAATTCATAATAAACATGTTCATGTCTTGAGAAAATAAAATATAAGAAAGGCTTGATCTCAGTTTCCCAATAAAGTTGAGAAATATAGAGAAAGATATAGTAAACATAAACATTAGGGTCTTTGAGTAACAAAAAAAAAGTTCCTTTAAAAATACTCGTGAACACAATGTGGTAGGAATAAGAGATGAATAAATAATTCCATAATAAAGAATAATCATGGGTATTCTAATAGTCATATACCACATGAACATTAAATCAATTATTTTATAAAGAAGTAATGAAAAATGTAAAACATAATAACCAAATAGTTCAGTCTATGTTCCAAGACCATAATTATAATTTTTTCAAGGCCTCATCCAAGACCATAGTGTTTCTCATGAGACCCACCGATGCACTGAGTTGATATAGAGGGCCCCAACCAACACAAACTAATTCCAATTAATTCCACTTATAATTGGGAATAAATATAAAATAATTACACATTTATTTTGAAACTAATATTAGAAATGTTAAAAACTTTCCATATACATTGAACATATACACTAACCATTCGATGTAAATTGTTTAATGGTATTAAGATAGAACATTCACATTAAAGAATAATTAGAAACACTTCAAAAAAATATTTTATAATATATCATAAGATATAAACCTCCATGAAATACAATATTCATCAAATAATGTTGAAATAAATAATGATACATTTAAATGACACTATTTATAGATTCTTGGGGAAATAATCCTTAAACATTCCAAAGTGTCCCATCCCTCCTTGAAAAATAAAAATCACAAACCATTAGAATATCATGAGAATAATGGTACTATTTATATGATATAACAAGGGTAATTAAATAAATAACATTCAAGGAATAATTTGTGACCATGTAATATATCTCATAAATGTTTATGTGAGGTTTGAAAAATCTATTTTACTTTGGAAAGATGAGTTCTTTCAGAAAATCATTTGTATTATTCCTAAATCTAGATTTAATCATAAATATTCCAAAAAAATGTAATGACATTGATATTACATTTTAGGAATAAATTATATCCCACTGAAGTGAAATCCTGCAAATGAATTTATTTAAAAATCCTTAGAATTAAAACACTTTACTCCAATTTAATGATTTCATTAAAGATATTTTAAATTGCAAAGGAATGATTGATTTAATTAAACATGAAATGAACCAAAATAGTTTTTCATGTTAAAATGTGTGATTTTGGAAAGATAAATCTCACTTAAAACATATTATATAGTGATAATCAAAATAACTAACAATTCAAGAGTTTCCATTAATTGGGCTTGATTTTGGAAGAATTTTTGAAACATTTTTTTAAAACATGTAACATCCATAAAATATAGAAGGATTATTATTGGTACACATATATGGCCCAATGAAAAAGAATTTATGAGTAGTATATATAATAAATAGGAATTTCATTTAGGTTAGTTGAGAATAAGAGCAACCTGAATGAAAATGAGGTCCAGGTAGGAAATAATTACAACTTTGTAATCAATTGAATAATATGCCCAATAAATAATTAAAATAAAATTATACATTGAATATAATGAAAATAAATATATTAATGACCTGAAACTTCAATGGTAAGTATAAATACACCATACACATGTAATCGTAGTGAATAACAAATATCATACAAAAATAGAAGTGAGATGAAGAAAATCATACCTTATGCCTAAAGGTGTTATCCACATGATTTAATGACCTGTATAATTAAATTTAGGTTTATTAATTAGTTATTATATTACATAATCACTATTTAATAGGAATATTATATCATTATTAGGTTAATTGATGATATTTTTAATGGGTTATGAATTTCAATTTCATTGATAAGGTCCATTTGATTAATAATCAGTATACTTATAAACAAGAATGGAAAATCATGAAAAATGTGGATGGTTGTCCAGAATTGAATTTATATTATTTTATTGAACATTCATAATGTAACATTGTTATAAATTTCAATTTTTTACTCTATTTAAGATGAATCCTTTTATAAATTTTATAATGATAACAATTTGTGTTAAATGGCGGGGTTTTAACACAATGAACTCATTTTGCATTGAAAATCAATACCACGTTTAAAAATGTTTCCTAAAACATAGAGGAAACATAATACATATATTATAGTCTTGTTATTTCATAATAATAGTCTCATAACCTGAATTGAATTGGGAAATTGAAATATATAACTCATCGTCCTTGAATGTGGTAAATTAGCACATATCATACGATGTTTTTAACATCAAGAATAAAAGAATTATAAAAGAGATATGATTAAAACATATTCCAAAATCATATAAAAATTATTGAAAATGTACGGTACTGGATATTTCATAAAATTTAGATGAGTATAGGTGAGTATAGAAAAGAAAACATTGGAACTTGAAAATAAAGTAAAATAATTAAAAAGTGGAATTTACCTCTTGAATTAATCTTCCTTCATAGCCTCATTAGGGGAGGGATTTTGAATTTTTATGAGAAAATGAGATATTTTACATGGGGGAGGAGGTTGGGATGAGATTTTATCTGAATTTAGACAAGTCACAATGATTTAGAGAAATTTAGAGAAGAACGAGTGGGGGGGGGGGGTTATAGTGAAGGAGATGGGTAGTTTTTTAATATCTTAATCATTATATTATTATTTTTTTCTAGAATAGAAATAATATTTATTTTGGTGACCATGAATAGTAATATATTCTTTTAAGATTGAACTATGTGGTCTTACATCATACTTACATCACCTATGACTCAATAAATCTCGTATATAGTATTTATCTTAAATTAGTGTATTTTACTATTCACCTAAAATTGAACTATTATAGAATAACCCAAAAATAAAATATAACCACTTTTCAACATGTATAATCCAAAAATGAATTATATTATATAAAAAAATTCAAAATATGTTAAATTTAATTTCTCAATAAAATCATTATTTAATTGAAAAATACAGATTTTAAATTTAAGTCTAATTTTGAAATAATTTAAAAAATTATCCAAGACCTCATTAAATTATACAAAAATCATGGTAAAACATAAAATTTATTTAGGATTATATATTATTAAAATTAATTTTAATTATATTTATTAATTTAAGTAGAAATAAAATGTTTATCACTCACAGAAATTCCAATACTTAAGCAATAATTTACAAAATGTTCTTTTTCATTTCTAATGTGCCTAAATATTATTTATAAATAAATGGGTGATGATACAATTCATAAGGTTATATTACTTTTCATAAGGGTGCATTACTATTAAAAGGTATATTTTAATATTGACCAAATATTATGTTTGTTTTTGTAGACTCTAAACATCACATTAAAATCAACTATGTATATCCGATTTTTGAAATTAAAAACACAGAAGAGGAAAAATCTTGTATCTTGCTTATGTTATAACAATGTTTTGTTTTGTAGGGACTCAGTGTTTCATGCAATAAATATTAAATTTATTTTAAAATCCTTAGGGTGTTATATTCTGCTCTCATTATAAAATTTTCATCCTGAAAATTCTAAATTGATCTTTAAAATGTAATGGTTGATACTTGAAACTTCCCTTGTGGGAAACACATATCAGAAATACGGTAAAATATCCTTTTAATAATAGGGAAAGGGAAATTCATCAGTTACTACAAAAAAACTTATTATAATTATACATCAAGGTCAGGGATGAATAATCAATCCTAAACATTCTAATTAATAGTGATAAAGAAGATGCTCAAATGAAATATCATAACCACAAAACAATATACTATGGTTATGAAAAATTTCATTGATATCATCAAAAAATATGATAATATGACCAAATATAATTATGACCCCTCTCCTAGAGTTGAGGAATTATTCCAATCTTATATGAGTAAAAATATACTTTTCTATTTTATAAACATAACCTTATACTTTGTTTATTCCTTGAACTATCTATACATTATATCTTAGCACAGATTTCACATTTTGTGTAATTAGAATCTAAAAACATATAAAATAATAAAGTTAAACCATTCCATATATTGTTTAATATTATAAAGGATAATGATAAAATATATTATAATAATTCTCATATCCATCATTTTTATATCTTGGAACACAAGGTCCTTGGAAATCCTCATTTTTTATAGAACTCCATGATCTATCCTTATCAATGCTTCTGCTATATTATTTTCCATCAATCAACATGTAGCATCCCTAAATTTTCACATCACAAACATCCTAATATATTAATCATGTGTCCTCTTAAAATTAGGTAATAACTCAAATTAACAGAAAACCATATTAGAAAAAATACATTCCTCCTTACACATGATATTAGACATATTACTTATATAAAAAAATGTTGTAATCTACATCAACGGTATCATAGAACAGATGTAGACAAATCAATAATAAGTTTTTAGGTTTCCAGTACTTATCCAAATAAATAATTTCTTCATAATTATCTAAATAATCATGGATATATTTATGGATGTATTTCCCATAACCATATTCTTTCCCGAGATATTAACTTTCCACTAAGTCACATATCCATGGTAAAATTCATTATACAACCTCAAATTCATAATAAAATATTACAATAGTAAAATCATCATATATTCCATAATTCTTAAGACTTGTACGTTAATGAACAAATATTCAAATTACATGATTTGTGATGATTCATATTAATCAATATACATCATCTATGGAAGTATCATGACTTGATCATTATCCAGTAACATAATTGAGCTATATTCCTTTAATAATTGGGACATTGATTCAAATTGTGTCCAATCTCCTTGCAGTTGAAGTATTATACATTCAAATACTTTTTATCGCCCATGAAATCAAAAAATTGGCATACTTTTCATCCAAACTTATAATAAACTCCCATTACCTCAATGCATTTCCATGGTGATTCTTTCCACAGTTATCACATGTGGGAAAAATCTTCTTTCCCTTATTCCCTTTAGGAATTTTATTCTCAACCATCCCATTTTGCTTTTTCCCATAAATCCATACGACTAATAGAAGTCATTACATTCCTATTTAACACATTATACAACATTCATCTACTGATGAGGAAACATGGGAGACAATCTTGCTACGAAATTATGACTTAAGACCATCCAAGATATGATCCTTTTTAGTCATTGCATCATGTGGATTGGAGATATTCTCATTTCTTCTGGTTGGTTCCATTTCAAATCAATTACATATAATTATGAACTATCTATTGAGAATAAATTAATGCATCATAAATCAATGAACCACTTACATTTGTTGATTTAGAGGCGTTAATCCTTAATAATGGTGGGTAATGAAGATTTAAATTATCATAAGCATATCCCCTCTGATTGTAAAACCATGTGCGCAGAAGGTCCATTTTTGTTTAAGAGGAGACCCTGGGTCAAGCCCGAAACTCCTTGTATGATTTGTTACTACTAGGTACATCTATTCTAGAACCAAGTACACTTTTAATATCCACGCATGGATGAATTTTCTATAAAGATCCACAGAACATCTTCCTTTACAAAATTCGTGGATGTTCGTGAATACTTATACTCAAATACTAGATTAGGATTTTGTTCTCTAATATACATTATCTAAATCAAAATTACATTTTATCTACTAAACATAATTTAATACCAAATGTAATGCCCCCACCCTAGTTGCCCAGCACTGGTGCATTATTTCATTACATTGGAAGGATTACAAGAAATTCATATCCTAAAGGACAGAGTAATTTAATAGTTTTGAAAAACCATGTACACACATACGTTCAACATCAAAACATGAAAATAAATACAACTTATATGTTTTAATGGGAACATCTAAAACTCCATGTTTAACCAAGAATGACATTCATAATAAACATCTTCAAGTCCTAAGAAAATGAAACCATTGAAAGGGGTGAGATCAGATGCTTAGTAAAGGAAACATATAATATGGAAGATATCATAGACATAAACATTATGCATGGTGAATAACTAAAAACACATGACCATAAAAATAATCGTGAACACATTATGGTATGAATAAGAGGTTAATATACAATACCATAAAAAAATTCATGGGAATTATACTAGTCTAATAACCATAAGAAATTTAAATTAAATTTATAATTAATAAGGACTTCATAATACATGACATCATAACCATACCATCATAGTCTCATAACAAGACCATAAATATCAATTTTTTCAGGGCCTTGTGCCAAGACCATTGTTTTTCCAATGAGACATACCAATACATCAACGAGATATAGCAGGTTCCACCTATCACATACTAAGTAAAATTAATTCCTCTTATAAATGGTGATAAATATAAAAAACAAAAAAATTTATATTGAAAATAATATATAAAATTTAAATAAATTTCCCTTTATATTAAACATAACCACTTACTATTCGAATTAAATTGGGGGATTTTTTCATTATAGATCATAAAAATTAAAAAAAATAGATATCCTTCACCAACATATTTTAGATGATATCATAAGATATAATCATATATTAAATTTTTTTATCAAAGTATGTTGACATAAATAATGATAATTTTAAATAAGACAATTGAGAAATTCAGGAGGAAATAATCCATATTTAGTCCAAAGAATCCCACCCCGCCTTAAATCATTCAAATCATAATCCCTTAAAATATCATGAGAATAAGGAGAGTCTTGTTGTGATATTATAGGGGGTACTAAATTTGAAAAATTAAAGGAATAATTACTTAACAAGCCATATATCTCATAAAATTTAATTTGAGGTGAGAAAAATAAATTTTACTGTAGAAAGATGAGTTATTCAGGAAAATTATTTATATTTGTCATTAATCTGTGATTAAACAGGTATTTACTAAAAAATAAAATGGAAGGAAATAATGATTTTATTTTAGGAATAAATTCTTTCCTACTGAAGTGAAATCATGTAAAAAGTGCTTTAAAAGAAGATTCAAGATTAAAACATTCTTATGCGGTTTATGAAATTCATTAATGACATTTTAATGTAAAAATTAATGTTTTCTTTAATAAAACCAAAAATAAACCAACATATATTTTTCATGTAAAATTGTGTTATTTTATAAATATATATCTGGCTGAAAACATATTATATAGTGAACATCAAAATAGGAATGAATTTGATAGGTTCCTTGGATAGGGTATGCATTTCGAAAGAATTTTTTAACGATTATTTTAAAACATGTAACTCCCCATAAAATAAAGATGGATTATGATTGATAAAAATATATATAAATTTAAAAAAAAAATTGTGGAGTAAATAAGAATAAATAATAATTTCATTTATTTGAGTATAAAATAAGAGCATCCCGAATAAAAATAGAGGTTAGGGTAGAAAATAATTAAAACATTGTAATCAATTGAATTTTATGACCAAAAATTAATAATCATCCAATGATACCTTCAATAACATGAAAATAAAGAGAATAATGATATGAAACATGAATGAACAGTATTCATACACAATACACTAGTAATAGTAGTGAGTAAGAAATATCTCACAAAAATATAAGTGAGATGTAGAAACCCCTACCATAAGTCCGATGATTTTCTTAACATGTTCTTAATGACATAATAATAAAATATAGGTTCATTAATAAATTATCCTAGAACGGAATCTCATTTATAATTATTTATTATAATCATATTATTTTCATTCATGCCCTTTTTGATTGGTTAAGAGGTACAATTTCATTGTTCAGGTCTAATTGTTTCGTTATTGGTATACTTATATACATGAACGGGGAATCATGTAAATAGAGGATGGTTGTCCAGAATTGAAGTGATATGTTATTATTGAACATAAATAAGTTTACGGGGTTTTAAATTTCATTTTTTTACTTTGAGTGAATATGAGTAATTATAAAAATTATTTAATGACAACTGTTTGTGTTAATTCGTGGTTTTATAACACAACAAACTCATCTTGAATTATAAATAAATACCATGTGTACAAAAAGATTCCAGAACCATAGATGAGAAATTATACATATTTTATAGTCAGGTTTAACCTTAATAGGGGTTTCATGTCTAGAATTGAATATGGTAATCGAAATAGAAAAACCATCGTCCTTGAATATGATAAATTAGCACGTCTCGGATGGTTTTTTTACAACTATCATAAAATAAGGCTAAAGTATAGATGATAATAAATTATTCCATATTGATTAAAACAATATAGTACATGTAGGGTTCTAGATTTCTCTTAACATTTGGATGAGGAGAGGTGAGGATAGAAAAGAAATCTATGTAAGTTGAAATGAAAGAAGAAGAATTGTAAAGTAGAATTTACCTCTTGAATTAATCTATCTTGGGAGAGTATTAGGTCTTTTTATGAGACAAAGGGATTCTGTACATAGGGGAAGATATTGGGGGAGATCTGAGTAGAATTTAGGCAAGTAACAAGGCTTTATAGGAGTGAAGAGAAGAGGGGGTGATGGATATTTTTATAGTGGAGGAGAGGAGTAATTTTTCATTTTCTGAATCATAATTTTCCTATTTTTCTACAGAATAAAAATATTATTGAATATTTTTATCAATAATTGTAATATTTTAATTTATGTTCCAACCAAGTGGTCTTACATCAGCCTTAAATTATCTATAAGTCAATAAAACATGTGTTTAGTAGTTATCATAAATTATTGTATTTTATTATTTACACACAATTTATATATTTTCTAAAATCCCAAATATTCACCATGACCATTTTTCAACATTTTGAATCCAAAAATAATGTCCATTTTATGAAAACTATTTTCTAAATATGGGAAATTTAATTTTTATATAATATCATTATTTAATTGAAAATTCAGATTTGAAATTTAAAACTGATTTTCTAATACATTATAAAATTAACCAAGATCACATAAAATTATCCCAAAATCATTGGAAAAAAATATTTACATAGGAAAACATTTTATGAAAAATGAATTTTAGGTCCATTTAATAATATTAATCAGTAAGTAAATATTTTACACTTACAAAAATACCAATAATTAATCAATAATTTATAAGTTTTCCCTTTCAAATATATTGTGCTGAAATTTTATTTATAAATCCATGGGTGAGGTAATCATTCTAAATTTGATATTACTATTTATAAGGGTACATAAATAATCATAAGGTCATGTTTTTATTCACCAAATATTATGTTGATTCTATCAGACTCCAAACAACCCCCTGAATGCAAATGTGACTATTAGTTTTTTAAAATTCAAAACACAAAAGTGAAAAAATAATGTTTATTGGATAGGTTATTACAATGTGTTGTTTTTTTGAATCAATGTCCCAGGAATTTAATATTAATTTTTTCTAAAATCCTTGGGGTGTTACAGTTTTGAGCAAATATAGCATCATGTTCTGGGATATTTTATTTTCTCATGAGATACTTCACATTACCCAATGAAATGGAGCTCTATATAATTCTGGGTGCCCCCATCACATCATAACATTAACATTTAGCTGATTAATTTTGGTCACACCCATAAAAACATAAAATTAACATTATGATGCACACCACATGGTATATATTACAATATTAGACATTGTTAGATCTGAAAGGATCCTATGTACTCTAGGGGGGTGAATTAGAGAATGGATATTCTTTTCAAACCTATTAATTCACCACTGGATCATGACCTCATTATTACAATGGTCTATTATTATGCACTTTAATGTTAATTTTGATCATATACTTTCTAAATTTATCTAATGATAATTCACTAAAAGTAAATTAATATATAAATCACAAGGAAACATGTATTTTTACATGGTTCACCCACACTGGGATATATCCAAGGAATATACAACGAAAATGTTCCAATTATACCAAATTCACTATGTCTCACTACCAAAATTTTGTTCAGGAAAGTTCAATTCTAGGCTCAGACTCACTTCATTTACCAGATTTAGGTTCTTCTAACTACATTCCAAAGGGTCACTCCCTTTTCCTCTTCCTATGGATCACTATTAGTGGAATGGATCACCACCACCCTCTTCAAATTCTCACTACTCTTATAAGGGACCCAATAATAGTTGATGGACTTCTATGTCCCTTTATTTACATGAAAGTACTCACCCTCAACTATATATCGAATCTATGATGATGTATATTTTTCACCCATAGATGAAATCAAAATTTCAATATATTGTCAGTTATCAGAAATTTCTTTCATGAACGGTTCCTCTTTAAATTTCCATGAGTCTTCTGTAGAATACCTTGATTCCTCTATGAAATGTGTTTCACGACATGGTGGTAGTGCTTCATGGACCTTTTATCATCCATATATTGTCCCTACGTTGTGAACACATTCTTCCTCCATTTATCACCTCTCCTCTATAGACAACCCTAACTTGCACAGACTATCTCGGCTTCTGTCGATCGTCTCATTCCACCTTCAACTTGTTCTACCCCCAAAAAATTTACACATTAGACCTCTCCTACTTTTTAGGCCATTTTACATTGTGGGAAAAAATACACCACCAAACCCCTTTCCCATATTGTATTCTTGGAACTCATATCCTTTTATAGAATCCACCATGCAAACCTCATCTCCTTTGAAAAATTATTCCTCATAAACAACAAATCATTTGATGACTCCCCCATGAGCACTTTTGGGCATAATAGAATTTATTCCTAGAGATAATATGATTTATAATGAAAATCATAATTTGTATTGACCCTCCTCCCATGGCCATGAACCTTGTTGACATGGGTAGTAACATTTAGCCTTTTAAGTCTCACTTTTCCTGGGGTGTTACATTATCCACCACTTTAATGAAAAACGCCCTTATTGTGGACACCAATCCTCAAACCCAGGCAGTGCCTAAGCACTTTCAGCTGGGTATTGGATCTGATACCATTTTGTTACGAACCGCCTCCTCGGACCATGAACCTTGTCATCTGTCCCCATGGGTCTCCTGTAAGACGTTGGTTGCCTTCCCATCACAACATAGGCTATTACTCACTAGGGTCGCTTATCAGACTAATGAATCTCCCCACATGACAACACATGTTCTTTCAGTGTTTTTTTTCTTCACTCACACACACCATGGGAAACATCCTTGAAGGTCACCCATCCTGATTAATACTCCAGGCCAAGAATTCATAACTATAGAATTCAAATCAGGTAGTCTCCTAAAAAGAAATCTCCACCTTGTTCGATTGGGTAGTAAAATTTAGCCTTTTATGTTTCACTTTTCTAGAGATGTTACATTATCAACCCCTTTATGCACAACACCCTCATTGTGGACCCCAAGCCTCAAAAATAGGCAGTGCCTAAGCACTTCCGGCTGGGGTATTGGCTCTGATACCATTTGTCATGACCCGCCTCCCCGGGCCATGAACCTTGGTATTTAACCCCATAGGTCTCCTATAATATCTTGGTTGCCTTCCCAGCAAAACATAGGCTATTACTCACTAGGGTCTCTTATTAGACTAATGACTGTCCCCACAGGCCAACACATGTTCTTTCAGTCTGTTTTGTTCTCACACACACACACACACTGGAAAACTTCCTAGAAGGTCACTCATCCTGATTACTACATTTGGCCAAGCATTCTTAACTCTAGAGTTCAAATAAGGCAGTCTCCCGAAAAAAGGTGCACCTTGTTGGAATGGGTAGTAACATTTATCCATTTAAGTGTCACTTTTCCAGGGGTGACACATAAAAGGCTAAATGTTACTACCCATGCCAACAAGGTGCACCTATAATTTCTGGAGCCTACCTGATTAGAACTATACAGTTAAGCATGCTTGGCCTAGAATAGTAATCAGGATAGGTGACCTTTTGGGATGTTTTCGTGGGTGTGTGTGAGTGAGGACAAAACACATTGAAAGAACTTGTGTTGACCTGCGGGGAATGTAATTAGTCCGATAAGTGACCCTAGTGAGTAATAGAATTTTTTGTGCTGGGATGACAACCAAGGTATAACAGGAGACCCATGGGGTCAGATTACAAGGTTCATTGCCCGGGGAGGTGGTTCGTAAAAAGTGGTATCAGAGCCAATACCTAGCCGGAAGTGCATAGGTGTTTCCTGGGTTTGAGGCTTGGGGTCCATAATGAGGGAGTTGTGCTTTAAAGGGATGGATAATGTTACACACCTAGAAATGTGACACTTAAACAACAAAATGTTACTACACATGCCAACAAGGTGAACCTTTTTTTTCAGGAGCCTACCTGATTAGAACTATACAGTTATTCATTCTTAGCATGGAGTAGTAATCTAGATGGGTGAACTTTTGGAAAGTTTCCCATGGTGTGTGTGAGTGAGGATAAAATACAATAAAAGAACATGTGTTGTCCTTTAGGGACAGTCATTATTCTGATAAGAGAACCTAGTGGGTAATATCATTTCTGTGAGGGGAAGGCAACCAAGGATTTACAAGAGACCAATGGGGTTAGATGACAATGGTCATTTCCTGGTGAGTCAAGTCATGACACACTTAGTAATCCTAGGATTAGCATTGCTTATATCGAAAACTAGATATAAAAATATATCTAATACATCTTACCGAAACATTAGATGTTGTACCACCTTCACCGCATGTTTCTCTATATGCGAACATATTTTCCTATGTGAAACATGTAACACCACTCTTCTTTCATGACTTATAACCTCATCCATGAATCTAACACTCATGGCTCCACTAATCCATGAGTCATTTCCGAAAACGACCAGCCATCCCACACACTAAATGCCTTCCCAAAACCATTGGCCTCACGCCAACCCAAAAAATACCTATGAATGTATTTCACTATGTGGTATTTAAACAATGATTTTCAGTCCATATATAACTACTATACATAAATTTACCTTTTTAAATTTTTTTTACCATTTCACAGTCCCTGAACTGTGTACTCATACATGGAGAATCCTCCATTTCTAAAAACAAAATACCCAATTTTGAGGTCCAAATATTTGGAAAACACAGTGAAACTATAATACCATTAAAAAAATACTTCAGTAAACACCAATCATACTCATCTATTTTTTTAACAAGCACAATCAGAACAAAAAACACAAAGAGGCCACAGAGAGGGATTTTCCCCAACATACATAATATATCCCATGGAAAGGAATTGATTTCATTTCATGATGAATACAGTAATAAAAATTGGGATTCCAAATAAATTATGGAATAAAATTCATTGTGTAATAATCATCAACATTGAGTAAAGATGGAACAATCTTTAGATGTAAAATGTGTATTTTTTGAGAGTTGATTTTTTTGGGAAACATTGTTTTTGTCATAAACTCATATAGAAAAATCCCAATATAATAGAAAATATTTTTTCATGAAAATGAAATTATATTTCAGGATTATCGATAGTGAAAATTCTGTAAAAGAGGGAAATCGCAATGAATCATAGCTGGTATCGAGAATTCACCTTATCTTATGTCTGAATTCTTTCATCACTTTAATATACTATTCAATGAAATTAGGTTCATTAATTTTAAAATCCAAAATCATTTAACCATGAATTTAATTAATTATGGTTTTATTATCATCATTTATAGGATTCTAGATGAGTTATTGAGTTTAATTTCATCTTTTATGAGTTGTAATTTTCTAAGTTTCCATCATCAATAAACATGTATACATGAATGAATGTACAAGTAAAATGGGGATTAATATCTAGAATTGTTAATATAAATTATTAATGATGTTATAGAATTATAAATTATCTTTTAAATAAAATTATTACATGTTATAAGGATGAATCATTAGATGAAATTTAATGATGTTCTATTTAGGTTAATTTTGGTGGAATTTCGATCAAAATAAACTCGTTATATTTCATCATTTTGTATTATTTATATCAAAGTTACATAATATATAGGGGTTGTAACATAAATTTTAAAACATGTTTCATACATTATAATAGTTATATTTACATCATTGCCGGAATAAAAGTAAAATTAATGTGCATCATAGACATTGTCAGAAAATTGATACATCACAAGGAACAATTTCATTATTAGAATAAGAGGGAGAGAGGGAGAGTAGATTAATTATGATTATTCCATTAACATGATAACATAATAGTATATCAAAAATAATAGATTTACCATTACATTTGGACAAGATACATAGATGGGAGGAGAATAAATGAAATGAATTTGTAATGAAATTAAAAGAAAAGGGAAAATGATTTTACCTCTTGGATTTATCCTCCTCGAGAAACCCCTTATAGAAAAGGATTTGCTCATTTAATGAGAGGAAGGTATTTTTGACGTGGTAGAGAGGTTTTATGATTCGTTTGGGTATTATTTGGTCAAGGATCAATGATCTATAGGTTGTGTGGAAAATAGGTGGTGGTTGGTGGTATTTATAGTGGAGGAGTGGGGTATTTTCTCATTATTATATTCATTATATTTATATTATCACCAAAGAATATGATTAGTTTTACCATTATCACTATATATGTTTAAATAATGAAGGATATTTCAATACTTTTGACTTATATCAACATTACAACATCCATTACTCCATAATTCAAGTATATTGTTTTTATTGTAAATTATCATATTTTACTATTCATTAAAAAAATATATTATATCAGAAAAATCCCAAAAAATCATAAATTAATGTATTCATAAATTATAATTTAAAAACAAGATCCATTTATTAAAAAATTCCTAAATAATAGTAATTTAATTTTTATTTAAAATCATCATTTACTTGGAAAATACAAATTTTAAAATTATAAAATATTTTTTAAATCTTTTGAAAATTACTTAAGGTATCATAAAATTATCATAAAATCATAATACATATAAATAGTAATTTAAGAATAAATTTTATGAATATAAATTATATTTTATATTATAAAATTATTCATAAAATATTAATTAAATATTTATTATTTACAAAAATACCAACACATAATTAATAATTTTCAAAACATTTACATATATTGTCTCAAATATAAGAATAATATAAATTCATTTATTGGATGCCTAAATTTTGTTTATTATTTCTAGGGTGAGGATACTATTAAATTGGCTAGTTTACTATTTATAAGGGTTATATTTCTATTCCTAACTTCAAGTAACTATTTCGTCAATATTTGATCCTTAACTTCTATTAAAACTTCTTAATTAAATATTTATTTGTTTATAACGTATTTATTATTCTATAAAATTGATTTTATGTTATTTAAACTATATGAAATTACTATAAGAATTAAATATTACATTGATAAAATTTAACGTCGTTACACATATTCTCATATTTTTTTACATGTCTACACTGTTTACCTAATTTGAGCATTTGAGGTCACAACTTTTTATGTTTCCTTCTAAGGTAATGAATAGATGTATTAATTATCACATGCATAAGAATTGTGGTATTCATGAAGAACCTAGTTTGAGATAATGTATCTTTCTAATATATTGGTGGTTATGTTTCCAGTTTTCCAAAGACCCTAAAATAATACAGTATTTGGGCCTCTGATTTTATAATTATTTAAGTATTCCACAATAGTTATGTGTTGAATATGTATTAAAAGATAGGGTTTTTTTAGTTGGTATTAGAATAATTATTTAAATAACAATTAGAAACTAGGATGATAAAACACTGGTGAGATCAATTGGTATATTACTAAATAAATGTCTAGAAATAGCTCTAAGGATAAGTGTAAGTATGAGTTAATTAAATAATATTTTTATCAATCATCCCAATTTATTTTATTTGAATTATTTTTTAATTTTAATTTAATATAAAAAATATCATCCTTTTGAACTATTTTAATTTAAGAACTCATATTGTCAACCAAACCACGAGATTAATTTTAAATTAATTTCATCCACTTATAGGATTAAAAATTTGAAAAATGGATTCCATATTTTCAATCAGAAAATTATTAATTTATAATAAGTTCAAAGTAGTTTTTGAAAAAAATAAATTTTGAATGTATAAGAATTTAATTACATCGGTTAAGGTAAAATCAAACATAACTAAGGACTAATACTTAAACATAAGGACATAAATGAATTAGAAACATGTATAAAATCTTTTATAAAGCCATATTTAGGCACTAAAACTACATTAAAATACTCTTTAACATTATGTTATCCAATTTAAAGAGGAAAAATGATGGTGGACCCCCCCTTCAGAGACATTCCTAGAGTGCCACTCATCTTCCTCTATAAAAATCCCCCTTTAACTCCCACTTCCTCAAACCTATCAGTACACATTAGATTTACCAATATATTACTAAATATTTCATAAAAATCTATAAAATCATCCTAGAGGCCTCCTATAGGGAAAAAATAAATCCAAGGAATCCATTTGGTGAAAACCAAAAAGAGTTTCCTGAATAATTTCTAACATTCTTCTTCGGGTTCTTTAATTTAATTTCAATTCTCCACCACCTCAACACATTATATTCAATTATTTTATAATAAAAAGGTACACTAAATATACTAGGTTGTTTCTATTCTATGTTTTCTACCTAAACATACACACACTTCCATCCAATGGGAAATGAACATACTCTTTATGTGAATGACAAACTACCACCCCACAAAATGATGATTGCTCATTTTTTCATTATCACCAATCATGGATGAAATTATAATGGAAAATATTTTTAAATATGATACATAATATATTTATAATGTATTAATTCTTCTGTAATAATTATTTAGAACATGAATTTATGATTTCCGTCTTGTGTAAATACACTAATTTCGTTTAACGAAGTGTGGACAAACACCCCCTCAAAGCAATGCGATTAATTAACACACTACATGGAATGCATTAGGGATGATTTTAGTTAAATAATATGATATATATGAAATGATAATTTAAATTTAATTAATATATATATATATATATATAATTAATTTTCTTTCCTTCTTTATAAATGACAATTAAAATGGAAATAACTTTTATGCGTACATAGGACTTACTATCTAAACGAACACTATATTATATTTCAAAATTATATATTACATAGAATATTACAATACAAATATAATTAATATAAATTATATTTTTATAATTTTTTTCTTTTTGGATGTTATAACATAATTATAATTATAAAATATATATAAAATGGAGAAACATGCAATGAATAAAGTGACTATTACCCAAAGTGAAACCCTAATAGAGGATTGTTAACTACAAGGAAATATAAGATCATAATAACAAAATATATGGTACTATATATAAAAACATTATATTATAAATATTATATAATAAAATTACATTTATTATATATGAATCTTATATGAGTACAATGAGTGTCAAGACACATGGTAAGAGGATTTCATTGCACCTTTTTATTTTCAAATTATACATTCCTTAATCTCCACTTGAATCATTTTTGTGGTGTGTATACTGACAATGAATATATTATATTACTCTTATTATTAATTTTTTTTATTTTACAAATCCATTATATTATATTTCATTCATGGGATTTATGTTTGAAATGTTACCAAATCAGTAAGATAGTTTTTCTCAATTTTAATTCATTGAGTCGCATTACATGTTATGAACCTATATATTACCATGAGGTGTATATAAAACATTTAAAATATTATATAATGAATATACTTAATCAAATTATATTTTAAAATTCATGTAATTTTATTTTCTTAGATGGGGAGTATGGTTCAATTCTAACAAATGGTAAATAATTATTTAAACAATATCATCCATTTTCGAGATTGTTTATGTTAGTAGCTACATTAGGGAAATTTTATAATACATATCTTAATAAATATCATGAATTTTTTCCCCTATATTTATTAAATTCATTTTAATTTATTGGTACCATCCCCCCCTTTGTTACATAATATCATTAAGGAAGTTTTTTAAGAATGTCCAATTCTACCATCTCTTTAGTCAAAAATATGTGTTGCTTCCAACCCATGATTTATAAATAGGATTTCAAAGAATGTAATACTATTATACTAAAATATTTTAGAGTTGTTTTTTACCATTTTTATCATTAGTAATGTATTCAATGGAATGCTATTTTCAATTTCTGAACAAGTAATTTTTCTAATGATTTTACAATGAAAAATGAATGTTTTTTCCATATATGGCATTAATAGACTTAGAAATTATCATTAAATTGATGCTTAATTATCATGTTTAAAATTTTAATTTTTATAATTTTTTTTTATAATTTTATATTAAATATTTTTCAAATTTTTTTTCAATCATTACTTATAAATTTTCAATGTACATTCATTGAAATGATCATAAAAATATTTTCAACATTTATTTATATGTTTTCTATGTATTTTAAAAAAATGTATTTATAAAAATTGAGTATTTATATATATATTTAACACATTTTCCAATAAATGGTTTTGAGAACTTCTTTAAGAATTATTTTTAGGTTTTCAATATATTTTCAGTTAAAATTTATTCCAAATATTTTCCATATTATTTTTTATGTTTTTAAAGAAAATGGTTTTTGAAAATGTTTACAATATTTATTTAAAATAATCCATGATTATTTTCATGAAAATGGTTTTAAAAGGTCTTTATGTATTAAAAATAATCTTCCAAAGAGGAAAATATATTATCCAAAATAGATATTTTACAACAACATTCAAAGTTATTTTATATCTAAGAAGACATCCGTTGGTGTTACTCGTTCCTTTCTAGGGAGATGATTCAATTTTTCTATTGATATTATTTCTCTGAATAGATAATATTTTTGATGAAATTATGTATATAAAACATTTTTTTTTCATTCACAGGTTATACAATTTTGAAACCCTCTTCTTTTCCTGCGTTATGATTATGATGAAATGATTATAAAGCTGTATAATTTTCCAAAGGTAAAGATATGGTTACATTCTTGTGATACACAATTCATTTAAGGGGTTATGATATAATTGTTTATGACATTGTGGAACATGAATGTATGATTTAATTATGAGATTGGTGGGTCCTATATCTCCCTCCAATGCATTGGGTAATGATTTATATCTCATGATATAGACTATGATGTTATTGGGAGTAAACTTTGACTACTAATATGGAAATTGGAGTAAAGGATGACTACCAGGATGATTTAGGGAGTGAAATCATGATAGAAATATGGCCATGGGTGTGAACCATAACTACCAGGATGGTTTGTGTAGTGACCCCATACTACTTATATGGTATGGGAAGTGATTTCTTGGTTACTATGTAAATCAAATTATATGATTTTGTGTTTTACACAATTCCATATTTTATTCCTATGTTATGAATTAATGGTTTTTGTGATTAATTTTATTATGATTGATTTCTTATGGACTGGAAATATCTACACCCTGATTCTGATATATTATCTTTATTAAGCAATTAATAATCTTCTATTTTAATGTTCATGTGATCATAACCCAATTGTCTTGTTTATTCTTACATGCATGACTTGTTTACCCATATTGATCATTTTAGATCACCATGTTTTATGTTTCCTTCCCATGTTATGAAGATATATATTAATTATTTTGTATCTATGATGGTTTTGAGTTATCAACAAAATTGTGGGAGATAATGTCTCTCTCATATGTATCAGTGTTTGTCTTTCTATATTTCTAAACGTAGTAATCTAATATAGTATTTGGGTATCTATATGTATAATGTTCTAATTATACCTCAAATGTTATTTAATTTTTATGCATCAAAATAAATGGTCTCTTTAAAAATCATAGATTAAGGATCCCTATAGTTGGTTGGATAACATGATGGTCCGAGGATAAGGATGGAGAGTAAATAAGGGTGTTTTAGGGTGAAATTAATAGGATAACCCTTAAAAAATATCCTATATTTCATTCATAGTGTGAAAATATAGTTTTATCCACAATCAATTAAGGAAATAATCCCCTAAAAGATCTAAATAATTTTTCATGGAATTAATTCATCCTTGACACCTTGAAACCCTTAATATGACTCCTAAAATGTTGTATTTCATGCCTAATCCTCCCAGTTCCATTCTCGTGTCCTCTTTAATCCTCAAAAAATCCATAAATTATAGATTTTTAAATTTGAGGAGAAAAAATAAATCGTAATGTTCCTTGAATATTGAGGGTCATTATAACTATGATATCCATATCACCATATACCACACAAAAAAATGCTATGACTAAAACTTTTACAATTCCACAAACACCACAATGAATATAATATATATATACATAACATTTCTCACATTTATTGATTTAGTGAAAAAATCCTTAAATATCCCAATTACATTAAATTCACATAGAATTTTTGAACCTTTCATCAAATTTCACATAATATGATCTATTTTTTTAAATCACAGTCACAACACATTATGAATACCCCCCAATATACTTTTTTGATAATGTATTATTAGTCACTAATATATTTGTATTAAATATTGTTACCGAACTAAAAATTAATTTAACTAACCATTTGTGTGAACCCATGGGATTTTTTATGAAGGGAAATAATTTTGAATTATCTAATTCATAATTGCAAGAATATATATTCCTTTATAAAAAAACCATTTATACTCTAGATATAAATACATTTGGAAATTTCTCTATTAAACATAAGTGTATCCATACATGTGTCCACCTTATGTGTCTCCTAAATAATAAATTATCATATATTACTCTTATCCAAGACTTCAATTTAATATAATTTAAGGATTATATAAATATATTTAATCCTATATAGAAATTCATGATATTTCAATTAATTTTAAAATAAGATATATAGGAAAATCTCATATCATTCATCTATATAGAATATTATATCACATGCCACTCACCTAAATAAATAATTACATTACATATCCCTTATCAATGTTTTTCCATAAACATACTCTGTATATTTTATTCAAAATCATATATTCCATTCCAATTACATAATAGAAAAAATCTTTTCTTGATTAATTATAACTAAACTCAGGATTAACAATATCTCAACCATCCTTGATTATCAAATCCCCAAGGTTTTAATTAGTAAGGTATTAATGTTTGATGTCTCATATGAGAGAAAACATTTTTAACATTAGATAATGAAAATTACTCTGATTAATGTACCACGTTTATACCAATGACATTGTACAAGAAATTTACATAAGGCCTACATAAGTGGGTAATTTAAAATGGAGAGCTCATTTTTTTCCTCATTCGTGTAATATAAATTTTTATATGAGCCCTTTCTCATGCTGGTCTTAAAATATAATCAAAACATGTTAATTTAATTGGGTTAGATACCCTGAGAGGTGGTTTGAATTAGGGTATGATAGATTAATACAACTTCCCCATTGATCTTGTTTCATTGTTAAAAAAATATCTCTTTCTCTCTTTCTTGTAGCAATGTATAAATAGAAACTAAATCACGCACATGACACAACTATTTTTACTTGGTTCACCCTCATTAGGCTACATCCATGGAGCATACCCCGGCGATGTGCCGATGTACCAAATCAACTAAAATTGCTCTATTGTTTACAATGTTTGGAGCAGACTCACTGTCCCTCCTAGTTTACAACCACTCACAATATGAATTCTCACAGCTCTCTCAACTTATGTGTGGTGACTGCTTATTCAAAAGATCTACTCACAGATTAATGACATATAGGTCCCTTCATTATCACAGATGAATGCGTCTTCTTTTATATGGTGATTCCCTGTTGAGGATCCACTTTCATCCACTGATGAATACAAATTTACCACGAATGTACCAGGCATGATTCCATCTTTTTCGTAGCCCTTGAATAGCCAATGCACTTTTCATTACTCGGTGTGCTACTCTATGATTTGGCGTGATTCACTAATCCTAGCACTCAAGTGTCACCAAACCACTTGTGTGACACCCCCATCTTCAACTATGAACTTTGTCGACTCATACCCTTTTACTCCCAAACCAATATTGGCGCACAATTATCAACTATTGCGCAACTTCAAAGTATCTTTATACTTGTACAACCAAACCACCACTTGGGTGACTGGACCGCCTACGAGATTAGAGCTCTAAATTGTTATATGTGTTGAACTCATTCTTAAATAAGGAAAGGTGGACCTCTATTTATAGGTATCTTGGAAACCCTAAGCGTCAACGTGCATGCCCATTCACCCTAGTCTCGGTCTCCATAGTCACTTGCGTGCCCAAAACAAAACGTGGGCACACAACTTTGACATATTTTGTTGTTCTGATCTTGAAAAACATATGGCACTCAACTTTCAAAGCCCCCAAGACATAAACACTCAAGAACCTTTTCCAAAAACACTATTATCCATTTTTTGATTTTGAGGCCCAAATTTTTTGAATACCCTGGAAAACAGACCCACCTTGCATATGCTCTTTTTGTACTGCCTCCAAATCATCCATTACATTATAGAGGTTCTTTAATCAATCATTGATTGTTAATAATATCCCTTGAAGTCGACATACGACCATGAAAACCCCCTTTGTCATCAAATTTGTACATCATGGTCTTCATTGTCATCAAACACAACACGTAGGCCCCTTTGTTAATAAACACAATCACCTCAAAAAAATTCTTCAATGATACCTTGAGGTATTTTCCCCAATAATCCACCCCTTTGGGTTTGTTGATAACTCTTCTCATAATAATTTTTGACACATTGATAACACATTAAAGCTTCTTCAAACCGCTATTACCATTCGCCTATAGTGATTCATAGAGTGATCAACGATTCACTAAAGACATACTCAAATCCCACATGAGCAATGATCACCATGATAAACAAGGGTAAATGAAAAGACCATAAATGAATAAATTTATTTCAGAAACATACTATTAAAACCCAACTGATAACAATTTCCCAAATGATACCAATTTTTGATACCACACTATTACCAATTGGTGATAGATAGAACTCTTCTCACACCATTCTACTCTTCTGCTATTAACAAGATCCTCAACTATCATGATATCTAGTCTTTGATCAATCACTTATAGGATGGTCATATTTGAAACATTTCCCATATATCGTTTCTCTCCCCCTATCTCACTGCTCCACCTATCAGCTTCTACCCGTGAGTTGGACTAAGACATTTTCTCCCTTCATTAGCCACAGTTTCTCCCCCTTGAGGAGTCACTACTTATGGAGTCACTATTTCACCCCCTTTTTCAATGAACCCCAAGGTCACTCCTTTATGGTCTGTGACATTGGAAAAAAAATATCACAATAGAGGAAAACACAACATACCTCAGGGAGAGAGGGTGGGGGTTTCAAATCTGAACTTTTTCAACTATGTGGAGTCAACTGAACTACCAAAGCTAGTAGATGCCTCTCAAAATCTTCCTTGGGTAAGGCCATCATTATAATGTCTACAACCTTTAGTTCTGTAGGAACATACTCCTATTTCACGATTCCCTACTCTACTTTTTCCATGATAAAATGATACTTTATCTCAATGTGATTTTTTTGAGTAATGAATGAGATTTTTTTCTAAGATATATAACACTTGAGTTGTCACACTGGATTCCGATCAGAGACATCAATTCAACTCCCATACAATCAAGCTACTTTTCATCCACCATAACTGAGCGCATGCTTGAGTGGCCGCAATATTCTCAGCTTATGCGGTTCTCAATGAAATGAAATCTTGATTTCTACTAAGACAAGAAATACCCAATCCATCAAGATAGAAATGGCCTCTTGACGTTGATTTCCCTGTCATCCGCTAAAATGGGAAAATCTACATTAGTATATCCTAATAACAGTTACAGAGATTTGTCACTATATATCAAGATAAAATCCACCATGCCCAGGATATACCGAAGTATTAGTTTCACTTCAATCACGTGACGTTCCGTGGGATTGGTTTGATATCGCATTGCTTGGCCTATTGAAAAAACAATACCAGGTCCCATCGTTGACATGTACTGTAAACTCCCAACAATCTACTCGTATTTTGTGATATTAACTGTCTTTCCATTATCATCTTTTGATAATTTCATCGGGGTATAAACCGGTGTCTTCATATCCTTGGAATTTTCCATTCCAATCTTCTCAGATCCTATTTGTATTTTTTTTATTGTGAAATTAAAGTTCCATTACATCCTATTGTCACTTGGAAAACAAGGAAAAATGTTAACTCCCCAATCATAGACATTTCGAACTCATGTTTCATGAATTAGGAAAACTGTTTGCACTATTCTTCATCTGATCCACCAAAAAAATTTCATCGACATAAACCACCACCACCATCCATTGATTAATTTTGTTTTTGAAATAGATATTGTAATCAACTCCGCCCCGTGGGAAACCAAGCATCTTCAAATACTGATCAAGCCTTGAGTACCCTGCTCTTGGTGTCTGTTTCAGACCATATAATTCCTTCTTAAACCGAAAAACCTTTTTCTCATCCTCAAGAATAAAAAAACCATATGGATGCTCCATATACACTTTTTCCTCCAAAATACCTTTCATGAATGAAGATTTGACATCCATCTGGAAGACTTTGATCTTTTGTTACACTATAAATCTTTGAATAATATGATTGTCTTCAGCCTTGCAATCAGTGCAAATATCTAATCAACATAAATTCCCTCTATCAGGGAGTGTCCATTGCATACTAGTAATGATATTTTTCATATCACTATTACTTGCTCATTAATATTTTTGTTAAAGACCCATTTATTCCCAATGAAATCTTTATCAGCTGAACACGAAACAATGTCCCACATCTGATTCTTCTAATTCTGATCTATCTCTTTATTCATAGGTTGAACCTAGTTTTTATCTTCAGCTGCATTAGTAAATAATTTAGGCTCTACCTGAGATAAGAAAGATGTCTTATTTTTTGATTTCATTCTAATTTTCAAAACTGGTGCTCATTGATCACCAATGATATTCTTTCTATCAACATCAGCTCGACTCCTTGGCTTATGTGAAGATGCATACTTTTCTTATTTCATGCTCATCATATGTATCTTCTTCGGAATAGGCATCTACCAGTTATTCTCCTGCTATATTTATTTTTTCATCATGACATTAATCTGAAAAAATTTTATTGTGCTGTTGAATGTTCTCATCATTTTCCATAACATTGACGTCATTTCTCACAACTACTTTTCCCAAGATTTTATTAAAGAATTTACATGCTATGATTTTTATTGAGTAGCCGAGGAATATTACCTCATCTCCCCATGACACAAATTTCATGTGTTTTTATTTTTTGAGTATAAATCACTTACTCCAAAAAATTTGAATGTACTTCACGGTTCACTTCTTCCTGTACCAAATCCTCTACACCAAAAAATAGTGTCCTATAAAATATTATCTAGAGAACCATTCTCGGTTTTGCTATCACCTCTATTCTTGTTCCCTTCAATATTTCTTTATTAGAGAACACACATACAGTGAATGTCCCAACCTTACACAATAATAACACCTGAAAAAAGGGGAATTCCTTCATGTAAATTCTACACTTCTAGTTTCCCCATGGGATCTTGGAATATTCGGATTCTGATTTATGCCCAAATCAACCATCAATATTGTAATGGGTGCTTGCGTTCTAAATTAAATTTTTATATATTTTTGTTATCAATCAAGCTCACCATCAGCCTTATTATCTGAACATAATTGATTGTTCATTTCTGCTGAACAACTATTCTCCACTTTCAGCTTCTTAGATTTCTGAGTGATCTGCATCCCTAATGACCCAGCTGGAGTTGATAGTTTTTCTTGATTCATAACCTTTTTCTTAAAACCGACTAATTCTCCTTCAAGTTCTTCAATATGATTGATTTGATATTTCCTTGTGTTATTCAATACATTGATTTACCTTTTCAGTTCTTGAATCTTGATTTTAATCTCAATAACCGATTCTGAGTCCTCTGGTGTTGATGAATTGTGTTTCTTGATTTCATCCATAATCTCATACATCTATTCTTCCAGCTTCTTCATATAGAGTTTGGCGTCACCAACTACTTTGTCTGCTTTAATTGTTCTTTCTCTCTAAACATCTATCTCTTCAAGAGAAGCCTCTAACTCACCTTTCATATCAACTCTTCCTTCAACATCTTTTTTTCATCAATTTCGGTTTCTTCATTTCTCTGAGTATTCTCGAAAACTACCACTATAGCATTTTCTCTGTGATCTTTGCAGTTCTCTATATGTTCAACTTGCTCATCCTTAGACTCATCTGAACTACCATATTCTTGTGAAAGGAGATTCTCCTTCTTAAAAAAATTATACTGAACCATTTCTTTCCTTTTAGAAAGGATTAAGAATTCCTCTTGGGAATACCAATTTCATCCCCATAGTCATCGTGGAACTTCATGGGGAACCTTTCCGCAAGGTATCCCATCTTTAGACATCAAAAGAATGCTAGTAGAAGTATCCCTTTAAACTTTCCTTTTCTCTTTGAGGATTTGAGGAAAGGAATGACATCTCCTCATCTGTCTCTTCTTCCTCTTGAGAATCATCCATGGTTTGCTTATTCATGGACTTGAATGCCATATATTTGGATTTCACCTATTCCACCACATAGTTATCATCATTTCTCATTTCATATGCCATAAGGGTGATGTGTAGGTTATCCAATTTTAGCTCTTTCATGTCTTTATATTTCAAAATAGAAACATTCAGATTTAAATGAGGTGGAATTTTCTTCAAGATACGACTCACAATCTTTATGTCATCAATAAATTCTCCATGTCCTCGCGTGTATTCTAATACAACATTTACCCTATTAAAGAATGAATCATCAGACACATTCAGGTTCATTCTTAGGACTTTATACTTGTTCAAAAACACTAGCAGATTTTCCTCTATGACCTTTGTATCTCCTTCATATATATTCAATAGATTTTACCACATGGCATGTGATGTTTTGCATGTCATCACATTTTTATAGATATCATTGGATATTTCTCCCTCTAAAGCATTAATTATTTTGGAATCAGCATCCAATTCTCTACTCTTAGCTTCCGATAATGAACCACTATTAATATCAGTTGTTATGGCATGCATTGATCTTGTGAACGCATCCATTCCCAAAGATATGAATTAGTGTTTAATATTGTTCTTCCCTTATATGGGTTCAATTGGTTCAATTTTCTTGTTTTGTAAGCATTTTATCCCTTGATTTTCATGGTTCTTTACCTGTTTCCATTCATAGAAGTTCCTTTGACACATGGTTAAACATCTAGAATTGTTAATAAATATTATTAAAGGAATTATAGAGATATAAATGATCTTATAATGATTTTGGGTTATATATGATGTTGATGATTCATTAGTTAAAACATTAATTGTGTTTGTTTAGAATTCTTTACTGGTTATTTGATAATAACAACCTCATTTTGTTTTATAAATTAGAACCATGAGTACAAAATAATTACAGAACCATGGGTGAGTCATAACACATATATTATAACCTGGTTCAACCATATAAATTGTTTCATGACCAGATGTGAAATAATTAATGCGAATTGAAATCACATCGTCTATGATGTCGGTAATTCGACATGTCACAGACAATGTTTTTAATTCTTTGAACAAGTGGGCGAATGAAGAAGAATGATGATGAATTTCTAATGAACGTTAGAGAATCCATATTATACAAGATTCTATAGATTTCATTCCTCTGGGGTAAGAAGAGAAGAATAAAGAAAAAATAAAGAACTCAAAATGTAAGAATACATTTGAAATCGATTAGAAAAATTCGGCAGCCTAACGGCTACACAACATGGTTATAAAAAATATTAAAAAGAGGACAAGGATCACCTATCCAGAAATTAATAATAATATAGATTATATCATGAATATGACGAAAAATAAGAATATGGTATGGAAACTTGAATGATAAACTACATAAAAGAGAGCTTGAAAGGAAAAAGAATAAAATTAAGAATTTTCTTACCTTGTAGAATAACCCTTAGAACATGAAGGTTGGGACCTTGGGGGCTTGAGGAAAACTTGAGAGGACTAATATGAAGGTAATGAGGCCAAAACTTCATTGTGGGAGAATTGGGAATGAATACAATGAATGGGAGAGTTGGTATTTATACCAAAAGTGAGAAATTATTTTAATAATTTTCATGGGACACCTCATGAGTGGTTTTTTCAAAACCATTGTCTTTCCCATGGTATAAGACACTAGGGACACCGCACATATTATTTAAATACAAAAAATTAGAGCAGATTTATGAAATCATTCTTTCATCATTAATGATGTCATAAACACACCGAAACTAAAAATTGTATTTTTGTTTACTATTTACTGAAAAATAAACTATTTCAGAAAAAATTCGAAAATTCACCCAAACAATTTTTCGATGTGTATAATTCAAAAGTGAAATCCATTTTTCAAAAATAATTTTCTAAATATTAATAATTTTAATTTTAAATAAAGTCATATTTAATTCTAAAAATAACAATCCTAAAATGCAATTAGTTTTATTTCTCATTGAAAAATTAATTAATACATTGTTATCTTGTTACCTTAATGAAATGAAATAATAATATCATTTACTATTCATAAGGTTCGAATTACTATTCATAAGGGTATGTTACTATTCACCAAAAATTAAGTTTGTTCTATCAGACCTCAAATGACTTACCGATCACAACTCTAGATGACCATTTTTCTAAATTCAAAACATAGAATTGGAAAATTTATATTTAATGTATAGGTTTTGACTATATCCTAAATAACCTAGAATTGTTTTGAAGGAACACATTGATGAATAGAATGTATTTAACAAAAACATACCATAAAATGTTTGGGTTGCTACATTATTCCCTCCTTCGGAAATTTTGTCCTCGAAATTTTATGTATATAACCCACCAAAAAGATGTGGGTGGTTCTTTTTCATGAAATTCTCTGGTTCCCATGTTGCTTCCTCTATATTCTGGTTTCTCCAAAGAACCATTACTAGACATGTTATTTGATTTCTCAACACCTTCTCCCTTGTGTCAAGAATCTTAATGGGATTTTCACAGTATAACAAATCTGGTTTCAGTTCTATTCCTCCATATGTGAGTACATGCATTCGGTCTGGAATGTATTTCATTAACAATGATACATGGAACACATCATGAACTCTAGAGAGATTTGGAGGCATTGCTAAATGGTAAGCTACTGTTCTGATTCTTCCAAAAATTTCAAATGGTCCGATGTACCTGGGGCCTAGTTTCCCTTTCTTACCCAACCTTAAGACGCCCTTCCATGGAGAGACATTTGGAAATACATTATCTCCAACTTGAAATTCCACGTCCTTTCTCCAGTTGTCAGTATAACTCTTCTTCCTACATTGGGATGCTGTAATATGAGCCTATAATTTCATTACCTTTTTCGTGGTCTCTTTAATAAGCTCTAAGCCTATAAGTTTTCTCTCACCAACTTCATCCCAACAGGTTGGAGTTCAACATCTATTTCCATATAATGCTTCATATGGTGCCATTTGAATATTAGAATGGAAACTATTGTTGTATTAAAATTCCACTAGAGGAAAGTATTGATCCCACATAACGTGGAAGTCATGAGAGAATGATCTCAGTATTTCTTCTAGAGTTTGAATAGTCCTTTCAGACTGTCCGTCATTTTGAGGGTGATATGTAGTACTCATATGAAGCTTAGTATTCAAAGCATTCTGGAGAATATTCCATATCCTTGATGTAAAACGTGGATCACGATTATAATAAATCGATAGGGGAACTCCATGAAGTCTTTAAACATCATCAATATATAGTTTTTCTAGATGTTCTAGTGTTATATCTTTTCTTATAGCAAGAAAATGTGCTGACTTGGTATGACGATCAACAATGACTCATATTGCATCGTTCCTTCTAAGATTCCTTGGTAGTCCCATGAAAATGTCCATCGTGATATTATCCCATTTCCACTCAGGTATGGGAAGTGGTTGCAATACTCCTCCAGGCTGTTTCCTTCCAGCTATCACTTGTTGACAAACCATACATCTTGACACAAAATCAGCAATCTCTCTCTTCATGTTGTCCCACCAAAAATGTTCCTTCAAATCCCTATACATATTAGTGCTACCAGGGTGTATCGGTAAATTTGAACTATGAGCCTCATCCAACAATTCCCTTATTAGATCAGGAATATCAGGAACACAATGTCTATTCCCAAATTTCAAAATTCCATCTTCATATACAAAGTCACTCAATCTCCCATCATTCACAACTTTATTTTTCTTTTGAAACTCTTCATCATTAGCAGCAGAACGTTTTATCCTTTCTAGCAAATATGGTTTTACAATCATTTGAAAAATAATTTATGTTTTACATTTCATGGTTATATTCAAATCCATCTTTACTCGTTCTAAAAAAATAGGATCCCTTTCAACTCTTATCTTGTTCAAAACTCCGTGATCCATTCGTCGCAAAGCATCTGCCACATTATTTGCCTTCCTCAGGTTGTAGTGTATCGTGAAATCATAATCTTTGAGTAGTTCATGCCATCTCTTTTGCCTCATGTTGAGTTCTTTCTGTGAAAAAATATACTTCATACTCTTGTGATCAGTATAAATCTCACATTTATCACCATAGAGATAATGTCTCCATATCATCAAATCAATGATTACACTAGAAAACTCAAGATCATGAGTAGGATAGTTTTTCTCATGAATTTTTAGCTATTGTGATGCATTAAAAATAACCCTATCATTTTTCATAAGGACACTACCATGTCCTTTCTTTGAAGCATCACTAAAAATAACAAACCAGTCATTCTCCAATGGTACAGTCAAAATAGGAGCATTGACTAATATTTTATTCAGTTATTAGAAACATTCCTCACTATCTTTTGTCAAATGGAATTTAACCCCTTTTCGTGTGATCTTCGTTAGCGGGTTATCTAGTCGAGAAAAATTTTGCACGAAATGCTGATAATAACCTTCTAAGCCAATAAAACTGCATACCTCAGTTATGTTTGTTGGTGTGGGCCAATCATGGATTTCCTTTCTCTTTATAGGATCAACTAGGATTCCATCCTATGAGATAATATGGCCATGAATAGAAACGGACTGAAGTGAGAATTAGAACATGTTAAACTTCCCGTATAATTGATTTCTTCTAAGAGTTCCCAGAATAACTCGCAAGTGACTCTCATGGTCTTCATAGATTTTTGAGTATACGAGGATTTCTTCGATGAATATCACAATAATATTATCAAGATATTCCTTAAAAACTCTATTCATTATATCCATAAAAATAGATGGTGAATTCTTCAGTCCAAAAGGCATCACTGTAAACTCGTAATGCCCATACCTAGTTCGAAATGCTATCTTTGGAATATATTCCTTCCTCACACTCAGTTTATGATATCCAGATCGAAGGTCAATCTTTGAAAATTATTGAGCTCCATGAAGTTGGTCAAATGAATAATCAATCCAGGGTAGAGGATACTTATTCATTATTGTAATATCATTGATTTCTCCGTAATCAATGAATAACCTCATGGTTCCATATTTCTTCTTTACAAAAAAAACCGGGGCTCCCCATGGAGAAACACTAGGTCGAATAAATCCTTTATCACTCAACTCATCTAGTTTTTTCTTCAGCTCCACTATCTCCATAGTGGCCATTTTATTTGGGGTATTTGATATAGGGTTTTCACCAGGAATTAAGTCAAAGGAAAACTCAATTTTTCTCTTAGGAGGATGTCCAGAAAAATCTACTAGAAACACATCAATGGATTCTTTCACTATATGAACATCTTCAATTTGAATATTTATTTCCTCACCCATAGACATTTGGTTATATTCCTATCCAAGAATTGCATTCAATAGAGCGACTGGGGGTGGTTCAATATAAGAATTAGGTTGCTAAGTTTCTTCCCTAAAGAAAATATACTGCCAGTATTACCTTTTCATTTTCACTTCATCATAACACCATGAATAGCTTTTGAAGGGACTGGATACATTTCTCAGCATCCACTGGATTAGTAGTCCCACTGAAAGATGAGGTATTCTTCTGCATGAAATGATCCAACATAGTTGTTGAATGGTTATTTGTTACAACTTGAGTATGGTGTCCTAATATGGTCAGGATCTGATCTGCTCCAACATTGACTGTGTTGACTAGATTAGTAGGGAGATCCCTACCTCGACCAAGAGTATTGATTATACTTCTTACATTAGATTCCATTTCTAAATAACGGGATACACTAGATTAGTTTATGAATCTCAAATAGAAAATCATTCAACATAGATTTAAATCGTAGGCATAGCTAATCTCATAAACAAGGTTCTCTGAGGAAAAGTTTGCATTAACACCTTTATAATGGATTGTAATGAAAATATTAATTATCCAAAGAATATTCGCCGGGAGTGTGGTAACGAAGAGTGCATCAAGGCCCGTTTTCATGCACCAGTTCCCATTTGAGTCAAGCTCAAAGTGGTGTTTTCGGGTTTTACCCCTAGTTAAATCTGTGGCAGAGCCGCCTCTACCTGCTCGTATCTAGACAAGGATATATTACTTGATATATCAAAATAATATATTCCTTACCAAAATACCAGGATGTTATTTTATGTTTATCCTTAAATACTACCATAGGGCATCATTTCCTACTATAAATTTCCTAGTCTAGTTTCCAAGTGTTCTTCTAAACTTTCTTTGATACCAACTGTAACACCCCGACCCCTCTAGACTAGATCCAGTGCATTACTTGTAATATTGGGATGGTTATAAGGAATGAAAATCCAAAAGGAACGTTAAGTTTAGTTGTCTTGAAGAAATTATATACATAGATGCAACTCAAATTATATTGTAAAAGGTTACAAAAGACAATACATATCAAAAAACTCAATACTACATCCACAGGAACTCAAAAGAAGACCTTCTCTTCATCACGTGTTGAAGGTAGACAATGAAAGGGGTGATCAAAAATGCTCAATAAGGGTTACAAATAGTGGAAGTATGAGTACAATAATAAGTGAATCACAATCAATCTGACATAATCAATATGGCATAGTGAATAAATGAACAACTAATTCCATTAATAAACTGAAAATGAAATTGCATCCGTAGATTTTTTCATAGTGAAAACTTCATGGAAAATAATAATAACTAATAATGAATAAAGAGAATACATGTTAACTGGATGTCATGGATCTAGCACATGAAACCATAATACCATTAAAAAGGTTTAGTTCTGTGGGTAGAAACCCATTTGATTTTTGGAAACAAACTCGAAGGGTTTGTCACCAAACTATTCTGTCTCATGAGACCTATCGATGCATCGAGGGGCTATAGCGGGCCCCACCTACCACTACATGTCCAAATCATTCTTTATACATTTATTCATTACAATATAAATATTCCCTTTCAATATTCGTATAGATTAGTGTATACAGATTTAACAATATTTCCATTATTAAAATAACTTTTGAAATAATCACCGTATATAAAATGGTATACGGTTAAGAAAACAAACATATCCATGACATGAGATTATGGATATTTAATATAAATATAATTTAAAATTAAAATTTATGTCAAATGGGCAGTAGGTACACCACATGAAGATTTTTAGGTTTACAATACAATGATGGTCACAACAAAAACAGTAGCTGAGAAAAAGTCCCTTACCAGAATGTAATCGGTCGAACAGTACGACCAGAACATAATAACCATTAAATTAATCCTGGAATAACATGAATATAAATATAATAATGTTATTATATATCAAAAATTTGTACACATATAACAAATATAAGGAATAATTTGTGAACAATGGAAATCTCACCGAAATGAATGTGAGATGAGAAATCCCTTACCTTATGCTCGAAGGTGTTCTTCGTTTGAATTAATGACACGAATAATCAATTTTAGCTTCATTATTTAATATTTAAAGAAACTATTATAAATTTTATTGATTTAGTATAAATTTTTTAGGTTCATTCATGGCACATTATATGGGTTTAATTGGTTGAATTTTCATGTCTTGGAAGCATTTTCTCCCTTGATTTTCATGGTTCGTTACTTGTTTCCTTGAATGGAAGTTCATTTGAAACATGGTTAAAAATCCAGAATTTTTAATAAATATTATTAAAAAAATTGTGGAGATATAAATGATCTTATAATGATTTTGGGTTATATACCGTGATGATAATTCATTAGATAAAACATTAATGATGTTCTTTTAGACCATTTTAGTGGTCCTTTGATAATAACAACCTCATTTTGTTTTATAAATTAGAACCATGAGTACCAATGATTTTCAGAACCATGGGTGAGCCATAACACATATATTATAACCCGGTTCAACCATATAAATGGTTTAATTACCAGAATTTAAATAATTTATGTGAATTGAAATCACCTCGTCTATTATGTCGGTAATTTGACACGTCACAAACAATGTTTTTAATTCTTAAAAAGTGGGGGAAAGAAGAAGATTGATGATGAATTTATCATGAACATTAGAACATTGAGATTGTAAAAGATTCTGGATATTTCATTCTTCTTGGGTAAGAATAGATGAAGAAATAATAAATACAGAACTGAAAATAAAAGAATAATTTTGAAATCGCTTACAAAAATCTGGCAGCCTAACCGCTACACAACATGGTTTGAGAAAATATTAAAAAGAGAGGTGACAATGGTCACCTATACAGAAATGAATCATAATATATTGTAGATCAATAATATGAAAATATAATAAGAATGTGGTATGGAAACATTAATGATATACCACATAAAAGAAAACATGAAAGGAAAAAGAATGAAATTCATAATTTTCTTACCTTGTATAATAACCCTTAGAACATGAAGGTTGGGTTTTTAGGGGCTTGAGGAAACCTTTGGAGGACTAATATAAATGTATGGAGGCCTGAAATTCGTTGAGGGAGAATTGGTAATGAATTCAATGAAGTGAAGGGTTGGAATTTATAGGAAAAGTGAGGGATTATTTTAATAATTTTCAAGGGACACCTCATGGGTGGTTTTTGCGAAACCATGGGCATGCCCATAGTATTTTCCGATGGTATAAGCCTTGTGGGACACCTCACACCTTATTTAACTATAAATAAGTGTACCTGATTTATGAAATCATTATTTCATCATTAATGATGTCATAAACACACCGAAATAAAAAAATGTATTTTTTTACTATTCACGCAAAAATCAACTCTTTCAGAAAAATTCTCAAAATTCACCCTAAACTTTTTTCGACGTGTATAATTAAAAAGCTAAATCAATTTTTCAAAAAAAAAAATCTAAATATTTTTAATTTTATTTTTAAATAATGTTTTAGTTAATTCGAAAAATAACAATCTAAAAATGAAATTACTATTATTTCTCATTGAAAAACTAATTAAGATTTCATTATCTTGTTGCCTTAAGAAAATGAGATAATATAATTATTTACTATTCATAAGGTTCATATTTCTATTAATATTTCTATTCATAAGGGTATGTTACTTTTCACCGGAAATTAAGTTTGTTCTATCAAACTCCAAATGACATACTGATCACCACTCTAGATTACCATTTTTCAAAATTCAAAACATAGAAGTGGAAAATTTATATTTAATGGATAGGTTTTGACTATATCCTAAATAACCTAGTGTTGTTTCGATGGAACATATTAATGAATTAAATTTATTTAATAGAAACATACCACAAAATGTTTGGGGTGCTACAATTATTATAGGTTAGGGTCTTTATTCCCTATTATTGTATTTTTTTAAATACCCCTTTATTATAATTATATTTAAATTATATTTCATGATTCATTCAGTCAAATTATTTTGATTCAACAATTACAAAATATGTAATGGGTTTTCATAAATCAATTTATTATCATGTAATTATTATTATTATTATTGAACCCCATTCGTATATGTAAAATTAATTTATCCTATGATTTTATAAAATTATATATCAAATTTTATTTCTTTGGTTTTATAATTAATCATTAGGATGTAATTTGAAATTTGTTATTAATTATATGATTAAGATATTCATATGGGATTTTTATAACTCAAACTACGCTTCATTGTGTTACATCATATCTTAATAAACTACAATATTTTAAGTCATGTATATCATTATATTCCATATCATAATTAATATTCCCACTAAATATTTGGGGAATGTGGGATTTTTAATTCATAACTCCTTCCTCAATGACTTTATTTCTCATAAATGTATAATATTGTTAAAAAAATTCACATTCATTTAAAACATTATTTCTCTCCTATATCAATATTTTTACTTTCAACAAATGTTATCATTTATATTTGGAAACCTAATTATTTTTTTTCTAATTTTATTTTAATTTTTCACTATTCCAATTTCCCAAGATATCTTTAATTATCATTTTTATAAAATGGATTTCAAACAGGTATTTTGAAAATACGAACAGATTTCCAATTAATGTATGTATTTTTACCATTCGCTCCAAATTATCTGAGGATAAAATTTATTTATTTTTAATGGTTCCATTATTGAAGAATATATTTAGAAGTATATGTTTTCAAAAAAATCAACTTTCCATTTTTTGGAAACACTAATATCATTTTCAAATCTCCATTATTGATATTTATTTTGAAATTAAATGTTTTCAAAAATGTATTACATCACCTTTTTAGTTTTCTTTTCATATTTTAAGGTTTAATTATTATTTTTTTCTTAATGAATATTTATTTTTTTAATGACTTCTTTTCAATTTCGAAAATGTGATATTTTTAAAATTGAAGTATAAAATGTTCATTTTATGATAAATTTGGGAAACTTCTTCTAACATCGCTTTTTTGTTTTCCATCCATTATACTATTTTACTATAAGTTATTTTTTCTTATATAGTTATGTTTTATGAATACATTACTAAATTATTATATCAAATTCATCTTTTTGGTAATTGATTTTTTGAATCAATGGTTCCACTTTTGAAATCACATTATGGGATACCATTTGGAAATAAAATTAAACCCATTGTATTTCTATGGGTTTATATGATCTTATGAATGGTTGATATCATATGGAATAAATATGTGTGGATGATGTTGGGTGAGCTCCTATATTAACTAAAAACTAATTAGTTAATGTTTTATATCCATCGAGAATATGATGTTAAGAATGTATATTTTATTTGTTGACAACATGAAGCATGGAAATTTTGTTTGTTAAAAACATGAAGCATATTTTTTATCATAATATAAATCATTGATATTTTTAAATTCAAAATTTTATAAATTTTATACGATAATGTTTGATCCAATGGTAATTTCTATGAACTATATGAAAGGAAGGCTATATTTCTGTGCATTAAAAATATGATTATTACTCATGAATCATACCAATTATCTCATGATTTGAAAAACCATTTCCATGGTATATTTTTATTAATTTGAGATTTAATGTCATTATATCATGACATATTAATGATTTATATTATCATGTATATTATTAAAAAATTTCCCATGAACTAGTTTTATTGTTAGATTATGATCATAACCTTGATGAAATATTGATGATTTTTACAGTACATAGTGACTGACATCAAAAAATTCTTATGCTCCCACTCCCCATGTTGTGATGACGATTATAACTAATGAGAAGTATATATGGGAGTTTAGAATGGAACAATTTTGGGGAAATATTTATAAGTATTTTAAAATAAGTCTCGGATTTTTCTAGTCCACAAATATACAAATCCTTAATCTCATGGGGTGATATGTTTTTATGATATTTCATGAATATCTTATGAAAATGATGTTAAATAATGATATGATTAGATTGACTCATTTATTTTTTAAATAATATTTTTAAAGTACGTATTTTTAGCACTGAATTCAATAGTGTGAGTCTAGGAATCCTTAGTTTGTTTCAAAGAACTTTTTTGTTATTTTTTAGGATTATATATTTTGTTGTTGGAAATTATGATAAAATAACATTAATGATAATTTAAGAGATAATTACATGTATAAGATGACATCCCATCCTATTTGAAAAGTTTTATATATGTAGATTTCATGAAAATAGCATACCTATTTGGATATTGTATTTTGGATGTGGATGTGAACTAAAATAACTTATGGGTAATCCCCTTGAAAATGGAGGCTTTAATATCAACTCAATAACCAATTAAACACTAATAATTGATACTAATACTACATGATATGATTTAAATTCCCAAGGGATATTCTATGGTTGATCGTTTTATCTTTACAATTCATAATGTTTGTTTTATGTCACATTTAAGGAATATTACATATAAATTTATTAGTTAGAAAACATAAGAGTAATATGAAAATTAATTACTCATGTTCAAGCAAAAGATACTTAAGGCTAATACAATTATATCATATATAAATTTAAAGTATCAAATATTTAAATGAAAGTCTAATTGGAAATGACATCATATGAGTGATTTTTCATATTCATAGGATAATATATTCTAATTTCATTTGATATTACCATATTCAATTTTGGATTTAGTATTCAGACGGAAATATTATCTTGAAAATGAATATATTAAAATTATACATAATAAATTCTTATAACTATATAAGGATTAATAGATGGAATAATTTTTTGGGATGAAGGAATAATATCAATACATGACTATTGTATAGGTAATTATGAGTCTCTTAGTTTAAAAAATATTTATACTAATATTATAGTAGAAAATATAAAAATAGTTTCTTATGGATCACATTAGTTATTTGTTCAGTGAATTTTAAAAAAAAAATCCTATAGAAAAACAATATCTAAGTATGGGAGAATTAAAAACCATGAGATGTTGGAAAATATAGTTTTCGAAATAACACTTTGTTTAATAGCATGTTTTACAAACAAAACAAAACTAAAATGAGAAATGACACATTTGATGAAAATTATTAAAAAATATAATTATATTATATCCCAGATTAAATAAAAATAATTCATTCATCTAAAATTCTATACATTTAGATGATAAATAATTAATATTATATATTATTGAAAAAGATAATTCTTTCCAAAATAAATATTTTTTAATTGTTATATATTTATCATAGTGAAATAAATCAAAATAAATTATATATTATTGAATATGATATAATAAATGTACATTATCTAAATATTAAATTGATATAAAATAATATTAAGAACACAAAATCTCTAAAACCATCATATTCCAATAACAACTTATTTTTTTATAATTTTTATTTGCATTAAAAAGACAAATTATTAATTATACAATTGGAATTTTATGTATGATATTTCATTTTTGAATTCAAAATTTAAATAATATTATAAGATGATTTTGGCATATTTTTAATTTAGATATTTTTGGTGAGTATTAAAAAAAGGCAGTTTTTATTAATAGCATAATTTTTTTATTTTATCATGATATATGCATAACTTATATTTTTTTGTTAATTTGTTAATGATATTAAATTTATTAAAGATTAAAATAATTTTTCTATTTTTATTAATTTAGAAACCCTTTGTTTTTATAATATACCTTAATTAGTATTTTATTATAATAAAAATTTTAATGAAAATTTTAATTTTAAATATCATACATTAGGTAGAATTCTCATTTTTCCAAACATTTAAAATCACATAAATATCAATGTTTTTATTATAAATCCATTAATTAATTAAAATAAATTAAATATATATTTATTTCATAATCACAACATTTATGCTCAAAAATACTTTTGTTTCTAAAAATGCGGGTTTACAAGTCACAAGAACTAATCTTAAAATTAATTTCTCATAAACTATGTATGTTATTTTATAAAATTCATTTCATATTTTTAATATTTTTTTACAAAATATATAACAAATAATATTTTATTTTTATAAAGTAAATTTGTATTAGCTAGAAAAAAAAGAAACCATTATATAATAAAAAAATTGTAAAAGAGTAGAATAAAATTATGATAGGAAAAAAAATATTAAAAAATTCCTAAAAATATATGTTTAAGGTTATATTTACCTCAAAAACTCCCTCAATCTATTATTCTCTATTATTAGAATCACATGACCATTTAATAGTGGTTTTGACTATTATATTTAACAAAATTCGACTCCTTTATTGTATAAAATGATCCACCATCACCCCACTTCTCCTAATATTACAATATTATTAGATTCTTCCTAAGTATACAAAAATGACTCCCTGGAAGAAGTAATCACTTATTATATATTATGGTATTACGAAAATACCATGTCTCAAATCCTTAAATAAATTTTCAAAGGATCACTACCAAGGAGTAAAGATGTAATAGAAAGTACATCTAAAAAATATTAAAGGCAAGGGGTTTTGCATATTAATTTTTCTCTATTGAGAAATGATACATATTAAACACTGTTTTAGTTTTTTTGGTATATATAATGATCATGGATGTCTTTTATCATATTGTTTCATGAAATATAATTTATTTTCAAATCCATATCATCTTATAACATTGATTGGGTTACAATTCAAACGATAATGATAGTGTATGGGTTATTAAAGACAATTTCCATTCATTGAGTTATGATGGTACATTTAGAAATTTATTCTTAAACATTAGGTATTTTATTCAATTATTTTTTTAATTTTTATGAAATTTACATTTATTTTTGAGGTATATACAATACTTTTCATGAATCACTTCTCCTAATTTCATTAATTTCACTATTAAAAAACCGTAACTGTTTTTTATAAATCAATTTTCATTCTCAAAATTATAATAATTTTAATTGATACCCATTATTGTGATATGAGATATGTTATCCTTTAATGTTTTTAAAAATATATCTCCACTTTTTTTGGATGTACAATTTCTTCTCATGAACACATTTTGAAAGGAATATTACTTCAAATATTATGATAATAAAAAGGTATTTTGTTAACTCAAACATTATTTATTTAGGGTATAATGTTACTTCATGAATATTAATGTTATAAGTCAAATATATATAATATGACAACAATATTATTTCTAAAGGGAATGTGACATTTTAAATACAAAAAATATTTCCCTAATAAATTTTATACTAATAAAATTATTAATTTGTTGATAAAAATTTTCATACATTCTAAGCGTTATTTATCCCCAATGTTCAAATTTTTTATTCCTTCCAATTTTATATTTTATATTTTGAATCGTACATAAATGTTTTCCGATGAGACATTTAAATTTACCCTTTCTTATTTTATAATTAATCGTAATTTTCATTTTTATGTTATTGGATAGGATAATATATTTTATTAATATTCATATTGGATTTATATTTAATATAGATATTTTTATATTTAACATCACATTTCCAGAAGTTAAACGTTCTATAATTTTAAAGGATCTATTTTTGAATAATCTTGTTAAAATTAGTGATTTAAAAATAGTTTCAATTCAAATATCTGAAACACTTATTAATTTTTCCATTTGATATTATAAAATATTCATCAAAATGTAGAATAATTTAATATTATTTAACAATTTTTTAAACTATATTACATTATCAGGGACTCATTATTAAGATTAATTTCTAAAAAATTATTTTCAAAACAAATTCTTCTCAATTTATTAGAAATTTTACGTTGTTATATGAAGTATAAAATCATCTTTTAACAAAATATGAAGATATTTTTACTATAGACGGTATTATATTTTTATTCCTTTTTCCTCTATAATTATAAATGATTTCGATATTATAGAGTTATTTTTTATAAATAACCATATACATTTCTAAATGAAATAATCCATTAAGGTGATTAAATTGTTTGAATAAACTGATTTACTTCTTATTTTATATTATGTAGTACCATTTTTAAATAATAAAAATCTTATTTTCCATCAATGGTATTATACGATATAAATAATAAATGATATATTATGGAACATGTTTTTATGTATGATGATGGTTGGGGTCCTATATAAATCCCTTCAATGAATGGGTTATGGATTTATATCTCATGAGATAATGATGATTAGCATGAACATTTAGTTTGTTCATAACATGAGGTATGAACATTTCATTTATTTACAACATGAAGCATTGGATTTTACTCACAAAATGAAGCATTGGAATTAGGTTTTTATCATAATGATATAATTTTCTATAGTTATGTTTTAAAACATATCATTGTTAATATAAGTTTTAATGGAATGTGTTACACTTTAATTCCATATTACTTTTATTATTCTCGATGAATCATATTTATTTTCACATTATTCTGCACTCTTCTCCCATTATATTTGTTTGAATATTTGAAACTACATATCATTATATAATTAATTATATAAAACTCATATTACATAATTGTCTATTTAATAACATATTTATCTAATCTTCAATTATTCTAACAAGGTTTTGATTTATCCCATTATGATATATTGGTGTGTCTTCCGATACAAAGGGAATGATCAATCCCCATTATTTTTTTTAGTACCCATGGTTTGAGGAAGAGTATAACTTTTTTAAAATTTATATGGGATTATAGGGTGGATTAATTAGATATAAATGCTTAGAAGTTTTGTAAGATAAGTTTCTTATATAGATAGCTCTCAAAACACTAAACCTTATATTCTTTGCATCATGTGTTCATTATGAGAAATAATTTTTACCATTTAGAAATAATTTAAATGATCTATATTTTTATATTGATTATCCTCACTTATGATTAATTAATTTTTGTTATTAATGTGTTATTAGTATTGGATTAAAGAGTGTAGCTATGTGGTACCTTAATGTTTATTTTTTTAAAAATTAATAAGAGTTCACCAAGACATAATTAAGATTATATAGATATATTTTTTGAGTGTGACATGTGACCCCATGATGAACATGAATTAAATTTTATATATAATTTGGTTTATTGAATATTGATGAGTCATATGGCTCACTAAATTTAATATTGAAGTGACACCATTTCAAAACCATACTTAACTAAGCGTACACCATTGTGACAAATAATGTTGAACAATGAGTCATATGAAATCGGAGAGTGTAATTCAAATATAAGAGTGTATGAACAATGTATTAGGAAACCAATGGGTATTTTAAAACATCTTATTTGGTGGTTAAACAATTTTTGGAGTTAGGGATGTATCATATGGTTGTGGTAAAGGTTTTTTGTTTGGAGGTTGTCCTAGACATCAAAGGGTTGAGAGGATAATCCAAAAATGACATCTGAAAATTATATCATCAAGAAACATGGTGAATTAATCTTCAGATTTTGGTTTATAGGGTGGGTATATCTTAATTTTAAAATCATGGATCCTGAGTGATAGGATTTGAAAAATGATAAAATATATCTAAACAAGTTATTTTGTACCAATCATAATGGAATCTGATGGTTGGGAAAATATGTCACTAAAGGCTATGAGCCTGTTCTAAAGTGAATTATAATGAAAATCTAGAGTAAAATGATTGGATAAAATAGACTTATATAATTTGAGGTTTTATATAATTACATATATTGAATTAGATAGGTTATCCTAGCTAAATGGTATGATTTAGATTTGAGTTTGGGGTTTCTAAAAATGTTATGGCATTCAATAACATAATGTTACGAGATTTTGGAATATTACTATTTAAAATATAGGATTGGTTAGTGTCAAAAATAATTATGACAATATAATGAAATGTATATAACTGTGATAGATTAACAAACAGAAAAATTCATTGGTGATAGATAATAATTTAAGAATTTAAATAAACAAGAGTTTCTATGGTGTATCTTCTTGTGGTAGGTTGTGTGGAATAGACCAACTACACTAATCATTGGAGTAAAAAAACCTTGATTGGGTACCATGGGAATGTTTTATTGATTGAGACATCATTATGAGATTACATATCTTATTGTGATAGAGACACACATAATGTGTAATTTTAGAGGAATCGTTCATATTGTGGTACCAAATATATATTTTTATTTGTTATATAGTAATATAAATTTAATTATATTAAATAATGTTTTCATGGAATAAAATATTTGTTTTGATAGATTAAGGATCTTAGAAAACAGAAATATATTGTAACATGTAGAATACCATGACATAAAAATAAGGCATGAATATTAATACATAACACAATAAAATAGGGAATTTTGGATAATCATATAATGGAAGAAAAATTATATAGTGTGGAGTTTATAATGATCCACTCTATTGTATGTCTATGAAATTGGGAAATGATGGTTTTTAGTAGAGTAAAATATAAATGAAATATAAAAATTTCAAATTAGATCGAATTGGTAATCATTTTGGTATATCATAGATTTTTAAATGGATATTTTTGTAGTTGAAATATATGTCGATAATATCCAAAGAATATTTTTAGGAATTTTCTAAATGAAAGTGGTTTTATTGGGAATAAATATTATCCACTAGAACCCGAGTGGAAGGACACCATAATTAAGATGGCCAATTAATGGATTGAAATCTAACTTCTATGAGGTTGGTGGTAAGAACCAAGGGTTAAATGTCTCCATAAAAAAATTATTAAGGTCCACTATAGTCCAAAATGATTTCCCCTACCCGAACATTAAGTGGGGTAATTTGTAACCTTTTAAGATGTCTTATTATGAACTCATTTGGGGTTTATCAATATATGATAAAAAATATAATGTTATCCCTTTGTTCAACAATATCCTCCTCTCTCTTCTGATAGATCACAGTGGTTTTAGATGATAAGATTCATAAATATAGGTTGGTTCCTTTATAATTTATTTTATTTTAATTCGTACTTCATTCCCTTATTATTTATGAAAATTTTATCTTTGTGTTTTTATGGTGTTTTCCATATTATAGTGAAATATATTTTTATAAATATATCTTTCTCATATAATGGGAAATCATGGTCATGGAAGGATGGATAGAATATATTAAATGTTATTATAATAAATTGAACTCACATAATTGTTTGTTCTTATTTTATTACCAATTTAAGGATATAATTACTCAATTTGAATTATAAATTTTAGGATTTGTATTATAAGGGGATTATGAATAATCCATGAGTAGTAATTACTTAATTTCATGGTATTTTGAGTCCTTAAAACCCACTATGGTTGTTTCTATTAGTATTTCAACCTGAAATAATTAGGTTATTTATGAATTATAATTCTAGAAATTAATCATTTACCTATCTTCATGAGATATTTTTCTCATGGTATTCATTTATTGTGTACTACGAATGAGTATTTATGAATACATAATGAGGTAGACAGACCATATTATTTTATGATTTTTATGTGATTTCATATGTTGTATGATATGCTTGAGTGGGTATGTTGGAATGATGAAATTGTAATTGAATAAAATTGAATTTATGAGATATTTGAAGTGTATATAACCCATTTGGGATATTAAATATTATCCATGAGTGATCTCTTGAATTTTATAGAATCTCCATGATTATTTTTAATAGTATTCATTGGTTAGAATTCTTAAAGGGATACATGGATGGAATCCCACATTTAGTGATGACTAGAATGTCCAAATTATGTAATATGTACAGATTTGTGTTTTTTTATTGAGAGTACCAAATACGTATGGTTTCATTTGTAGGTTATTTGAGTGCTCCTTAAGAAATTGATTTCACCTGTACGGGTGAACCAAAATTTTAGCTGGAGTATCACTAGAGTAATTATAGATCCTAGTAAAATCATAAGAGGGATTTAATAAATTTTGAAGATTTTGTTAATATTCCAATGGATTATTTCACCTTAGGGGTTCATGATGATAAAATATGCTGATTATTCTTTTTTGATAGGTCACATTTTTTTGTTTCTTATGGAAAAATTGTTGGTCAATGGAATTAACTAATGGTGGTATATTACACATATAAAATAATCCCTATTTATTGTAGGTTATTGAGATGAATACTAAGAAATGGGTCTTTAATGTGACATTAGTGTTTATGAATGATTTTTTATAGACTAAGGTCACTCATTAAGATAGATGAAAAATTAAAGTAAGGTGTTGGTCCTTGGATGGCTAAGCTCGATAATAGTAATATTTTAATACTTTATGTTTTTTATGTAACAGTTCACAAACTCCTTGAGCTAGAATTTTGGTATCCCCTGATATGTTATGCATTAGTTGCAGTGTTTGATTATTCAATGTATAAGGTTGGTGTTGTACATTTACCAATATTAGGATTAATACCCTGATATTATATTTATTTATGTTATATGTGAATCGGACCAAGTGATAAATGATGATATTAGACTAATTATTTATGAGACTCCTAGAGTATTTAATATTCTTAAAAAATATTTAATTCCAATAAAAATATAATATTTTTTACATTTCAGGAATTTTTTTCTATTATACAACCTCTAGTATGGTACATATTATGTGGTTTTTCGATTACATCACTGTGAAATTTATCACATACATGACAAGAAATTAAATTTAATTATACCTTCTCAAGGTCCAAAAAGGTAGGGTAAATATTCTGTTATGATTAGTAAGTTCATGATGAATTACCTTATTTTATATATAATATTTTTTCCAAAATTTTTTTATATATTTTACATGTATATAGATATATTTTGAATTTATATTTTTGGAATCTTGGTGGTGTCCAACTTTGTTTTATAAACACACAGTACAAGTGTTCCTCAATGGATGTAATGACATAATGTCTAATATTCAAGTCATTGAATAGAACCTAACATAAATGATTAAGTTGGAGTTTCTTGAAATGTATGTAGATATAATATTGAGATAATTCCAAGGAATTAGTATCAAATTCATTCTTTTCATTTGTATTTTTCATATTTATTCCATGTACCTCATCAATCCATCATATGATACACATAAAGATTTTTTACATGTAATTTATAATGTAATGTGATTATATTTTAACATTAGTATGATATTTAAATAGTTTTATTTATTATATAATTCATGATTATAATGATTTTATTTTCAATTTTTTATTATGTTATTTATCTATAATTGTACGCTACGATACTATGACTATACTCTCTTAATGATATATTTGTCACCCTCACTACTAATTGGATTCCTCGGGAGTATGTGTAGGTGAATTGAATGTGTGTAATCCATTTTCATTGAATATATGGGTGGAATACAGTATGGATATAATACCTATATTCACCACATTAATAGTGTTCTATGAAAAACACTTCCAACAACATGTCCTTTATTTCACTAACTCATTTTGAATATCTCAATTATAAAATATATGTGAGATAAAATAGAGATGAAAAAATATATTAGTTCTATAATACAAGTATAGTTTTCCTCTACATATTGAATAATATGTATATATATAAGAGATAAGATATACACTAAACAAACAATTTGTTTTTTCATGATGAATACGGAGCCATCCTAGTGAGGTGGAAACCCAAGTGTTAGTTACAATGGATAACCATAGGAGGGTGACATAGTTCAATATTTTATAATCCTAGATGTTTTATGTGTGTGTTATAGTTAGTTATATATGTTTCCTTTTAAAGTTTAAAACCCTGAAATTGTTTTTGATATACTGGAAAGTAAAGGTAGTGATCCTTGTATTGAGTGTATATCCTAAACCAAATGTATTTTACATGGGTATTTTACTATTAGTAAACAGTTTCTCTATCCCAATCCAATAGGATTATATTATATTGGTTAAACAATGTAAAACCGCTGGTTCTATATTTATATATCAATTTTTATGAGTTTGTTGAGATATAAATAATGGATGGTGAATGGAGAAACCAATAATATTATTTCAAATAAAAATACTGACATTGCTATTATATGGTCTAATATCATATGATATTATGAGTGTTTTAAATTATTTATAATTAAAAGGAATTTTTAAAATTTTCACACCTTCATTTATTTCCACTCTCAAGGTGTCTCATAGTAGTCAGTCATTTAGGATCCAATACATTTTTTAAGGAATTCATTTTTTTCTAAATATTTTATATGATTCCATCAATTTTATGATTATAATCATGAGTGAAATGTAATTGAGTTAATTTTTTTTAGTCTCATAAAAAAATTTAATTATCATTTTTATGCACCAATTCATCTCACCTTAAAATTGATATTATTATAATTTAAATTTATTTATAACAAAATGATGATATATCTGTTTAATGCTATTTATTTTAATAATAAAATAATAAGGTTTCTATAGAATTATGTTAAAAACTCTTAAGAAATAATTTATAGGACAAATTATATTAGAAATATAGTATTTTAAAATATTCCATTTTATATATAATCACATAGAGGATTTTTATTAGGGGAGATAAATTTTAATTGAAGAGAATGTAACATGATTTTTTAAAAATAAATCATGGAATCATATTAAAATAAATAATCTATAGGGAAAATTATGATGTGGAGATTTAGTATGAATATAATTATTTTGTTTACCAAAAAAACTAGTTTTTAAATATTTATTTTAGTAAAATGAGAAAAATTAACAATTATTTGAACATATTTCAATGATAATGATTTACAAATATAAATAAATTATAAATATTATAGATCACGATTTTTATCTCATAAAATTCATCAACATAGAAAAAATACAATCTAAAATTCAGTAAAAGTATATGCATAATTAGTATTTTAAAGGAGTGAGTATCAGTGGATTTAATTTAAGAATTTATGTCCATAATATTATATTGAATGTTCGAGTGAAGATAATATTGATTGAATTGTTCACCAATATTATATGATAATAACTTGTATTATTAATTATTGTAATCATCACATGTTGCAAGAAAATATATAACGTTTGTTGAAATGACTGTATGAAATGAATTATATTTCCATGTCTCTATAGAAATATGTGGATGCAATGGATAAAAAATATAAATATTAAATGGATGTAAGGAATTCCCAACTAAAAAACAAATATATTAGAAATTTTTTTTGTGAAATCTAGCTAGTAGAATTGAACAAGATCATCTACGTTAAATAAGAAAATATTTATATACATATGAAAAAATATGATGATAATGTTTTATATCTTCATAGTGATATGTTTTTAATTATTATTTCATATATAGATGTGTAATTGAACTTGAAATATACATATGAACGGGTTTAAATAATTTATGGGAAATTTTTATGACTAACCAAAATACAACAAAAATAAAACACCCTACCATAGTAAATAATGAGATAGGAAATAATTAAATGAAATATAAAATTAATCAATATATATGTCACAATTTATCCTAATATATGATTAAAAATGGAGATTTATAGTGACCCCCTAATCATTATACTGATGCACTCATCTTCCTTGGTGTCCACTATTCGAGTGGAATGATTATATTATTCACTGGGATCCATTATTCCTCCAATGTTATAATACCACTACCTTTATGGTAAATGATTTGATGAGAATAAAAAATTCATCTTCAACATGTTTCAGAGTGGTCCATTGTATTTGAAATGTTTTAACAAAATCTCATTAAATTACACTTCATTATTTAATTATTTATTCACATTAAGTTCCTAAATATTAGAAGCTATGAAATGAATAACTATTGGAATCCATTATTTTAAAATTTACAAAAAACCCTTGATTAATAAGTGATAGTTAAAGACCATTAACATTTATATAATAATCAAAATATCAGCATATTATGTTTTATAAACCAATGGTATGATAATAATCCAAATATAATTTTAGAATTAAAAATCATATCATATGTTTTAAATATGTTAATAGTTAAAATGATAGTAGGCCATAACAGAATAAAATTAGGTGACTTTCACTACATCATTGTTTATAAATTATTTCATATATCCAAAAAAATCCCATCATAATTTAATTATATTAGAAATTTTCTAATATTAAAAAATTAATGAATCTATAAAAAAACTTTGTGAAATGATTATCACATAAACACTTTCAAATTTTAGACAATCATTTTGTATATAAATTTAGACTCATTTCGTAGACTGCTATATAATATAATATGCTCCTTATAGTTTAAAATAATAAATACGTCCTTAATTATTACCTATAATAGTCGAGTGATCTATATGATGACATAAATTTTACCTAAACTATAAAGAGTTATATAATAATCACTATCACATACACTAATATCTCTATATTATTTGTTCCCAATACAAGATGTATATCTATATATTTTATATACAATTATATAATTCCATATTCAATGAAATATATTCAATATAATAAAAATGGAATATATTGATATATTATTGCCTAAATTAATGTTTATTCAAATTTTAATTTATACTATCCAGTTTAAATGAATACATCAGATGTCATTGATTTATATAGATGAACACAAAAAACAAACTCAACTAACAATTTCCATCAATTTTCTCAGTCCCATTCATTCATGTGATAAATTTTAAAGTTGTTTTAATATTGTAAAAACCTTATGAAGGCTAAAACATTCATACCACATGATCAAATACATACCCAACCATCCATGAATAGACTAATATCTCGTTAGTTTTAAGAATGGTATTAACATATTAATGTTTATATATGTGATAACTTATTAACCTTGGGTAATGCTAATTAATATAGTGAACATACCCATAAATATACCAATAATAAAATGTACAGTATCCTATATGATATAATTTGGTAGGCCAGTAAAGATAATAAGTCATGAATTTATTTCTTGAGTCTTCTTCATATCACATATATTAAAATAATAATTCTATTTATACCAAATTATTAAAACATATAATACTCCATGATGATCATTAATTATGTAAAACTAAAATTATAAAATTTAGGGGAGTTTATTATTTTTATATTTATAAAAAGTACATAGTATCCATGAAAGAAAAATAAAAATAAATTTTATTTATTATAAAAAAATGATACACTTAGATTTATATGTCCAAAACATACAAAATCTGTTGTTTCTAATGCTCGGTGACTACACATTACTCTGATTCTTCTATTGTGTTAATTATTTTTTAAATAAATCGGTTATATTATCCACTGTATCCACACATAAAAGTTTAATATAACGCCACTCAATGGTTTCTCAAAGTAAAATGTATTTAAAAAGGATTTTTTGTCTTTTTGGATAGACTTATGTCCCTTAGTAAGTGGAATTAATCCATTTTTGTTATAATAATTTACCATCACATAAAAAATACTAGAAACCACCCAAAGTAGTGTTATAAATAACATTATCTAAATTGATTGTCTCAAAACATCTGATGGTGTGATATATTTTTACACTATTTTTATGTTTTCTATGGTGTTTTTTTGAAACCCCTCAACAAATAACTCGTCTAATGGTGGATAAAATGATTAAAAATTGATATCTCGACCAATGTTTTTAATTTTTTAAGTGGAAATTAGTATAAACCATTATAATGATTTCTCCCTCACCTCTAAAGGCATAGAAAAAATACCTTTTTCTTTTCAATTAAAAAACTATTAATTTATTTAAATCCAATGATTGAATGAACATTTGGAATAGTATCTAAATTGACTTTTTTATCACTTCTATTGATAAATGTAATCATATTAGATTCCTTGAAATTTCATATTCAATTTTTCATTAATTAAATTGTTTTAGGCAGTCACTCTACAATACATGTAATATTTCCTTTGGAAAATTTACATTTACCCGATGGGTATCAACCATTAAAATGTATTTAATAATTTATAAATGATGTAGTGTCATAAAGTCCCCGTAAATTTTATTTTCCTACAACATTTTATTATTTTTTAATATCATTATGTAATATTTTTTGGTATTAGGTTAATTAACTATAAAAATTATTTCATTAATATTTTAGATACAAAATCCACATCTATTTTTCCCCTGAATAGTCTTATATTGAATTAGTGGATATTTTATAACCTATTTGGGTTTAGTTTATATACTCTATTATGACAAATTCTCACTTTCCAACTAGAAGACACAACTATTTATTAATTTCAAACATTACCTTTTTAAATTTTCATCCTTGTCACTCATCAAGTGATATATTGAATCTCAAGTAAAATATTAGTATGAGTCACAAACTCATTATTATTTGTTTGATTATATAAATAATATCCCCTTTCCCATGGGAAATAAAGAAAGAAATAATTTTTTATTAGTTATTATGTTTATCTAAAATGAAAATAATCTTTAATCTTTAGATCCCCAAATTCTCATTAAATATTAATTGGGATTCTACTATATCCATATCTCATATGGTTTATTTATTAATAAGATTAAATATGTTTAGGAATGAATATAATTACTTATATTCTAGAATCATATAATGATATTGAAATTTATTGATATATCATTATGAATAAAACCATTTCCAATAATTAATAATCCCTCATATTATTCACACTGTTGAACTGAGGTGTTCTGAAGAAATTGAGATATAAAATTAGTCTATAATCTATTACATGATCATAAAATTCCAAGAAAAATTATTTAAACTGCTTATTTGATCAAATAACAATAATAATATTGAGTAGTTGATTATATTCATTTTTGAAATCATTGAAGTTTTAAAAAGTAATCAAAATTATCCTCATAATAAATGCATAATTATACGTACTAAATTGTCTGGTAAAATAAAAATACTATCTAAAAATATAAAATAGTTTTTATTATTTATTCCACATAGATCACTATGTATTGGATTCAAATATTCATTATACATATAAAAATATCCATTGAAATATTATTTTGTAATATTTCCAAATCTGGAAAATTATTTTTTATCAAATGTTCGAGTATCTAAATATTATATTAAAACATAATTTGGATTATTTGAATGTGGTTATCATTTATATTCCCATTGTGAAAATACCAATGTTATATGGTGTTATAATCCACTACCTTGTTAATCCTATCATGATGATTATATATTGTAAAATCCTATATATAATTTATAAACTATTTACCTTTATACAAATAATTTTAATAATTTTATTCATATATGTCAGACAACTCTAGTCATTAATCACAATGAAAAATAAATGTTATCTAAATAGGTAAAAATATCAAATTTATATTCACAACCAGAACATTGTATCATCTATTTAGTTCTATAATTAATCTATAATGAATATTTAGATCATATTTACCCAACACCAATCCAACAATCATTTATTAATTACCAACATGTAGATATTTTTCTCCATTCATCAAGATACTCATACTCCTATTTTGGGAATTTAAATAAAAATGTGTGAAAGGAGATCGATATCTAGTAACCATGATTCATAATTATAGAATTGTATTTTAATTACATTCATACCCTTATTATTGGAATAATGAATATTAGAATATTGTTCAAAATAATAATTTATCACTTTAAAATAACACTAAACTTTTTTCAATTTAGGTATTAAATCATATAAATCATTCCATTTAAGAATCATCAATACATAGGTTGGAAACAAATTCCTGATTTGTTAGGTAAATTATACTAAATATAATCTTTGGGGAACCTGGTCCTTTTTGTGTCACCCAAATAACTATATCATATATCATTGAATTATATATATGAACCAAATCATATTTTGATCGCCCACACACAAAATTCATTAAATAATATAATACATGATAACCAACTTATGGCATGTCGTATCTATTTATATCATCACAATGATAGAATTGGTTTATTTTTGAAATAATCTAACAAAGGGTATTTTGAGAAATTTTAATACTAATGATCCCTTAGAGATTGGAAAATAATTAATAAGTGATGTAACAAAGGAAAAGTTTACATGAGATCAATTGTGACTAGGCTAATATATTATTGAACATTATAATGAGTCTTAGAGAACTCTCAGAAACACAATACTATTTAAGGATTTTGTTTGGAAATAACTGACACATAGAGGATCTAAAAATTGATGATTTCATGATTGGATTTATTCATGATATTTAATTTTGTTTTCATAATGTATATATTTTCAACATGTTTATTAATGATTTAAATATTTGTTGTAGTTGTACTGATTGAAAATGAATGAATAACCCTTGTGTTTTAGAAAATTAGGATATGATTAGGTCACTATTATTTTATAATTGACTAGAGGATAAAACGAGACTTCACATAATTTAAAATATCTCTATATTAAATTTTTATTGTGTCCTGGTTTCCTATTGAGGTAATACATAGTCATTTAAAAAATCTTGCCATACCACGAATACATAGACATAGATTTTACTAGATTATGTGCATGGACATGGAATGATAGTTATTAACATAAATATAATGGTAAAATTGAGATTTTAATTATTATTACATAGAAATTAATTATACACCACAATATTGAGTCAATTGAAATTGATTTCATTATTAGAATTTATCGGTGATTTTTGGCACCGTAATGAATTCATAGAGTTTTTAGGGGAAATATAATTCCAAAATAATTATTTTTTTATCAAAATTTTTATGTTATAATATGTTATATTTAAATATGGATTCTATTCGCTATGTTAAATGTTTTTGGAATTTTATTAATATATTTACTAGATGTTTTAAATTCTATGTTTCAAAAATGATAAAACCATACTCTTGGTCATCACATAATGAATTTAATTTTTTTATAAAAATGTTTTTTTAATATAAATTAAAAATTTATTTATGATTGATATAAATATCATCTTCATAGAGTTTTTATAATGATTTATATAGGATTTATAATAATAATAATGTTGAAAAATATATTTATAAATGGGGAAAATCAGACATTATTTAAGAGGATTGATTGAAATTATTTTCAATAAATTTTTATCTTTCTTTTATTTTAGTTCAAGACCATATTATTACTATATATCCAATATTTCATATTTATAATAATATACATATCTAAGATGTATGATTTATACTATTGAGAATGATTGATGTATTCACTCAGTAAAACAAGTGTGTGAACCATATAAATTTCTCCCATGTTATGTATTTTTATTTCTTATTATCATTATTACGTGGAAAAAGTAGAACATGATGTTTATCCAGAACCTTTATTATGTGGGGTCAATTTTTTTATAAAATCATCCATCTTGGGCTACCATGCATTAATCCTTCATAAACACTCCCTAAAGTTATCGTATCCAAAATAGATTATACTGCTACATTCCAAGGTTAGATGGCCAATTGATGTTTTGGACCCAATGGAAGATATGAACTCTAATTGGTCGATAGGATGTATGGTTAGACTCATCACACCCTTTTGGGGGAAAATGGTTTCATAATCTAGAACTCTATTATTGATTTAAAATTTTCTCATGAATCACTTGTTAATCATGAAACAAAATTGATTACCCTAAAAAATGGTCATGTGTTGAGTAATTCCATATGTAAAGTGGTATCTTTTAATGATTACACCCTTATTTATCTGAGGTTCGTTATCCATTTCCAATTAATGGGTAGCTTCATATATTATGAATCAATATAGTTATTCATTCCATAGTTACATCCATTCAAGTAGATGATCCTTATTTCAAGGATGGGAGTGATACTTTATGAGGTGTCCTATGTATCATTCTTATAACATGACTAAAAACCCAAATAGATATATTGACCCATGTAGTTTTAAAAATTGAGTGATTGTGTCCAATGAATCATATTTATAGATGGAATCAAAGTCATAATATTTTCATAAAACCCTTTTGAATTACCTCAATGTGTATTCCCTAGTATGGGGGTATTCATACCATGCCACTTATTGTGTCTTATAGACTAAGGTATCCCTGGATGAAGAGATTAATTGTAAATCCCTAATCCCACATGGGCCATGCTGTATGTGATAAACATCGGATAAAAAGTGATGAGTTTCATAACATATGGATCCAAGAAATATGCACATGTTTGGATCTACGGGGGGTTTTAATAGATCTCAAGCCTTAAAATAGAATACTATGTTTCCTAGTTATGGAAGGTGTTAGAGTCATAAGACCATAGTTTCCTTATCAATTCATTATTAGATGTGTACTAAGGATTAGACCATATGAGATATTGGGCCCCAATGGTTTGAATCTCGTAGATATAGAGGGGATTATACCAATGTGGGTTTCCATTTGATCTCGACCCTTTTCAGGATTTCATATGTATCCTTGGTTTGGATTCGTCCATGTTTTCAAAGATCAGATTCCTTTCGAATCCATTGATGGATGAGGAGGAATGATAAGACAATGGCAGATAATAGTTCTGGATGGATGGAATTTTAGAGACATGGTGGGGCATAATCATGGATGGGTTCTTATTTGATCTTGAGCCGTAGTAAGGAATTCAACATAACCAATTTAGGGCTAGAATCATTGTTATCATAGTTTAGTTGGGGTATTCTGAAATATTTCCATTAGTAAAGGTTATCATGTCCTGAGATAGCTTCCGATATTATCTTTATAATCTAGATAACATGTCATAATAACTACGATACATGCATGGGGTTCTTATATTTCAAGAATGGGGATCTCTTGAAATTTCTAGGTTACCTAATGGACTTTACTATAGACAAGTGTGTGATTCCATTTAATTTTTTGAAGGACACCTCATATTCTAAATCACATGTCTGGTTGACATCACATGATCAGGGTTGGCATGTCTAAAGGGTGTCACCTAACCTATCTGACACATCTTGAGGGTTTCACATGATGTGAAAGTCATTTATAGGGTACATCTTGCAATTTGGATGACTTGTATAGTTGATATCATGAGACTAGGATTGCTTGTATGGGGGACATCATGAATTCCAAATGACATTTCTGGATGACATCCTAAGACCGGGATGGCATTCATTGGTTTCATTGCAAACCATGGCTAACATGGTTGGGGAAAATTACAATATTGGGATGGAAAGCCTAGGGGACTACACAGGACTAAGGTGGATTTCCCATAGTGAGTCACATTACATTATTGAAATGTCCAAGGGATATCACACGATTTAAATGACATATCGAGAGAGTGTCTCATGACTTGGAGACATGTCCTAGTGCTATAACATGATATGGGTAAGTCATGTGAATCCTAGGAGGATCATTTTACCTATATTAATAGAAGTGTTCCATATTGCTAGTATTCATTACATCATCTAGTTCTTACATGCCTTAGGTTTTGTAACGACCCGAAATTTTAAATAAAACTTGGTTCCTAATTTTATGTGTTATTTTATTTTATTTTTATACTCAATAAAAATGTTTCATTTGATAAAATGAGTATAATTAAAATGAGACTGTTGGGTTTTGATTGTTATTTGACCATTGGTCAATATGACCACTGGAAACTAAAAGTTTTTTCTATTGTCTCTAAATACAAGCAATCTTGGTTAATTAATATAGAAAGAAGATTCGATGGCCTCATCCAGTAGTCTTGGACCGATCGAAGCCCATCTAACAGAACTTGGGAAGGAGGTAGCACCACTGGGCTTTGTTCTGGACCAAACCCAAGCTGAACTCCATCATGTGAAGCTAGAACGGGATCGCCTTCACGAGAAGTTCAAACTGATAGAAATTACTACTCGTGCGATGTTGGCCGAGCGTCCCTCGGATTCTCTCACCTTAGCACACCTTACACTTAGGTCCTATGCTGGTGTGATAAGGGGCTATGTAAGGAGACCGTAACTGCCTTGTGTAATCCTTCGTTTTAAATAAAAATCGGGATTTATTCTTATGATAAAGTTTATGAATTTTCAAATGACTGGATAAATATAATATTCATATTTTTGATGAATTTTAGAAAAAATGATATTTTAAAAATGGTTGTGTAAACCATAAATAATTAAAAATGTGTAATGATTTTCGAAAAATGGTCTTCTACAATTATGTTCAGTACGAAATTTAGAGACTAATAAGATCATCTTAATTTTTGATGAATAGTAAATTATGAATAGTGATTTTATGATTAGGATTAGTAATGTGTCCAAATGGATTAGTAATCTCACTTAATGAAAGTATTAATATAATCTGGGCACCTTGATTAAGTAACGTGATTCAATAAAATTGTTAAATAACGGTTTCATAAATTATTATTCAAGTATTAGTTTTTTTGGGTGAATAGTGTTTTTAATTAAAAATTAAATTAAAAATATTTAGAAAATTATTTTTATAAAATGGATTTCATTTTTGAACTCAGAGCACCGATATTATGTTATGGTAATTTTTGGGGTTTTTTTCTGAAAAAATGAATTTTCGGTGAATAGTGTTTTTATTTAAAAATAAATTTAAAAAATATTTAGAAAATTATTTTTATAAAATGGAGTTCATTTTTGAAATCAGAGCATTGATATTTGGTTAGTGTGAAGTTTTGGGATTTTTCTGAGAAAGTTGAATTTTCAGTGAATAGTAAAAATGCAGTTTTAGGGTTTTGGTATGTTTAATGACATCATAGCTGTGTCATGATGATTTCATGGGATATTTTAAGGGTTGGCCGGCCAAGGGTGATGAATTATTGTTTTGGGGGCCCCATGTGGCCTAACTCCATGGTAAATTCCAACGGAGAGCACATGGGTTTGAGAAAAGCACATGTGAGGTGTCCCTTGGCCATTAATGCCTTGTCCCCTCACTTTCCCTATAAATACCAAGCCCTCATCTCATGCATTCGACTCCCCACTCTTCCCCAACGAATTTATGGTGTCATTACCTCACATGGAGTCCTCCCAAGGTTCCCCCAAGCCCTCAAGGTCCAAACCTTTGAGTTTCAAGAGTCACGTTTTAAGGTAAGGGATTCGACCTCTCTCTTTCATTTCAAGTAATATCTTTGATGTCATTCCTTTTATGCTCCATGTTCTTATGTTGGATGATGTTATTTTATACTCCTCTTACTTCCCTTTTCATGTTAATATAATGAGAGTTCCCCTCTTACTCTCATTATTTCATTTTGTGATGTTTTAAGTTGCGCCGTTAGGCTGCCGAAATTTTTGTAACAGATTCTTTCTCCCTTCTCATTTTTCAAGATATATTTTCATGTAAAGTGTTTCAAGTTACTTATTATTATGTTGTGGTATGATCTCTAAATTTATCATACTGATCTTTTATGATCATATTATGAGAGACCCCATTTGATCTCTTCAATTCAGTATTTTGAAGTTTTAAGTAGCGCCGTTAGGCTGCCGAATTTTTAAGTGGTTCTTTACCCTTCTCATTTTGATGTTCTACTTTCATGTCAATTATTTCAAGTTACTTTTTTTATGTTGGGGTATGATCTCTATATCTATCATACTGGACTCTTATGTTCATATTATGAGAGAACCCATTTGATCTCTTCAATTCAGTATTTTGAAGTTTTAAGTGGCGTCGTTAGGCTGCCGAATTTTTAAGTGGTTCATCACCCTTCTCGTTTTGAAGTTCTACTTTCATGTCAATTATTTCAAGTTCCTTTTTGTTATGTTGGGGTATGATATCTATATCTATCATACTGGACTCTTATGTTCATATTATTAGATACCCCATTTGATATCTTCAATTTAGTATTTTGAAGTTTTAAGTGGCGCTGTTAGGCTACCGAATTTTTAAGTGGTTCTTCACCCTTCTCGTTTTGAAGTTCTACTTTCATATCAATTATTTCAAGTTCCTTTTTGTTATATTGTGGTATGATATCTATATCTATCATACTGGACTCTTATGTTCATATGATGAGAGACCCCATTTTATATCTTCAATTCAGTATTTTGAAGTTTTAAGTGGCGCCGTTAGGCTTCCGAATTTTTAAGTGGTTTTTCACCCTTCTCGTTTTGACGTTATAATTTCATGTAAAATCTTTCAAAGTTCCTTTTTGTTATGTTCGGGAATTATCTCTATATATATCATACTGAAATCTTATTTTCACATGATGAGAGACCCTATTTGATCTTTTCAAATCATTTTTGTTTATGTTTAAGTAACGCCGTTAGGCTGCCGAATTTTCATAAGAGAAATCTAATTTTTGTCTTCCGTCCATGTTTTTCATTTCAAATGGTATGTACTTGAAATTTCATTAACATGATTATTTATTCTTCTTATTCTGTACATGTACTATTTTATGGGTCATTTTTGAATTTTTGACCCATTTTACCTCTCTTTTAATGTCTTCTAAAACCTCGGAACATAGCCGTTATGCAGCAGAATTTCTGTCTCAAAATGTCTCTCTCTTTTTCTAAAGTTCTTTTATATTATTAACTGAATACTCAAAGCTCTTTCTTATAAAAGGGTATTCACATATATACCAAAATGTTCTATTTTAAATTCTGGGATTTACATACATGGGACCCACCTTCCTTTTCTGTGGGTTTTAATGTGACGTAAAGATCATGTCTTTAAAGCAGTTTTTAAAACGTTATGATTATGAAATGAAAACCATTTATTTTACGCTATATGGGTTATTTATGAAATTTTTGATGATGATATATGTGGCTCACATAATAATAAAGGAAAATTTAAGGGTGCGCCCTGATAGCGCTCCAATGCATTGGGTAATGATGTAACCACTAGAGATTACAATTTTCATGATACCTTGGTGAATAACCTTGGTAATTCTCAAATGAAACCTTGGGGATGGACCTTGGTGATATGTTCATGATTGTCTATGTTAAATGATGTAGCCACATTTTCAAGTTATGAAAATGTTATTTTTATTACGATATGCCACATGATTTTTTTATCATGCCTTAAAGTTCTTGTTCATGACATAGTTGATGTATCGCAAGTTCACATGTTAAATGTATCCCTTGTTTCCCTTACTGGGCCTTCTGCTCAACCTTTCTTTTGATGTATGCTCCCAGGTTATGTGAGGCAGTAATGAACCTTGGATGAACATGAGGAGAATCCTTTCAAGTGTTTTAGAATAATGTTTTATGTTTTCATGTTTTATGTTCCTGGTTTCCAAGACACTAAACCTTAAAGATCCTCAGTTTTGTATAATGTAATGAAAGTTTATGTGATAAAAAGGCGGGATGCTATAGTTGGTATCAAATGATGGTTTAGTTATTTGTGGAAATTAGGATAAGAAAAATCTAGGAAGAACCCTATAGAAAAGTTTAAATATAGGAAATCTTCTTGGTATTTTGGTGAGTATTGAGTAAGGGGTTTCCAAGCAAATACATCCATGTCTAGATACGAGCAGGTAGAGGTGGATCTGGCACAGATGTACATAGGGGTAAAACCCGAAAACACCGCTTTGAGCTAGACTCGAACGGGAACTGGTACACGACAACGGGCCTTGCTGCACTCTTGGTTACGACACTCCTGGGGGATATGCCTTGGTAAATTCATAAGCTTAGTATAAACCATTATTAAAGGAACAAGGATAAAACAAAATAAGGATTCACATAAGAATATATGATCATGGATAACCTAGATTGGAACCTAGGGGATCACAAGTTTGGATATACTTTTATTCTACATGTTTATCCTTTTATGCTTAAAGTTTCCTTTTCATGATTATTAGCTAAGTAAATAAGCCCCTAATTATAGTTTCTTTTCTTAGTTAATGGCGGGAAATGGAAGAACATGTCCCAAAAACCAATGTGATAGGAAATGCGATGATTGTGATATTAATATGACAGAGGTTATTAGGGGATTAAAAGATGATTATTATTTTGGAATACGTTCACTATTTTAGGGACCCTATATGATCGAGGTAAATAGAATACTATGGTATTTTCATTGAGGAGTAAGGTTGACTTATATTTTGAAGAATCGATAAATTTATGGTGGACTTATAGTAATTTAGGCTAATTATGCGAATGATTAACCTATCTTGGGTAAAATATGTTTAGTTTAGATGTTAGGAGTGGTTGATGTTGTTTGGAGATGAACAATGAAGTTTCTTTTGGAAGACTATGTTATCAAATCCTTCTTGTATTTGGGTTTCAATCTTAGTTTGTTTTATTTTGAGGAATTTTAAGGACCGTTATTTTTGGGATGGTCTATGATGAACTTTGGGTAGTACCATGGAACTTTGAAGATTTAAAAGTAGTTTCCATTCCTATGGGATTCTTCCTTTTTGAAGAGTTGTTTAACCTTACCCTTTCTGTTTTTGATAATGTTTAAAGATAGAATAAATAGATAGTTAATCTTTTGGGGATTATGTGATTCTCTAGAATAAGATTCTTGTGTTTTGATGAGACCGAGTAGTTTTGAGTGCTCATCGTTTGGGAGAAAAGATTAGTTTTGGTAGAAACTTATTAGAAGGTGAAACTCTACATGAAGGTAGATATATTTCCTTATGTTCTTGTTCTATGATGTAAATGAATTCCTCAAAATTATGAAAAGGAACGTAAAACAAATACGTTGTTGGTTTACGTTTCCTACTAGGTAATCAAATATCGTTTACACACATCATAATTTTGGGATTTTCTTATGGTTAACTTTCTCCTAATCATGCTCTCTGTCAGTCTCCCTTAGAACATGACCCATTGTTTTCTCCTCCATGTCCATATTTTCCTACATGGAATCCTAGTGTGGGCTAACTCGGGTGACTTTCGTACTTCCCTTTCTTTCTTTTAATGTAATAGATTTACTGACTCCTTTTCCGATGTGGGACTTTCAATGAAATTTCAAAACCTAATTTTTTAAAAAAAATTATGAGGACGCAATTTATTAAGGGGGGAAGATTGTAACGACCTGAAATTTTAAATAAATCTTGTTTCCTAATTTTATGTGTTATTTTATTTTATTGTTATACTCAAAAAAAATTTTTCATTTGATAACATGAGTATAATTAAAATTAGACTGTTGGGTTTTGATTGTTATTTGACCATTGGTCAATATGACCACTGGAAACTAAACATTTTGACTATTGTCTCTAAATACAAGCAATCTTGGTTAATTAATATAGAAAGAAGATTCGATGGCCTCACCCAGTAGTCATGGACCGATCGAATCCCATCTAACAAAACTTGGGAAGGAGGTAGCACCATTGGGCTTTGCTCTGGACCAAACCCAAGCTGAACTCCATCGTGTGAAGCTAGAACGGGATCTCCTTCGCGGGAAGTTCAAACTGATAGAAATTACTACTCGTGCGATGTTGGCCGAGCCTCCCTCGGATTCTCTCACCTTAGCACACCTTACACTTAGGTCCTATGCTGGTGTGATAAGGTGCTATGTAAGGAGACCGTAACTGCCTTGTGAAATCCTTCGTTTTAAATAAAAATCGGTATTTCTTCTTATGATGAAGTTTATGAATTTTCAAATGACTGGATAAATATAACATGCATATTTTTGATGAATTTTAGAAAAAATGATATTTTAAAAATGGTTGTGTAAACCTTAAATAATTAAAAATGTGTACTGATTTTTGGAAAAATGGTCTTCTACAATTATGTTCAGTATGAAATTTAGAGACTAATAAGATCAAATTAATTTTTGATGAATAGTAAATTATGAATAGTGGTTTTATGATTAGGATTAGTAATTTGTCCAAATGGATTAGTAATCTCACATAAAGAAAGTATTAATATAATCTAGGCACCTTGATTAAGTAATGTGATTCAATAAAATGGTTAAATAACGGTTTCATAAATTATTATTCAAGTATTAGTTTTTTCGGGTGAATAGTGTTTTTTAATTAAAAATTAAATTAAAAATATTTAGAAAATTATTTTTATAAAATGGATTTCATTTTTGAACTCAGAGCACCGATATTATGTTATCGTAATTTTTGGGGTTTTTTTCTGAAAAAATGAATTTTCGGTGAATAGTGTATTTATTTAAAAATAAATTTAAAAATAGTTAGAAAATTATTTTTATAAAATGGAGGTCATTTTTGAAATCAGATCATTGATATTTGGTTAGTGTGAAATTTTGGAATTTTTCTAAGAAAGTTGAATTTTCAGTGAATAGTAAAAATGCAGTTTTAGGGTTTCGGTATGTTTAATGACATCATAGCTGTGTCATGATGATGTCATGAGATATTTTAAGGGTTGGCCGGCCGAGGGTTATGAATTACTGTTTTGGGGGCCCCATGTGTCCTAACTCCATGGTAAATGCCAAGGGAGAGCACATGGGTTTGGGAAAAGCACATGTGAGGTGTCTCTTGGCCATTAATGCCTTGTCCCCTCACTTTCCCTATAAATTCCCAGCCCTCATCACATCCATTCGACTCCCCACTCTTCCCCAACGAATTTCTGGACTCATTACCTCCCAAGGAGTCCTCCCAAGGTGCCCCCAAGCCCTCAAGGTCCAAACCATTGAGTTTCAAGAGTCACGTTTTAAGGTAAGGGATCTGACCTCTCTCTTTCATTTCAAGTAATCTCTTTGATGTCATTCCTTTTATGCTCCATGTTCTTATGTTGGAGGATGTTCTTTTATACTCCCTTTACTGCCCTTTTCATGTTAATATAATGATAGATCCCCTCTTACTCTCATTATTTCATTTTGTGATGTTTTAAGTGGCGCAGTTAGGCTGCCGAAATTTTTGTAACGGATTCTTTCTCCCTTCTCATTTTTCAAGATCTATTTTCATTTAAAGTATTTCAAGTTAATTTTATTATTTTGGGGTATGATCTATAAATTTATAATACTGATCTTTTATGATCATATGTTGAGAGGCCCCATTTGATCTCTATAATTCAGTATTTTGATGTTTTAAGTGGCGCCGTTAGGCTGCCGAATTTTTAAGTGGTTCTTCACCCTTCTCGTTTTGAAGTTCTACTTTCATGTCAATTCTTTCAAGTTCCTTTTTTTATGTTGGGGTATGATCTCTATATCTATCATACTGGACTCTTATGTTCATATGATGAGAGAACCCATTTGATCTCTTCAATTCAATATTTTGATGTTTTAAGTGGCGCCGTTAGGCTGCCGAATTTTTAAGTGGTTCTTTACCCTTCTCGTTTTGAAGTTCTACTTTCATGTCAATTATTTCAAGTTCCTTTTTGTTATGTTGGGGTATGATCTCTATATCTATCATACTGGAATATTATGTTCATATGATGAGAGACCCCATTTTATCTCTTCAATTCAGTATTTTGAAGTTTTAAGTGGCGTTGTTAGGCTGCCGAATTTTTAAGTGGTTCTTCACCCTTCTCGTTTTGAAGTTCTACTTTCATATCAATTATTTCAAGTTCCTTTTTGTTATATTGGGGTATGATATCTATATCTATCATACTGGAATATTATGTTCATATGATGAGAGACCCCATTTGATCTCTTCAATTCAGTATTTTGAAGTTTTAAGTGGCGTCGTTAGGCTGCCGAATTTTTAAGTGGTTCTTCACCCATCTCGTTTTGAAGTTATACTTTCATGTCAATTCTTTCAAAGTTCCTTTTTGTTATGTTGGGGAATTAACTATATATATATCATACTGAACTCTTATGTTCACATTATGAGAGACCCTATTTGATCTTTTAAAATCATTTATGTTGATGTTTAAGTAACGTCGTTAGGCTGCCGAACTTTCATAAGAGAAATCTAATTTTTGTCTTCCTTCCATGTTTTTCATTTCAAATGTTATGTCCTTGAAATTTCATTACCATGATCATTTATCCTTCTTATTCTGTCCATGTACTATTTTATGGATCATTTATTAATTTTTGACCCATTTTACCTCTCTTTTAATGTCTTCTAAAACCTCGGAACATAGTCGTTATGCTGCAGAATTTCTGTCTCAAAATGTCTCTCTCTTTTTATAAAGTTCTTTTATATTATTATGTGAATACTCAAAGCTCTTTCTTATAAAAGTGTATTCACATATATACCAAAATTTTCTATTTTAAATTCTGGGATTTACATACATGAGACCCACCTTCCTTTTCTGTGGGTTTTAAAGTGACGTAAAGATCATGTCTTTAAAGCAGTTTTTAAAACGTTATGATTATGAAATGAAACCCATTTATTTTATGCTACATGGGTTATTTATGAAATTTTTGATGATGATATATGTGGCTCACATGATAATAAAGGAAAATTTAAGGGTGCGCCCTGATAGCGCTCCAATGCATTGGGTAATGATGTAACCACTAGAGATTACAATTTTCACGATACCATGGTGAATAACCTTGGTAAATTTCAAATGACACCTTGGGGATGGACCATGGTGATATGTTCATGATTGTCTATGTTAAATGATGTAGCCACATCTTCAAGTTATGAAAATGTTATTTTTATTATGATATGCCACATGATTTTTTTATCATGCCATAAAGTTCTTGTTCATGTCATAGTTGATGTATCTCAAGTTCACATGTTAAATGTTTCCCTTGATTCCCTTACTGGGCCTTCTGCTCACCCCTTCTTTTGATGTATGCTCCCAGGTTATGTGATGCAGTAATGAACCTAGGATGAACATGAGGAGAAGCCTTTCAAGTGTTTTAGAATAATGTTTTATGTTTTCATGTTTTAAGTTCCTGGTTTCCAAGACACTAAACCTTAAACATCATCAGTTTTGTATAATGTAATGAATGTTTATGTGATAAAAAGGCGGGATGCTATAGGTTTATTCTAGAATTATCTTATTTTTGGTTTCCCATAACCCAGTCAACAAGTGGGACCCCCATTCACATGATCCAACCAAAATGATAGATGTATTTAACATGATCTATAGTGTTTTCACATGAAGCATATGATCCTGTTGAATGATCTATGAGGTCATTCCATTGATCTTACCTTGAGGAAGGCCATTTTGATCACATGACAGGATGCACTGATTAGTCCACTACTGTGCTAATGTACTGTTGTTACCCTTTATTTTTATCATCAGCCTTTTTATGGTGATGAAGGGGTGGGGTAATTATATACCTCACCGCCCATGTTATACACCAAATATCATGGTTTTTATCTCATTTATATGATATGGAGTTGGTTGAGTGATTTTTGAATCATGCACATTTGAAGATCCTTCTATAGATCTTCCATGAACAACATGATGATAAAGACAGTGAGAATGTTCTATGATCACATTATTTATGAGGTCCTAATTGATTACTGAGATCACTCCAAACCATATTGAAATGTCAATATATTTTCACACGGTCATGATGACATGATTATTAGTCATTAAAAAATCTAGATGCATGTGGAACAGTTTTTTTCCTGAACCATGTAAACTTGTATATGGTTCCTCATGACACAAAGGTGTGTTTCCAAGGTCCACACATGAGACAGTGAGGATGGTCAATGTGGATATAGGGGATAAATGGTGATCTAGTAGGGAATATAACCCCCATCATGTGAATATTGAAATATCTTCCCCTCACAAGATGACTCACCTTTTATCTTTTTGTTTCATTCATTATTCTACCAAGAACACGAGATCCTGTGAAGTTGTCTGAGTAGTGTAGAGGATGAACATTATCATTATATATGGTGAATCACACAATTGGAGATGGGTCACATGATTTTGTGCTCGAATTTTCAAAGAAAGTCCTTCTACATTCCTAAAACACTAAAGTGGAATCACATAATCCAATGGAAATGGACGGGTCCTTTACATAATAGAGGTCACATGCCAAAAAACTCATATGGGAAAAGAAATAAATTTCACTAGGGGATTTCATGTGGTATTATAAAGAGTATTTATCATTAATATATTCATATATATAATTTTATTAAAGATTAATCCTGTTTTTAACATTAATTTATATGAGTTTTGGGAAATTATGAAGCATCCATCTGTTAACATGTAATTTGATTCATAGAAACATGTATGAAATTCTCCACATAATCAAAAAAAAATTAGAAAACAATCTCATGAATATAGTTTCATGTCAAAGGGTCTCTTCATGATCCATATTAGATCATGTGTTGGGAATGATATGTTTTCATGTCCTTCTGAAGGGAATGTGATAGATTTTTCCCTCTAAAACAAACATGATTTACATGAGTTGGTATCATTATAATAATTTTATTTACCTAGAAACCAATAGTGTTGTTTTCTTTATTTCATCCCTTATAGACATTACAATTATTATTTGGTGGATGTTAACAAATTCCCACCATTTTTTGTGTTGTCTTCATGATGATGGTCTTAGTTAAGAGGGATGTAAATAACAACATAAGTCATTGGGGCTGTTGAAAATCAATGTATTGGGTATCATTTGGTCTCCTGTGGGGAACTCTTTCATTTTTTGGAGCACCCTATAAATTGGGGTGAAGGTGTATATATTTCCCCCAGAAACATTGATCTTCAAGTTATCTTTCATGTGCCTCGATCACGTTATCACTCAAAAATTACACATCACTTGATCTTGTTCACAAGTCCTATAATAAAAAAAAACTGTGATAACTACCACACTAGACAACTTCGAACAATATTTTGTGCTAACTATTCCATGATACATTTATATATGCTCATGTAACTTGTCTCGTTTATCCCAGAACTTGTTTATACAAATCATGAATTTCTTCTGGTAATTTCTCAAGTGTTGTCCTAGGTCCTTCGTCATATTTTCTTCTTTTAGCTTTATCTTTATCCACCAGTTTGGTTTCATGATTGATTTGATCATTATGATGTTATCATGACCTTATAAGTGTCACATGATCACGAGTCCTATGATGGGTCGCATGGTGGGGATATTCCAAATGGTTCGTTAAATTTGTGAGATCTACGTAAGTCCTTTAGTTTGTGAGGGATTTATCTAGTCATGTTAGTCAAAATACTTTCATGGATTATTTGATTCACATGATTCATCAAGAGTCATGCATCTATTTTTTTAGGATTTCACCCTTGTATAATATTTACTACTCCCATTCTTTGAGATATCATAAAATTCTCATACTTCTTCAACAACAGTAAAATAGAGGTTAATGATTGGTAGTAAATGAAAATATGACCCTCAATATCTTTTCATCCATGACAACAATGTTCTGAATATGCCTCTACATTCAAAATTTGAAAAGTATCACTTATCACAAGGGCTTCCCCATTATGGATTTGATAGGTGGATGGTGTTTGAATTCCTTCACCTATCCACAATTCTCTATCATTCTAGTTAATATATTCCCTGGATTATGTTCATGAAATTATTTATAACGGTTTTTAATTGGTCGGGGTATAGTTCCAATGGTTTTCATATGTATTTTGGAACTCCACTCAGAGTCCAGATGTTTGTGATTCTACTCAGTATTCCATTTATCAATATAACATGAGAGTATTTGTCAATTCCATGAATGATCTGAGAAGCAGATGGAGTATGAAACGGGACTTCAGCACTAATGGGTTTTTTGGATTAATGGGCATGAACGTTTTTGTGATAGATAGAGCTGATCAGAATTTCATAATCGAATACATGTTATCTTCCTATACGAGAGATTCAATATTTCTTAGTTCATCATTTATCATCAATTAGATATCCATAATGTATTTATTAGCCTTTGTGACCATCGATCAAATTCATTACATCTATCTCACGGAGAATCATTAATCAACCATTATGATATTTAAGGAATTTGTGGGATATCACCCCTTAAAGAGATGTACAATGAGTTCTTTTCTTTTGTGGATGTATGTGATAACCCTGGAAAAAGAATTGTCTTAGCGTGTTATATTCACGACATTTTGAAAGAGAAACTAAAAAAGGAGATGAAAATGTTCTCTCTAATCTCCTTCAATGGTTGCATAAGCATATTTCTCTACCATAGTAGAGCTCAACTGACTACTATACTCCCACATCTCTGCCCTTATATATATGTTCGTGATAGTTCACACACATACATAAAAATCGAGGAAGTTGTGCAGTATAACTAAGTGATTAATTGGTGATGCCGGAGATATAATAGATCCATTGGAATGAATGTTTAATGTCCATGACTATAAATGGGGGTATTTTCAATCCCAAAGATACATGTTCATGAATCCATGTTTGTACGCCGGTGGTTATAGATTTATTAGAACAGGGGATTCATATTAATCTATATTTAATGACTTCATCATGAATCTACTATATTCTTGGCCATATCCAACAATGAAACTCCCTTATAGGATTCACCGTACTTTCTATTTCATATTCTCCTAGACAAAGCACCCTTTATGTTGTAATAAATATCACAACACTAGCAGGATCCCTTTTACATTGTTCCACAATAGGATACTGGACATTTCCATGACATATTAAATTCCTGTTTTCCATGATGAGGTCACTAAAAAGCCGATATGGTTGGATTGATTCAACATTATTCCTCATCCCATGTTGATTGAGACAATTTTTTATACTGGCGGTGGATCATTTGATGAACATTTAAAAAACATGTCTTCCTAATGGGGCTCCATTAGCATGTTTTGGTGATATAATTATTTTAAATCGATATAACCCTCAAAATTCCTATTTCTAGTTCTGATGTATTCACACGGTTTCTACCCTCCCCTAACCTGGGATGCAGGGAGAACAAATCCCCAGTATTAATCAAAAAAATATCTTTTATATTGGAATGTGAGGACCCAAACATAAATATTATCATTACAACTATTGGATCCCCTTTCTTATTATCTTTTTATTATGATATGGATTTGGGGGAAGACTACCCATGTGATGTGATTGATAGGATCATTTGTTGTGTGTCCCAACATTATATTCATATTCCACGGGTCTGTAACAACAATGGAGTTCATCCCATACTCAGTAGAGCCATTGAGGAAGCATAATAATATCTATGATGAAAATACCATTAGTGGGAAAGAGATTATTGATTATTATGACACTTAAATTCAATATGAATATGATGCTTCCTTGGAGATTAGAGCACATGTTGATTCCTCTCATAATTCTTATCCATCTCATCAAATTGTTACCCCTTGTGAAGAACCAACGACAATAGTTTCAAAGGATTAAACATGATGTATGATAATCTTGGAACATTCTCACACAATGACCATGTATACTCATCTAGGAACATTATGTCACCATGAAGAACATATTTGTATGATATTTCATAATATGGGTGTCGGAATATTTGACTACTAACAACTATATGACATCATGTTATATATTGTCTCGGCCTGGAAATATTTGGCCTCTTATAGGAGGGGATATAATGATTTCAATGACATGAATCATTGGGTTTTTAAAATGATGGAATATTTACAAAATTTGGAAAATATACATAAGATAATATTATAGTTTCACTCCCATAAATATCCCCTAACCACAAAAAAGTAAAACATGAATTGATTATAGATTTTCTGATGTCTGATATATCAGCATGATAATCCTTATAAAAAATTATTATAAAAGAGTGGAAGATATGTTTTAAATTTTATAGGATATTTTCCCTTGAATAATAGTTGATGATGTGGGGTGGGTGGCCCATTTATGATGAATCGATGCTTCTCATGACACTGTCACTGACATGGAAAATTCAGAAAATAAACTCTTATAGTGGTCTGATCATAATTTTTTTCATTTTTGATGCAATCCATTGAGATGGTGTAGATTGATAATATTCATTTTTTAGACATTATCAATGAATAATTTCTCCAACCCTTATATTTGATTGTATAAATTTTATTATTTATTAATTTCATGACACACCATTGTCTTTTTTTTCAACGAGTGTCATCAAAACCCATCTATTGAATAATTTTAAGATAATGTAAAGGTCTGGATTTGAATTTACAAACAAAAAAAGATATTTCATGATAAATGAACTTTAATTTAGACAAACAATATATACCTTTTGGATATACCTTCTCAAGTTACGTTGATATTTCTCTATTCATAAATCATAACATTGGTGGAATATGGATTATTGAGATGGAGAATGCTCTATCTTTTTTTCTAATAGAAGTGGGCCTTTTGAGAATGGATTTATTTTTTATGGTTCAAAATGATTCATCCTAAAATATTTATAAATATTTATTCATATTGTCCTTTTTTACCTAATCATAATATTTGGATACTCTATGTGGGAAATGAATAATCACTTTCTCTAGTCACCCAAATATGGTTTTATGACTCAGAATGTTTTGTTCCATTTTCCTATTTTCTATGCTTTAACTTTACTCAAGTATGAAAAGTTCATATCTAGTGAGTAGAGACTTCACTTTGTCCTAGGATTACCTTATCAGGTTTCGTATCTAGCGATCATTTTGTTTGTTTGGATTGTCCATTTTAATGTTTTGTATACTAGACCATTACTATGAAATTGATTAGGTTCTTCTAGACTTTACATTCAATTTATGTAGTTTATTGTCATTTAGATCAGACCTTCTATTATAGTAATTTAGGTTCACTCAGCTTGTACATTCTATTATTGTCAATATAATGTTTTCTAATTAGCAGTGCCCATTTAGTTTACTCGTATGGTAAGGATTAATGTCATGTTGTTTAATTTCATAAAAATTTCATGTGGTAAGGGAAAATGTCATTTATTTTAAAATCATGTGGCAGGGAAATAAACATGCTCTATATTTTAAATTATTTCTTCTAGGAAATAAAATGTTTTCTAGTTTAATGTCTTTCTACCATGATATTATTTATGAATATGGAATATGGAAGAAATTCTAGGTATAAGCCAATATGCCATGGGGTGATGTGTTCATCTGCAGTGTTGGTAGGGTCACAAGGATTTGATTTCCTTACGTACAAGTAGGGGATTCCTATTGATGGTAGGATGAAGCACTTATTTATTTCTATAAAGTTCAAATATTAGTGTGCCAAATATTTTCTAGGGGTAACAATGATATTTCAAATTGTAATGTTGGATGGCAAAATAATATAGAATTCGAGTCCACTGGGATAGTTGGAATATAGGTTCAGTATGTCATAATGAAAATGTTTTGAGTCAATGAATATGGATTGGGGAAAATAAGTCAGCGATAACCCATAACACCCTCAGGTTCCACATTCCTATATTGGTTCATCATGGCTCACAAGGATCAAATTTCCATTATTTTATGGATGAGATGGCTCCATATGGTAAGTATAAGCAAATTATGTATAGATAGCATGTTCATACAGAGGTTTTCCCACCCTTTTTTGAGGTCCATGAAGGATTTTATATGATTCAAATACATGGAAAATATTGTGTGAAGTGAATTGAAGGCTATACGAGAATGGTTCTATCATCCTTGGGTTGTTTCTATATTAGTTGGGAATCTCAAGCCCCGTACCATATGGATTTGACTAACATTTTCTTGTTCGACAAGATGTTTAGAAAAGTAGCGTCACATTCATGATACGAGAATGTTACAAAACATTGTTATAAAATATTGAGGTTTTCTAATATTCATTAATAGTAATGTTATGAGGATTATAAATAATGGTCCAATTTTCTTATATCATATGGGTGATATGGGAAAATCATTCCACCGAGGACCCAAAACACACAAATGTGTTATGTTCCACCACATTGATGTCAAATCATAAAAGGATTGGAAATTTCATTTTTTTCGAGGTAATAAAAAATTTTGTTGACTATTGAGAGCTCATATGAGAGATCCATATGCATAAATGAATAGTTGAAAAAGGGCCTCTTGAATCCTAGATTCCTTTTCCGTGGGAAATAAATGGTTTTGGTCACCAAAGAAAATTATGTCATGAAGTGTGCCATGCGAAAAACATAATATTCATGCAGTTTATCATCACACTAAATTTTGTGTCGCTTCACATAAAACATGTTATAATGAAAAAAATACGTGAGAAATCATTACTCTCTATTTTTTCAAGACTATTGGGTCTAGTGATAATGGATCAACATTATATATGGAACAAATTGAAACCTATTAGGTTTATTCATTATTCTTTTCTGATCGATTTTTTTAAAATCTATTGAGAATAAAATTTTAGTGAGTGATGACATGAATTTTACTTCGGCCACAGATTATGAGTTGTCAATTGGAAATGTTTTATGTCTCTATCATATGTATTTTATCATCATTAAATTTATTCCATTATATATTAATGTTTAAATGTAACGCCCCGACCTTAGATACCCAGATTCGGTGCATTATTACATAACATAGGCATGATCACAAGAAAGATCAATTCTCGAAAGACCGATTAGTTTAGTATCCTTCGAAACACTAGATATATTCATAAAGTTTACATTACATAAATAAGTGAAAAACTAAAACAAAATATTGTCTTCATATCTCCTCATACTATCCCTATGGGTCATTCATAAAATAATTCTTCACATCCAGGAAAAATAAAACATTGAAAGGGGTGATCTCAGATGATCAGTAAGGATAACAATATAGCGGAAACATTTATAAATAAACATAAAAATTTAAGGCAATGTATAACTAAAACAAAATCCTTTTAAACTTTAACTTCAGCATAATATGGCAAGGATAAAATTAAATAATTCCATTTAATTATTCACATGGATATTCTACTAGTCGAATAATCACATGAAAATATTAATAACCACTTTCATAATGACGGAATTCATAATGAGAGACTATCATATCCACTTAGCCAAAGCCTCATTCCAAGACTACAAATAAGATTTTTTCAAGGCCTCATACCAGGACACTAGTTTGTCTCATGAGACCTACCGATGCATCGAGGAGCTATAGCGGGCTCCACCCATCACTTACTAAGTCCAATTCATTCCTCATATGAAAAGTTTTAAACATAACATAAACATTTTATTAAAACTAGCATATGAAATTTCAATACATTATTCACCAACCATGAATGTTATAAAAATTGCACATCCACAGTCAAACATAACTCATTCGATAAAATATGGAATATTTTATTGTATCATATTAACCTCAATCGATAATGATGAAGGATATTGACATAGATTAAAATAATCATCAAAACAATTAGAGTGTGAATATCCTTCTTTTTCTTGAAATCATTTAAAAGTCACACTATTTGTCAAGAATCCATTTAAAATAGATTTTAGAATCAAAGTGTCCCATACCACTTTGAAACTTTTAAAAGGAGTTATAATTTTAAAACTATAATGTCCATATAAATAAATCATTAAAACCATTTTTAAAACATGGACATTAATGAGATAGATTTAGAATAATAAGTCTTTAAAACATTTAAAAATGATATTTTATTTAGATTCTATAACGACAAGAGAGACACTTGAATACAATAATTGAGTCAATAGAAACTTTGTAATATCATGAGAATAAAAGGATTCTTGATATACTATGTCTATGTACATTATATACACCACATAAAAGTGATTTGCTGTATAACAACAAAAAAGTCTCACTGGAATGTAAATTGAGATAAATTCTCTTATAAAGACCATATCCTTAGGTTAAGGATAAATCAACAACATAATTATGTGTGAAAAATATAAATACACTAAATATGATTGTATATTTAGTATAAATCAATCATATGACATTCACACATATTTTTGTAAAAACAACACCAATGAATTGGATATTTAACTCAACAAATATAGATTGAGTTAAAATTACTCTTATCAAGTTCGTACTGATGACTTGAGAATTTCTATATGGAGTGATTATGTGTATCAAAATTATATCCACAGAAAGGGGAGTGGAAATTATGACATAATAAAATGAATAGTGATTCCACACATAATCATGGAGATAAATAATTAATGAAGTATGCATAGAGCCGAATTAGTGGAAAATGAAATTTCTAATTACCTTATCAATTTGGTAACTTATGAAACATGCACCCATGAAAGAACAATAATAAAATGATGATGTAAATATCCATAAATTAATGTATTTTACACAATGAATACAATCATGGTAAGTACACACACCACATGCAATAAATAAGTGGTGAACAATGGAAATCTCACGGAATTAAAAGTGACATAAGAAACCCCATACTTTGTACTTTTTCCTTGGTCGACGGTAGGTTAACTTCCTGTATAATGGTGAAATAATTTTTATTTAATTATAAAATAATCATTTACATTAATATGATATCATATATTATCTTTTAACATATATTTATTAATAATATCTTAGTATTATCGGCATTTCGGGTATTAACTTACCATTTTTCCTTTATATTCTTTGTTACGTAAGCCATATTTGTTATCGATAGATGGTATCATATTCATGTCCAGAATTATATCAATTCCTTATACATTATTTTTAATCATCAAATGAGAATTATATTTGAATGGATACAATGGAGAATGAATCTCATCGCGTTCGTGGAGACGATAGTCCGTACGTACGCATGAGCGACAATATCATTCTTTTGATGTTAAAATAATATATAATTGGATTTTATATCATATATACAGAATAATTATCATTTTAGATTTTTTATTTATATGAATTACACATCATTATTATACCCATCCAAATAATAATTTATTAAATGAAAATTACACCACGACGTGGAGACGGTAAGCCGTACGTATACACGTATGGTGACATGCCATTCAAAGGATGGATAGAATACTGAATATGGTTGTACCACATTTATAATAACATAACAGTATATAGAAGATACTGGAGTTATATTTTAGAAAAGAAATTATAAAGAATGAAGAAGTTGAAGAAGAAAGGAACTTGAAAGATGGTGGTGAAAAAATTACATCTTCTTCGGGTTCTTCCTTTTGATTTGATCAAAAGGGCTCCATAGGTTAGCTTTATGATCAATATAAGGCCTCTAGAATGTAGTGAGAAAAGTTGAGAGAGTATTTGGGCAGGGTTTGGCCGAGTCAAAAGGCTTTGAATGTGTGAATTAGTGAGAAGGGGGGGTTCCCTTTTATAAGAGGTGTGAGGGGCACCTTTGGAAAAGCTAAAAATATTATTTTATAATAAATTCATATTCGGTTTCTAATTGCTCCAAAGAGGATTATTTAAAGGTTAAGGTGGGTATGGGTCAATAACCACTCAACAAATATAATTTAGACTGGTTTGGGTCATTATATTAACCTTATCTTTATGTATTAAATCTTAGTTAATTACTTTCACTTTTACAATGTCTCTTTATATTATTATATTTTATGGTTAATAAACATACTATATACATCGAAGCAACCCCCAAGTGGTCCATTAATTGTACACCTATCATGATATAAGTCTCTTGGCCGAACCATAAATATTTAGGAATTGAATATAAATTAATAATATAATATTTGTTTTAAAAACCCTTTTATGTCAAATTTGACACTATTGGATATTTTGTTTTTGATAAATCCATAACCGCATTTTTACTTCGAACACAATATATATAATCAATAAAAATATGTCATATTAACCTATTAAATTAGTGGAATTCATTAAAAGTATCAAATTACATTTATTTTGATATTTATAATATCAATTATTTTAATATTTCATTAATTAGGTAATTGATGCATCACCATTGTGTCATAAGTAAATTAAATTATTTAATGTCTGAATATTATAAATAAAATACCATTTTGTAGGAAATCTTTTTTTAATTCTAATAAATATTTACAATCTAATTTATCTTATGTATAACTTTATATTAAAACTGTTTTAGTAAATAATCATTGATTTTAACTCTTTTAACTCTTCTTTGAATTAAATGATAATAAATGTCCTTATCTAATACAAGTGGACATAAAGGATAAGATTGTAATCCTATGGTTTTTTGGTCAAGATACACTTGTCCAATAGAATTAGGGCATGTGTTAGGGTAATATAAATATCATTTTTACCCTTAATTACCATATTTACTTTTAATTGTGGTAAATAAAAGTAAAAAGTTACTATTCACCAAAAATTATTTTCATCTCATTGAACCACATTTTACTCCTTGATATTAACCGCCTCTCTCAGATTTTCGAAATTCCACTCACAGAAGCGGTAAAATTATATTTTATGAATAATTTTGTTTTTTAACTACCACTTAGTGGTTTCACTATTCATCAAAAAATGAAAGTTTCCATAAAAATACCAAAAATTAGGCCGAAGCAATATTTGATATTATGAATTCAAAAATGATGTCTATTTTACCAAATTAAAAACATATTAGTTTCATTAATTTAATTCAAAAATTAATTCCCGTCGTCAAAACAAATAGCGTGTTTTAAAGAAATAATAACTATCAAAAGATTAACACTTGTTTATGTCTACTTTAAATGTGAAATTACATCCAATGAGCAACATTGTATGAAATGGTAAAAATAAATTCAAAATATAATTTAAAACCACTCAAATTAATAATTTATTAGTATTAATTATTTCGATTAAAAAAGTTGTTTTTAATTAAAATTTTGTAAATTTCACTATTCACCAAAATATGAAAGTTATCTGAAAAGTGCCAAAATTTCAACCTAAGATAATTTCGATATTAAAAATCCAAAAATGAAATCCATTTTGAAAGATAAAATTTATAAAATTTCAAAAATTAGGTATAACTATTCATAACGGCTAGTTTGATTGGTTGTGGTGTGTTAGAATCTCGAAGTTGCGTACAATGCACGCCATTTCATTATTCAAAGGAAACCGAGGAATCGTCGTGTGTTACATTCTCCACTCCATCAATAAATTTCATCCTCACAATTTTTTAAAATTGGTCTTGAGAATATAATGGAAATTTCTACATCGGAAAAAGAGTCAATAAAACTATCACATTAAAAGAAAGAAAGAGAAGTACAAAGGTCACCTCAGATAACCTACACTAGGATTCCATGTAGAAAAACATGGATATGGATGATAAACTATGTTTTAAGTTATGATATAGAGGGAAAGAGAATATGATCAAGAGAAAGTTAACAATAAGAGAACCACAAACTTGTGATGGGACAAACGGTCATTAGTTTCCCAGTAGGAAAATTAAACGGAAAAAATTATTTTTGTTTTATGATACATTACATAAAGATGAGGAATTAATTTATGATATTGACTAAGAACATAAGGAGATATAGTTAATTTTTAAGTAGTGTTTAATTCTTTAATTAATTTCTTCCACTAACTCATTTTTTTTGAACATTGAGTATTCAAGAAGACTTGGTCACACAGGAAGAGCTAGAATACAATTATATTGAATAACATGATCCACACAGGATAAATTTTATATTTACCTTGTCTTTAGAGATTAATCAAAACCAAAACCATTAGTATAATATCTGATGATCCTTCAAATGGATATTCTATTAGATAAAAAAACTACTTTTAATTTATAAAATTAAACCATCAATAACCCAAAGATAAATAAATACCATTCAATAATCAATTGTCTATAAAGTCCTTTATATAATCCAAACTAATATTGAAACCCAAAACTTATAATAATGTAGTCTTCCACGTAAAATTGTATCTCCCAATGACATTAATTACTCTTAAATTCACATACTTAAAAGTAATTAACCAAATCATTTCAATAAATAACCCAAATCACTATAAAACCAAAATAAAAACATAGATAAAAATCCACCATTACTCCTCAAATTAAATCCCATACTATACTATTTTCGTTGGGCATATAGTGTTCACAACAAAGCAAAAAACTTCCAAAATAACATTTATCACTTAATCACCAAATCATTTTCCTATACTAAGGGTTTTCATTTTATTAGACATAAAATCCCAAATCAAATTATTATTGATCAATAAAATCATTTAACTAAAAATAATAGTTACACTAACCAGAGACTTCATGTAGTCCAATGGTAGGCGATAAATCCCAATTGCACTTTGGTTGTGGGTTCGATTCCCACAGCTTTGTCCGACGAGACGAGTTGTCACACGGTCTGCATGTTTTCCTTTTGTAAAAACTATATTTTATAACATTACAAAAATGAGATAAATTCCTCAAAATAACCATAACTTAATTTAACCACAAATCTTATCTCATACCTTGCATTTTCATCCCAAATTATAATAACATATAATTGCCTCAAACCCAACAATCATATAATACCAAATGGTTATTTATAACTATATCCACAAGAGAAAAGATAATTCTTCCTCAAATATCATTCTCACATGGAAAACTGCAGGGTTAAAAATACAAGAGATAATTATTCCAATGAAAAACCATCAACAAGGAGCACTAATACATTTTAATCATTTCTCCAACCATTTATTTCCACGTAGCTTCTTCTTTGACCAAGAAAATATCCTATAGAATAGGGCATTCACTCAGGTAATGGACAAGTCCCCTATATTTACGGCAAATGACTATAAATGGATTCTTGGGACCATTTTTATCTTCTTCCATAGTACTCTTCATTTTTATTCGGCAATTCATCACTTTATGTCCTTCCTTCCTGCACGTAAAGCATTTCTTTGTCCCATTGAGACACTTTCTTGGGTGTCACCTTCCATATTTCGTGCATGATGGAAATTGAGGATTCCTTTCTCCATGGTCTCCACTACTAGAGCTCTTATCATTCATCACCATTCTTTTCATTATTGAGTCCGGGAATTGGTTAATATATATATTGTTGATCATATTTTTGTAAAATTGATTTTGCATGAAGACGATATATTTTATGCCTATCAATATTCCATTTTCTTGCTCATTTCCACCACCATTCCCACCTTGTACATCATTCTCAAAGTCACTATGACTTCCTTGGAATCCAACCATTGACTAAAACCAGAAAGCATTGTGTGAGTAATAGTAGTAATAAAATCATTTAGAGAATATTATGTCACCATATTCTTAATTTGAAACAAATTAGGATTAACCAAGGTCATTTACTCTCATCTTATATATAATATTTCAAATCAGTTTGTAATCAAAATGTAAATTATCCTTAGCATATCCCCCATGAGTGTCGTAACCAAGAGTGCAGTAAGGCCCGTTGTCCTGCACCAGTTCCCATTCGAGTCTAGCTCAAAGCATTGTTTTCGGTTTTTACCCCTAGGTACATCTATGCCAGAGCCGCCGCTACATGCTCATATCCAGATAGGGATGTATTGCTCGGAAAACTCACAAAATCTCTACAATACCAAAATTCTAGGAAGTTCTTCTATACTAATCCTCAATGTCTATCTTAGGGCTATGTGCTCTAATTAGAGTTTATCTAAATATAGCTCCCAAGGTTTGTACTAATCTTCCTTTGATACCAATTGTAACGCCCCGACCCTAGATACCCAGAGTCGGTGCATTATAACATAACATTGGCATGATCACAAGAAAGATCAAGTCTCAAAAGACCGATTAGTTTAGTAGCCTTGGAAACACTAGATATATTCATAAAGATTGCATTAAATCAATAAGTAAAAAACTACAACACCATATTGTCTTCATATCCACTCATACTATCCTTGTAGGTCATTCATAAAATACTACTTCACATCCCCGAAAAAATAAAACATTGTAGGGGCTGAGCTCAGATGCTCAGTAAAGATAACAATATAGCGGAAACTTTCATAAAAAAAATAAAAAATTAAGGCAATGTATAACTATAACAAAAGCCATTTAAACTTGAACTTCAGCATAATATGGAAAGGATAAAACGAAATACTGCAATTTACATATTCACATGGATATATACTAGTTGAATAATCACATGAAAATATTAATAACCACTTTCATAATGATGAAATTCATAATTCCAGACTATCATAACCATGTATCCAAGGCATCGTGCCATTACTAAAAATAAGATTTTGTCAAAGCCTTGTGCCAAGACAGTAGTTTGTCTCATGAGACCTACCGATGAATCTAGGAGCTATAGCGGGCTCCACCTGTCACTTACTATGTCCTATGAATTCCTCATATGAAATGTTTTAAACATAACATAAAGATTTGTATTAAAAATAGCATACAAAATGACAATACTTTATCTACAAACCATGAATGTTATAAAAATAGCACATCCACGGTCAAACATAACTCATTCAATACAGTATGGAAGATGGTATTGTATCATATTAACCTCAATCAATAATGATGAAGGATATTGACATATATGAAAATAATCATCAATACAATTAGAGTGAAATATTCCCATTTTCTTGAAATCATATAAATGTCACACAATTTGTCAAGAATACATTTAAAATAGATTTTAGAGTCAAAGTGTCCCATACCACATTGAAACTTTTAAAAGGAGATTTAATTTTAAAACTACAATGTCCATATAAATAAATCATTAAAACCATTTTTAAAACATGGACATTAATGAGAAAGATTTAGAAGAATAAGTCTTTAAAACATTTAAAAATAATATTTATGTTAGAGTTTCTAACCAAAATAGAGACACTTGAATAAAATAATTGAGTTAATAAGAACATTGTAATATCATGAGAATAATGGGATTCATGATATTATATTTCAAAGTAAATTATATACACTATAAAAATGTGATTTTGTGTATAACAACAAAGAAGTCTCAATGGAATGTAAATTTAGATGAATTATCTTATAAAGACCATATCCTTAGGTTAAGGATAAATCAACGACATAATTATGTGTGAAAAATATAAATACACTCAATATGATTGTATATTTAGTGTAAATCAATCAGATGAAATTCACACATATTCTTGTAAAAACAACACCAATGAATTGGATATTTAACTCAACAAATGGAAATTGAGTTAAAATTACACTTATCAAGTTCATAATGATTACTTGAGAATTTATAAATGTAGTGATTATGTGTATCAAAATTATATCCATAGAAAGGGGAGTGTAAATTATAACATAATCATACGAATAGTGATTCCACACGTAATCATGGAGTAAAATACTCAATGAAGTATGCGTAAAGCCGAATCAGTGGAAATTGAAATTTCAAATTTACTTATCGATTTGGTAACTTATGAAAAATGAACCCATGAAAAAGGATATTACAATTATGATGTAAATATCCATAAATTAAAGTATATTACACAATGAATACAATCATGGGCTGTACACACACCACATGAAATAAATAAGTGGGGAACAATGGAAATCTCACGGAATTAAAAGTGAGATAAGAAACTGCTTACATTGGACTTTTTCCTTGGTCTATGGTAGGTTAACCTCCTGTATAATGGTGAAATAATTGTTATTTAATTATAAAATAATAATTTACATTAATATGATATCATATATTATCTTTTAAAATTGATTTGTTAATAATATCTTAGTATTATCGTCATTTCGGGTGTTAACTTACTCGTTTTCCTTTATATTCATTGTTACGTAAGCCGTGTTTGTTATGGATAGGTTGTATATTATTCATATCCAGAATTATATCAAGTCCTTATAGATTATTTTTAATCATAAAATGAAAATTATACTGGAATGGATACGATGGAGAATGAATCTCATCGCGTTCATGGAGACGGTAGTCCGTACGTACGCTCGAACGACAATATCATTCTTTTGATGTTAAAATAATATATAATTGGATGTTATACCATATAACAGAATAATTATCATGTTATATTTATTATTTAAATTTATTACACTTCATTATTATACCCATCCATATAATAATTTATTGAATGACAATTACACCACGACATGGAGACGGTAAGCCGTACGTACGCAAGTATGGTGACATGCCATTCAAAGGATTGATAGAATACTGAATATGATTATATCATATTTATAATAACATCATAGTATATATATGATACTGGAGTTATTATTTTCTAATATAAATAACAAAGAAAGAGGAAGTTGAAGAGGAAAGGAACTTGAAAGATGGTGGTGAAAACATTACCTATTCTTCGGGTTCTTCTTTTTGATTTGATCAAAATGGCTCCATAAGTTGGCTTTCTGATCAAAATATGGCCTCTATGATGTAGTGAGGGAAGTTTATAGAATATTTGGGTTGGGTTCGGCCGACCCAAAAGGCTTTGAATGTGTGAATTAGTGAGAAGGGGGAGTGATCTTTTATAAAAGGGGTGAGGGGAACCTTTGGAAAAGCGAAAAATATTATTTTATAATAAATTCATATTCATTTTCTAAGAGCTCCAAAGTGGATTATTTAAAGGTTAAGGTGGGGATGGGTTGATAACCACTCAACCAATAGAATTTTGATAGGTTTGGGTCATTATATTAACCATATCATTAAGTATTAAATCTTAGTTAATTAGTTTAACTTTTACAATGTCTCTTTGTATTTTTATATTATATGGTTAAAAAACATACTATATACATCCAAGAGACCCCCAAGTGGTCCATTAATGATACACGTATCATTATATATGTCTCTTGTCCTAACCATAGATTTTTAGGAATTGAATATAAATTAATAATATAATATTTTTTTTAAAAACTCTTTTATGTCAATTTTGACACTATTGGATATTTTGTTTTTGATAAATTCGTAAAAGCATTATTACTTCGAACAAAATTTATATAATAAATCATAATATGTCATATTAACTTAGAAAGTTAGTTTAATTCATAAAAAGTCTCAAATTACATTAATTTTTATATTTATTATATCAATTTTTTTAATATTTCATTAATTAGATAATTACTACATCACCATTGTGTCATAAATAAATTAAATTATTTAATGTTTAAAAATTATAAATAAAATACCATTATGTAGTAAATCTTCTTATAATTATAATGAATATTTACAATATAATTTATATTTTGTATAACCCTATATTAAAAATGTTTTACTAAATAACTTTTGATTTAATCTCTTTTAACTCTTCTTTGAATTAAATAATAATAAATTTTCTAATATAATTCAAGTGGACCTAAATGATAATATTTTACTCCTAAAGTTGTTTTTGGTCGAGATAAACTTGTCTAATAGAATTAGTACATGTGTTAGGGTAATATTAATATGAATTTTACCATTAATTACCCTATTTACTTTTAACCGTGGTAATTAAAAGTAAAAAGTTACTATTCATCAACAATTATTTTCATCTCATTGAACCAAATTTTACTGAATCATATTAACCATGTCTCTATGATTTTTGAAATTACACTCACAGAAGCGGTAAAATTAACTTTTCTGAAAAATTCAGTTTTTTAACTACAACTTAGTGGTTTCAGTATTCATCCAAAAATGAATGTTTCCAGAAAAATACCAAAAGTTAGGCCTAAGATATATTTGATATTATGAATTCAAAAATGATGCATATTTTACCAAATTCAAAACATATAAGATGAATCAATTAATTTAAAAATTAATTCCCCTCGTCAAAATAAATAGCGTGTTTTAAAGAGATTTTAACTATCAAAAGATTGACACTTGTTTATGTCTGGATTAAATGTGAAATTTCTTCCAATGACCAACATTGTATTAAATGGTAAAAATATATTCTAATAATACTTTAATACCACTCAAATTAATAATTTATATCTATAAATTATTTCGATTAAAAAAATGTTTTAATTAATATTTAGTAATTTTCACTATTTATCAAAATATGAAAGTTATCTGAAAAGTACCAAAATTTCACCCTAAGATAATTTCGATATTACAAATCCAAAAATGAAATCCATTTTGAAAGATAAAATTTATGTTATTTCAAAAAGTAGGTATTACTATTCATAATGGCTAGTTTCATTGGTTGTGGTGTGTTAGAATCTCGAAGTTGCGTAAAATGCACACCATTGCATTTTTCAAAGGAAAACGTACTGTGGATGCCTGGGGTGTTACATTAAAATTTTAAATATTTGAAAATGTTGATTTATATTATTTAATTGATATACATTGACATGGTATGAGGGGATTGTTTCAAAACATTGTAATTATGATATCAAATCTCAAGAGTAATGTAACATCATTCTCAGTAGGAGATGAAAATTCTGTAAATCATGGCCATTGTTTCTTAGTAACTGAATAATGATATTGGATAATCTTACATTAGATGGACCTGAACACCCTACAGTGATGAGTTCTACCATTATGACATTAGGGATCAGAAGGATCACAATTCCCTTTTTTCCAAGCTAATGATTTCTTTTTTTTTTGACCGCTGATATCTCGTATTCACGAGGCATATGAGTACATTTATTGTTAAAAAATGGTCTCCTGAATCTGGGTATCCTTTTACAAGGTACATGGTAGTTTATTAGTAACCCAAGGCACTCAAGACATAATGTGTTACTTGTGGGATGAGGGGCATAAAATATGACTGAATACCCCCATAGATCAATTGAATTTTGTAAGGATAGTATGATCCTTTGATAATGAATGATAATGGTTGAAAGAGTACTCATTTTTACATCATGTAGTTAGGGTTTATTTTTTTTAGTTTCAATTTCATGTGACCATGATGTTTTATTTTCCTGGATTTTTAATTTCATGTTGTGAAGCTGTTGGAAACGATGTAAAAATTGTACCTAATGTCCATAGCTACACTTTTCACTAATGAATGGAACTTAGATACATGGAGAATTTTTTTCTATTCTGTGTATATGATAAATAGAGGAAATTAATTTTTAGGATACGTTCATTTGAATATTATCTCATTCATAAGAAATCCAGATGTAAATATGACTCATTCCTAGTAAAAATGGGCTTGTAAGACTCGACACTCATTAAAAAGTGGTTTATGATGCTTTTAGGGTCCAATATTTGTAAATAAAAATTTTCAAGATTTTTTATGTAATGAATATGGGGAATTTATTTGTTTTTGATGAATCTAGGATTTGGGATATAGGAATCACTATGTATCATGTGATGAAAGGAATCCAGAAATACATAGTTCTTTCATGAATGTTCCTTGGGCATGTCAAACCTATATACAGGGATGCATGGACATTTTTTATAATCGATGGGTCCATAAATTGGGGATATAAGCATCACTACAAGTATTTTGGGGGTTTAAATCTACCAACATGTAGTTATTGATACGAAAAATATATATGGATGTCTCACCCAGACGTAGAGGGGGAATTGTTCTTATTGAGTGTGGTGGATGGACAAAGGATTAGAGACTCGAGCATGACTACATATCCTTTGATGTTAAGAATAAATCCACAGGTAGTTCTAGAGATGAAATATAATTTATAATTATGCATAATTTTGTAAACACTCCAAATTCAAATGGGAATATTGTGTCTATTAATGATACTAGAGATCTTGGTGTCACTACCTATCTGATAATGGTAGGAATCAATATACACATAGCTTGTGAATGGAGTTGGGGTGGGAGACTAACATCAAGGATATAGTTCCTCTCAGTTGAGGACAATGGTAATTCATATTTTTAATTCATGTAAGATTCTTCGACCATATAAATTAACAACATGTAGTGGGGAATCAAGGTGTTCCTATTAATTTATTCAATCAAGGACCATGTAAACCCATTCATGAACTGATATGTCTCAACCATGATGAGACACCCCTTAAAAATCATAAGCTCACATAAACTATGATCGGTGTGAGAAATGTGGAATGGGAACTAGTTATCTCACTATATAGATGATATAAAATTAAATGAGATAAAATTATTGTATTATATAGTGGATATACCATGATATAGGTTCAATAAATCCCTATATATCTCATTGAAACATGAATCAATATGTGAATAGTTATAGAAAACTGTTTAGGTCAGTTTCATGTGGCAAAGACAACAACCACACTGTTTTACATCATGTGGTTATGTCGAAGGGCACACGATGTTATGAATTTTTATAGATGGATCTAATAGTGGGGACTAGGGTTTCATTAAATATCCTATAATGATAGGTGTCAAGAAAAAAATAGTTCATTAATTGATTTATGATATGTTTCTTAATGGCATGTGCTAAGGAGAAAAGATACCTTCTAGGAAGTAGAAGGATTGAGCAAAGTCATGTGGTCTGATGTGTTGTGACCAGGATTAATATATTATGGTTGGACTGAGGGTTTTGTATTTGGGTGTCACTATATATCATTTTATTTCATGAATCTGGCCAAATTTATTTTTCAGATTAGGAATCCCCTATGTTTATCTGGATCTCATAATGGGATGGGGCACCTCATTTCTCTTTTTAACATAACAAGATCATGTGTGGTGAATATTTAGCAATACAATTCCGTCCATTCAGTTTTAATTTAATGCGTTATGGAACTATTCGAATATAGTTTTGTATCATGTGGTTGGTAAATATTCTATAGTGATTTAAATAATGTGGAAATTATTTAGTTTTGTAATTTGATATCATATGATGAGGATGTTTCCCATATTGTTTAAAGTGATGTGGTCATAACACATTAATTCATTTTAACATAATATAACATAGAATAAAATGATACATTATTGATGCTATTCAACATACTTAAAAGAGTCCTCAAATTGGTGGGGGTGACATGTTCCCCACCAATTGTGGATGTTGAGTAAGCTCTTTTGTGATACAACATATGTATGATATAAGTCACTTCCAATTTGGGTTCCAAATTTGGAGGATTATTTCTTGATATCAATGGGTTTCCAAGAGACAATACATGTTCTATATAAAACAATTAATGGAGGCAAAATTTTTTATTTAACACTTTTTTGATCCCATTCTAATGGAAATCAAGGTTGTACAATATAAGAAAAATTTTCTCAAAAAGATGTTGTAATTCATCCATCCTCTTTTGAGATTTATCATCATCTTAGGGTTGTCTATAGATAGATATTTATAGTGAGTGAAACTGGAATTATATAGGAAGAACCTATTTATTTTAATACAATAATTAATATGGGGATTCTAATGTAGTAATACGTGCAATGGTATGATATGGCCATAAAAAATAGATGAGTTTTCCAGAATTAGTATTCTTTTCCTCGTTCACCATCTTCTATAGTATATTGGATAGATTCCTATAAAATAAATCTATTTTCCTATCTCCATCCGTAAATTAGTGGGATGAATGATTGGACACAATTTTGTGCTCATGGTATAATTTTCTCAATATATTAGAATAAAATATAGTTCCATTATCCATGAGTATAATGTGATAGGATTTATATCTGATGATGACATTGGACATCACGATGTTGATGATATTATTCTTATATACTTTCTTGAGTGGTATTCCATCATCCCATTAGGAATAGAACTCAATAACAGTAATGATATATATAAATTACAAAGCGAGGGATGGGGGATATGTCCCCAAAACATTCATTCCCTATATAGGAAAAAATTATGATATTTATCATTATATAGAAATTATGGGGGTTGATGGATGATTTATTTAGGAATAGGGACTTCATGAAATTTCACGTTAAATTCTACATAGTGTTCTATCATCATTATAATGTTGTAACATATCCTCTTAATTTAGTCGGAGATCTGACTCTTTATTAATGTAAGTCATTGGAGACTATATAGACTTAATCCATTACAGTGGGAATCTCTCTTTCATCTATCAATCTTTGGAGGAAACTATCAAAGACACTCTTATAGAGGAATTTGTTCTCATTTTTCCTGTATTAGAGGGTATTTTTCACTGCACGAGATCAAATGTATTAAATTTTGGATCATTTTCTCAAGAGAATCCCATTATAGAGATAATAAATTTTTCTATCCATCCATCCATGGGTGCATATCATTTCAAAAAAATTTAGGGTAGTGTTCAATTGATTGATTTATTACATGTCATAGATGGTCACTAATGAGATTATCCTTTTTTGTGTTATTTGTATGGTCACTTCATCCTAATCAGGGTCAGCCAGTATAGTAGAAGAATTATCTAGAGCATCGGTATAAGAATTTAGGGATTAGGGGATATTCTGTCTATGGTTTAAAATTTGAACTCTTATATAATCATCTAAAATGACCAGCGAATTGGGTTATTTCATCCTATTAAATGTCATGTTCACCATTGATATAATTTATTACTATCTTGGTTCCCATTTTATGTTATGGTAGGATATAAAGATCTTTAATTATATTTCAATTCCAACAATAATGGATGAAATCCAGCCTGATTATTCATAGAGCCTTCATAAAGTGATAAATTAATGGGAAAATTTGATCTTTCTATGGAAATAAAATAAATATGTTGATCTTCCATGTTGATCATCAAAATTTATAGACTTTTTTCAATATGACTCTATGAGAAACCATCAAAATACATCTCCCTTGTTGGTGTAGTATCATGGGAATATAAGATATAATCAAGTAGATGATCGATTCATAATGGTTTATATTCTAAGGTGGGATGTTCTGTGGGGAAATCATCCAGGGCAATCCCATTCCCATATTTCTATGGAATTAACTAAATTATTTACTATTTTATAATAACCTCACCACAGTCCAAACATTCATTCAATATTGGGAGGATAATTATTTAATTAAGTGGATCAATACAAGAGATTAGATGGACATCATGGTTCTACTTGTAATGCCTCATCTTTTTCACTCCAAAGATGCTTGCATGACAGTTCTTGTTAACATCACAATATCGATACAAAATTTAAATCATAACTTGGATAAGGTAATTTGTATTTTCTAACCCAACATAATTTTTCTATTCAATGAGATATCAACATGATTCTTCCATGGAGGCCACATACATGATGAGTGGGTTTACTTACATTGGAGGCATCATGACTAGTTGTTGTTATAGGTAATCAATGAGTGTCTATATAGCTTTCAGGTAGTACTCATCCCATTGACAGGAATCTCTCTCAATTTCATTATTTTTTTGAGGGGGGGGGGATTTTATTGAAATGTTTATTATGAAATGAAAAATATAGGTAAGGTGACTCGGTTCCCCCTCATCTTTTTAAAATTATATGCGGGTGACATTTCTAAAATTACACTTTCCTTTTCTGGGTCAACCTCAATGCCATAGTGATGCACCAAAAAACGATAATATTTCATAGATGTTACAACACAAGCTCATTTTAGTTAATTTATATTTAGGGGTGCTTCTACATTTTGTGAATGACTATTTGGAGATCCGTGATGTGGTCACACTACTATAGAGATTTAACCACCATCTCATCCAAATAACATTTTTCTATTTGTACCAAGAAGTTCTAACCGATACGATGTGTTTAATGATTCTAAGATTCTCCAATGTTCATTATCCAAAAGTGTATGTCTTGATAGAAGTATATACATTTTGGGGCTCTTAAGGTTGTATCTTCTTCATATTCATGATCTATATTTATTTGATTGTACCACAAATAACCATCAATGATGGAATGGTCTTAGAGGGTAGTACATGAATTGATCAAGAGATATATGATTTGAAATGGGAATTAATCCTTTGGAAAATGTTGATTAACATCATTTAAATCTATTTAGAGTTTAATTTTCCCAACTTTTTTCTTGAAAGGGTTGACATTGGTAAGCAATTTAAGGGTATTTCACATCATGGAAGAAAATGATATTGATAGATATGTCATATCCCAACTATAAATTAGTATCAAGAGAGTGGTTTATACATATTGGAACCTTCTTGAATCCTATATAGTCCTCACAAAATCATAGTTTTTTATCTATATATGGTTTCAGGTTTGGAAATTCTAAATAATTAAAAAATAAAGCATATTGATGTTGCTTTAGAAAGGAAATGTAAAATATATCTCATATAGATTTGTGGTATCAATAATCAATATAATCCATTGGCCTTATTCTATTCCAAGATTCCCCTACCTCGAATCCATTGATGGAGGGGGAGAGGCCTTCCTCAAATGTGGGAGGTGAGTTCCAGAGGACATCCTCTTTGTCTTCCATCTATGAGTCCATTATGGCATTTTTTGAAATGGTAGATAACTTGAGGGTATCCCAATCATTTTAAAAGTGAGATATAATGTGGAAAGAAAAATTATCTTGTCAAACTATCAAATTAATAATAAATTGATTGTGGAGATGATTATTTTATTTCCCACAGTAACTATGGAAAAAAGAAGCATGGAAATATAGTATTAAATCCTCTCCATCAATAAAATATATGGATAGCAAATAATCATTTTCATGAATACTACATCTATTCATAGGGGCATTCCACATGGCATTTGTAGAGGAAACACATATATTTACATCTAACATTGGTTTCATTCCATCTACTTTTTAGAATCATTCATCATCATATTGGATTTTCCAGACTCAAAGGGATCATTTTCACCATGTATTACTCTTAACATCCCATCGATGGGGTATTTAAATAATTGATAAAATGAAGAAGGTATCGCATCATGTATATGAATATATGGATTTCAAGGTTTGAAATAATATACAACGTCGTGATATAAAACCACAAACACAATATTAAATGTGAGATCCTTGAGTAGGTCCTTGACCTTTATCTTCATAATAGGTATTTTCTTGCTCTAATAATACAATTGAATATTGAGCTCTATGGAAGATAAATCACATACAATATATCCCAAATGTAAAATGGTTAGAATCATGATGTCATTGACCCCATTCCATTTAAAATAAGATTCCATTTGAATGTCAACATTATTCAGTCTTCATGAAAAATATAGGGGTCTGATGTGTTTCTAGATGACCTCTTCCAGATCCTTCTCTCTATACAATATATAGTCATGAAATTATGATGGCATAGTCCCCACTCGATAAAATTAATCTATACTGAAATAGTTTGTGAACTCTAATGGGGTCATAGGTATTCAACAAGTTCCACACTATGATCTTTTGAAATATGGACCACATCTATGATTGTGATATTCTAAAGGGAAACCAGCATCTATTTCAAAATATCAAACATCAATTCCTCATATCAATAACTTCCAAGGTGTGGGTTCTAATTATTATGAAGTTCAGAAGGTAGGTAATTTGTTTAACATGGATATAATGCTTTTAGATAGGTCAAGAGAGCATATCTGGCTAGTGAAATCAGTCACAACATCCTACCTCCTTTCCAAGGCTGATTCGAAGGTCACACCCCTACCAGATGGTTGTGTAAGATGACTATGTATAGAAAAATATTGGAGGGTTCTGGGACACCTCCATGTCGTTTTTTGGTATTTATGGTGTTTTCCCCATTATATATCTATAAATATATATTCTCTATGGAGATGTAAAAAATATATTTGGTTCGACTATGCCCACACTATCCCTTCTATACTCAGCTTCTACAACTTTAGCCTCGGTCTCCCTGATCCGGTGAAAAGAACTCATACATAATGGAAAAATAATCACCAAAGAAGTTATTTTCAATGTGAATTAAATTAATATAACCAAAAATGATTTATTCCCCTGATGAGCATTTTTTGGGGTAGTTTCCATACTTCAGAAATTGTAGGAATGAAGTTTGCAATAGTCATAGCATGAATAAGAGTTGGATATTACAATTACTTTTCTATTTATTCTGATGTATGATGATTAGTTACACCACTAAGATGAATATTAGATATTTCCACCTAACTGGGTGGAACTATTATGGGTTTTTGGATCCTTTCTCTTAGAGTGTAATATGGTCATTTGAATGTTATTAGAGTGTTCAAAAAATATTTATCATTCCCCCCTGCCTGACCTATTTTTTTAAATCACCTAATTATTCTATATAGGAGATTGATACACAAGTCATATGTTCTAGGGTGTTATCAAACATCACCTTTCAAGAATATACCTTGTTTTGGAGGTTTTATTTTACGCTGAATAAATCCTTGATTTTATAACATTTCCTTCTATGGAAAGGGAATTATTTGGGTTGATCAGTGAGGTTGACCTTGTTCAATTTAGTAGAATATGGTATATTGGGAAGATTATTTTACATGGATTCAAGGAAATATTAGATTAATTTCTCATTTTTGAATTAGAATGATTTATTCATCCATTCTTTAAATCATCGGTGACCTTAATCTCTTTTTTCATCAGACTACTGGTAAATTTATTGAAACTACAGTTGATAGGAGGAGCTGGGTGGTTCAAGATATGACTAGGTTCTTGATTTGGAATAACTACTGATTTTTGGGTAGTAGGGAAATTATTTACCTTGTCGATCCTTTTCCCCCATAATGAGGGTATTCTCTATGATTTTTTGTAGGTTTATATAATTAAATAATTTGAAAATTAATCTATTTCTACAATTTTAAAAAAATTTCTTATGTTTTTCCTGAATACTTTTGGTGTCTTAATCTCACCCCATTGATTTGAAACATACTTTTTGTGAAAATGGTGTTGTGATAGATGGTGTATGAGTGAATAGTTTAAACATTTTCACATGGGTATGATGTCAAAAACCCTCTCATTATTATATTTCTTCTTGTTCTGATGGTTTATAGTTATCCTTTCCATAGAATAGAAATGAACTAATTAAGGAATTGGTAGATAAGGTCATCCAATCCTATAATGGATCTAGATTGAGAGATACTATATGAAAAAATTATATCCCTATAAGAGTTTATACAAAACAACTCATCATGGTAACCTCCTGCTAATATTGGGGGACCATCATCAGAACACATCTAGACATGAAGTGAATGTGATGCTGATCTAGGTATCCTAAACCATCAAGGATTGAGAATGGAGTATTTCCAGAATTTGGTGGGGGAACTTTTCACCTGCACTTTTGGTATATGGATTCATCATGGGAAGAACAAGTCTATATCTCTATTCCATGGAATCTTCTAGAGACGTTAGTGACTCAATGGTGTCAAGTGTTTTTAGGGGTACTGTTTTCATAACCACTTCAAATTTGTAGGGAGTGGGATGTTCATGATGAGGTTTTTCTTTTTTTAGTTTCCCACTGACTATCGATCCATTCTAGGAGTGGATTATCACCTTGTATAGATAGAGGATATTGTCATAAAGGAGGGAATTTTAAATCATCTCAAACATTTCATTTTTATAGACCATCTTCCAAAATCAATTTCCAGTGTGATTTTCATATACCAGTATTGTAGTAAAATAATCTATTTTCTCCTATATAAGTGGAGATATTTTTGTATCGTCCCAAAGAAGATACAAAATGGGAATTTTCCCTTGAGTATCTCTTCATTTAATTATCAGATATTTTGTATCTCATTCTCGGAGTATTCCAATTTCTTCTCTATGGACGGAATTTAGGATCTTTTGGGTGATGAATAGGATGTAACCACTTATTTCACTTTATCATTAGTTTTATTCATCTATAGACTTGTAATATCATTATTTATAGATCCATGTTATGGATTTTCTTCCCATTCTATGTGTGTTTATCCCCATTTGTTGAATCCAAATAACCACCCTCTTGAGGTAAATAATTTCATATTTCATCCCTCTATCATTTCATCATAATCGATATTATATTATTGGTTGTAAGTAATGAAATTCATAGAGGTATATAAAAAATATAATTACTCCTATTACTCTCAATGAAATTGTGTAATTCTGTAATAATTTCATTATGTTCATTTAATAAAACATTATTCATATTAGACCATTTTGTTTTGCAACCCCTACAAGATTTGGTTACCTTAACCGTATTATCCCCTACCTCATTCCATGAGTAGTTATTGTTATGAGTTTCTAGTCATAATTGATGAAAGAGACATGAAAATTAATGTTTTATCTTATGATGGGAGAAATAGATGAGGTTTTTCCATTGATATTCACCTCCCAAACTAGAGTAGACCTATACCCTTTTTGGTGATGAAGGAAATTCTGACATCTATTTGGTATGGAGTCTATTCAGGTCCCCTATTGGTACTAGTGATCCGATTGTTAAGGATATGAGGATTATACTAAAGTATTTTTATGACTCATGGGATTTGAATTTTAAAATAAAAAACACTATTTCATGTGTTATGGGGTTGATTTGGAACCAAAAATAATTTCTCTAGGTCCTTGTCAGGTTGTTATGAAATAGGTGATAATGATTGAGATAAAAATTCTCATATTTCTATGGGATGGGTTTGATTTACAACTAATAATGATATGTCATAAATCCTCTTAGAGATTTGTGATACATGTGGTGGAGGTAGTGGTATGAAATCCCCTTGCATTGTGGTCCAGGTCATCTAATGGAAATATTCTTTGGAAGATGCTATTCAGACATATATCATTTGGCACAATAGTTCTCTAATATAATCGCAATGTGATAACTGCCCATGACAAGAGTCATTTTTTATGGTAATTGTTCAATTTTACCAAAAATTTGGATTTCCTATCGGAAATGTGCTTCTATTTCTTTGAGTGGTCCAATTTAATGATCTGTTGATAGCCATATCAATCCATTCGTGTTGGACGGTTATAGATCATACTATAATAGATCAATCCATCATCAATGGTGATAAATTTTTATTCGCTCTTGGATAAGTTGATGTATTATTATTGTAGAAAAGAGAAGAAGTAGTCTCTCCTTTGGATCAATATAATATTACTTATCCTAAAATCCACACCAACCAGAAAACATTACCTTTGATAAAGATTTAATCCACTGTATAATGATATTTTATCATTCTAAAGGATCATGTAATATATTAATTTTTTTTATTCATATTATCTTCAATATCCATTGAAAATGTTTTTTGATCCTGGTCAAATATATGTGATCACGTGTATGTGATCAGTTCCTTCCATACAACTCTTATCGGGCTTGAATTGTTCCTTTAAAATGAATTACATGCCAAAATTAATGTGTGTATGTAGTTGAATAAACATTATCAAGAATATTATATACAATAATGAAACTATAAAGTTTCATCCTTGGATTCATTCTTAAATTGTCAACTCAATCAAGACAAATGTACATCATGCATACACGATGAAATTCATGATTCATATTGTAATCCCTTAAAGAAATTATTTATATATCCTTATAATTTAATGTGTTCTCTCAATGTAATTTGTTATCTCATTATTTTCAATGAAATCCATTTAAGAAACCTCTTTACTTTTAGTTACAAATACAAGATTTTTATCAAAATTGGTTGGTGAGGTGTATGGAATTGATGGGTTGCAAATAAGAAGTTTCACTTGCCTCTTTTAGATGAGTAGATAGGCATCAAATGATTCTATTTCAACTCCTTCACATGAATTTAATATGTTCATTTAAAAGTTTTATTTCCTTGTCGTTACAAGGGAGGATTCATGTAGCTGCCTCCCCATGTGACTTCACGTATGCAACCGGGTGACATGGATGATCTCAAAGATCTTAGTGTAATGGATTTTCATGAATAGGGTTCATTGTGGTTCTCAAAATCATTCACATGAGCCTATTATTATTTATGGGTTCCTTATCATGAAAATATTCATTCAAAAGGTGTTGTTTCCTATGAAAAAGGTATTTCCATGGGTTCTTCTCAGGTACATCACATAATACACTACATATCAGGATGAGTAATAGTGTGTGTGAATTTTACATAAAGTGGAGTGGTTTATTTGGATTCATTCGCATTATAATTACTATATTAGTTTTTGAGATACTGATTCTCATGATCAGAACACACGAACTCTTTTCATACTTCACATGAATGGTCGAAAAAAGTTCAATTTTTTGATATATCTGACAATATCTCATCATGCAGTTGCAAATTAACTCATTCATTCATTTCTCTATTTAGGATGTTCCTCATTAGCTATCCTCTAATAAAATTGGCCAGCCCAATATTCAGTAGACTACTACGTTTTTTATGTATCTATTAATTAATAAACACTTAGAATAAAATTGTATACCAGGAAATATTACACAATCACATGATCACTTCACATGATTACTTCATTGACCATGTTATTCCATTAATGAAAACCTCCTGATAATCCTGAACAATTTAGGTGATATGACCAATATCACATAGAATATTCACATGATAAAAACATAATATATACTTTTTATGATAGCTTCAATGATTATTTTCATTACATCATGAGATTTATACTGTTCTTAGTGCATTTTCTCCCAACTGTTTCATGATCCATAGATCTTCACACGATGTAAAAAGTGATTGGCATACATTCATGTGATGAAATAATGTAATTTCACTATCCCTAAAATATTAAATATGGATTCATGATGATGTTAAAATCCTTGATTTGGTTCGATCAACCTTGTCTTGATCCTTAAATAAGACATGTGCAAATGTCTAGTTGTCTCAAGCTCATGGGGAAAATCCTTGGGTGGCCTAGGATGAAGATAATATCCTTATTCAAATACACACTACACAGGAGACATTTTATGTTAGAGACCACTATAATCATGAAACTCATGTTATCTCTATCATTATAAAGACAGATGAACTATATGAGATACTCATGGGACTGACATTGGAATTTCAATTAATCATACCTTCATTATGTTATTCAATATTCATCACTACAATATTAAAGATGTATATGGGGGATCAAAAACCATATCACACTACACTAAACACCACACCATTTGTACGTCCCCTGTATAGGCCCACTGGATCCCATCATTAATAATGCTCCATACCCATTCATCCTATACACTGGCATGCACCCATGGGATTTTACACTACCCACCCACTCTTTAGCAACCATGAAGCCTCCATTAGCATGATCTCCCATTGGGGTTCACCCTCGAGTCCCGCTAAAAGTGGTTGAGGTCTTTCCCTTGGGGGATTCTAGATGGGTCCTATTTTTTATTACCCAAAAAATCTAGAATAATTTCATGTATTTTTTAGATAATAAAATCATTTCTCAAATATTTTTTCCAAGATAACAATTCAACTTTTTTAGACAAAATTTATGAAAAATTTTCCTAGAATATTTCATGTCCCATTAATGAATTTACCATTACATTCATTGGAAATATTTTCTTTAATCTTGTAGAAAAAAAATTGTCATCAATGACACCATTCTTCAGAATATCATATCACTTCAAAAATCATGATATTTTTTTGGAGAATTTTTAAATTGTGTCATCCAATCATAATAGATGAATCTATAACACTTCAATAACCATAAAAACATCATCTACCAACAGATATCAACCCATAACTGATGAAAAATACAAAATTTGGGACATTAATTTTTTATGATAAATACTTCACAAAGCATTGATAATATCAATAAAAATCAATAAAATTACATATCTTAGTTAGAATGGTCAGTCTGAGGAAATGATTAATAACTTATGTATTTGATTGATCTGCCAGTATAAACTTTCTTGAGTTTATATGACAAAAAATGAAAATTTTTATAACCTAAATTCATACTATTCAATATTTTCATACATCTTATCATTCCTTAAGGTCTTCATTACAATATCTAAGTGATCTTAATGATATTATTTAGTCAAAAAATATAAAACTATATCATCTATATATAATACCAAATTTTGATCATGGTAATGTATAAAATATATATTCCATAAATCCATAAATATTATGGGGGAATTAGTAAGACTATAGTGAATTAGCGTGTATGATAATGAATATACCTTTTGTGTAATATTATCATGGGTATATACTCATTCTTGACCCTCAATTGATGATATATTGAATGAAGATAAATAATGGAAAAGTATTGACCTCTTCCTAGTCAATCAAACATGTAGTAAAAATGAGGTAGATGATAATTATTCATGATTTCACCCCTATTAAGTTCTTGATAATCAATACAGAGTCACATTAATACATATCTCATCTAAAAAAATAGGTTCCCCTAAGGGTGACATAATCGGCCAAATGAACCCCTCTCCATGATTCTCTTTTAGGTACATCTTCAATTCTCACATCTCAATAAATTCCATTTTATACAGAGTTTTTGAAATATGTGTAGCACTAGTTATGAGTTGTATAGAATAGTGAACTTAATAATATGGTGGATTTATTTGAAAATATTCTAAAAAACGTCAGAACAATCTAACATAAAATAAATATCTAGGATGTTGATTTTCTCCCCAACCATTTTTGATAAACATCCAATTTGAGGAGATATCAGGACCCACATAATGGATGTGATTTACATCATAGGTTCTTAAATATCATCAAACTAATAGATTACCATTAATTGATCAATAATATCAATAATGAATTCCCAACCATGGAAACTTATGGGGGATTTATGTCAAAAAATCAAATCCATTTTTGAAATATCATATAATTTAACCATAAAGTGAAGAACATGATATGTAAGAATCATATTTCCACAAAATCTAATCTGAGAAGAATCATATAATTGGGATTTGATTATCATTCAATTATTTTATTTTAATAATATTTCAATATCTAATAATTGAGGATGACAATTAATATTCAAATATACATTTCATGATATACATGAATTCACATATCTAATCCCAAATAGGTTACTTCATTATTTTATCTTACCTATTACCACATAAACCACATCATTATATCATTAATTACATAAAAATTTCAAAATAGTTTTCATGACCATCAAACATTGTTAATCATAGTTATCAATCATATAGTGATAATATTAATTATAGGATGCCTAAATAATGACACATTACTTTCAATCCATTAAATTATAGGTTCAAAATTTTCCACTCACGGTTATCATCTACTAAAATCCTTTATAATGGTTTATAATGAAAATTTGAGTAATCCAATAATATCCCTTTGTTGTGTAAAAAATGGTGTGTAGTAATGGAAAACACACTATGTAGAAGAATTATGGACAATATATACTCAAAAAACTATTTTCAGCATTAATTCCCTGAGATATATCTATACCAAAATATAGTTCACTGGTAGTATCCAGAAAAGGAATTTTTCGAGGAAAACAACAATATGTTATTTTCCCCAACTTAATACATTTTTCAACAGTTAGTATTATCGAATGGGTTCTCATTAATGTTTTCTCATCCTATATTTCTATGGATTCTAAACCACAACCTGATATCAACTAAAGTGTACCACACTTTACATACATAGATATTAAATCTTAATTGATTAATATTTACTACAAAACATTACTATCCATTTAATATTTTAATAGGAATAGTATCTTTGGAGTCTAGGATGCAGAATAATATAGTTCCTAAGTGAACTAAATCATCACCCAATACATTCTTTATAACAACCAAAATTATAATACATATCATTTCCAAAACCATTCTTCATATCCATGGGAAAGTAGGCATAAGAAAGAGTGATATTAGATTCCCACTAAATGGAAATAGGGGTGTTATCAATGATCTCATAGGCATAACATGATCATAAGAGTATAATAGTACGAACACAACACTTTAAAAAAATACCTTGCATATCATGTATTTGAATATTGATTCATGGGTGAAATCATGGATGTTTATAAGATATTAATAAAAAAGGAATAAAAATGATTTGTAAGAGAATAACATTGGAATAATAAATCTGTTTTTAAGTAAATATATCTGGATATAAAATAATTTCATCATAAGTCACGGATTACTTCCAATACTATCATAGATGATTGGGTTCACTCCCCAAACCATTTTATTGGTCAACGTTTACTCCTAGAACTCTGACTGAGGATAATTTCTTTTATTCAACTCGGTTCACGCTACATTATAGTCCACATTATCTCATGGGATATACATATTTTCCCTATGAGTTAGAGGACTATATAATTTCAGGATCACCTATCACATAATGAAAATAATATAGATATACTCAATAATATAATAAAACATTCATCATATAATAACCCTTGAAAGAGAAATAAATTTTATAAATGTTTCACCATGTCATTACCCATGGAAATGAAATGGGTTTCATAAATATTTTCTAATGTAATCATAAAATAAACTGGGGAAAATAAGTAGTTTTATAAAAATATTGTCCTAATAATCATAAAGTATCCATAAAATAGTAAATATGAAATCATTGGATCATATCCCATATAAATTTAAAGTATCATCTATGTATTTATTATTTGATGAAAAATGTATTTAAAAGGCCCCTTGTAATATTTTTTAGGGAAATACCCTTTTGAATTTGATACTGCATAGTTAAAATCTAAAAATATGGAAAATATTATAGAAAAATAGTTCATTGAAAAGAACTTTTGAAACAAGTAATGTAAGAAGAAAATTATTGATTTATCATGATGGTTTATAATTCAATTCATTTTGTCTAAGTTAAAAGAAAAAATTCCTTTCATACCTTTAATAAAATAGTTCAAAAAGAAACTCATTATGTAAAAGTAGAAGAAAAGTCATTCTAAATATTTTTTGGATTTTCAATAATATGTAAAAATCATTGAAGAAAAATATTATAATATTATAATCAAACATGAAAATGTTTCTAGAAAACTAGGATATAAATGAAAAGGGATTTTGACCAAAGAGATAAACGAAGTTGAATTAAAAAACATCCTTCAATGTCTTCAGTAATTAAAGGGAATAAAATTAATTGAAACCATGTGTTAACTAGAATTAAAAATATGGGATGAAAATTTATTAGATTTTTGGAGATATAACATGGAATTTCACCATCATAAAACATAATCAAAAATACTCCTGATAAATAATGAGATTGTAACATAGTCCATCACCTAATGTTCTACTATCATTGCATGTTATCTATAATTATGTTTAATAAATGTAAATATATTATAATTATATACCAATAAAATTATAACATCATATATGATTCCTTTATTATATGTCAACACCTTTTTATAAAAACAAAATTAATATCATCATTTCTGGGCATTAATAGTTTTATTTTTTCGTAAGAATATCTGTTTGATAGTTTTGGTCATTTTACATTGATGATGGATGCATCATAAAAAATATTATAGTCATTATATAAATACCATATATATTTATTATATATATACATTCATCCATAAAATTTATATAAATAACAATTAATTACACCATTCATGGAGATGGTATGTCGAAAGTACGAATGAATGTTATCTTCACTTTTGAATAGTTGGAATGAAAGAATATTAAATGTTAAATAAACATTATAAAATCATTAATATATTAAATACATATTATTTATTAATAAAAACCATCCTCATTAACGTCTATGTAATCCAAAAAATAAAAAACAAATCTACTCGCTTCGTGGAGGTGGTAGTCCACACATATAAAAGTGTGTCATTATCATTTTCCAATCGATCGTAAGGTAATAAAGTAGATATTATATTATCATTAAAATGCATAATTATTTCATAAATCACACACATACATATTATTCCCATAATAATTCACATCCATAAAAATTGGTGGTGAAAATGAATTTTAGCGCTACCTGGAGACAGTTGGACGTATGTATAGATAAGCGATACATTCAAATCCCACTAGATGGGATATATGATGGAAATGGATTTTTAATAATCATAATATAATTTTTTTTATATTTAGGAAAGAATATTTATTATTTTATAAAAAATAAAATATGTTTTTAGGAGTTGATAGAAGAACTAAAAATAAAGTAATCGTTTAGGTTGATTACCTTTTCCTTGAAGGAAGTCATTAAGATCTCATCTTAAGGATCATATGGTTGAGAATTTTGGGAAGAACATAACGAATAAAAATAGGATAATTATTTTTAAAATGATACTGTTTTATGTTATGGTCAATTTAGAAGGATAAATGTGGCATGATGAAGAGAAAGGATTTGTTTCCCATTTTAGGTTTGGGGAGGAGAACTCTTGGAATATTTCAAATTATTATAATATAAAAATGAATTTTTTATAAATATGGTTTGAAATGAAAAACAATTATATGATAAGTTATTATATGGTTAAATTCCCATCAAGAAAATATTATAAATGTTTTTTTGGTTTCTAATCCTTATCATTTGCTTTAACCCCTAAATATCCTATTTTAACATTAACATTTATGATATATTTTTCAACTCTTATATAGTTATAATTTAACATATAATGTGAACATTGTCTCATAAATAGAAAATAGATTAAATTATAGAAAATATTTTATATACTATTTCTAATTTAATAATTTTGTAAATAATTTAGAAAATTTTATTTTTATAAAATATCATTAATGTAACATTTGACACTATGCATTTATTTTTATACTAATGACACTAATAAAATGATTGATTTATGATATAAAATATTAAAAAACACTAATATGTACTTGTAGTATACAATATTTTTCTAACACTATAAGCCAATAAAATTATATTACATCAAATATTTTTAAAATCATGAATTTTATTTTTATATAAATTGAAAAAATATTCTCTATTTCTTACACAAGAATTTAAGGTAATTATATAATTACTAAAAATTATTAATAAATATCCATAATATTAATAATATTTATTTTGCTAAATATAACCTTTAATAGTCATGTAAAACTATCTTACACTCTTGAGAACACATAAGATTTATATAAAAGTAAGAGAGTGAAATTTTCTTTTTTTATTTAGAATATTATATCCGCCATTTTCAAGGATATGTGTTAGACATAAAATTAATATAGATTTCATGGGGATATGGACTAAATTTTGGATTTAATTTACTAAATATCAATTGATACTAAAAAAATATTCCATCATAGAAGATGGAAGAAGTGAAGACCAAGAGAATCACCTCTCATAATACTCACACATTCAGGAGGAAGATAACCAATAGAAGTAAATAGGGTGAGATACCCATTTTGAGTAATAATTGAGGAAATAAAGTATATTACATTATTAACTTCACCCCTTTGTGAAAAAAAACTATAATTTCACCCTAAATAGAAGTTTAATTTTTTGGATGATATAGCTAATGCTCAATGGGATATCTTCTTTCCTATTTAGGCAATTGTTAATGATTAAGGAATCTATCTCCACTACCTCCATGTAAAAATAATTTTCCATAAAAATATCCATGACATTGATAATTGAAATTACCTCTAATATAATAGCATTACCATGACCATAATAATATATTTATCCTCATACAATGTTAAATAAGTACAAAAATTGTGACCAAGCCAATTATTTTTAACCTTAGTTAAACTGATTTACCCTTTACTGAGGTGATAAATTTTACCATGGTTACTATTTATAATGCTTAAAAATAAAAGGGATCTATTTACCGTATTTTTAAATCCTAATTCATAATGTATATTACATTTTTAAAAATTAATTTCTATAAATGAATGAAATTTAGTTTAAAATAAGTTCATAAATATTGATGAAAACCATTTTTAAAAAAAACTTATGAGAAGCATAAATGTATATTTATTCGTATATCATTATAATAATGTACATTATATTAATATTATTAAATATGATTGAATATAATATATATAAATTTAATTTAATTAATTCAACAGTAGTTATCAATATAATTTATTAAAATAACAATAAATGGAACACAAAAGAGTAGTTTTTTTAGAAAAATAGTCTCTTTTACATTCAAATGAATTTTATTTTTAGTTATAAATAATTGATAACCAATCAAATTTTTTCACACATTTTTACACAATATATTTTTCCTAATTTAGTTATTCCTATTTATACCCATGAATTTAATATATATTTAATATTAGGTATAATGGATTACATTTCATTTAGACTCAGGGTTGAGTATATCATAACCTAATTAATGAAATAAAATGTTTTTAAAATTAAATATATGATTAAATATTTTGTAATTAAAAAAACCATAGAAACCCTCTAAATTAGCTTCATATTTAAGATATTAAATAAATTGAATCCATGGATCGAAATTATATAAAATGACTTTGAAGAATTGAAGTGTTAGTTATGAATCCTTGAGTAAATAATAACAAAAAATCATAGAAAAATACCATCTCAATCCAATAAAAATACAAGACATAAAGTGATTATGGTGATTACAAGGTGTGGAAAATAGAAATACCCTATTCCTAAACTGGTCTCCAAATCATATCTTTATTATTCTTAAGATACGAATATATAAGATAATGATAAACATCAGAATAGAATAAAAAAATTAGAAAAATCCTTTAAAAAATTGTACAGGGAGAAAAGAGATATTTCACTTCCTTTTCCTTTTAGGATTTTATAATAAAATGTGATTCATGATTTAAATGTCCAAAGTGAAAATTTTATAGATCTATAGAATGATGAAATCATATACCTATACATGAACCTATCTTATAGATTATGAAGTAAGCTATGTTCCTCATTGAATAATGAACAAAAAAATAGTGACTTTAAAGAATGAGAGAACAAATAATTGAAGAAACATCTATGATTTGAAGACAACAAAACTACCAATAAAATTTCAAGATACATGGAATTTTTCTCTCTCATGTACAACTAGATATATTCATAATAAAGATTAATTGTTTTATCTTGGATTTTGACTAATTCAATAACTACTTTTGTTTTCTTAATATTGGATGGAAGAACAAAAAAATAAAAGAGTGGTGGTAAAAATATCCAATATATCCAATGCATTCCTAGAAAGAGTACTAGAATATGTTCAAGTAAATGTGTAGAAATTGAATTTCTTATTTAATATCAATATTATTAATGTGGAAGAGGATTTGAAACAAACCAAGTGTCCTATAATAATGGGAAGAAAATTACTAAAAACAATACATAAAATTATAAATATCATTATGTGATTAAAATTTATCAAAACAATACTTAATATTATAAATACCTATAAATGAATAATAACAATGATTTTTAGTAGTAACAAATTCCATAATATTATATTTATTATTATGAAGGATCCATAGAAAGAGAAATACATTTTAAAACATTGACACATTTATGATCCTTATCATTATGATGATTCATTCATTTAAAAAAATAGCGAGTTTAGGGGAAAATAATATTATTTTGAAAAACAACTGGGAGAAATATTAAATTTCTATGAAATCACATGTACAAGAGGCATATTCTAATTTTTTTTATGATTTAAACTTTTTATTCCCCAAGAAAGGGCCTAAAAAATTAGCTTAATCTAAATAATTTTTTTTATTCATGTAATTAAACCAAACATGATTTCATACATAATTCATCCCCTAAATATTAAAAAAAATCATTTCCAAAAAAATTAATGTCTTTGTTTCAATGGAAGTAAAAACATGCCAAAAACTATTTATAAAAAAAATTAATTCTAGAATATAATTAAATCTAAAAAATATTTTGAGAGAATATGTGACATCTATATCCAATAATTAGTGATATATATACATGATAAGTTATAAAATATCCTTGAATATAATTTTTTTATGAAATGAGAAGTAACCTGCCATGTAACCTTAAAGGAGTCATAACACATTAATGATGGAAGTGGATAAGAAATGAATTACAAAAATATTGGAATAAAAAATTATTTAATGAATATATGATTCTCATGGTTTTAGTCTATTTAATATAGTTCCCATGAAATTTGTAATGACCATTATAAATGATGATAAAAATTAATTAATTCATGTAAGTGTCCCGAACTGTTAGATGCTTTTCTTGTACAATATTAAAATGAATCATGTCAAAAGTGTTGATCATTTAACATTTCCAATTATTTGAAAAAATACTATAAATACTATTAAGTAACTCTAATTAAAAATTTCTAAACATATTTTAGGATTCTTCTTGGCTTCCGTTGCACTCTAGGACTATGAGAAGAAAACATTATCAGGAATGATGGAAGATAATTCAATTTAGGTTGTGAAATTTTCAATTTACATTTAAAATATCTATGTTAATAATTTTTTATGATTTGATATAGGAAGGTCTTGAGGTCTTTCTAAATTACTTCACTATGTTTGTAACCTCATTTGATCATTACCTTAAAAAGATAATCAATGTCTTGAACAATTATTTTGAAAATAAACTATTTTGGAATTAAAAATAAATAAATTTTATCGCTAAAATATGCATTGTTTTGGACATGAAATTTGATAAATATTATTAAATTTGATAAATATAAAATTGAAGTTATTAATATAATAACTTATTCAAATTGTTTAAAATATGATCGACCATTTTTGAGACATGCATGGTTATATTTAATTTTCATTAAGTAATTTAGTAATATTTATTTTTACACTACCCAGATTACTTTTAAATGATTATTATATTACCTTTGTTGATCATAGAATGTAATATTTTCATGATATAATGCTTAAAATGGCCACATCCCTAGTCATGTATCCACCTTATGGGGAGAACATATTTGAGTAATAGTGTGATGTTTCAAACTGTACCATTAGATTATTACTATCTAATTGGATCAAGGGAAGAAACCATGCGATTACATATAATTGAAAAACACTATATAAAGAAATGCATTATACAACCATTGAGTGGTATTTTTATTGGATTTATTTCCTTAGATATATTTAGGTTATACCATATTCATACTGAGGTAACTATTATATCTAATCACATAGCCCTTGAATACCTAACGAATAATAAAAAATAAAATATAAGGATGATGAGTGGAATTATACAGACCCATGTTTTTTATTCAGATAATAAATAAAAGTTAGGAGTTAAAATCAAGTTTAATATTACTAGATAATGAATCCCCAGATAACCAATCGAGGAATTATAGAAAAAGATACATTTTATGAATATAATCTAGGATAAAAATAAATTTGATTAAAGGAGAGGTACACTGGTATTATAATATGGAAATTTTTTTGATAATATCTCATGTTCTATCTAATTATAACCAAAAAAACAATTAGACTCAAATATGAGTCAAATTATTATATTTTTGATGATCCATATCATTGAATGATTTTTAACTATGAAAACATTAGGATGTGTTTTCCTAAGTTTGAGGTAAAATCTTTCCTAGAATTTTTATCATTCCATTGTAGAGTCCTCATTATACCTCAAAGAAGTGATATGATTTTTTAAAATAAAATATATATTGAATAACATTGTTCAAATATGGTAATGAGTTTGGTAAGAAATGAGAGAAATTCCAGTTGATTAGAAACATATAAAAGAGTAAATAATTTCATCAATGAAAAAAGAGTATTTTTGTAATATTTGATGTTTGGGAAATAGATTTTTCTGGACCCTTTGCGATTTCCCTTGGGTATTCCTATATCTTGTTGGATACAGACTATGAATAAGAATGGTTGGAATCTGAAGCCACCAAAAATATTTATTCTTCTATTCATTTTACTTTAATTCAAATAAATTTATTTTATATATTGAAAATCCAAATATAAATAGTTAGTGACCAAGGAACCCACTTTTTTCAGTAGTAGCATGAAATAATTAATGAGGATATATGAAGTTAATCTAAAAAAATTAGCAACATAACTAAAAAAACCAATAGATAAGATAATGTTATAAAGTTGATGATGAAGCCTCTTTATAATAATAATTAAATCATAGAACCCTTTTTTTCTTTGGGAAGTGGGAGATTCCATTCCACATCCCATATAGTCTGATTTAAAAATTCCTTAGAGAAACAATGATAGTATATCCAAAATATTGCTTGAGATCCCCAACCCTAGGTTACCTACATCCTACTCATCATCGACAGTCACACTCATCTGCATATGCAGTGTTGACTACCACCATATATCCCTAACGATATATACAAAAACCATCACCTTCTTCCAATGTCAAAAATTAACATAATATTACATGAACTATGAAAAAAATACTATATTTCCTTCAATCCATACTTTTACCCTCCCCTAATTGATCTCTTCCACACTCCACCATCACCCGTGACATTATCGAGTCACAATAGCTGAAAATGGATCCCATAAATGAGATTTTAATGGATATTTAAACTCCCAAAGAGTGATATAATTGACATATTCTATACCACCTTTTTGAATTATATTTTTAATAAAAATACCTACAGTTTCAATAATGGAGATAAATGTAATCTTGAAAAATATTGGCATGTCAAACAGAAAAAATAATAGCAAAAGGATGGAAGAGACTTTGTCGGTATATAATCCATCAAAACAAAACCTTATTTGAATATGACTATAATTGTTGATCAATGGGAGTGTAACTCATTTACCATTGGAACTATAAAATAATGCATAAAAATAAGTTAAAGAGATGTGTATGAATCTATAAATAAATTTAGTAAATGAGATTGAAAATTCAATGATCAGATGAAATAAAGAGAAAATCATTTGTAAATTTTATAATTTTCAAGGAAAGTTCCTGAATGATTCATTATAATATGTTTTCAAAATAAATACATCCATGGAGGATAGAACATTAATATTTTAAACTCAATGATAAAATTAATCCAATGATAACATCATTCTCGAGTGGATGACACATTTAATATCAATAATTTCTTCATATTGAAACCAGTGACACCCTGAAGGGCGGAAAACGTGATGATTTAATAAAAAAAATTATTTAGATCATTTATATTTTCATTTAAGATCCTTATTAATTTTATAATGAACATCGTTCAATATACAACTCTTTTAAGCACTATCTTGAAAATAAACTCAAATATGTAAGAAAGTAATGCATTCAATGAACACACCAATTTTAATTGATTTTCCAAAAAGGTATATTTCTTCAGTAGAACATAATGGTAATGTTTCAATGTTATAGAATCTTATAATATTCACTAATTATGTGGATATATTGATTTTTTCATGGAAACTCCATGCTCAGCTCACTACCATTACATGAAATTTTGTTCTATAAATCCTCACCCAATGTTCACTACTTCAGATTAATTCCCGTAAATTGATTAAGTGAAGTGTCATTAAATGTTTATAGACTTATATGCCTCTTTATCTGATAAGGATCAGGATGGTCTATCTCCTATTTGTATGAGACTCTGAATTCATCATATATGTAGATTTGATTATTTGTTTCTCTTCATTAGACTTCACTCCTCTACTTTTACAGAAGATATGATCTTCTCAATGATATATTTATGTATATACCATCTACAAAACAATAAAAGAAGCACTTCTTCATTGGATGAGGAAAATTTTAAATTAATATCATCCTATATCATTCCACAAATTTATAAGAATATGTGAGACTCAAATGCATATTTTTTATTCTTGATCTTCCTTTGTGAGAATACGCCACACATTAAATAATCACAGTGTAAAATGTTCACCACATAACCCTAGGATCATTAGTACACTCACATGAATAAAAGTTCATGAACCAAATATCATATCTATGATCACACAATCATATGAATATAAGCCAGTCCACATGTAGGATTTTCATAACAACTTTTTCTTGACTGTTTTTCATGATCAATTTGTCTATGCCCCTATATATACCAACATATCTATGTTATTTATGACAGACTACATCATCACGAACCATAACATGTGACTAATGTTTTCTATCGTAGATATGTATTTCTACTCAAGTGTCTATTTGATTTAATATAATTCAAGATGAGTTTATGAAGTTCCCCTTTCCTTATCCATAAAATAACTCTAAACTCATTTTTCTCCATTTTTCCTTAATGACCAATAAAATTTAAAAATGATTTGAAAAATGGGATATTTAATGGAATAATACCATAAAATTAACTATAAAAATCAATATCAAACATTCATTTCAATAACCTACATTACTTGTGAACAAATCGTAAACAAATGGCCTTTAATCACATGGCTCACTAGACTTGTGGAGTTAGTGTGGCACCCTTAACGAACTAACTCGGTCTCTGATCATAGTTGATCCCAATACATTGCAATGAAATTAAATCATTATCATGGAAAATGTATCACTATTTAAATTAATCATGTCTTAAATTTCATCTGAAACACTTCACTCTATCATGGTTATGAAATTTTACTAATTTTAATTTCATCATCCATTCAGGATTACATGATTTCATGATGAAAAATGACTTATTCCAAAAATATTTATTCCCACTAGAATTTTAGCCTAATAATTTAGAAAACAATATAAATTTAAATATTATCCAATTCTTATATCATTATTTTTTCTGTCTTTTGGAAAAATAATTTTGAATTATCTACTTCGTAATTTATTTTGAGTGGTTCCTTTTCTATCTCCAACAATCTATTCAGGATTCTACAAATCATTTGGTTGAGAAAAATTATACATTGGAATCAATTTGCATAATTCCTTTCCATCTCCTAGAGAATGTATTATAACTTAAATTTCCTTCCATGTTACTATGAATAAAAAAACTAAATTTTCAATGATTACACTACTCCAACATTTTCTCATCCTCCTTCCAAAATATTTATTGAACTCCACTTTTCCTTTGAACCCATATTATATAATGTTATATAAAATATATGAAATAATAACTATTCATCCCAAAATTAATGTTATTTATGTATAATAATATTATGATTCTTTGTATTTTAATTTATCTGAATTAATGTCACAATGATTGAAAATCTTTTACTTATGACCAAATTTTTTTAAAATTATTCCATCAATACTATATGAAACTATAATTAAAACAATCCATCACAAAATATATGTTTAGGTATAATATTCTTATCCTTTTTATTATTTTATAAGTTATATGATAGTTCCACTATCTGTTTGATACTTCAAAAATTTTATATCTGTAAATTTATTATTCCTTGTCCCCCCGTTAACATTAAAATTAAATTGGAAATTTCAATCGTGATTATACCTTCACAATTTTTCCCTAAAGGACCCCTATTAATTGTTTTTTATTTCAACTGCCATATTCTTGTAAAACTCCATAGTAGATTCCATTACATGTAGTTTTACTCCCCAAAATTGAGTATCTCTATGTAAAATACTTTAAATGGTATTCAACGGTATGTGGTGGTACAAATTTCTCCTCAAATTTTTAAGAAAAACATATGGATAGTTAGTTCTTCCTCATTGATATGAACTTCTTATTAGCCCATGTGATGCCATTGTTTTACATTTAAATGCATCACAACCTTGTAAAAAATTTGAAAATTTATCTCCAAAACCAATGATCATTATCTTCCACATTCACCCCATCATTAAAATTATGACTGAATCATGTATCGTATTACTACCTTTAAATGTAGTAAGAATTTTTTTATTTATAGTTATATTATAATACTATATTTTTAGTGATTGATGTTAATACATGGCATTGACTCATCAAAAAATATTATAACCCTACTGATTTAGAACTCATTTTATAGAAAAATTGTTCAACCCAAAAAACACCAATTTTTTCCTTACCAATCACTTACATCCATATATTCTAATAGAATAACATTATTTAATTTTTGTAAATCCTCAGGTGATGTCAATCACACTAACATAATAAGTATTGTGATATATACATCAAGTTCAGATATCTAACATTACCTTTAAAAGATAAAATAATTATTCCACATGATATGAATGATATTCAATTATTCATTGGAAATATTTTTTGGGTAAGGATAAACAATATAAGGTTCATGTCACCAAATATAATAATATATATATAAATTAGACTGATATTAAATATTTATTTGATGAAATAATGTTTAATTATTATTAAAAATTGGGATGCCACTTTTTTGAAATGCAACTTATTTTTCAACAACTTCTTAATTTCCAAGATATAGTCATCCAATTCCATGTTGTTAAAAAATAGATAAACATGAAATACATGATTTTTTCCTCTCCTAAAAGGAATATTTATTTACTTGGTAGGACAATACCACTTGAACTGATGGTTGATACTGAGGATTGAAAATTTATGATTTCTTTCCACTATTAACACTCTCAGAAGTGTTATATCGTGTAATTCCAGATATGATCTTCCATTTCAATAATAAGTGACTTTTAGATATAACATTGCAAATATATAGATTTTTTTACTATAATCATTTAGTCTAAAATAATATATTAAATTTAATAATGTCTCTTCATACTATATGACTCTCCATTAAGCATATGTATACATTCCATTTGAACAAACACACACCCCATGTATCAAATTTTCCCCTTAAGCCTGTACCACTACAAACATGTATTATAAAAATTTAAATCAATGTGGATAGGGTACCTCAAAACCCTCAAATAGTGTATTTTGGATGGTTATGATGGACAAATAATTAGTTTTCATCTTTTTTTCCACAAATTCAATGTGGAGATACATTCAATGATACTTCTTACAAATTAATTTCATTTTATAAAATCTTTAAAAAATACATTTATTTGGTTAGTATTCTATTTAATTAAAATAAAGGAATGTTTATTTTTCTATGCCTCTTCAATCCTCCTTGGGAATTCATATTCTTCTGGACATATAATGAAGCTTCATTTAAAATCATGATCAATCTTTATTTTGTGTGTCGTTTCCAAATGATTCTTATTATTATTATCCATAGGAATAAAACCATGTGTATATGTTTTCATCATTTATACTCCACCTATATTCTAATCATTATTACTTATCCACTAAGGGGGTCATATCTGTTTCCTTCATTTAACTCTTTATATTATGACTTTTGAAATTACTAAAGATTTCATTCTACACACTATTTTTTAAGCCATATGAGTCACCTTACCGTTTCTAAATTGAGGAGAGTATTTCATAGAAAATATATTATTGTTACTCACTAATGGAGTATATTCAACCATTTTATTATATACCTTTTTATATTCATCTCAAGAGGGCTGCTCTGAGTATAACCTAGTAGGTGACTGTAAAACATTATGCTGATCTCCATGTTTTTCTTCCAATGCTATAGACATCTTTTCCATCTTAATAAGCTCAATTATAGTGTGAAATCGTTTCACATAATTCATATGGTTTATTTCCTCCTTTATAATTAATTATTTTTGAAAAAATGAAATATATTTTCTTATATACATGGTCTGTACAAATGAAACATCACATATTAAAAACATTCATCATTTTATCATTTACTAGTTCATATGTTGGTGTAGCCATTATCCCTCCACTATTGAGCCCTTGGGAATCTAGAAACATAGTAATGGGATGTCTCATAATTCCATTGGAGTAATTCAGTATAGGAACTTTCCCCTGTATATTTTTTTACTTCCAGATTTGGATAAAGACTTCTATTTATTTAAGGATTCAATAATTTATCTTACATTACAATCACCTTTGGGAGATTCCATGGTGGGAATATCCTTATTTTCATTTCCCTATGAATAAAGTATATTGTTCTTAAGTTCCATGATCATCATATATCACATATTAATTGGGTAAACATTTAATTCAAACTCAAGGAATCTAACATTCTATTATTTTTATGATCTTCATGTTTTATCCCAAGAAGGAGAAGACTTTCTCATAATTATTTCTCTATTGTAATTTTCATATTTACTTCTTGTGATATATATTAATTTATAAGGATTTATTCTTTTATCTTATCAACAATTTTATTTATATTAAAATTTGGGGCCCCATATTCTATTCTTAACCTCATGTTTTTTTAAATGATTTCTATGACACATAGTACACTTCCTTCTTGATCTCCCATTGATCCATCCTATCTTAAAGGAACTAAATCATTTCTTATTCTTGTCACACACATAATTTTATTTAACAGGTACAATTTTTTTCCAAATCTTAATTTTCAGTGTTCTCATTATATGAAAATAGTCATATAAGTTCCTAAATCTGGAAAATATTTTCTTCTATCCGATTTATCATCAAAGAGATCCATGAATATCCTTACTTTCAAGATAGTATATTCTTCCTAAATTTTCGTAATTTCATTATTTATTTCATCAATAATTTCATTTGAACATTGAATAAAAAAATTGTTCTTAATCCATTAATTTGAATATTACCACCACTTCTAATGTCTATCCACACCATTATTTCTATGTGGTTGAGTTTTAGTTACTATATAGACAATGATCAACCATGAAATTTTACAGAGAATATTTCAATGAATATCAATACCACATAGCTCAGTTGGTTTCGCCATAATGAGAGAATTTTAAATATTTCAATCCCCTTTTTTCTAACCATTATTCATCTTATATTCCCCGCTAATCATTTCCTTATTTCTCACCATTACTAGTTTTATAACATTCTTTTTAGGTATTAATCACAACCTCATTTTCCTCTATTTTTTACAAAAAATTGTTTTTGAGGTCTTCCACATTTCAAAAGTAATCATCAAAGGAATGCTTTTCTTATAAAAATAAACAAAAATGCCCTTTAAATATATTTTTTTGTTTTTATTTACAATTAATTTACTATTCTTTCTCCTATATGCATTTCTTTGGATATAATTCATATCCCCTTAACCACTAGCCTATATCAAAATGATCATTTATTATGCTAATCACTAATGTCCATTTCAATAAAAAATGGATAATTAATCCAAGAATACATGAGTATAGAAAATTTATAAAAAATGTGAGGATGAACACTAGGATAGAACCTTGACCCTTAGATAGCATTTATTTCACCTACAGACACAATACGAGAGGGGGTGAATATGGTGATGATCTAATTTTTTGGGCCCATTTATATTTTTTTTAGGATCTTTTCACACATTAAAAGGATCTATGTTAAACTGGTTACTCTTTTAAGTACAATAACAAAAAAACAAAAATATATAGGAAATTAAAGCATTCATAGAATCTATATATTTTAATTTGTTAACAAAAAAGGGATACATCTGGGGACAAAAAAACTGATGTTGGATTAATGAGTGAAAATGTATTAATATTTCATATTTTTATTTATAATTTTTTTTATAGTCATTCCATGTCTATATCAATTACTTTAAAAGATATGGGGTCTATTCAATCCTCACCCAAGATATAATTTTTCTTCTTCACATCCAAGAACACCATATTTGATGGATCATCCATAGTTTGTATAAATATAGTTATATTTAGTAGATAACGAACATGATGTTTCTCTTTGTTCAACATGTGAGTCCACATTCATCATAAACACAGATTCAAGGATTCATTAAACTTTTTATACTGTGTAATTCATCATCTATGATAGTTGAGATTAACTCTATAATGATATAGTTATTTTGTTGTGTTCCGCAACACTATCAAAGAATCATTTCTTCCAATGATGATGACAATTTCAATCAAAAAGAATCCTATTTATTTTTTCTTTATAAACATCTATATGTGAAACTCAGATTGTTCTTTTTTAAACTCCTTCTAAAACTTTTTGAATATTCCACCCATGTGCTAAGTACAATGTAAGATGATCATGGTCTAACCACTAAAATGTATGTACATTCATTTGAACTCAAGAACATAAACTCAATTTAATATCCTTAATGGTGTGAACCTATGTGGGTAGCTAGGTCTAGCGTTCTACTTTATGTAATACATTCTTACTGATTGATGCATGAAACCCTTTTTCATAATACTCTTCATAGGTCTAATTATCTTAATTATCCTAATAATACTTCTTTCAAATGAATTAAATTTCATTAATCCAGCAACATTTCTAAGTCATGTTTCTCAAACTATGTGATTGATTTAATGTATCTGATTTTTTTATGGAGTTTATATATAGTCTCTTTACCTATCCTTAGAACTCACAACCTGTACATCTATGAATTCCATATAATTCCGGATTAAATCCTCTGATGACATGAATATTGACGTATTTATAAGAAATATCCCACCAACATAAATCTTTAAATCATTTTGGACAATTAATTTTACTATCCTCGATACTTAGACACTTGACCTAAACCAATATCATGAGATCGACCGAATAACATGGAATACATGGGCTGCATGACACCATTTTGGACCCTCTTTAGTGCCTAACTCAATTGAGAATGGGATCTAACAATCACAAATATTCACCGTCATAGATAATGTATCTTATATAATGTGAATCACATGACTCTTTTAACCATAGAAACGTGATACCTTCATTGTTATGTGATTTTTCTTATTTTGATCATGTGATCCATTAGGATTTTATGATCACATGATAAAAAAAATGAGGTACTTGATTGAGTATTATTCTCCAAAAATAGTATACCCCATGTTATTATAAAAGAGTGAAATAACACCTTATTCAATATGTTCTTTGGGATCATTCATGTCTTTAGGAAATATTTCATTGGTTTATTAGTATCACTATTTAATTCTTATTTTCTCCCTTTCTAGCTCTAAAAATATCTTTGGGTAGCGTCACTTCCTCACCTTGAGAATAATTCCATAGTGGAATCATTTTATGGACTCAATATTCATTATTTAAATAATGTGTTTTCACTTTTCGTTCCTACTATGCTTTTACCCACAATCATACTTTATTATAAATGATTATACAACTCCTTCCTCTCCTCATCCTTATTCTAAAACATTTATAGAGAATTTATCATTCTCTACACATATATTTTAAAACTCTAATTTTTTTTGGTAAATCTTATCAATTAATACAGAAGCATGGAATGTTATATATAGAAATGAAGATGTTTTATATTCACATTTCCCAAGAAAAAAGTCCACTTAGAATGAAATACCTATAACTAATAAATCATCATCTGACAGTACACACGAGATGTTGTATGATATTGTGATTGAAAAAAATCCAATACAAAAAAAGATTTGAGTATTATCATATCCATATATTTTTTTAAAAATAGTTTATGGACATGAATACCAATTTTTTATTAATGGACATGGTAGGGTGAAAATATCATGGAAACAACATACATGAATTATTGTAATATATTACACAAACCCCACACTTATAATAATAAAACCCATATATTTTACCTTTCTTTAACCTTTTTCATAGACAAATGTATCTCTAATATACTCAAAATTACTTTTTATATATAATTAATTAATAAACCGACATCATTCAAAAGCAGGGATGGGAAACCATCATGGTTTATAAAAATTTCATATTTTTCCACTCTTCTTTAACAATTTTATATTTTTCCTTTTTCTGTTTTTAATATTAGATGATCAAGATTAAAATTTAATTTTTTTAATATATTTTCATTATGAGAAACTAATTTAACACAAAATAGTAAAAATCAATAGAAAATAAAAAAAATATTTTCAAATCCAATGTTTTGTATACAAATGAAAATTCTAGTGATTTTGAATCACATTCCATCACATACTATCCAATATTCAAATCAATTACCTAATAGGGTTATAAAACAATTTTTTCTTCCTATTCACCTTTCCTCTATTTCATGAGAGAAAAAATTACATGTTTCAATTACCAAAATTTCCCAACATATTTAGTTAAACTCATGTAGCATTGAAAAAATTTTGAATAAAATTATTGAGAAATTTTTTTATTGAGAATATTTGATTACCATAAAATTAGATTCTCTGATTTTTTTAACATTGTTAACCTTTAACAACTATTAATTTATAGACTATAAATACACATTAAAATACCAAAATTCTTCACTGTAACAAAATTTATTATCATGTTATGAATCATGTGTCGGGGAAAGGTATATTTTGTATGAAGGATTTTTTTACTGAGACATGTATATAAAAGTACTTTTACAACTTGAGAAGTAATGATAAAAAAATTTAGAGCATAACTGGAATAATTTTTTATGAATATATGGTGAGAAAAAATATATTCGTGGAAACAAATAATGATAAAATGCATTAAAAAGAAGTAAATAAATTTTACACAATTATTTAACGTTCAAATATACCTATCACACATAAAAACAAGATCTATGAAGGATAAAAAAGGGAAAAAATTACATTTATGAGTAGTGAGATAAAATTTTTACAAAAAATTATGTTATTTATGTGGAAATATTCTATGAGATTAAATGTAGAATGATATTCCCAATATTTTAAAAAACGGGAGTGGGTGATAATATCATTTTCTGGTGTAAAATATTAAACGTTCAATTTTTTTTCATATTATAGAAAATCCATCTCATTTAACCTCATAAATTGTAACATAAGAAACCAATAATGTTTAGAGAAACCCAATTTAATTTTCCGCATAATTATACAAAATTACTTGATTTATTGGTTATTGATTTTAAAACTCACATATCTTATGATAACCCCTACATGAGTTTGGAATGTGAAAAAAAATTCATAATTTTCATACCTTATATGATGAGAGAAAATAATTATATGTATGTGGGTATAAATGATAATGGGAGGATGTGAAAGATAAAAAATAAGTGAATATACTCTATAGAGAACAATTAATGACCAAAATATAGGCGGTATAATGAGTTTTGTGAGGCATGTCTATTGAAAATAGAACTCACAGTAGGTACTGTTTTAAATTATGGACGGATAATATTTTTGAGGTTAACTTGTCCAAGTATCCATGTGTTTATTATGGTGGTATTATAGATTAAATATATTAATTATAGTTCATTTATATTCAGTTAATTTTATTACCTCATAATTCATAATAAATTGCGTTTCTTGGGAATTTTTGGACTCAAATGAGAATTTCTAGTAAATTTTATAATATTTATTTAAAATAAAAAAATTATAAATAGAAATAATTTATTTACATTCTGGAATAAAAATATTGCACAAAATTTATTAGTCATTTTTTTAATGTGAATGTTTTTCTTAATAATTATGGTGAATAAGAACAAAATTGCATGAGAGTGGAACACATTTTTCTATATCAAGACAATATATCCACATTGGAAAGAAGAGGAGTTATATATGGGGGTCATTTTGATGTAGTGGAAAAAATATTCAGAATATTATGAATGTTTACCAGAAATTTACAAGGGAATGAATATGTGTGGTTTATTCAATGACGGCCCAGATGTCTAATGGTTATTATAATGTATACATAAAAGTATTTCAAATATATGTAAATGATTTAGAATTGATATAAACATTACCTTTATATAATTAAAATGAAAATTAATAGAAGTCGTGATGTGAAAAAAATCCTCAATATCCATATAAAAAAGTAAATTTGAGGATAAGTAAATTTAATTCAATGACTAGGTTAGTATATAAGGTCCATCTAGGTTAATACATAGGGGTGATTTTAGCACAAAATTTGATACATGTCATTAGTGTACTATAAAAAATATACGTAATGGTATATAAGATGGGGAAAATATTTTATAGTAACCATAAGGAATTTTACTAATGGATATTATTTATATACAATGTGAAGATTGTATATGGAAATGTAAAATGGAAAAGATCTTCAAATTTTGGAAGAATTAAATTTCTGATGGCAACAATTAACTAATACATGGACCAAAAAATAAAATATTTTGATATAAATAAAATTGAATTAAAAAATTATGATACTCAAAGAAGGAAAAATATAATAATGGTTTACCATATTGAATGTGGATTGGATGAAACTATATAATGAGTGAGCTTGAGTTGAAAAGGTAGATCAATGATTATTTTTTTTATTTTGACATATTATTTCTATTTTTTCCTTTTCATTTAATTTTTTATTAAATCATAGAGGGATTAACATACTTTTTTTATTATAATAATATTATATGACCACTCCATAATGATTTATTTTGTGATTCAATGAATAGTTTCTTCATGTATTTATTTTTATCTTTATTGTGCGGATGAGTATTAATTTTTTTTGTTGAGATTATTTTATTATTCTTGTGATATTTTTACATACTTTTTTAATTATTATTATTATCCATAATCTTAATTTTTATTATATATATATAATTGGATATGATATATTTATTAGTGAGTATATCTATATTACTAATACATGTTTGGAAGATAATGAATTATTTATAAATGTATTGGGAGTAACTTTACCAAGTTATGATTTTATTTAGTGGTTTTTCGGTTGTTTTTTTATCAGTCATATGATATCTTACCGTGCTAAAAAGAACGAGGATTTATCCGCAGTGGTTACTTCGATATTAAACCATACTATTTCTATCATCCAAGGGAAAAATGTTAACTTATTTTTTTTTCAATCATTTATAATTCAATAAGAAGACGAGTGAAACATTTTTATATCTAGGATAACATTACCATATGAAACCCAAACATTGACCCATTTAACTCTCAGCACCCTAAATACTCTATCTTTTTAAATTTATTTAAAAGCATAATTTCACTAAAACCCTTACATATAATTTATTAAAAAGACAAAATTAATCACTATTTTGAGGAAACCTATGGAATCCACTACACTATATTGTAAATATATGTTTTAATAGTTTTTTTCATAGATAAACTTTTTGTTTTTATAGTTTATGCATGAAATCTATTATGTTTTCATTCCACTTCCACATTATCAATTATTGTGGTAAGAGATTTCCTGTATAATTTTGGGGTTTTCCTTTAGTTTCTAATAGGTAAGGAATCTATCAATAAACCATTCGATCTCCTATTTCATTCAAAACCACTAAAAGTAGTAATGAATTTCATGATACATTTTTATTAATTTGGTATGAAAAAACAATAAAAAACATGATATTCTATAACTATTCTCCCATGAGTACCATCTGGGATAAAAAATCATCCATAGAAATGAAGATAAATTTATGAATCATGGAACCAATAATCAATTATCAACCCCCATTGATTATACAATGAATAATGGTGGAATCTAGATTAGTTATTTGAGAGTAAATAACATGGTTTATAAGATAATAAATAAGGTCAATAATATTTAGGTTCATTACAATATAATCATCAATAAATTCTAATTATATTTTATTATAAAAAAAATCAACCTACACTACTATTACACTTCCATACCCTTTTGTGGATGAATTTTTCTAACTAATAGAATTATAAACAATATGAATCATAGTAGCATCATATTGGATATTGAAATTAAATTACTATTGGTATTACACCTAATTGAATTTATCGACACTAATTTCTCATTGATTATGTAAACTGCTCATGCATTTGTAGCCCATGAATCACATGAAATTTTGTACATATATGTAGTTCCATAATATCATTATGGAATGGACTACAACATATAATTTCAAATAATGTTTATTGTAGTTTCATTTAAGAGTATTTAATTTTCTAGAACTACATGCCAATACCATTTCATGTTGTATATGGAATCAACCAAGAGTTACTTATGATGAATTAAAATGCACCTTAAATACCTTACTTCTAGGGTTATATTAAGAATTAGCATGCAGTTACCCAATTTTTAATATATTAAACATATATTTTATAATGGTTTGACTAAATAAATTTTACCCCTATTTTTTATGGCCACCACTGGAGTACGAATATCAAAATAATCCCAAATTATGTTGATGAAATATTATAAAATCCCCTGAAAACACTAATCTTGAAAGAAGTTGAATGTGTATTTTTATGAAAGACTAACTTAATTTTCTTAGGATCTAATAGATTTTTTAATTCTAATATAATATTTTCTAGTTAATTGACCTATCAGATCTATAAATATTACTTTTATATCCTAACATAAATATGATGTTCTTGAATTTTATCTTATTTAAACAATGATAAAAACCATGCTCATTCAAATAACATGAATAGACAAGGATTCCACTATTAAATACATCAATTAATATCTCTCAATATAGAATAAAATCAAATTTAGTAAATCTTTGAATGTATTAATAGAATTAGTTAGGTCTAATGTTAATAACAAGAAATTAATGTGACTATATTTACATTGAAAATTCATCTTAGGAATATCATCAATCTACCATAAAGATGATTATAAAATGATAGAAGGCTAATCATAAATAACAATATTTCCCAATAAAATGATCAATCAGGTAATAAATTTTGGGTAAAGGGATTCAATTCAAGATTGTGACTTGGTTTAGCTTCTAATAATCCAAATATAATCATAAAATTCCATCATTGTTTGTTATATAAGAGAACTGTTGCACCCCAAGAAAACATGATCAGTTTGAGGAATATTTTTTCATAAACATCCTCTAGTTGAATCTTCAAATACATTAATTCATTTATATAAATTTGATATTTAATTGGAATCAGTTATAATCTAGATATTAAATCAATGTAAAATAAATCTTTCAATTTGTGAGGAAATCCTAATAAGTCTATAGGGAACATATAATGACATAACTTTTCTACACGAGGTATGAATTAATTATCCATATCATCAAACATCCTAATTTAAAGTCTATACATATCTTCTATGATCATCAGTAAATGTCCCTTGTCATGACTTTCTTAACCAATATAGAAATTTTACTCTCCATCGAGTCTATATTGGTTCCCAGTGGGATTCAAGAAAGAGAAACTTCAATTATAGAATTCAATGTGATAATAGAACTTGGAAACTAGTCAATTTCATAAAAAATAAAAATTAGTGCATATTAAGAGATATCAAATCTTATTGGATCCTAAAGGATTCAAATACCAGAGTTCAATAAAAAAAATTAAATTTCAATTTAATTATCTCTACTGAGGGTGTATCCAAACTCATATTAAAGAAGATTACTCCACATTAATATGAATAAGTGATACTTTTATATTTAAAATAAATTAATGATAATCAACTATATCAAATAAACCACATGTTAGAGTTTAGTATTCCATAATAATATAACTCATAGTAGAAGGAAATACACTATCATCATCTATAGAGAACTTGTATTATATACACCACGTACTATATCATACTGATCCCAAAGAATAAACCCATACACATAAGACTATATAATGTATACCCACGGCAAAATTCTATATTGGTCACCATGACCCAGTATCCTTGATCGTCGCCAACATGTACCTATATACTATACAACTGATTGTTCATGGGATTTATTGGTCAGTTGTAGATGATTTCTAAAACTATTTGATATTCCAAAAAATAATAACCACTACTGGTGGATATTCGAGAAATATGTGTGTAACTCATTTGAATTTAATGTTAAATTATGCTTGATTTAGCTATGTCTCCCACACTAATGATAATGTATATAGGTCCTTTCTGATGTAGGTGACCGGGTACCCAACAACCATAATTACCCTAGTGGGAGCCACTACATCCCACCTCTTTTTTTCAATAGTTTCGATAACTAGAAGTGAAATATACCTAGTTCTGTGTTAGAAGTGGAAAATATACTTCGAAATCACTAATGGATCCATTATTATCAAAAACAATCTTATCATTCACATCCAATATTATGGTTAGATTAAATGACATTAAATGGGTTTAAAAATGACATCTAATACCCTTTCCAAGACTCATTTCCTTAGACATAATCTCTAATCTCAAATATAGATCTACGTCAATTAATCCATAATAGTATGAGAATATTTCATTATAAACATTTATCCTTAATAGTGGTTCATAACCAAGATTTTCCTAACCAAACTATGAGTTTTTGAATAAATTATCTCAAAGAAAGGATATTTTAACTTTACCCTAGCGAGGTTGTGGTTCATCATGGCCCTGAAAATTAAATCTCACCAAGGGAAATAATATTCCTCTAACATGAAGGTAGACTACCGAAAACAATGTTTCTTGGGTGATTTAATACATTTTAATATCAAATAGAGGTGATTAATATACTACTCTAACTCATGAGGAGTTACATCACCCTAAAAGGTTAGAGGATGGTGGAGGTAAAAGCCACTCATAACATCATAGGTAGTAGTATAATTTTATGGAGTTACTTAACCACATTAATGTAGAATTTGAGAAATTTACTCTAAGACATGAATACTAATAGTGGATCATTTGGCATCACATAAACATCTACCCATTCATGTATGGATGTTGGCGGTCTTAATGGAAGAGTACTCTAATATAATGTAGAGAATAGTATCATTACATCCTCCAAAGAGACAACACAAAGGCTTTAAATACATTATATTGATCAATTTTGACCCCATCATTCGCTCCATCACAACCTATTATAACAACAATTTTTAACTTTTAAACACATGATAAATTAATTTAAAATAGTTTCACATTTCTAAAGAATTATATAAAGAAAAATAAGAACACATTAATATTATAAAAATGTGTAATCTAACTAAAATTAACTTATAAAAAGTTATCAATCAAAGGAATCAGTTTATAAACATAATGATAGTTTTTTACAATATATAAATATGAATGTACAATTTATTTATTGTTAAAGATTCAACTAATTTGAGTAGTCATCCGATTCCAATAATAATGTGACAATGAAATATTTAAAATAACAAAAAAATGAAATAATATCCTACTCACTCCTACCTATTGAGGCCCAGTATAATGCATGATTGTAGATTATTTAGGAATTTGTCAATTGAAATAAGAAATAAATTCTATACAACACTTGGAAACTCAAGATTCTACCGTAGTTATGCTTTCAATAAAAAATTATTCGTTATTTATTGAGTCCAGACAATACTATTCTCTTGTTTAATCACAATTCCTATGCCTAAGAGCATTTAATGTTAGACCTCATTCCATTTTGTAATGACTAAGGCATGAAAACCAAAACATTATATATTCCACATCAACACATCCTCAGGTGGATCTCTTAATTACTATAGAATTATAAAAATGATAAGGGTAAAGTATTACACATATAAGTGATTATTTCCTCATTTAGAAAATATAATTATTAAATAAGTTTAATTCTAATAGATTGAAGAATCACTATGGGTTCTAGTTATAAAATTTATACTATTGACAAAAACTTATAGTGTGTTTGAGCAGATGTAAAATTATAAATGGAAAACATTATATAATAATTTTTTATATATCACAAAAGTGGTCAAATTATCAAACTATATACAATGTAACTAAAATTAAGCTAAAAATACAAACCAATATATATACTTGTATTGGATAAATGAGTCACAATGACCAAAAATAATTCCCCATATTGTGAATTATCCATATAAAATTTTATATATTTCCTTGATCCATTATTCAATCCTTCACGAATTTCCCAAAAGGAATATACCATACCACCATTCTCATTAGGATACTATGAACCATGTTTAGGTGTATTTCCCGTTGTTATAACATTTATAAAAGGTTTTTTTATACATCCATAGGGGCATCTTAAGAATTGTGAGTAAGAAAACCTAGTAGGTATTTACAACCTCACCCCTAAAAAAACATCATAAACAAAAGTGTATGAAAATAATAGAATATAGTTAGTATGATAGTTAAAACACAATCACTAATCATGATAATGATTAAAAGAATACTCTTGAGAAATAAAAAACACCAGATATAATGGTAGGATCAATACCTAATAAATTTATTCAAACCATATCTTAGTATTTGAGATGAAAATACAAGGTCATCCCCTATCATTGGAATAATTGGTACCTAGAATTATTTCACATATGTACACATAATCACATGTACATATGAGTATATGTGTGGAAAAGAAGTGAAATTATAAGGTAACCATATGATTGGGAAATTATGTAACGTATGACATGACAATTAAATCTTATATACCATACTACATAATATGGTAATTACCATAATAATTTAAGAAACTTAGATCCTATTCAAAGTCACCATCATTTATAATTATTTATGAACTAACACATATATGAAGTATTTAACCTCTATGTTCTCAATTGGGAACTTAATCAAACATAAATACCACAATGTATATAATATTAAATTCCAAATTTATTAAACATTTAACATCAAAAATCCATGAAAAGTCAAATAATTAAGGATTATAGATTAACTATATTGGTATTTGATTAATAATTGAAAATATCCATAGAAACATAGTTCACACTATAATATTTGAAATACATTGAATAAAGTAATAGACATTAAATGAAATCATGGAATTAGAAATCATAACTCAATTATATAAAGGAATAGAAATAATAAATATCACCAATAGTGGTATGGAAAATACTCTATCAAAAATATGATTTTTGAAAAAAAAATTATTATTTTAAATTCCATTAATATATTTTATTAAGTTGGAAATTGGACATTTATATGATAAAACTATATAACTAGGTTAGGAATAATCGGTATTTCATATAATTAAATTGGAAAATTACCTCTTAGGTTTCCACTAAGAGGAGATATTCCACTAAAATTTCATAAAATCCCATAAAGATGGATTGAAAATTTTTATGTATTGCTGTGATTCTGAAAATGGAAAATTAGAATGAAAAAACATTGAATTACCATTGATTTTTTATGGATCATCATCCACACATTATATTATAGAATTAGTTAGAATGATTAAATATATTTCTCAGGATGTAAACTAGGGGTACATGTGATTATATCCTATGTTTCAATAAAACAAGAAGATAAAAAAGGTTATAAGAGGTTTGATCCTTAACTAACCAAAATAAAAATTTATAATTAACAAGAAATAATAGTGTCAAGTGTAGAAAAAAGATCCATTTCGTAAAATTGATAGTAGGGGGTCAGTTTAAGATTGTGTGGAATGGGGAATTGGGGTCCATAAAATACGATCCCATGCCCAAATTTTCATAGGCATAATTTTAAGGTTAAAATAAAAAAAACATTTTTCAAATTACATCTAACTAAAGATTCAATTAGGTACCCTGTTATAATCCATTTAGTACATGATAGATCAAAAAAAACTAGATGGGAACCTGGAAACTCGTCAGTTACCTGATACTATGCCACTAGGTACCTAGGAATTTCTATAACTCACCATCTTCCCCCCATTATATTAAGTCTTCTAGAAACATTTAAATTTAATAAAATAAATGTTAAAATATCCAAATCTATCAGAAATAAAATATATTTAAATATTTGATGGGTTATGGTATTTATATGTGATATATGATAGCTTCATGTCCTAATTAATGTGGAATTATTTTATTTCTAAACATATGGTGAAGGGATTAAAGGAAAATTGTAAATTATTTAAATTTATTTAACATACCATGTCTAAAGTAGTCAATTTCATAAATTTAACTTTTTGAAAAATATAACAGAGTTTATAGAATAGGTAATTTGAAGCAATGTCACCATAACCATACTATAAATCACAGATGGGGTGTGCTAGACATGAGAGAAAAATGATACATATAAATTGAAATTATAAAAAAATAATTTTTTCCAATAATAAAAAAATAATTGATATAACTATATTGATATTCATATTATTCAAATAGATATAGCCATAGATTCCATCACACATTTTATAGAATGGATAGTGTATTGTGTTAATTAAAATAATTAACACAAAGATAAAACCATGTAAAAATAATTATTTCCATACGAATGAATGAAATAAATAAAATCTATTTTTATTTAATATTTTAACATATAATCATATATTTTAGGGTTTTTAATTGGGTTTTGGTACAATATAATTCATCTACCTTAATTGGAAAAGACCTATTTTCAATAATTTTTATTGTCTATATATGAATTATTGTGTTGTTGGGGTTTGTTTTTGATTCTCACAGAGTTACAACATTTTGAAAGGAAGGGTGTGAATGAATTTTTGAATAAATACAATGAGTTAAAAAATAAGGTTTATACATTGAAAAAATAAAAAATAGAATAAAAAATTAAGATTTTCCAAATTAAATTACTCATGAAATAAAATGGGTTAGTAATTCACCAAAAAACATAAACTAGATCTATATAAATGACGTTTCAATGGTTTTATCCTAAGATTCTTAACATATCCATGGTAATAAATTTTCAAGACATTTTATAATATCTGAGAAAAAAAATATGATTTCGTTATTTACTTGTTTTTAAATTATTTCAATGGAGAAATTGATTAGGATTGATAGCTATAATCACCTCTACTATACCACACACCTCTAAAATTATCCACCACTTTCTTTTTATATAAGCACTAATATTACTCAATTCCCAAAAATCATCAACGATTATTATAGATCGTATCTTTTATTAACAGTAATGTATTATATATACCATATGAAATACCTTCATATATCACAATTATGAAATAAAAATAGGGTATTTTTATATCTACTACATCCATTCATCATCAAATTATTTACTTCCAATATGTCTTAATTATAACCATTTTAATTCATTTTCACTATAATATTCCAATTTAATTTAAAATTATATGTCATTTATAATTCTTACCTTCCCAGACCAAATCAATTATGATTAGTTTTACATAATATCATTATAATAAAATTTCAATCATTACCTCAACTAAATAATAAAAATTCAATTTACATTTATAAAATAAATGTTACATTTTAATGCCTAAAAAATAAGTGAAAATTAATACATCCAAATGTTTAAACATGTACTCAAATACTATTTTTTCAATGATTAAATGAAAATTAACATAAATAATATAATACATTAACCCTATATAATATATACACACACGCCAAATTCTATGATTTTACTTATGAATATAATGAAATTCAAGAATGATGGGTTAAATAAAATAATAATAATTATGTTGTGCATAAATTTAATCCCATGATGAAATGTTTTTTATGAACCCTCTAAAAGAACTTTAAAATTGTTAATATACATTACTTTTTTATCCATATCATTCAAAAAACAGAAATATATTATTGAAAATTGATAAAATACACTAAATTTATATTAAAATCCTAATTATGAAAACCAAAATGTGTTTATCATAAATCAAATCATGGTTTATTTCAGTTAATGAGAATATAAAAACAATGATGTTTTAAAATTTCCAATCCCCCATTAATCTCTCAAACCATATCTCTATAAAAAATAGGTTAGACCAAAACCATTTCAAGTTTATTGAAAACATGATATGTTTTTTCACTATCCACCTTCAAACCAAGATATAACCACATTATTTAAATCTACAAACAACACTATCTTCCCCCAAGATGAAAACCATGGAATTTTTATCTCTCTTGGAAAATTTTATGTACTCTTTAAATATACATGTAAACCATGAAATGAAAAAAAAATCTTTTTAAACTACATAATATTTGACAAAGTACAAAATATTAAACTCCCAAAATACAACCTCAATGTAATATTACTATTTCTAAAAAATAGAAACTTATCTATTATGGTTGTTATGAACATGAGTAACCTAGGAAAAGAAAATCACAATAAAATCACTGTGATTTAATTTCCTTTAAAAATTATATTTGAATCTTTTCATCCACAATTCAACCCTAAAATACATTACACCATCTCCATAACATAAAAACTATAAATTAGATTGCTGATAAAATATATGCCTCAACAATAGATAACACACATATTATTATCATCCTCACTAATAAAAAACATACCCATGAAAATGAATCATCATAACATTTTCTGCACAATATGAGATTCCCCTCAAAATTAATAACTAAATTGAAAAGTACCAATAAAATATAAAAATAAGAAAAAAAAATAATTAATTTAAAAATTTATCTCAACATTACAATAACAAAGGATCAAAACAACTCTGGATACTAAGCCCACATCTATGAATCTCAATCCCTATTATGTTCTTTTAGGAAATCATGCATCCATAAAACAAACACTAAAGGAATGAGATATAACCGTGATGTATATTCCTAATTATACTAGATATCTATTATCCATTTTATGAATTTTCAATCCATATTGATATCAAACTCAACCAAATTGATAACAAGGAAGTTATCATCAATATGTCATTAAATTTGTGATATATGAAAAATGTAATGATCACAATCAATATAAGGGGGGATTTACTATTTATATTTTTCCACTGCAGTACCCAGAAACACCTTGAAAATTTAAAAAAGAATGAAAATCATAGTTTATATACTAATACTATACTAACTATGATGAGGATAAACTGTTAAGAAAATATAATAACTAAACATAAACTATAATGGGGATCCTTTTAATCCAAAAATACGAGTTGGTAAAGTAAAATAGGGGTAATTTATTGTCCACAAATGTTCTAATTATTTTGATAAGCTTAATTTTTTTATGTAGTCATAAATTTTATCATTCAATCATCCCAAAAATTTTACCAATCGAATATAAACACAGAAAATTTTTTAAACATGTAATATCAGTACCATCAGATAAAACTGTTAATGAAAAATTAAAATAAATTGATATAAAGTAATGTTTAAAAAATCATAGAGTAAGGATTAAAATACATAAATAAAAAAGGATTGTATATAATATAGCTTCCAATCATGGTATGTATTAAAATTTTACCCCATGATGAAGCTGAATAAAAAACTGAATATAGGTTACAATATTTTAAAAAATGATAATCTCATCAACTATAAAACAAATGGTCAGTATTCTATCTTCTAATACCATGAATCCCTCCAATGTGAAATTCAAAAAGGAATCAATTTATTCAGAAATTGGAATCGAAATACTAACAACCTATGAAATTTATATCTTGTTTTATACACTTGAAATCCATCAATTGTGATGGATTGGTGTAAGGATATTTTGAACAAAAAAATATAATTATGGCAATGATCAGAACATGAACTATATCACATGTTAAATTACATGATAACATAATATTATGTTCAATGATTACATTTTTTAAAATTAAAAATATATTTACAATGAAAACCTCCCACACTGATAGGTCATTAAGAAAAACATGGAAATAAAATTACATTGACTGTAAGTGCTCACAAAAACAAGAATTTTCATAACATTGAAATGATCAATTTAAAAAAAAAAATTCAAATTCCCAAGGTATGTATTTATGATCCTAAAATCAGTGGTATTTTTATAGATAATACTCTAATTTATATATTTTTAATTATTTAGGATTAGTTTTAGTTTCATAAAAACAACATTTTTATCTTTCAATGATTGTTGTGTATGTCCTCATCCTCCGATGAAGTCAATGTTCACCCCCTCAATTCATGTACATATAATAAATTATAAATTTCAAAAACCATTGAATTTATCTATTTTCATGTTCTTTCTTAATCCTATAAAATTATAATTATCATATTTTCATTTCACACACCACAATCAATACAACATTTTCTTTTAATACAGATTACAACATGATTTTATTGTGATTTTATAAACCAAATATAATGTGAGTATGTGACACAACATCATACTATAATTAGAATATAAATTTTGGAAGTCCTGATTGGTTTTCTTTTTCTATTAAATTAAATAAACCTTCCCTATCATAATATACACCAATTGTGAATAAATTATTTATACCTCTCCAAACATAGTAAATAAAAAATTATTTCTATAATATCATTTAAAAAATTACTCCAAATGTTTAAGACGAATTATTTAATGATACATATCATTATCAAAATACTAAACCTGTAGAATATGACACACCCATGATCCCCCAAATTCATTAATATATACATGCAATATAACTTCTAGTATCTGAATTATTTTCACTATCTACCCATCCATATGAGGATGAAATAATTTTACAAGGCATAAATAAGGGAAAAATCACGCTATAATTCAATCTAGATAAGGAGAGGATAATAATAAAAAATGAACATAATCATAACTCCACAAATACATACCACGTATCCTATATACACTCTTAATAATTCATCCATTTCACTTATCTTCTTATCTTCTATGAAATTATTAAAATTCATCATGAAATCCATATAAACTCAAATGATATCATATCATCCAAATATCAAGTGAAATTACATCATGAACTGTATATAAATAACTTTTAATTTCAATAAGAAATCCTCTAGTGACTATAACAATACAACTGTAACTCAATTATTCATTATAAATATAAAAAAGGTAATAAGATAAAAAATCAACCAATTTTCTCTTCATAGGAACCCAAAATAAATATTCATTCATATCAAGGTGTATCTTAGAAACACCATGTTCTACTACTAATGGTTATCTATGTTAATTACACTAAAAAACATATCTAAAATATTTTGAATCAAATATAATTCCATAGAAAATTATTTGATGTACTCCAAGCTATGACCATCCCTCAATAAATCATTACAAATAATTATATCCTTCAAAACATCCACCTCATTACCTTCCAACTAGGATTCCATAGTTTTTTAAAATGAGGGATAATTCTCAGCCATGCAATACAAACAACCTCTTCCACCAACTTCATAAAACTCCAAATTTTAATCCAAAAGATTATCCATCATCTTAAATGTATCCATATCATTACAAAAAAACATCACTAAATGTTTTAATGATCAATTACCCAACAATAATATTTAATTCACAGACTTCATAAGAAATATCAAAACCACAATCGTAATGTAAATCCACAAATAACCATAGAAGATGGATGAAATACCTCGATAAAAATATATAGTATAACCTCATATGATCGATAGAGATAAAAAATAATTCACTAAGAAATAACTTATTTATATCTCCAGTGAAAACATGAATTTTTATAACCCAATATCATGAGTCACAATATAAAACAAGGAGGTTTCAACTTCCTAAAATTAAAAAATATAATTAAATCCTCTTATAAAAAAACTGTTGGATATAATGTAAATCATTATCCAAAAAATAAAACATGACTCCTTCCATATGTAAATCAAGGATGTGTATATAAGAAAACATATCATTAAAAAATTAGATTGATACTACGGTGTCCAAATAAAATCCCCACACTACATGTTCACAGATGTATGGGTTGTAAAGTATGATATAAATTTCATACAAACCATTAGTATTATTCATCCATTCTATGAATATTTCATACCATAGAGTCATCCATAATAACCTCCTATGAAAATTTTACCTCAATATTAGATATTACCACACCTATTATATGTTGTGAAATGACATTCCCAAGGAGATAAATATCCATCTACAGTAATTTGTAATTAAATATATTCATATAATATTTATTCAGATAGGGGAGTTTCAAAACCATATTTAGATGCTCAATACGATTATACATGATCATTTATTAATCGTATTAATCATCAATAAATGTAATGAGAAAATGATAAGGATAAATCTAAAGAAACAAATGAATCAATCCGATAGACACCACTGGTTCATTGGTGACTCTGATGGGAATTAAAATGAATTCATTATTATAATATTTTATTGGAACATGATTTTATTTATAAATTAATTTTTCATCTTCATATTATGGTACCGAAACCATAATGTTTTCTTTCGTGAAAAAAATAAATTCTATTATTTAATAAAAACAAACATCAATCCTCTAATAAGGATACAATTTCATTTATAATTATATGATTATAATATAACTAATTGATTAAAAATATAATACCCCCTCAATCCATCCTATATAATAAAAATAGGGAACACAAAGTAGTTATATTAAGGTATATAAACTCTCGATTTAACATCAGTTGGAAACATATAATATCCCTAAAGAAGGCATCATTTTTTTATTATAATAAATACATTTACCATTACCTTTCATATATAAAATTTTAATATTTCATGATGAGAAGTAACTCTTTAACTTTCATTGTTAAACAATCCATTTTTTGGATATCTCTCCCAAAAAATAGCACATAATTCCCATCTGCAATGGCATATGTAAAATTTCTAAAATAAATTTAATAAAAATTAATCAATAAATTAATATAATAGATGAAAAATATAGTGCTATGTGGTAAAATATTCAATAATTATAAATCCAAAATAAAATAACTTCCTCCAATCAGAAAATCATAGACACAAATCAGATTAATCATCTTCATCAAAAACACTACTTGAGTAGAAAAGTCCATCTGCTGATGGAGAATATCAATGGAAAAAACTATCCCTCTCACCAAGATAAAATAAATAATTTGGTTAATTAGAATAAAATAGTGTTGAAATAAAATTTGATAAGTTATTGTTCATATATATGAAAAACTCTAGTTGTCCCAACGTATCAATGTCCACCACATAATTATTGGTAAAACCACTTATAAAAACAATATTTAATTTATAAAAAAGTGTTTCCCCTTGAATTTTATCCATATCCAATTGGATGATTAATATTTTTTGGATAACTTATTACACCTTTAGTCTTCATTAAATGTATATCATACCACCATTAAGGATGCTTCTGAAATAATAATAGTTATTATGGTGGTTGGGAGGGATGGTCGTCAACCATAACATATTGATCTAACCCATTTTTTTGGTTAATGCCTCGGTAAAAGACCGAAGCACCATTTACTAATAAAAGAAACAACAGTTTACATGAGTCGAGAGGATGTGATTTTATTACAATCTCTTTCAAAGAGGTGAAGTAAATCGACTGGCAGCGCATCCAGCCAAATCATGCTCTGGTGGACACCTTTGTTGTCAAGGGAATCAGCAATAGCTTTCGCTTCACGAAATACATGTGTGGAAATTTAGTCAATCTCCTGAAGCGAATTCAGGAAATTCATCCAACGCGTAGTGAGCGGCCAGGTGAGATGAATAACTCCAGTCCAAATGGCTTGAAAAATGGTGGTAGAATCACTTTCAATCCACAGTTTTGCCATCCTCTTTGGAGAGCAAAATCAACAGTATGGAGGACTCCTAGAATCTCTACTTAAATGGATGAAGAAATCCCACACCCACTGTAAAAGCAACCTTGACAATGGTCAGCAGAATCTCTAAAAATGGCCCCATAGCTGGCAGGTCCAGGATTGCCTTTTGAGGCATCGTTGACATTCACATTAATCCAACCCGGCATCAGAGGTTGCCAGAATTCTTCAAAGGGTTGCTAGGTCTTCAGGAAAATACCCGGGACACGGATACGTCTTAGGATCTCGAAGTCTCCAATATAATTGATGGAAAAATATTTTTGAATTACGGCAGCTTCATGTATCGCAATGAGAATTTGAGCTTTTCCTGCATTGAGACAGAAAGAGTGATTATTATGGATAATATCGTTTCTTACATACCAGATTTCATGTAGTAGTTCCGCCACTACCGCAAGAAACAAATTTTTGACTTGCAGAGAGGCTTCATGTTTTGTATATTTCTTCAAAAGTAAACAAACCGGGTTAGATAAGGACCATGAACAATTAAAAATCTAAGACATGTAGTTCCATAGAGCCATGGACATAGCACAAGACAAGAAAAGATGATCAGGGGTACTATTATTTAAACACAAAAAAATTATAAAGGAAGAAATTTTTATTAGATAGAATATATCTAAGAAAAAATATATCACCTTGAGGATTTATAATATTTTTATTTTTTAAAAAATCAATAAAATCAATCTATTCAGTAGCTGGTGTTGTATAAAACATTTAGTTTAGCTTGAGATACATAGAAGATCACATTTTACCGAACAATAAAATATTATTAAAATATTATTCTTTAATATAAGACTTATAACCTAGAAGTTAATTTAGAAAATATGAATAGTATTACCTTAATTATGAATAAATATATTGTACACACATTAATATTTTATCAATTAATTTATAATAAACTTATTATCATTGAAAAGTAAAATAAATTTTCTCAGAAAAATGCTATTTTTTTTAAAAAACACCTTAGTCATTATTTGAACATAGAATTTAAAAATAATTTTTTACAAATTTAAAAAACATGTAAAAAATAATAATCATCACTTCTGAAATCATAATTCCAAAATCATCTTAGGGGGAGATTTTATATTTTCTAAAAAGTGTCATTTTAGGATAATAGTTAAAAATACTGAATTTTAATTTAAAATACCATTTTTTTTGAATAATTCATATTGTTAAATTATATTTTTAAATTTTTAGAGAAATATTAGTACAATTTTTTAACAATTATTCCAATTTATCTCAAAGGAATCATTTTCATATTTAATGTTTCTATAAAAATTTTGTAATCTTTTGAACAATTTCACTTTAAAAAATGCAGTTTCTTGTCACACATACGAGATTAGTTTTAAATTAGAATCTTAAAATTAGGTGAATTGAATTATAGAAAAGATATTAAATATTTTGAATAAAAATTATTTTAAATTTCAAATGTGTTCAACATAAATTTTGGCAAAAATTAATAGTTAATGAAGTAGATATTAATTATCATGGTTAAGGTTACAATGGGTTTATCATGGGATAAACTATGACGATAAGATTAAAAATGTCCTATAAAATTGCTTAAAAACTATTTTATGGAAATATTTATTTCATTAAACAAATAATGTTCTAGAAATTATTAGTTCAGACCATTGTTTCTATGAAAAATGTTTGAGCACTCAATTATTTTCAAAAATACTCTGTGCATCCTCTACACAACATATAAAAGGCCACCCCTATCCTTATATTTTTAAACCGTAAAAACACTTTTTTTAAGAAAAAAATATAGAAAATAACATTAAAAATTCAATCCCTTATACCTAGAAGAATTAGTTTTGGTATAAATTCAATCATTGAATTATTTTTTTTAATCCTAAGGAGGATACTCGAAGAAGAGGTAATGTTCTTCAATAGGTGTCATTATTTTTCATCTTTCTCTATCTCCATAAATTTCTATTAAAACCTAACTATATAATAAAATAAATATCTTCAATATATTGGTATAATTTCATAATATGTTCATGACCTAGAACTATTCCCACTTCCATCAAATGGGTTACGTAATAATAATTCTTGTGTATATCTGGCTACCTCATTGCAAACTGATGCCATTCATTTTTCCATTAAAACCATTCATGATTGGGTATGATGGAGGATATAAAGAAAATATATGATATTTGTAAAATATTTATTCATATAGAATCACTTTATCATATATATAAATTTACCATTAACTCTATAGGATATAGGATAATGTCACTGGTGTGTACAATAGACTGCCGCCTCACGAAGCGATGTGATTCATCTTTCACTAACACATTACATGGAAGGTGGTAAGTATAATGATAATAATTATGTCTATTGTACATGATATAATTATTATATTCATAAAATTTTAATCATTATATAAATGATTTTATATCTATAATTTTCTTTAATTCCTTTGAACTCATTTAAGGATGATAACATCTTTCGTGTACATTTGGACTACCACCTTCATGAAGCGATGTGACTCTCTTTTCATTACCACCCAAAATGGATTATTATATATGTATATAATATATTATTAATTAAATTATGATTATTATGTAGTGTTAAAATATTACTTACCTCTTTTCCCTATCGATAGATGACAAATGGAAATTTTACTCATCCATACGTACAATATAACATCTCTATTATCATAAAGAACATCATTTTTCTTTAGCATCATTCATATTTAGTTTTAAAAGTAAATTTTTTTTAAATGATAATTATGTCATTATGATTATTCTATAGGTGATATTACTATATAGTATACACAAGAACCAGATCATTCATGATGAAAGACATATGAGAAAATTAGGCCATTAACACCTAAAACAATGAAAATAATGAAAGATTATTAGTGAATGTGTAATAATATGTTATAAAATGTTCATATAAAATATCATAAATATTAATGTATTTCTTTTATTAGTAAATAACTGTTCTTAAAACCACTATTCAAGAGGTTAAAAATTACTTATTAAAAAGCACCATGAAGTAATGGATTTCATATCAATTTACATTCCACTGACACTTATTTGGTATTATCCACCTATTCAATTTTATGTGGTGTATATACCTACCCTTAAAAAATTTAATATCATAAATACTTCATTTATTTTTTGTATATTATTTTCCAATTTAAATTATTTCATCTTAAGAGATTTAACATTAATATTATAAAGTGGTAAAAGTTATCGTGATATATCACTTTTATTTTTGTGTTTTATAAAATTATAGTGAAACATTCAATTTATAGAAATAAATAATAAATTTAAATTACATTTCTATTAAATATACATATTATTTTTTGAAGGATATGATTATTTCATAAAATGTATACAATTTTTATATATGGTTTTTTGTTTAATTGTTATTTTATTAATGTGGAATATATTGATAAATATGTATCCTTTACTCCATACTGACATATTGTAGTAAAGAACATGTTATATAAATTCAATAGGATATTTGATATATAAAAATGATATGGACATTCATGACATGGTTTTGGGACAATTTTTAGAAGTAGCCACGATGAATCATTATTCTTAGTAGATGATTCTGTTGGAGAAATTGTTTGAGTTTCACATAATATTTTCTAAACTACCTTGTGAATGGTATTGAAGGTAATGGTATCATTTCACTAGGAAACATGACATATAATTATTAATAATTTCCTTCATTTATAATATCATTATTATTATTAATTAAATTTTAACTATGATATTATAAATGAATCCATTTCATTCTATGTTTATTGATTAAATCCCTTATGTCTTCAGGTATTTACCATTGCATATTGATTATGCCTTATCAAGTTATTTCAGTGGATTGTGTGTTTAGTTACTCACATTACCATAATGATCATTCTTATTGATTGAAGATATATTATATTATACTTATCCATCAATTATCATTTGATCTTAAATTATTTTGTTTCCTTTCACAATGTTATGAAGATGAATTCCTAGAATGAGTTACAAGGATTCTGAGATTTTTACTTTTTTACTCATTATTTTCTTTTCCCAGTGTAAAATTTATATCATGTATGTATCTATTTTTACAAAACATATAATATTCTCCATCCTATATGGGATTTGATTCCTTGTATATTTGCTAATTTAATAATGTAAGAAACTAGATCTGGTATACTGGGTTTGATGATATTTTAATTATTATAGCTCTTCTACCTTGTGATAAATGTATTCCAATATCTTCTTCCATTGTGCACTATAACCCATATTATTCCATCCTCTACCACTGAATTAGTACATTATAAAGTCTTCTAAATTATATCTTCATTATTGAGCCCTTCAAAAAGAGTATTTAATGTAAAAGGAGTAGCCCACATAAAAATGATGGGTTGTAGTACTCCCTTGAGGTAATAAACCATACAATATTCATTATTCATAAATTTCAAGGAATATCATATTAAATTTTGAAATTTACCCCAGGATCTCAAATATTAAATTCCCTATAGAATATATAATATGTTCTGTTTTTTATAAATGATGTGATTAACAATACAAAATTCATAATGTAACTGATCCTACAACTAATACAACATAAATGTAGATATATAATTATCATATAGACAAAAAATAAACCACATTTACACTTATCTAAAAGATAATATTACTTATTTTGTAATCGAGTGCTCTACATTTACCTGAATAAAAAAAATTATACCTATTGTTCTTTTATCTGCAACTCAGTTGCCTTATTTAAAATAGGTTATTTATATTTCAGTAACTTATATCACTTAAAATTTTAGGATAAATATCTAAGACGTTGTTACCTATAGTAACAACCTACTGTGTATAAGTCATGGGGATACAATTAACATATCCTCCATTACTCTATAGTTTTATCATACATGCAAAATACCTATTAGTAAATAAATGTTTCAACCCATGGAAAATAAAGATGTCAATATTTACATTATTTCCATTCCAACCACAAGAATTGATCCAATAAATGACATATGATATTTATCTTATCCTGATACTATATGAATCTTACTATATAAAATGATGATGAATTTATTTGAAATATTTCACCCCATTAGGAATTATTTATAGATTATTAATGTTCAAAATTTGAATCATTGAGGGCCTCTACATCCCGTTAAAAATTTACTTTTATATCCAAAATTTGAGTTTCCACTAATAAGAAAACATTACTAGAATATTCATTTCTCATCAAGCCATTTTATAACATACATCCTTGAATACTCAGTCTGATCACATAATATCAGAACAAACCCCACTAAAACTTCATTATGATGATTAAGAGATTGGGATTGATTCCCAAATCTGACCACCAATAGGAAATGAAGTGGAAATTGGAACAAATGATATTAAAGACAAAAAATGGGAGGTGTTACAATTTTTATATATAATGAAGCTCTAAAGGATAAAAAAACATCTAAATTACTAATCATAATCTTCATACCGAAATGAACAATTTTATAAATAAGTTAACAATAATCCAACCAAAACACTATCCAATGACTTTAAAACTGAAATGTCAACAAACATATCAATATATTAACATATAGAGCAGCATTTTTCCAAATGAAAAACACTCAATATAACAATAAAAATAATAATTTATGAATGAAAAGTATAAAATAACAACAATGTAATAATATAATTATACTTAGTAGTTTCCTCATCCATCCTTTCTGGTGTCAATTGAATAGGCATAATAAAACCATATTGAATGAAATATATTAATATGATTCATTCTTATATAGAAAAAATAAAAAAACAATATTGTAAAATTATATTCATAGGACATCCACCTCACCATCCTACAACCTATAAATTATCACCAAAACTTGCTTATAAACCACATTATAATTTTATCCAATAATATAGACACAATAGTTCTAACCAAAAAACTAAAATCTTCCTTGTGATTAAAATTAAAATATAATAACAATGGTTTTATATTGAAATAGATACCACAAAAATAATGTCATCCATGGTTGGAATTTAACAGCCCTCCAATGTATTATCTTATAAGAATACCACATCCCATATACAACCATATTATAGTGGAATGACACATTTTATAAATAGTAATAATACATCATACTAAACAAAGTTTTAATATTCTATAATATAATAATGAAATTATATTACCGAGTAATATATTTTTAATCAAAACCAGTACACATAACCACATTTGACATCACAACTATGATCACAACATTATAATCACATGTCTTCCTCATTCGTTTATATTCTTAATTATACATATACACAACATCAACATATCCTTGGGAGATATATTTCAATCAAAATTATCTATACCTCACACCTCAATAATTATCCACCAATTCTTTTCATACAAACTATATTATTCAATAATAAATAATATTTAATCATGTATTTAAAATTATCATATATCTTATCAATATTAAATGATTTTATATTCAATATTTCATCAACTTATATGTTAATGCAAAAATGAAATTTTATATTTAATTCACTTCAACCAACCCCATCCCAATTCCAAATTAATATACACCATTTTGATCAAATTTAATCATTTAAATTCATTATATTTACTTTATCTAAATATAATTCACCACTGTATGTCTATTCAAATTTCATCCTTCTAACACTATATCTATTATAATTATCTTTATTTAATCTCAAAAGAATATAAAATTATATTTATTAACACACCAACTTAGTTTGAAAAATTCTTATTGACATGCATAAAATAGAAGTTGGAATCCCCTACCTTGGTAAAAAACATGAACTGATATATCCAAAGGATGAAAATATATTTATAACACCACTTGTTTCCTCAATCAACAAATTAAAAAAACAAAAAAAATATATATTAACCTAATATTATATAAATTCACTAACTACATTCTTATTCAGTGAATTGGATATGTAATTTAAGGAAGGATTACTAAAATTAAACAAATTTCATTTTAGATTTCATTGATTTGATCTCATGATGAAACGACAATTATGAATCCCCCAAATGAACTCTCAAATCAATATGGATGCTTTAATTATCATCTAGGTCTTCTAAAACAGTAGAATATTTTGATGAATACTGAGAAGAAATTATAATAAATTTTAAAATCATAACATGGTAAATCTTGATGTCATTATCATAAATTATGTCATGGTTTGGTTTGGTCAATGACGATCCAAAAACAATTAAATTTTAACACTACTTTTTAAAAATCAAGTCATTTCACAATTAAAATTCAATTTGACCAAAACCAAGAAATGAACATCAAAACTAAGATGTGTTTTTCTTTATGTTCCTTTATATTTTGATATAACCATGATATAACACAAGGTAAACTATGACATTTCTCATCATGATGAAAAGCATGGTCTTTTTTCATCTCTATATGACATCCCAAATGTCACTCAAAATATATCTCAAAACCACGAAATGGAAAATTGTATAACTTCTCTAACCAGGAATTGGTCTATATACTATCCAGTAACAAAATTTTCAAAAAACCAAACCCAACTCAAACACATCATTTTAGTAAAATAACTAACCGTCATGATGGGAGTTACAATCATGTTGAATCCAAACAAACCATGATGTGGTGGATACTAACAAATACAGGTTTTAACAAAGAGTTCAAATTATTATATGAATACTATCCAAATTATAAACTACTATATGAAAGACTGTAATGGGATATATAATCATTCCATGAAAAACCCAGGGATTATATGCTATATCATGAAAGTAGATGGGGATGGATAACTTTTGTAAACCTCTTATCTTGCCAAATTTAATAATATTAAAGGATATTCCAGATTAATATTTAAAAGTGGCTAATAAATGTGAATTTTAATTTTTTTTAGTCATAAAAATAGATATAGTATTAATTTTGTTAGTCATCCAATAGAAATTTACTTTATAAAATTGTTATTTAGGTTCCTTTATCATAAGTGTATATCTGAATTACTGACTGAAAATTAAATTTTTATTTCAAAAGCACTTTTCTGGAAAAAGTAGGAAACCAGAAATAAATTCATACAAGAAGTCACCCAAATCAGGACTACAAGGAACAACCCCTTCCCAGCAAGTATATATATTTCAAATATAAATACAGTATATAGGTTAATATTTTTTTTTATTTTTAGGTCCCCACCTTTATTTTTTTGATAAAATGTAATAACGGTAGAAAACAAAGTAAATCAAGAAAAAATTCCAAAGTGTTCGGATAAAATAAAACAGTTAACATGACAATTTTAATACATACCATATAATGGCAAAACAGTATACCTTGATTATTGTTATCGTATTTTTTTTCTTAATATAAAAAACTAATAATTTGTTTAATTTTTTTATGGATTAATAGAATATAATTTTCATAAATCAAGTTATTTTGATAATATATTTTATTTATTAGATATCTGGATATTTATAAAATCAACCAAATGTTATAAATGGTTGTCAGTAGTAATATAATATATTTTTCATAGTTCAGAGTCTTATAATAGTATATTATATATTATACACAAATCTTTATGTTTTTGTTGGTAGTGGAGTAATAATAAATGGATCAGTAATGTGTTTATGAAAAAAATAAACAAATAATAAAATGATATATTAATATGTATAGAAATATATTTGGTTATATCCTTATAGGAATGTTACCTATTTAATGTAATTTATTATTCATTTTTAAATTATGTTAAAAATAAAAGGGAATCCAATCAATGTTAAAATTTTAGTTTTAATATTTATTATTAAAAATTGACTTCAATAGTAGATTTCAACATTGCTTTAAATAAAAAGAAAAAATGAGATATCAAAAAATTTATATTTAGAGTGGTTTTCATGATTTGCTTCCATGGAAATTGAAGAAGAAATTTACATTATATGTTTGTTTTTATAAAGAAATGATATTGAAATCTCCCCTAAAAGTACATATAGATGGTTTTTAGATGTTATATTCCATATAAATAAACATTAAAATTTACTTCTGAGTTATTTTATATAAAATTATATTTTAATGTGACTTTTAACATCAATTTTTATAAAACCCAATGTCGAAAACCTTCATAATATTTTGAAAATCTATGAACGTTTTTCACATGATAATCTCAAAAATGAATCATATAACATAAAAAACATTCAAAACATCATCTTGAATGATGATACTATGATTATCAATCAACACATGGAATATAAGAAATAATATATATATATATAATAAAAACATAATTACTAACTAATATATATGTTTTCTACCTATACTAAAGAAAATTTAATTTAATTTGGTGTATTTATCGACAAATAAAGACTATTGAATGAAATCTATGTCCTGTTGTATTTTCAAATATTAATTAAAAAAAATATTTAATATAAATAATTAAATATAAAATTTAAAATTTAATTAAATAAAATTTACAGATTTATTAAATTTTAATGTAATTTATAAACTTTACCATGTTAGGAGTATAACCAATATGTTGTGCAATTATGTTAGAAAAATATTCATAACATCCAATGTCCACTAAAATATAATCAGATAATCATGAGTAAAATTATAATATATAGTATTTCATAATTAAGTAAGCATTATTGCCTATAATGGAATCAGAGAAACCAACACCTATTCTCTATGATTTCCAATAGTTCAGATATATATAACACTAGAACAATTTCTAAAACATTTTAATGTATTTTCAATTAATAAACACTAAAATATAATTGATCCTATTTTTTTCAAAGAGTATATAAATATCTTATTAGATAGTTAATAAATTAAATCACAATAATTTTTATTTAAATATTAACTGAAATGAAAATTTACGTATATTGAAAACAAATAGAACAGAGATCTTTAGAGATTATCACACAAAAAAATATTTATTTTTTTAAATAATATTATCACATATTCTCTCCCATGTATGCTATAAACCATCATAAACTCCAAAAAACATCCAACATAAAAAAATTCAATGCTAAATTTTTAGACTTTGAGAAACATGACATGTATCAAATAGTGTCGGTTCTAAAAAAATGTTTATTTTTTAATGAGTCACTGTTTATTAGATACTTATAAATAAGGTAAATATAAGGTAACATTATAAGTAATTTGAAATCAAAAGTAAAATAAATTAAAAAAACCAACACAAACCACCTATCTCTAATTAAAAAATAGGATATCTTTCTATATAAAAAAAGATCCACACTCTATCTAACTATGGACACCTCCTTGGTAGGAAATGACACTTTTCAAATTTGATCAATAATATCCTGAATGATTATTCATACATGGTATGACTTCAAAATATAACAATAAACATAATCCCTTAAATTTTGTTTGATTATGTTTGATAAAAAATTAAAATGGTGATCCCCATCACACAACTGAAAGTACACAGTTGGGGTTGAATGAGGAGGTTGTGGATCTATATATAAATTCCACATAGGATACATGCATTTATCAATTTATGAAAACAAGGATTTTACTAATTATTTAATTCAATCATATATTGACTCATTCGTCTCTCAAATCTCATCCTTCAAGGATGTTATATTTCTCTTGTATATTACCTAACTCGGTTTCATAATAGGAGAGCGAAAAAAATTACACTAACACCCACCTCATATCCTCTCACATAGCCCATTTGTTCTTACTAAACAATTGTAGTCCCAAGAATGTATATCCTAACCTCAGGTATGAATTTCACGTATTCCTTCTTCAGTTGAAGGGAATTATGAAATAATAAAAATAAATTTTATATATGATTAATTAATTTACAAAATACTTATATTTACCAAATATAATATTTAATTTATTATAATCTTATTAACTCCTAGTTTTGAGAAATCAGAAAAAACATACCTTTTTTCATTTTCTCCCTTTTCCATTTTTGGGCTATTAGGGGGAGATAGAGAACCAAAATTAACCACTTTGGAGAAAATAAATTATCTAGATAATAATATATAAAAGTTTTGAGTAATCTTTTTCTTATCAAATAAAGGATACATTTTATTTGAATAATCATGATGGAATTTGTTATATAACTAGATATATTTTATTGAACTCATTAATATATACTGTAAAATAATAAATTAACAATTGATCAAGTAGATTTATTTTATAAATAAAAATTATCATACCATAAATTCTTTAACCCATTAGATGGTGTTGTTATTTTCTTATTTATCTACATCATAATATCCATATATAAGGAATCCATTTAAATTATTATTATTCTTCTAGAGAATAAAATTGATAGTCAAAATAGTTTTGAAAATATCTCTAAATAATTTTTATAAAAAAACCCCACCTTCATAATTGATTTAGTTTCAGGAATGTTTAATTTGATCAGTAAATGAATAGATAAAATTCTAGTCATATGAAATATATAATATTTAAACAACTGGAATAATACAATTGATATTATATTTTACCATAACTCATTTCTATAATTTTTCATTCCTCATATATCAATAATTATCTAAATAGGATATAATATATTAATAATAACTCAACTCTTTATGGCCATGAAAATCTAAAACATATTCAATGTTCGTTCTATTTTCTTGTTGGTAAAATCAAATTCAATTAAAAATATATAATCCTTCCCATTCTAGACTATTTTTGATGCATAATCCCACATTTATTAACATTGTCTATCATCTTTTATAGATAATATAAAAACTCTAAATTAGATGTTTCACTGGTAGTGATATGAACAATTATATCAATTATAAGTTAAATATCATTAAATGAATTAATTATTAAAGGCATATTTATGTGAATTTCCATGACCCCCTCCCTTGAAAGGAATCCATATTTGGAATTCAATCAAGAATGATAGATAATGTCCCCATAGAATACATCCTCTAATATGCCACTTGTGGTAAATTAGAACCATGGGTATATAATCACACACATGGGAGGAAATATCTTCATAATGGTTTTAGAAGTAATAGATAAAATGAAAAAACACAATAAAATGAAATTATCATAATTGGAAAATATGTAATCCTAATACATGAATGTAATTACATAAATCTATAATAACTAAAAATACAATTAAAAACTCAATAGCTATCATGGATCATTAACAACTATTGAAAAACTTATTGAACTAGTAATTTCAAGATCAATCCTAAATAGTTCTTGTGGACCTGAGAAAATGATTATATATATGTATGGTGATAATAAATTATATAATGAATAGGAGACTCCGTAAAACATATTTCAAAAAAATTTATAGAATCATATTAAATCCTAGTGAATAAACAAATGAATCTAACTCATCACCTAAATTGGTAAAATTTTATTTTCTAATCCTAACTCTGGATCCCTCACCAAATGTATCATAGAAATATAAATAATATATATGTATATATATATGGTTACCCCATAACTAGTTACACACTGGGTTTCTTCTCCCACGCTAAAATGTCACATGGCCTAATATATTATATCTTCTGTTAAAATTCCTTCCCAAAAACACAGGGGAAAATGTATCATACCATACACCTCAAGATAAACAACATCACAATCAAATACTCTATGTTATATGAAATATTATTTCCAAAATCAACAATAAATTGTGTATTATGTACTATAACTAAATACATAACATCATATACATAACACATGCGTAATTATACTTTAGATACTACACCCAGAAGGCATTAATGCACAATAAAATCAATCCATCCAAACTGACATCACACATGTATAGGTATTCACCATCATGAAAACCCATATTTAATAATACATATGAGAAGATATTGGGGGAGATGGGGTAGTTTCCAATTAATGTCCTTGCTAAATTGTATTTTAGGAAAACACTCCCAAAACCTCGGGTTTTATATTAACCTTCCAATATGGTTAGGTGAATATGAAATAATCTAAGATAAATAATATATAAATATCACAACCAAACTAACGGATACTATGCATCCTTAAAGATTTCTACAACTATCATCACATAAGACACTAGACTATAATTGATAAGGTATTAATATTTAATTAGTATATAATAATAATTATTATGTAACTCCCTATACATCAATTAATATTATTTCATTTTATTTCTAAATGTTAAAATTTTAATAATCAAATACAATTTTATTGGATATTATTAATTTTTTATTATTATCATGTATGTCATCTTCATAATTGAGCATTAAGAACCTACCCCTTTCATTCATTAAATCATTTAGTATATGCTAATCATTTGGGTACTCAAAGACTTATCCTAACCTACCTTTTAATGTATGCACTCATAGCTCTTAAAATCAAACTAAAACCCATAGTTTGAAAATGGTTATACAAATAATAGCCATTCATTAGACATGAAGAACACATCAAGCTAGTGTAAGCATGAATGGTAAATCCATTCTATAAACTCACCTAAACCATCATACTATCCCACATCATTATTTATAAAATCACATATGGAATCTCATTACAACATTATCATCATCATCGACACCTTGTTCCACCATCATTATCTTAACTGACTCCCCATTCCCCCACTATCATTACCCCAATGATTTTAGGATATCAATAATTCTCATAAAGGATCCATAGTGTTGATTATATATAAATATTTAATGTATATTTATACATATAATTTTGGAGGAAACCCTGGAAATAAAATCATGGAATTCAATCCACCACAATTAAGAATGGGTACACTCATTCCCAATAAATACATCTTTAATTAAAACACATTTTAATTCAATATTGATTTTTCCAGTTTATTTGCCATAGGGTTTTTTACATTAAGAAACCTATATAATTATCTAGTTGTAGAAATAATCAACGTAACATACTTCATGAAATATTTCAATATTTAAAAAACACTATGATGAGTTTTAATTATTATTCTTTAGTAAAATTATTTTAATTAATTATAAAATCCATATTTATAATTTTTATGCATTTCATGTATTCACCAATACTAAAAAACAAAAAAAATATCCATGTAGATAGAACCCCATCTAGTAAATATCATGTGGCGACATAAAATATATTTGATTAAAAAATAAAAGTGGAAAACTTGACCTCCCCTTCTTGAAATATTTAAATATCTAAACATTAGATCATTGCAATTTTAATTGATCAGTGTACAAAATAATTAAATTTTTATTATCAAAATTTATTAATGGGTTTAACCTTGATGTATGCTATTATTTGATACTATTAAATAATAACTATACAATGACTTGTGATTACCTATTCATATATCATGGATAATTACAAAAATTATTATAATTATTCTATGACATGAAATAAACATTCTTCCAATAATCTCATAGATAATAAAATATCTTTATTTACTAAATTGGATAAATAAGTAAATTCCATTACTGAAATTATTATAAAAAAATAAATATATGTTCCAAATTGTGATTATAGCTTCTAATATAATCATAAGTATCCACAAAACACAATATTATTTATAATTTTTTTTGAAATTATAAAAATAGTGAACCATTGATCATTTTCGATAGCATGAAATTATGTATTTTCTATTTCATAATTAATACCTTTAATGATAATAAATTATCATTCATAAATATTCAACAAATCAGTTTATATTGAATTTTTGTATTATGAATATATTAAAGACCTATATGTAGTAATTATTTTATAGATTAAACTAATGTAGCATAAAAATTTAGTAAAATTATTTAGATAACAATAATTATAACACATAAATTATATTTTATTACTTATATAAATACATTTTTTTTAGTTATTAAATTATTGAATAACTGAAAAATGTTATATAAATTCGATTTCTCCTAAATATTTAAATTTAACAACATTAATCTTATCTATATTTAATTTATTATTTTATAATATTATATTTTATCTACATGCTATATCAATATATAGAAAATAATAAAAATTATTATCCTTTGAAAATGATCTTAAAAAAAGGAGAGAAAAACTTATTTATTTAATTTTATATTGATGAATATTAATTATGATTCATAGAAAAAAATTTCTTATATAATATCTGAAAAATTCTTATTAACTATTCATCCTCTTCATTAACATATTTCCATATTATTTAATAATCAATCCTCTTGGAATTATTTTCCATATTATTTTCTTACTATGATTAATCACACCCATTTACATAATTTAAACATAATCCTATCTTATAAAACATTCACATAAAAATGTGGAGAAGTAACCGACCCCCTACCCAGAATAGATGGCCTTATGCGAATACTATACAAAACCAGAGAGAGATAAAGATATTTTTTTATTGGGTAATTCTCCTCGGCATATATACATCCATAAATACCTAACAAAACAAAATTCATCACATTATTAAATCCTTCTATGGGAAGTTATTAAAATGTACATTGATAGTCTGGTGGAAAAATCCTGATTGTGCTCCAACCACTAGGTTGATCATGAAACATTATTCAAAAATCTATGATAAAAAAAGCTCAATATACTCCTATTGAAAGGTTATCATAGTGTTACCTTAGGTAAATTTCATAGAATCACCATATGCCATCATGGTATAGAATTTGACCTAAGAAAAAAAAGGTTATCTAGAGAATTTCCCCTCAAAACATCACAGATTTAAAAAGACATCAAAGAAACTTAGCCTACAATCAGCGATTCATAGCGAACCTTGTAGGAAAATGTATTCCCGTCTCCAATATGATGAAAAACTGGGTCACATATTCGTGTAAATATTACTTATATGAAGCCTTAAAAAGTCTCAAGACATATCTCTTATGCACACCACTATTAATGACTCTTGTTAAAGGGATACTGCATATTTTGTATGAGACAACACTGGAGCAGTCACTAGGTTTTTCTCACCCAAATAAGAATAACAGTATGAGAGAAAAAAACATTATTACCTCATATAATACATGTTATATTATGAAACTCAATATTAAGATATCGAGAATAGCTGACTAGTGCTAATCTTTGCAGTTAAGAAATTGATGCATTGAAACTAGCATAATCAGGTCAATTTGGTATTTCATAAAAAGCCCACTCAAATACATATGTATCAATCTGATGTTGATTAGGAATCTATAACAGTTGGAGGTAGACTTAAAATAGTTTGATATTCAATTTGGGCCCATGAAATCCATAAAAGGCCAGGCGTTGTTATAAATTCTAGAAGAACATCCATAAATGAAAATGGCATCACTAGATATTAAAGTACTTCATGAATATCCATTCTCTACTCAAGAGGGCCCATAAATATTCGAAATAATTTGTTATTGTGTATCCAAAAGTCCCACATGGAAATTATTGGATGACCACAAGCTCAATAGTGTTTTGTCTGGAATTATGCTCATTTCCCAAAAAAGGAAGTAATACATTCCTCCTTCCTATTGTCAAAATGGAATAAAAAAATGAATAAGTGTATCAGGATATCATTTCAAGGATATAACTAGTTCATTAGGTACCAATAACTCCCTTGAAGATAACAGTTGATTTAGAATATATCATCATGAAGGTCAATAAAGATTTAACCATTGAAAAGGAAGAGTGGTACCCACTACTAGAATATATCCAATGGATAATGTAATAGTTCCTTTCAGATCTGTCATTGAATCACATCCCATATTCACAAAATTCATAGGTAGATTCCCTGGAAAATTCATCCATGTATCTAGCATATCCATACCAAGATGAAACAATCATCATCATTAGACACCGCCATATGGTCTCACCTTATTTTAATGTCATAATAGATTTGAATGATGATGTTTTTCATGTCCCAAAACAATATATTCAGACCACTGGGTGGAAGAAAATTATTATTAACAACTGTAAAATGGAATCCTCCCACCATATAGAGGTGTGAAAGAGAAAATAAAATGATGATAAATTATTATTTTTGTATTTGATGACATGAATCATGAATCAATTCTATATAAGAATTACCTTAATGGGGTTTTTCTCAAGTGAATTTATGTATATCATACAAATACAATCATAAGAAAATGTTAAAACATGGGCCTTCATAACCCAGAAGTTATGATTCAAGATTTCTCATCAAATACGGAGGCTTGAGAAATATTATCCAACTATAATACCATCTTTCACAATGTTTAACAAAATATTATGTTCATTCCATGTGACTTCCAACACCATTAATCAAACCCCAAGAATATCTTCACACGCCCATATTTTCTTATATATTGTCAATATGGGCGATGGACATCATATCAACATATCTTGATGACATGATTAAAAATTTGAAGTATATTCTCACTCCCACCAACTTATTCTCCATGTGGGATGAGGATATACATCTCAAAGAAGTTAGGGAAACAAATATTATCATCTTTGAAAAATTAAACACCACTACAAAGTATGGTGCCCCCATACAATACTAATTGATATTAGTAACAATTTTTGAAGAAATTTTCAAGGGAAGCTATATCCATTGAATAATATCAAAATACAACCATTCATCCCACTATCATGGATTGTCTAATGATAAGATATAGGAATTCAACAAGAACGTATCAAATATGTCCAAAATGGTAAATTTGAAAAATAACTCTTTTGGGAAAATCACCTCTATTCCATATGGGATTACTAGACTTTTACCCAAACCACAAAACAAGAAACCCAAAACTTATTGGTATACAAAAAATAGTCAATGCTTCCCATATAATGTAATACCCCAATACTTAATAGTACGTTAACTCATTAGAGTAATTCAATATCTTCTGAAACACGCAACAATGAGTTCGAGCTCACCACAACTTAATAAACAAACCATTAAAAAAGAGGTTATGAATAGTATTAACTGAATTTTGGAATCATATATATGCTACATAATTTTAACATCTGTATTATGTGTTTTTTAGACATAATATAAGAACAAATAATTTTTTTTGTATAAAATAAATATTTTTCAAAAATTGCAATTTCACCACCTTTTAATGGAGAACCATTTTAAAACAAATATTTGACAATTTTATAAATTCAATTTAATGAAATTAACATATTATATATAATTGAGACCTAAAAATTTAGTTTTGAGAAATATCTGGTACTTTTCTGATAAGTTTCATATTTTGATGAATAGTGAAAATTACTAAATTTTAATTAAACATTTTTCTTAATCGAAATAATTTATAGTGATAAATTATTAATATGAATGGTTTTTAAATATAATTAGATCATATTTTTATCATTTAATTCAACGTAGGTCCTTATATGTAATTTTACATATATATTGAACATAAACACATGTCAATCTTTTGATAGTTTTTATTTTTTAAAAACCCACTTTTTGGTTTTGACAACGAGAATAGATTTTAAATTAATAAATGAAACTTTTTTGTTTGTAATTTGAAAAAATATACTTCATTTTTAAATTCGGAATATTGAAATTTTCTTAGGGGGAGGTTTTGGTATTTTTCTAAAAACATTCAATTTTTTATGAATTGTGAAAAAAACAATGTGTTACTGGTTAAAACTGACTTTTTATTTAAATATTTATTCAATTTATTTGAAATTATTTTTGGTCAATATAGATACATTATACCAATATACGTTCAACACAATTCATTGGGGTCATTTTATAATAATATTATATATATTTAATTTTTTTTGACCTTTTTACCGTCTTTTACCCACCTCCTAGGAGTAATTCCAAATTTGAATAAAACATAATTTTACAGATTTTGTGAGTGGAATTTAAAAAATATGAGATTCATGGTTGATATAAGTATGAAAAGTTGGTTTAATAAGATGAAAGTAATTTTTTGTGAATAGTAACTTTTTACTTTTATTTACCACGGTTAAAAGTAAATAGGGTAATTAAGGGTAAAAATGATATTATTATTAATCAAGAACATGTCCTAATTCTATTGGATAAGTTTAATTAGACCAAAACCAACCTTAAAAATAAAATATGATCTATTAGGTTCACTTGGATTAGATTATGACGTTTTTTATTAGTGTATTTAAAGAATAGTTAAAATAGTTAAAATCAATGTTTAATAACTAAAACATTTTTAATATAGGGTTATAAAAAAGGTATATTCGACTATAAATATTGAATATAAAGCTAAAATGTTTTTTTACATAATGGTGTTTTATTTATAAATTTTAGATTTTAAATAATTAAATTTATTTATGACACAATGATGATTCAGTAATTACCTTATTAATGAATGATTAAAATAATTTATATTATAAATATCCAAATAAATGTAATTTGAGACTTTTGATGAATTACACTAATTTAAAAAGATAAAATTAAATTTTATGGTTGATTAGATAAATTTTATCGATGTGATAAGGTTGTTATGACTTTCACAAAAACGAAATTCTAAATAGAGTCAAAATTGATATAAATTAATGTTAAAAAAACTATATTTTTTGGTGATATATTATTCCTAATAATCTATGGTTCAGCCAAAGGGCTTAAGTATTATTATATATGTCATTAATGAACAACTTTATGTTCTCTTGGATGTTTATAGTATGTTTATTAACCATATACTGTAAGAATACAAGAAGACACGTTAAAATTTAAATTATTTAACTTAGAGTAAAATATAAAATATAAGGTTAAAATGGTAACCTAAACATGTCTAAATACTATTGGTTGAGATTATTTCTACCCATACTAGCATTATCTTCTAAATAAATTAATTTTTTGCCGTTAAAAACCGAATATTATTTTATTATAAAATAATATTTCAATCTTTTCTTAAGGTGCCTCTCACCCCTCTTATAAATGGGCACTCCCCCTTCTCTCAAATTTATACCATCAAAGCAATTTTTCTCTGCCAAACTCCACCCAAATATCCTATCAACTATCCTATTTTATCCTATATGCCTTCCTTTGGTCATAATTCAAACCTACAGAGCCCTTTTGATCTAATCAAAAAGAAGAACCCGATGAAGAGAAAAATATTTCCTCATCTCTTTCAAGTTCTTTTCTTCTTCCACTTCATCGTTCCTTGTTCATTACATTGTACAAAAATAACTCCAGTATCTTCTATATACTTTGATAATATTATAACTATAGTACATCCATAGTCAATATTCTATCTATCCTATGAATGACATGTAACCATACATGCATACGTACGGCTTACTGTCTCTACGTCGTGGTGTAGTTGTTATTCAATACATTATTATATTGGATAGGTATAATAATGATGTATAATTGATGTAAATAATAAATATAACATTCTGATTATTCTTTATATATGATATAACATCCAATTATATATGATTTTAATATCAAAAGAATGATATTGTCGCTTGTGCATACGTACGAATTACCGTATCCACGATGCAACGAGATTCATTTCCTTGTTCACCATTCAATGATGATTATAAAAATATATATTATTAATAAGAATATAATATATGACATAATAATGCTACTGGAAATATATTTATATATATTTTTTATGTATTTATGTACTTATATAGATCTTATTCACTTACTTTTTTCAATACGATGTGAACACAGAAACAGTGTTTATACATACGCACAGCTTAGCGTGTCCATAAACGGCTCCTTCAATTGTTTATATACATATATTATAAATATTTATATTGTAATTATATATGATATATAAATCATTTTTATAGACATTATGTATTTAAATCATGATCTAAACGATACAATCAAGAATAACAAGTTAAAACATGTACGATAAAGAAAGTGATTATTACCTAAAATGTTAATTTAACATGGAAATAATAATTAAATTGGAAGTATAAAGTAATAAATGAATCATGTATGATATGATAAATATGAATATGTTTCTGGTATAATTTTACAACATACTATGGTCATTATATGGGAGGTTAATCCAACCCTCGACCAAAGGAATGTGCAAGGTAAGGGATTTTCATCTCACTCCTTATTCCCGAGTGATTCATGTTAATTTCCACTATTTCCTTTTGAGTTGTGTATGTGCTACCAATAATTGTATTCTTTGTGTAATAAACTTTAATTTATGTGTATTTACATCTTCATTGTATGAAACTTCATTCATGGGGTGTATGTTTCGTATGCTACCATATTGGTAAGGGTTACTTCCCTAATCTCATTATTATCTGAGACTGTTTATTTGTAAGTATTTAATGGGTCATATTTATCAATGATACCCATATTTCATTAAAATGTTTTCAAAAGGAATATTTTAAGATTTTATGGGATGGCCTATTTATGTAGATCATCAGTTTAAATTTTTTAATGATTTATCTTTCTAACTACTTTTAACTAATGTCTATATTTTCAAAATTATTTTAAGGATTTATTTATATGGACATGAATGTTTTGAAATGAAAATTCATTTAAAATGTTTCAAAGTGATATGTGACCCTTTGATTAAAAAATAACTTTTAAATTTCTTCATTTATAAATTTGTGACTTGTAAATGTTTTTATGAAAAAGGGATATTTCTATCAACGAGTTTTACAAATCATTTTCATCTATGTCAACATCCTTTGATGGATTTTAACCATTATTGAAGTTGATTAATTATGATAGAATTCATCCAAATTGTATTGATGGTTTTGTGATATATTTGACTGTGGATGTTCTATTTTTATACCATTCATGGTTTTTGGTTAAAGTAATTGACATTTAATTTTCTAGTTTTAATATTGATGTTTATGTTATGTTTAAACCTTTTCTTAAGATGAAGGTATTGGACTAGTATGTTCTGGGATGGGGACCGGTAAAATTAATCCCTCTGGTTTGGGGTCCGTCTATAGCAGACTGTCTGGGTTGGAGTCCAGTTATAGAGGCTCCTCGGGTTGGAGTCCAGTTACAGAGTCTCTCCATGTTGGTGTTCGGTTACTGTTAGCCCCTAGGTCCTGGCACCGGGCCGTGACTCAAAAATTAAATTCTGGTACTATACATTCCCTAATTATGAAATTATTTATTAAATTTGATTATTTAAATTGTATAATATTCATGTGAAAAGTTAAGTGGCATTATTTGATATATTTTTACCATATTATGTTCATGATTATGTTTAAATGGATATTCTTTTTATGACACATCATTCCTTATGAGTTTATACTTTCTACTAAATTATTTACCCTTACTGAGCATCTGAGCTCTCCCATTTCTTATGTTTTATTTTCCCAAGATCCCAAGAAGTGTATTATGATTGACATGCATGGTTAAGCTAATGGAACAATTACATTCTCAAAGTATATTTTTGTATGTTATAATGTGTAATGTAACGTTCATGTATTTAATCAATTTTTCAAGACTGCTAACCTAATCAGTCTTTCGGGACATGATTCCTTGTAATCAGGCCAATGTATTAATATAACGCACCGACTCTTGGAATCTAGGGTCCGGACGTTACAGTTGGTATTAGAAGAAGTTTAACAACAACCTTAAAAATAGATTTAGATAAACTCTAATCAGATAACATTAACCGAAGATATTCTTTGATGATTTGTGAATAAGAATTTCTTAGAATTTTGGTAATTTAGAGATTTTGTGAGTTTTCCAGGAAATACATCCCTGTCTGGATACGATCAGGTAGAGGCGGCACTAGCAAAGATGTATCTAGGGTTAAAACCTGAAAACACTGCTTTAAGGTAGACTCGAATGAAAACTGGTGCATGACAATGTTCCTTGATACACTCTTGGTTATGACACTCCCAGGGTATATGCTTAGGATAAATCTTATTTTCTTTACAAACCATTATGAAGTGTTTATGAGTACATACTTTCTCGTAAAAAAATTATTTTTATGAGTATTGATTATATCCATAAACTATTAAATTTAGGTTAACTATTTTACAAGTTTGGAATTATGTATTTTGATTCCTAAACTAATCTATTGTATGCCATTGTTTTGAAATGGCGTTCAGTAGAATGAATGGGAACTCTAGCAATACACATGATCCAAAGTGTAAAAAGGATCATATGTTTCATGATCTTAAGCCAACATTTAGAAGGGAAATACTCTTCCACATACCCTCATCTTATAATGGAATAGTATCATGTGTTAATAAGATTAGTAAATGTTTCTCATAGTCATATGTCATTGAAGGGATTCCAGAGACCAAATGGATGGTAGAGAGAAATATGGATAAAGGGAAGAAGGGAAAGAAGGATTTTTCCAATATGTGATAACTGTGGAAAAATTCACCTTGGTAAATTCTTGCAGGGAATTAGAGTTTGTTATAATTTTGTAGAAAAAGGACACCAAGTACATGGATCAAAGGGTAAGAAAAAGGTTTCAAATGTAAAATGCTTCATCAACAATGTGTTGGGACACTACGCGAATCAATACCCCAATCATCAGAGTATACCGCAAATGATACTATTGGATAATCATAATGTTATGATACTTCCTTAAATAATGAAGAATGACTAGTGTTCTTCATTTGTTATTATATAATTATTTCATTTGAGCGTTTTATCAACAATATACTAGTTATATGAATTATGGAGATAAATAAGGACTGTACTGCAGTTCTATTTTATTGAGTATTTGAAATTATATTGTTCTAAGAAAAGTGACTTAATAATAAGCCACACATTTTGGAAAATACATGGTTGAAGGAAAGGTAATCCTTAATATTGTCCTGATACTGAGGTAGTGATTTTGGAATAGAAGTTGGTTGATTTTAATAAATAATATTAGATATTCTTGACTTCCATGTAAATGATTAATTTTTTGTTTATTTTTTCATTGTTGGAATATTCAAAATTTTTGGATATAAGGAATATATCCACAGTTAAATAATGAATAAGGGATGTAATAAATATGGTATTATAGTAATTCTGGGTGTTACCATGTTTTAAAATATTACATGATGAAGTTTTTGACATGTTCTTACATGGAAAAAAAGATCTTCATCATGTTTAACTTCATTATAAATTTTAGATATTGAGTTTGGATAGAAGTATTTGGGATAAATATAAATATTGTAATGGATTAAGATTGAAATCGGATACAATTGTTAATGTAATTTTTGGATTTTCATAAAAAGAACAACCCAAAGGTCGGGAGACAACCAGTCGTGTCCGGCAAGGCCACGATACTTCAACCCACAACCAAATGGATACAAGGGTTCATCACCTACCACTGACCTATGTGATGTTCTGGTATGTATAATTTTGTTTTTTAAATAGTCTAAGAGATGAATATAAATTCATAATTTTATCCCTATATGATTAAGATAAATAGAATATTTTTGAATTTTATTAAATTTTGGAGTGAAACATGAGTTTTTGGTATGATTTAGTTGAATGATGAAATTCTACTTGTCAATAATATATATATATATATATACCTCTTATTCTATGAATAAATTAATTCATAATCTTTAGGTAAGAGATTTTATAACTAAAAATGTTGTATCCTAATACCTTATGTATTGTTGAATTTATGATATAATAATCCAGCACAAATCGATGGCTTTGAGGCCCTCAATTGTATACATGTTTGTGATTGATGACCCCAATCACTCCCTAATGATATTTATGTTTTCCCTCCAAATATTTTTATCTAATTGCAACTAATTTTCTCCTAATTGATATCATAATTGGGATGTGACCTTTTCTTTTTCACTTTCCCTCTTATTAAGACTAATTATTATTAATCAAATTTCCGATGTGGGTTTTCAACAAAAGTATTTTTCTATTTTTAACCATTTATTTTCGAAAAACAATTTCAAATTGCGAGGACACAATTTATTGAAGATGGGGAGAATGTAACACCACATGATATCATAGTACGTTATCTCGTTAAAGTAATTCAATATCTTACACTACACGCAACACCAAGTTCGAGCTCACCCCATCCTACTAAATTAATCATTCATAAAGTAGTTAGGAGTATTATTTACTGGATGTTGAAATATTATAGACTCTATATAATTTTAACATCCATATTATGTGTTTCTTAGACATAGTATAAGAACAAATTCAATTTTTCAGATAAAATAAGTATTTTTAAAAAAATTGAAATTTCACCACCTTTTAATGGGGAACCCTTTTAAAAAACAATATTCGACAATTTTGTATATTCAATTTAATGAAATTAAATTATTTTTTTGAATCAGGACCTAAAAATTTTGTTTGGATAAATTTTTTGGACTTTTTTGATAATTTTCATATTTTGATGAATAATGAAAATTACTAAACTTTAATTAAAAATAACTTTATTAGTCAAAATAATTTATAGTGATAAATTATTAATTTTAATGGTTTGGAATTATAATTTGATTATATTTTTATCATTTAATACAATTTATTTCATTATAAGTAATTTCACATTTAAATTAGACATAAACACATGTCAATCTTTTGATAGTTTTTACTTTATAAAAACCCGCCTTTTGGTTTTGAAAACACAAATTATTTTTAAATTAATAAGTGAATCTTATATGTTTTGAAATTGGAAAAATGGACTCCATTTTTGAATTCAGAATATTGAAATTATCTTAGGGTGTTTTTTTTTATTTTTCTGAAAATTTTAAATTTTTTATGAATGGTGAAAAAACACTACGTTCTTGGTTAAAACAACCTTTTTATATAAGTAATTATTTATTTAATATTATTTTATTTTAGTTCAAAATAGATACATAATACCTATATATGTTCAACGTAATTTATTAGAGTCATTTTATAATAAATTTAGATATATAAAATTTTATCGAACTTTTTACTGTCTTTAACCCACATCATAAGAGTATTTTCAAATTTGTATAAAACATAATTTTACTGATATTGTGAGTGTAATTTAAAAAATCTGAGAGACACAAATTATATCAGCATGAAAAATGTGGTTCAATATGATGAAAATAATTTTTGGTGAATAGTATCTTTTTTACTTTTATTTACCATGGTAAAAAGTAAATAGTATAATTAATGGAAAAAATGATATTATTCTTACCCTAACACATGTCATAATTATATTTTATAAGTTTAAGTCGACCAAAAATAACCTTAGTAAAAAAATATGATCGTTTATGTCCACATGGATTTGATTAAGACATCAATTATTATTTTATTTAAAGAAAAGTTAAAATATTTAAAATCAAAATTTAATAAATAAACCAATTCTAAAATAGGGTTATTCATAAGACAAATTCAACAATAAATATTAATTATAAAGATAAAAAGATTTTTCTACATATTTGTATTTTATTTATAATTTTTAAACATTTTATAATTAAATTTATTCATTACACAATAATGATGCAGTAATTACCTTCTTAATGAATGATTAATATAATTGATATTATAAATATCAAAATAAATGCAATTTATGACATTTGATGAATTCCAATAATTTTATAGGTTAAAATGACATGTCATGGTTGATTTGATATATTTTTTCGAAGTGATAAGGTTTTTATGACTTTCACAAACACAAAATACCTAATACTGTCAAAATTGTAATAAATTAATTTCTAAAACAAATACAATATTATTTGTTGATATAATATTCATAAATATCTATGGCTTGGCCAAAGGGCTTAAATAATATTATATATGTCATTAATGAACCACTTGATGTTCTCTAGGATGTTTATAGTATGTTTATTAACCATATAGTGTAATAATACAAGAAGACACTGTAAAAGGTAAATTATTTAACTTTGAGTAAATTATAAAAGATAAGGTTAAAATGGTGAACTAAACTTTTCTAAAACCTATTGGTTGCAAGTATTTCGACCCATACCCATTTAAATTCAAAATAAATCAATTGGGATATATTATATATCGAATCTTATTTTATTATAAAATAATATTTCAATCATTTCCTAATGTGCCCCTCACCCCACTTATAAAAAGGCACTCTCCCTTCTCAAAAATTCACTCCATCAAGACTACATGTCCCAGCCAACCACCACCCAAATATCCTATAAAAAATATTCTATTCATTATAGAGGATTTAATTTTTTCATAAAGCTAACCAATGGAGCCATTTTTATCAAATCAAAAGGAAGAACACGTATAAAGTGGTAAATATTTCCACACATCTTTCAAGTTCTTTTCTTCTTCAACTTCTTCATTCCATGATGTTTCCATTGTAAAAAAATAACACCAGTATCTTCTATATAATATGATGATATTATAAATATGGTACAACCATATTTATTAATATATCCATTTTATGAATGGCATGTCACCATACATGTGTATGTACGACTTACTGTCTCCACATCATGGGGTAGTTGTTAATCAATACATTATTATATTGGATAGGTATAATAATGATGTATAATTGATTTAAATAATAAAAATAACATTTTAATTATTCTGTATAAATGATATTACATCCAATTATATATTATTTTAATATCATAATAATGATATTGTCTCTTGTGTGTGCGTACTGAGTACCGTCTCCATGACGCAATAAGATTCATTTCAATGTTAACTATTCAGTAATGATTATAAAAATATATATTATTAATATGTGTTTAATATATGAGATAATAATTCTACTGTATATATATATGTGTGTGTGTGTGTGTGTTTTTATGTATGTATTTACTTATATATATCTTATTCACTTACTTCCGTTCAATACGATGTGAAAACAGAAACAACGTTTATGAGTGCGTACAACATACCGTCTCCATAAACAGTGCCTTCCATTTCATATAAGAATCTATTATAAATATTTATATTCCATTTATATGTGATATATAAATTATTTTTTATATTATCTATGTATTTAAATCATGATCTAAAAAGATGATTAAGAATAACAAGTTAAAACATGTACGATAAATAAAGTGATTATTACCTGAAATGTTAATTGAACATGGAAATCATTATTAAAAGGGTGGGATAAAGTTATAAATGAATCATGTATGATATCATAAATATGAATATGGTTATGGTATAATTTAATAACATACTGTGGTCATTATAAATGAGGTTAATCGTACCCTCGACCAAAGGAAATTGCATGGTAAAGGATTTTCATCTCAGTCATTATTCCTGTGAGATTCATATTATATTTCCACTATTTCTACTATGTCGTGTATGCGCTTCCCATAATTGTATTTTTGTGTAATACACATTAATTTATGTGTATTTACATCTTCATTGTATGATACATCTTTCCTAGGAGGAATGTTTCGTATGTTACCAAATTGGTAAAGGTTATTTCCTCAGTCACAATATTTTCTGAGATTTCTTATGTGTAAGTATTTAATGGGACATATTTATCAGTGATATGCATATTACATTAAAATGTTTTCAAAATTAATCTTTTACAATTTTATGGGAGGTTCTATTTAAATATATAATTATTTTACATGTTTCCAATATTTATCTTTCTAACTTCTTTTAATTAATGTCCATATTTTTAAAATGATTTTATGGATTTATTTATATGGACATTAATGTTTTGAAATGATAATTCTTTTCAAAATTTTCAATGTGAAATGGGATAATTTGATTCAAAAATATCTTTTAAATTACTTCCTTCATAAACATGAATATTTTAAATGTTTTCATGGAAAAGGAATATTTCTCTCAAAGAGTTTTACAAATCATTTTCCTTTATGTCAACATCATTTGATGGATCTTAAACTTGTTTGATGTCGATTTATTTTGATACAAATCATCCAAATTGTATTGAATGTTTTGTGATATATTTGACTGTGGATGTGTTATTTTTATACCATTCATGGTTTGTGGTTAAATTAATTTACATTTCATATAATAGTTTTAATATTAATGTTTATGTTATGCTTAAACCTTTTCTTAAGATGTAGTTATTGGGTTGGGGACAAGTAAAAGTAAGCCCTTTGGTTTGGGTTCTGGTTACAAAAGACCCTCCGGTATGGATTCCGGTTACAGTGGATCTCTGGGGTGGAGTCTGGTTACAAAGGATCTCTGGGATGGAGTCTAGATATAGAGGATCTTTAGGTTGGGGTCTGGTTACAGTTATCCCCTAGGTACTTGCATGAGGCCTTTGTAAAGACCCGTAAAATTCAAGGGAATTTTTTTCTTAATTTTCTTTAGAATTTTACAAGAGCGCGGTTTTAGAAGGCACCTGATTCCGAGGCCCGGAGTGCCCGGAATTAATTTCCGAAGTTTGGCTCGGGTACGTTCAGTGAACGAACGAGCGGGAATTCCTAACTTTTGATCCGGTGCTCGGAATTGAAATCTGAGGGCACCGATGAACTCGCAGCGCCGATATTCGCTTAAAGAGTCCTTTTCGGGAGTTGCGTTTGTTGCGGGTTGAGAGTTACGTTTTGGGGTTTTTAGTTTGAGTTAAATAAAATTGTGTAGAACAATTTTATTTTTAACTTGTTAAAACCTATCTAAGGAGGTTGGGAGTGGGACCCACACCCACTTAACCTCCGTTGGGAGGATTAAGTGTGGTGGGGCCCACACGAACCCCCACCTTTTCAACTCCCCACTCTCCCTCTTAATGGCTTGATAACTTAACTTCTTTTTAATTATACAACTCTTGTATATTAAATAAGTGAGTTAATTTTGGGGTTAGCCATTTTGAATTTCAAACTTTTGAAATTCTTTTATGTTTTGTAATAATAAAATAAGATGTTATCTTATTTTATTTTGGGTTGATCGTTTGTCTTCTTGAGAGGTGGAGAGCTCCTCTTCTTCTTCTTCAACCTCAACGAAGAACGTGAAGAACGTCGTTCTTCAACGAAGAACTTCTCCGCCGAAGAACACGATCCATCCGCGACGCCGTATCCGCGACGCGACGTTCTTCTTCCGCGTCATCCCTTCCGCGACGGTTTTCCGCGACGAACGCCTTCGACAACGACTCTTCCTCCGACTTCAAAGGAATCGACACCGATATTCCACGACTCCGTCACGTGCGACTATCGAGGTAAGGGTTCTAGAGTTTGTTGTTTCCTTTTTATTTGACTTTCCTCAAGACTTGACGTAGAACGCTCAAGTTCCGACGAAGAACGCCGCCCCGATCTTCTTCGTCTTCGGTGTCAACGAGAGAGAACACCGCACCTTCCTCGGACAACCTTCGTCGACATAAGAGGATTTCTCCAACGACGTGCTTCTTCGGACGCGCCTCTTCGTCGTCGAATTTGACGAACGACGACCGCGACGCCCGACTTCCGCGACGCCGTCTTCCGCGGAACGTAGACGATTCTTCGAATCTTATACCCGAGGTAGGGGTTGTTGTTTTATTCTTTATTTATTCCATTTCTTGAACATGGATCTCGCATGTCTAACATGAGACTTTGAATGTTTAAGTTGAGTTATTTGCTTAACGTGAGGGGGCCGGACCGCATGAACACGGCCGAAACCCCTCCATCGTTCATGTTTATTTTGCGGAAGAAAGCAAGTGGCGTGGTGCCGTCGCACCACGCAGATGAACGTGCTTTTAATTTACGCGGCGCCGTCGCGCTACGTCAAGAAAGATCTTCAAGAACGCGACGCCGTCGCGCCGCGTTGAAATGAATGTCAAAGCACGACGAAGGGGCGCGGTGCCGTCGCACCACGCCGGATGACGAACGCCGCGGCCGGTTCCGGGCCGCGGCGGGACGAGAAGACCGTGGCCGGTTCCGGGCCGCGGCGGGACGAGGACACCGCGGCCGGTTCCGGGCCGCGGCGGAAGAGCAGACCGGCGGCCGGGCCGCCGGCGTCGGAAGTTGAAGGCGGGACCGGAATTTCCGGTCCCGTTAGTAAAAACCGGCCGGCCAGCTGGCCGGCCGGATGACTGAAAACCGGGGGAATAAATCCCCCGGACCGTTCAGCAAACCCCCCTCTTAATGAGGGGGGGGGGTTCATTTAGGAGGGGGGGGGGGGGGGGCAGCAGCCCCCCGGTTTTCCAAATAGCGGGCCCCCTGGAAGGGGGGGCCGTTTGACAAAATCGGCGCGGCAAAGCCGCGCCGCCATCCCAAAAGCGGGGTCAATCAAGCCCCCCGCGTGCGGCTCCCCGTGCGGCGCCAGCACCGGCCGCCGCGGCCCGCTGCCGCCACCGCGGCCCGCCGCCGCCGCCACCGCGGCCCGCCGCCACGCCGCCGCGCCGCCGCCGCGCCGCCGCCGCGCCGCCGCACCGCCGCCCGCCGCCGCCGTCCGCCGCCGCCGGCCACCGCGCCGCCCAGGGGGGGGTCGGGCCGGGTCGGCCCGGACCCGGACCCCCCGTTTCGAACCAGTTTTGGTTTTCGGCTCATAACTTGAGCCTCGGACCTCCGAACGACGAACCGTCTGCGGCAACACGATCCTTGGATTGAGACGGTCGTTTCGGTATATCGCACTCAAGGTTTCAGGTTACTTTGAGTTCGGTCGGGTTGGTTCGTTCACGAAACCAACCGGACCTTCGGAGCGGAAACGCTCATATCTTGAGCCACGAACGTCCGATTGACGCGCCGTCAGTCGCGTTGCGTTCCTCTTAATGAGACAGATTTTTTGGCATACTCCGCCCGAGGTTTGGACGCAGGTGGTGTACGGTCGGGTTGGTTTTGCTTTAAAAACCAACCGGGCCCCGGAGACGAAAATGCCAATAACTCACAGACCGGGCGTCCGATTGACGCGCCGTCTGTTACGTTGACTTCCTCTTGATGAGACGGAACTTTTGACATACTCCGCCCGAGTTTTGGATACAGTCGGAGTATGGCCGGGTTGGATTGTACCCGAAATCCAACCGGGCCCCTGGAACGGGAAAGCTGATGTCTTTCAGACAGGACGTCCGCTTGACGAGCCGTCAGCGGCGTTGGTGGTTACGTTGAGTAACGGTCCCTTTGAGTATACCCTATGGGAGTTCGGGGTACAGTTGAGATACGGCCGGGATTGGTTTCGCTCACGAAACCAACCGGGCCCCTGGGACGAAAAGGCTAATAACTCACAGACCGGGCGTCCGATCGACGCGCCGTCTGTTGCGTTGAGACCCCTGCGACGAGACAGACCTTTGAGACACTTCTTCGTGGGACTTTGTGATACTTGGAGTATCGACCAGTAGCTCGTGGAGCGGACCCTCCCGGAGACGAGCGTGCAGAGTACGGAGACCGTGTAGCCGGCTGAGACCTGACGACTGCTTGACCGACTCGACTTGGAGTGAGTCGACTAGCCCAGTGGACGGAGCGCCCGGTACTTGGCGGCAGACCCACGGCGGACGGAGCGCCTGGTAGTTGGCAGCAAACCCTCGGTACTCGACAGGAGGAGTACCTCAGTAGGCTATTAGGGCGAGCGCCCGGTATTTGGCGACAGACCCTCAGCGGACGGAGCGCCAGGTAGTTGGCCGCAAACCCGCAGTACTCGACAGGAGGAGTACCTCAGCAGTCTTAGGTTAGTGAGCAGTACCTCGGAGTCGTGACAGGACCACTGTACACTCTAGAGACGGAGCTCTTCAGCAGTTACGGTTTCGATAATGAAAATCCTGGTTTGAGCTGAGACTTTTGACCTTGTGTTTACTTCATGATTGAGATGGGTCACTTGCTAACTTTGGTATATGTATGGGCATATACCCGGGTAGTGGTTATCCGTCGTTTTCACAATCCTTGTGTTTCCTCATGATTGAGATGGGTTACTTGATAACTTAGGTATATGTATGGGCATATACCTAAGTAGGGTTTATCTGTTGAGATCTTCTTGTGTTTATCCTTGTTGGTTTTAGTGAGACCTTAAGGGTCTCGGGGTCCCTACTGAGTATCGTTATACTCACCCCTGCACGGGCTATGCCCGCACCTCGTTGTGTTGGTTGCAGACGACGGACAGTGCTGACAGAAGCCGAAGGTTCAAGGACTGGACGGTACCTGGAGGTGGACTATACGACGAGGCGGTAACCGGAAGTGGACCACTGGGCGGGACATACTCGGAGCGGATGGCGGGACCCGTGGAGCAGAGGAGCTATCTGTACCCACCCTTCAGGTGGGAATTCCAGTGGACATCTCAGCGTAGCAGCTTTACTTTTCAGTCGCTGTTTTCCTTTTCGAGTTGTACTTTACAGTTGGGCTTGTATTTCCGGCCCCTTTTACTTTTCAGCTCTCCTTTTTGTACTTAGTGTTTTACTTCCGCTTGTACTCTGTGGTGCTTGTTTTCTTTTATAAAGGCAATGCCTTCCCAGTTAACGGGATTTTTACGCCTTTGGAGCTAGTCGCCAGCCCCTGGCCTATGGAAGGCGGGCTTGGGGTAGTCACGGCACGGGCCCCGAGGACGGGTCGTGACAGCCTTGACACAGAAATTAAAGTCTAGTACTATGCATTCCCTTATTATGAAATTATTTATTAAATGTGATTATTCGACTAGTAGAATATCCATGTGACAAGGTAAATGGAATTATTTTATTTAATTTTTCCATATGATGTTCATGTTTATGTTCAAAAGGCTATTGTTTTTATTAAATATCTTGACTTAAGAGTTTATAGTTCTACTAAATTATTTACCCTTACTGAGCATTTGATCTCACCCATTTCTTATGTTTTATATTCCCAAGATCCCAAGAAGTGTTTTATGTTTTAGATTTCAGGTTAAGCTTAGGGAACAAAGGTGTTCTAAAAGGATTATTTTTTTTGTGTTTGTTAGAAAGTCTAATGTAACTTTCATGTATGTAATCTATTTTTCATGACTACTAAACTGATCGGTCTTCAGGGACTTGATTCCTTGTAATCACTCCATTGTATAAATATAATGCACTAACTCTAGGAATCCAGGGTTGGGGTGTTACATTGAAGTTTAATTTCCATGAAAAATCATTTCCATCTACTAGAAATTATCAACATATGAGTAATCCCATAAAATGGATGGGTGAATTGGAGAAACTGGACAAGAAGATATTTTATAATGAAGTCCACTAAAACTGGATTGGGTGAAGCAGTAAACAAAAAAGTCTTACTTCAGTCATTTCGTGAGGGGAAAATGGTGTTCTTCCATTGTGACCTACTGATTTCTAGTAGGAATCCTCCAATGATTGAAACAATGTAGGAGTTACCCTATTTCATAAACAAATACGACATTAATGGGGCCTATTTTTTTATCTCAATTGATATACAACTAACCATGACACCCACCAATGAATGGTTCGTAGGGAAATATTTCATGTAATCACACGATGTTCGTCTTGGATGTAAGATTTCCAACTGAATGACATCATATAGTTCATTTTGTAAGACTTTAAACATTGAATCATATGGTACATTATCTTCCACCATATTCAATGAGTTAGAGTCTATGAATCAAGAAAAATAACTATTTGTAATCCTCCTTAGGAATTCACGATGTATTGGTGGGAGGGGGGGCTAGATCCAAATTCAGATCAGGTTTTTCATTCCACCACACTACACATATCCACTTGAGACACTTAACCATTAGTCTGAGTTTTAAGGCCATAAACTAATAGTCACCCTATGGTCCAAGATCTATGACCTTAAAACAATTTTCAAATTTTCCATGCATTAAGACCCTAAAATATATTTTTCCCTTATAGTAAAGATTTTAAGACATTAAAATACAAAGCACCGCTTTCTTGGATGATACAAATTAAAAGATACACCACTTCATCCTAGCCACATGACATTATACTATGTAGAACCATATTCTTCCCTGCATGACATTAAACTTCATGGTCGGTTTCCCCTACACGACCAAAAATTTCACATTACTATGGACCTCATCAGAGGGTAATTTACCCTAGGGTCCATCAACCATCACACCATCATTAAATATCTATGTTTATATTGATCCTCATTACCATAAGATATGTTGGGATTCCTGGATCCCATATGATGGCCCAAACACCACATGATATATATAATAATCCCCTCCCAATGTACATTCCAAACCATCACATGGAGCTTCTATTCAAAACAATGAGTGGATTGATTCTAATTCCTATGAGAAAAATTGACACATGAACCCTATATACTGGGACCATCCACATATTATGAAAAACATTTCCCCTTCAATATATTAAAAAATTAAATGTTAGAAATTCCAACACAATTGTTTTCATTGATAGGTCTATATTATGAAAAATCCCATCTCCCAACATATAAGCTAGATCTGTGTGGGGAATAATTTTCAATAACTACATGTTTCGTGATTCCTACAAAAACAGGATATGTAGTTACAATTAAATCTCCAATACTGGGTCCATTTTCAACACACACAAAATAAACATAAAATAAAATACCCCTACTTCTATACATACTAGACCTTTTGAGGGATATATCATCCAAGAACTATAGACATCATGATTCCTTCGACCATAGTATATGTAGTGATTCCCAAATTTCCAATAATGGGTCTAACTCCAATGAAATATAAAAAAATAGCCCTTTGTATGTGTCAGAATATCATAGGGAGCCTTTTAGATCTACATACAACATGATAACCACTTTGTGGGATACGTAGCAGCTCTTGTATCCTACATCATAGTTCAAAAACTAAAATAGAAAAACGAACCTCTATGCATATTCATTAGTCCTATTTGAGGATCCTTTTAGAACTATGCATGGATTGGTTCCCCTCTTCATGGTATATGTATTGATGCATGTATATGATTTCCTTATACACGACCATGGGTAAAAAAGTGTGTCACCTAATCATCCATACGAAAAATGATCTATACAGCATATGCTAATTTGGGATCACTAATTTTTGGATCCATCAATGAAACAATAATGAATCCACATAAATATGAGTCAAATATATAGAGGTAACGTCACATTATATAGACTACGTTAGTATAGATGATTCTTATGAGTTTGGACACATTCTTACTATTAATCATACATTGTTCCCAATGTAATTTTGAATCTCCACAATATTTCCATGGTTATCATAAGTGGATGTTTACATTCCTTAGGACAAATGTTTTTCAAAATTTATGACATTCCATATTTAAATTTTCATAAATCACCTAAAAAATGGTCTTATAAACCGTAGAAAAATTCATCATCAAGAGAATCCTTTTCTAAATATCTAAGATCCAATGATTTTTTTGTTCGATAATATTTCCCATAATCTGTGGACACCCTACATAATGGTTTAAATTTTACCTCTTCATAAAAAACTATTACCAGAGTATCTTGTCCCAATCAACCTTTTTATCACACATCAATTTCATGGAATATTGTCATATCTGTATGAAAAAAAAATCTTCAAGAAACCATGTCATCCTAGTGACATGATATTTAAATTTTAAAAAATGTCATCGTTGGATGGTTTTAAATGTTTTCAAACCACATGTACCATACATTATAATCCCTATTAAACCATATCTGAATAAATAATATCAACAATGTGAGATGCCACGTCCAAGGTCATTCCCCAAATGCCTATATAGTATTAATGGAGCATCATGAATTCTTTCACATAGAGTCACCAACATCCTTACCATATGATGTTAAACTACATGGATATTCTCCTCATTACATGACACAAAAATGAATGATTTTGATGAACTATATATTGATTGATTCTTATTATCACAAGACATATAGTGAATCCCAGATCAAATATCTTTGTCCATCCACAATATAAATAAAATTTTCTCCCACACTCTTATGTATATACCATATACTCAAAAAAGGTAGATCTAGTATAGGGCCTCACCCATCTTGTGTTCCAATATTATAAAAAGGATTCCCATTCCCCAAAAAATATTAATCATTGTGGGTAATCTAACCTATAAATACATGTGTCTTCATTCCCACTCTAAAGATACATGTAGTAAAATATGGACCATATGTCTCAAGACCAATATGTAATAAAACCCCCTTTGTTGTATATGGTTTAGACCTCCATAAGGAAAAAACATCATACATATCCACTTCTAATTAAAATATGGAATTATCATTCCATATTCAAGAATTATCCATCAATAAAAAATGATTTATGAATTAAGAAATCTGAACCACCATTAAATTTCTATGGACTTTAGTAATATGATTTTAGTATTATGAGGGCACCTCTATTTGACTATGCATAATATGCCCCAGTTCGGCACTATATAAGATTCCATTGATTAGCCTATCAACAAATAGAAAATTCATTCTCAGGAAAGACCACTTTTAGCATTATAATCCCCAAAAATATTTTTGTCTCCCATAACTCCTAGGATTCAGATGCCCCAAAATTGTCACTTTCATATTTCCCCTATTTAATTCATAAAAATATTGTAAAATTCTTAGAGGGATTTCAATGAAATGTGTAAATAACTAATCAATGAGTCAAATAAATGCATCCTTAAAATTATATTCCCCAACATCCTTGTCATATGATGCTAAAAAATACAGTCATGAACTTAAATGCCTGAAATTTTCTACAATATGTAGTACCTTTCGTTACACCATCCAAATTCATTTAAGAATTGTTTTTTCTAAATTGAAATTTCCAATATCAATTTCTATGTCATTATTATTAATATTTCCTTGATAAATAACCTTTCATTGTTATGGGAGATCTAGATCATCACAAACTAAATGACCATTAGGAATGAAAGGTCAGTGTCCTGAGGACACATTTAATTGACTATACATGATATGCCTTGTTGTATTTATATAAATTTTTTACAAAAAGGCTTGTCAACCATAGAAAAAGTGCATGAAATCGTTGTTATATTATAACTCTATAATAATTCGACACATTATGATGGAAATATACTCTTCAAATATGATTTGAAATTATTCATCATTTACGTTTCCTACTTCATGATTCCAGACCGAAAATCATAAATTCATGTCTCAAAGTTCATATCATATGTTGAAGAAAATATGGACACACTCATGGCCCAAAAGACATACTATGGTTGTTTACCCACAATTTATGGTCAATGATGTTTTTCCAAATACACTAGTTTCATTAGTCTGACATTCAAGAATCTAAACAACTAATGAAAATATACACATTACTCAATAGGATGAAATCATACTAAGGGAACGCTTCAAAAAAGTTAATATCAACTCACTGAACGTGTAATGTGCATGGTTTGGGTAAACATATATCAACAAAAACAAAATGTCACTAAAATATTTTGATCTAAAAATAGAAAGGATTGCTAATAAAAAATAAAATGCATTCCTACTATGTCTATAACCTAGTGGAATTAGTGAAACAATTAGTGTAGAAAATAAAAATACACAATGATTTTTGGGTTCACCTAGTAACACTACAAAAAGTCAAAAAAATCTTGATGGGTCCCTTGACACAAGAAAAAGTTATATAATTACATGATTCTTCATCCAAATAAATAAAATCCATTATTTCTATTAAAACAAAAAAGTAAAGATGGAATAAAAACAAAAAATGGATGACAAACTCAAAATTTTCATTCATTTGTAATTATTTAGAGGATCTTACACATCATAGATACTCTCCCTAATTTTTTTGGAAAGTTAATAAAAGGGAAACAAATGGAAGGATTATAATTGGACATTACATGCTTGATTTAGATGATCAAAAATCCACTGGCTTAAGCTATAGAGAGCCTGCTCATGATTAGTTCTTTTCCCAATTTTAGATTCATCAAATGGGCTTATTTGATTAATGAAATCCCATTTCCCGTTGTAATTTTTTTGATGGATTCCATTCCATTTTCTGATGTTGATAAATATTCTATTATCATGTCAATAGAAGGCTCATATTCTAGAATATCTACACACTGTGCAACCATTCGATCATGAAATCAGTCTTCTTCAGCATTTAATTGAATCAGATCTACAAAATGATCCGTTAATACATCCACACGATTATTAGAAAGATTAAAATGGATAAGATCACATTCGAAATTGTCCAAATTTTCCAGAGAGATTAGGAATCGATGGATAAGTGAACAAGGGTCGGTAATAAAATTAGTATCCACCCAAGCCGTGGAAGATATGGAAAAAGTTGTATATCTTGTTAACAATATTTTCCATTTGTGTATAAAATTTAATAATTTATACTTGATGTGAAGACCAAATCTATAAAACATTATGTTCAATGACTATACATGGATCTATATCTTATTTATTTGCATATACATGTATATAATATGGAATCACATTCGTTGAAAATAGTATTGCTCCAAATTTTGTTTCTAGAAGGGTAAAATACTCCATCGCCACCTATTTTTTGATTACAAGATCGAATCTGATAGGTTTTGTGTCAGTTCGTTGAATACCAAATGTTGATCCACTCTGAGTGGAATCCATAGGGCTGTTATAGACCCCAGTTAGAAGAGAAGATATTGAACTAATCCTCACAAAATTAGTGTTCAAGAATGAAATTCCCTCATCATGTTTGTGTACTCTAGATGAACCTATTTATTCTCAAGAATGGATGATGATAGCATGATGTGTAGAAAACTAGGAGAGGCTGGTTGTCTATGAACCCATTAAAATATCATCTACAGTACCTCATTAGTATAATATTCCATCTATATATTTTCCTAACCCCATAAAAAGTTGTTCAAAGATATCACATGAGGTAAAGAGATTTATATTCGAGATCCGTCACACATCATCATCAGCCACAGGTGATGAAGTATGACTATCTGTGATTCCTTTCCATTCCAATTTATTAGCTAAGGATTCAACTTATTGAAGAATTAAAAATTCCATGAAAACCTATAAGTATAATAGGTATTTTAAATGGTTTCCCCCATCCACTTGAGAGGTAAAAACCCTCCTTACACGAATACAATGTAGAAAATCACTATGAAGTCCTTATACCATTATCTACCACCACTCATATAGGTTTTAGATATGGAATGAATGTAAAATGGGATAGATCGTACAACAAATCAACAACACCATCAATGAAAAGGGAATTTGGGTGACTAAATAAATTATGAGAAATGAATGGTGAATGATGGAATAAGGAATTATTTTAGAATACTCATGTTTATATCATCTCATGAGATCATCCACCTTGCAATATAAGAATTGAAACATCCTACAAAAATGATACTAAGAACATACCTCAACTATATGACACAAAAAATAAAAAATTTACCAAAGGGTTGGAACATCTAGGATGATAAATTTTCTCTACCCCAATGTTTCTTCCATAATTAATGTGTAGACTTAGACACTAGTATAAACATCAAGAGATGTAAATATCCATAAACAAGAAAACATGAAGAAAAATTCTGCACCACCACATCTGATGATATGTTCGGACTGATCATGTAAACCTATATAGTATGTTGTTCCTCCTCAGGATAAGCCCACTAAGAACTGAGAACTCCTTAGGATTTTTTATTTGGATGTGTTTTGAATATCAAACATTTAGTCTCAGACCACTAACAAGAAGAAATAGTTTCATCCAATAACTGATTGAAATAAGTGAACGAGTATGGTGTGGATGAGTAATCAATTTATCTCTTGCAATTAGTAAATCACTCACCAAAGGAGATAAATGATGTTTGTTTTCCTAGGTGATGAATACAGGAAGGAATTAATCATGAATGTTTTCAGGAATGGTGATTCCTCAAAATTGGTTACATTCCGATAAACTAATCTCGAGTCGACAATGAGATAAGTGTAAAGTGTTAGTGCTTGAACACCCAAAACAGATTATTTAGGTAATATTTTGGTTGGTGAGTACACCATAATATTATATATTCATACTACCTAGTATAAAAAATGACCCCCAACCATGGGGAAATTTCCTATAGCTTTGGTGCACATATAATTTCTAAGACCATTCATCTTATAAACTACCTCTAGAATGCAAATCCATGTTGTATATCGACCCTCCATTGGGATCACATCATGAGAGGTTGAGGATGGATGAGTAATTTTGAATGGAAGACTAAACGGATATATCAAAATTATGTATGAATCATTGAGTACACATAAAACCATTCAAAATTGGGAACTTCTATTGGATAGAATTTCATATGATTTCGTACATAGCATAGATGTTCTCCTGAACAAAATCCAAGGACACCTCAAACCATACTTGTTGAAAATTATGCTAATCTGATGGAATTGGAGAAACATTTTGATATCCAGAATTATATTGTGGCAATATATTAGACAACCTATAATTCAGAAGCTCTAGAAAAAGGAATATATATAGTGTTCATTCATGAAGGGTAATGTGATGTTGAAGGGTTTCTTCAATATTCTCATCAAATAGAAAATATTATTTTAGTCACATAAATAGAATTAGAAATGAGAGGCATTGATTAATTTATCTAAATTTTGTCACCATTAAAGGATCAATGAAAAATAATACATATTATTTTAAAAATTAAAAAATCTTCCCATGAGACGACTAGAATATAGAGAATTATTCCTAGGAGGAACTAAATCACTGAGGTATGGAATCCGCAAGTGATTATGTCACAATACAGAGATAAAATTAATATTCATGGGTGGTAACTCTAAGTTCACGAATGGTCATTCAAAAAGTATAATGCAACATAGAAGAGTGGAATTTGGAATCAATTTCATTGAGGGATTAGTTAACATAGAGATTTGGTAAAATAAAAATGATCCAGGTTACACTTTTTATAGTAGTGTCCCCCTCCTTGGGTCAGTATGCGTACAAAAAATCGGTTAAAAATAGGACTAATATCATAATCATAATCAAGTTATATTCATCTAGACCAGATAAAATTATAATGGAGGATTTTTTTGGGTCCTACAAACATTGTGTAGAAGATAAATATACACTCAAGAAATTTTTATGTGTACAAATAAACCTGAGGATGTTCTGAAGAAGGTGCTTAAGAGAGTAATGATGCAAAAGAATAATCATATCAGCATAATAAATTAAACTATGTTGACCACCATGTTTCATGGTTTTCATCCACTCCATGAAGTATCCCACAAATGAAATCATTTGAAGGAAAAGACAGTACAATCAACACCCATGAATGATATCAAATTGTTTTCAAGATCATGCACTGATCTACTCCCCCTGTGAACAACTATCCGCCACAAATGACATGTCGTTTTCCAGTGGAGGGGGTGCTCTTTTTCTCACACAAATGCAATATTTCTCAAGAATGGGTGTCCTTTTTGGGATCCCTCAATCAAAGGATCCACAACATATCAAAGAATGAACAACCAACTAGATATATATTTACCCTTCAACATTAAAAAAGCATGAAGGGGGAGCCAGGGATAGGAGGATGAAAAAATGGATGAAGGGACGCAGAATGTTTTGAGTGAATTCGATTCCAAGTAGGTATAGGACTAAAAGAAATTAACTAATCAAAATGGAATCAACTCGAGGATTCACAAACCGAATAATATTATAGACCATGTTCTACAAAGCATAATCATTTGAACACAATGCACTTCATAACACCACTCAGTAACGGGATACATGGAAAGATTTCTTCCCACAGTAAGATGATGCTACCCATAGATATGACATCCCTACATATGATGATGTAACATAGGTGGAACTTGACCTCATATAGACAACCATTATATGATCGGAACCCATACCAATGTAGAAAAGTTCAATATAGAGTCCACACACACCCGCATAGAAAAAAAATATAGAGGGAATCCTATATCGTATATAAAAACATTACATAGAATGTGGAAACATTATGTGTTCCAATTCCCTACTATGACAACTTATGTACAATATAACCTATTTTACCACATTTTATCCATCATGAGATTTCCTAATGGAATCCTTTTCCAACCCTCCTTGCACAAATCTCTATGTTCGATGTTGGTCTCCTTCTGAAGTATCAGGCCATGTCTCTCCTAAATTAATTTGACAAATATGATCAAACCATTGACACATTATTGTGTTCTATTGAGTTTGAATACACATGGTAAGAGAATTCATTTTTGGAACCACGTTAATAAGGGTTATCCTCAGGATGATTTCCATTCTACATTTCGATTGTTACGAGCATTATGAACAAGGGGATGCTGACACTTACCTACCCATTATAGGTATTAAGTTGAACTAGTAGCCTTTCCCTACAATAAGAGCTAGTTCTAGATACTACTCTCTTCCCCATTAACTACTTCCAGGGAATCCATCCAGGAGTAAGACCCTTGTCTTTCTTACAGGTGGTGGAACATATGATCAACTTAGCTAGTACATGGTATAATTATGAGATGATACAACAATAAAAGACCATTTTCACTCCCTATGGATATGGACTATTAATGAAAGTTAGGATATGGGTGCCACATATTTTTTATTTCACCCTATTATGGGCTTCAACAATCTACCACTATTTTATAAAGTAGATCATGTGATAATTATGTATATTTCATCCCCTTGTATCCCATACTGATCATGTCTCATGTGGGGTTCTAGGTTAATGGAGATCTTTAACTTCAAATGATATTAAACCTTTGGGAATATTTCATAGTGAAAGCCCATAATAATCATTTAGAATAACTAGAGTTGAGACTTTCCCCAATGTTCAATAATCATGGGCCTCCTACTCTGTATAATATCCAAATATGTCCTTCAAAAAAATTCAAAGGGATATATTCTTAATGAAAAAAATACCTATGAATCATCCACAGGTGTATGGACCAAGCCTTCCAAACAATGTGGGTATTCATTCCCAACTTACTAGGATATATAGAAAGCCTCCCTATTGTCCAAACCCAACACCCAACATTCACCCTAATCATCTCTGGGCCATATTCTCATTAGGGTCACATCAAAATCAGAGCAACATATTCTTTCTGATCTCATTTCATCACCATCCAAATTTTTCCATATTCTCAATATGATCATGTTCTCTCAAGGGAGACCATACTTCTTCCTAGAACATCATCCCTCTTTTTCATAAATACAACAACAAATTATGACAAGGAAACATCTGATTGGGATACCTTGACACATGATGGTAAAAGTCATGGTTTGGTTCTTATCAAATGACCATAGATTGTATGATTTTTCCCATTAAGTGGCACCAAGCGATGTGGGTTTTGATTCATATCAGAAGAACATTTTCGAAGACCATTTTAAGTGTATGATCAGAAAATAAAAAAAATCCATCTCTCTAGATGAACAAATGTTCTAAAATTCCCCAATGTGTTCCTTAAAACGTATATCATAATCATATGAAACCAAGGAATCTATAATCTATCCAATGAAGGATACCAATTATGGAGAATATCAGAAACACACACATATATCCGTTGATGAAGAAACACATTTACATAGAGAGGATTCTAATTTCAATACGTTCTTATAATTTATTGTTAAAAATATGGAGAAAAAATTTATAATTATGAATGAACAACGGATTACCAAACGTATACTAAATCATTGATAGATCCCTAGAAAAGGTATAAATCAACCCCAAAATGTGTGATGTTACAGAAATCACATCATATCATCCAAAACTAGTTATTTAGTGTTGATGTCCAAGTAACCCACTGAACACAAGCCTTTATAAAGTAGGTCCATGATTCATTATGTATTTGAGAGTGGTTGGGTGTTTCTAATTCCACATAGATCACCTATTGGAAAATAACCCATCGTAAGAGGTTGCGATATAAGAATGATGAACGCAATATGAGTGAAAATGATATATTATAACACCCATGATCAATAATAATGATAGGTAACCGCAATAATTTGTTGGAAGCACATACTAATCCATATTTTTAGTTTTTAAAAAAATTATATATGTGGTTAAAATAACTTAAACATGAACACATTTAAACTCGACTAGTTATTATGGTTAAAGATACATTTATTTTCTACATAATATCATTATAAATTATAAAAAATGTATTATTTTGATTTTTTATCCTATTTAGCCATATTTTTATATGTATCCTTAAATAATGACAAACTAGTGGAATAAAAAAAATTTCATGGTGTTCGTAGTCTGTTCCCACACACAATTGACATTTTATTGATTTTTATGTGTATTAAAATGAATAAAAAAGGGTTACATATTAACATAACATCATAATAATATAATAGTGATATATAATTTATCATTTTATTATAGTTGTAATATAATTGGAAGAATATAGTTATGAAGGAAACCCAAGAATAAGATAATAATTATGTTGGAGACCTTATTATTCCTTAGAATTCCTCTAAAAATTGAGGTGATTAAGATAACTATAAGGGACCAGGGGATTATGTACATGGTACTAGGTTCATTGGAAAGTGAAATGGATTAGCTTTAATTGATAAAGATATGGAAATTGTTTATTGTGATTGGGTGGGCATGTACCCTTTAATATACTAATAGAATGGTTGATTCAAAATCAAACATTACTCAATTACTTAAATATTGAATATATTCTAAATAAAGTATCCAAAAATTAAAATGTATGGATTCTTGGAAATTTAAATATACAAAATTTCTCTCATACACTATTTTTGGAGGTATCCTTTATTAATTAATGAGTTATCTCATTTAAATTGGTTTTTACCGAAGTGTACTCTTACAAAGGTAAATTTTCTTTTTTACCCATGATAGTTGATTAAAATGAGTATATTTAAAATTGATATTATAATCTAATATTTGAATTCTAATAATAAATATGAAAATAATTTTTTCCAAAAAATTCTCTATGGTTAAGAAATTACACTTTCAAAATAGACCAACATAACACATAAAAACTATATTTAGGAAAATGGTATTTTTAGCCATAAAATTTATGTGTTAGAGAAAATTATTATTATTAATATTTATTATGACCAAAATTGATTTATTATATAAAATATAATTTTACATAATAATTAAATTAATAAAAAACCTAATATCTATGAAATAATTGCATAATTAAATGAAAAATCTATAAAACTCTTTTTAATGTAGCATTTTACTTTAGTTTAAATATTTTGTATGTTTTATTTATACAAAGAATATTTTAAAATGAATAATATTATGCCTTAATTTCATATTTGAAGGATTTAATGGTTTTTTAATCGAGTATGTTATTTTTACCCAGTGATAAAACCAGTGAAATTATTATTTTTCAAAATCCCACATTAAAAAAAACACATTTTTAGAAAACACAATAAAATAAAAATGTGTTAATTTTTATATGAATATTTATTAAATGAGGTATATTTTATATAATTTAATTTATACATTTTTCAAATTATTCATTTAATGTAAAAATTAAAAACAAAAAAAACAAAAAATTATTGATTATATTTTAACTTAATGCACAGGCGCCTCATCATAGTTGATGTGGACTCAGAGAATGCATCCAAGAGACCCAGTTTCAAAACCGGGTGGAGAAAAAATTTACAGGTTGTTATAGCAGTATTGTATCATTAAATGTAGCATACATAGTTAGGTTCTGTAACAACTGGAACTATTCATCCATTTGGTCTTTTGGGGCACCAATTTGGGCCTCGGATCATTTAAGGCCTTTGGTGCACCCAAGGCCATCAGGCCTGTAAAAAATTCGGGCCACATCAATGAATTCAAGCCTCCTCAAGGCCTTCGGGACACCTAAAACTATGCTTAAATATTTCGGAGGACTCTACAAGGAGCATACTCTAGATGAGGATTCAGAGAAGGCATATTCGGTAGAGAAGAAGCTAAAAAGATTTTTTGGAAAGATAGGGTAGGGTATTTCCATCAATGACATGAATATGATTTCAAGGGAAGCCTAGCTGAGATATTTGTGTGAAGGTAGAGAGATGATATCATAATGAAGAAGCTGGTGGGGAACAGTTCCATGTTTATTCTATATATTTCCTAAGAACTACGGGTCCTGTAATCTCTAGACTATGGGCCATGTAAGGGTTCCACATCATGCCTTGAAAGGGGGGTTATCAAAATCAATAAAAAGGTCCTTCAAGCCATTCAAGTCTATTTTTACTTGATTTTTTTAAAGTGTATTAATTGGTTTTATAAATTGAAAATATTACAATTATTGAATTATTTTACATTATAAATTTGTATATTGTATGTCAAATTTTTTTATAAATTTATATTCTAGATAAAATTGACGTTGTTATTAATTAAAATATTATTTTACAATTCACCTAAGAAATTATATTTTTTAAAAAGTCTAAAAAATATGTTTTAAGATAAATTATTTATCAGGAAGAAAAATGAATTTTTTCTTTTCATATTTCAATTCATAAATTTGTAAATTTATCCTATTAAAATAAAATATATAGTACAAAAAAATAATTTTTAATGAAGATATCCATTTTTAATGTAAACTCATATGAATTATTTACATTTTGAGGGAAAAAAAATTTATTGTTTACCATAAAATGAAACTCTATACATGATTTATCCTTTTTTATCAAGATAAAAAATATAATATATAACATTTAAAACATAACTTGCATAACATGTCATCAATATGATAGATTATAATGCTTGGATATTATTTTATAAATAATCATAGATATGCTAATTTCATTAATCCATTATGTCCTATTTTTATGGATTTCAAAATAAAAAATTTCTTTTCATGTGTTCTCAAATTTTCACATTAAATAACAATAAATTCAAAAGACAGATGATAAAAATTATTAACTGATCATATTTCGTTCAATAATTTAGTTGGTAAGAAAAAAATTTAAATGAAAACCCATTAATAATTATTCATAATAAGTTATTTATTAAATTATTATTTATGGAAAAACATAAAATATATATTAAAAATACAATTAAAATAAACACGATTTTTATGGTAAAACTTTATTTGTTTTTTAGATAAGATGTTCCCAAAAAATTAATTTTTTCTATGTGGGTCATAGTGAAATTTATTACACATATTATCACATATCATTAATAAAAATTACAATTATAAAATACTCAAAGATTAATTTCCTAGACAAAAACATTTCATTAATGTCGAATCAAATAATCCGGTTAATATTTTAACCAATTTACTTCATCATGCACCATAAAATAAAAATTTTCCAACTGCCAGTATAACTAAAAAGTCAAACATGATTAAATTTATGTATAATGAATATTTTATAGAAAATAAAAAAAATCCATTAATGGTATGTAACATTCCATATTTAACATGATTTCCATATTAACTTACATATATACACAATTTACATTCTTTTGTCAAATCTTATTATTCAATTAACACCACTCTACAATGTTATTTTATGACATAATATCAATAGACATAAATTTATAAATAGGGAACATAGTTTTACATATGTAATACATTGAAATTAAAACATCAGATTGGAACAATCAACATTATTCATCTATATTTTTTTTAAAAAAATCACTAGAATTCTGTCAGATAAATACTATTATGTTATTAACATCCTAGTTAGCATTTAACAAAGGTGAATTCAATTAACTTCATGGGATGTAAATTAGAAAACATTATATTTATTAAACAACACCTTCATATAGATTATCATAAATAGAGACTCTCCTACTATACCAATCAAAGGAACCCATACACCACACCATGATATTGTCTTCCTTGGGTGGAACTAACTCACCTTGATTGTTTTAAAACTAAAGCTAAAAAATAACATTTCATGATGGGTGAAGTGTCCACTCACATCACAAACTCAAGTCAATATCCCATATTACATGTATAAGATAAATCCCATTCAAGTATGTAAGCACACATGGACACGTCCATATAATAAACAAAGTCACACACACTACCCATTGTATACAATAATATAACATTCAACATAAAAAAATCTAATAATATGGTTAAATAAATAAAATACTAACATATAATATTTCCTTTCTCTAAACAAGGACATATATCACATGTAAAAATTGGAGAATATATTCATTAAATCAAACAAATACCTAGAATAACCCATTATATAAGACCAAATATCAATTACAATTTCAATAAGAGAAGATAATACGAGTCATCTGATAAAATAATACCCTCCCCACATAACACATCTACAAAAAATGAGTCCAAATATAGAATTAAATAAAAATATGAAACATCATAGTTAAATCCTTTCCATAGAGAATATATTTTTCCCTACATTAGGCCTCAGAAATGAGTTATTCTTACTATCTCTTAAGTCCAATAGGTGTGGGTTTGAAACTAATGATTTATGCGGTATAAAAAATTTTGGGGGAAGGATTTAATAGGTGGGTTTAAATTGAATAAATGAGGATGATTCCATGTAATCATTTTAATGTGATAATAATACAAGAATGTTGAGACACCTAGACATTCACTACAATGAGTACCAAATTGAAGGGTTTTTCGATTAATTAAAAAATCCAAAGGTATAAGTCCATCAAGAAAATAAATAAAAAATTCCCAAGATAGAGGAAAACATCACTATTCAATAATAAATGCTTGTGGTTGGTTAAAAAACTCATCCATAAACCAAATCTCACAACTTCCCACACAAAAAAATTAAACCCTTACAAACCATAAGGTACAAGAACTACGATAATAAAGGTATCTGACGCATCATCATCACAACCCATGAAACCCAATCCTCCCTATATTCCCATATCAACCTAGAAGCTATCACTACCTCTACAATACAGTCCAATATATCATGATAAAATATAGATCCTTATATCTTCTATAAACTCTAGAACTAGTACTATCAAAGTGTCTTCCAATGGGTTTTTTCGTCATATTCGTTCCACACTCCATGATGAATTTCATACACATATTACTAAATGGATTTAGTGTGAAGCATATTAGTACATTGGCCAAGATCTATTCATGAAAATAATTATGATATCCTAACCTCAGATATAAATTTATTTATGGTTAATTAATTAAGTCATTTATAAACTATTCCCCATAATCTACCTAGTTCATTCACATTAACATACAAGCATGATACATGATCATTTCCTATATCTCTACCAATGATGTAGTATCACTAAACTTAGCTTGTAAAGTAATAATGATGTTCAATAATTCAGACCATTTGGGAACTTAAAATACCATATCCTAGCTAGTCTCTAGGTATAGTAGACACAAATTTTAGCAGATATTGTTTCCTTACCAACCCATTCAACCTTTCTGGATTCTAACTCTATACTCTATATTATCTTTAAACTATAACCTATAATAAAAATTCTGTATGGTATCATCTCTCCAATGGTATCCCTCTTGGGTATTAAATTTGGAAGTATAGATAATTACCCTCACATCCCACCTTAAGTAGAACATGATTTGTAGATTAGCACCAAGTGTATATAATCACACACAAGTGATGCACTACCCTAGTAAAAATTTTAGAAGTAAGAGGAAAGATGAAAATATCCATCATTAAACTCCTATTAATAAAAATAAAAAAAATTATTCCTAGTTCATGAATATAATAAAATACAGATGAAACAGTTGAAAAAACAAAAACATAATTTCGTTGTGACCGTGAGGCTCAAACATATTTTGAGAAACTCGTTGAAATATTAATTTCTAGCTCGATCACCAACACAATCCAACTGAAAACATATAAAATTTCTATATATTTTAGGAGATCAATACAAGTATAAATTATAGGATCCTCTAAGAAACCACTTTTCCAATGTTTTACTAATCATATTAAATTCTAGTTAATGAACAAATGATACTAACTCATCACTGAATAAACTATAATATTATTTTTCCATAATGAAGATGGATCTCTCACTGAAGATCATATTGAATCCTACCCATAATATTTAGAATAGATATATATAAAATGCTTAAATCATAAACACTTCCCCAATGGTTTGATTTTATCACACTTCATCATCACTCATCCTTAGCCACAATATCTTATCTAAATAATCCTACCATAAGGCATATGAGAAACTTTATCATATCATGAATGGTGTGAAAAAAATAATCACATACACATCCTTTATATGGTAATTAGGATTATTTATAGAATCCACTACAAATTTTGAATTATAAAATATACTTCATGATATCCCAACCAGTAAAGATAGACATATAATAAATCTTCAAATTCAATATCTAGAATACACACAGGAACAATGATATCAAGCCATCACATCCAGCAACACACATGACTGTAAGATCACCCAGTGTATACACGCATGTGATACTATAGATGATGGGAGTATGGTGTGAAGTTATAGTCATCCATATATATCATTATCAATAAGGATTTGGGGGAAAACATTCCTAGAACCTATAGTTTACAGTTACTCTTATGGAAAGGGTGAGGTTTGTATAAAAAACATATAGAATAGATATATCTCACAACCACACTATGTGAAAATAACATTATTTAGACTCATATGCTGATATCATCCCACATGACACCAGTATTCCACTACTAATGAATAGATACCTAATAAGAATGCATGAATCACTATTAATTAATTAATTATCTATTAATTAATATTATTCCCTTTATTTTCCAAGATTAATATTTCAATTTTCCATGATAGGTTTAAATAAAACTATTAATCAAATTCTTGTATTATCATGTATTCTATCATCACAAGTGATCATAAAAACACCATTATTTAATTAATTCATTTATCATTTCATCAACATCAGCATACTCTCAAACCAAGATTAATATACCAATTAAAATATTCACTCAAGGGTTATAGCATCAAAACACATCATATAGTAAGAAACTTGAAATATAAATAACATATGATCAACAAAAATCAATGAAGAATCATGTAATAATAATAATATATGATAAAGACACACTCTATACTCATCCTTACCACCCCAATGTCCCACACCATTTCACATAAACTTACATAATTTTTTTTTGTCCCAACATCATAATCATAATCAAATCATCATTACATTGTCTTTATCAAACCAATCATAGTATATTATCAATATTTCAAATCAAGGATCTACATTCAAGGGAAAACATACATAACAAATGGTTTTTTGCAGACATAATTTTAATGGAATCTATGGACATAGATTAATGAAATTCAAGCATCTTATAATCAAACATGGGCTTACGCAACACTAATACATTCACAATTTGTAACATCCATTTCAATTCCTTCTTGAATTAACAATTTTACTTTGTATATAATTTATATATTGGGATACACATATCATAAGTTAGAAGTAGCTATAATCAACATAACATGGAAGATTCAATATTTAAATTTTGAAACATTACTAAGATGAGCTGTAATTATTCATAATATTATTAATTAGTTTATTTAATAATATTACATGACATAAATTCTTTATTTTTATCATCACTTCCATGAAACAAAAAAAATAACAAAATAAAAGCAATGTAGATTGCACAATATCATGTAAATATTAAGAGGAAAAATAAGAAAAATTAAATCAAAAAGTATCAACAGATAATTTATTATCCAAATCATGAAATATTAAGTTATATAAACATGAAATAATTTCAATTTTAATTCTCTAATATCAATATTTATAAATTAAATTTCATCATAATTTATTAATCCATTTAAAACTGCAACATGTTATTGTTTAAAAATAGCAAATATGAATTTTCCAACAACATGCGATTTTCTATTTCACAATATTATATTATTACCTCACAATTATTATTATTCTAAAACAAAAATTTTTCTATTTTCTATTTCTACAACTAATCCTATAAATTATAAAATATCATTATCAACTTCATGGGATAAATAATTAAAATCTATTTTTGAAATTATCATAAATAATATTAATTATACATCCCAACATGAGATTCTAGTTTCTATGATTATCTTAATTATAACATCCAGGGTTTTTTTAACAATGCTAGGTTTTATAGCTTTCTAAACACACAGAAATGAGCTTTATCTAAATTTGGATATGCTGAATGTATTATTATTTAAATGTGACCATTATAACCCATCCATTGAATTTGTGGGAATGAGTTAGATTATCTACACATTGATATATATAAGTTATACTCAATAAATATATATTTATTAATTTTTATGAAATTAGAAATCAATTTTTAAATTTTTTTTTTATGATTAAAAAAAGATACAAAAAGTGATTTTAATTAATTATTATCAGTGAATACTGTATATGTTTTTAAAATTTCTAAAAAATATATATTATAAATATAAAAAATTTTAACGTCATTTAAAAATTATATTTGGTTTAAATTTTGGTATTTTTTTAAAAATATAAATTTTTAAATGAATAGTTTAAAAAACTAATTTTTATGAAAACTTCATTTTACATTCATGTATTTAAAATTTAAATTATTTTTTTCAATACTTTTAAAAAATTATTTAGTATATTTTGGTTTCAAATAATTATTTATGGATTTTTAAATGTATTTTATACATGAATTTTGTATTAAAAAAATTATAATAAAAAAGTCATTTGTTTGAGAGTTATTTTCAAATTATATTATAGGATTAGTTTTAAATTATATTCTCCCACTTATATGAGAGTAATTTAGAAAAAGAAATTACTTATTTTTAATGAGGAGGTCAATATTTGGAAAATAGTTTTTTCATTTTGTATTTGTAATAGTAAACATAGAATATTTTTTGTAACCGCATTAAGGTTAAATTTTTTAAATATGGTTATAAATAACATCATAACGACTAATAAATGAAAAAACACATTAATTTATTTCATTGGATTAGTATATTTATTCTATGATCATAATAAATCATAAAATCTGACCTTTTGTTTCCATTTATCATTGTTTTTTTCATTATTCCATTTCAGTAAAGGATATTGTCATAATTGATACATTACTATTTTTATATCAAAAATATTCTTTGGATTGGATAAATTTAATATATATTCAGTTATAAATATTTTTTTAAAATATGAATGAATTTTATATCTTAGTTCTTTTTAATTTTTTTATAGATGAATGAATTATCTTAAATACATATGCAACACCATCACTATATTTTTTAAATTTATTAAAAAATAAAATAAATATTTCAAAAAATATTAAATGTAATATAATTTCATTGAATTATTTCACTAAATGACTTTTTTGATAAAAATAACATTTTAGAGATTTTTTAACAGGCTATATTTTTATTAATTTTTTTGTTCTTTTCAAAGTCAAATAAAATGAACAGTTCAAAAATTACATTAATGATATTTTATAATAAATAATGTTTCCTTTAATAGTTTAAGATATTCAAAAAAGTTTTATATATAGAAACTGAATGGGATATGTTTTATGAAATAATACATGGTAAATTTATGGTTCACTTTTCCATTTATAGGACCATTCTTGTTTTCTTTTGTGTAAAAAATGTTGATAGCATGATAAGTATCACAAGGGATAAAAGGGTTTAAATAAAGAGATAATTGTGAAAAAAATAACCAAAATATGTCCAAATTTTAATATATGAGATTAATTAGATTAATAATTACCTTATAATTATATTATATATATTTTTATCTATTTTCTTGGAAAATTAGTTATATTTATTTAATATTTTATGTAATTCCACGAGTTCCCCTCCACTCACTTATAAATGGGAACATCTTATTTTCTCTTCCATGCACCTTTTGAACATTTTATTTTGACCAATACATGAAAAAAAAAATTATAATTCTCATTCCACAACATAGAGGTATTTCTTTGATAATAAAATATCACATTAAATGATTTAGTGTAAACCTTAAGAGGTTGTCTGAAAAATGAGTTATAGTTCGTAACAAAGTGGTTTTGAATTAATTCTTCTAATACAACCATTAAATGTTATTATAATTTTTTAAAATAATGTAATTAGTATATTATATATAATTATATTTTGTTACATTTATGTAATAATTTATATCAATGTTATCTACCATCAAATGTGGAATAAAATCATCATTTGTGTGTAGAGAGGACTACCATCTCGTGAAGTGATGTAATTCCATTTCTATAAACACCTATCATGGATTGTTGAAATGAAGTAATTAATATATATATATATATATATATTATAATAATTATGTATCTAAATTTTTTAAGCATAATATATCTTCTATTTTCTTTCATTTCCATCCATTGAAAAATAATTACATCATTCATGCGTACATGTGGACTACCACCTCCATGAAGTGAAATGATTCAAACTTTTTTACCAAATAACATGGATAATATATATAAGTTCATTTAGAGATATAATATAATATATATGATTCAATTATAATTATTTAAATATAAAATAACATTTTCCGTACTTTTATAATGATCATTGAAAAATGGAAACGATACTCTTGTGTACATGAGACAAATAGTTTATATGATTGTAATATAGTTCATTTTTCATAACCACCATTAAAAGTTCAATTTTAAATTATAATAAATATATAAAATTATAACTATTGTATTATTATAATATTGGACATGTTAGATCAATGACCCATTTGACCATAGTCAACCTACCAAGGCCATTTTGAACATATGAGCCGAATGTCATCAAAATGACTGATGAAAACATAATTGATAAGTAATTGATTGTAACATGTCACGACCCATCCCCCGAGGCCAATGTCGTGACTACCCCAAGCCCACCCTCCATAGGCCAGGGGCTTCGACTAGCACTGAAAGGCGTATTCCCTAAAACCGGGAATGCAAAGCCTTTATATCCTATAAACACATGCAACCATGCACACAACAAGATATGAACACAAGTAAAATATAATTAAAAAAATAATTCTTAATGTTTGAGGGGCCAGAATACGATGCCTATAGTAAAGGTACATGTACCACTGAAAAACAATACAACTGAAGGAAGAGAAATAAAATTACAGGGTCATCCTCTGAGGTCCCAACATGAAGGGTATTTATAGATCACCTCCTCAGCACTCCACAGTCGCACATCTCCTCTGCATACCGACACGCTTTATGGTCTACCTCTGGAACCCTCCAATACTGGTACCCTCATCCTTTATCACCGTTGTTCTTCCTTGGCATCAAATACAACAAGGTGCGGGCATAGCCCGAGAAGGGGTGAGTATAACGATACTCCATAGGGATCCTGAGAACCTCAAGGTCTCACAAAATTCATAAAGGATAAACCACATGAATGAAAACAACTGATAACCTAACATAAGTATATGCCCATACATATACCTATGTTATCAAGTATACACTTCTCAATAATGAGGAAACACAGGGTCCAACCAAAAATCCCAAATCACAACTATTCCACAAAGGAAGGAAAACCACCAATGTATGTACCACATAGGTACGCCACACAAAAGAATACTTCAAAGGTATTACCCTGAAGGAAAGTACGAAACAGGTACGAACTCAAATTACACCATATATAACTTAGGTTCAGTGGTAGAGATGATTAGATATAACTACTTAATCACCTTACTCTGTCATGAGGGAGACCCACGAAGGATCCTAAATCATCATCAGACCCATAGATGATCATAGTACATCGTCAGACACACACAAGATCATAGTACCTCGTCAGACCCACACCTGATCATAGTACACTGTCATACCCACACATTATCCGAGTACATCTTCAGTATGTCTTCATACCCACACAGGATCCTAGTACATCGTCATAACACCATCATACCCAAACAAGATCATAATATATCTTGAGTACATCGTCAAACCTACACAAGATCCTAGTACATCGTCAGTAAATCGTCAAACCCACACAGGATCCTAGTACATATTTATTACATCGTCATACCCACACAAGATCCTATTACATCGTTAGTATATCATCAGTCCCACACAATATCCGAGTATATCATCGCAGCCAGCTACAGGGTACCGGCACTAAGCTTGCTTCTCTTAGTAAGATTATACTCTTAAAGATACTGGTCGATACCACAATAGGGCACGAAGTCCCTTGAAGATGTATCCTGGAGGACCTCCATGTAATAGGGGTCTCAATGCAACCAACTTTGCATCAATCAGATGCCCGGTCTGTATGTTATAATCCTTTTAGTCCCGAGGACTCGATTGGATTCGTGCTCGATCCAAACTGACAATACCCCAACTTCATCCAAATCACAAGTAGTGGGAACCAAATAGATTGTCTCACTCCAAGGGTTCTGGTGACGTGGAAGGTTCATCAAACTGATGTCTGGGGCTAATGTTATGGCCAAAAGAGTGGAAATAGGTCGATATTGGTCTGCGATCGGTCTGGCCCGACCTGGTGGCACGACCCAAACACATGCGCGGGGGGGGGGGGGGGGGGGTTCGTCCACCTCCCGCTCTCAAAGAAAAAACGACTCAGTCATTCGGTTGACATCCAACATGAAAGACCCGAACATGTCCCGCTATGTCCAGCTTGGGTGGAAAAAACGGCCGGCCCTAGGGTCCTCCCAGCGGTGCGTCGTGCACCGCCGCTCTATGGCCAACCGCGTCTTTTCCATCTGCCCCAGAAAGGATGGCCAGGACCCCTTGATCCAAAGGCAGTGCGTCATGCACTGCCCCTCCATAGCCGACCTAAGCATTGGCCACCCTCTGCCTCCACGTGCTCACTTCCTCTTCCTGCGGCGTGGGCATGCATCGTCACGGTTTCGTGCAACTAGCTCAAGAAGCATTCGCTTCCTTTATCCGCCCTGAAGGATACAACATCCCCGGAAAAACAATGAAGGTATCGGGCAATGTTCGTTTGGCCTGCACCATCCGTATTAGTCCATTAGTATGTGGACCAAGAGGATTAATTCATCTCAAACCACGAATAATAACAATACCCCTACCTATGAGGTTTGTTGATGGAGGTCACAAGGAAGGAGACGATGTAATTGGGGATAATGACTGCCCTGTTCATCACATCCACAAGAAACATCCAAAATCGGCTAACATGTTATCCCCATCCTTCAATTCTGGAGTGCATTCATTGTTGGAGGATGAAGAATCCCACCATGGTTCTCTGCAAATTTTTCTTTTATCCAACCCATTCCCCATTTTCACCAAAAATGAAAAGCCAAGATAATTTTAATTAAGTAGATCAATTATGTTGGCACAATTATAAATGATGACACATCTCATTAATTTTTATTTGTCTCCAATAATTAAATTGGGAGTTGGCAATATTGATTTAGTGAAGTTGAGAGGTTTTCTCTTATAAAAGTGATTTTGGAGGTCCCCACCACAGGAATTAAATTTGGGAGTTTTAGTTCAGGTGGTCTCCACCTCATAACATCCACATGGAAGTTTCATATAAATAATAAAAATTTTAAAAAATTTCCTTTATATTTTTAAATGAAAAAGTGAAAAACTATCTTTCACCCTCAACCTACTACAGTCGAGGTAAATGTCTCCTTAAGGGAATACTGGAATTGTGAGTTCAATGGTGCCCTCAAATTTCAATTCTGGGCTCCATTTCAAAAGTTATGAAAACCCACTCGCACGTTTACTGAACGTACCCAAAAAAAATGTTCAGAAATTCATTCCAGGCACACCAGGTCTCGGAATCACGTACCATAAATTTTCACAAACACATAAAATATCCATATAATGAAAACATTATATTGAATTCTGGGTCTTTACATTTTCCCCACCTCAGGTATTTATTTTCCCAAATGTCACATCACTAAACTAGGAAAACAAGTGGGTGTACTGAGCATGAATATGAGTCTCCCACTCTCAGGTTCTCTCATGTAGGTTCCCGTGCTGCCAGAGAACGGGCACATGAGGTATCATCCATCCATAAAGGACATGCTCCTATGGATCCCCAATCTCTACTAGAAACTCTGTAAACATCGTCCCATCATTCATGTCCAGCTTTCCATGGTCAATGATGTGTGATGGGTCATGCACGTATCTCCTCAGATAAGATAAGTGTAAAACATCGTGCACACGGTGAATTTAGGGGGAAGATATAAGTGGAAATCCACCTCACCAACTCTGCTGAGGACTAGGAAGGGTCCAACGAACCTCGGATATAACTTTCCATCCCTTCCAAATCTCCAAAAAACTCATCGAGGTGAGACATTTAGAAATACATTTTCACCATCCTCGAACACTAGATGTCTCTGTCTCCTATTAGAATAAGACTTATTCATGCTCTGTGCAGTCTTCATCCTCTCTTGGATGATCTTCACATTCACTGTGGTAGCTCGTACCATCTCTGCTCCCACGAGTGCAGACTCCCCTGGGTCAGTCCAGCTCAAAGGTGATCTCCAAGGTCGCCCATACAACGCCTTAAAAGGTGACATCCCAATGGTGGTGTGATAATTTTTATTGTATGCAAACTTCTATAAGCAAAAATTATCCTCTCATTTACGATTGAAGCCGAGGACACAAGCACACAGCATGTCCTCAAGGGTCTAAATGGTCCGCTCGGTCTGCCGATCCTTCTAAGGATGGATGGAGGGGCTCAAATTAAGTTTTGTCCCGAAAGACTCCTGCAACCACTTCCATAGTCGGGATGTGAATCATGTATAATGATTAGAGACAATTGATGAGGGTACTTCGTGGAGCCGCACACTCTCCTAAACATTGAGTCATCCCAGGCTCTCTATTGAACCATTATCTATGATCGGTATGAAGTGGGACAACATGGTGAGTCGGTTGACGAGATCCCCGATAGAATCATGGCCCCTGGATGTACGTGGAAGTCCTGTCACTAATTCAATGGATATCCCGTTACACTTCCACTCTAGGACCTCAAAAGATTAACTAATCCTTACGGTACCTGATTCTACACCTTCACTTGTTGACAAGTGAGGCAATGAGAGACAAACCCTTCTACTGCTCCCTTTATTCCCGTCCACCAGTGCTATCGTCGGAGATCCTAGTACATCTTCCCCACTCTTGGATGTACCGCTAGAGGGGATGTGTGGAACTCCATCAAGACTTCCTCTTGAAGAGACACTAGTACCATAGTATGTCCTCTATTGAGGATGACGTTCTCCCCACCTACAAAAAATTTATCAGGTGCATGTCGTATGCATATCTGAGCACGTCGAGTCTCAGAGTCATCGTCCCCAAATTGCACCTCCCTGACTCAATGAAGATATGGGGGAGTGAATATAAGAGACTGAAGAAAACCTACTCTGTCATAATCGACAAATGATATATGGAAAGCGACCAACTGGTCCTTCGCCTCTCCTAGAAGTAGTATACCAAATCTTCTACTAAGTGCATTTGCTACAATGTTCTCCTTCCCAGGAGTATAGACAATCTCGAAGTCACATTCCTGGAGGAACTCAATCCCACGTTGTTGTCTCAGCATACAAAAACCATATGATATCACTGCTCTTTATTGAATCATGAAACATCTGAGCCTGACCCCTAATGTGTCGCCATAGACTATGTACCCTACACCCTCCTCTGCAAGACTCAAGATGGGGGCAATAGTCAGCCTCTACCAGAGCTCCTGAAAAATTCGTTGGCATCTATCCAACCAAAATATGGGTTTCTCTTTCTTTGTCAATGCTAATAAAGGTGATGCAATTATGGAGAAATCTGGCACAATCGTCCGGTAGTATCCGGCAAAGCAGATGTCCCTCTCCCTTCGGGGATTTAATCATGGAAAAATCCTTTGAATAGATCATCCATTTCTCTATCACTCCTGTTTGGAAATGAAAACTCAATACTCTTTCTACCACAAGGGTACATTTGGCCGACTCATGAGTGATCGGTTGTGCCCTCATATGAATTACTCCATCCTGTGATGCCTGGGATTCCATTTTTTCCCTCCAAGGAAACCCACATTCCAACGTAGTAGATAAACGAATAACTTTTTTTCTAATACAGTCAATATGAGTATGAACCGTGGATGTCCAGTCCATACCCAAACTAACGTCGTAAGGCCTCGATGCTTCCACTAAGAGGTTCCAACCGAAACTCTCTCCTCAAGAGTCAGATAACACCGTCAACATAAGTGTGATTATTGAGTCTCTTTATAATGGTATCTTGAGACGTGAGGTTCAATTCAATGGTTTAACCGGAATCTTTATGTATTAAATAGGATTCACAAAAATAAAGAATTATTGGTACCTATGTCGATTTATAAGGTATCTAGTAGTAGACCCATACCGTACCTCGAATGATTCCTAGAGCCCATGGGTGACACTCAAAGACCGCATGCAGCTACTCCCTTCCACTGTCATCCAGATACCTGAGCTTAGTGGGGTTCACAAAAAAAGGGGGTGGTTGTAGCATGTCAAAAATTACACCACCTGTTGCTACTCTCTTAGCTCTGCATCGACAGGTGTATCCCTGCATATTCATCTTTCATTAACACTTCCTCTTCCCAAACCTTTTTACATGCCCATGTCTATAAGAATGACATCAATTTTCTACTTTCCCACTTTTAACATTCATTGGTTCTATCGACTCATCCAAAGAACATTCAGATGAAATGGTTATATCTAGCACCATAACATAGGTAGGAACGCATAGAGAAAGAGTGCTACCTAAGATGTACTTAAACACACCTCACTCGAATGTCTGATCCCTGAAGAACTTATCATATCATATTCATTATATACCATGAATGGTTTGTATGACATGACAAATACTGAGAAACCTACATGTCGTCCTACTGAAGTTGTATAAGATTTAGAGAATTATCAGCCACCTCCTCAATCCAGTCCTCAACCGCCTATGAGCCAGGATCGCCTCAAACCTGAGGGGTATTTGATGCTGAAACTCTTATAAGGCGCTAATCCTAAATGTGTCCTCTACATGTACCACCATTTGTAACTGCAGACCAACGGGCAGTGATATAGCGGACACACTACACGACGGTACTATCTCAGCCAATAGTCCATGAACCCAAGCCTCATCACTATGTGGTCTGTCGTCATGGTCACTCACTAGAATAGAATAGAAGCTAAGATCACCATATGATCTACCACTGTTTCAACTTGGAGGAATACTATGGAAACTGCTTCCACCTAGAAAAAACTACATGTCAAACTGTCTTGCCTCGACACCTCAGAGGCCTCAGTTACTAGAACTCGTGAAATTGGCTCAGTCAGCGTGCACCATCTGCTAGTTTGGTTGGTGGTACCTGCTACCCAACCGGTGGTGGTGCTATTGGTACACCAGGCGTTGGTGCCAACATAGAAGAAGGGACCTGCACCTGAGCCTCATCACTCTGTGGGTCGTTATCATGTACTCTCTCGGGAATCCTAGCTATATGTCTACGTAGTGGAATCTGGATAAAGAACTGTTGTTCCATGGTCATTACGTTATACCTGGTGAGTTTACTTAACAGATCAGAACGAAAAATCTTGAAAACACACATGCAATCAGCGTTTTCGATCACTGAGTCAGAATTTTGAAGTCAGGGTCCGGGTGTATGGATATGTCAGCCACCGCACTAACACTGGATTCCCTAAACTGATAACCACACTCTCTACACTCGACACTATTTCTTTTAAGTTTATCATATTTCTATGTAATACTGTAGAACCAACTCCTCTAAGACCAATGTTTCACGACTCATCCCCCGGGTCCCGTGCTGTGACTACCCCAAGCCCGCCATACATAGGCCAGGGTCTGGTGACTTGTACCAAAAGTCATATTGCCTAAAACTGAGAAGGTATTGCCTTTATATCCTATAAACACATGCAACCAAGCACACATCAAGACATGAACATGAGTAAACTGTATCGAAAAATGAGTGTTGAAAGTAAGAGGTGTTGGAATATAATCCCACTAGTAAAGGTTTATTCAAATGAAAAACAATAAAACAGAAGGAAGAGAAATACATCTACAAGGTCAAACTCCAAGGATCCTACCAGAAGGGTAGGTACAGATCCCCTCCTCAGCACTCCACGACTTCCCATCTCCTCTGTGTACCGACACTCCGTATGGACCTCCTATGTAATCGTCCATTCCTGGTACCCTCAACCTTGATCAGAACTGTCTGTCATCTGCATCAAACACAACAAGGTGCCGACATAGCCCATGTATGGGTGAGTATAATGATAATCTGTAAGGACCTCAGACCCTCAAGGTCTCACAAAATCCACAAAGGATAAACCATAAGCATGAAAACAACGAACAACCCTACTTTGGTATATGCCCATACATATACCTATGTTATCAAGTATATCCATCTCAATCACGAGGAAACACAAGGTCCTACCCAAATTCCGAAAGCTGAATTGTTCCTCAAAGGAAAGAAAACCAAAAAGGTAAGTACCAAAAAGGTATGCCACATAGATGAATACCACCGAGGTATTACCATGAAGGAAATAATACACAGGTATGGACTTAGCTCACACCAGGTATAACATATGTACAGTAGTAGAGATGATTAGATGTGACTACGGAATAATCTTACTCTGTCAAGAGGAAGAGCCATGAAGGATCCTAAATCATCAACAGAACCACATAGGATCGTAGTACATCGTCAGACCCAGACAGGATCCTAGTACATCGTCAGTAAGTTTCCAGACCCACATAGGATCCTAGTACATCGTCAGTACGTCGTTAGACCCACACAAGATCCTATTACATCGTCAGTACGTTTTCAAACCCGCACAGGATCCAATTACATTGTCAGTACATCATCAGACAGACGTAGGATCCTAGTACATCTTTAGTACATCGTTAGACCCTCAAAGGTTCCTAGTAAATCATTAATATTTCTTCAGACCCACATAGGCTCCTAGTACATCATCAGTACTTCGTTATACCCACACATGATCCTAGTACACCACTATTACGTCTTCAGACCCACACAGGATCCTAGTATATTCTATGTAAATTGTCAGACCCACATAGGATCCTACTACATCGTCACATCCAGCTAAAGGGTACCAGCACTAAGCTTTCTCATCTCTGGGAGAGTCTTCTCCTCAAGCTACTGGTGAATACTACGAATAACATGAAGTTCCATGAAGAATTATCCCAAAGCACTGCCATGTAATATGGGTCTCAATGCAACAATTAGTGCGTCAATCAGACGCACGATCTGTATGTTATTAGCCTTTTAGTTTGAGGTCCCAGTTGGATTCGTGCCCAATCCAACCCTAACGTAACCCACCATAATCCAAATCTCAATTGGGGTATACCAAATGTACTGTCTCACTCCATGGGTTCTGGCTCCATAGACAGTTTTTGAAATGGACGTATGATGCCAATGTTATGGACAAAAGAGTAGAAATGGGTCGATATTGGTCTGGGTCCATTCCGACCCAATCGGTCCAAACTGGCCTGATCCGACTTAGTTTGGGTCGACCCAGACTGACCCACAAGGTCTATCCCGGCACGTGGTGCGGCCTGTTCTGGCGGCCCAGCCTGGCCGCATGCGGGGGGGGGGGGGGGGGTCGCGCGCTCCCAGCTCTTAAACACATTACAACATAGACATTCAGTTTCCTACCAACACACAGGACCCAAAACGGTCCCACTCATTAAAGCTCGGCCGGCCGAAACGGCCGGCACTAGGGTTCTCCCGGTGGCGTGTCATGTGCTGCCGCTCTGTGGCCGACCAAATGTCGGCTACACCTCTGCCATCTGTCGCAGCTAGAAGGGACACAATCCCTTTCTCCAAAGGTGGCGCGTCGTGCGCCGCCCCTCCACTGTCAGCCGAAGCATCGGCCGCCCTCCGTTAACTTCTGTGGTAGACAATATCCAACCTCCCTCTGCCCTTCACGTGCTGTTTTACTCTTCCAGTGGCACAGGCGCACGCCGCCCCTATTCCATGCGACTATCCCAGAAGTTAGTCACCTCCTTCATCCACCGTGATGAATACAACATCAACGAAGAAATAGTGGAGGGATCAAGTTTTGTTTGTTTGTCCCACACCCTACGCATTAGTTCGGTATCATGCAGATCAAGAGGATTAATTTGACTCAAACAAAAAATAACAAAAAAACCCCTACCTCGAAGGTTTGTTAACGAGGGTCGCGAGGAAGGAGATGATGTCATTGTGGATAATGACATCGGCATTCGTAGTTCTATAAGATGCTTCTAAAGCCAGATCGCATGTCGTCCTCATTCTTCAATTTCGTAGTGCTTTCTTCATTAGAGATTGAAGAATCCCAAATAGGTTCTCTCATATTTTTTCATTTTTCCAACCCTTTCCCCGATTCCACTAAAAATTAAAAGCCAACATAATATTAATTAAGTAGATCAATTATGTTGGAACAATTAAAAATGTTGACACATCTCATTTACTATTATTTGGATCCAACAAATAAATGGGGGAGTTGGCCTAATTTATTTAGGGAAGTTGAGAGGTTTTCTCCCATTAAAGGGGTTCGGGTGGTCCCCACCACTAGAATTAAATTTGGGAGTTTTAGTTCATTTGTTCCCCACCTCTTAACATCCACCTAGAAGTTTCAAATAAAAAATAAGAATGTTAAACAATTTTTTTGTTACCTTTTCCACAAAACGGTTAAATACTATCTTTTACCCTAAAACTACTAAGGGTGAGGTAATGTTCTCTTTAATATAATACCAGTGTTGTGCGTTCAATGGTGCCCTCCGATTTCAATTACAAGCACCACAACAAAAGTTACAAAAACCTGCTCTCACATTTACTGAATGTACCTCAAACAAAGTTCTGAAATTCATTTCAGGAAAACCATGCGTCATAATCATGCACTGTTAATTTTTGGGGACACGTAATATTGCCATCGAATTAAAAAAATTACATGGAAATTACAGGTCTTTATATAACATGGTAAAACAATTAATAAAAAATAAAAATTATTTTATTCATGTAAAAAATTATCATAATTTTATTATTGAGGAATATATGTAACGTTCAAGATGATTCAAACTCATGTTATGTTACATTATTATTTAAAAACAACGTTTTAAATGTTTTCAGGATTTATATTCTAATTTCTTTCCATCGATATCCAAATTTTTATAATTAATTTATTGATTAATTTATCTGGATATAAATTAAATTTTTATGAAATATCAGGTCACATTTCATTTTATTTCAATAGTTTTCAAAGAGAATATTGTTTTTGAGTTTTATATGTCACTTTTTAAACATCATTAAAGAAGGAAAAATATGAATGTTCTATTTTAATGTATATAATGTTAGTTGATTTTTCCACTATCATAAAAATTATTTAATGTTTATTTAATTTTTAATATTTCATGTTTTCTTATAATAAAAAACGAACTTACCCTATTTTATTCTTATTTTAGGAGTAGAGGATTAAATGGAATGGATATTTAAGTATCCGATTTTTTTGGGTGTAAATATTATTTGTTTATATTATTTATTGTTTAATGATTATATTATTATTATAGGGATTCTAATAACATGAATGGGGTTTTTTTTAAATAAATTATCGATGGTTTATTTATAAACGAAGGATATGTATATCCTTTACAGCCCTATAAAGAATTGGGTAAGAATTATGTTAGAAGTAACCAATATTGGTTATTACACATGTCATATAGATGGTATGAGTGATATAAAAAGGATTTCACAATTTGGAAAAATATTTATTTTTTATTTATATGGGTTTTAAGGAAATATAATTATTTGAAAAGGTGGGATAATGATATTATGTTTAAATGAAATAATATTCTTCTTTTTTAGGGTGAAATATATAACTATTTGAAAAAGTTATTATAAGTTTTTTATGATCGTAAATAAAACATTATGAGTCATATTTTTTCTTTTCTAGTTTATTATTAAAATATGTGTTCATATATGTTTATTTATTTTCTATGAAAAATTTAATTTATATCCCAACTCTTTCTTAGTTTTTTATAAGTATTTAAGGACTATTAGGTTTCTTTTTTCATTATTATATGTCCTTTATAGATATTTGCTTACACCACCCTTGTTTTGTTGTTCATTTCAGAGTGTTTTGAGAATGAGTAGGGATAAGTATGAGATAATTTATTTTGAAAATATTTAATGAAAATAATACTTCTTATTTTATAAATGTTTTTATAATGTGAAAAGTCGATATTGAAAAGTTACGTCCATTTTGTGATGTAATATTTATTTATTTAAGGTTGATGGACTAATTCTGTAAAAATATAAATTGTATGGATCCTAAAATGTATAAAAATAGATTATTATCTAAAAACTCATGATTATATAATATTAAAGGAATTTTCCATACAATTATAATAAATGTAAATGTATAGATATCTTTAGAGTGTAGGATGTTATATGAAACTAAGTTAATAGTCAATTATAACCACTGGTATTAGTGTGTAAGGGAGAATTATAAATATTTTAGATAAATATAAATGGTTTAATAGAGTATATCATGGTTAAGGATGTCTTAGAGTTTATCATCCACATATTATGGTCTATTATGATTTTATTGAAATAATTATACTAATTTTTTATTTTTTTAGGAAATGGATGGATCCAACCTGAACCAAACTAATAATATTTTTGAAGAAAAATATGGTGGTTGAATGAATAATACACACATTGTAATGGGAGTGCTGGTGATAAATATTGGGTCCATTCATTACCAGATTTCTCGAGTTACAATTAATAACATGAACTAAGGTGACTAAAATAATGAAACAAATAAGATATAAATGAAGATTCATGGTTGTTTAAGGAATAATGATCATAAACGTAAAAAATATCATTGTCATAAGAGTCAATATTTTTAGATTAATCACTTAGGTTGATGTAATAATAGAATCTGAAGATTATTTATATGTGGTTAAGGATTGTATAAAGAAATTATGTACTAAGAAAAAAAGGAAGATTACAAAAACAACGTGAGGGGGAATAATGTTCATCCTATGATATCAGTTGAATGTGATAAATGTGGAGAGTAGGGGTGTTATGAATATAGATGTCTTAGGTGGAATTTTTAAGAACATCATTAACAAGATAATACATGTTAATTTTTAACAATTCTTCTATTATATTTTAGGATGAGTAATCTATAAATATAATAATACTAGTATGTATTATAATAATGGATTGTGTTATGATATTATTTAATTTTCAGAAATGATTCATACAATTTTCTGTATGATGTATGTACTATTATTGAATATAGAAAAATATGGTTAAAGGACTATGAATATCATTTAATAATTACGTAGTATATATATTTATTCAAGAGTTATAATGTAGCGGAAGTTTTAGGGATAATCCTAATTCTAAAAAAATTATATCTATTTTGATGTTTTATGTGATAAGAGTTGATTAGAGACTTTTTTGAGATTAATAGAAGTTTTTTCGATATTTATCCCTTATCATTAACATGTTTTTTAATAAATGGTAATTTGACAATGGATGATAATAATTTTGTCAAAATAATTTGAAGTTATTGTTAACATTTAGGGTTAATGAGATCTTTTATTTTGAGGTAATTAATAAAAATTAGGATAAAATATTCGTTATGTTTTTGGAAGTTAAGATTAATTTTTAATATCAATGTGGTATACAAATGTTATTTTTTGATAAAGAGATAAATTTTATTTTCAAATAATTTTTATAGTTTGGTAACTTTATATGGTTAAGGTACACAGAAATAATTTTGTATAATATTGGATTTCATTTGAGGATTGAACGAAGAATTATCTTTTTGAATTATATATATTTTTATCTTATATTTATCATTATTTGGTTTATTTATAGAAATTATTATTATATTTTATAGATTATATTATTAGGTAATATACATATTGGGGTGTATAACTTTATGAGTGAAAAATATTGATGAGGGGATAAATGATAAATTAATATTAGAAGAATTATTTTATAATAATTAATATTTTTAGGTATCAAAATTATTCCATAATAAGTTTTTAGAACTATTAGTTTTGTTATTTACAGAATTATTTATTATGAACATTGGGAAATTATATTTAATTTTTCAGATTAAAGTATTATTTCATCTTATGAATGTTTAAATATATTGAAATTATTTTAACTTGTGTTATCCATTTTTGGTTAGGATAATTTTTAATGATATAGGGAATAACATTAGGGTTATGAATGATTTTGGATATTGATATTACTTCTTCATTCATGAAGACTCGCCTTTAAAACTCACTATTTTTTGGAAAATAGTTGATATTTTGGTGGAAATTTACTAAAGGATGAAATTTTACATTTCGAGTAAGTATATTTCTTTATTTTGTTATTATATATGGTAAATTAATTACTTAAATACATGATAATGGTCTTAGAAGAAAAATTTAATCCTATATCTTTTTTAATGAATCGATAGAATTTTCACGTATATTTAGAATATAGTTTTTTCATCCTTAACATTCTCATGAACATTCACTTTCATGCGATCAATTATCTATGTCAATCACTGTATGTATTTCTAAATTACCCATTTCTTCCATATCCATATTTTCCTTCCCTAAAAATCCAATTAGGAAACCTAGTTATGTGTTTTTGAGACGACCTTCATATTTTGGTATACAAATTTTGAAGAAATAATTTTATTGACCCTTTTTACAGTGTGTGTTTTCAATAAATAAATTTTCAAATATCAAATAAATTATTACCACATTCAAGATAAAAAATAATGGATGAAATTTATTAGGGTGATGGAACACTCTATGTTTTTAAATTAATATTATTATTGATGGATTTCATAACACACGCCTCAAAGCATTAAAATTTTTGGATATACTATAAAATATAATTTTCTAAATGTGACTTTTTTATTCTATCAACCCAATTAGAAGGTCTAAATAATATTTACTCCATTAGGAAATATATATATATATATATATATAATACTAAAAAAAATTGATTATTAGTTGGTAGGAAATAATAACTCAATTTTAAGTAATGTTATTTTATCCTTCAAATATAAATTTTCATCGTAAATGATTTTTTTATGAGTGAATATTATAATTAATTTTAATAAATTTATAAAAATTGTATTTTATAAACATGAAAACATTTACTAGATAAGAAAAAAAAAATTAACAAGGTTTCAGATTTTTTTTATATTTCTGAAAAGATTTATTCTCAAATGAATAATGAAAATAATGATTTTATTAAAAATTCAACTTTTATTTAAAGCATTTTAATGAATTTTTTTCATTATTTATAACAATTTAATTGTACATTTTTATTGAATATAAGAAAATTATGGTCGTTGAATAAGAAAATTATGCTTGGATTTTGTAGAAATAAAATTATACATAAAGAGTATTTTTCTGAAAACCTACATTTCATCATGCTATGTGTGTTAAAATTAAATTTAAATAATATATCTAGTAGTATTTTAAGACTAAATAATGAATTTTATATTTTCAAATAGTAAGTAATTATTTTGAAAATAGGTCACTTTTTTTTTACATTGTAAATAACAACATTAGTAAATTTTTGTCTCCTTTATAAATGAAATTAAGGTAATTAAGGATAAAAATAAATTGATAATGGGAAAATATGACCCAAAAAATTATTTTATTTGATTTTATTAATCAATATCATCTAGAATCAACCAAAAAAATCTAATATATGACATTTTTCCATTGATACCTGCTTTTTTCCTTTATAATTTTAATGTAATCGATAAATTCAAAATTTTCACACAATTTCATTTAATATGTTAAATATTTTGTGACAAAGATAAAAAAACATATGTTATGTTATAAAACATTATTCTAAATATTAATGGATTATTTGATTAATTATATTTTGCATTTAATTTCTACTGATGAAATAATTACCTTAAATACTTACAAAACATCAACATGTTATTTATTTATTTAATAGAAAAATAAATAAATATTATTAGAAAAATTAAATGTAATATAATTTTAATGAATTATCATGTTCAAAAAAATTAGTAAATATATATAAATATTTTTTCATGTGTGAAATGATTGTATTTAAATTCCATTACTATCATTTATTTTTTATTGTTATTTTAAATGAACAATTCCAAATATAATATTAATGATATTTTTTAATAAATAATGTTTTATGAAATGATTAAAAAATATTAATCACTTTATATTTAGTAAATTGAATGGTATATGGTTGATAAAATTTGCCACATACCATTTACGTGTCAGTTTCCTTCTTATAGTAAATTAAATATCTCCTTTAGTGTAAAAAATAATTATATTGTAGTAAGTGTATAAATGGTTAATGAGGTGTTAAAACAAATAGATAATGGCGAAAACACTAGATAAATAGGTCAAAAAATATTGTATGAGAGGATATAGATTCATAAAAATTTTATCCTATAATTTAAGAATTTTGAGAAATTTTTAATTGAAAACTAATTTAAATTAATTTTATACGTTAATTAATTCCAAGAGTACCCTTTCCTTACTTATACAAGGGAACCTAATATCCTCTCTTTATCACTCAGTTCAAGAATAATATATCACCCAAGACCTACCAAAATAAATTTATTAAATCCATTCCACATATTAAAGTCCTCGGTTTGAATAAAAAATCATCCAAGGAATTGTATTGGTGTAAACTGTAAGAGGTTGTCTGAAAAATATTTATTTTTTTTAACCTAGCATTTTTTTATTTTTTTATTCTTCAAAATACAGTGAATATTATTTAACCCTGAATAATTATTACTGTAAAAAGTATTCATTAAATTTTATATAATTATTTCATTGGATTAATTTATATCAATCTCATATTCTATTAATTGTGGAATTAAAAAATTGTTTGTGTTTCTGACAAACAACAGACACACGAGCCGATGTGATTTTTCTTCCATCACTGCCTATCACAGTTGGTTATAACCATAAAATTAATGTATATATATAGGATATTGAAGAAATATTTATCACTATTGAAAATAAATATATCACCTATTTTCTTACCATTCTATCCATTAAAAAATGATAACATCATTCATGCGTACGTGTGGACTACCTCATCTATAATGTGATGTGAGTTATTTTTAATCGAAATATAACACTTATTTTTTAAAAATATATATCATTGTAAATTACATATAAAATTAATTAAACAAATTTAAAAATTACACTAATATAATATGGGGTTAGACATGTTAGAAACATACGTCACCAAAAAAATAGACTATATGGCCCCATCAAAAAACAACACTTAATACTGAGGTATGTAAATAATTTGAATTTATATCATATAGATGGTATTTTTAGGTTTATAGATTTATATAATTATCCCTTAAATCATACATAAAAACTTAGAAATTACAATGTAGAAACTTCTACTCAGTATCAATTTTTTTATAAAACAGAAAACATCTAAATGAAACATGGATTTGTTTCACGTTTAAACTTCATAACTTTTCCTCGATCCTATCATTGACAATATACTTATTTAAATCCTATTTTTTATAGAACAAGGGGAGATCATAAATATATTAGTAAGAGATACAAGAAGAAGTAAAACTGTTATTATTATAAAAACTTGTAATGCATGAATAATTTATCATAAAGAAATACTTTTCTCCTTTAAGTAGTAAATACTCTTCAATGAAAATAGGATCATTTACTACCATTTTTGTAACCAAAATATTACCATAAAACAAATATAAGTTACATAAAACATATAATGGTATCTTGTAACATAATCATACATAAATGGAATAACCATTCAGTCGACATCCAAAAATATCACTAAATGGAATATCCATATGGCCAACTTCCATACCCAATGTGTTGGAGGCTATAATGTAACCACTAGTCCTTGTTTTATAATGAAACCACCCTTTTCTAGTTTATCACATAACAACCCATTGGTGAGGATTAAATTTATATAATGGTTGAAAATAAATATTTATAATAGTGCATGAAACACAATGAAAAAACATTTTTTTTAAAGAATATTTTTTTAAAAAAAATGATTTTATAGAATTATTTATATTCAATTTATAAAAATAGAATTAGTATAATTATATTTGATAAAATTAAACATAATTTTTTCAGAATACAAAAATATGTTTATATTTGAAATTACATTGATTAAAAGTAATCAAATGACTGTTTTTTTAAAATATTTATTTTTTAATATCCACAAAAAATCAACATTTTTAGAAAAATCCAGAATAATTATCTGAACATTATTTTTAATCTATAAACGTAATTTTTTCCATTTTATCAAATATATTTTATAAAATTACAAAAAATTAATTAAAATATCTATAAAAAATGAAAGGAAATTATTTCTTACAATAATGTATTTGTAAACCATAAAAATATTTTATTCCTTTTTCATGCCAAATTATCATAATTAAATAATTGTTAATTCACTAAATTGGATACATAATCTATTTATTTAATTATAATATTTTATCAATTTTTATAAATTTAATCAATTAAGATTAAAATTCATATATAACATTAAAATAGTTTTTTGAAAAATATATCATATATAATCGAAAAGTTTTTATATTCATTTCTAGAAAATTGTTAATAAATATATGATGGATTATTATTTTAATGGATGAAAAAAATTTAATATATATTTTCCTAATAGGGATATGATTATTCATTCCAACTGAACCTACAACTATGTTATAACCGTCATATTTAAATAATAACATTTCTATATTATGTCACTATTAATTTAATCATGGTGTTGTGTGTTTGAGAATATATTGAATGTAATATTATTAAATGAAAATTAGCTCTAATATATTAGGGTTTCATAGTATACACCACTTATTGAAATTTATTCTTCTCTATTATAATTTCTGACAAAAAGAATTTGTTAAAATAAATTAATGAATCAATTCCATAAAGTAGAATGATATATATTTATATTTGGAATGAGTTATCATTTAATCAACATAAATTAAACTTCCTTTTGAAAATAAGATTAATTTCTACATTAATAATAGATATTTATGATTTCATAATCATTTAAACAACCATGTATTTACCATTATAAAATTCAAATATGTGAATGTGTTTCCAAATGTGTACCTTAATAGTTCAGTGATGAACTATAGTGGATTAATATTCCTCTTACATGAGTTGATAAATTCACTAACAACATTGATGGAGAATAAGAATTAATATATTTAATTTAAATCTTTCCATTCCATAATTATAATTTATTCCTTTAGTTGTTCTTTTATTAATTTCCACTTTTATAACAATTCTCACTCCCAAAATTGAATATTCAAGATTCATTTTATATTCATTAAGAACTAAAATCAACATCCAATAGATCAAAATATCCCTAATAGTATGAAAACATATTTATTATATATATATTTATTAATAAAAAATTATCTAGAATATGGTAGATAATATTTAGTATAAGTAATCCTTCATATGAATAAATACTATATTAACATACATATTCTAAATAATAACACCCATGGTACAACATAAATCATTCCATAAATTGGTAACTATAAATACATCCAATATAATATTGAATATGGACAAAACCTGAGAAACAATAAATATTAAATCTCGTATTTTTCTTATATCAATAAAGCAATTATCTCTTAACAAAATTAATAAAAAAAAATCAATAATAAAATTATATATGCTTTGAAATGATAACTCAACCTGTATTCCTCCAAAACAATTATTATTTCCATTTACCATAATCAAATAATTTTACCAAAATTAAGAAATTCTTCAATGATAAATTTAATCACATAGACATCTATTTACTTTTTAATATCAAGATTATGTATATGCTAAAACATTAAACCCCAAAATATATAAAACTATTTATTCTAATTTACCATAATTACATTAACATAAACGATCATATTAAACCTAAATCATATCAATAAATTGAAAAATATTTTCAAAAAATATAATATCATTCTTCCTAAAATTTCATTTTAACTACAATATATAGTAAATTTAAGGGATTTATTTCTAAAATTATCTCCCAAAAAATCCGTAATCATTTTAATATAACATCACATAAACCCTCAAAAGAGTATATACACCTTTATAGTATGATCTATGTGATACTTATTATCCCATGATGGCATCTGAATCTCCAAAAATATCATCATATAAATCATCAAATCCTCTAAATTCATTTAACAATATCAATTTTTCCACAAAATATAGTTACTATTTAATTAAAAACTCATGTTTTTACTTAAATATGGATCCCCAAGTAGAAACATAGGAAATTAAATTTTTTATAATAATCTTTATGACCAATTAAAAATATTTTGAAATGTTGGGTTTTAAAAGAACAAACTCTAATGGTCCAAAAAATAATGAAATAACTTTGTCGATTTTGATAATCATGAATTCCCATAAGAAAATTTTCCATTTATAAATAATATTATTTTTTCTCCAAAAATAATTTAAAAAAATCATGAAATAAAAACCAATTTAAAAAATATTTAAATTAAATATATCACCATAAATATTAAATTAAAGACACAATAATGGGGTTTTCATGTAGAGAATGGGTACTAATGAAACAAATTTCTTAAATAAAATTCAACCATAAAAGGGGAATTACATGTTCATTTAATCAAAATCTCATTAGATTAACTCATTGAATTAAAAATAATACATAAAAATAATTTTAATGAATATAATATATTGGTAGGTATCTTTGGACAATATATTCACAAACTCTTATAATCAATCTTTTGAGAACTATTATACATAAAATACAACACGATTTATTTAAATATATCTATTACCCAAATAAATATATCATTCACTAATTAATTGGTGTTCTATATTAAGATAACTAATAATAATAAAAAATTTAATCAGAAGATAATAAACAATAATTATTTTTCATAATAGAATTTCTCAAATTATTTTGTTTATCACATAGGCAAATGTATATTCAGGATTCACATAATGATCGTGATAAATAATATATATTGTTGAAAACATAAAAATTGATCTAAAAAATAATGGTAAAAATGATATTATATCGGATAAACATGAATAATTGTATAGTAATTTTCTAAAAAAACCCATTATAGTGGTAAATTTCAATAATGTTGTATATGATAAAAAAATATACCATTGAAACTTTTGTAAAAATATAATAAAATATCCAATGTGGAAAAAACTAGAAATATTTTTAAAACACTCATAAATAAAGTAAAACCTGGTTTATAATGAATATTTAAATAAATTTAAATAAATTAAATACATATATTTTTTTAATAACTAATGATATGGGTGAAGAGAGATAAAAATATTTTAAATTTTAAATTAAGGTTTCAAAGGGAATTCCATTGAACCATGTCTGACATTCCATGTACATGAATTAATTCCAATTTTAAAAAAATTAATTTTTTACGTTATTAAGATACTATTTCACAATTACACCATTAATATTTTTTATTTTATTTCATTTATAACTAGGCCATACATTTTTATTCAATTAGTTGATTTCATTTCAGAAGTTTTTAGAATGTTCGGTTCATAATCCCAAAAAAACACAGGTAGGATTAACATAGTAAAATGGTTAACTATTAAATCATATCATTAATATTAATCATTATATAATATTAATTTTTTATTTAATATATTTTTAAAACCATTCCAAAATAGGGATCATGAATCATGAATCATATCACTTTGTGCAGGCAGTAGTCCACATGTACATTTGAGTGACATTATCAGTTTCAAATGGATTGATGGGTATGATGATAAGTAATAAATCATCCTTCCCAAATCATAATTAATTAAAAATTATGTTATAAATTTATTAATTTCATCATAACAACCATCCTTGTGAGTTTTATATGAAAAAGTAAAATCAACTCTTAGTGGATGTGGTATTTTAGACACACACATGAGCAATCCTTTCAATTCCCATAAGATGGTATAAGTGATGAAAAATGGTTTTTAAATAAAAATAATAATATTTAACTATGTGTTAAATATTAATGTTATCATTCTTTAATTGTTATATAATAATTTAATGATTTGTAATAATAAATAAACATGAAAACACTCAGACAACAGTTATACCAATACATTGAAAATCTTCTTTTCACATACATATTGGCCTTATATGTTGGTATTTTGTCAATATAAGAAACAATAAAATATGGGGAGGAATTTTGGGATGAAATTTTATTATGTATTTTTTAGCTAAATGGATCAAAATATCTGGATTGAAGAGAATAAGACATCCATTTATAATTGGGGGCTGTGAAACTATTGTAAATACATCAAATATTAATATATAATACGTTTCTAAAACAAGTAAAATAATTAAAAAATATCATTTATTTTAATATAAGTAGTATAAGGAAAAAATTAATTCAAAAAATTAAATGTGGACATTTTTTTTGTCCATTTTAAACATTATATTTTGGTTGAATACAATCTTTAATCGTTTTAACTTTAACCGTGATAGTAGAATGTTTAATCTCTATTGGTAATGAAGGTATATTGAAAAATTAAAACGGCAAGATAACTGGACAATTTATGTTAGCTTAAAAAATATCCCATCCAATTTATAAATTATTGTATTTATATGAATTTCTTTTGATTTAAAAAAAATAACATTAAAGACCAATCAATATCATTTTATTGATTGTTAAAAAAATCACTTTAGACTTATCAAGACAATAATGTAATTAGGGGATAAAATATTTTAGTATTCCATATTTTTTATAATTATCCAACCAATTAATGGTATAAATTTCTTTTCTAAAACTTCTTCCTTTTAATGTTTTTAAAATATTTTACATACTTTTTTCACTACTTCCACTAGAAACGTATTGACATTTCCTAAGCATTTAAGGTGATTATAAAATCACTAAAATATAAAAATATATTTCAATATTAAATATTTTTTCATATTAGTAAATTTTATCTAGTATATTAATTAATATATCATTGAGATATCTATCTATAACAGGGATACATAATATGTGAGAGAGAGTTACATTTTTTTAATTACACCTAAATTAAAATTATATGAGCTTTGTAATAAAAGACAAATGGCACAAAAATTCCATATTATTGAAGGTAGGATGGTGATGAAAAAATCATCTAATGAATCAATTTTATGTTTCATAGTTATTTTATGACCTTACCCAACAATTTTTACAATTTTTAACTCATGTTACGCATTACTGTGATGAAAACCCATTATAAAGATTATTATTTATTATGAATAAAAATAAAAGGAAATAAATTTATTAATTTTAATATAATGATTTAAAATATGAAATAAATTTTTAATGATTCAATTTAAATAAGTGGTAAAATATTATTTTAATATAATTGTAAAAAGTTCAATGGAAAAAAGTTTTCTAGAAAAATAACTATTTTATACATAAAAATGATTTTATACTAATATCAAGTTTAATGATGTCTCTAATTGAATTATTGGAATTATTTTTTTAAAAAAATTAATTCTATTTTAATCTTAAATAAATCCATACCAAAGTAAAACATTTACATGACTTTGACTAAATGTTAATAAATTAAATTTGTTGCACAATTGGTGTTTTTATCTATTTATCAAAAAATAAACCATTTCATAAAAATCCACAACATTTATCATAAGATTATTTCGGCATGATTATTGGAAGAAATATATACATTTAAATAAAAAAAATTCCCAAATTATAAGAAATTATTCATAGTATGAAAAATCAAATGCAATAAAACCCATTTTGGAAGAATATGTATTTTTGAAAGACTAAATGATACTATTCCCATTAACTAAAATATAAAAATAATTAAATTAATGATAATTCAATAAATTTTATATAAAAAAGTAATTTTTTTACTCTGGTTTATAATTAGTAATTAATTTAATCTATTAAGATAAAAATATATTTCAAACATTATTTTATTTGTTAAATATAAATCTTCTACTTTATTTTTTACTATTTATTTCTAACAAATTAATAATAAATGTTTGATTGATTATTAATTTTTCTAAGAAAACAATTTATTCATATATTTTTATAATACTGGTAATCTTATTCGTACTCACCAGAATAACTACTATGTTATAGCGGTCACATTTATATAATAATATTTATATAGTATATAATCATTTAGTTAAGATCAGTGTTGTGTATACCACATTATAATGAATGTGATATTATTTAAATAAAAAAATATTATATTTTATATTTTAATTTTCTTTTAAAGAATTTTTTTGTAATTAATGTCACATAGTGTAGCGGATTAATAGACACTTCATATGGTAGAAATTGGGGCACACTATACATAGTGCATATCTCTAAACTATGTTTTATAGATTTAGTCTCTACATTTGTCTGTTCAATAGATTCTTATTATAAAAATTTAATGGAATGTTTTTTCAAGTGAGTCACGAATCATGTAATATTATAACCACATTATATCAAAGTGTTTCATCGTATATATTTTAATTACAATGATGTATAAAGGTGATATTGAAGGACAATGTTGCATTTAGTACCAATGGAATCTGAAATAAAAAAAATTATTTACAAGTGAAAATTTACAAGGTAAATTGACCCTAAAGAGAATGTTGGATTAGTTATGTTGCTAATATATATTGATCTATATTATAGTTTTTAAAACATTACTATCTCGGTAGATGAAGAGGATCAACCATGAGTTATTTTATATGTTGATGTGAGTAAATTCATTATATAAAAATAGTATATAATAATACAACCATTTTGTTATGTTAATATGATGGATAATTATTCAAATGGATTCCCAATAGTTTCACTTATTGAAATTAATGATGAAAAATTGAGTATTTTATTTAATGATATGATGATATATGATAAATTTTTATGGAAGTTTAAATGAGACATCAAATTTGTCCAAAATATCGAGTCAAAAAAAATTTGTGAGGGAATATAAAATATCCATGTCTAAAATCAAATTACTAAATACAAGGATATAACTTATATGGATAAAACAAAAATGAATAGAATAATAAAAAAATATTGGAATATGTTTCATGAATTTTTTTTGAGTCATCACGAGGAAAGAGTTCAAAAATAGATCAACTATATGAATGAAAGAATAATCAAAAAGAAAATTTATATAGATATTTAATACATGAGGGGAATGATTTATTTTTTATTTTTTTTCTACATTAAACCATCCTTTTCTCCTCCCCACCTACCATTTCAACCAAATTCTACAAATTATACCCTTTTGGACGATAGGGATAATGATTGTTCTAAAAATATTCATGGTTTATTCTAGTTTGTGGTTTTTAGAATTAATTATTATGTTTGAAAATTATTATATTATATTATTCTTATTCATCATTAAATTTATTTAGTTATTATAAATATGATTATGGGGTCGTAGGCCTCAGTTTAACACACCCCATAATCCTACATAACTCTTTATATAAAATCCTTATAGGAGGATATTTTTGGGTTATTGTAGTTGCTATAGCAATTAATCCAATTTAGGCACTTATGCAATTAGATTGGTAGTACGGGTCACATGGACTTTTGGAAACCATTGGAATTCAAAACAAATGGAATATGGGACAAATATAGTTATTGAGAAATCTAATTTTGGGGCACAAAAGTAGTCATACCAGACCACATAAGAAAATATCCCAAAAGATGAATTAGAGAAAGTAGCTTTCACTAGTGAAGATATAACCATATTGGAAGGATGTGAGGGTGTAGTAATCACCATTGGTACCAGGAACCGTGGATCAATGCATGGTGAAATTCTATACATTCATCTATATGTGGTTAGTTGCTAGGATCATTCAGTGATACAAATTGTGAGGGGATGTAGACCTAGTGTAGCCATGTTTATTGTCCTTCAGTCCTTATTTTGGTACTTAAGCCTCATTATCATCAAGTCATGTATTGGGCCTTAACCATTTAGGCATATAGATCATGCGTGGGTTCCCAATCAACCCATTAATAAAGGGGATTATATGTAAAAAATAAATAAAAATATATTCCCTTTGGACTATTCACCATGTTATTATAAAATAGTTATGAAGTTTTATTCATACTATTTTATCTTCTTGATGAATATATTCTTACATTGAGAAAAGAATCAATTAATATTATATAGATTATTCATATAATTCCTATAAATGTAATCACATTGATGAATTATTTTAGTAATTTTATCATCTTTCAAAAAATTACCCATCTCATGATATTGATGAGAGTAAGAAATAAACAATTATATTAAAACTAGAAATTATAAATTAGTTTTTATTACTACCCACCACTAGAAGAAAAAATATTTTGTTTATTATTACTCAAAAAAATTCCCATTTCCTCCAAAATACACAATATCTTTCATGATCTCCACAATTATTAATATTAAATAATAATCTATCTATATTTATTCCCTAATCCTATATGAATTATCACTCAGAAATTTTCTTATCACTCTCAACCTTATACAGAAACATATATAAAACAAAATTCAAACTCATTCACACACACTCACACCAAACATGCACAAACACACACACATACACCATTGTTCCCTTATGTTAGTTCTGTTTTGTTTTTATTGGGAAATTTATTACCTTGTATTTTATATTAAGGACAATGAAATAAAATTCATTTATTTTTATTGTGAAGAACATATGAAATGATATGATAATGATACTGTAAATATATATATTACCAGATTATCCGTAACTGATGATCATCATATTGGGTTTTAATAATATTTTAAGATCAGTATGTGTTTAATAACTTGAATACAGACACATCTAATCATTATGATATATAAATTGGAGAAATATTTTAAATATTGTACCTCATATAGTATACCACATGGAATGTCAAATTTATATATCACTAGAGTTACAATGTTAACATTGGTTATATATCCATCACCATGATTTTTTAAAATCTGTTCCCAAATTTTAATGTTTCATTATTTTATACACATATATGGTCATTTGAGAATTTAACATAATTATAGGTAATTGAGAATGATACAAATATAGCCTAGGGATTTGATTATCCATGATAAGATGTTCCATCCTATATGACATGTAATAAAATCATAGGCCATAATTGGGATTTTCATAAGGGTAAGGATATGAAAATTAAAATTACATGTGATGTAATTAAATAATATTTAATCAATTAAAAATTGTGAGAAAGAGATAAGTTATAGAAGAATAAAATTATCTATGTCTCATGGTAAATCTCAATGTATAGAGAAAAGGAACATAAATAATGGACATGTGGTTTACGGGATCCCAATAAACATATTTATAAATAGGGTATCTATGATTTTTTTATAAAAAATTATTTTATTTTATGATTATAATGGATATTCATGTTGAATACAAACATTAAAAAGTGATCAAGTGGAATTAAATAATTTTAAACAATTTTTTATTGTTTGGGATAATGCGATTATTCGATGAATTACAATTTTTATGATTATAATAAAAACATATATATTTTCTATTTTATACATTTTAATATTTTATTATATAAAAAAACAAAAAAATAAAATAAAATAAAATAAAAATAAATGACAGTTTTTATATAATTAATGAATTATTTATATTAATTATTTATACATATACACGAGGAAATTTTAATGTCCAAATGATATTTGGTATTAGACATTGAGTAATGAGATTCAAAGGACCATTACCTGATGAAAACTCATTTTCACTTCTAAAGGGGCCATTTAAAAGCCTCATTTACGAAGTTTAACCAATCCAAAATACCATTAATGCACCTCTCCTGGTATTTTTGGAAAAAATCCATTTTTATATGCAATTTTATTATCCAAATGACTGTTGGAGGCCATTTGTTTCCCATATATTGTTTTAATATGAATTTAGAAACATTTGATTCCATTTAAATCACCATTAACTATAAATTTAATGGTTGGGTGTTAGTATTCATCTCATTGAGAAGAAGACAATGTGGTTCATGGAGTTCTATAGATTTTCATATCCAAGAGATTTTCACATATTTCATCATCCATGAGGTTTCTCGTGTCATTATCATTCATTATTCAACAATTTTCCGCAATGTGGTGAATGTAATTGGTTGGATGTGAAAAGAATCCTACCAAGAATTACATAAATATGGTTGTGATTGGATACCAATGGTTGATAGAATATGAAAATTTTATATTAATTAAAATAATACAAACCTTTTGGGGAAGATATATTTTTAATTTGTTGTGTTTTCATTATTTTTTTGATCCTCAATGAGTTTGGCTAATAAATTCTAAAAATATTTTATATCAGTATCCTTATAAAAACATACCAAATAAATGGATAAAATTTATTATATATTTTTTGGAATTCAAATGCATAAATGGGTGATGAAGTGTGGTTCTAAATCCAAGATCTCTAATATTGATACTAAAAAATCATCATCCCCAGTGTGAAGGGAAATACCGTATTATCGCAAGGTCACGTTGATGTAATGATAAATTTGATCATGTGATGACTATAACCTGAAAACTCTTACAATGGAAGTAGGTCAAAGGTTATGGGATTATGAATTCTTAGAAAAAACCATAGATAAATGTGTATTAATTTCAAACTCTCAACTTGAGAGATCTATTTCTGATGAAATGTTCTTCATTACCCCAACGTGTTGGGGAAATATAGATCTTTTATTGGTTTATATGGGTTCTATGTGTATATAGGGGTATGATAACACTACACTAAAAGTTGTATTAAATATACACATATTTAATGAAAAATAGAAACACTAAATCATAAAATATTTCTGATATATTCACATTATATAAAATTCAATTCAAACTCACATGAATCATTTATAGAATATTTAAATTATTTATTACACTTCCAATCGGAAATTCCATGTAGAGTTTTTATTTTTAGATCCTATATGAAATAACACATTCCATTTACAATAGATCCCCAAACCCATTAAGAATGATATAACTTTATATATTTTTGAAATAAATATAGAGTCATAGGAATATTCTATTTAACATTATTAAATTATTTAAAATTTAATATTATAAACAATTATGTGATTTATGTTATTAAAATCAGTATGTATAAGATAATTTATTTAATTACTATAAATATAATCATGTACGGTATGTATGAGATACATATAATATTAAATGTGGGAATATATATAATATATTTTCATAATAATATACCCAATATATGATCTTGAATAATATTATCATTTTGTAATATGATGATCTATAAATTATATACGTTGTTCTATATTGAAAATCAATAATATATCTTCTACGAGATGACAATTGTATGATTTATCCTAATGTAATGTTTGTGTGATAATTTACTAGATAACCCAATCATATTCATTCCTTTAGGTATGGTTTTGATAATATTATTTGGATGAATTTGTAAATACATGGTTCAGTCAATAATGTAAGAGTTATATTATAAATAATTAAACATATTTTCTATATAAGAATGAATACCTTATGTCATAACCTTCCCCCCAATGGTACTCCTCCAAGGATTATTTAGAAATAATGAGGATAGTGATCACCTAAATCCCATATTTAATAGGATAATATTTGGTAAAAAACAATGAGGGCATAATGACCATTAAAAATGCGTGGCATTACACTCTAAATTAATACAAGGAAGAGATATATATGAAAATTTAATCAATAAAAACATTTTAAAAATATAAAAGATATCCTAATAATATATATTAAATTTCATACAATACTAAAACAACTAAAAAATCTATATCTACCAAATGGAAACCATGAGTGCGAACATAAATCCTAAAAATGTATTTCAAATCCATAAACTAGTAATATCTATTAAAATCGTCCACATTATATCACATATATTAAAAATGGTTTATACACATGTTGGTTAATCATAACAGGTATACTCAGTAGGATCATCCATATATCCTCTCATGAAAGATATAAATAATTAAGACTAAATCTAAATGAACAATATCTAAATTGAACTTTTCATTTAAACATGTATATTGGGATCCATTCCACACCATAAATAACTCTATCCTAGTATCTCAAACAAGAGATCATTTTCTATGCTAATAAAACAATGGTACCCTTCTACAACATCCCAACCATGTTTCCACTATGCCCCAACATCTGACATCCTGATATTTTCCTCTCTAAGATAATCCATCCTGATTTCAAGTGTGATCAGGTATCATTACAAGGAAATCATATATCCCATCTTCACAAAACCACATCCACATTTCCATATAGAAATTGAGTAAATTCTATGATCCTCTACAACTTTAAGTGAATTTATTATACATCGAGTATTTTACATTAATCCATCACAACACACACACCATGTAATATAATTTGATTTGTAACAACCCATACATATCATAACTATAAAATTACATTACAGAATATATTTGTAGATACATGTGTGCGTAATAACCAAAATACATTATATAACTATTTATACATCTATTATAAAATCATATCACCCTAAATACCATCATATAATACTACTAAGAGTTGTGAGTAGGGCCAAAGGGGTAGTCATCCATCTGTTCATTACCAACCTGGATATTGGAAAAAACACCCTCATAGTTCCCATTAGGTTTTCGTAAACCTACCTACATGGGTTGGATATCATATGAAATTTAAAAAAGTATACGATATAATATATATCACATCCACATAATGGGAATAACCGAGTCCTAAGCTCAACTACAAATATTGTCACTCAAAAAAACTAGGCTTCCACTACTACAGATTGAAAATCCTATAAGCACACATGAATTTAATGTGCTATATTTAATTAATTATTTTTGTTCTATATTAAAATTTATGATAATCAATTATTTGTCCACTAATTATCACCATCTAATCAAAATATCATTTTTGAATCATTTAAAATTAATTTTAACCACTCTTTATTATCCTCAAGTGACTTCCATGCACTTATGGAAAAATCCATGCATGTCAATAGTTTCTCAGGATTAACATATTTATTTTAATTCCATAATAAACCGACCACATGTGTTAAAATTTTATTATCCATTTACCATTCTATAATAATTGGGACAAAATAAAAAAATCCCAAATTACCTTAAAGATATGCATAACCATGAACATCTAGCTGCCTTATGTTACAGGGAAAGGAATCCAAATAAACTAGAAACTCATTCATTTGGATCATTAAAATTATTGAAAACAATAATAAAATATTTCAACATCACAAATGGTAATCCTAGATTCAGCCCCTTCTATCATCCCAGTTCCATTATCGACAGTTTCATATATATCGACATGAATCTCACCATCATATTTTTTAATAATGGTATAACCTCAGTGACATATCCCTTATATCATCATCCATCCCAGGATAAGATGACATCATGTAGAAAGGATCATTTATATATAACATAGAAAGTTCCAATAATCAATCATTCTCTATAGGGAAACCAAGCATTAAAAATGAGTCATTCTAACTTCACATCGAAACGGGATCTCTGGTCCCCCAAAATTGTGCATTTAACCAAAATACTAAAATTATCACTCTTGGCCCCAAGAATTTTTATTAATCATAAAACTGGTTTTTATTATATCTATAATTAATTGATTCAATTATCTTAGGTTATATCAACATTCAACCTCATCAGTCAGATATATCATGTTATAAATTTTTTTTAACCTTACATCTAGCATAGGCTACCAATTTAGACAATGTCAAGGAAAATAAAGACACTTTTAACATAAAATTATTTGTTATTCTAATCCACCATGATTTTTTATTAAATATCATTATCTACATCCATTAAAAAATGGATGAAATTATTTAAATTAAACATGAAAAAGTGAAAAAAAAAATTATATAAAATTTCAATAAATAATACTTCATTAAATAGGTATCCCTAATTATTTAACCAAACAACCAAATACTATATACATGTAGTCATACATCTTCCTGAAGAATAAAATAGTAATTAAAACAAAAGAATAGAAAATAGAAAATTTATAGTATATTAGCTATTAAAAAATTAATAAAATCATTTTGAAGTTGGAATGAACATGTGACTAATAACCATAAAAAATTAGTTTTTGATCATACACATACTTAATTATGTTTAATTACACTAACACAAAAATAAAATGAACTATAATTGCATTATGATTTCATTTAAAAAATAGTAATCCATGAATTCTATACCACAAGGCATTTTGATTCTATAAATATAAAATTAATGACAATGAGGTCTATGATCATGCCTCCCTCAAGGAAAAAAGAGATATCTACAAGTGTGTCATGAATAAACCACACTAATAATAAAAAGGAAAACAACATTATAATGATGAAGTTAAAATTATATATCATGTAAATGTAAAATGGGAGGAAACATGATCGAACGAAGAAGAATCAATACTAAGAAAAGGTAGAACTCACCATATATTGCCATAGATTGAGCACGTGATGTTATGGGATAATAAATTTAAAAAGGGGATTAAAATTCATCAAAAAATATATCGACCACCTAGGGATCAAGAGATAAACATGGGAGACAAGTGTGGTTTAATGGGTTTTTATTTATTTATAGTAATTGTATAGAAACCCCACCATGATGTAACCCACCAGACCACACTACCGAAATGGATTCCATGAAAGATTTAATGGTACAACATAAGGGACCATGCCACATCCTTCCTAGTCAAACTACATTTGAGATCCCTAGTGTAGATCATATACAACTAAAAAATGCATTATAAACAATCGAATACACAAAATTTTATAATCCATTATCTAAAATAGAGGATATAGCAAAACTCATCATCCATGTCATCACTACACCATATTGGTAGAACACCCCTCTGAGCATGAAACTAGATACTATTCTTGTAAGCCACAACCACAGGACTATCCTATCCTACAATTCCACTATGTGACACAAATCCCATCCTGGATAAATCACATCATAAACTCCATGGGAAAACCATACGTATACATTAAATAGGCCCAATTTCCCTCTTAGTTCCTTCTCATGACACAACATTAACATCTACTTCATAGAAATAATTCCAGTAGAATAGAATAAGGATCCACATCATAACCATGCCAAAATCATAGTGGAAACCCCATTAGTAATATACTCTTTTGGTTTCCCAAAAATTTATTGAAGAAATATATTTTAGGATTCAACACCTTACAAAAGATAACTCTTAATCCATTTTCATTCCAGAGAATTCAAAACCACAAGTAGAGAGAATTGAATGGGAATGGTTGTCTAAACAACCACCACACAAGATAAATCTAAAGGATATCTCCATATTAGGAGATCAACTACCTCACTGAGAGGAAAAAAGGGAAATCCACATAATAGACCAAATCAAATCCTAAACACAGTATAAGGGACATTTCTCTCAAATTATAGAAATATCAACTAAAAAATATTTATGTTGAGGAAAAAATGTATTATACTATATAAAGAAACATTATAAAAAAATAAGAAATAGTACAATGGAAGAGGTAAAAAACAAAAATATTAAGGTACTGAGCACATATATGTGAACCATTTTCCTAGGTTCTATCCTCCACAACACTATTATGCTACAAGAAATTATCCAAGGGAATACCTTTCCCATAAAAAAAGTTTTCCAATGGTATTAGATCACAATAGGACACTCCATTAAATTTGAATCAAACCCAAAATTATTATAACAACATTCAATGATGCATGGTTTTACATGAAGGCAGTGGAGGAGTTAAAACATGTAAAAGAATTCAAGTATTTGTATCATCTATGGGGATATTCTATCTGATATTCCATGACTCGAATTTTAGAGAACACCTTAAAAGGGACAATTTCTTTGGGAGAAATATTACATCTATGTGAAATCCTATATTAACCAAGATAAGGAGTCATCTTATCAAACAAATGATATATAATATATAACCCCATAGGTATCATCCAAAGATCAACATAACACATATAATGAGACTTCATTAAAATCATCCTTTAATTATAGTCATCAATCATCTCATTCATGTTCTACAATAGCTAACACCCCTAAATTTAATAAACAATAATCCAATATTGAAAAATGGAGAATGGAACTATTTATCATATTGAGAATAAAATCAATAGATAATAGTGATATATTTAATCATATTGTTTTATTAAAAATATCCCAAAGGTAGGGTCCTAATCTACAAACCTCTAACATCAAGGACATAGAAAATCAACACGTGTTAATGATTTTGGATTGCCTTAATTTTCTGATCATTGATATATGTATAAAAATCGTTGATAATACATTAATATGATCCAAAAAATACTATATACCCTTCCACACCCTTTGGGTAAAAAAATGATCATAATCATTTATGATCACCCTTACGAATTTTTGAATCCTCAAAACATCCTCTATAAACTACATCTATAAAAGATCGACTATTCACGACTTCCTAATGACTATAAAATGATTTGATGTCATAAAAAGATATACCATCACACATATAAGATGAAATACTCACTAAGATTATAGTATAATAGTAATTAAGTCCATCAAGATGTACTCCCACTTCTACTAGGGAACATATAATGGATAATAAAAACCTTCAGAAACATGGTTTATTGTCATCACCAATTGGTAAACCAATCATCATGAAAATAACTCTACAACCTTATTATTGAACCTAAGATACCAAAATTGATCACTCAGATCTTGAAACATATTTTTCATACTATAATGTATCTCCAATGGTGATCTATGGAACTAGCGAAGAAACATCACACACTTCACCAAAGGGACATAACCCATTCCCTAAAGAAACTTCTAATGCAAATCATCACCAGACCAATTATCTTGGGAATCTCTAGAGATAAATCAATATCTACATAACTCTAACTCAGGATACCCTAGTTGGGACTCCTCTATCTTCATTAACATAGATAATAGTACCAGTATCTTGGAAATAAAAAATCTACCTCTATCCTATTCTATATCTAGATGCATTCTAAAGATCTCATCCATATTTATCATGAATTATCCCGATTCATGTATATACTGGTGGAAAGACTTCTACATCAGCTCATCAGCTATGAAATTTCCCTTTATTATTGGATATGAAATTTCAATGTCATTTCATTGTATGAATTTTATCCACCTCTACCTTTTTATGTTCATGTCACACTTGTTGAAGACATAAATCGTGATCTTATTATATGTAATAGGAAAAAATGCTCACTTATGAGTTAATGTCTTCACGAATCGAAGGGATACAGAAATAAAACTAACTCATGATCATGTGGATAATTTTTATGCTCATGAGGATGTAATGTCCGAGACCCATAGGAAACAACTGATTCACACTACATCAAAAAACAACCTAACCCAAGATGTGAAAGGTCACATAAAGCCTTAAACTAGACTCCCTCTACTGGAAAACAATGTACTGGATTACATACTAACTTATCATATAGGTAATGGATAGATTATGGAAACCAGACAATCCAAAAAATGATATATTCATTCTAATCAATGATATTAGAGGATTTTAAAACAAAGTGAAATAGACTAAAAACCACCATTAATACCCTTGAAGACCAAAAAAATGATGCACCTCCATAATATTCATAAAATATGCCTAAGCAAAAACATCCTCTTTCTTTGAAGGAAAAGAAAATACTAATTGTGGGAAATAACATGCCACAATGAAATAGAAATCACGATAACATAACTAACATTTCTACAAATTTACATATAGTTGTTGATGATGAGGAACTCCCAAAATGGAATGCATGTGCACTATATAATCTTTTTCATATGAAGAGTACACAAGGATTTCTTCGATGAAAACCTCCATAAACAAACCCAAGAACACATTCAAAACTATGTTCATTAAACCCATGAACAATATTGGAGTGTTTTCTCATAAATTAACTCACAATGACACTTATTGTTTTTAGGACATCTAAACGAAATCATCAAGATATCCAAATCTATCACCTGTATCAGACAATAAACTGACTGTAGAATGATATTCAAGAACCAACATGCTATTTATAGATGATTAAAGTAGTCCTCAATCCATGGAAGGGGGTATAAATTTATCATTGTTACATGATTTAGGTGATGATAATTAACAAAAAGAAGAAAACTATCATCACCCTTCATTAGAAAAATAATTTCACCCTAAGGTGAAAAACTCTGTCAGAAAAAACCCCACTATATTAAATTATCAATTTATACTCATATATCTCAATAATAAAAATGAACAATAATATATAGAGTCATAAATATTGTATAAACCCCAAGTTTTAGATCTATCCCAAACTTGATATATCATTGAGAAGGTAACACGACTACAATTTTAGGAAATACATAAGGGTACACTTTTATAACGTTGAGAAATTCTAACCGCTAAATCACCAAAAAAGTCATCATTATCTGTAATATAATGGATGGTAAATATGGTACACTCCAGAAAAATATTATAGGATAATTCTTAACAATTAAATCTACTAGATATCTATTTGTGACATATATCAAATCCAATATCTTGAATATATTCACAAAACAATTCCCCAATTATAGCCAGGTCATACTGAGGATTATGTCATAGGATTGTATATGTAAAAATAGATAGCATCCCAAAGAGTAGTTCTACTCAATCACAAGCTCATTACCTCTACATACTTCATACATGTATTCTTGACATCATACTAGACTCAATAATTCCAGGTACACTATATTTTTATCAAAATAATTTCCCAATGAATTGAATAGGTCATGTGATATGAAGGATTGTGTGTCTCCAAAATCAAATAATGAATGTACCCATGTCAAAAAAAGAAAATGGCACCCGTAACAAAATCTATCTCTCCTATTCAAGAAACATTATTTAATGACCATTATAATGTAATTATATATAACTACTATGACCCTAACAACATCCACATATATGGACACACTCTAGGCTTTGAGGACAAGGAGAATTTTCAGGATTATCTATTTTTGCATCATCTTCTCACTTATGATCCCAATATAGAGTATCCAAGTACTATTTCCTTGGAGGAAACATCTCCAATAGAGAATGTTGAAGCTACACACATTGAAAAAATTAACCTGATACTGTAGAAATGTTATATGTTCTTCCATATATAAATAAATTGGATGACGAGGGTTAGGACATACCCATTGAAAACTGAATACTATTCTTGTACAAGGAAATCAGAACCTCATACCCTAAATCTACATTGTAGATAATCCAGTTAATTCCAATTAGATGTCAATTTTGTTCTAGTTAGCATCCTATGAATGACCAATACTCTCTCCAGCAATAAATGATAAGTTTTTATTTAAATGGTATGAGTATCACAAGATCTCTATATGAAAATACCCAAAAAAATCCCTTTCTTAACCTCTTCATATAGTAATAGGACTGAAGCATATCTGAGAGGGATCATAAAATGGATCCTAAACTCTAGAACAATGGAAGAACCATATAAAAGGGCATGAATCTTCTGGTGACATGATGAATTTGTGGATTAAGAAATAAAATATACTCAGAAATGGTATCTAAAAATGTCATATGTGATCTCAGACTCCATTTAATCCCTACGGAAAAAAGACTCCCACTCCATCATTACTCGATGAGACATTTTCATAACCAATTAATCCTAGGGCTTCTTCTGATAAGGGAATGAACAACATGATTTCTCAAACTCCTATAATAAGTCTTATATCACATAGTGAAAAATTGATCCATCATACTTCAACAAACCCATGAAATTAAAATCTTAGAGTACCCTCACCCAAGTGACTATTTTATTTGCATCAGTTATACGAGGATCTGCTGACACATCTTCCTGAAATTACACTATGTAAACTTGATAGGGATATAGACTAGGAAGAAAGCATGAAAAATAAAAAAATGTTTAGTGATTTCCATACATGGATTATAGAATATGTAAGAATATTTTATTATTTACATTATTTAATAATTTATTGTTTATCCTAATCGTAATATCTATACATTTTAAACATTAGTGAAATGATGGATGATGAAAGATCATTATTTTATTGTCTACCATGTATTTAACATCACATAATTTAGTAGGCTCTGTAAATATAATTTCATATGAATAAAATCATAAGGGGTCCTATATACACATGTCTTAGTCATCCACCCTTGTTTACGTCACTTAATTGACAATGATGAACTGATTTCCCTACCTAACCATATAGTACTCAATTATTCCTAACACTAAACACCATCCTATCAATATACATGAACCATTGATTCCACTCTCTCATGACCCCCTCCACCCAATGGATCCACTTTCTGGATGAATATTAGAGAAAGAGGATGATGATCACCCAAATACTTCCTTAAAGAGGCCACATAAAGGTTACATTCATTGATGGTATAATGAACAAACAAATTATATATATTTATCTACATGAGAACATGAAAGAGAATGATATAATACAATTAATTCTATCACATATTGCTTAGATAGATTAAATAAATACCATGTTCATATATTTAATGTCATACTGGAATAATCCAATTTGAATGGAATCTATTGGTACCAAAAGGAAAAGCATGAAGTGGGCATGAATCAAAAATTACTATTACCAAAAATTGAACTATTAATATACAACATGATATACATCCTAGAACTTCTAACCTAAATAATTATTTTTATATAATTAGGATGATAATAATATGTATAATCATAAGGATCCACCTGAGGGCCTCTCAATAAAAATATAATATAAGCATACTAAATCCCAATTAACATCAAGTGGAACAAAATAGTCACACAAATCAAATAATATAGGTTCTAATACATAGAATGGCTAACTCTATCTGAGTATTGTATACAATAGATCATGAGTAATAATAATCATAAAAGGGTACCCAATTATTTCTTCCCCACTGGTTATCATTTATTCCCTAGCATCATACTTCGTAAGCAATCTCTCTACAAAAGAAGCCACCCCAATGTCACATGGAATCATGAATAGTAACATGCACCACATGTACCACAACATCATATGAACCAGTCTATATATACCTATAGAAATTTAAGAGTTTTAATTACCCAACATTAGTTATATGGCGTGTATTATACATTGGGTTGTTATACATGAAGCCATATTTTCACATAAAAATTGTAATATAACATGATCGATCAAATCCCATACCCACATAACTATAATATTCATTTCGATACTATATCTGGAGACACATGCGTGAAAAATAAACACATGACATTATGACCCAATACACACATAAGTTGGAAAATATAACCATAGTGTGTACGATCACATAGTAATACCAGGATAAGAGTGTAGGTCCAGTGGGGTTAGTTATCCATCCATTCCTCGCAAACCATGATAATGGGGAAAAGACCCTCCCAAAGTCCTCTTGGTGTTACTCATCCAACCATCATCTGTGGGGCTGCATAACAAATTTCAAGAGATATTATATATAATATATGATAAAATAATACTACGGGAATAACCTACTCCTAGGATCAATTGCATCCATTGTCACCCGAACACCCAAATTCCACTTCAAAGAAGTTGATATCCTATAAGAAAATAATAATTGATGGAGCTATATTAAATAGAGTCTTTTATTTTTGTAGTTCACATTATATTAATTAAGTTTTTTTATAAATTAATTACCTTCACCAAAACTACATTTCATTGACTATTAATTATCATTGACTTAAACCATGATTTATTATCCTCATGTGATGTCCATGCCTTTTATGAGTAACACATTTTAGTCCAAATTTTCTCAGGATTGACATTAACATTTGTATTCTAGTAAGAACTGACCCCATGGGTTAATTATTTATTAATCATTCACCATTCCATATTTTAATGACTCTTGGAAAAATATTAATTTACCATCAAGATATGAATAATGAAGCACATATTTTTACTTAATGCACTGGGAATGAAATGAAGAAAATTAATCAAATTGACCATATGACCCTTTAAGAAGATTCGATATGAAATAATCCTCAATTACATCAAAAAAATAGAAATTACTAGATTCCTCCCATTCCATAATAAATTACATTCATAGATCATAATCCTAATCAATGTTATAAATCATGGTAGTCCAGAAGACCAATATCATTATGGAATGAATTAGAATGAGCCATTTATGCATACCACTAACATAAGATATAATTATGTGCCATAAAATTAGTATATAAAATAAATTCCTTAATAGTCAACGATCACTGCCATGAATATCATAGAGGATTGGGTTTTTTTATTATTCTATCATATTAATCATGGTTCACTCCCATGATAATCCCTATGGATATATTCACTTACTGAACTTTGTTCATTTCCCATTATTTTCTTATTTATCTGATAAGACATATACCTCTAATCAGTAAATTAGAGGACTATAAAATTCCAGAACCACCCATTCCATAATAAAAATAATATATATATTTGAAACATGTAATTCCATGACCCAAGGTACCTAGATCTTGTGGATTATTTTAATACATTAGCATGATTACAAGGAATCAACTCCCAATGGAAAGATCAGTTTAGCAGTCTTGGAAAATAGATTACATACATAAAATTTACATTACAATTTCTAAAATAAAACACAAGCTAAAAAATAATTTGATAAAGCCATTATTATCCTAGATTAATCCATCATGTCAACCATAATACACCTATACACATCCTAGGAAAAATATAACAAAATAATGGGTTGATCTCAGATGCTCAGTAAGGATAACAATACAACGGAAGCTATCATAAATAAGCACATAAATTAAATGAAATTTATAGTAATAAATCACTATCCTTTTAAACATAAACTTCTATATAATATGGCCAAGATAAATCAAATAATGACATGTACTTTTTAACATGGATACTATACTGGTTGAATAATCACATGTAATATCAATAGTTAATATCAATAATAATGGAGTGCATAATGTCGGACATCATAACCACATAGTCAAGGCATCATGGAATGACTAAAAAACAATTTTGTCAAGGGCTTGTTCCAAAACACTAAATTTTCTCTTGAGAACCATTGATGCATCAAAGAGCTATAGCAGGCTCCCTCCATTAGTTACTATGTCCAATGCATTCCTCATATGAAAATTTTGAAACATAACATAAACATTTGTATTAAAACTATAATAATAAATGTCAATACTTTAACCATTTACTATGAATGGTATAAAGATATCACATCCACAGTTAAACATATCCTAAATCATTCAATACAATGTGGATGATTTTATTATAAAAAAATATAACTAAATCAAGATTAATATCTAGTAAATGACATTGACATAGTTTAAAATTATTAGTAAAACTGTTTTAGAGGAATATCACTTTTTCATGAAGTCATTTAAAAGTCACACATTTATAAAGGAATTAATTTAAAAGATATTTTTGAATCAAATTTTCCCATAGCACATTGATGCATTTGAATGGAATTCACATTTTATAACAATCGTGTACATATAAATAAATCCTTAAAATAAATTTTAAAACATGGACATTAATTAAAATGGTTTAGATAAATAAATCATTAAAACATTTAAAATGAAGATATTGATAAATAGTCCATTCCAAAAAACCTTAAAATATTCATTTTGATATAATTTTTATGAAACATTCTCATGCATGATAAAAACATCCCAATAAATACTTACACATAAATAATCTTGAATAATAATGAGATTGAGGAATTAACCCTTAAATTGTACTTTCTTTTAGTCGAGGGTACATTTAACCTCCTTTATAATGACCATAGTATGTTATTAAATTATAGAAGAACGATATTTATATTTATGATATCAAACATGATTCATTTATGGATTTATTCTACCATTTAATAATTATATCTATGTTAAAATAACATTTCGGGTAATATTCACTTTCTTTATCATACTTGTATTAATATGTTATTCTTGATCAGGTAACGTATATCATGACTCAATTTATTCCATAATATATAACGTTATTTATGTATCATATATATTTAGAATATAATAAATTTAAAGAGATTGATATATGAAATGGAAAACACCATTTATGGAGTTTTTAGGCTGTATGTATGCATTAACGTTGTTTCCATTTTCATATCTTATTGAAAAAAAGTAAGTGAATGAGATATATGTAAATACATATATATATATATATCCAATAGAATTATTATTTCATATATTACATACTTATTAATAAAATATTTATTTATAATCATAATTGAATGGTGAACGTGGAAATGAATCTCATCGCGCCGTGGAGACGGTAAGCCTTACATACGCATGAGCGATGATATCATTTTATTGATTGTGAGATATTATGTAATTGGATCATATATTATATATAAATATTAATTATAATTTTATAATTTTTATTTAATTAAATTATACTCATTAATATAACCATCCAAATAATGAAGTGTATAATAAAAAGCTACACCACTACATGGAGATGGTAAGCTGTACGTACACACGTATGTTGACTTTTTCAATAATAGGATGGATAGAATAATGAATATTGTTGTACCATATTTATAATAACATCAAATTATTTATAAGGTTATTGATTTATTATTTTGGTATGTAATCAACAAAGAAAGAAGAAGTGTAAGAAGAAAATAACATTGAAAGAGGTGATGAAATTATTACCTCTTCTTCGGGTTCTTTCCTTTGGTTTAAAAAATGGATCTTTAGGCTAGATTTATAATCAACTTAAGGACTATAGGATGAATTGAGGGTAGTTGGGAGTATATTTGAGAATTTTTTGTCTGAGAAAAATGGATTTGGAGGTTTAAATTAATGAGAAGGGTATGTTCCCTTTTATAAGAGAGGTGATGGGAACTTTAGGAATATCAAGATTTATTAATTTATTCTAAAATTATTTTCTTTTCTTAATATATCCAAATGGATTTATTTCGATGATAAGGTGGGTATGGGTATAAATAATCTCAACAAATAGATTTTAGAAAAGATCATGTCACTATATTAACCTTATCTTTTAGATTTAACCATTAGTTAAGTAGTTTTACTTTTACCTTGTGTTCTTGTATTATTATAATATATGGTTAATAAAGATATTATAAAATTACAAAGGAAACTAAATTTGTTCATTAATGTCATATATATCATTATACAAGTCCTTTGGAAGAAACATAGATTTTTAGGAAGACTATATAATTTTATAATTTGGTATTTGTTTTAAAGACTTATTTATGTAAATTTTGACCATATTTAGTATTCGGTTCTGTAAAAGTCATATAAAATATATTACTAACAAAAAAATACATTAAATAAAACCCCAAATGTCATATTCACATATAAAATACTTTTATTGCATCAAAAGTCTCAATTTACATTTATTTTGATATTTATTATATCAATTATTTTAATAATTCATTAATAAAGTAATTACTATTTCATCATTGTGTCATAAATAACAATAATTATTTAATGAATAAAAATTAAAAAATTAAATACCATGATGTATGAAATCTTATTATATTTCTAATTAATATTTACAGTCAAATTTATCCTATGTGTAACCCTATATTAATAATGGTTTTGTTATTAAACATTGAATTTAACACTTTTAACTATTCTTTAAATAAAATATAATAATTGTCCTAATCTAATCCAAATGGATCAAAAGTATCTAATTTTTGTCTTATGGTTTATTTGGGTAGAAATAAACTTATTCAATATAATTATTACATGCTTTAGGGAAATACTAATATTATTTTTTCCATTAATTACCTTATTTACTTTTAACCATTGTAAATAAAATTCAAAAGTTACTATTCAACAAAAAAAATATTTTTATCCAATTAAACCACATTTTACATAAAAATGTTAATAGTGTCTCTTTAATTTTTTAAACTCAATTCACAGAAGTGGAAAAATTATGTTTTATGCAAATTTGAAAATGTTAATAGAAGGTGGGTAAATGTGCATAGTGAAGGTCGGTAAAAATACGTTATAATGGTTAAACAAAACTATATATAACCAATATTATTATATAATTATCCAATGAAATAAATTGTAATAATTTATGTATTATGTATCTATTTTAAGATAAATTTTTAATTAAAAATAAATATTTGAATGAAAAAGTCTGTTTTTATGTACAATGCAGAAGATTTCACCATTCATCAAAAATTGAATAATTTCAGAAAAATACCAAAAAATAACACTAAGATAATATCGATACTCCAAATTCAAAATTAATTGCAATTTTACTGAATTCAAAACATATAAGATTCAATAATTATTTTAAAATTAATTCTTGTTTTCAATACCAGAATGTGGGTTTTTGAGAACAAAAAACTATCAAAATATTGAAATGTGTTTATGTCGAATTTGAATGTTAAATTAATTCCAATGAACAAAATTGGTTTAAATGAAAAAAATATAATCTAATTATACTTTAAAACCATTCAAATGTATAATTTAACAATATAAATTATTTTTCTTAAAAATGTTTTTTTCTATTAATAGTTTGTTTTTTAACTATTCATCAAAATATGAAAGTTATCAGAAAAACACAAAATTTTTATCCTAAGTATGTTTTTATGACCTACTTCTAAATAATAATTTTATATTTTTAAATTAAAAATATAAAAGTGTCAAATAATTAATTAAAAAATGGTTCTACATTAAAAGGAAGTAAACATATTTTTTTTTGAAAAACACATCTTTTAGAAAACATGGTCCTAGATGAAAATGATTTTTAAATTAAGGTGGGAAATAATGTGGATTTTCATTAAAAACATACATGTGGTATATTATGTTTTTAAAGAGTTCAAAATGAAATAGAAACATTTATAATCTATAAATAACTATAGTGGAGTAAATATAATGACATTATTTATATGTAGATCATTATATTTCATTATTGGAATCCTACACAAGAAAAGTCCAATCAGAGGCTAAGCCACTGACCATTTATTAAAATAAAATAAAAGTATACCATAAAGCATTACAAGGCATAAAAACAACTAGATATCATAAAAGTAATACCCTTCACCACACCTATGATAGATTTATTCCTCTATAGTAGCCACCTCCCACTCCGAGCTCTCACAGTGTTTCATGACCTTGGAATATTTCCTTTTAAGATTTAAGTTCTCCAATGAAATGAACTCCTTAATAGACTGCGTACCCTTTTTCAAGCCAGAGGCTGCCCCACCTTCTTTCCCAATAGTGGACCTAGTAGGCACCAGATTTGGTAGATATGAATAATCTTTCCTCAACCTTGTTCTTGTAGGTACTTACATGGATCCCTTACTCCCGGACATCTTCTTCTACACATCCTTAATAATTTCACTATTGGAGGTTCAGACCAAGCTACCAACATTATCCTTTCCACTATCAAAGAGTTCCCCCCATTTTCTAGTTATGTACACCTCTTGTTACCCCTCATTTTATCCATGATCTTTCTGAGAAATACTGTTAGCATCAACCATATCCAGACAATATGGTTGTTCCACATATTGATAATCATCATGAGTCCCCTTCTCCATTGCAGTTCCACCCAAAAATGCATTCTTACTGCCACTTTCATTTAGGGAAGTACTTCCCTCAACATTAAAGGTCTTCTCATTCTCCGATTCATGGATGAAATTAGAAGTGGGAACATTGAAAACCACACCTCAAATAACATCCTCCTTCCCATTCAACCCCTCAACACTGTAATCTTAACCTCCCAGGAATGTGACATCACCTGATACAGCGGGGTCTAAAGAAGTTTTTGGCCATGAAGAGTAGCCAGATGCATCAACTGGGAGATCCTTCATTATACCAAGATCACGCCTTAGTGTACTGAAGAACTGCCTCACAAATGGATTTTCTGACCACCGCTACATCTCCTTCAAAATAGCACAACCAATAGTCACTGAGGGACCATGTTTCCCTACTCACTCAACTTCTTTCACCACATGATGCACCTCATCCACTGTCTACCCAATAGACATACCATCCATACAAAAACCCTACTCGAGAGAGCCTTCCACAATGATTGGTCTTAAAGGCATGCTACTCAGTGGAACCTTCAAAAATGTTATATCCAAATCAGGCGCAACACAGCCACTATTTTCCGTCCTCATCACCGGTTGTGAAACCCCAGTCGAACCATTTCTATGACAGAATGTTTCTACATGTCTAAACCAACCACAATTAACACAATAAAGTATCCAGGAATCAAATCATACCTCCTGATTCTAAAGAAATTCATTCCCATTAGTGATACAAACCCACTTCACCAGTAAACACATGACAACAATCTCAACACACATCTATGGACAGATAGGATGGCAGACCGCCTATGTTCGATGATCAGAGTACATATATCTACCTATCATGTTCCCAATAGCAAAAATAATGGTAGTATTTTGGAATGACAGAGGAAGGAAATGGAGGCTCACCCAGGTTTCCATCATCGAGGTATCGTGCCTCATGTGGAAATCGAGACTCCATCGAAACATAAAAAATGAGTCCCCAATGAAACAATGAGGGGATTTGGACCAAGATATTATTAGATCTTCTTCCATCTCAAACTGAATCATCAAATGAGGTCTGTCAACTAATCTGACAACCTCACGCTCTAGAAGATCCCAAGAGTTGGAAACAAACCGATCAAATTCTTCAACCGAAGGTCGCTTAAGAAGAAATCAAGCCACCAGAGTGAGACTACACAAATTCGTGGAATGATTGAGCTCGGTCAAGGAAAGAAGAAGCCATGACGCTTCCTGGAAACGTTCCGCAACTTTCAGCGATAGCTAGATCTTGGGGAAAGAAGGGAGATACTCAAGATTGTAGAACGGAAAGAACTGATTCCTTCCATGATCGAATATTATTGAATGATATGTATACACATATATGAAATATTTAAATATATTATATTAATATACTATAATAATGTAACACCTTATAATTTAATATATTACAATCATATAAAGTTTTAACACCCATTTATTAATGATTTATTAGTAAAACTGACACATTTTGGTGTTGATTTTTTTTTGTTTATCATGTGAATTTCAGTTTAGTAGTTCTAGTACATTTAATTTGATAATGGTTACATCATTGATGATTTTTAATGATTATATAAATATTCATTATTTATAAATTTTTGAGTCCTCTATAAAAGATAGTGATAGAAAAATGAATAACACCTTTCATGGAGACTGTATGACATAAGTTTGAATGAACGCTATATTAACTTTTTGAGTAGTGAAATTTGTGTTCCACACCCAATTCATCATTATATGATTTTATATTTATTTTAATATTATCCTAACAACACCTTATGTCCACCCTAATCCCCCAAAAATATCTATGTCATTTGGATATGTTCTGAGTGGAGAAAGGAGGGTGCACAGTTTGCCAAAGCGTACACCTAAAACATGTTCCCATGTCCATCTAATTAAAAATAAGTTAAATGACTTCTTTTACCTCCAAATATTTATTAATATTCTCCCATTTTCCCTAATTTGACAATAATATCCATGGAATCCTTCAAATACTCTCAAACCATTAGTGGAACACCATTTTGAATGGGGATTTGGTGGATGAACTACACACGATCTCAAGTAACTGTATCTACCTCTTAGTTCCTCCCATTTTTAGGAAGTTTAAACCAATTTCATTGAAGAATCATATTACCAGAGTGTATGTATTCGAAACTAGGGTTTATCTTTGGGTTTTCTTGGTCCAATATTTTTATTTTTTGGTTTCTCAACCTCCCTTGAGGTACGGCGGTGGTGCGATTGAATTTTAGCACACCAGATTCAATGTTTTATCAATTTTTGAATGAGATTCCATGTGTATGAAATAAATGTGAAATATTTTTATGTGTTTATAATATTTTCATGGTTATATAATTTCATTACTGGTGCATAAATTAGTTTTAGTAGCATTTGTAATGAAAATGATGTTTAAGTGCCATTTTAATCTGAAATTGGGGTTTTTTCATGTAAATATTTTATTGGTTCATTTGGGGATGACCAAGAACTACATATTTGATCTTATTAAAATTTATTAGATCTGAATGGAATGTTTTTAAAATTTATCTCATTTGGTTTTGACTTCGAAAATTTGTTTTAATGGTGTGTGTGAAGCATATGAACATTATGTGCCATGTTTGTGTGAAAATGGAGGTTTTACAAAGATACCCATTCATGGTTCATATGGGGCTGCCCTAAAACTTATTTTTTGTTTTCAGTAGAAGTTATTAGTCTTCAATTTTTGTTTTAGTGACATATATGTTTGCATATAGTGTGAAAAGTGGGGATTTCATGGAGTTTTGGTTGCAAAACAATGCGAGATTTTGAGAAGTTGTTTTATTGAAAATTAAAATGTTGTGTTTTGTGTTTTATGTGGTATAAAGTGTGTATAGTGGATGTATTATTTGTAGGGGACTAGTAGATGTGTATTTATGTATAAATGGATGTATGTTGCACACTTAAATTGTTTGAGCACAACGGGGGAAGCTCGGGTACCTAGGTGGGTAGATATGTACAAGTATGCTAGTGATTCGGAGCAGTTTTATCCGTGTTTCCCATAGAATTTTGGATAACAAAAAATCTAAATAAACTATATAGATGATGTTTGGGAACCATTTTGTTATGGGTATGTTTCCTAATAGTGTCTCATTAATAGGAATGGATTGTGATATGGATATCTCACACCGAAGTACGAGGTATATAGGACCGAGACTATCTAGGTCCTAGTGTTGTTCCCAGTTTTTGTGCTCATTAGTTTTGTGGTATTTAAAAATATACTATGGTGTGTTTTTATAAAAAATATAGTAGCTAAAATTTATTATTATATTGTTTTTTCATTATGAATGTTTTATTTTGAAAACTATTTACAATTAAAAGATGCATTTCTTTGAATTTTTTCCTCTTTTCAGTACATATTAAATCTACATGATTTTTAACCCTGTATTGAATACACTTTGGATTATTTGGGTGGAATACTATTGGGATTATGATAAAACCCTACTTACACCCCTTGGGTGGATCTATACTTGATTATGTTTGACATAGGTAATGTAAATGTATTGGGTGAAGGATTTTGGGGTGGTTAGTCCCCTCCAATGGTGCGGTGTTGTGGAGACGGTTTGGGGGTAATGAACCCCCTATCTACTTGAGTCTTTGTGGCTGATTATCTATTGTTTTTATTTATGTTTGGTCCTATTAAACTTTATTTAAAACCATATATTCAAATCTGGTTTATATTATGCCTTGATTGGCATGAAACTTTTAGATTCATATTATTAATTGTTATTAATGTTTTATGATTTCATACTTAGGTAAATAATTCGCAAAATAAATTTATTGATACATGGGAACTTGTGCTAGGCAATTCATATAGGGATCACACTTCCAGAATATTCATGTTTTGGATTTGATGCCGGTATTAGAGTAAACCATATTCATTTTGTGACAGAATACAATAAGAGAAGGCAAATGTTTAGTGTTATATTACTATTTTGGGATGAGTCGGGATAGACATGAGCTAAGACAGTAAGGGATTGAGGATTTAGTTGTGAGTGGGGTGCTTAGCCCGCAACCATTGTGGCAGACCATGAGTCACTAGGTGATGTCGGTATTTTTCAATTGACTTCACTTTCAGGTGAGATGTGTGGGATACAGAACACACGTAGACATCAGGAGAGTGTGGAGTAGTTGTTTCATTTATTACAGTAATGGGTTTATATTATTTATATTTTATATATTTGATTAAAATTTTCATAATTTTGGTATTGAATATTTTTTTGTGACCATTTCATTTTGTAGAAACATGCCTCCCCTGAAATCTCCCACGCACCCACCAGAGGAAATCAGAGAGATTTCTCCCACACAAATTGACCAGATGATAGTCGAGGATGTGGTCCGAGCTATCCAAGCTCTGGGAAAGCGACCACATCCTATTCCCATTCCTGTTTGGGTAGAAGAATAGGGTCCTATAAAATATTAATTTTATGAGTTTTTTTTGGAATGGCTGGTTGTTATATGTGATTCATTCGGTATTTCTTTCCTCTTACATTACTGATGTCCGCACTGACCCGTAATGGGGTGATGTTTGTATGGTCCCCCAAATGTCAGGCATCCTTAATGGAATTGAAGTGGCGGTTAACTACAACCCCTGTGCTGATTTTTCCTCAGTACAATAAGGGGTATGTTGTCTATGGTGACGATTCATGTATGGGTATTTTCCGTGTGCTTATGTAGGATGATCATGTGGTGGCGTATATATCTCACCAAATCTGACCACATGAAAATAATAACCTGACCTAAGACATGTATTTAACAGTGGTGATGTATCCTTTGAAGACCTCACGTCACAACCTATTTTGTGGGAATTTTTTAGTCTACTCTTAACAAAAATTATTGGCCTATATCTTCTAACATATGGACCTCAATTTGAGGCAATGCAATTGGATTTAGTACTTCTAGGGGTTTGACTTCGACATTGTTTATACTATATGAAAGGGAAATGAAGTGGTGGATTCCAAGAGTATAATGCTACCAATGAAATCCTTGAATATGTTTATTAATGAGTGGACACTGATGGTCTTCTTTGCTCAGATGAATCTGTAGATTAGTGAGCATTGTGAAGGTGCATTTGTGGCGAGCATTCAGTTTACTACTCCCGTGGAGTTGATTCTGGGGGAACAACATAGTGATGATCTTTGTCAGTGTTATAATTAGTTTCGTCATGGTGGGGAGACAACCACTAATTGGTCATCATCTCCCAAGGGAATCATATGCTTCATGGGATGTTTAGTAGTGATGTTTTATCTACAGTAGGTGGTGATACAGGATAGCCACCAGTCTTTGTGGGATTTCCATTCGAGTTAAACCAATATGTATTATGATGTGATATGAATTTTCTGGTGGTAAGGTATGTGACGGTATGTATCAATCATGTTGTCGAGATGTTACACTTGTTAGCAGGTGAAGGCAGAGTACTAAAGGCCCTCCAGTTTGGTCCAACCACTACACATTAATACCCAGAAGTGGAATGAGGATTCGATGGACTTCATTGTTGGTTTTATTCGTACACCATGGGGTAATAATGCCATTTATATGGTGATCTAATTTCTAACCAAATAATCCCACTTCATCATAACCAAATATACAAATAAAGTGGATGAGTTGGGTCAATTTTATATTCAAGAGGCGGTGAGACTCCATGGAATTCCATTATAATTTCTCTCAGTTAGTGACCCATGATTCACTTTTTTGTTACAGGAAGTCCTTAGGAAGGACTTGGGTTCAGATATCAAGATGAGTATAGTGTACCATCCTCAAACTTATGGTTATACAGAACATGTGAACCATATTCTGGAGGACATGATCCATCCATGTGTTTTGGACTTTGGAGGTTCTTGGGATATAAATTTGGTATTTGATGAATTTTACTATAATATCAGTTACCAATAATCTATTTTAATGGCCCCTTTTTAGGTTCTCTATGGACGACCATGTTGGCCCCCCTATGAAGGGATATGGTAGATGAGACATCACTGTTGGGCCTGATCCTTGTGTAGGAGACTTCTGAGAAGATATAATTAATCAGGAAGTGCATGTAAATTGATTAGTGTTTTCATAACTCTTATGGTGACTAGATGTGTTGATCCCTAGAGTATTATGTGGGTGACAGGTTATTCTTGAATCTGGCCCCTCATTTGGGACATTGTCGATTGGGGACGCAATTGAAGTTAATGTCATGATGTGTCAGAACTTTTGAGATAACATAGCATATTGTCAAGGTGGATTATAAGAAGGACATTACCACTCAACTGAAATCCATCCATGATGTCTTCCATGTATCCCAGAAAAATAAATACAACCCAGATCTATCCCATGTGCTCTATTGGGAATAAATGGAGATAGAGTCTGACTTGTCAGTTTTTAGAGGATATTGAAAGTAGTGGATTACTAATAGAAGGTTCTTTGATGGATGTCTATTCCCTAGGTCAAGGTTCATTGGTAGAATGGTAGGGATACATATGAGACCTGGGAGCGGACGTCATGTGATAAGGAAGAGTACCCATTTTTGTTTTCCGATCAAGCCTCTATTTGAATTTCTGGGACAAAATGTTTTCATAGTGGGGAGAATTGTCACACCCATGATCTTTATTAAAGTTACTAATATTTCATATATTTATATGTGAAAATTCCCCTTATTTCCTTCCTACTCTCTTACAAATTGTGCTTGTATTTAGAGTTTTTTTATGGGAGAAAGGAGGGTTTACAGTTTAGGTGTAGAGATTGCTTGAGCATGCACACAAACTGTGCACCCATGTCCAACTCATTATGAATGAGTTGAATGAATTCTTTTCACTCCAAAGAGTTATCCTAATTCACCCTATTATCCCCCACATCGATCCTAATGTCCTATTAAGACCTCAATGCCTCTCAAACCCACAATGAAAATCCATTTGGAAGGGAGATTTTTTTGGATGAACTTCACACAATTTCAAGTAAGTGTTTCTCCTTCTTAGTTCCTCCTCTTTTCATAAAGTTTCTTCAAATTTCCTTGAATTCCAAAACAACTATAGGGTAGGTTTTCAAACCTACTGTTTATCTTTTGGGTTTCTTGATCCAATATTTTGATTTTAGGCTCAATCTACCTTTATGGAGTTGTGGCGGTGGTGCAATTGAATTTTCACATATATGATACTATGTTTTAACTATTGCAGTAGGTAATTATATGTGTTTGAAATATTTGTGACATATATTTATGTTTTTATAATATTTAAATGTTTATTTCATTTTATTATTAGTGTCAAAATTCGTTTTAGTGGTATTTTTAAAGAAAATTATGTTTATGTGCCATTTTATTTGAAATTGGGGGGTTTTGATAGAAATCTTTTATTGGATAATTTGGGGCTTCCCTAAAACTGCATAGTTGATCATATTGAAATGTACTAGTTCTTAAAATCATTCTTTTATGGTTTTTTACATTTGTTGTGATGGAAAAAAATTGATTTTATGGTGTTTTTGATGAATGAGAGCATTATGTGTTGTTTTTGTGTGAAAATGGATGTTTTAAAAATATATCAATTTTTTTTTCATATGGGGATACCCAATAACTGATTTTATGGTTTCATTGAAAGGTATTGGGCTGATTTTTTTGAGACTTATAAATGTCAAAATAGTGTTCAATGTTGGTATTTCAAGAAGTTTTGCAGGAAAAAAAATGCTAGATATTGAGATGTTTTTTATTAAAAATCAAGTGTTTTAAGTTGTATAATGGTTTTATTTCTACTATATTGTTTTTATGTTACTATTAGTGGTGTTTTTATATTAAAAGGGATGAATTTACCATGATTAAATTTTTTGAGCATAAAGGGGGATGCCCAGGTACCTAGGTGGGCGGATATGTACTAGTTCTATAGTGATCTGGAGTGGTTTTATCCCTATTTCACTTAACATTTTGGATAATGACAACTCTAAATAAACAATGTGGATTATGTTTTTTGACTAATTCGTTATGGGTATGTTCGCTTCTTGTGTATTGTTCAAGGGAATTTATTGTGACACATATATTTTACACCAAGGTACGAGGTATATAGGTCCGAGACTATCTAATGCCTAGGGGTATTCACAGGTTTGTTGCTCATTGGATTTGTCATATATACTCTGGTATTAGGGTGTCTTTGGCTGTACATTACAGTAGCTAACATGTTTTATGATAATTTTTTAACATTCTGGATGTTTTATTTTGAAAATTTTCTATAATTGGAAGTTTCATTTGTTTGACATTTTTACTGATTTTCATTACATATTAAAACTACTTGCTTTTCCACCTTTTATTTCATAATCTTGATAATAATTGGGTGGTTTCATATTGGGATTAGGCTAACACCCTTCTTAAAACCCTTGTATGTATGTATACATGATTATGTTTGACATAGGTAATGGAAAAGCCTCTAGTGAAGGAGGTTCGGGTTGTTATTACCCTCCTATGGTGTGGTTTTGTGGAGAGGGCTCAGAGGTTATGACACACTTGCCGTGTGGAGTATTTTTGGATGATTTTATGATATTTTTATTTATTTTTGTACCTCCTTTATGTTATTGAATATCATGTATTCTGATATGGTTTCTCTTAAGGCTTGTTTTGCATTAATGTTCTAGATTAATATTAGTAATTTTTTTAATGTTCTATACTTTCATGTTCTGGTATATCGTCTGGAAACAAAATTTATTGATACCCGGGAACCTTTTCCAGACCATGGGGATAGGGAACTCCCTTTGGGCCTTATCATGGACTGGATTTGATTCCGGTATTCATGGAGACTAGATTCGGTTCATGACAAGATAAATGGAAAATAATAAATGACCTGTATCGAATCAATATTAGGTCATATATATCATATATAATCCATAAATATATCCTAATTATCATCCATGTAAAGTTAAAATATAAAACAAAAAAAATTAACTTCTTGTAGGTGAAAGTTAACACACTTACATGAGTGACATTATATTTTTTCAAAATATTAGAAGGAAAGATGTTAAATATAAATTTATAATTTTAGGAGAATAATTATTGAATAGATATTATATATATTATTTAAAAACATCATAATATATATCCATGAATAATGGTGATGGAAAATGAATATCATCGCTATGTGGAGGTGGTAGTCCATAAATAATTATGAGAGGTACTTTCAATTATCATTTTATGGAATAGCAGGTGGATATTTGTTGTTACCTAATCATACTAACATATCATTATATTTAGGATATGTAATTTATAATTTTATTATTAATAATAGTTATTTAGATGTTGTATAAGAATATATAAATTGAATGTGGCCCAGTAAGATGATAACTTCTTCGGCAGTAGGACTAATTTATGTAGTTTCACAATGAACAATATAATGGAAATTTAGGAAAAAAAACCATGAATTCATGAAAATGTAATTTTATAAGGAAACTTTGTAGGTTTCGATCAATCTATAAGTTCAATGAGGTGTAAATAATAGAAATGAGTAGTTTCCTTTACTAACAAGGGGAGAAGACTCTCTCAGAATTTTTTACAATAATAAAAAATGTAATTATCAAGAAAAATACTTTAAAATGGATAGATATTTGATTTTGGGATAGTGTAAGGCCATACTATGGATGTGAAAAATTATTTATAAAACTATAATGGGAAACAATACCCTATATATTATTTGACACCCGATTAAACTAGTTTGGACCTTAACTACGGTGGAATATTTTTAGTATTTTTTCAATGGATTTCGACTAAATATTAATGTACACACAATAATAAATCTACATGATTATAATAATATTTAAAAAACTTTATCAAATTCAATCTTTAAAATTGATATAAATTTCATTTAAAATTAACCCTAAAAATATTTTGAAATCATTTTCCATGAAACTGTGCTTTCTTACATATAAAATGTTTTTATACAAAAATTAAAATATAATTCATTTCAATGAACTAAATTATATTATTGATAATATAAATAAAATAATATTAATTTTAAAACCATTTAAAAAATATATTTTATTTTATAAATTCTTTATATGATAAGTCAGTTTTCAAAAAAATCCATATTTTTGACAATTCATCTAAAAATGTATCTTTTCAAAAAATTGAAAAAAATTCACTCTAAGATAATTTTTACACATTGATTTCTAAAATGATGTTAAATTTTTCCAATAAATTTTATATAATCAATATAAGTTATATAATTTTATATAAAAAATGACATAAAAACTATTTTTGAGGAAATATGTATTTTTAAAACATATGTTGACATTATAAAAATCGATTACATATTTATACATATATTTGATTTATATGAATCATTTTTATTTTATTAATCATTATTATTCATACCACATATTTAATGGTTTGGTTAAAATGGTATATTATATTGTGGTTCATTTTGACTCAGGGTGGCGTGCATCAAAAGCAATCCAAAAATTAATTTTTTTTAAAATGTAAGAAATCCTAAAATCATGAGGTCTGCATGTTTTCAGAACCAACTAAAAATATAATCATTGAGGTGGTGATATAAAATACTTCGATATATCATTTTATATAAAATTTTGGTTAGAACCAATAATCAAATAAAATATTATCTTTTTTAGAGTAGATAATATGTGTACATTTAACCACATCATTAGGGACTCATATAATGGACATAGTAATTGAAAAAACATACCCTTTCCCATGGATTCTTCTATAGAATGATCAATTAATTCCTATGATACGTTTTTTTAACAATTCCCAAACTCTTTATAGTTGAAGCATTGGATAAAAATATTTTCTTCCTTTACATCACAATCAAGAGACTTATCACAACTTTTCCCAAACTAAATATACAATCTATTCCACATTCATAAAGTACATGGATCTTTCGTTCTATATTTATCACATGTTGTAAATAAAATCCCATATTTCTTCTTTTTAAACATGGTTCTTTTCCCTTTTAGTATAAGAAACATCTTCATTTCATGACTTTACATCAATATATAAGACATTGAAAATTCATTATCTATCATGGTGGTGCTTGAATCTATGTCATCATGTGATTATATTTTTTTGAAAAAACCAGTTCCTTGTGGACACTCAATTTAAAAACGTCATTTAAATAATTATTATTTATTTTCATATTATTTATATAGTCCACAAAATTTATAGATTATCTTACAAAGTTAGCTCCACACATTATCACAACTTCTTATTCCTTATTCAAAAATTTGAGTAACATACTCTCAATTTAATTTCTCTTCTCTCAGGGGATGTATTTATTAATGAAAATATTTTTAAAATGTATTTATTCCATGATTTCACTTTCATAAACCTTTCCACTATTCTATCTCAATGAAAACCACTAAACCAAATATATTTTTAAACAATACATAGGTATAATAAATTTTATACATTCATTATATCCAAACTATAGGAATATAATTTTGACTGAATTTGTCCATTTTTAGTTGAAAATATATTGTTACTTTTTAAAAATATCCATCAATATATCAAATTAAGAGATCTAACATAGATGAATCAAACCATGTAGCAACATGTCTATCCATACAGGCATGGTTATTCAATATAACTTGATATAAATACCCTAATATGGACTAGATTTTCTTACATCAACACCATATATATTTATTTTCACATTATGAAAATCATTATATTGTCTTTAGGTTTTTATCCAATTTATTATATTAATAACCATCACTAAATAGTGGAACACAGTAAATTATCCCATAATTAACTTGAATATTGATCCTTAATATAAAAATATCTTTAATGGAAAATGTTTTAAATTACTCATAGAGATTAACATTTTTACAATGTTATCTAAATTCATTTAAAAATACATTTCATAAAAATTCTAAGAAATTTATTATGATATCAGCTGTAAAATCCACAAATATAGTAACCTAGTGCCTCTGTTTCATTATTTCCATAGAACAAGATTCATGGAATCTAACCAGAAAGGGTCGATCCGTTTAACTGTCCTAGAAACCAAGATACATACTAGATTCCCATATTAAAATTAATATATTTATATATATAAATAGAATAGGAAACATTTTTTCATCCTTTATATCATTATTAATATCCTTCTCCAAATCATGGGGAAATGAAAACAAATAAATAATGAACTTAAATTCTTACCATATTTTACGTAAAATGGATGATATCCTAAATAAATAAGGAAACAATAAACATAGAAGATTGGATAATAAAAACACATTCATTTTAAAAAAATCATGTGTTAAATGTGTATCCCTGGATAACATAAAAATATAAGACACATGGATTTATAAAATCAAATTATTAACAGAGGAAATAAATAATTTTGGGCATTCAATATAATGGTCTCTCAACCATGAAATCAAGAATCCCACCATCCTTGACTCTCATCCCTGAAATAATTATTAATAAATGGATATGATTAAAAAATTAACCCTCATGTAAGACCCATAAATTTTAGAAAAAAGGTTTGATAGAGTATATAACATGCAACAAAGAGCCTAAACAAATAAAGAAATGTTATTATTTTAAAATTAAAAATATAAAATAGGATTTAAATCAGAGGGTATGAATAAAATTAACCAGTTTATGAAAAATATATAAATGTTATGTGTAATAAAATTTATTGATAAATTCACATTAAATAACCACATAGTTCTTTAAGTAATGGCATTTTGGGCTTCAAAGATACGTCTTCCTCAAAAATGTTTCTTATTTATTTTTGAGATAAAATAACATAATTATTTTAAATATTAGAAATTTAGTTTTCTAATTATTAAATTTTTTTAAATACTTAATTCTAAAATTATATTATTTTGGGATTTTGGTTTTTTTTTGAAAATTGGATTTTGTAGTGAATAGTGAAAAATACCAATTTGGATAAAACTATCATTTATTTTCATTAAATATTCTAATTAATATGTAAAATTGTTGTTTTAATTTTATTAAAAATTAATATTTTTTTAAAATTATACAAAAAAAACTTAATAAAATTTTTATTACCTTTAATGTTTTTTACAATAAGTATATTTTTTGTGTTTAAAAATGCATTTTATTATAAAAATGTTTTTATCTCATTTTACTTGTCAAATTGTAATTTAAATTTTAAAAAATATTTGAATTCATGTTTCTAAAATTCATAAAATATTATTAATCATCATAATTATTTTTTTAAAAGGGTGAAATTATTTTTGGGTCATAGTGAATAATAAATAGGTCAAAACGTTTACTCACAGAGTTAAGTCTAAAAGAGGATTATAGATGGTTAAAATAAAGATATATAGTTTAAGATGAATTATAAACATGTTATTTTCTGATTATATGGCGATATTTTGATCCTATGTATTCTAATATTCAGTAATAGTATATTTTGGATCCATTCGTTATGAATAAAACATTTATATATGTTATTATTTTCAAAATTTCCATGTTGTTCCTCTCCCCAACTTTTAAAAGGATACCCCAAATCATCTCCTCTCCACACATAAAGGGAAAATTATATCACCCAATACCTTAAAAAACATTCTTAAATCTGTTTAAATGACATAAATTTTTATTCCTTGATAAAAAATATTAATAGTAAGGCTTTATGTATATTTCTAATGAGGATGACTGAAGATGAAATTTAATACTTAATCATGAATTTTTATTTTATTTCACATTCTATATCCTTTAAATTTTATTAGACAAATAAAATTTTAAAAAATTAGTAACCCTAATATATTTTTGTTTTATTATATTAATGGAATAACCTATATCCTTATCATATTCCATAAAATGGGAAAACACCATTGTTTTTTTGGTTTGATGGACTACCACCTCGTGAACCAATGCAAGTCATTTTCAAACATTAACTGTCATTGTTTTTTATAATGTTGTATTTAATGAAATTATATATGATATTAATAATACTATTTATTTTTTTATTAATGTAATATATCATATATTTTATGACTTTTCCATCCATATAAAAATGATAATGTCATTAGTGTGTATGTGTGGACTACCACCCCCATGAAGTGATGTGATTCATCTGTCATTACCACATAACATCGAAGGTATATATATTTGTATTGGAAGAAATAATTTTTTATGATATAATTTGAAGTCTGTAATTAAAAAATAATACATACCAAATTTTCATCAGGATTGTTGAAAAATAGATAAAAGTACTCATATTTACATACAACCTACCATCTCCATGGACATAACATAGCTCATTCTTCTTAAAAATATATATTATGTGGTTTAAATAGTGTAAATGTTTTTAAAAATGTATAATTATAAACTTTTTATTATTATATATATCTTGGAATAATTATATCTGTAACTATAGTCAACCTATCAATGTCATTTTGGACATGTGAGCTAAATATCATCAAAATATCCAACGTGAAATTCTTTGATTAAATAGTTGAATATGAAATAATAACAAATAAAATAAAAATAAAAATAAATATGAAAATGGTTCTTAATTAGATAATTTTAAAACAAATTTTTATTATTAAGGAATTTAAGTAACACACACGGGGATTTAGGGTCGATGAAGGGGATCCCTCTAAAGAACCCTTTTCATCTGGTTATGACAATTCTCTATCTAACTAACTTTTTCTCTCTTTTAAAAGTTACAAAATGATTCAAAATTCTATATATATGTCTCCCACATATATAAATATCGTATTCCTCCATCCTTTTATAGGTTAATATATTCATTATGATCATTTCTCAAATTTCTTCATAATGAAATATCTTATGAATATGATATGAGGTAGGATTATGCATACCATTTTATTTCCTGAGATAATTCTTATGTTTATGAATTATGATTTATTTTATTTACTATGGTTGATAAAAAAATTACTTGAAAAACTCATGATCCATGATATCACTCCATTTCACTGGGTAAATCTTTTTTCATATGATACATTATTTTTGGGATTAAAGTGTAAATATAAACCCCAATATGAATCTCTCCAGAAATTGATGTTGTCTTAGAAGCTATCATAAAATTATCTTTATGTCATGTTTTTTGTTTCATCCACATTTAAAATGATTCCATGATATTGTAATATCATATTTAATATTTTATTCTCCCATGTGATTACTCATGTTCCTTATATTTTGAGATACCATTTGGTACCTATAACTCATATATTATGTTTCTTTATCATGTTTATTCCCTTATTAGGTTTTTATCTCACCCATTTTGCCTATTTATTCCATAGGTTATACCATAATGATTTATAAACTCAATGTTACTTAGGATATCATTCCAAAGATTAAAATAAATATGATTTATTTTGATGTTGATGTTTTAACGAGCTATTATTCAAAATATAGAAGGCCTATTAGATCATTGATTCATATTAATTTATATTTGTTATTAAAATCATGTAATAAAAAGTAAAAAATGTCATCCGTTATTATAGTAGGTATCTTAGGTTAGTTTATTCATTTATTTTTATTAAGACTATAATACATCATAGATATCTCTAGGTATAAGAGTAATTAAATGAAAATATCATGAATGTTTGGTGAAATATTGAGTGAATGGATTTCATTATATTATATCCATGTAGGGATACAACAAATGGACGTGACTCTGAATCCTTTTTACCTAGGGGTAACAAATTCAAAAAGTTCATGTTGGGATTTGATTTTATTTTCCAATGGTTCATGATAAATTATGCTTTCTACACACATGGTTTTACACTCCCAATGGACATTCAATGTAAATTTATAATCAAATTATGAACCATTATGAAGCATTAGATAAAAAAAATTTCTTGGAAAACAAATTTGGATATTTTTAGGGATAACCTAGATAAAAACATTGAGAATCATAAGATAGTATATACATATCATTTATATGTTACAACTAATAAATTTATATGTTTCATTTTTTAAGTTTATTAGTTAATGTATTATCATATTTCCTTTATTTTTATTAGTTAATGGAAGGAAATATCATATATTGTTCCAATAACAAATGTCATAGGTAATGTGATGATTTCCCCAATGATATGTTGAACCTTATGGGTGTGGGAGTTTATAACTTCATGGTAGAACCCCCTTAAGTCAATCATGTTATGGATAATAGTTAGATTCATATAGAACATCGTCCTTCTCCTAAGAAAGAGAATATTCTTATCGAGTCATTTATATGAAAAAAACGTCCCTTTAGTGGATATTATGATTCCCTCATGACATAATAATTTATTAAATACATGTATATGTTAATCTCTATATTTTAATGCCCTGAATAAGAGAATGTTTTTATGGCCATTTATCAGTTGCTGAGGGAAGATGATTATTAGTGTGTATCGATCAAGAACATGAAGTTCATAGAGGATATTGGTTTTAGGCAATAGGAAAAAATCATGAAAATAGTTTAAAAAATACTTTCTCTTATCGTTACATATTAAAATACATAGAGATGTCATTATACTGTAGAAAAAAGGAATATGACCCTATCAAGGCATATGATGTAATCTTTATAAGGCATTCATGGAAAACCTACATAGTGTTAATTAATATAAAAATTAAGTCACACTATTTAATTAGTGAGGTAAATTTGATTTTATGAAAAGATATATTGATTCTATAACTTTACAACTAGAAAAAAAATTGTTGTTTCCTCAATATTTATAATTAGATTAGTGAATCTAAGATATATCATGATAAATGATATAAAAAGTTTAAAATAATTTTCTATGTAAAAGGATTAAATAATAAATATAATGTAGGAATGAAAATGAAATGTGCAATGGACCAAATGTGTAGGGATAATCACCCCAAAAACTATCTATGAGGAACAATGAGATACTTTAAGTGCAGAAAAGAGGTTCATCATACTAATCAATATCAAAGAGAGATGATGAAATCCATGAATGTGATGGAAAAATATAAGTTATAAATAACACTCAACCTAATTATAATTTTTAATCTATAATGAACATGGGTACTACAAAATACAATGAACTAATCCATGCATTTTCATGGAAAATAAATTACAACACCCTCCAAGGCCTTAATATATTGGAATGGAATATTTTATAACTACTGTAGATTTGGATCCTGACAATGATGTGGTGACCTGTATTCTAGTTATAAATTCAATAATAATGAATGTAATTATTGATTCTAGTTATATGAATTCTTTTTATTTCATTAATTTTTAGTAGAACTATTCAAAAACAACATCACAAAAGGGGTTTGATCAATCATTATGAAAAAATGAAGGATAATATTTGAATATCAAGTATATAACTCATCACTAGTAAATGTTTTTTGAAGGAATCATCTATAAAATATAATATTTCTTCTATTACTATATTTGGCATGTATTATCATCACTTATATAATCCAACATTAACAAACAATAGAGGGAGATGATTCTACAAATGCCAATCATTTCCATTAGTTTGTATAAGTGTAAAGAGGAGGATAAATATCACCTAGAATAATATTATTAATCATGAATATTATTTCAATATGAGAAAGTATATTTAGACCAAATTATTGATAAAATTGTTACAATCAAGCTTGAATACATTCCAATTGTGAGAGATTATACAATTGTATTTCCCAATTAGATTCCTGGTCTTCTGATTTAACGATAGGTTGAGTTCTAAATTGAACATATACCTATCTCTATTACCTTGTCAAATAATCCATACAAAACATCCACCATTGAAGTTTATGAAGTAAAAAAGAAGGTATAATATAATTTAAAAAAGATTATTATATTCCTGAGTGCTTTTTTGTTGGGTGCACCAATCCTATTCAATAATAAGAAGGATGGATCAATTTTCCCATATATTAATTATCATTAAATCAAAATAATGTGAGTAATTAAAATAATCCACTTCCACTGGTAAATTAATTGATTGATGATCTATATGGTCCCTAGAATTTTTTAAGGAGGGTCTCTGGTCAGAAAGTCATAAATTAATTGTGGAGTATGAAGATATTCAAAAAAATTATCTTTAAAAAATATTATGGACCCTATGAGTTCTCCGTGAATCCGTTTAGACTCAATAATGTTCAAATAATCATTATTGAATTTATGAATATATTCATTAGAGATTTCATCTATAGAATACAATATTTTATATACATAAAAATTAAATCTTATTTGATAAATATTCATTACATTAAATTTTTTTCTATACTAGGATTATTTAGGTCTGTTATATTTAGAATCATGGAACCATAAATAGATGGTTCATAAAATATCCACATCATCTCCCACTGACTTTATCCTAACTAGAACCTTTCATAGTAATATAATTCTAAATTAATTTATTCATAACCTCATGAAATGAATCATATAAAAAGGTTTATCTCAGATACATAGAAATGATAAATCCCAGAGATATGAAAATACAATCAAATGAATGTATATGAAATGTATAATTTTATGAGACCATGAAATATAAATTTTATTTTCACACACAATATATCGTACATCATAAACATGGGTTATGGAATAAAACATTATCATTTCAAAATTCAAGGATAATAAGAATAAAAAACAATCATAAATCAATCATGAATCACAAAAAAAATATCATAAATATGTCACCAATGTTTTTTTATAAATCCATTTCATATGATAATTATAACTAATAGGACCATCAAACCATAATATATCTGGCATCACCACATGCATCCCCTAGTATGTCATGCTCATCGACTTGGATCCCATAATAGATCATGCACATTAGATTGAATACCATATCTATCTTATGAGATATTATACATTATCCAATTCATTGGATTGAGATATAATAACCACCATTAAAATTGTTAGAATCATACATTTGTGTTCCAAAATCTCTTAAATCACACATCATATCAGAACCCATTAAATGATATGGTTTTCATAAACCACAAGTCATCATAAACAAAATCTATCCATAAAATAAATACATATGATATTCTTCGATTCTATTCCAAATTAATAATAAATAAGATAAAATTATGTCGACTTATATAGAAAAATATTTTCAAAGACTACTTGAAATTAATTTTGAGGAAAATAATTTCCATTTTGAAATCTCTTCTTTAAAAAATTGTACAATTATAAATGAAACAAATTTATTTGGATAGATCCTTGTATAATTATAAAAGAAGGTTGAAAGTAAATACTATTCATGATGATGGTAAATTTGATTCATACAATATAATTCTAAACACCATCCTTCAATTTTTTTTAGAAAAGTCTTAAATTACCTTTTTTGGGAAATGAGAAAAAATTCATTTCAATCTGTTTTTGTAAAAAGATAAACATGTGTAAAAATGATATTAAACTATAATATGATAATTTTTGAAATTTTTTTTGTTTTTTTATAAAAAATAAATATTTATGAAAAATATTCCCTAGTGTGGCATAAATATAAACAATCCCAAATATTAATGTGATTGTGAAATAAACGCCTTACCTCGAGTATTCCTCACATTAAATTCTCTCCATCCACTTCTATTATAAAGTATAATTTGTTATAATTCTACACTATAGTAAATATAATTTATATAATATCATATATGGTACCTTTATAAAATTTCAACTAAAATTTTTATCAATATTTAATTATTAAATTCATTATTTCCATGTGTTAACTATTTCATTTATCACGGGTATTTCAGTTCAGTAGTTTTGATCCTGCACATTTATCTTGGATATATAACCGAAAAGGTAATATTTATGATATAAATATCACATATATTAATTATATACTTATTAATATTCACATATTTCTTCATATATATATAAATTAATTACACTTTTCCAAAATACAGAAGGTCGTACGTTCACATGACAATGTTTTTATTTTTTAAATTCATTTAATGAAAGAATAATAAATAATAATTCCTCTATATTGAATAATTATAATATTAAATATATATATCTTATAGATTGATTAAAATAATCCTTATTCCCATCCAAATAAAATTTAATAAAAAAATCACATCATCTTGTGCAGTTGTAGTCCGTACATATCCATGAATGACATAATCATTTTCCAATTGTTTTGAATGTAAAAATTTATTTGTTATATAAAAATTAAAGAATTTTAATTTATTCATAATTATTATTTATAATCATTAAAAACATAATAATACCCTTCCATAAATATAAGTGATGATAAATGAATTTTATCTCTACATGGAGACAGTAAGTTGTACGTACACATGATTGATACTTTTGTTTCTCATTTTTTTCGTAAGGGGGAATACAATAATAGTTTCATGATCATAATAAGATTTCAAAAACTTTATTACATTCAATTTATTATTTTATGATAAGTACCATATATATATATCAGGTTAACTATATTTGAATGGAATTTGATCAGTTAAGGTGATTACCTCTTCCTTGAAACAGATCTTTTAGATCACTTATAATGGGATATATGGATGATATTATTAGAAGGAAATCACAACTATAATGTGGATAACGACTTTTAAAAGATAAATATTTATATTTTGATCAATATATTAGTATCAATGTAATGTAATTAATTGATGGAGGAGGAGATCCTTTATAAATGATGAGAGAGGCTCTTTAAGAAATTACCAAAAGATTACATAATAATAAATTAATTCCCAATAAACATTCCTCCAATTTTATAAGTATTACAAATTGAAATATGATATGGTTTTAATCTCATCATAAAATAGAATTTGAATATATTTTATATAATTTTAATGTATATCATTTTGATTAAGCCTTAGTCAACAAATTTTTATTCTAACGGTACTGCCTTTTTGAAAAATAATGGGTTGTAAATTATTACCTGTGAGTTTATAAATGGCCCATTGATTGATATTTTATAACATTTTAGATAATATAATATCCAAATTGTATTATTTTAATATTTTAATTTACTTTTTAATAATTTAATATTATTTTATTTAGATTAAATATCAATATTTTCAATTTTTATACTATTCGCATAATTTAACATTACATACATCAAGAAAAAGGGGGAATTAGAATATAATGCTTTAAAAAAACATGAAATTTCATTTATATCATTAAAATTCATGTATCACCTTATCTATTTCAAATTATATAACATTCAATATTTTATAAAACATTAATTAATTTTATTATTAAGTGGAAAAATAATGTATTAGAGTTGTAGAAGAAGTTATGGTACAATATATAATTTTATAAAATTAATAATAGGTTTATAAAATTAATTTTTTATTAATCTCATAATATAATCCAATAATAATTCATAACATTATTTTTAAATTATTTCTTTGGATACTAGATATTAAAAAAAGGAAACATTTTGTAACATTTATGGAATTGATAAATATATAAGTCATTTTAATGGTAACGTTTCCATTAATGAAATTCAATTTTAACCTAATATAGTAAGAGTGAAATTTCACTATCAAATTATAATAAATACGAAAAATGGGGCCTTATCTTTTAATTTTAATCATGATTTACTCATATACCATTTATCAAGGTGATAAATTTAACCATGGTTACTATTTATATTGAAAACAATTAATGGGTCCAAAATAACATAAATGAAAATCTTTATTCAAAATATCTAATTGTTTATATGTATATTTCAATAAAAATATTTTTGAAAAATTAATTTTAAATTAAGAGTGAGAAATGTGACAAAAAGTACTGTTTAGAAATAATACATTTTTAATATAAAATTCGTTTTATTATTATCCTAGGATTATAAAATAAATTGTTTGTTTAAAACATTTTATATATTAATTAATTAATATATTTTACAAAAATAATTCATGAATATTGATTAATATTTTTTAATATAAATAAATTACATGTGTAAAAATAAATTTATAGAATAAAACCACTTTAACTTCTTATTAATTTAATTTGATAAAAAATAATTCATTTTATAAATTTGTAGACTATATAGTGATAATAATTTAGTTATTAATATTCATGCATTCAAATATAATTTCTAGATGATAATGAATACATAATATTTTAATAGTATTACATGATTCGACAAAAAATAGTGTGGCATGTAACATAAGAAATTGATGCAATCAAATTATTTAAAGATTAATATTTCATATAAATCATGGGGTGATACATTAAACCCTCGTTAAAATTTCTTTATCCCTTTTAATTCATCACTATGATAGATAATAGATAAGGATACTTGTAAATCATCACATCCTCATGTTCCCCTGTAGCTTCTTCAAATTGGTTGTTTCCCACAAAACTATTACTAGATGAGTGGTTCTGTTTCATATCATTTTATTTATATATTAAATAATCTCTATATGGTTTTTATAATAAATATCATCCTCTAGTGGTATGACCTATAATTTTTTCAAAAATTACTAATCGAGTGTTTACTTCCTAGGAATAGATTTATAGAACACATCATGAACTTGATAGAGATTCGAATGAATCATTAATTGATAAGATACCATTATAATATGATCAAGAGTTTCAAATGTAATGACATACCTAGGAATTTTATTTTCCTTCATTCAAAACCTTATCACCCAATTCCATATAGAGTATGAATGTTCCTATTAGATTAAAAAATATCTAAGGATGAAAATTAGTGAAAAAACATAATTTCGTATCCACATATAATTGAATATTTCTCTAAAACATAATGGTAAATCTCAAATCCTGATAAAATACAATTATTAGTGGTACACCATTAAATATTACCAATTCCATATTTTATAACTAATTAACATGATAAATAATGAAATTATTTATAATGTAAATTAATTGTGATCACATCATATACTAAACTATTACAACCCATATAACATTATTCCATTTAGATTTTTTTGGTGGTCTGATAGAAAAATCAATGGTAATGTTTTTCCATTCCCATTATTCAATGTGTAATGTTTGTAACATAACATTAAACTTATATCTCTCAGTCTTAACATTATGAAATTCCACGAACTGGGAAATATAAGTTTCAAAACCTAAATTTATATCATCCCACTATAAATACACGTTAAAATCACTATACAATTTCGTACCTTCTGGTTTAATAGAGAAAAAATATCTATGATTTTAAACAATTATATCTATTTTAGATATTGAAATAATGGTACACAAACATGATTCATAAATCTTATTATTCAATCACAATCAGGGTTAAACTGAGGAACATTTCTCAATATCTTTCGGAGCTATACATCTTCCATCTGCAGCTATTTAATATTCACTTGGATTAATTGTTGAACAATCATTTTATAAAGACAATATTAATCCCCTTCCATAAATATTTCAATATCCATTATTTTATTGTGATAATATATTGGATATTTTGTGATCTTCATCATGTATTAGCTCATATGATCATTTTAATATATATAATCAACCACCCAATTTTCATTCCCATTGTGCTAACATATTCATCCTTTATAATCATTGATCAATTAAAAACATATTTTATACCAAAATATTACCTCTTTCAATGTGAATTTGTTCTTCATACTTTTTTATCTTTATATCTATCCCAATATATCCAATAAAGATAACACCACCATATATTTCAAGAAAATTTTCCACAACTATCTTCAAATCATAATTTGGATAATTTTTCTCTTGGAACTTCACTTTTTCATATGTCTTAATCTATAACCAAATCTTTTTCCATGAGTAAGAATACCAATATTTAATATGATGGATCACTATACATTATAAATAATTATCCACTGTAAGGTATTGTAGGCATTATTGTGGTAATTGGACTTCCTTTAAGTTCCTTAAAACGTTCCTCAAATTAATCAATCCAAACCAACATGGATCACATCCAAGTAAACATGTTGATTTAATAAGATATTATTGAAAACTTCTCCACAATGAAACAATAATATCTATTAAAAATAAGAAAAATATTGATCTTAATAACAATGGTTTGATTGGGATAATTTTTAATTACATATTTCTTTGTTGGGTGTACTTATATACACTGACATGATAATATATGAACTAAGAAAGAATCATTATGAATATAGAATTCATAGTAGGTAATTTTTTCATAAATTTTTCTCTTCCTTAGATCTTTAACATAATCCTCAAATGATCATTAATTTTTTCCATGATAATTAAATATATAGAAATAATATCTATAAATCCCAACAAAAACTGATTATTGTAACTTGAAAATAATATATTCATCAAATAAAAGAAGATACTAGGGGTTTTAGTAAAAAGAAATGTAATCTAGATAAATTTATAGGTTCCATACCTTGCACAAAATGTTTACATGGTCATATCTTCCTTCTTAACACTTAATTGATGATATATAGAATGAATATCATTCTCTGAAAAGTATTGTTATCTACGTTTTCGATTAAAAAATTAATCAATATGGGGTATAGGGTGTATTTTCATGATTATGATATTTTTTTTCTTCATAATTAATGGAGAGTCACAATGATCCATCATTATTATTAACAAAAAGAATTAGTGCACCCCAGGTCAACAAAATATTATATAAAAATACCTTAACAATATTATTTAATATTTTCTTCTTAAATTAAAACAATTATATTATGTCCATCCTATAAGGATTATTTCAAATAGACACAATACTAGGGATAGGTTTGATTGAAAATACAACATCATTATTCATTGGAAGACTAAGAAAAACATCCATAAAAACATTAAAAACACTTAAATTAAAGGAATATCCTCAATTTTGTATTTACCAACCATATGGGATAGATTACCATCATTAATAGTAATAAATACAAACATTATATAAGTAATTAAAATTGGAAATTCATATTCATCCTAACAGCAATAAATAATAATAGGATTATATAGCATTTGTAAAACAACATCCCACCCTCAAAAATTAATATAAAATTTGTATATAGAAATCAAATCCATTCCTAAAAACACAACAAATTTATCTAATCGGAGAATGTAAATACTTCCATGAAGAACTTTCCTACAATCATTAATCAAAGATGAATAATAGAATTGATATACAACCTTCATATCATTTGGAGTATTCACTTCTAACTAAGTTTCTAATTGTTGAGTAGGTAATTAAATAACATTTGAAAAATAATTAGATAAAAATTAGTTGGTAGATATAAAATGAATCAAGGAATTATGTATTCTATAATAGATGTTAACAGTACCAATCCCCAGTCCATTCTCATATACAACTTTGATAATTCATATTGCTTGATATTTCCCTATGTGGGATAATGATTCTAATCACTTAAGAGCTTTGGATTCATGAAATTGTGGGATTAATTCGCAAAATACATTCCATTAAATAATTTGAGCAAATGTAGTGCATTAGTTGAAACATTATTTTCATGCATTTAATTTACCGACCAATTATTTATCATTCAATACTGAGGAGAATTATGACCACCCTTTAGACATATAATGAACTGCCCAGTTTCATTCATGAAATAAACTTGATGTTTCTTTAATCATCTTTGGAATATAGATCTGTATAATTTCATTGTACCATGTGATTTTTTCTAGATATATTCTAACATGATCTTTCTTTTTTATCAAAACCATACGAATGCTGGGATTCTTAAATTTACATTTCAACCATCAGTTTAAAACAATATATTTATTTATAACGTAGAAATCCTTTTATAGATAATTCTTTTCATTGATATTTTTAAGGAAATAAGTTGATCAATCTTACATTCAATAATAAGGAATATTATGGAATCATACCTTTTATGTACTTCAAAATTTTCATTATATGTTCCAATGGTATCAGAATCATTTTCCCCAATCTAAATGAATTATCTATCCATCTTTTTATATAGGATATAAGAATGTAATTTATATCTATATCCCATTAAAATAATCCCATTTCCAAGATTTTTCCCTATAATATCTTATTTCTAATAAGGTTCCACCATTTATCTGCTTCATCTTCCAAATGATAATGATCTAACATATCATTTCTATATTTTTATCACTAGAGAATAGAAAATATTTTCTCAATGGTGATGATCCATCACTCAACCACTATTGGAAGAAATGATCCACTAAATGAATGTTAATGGTTTCTCCTAAAGGACTCATGTGAATTTTTTTCCTCATTTTAATATCTAGAATACCATCTTTATTCATACATTGAGAATATTGTGAGAGAATGAAAATAATATTCTCTTTTTATATCCCATAACAGTAGGTTTATCAATTGGAAAATCATTGCATTTTCCATAAAATTTATCATGAACACAATTCTGTTAGGTAATATCCATTGAATAAAATCAAAAAATACAGTGTGAGAAAGAATTAACATATTAAAAAACCACATAATAATTTAAAAAATTTATTTTTTAAATGTATCAATAAATATATCATTTTTTAAATATATGAAATATTATTTTTATCCAAGGTCATCTTTGATCATTACCACAACATGAGGATGTCATCTTATATTTAGTCTCATCCCCAGTATTCCAACTAAATGTTTATCTTCCTAGTATCCAAAGGATAACTAAATCATTATATGAAACCAACTATAGGTACCCATAAACCTCATAGATAAATATTAATCTATAATTGATGCATATTCATTATAATAAATTTATATTGTTAATATAATAATTTATTTCTAGTATAGTTGGAAAATAGATATCATTAAAAACAAGTTCATAAAAAATGATACCATATCCCAATTATTTCATTATAACTATTACCATTTTTATAAAAGTCATACTTAATATCTTTATTCATATCATGGGAAAAGGAAACACAATAAAATGTCATCTCTGATCCCTAGTAAGGGGAAACATGGGAGGTATCTATCTATGATCATATGAAATGATAATATAAAAATAAGTATATGAGATCATAAATATAACATATGTTGTTCGTACATAATCTCTAATAGATCTTAAACATGACCCATGGAATGTAATTTCTAATTTTAAAATACATGCAACATAAGAGTGAAAAAATCATCAAAAAAATTAATTATTAGTCATAAGATAATGTCATCAATGTGTTCCACCAGCATAGGTATAAAAACCCTTTTTTATTAAATGGATAACTACCTAGACTATCAAACCATATGACAATATACATCACCACCAACATCCCATAATAGATCTAGTTGATTGACTTCTAGCCCATAATATATTAAGAATTTTATCTTGAAACCCATAATTATCTCACGATATATAAAAATATACCCAATGAATTGGGAAGAGTTATTGTTCCTACCCATTACATACAATAAATAATTAATATTTGTTCCAAAAGATCATAAATCATTTATCATAAAAATTACCTTGATAATAATTGGGTTTCACAAATATCTTATTATCATAAATATAAATCGTATAAAAAATGAATAATGATGGTATTACTGAATTATAATAATATTAAATCTTAAATTACACAAAGTAATGGTATATAGTATGGAAAAGTATTTTTAATAACTCTAGGAATAATTATTAAAGAAAATAACCCATCCATTTTAAAATTACATCATAAAAAGAAATGCAATTTTGATGGAAAAACATTTATATAGAAACATCCTGTTAACTTTTAATGGATTATAAAAAATAAAAGTTCATTAATTATGGACAAAATATCCATTCATTCAATATAATTTAGAAAATTACTCCTTCCAAAAAAAATCGGAATAGTTATCAAGTATCTTTTTTTTGGAAACTGAATGAAATAATTTCATTAAAATTATACTATAAAAATTCAAACATGTTTATAAATAAATTTTAAAAATCATAGGATAAGAATAAATTTCTTAAAATTTTTATTGAAAATATGGATATGGATAAAAAAATAATCCATATTGGATAATTAAACATAAAAAATCCTAAATATTTTTTAAATTGTGAAATATATCCTTTACCTTGAGTTTTTAGTGCTTTCAATTCACACTAAAATCCAATATAATAGATTAAAATTAATTATAATTATATAATAGAGTTATTTTGATATGTATAATTTCATATATGATACCTTTAAAACATATTATCAATTTCTTTATCAATAATTATTTTTTAAATTTTTTATTTCTGACTGTTAACTATTTCTTTTATCTTGATTATTTCAGTTTAGTAGTTGTTATAATTGTATATTTATCATCATCACATAACCACCATAATAATAATAATGATAAAAATATCATATAAATTCATTGTATACATATTTTCTTTATCCAATATTTTAGATATATAAAAATTATTACACTGTTAATGGAGATGGTTGGTCATACTTACGCTTGAACTTTGTTTTCATTTTCTCGATGGAAAAAATGATTGAAAGGTAAATATTAATTTCCCTTTATTAATAAATCAGTTTGTTATATATATCAAATATTTTCAGGAAATCTATCCATATTACCATCAATGTAAAAATGAAATGAAAAATAAATCGCATCACTCCGTGGAGGTGGTAGTCAACATGTTCGCATGAAAGATGTTATCATTTTCCAACTATTTCGAAGATCAGAAGGTAATTGTACAATTATAAATAAATATTATTATTTATTTCATGAATATCATATTTTAACATTATACCCATCATTATACCCATCCACAAATTATAATGATTATAAATGAATTGTATCGCTCTTTGGAGAGGTTAAGTCGTATGTATGCATGAGTTATACTTTCACTTCTCATATGATGGGAACAAGGTAGAATAATGGTGTTTTAATAATCATATTTTAATTTAATAATTATTAGGATAATTATGTTATTAATTTACAATAAAAAAATTGAGTTATTTTAGCTAATGAACAATATAATAAATGTGTTCAGTGATGGTGATTACTTCTTCATTGAAATGACACCATTAGATGTCTTCTAAAGGCCACTAGGATTGGTATTTTGTGATTAAAACACATATTAAATGTGGATAGGTATGTTTAGAAAAAAATGGGAGTTTATGATTGATATATAATCCTAAATGTGATGAAACTATGTGATAGAGGAGGATCTCATTTATAATTATGGTGAGAGGAAATTCTGGAGTTTCTCAAAAGATTAAATTATAATAAATTGATACTGCAGAAACATTACCCCAAAGGGATAGGTATTTAAATATATTTAGGATAGGTATGTAATCCAATAAACCAATATAGTATATGTTTCAATTTCTTTTAAACATGATCATTTTTTTAAATCCTTAGTTAACAAATTTTATATTTAATTACAGTAAGACATTTGTTCATATTAATGGGTTTTAATTATTCAATTAGAAAGTGAACATTATACCAAAAATGGAAATATTTTACATTTCAGACTATATAATTTCAATAATTTATTATTTTAATTATTCTATTATTTTTAAAATAATTTGATAAATTATTATCCTGATAAAATAACTTTATTGTAAAATTTGAATATATTCAATTAATATTACATTAAATACATCACGAAAAGGGGTGAATTTGAATCTAGTAATTTCATACCAACTTATTATGATATATAGATCTATATAATTCTTTATTCTCCATATCTCTTTTATATTATATTACTTTTAATATCGTTAAAATAATTTATTTTTTAATTAAATAGAGAAATACTACATCGATGTTACACAAGAAAATAGGGTCATTATTTAATTAGAAAAATTTATAAAGAACATTACATTGATAAAATAATTTTATTAATTTATGTATATATAAGTTAATTCTTTAATAACTTTCTTTATTCCACATGTTGACTCTTAAGAAATATTTAAAACATAGAGAGTGACATTGTTCAACTATTTTGATTGAAATAATTTATTAGTCATTTTCAAAGAAAACTGTCAAGTAAACAACTGAATTTTAAACTTAACTTATTAATGGTATAATTATTTCCATCCAATTATAATTATTATGAAAAAATATGGACTTATAACTTATTTTTGATAAAGATTAACTAGATTTTCCCTTTACCAATGTGATAGTTTTACCACAATTATTATTAATATTGAATATAAATAAAAGGGCCTTAATTAAAAAATTTAATGTTTTGGATTATAAATATATAGATAATTTTATCAAATTTAATTTATATATATTTTATAAACTATCATTAAATCATGTGTGAAAAATGTGATAATAATTTTTTTAGAGATGAATACATTTTTAAGAAAAAAATTACATTTATTCTATTCGAATTCATAGATAAATATTTTTTGATTTTATAAAAAATTTGATAAACCAAATAATATATATATATATATATATATATCATTTACTTAATTAACCAATAGTTCTTAGTTTAATTTTATAATATAAATATATTGTGTTCCAGAAAACAATTTTTAGAAAAACATCACTATATATTTCAAATATTTCTTACATATAATGGTTTAAATAACAAATCTATTCATAAAGAAATTTTTTAGAATGATTTTTTTAGTAATTAATATCCAAACCCACTAAACAAATTACTAGGTGGTAATAGACACACTAAATTTTAATAATGTAATATGGTTATTAAAAATCCATTGTTGCTTGTAATTCATGATATCAAAGAAATCAATTTATTTTTAGATAAATTTTTCATAAAAATATAGGGGTGTTACAACAATAAATTTTTTGGGAAGTCTTTTTATAAGATATTATGATATACTTGAAGGTATGGAGGTGCGTGTGGAGAATTTGAATTTGATGGTAAATACATTATGAAAGGAGAATCTATATCCAACACACAAGAAATATTTTTCTTAAACGAAGTAAATATAATTTTTATGATGAATTATCACCAGAAAAGTGATATATTTTTCATATTATATAATAAATGAAATTGATAAGTGGATAATAAAAGTATCTATAATATATATCAATAGCTTCCTAAGAATATATAGGTATTACTAATGATTTGTGAAAAACATAAGAAAATTATTGAAATCGCTAAGAAAACTAACTCGGATGGGTGTAAAATTTTTCTAGAATATTAAATGTGATGAGAGACTGAAGGAGTAGATAAATTGGCCTATCACTACAATAGACCTCACACATCCCTCATGTGGGTAACTTTTTCCTGGAACATTATTATTCTTCAAATTGTGGTTAGGGATGTGTACTAATGAAAAATGATAATGTGATAGCAAAACCTCAATTTGTTTGTGAGTAAAACAATCCTATATATGATTTAGAGTTTTAAATATTGATCTTCACATTGAATATATAGAGATATTTTCTCTAAAGAGATAAGTGTAAAATATATTTGAATCATAAGGGCCAAAAATATATATTCGTAGATAAGGATCCTAATATGTTCTATATATGATTTTTAGAGTTGGATAATGAATATGATTACTCAACCCATTAAAATATTCTAAAACAAAACAACGTTATAGATACTATAATTATAATAAAACCCATAACATTATTAATGATTAGAATTTATATGGATCCATAAAAAATAGAATTTAAATTAATTGGTATGGGAATTATAAATTAAGAAACATCATCATTCTTTTTTAAAATGATTTATCAACCATCCATTATGATGAAGGTAAATGATTCTCAAAGAGTTGATATAGAAATTCAGAAGAATGTGGAATATTTAAGAAATGGGAGATCCTAATAAATCCAAATTTTTTAATACGGGGTTATAATATTTGTTCATAACTATATGAACCATAAAACAATGAGATAAGAAAATAAATTTTGAATGATGTATACAAATCAAGCTTCTAAATTCATCTATATAGAATAAATACTTATCAAGTAACATCCCAGAACAAAATACATATGAACGGTGTCCCGAGCCTGGTGGATCACATGGCCTCAAAAGAAACTCCCCAAATTCCAAAGGATACTGATTTTAGTGAGGGATTTGGTGATTATTTTGGTATACTATTCCATTATTACCATAGTGTAGCACCATAAAATATTAATAACATATAGAAGTAGCATAACTAGAAAACCATACAACAAAAATAAACAGCAGAAGATAAATATTTTAAACAAGCAAAAGGTAATATCCTAAACAAGATAATGATATATTTTAAGTGTTCTAATAAAATATCCAAAACTGTACACAACAGACAAATACAATCCATGTCCAAAAAGTACAAAAAATAAAAAATAGACTCTACATCATCGCAATCCACAACATAGTTCCATTATCTCTTTCTCCTAAGCAGTATATCAAGTACATGTGTTATAGAGATTTAAATTATCATTACCTACATCCATATAATCTCATGGGGTCCAATGATGTTACCCAAATTGTGTATGAGACTAAATCTATGTGGGAAACTACATATGGTTTCTGCCAATGATTTATTGAATATATATATATATATATATATTACAGGGAGTGTGTAATAATGAAATTCATAATAATTAAATAACTCAAAATTATACATCCTACAAGAACTGGTATTCATATATTCTACATTTACAATTTCTATTACATTGTTATTTATATGTCTCAAGATCCATTTTGTTGTCGGAATCCCCCATGTAGCAGGATGTAGAACAAATTCCTCATAAGGTCATCTAGGTAGTAAAAGTCATGAAAATATCCATATTTGTGCTTTCTCTTGGAAGTCACATGATATGTCATTTCATTTATAATTTAATTCATAACCTAATCCCTTCCCTGATAGTGCTTAGTTGGGATTCAATTCTCACTCTAGATGCAATATGAACAAACATCAAATAGTCTTGTCCCAATAGAACCTCTTAAGAACCCATTATCGCTATAGGTGATGTATAAAATCCCATCCATTATAGTCCACCCTCGGTTCTTCGGAATGTGTGACCGAGTATCACACATTGAATAATTGTAAAATTCCCATATTAGTCTATCTTTAGAATTCTCTTAATAAACCATGTATCACTTAGAAGATAATTCTATCCTCAATGAGTCTATCCATGGAGTCTCTTAATTTATCCATGTATATCCCGAATCTTAAGAACATTTAAACATTGAGTCTGTCCATGGAATCCTAAGGTGGATCCATGTGTCACCCTAGGTATAATTTTTGAAAGTAACATGAGTCCATCCATGGAACTATTATTTGAATCCATATATGAACTGTGGCTCTATATTATTTAAACAATTCTATTCAATTATAAATTTCATTTAACATTCCAAGGCCAATACTAAGACAATCCTTTAACTATATCACCTCAAAAGGTATAATAAGCCTTGGAGAACCTCACAGGGCATGACAACTCAATTTCACAAATGGGAATATTTTCTATTAAATGGTTCACAGGTATAAAAAAATACAACAGGTCTTGGTTATCCTAAAAATAACATGGGGAAGTCAACAAAATATTTAATTCATTCTAATTAAGGAAATTGAAAAACAAGGTCAAGCTCAAGAGTGTTGCCTTTAAATATTTTCATGGATATTTTTATCATAACAACAATTACAATCCTAATAATCCACCAAAGGGAATAGTTATCAACTATATTATGTGGAAAAAACAATTTTATCACTTTTATCCAATTTCATCGATTGTTCTCATAACCTCTACATTACTCACATGGGCAAGTAAATTCATGAAATGAAAACCTCAATAAGAAATAAAAGACATTGGAAAAGAATAATGTCATATATCCCATACCTGTTAACCATTTCAATTACAATCTAATAAAATTACAATTCCATTTATAACATATTACATTTTTAATAACCCATGAATGGGATAAACAAACATCTCAATCGGATGGCCAAGGCATAAATCCTTAATGGTCCATTAACGCCAAATGAACCATGGGGTGGCCACAATTCAAGGTATATATTTTATAATATTCCTAAATATATCTATTCGATTACCTAAAACACAATAGGAAATAAAATTGCTTAATTTCCATTATTGAGACACACAAAAAATGTGTGCGTGATGCCCCAATATATTTAATAAACTCGACATTAAATGAATGGAATGAGACCACCTTCCTATGGTTAGTGGTAGATTTATCATCCTGTATAAGTCTCAAATTGACCCTAGAATGGAATAAATCTCATGAACATATGAAGAACTGGAAATTAGTGAATATATACCTAAATACAAATCTAGAAATTTATATCTAGATGAATCAGAAACATCTAGAAAAGGATTTTAGATATTTCCATTGTGGATCAATGGAGATAATACTCATTCGAACATGAGTTTGGATAAAGAGTTTATCTGATATTAGAGAATAGTCGATGAAGAAACAGAAATGTAGGGGTGAGTTCTTACGGTGCGTGGAATCACAACCGAAAAATGGTTTCAAAAGAATATTAATTAAATGAAAAAGTTAAAATATTCCTAAAATTACAGGGCTATATGATTTACCCACAAGGTTCATAAAAAAGTGCAGAAACCATGAATGGTTTCCTATAAGGTAAGTGGAACTTACCCGGTTTATCAAAACATTTTACTAACTAATTAGTAACCATGTGAAAATTATCTTTCAATATATGATAAAATATTAGACCTAGTAGAATGGACATATGGTGCAACCCACAGAATTTTTCAAACCATTTGATCTGTTATTTTTATATAAAACATGGGATTCAGGCTCTGGAACATCCCCTGACACCCCTGAGTCCTATGAGACATCAACAGGAAATCACATTATGACATATTAGTGAAATTATGATATGAATTAAAATAAAACAAGATACTCATACCTCAATGAAGAATCAAGATCTTACAAACATCCCCTTATATCAATTTTTCCATGAATTTCCCTTCCATGGGTGATTAAGAATGATATGAGATCAAATTTTTCCAATGTGATTGTACTTTTGCCTCAGTCCCAAAGGTAACATCCTATAAATTTTCAGGCATTAAAAACACCCATACAAATTGAACATGACTACCTAGGAGAACCTTAATGCAAAAATACATATTTCATATAGGATTCTACTCAAACAACACATCTATATGTAACTCCATTTCCTCAAGAAAAAAGTACTGATATTAGATTTTATAGTAACATCCATGCAGAGAAACATTGTAAATGGCATGCATTTCCTAAAACCTCTATATTATCTGTAACTGATAGTCTTTCGGCCTACATCTCTCTATAATCTTGAATAGATTGATGTATCTTGGAAAAATATTTCCCTACCTCTTGATCCTATTGTGTCCCATCCTTGGTGAAACACGTATGGAAACCAGATCCCTATCCTCGAACCCTAGAGTTCATCTAACGTGATTGTGGTATGATTTTGGATGAGACTTTGCTGTATCCATCCACTTCTGAATAAAAATCACATGTTATATGGTCTCCTGAACATGATGATGTCCCAACATATTTTCCCCTCCTTCCTCTATGCAACATAGTGGTGATCGAAAAGGACTAATGTACAAAGTCTCATATTGATCCTTCTGAGAAATATCATAAAAAAGATTTTGGTATGTGAACTCAATTGGGTGTATATGCATATCCTAAGAACGCCGCAAATTTGGAATTCATGCCCACATCATGTCCTAATTCATCTGAATAATGCACTATGACTTTCCATCTACATGGGGGGTTTTATGTTGTGCCTGAAATCACATGTTTACCCATTTCCCTCTATATACCTTTCCATAATTGAGATGTAAATCAGGAATCCCTCCCTGAAATGATAGAATGTGGGAACCCATGTAGTCATTCCATCTGATAGAGATACAACCTCCCAATCTCTTCTACTTAAAAGGTATCCAAGATTGGTTGGAAGTTAGTGACCTTCACGATTCTATCATCAACAACCCATAAATCATTATTACCATTCGGTGATCTCTTTAAAATATCATGAAATTCATCATGACGTCATTCCATTTCCACACTGGAATGGGTAGATACTATTAATGATCGGCTGGTCACTAGTGTAAAGCCTTCACATACAAGAAGGTTGAACACCTCATGATAAAATTTGATATATCTCATCTAATGTTTTTCCATCAATAATGAAACTTTAAATTATGATACATCTTCTTTACAAAAGGATTCATTTTCCAAATTGATGCATGAAAATCACACTTCATAACTTTACACATGTCGGAAGATACCCACATGCATCCATATACTCACAGGATCTCATCTACACCTACATTCCAAAAAATAGGTGTGACATCACCTACTACACCCTCCTATAAGTGTAGACCTTCTAAATCTGATTTCTGACTCATCATCACTCTATCTAGAATGGTAGAGGTAATATCTATGGAAAAATGGAATATATACCCCTGACAACCATGCCCCTCCAAGTGAATCTCATGGAACAATGCTATATGCTACCACACACCACTAGTCTATTGCACTAAATGTATTTAAGTCCTCCTACTCAATGAATCAACAACTTCATTTCTAGGTGTGTAGACAAGATTGATGTAAATATATATTAGGTAATTAACCAACCTTCAGTACCTCAGGTTGAAATCAAATTTTGTAAATATATACTTGAGTATTTTGTGGTCCATGTACAACAAAAAGATCTATCCTATTATTTAATGTCTCAAATAGGGTAATACATGAACAACCCCAACAAACTCATTATCATACATCAAGTAGTTCCTCTCACATAGCCTCAACTAATGACACTTGTATGCAACGATTTGATCCACATGCCAAATACATGCCCCTTGCCCAATACCAGATGCATCATAGTACAAAGTGTAACTTCTTCCCTTCTATGAAAAAAATAAGTATCGATATTGAAGAAAATATACCTTTAAACTCATTAAAGGGAATATCCAAGGAATATGACCAAACATACATCAAATCATTCTCATTTAGGAGTGTCAATGACACTATTATGTATGAGATGTAATGTATGAAACAACTATAGTAAGTAGTATAATCTTAAATAACTATTAACCTCAATGACGTTCTTGGGATTCTCCTACATAACTACCGCTCCCAAATTCTATTTGTCTATTTATAATCCTATATCTGAGATTACGTGACCTAGGTAGTGAATTTATTTCATGTATAAGTGGAAATTTGTTATAATATCATATCATGAATCTTCTCTTTGTGTATTCATGATATTCTCAATTTTTTTGACATGGCCGTGTCATTTTTGAGAATACACCATGATATCATCCATAAAACCCACAAAAAAACAAATCGAGGTATGGATGGAAAAATAGGATAATCATTTCCATAAAGACCATTGACATGTTCATGAGACCAAACGACATATACAGATACACATAAATACCATTCCTACTCCTAATTTTTTTTTCGAGGTATGTCTGATGGTTTTGAATCCACCTGATGGTAACCAGATCTCAAAACAATCTTTGAGGGGACTTGATCTTTTCAAAGCTAATCGAAGAGGTCATCTATTTGTGACTGATGATACCATTATTTAACTTTCAACTGATTAAATTTCCATTAATCCACACATAGTCTAATAGTATTTTCCACATTTTTCAAAAAAAGGACAGGCAAACCCCCGAGATATGTACTGGGTCAGATGAAACCCACTGGATCTAAATCCAATAACAACCACTATATCTCTTGTAACTCTTTTATAGCCATACTATAAGGTGGAATGGATACATGTGAATATCTAGGAACTAGACTGATAGAAAACTCTACCTCTACCATCAGCGGTAATATTAAGAAGACATGTAGGATGATGTACTTGAAATGATAAACCATCGGAGGTAAATTATTCTAACGTGTCCCCAGATCATATGGATATAAAATCTCAATATAGGATATCATACCACCGATCCCATGTTGCTCATGTCTAGCATAGGTCACCTAGATATCACATTAACCCTTTTAAATGAACTCCTTACCCTCTAGTGATGTAAATATTACCATATGATGATAGAAATCAATGATATCATGAAAAGAAACCAACCAGTCAATCTAGAGAATCAAATTGAAGCCTCTAATAGAGAGAATGTAATGGTACCATATGAATTGAAATCACCATACTTAAGGGGGGACTCACTACACTAACACCAAACATTGATCCTAATCCCTATTGAATATTTTAGCATCATAATGTAATACAAATATAAATATACCTCCCAAGGAAATCCATAATATGCATGGATATAAATCATTGTCAAGAAACTATATCACTGAATACAGATACTAAAACAGAGTCCACTAAAATATTACCCCTGATAGTAGAAGGTCATGGATCATTCTCTAGAAGGTTCTGTTGCACTACATATTTTTGGCTTGTACTGTGGCCCTATAACACATCCTGGCAACCTTAAGATGATCCACCGTGTTGTCACTATGACCCTGGGATCTGGAAACAATGACCGTACCCACCAATATAACCTAATATTATTAAAGTACCCTAGCTCTCTATTTAGTGGGATTTTTTTGACCATATTATTGAATGTGGAGTCAATTCAGACCCTCTCTCACTAGCTGGTGGTGGAAATGTTTTGGATAAGTGATATAGAAGGACCATCTTTCTAAAAGTATAACACTCGACCTTGTGCCATGTATATTGTGGCCTCATATTTTCCATCCGGCCAAATTGGTATCACCTCAGATTCCAACCTGATGGGATTTATGAATACTAATATCACAACATGAAAAATCCATACAGTTCTTCCTACTACCAATCAATGTAGTTATAGATATTTTTATTAATCCACCATGTCTCACACCTCTAGCTTCACTTAGGTCACACTATTTTATCATAGCCTAATTCAATATCCATGATACAATTTTAATTCAGAATACCTTCACTGGTGATCAAATGTCAAATCTCAAACCATCCTTCAATATACATGATTTTGATAACTCATCAAGCATTTCAATTCCTGCAATGTGTTGGATATTAGTAAAGTAGGCCGAATAGTCCATGATTGATAGCTCACCATACACCAGATTTATGAACTCCCAGGATCATTCAAGCCTCAGTGGCCCAATATATAAATATTCATATAAGGTTATATGAAACTCCCTAACAAAAATATCCTAATGACAATGTATCTAGGTGATCACATCCCACCATCTATTGGCACTATCAGACAATATATAAAATGCTTGATTAACTATCATCTAAAGAGGCATCTCTAAGTTACTAAAGATAGATAGCGTGGACTCTAGCCATGGATCGTCAACCATGGTGTAACATCCCCCAAAAAATGTGGGTGGTTTTTGCTGCTAAATCTTACATGTCAACACTTCTATAGTCAGGGAATGTCTTGGTTCTCCATGAATAGTCTACATAAAAAATAGAAATCTTTCTCGGAACTATGATTCAGCAACTTCATTCTATATAGCTATTTGTTGCCATAGATATAAATAATTGAGGATCCACTGGAATCTCATGTCCCACCAACTCGAATGTGTTATCATCAAGACCCTCCCAGTTTACAACTAATGGTATTCGTGGTGGAATTACTATAAAATTCAAAACACATTCCTCAGTTCTAGGTAATTTTAATGTTTACAGCTCAGAAGAACAAATATGTAGATTAGGATATGTATAAGCCATCATTTATTATAACTGTCCCTACTATTTTACCCATGGGTATGGTTTGGGAATCCTCTAATGAGAGACACTTGAAAAATCCCACTACTAATATCCAGTCTCGTCAAAATCTCTACTATAAGACATTACAATTTCACTTGGAATTATAATTATTTCAATAGAAATAGATTTCACATTCACATTCATTTAATTGATACTCAATACATGTTTATCACATCATATTTTGTTGGGAAAACAAATGGTACACCAATTTCTGATCCATGGGGGCCACACACCCCAAGGATCGAAGCTTGGCATCCACCTATGACACATGACAATGAATTTCACTTAATTGTTCAATCAGGGTCAGTGAAATTCAAATCTATGAGGACCCATATACCCCAGGGAACAAATATTGTTGTCTATATATTTCAAACTATAAAATTTCCCAATATACATATCACAAAATCAAGAATATGTTCCATAGAACCTATCACAATGACATGAAATTAGTAATGCATCCTAAATGGAATGGACTAATGCATAGAATGTGAAATCTAGAAGGTTACTATATGACGCATGATATGGATTACCATAATTTCATTAGGGTTGAAAAAATGTAACCCATAACCATATAAAAAATTGAAAATCATGTGTAAGAAAAAATTGAGGAATCAATTCACCAGTAATATCCAAAATCATGAAAATAAGAATTCAATTTGAGAAAATGTTCATTTTTATTGTACGTAGGTAAGATACACCCGATCAGATCTCATTAAAAAACTATAATTCCATAATATCATCCCCAAAGGTTAATTTAATCTAGAAAATAAATATCATCAAATTCCACTTTGAATAATACTAGACCTGCATGCCACTGAATAGTTCCCCGAGCCCTGTGGGTCACATGGCCTCATGTGAATCTCCCAAAATGCTAAAGGTTGTTGACTAGTAGTGAATTCCTAGGTGATTCTATTTGGAGACAATCCTTAAATAACATATTTTATCAAATAAGAATATCAATTGTATATACATATTGCAGAAGCATTAAACAATACAATACAAATAAATAGTGGAAGTTATATAATATAAATAATCGAGGAGTCATATCACAAACAAGATGATGATACATGTAACATGTTATAACAAAACATACAAATAGGTACACAATATTCATATAAAATCCATTTCCAAAAAGTACAAAAATCTTAAAAGAGACTCATCAGCGTTGCATGCATCATCTCGAACCCATACTCCACTTCTCCTAAGCAGCATATCAAGTACCTATGTTAGGGTGATTTCACTTATCATTACCCATATTCATATAATCTATTTTGTTCCAAATAAATGAACCATATAGGATGAGAGACTAAATCCTTGTTGGAAACCACACATGGTTAATTCCAACGAGTCAGTGAATATATTAGCAGGAAGTGTGCCATTAAAAAAGTGGTAACCAAGGATTAGGTCAAAATTATACATCCAACATGCCATTTATTTCATCTAAAATCCATTGTTCATTTTAATTACATTTAATTTTTTAATTCTCTAGATTCATCTCATGCTCAACATCCCCTGTGTAGATGGAACAAAAAAACATGCCTCTGAAGGTCATCTAAACAATAAATGTCATGACTCAATATGAGCATGTGATTCATATTGGAAGATGCGTCAAAAGTCATTTCATTTATAATTCAATTCTGAATCATAGCCCATCCATAAAATTCATAATATTTATTTCAAGTATAACTCTAAGTTAAATATAGACCAACACCCTACAAGCCCATCCCTATTGGACAACTTAGGAACCCGGTATTGCTCTAGGAGAGTTATAACATCACTACCAATTGAGTTTGTCTTCATTGCCTCTCAATATAAGCGTGAGTATCACCCCTGGAATAATAGTCAATTTCACCTTTTATTCTTTACATGTAATTATCATAAGAATACATGTATCACTAAGAATTTTCATCTTGCCTCATTGATTCATTATATGGAATCTCTCACTGGATCAACGTATCACTCGTGGCGTAAAAACATTTAACTATTGAGTTTGTCTATTGGATCATAAGTTGGATCCATGTATCACCAAAAATGTAAAGGTAAATAGTTACATGATTATATCCATGGTTTCTAATATGAATCAATGCATCACCCATTTATAACTACAATTTAACCAATTTCCGTCCATTTATCATTTCATTTAAAATAAAAACGTCAAGACCAAGAGCATACACTAACATGGCTACCTAAAAAGGTGTACAAATCAATGGACAACCACAAATGTATTTTCCATTCAATTTATCATGTTGGAATAGTTTTTATAATAAGATTCAAAGGCCTTACAAGATAGTACATGGATTGGTTACCCAGTAACTCACATTTTCATAGAAGAAAAGGTGAAATTAATTCCTATTAGGGAAATTAAAAAACATGGCCAAGCTCAAGGGGCATGATTTCAATTACTAATATTGGTGTTTTTAGCATAATAGGGATAAAAATCTTAAAAATATAATAAATGGATTAGTTTTCATATATCTCATGTGGTAAAAACAACATTTTTTTCAATTCGATTCAATTGAATTTATTCAATTCATAGTCTCTACATTCTTCACATGGGAAAGTAAATTCTAGATAAAAATGATTAAAAGATAAATGTAATACATGGGTCAAGTGAAAATTCAGGAATCCCATACCCATTAACCAAATATATTACAATCTAACAATATTTCAAATTAATTTATTACATATTTGATTTTTAGCAACCCATGAAAGGGACAAAGGCACACCTTAAAGGGGTTTACAAGGAATAAAGTTATATAGGTCCATTCAAGGAAACTCACCAATGGGGTGGTACTTATTCAAGATATACAACCTATAACATGAATAAAATATACTATAAAATTAAAAAAACAAAAAAAAATAGTGTACAATTTCAATTATACTAACACCTGAACATATAATGTGCCGCACCTCAACCTATATAAAGAACGTTAATTTAATAGAAAGAAATCAAGAGACCTACCTTTGTTCTATGATAGATAGATATCCAGTATTGGGTTTTGATTCATCCTTGTTTGGACTAAATATGAATAATTGATGAAGAATGTGAATTGAGGGCATATCAGACCAAATAAATATATTATAGTCAATATATTGATGATTCGAGAATCCTAAAAAAATTGATTAGATGTTACTATTTCCGATTCAATGAGACAAACTGTGTTCAAATTAGATTATGAATGGGGAGTAAACCTGAATTTGGAGAATAGTTGGAGGAGAAACCAAAATGAAGGTGTGAGATCCTACTATGCAAGGAATAAGAACCTGGAAATAATATTAAAATAATATTTATTATATAAAAAATTATTAAAATTATTAAAATTATTAAAAAATTTAAAATTAAAGGGCCACTTGGATTACTCTAGGATAAGTTGAACCCAAATGGTTTACCCACATTGTTTACGAATTTTGTAGTAACCACATGATAAGCCTCTTTCAAATTCTACTAAAAATAATGACCTTGCCACATAGCCATCTGGCTCAATCTTTGCGGTTTGTCAAACCCTAAGGCCACCTCTTTTCTCCCAATACATGGTTTATTAGATTAATAATAGACATAGATACCCCCTATACCTCAAATACATTAATGAGAAATCACATTAGGCAATATTTAACCAGTTAAACTAAGATTTTATGGGAAAATGCTTCTATCCTTCAAAAAGGATATGGGTTCTTACATATCAATATAATTTAGATTAATATTGTGGGTAAATATGAATAATGATATTATGTAATATACATATAAGAGTCTTATTTTTTAGTAATTGAATGGTAAAAGGAATGAATATAATTGGATGATGCAACCATTACACATAACATTATGGAAACTGGAAAACATTATGGTGTACATTTTTACTGGTCTTCTGAAGATACTAAGAGGAAATAATTCCATATTGGTTGTAGTGGATCATATTATAATGAGTTCTCAAATCATTAAAATTTTATAGGACATATTATTCAATAAAATTGAATTTTAATAATTTAGATAGGTGGTGAGCCAACATGGAACAAAACATAAAATTTTATCTGATTGAGATGCAATATTTAGCTCCATGTTTTGGAAGAGTCTCCAACATGATCTAAATATTGAGTTGAAATTAAGAATTTATTATAATCCTTATATTTATGGTAATTAAGAGTGGACAATTCAGACATTAGAATATATTTTTATATCATTCTAAATAGTAATCAATATAAGATGTGATCAATATCTTCCTTTATTCAAATTCAAAACATTAATACCATTCACTCAAGACTCCAAGTGGATCCTTATAAAGACCTTTTTGGTAATAGTTGCAGAACAAATACTTGTTGGTATGATTTTGGGGAATAAATATATTTTTTATTTAATTTCTTGAGGAAATTATAGATAAGTTCAATACCATTCTTCAACACATTGGGGGCTGTGAGAGTTAATAGAAAGGATATGGTGAAATCATCGACAAGACCTATAGTTTGAGTTTTGGGATAATGTGTTTCTTTTCATATGAAAATGGAATATACGCATAATATTTTAGAAGAAGGAAAACCTAAGACCCATTTACAATAGACAATTTAATATTCATGATCGCATCAAAGATGTGTCTTAACAATTAGAACTCCCACCAATCCATTCGTAAGTACATACTATATTTCATGCACATCCCTGGATGAATTACAACTAGATCCCTAACATGAACCAGATATAGAAATGGTATAGCTAGAAAATAATATATCTCAAAAGTTAACCCAATAATGATATAGTACCATATATATAATGTTCTATGAAACAAGAAAACTCACATAGATATAGAACATTGGTTTAACCATAAATATGAAGCAGACATCTATGAATTGGAGGAAGCCATGATGCAGAAGTACCCCTAATTTCTATCAATGTAATATGAAGTAAGAATATTTTTGGGAAAACATTATTCACTGAATAAGAATGTAACTCCAATTTAATTTAAACCTAACACTATGTTTCGTAGCATATATGACACCCAACATCATGCCTAAACTAAGAATGAAATCTTATAATTTAAATAATATAAACAAAACATGGCTATTAAATTATAGGTTATGAAATGATTAAACACATTATGAAATTTACATAAATTTATTTTTAAATAAAAATGTACTAATAAAATCCCAGTAAAAAATCTCTCACTTTATCATTAATCATATTTTATGCATTAAAAATTTAATAAAAAATATTTTCATTATTTTTAGAGTGAAAAATATATATAATTCTGGTTAATTTAATAATTAAATTCACTAAAAAATAATATATTATTCGAAATCAGTATATGAAAATTATATTAGGATTAAATTTTAATTTTTTAAAAAATATTGATTTTTATGTTAATAAGAGAGATACCTATTTTGTAAAACATACATTTCATTTCCCTAAATAATGATATTTAAAATCCAAATTACTATATTAATTTTATGTCAAATAAAAAATATTATTTCATTATATTTAATATCAATAATTAAATATCATTAATATGTATATCTTAATTTGGAATAAGTTCATTCTTATGTTTAGAGACATATATTTTCATAAAACAAATTTTCATCATTTTTTACGAGTTTAATTTTCAATTAATTTATTCAACTTATATAAATTGTATCATATATTAATTATTATTCACTAATGGATCATTTTGGGTTAATTTGGTTTGAATAAGACATTTAGAAATTTTATTATTTTCAAAAATTCAAGTGGGTGCTCTCCCAAACCTGTAAAAGAACAACCCATTTCTTCTCTTATCAACACTACATAATTCTTTAAGATCATCCAATACCTTCACTGATTCATTCCTTACATACAACTATATTACCTAGAGTCAATTGTTTCATAAATCCACCTAAATAATGAATTAGGTGTAATCTTCAAATGGTTCCCAAAGAATAGGTTAAATTCTTAGTCATGCATTTTCATATTATTTCTTATTCTACATAATTAAAACATTATTAAACCCTGATGTTATATTAACTGTAATATATAAAATTTAGTATGATTTTATTATTCTAATCAAATAGAATACGTCAATTTCTGATTCCATATAATGCGAATTGAAATCATATTTCTTGTGTATTGTGGAATACCACCTCATAAACTGATGCAACTCATTTTCTATAATTTGATATCATGGTTGTTTGTGATAATATATTTAAGAGATATATATATATATATATGATAAATATAAAAAAATATTATGTCTTAAAATTAATAAATTATATATTTTCTTACCTCTCCATCCATTGAATAATTAAAACAACATTAATGTGTAATTGAGGAATACCACCTCCACAATACAATGTGAATCATTTTTCATAACCAAATAAAATCTATGGTATATATAAGTTTACTAAAATAAATAATATTATAATTAGGATATAAATATAATTATTTAAATATGATATAATTCTTACATTTTATCTCTTGTGATTGTTGAAAACCCAGAATAATACTCGTGCGTATGTGCACCACTTCCTATCCATAATCACAACATGGTTTTTATATTGAACTATATTTAATGAATGGTTTTAAAAGTATAATTTTTATAAATAAATTATAAATAATTAAAGTTTATTATTATAGATATAATGGAATAATAGAATCTTTTATAAATTTTAACCCACCAAATTAATTTTGGAGATACAAGATGAGTATCCTGAAAAGTCTCTATTGATATTAAATTATATTGTAATTTAATAGAACATAACAATAAATAAAATAAAAGTAAAAGTAATGTTGAAAAAATCTATTATGAAATTATATAATTAAAAAAATTAAAATACTAAAGGATATAAGGAATGAATGTTCTAATTCAGGAATGAGGAAATGGATCTCTCCAAACTAACATATTATTTGGGTTAGGACCATTTTCTCTCAAACTCACTTTATCATTTAATAAAATGTTATATAATTCTTCTAGATTATATATATATGCCTATTTCATATATATGACTACATTATTCTCCATTACCATTACATGGTAATACATGTATTATAATCATTTGTAAAATTAATTCTTTATGATTTTTTTTAATATGATATGAGGAATGTTTATGTAACCCATATTATTTCTTTGCTTAATTATTTTATTTATGCCCTGTTATTTATTTAATTTTTTTATAAAACATAATTTTGAAAATTTTAGGATCTATCATCTTATATAGAACTCCAATTAATTGGGTAACTTTCTTTCTCATGAGGCAATATGTATGGGATTCTAATGTTAACCTCACCCACTATAGGAAACAGTCCACCATCAATTGTTGTCCTGGAAGATAGCCTTCACTTATTCCTATGTAATATTTTGTGTTACATACACATTTCTTATATTTTAATGATATTTTGATACCATTTTTTATGTTATTCTACCATGGTATTATTAATGAACTTTCTCTTTTAGGATATATTGATATACTTTTGACTAACTCGTTCGATTTTCATGTCATGTCCATTCCCATGCAGTGTTTTTAGCTTTCTTCTTCTTTCTATGTATTCAACTAATAATCCTATATAGTTCATCAGATAAAATAGATTTTTGATCTCTTAATATAGATTAAAATAATTATTCCTTATTTTGAAATTGATTTTCACACACATTGTCTTAAAACGATAGTTGCATTTATTAATAATTGTTGTTTATTAATAGAAAATTTTGTTAAAAATTATGTAATATTATGTTAAATAGGCCTGTATAATTATATAGAAAATATTTTAATTATATATTTGTGGTATTTTAAAACCTATTAATGAATTTATAGGAAATTTATAACTTTTACACACTTATGAGTTTCATGTAATATGTATTCTTCCTATTTTAAATGATCAATACAATTTATTTTCAAAATTCCATATAAGTCAATAAATATATGTATTGAATTAATGAAATTAAATATCAATAAATCAACATTATAAACCATCTGGGGAATTAATAAATATACGATCATTGTATCATATCCCTAGTTACCTCAATGTGTGATTTTATATTTTAAAATAAATTCAAAAAATCCAGTAAAATTATCTTAAGTAAAAAATTGTTATCATATTAAAATCACTTATTAAAAAAATAAAAAAATAAATATAATTATTTTTATTTTATTATATATTTGAAGACATGTAATGTAATATTAATTGTATTGAGTAGTACCGATGGTGGTAAAATCTATTCATGTCATTTAGGTTAAAACAAGCATTCCTTATAAATTTTTGGTAAAACATCAAATATAGCTCATCAAAAAAATGAAAAGAAGATTATTTTTTTATTTTTTTATAAAATAAATGAAATTATTTAAAATAAAAAATTATTTTATAAGTGAATTATAAAAATATTCTTGATTTTGTTTAAAAAATATGGACATTGGAATAAATTATTCCAAACAAAATTGTTAATAAGATATGTTTTTTAAATATATTTTCTAATTATTTTAATATACATAGTAGAAGATAATGATAATTTTACATTAAAACTCAATGAAAAACTATAGGAGGGTAAAATTATTTTTTATTAGATATTTTTCATATAATTTCCTCAATGGAAATTCATGCATAAAGAATCCTTTATAAAATTTAGATTATAAAAGAAATCCCTTACTTGATGTTTTACTTGACACATATGTGATTTAATCCACATATATAAATATGTTTGATTTAATATAATTATATAAAATTTTCATGGACAGAAATATAATATCATATATGATAATATTATAACATTTCATTGAAAAAATTACTAATAATTTCATTTTAAAATCCTTGTTTATGTGAATTAACCATTAGATTTTTCATTAGAAATTTGGGTAGCTTGTTTTAGTCCATGTACTCTGATCATGGTTCAATTTTATAATTAATGTATATAATTACTTGTATATAATATAAATTAAGTATTCATATATTTATTTTCATATATTTATGATATAGATATAAAAATTAATTTCACCATACATGGAGTTGGTTGTTAGTACATACACATGGACATTGTTTTCACTTTTCAACTGATGTATTTAAAGAGATTAAAATACTTATAAGACTTTAAAAGTAATCATTACATCATATATGTTTAATATATTAATTAAATCTACCCATATTTCAATACATGTAATTCATAAATAAAAAAAATCATATCACATCGTAGAGGTGGTAGTCCACACGTGTGCTTGAGAAAATTTATCATTTTTGAATAGATGTGCTCATAAGAGGTTAAATATGATATCAATAATATATAATAATTATTAATAAATTTATATCATATATTAACATTAAAAACCTTATAAAACTATTCATGAATAATGTTTATTGAAAATTTAATTATATGCCTATGTGGTGGGGGTAGTCCACATGTACAAATGAGTGATTCTTCTACTAAACGTTTTATGTAGAAAGGGTGAATAATGGTTGTTAATTAAACATAATAAGAGTTCAGTATATTTTTTATTATTTAATAATTATTTTTCGAAGAATACCAAAAATTTAGATATCATATAACAATAAATAAATTGAAAGAGGTCGGGTATGACTATTACATATTCTTCGATTGACCTAATATACCTTCATGAAGATCATTTTAAAATAATTTTATCAATTTTAGTAACTATTATACTTGTATAAGTATATTTATAAGTATTCTTTCTCGGTATGGTCAGCTCTCTAGATCAGTGTGGTGTAAATAAAATAGAGAAGGGGTCACCTTTTATATGTGAGTGGAGGGGCACTCTTCGAATTACATAATTAATTTAAATAATAAAAATTAATTTTCAGGTTAGCATTACTCTAAATTGATATAATTATAATACATGATTATTATGAGGAAAATTGGTCTTAGACCATAAAATTTGTACATTTTATAGTGATGTTTTCTCCCATATCTCTTTTTTAACCCATGATAACCCTTTTTGAAAATTACCACACCATCAACGTTTTTTACAAATTAGTGGTAATGAATGTTTCCATAAAAAGAAAAATTGACAAATAAATAGACCACAATTGATATTTCAAAGTCCATGAAATTAAATTTTTGGGATACATGATTTTTATGAATTTTATATAATTTAAAAAAATATCATTTTTTCATAAAATTTCCTCAATGTCATTTTTGAAACAATTCATTTAATTTGACATTAAAGACATAAGAACAAAGATGGAATACAAATATATACTTATAAAACATCATTATAATTTTATATTTATTTAAAAAAATTAACAATAAATATTTCATCGAAATTTTATTACCTCAAATATTTTTAAATTTAATTATTTCATTTTTTATTAATTGAAGAAATATTATACTAGGGTTACGTAATAATTTATTGTAATTGTTAAATCCCAACAAAATAAAAACAATTTACCAAGATTTAAGATTAATTATATTTAACATATTTCTTTATTAATATAAATATCCACTTTTTATCCTTATGAAAAAAATTAGAGATATTATAAGAGAGAGAATGACATTGAAAATTAAATTATGAACTTTATCAAAGGAAAGTGGAATTAAATAAAAAACATTCATGCCATTTATTTTAATTGTGGAAAAACTCATTTAATCTAATTAAAAATAGTTTTATTTATATTTGGAGGCATTATCACATAATTTCTATCCATAATAACTTGATTTACCCTTACTGATGAGACAAATAATAAAATGTCTACTATTCATAAAAAGAAAAAACAGAAGTGTATTCTCTTAACAAAAATAAATTACGTATTCTAAATCTGGAATACTTTTTACAACACCCAATTTAATAATATTTACGAAGTAATTTTTAATATAAATGTGTAATATTAAAGGAGGTAACATTTTTCAGAAAAATGAATTATAAGCATAAAAATTAACATATACAGTAGTCATGAATATTTCAGATTTAAAATGGAATTAGTTATATTCTCTTGAATAAAATGAAACATATTTTAGTTTGTATTATAATTTTTTAAATAATTGTAATTTTAAATTTCTTGAAGACATTAGATGAGAAATGTGTATATTTTATTATTCACTATAAAATAAATCATTTCAGAAAACTATCACAAATTCAGAATAAGATATTTTTTATTTGAATATATAAAATACGATTTAATAATTAAAAAATTAATTACATAAAATTATAATTTCTTAATTATAATATCTATAAAAAAGTAAATAATTTTTTTTTGAAAACATATTATTGAAGAATTAAATAGGTTTTCTAGAAATTGAGTAACAATTTCCTAATAAATAATGAAATAATTTTTAATAAATAAAATATATTTAGTAGTTTTTTAGTATTTTTTTAATCCTATTAATATCCATTAATCTAAAATCTAGATGTCATTTATCACATAATAATGTTTCTGTAGAAATTTTTTTTCTTTTTAAAATCATGGATTCATGTAAAAAACTTATTAATGAAATTTTTTAAAAGAAGGATATATAGTAAATTTTCCTACTGATACAAACAAAGTAAATTCTACTTATTATACAAACCATTCGATTGTGGTGTTCCAAGCAAGGTGGGTTGTGAAAAAAACAACATTCCATCAGATCCTAAATGAACTCAGGGATTATGTATTCATCACCACTATTATATCCAAAAAAATTAACCCATATTCAATGTTGATTTTCTACATCGTTCTAAAATACATTGAACTTTATAAAAGTGAAATAAATTCATTTCAGATGAAATACATATTGAAACCATCTAAAATCCCCAATAAATTTAATGCATTACTTCTAAAACAGTCACTTTGTTGTGTTCCCATTGGCCCAGATACATCATTGGGTATAAGATATAATAGTTCCCTACCCTATCACATTTTCCACTAAAATGAGACTACTTTTTTCATAATCATAAATTTTAAATTATTAAAAACATTAATAATCATTTAGTTTCAATAAAAATCATTATGGATTCTTTGAATGTTTTTATCATTTATATTTTCAATGCAATAATTCCAATGGTATGTGGGAATATGATTAATCCCGACTTTCATTTTTTAACATTATTAATAATAGTTTTCTTATAATGAAGATTTTAATTTCATATTGTAGTCCCATATCCATAAAATAATCTTTATTATTAATTGAAACATATGTTTCCTAGTAGTAAAATATACTCTTTTCAAGTCCAAACAATAAAAAATAAAATTTTAATTTATAATTGGAACATAATAGTAGTTTTTCATGTCTAGTATTAATCCTCATAGTAAAACCTTATCATAAGGAATAAATTATAATGATGTAAGGATTTATTTAATAATAACATGATGATCAAATTAACCCTGTCTCAATTCCCGTTTATCTTTTCTATTGTGTTTTTCAGCAGAAATATGTTATACAAACCCTATATCTAATACCCATTTGACATTGTTGGTGAAATAACAACTATATCATTTACACTCATATGGTATTAATAGTTTTCTATGAGAACATTTTTCAACCCTGTACTCTAATATAGAATTATCCTATTGATCATATCAATGATTGTTCTCAAGATGACTATTATGAATTAATCCATGTCATATAATAGAGACATATCTACGAGTGAGTAACATGTATTACAACATTTTATTAAGGATTTTTAATAAAATAATTTCAAGTAAAAACGATGAAACCAAAATAAATTTCATTTTAACATAGCGAATATCGTAATTTCAAAAATAAATAAGTCCTATTTGGGGTTTATTTCACCAACTAAATATTTTGGTAAGAAAACAATCAAATCATAATAGTTATTATTCATAGGCAACTGAGTAGGAAAAAATATATCTATATCTATCATTTGAAAAAACCGTACTGTATTCATATGATTTAATTACTCTAATAGTTTCCATGTTAATTTTCAACCAAAAAATAACAAAAAAAGGATTTGAAGAAACTATTCAAGGGATCCCTTTGTTGGATGAACATACTCTAGGATGATCTGGTTTTATTAATTTCTTTAATTCTATAGACAAGATAACCCATAAGATCCATTATAGGGAAGAACATATTATGTTGGATGAATAATGTCTTGAAAATTACTACATTAAAAGCAATCACAGCGTTAATATTTTAGGCGTTCCATTTAAAAATCCAACCAACTTAATATAAGTATATTTCATATGAAATTGATTTCTATTAAATATGATTAAATCTTAATCATATCATGTTTTATTCATTTTTGTATGAATGATTCTAATGGTTAGGTTTTGGAATAACTACTCAATTCCACTAATTAATTGTTCACATTATATAACTCTGAAAAAAAATTCATGACACTAAATATTATGTTATATACCTAAAAACATAATCCATGGATATTCATAACTTTTTGAATGCATCTCATGAATTATGTAAATTATGATTTCATGTAATGATATAGAGTTATATGTGATTGAAATTATCCATATGATTTTGTTTTGAGTGACATATATGCAACACTTGAACTTTCTAGAACATGGAATAAGATTCAAAGTCTTATAATCGTCCACCTTCATTTCTCTCCCATTGAGGAGACTTTCATCAATAGATAACTGGATTAATGATATCTCAAATACCTATAATACATAAAATATTCCAACAATATTTTATGATTATAAATCTAAATAAAGTAATGTCATGATAGATAAAAAACAAAATGTTTTGAAATAGAAACTTGTATATAAAGGAAGGATATATCTATTATAAGCAATTTATCAATTAAATAAACACATTCAAATTATTACAAAAAATATTTTTTGAAATTAAAAATATAAAAACTAAAAAATAAATATTCCTTTATTTATCATGAGAAAAAGATAAAAACGTTTTTAAATTTAATTTATTCATGTAAAGATGTATTTTTTAAGAATTAGTCTTATTGTTTTAATCAATTACCAATTACATTTAATATCAAATAAATAATTTTTTATTCAATCACCTGAAATTACATCGAATGTCAACATTGTGTCAGAATGCATATGATCAATTCTAGGATAAATTATAAGGATGATAATTGTCTGACTCAAGGAGGTACCACCATTTTGTGGAATATTAGGATGAAAATTAATTTCTAGTGATGATGATTAAAGGGAATTCAATAGTTCTATACAATTAGAATCCGGTATTGAACAAGAACCCTATTGTCTCTTATAAGATAAATAATTAGTGGGAACTGTTTATAAAAAATGCAGACATTTCATGCAACCCTTGACATTATGTGGTCATAATAAATATTTTCATGCCCACTATGAACATTATATTGACACTGAATAAAATATATGTTAGAAAAAAATTACCATTTTTTCAACTATTTTGATATGGGATCCATCATCATCTTAACATATTCTATGCCTACAACTCCCAATTACATTAATATCATATTGTAATTTCACCACTCACTCCATTTTATATTATATTTTCATCATAATGTTTAGTAGAGAATCCAATATTATATTATCATTCAATATAATACTATGTATGCTAAAATAATTTTATATTTAATAAAACCATGTTATTGGATATATTGAATTAAACATGATGATACATTAATAAAAAGGATATAGTAATACTTATGGGTTTTATGGTATCATCATGGGGTTGATGGAAGTGAAGTTAATCCCATATATAGCCTGATCATACCAAAATATAATCTACATCGAAGAAATAATAAAAAACAATGTAACTATAAAATAAAATATGTTGCCTCTATCTCTTTGGACTTTTATTAATGATGATAACCAATGTAACATATATATTATTCCTAAAACCATAGGCCATCAAATGGCATTTAAATTCTAGTTTTCAACATGATGAATCTTGAACATCATGGGGAAGATAATATAATTACTTCCCCTGTTGAACAATTCAATGATAATGAATAAGTTTTTATAAATCATTGCATATAACTGATTATTAATGTTTCATCCTTGCCTAACCAATTGACTTAGACATAGATTGAGGTTCTACTTAACATAAGTGATATTACCAAAACCAAAATGATTTGATATAGGTTCCATGGGATAGAGCGTGTAAAACATTGGGTAATAGTTAACTCTTTAATATGAATTAACATAGCGCACACATAATATGGAAAAAATAATAAAACTGTATACATCTATATAAATTAAATATAAACTAGAAACCAATAGTGGATAATGTTAAAAAACCATCAGTAAATAGAAAATTGGGGACCAATATCAAAGTAATAGGGTATCATCATAGAATAGATAACTAAAACTATGTAGTAGTAAATGAAGAGAAAACATGGTGCCACCACTCATGAACATTACAAAAAAACTCAAATATCCATATCCACCATTTATGATAATAACATAAAGGAGAACCACATGAGAAATACAAACCACACCATTTTATATATCTAAAATACAGTTTCATTATAAGCATTAGAGTGTATTTGTAGGGGGTGACTAATCATACCCAGTAGGAAACAAACAATATACATTTCCCACATAACATTTATTCCGAAAATATTTCTTCTTACAAGAATATAAAATATAAAACAAGAAAATCATAATATTATAAAACTACTCTCTTAATGTAAAAAATATTTGAATGAAATGTTTTAAAAAATTAGTTTAACTGAAATGGTTTCCCATTCACGTATTTTAAGGAGTCTGTAAATTATATTTTGGAATAATCATCCCATGTTCTCTCCCACATAACCATGAATTCCAAATGAAATCCCTATGATCTTGTGTGATGATACATCATAATATAATCCTTATTTGGGAGTAAAATCTTCCCTAAAACTTTCTAGAAGGAATCAAGAATCATGTTTAATTAAACAAGGCCTTGTAAAATTTAATCAAGAAACCACAGAAACCGTGTTCCATTCTAGATGAAACCCAAAACCTTCTTATTCTATTATCATACAACAACAAAAAAATTTATGAAAACCTTTTTATTAATTTTATCATGCATGATATTTCCAGTCCCCACAACACAAATTCGATATCACATAAATAATATATCATTATATATAAGATTTAGTATCTAAAATCATTTAAAATCATAATGGATTTTTTTATGAAAACCTAGAGCATTCATGTTATAATAAAATATTTAATAGAAAACAATACCCCTTCTTTATTTTTGGTAAATGTGATAGTTCTTATAATATTCCAAAGATATATCATTTTTCTTCCATTTTACAATGAATTAGTAGATCTAATTATCGAAGATTAATTATTATTAGAGTCCTAAAAATGAAGATAACTAAAAAATTCTTAATGGAACCCTGGAAGTAGTAAAAGAAATGGGGACTAAATAACAGTTTATATGTTTAGGATTGACTAAAAAATTCAAGAACAGTCCCTATCCATGGAGTGAATTTGGGATTCACATTATGAATCATTGTGTTTCCAAATACACTGAACTACCCATAACCATAATTTAAAATCTCAACAACACATTCATGCCATGAAACGGTTTCACATCCTGAATTTCCATAATTATTCACTAGTTGAAACTCTTTCACACCTTAAAGGAACTCATGGATTTTTTCACAAACACATTCATGTCATGAATCATATTCTAAAGAAATAACCGTTCAAATAACCTTATTCAATAATTAAATCTAATTATCTCTCCAAAATCCTACATAATTTTATCCACACCAATCCATGTATGAATTAATAAGTATAAAATGAAAACATACCTCAAAATAATGTTTTTTAAATTGACACTGGATATTTCATTTACATCCCTAGAATGCAATATGTCTCTGTAAACTTTTAAATGATCTGCCCACTAATCAAGCATAAAATTATCTCTTTACTTATTTTTAAAATGGATATTAACATTATTCTATAATAATCTTAAAATTGAAATAGATCTCCCTATTAATGGTTTATCATGTTAATCCATCATCCAAATAAGTTCAGGGATAAACATCACATTCATCCAAAGAGTGAATGGTCCCAACTAATCACATGGCTAGGATATAGGTGATACATTATATATTCATTAACATGGAATAAATTATGGATAAATTATAATCTAAACAATAAGGATAACTAATATGAAACAACACTAATCTATTATACAATATCGAATGTCAAATATATTTTAGAGCTAATTTCCCTTTCACCCAAACCATCGATGACCATGTTTGAGTGAAACCTTATTTTTTATTAATTCAATCACATTAAATGATAAATTTTGATGATAATTGTCTTCATTTGATTTATTTTGGATTTTAGACAAATACATCTAGTTCTGGATAATCTGGATCATCCCTAGAGTCTTATGGACAAAACTATGTATAATCAGTGATGTTTTCCCTCTTTCCACCCAATATTGTGGAGAATTATAAGGATGACCATATTATTTATAGAAATATTATCTATGTATCTCTTCATATTAGTTATTATTATATGAGAAATCCAAAATGCATATGATTATCCCATGATCCCCAAAAGACCAAGACACAAGATCTGAGAATATTTTATTAGATATGTTTTTTTTCATTCTTAATACACATTCATCTAAAGATGATACACCATGATAATGGTCAATTGTGTTCATATATCAAATAATAATGATTTCCCATACTAATAAGTGAATTAAGTATCTCTATTTAATACTGTCAAAACAGTAATTCATGGAAAATTTATCACTTATTGAATATAAAATATTCGAAATCATCAACTCTACCAGACTATCTAATTGGGTGAATGTGTTATTAATTCATTAGTTTATTCACAATCACCCAAATAAAATCATTCTTTCAGATCATATTTTGCAATCCTATGATATATTACAAGGAAATATTTTCCATCCTCTATATAGGTTTAGGCATAGATAAAATTGAAACTTCCAATCATTAATGATCATCCATTACCTTCCAAAAAAGTATGAAATTTCATAACATAATATGAAATAATTTGTTTCATACCTACACAAAAGAAATGAGATTTAATCACCCTGTAAATATTTTTAATGTGATAATTATTTTTCAATTTATAAAGTCGATATGTTTAAAGAGGTTATCTACAGAAATATTTAGTTACCACATTTCTGTTATAAAAACGTACCAAATAAATTTCAACCTCTATGCAGCCATTAGAATGATCCCCTAAATTTAGGTTAATCATAATTATGATGCAATAATTATTATCTATATAATAATATTTTAAAAGATCAACCATGTATTGAACTACATTAACTAGGATGAAATTTATTGTACATGTCATGCAACTCAATGTAGATGGATGTCATAAGGGATTCTCATTTTCGTCCATTGGTTATAATCATCCCTGACAACATTATTTTAGTAATTATGAATCAAATTAACTGTTAATGATTATTTTTATTGGTGTTTACTTTATTTCTATGTTATGAATATAGAGATAATATATCCATATTACTTTTCTCAAGTTCGTGTATTATTTATAAAATTTGTATTTCAAAATCATGTGGTTAAAGAAAGATGTGAAATATATTCCAAAGTGGTAATGCCACCAGGTATATAAGGGATGGAAAATATTAGGTAATTTAAGTTCATTAATAATATAATTATACCAATGAGTTTAAAACATAGATGAATGATATGCCAAAACATGATCTTCCAATATGACAACAAAAACGATACTAAATCCAGATGCATCAATATATTACATAGATTCCATACCTAGTTATGTAATGATTAAGATGTAGTTTTTGGTTAGAAGAGACTTTAGTTATAAATATCATTTCAAATTGTCCTCATTCCATTTGGATGGAATACTCTTTCTATTTAGATATTTCATTGGAGGATAAATACTTTATAAATAAAAAATAAGTGATGGTAATTTCTAGAAAATTATAAAAAACTAAATTCCTCAAAGAAATTCATTAGTGGCTACTAAGATGTGACATCTTCTATCTATGTAACATGTAACACCCCAAGATTCCATGGTACGCTTCTTTTTGAATAAAACAGTAGCGTGTGTTGTACGCAACCTCCAGTTCTAACAGACACCACAACCAATCAATCTAGCCATTATGAATAGTAATACCAACTTTTTGTAATTTTATAAATGTTATATTTCAAAATGGACTTCATTTTGGGATTCGTAATATCGAAATTAGCCTAGGGTGAATTTTTGGTATTTTTCTGAAAAGTTTCAAATTTTGATGTATAGTGAAAAACACTATGTTATTGTTTAAAACCGACTTTTTATTTAAATATTTATTTATTTTATTTAAATTTAATTAAGGACACAATAGATACATAATACCTATATAAGTTCAATGTAATTCATTGGAGTTAGTTTGGAATAATTTTAGATATATAAAAACTTTATTGAACTTTTCACTGTCTTTTTTCCAACTCCTAGGAGAATTGGAAAATTCACATAAAACATAATTTTACCACTTCTAAGAGTGGAATTTTGAAAATCTGAGAGACAAAGTTAATATTAAAGAGTAAAATGTGGTTCAATGAGATGAAAATAATTTTTGGTGAATAGTAACTTTTCACTTTTATTTACCACGGTTAAAAGTAAATAGGGTAATTGTAGAGACCCAAAGCATGACGTACATGGAAATTACATTAATTTTCAAGAATACTTAGTACATAAAAAAAACACACACACAAGGACCGTAATAGTTTAGTGTCTTTGAAAACTCGTAACGTAATCTTCTAATTATGGTGAAAGATCTTCTACATCTCCCATAAAGATCTTCCCTCTTTTTTTCTTACCTAAAACCTTTCTTTATATCCTGGGGAAAAGAAAACATAAAAGGGTGAGCTCAAATTCTCAGTAAGGGTAAGAATGGATAAAATAAAACATACCATATACATTTGAACATAAAAACATGAACATAATGTTAAACATCAAAAGCCTGAGCAATGAAATAAAACATGGAAGTACGTATGGAATAGATCATAAAGAAACATTAATAATGATAAAATAGCATGCATATAAAGAATGTAATTGTGGCAACCATTAAACACATGATATGATTTCCATAGTAGCCAAGGCATTGCTGCCAAGACCATCTTAGTGGACAAAGTCCCTTTCTGAATCGAGTTCACTCCTCGTTCCAGTCCTGTATTACTGAACCAGTTTAACTTGCTGTTCCAGCCATGTCTATCTCATGAGATATAAATCATTACCCAATGAATTGGAGGGAGATATAGGTCTCACCCATCTCATAATGAAATAATTCTTTTGTGTTCCACAAAATCATAAATCATACATAATATCATAACACATGTAATAAAATGGGATTCTTAAACATCATGCCATCATAACATAATCCATAAAAGTTTGATATCATTTCATCATATAAAAATTGAAACCATTTAAATCATAGAGACATATTACTTGAAACATACAGATATGAAATGATGTCACCTTAGATGGAAAATAGTTTTGGCAAAACACCTGAAATAAATTCTTGAGGAAAATATCCTTTCTTCTTTAAAATCATTTTCTTTTCACAAAATTCGAGAAATTTTAAAAGAAAAGGGTTTTGTTGAAAATAATCATGCAATATTGTAGAGTATGATTCTTTAAAATGAGGCATTATGAAACTGTAAAAATCTGTTCACACCGTATATGTTAAAAATAACATTCTCCTCGTACTTTTGTTGGAAAAGTCAAAAAGTACCTTATATGGTAACCAAAGGAATGATTCCATTCATACACTATGGTAAAAAGTCAATAAAGGGGAAAAATGACTTTATACATTCATGGAAGAATAGTAAACATTTTATGAAAACCTTTTTTGAAAACATGGTCATGGATGATAAACATAACCCCAGTAAATACTTACGTATAAGCAATCTCAGATAAAAATAAGATTGAATATTTATCCCTTACCTTAGGTCCGATATGGTTCTTAAGTGTCCGAACCACCTGTATAATGATATAAATAATGTTATTGACTTATTTCAGAATCATACTTACTGTTATGATATTATATGTGGTCATATTCATAGCTTCTTATTAGTAATATTTCATTACTATTTGTTATTCGGGTGTTTATTACTTTTTGTTCGTATTCGTGTTTTGTCGAATAAGTTCTTATTCTTCTCTTTAGGTTTTAGATACATTATTTAAAGAATGGTATTAGTGTAATATATATCATATCCATTCATTCAATTAATTTATATAATCATTATGCAATGAAGATCATGTAGAATGAGTTGCATCACATCGTGGAGACGGTATTCCGTACGTACGCACAAGCGAAGATATCATTCCCATGATCATGGAATCGTATTGGAGTGTATTTATACACTTTTAGAATCAATATCACATTAAAATAATCATATATAGTTATTATTTAAACCATTATACCCATCCAAGTAAGGTGATGGGGGAAAATAGATTACACCACGGCGTGGAGACGGTATTCCGTACGTACGCACGCGCGGTGATTTCTTTTTCCGTAGGATGGATAGATGGTGAAATAGGGTTGTTTCGTACTTATAATAACATATCAGTATATTAGTGATACTTATGTTATTACTTCATAATTAAACAACTAAATAAGAAGAAGTGGAAGAAGAAATAAAGATGAAAGAATCGGTAACAGACATTACCTCTTCTTTGAAGTGCTTCTTTGAGACCTCCTTTTAGGGCACTAAAATTGGTATTTGAAAAAAACCAGAACCACAATGATGTTTCCAGGGAAGTGGATAGGAGAAATTGGCAGGGTTTGGCCGAGCGTGAAGGCTCAATGTGGTGTGAGGAAGAGGGGGAGGTGGTTCCCTTTTATAAGGGAGGAGAGGGGCACCTTTGGAATAACTAAAAATATTATTTTATTATAAAGCCATATTCGATTATAAATAGCTCCAAATTAATTTATTTCACATATAAGGTGGGGATGGGTCGAAATCCACACATCCAATAAAATTTAGACATGTTTAGGTCATTATACTAACCTTATCTTTTAGTTTTAACTGTTAGTTAATTAGATTGACATTTACCATGTCACATTGTATTTTTATATTATATAGTTTATAAACCTACCATATACATACAAGCGACACCCAAGTGGTCCATTAATGATACAACAATCATGATATATTTATCTTCGCCGAACCATGGATTTTTTAGGAATATAATAACAATTGATAATATAATATTTGTTTTAAAATCTATTTTATGTCAATTTTGACACTATTTGGTAATTGATTATTGTGAAAATCATAACAGAATGATTAGTTCGAAAAAAATTAATTACATCAATAATAACATGTCATATTAACATAGATAATTATTTTAATTCATAAAATGTCTCAAATTACATTTATTTTGTAATTTATAACATCAATTATGTTAATATTTCATTAATAGGATAATTACTGCATCATCATTGTATCATTAATAAATTAAATTATTTTAATTCTAAAAATTACAAATAAAATACCATTATGTTGGAAATCTTTTTATATTTCTAATGAAAATTTATAGTCGAATTTATCTTATGTATAACCATATATTAAAAATGATTTAGTTATTACACATCAATTTTAACTATTTTAACCCTTCTTTAAATAAATTGATAATAAATGTCCTCATCTAATCCAAGTGGGCCTAAATGGTCATATTTTATTCCTAAGGTTGTTTTTGGTCGAATTACACATATCCAATATAATTAGGACATGTGTAAGGGTAATAATAATAACATTTTTACCCTTAATTACCCTATTTACTTTTAACCGTGGTAAAAAAAATAAAAAGTTACTATTCCGCAAAAATTATTTTCATCTCATTGAATAAAATTTTACTTACTGAAATCAACCATGTCTCTCGGATTTTTGAAATTCCACTCACAGAAGCAGTAAAATTATGTTTTATGAAAAAATTCAGTTTTTTAACTACCACTTAGTGGTTTCAATATTCATCAAAAAATGAAAGTTTCTAGAAAAATACCAAAAATTATGCCTAAGCTATATTTGACATTATGAATTAAAAAATGATGTTTATTTTACCAAATTCAAAACATATCATTTACATTAACTAATTTAAAAATTAATTCCCACCGTCAAAACAAATAGCGTGATTTTAAGAGATAATAATTATCATAATATTGACACTTGTTTATGTCTGGTTTAAATGTGAAATTGCATCCAATGAACAACATTGTATTAAATTGTAAAAATATATTATAAATATGCTTTAAAACCACTCAAATTAATAATTTATCACTATTAATTATTTCGATTAAAAAATTTGTTTTTAATTAAAATTTAGTAATTTTCACTATTCATCTGAATATGAAAGTTATCCGAAGAGTACCAAAATTTCACCTTAAGCTAATTTTGTTATTCTGAATCCAAAAATGAAGTCCATTTTGAAAAAAAATTGCAAAATTTTAAAAAGTAGTTATTACTATTCATAACTGCTAGTTTTAATAATATTTTAATAGCATATCATTGTTTAGTGAAACTCGGTATTGCGTACTACACACGCTATTGAGGAAGGACGTGATTGCATGCAAGGAAAGTCAAGGATTCTTGTTGTGCAAGCTCCTTTTTGGGTAGCATACAACATAAGACAATAATGAAATTAAAAAGAATATTTTTCATAAAATCTCGGGGTGTTACATTCCACACACCTTAAAATGAATTTCACCCTCGAAATTCGTCGGGGTTACAAATGGTTTACTATTCAGAAGTTTCTTTAATAGAAACCCACATTGTAAAAAGAAATACCAAAACCAATATTTAAAAACAAAAGTATTAAACTTAATGTTTACCCAAATAAACTAATCACTGGGTTTCCACATAGGTGAAAATATGGATATGGAAGAGAAATCTAACCATCATGTTCTGATGGAGAGTGGTAGAGAACATGGCTATGGAAAAGACAGCAATCACAAAGCCATAAATTTGTGACGATCTAAGGTACCATCTGATTCATCAGATATAAGAAGACTGGGACAAAATTTTTGGTTTTCAAGATCATTTCCCTAATGTTGATGAAATTGGAATTTGAAGAAATACATTCATGATTTTCGTATAGTATCATCGTTGGTCGTTCTATGGACAATTTCCACTTCATGCCTTAAATAAATAAAGTTTAATTTTTCATTAATGATGTGTTAGAAGATCATGTCATAGAATGATGGGTCATTCAATCTGTCTCAAACAAAAGGTTAGAAAAGTTATCAAAAAATACATAAGTCCATCTATAGTGAGATTAATCATATATGGTTCCTAAAATGGACTTTTACTTCATATATCATACTGCTTAACATAATAAAACGAGTTTCTACTAAACTGGGACTTCCTATAGGCCATTGGTAGGCGATAAAGGCATGTCGCACTTCGGTTGTGGGTTCGATTCCCACAGCCTTGTCCGACGCGATGGGTTGTCGTCCATCCAGCGGGTTGTCCTTTTTCTAAAACTACATTACTATAACTTCCCATAAATAATATCGAAAAAAACTTCTATCCTTAAACAGTACTAACTTATGTCCAACATAATCCATTCCAATCTTTAGGCTTATCTAAAATAATGTTGTCTAATCTCATATTATAGTGAAAAAGATTACCAAAGAGTTCATACAACTAGAATTTTAATACCATTGTTGATCCCCATATATCATGAGATATGTCTTGTTGGTCACATTCCAAACATTCAAAGGCCTTAATCATGTATTCTCTTAAAAAAAATGAATACCCATTAAACCTTATTGAAAAAATGAATATTGTTAAAAGTTAACTCTTTCCACATACCAAAATCCTCAAAATTCTATATACTCAAACCATTATATCACTTAGTCCTTATATCAATCATGAGTTCATGAATACTGTCAAACATTTCATTTTTTCCTTATCCCTTCATTATGCACATATCAACTTTTTTTCTAAAAATATCTCAATCACTTTTCATGGTTACCGGTACCATAAAATCATTGAAAACCACAATAGACCAATAAATAAATATTCCAATATTCCACGATACTATATAAACATTATTTTGGAATCCCATTACATTAACACTTAATCATTCCACCACATCTTTGTCATATTCAACATCCCCAATGGTGATCGCATGTGACTTCCCTTTGTCCTTTGCCTTAAGTGGTTTCTCATGTTGATCATCACTAACCCTTGGATTAAGGCATTTATTATCATAATGCCCCATTTCCTTGCACGTGAAGCATTGAAGTGTAGTAGGTTCATTCTGTGTATCCCTTCCTTTGTTTTCATCATTAGAAATCTTCTTCCCATCATTGCGGCATTCAAATGCCCGATGACCTTCCTTTCCACATTTGAAACATTTACTTGTCCCTTTAAGAAAATCTCCACTATGCTTCTTTCCACACTTTTAGCATAAGAAATCATTCATTTTCTTTTCACCATTATTTTGAGATTTCTCCTTGAACTCCATCTTTCGTTTCTTGTCAAAACTATGATATGGATAAGTAACACCAACTTCCATTTCAACCCTCACAACGCAAAATTTCTTCATAGCTACTGAAGTCTCTTATAGCTAATTCCATTCGAAGACTTGGTTTTAAGCCACTGAATAATCGATCAACTTTACTTTCAGGTAGGATGATAAAGCCAGATGCATACCTTTCAAGCCTTGTAAAATTCGCTTCGTATATACCTACAGATTCATCATTCTTTTTCTTTAGTTCAAGAAACTGCTTCTCTATATTTGTACGAAGAATACGAGGGAAGTACTTATTGAAAAATATGTTCTTGAAATCATCCCATTCCATGGACTCAATTTCATTTCATTGCCTTGTATTCTGGATAAGATTCCACCATTGATCATCTTCACCTTCCAAACGATATACTGCTAAGATGACTTTATCACGTTCAGAACATTGAAGAACTGCAAATATCTTTTCAGTGGTACTGATCCATTGTTCAACAAAAAGTAGATCGGAAGACCCACTGAAAGAAGGTGGACGTTGCCTCATGAAGGACTCAATAGAATATTGTTCCCTTCTCTGCTCATTTGGAAGTCCAGAATGATTCATAGCTTGTGTAAGTATAGCAATAAGATTTTTCACTCATCTACCATAACATTTATTTGTTCAGTAGGAAAATCATTGCATTGTCCATTGCATTGATTAACACGGTTCCTTCAGGTTCCAGCCATTATCTAAAACCCAAAAAGAATAATGTGAGTGGCAAAAATCATGCTTGGGAAAACAACATAATAAATGGGGAGTAACTTCATATCTAACATCTTAGGTTATATTATAAGATTGTTAGCGAAGTTCTAGAACTATATCCTATACATATACTTATCCTTAGGGACATCCCTAGACATACCTTAGAAATATATCTGGGGATCTCACTAACGTTTTCGCACCCTATTTTCCAAAGGTTGACTAAACCTTTCCTCTGATACCAACTATAGAGACCCAAAGCTTGACGTACATGGACAGTACATTACTTTTGAGGAATACTTAGTACATAACAAAAACACACACACAAGGACTATAATAGTTTAGTGTCTTTGGAAACTCGGAACGTAATCTTCTAATCATGGTGAAAGATCTTCAACATCTTCCATAAAGATCTTCCCTCTTTTTTTCTTACCTAAAACCTTTCTTTATATCCTGGGGAAAAGAAAAAACATAAAAGGGTGAGCTCAAATTCTATGTAACGGTAAGCATGGATAACATAAAACATACCATATACATTTGAACTTAGAAACATGAAGATAATGTTTAAACATCAAAAGCATGAGCAATGACATAAAACATGGAAGTACGTATTGAATAGATCATAAAGAAACATTAATAATGATAAAATAGATTGAGAATAAAACATGTTATTGTGGAAACCATTAAGCACATGATATTATTTCCATAAAAGCCAATGCATTGCTGCCAAGACCATCTTAGTGGACAAAGTCCCTTTCTGAATCGAGTTCACTCCTCGTTCCAGTCCTCTATTACCGAACCGGTTTAACTTGCCATTCCAGCCATGTCTATCTCATGAGATATAAATCTTTACCCAATGAATTGGAGGGAGATATAGTTCCCACCCATCTTATAATGAATTCATTCTTTTTTGTGCCACATAATCATAAATCATACATCATAGCATAACCCATGTAATAAAATGGGATTCTTAAACATCATGCCATCATAACATAATCCATAAAAGTTTGATATCATTTCATCAAAAGAAAATTGAAACCATTTAAATCCTAGAGACATATTACTAGAAACATACACATATGAAATAATGTCATCTTAGATGGAAAATAGTTTTGGCAAAACACTTGAAATGAATTCTTGAGGAAAATATCCTTTCTTCTTTAAAATCATTTTCTTTTCACAAAATTAGATGAAATTTTAAAATAAAAGGGTTTTTTTGAAAATAATCATGAAATCATGTAGAAGATTCTTCTTGAAAATGAGGCGCTATGAAACCGTAAAAATCCGTTCACACCGTATAAGTTAAAAATAACATTCTCCTTGTACTTTTGTCGGAAAAGTCAAAAAGTACCTTATATGGTAACCAAAGGAATGATTCCATTCATACAATGTGGTAAAAAGTCAATAATGGGTAAAAATGACTTTAAAAATTCATGGAATAATAGTAAACATTTTATGAAAACATTTTTAGAAATCATGGTCATGGATGATAAACATAACCCCAGTAAATACATACATATAAGCAATCTCAGATAAAAATGAGATTGAAAGTTTATCCCTTACCTTAGGTCCGATTTGCTTCGTAAGTGTTCGAACCTCCTGTAGAATGATTTAAATAATGTTATTGAATTATTTCATAATCATATTTATTGTTATGATATCATATATGGTCATATTTATAGCTTCTTATTAGTAATATTTCATTACTATTTGTTATTCAGGTGTTTATTACTTTTTGTTCTTTTTCGTGTTTTGTCGAATAAATTCTTATTCATCTCTTTAGGTTATAGATACCTCATTTCCAGAATCGTATTAGTGTAATATATATTATATTCATTCATTCAATTCATTTATTTAATCATTATGAAATGAAGATCATGTAGAACGAGTCGCGTCACATCGTGAAGACGGTATTCCGTACGTACACACAAGTGAAGATATCGTTCCCATGATCGTGGAATCGTATTGGAGTGTATGTATACTATTTCATAATCAATATCACTTTTAAATAATCATATATAGTTATTATTTACACCATTATACCCATCCAAGTAAGGTGGTGGGGGAAAATAGATTACACCACAGCGTGGAGACGGTATTCCGTACATACGCACGCGCGATGATTTCTTTTTCTATAGGATGGATAGATGGTGAAATAGGTTTGTTTCATACTTATATTAAAATATCAGTATATGAGTGATACTTATGTTGTTACTTAATAAAAAAACAACTAAATAAGAAGAAGTGGAAGAAGAAATAAAGATGAAATAATCGGTAATGGACATTACCTCTTCTTTGAAGTGCTTCTTTGAGACCTCCTTTTAGGGCACCAAAATTGGTCTTTGAAGAAGACCAGTACCTCAAGGATGTTTCTAGGGATGTGGAGATGTGAAATTGGTAGGTTTTGGCCAAGCCTGAAGGCTCAATGTGGTGTGAGTAAGAGGGGAAGGAGGTTCCCTTTTATAAGGGAGGAGAGAGGCACCTTTGGAATAATTAAAAATATTATTTTATTATAAAGCCAAATTCGGTTTTAAATAGATCCAAAGTAAATTATTTCGAAGATAAGGTGGGGATAGGTCGAAATACTCTCATACAATAGAATTTAGGCAAGTTTAGGTCATTATAATAACCTTATCATTTAGTTTTAACTCTTAGTTAATTAGATTGACATTTACCATGTCACTTTGTATTTTTATATTATATAGTTAATAAACTAACCATATATATCCAAGCGACCCCCAAGTGGTCCATTAATGAAACAACAATCATGATATAAGTATCTTGGCCGAACCATAGATTTTTTAGGAATATAATTACAATTGATAATATAATATTTGTTTTAAAAACTATTTTATGTCAATTTTGACACTATTTGGCAATTGATTTTTTTTGAAAATGATAACAGAATGATTAGTTCGAAAAAAATTAATTACATAAATAATAACATGTCATATTAACATAAAAAATTATTGTAATTCATAAAAAGTCTCAAATTACATTTATTTGGGTATTTATAACATCAATTATGTCAATATTTCATTAATAGGATAATTACTGCATCATCATTGTTTCATAAATAAATTAATTTATTTTAAGTCTAAAAATTACAAGTAATATACCATTATGTTGTAAATCTTTTTATATTTCTAATGAAAATTTATAGTCGAATTTATCTTATGTATAACACTATATTAAAATTGATTTAGTTATTAAACATCGACTTTAACAATTTTAACCCTTCATTAAATAAATTGATAATAAATGTCCTAATCTAATCCAAGTGGGCCTAAATGGTCATATTTTATTCCTAAGGTTTTTTTTTCGAATTAAACATATCCAATAGAATTAGGACATGTGTTAGGGAAATAATAATAACATTTTTACCCTTAATTACCATATTTACTTTTAACCGTGGTAAAAAAAGTAAACAGTTACTATTCACCAAAAATTATTTTCATCTCATTGAACCACATTTTACTTACTGACATCAACCATTTCTCTTGGATTTTTGAAATTCCACTCACAGAATCGATAAAATTATGTTTTACGAAAAAATTCATCTTTTTAACTACCACTTAGTGGTTTCACTATTCATCAAAAAATGAATGTTTCTAGAAAAATACCAAAAATTAGGCCTAAGCTATATTTGACATTATGAATTCAAAAATGATGTTTATTTTACCAAATTCAAAAAAAATCAGTTACATTAACTAATTTAAAAATTAATTCCCATCGTCAAAACAAATAGGGTGTTTTTAAGAGATAATAACTATCAAAATATTGACAGTTGTTTATGTCTGGTTTAAATGTGAAATTGCATCCAATGAACAACATTGTATTAAATTGTAAAAATATATTCTAAATATACTTTAAAACCACTCAAATTAATAATTTATCACTATTAATTATTTTGATTAAAAAAGTTGTTTTTAATTAAAATTTAGAAATTTTCACTATTCATCTGAATATGAAAGTTATCCGAAAAGTACCAAAATTTCACCCTAATCTAATTTCGATATTCCGAATCCAAAAATGAAGTCCATTTTGAAAAAAAATTACAAAATTTCAAAAAGTGGTTATTAATATTCATAACGGCTAGTTTTAATAATATTTTAAAAGCATGTCGTTGTTTAGTGAAACTCGGTATTGCGTACTACACACGCTATCGAGGAAGGTCGCGATTGAGTGCAAGGAAATTCGAGGATTCATGTTGTGCAAGCTCCTTTTGGTGTAGCATACAACACAAGACATTAATGAAATTAAAAAGAATATTTTTCATAAAATCTCGGGGTGTTACAGTAATTAAGGAAAAAATTATATTAATATTACCCTAACATGTGTCCTAATTTTATTGGACATGTGTATATCGACCAAAAATAACCTTAGGAATAAAATATTATCATTTAGGTCCACTTGGATTATATTAGAACATTTATTATTATTTAATTCAAAGAAGTGTTAAAAGAGCTAAAATCAAAGTTTAATTACTAAAACATTATTAATATAGGTTTATACATAAGAAAATTCGATTGTAAAAATTCACTAGAAATTTAAAATGATTTCCTACATAATTCTACTTTATTTGTATTTTTTAGACTTTAAAATATTTAATTTATTTATGACACAATAATGATGTAGTAATTACCATAATAGTGAAAAATTAAAATAATTGATATTATAAATACCTAAATATATATAATTTGAGACTTATTATGAATTAAAATAATTTTATAGGTTCATATTACATGTTAGTATTGATTTAATTAACTTTGATAGAAGTAATCATTCTGTTATGCATTTCACAAAAATCAATTTTCCAAATAGTGTCAAAATTGACATAAAAGAGTTTTTAAAACCAATATTATATTATTAATTGATATTCAATTCCTAAAAATATATGGTATGGCCAAGAGACTTATATCATTATAGGTGTATCATTAATGGACCACTTGGGGATCTCTTGGAGGTATATAGTAAGTTTATTAACTATATAATATAAAAATATGAAGTGTCATGGAATGTGTGGAACTAATTAACTAAGAGTTAAAACTAAAGGATAAGGTTAATATAATGACCCAAACCTTTATAAATTCTATTTTTTGAGTGTTTTAGACCTATACCCACCTTATCCTTTAAATAATATACTTTTGAACCATTTGAAACCGAATATTAATTTATTATAAAATAATATTTCTAGCTTTTCCAAAGCTGCCCCTCACCCCTCTTATAAAAGGGCACCCACCCCTTCTCACTAATTTGCACATAAAATCCTTTTGGCTCAGCCAAAACCTACCCAAATACTCTCTCAAATTCCCTCACTTAAACCTAGAGGCCTTAGTTTGATCATAAAGCCAACATAAGGATCCCTTTTGATCAAATCAAAAGGAAGAACCCGAAGAATATGTAATGTTTTCCACACCCTTTTTCAAGTCCATTTCTTCTTCAAATTCTTCTTTCTTTGATATTCCCATTCTAAAATAATAAATCAAGTATCTCCTATATACAGTGATATTATTATAAATATGGTACAACCATATTAAGTATTCTATCCATCCTATGATTGACATGTCAACATATGTGCGTACGTACGGCTTACTGTCTCCATGTCGTGGTGTAATTGTAATTCAATAAATTATTATTTGGATGGGTATAATAATGATGTATAATTCATGTAAATATTAAATATAACATGATAATTATTCTGTATATTTGATATACCATCCAATTATATATTATTTTAATTTCAAAAGAATGATGTTGTCGCTTGTGCCTACGTACGGACTACCGTCTCCACGAATGAGATGAGATTCATTCTCCATCATATCCATTCAAGTCTATTTCTCATTTGGTGATTAATAATAGTATCTAAGGACATGATATCATTCTATATATTAATATGATACAACCAAAACATGAGAAACACGGATTATGTAACAAAACATATAAAATAAAACACGTAAGTTAATTCCTGAAACAATGATAATACTAAGATATTATTAACAAATCAATTTTAAAAGATCATATATGATATCATATTAATGTATATTATTCTTGTATAGTTTAATAACAATTATTTCAACATTATACAGGATTTTAACCTACCCCCAACCAAGGAAAAGTCCAAGGTAAGGTTTTATTTCGCAATCTCGTCATTATCTGAGGTAGTTTATACATAATAATCTACTGGGATTTCTTTATCATCCACATCCATGTTCCATAAAAATGTATTTCAAAACATTTTTACTATTTACAATAATATAGGTTAAAGTCATTTATACCCTTGTTTGACTTTTTATAATAGGTTTATAAAGGAATCATTCCATCGTTTTCCAAACAAGGTGTTTTTTAACCTTTTTGACAGAATTATGGTAAGAATGTTTTTTAAACTTATACGGCGGGTGTGGCTATTTTCCACCATTATAAAATCTTTGAAGCTTCCCTTACAAGCTTATTGGAAAATTTTCAAAGTAAATGTATTATTATATAATTATGTGACTCTTAAATGATTTCAAAATAGGAAGAGATATTTCTTTAAAAAGAGTTTTGATTTCTGATATGTCAACATCCTTTGATGGATTTTAAGTTTATTTGGATTTGATTTATTATGATACAAAACATTCATATTGTATTGATGGTTTTGTGATATGTTTTACTGTGGATGTGTTATTTTTATCCCATTCATGGTTTATGAAGAAATTATTGACATTTCATATGCTAGAATTAATATGAATGTTTATGTCATGTTTAAACCTGTTCACATGAGTAACGCATTGGACTTAATAAGTGACATGTGGAGCCCGCTATAGCTCCTCGATGCATCAGTTGGTCTCATGAGAGAAACTAGTGTCTTGGCACAAGTCCTTGACAAAATCTTATTTGTAGTCTTGGTACGAGGCCTTGGCTATGTGGTTCTGATAGTCTAGGATTATGCATTCAATCATTATGAAAGTTGTTATTGATATTTCATGTGATTATTCGATTAGTAGAATATCCATGTGAATAAGTAAATGGAATTATTTCATTTTATTTTTGTCATACTATGTTTAAGTTCAAGTTTATAAGGATTTTGTTTTAGTTATACATTGCCTTAAATGTTTATTCTTATTTATGAAAGTTTCTGATATATCGCTATCCTTACTGGGCATTTGAGCTCACCCCTTTCTATGTTTTATTTTTTCCAGGATGTGAAGAAGTATTTTATGAATGACCTGCATGGATAGTATGAGGGGATAAGAGTGTGGACTATGGAGACCATATTGTTGTAGTTTTTTTATATTATAATGTAATGTAAACTTTATGAATGTATGTAGTTATTCCAAAGATACTAAATGAATTGGAATTTCGAGACTTGATTTTTCTTGTGATCATGAAAATGATATGATATAATGCACCGACTCTAGGTAATTGGGGTTGAGGATTTACAGTTGGTATCAGAGGAAGTTTAGTACAAACCTTGGAAGCTAGATTTAGATAAAATCTGATTGGAGCACATAGATTTAAGATGGACTTTGAGGATTAATATAGAAGAACTTCCTAGAATTTTGGTATTGTAGAGATTTTGTGAGTTTTCCGAGAAATAAATACCTGTCTGGATAAAAGAAGGTAGAGGCGGCTCTACCACAGATGTACCTAGGGGTAAACCCCGAAAACACCGCTTTGAGATAGACTCGAATCGGAACTGGTGCACGACAACGGACCTTGCTGCACTCTTGGTTTCGACACTCCTGGGGGATATGCTTAGGATAACTCTCATTTTCATTACAAATCATTATGAAGGGTTTATGAGTATATACATTCTCAATGAAAACATTTTTATGATTATGGATTATATCCATAAATATCTCAATTTATATTTAGTATTTTATAAATATGGAATTATGTATTTTGATTCATAAACTGATCTAGTTTATGCCATTCTATAGAAATGGCACCTAGTGGAAGAAATGGAAACTGTATCAATGCATTCACTCCATGTAGAGATTTCCCTCCTGCTCAAGATAATTATAGTGGTGCTGGTGATACAACTAGGGATGATCAACTAATCACCATACTGGAACAACTCACTCAGGTTATGAATAATAGCCTTACCCGTATAGAGCACCCTGATCTACAGCGTGGAGGATCAATGTTAGATCGCTTCATGAGGCAGAAACCACCAACATTCAATGGGAGTAAAAATACATTAGTATATGAGAAATGGATAAGTTCCTTAGAGAAAATATATCAGGATTTGGGGAGTAGTGAAAGGGAAAAAGTTGTCATGGAAGTTTATCGCCTCACTAGAGATGATGATTATTGGTGGTCATTGATTCAAAACACGAAAAAAGATGATGACGTATCAAATATGGAATGGAGGGTGTTTAAATATATGTTTTTAGAAAAATACATTCCTCGTGACCATCGAGCAGATATGGAAAAGCAATTTTTGAGTCTGAGACAAAAGGAGGATGAGAATGTCGCAAAGTATGAGGCTAACTTTACAATTTTATCAAGGTATGCTGGAGATTATATACATAACCCAAGAAGTAAGATTGATCATTTCTTTGATGGGTTAAATCCATTTCTCCGTCGAGCATTAGTCTCACTAACCTTCTCATCGTACGAAGATATAGTCTCATGTTCTATCAAGACAGAAAAGGAATTCTCTAAATCTTATGACAATAAAGTAAAGCAAGAGAAGAAGAGAACGATGGAGAAAGAGACAGATAAAGGGAAAAAGGGAAAGAAGGATTTTGCATTCTATGAAAATTGTGGGAAGAAACACCATGGTACTTGCCTAAAAGGAATGGGATTTTGTTATAAATGTGGAGAAAAATGTCACCAAGCTCGTGATTGCAAGGGAAATAAGGAGGCTGTCAATGTTGAATGCTACAATTGTAGAGAAATGTGTCATTATTCAAATGATTTCCCTAAGCACCAAGGGAACATACCTCAGAAAATGCCAAGGGATCAAGTCCATTCTTACGTTGTTACTACAGTTGAAGAAGAATAATTAATGTATTTTTGTTTTTGTACATAAGGATTATATTCTGTTTATGAGAATAATGTGATATATATAAGTATTTTACTACAGTACTTGTTGTTTTCATTAAGGTTTTAATATGAATAAGGTAATAATATTTTTAGTGTTTGACAATAAGAGAAACTTTACTTTGGGGGAATCTGATGTTACAATTGATTTTGGAATTTAGATATCTTTTACAGAGAGTCTGGATAGAGGAACATTGGATAAATATAATGTTTGGAATGGAATAAGTTGAACATTGGATAAAATTTTTTAATATTAAAACATTTATTATGATTATTTTTGGAATATTATGATACTATAGTTTTAGGAAAAGGAAAACCTGTAGTTTGGGCGATAACTCGTCGCGTTGGACAAAGCTGCAGGAATCGAACCCACAAGCATATTGCGACAGGCCTTTATTACCTACCACTAGCCTACAAGAAGTCCCTGGTTATTACAAAATATTTTTTTCATTATTATAATGGTGTGTGTGTTTATATGTAGAACCAAATATGATTAGGATAAATATAATATTTTAGAGTTCTGTTATCTTTTTGTGTGAATGATGAGTTTGTGGTAGAAATTAGTTAAAGGATGAAACTCTACCTGTCATGTATATATATATATATATTTCGCTTATTCTATGATGAAATTTATTCTTAAACATTAGGGATGGTATATTAAAACAAAAAATGTGTTATCCTAATAACTTATGTTTTCTTAAACTAATGATATTTTAAATCATCATAGATTGATGTCTTTGAGGCCCTCAATTTGACACTTATTTGTGATTGATGACCTCAATCACTCCCTATAAATATTTATGTTTTTCCTCTAATTACATGTCTATAATTTCCACCAGTATTCTTCTATTCGAAACCCTAATTTGGTGGTGATATTCTCATTTCTCTTTCCCTATTATTAAAACTAAATTTTAATAAACCTATTTCCGATATGGATTTTCCACAAAGGTATTTTCTATTTTCAACCTTTTATTTTCGAAAAATAATTTCAAATTGCGAGGATATAATTTCTTGAAGAAGGGGAGAATGTAACACCCCAAGCTTCTATGATACGCTTCTCTTTGAATAATACAGTAGCATGTGTTGTATGAAACCTCATGTTCTAACACACACCAAAACAAATCAAACTAGTCCTAATGAATAATAATACCCATTTTTTGAAATTTAATAAATTTTATCTTTCAAAATGGACTTCTTTTTTGGATTTGGAATATCGAAATTATCCTAGGGTGAATTTTTTGTATTTTTCTGAATACAATCAAATTTTGATGAATAGTGAAAAACACTGAGTTATTGGTCAAAACAGACATTTTATTTAAATAATAATTTATTTTATATAAATTTAATTAAGGTCAAAATAGATACATAATACCTATATATTTTCAATGTAATTCATTGGTGTGAGTTTGGAATAATTTTAGATATATAAAAATTGTGTTGATCTTTTCACCGTCTTTTACCCTCCTCCAAGGTGAATTTGCAAATTCACATAAAACATAATTTTACCACCTCTGTGAGTAGAATTTTGAAAATCCGAGAGACACAGTTAATATCATGGAGTAAAATGTGGTTCAATGAGATGAAAATAATTTTTGGTGAGTAGTAACTTTTTACTTTTATTTACCATGGTTAAAAGTAAATACGGTAATTAAGGGTAAAAATGAAATTAATATTACCCTAACACATGTCCTAATTATATTGGACAAGTTTATATCGACCAAAAACAACCTTAGGAATAAAATATTATCATTTAGGTCCACTTGGATTCGATTAAGACATTTATTATTATTTAATTCAAGGAAGTGTTAAAAGAGTTAATATCAAAGTTTAATTGCTAAAACATTTTTAATATAGGGTTATACATAAGATAAATTCGATTGTAAATATTAATTATAAATATAAAACGATTTCCTACATAATTATATTTCATTTATAATTTTTAGACATTAAATAACTTAATTTATTTATGACACAATGATGATACTGTAATTACTATAATAGTGAAAATTTAAAATAATTGATATTATAAATACCCAAATTAATATAATTTGAGTCTTTTATGAATTATTAAAATTTTATTCGTAAATTAGTCATGTTAGAATTGATTTAATTAACTTTTTTCGAAGTAATCATTCTGTTATTATTTTCAAAAAAAATCAATTTTCCAAATAGTGTCAAAATTGACATAAAAGAGTTTTAAAAAAAATATTATATTATTATTTGATATTCAATTCCTAAAAATCTATGGTTCGGCCAAGAGACTTATATAATGATAGGTGTATCATTAATGGACCACTTAGGGGTCTATTGAAGGTATATAGCATGTTTATTAACTACATAATATAAAAATACAAGGTGTCATGGAAAGTGTCAAACGAATTAACTAAGAGTTAAAACTAAAAGATAAGTTTAATATAATTACCCAAACCTTAATAAATTCTATTGTTTGAGTGGTTTTAGACCCATACCCACCTTAAACTTTATATAATACACTTTGGATCCATTATAATCCTAATATGAATTTATTATAAAATAATATTTCTAGCTTTTCCAAAGGTGCCACTCACCCCTCTTATAAAAGGGAACTCCCCCTTCTCACTAATTCACACATTAAAATCCTTTTGGATCGGCCAACCCCATCCCAAATACTCTCTAAACTTCCCTCTCTTCATCCTAGATACCTTAGTTTGATCATAATGCCAACCAAATATCCCTTTTCATCAAATCAAAAGGAAGAACCCGAAGAAGAGGTAATGTTTTCACCACCCTTTTTCAAGTTCATTTCCTTTTCAACATCTTCATTATTTGGTATTACCATTCTAAAATAATAAATCCATTATCACCTATATACTGTGATATTATTATAAATATGGTAAAACCATATTCAGTATTCTATCCATCCTTTTAATGACATGTCACCATACGTGCGTACGTACGGGTTACCGTCTCCACGTCGTGGTGTAATTGTTATTCAATAAATTATTATTTGGATGGGTATACTAATGATGTAAAATTCATGTAAATATTTAATATAACATGATAATGATTATTTATATATTATATACCATCCAATTATATATTATTTTAATATCAAAATAATGATATTGTCGCTCGTGCGTATGTACGGACTACCGTCTCCACGAACGCGATGAGATTCATTCTCCATCGTATACATTGAAGTACAATTCTCATTTTATGATTAATAATAGTATATAAGGACTTGATATCATTCTGGATATGTATAAGATACAAACTATCCATGAAAAACACGACGTATGTAACAAAACATATAAAATAAAATGAGTAAGTTAACACTCGAAACAATGATAATACTAAGATATTATTAACAAATCAATGTTAAAATATCATATATGTTATCATATTAATGTATATAATTCTTGTATAATTTAATAACAATTATTTCACCATTATACATGAGGTTAACATACCCCCAACCAAGGAAAAGTACAAGGTAATTGTTTATTTCACAATCTCTTCATTATCTGAGGTTGTTTATACGTAATAATCTACTGGGATTTCATTATCATCCACATCCATGTTCTTAAAAATGTATTTCAAAACATTTTTACTATTTACAAGAATGTGGGTTAAAGTCATTTATACCCATTTTTGACTTTTTATAATAGGTTTATAAAGGAATTTTTTTATCTTTTTCCAAACAAAGTACTTTTTAACCTTTTCGACAGATTTAATGTAAGAATGTTTTTTTTACTTATATAGCGAGTGGAGCTATTTTCTACCATTATAAAATCATCGAAGCTTCCCTTACTAGATTATAAAAAAAATTCAAACTAAAAGTTTTATTTTATAATTATGTGACTCTTTAATGATTTCAAAATAGGAAGAGATAATTCTTTAAAAATAGTTTTGATTTCATCTATGTCAACATCCATTGATGTATTTTACGTTTATTTGGAGTTGATTTATCATGATACAAAACTTCCATATTGTATTGATAGTTTTATGATATGTTTGACTGTGGATGTGTTATTTTTATACCATTCATGGTTTATGAATAAGGTATTGATATTTTGTATGCTAGTTTTAATACGAATGTTTGTGTTATGATTTAACCTGTTCATATGAGGAATGCATTTAACTTAATAAGTGACGGGTGGAGCCCGCTGTAGCTCCTTGAAGCATCGGTAGGTCTCATGAGACAAACTTTTGTCTTGGAATAAGGCCTCGACAAAATTGTATTTGTAGTCTTGGAACGAGGCCTTGGATTGTGGTTACAATAGTCCGGCATTATGCATTCCATCATTATAAAAGTGGTTATTGATATTGCATGTGATTATTCGATTAGTAGAATATCCATGTGAATAAGTAAATGGAATTATTTCATTTTATTTTTTCCATACTATGTTGAAGTTCAAATTTAAAAGGCTTTTGATTTAGTTATACATTACATTAAATGTTTATTCTAATTTATGAAAGTTTCCGCTATATTGTTATCCTTAATGGGAAATTGAGCTCACCCCTTTCTATGTTTTATTTTTCCTAAGTTGTGAAGAAGTATTTTATGAATGACCTATAGGGATAGTATGAGGGGACAAGATTGTGGACAATGGAGACCATATTGTTGTAGTTTTTTTATTTTATGATGTAATGTAAACTTTATTAATGTTTCTAGTTAATCCAAGGCTACTAAACTAATAGGTCTATCGAGACATGATCTTTCTTGTGATCATGCCAATGATATGTAATAATTCACAGACTCAAGGTAACTAGGGTCGGGGTGTTACATAACATCAACTCATATTCCTTCTTAATTTATGAATATTCCAGAGAGAAATACTTCTTGTATCCATATGCATCGCTTAGAAAATATATCATACAAACTATTATCATGTAACGTAATCAATATAATTTCTTGGTGATCCTCATGGCCATTATTTCATCAAGATTAAAGAAAATCGTCATCAACAAATATAATGAAAAATACTCAAGGATCATATAGAAGATGCAATTCTTTAAGTACATAATGATCACATGATAATTTCTTATCCGAAAGGGCATGATGAAAAAAATCAAAATTGTTATAAACTCTCTAAAATAATGTTTTAAAAATATCCACATTCGTAACATTGATATGGAGATACCTATATCATAGATCAATATTAGATATAAACATGGTTATATTTAGTTGATTGAATATATTATGGATTTAATGAATAATATTTACATTTTTTATCATACTATGCTTCACTTTATGATTACAAACACATATCCAGAGTAAAACATCTATCAATTGGTGAATAAAGATGATACAACCCACTGTGATGTACTCAGTCTGATCAAGCCTCTACTATCTAACTCTTCTAGATAGAACTTATATTAAAAAAGAATCTCAGTGCCATTCTATAAATTAGGAGTGAAATTGGACTTGATATCATGAGTATATTGAATGAATATTTTACTTCCCACTCGAGTGGTAATGTGTATATTTTTATAGAAATACATCTGGGTAACAATACACTTTTGTAGGAAGAGCCCCATTTGTAATTTCATATGTAGCACCTTGATTCATTATTACTAACTAATCCAAGATGTCTACATAAATAAATACTAACAGTCACATTCCGATTGATTTTATATCATTACCCCCTTGAAAACATAAAGAGTTTCGTCTCGAGATGTTATTGTAATTTCTCGATCAAAAAAATAAACATGGAATTTAAATTCCACCGACCAATCTATCCCATGTATAAAATAAAACAAAACCTATATCATGGGAAATAAAATCATAGATAACTTACACTACATCATTGGTAATAGAAGCCATTGGGAATTTTAATCCTTTTGACTTCATTTATCCATGGAGGGTCTTAATAATCTGTATGTCATGCTTCATATCCATATGTGAACCCAATTTTTCAACCACACTAGATGATTCAATATAATTTGATGCATGATTATCCATCAATAGATGAATAATTTTCAACTTAATAAGGTTGATACATAAAACTGTTGAGTGCCCCATTTTCTCAGTAAATATAGCATAATCTACTACATATAAATATTAATATGTTGTTACAAGATCAAAATTTCTTCCCTACAAATGAAATGGAAAATGAACAAAAGTGTTCCAAGATATATCATGGTTAACATGGGTCTATGGATAATATAATTATTTTGGGGACTATTACATTGATCATACAAATCATTAATTTGATTCAATCCGGTTTCACCTACTCAATTGAATATTTTAATAAAATACTTCCTAATATTACCTTAATATTGATAATGGTGGAAATTCCATATTTTAAAAGTGTATTCCCTAGTCCTATTAGTAATCACACAAATCTGGAAACAACATATTTCATTTAAAAAATGGTGGATAAGATAATTAAATGATAGATTCTTACGATTTTTCCCTTAATACCATATTAGTAACTCTCCAACTTGCATATAATTCCTATTTTGATGCTCCAACCCACACCTTGATATACAAAGGTGTCTCCTCTGCTACTATTACTGGAATGGTCTTTCAATCCAATAAGTTACTTACTCACCATCTTCTTATAGTTTTTAATACATCACACTACCACCAAGTAGAAAACATCAGGTTGGAGACCCACTTTTTGGTGATAGAATTTAGTATATTATTTAGTCACTAACTTAAAATCTTTTTTTATTATTTTAAATAATTTTTCCATAGTCTCTATATACTATGTTAATAGAAAGAAATTTTGTTATGTGATTCAATAATTTTTTCCATGTGAGGTATTGATCAAACAAAGGTTGTACTATTATGTACCACCATTCTAGAAACATGTCATCAAGATTATATGTTCCTAACATCACTATATTCTCAATTAGAATCTCAATGAAGATAAAACTTTTGGTTATCCAGATCAGCAATACATATTCATGTTTAGGTCTAAAATAACTATGAAACACCATTGGTTCTACTTTAGAAAATCAAATGAGTTATTCATATTTTATGATTTCTATTTCCATGGTCTATTATTAACATCATCATTCAATATACCCCAACACAAATCCTTCTTCACATATTTTTGGGGTGATACCATATTCATATGTTTATCCCTCTCAATAGGTTCTTGTGGTATTTATTGGTTTTATTTTTTCTCCATAATCCATTTCCACAACCAATAATTTCTCACTTTTTACTACTCAAATTTTCATCGTTATTCCATTATATATATTATTTGAATGAAAATATCCCTATATAAAAATCAAATAGTCATGTGAGAATGTTGTCATAGTTGTATGAATCTTTACTAATTCATGATGTCTTGCACTCATTAGCGAAACTAAAATTGATGAGTTGACGACACACCTAGATGTTCTTAACATTGGTTTTTGTATCCAGACCCCCTACTAACTTGAATAGTGAATTAAAAGTTTACATGATAATTTTTTAGGTATATGTTTCATGTTATGGCATTCCTATGTCACTACTACTATCCCTTGTCAAGGTCCAAACAAACTGATACCATTTTTAATATTATCTCCCAATCCATTAGCATTAATCTAGTCAGAAGTGCTACAAGCCTTATGTGACATTCCTGAAGCACCAAATTATAGAATTAAAATCCATGGTTATAAATATATGTAAAAGGGGGGAATGATCTACTTATTTATACAAGCACTCTCACACACACGTAATGATTATAGAATAGTAAAAATTTAGATATAGATATATATATATAAATATATATATATATATGAAAAATTACCAAATAAAATATGGTAATAAATGTAACAATCCAAGAAATAAATAAAGAATAATAGACCATTATTAATGTACCATCAAATTAGAATGGAATATAAATCTAAAATTACAATTTAGAAATGAATCAGGCACCATGGTGACAACAATTTTTACCAAGACATTAAACACTCCATGATATGTACCCACCATCTTTGATATCGACATCATAGTGAACCACTAGATAAATAATAATCATACCTCATGTCTATATCATAGAAAATAATATTTTAATATGAACCAAATATTATATATATGTGATTCGTGATCATAAGTAGTTTGAAACACCTAAGATACGTTTCCCACATTACACTATGAATATAATAATTTTAGGTCATATGGGTAAAAAATGTGTAGGGAGATTAAAAAATAAAGATAAAATATTTTTCACAAAATAAAATTGAATAAATGGAATGGTTTTACAAAAGAAGTTAAACATAAAAAAACATCCCTTTAAAGATCATAATCTTCTCATAAAATTCAATTTGAAATATTCAATCATGTTATCTCTCTCTCACCCATTCATGCCGAATAACATCCCTTTTTTTGTGAGTAGTGATATGTCCTCCTCCAAGATGTCACTTGGAGGAAATTATTTATTGTATCTTTTTTGTTGACCCTAGGTACTAATTAGATTTCAATAAGGACTCAAACAATGAATTCAAGAACATAGACAAACGATGTGGCTTTCCAGATAGCACTTATAACCGAGTTATTGAAATATGATATACTAGTCCCATTTATTACTTTTAGGAAACCCTTTTTTTGAATTTATAAACCATATTATAGAAAAAAAACTAAAAACTAAATTCATCATCCAACCAATACGAGACCATTTTATTAGGGTATCAATACGGGAAATCATTTAAAATCATAATGGATTTATTTTTGAAAACCAAGAGCCTTCATGTTCTAGTAGATGTTGAAGGAGGAAAAAATAACCTTCCTTGGGTTAGTTGGGTAAGATAATTGTTAGGATATTCTATATATTTAAAATTTTCCTTCAACTATACTTTGATTTACACGAGAAGAAACAGATATATTCATTAGTATAAGACTCCAAATATCGAAGACTACAAAAAATTCTAAAGGGAACCCTAGATGTATATATAATAGAATTGAAACTAACTGATATTTTAAAAGTGCATGATGAATTAAAACATTATATTCCTGATATCATTCATAAATTAAATTAAGGATTTTAAATATGAATCATTTGGTTTTCATATAGAGAAGAAATCCATCACCTTATGTAAAAACATAATAATATATTGACATCATGAATGGGTCTATCGTCATTAATGGTCTTATAAATCTACCTGATGAAACCCTTTCACTCCATGATGGAACAGAGGGATTCTTCCAAGAACACTTTCACATCATGAATCACCATTCAGGAAGTGAATAGTTCATATCATGCGATTATAGATTCCCTACAATTTAGATATATGAAATCCTATAGAATTCTATAAAAAACACACATAACCTTTTAGAGGAAGCATAAAATGAAAAAATTTATTTAAATGTGGGGTGATATAATCAATATTAGATTTAGCACACACACACTGAGTTGAGGGATCACATCCAGTTTATGGGCCTCACTGATATATTTTTTAAAATTTGGAATACATCATTCAATGAACTGGATATTTAAAAATTATATGCACTTATTAATGAATAAATTCCATATTATTTAATATATTTATAGAAATAACTTGAACTATATTTAATTTTTTATTTTAATTTATTATAATATATCCCCCTAATTTTTTCAATCAGGATTAAAACACCATTAATCATCAGAACAATTGTTTATGTTATTGTTATATATTAATAATTAATATAATTACATATTAAATGGTATGATAATACCTAATTGTTTTAGAAGGAATATTGTATGGTCCTAACATATAGAATCCCAACTTACGAGCCCCATCTATTGATTCTTCTAAGGGAGGTAACATCATATAAATTTTATTTTAATAAAGAACAAATGTAATTTAACAACAAAAAAATGAGTGAAACCATTAATGGAAGAAGTTAAATAATATAGATATCACCACATACTTCACATTTTCCCATTCACCCTAAAAAGGTACTAATATTATACAGTTTACCCTCAAGATATATGCTGTTGTAATAATGGGTTATTTATTGGGACCATAATAGTATGAATATATTTATTACCTTTTTACTAAAAATCTGATTATAATGACCTATTCCCATTTTTTCATTATAAATATACATGATTATATAATGATTTTTTTTAAATAATTTTATTTGAAGAATCCAAATATGTATATTAGAGAAGTATATAATGTTATTTAAAACACAATATTGTCAAATCCTATAATTTTAAAATCAATGATATTTTTATAAAATATTCATATTTAATATTATTCACTTATATAGTATTTTAAATATAATTTATTTGGGTCAAATATAATTTTTATATGAGTCAAAAAAATCTTTTTTCATAAAAAATTTATTTCGTTAGTAACACAGGATTATAATTTAAAGTAGTACATTCATATATTTATAATTACTTTTGCAAAATAAGGATCATTTAAAAAACTTAACAATAAGAAAAAAAAACTGATGTATTATATACTAAAAATGATCCAGTGACCAAATATATGTTTTACATTTAAAATAAGTTCATAATTGATTAATTTTACAAACCAATAATGGATACTCAAAAACACTTATTAAATATTAAGGTTTTAAAAAATTATGAACCTCACTCACTCCCATATCTTGAATTAGATTATATTAATTAGTTATCTTCTTCACATAATTAAATTTATTGTCCTATCCAATTTGGAATAAAACATTGAATGTTTTGTAGTTTTAATTTTTTTATCACATAGAGTCCAAAACCTATCTGTAGAAATTAATAAGAAATCACCCCCCGTTCCATAAATAGCCTCCCATCACCCCTTTCCACTTCGCAAGAAACTCATTTATCACAAATTTCATCTCCATATCACTCTCCAAATCCCTCACATAGAACTCCCAGATATTAACCATCTCCTCCAAATATTATTGAAATGACCTCTCAAGTTATGAGATTCCCTTACTCTTCCAAGTTCATCTTGAACGTTAATTTTATTTATAATTTTTTTGACAATTTTTTATTTTGTAATGTGTTTTACACATTCTTTTAATATAATTATGATTCCAAATTAATGAGATACCATCATTCACAATCAATAATCTGTTCCATTGAGCATTATAAACACTCGTTATGGTGCCAAAATTATTTTACGATCTTCAATGCCAAATATCATTATTCTAAATGCCCATAGTCATTCCTACGCATGGTTATTCACCTAGTTTAACATAACAATCATTGACTATGATATTCTATGTATGTAACCCACACTCCTTAATCATCGATTTAAATGTGATGAAATCTGTTCTTATATTGTATAATATATGTATCATAAAAATTCCTGTAAATAAAATGTTTATGATGGGTGGGATATGAATTATATATCCCAACAATTCAATCGATAGTTTTTATCTCAAATGATACATTTATAGTTCATGGGAGATTAATATATGCACACTATGTCATGATGCATTAGTTTTATTCTTGACATATTATGATGATGTATTGTTTTATATTATTGCCACATTCCTAGGACTCATGGATTTTATCAACATATATCATACTTTGATGTCCATAATTATTATTCACACGTTTTTAAGTAACCATGTCATTACTTTTATTAACATGTACTACATTACTTCATTTATGAATTTAGTATTACTTTTTCATGATTTATATGCACCCTGTTTGTTTTTCAACTCATTGAGGTTATATATGTGTAGTATATGAAGATAAATAGAATATAGTGGCATGTTATGGAGTTTTAAAAAAATTTCATCATATCACTGATTCAAGTTATTTTGACATATATCTGAAAACATAATACCACAAACCTTATTGATATTGTTTTATTTTATTGTGCTATATTTATATAATTAATCATGAAATAAATTATATAAAATATATATTTTTTCATTGTTGGTAACTAGGAAATGTGTAGTTATTATTGGAGATTATGATTATAAAATCATAAGTAAATCCTCATGGATTATATAAAATATTAGAAAAATTCCCTAATTCTTTACAAAGAATAGAGGATATAGTTCTATGAGAACTCGCATCCATATCTATATATTGTAATGTTTATGTTGATTGAGAGTAGATTTATATAGTGGTAATAACATTTAATTAGATTATTATGTGATAGAAATACCTCTACCAGGTTCATTATAGGGTCATATGACTGTAAAACTATACAGAAAATCCAATGGGATATTCTTTGGTTAATCTTGTTATTTTTAAAAATAATTTTGACGGGAAGATAAATTCATATGATATTTAATGCTATAAAATAAGAAATGGATAACATATACAGAATACTAGAAATTAAATATTAAAGTAATAAATTTAATTTATGGGTTTTGACTTTAATATTCGTTGTCTTATTTATTATATTTCATAGTTTGAAACCATATCATCCACATTTCTCTTTATCGTTGAGAATGGATAATAATAGTGAGAACATCATCCATAACTAATGTGTTGGGAAATATGGAGACTGCAAAAATGAGATTCACATCCCAATGAGAGCATGAGATCAACACTTCGTGATAGTACGTACTCAATTAACTGATGTTTTAACTAGAAACATGAATTAAGTGGAACACCGAAATCTCCCCTAAGAAATAAAATGTTTCAATTGAAACCTTTATGAGACAAAATCCTATGAATTTATATGTATCATTTGATACCTTAATCACATAATTACTCATAATATCTATTTTAAAGATATTCCTTATCTGTCAACCATCTCAAAATAGAAGGTCATCTTATAATTTTACCACTTATAGGGAGAAGATGATCAATTAAGGAAGATGAACAATAATATAAATATCAAGCAATAGATTGAAGCAATGCTATGGAAATAATTTATAAAAGTTTTTTCAAAAAATATTTTTCTCGCACTCCTCACCTTAAAAGGAATAGGATATTCCTTGAACACATATAAGAGGAAGACAATTCCATTAGGTTGTATGAGGAAAACATCATAATAAATGCATGATATCACTATAGTTTTTTAATTGACCCTATAATTAATATTGAATAATTATTTAGATGGATAATGATGATTCTCTGAAAATCCTTGTATATTTTAGTCATTGACTGCTATAATGGAATTTTCTTAAGTTCCCTCAAAGCTAAATAGGATATCATAGAATCTAAAGGGTCTCACAATACTGGAGATAAAAATAGCTCGATTGAATTGAATTCCAAGAGTGTTATACAGAATTCATACCATGGTATGAATGTATAATTGTATACTAGTTAAAATGTTTTGGAAGATAAATCCAATAAAATTAATGATGAGGTTATGTAAATTCTGTAGTATATGGAAGAGGTTTTACCAAAATAGATATTTGTGAAGTGGAAAACCCCCCAATGTTGTACAATGTGGAATGTTCGAGTCACCCATATTCATATTGTCCAACATTTCAACTAGAAGGATCATGTACTCTATAAGAAATAGGTCTCTATGTGAATTTTTATTGAATATAAATCATGAAAACAAAGAAAAACTTCATATAATAAAAGGGAAATCATTTTCTATCAAAAACCTTGGGTTTGATCTAGATAATGTTGTATTGATAGGTACACTAGTTATTCATTCCTGAATAGTGTGTTCTCTATTTTCTTCTAGTTATATGAATTATTTCATATAAATTTGGTTTAGTAGAACTATACAAACACCACCTCAAAACCTAATGTCATGTCATCCATGAAAATAGTGAATGGGGAAATTATTACATCCCATGTATATAACATCTCCCATATTAATATTTGTTTGTTTAATTTCCCAAATAACATTTAGTACTCTATTTAGTATAATTTTGTTATATCCTATGTATTAATTAACATTCCATTTATAAATCCCATATAATTTTTTTGTTGAAGGAAATCACCTACTGTATTATCAATCACACTCTAATTCTATACAACTATAAAGAGGATGTTTGATATCCATAGGGATTGTCATCTTAAGAATGTATATTGTTTAATTATAAGAAATAATTTCTAAATAAAATTATTTACATTAAGGAAAATATTGTCCTTTATGATATTCACATTTTATGAGAATATGATGATGTGTTTGCTGAATAATTTCTTGGTCTTCATCCTACATGATATGATGAGTTCTCAATCAAAAATATATCCACAGATTTAACAATATTCAAGAATCTAAATAGAATTTACACTATGGAAATTGAATATATAAACATGAAAAGAAAAAGTGTCTAGATAAAGCGATTATATACCTATGTGCTTAAAAATACTGTGCGTAAGTCCTTTTCCACAAGATTAATGACGGTTTAATAAAACTTTTCATTGATTATGATGATCTCAATAATATAATAATAATGTAAAGACCCATAAAATTCAAGGGAAGTTTTTTCTTAATTTTCTTTAGAATTTTACAAGAGCGCGGTTTCAGACGGCACCTGATTCCGAGGCCTGGAGTGCCCGGAATCATTTTCCGAAGTTTGGCTCGGGTACGTTCAGTGAACGAATTAGCGGGTTTTCCTAACTTTTGATCCGGTGCTCGGAATTGAAATCTGAGGGCACCGATGAACTCGCAGCGCCGATATTCGCTTAAAGAGACCTTTTCGGGAGTTGCGTTTGTTGCGGGTTGAAAGTTAGTTTTGGGGATTAAAAGATAAGTAAAATAAAATTGTGTGTGAATTTTATTTTATTCGAGGTGGATAGACTCTCTCATGGGAAGTTGTTGGTCGGGCCCACAACCACCCAACGTCCCATGTGTGGTTATGAGGTAGGTGGGGCCCACACGAACCCCCACCTTTTCAAGTTCCCTAACTCCCCTCTCTCCCTCTTAATGGCTTGACATCTTAACTTCTATTTAATTATACAACTCATGTATATTAAATAAGTGAGTTAATTTTGGAGTTATCCATTTTGAATTTCAAACCTTTGAAATTCTAGTGTGTTATGTGATAATAAAATAAGATGTTGTCTTATTTTATTTTGGTTGAATTGTTTGTCTTCTTGAGAGGTGGAGAGCATCATTTTATTCTTCTTCATCATCTCTGACGAAGATCACGAAGAACGCTCAACTTCAACGAAGAACGCGAAGAACGCCGTTCTTCAACGAAGAACTTCTCCGCCGAAGAACACGGTCCATCCGCGACGCCGTATCCGCGACGCGACGTACTTCTTCCGCGTCATCTCTTCCGTGACGGTTTTCCGCGACGAACGCCATCGACAACGACTCTTCCTCCGATGTCAAAGGGATCGACACCGATATTCCACGACTGCGTCAACGCGCGACTATCAATGTAGGGGTTCTTGAGTTCGTTGTTTTCTTTATTTTTTGACTTTCCTCAAGACATGACGAAGAACACTCAAGTTCCGACGAAGAACGCCGCTCCGCTCTTCTTCGTCTTCCGTGTCAACGAGAGAGAACACCGCTTCTTCCTCGGACAACCTTCGTCGGCGTATGAGGTTTCGCCAACGATGTATCACATCGGACGCACCTCTTCGTCATCGGATTTGACGAACGGCTACCGCGATGCCCCACCTCCGCGACGTCGTCTTCCGCGGAACGTTGTCAATCTTCGAACCTTATACCAAAGTAGGGGTTGTTGTTTATTGTTAACTTATTTTATTCTTTCTCGTGGTTCGCATGACTAATGTGAGGATTGAATATATAAGTGATATTATTTTAACGTGAGGGGGCCGGACCGCACGAACACGGCCGAACCCCCTCCATCGTCCTTGTTGAATAGCTTGCGGGTGGATGAATCAAGGTGGCGTGGTGCCGTCGCACCACGCAGATATTCGCCAATCCTTTTTGCGCAACGCCGTCGCGCCGCGCCATGGAAGAATCATAAAGAACGCGACGCCGTCACGCCGCGTCGAAGGGAATCAAATGCGCGGCGAAGGGGCGCGGTGCCGTCGCACCGCGCCGGACGACGAACACCGCGGCTGGTTCCGGGCCGCGGCGGGACGAGGAGACCGCGGCCGGTTCCGGGCCGCGGCGGAATGTGAAGACCGGCGGCCGGGCCGCCGGCGTCGGAAGTCGAAGGCGGGACCGGAATTTCCGGTCCCGTTGGTGAAAACCGGTCGGCCAGCTGGCCGGCCGGATGGCAGAAAACCGGGGGAATAAATCCCCCGACCGGTTCATCAAATCCCCCCCTCTTAATGAGGGGGCAGTTTCCTTGAGGGGGCAAAGCCCCCCGTGTCGTCCAGCAGGCCCCCTCATGTGAGGGGGCGGTTTCCATGAAGGGGGGGGGGGGGGCAGGCGGCTCCCCCAGATCCACTTCAAAGCGGGCACCCAGGAGGGGGGCCATTGATTGACAAAAACGGCGCGGCTTTGCCGCGCCGCCATTTAAAGAAGCGGGGGAATTGATTCCCCCGCGTGCCGCCACCTCACAGCGCCAGGCCGCCGCGGCCCGCCGCGCCGCCCAGGGGGGGGGGGGTCGGGCCGGGTCGGCCCGGACCCGGACCCCCCCGTTTCGAACCAGATTCGGTCTTTTGGCCATACCTTGAGCCTCAGACCTCCAATTGACGAACCGTCTGCGGAAACGCGATCCTTGGATCGAGACGGTCGTTTCGATATATTGCACTCAAGGTTTCGGATTACTTTGAGTTCGGCCGGGTTGGTTCGTTCACGAAACCAACCGGGCCCTCGGAGCAGAAACGCTCATATCTTGAGCTACAGACGTCCGAACGGCGTGCCGTCAGTTCTGATAAGTTCCTCTTAGTGAGACGGATCTTTTGGTATACTCCGCCCGAGGTTTGGACGCAGGTGGAGTACGGCCGGGTTGGTTCGTTCACGAAACCAACCGGGCCCTCGGGACGAAAAGGCTAACAACTCACAGACCGGGCGTCCGATTGACGCGCCGTCTGTTGTGTTGAGACTCCTTTGACGAAGAGGACGTATGTGGCACTTCTTAGTTGGACTTTGAGATACTTGGAGTATCGACCAGTAGCTCGTGGAGTGGACCCTCCCGGAGACGAGCGGGCGGGGGAGCGCTTGGGTGTAGCGGCGGACCCGTGGTACTTGACAGTGGTGGTGCGCTTGGATGCAGCAGCAGACCCTTGGCGGTGGAGCGCTTGGTTGTAGCGGCGGACCCGCGATACTCTACGGAGTGTGTGCGCTTGGTTGTAGCGACAGACCCGCGACGGTGGAGACGTGCGTGCGGAGTACGGAGACCGTGTAGATGACTGAGACCTGACGACTCCTTGACCGACTCGACTTGGAGTGAGTCGACTAGCCCAGTGGACGGAGCGCCCAGTAGTTGGCAGCAGACCCACGGCGGACGGAGCGCCTGGTAGTTGGAAGCAAACCCGCGGTACTCGACCAGAGGAGTACCTCAGTAGGCTATCTGGGTGAGCGCCCGGTATTTGGCAGCAGACCCTCAGCGGACGGAGCGCCCGGTAGTTGGCAGCAGACCCGCGGTACTCGACAGGAGGAGTACTTCAGCAGTCATAGGTTAGTGAGCAGTACCTCGGAGTCGTGACAGGACTACTGCACACTTCAGAGACGCAGCTCTTCAGCAGCTACAGATTCGATAATAAAAATCCTGTTTTGAGTTGAGTCAATGATCTTTGTGTTTCCTCATGATTGAGATGGATCGCTTGATAACTTAGGTATATGTATGGGCATATACCTGGGTAATAGTTATCCGTTGATTTCATAAACTTGTTATAAACTGTGTGAACTTGTATTGTTATCCTGTGTGGATTTACTGTTTACTCTTCTTGTGGATTGGGTTGTTCTTGGGCTCGGTGTTGGAGCCGAACGGAAATTGGTGACATAGGTATATGTATGGGCATATACCTAATCAATACTGGATGTTACTTTGTGATTGTATCTTCTTGTGGTTTATCCTTTGTGGATTTCAGGAGACCTTCGGGGGGGTCTCGGGGTCCCTACTGAGTATCTTATACTCACCCCTGCACGGTCTATGCCCGCACTTCGTTGTGTTGGTTGCAGACGACGGACAACGCTGACTGCGGTTGAGGCTTACGGAGTAGGTCGGTACCCGGAGGAGGACCACTGGGCGGGACGTGGTCGGAGCGGACAGTTGGACCCAAGGAGTTGTGGAGCTATATGTACCTACCCTTCAGGTAGGATCCGTGGTGGACGATCCAGAGCTGAGCCATCTGTACCTACCCTTCAGGTAGGAATCGAGGAGGACGTCCCAGGAGCCGCTTGTACTTCAGTTGCTGTTTTCCCTTTCGAGTTGTACTTTACTTTACAGTTGGGCTTGTATTTCCGGCCCCTTTACTTCAGCACAGTTGTTCTAGTTTTGTGTACTGCTTTACTTCCGCTTGTTACTCTGAGGTGCTTGTTTACTTTATTAAGACAATGCCTTCCCTTTTTACAGGGATTTTATGCCTTGGTGCTAGTCGCCAGCTCCTGGCCTATGGAAGGCGGGCTTGGGGAAGTCACGGCACGGGCCCCGAGGGCGGGTCGTGACAAATTGGTATCAAAGGTGGTCGGTTCTACCGCAGACTCTGGTCTTTTTTCTATGTGAAGCAATAGTGTTTAGTGTATTGAGTGTGGTTATCAGTCCAGGGAGTCCAGTGTTGGTGCGGCGGCCGACGTATCCGTACACCAAGACCCTGACTTCTGATTTCCGACTTAATGCATGAAAACACTGATTGCGTGTGTGTTTCCCAAAAGGTTTAAAGTCAGCTCAAACCAGGTCAGCTCACCAGGTATAAATCGTTGACCGTGACACAACTGTTCAGGATTTCACCATGCAGATAGTTAGCTGGAGTTCCGAGAGAGTTCTCGATGATGGCCCACCGAGCAGCGAGACTCCGGTGCAGGGCCCCTTTTTCAGTGTTGGCACCTTCGGGTGGTGTACCAGCAGCACCCCCACCCGTTAGGCAGCAGATGCCACTAGCTGACAGTGCACGCTAGCAGAGCGCGATGCACGAGTTCCAGCAGTAGAGGCCTCTAAGGATACGAGGCGAGACAGATTTCCCAGGCAGCAGTGGACTGGATGGAGGCGATTGCTAGAGTTCTACGCCTAGATTTGATACTAGTAGAGCGGATGATGATCTTAGCTCCTGGTGTTTCCAGTGAGTGACCATGAGGTTGGTCCTTATAGTAATGAGGCTTCGGTACGCGAACCGATACCTGGGATAGTACCTATGGGTAGAGCGCCAGCTATGTCACTACCTGTTGGTCAGCAGACACTACCGGCGGTACCGGTAGCAGAGACTCACAGGCTTAGTGCCTTACATATGTTTTAGCATCAGATATCCCTCAAGTTTCGAGGTGAGCCTGACTCGTAGGCGGCTGAGGACTGGCTTGAGGAGGTGGTTGTGAGTTTTCTGGAGCTAATACAGCTTCGACAGTATGACATGTCGGAAGCAGAGTACTCAACGTGGCTTACCAATCAATCTTGGTACTCGTTGGTTACGTTGTGATCAGTTTCTTAGACTCGAACTTCTGAGCGAAGTGTGTCTAAAGGACATCCGAACCATTTCTTTTCCTCTTTGCATTCCAACCTATGTTAGGATGCTAGAGAGAACCCTTGTGGTTGTGAACGTTAGCAGTGAAAGGTAGGAACCTAGCGCCAGTCTCAGAGACTCGGGCGTGTAAAATGTTTCAGGAGGAGGATGTGCTAAGGACAGATGAATCTGCAGGGTAGCAGACGTGGAAGCGGAGCTTGGAGAGCAGCATGTGGTGGTGTACATTTCGACATGTTACGACCACCCGACGTAGTAGTCCCCGTCAGGCTTAGGGAGCAGGAGGGCTGGGGAGGAGAATTGCTGCATTGCGGTCAAGGAGTGTGACCCAGGAGCTCTAAGAATGATTCGGGGTACGAATTATGTCTACTACGAGCTGCCATATCTATAGACATAGGAACCAATCATTCTACCCTTCCACGAATCATGTCCCAGACCTAGAGGTTCCGGGTAAGCCGTAGACTTGACCCTCACGTCTGGAGATACCTTTGGGAGGAGACTCGATAATCACGCTTACGCCGACGGTGTGATTTGACCTCGCGGCGAGAGTTTCAGTTGGAATCTCTTGGTGGCAGCGTAGAGGCCTTACGACGTTGATCTGGGTATGGTTTTGATTCACAAATCATACCCCGGTTGACTGTTTTAGGCAAACGTCGGAATGGGTTTTCCTTGGTCGGCGAAAAGGAAACCCTGGGCAGCACATGTTAAACTCAGGCATAAGAGGGTGTGACCGATCACTCATGAGTTGGTCAACCCTACCCTTGTGGCAGCAGGAGTTTTTAGTTTCAGTTCTAACCTAAAAAGGGAAACCTCTTGAGTTCGAGGGTGACGAACATGTTCTTATACGGTCTCAACCCGATGAGGTTTCGGAGATGTGGCCGAGGCGGCATGTTATCTCCGAAGTTCGATGGACCCTTTTGATCTTCAGCAGGGTAGGCGAGGAGGTTTACCGCTTGACCATACCACCTCAGTCGCACCAGGTGCATAATGTCCACCACGTGTCTCAGCTGTGGAGATATGTGTATGTTTCTTCACACGTCATCGACCCCGGGGAGTTGGACGTCGATGACAGGGCGACAAGCACAGAGGTTCTAGTAGAGATCGAGGATCGACAGGAGCAGGTTCTACGTGAACGGTTGCTTCCTCTGGGGTGCTTCTTGGGTAGCTCGAGATCTTCAGGTGAGCATATGGGAGCGTAAAGCTTAGTTGCGTGCTCAGTACTACCTTGTTTCCCTTAAGTGTGAGTTGAAGCTTTACGGGGACGTAAAGCCCTGAGGTGGGAGTAATCTAAAGACCCGTAAAATTCAAGGCAAATTTTTTCTTAATTTTCTTTAGAATTTTACAAGAGCGCAGTTTCAGACGGCACCTGATTCCGAGGCCCGGAGTGCCCGGAATCATTTTCCGAAGTTTGGCTCGGGTACGTTCAGTGAACGAATGAGCGGGTTTTCCTAACTTTTGATCCAGTGCTCGGAATTGAAATCTGAGGGCATCGATGAACTCGCAGCGCCGATATTCGCTTAAAGAGACCTTTTCGGGAGTTGCGTTTGTTGCGGGTTGAAAGTTAGTTTTGGGGATTAAAAGATAAGTAAAATAAAATTGTGTGTGAATTTTATTTTATTCGAGGTGGTTAGACTCTCTCATGGGAAGTTGTTGGTGGGGCCCACAACCAGCCAACTTCCCATGTGTGGTTATGATGGAGGTGGGGCCCACACGAACCCCCACCTTTTCAAGTTCCATAACTCCCCTCTCTCCCTCTTAATGGCTTGACATCTTAACTTCTATTTAATTATACAACTCATGTATATTAAATAAGTGAGTTAATTTTGGAGTTATCCATTTTGAATTTCAAACCTTTGAAATTCTAGTGTGTTATGTGATAATAAAATAAGATGTTGTCTTATTTTATTTTGGTTGAATTGTTTGTCTTCTTGAGAGGTGGAGAGCATCATTTTCTTCTTCTTCTTCATCTCTGACGAAGATCACGAAGAACGCTCAACTTCAACGAAGAACGCGAAGAACGCCGTTCTTCAACGAAGAACTTCTCCGCCGAAGAACACGGTCCATCCGCGACGCCGTATCCGCGACGCGGCGTACTTCTTCCGCGTCATCTCTCCCGCGACGGTTTTCCGCGACGAACGCCATCGACAACGACTCTTCCTCCGACGTCAAAGGGATCGACACCGATATTCCACGACGGCGTCAACGTGCGACTATCAAAGTAGGGGTTCTTGAGTTCGTTGTTTTCTTTTTTTTTTTTACTTTCCTCAAGACTTGACGAAGAACGCTCAAGTTCCGACGAAGAACGCCGCTCCGCTCTTCTTCGTCTTCCGTGTCAACGAGAGAGAACACCGCTTCTTCCTCGGACAGCCTTCGTCGGCGTACGAGGTTTCGCCAACGACGTATCACATCGGACGCACCTCTTCGTCATCGGATTTGACGAACGGCTACCGCGACGCCCCACCTCCGTGACGTCGTCTTCCGTGGAACGTTGTCAATCTTCGAACCTTATACCAAAGTAGGGGTTGTTGTTTATTGTTAACTTATTTTATTCTTGCTCGTGGTTCGCATGACTAATGTGAGGATTGAATATATAAGTGATATTATTTTAATGTGAGGGGGCCGGACCGCACGAACACGGCCGAACCCCCTCCATCGTCCTTGTTGAATAGCTTGAGGGTGGATGAATCAAGGTGGCGTGGTGCCGTCGCACCACGCAGATATTCGCCAATCCTTTTTGCGCAACGCCGTCGCGCCGCGCCATGGAAGAATCATAAAGAACGCGACGCCGTCGCGTCGCGTCGAAGGGAATCAAATGCGCGGCGAAGGGGCGCGGTGCCATCGCACCGCGCCGGACGACGAACACCGCGACCGGTTCCGGGCCGCGGCGGGACGAGGAGACCGCGGCCGGTTCCGGGCCACGGCGGAATGTGAAGACAGGCGGCCGGGCCGCCGGCGTCGGATGTCGAAGGCGGGACCGGAATTTCCGGTCCCGTTGGTGAAAACCGGCCGGCCAGCTGGCCGGTCGGATGGCCGAAAACCGGGGGAATAAATCCCCCAGCCGGTTCATCAAACCCCCCCCCTCTTAATGAGGGGGCGGTTTCCTTGAGGGGGGAAAAGCCCCCCCGTGTCGTCCAGAAGGCCCCCTCATGTGAGGGGGCAGTTTCCATGAAGGGGGGGGGGGGGCAGGCGGCTCCCCCGGATCCACTTCAAAGCGGGCCCCCAGGAGGGGGGCCGTTGATTGACAAAAACAGCGCGGCTTTGCCGCGCCGCCATTTGAAGAAGCGGGGGAATTGATTCCCCCGCGTGCCGCCACCTCGCGGCGCCAGGCCGCCGCGGCCCGCCGCGCCGCCCAGGGGGGGTCGGGCTGGGTCGGCCCGGACCCGGACCCCCCCGTTTCGAACCAGATTCGGTCTTTTGGTCATACCTTGAGCCTCGGACCTCCGATTGACGAACCGTCTGCGGAAACGCGATACTTGGATCGAGACGGTCGTTTCGATATATCGCACTCAAGGTTTCGGATTACTTTGAGTTCGGCCGGGTTGGTTCGTTCACGAAACCAACCGGGCCCTCGGAGCGGAAACGCTCATATCTTGAGCTACGGACGTCCGAACGGCGTGCCGTCAGTTCTGATAAGTTCCTCTTAGTGAGACGGATCTTTTGGTATACTCCGCCCGAGGTTTGGACGCAGGTGGAGTACGGCCGGGTTGGTTCGTTCACGAAACCAACCGGGCCCTCGGGACGAAAAGGCTAATAACTCACAGACCGGGCGTCCGATTGACGCACCGTCTGTTGCGTTGAGACTCCTTTGACGAAGTGGAAATATGTGGAACTTCTTCATTGGACTTTGAGATACTTGGAGTATCGACCAGTAGCTCGTGGAGTGGACCCTCCCGGAGACGAGCGGGCGGGGGAGCGCTTGGGTGTAGCGGCGGACCCGTGGTACTTGACAGTGGTGGTGCGCTTGGATGCAGCAGCAGACCCTTGGCGGTGGAGCGCTTGGTTGTAGCGGCGGACCCGCGATACTCTACGGAGTGTGTGCGCTTGGTTATAGCGACAGACCCGCGACGGTGGAGACGTGCGTGCGGAGTACGGAGACCGTCTAGATGACTGAGACCTGACGACTGCTTGACTGACTCGACTTGGAGTGAGTCAACTAGCCCAGTGGACGGAGCGCCCAGTAGTTGGCAGCAGACCCACGGCGGACGGAGCGCCTGGTAGTTGGCAGCAAACCCGTGGTACTCGACAAGAGGAGTACCTCAGTAGGCTATCTGGGTGAGCGCCCGGTATTTGGCAGCAGACCCTCAGCGGACGGAGCGCCCGGTAGTTGGCAGCAGACCCGCGGTACTCGACAGGAGGAGTACTTCAGCAGTCATAGGTTAGTGAGCAGTACCTCGGAGTTGTGACAGGACTACTGCACACTTCAGAGACGCAGCTCTTCAGCAGCTACAGATTCGATAATAAAAATCCTGGTTTGAGCTGAGTCAATGATCTTTGTGTTTCCTCATGATTGAGATGGCTCGCTTGATAACTTAGGTATATGTATGGGCATATACCTGGGTAATAGTTATTCGTTGATTTCATAAACTTGTTATAAACTGTGTGAACTTGTATTGTTATCCTGTGTGGATTTACTGTTTACTCTTCTTGTGGATTGGGTTGTTCTTGGGCTCGGTGTTGGAGCCGAACGGAAATTGGTGACATAGGTATATGTATGGGAATATACCTAATCAATACTGGATGTTACTTTGTGATTGTATCTTCTTGTGGTTTATCCTTTGTGGATTTCAGGAGACCTTCGGGGGGTCTCGGGGTCCCTACTGAGTATCTTATACTCACCCCTGCACGGGCTATGCCCGCACTTCGTTGTGTTGGTTGCAGACGACGGACAGCGATGACTGCGGTTGAGGCTTACGGAGTAGGTCGGTACCCAGAGGAGGACCACTGGGCGGGACGTGGTCGGAGCGGACAGTTGGACCCAAGGAGTTGTGGAGCTATCTGTACCTACCCTTCAGGTAGGATCCGTGGTGGACGATCCAGAGCTGAGCCATCTGTACCTACCTTTCAGGTAGGAATCGAGGAGGACGTCCCAGGAGCCGCTTGTACTTCAATTGTTGTTTTCCCTTTCGAGTTGTACTTTACTTTACAGTTGGGCTTGTATTTCCGGCCCCTTTACTTCAGCACAGTTGTTCTAGTTTTGTGTACTTCTTTACTTCTGCTTGTTACTCTAATGTGCTTGTTTACTTTATTAAGGCAATGCCTTCCCTTTTTACTGGGATTTTACGCCTTGGTGCTAGTCGCCAGCTCCTGGCCTATGGAAGGCGGGCTTGGGGAAGTCACGGCACGGGCCCCGAGGGCGGGTCGTGACAAATAATGAAAAAGAATCCTTTACCATAGATTGGGACTAGTGGTATCAAAAAAAATTAACCAATTACTTCTTTAGGTTGGAAATTTGATTTGGATATTATCATGTAATGGTGAATAAAAAGGATATAACTAAGAAATATTTCTATACAGGCTATAAGAACTATTATTTCATAGTGATTCCACTAAATTTCATTAATTATATAATTATCTTAATATAATTATTTAATATTGTATTTTATGATTACCTCGACAATTTTTTGGTATTCCATATAGAAGATATTCTACTATAATGGTAAAGAGGGACATGAGGAGTGTTTGAATACTTTACAAAAGATCATCTGAAATGAATTTTTTTTCAGAATAGTATATTATAACTGAGTGTTGGATTTATGGTGTAATATTTTTAGGGAATTATATCAATGGTAATGGAATATCTACATATCCTTCAGAGATATAGGAAATTTATGTTTGTGCCATAACAAAAATAATAATGGAGTTCTATATTTTACATGGATTAGATGGGTACTATTGATGGTTTATTTGAGAATTATTTTGATTATCAAACCCACTAAGAAAGATAACTCACATGGGAGTAATGTTTTTATGGGTTGATGATTGTAAGGAGATCATGAAATAGTAAAATTAGCGTATAATCACTGTACCCTTTCAGACATTACATCCTAGTGGGGATTTTTGATCTACATCAATGGCTCTATAAATGGCTTGGGGTGACTACTCATTCATAATAAATAAGTGATGTCCTACATGTCACTATAAATAAAAACCATGTGTAGAAATACCCATCACAAGAGATAAATTTGTCTTGAGTGATCTTAATATTGAATATTTGTCTACATTATCTCTATAAAGATAAGTGTAATATATATATATATAATATTATTTAATTATGTATTCACATAAAATTAGAGTAACATACTCCAATGAATGTAGTTAGAGAAGATCAATGATTATGACTATTCAATACATTTCCATCCCAAGAAGGATAATAAAGTGGGTGATACTATTATTATAAAATAATTTATAACCATCTCAGTGATGAGGGTTTTAATATATTCAATATAGTGGAACACAGAAGGTATGTGCATGGTAATCATAAATGTAACTCTATTCTAATCTAGACCAATAATTTCTAAATCCTGTTTTTTTAGTGGATCAATGAGTCCCAAAAATAAGATAATGAGATTCAGAGAAAGGTGTAGAATATTATTGTGTTCAACATTGATAAATATTGTTTCATATCATTTGAAACTCTGATATATATCCTTTAAAAATGATATTTTAAGAGGGAAATTTTGGGACAATGCAGAACTATCATCATTCTTTATTTTACCAGGAATATCTATGTTGTATAGGGTTCGGAAACAAAAAATATATCGTGTGATCACATGAGGTGGGATAATCCATATTTTGTATCAAGATTATTTGTATTCCATCATGTCAAGGATGAATGATATAAGTAAAATAGTATGATATATCCCTTAAACATTCAATAATTTAAGTGGAAAAAACCATGTATTTCATAAAATGACTAAAGCTAATATATATTTTAAATAACATGATTTTTGTGGTATTCGATCACCATATAGTGTTAGGGAATTTTATTCATATCAGGGAAGGTTTCCCTGTTGTCCTTCTTACTGTTATATACCTAAGATAAATTTTAAGGATGTATGTAGTTCCACTATTCATTTTATTTGTTTTTTATATGAGGATTACCTTGAGAGTCAACATAAGACTCTATAATTAATTTGATAGGGACTTCAGTTTCAGTTTTTTTATCATAATCAGATGGATGGATTGTGTGAGATGACCACTCAAAAACTATATAATATCATGATATTGTATTCACTAGATTTCTGAAAATATTAGGACTAAAAACATCTAATGGTGGATTTCTTATAGATGAGACCTAGAGTAAGAGGATGGAGAAAAATTGTTCCATCAAATATAACCATCTAAAATGATCATGAGGTTTATGAATTAGGTAATGAATTTTCTGTAACAACCCGATATTTTATGAGATGTATTCTTTTAAATTTATTTGATGTCTTGTGTGGTATGCTACACTAAGATTATCTTGTTCTATATGCAACACCGTATTATCTTGCAGTATACACAACACTATTCTTGGATCGTGTTACAAAAAATTTCATGTTTGTTTGATAGAAGTTATACAATGCAACATTGAGTTTGTATATATATATATTCAATGTATAAATGAAATATGGTTGGATTCTATTATACAAAAAAACAAAAGAATCATGCACTACATGAAACCATGACATGGCTTTCTTTACACGCAATCGCGACCTTCCATGATAGTGTGTGTTGTACGCAATACCGAGTTTCACTAAACAATGACATGTTATTAAAATATTATATATATACTAGCTATAATGAATAGTAATACCCAATTTTTGAAATTTAATAAATTTTATCTTTCAAAATAGATTTCATTTTTGGATTTGGAATATGGAAATTAGCCTAGGGTGAATTTTTGGAATTTTTCTGAAAACATTCAATTTTTGATGAATAATGAAAACACTAGGTTACTATTTAAAAACCAACATTTAATTTAAATAATTATTTATTTTATTTAAATTTTTTTTATGTAAAAAATGATAAATAATATTTTTATAAGTTCAATTTAATTCATTGGAGTCTTTTTATAATAATTTTAGATATATAAAAATTTTATTGAACTTTTCACCGTCTTTTACCCACCTCCTAGAAGAATTTGAAAATTTACATAAAACATGATTTTACCACTTCTGTGAGTGGAATTTAGAAAATCCGAGAGAAAATATAAATATCAAGGTGTAATATGTGGTTCAATAAGATACAAATAATTTTTTGTGAATAGAAACTTTTTACTTTTATTTACCACGGTTAAAAGTAAATATGGTAATTAAAGGTAAAAATGACATTATAATTTCCCTAACAGTTGTAATAATTCAATTGGATAATTGTAATTACACCATAAACTACCTTAAAAATAAAATATTACCCTTTAGGTATACCTAGATTAGATTAGAACATTTATTATTATTTTATTTAATGGAGAGTTAAAATAGTTAAAATCAATGTTTAATAACTAAAACATTTTTAATATAGGGATATAAATATGATAAATTCGACAATAAATACTAATTAGAAAGCTGAAAATATTTCCTACATAATTATATTTTATTTTTAATTTTAGACATTAAATAAATTAATTTATTTATGACACAATGATGATGAATTAATTACTTTATTACTGAAATATTAACATAATTGATGTTATAAATACACAAATAAATGTAATTTGAGACTTTTTATAAATTGAAATTAATTTTTAGGTTAATATGTCATTTTATTATTGATTGAATTAAATTTTTTGAACTAATCACGATGTTATGATTTTCACAAATATCAATTACCAAATAGTGTCAAAATTGACATAAAATAGTTTTTAAAACAAATATTATATAAATAATTGTTATTATATTCCTAAAACACTAAGGTTCGGTAAAATGACTTATATAAGGTTATATATATTAAATATGAACCACTTGGGGTTTTTTTGTCTTTTTATAGTAAGATTATTAACCATATAGTGTAAGAAAACAAGAAGAAACAGTATAAGTTAAATTATTTAACTTAGAGTTAGATCTAAATGGTAAGGTAAAAATAGTTTCCTAACCTTGTCTAAAATCTATTTGTTAAGAAGATTAAGACCCATCCCCACATTATCTTAGAAATTAATCAATTTTGAGCTATTATAAACCGAATATGACTTTAATATAAAATAATATTTTAAGTTTTTACTAAGGTGCCCCTCTCCTCCCTTATAAAAGGGCACCTCCTTCCCCTTCTCTTTAAACAATTTTGAGCTCTCAATCTTGTCAAAACCCTGCCCATTTCCCTTCTCAACTTCCCAAGAAACATTATAGAGGTTTTGGTCTCCTTAAAAGACCAACTCCAGTGCCTTTAGAGGAAGCCTAAAAGAGGTGCGTCGAAGAAGAGGAGGTTCAGATACATATGAAGAATATCAGACCAAAGGTAAGGGATAATTATTCCAATCTCATTCTTATCTGAGATTGTTTATTCGTAAGTATTTACTTGGGTTATATTTATCATACATGTCCCTATTTACTAAAAATGGTTTCATGTCTGTTTAAAGTCTTTTTTACCCATTTTTACTTTTACTAAATGTTATGTAAGGAATCTTTCTTTTCTTTACGTTACGAGGTACTTTTTTTACTTTTCCGGAAAAAGTACGAGGAGAATGTGTTTTTAGCTTATAAAGAATGAATGGATTTTTATGGTTTCATAATGACTTATTTTTATGAAGTATAATATACAAGATTTCATGTTTATTTTCAATAAAATAACTTTCTTTTAAAATTGTGTGGCATTTTGTGAAAAGAAAATGATTTTTAAGATGAAAGGATATTTTCTTCATGAATTCATTTCAAATGTTTTATGAAAACCATTTTCCATATAATATCACATTATTTCATATGTGTAAGTTTCAAGTATAATATCTCTATGATTTACATGGTTTCACTTTTCTTATGATGATATGATATCCATTTGATTTATACGGATTATTTTATGATGGGATGATGTTTATGAAAACCATTTTTATTCTTTGGGTTATGATGAATGATTTATGTTTCTGTTGTGGCACAAGTAAGAATGATTTTTTTATGAGATTGGTGGGACCAATATCTCCCTCCAATGCATTGGGTAAAGATTTATATCTCATGAGATAGACATGGTTGGAATGTTAAGATAATCTAGTTCATTGTTACAGGACTAGAACAAGGAGTGAACTCGATTCAGAAAGGGACTTTGTCCACTATGATGGTCATGGCAGCAATGCCTTGGCTCCTATGGAGATCATAACATGGGCTTAATGATTTCCACAATTACATGTTTTATTCCAATGACATTTTTTCATTATTAAGGTTTCTTTATGATCTATGCCTTACGTACTTCCACGTTTTATGTCATTGCTCAAGATATTGAGGTTTAAACGTTATGTTCATGTTTTTTTAGTTCAAATACATATGATTTGTTTTATTTTCTACATGCTTACCCTAACTGAGCATTGAGCTCACCCTTTATATGTTTTCTTTTCCCCTGGATTTAAGAAAGGTTTTAGGTAAGGAATCAAAAAGGGGAAGATTTTTATGGGAGATGTTTAAGATCTTTCAACATAATTAGATGTTTATATTCCATGTTTCCAAAGACACTAAACTATTACGGACATTGAGTGTTTTTTTTGTCATAAGTATTACGAAAAAGTATTCTAATGTCCATGTACATCAAGTTTGGGGACGCTACATTTTCTCTAATATATCATCCCATTTCATATCATTAAACGCATCAATGTTGTTGACTATCGACTAACTCTCCCACATAACCTATCATAAGAACATGGTGTCTTCCATATATAACTATTATAGATCTATATACCATACACCTCGCATGTACTAAATCCATAGGTGGTACCATTTGATAATGATACTTTATTGGAGTTGTAGTGGTGAAGATCAAATATAGTAGAGACAAAGTTATATGATATAAGAAAAATCGATTAGTCAATGTAATGTTGAGGAACCATATGTTTGAGGTGGAGAAATGTGAACTAGAAGAGACGATGAAACAAAAGTACCATCAACAGTTTTTTTATATGAAATGAAAATTTGCGAGAGATTATACAGGGTAAGAATGTAATGACATGATATTTTATGAATTAAATTCACTTCTAAATTAATTAATGACTGATTTAGTAATATATTTAAATAAATCACATTAACTGTTTTATTTTTGATTTAGGAACAATATAAAATATATCTAATTTTTTCAATCCTAAATGATCATTACACATTATAACCACTATTAATTATTCATTATATAATAACCCTTATGGTTATTATATACTAAGGGTTATGATAACATTTAATTAACACACATGGTTTAATTGATGGCCTCAAACAACAGAAACATACAGTAGGAATCTTATTTTTAGGAACTTCTATGGCTTATGGAATCAGTATACATTTACATTGACCAGGTCCAATCCAAGATTCAATAAAAAAACTAGTGAAACAACATTAATGATTAATGTTAATGATTAAATATATCATCACCCAATCCATGCATAATAGGCCACCCTAAAACATATTACTATCACATGCCTTACCCTAAGGAATCACTATAATAAAAAAAATTCAATTTATTATTTTTAATAATATATATTTTATATTGATCTCTTTTAGTTATTAATTTCTATATATACCGGATTATATAATTAGTTTGATAAAAATTAGATTTAGATTTAATGAAATGAAAAAATTGTGTTTCTAGGAAGTATATATATTCAATAAAAACAAACATATGAAATATTATTGAATTTTTAAATAAGTTTTGTTTAAATGAAATTGTAATTATAATAATAATTATTTAAATATAAATGATAACATAAATTTATGATTCCCCATATAATTATTAATATTTCAGAAATATATTGATTTTGTAAAAATTAATATTTTTCGGTGGAAAAGGACTACGCTTAAAAATAAAGAAAAACATATATTTATAAAATTACTTTGTAAAATTTAATATGATTTGTAAAATGAGCACATTGAAATTATCTAATGGTTTATTTTTAATAATTTTCTAATTCATATATTTTTTTTGATAAAAAATATATATGATATAAATATAATAGATGTATTATTTCATTATAATATCCCAAAAGTTATGTAATAGATCCTATAAAAGGAATAAGAGACAAAATATATGTTTTTTATATAAATTAATCTGTTATTTTTTTAATTTTACAGATCTATAATGATTCCTATGAAACCGATATTATATTATATGGTTTATAAAGTCATTTTTTTATGAATGGTATAATTAAAATGATTTGGGATCATAACCTAATAAAATATTTACTACTTCTACTATTTTGTATAAACTATTGGAATACACTATGGGATGTTTTTTCTTTTGTTTATTTTATCACATGGAGTACAAAACGATTTTTAGGAAGTAATAAAAAAATTTAATTTCATTATTTATAAATATCTAGTATACCTCCCATTCTTAAAAACTGAAAAACCATTGAAATAATGCTTCAATATTTATCCCTCTCTAAATAACTCTTAATGTTTTCCCATGGTATTAATAATATTATACCAAAATTTTAGGAAAAGCCTATGAGACTTTCTTCCTCTTCCTCTTTCTCCATGTACTTTATTTTTAATAAGGATTTTTATTTCTAATTTTTCAGGTCGACATGTGTTTTTTATAAATCCCCTTACCATCCACATGATTCATAAGATACCAACATTCACTATCCTTACTCTATTACATGAATATTTATAAATAAATGTTATGTTACAGAAGCTATTCAATTATTAACCATGAGAAAATTTTGGGTTATAATTACTCATCCCCATTTTACTAAAGGTTATTCACCAAGAATCATGTATCCTTAATTGAGTTTGTAATCCCTTGTATGTAAGAAACACTCATTAATCAAGTGATTTAATGTGATTAAAACTGTTTATATTCGATGATCTATGTTGTACACATGCGAAAGTTCATTGAATGAATATGAAAGATTGGAATGGAATTATATATCATTTTAAAGGGATTGGGTAATATTATTATCATATGAGATACTATATATTGTTCATGGTTTATTATATATAGATCACAATTTCATGATATCAGAATAGATATCCTTGAAGTATGCATAATATGGATTGTTTTTTTAGTTTCCACATTCTTATGATACCCACATTTTATTATTATAGGTCATATTTTGATTTTCAAAATTGGTATTCTATCATTTTTATATCACCATGTTATACCTCTAACTCAGGTTTACTAATTTACATAACATATTCATTTTTTATTCATTTATAATGCTTCATATCTCTCGAATTTGATATTAACTTCCTCCATTTATACCATTATGTTTTAGGTGATAAAATTATGATAAGGGCATGCTATAGAGTTTTTAAATAATGGAATTATATCCCTACTTCATGTTATTGTGGTTTTTCTCTCATAACCCAAAGACACTAGTCCTATTTATTTTTTTTTCATATTGTATTATGTGTATATTTATGTAATATATCATAAAATAATGTGTATAAATGATCAGGGTTATCATATATTGATCATATCATCTTTCATTAATCCAAAATCATGAATTATATCCCATTGATATAACCATTGAATTCAAATCCATTAATCCAATCATAATGGATTTGTAGTTGAATAAACCTAAATGGGGAGGAGTTGAAAATATATACAATTTTCCTATAATACATTGGGTGAAATGAAATCTATGGTTGCATCACAGGAATCTGGATTATATTTTCACCAATGTAATGTTAGAATCTAGTTAAATAAAACATTGGAACAAAAAAATCCTTTATTAATATATATCATATACATATATTTCTACATCACAACCATCCATACACAACCAACAGATCAATGCATTATGTATATTTTATCGTAACAATCCTATCTAAGATGACAATATTAGAAATATAAAATTTAACTATCTTAATTAAAAATATCTTTTACTATATACATTATTAAAAATAAAAAATAATCACATTTAACTAATATATAATGATAGATTAGTATATTATATTTTTTAAAAATCACATAATGTATATGAATCTTGATTATAACGAAAAATTACTAAAGCATATTTTTAGGGAAATTGGAAAATATTTAATGATTTATTGGATCCCAGGAACACTAATTTATATAGATATATAACTCATGTAGATCAAGAAAAATATTATTACATCATTAACATTAATTATGAATTCAGAAGGTATATGTAAAATCTTCCTATGAAAGACCAATAATAATACATTGAATTATTTTTAGTGTTTAGTAAATAATTGAAAAATCAAAATTGAATATTTATTAAGACACACAGATTTGATCATGTAGAGAATATTTGATTTAAGGATTTCATGTATATCTAGGAGATTATGCTATTATATCACAACTCAATCAACCTTGTACAACATATTTATCCTTTTTATTTGGAAGGATGAACAAGACACTATTGAAGATGGTTTATTATATGATGAGTTATATATGAAATCATATTTCATTATAGGTTTCTGATCTAGATTATTTTTTAATAAACCATATTTCACCAAATCATATTTAAATAAAACTATATGATATGTGTTTCAGAAAGAATACAAACTTATCTTTAAATTATATAAGGTGGGTGTAAAGAGTATGTATGATGCATTACCTAAAATAAATTAGATCATAACTTAGAGAAATATATTTATACCGTTTATTCCAATGAGATGTTGATTTATTATTTCAAAAATGTATTAGATCAAAATGTGTTTGTTTCATGAAAATTTACATCCAAAAGAATATTGTGGATAAATTTGAATCTGATGACATTCGAGACCAAAAAGATGATGTTCCTTTTAAAAAGGAGGACTCATAATCTAAATGACTTATTAAAATTGAATCGAATTTGTATACATATGAACTATAAATGTTTGGTTTATTTGAAAAATAAACTATGTTATATATATTTATCATTTCAGATAAATGATATTAAATGTTCATAGAAGATGAGAAAACAACGAGTATTGAGTCCATCTAGTGTTCTAACACTAATAAATACATTAAATAAGAATATCTAGAATGGAATCCATGTACATAAATTAGCTTTAGATCCTCCTAGATCCACCCAATGTAAAAAAACTGTGTGTAATTAGATCTTTCAATATTATACAAACATGTATTTTGGACTTTAAACCAACAAATACTTATTAATAGATAATGATTGATATAAATTATTGGTATTTAATAAAAATTAAAATATTCTCCAATTTAGAAAAACAAATAAATCATGATTATTTTAACTATAGTTTCATATTTTAAATTTGAGATATATATAATGGATGTTAAACTACATTCTCTAGTGGAGATTTATTTTAGGATCTTTAGGTGATAGACCCTGTAGGTTTTACAGTCCTCTGAAATTTTTTTAAGATTAGTAGGTTGAAATGATCTATTTAAGTGATGCTCATATATTCTATGTTTGGGAATATTAATTTTTATGAAACTGTCTGTAAGTTTGAATTTATTCAAAACATGGGATAACCTTATTCATATCAATAGTTTAGTGGGAGAATAAATGTATTGTCATTATTCCCAATTTATTACATATAATTTTAAATAAAATCACAATGTTATAATCAATGAAAGAAAATTAAAATATTTCATCTTAAAAAATATTATATTGAGGAAATATACATGCTATGTAAAAATATCAATAGAGATATATTTTAAAATATTATTATCCTTGGTACAAACACCTAAATTAGATATGTGTAAAAGTTGATTGAAATTCAAAAAACAATAAACGGATCATTACCATTCGTACATGGAATTATTACTTAAATGATTACTATTATAAAACTATTTAATAAAATGAATGTTGGAATAAGATCCCACATGGTTCCATAGTTTGAGAAATAATTTAGGTTGTGTTGTGTATTCATTCTTATGTATTATGTGTATTATGTACTGTGTGTAAATAACAATACCATTTGGGTGAAATTCATTAGGTTACTATAAACAATATCATACATTAATTGGAAGTAAATAAGAATTTTTTTTATATAATATAGAGGAAGAGAAGTAAATCAGTGTCAAGGATTATACAAATTCTGATTTCAAAATTAAAAAAAATAACCTTAAATATCAAATAAGTTTTTTATTTAACTAACTAGGGGAGAGGTAAACATTATTTTTTTAGAAAAATAATTGTATTATATTATATATAAGAAAATAAAAATATCACAAATAATATGGATAATGTATCAAATAAGGTAATGAATTTCATTATCGAACATTTTTATACCATCTATCATGCTCTAAGTGAACTCTACTATGACAATAGTAGTGTGATTATAATTATTAGGAACCCCGATCTCACTATTGATCCAAAAATATACTTCTTATATTTAATTTAATTTCATAGATTATTGATAGTGTAAATATTAAAATGTATCATGTTCCAATTCAAGATAATATATTGGATACCTTATGAAATATTCTTATACAATGAAATAATGAAATCCATATGTTCTGTCTTTGAATTAGTGACATAGGTGAATAGATTAAGTGATAATGATAGACTGTTATTATTTTTTCCCTAAATATAGTAATTTCTTTTGGGATTATGTTAATTTTGAATCATGTAGTGTACATTAATTAATGAATAGTATCATTCAATTATGTTTGACTTATTGAACATGAGATATAATAAGATAAAATCCCCTAGGAAATATGTATTACTTGGATAAACCTGATTTATGGTCATCATTTTAGGATGTAATTATATGTTAAGAACTTTATGGATATGATAAATAAAAATAAAAATTAAATTAATTGTGGAATATATGTTCAAGAAATTATATCCAAATTGACTAGCACAAATTATATTACATGGAATTTATTATATATATATATAATTACTTTTACTGAGTTGAAAATTATAAATGTATAATTCACCTTTATTTTGACAAATAGGTTTTGTAAATGTGATTTTTAATCTCTTGATACCATTCATTATATAATATTCATTAATATAATTCAATTATTTAGGAAATTATTCAATTATATGGATTTTATTGACCACGATAAGAAGTTTCCTACAATATGGTCTTTTTTATCATCAGGGCCCTCAATTTTGTTTTGAATAAGTTCATATCAATTCCATTATAATTGCATGTGATGTTACAATATAAGACTTAGTCAGATCGTAAATTGATAAAGGATATATTATATATATATATATTTAAGGTTGTCAATGACTATATCATGTGCTTAATATCGATTTAGAAGATAAATAAATTTTTCTAATCGAAATTTGGTGGATTATATTGCAGCAAACTCGTTTTAATCTTTGATATATATTTTCTTCTATTAAATTATTCTATTAGGTGAGATTAGTAATAAATTTGAACATTAAAAATACCTTTTGGGGTCATAGACAATGTAATATTATTTTGGATTATTTTTTGATAATATAATTAGTACATATTTTAATAAATTAATTATAAAAAAATATAATTTGTTTAAAAATATGAAATTTTTAATTAAATAAAAGTTACACAATTAAATAACTACTATAAAATTATAGTTTACATAATGAGTTAATATAATCATTAATACATATACAATTTGAAATGGAAATTACCAAATTGAATCATGCAATGGGCTTGGAGTAATGGGTTTCCAAGGTCAATTATAAGAGTTAATTTCAAAATATTTCATAAAGAGTCCTTTAAGCACCAAATTTAAAATATTTAACCCATTTAAAGGCTATTATTGCAGCTCGTATAGTTTTTTGGATGTAATAATGTTTTGGAGTCTATTTAATGATATAAATGGCCATTAGAGTATATTTGTTAACCCTACATTAGTTTACAACAAATTTAGTGTCCTTGGATGCAATTGAATGATTATATTTATTCAAATAACATGGAAAACATATTTTATTATTCATAATTTTTATTGAAATTAAAAGTTATTCATAGAGTTATCTAATTTTCACCATCTTATAGAGTTTCCATGTTCTTCGAATCACATAGGTTATATATTATTTCTAAAATTCATCCTTCTACATAATATATTAATGGAGTGACTACCATTCCATGGATAGAAAAAAGATCCCGTGTAGGCATTGGTGATTAGATTTGTTAGTGGATATTTATGGAAGATGGAAAAAAATGATTCATGTTTGATATTAATTTATTCATAAGAATTTTAAAGGTATTTTTTATGTTTTTTTATTATTAGGGATGGTATCATAAATTCATTAAATGAATTTTTATTTTTGATAACATCATTGAAACCCTACACAGAAAATTCACATGTAATACCCCAAAACACATAAAACACTCACCACACTATAGATTTACACATAAGAACACTTAATCAAACACAAATGAATAGACACAAACACATACATAGACACTGACACACACAGACATCCCAAATAATTGGAACAAAAAAAGAACATTAAGTCCTTATAAAAAATGTCATGAATCTAGATAAACACACATGAAACAGAATTTTCACAAAACCTGTTGACACAACACATAAACCGTACATATATAACTGACACACATAGAAAAAAAATACACACATCAACCAACAAAAACAAAAAATCACATGTACATACACATAAAAGTATTTGTTACCCATAAAATATACATATAAAACACACAATGGACATAAAAAACATATAAATATGTAAACACACAACACACTAACATAAAATATAACAATAAAATAACACTAACATAGAAAACATGTTCATTTTTATATTATCTTCCTACAAAACACTTGATTATATCCACCTGAAATTACAAATGCACGAAGAAAAATACTAAACATTATCCCATTGTTTGACATCTAGACCAGAGAATACTAAGAACCCAAATCAGAACACTACAATTGAAAAAATCCTATACACACATATAAAATAAATATGATAAGATAATTATTTAAAAAAAAGGGCAAGAACATCATATTTTTTACATGGTTTACACTTACATCCCAATATAGGGGGGTTGACACTAAAAATATCTTAAACAAGAAATGGAATCCAATTACAAAAACTAATTTCTTTATTGTTTAAATTAAAATGTGTTCCCCATTATAATTATTATATGATATAATTTCTGTGTCTATTAGTTTTAATTATCTTTTATGTTTTGGAAAAATTCTACCTACCTCAATCATTATAAACAATCTTCGATTCGGTCATGTCATTCCACCGCATAAAATATTTATCTTGACAAATAATTATATCTTTTGATTATCATATATAATTACTTATACGTGTATTTACTTATCCACTACTGCCTTTCTGATGAGTGAACGATGGTATATATTGATTGAACCTTCCACCAGAATTGACTACATGTATCATTAGGAAATCCAACCAACACAAATTCCATTTTCCGATCATCTAAGAATCATGTACCTAGTTTCATCCACAATAACAAAAAAATCCAAACCATAATATATTATTCATCAAAAATATATCTTTATGTTACTCAAATATCGTGTCTAGAAAATAGATTTCATTATTAGTCATAATAATCTCCAACATTAGAATACTTTTTGAGGTTCCATTAAGAACATTTTTTTCATGCAAATACTACATCCAGCAATTGAAAATTTCTTCATCGATATCATGTTTTCCTAATCATTCCTTTCGTCCACCCTATCCCTACCATGTCACAACACCACCTTATAAAATCATGATATATGGAATTTTATTAACGTTTATATTATATTTTACTTATTAATATATGTAACACTGCAAAATATTTCATCTTTTTTAATAGGGGAATATCAGTTGGTAAAAGTGTATTTTATGTTGGTAAAAGTTTTTTCCAACATATATGTCCCTATCACTAAACTGTTGCTAAAAACTCTATTGCTATGTTTTTTTGTGACAGATAAAATAGTTCTGTCACAATTATAATAATAGCAACAGATAATATATATGTTGGGGAAGTGTTTAGCAACAGGTTCTATTGACAAATTTTTCTGTTGGTAATAATATTACCAACATATAATATTTGTTTATAAATTAAATTTTCATAAAAGTTATAAATTTTTATTTCTGATAATATTTTATATTATATTTATTAATTTACCATATTATTAAACATAAGACAATTTTCACACATGATAAAATAATTAATTATAATAATAATTAAATTTAATACAAAAATGCATGTCCTCAACAAGATGGACCCCCCAACAAGATCCACCCCCACATACATGTCATGCCTGCGAGATAGCTCCAACACAAGGGACTAGCCAGCAAGTCAGCTCCAGCACTTCGGGCTAGAGACCAGCTAGTGAGTTATCTCCACCACTCCAGGTCAGGGACCAGCCAAGGAGTCAGCTTTAACACTATAACACCCAGGTAAATAAAAAATATGACATTTTCATAATTATCCATATTTTTTAATAGAATATTAATATTACTTTATAGGGGATTCTATGCTCAATGGCGTACCCAATACGCAACAACGAGTTTCATTGAAATCTTACATTTCACTCTAATAATAATATAATATTATTTTAAATTCTAGTTAATGCCTAGAAATTTTAATGGCGGGAATGAACAGAACTAACAAAAAAATTATTGTATATGTTTTTGAAATATTTTTACTTTTTAAAATAAATGTTAAAATGTAAATGAATCTAATTTTAAGTGTAAATATTCTAATATTCTTTAAAAGGTCGATTAACCGCCTTTTGATGGAGAACCCCTTTTAAATCCATTTTTTGACAATTTTATTTGTTATATTTGACAAAATAAAATTATTTTTTGAATCGGGACATTATAATTTACTTTGTATAAATTTTTGGAATTTTTCCGATAAAGTTCATTTTTTTAATTAATATTGTAAAATGCTGTATTTTAATTCAAAACCTCCTTTTAATCTAATTTATTTTTATGATTATATTATATTTTGAATTTGTTTTAATGTGAAATTAGATTATATTTTTACCATTTAATCCAATGGTGGTCATTGGAATTAATTTCACTTTGAAATTGGACATAAACTAGTGTCAATCTTTTAATAGATATTGTTTCTTAAAAACACACTATTTGTTTTGACAGCAGGATTTTAAAAATTAAAATAGTTAATGCAACTTATATTTTTTGAATTTTTTAAAATAGAAATCATTTTTCAATTCGGAATATCAAAAATATCTTAGGGTGAGTTTTTTTTATTTTTCTGAAAAACTTCAATTTTTGATGAATAGTGTAACCACTAAGTGGATGTTAAAGAAACTGATTTTTCATTTAAATGAAACATTACCACCTCTGTGATTTGATTTTAAAAAATATGACATACATGGTTATCATAAGGAATTAAAATGTGGTTCAATGAGATTAAAATAATTTTTCGGTGAATAGTAACTTTTATGTTTTATTAATTGTGATTACAGGTAATTAGTGTAATTTTAGGTAATGATAATGTTATAATAATATGAAATGACCTTGACACATTTACTAACCTTATTGGATGAGTCATGGTCGACCGAGAAAATCCATGGGTCAACTTGGGGACCCCATGGTGCCACATTGGTAGGAAAATGACATTAATAACATTTTATTTAATGTTAAAATAAAAATGTCACAAACATGTATTGTTTTACTAAAAATTATTTTATATGGGGTAATACAATTCATATTTTGGACTATAAATATTAATTAGTAATCTAAAAATATTTCCTACATCATGATAATTTTTTATAATTTCTGGACACAAAATAAATGAAATTATTTATGACACCATGATGATGCAACGATTACCTCGTTATTTAACGATTTAAATAAAATGAAAAGTTAATTTAAAATATAATACCTAAACTTGTCAAAAACCTCTTATATGGGTGTATTTAGAGATCTTATCACCTTATCCTTGAAATATTATATTTTCGGACCTTTAAAATCAGAAAAGTATTTTATAATAAAGTAAAAGATTATAACTTTCGAATAGTGTGCATCCTCTCCTCTTATAAAAGGCCCCCACCTCTACAACCTTACCCACAAATCTCAAGCCTTTGGATCGGCCAAACCCTGCCCATTTCATCTCCCCACATCCCTCTCTTAATCATTTAAGCCTCACCTTTGGCATAATGCTCTTCAAGAAACCCTTTTGGTTCAATCCAAGAGGAGTTACCCGATTTTAAGGTAATGTCTTCACTTGTGTTCTTTGGATTTATTTTGTTTCTCCAACCCCCTAAACTCATTTTATTACTTTTTTGTAACAAAAACATTATATTAAATATACTAGGATGTTTTCATAATAAGGATTCAAGCTACAGTTTCACACACCTCCGTCTAATAGTTAAAGAACATACTATTTCTGTGGATGGCGAATTACTGCCTCACAAAACGATGATTGTTAAATATTCTTTTAACACCTTAAAAGGTGGCCATTAATATGTCACTATATTTATATATGATATATAATATGTTTATGTTTTACTTAAGATTATTTATTTTTCTTTTATGGAATACATTTATGGTTTCCATTAATGGTAAATGCGGTATCTTCATTTTAGGAAGTGCGGACTACCGCCCCCTCAAAGTGATTTGATTCGTTAATGCCATATGTGGGATTTATAAAGGTTGTAATTAATGGTATTACATATGATATCCTACTGGAATTATAATATACCTTTATATATTTATTATTTCATTCCATTGAATACAAAAAAAATGAAATGAAAGTAGCGTTCATGCGTACGTACGACTTACCGTCTCCATGAACGGTACATTTCATTTCTTATCTCCAAATGTTATGTACTATTATAAGGAAATATATATAATGGATATATATTTCATATATTATATCTAAATTATGGATATCATTCCGGAATTATAATATATATATCTCTCATTTTGTTTTAATTCCATTAATATGACAAAAAAATTGAAAGTATCCTTCATGCGTACATACGGCCTACCGTCTCCATGAACGGTGCATTTCATTTTTATTATCTCAAAATGTTATGTAATATTATAAATTTAATATATACTAGATATATCTGATATTTAAATCATTAATACTATTCTGGAGATTATGTACTTATAACGATATGGAAAATTCTTTTCCAACAAGTTCAATTTTTACTCATGCACCGAACATCGACATAAATGTTTGATATGAACTCACATTATTAACCAATTATTATAACCCTATAATATGTTATATGAACTGAATAATAATATTAAAAGGAGTTACTTAAGTAATTATAAATTTACCTAAGTTTATTATTCAGGAATATAATGAAACGAACAAGGCAAGTCGGACTTGAGGTAAGGGATCCAACCTCTCTCTTTCTTTTTAAGTACTCTCTTTTGTGACATTTATTTTAAGCTCATCATTTTTATCTTTGGAGATGATATTTTATATCCCTCATACTATAATTTTTATGTTAATATTATGAGAGACCTTATTTGATATCATAAATCTATTTTTGGAAGTTTTATGTGGCGCTGTTAGGCTGCCGAGTTTTCATAAGGGATTTTTCATCTCACTTTTATTCCCGTTACATTTATGCTACTTTTGACACCATTTACATTGAGTGATGTATGTATTTCACATTATTATACTCTTTTTGTAGTATAATTTCAATTATGGGTATTTACATATTCATTGTATGACCCTTCATCCATGGGGTGTACATTTCGAAAGTTACCCAAATCGGTAAGGGGAACTTTCACCCTCCTCTTCTTTAAAAAGACTTCTTTTTTTTATGCCTTTTAATTTACATCTTCTTTTGATGGGATATGTTCTAAAATATCCTTATTTATTTAAATTTAATGTACAAGTGATGAGATACCCTTTTCATCTCTTATCAACTCATTTTCTGAATTTTGATGTGATGCTGTTAGGCTGTCGAATTTTTGCAAGGGAACTTCTTAACCCAATTTTGATTCTTTGGGATAAACTTGAACTCCTTGAATATGAAATTCTATGAATAAGTGTGAATAACCTCTGATTGTTTTACATTTAATATCCACTTATATTTGGTGTATTATTTTGTCACACATAATCATGTAATTGATTTATCCTTAATCAAAGGATACCAACTTTGTAAGGGACTTCGTCTCAATCACCTCTCATTGAGGAATATATTGTTTTACACAGAACATTCTATTATATGGTGTATAATCCCATTTGACTTCTAATTTTATTCGAAGGGAACCTTTTCTATACTAAGAGTTTTACTAAATGAAAATAAATATGTTTCTTTTTAATATATTCGGTGACAACATCCGTTCCGCCCCCATGAGTATTATTTAATCATTGGCTTCCTCAACAAGCCATTATATTATTTAAAAGTAAAAAAATACCATATACTCTTTTATGTATTTTAGTATTGAAAATGGTTTTTATAATGGATTTGTTATGTCAATATATTTAAGTGATATATTGTGCTTGAAATGTGGAAATGTTTTCTTTCCTTTATAATTGTTTTAAGTGTTATGATTTTATAATGGTACATAGACATTTGACGGGTGGTTACGTGATAAACCATATGATGGGTGGTTCCGTGAATACCAGGATGGGTGGTTACGTTATACCCTCCAATGTATTGGGTATGGAAGTCGTCCGTATGGCTATTCCATTAAGTTATATGTGTGGAAGTCGACCGTATGGTTATTACATTTAAGTATGTTTATGTCCCAAGTTACCTTTATATGTTATGTGTTCTTTATATGGGTTTATGGTAATCTTTTGGTTACAAAGGATAAGTGGTGATATTTTATTTAGTGAATAGTATTTACTACTTCGTAAAGGTGAAAATTATTACTTTGATAAAGTATTCATGGTTTACTCTTTGTTTTGTAAAACTAACAGTTTTTCTTCTTTGTGTATCCTTTACTTTGATTTTTTATGCTGATACCATGTTTTTGAAATGTTTTCTGAAACATGGAACTAGACATGTTTCTTTTTAAGAGTTTTTATTTTAAGGAAACATAGTAGAAGTGTCTACTTTGTAATCCTTTGAGATGTAATAGTTATGTACTAACTCTCTAAAACTCTAAACCTGAAAAGATACTCTATGTGAATTATTCATTTAATTCATGATTATGTAAGGTTTTAAGGCTGGGTCCTTATAGTTGGTATCAGAGGTAGTTTTAGATAACTTTATAGGTTAGGGTATTCTCTAAGCATAAGTGACATTACCATAATGGCTAGGATTTCAGAAAGAGTCATAGTTTTTAGATAAAGTGAATGAGTAAGTATATCTTAGTGTTTATCTTCCTTATTAGTACATGATAATTTTGTTAATATACTCACACTGACATTTCTAGCTTTAGTAAATGGATAGATCTAGCATGCATTAATGTGACAATGGGTTTGAAGGAAACTGTGGTGGTTCTCTGATTAATAGAATGAATGAAATGGGGGATTCAATGAGGAATATTATGGTTGTTCTGAACCAACTATCAATGAGTCATGATCAACCACCTGAACTTTGGTGTGTTCTCTAATGAATTGTGTACGAGATGACCAACTCGATGTGGAAGTTCAGGTAATAATTATAAAGGTAACCATTAGGGTTTATATGATCCTTACTTTTGAGGTAATTATGGGTTACTATATGTTCTGATGGAATATGAATGACATGAGATAAAATTGAGGTTAAATTATGTTATGGTTATTTTTGAAGATTTTATCTCTTTTTGCGGAATGTTATAAGAATAATATAGTTTTGGAAAAAGTGCAACACACAGACCGTGTGACAACCCGTCGCATCGGACAAAGCTGTAGGAATCGAACCCACAACCAAAGTGTGACAGATATTTATCACCTACAACTAGACTACATGAATTCCCTGGTTAGTTTGACTAATTCTTTTTAGTAAGTTGATTTTAGGAATCAATAGTATGCTTATTTTGGTTTATCTATGGAAATTATTAACCTATCATGGAGGATATGTTATTAGGTTAGTTACTTTTCAATATGAGACTTTAGGAGAAACTAATGTTATTTGAAGATAAATGATAATTTTTACCTTGGAATACTATGTGATTAAATCCTTCAAATATTTGGGTTTCAATCATAGTTTGGTTCACTTTGAAGAATTTTATGGACAAATTGTTTATTGAATGGTATTTGTTGATGTTTGGGTATTGTTTGACAAATTTTGGAGATTAAGAATTGGTTTTTTTATAAAGGATTATCATTTTTGTGTATTATCTGATCTCATACTAACCTTTTTGGTTTTAGTTTTGGTTAAGGTATAAATAGATGGGAAGTACATAGTTCTTTTTTAAGGATTAGGTGATTCTCTCGGAGTTGATTATAGCGCTCATAATGTGAACAAGTCATCCTAAATGCCCGTCTTTTGGAGAAATATAAGTTTATGTAAGAAATCTAGTAAAAGTTTAAAGTCAACATTACAAGTAATTATGTTTCATTATCTTTTAGTTAAGCTCATAAATAAATTCCTCAATGAAAATTAACTTAAAACAAAAATGTTGTCCGTTAATTATTCCTACTAGGGAATCAAATATCGTTTAACCCATCACATGTTTGTGATTTTCTTGTGGTTAACTTTCTCCTAATCATGTTTTCTATCACTCTCCCTCAGAACAAGACCCTTTGTTTCTTTTTCTCCATATCCATGTTTTCCAAATGGAATCCTAGTATGGGTTAACTTGAGTAACCTTTGTAATTCTCTTTCTTTATTTTAAATTGATTGTTTTACTGACTCTTGTTCTGATGTGGGATTTTCGATGATGTTTCCAATCACAATTTTAAAATGGCGAGGACGCAATTCCCAAAAGGCGGGTAGGATGTAACACCCCAGGTAAATAAAGAATATTAAATTTTCATATTTATCCATATTTTTAAATAAAATATTAATATTTCTTTAAAGGGTACGCTATGCTCGATGGCGTACCCAATATGCAACAATGAGTTTCTTTGAAATCTAAGGTTGCACACTAATAATAAAATAACATTATTTTAAATGGTAGTTAACGCCTAGCCGTTGTAATGGCGAGAATGAATAGAACTAACTAAAAAATGATTATATATGTTTGTGAAATATTTTTAGTTTTTAAAATAAATGTTAAAATGTGAATGAATCCAATATTAAGCGTAAATATTCTAATATTCTTTAAAATGTCGATTAACCACCTTTTGATGGTGAACCCTTTTTAAATCCATTGTTTGACAATTTTATATGTTATATTTGACAAAATAAAATTCGTTTTTGAATCAGGACATCATAATTTACTTTGTATAAATTTTTGGAATTTTTATGATAAAGTTCATTTTTAATGAATAGTCTAAAATGATGTATTTTAATTCAAAACCTCCATTTAATCTAATTTTTTTATATGATTAGATTATCTTTCGATTTTTTTTAATGTGTAGTCAAATTATAATTTTACCATTTAATCCAATGGTGGTCATTGGAATTAATTTCACTTTGGAATTAGACTTAAACAAGTGTCAATCTTTTAATAGATATAGTTGCGTAAAAACACGCTATTTGTTTTGGCAGCGGGAAATATATATTAAATTAATTAATGCAAAATATATGTTTTTAATTTTTTAAAATAGACATCATTTTTGAATTTAGAATATCAAAAATATCTTTGGGTAAATTTTTGGTATTTTTCTGAAAATCTTCAATTTTTGATGAATAGTGAAACCACAATGTGGTAGTTAAAGAAACTGATTTTTCATTTAAATGAAACTTTACAACTTCTGTGATTTTATTTTCAAAAATCCTACAAACGTGGATGTTATTAGAAAGTAAAATGTGGTTCAATGATATTAAACTAATTTTTTGGTGAATAGTAACTTTTAAGTTTTATTAATCGCGATTAAAGGTAATTAGTGTAATTTAAGGTAATGATAATGTTATAATAATATTAAATGACCTTGAAACATGTTCTAACTTTATTGGATAAGTCATTTACGACCAAGAGAATCCATGTGTCAACTATGGGTCCCAATGGAGACACTTTGGTAGGAAAATGACATTAATAACTTTTTATTTAAAGTTAAAATAAAAATGTCACAAACATGTATTGTTTTACTAAAAAAAATTACTTGGGGTTATACAAGTCATATTTTTTACTATAAATATTCAATAGAAATCTAATAAGATTTCCTACATCATGATATTTTTTTATAATTTTTAGACACTATATAAATTAAATTATATATGACACCATGATGATGCAGCGATTACCTTATTTATTTAACGATTTAAATAAAATGAAAGGATAATGTAAACTCTAAGACTTAAACTTGTCAAAAACCTATTGGATGGGTGGATTTCGAACTCATATCACCTTATCCTAGAAATATATAATTTTGGGACATTTAAAATCTGAAAATCATTTTATAATAAAGTAAAAGTTTATAACTTTCCAAGAGTGCCCCACCTCTCCTATTATAAAAGGCCCCCACCTCTACCACCTTACCCACAACTCTCAAGACTTTGGATCGGCCAAAACCTACCCATTTCATCTCTACACATCCCTCTCTTCATCATTGAAGCATCACCTTTGGCATAATTCTCTTCAAGAAAACCTTTTGGGTCAAACCAAGAGGAGTTACCCGATTTTAATGTATTTCTTCACTTGTGTTCTTTTGATTTATTATGTTTATCCAACCCCCTAAACTCTTTTTATTACTTGGCTTATTAACAAGATAAGTATCTTAAATATACTAGGATGTTGTTATAAGAATTATTCGAGCTACACTTTTACACACCTCTGTCTAATGGTTAAAGAACTTATTGTTTCTTTGGATAGTGAAATACTGCCTCCCGAAACGATGATTGTTCAATATTCTTTTAACACCTTCAAAGGTGGCCATTAAGAGGTCACTAAATTTATATATGATATATAATATGTTTATATTTACCTTAATCTTCTGTTTTTTTCATTTGTGGCATACTTTTATGGTTTCCATTATGGATAAACGTGATATCTTCATTTTAGGAAGTGCGGACTACCGCCCCTCAAAGTGATTTGATTCATTAATGCCATATGTGAGACATAAAAAGGATAGAAATAATGGGATTACATATGATATACTAATGGAATTATAATATACCCGTATATCATTATTATTTCATTCAATTGAATACAAAAAAAAAAGAAATGAATGTAGCATTCATGCGTACGTACGACTTACCGTCTCCATGAACGATACATTTCATTTCTTATCTCCAAATGTTATGTACTATTATAAGTACATATATAATATATATATATATGTCATATATTTTATCTAAATGATGGATATCAATCTAGAATTAAAATATATCTATATCTCATTTAGTTTTAATTCCATTAATATGACAATACAAATGAAAGTAGCGTTCATGCGTACGTACGGCCTACCGTCTCCATGAATGGTGAATTTCATTTTTATTATCTCCAAATGTTATGTAATAGTATAAAAGGAATATATACTGGATATATATGATATTTAAATCATTAATACTTTTTTGGAGATGATGTACTAATAACTACATGGAAAATTCTTTTCCAACAACTTCAATTTTTACTCATGTACCGAACATCGACAAAAACGTTTGATATGAACTCACATTATTAACCAATTATTATAACACTATAATATGTGATATTAGCTGAATAATAATATTTAAAGGAGGTCCTTATGAAATTATAAATTGACCAAAGATTATTATTCAGGAATATAAAGAAACGAACTAGGAAAGTTAGAGTTGAGGTAAGGGATATAACCTCTCTATTTATTTTTAATTACTCTCTTTTTATGTCATTTCTTTTAAGCTCGTCTTTCTTATAATTGGGGATGTTCATTAATAATCCGCATATTGTACTTTTTATGTTCATATTATCCGAGACCCTATTTGATCTCATAAATCCATTTTTGGATGTTTTATGTGGCGCCGTGTAACATCCCAAGTAAGTAATGAATAATAAATATTCTTATATATGTATATTTATGAATTATATAGTGTTTTAGGGGCTTAAAATGAGAATAAATCCAATGTTTAGTATGGAAAAATCTAATATTTTTTAAAGATTGTTTTACCGCCTTTTGAGGGCGAACCATTTTTAAATCTATCTTTTGAAAATTTTATAAGCTATATTTGTTAAAATAAACTTATTATTTATGAATGGGACATTGATATTTAATTTGGATAAATTTCTGGTATTTTTCTGATAATGTTCATTTTTTAATGAGTAGTGAAAAGAGTTACATTTTAATTGAAAACCACTTTTTAATCTAATTTATTTATATAGTTAGATTATCTTTTTAATTGGTATTAAAGTGAAATTAGAATATATTTTCACCATTTAATCCAATGGTGGTCATTGGAATTAATATCACTTTGATATTGGACATAAACGAGTGTCAATCTTTTGATAGATATTGTATCTTAAAAACACGCTATTTGTTTTGAAAGTGGGATTTAATTATAAAATTAATAAATTCAACTTCTATGTTATGAATTTGGTAAAATATAGATCATTTTTGAATTTGGAATATCAAATATCGCTTAGGGTGAATTTTTGGTATTTTTCAAAAAAATGATATTTTTTGATGACTAGTGAAACCACAAAGTGGTAGTTACAAAAACTGATTTTTTTCGTTTAAATGGAACTTTACCACTTCTATGATTTGAATTTGAAAAATCAAACATAAATGATTTTCATTATTACGTAAAATGTGGTTCAATGGGATGAAAATAATATTTGATGAAATGTAACTTTTATGTTTTATTAATCGCAATTAAAGGTAATTAGTGTGATTTAAGCTAAAAATGATATTATAATAAAATGAAAATATTTTGACACTTCTACTAACCCTATTGGATGAGTCATGTAAAAAAAACCCATTGGTCTATTTTTGGGGCCCCATGGAGCCACTTGGGTAAGATAATGACATTAATGCCTTTTATTTAAAGTAAAAGTAAAAATGACACAAACATGTATTGTTTTACTAAAACAATTTTTACATGGGGTTATACAAGTCATATTTTTAACCATAAAAATTCATTGGAAAGATAAAAAGATTTCATACATCATATTATTTTTATTATTATTTTTAGACAATAAATATATTAAATTATTTATACATCATGATGATGCAGCGATTACCTCGTTGTTTAATGATTTAAATAAAATGAAATGATAGTAAAAAATATAAGACCTACACATGTCAAAAACCTATTTTATGGGTGGATTTCAAACTCTTATCACCTTATCTTCGAAATACATCAATGTGGGACCTTTTAAATCCGAAACTCTTTTTAAAATAATGTAACATTTCTTAACTTTCCCAGAGTGCCCCTCCTCTCCCCCTATAAAAGGCCCCCACCTCTACCTCCATACCCAAGATCTAAAGCCTTTTGACTCATCCAAGATCTAATAATTTGGTCTCTCCACATCCCTCTCCTCATCCTAGAAGCCTTACCTTAGGCAGTAATCTCTTCAAGAAATCCTTTTGGTTCAATCCAAAGGGAGTTACCCGATTTTAAGGTAATGTCTTCACTTGTTTTCTTTTGTTTTATTTTTCTTCCCCAACCTCCTAACCTCTTTTTATTCATTTATTTTGTAAAAAATCCAATATATTAAATATACTAGGATGTTTTTATAAGAATTATTATAGCTACACTTACACACACCTACATCTAATGGTTAATGAACATATTGTTTCTGTGGATGGGGAATTTCTGCCTCATGAAACGATGATTGTTAAATATTCTTTTAACACCTTCAAAGGTGGACATTAAGATGTCACTGTATTTATATATGATATATAATATGTTTATGGTTTCTTTATGCTTCTTTATTTTTCATTTATGGCATAAATTTATGGTTTTCATTAAGGGTAAACGTGATATCTTCATTTTAGGAAGTGCAGACTACTGCCCACTCAAAGTGATTTGATTCGTTAATACCATATGTGGTAGGTATAAAGGATAGATTTAATGATATTATATATAATACCATACTGGAATTATAATACTATTATGTATCATTATGTTTTAATACCATTAAATATGAAATAGAAATGGATGTAGCATTTATGCGTACGTACGACATACCGTCTCCATGAACGGTGCATTTCATTTCTTACCTATAAATGATATGTACTGGATATATATCATTTATATGATATATAAATCATGAATATAATTCTGGATATAATGATCCTTTGACCACATAAACAACATGTAATTGTGAGAAGTCCATTTTTGACTTATGTACCAAATATTGACGAAACAAAATTTATTAAATTAAATGATTACATAACATTTATAATATGGAAATAAGTTATATAAAAGGAATAATAAACTTGAAAAAGGTTATTAAGCAAGTACAAATTAATACTAGTTTATTATTCAGGAGATTAAAGAGCAAACGAGTCACGTCAGACACGAGGTATGGGAATTCGTCTCAATCTCCATTCATTGAGGAATATTTGGTTTTATAAACAACATTCTTTTATAATGTGTATAAACCCCTTTGACATTTATGCTTATTCAAAAGGAATCGTTTTTTATATGAATCATTTTACTATAAGTCAAAAAGAATGTTTTTTGTCATATGTATGCGGCGAAAACGACTTCTCTGCTACCATGACCATTATTTGAGTTTCGGCTTCCTCTACAAGCCATAACTTTTTTAGAATGAAAAATAAATACCATATATTACGTTTCTTTTATTTTTGTATTGAAAATGGTTTTCATAATGTTTTATATCAATGTGTTATATTGATATCTTGTGATTAAAAAGTTGAAATGTTATGTTTCCTTTATGCATGATTTATGTGATACAATTATGTTATGGTTCTTGGGCATTGTTATGAAGATGGGTGGTTCTGTGATAAACTAATGGTGGGTGAGCCCAATATAGCTCTCCAATGCATTGGGTAATGTGAAGGAGTTAAACGTTAAGGTTTCTCCAAAGCTATTTACGGAATATACTGTGATGGGTATTCCAAACGTAACCACGAGGGTTACTCCCTACGTAAGAATGTTATGAATGCCTCAATTTACATTTATTTCTTATGATTTCTATGATTTATTCATGATTTTATGAGGTATTTGATTATGTTTTATGAGTAAATTATGATTCCATGCATGAACTAATGTTTTCATTTTGTACTTTCATATCACTTGCTGAGCTTTTTATTCTCATCACATGTTTTTGTACTGTTTTTCACAGGTCAATGGAAAGGTAAATGATATGATGATAGTGTCAAGGAAGTGTCAAGAAAGAATCCATGTTTTATTTTAAATATGATTCCGTTGATGGGAAAATGAGCACTATCTTTTATGTAACCACTTTTCTTAAATGTGGAATGTAATACATGTTTTATGATCTAATTCTCTAAAACTCTAAACATGAAAAGATCCTCAACGTGTATTCTTGAAGTAACTCAAGATTAAGTAATGTTTAAGGATGGGGCCTTATAGTTGGTATCAAAGGTCGGTTTAGATAACTTTAGGAGTTATAATTATATTAAATGATTATCCAAAAATATTTTTTTATTGTCAAATTTAAATGATATAGCATTTGAAGATTACCACGTTGCTTCATCTAAGACATATTTGTTCAGAATGGTTTTCTGCAGATGAAATAGGGAAGCATTGCTAGGAAGGAATACATAAGGAAATGACCTTCCGAATCTGTATCATGAGATGGTCAGAATTGGAACTGAATAGTTTTTTGTAGCAATGGCGCAATTGAATCAAGCGATAAATGGTGGTGGTATCCATGCACGTGATCATACAGATCAACCGTAGAGTAACATGTCAGTGGTGGAACATTTCATGAGGCAACATCCCCCATTATTCAGAGGATCATCTGACCTTGTTCTAGTTGAAAGGTGGATTAAAGCACTGGATAAGATTTTTGATGTCATGGGGTGTTCAGAAAATCAAAAGTTTAGTCTTGCTATTTACTTTTTGGAGGGTGAAGCAGATCAGTGGTGGTTGATGGTTAAAAATATCATGGATGCTGATGAGATTGATGATCTCGACTGGGATGAATTCAAATGTATGTTTCTTGAGAAGTATTTTTCTAAGGCTGTTCTACTTAGGATGGAAAATCAATTCCTGGAATTGAGGCCAGAGGAAGACTTAGTGGCTGCCTATGAAGAAAGGTTCACTCGATTGGCAGGGTATGCACTAAATTTTATCCGAGACCTTGATAGTAAAATCAATCGTTTTTTACTCAGGATTAAAGCCAAAATATCAAAGGGATTTATCTTCTCACGAGTTCAAGAGTTATGAAAATCTTGTTTGATGTGCTGAGAATGTGGAAATGGAGTTTGTCGATGATCAAGTGTTCTATAAAAACCAGTATAAGAAGAGACCGAGGCGGTTGGAGAAAGGGAAGAATATTTCAAAAAAGTCTGATTGTAAGAAAACTAAGTTTCTAGATTGTGATAAATGTGGTAAAAGGCATGCTGGGGAATGTCTTCTAAATTCTAGAAAGTTCTACCGATGTGGTAAGATGGGACACAAGGCTCGTGATTGCACTAAAGAAGATCAGGGTGATGTTAAGACCAAATTTGATTTACAGTTAGTGAAATGTTTTAAGTGCAATGAGATGGGTCATTATGAAAATGAGTGTACGACAAAGAGCTAAAGTGATGGGAAGTAGTCAGACTACAAGAAGAAAGGGGTGGTGAAATCCTTTACAACTACTTCAGTAGATGTTGGGCCATCAAATGAAGTGGTATCAGGTACATTGTTTGTTTTTTCAGATTATCTCAGTGTGTTGTTTGATTTGGGGTCTACACATTCCTTTATATCTGAAAACTATTCTAGTAAAATGGGAATACCATCTCAATAAATGACTCCTGAACATGTGATAAAAACACCTGTGGGAAATGTTGAGGAAAAAAGAATTTATAAGAATCTTACTATCCTTATTCGTGGAAAGAACCTACTTAAAAATCATATTTTTTTACCTCTAGTAGAGTTTGATGTTAACCTGGGTATGGATTGGCTCTCTATTTACCATGATAAGATTGAATGTAGAGCTAAAGAAGTTTCTTTTCAGAAAGACATTCAGTTTGTGTACAAGAATGAACCCTTACTGTTGATAACATATCAAGAGGCCATGAATCTTGTAAAAGATGGAAATGAATGTTAACTTGCACAAATCGTTGAAAACAAGGGAATTGTTCAAATTAATGATGTGCCAGTGGTAAATGAGTATCCTGATATTATTCCAGATGAGTTGCCTTGGAATAATTCCAAATCGGGAAGTTGAATTTACTATTGACTTAGTTCTTGAAGCTAAGCCCATTTCAAAACTCCCTTATCGAATGGCTCAAATTGAGATTTTATATTTGAAGGAGCAATTGCAAGATTTATTAGAGAAGGATTCATTCGACCTAGCACATCACCATGGGGTTCTCCTGTTTTATTTATTAAAAATAAATATGGTTCTATGATACTTTTCATTGATTATAGAGCCTTGAAAAACATCACTGTTATGAACAAATATCCTTTGCCTCATATCGATTATTTGTTTGATCAGCTCCAGGGAGCTCAATATTTTTCAAAGATTGACCTGAGATCGGGGTATCATCAGTTGAAGGTAAAGGAAGTAGGTATTCCGATGACCGTGTTTCGAACAAGATATGGCCATTATGAATTTGTATTAATGCCTTTTGGGCTATCCAATGCACCTGCTGTATTTATGGACCTTATGAATATAATTTTCCATGAGTTCTTGGATAAGTTTTTGGTGGTTTTCATTGATGATTTTTTGGTGTTTTCTAAAAGTAACTGTGAGAATGAAATACATTTAAGAGATATTTTGAAAACCTTAAAAGAAAAGAAATGGTATGGGAAATTTAGCAAGTGTGAGTTCTAGTTGCAACAAATTTCAATCATTGGTCACTTTGTTTCTAAAGATGGGATAACTGTTGATCCTGCAAAAAAAGGTTGTTGAAGAATGGCCAAGACCCAAAAATGTAACTAAGATTCGTAGCTTCCTTGTTTTGGCAGGCTACTACCGAAGGATTGTTATAAATTCTTCACGGTTATCTAGTCCAATGTCTAAGCTATCTCATAAGGGTGTTAAGATTATCTATACAAAAGAATGTGATGATTGTTTTCTGGAGTTGAAAAGCAGATTGGTGAATGCTCCAGTTTTGGAACATCCTTCTAGGAATGGGGAGTTTGTTATATATAGTGATGCTTTGTTGAAGGGACTTGGTTGTGTCCTTATGAAAAATGATCAGGTAATTGTATATGCTTCACGTCAGATGAATACTCATGAGGTAAATTACCCTACACATGACTTGGAATTAGCTGCTGTTGTTTTTGCTCTAAAAATTTGGAGGCATCATTTGTATGGAGTAAAGTGTGAAATATATACCGATCACAAAAGTTTAAAGTATATATTCACATATAATGAATTGAACATGAGATAGAGGAGATGACTAGAATTAATCATGGATTATGATTGTACAATTCATTACTATCCAGGAAAATAAAATAAAGTGACTGATGCTTTGAGTGGTCAAAGTAATGCTTCATTAACAATGTTGCATTTGGAACGTGATCCTTTGGTTATCGATTTGATGAAATTTGGCATAGAAGTTGTTGGTGTATGATGTTCTTCTATTTTTTTTAGGTATCAGTGAGATCATCTCTATCAGACAGAATTAAGCAATCATAGAAGCAAGACAGCGAGTTGCAGAAAAATTTAGAGCTGGTTCAGAAGGGAAAGTTCCCTGAATTCAACATTGATAATGATTATGATATGATATTTGGGAAGAGATTGTGTGCGCCTTGTGATTCATAGTTGATGAGTGAGTTGTTATGTGAATCTCATAGTTCTCCATTTTCAGTTCATCCAGGAAGTACTAAGATGTACAGAGATCTGCAGGAGTATTACTGGTTGGATGGAATGAAACGAGATATTGTCAATTTTACTATGAAGTGTTTGACTTGTCAAAAGGTTAAAGAAGAGAGGTAGTTACCGAAAGGGATGATTCAGCCTTTAACAGTACTAGATTGAAAATGGGAGAATATATACATGGACTTCGTTGTGGGATTGCCGAAGATACCTCGAGGTAATAATGCAATCTGGGTTATTGTTGATCTTTTGGAAAAATCTGCTCATTTCCTTGCTATACAAGATACTTTTTTCCATGATCAACTTTCCCATTTGTATCTTAAAGATATATTCAGGTTACATGGAGTTCCTCTCTCCATTGTATCCGATCATGATCCTAGGTTTACTTCTAACTTTTGGAAAGGCCTTCAGAAGTTGTTCTGTAATGAATAAAATTTTAGTACATCTTTTGATCCTCAATCAGATGGGCAGTCAGAACGAATGATTCAGAATTTGGAGGATATGCTACGTGCTTGTTCGATAGATTATCAGGGAAGTTGGGACTAACATATTTATTTGGATTTGTTTTCTTATAATAATAGTTTTCATTCCAGTATACAGATGGATCCATTTGAGGCATTATATATTAAACGGTGTCGAACTCCAGATTTTTGGGATGAAGTGGGTGAAAGGAAGCTGATGGGACCAGAATTGGTAGAAGAGATGGCAAAAAAAAAGTTCAGTTGATTCAGAAACATATGAGAACAACTCAGAGCAGGTAGAAGAGTTATGCGGATAACCGGAGGAAGGATCAATATTTCGAGGTAGGTGATCATGTTTTTCTCAAAGTTTGACCATGGAAAAGTGTGATACAATTTAGTAATAATGGAAAGATGAGTCCAAGGTTCATTGGACCATATGAAATTCTATATAGAGTTAGATCAATTGCATACCTAGTGGCTTTACCTCCGAGTTTATCTGAGGTACATAATGTTTTTCATGTTTCGATGTTGAGAAAGTATATTCCAGATCCATCTCATGTTTTGAGTCCAGAGGTAGTTCAGCTGGAAGTGAATCTATCTTATGAGGAACAACCAGTTCATATTCTTGATCATAGGGAGAAAGTGTTGCAAAATAAGGTGATTCATCAAGTAATGGTTTAGTTGAAGAACCACATGAGTGAAGAGGCAACATGGGAATCTGAAAATGCAATGAGGGATAAATACCCCCACTTATTCGATAATTAAATAAATTGCGGGGACACAATTTTCTAAAGGGGGGAAGGATGTAACATACCAAGTAAGTAATTAATAATAGATATTCTTATATATGTCTATTTATGAATTAGATAGTGTTTTAGAGGATTAAAATGAGAATAAATCCAATCTTAATAATGGAATACTCTAATATTTTTAAAAGATTGTTTTACCGCCTTATGATGGAGAACCATTTTTAAATCTATATTTTGACAATTTTATAAGCTATATTTGTCAAAATAAACTTATTCATTATAATTGAGACATTTAAATTTACTTCGGATAAATTTCTGGTATTTTTCTGATAATGTTCATTTTTTATTGAATAGTGGAAAGTGTTGTATTTTAATTCAAAACCTCTTTTTAATCAAATTTATTTATATTGTTAAATTTTATTTTTAATTGATTTTAAAGTGAAATTAGAATACATTTTTACCATTTAATCCAATGTTGGTCATTGGAATTAATATCACTTTGATATTGGACATAAACGAGTGTCAATCTTTTGATAGATATTGTTTCATAAAAACACACTATTTGTTTTGACAGCGGGATTTAATTATAAAATTAATTAATGAAACTTCAATGTAATGAATATGGTAAAATAGAAATCATTTTTGAATTCGGAATATCAAATATATCTTAGGGTTATTTTTTGGTATTTTTCTAAAAAACCGAAATTTTTTATGAATAGTGAAACCACAAAGTGGTAGTTACAAAAACTGATTTTATTCGTTTAAATGGAACTGTACCACTTCTATGATTTATATTTTAAAAATCAAATATAAATGATTTTCATTATGATGTAAAATTTGGGTCAATGGGATGAAAGTAATTTTTGATGAAAAGTAGCTTTTAAGTTTTATTAATCATGATTAAAGGTAATTAGTGTGATTAAAGTTAAAAATGATATTATAATAAAATGAAAATATTTTGAAACTTGTACTAACCCTATTGAATGAGTCATGGCTAACCATGAAAACCCATGGGTCTATTTTTGGGACCCCATGGAGCTACTTGTGTTAGATAATGACATTAATGCATTTTATTTAAAGTAAAAGTAAAAATGACACAAACATGTATTGTTTTACTAAAAAAAAATTTACATGGGGTTATGCAAGTCATATTTTTGACCATAAATAGTAATTGGAAATATAAAAATATTTCATAAATCATATTAGTTTTTTTTATAATTTTTAGAATTTAAATAAATTAAATTATTAATGACATCATGATGATGCAGTGATTACTTCATTATTTAACGATTTAAATAAAATGGAAAGATAATGTAAAATATAAGTCCTAAACATGTCAAAAACCTATTGGATGGGCAGATATTGAACTCTTATCACCTTATCTTCGATATACATAAATCTGGGACCTTCTAAAACCGAATCTATTTTTCAAATAATGAAACATTTCTTAACTTTCCAAGAGTTCCCCTCCTCTCCTCTTATAAAATTCTCCCACCTCTACCTCGTCACCCACACCTCTCAAGCCATTGGCTCAGCCAAGATCTGATCCTTTTGTCTCTCCACTTCCCTCTCATCATCCTATAATCCTTACCTTAGGTAGGAAGCTCTTCATAAACCCTTTTGGTTCAAACCAAATGGAGTTACCCGATTTTAAGGTAATGTCTTCACTTGTGTTCTTTTGTTTTATTTTGATTCTCCAACCTCCTAAACTATTTTAATTCATTTATTTTGTAACAAATCTAGTGTCTTCAATATAATAGTATTTTTTTAAATGAAGGTGTAGCGACTCGGGTTTTTGGCCCTATCAGACATTGGAATTTTTCTACAAATAATTCCACAGCTAGGCATGAAGACGACGTGCAATTCCGAGGCCCGGTGTGCCCGGAATTAATTTTAAAAAAATATTGAATATTTTTTATACTATGAACGTGGTGGGGGTGTGATATCTCCTAAACGGTATATCAGAATGGAAATTCGATGGCATGGTTGTGTCCAGAACGTGCCGTTTACCCTAGGCGGGGTGTAAACATTGCGGGCGCGGGCCTACGGTGAGAAACGCCACTAGGGGCATTTTTGTAAATAAGTATCAAAGTTAGTGTGCAAGCATCGGCTCACATTACTTCTGAACAGAGTCTTGGATGGAAAATCTGAGACTTTCATGGTGTTTAGAACGGTGTGTTTACCCTAGGGGTGACCTTACTTTTGTTCGCATCGGGCGTCGGGTCCGAGGCGGGTTTGGCGCCGGTGGGCGGCTGATATAAATATCACCCCCCTTATCGTTCCTTTCGACGTTCTTTGCCATTCTTCACCGCCGCTCTGCCGAATCGAGCAAATGAAGTGGCCACAAGCTTGGAATTCGACGACGGACGTTCCAGGAGCACGCAGCCGAAGCTCTGGAGCGCGGATCTATGGCAGAACGTCAGCGTTTCACCCGCGAGGTAGGTGGATTTGAGCTTTAACCCCCTATCCCATTTTTGCTGAGTTTTTCTGAAAATTGAAGTCCTAGAAATATAGATCGGGTCTCGAGGGTCATGTAGATGCCTCCGGATCGTAAAACGAACCGTCAGGGTGCCCCCGGCGGTCTGCGGAAGATCTGCCGACGCGACACCGGCGCGGCGGAGCGGCGGCAGCTGGCCGCCCAGCGCGGCGGCGCATGGCGTAACCGCGATGGCACGTGGCAGTGAGCGGCGGAGCACTGGCAGCGCGCGGCGGAGGGCCGCTAGCCAGGGCGGGCCGGCGGCGGCGGCCGGTCCAGGCCGGTCCGACCTCTTTTAACATATGGGGGGTCTTTAAAGCCTAGTATTTTGCAATCCGGGAGCTGGATTCGCCCGCCGTTTGCGGCGACGCGACCCTGACGACGAGGCGAACCCTTCGGTGTGGGTTCGAGGGTTAAAAGGTTCAGGATCGTGGCCCGGGGGCTAGAAACGTCATAAAAAATATTATTGTTTTTTTATTTTACGACTTCGGGCCGCTGTAACTTCTACCCGGAGCGTCCGATTGACGTGCCGTCAGTGGCGTTGAGACCCTGATGGTATGAAGGACTTTTAGAGATGGTTTCCGGGTGTTGGGACTGAGAACGGGGTGCAGGCCCCATGAGGCCGGGTTTTGGCGTTTGCGGAGAAACGCAGCATTTGCACCGGGAGTCTAGTTTGGCTGATGAATAGTCGATCCTGTGTGTTTTTTCGAGAGGATCACAATGGTGCAATCCATTCGATGAGTTTCGGAATCCAGGTGTTGGCCCCACCCGAGCTGGGCTTCGGTGAATAGTGCCTTTTTCACCAGCTGTCCGTTTCAGACGAGCGAGTAGTCGATTCCGCTTGTTTTTTCAGGGGGATCACTGTGGTGTTATCCTCTTGATGGGTTTCGGGATCGTTGTGTGGGCCCCACACGGGCTTGATATAGTGAATAGTGCCTTTTTCACCGGTGCTCCGTTTCGGGCAAGTAAATAGCATATCCTGCGTGTTTTTCCACGTGGAATGCGAGGGTGGCCTCGGTTTTGGCCTAGGAGGTGTGCAGTGTGGCGTTGTGGTGGGTCGCTCGGGTTAGCAATGTTTGAACCAGTAGTGGTTGAGGGTTCTCCCTTGGTTCATTCCTACAAGGGTTCACACAGCATCACAACCTTCTTGGGGGTTTGTGATACTCTCGATGGGATGTTTAACTGTTAGAGTTGTGGCATCCCTCCGGTGGTCCCAGAGTGAATCCTCTAGCATCTATACCCTAGATCGGGTTCTTGGAATTGTTGTGACCGCTTATGCACGGGCGGTGATCCTCTATCTAGCAGTTTAACCCCGTAGGGTTTGTGGCATCATCGGGAATATGATCCCGTACGCAGTGGGTCTTGCCCAGTAGGTTTGTGGCATCGTCAGGTATACGATCCCCAACTCAGCATGAAGGTTATACTAGGGTTGCGGTAACGTTGGTTATACGATCCCCTACTTAGCGCTTGGTGTCGGTAGGGTTACGGTATCATTGGTTATGTGATCTCCTACTCAGCGCGTGGTTTCGGTAGGGTTGAGGCATCGTCGGTTCGATCCCCTACATCGTGAGTTATACTAGATAGGGTTCCGGTATCGTCGTTACCATCTTTATATGGACGATTATCCTCTATCTGAGTGTCGAGTTTCTATCGAGAGCCAGATCGGGTTGTGGTATCCCCCAGCGGATCTTGGGTGTGATCCCCTATCTGTGAGAACTACGTATGCCAGATCGGGTCGTGGTATCCCCCAGTGGACCCTGGGAGTGATCCCCTGTATGTGAGCTATCTGTACCAGAGTGGGTCTTGGTATCCCCTAGTGGACCCTAGCAGCGATCCCTTATCCGAGGAGTTTGGTGGTTATGTTGTTTCAGCCAGTGATGTTATCCGACGAACGTGGTCTCTCGGGTGAGCGTTTGAGATATTTGTTTGGGACCCAATGGAGTGTATCTCTCGGATGAGTGTCATCTGGTATGACAATGTTCATGTGGTGTACTCTCCTAGTTGGGACAGTTTCTGGTGATGAGGTCGGCACCTCTTGTGGCTTGTGGCGTGAGCTGAGTATATCTGGATTGTTCAATGTGTATGTATGGGCATACACCTGAGATGAGCTGAGATGACTATTTGTGTTTAGCTGAGGATGGTCACGAGATGGAGTTTCTCTCTCGTCTGGGTTCCCTCTAGCTGGGTTGAGCGGACTGTTGCCTTTCAGTTGCTCCCTTGTGTTTTGGGTTTTTGTGGCGCCTACTGAGTATGTTTATACTCACCCCTGCACGGGCTTTGCCTGCACATGTTTGTGTCTTGTGCAGACCACATGCCTTTTGACGGAGTCCCAGGAGGACCCGGAGCAGGCGGAGCTTACTGAGCGAGTTGACTGGGGTGTCTACCGGAGCTGTGCTGAGGGATCATTCTGGTGGGTATTTGTGGTAGTGTTCCCCTTCTTCAGAGTAGGTTGGACGTGCTTGTAGTTTTCTTTGGTGGGCCATGTTTTGCCCTTTTTACTTTTTTTGTTGCACTCTGGTTTGGGATAGATTGTACGCATGCATTTACTTTTCATTTTCTATATCTCTACACTGCTGCATAGAGGTATTTGTGGGTGAGTGTGTACAGGTACCTTAGGCTAATGCCTCCCATGTGTGTGATAGCCTACTCAGCGTTGGTTGCCTACCTCTGGCCTATTGGAGGTGGGATTGGGGAGTCGCGGCTCGAGCCCTGTTGGGTCGGGTCATGATAGAGTGGTATCAGAGGAGGTTCCACCTTTAGGATATTAGAGCATAACTGGTCTAGCTGTGAGTTTGGGTTTGGATGCATAGTGGTAGTGTTAGGATCTTTCGAGTTCGGCTTTCAGGCCACGGACTCCAGTGTTGGTGTGGCGGCTAACGTATCCATACACCAGGACTCTGATAACCTGCCTTTCAACTCGGGACATTCGTACACTGGTCGCGGGGACATAACGGTACATGCATCATATAGGACTGGGTTTTTGGGTTTTCCTTGTCCTTCTTGAGTCAGCTCTCCAGATATACTCTTTGACTGTGGTGTGTCTTGAATGTATTTCAGGATGCCTCCACGACGACAACCAATGAGGGTTCCGCAACAAGATTGTACTGACGACACGCCCCGTGTAGAGGTTGTGGAGCAGGGCGTAGGTTCTGAGGTTGCACCTCCAGGTGGTCTGCCAGTTCAGCCACCACCTTTCAAGCAGCTGTTTGTGCCAGAGGTGCAGGACGAGGGTGCACGCATGCGGAGTGCATTGCACGAGTTCCAGAGGCAGCGACCTCGGAGGTTCCGGGGTGATCCAGACCCCCAGGCAGCTGATGACTGGCTTGAGGCAGTCACTCGGTTTTCCACCTAGTGAGGACACCTCCAGATCAGATGGTGGTCCTAGCGGCGAGCCTTCTGCATGGTTCTGCCAGGAGATGGTGGAGTTTGGTGACGCATTCCCATGACGAGGAGATGCTCACGTGGGTAGAGTTTCAGCGGCTCTTCAGGGAAAAGTTCTATCTGGTGACGCTGAGGTCAGTGCGGATCCAGGAGCTTCTGCAGCTTCGATAGGAGAGCATGACTGTGTCGGAGTACTCAGCAAGGTTTATAGACCTATCGCGCTACTCCCTAGATATGGTTCGAGACCCGTTCTTTAGGGCTCGGACCTTCAAGCAGGGCTTACGCAAGGACATCCGAGCAGGTGTGGATTCCTTGTGCCTACCCACCTATGCTGGAGTGCTGGAGCGAGCATTGGTGGTGGAGAGTTTTCTGGCTGAGCAGATTCCCCCTGTTAGTGCTGGGAACTCGAGAGATGAGACTTCCTCAGTCGGATCTACATCTGGTATCCTACAACTGACTCAGGGGTCAGGACGTGGTCGACATTTTAGGAGGTGACCCTAGGATGTAGGATCTGTGGCTCAGAGCTCGCAGACCAGTTTTGGTCATCCGTAGGAGAGGTGGTGCTACGCTTGTGATGGCCGGGGACATCTTTATAGAGATTGTCCGACCCGACGTGCTACTGAGAGGGAGCCGGTCGATGGACCACCTTGGCGGAGGCAGCATCTCGAGCAAGGAGGTCTGCAGGGTGGCGGATGTGGCAGCAGAGCTGGTGCAGGAGGAGGCAGTGGTAGGCAGTACCAGTTGCCACCACCCCCACCCCCAGGTGGCCCCTGCCAAGCTCAGGGAGCTGGTGGCCGAGGGCGAGGATAGTTGCTGGCCCTGGAGGCAGTCGATCCAGAGGCACCACAAATGGATAGAGGTAGGCCTTGCGTGTTTTTTACTTACTGTAGTAGTTTGCCAGACACTGTTTAGCGGTACTCTTTCCTTTTGTTTCTTGCTTGAGTTTTGTTCAGAGCGTTGGTAAGACCCTGTGTGGGAGTTGTTCCGCATACTTCGAATGCATGAAGAAGAGGGATCCTTCCCCCACCGAGACGCGTTCTTGTGACGCGATTAAAACAGTGCGGGCGAGTCAGTGCCGCCCAAAGTGGATAGTATTGAGGTGTGGTGGATGAGTCCCTCTGACTTATGCATTCAAGCATGGGTGTTTGTTGGTGAGCTCCCTGGTGTGTGAGACCCAGTTGAATGTCCAGTCGCCTTCCTTGAGCTTAGGGATTTTTGGGGACGAAAAGTTATAAGGGGGGGAGGATGTAGTGACTCAGGTTTTTGGCCCTATCAGACATTTGAATTTTTCTATGAATAATTCTAGAGCTAGTTGCGAAGACGGTGTGCAATTCCGAGGCCCGGTGTGCCCGAAATTAATTTTAAAAAAATATTAAGTATTTTTTATACTATGCACGTGGCAGGGGTGTGATATCTCTAAAAGTCAGCTCAGAATGGAAATCTGATGGCACAGTTGCATCCAGAACGATCCGTTTACCCTAGGCGAGGTGTAAACATTGCGGGCGCGGGCCTGCGGTGAAAAACGCCACCAGGGGAATTTTCGTAAATAAGTAGCAAAGTTAGTGTGTGAGCGTATGCTCACATAACATCTGAACGGAGTCTCAGATGGAAAATCTGAGACAGCCGTGGCATTCAGAACGGCGCGTTTACCCTAGGGGTGACCTCACTTTTGTTCAAATCGGGCATCGGGTCTGAGGTGGGTTTGGCGCTGGTGGGCGGTTGATATAAATATCACCCCCCCTTATCGTTCCTCTCGACGTTCTTCGCCGTTCTTCGCCGCCGCTCTGCCAAATCGAGAATATAAAGCGCCCACAAGCTCGGAATTCGACGGCAGACGTTCTAGGAGTGCGCAGCGGAAGCACTGAAGCGCGGATCTAAGGCAGAACGTCGGCGTTTCGCCCGCGAGGTAGGCGGATTTGAGTTTTAACCCCCGATCATGTTTTTGCTGCATTTTTCTGTAAATTGAAGCCATAGAAGTATAGATCGGGTCTCGAGAATCATGTAGACGCCTCCGAATCGTAAAACGGGCCACCGGGGTGCCCCCGGTGGTCCGCGGAAGATCCACCGGCGGCCGGTCCAGGCCGGTCCGACCTCTTTTTCCATACGGGGGTCTTTAAACCCCCGTATTTTACAATCTGGGATCCAGATTCGCGCGCTGTTTGCATTGATGCGACCCTGACGACGAGGAGAACCCTCCGGTGTGGGTTCGAGGGTTAAAAGGTTCGGGATCGTGGCCCGTGGGCTAGAAACGATGTAAAAAAATAATATTGTTTTATTATTTTACGACTTCGGGCTGCTGTAAATTATACCCGGAGCATCCGATTGACGTGCCGTCAGTGGCGTTGAGACCCTGATGGTATGACGAACTTTTAGAGATGGTTTCCGGGTGTTGGTACTGAGAATGGGGTGCGGTCCCCATGAGGCCAGGTTTTGGCGTTTGCGGAGAAACGCAGCTTTTGCACCGGGAGTTCGGTTTTGGCTGATAAATAGTCGATCCTGTGTGTTTTTCTGAGAGGATCACAATGGTGCAATCTGTTCGATGAGTTTTGGAATCCAGGCGTGGGCTCCACCCGAGCTGGGCTTTGGTGAATAGTTCCTTTTTCACCGGGTGTACGTTTCGGACGAGCGAGTAGTCGATTCCGCTTGTTTTTCCGAGGGGATCACCGTGGTGTGATCCACTCGATGGGTTTCGGGATCGTTGTGTGGGCCCCTCACGGGCTAGCTACAGTGAATAGTGCCTTTTTCACCAGTGCTCCATTTCGAGCAAGTAAATAGCATATCTTGTGTGTTTTTCCGCATGGAACGCGAGGGTGGCCTCGGTTTTGGCCTAAGAGGTGCGCAGTGTGGCGTTGTGGTGGGTCGCTCGGGTTAGTGACGTTTGAACCAGTAGTGGTTGAGGGTTCTCCCTTGGTTCATTCCTACGAGGGTTCGCATGGAATCACAACCTTTATGGGGGTTTGTGATCCTCTAGATGGGATTTTTAACTGTTAGAGTTGTGGCATCCCTCTGGTGGGCCCGGAGTGGATCCTCTAGAATCTTTACCCTAGATCGGGATCTTGGTATCGATGTGACCGCTTATGCACGGGCGGCGATCCCCTATTTAGTAGGTTAACCACGTAGGGTTTGTGGCATCATCTGGAATATGATCCCCTATGCAGTGGGTCTTACCCAATATGGTTGTGGCATCGTCGGGTATACGATCCCCTACTCAGCACGAAGGTTCTAGTAGGGTTGCGGTATCATTGGTTATACATCCCCCTACTCAGTTCATGGTGTCGGTAGGGTTGCAGTATCGTTGGTTATGTGATCCCCTACTCAGCACGTGGTTTCGGTAGGGTTGCGGCATCGTCGGTTCGATCCCCTACATCGTGATTTATACCAGATAGGGTTCCGGTATTGTCGTAGACATCTTTATATGGACGATGATCCTCTATCTGAGTGTGGAGCTTCTGTTGAGCGCCAGATCGGGTTGTGGTATCCCCCAGCAGATCCTGGGTGTGATCCCCTATCTGTGAGAACTACGTATGCCAGATCAGGTCGTGGAATCCCCTAACGGACCCTGAGAGTGATCCCCTATCTGTGAGCTATGTGTACCAGAGTGGGTCTTTGTATCGCCTAGCAGACCCTAGCGGCGATCCCCTATCTGAGGAGTTTGGTGGTTATGTTGTTTCAGCCAGTGATGTTATCCGATGAGCGTGATCTCTCGGGTGAGCATCTGAGATGTTTTTTGGGGACCCGATGGTGTGTATCTCTCATATGAGTGTAATCTGCTATGACATTGTTCATGTGGTGTGCTCTCCGGGTTGGGACAGTTGCTGGTGATGAGGTCGACACCTCTTGTGGCTTGTGGAATGTGCTGAGTATATCTGGATTGTTCAAGGTGTATGTATGGGCATACACCTGAGCTGAGCTAAGCTGACTAGTTGTGTTTAGCCAAGGATGGTCCCAAGATGGAGTTTCTCTCTCATCTGGGTTCCCTCGGGCTGGGTTGAGCGGACTGTTGCCTTTCAGTTGCTCCCTTGGGTTTTGGGTTTTTGGGGTGCCTACTGAGTATATTTATACTCACCCCTACACAAGATTTTCCCGCACATATTTGTGTCTTATGCAGACCACATGCCTTTTGACAGAGTCCCAGGAGGACCCGGAGCAGGAAGAGCTTAGTGAGTGAGTTGACCGGGGTGTCTACCGGAGCTGTGACGAGGGATCTTTCCGGCGGGTGTTTGTGGCAGCGTTCCCCTTCTTCAGAGCAGGTTGGACGTGCTTGTAGTTTTCTTTGGTGGGCCATGTTTTTTCCTTTGTACTTTTGCTGTTTCACTCTGGTTTGGGATAGATTCTATTCATGAATTTACTTTTCAGTTTATATATCTCTGCACTGTTTCATGTAGGTGTTTGTGGGTGCGTGTGTACAGGTACCTTAGGCTAATGCCTCCCATGTGTGTGATAGCCTACTCGGCGCTGGTCCCCAGCCCCTGCACTGTTGCATGGAGGTGTTTGTTCAATATTCTTTTAACACCTTCAAAGGTGGCCATTAAGATGTCACTATATTTATATATGATATATAATATGTTTATGTTTTCCTTATGCTTCTGTATTTTTCATTTATGGCATTCCATTATGGTTTCCATTATGGGTAAACGCGATATCTTCATTTTAGGAAGTGCGGACTACCGCACCCTCAATGTGATTTGACTCGGTAATACCATATGTGGTACATATAAAGTATTTATTTAATGATATTATATATGATACCATACATGAATTATAATACTATTATGTATCATTATGTTTTAATTCCATTAAATATGAAATAGAAATGGAAGTAGCGTCCATTGTATGTACGACTTACCGTCTCCATTAACGGTGCATTTTATTTCTTGCCTATAAATGTTATGTATAGGATATATATGATATATATGATATCTAAATCATGAATATAATTCTGGATATAATGAACCTTTGACCACATAAACAACATGTAATTGTGAGAAGTACATTTTGGACTTGAGTACCTAATATCAACGAAATGATATTTATTAAATTTAATGATAACATAACGTTTATAACATGGAAATAAGTTATATAAAATTAATAATAAACTTGAAAAAGTTTTTTAAGCAAGTAGAAATTAACACTAGTTTATTATTCAGGAGATTAAAGTGAAATCAAGTCACATCGGACACGAGGTATGGGACTTCGTCTCAATATCCAATCATTGAGGCTTATTTTTTTTATACACAGCTTTCTTTTATACGGCGTATAAACCCCTTTACTTTTACGCTTATTAAAAAGGAATATTTTATTATACGAAGCGATTTACTAAACGACAAAAGAAATTTTTTTCTGTCATACATATGCGGAAAAAACGACTTCTCCGCCACCGTGACCATTATATGAGTTTCGACTTCCTCTACAAGCCATAACTTTTTTTGAATGAAAAATAAATACTGTGTTTTACATTTCTATTATTTTGTTATTGAAAATGGTTTACATAATGATTTTATATCAATGTGTTGTATTGATATCTTGTGATTGAAAAGTGGAAATATTATGTTTCCTTTATGCATGTTTTATATGATATGGTTATGTTATGGTTCTTGGGCATTTTTATAAAGATGGCTGGTTCCGTGATAAACTATGGGCAGGTGAGCCCGATATAGCTCTCCAATGCATTGGGTAACACAACGAAGTTAAACGTTAAGGATTCTCTAAAGTTATTTAGGGAATAGACTATGATGGGTATTCCAAATGTAACCATGAGGGTTACTCCCTACGTAAGAATGTTATGAATGCCTCAAGTTACCTTTATGTCTTATGATTTCAATGATTTATTCATGATTTGATGAGGTATGTGATTATGTTTTATGAGTAAATTATGATTCCATGCATGGACTAATGTTTTCATTTTGTACATTTATATCCCTTACTGAGCTTTTTATGCTCATCCCAAGTTTTTGAAATGTTTTTCATAGGTCAAGGGAAAGGTACATGATGTGATGCTAGTGTCAAGGTAGTGTCAAGAAAGAATCCATGTTTTATTTTAAATATGATTCCGTTTATTGGAAAAATGAGTACTATCTTTTTTGTAACCACTTTGTTTAAATGTGGAATGTAATGCATGTTTTATGATATAATTCTCTAAAACTCTAAACCTGAAAAGATCATCAACGTATATTCTTGAAGTAACTCAAGATTAAGTAATGTTTAAGGCTGGGGCCCTATACACCGTAGGCTGCCGAGTTTTCGTAAAGGATTTTTCATCTCACTTTTATTCTCGTGACATTTATGCAACATTTGACCCCATTTCCTTTGAGTGGTGTATGTACTACACATTATTATACTCTTTGTGTAGTATAATTTCTATAATGGGTATTTATATCCTCATTGTATGACCCTTCTTCCATGGGTTGTATGTTTTGAAAGTTACACAAATCGGTAAGGGGACATTTCACCCTCCTCTTCTATAAAAATTATTCTTTTTGTTATGTCTTTTAATTTACATCTTCTTTTTTTGGGATATGTTCTCATATATCCTTATTGATGTAAATTTAATGTACAGGTGATGAGACACCCTTTTTATCTCGCATCAACTCATTTTATGAATTTTGAAGTGACGCTGTTAGGCTGTCGAATTTTTTCAAGGGAACTTCTTAACCCAATTATGATTCTTTGTATTAAACTTGTAATCCTCGAATATGATGTTCTATGAATATTTGGGAATAAACTCTGATTGTTTTACACATAATATCCACTTATATTTGATGTATTATTTTTTACACATAATCATGTAATTGATTTATCCTTTATCTAAGGATACCGACGTTGTAAAGAACTACGTCTCAATCTCCTTTCAATGAGGCATATTTTGTTTTATACACAACATTCATTTATACTGTGTATAAAACCCTTTGACTTATACTTTAATTTGGAAGGAATCTTTCCTAAACTAAGAGTTTTACTAAATGAAAAAAAGTATGTTTCTTTTTAACGTATGCGTTGACAAAGACCTTTCCGCCGCCGCGAGTATTATTTGATCTATGGCTTCCTCAACAAGCCGTTATATTTTCTAAAAGTAAATAAATACCATATAATTTTTATGTATTTTGGTATTGAAAATGATTTTGATAATGGATTTGTAATGTCCATATATTTATGTGATATATTGTCCTTGAAATGTGGAAATATTTTCTTTCCTTTATAATTGTTTTTTGTGTTATGATTTTATAATGGTACTTGGAAATTTGACATGTGGTTACATGATAAACCATATGACGGGTGGTGCCGTGAATACCAGGATGTGTGGTTACATTATAATCTCCAATGCTTTGGGTATGGAAGTCGGCCGTATGGCTATTCCATTAAGTGATATGTGTGGAAGTCAACTGTATGGTTATTCCATTTAGGTATGTTTATGTCCCAAGTTACCTTTATATGTTATGTGTTCATTATATGGGTTTATGGTAATCTTTTTGTTACAAAGGATAAGTGGTGGTATTTTATTTAGCGAAGAGTATTTACTACTTCGTAAAGTTGAAAATTATTACTTTGATAAAGTGTTCATGGTTTACTCATTGTTTTGAAAAACTAACAGTTTTGCTTCATCGTGTATCCTTTACTGGGATTTTTATTCTCATCCCAAGTTCTTGAAAAGTTTTCCACAGGACATAAAGATGTAAAGGGTCAAGGATGGGATCAAGTTAAGACATGCTATCTAAAACATGGAACTAGACATATTTATTTTAAGAGTTTTTATTTTATTGAATCTTAGTAGAAATGTCTACTTTGTAATCTTTTAAGATGTAATAGTTATATCAAAACTCTCTACAACTCTAATCTTGAAAAGATACTCTATGTAAATTATTCATTTAATTCATGATTATATATGGTTCTAAGGTCGGGTCCTTATAAACACTCCATGTTAGGGACCAGCACTGGGGACCGACCCACAAGTCAGCCTCATCCAACACTCTATGTCAACTCCAACACTCTATGACAACTCCAACACTAGGGACTAGCCAACATGTTAGCTCTGAAACTTCATCCACAATCTATTTCTATTACACATCAGTCATCATTGTTGTCCAGGTTCACACTGGTGGTTGGAAGCAGCTAATTATCTCCACTCATGCACACATCGCCTTTCTTGAAGTTGTGTATAAAAATAGTTCATCTCCAATCTAATACTTACATCAAGAAGATCCAAATGGATAGACATGTTTAAAAATAAAATTTCATAACAAATAATGAAAATTGAATATTTGAGTCAAACTTAATTAATAATATCATTTTTTACCTATTCCATAAAACTTCCATCATACCAAAAACATACCCCAAAACATATGTTAAATAGTTTTACAAGCAATATATCCATGAAAAATAGAACTAAAAATATAATTCCTCATATTAAAAAAGAGATCAAAAGCCATGAATCAAGAAAATGGAGAAAAAATGTGGCCTTCACTACATAAAAAACTCATTTTGGGCCTTACAGCACAAACCATGACTAAAGAAGAAATAATGAATAATGTAGTTGGAGAACATAATGCAGCATTAAGTATATAAGAACCTCTGTTAGTGACTAAAGAAGACATGCAGTGAGGCCTTGTATGATATTACTGCATACTGAATGGGCTTCTGAAAATATGGAGCTCATGACTTATAGAGAAAAACGTATGCAGCCTATAGTACATAAAAACTGAGGCCATAAAATATCTTGAGATTAAAGAAAACTCAAACACATACAAAGTATCAAAAATAGAAACATGCTTTAAGTATAAATACTGTATGAAAAACTGAATCCACGACTCAAGAAGATGGAGGTTTCTGATCCCAGAAAACTGAAGTGGCGATACAATTCCTCGATTCAACTATTACGATCTCTGAAAGAATTCATGTTGTACAGTTCTACATTTCAACTCGGATAATTTCAAAATGGTGATACAAACTGGAGGTGGGGAGATTAAAAAAACATTCCCCGAGTTTCATGTTTTCTAAACTGGATGGAGAAAACAAGACATGACCGCCGCATGAATTCGACTATGAATATTGGGATTTTGGGCCAATATGTTTTTTTAATATGATTTATATGAACATTAGAATTTTTTCGGAAACAAGACTAAGTTAAATCATAGGAAGAATTAACATTATTTATGGTATTGATTCATTCTAGTATGAAAGGTGTAATATTTTCTTTTCACTGCATGTATGTTGTAAATATTTTGAAAAAAAATCTATATAGATGAATATTAAACTCAAATTAGATATCTACATTGTCCTCATAGGGGTGAGAAAATGTTAGGTTTGGTTAAAACTATTTAGAATTTTCAAAACTAGAAATAACAAACCAATGATTTTTTTTAATAACAGACCCTACTCCATTAGCAACCAAAACCGAAATAACCAAAATACATATGAACTGAATAAATTTAATAGTTTCGAAATAACCAAAATAACCATGATTAAAACAGCATTTCAGTTTGTAAAAAAATGAAAAGTACAAGTGTCCAGTATTGCAGGACTCATCTCCAAATGCCTTTCACCACTTGCATTCCAAATTCCCAACCAATAGAATTCCAAATGACTGGTAACAGTAGAACAACTACCTCAAATATCCAGTATCATAGCTAAAATGGATTACAACTCAAAAGAATAAATTCCAAATGCAAAAACATGACTAATCAGTAGTGTATTTACATAACTAAAAATACTATAAATATGCACTTGCCTGCGATTTATAATGACCAGACTCCAAATAAGAAATTATAAATGAAAAAACATGACTAATGAATAATTATTTTACAAAACAACATATACCATAAATATGTTCTTCAAATCCTTCGATAAATTATGTGTCAATGTTATATTTTTCCAATTTGATAAGTAAGTGAAACACTTCTTTTTTTTTTCTCTAAACCAAAATCAAAAATCCACACGTCCTAAAAATAAAAACCACCTCAATTAACATGAATCACATAAAAAATTCCCATCGAACTGGAGGAGAAGATCCCAAAAACTAACCTATGGTGAGCCTGTGTAACAACAATATATCCATTACACCAATAATGTCTAGAGAACACCCAAATATGCATACAAATAAATAGAATATTAAATATATACATTCCTACTTTTAAGAGATATATGTAAAATATGACAGGATATCATACCAAAATATGAACATAGAAATTTAAAAACATTCGATCATTCTTTAAGAATATTCCAAGTCACGTCCGTTGTGCTTGTATTTCATGTTATATTAAAAAGGAGATCCATCAAATAAATATTATCTAACAAGATGGGGAAAACATAAAAAATACATTCATCTACGAAATAAAGTAATGTGGGAGAAATCAACAGATATTACATTAAGATACTATACACATATGAAATAATTGAAACCGAATGAAAATAAAATATATAAATTTTTTTAATTATTCATGAAAATTATTGAATAAAATAAATCAATAATTTAAAGTATACAATAGTATGTTTTAATAATTGAAATCATAAACAAATTAAATATGGAAACGAATCTTTTTAAAAATGAAACTTTTCAAAAATTAAACTACATGAATAATGATTTATTCATTTGGACAACACTATATGTAAATGATATATGTGTACAGTTTTAAAATGAATTATAGAACAAAATTATTCATATAGTTTAAAAATGAGTTAATGCACCCATTTAAGATTAAGGATTAATATGATATATGATGAAAATTTACTCATATATACACAGTTAACTCATATATGTATAATGATTGAAATGATCCACATCATTCCTATACAGTATATGTAATTAACTCATACACAATATCGTTTTGTACAGGTTTACCCAATTCCTTATATAAATTTTTGTATAACTTCTCATATGATATATGATATTGCATTGTGAGATTACCCAGTACAGTATTATGAGATCCACATCATTCCTATAATGTTTCATTCCACTTTATTCGTGTACAATATATGAATAAATTTTACATATATATGCAAACGGTTTATTCTTATGAGTTACACATTTTGTTTCCTAATGAATTATAACAGAATTTACTAACATATTTATGAAAATGTATTATGAAATTGAAACCATATGCAGATACATTATATATTGTTCAAACTATTTCCCTATAATAGAATACAAACAGATAGATATATACTACAAAAATCTGCAATTAAAATATTGATGACAGTAGACTAATTGGATATAACCATGTTACAATACTATAAAATTACAAATATGGGATGAACTTCACTGAGTTCACATTGAAAAAACATATGTTACTGTTTTGATCTTGTATTACTCTATGACCATTGATTGACATGCTACAAACAAATTCCTTACAGAGACAGAACATGATTTTGATTAAAAGAGATTCGGTGAAAGAGATCATGTCCAAACTGATTTCACCAGAGATACTTCAACATCATAGGACATTAAAAAGAAAGTCAGTATAGATCAATGCAAGATGAAAAGGAAAATTTAATAGACAACTATTTTTTGTGAAATGTATTGGTTCCCTAATTAGCAATATCTTTTGACGGTAGACTGAAACCCAATGCTTTTTGTTTCATTTTCTGTATTAACAAATAATTACTCTTACATTGTTTTTTCTATCAATATTTTGTTTGTCTATATGTTTTGATTTATCTTGTCTCATTTTAATGCATTGTTGGGGGTTTTATTAGTTAGATCTAATTTTTCATTGATTTAATTTCCATGTTGTCCTGGGCAATTGCGCAGGTGGGGTACTACTATTAACATACGTTTTGATTGCAAATTTTATATAAATTTTGGACAGAACATATTTTTATATTATTATTATTATTATTATTAATTTAATTTATTAATTTCAAATAAAATTCATTGTTATTGCTCATTTATTAATTTTTATGACTTTAAAATGACGTGATAAAAATTTAAAATCTCATTTTAATTTAAATGAATCATGTTTAAAAAGTTTTATAATTTAATGGTATATGAATTTGAAAAAAGATTTAAATTTATTTTCTTAGCTCTTCCTGGAGTGGTGGAGTGGAAAAAATTATGATACCATACTTACCACAATCTTCCACGACTTCCATTCATTGTTCCAAATTAGAGTTTATGTGATTCATTTAGACCTTGATAGGGTAAATTTGGGATCTCCTATCATCTAACACATAATGTGAATATGGATTTAGAAACAATGTTTTAGAAATTATCATTTTAAGTGTTTTTATTGTATGCATAATGGTTAAGATTGATGTTACAACAATAAAAGTCATGATGAATATACGAGTCCAATATTTTTTCATCTAGAAATAATGATCATTCTACCAAAACACAAATGAAAGGATTGAGTATTATTTCATGTGCATTTAGATATATTAAACTGTAAAAATCTATCTTATGTTCATGTGGAAAACCATATTATTTTTGTAATAATGTGGATTCTACTACACAATGGGTATGAAAAAAATACTATACTATGTTACCTATGTAAAAGAGAAACATCAAATCAAATTTTCAAGTAGATCAACCATATAAAATAGCAGCTATTAAAAATTAAACCATCATCGCTTGCCAGTGGCACTCTCTAGTACATCTTAGTACGTAACAAAATTAAGAATCACGACATGTAAGTGTTCAAGAAACAAAAAGGATAATATTTAATGTTTCTTTTGACAAAATGCTTTCTTGTAAACGTGTAAAAAAATTGTTGAAGCATAACTCATTATAGGGGTGTTGTAATTTTTTGGCAAGTCAAGGACTCTCACAAGGACCAAATTTCATCATAAACAACAACTCATTTGTTATGGACATGTATATAAGATAGGTGGCATAAATGAGTACTCCATTATTGAAGTATTTCCAAATCCACAAGGATCTCTACTGGGAAAGAATATTTGACCAATAATTATATAATGGTAAGTGTATATAACCACAAGTTTTTATTCATTCCCTTCAATGTAAACATTCAAGGAGAAATATATGGTTATGAATTTCCATAGTAATATTTAAATTGAAAAATTGGTTATTAATAATTTCACAAAATATTCAATTCTTGATAGAATGTAGAGATAAAGAAAAAAAACACAAAAAGGATATTCAAAATAATTTTTGTAAACTTATGAGATAAACACAACCACCCTTCCATCCAAATCATGACCCTTGAGAGAATGAAGAGGGGATTCAATGTAGATGGTGAAACCCACGCAGTAGTGATCAAGTATTTCAATTCAATGAGAACAATTAGTGGCTCCTCATCACTGGATTTATATAATGTGGAGGATAGTAATATGGAAGAGTATTCGTTCGTTGAGACACCCAATTGATGTCATCAAAACATAGAAATGGAGTAAATTGGTTGAAGATGATCCTAACATGTGGAGGTGATAAATCACACAAAAAAACTATAATATCTAATTAGCATACTGAAATCCTAAAAAAATTAAACTATTAAACTGATTTAATCGTAATTTCTAAGAAACCCTAAATGGAATTCAATTCAAAAATTATATTCCCATGATTCAAAGTGATTAAAACTTGAAGAGAATAAATACTTTCTTGTAGCCTCAAACATGGACTAGTTGAATGATAAATGGGTTTCAGTCCATACTCTTCCCAACATCTCAGAATTATAGTTGAAACATGAAAAAATCCATCGAACATCGGTTGATGGAGTTGTATAGAAAGTGGTGGAGAATCGAGGGTGCAGATGTATATGCATGCAACTATATGGAAACCAAAATGTGTGCGTAGCAGGTGCTGGTAGAGGTGGCTAGTGTGGAGACATGGCTGATGAAGAATCCAGGATAGGGGAGGCGCAGCCGTGCAGGGAAAACGTGGATGGGGTGATTGTGTTTTTGCTTATTATTTTTATTTTATTTTTCATTTTAACTTTTTGTTAGTTTTTTTAATACTAATCCTTGTAAAATATATCTAAGATATAAATTTAATTTGTTTCATAAAAAATATATCTTCAATGAAATTTTCAATTTATGTAAATAGTTATTAAGATCATATTGTTAATTTATATATTATTTTTAGTGATTAAAATAAAAAATTGTCTTATAATCTTTTTTTAATATCAAAATAATTTTTTTAATAAACACCTGATTGGTGTTAAAAAAAGATTTTTCTTTTTAAATGATTTATTTTTAGTGAATAAATTATATCAAATTTATATGTTAAAAAAAACTGTTCGTAATAGTAATTATTAATAATAATTATATTTGTTTGTAAAAAAAATTGTCGGTGTTAATATGATAATGTGACAAATTAAATTTTTGATAAAATATTTGTTGGTATTAAAAAATTAATAAAAACCAATATATTTGTTGGTAAATCTAAATGTTGGTATTTAAATTTATTATAAAAAAACATAGTATCTGTTGGAATTGCTCATTTTTTTCCAACAGATATATTATCTGTCACTGAATTTATGTAGGTTTAAGTCATTTTTTTGTAGTGTAAAAATATATCATCCAAAACAATATAGCTGAAATGATACTAAAACCAAATTCAATTTATCATAGAGTGAAACATAGAATTTTTTGGTATGTGATTCACACATTATAAATAAAAAATTATCCTTTCAAAATTGTTCATATTTCGGAGATCATTTTCTATCCACATTATCCAATTCATCTTAATCAAAAACTCAATAAATGAAACTTATTTTTCTTATTTTTTTTTATTTTACAAATATTAGTTAGTGTTTTTGATTTTATATTACTTCTATTCCCATTAAATTAATCACTTATCTAGTTTTTATCTTCCATGAAACTATATTTTTTCCAAATAAAGAGTCCAAAAACCCTTGAAAAAAATCATTCATTCAATAAAAGATCAATTATTCTAGAACAACTTATGTAATATATAATTCACTTAATAAACACCCAATGTTATTTTCCATGATTCTACTCGAATATACTAAAAATTAATATTGTTTATAAATTGTTGGGGTGAATATAAACTATGATATACATAATGAATTTTACATCTAATGTATATGGAATCATCACCATTCACCCAACCTTAATTTCTCTTTATGGATAATTCTCCATGATTTTCCTAAATTTTATATCTATGGGTGTCATAATTGGGTTTTATTACTTATACTAAATCGTTGTACTATATTCTTAGTAGAGTTCAACTGACTAATGTAAAGAATAACAGAACATAATTTTCTAATATTCTATACCCCCAAAAAGAAGTTCCACTATATTGATATAATTTATCTTAAATAAAATATACAATTATTCCAATATTTCATTTATTTATTCCATTATTTGAGCCATATTAATAATATCATCACGTTTTAGAATTTATATTATGAAAATATTATCACCATACACATAACGGTAACATAAAAAGTCGATATTTAACTAAAAATATTCATCACCTTCTCGAACATCCAATTCATGTTCCATATATCATTATATAAACTATAATGTATCTATTTGATCTTTTACACAAGATCCTACTTTCACAACTTCATGGATATTACTAGCTACACCATGTGAATTTCTTCATATAAGCCCCCAAGATGGTATAACTATTAAGAAAATTACCTTCTATTGAAAACATATTCAACACAATCAAAATAGTTATATGTTTAGAAACATATGAAATGTTTTTTTTGAAATAACCACCATTATATTTTTGAAATAATTTAATGAATAATCATTCCATATACCTCCACTTACCATCTTCTTAATCCATTAATAGATATACACATTTATTTTTAAGGACTCTTTTTTATTGGGATACTTTTATAATAAAATTTTGTTGAGTTGTGATGGGATTAAATTTGATCCATCGTGAATAACTCACACTAATTTGATCCTGTCAAAATTATAACCTTTATTTGGATATAAAGCTATCTATAATTTTTTTGAATCCTATAGTTTGTATCACTATAATATCTCGGCACCTAGAGACTCACACATATAGATTTAATTAATTCCACCTATGGCTCAACACCATATACAATAATAACATCCATGGTTTTTTTTATTATAGATCCATTTATCGAGATTCCAAAGTCAATGTGATATTTTTAACTTCATGAAATTGAAGAACCAAATTTTTTTTAATACTATTCATAATATACTTTTGATAGTCTTGTATTTTTGGTACTGACATGATTAAAATTTTTTCTTAATCATCCATGATATCATGATATCCATTCAGTTTAAATTCATCCTCTATTAAAACTATTGTATTTTTATAATTTTATTCCATGTTTTCATACAACAATATTATATATTTATGAAATATCAAATATTTTTTTAAAAAATATCTAAATGAATTTATCATGATGTAAAAAATTATATTTATCACAATATATACATAATTAACATCCCCAAGACGTTGTGTCAAGGTTATCCCTCTTTTATGAAATTATACGGATATATGTGGGTACACCAAATAATTTATGATTTGTGTAGTCTATCAAACTTAAAAAAAAATATTTAAGAAAGATCTTATTTCAAAGGACAAGAAGTACTTCTATTGTTAAATATGTCTTGTAATATTTCACATCCCCCCAAGAAAATGTGTGGAATTCTGTTTTATTTCACTTAATTATTTTAATTAAAAATAATTTTCGATTCATCCTTTCTATGGATGATTTATATTCTTTTGTTCCTAGTATATTCTGGTCAAACCATATTATTTTTATCTAGAAAAACATAAAAAATTACATTCTTTTGTACATCCCACCATTATCTGACCACTAGAAATTCACTATCCATCCATTCACCTTATCCACCATGGACCTCCATTAGATATATATTTAAAATACCATAGAAATATTCTTATGAAAAAAACACCAGCAGTTTACATTTTTTATTATCTGTAAAAGATTCATATAGTAGTGATATTTTATTAGATTGAACCATAACTGTCCAGCGTACATTTTAATGTTCCAAAAAAATCATATAGTTATTTTTAATCCTAAAATCCATTTGGAAGGAAACAATATACTACTTCACAATAATTAATTCATGGTAGATTCTATATTGCATGCTTCTGACCTTCAGTATCCCTTAAAAACTTGGACTTTTATCCCTTTATAAATAATATCATCTATACGGTAAGGCCCTAATATAAATAAATTACTATTATTATGAATTATACTTTGTAATAATACTAGTTTTTATTTATTTTAAATATTCATTCAATCTAATACAACCATGGAGAGAATTGAAATATTATTTTCACCATGTGTAAATGTTATATTGAAATATTCTCCTTCTAACTATCCAATATAAATGAATATCTTACACAATCATGGGATGATCTACACTATGTTAAAATTCAGTGATATTCCCTTCATTGTCCTAATGGAAAAATATATAATTCTAGGTATCTTGAGAGCTTGGTTGTCAACAATATATTCCCTTCTGAATCATTAAGAAATATTTATCTTCATACGTAATCTCAATGATGTCAAGTGAAATGAATCTCGCGATTATATCACTCAAGACTCGAGTGAACTTAAAGAACATTGATTATCCAATCCTACTTTTTGATATAGGATTTCGTGATCTTATTATAGGTTCATTTTATCCAGATTTGACCATGTGTTAATTAAAATCCCCTTTATACTGACACTTCTTCTAAAAATTCCATCATAAGAGACTACATTCTATTGAGCCACCCCCGCTACAGATACTCATAATTTACCTTTATTATGATCCTTTTTTTTGCATACCTCCCTATTAATAATGTTATATAACAATTTCTAGAAAATCCATGGAACTTATTCTAATGAATATCCTCATTAAAGATCAATCCTCAATTATTTGAAAATAATATGTTCATATTCCATTCCATTTTACTTATAGTGGTTACCATCACATGACATGATTTAAAGTGTGATGAGAGTAATAATAAACCCCATTATGGATATCATGTATTCACACTTACTTAATCCAAATGAATTCAAATCTTTTTTAAGACATTAATATAATCAACAATAAACTTCCATTTCGAAATGATTCCTAATAATCACCCTATCAAGAGAAATATATTCATTTTCATGGTCTTCTCACAAATGTCAGTGAGTATCCTCAAATACTCTAATATAGAATTTACTCCGTATATTTTGAAAATCAATTTTTTAATTTAAATCTATATCAGTAATAAAAAAATCAGGATAACTTCTACTTAGTATTTGCACACAAACATTTCATATATAAATATTACATCTTATTTGATGTATAATTGTTACATAATATTTTGATCTATACCCCAACAGTAATGGTTTTGTGTTTTTGAAGACAACATAGAAAATCAGTTTATTTCATGAAATTTCTTCAACGTCTTCCACAATGATATTTTATCATAGAAAACATAATATAAATACCCTATTTAATTTTTTCCCTAAACTGGGGAAAGGAGATAAAATAAATGGTGATATCATATGCTCAGTAAGGGTACAAAAAGGGAGATCAATAAATACTCATAAGTGAGCATTAGATATGAATATGGGTTTTAGAACATGTTCATAACTCATAATAATAATACCTAAAAAATTTAATAACATTGAACATATATCCTGGGAAAATTATTTTTCATAAGAATAGTCACAAGTCCTTAGTTGGTGGAATCATCAATATAAAATCTTGATCCATAGAACATATGAAAATAACAGGATATAAGTTTATGGCATACACATAATTACAGAAAACAATATCCTAAGTCAATGTTTGATTCTAATAATATCGTATTGGATGAATCACATTATCAATTCAATTATATAATTAAACAAGGATTTATTCCAAGACTATCATAGTGTATATTGTCCCTTACCAAGCTAGGATCACTCTCCCTTATAATTATTACTATCTCATTAGATATCCATCATAAAAAAATGTCATGGAATTATATATAATTATTGGACCACCGATCACATATTTTAATATGAATATATTATTCCAACATTATCATGTAATAATCATCATAACATCATATCATAAAAAATGTAATGAAAATTGGTTTCATAATTATTTCATAATTTCCCCATAGCTTAACCCATGGAAAATAAATGGGTAACATAAAAATATCATTATTATAATAATTAAACATAATTATAAAGAAAAGGGCTGGTATTATAGGATCATATCAACAAAAATTCATAATTAACATCAATGGATGTTATCCTTTGTGAAATAGTTTATTAAAATTTATTCGGAATATTTATTTATGAAAATAACCCATTCATTATTTATACAATATTGAAACTAAAAATATTTCAAAATTATTATGGAAAATATTTCATTGAAATGAATCATGGAAAATTGTAAATGAAACATGAATCCATTGACCAATCGTGAGAGTATGAAATTCTGTTAATGTCATAATTATTAAACAAAATATTCTACTCAATCCTTTGGCAAATAATACCATATTTAGAAAATTAGAATTATATTAATTCTAAATCATTTTTTTAAATAAAACTTCAATAAAATATTAATTATAAATCATCAAATAATATCCAACCAAATTAGTGTAATCACATATGAAAATATGGATATGTAAGAAAAAGGTTTTCTGATAGAAAGAGGTGAAATAAGGTCATGTTGTTTTAAAATAAATTTGTCAGACCATTTCAAATACCAATGAGAAAAAATTGGAACTTGAAATATCTATATATACAAAAAAGATAATAAAAATGAAATCATTTTATCATATAAGGATAATATAATTTTCCAAAAGTGGAATTCAAGTATATATAATCTGAATTTAAATGTGATTGAAACATAAATCCCCAACTCCTTTGGAAACCTTTGAATCCAAACACCAATGAAAGAATAAAAACAATGAATCTCAAAATATAATTTAGATAAGATGATTAATGATATAACATGTCAAATGGATTTTATGTACACTTCATAGAATATGATAGGTGGATAACATATATTATTCCCCAAAGATGACATTTTTTTATGATAATCCTTGACAACATTGGTAATATATGAATCAAAAGCACATTAATGGGAGAAACCTTTATAAACATTTAAATACCCATAGTTTTCCTAAAAACCATAACAAAGTACATTCATGGGAAGTATATGTACTGTAAAAAATAATTAAGCCATGAATATAACATTTTTCTCAAAAAATTAAAAGTGTGGTTGGAACCCCCAATAAATATCAAATCATTGAGTAGAGAAAAAATAATTAGAGATTATTTGTTAAATAATTAGATCCTAAAAAATGTTAATTTAAAAAAAATTAAAAAATGTTATTTGAAACATTGTATTCGCATAACAAAATAAATGTAAAGTGAAATGACCTAAAGAATGGAAATTGAGTTAAGACCCCTTACCTCGTGTCTTGTCTTCACCTATTCGTTTTTGATCCTATAGTATAATAAATATATAGTTATTTTAAATATATATAAAATATTTATAATATATTTCATATCATATATGATATAATTATAACAGCTTAGAACATATTTAGTATCATTTCATTATGGAAATCCTACTTATATATGTATTTTTCAATTAAATGATGAATATATTTAAAATTAAATTTCTTATATATATATATAATTGTTATAATAAAATAAAATCATTTTTTCAAATCAATATGTCATGATATGGTAAGGGTGAATTAGTTTTATTTTTATAAATTAGTTTATTTTTTTGTATAATAGTGAAATATAATAATTTATGATATTTAACATTTTAAGCTATATAAATTAATTTTTCATTTATGGATGGTGTTTAAAACTATTGGTTTGAAATATCCTAAACCATTTAATATATGTAATAATTTTAGTAAACATAGTTAATAGTCTTGAGATAAAATAATAAACTAATGAATATAATCCTAAAAACACCCCTATCCTCCCCCGATAAATTCCACCCCTCACCACTCCTTCTTCTCACACATATATAGTCATTTAGTTTAGAAATATTATTCCATATTAACTTGTAATTCCTCTTCCCAATGTCTAATAACTTATGGTCTCAAAATTTTTTCCATGTTCCATAAAGTGTCTTTGAAAGTGGTGAATTAAATAAGTAACTTTCTAAAACCATCTCTTTTAATTTCATTTCTTCTTCTAACTTATCCTACCATAGCTCATCCATAAAATGATAATAATTCCATTAAAAATTATATTCTATAATGTTATATTTATAATGTAATATCTTATATAAACTTATTTTCTCATCTCCTCATATTCAATGAAACGAAACCATTGTCCAAATTATGGTTGTTAATCATCTTTATGGATAATGTTTTTTTCTATTTTACATGACCACATTCAGGGATGGTTAGAAAACTATTATTATGGTAAAATATTATTTAGTATGTATATTATACCTTATTTTATGTTTTGGAACTAATTTTTAAAAATGATATTTTATAAAATTTTACTAGTTCTTGATGGTCGTAAAAATCACCAAATAAAACTAAAAACGGAACATTAATCTTTTTATAAAAAAATCATATTAAGGAAAAAAATTAAGAACATTTAGAATTATATAATTTAATTTCTTCGCTATATTTTAACTTCTATATTATTATTTCCATATGAAATGAACTTAAAAAAAATACAGAATTGAACCGACCGTGAAACCACGAAACAAATGCTCCAGGAATGAACAAATTAAACTTTATAACTCCTTGAAATGATCATAAATGATCTCTATAAAGTTATAATAAATATAATAAATGTAGAATAATTTTATAATTACTTAATTAATTAATTTAATTTAATTATCCATTACATATAGGTTAATTTTCTGAACACATTCGTAGATTCGGTAAGGGGTCCCTCTGAACCCCTATATTTTCCTTAGGTTACACGTTCTCTCCCATTTGATCAATTTATCAGTTAATTATATATTATAATATGATTATTTTCTTTTTAATTGTATCAATAATATTTATGTAGCTCAATACTTCCTTCTCTAATGGTAATATTATTTATTATAAGGATCCCTTCTCAATTCCTCTATATAAGAAAACCCGACTAAAGAGAACTTCTATTTTTCTTACCCTTTTACAAGTACACTAAATTAAATAATTTAAGGCTCCAATATATTTATAAAATTAATACATTTATCATTGATAATTATTTTTGATAAATTATGGTTTTGTTCAATTAATTATTCATTTATCATCTTTTAAGAATCATTATTCGTTTCCCAAAATCCATGCATAAGTGGTAAATTTCAAAGGTTACCTAATTTTTTTTTAATTTAGTTGGAATTGTTTACTATTGATTTAATTTTATATTTAATTTATTAATGACCAATAATTATATAAATCCATTTTTTCATGCATAGAATTATGATATTCCCTTTGGTAATAACCTATGACATGATTATGAAATCCATTTACTTCCATCGGACACACATAGGTTTATGTTTCATTATTTATATAGAACACACAAGCATGAACATTTAATGATGGGTTCACCCTGATAAAACACTAATGAATTGAGTAATTTTTGGCTTCATGTGATGTTATATATGATAAAAGGGATTAATCCTTATCCATTATAGGACTTTGTCCGCCATGTGATATAGTCTTATCAGTTATCTTGGACTCATGTTTGATTCATGTTATTTTATGCTTCCACATTTCAATATTTCCATCATTATATGATTCTTTATTCTATACATAATTCTTTAATATGTTAATTCATGAGGCATTCCATTTATTTTTTCATTTTATGATTTATAAATCTTGTGATATGAATTAGTCCCACGTTTATTTACGTATTATTATATTTATATCATCCCTTTTGTCTATGTATTCACCATGTTGTCATAGGTAGTTATAGGAGCTCAAAGGGGGTTAGGACAACATAATGGAGATTAATAAAATAATTTTTCCTAGTTTTTGTTCCTTTTATTTACATATTCATACAGTTACACTTTAATTTTTTATCCTTGTTTTTAATTTCATTGATTAATATGCTTAAATTTATTTAATAACAAGTTTAAAAGAACTGGGTTATTATATTTGGTTTAATAGAATAAGTTCATTATTTTTGGGGATTATGACATGAAATGTTTAGTATGTTCCCTATAGATAATTCTATCACAATGAATAACCTTTTTTTGAAACATATGGAATCATAACATTGGATATACATCTCATTTATAAGTTATTCCCTCAAGGTTTAGGATTCCGATTTTTTACACCAATTAGATATGGAATAAAACACTCTAGTTGTATCAAGGAATCTTTTTTTAAGAAATGTAAGGGAATATAAAAACATTTTATAACAACCAATTTACTAGGAAATGTGATGATTTTCAAAATGAAATGCCATATTTTATGGGAACCTGATCTCATAAAATAATGATAGTACTAGCACCACTATATCAGGTTATGAATAAGAACATCAATTTTGTGGAACTACCTTCGTATCCTAAGGAAGGGAGAGTAATGTTTGAATCTTTTTTGAGACAATGACTTCCAATATTTAGTGGATCTCCTTATCCCATAATTTTTGAATAATTTATTAACTCTATTGGGAATATATACTCTATTCTAAAATGATCATAAGAATAGAAATTCATACACGAAGTCGATTATTTTGATAGGGAAGCCCAATTGCAAGGGAAACTGATCAAAAAACATATTGTTGATGGAGTAAACTAATTCCATAGATTTGTAATATTTCAAGAAATCATTTTTCTTTAAATATTTTCCCCAAAATCTCCATCTTAAGAAAGAGATGTATTTTCTCGGGATGAAGGAGAAGGAAAGTGAATCTATCAAGGTATATGCATAAAGCAAAACAATGATTGAAAAATATGCCTCTGACATTCTCATGAACACAATGTGTATGGTGGATAAATTATTTAGTGGATTAACACCAAGTATACCAAAAATCTTAGTGATTAGAAGCATTGAAAAATATGAAGACATTTTCTGATATTCTCTAAACATTTAGATATAGATTGGTTAATCTTAGTGGTCTGATGAGCTCAATCATAAAAATATGAAAATGGGGTTTAATAAAGGAGTATAAATAAAAAACCCCATAAAAGAAGGAAAATCCAAAAACCTATATGTCAAAAGTGTGGGAAGAAGCATCCTTAGATATTTATAAAAGAATCCATGAGATGCTTCAAAATTTGAAGACATGGGCATTAAGATAATTATTTTCAAAGGGATTCAGATAATCCACCTATTTAGGATTAATATATAAAGGTTTATTTTATTACATATCTAATATTATGTTGTTTAAAATACATAGAACATCGAAATTATATAAGAAAATTCCCTAAGATAAGGGTTGTCGAAGAAAATCAATAACAACAACCTCAACGAAAGTAAAGAATGTGATATTCTATCATGACTCCTGAGGTGGTTTCTTACAATAATGTGGTGATAGGTACACTAGTTATATATTCATGAATATAGAACCTATTATTTGATTTGGTTCTAATGAATTCTTTCATATCATGCATGTTTAGTATAACTATAGATAAACTATAACGACCCAAAATTTTATTAATGCAATATTCCCTTCCTAAAATAATTTCATGAATCTCATAATATACCTAATACACCATAATAAAAACATTATAACTGATTAATTAATGAAATATTGAGCATTTATATAAGTTAAGGAACCAATACTGATGATATAGTTACTTAACCTTAGGAATAGTAATTTTAACCATTTGTGTTGTAAACTGACTGAGTGAATAGTATCATCCCCAATGAATTTACAAATAAAATGTTCAGATCTTAAAAATGATATCGTGGAATAATTATATCGTGGTATAAGTAAGTGAGTATTTAAAAAAGTATTAATTAATTATTGATATTTTTATAAATAATAAATATTCAATTATAATTCTATGATTTATTTATTAATTTTATAAAAAATTGAATTTCATAAAATTTATTCATAAATTACTATTTTTATATCTTATGTTTTTGAGATAATTTTATGATACCAGAAGTAATTTTTCAAAGTGTTATAAAATCAAAAAAAAATTGTAAAATATGTATTTTCCTTGTAAATGATGCATTTTATTAAAAAAATTACTCATATATTGAAAATTAGTTATATTAAATGAAGTTAATTTTTGAAATATATATGTTGCAAAATTTTTATGGTGATTTGTTTGGAATTTTTTAGAATACAAGTATTTTATATGAATAGTAAAATTAAAAAATTCACATTAAATACAAAATACATGAACTATGGGGTTATATATAATGTAGTTATTATGTAAGCCAAAAATATCAAAATAAACATCATTATTTTAATATATATTTAGATAATTATAATACTATTTATATTCTTCAGTCAAAATAACAAACTAATAAATATAATATTATGAAAACACCACTCCCCTCCACCATAAATACCAACCATCACCCCCTCTTCACCTCACAGTTCTAAAGCTTTGAGACTTTACTAATTTATTCCCAATAATCCTCCCAAGTCCCTAACCCACATTTTTTATTTCCTTTTCTCATCCAAATATGAAATCCATTCCAAAAGATGGATTATAAGGTGGATACATTGATGACGTCAATCCACTCTCTCTGTTTTAATTTTCTTTCCATTTTATTAATTGTTTTCTATCACACTAAAATTATATTATCCCAATGGAATGATTAATATTGTATGATTTATATAATAGTATTATATCATTTTAATGTAAGATTCATCAATAATATCCCCATATCTATCTTTTATTTTAAAAATGATATTGTCTCTCTTGATGTGTCTGTTTACAAACATCATGGGTGATGTACTTTCATTTTCAATTATCATATTCATGGTTGATAATAAAACCAATAAAATGGTCAAGAAATATTATAATGTTTATTTTAAAACCATCTTTATATTTTTTAAATTATGTATACACGTAATAAAAATTGTTAAAACAAAATGAGTTCATTATGATGGAAAAACCATGAAAATTAACTGAAATGATCATTATTAACATTTATATAATGATTCATCTTCATACCATATGAAAAATTATATATAAGATATTTTAAAAATATTTAATATCATTAATAACATATAGTAACAATTATAGAAATTTATACTCATTTACATGAACATACCTTCATTTATGCAAGAAAACTGATCATGAAAACCATGGAAAAGAATACTCTGAAATAATGAAATTAATTTATATAACTCATATAAAAATCAATTTGTAAACATAATAAAACAATAATAAATAAAATTAATTTATATAAGGTTATATATTTGTTAATTAATTAGTCTAATGTGATTATATAGGATATTACCATGAAAGAATATTCTGACATACGTTAAGGGGAATTCTCAAACCCATCATAGTTTATTTGGGGTTCCCCTCTTTCACTCCATTTTCATTCTGGATATTCCTTAAATATAATTTAATCATAATTTTTTTTTACAATTTCATTTATATAAATATTTTGTACTTGAGTTTATTTAAAATACATTTTTTTCTAAAGAACAATTCTTTTTAAGAAACACACCTTTTACTTCTCAAGATTGTTTCTCCTTCACTCAAGGTTGATGATTATTATATCAAGTATGTTGTTCCCTATTTTATATGGGAACCAAAATTTTATGAATTTAATTTTATGAAATTAAACTCATTTAATTACATTGGTTATTTTATGTTCAATATAGATATATGTTCTATATAACATGCATGATAATGTTGCTGTTGTGATTTGATTGGTGTGCCCAGATTTATATATTGATTTGTAAAAGTTATGATTTGAAGGGTTTCCCCAAAATTATATTTCACTCCAATTCATTGTTTAATGTGGATAATCTATTTATATAATGTTATATATGCATGATACTTATTATATTTTTTTCACAACTATGTGTGGTAGTTCACTACTAAGAAATGATGTTTCATTTTTATGCATTGCCGCATTCCACGCCTTATCAAAATGCTTCCTCTCATTATAATTATCATATGTATATGTAATTGTGATACTTATTGTTAACAACCCATGTTTTACACATTCATGTTCTTATATATCCTCTTTATATGATTTTATCTCACCCATATTTATGTGTATTCTTAGGTGATTACATTTACTAAAAAGGATTCATGGGCCAATAATTTTCTAGGGAAGAAGGAATTAAATAAAATATTTTGTTTTGTTTTGTATAATTTTTGTTCGGTCTTATATTTCTTAATATACTAAAAATTTGTATCATAGTCATGTAATTATTATGTTTTTTTATCATTTAAATGTTTTAATAGTAAATTAAAAAAGGGTCCCTATAGTTGGTATTAGATTACAATATAGTTAATTTTGGAATTTGGATTTAGAGAACCTAATTGAAATCACTTTGTATGAGACTATATATTATTAAGCATCGATGAAGATTTTTTTTATAGAAAATTTTAATCATAGTGATGCCACAAGTTAATCAATTAGAAATATTTGCACAATGAAATAAATTATTTATTCATTAATTCAACACTTATATTTTTTTCTATCATTTTCAATTTTTAAAAATGGTGGGAACCAGGACAAACCATACTAACAACCCATTCTAGGGACAATGTAGTGATTTTTTAATGATATCCCCAATGCCTTGGGAGTTGGATTTCAATGTTTCATTGTGAATCTTACCCAAATATATTAGGTTATGAACAGTAAAAAAAAATAATGTGTAACATCTTCCATTAACTAAGTGGGGGATACTAGTTATTGAGTCATTTATGTTGTATTGACCACCAAATTTTAGTGGTTCATCTGATTCACTAGTTACAGGATAGTGGTTAAACTCGATTGAGAAGATATTTTTTGTGATTCAATATTCTATGATAGAGATAGTGACTTTGTTAATGTGTCATCTAGATGGAGTGGTTAATAATTGGTTTTCATTGATTAGGAACACCAATGCGAGGGAAAAATTGATGAGATTGAGTGGGAAAACATTAAGATAATATTTCATAACAGATATTCCCAATTTAACTCATTATAAAAATATGGATAGAGAATTCATAGAGCTGAATAGAAATGAATTTGAATCTATAATGGCCTATGTGGATAATTTCACAAGGTTTTCAAGGTATGCTTGAGATTATGTTATCAATAATGATAGCAGAATTGATAGATTCAATAGTGTATTAAAATAACACCTTGTAAAGGACAATACAATTATAGTCCTTGGGGGTTATGAAGAAGATTTCCCATGTGATACCAATGTGAAAATGATGTTTGGATAATGGCCCCAAGGCATTGATTGTAAGAAACAAAAAACAGAGTTATATTCCAGAGGATCAAATGAGAAAGGTGGTATGAAAACTCTCCCCCATGTGTAAAGAATATGGGAATAAACATATTTTAAAATGACTCAAAGTGATGTTGAAATGCTTAATGTATGGTATAGAAGGCCTCATAGAACATGAATTTACGTAATACATGAGGTAGAAAGGCAACGTGGTGGAGTAATGGAGAACAAAACCAATAGTCAAATGCTAATATTGAAGGGAGAATGGTCATAATGAAAGTTAGGGAACTAAAAATTGAGTCCTCATGGGTAATAAATTTGAACAAACACCAATCCAATGGAACAATGAATGGATTAGTCCATCACCACACTAGATGTGGGGAATGAAAATTAATTTGTATATTTTACACTTTGTATTAACTCATGTTTGCAAAAAGTATTATTTGATTCCGGTTATATGCAATCATTTATATCTTGAATGTTTTCTAAACAATTGAATCAATGCCCTAAAACCATGATGTAGAGATATCTATAAAGACACCATGTGGTGAAATCATTTCTACCCAAGTGTCAGACCCTTCTTTTATTGGCATATGTGGGAATATTATCCTTGTAAATCATGTAATACATCACATGGTGTAATTTGACGATATACTGGAAATGTATTGGTTTTAGTTTTATAGGGAACATATCAACTGACATGTAAAGGAAATATATTTTCATATTCTTAAACATCCCATGAACCTGAACATATGCAAGTAATATGTGATATCCCAGACCTGAATTCCACTTAATGGGTTCCCAGAGCCCAGTGGGCCACATGGCCTCAACTGTATCTCCCAAAATTCCATAGATATCCAATTAGCAGCGAAAACCTAGGGTGTGTCCATGGGGACACTATGCCCTCATTATCATAGTGTAACACTATGGAAGGTATATAAATGAATAATGAATAATTGAAGCAATGTAATTAAATAGAGGAAGAAAACTCATGAAATTGATAATCAAGAATAATAATAACTATATCTATTGGAAAAATGATGATGTAATGTCATGTCACGTGGAAACAAGAAAACACCGATACAATAAAATAGTCATAACATGTTTGACAAAGTAAAAGAAAACAAAGTCTACTCCAACAATCCTAAGATCTAATTCAATCATCTCCTATCAAGCCTTATCCTAATAGTAAGAAATCAAGTACTTGAATCCATATGATTCCATTTTTCAACACTTATAACCATGTAATCTAATATGTGTACCAATCTATGCCCAGAGTGGGTGTGAGATAAATCTCAGTGGGCCACCACCAATGGTGTGTATAAACTATGACCTATGTAATTCAATATAGCAGTGTTCAGGCATTAATATATAAATTAAAGAGATAAGTAAAATATAACTAAATACCTAAGTACATTCCTCATCCCTTGGAATGTGCATGAACATGTAACCGGTTCATTAATTAAATAACTTCCATTTAATGTTAATACATCACATGATGCTTATCCATCACTGACATCACATCATGATAGTATATGTAGTGAAGGTACCAAGACATAAAAAGGCATCTTGAAAATGATATCTACTAAGGGAGTTCCAGGGAAAAAATATATTAATTTAGACCTCGTGGAATGCAAACTCATTAGATTCACATGAGCCTCATCCGAGTTGGTGAGGCATACTTAAGTGAGTCTACGAGACCCAAGTTCAAAACCAGACAGAGGTATATTCTCTAGGGCGACTGCAGCAGGTACTATAGCAGGCACTATAGCAGAACAATACATTGTATGGGTACTATATCAGAGTGTACACTATACAGGTCCTATAGCAGAGATGTAGAATCTGTGGGTATTGTAGTATGCACTTTAGCAGCTACTGTAGCAGTTACTCTTCGGTACTGTAGAAGATAGAACTATTCACCTTGGGCCACCGGTTTGGGCTTGGAGTCCTTAAGGATTATGGGCCACCCAGGCCTTCAAGCCAGTAGGGATTCTGGGACACCTTTAAGGCCTTCGGGCCACCTCAAGGACATCGAGCAACATGTAGTATCCCCAAACAAACTCTATGAAAAAGGAGCATCCCAGAAGAGGATTCAGAGAAGGTGCACTCACTAGAGAAGAGCCCAATGGATTTTTCAGAATGATATGGTATGGCTATGCCATAGAGACCAGCCTATTCTTTCATGGAATGTTAAGCCAAAAGGCCATGTGAAGGGGGAGAGCTACTATCATGATGCAGATGTTGGGGAGGGGAAGTTCCACGTAGATAGTCTGGTTGAATTCCCTAAGTCCTTCGGGTCATGTAAACTCTGAAGCATATGGGCCATGTAATCTCCAAGCCTATGAGCCTTGTAAGGGTTCCCCCTCATCCCTTTAATAGGGGGTTTTCAAAAATCAAAAAAATAAAGGCCTTCGTTCCCTTAGAGGAATGCTAACATAGTATTATCTGAATATAGGTAAGGGTAAGAGTGTAATCCAAGGATCGTAATGAAAGTCATTCCACAATATGGATCCTCTTGATTCCGATGTGATCAACCAACCTAAAATAGTACTATGTAAGGATAGGGCCTTATGGTATTTCACCATGGCACATACAACTCATTTCTAGATCCAAGGAGTGTATTCGATATATCATGTAATAATGTAAAGGACCATGTTGCAGTATACCAAGGATATGAGAAATAGATAAGATCCAGAGCCTAGGTGTGTATCCACCTAAGCAAACAACATCCATCAATCCTAATGGGGTTCTTGAGATCCAAGTCGTTCTCTTCTCAGAATCCACAGTGAGATCAAGTCATTACATTCTTATTTGATATTGTAATCATTTAATAATAACATAGGTTTGATCCTTGTCTTCCATTAGTATGGATAGGTCAAGTAATGTGGCAACCATTGAATGATTCTTTAATTAATCATTAAGGTATATTCAATTAGTAAGTTTCACTCCACTACCTTCCAATAATATAGAAAGGGATGCCTTCATAACAATACCTTTATCATTGAATGTCTCACCTTTAGGATGGTCAAGAAAATCAACACCTAAACGGTTGCTCAAAGAAGGAAAAACACAAAAAACCAATTATGTCAAAACCATTAACAAGGGGTGGATTGTGACATTGGTTTAAACACAAACAACTAACCCATTTTTGAAATAGGTTAACCCTACGATTATAACAAGGATAATAATATAATTTAAATTTATGAAACGACTTCTGATGAAATCAGGGGGCCCCACTGGAATATTCCAAAATCAACGAGAATTACGAATGAGTTATAGGCCACCCACCTTAGGCATGTACGACTTTCCTCCTCCGATATCAGACATTTATTTACCTTAGACCAGATTAGATCTACAAAAAGGTGAAAGTGATCACATAATGATATCTAGGACGAGATTATGAGATAAAAAGAAGAGCTAAAGAGGACTCGATTAATTACCGTTGTGCATCCAACATGACAAACAGAACCTCGATCAGATGCTGAATTAAGGAGATCTCATGATACCTATATTTGGTCATCAATAAGTTCCAAAATGAGAGGAAAAAGGATTAATCTTTCTAGTTCTAGGATTTGGAATTATGTGGAGGTTAAATAGATCATTAAGGGAATTTCAGACAATTTATCCTGAATTTTAGCATGCCCAGGGTTTTTCGTCATGGTTGTTCAAACCATGTGCAAACCGTACGAGACAGTTTATCCCAAAATAACATCCTCTATAGGGTTTAACCAAATGGAGTGCAAGCCATGCAAGGGTAATTGGGAGAATTGTGGGTTCCCACTGTTAGTCTGCATGGACGTGCACCAACTGTGTGAGTTGTCTATGTCTGCAACTATGCAGAATTCCTGCACAGTTTACATTAAACTATACACCCATCAGGTTTTCACCAAAAAGTTGGCTTTCGGGATCAGAACAAGCCCTGGAAACCCTTGATAACTTTTCTAACTCATTAAGAATTCATATTAGGTACAAAGTAAATATTAAGATAAAAAATTAAAGGGTCCACAGATGTGGTAAAAATATATTTCTTACAGTCTTCCCCCCATAAAAGGACTCGCCCCCAATTTCATCATCCAAGAGTAATGAATCACTGTCTAAAAAAATTCTAACAATTGGGAATTCACATTGACCTCCCTCCCCTATGTCTCATCATGTACTTGGTTGTGCTTCCATAGAACCCATATGAGAGGGACAAACTATCCTCCAAGAGCCTTTGTTCTTTGGTCAACAATTCATACTAGATACTCCTCAAAGGTATCATCATCATTTTACTCAACTTCCTCATGATCAAAATTATGATATAGGTTTTATGGATATATGAAATGCATCGAGACATGAATGATTCCATCCATGGAATGATACCTCTGAGGTAGGAGCAACCGATATGAAACAAAACCAAGTCTCTCTATAATTTAAAAGGGAATAAAATAAAGAGGTGACAACTTTCATGGCTTCCTTAATCATCTATGTCTTATCCTAGGCATTACCTGGAGAAAAACATGATCCCCTACCTAAAACTCAGGAGGTAATCTATGAATATCGACTTTAGATTTCAGGCTAGAATATCTAGTAGTCATATTCATTCTGATCAGCTAAAATTGTTCTGATGTCTCTTCAAAAAGGAGAGGACTTAGTAGGGATTCCCATCTACCTATAGTGATCACACGGATGAATGAATTGGCCTACCATATAAGTTCCCAAAATGAGCCATTTGGATAACCACCTGAAAATTTTCATTATAATAGAACTCATTGAGAGGGATATTTTTCTCTCAAGAACCACCGATTTCAACGACACATTCTCATAGCATTTCCTCTAGAACAAGTATTATACATTTTGATATTCCATCGGTCTAAGGGTGAAATGTTCTTCTTAGAAGCACCAGAGTCACCATAGCTTTCACAATCCTTACTAGAACCACGATGTGAAATGAGAATCTCTATATGAAATGATAGTACATGGAACCTTGTGATGTCATATTATCTCACAGACTTACAGTCTTCCCATATCATCAACTAAAGTAGTTTCCCATATAGAAATGATGTTGGATGATTTCTTCAGTTAGTCAATTACTACACATATAACATCACTACCCCTTGGAGACCTATGTAAGCCGACTAAAAAGACATAGTAACATCTTCCCATTTCTATTCTGGGATTGGAAGCAGATGTAACAAGAATCATGGTCTCTAGTGCTATGACTTCATCTACTAATAGGTGGAACACCTAGTGATGAAGCATGAAATATGAAATTTCATTTCAGGACACCAATACAGTTGTCACAATTCCTTATACATCTTCCATATTCAAGGACCAACTACCCACTGAGAAGCATGGGAATCTTTCATCATTTTATTTCTCATATTAGCTAAAACCTAGATATGTCCACATAGACGCATGAAATCATCTCTATCCATATACCAATGCAGTGTTGGGTTATATCATTCTATAATCTCATGGATAAAAAAAACTTATATATTTGAAAACTAAATACTCCTCAGCTTCTCAAGGGGGGAAGAGATAAATGTTAGCGGTGGGAGGTAAGACTACTCCTAACAATCATGAAACTCTATATGATGTTCAAAAAAGTGAGATATTTTCTTCCATTCATCATTGGCTTCCTATATAACCTGTGTTTGATTTTTCTAACATAATGTATTAGCAACCACATTTCCCTTTAATGGCATATAGGAAAGCTCAAAATCCAAGGATTGTAGATATTTGACCCATCTCTGCTATCTAAGGTACATGTCCCACTGATAAAAGATATAATTTGAATCTTGTGTTCGGTATAAACCATAATGTGATCAATCCAGAGACAGTGTCTCTAATAATGTAATTCATCGACAACTATGGCTAGCTCAACGTCGTGTGTCTGGTAATTTCACTCGTGAGGCCTCAAATACTGATATCCATTTTCAATGACATTGTCTTCCTGAATCAACATTAATCCTCGGATAATTCCTTATGCATCATAGAAGATGATATAAACCTTACATAGTTATTAATGAATCATGATCTGTTATGAGACAAGCCTATATTTCAGTTCCTAAAAGACGTTCTCACATACTTCTAACAACAAGAACTTAACATTGTTCTCTGTAAGTACAGTAACAAGGGATGATAGACGTGAAAAGTCATGTTAGAAACACCAATAATATCAAGTAATCCCTATAAAACTATTGATCTCAAACAAATTCTTGGGAGGCTCCCAAGAAACTACAACACAATCCTTTTAAGGGTCAATAAATACTCTTGATTATTAGATAATATAACCCTAGAAGTGGACCATTTCGATACAGAAGCTACACATAGAAAGCTTGAAAAAATTTTGATTCTCTCTAAGTGTACTCAGAATGAACTGAAGATGTTTGTCATGTTAGTTATGAGTGCATTAATGAACAGTGATTTTTGCCACAACGACCACAAAAAATAGTCCAAAAAGTGGTGGAAAACCCTATTCATCAAAACCACAAAATCTACATTGGAGTTTGAAAGATCTAACAACATAATAAGATACTCATACACAACATTCATGTTACTAAATATGTACGAGGTGTGTCTGATGTTATGACTCACAACTGATGGTAACCTAATATGAAGTTGATCTTAGAGAACACCATTGCTCCCCGGAGCTAGTCAAAGACATCATCTATTAGGGGTTGTGGATATCTATTCCTAGTTCAACCATCTGTAATCGATGTATAGACGTAAGGTTTTATCCACCTTTATAGAGAAAAACATGGGTGAACCCCATGAATATGACTAGTCTGTATAAAGCCTTTTTTATTTAGAACCTCTATCTTCCTCTTGTGCTCTTGAAGTGTAGTAGGTTCCATCCTATATAGGGGAATGGAAAATGTTGATACTACTCGAACAATATCAAATGTAAACTCTACCTCTCTATTAGGAGGTATGTCAATAAATTCAACAGGAAAAACTTCCATGAAAACATCAAATATTACTGGGAAAGTAGTTGGTACCAAAACCTGATCCCTTATGAAAAGATATGAAATATGGGATGTCGCTTCACCTAGGCCATGATTATTCAGTTTATCTCTCCCATAATGGACACCCCCCTAACCATTTAAAAGGAAACTGCTACCTTTAGGTGATGTAAAATAGTCTGTCCAGAGAAATCAGTCTTCAAAGGTGTGATAGTGGACTAACCAGTCCACCCTGATAACGACATCGAAGCCTGTCATCTGGAGAACAAATAGATTACACAATAATGGGTAACTTACTACCTCAAGGGGAATGTCCCGAAATTGGAGTATGGCCTCCTACCATATTCCCAATTGTGTATCATGGTTCATTACACCAGTGTAATATTGTATCTCTAGTTCAAGACATTCCAAGATAGATACATGAAAAAAGGGATTCTAAACCATGTACCAAACAATGGAGAGATCACAGTGGAATCCACTAAAATTGTACCTCATAATAAAGATGGTCTGGTAGCTTGATGCTTTGTTATCGGCTGAAAAGAATGAAACTGCCATGATCTATGACCCTATGGAAGAGATAGATCACCACGATCATGATTACCTTGTGGGTGTGGATGGTTATTAGTGTCAGACTACGAGGACCACAACCTCTTTCTAGTCTAGACCATATAGTCATATTCCAACTCCCTGCCTAACATGGTGTAATAGAACTCTCCCCTTGTGGTGTATAGGATTCTAATTCTATTCCACATAAAGCTGGATGAATGATCCTATAGAAACGCCGATGAAGACCCATATGGCCGCAAGCCCGACACTCCATAGGGTCTCGGTTACATTGGGGATCTCTATTCCACAGTCTTCCATACTGATTACTCACCACAGATCAGTCAAACTGGATACATTGGCTACCACTTCCCTAATGAGAAACCTCAAGGGAACGTTTCCTACCACTGGAATAACTACATGCCTGATGTGTAAATGATCCTTTAAAACTAGTACTCGTGATGTCCCTCAATTTATGCACAGTGACATGTTCTTGATATGCTATTACCAAAAATTTAGGAAGGTGAAAGAGATTCACCTAAGTTCGAATGGTATACTGGATCCCATCCTCAAAATGTCTAGCACATGAAATACCATCTCCATCTAGAAGAGTTGAAAAGCACTGTAAATCCTTGAAACATCCTGAATATTACATAAATGATATAGAACCCTACTCAAGATGCATGAACTGTGTGGAGATGTTAGCTATTAGTACCTGAGGAAAGAACTGATCATAGGAGGTAGTCTAGAAATCAACTCATAACATTCCTTGATGAAGACTGACATGGGTTACCACTTCCCACCAATGCTTGGACGAATCATTAATCATGTATATAGAATTCTTGGATCTTTACTCTAGAAGATTTTACGGAGGGTAAAATATAGATTTCACAGCCTCTATCAAAGACATAATTGCTTGAGAGCCTCCATCCTTTGAAAATGTAAGAGGATGCTGCTGCTGGAACTCGTAGGTCCGGTCATCCATCGTAGGTGCAACTTGTAGAGCACCAAGAATGGACTACCTCAGGCGTAAGAAAAAATTAGAGAATTGGACATCAATTCTTGGAATAGGTATAGCATGTGGTGCCTCATTATGAACTCTTGGAGGTTACACTAGTTGTTCGGGGCCTACCATGTCCACAGCGTGGTGGTCACCACCCTCATGGAGAATGAAACGAGGATGTCATGGGGACATTGGTCTACAATTTCCATCCTCAAACCTTAGAACATGCATAGGATCATAAGAAAACATCTCTACAGGAATCCTAATGTAAGAAAACTCACATCCCATGTCATTATACCCTAATATACCCACTTATATAGCCAGGTATCAATAAGTTCTCAAGTCTGTGTTTCATTTCATTTTGTAGTTAATTTCCTGGATAACTCCATTACCTTTCAAAGACATGATAAGGCGTGATAAGGTTTTGCAATAAATTCATTAATGAATTCATGATTCACATTAAAATGGATATCCATTTCTGATGAAACTGTTCATATACACTTATCACCAAAAAAAAACACCCACATACTTATTCCATAATGGTTCGACTCGGTAAGTTACTCATCCCAGTCCATGAGGGCCCGTACACCTCATAAATTGAGATAGTAAATCACTCAATCAGAACTAAAGTAATACACGTAAATGTAAACTGTCACAAAATCACTCCAAAATCATTATCATATCAAGAAATGAAAAGTAGTTCAATAAACCAATATGGAATGGAAATATGCATGAAATGTGAAATATTGGAGCCTATAATGATGATTTTAACAATGCAACTAGCCCTCATATCATTGGGATAAGTATGAAATAAATTCTACAACACAGTAATAATCAAAAACATGAAAAAACATGTGTATTTCCCAACTATGAAATTGTAATGACCCAAAGCCTGACATACGTGGACATTACATTACTTTTGTGGAATACTTAATACATAACAAAAACCAACACTCAAGAACCGTAATAGTTTAGTGTCATTGGAAACATGGAATATAAACTTATAATTATGGTGAAAGGTCTTCAACATCTCCCATAACGATCTTCCCCTTTATGTTTCCTTACCTAATACCTTTCTTTTAATCCTGGGGTGAAAGAAAACATAAAAAGGGTGAGATAAAATACTCATTAAGGTTAAGGATGGATAAAATAAAACAAACCATATACATTTGAAATTAAAAACATGAACATAATGTTTAGAGATCAAGATCGTGAAGAATGACATAAAACATGGAAGCACGTAAGGCATAGATAATAATGGAACATCAATCATGATAAAATAGCATGGGAATAAAACATTTTATTTTTGAAAAACATTAAGAACTTGATATGATTTCCATAGTAGCCATGGAATTGGTTCCAAGACCATATTATTGGAAAAAGTCCCTTACTGAACTAGGTATACTTGCTATTCAGCCCTGTATTACTGAACTTGATTTACTTGCCATTCCAGCTATGTCTATCTCATGAGATATAAATCTTTACCCAATTCATTGGAGGGAGATATAGGTCACTCCCATATCATAATGAAATTATTATTTCATGTGCCACAACATGAACATAAATCATTCATCTTTACCCAAAGAATAAAATGGGTTTCATAAACATCATCCCATCATAACATAATCCATATAAAAAATCGATATCATTTCATCATATGAAAAGTGAAACCATGTAAATCATAGAGGTATTATACATGATACATACAAATATGATATAATATCATCTTTGATGGAAAATTATTTTGATTAACACTTGAAAATAATTATTGATGAAAACATCCTTTCTTATTGAAAATAAATTTCATTTCACAAAATGCCACGCAATTTTAAAAGAAAAGGATTTTATTTAAAATAAATTTGAAATCATGTAGAGTAAACTTAATTAAAATAATGTGTAATGAAACCATGAGAATCCTTTCATGCCGTATAAGTTAAAAAACATTCTTCTCGTACTTTTTTCGGAGAAGTCAAAAAAGTACCCCGTAACGTAAACAAAAGTAAGATTCCTTACATACCATTTAGTAAAAGATAAAAATGTGTAAAAATGACTTTAAACATACTTGAAACCATTTTTATAAAATATGTACATTGATGAAAAATATAACTCCAACAAATACTTACGAATAAACAATCTCGAATAAGAATGAAATTGGTATAATTATCCCTTAACTTACGTATGATATGATTCGTATGTATCTGAACCTCTTGAATAATGATTGAAATAATGTCATTTACATTTTACATAACCATATTAATTTTTATCATATCATATATGGTTCACTTATGACTTTATATTACCCGTTCTTTTGAAAATTCCATGCTAAAGCATTGTTTTGGGTAAAATCGTTTCATTTATCGTATGTGTTTCGACTTGTTGTTCTTGAAATTATAACGTATATCCTGATTTACATAATTCCAGAATATAAAACATGATTTATATATAATATTTATTCATAATATACATATATATGATAGATCGATGAATGGAATGAAATACATCATTCTAGGAGGTGGTAGGTCGTAAGTATGCATGAACACTGTTTTCGTGTCCTTATTGAATTGAATGGAATTAAGTAGATGACATATATATATATATATATATATACATAAATCCGATAGCATTTTTATTTCATATATTTAATTATTATTCATTATATATAATTTATAATCATTCATGAATGGTTATCATGAATAATGAATCTCATCGCGTTCGTGGAGACGGTAGTTCGTACGTATGCACGAGCGATGATATCGTTCCCATAATTATTGAATATAATTGGAGTGGATGGTATAACATCTCAGAATTAGTATGATGTTATAATAATAATATATAGTAATTTTTTACACCATTATAGACATCCATGTAAGGTGGTGGTGGAAAAACTGATTACACCACGACGTGGAGACGGTATTCCGTACGTACGCACGTGCGGTGATTTCATTTTCCGTAGGATGGATAGAAGGTGAAATGGGGTTGTTTCAAATTTATAATAACATATCAGGTTATGATTGATACTTATGTTATTAATTCATAATGAAACATCTAAATAAAATTATGTAGAAGAAGAATGAAACTTGAAATAATCGGGAGAAGAGATTACCTCTTATTTGACACACCTCCTTTAAGCTTCCACTTAAGAGACCATAGTTGGTCTTTTTAGACGACTAGAACCTCATGAATTTTGATAGGAAAGTGGAGAAGAGGAGTGGGCAGGGGTTGTTCGAGCTTCAAGTCTCAAAAGGGTGTGAAGAAAAGAGGGAAGGTGTACCCTTTTTTATAAGGGAGGAGAGGGGCACCTTCGGAAACATAAGAAATATTAATTTATAATAAATTGAAACCCCACTTAAAAACCTCCAAAAATGACTTATATTAGAATATTAAAGTAGATATGGTTGTAATATCATCAACCAATAAAATTTAGACATGTTGAGAATTTATTTTAAACATTATCAACCTGACTTATCCTTATTAAATCTATTTATCTTTATTTGTGGTAATAAGAATCTAAATTTTAGATTGTTATAAATAATTACGTAGGTGTTGTTAATTGTCAATAATTGGATATTTAATGACATTTTAGACCATATAAATTGTAATTTAAATTTTTTAAATATTTTTGTGATTTTTAATCAATTTTATATTATGTTATTTTTATAAAATAACAATTGTGTTAATTTTGACACTATCCATTTACTTGAATTTAAATAAAATCCACACATAATATATGTTCTAAAAAAATATTTAATAGCTTCCTAACATGTGATATTCATATATAAAATTCATGGAGAACATTAAATGTTTCATATAATATTTATTTTAATATTATAAAAAAATTATTTCATATTTCAATCAATAAAATAATTTCAACACCACTATTCAGTCACCTTTAATAATAATTATTTAATCCCTAAAAATTATAAATAAATTCACATGATGTAGATAATTTTATTTGATTTATTTATACTATTAATGTTCTAAATTTCATGAATTTTATCACTATATTAAAATTATTATACTTATAAGATTTAATAGAGTGACATATTGTCACTTTCTTTGGTTTTATTAATAATTATGTAATTTTCGTGGTCAAAAGTCCATGAAATTAATCTATTACGAACCTTAAGTGATATGGGTCTACTTTTATTCTTCCAATAGAGTTTTTTCAGGTGTTAGGGTAATTTTATAATATTATATTTACCCTTAATTACCTGATTTACCATTAACTATGGTAAATAAAATTTACCGTTGTTACTATTCATAATTTCCAAACATAAAAAGTAGCATATTAACATAATTTAGACCCAATGATTCCAAATATAGAATCCATTTTTTCAAATCCAATACCTAGATGTTGCATAAATTAAATTAAAATTAATCCCATTGTCAAAAGAAAATGGGTTTTTGTTTAAAACATTGCAAAAGATTGAATTGATTTAACCTACAAATTCATTGTAAAATCAACTATAATGACATACATTATATTAAATGGTAAAAATATATTCTATTTATACTTTAAAGCCATTAAATATTATAATTTAACCATATAAATTATTACGATTAAAAAGTTTTTTTAAATTAATATATAGCGTGTTTTTACTATTCATTAAAATATGAAAGTTATCCGAAAAATATCAAAACATTATCCGATGTAAATTTTTATATCATGATTCAAAATAAGAAGTTTATTTTCTAAAATTTAACTTATAAAATATTAAATTTTTTTATTTAAAATCGTTGTGCCATCAAAATGTGGCAAAACTGGATTTTTTTTGAAAAATACATATTTTACCCAAAAGAATTATTTTGTTCTCATACCATGTTCTATAAAATGTGTAAGATGAATAATAATGTTATAAAATTCAAAATGTAGTTAATACTATTCATATCGTCTAGTTTATAATAATATTATAACCATATATCGATGTTTTGTGAAACCCGGTATTGCGTACAACACATGCTATAGAAGAAGGCCACGAATGCGTGTAATGCAATCCAAGTCAGGGTTGCATGTAGTGCAAGAATCTTTTGTTGTCTTGTATAACATAATCCAACCATATTTCATTTATACATTGAATAAATATATATATATATATATATATACACACTCAATGTTGTGTAGAATAACTACTATCAAACGAACATGACATTGTGTGTAACACGATCCAAGAATAGTGTTGCGTATACTGCAAGCTAATACAGTGATGCGTATAGTACAAGATAATATTGGTGTAGCGTAAAACACAAGACATAAATGAAATTAAAAGAATATTTTTCATAAAATCTCGGGGTGTTACATTCTACCCCCCTTAAAATGAATTTCACCCACTACATTTTTCGGGGTTATAAATGGTTTACTACATGAATGTTTCTTAAATAGAAACCCACATCGTAAAAAGGAATACCAGAAATTATCATTAAAAACTGAAGTATGAAACTTAGTGGTTAACCAAAATAACTAATCACTGGGTTTCCACATAGGAGAACATAGGTGAAATTATAGATATGAAAGATAAATCTAACCATCAAATTCTGATGGAGAGTGGCAGAGAACATGGCTATGAAAAATCCAACAATCACAAAGCCATAAATTTGAGATGATCTAAGGTACCATCGGATTCATCAAATATGAGGACACTTGGACAACATTTTGGGTTTTCAAGATCATTTCCCTAAAGTTGATGAATTAAAATAAATACTTACATGATTTTGGCACAATCTAACTATTGTTCATGCCTTGAACAATTTCCACTTCATCACTTAAAGAAATGAAGTTGAATTTGTTATTCGTGAAGTGTTACCAGATCATGAGATAGAATGATAAGTCATTCCATCTGCCTCAAACATAAGGTTAGAAAAATTTATATACATAAGTTCATCATATGGTGAGATTAAATGTATATGGTTCCAAAATGGGCTTATACTTCATCTATCATACCGCTTAGTAAAATAAAACATGTTTCTACTAACCAGTGACTTTTTTTAGGCTAGTGGTAGGCGATGAAGGCATGCCGCACTTCGGTTGTGGGCTCGATTCCCACAGCCTTGTCCGGCGCGACGGGTTGTCGCCCGTCATTCAGGTTATCATTTTTCTAAAACAACATAATTATAACATTCTATAAATAATATCGAAAACAGTTCTACCCTTAAACAATACTAACTTATGTCCAAAATAATCCATTTCAAATCTTTAGGCATATCCAAAATACTTTTATCCATACATATAGTATAATGAAAACAATTACTATAAATGTCATCTTCCGAGCATGTGAATACCATCATTTATCCCTGATATATCATTGTGATCACATTCCAATCATGTGAATACCTTAATCATGTATTCTCTCAAAAAATGAATACCCGTTTGAACCTTAGTGAAAACACGAATTCTATCAAAAGATAACTCTTTCCACATACCAAAATCCTAAAATTTCTATATACTCAAACCATGGTATCACATTGTGCTTATATTATTCATGAGATCATGATTACTATCATACATATTACTTTCTTCTTATCCATTCACTATGTGAATTACATCTACTTTCCAAAAATATTTCAATCACTTTTCATGGTTATCAGTACCATAAAATTTTTATAAACCACAATTATCCTATACATTGTTATTCTAATATTCCACGATAATTTAAATGAGATTCCACAACATTATCTCAGAACCATGTTACATAAACACTTATTCATTCCACAACATCATTTTCATACTCAACATCCCATGTTGTGATCGCATGCGACTTCCCTTTATTATTTTCCTTAAGAGGTTTATCACGTAGAACTTCATTAACCCTTGCATTAGGGAATTGATTAGCATAATGCCCCATTTCCTTTCATTGGAAGCATTGAAGTGTTGGTAGAGAATTCTAGGTAGTGTTTTTTCTATTCATGTCATTATAAACCTTTTCCCATTACTTCGGTAGTCAGCTTCTCGATGACCTTCTTTTCCACACTTGAAACATTTTTTATTACCTTTTACACAATCTCCGCCATGCTTCTTTCCCCACTTGGAGCATAATGAAACAGTCATCTTCTTTTCACCATTTTTCTGAGATTTCTCCTTGAACTCCATTTTTTGTTTCTTTTCAAAACCATGAGATGGATATGTAACACAATCTTCAAGTTCTACCTTGATAGAACAACGCACAATTTCTTCATAGCTATTGAAGTCTCTTATATCTAATGCCCTTCGAAGACTAGGTTTTGAGCCACTGAAGAATCTATCAAATTTAATTTCAGGTTGAATGATAAAGCTAGATACATATCATGAAAGCCTTGTAAAATTAACTTCGTATATACCAATAGATTCATCATCCTTTTTCTTAAGCTCAAGGAACTCTATTTCCATCTTTGTTCGACGAATACAAGGGAATTAGTTATTGAAAAATAAGTTCTTCAACTCATCCCATTCCATGGATTCAATTTCATCTCGAGGCCTCGTATTCTTAATTAGATTCCACCATTGATCTACTTCACCTTATAAACGGTAGATAGATAGAATGAATTTTTCATGTTATGAACAATGATGTATGGAAAATATCTTTTCAATGGCACTGATCAATTTTTCAGCAACAAGTTGATCAGAAGACCCACTGAAAGAAGGTGGATGTTGCCTCATGAAGGACTCAATAGAATATTGTTACCTTCTCTGCTCATTTGGAAGTCTAGAAAGATTAATATCTTGCATAAGTATATCACTAATATTTTGTACTCCATCTCCAATATCATTGGTTTGTTCAGGAGGAAAATCATTGCATTGTCCATTACATTGATCAACACAGTTCCTTCGGGTTCCAGTCATCGTCTAAAACCCAAAAAGAATAGTGTAAGAGGCAAAAATCATGCTAGGAAAACAACATAATAAAGGGGGATTACTCTCAATATCTAACATACTAGGTTTAATTCTAGGATTGTTACCATTATCATAGGACTATAACCTATACTTATACTTAACCTTAGGGACATTCCTATACATACCATAGAAATATCTCTAGGGATCTCACTAAATTTTTCGCATCCTAGTTTCCAATGGTTAACTAAACCTTTCCTCTGATACCAATTGTATTGATCCAATGCTTGATGTACATGGACATCACTTTAGATTTGTGGAATTATTAATACATAACAAAAACTAACACTAAAGGAACGTAATTGTTTAGTTTATTTGAAAACATAGAATATAAACTTATAATCATGTTGAAAGATCTTCAACATCTCCCATAACGATCTTCCCCTTTTTTCCTTACCTAAAAGACTTCTTTTAATCATGGGGGAAACGAAAAAAAAAGGGTGAGCTCAAATGCTCATTAAGGGTATTCATGGATAAAATAAAACAAACCATATACATTTGAACTTAAAAACATGAACATAATGTTTAAACATCAAGATCTTGAGCAATGAAATAAAACATGGAAGTACATAAGGAATAGATAATAACAGAACATCAATCATGATAAAATAGCATGGGAATAAAACATGTAATTGTTACAAAACATTATGCACTTGATATTATTTCCATAGTAGCCAAGGCATTGGTTCCAAGACCATCTTAGTGGACAAAGTCCCTTACTGAACTGGGTTTACTTGTCGTTCTAGCCAGGTATTACTGAACCAGAACTACTTGTCGTTCCAGACATGTCTATCTCATAACATATTAATTTTTACCCTATGCATTTGAGTGAGATATAGGTCCCACCCTTCTCATAATGAAATCATTCTTACGTGTTCCACAACATGATCATAAATCATTCATCATTACCCAAAGAATAAAATGGGTTTCATAAATATCATCCCATCATAACATATTCCATATAAAAAATGTATATAATTTCATCATAAGAAAAGTGAAACCATGTAAATCATATATGTATTATTCTTGAAACATAAACATATAAAATATTGTCATCTTAGATGGAATATGTTTTTTATAAACACTTGAAACGAATTATTGATGAAAACATCCTTTCTTATTGAAAATCATTGTATTTTCACAAAATGCCATGCAATTTTAAAAGAAAAGGATTTTATTTAAAATAACCTTGAAATCATGTAAAGTAAACTTCATGAAAATAATTTGTTATGAAACAATAAAAATCAGTTCATTCCATATAAGTTATAAAAACATTCTTATCGTACTTTTTCCGGAAAAGTCATGAATGTACATCGTAACATAAACAAAAGAAAGATTCCTTCCATAACATTTAGTAAAAGTAAAAATGTGTAAAAAGGAAATTAAACATACATGAAACCATTTTTATAAAATAGGGACATGGATGATAAATATAACCCCAACAAATAGGTTGGAATAAACTGTCTTGGATAAGAATGAGATTGAAATAATTATCCTTTACCTTATGTCTGATATGATTCGTATGTATCCGAACCTACTGCATAATGATTTAAATAATTTCATTGACTTTTTACAGAGTCATATTCATTTTTATAATACCATATATGGTTCACTTATGACTTTATATTACCCGTTCTTTTGTAAATTCCATGCTAAAGCATTGTTTTGGGTAAAATCGTTTCATTTATCGTACGTGTTTCGACTTGTTGATCTTGATATTACTACTTATATCATGATTTAATTAATTATAGAATATAAAACATTATTTATATATAATACATATTCATAATATACATATATTTGATAGATTTCTAAATGGAATGATATACATCGTTCATGGAGATGGTAGGTCGTACGTACACATGAACGCTGTTTTCGTTTCCTTATTGAATTGAATGGAATTAAGTAGATGAAATATATATATATACATAAACCCAGTAGCATTGTTATGTAATATATTTCATTATTATTCATTATATATACTTTACAGTCATTCATGAATGGTTATCATGAAGAATTAATCACATCGCATTCGTGGAGACGGTAGTCCGTACGTAGGCACGAGCGATGATATCGTTCCCATAATTATTGAATAGAATTGTATTGTATGGTATACTATCTTAGAATAAATATTATGTTATAATAATCAGATATAGTTATTATTTACACCATTATACCCATCAATGTAAGGTGGTGGTGGAAAAACTGATTACACCACAGTGTGGAGACGGTATTCCGTACGTACGCATGCACGGCGATTTCATTTTCCTTAGGATGGATAGAAGGTGAAATTGGGTTGTTTCATATTTATAATAACATATCAGTATATTATTGATACTTATGTTATTACTTAATAATGAAACAACTAATTTAGAGGAAGTATAAGATGAAAGAATCTTGAAAGAATCTGTAGAAGAGATTACCTCTTCTTTGACGCATCTCATTTAAGCTTCCTCTTAAGGGACTAGAGTTGGTCTTTTAAGAATACCAGAACCTCAAGAATATTTATAGGAATGTGGAGAAGCGAAATATTTTGGGGTTGACTGAGATTCATGGCTCAAAAGGATGTGAAGAGAAGAGGTAAGGGGTACTCTTTTTATATGGGAGGGGAGGGGCACCATTGGAAACATAATAAATATTAATTTATAATAAATTGAAACCCCACTAAAAAACATAAAAAATGACTCATATTATAATATAATATGATATAGGGTTGTAATATAATAAACCAATAAAATTTAGACATGTTGAGAATTTATTTTAAACATTATCAACTTGATTTATCCTTATTAAATCTTTTTAACTTTATTTGTGGTAATAAGATTATAAATTATAAATTGTTATAAATAATTACATATATGTTGTGAATTTTCCATAATTGGATAATTCATGACATTTTATACAATATAAATTTTAATTTAAAGTTTTTAAATACTTTTTTGATTTTTAAACAATTTTATATTATGTAATTTTTATAAAATAACAATTGTGTCAATTTTGAAACTATTCATTTAGTTGAATTTAAATAAAATCCACACTAAATATATGTTATAAATAAAATATTTCATAGCATTATAACATGTCATATTAATCTATGAAATTAATTTAGAACATTAAATAGTTCATATAATATTTATTTTAATACATTTAAAACCATTTTTTTGATATTTCATTGAATAAAATAATTTAGACATCACTATTGTGTCACCATTAATGATAATTATTTAATCCCTAAAAATTATAAATAAATTTAAATGATGTATATAATTTTACTAGATTTATGGAGACTATACATGTTTGACATTTCATGAAGTTTATCACTATATTAAAATTATTATACTTATAAGATTTCAGAGAGTGACATATTGTCACTTTCATTGGTTTTGTTAATAATTATGTCATTTTCATGTTCAAAAAGCCATAAAATTAATCTACTCCGACACTTAAGTGATATGAGTCGAATTTTATTCAACCAATAGAGTTTTTTAAGGTGTTATGGTAATTTTATAAAATTATATTTACCCTTAATTACCCGATTTACCTTTAACTATGGTAAATAAAATTTACCGTAGATACTATTCATAATTTCCAAAAATAAAAAGTAGTCTATTAACATAATTTGGACCCAGTGATTCCAAATATGGAATCCATTTTTTCAAATTCAATATAGATAAGCTGCAAAAATGAAATTAATATTAATCCTGTTGTCAAAAGAAAATGAGTTTTTGTTTAAAACATTGCAAAAGATTGAATTGAATTAACCTATGAATTCAATGTAAAATCAATGATAATGACATAAATTATATTAAATGGTAAAAATATATTCTATTTATAATTTAAAACCATTCAATATTATAATTTACTCCTATAAATTATTACGATGAAAAAAGTTGTTTTTAATTAAAATATAGTGTGTTTTTATTATTCATTAAAATATAAAAGTTATTAGAATAATATCAAAACTTTATCCATTGTAAATTTTAATATCCTGATTCAAAAGAAGAAGTTAATTTTGATAAATTTAACATATATACTTTTCATAAAATATATATAAAAAGGGTGCGCCATCGAAAAGGCGGCAAAACTGCATTTTTTAAAATACTTATTTTACCGGAAATGATTATTTTGTTCTCATACCATGTACTAGAAAATTTTTAAGATGAATAATACTGTTATAAAATTCCAAATGTAATTAATAATATTCATAAAGGATAGTTAATAATAATATTACAACTATATATCATTGTTTAGTGAAACCTGGTATTGCATACAACACACGCTATCGAAGAAGGCCGTGATTGCGTGTAATGCAAGCCAAGTCCGGGGTGTGTGTAGTGCAAGACTCCTTTTTTGTCTTGTATAAAAGAATCCAATCATATTTATTTTTTACATTGAATATATATATATATATATATACTCAATGTTGCATAGAATAATTACTATCAAATGAACTTAAAATTGTGTGTGACATGATCCAAGAATAGTGTTGTGTATATTACATGCTAATACGGTGTTGCGTATAGTAAAAGCTAATTTTGGTGTAGCGTACAACACAAGACATAAACGAAATTAAAAGAATATTTTTCAGAAAATCCTAGGGTGTTACAGTAATAATATCAACTATAATAGGAAAAGGTATAAGACCAATTTAAATTTTAGCAACATGGTTTTTACCCAGATCATGGCTTCACGACACCCAAGAATGACTTATGACCAAGTCTCAAGCATTTATATTGTCCAGTATATTGCCTCTAAATTTTAAATAATGAAAAGAAACCAACTTTTCTACCACATTGTGATGTCTTCGACCTGAATACCACTTAATAGGTCCCTTGAACCTGGTAGGCCACATGGCCTCAAGCGTATATCCCCAAATGTCAGAGGCTGCCAACATGCAGCGAGGGACTAAGTTGTGTCCATGGGGAGACTACACCCTCATTAGTATAGTGTATCATAGTTGAAGGAATATAAATGAATTGTGAAAAGTTGATGTAATGTAGTTAAATAGAAGAAGAAAACTGATGAAATAGATAAATATGAATAATAAAGACTGTATCGACTGGAATAATGTTGATGTAATTTAATGTCATTAGAAAACTAGAAAAAATGGATACAATAAAATATGAATGACATGTTCCAAAATGTAAATGAAAACCAAGGCTACTCCAAGAATCCTGGGAACTAACACGGTTATCTACTATCAATCTCTATCCGAATAGAAAACAATCATGGTTTTGAAGTTGTATGATTCCCTTTTTCAACACATGAAACCATGTAATATACTCTGGGTACCAAACAACATCTAGATATGTTGTTAGATAAATCTCATTGGGACACCACCAACGTTGTATATAACCTTATTCATGTCTAAAGGTATATAGAAGTGTGCATGAATGCAGATATTATGTAATGAAAAATGTAAAACATAACTAAATAACAAAGTACCTACTTCATCCCTTGACTGATGTCTAAACATGTAACCTGCTTATTAATTATGTAACTATGATTTAATATAAATATGTCTTGTTAGAAATATCTTGCACAAAAATCACCTCGTGATAGTATGAGAAGTGAAGGTAACCCAGCACAACAATGCAACCTGAAAAAGATATATGGTGAGGACCAAGGAAATGTATATCTCATGGAATGAGAGCTTAGTTGTATATGAGTCTTCCAAAGGGGTAAAAGTGTAATTCATAAATCTTAATCCAATTTATTCTACAATAAGGCACATACCAAGTCCAAGGTGATAGAACAAGGTAAATTGAGGATATGAAAGGACACGACCTTATTGACATTCACCATTTTACCTAATAGTAAATGATGGCTCTAAGGAGTGTAACTGAGGTAGCAGGTAATAATGTAAAGAACCCTACAAGAGTATATCAGGTATCCGAGAAATAGAAAAGAACCATAGTCTTGGTGGGTATCAACCTAATTAAACCACATCCTTGGATTGGAATGGGGTTCCCAAGACCCATGGTATTCTCTTATTAGAATCCACGAGGAGCTCAATTTCGTCCATTCCTATTTAAAATCTAATCATGTAATCATTAATTATTTCCAACCCTTGTCTTCCATTAGTTTGGATAGGTGAATTTATGTTCCATCCATTTAATCAATTCATGATTAACCATTAAGAAATATTCAATTATTGAGGTTCACTCCTATACCTTCCATAAATGTGGTAGGGGGTTCTACAAACATTTATCCATTTTGAAATTTTATTTTTTATTTACATGTTATAAACATAGTATACATTCATGTTCACATTTCACATTTAATAATCAATTAAAGGACTTACCTTAGGCTTTCAAAGTGGTGAGCATACATGGTACAATCCATGATGTAATTATCATTAATAAGAAGACATTTATTATATAGAGGCTCACATTTTGGATGGTTAAGAATAGGCACACCTGAATGGTTGCTCAAAAGTGCCGAAAAACTAAAACTCAATTTTGGCATAATATTTGACATTAGGTAGATTGATTTGTGGGAATAAACACTAACAACTAATCAAATATTTTGAAAGATCATAACCTTCAGAATATAACATGTATAATTAAGGATTGTATATCTAAGAAATGATTTCTGGTGAAATCATTTGTCCCCACATGAATATTCTAAAATAAACAAACATTAGGGATGTGTTATTGTCCACCCACCATAGGATTCTACGGCTCTCCTCTCTAGTATCATCCCTTGATATTCATTGGATCAGAGTAAATATTTGAAAAGGTGATATTGCTCACATCATGATAGATATGTCGAGAGAAATATATCAAGAGAATGGATAAAGAGTAACAAATTACTTATCAATGCACATCCAACATGACAATAGGAATCTCGATCGGTTGTTAGACGAAGGAGATCTCATGATTCCAAGAGTTCAGCTTCAAAATATCCAAAATGATAGAAAAGGGATTCATCCCGCTAGTTCAGGGATTAGGGAGGAGGAGAGGGTAAATATAAATTATGGTCATTTTTTTCATTTTACCCAGAATTTTAGCAAATTCACAGTTTTTCTGCATGGTTTGTCAAACTGTACTCAAATTTTGTAATAAGGATCTGCCTTAAATAACATCCTCCACACTGTTTGATCAAATCGTGTTCAAGTCATGAACTTGTACCTTTGAAAAAGGGGTGTTCACACGGTTAGGCCACATAGTCGTGTGCTAACCATGCGAGGTGGATCTTTTTGTAAAAATTCAATCTTCTTGGTTAGGAAAACAGTGAGAAATTCTGGCATGGTTTACTACAAACCATGAGCCAAGCCAGTTTTCCAAAAAAAATATGGGTTTCAAGTTTCGAAAAATCCAAGGACACCCTCAAAACAATTGTTTACTCATTAACCATCCATATTTGGTCAAAAATAAATATTTAGGCCATAAATTAAATGTTCCATACTTGAGTGATAACTGGGTTCTTACATAATATCATGAATATAATTTTGAAAATACATCAATGTTGTGGGTGTCGATTCCTTATGAAGAAGAATACCTCGATCAAATGGCTGATTCAAAAGAAAAGTGCAAAACTATAAGAAACTCCCATCATTAGGGAATAAAGTGAAGCATTTCTTGAAGAGTTCACCATACTCTCTGCAGATCACGAGGTAGAGTTATCAATAGAACTTGTACCCAGAGCTACAACTGACTCAAAATGTCCCTATAAGATGGCCCCGATAATAACACTCCATGTTTTTATAGACCTTTTTTTGAATAAATAAAATGTAATTTATACCATGAAATGAAATACGTATAAAATTTCTTTGACATAGAACATACATTTCCAACATTTCATGCAACACTAACTTGGTCTACGATACACGTAACATCGAGTTTGTCTACGATACATGCATCATATATTTTCTACAAAAAATCATTGTTTTTATTATTTCAATGAGATAATTATAAAATTGCCATAAAACATAGCTATATGAACATTAATGACTAATCATCAAATATCTTTATAAATGATTTATATAAATGAATAATACTGATAATAAATGATATGTTTTTTTGTAGTTCTTCTATGTTTAAAAATACCCTTCTCTCAAATAAACTGCTTTTAATATCCTTTTTCAAAAAATAATATAATTAATTTTAATTTTTCTAAATATCATGGTTTTATTAAAATGATTCAAACTACACTTAAATTCACCTCCATTTTATAAATATCAAATATACTATTTACCTGTACGATAAACTACCGCCTCACAAAACAATGATTGTTAATTTCTGTTTTACCGCAAACCATGGTAAAAATTATGATTGAAATTGTGTTTTATGTTTAATATATTAAATTTATTATTTTATAATCTCATATATTAATTTTACAACAAATATATCATTTATTTAAATTTGGTATAATTATGATAATTTTGTTTGAGGAATTGTGGAATACAACCCCTTCAAAACGATGTGATTCATTCACAGACTACATCGAATGATTTATGTATTGTTTTAGTAAAATTGTACGATATATAAAACTATAAATCCAATATAATTATACTATAAATATATCCAATTTCATGTCATTTTCTTTTTTTCTTTCAATATGAAAATTATAATGGAAACAATGTTCATCTTTACGTATGGCTTAACATCTTCATGAACAGTTTATTCCATTTCATATTTAGTGATGATATAGATTATTATAATATAAATATAATGGATATAAATGATATTTATATAATTATTTACATTATATTATCATCATATATACACAAGGACCTACAATATAAAAAATGAAACCACATGCATTGAACAAAAAAAACATTTACTAAAGTGAAACATTTATATCAGACTATTAACAAAAGGGTAATATAAGGTCATAGTAGAATGATATATTTTATTTGGTACAAGAATATTATTCAAAAAATAAGGGATAATAAACATATATTTTCTATACAGGATACTAGTACTATTACAATTATTTTCAAGACACAAGGTCAGGGGATTTCATCTCAATTTTTTTTCTCGTGAAATGCATGCTATATTAAGAACTCTTCCCCGTTTTTGTGGTTTATGTACTAACCATGATTTTAATCTATTTATAATATAATATTATTATGGGTGTTAACATATCCATTTTATAAACATTCATTAATGGGTTTTATGTTTCAAATGTTACTGAATCGGTAAAAATGTTTTGTCTCAATTTTCTTTTTTGAGACTCTTGTTTTGTTATACACCTAAGAACTTTTTTGAGGTGTATATACTTCAATTTTACGTGTTATTTTAGTAATATACTTCCATTAATCATATTTTCTGCTTCATGTAATTTTATTTTCTTTTATGGGGATTATGATCCCGAGTTACCATGATATAATTGGTTTTTGATATAATCTCATCATTTTTCAAGATAATTTATATGTATGCCTCATTCATGTAATATTTTTATTCATCTATCAATAAAACTCATGAGTTTACATATCCTATGTTTATTCAAGATATACACATCCGTTAGTACCAATTTTTACACTTATTTTTAATTATGATAATGATTTCAATTAAAATAATAAAATATCTCCATCTTCTGTCAGAATTCTATTCTAGTCAAAAATCCATGTTTTCAAAAATGTTTTTAATTTTTTTGTTTCAAGATATCATTGAAAAATATTTTTACAGAAAAAATGTTTTTATTTTTTTTATTAATTTAAATTCTTCCATTATATGTTTTAAAATCAATTTTTTAATAAAATGTTTTTTGCTATAAGAAGCCTTTTTCAATGAAGAAAGGATATTTTTCTCATGAACTATTTTTAAATATATTTAAATATCATTCCCCATCTAATATTACATACATTGTTGTTACTAATTTTTTATGCAGAAATTATTCAATGTTTCCATTCATATTCTTCCTCTGAATGGATTATGTTTTGATGGAATGATTTTTTGGAAACTCATTTTTGTTTAACATGTTATATGATTTGGAATCCTTCTTGTATTCATGGGTTTTATTATGTTAAAATGATTATGAGACATATATAATTCCATAGGTTATTATATGATTACATGTTTATAATACCCACTTTATATCATGGGTTATTATATGATTATTTATTATTCTATTGAAAATGTTTGAATGATTTCACTATGAGATGAGTAAGACCTATATATCCCTCCAATGAATTGGGTTAATATTTATATCTCATTAGATATACTATGATTTCCATGGGAATGAAGCTTGTCTAATAAGATGGCCATGGGATTGATCCATGACTACTAAGATGGTATGAGGAATGATCTCTAGGTACTATGATGTCCAATGGAGTGAACCATGACTACAATGGTGGTATGGGGAGTGGATTTATTCTACCATGGTCTTCGAAATGATTCCTTGGATATAATGGAAATCACATTATATGATTTTGTGTCTGACCCAATTCCATGATTTATCTTTTTGTTATGGTTTCATGGATTTCTATAGTTATTTTATTATTATTCATTTATTATTTTAAACCATTTTTTATTCCATGATTCATGTAATGATATCTGATATTTAGGGTAAGATATTAAATTTTCATGATCATATCATCATACCCATATCCTCCTGTTTATGTATACATGTCTCCTTTGTTTACCCGTTCTGAGAATCTATTCTCACCACCTTTGTATGCTTTCCTTCCCCTAGATTATAATGATATGTATTATGTTAGATGTTTCTAATAAGAGTTCTATTAAAAAAGAACCTAGTTGGAGATGATGTCGCTTATTTATGTTCCATTGATTATTCTTCCATGATTCCAAAGGCACTATACTATTTAGCTTCTTTGGGAATCTATTTGTAAAATGATTAATTATTCTGTAAAAGTTATTTAAATTTTATTTTTAATAATTTAGTTTCAGTATTGTTGGTATTAGAGAAAATTTATTGTTAACCATTATATTCTAGGATTAGAAATCCTTATTATGAACCCTAAGGACATGTCTAGGGGCAAGTCTATGCATAAGCATAAGTATAGGAAAATGTCCATGAATTTATGTGAAGGGTATAGTGAGAGGTTTCCTAGTAATAAATCCATGTAAGGATACTAAATTGGATGTGGATCAAGCACAATAGTACTTATGGGTAATAACTCTAATATGATGTTCCAAGCCTGACAGAGTGTAATTTGGTACACGACAACATGCCCTATTACTCCTAGTTTGACACTTCTAGGTGTATTATTTGGTTTGAAAAAACTATTAATTACTCATTTTTAAGGATTTAAATATTAGTTGGATATTAATATCCTAGGATAAAACTATAGTGTCATATATTAAAGAAGTTGTCATATGGTAGACATCCTATTAGTGATCATTAATTATTATTATAACAATCTCTTATTCTAGTCATTTTATAGTCAATGGATGGAACCATAAGGGACCACATTAATTGTTATTATGATGGAAAATACTAGGATTTCATATTATAAAATAGAATTCTACATGAGATGGAATGAAAATCCTCATTGGTATGATCACATAGAATTCTGAACATATGAATCATGGTAGACATCCAAATGAAAAAATTATAGAAGATAATTCTATTGTGTCATCAATTATGTAACTTCCTCCTTAAATTAGATGATATTATGATTCAATTTATTCAAAAAATATATTTTTATAAGAATAAAAAATATTATATGTTTTGTTGTGTTCGGAGAATGAGAAAGTCATTCTGGGTGTTTATTGGTTAGAAGGAAGAACAGATAAGAGGTGGAATATAATCAAGAATACATGGAAGAAATATAATATTGATTCCATGGAATTGGATGAGTAAAATAAATTAATTTTTGTATATTTTATTTTACTAGAATTATTCATACCAAGATACTGAAAGAGTTCCTCGAATTGAAGTAAATGGATGATGAATCTATCAGTACCTATGAGTCAAATTTCCCAAGACATATGCGGTACACATCAGGAATTATCATCCAAATAGAATATAATGTTCTTAAATGTCTTAAATACATGTCTTATAAGGGTTTTATCCATAAGATACATTAGTATCTATGAAGATATTATGCATTATGCAATCAGGGATCAAATAGTTGTAAGAGACACATATCAATCTCATGGTTTTGAAAAGAAAATGAAAATGGAGTATAAAGGATAACCTAAAAACCATATAGAACATAAGATATTATTTATTTTAGGATCTTTGTATGGGTAGAAGAATTGAAGAATTTTTTTTATGGGAATAACAAATGTTTTTGGTGTGTAATGAAAGGTTATCGTGTGATTGATTATCAAAGTTATGTGAATATGTTTGCTATCAATGTAAATGTGGAAAAGGAATATTGAAAGAACCTCCCACAATTTATTTCTTAAAGTGTATGGAGAATGAGAATTATGCTGACCACAACCCAAAACCAAGGGTTGGTGATGACGGTAGACTCCGGAAACCTCTTATGTCAAGGGACAAGGGGAAATCTCTTACTATATCTATTTCTAGTGAGGGGTCTGATAATGATGTGATGAAATGTATAGTTACAAACCACTTTATATCTACTAATGTAATATTTGATTCTGGATCTACCCAATCATTCATATCTAATGAATTTGATAAGGGTGATAATATTCAACCTAACCAATTAGATTTTAATGTAACCAAAAAAACCACTAATGTTCTGATCATTACATCTCAAGTCTATGATTGATCTGTAGTTTGAGATTGTGGAAATGTTATTCCTTCTAATATTTCCACTCATCATTTTGAAGAATATGATGTCATATTAGGTTGGGAGTCTATTTATATTAATAAACCCCAAATCAATTTTCAAGGAATGAATGTTACATTTGTTATTTTAAAACCTCATATGATCATACATTAATGTGATCATATTTATGAATTTCTTGTGGAGAATAAATCCACTGTATTATACTTAAATCCCATTAAAGGGAATTTTTATCTCAAATGGATGGAGATAAATACGACATTGATGATATGCATAATGTTTTGGATTTTTTGTATGACATTACCAAATAGTTTCCCAGTCTTACACTAAAATGTGATGTTTATTTATTAATATAACTCATACTTGGTTCCACAATAATTTTATTGAATACTTATACAATTGCCTCAATTGAGTTGAAATCATGTAAGAAGAAACTAAAAAAACATTGATACGAGATTCATTTGACCAAGTGTGTCACATTGGGTGGACTAGTTATTTTGTGAAAAGTAATGATTGATCAATGGGTCTCTACATTGATTTTTAGGAGTTGAGAAAGATCACAGTCAATAAAAATTTCATATTCCCCATATTGATGTATTTTTTTAATCAATAGTTTGGAGCTCAATACATTTCCATTATTTACCATCATTCTTGATATCATAAATTGATGTTCAAGAAGGATGATAATCCAAATATGACATTCCATAAATGGTATAGTAAGTATGAATATATAATAATGTTTGTTGTTGTTACTAATTTCCCAATTATATTACTGAATTTAATGAAAAGAGTCATTATAGATTACGTCCATTATTTTGTGGTAGTATTTATAGTTGATATTCTTATGCATTCCAAGATCATGTACGAGTATGATGATCATGTAAAAATTGTACTAAGTACCCTAAGGAAGGAGAAGATAAGTGAAAAATTTTAAATTTGGTAATTTTGGTTGCAAAAGGATTCATTTTTTTGGTCATATAATATCATGAGATGGTATATCAGTAGATCCATCAATTAATGAGGATAACGAATGCTGATCTAGACCAACCATGGTGACTGAGATATATATATTTTTTGTTTTAGCTTGATATTATCGATATTTTGGGAGAATTTATAATGACTATGTAATCATATGACAAATTTAACATGGAATAGTTTAATCTTCTATTAGATAGATGAATATGAGGGAAATGTCATGGAATTAAAGAGAGAGTTGGTAAATTCCCCAATGCATACATTACCCTAGAGTGGAGAAAGTTTTTTATTATATAGAGATGAATTAAAGAAGGGATAGGATGTGTTATTATGATGAATAAAATGGTTATAGTCTATGCCTCAACACAGTTGATGAATCATCAGAAAAATTATCAAAAAACATTATTTGGAGTTAGCAGAAGAATTTTTTTTATTAATGATATGGTGTAACAATAATAATGAAGAAATGTGTGTTATATATAATGATCATAAAAGTATAAAATATATATACAAACAAATGGAGAAGATGATGTTCCAGAGAAGATGGTTAGAGTTGAAAAATGATTATGACTACTCAGTACAGTACTTCCTAGGGAAAGCAAACAAGGGGATCATTGATTTAAGTTAAAAGGATCATGTTAGAATATCCAGGATGAGGATAAAAAATGATCGAATATTTCTATATTTACATGGGATGAATATAGAAATAATAATTGATCTGGAAAAATAGTAACATCCTTAAATGAGGGCTAAATCATATATTTAAGTAAAAATTAAGGAGGTGAAAAAGGAATATTAAGAGATAAAAAATAATGTTTTAAATTATATTGAGTTTAACCATGATCATGATGGAATTATAATGTTCAAGAGCCTTGTATGTCTTCTTTACATACAAGATTTGATGAAGGATCTGCTAGAGAATTCTCTTAGTTCAACTTTCACAATTCCTCCTAGAATTATGAATATGTATATGGATTTTAATGAAAACCTACGGTGGGAGGGAATGAAGAGAGAAATAACAGATTATGTATCTAGGTGGTTTGTTTTCCAGTATGCTAAAGTTGATAAAAAAATTAAAAAGGGGATAATGCCTCCATTTACAATACTAGAATATAAATACGGGTAAATCACTATAGATTTTATCTTTTGACTAACAATAACCTATAATGGTTTTAATGATATATGTTTGTTATTTAATCACGTTACTAAGTCATCACACTTCATTAATATCAGAGAACACATCTATATAGACCATATTATGTTGATATATATTAATAAAGTGGTATGTTTTAATGGAGTACAACATTACATTGTATAAGTTAAGGATATAATGTTTACCTAAATGTTCTAGTGAATTTTTCAGCTGAAACATTATACAAAATTAGATTTTTTCAGTTCTTATCATTCTCATTTAGAATTTCATTTTAAAATAACAATTCAAATCCTAGAGGATATGTTGAGATCTTGTTTTTTAGATTACGAAGTTCTTGGGATAAACACCTTACGATAGTTGAGTTTTATTACAATAGTATATTTCATTCAAGCATTCATTTGGAATCATATGAAGACCTATATGTGAAGATATTTTTAGCTACAACATATTGGGTTGAGTATGTAGAATGGTAGATATTGGGAACTGAAATCACTGATAAAATGGTTGAGAATATTAGAACCATTCATCAAAATATCTTGGAAGCTCAATGTTGGTAAAAATGTTACAGTTATAACTCTCAGCCTGATCTAAAATTTGAATTTGGTGAAAATGTGTTTCAACGAATCTCACCCTAGAAGAATGGTATGATATTCAGGATGAAAGGGAATCTAATAACTATGTATATAGGTCGCTTTGAAATTCCTGATCATATCTGGACAATATTCTATCAATTGGAAGTTCCTCTGATTGCCTATCAAGAACATAATGGGTTCCATGTATCTCTCCGGACTAATTACATACCAGACTCATCAAATGTACTGAACATAGAGGTCATGCTTCTAGATAATGATCTTTCATTCAAGGAACAACCTATTGATATTCTATACTGATTAGAAAAATTTCAACAATATAAGACCACTAACATGGTAAATGTTTTGGGAATAAATAAACAGTTATAGTATGTCACATTGAAACATGGGGATATTATGATGTAGAATTATACTTATTTATTTTTACATGAATGCAAAATTTTGATGGAGAGATTCATTTTATGGTGGGAGAATATAACACCCAATGTTTTATGGACCTTTTTTCAAAATAAATATATTTTTGTTTATATCATGAAATACAATAATTCAAAATTTCTTTTCACATGGTAATAACTATTCAAACGTTACACACAACACCAACATGGTGTATGATACACACAACACTTATTTGGTGTGGGATACACGCAACACATAGATTCTATGAAACATATTTCTTTTATAATTATTAAAATTATATAATTATAACCTAGTCATTATATTTAGTTATATGAATATTTATAATGACTTTTAAATTTTTAATAAAGTGTTTTTATAAAAATTAAACATATCGATAATAGAAGATATGATTTTTGGCAATTTCCTTCTATGTTTAAAAATTCCTTTTTCTCTAATGAACAACTTTTAATTTTCGTCATTGAAAAATTAAAAATATAAATTTATCTAAATTTATAATTTATTTTGATAAAATAGAATTAAATTTTGAACATATAATGTTGAAGATATATTTGGCATATTATTTTGGATTTTTCTGACAAACATCGTTTTTGGATGAATAGTGATAAATACATGATTTAAAATAAAAAACTGCTTATTAATTTAATTAATCGATAATGATAAATAATATTTTAAACTATTTTAAAAGATTATTGAGACATTATTTTTAAAAATTAATCCAATTTTTATAATTGGATCAAATTTCACGTTTAAATTGTAATGAAAAAGACAGCAACCATTTGATCATTATTTCATTAAAAATGCACCTTATCAACCCGACCACTATATTAGTTTAACTTAATTTTTGACACCAATGTGATTAGAATTTTGATAAATTGATCCATTTTTTTAGTAAGAATAATTTCTAATTTCTAATAATATTAACTTTGTATTTGTCCAAATATATTAGTGGAGGTGACTAAAATTAATTTCATCAGTTAAGAGAAAATTTTGGTTAATAATGTATAAACGTTAAATATAAAACAGAAAATGACCTATAAACTTTTCCAACACTAATTTTCTAGAAATTATTCATCCATGATCATTATATTATTGATTTTTTTTGGTTTTTTATGAATTTTATTAGTTAAAAACGAGGGTAAACCTAACGTAGTTTAAAAAATTTCATGAGTGTCCTTTCCCTTCCCTATAAAAGAATCAAAATCTACCCACTTCTCTACACCTATGAAAGACCATTAAATGCCGAAAAGTACCTCAATTAATCTCCCAAAATTAATAACTTACTCCATGAATCATCCCTTGGTGTATAGTTTATTCCAAGGAATCCATCAGGATCAAACCAAACAGAGTTACCTGATTAAGAGGAAATGTCTTCTCTCAATATCATTTCATTTATTTCCCTTCTACACCCCACAACTCTATTTGATACATTATATTATGATAAAAACTAGTATCACTAATATAATAGTATATTTTTTTGACAGGGGGTTAACCTAAAATTACACACACCTCCCTCAAATAGATATCAAACATGCTTTTTACGTGTATGGCGAACTATCACATCACTAAATGATGATTGTTCATTTATTTTTTACCAAAATTTATAGTGGAAATTATAATGGAAAATTTGTCAATATATATCACATATTATTCTTTTTTTTATAATCTTACATATTTTTTATAACACACAGATTTTTTTCCATTTTGTGTAATTATGATAATTTCCCTTGAGGAATGTGGACTACCACCCCCTCAGTGTGATGTGATTCGTTCACACACTGCATGTAATGCATAAAATATGGATTTTTAGAAATTATGTGATATATATAAGATTTAAATTCTACCGTAATGATATTATATACATATAAACATTTATTTCATTTTCATTCTTTCTTTCAATATGATCATTAAAACAGAAACACCGTTCTTGCATACGTTTGGCTTACCAACTCCCTGAATGGTGTATTCTATTTCACACTTATTTAATAAATAGATCATTATAATATAACTATACTAGATTTTAATGTTATTTAGATCATTATTTACTTTTTATAATCATTATATAATTAAAAAAATTTACAATATTACAAATTAAGACATATTTGAAGAACTAAGTGAATATTACCCGATGTGAATCCTTAACATAGGATTGTTAACAAGTTGGTAATATAAAATCATAATCAAACCATATATGGTATTATGTATAAGAATATTAATATTTCAAATATTTATAATAAACTTATATTTATTATAAAGGAATCTTGAATGAGTATGATGATATTCAAGACATAGGGTATGGGGATTTCATCACACTTTTTATTCATGGGATATACATGCTATATTCACCACTTATTACATTATTGTGATGTACATACTTCCAATGAATTTATTCAATTTATCATATAACTAAATTTATGTGTATTAACCAATAAATGTTATTAACATTAATTCATGGGGTTTATGTTTCAAATGTTACCAAATCGGTAGAAATTATTTTTATCGATTTTCCGTTTTTGAGACTCATGTTTTGTTATGCACCTAAACAACTTTTCAAGGTGTATATAGTTCCATTTTACATGTTATATAATGAATATACATATTTTCATGATATTTTAAAAATCATGTAATTTTATTTTCGTAAATGGAGACTATATCCAAAGATACCAAGTCCTATGTTTTTTTTAGAAACTCTCATCACTTTTCGAGATTTTTTAAGTATATGATTCCTTTAATGTAATCTGTTGATCCATCTCTAAATATTACACATGAGATTCTTTATCAATTATTTATTAAATATTTCATTCTTTTTTATTACCACTTTTTCGACATCTATGTACTTAGGATAAAATTTTATTTAAAATCATATCGTCTCTCTGTCTCTTTGGTCATAAATCTATTTTATTCATAGACATATGTTTTTGAAAATGTTTTCAAAAATAATTTAAAAATATTCATTAATATAATTTTCAAGGAAAGAGGTATTAATTTTTTTTTGTTTTCAATGCTTCCTTTCTATGTTTTCAAATCAATTTGTATAGAAAATGTTTTCAAAAATGTTTTATGTTATAAAAAGAAAATTTCTAATAAGAAATGATATTTTCAAAAAAAAATTTAAAGTGATTTAAAAATTATTCCTATTATAAGATAACATCCATTGGTGTTACACATTCCTTAATGAGTAAATTATTAAATGTTTCCATTCATATTATTTCTCTAAATAGATTATTTTTTTATGGAATGATGTTTATGAAACCCATTTCCCTTTCATGGATTATATGATTTCACCACCAACTTCTTGTCAGCATTTATGTTTATGATGAAATGATTAAGAACACTATCTATTTATATAGGTTATAATAAGATTACATGTTTATAATACCCATTTAATTTGATGAGTTATGTTATTACTATTTCTGATCTTTTTTTTGCATGTACAAATTATTTGAGCATGATATTGGTGGAACAAATATCTCCGTAAAATGCATTGGGTAATAATTTTTATCTCATGAGATAGACTAAAATTCTTTTTGTAATGATGCTTTAGTACTATGATAGCCATGGTGGTGATCCAAGACTATAAATATGGTATGAGGAGTGAACTCAAGCTACTATGATCACGATGGGAGTGGACCATCACTATAAATATGGTATGGGGAGTGAATACATACTACCATGGTTGTCTTGTAAGTAATGCCCTGGTTACTATATAATACATTTTATATGCTAATGTTTCTACCACAAATTCCATGTTTTCTCACCATTTTATGCTTTAATGGCTTATCCTATTTATTTTATTATTATTCATTTCTCAAGAACTGATAATATTTTTTCTATTATTCAAATTGTGATATTTTATTTGAAAAGATTTATCTTATAATTTCATGGTAACATTCTCATACCCTTATTCTCATGTTTATGATTACATATATCCCTTATTTACTATTAGTGAGAATCTGATCTCACCACCTTTTTATGTTTTATTTTCCCCAAGCTATGATGACATGCATTATGAAAATGGTGTTGAAGAAGGGTGATATTTTGAGTAAATAAGGTTTCCTTATGAGTTTTCCATTTCTCTATGATTGGAAAATCACAAACACTTTATCTTAAAAAAAACTATTTTTCCCTAAGGATTAATTTCATAACGACAATTTCACTTCTCTATGGAAAATTTTATCCTTATCTATATTTTAATAATTTCATTTTATAATCTATATTAATAAAACTCATTTTATTAATAATTCTAAAATGTGGATTCTTATGTAAAACCTTGGAATCTTGTAATTAATTGGATATAGAGTGTTCTGTTTTCAGCCTCTGAATTATCTAAAATTTAGACTCAGAATTCTCTGAAATTCAGACTGAGAATTCTCTAAATATCATACTCAATATTCTCTCAAATTCAAACTCTAAATTCTATAAAATTTAAAATACGACTTCTATGATATCTGGACTTCAAATTCATTGAAATTTATAATCTGAATTATTTTAAATTCATACTCCGAATTTTTTGAAATTCATACACCGAATTACTAGAAATTCAGATTCTGAATTCTATTAAATTCAGACTCTATATTATCTGAATTTCGGATCCCAAATTCTATGAAATTTAGACTTGGAATTCTCTGAAAATGAAATTATGAATTCTCTGATATTTAGACTCCGAATTCCTCAGAATTCAGGCTCCTAATTACATATAATTCCAAATCTGAATTCCTTATATTTCAGACTCTGAATTCCTCAAAATTAGGAATCTTAATTTCTCATAATTATGACTATTAATTCCTCAGAATTAGAACTCTAAATACCTTATAATTCAGACTCTAAATTCTATAGAATTTAGACACGGAATTCCATATAATTTTGTCTCTGAATTCCATGTTATTTAGATTCTGAATTCATTTGAATTCAGAATCTGGAATCTATTGAACTCAGATTCGGAATTCTTTGTGAAACAGAATATACATGTCCATATCATATAGTCCCAGAATGTTTATTTGGTTAGACTGTGAATTATATTTTTTCCATAGACTCCAAAAAATATATTTGATTAAGAAATTTCATTTTCCTAAAACTAGTTATTATTATAAAATGATTTCAATCAATTTGTTTCTAACAAACACTTGTTTGAGTAAGACATGTACATATCCCTTCAAAATTCAAGGTAGAATATGACTGTTTGAGGAGGGAGCTGTCCATTGGAGTTTTTTCTATATATATGCGCTCATTTTAATGAGATGACAATAGTTCCATAAATCTAGAGATTACATGTAGTTGAAGTGTTATCTAGAGAGAGAGACTCTCATGCCTTTTTCATACTGAACATCTTTTTCATCTTTATTACTGAAACTCTAATTTTTGCTGAGTATAATCGAGTGATTCTAGGGATAAGAAGCGAAAGGTACCAAATACCTTAATGTTCGATCACTTATGGGGATAGAAAAACATATTATCCAAATACATTAAAATCTAAGGGCTTGCTGGGATAGCAAGACAGATTATTATATTCATATCGAGGTCTTACCCTGGTGTGGGTAAGACCGAATTTTTGAAAATACTAATCAATGGACCATTATCCATGTTTGTTGTATATCGTAATATTTGGGATAAATGATTTCATACTTGATACATATTTTTTTTAAATTTTATTTCCATAGTATTTTGATATAGGCAAAATGTATAACCTTCTTATACATTCTTATTATTTTATGTAATCTGATAAATAGGATTACATACGCTTTAAGGTAGAATATTTATCTTGGTAATGTTTCCATAAGTTTCATTTCTGGAACCATATTTATGGAACCTAGAAAGATTGTATTATAGAAATATTTTTGGGTTTGTTAATTTACCTTGTTTATCCTAATAAACATTTTTACCTTACATTTAAATATAATTGTTTTTAAAAATAAAATTCAACACCCTCATGTAATTGAGAATCTACATTCTAATTTTGATCTTATAAATGGTATGAGAGCTAGATCTGAAATACTGATATACACATATAAGTATTATTGCTCATGTTTTCCTTCTTCTAAATTTTCTTGATTAACTTTTAATGATTATGTTTTGCTTAAATTTATTTTTTCTTTATTTATAAACCATTTCTATTAACTAGTTTCTTGGAAAGATATTTTCTTATTGAATGGATGAAATGAATATGGGTTCTAATGGAAATTAAAATCCTACCAGTCCACCTATATTTAATGGTAATGATTATTAGTAATCGATATATTTAATGAATAAATTGGTTATTAATAATAGAGTAAAAAATTATTTCATGCTTACTAGAGATAACAAAATTCCTAACAGGGAAGTGAAAACATTCTACAACCATGAAAAATCATAATATAATCTAAATTACAAGGTACACAATATGTTTTTGTGTTCTATTAACAGTAATATATATTGTTAAATTTCATATTGTGATGTTTGAAACTGTATCTGGAAGAAACATGATGTTACACATTTTGGTTCTTCAGAAGTGATAGAGACTATAAGAGTTATGCTTAGATCATAATATCATTGAATTCTATTTCCTTTTGAAGAACCTGTTTTCAATGTAAAAAAAATATTTATGACCATTTTCAATAGTATACAATAAATGGAAGGGAAATGTATTGATGATGAAGCTCTTGGGGATATGATTATTTACATCATGCCAAATGATTGGGAATCAAAAATGATAGCTATTTGTGAGAATAGGAAAGTATCTTCAATTAATCATGATGATATTTTTGGAACCCTTCTTAAAGATAAATTCAGAATGAAAAGAGATGTTTATATAAATAAAAGAAGAATTGAAATGGATGTTTATCATTTACTTCTACTAATTTCCAGACACCAGAAATATTTACATGATCCAAGTCAAAGAAATTCATAGCTATGTTAGAATCAAGTGAAAGAGAACATTCTGAAAATGATCTAGCTAATCTCTCTTGAATAATGATCAAGATAGTGGGAAAGAAAATATTTTAGAATAAATTCAAAAGGAAATAATGAAAAGAAAATACAGGATCAGAAGTAACTTGATATGAATGTAATGGGATGGATACATCAGTCAAGATTATCTAGTGCTCAAAAGAAAAGATAGAGAGGAAAATAATTATGAGAGAAATAAAAATAAATATTACAATAATATGGCTAAGAAAGTTTTGAGAGAAAACGAATCCTTGAGTGCAACTGGTGGTGACTCATATGATGATTCTTAATATTATGAATCAACTGAATAAAAGAATTTTGGTCTACTATCAAAAATACACATTTAATATAATTATTTTATAAAAAATGTACATAATTATGAATCTATTACTAATGTTTCTTTGAATGAAATTTGTTTAAATGAATTATATGATGAATCTGTAGATGATGAATCTTCCTTGACAAGAAGATAATACATTTCACTCTTTTAATGAAGGTTCTAGATTTTCAAAACATATTGAAAAAGGAAATTTAAAAATAAAAACGAATTTAGAGATAAGAAATTCTAGAATTTATGTTTTAAATAATGAGGTATCAGATCATTCTAAATATCTATATTAGAAGATTTTTTTATTTTGAATGTGTTTTAAAATGTCTTAAGGAAGTTATTTAGGATATGGATAAACTTTATATGGATCATGAAAATATAATTTTATAGAAAAATATTTTAGAGGCTAACTCAAGTCCTAAAACTAATGTTGTTGAGGAAAAAAAATTTGTTATTAATCTTAAGTTAGAAATACTTTCATTAAGGAAAAGTTGTAAAGCATTAACTCTTGTACATAAATCATTGATAAGATATTTTCCAAAATTCTTTCTTTGATGAATCAATATGGATTTCATTATACCTATTCTAAACCTATTTTTAGTAATTACAATTTTTCAGAAAAGTGCACCATTTTCACTAAACTTCAATGTGGTGGATATTGTGAGAAAAATTATTCATTAAAAAAACCAAGTATTTAGGTTTTCATAAAGCTTATATTTCTACAAAAATGTGGATTCCAATAATCATACATTTTAAAGTTTTCAGATCTAATAAATTATGGATTTTGAAAGTCAAAATATTTTATTTTCAAGAAAATTAATATAGTACCCACATTTATACTTGGTACTTGGATAGTGGATTTTCCTAGAATATGATAAGTAAATAAACATATTTGAAAAGATTATCAATACAAAAAGAGGAAAAGTAACTCTCAAAGATAATTCTCATGGAGAAATGTTCTTTATTGGTAACATTGATCTTCATGGAAAAACATTGATTTAAAATGTTTTATTTGTTATGTGTCTAAAGAAAAACCAAATTAGAATAAGCAAATAATGTGATGATGTTTACCTTGAGAATTTTAGGAATGATAAATTAATAGTACATAATTAAAAAGGACAGTTTATTTTTTCCTCCCATAGGTATTTGAATTTATACACACTAAACATAGAAGACCTTAGGATCCAAGATCAACCATTCCTTAGTGCAATGGAAGATCAGTCTTGTTTATGGAATAGAATGTTAGGAAAATGTAACTTTAGGAACCTATGAAAAAACTCAATGAAAAGACATGTTAATGACCTATTGGAACATATATTTGTTTATTCAATAGTTTTTTATCATTGTTAATATGGAATGAATCATAAACCAGAATTTAAATCAATAGGTGGATTCTCAACTTATGATGCGTTACAGTTAGTTCATATGGAATTTTGTGGTCTAACACAAACTGGTTGTATTGGAAGAAAATGATATTTATTTTTCATAGTTTATGATTACAGTAGATTTACCTAGGATTATTTTATACCAAATAAATATATGGCTTTTTTCTTATTTCAAAATTTATATAAACCATGTTAAAAAAGAGAAAACCCATCCTTTTATAACAATTCATTGTGATCATGTAGGATAATTTCAAAATAAATATTTTAAAATATTTTGTAGTAATAAATACATTACTCATAATTTCTCATCACCAAGAACTCCTCAATAGAAAGGTATTGTTGAAAAAAGAAATAGAATGATTTAAAATATAAGTAGAACCATGATGAGTGAATATTATATTTCTATGTACTTTTGGGTTGATGTTTTTAGTACTGTTTCTTATATTATAAATTGAGTTTCATTCAGACCTTTTCATAACAAAACTCCTTATGAATTTTGGAATGGTATGAAATCTAGAGATTATTACTTCAAAGTATTTGGTTACAATGTATTCATTCTGAATACTAAATATAACATACATAAGTTTGATCCCAAATCTCTTTATAGAATTTTCTTAGACTACTCTACAACTTCTACGACTTATAGAGTTTTCAATAATAACCATTGTACTGTTGAAAAATCGTGGATGTTATATTTGATGAAACTGGTCCTTTTGATTTAAAACAACACAATCCTACATCTTCGGATGTGTTTTAAAAAACTATTGTCAATCCATGATTGAATATCCTTATAATAAGGATATTTTTCAAGAAAATATTTCTGAAGTATTTACCCTAGAAGAATCCCTATAAAATGTTGATGAACAGGTTTTAAAAAACCCAAATTAGTTATTTCATCAGAATAATCTCAGTGATAGTATCATTGGTGATGTAAATCAACATGTAAGTACTATTGGATTCTTATGAAAATTATTCAAAAATCTATAATTCCTTTCCTAAGTAGAAGAAAAAAGTACTTATAATGTTTTTAGGTGATGATGATTGGATTAAATTGATGCAAATGAGCTAAATTAATTTAAAAGGAATATTGTCTGGACCATGGTAGAAAGACCTAAGAAAACTTCTGTAATTGGGGTAAAATGGGTCTTCATAAATAAATGTGATGAAAATGGAATCATGGTATAAAATAAATATAGATTAGTTGCTAAAGGATATAATAAAAAAGAAGGAATAGATTATGAAGATACATATTCTCCGGTAGCTAGACTTATATCTATTTTTATTATAATTTCCATTGCAAAATTCATTAATTCCATACTTTTTAAAATGGAATTAAAATGTTATTTACTTAATGATTATGCTAAAGTGTACGTTTATGTTGAACAACCTCAAGTTTTTGAATACTCATAACATTCTGAATATTTTTTAAACAAATCAAAGCTTTATTTGGATTTAAAAAATCCCATAGATCTCGGTATGATAGAATTTCATGATTTTTGTTACATAACAATTTTGTTAAGAAAGCTGCTGATCCAATTATTTTTATAATGAATGATAAGAAAATTGTTTTAATTTTTCAAATTTATGTTGACGACATTATATTTAGTTCATCCAAGAAATATTTAAATGATTAGTCCGTGAATCTAATGAAATCTGAGTATTAAATAAGTATGATGGCTGAGTTAAAAATTTTCCTAGTTCTTCAATTTTCTCAAAAACTAGAATAAACATATATATCTCAAAATAATTATATTAAATTACTTCTCAAAATGTGTGGATTTGGCAACACTAAAAGGATAAGTAATACAATCAGTACCTCAAATTATCTTATTCATGACTATGATAGGGAACCATTAGATGAAACATCATTTAGAGGTATGACAATATGTTTATTATACATTGCATCTAGTCATCCAGAATTAATTTTTTAGTTTTACCTATGTCCTAGATATCAATATAGTCTAATGGAATCCCATTTAAAAGAAGTAAAAATTATTTTTCAATATTTAATGGGAACCATCGATTTAATACTTTTTTATACTTCTCGAAATTTATTTGTCTTAAAAATATTTTATTATGAAGATTTTTGTGGATGTATAATGGAATGAAAAAGTTGATATAGAACATGTCATTTCATATGAGATTCATTGGTTTTTTGGTCATTACAAAAGAACAACTCAGTAGAACTCTCTACTACTGAAGTTGAATATTTAGCATATGAATGTGGTTATTCTCAAGTATTATGGATGCAACACACACTCACATACTATGGTATATATATTTTTTTTACTAAAACACAGATATTGTATGATAATACTAGTTCCATTTCCCTAAGAAAAAACCATTCACATCACTGCCGTGATAAACTGATAGATAATAAGGATCACTTTTTTCGGGATACAAACATAAAGGAGATATTATTCTTCAGATTAGTAGAACACAAGATGAACTTGCTGATATTTTTACAAAATCATTATCCTATGATAGATTTTTATATGTTAAATAATAGATATGACTGATCATAATATGATAATCGTCCACATTATCTTTTTATTGAAACCAATCTCATTAATGTAAGAAAATCATTTTCTTTCAGAGAGTAATTTTTTTTGTAATCAATATATTTCGTCACCAGAATATTCATAATTAAATTTTTGGAATCAATTTTTTTCTCTTTCAAAAATTCCAAATGAAATTTCTTTTTTCAAATATCATGAATAAAAATTTTCCTTAAATTTTTTTTCAAGAATTTAATGTTCTTTTGGAAGAATTATATTCAATACTGACAATTTTTATAGAAATCAAGAAGTTATGGTTCTTTAAATAAATTTTTTTATTCGAATATGTTTACTTGTTGGAATTTTCATATTATTTTAAAAAAATATTTCGGTTTCACTTTTCATAAATCCAAATTTTTTTATCTAAAAAACCTCAAAAGATCAGAACCTACCAAAATATTTCTCTAGCTTTCATCATAACCATCAGATCATATCGATCTTGTTTAAACTGTTGGATTAATCTGGAAATATGAACCATTTCTTGAATGACATTATAAATTCCCCTTATTCTTTGTCCCACATTAGGTTTGCAGGCCTTTGTGTGCTGAATCTATGCCTTTCCACATAAGGGTCATTCTATTTTTCTGATTTTATTAACTATGGATGTCTTTGAAAGCGTTTCCTTAGAAGAAAATGTCTTTAGTGAATGAAATTTTAGAATGGAATATTTACATAGAGTGGTTTGTAGCTCCAATGTTCTTTTCCATTTATGATTCACTCATTATGAAAAATATCATGTTGAATGGCTGGGAGTGTCTATGGGTAGCCAAACCAAAATGACATGATCATGATTATCTGGAGTATCTTGTAGAATTTTATAAGTCAATAATTTTTTTTAATGATGGTGTAAAATATAAATTATTGTTCAAATGTTATGGGAAAACATATTCTCTTTCGTTAAAAAAGTAATCTATTATCATTGGAATACCCTATGAAAAATAAGACATTTTCTGCACCTACAAACTACTAGATGAATCAAGAATTTTTTATAAGGATAAACATTAGAATTTATAGGACTAAAATGAGTAAAAACACCAATTATAAATCATTTACATACAATATTTAGGCTGTTATAATTATGGGTTCAGGGTTTCCTAATTCCTAGAAAAGTGGATAAGGAAAATTTGAAGAAGGGTCATATATTTGCTCTGGATCTCCTAGTGAACTTCAAAAAGAGAAATTTAGTCGATTATATATTGTTGACAGTCAAAAATATAAAAAATATAACCCTAAAATATAAAATCATTATGTATCTAGAAATCATATCCTAGATCATTTTCATATTCCACGAATGGTTCAAAATCCCTTGTTGTTCAAAGCTCAGATCATTCAAAGTCACGATGCACATTAATTATACCTTGAGAAGGTTGAAGGATGGATTTAATAGCATATCTAGAGAATTATATAACTTATCATAAAGTGAATTTATTCCTTATCAATGAAGCCTGAAGTAGATGAGACTTCAATGAAGGATGGGAAGAAGAGAAAGCCGAATGAAGTAGAAGTCAACATAAAAACTCATAATGTTCCAGAAACTCAATGAAAACCTCCAATTTCTATGAAAAAAGAAACCCACCATAATAAAGTAGATTCCATGTGGAGAGAAGATCTGATTAAAAAAAAAGGAAAGAGATCCTATTTTTGGCATGGATCATACTGAGGAAAACTCTTTAAAGATTAAAGCTACTATGGAGTATGAAAAAAATAAAAAGAGAAGAAGTAAAAGAAGAAAATTATTGAAGTTGATATTATTCAATCTATTCTCAAGCCTACTGAGAATGATTCTGAGAATATTTAGAAAAAAAATCAATTCTACAAGAACCAATATATATAGAGACTTTGTGAAACAAGATAGAAATTCCAAATCCAGAAGAAGAAGAAATTGTTCAGGAAGTGGTAGTGGAATAAGAAGAAGAATAATGAAGTGATGACACTGATGATATGATAAGGCATGTTGAATAATATCATGAGAATGAATGTATTTAGGAAAAATTGTCGATCCGCACTTCTCAGGTTGAATCAATCAAATTTCATTCACATGTATAAGAGGATGAAGATTAGTAAGAGGTTAATAAAACTTTTGATGATGATAGAATCAACCATGAATTCATTAAACCAAACGATCTTAATATATATGTTGAGAAAGAAAAATTTGGTGAATACAAATTCATTCAAGTATCTGATAATGAACATGAATCCCAAAAAGCTGCGGAGACTGTTTTTAAAGCTGATAAAGGAATGAAGGTGATAGTTGATACACCTAATAATGATTTGGTATCCATGAATTTTGTTGGTAGTTATTCAAAAATAATGTCTATTGAGATAGATAAATAATACTCCATAACCTAGGAATATGATTCGGAATTAACCTCTTTTGGTCTGGACACTGTGTTTCAATTGTGGAAGAAATTAGTTGACACAAATCCTTTGGTTATAAGTATTTACTCTAGGTGTCAAATGATTCATCATTAATTTGATCAGAAATAGGATTTTGTTAGCATGATTATGGAATGTTTTTTTAAGATTCAGGCTAAATTGAAAACATTCTATATCGAGTATGATGCTCACAGAAGGTGTTCTATGGAAATGAGTATGTGGTCCAAGAAGTAGATTGAAGAGGTGAGAATTCATGATGATTTCCAATACTATATGATAGAATCATATAATAGAGCAGATGTGAGGATGAAGGATTTTGTGAAATGATTTTTTGAGAAGTTTAATTTAGAACTAAAATCATGGAAGACAGAAAGACAATAATCTGAATGGGAATATGAACTCAGTTTCTTTGAATTAAAAGAGGGAAAGAGATCTCAAAATCGAGTTTGAAGAAACATTTAGTGATCAAGGAGAACTTTTGATGTCTTAGGCAAAGATCCTATATTCTCAGGATGAATAAATAAATGCCCTATAAAAGAAAAATGAGGATCATGAATAGCTGCTCAAGGACATTGAAAAAGATCACATGGAGCATAAGAAGCTGAAGACAGTGGTGAAGAAGTTCATTCGGAAGGAGAAAAGAGGATAAATTATTTTTGAATCAAATATTTTGTCTTATTTTCCTCATATCAATGATTTTAATCATAATAAAAATTCATGATGTGTTTTATTTTTATTATTTTATATCGTTCTAATCTTTCAGCTACCATATTTTATTCCATTCTCTCTATTCATTTTTTAAAATAAAAAATAGGGGGAATTTAATGATATATATTATATTAAGTAAAGAAGTGGACCTATGTAAGGCGGAGTTAATCTAAGTGGGAGTTTACTCAATGAAGATTTCCTTATGAAATAAAAAGAAAAATATATTTAATGATTCAAAGAATACAATCCTTAGGGATTTCAAAACCTAAGCGGGATATTTTCGTATTCACCATAATTAATATGTAATGGGATATATGTTTTTCTTTTAAGTTCATAAAGAAAATTTCATAGTCCTTAAATTATTTTTCATAAGGATGTTTGTGATTTAAAAAATGGGGGAGATTGTTGGGTCAATAAGGCTTCCTTATGACTTTTTAATTTCTTTATGTTTTGAAAATCACAAAAACATTTTCGTAAGGAAAACTATTTTTCACTAACAATTATTTTCATAAGGAAAATTTATCTTCCCTAAGTAAATTTTTATCCTGATCTATAATTTCATTATTTCATTTTATAATATCTTTAAATCAAACTCACTTTATTACTGACTCTAAAATTTTGTATCTTTTGTAAAACCATGGAATATTTTATTTCCATTGATGTAGAGTGTTCTGTAAACCGACACTTAATTCTATAAAATTCAGACTCTGAATTCAATGAAATTTAGTCTCGAAATTATGAGAAATTCAGTCACCGAATTCTCTGAATTTTTGACTCTCAATTATCTAAAACTCAGACTCCAAATTATCTGACATTAAAACCCCAAATTCTCTAAATTCAGACTCCAAATTATCTAAAATTCATATTATAATTCTTTGAAGTTCACAATCCAAATTATCTAAAATTTAGACTCTGAATTTCCTAAAGTTAATATTACGATTTTTATGAAATTAAGACTCCCAATTCACTTAAATTGAGACTCAAAATTCTTTGAAATGAATACTCTGAATTCTCTGAAATTTTGACTCTGAATTCTCGGAAATTTATATTCTAAATTCTATGAAATTCAGACTATTAATTACTCTGAATTCAGACTATGAATTCCATAGAATTTAGGGATTGAATTTTTCAGAATTTTGACTCTCAAATCATTATATTTCATGCTTTGAATTCCTCATAATTCCTATTATAAAATCCCCATAATTTAAACAGATAATTTCTCCAAATTCTGACTCCATATTTCTTTGAATTTGGACTCTATATTCATTCAAATTATGATTCTGAATTCATTGGAATTTGGAATCAGGAATCTATCGATTTCATATTCCTAATTATTTGTAAAACAAAATATAAATTTTTATGTCATATAGAACCAAAGTATCTATTTAGTTGGACTCCAAATGTTATTTTTTCCTTAGACTCCAGAAAATAGATTTGATTAAGAAACATCAGTTTCATAACACTTTTTATTATTAGGAAATGATGTCCTGTAATATGTTTCTAGCTAACCATTGGTTTAGTGACACGTGTACAGGTACCTCTGAAATTCAAGGAAAAACATTATCGTTGGAGGAGGTAGCTGACCGTTGGAGTTGTGCCTAAAAAATAGCTCATTTGAACGAGCTCACAATAGTTCCATCACTCTAGATATTAAATGTTGTTGCATTGATTTCTAGAGAGATGGACTCTCATTCCTTATATAGAATGAAAATATTGTTCATCTGGATTTGTGAAACTCTAATTTTAGTTTAGTACTATAGAGGGATACCAGGGATAGGAATATAGAGATACCAACTGCCTTAATGTTCTTGAACATCTTGGGATATGATGATTGAGGACCTGACTACCTTAAAGATTGAGAGCTTGAGGGGATAGAATGATATATTCCAATATTCCCATCGAGGGCTTATCCTACTGTGGGTAAGACAGAATTTCTTGAATGTATAAATCAATGGACCTTATCCAAGGGTTTTGGATATCCAACTCTTTGGGTTAAAACTTTTTATACTATTTACTTTTTTCTTTTAGGTTTATTTCCCCTGAATCTTGATAAATTAAGAACATATAACCTTCTTATACCTTCATATTCTTTTATGTACACTCATAAATAAGATTTTATTGACTTTATGGTTGAATATTTACCTAGGTAAACTATGTTTAAGTATCATTTCGTAAGCCATATTTCTAGAACCTATCATCTGTGTCATATAAAACTATTTTAGGGTTTGTGAATTTCCCATTTGTAACTTTGTTATACATAGTTCCCTTCAGGTTAAAAATGATGGTTTTTAAACATACAATTCACCCCTCTTATAATTGAGCACATACATTCTTATTTTCGATCCTACAAGCTAGTCCATAAAAACACAGTTTGAGATGATTGTTCCAATATTTATGGTTCAATATTTCCAAAAGAAATAGACTAATTACAAACATTGGGAATCTATTGGTTTAATGTTTTTGTATTTCTAAAATATTATGTAAATTTTAATTTTGAAAGGATATGGTCTTTATACATATCAAATTGGAGGAGGTAAAGAAGTAGCTGCAAGAGAATTTTTATAAATGGTCCATGCGCCCTAGTACATCGCCTTATGGTACACCAATGCTCTTTGTCATGAATTTGAATGAAAAAATGAAGCTATATATTTTTTATCATGAGAGTAAAAAGATCAACATAAATATGGATCTCTATTCTAGATATCATTAGTTACAAGGAGCTCATTACTTATCAAAGGTGGATCTCTATTCTGGATAACATCTGCTAATGGTGAAGAAATAAGATATTCAGAAGACTTCATCTCTACTAGGTATATCCACTATGATGGTTCTGGGATTCCCTTCATACATACTCATTCCACATCAATAATAATGTCTTTTATGAGTAATGTCATTAAAAATTACCATTAAAAATTTGTTATAGTGGTTATCGATGATATTGTAATTTACTCTAAGAGAAAAGAGGAACATGAGTAACATCTAAGGCTTTTGTTGGTTACATTAAAAAAGGAGAAGTTAAATTACAAGTTTAGAATGTAAGACTTTTGTATGTATCATGTCACATTCTTGGGACATGTGACCACAAGTGATGAAATATCATTGGACCCATCAAAGACAAAGGCAATTAAAGAATGTACCATGCCATCTACATTAATATAAAGACATAGTTTTTTTTGGAATATATTGGAGTATTTACATTTTATTAGAAATATATCAACATTTTCATCCCAGTCATCTATGTTATCAAAGAAATGAGTAACTTATGTGTTGATAGGTCAATGTGGGGAATACATAAAAGATCCTAATAAAAGGCTTAAGACTACACATATAATCACATTATCAAAATTTGGATAATGGTTTTTGTTAAATAGTGATTCTTGAAATAATGGATTGGTCTTTTTACTCATGAAAATTGATGATATAATAGCATACACCTCATAAAAGTTGAAGATCCATGAATAGAACTTCCTAACACCTGATCTGAAGTTAGCATGTGATTTTTTCATTGAAAGTAGGGTGGAACTAAATCTATAATGAGAATTGTGACATATATACTAGTCACAAGAGTATAAATTATATATTCACAGAAAATTAGATAAAAAATAATCAAATGATATTGTTTGATATAATTAAATAATACAATTGTTCAATTAATTATCTTATTGGAATGTCAATCAAGGTTGTTGATGCTCCAAATACGAAAGAACCTACTACTCTATCCATGTTGTGGATTTATAAAGACCCTATCTTGATGGTTATGAAAAGTGTATATTTTGAAATCATAATGAAATGGAATACATCCTACCTTTCACAAACAATTTCCCAACCACCTATACAATAGATGATTAAGGATGTGTTAAGGGGTTATCTAGGGTTATAAATGAAGGTGAATAAAATTATGCGAAGGAAGCTGTAAGATAGACACATCAATTATGATGGTTTGATTTGGTTTTGAACAAGGATTTATGTTTCATTATCACCTGGTATTGAGTAGGTGATATTGGATAAATCACATATCTCCGCATTCTCTATCAATCCTGATGGATCCATGATGTATTGTGAACTCTGTGAAAAAATCTGGTGGTATAACATGAAAAAGGATATTGTAGAATATATCACAAAGAGTTTGGTAATTCATAACGATAAAGAAGATATAATGGGGTAAAAATGTATGATCCATCCATTGCCTATATCCATGTAGACAAGGGTGAATGTCAAATTGGACACTGTTATAGGTCTCATGAAGACATCCAAAGGAAATAATGTGATATGGGTTGTAGTGGATCCACTCCCCAAGACAGACATATTTATCTCTATTTGAGAAGATCTCATTCTTGATATACATTCTACGATAAATGGGAAAGAAGTGGTGAGACTGCATGGAGTTACATTATCAATTTTATCATATCATGATTATAGGTTCACATCTAGATTTTGGAGGAGTCTTCAATGTGCTTTAAGTACAAAATTTAAATTTTTGAGGGCCAATCACCCCCAAACTGATGGCCAATCAGATAGAACTATACCAACACTGAAGTTAGGATAATAGCATTACCTTTAGAATTCAAAGGTGGGTTATATTAGAATATCCCATTGATTGAGTTATCATAAAGTAGCAGCTTTCACTCAAGTATTAATATGGCCTTATATGAAGGACTGTATGGAATTACATTTATAAATACAACCTACTAGGATGATGTGGCTGAATGAAATCTACCTGGGCCAGATATTGTGAAAGAGATAAAAGAGATGGATCATTTAATCTAACAACATATTGAAGCTACTCAGAGATAGAAGAATTGTTATATTTCTAACCATAGAATGAACTTAATGTTTGACGTTGTGGATAATTTTTCAATTGAATATAATCATGGAATAGAGCTATGTGGTTTAGAATGAAATGGAATCTAATCCCGATGTACATTGGTCCATTTGAGATCATTGATCGCATAAGATCTGTGGCCGATCAACTGAAACATCCTTAACATATAGATCAATTACATGATTTGTTCCACATATCACTCATGAGAAAGTACAACTTACATTCCTCACAGGTACTGAGCTCAGATGTGGTACAATTGGCAAATGATATATCTTATGAGAAGTTGTCGGTAATGATTATGGCTCAGAGATATAGGGTTAAAAAAAACTACAACCCACTTTTTCGATGTTATTTTGGAGGAATCATATGTATAAAAAAGAAACATGGGATGTAGAGGAGGCAATGAAGGGGTGGTACCCTCATATGATTATTTAAAACTTAATTTTGAGGATGAAAATAAAAAAGAGGGGAAGAATATAATGACCAAAATTTTTTGACAATGGAATTTATTCCTTCATAAATTAATGTCATGAATCTCTTAAAATCACATATAGATGCTAATAAAAGGTTATAAATAAATATCTAATTAAATAATAATTATTTATAGATGGTAAGGATGCAATACAAATAAAATAGTAACTTGGCCTTATGAATAGTACATTGACCCTTATGAAAAATGAACTAGCTAAATGAATAGTATCCTTATACATGAAAGAATAAATAAAATTTAGGGGTTTTAAAAATGAAAATATGATATAATTATATCATAATATATGTAAGTAAATATTTTATAAATTATTAATTAAATGATGATATTTTAAATAGTCATAAAAATTTAATTACAAATTTATGATTAATTTAATAATTTATAAAAAATGAAATTTCATAAAATGTATTCATTAATTAATATTCTGAATTATTTTGATTTTTAAATAATTTTATTTTCCCTTAAATATTTTTTCTATGTTTAATAAAATCTGTTCTAATTTTGAAATCTATATTTTCCACGTAAATGAAAATTTTAGTTAAAAATAAAACAACTTATTTATAGGAAATTTGTTTCATAAAATGGAGTTCATTTATTAATTCAAATTTTCATAAAATTGCTTGTGAAAATGGTTTGGTATTATTCTAAAATTAATGTTTTTGTGACAAGTAAAATAAAATAATTTACAATAAAAGCTAAATACAAGAATTATGTAGCCAAAGATGATGTAAGGTTTTTGTAATCCCAATATATCGAAATATTATTCATTATATTAATATTTTCAGATATAATTATAAAACTATTCAATTTATTGAGACAAATAATAATGTAACATATGTAATATTGAGAAAACACCCCTCACCCCCATTATAAATACAGACACCATGGGTGATACAATTTCACATTCCATTAACACATTCAAGGATATTAATAAACCCAATATATTTTTTTAAATAGATTATGATGTGTATGTTAAAAACCTCTCGATATTATTGGAATAACATGTTCACATAATACTAAATTATAATATTAAATGACTTTGGTGTGATAAAAAACCCGTCAAATTTAGCATAAAAGGATCATAATTAACATTTATCTAATGATTCATCATAAAAAAATAAAAAAAAATTAATTATAATATCATTTAAGATTCATTAACATCATTAATAAGACATAATAACAATTCTGGATATTTCTCTTCATTTTACACGAACATTCAAGCATGTATGCAAGTAAACCGAGTACGAAACCCATGAAAACAAATAATACAGAATGATAAAATTAAACAATAGAACTCATATAAATTTATATAAATGAACATAATAAAACCAAGAGGAATAAAATTAATTTTTAATTTTTTTTATTTTTAAATTAATGAAATTAATGTGATTATTCAAAATATTAACATGAATAAATATTTAAAACACATAGTAAGGGAAATTCTCGAACCCAACTAACTTTTGTTGGATTTTCTTTTTTTCAACCCATTTGCAGTATGGATATTTCTTAAATATCATTTCATTATAATTTTTATACCTTTTCTAGAATATAAATCTTTTAAACTTGAGTTTATGACAAAACAATGTTCCAAAAGAACTATTATTTAATAAAACACACCTTTTACTTCTCTAGATTGTTTCTTATTCACTCAAGGTTGATGATTGTTATATGAAGTAGTTTATTACCTAAATGATTTAGTAACCCATGGTTTTTGAATGTACAATTAAAAAATGAAACCCATATGTTTACACGGTTTATTTTATGTTTAGAATTCATATGTGATTGATGTGGAATGCATGTTAATGTAAATGTTGTGATAAAACATGTTCACCCAAAATTATATAGTGCAATGTAAATGTTATGATGTGATGGGTGTGCCTAGAATTATATATTTATCCAATTCATTGGGTAATGTGAATAATCAAATGATATAATTTTAAATATACATGAATGTGATTCTAGATTTTTTCATAACTATTTCTGTTAGTTGACCATTAAGACAAGATGGTTCATTTTTATACATTACCACATTCATCAACTTTTATTAAGGATTCCTCTCATGATTATGATCATATGACTATGTAATGATGATAATTATTATGATTACCTAATTTTATATAGTTTTATGTTCTTATCAGCCCTCTTATTAGAATTTATCTTTCTTGGTTTTAATTTTTATCCTTGGGTGATTACATGTACTAGGGAGGATTTAAGGGATAATAAGAAGCTATAGAAGAAGGAATTGAATAAATGATTATATTTTATTTTCAAAATGTTATGAAGGTACTAGTTTTTCCAATATACTATAATTTTGGATCCGAGCCATGTAATATTATTTTCAATCATTAAAATGTTTTAATAGTAATATAAGAAAAAGTTGGGTCATTATATATACCACCTAAAAATACGATGGTTGAGTTGTATGTGGGAATAGAGAATGGGGAGATATTTCTATCTAACGTAGTTAATGTTTTTTGAAACCATCCAAAAAATATATTTTTACTTACTTCAAGGGATTATGATGCTATATTGGCTATTTATTAGCTATCATTTTATAAATGCATCATAAACTCTTGGGAATGGGATATCACTATTCAGATCCAAAGACATACCATATTTCTATAAAAGGGTAAGGGGGAAGATGAATCTAATTTAGAATACTAGTATCAATTATAGATATTGTCTCCTTATGAGAAAACTTATCAATCATAAATTATTGTTACAAAGGATAATATCACACATGAAGACTTGCTGATTAGGAGGGAATACACTAATGTGTTCCCTGAATAATTGTATGGTATTCTTCCTGACCAAGAGGATGATTTCATAATTGATCATATATTTGGACTCTTCTTATATCAAAGACTAATTAATGGATGAACACCATTTATTCAGATGAATTGAAGAATATATTACAAGAGAATGAAGAAAACGGTTTTACATGTGAGAGTACTTCACCACAGGGTCTTCCATATCTCTTAGTCATGTATAAGGATGGATAAAAGTACCTTCTCATTGATTATCATGAGCTCAATAAAATAATTATAAACTATTATAAAAAAACATGGATAGATGAATCTTTTTATCAACAATGTGTGATTAGAATTTATCTATGGCTGGCCTTCAGTTGGGATATCCCCAATTAATAGTGAGGAAGAAATATTTTCACAATACTACTATTTTAATGACATATGGAATGTAGGAGTTCATAGTGACACCATTCAGACTCACTAATTCTCTAGAAATATTCCTCGACATAATGTAGAGTCAAAAGATATTTCCATTACAAATTTGTGTTATCTTTTATTAAAGATATACTAATATACTCCTAGGGAATGGAGAAGAATGAAGACAATTTGAATACTATACTAAAATATTAGATAGGGGAGAAATTGTGTGTAACGTATAATGAATGCATGATATTTCTGGAATATTTTTAATTCAGGGGGAATGTTTTAACTATCAAAATAATATCTACATAGATTAATAAAATAAAAGTAACAGAGGGATGGCCACTAACAACATCTATAATGCAGATCCATAGTTTTCATGGTATATCATTGTATAATTGATGAATATTTATGAATATATCATGATTTTCAAACCCACTTACCAAGGTGAATTAAAAGTGAGTAATGTTTCTATGGTTCATTGAATGCGAATATTAATTAAATGAGATAAAAAATGCTTATCACTGAACCAGTAATTACACTACCAAAATGTGGTGTACTCTCTGTGGGATAAAATAATGCATTAAATAAGGGATTAAGGATTTTTATGGAAAATAATAATGTAATAGACTATGTCTCAAGGAAGATTAACGTTCAAGAGAAAAAAGTTCGCACACAAGATCTGGATTTAACAGTTATGATATTCACATTGAAAATTTGGAGACATTGTGCTTATGGTGAGAAGGGTGAGATATTTACTTATCATAAGTGCATCAACTATATATTCCTTCATATTTATCTTAATATAAACCAATGATGATGGTTTGAGATCATCTGGGAACTTCACTACATTTTCCATTATCATTATGGTAATGAAATTAATGTGGAAAGTAACCTATGTAGAAAATATATTGTAATAATATTAATGATGAAAATTGGGAAAGGTCAACTCTTTATAGACTAGAATAGTATAAAAATTGGTATCATAAAGGAAGGAAAATCATCATTCCTTTGAAAAATTATTTCCGAATCAACCATTTTAGTGATGATGAAAAATTATCAAAGAGATGTTATCAAAATTCAGAAAACGGTGGAACCTATATGAAACTGTAAATACATAGAGTTAAAATTTTAAGAGGAAAGAAATTTATAGTTTGTGTCAGGAATATGTGTACCATACAATCTATAGATAAATATATATCATCATAATGATGCGCATAGATAAAAATTCTATTTTCTCCCTTGGAGAACAAATATGTATTTTGGTATCTTAGAAAACTATTGGTGGGACAATATGATGAAGATGATTACAAAATATACATCAAAGAATTTGGTATGTCAGAAAGTGAAGGATGAAAGGATAATGTATAAGAAAATGATGAAACCATTACCCATACCTACATGTATTTGGGAGACATAACTAGGGACTTTGAAATTGTTCTTATAAAGATATCCAAGGGATATGATTTTATATATGTCATTATAGATCACCTTACATTGAATTATCACATTATTGTTATTTGAGAGGCCTTATCACTCAACCATAATTCATAGATAAACGTAAATGAATTAGTGAGCTCACATGAAGTTCAATTATCAATTATATCTGACCGTTATCGGAGATTTACCTCCATGTTTATGAAACTTCTGCCACATTCACTTAATACAGAGTTAAACTTCAATACGTCTTACGAACCAAAAATTGATGGAAAATATGTTACAAATATTTTAACAATATGAGACACGATGAAAGTATACTCAATGTGCATCAAAGAGGGATGAGGTCAACATCTTCCACTGGTCTATTTATTTTAAAAAAATACTTTCAAATTATGCATCCAAAAGGACAAATATGAACCCCTTTATGGTAAAATATGTAGAACACCTCTAAAATGGGATGAAATTGGTTATATAATGTAGGTTAATCATCTTAGTGGATAATTATTTTTTCATTAATTCCATCAAATATGGTCTTAAAAAGATTATTATGGTTAAATAATATTTTAATATGGATATTATATCTTTTTAAATGTCATGTAACTAATATATTAATATAATATTAATGAAAATGAGAGAATTTTATTATGGTAAAACCATCCAATAGATGAAAATAAAAAAATATTATTTATGATTAATAAAATTGATCATAATCATGTAAAAATATTTATGGGTAAATTTAAGAAAATTTATTTTCGTTTTTTTATATAATTTTAATATTTGAAATTTATTCCTATTTGAAAAGAACTTACATAATTTTACACTTGTGGAGAAACCAGCAATCCATGAAACAAACTCTATCATAATGACAAAATTGAACTTCATAAATCGTTGTAATGGAAAAATGATCTTAATAAAATATAAAAAATTAAATTAAATATATAATATGTTTTAAATTATGTAATTAATGAATTTAACTTTATTATATAAAATATTAAATACAAGGATAGAATGTATTCAGACATATTGTAAGGGATATATCCAAACCTTAATATTTCTTTATGGTTTCACTGTCTCTATATTTCCTTCAATTTATCCCTTCATTATTATTATATAAATATCCTATATTCTAGGTATATATATCAGATATATTAATGTAACATCTGGTATGAGCACAATTAAAAATAAAACATTTGGATTCAGGGGTAGACTAGGAATGTATTCAATAAATACATCATCATAACCCCAATCAATAGGAATATTGTTGATAATGAGTTTCTCCCTAACCATATGTGATTAATATCCCATAAGAATATACATTATGACCCACACATTAAAAGTAAGTTCCATTAGAAGTTTATATTTATTCTCAAAATGAATGACGATCATAGGTTGGTTTGAAATATTCAATTAATATTATATTCCTCATCAATTATTATAAGATCTATATAGATATCTCTATATATATTACCAAAATCAAGTAAAATTAAACAAGATGGATAATCATTTTATTTTTATGAACAAAATTCCCACAAACATCTATCAAACATAATGTAAAAATATTAGACAATATCATCATACTATTATGATTGTTTACTTCTAATTCAATAGATAATATTAAGGATAAATATTAATATTCCATGAGACATTTCATGATATAAATGAATATTCATGAATATGATGAAATAATATACTTCACTATATGATCATGCATGTCACCAACTCTACTAATTCAAGCGATCATAAATCCCTTTCAAAAACAAAAATGGTTAGAATGACTAGTAAGAATTGTTAATCATAGTGAATAATAATAATAATAATCATTCATAGGATGTCTAAAGTATGGAATAGTATTTTCAATCTATGATACCTTATGATTGACCTATTAATTCATTCGTTATCATCAATTTCATACTATTATAATGCTTCATAAAAAAATCTGTGTTATCTCAGGAATATCCCTTAGATATGTGAAAAGAATTCAAAGTAAGGTCCCACTCACTATGCCTTAAAATAATGGATATGGTATACTAAAAATACTAATTTTAGGATTATTAACCACATATGCATATATTCCAAAACAATTTTCACATTAAGTATCAATACAAGAATGTATTGATATAAGAACCACATAATATATACCTTAAAAAATAGAATGTTATCCTCAATGTAGACATATCCCAATATGTTTGAGCTAATTTATCCATGGTTATCATCTATTCAAACCCTTTATAATTCTTCATAAAGAAAATTTGTGTTAACTCATGAATATCCCTTAGGTGTGTCAAAAAAATTCAAAGTAAGGTCCCATTCACTATGCCCCAGAATGATGGCTATGGTATATTAAAAAAATAAATATTAGGATTATTAACCATAGATGCCTCTATTATAGAACAATGTACACTTGTTGTATCAATACAGGGATGTATTGATAGAAAAAACATATAATATATACCTTACAAAAGCAACATGATGTTATCATCAATGTAGACATATCCTAATTGTTTTCATCAGGGTTATACAATATTAACATCCAAAAATAACTAAACCCAACAATGATGCCATATATAGAAACCCATTCTTTTCACACATAAATATTACATCTTATTCGGTGAATATTACCTATATAACCTTAATATTGATTCCATAATTGTAATGGTTTAGTTTTTTTAGATACTAGAAACACAATCCTTTTATTCCCAAAATGATATTCACTATCTTACACAAATACCTTCTCACATGGAACACTTCATAGTAAATGAATACCAAATACCATTCTCCATAACACAAGTAAAGGAAAAAAATATAGGATAATCTTAGATGTCAAGTAAGGGTATAATATAGATATCTTAATCAATGATTATAAGTTTTAATAAGATACACATATGGGTATGCGAACATGATCTTATATTACAATATTCATACACTATATTTCAAATATCATGAATCATAAATCATGGATTTATTATTTTTTATAACAAAATACATAAATCATAAGTGTTTGGAATCATAAATAATTAGTGGTGATCCTTGAGAACAAATCATAAGTATAAGAAATATTCTTTTTTTCATATAGATATGAAAAGAAAATAATTTTTTTACTAAAGGATAATTTCCAAGACTATCATAGTGTATTTTGTTCAATACCCATTCCATCAGATCCTTAGATAAGTTTCACTACATAGACTATCATATTTTATGAGTCCCTTTAAAAAATTGGGTTCAGTGCCCATTAAATATCTTAATATCTCATGGGATATACACTATTACCCAATACATTAGAGGGATACGTAATACCCGGCCAACCCATAAACTATTTTATACCATACATATGTGTTCTATATGATCATAAAACTCAAATCATATACATAAAATAAATACCCATTGATAGGAAACATGTTTCATAAACATGTCATCATTTTTTCATCGAATAACCCATGAAATAAAAGGTCTTTTTTATAATATAATCATCATAAAAATAATCCATAGAAAAAATTAATAAGGATGGTATCATTTGATTATATACCTAATAAAGTATAATCATAATGAAAGGATTATATCATAGATGAAAATTTTATTTAAAAGACCATTAGTGTATTTCTAATCATTGAGTGGTCATGATAGTGTAAAATTATTTTCTGGTCATAATCGTTAAAAAATGATTTTTTCTCACATTTTGAAAAAAGTTTGCTCTTTAGAAAATGAAAAGATGATTTTTTAAACCTTATTTTTATAAAAAATTAAATCATTGAAAAAAATTAAACATTAAATTAAAAATATTAAAAATAAATCCTGAATCTTTTATAGAAAACATGCAAATGATACAAAAGTTTTTCCCGACCAAACTAGAGGAATAATTTCATATTACATTATAAATAACTTCAAATTCATTTTTAGTTCCAAAAAGAGAAATACATATATAAGACATAAAAATATCACAAATAAACAAAGATAATAAAAATAAAATAGTTTTACTAGTATTAAATAAAAAACATTCCTCAATGTGAATTCATGTGTAAACAATCATTATTAAAAAGTGATTGAAACATAAAACCCCTGCCACTGTTAAATTTTTTATTAAAGGTCACCTAAAATAATAAATTAAATTGAAAATTAAAATATAATTAATATAAGTTTACCATGATTTGATTTTTCAATGGGGATTCATACACACCTCATAAAAGAACAAAGGTTTTTAACTTAATGTATGGAATAATGAATAAAATTAGAGACAATAAACCTTTACAATATTAGATATCACTGAATCAAATACTTATAAAAAGGAATAAACATATATGTATTATTAAGTATCTATTTTTTCCTGATAAAATAATTATAATATACCATCAAGGGCGTTATATAAACCATGCAATGGAAAATTTAGTGAATATGGAATATGTCTCATAGTAATTAATGTCACACAAGAAACCCTTATGAAGTTCGTAATATTGAATTTCGAATAAATCAATGGAGTGATTATGAGAAAGATATTTAAATTAAGAATATTCTATAAAAAACAAAATAACTCTAAACATGTCATTTCACACAATATATTGGAATAATATAACTAATAAAGATGTGATATAACCCAATGAAAGTGAATTTAGTTAAGAAACCCCTTAAATAATGTCTCTTTATTCAATGAATGTGTTCAAAATCACTATGAAAAAATATATTTATTATAAATATATTATAGAACCAGAATAATATATATAATAAAATATATTATTTAACTATAACATATTACTACCAATTTATAAACAACTTTTTATATTGAAATAATAGTTTCGAGGGATAGAGACTTCATTTTTTTGCATGTTTCGATTCAGTAGCCCCTTTCATTATTATTTCATAATGGATACAATATATAAATAATTTTTATCATTCATGACATTAATATTTAATAATTATAAACAATTTTATAACATTTTATATAATTTGGGGAGGAAAATTGATTACATAAATGAAAATTAAATAATAATTACCCTTTGTTGAAATATAATAATATCCTAAATATCTTGTATTTTCCATGAATCCATAATTATAATCATCGATTGTAAATAGTGATGAAAAAACTCTTATTTCTTTGTGGAGGTCCTATTGCACACATACACATGATCAATTTATTTTTTCTAATATGATGTAATGTAGGTGGAAAATGTTTACTGAATAATAATAATAACAATTTAGAATATTTCAGATGGGTACTTATTTAATTATATAATTAATACCATATATTTATATGAGGAATAAGATGAAATAAAATTGAATGTTCTTGATTAATAATAATACCTCATTGTTGAGAAACCTTTTTGGGATTACAACTCAGGCCTTGAATGGATTTTATTTTATATATAATAAATGATCTATGACATGTGGAATGATTCTATAAAGGTATAATGGAATGGAATTTTTAATTTATATGCTACAAAACCTTTTTAGAATAGAGGATAGGTGGTATCCTTTTACAAGAGAGGAAAATAAAAACTTGCAATTACATAAATTTTTAAGAAACTTATATTTCATAATATTTTCATGTGAAAACATGGAAATGAAAATTATATTATACGATGTTATATGTATGAAAAAACCAAAATATTAACAGTGTGTATATTTATGACATATTTGAATTTTATATACTAGTAAACACTTGTTTGACTCATTTTAACTTTAACCGTCATAAATTAAATTTTTACTATGAGAACATAGTTATATGACCAAAAATAAAATGTAATTTTAAAAAAATGGAGAATATTCCATCCGAATTTTGAATCCACTCAGTTATATTAATTTTTTATATTATTTTGACATTAAATTTATGTTAATAACACAAAACACATGGACAATAGTTTTTAGGAAAATACCCAATTTAAGAGTAAACATTATTTCACATTGACATCAATCCATATTTTAGTTCACATGTCTTATTGATTTAAATTTTAAAAAAAGATGTCTTAATACCTTTTTAGAAAGCCATAAATATATGGAATCATCCAACTATACCATTATATTTAATAACTCATAAATTGTATTAAAATTCAATAAAATAAAACTTCTTTTCCAAAAAGTCCACATTGGGTTCCAACATTCAAAATATTATTTTAAATAACATTATTTACTTTTAAAAATATTTTTTTTGAAGAACAATAATCTTATAAGATTAATTCAAGTGTTAGAGATAATTTAAATCACAATGAATAGTTTTAACGCAATTTTACACGTTTTACAACGGTGGAAAATATACAACATAGTTGCATTGCATAATGACTAAAAATTATGCTGACACTATTCAATTATATTCATTATTAAAATTAATTTTTTTAAAATGATTTAAATTATTCATTTCATATATGTGGTACAAAAATAATTTTTATATTAATTTATTGAACACAAAAAAATTAATTAATTTAAAATGAATCATTTTAATCCCAAAAATTATCTTATATGAAAATAATGTATAAAAAATTAAAATTAAAATAATTATATTATTTATAACTATATGATAAATATGTTTATTTATGATCGCAATAAAATAGTTATGGGACTTTTCCTTGAATGGGAATTACAGTTTTAGATGAAATTTTAATTTGCACTATTCACTACAAAATTAATTTTTTCATAAATATCCAAAAATTTAACCCTATGATACTTTTGATAAGTTAAATTTAGAAAATTATATCATATCTGTATAATGAAAATTTTAAAATTCATATAAATTAATTATATTATTTCCTCATATAAAGAAAAATAATTTAGAAAATTTATTTTTAAGGAATAACATTATTTTACTGAAAATTGAGTAAAAAATTATTATGAATTAATAAATAAATTTTCATTAAATAAAAACAATATATATATTTTTCATCATTTTTTATAACTATTCATGACATCAAATTTTATTGCTTGGTTATAACAATAACATTTTAATAATTGTATTTATATAAGTGTTCACTTAAACTCATTGTTGTGTGTAAAGAATATATCAAATAAATAATATTTTTATAAAAAGAAATATATCATATAATCCAAGGGTATTGCACTTAGAACCCAAAAATAACACACCAAATGTGTTAAAGGGTGTTCAGGTTCCCCATTGGACCGAAACTATAGCATACGAATCATTAAAATATTTTTGCGAATGATGGCAACCAATTCATAGAAAAAAGATACAAAAACATTTACATAGTGCCTTACTTATAAAATCCATACACTGTAATCCTAAAAAACATAAATCATAAAATAAACCAAATTAAATAGACCTTCCAAATAGATAATAACCAACCCCATTGATACAACCCATTTTCATCAAGATAAAGCATCATCTATAAATGGAAAACAAAACATGGTATAATTAGATACACCAGAACAACTAAGAGAAACTAAATGAATGGAATTCGTGGACAATGAAACCATAAAAAAAACTAAAAAACCACAAAAAACAAATGATATGTCCAAAAAAACCTACATGGAACATTTCACTATTTACCACACAAAAAATCACCCCACACAGTCCTCAAGAGTCTATAATTGAATCTTTCCAGAATCCTGGAACCTAAAATACTTAGTCTTGAGTTATATTAACCAGTATTTCACCACAAAAGGTGTAAATGACATGTTTTCCCTAGGGAAAAAATCATGTATTCATGTTTGAAAATATAACTTGAAAATATTTATTCATACCTAATCTTGTGAAAATAAATTACTTTTCAATAAACACCATTCAAAATACACCAATATTTTTTTCATAAAATGAAACATGCTAACTGAAAGCTTTAACACTATCTTATTCAATTTAAAAACCCCAAACCATTTAACACATCCAAAAACCCTTTATTTTTATTAAATGAACATAAAAAATTCAAATACATTATTTGGAAAAATAATTCATGAAACCAAAACTCCAATTTTGAAATCCACATTAAAAACCACTACAAGTGTCTCTTTTAAAAAATATATCCCCACAAAATTTGATTGTTCTAAATGGCTACAACCCAAACACACCTTGTCAATAAAAAAATTCTAGGCACCACAAGTCATATGTAATATAATGAACAGATTAAATATATTAGTTATAGAATAATATAACAAGGGGAAATGACACAATTTAATAGTATGTCAAAACCCCATTATCAACTTCCAACCAATACAATGATTGTTTAATAAGATCTAACCATGGATCCAAAATAGGAATGATATTTAATTTTATTAATTTATCTCATAGACTAAAGTCTATATTTAGTTTCGGCCAAACCATAATCCATCCAAATAGAACAATCATAATTTAAAATGGAACACCCATTTTATCCCTACATCCTAGAATGAAAATTTGGATAATATAAGAATGTGATCCCAGTTGTGTAAAAAAATAATATATACCCCACATAGTACCTAGTATCTCATAAACAATAAAAAATGTGATGAGTGAATATGGAAATAAATGTGATAAAATTGGAAAGTAGTAACTCTACCCAACCCAAATGAATTTTAAAATTAATAACACCATATATCTCATACATAAATCGTATAGACAATCATATTACTAAAAAAAGGAGTGTAAAAAGAATAATATGAGGATAAAAACCACACACATTCTATAAACTAATAAAGGAGAAATATAGAGGGGTATTTCAGAACCATCTATTTAAAATAAATGTTCTAATTGATAATTTACCAGAAACATTTCTTAGAATTCCATGTTCTATTCTTATTTAATAAAAAAACCTTTTTTGGAATCTTTTAATGATCTATTAAAATACAACATAACATTTAAATATTTCAAATCTACCCAATTAACATACAAATTTTTTTCTATGAAATTTAGAACCAAACCCAATTATTTCTATTTCTATCAATTAGAATTTTAAATATCTATTATGAAATTTTCACTAAAATAAAATAGGCATTTGTTTAGAACCAACATTTGAATGAAATTAAGTAACCCATTATGAAATTAATTTGAGGTCATAAACCTATGTAAAAAAAGTCCCAACATTACAATATTTTTTTACACATTGGAAACCAAAATTGGATCAAAATCCAAAATACATCATCAAAAAAATTTCAAATGGATTCAAATCCACATTATAAATTTATAGTACATAAATTTGTCAGGTTTAAACACGAATACAAGGAATTAAATAGATAAATCATTCATATCAAGATCAAAACACATTAAATAAATTGAATATCATTCCATCGATATAGCATATTTTCATTATTTTATTTAAAGTATAATTGAACAGAATAAGAACACATTGAATTCCAAAATGAAACAATTTAATATAAACCGCTACATGGGAGAAGTATAAATTAATATAAAACATTTCACATTTAATGATAACCATCTTAATAGTAAAGAATACCTTATCTATAATACATTAGTTTCCAAAAAACAATGTTTAAAATAATCCAATATTCAACCATATCTTACTCAATGAACTATGGTTTTGAGAGGAAGGTGAAACCTAAGAAAGAAGAAATAAAGTTTAATAAATGATAAATTAAGGAATATATACCTTTACACCACTTGGAAAACTCTTGTAACAATCTATGAATTAATGGGTATTGAGATCGGAAGTCCCCCTTGGGATCCCAAGGGTCATCCAATGCATATGTGGGAAGAAAGGTGTGAAAATCAATTTAATTAAAAACTATAAAAGGGTAAAATAATACATTAAGTTACTATAGGTATGTATCATTTTTTTTTTCAAGCCATGTGCCTACCATTATTAGGGAACTGCCTAAGAGAATACCAATAATACAATATTTGGGGTTCTCTGTATGGTTTTTCAAATATTGTAGAATCAATGAAAAATGAGCACGTCTCTTTGATATCAACCTTCCCTAGGAATAGAAGGATAATCCTAACTATGTGGGTTAACCAATAAACACATAAAAATTCTCCAAGATAAAAAATTTATGGATAATATTTTTCTAACAGTTTTAATGTACTTGTATAAGATATGATATATAAAATTTAATTCATCATATGTGTATGTGTGTCATAATTATCAATACCATGAATCCTTCTACCCCCACAAATATAATGTTTGATGAATAATGGTGAAATATAATGAAATATCCAACAACTACCTATCTTTAGAGATTCACTCAACTTGATATAACATCATAGAAAAACCAATCATGATCCTAAAAAATGATCAAACTAACTATCCATGAGATTTAAAAACATATATAAGAACTACTAAAATAAGATAATTAAACATGAAGTCCTCAACAGAAAGGGATACATTACATGGTCTCCAAACTATTTACGATTCCTCCAAACTATTGAATCAAAATATGAATACTCATGGATGAATCCTTAAATAACTGATGTTCTATTAATGAACTCACTCTCAAATGGAAAAGCACATCCAAATGGATAAATGGATTAAAAACCACAAGAAGCCACAAAATAATTAATATATCTCTATCCTCATTCCATAATAGTCACAAATATCCTAGCTTCATAAACTGGACCATCCTCACATGATGGATAATAAAATACCAAAGCTAACCACTAAATAGTACAAAAAATAAATTTGTTAATCATACATTATTGTTATCCAATCATACACCCATGACCATTATCATGAATAACCAATGAGAACCTAAAAATATCATCACCAAATACTATCACAACCCACCACTCATAAGAAGGGTTCACCAAAAAAACTTATAATGTTTAAAAATCAATACCAAAAAACCTAAAAAGATAAGATAAATCTATATAATAAACATACAAATACATTCAAAAGATATATTCCTAAAAAATTAATTATATAATAAAAACTCTAATTAAATCCCCCAGAAACATACCTTAGATAAACCATAGACTAAATCCTGAACAAAAAATATTTTATGCTAAAAAATATCAACCCAAATTACAACAAATAAATCAATGGTCCTCTAAAAACCAATACAAAAAAGGATTAAATGAGTTATATCTTCCAAATTATAAAATTTGAAAAAAAAATTATGAAGCACTATCAAGTCACAATAATGAATTACTCTATGAGAATTTTAAAAGGTGGGATTATAATTACCAAGAGCCGTAAACTGGGGGCACACATACAATAATTTTTTACAAAGTGAAGGGGTCATTCCTTATAGAACTAGCATATACTAATTATTATCATAATCCACAATGTAATCCTCATTATCATCTGATTGAACCACTTCATCAACCACAACTAGTTTCTGATACTAGTTATCTTCTACTGCAATGTCCATTTTGATAATATCCTAAAAAATGTCAAGATATCTGCAAGTATGGATAGTCTAAATTTTTGGTAAATACATCATCTAAATAAAATACCTTTCTCAAAATCATTTATGAGTACATCAGGGGATTATATAACCAAATATATGAAGTGGTTGATGTACTCTATCACTGAACAGTCACCCTGATGAGTGTTCATGTGGATAAACACTCTCTCCACTTTCAAATCATCATAAAAACACTATATTGAAAATATCATTAAAACCCCCTGATTTACCTTCATGTGGCTGAGAGGAAACCATATAATTCCACTATACTCAAAAATAACAAACAAGTAAGTACAGAAATGATCTTACATTTGAATAATTATGCATTATAATAGAATTTAGGTTAAATAAAATACTTTCCAACAACCTCACGACATATATTGAACATTGATAACCACTGAATGTATGTGAACACCAAATATAGAAGAAAAAGATGGGGTATCACTATAATAAAGTTCCCACACCCATGACTCCCCTCAATGATTGAGTTTATTTTTTTAAATAATAAAATCATACATCTATTTTGGTAAGAATAATATAAATAAATCCTCAATACAAACATCTATTTATACATAAAAACAAATAGAAAATAGTCTTATCATAGATGAGGTGATAAATTCACAATATATATAACTAAAACAAGGATTATCACATCGAATCTAATAAGATAAATGTCTCTTCTGAAATTACCTACATTCTATAATGATTTTTTGAAATACATTCTCCTATGGAATGAACAAAAAATTGATGTTCGGAGAACTGTATTAAAATATATCAGTCTTGGTGAAAGAAAGATCCCCAAAATAAGTCATGCTACAATTTGTTTTGGAGAAATAATCTTGTTTCAAAAACAAAACATTCTATTGAATTCTCATCAAATATCACATCTTTTTTAATAACAACGTATAAAATTATTCCAAACCAGAACCCCCATTTTGTCATAATTTTTTATTCTAAAACTAACTTTATGAAATCAATCACTTCTAATGAAGCCAAATTAATGAAATAAAAAACATAACCATTTTAACATTTTCCTAGTTCCAAAATAAGAAACATCCATTTTATAAAACATATAATGAAAACTACGATCCTTTTGTAATTAAACTAATCTATAATAGTTTGTTTTGAAAGTAATAAATTGTTAAATTTCATTAATTTTTTCATAATATGGATTTGAAATCAATAACATCCAAAGAACTCCAAAAAAATTAAATAATTTTCCTATGAACCACATTTAAATACCATAAAAACACTACTATATCCCCCACAAAACAACTAATAATCACATTAGGAGAAACTCCGAAATGAATGGTTTCAAAACTAATTAATTTGGGAAGAAATAGGGATGTCCATTTTTTGACTACATGGGTTTGGAGACAAAGCACCAACCATGAAACCATATCATTGACAGAAACATACCCAAACTATATTATAACCACATGATATATGATGTCTTCTGAGCTAACAATTCAAATCATTTTCTTCTCCTATTTCTCCCAAAAACAAATGAAAGACAAAAAACATCATGTTCAATCATGAAGTTGATAAAAAACAAAATTTTTTAAAAAAAATAATTACCAATAATTTAAAATAAACTCATATTAATAATTAGAATCCATAATTCCACTAAAGATTGAGGTTTAGGACAATAAAATTTAGTCATATTCTCCCTTACCTTACGTCTCAATCTTAGACAACCTTAATGTGAATTTTACTCTCACATTATTAATTATGTAGAGGGATACTCAAGAATATTAGGATATCACCAAATAGAAAATCACTAATACCCTTTTATGGAGAACCAATCTTGGATTAAATCCACATAGAAGTCTACCCAACTCTCCTCAAGGCCTGTAGGGTGTTGTTGATCCCCATGGTCTGGAAACTAGTTCCAGGGAATCATATGATTCTATTTTGGAATTATTTTTCCCTAATTATATATAAAAGATATTATAACATCAACTGAGATCTAAAAATATAATATCATTATATTGCAAGTCTATGAAACATAAATCACTTAAGAATCAAAAATCAAAAAACATGCAAAATTGGTCATAATAGACAACAAAAATCCAACCCATTTTCTTCAAGATAAAAGAACATCCATAAATAGAAAATACAACATGAAATAATTATATATAATAAAAGAACTGAAAGTATCTACATGGATGGGAATAATAGATAATTCAATAATTAAAAATACCCTCTAATAAATTCAGGTATTCCCAATACCCTCTCTATGAAACCTATGGCTTCTCAACGTCACCCAACTCACACCACATCAAACTCAATTAATCCAATCCCAAATCCATCTAGATTCATGAACCATGAAATATATATGAAAGATATATACAAAAAATTAGGTCTCCACCCACTGATACTATGCAATTTATTTCATTTATCAATTCATAAATACTTGATTTCAAATGAAACTAGAAAGTCTGATTTTAAACATAATATGGTGAACACAACTAGAAAGTCAATAAACACCTTTAAATACACTCAACATTATTTTAATTAATTTAAAAAAGATATATTTTGAATCATTTTCACCATCCTATTCCATTTCAAAACCACCCATCCATTGACACTTTTAATAATATCATTTTTAAAACTAAAATAATTCACTTAAAACCCGTACATCTTGTTGAAGCCTTCTTTTAAAAATAAAACTCATTTTAAAATCAACATTATATCCTAATAAAATAATATATATTCCAAAATGGGATTTTCCACAAATATTTTAAAACCATTTTCAAATGAAACAATGAAAAAATTGTTAGGTCTTACACAACTAGGTAGACAACACAAGTCCCATGGCATATAATAAATAAAATAAAGACATGGGTTATAGTAAAATATAAGTTAGTGAAATGATACATTATAGTGTGATATAAAAATCATTAATTTCAAAAAAATCCAAGAGAATGAATGTTTCATGGGATCTACCTTGGGATACCATATTTGAGATATGTCACACAATATCAATTTCAGCCACAGACCTATTATCAGTGTACATTGCATCCATACAACAACTCATCCAACTAACCCATAGAAGACTCATTGAAAATAGTCCAACCCTTGTTTCCATGGATCATATAATGATAATAGGGAAACATGATTTGTGTAATCCAACTAGTGTAATATAATAATAGACCTCCCAAATAGTACCCACGTTCCCTTGACCATTAATAATGTGATACGTGTTATTATAAAATAAAATATTAACATAGAAGGTATAAGGAGTAACTCTCCCTCACCCCAAAAATCATTTTAATTATTAAAAACATATATCTCACACATATACAATATAAACCTAACATTCTCACTCAATGGGAGAAACAAGCATCAAATAGTTGTAAAAACTGTAACATGGGGTAAAAAACTCAATGGGAAATTTATAGTGGTTTTTAATAAATATCCCTTTCAAAAAAAATTTCAAATTTTATTTTAAGTTAATCATGGATTGGAATTCCTATAACCTTACACATATAAAAAAATCAAATTAGGAATCATTAAATATCTATCAAAATCACTAAAACTATTTAAACATTTCACATACACCCCTTTATAACACATGTTTCCTCTTCGAAATACCAAATAATTACCAATTCCATAAATTTCAATAAAATACATTTTTAATATATTAATTAATGAATTTTGACAAGGTTAAACCTCAATATAATTTTAAAGTAACATTTTTTATTCCATAAAGAACCCATTTTGAAATTTCATTGATGCCAATACCTAACATTAAAAAATGATCCCATTTAGAAAAATATATTTCACTCATTGAAAACCAAAACCATTAAAATGTCCAAGACACACCATCAAATTGATTTAATAATTCAAAATAGGTCATTCATAAATTATTGGCACATAAAACAATATTTTTTAAACATTAAATCATTCAATTAAATTGTTAGTCCGATTATACCAATCTCAGAATATAGTATTACTAATATTGATAAATTTTTATTATAAAACACTTTTATTGAAGAACTGTGAAACCATCTTGTTCAACCAAGACATCAAACACTCTAGCAGATAAAAAACATATGAAAGTCCATATAAAATCGATAAAATGAGAACATCCTATATAATTTGTAGCATATATGTGTAAATTTTTTTATTCACTTCATCTTTGATAATATCTACGAATTGATAATCCAATTTTTCACACACATGCATGAAATCCTACACAATAATATTCATTTTATTGAATCCCCTGGTCCGAAGTAAATTTTTCTTGTAAATCCAATAGCTCTTATCCTTGTTTATGCACTCTAGATTTAGTATCTCATTCTTCCATTCCACATCCTCATTAGAATCATTGTTAATCGAGACCTTCTCTAGAATCTATTATTTTGTGTTCATAATAAGGTCCCATGATTTTTTCATGCCCACTACAACTACTTCCTAGTACAAGAAAACTGTGGTCCTCAATGAAACTTCACCAATTTCAACCTCCTCTCTAGAAAACACAAACATTTTTACTTTGGAATTTAGAACAAGTTCCTAGTTCTCCTCCCTCATTTCTCTCAATTATACTCTATCCTTGGACGAGTCTTCATGCACCTCCACTCAACCTGATTTATCCTCTTTGTCGGCCAATAGAGCTTTGGAATGACTTAAATTCATCTTAGTATTTTTAGTTTTTCTGAAGATATAGTCTTCACAGTTTTTAAAAAAAATCATGTATTCAATGTGAGACGCTGGTTACATCCACAAAATAACTACTAAATTTACATTGAGAGCATTACCTCCCTGTACATTCAATGTTAGAGTCCCGCCACTCATTGTAATATTGTGGTCCTTATCATAGTCCGGAATATGTTATGATCCCATTTCCTTGTCACTCAGTTCATATTCTTTAAGGGACCTTGATCAAAATAGCTTCCATTTCCTTTTTGATAACTTTCTTCAATCCATCAGGGTCATAATTCTCTTTCTCATCACTATTCACATAATTAATGCATTTTTTCAACTATATAGAATATTTTGGTACATGAAGACTTGAAGACCATTACAATGGAGGGGCCATAAATTTATAGGAGGATCCTAAGGTAGATAATGTGGGATGACCTCTGTCCATTTTCCCACACCCCCAATTCTCACTACCTCCATGATGGAATGCTATTACATTTTAGGTGGCTGGATAAAAAATAACTAGACCTACATTTTCAAACATGAATTTTTTAGAGCATTTTTTGATCTTCGAAAAATCTCTTCCACCTATGGATCAAAAGACACAGAACTCAAATCCTTATAGGGAGGTTGAATACAATTTTCTTTTTTGATATCCTTGGGATAAAATGAGGGGGGTAGTGATACTAGTCTCACTCAGTTTGGATGCCCCTTTCTATTTCTTTTTTCATTAAAATCATAAAGAATAATGTTGCCTGGGGAATTTACAAGAGAGGTAGAAATCCGTGTAGGAATCAAACACAACCATATGATTATAGTGAAATTATTACCCAACCGATATCCATAAACATTTGACTAGGCTATTTGGGACATAAATATCAAACAAATTTGGGGTGATCAGGTAGAAAACATAATTTTTTCTTGACTCGCATCAAAAATAGTGACCAACCAAATTTCCTAGAATACACAATATTGAATGGTTTTGAAATGGGAGATAGACTTTAGGAAACCTAACCCACAATGTCGACATCTGTGCATCTTGATTCATAGGAATATAAATGGTCCATCTTAAGATGTTGAAGAAAATGTTTTTTCAAGATCATTGGGTTCTTGAAAAAATATTAATTAAATCTTCCATTATAGAGAAACAAACTAGGATATTCCATTTTTTAAGATATATAGAATTAGACCGCTCCTTTTGAGCCCAAGATGATGAAAAACTGATCGAAGGTGTAAAATTGTGGACTCTAAAATATAAATCGAGCCACCATGGCCTACTTTAAGATAGCAAATGATCTTATAAACTCTGAGGATGAAAGATCATACTGAGGGAAACCATCACAGATGTTTGAAAATTTTGGGCTAAGCTAAATGATAGGGATGGGAGGAATGGAATTGGGAATAGAGAATGGTAGGTAGGATGGATGATATGGGTGAACCCCATCTGATGGTAAATAGATGGGCGTGATGGCCATCATCTATACCTAAGGCATGGAAGAAGAAGGAATTGAGAGTGCCTAGTTTAGAGATAATTTAATCAGAAAAATATTCCCTATATAATCATTTAACACATTTAAATGGATTCAATTTATCACATGGATATCATATATAATTATAAATTTCATCAAAAGGACATCTAGAAAGGATAATAATATTTTTATATCTAAAATAATTCAATTTCATAGAAACTCCTACATGGAATAAGTGCAATCCTAGAAGAATCATGTCACCTTTAATGGTGAAAAACATGATAAGAAATAAAACATCATAAGATAGGAAAAAACGAAACCCCTAAATTAGAACCATATAAAAGAGTACACAAATCATACACAATGAAATATAGTTTGAGGAGGATGAAGAAAATATTAATTACAAAAGGAAGAGTTATTGAACATAATGATAAAAATATTTTCTTTGAAATTGCATGTTAATTACCATTACAATGACATAAATTAATGGGGAATGAGGATATATGTAATCCTAGAGATCCCAAGGGATAGATGATGTGTATAGGGATGGAAATTGGTGAAACCCATCTTAGTTTATTGGGATAAAAAGATCAAATCACACTGTAAGTGATTCTAGATTGGTAACAAGATTTTCCCACATAGTTTTCCAAATCATATACTAGTTATTTGAAGGTATAAAATATGACCTGATCTCCCATATAGTTTCTAGGGTGCTCTAGAAATGTTAAAAATCATCTGGACGAAATGGAATACTACATTGTCTTCATAAAACCCCCCTATAAATAGGAACTATGTGATTAATTCTTACTGATCAAGTAAAATGTGCAACTCCCAAAAAAACCTCTAAGTCACCAAATGTGAAGAAATATTGTCTTGGAATTAGCAGTAACAAGGACAAGACAAAATAATGGAAATTATGAACTTAAGTGTCATGTGGGTGTCACATTATCAACATTTATAATTTCATTTATTACCTCTATTATTATATCATTTTCATTGATTTTGGCTTGGTACCCATTAATTAATGGTTAAAGTCCCTCTATAGTAAAAATATTCCAATTTTATCCTCCAAAAAAAATCTATTCTATCAAACTTCTATACATAAAGCTTAAACCCATCTAATGAAATTCATCCATAAAACATGAAACCCCACTATATTTATTTAAATATAATAGAGATATTAGTAACTAATTATTCATATTATCTAATAAGAAAACACTTATAGTGATGTTTGTGAACATTGATATGAAGCACCTCCACCCTTTTTTTTGACTGTTCATAACACCCTAACTAAAGCTCTTATATCTCATGTTAGGAGCACATATATATTCCATTTGATGAAAAAAATATCCATTAAAACATATGAATGATGAATTAATGTATTATAAACGTTCCCATGCTATGAAATTGTTAACATTGTATTCTATAGAATAATATAACCTAACCATAATGAAAAACCAGATGGATTTATAAAAAATTAAATATTAGAAGAAAAGTTTTGAAAAAGGAAAAATAATATAAAATTTTTTAAATGGTTTAACCAACCATTTTAATCCATAGTGGGGGGGGGGATTTAACATTATTGTTATATTAAATTTAATAAGATCAAAAAAAATAAATTTCTTCTAATGTATATTCAAAATTGACATACATTTTTATTTATAGAGGGATCCAACTAATTTTTTTTAGTAGTCACCACTATCTGAACAATGTGAGATGAAGTCCATTAACCTCTATATTCATGAACAATCCCATATCATTATGAGTCCCACCACTAATTCAACTCCATAATCTAGAAAGTATTTCAATATTTTTAAGATCTTTTAGAATGTATTTTATATGAATTTCCTTTTCCCTACCACTAAGGTGAGTGATCATGGGAAACATGAAAATGAGCCATTTAGTTATTTTATTGGATTTCATTATCTAACTATCTAGTTTGTATAACTTCTAACATAAACCAATTCATTAATATTGTACTTATGTCACTTACTCATCATCGTCAATACACAGAGAGATAATGTATCAAATATTTCCCCTCTCACTAGAATAATACCTTTGCTAAAAAATACTTTCCATATCTAATACTAACAAAAAATACAGACACCCAATAAAAATAAAAAACAATACAAACAACACAACAACAACCACATACTCAAAAATAAAAAAAAAGCCATATTCATCAGAAAACACACATATAAAATCTACAAAATCATTGATGTATAAAACCTATTCATACAATATTTAATGACCCTATATTATAGGGTGAGTTTAAAATTTAATCTAAATGTTACAATGCTTGAATATATGCTTTTTAACCAAAAAAATGATTTTTATGATTTTGGGTGAACGAAATGATAAAGAATAATGGAGGGGGGATTTGTTGTAAAATGTAAATATACCACTAAAACCCAATGAAAAACATAAAAAGTTTATAGGGGGAAAATATATTCTGCAAAAAACATTTACACCAGATATTCGAGGTTATTTCCCCAGAAATCCAACGGATCACTAGAACAATAATGAGATCCACTTAAATTTTAGTGGTGACCATAATACTAATGTTATGTTTGGGAAATTTTCATAACCATAATTGTTGTTTAGGATACTATATTCCAATTCATCACACTAGAATCTATGGACCTGGGATCTTCTTATTTTTACACTATTTTTTATCTTCTCAATGTTGATCCCAAATTAATTTATGGAGAAACAATTATGATAATTTGGTGTTAATGTGATTCAATCTATGATACTAGGGTTTTTATTTTAACACCCATTCATTTCCATATATGTTTCATAGATTATCATCTAAATCAAAGAATTTTGATTATCTATAGGTTTTATAATATATTCAGATTGATCGTTATTGTTCTAATTATTTCCTATAAAATTATTTCATTAATCTCAATGTGCGATGTCTCTATAATCTCATTAGATTTATTTTTATTTTCAATTTGTGTGGGGATGAGAGATTAAATAAATGTGAACTATTATGATAGGAATTAATTTTTTTATAATTGAAATGAATTTTAAAAGGTTGACCAATGATGTAGTTAGAGATAGGAATCATAATGGGTTATTGGAAAATGATACAAAAAGTGTTGTAAATATATCCTTAAAATCATTACATTAATTATATAATCTAATATGACTTGTAACACCCCAATATTTTTATTATGTTACTTTCTTTATAGTAATTCAATATCTGGCACAACATGAAACACCGAGTTAGATTGCACCCAGACATACCATACTAGCAGTTCAAAAGAGGTTATAAATAGTATTAAATAAATTTCGATTTTTATATAATACATATAATTATTGAATATTTTGTTTCTTAGAAATATTATAAGAAAAAATTAATTTTTTTAGATAAATGAAGTATTTTTCAAAAAAATTGCAATTTTACCACCTTTTAATGGAAACCCCTTTTTAAAACCAATATTTGACACTTTAATATATTAAATTTAATGAAATTAAATTCTTCTTTATAATCAGAACATAAAAATTTATTTTGGATAAATTGTTGGTACCTTTCTAATAACTTTTATATTTTGATGAATACTGAAAAATACTAAATTATAATTGAGAACAAATTTTTTAATAGAAATAATTTATAGTGTTAATTTATGCATTTCAATTGTTTTGTAGTATAATTAGATTTTATTTTAATCATTTAATACAATTCAGGTTATTATAAGTAATTTCACATTTAAATTTGACATAAACACATGTAAATCTTTTGATAGTTTTTTCTTTTTTAAAAACCCACTTTTCAATTTTGATAATGGGGATTAATTTTAAATTAATTAATGCAACTTCTATGCTTTTAATTTGGTAAAATATAAAATATTTTTGAATTTGGAATATCAAAATTATCTTAGGGTAAATTTTTGGTATTTTTCTGAAAACATTAAATTTTTTCTAAATAGTGAAAAACATTACGTTATAGTTTAAATCTGAATTTTTATTTAAATAATTATTTATTTTATTTAAATTTATTTTCATTAAAAATAGATTTAATATAACTATATATGATCAATGTAATTAATATGGGTCATTATATAATAAAATTAGATGTATACAATTTTATTTATCGTTTTACCGTCTTTTACCCACCTCCTAGGAGCATTTCAAAATTTACATTAAACAAAATTTTATAACTTTAGTGAGTTGAATTTCAAAAATTTGAGAGACATGGTTGATATAAGTAAGTAAAATTTGTTTCAATAAGATAATAATAATTTTTTATGAATTGTAACTTTTTACTTTTATTTACCACGGTTAAAAGCAAATAGGGCAATTAATGGTAAAAATGATATTATTATTACACTAACACATGAACTAATTATATTGGATAAGTTTAATTCTACCAAAATAACCTTAGGATTAAAATATGATCCTTTAGGTCCACGTGGATTAGATTAGGACATTTATTATTATTTTATTTAATGAAAAGTTAAAAGAGTTAAAATCAACGTTTAATAACTAAATAATTTTTAATATAGGTTTATAGATAAGATAAATTTGATTATAAATATTCATTAGAAAGATAATAATATTTCCTACATAATGTTATTTTATTTATATTTTTTATACATTATATATTTTAATTTATTTAAGACACAATGATGATGCAGTAATTACCTAATTAATGAAATATTAAAATAATTGATATTATAAATATCCAAATAAATGTAATTTGAGACTTTTGATGAATTCCAATAATTTATAGGATAATATGACATTTTAGGGTTGGTTAGATGATTTATTTCTAAGTTATAATGTATTTATTAATTTATAAAAAAACAAAATACCAAATAGTTTAAAAATTAACATAAAATAGGTTTCAAAACAAATATTATATTAATAATTGGAATTATATTCCAAAAAAACGAAGGTTCAGCCAAAGTTCTTAAATAATATTATATATTTCATTAATGAACCACTTTTGGTTCTCTTGGAAGTTAATATAATGATTATTAACCATATAATTTAAAAATAGAAAGAGACATGGTAAATGTCAAACTATTTAACTAAGAGTTAAATCTAAAAGATAAAGATAATATTGTAACTCAAACCTATCTATAACCTATTGGTTTAGTGGTTTTAGACCCATCCCCACCATATCCATTAAATATTTTATTTTGGAGCCATTATAAACCGAAAATGATTTTATTATAAGATATTATTTCTAGCTTTTCTTAAGGTTCCCCTCACCCCTCTTATAAAAGGTCACTTCCCATTCTATCTAATTCACACCTTCAAAGCCATTTGGATCAGCCAAACCCTACCCAAATACCCTCTAAACTATTCTACCTTAATCTTAGAGGCCATAATTTATTCAGAAAGCCAACCTAAGGAGCCATTTTGATCAAATCAAAAGGAAGAACCCATAGAAGAGTTAAACATTTCATCACATCTTTCAAGTTCATTTCTTCTTACACTTCATATTTCATTGTTTTTTCCATTATAAAATAATTTATCCAATATCTCATATATATTTTTATGTTATTATAAATATTATGCAACCATATTCACTAATATATTCATCCTTTGAATGATATGTCACCATACGTGCTTACGTACGGCTTACCGTCTCCACGTCATGCTGTAATTGTTATTCAATACATTATAATTTTTGATGGATATAATAATGATTTATAATTGATGTATATAATAACTATAACATGATAATTATTCTGTATATATGACATAACATCCAATTATATATTATTTTAATATCAAAAAAATGATATTGTCGCTCGTGCGTTCGTACGGTTTACCCTCTCCGTGAACGCGATGAGATTCATTCACCATTGTATCCATTCCAGACTAATTTTCTATTGATTATTAAAAATAATTTTTAAATAAATAATATAATTCTGAATATGAATAAAATACATCCTATCCATAACAACCATTACTTACATAACAAATCATATAAAGGAAAACGAATCTGTTAACACCCGAAATGACGATAATACTAAAATATTATTAACAAATCAATATTGATATATCATATATGATATCATATTAATTTATATTATTCTATTATAATTTAGAAAAAATTATTTCACCATTATAATGTAGTTTTACCTACCCTCGACCAATGAAATGTACATGGTAAGGGGTTTCATATCTCACTTTTAATTCTGTGAGATTTCCATTATTTTCCCCTTATTTATTTGATGTGTTGTATTGTGTACTGTCATTTGATATATATTATCATGATTATTCTTATATTCATGGTATTCTGTGATCCATTTTGTGGTAATTATATTTTGGTCATACGAATCTATTGATTACTACGAAGTAATGGTTTTTCATCTCACTTTTAATTCCCGTGAGATTCATGCTATATTGGCCATTATTTCGTGTGTGTGTGTGGCATATGTATTGTCCATGATTTTATTCTCGTTTTATTATAATTTAATTCATGTTTATTTAAATCTTAATTTTATGATCCTTATTTCATGGGTTGTGTGTTTCATATGTTACAAAATCAGTAAGGGAATTTCATACTTCAATTTCCACTTAGTGGGATTTACACATACTTCATTGATTATATTACACCATGATTATGTGTGGAATAACTATTTATTATTTATGTAGTAATTTCCAATACCTTTTGTTTGGATAAATGTTTTATACACATAATCACTCCATTGATAATTTCTCAACTCATTGATTCAAATATGATCTTAACTCAGTTTCAATTCATTGAGTTAAACATACAAGTCCTGGGTGTTCTTTTTACAAGAATATGTGTGAATATTCTCTGATTGATTTACACTGAATATCAAATCATATTGATTTTATTTATATTTTTTCACAAATAATTATTTCATTGATTTTCCCTTTACCTAAGGATACTGTCATTATAAGGGATTTCATCTCAATTTACATTCCTTTGAGACATCTATGTTTTTATGCACCAATTCACATTTATATGGTGTATATACAATCCTTTGACATAGTATATCATGAAATAAATTATTCTCATGATCTTATAATGTTTTTATTACCTAAATTATTTGTATTCATGATTCTCTCATTTCTATATGAACTCTATTTAAAATATCATCTTAAATGTTTTAAAACATATTCTTCTAATTCATTTTCATTAATATCCATGTTTTAAAAATGGTTTTAACGATTTATTTATATGAACAGAATGTTTTAAAAATAAAATTCATTTTAAAATTTTCAAATTGGTATGTGAAACATGGATTTAAAAACCTTTTTTAAAAGGCCTCTTGAAAAATAGTGTGACTTTTAAATGATTTTAAGAAAAAGGGGCATATTTCTCTCAAATAGTTTTGATGATTATTTTCATCTATGTCAATATCCTTCATTATTCTTGATTGAGGTTAATATGTTACAATAAAATCTTCTATATTGTATTGAATGAGTTATTTTTGACTGCGGATGTGCTAATTTTATACCATTCATTGTTTGTGGATAATGTATTGACATTTCGTATGTAAGTTTTAATACGAATGTTTATGTTATGTTTCAAACTTTTCCTATGAGAAATGCATTGGACTTAGTAAGTGTCTCGATGCATTGGTAGGTCTCGTGAGACAAACTAGTGTTGTGGAACAAGGCCTTTAAAAAATCTTATTTGTAGTCCTGGTACAAGGCCTTGACTATGTGGTTATGAAATTATTGAATTATCCATTCCATCATTATGAAAGTGGCTATTAATATTTCATGTGATTATTAGACTAGTAGAATATCCATGTGAATAAGTAGATGGAATTATTTGATTTTATCTTTATCATATTTTGCTAATGTTCAAATTAAAAAGGCTTTTGTTTTGGACTTCTACATTTCCATATATGTCTAAAATTATTAATGAATGTTTCCACTATATAGTAATCCTTACTGAGCATCTGAACTCACCCCTTTCTATGTTTTATTTTTTCCTAGGACATGATGAAATATATTATGACTGACCTTGTAGGGATAGTCTATGGGATCCCAATATTGTCTATGGAAACAATGTTGTTGTATTTTTCCATTTTATGATGTAATTTAAACCATATAAATGTATCAAGTACTTCCAAGGCTAATAAACTAATCGGTCTATCGAGACATGATCTTTTGTGATCATGCCAATGATATGTAATAATGCACCGACAATAGGCTTCTAGGGTCGCGGTGTTACAGTTGGTATCAATGTAAGTTTAGTACTAACCTTGGAAACTATATTTAGGTAAACTCTGATTAGATCACATATCCCAAAGATAGACTTTGAGGATTAGTATAGAAGAACATCTTAGAATTTTGGTATTGTAGAGATTTTGTGATTTTTCCATGCAATACATCTATGTATGTATATGAGAAGGTAGAGGCGGCTTTGGCACCAATGTTAATAGGGGTAAAACACGAAAACACTACTTTGAGATATACTTGAATCGAAACTAGTGCATGACAATGGGACATGCTGCACTCTTGGTTACGACACTCCCAGAGGATATGTTTAGGATAATTCCCATTTTCATTACAAAACAATTAGATGGATTTTAATATAATATGTGAATAAATAACTGTCATTAATACTAAGGTTCTTTAGATTGAAAATATGTTGATATGATATTCTCTAGATGATTTTATGACTCACAATATGCATTATTGTGTTAGTCAATGGTTGGATTCCAAAGATGTCATAGTAACATTTAACATGATGTAAAAAGTGGACCTAGTGGAGGAAATGAGCAACATAATGGAATGTTGATAGGTGGAAAAGATATCATGGTCATGCCAAATCCGTTTTATAAATATATAATCAACAACATATATATTAACCAACTCTCAGACCCAAAAAATAAGTGAAAGGTGGTGAATGTTAAGATCCCCAGCAGTGGAGACCATGGAGAAAAGAATGCTCAATTTCCATAATGTCGGAAATGTGGAAGGATACAATTAGAGAATTGTCTCAATGAAACAAAAAAATGCTTTATGTGGTGGAATGAAGAAAATAAAGTAAAAAATAACCAAGGAAAAATGAAGAGTACTGTGGAAGAAAATAAAAATGATCCCAAGAATCCATTTATAGTCTTTTTTATAAATGTATGGGATCTAGGCATTACCCGAGTGAATGACCAATTCTATAGGATAACCCATTGGTCATGTAAGAACCTATGTGGAAATAAATTATGGTTAAATGATTAAAAGAATTAATGCTCTTGGATGATGGGATTACTTTGGAAGAAATGTTTCTTATGTGTAACCCTGCAGTTTATGATGTGAAAATTCTATTTTAGGGAGAATTGTGTTATCTATTGTTGATATAGTTATAAATAAACATTTGGGTTTATATTATCATTGAATTTGAAGATATTACATGTTATTAAATTTTTGGATGAGAATGTGAGATATGGGATAACATTTGTGGGGAAATTATGTAATAGTTATTATCAGTAATTTATCTCATTTTGGTAACATTATAAAATATATTTTTTGATAAAGTACAACACGCAGACCATGTGACAAACCGTTGTGTCGGACAAGGATGCATGAATTTAACCCACAACCATAGTGTGAATGGGATTAATTGCCTACCAATGGACTATGTGAAGTCCCTGGTTAGTGTGACTAATTCATTTTAGTTAAATTATTTTATTGACAAATAATAAGTTTCTTTGGGATCTTATGTCTTATCAAATGGATATCCTTAGTATGAGAAAATGATCTGGGAATTATGTGATAAATGACTTTTTGGAAGATGATTTCTCAGTTGGGAATACTATATGTCTATGGAAAATAAAATACTATGGGATTTCATTTGAGGAGTAATGGAGTATTTTTATCTATGTTTTTATTGTGGATTTATAGAGATTTGGGTTATTTATGGAAATTATTAACCTATCATAGAGAATACGTGACTATGTTAAATACATCTATGTATGCGTCATTAAGAGTACTAATAGTTTGAAAAAAAAACGATGAGTTAGTGGTAGAAATTTATTAAAGAATGAAACTCTACTTAAAAAGTAAGTATATATCCTTATCTTCTTACTCAATCTCATAAATAAATTCCTCAACATTATGAAATAGAACATAAAAAAAGGTATCTATTTACTTTTTCTCATAGGAAACGAATGAATGTTAATCTCATCACTTGTTTGTGGTTTTCTTTTTGTTAACATTCTCCTAATCGGGTTTTCTATCAATCTCCACCAGAACATGACACTTATTTTTTTCTTCCATATCCATGTTTTCATACATGAAATCCTAGTGTGGGTTATCTCGGGTGACCTTGTACTTCTCTTTCATTCTTTTAAAGAGATAGTTTTTTTGAATTTTTTTATCCGATGTGGGACTTTCAATGATGTTCCCAAGCCCAATTTTAAAATTCTAGGACGAAATTTTCAAAAGGGGGAAGAATGTTACACCCCATGATTTCATAGTAAGTTATTTTCTTTAAAATAATTCAATAGCTTGCGCTACACGCAACAAAAAGTTTGAGTGCATCACCACTTATCAAACTAGACATTCAAAAGTGGTTATGAATATTATTAACTAATTTTTTTTATATACTCCATAAAATATTAGAATCCATATAATGTGTTTCTTAGACATAATATTCGAAAAAATTCAGTTTTTTTGATAAAAGATGTATTTAAAAAAATTGAAATTTTACAACATTTTAATGGAAAAAACATTTTAAAAACAATATTTGACACTTTTATATGTTGAATTTAATGAAATTAAATTCTTCTTTAGATTCAGGACCTAAAATTTTATTTTGGATAACGTTTTCTTACTTTTCTAATAACATTTATATTTTTATCAATACATAAAAATTCTAAATTTTAATTGATAACTTTTTAATCGAAATAATTTATAGTGTTTAATTATGTATTTGAATGGTTTGGAAGTATAATTAGATTATATTTTTATCACTTAATACATTGTAGGTGATTATAAGTAATTTCACATTTAAATTTGACATAAAAACATTTCAATATGTTGATTCTTTATACTTTTTAAAAACATGCTTTTTAGTTTTGACAATGGGAATTAATTTTATATTAATTAATGGAACTTCTATGTTTTGAATTTAGTAATTATAATTCATTTTTGAATTCAGAAAATCAAAATTATCAAAGAGAAAACTTTTTGTATTTTTCTGAAAACATTCAATTTTTATGAATAGTAAAAAAACTACGTTTTAGTTTAAAACTAACCTTTTTTAAAATCATAATGTATTTTATATAAATTTATTTTTAGTAAAAATATATTTATAATAACTATATAGGTTCAATGTAAATCATTGATGTAATTTTATAATAAAATTAGATGTATAATATTTTGTTGAACTTTTTACCATCTTCTACCCACATCATAGGAGCATTTAAAAATTTACATAAAACATAATTTTACAGCTGCTGTGAGTTGAATTTCAAAAATCTGAGAGATACGGTTGATATCATTAAGTAAAATGTGTGTCAATAAGTTGAAAATAATTTTTTTATAGTAACTTTTTTACTTTTATTTACCACGGTTAAAAACAAACAGGGTAATTAAGTATAAAAATGATATTATTACTACCCTAACACATGTCCTATGTCTATTGGATAAGTTTGATTCAACCAAAAACAACCTTAGAAATAATATATTTTCCTTTACATCTTCTTGGATTAGATTATGACATTTATTATTTTTTTTAAGAAGAGTTCAAAGATTTAAAATCAATTTTTAATAACTAAAACATTTTTATTATAGGGTTATACGTAAGATAAATTGGACTATTAATATTCATTAGAAATATAATAAGATTTCCTATATAATGGTATTTTATGTGTATTTTTTAGTCATTAAATAATATAATTTATTTATGACACAATGATGATGCACTAATCACCTACTTAATGAAATATAAAATAATTAATATAATAATTATCCAAATAAATGTAATTTGAGACTTTTTAAGAATTAAACTAATTTAATAGGTTAATATGACATTTTATAATTGGTTATATAAACTTTTTTTCGAAGTAATAATTCTGTTATGAATATAGGAAAAACAAAATACCAAATAGTGTCAAAATTGACATAAAAGAGTTTTTTAAAAAAAATATTATATTATTAATTGATATTCTATTCCTAAAAATCGATGGTTTGTCCAAAGGTATGAAGTAATATTATATATTTCATTAATGAACCACATGAGGTTCACTTGGATGTTTATAGTATTTTTATTAACCATATAATATAAAAATACAAAGAGACATGGAAAATGTCAAACTATTTAACTAGGAGTTAAATCTAAAAGATAAAGTTAATATAGTAACCCAAACTTGTCTAAAACCTATTGGTTGAGTGGTTTTCGACCCATCCCAACCTTATCATTTAAATAATTATTTTTTGGAGCCATTAGAAACCAAAAATGATTTTAATGTAAAATAATAGTTCTGGATTTTCTGAAGTTTCCCCCTCACCCCTCTTATATAAGGGAACTTCCCCTTCTCTCCAATTTACATCCTCAAAGCCTATTGTCTAGGACAACCCCTGCAAAAACACCCTCTCAAATGTCCTACCTTCATTTTATAGGCCTTTTGTTAGTTATAAAGCCAACCTATGGAGCCCTTTTAATGAAATCAAAATGAAGAACCAGTAGAAGAGGTAAATATTTCAACACATTTTTCTAGTTCCTTTCTTCTTCCACTTCTTTTTTAATTCATTATTCCATTCTAAAATAATAAATCCAGTGTCTTCAATATAATATTATTTTATTATAAATATGGTACAACCATATTCATTATTCATATATGATATCATATTAATTTATATTATTTGTATATAATTTAATAACAATTATTGAGCCATTATACATGAGGTTAACCTAACCTCAACCATTGAAAAGTACAAGGTAAGGGGTTTCTTATTTCACTTTTAATTATGTGAGATTTCCATTGTTCATCACTTATTTATTTGATGTGGTGTATTGTGTACTGAGATTTCATATATATTATCATGATTATCTTTATATTCAAGGTATTATATGATTCATTTGGTATTTATTAACTTTAGGTCATACGACTCAATTGATTACTATGAAGTAATGGGTTTTCATCTCACTTTATATTCCCATGAGATTCATTCTATATTGGACAGTATTTCCATTTGTGTGGAGTTGATATTTTCCATTATTTTATTCTTGGTTTAATATTAATTAATTTATGGGTATTTAAATATTCATTGTATGATCCTTCTTTTATGGTTTTTTTGTTTCATAAGTTACCAAATCAGTAAGGGAATTTCAAATTTCAATTTCCACTTAGTGGTCTTTATGCTTACTTCATTGATTATTTTACTCCAAGACTATGGGTGGAGTCACTATTTATTATTTATGTAGTAATTTCTACTCCCCTTTGTGTGGGTATACATTTTATAGACATAATCACTCCATTCATAATTTATCAAGTCATTTATATAAACTTGATCTTAACTCAATTTCGATTCATTGAGTTAAACATCCATGTCATTGGGGTTGTTTTGACAAGAATATGTGTGAATGTCCTCTAATTGATTTACACTGAATATCCAATTATATTGAGTTTATTTATATTTTTTATACATAATTATGTCATTGATTTTTCCTTTTTCTATAGATATTATCTTTATAAGAGATTTCATCTCAATTTACATTCCTTTGAGACTTCTTTGTTGTTAAGCACCAATTAAATTGTATATGGTGTATATAATATCTTTTGTCATAGTATATCATAAAATCCTTTATAATAAATTTATTATAAAGTTTTTATTACCTAAAATATTTGTATTAAATCGTCTCTCATTTGGTTAGAAACATTATCTTTACTATCATTTTAAATGTTTTAAAATTTTATTCTTTTAAATATTTCACATTAATGTCCATGTTTTAAAAATGGTTTTAAGGATTTATTTATATGTACATTAATGATTTAAAATTCAAATTCCTTTTAAATGTTTCAAAGAGTTATAAGACACTTTGATTCAAAATATTGATTTTTAAACAGCTTCTTGTAAAATTGTGTGACTTTTAAATGATTTAAAGAAAAAGGGGGATATTTCTCTCAAATAGTTTTGATGATTATTTTCATTAGTGTCAATACCCTTCATTATTATCTATTAAGGTTAGTCTATTAAAATAAATTCTTCCTTTTTTATTGAATGAGTTATTTTTGACTTTGGATGTGTTATTTTAATACCATTCATGGTTTGTTGATAAAGTATTAACATTTCATATGCTAGAATTAATACAAATGATTTTGTTATGATTCAGATTTTTCAGATAACGAATGCATTAGACATAGTAAGTGATGGGTGGATCCCGCAATAGCTCCTCGATGCATCGTTATGTCTCATGAGACAAACTAGTGTCTTGGAACAAGGCCTTGACAAAATATTATTTCTTATCTTGGAAGAAGGATATGACTCTGTGGTTATGAATGTCTGGAATTATGCATTTCATCATTATGAATGTGGCTATTTATATTGCAGGTGATTATTTGACTAGTTTAATATCCATGTGAATAAGTAAATGGAAATATTTGATTTTAACTTTACCATATTATGCAGATGTTAATGATTAAAAGGATTTTGTTTTAGTCTTATACATTTCCTTATATTTTAATTATTATTTAAGAAAGTTTCCACTGTATTAATATCCTTACTGAGCATCTGAGCGCACCCTTTCCAATGATTTATTTTTTCCTAGGATGTGAAAAGTATATTATGGATGGTCTTTAGTGATAGTCTATGGGATCTCAGTGTTGTAAATGGAAACAACGCTGTTGTGGCTTTCTATTTTATGATGTAATTTAAACCTTATGAATATATCTAGTACTTAAAGGCGGCTAAACTAATCGGTCATTCGAGAAATGATCTTTTATGATGATGCCAATGATATTTAATAATGTACCGACTCTGGGCTTCTGGGGTCGGGGTATTACATGACTAAAGTTTATGTTTCTAATAGATAAAATGGGTGAACTATTGTTTTTGGATACAATTTCATAATAAACTAGATGTTGTAAAATTAAATTAAATGTCTAATGTTCTGGATTTCATGTAATTGATTTTTAATTAATTTATTCTTTGGATATCTTATTCAAAATTATTTATTTTGAGTTCTTATGTAATTGGTTCAATTTATGATGACTGTATTAGTATTTATATAAATAATTTGAAGGATATGTCATGTCTATTAGAATATAGGATTATAAACCATAGGAATAACATTGAAATTATTTATTGTCATTGACATATATGGGTGGATCATGTGTTGTCCTTATCTGGGATTGATATGTGAAAAATATGATATCCAATAGGTAATCTATATAATGTAGTGACATCGTATATTGAGATAAGACGTAAACTGTGTTATGAATTGGATATGTGTAGAAATATCTATTAATATGATATGGTTATCAGATATGATAGGTTACGATACAATTAGAATATGATAAATAATGTTTATTTTATTTAAACCATTATTTTATCATCTTTTTTATTCAATATATTCATTTTTTTGGTGTTAGAATTTGATTTTATTAGTAAATAATATACTATTTAGCATTCTATTCTAAAAATGTTATTTTTTTAAAAAAAATTGGATGTATACATTTTTTAGATAAATTAATCAATTTTTATTTTCATTAAATTTAATTTTCTCTTGGGTAAAATATCATGTTTGTGTAATTTTAATTGATATATTATTCTGGATGATTTTATATTGTTCTGGATTTAGGGTTTAATATTTTTAATGTTTGAACTTTTTATTTAATATAAATGTGTTGTTAAAATTTAAAGTCTATCTATCGAAGTTTGTAAATAATTATTTGAATATGGATTGAATATATATTATATTTTGAATTCATTATTTATATATTAATAAATACTCACAATATTTAATAATTCCCATTCATTAGAAGATATTTATGAAATTGATGTTGATGTACAGTAATTTTATTATGATGTATGATAGTCTACATTTTTTGGAATTTGGGATGGGTTGAGGGATGTGTATTATTATATCAGAAGAAGTAGAATATATATCGAATTATGTACTCTGGGAAACTATAGAATTCAGCATTGGAGTCGATACATAAGATAATTATCCCATGGTTGATGATACATAATATCCTTGATATTTTCAAAATTATAGAAATATTCACCTACAAAAAATATGTAATATTTTATATGTTTCTATGTTTAGATTTAATATTTTATATTTTGTGAAAGTCAGAGAATTAAATAGTGATCTACAAGCATAAAATTTATTCTACAGGTGATAATGATACATAAAATTTCTCTCCTCGTGAATATTATAGAGAGTGTGACAATTAACATTTACCCGTTATTTGAAAATAGAGGGAAGGGGATACATAATATTTTGGAGGGAATTTGGTAATATTTTTTGGGATATGTAATATCCCATATTATGAGAAATTTAGTGCCTCTTGTTATATAGGATTAACTAATCATATAGAACATTAAGGAGTTTTCCAAATTTAAAAAACCAATTTTCCCATGATGTATTAAATCACAATACATGTATGACCCTATCAGCTATGATAGAAAATCCATGAATACGTCGACAAATTCAGACTTCTATGAGTTCTTATGAAGCAAATAGAGAATAAAATGTGATGTAACAGAAGAAATAATCAATTTATAAATGCAGCTAGGACCATATTTTTTATCCTAATTTAGATGCATGTGGGGGAATCTTATATTAGATGATTTTTTCACATGTTACTTGGAAAAGATGTTGAGTAGTGACAAGTTCTATATAACCATCATGTGAGGAATGTACTACGAGACCATTATAATTAATATGGTGAATTAATTTGTTAAGATACATTCATTTATATAATTAGGTGGGGATAAAAATGTATATATTCATTGAGGTGTCACGAATAGTCCAATGGGTGAAATTAACGTGAATAATATATTTATATGGAGATTGGTCTATTGAGGGATTTTATGACGATATAGAATTGTACCATAGTATTTATCATTATTACTTATTTTCTATAATTTCTTAGATATAATTATTATCAATATTTTCTACATGGAATGTGTGAATTTAAATTTAATTAGAGATGTTGGGTTGAATTGAATTGGTAACCACTCTTTGTTCTTATTCTCATTTTTCATTTTAGACAACTCTTCTTAAGATCTCTCTCACTAAAATATAGTTCATTTTTTAGTGATAATTGATAGAATTATGGTTTTGATATACATTTCATTATAGTTGGAAATTAATTTTTTCCTCACCATAGATTCACATATTGAGATTGATTTTTATTATAATAATGAAAATGTATACATTTTCATAATGTTTTCTATTTTTAATTCTTCTTATTGTCCTTCAAATATTATTCTATGTACCAATCGGTTTCAAATAATAGTTCATTTATCATAAAATAATAAATTAATGTACCTAAATTTGTAAAAAAGAGAGCATATATTCTTAAAGAAAAAATAATTATTTCTTTATGTTTGGTTAAAATACCATAATTTAGAGTGATATAATAGAAATATGGTGATATCTAAGGGATAGTTAGAAAGCTCAACTCCAATTATTCATATATTTATTCACAATAATTATTAATATTGAGAACGAATAAATATATTTTCAGCTAATTCAGATCATCATAATATTCTATAATTCAAAAATTTTGAACCCTTTATTGTCTCTTCAATGTTATTTTCATGCATCCTTATATTTTTTAACTATTTAATTACTATTAAACTTCATTCACCCTCCAATTCAACATTCAATATATATATATATATATATATATTTATTCATAAAACAACAATATATTGTATCACCTACAGGGATGACCACTTATAGATACAACAGTTAGGTTGAGTATAGGAAAATGAAATATAAACCATTTCTTTCCCATACTGGTATTTTTAGCACAAAAAATACCTTCATTTCAATGAATGGTGAGAAGTTTGTATAGAAATTTTAAAAAACACAAAGAGAAGTTAAAAATGAAAATATTACTTTTAGATTAGAGAAGGTATTGAATAAATTTTTTTATCTTATTGTGGATATATATAAATTGATTCATTATAATGTATCTTTTCTAAATGAATATTCATTCAATGTTATAACTATTTTTATTGCTATTATTGTTGGATGTCATTCTATTTTCCAAAAAAAATTGTGTTTGCATATCGAAGATTAATCCTCTTTCACATAGTGTGATTTCACAATAGGGCTTCATTATCCAATATTGATTTGAAGCCCTTAAATTAAAAAATTAAAAACAATTCTCATACCTTTAAGATAGATAAAATATTAAGAATGGAGAACTGTTGGAATTGGATAGACATGGACATAAAACAGCATTCCACCTCAACCTGAGAATTAAGTGGTTGAGATATATAAACTTCAATAACATAAAATTTCATGAAAACTGTGATATATATGGTCTCCTCCTAGGTAAATAAATTATGAGATGAAACAATCATATTTCACAATGAATAAATCTTATAATGCTCCATGGAATAAGGATTCTATTAACATTTTAAAAAAATTATTGTGTTTCCAAATTGTTTCCATTGCATGTATTTACTGAAGAAAATAAATTATTCATAGTCATTCCCATGTGACTCAAGGTATGTGATTATATATGGTTCCATAATTTATGAGAATAAATAACTAACACATCTGATAATTTTATTGATTCTTTATTCAGGAAAATATATCCTAGGAGAATGAATTTTGACATGAGATATTAAATCACACTATTTTCACAAAATGATGGTGTGAATTTCCATGAGACATGTGACATAATTATGGGTATTTCTAGATAGTTACATAATCTTTTTATTTTCCTCTCTTATTTATGAATTCATTTTGTAATGGTCTTACTTATTTTCAATAAAACATTTTTTTATCAATCGTCCATTTTTTTCAATAGATGGTTGTGGACTTGAATCAATTATACAATACTATGAGTCAAAACACTATACAATAATTTATTAAGAGAATAAAAATTTTACAGTGTTTTTCATATTTTCATGTAATAGAAATTGAAAATAATAATAACAAGAGTTAAATTTTGAACAAATGATAATAATGTATAATGTTTGGGAATAATATGGGTTTTTTTCCAAACATTGATTTGTCAACAAATATAATTAAAGTGCTCAATTTCTAGATTTTTGGGGAAAATACTATGGTAACAATGATCTATTTGAATACACATATAATATTCATTCTTTGTAATACCAAAACATTATTATAGTGATCATGTATTTTATTAATAACCTAATACCCTTAGATTCATATATATGTCATGACCTCAATTCCATTACAATAGTAGGGATGAGTGTAAGAATTTTAAATGGAATTTAGATGCATTGATACACAAAGTTCGTAGTAAAATGAACATTAGTGAAGCATTAATGAAGGATGTAATTGATTATCAAAACTAGAACATTGGGGGCTAAAATGATTAATATTTTAATTTAGTTGAGACAAATTATAGGATAAATTAATTTCATATGAAAAGTAAAATAGAATTTTACAACCAAAATTAATGAAAGGTAAAATATGATGGAGATCATAACTAGTAAAGGATTCAAAAAATAGAACAAATTTTGAGAAAAATACACAGATTATGTTGCAGGGGTCTTAAGAGAACTTGGAAAATAAAATACAAAAAATTATTTAAAAGAGAAAAATAAGGACTAAAAATAATTGGAAGTTTATTATCCAATTTAAAAAACCAAAGGTGCAAAGGAATAATAAAATGAATTTCATTTAATAACAGAATGAGCAATATGTGGTTGAGTGAAATGTGAGGAACCAACCTATGTTTCACCATTATTTGAAACCCCTTACATATTATAAAAGGATTAAAATGAAAAAATGGTTAAATGGAAAATCATAAGATTCATGATATGATCAGGAATGTTGACATGAAAAATATCATTGTATAGGTATTAAATAATATCACAACATTTTTTTATTATCCCAAATTATTTCTATCTAAAAGGATGAATTTGAAATATAGTTCCACCATAAAAATTAATGAAGAATTTACTTCTGTTAGAAGAATTTTTTTCCCTTTAAATTTATAAGTCCATGGTAACATTTTCCTTCCATGCAAAATTAGATAAAGTTATGTGAAATTTGTTTTCATGATCTAGTAGCTTGTGTAAAATTTAGTAAATTATCATAATTTTGAGAATTGGGTCTTGGGGAGTTGAAATCATTCTTAATTTATCTTCAATTAGCTGGTTGGTCTATAACCCGTGACACAGATTGGCCCATCTGGGCCTCACCTATGAAAAATTTAATCATAGTGTGTGACCCCAATGCTACCTCTAATAGGCCAAGTGATAGTGACAAAAACCAAGTTGGAATATCATATATAATGGATTCCTTTGCTTAAATTACCTATACAGACACAAACATATTCAGACATACTAGAATAATGTAGAAAATTGATAAATAGATTAATAAAATATTACATATGACTTAATAATCCAAATAGAGTAAGAAAATATTTAACTACAAAATATATAGGATAAAATAAAACCACATCAACTAGAAAATATGTACAAAAAATCAATATATAGGATTACTATCCTTCTGAACAACCTTGAGAGTTAGAATATTGTCTAACTAACACCATTATGAATCACCCATACACACAACCAACAACTAGTCCACCATGATCAACATTAACATGAATATCATTTTTGTAAGACACGACACATACATGCATATGTGATATATGGTTTAGTATATAATCATAATGTAGGAAACCCTGGAATCACCTAATATTTAAAGAATCAATAGAAGATTAACATCTAAATCATAATCAGTAGAGTAGAGAAAGTAAAAATCATCTATGGTCAATGAAAAGACAAATGGATTAGTGTAAGTTATGAGTCCTCATAACAATACATTATAATTTTATATGTTTTGAAAAATCCAGAAACCATGAATACAAAAAACAAGCATAACCATGTTGTAGCTATAATGGAGGATCACACACATGCATTAGAGAAGGGTAAGGGGATATTATCATCACTGGAGGATATCATAACCTAGTTGATCATTTTGTATACACAAGTTAACATCCTCACAGATAATTGATCATGATCTCTGTAATATTGAGTTTGTGGGGGGGGGGGTATACAGAATGTAACTATTTTTTTGGTCGATGATCCTTTACCCCAAACCTATGGGGGATATTTTTTACAGTAACTAAATATGATGTTTGATAATTTCACCTCGGTGTAATGCTATCATCATGGATGGTCTCCATTTACAAAGAATACTTATATTCCAAGAGGCTTCTCTATAATGATGATGTGTTGAATTATTATCTCTACACTAAGTTCAATATCTCAATATTCAAAAATAGGTCCACTATTGTATTCTATGAAAAAACACTGATGTTTTAATACTATTATGAATATATTGGAGTCCAAACAAGATGATATTAAGACATTATTATTCGGCAGGTGGTACATGAAATATCCCAAAGGTGAGGACATGTGTTGTAACTAAAGGGGAAATTGGGGTCTCATAAAATTATAGAGTCTTTTCCCATTGAATCCACCTGACGTATGGTTATTATAGACTTGAATTCTATGGCCACTGGAGTTACTATACATGTAATTCCAATTAACACTAATATGGATGATTAGGATCAAACATCTTGTGCATTTGGGAAAATGATTTGTCACATTTATCTATGATTAAAACCATAGCTACTACATCATCTATGTCACATGGCATGTGTTTTTTCAAACAACATTTCATGTAGTCATGAGTTTTCTATAATGATAATCTTTCTCTAAATGAACCACCACGAGCACTAGATCTACCTCAGTCTTCACAAAAAATATCACCCAATATATTGAAGATTTCATCCATATTATTTTTCCCCCCCAAGAAATTTGTTTATCACAACTGATTATCACAAAAATTTATTTCCACCATTCACACAAGACACTTGATTCCAGAAATCACACTTTTATGGATTCCACTTATGTAATCACCATTTGATATACTTCCATAACCTATGATTCCACCACCACACTCTAATAATCCACGAAAAATTTGAAAAACCATATTTATAAAATATTTAAAATTCAAACAATGAATTACTACATAGGGATGCATGAATCTTCGACCGAAATTGAAAGTTATTATAGAACATAATACGAATGGATAGTGAAAACCAAGGAACCAAAAAAGAAAAAATATCTTAGGGTTTTTCATGAATCAATAATATTTCAATGAGTAAATATATTTTAATCCAATTGGACAATTTATATTCCATGAATAAATATTTTACAATTCATAATTTTAGGAAGACCCATATATTAACGAAGAAATTCCATCAATGAACATAGTTTCAGTTCCAAAGAGATTAATTCATGATCATAAAAATATTAACTAAATTGAAAATCCAGAAATAACAAAATCCATACCACAATTAAGATTTATAATTGGTTAAAGATGAAACTTATTCATCATTTTTGGCAATGTCAATGTGTTTATTTATCCAATAGATTTCCTCTCAGTCACTCAGCAATGGTTGAGAAAGAGTTCTCTTAAATCTGTAGTATAGTGCATATCACAATAGAGAATAACTAGAGATTGGTTTTTATGGATGAAGAAGTAATTCTACAGAAAATAAATAAATATATATATTTATCTGATTTACCCATTTTAATCCTCTAGTGTTAGAACACTATTGTTGGTTCTTATTTGAACAAACTCCAGAAAAATCACACATTGTTTATAAAATAATAGATCCAAGTAATACAAATTTTTCTTTAAAAATAAATATGTAAAATTAATAAAATATTCATAATATTTTACATACTTAATAATTTGGTTGTAGTGAGACATGATATTCACTAAGACACCATAAATAAATTTATATATATCTATATTAATATATAATGTCAACAAACACAAAAATAGGATTTTTTAAAACCTACATGCCTTTAAAGATTTTCTACTTAAAAAGAAACAACATTCTCAAAATGGCGAGGGTACTAATATTTTATATCATTCTCACACTCTCAATTGATATGTTATATATTATCATGCATCCAACGAATGAACACCATGGGATAAAATCACCCATGAAGGGTCCATCATACTGATCATTTATCACCACTAACAACTCCATGAAAGAGGGACCATCCAAAATCTCTAGTATTGCTGATATGACAATGTGTAATTAATTTCACATAACCCTCCTCAACTATAACACTAGGAAAACTTTAGGAACCTTATCCAATTAAAGAATTATGTATGGAGGTACGACAGCTCTTCATCTAGTCATAGGATGTGAATTGGACTAATGAATCATGGGAAAGCATTCAGTCATAAAATTTATCTTCATCTTGTGATAAGGTGAGAGCTTCTGGAAAAAATGTTCTCCCTCTTATAACTCCAGGATTATCCATCAATGTTTTTTATTAGAATTATAATAAATCTATGAAGTTTTATTCTCTCTGGAATTATTTTCACCATCATTTTTTATCACATTGACATACTCTATCCCCCCATGTGCTAACACAACTATCACTTTCTAGCTTATGTTTGACCAGTAGGGAATCCATTAAAGGACACAAATAGTTCTAAGCTAATGGTGGATTGATAAAATCTATTTTATGAATTCTTCATTAAGGGTTTACGATCATCCAAGAATTATCCATAGTCAACATACAATTATTTGCCATATCATAAAAAAAATGAATGGGATAACAAGAATAGAAATCCATATATGGGTGAAACACCATGTTAATTCGTAGTTGATTATATAAATCCCCCTCAAATTCTCTCTAATATTTGGAAGTGGAACAGTCATAAATAGTCATTAAAGGTAGCCCATGAAGTTGATTGATTTTTTACATCCACAAGGTTATCATTACATCAATTCAATTCTACTATTTAATGGAATGAATGTTAGTTGACATTGTTTTTTTATCGACACATGACACTTACACCCAAAATCCAATAATTTGGTGCCCTTAAATTATTAATTTATATAATGGATTTGATAAAAGCGAATCTTACCCAATTTTTTCAATGAACAATTTAAATATCACAAAAAATATATTGGTTAACATTAATTCAAGGAGTATATTCTTGGAACTATGTATCCTAGATCTAATCACTTCATTATTACATTAGAATAAGTCATAGGGAATCAAATCATGATGGAATAAATAGTTTCATATTATTGGTAAACTGGATGCATACTTGAAACATGAATTAAAATAGAATACACAGATTTCGACATCTTTTTTTGATAATAACATTATTTCCTATAGAATATACTTTAATATCAAACACCATATTATACATGAATTCGTGAGTAATGAAAACAAAATAACGGTGACATTAAATTCACAATAATGTTTAAGTATGGTTGATGAAATTCTGAATCAATAAAACAAAATATAAATTGAATGATAAATAACTTAACAAAAATTCCATATAATTTTTTTTGTATCATGGTAACATAAGGAATAATCAATATGGTATGATAAATAAATAGAAACGCATTCTATTTGGTCAATAAACTGAGAATTAAATTTATCCATAGATAATTTCATAGAAACAATATCATCGATAATTATACATATAACATAATGATGAAAATTATTAATTATTATAGGTTTTTATTCCCATGATCATGATACCATTACCATCAAATCCTTTCACAAGACAGTTTAAAAATACTGGGTACAAGTTGATTAAATATGGAAAATTGTATCTCTATTGTAATTCCATATCATAAGAATGTTTAAAACTACTAGTTACAGACACATATGGTTTGGCCAAAATATTTTTCCTCAAGATACCTATCGATGAATCAAGTGGATTTATTTATATAGTCTATAAAGAATGTATTTAATGTCCAAAAATTTATTATATAACAAATAATTATTTTAATTCATAAATAATTTTACTTTTTATTAAATATACATTTTGAGTAAAGGATTATATTTTATCAAAATTTCGCCATTAAATAAAATAAATATCAAATTTTTCCATATATGTAATAATGGTATATAGTTTGGGATATAAAACTATACATGAAAAATAATATTTACATTTAGGATAAATTTAATTTCTACATGAAAGTGAATAAATTATGTAAAATATAATGATTAAAAATTTATTCAAGGAAGTTAATGTCAATATTATCCCTAGTAAAAAGATTCATAAACAATATAGAAGAAGAATAAGGATAGTATTAATAAAACATATACCCATTGGAGTAATAATTAAGGGTTGTTTTCATTTATGAATAATAATATGATAAAATTATCTTTAAAAAAATTCTTGTTTAATATAACCTTTAAATTTTAAAAAACATATTCAAAATCCTTTTTAAAAAAGGAACGCTAAAAAATTTCTTTAAAAGGACAGTCTTATACATGCAGATTCATCATTAATGATATGATGGTCATGATACAAGGTAATTCTATACATGGGGTTAAATTTATAAATAACATTAATATTGATTATAAAAGGGTTTGGAAGGATCCTTGTACTGAATACAACAAGATGATTCCATTCATAATTTCTAAAAAATAAAAATAGAAATAGTTATGAAAATGGCATATAATTACATTTTTTAAAAATTGAAATAATTAGTGAAAATCACCTGAATAAATTATTTTTACCATTTTTAAAAATAATTGAAAACATTTTAAAAAACCTTTTTTCAGAAGAAAATAGATATCTGATGAAAGTGAGAAATGAATTAAGATATTCTTAAAAAGTCAATCAATTTATGTAAAAATGATTAGAAAATGGTACTATTCTTTGAAAATATCATGACCAACCAAAGGATAAATAAAAATAAATGGTTTAATTAGTAATTAGTTAAAAAATTTCATTCATTTGAAATTTACAATTAAAAATCTCAATTATAATGAGATTGTGAAATAAACCTTTATACTGATCGTAACATTGATTTCATAATTTATAAGTGAATATATAGTGTGTTTCAACTTCAAATTCACAAAAAAAACACATGTGAATAAAACATTAGGTAATAAAAATACATTTTATACATAATCTATTTACTAAAAAGACAATGAAGTGGAATATTAACCCAATGAAACTAAATTGAGATAAGAAATCCCTAAACTCACGTGTCCTTTTTGGTGAAAATGATTTATCCTCATGTATAGTGGGTTTAAAAAAGTTATTAACTTATACCAGACAATATTAGTTTTTATTATATGATATATGAACCTTTTATAAAATCTCATCACCCTTTCATTAATAAATATTAATTATAATCATTGTTTTGGGTGTTAATTTGTTGGTTTTCATATTTATTAATTATTATGAAAGTACCAGTTCTTTCAATTATTATATAGTTTCATAATATCCATAACATTAATAATGAAATAATTGTAATATTTTTAAAAATAAATTAGTTTAAAAAAAACTATTGATGGAAATTTTGAAAAAATATATAACTTACAATCAAGGAGACAGTAGGCCATACGTACACTTGATTAATATTTCCATTATCCAATGATAGTTATTGAATGATGTTAGGAAATATATAATATTTCTATAATAATAATATTATTATATATAGATTTTATATAATTATATATGTATATCACACTTGTGGTGTCATGATAAAAAGAGAGTCACAACGCTTCATAAAGGCTGTAGTCCACACATACACGAATGATGTTATAATCATTATGTGAGTGAAGAGGAAAGAAAAAATAATATATAGATATATATATAGTATTATTCATGAAGGGAAAATATTTCATTAGTATCAAAGAAACTTCATTTATATGATATATAATAATTAATATTAACTTTATCACCTTCCATGTGATGTTTTCGTGAATGACGAATCACATCGCTTCACGAGGTGGTAGTCAACCATACCCACGAGCAATGTTATCGTATCTCCAACAGATTTGAAGGTAATATGAAATATATGATACAATGAATACTGAGGTATATATAAGTTATAAATATTATTAATATACATTATAACCATCATCATACCCAACCATGAAATGTGGTAAGAACAGAATGAACGACACCAGTTCGTGAGGTGGTAGTCCTCTATACACACAAATAATTATTTCATGAACCATTTGATGGAACATTTTTTGGTTTTAATTAAATCCCACATTATTTAAATATACCAATATATTTAATATATTCAAGTTATTATATCACCATTGTATAATAATAATTTAATGAGGATGAGGAAGAAATAAAATAAATATACTCGTTGAATAACATTATCTTTTCTTTGGGTATCATCCAATGGTTTACACTAAATCCATAAAAGGTAAGATTCATCCCCAAAATAAGGATTTGAGGATTATTTTAAGAAATTTGGGTTGTGATTTGGGAATGTATTTTCTGAACCAAATATGTGTGATAGTGGGACAAAGATATGAGATGGGTGGCCATTTAAAATTGGGGTTGAGGACAAACATGGAAATTTGGAATACATTTTTCAATTTTTTTAACTTATTATAAATTATAAATTATGATGATTTTAAATATGCAATACATTTTTTCAAATTTAGTTAACTAATGTTTCAAATTTTAATTTTAAATTAACCCCACATATGTGAAGAGAAAACGAGTTTTTAACATGAGAATTTCCCAAAGCATATAATGATTTTATATATAATTCAATATTTAAATGATCCCAATGACCTAATATTTATTAATTGATATAAATTTTATATAATTTTACTTTAAAAACAATTAAAAATATAATTTAAAATTATAAATTATTTAAATGAAAAGGAATTTTTATATTAAAATCTTAAATTTTTCATTATTTTAATAAAAATGAAACATCATAGATAAATCCCCAAATACTACACTATGATAATTTTGGTATTCCAATTTCGAAATATTATAGTATTTTATAAAATAAAATTTATAAAATTAAACAAATAATTTTAAATTATGTTCACAATGTTATTCAAATCTGTATTTAAAAAAAAATTCATAAAATATTTATTTTTATTTTAAATGATTATTATTTTATTTATAATTAATATATATCAAATAATCATGTCTCTACAATATTTTTCAATAAATTTTTTTCTCTTATTCATACTCCCTAGTCCTAAGGATAGGAAATATTTAAAATAATATTGATAAAAATATATTGTTGTTATGTACAACTCAATATTGTGTATAACTGAAGATAAACATATTGTTCCCTGTAATTAAATCTAATAAAAATGATAAATTTATTTAAAAATAAATATATCATAATATCTTTGGGTTTTATATCCCCTTCTATGGTTGGTGTTGTTTTTGTTAAATTCTACTAAATATATTTTTTCATATTAAATAATTTCGAGGTCTTATAATTTCTCCACATTAAATAATTTTTATCCTCACAATTTAAATATGGCCTCAGAAATACATGGGTCAATGATTGAAAATTACTTTTTTAAAATAACGTATATTGAAATGGTTAATAAATCAAACTCGTTATAAATGTGAGAAAATTATAATACATGGGTCAAATTAAATAATGCATAACTAGGGTTTCGAGTAGGATAACATCAGTGGAATGTGAAGATATGGACATTTAAGAAAAGATTAAATAATTATTTAATATGATTATCAGCATTCAGTACAAGACATTTAATGATTGATGGAATGTTAATGGTATCAAATACATAAATCTATAATTATTTACAAGACTATATGATTCATCAAATAAGAATGCTATCTCATAAAATTATAATTTCAATATCCTTTTTCCTAATGTGGAAGAATTATTTTAGTTTCTATGAATATGAGGAAATTCACCTACATGATACATTTATAATTTAAAATCATAATATTATCCTTTGGTTTTGTCTTCATTAAATTTTAATTTCAGCTCATACTCTAAGTAGTGAATATCTAGAGAATAATTTTTTTAAGCATAATGTAATAAAATTCCCTTTTAACGGATCATAAGATCCATAAAATATTGAATAGTTATTCTATAAACCTCTATTATTTTTTGAAAACAAATATGGGTAGCATGAGTTATCCTATAAAAAATTTATTATCTGTAACTCAATTGTAACAAAATTGGTTCATCATTGTTATTTATTTTTCAAGCTGTTTAACTAAAAAAACAACAACATATTATCGATGACATAATGTAGGCTAGTGGTAAACATGAAACCATTATATCCCTTCATATATGGGTTCATGCTCCGCCACATTGTCGGATATAAATCGATATCACCCAACATTCGAGTTTTCATATTAATATACTATATAAACATTATTCATATAACATTCCAAAAAAATATGATGGGCACCCTTTAAATGAAATTAATTATTACATAACCATTTTTTACTAAGGCTTTTAATAAAACTGGGTTTTTTAGAGTACAATAATAATATTTGACAAGTATTATATTTTAATAAATTACCAAATTATCACTGTAGGTGATAAAAACCTTTAAACATATTTCTATAGAATATAAATTTATAATTATTAAAATAAAATTTTAAATAAAATATAATCAATCGATTAATTTATATAAAAAGATCAATAATATTCATATAATCTCATTACATAAAAACTAAAAAGAGGTGTTTAAGACATAGAACGTATGATAAATCTTAAAATCAAAACCCATTATGGTGTATAATAATTTTATTTTAATGAGTACATATTTGTTGCTATTGTTTTACCCAATCCTTAGATGTTTCATAATTTATATTACCAAATACCATTAGTAAAATTCTTTTAAACAAATAAATAATCAATTTTATTTCAACATTTGTCCTTCCGTGATCTACAAGAGAAAAATTATAAGTGGTAATTGATTATTTTAATTCCTAGTCTCTCCACATTAATTAAAATCAACAATAAATGCCTTTTTAGGATGATAATTTTTTCTTTATATTATACTCTTATTTTCAAAATGGAAATTATTTTCTAAATTCCATAGTTTTCCACCCATTAAACATTTATATGTTCTATTGAGAAACTATATTTTCATTATAATACATCGTATTTTTAACCTATTTTTTCTAATTTTCATCTACTTTTTTAATCATTAAAAGATGTTTGTTTAGAAAATTTGGATTATCTTAATCATATCCCATGGGAGTTTGATACGAGGAGAATAGTAAGGCCAATTTTGGTTCCCCAATGATGATCCAATCAAGCCTAATTTTCCATTTTTAGATTTATTAATCCTGTGTAAATTTTTTCAAGAAGAATATCCAATTTTAGTTTGAATATAAGAATTTATTTCATGGGAAAACATATATTTTCTACCATTACAAAACATTATAATGTTGTTTTATATATATCCTAAAATTTTATCGTTGGGATATGATACCTAATAAATGTTTTCCTAAATATTGTTCACATGGTTTCTACAAAACATTATATGATACCTACAATAGAGACCTTGACCCTAGTATCCTTTTGAAAGTTCCAAATTAACTTAACCTGTACATGAAACAAGGAATGACATCCAATGACATAATAGTTATGTATTCTTTATAAAATAGATAGATATTTGAGTATATATTCACAATTGAATTAAAAAATTACAACATAATTTTTTAGAATAAAATTATTACCTTACAATACCATTGAATAAAAAACATACTACTATTCATGGAATCCTTAGGAATGGATACAAAATAAATGTGAGATCAAATGATCAGCATGTGTAAAGTGTAGTAGATTCCTTCATATATCAGAAAACATAACAAACATGGAAGAGTAAAAATCTGAATTCTCATAAGATTTAAATAACATTATTTTCATGGTATGGTAAGGGAAAATAAATATGGAAAGGTGAATTACTAAAAACACATTCCACTTAGTCAATAAATTGAGAATGAAATGCATCCAAAGATAATATCACAACAGAATTATTAGGGATAATGATAACAAAAGTTAAATAAATGTGATGCATAAATATTAAATGAAATTTTTCTCAAGAATATGATAACATTACAGTCAAGAGAATTTCTAAAATATTATAAAACATACTGGGTACAATCCAAATCAGTTTAACCACCAATATAACTACTTTAATGACCTTTCAAAAGATAGTTTAAATTTATATATTAAAACACAATATAGATTGTTCACCTAATTATTTCTCATGGGAATAACTATTCACCAAGGGGATTCAATAAAAATTTACCATCCTCGGTATTTCATTTCTAAACCATTCCATATATATTGAATAATTTATTTAATTCATTAACAATATTCATAAAAATAAATATCTATATTGACTAATGGATATAGATTTATCAATATTTCCCCATTTAATAAAATATATTTTAAAGTAGACACCATATGTAAAAATAGAATATAGTTTGTGTAAAAATAATACATATTAAAAATAACATTGACAACTAGGGGAAATTTAATGTTCATTAGATTGTGAATAATTCTTTAAAATGTTTATGATAGTAATATTTAATCAAGTAAATGAAGGGAAATACATTGTTTAGTAAAAATATTCATAAACCATCCATATGAAGAATAAGGATGGTTTTAATAAAACATATATTCATTTATATAATAATAACACGTTTTTTTCATTAATGAATATAAAAAGAAGAAAATGCTTTTCAAGAATATCATGAGTAGAATATCATTTTTATTTTAAGAATCATGTTAAAAATAATTTTCGCTAAAATAAATTTTTAATCAAAAATTATTTAAAACCATTCTTTGATAAATGAAAAGGGGGCATCAAAAACATGACATTTTTTATGGAAGGTAATTCTTTTGATTCCATGAATGTTTTAAGGAACATTCCTTTTTTCAATATAAAAGGGTCGGAGAGTTACTTGTTTAGAAAATGAAAAGTGTATTGCATTCATATTTTTGGTAAAATTGAAAAAATCATAGCATTGAAAAACATAAGATTCCTTGGAGAAATTTTTTTAAAGAGTATAAATTCCTGAAAATTAACTTAATAAATCATATTGAAAATGATAAAAATATTATATTTTTTTTTGGAAACATGGTTTTGGATGGAAAATGTTTTTGACTCAAGGGAGAAATGATGTTCAATTTTCATAAAAATAATCTCAATTAATTTAATAAATAAAGATAGGGAAATTCTTTTAATTACTTGAATGTACCTTGAATTAAACCGACTGTAATAAAAACAAATTGTTTTATAAATAAATGTTAAAATAATTTCCTAAATCATAAATTAATAATTAAAAAATATTGATTAGAATTAGATTATGACATAATTCATTGTAGTGGTCACAATGATGAGGTTAGAATTAATCAAGGAATCAATTAGGTGTTCCAAAAAAATCCATATAATTATTTTGGAAATTTGACATTAAGTAATACAAACTCACTACACACATAGTTATAGAATGAATAATTAAATAAAGTATATGATTAACCCAATGAACACAAATTGAGTTATGAAATCCCCTAACTCACATGTCCTTTTAGGGGAACATGATATTAAATCTAATATATTGGTTTTAAACATGATATTAACTTATAACATAACAATATTAGTATATATGAAATCATATATGATTCTTTTATTACATTTCACCGCCAATGTATTAATAATAATTCATTATTTTCATTGTTCCCTATATTAATTACATGGTTTCTTCATTCATGAAATTTTTTAGATGTTCTGGTTCATGTTCATATTATATAGTCCCAATATCTCTAAATAAATAAAAATAAAATAATAAAAGTATTTTTACAAAAAAAATTAAAACCAATCATGAAATATGGTTATGAAGAAATGGTGTATATTATATTCATGGTGATGATAGGCCATATGTATGCATGAGTAATGTTTCTATTTTCTAATTATCATTATTGAAAGAAAGTAAATAATATATAATAATTTACGAAAGATCATAATATTATCTATACCATATTATATACGTATTTATATCATCCAACATTTGTGGGGATGAATATAGATTCACATTGTTTTGTGAAGACTGCAGTCCACACCATACACAAACAATGTTATCATTATTACATGAGTCAAAATGAATGAAATAAAATTATATATATTATCATTCAATAATGATAAATTTGACATGTATATAATAAATATTTAATTAATATCATATATAATTATTAAGTACATCTTTATCCCATTATTTGTGATGATTTAGAAAACGAAGAAACACATCACTTAGAGAGGCGGTAGTCATCTGTACACATGAGCGATGCTAATTTTTAACGGAATCTAAAGAAACACGATATATATTTTATAAAGTCTCTATATGTATAAATATTTTATAATTGTAATATACATAATTTACATCCATCATCATACCCCACCATAAAATGTGGTAAAGGAATAACAGAGGACATCTATTTGTGAGGCAATTGTCCACTCTACACATGAATGATGACATTGTATGTTATTACGTAGAATTGGAGATGGTTGTTGGTCATAACATTATTTTAAAACCATCACATTATATTGAATATAATATGGATATTATATGATCATGGTATAATTGTATTTAATGTAAGTGGATAAATATATAATTTAAATAATCTTATTGAATAACATTACCTCTTCTTTAGGTATCCAATGATGGATTTCAGAAAACCCTTAAAAGGAAAGATTTATTATCAAACTAAGTAATTATACATATGGTAAGGGATTTTTGGATGTTATTTGGGATGTTAATTTCTGAATAAAATATGTTTGATGATCTAAGGAAGATAAGAGGGTAGATTTTTATAAGTAGGGGATGTTACACATTAGTTATTTTTATAAAAGAGTTGAGAAATCTAACATTTCATATACATCACGAGGGTTCAAGATATATCATTATGAAACATTAAAGGTATAATATTCTAAATATGTCTATAAAAAAGATTTAATAAAAATTATTTGGTCATCTTTACCCTTATCATTTTAGTTTAACCCCCCCCCCCCACCTCATTAACATATTTTTACTATAACTGTTCTAATTAATTTTTACTGCAGTCATTATTCATTTTGGTCAAAAATTAAGTTTACCTTATTAAAAATTATAATCTATCTCTATTCTGAATATGGATTCCTTTTTTCAAATTTCCAATAATTGAAATGGGAAACTATAATTTAAAATTTATCACTAGGACATGATGAAAAAAATGTTTTTAATGATAAAATGGTCAAAAGTTAATAATGTTTTTATCTAAATTAGACATAAAAATGATAGAATGAACTAAATTTCATTAATTGATTTAAAATTGACCGAATTTTACCATACAAATAATTCAAAATATTATATACCATTATAAAGTATTCTTTATAAAATAAATTTTTTTAAATTTGATAAATTTTAATTTTTATTATGTTAACAAATAACTACTTATCCCTTTTTATTATAATTTAGATCTTCAGAAGACATTTGTTTTTCTTTAAAATTGATTCATATTTTATTTGAAATATATATATATATGTAATAAAATTGTGTAAAATATATATTTTCATACTCTATTTAATATTATTCATTCCTCTATTCAAATGGTTATGTGATATATTAAATAATAATGTTAATAGTATATGATTGTACGGTAAATCTCAGTGTTTCTGGTAATGAAATCTAAATTCAATGATGTGTGTAATTCATTCTATTTAAGAGATTGAATTTATTTAAAAATAAATATATCATAATGTATTGGGTTTCTATAATCCCTTCAATGCTTGGTGTGGCTTGTCATATATACTATTGAATATGATATTAATATTATAGAATTAATGGGTATCACATTATGGGACATTTATTTATAGAGTATTAGATAGTTAGGGTATAATTTAACTATAAAATACAATATATTTCTCATCAATTGATAATTTTTACCACTATATAAGAATGTTATTTATCAATAATTAGTCATAGACATCTCCCCTAAATTCTCCACACAATCTATTTTATTAGATATATCATGTACAATACATTTCTTCACAACATGGAAAATTGAAATGTAAGATGGTGTGAGATTAAATACTAATTAAGGTCAAGCATAAGAGATAAAAATAAAATATTACAAGTAAGAATAAGATGAGCATAAAAAACATGGTAGGAAAATGTGACAAAAAATAAATCAATAATAAAATGAAGCTGAAAGTATATAATATCTATAGATAATAATGTAAATGAGAAGATCACATGAATAATAATAACTAGTTCCTAAGTGAAAAAATATTAATTCTTGATAATTAATTTTTTAGTCCATGACCCTTAGAATTTTCCCTTTTACCATATTTGGTTTTACCATGGTAACTAGTTTTCATCTATGTAAAATATTTTTTAAGTCCAGAAATGAATCTTATTGTATAATTTTTACCTAATAATTGACAATATATAAAAATTTTAAACATATAAAATTTCTATGTATAAAAACAATCAATTTTCACATTAACATATGTAGATTATATTTTTTTAAATGTATTTTTAATCATCAAATATATTTGTATGGTAAAACAATAAATTTATATAATTTTCCTAACATAAATGATTTTATTTTATAGAAAATAAATTTTATGTGTCCTTCAATGAAATAAAAATCCAAATTGTACAATAATATATTTAATTAAAAATAATACCTAATATATTATTTATTGGAAAAAATGACATAATTCTCCCAAATTTTAATCATCATTTTCCAAAGTATGCATATTATTATTTTTTATATATTTTTTTTATATTCTATATAAATATCCAACCAAATGAAAATAATTATACACTTATAAATCATTCATAAAAATTATTAAAAATTCTATGTTTTGTAAAAAAAATATTTTCCACTATTCACCAAAAAATATATTATTTTATAAAAGCATCCAAAATTAAAAATATGTTTTTATTAACATGGAGAACAAAATATAATATTGTTTTTTATAATTTTATTTAAATAGTTATGGAATTTAAATTTTAAATAAATATATAAAAATATCATGATATTTTTTTCAAAGGAAAATAATTTTTTAAATATAATATATATTCTTGTTAATATTACATATCAGTTATTAATCAAATTATTGTAGATAAATTTTTTATATCAAAATCTGTTTTATCCATAAAATGTTCTATTAAAAAAAGGCATAAATTAAAATATTATTAATGATATCATATCAGAAATAGTGTAATATATTTCTTATATTGGTAAATTTGATACAAACATAACCCTTTCACTACATTTGAAAAAATAAATTAAAAAAGTGAATGTAAATAATACGAATATTTAAACTTATATAATTATTTCTTCCTCATAACATTTGGAAATGAAAATAAATAATGTGTTTGGACAGATTTTAATTATGTGTTATGTATAACATAATATATCAAGAATCAATAATTCGTTTTCCATATTTAAATTTAAATACCACAAAACATATTCGATTTAATCATTAACATCATGGTCCTAATTATATAACTAATAATCAATATAAAATGGTAAATATTTGAAAACACATTCTATTTAATATATTACTTGAGTATAAAATTTATCCATGTATAGTTTTAGATTAATAATATCATCGATAATAATATTTAAATTCAAATGATGGAAGTTATTAATGTTATTTATCATGATCTAAGATATAATGTCATATATACCATCAAGACCTTTCTCTAATATATTTTAAAAAAATGTGTAGGTAAACACTAGAAGGCAATTATTTCAAAAATTATAATTTATATCAGGACACTTTTAAATGAATTTAGGGGTTGTATAATTACATGTCCCACTTGCCTCTCCTAATAAAATTAAATCATCATATATCGAATAATTGATTTAATACAAGATCTATATGATATATCATAAAATATTTTTATTGATTAAGGAATAAATATTTATCTATTGTTTTCATAGTCAATCAAATTATTTAGTTATCCAACCCTAGAATCTTGTAGATAGTCCCTACTACCATTGCATTGGCATGATTAAAAGATATAAAATCCCGAGAGACCTACAAATTTAGTAGTCTTTGCATAATAGATAAATACTTGTATAATTTATTAAAAAATCACACTCTAATTACATGATAATTTTTCTATTTCCCATATAATAACATTCATATACCTATAATATATTTGAATATCATTCTTAATACACTTTTTATATTCCTATAGAAGGAAAAAAAATAAGGGTGAGATCAAATACAATATAAGGGTCATGTATGGAGAATGAAATAATGAATCAAAGCGAATAGTGGATATGTAAGGGTAATAAATGATGAAACATTCCATCAAATAAATAAATTATGATGTATGTGCATAAAAAATATGGAAAAATAATTAACTAGAAAATATTCCCTTTATATAAATTGATAAAGAAAAATAAATATGTAAGGGTAATAAACTGAAACACATGACATTTAGTCAATGAATTTAGAATAAAATGTTTCCTTATATATGTTAACACAAAATCTTATTGACAAATTATAAATAAATCAAAAGTAATGTAATGAATAATTATTGGATGGAATGATTCCTGGGTATATAAATTCTTTACCCTCATCAAATATCGATATTGGGAAATGAATATAGATTTATCAATATTTACCAATATATAAAAAAAATTCAAATTGAACACCATATGTTTAAATGGAACATTTTTTAGGAAATAATTATATCTATGTTCAATTATATGAATATTTATGAGAAATTAAATGTTTAATGACCATAACAAATTTTATATTTCAACAAAAGACACAATAGAATCTAGTTAGTGAATGCCTATACTATCCTTGGCCAAATAAATGATAAAAGTCTAGAACAATAATAATAATGGTATCAACAAAAAATATCCCATGTGGAATAAAAATTAAGGTTTATTGTAAATGGTGAATATAAATACTATAGAAAGATCTTTTCAAAACATTAATTGGGAAAATATCATTTTTTATTTTGATTTTTTTTATAAATCCAATCCTATAAATACCTTGTTTTGAAAAAATATCTCTAAAAATTATCCTTTTAAACATCCAAAGTATGTTATAAATTTATCATGGAGGGTTAATCCATACATATAATACTAAATAAAAAGAATATTTAGTTTTCACATTAAATAATAATAAAAGTTAATTATTCTTAATGTGAAAAAAAATATTTCTTTGTAAATTTTTATAAAATATTAAATTTTTAAATTTTTTATTTAATAAATCATTTTGGAATAGTGAAACAAAATATTCAAAACCTTTTTATAAAATTTGTTTTTTAGAAGTAATCAGATTCCTGAACTAACGAGATAAATACTGTCAGTTCTACTTAAATCAATTTTAAAACATTTTGAGTAACAATTAATGATAAAATGAAACTAATACATGAAAAAAAATTCCATAATAACCATATGAGAATGTTATTAATGGTTTAATTAAATAGTGGTCATATAATTTCCTCGAATGGAATTTAATGTGTAAAAAACCCCGAATAAAATGATATTTTGGTGTAAACTATTAAGAAGTTAATAAAGTGGATGTGAGACTAAACTAATGAATAATGTATGTGCATAAAATGTAATTCAAAAAAAAAAGTGGAAATATATAAATATGTAGTAAAATGTTTTTAGACACAAAATCTTGGAATATTAAAGATAATAAGGAAGTAATGTAACCCAAGGAAAGGAATCTAGGTTATGATATTATTTCCCACATTGTGACACATAATTAAATTCCAATTAGATGAAATAATTCAAATTGAAACTGAAAATAACATGAATATAAAATAAATGATTATATAATATATTAAAAATAGTATTAGGTACACCACAAAAATTAAGAATGTGGAAAATATGGCATTTATCTCACAAAAATAAAAAATGAGATAAAAATCTCCTTCCTTATCCTTTCTTTTCCTTGTATATTATTTAACACCTTGTAAAGTTGTTTAAAATATGTTACTAACTTACACATTAACCACAATCACATTCATAATATCATACATTAACTTCTTATGATATCTTATTACCTGTTTGATAATAATCTTTCATCGTTTTCACTTTTTTAGGGGTTAAATACTTAGTTTCTCGAGGTTGTTTTGGCATATTATTTGTTGTTCATATTAATTAGATCTTGTTTCATAATATCAATATTTTAAAACATTATTTAGATATGATATATTATATTTATATTTATATTTAAAATAATCAATAATATTTGGAGATAAGAAATGAAATGCACTGTTTATGGAGATGGTAGGCCATACGTATACATGAACATTACTTCCATTTAATTTTTTTTATTTAAAATAATGAAAAATAATATATATATATTTATATTATAATTAATGGATCATATATATGTCATATATTTCTAGTATTTCTATTAATCCCATATTTTATATGTTCCATGTATATTGTGAACGAATCACATTGCTCTGAGGAGGTGGTAGTCTACACTTCCATAAATGATCTTATCTTAATTACACAAAATATAATGCATGATGTTATGTGTGATATAAAAAATAAATATTTATAAGGAAATTATAAATATAATATATATCATTTATTTTCATTGTTTCCATCATTATTTACCACCACGAGAGGTCGTTAGGTGTGAATGTAGAATCGTCGTTTTACAAGGTAGTAGTTCACCAAACAAGAATGCTAAGATCCTTATGCATTTATTGAAAGTGTTTATTGGATTATCTAAAAAATATATAATAAAAAATCTGTATATTTAGGATAATGAGGTTTTTAAATAAGCATTTAATAATAAAAATTTAGGGGTTGGAGAATGAAAAGAAAACTAAATAGCTTAAGGAAAGATGTTACCACTTAACTAGGTTGCTCATTTTGGTTTATACCAAACGGATTTGTTTCTTTTATTTACGCCCAAGAGGTGGATTTTTGGAATAAGGTATGGATTTTTTGTGCATATTTTTATATATATTGGTTGATCAAAAAATTTTCAAAGGTGTGAGGAAGTGTGAGGGGTGAGTAGTTATTTATAGTGTAGGAGGAGTAACATTCATGTAAATATTGGAAAATGGAATTCCACACGTTTCATTCCAATAAAAATTGGATATATTAAGATACAATATTATATAAAAAATATCATATATTGTAAATATGGCCATACAATAAATATTTTACATGTTTTGAGGTCATTTAGGCCCTCATATTTAAGATTTAGTCCCTTATTATGCTAATTTTTCTCTTAATCATTGTAATTAATTTTAAGTAACTTCACTAATATTCCTATTAAAATAATATTCTGAATATCCAATAAATTTTAAATAATTATTATTATAATTTTTTAATACATTTTTCAAAATTCCAATCACAAAGTTGGTAGAATGTAGTTTAAATTTAATTTTGAAGACCGGATGACAATGTGGGGTTTTAATGTAAAATGGCCAAAAGTTGTTTTGATTTTATATTGAATTTAAAATTAAAAAATGAATCAAATGATCAATATTGTATTAATATGTGTAAAATGAATATATTTAAACTCTAATACCTATAAAATATATATTTTATCCTTATAAATAAATTAGATGAGAAATCACTTCCTAATTAAAATTTATTGTGTCCATTATTCAGCAAAAAATGAATCCTCATAGAAAAAAAAAACAAGTAACCCTTATATAATTTTTATCAATTTAAAATATTAAGTTTATATTTTCACATTGTGTTTAAAAAATATACAAAAATTTTATTTAAATTTGATTCACTGTTAAAAGGGGGAAAATTTTCATTTTAGAAAAATTCCAATTTTAAGCATAAAAGAATATTAATTCTCATCTTATACATATAAAATATATTGAACTAATATTAATAATATATTATTGAATATATAAGATATATATTAATTTAATATAATTGACTTATTTTAATTCATATAATTTGATAATATAAAATAGCTTTGTGAGCATAAAAATATTTTTTCTATAAAAATATTCCATTTATTTTCAATTGGTTATGATAATGATTTCAACATAAATTTTAACAAATTAATTCACTATATATTCTTGTAAACCATATATTTTCAATATTTTTTTAACAATATTCATGACAATCTAATTTAACATATATTTTATATGTTACTATATTAAATAATCAGCATTATTAATATATTTTTTTCCAGTAAAAATTAGTATTGCATGTAACAAAAGTCATTTAATAAACTCATTATTATGTGCAACAAAATCTAACTCAGTATTGAGTTAATTGTAAGTTATGTCATAGATTTAATTTATTAAATTTTTTTAATAAAATATAATGTCTTGGGATGTCATATTCTCTTCCACAATTGGTTTTGTGTGTCATACATTCTATTGAATACAATTTTCTCACTTTAGAATTTAGAGTGTTACATTATTCCCACCATGATTAAATTAAATCATCCCAATTTAAAGTCATCCTCCATAATAAATCAGTTGATAATTACAATTCATAAATTACAGTTTTTGATATGGATTCATAAAATATAATATTTAAATTATAGATTGGGAAGTAAAAAATTTATGTGGACTAACATATCACTAGGTATCTAAGTATGATAAAATTGGGAATAATTTGAGATATATACCTAGGGGAAAAGATTAATTAATTTTAGGGAGTTTTTGAGTTCATCAAACATAATTATGTGAATGATGAATGGAGTTTTTAGGTCCTCAAAGCCATAAATTTTTTATGATTTAAAAGACCATCAGTTCAACAAATATTATGGTATTAAAAAAACTTTTATTGTTTTAAGATACTCTTCCTAAAGTTAATAAAAATATTTACTGCATATATATATATAAGGAATTATTAATACATTATATATATCAAAACAAATTTCAAATTTTTTTGTGCTTTGATGAATTTTATGTTCGTCCATTACTTCAATAAATGAACATCCAAAAATTAACTATGATTCTTGAAGCCCTGAAATTAAATTTTAATAGATCATAAGTATCATAAAATATGTCTTTACAATATTCTCTATAAATTTTGGAACATTAATATTGATAAGAAATTAATCTATAAAACTAAACAAAATAAAATTGGTTCACCATTAAAATTTATTCCTGATATCTAATAACTAAAAATAATGAAATTTTAACTAGGGAATGTTTTGGTCAATGGTTTGCAATAAAGACTTATTATCCTTCGGACATGTGTTCATGTGCAGCAACATTTCAGGACACTATGGGTTGTCACCCAGAATACAGGTCTTCAATTATTAAACTATACAAATATCATTTCAATAAGGTTTTTGAAATTATGATTTATATCTTTAAAATTAAATATATTTTTCACTAAGGGTTTCAATATATCATTTTTAAATCCTATTAATCATATTCAAATATTATTATAATATCATTAATGATCACAATAATATTAATGGTTATTAATACAATTAATCTCTTATCTCTAAATTCAAGGTAATTTATTCATAACTAGATTTTCTACTAAAACAAATATTACATTAATGAGTAGTATTTCCAAAAATTTATTCCAAAGTATCCTTAATCACATTAAAAAAAATAGAAATTTATGAATTAGGACTTATGGACATCATAATATCATAATCCCATTATGGAATCCATCACCCTTAGTTTAATGAATATATATGTTCTTTTAAAATATCAATGAATCCTAATATGTTTCATGAATCTTATAACTAAAATTATATTTTCTACAAAATTCTATAATTCAAATATTGAATCCCAATAAATACTCTAACAATTTTATTTCATCAAAGGTATTTTATATGACTATTATTTATCTATGTTAATTATTTGTCATTATATATCCAAATCCCTCATAATAGTTTGTAATGAAAATTTCAACTACCATTAGAGTTTACACTAGTAGTGTCAATATAGGTGAACTATAAGGCTTGTTTTCATGTACCAGGTATCACTTGAGCCAGGCCTGACACGCATTTTTGGAGTAGTTTCCCCTTTGTTTATATGTACAAAAACCACCTCCAATTTTAGAATCCATATATGGATGTATTTCTAGTAAGATCCATATAATATGTACCTTACCAAAAAAATATGATGTTATTTAATAATTATCCTCATATTCTACCATAGGGATTTGTTCTATAACTATGTTTTCCATATTCCAGTTCACATTGTTTCTACTAAACATTCTCTGGTACCAACTATAGTGACCCAAATACAGAATCATGAAGCCGTTGTTTACAACCATTATATGGGCATGATTGAAAGGAATCAAATATCAAAGGACAGAAATGTTTAGTGGTCTTTGTATACCATATATATAGAAGATACTTTTATTAAAAATAAATACACTAATCAAAAACATAATTTTTTTTATTTCATATATAATAACATTATTCCTTCTATGACTTCTTGGTAATATTTATTAGTACACAAACTAGATTCCTAGTGATGAGAATCCAAATAAGGGTGATATCAAATTCAATGTATGGTTCTAATACAACAGAAGAAATAATTAATCAATGAGAATAGTTAATATAGAAATGTAATAATGGAATAAAAATATCTTGTAATAAAAAATTGATGTAAGTGTATTAAAAATACGACATGGTAAATAATAGAAAATGTATTCCATTTAAAAACTGGATATGGAAAAATCAATATGGTGGGGTAAGAAAATTAAATACAGTCCTTTTAATCAATGAAAATAGGATGATATGAATCCATATATATGTTGATGAAAACTATGATGGATAAATAATAACTAAATAAAAATTATGGAAATTGTTAATTATTGAATGCAATGTTTCGTAGGTACATAGTATAAATACCATTAAGTCCATTCACAATATGGTTTATGACATACTGGGTGAAAAACCCAATTATTTTAGGTTATCAAATTCATTTTACCCTATGAGACAACTGATTCATTGAGGGGCTATCTATATATGTCCCCACTCATGTCGAACCGTTCCAAATCATTCCCCATATATCGAGTAATCAATTTAAGTCATGAAAAATTTACCTAATCAAATATCCATATTGTGTAAAGGATACATATTTATAATAATCTCCCTAAATAACAAATAAAATTAAATGTGAACACTATATGTAAATTTGGTATACAATTTAGGCATTAATCATATATGTATTAAATGATGTGGATATTTATTGGAATTCAATATTTAATAATAATAGAAAATTGATTATTTCAAGAGAAAAAAATGTTATCAAAAAGTGAATGTCAACACTATCCTTGTCTAAATCAATAATAAACTATATAGATGAATAATAGGATTGGTACTAATAAAAATACTATTTTAGTAATAATATGTAACTGTTATCATTGATGAATAGAAAAAATATGAAAAAATATTTTAAAAATATTCTTTAGGAAGCTAATTTTTTTATATTTGAAAAAATTTTGAAAATAATTTTCTCTGAAAATAACATTTGATAATAATATCATTAAAATTAAATAATCAAAAATTAAAAATTAAAATTAAAATAAATAATTTCAGGTTAATCTGTATAAATTGTACATGAGAAAAAGTCATTTCTCTTGAACACTAAAATGTTAGAAAACAGAATTTTTCTGAAGGAGAAGAAAATATTCCTTCTAATGTGATTAAAAATAAAAAAAGGTTAAATTTTCCTTTAGTAAATAATTTTGGAAAGGTTCAAAATATATCAAAAACATTTTATAAAGTATGATATCTAGAAAAAAAATATGTTCTCAAACTAAATATAAAAATAATGTTTTTTTTCTTAAATTTATTTTCCAAAATACTCTTAGTACCAATTAATGGAAAATTGTACTAATACATTACAAAGAGTCATGAATATCCAGATGATAAGAAAATTAGAGGGTTTGTTGATAAATTGACTTATTATTTCATTGAAAGGAAATGACATTGTAAATAATCATGAATAGAATGATATTGTGAATTAAAACCGTGAAAATACCTTAACATTGAATTATGAATCCACCAATGATTAGATTATGATTTTCAAATGTAAATCCATATAAAAGAAAATGAAATAAACAAATATATTTTAAAATGTTATAAACTAAGATTACATATTTGTACAAAAAATAAATGGAAATAAGATCAGAAATGAGGAATACATTAAAATATTGGATAGGCTGGTAAAACATTTTGAAGAAATCATCATAGAATATCTGAAAACTAAGGAAACTTATCTACATTGGGGATAATATAAGGTGATGGGTTCTAGTAATTTAATCTTGTATTCAAAGATTTTTTGAGATATTTATGTGTTACATGACCCCTTGTATTCCAGTTTTTTTGGTTTCAGAAATTTCCAAAAATGATATTTTGGAACTCTGTTTTGTTTTTTCATTAACAATGAAGAATTAATATAACCCATGAAAATTGAAATGTGTTATAAAATTAGGTTTCACACGGTAACTATTAATTAAAACCCCTGTAGATGAAATAATTAAAATTGAATCTAAAACATCAATTAATGTTATGTAATTAATCATATAATATATCCAAATGCATAGTACATAAAGAACACAAAATAATTGAGTGATGAATATGTTATTTTATCTCATTGATGTAAAATGTGAGATGAAAATCCCTTACCTTATCCATCCTTTCTGTTCTGTGGTCATTATCCTCTTGTATAGTGGTATGAAATACGTTAATAAATTATGAAAACCCATAATAATATTCATAATATCATATATTAACTTCTTATGACATCTTATTTCCCATTTGATAATAATCATTCATTATTTTCACTATTTCAAGTGTTAATTTCTTATTTTCTTGATTTTGTTTTTTCTTGTTATTTTTCATCATATTAATTTGGTAATGGATTCATAATATCTAGTATGTAAACCATGGGGAAAATATAATATATATTTAGTATAAATATATTTATTAAAATCTATAATATCTAGAGATATGAAATGAAATGCACCATTAATGGAGAGGATATGTCATAAGTACGCATGAATTAAACTTCCATTTTATATGTTGTATTTAAAATAATTAAAATTAAATGCTATATATGTATATATAAATCCATTATAATATATATTTCATTCATGAAACATATTTTCATTAAAACCGTACATAATACGTTCAATTTATAGTGTGAAAAAATCACATTGCTTTGTGGAGGCAGTAGTCCACACCTCCACAAACGATGTTATCGTATTTACAAAAAATACAACTCATGGAGGTATATGATATATACGAAATATGTAAGGATAAAGACATTTTAAATATCATATATATATATATATATATTATAAATAGTGTTTCCCTCTTCATTCACACCAATGAAAGTTTTTAATGGAAAAACATCGATAGTTTCATGAGGTTGTAGGTCACTATATCCATCTATCATTAACATTTTTTTTATTTTATAAATTAAGATCACTTACGGTAAGCGAGAACTGAAAATGAACATAAATAATCTCGTCCAAAGAACCAGGTCCTGGACCCGACCCTCCGAAAAAAACTACCATAAACCACGAACATGCTGGTCAGGGAACCCTATCCAAACACTGAACCACCAAAAAAACATACACTGTAACCCTCAACCTAGTCAACTGGTATGCCGCCCAACCCTACCTCGGTCCATCCCTTGTGTCCCAGATCAATAAAATTTTCCTTCGGCTTGACACAATAGTTGACTTCCTTCTTCATCCCACCATCATCAACATCCAGTCACCTCCCAACAAATAATGACATCAAGGGCTGCCCCGACCCTAACACCACCATGATAGAGGCCAATGAATTGATACAAACAGATCCTCACTGACAAACACCAAACATCACCAGATCTGCAATGAAGGGTAGATCTTCATCTGCACATAGACCATCCAGAAAAAAAACCACACCATAGGTACCAGAACCACTATGTCCAAACCCTCATACCTAGAACCTAAAACCAAGCACGAAGAACATTCTGAAAGCAAGCGAAGAACATGAATGGGGATGTTATCGACACCGATATTTCATGTGGGCGCCACTTGTGACCTCATAATTACCCTGGATGATGATGACATCCTTTCCAAACAAAACTTGAAAATATTATATCATGACTGAAGGGTTAGGGAGACTCTTGAAGATGAACTTGGTTAGGCCCGAGTGTTCCTGAAGTTGCCTTTTGCGACCGTGTGGATACGTAACATTTCTGTAAATCATTGAAATGGGAATTCCACCCATGTTTCTCCTTTTTCATGTGGCTCCAATAATATAAAACATATCCTCAAATATTTTATTTTTTTGAAAAAATGGCCATAAAATTTCATTTGAACGTGTTTCTAGGTCATTTTGGCCCTTATGTTTATATTTTCATCGCATATTAAGCCAATATTTATCTTTATCGTCGAAATTAATTATAATTACTTCCAATAATATTTTTTTTCCAAATAATATGTTTAAATTATTATAAATTGTGAATTATTGTGATTCAAAATATCAAATCCAATTTTCCATATTATAATCATAGGACTGGAAAAAAATAATTAAAATAAAATCTCATAAATGGGACGACAAATCATGTTTTTAAAGTAAAATTTTCAAAATATTAACCTATTTTTATATTAAATTTCAAATTTAAAATGATTCTAATTATATTAATTGTAATAATATTTGAAAAAAATATCTAATTAATCTTTTAAACCAAATAAATATAACATAAAAATAAAAAAAATATGATAAAACAATTTGCAATTAAAATTCAGTATTTTCCACTATTCAACAATAAATAAAACATCACATAAAAATGACCATAAATTCACCCAATGATAATTTATATGAATATATATCAATAATATTTTTAATATTTTCATACTAAATTTATAAAAGGTCAAAAAATTATATTTTATATTGGTTCGCCATTAAATGGTGTTAAAATTTCCATTTTAGAAAAAAACACATTTTAAGCATAAAAATGAATGTTTATTATTTAATGAATATTAAATATATTGTATTAAATAAAAAATGGTTGAATATATAAAATAAATATTTCATTAACACCATTTAAAAATTTCTATTGATTTAATTTATTAGGAAAAAATACCATTATGAGGATAAAAATAGTTTTCTAAAAATGATCCCTTTATATTCAGTTGGTTCTGAAATTAATTTATCATTATTTTATAACAAATGAATCCATTTCATGATTTTTTTAAAATTATTCATAAGTTATTTAATAAAATTCATAATCACTAATTTAACAGCAATGATATATCAAATTATATTAAATAATAATGTTTTATAAATATTTTGTTGTTTTGTAAAACTCAGTCTTTCATCTAACAAGATCCAATAAAGAAACTCATTGTTTCATGCAGCACATGATAAGTTACTATTCTATGGATCTCAATCTATATCATATATTGAATATATTTATAATAGTAAATATACTATAAATTCTAGGGATATTATATTACATTATACTTGTGGTGTGGTGTGTCAAACACGATATTGAACAAAATGTTCTTAAACTGAAAATTCGGGGCGTATGAAATTTATGATGAGTTCACTATTTTCCAATTAATTAAAAATTATCATGAAATATAATTGAATATAATGGCATATAATATTATTTTTATGCACCCAAAGTGGTTTTGTCCTAATAAATTAAATAATTACAATTGGTGGGTGATATTATTGTAATATATAAATATATTTATATATGTATTAAATTTTCAATCATATATTTTTTATATCCACCAAGTATATTAGATAGTCATAACATAACTAAAAACTCATCATTATACAAGAAAATTTATATTTTTATAAAATCAATTTCACCACTTTTTAATGGAGAACCTACTATAAATGCAATTTTTGGAGATTTTATTAATTTTGTATGTCAGTATTAAAATTATATTTGAAATAGGAACATAAAAATTATAATTAGGTGATTTTTTTGGCATTTCTCATTAAATTATTATTTTGTTGATTTATATGGAAAATAGTACATCTTTATTGAAAAATAATTTTTAGAAACTTTTAACTATAATAAAAAATATATTATAAATTTTTTAATGTATCATTGTTTCAATTAAAAATAAATTAATCAAATTTAGACCATTGGATTCAATTTAACATTGAAATTGGAAATGAATACATAGAATACTTTTGAATATTTTTACATTAAAACCCCGCATTGTTGTCCCATATACCGGATAAATATTAAATTATTTTTTTCAACTTTTATGATTCAAATACGGTAAAATCGATTCAATAATTCCATGCTCCACCATTTTCCCCGCTTATATGTGGTCCCTTACTAGGGGACCACCAATGAGACTAAACGGGTCAAGATACTAATGATTATCCCCACATCCCAACACATGTTGTTTCATGTTTTCTTTGTCCTTACACACACACACATTAGGAAACATCCTACGAGGTCACTCATCCTTAATACTAATCCAATCCAAGCATGCTTAACTGTAATGTTCAAATTAGGTAGAGTCTACAAATTAATGGTGCACCATGTTGACCTGAGTCTTATTATTTATTCATTTAACTCATAATCTTTATGCGGTGTTACAATAATCAAATTTCAAAACACAACGTCCTTATTATGGACCCTATTTCTCCACATAGGATGTGCCATCGAACCTACATATAGGTTCCTCCTCTAATAGAAATATAAAAATTTGGACCTATTTATAGCATATATAACATGTATTAACATTTTCATCATGTACTGTCTCTACATGTTCCCCCAGTTTCCCCTCAATCACATGGTTCACAACCTGGGTCCCACACATGTGCCCGAATGGGTCATCAAACTGATGATTGTCCCCTCATGCCAAAACTTGTTCTTTCTAGTCTGTCATTCCCACACTTACACACACCATAATAAATATGCAAGGACATCACCCATACTTATCACTACTTCTATACAAGAACACTTATATTTTGATTTCTATTCTGATAGGCTCTCAAAAAATAATGTTGTGCATTATTGACATGAGTGACATCATTTATACATTACATCATTTATATTTTTTGTGTGTTAGAAATATCAGTCATAATAAAACACCATATGTAAATTTGTCACACAATTTAGTAAATAATTATATCCACTATAGAAATAATATGGGTATTTTCATGATATGAAAAGTACAATGATCACTAGAAATTGAATGTTTCAAGAGAAGATTAATGACTAAAAAAATTAATCAAGAAAGTGATTATCAATACTTTCTATTGTCAAACTGATCCCAAACCATCAAGGTAAATAATATGTATAGTTTCATTAAAATATATCCCTAATGTATGATATTGAAAATAATGAGTAGTTGTCATTGATGATTATAAATAAAATAAAAATATCATTAAAACATTCAATAGTAGAATACTCATTTCTCTTTTAAAATCACTTTAAAAACTAAAAAAATATAGAATATTATTAAAACTATATTATTTGAGAATAAAATTTTTGTTTGTTTATAATATTAAATGAAATTATTGTTCTTGATTTTATGAAATTATAACATTTTTGAGTACATTAATAAAATGATGCCGTTATATTTTTTAGTAAAACTTAAAAAAGTACCTTTTCTGGAAAACAATATGAAGAATCCATTTGAACCATTTTTTAAAAAGAAAAACATGGGTAAACATTTCATTAATAAATCATTAGAGTAAATTAAAAAAAGTGCCAATTTTTCTAATAAATATATGGAAATGAAATATAAATGTTTTTTCTTCAAATATATAAATAAATATGTCTTTTCCTGAAACTATTTTCTCAATAATATAATTTACTAAAGATAGAAAGTACGTAATATTAATTAAAAATATCAAGAATAACATGCAGATAATAAAATTAATTTTTATAATATACAACAATCGTATAATTTCATTTTTTGGAAATTCTAACATAAACAAATCCAAACTAAAATGATATTGATCCATAATACCTTACCACTTTTTTTAACTTTTTATTCATAAAACGCATAAAAGAAATACCATCACATGAAACATTGAATACCAAGAATAAAAATTTATTTATGATATAAAATATAAAAGGGGAACTATATACACATCCCAAAATAAAATTGGTGTATAATAAAAATTATGACTTAATGGAGTAGAAATTTAGATAATATATAATAAAAAGATAATTTCATTGAGGTATAGATTAATCTATGAATTGATTATGTATATAAAATTGAAATCCATAAAATGTATTATAAATACAATAGAAAATAATTAACATAATTTAAAAATATATTTTTAGAATTTCAAGTATAATGAATAATTAATACTACTCAATGAAAATAAATTCAGTCATAAAATATCTTACAAATTGGTAACATTCAAATCAAATCCCCATTGATGAATTAAATTATATTGTAACATAATATAATATTATTCATGAGTTATTAAATATGTAATATATTAAGGGGTATTATATACATCATAGTAAAAAAATCAGTACAAAATAATAAAATTTGACTCAATGAAGGGGAACTAACATGATGTTCTTTGCCTCATGATTCACCATAGAATAAAATGGATGAAACAACCATGTAACAGTTATAAGAACATTATTAATTTATAAAAGTAACAAATTATTTTTTATAATTTCATATAATGTTTTTATTATAACATTTAATAAATTTTCTTCTCATTGATATTCTATTATTACAATTGTTTCGGGTGATAACTACTTAGTATTTTAGGAGTATTTTATCACATCAATTTTAGATATTGTACATAGGATATTGATATATCATAGAAATAATATTATAAATCTTTTTAATTGTCATACATATTCATATGATACATTTTTAGAACAATCCATTACTGTTGAAAAAGGAAAACAAATCGTATTACATCGTGGAGACTGTAGGCTGTACGTACACGTGATTGAAGATATCATTACCTTAATAGGTGTAAGGGAAATGAACTGGGTGATATATTAATTTTTATAAATTAATTTTATGTCATAACTATCATAAATATTCATTACATCCATAATTATAACTATAATTATTATTTGGTAAAAACTTCTACTGATCTGCAAGCTCGTAATACGCCATACACACGAGAAATGGAGCTGTTTCCCATTTGATGGGTAAGGAGGTGGATAGATATAAGTTAATAAAAATCATAAAATATAATTATATTGTATATAATTATATTATTTAATTTTAATTTACAGTAAATAAATTTCTGGTAAAAAAAATATGAAGTAAAAAAGGAATAAACATAGTTAATAAAATTACCATCGTTTAGAATAAACATATTTTGATATCTTATTAACCACTATAGTGTGAGAATTTTTGTCAATACTATTATATCTATTGTTTTTTAATAATATCGGGTATATATTTTGGTAGAGTTTGGATGAGATAAATGGAATGTGAGGTTTGAAGATACGAGGGGAGGGTATTTCCATTAACAATTGAGGAGGAGTGGCATTTTTGAAAAAACCTAAAACTAATCAACAATGAAAAGTCACTCTCCTCCCATGTGCCTAAAAATTGATAAATTATGTATTGGAGAAATTTTTAGATTGATCCAAAACTTTAATGAAAAATAAATATAGTGTTGACATGTCATCCATTTATCCTCTATGTTTACTAACATTTATCATTTTATTTTTCACCACGGTAATTTATTTTATTAGCCTAAATATTTTATCCATTAATACAATAATAAAATGAGGATAATAAGATAATTTTAACCCAATTATTCTAAAAATTCAATAAAATTTACCAATTAAAAATTTCATGTGCGTGGAAACATAATTTTACACAAGTCCATTTAACATTGAAAAAACTATTGTAACAGTAGTTATAGTATATAAATTTTAATTCCATTACTAATAAATATTTAAAAAATTATTATTAATATAATATATTATATAATATATTATTATTAAAAATAAATAATTCATTTAACGAAACACAATTCCCATTTTTGGTCATATTTAAATTAAATATAACCCAAAAAATTGTTTCAAAAAACGTTTTTCTAAAAATGCATTTCTCAAACATAAAATGATCATACAAAAACTATATTACTAGTTATCATAAATATATGTATTTAAATTAATATTTTAATATATATTAACAATAAATATTATTAATATATTTCTCTATTATTAGTTATTTTAATTATTTAAAATAGAGGAACATTATTCATTTAAATACAGTTTAAAAAATATGTTTTTCGAGTAAAAATAAACATATACCAAAATCATGTATAAAGATAATTGAAAAAAATTTAATTATTTTAAATATATCTAAATAATAAATTTTTACTTTTAGATCAAATTCAAATCATCATAGGGATTTTAAAATAACTAATTTTATGAAAAGATTTGACAATTTTACAGAAAGTGATACTTTTAAAAATTCATTGATAAATCACTATTTTTAAAAAATATGAAAGTTTAAACCTAAAATAAAATTTCAAAGATGTTATATAGAATGATATTGTATAAAAAAATTAAAAATTTGTTTAAATTAATTATGATTCCCAAACATATAATGTAAAATAAGACAGATGTTTAGGAAATTAAATTTTAATGCACAATACTACATTACTAATTATTTTAATGATTATTGAATCATAATTTATCACTAATTGGTATTTATTAGTAATTATATATATATATATATATCATAATATTATTATGGATATTCATATAAAATAATTCAATTTATTATTTATAATAGTCCCATTGAAATAATATATTTCACAGGTTGTATAAACTAATTATTACAAGTCATATTCACTACTGAACATACTGTTCTTATTCTAAAATCTCATGGTGTAACATTTTATACAAGTTCTATATATTACATCCTCTCAATTTTATCATTCACTCAAACATTTAGGGTTTGAAATTTGAAAATTCATTTTTTCAAAACCGACATCATAAAAACGTTTTATATAAAATCCTCCAAAATATTAGAAGGAAAAATAAAAAGGTCTTCTAGAATAATATATAAATAGGTTTCCAAGTATTTGAACATCACTGTGAAGTGAAAAAATTTAATAAATGAACTAATAATTATTAATAGATATAGTGATCATTCCTCATGAGAATTTGAATTATCAAGTCAATGTCAGTGACTAGAAAACCATAAATCTATGATGAGTCAAATGGAAATTGATTAACCAGAGGTGATGGTAACATGTCAACATTTATGTTTCACGACCCGATTTCCAAATTTGAGTATTTCATTGATAATTTAAGGACAATGTTTTTGGCATCTAAATACATTCCATCGGAATAGTTGAGGATGAAAAATCTGGATTAGTGAAAATAAAAGCCAAAAGTACCCCAAAAATTTCGTAAATGTCTACTTCGCTAATCCTAACTACTTCACATAGCTTACTGAGCTCCCATTTTAGGATAACATTCACCACCCAATGAAGAATTGATAATTTAATCCACCAAACCAACACCACTTTTCTACTCTATGATGGATTAACAATACTATTTTAATGGTTTTCACTACATTAAGACTGCATGAAGGATTGAATATGTACATCTCAAGTCTGATGCTACTTCAAGACCACGTAAAGGGTTGATAGTGTTCTTAGGGATTCCAAAAAAGTCAAGCCCATTCTCAAATCCCCAAAACTAATTTTCTAACTACATACTAGCTTAAAGATACCGACATACCTATAAATATCCCATCCTAAAATCATTTATTATTGTTACCCAAACCTTTTAGCTTTCGAATTTCTACTAATTCTCTCAAAATCATAACATTGTAGAGAAAACATAAAATGGATCATCTAGGTTAATTAGGATTTACAAACACCCATTTTTTGTGTTCATGAAATCCACTACCCAAAGTGGAAATATCTTTTTTGAGGTCCTATTCCATTCTAAAAGGATGGATTCCCTCATAAAAAATTGATGCTTCATGAAGCATTATGCCTTTGTGAAACACTCATTTCTTGATCTAGGGAATCATCTTGAGGTAGGGTCCCCATGTTTTTTAAAGCCTCATCTGTTGTAAATCCCTTGATCTCTATGAATCACCAAAGAATCAAAATGATGCTATCGTTGAGGCCATATTCTATGAAAATACTCCCTCATAATCCTCCCTATGCTGCATCCTTTCCCTTGACATCTCTTCATGAAGGATGAGTTCACAAATCTCCCCACTCCCATCAATGATCGATTCATCTGTAAATCAAGTCCTTATGTGGCATGTGCCACCTACCCCTATGGCACAAACCACATCATGTGCTACATGAGATTCCCACATAACCATTTCTTCTTATAATAGGTATGATAATGAAAGTTTCTTCTTATAATAGGTATGATAATGTAGAACTTGGATTCAGCCGGTATTCCCCATCATTGAAACTAGAAATTGCAAAATACATGTTCTTCCGTAATGCACAAGAGAGGAAGTTTTGTAAGTCAAAATGCTAAGGAATTAGTCCCCGATTCAAAAAATGGAAAATGTAAAACTACCTAGCACCAACATTGTCAACACACAAAGTAAAAATTGAGTCTTAACCCATGAAATGAACAAGAGATTCCCCATGTATGATCATAATGGGAAGCCACTTCTTCTCCCCTATGAATTGTTGTCCTAACAAATGGGGGATTCTACACTCAGTGTGTGTTCTATAATAACCCTATCCTATAAGAATAAAATGCTCCATATATTACTCAGACGGAATGCAATCCACCTCAAATTGAATTAAATCCTCCTTGTATAGCTTACTTGCAGAATCCTTGCACTATCTCTTTTTAGTGATTCTTCCACGACATGAGTCTCATGCCTCCTCCTTCATATATTTTCTCACCCATAGTTTTAATCAATTGTGAATAGAGGATATTAGTGAAAATGGCTTCAACCAACTCTATTCACATGGGTCTCCCCTATTCAAAAGCACCAATAATTTACCATCTATAGGCCCCATTTTCAGGTATAATCCCCAACATTATGATTTATGTGGGATTTGATTCCAAAAAAATGGGATATCAAGGAAGCATCATTGAGGTTCAATCACATAATCTTCATCCATAATAATTCCATCAATTACACATCCCAGTATGATCATACCTATCACCATGGATACCTCATCCCCTCCGAGTCCATCGGGCAGAAAAATGAGTAATCCCTACACAAAATCCAACTCGGACAAATCCTCTTCTGAGGGTACCTTTCATGAATAATCTCCAAGACATTAATCATTGATTCTCCATTCATGACATAATGATCTACTCCACATGATGACAAAAAACAAGGACTCGGCCTATCACAAAACATATATCTGCTGAAAAAATACATTTGTTCTTATACATGTCTTCATAATAGTGTATGTCTAATGCCTCTAAAAATTTCTATCCTAATGAATGGTATACATAGTCACCCATCCTAAATTTTCACCTCCCTCAAACACCACCATTGGTTTTCAACTCAACCTTAATGGTGTGAAATCTTACCTTTATGGGATTAACCTACTTGATACGCCTCCATGGGGTCTTCTGATCAATCCATTGGAAAACCTTATTGGTTATCCCTTATAAGTATGAACATTATTGATCCACCTACATGGGGTGTTTCGATCAAACAATTATCTACTCTACATGAAGATAAAATAGAGTCAAATCTATAATAGATACATCATTCTCAAAATGGGATGCTTGAGGTGAATTCCTTGGAATAAATCTGCCTAGACATCAACTAACTCATACTAAACATGGAATTAATGAGGTGAGACCCTTGGAAGATATGTTCTCTCAGTTATATATTCCTTGGGATCAATATGTAATAGATTGGGTTTTGTGCTTATGATTCCTCCATGTGTTTCCGTCATATGAGGATGAATACATGTGACTAATTTTTATAGAATCAATACATGTCAGGGATTCCGAAAGTTACTTCTCTTTATTGAAAAGGAATATGCCATATCCAGAACATTTAGAAAGTTAAGATAGAATATGTGTAATTAATTAACATTCACTAGGAGTTGTTATTAATTATGTGTTCTAAAAACATTAATTAACTCAGTGAGGGAGACTTGGACTATGAGATTATTTTGGAGGAGGAAGCAATGGAAGGAAGAAATGAAATTCCATAATCCCATTTTGATCATAGAGGATACATCATTGATTATGGGGAAGAAATATTCACAGCTTTGGAATGTGGGAATGCATTTCAACAATTGCAATGCTAGTACCCTTTGAACAGATGATAGAGTGTATTCTGAAAAATTCTTCAGATATAGAAATGTGGAACCCAATGTGAATCACATCAACTTAAAATGGGGACTAACATTGTTTAATACATCAGAATATTACAATATAATATGATCCATATATATTTCACCCAGACCAACAAAGAAAATAGTGGGACCGACATGGAACACAAAGGAATTTGGGGTAGTTAAATTCTACTAATTATACTTTGAAACATATAAATCGCGGATCATTCTCTCTCTGATGAAATAATATTGAGAGATGTTGGGGAATTAGGAATTTATTTCCTTGTATCCATAATAATGGTTGAATCCTCCTACTTTACCGGACCCAAGATATAGGAAATCAGTCACCAAATTCATGTTGACCTAGGGGTAGGAGAAATGTTAATGTTGTTTCCAATACAATTCCATCTATTCCACATCATCTTCTAAAACTACAGCTATTTTTTGACTATAGACCATTTCACCCGATGGAATCATCTAGAGGAGTGTAACGGAAATCCTCATACGTTTGTATGAGAAGGAGGAGTCATTATTCGGATGGAATTGGATCACATTTGACATAGAGGCATTAGTGAATCTCTTTAATTGTTGTCCAGAAATAGGCATGGATGTGGCCAATACTCCACGGTACAACAATGAACTGCTTCAGGAGACTTTCCCCTTAGCAATCATTTCACTCATTCCCCTATGCCAAGTAGACGGGGGACACCCGAGTCAAAATTTCTATGAATACTACATAGGAAATGCCAAGAAGGGCTCCCACTCGGCCACATCAGCTATAGAAATGACTGAGCCCACAATCCAATGAGTAGGTGGCCTATTCACCTGCTTCCTTGACCCGGTTCCAGAACATTCGACGACAACATCATGAACATTATTAAGATAATTACAATTAAGGGTAATCGTCTTCCACTACTCTAGTTTCTCCTACCACCATAGGAATATTTTTCCACATTCCTATAACGGATGAGTAGGGATCCATCCTTAACTTGTTTGGATCGAGACCTCACCTACCCATTTGGGAGGTCTAGTTAACTCTGTTAATCGTTGGCCCCACCAGCAGCCATCATAAGATTATCTATGGTGATGAGGTTCATTATGGAGGCCCTCCCGGTACTATCATCATCTAAAGTGAATTCCCTCCCTACCATCAAAATAAAAATGGTGGTCATCCCCCTGGTTGTAACATCACTCAAAGTGGATGTCCTCTCAATTTAATCGCTATCCAATATGGATTTACCCATAGTACTTATGGTTCCTAACATGAAGGACCTCCTTGTTTCACATACCATCATCACAATGATCCTCCTCCTGTTTTTCATTGATATATCATAGGACCTCCCTGATCCAGCCCTGATCAATTTAGAGGTCCACCCTTCTTCATCAGTAGACCACATGGAGGCCCTCCCAATGTTTCCACCAGTCTATGTAGAGGTGCTCCCCACATCAACATCAATTAGAGAGAAGGTTATCCTCATTATCCGACTCTCCAATATGATAGAATTTTCACGACCTGTCCTCGTGGCCAGTGGTGGGACTACCCCAAGCGTGCCTTCCAAAGGCCAGGGGCTGGTGACTAGCACCCAAGGCGTAAATCCCTTTGTTGTGAAGGCATTGCCGATAAAAAAAGTAAACAAACACAACAGAGTACGCAATTGGTTGTAAACACTAAGTATAATTGAATTCAAAAGAGTGTGTTATAAAGTAAATGGGACAGTATGAAATCCCAACTGAACAACACGTACAAGTAAAAGGGACAAATAGATGAATGTAAAGATAAGCTCCTGGATCATCCTCTCACTAATAGAAAATGGACCTATCCTCACAGTTTTCTCCAAAACCATGGGGATAGACCCCCCCCCTATACCCACGGTTCTGGAAAACTGTGGGAATAGGGGACTTTTCAAGACCTATACCCACGGTTCCCAAAACCGTGGGTATAGGGGGGTCCATCCCCCTGGTTTTCCAAAACTGTGGGGATAGGTCCTGAATAGTGACAAATACCCATGGTTGCCCAAAACTGTGGCTATAGAGGTACCTATCGCCATGGTTTTGGGGAAAACTGTGGGGATAGGTCTGGGCTAGAATACATATACCCACAGTTATGAAAAACCGTGGGTATAGGTCAATTTTGTGTGCGCGGAATTTTTTTTCTGTGGGAAGGAAATTTTTTTTGGTGCGAACCATATACCCACGGTTCTTCCCTCTATACCCACAGTTTTTATAACTATATTTAACTATATATATATATGATGTTAGTGTAGTGGTTAGATTTTGTGCTTGTAGATAAGAGGTTGCGGGATCGAAACTCGGCGCCTGCATTATTTTAGGACCTATACCCATGGTTTTGAAACTGTGGGCACAGACCGTTGACACCGGGGAACTTGACTATATTTTGGTGACACAGTGGAACGACACCTATACCCACAGTTTTGGAAAATCGTGGGTATAGGCTGGGGACCTATCCCGACGCCGTTCCCGCCCACAGTTTCGAAATCCGTGGGTATAGCCTATACCCACGGTTTTGGGGGCTATACCCCCGGTTTTGAACCGTGGGTATAGGCCGTTTTTTCAATAGTGTCTGGCAATTCCTACCTGAAGGGTAGGTACATATAGCCACCTCATCACTCACATCCATCAGTCTCCTATGTGTGCCGACTCAACACGTGTTCCACCTCTGGGTACCGTCCAGTCGTGGCACTCTCGGCTTCCATCATCACTATCCATCGTCTGCATCGAACACAACGAGATGCGGGCATTGCCTGTGCAGGGGTGAGTATAATAATACTCAGTAGGGACCCCGAGACCTGTAAGGTCTCACAATATCCACTAAGGATAAACAATGAAGAAGGATAAAATCATGAAGTATCAGCCAACAATAATTATGTATAATCTCATACATATACCTAAGTTACCAATCTCAGTCCGGCTCAAACTCTTGAGCCAAAGCACTGACCAATTCCCCAAATGAAATAAAGTCAATCACCACGATGATAATGGTTGAAAAACATGATTTAGTTCACACAGGTATTCCACCATTGTAGAGAGATATAGATGATCGAATGTAGCCACTGGATTATCTATGTTGTCAGACCAACATAAGATACAGTCCAGCTAAGCTACCGAACCCACACAGGATACAGGCCATCTATCTCATCTATGCTATCAGACCCACATAGGAAACAAGCCAGCTATCTCTTCTAAGCTGTTGGACCCACACATGACTCATGACAGCTATCTCGCCTAAGCTTTCAAACCCACACAGGATACATGACAACTATCTTAGAGTTATAGAGATGATTACATGTAGTCACTGATTCATCTAAGCTGTCGGACCCCCACCGAATATAGGACCAACTACTCTGTCAGAACTGTCGAACCAACTCAGGATTCTGGTACAGTTTTAATCGTCGTCGAACCCATAGAGGATCCAGTACGGTAGTCATCGTTTTAGTCGTAGTCATCTCTATGGTTCCCACCCATAGCATGCTCAATTCCGGGAGGGTCTGCTCCTCGAGCAAAGGGGGTCGATACATCAGCTATCACGAAGTCATGATTTTATGTATCCCGAAGTTCCATCTCATCAAAAGAAACCCAACGTGATAGATGATGCGTCAATCGGACGCCTGGTCTGAGAGTTATTGGCTTTTCCATTTCGAGGGCCCAGTTGGTTTTGAGATCGATCCAACCTGGATGTACACAAACATTGCCAAAACCTTCATTTTCATATACCAAAATGACTGACTCGGTCCAAGGAATACAATGTAACTGATGGTGCATCGATCATAGGTTTGTAGCTCATGTATGGTCAAAAAAACAAAAGTGGTTCGAAGAGGGAGGGGGGTCTGGGTTAGGTCAGACCCGACCCCACCCGCCCTAGGTCGACCCGAACCAGGTCGACCCGACCCGGGTCTGGGTCTGGCCCGGTAGGGCACAGCCCGGCCTGGAGCTACGGCCCGATGGGCATGGGGGCGGCCTAGCCCGCGTGGCAGGCGGCCCGGCCCAGGAGCTGGCCAAGCACGGAACGGGGGGTGTGGCCCCACAGTTTTCTGTAATAGTGGTGCCAACTGGCTCTGCCTGTCCCTATCAAAACCCATGGACATAGGTTCTGCTCCGCCACCGCGGTCGGGGCCGCGGTAACCTTCTGCCAGTGGCTCACGAAGGGCATCGCTTCCCCCATGCAACCGTCCGGTGCCAGCCACCGCCTCTGGTCGCCAGCTCCGCCACGCTGGTGACCCACGCCGCCGCCCTCATCCATGGACACCAGAGTCGTTCAGGGGGTCCGTTCTACCTCCCGTCTCTGCATACAGCCTCCTCGGGTCCCACTCTTCACTACAACAGCCTCAATTCGGGGTTTCCCTTCCGTCCACCCGTCACCCAATAAACCGTGCATCAAAAAAATATTGGTGGAGGGTCTGGTATTGTTCGTTACCCTATGTCGTTCACATTAGAGGAACAAACAGTAATCCAAAATATAATCACCAACATAAGAGGGTAAAATTCACATATATAAAATAAATAATCCAAAATCATCCCTACCTCGTAATCAGCGTTGTACGTTGACGAGTCACGGAAGATAGGCGTCGTGGAAGATGGGTGTCATTCCGTCAATGTCGGAGGAAGTAGAGCTCTAAACGCCATGTCGAGATGATGCCTATAGTGTACTTTGTGGGTGAGGTTTCCCCTTTCCTTATCGTGTTTATGAAGGTGTTGCTTCACATTCTTTAAGACGTGGATCGTTCTTCGTTGAAGAACGGAATTCTTCATTGAGAGAAATAATATTTCTCCAAGAGTTCCTCCCAAATCCTCTCAATGATCCACCTGCCAACTAAAATAATAGGCTCTAATATTTTTTTATTGTTCACAAGCTTTTTAAAATTCAAAAGCTAGAATTAATTTAATTTATTAAGTTCAATTCATTAATTAAATGGTTGGCACACTTAATGAGAGGAGGAAGGTGGAGAGTTCACAAAATTAAATAATGAATGGGTCGGCTCATTAAAGACAAGGGATGTTTAAGGGGTTAAAGGGGAGATAAAAGGTTGGGTGTTCGTGTGGGCCCCTCCACATAATATCCTCCCATGGGAGGTTATGTGGGGGTGGGACCCACCTCCAACTTCCCATTGGATAAAACAACCACCACCCATATACCTTAACCACCATCAAATAAAAATTTGTTACACACACATTTTTATTTTATCTTTAATTTTTTTAATTAGAAACCCCAAAATATAACTTCCACTTCCGATAAAACCCAACTGCCATAATGGTCTCCATAACTGAATATCGGCGTTCCGAGTATATTGGTGTCCTCAGATTTCAATTCCAAGTGCCGATTCAAATGATAGAAAAACTTCCATGTATGTTTAATGAATGAACATGAACAAAACACCATTAAATGATTCCGGGAACACTGGGCCTTGGAATCAGGCGTCGTCTGAAACTGCAGACTCGTAAAATTACAAAGATTTTATGAAAAAAATTTCCATGAAATTTTATGGTCTTTACATTACCTCCACTTCAGGGATTTACGTTCTCGTAAAGCTACAACACACACTAGGGAAACAAATGGGGGTATTGAGCACACATCTGAGCCTCCTGCTCTCATGTGCTCTCCTGGAGGTTCCCGTGCTGCCAAAAAATGCGTACTAGAGGAATCGACTACCCACATAGGATCCGTTCTTGCCAATCCTCAATCTCCAATGGAACCTGCATGATAGTATCCCCATCGTCAATGTACAGCTAATCGTGGTCGATGATGTGTGATGGGTCGTGCACGTATCTCATCAGTTGAGATACATGGAATATGTCGTGAACCCGATACAACTGAGTTGGAAGGGACATGCAGTAAGCCACCTCGCCTACTCTATTGAGGACCTAAATTTCCAGATAAAACGCAGAGATAACTATCCACCTCATCCAAATCTCCGTAGACCTCATTGAGGTGTGACCCGTAGGAAGATGTGGTCTCCATCCTTGAACTCCAGTGATATTTGTCTCCAATCAGCATATGAATTCTGTCTGCTCTGTGCAATCTTCATCCACTCATGGAGGATTTTCACCTTCTCCGTCATAGCATGTACCATCTCTGGTCCTACAAGTGCTGACTCCCATGGGTCAGTCTAGCATAGAGGTGATCTTCAAGGATGTTTGTACAGTGCCTTGTAAGGGGTCATCCTGATGGTGGAGTGTTACCTTTTTTGTACGCAAACTCCACCAAGGGTAAGTGATCCTCCCAACTACGACCAAAGTTCAGGACACATGCCCGGAGCATGTCCTCGAGAGTCTAAATGGTCTTATTAGTCTGACCATCCGTCTGAGGATGGAAGGCGGGGATCAAGCAGAACTTCGTCCCAAAAGCATCATGTAACCCCTTCCATAGCCAGTAAGTGAAACGATCATCTTGATCGGTGATGATAGTCAATGGAACACCATAAAGCCATATGATTTCCTGAATGTAGAGTTGTCCCAATCATTCTACTGAGCCATACTCTCGGATCGGTAGAAAGTGGGCCGACTTGGTGAGTCTGTCGACAATGACCGAGATAGAGTCATGTCCTATAGATGTACGTGGATTTCCCGTCACTAAATCCATTGATATCCCATCCCACTTCCACTCTTGAACCTCTAAGGGATAAACCAAGCCTGTTGTAACCTAGTGCTCTGCCTTCACTTGCTGACAAGTGAGGCATCGAGAGACAAACTATGCCATTGCTTTCTTCAAACCTGGACATCAGTGCTGTCGTCTGAGGTCCTAATACATCTTTACCACTCCTGGATGTACTGCTAGTGGGGATGTGTGGAACTCCCTAAAAACCTCCTCTTGTAGTTCAACTGGTACCATGGTACGTCCTCTGAAGAGGATGGCATGCTCCCCACCTTCAGAAAACTCATCAGGTGGATGCCCTGGGGATATCTGAGCACGTCGCACCTCACAATCAAAGTCCCCACATTGCGCCTCTCTGACGTGATGAAAAGGTGGGGGAGTGACTATGAGAGACTGCAGAAAGGTTTATCAATATCTATCCACAAAGGATATCTACAACACTTCCTGCTGCTCTACCACCTCTCCTAGCAGCTGAATTCCAGATCTCATGCTGAGAGAATCTACTAAAATGTTCCCCTTCCCAGGAATATAGACTATCTCTAAGTAATAGTTATGGAGGAACTCAAGCCATCGCTGCTGTCTCAGGTTCAGGTCCTTATGCGAGAAGATGTACTTGAGACTCAGGTGGTCAGAATACATTTCAAAACACTCGCCCATCAAATAGTGCAGCCACATCTTCAAGGAAAATACCACTACTGCTAACTCCAGGACATGGGTAGCGTAGTTATGCTCGTGTTGTCTCAAATTACATGAACCATACACGATCACTGCTCACTCCTATATCAGGACACACTAAGTCTGATCCCTGATGCGTCGCAGTATACTACGTACCATAAGCCCTCCTCCGATAGCCTCACGATGGGTGCACTAATCAACCTCTGCATCAGCTCCTAGAACATTAGATGGAATCTATCTGACCATGCAAAGGGTTTCCCCTTCTTCATCAAAGCTGAAAGAGGTTCTGAAACTTTAGAGAATTCTGGCACAAATATCCGATAGTACCTATCTAGTCCCTGGAAACTCCGTACCTCTGTCACACTCCTGGGAGTCTCCCCAGAAGTACTGACTTGATATTCACTAGATATACTGCCACTCCATAATCTGAGATGACATGTCCCATTAAGTGATCCTCACAAATCTAGAACTGGAACTTCGAGAGTTTACCATAATGTTGGTGCTCTCGAAGTGTATTCAGTACCACCCGCAACTGATAGGCATACTCCTTCTCAGTAGTCGAGTAAATCAATATGTCGTCGATGAAGACTATGAAAAATTGATCAAGGTAAGGTTGTAAGATCATGTTCATGAGACTCATGAACACTATTGGTGTGTTGGTTACACAAAAGGGCATAACCAAGAACTCAAAGTGGCCATACCAACACCTGCAGGACATCTTCTACACATCCTCATCTCGAACTCTGAGCTGGTGATAGCCTGAGCTAAGGTCTATCTTCGAGAACCATCGTGCACCCTTTATCTGATCAAAGAGGTCGTCAATCCTCGGGAGTGGTTGCATTTTCTTCACGGTCACCTGATTCAGGTGACGATAGTTGACACACAGTCGCATGCTCCCATACACCTTCTTGGCAAACAAAATCAATGATGCCCAGGATTAATCACTGGGTCAGATAAATCCCTTCCCCAGCAAGTCCTCCAGCTGTACCCGCAGCTCACAAAGCATGGCGGGTGCCATCCGATATGCTGGAGTTGATATCGGTGTTGTCCTGGGGGATAGGTCAATGTATAATTCTACCTCTCGGTGAGGAGGTAGTTCTGGAACATCGTTGAGAAAACCATCAGCGTACTGATCCACCACAACAAAAAAACTTGGACTCCACACATCAACCACTCCGAGGATGAGACTAGACAAATGATGTGTGATCGGCTACCCCCTCCTCTGCATAAGTCTATCCCCTGCTGCAAAGGATCCCTTCTCACCAGTAATGATTAACTTGGTCACATTCAGGTGGACACACCGCACATTGAGCCTAATACAGTCGATCTGGGTAGGGATTGTAGATAACTAGTCCATACCCAAGATGATGTTGTAAGGTATCAACACCGCTACAAGAAGATCCCATCCAATGCCTTCACCTCCTAGAGTAAGATCACCCTGCCAGAACCAGTGTGTAATCATCGAGTATACTCCCGTATGAGTCTCTAGATGTAAGGATCTAGCCAACGGCTCCGTCGGAATCTCTGAGCTACAAACAAGGGCATTGGCTATAACAGAATGACTCGCAACTGTGTCTATAATTACTAAAACAAGGGTGGAGTAGACAAAGATAATACCTCGAATCATCTCAGGAGTGGTGTGGTCATAGGTCTCGACTGCCTGGAGATGTGCCCGCCTTTGTCCGCCATATCCCTATGCTCGGGGTGGACCTCTTGGTGGTTGGTGTGGTAGAGCCTCAAAATGTCATCAACCACCCAATGCTCTGTCAGCTCCTCTACCATGTCTTCTTGCTCCCAGAAGACCACTACAGTCGAACCACTGCAACTGTAGGGGAGGTCCTTCTACTTTCTGCTGCTGATCTAAATGGCGGGTCAGGAAGTCATCAGCCATGTGTCCCTATCTTCCGCATGCATAGCACTGCTTCCTCCACGTATAGCTGACCCTATCTCGTGTGCCCCACAACACCGAACCTGTATCCTGGGATCTCCCACCTGATTGCCTAGTCTGATTAGCCCTCTGCGACATCTGTCTACTATTAGCTGTAGAAGACTCTGCTACGTGTCACCCTGTGGTGGGTATCGTCGCTGGTGATGGCTCAGCGAGAAAGTTCTCCACTAGAAGGGCTCGCTCTAGCACCCCTGCCTGCATTAGAATGCTGAGGGGAATCATAGAATCCCTGATCTCATGCCTATGTCCCTGCTCAAAGGTTTGGGCACTGATGAACAGGTCCCACACCATATCTGTGGAGTAGTGCGAGAGGTCGGTGAACCTCTCTGAGTACTGAGCTACTGTCATGCTACCATGCTGAAAATGTAGTAACTCTAGAATCCGCACCACATGAAGGGTGGCTGGAAAACACTCCACCGAGAACAGGATCTCGAAGTATTCCCAAAGTAGTGATGCCTTATCATGCACCTGGAGCATCAGACTCCACCATCTACCTATTGTTACGAGTATGAGACTTGTGGAAAATATCACCATATGGTCATCCGGTGTCCCTACCAATATGAAAACTCTCACGATAGACTCCAGCCAATCTTTAGCTACCTGTGGGTTTGTCTCTCCCCAGAACCCGGGTAGCCTCTGTCTCTGGATGTCGTGCAACGCACTCAGGTGGCGTGCACTCTCTACTATTGGGGGTGGTGGTATCGGTGGCCCATCGGGTAGGGGTACCACCAGTTCGTCCGTTGTGATGGGTCCCTGCACCGAGGCCTCGTCACTCAGTGGGCTACCATCTCATACGTAACTCGGAACCCTAGCTGGCTGCATTCATGGGGCCATCCTAAAAAGAAACAGGTGCACCATGGTAAACAATTATCCCTGTTGATATGACCCAATGTAATCACAAATAATACTTTTTAATAGAAACACACACGCAATCAATGTTTTTGTGCACTGAGTTAGTAATCAGAAGTCAGGGTCCTAGTTTATGGATATCTCGGTCGGTGCACCATCACCGATTTCCCTAAAATGATAACCACCCCCAAAAACACTTAACACTATTTCCATTAAATGAAATCAGAGTCTATTTTCTTCCATATAACCGACTCCTCTGATACCAATTTGTCACGACCCATTCTCGGGGCCCGTGTCGTGACTACCTCAAGCCCACCTTCCATAGGCCTGGGGCTGGATACTAGGACCAATGGAGTAAATCCCTAAGGTGATAAGGAATTTCCTTTAAAAAAAGTAAAGAAACACAATAGAGTATGCAACAAAAAGTAAACACTATGTATAACTGAATACAAAATAGTGTGCTAGAATGTAAATGGGCCAGTATACAAACCCAACTAAATAACAAGTTCAAGTAAAAGGGAAAAACAACTGAACATAAAGAGCAGCTCCTAGATCATCCTTCAAGAATTCCTATATGAAGGCTAGGTACAGATGGCCACCTCTGAACTCACGTCTGTCAGTATCATCCGTGTGCCGACTCGTCACAAAGTCCACCCCTAGGTACCGTCCAGTAATGGGGCTCTCGCCCTCTGTCAGCATTGTCTTTCATCTATATCAAACACAACGAGGTGCGGGTATAGCTAGTGTAGGGGTGAGTATAACCATACTCAGTAGGACCCCGAGACCCACAAGGTCTCACAAAATCCACTAAGGATAAACAATGAAGAAGGATACAATCATGATGTATCAACTAACCCTACTTATGTATATGCTCATACATATACCTAAGTTACCAATCTCAGCACGACTCCAACTATCGACCCCAAGCACAAACCAATTCCACAAAGGAATTAATGTCCATTACCACAATGATAATGGTTGAAAGACATGACTCAGCTCACACAGGTATGCCACCATTTTAGAAAGATATAGATGATCTGATGTAGCCACTAGATCATCAAATCTGTCAGACCCACACAGGATAAAGTCCAACTAAGTTGTCGGACCCACACTTGATACCATCCAGATATCTTGTCTAAGTTATCAGACCCACACAAGATACATGCCAAATATCTCTTCTAAGCTGTCAGACCCACACAGGATACAAGCCATTTATCTCGTCTAAGCAGTCGGACCCACACATGATACAAGCTAGATATTCTAGAGTAATAGGGATGATCCGATGTAGTCACTGATTCATCTAAGCTGTCAGACTCACACGGGATACAAGACCAGCTACTCTGTCAGAAAAATCAAACCCACACATGATTCTGGTACATTTGTCATCATTGTCGAAGACACAAATGATTAAAGTATGATAGTCATTATTGCAGTAGCAGCTAGCTATAAGGTTCACGCACACACCACGTTCGATTCCAGGAGGGTCCGCTCCTCGCGAAAAGTGGTCGATAAATATACTATCACAAAGTCATGACTTTATGTATCCCATTGTTCTGCCTCATCAAAATAATTCCAACGTGACAAATAACACGTCAATCGGACGTCCAATCTGTGAGTTATTGGCTTTTCTGTTCTGAGGGCCCAGTTGGTTTTGGGATCGATCCAACCCAGTTGGAACCAAAATTTTCCTAAAACCTTGAGTGTGATATACCTAAACAACCCCCTCAATCCAAAGATTCCTATGTAATTTAAGGTGCATCGATTAGAGGTCGGTAGCTCATGTAATGGGAAAAAAACCAAAAGCGGTCCGAAGAGTGGGGTCTGGGTCCAGTCGGACCCTAACCAACCCGCCCTATGTCGTCCCGAATAGGGTCCACCCAACTCGGCTTCGGGTCCAGCCTGGTTGGGCGCAGCCCGGCCTGATGGCTGCAGCCCGGCCCATGCAGGGCTCGCCCGGCCCACGCGGCAGGCGACCCGGTGTCCAACCGTGGCTCGGCCAGCAGGCCGACCGCGGAGCGGGGGGGCGTGGCCCCCGGGTTTCTAAAACTGTGGTGCTAGCTGGCACTGCAAGTCCCTCCCAGAACCTGCGGACGTGGGTTCATCTTCTCTTCACGGACGGTGTCGCGATAGCCTTCCGCTGGTGGCACGCAAGGGGAACCATGTCCCCCAGGCAGCTGACCGGTGCCAGCTGCCGCCTCCGGTCATCAGGGACCCGCGCAGCCGCGCTCTTCTACGGGCCACTGGAGACGTTCCAGTGGTCCGTTCTGCCTCTCGTCTATGCCAGCAACCTCCTCAGTTCGTGTTATTCACTACGACAGCCTCAATTTTGGGTTTATATTCTATCCACCCATCACCCAATAAACCGCGTAACAAGAACATATTGGCGGAGGGTCTGGTCTTGTTTGTTAGCCCGTGCCCTCCACGTTAGAGGCTTAAAAAGTAATTGAACATATAATCACCAAAGTACAATGGTACAATTCAAATATATAAAATAAATAATACAAAATCCTCCCTAGCTCATAATTGGCATTGTACGTTGATGATTTGTGGAAAATGGGCGTCACGGATGACGGGCGTCGTTCCGTCAACTTCAGAGGAAGTAGAGCTCAAAATGTCATGTAGAGACAACGACTACGGTGTACTTCATGGGTGAGGGTGCCTCCTATCCTGCTCTAGTTGAAGATGGTGTTTCTTCACATTATTCGTGATGTGGAGTGTTCTTCGTTGAAGAATTGTGTTTTTCGTCGAGAGAAATATTATTTGTCCAGGAGTTCCTCCCAAATCCTCTCAAAGTTCCACCCGCCAACTAAAATAATAGTCTCTCCTATTATTTTATTTTTTTCATGCTTTTAAAAATTCAAAAGCTAGAATTAGTTAAATTTCTTAAGTTCAATTAATTAATTAAATGGTTAGAACACTTAATGATAGGAGGAAGGTAGAGAGTTCTCCAAATTAAATAATGAATGGATTTGTTCATTAAAGATATGGGACGATTAAGGGGTTCAATGGGAGATAAAGGGTTAGATGCTCGTGTGGTCCCCGCCACACAATATCATCGCATGGGGGGTTATGTGGGGGAGGGACCCAACTCCAAATTCTCATTGGAGAAAACAACCACCACCCAAATACCTTAACAACCTTGAAATAAAAATATGTCACACATAGATTTTAATTTAATCATTAATTTTTTAAATTAGAAACCCCCAAAAAAACTTCCACTTCTGATAAAATGCAACTGGGGCAAAGGAATCCTTAAGCGAATACTGGTGCTACATGTTCATTGGTCTCATCAGATTTCAATTCCGAGCGCCAGTTCAAAAGATAGAAAAACTCGCACGTACGTTTACTGAACGTACCCGAGAAAGACTTTAGAAAATTATTCCTGGAACACCAAGCCTAGGAATCAGGCCTCTTTAGAAATAGTGGACTCGTAAAATTCCAAAGAATTTAAGAAAAAAATTCCTTGAAATTTCTGGGTCTTTACAAGACAAACCCATTCCATTAACATCATTCATCAGAGAGGTCCTAATAATATTTTGTCCAACCAATGCATAGGTCCTCCCTAAATCATAAACCACCATAGTTGCGGTCTTCCCCACTCCATAACAGACAAAGAGGAGGTTCTATTGGCTTCATTGACTGAAAACATGGAGCCCCCCCAGGTTTTAACCATCTCAAGTAGATGGCATCCCCACCCCAGCCACAGTTAAAGCGGCGGTCATCCCCTCTTCATCAAAAAAACTATATGGTGGTCCTCCCCATGATTCCACTCGATCAAGAAGAGTTCATCCCCACATTGGCATCAATTAATGTGAAGGTCATCCCAGTTCTTCAACTCAACACTATGGAGGTCCTACCTATTACACTATCATTTTTCAGTATGAATGTACTTCCTAAGATCCCATTGATGAAAGCGATGGTCCTCCCGACACTATCACCTGAATTATGGGAGTTACTCCCCATGATGAGGAACTATCGTACCTCAATTAACTATCTTGAGGCAGAAGGAAGAAGGATCAAAAGCAATGGAATTTTTTTTGAAGCACCATGTGGTTTTTAACCACATTTTATCCTCAAATTTTGAGGTATAATGTGATTTAAAGAACAGTCCTTTACCCTTGTTATGAACATAAATATTTGGTGAAGGAAACTACAAGCTGAAATTAATCATCCCAGAAGGTGAGATATATAGATTACAGAATTCACTCTACTTGTACATGAAGGGGGAGAATGTTTTTTCTCCCTTCTAGTGTATCATGGTGCATCTATATTTATCATCTCAAACATCCCTATCAACCTTTACCCAATATAAAAAATATATTATGGAATTGGATAAATGATCACTATCCAGTTGAGTGACAAATTAGTGACACTTCCCTCACACCAGAGGGATTAGTGAACACCAATTCTGATAAGGACATAATAACGTGGTTGGTACTACCCTTAGGTGATGACCCATCACGTAGAAAATAGAAGACTCACATAGAAAATCCTCTATATTAAAACCACCCACTTCACCAACACATATTAGTGTTACCACCAATCTCTCAGAAAGAACTATCCAAATACTAAGAAAACCATGTGCATGGACTTACTTCTGAGCAAGAAATCATATGGGAGAAAGTTTTTGATGATCATATTTTGATGGTATTCTGGTTGAATAATATCAAAATTTGAGAATCCCTCACTATATTCTAGGTTGGATTCTTAAACCAGGCTATTTGGAAGATGTTGCATCCCCTTCGAGAACATCAGTTGGTCAACCCAGGGAGTTACGCCTCTACGACTCTAACCATTTATAATAAATTATGGAGTTGGAAATACATCTAGTTGCTCAGCATCTAGCATTCCCTTGTTAACATTGGACCCTCCAATAATGATAAACCAATAGACTCATAGTTCTTCAAAGAATCATGGAAGATGCATCCCTAGAAATATAGATCTAGGGACAGGTATAGTATATTATTCTCCACTTTAGCTCTATCCTGCACAATCATGTTGTACCTATAGTTATTGAGGATTCTAAATTAGTATCAATATGGTCAATGTGGATTATTCAATGATTTAAAATAATGGGGGATCTGATTAAGGGTCCGATATAGAAACCCCAACAATTGAGTTAGCTTAGTATAAAATAGACACTCATAGAGTTGTTCATACCTTCCATCAAAAGCATTCCCCAAGCCTCTGATATCCCTCCACTTCATTACCCACCAGTCAGAATACCAACATAGAAAATGGACATCTTGATTCCTAAAATCCTTCTGACATTACACCTAATATAAATTTAGAACCCATAATCACAACACTGCTTAACAAGGAAGTAGGAATGAATAAGCATATCATTGAGCTCCTTGACGAGTAAAAAATAGAATATGAATCTATTGGATAAGAACCAATTACTCCTCCATTGGGGAAGCATGGGAAGGAACATGTACTCATTTGATATATTATCCCAATCGATCCAGGTAATCTCACACATCATGATAGATAAATGGAGGGAGTCTATAGAAAGTGACCATGAGACAAGTAGTTGAATCCGCCTGACCATCATGAAAATATTCTCCAGATCCTTAAAAGAGAAAAACCACGAGTTTTAGAGCCCACCAATACTTTTGTTGATAATTTCAATGCATTGGTGGTTATGGATCCTATCAAGATAGGGCCCCTCCCCAAGATGATTTGTTATAATCTCTCAATATATTCTTGTGGACCCTTGATACATGATAGGTTGTGATCCCCACATATGACAATACCTTTCCATATTGGGTGGATGAAATGTGGGCACCCAATGATTTTAGGAGTCCTTGTTTTTCTCATTCAAAGGGATGGGCGGCCCTCGACAGCATATGGCCCACATCATCTCTTGGTGTAGACCCATTATGGAGACTTAGACTAGAAGGATTCCTCCTTGATCTACTTATTTTTTCATATATTATATGGGCATGTGTTCTTCTGGTATGACCTATTTTCTATTGGGCCGTTCACTAGATTTTAATACGTCCATATGTAGTTTCTTTAAGAGTTCACCTCTAGTATGAGAAAGACAATAATTGTAAACCTCTTCAAGTTAAAACAATTACACGATGAACATGTCACAGTCTTCAATATCTGGTGGGAGGGTCTCACATATTTACTTGATATGCCACTACCTTAATATATGAATCTAACAATGTGTGTGGTGAACAATGATTCTGAGTCGGTCCCTACCTTTATCACATAGATTTTCATAGGTGGTTCTCTATATTTTTCTAACAAGGCTCAGAACCTAGAGGAATCATTGGAAAAATATAATAAGTCACATACATTTTATCTTCAATATCCTATAAGAAGATCTTCTAAACCGGATATTGTGGTCGTTGCACTGCTGGAGGACCCAATCTACTAGATCTATTATTGATAGAGCCTTACCAAGAAAAAACATAATAGGGTTAATATCATCATCATGCATAGCCTCTCCCATCACAGAATATGGCTCCCCCAAGCTCCAACCCCTTATCAAAAGTATGATCCTAGAGTTACCTTATCAAACATGAGAAATCAAAAATTTTCTTTAAAGGATTACCAGGATCCCAATTTTTTCCTTAGTTCTATGGGAAATGATATTTCAAAATTATTGTAGTGTAAGGTTTCCCATATCTATAGACTTACTAATATTCCATACAATTTTTTGATACCATATTATCTTAGAAAATATCATCAATCAATGCTATGTGATCATGGATTGTATTCACAATCAATGCTATGTGATCAAGGATTGGATTCAAAATCAAGTGGGGCATGGTTTCATATTGTTAGATGTTGTCCTAACAAAGGTGGAACATATATCCACTAGGTCGGACAACAACAACGAGGTTTCAGGTGGACAGAAAACGATTTCCTATTACAGAGTTCATATATTTGATGAGTTGTTAGATTGTGTAGTAGTTTCTCATAGTTGTGGAATTATTCATGTATTCTTAGTCGGTCCAAAAGCTTCTGAAGTCATTGAACCTCCTTCAGTTGACGGTTGAATACCCACTTTGCAGCATTCTAAGTATCAAAAGAGTAGGCATGGATTATGAAAGGGAATGAAGAGTCCCCCATTGGATCTAAATCCATCTCAAACCCCAAAAATTTTCATTTATCTAGATATGGGAATCTTCTACAGGGTCATCCCAACAATGAAATATTATTCGGATGATGATAATGAGTTTTCCCCAGTGAACAACAACAATATTTACATTTCCTGAAATGAAATCATGATTTATTCTCTTAGAGTGATGACGAGATTTAAATACTAGACCCTCATGCCACAATCCACCATCTGGGCCTCCTGATGAGTAATCATGGGTTCAAGAAGTCTCTTATGAAGATGAACCCGTCTCATGGACCTATGTTAAAGAACATTGTTGTAAGAATCCAAGAAAACATCATCAAGGATGTTTAGTGCCCTAATTGTCTCTCTGACATCATCCCATCCCTGTAGAAGAATGGGAAAATAAGTGTCTTCATCAACTTACTAGGCCTTAACCATTACTTTCTAGAGGATTATTTTCTCATTTCGGTGATAGAAATGTTATTCAATGTCATTGATGGGTTCCAAGATCTCTCCATCATGGAATAATACTATGGGTACAACGATAACTAGATGGACCATAAATATGAAAAATCTACCACTTTTATAGCTCCACAATGGACCTTATACTACAAAGTAATGCATATCAGTCTAAATAATGTAGGATCCACATATTAGTGATCCTCACACCAAAATCGTCAAATTGAACCTTATGATGTTATTGGAATTATATTTTGATCACTAGGTGTTCAAAACAAATTATTGACAAAACCATCTCAATGAAATTCAAAATGTGGTCAAATTATTCCACTCCTAGTACTTGTAAATGGACCCCATTATGTGTTCCCATGGGTATACCTCTAAGAAGTATCCCAGTTTCGTCATTAAATATAGTTTCATTAAGATCCAACCAATGAATATCAAGGATATCACCTTGATTCATTATAAAAGAAACCTCTATGAGCTCTAAGACCATAAAAACTATATAGACTACATATGTCGATTCATCAAAAACCTATATGAAAAGTGTAATCCCACATCCAGGATCATGATGAAAGGTACTAAATGATTGTGGGATGAGGATTTCCCGAAATCATTTTTTGAAATAAAAAAGTATCCGGTAAAACCTCCGGTTCTAAGGCCACCCCTCTCAGGAAATCCATTGGTCCTTTACATGACATCCCTAAAATGATCCATTATTTACCTTCTCACTCAAAAGAACTGTAATGGGTAGAGAGTTTAGTTTAAACTAACTGATTCTCCTATTACTCGACATAAGGCCAAATACTCTCTTATTGAGAAGTGATTCCTTGTGTTGGTTTTATAAGTGTATATGATAGAGAATTACCCACTGCATGACAAGATATAGATGGCATCACATGTGGATCCACTAATGTATATCCTAAATCACGTAGTGTTGATGGTAGAGTTATCATAGTGGGTAGTTCATATACGAAAATTATAAAATATGTTCATTTCTCTGAAGTCCATCAAGGGCCAAGCACTGGTTGACTTCATTGCCCCCATCCTGCTCTCTAAGAGCTACCCCAAGAGGTATAATTCCCATAATAGACCATCCATTCAATGGATTAGGATCTGTAATGCTGGGAAATTAAATTTGATGTTTCCTCTTTCATTCCAACTAGTATAATACTCAATGATCCGAAAAATAGAGTAGGTTTTGGAATCATCATTAATAGCCTAAAACATGTTGTTCTACCATACTAATTACTTTTTCTTGAAGTCTTAGCAAAAAAATAAGAAGAGTAGCAGCGACTCAATACTAGTCTTGAGAAGGCTCATGAGACTACTATTCCATACTTGTATTTGAATGGAGAATATATGTTATTCAAGAAGAAAATCAATGATGAAAACATTATTTGAAAATCATAACTCGTGCCCTTGTTCGAATGCACTCGCCAGCAGATGTCCCAGATCACTTATTAGCCAATGGTAACTCAATTTCCATAATATGAGAATGGTCGACAAAATTCCAAATCCAGTCTATATGTGAACCATAAAGAGCCTAACCAGGATGATCTGTTCATTTATATGGTGCATCGAAGGGTCGTCATTCACATCATCCCTGATGGGGATGACAACTACTCAGTAAATGAGTTGACCATTTTTATCCTATATCAAGACCATTGGATTCCCCCACAGTTGAGAAAACCATTGATTTGAATAATATTTTCATTGAGTATATCTTCCAAGGAAATCTCTTTCTAGATTGATCAAATTGTGAGTGAATACATCTACACGCAGCGTAGATCACCTTCTTGAGTCGGCCTTACCACGAATAGACTCTCAATAGTTGTGTGATGGAAGAAATTATATTATATTGAATACAAGGATATGACATTCCCTTGGTTATCCATGAAGTTCATACCAGGTCGTACAAAGCTAATCAGGTGGGGTTGAAGCACTCAAACCCGATTTCATAGCTAGGATACTTCGGGCCCACCATGGTGTATGAATGAATCATGTTTTTCAAAGGTATACATGCATTTCAGATTCATGCCATCTTTTTTACATTGATTGAGTGATCCCCTTTAGGCCACAATGTGTTATTATAATTTTTTAGCATGGGGACTTGATGTTGTAGTCTCTTATCTTCCAATGAAATCTCACCAATTCTAGGATCATTATGAATGAGAAAGATTTCTTTTCCATGTTGGAATAATAGATTCCGATTAAGGATGTCATTTCCCAATCATTTTCCAAATTTGTGAGCTCTAATTCCATTCATCAATTTAAAGTCTCTCACATCATTCCACTAAAAATAGAACCAACATTCATGCCACAAATATATTGAATTTTTACTCTACATACAATATCATGATGAACAATACATTTAACAATTACACATTGGAAAATTTATATATTGTGGATTTCAACAAAACCCTCTATAACATTTTGTAGAAGATGATGGGACAAAACAATAATATTTTTCTAGAACATCTCTCCAATTCTCCCATGTCTTATCAGATGTTGACATGAAATTCAACCATGGTGACACCATATTACCTTGTATATGATAAAAAGATATTCCTACCCATTGAGATTTAGTTTCCATCGCTTACAACATCTGTCTACGATCAATAGACACCAGATAAATTTTAAGAAGACTATATAGTTGAGCATGAATCCCTTTAAGAGAACTATATTAATCCCTTTTGTAATGTTGAGAGGCACTACAAAAATATAACAAGGGAATTAAATAAGACGGTTCACCTTCACTCCATCCTCTAGGGTGACACAGTACTTGATCTCTATACTCAAATGATACCCGGAGGGAAGAAACCAATGATGGAGGTGAAGTGGGAAGTTTCATACATCTCTTAAAATGTCCATGTTAGTGAAATATAATCTTTGATCACCATGGATAGGGATCATAATACTCCTCATAAGAGTTCCATGTTTCTCAAATAGTACTTCGTATAAGGATCTAACAATGATTTAGTAGCATGATGTTAAAATGTACTACCAAAATCCTAGTCGCATGTCATTACAAAATATGATGTTCTATCATCCTAGTCACTTGACATTAAATTGCACCCTGATTATCATCCATGTTTCATGATGTTAAAATTCACACACATTATCTTTCTAGTTTTGTGATGATAAAGTAGACAACCATTATCATCTTTGTTCCAAGATTTTAAACTTCAAGCCCATTGCCGTTCTAGCCACATGACGATGAATTGAATAATGTTGGCATCCTAGCCTCATGAAATAAAAATGTAAAATAATTATAATCCCATCAAGAGGAAGAGAAAATGAAAATCACCATAATTTTCTATCCTAATAGGACTTCACCTTCGACATCTATCATCTATCATTCCATACCGACACAAAAACATTTCACTAGATTCTTGTCCACAATGATATACAACGATTCCTATTTTTTTACATCCTAGACCAGCATCCCCAAATGTAAAAAAAAGTTTCCCTCCCTATGTACTCTATAAACATACATAGTGAGACTTCAATAATGAAATATATATGGCCTGATTACCACCCTTGCAAGATACATTGTGACTCCCATACCTCTCATCTCTAACCCCAACTGCAAACTCACCAACCCCATTTCCCCATTAGGTCCCATTAATGGAAATATAGGCATATATTTTCCTCATAAAGATCAATTATTTTATAAATCTGTTCTATATAAGCTCTTATAGGTCTAGTCAAAGTCAAATAATCACAACATAAAACTATATGAAATATTCCTTGGGAGTGAATATGTGGGGGTACACAACCCTTCTTGTTCCCTATTCACATCAGGTTTGTTATTCCACCACATTATGTATATCCCATTTGGAGTTAATACACCATGGTCTATGATTCGTGGTATTAATATAATATTCATCATATAGTCCATGAAAAATTACATTATAATAATTTCTAGGGCCCAAAAACCCTGGACCATAAAATATGTATCATATTTCTATAATCATGATTTTAAATATATTTTATACATATTGGGAAAATGTGATGTGGCACCAGGCCTTCTAGGCCATCATTCACATCCTGTTTTCACTCCAACTCCTGAAATATTCCTTTTTTGGGAAGACTCTTTCACTAGGTTTGAAATACCTAAATGTAAAATGTTTTCACCTTTTCAAAGCATCATTAATTTAAACTGTATATAGGAATATCCCAAGGAATGTGTCATATGTAATGGGACTCATTGGTTTGTATTAACATCAGTTTTTCTTAGTCGCATCATGATACAGAAACATTTGAGGCATTCTCATTCATGGTTGATATTATATGATCATAAATTTGGATTTAATGTCCTAATGGAATGATATTAAAATGAAATCCTACCCTAAATATTTTCAATTTTCCTTAATATTATCATGTAATTCCTCAAATCCATCTCTAGAGAGGATTTATCCCACTAGTGTTGGTCTATCATCAGATGTTTTTCTAAATTGACAAGTGGCTTGATTAATATCATTTTGGGATATATATAAATTCCCATTAGCATTGTCTTCGGGCATAACAACTTGTTCATAAACCCTTCATACTCTATTCCTCAGTTACAGTCCTTGCATAATAAACTTTAACTCTATACAACCAATATAATGGTATGTGTGTGGAAGTATGATTTATAGTCCCTCATTAACATCGTGTTCTTACACCACCACCATACACTTATCCCTCAGAAACAACTCTCCCTTTTGTACTAAAATCTATAAAATAAAATAAAAACCCATGGTCTATAGGAGAGAACCTTAAATTGTCTGTAGCATATATAAGAATCATTACTATAAAGCGTATGAATGTATCCATAATAGTGTATTGTGTGGTGTATTCCTTCTTTTTCCTCATTATCATTATATTAATCATGATACATTAAAATACATATCCCAATTATATAATAATCTTTGGTCTAAGCATAATGACCTTAAACTAAAAACCAATAGTTAGAGTGACATAACCTTAAGCTATTTGATATGGTCTGTGAAATATGACCATAAACCATTAGAAAAACCCAGGTGTGGCTCCCAATTTTTGATACACCCTATTCCACACTGATATTCAATTTTTCTTTGGATTTCCACTATCTTTAAAATCCACTCATACTCCTAATAATGATGATGTTTGGAATAGGCCCACCTCCCATCCTAGGAAAATTCCCAGATGGATCTATGAAAATAACAATTGATCATGTGTTTCAAACATGGTCAACAACTGCTATTTGATTCTATTATCTAATTCACAAATTTTGAGGTTGATCATAAGATGTTTTGAATAATATTTATAGTAAATCACTACCCATAAGTCACACTATTTCAGGATCTCAAAACACATAACATACATCCTTTCAACATCCATGTGTCTTAGTGGAGACCTCAATCTGGTATCTCCACAAACATAATGAATGCTTCCACATTATCGGAAGAATACCTTATTGTTCCTTGTTTCCCACACTAAGAATTATTCTTGTGAGATTAAGATAGCTTTTATTGTGTGTATTGATATGGTCAAGCAGCAATAGGAGATCTTTGTCCATACTCCAGGACCTTAAACTGGGAGTTCAAGTCTAAGCATTATGACATTAAGAAGTATATGTTTTTCATTCCAAGGGATATTTTATGTGGAATTTATATCTCAATGGCCCTAATTCACATATATTTTTTCACATTTTAACACTACACATTCCCTCTTGTGACATTGAACCTATGTTCCAGACAATACAACCTTAAACAATGATAAATTTCATAGCCACATGATGTTAAACTATGAAATATGTATTAATTTAATGTAGTTGAACTAAAAAATTCACAATCCTTAAAATGAAAAATTAATCTATATGTTCAAGTTCAATATCATACAAAATAAAACTATCAAGCTTCCATCATTTTCACATGATTTAAAACTGCAAGGTATCTAAGGACCTCAACTGAGACATCTTCCTTCAGTGCTGGTTATCTATTGTGTTGCTCATGTTCCATCATCCATCATGTGAAATCCAAGATTATGGACTCTAAAATATGGGATTGATCTTTTTAAGACCAATATGTTTACAAAAATATTTTTATATCCTTGGTGGAATAGTTCCAATAGTTTTGGAATCCATTCGAACATTCCATCACTCCTTTACCACACTTCACATGAAATTTGTTTAGATCCTCATCCTATTCCATGTCTAAAGGGAACCCAAAACGTCTTAGTATCATTCCATTTTGGATCACCTACCTTCCATGGGGAATGTCCTAGAAGGATTCTTAAAGAATTCAATGGTATGTTTCAGGTGTTGAATATGTTCAGTGGTCAACCCTTGTTTGTTTTCCCAATTCCAAGATAATAGTTTGGATGTTTTGTTTTTTAATATAAATATAAGTTATCTTACAATGAAAATAAATTATAAAAATGTTCCATATTTTTTCCATTATTATTCAAACTACCCATTACACTTTGATATGGTTGAATTCAATTCCCATGACGTTATCATGTTCATGCGCTAGAGCACATTTCAAATGAATGTTGGCCATTCCAAGAGCCCTGTTCTCCAACATTAGCCTCTCTACATCCATTAACACTAATTAGTTAGATAAAAATATAAATCCTCATGTGTTTTGTTATCTTTCAACATTCAAATATAACAAAAAATCACATGGATATCCCTTGTTTCTAACAATGAACATGACCCATGTAAACTTATGGGTTGGTTGTTAGTTTTCTATTAAATATGATCGATGTATCATAGTAGAGATGATAAAAATTTATGAGCATAAAACTAAAAATGTAGAGATAGTATATGAGGTTTGTACACATATCAAAACATTCCCTTAATAAAATATTCTTCTACAAATCTTCATTATAGATTGAGTGCTCAAGCTCAGCCGACTTTTGTTGATTGGTCTTGAAGGCCTGTTGTTGAACTATTGGGCCTTCCTTCTCCAAATCAACATTATTAAAAACGTCATCTACCCTAATCCACTGCTAGGACTTCTATTCTATATACTCATCCCCTATGTTTTCTATGACAACTCCATTGGCATCAGACACTACTAGTTGAGCCCTTAGACAACTAGTGATCTTATCATGTATATCAGTTTCCATCACGAGATCCTATTCCATCACTTAATTTCACGTGTTCCCTTCATATACCTTCTGAATCACCGGAGAGCCCTCCACCTTGTGTTTCATCTATGAATGTTCAAGATCATACTATTTCATGCACCCTTACTTGATGAGAATTTCTTAGGACAGTGCCAGAAAAGTACAAGAATCCAACCCACCAATCCCTAGAATGATGAACCTAACACAGACAGATCCCACCCATTGGGGTCGACCAAATATCCAAATGTGAGATATGAAATTATGCATGGTCCTCTATGCCTTGCAGTATAAAACCTAGTTATCCTCATCGACATAGGGGCCATAATCCACAATATATTCAAGTGGACTACAACATTAGGATGAAAGTTCTCCATTATGTTTTTTATGGGTCCTCAAGTTGAAGATCATCAAGAATGAGTGGATGGATGACCATCCTAGGGAATAATTCACCATTAGTATCTCTACCTATGACTAAAAATTGTGTCCCTCCTTGATGAATCATAGAGGTGAAAATGGAATGGCTCCTCCCTTGGTTACTCCACTGGTGGAATGACCTCATATGCATCACCCTCTATCACCACCTGTGGAAACAATGTGGTAGGAACACTAAACATTGCTTCCCCAATCGCTTCAGCCATTGATGCATTCTCCACTTCCTCTACAATAGTTTAATCTCCAACTTCCATTTATGATAATTCCACTATCACAGGCAATAACACTAAACCACATTCATGAAGTCTAGTTGTGGTCCCTATTTGACCCCCCGTCTAATGAAACTCAATCACCAAGGATTCCTTTCAGTTGCACATGTTTTTGTGGAAGAACTATGACACATTATTCAGTATGAATTTTTGTGGGCCATACCAAAACCCCCTAAACATAATGTGTCATCTCAATTGTTCTCTTTGGAGGTTACTCAATGGTTCAACCAACCTAAACATCCTCCCCAGCCATCTATAATGTTATAGTAGAATCTTCCATTATGGAGTCATCATTTATAACCTAGAGAGTGTATCAGGAACCAATGGTTTATCACTAATATCAATGAAGTGAGGTATTTTCCTCATACTCACCCCTTTGAGGGATGTGGTTCTATATTCCTCTTCTTAGGGTTTTTCATAAAGTTCCCCTTCGTCAGTGATATCTATTTTGTATACAAGTAGGGAGTGGATTACGTTGTCTTCTCGGAGATCGAATGTTGTTTTTGGGCATGCGAAGATTATTGTGTTTACCTGATCGGAAAAAAGAGACCAGTCTATGTCTGAGATCTAGTATGTTCCACTTATCCATGATTCATTGGTCTCTTCTCCTTCAACCATATCCACACAGATCATGAGGATGTCCATTAGAGAATATATGCCAAATAATTTCCTCACCTCATCATTCAAGGGATGTGTAGTACCTTGAGTGTAGAATACATTGTACTGATTCTCCATTTAAAAAAAACACATTATTTTGAGGAGCATGGAAACATGCCCTTTCAGGACCCAACCTAGTAAGAAATGCGCCATTAGTTATAATATACATCTACACCCCGAGAGGAGTGGTGATATACTTAATAAGTCACCATGATTCCAATGCATCTGGGTACACAATTTCATTTGAAAAAATTGATAGTGCACACATTGCCTTGGCCCCTGAACTGGAACTCTAAGGGTCAGCTCATAGGACCCACCTACTTTGTTCAATCACATTCCTAGGATCCTCAGGCCCAATTCCAACCCTTCCGCTATATATCCTACTTCATTGGCCCCAAGAGATAGTTGAACAAATGTTTTTGTCCTACCCAATGGACTAGATCTACCTCCACGATGCTCTCTATCCACTTTTCAGCCATATCAACATGGTGCAGGGGTCTCCCCATCATTGTCTCCAATGGTTTGTTTCCTCTGAATGTCCCTAGAATAAGAATTTTTCTATATCTATGCATATTATTTAGTATGCCTGCATATTGTTGCGGGTGGTGTAATATCATTATACATGTTTCCATATATACATTTGAACATGAGAAAAATATGTATCATCAACCAATGGTGTCCCTCAAAATGCACTTCTGAGTACACCTTCAAGTCAACCTCTACATAAACTAGAATTTCCTTGAAAATCAGTGTGGATGGTATATCTCATAAACTGAATTGTAGTGGAATCATTCTATGATTATTGATCCTTGAATGTATAGGAGGTATGATCCTTATTTCTTAGTCCTGAAGTCGTCATCAATTACTACCCCTGATGGTAGGGAAAATGCGTGAAGAATAAAGTTCTCTTCTAACCCAACCTTATTTATTACTTCCGTGAGAATCAAAATGAATGGGTAAATTCCCATGACGATAAAATAAAATACTTGAATATTTTCACGAGAGGATAAAAAGGGTTTAGGTACTAATATTCTCATGTTTGTTTCCACCCAGCTATATAGAAATTGAAATGTCCCACACATATTTAGCAGTATCATTACTTCACTGATTTTACTAATTACTTTAGGCAACTTCACTAGCACTGGGATTCCAATGTTGACCCATTGCACCATCATCGACTGCATCACCATTATGACATTTCGTTTCAACACCCCCAGGTATACAACCCTCACCTAGAGAATGCAACCACATATGAGTGTTATGATTAATCTCATCACTCTGACAATGGGTTAAGTCTCAGTCTTTAAAATATATCCCCACAGCTTCAACTAGCTCCCACCCAAAATCAATCAATTGAAGACGAAATGTGTTAGGTCAATCATTAGGTCTAGTAGTGACTTCACCAGAGTTGGATGCTGATCATGGTATCCCCATACATTCTATAAATGGATAAATTCATCATACATTACCCCCATGATTAGGATCCCAATTATTTTTTAAATTTCACATAGTATAACGTTGACATCCCTATGATGTAGATGGAATGCGTTGGTCCCTAATTACCATATTATTAGAAACCCAGACATGATATCATGTGGTCAGTAAAAATTGATCTTTGAATCCCATGTCTCTTCATACATTTTTACAAACTTCAGTTCTTCCTCATATTTATATCACGAAAAACATGAACAGTAATTCTAGACACATTCATCTATGAATTTCTTCCATGAAAAATATCTCATTCGTCATTCCATACATTATATGGACCCCCCCTATCCCCTAAGAATCATCTCATACTAATGTAGGGATACCTCATCATCCATCTTCATCCCATCAACACTGTTGATATGGTTTTTGAGGTAGTCTTCTATAATGGGAACATGATCATTATAGATCTGTCCTCTAGTAGCCATGTGCCATTGGTAATTACCTAGTATACACCAGAACATGTAGGCTTGATCATCCCACCTTCCATCCATAATGACTACATTTTCACATATTTTGAAGCAAAAATGTTGTAGCCTCATTAAAAATGGGCATTCTTCTTAAGCCTCTGATAGTAGTTCGATCAATAATTTGTGGTTCAAGGTAGCTTAGACACACTTCATGATCATGATTCTTTCCATCACATCTCCCCTCAAAGATGCATCTGTATTGACTTCTCTAGTGACAACCAGAGATTCCATTGGATTTGAGACATAGGAAATTAATGAGTAAATTTTTTTAAGGACATTCGTGGAAACTCTTTGTAGGTTCGGTTTATGAATCTTCGATTAACAGTGAACACTTCACAAACATCTGATTTGTGACAAATAGTTCACTAATAAACATTAATAGAGAAAGTATCCAAGGTCCAATTCATTAAGGGGTCATTCCCATAGCACATTCTCTGAGAACATATGCTTCATAGAATGATATAAATGGATATTATTTACATGATGTTAAGTGATTTTGATCCCCCTCATGTTTTTATAGGCATATTATAGACCAATATTAATGATGTCTTTTTCACTAGTGATCAACGTGAGTTATCATCATGAGAAAGCCTCAAATGTGATCTTTGTGAAAGGTAGAATATTTTCAATTTTTGTAATTATACCTCATCATCATACCTTCCTTTTCCAATTAGCTCCCATTTTCTGGGGATTCATTTTTCAGATATAAATTATGATTCCTCATAATTACTAAGGAAGAAGTTGTGATCTCGTAGAAATTCCATGAAACAACCTCCCAAAGACACTCTTAGAATCCCACTTCATGAATCCATACTACTTTTAGAAACATGAAGATCTATCGGTCGAGAAGAATCATCCTGAACTCAAAATATATGCCGATTTCCTCCCCATTTATGACATATTTTCATGACCAGGATAAGGACTCATGGTGTGATTCATGTGTATGACACCACTTCGCAAATGTGTAAATGATTGGAAAGGTTTTCGAGGAGACTAATGACATTTTGCAACCACGAAAAGGGTTTTTGGGGTCTTTCAAAGGACTAACAGGGTCACACCCATTTTCAATTCTTCCAAACAGCTTTGTGATGCACATACCAGCTTCAGAAACTCCATTCCCTATAAATACACCCTTTCTAGTCATATAGGTTGTTTACCTTGAAAATTCAGCTTCTGAATTCCTTCAAATATAGAAATTCCCTTAGTGTCATTAATGAGACCAAAAATGGATTATCTAAGGTACCTGGGTTACATTAAAATCCCATTTTTTTTGTTTTCTTAAAAACCTCCACCCATAATGAAGATTAATTTTTTGAAGGCATAAACCCTTCAGGATAGAAGAAGGACGTGAGAGGCACCTATAGATTTTTGGATCACTAATCCTTCGTGAAACACACCCCTCGTGATCCTAGACATAATTTCATGTTAAGGTCACCCAATTTCATGAAGTTGCATCCTTCTTGATTCACTTGAACTATGAAAATTGCATTTATGTGAGGTAATATACATATTAAATCTCCTATTGTAGGCCTCCCCTTATTACATAAATTATCTTGACCCCACATAATGATGGTTTAGTGAAAAAATTACATACTTCAATCCTGGATCAGTTCAGTTGTGCCTTTATTCCCTATGTTATCTATGCCACCAATTCATGTGGTTCGATACAATTCTAGTGCAGTCTGAGATTCCCACAAACACTTTTCTACTTATTATAGGTAGGTTAACACCCATTTCCTCTCAACACATGAATTATAACATGGGACACTTTTCTGGAAACTCCTCCCTGTCATTGAAACCTGGAATGGCTAATTCCATGCAACTCCTAAGGCACATGAGTGGATTTTATGTAAGTCAATGGGGAATGGAGTTTTTCCTACACATCCATATTTCATGATGTAAAACTAAATTTCAAAAATGTATATAGGATGTGATGTAAAACTATATTCCTACACCATACAATACATACTGTATGGACCATGTATGATAATCAAGGGATACTACTTCCTCTCCCCCATGAGATGATATCCCACTAAAGGGTGATTCTATGCTAAATGTGTGAGCCCCAAGCATAGGCTTCCCCAAATATGAATCTAAATGAATGTAATCCTCCTCAAATGGAATATGATCCACCTCTAATTGATTTAAACCATCCATGGGAAACATATGTGTATAACCCCCACACCATCTCTCATTAGCTCTTATTCTACAACATGAGTGTCATTTAAACTACATCCACTTATTTCCTACATATATCATTACTCAGATGATATTAATGGATAATTGTGAATATGACATCAACCACCTCCATTCCCATGGTCCCCTCCTACTTGTACGCCAGAATCATTTTCCTTCCATTGGAATGTTTTGTAGGTATAATTCAAAATGATTTTAGAACTACATGTTCTTTGATTTCGTACAAACTAGGACACTTAGAAATTATCTTTGATCTTTAAATGCAACATCTATGTCCATACTAATCTCCTACAGTCCACATCCCTATATGTTCATGCCACGCACCATGGATACCTCTTCTCCTCCATATCAATCGGGCATCTCAATTTGTAATCCGCATACTAAATCTATCCATGATAAATCCTCTTTCAAGGTAAGAATCCATGCATATGACCCTTTCCATCCCATGTCAATGATCCCTTATAAAGGTGGTAATCATTAATGTGTGACTCTAAACTACATAGACCGGTCCTATAACAAGACCTTAATCTAGGAAAATGAACTATGCGAGATTTGATCCTTTTATTCTCATGAGGCTATATAGGATTCCTCCCTATTTTTGAATCATGGACAATGGTAGGCCAATGACCCCCCAATGGGTTTCAACACAATGATCTATCTCAAAATATTTTTAATCAAATTTCATGGTGTTACATATTCTCATTGTGGGACACACATCCTAGATCTTCCACTATAGGGATTTCCGATCCTTCCAGCGATAAACCTTCAAGATTACCCCTTATAAGGATGCACCTCTGTGATCCACCTCTATGGGATGTTATGATAAACCTAATTATATCCCCAAAAGACTGTAATCCCATTGTTTAACTCCATAAAAACTAAATCCTTCTAAATAGGTGATTATAGAGGTTAAATTCGTGCAAGATATGTGCCCATGGTGTTAGCTACCTCATTCTAATAATGGGATTCCTGAGGTGAATGACATGGAAGATATGAACCATTGGATCTAGACAGAACATGATCGACATAACATTCATTGGGATCCACAACTATGATGACTCCATTATATTCCATAAAATGAGGAAGAATACATTTAACTATTGTTCCTAGTGTCAAGACATTTCAGCGATGTCCAAATTTATTCCTCTCATAACCAGAGGTTTTCTCCCTATCAAGACCCAATAAAATGTCCAAACAGGAGTATTTTAATTTAACAAAGTCCATAAGATATGGATCCAATAATAAATTTCATGAACACTACTTAACTATCTGATGGATAACCAGAAAAGGTGATGAGTTCCACGGAGGAATCCATGGAATGTGGAACCAATATCCCGTCATCCCATTTCGATCTTGGAGAATACAACACTGTTTAATGTAATGAATGATGCCTGCCTTTGGAACGTGGGAATGTGGGGATACATTTTTAACGATGGTACCTTGGTCAAAAACCAAAGATCAAAATGTATTTTTAAAACAAATAATTACATGACTCTAGAATTGGGGATTCATTGACAATCTCTATCATAAAGAGGAAGTAAATCAACTGGGAGGTCGTCTTACTATATGGTGACATGATTGAATCCCATTTTTGCAAGACCATCGGCCACCGTGTTCACTTAATGATAGGAATGCGTAATAATGTAGTTTAAATCCATTAGGGAATGAAGATATTCCATCCAACATGTTGTAAGAGGCCACACAAGGTGCATCGCTAAATTCCAAATGGCATGAACAATGGTAGAACTGTCACGTTCAATACAGATTTTGTTCCACCAATTATTCTAGGCGAAGGAAATAGAATAAAATATTATCATAATTTTAGCCTACAGATCCGATGAGTTGCCACCTGTTCCATAGACACATCCAGGAACCATTCCAATGTGATTTCTAAAAATATAACCCCAACCTGATGGACTCGGCTTGGCTTTCGAGGACCCGGAAACATTCAATTTTATCCAGCCTAGGAGAGGATCCTTCCAGAGAACTTCAAAAGAGAATCTAGGTTGACGATAAATACCTTTAACCCCAAGCCAATGCATAATCCCAAATTCATTCACTGTGTTGTTACAAAATCCCTTTTGTATCAAAGCAGCTTCCTGAATTTCAATGGGGATCTGCATCTGACCTACATGAAGACTAAATGAGTAGTTTTTATGAGTAATATCATTCCTATCATACAAGATAACGTGAATAAGTTCTGAAAAAGCAGTTATGAAAAGGGTATTGATTTAATGAGAGGTTTGAAGATCCTGACATCTTTGAAGACGAGAGTTCATTGAGTCATTATGTAACCATCTGCACTCAAAATGATCAAGCACATAATTCAACATAGAAATAATAGTAACACAAGTAAAGAAAATATTTTTACTGTCTTTGTGATGTTGATTACAGAAACGGAATTTAGAGCAAAGATGGATCCCAACAGAATGAAGACATGGGTCAGTGAGAATCCTATTTTGGGAAATTCGCCAAATCAGGGTGAGTCATGAAGGTTTAATCCATAATTTATTAAAAAAATTATCCAACTAAAATAATTATCAAGATTAATAAATGCATGGTTGTAAATAAATTTTGAGAAAAAATTCCATTAAGAGCAGGTTACCAAATTAAAAAATCATCAGAACTAGAAAAAGGGTAGCTGCTAAGGACATACATGACGTTGTTGGGAAAATTCAGGTTGTGGGAGCTCAAAGACGCTATAATAGTATAATTAGTGTGATTGGGAGGTGATTATGATATATCATAGTTATGAGAGGAGCACCATCCAATTTTTTAGGCCAAAAATTCATGGAAGTGTTTCTTCTCGCCATCCATCTGGAGTTAGACATGATGTTAGAAAAAAAGCATTCTTAATGGAAGACCAAATGGAAGATCTCATGTAATTCACATTCTCCTTCATTAGATTGTCAATAAATCTATTTTTAAGTAATGAAATGGAGTCAGAGCTGTTATGAAAAAGGTTCCAAGTGTGTTTGGATTATAAATCATCATTAAAATGTTTTAGATTTTTTATATTGTGACCACCCTTCTCTAGAGGTTTACAATTAGTAAACCAAGGGATAGTCACCGATTTCCTTTCAAGCCTAATTTCTCTCCAAAAATGTTTTTCATGTCTATGTTAATATGTTTAAGAAGACCAGTAGACCATTTATAAATCATTAAAGAGTACCCCATTTTAGATACAGTCATATATTAAAAAAAACAAATCCCACTAGCCATAGGGAGGGTTTTTCCTATCTAAGATGAATTTTGGTGAAGAATTAGGTCAACAGTTTTAGGGAAGTAACAAGCTTTCGGTCTGCCCGAGAAAATGAGAACACCTAGATAGTTGAATGGAAGTGCTCCTTCCTTAATACACAAATCAAAAATAATATTGAATTTTCTATTAGTAGCAATCCTTTTTCCAAAAACGAAAAGGATTTGTTACAATTATTTATTTGACAAGAAATATCTTCATAGTGTGAGAGTGTGCCTTTGAGATTTTTCAATATTCCGTTTATCCCATTGTAGAACAAGAATAATATCATATTCATATAAAAGGTGTGTGGGAATTTTCAAATTCCTAGAAGCCTTAATCCTTTTAAGCTAGTTTTGCTCGACCAGGAAAGTGATTAATCTGCTTAGATAGTCTTATGCAATCGTGAACATAATGGTAGAAATATGGTCACCTTTCCTGACACCTTTTGTGCATTTAAAATAACACTTAGGAGATCCATTAACAAGGATGGATATGCTTGCCGAGTTGAAATGAATTTTAATTCTATTGATGAAGGAATCATTAAAACCATATTTTCAAAGTACCTTGAAAATAAAACTCTAATCTATGATATTAAAGGCCTTTCAGATATACATTTTAATGGAAATATTACCCCCCCTGTTAGATTTATTTAATAAGTTAATACCTTCAAGGGCAAGACAAATAAAATCTATAATAGACCTTCCCTTGAAAAATCCAAAATTGGTTCCAAGAAAATATCTTATTTATAATGTAAGAAAGTCTATTGGTGTGTAGTTTGGTGATAATTTTATAAAGGGTATTGATTAAGACAATGGGTCAAAATTTTTGATGTTCTGTGGAATGTTCAACTTTTGGGATCAATGAGAGAAATTGGGAATTCAACCCATGAGGAAGCATACCAGAAGAGAAAAAGTTTGAAATAAGCCTATAAGCACCAGATTGCATGACTTCCCAAAATTAAAGATAAAATCCGTTATTGAAACCATCAGGAACCGGGGAACTATCATGATTTAATCTAAATAAAGTGTCTCTGATCTCATGATCTAGTGGAATGCTAGTGAGAAAGGAATTATCCTCATCATTGACCACAACCGGAATGAAATTAAGAATAATAACCTTGTTGGTGTCAGGTTCATTTAATATGTATTCAAAATAAGGCACAATATGATTGGGAATTCTATTCCTAGTGTCAAAGATCTTGTCTCCATATTTAAAAAAGGCAAGAGGTCTATTATATTTCCTTATTCTTTGAGGGCAGTTGTAAAATTTAGTGTTTCAATCACCATCTGTGAGCCATTTATTTTTGAAAATTTGTATTCTCATTTTATCTTTAATTGTGAGAAAGGAAACAAGTTTTGTAGTAATATTGATTTTATGAGGCAGATCCCTGAAAAAATTGACGTTAGTAGTATTTTTATTTGAATTTTGGTAAGTTATTATTCCATGTGATAAATATCACTATCAATTTGAGTGGATTTTTTGTGACACCAACCATTAAAAATGTGTTATATGTTTTTAAATTTTTTGTTACAATAAAAATCATTGTTGTAGTGTTTCATGGAAGACAAAGAATGTTTAACAATGTTAACATAGTCTCTCTCTGAAGACCAAGTGTTGTTAAATATAAATGAATGATCTAGAATATGGTGGTTACTAGTGAAATTGAACATGATAGGATGGTGATCAGAATGAATTTTTGAATGTGGAATACTATAAATGGTGTTCCACATTTCCAGAGCTATGTAATTTGTGAAAGCTCTGTCTAGTTTTCTAGCCACCACCCTATTATAGTGTCTTTTGTACCACATATATTTTGCACCATTAAGATTTATTTTAATCAGGTTGTTAGCCTCAACATCATATTTATACTCTCTTGAAGATATGTTAGAGTGAGTAGGTACCATTTTTCACTAGGGGAAGGAATTGCATTAAAGTCACCAACCACTATCCAGGGGCATGAAAACTATTTCTTAAGAATGAAAGGACATTCCAATGTTGTATTCTATCATGGTATCTATTATTAGAATAGATAATAGAATAATATATAACATTATTTCATCCCTTTTTGTGCTCCAATTAGTTTCAATATCACCTTATATTCCAAGGATGTAAAATACAATACGATTTTTTCATGACATTTGAAAATTTAATTTTAATTGATGATAGGATCTATAACTGAGTGAATTTTTTTAATTTTATAAATTTATACCATGACCAAAATTTTTGTCATGATTTATAAAAAAACATTCCATTTATCTCAAATCCCCTATACTAACACCCAATGATAAGCATAATATTCATCCATCAAATCACTTAAGTAAAAACAATATCATATTAAGTAGAATGCCACATAGGGTAGTGGTACGTGTTGAAAACTTATCACCCATTGGTTTTTTATTTCATTGCATATAGATTTTCCAAATATGTAAACTGGCCACCCAACATATGAGAATTCCTTTTCAAAAATTATATTAATATTATTCATATAATGTTACAAATTTTTAATGACATAAATTTTAAAGAAATTAAAAGATATGATAAAAAATAAAGGCTACTAATACCAATAATCTTATGTACACAAAATGTGCCATAATTCTTCCTTAAATAATTTTTTCACTCTAGCATGTACTAAACTAATGTGTTATATTACATTAATATACCCAGAATTACCCATAATATTTATACAATCCCCCTCAAATAAAACCAAAAAGGGCGGAGTTTAAGATATTGAATTTATGATAAACCTTAATCTCATAAATATAATATGGTATAAATATTTTCTATGTTAATAATAGATGATGAAAATTATGATTGAAAAAATAACTCAAACAATAGATGTTCCATGGTTATTATAAACAAAGTATCATAAATAAAAATACTTATATGAAATAATTACTGAATCAAAATAAATATATTCTTCAACTCTTATAATTCAACATTGATTCTTCTAGGTTCGATGAGTTATACGATAAAATATGTCACTGACTAAAATAAATCCCAAATTTCCCTATCATCAATATATGATATAAAAATGGATTTCTAGAATGAAATTTTATTTCTACACAGAACTCCTCACTATTACACAGTGATTCGTCACTATATTCCCTTATTTTTCACAAATTAAAAACATTCATAATACATTTATACATTCTCTTTAGTTTCCCTTTCCTTATTTATAACATGAGAGAAACCCAAACTTCCTTCTACCATGGTCTTTACCACTTGAGAACATAGAAAAATCTATCCTTATATTATTTAGTGAGTAGAGAGTTGTTAATGGTTTAGTTTGTTAATCATATACCATAATAGATGATTAGAAATAATTATGATATTTTTAATTATGGTTATAATCCAATTTGGTTTCCCACATTCACCGCATTATTCATTATATTAAATGTTATCAAAATTCCTTAGGGTTTCTACCATTAACTAAATCCAAAAAGAAAATTGTGAGAAATAATAATTGTAGGGGGAGAACCACACAATAAATCTATATGATTTCTAAAAAGAGATAAATTGTTTTTTTCTAATAATTCTTATTCATAACCTAGTTCTTTCATATTCATCATCTATTAATCATCATTAATATTTTTCATAAATAGAATATGAATTAACTTAATCACATACACATAGAGTATCAAACTAGAAATGAAACAATGAAACTTATTTTGAACCTATAATTGTATAAGTGAACTCCCAATACACCATTTTGAAAATTATTACCCGTATGTAATGACATATATTATTCATACATGGATGTATGGGAAGGAAAAGCTGTCAATATATATCTTATGAAAACATTTGGATGCCATCATACACTCAGAGTAATCATCAAACTTGATCATATGGATATATAACAAAATATATGTTTTTCTAAAAATAGTTTAAAAGGTTTTTACTAAACATTATTGAATACCAATCATAAATACCCCAACCCGAGTAACCAAGATCTTATGGTATCTTTATTAAATATTTATAAGATAAATGTGATCTCATCCCAAAGTATTGAATAATTTATTACCATTGTTCAGTTAAATACATACGTGAGCCTCATATTACATTTTAAAACCTATATTCGACCATTTTTAATGAAAATACTATGCATACTTGAACACGTTTAAATATTCATTATTCATATCCTGGGGAATGGAAAAGAAATAAATTGTGAGCTCAGATATTGAGTAATGGTTACATACAATGGAATCTATCATTTAACAAATACGGAATAATCAATATGGATAGCTAAATAATTGAAAAAACATTCCATTTAATTAATAACTTCACTATCATGATTATATAATTCATAATCATTATGGAAATGTAAATATATGAAAAAATATTTTGTTAAATAAATAAAATGAGCACAAAAAATCATTCTTGGATGATATAATCACAATAATATCATGGAAAATAATATTTGAATTCTCAATTATGGAAATGTTTAATATTTAACATCCTGGTCTCATACGTCATTATGTTTATAATTTCATGTCATTTTTACAAGACAGTTTAAAACTATGTGTATGTATACACCAAAAATCCATTTAATGCTAGACTAAAAGTTCTTATCATAAGACCATTCAATTCATCGAGGGGATATATAATTCAAACTTATCACTTTATGTACATTTTATTCCTCATATATCAAACTAATGATTTAATTCATTAACAATATTCTTTATCAACAAATATATGTATTAATTAATGAATTAATATTTACAAAAAATTTTGCCAATCAATTAAATATTCTTTTTTATAAAACCCCATATATAATAATAACACATGGTTTAGGAAAAATCATATCCATGGAAAAATTAATATGTTTATTTATGATAAATTTAATTTCCAATTAACATATGAAATTTAATGTTTCAAGAGAAGGTTAATTAATAAAAGATTAATCAAGAAAGTTATTGTCAATAATTTTTGTGGTAAAAAAGATCAAAAACCAACCATAGAATGATTAAGGATGGTATCATTTAAATATATAATTAGTGGAATATATGTAAAATAATGGATTATTATCATTTATGAAGATAAATACATTAAAATTATAATTAAAACATTCTGGATGATAATACTGATTTCACTTCGAAAATCACTTATAAGAGTTATAATTTTTCAATGTATTTGGGATAAAAAATTTAATAGAAACCTGTAAAATTGTAAAGGAAGCATAAATGTAATGAGAGGGAATGATAATAGGAAATTCCATTCTTATTATATATATTAAAACAAATATTCTTTCATATTTTTACTAAAAATTCAAGAAGTGTTTCTCATGGAAAATTACAAGAACATTCCTTTTAAACCATTTTATAAAAAGTCACACATGTGTAAAAATTTCATTATTTTTTTTGGGACAATGTTATAAAAATAAATTAAAACGTTTTAGGGAAAATATGGAAATATAAGAAAAATAATATTTCACCAAAATTAGAAATATCGTTGCCTTTTAATAATAATATTATATAAATCATTTGACATACCAATGGTAGGAAAATGGTACTATTACATGAATATTTCATGAATAACAGAAGGATAATAAAATTAATGTTCATATTTTATAATTTTAATTTAATTCTATTCAATTTATATTCAAGCATAATTTTTTTTATTAAATTTATGTGGACGTATAAACCCTTAACGCTTTTGTAACATTTTAATTTTATCCCCCATGAATAGAATAAGTCTAAATGAAACCTTAAAACCCATTAACGTAAATATATTTATGATATAACATATCGATGGTATACAAACATATGATTTTATGAAATATTTCAACTCATGTAAATGTAATTTCATCGATAGCCTGGGTTATATGCAACACTAAGTTTAAACGAACCACAATATATGATTAAAATATTATAATTTAAATTAATTGTTTTCACCTAGCTGTTGGGTTGGTTTGTGTAAATAGAAATTACTAAATTATGAAACTTTTAGGGTTACATATTTAAAAAATTAATTCATTAGTTATCAAGTGATTATAAATGAAATTAAAAACAATATTAATGATAAAGAACCATTTTTGGAAAAACTATTTTTGTGTACATAATGACTTATATCATTATAAATTATATTAATAAATTTAGAAAAAAATATTTTAGTAAAATTTTTATTACATATATTTAATAAATTTTTTTAAAATTAATTTAATATATTTATATCCACGGGATAAGAATAACACAAGTTTAATGCTTAAAAATTTATTTTTCTATAAGGCGGGTTGTGTCATGTTTTACACACATACATCAATATTATTTAGTAAATAATATAGGTATTGAATTTATTAAATTAAGTTAAACACAAATAATCATTTGGATCATTTTTGGAAAAGAAACCCCGTTTATTTTTTAAGAATATGAATAGTATGTTTGGTCAAATTTATCACCTCCTTAAAGGTTAAATCCAGTTAATATTGGTTAAAAATAAGTGATAAAGCTATAAATTCCAAAATTAATTATTATTGGATGTATTGAATTTGACCCTTATCACCTTATTCTTGAAAATTATTTTTTAATGATCATTATTCAATGAAAATAAAATTTATAAATTTTAAAATAATGAATGTTTCAAAGTGTCGCTATCATTGTTCTAAATATCTTTTATGTATTAAAATAGGGGAAAAACTTATTATAGATATATAACGATATATATATTGAGATTAATGAAAATATTTTCAAAGTATAAATTAATTTATGATATTTAGAAATTATTTAATAACCTTAAATGCGTGTGCAACTTCGATGATGTATTTCCACAATTAACAATAAAAATAATAAGTGATTTTAAAAATAAAAAAAAATATAAATTGAGCGATTTAAAGTGTTTTATAATTTTTTTAGATGAATAAGTTAAATTATTTTAATTTTAATGTAATTTATTCAAATTTAGTCATTTTATTTATGTATTTTATGTTAAATTAATTTGATAGTTTAAAATTCAACATTGATGACATTTTAACAACATTATATTTAATTTAATTAATTAAAAAATTAAAATAAAAAAAAATGAAAAAATGGGAGAATATATGGTCTAAAACTACTTGAACTATCCTTTTATAAGGAATATGGAACCATTTCTATTGAGGGTAACTTTATTATAATTTAAAATTTTAAGAAATTCCTAGTGAGTTCCCTTCCGTTATAAAATTTTACACCTTATTTGTATTCTAAAAACGATTTTGATCGTCCTAGCCCAAAAAACACCAAAAATTTATATTATCAAGTCCATTAAAAAATTAATTTGTTTTTCATCTTCCAAAAAATAACAACTCTAGATCTATTAGAATGACACCTTAACCAATAACATTATGGTAAATACGTCTGTTGCCACTTATTAATTTGATATGTTATACATAAAATAATTAATTAGACATCTTTATCATATTTTAAATTTAATATGATTTTAACACCTTTATTCACTCTCTTTCCATTAAATGGGATGTGATATTTTTGATTGTGTATATGTATGACTTACCATCTCCAAATAGAGATACCATTTATTTTCCACCACCGTCTTCCACAAATAGTTATTATGATTTAATTAATGTTTATATATGATATTTATGAAATAAATATTCTTCTCTAATGAAAATATATTAACTAAATTTTTACCATAAAAAATAATTAGAAAATAATAATTTCATTCATGCATACATGTGGGTTACCGCCTCCACAAATCGATATGATTTTTTGTATATTTAAATTTTATTTGGAGGGTTATAAGGATGGATTAAATGAATTTGTATGACATATATGATATAACAATGATTCTGAAAAAGTGATTTTTTATTTACCATTCATTCATACCATCCATTGAAAAATGATATCAACATGGGGGCATATGTATGGGCAGTCTTCTCCATAGATGGTGTAAATCATTTCTTATCTATATATTTATATATGACTATAAGAATGTATATAATTAATATCCCTGATATTTTAATAATTATTAAGATTATGGAGAAAATTAAACCATTATCAAATTATTGGGAACAAAAATACCATACCAAAACATACATGTAAAATAAAAGAGACATAACATAGAGAAATGAATTAAGTAAATAATTATTTGTAAATTGGTGATAAAAGGTTATGAGAAAATAATATACGGTGTGATATATATTAGGATGGTGGTATAAATTTTTTATAACAAATTTAATATATATGAGGATATAATATATATGATGGTTGTCACACCTAAGGTATGGTTTTCTCGTTCCACTTTTATTTATATGGGACACAAGCCATATACAAATCATATTTTTTAGTGGTGCATATACTACCCATGAATTTATATTATTATAAATGTATTGAAAATAATCATATAAAAATAATAATATATTATTTTTTAACATGATTATTATTAACCAATATTAACCAAAGTGAAAAAAGTTTTATGTTTCAATGTGATTTTGTATCAAGATTATATATTATTATTTTTTCAATGATGAAATCTAATGATCTAACTCCCAAGAAAATTATTTAATTTATTATACTGTGTTTAGTCATTAATATTATGTGTCTTTATTTCATTTTCCACACCATAAATGTTCAATTTACAAAAATAGGGGTTTCAAAAAATCTACAACAATTTTCTATTTAGAAATTTTTTTACATATGGTTAAATTAAAAAAAAATTATTTAAATAAGTTATTTAATATTCTTCATTAACTATTTAAATTAATTGTTACCTGTGTTTAAATTTTTTAAAAATACATCCAAAGTAATATTTTTAAAATTTCAGAAAGAGTAACATAATTTTTTTAGCAAAAGTGATAAACAATGTTTTTATTTTCGACATAAATAGAATAAATAGAATTTACCACCACCATGAAAACAAAATTATAATAATTTTAATTTAAAATTTACATATTTTATTTTAAATGAAAAAAATATCCATATTTTTTTATTATAGTAATATTTTTAGAAAGTGATTTCGAAATAGAAATTTTATATTTCTCAAAAAATTAACTAAGTATTCATTCACAATAATTTTCAATATAATATACCGTAATTTAATATCAAATAATCAATGATTTATTTATTTTGAAATTTAAAAAAATATATTATTTATTTTTATGGTTTATGTTAATGATGCTAATATTTCTAGTAAACATATTCCATTTCAAGGGGTTATGTTATAATGAAATTTTTATGAAACCCATTACATTTCATGGGTTCTGAGACGACTAATATTTTATGACATTTTCCAACACATAATTAGGATTTTTAGTATGATATGGATGGGAACTATATATCCATCCCATGCATTGATTAATTATTAATGTTCCATGAGATCAATGTGTTAAAAATAAGTCATACATATCCCAAAATATGAACCACATGAGGTTATCCCAAGACACAAATAGGTATAGGGGATGTTATCCCTACCAACCATGTATGTCTGGTTGAGTTTCATTGGCACAATGTTTTATATTCTTATGTGTATTCCACAATTAAATTTATTTTGATAATTTGATGCTCTCATGTATCATGTTCTTAAATTCAATTGTGATTCAAGTCTTATGATCTTACAATTTTAAATACATGATACAAAATTAGGATATATGATATATGGACCATTGATTTCAGACATTAAAATCATGGTATGATACCCTTATGATTTTTTTGATAATGTCAACCTTAATATCTACCTTTCATACCCTTACCACGAATGATATCTCACACACTATTTTGTTCCCATATCCCTGTATATTTGATGTATGGTATTACATATGTTTTATCTAATAAGGGTTCTAGTTATGGGGATATATGTGAGAGGTGATGTAGTTCACTTATGTACCATTTTTTATGTATCCATTTTCCAAAAGGCACTATATCTATATGATTTTTGTGCGGAACTTTTTCAAATTTAAATAATATTTATCTAATTAGATGGCATATATTTTTTATATATAGTATGGTTTTTTACAGTTGGCATCAAAGAATTATTTTTTATCATTTGGAAAAAAGTATGTAATATATTTCATGTTGAACCTATTAATTAGTCTACGTATAAGATAAAATATTAATTCATTTATAAATATCATGAATTATCCATGTTTAACATATGGTATTATCGAATAAGTTGTCATAATTATAGAGATAATATAAATTATTTTCCAATATTTTTTGGTTTAATAATATGATAATTGTTACTCATAAAATGATTTTAGTTTCATTAGATGGATAGAAACTGAAGGAATCTTGTTAATAATGAATATGATGAAAATTGAAATAATTGTCCCCCTGAGAAACTAAATGTATTTTGAGTTGGTAAGAAAAATATCATTTTTAATGTCACTCAACATTCTTAGTATGTGAATAATATTATTCTTCTATGTAAGAAAATAAAGGAAGAGAAATATGTTGATTACATTGTGACGCAAGTACCATTGATCCAATTTTTTATGAGTACTAGCTCTATACCATGGAAAATATAATTTCCATTCTCTGGTGTTCAGGTTGTGAAAATGTTATTTTGGGTCTTTATAATTTGGATGGTGAAGCATAGCAGTGGTGGAATATTATTATGAACATGAGAGACAAGGTGAGATTTAATTCATGGATTTAGATAACTTTAAGAATTTATTTATCAATAAGTAATGTCCTATTATTATTTGAAAAAAATTTAGATAATTAATTCATTCAGCTAATTTGGAAGGATGCTAAATCTATTCACAACTTTGAGTAAAATTTTACAACCCATGGGGGTATGTTTTTGGTATTTCAAACCAAACTATAAGTATGTTTGATCATTTATTTATTTTTATAAAATAACATCTCTGAAGATATTGAGGCATAAGGGACTACAAGAGATATTACAAAGTCATTAAAGGTGATATAAAGGATCAAATAGGGATTGGAGTTAACAAAAATTATCATGATTTTGATTATAAAGTAAATATGGAATTCAATTGAAATTATGAAAACCATAGATTGAAGAAGAAGATATTTCATTGATCTCTATGTGTGGAAGGAAACAATATGATAATTGGGTTTAGGGTACTGCTAAATTATTTATGTGATGAAAAGAAGGATATTTTTGGATAGAATAATAATTTTGTTTGAAAATGTTACCTATGATGTGTATATAGAGAAAACACCATAAAATTCCCAACTCACACTCTAGTTCTATAAATTCATGTATCATGTGAATTATTTTAATCAATGGCCCAATCCAGGGGTTAAAAAGGAAAATAAGACAGAACAACCATTTATGTTAAATTGAAAACATAAAATGGAATGTGTACGTTATCACAACTTATTATGTTAATATTTATAACTAGTGAACATAAATACCCCACAATATGGTTGGGTATTGAATTTTGATGTTTGTATAAATGAACCCTTTGAAAATCTTATTGTTCATAATTTAATGAAATTTTATTTTATTATTAGAATTTATTATAACTCTATATGTATATTATGGAATATATAAATAAAATTATATATTTTTAATCAATATATCATAATATTTTGATTCAAGTATGAATATATAATTCCATTAGATATTTTTTTGTTAACAAATGATCTTATTTAAAGAATAAAATGTGAATAATTTTTAGAATCATATATTATTTTATTGTGCTATAATTTTTGGAAAATTAATAAGGTATAATATTTTTCATATGGGACTCTATGAATGAATAAAATTATATCAATGTTATCTTTAGGTTTATCATGGTAGGGCATGATATCAAATCATTACAATAATTGGTAGTCAATTATAGTATGTCACATTTTGAAGGATCATTAAGGATAAATATTTCTGGAATGGATCATGTTAATCCTGGGATGTTATTGGATTACTTGTAGTATCATATTTGGTTTTAATAAATATTTAGTGTCATAAATAATGAGTAATATATCACAATACTAGTTAAGTGTTAATTTAATTTCATTAGGAATAAAAATTTATTCATAAATACAATGACAACCTTACTCTCTATTACACACTTAAACCTGATTTATTAAATAAACATCACTTGATACAATATAGAATATCGAGAGGCCTAGTGTAATGGGAGATTAAGATCATTACATAACAACTTAGAACATAAATAGCACAACATCATTATTTAAAACATTCTTTACATGACCACTACATTCTCTCGTACTTAGCATTTCATGGGATAACCTGAGGACATTCATAAGAAAAAAGTGATCTATAAATCCCACTAAGGTAATAAACATAGAATAACATGATGAAAACAATACATGTTATAAAATTGTAATATCTATATATAATGAGATAAACATGAACATAAAGGCATGATAATGCATGATAATCACAACATGGAGATGTTGCAACAACACTGAACATGGAATTAGCCTCAACCAATGCACATCGCACATGGAGCAAGAGTAAATCATCATTGCACATGAAGCCAGATTAAACCATCTTTTAAATTGAATTATCATGATTGAACACCTATTTCACATGAATTATCATGATAATATACTTTATCTAATGAATTGGAGCACTATCATGGTGCACCTTTCTTACACATTTCATATTATGCATAATTGTGCCAAATAAATCATATAACATAGAATCATTCATCATATTTTATTACATGATAAGGTATGTGGAATACATACATGAAGATTTATAATCAATAAGTAAATTTTCAAAAAAGTGAATACCATTGATAGAGAAATGGGCATTGTATTCACTACACAATGACATTGGCTTGGAAAATAGTCGTGCAATTTCAGCTGCATAACGACGTGATATAAGAATTCATAAAAACATTTGATGAGTGAGAAACTAGTGGATCATTATATTTACATGAAAAGGAAAGTAATAGGGTAATATATATACATGTACCAACAATTTAAATTGAGTTTAGATTCATGATACAAAAGAATTTCTTGAAAGTAAATGAGGAGAGAGATATTTTTTCAGAATTTCGGCATTGTAACGGGAGTACATATGAGGAATTTTATGTGGGAGAAAGGGGTCTACCATAATTGAAAAATAAAGAGGGATGTATGGGGGAGGTGAGAAATGATACCCCAATATTTATATTTGAAATTAAAATTGCATAACAACTTAATGAAAATTGGACAAAAATAAGAAAGGAGGAAAACCATTTCTTGGAAGTGTTCATCCAAAGGCTTGGGAGAGGCTTGAGAGAGGTTTCTTGGGAGAATGTTGAACTTATATAGGATTATATAAAGAGGATGTAATAGTTTATAAGAACACCATTGGATTTGAGTTAAAATGAATTGCGAGCTTTGTTGGGTTATATAGGAAAGGATAATGAATTCCTTATTATTATGGTTTGGGACACCTCTCATTAAACTAATAAAAACCTCAAACCAGCCAATGGTTTTTGTCATAGGGGAGTGGAAAATAATATTTTGTATGTTCAATGGAATAAATTCTAAAAATAGCAGAGTTTCTTATGTAGAGTTGAGTCACACTCTCCAGAAAAACAATTTAAAATGATAAAATGTTTAATAAGTCCTGGATGGTCCACTACGACATCACAAAATTAATTAAAAATATATAAAATCCTATTATTTTTAGGATAAAACATATATTTTCCTAACATATCATTTATAGTAATTTATCACATCACTATTAGGACAGTATGATATCATAAATCACATTATATATTTAAACAGTATTTAATTTTAACCCAAAAAATTTACTATCTCAGAAAATTATGAAACATTTACCATTTTATAATTTCAATATCATGATTCAGAAAATAATATTCGTTTTATGTAAATAATTTTATAAATATGTGAATATTCACATATAAAATAAAAACCGATATTTATCGAAATCATGGGTTTTGACAAAAACAACTTCGAAACCTCAATTAAAATTACAATTGCATTCATAACATTATACGATCATTTAAATTTATTAAAAATTAACTTAATAATAATATTTTATTAAAATTTTATTTAATTCAAAAATAAATTAATTCATCAAAACAGATATCTTAGTTGAATATTAACTAAAAATACTATTTATGCATTAAAAAATATTTAGAAAGTAACAATAATAATACGAAAGTATATTCTTTATCATATAAAAAATAATGTACATAATAAAAGATCAAGGTTCTTGTTACATAACCACTTAAAACACCCACATAAGACCTTAGGCCAAGGTGTGTGATTGTGACAGACATTTTGGGTGGCTTAGATAACATTGCTCGGGTGGTTATCATTATCAACATCCACTTCTCTCATAGGCGGTATTACTCATGCTTAACGTATTCAAGCTCAGTTGGGGCTTGGTCAAGAGTGATGCCTAGGTTGCCACCTTCTTTCTGAGCTCTGACAAATGGGCTTCGTATGATCCAAGTCTACTAGATGAGATAATCTCTTCCTTGGTCTGAGTAATTTAGATTTGTTAAAGCCCTATTTTTATACTAATCATGTGATCCCTGTTCAATGGCTATATTAGCAACATCCACAATCTATAATGGTATTTTAAAATACCAAAATATAAAACCAATGATGTTCATATTTAATATAAACATTTTACATAATGAGAAATTTTATTATACCAAGAGGAATTTATATTAATGAACATTTGGGTATTGAAAATCATCCCCACATAAGAAATTTTTCCTTCGAAATTTTATTTTCCCACACTAAAAGAGATGTGGGTAACTCTACTTCATAATTTCCTCTGATACCCACATCTCTTATACATTAATAGATGTTATTATAAATATGTTACAACCATATTCATTATTATATCCATCTATGAATGACAATGACATCGTGTGTGTGTGTGTGTACGTACGGCTTACCGTCTCAACGTCATGGTGTAGTTTGTTATTCAACACGAGATTCTTTGGATGGGTATAATGATGTGTATAATTAATTTATATAATGAATATAATATTTTAACTATTAATTATATATTATATAATATCCAATTAAACACTATTTCACCATCAATAGAATGATATTGTTGCCCGTGCATACGTATGACTTACTATCTCCACGACCCGATGAGATTCATCTTCAATGATCACCATTCAATAATATATATATATATATTGATTTAGTATGTGTTATATTAAATAAGTTTTCGATAGTAATAATATATATTTATATAGATAAATATATGTGTTTTACTTACTTCTATTCTATACGATAAGAAAACTGAAACAACATTCATACGTTGGAACGAACTACCATCTTGATGAATGATGTTTCAATTTCATATATCTATCTATTATATATATTTATATTCTGAATATATATGATATATAAATCTTTTTTTATATTTTTGATGTATGTAAATAATTATATAAGTGATACTATCAAGAATAAAAAGTTAAAACACGCACTATATAAAAATCGATTATTACACAAAATATTAATTTAACATTAAAATTATTATAAAATCCGAACTATAATGTCATAAATGAATCATAAATGATATCATAAATATGAATATAGTTTTGGTGTAATTTAATGACATAATATATTCATTATAGAGGTTGTTAAATGTACCGTAGACTAAATGAAAGTATAAGGTAAGGGTAAATTTCTCAACCTCATTATTATCTGAGATTGTTTATGTGTAAGTATTTTTTGGTACATATTTATCATAAATTTACTTGTTTCATAATGAATTTTCTATAAGGAATATTTTATGTCCTTGAGTAAGTGACATTTTAGCAAGATCATCATTTTAAATGTTTTAATGATTTATTTTTAAAAATATTATTAATTAAAGTCAATGTTTTCAAAATGATTTAAATGGTTTATTTATATAGACATGACTATTTTAAAATTTTAATTCCATTTAAAAGATTAAAATTGGTATGGGAAACTTTTATTCAAAAATCTATTTGAAATGAATTCCTTTATAAATGTGTTACTTTTAATTGATTTCACAAAAAAAATAGATTTCCCTCTAAGAGTTTTACTAATCATTTTCAACTATGTCAACATTATTTAATAGATATTATTCTTGATTGAGGTTGATTTATTATGATAAAATCTTCTATATTGTATTGAATACGTTATGATATGTTTGACTATAGATGTGATATTTTTACACCAATCAGGGTTTATGGTTAATGTATTGACCTTTCGTATTGTAGTTTTAATATGGATTTTTATGTTTTGTTTCAAAATATTCATATGAGGAATGAGTTGGGCATAGTAAGTAACAGGCTTTCCCTCCTATAGCCCCTTGATGCATCAGTAGGTTTAATAAGACAAACTAGTGTCATTCCACAAGGTCTTGACAAAATTTATATTTAGTGTCTTGGCAAGACGCCTTAACATTATAGTTAAGTTGTCTGAAATTAAACATTTCATCATTATGATATTAGTTATTATCTTTACATGTGATTATTAGACATGTACAATATCCATGTGAATATGTATAGGGAAATATTTGATTTATCTTTTCTATATTATGCTGATGTTTATGTTTAAAGGTCTTGTGTTTCAATTTTATACTTTTCCATTAATGATTATGATTATTTATTATCAATTTCACTATATTGTTTATACTTACAGAGCATCTGATCTCACCCCTTTATTATGTTTATTTTAACAAGATTCCAAGAAGTGTATTATGTTTTATATGCATGTTTAAGCTTGGATAATAATGGATTTCTCAATGGATTTTTTTATTTTTTGTTTGAAATTTTAATTTGAAGTTTTGGAATGTAATCTATTGTCAGAGACTAAAAATTTTATCTGTCCTTTGGGAATTGATTCATTATAATCGTTCCAATGTATAAAAATAATGCACCGACTCTAGGCTTCTGGGGTTCGGGTGTTACATATTTGGTGTGTTTGTGGAAAAAATATTTTTCTTAATTTCTTTATGACACATTTACATGTTTTGATTACTAAATTTAAAATATGATTGAATTTAAACATTTTTTACTATTTCATTCAATTATTAGTCAAAAATTGAGGAAATGTTTTTTGTTATGTGCGTTAGAGGGATATTTCTCTATTATAAAGAATATTTTATTATATCAAAATCATAATTTATTATATTATTTATTATAATTGAATTTTTTTGTTATCATTTTATACTTAGTGGGTGAAATAGTATTTTATCTTTAGATATTATATTTATACTCTGATGTAATTACCAAATATTATTTCATCATTAATTTAATTATGGATCATATTCCCATTTATATCTTTTATTAAATTATTTTTTATCTTTTTTTAGTAGATTTTTAAATTTCATTTGAATTTAAATTTTTTGATTAGGTATTAAATGATAAAAATTGAATTTATATGGTATAATAATTGAACTCCCAATAATGGTCAAGCTATGTGTTTTGAAAATAATTCAAGGGATTAATTGTGCTAAGTTATTAATTATTTTTCATTATGACTCATCAATCATTTTTTTAGATAAATTATACCAAGAACGAAATCCACGAGTTATATTTTGTGAGTGTGTGTGTTAACTATAGATTAAAGAGTGGATTGAATGAATATTTGAATGAAATATTTGATTAGTTAAATTTGATTAATTTTTTTTTTCTAATTTGAAAGTATTTTAAAAAACTATAAATCATATTTTTTGTATGAATTTTATTTTGTTAATGAAATCAATCATTTTTACAAGAATTATTCCATATGAAAAATATTTTTTAAAATAACTTCAGTGTGTTCATTTTAATAGATCATTTTTCAACTAAATAATGTTTCTGAAAAATATGAATTTAGTTACTGAGGGAAATAAAATTATTATGCATGGTGGAATTTTATGTCTCTTTATTTTGATACATGTTTTTTATATATTTTTATAAAATTTATAATTTCTTCTGTGTTGATATGTTTTTTTAATTGTTGAATACTTTATTAGTATTTATTTTTTATTAAAAAATTTATTCTTTTATTTTTATAAAATTATTGATTTTATGGTATAAATCCTTAAATTGTTCAATGATTTAATTTCCATATATTTTATGAAAAAATAATTTTTTTCTAAAATTTTTGTTGAAATATTATTTTATTTCAGTTATAATAGTATTGAGTTTAGGGTGTAATACATTAAATTTTCTATTTTATACATATATATATATATATATTGTAAAAAAATTTCACTATCTATTAATGTTTAGAAATCCATTCATGAATATAGATAAAATATATATTTGGATTTTAATTCATTTTTTACATAATTTTTAACACTACCATGTTTGAAAATTTTCCTGGCATCAATTTATATATTACACGTTGAAGATTGTAGTACAATTTTCCTTGACGTTTGATGTTTTATACATTTCCATATTAGAGAATTGTTAAAAATGAATAATATTTTCTCAACCAGTTATAGAGATTAGTAATAGAATATACATTTGGAAATTAAACAATCTGAAAATAGGGTTGTTACTAATGATATCGCCTCATTTTATAAAACATATAATAAACTATATTTTTTTTAGAAATTGATGAAATTATAAACTACCCTATGATAAATAATATTCTCTAGGGTTCTAGGATTATACATAATATATTGGTGTGTGTTAAATTTTAATAATTCAATATTTTCATTTATATTGTAAGATTTATCAACTCAATGATGGTGATATGTAATATTTATGACTTGGTAAAAAATCCAGCGATGGTGATAAATCAAATTTCACCTTTGGTGGTAAATCTTGTGAACATGATACATAATACTTTATATGGGTTTCTTTAATATTTTTAGGGTTATGTAATATCCTTTAATTAGTGAAATTAAAATTTTATCAACATGTAAAAGAGACTACTTTTATAAAACATTTAATCCATTAAGAAACATGAATAATATTTACATTTTGTGAAGTTTAAAAGTATTATACGTGTGAATCCCTATCTCTCATTTCATAAAATCTAAGAAAATGTGAATAATGAGAGACTTAGATATGTTCATGGGAAACTATGAGTGATTGAAAATTGAAGACAATAAATAATAAATAATTCTTTATATGTGTCCAAATATTTATTTCTTAGAGTTGAAATAAATTAATACATAGGATAATATTTTATTAGATGAGTTTTTCTTAAGTCACTTGGATAAGATAGTAAGCCATGAAAAGTTGCATGTTCCTCTTTTTGGGGAGATTATGAGATTCAGTGATTGTGAGGGATTCACTTGGATAACCTTTTAATTAATGAGGGTAAATTATTTTGGTATGATATATCTATTTAGAGAGTTGTTTTGGGATCAATACATGATGATTTAGGATTGTTTCAATAGTATTCACTCGAGGCTACAATCATAATGAAATGGATTAGTGGGAAAAATTATGGATATAGGTTCTATCTCAATAGAGAATATTACCTTAATATTTCTTTTTCATCATTAATATTTCCCTACATTAAGATGTTTTAATTTTTAAAATTTATTTCTTCAAACATGATTTCCAAGATTCCTTGTGGGCTATAAGAATGAAATGAAATGTTACATTTTCAGTATTATTGTTCTCATTTAACATTTTTTCTAAATTTTTTCTTGGGTTATATCTCATTAATTTATAGTTGTTATTTTCTAATGATAAAATGATAGATCTATGTTAGTGAAAAATAATTCATTACAATTAGAACTGAATTCATTTTCTTCTACAGATTGAAAAATTGAGGATGATTTTTATAAGAAGAATGATAATGTAAACCATTACTACTATATTTTCATTTTCATTCATCTTGATAATACCCTCATAAATATAGTATGTACAAATTGTTGTTGAATATTTGACCCTATTCACTAAAAAATAAACTAATGTACTTAAAATAGAAATGGTTCATTCTTATCTTCTACTAGTAAGAGTCATTCATTCTATGATTTTATGTGGAAAATAATTATGAATAATGAGTAAGTAAATATTTATTTATATGTGAGAAATAATTATGTGACCAAACAAAATTTAATCATATATTATTATAGAGCTATGATTAATTATGGTGGGAGAAATAAATCATTAATACTGATTCAGATCATTTTCGTCTTTCCTAATCCAACAACTGTTCACCCTTTATAATCTCTTCCTAAATCCATTTTAACTCAATCAATTTATATATCCATTTCATAATTATTGTACTTAATTCAACCCCACATCCCCATTTTTGGACTTAGCATGTTCTATTTTGTTTTCATGCTTTTCATTGACTATTTTTTCTTATAACCACAAAATAAATCCTTCCTTGTATAGATTACCCATAACTAAAATAATAGTTACGTTTAGTGTAGGAAATAAATTATTTTCAATGACCCATGATGATGATGTTTGGTTAATAAAAACTATATACTGATATAATACCGAAAAGTTTTATAAAATACCATGTAATCATGACATACTAGTGATGTACGGGTTTCATCAATATGAATTTGTGATACCACCTTGATATGGTAATGGACTATGTTACAAAATGATACCATTACGATATGGTTGTGGAAATGTTATGAAATAGGATGGACTATGTCATTTCTTTCCCTTTATGTTTCTGGAATACAACTATATTATTCAATTATTTCAGACAAATGAATCACACCATCAACTTTTTTGATTACATCTGACGGGCATTAATCAAAATAGTTATGTTTTAAAGTCAGGGATCCCTCATTAGCACATAAATACACTACAAGATTAATTATTATATAACATTTTATGATATAATATATATTAATTAATTACATATTAGTATATTAATTATATATAAAGTAATAAATACTGTGAAAAATCTCACTTTGAAGGTCCACTACTATTTAATTTTTTTAACCAGATGTATTTTATCCATTCATAGATTTATGGGGTCTCAGGGAAGCTCGAGAACATGTTCATGATGAATAGTTCCTAGATGTCACTGAAATTATATAGGGGACACTAGCTAACTGATGAGACTCCAACAGTCAGCTAGGGGAATAATTAGATTCCTTGAAATATGTCTATACTCATTAACAACCTAGTGAACCACCACATACCATCATCTAACCCGTGGGATCTAGTATGTGATTTTTAGTGAGGGAAATATTTTAATTTTACAATAAATAACTATTTAACATATCTCATTTCTCCCCAAACCACACAAGAACTCTACTACTTTAGGGGTTTCTCCTTATAAATTTCCTCTCCATCCGCGACAATTTTTTCTTGTTAAAATATACTTATTTTTTGAAAAATTAATCATTTGGTGATTCTAACGTCATCTTATACATTGATTCTTCCTTATTATAATTTTTATTATTGTAATATTGTTTTGAATAATTTGGGGATAATACAATATATTTGGTGTATTAGGATTAATTTGAGTGGGGATTTATGGAAATTATGCTCTGTTATTCTTGAGGTAGGAAGTTCAAACCATGATATTCTTGTCATATAAAATATGTGACTTAATTGGAATGTTGTTGTCCTTGAATCCCTTTAATAAATCTAGTACATGAATTGACTAACATGTTGGGGTTTGTGGAATTACATTATAATTTTCTATATATAATTGTTATCATTTGTCTTTGTTTGTAACCCCACAATAATTTTTCTCCTTGGTGAAATGATATGTTCTTCAATGATGAATTTACTAAGGATATCGATTAATGAGATGGCTGAGTCATGGAATAAATTATGATAATTATTCTGATTATATGTGGTCATCCATCCTATGACTATGGATTCATATAATGATCTGTGTTTTCTTGTTCCGATAATATTACTGTTATCAATTAATTATATCGTTGATTTTTTATATGAATTGTGATAAATTTTTCAGATTGTGTGTTTTTATTGATATGACATATCTTTGTGAATGGTGATGAAGTATGTACTGTATGGGTTAATAAAAACCTATTTTGTGAAAAATGTCATAGTGAATATCATGATTATAGTTTATTATTGTTCCATTCATTTCATAAAACATTTTACACACAAGTTTGACATATTCTAAGGACGTATTGTTAGTGTATTAGATGTTTTATACTAACACCCTAAATTGGAATCTCGATGATCCAATAGAATTTATGGTTGGTTATCTAGTGAAAGGAGGGTTCCCTATGTCAATAAGATGGGAAAGAGGATCAAGGTTGATAGAGAAGATGCCATAACTAACTGTAGAATATTTTTCTCACATTTCTCAGTTATATTTTTGTCTCTTGTTTAGTTTGGTACACTAATCCACCACACATGGGTATCCTTTTCCGTGAATGTTACTACATTGTTGAATATTTTTATTTAATATATAATATATTCCCTATTTCTCCTATTTTATTGATGTTAATATCTTATTTTTTTTTAATTATTACATTCACAATTTGCATGATTATTTTACATCTAGTATGAGAGATATAGTCTCCCTACATTTCTATCAAGTCCATTGTTACTAGTTGGATTATTCAGTCAAAAAGGGATGTGTTCATGAGGTTATGTAAAACCTCATCCAAAACCTAGTGGTACATATATGGATGAAATAAATGGATACAAAAAGTTGTTTTATTTTTCAAATATTTAGGACACAATACAATAGATATCGTATAGTTAAAACTCGAATAGTGGAATAATTCTAATTCTTCCCAATTTCTTATATAGTACACCTCTAGTTTACTAGGTATGTGGGATTTGTGTGATTATTTTTTCATGTTTATCTATCTAAATTATTATATGGTTACTATTGTTGGGATTTTATAAATTCCAACTAGATAAAACATGTGATTTCTTGCATCATGGGTAGACATGCACATTCAAATTTCATACACACATTTCTAATTACTTATATAACATTAACATGAAATAAATTTTTATTTATAGACTTATAAAAAAAATTCATGTTTTATGACGAATATATGTATTATTATTTTAAGTATCATTATTCCTATTATCCAAGTGTATAATATTAGTATGTTTTTTATAGGGTTATAATTTACATAATAATTGGATAAACTATGTTGATTATTTATTTAATGAAAGAATATTATATGTTTCATTATAAATTTTTTGAGATACTTATTAGATGAAATAATATTTTTCTTCCCTGGAATTTGGCTCAAGAAGATCTTGTGGTGGGAGACACTTTTTTATCCCTCCATATGTACAAGAGGGTGTGGATGGAAACATCACATTATTTTCACCAAAATTCCATTTAGCGAAACTGATTCAGAATGGGGGTTTTCATTTATTATTGATATAGGGGGAATATCAAATATGTTATATGAATAATGAAGGATTTTGACATGATTTTTAGTTAAAATATCATATTATGTTTGGAGGTATATGAGTTTATTAATATTTAGCGGACTCGACATAGATCAACAATGGGATCATTGAGTTTATTGAGTCTGATAACAATCAACGTGTGATGTTATCTTAGGATATGTTTTACATGTGACAACATAAGTAATATTAGTAGTAACTAAATTAAAATTTTAAAATTATTCATATTATGGATACATATTATCATATTTTTATAAACTACTAAAAATATTTTTTAGTCAAAAAGTTGAATAATTATATTTAACAAAATTCGTTTTTCCTAAACTACAATGTTTTATTTAAAATATAAATTTACTAATTTTATAATTTAAAAATGATAATAAAGTATCACTATTTTAAATCAATATATCATATATATATATATATATATATAATTATTCACAAAGGATTGTTTTTAAATATAATTGATAAAAATGATGTTTTTTTTAAAATATTTATTTCTTCAAGTCAATTATTGTAAAATGAAAAAAACATTATATAAAATATGATCCATTTGAGTATGAATAAAATAAATACTTCAATAATAATTAATATTGAACTATAATTTGTTTATATACAATTTTATGATTAAAAATTAATTTATATAAAAAAACAATTTTTCTTGTTTCGAACAGATATATTAAAAGAATTTTTTTCAATTATGCTAATTGAATCTTGAAAAAATGGGTCAAATATTTTGAATTACAATGTTCAATATATTTATGAGTTTAATTATTTTTTCCTTATGAATATTATACATGGTTAAAATATATCACCATGGTAAAGGGTAAATTAGGTTAATTGAGGGAGAAACATTGTGGTAAGGCCAAAATATTTAATCATAATTATTATTGGATAGTTTTTTTTTCAAACTGTATTTCCATAGATTAATATATTTTGAGTTAGATCAATTTTACTGTGATTAATACTTCATAATATTTAAATTTGAAGAGAATCACAAATGTGCCGCTCCCCACAAATATAAAAGGGAACCACAAATCCCCATTTTATAACACATGCTGAGAATGATAGATATAATAATGACATAATAAATCTCTCACAAAAATATATTCCTACATTGTAGAGTTACATTTAATATCAATATAATTATCCTCAATTGATGAATTTGTAATCAATTGGGAGAAATATGAGTAGAATATATTATCCCTGAGAAATATTTCAAGTATATATTTTCTCCAACCTCTATAGAATATTAAAAAAATAATTACAAAATTGTATTTAATTTCATAAAATATTATTATGATAATGGAATAATCCTTTTTATCACCTTTTCCATCATACAAGATATGAAAATATTGATTTTGTGTACATGTGGACTATCACCTCGATAAAGTAATGTCTTTAAATTTTTATCACTTGATCATTTGAATGGATAAAATGATGAAATTAATGAATATATATAATATTTAGAACATTTATTTGATTATTATATGTTAACATATTAATTTCCCTCTTAACCTACCATCTGTTAGAAAATGATAATGTCGCTCATGTGTATGTGGGTACTACCACCACTATAAAGCGGTGTGATTTGATTTTCATGTCAACATTATAAAGATAGTTATATATATAAGTAATTAAGAAAATAAATTTTTAATATATTTATCATTCTATAAAAGTAAAATATTTTTTAATTAGTTTTATTTTAACCCATTATAATAATGGAAATGTCATTTATTTGTACACATAGACTACCATCCTTGTGATAGAACATGGTTCATTTTTCATGACCTCCTTAAATGGTTGTTTTAAAAGTGTATGTAATATATTAAAATGATGAATATTTAATTCTTAATATTATTGAGGTAATGGAACCATAAAACAACCAACCACAATCAACACACCGATATTGTTCTAAAGTTATAAACTGAATGACCCTATAACAATAAATTTAAATTAATCCATTTTAGTTACTATATAAATTGGGGTAATAAATGAAATAAAATTAATAATATTCATTAAATTAACATGAAAAAGTTAATTAAAATTTTTAAAATATAAAACAGTTTTATTATTCATGATTTAGGGAACACACGATGATATATGATACTTAAGGTAATTGAATTTTCATTAAAATCATGTTTTAATGTATTCCATTCAAATTGAAATCGTCTATATCGTTATTCAAAAAAATATTCATTGAATATTATTTTTATAAAACAAATATTTTAAAAATTAATTATTAGTTATTTTTTAGATTCATTATAATGGTACAAAAATAAATTATTTTAACATTTACTTTATGGTATATTTTGGATTTTTTTTACAATGAAAATTGTTTTCTTAACTTATATTGATTGATAACATTTGACATGATTATAATTATAATTAATTACCAATATTCCACTACAATTCTCCACTATAATTCTAAATGATATAATTTATCTAAATATTCATTTATTTTATGTTGTAAATGTTTTTATAAGTAAGAAGACTCTTTTCCTAATCATTTTGAGATAAATGAATTTGTTATTACTTAAAGGATTGAATAACAATTCTATCTAGTTTATAAATAAATTGAAATGTATATATGCTTTATTGATGATGTTATTATTAGTTATTTTGTATAATTTTTATGTGCTAACAATATATTTATGATGATGGGTGTGTCCAATATATCTCTCCAACATAACGTGTAAAGTGATATATTTTAATGCTTATTCATTACTCCTTTGAGATATGATAATTATCAGATTTGGTGATTCTATTTTAAGGGTTTTAATAAGGGAAAATATTTTCATAATTTCCCATCGTACCTACATGATATGCCCACAATGGTTCTTAATGGAAATATTCTGATTTCATTCTTTGTAAAATGGGTATATGTTTTTATGAAATGTTAATGAATATTTTAAATAATAGAGAAATATTATTTTTTAATGAATGGTATTTTGGATTGTTCAGGTCTTCCCAGAGAGCCTTAGAGATTTGAATTTTGATTTTATGATTTCAGATGATATGTTTCTAAACTAGATTATGTAATTACGTCCCATTAAAGGAAATATTAGTGGATATTAGTGGAGAAATGATTATTATGAATATAAAAAAAATATTTGGTATTTTTTTATAAGAAATTGGATAATGGGTTTATTTTCATTATTATCACTTATTAATCCTTTTTTTGTCATCTTATATTTTTATATATTTTTTCATAAGTATTAAGTATGGGTATAAATTTTAATAAAGAGGTCGAGATATGGGAGTTAGACTAAATGGTATAGTTTTTTCTATATATCAAACTGATTATGTGGGAATCCTTGGAAATGTGTATAAATTTTCACTTTTTCTGTAATATTTTTTCTAATTTTAAGAAAAATTAAGCCGAAAGGATCTTGAAAATGTATTAAAGTAAAACTATTGTTATAAATCATGTATTTTTTTGTTGATTATAGTACACAATTTTATTTTTGGTAAGAGAGGAAAGGGTTAGAATTAATAATATAAAAGGTTGATATCAAAAGACACACTATGGAGATTATGATTTAGATTTGTATTTTCATGAGATAGATTTACATGATTTATATTTTTCATAATATGAAACATGTATGTTCATAATGGATTTATGTTGAGTAAATAGGGTAGATAAGGTAAAATGGAATAAAGAGGATAATATCAATTTGAAAAATAAACCTATAAAGGTTTGAAAATATATTTTTGTGTAATTATAAACTCATTTGATATATGTTATTTAGGATAAAACTCCTGTAAGTGAGAAATTGAATTCTTCATTGAGAAACATCAATATTCATTAGAATTTTAGGAAAACCCCCACTATTTTTTTGTAAATCCTTCAACCTGGTGAAATATGAAGAGTTGATTAAAACTTAATAGAGGATATCTTAATGTTTTGGATGTTTGGAACATCATAAGGATAACCATTCATTTTATGATTTTAAATATCAAGTCAATTAATGGCGTTTTATGATTAATAAAATTAAGCAAATAGGATAAATTTATTCCATGAAATTAATTATATTTTATTATGTCATACTGGAAAATAACATTCCTAAAGTTATTTTTATAATAATGAAATAGAAAATACTATGTTTCAAGAGATATGAGGAAGACTTTGTTTCCACAAATAAGCAACTTTTACTACATTGTCCAAGTATGCACTAAATTTCATTCTAGACCACGATATTAAAATTGATTGATTGTACCCAATATTGATACCATGATTACAAAGGGATCTAGTTATCCAACTGTATGGATGTTATAAGGAAATTTTTTAGTGTGCTATGAAATCCATGAGAGATTTGTTGTAATTTTACAATAATAAGGATAATAAGTGATCTATGTGGATATCAATGGGAATGAATTTATCTAAGAATCAGGAATGTTGGAATAATAAATTACCCTCTTCGAGTAAGTGTTGAAATAATAATTCTGTAGAATGTTGTATGAGATTTGAGATGTGTTGCTAATTTCGATCTCTGGGACACATGGACCGTAATTTTACGGAAAATATTAATGTTATTGGTCATACTAATAAGGGAAATAATGTTGTAAAATTTAATAATTACAGTGATTTTGGACATTATGCTAATATATTTCCAAATATTGTTATTCAATATGTGAATAATTATGAACTAAAAATCAATTTTTTAGTAATTCCATTTCTACTATTATGATATATGTTGGAACCTTAATTGAAGGGGTGACATTACCAGTACTTGTTTATAAATATTTGGATAATGTATTGTTTGATTTGGAATCCATAACATCAATATATCACATGTAAATTTTCAAATAAATTGGAAATACCATCTCATGAAATGATGTTATACTTATCCAAATAAACTCATACTGGGGGTGATTATAATAGAATATATATATATATATATATATCATCCATGGAATGGGTTCTCCTTACAACAATGTTGTCTATCCTATTGTTGGCTTTTTTTTCTGGGAAGGATCTAGATTTCAGTTTATCCTAATAAAATTGATCATAGGTCGAAGTAATTTATTATTCAGATTGAGTTTACAATTTTATATAAAATTTTGCGTATAACATTGATAACATATCAATATGTAGAGAAACATTTTAAAAATAAGAGTGAATTTTATCTAAAAAAATTTCTTGAAAGAATAAAAATATTCTAAATCATTATTTACTAGTATTGAAATAGTATATGGATGTATTTTTAACACCCCAAGATTTACTAATAAGTTATTTTCTTTAAATTAATTCAACAACTTGCGCTACACAAAACACTGAGTTCGATTGCTCCACGACTTACCAAAATAGCTGTTCAAAAGTGGTTAGGAATAGTATTAACTAAATTTTGAATTTTATATACTCTATATAATTTTGGAATCCATATTATTTTTTTCTTAGTTATAATGTAAGAACAAATTCATTTTTTTAGATAAAAGAAGTATTTTTCAAAAAAAAAGAAATTTTACCTCCTTTAAATGGAAAAACCTTTTTAAAACCAATATTTGAAACTGTTATATATTCAATTAAATGAAATTAAATTCATCTTTATAATCAGGAGATAAAAATTTATTTTGGATAAATATTTCGTACTTTTCTATTAACTTTTATATTTTGATGAATACTGAAAAAAATAAATTTTAATTGAAAACAACTTTTTTAATTGAAATAATTTATTGCGTTAAATTATTTATTTGAATGGTTTGGAAGTATAATTATATTATATTCCTATAATTTAATACAATTTTGGTGATTATAAGTAACTTCACATTTAAATTTGACATAAACACATGTCAATTTTTTGATAGTTATTACTTTTTAAAATCCCGCATTTCTATTTTGACAGTGGAAATTAATTTTAAATTTATTAATGCATCTTATATGTTTTTAATTTGTTAAAATAGACTTCATTTTCTAATTTGGAACATCATAATTATCTTAGGGTAATTTTTTTGTATGTTTCTGAAAACCGTCATTTTCTGATGAATAGTGAAAAACAATGCATTATTGTTTAAAACTGACTTTTTATTTAAATAAACAATTATTTATTTAAAATTTATTTTAAGCCAAAATATATTTATAATACCTATATATTTTCAATTTAATTCATTGGTGTCATTTTATTATAAAATTAGATGTATAAAATTTTATTGGCCTTTTTACCGTCTTTTACCCACCTCCTACGAGCATTTGCAAATTTATATAAAACATAAGTTTACTACTTCTGCGAGTTGAATTTCAATAATCTGAGATACATAGTTGGTATCAGTAAATAAAATTTTGTTCAATAATATGAAAATAATTTTTGGTGATAGTAACTTTTTAATTTTATTTACCACAGTTAAAAATAAATAGGGTAATTATGGGTAAAAATGATATTATTATTACCCTAACACATGTCCTAATTCTATTTGATAAGTTAATTTGAAGAAACCCATGCATAGGAATAAAATATGATCCTTTAGGTCAACATGGATTAGATTGGGAAATTTATTATTATTTTAATTATAGAAGAGTTAAAAGAATTAAAATCAACATTTAATAACCGAAAAAAATTAATATAGGGTTATACAAAAGATAAATTCGACTATAAATGTTGATTATAAAGATAAAACTATTCCCCTCATAATGGTACTTTATTTATAATTTTTAGACATTATATAACTTAATTTATTTATAAAACAATGATGATGTAGTAATTACTTAATTAATGAAATATAAAATTAATCCATATTATAAATATCCAAATAAATTTAGTTTGAGACTTTTTAGGAATTCCATTTCATTTTTAGGTTAATATGACTTGTTATCGTTGGTTAGATGAATTCTTTTCGAAGTAATAATGCTGTTATGAATTTAGAAAAAACAAAATACCAAATAGTGTCAAAATTGACAAAAAAGGGTTTTTAAAACAAACATTATATTATTAATTGAAATTATATTCATAAAATTATAAGGATCGACCAATGGTCTTAAATAATATTATATATGACATTAATGGACCTCTTTAGGTTCTCTTGGAAGTTTATAGTATGTTTATTAACCATATAATATAAAAATACTAAGAGACATGGTAAATGTCAAACTATTTAACTAATAGGTAAATCCAAATGATAAAGTTAATATAATAATCCAAACCTATCTAAAACCTGTTTTTTGGGTGGTTTTAGACCCATCCCAACAATAGTCTTTAAATAATTCATATTATAGCCATTATAAATCGAAAATGATATTATTAGTAAATATTATTTCTAGATTTTTCCAATGTGCTCTTCACCACTCTTATAAAATGGAACTTACACTTCTCTCTAATTCACACCTTCAAAGAAATTTGTATTGGAAAAACCCTGACCAAATACCCTCCCAACTGTCCTCCCTTCATCTTAAAATAATTCTTTTAGTCAAAAAGCCAACCTAAGGATCCCTTTTGATAAAATGAAAAGGAGAACTCGAAGAAGAGGTAAATATTTCATCACCGCTTTCATGTTCCTTTCTTCTTCCATATTCTCTTTATTTGTTTTTTCAATTCTAAAATAATAATTCTAGAATATTATATATAATTTTATGTTATTATAAAAATGTTACAACCATATTCATTATTCTATCCATCCTTTGAATGACATTTCACCATACGTGCGTACGTACAACTTACCGTCTCCACACCATGGTATAAATTTATTCGATACATTATTATTTGGATGGGTATAATAATGATGTACAATTGATGTAAATATTAAATAAAACATGATAATTAATCTATATATATGATATAACTTCCCATTTTATATTAGTTTAATATCAAAATAATGATATTGTCGCTTGTGCGTACTTACGGATTACCGTCTCCGCGAACGCGATCAGATTCATTCCATGTCGTATCCATTCATGAATAATTTTCATTAGATGATTAAAAATAATGATTAATGACTTAATATAATTATTAATATGAATACGATACATCCTATCCATAACAAACATTACTTAAGTAACAAAGCATATAAAGGAAAACGAATTAGTTAACAACCGAAATGACGATAATAGTAAAATATTATTAACAAAGCAATACTGAAAGATCATATATGATATCATATTAATTTATAAGATTATGGTATAATTTAATAACAATTAATTCATCATTATACTATAGGTTAACCTACACTCGACCAATGAAAAGTACCTGGTAAGGGGTTTCTTATCACACTTTTAATTCTGTGAGATTTCTAGTGTTCTCCCCTTATTTATTTTATGTGGTGTATTGTGTACTACCATTTGATATATATTATCATGATTATATTTATATTCATGGTATTTTGTGATTAATTTGGTGATTATTAACTTTTGGTCATATGACTCGATAGATTACTACGATGTATGGTTTCTTCATCTCCCTTTTTATTCCCATGAGATTCATGCTATATTGGACACTATTTCCTTTTGTGTGGTGTATGTATTGAAAATGATTGTATTATTGGTGTAATATACATTAATTTATGCGTATTTACTTCTTCATTGTAAGATTATTCTTTAATGGGTTTCATGTTTCATAAATTACCAAATCAGAATGGGAATTTCAAATTTCAATTTCCACTCCGTGGGCTTTACGCATACATCATTGATTATTTTACTCCAATATTATGTGTAGAATCACTATTTATTAGCTATTTAGTAATTTCCACACCCCTTCGTGTGGATACATGTTTGATACACATACTCACTCCACTAATAATCTCTCAAGCCATTGATATAAACTTGATCTTAACTTAATTTCCATTCATTGAGTTAAACATCCAAGTCATTGGTGTGGTTTTTACAAGAATATGTGTGAATGTCCTATAATTAATTTACCATGAATATCCAATAATATTGAGTGTATTTATATTTTTCACATATAATTATGTCATTTATTTATCTTTTACCTAAGGATACTATCTTTATAAGGTATTTCGTCTCAATTTACATACCCTTTGATACTTCTTTGTTGTTATGCACCAATCCAATTTTATATGGTGTATAAACTATCCATTGACATAGTATATCATGAAATACTTTATTCCGAAATTATTATAAAGTTTTTATTACCTCAATTATTTGTATTCCATCGTCTCTCATTTGGTTAGGAACTCTAACTAAAATATCATTTTAAATTTTTTAAAATTTATTATTTTAAATATTTCTCATTAATGTCCATGTTTTAAAAATGGTTCTAATGATTTATTAATATGGACTTTCTTATTTTAAAATTAAAACTCCTTTTAAATGTTTCAAAGTGGTATGTGACACTCTAATTCAAAAATCAATTTTTAAATAGCTTCTTGAAAAAATAGTGTGACTTTTAAATGATTTCAAGAAATATGGGGATATTTCCCTCAAATAATTTTGATGTTTATTTTCATCTATGTCAATATCCTTCATTATTATCAATTGAGGTTGATCAATTATAAAAAAATCTTCCATATTGTATTGAATGAGTTATGTTTTACTGTGGATGCGTAATGTTTATACCATTCAAGGTTTGTGGATAAAGTATTGACATTTCGTATTCTAGTTTTAATACAAATGTTTATGTTATGTTTCAAACTTTTCATATGAGGAATTCATTGGAATTAGTACGTGATGGGTGGAGCCCGCTATTTCTCCTTGATGCATCGGTAGGTCTCATGAGACAAACTAATATCTTGGCACAGAGCCTTGCCAAAATCTTATTTGTAGTCTTGGAACAAGGACTTGACTATGTGTTTATAAAAGTCTAGAATTATGCATTCCAGTCACGACCCGTCCCCGGGACCCGTGTCGTAACTGCCCCAAGCCCACCTTCCATAGGCCAGGGGCTGGTGACTAGCACCAAGGCGCAAATCCCGAAAAAGGGGGATGGTATTGCCTTTATAAAGTAAACAATCACCACAGAGTAAGCAAGAAGAAGTATACACTAAGTAAAATTGGGTATAATAGTAGTGCGGAAGGTAAATGGGCCAGAATACAACCCCAAACTGAACGTAAATTGCAACTGGAAAGAAGGTATAGAAACTGAAAGTAAAGTAGCAACGTCGAGCCGTCCACTGGAAGTCCCATCTGAAGGGTGGGTACAGATAGCATCCTCAGGTCATCGGGTCCATCCGCCCGCTACGTGTATGTCCCGCCCAGTGGTCCACCTACACGTACCGACTTGCTCCACAAGCCTCAACCACGACCAGCGTTGTCCGTTGTCTGCAACCAACACAACATTGTGCGTGCATAGCCTGTGCAGGGGTGAGTATACGCTACTCAGTAGGGACCCTGAGACCCCCGAAGGTCTCCCAAAATCCAAAAAGTATAATCCAAAAAGGAAAGATACAATCACGAAGTAACAACCAACAATACTTAGGTATATGCCCATACATATACCTAAGTCATTAATTCCAGTTCCGCTCCAACATCCGAGCGCAAGTTCGATCACGTCCAAACAGGATAGTACAACCAAATCCACATAGGAAAGCACAACACAATCAACATAGGAAGAAAATAAATCATATCGAAGATAATGATTGAAAGTCAAGACTCAGCTCACACAGGTATACTTATTCGTAAGACAAAAAGATATGATCAGATGTAGCCACTGATTTATCTAAACTGTCGGACCCACACAGGATCGATAGGTACTAACCCCCCACAATGACCCACACAGGGTCGATAGGTACTATCCTCGCAATGACCCACACAGGATCTGACCCACACATGATCGGTATGTGCTGGCCCACACAAGACCGCTGAGCGCAGACCCACACAGGATCTGACCCACATAGGATCGGTAAGCCCTGACCCAAACTAGATCGCTGAGTGTTGTAGTGGTTTCTGTCGAACCCACAGAGGATTTATGTACAGTCATCATCGTCATCGCAGTCGCAACCAGCTCTCGGGTTCCCGCACATAGAAATCTCCTTTGGGGAAGTTCTGCTTCACGAGCCGAGACGCTGATACATCAACTGACACGATGTTCGGAGTTTATGTATCTCAATGATCCATATCATCATTAGGAACTCAACGTGACAGACGGCACGTCAATCAGACACCTGGTCTGAAAGTTATTTTCTTTTTCGTCGCAGGGTCCCGGTTGGTTTTTAAGTCAAAACCAATGCGGTCGTACTCCAACTACGTCCAAAATTTGACCGGAGTAAGCCAAAAGGTCTTTCTCACTAAGAGGATTCCACCAAAGTTGACGACATGTGAATTGGACATCCAGATCTCATGTTATAAGTGTTTATGCTCTGAGGGCCCAGTTGGTTTCGTGTTCAAACTAAACCGGCCATACCCAAGGTTCTTTGAAACCTTGAATGTAATATACTTAAACGACTGCCTCGATCCAAGGATCGTATCGCAACTGACGATCCGTCGATCGGAGGTCCATACCCGATGACATGGGAAAATGAACGAACCTGTCTGTTTTTAGGGGGTTTTGGGCCAGGACCGACCCGGCCTGAGACCCCCTGGGTCGACCGGGGTCCTGGTCCCGCCGTTTAGGGCGTGGCCCAGCCCGGTGGGCACGGACCGACCAAGTGGGCGCGACCTGGCCTAACCGGCGTGGCCCGGCCCAGCCAGCGTGGCCCGTCCTGGCCTGGTCGGTCGGGTGGCCTTGCGTGGGTGTGGGCCGCATGCGGCTAGCACGACGCTGGTCGAGCCGAGTGGTAGGGGGGTGGCTGCCCCCTTGACTGGAACCGCAACCCCCATGTGGGGGACACTCATTTCCAGCCGGGGGTTACGACCCCTAGTCTTTCCTCCAAAACGGTCGGGCCGGTCCGGCCGACCGGTGCTACCGCCACGTGACCACCGCGGTCCAACACCTCTGAGGTGTCGGCGGCCGGCGGTTCCGGCTGCCCCACCTTGCTCCACCGTGACATTGAGCCGCGACCTTGTCCGACCGACACGGCATGATGGCGCCGTGCCCCTCCGCCATGACCCCTCTCTATCTGCGACCTCTTAGTGATTCTCCGGCATGGCGCGACTGCACCACGACTTTGTTCGACCTCAACGGTGCGGTGCGACGGCGCCACGCTTCTTTGCCCGTTCTTCATTGTTTCAGGGCGGTGTCGTTGCACTGCACTGCCTTTGCTCGTACCGCAAAAAGTACAAACCTCAAAGGGGGGGAGGGTTGGTCATGTTCGTGCGGTCCGACCTCCTCCCGTTATTACGATAACAGGAAGACCAAATAGAAGTCTATGAATGGAAAAAATAATCCATGAGAAGAAACAATTATCCCCTACCTCAAAGTGTTGTTGAACGAAGGTTCATCAGGGGAAAATGACATCGCTGAAGAAGGCTCTGTAAGCGTCGTCGGCGTCATGGAGAAGAGGATCGTCGGCGTCGCGGTACACGACATCGCATCGTCGATCTCTAGGGATCTAGCGTTCTTCGTTGTCTTCTGTTAGAGGCCAGCGTTCTTCATCGTTTTTCGCATTCTCCAACAAAGAAGATGACGATTCAAAGGCTTTGAGAAATTCCTCTCCCAATCCTTCTCGCACAATGACAACTAACCCTTAATGACATAAGACTTCATCATATTTAATTAACACACACAAGACAAGGTTTAATTTGAAATTCGAAATGAATTCATGAATTAATTACATTGATTATGTAACGAGCCAATCTTTTTGAGTAGTATATTAACTTACTCTTAATGATTTAATAAGATGTTAATGGTCAATGCAGAAAGAGGATTTGATGGCTTCATCCAGTAGACTCGACCTTTATGAAGCCCACTTATCAGAGCTTGGGAAGGAGGTAGCATCAGTGGGCTTCGCTTTGAACCAAGCCCAAGCCGAACTCCAGCCTGTCAAGCATGAACGGAAACGCCTACATGAGAAGTTCAAGTTAGCAGAGATTACTACTAGGGCAATGTTATCTGAGCCTCCCTTAGATTCTCTCACCATAGCACACCTTACACTTAGGTCTTATGCTGGTGTTATAAGGGGCTATGTGACGAGACCCTAGCTTCCTTGTGTAATCCTTTCGGGTGAATAAATTGAGATATCTTTCATTAGTGATTTTTGTGGATTTTCTTTTGTCCGGATAATTTTAGGATATATTTTATTGATGAATTTTTGAAAAAAGGATATTTTAAAACATTTATGTAAACCCTAAATAACTAATGATGTGTAATGATTTTCAAAAAATGGTCTTCTACAAAAGGGTTCAGTAAGGAATTTGTAGTATATTAACTTACCCTTAATGATTTAATAAGATGTTAATGTTCAATTCAGAAAGAGGATTCGATGGCTTCATCCAGTAGACTCGACCCTTATGAAGCCCACTTATCAGAGCTTGGGAAGGAGGTAGCATCTGTGGGCTTCGCTTTGGACCAAGCCCAAGCCGAACTCCAGCGTGTCAAGCTTGAACGGAAACGCCTACAGGAGAAGTTCAAGTTAGTAGAGATTACTACTAGGGCAATGTTATCTGAGCCTCCATCATATTCTCTCACCATAGCACACCTTACACTTAGGTCTTATGCCGGTGTTATAAGGGGCTATGTGACGAGACCCTAGCTTCCTTGTGTAATCCTTTCGGGTGAATAAATTGTGATATCTTCCTTTAGTGATTTTTGTGGATTTTCTTTCGTCCGAATAATTTTAGGATATATTTTAAAACATTTAAGTAAACCCTAAATAACTAATGATGTGTAATGATTTTCAAAAAATGGTCTTCTATAAAAGTGTTCAGTAAGGAATTTGGAGTCTAATAAGATCAACATATTTTTTGATGAATAGTAAATTATGAATAGTGATTTTATTCATAGGATTAGTAATATGACCAAATGGATTAGTAATTTCACTCAAAGAAAGTTTTAATATAATTTAGACACCTAGATTAAGTAATGCGATTCAATAAAATGGGTAAATAACGGTTTCATAAATTATTAGTCAAGTATTAGTTTTTTCGGATGAATAGTGTTTTTTAATTAAAAATTTAATTAAAAATAATTAGAAAATTATTTTTATAAAAAGGACTTTATTTTTGAACTCAGAGCATCGATATTATGTTAAGGTAATTTTTGGGGATTTTTCTGAAAAAAATGAATTTTCGATGAATAGTGTTTCTATTTAAAAATTAAATTAAATATATTTAGAAAAATATTTTTATAAAATGGATTTCATTTTTGAAATCAGAGCATTGATATTTGGTTAAGGTGAAATTTTGGGATTATTCTGAGAAAGTTGAATTTTTAGTGAATAGTAAAAATACAGTTTTAGGGTTTCAGTATGTTTAATGACATCATAACTGTGTCATGATGATGTCATGAGATATTTCAAGGGTTGTCCGGCCAAGGGTGATGAATTATTGTTTTTGGGGCCCCATGTGGCCTAACTTTATGAAAAATATAATGAGAGAGCACATGGGTTTGAGAAAAGCACTTGTGAGGTGTCCCTTGGCCATTAATGCCTTGTCCCCTCACTTTCCCTATAAATACCCACCCTTTCCTCCTTTAGTTTTCACTCCCAACTCTCCCCCAAAGAAGTTATGGTCTCCTTACCTCCCAAGTATTCCTCCCAAGTTGCCCCCAAGCCCTCAAGGTCCAAACCTTTGAGTTTCAAGAGTCACGTTTTAAGGTAAGGGATCCGACCCCTCTCTTTCTTTTCATGTAATCTCTTTTATGTCATTCCTTTTATGCTCCATGTTCTTATGTTAGAGGATGTTCTTTTATATTCCTCTTACTGACCTTTTCATTCTTATATGATTAGATATCCTCTCTTACTCTCATCATTTCATTTTATGAATGTTTAAGTGATGCCGTTAGGCTGCCGAATTTTTAAGAGATTCTTTCACCCTTCTCATTTTTCAAGTTTGATTTTCATGTCAAGTATTTCAAGTTCCTTTTAATTATGTTGGGGTATGATCTCTATATCTATCATACGGATCTCTTATGATCATATGATGAGAGACCCTATTTGATCTTGTCAATTTGTTTTTATTGAAGTTTATGTGACGCCGTTAGGCTGCCAAATTTTCATAAGAGAAATCTAATTTTTTTTCTTCCTTCCATGTTTTTCATTTCAAATGGTATGTCCTTAAAATTTCATTACCATGTCCATATATCCATATTAATCTCTCCCCCTACAGATTTATGGATCTTTTATGAGTGGGTGACCCATGTCCCCTCTCTTTTCAATGTTTTCTAAAACCTTGTAACATAGTCGTTATGCTGCAGAATTTCCGTCTCAAAATGCCTCTCTCTTTTCTCAAAAATTATTTTATGTTATAAAGTGAATACACAAAGCTCTTTTTTCTACAAGGGTATTCACATATATATCAAAATGATCTATTTTAAATTATGGGATTTACATACATGAGACCCACTTTCCCTTTTCGTGGGTTTAAAGTGACGTAATGATCGTGCCTTTAAAGCAGTTTTTAAAACGTCATGATTATGAAATGAAACCAATTTATTTTATGCTATGTGGGTTATTTATGAAATTTTTGATGATGATATATGTGGCTCACATGATAATAAAGGAAAATTTAAGGGTGCACCCTGATAGCGCTCCAATGCATTGGGTAATGATGTAACCACTAGAGATTACAATTTTCACGATACCTTGGTGAATAACCTTGGTAATTTTCAAATAACACCTTGGGGATGGACCTTGGTGATATGTTAATGATTTTCTATGTTAAATGATGTAGCTACATCTTCAAGTTATGGAAAATGTTATTTTTATTATGAAATGCCTCATGATTTCCTTCTCATGCCTTAAAGTTCTTTTCATGTCCTTATTGAAGTATCTCAAGTTCACATGTAAAATGTTCCTCTTGTTTCCCTTACTGGGCCTTCTGCTCACCCTTTCTTTTGATGTATGTCCCCAGGTTATGAGATGCAGTAATGAACCTAGAATGAACTTAAGGAGATGCCTTTCAAGTGTTTAAGAAGAATGTTTTATGTTGTTTTCATGTATTATGTTCCTGGTTTCCAAGACACTAGACCTTAAAGATCCTCAGTTTTGTGTAATGTAATGAAAGTTTATGTTATAAAATGGCGGGAAGCCATAGATGGTATCAAAGGGTGGTTTAGTTATTTGTGGAAATTAGGATATAAAAACTTTAGGCAGAACCCTATAGAAAAGTTTAAATATAGGAAAACTTCCTGGTATTTTGGTAAGTATTGAGTTAGTGGTTTATCAAACAAATACATCCCTGTCTGGATACGAGCAGGTAGAGGCGGCTCTGGCACAGATGTACATAGGGGTAAAACCCGAAAACACCGCTTTGAGCTGGACTCGAACGGGAACTGGTGCACGATAACGGGCCTTGCTGCATTCTTGGTTACGACACTCCCGGGGGATATGTTTGGTTAATCACAAGCTTTTTATGAATCATTATGAAGGAATTATAGAAAAGTGTAATTTTATAATAATGAAGTCTTAGTTAAAAGATCCATAAATGAAATAAGTTTCTCACTAAGGTTTTATTCTTTTAGAAAATGGCTGGAAATAGGAGGAACTGTGCCGATGGTGACCGCAATGCACCATGTGCTGACGGCCCTCCGATGGAATCCAGAATGGAAACATTCATGCGAATGATGAACCAACTGACTCAAGTTATGAGTAATAACTTGAATCAAGCTGAGAGACCGACCTCATTCAGTGGATCTGCTGACCCATTGGTTGCAGAACAATGGATAAGCTCCATTGAAAAGATCTTTTCTGTACTTCATTGTTCGGATCATGAAAAAGTCACCCTTGCTGTTTACCGCCTAGAGGGAGAAGCTGATCAGTGGTGGTCATTGATCAAAAACACAAAGCCACGAGGAGAGATGGAAGCTATGGAGTGGGAAGAGTTCCGGGAAATATTCTTTGATAAGTATTTCCCTCGTTCGATGAGAACGAGCATGGAGAAAGAATTTCTCGAGCTGAAGCAAAAGGAGAATGAATCAGTTGGAACCTACGAGATGAACTTCACAAGGCTTTCCCATTATTCCTCAAGCTTCGTCATGGACTCTAATGGGAAGGTTGATAGATTCTTCGGTGGACTACGACCTCATCTACGGAAGAATCTAGCCAACAGGGACTATGATAGCTATGAAGAAATTGTTCGAAGTGCTATGAAAGTTGAACTAGTGTTTGGGGAGACACAGTGGTCTAACAAATCTAATGAGAAGAAGAGAACTCTAGAACCATGCCTGGGAAGAAGTTTTGATCAGTAAAGAGGTGGAAAGCATATGCAACATGCCACATGCAATAAATGTGGGAAGAAGCATTCGGGGAACTGCTTGATCGGAAGTGGTAAGTGCTATAGGTGTGGAAAAGAAGGCCATATTTCTCGGAATTGTCGTAGTGATGTGAAGCCTCAACTTCCCAACACTAACGATAGAGGAAAGATGGTTTTGGCCCTACCCGAAGTCACATGCTTCAAGTGTGGACATCTTGGGCACTTTGCTAATCAATGTCGAAATCTGAGGGCGGTGGAGGGGAATCACCATCAACCTTAGCAGAGGCCAAGGGAGCAAGGTCGTGCTTTCTCTATCACAACAACTGAAGTTGAAGTTCTGAACGATGTGGTAGCAGGTACTCTTGTTGTCCTCTCAAAACTAGCAAGTACTTTATTTGATTCTGGTTCTACTCATTCCTTTATTTCCTCCATGTTTGCAAGGAATATAGAATCAATCCCCGAACTGCTAGAGGTAGAGTTGTCAGTCAAGACTCCAAGTGGGATTATCCTTGCATCAAAAGTATTTAGAGACTCTAGTGTTTACTTTGGTGAGCACAATCTTATCGCAAATCTAGTAGTCATTCCCATGATGGAATTCGACATTATACTAGGGATGGACTGGCTCTCAAAGAATAATGCTAAGATCAAATGCAGAAGTAAGGAAATATCAGTAGTCTTGAATGAACGACCTATAGTTATCTTCCAAGGAGAGATATCCCGAACTGATCCCTATCTATAAGCACCTCCCATAGCTTTCTTTAAGGAGTTAATCGGTGATGATGAAGAAGGGAAAGGGAGCATACAAATTGAAGATGTTCCAATTGTTCAGGAGTACATGGATGTATTTCCTGAGGTTTTACCTGGACCTCCCCAAGAAAGAGAGGTAGAGTTCTCCATTGAACTCGTACCTGGGTCCCAACCGATATCAAAGACTCCGTATAGAATGGAAAATGTGGAGCTAGAAGAGTTAAAGAAACAACTCCAAGAATTGTTGGGGAAGGGGTTTATCCGACCGAGTGTGTCTCCTTAGGGAGCACCAGTTCTCTTTGTGAAGAAGAAGGATGGATCAATGCGGCGATGAATTGATTATAGAGAACTGAATGGGATCACAGTGAAGAACAGATATCCTCTTCCATGAATTGATGATTTATTTGACCAACTTCGCGGGGCTCAATTATTCTCTAAGATTGACCTTCGATCTGGTTATCATCAACTGAGGGTGAAGAAGGAAGATATTCCAAAGACTGCCTTCCGATCAAGATATGGGCATTATGAGTTTACTCTTATGCCTTTCGGCTTGACTAATGCTCCTGCTATTTTCAGGGATTTGATGAATAGAGTCTTTAAGGACTACCTTGATAACTTTGTGGTAGTTTTTATTGATGATATTTTGATATATTCAAAAAGTCGTGAGGAGCATGAAGATCATCTGAGGGTTATTTTGAAAACTCTACGGAAGGAGAGGCTTTTTGGGAAGTTCAGCAAGTGTGAGTTTTGGTTAAAACAAGTGGCTTTCTTGGGGCACATCGTAACCAATGAAGGAATCTCGGTTGAACCTGCAAGGACAATGGTTGTGGAGGAGTGGCCTCAACCCACAACAGTAACTGGGATTCGTAGTTTCCTTGGTTTAGCGGGATATTATAGGAGGTTTGTGAAAAACTTTTCACGGCTTTCTAATCCACTAACCAAGTTGACTCGAAAAGGGGTTATGTTCATCTGGACAAAGGAATGCGAGGAAAGTTTCCAAGAGCAGAAGAAGAGATTGGTTACTGCACCTGTGTAAACACTACCCTCTATCGGAGAAGGATTCATTATTTTAGTGATGCATCTCTGAAAGGGCTTGGGTGCGTCCTCATGCAAAATGACAAGTTAATTGCTTATGCATCTCGACAGTTGAAGATTCATGAGTAGAATTATCCTACGCATGATCTAGAGCTGGTGGCAGTTGTTTTTTCTCTAAAGATATGGAGGCACTATCTTTATGGTGAGAAATGTGATATATACACTGACCACCAAAGTCTAAAGTATATTTTCACATAGAAAGAATTTAACATGAGACAAAGGTGATGGTTGGAGCTTATTAAAGACTATGATTGTTCAATTAATTATCACCCTAGAAGAGAAAACAAAGTCGTGGATGCGTTAAGCAGGAAAGATCCTGTTGTTCTGGCAACAATGAGGATCCTAGGGGATCCCTTGATTAAAGATCTAGTAAAACTGGACATGGGAATTATAAGGAAAGGGACATCATCAACCCTATCCAAATGATTTCTCAACCTTCATTACTAGAGAAGATCAAGAAGGCTCAAAAAGAAGATCCTTTGCTGCAGGAGAAGTTCGAGGCTGTAAAGGATGGTAAGTTCCCTGATTTCAATGTTGATCAAGAAGGTGTATTGAAATTTCATACAAGACTATGTGTTCTATCTATTCCGGAGATAAAGAATGAACTGATGGATGAAGCTCATAGCTCTACCTTCTCCATACATCCGGGAAGCACTAAGATGTATAGAGACCTTTGTGATCATTATTGGTGGGATAACATGAAGAGTAAGATTGCTGATTACACTACAAGGTGCCTGGTGTGTCAGAAAGTAAAGGCAGAACGACAACTTCTTAAGGGGGTACTACAACCGCTACCCATACCAGTATGGAAGTGGGATAATATCACTATGGACTTTGTAACTGGTCTCCCGAAAACATCCAAAGGAAACAATGCGATATGGGTTATTGTGGACCGTCTCACCAAGACAGCCCATTTTATCTCTATTCAGGAAGATTTCTCTCTGGATCAGCTTGCCAAGATATACGTGAAGGAAGTGGTATGGCTGCATGGGGTACCACTATCCATCGTATCTGATCGTGACCCAAGATTCACATCAAAATTCTGGAGAAGTATTCAACATGCTCTGAATACTGAATTGAATTTTAGTACGGCCTATCATCCTCAAACTGATGGCCAATCTGAAAGGACTATTCAGACACTCGAACACATGCTGAGATTATGCTCAATGGAATTTAAAGGTGGATGGGATCAACACCTCTCATTAGTTGAGTTCTCCTATAACAACAGCTACCATTCGAGTATTCAGATGGCACCCTATGAAGCTCTGTATGGAAAGCGATGTAGAACTCCTACTTGTTGGGATGAAACTGGTGAGAGGAAGCTTCTTGGGCCTGATCTCGTGCAAGAGATGACGGAACATGTTCATTCCATCCAACAACACATAAAAGGTTCTCAAAGTCGGCAGAAGAGCTATGCTGACAATCGTCGAAGGGACTTAGAGTTTGGTGTTGGCGACAAAGTCTTCCTTCGAATTTCTCTATGGAAGAGAGTCATGAGGTTTGTGAAGAAAAGGAAGCTCAGCCCTAGGTACATTGGCCCCTATGAAATCCATGATCGCATAGGAGCAGTGGCCTATCGTCTAGCACTTCCACCGAACCTAGCTCAAGTTCATGATGTCTTTTATGTATCTCTCTTGAGGAAGTACATACCCGACCCTTCGCATGTACTGAACCCAGAGGTGGTACAACTGGAACATGACCTCTCTTATGAGGAGCAGCCAATGGAGATCTTGGACCGTAGAGACAAGGTCCTATGAAACAAGACTACCCACCTTGTGAAAGTGTTGTGGAGGAATCACAAATATGAAGAAGCGACTTGGGAGCCTGAGGAAACAATGAAGCAAAAGTACCTTCACCTTTTCGACTAGGCCTCAAGTGTAAATTTCGGGGACGAAATTTCTTAAGGGGGGAAGAATGTAACGACCCAATCTTTTTGATTAGTATATTAACTTACCCTTAATGATTTAATGAGATGTTAATGATCAATGCAGAAAGAGGATTCGATGGCTTCATCCAGTAGACTCGACCCTTATGAAGCCCACTTATCAGAGCTTGGGAAGGAGGTAGCATCTATGGGATACGCTTTGGACCAAGCCCAAGACGAACTCCAGCGTGTCAAGCTTGAACGGAAACGCCTACAGGAGAAGTTCAAGTTAGTATAGATTACTACTAGGGCAATGTTATCTGAGCCTCCCTCAGATTCTCTCACCATAGAACACCATACACTTAGGTCTTATGCCGGTGTTATAAGGGGCTATGTGACAAGAACCTAGCTTCCTTGTGTAATACTTTCGGGTGAATAAATTGAGATATCTTACTTTAGTGATTTTTGTGGATTTTATTTTGTCCAGATAATTTTAGGATATATTTTATTGATGAATTTTTGAAAAAAGGATATTTTAAAACATTTATGTAAACCCTAAATAACTAATGATGTGTAATGATTTTCAAAAATTGGTCTTCTACAAAAGTGTTCAGTACGAAATTTGGAGTCTAATAAGATCAACTTAATTTTTGATGAATATTAAATTATGAATAGTTATTTTATGCTTAGGATTAGTAATATGACCAAATGGATTAGTAATTTCACTCAAAGAAAGTTTTATTATAATTTAGACACCTAGATTAAGTAATGTGATTCAATAAAATGGGTAAATAACGGTTTCATAAATTATTAGTGAAGTATTAGTTTTTTCGGATGAATAGTGTTTTTTAATTAAAAATTTAATTAAAAATAATTAGAAAATTTTTTTTATATAAAGGAATTTATTTTTGAACTCAGAGCATCGATATTATGTTAAGGTAATTTTTGGGGATTTTTCTGAAAAAAATGAATTTTTGATGAATAGTGTTTTTATTTAAAAATTAAATTAAAGATATTTAGAAAATTATATTTATAAAATGAATTTCATTTTTGAAATCAGAGCATTGATATTTGGTTAAGGTGAAATTTTGGGATTATTCTGAGAAAGTTGAATTTTCAATGAATAGTAAAAATACAGTTTTAGGGTTTCGGTATGTTTAATGACATCATAACTGTGTCATGATGATGTCATGATATATTTCAAGGGTTGGTCGGCCAAGGGTGATGAATTATTGTTTTGGGGGCCCCATGTGGCCTAACTTTATGAAAAATATCATGAGAGAGCACATGGGTTTGAGAAAAGCACTTGTGAGGTGTCCCTTGGCCATTAATGCCTTGTCCCCTCACTTTCCCTATAAATACCCACCCTTTCCTCCTTTATTTTTCACTCCTAACTCTCCCCCAACAAATTTCTGGTCTCCTTACCTCCCAAGGAGTCCTCCCAAGGTGCCCCCAAGCCCTCAAGGTCCAAACCTTTGAGTTTCAAGAGTCACGTTTTAAGGTAAGGGATCCGACCCCTCTCTTTCTTTTCATGTAATCTCTTTTATGTCATGCCTTTTATGCTCCATGTTCTTATGTGAGAGGATGTTCTTTTATATTAATCATACTGCCCTTTTCATTCTTATATGATGAGAGATCCCCTCTTACTCTCATCATTTCATTTTATGAATGTTTAAGTGATGCCGTTTGGCTGCCGAATTTTTAAGGGATTCTTTCACCCTTCTCATTTTTCAAGTTCGATTTTCATGTCAAGTATTTCAAGTTCCTTTTTATTATGTTGGGGTATTATCTCTATATCTATCATACTGATCTCTAATGATCATATGATGAGAGACCCTATTTGATCTTGTCAATTCGTTTTTATTGAAGTTTAAGTGATGACATTAGGCTGCCGAATTTTCATAAGAGAAATCTAATTTTTTTTCTTCCTTCCATGTTTTTCATTTCAAATGGTATGTCCTTAAAATTTCATTACCATGTCCATATATCCATCTTATTCTCTCCCCTACTGTTTTATGGATCATTTATCAGTGGGTGACCCATGTCCCCTCTCATTTCAATGTTTTCTAAAACCTTATAACATAGCCGTTATGCTGCAGAATTTCCGTCTCAAAATACCTCTCTCTTTTCTCAAAAATTATTTTCTGTTATAAAGTGAATACACAAAGCTATTATTTCTATAAGGGTATTCACATATATATCAAAATTTTCTATTTTAAATTCTGGTATTTACATACATGAGACCCAATTTCCCTTTTCGTGGGTTTAAAGTGACGTAAAGATCATGCCTTTAAAGCAGTTTTTAAAACGTTATGATTATGAAATGAAAACCATTTATTTTATGCTATGTGGGTTATTTATGAAATGTTTGATGATTATATATGTGGCTCACATGATAATAATGCCAAATTTAAGTGTGCGCCCTGATTGCACTCCAATGCATTGGGTAATGATGTAACCACTAGAGATTACAATTTTCACGATACCTTGGTGAATAACCTTGGTAATTTTCAAATGACACCTTGGGGATGGACCTTGGTGATATGTTCATGATTGTCTTTGTTAAATGATGTATCCACATCTTCATGTTATGGAAAATGTTATTTTTATTATGAAATTCCTCATGATTTCTTTCTCATGCCTTAAAGTTCTTTTCATGTCCTTATTGAAGTATCTCAAGTTCACATGTAAAATGTTACTCTTGTTTCCCTTACTGGGACTTCTGCTCACCCTTTCTTTTGATGTATGTCCCCAGGTTATGAGATGCAGTAATGAACCTAGAATGAACTTAAGGAGACGCCTTTCAAGTGTTTAAGAAGAATGTTTTATGTTGTTTTCATGTATTATGTTCCTGGTTTCCAAGACACTAGACCTTAAAGATCCTCAGTTTTGTGTAATGTAATGGAAGTTTATGTTATAAAATGGCGGGATTCCATAGATTAACTTTATCAATTAATTAATTAAGGGAGTTGACTTTTCATTTAAGGGGTGGGGGGTATAGGTGTGTTACACAATTAAAGGGGGTTTGAGGAAGCTGAAAGGGTGGGGATCATGTGGGTCCCACCTCTCATTTATCCACACGTGGGTAGTTAGGAACTAATGGGTCCCACCCCAACTCCTTTACATTAGGAAATAACTATATAGATTTAAAAATAAAATTGGTTGCACAAATTTTATTTTATTCATTAATTAGCCAATTATTTTAATAACCATGCCCGAGCAAACACAACTCCATAAAAAGGTGTTCCTAAGAAATTATCGGTGCTGTGATTCCATAGATGTCCTCATATTTCTATTCCGAGCACCGGTTTAAAAGTTAGACAAACCCGCTCGTATGTTCACTGAACGTACCCGAGCTAAACTTCGGAAATTGATTCCAGGCACACTGGGCCTCAGAATCATGTCCCGTTAGAAATTGCATTCTTGTAAAATCCCAAAGAAAATTAAGAAAAAAAATCCCTTGAATTTTACGGGTCTTTACATTACTCCCACCTCATGGATTTACGTCCCCGTAAAGATACATCATAAACTAGGGGAACAAATGTGGGTACTGTGCATGCATCTGAGCCACCATCTCCCATGTTCACTCCTGGAGTTCCCATGAAACCATCTGATGTGAAATATAGGAATCAACATACGATATAGGACCCTCTAATGTTGATCCTTGATACCCACCGCGACCTCTGCAAAATTCGCCCCATCGTCAATGATATGTTTCGGGTCATGCACGTATCTCCTCAAATGAGATACGTTGAAGACATCGTGCACCCGATGCAACTGAGGTGGTAGATCCAAGCGATATGCAACCTCTCCTATCCTGCAGGGTACCTGAAATGGTCTGATGAAGCGCGGAGACATTTGGCAGCCTTGGACAAATCTCCATAATCCACGTCGAGGTGAGACCTGTAAACAGACGTGGTCGCCATCCTCGACCTCTAGTGGTCTCCACCTCCTGTCAACATATGACTTATGTCGGCTCTTAGCTATCCTCATCTGCTCCTGGATGACCGGGACCTTCTCTGTCATGCCTTGGACCCTCTCGGGTCCCACATGTTCTGACTCCCCAGGGTCTGTCCAGCAAACCAGTGATCTACAAGTTCGGTCGTGCAATGCCTCGTATGGTGTCATCTCGATGGTCGAGTGGTAGTTGTTATTGTACGTGAACTCCACCATGGGTAGGTGGTCCTCCCAACTATGACCAATGTCGAGGAAACATGCACAGAGTATGTCCTTGAGAGTCTGAATGGTCCTCTCCATCGGACCTTCCATATGAGGGTGAAAGGCGGTGATCAGGCGTAGCTGCGTCCTGAATGGCTCCTGCAACCCCTTCCAAAGCTGGGAAGTAAAGCGAGCATCTTGATCAGAGACTAAAGATAATGGCACACCACGAAGCCGTACAATATTTTGAACGTATAGGCTTCCCAGTCTCTCCATTGAGCCCTCCTCTCTGATGGGAAATAAGTGAGATGACTTATTGAGTCGGTCGACAATCACCCAAATGGAGTCATGACCTCTGGAAGTACATGGAATTCTAGTAACGAAATCCATATAAATCTCGTCCCACTTCCACTCCATGACCTCTAGGGGCTATACCAAGCATACTGGTACCTGGTTCTCCACCTTCATCTGATGGAAGGTAAGGCATCGAGAAACGAACTCAGCCAAAACCTTTTTCATACCCGACCACCAGTGCTGTCGTCTGAGATCCTCGTACATCTTCGCCACTCCTGGATGTACCGCAAAAGGGGAATTGTGGAACTCCCACAGCACCTCCTCCTGTAAATTAGCTGGTACCATGGTATGTGCTTTGAAAAGGATGATGTGCTCTCCTCCCATAGAGAATCCCTCAGGTGCCTGTCATGAGGATATCTGTGCATGTCGCGTCTCACATTCATCGTCCCCACATTGTGCCTCTCTGACCCGCTGTAGAAGTATAGGAGTGACTGTGACTGACTGTAGAAGGGATGATCCATCACAATCCACAAAGTATATCTGCAAAGCAGCTAGATACTCTGTCGCCTCAACAAGTAGTTGAATAGACGTCCTCCTGCTGAGAGTATCAGATACTACGTCCCCCTTTCCAAGAGTATAGACTATCTCAAAGTCATAGTCCTGGAGGAACTCGAGCCATCACCACTATATTAGGTTCAGGTCCATCTGCGATAAGATGTACCTAAGACTCTGGTGGTCAGAATAGATGTTAAAGAGCTCACCCATCAGATAGTGTTGCCACATCTTCAAAGCAAAGACCACTTCTGCTAACTCCAGGTCATGGGTAGCGTAGTTCTGCTCATGCTGCCTCAACTATCATGATCCGTAGGCGATCACCGCCTACTCCTGCATTAGGACACATCTGAGTTTGGTCCCTGATGCATCGTAGTAGACTACGTACCCTACTTCCTCCTCTATTATCCTCAAGATAGGTGCGCTGGTCAACCTCAGTCTCAGCTTTTGGAAGCTCTGCTGACATATATCTAACCACACGAAGGGTTTCTCCTTCTTCGTTAACGTTCTGCAAAGCTGCAAAGGTTTCTCCTTTACTGAAAAGAGAAGTCTGCTCTCATCCCCTGGATTAACCACGTTCCTTTCCTAATACAGTCAATCCTATCATGTTTAATTCATATCATGGATGGCGTCGTAAGGACTTGACACTGCTACCATGATATCCAACAGTTACTCTCACCTCCAAGGGTTGAGTCACATTGTTGGAATCAGTGTCTGGTCACTGGGTCTCCTCCAGTAGGAATCTCATATGTGAGGGTCAAGTCAAAAGTTTTTATCCAGAACCTCTTAGTATTAACATACAAATGATAAGAAAGAAAACATCATTATTGAAAGTGTCTTTTATTACTACAACTCAAAGTACATGGACACAAAGAAACACAAACAACGAAGATATAGGCATTAAGGGCAAAGGCCTCCATGCCTGGAGCTAGTCCCGCACTTGTCCACCCGCTTCTGGAGCTCCATGATCGTAATATTCAGCTTCCTGAAGTTGTGCTCACCCCTGTGGTCGGGGTGGACCTCCTGGTGGTGGTGGTGTTAGAGCTTCAAAACGCTGTCCACCACCTGCCGCTCGACCAGCTCCTCGGCCTCGTCCACCTACTCCCTCCAGACCGCCACGGTCGAACCTCTGCCTCTGCCTGGGAGGTCCCTCAACCGTCGGCTGCACTTCTGCATGGCAGGTCAGGCAGTCACGAGCCAAGTGGCCCTGCCTGCCACATGCATATAATTGTCTTCCAGTCGTAAGACTGGCTCTACTGTGTGTGCCCTGCACCTCCGAGCCAGTATCATGTGGTCGTCCGCCCGATGGCCTGGTCCGCATAGACCTCTGCAACATTTTTCTACTGTCGGCTGTAGAAGAATCTGCTACGTGCCACCCTGCGGTAGGTCTCGCAGCTGGTGTAGGCTCTCCAAGAAATCTCTCAATGAGAAGGGCTCGCTCCAGTACTCCTTCCTGCGTCGGAATGTGGAGGGAGATTAGCGATGCCCTGATCTCATGCCTCAGTACCTGCTCGATGGTCCGGGCCCTGAATAATGGGTCCCATGCCATGTTCGTCGAATAGCGCGAGAGTTCAGTAAATCTCACCGAGTACTGGGTGACCATCATGCTTCCTTGCCGCAGCGGCAGTAGTTCCTAAATGCGCACCACATGGAGGGTGGGTGAGATGAACTCCGAGCAGAAGAGGTTCTCAAACTCCGTCCAGAGAGGAGATGCCTCGTCTTTCACCTGAAGCATCAAGATCCACCATCTTTCTGCTGCCACGGGTAAGAGGCTCACTGCGAGGATAACCATGAGGTCAGCTGGTGTCCCCACTAACCTGAAAACTCACGCAAACGCCTCAAGCCAATCCTCAGATACATGAGGGTCCGTCTCCACGCGGAACCTGGGTGGTCTCTGACGCTGAAACTTGTGCAGTGAACCAAGGCAACGCGCACACTCAGCAGTTGGGGCTGGTTGAAGCAGTGGCTCGGTGGGTAGTGGTACCACTAGTGCCTCCGCTGAAAAAGGGCACTACACTGAGGCCTCGTCGCTCAGTGTGATATCGGCTCGCACAAAACTCAGAACCCTAGCTGGCTGCCGTCGTGGGGCCATCTTGAACGGAAACAGGTGTTCCATAATCAAACAGTATACCTGGTGAGCTGACACAAAGTAATCACAAAGAAAACTTTTGAAACACACATGTAATCAATGTTTTCGTGCATAGATTCAGAAATCAGAAGTCAGGGTCCTGGTGTACGAATACGTCGGCCGCCACACCAACACTAGAATCCCTAGACTGATAACCACACTCAATACCCTTAATACTATTGCTTAACATAGCAGAAATATCAGAGTCCTAAGTTCTGCTGTAGAACCGAACTCCTCTGATACCAATTTGTCACGACCCATCCTCGGGACCCGTTTCGTGACTACCCCAAGCCCGCCTCCCATAGGCCAGGGGCTGGAAACTAGCCCCAAGGCGTAAATCCCAACAAAATGGGGAAGTCATTTCCTTTATAATGTAAACAATCACCACAGAGTAAGCAAGAATAAGTATACACTAAGTGAAACTGGGTAAAATAGTAGTGCAGAAGGTAAATGGGCCAGAATACAAACCCAATCTGAAAGTAATGTACAACTAGAAAGAAGTTACAACAACTAAAAGTAAAGATGCAATTTTGAGCCATCCACTGGAAGTCCCACCTGAAGGGTGGGTACATATAGCCTTCTCAGCTCCTCGGGTCCAGCTGACCACTCCGTGTACGTCCCGCCCATTGGTCCACCTCCAGGTACCGACTTGCCCCACAAGCCTCAACCACGATCAGCGTTCTCCGCCATCTGCAACCAACACATCGTAGTGCGGGTATAGATCGTGTAGGGGTGAGTATACGCTACTCAGTAGGGACCCCGAGACCCCCAAAGGTGTCCCAGAATCCACAAAGGATAATCCAAAAAAGAAAGATACAATCACGAAGTAACAACTAGCACTAATTAGGTATATGCCCATACATATACTTAAGACATCAATTACAGTTTGGCTACAACATCAGATCCCAAGTTCGATCATGTCCACACAGGATAGTACTACCCAATCCACACATGATAGCACACCACAATCTTCATCGGAAAAAAATCAATCATATCGAAGATAATGATTGAAAGTCAAGACTCAGCTCACACAGGTATACTTCATCGTAAGATAAATAGAGATGATCGGATGTAGCCACTGATTCATCTAAGCTGTCGGACCCACACAGGATCGATAGATACTAACCCCCCGCAAATACCCACATAGGGTCAATAGGTACTTACCACTGCAATGACCCACAAAGGATCTGACCCACACTGGATCGGTATGCGCTGGCCCCCATAGGACTATTGAGCGCTAACCCACACAGGATCTGACCCACATATGATCGGTAAGCACTGATCCACACAGGATCGCTGAGTGTTGTAGTCATCGCTGTCGAACCCACGGAGGATTTCTGTACAGTCTTCATCATCATCGCAGCCGCAGCCAGCTCTAGGGTTCCCGCACACAACAAGATCGTTCAGGGAGGGTCCGCTCCACTAGCCGATAGGCTGATAAATCAATTGACATGAAGTCCAGAGTTGATGTATCCCAATGTTCTGTATCGTCAACATAAACTCAATGTGACAGACGGTGCATCAATCAGATGTCTGGTCTGAGAGTTATTGGCGTTTTCGTCCTAGGGGCCCGGTTGGTTTTTACGTCAAAACCAACCTGACCATACTCCAACATCGTCCAATATTAGTGGAGAGTAATTCCAAAGGTCTGTCTCACTAAGAGGAATTGAACAATGTCAACGGCACGTCAATCGGATGTCCGGAGCTCAAGTTATAAGTGTTTCCGCTCTGAGGGCCTGGTTGGTTTCGTTTTCGAACTAACCTGGTTGTACCCAAGGTTCTACATAACTTCGAGTTTAATATACCTAAATGACCGTATCGATCCAAGGATCACATATCAACTGATGATGCGTAGATCGGAGGTCCGTAGACCACGATATGGGAAAATGAATGAATCTCTCTGTTTTTAGGTGGTTTTAGGGCCCGGACCGACCCAGCCCGAGGCCCCCTGGGTCATCCCGACCCGGGTCCTGGTCTGGACATTTAGGGAACGACACTGCCCTGTGTGCGCGGCCTAGACCATGCCACCTGGCCTGACCTGGGTGGCCCGACCCGGTGTGGCCGGTCTGACCTGGGCGGCCGGTTGGCCTGGCGCGGGCGCGACCCACATGCAGCCAGCTCGGCGCTGGCCGTGCCGAGCGGAAGGGGGGGGGCTACCCCCTTGATTGGAACCATGGCCCCCACATGGGGGCCGCTCCTTGGCAGCCTGGGGTTACAACCCCCAGTCTTTCCTCCGAAACGGTCAGCCCGGTCCGGCCGGCCGGTACTGCCGTCGCGGGACCGCCGTAATCCCGCCCCTCCGAGGTTCTGGCGACTGGCAGTTCCGGCCGCCCTAGCTTGCTCCGCAGTGGCTTTGAATAGTAGTCCTGTTTGACCGGTGCGGCGCGACAGCGCCGCGGCCCTCCGCCACGGCCCTGCTCCGGCTGCAACATCTTAGTGGTTCTCTGGAACTGTGCGACGGTGTCGTGGCTTTGTTCGACCTCAACGGCGTGGCGCAACGACGCCACGCTTCTTCGCTCGTTCTTCATTGTTTCCACGCGGTTCCATTGCATCTTGTTGCCTTTGCTCGTACAGCAACATGTACAAACATCAAATGGGGAGGAGGGTCAGCCGATTTCGTACGGTCTGACCTCCTCCCGTTATTACGATAACAGGTGGCCTATATAGACGTCGATGAACTGCAATGAATAATCCACAAGAAAAAACAATTATCCCCTACCTCAAAGTTTTGTTGAATGAAGGTTCATCCTGGGAAAAGGACTTTGTGGAAGAAGGCTCCGTAAGTGTCGTCAACGTAGTGGAGAAGAGGATCGTCGGCACCGTGGTAGATGGTGTCGCGTCGTTGATCTCCGGGGAAATAGCATTCTTCATCGTCTTCCGTCGGAGGCCGGCGTTCTTCATCGTTCTTCGCGTTCTCCAACGAAGAAGATGAAGATTCGAAGGCTTTGAGAAATTTCTCTCCCAATCCTTCTCGCACAACGAAAACTAACCCTTAATGAAATAATACTTTTTCTTATTTAATTAACACACACAAGCCAACATTTAATTTAAAATTCGAACTGAATTCCCGAATTAATTACATCGAATAACATAATCAATTAATTAATTTAGAGAGTTGACTTTCATTTAAAGGGGGGGTGTGCGGGTGTGTTACACAATTAAAGGGGGTTTGAGGAAGTTGAAAGGGCGGGGTTCATGTGGGTCCCACCTCTCATTTATCCACACGTGGGTAGGTAGGAAGTAATGGGTCCCACCCCAACTCCTTTACATAGGATATAACTACTTAGATATAAAAAAAAATTGGATGCACAAATTTTATTTTATTCATTACTTAGCCTATTATTATAATAACCACACCCAAGAAAACGCAACTACTAAAAAAGGTGTTCTTGAGAAATTATAGATGTTGTGATTCCATCAGTGTCCTCAGATTTTGATTCTGAGCACCAGTTTAATAGTTAGAAAAACCCGCTCGTTCGTTCACTGAACGCACCCGAGCTACACTTTGGAATTTGATTCCGGGCACACCGGGCCTCGGAATCAGGTGCCATCAGAAACCGTGTTCTTTTATAATCCCAAAGAAAATTAAGAAAAAAATTTCCCTAGAATTTTTCGGGTCTTTACAATTCCATAATTAGGAAAGTGTCTATTGATATTTCATGTGATTATTCGTCTAGTAGAATATTCATGTGAATACGTAAATATAATTATTTGATTTTATCATTATCATATTATACTGATGTTCAGGTTTAAATGGCTTCTGTTTTAGTCTTATAAATTTTCTTATATGTTTATGCTTATTTATGAATGTTTCCTCTATATTGTTATCTTTAATGAGCATCTGAGCTCACCCCATTCTATGATTTATTTTTTCCCAGTATGTGAAAAAGTATATTATGACAGACCTACATGGATAGTCTTTGGGATGACAGTATTGTCTTTGGAAAAAATTTTGTTGTAGTTTTCCATTTTATGATGTAATGTAAACCTTATGAATGTATCTAGAACATCCAAGGCTACTAAACAGATCGGTATTTCAAGACATGATATTTTCTGATCATGCCAATGATACGTAATAATGCACCAACTCGTGGCCTCTGGGGTCAGGGCGTTAAATATTTCCTTATGATTTTCCTTATGTTATTCATGATCATGAGGATGAATTTACTATTTACATAGTTCATAATACTAATCCAATTTAATAAAATTCTTATTTCATTTCATTATTTGAGTTTTTAGGATTGAAAAAATGTTACATGAGTTTCTTTATAATGGTTTCATCACCCCTATCACTTCTCCTTTGGGATCTTAGATTATATCTATTAATGATAAGGCGGGTTCCATAGATTTTTTCTTTAATTATAGATCACTCAATAACATCACTATTAAAAAGATGTATTTTTTACTTATAACAGTGAATTTTTTTTGTCATCTACAGGATGCTCAGTGCTTTTAGAAGATTGATATTTTTTTTAGTTGTAACTAGGTAAAAATAATGAAAGAAGAAATTTTGAGGATATGGATATATAATTGGTTGTAAATTTATGATTTTTGGTTATCCCATTTTAGATAGATGATGCTCCCATTATATTTATGGATCTTATGACTAGAGATCTCAATTCGTATTTGGATAATTTTATGGTTATATTTATCAATGAAATTTTTATATACAGTAAAATATATGAATATCAAGATTAATAACTATGAGTTGTATTATAAAATAAAAAATAAATGAAGTTGTAGGTAAATGATATGAATTATAGTTTTTGGAAATAAATATATATCAGTGTAGTGTCATGGCCAAGGATCCACCAAAACCATTCCCCTAGGTAGTGGGTAACATGGAATCAAGCATGCCTCCCCATATTCCAGAGGTTACCGACTATATGTGAGGTTGTAAAAGTGATATAGTTGGAAGAATATAAACTCATAATACAATGAAACGATTTAAATAGTCAATAAATATACAACAATATTAATATCATAATATAAATATATAGTACCAATACAATGTGGATGTGTAAAAAGATAACTAAATAAGTAATAAGTGGAAGAAAACAATAATTGAACAATTAGTAATTATAATAATCCTTTATAGAAATAATGATAAATGATTCACACCTTTTTGTATTACAATAATAAACATATTGATAAAAGAAATCAATATAGTTGTATAAAGTTACAAAAATGTACAAAATCAGATCTATAAGAATCTCGATCCTATACCCAGAGCTTTGCTCCATATCTCTAACTTGATAAGAAAATCAACAACTAATAGAAGGGTACTTCTCTAATCATTACGTGATCTAAAATAGTTTTCTTAGTTTCCAAAGTTATCCCAAGTATGGGATGAGATAAAAATATTATTAGGATACCACCAACATTGTACATGTGTAATCTGAGAAGTGCTCATTACTAAATAGTTTCATTTTATAAAAAAATAAGACAAATCTGAAACAAATAAACAGCCTGAATAGGTTCCTATATGACACCTAGAGGGCCAACCTGCTTATACAGATCATAAGAAATAAGTCCTAATAGTTACTATATATATATTAGTAATATATATATATATATATATTGTAGTTATATATAAAATCTACCTATATGAACCATGTGTGTGTGGATGAATAATGTCCTTATAACTAGAATACTAGTGCTAGATGAACCAGTACATAACTCAAACATCCATCACCAATCTAAATATCCTACAATTTCATGACATATGGTACATTCCCTATATTCAAATATTGGGAGAGTCATCATGCTACAACAATCAGGATGGGGAGTGTTAATCCATGGAAAACCCTAATTGTGGATCGTGTCACCTCATCCCAAACATTATTTTGTATCACTGGTGTGAGATTCCATGTTTCACATCTTATGTAAGCATGTGTGATTTTACGCCTATATCATCACCCCTTACCATTTTATTACAACTTCTACAAAGTCATGTTATAATTATCACTAGCCTAGGGAATTACCTTCGATCCATTTCATTCTTATAGACCATACACATATATTTATATATAAGAGGAATATTTATTTATAAATCAATTCATTATGATAGAGTTCTTATTTATTTTAATTAATCATTGTCAAAGGCATAGTGATATATATAATTCAATATATCATGAAAATACCTCTCATGCATGTCAATAGTCATGCCAAAGCCCACTATTGCATTACAATTCATTAAATTATGGAAAAAGTCATATATATCTACTGCCAAATTCAAGGTGTCATGGTCAATAATTTTTAAGGACGAAACGATGTTTTATAATCCTTCCTAGAAAATCCATTCACCCAAACCAATTCATTCAATTCATTAATATAAGGAAATTCCTTCCCCAAGGATCAATGGGTCATTTCGAAGATGACATGTTTATATGGAAATTTCTTAAATGGAAAATTGCTTGTATAAGAGGAAAAAACACCAAATTGGTACCTTGGGTGACATGTATTACTCATATATCAAGATCACTTTATTTTTAATAATAAAATGGAAGCAAAATTGTGCTCCAGGAAATTTGAACTGACATGCCTAAATGGAATATTTTAGGTGGCACCCTAATGGGGTGACCATAGAAGGTATGTAAAATGTATAAAAAACTAAAGAAAAAATAAACATGTATATAGATGAGATAGTAAATTAGTCATAAAAAACAATATTATTGGGATTCCGAACAAATTCTAACATACGACATGATAACACATTTAAGAAATTGAAAACAATAATAAGGAAACCTATGTGACCACCATCATCATGGCTATAGTTGAATGATCACTTGATATATGTCTCCAGTTCAAATTATGCATGAGGCGATCTAAGAAATCGTCTACTGCCAAAAAAATTGTTTCAATGATCCATCTCAAAAATAGTTAAAATTATTGAATGGATATCGTTGACAGGATATAATATATTAAGGAAGCATATATAGATAGATCCAATGATTCCAAAGGATTGGGGATCTAAATGGTGTTGAAGAACATACAAGGATGTTTAGATTTAGGTGTATTAGAGCTAAATGGGATATGGAGAACCATTTGTATCTGGTGGAGTAAGAATGGAAAATAGAAAAGGGATTTAAAATAGAAAATATGGCAAAATTACATTTAACCTAAAAATCAATGCTCATGGTTAATTGGAACAATTTCCAAACCACACACAAACTCTGCATGATTTTTCTAGAGAAGGGGCCCACAACAGTTTTATGAAAAATGGTTTGATGAACTATATGTAGAATGTAAAAAATGGCATTTGTCACGTGTCTTCACCAAGCCATACAATTGTTCCCCCGAGGTCACATGGGTGCGGAAAAATCATGTTTCCTGGTCTATTTTATCCATTTTGGAACTCCAGGTTCCGAACTACCCCTAGATTCTCCTGTTACCACCTTATAATTATTAGAAATTCTCATTTTATCCATTTATTGTATTCAAATTGAATTAATATGATCATTAACTTTATTCAAAATAAGTTTCATTACATCCTTCCATAAATAACTAAAATCATCCCTAAAATGTTCGTCTATGGGAAAAGAGGTATAGTTGGCAAATAGTTTTAGCCACTGGGAATGTATATCAGATTCCCACTACCAGGTCTCCTCATGTACTAGTTTTTTCTTTCAGTGAATCCATACCAAAGGAATAAATCTAGCTCGAAGCGTCTTTATGCTCTGATCAACCATACACACGGGAAATCCCTTTAAGGAACTATCTATATATCATTAAACCTCATCAGGATGAAATATATGTGTGATGTTTTAAAATTATTTTTGAATCTCCGATACATGAATGAAAACATACATTGACCATAATTTCTAGGGATGTTACAACTGTTTGGACACATGTTTGATCGATTTCATAAAATTAAAATGTCTAACAAACCTTAGTAATAGCTTACCCTCCTTAGTAATATGTCTATGACCTATCATGGGAGAAGATCACAATAAAACCCAATCGTTTATATTGAAATCAATATGTTGCAGTGTTTTTTGGCTTACAACTATTTTATTAACTAAGATATAAACATGTAATTTATGATCATCTGGACATATTATATAGTCTTCTACATGATATTGGGTCTATGTACTACAGCTTCCCATGCCTCTAGGTTTCACATAGTAGAGCGACAATACGTACAATATAATACTTCATATGGATCCATTTTTAACGTATTCTAAAATCATTTTTTTAGGAAAAATCAATTTGGGGAATGTGTTTCTATTAAGAACCCCAAATATCAAGGATTCATGCAAGGAGAAGTTACTCTAGAACATGAAACATACACTCTATCTATACATTAGTCTATGGGTGATATGTCATGCCCAAAAGTACCTACATACCCAAGGCCTTTGTCAACCCCTTCCAAAAATGTGACATGAAATGAGGGTCTCTTTCAAAAATGATGAAATGATGAGATCTATGAAGACCTACAGCCTCATGAACATACATCATTCCTATCTTGTCTATCATGAAGGTATATCACACTATTAAGAATTTTTAAACCTTGGTTATATGAGAAAAAACAACCCATAATATATCATTTCGACATGGTGATCTTGGTAGACCAATCATGATGTCCATGAAACCATCATCTCATTAACAATAATGAATGGAAAGAGGATGTAGATATACCATTGTTTTGTGATGTTATTTATTCACTTATATTAATGTAGAACATATAGTGATGAATCCGAAAATATCACATTTCATACTAGGACACCAATAAGGGCGTCATGGATCTCGATACATTTAGGTGAGATGGTGGTGGAATGACCGTGATGATGAAAGAAATTTATGCATCAACTATTATATGATGTCTACTGGTACCCATACACACACATGGAACAGTAAGGTTTCATCCCCATATAGGGTACTACCTAATGATATAACATCATCTAATGTGTTTTTACTTAGGACAATAACATTAGTATTAGATAATAGCCTCATTCTAATACATCCCATAAGAGTAGAATTCACCAATATGTCTTAGAGGATAGTATGACCATGAACATATGGAACCTCAATAAGAAACTATAATAATAGCACAATTAGATACCATTAACCACTTGATTCCTGAAATACTTATGTCATATTCTTTCATCTCAGTGTGTAACTACTGAATTTCCCGTACCAAGCATGTAGGCTAGTGCAAAATAAAATTAATAAAGGTAGTAAAGACACCTATGTTTCTTGATACATAGATCCTGCTAGGTGATGATGTATTTTAGGATTTTTAGATCATTGAATTCAAAAAAATTATCTACTTTAAGTTAAGGTATTCAAATGTGTAAGGAATGAACAACAACATCGAGCCCGAGTTCGTGCATCGACTAATTTCACTCATGATGCGTCAACTAATGAGACTCATATGTGATAACGGGATCATCCTGTATCATAATAGCTCGAATCCTGATTCATTATGGGTCAAAATATTCAATATTGTTCATGCCTAGATCTAGAATAACCAGTATTGACACTAAAGTCAATTGAATCGTCAACTCCTAAGAGGTTACTTCATTATCTTCACACCAAAAAAAGTTTCACACCATTCTTTTTCAATACAGTTAGAGATATTGCAAGTCATTATAAATCATGGATGAAGAATAAATAATATCAAGAATGATATAATAAATTATTGATGTCTAAAATGATCCTAGACTACTCCTAACAAAAAATATCACTCTCTTTCTCTAGGTCCAATTAAATTCCTGACTATGAGATTATGGGACCTATGAAGTGTAATTTTTCAATCCAAAAGTTGAATTTTCTGACAATCACATAGAGAATGTTCTCTTCAGTGTATTCTTTTTGATCTCAATATGTGTTTCATGGTCATTTCTGAAGCATGAATATATCCAGATATCTTAAACAAATAATACCACAAATGCGTCCAGATACGATTGAAAAACTAGATTCTTAAGAGACCTAAATAATGTTGTTGCGTTCATGAGCCCAAACAGCATGACCATGTACACATATAGACTTTAACATCTATTTGAATCTGTATGCGGTCTATCAAATATCCTGAAATACACAATAAGATATAAAAACCTCAAATATATCACTGAATACAATATCTGTCCTTAGAGATATCAAATAGATAATCTATTCTAGGTAGTGGTTCCTTATTCATTGTAGTGTGTTGATTAAAATTAATGTAATTGACCCATAGCCTATGGGAACTTCCTGTCCTCATGGAAAAAAGATCCATTGAACCTCCGGAGAAGTTATGGGGAATACAAATCTTTTATCCTCCGAATCCTTCAATAACATCTTAAGCTCCTGAAGCTCCTTCAGTGCCATCTTTATGGACAAATAGTCACTAGTGTTGTTCTTGGAACAAGGAAAATACTAAACTATATCTCTTGTATCAGAGGTAGACCATTTCAGTAGTCCCGAATGAAGACTCTCAAATTATCCACTATATGAGGAAATATAAAGGGTTTTAACACATTTTTGTCAAGCAAAATAGTGATAATCTATGGAGTTAAATTACCTAGACCATTATTCTGGTTCATAATCTTGTCACAATGAGAACCAATTCACCATTATGGACATGAATAATGTTTCATGGTGATATATAATTAACCATCCTATGATATATGTTAATATGGGATCGATAGGTAACTATCCATCCCAGAACAATGATTATGTAAAAATCTTATTATCACGGGTATTGAGATTCCAAATGAAAAGGTAACCACCTATCTCAAGGAAAAATTCCCTAAAATGACGAATTCCCTTTGAATTGATACCTATTGATGCATCGAGCATCACGATTCTAGGAAAGTTCTCATAAATGATGCTCAACCATCAGATTATAGACATAGATTGAAATATGTTACACACACCCATGTCAAATCATGCAGATACTAATGTAGATGAAACTAGAATATAACCTCAAACTATATAATTTCAAACGCTCTTCTCCTGTAGTAGAAGTAGTACTTCATGCAATCGGCCTATACTAGGGCCCCGATTCATTAACTAACATAGTTGAGTAAGCCTGCTATACAATAAATGAGAATCATAACTCTGAATGCCTCTATCAGGACCTCTACCTCACCTGATTGACCTATGGTATTCTATGTTTATTCCATTTATAATAATACTTTCCACACATCTGATTTGGGAGTAGGTTAGTATTCCCACTCACTTGGCATAGGAGGGAAATTTTTACCGAAGCGCTGGATTTGGAATATCTTTCAATATATTTTAGAATCAACTAGATATCATAATTAGTGAGTCTTCATGGTTCCCTATTCCTCACACTAGTGTCAAATAAATATACTCAATTCACATGGACCCTAATTTTTGATACCTCTATGATTATTCTCAAAATCATTTGTTCACCCAGAAGAAGAATCATTGATAACTCTATGTGTTGAACCATCCTGGCTCACACCTTCAATACCCTTCATGTCCCACTATATAATTATGGAATGATTAACGATTTATGAAATGGTTTTCAACCAAAATACATTCACATTTGATCTAATGACTTATATATACCCATCATCGAATCACCTGGTTTTAATAAGATCTTAAGACATTGGAGTAGAATCAAACCATTATAGCATTGTAAAATAGGTAGAGTATACCCTACATGACACACTCTCCTACTGAAGGATCATGAAATCTATAGATCTATCATCTCAAAGAGTATGGAAAAGGAAATAATCATAAGATATCATATATAAATATTTCTATACCATGTTATGATGACAATCCACCTGGGTGATTACATCCTCCCACCATTTAATATAACCACGAAGCATATAAGCCTCAAGCTCGACCCTCCACTATGGATGTGTCATTAGATGATCGAATATAGATAATATAGCTCTATCTCAAGACACTACAACATGATGTCTCCCATCCCACAAATATATGGGAGGTTGATGATACTGAAAATCATGATTCAACTTTTCAATATTAACTCTAGGTTGAAATACACCTTGTATACTTTGAAGATTATGAAAAGACTCTTTCACAACATGGAATTAATGACCATCTCTAATATAGAAAGAGGAGACACACATGGCTCTATAGGACGAATTACTGACATCTCATGATTCAAAACCTTAGTTACATTGTGATGACCACATTCTTGGAATATGAAAAAATAACTTCACTTACACATGAAACTACAATTACAAAAACAAACCTCAGAAGTGATTTAATAAATTTTGATGATTATAATAATGAAACTAGGATAGGTATAAATTATTCTTATAAGAATGATTAGGCCTCTCTGCGTATATCAAAATCCAGGTCTATGTAGGAGAACAAACCATATTATCCATAAAAATTCAAGAGATCCCCAATACCCACTAGTAATGTTTTGTTCATGTCCATGTTTTTAGGCATGACATATATATTATTGGTATTTTTACATATAAATCATATTCATTTTGAATTATATCTTTTTCAAATATTAAATCAATTTATATGATAGTAATAATTGTTTTTTTGATTTTGAACGCATAACTACCATGACTCCTTATGAAACAACTATGGCATCGACATAAACCACACCATTACACGTTCCAGCTCATGAGACCGATGGTCCATAGATCAGTGTTTTATAAATGAATTATTATGGTTTCTTCTTTATCCTATTCAAGAAAACGCTATTAGGTTATGTAATTCCCTATATATATGAATTATGTTTTCTAATATCTATAAGAATATTCAACAAAATTCAATATATTCAAGGAATTGATAAATAAGCAATAGGAAAATGCACTGTGAAAGTATATTTGACCTTGAAAATGCATGGAATTTTAATCATACTATCCCTATCATGGTACAATATCTAATGTAGATACTATAATTTCATTAGGATATAGTAATGAAATATTAATTTCAATAACACCAATATCAATAAAATTATAATTCAATTGTATCTCCTAATGTTGATATTATATCAATAGTAATAGTAAAAATATAAATAATTAAGGTAACTCATAGTTTACCCTAAACATGGATTTTTTATTCCAACATATGACTTATTACCAACTTCCAACCATTCACAATCTCCAATCTATTTTTCACAAATGATAATTCATTGAGGGATCCCATTCGAAACAATATTTTAATGTCCCAACCCAGGAGCCACTTAATATGGGTCAAGAATTGGTGGGTCACATGGCCTCAAGAGCACCTCCCTATATTCCAAATGCATCACAATATCTGATAGGATATGATGGTGGTACATTGAAGAGTCTATAAACTCATCTTATAATGGAATTTTGGAAATATCCATTAATAGTACAAAAGTAACAGAAACATAATATAAATAGACAGATTAAATGAACATTGGAAGCATAAATAGATAACTAACTCTGTTAGCAGTGGATGAAAATGATAAATTAAAAAATGTTAATAATAAAAAAGACTTTATGGTATATTTTATTACATGATGAATGGAATATAGTAATACAAAAATGAACAAGAACATAAAAGCATGTTTTAAAGTAGAACAAAAATAAAAAAACATCTCAATAATAATCCCAAGCCTAAAACTAGTCCTCTAATCCTCATCTCCAACTAGGTATGAAAATAAAAAATATATAGTAGGTGGTTTTACCTTATAAATACACGAAGAATGATTGTATTTGGGTGTACCAAAGGTAGCATGAGTATGGTTTGAGATAAAAATCATTGTTGGCCACCATAGATGGTGTCTCCATGAAATCAGAGCAGTGATCAATACTAAGTATTGTACAGGTATAATAGAAAAGTAAGAGAAAGATAAAACAAATAACCCTCTCACTCGTGTTCCAATAAGACACATGGAGCTTCAACATGCATCAGACCATGGATTGAAAGAGGTAAGAATAGTTACTATAGTAGTAATATATATTTAGCATAGTTATATATTGCATCCATCTATATGATCCTAGTGCATACAGATCACTAATAGAAATATACCTGGAATACTAGTTTCATCTATATTGGGGCTTAACATAGACATCCATCACCATTTTAATGAGCCTATAATCTCATATAATATAGTAGATTCCCAATATCTCATTTTAGTGAGATATTCCATTCAACAACACTCAGGATGGCGAGTGGACCTCCATGTAAACACTCTAATTATGGATCATTGGGCCTCATCAAAATGTCTATATAGTATCACTGGTATGAGTTTCTATACTCAACACATGATGTAAGATATTGTTATTTACTTTCTGAATCATCACCCTGCACTATCATATCAAATCCCTCATAACATCATATTATATTGATAACATGCATTGGGAATTACCTCCAATCCATTTCTTTCATATGGCCCATATATATTTATATAATTATATTAGAGATGCATATTTATTTATTAATCAATACAAATGTAATGAATTATTATGTATTTTAATTAATTATTATCAATGGCGTATCCATTTATATAGTTCAATATTTGAGAAAAAGATATCTCATGCATTTAATTTGTGAATACAATGTCCATTATGGTATTTGAATTAATTAAAACATTGATAAAAAGAAATGTGTCTCATGATTCAATTGGAAGGGTTTATGGTCAATACAATTAAAGACTCCACCGGATTTTATAATATGTCCTAAAAAATCTATTCACCCACCCCAATTCTAATCATTAATACTTAGTAATTACATAACTAAGGCTCATGGGTTACTTAGAAGATGACATGTTATAATGAAATTACATACATCGGAAATTAAATGTAAAAGAGGGACAAAAAATAAGAGGTACCTTGGGTCACATTTAATATAGATATACCAATGGAATATTGATTTTAAAACTAATCCTAAATTTTAATTATGGTTCCTGCAATTTGAACCAATATGCCAAAAATGAAAAAAATGTGCCAAACCCATCGTGTGGCCATATAAGGTTTCTATGGGTTTGAGCCCCCCAAAAAAGACTCAATAAACATTTTTCTTGGTTAAATGGTAGTATATACATGAATTAATAAATATAATTCAGATGCTGAATTAAAACCACCATACGACATGACTATAAAATATAAAAACATCCAAAATTAAAATGGAATAAATTGTTACCACCCACCTCAAGGTAGTAGATTAATCATTGCTTTATACTAGCCTTATCTTTAAAGTATGTTGGAAGAGATAAAAGAGAATATAAAATTACCTAAAAATATGGTAAATGAGACTTAATGTAAATAGATAAAAAGATGGAATGATTAACCATGAAAGAAGTTGATAGTTTAAGGGAGCTAACCAAGATGGATCCATGTTTTTGATAGATTTAGGATCAGACACTAGTTGAATAACATAAAAGGATGCCTATATTTATCTATTTCTTTGAGCTCAAATAGAGGATGCAAACATTTTCTATCTACTTGAGGATCATTGAAAAAGCGATAAGATTTTGAAAATAAAATATTGGGGTATAAATTACTTTTCACCCCAAAAAACAAAGTAATCACTTTCCAAACCATGCACCAATCATGACCGATATCATATTGAGAAGTGGTGACCCACATGATTATTAACACAATTTTACTAACCCATATAATTCAATACAAATATTCACTATACTATATCTGAATCCATCTTCACACCTATGTTCCCCCAGTCTCTTTGGTGCATAAAATCCATGTCTCCCAATATTTTTTCCCATTTCAGAACTATGGGCTTTGAATGAGCCCTCGTCACTCCCATGAACACTTAATCTTGGTTATAAATCGTTATATTGGTTGTTTATGATATTCAAATTAAAAAAAATTTAGTACATTCGTTTAAAAGATAGTGTGTTACAATTTTAAAAGGCATATATTTTTTAAATAAGGAATAATGATTGATCCTATTAAAATAATAGTGATAAATGAGTAGTAATAACTAAACAAATTCATATGGTATTATTTTTTCATTGATGTGGGCATATATCTATAGTTTATTGAAAAAATTCTTTTTTTTATCTATATGGGATTATTTCTCCACTTCTATCCATGCCAAAAAATATATATTAGTTTTTAATAGTGATGATTCATTGAAAAACCATTTTGTGATTATTTTATAGTGATTGACTTATCAATTATAAATCGCTTCAATTGAACACCCATGAGTATAACTATCCCAAACACGAGTTTGGGTTTGAAATAAATGTATTTTTTTTAATTAACTAGAGAAATAATCTCTATTTAGAGAAACGCGAAATATATTCAGATAATTAATGTTTACATTATATATTTTCTCCAAAACAGTTGAACATGAGATACATAAGATATCTATAACTGATTAAGTATTATTATTACATAATTTACTAACAACCAAGTAATTAAAAAAAATTAGTAAATTCCTTAAGAAGAAAATATATTTCATTATAAACTATGTTACATAATGAAAATTATTTGTTATTTAATGATTTAATAAATCATCGGATAGGAAGGTATTATCTTGAAACTCATACTCAATTGACTTTTGTATCCTGAAATTCATAATTGTAAAATATAATTAACAAATCACAGAAGTATGATCATTGTTTGTAATAATGTATATAATTTGTTAAAAATGAAATGTTTCATGAGTTTAATATGAATACCTAATTTTTTATTTAAAATTAAATGAGATTTTATGTTATAACTAATACCATGTTCTATAAGGATGTGTTATATGAGGTGCAGAAATATATATTTTTCATCATCGATGTATTAAGATGCATAAAGACCCTTCAGAATATGTTTTGTTGGAATGTGTGAAGAATAATATTTTTTATATTACTAATAAATGTTTAACATTTAGATATATAAAACTAAGAAAACAACTACCAAAGTGGGTACTTCATAATATTCCTGACTCAGTAGAAATCGATGAATATATCGATTAAATTTGTGGTGGGATTACCAAATAAATTTCGATGTAATAATGTAATTTTGGTTACTATTGAAAGTATTAATAATCCTTGAATTTTATTCCTATTCAACCGACTATGTCTGTGGATCAATATTATAGAACTTATATTAATGATGTAGTCCAATTACATTGATTTTCCATCTCTCTTACATCCGTTCATGATACTATGTTTACATAAAAATTTTTAAATGACTACAAAAGTCCATGGGAATTGAATTAAATTTCAATATAAAATTTCATCATCAATGTTACTAGAAATCAGAGCATAAAATTTAGATTTTAAAAGATATGTTTCGAGCATTCTCATTATGATCTCATGGATGTTTGTATCAACATATGACATCAAATTAATCTTATATAATTAATATTTTTATCTGAGAATACATATGGTACCTTTGGAGGAATTTTGTGGAAATTACTATCAATATAAAACATGTTCAGTCAAAGTCTATGAGATCAAATTGTGGGGACCAGATTTTTTAGAATTGACAGTTGGGAAAGTAAATTTGATTTTGCACTGCATGAGTGTAGTAGGTAAGAATAAATATGTGATTTTGATTACAATAAGAAATAAAATTTATCAGAGGTTGTTGATCATTTTTTTTAATATTATCCTTAGAAAAGTGTCTTCTATTTTGGTAAAGGGAAATTGTTTTATATGGTTTATTTTTCCAAATTAAATTCTACAAAATTTTGGATATGATTTTAATAGATTGTACTTACCTATATATCGATAATAGATACATTATATTTTTCCGGTTTATTTTCTAAGTAATTATATAGCATATTCATGTTAGGTTTGGAGCCCTAATGATCTAATGTTATTATAGAATATATCATATATATAAAATATGGATCTGATTGTAGATAAAAATGATAAGGTAGAGGTAAATAATGTTATTCTCCATGATATGTTTTTATGGAACAACATTATGATTGTGGAAGTAACACTGGAATCATACAAATCTATTAGGAAAAAATAACCTCACTTATTTATGTAATTAGTATATTACAGTGGACATAATTTCATAATGGGAGATGAATATGACATCTCAAAAAATTATAGAAATAAATTAATCTTATTATTCATAAGTATTTATTTTATGGATTCATTTTTATCATATTTTTATATATGAATACATTATTCTTCAGTCAATAAATAAGAATAATTTTATTAAAATAAATAGGATTTTTCAAGAAATACATGGTTTTATTTCAAAGATAAATTTCATAATTTTTAAATTTTAACTTGACAAAAATAAATACATTATGGAATGAACATACCAAATATATCATATGGTTATTTTTTAGGATTTTTTCAAAATATTGGTTTATGTGTGAATTCTGAAAAATATAAATGGTTTGAAATTTATTTTTTATTAAAATTAATTAATTTAGAAGTCCCATTATATTTTTATGTAGTTTGATAAAACAAATATGAAAATTTAGATTAAAAAATATAAATAATCATATAATAATAGACATTGTTTTTGAATTCTATGTGTGTTCATTTTTGTCCATAAAAAAACAATTTTTATAAAAAAAAATTTCATTGTGTTTTGATCACATATTATGAAATTAATTTCGACCACTTATAAAAATTGAATAGTGAAATTTTTTTTCCATATTTATAATAATTATTTTAAAATTTAGTAATTATTTCAATTTGTTTTTTCATCATTATGAATACCAAAATTGGTAAAAACAATTATTACGATTATAAAGGGTAGGTTAGGTTATCTACAGTTTCATCTTAATTTTTTGGATGTTGGTATGTTTAACCACATAACCATATTTTAGTGATTTTATTGTTTTGGAACACATTTTAATTATTATTAACTTATAATTAAAAAATGATTAGAAAATTTATATGTGTGTCACTACTCTCACATATAAAATTGAACATCCACACTTCCCTTTTATCACCTTTTTTAACACTAGTTTACCCATTAACTACAAATATATATTCAAATAATCTGTACACATGTCTTATAAGACCTTTTATTCTCATATTACCAGTCATATTCTTCTTATTGCTTAGAAAAATGGAGGCACCTGAGGAGAAGGTATAAGTTCTAACCAGCTTATTTATTGTTTATTTCATATTCAAACTCCTACAATAAATCATAAAACGTGATATAATAATGAAATTAATATATTATATATAAAAAATAATTATTATATTAATTTTATTACCCTTTTAACACCTTTCCCATCCTATACAAAATTAAATCATCGCATATTATTACTTGAGGAATATCACCACTCTGAAATGATGTGTTTCAGTTTTCTACATTGGATCATATGGATAATTAAAATGATGAAAAATGAATACATATATTATTTACAAATAATTATTATTCTTTAAAACTAAATAACAGTTACCTTCTTACAGTAACATCAATTATATAATAATAACATCACCCTTCTGTATATTTGGACTATCACTACCATGAAGTGATGTGATTTGTTTTTCATCTCCACCTTAAAAGGATTTTTATAAGGAAAATATTAATGAATGCATATTTCATTTAAATTTTTTTATTAATATAAAACTAAAATATTATATATTTTATTTATTTTCCACTAGTTATAAAAATTAAAAATCCATTCATCTGTGTGTATGGACTACCATCTCCTGGAAGCAACTTGGATCCTTTTTCATGACCAATATGAATAGTTGATTTTAAAAGCGTATCTAATGTATAAATATGATAAATATAACTTGTTTATGATTTTATGTAGATTAAAAACAACCCTTTTTATCATTGTACATATACAGATGTTTTTTATATGTTATAATCTGAGCAATCCAAAAACAATAAACATAAAATTAATAGTTTTAATGACTAAATTAATTATGGAAATACATTTTATAAATAGAATAATATTACTGAAATGAACAAGATAATGGATAATAATATTGTACTAAGATCATATAATGTTATTATTTAGTATTTCGAGAATGTATGAAGTTAAAAATTCCTTAAATTAAAGTATTTTTCATAAATTTATAATTTTAATATATTCCTTGAAAATATTTCTCCTCCAAATAAATGTTGTTAATGTTTTTTTAAAATTTTAATATCTATAAACAAATTATTATTATTTTTTTAAAATTTTTTTGAGTTTTTTTTAAATGGTTTAATTAGGAATATTTTAAATATTTACCATATATTCCATTTTTTTAATGTTACCAATTAATGTTTTTTAACATAAACAACTTAGATAAATTCTCCAACAATCATAGATATTATTTATTATCATGATTACTATTCAATTTTACATGGTTATTTTCAAAGAATATATTTTCTGTCAATATTTTTGGATTTTTTAGTTTTAATATTTTTAATGAAATATAAATTTTTCTCCACTTTATGAGTTAACTGAATATATTATTGTATATGGGATTGAATACAAATTAAAATGTGTTTTATAATTAAGGTTCTATATATATATTTTTATTTAGCATATGGTTATTGTAAATTTTATAAGAATGATGTGTGATCCTGTTATAACTCTGATGATGTCTGAGGAGGGTATATTTCTACATTTTATTAGGAGATGTGATGATTTTTTATAATGATATGATACTCCATAGAGATATTATAATTATCATGTTAGGTTATTTCATTGTATGGGTGAATATAAGGATAATTCTCCAAGTTACAGACATTATATACATTCAATTATTTATTAAGAAATATGTTTATTTAAAAAGATTTGGAAATGAGATTATGTTTTTAAGTAATTTTTATGACTTTTTTAAATAAATAATAAATTATTCTTTTTCAAATAATGTTATTAATGGGTTTTCATGTTTTCTGAGAAACCCTTAGGGTTATTATTTTTACTTTATGATAAAATATGAAATGATTAATGAAATTTATTAATCAATCATGTTAGTTTATTCGAAATTTCGAAGGATATTTGATGTTAAATATTTATTACTAAAAAGGAAGTATTTCTTTTGGTATTTTAATGTTTAAAAGTCGATTGATGGGATTCATTTTTTTATGTCCGTTATTGAGAATTTTTTTCCTAATATGTTATCTAATTATTTTCTATAGGTAATAAAGATGTCTTGAAATTTTAATATAGTGACTGTTCAAGATATGAGAGTTAATTTGAAATAAGGAAGTGTTTATTAAAAAATAAATTGTTTATTGGGAAAATTGTACACATTGTGGAAACATCATCCTTTTAATGTAATTTTTTTACAAATTTTCTAAAACACTAAACTGAAATGATCCTAAACATTTAGGAAAGTGATACCCCTATTATAAAAAATCTATTAATTGATTGATTAATGTAGTGGTAATCATATAAATGACCTTATAGGAGGTGGTATGGAATCATGATTTAGGAAAAGAGGAACGAGGGTCATGCACGTGTAGATTCCAAGGGAATATTATTCAATGACTACATCAGAAAGGTACACAGGTTCGATCAATCACATAATTATATAGTTCTTTATTATGGAGTTCCATAATTTTCTAGTTATACCCCTTTTTATGGAGTTACTATTTTTTGGTGCATTTCTTTTTTGGGATTGAGGCCCAAAATGAAATGAAATTTTATTTCTATATATAAATTGAGGTGAGGTTCTGAGATTGGATCATGGAAAATACCTAATATCTTTACATACTTCATAAGTCCTATATGATTGATTATTTTCTGGTAAAAGATATAAAATGATAATTATTCCAATTTATAGTTGATCAATGAGTTGTATTTATAGGGGTGTTATGGGTGAAAAATATTGTGCTAGGAATATGAGATAGTATGAGATGTTCTAAAGTTGTGAATGGTAGGAAGAGTACAATATGTCTTCCTCATATCATTCCATGGGTGGGGGTATTATTTAGTGATTCTAGTATAAAAATTGGCCACATCATTAGAAGTTATGTACTATTCCTCTAAGAGAGTTATATCAATTTTTTAGGTTTGGAAAACTCTAATGAATATTTTCTATGATGTCAAAAAAAGAATCATACATGGAATTTAGGAGAATTTAATGATCATGGAATTAATATGAGGGACCTTTTACTGACATTCGAGATATTATAGAATAGTTGGATATATTATTATGTTAAGAATCAAATGATCAATTAGAGAATAAATTGGATTTAATTTCCTAATTGATTTATGGTTTCGAGAGTAATGTTTATATGTACGATGTATTCGGTGTTTATTTTCTGGATTAGGTTCTGGCTTGAATTGGGGTGGGATAATACATAGTGAGAGGTAAATTTCTGATTATATGTACTCTTTCTACTATATAGTTTCATATGGGAACTTCTCTTTATTTTTTCTCAAATAAAATTATATTTAGTTTATATTTGACTTATTAATTTCTTCCCAACCAAGTAATCCCTTGAAAGCCCTCTTGTAAATCGATATGGTTATAAAGAAAGAATCCTAGAGTTTCTTATAGTCATTATAAGATATAGAAATCAACTGGATTTTTTTATTAATTTAATGGAAACAATTAATTAAATCATCATCATATATTGGATAATTGGTTTAAATGATCTCTTAAACTTCTACCGCTTGTTAGTCCCCATTACCTATCTTAAGGTAAATGAGTTTGTTTTGACTAGGGAATGGGATTTTGGACCCAGAATAATCAGACCATACCTCAATCATATTAGGACCCGTATAGATCAGATGGAATGAATATATCTTTCAGATTTCAAGGAGACCATTCTATCAACAATTTATTATATCAGGTAAAATTGTTGGGATGTTTTCTAGTGTATTGTTTATGGATTCCCCCAAAAAGTACAATTGATTTTCAAATTTAACTCATTCTCGGTGTACATCCTATATTGATTCATTTATATCATAAAATTGGTGGGTAGTATATTTTTTCATCCTAGAACATATTGTTTGGGTGATATTCTCATATTATCTATGATTATATATGATAGTATTTGTTAATTGAGGATTACTCGAATATATATTAGGTTATAGAGATGAATATGAATCCACTTCAAATAGTATAAAATATTCTTGATCAGTTTTAGAGGATCTTAGTTGTTCTCCATGATTGAAATGAAATATGGATATCTTAAATTATGCGTTAAGAATATAGATGTGTGAAATATATAATTTCATATAATTGACAGATTATATGAGTATCTCATTATGTCTTTTGGGTTGACGAATTCCTCAATGGTGTTCATGGGTATCATGAAGCAAAATTTTCATTCCTGCAAAGAATACATTAGGATTATTTTTTTAATAACATCATTATACCAAAAATTAAATAAGATTTAAATTTAATTATACATGAGAATATGATGACTATAATTTGAGTGCATCATCTCCATTGGGTTTTTTCTATGTTTTATTTATATAGCTGAAAAATACTTTTTCTCGACCACTTGATCCCCAATGTTGGAATAACAATAGATCTAGAGAATGTGAAATTTTCTAATGTGTGGGGACTAACTATTAAAAAAAATTATTTAGTTATTTCATGGGGTTTTTAGGTATACTATAACAGGTTAATTCAGGTATTATCTCAATATGATGTTCCCGTGATATTGCTAAAAAATAAAGGATTCATGTTTGGTTTGAAGAATTAGTGATTATGGGATTTTAATGAATTAAAAAAATTGTTTACATATAAAAAAAGTTATTTATTCTATTTTTATATTATAGGAGTTTTCTTAGGGGATTTTTGGATTTTGGAAGACCACTTAGTCACATACAGGTGTCATGAAATATGACCCTATGAACAAAACTACTTTACTCTCGAACTAATGTTAGTTGTTATCATTATTTCCATGAAGTGTTTTTTTAATTTTATCATTAGTGGTATATTTTTCATTTAAAATGACCCTAAAATGATAATAAATTTTATCTTAGAGATATATAGACATTCAAAAGATAATTTCAGTTAGGAGCTTAAAGGCATTCTATTTTGAGAGGGCATATGCTCTACGGAATGGAAATGTTCTTGAGGTGTCTCTTTAATTTAAAACATTACAATTTTTAACTCAAATAAAAATAGAGTTGAATATTATAGTGATATTTTTTGAAAAATAGAATATGGGTGTGTTTGAGGATCAAGTGGTGGTAACCTATGATCCCTTATTCATCAGTTCTTCATTAGAGGATTTAGTGAAATTTTACTATGAATTTGATTAATTTTTTCAGGTGATGAGAGAGAAATTTATGGGAGATGATAATTTACTTGGTGGTTAAATGGATAAGAATGGAATACTTCATATTCTTGAAAGAGTGTTTCTTCTCACATCCATTTGGGAAGATTTTGTGTTGTAATATTAGGAATTGTAGTGGTAAATACACACAGTATCAACCAAGATGCATCATGGATGGGCTCCATGCATAAAGAAGTATGTTTCTTGGTTCTTAAATCACTTTCTAGATAATCATAGTGAAAAGGGGAATAACAATTACATTTTATATTATTATATCCTCTTTTAATACTCTTGTGTCAGTGGGATTTGGTTAACATAAATTTTATCATGGGACTACCTATGACTATGATTAGTCTATATGTAATGTGTTGAGTGCATGACTGACTAAATAAGGACACACAATTCTTGCCTAATTTATAACCCAATTTTGTCGATCGGTTGAGTATGATGTTTTTATTGGAAATAAATATATTTAATAGTATTCCTAAGAGTATCATCTAAATTTGGGGTTCAGATTTCATGTCATAGTTTTTTCAAGGATAGTATATGGTGTTGGTATTAAAACCAAATTTATGCACAACAAATCATTCATAGAGAAATGGAAAATCTGAGAGGAAAATATAGATTGTAGAGGATATTCTCAAAGCTTGTGTTCATGATATTATTGGGTCAGGGGATGACTATATGGACCTGATAGAGTGTGAATATAATATCAACTACTGTGAATTTTATTCCTATATATTTTTTGTAGCATTTTTTGGATGATCATTTCATTCTACATTATGATGGATTGAAATTGGTGTGTCAGTAGTGATTAGGACATGCATAGTGAAGGAAACTTTTGATTGATTGATGTTGATATAGATGTTGTTGTTTAACAGAGATAGATGAAAAAATTGGTTTTCTATGTAGAGGTAATAACCCATTAAGTTTAATAGGGGTGATTTTGTCATCTTTTGGGTCTCACCTTGATCAAGGAATTACCATTTGGGGAAACAGGGAAATCTATTTCCGTGGTTTTTTGGATAATTAAATATAGATGAAAAAATTAGGATAGTAGAAGATAAGTCGGATCTACCTCCATGTAATTTAAGAATCAATATTTTTAACATTTATTACACCATAAGTAATATGAGATGGACAATATCAACATGTTGGATAGTTAGGATGTTTAACTAGAGGCAGATTCCTCATTCGAGGAATAATCATTTTTGATTATAGACCAATGTGGGAAAGTGATATAAGGGAAAAAACTCTTGCATTTTTATTTTTTTTATCATGGAAGGATTCTGTAAGACAATTGGGAATGATATTCATATGTTCGAGCATATTGTCCACAGTTGTTTAGAGGAAACTCCTAGGGATGCTTTTCATTGTTGAGAATACCATTGAGGGGGAATTTTTAACTCCCCTAAAATTTATTGTGTTTCATTAATTAATTTTTATCTATCCATGTCTATTTTATCAATTAATGGATATTTAGGAGCTCATGTAATATTAGGAGTGTGTTCGAGATGAACATGGGTGACGTACCACTAAAATTCTATAGGGTATGCAAACATCAAAGTAATTCTCCACCAGATAGTTAGTGGTATAACTAGAATCCATAAAATTTATCCATACCCACTATACTTTTGACTATCTATAAACTCACTAGTGAGAGATAGTTTCTAGAAAATTTTTTTATAGACAATATTTTTATTGAGTTAATAATTTTAATTTTAATTGAAACACCTCTTATTCCCCTCCCTTCTTCTCCATATCCCTCACATGATCTATATTAATACATGTGCGATCTCTTTATTTATTTCTCTCCCTGTATATATCTTATTTAATGTCATAATTGACATTATTAGATGAATCCTTTATTTTTTTTATCCTCATCTTACACCTAGATTCTTAATTCATCATTTTCCCTCTGGCTGGAATCCAATTGTGATGAATTTTGTGTTGATACTAGAGATTTAGTTCATCATGATTGATTTGGGATACCATTCATTGAAATTCGACTCTATTAGTCTTCATGTAGTAATTAAGAACCAAAATAATACTTTTATATAATGATGAACAACTTGATTGAGAAATGTGTTCATGTATATCCCTATGAGATATCTTATTCGTTACTTGATTGTAATTTGTTTTAATGCATTTCAAAATGATTATTTTTTTGTGTAACTTGGATACCATGTGGTAGAACTTGTAACCATAGGAGAAATATTATTTTACCTAGTGTGATGATTTTTTATTTGGGTTTAATGATAGGCCTGATATACATAATTGGGATTTTTCAGTGATGGAATATATTGTGATAATTAATTTGATTGTATGTTGCTTTACATAATGTGATTATAAAGTCATGGGATGATATGTCTATCATAATTTGGAAAATATGATGGATATCCGTTGATTATATGGTTGTGTCATAAAATTAATTATGTTACCTTTATCAGATTATGTGAATTTTTTGATATAGAAAATCTCCAAATAAGGTTATGATGTTGGAAGGAATGTGATATGTGGTAGCATGGTTAATACATGATGTCCTAAACAGTAGCATAAATACATATGTTTTATTTCTATTGATTTCATAAAAATTTATATACACATGTTTTACGTATGTTAAAGATATATTGGTGGTTTTCTTCTAGGATTACACTCACACCTTGCACAAGAATGTTGGTTCACATGTGTGGTTTATCATTAGGGATTATAATATGTGACATGGTACTGTGTTTGGTGGTTGAGTAGGTGAGGTAGGGTAGGACGAGGTGATACTAAGATAGACTCCTAAATCATTAGGTTGCATGCATCATTTATATTTTTTATAACATTTTTAGATTGGTTCATTGATCCACCACATGTATAGACCCTATTGACTCTAGGTTTCTTCTTTAATTCATCTTGTTACTACATGGATATTATTTTTAATATTTCTCCCTTTTTATTTTTGTGGGTTTTTATTTAGTTACTTATTATTTTTTCAATTGTAATTGATAATTTGTAATATTCCACTAATGACATAATATCTCGATGTTTTCTTTATAAACCTCACCTATAGTTTACAAACTATTGCATATAGGGAGGTGTTAATGTTGTTTTGTGGATAATCAACCCATATTTGGTGTTTCAGAATACGGTGTTATAAATATGATTAATGAGAATTGGTGTCACCCTACCAAGTCCTCATGATTAACCCCCACATACATATAATTTATATATATACGATTCACATTTCATTATGTATGAAAAGTATAATTTTTTATGATTAAAAAAATATGAGATCATGGATGAAAATAGTTTTAATTTTTTTGTGTTCTTTTATTGATCATACTTGTACATTGTTGACCCAATGAGTGATCATCATGAAATTTTATGAATTAATATTTTTACTTAGAATGATATAATAGATTTCTTCCATGGATTTGTTTTTTGTATTTATTTATCAACCTCCATTGATGGAAATGACATTCATAATACCAAATGTGGTGTAAAAGTGAGATAACTATATTAAAGGAATATATAATATTGTTAATATGTTTTTATAGGATGATGTGATATTTAATCAGTAATAATGTGTTATACTATGTTTATGGGATGATTGGATGAGATTTGGCGATATGTGAAGTGTTTTGAAATATTAATATATTATTCACACTAATCATATGTATAATAGATGTTTGGAATACATTTATGTATCATACACACTAATGGTAATATATTGGGTTTAAATAAATTGTTTTTTCAAGATCTCAAACATGACCATATTTTTATGGGTCACCTAATGGAATGTTTTAAAGGAATTATGGTCTGGGTATATGTAAATTATATATATATATATATATATTCTGTTTGAAAATTGTGGGAGTGTAGGGTAATGGTATAATATGAATTGATTTTTAATGGATTAATGACAACAGTATATAGAAATTGTATATAAATTGACATAAATAAAAAGTAAATGACGAGAAATTAATGGATAAATTTTTTCATTGAGGTATAAAATTATGATTTTTTCTGTGTAAAATTGAGAATATCTACTATAGAATATTTAGATATGTTTTAATGGTCATACAAATTCATTGAAGAGTTTTGGTGAAGATAATTATACTGATGTATATTTGGAAACAGATTTGTGATATATCACTTAAGGTGATATTAATCAATCATATTCTAAGATATTAATAATAAAAGAAATATATGGAAGGAATAATTTGTGTAAAATTAACTCCACATATAAATTTGAGAAAATTAGAGATCTATCAGTGCTTTTTCATAGATGAAAATTAATAATGTGAAATTATATGAGGTCATTGAAATTTTCAGGTAACAGTTTGAGAGGCCAAATGAAATATTGGAAAATAATAATTAAATTTCGAATTATTATTGGAGAATGAGACAATGAAGATGTAAATTATGGATTCACTAATTCATAGTCTATGAAATTAGTTATTTATGTTGAGTTCACCATTTCATAGGTTGAAAAATTATCTTATCATCAGTCAGAATCCCACATGATACAGAAAGAAGGAATTCCATTTGTATAAACACGAACATATCACCTAACATAACAAGATGTGATAACTTAAAAAAGATATATATAATGAGAACATCTGGATAATTGTATCTATTATTGAGATTTCAATTAAAATATATTTTATATTCACTAGGTAATAGTTCTATATTTTGGTAAAACATTGAAAAATTAGGATATTGCATTTTATTACCTGAAAAGACAGTGATTACAATCTATATAGAGTAAATGTTGTAATGTTTCAGAATTCCATGGATTTTTTTTTAAATTAAATGGGATTTTTTTCCAGACCATGAAATTTGATGACACGTTATTATGAGGACTGGAGAACCAGGAATGGAATTTTAAACATTTTTTAAGGTATGCTCAGTAAAGGTCCGAATGGTATTTTATATATTTTGAAACATTGTTCGGATTGGAAATTAGATTACCCCATTGGAATCATAAAACCAAGATTCTCCTAGAAATGACTTATCTTCTGTAGAAAATGGCATATCGGATATGTTATTTATCGGACATTTCGAGAGAAAAAAACATATTTTATTTTCATTCTCACTTTTGGGAGGAGGACCATGATGTCATGGGACATAGAAAGGGAATCAATGATGTGAATCAATGAGGATCATTAATGTTTCATTAAACTCACTACATAACGACACATTAATGACGCGTAAAAAATATGTTCTTTCATAATTAAAATAGTGTAACAATGCAACATCACATCATAAAAGGAATGATGTGACATACTCCTAGTTATAGTTTGATGTGCTGGGGAAATATGGATTAAAAATTTAGAGGATTCTATGTCGATCCTCTGACAGATTTCCACCCCTTCGATGAATGATGTATTCTAGAGGAACAACTTAATCATCGACGCATTTCAATGATTAGTGCAGGGAAGCAATGTCAATATCTTAAATCCCTTGAAGACAAATATCGTTGAATTGGATGTCATAGGTGGTAGGTATTTTTTTATAAATTATTCCATGATCTCCATTATTTTTAAAATAACGGATGACAATCATTCCAAGAACAGGTTGCTCCAAAAGTCACTTGTTTATGTGGGAGTGTGTCTTTGGGGGTTCAACATTGGGATTGATTTATTTAATATTGCAAAACACTCCCAAAAAAATCATTGAATTTTATCCTCTGGAATAGAGGGCATGGGCCAACATGAAACATACCCATCTCCCCTCCACATGTTCATTCCTTGTGACCGTATCTTTTAAATATACGGCAAGGTGGGACTGGATCCATTTCAATGAAGAGGGAAATCCCTACAGACACAGGTGCAAAAAATGTGAAAAAATGGGCCACCGGAGTGCCTCTTGAGGCATGAGGTGGCTATCACCGGTGGAGACATGCGGTGGTGTTGGTCGTGTTCCCAGAAGAGAAGAGGTAGGCCAGTGTCTAGGCCACCTAACCGAGGAGGAGCTGCGCCCCAGTGGCACGCCTAGGCGGAAAAGGTTGTGCCTGATCCAGGCCATGGCTCTAGAGTCCTGCGGAACCATCATGGCACTACGTGGAGAATTCAACCCACCATGATGGTGGATGTTCATGAAACAGTAGGTGAACATTGTAGTGTCGGCATGTGCCAGACGCGGATATGCCGCATCTGGGGAGAAGGGGGATGGCCCACAACGGCCGGTCGAGGTGAGCATGGCATGTCGGACCATTCAGGTTGAGCCTGTAGGCCCACCTGGTAGGGTCGAGTCCACCCAGACCGAGTTGGGTTGGGTCCACCTACACCACGTTGGGTCTGGTCAGTCCAACCCGACCCCGACCCTTTTGGACCAAATTATGCTTAAAGGGCTTTATCTATTAAACTAGATGTTTGTTTGATGAACCATATACAGTTCTGGAATCCTTAGGATGAGGTGTTCTTTTTTAGATACTCCAATTGAGTTTTGGAAAAATTTGAATATGGATGAGTCTCATTGAACATGAATCAATCTAGGGCCATGGTACTAAAATGACTATAACATACAGACTGAGCGTCTAATTGACGATCTATCTATCATGTTGGAATCTAGATAAAATGGACATCCTTTGGGAAACTTCATTGAGGAACTTCTATTGAGATGAGTTTTGACCAATAGCCCGAGGAGTAGATCCAAGGTGTATCTTGTGGTGAGAGTTAGGACGACTACTCCATTGATGATGTTTGGTGCGGTTATTCCGTGCTCCTCTATTCGGGTAGAGATGGGACTCCCCAAATCATTGGTGTGGGTTCATTTTCCTCTAATTATGTTTTTAAATCATTGGAGTCAACACTCCCATATTGGACTAGGTCACAGTTCCACCATACTTAACTCACATAGAGTCAGGTACTCCCCTACCGGGTATGGTGAAAGACCTCTATGTTAGGAGTAGGTACTTCCCTATCGACCCAGGGTATGGGTCCTCACGTAGTTTTAGAGTAGTTTTAGTACTCCCCGATGGTGCCAGGGTGTGGGCCCTCTATCTTAGGGTCAGTACTCATTTAACATACTAGGGTGTGGGTCCCCCACAACAGATATTGTGAAAATTTTGGTTATTCCCCTACATTACCAGGGAGTAGGTCCTCTAGTAACCGAGTTGTACTCCCGTGCCGATTCAGGGTATGGGTCATATTTATACATTGTTCTAGAAGATTCGGAACTCCCCTGCTGTGAATGGGTGTGGGTACTCTAGCTTAGGTTAGGTACTCCCCAAATGTACTAGGGTGCGGGTCCCCCATAGTGAACAAACTACAAATGTTTTACTCCCCTGCTAGGTAGTGAGTGGGTCCCCACTTATTGAGTAGTACTACCCTGTCTCCGAGTAGCGATGGGGGGCGGGTCCTATGTGGGGGTTGGAGCTTCCTCAACTAGAGGGCACTGTTCTAGGGAGAGGGCCCATCAACATTATGTAATTGATACCAAGGTAGATGTTTGTGCTCCCTCGATCGACTGAGGTGCGAGACACATTACAATGGAGAGATTGAGATGTCATGGGTTAGACTAGAACAGTTCTCCCCTGATTGAATGAAGTGCCGACGAGTGGTCCTCTTCACTTGGTTTCCCTGGATATTTCCACGAGCTTATGACTGTGATAGGGAGACCTCTAGTATGGTCGACTAGAGGTAGTTCAAGAAAAAAGTACAAATGCAACACATCCATTCGAATGTACCATTAGGAATGGTTGAGTTATACCTAATGGGGTACATCTCTTAGACAAGTACCATCAAGGATAGCCAACTCGTGGAACGTATACTCTGGATCCTTGAGTTATGCTTTGAGCCTTCTATGGAAATCTTGGCAATGGATTTGAGTCAGTGCCTTGTGTTTCATTGTGGATGATACTTGTATTCCTAGATGACCTAGGTATATGTATGGGAATGTACTTGCGTAGAGATGACTATGAATAATCATGTTGGTTTACATCATGGTTTTGGCATTGTGGTTTACATTGTGGGATGGATTTGGGGTTTACTTTATGGTTGTGGATTTGTGGTTTACTTTGTGGTTTTTTTGAGGTATTTTCCTTTTTGGATTTCAGAGTGACAATCGAGGGTCATGGGGTCCCCTATTGAGTTCTGAGTTACTCACTCTTGCATGAGCATCACCCACATGTGTTGTGTCTTGTGCATATGTTCAATGTTTTGATTGAGGCACTCATGTAGATCAAACCGATAGATGTTATGACAATGGACGTTAGGGATTAGCACTAGGCGGGTCCCAGTAGGACTAGGCGGATAGAAAATACTACTCCATTTTCTAGTATCATCACTACTCTAGTGATAAGGTGGGTTTTTAGTAGATGGGAATTGGTGCCCCCTTTATACCTTGTTATTTTCAGTTCTTTTTTTGGATTGTATGATGTCCCGATTTTACCACTCAGTGCTTTACTTTCTGTTGTACTCTAGTTTCTGATTAAATAGTGTTCACCTTTCAGGTTTTTGGATTCATGTTGTGAGTTCACATGTGTATGAGTATCTAGTAAAATTCCTATCATGTGTAGGTTTACGCCTTCAGCTCTATTTTCCATCCCCTGGCCTACGTGAGGAAGGCTTTGGGTTTATCACTGTACGGGCCCCGGGGGACGGGTCATGACACATGTAATAATTGATAGAGGATATCAAAAATAATAATTGAGATGATGGTTATCATTTTCGATTCCATTATTAATGAATTAATATACATGTGAAGGGGTTTATAAAATGATTGATATGACTAAATATTATTTTGGTTATCAAAAAAGAAAATTTATTCATAATTTATTATTCAATGAATTTTCAAGTGGAATTCTTGTATGTTTTTAAATGAAACAGGCTTTCTGCAAACAATAATAAGCTGAGATCAGAATATAATATATAACATCCAATGGAGACTTATGATATAGCCGCAATCATTTAATAAAAAAGAAACAAACTGGTAAATCACCTTCAATGATATGTGATATCTTTATATGAGACTTAGTTGGAAAGGATCATTCTACAAAGGGCTATTATGGTAATAACCCATAGTTTATGATACCAATCCTCCACTAATACATAAAAATGCTTTGGTTATGATGAACCAATTAGTGGAGATTGTGTGGTAGGTGATCCTTATAGATTAATTGGATTTGATAAGAAAAGAATAAAAATATATCAAACCATAATAGATGTTCTTTATCACATAATGGAAATGTTAAAAACACATAGATATATGTTAAATATTTACAAATAGAGTGGAATAAAAGGAAAGTGATATGTTATTTGAGTAATCTCCATATAAAATTAATGTTGAAATTTATAAATTACTAAGGAATATTCAAACTAAATTATTCATGTATATAGGGAATCAAAAAAGACTAATAAGTTAGTGGTGTTACCTTAAAGGGGATAGAGATATATCATACTTTATGTTGTGATAATCAGGAGATACATAAGGTTAATGAGTTTAGTTATATTGTTAGTGGGCTATGTAATAAGGTTTAATATATCTATGCAATAAATAGATCATTTTCCAAAATCATGATACAATATCCTTTATGTGAGGTAAGGAGACATGGGGATAAATAGGGGAATAAGAAGGATGATTGAGAGAATTCATATTTAATGTGTATGGTTTTATGGGAATAAATTTTTTCAAATAATAAAAAACCCCAAAACCAAGATATAAGATCTACCATAAGTTAATTCAAAGGATACATTAATTTAAATGAATAAATACAGTGTACATGTATACCCATCAATAGTGGATAAATTGTAACATTCATTCACTATAATTAATGAACTTATTCTATTTATTCGGTTTCAAAAACAATGTATGCCCTTATATATGAACTCAATAGTGATCTATTAGTGGAAGGAATAGGATTCAATCATCAATTCATATCTATATATTGGATTAATAATAAATGAATCTTCTTTGTAGGATTCCCTTTCAGTCCAATACTTACCAAGTAATATATTAAAGAAGAAGTAAGGGAATGAATTTTTAATACACTAAGGAAGTTCTAATTTTGGTGGCATATAGACATCTATGGAATCATCCAAGTTTATAAATGACCAAGGATAGTTCATGAGGACCCATAATGTTATCATATATTTAAAAAATGATTTTTTACTCATATATTTCATTATTATATATATGTTTAAAAAGTTAAAACCATGAAACATGTTAAAAAAATTAAAACAGTTGATCAACCAATAATGAATCATTTAACCACTATATATTTTATAAAACTACACTACAAGATAACCACATTATGTAAAATATCATATGGAATATTTAAAATAGAATAATTAAAATAGTTTAATGAAATATTATATATTTTATAATATTTTGTGGATAATAAATGACCACTATTGTGATTCCTGAAACTATATTAGCTATCTCGGGGAGAGGGTATGACATAGAGGCCTTATTAATGAATCCCCATACTCATTATGGTGTTGGATAGTGGTGGGGGTATAAGAAGCATCACAATGATACTTTTCCATTATTATTATATTACCTATTAGAGTTCACAGACAATAATTTTATTAGTAATTAAAGTAAACAATAATACCGAAAAATATAAGTGAGAACAACATGAAAACATGATTCAAATTAATTTAATAAAATATCCAAGGAAATATATTGGAAAATGGATCCCAAAAAAGGGGTATAAATTTAAAAAAGGAACAATAAAAAATGATTAATTAAATAATTTCTTGATGTATGTCCGTTGACCTCACCTGTTTTGATAATACCAATTATTCTTTCATATACTTTGATAATCTCAATCTAATGTTTTTCTATATATTAATTCATTCAATCTATGCTCAAGATGATAATAATATTAAAATAATCTCTTAGATAGTTTAATCTTTGTTTATCCATGTTTATATAAGTTCCGAAGTAATTCTAACCCACTCAGATATGTTGTGTATGAAATAGATAAGTATTTATTCACTGATCTGCGTTTAAGGTACCAGTACTCAGTCTACCGATAGACTTAGTCTACTGATACACTAAGGTCACCGATATGTATAGAGCTATCGATAGACAACTGGAGCTACCGATACTGAATATACCAGAGCTACTGATAGACAGAAGTCTACCGATAGAGCCAGTTCATAGATAGTTACTGATACAAGTAAAGTCACCGATATATCGAGCTACCGATAGAAGTCTGCTTAAAGTGTAAGTCTACCGATATGTGCAAACAGCTACCGATGAAGAGACAGCTACCGATGAAGAGATAGCTACTGATAACAATAGCTATTGACAGAACTAAAGTCACCAGTATATGAGCTACTGATGCAAGTTCAAAAGAGCTACCGATGGAAGGTTCTTTGATACAATTTCTACCTTTCACGTTGACTAATAGAACAATACTAATGCTTTACCAACCAGTCAAACCCTATATATTTATTTATTTAGATAATGGTTAAATTTTATTATTTCAATGCAGTTAATTTTATTTAATGATTTCTGTTTCTTGTCAGGGAACCGTACCTAGTACCCTTGCAAAAGGCAATTGTTCTTTTTTGTCGGAGCTAAAACCTTATGTGATGGAAAAGAGAACAATTATATACAGTGATAGAGAAATAGATGCAATTGACACTCCTCGATAGCACAAGGAAGATACATGAAGGGTAAAAGAGAAAGAGATGAACAAGAATAAAAATGTGGAGAATTTTTTCATCTGTCAACATCCATACTCAATGAATCTTAGACATACACGAAGAATCTTATTCTAGAAGAGAACACAAGTTGCATCTTGAGTGAAGATCTATAACAAAAATTTCATTCACTCAGGCTGCTAAGCTGGACCAAGAATCAAAGAAGAAATCGACACTCTGTTTTCTGAGAAAAACTAGAGAAGGACACAGAAGCTTTTCTGATAAACCAAACGAGTCCAGAGCTGTGCTGCTAATCACTAAAGCATTTCTAAACCCAACCATTCTTCTCTTAGTGATTATTTCTTTACATTTTGAGCAGTGTGTGTATCCTGTTTACTTTACAACACACACTGTCTCCTGTGCTAAACTGGAGGATTCTTAAATCCTCACTTTAACTCCATTACTCTTTTGTTTCCCACTATGGATTGTGGTAGAGGTCGATTAAGAACTGAACAACCTATGAGCTGTTGTTTGTTTTACCCACAAAGAACAGTGGTAGAGGTCTTTGTAGCTGGACAGTAGTGTAATATTGTTTACCTCTGATCCAGGATGTGGATCAATTTATATAAATTGTTGAGAGGACTAAGTCTCGTCTTGAGACTGAACCTCTTGGTTAACTTTTCTGTGTTTTTATTTTTATAAGTATTACACACACATATATATATTTTGCTGCTTATTACTTTGAAATAAAAAACTATTTTAAAGATACATTGGTAGTTAAATTAGTATGTTTTTATAAATATTTTGAACAAGTAAGTTAGTTTGAAAAGTTAATTTAATATTCAAATAAAGTTAAGTGAGACCTAATCAATCTTTGAGAAACTAATTGAACCATTACACTCTGTATATATTCACTACAGTTTAACATTGTTTTTAAATTGGGGGATTTTAAGAGAAATATTTTTAACAGAAATTTTAATTGGAACTCAATTCACCCCCCCTTCTTGAGTATCCACTCCAACCAACATTGGGTATCAGAATATTATTTTTTTAATACTATGTTTTTCAACTGTGATTTTAGTTGCATTTAAAGATCTTAAAATTATGTTAATTCTAAATTTTTATCTCTTTAAAACTATTTTCTAAAATCTAGTTATGTATAATAGACTAGAGGGTGCTGTTACTAACTATCCACCTTTCTTCAATGGCACAAACTATGCCCAATGGAAACTGAAAATGAAAATTCATTTAGAAAGTATGGGTTTTGATATTTGGACAGCTATAGAGTCTCAATATAGAATTCCAGTGACGGAAAGAACAACTTGGGATGAACCTACAAAGACTGCTTACAATAATAATTGTAAAGCTATGAATTCCATGTACTGTGCTTTAGGAGATGAAGAGTTTAATAGAATTTATGCTTGTAAAACTGCATTTGAAATTTGGGATACTTTGGGTGTTTTTCATGAAGGAACAACCAATGATAAAGAAATGAGATTAAATACTTATACTATTAAATATGACAATTTTAAAATGAAAACTGATGAACCTATTTCTGATATTTATCTCAGGTTTAATGAGATATTCAATACAATGAGTTCACTTTGTAAAATTGTTCCAGCAAAGGAACAAATTATGAGGATACTGAGATGTCTGTCAGAACGATGGAGAGGCACATCTGTTTGAATCAGAGAATCATGTGACATTGTTGCTCTACCAGTAAAAGAACTCATTGGTAATCTTATGATGTATGAATAAGAACTCAAGGGGAATAAAGAGGAATAAGATGAACCAAAATGGAAATCAGTGGCTTTCAAGACTATTGCTTCAAAGAACAACGACAAAGAAAAGTCTCAAATATAGACTGACAGTTCAACAAGTGAAATCTCAGACTCTGATAGTGATGCTGAGATGGCTCAAATAGCCATGAGATTCAAGATTTTTTATAGGATGAAGAAATTATTCAGGAAATATAACTACAATGGAATGTATGACAACAAGGGAAACTGGAAGAAGGATTGGAAGAAAGCTGACAAGAATGATGAAATAGTCTGCTATGAATGTAAAATGAAAGGACACATCAAGGCTGATTGTCCAAAGTTAAAAGTCAAAAAGAAATATGATTATAAGGACAAGAAGTACAAGAAATCTATAAAGGCTACCTGGATTTCATCTGAAGACAGAACAAGTGAATCTGAAGTTTCTGATTCTGAGAAGAATCATGCCAACATGTGTTTCATGACCAACACATCTGAGGTAACCTTAGATACTGCTGTTTTAAATTCTTATTATTCTGAAGATAATGCAGAATCTGATTCTGATTCAGAAAAAATGACTACTCAAGAATTATTTTAATACTTAAATATGCTGGAAGAGACCTACAATGAACATAAGGATAAATACAAATCATTAAAGAAACATCATGATCTCACTTCTACTGTTAAAACCGAACATACTATTGAAAAAAAGAAGAATGCTCAACTGTTAAAGAAAAATACAGAACTAAAACTATCAAATGAGCAACTTAGAAAAGACTTAGATAAGTTTACAAATTTAAACGACACACTTACTCAAATGTTAGGTAAATAGGTTACACCAAAATTCACTACTGGTTTGGGATATCAACCTGGATAGAGATAGTTTACTAAAACTCGATTCCTTCCTAAGTCTGGACAAAACTCTGCTTATTCTAGTTCTAGAAATTTATATGCTTTAACCAGTTATTCATATGGTTATAGGTCAAATAAAGTTTTTCTTTCAAAATATATTGATTCTATAAATAATATGAGACCCATAAAACAAATATGGTTACCGAATGTTTTGATTTCTAAACTTTTTGGACCCAAGAAGATCTGGGTACCAAAATCATTTTCTATCTAAATATGTTTTGTAGGAAACATGATTAAAGAGTTCTCACAAGAAGGTATGGTACATGGAGAGTGGATGTTCAAGACATATATATGGATATTATTCATGATTAAAAAGTTTAACAAAGGATTATGGAGGACATTTCACCTTTGGTGATAATTCTAAAGGAATGATCACCGGCCTAGGTCAATTTGGTAACACTGATTCAGTTTTAATCTCTAAAGATTTATTTGTTGATGGAATTTTTTGGACCATCAAGAGTTTCTAGTTTAAATGGGAAGCACTATTTCTATGTTCAAGTAGATGGATTTTGTAGATATACTTGGGTATACTTCTTAGCTCACAAAATTGAAGCATGTTCTTACTTTATTAAATACTCCTAATCTGTAGAAAATTTTAGTGGAATTATGATTAAAACTCTAAGAAGTGATCGTGGCCGTGAGTTTGAAAATCATGAATTTAAATCTTATTGCTCACACAATGGCTATAGTCACAACTTCTCTGCTCCTAGAACACCTCAGCAGAATGGTGTAGTAGAAAGGAGGAATAGAACCCTTCAAGAAATTGTTATAACTATGCTTAATGAATATGACCTGCCTATTTACTTTTGGGATAAAGCTGTCAATAAAGCTTGTTACATTATTAATAGAGTAATAATTAGACCAGTTCTTATGAAGAAACCTTATGAGATGTGGAAAAATAGAAAACCTAAAGTTACTTACTTTAGAGACTTTGGCTGCAAAGTTTTAATTCTTAATACAAAGGATAATCTGGACAAGTTTGCTTCTAAACGTGAAGAAGGAATTTATCATGGTAATTCGTTAACTAGCGAAGCCTATATATTATTTAATAAAAGAACCAAATGTGTGGAAGAATCTGTTCACATAAAGTTTGATGAAACTGATCCACATGAGCCTAAAACCTCTCTTGAAAATCTTGATGAAGATTTAAGTATTCTGGACCTTAAAAATAAATCTAAAGAGCCTGTTGTAAAAACATCCTGTTCTGAACATATTCTATAATCTGATGCTATAGAACCCGAAACTAGAGAAGAACCTGAAATTTCTAGTCCTACCTTTACTAGATCAACATGGATTCTAATGAATCGTCCTTTGGATGATGTTTTTGGTAATCTTGATAGAGGGACACAAACTAGAGCTTCTCTAAGAAATCAGGTTGAACATCAAGCCTTTCATTCATAGATACAGCCTAAAAATATCTATTATTCTATCAGTGATGAATTTTGGGTAATGGCTAAGCAAGAAGAGCTAAATCAATTTGAAAGAAACAAAGTCTGGGAATTAGTTGACAGGCCTAAGGACACATTACCAATAGGCACAAAATGGGTGTTTAGAAACAAAGTTGATGAATTTGGGAACATGGTTAGAATCAAAGCTAGACTACATGCACAAGGATATAGTCTAGAAGAAGGAATAGACTATGAGGAATCCTTTTCAACTGTAACTAGATTAGAAGCCATTGTGATCATACTTTCATATGATGCTCATTTGAAATTCATGTTATATCAAATGGATGTCAAAAGTTCTTTTCTAAATTGTTTTATTGTTGCAGATATTTTTGTTGAAAAACCTCACAGATTTTCTAATCCTCATTTTCCAAATAATGTTTTTAAACTTTCTAAAGCTTTATATGGTTTAAAACAAGCTCCAAGAGGTTGTTATGATAGACTTAGTAATTTTCGTATTTCAAACTGTTTTACTAAAGGTATTGCTGATCCAAATCTCTTTATTAAAAGAATTTCTAAAGATGTTTTAATAGTTAAAATCTATATTGATGATATTATTTTTCGATCTTCTAAGCATTCTTTATGTACGAAATTTTCAATGAGTATGGAAAATTAATTTGAAATGAGTTTAATGGGAGAACATAAATATTTTCTTGGATTTCAAGTGTTTCAAAATGAAAATGGTATTGTCAAGAATCAAAGTAAATATACAAAGGATCTTTTAAATCATTTTGGTTTGGATAGTACTAAGGAAAGGGAAACTCCTATTAGTACTATCTGTAAATTGGATGCAGATGAAACTGGGAAATCAATGGATCAAACCAATTACATAGGTATGATTGGAAGCATACATTACCTTACTACTATTCAAACAGATATTATGTTTAATGTGTGTATGTGTGCAAGATTTCAAGCTAACCCGAAAGAATCTCATTTACTTGCTCTTAAAAGAATTTTTAAATATCGTAAACACATTGTAAACTTTGGTTTGTTTTACCCAAAAGGACAAACCTTTGAGTTGATGAGTTATTCAGATGCTGACTTTGCTGGTTGCAAGTTCGATAGAAAGAGCACTTCAAGAACATGTCATTTATTAGGAAAGTCCTGAGTATCTTGGTGTAGTAAGAAGCAGAATTCCGTAGCATTATCCACTGCCGAAGCAGAGTACATAGATGCTGGTAGTTACTGTGCTCAAATTTTGTGGATGAAACACACTCTTTTTGACTCTGGATATGACATTAGGCACGTGACAATCAATTGTGACAATACTAGTGCAATAAATATCTCTAAGAACCCTGTGTCTCACTCTAGGACCAAACACATTGATGTAAGGCACTATTTCTTGAGAGATCATTACCAAAAGGGTGATATTACTCTTGAGTTAATAGGCACTGAACATCAATTAGCCGACATTTTCAATAAACCATTGAGTTTGGACAGGTTAAGTTATATTAGACACGAGTTAGTAATGTTTAATCTCAATCAGTAACTAACCTCACCGATGTAACCTCACCGATGTAACCTCACTGATGTAACCTCACCGATGTAACATCAACGATGTAACCTCACAGATTGAAATTATCACCGATGTGCACGCTAATTTAAAACTTATGTCTTTTGTCAGAATCTAAATCGTTTACTTTATTTCATTTTGTTTATTTATTTTATAATTCATAAATGATAAAACTAAAGTCTGAGCTACTTCGAAATCCACGAGTCGGAATCCTTAACCCTCGAACCTTAGCTCCCGAATCCTTATAGAACCCTAAATTCTTTGATCCAACGATGGAAAAAACCAAACTTCCTACCGTCAGAAATGACTCTATTGAGCCGAAAGGAAAGAAGCTAAGGACCGAGCAAGATGCAAGTGGTAGTGGAAGTTTTGCTAGAACTAGGCCGGGGAGATGACCAGTGAATCCTCATCTGCAAAATCGAGTTATTGTGATTGAAAAGGAACTGTATGTTGAATGGATGATTCCTACAAGGTCCTTAGTGATCGATGTTCTTGAAGATCAAAATTGGTAGAGTTTTTTTCAAATAAAAATGGTCCTTACTTTCCAAAATTAGTGAAACCGTTTTATGATTTTGTAACCTTTGAAGAATAGGAGAATGAAAATCGAGTTACTTATTTTGTAAATGTCATTCTCATCTGTTGAATGGGCTGAGTGCATGAAAGTTCCACATGAAGGAGTATCTGGATATGTCGCGAGAGCCATGACACCTACTAGTGACATTTTCGATCATGATACTACTTTGGAAGAGTTGACCGGTGATGGAAGTCAAAGACAAGTAGTTTCTATAGAGATGGATGGAGAGAACAGATTGGTGTTCAAATTTTTTCAACATGTCTTGATACCGAGTAGAGGAGACTTTTCCAATTTGAGATATCAGGATATCTATCTCCTGCACCTCTTTAGAAATTGTGTAAAGGTTAATTTATGCAAATTGTTGATGCTCCAGATAGAAGATAATACAAGACCAAAATCAAAGACAAATGCCATATTCTTTGATAGATTAATCTCTGTGATGATCAAGGTGAAAGGGGTTAATGAGTCTCAAGATGAGGTTGTGGTAGTGAAGAATAAATTCTATATCACAACCACAGTTTGTAAGTACATGAAAATAAATTGGAACCCTTTGAAAGGAGAATGGGTCAATGATGACCAGAGGATGTATGACAAGTTTAATCCTATGACTCATCCTTTAAGACCAAAGTACATGAGAGATCCAGGTCTGGGACCTGATGAAGAAGAGCCAGAATATAGTGATGATTCAGAAGAGGAATAGTCCTATGCTGATAAAGGAGGAGACCCTGACTTGCCTCCTAGCCCAGCTCCTGAAAATCTAAATCAAAATATATCAGATAAGGAAGAAGTTGTTGACGTGGCTGCTGTAGAAATGAAGAAGATGTTCATGAGAGTGAAACATCTATGACAGATGATTTGAGCCTGAGTCCGGTTATTGGACAATCTTTAGTTCCTAAAAAGGAAGAAAATGAAGTTGACATACCCTTAACTAATCCAGAAGACCCTCCTACTGATGTAGTAATGGGATTGATAATGGAAGATTCTTCTCAGGATGAAAGAAATGCTGATGATGCTGCTGTGAATGATGTTTAGAATGCTGTTATTCTAATTGAGGATGAACCCATTGAGGGGAAGAATCGATCTAAGTTTGGATGTGTCACAGTGGATGTTGGTTTTAATGATTGGGTAGAAGACCCTGGTTTTATAATCTATGGTTTAGATTATTCAGATTCAGATAATGAGGCATCTCACAATAGACCTAAAATTGTTTATGATGTTGAGACTGAATTGCTACCTGAAGATGTGGTCAAAATGCATGATCTGGATACTTTAAAGAAAAATCTTAAGGAATGTTTTGTGGAAGAGGTAATGAAAATGGAAGTTTATATGTTATCATCAATTCAATCAATTATGACTGATGTTGTGGTCATTTTAGCCTCTGAAAGAGAATCTGCAGCAGTTTCACCTGCTAATTTGGTTACCAAGGCTGATATGGATATCTTAAGGGATGAGCTGAAAGAATCTTTTCGTGCCTCAGTTGCTGAGATGAAGAAAAGCTTTTCTGAAGAAATGGTTATGCTGGAATGATCTTTTGAACTATCTCTTGCCTGTAATTTATCAACTTTTATGGGTGAAATAGTTGGAGAAGTTAAAGAATGTCAGGCTCAAGTTTCTAGAAATGAATCAGATCTTGAAGATTTAAAGGAATCAGTTCTTTCTCTAGACTCCTACATGAGCTAAAAATCCCAAGCAGATAAGGACTTAGCTTATGTGAAGAGTGTTGTAAGTCAGATGTTTTTAGTATTTGAAGGATTCAAACCTTCTATGAAAGATCATATTAAAACCCAGGAATCCCATGTTCAAAATCTTATCAGTGGTTTGACCAAAATCTTTAAAGATACTATATCATTCTCTGTTAGATCTCTAGCATCTAATCCTTTGATGGACTTGAATCAAATTCGAACTGTGATGAAATAGGAGCATGGTTCTTCCTCAACTAGTGGATCTATGTATGCATCTAAACTGAGCATATTTGTTCTCTCAACCAGAGATTCATCCAAAGAAATTATGAAGATAGTCCAAGACTACATGAGAGAAGCCTCTTCCTCTCAAAAAGAACTGAAAGAAAAGGTGGAATCCTATTTCTCCAAAATTTTCACAAATACCCAAATGACCACTCATTTTATGCTTCTGATTGAGAATATGAAACTGCCTCCTGCCAATCAAGCCTTTAGAGAACATGTTAGCATGTTAACAGAACTGACTCCATCTTTGGACAAGTTTATGAAGAACAAAGATGACTTCATATCAACAATGTAAAGAGGGGGAGGAATCATTATATATATCAGGAATCTTTTTTAGTGCTTTCTGCATGTTGATTCCATGCCCACAATTGTCCCTCCTTATTTTCCCGCCTCTACCTCCATTGCTTCTCTAATTCAGATGACTCCTGTTCAAGCCATTCGAAACCTCACACTTGTGATCACACAAAGGACTCCTCAATACAGGCCAGGAACAGGGTCAGTTGCTCAGCCTCCTGTGGTCCTTTCAGGAATTCCTAATCCTTCACAATAATCCTCACCTCCTGCATCCTCTTCTGACCCTAAGAGAAAATCTCACATTGAGAATGTGGATTAATCAAGTAGCCGTACTATTTGATAGGAATCCTATGTATTTTATTTTCTGTCTTTGAAACTATTTTTCACATTTAATACAAGTGATTTTCTTCTATTCGTATTATCATACATATTTTTATTATTTCCCACTTTTTGATTATCACAAAGGGGGAGAAATATTTTACATGAGGGGAAAAATACTCTCTAAGTATCAAAAGAGGGATAGATATTAATGAAAGGAGGAGTAATTTTATACCACACTCTGATGTTCTCGGATATCACTAAATTTTACCTTTGATATCATGTTTTTTTATCTCTGCTACATTTAATTCTATCTCTGATAGAGTATGTTTTATATCATACTGTTTTCTCTAAGAAAATTGAGCTAATTTATATATCCACTGTCTTTTTAAAAAAAATGATAATATCAAAATTTGTGATTATCAAAAAGGGGGAGACTGGTGACCTCACCTATTTTGATAATCCCAATTATTCTTTCATATACTATGATAATATCAATCAAATGTTATTCTATATATTAATTCTTTCAATCTGTGCTCAAGATGATAATAATATTAAATTAATCCCTGAGATAGTTTAATATTTTTTTATCAATGTTTATATTAGTTCTGAAGTAATTCTAACCCACTCAAATTTGTTGTGTCTGAAACAGATAAGTATTTAGTCACTGATCTGCGTTTAAGCTACCTGTACTCAGTCTATCGATAGACTTAGTCTACCGATAGATAGAGTCACTGATACACTAAGGTCACTGATATGTACAGAGCTACCGATAGAAAACCAGAGCAACCGATACTGAACAGACCAGAGCTACTGATAGACAGAAGTCTACCAATAGAGCCAGTTCACAGATAGTTACTGATACAAGTATAGTCACCGATATATCGAGCTACCGATAATATTCTTCTAATAGTGTAAGTCTACGGATATGTGGAAACAACTACCGATGAAGAGATAGCTACCGATGAAGAGACAACTACTGATAACAAGATCTACTGATAGAACTAAAGTCACCAGTATATGAGCTACTGATGCAAGTTCAAAAGAGCTACCGTTGGAAGGTTCTGCGATTCAAAGTCCACCGTGAACGTTGACCAATAGAACACTACTAATTCTTTACCAACAAGTCAAACCCTATATATTTATTTATTTAGCTAATGTTTACATTTGATTGTTTTAATGTAGTTAATGTTAATTAATTATTCCTATTTCATGTCAGGGAACCGTACCTAGTACCCATGAAAAATGCGATTGTTCTTTTCGGCTAGAGCTAAAACCAAATGTGATGGAAAAGAGAACACTTATATATAGTGACAGAGAAATAGATTCAATTGACACTCCTCAAAAGCACAAATAAGATACACGAAGGGTAAAAGAGAAATAGCTGAACAATCATACAAATGTGGAGCATTTTGTCTTCTGTCTAAATCCATACTCCAAGAATATTAGACATACACAAAGAAACTTAATCTAGAATAGAAAAAAAGTTGCATCATGAGTGAAGAGCTACAACAATCATTTCATGCACTCAGGTTGCTAAGTTGGACCAAGAATCAAAGAAGAAATCGATACTCTGTTTTCTAACAAAAACCAGAGAAGGACTCCGAAGATTTTCTGATAAACCAAACGATTCTAGCGCTGCACTGATAATCACTAAAGCATTTCTATACTCAATCATACTTCCCTTAGTGGTTCTTTATTTACATTTTGAGCAGTGTGTGTATCCTATTTACTTTACAACACACACTGTCCACTGTACTAAACTGGAGGATTATTAAATCCTCACTTAAACTCCATAACTCCTTTGTTTCCCACTGTGGATTGTGGTAGTGGTTGAGTAAGACCGGAACAGCATGTGAGCTATTGTTTGTTTTTCCCATGAAGAACTGTGGTAGAGGTCTTTGTACCTTGACAATAGTGAACTGTTGTTTACCTCCGAACCAGGGTGTGGATCAATTTATATAAATTGGTGAGAGGACTATGTCTCGGCTTGAGACTGATACTCTTGGTCATCTTTTATGTGTTTTTATTTTTATAAGTATAACATATATATATATATTTTGTTGATTATTACATTGAAATACAAAACTATTTTAAAGCTACTTTGATAGTTAAATTAGAAAGTGTTTATACTTATTATGAACCAGTAAGTAAGTTTCAAAAGTTAATTTAATATTCAAATTAAGTTAACTGAGAAATAATCAATCTTTGAGAAACTAATTTAACCATTACACTCTTTATAGATTCACTACAGTTTAACTTTGTTTTTATATTAGGGGATTTTAAGAGATATATTTTTAACAGAAATTTTAATTGGAACTCAATTCACCCCCCCTCCTTTATTATTCACTCTGACAAAAAATGTCCTATAATCACCTCTATCCTAGTCCACAAAAACCAAATAAAAATATTCCATTGAGTCATTTCTGTTACCTTGCCCCGTAATCATGACGTCTTCACATGAATCAAGATGCATCTATGTTTTTCCAGAGTATACTCAATTGGATTACACCAACAAGATAATAAAATCAACATAAAAGGTATATAATGGTCAATGCATCATCATAAAATAAATGTATACACATACACACAACCTTCCATGCCTTTTGGTGTTAACTAGGACTCCAAAAACATCGAAAAAATAAAATTTGACCCAATTCCAGAAGGATTGTTCATCAGAACCCATAAAGTAAGCCTTAACCCATATATCATGCTTATCCCATTGGTCACAACCAAACCAGAACTCATCCTTATCCCCAAGAATCATTAGAGGACATCTTAGTAGACGGGCCCATCTCTAGGATTCTTGAGAGGTCCAAATATAAACGATGACTCATCCTGTGGATTTTTTTCTAGGACAATACACACACACACTAAACCATCTATAATATTTTAGAATGGTACAAACAGACCATACATCCTATCTCAAGGACTTTTGGGAGGTCCAAACATACATTCTCACCCATCCTAATAATTCGTGAGATATCCAAACATATACAATGATCCTAATATAGAATTCCGAGTAATTCACATCAGGAATCCTAAATTTACCAATAATTAACATCATAAAAATGTATCACATGTAACACCCCAAGCATCAAAGGTACACCCCTCTTTGAATAATATAGCAGCGTGTGTTGTATGAAACCTCGAGTTCTAACACACCACAACCAATAAAAGTAGCAGTTATGAATAGTAATACCCACCTTTTGAAATTATATAAATTTTATATTTCAAAATGGACTTCTTTTTGGATTCAGAATATCGAAATTAGCCTATGTTGAATTTTTTTTATTTTTCTGAGAACTTCCAATTTTTGAAGAATAATGAAAAGTATTTAAAAAGAACTATTTAAATCAAAATAATTTATAGTGAAAAATTATAGAATTGAGTGGTTATAATGTGTAATTAGAATATATTTTTACCATTTTATCCAATGGTGGTCATTAGAATTAATTTCACATTTAAATTGGACATAAACAATTGTCAATTTTTTGATGGATATTCTTTCTTAAAAACACGTTATTTGTTGTGAAAGTGGGAATTAATTATTATATTATTTAAATCAACTAATATGTTTTGAATTTTTTAAAATAGATATCATTTTTGAATTATGAATATCAAATATATCTTAGGGTTAATATTTGGTATCGTTCTGAAAAACATCGAATTATGATGTATAGTGAAAGAACTAAGTGATAGTTAAAAAAACAGATTTTTCATTTAAATTAAATTTTACCAGCTCTGTGATTTGAATTTCCAAAATCTGACATACATCATTATTATTAGGAAGTAAAATTTGGATCAATGTGATTAAAATAATTTTTGGTGAATAGTAACTTTTAAGTTCTATTAATCACGATTAAAGGTAATTAGTGAAATTTAAGGTAAAAATGATATTATTAAAATATGAAAATATCTTGACACTTGTCCTACCCTTATTGGATGAGTCATGGCCGACAAATACAATCCATGGGTCAGCTTGGGTACCCCATGGATCCACTTGGGTGTGAAAATGACATTAATAACTTTTTATTTAAAGTAAAAGTAAAATTGTCACAAACATGTGTTGTTTTACTAAAACAATTATTACATGGGGTTATATAAGTTAACATTTCGACTATAAATATTCATTGGAAAGATAATAATATTTCCTACATCATGATATTTTTTATATAATTTTTAGACAGTAAATAAATTAAAATTATTAGGACTCTATGATAATGCAGTGATTACCTCATTTATTAACGATTTAAATAAAATGAAAAGATAATGTAAAATATAAGACCTAAAAATTTAAAAAACCTATTGTATGGGTATATTTCGAACCATTTTCACCTTATCCTCGAAATATATAATATTTGGACCTTTGAAATCCGAAAATTACTTCATAATAATGTAACATTTCATTACTTTCCAAGAGTGCCCCTCTTCACCTCTTATAAAAGGCCCCCACCACTACCACCTTATTCACACCATCAAAGCCATTTGGATCGGCCAAAATCTACCCAAATACTCTATAAACATCCCTCTATTACTCCTAGAAGCCTCACTTGGGGCATAATTCTTCCCAAGGAATCCTTTTTCTCAAATTAAAATGAGTTACCAGAATTTAAGGTAATGTGTTCTCTTATGTTATTTTTTTTATTTTTCTTCTCTAACCCCATAAACTATTTTATTCCATTCTTTTGTAACAAAAAAAGTATAATAAATATAGTAGGATGTTTTTATGGGATGTATTTGATTTACACTTACACACACCTTCGTCTAATTGTTAATGATCATACTGTTTCTGTGGTTGACGAATTTCTGCCCCACGAAACGATGATTGTTCAATCTTATTTTATCATATCTCATGGTGTCCATTAAGATGTCAATATATTTATATATGATATATATTATTTTTATGTTTTCCTTATTCTTCTTTATTTCTCATTTATGGCATACCTTCATGATTTCCATTATGGGTAAATGCGATAATTTCATTTTAGGAAGTGCGGACTGTCGCCCCATCAAAGTGATTTGAATCGTTAATTCCATATGTGGGATGCATAAAAGATGGATTAAATGATATTATATATGATATTATACTGGAATTATAATATACCTTTATATCATTATGATTTCATTTCATTAAATACGAAATAGAAATGAATGTAGCCTTGATGCGTACGTACAGCTTACCGTCTCCATGAACAGTGCATTTCATTTCTTACCTCTAAATGTTACGTAATATTTTGAATGAATGTATATACTAGATATATATTATATATATGAAATCTACATCATGAATATAATTATGGATATAATGTATATTTTACCACAAGAACAACTTGTAATTATAAGAAGTTTATTTTTGACTCAAGTACCAATGATCGGCAAAAAGACCATTGTTAACTTAAATAAGTACATAATGTTCATAACATGGTAATAAGTGATATAAAAGGAACAATGAAAGATAAAAAGGTTCTTATGAAAGTTGAAATTAACTCTAGTTTATTATCCAGGATGTTAAAGAATGATCAAGTCAAGTCGGACACGAGGTAAGAGAACTTCTTAACCCAATTCCCATTCTTTGGGTTGAACTTATCTTTCTTATTTATGTTGTTATTTGATTATGTGAGACATGAATTTTTATATCTTATCATGTATTTATACTTTATTAATGTAATCTTATAGTGAATACACATTAGCGATCTATTTTATTTACAAAATAATGTTTGTAAGGGACTTCATCTCAATCTCATTTCATTGAGGCATATTTTGTTTTATACACAACTTTACTTTATACGGTATATAAACCCCTTTGAATTTTACTTTTCTTAATAAGGAATCTTTTTATATGAAGTATTTTTACTAAATTACAAAAGGAATATTTTGTCTTATGTATGCGACAACAACGACTTCTCCGCCGCCGTGACCATTATTTGAGTTTCGGCTTCCTATACAAGCCATAACTTTTTTTAAAAATGAAAAATAAATACCATGTTTTAATTTTATTTTATTTTGGTATTGAAAATAGTTTTGATAGTTTTTTTATTATATAAATGTGTTTTATTGATATCTTTTGATTGAGATGTGTAAATGTTATGTTTCCTTTATGCATGTTTTATGTGATACGATTATGTTATGGTGTATGATATATTTAAAACCTTTCATATAAGCAATGCATTAGACTTAATAAGTGACGGGTGCAGCCCGCTATAGCTCCTCGATGCATCGGTAGGTCTCATGAGACAAACTAGTGTCTTGGCATGAGGCCTTGAAAAAATCTTATTTGTAGTCTTGGCACGAGGCCTTGGCACTGTGTTTATGATAGACTTGAATTATGAATTCCATCATTATGAAAGTGGTTATTGATATTGCATGTGATTATTCGACTAGTAAAATATCCATGTAAATAAGTAAATGGAATTATTTCATTTTATTTTTTCCATATTCTTCTGAAGTTCAATATTAAAAGGAATTTGTTCCAGTTATACAATGTCTTAAATGTTTATGTTTATTTAATAAATCATCTGCTATATTGTTATCCTTACTAAGCATCTGAGCTCAACCCTTTCAATGTTTTAACTTTTCCAAGATGTGAAGAAGTATTTTATGAATTACCTGAAGGGATAATATTAGCGAATATGAAGACAGGATGTTTTTGTAGTTTTGTATTACTTTATGATGTAATGTAAAACTTATGAATGTATCTAGTGTTTCAAGGCTACTAAACTAATCGATCTTTCAAGACTTGATCTTTGTGATCATTCCAATGTTACGTAATAATGCACTGACTTTGGGTAATTGGGGTCGGGGCATTACAGTTGGTATTAGAGGCAGTTTACTACTAACCTTGGAAGCTATATTTAGATAAACTCTAATTAGAGTACATAGACCTAAGATAAAATTTGAGGATTAGTATAGAAGAACATCCTAGAATTTTGGTATTATAGAGATTTTGTGAGTTTTCCGAGCAATACATCCCTGTCTTTATACTAGCATGTAGAGGCGGCTCTGGCACAGATGTACCTAGGGGTAAAACATGAAACACTGCTTTGAGCTAGACTCGAATGGGAACTGGTGCACGAAAACGGGCCATGCTGCACTCTTGGTTACGACACTCCCGGGGGATATGCTTAGGATAATTCTCATTTTCATTACGAAACACTATAAAGGGTTATGATTATATATTTTCTAAAAGAAATTTTTTTTTTGTGATTATGGATTTTATCCCTAAATAGTTCAATTTATGTTAAGTGTTTTCCATGTTTTTAATTATTTATTTTGATTCATAAACTAATCTAGTTTATGCCATTGTTTAGAAATGGAGCCTAGTGGGAGGAATGAAAACCGTATCAATGCACGCACTCCATGTAGTGATTTCTCTCCTGCTCAAGATAATTATAGTGGAGCTTGAGATACAACTGGGGCTGATCAACTTATCAGCATACTGGGACAACTCACTCAGGTTATGAATAGTAACATTACTCGTATGGAGCACCCTGATCCGCAACATGGAGGATCAATTTTAGACTTCTTCATGAGGCAACAACCGCCAATATTTAATGGGGGTACAAATACATTAGTATCTAAGCAAAAGATAAATTCCTTAGAGAAAATATTCCATGCCTTGGGGAGTAGTGAAAGGGAGAAGGTTTTCATGGCAGTTTACCGCCTCACTGAAGATGCCGATCAATGGTGGTCGCTAATTCAAAACAAAAATGAAGATGAAGAAGTATAAATTATGGAATGGAGGGAGTTTAAGGAAATTTTCTTAGAAAAATACTTTCCACATGACCATCGAGCAGATATGGAAAGGCAATTTCTAAGTCTGAGGTAGAAGGAGGATGAGAATGTCGCAAAGTATGAGGCTAACATTACAAGGATAGAGAGGCATGCTTCAGATTATATACGTAACCAAAGAAGTAATATTTATTGTTACTTTAATGGGGTAAAATGATTTCTCCGTCGAGATTTAGTATCACAATCATTATCAACATACGAAAATATAGTCTCCTGTGCAATCAAGACGTAAAATGAATTCTCTAAGTCTTATGACAAGAAAGTAAAGCAAGAGAAGAAGAGAACGGTGGAACAAGAGACATATAAAGGGAAAAAGGGAAAAAAATGATTTCCAATCATGCGATAATTGTGGGAAGAATCACCCCAGTACTTGCCTAAAAGGAATGAGAGTTTTTTATAAATGTGGAGAAAAAGGTCACCAGGAACGTGATTGTAAGGGAAAGAAAGAGGCTATCAATGTTGAATGATACAATTTTAGGGAAATGGGTAATTATGCAAATGAATGTCCTAATCGTTAGGGAAACATACCTTATAAAATGCCAAGGGACCAAGGACAATCTTATGTTGTTACTACAGTTGAAGTGGAATAATTAATGTATTGGTGCTTTTGGACTCAAGAATTATATTCTGGTTATAAGAATAATCTAATATATATTAGGATAGTACTGTATTACTTGTTGTTTTCATTAAGGTTTTAATATGATGAAGGTAATCATATTTTTATATGTGACAATAAGAGAAACTTTACTTTGTTTGAGGAATCTGATGATAAAATTGATTTTGGAATTTAGAGAACTTTGAGAGAATGTCTGGACAAAGGTAGTTTGAATAACTATAATGGTTGGAATGGATTAAATTGAAATTTGGATAGTATTGTTTAAGTTAAAAACATTTATGAAGATTATTTTTGGAATATTATAATACTATAGTTTTAGGAAAAGTACAACCTGTTGGTTGGGGGATAACCCGTCGCATCGGACAAAGCTGTAGGAATCGAACCCACAACCATAGAGCGATAGGCCTTTATTACCTACCACTAGCCTACAGAAAGTCCTTGGTTATTACAAAAAAGTATTCCTAATATAAATGGTATGTGTTAATATTTTGAACCTTATACAATTATGATAAATAGAATATTTTTGAGTTTTATTACCTTTTGGAGTGAAAGATGGGTTTGTGGTAAAAATTTATTAAAGAATGAAAGTCTACATGACAAGTAAGTATATTTCCTTACATTATTAGTAAATATCCTATATAAATTCCTCAACTTTTTGAAAGGTAGCATAAAACAAAAATGTTTTCGGTTAACTTTTCCAATTGGGGAATCAATAAACGTTTAACCAATCACAAGTTTGTGATTTTCTTGTAGTTAAATTTCTCCTAATCCTGTTTTATACAACTCTCCATCAGACCTTGATGGTTTGTTTTTCCTTAATTTCCATATTTTCATAGAATCCTATTATGGTCTATCTCAGGTGACTTGTGTACTTCTCTTTCTTTCTTTTATAGTTATATTTTTATTAACCATATTTCTGAAGTGGGTTTTCCACAACTGTATTTTCTATTTTCAACCTTTTTTTTTCAAAGAAAAATTTTAAATTGCGAAGAGGAAATTTATTGTAGGAGTGGAGAATGTAACACCCCAAGCATCCATGGTACGCTCCTCTTTGAATAATAGAGCAGTGTGTGTTGTACGCAACATCGAGTTCTAACACACCGCGACCAATAAATGAAGCAGTTAGGAATAGTAATACCAACTTTTTGAAATTATATAAATTTTATATTTCAAAATGGACATCATTTTTGGATTCGGAATATCCAAATTATCCTATGTTGAATTTTTGGTATTTTTCTATGAACTTCCTATTTTTTATGAATAGTGAAAAATACTTAAAAAAAACTTCTTAAATAAAAAAAATTTATATTAATAAATTATACAATTTAGTGGTTCTAAAGTTTAATTAGAATATATTTTTACCATTTTATCCAATGGTGGTCATTAGAATTAATTTCACTTTGAAATTGGACAAAAACAATTGTCAATCTTTTGATTGATATTCTTTTTTAAAAACACGCTATTTTTTCTGACAGTGGGAATTCATTATTAAATTTTTTAACTCAACTTATATGTTTTGAATTTTGTAAAATAGATATCAGTTTTGAATTAGGAATATAAAATATAGATTAGGGTTAATTTTTGGTGTTGTTCTGAAAACCTTTGATATTTGATGAATAGTTAAACCACTAAGTGGTAATTAAAAAAACTGATTTTTCGTTTAAATGAAATTTTACCACCTCTGTAATTTGAATTTCCAAAATATGACATACATTATTTTCATTAGGAATTAAAATTAGGTTCAATGGGATTAAAATAATTTTTGGTGAATAGTAACTTTTAAGTTCTATTAATCGCGGTTAATGGTAATTAGTGAAATTTAAGGTAAAAATGATATTATAAAAATATTAAAATATCTTGACACTTGTCCTACCCTTACTGGATGAGTCATGGACGACCAATACAATCCATGGGTCAACTTGGGGACCCCATGGAGCCACTTGGGTAAGAAAATGACATTTATAAATTTTTATTTAAAGTAATAATAAAATTGTCACAAACATGTGTAGTTTTACTAAAAAAATTATTACATGGGGTTATATAAGTTAAAATTTCGACTATAAATATTAATTGGAAAGGTAAAAAGATTTACTACATCATGATATTTTTTATAGAATTTTTAGACATTAAATAAATTAAAATATTTATGACACCATGATGATGCAGTGATAAACTCATTAATTAACGATTAAAATAAAATGAAAAGATAATGTAAAATCTGAGACATAATCTTGTAAAACCACTATTGGATGGGTATATTTAGAACCCTTATAACCTTATCCTAGAAATATATAATTGTGTGACATTTGAAATCCGAAACTTACTTCATAATAATGTAACATTTTATTACTTTCCAAGAGTGCCCCTCTTCTTCTCTTATAAAAGCCCCCCACAACTACCACCTTATTCACACCATCAAATCCATTTGTCTCAGACAACCTCTGCCCAAATATTTTCTCAACTTCTCTCTCTTACTCCTAGAAGCCTCAAATTGCGCAGAATTCTTCCAAAGGAATCCTTTGGCTCAAATCAAAATGAGTTACCTGATTTTAAGGTAATGTCTTCTCTTATGTTATTTTGTAATATTTTGCTTCTCCAACCCCTTAATCTATTTTTATTCCATTATTTCATTACCAAACCAGTATGATCAGTATAATAGGATGTTGTTATGAGATGTATTTGATTTACACTTACACACACCTTCGTCTAATGGTTAAAGAATATATTGTCTCCGTGGTTGGAAAATTTTTGCCTCACGAAAAGATGATTGTTCAATCTTCTTTTAACACCTCTCATGGTGGCCATTAAGATGTCACTATATTTATATATGATATATATTATCTATATGTTTTCCTTATGCTTCTTTATTTCTCATTTATGTAATACCTTTATGATTTCCAATATGTGTTAACGAGATAATTTCATTTTAGGAAGTGCGGACTACCGCCCCCTCAAAGTGATTTGAATCGTCAATGCCATATGTGGGATGTATAAAGGATGGAGTAATTGATATTATATATGATATTATACTGGAAAAATAATATACCTTTATATCATTATTATTTCATTCCATTAAATATGAAATTGAAATGAAAGTAGCCTTCATACGTACGTACGGCTTACCGTCTCAATGTACGGTGCATTTCATTCCTTACCTCTAAATGTTATGTAATATTATGAATGAATGTATATACTCTATATATATGATATATATGATATCTAAATCATTAATATAATTCTGGATATAATGGATATCGTACCACATGAATAACTTGTAATTATAAGAAGTTTATTTTTGACTCAAGTACCAAAGATCGACAAAAAGACGGTTATTTACGTAAATAAGTACATAATGTTCATAACATGGTAATAAGTGATATAAAAGGAATAATGAACTTGAAAAAGTTTCTTAATAAAGTAGAAATTAACTCTAGTTTATTATTCAGTAGGTTAAAGAATGATCGTGTCAAGTCGGACACGAGGTAAGGGAACTTCTTAACCAAATTCCCATTCATTGGGTTGAACTTATCTTTCTTATTTATGTTGTTATTTGGTTATTTGAGATATTAATTTTTATATATTATCATGTTTTTATACTTTCTTTATGTGAGCTTATAGTGAATACACATGAGCGATCTATTTTATTTACAAAATGATCTCTGTAAGGGACTTCGTCTCAATATCATTTCATTGAGGCATATTTTGTTTTATACACAACTTTCATTTATATGGTGTATAAACCCCTTTGAATTTTAATTTTATTCAAAAGTAATTTTATTATATGAAGTGTTTTTACTGAAAAAAAAAAGAATGTTTTGTCTTACGTATGTAGTGACAATGACTTCTCCCCCACCGTGACCATTATTTGAGTTTCATCTTCCTATAAAAGCCATTACATTTTTTTTAAATGAAAAATAAATACCATGTTTTCCATTTCTTTTATTTTGGTATTGAAAATAGTTTTGATAATTTTTTTATTATATCTATGTGTTTTATTGATATATTGTGATTGAAATGTGGAAATTTTATGTTTCCTTTATACATGTTTTATGTGATACGATTATGTTATGGTTTATGATATGTTGAAACCTTTCATATAAGGAATGCATTGGACTTAATAAGTGACGGGTGGAGCCCGCTATAGCACCTCGATTCATCGGTAGGTATCATGAGACAAACTAGTGTCTTGGAACGAGGCCTTGACAAAATCTTATTTGTAGTCTTGGCACGAGGCCTTGGATACGTGGTTATGATAGTGTGGAATTATGCATTCCATCATTATGAAAGTGGTTATTGATATTTCATGTGATTATTATACTCATATAATATCCATGCGAATAAGTAAATGGCATTATTTCATTTTATTTTTCCATATTATGGTGAAATTCAAGATTAAAAGGCTTTTGTTTCAGTTATACAATGCCTTAAATGTTTATGTTTATTTATGAAAGCTTCCGCTATATTGTTATCCTTACTGAGCATCTGAGCTCACCCCTTTCAATGTTTTAATTTTTCCAGGATGTGAAGAAGTATTTTATGAATGACCTGAAGGGATAATTTGAGGGGATATGAAGACATGATGTGGTTGTAGTTTTGTATTACTTTATGATGTAATGTAAAACTTATGAATGTATCTAGTGTTTCATGTCTACTAAACTAATCAGTCTTTCGAGACTTGATCTTTGTGATCATGCCAATGTTACGTAATAATGCTCCGACTTTGGGTAACTGGGGTCAGGGCGTTACATCACTACATGGTAAAACATCACCCCTATCCATATATCCTCTATCTAGGCTATACACTCCCCTACCAAGCATGAATGACTCCCTCAAAGCCACTATTCCCATGTGTATAGACCCTATATCGACCATAGAAAAAGTCACTAGGCCACATTAAATAACCCATTTAGCCCCATTATAAAGGGTATATAAAATGTAAACAGACCAACCATACTACTCTCAAAAAATTGGAAAATTTATCACATGGTTAATCACACCCTTATGAAAATCAATGCAAACAATTTTATGAAAATTCCATAAAATTATCATATATTACCAACCAAATTCATGACAGTGAAAAAACAGTATGAACCACCACCAACATGAATTCAATCATAAAATACCCATAAAAATCTGCAAAATATTCATATATTTGGGTTTTAAAATAGGTAAATAATCAATGGAGGATGGAAGAAAAAATTTCTAGAATAGATTGTATTATACTCACTAAGAGGTAGTAATTACATAAAAAACCCTTCAAATGGATATAGAATGTGTGTAGGGATCCAAAAACCTCAATGGAGGATCACTATGGCCTCTTGGTTTACATGATGGTCAGGATATAGTATATGGGAGGGAATATAATGGTTTTATGTTTAATTTATTACCCCACTCATTAAAAATCAAAATTAAGGATTTTATAGTTTGAAAATTTTGATCAAGACATGATCTGTTAAGGAAAACCCCACAATGGATCTATAGGATTGTTCATAGTTCCAAGGAATGTTATCCACCATTAAAATATTCACAAATAATCCAATTGGCTATGGGTATATCTCATTATTCCCAAACCATCCCTTTATTCTCCCCAACTGCTTTAGAATCCATTAAAAAGTCAAGATCACACACATCTAATCAAAAAATATAAATCGTAATTAAACATCAAAATCTAGGAGGTGTTACAAACTCCCACAATAATAAAATTCTATCATCAATAGGTCACTAAATGATTCATTCCAAAATAACATAGCTTTTTTTCCTGAACAACATCTTCCCACTAATTTATCATTTCCTATAAATATTTATAAAAACATTATAACTATGCGAGAAGAACTATTTTTCCTCATTCCCCATTCATTAATTCATTTTCAAAACACAGATTGGATACTTTTTGGGGGGGAAAACACCTTCGAAAAGTCATTTCTACTTACTACCCCCACATTGGGTCCTACTAATACATTAATGAAATGGAAAATCATTCCATGATTCATCAACCATTTATTCCCCAAAAAGACACTTATCAACATTTCTTCACATGATTCACCCCCAAATCAAGCAATGAAATGCACTTCCAAAACAAAAAACATGTGATGAAATGGGTTTATACTACCTTAATCATCCATATAAATGGGATTCACCCTTTCAAACATGTCACAAAACATGACTGACACCAAAATATTGTCATCAATTGGTCTTCATACCACAAATCATATAAAAAACAAGGTTTAACCCCACATAACACCCAAATGCCTCTCAAATTTTCATCACAGGCATGCCCAATGGTGGATGCCTCACTCTACCGGTCGATATCACCCATTTAAACCCGAACATGTATTATTAAATATTAATAATGGGTTTATTTAATTTTTTTACACCACATAGCCTCGTACATACATTAAAAATAATAAACCACATCTATATATGGTTTATATTCACGTAAGCATCCCCTCGAATGTTCACAAATTTTTTTAATTCCATACTAATCTAAATGGATGAATCCTATTCATTATTAGTTGAACCCTAACATTCACATGGAACAACGAAGTGTGAGAATAATATAACACTTCCAAACCACCATGATGATCTAACAATAAGAAAATGGATTTCAAAAACACACAGTCGTCAAAATCTATGCCTTCTCACTTGTTCTACCTTCTCCTCCACCAAAATATATAGCTTTGGATATAAATGAAAACCACAAATCATACCCGAAATTGAATTCTATATGTGTCCTTTACATAGGTTCATTGTCTATCCAAACTGAAATAATCATCCCAAGACAGTAATCCTAGGTCTTATAATGCCAATAGATAAACAACCCTTACTTATTTTGAAAAAAAAATTTTCTGCTCAACACTAATACCTTGGTTTTCGTCTCCAAATTCCCAACACAATTCAACAATGCTACTCCATGGACCAAGACATACTAAACCATGTTTTCTCTAAAAACCCTAATTTGATCACTAAAAACATAAGTCATCTATATAAAAGGTATTCCTGATGTAGTTTCCACCTCAACAAATACATTTCTATAAATCATCACTATTTGGTCCTTCTCTAGATGACTTCTACTAATGTTTTTCCCCCTCACCCACTAAAACAATATCATATACAAACTAAGATACCTTATAAGAATAGTGAATCACAGAAATTATCAACAATAAAAATTATGTAAAAACATAACTATTGTATCAACTCCACTATTAGATCCTCAGCTTAACTATTTAAGTATCACACTCTACTCATGAACAACAACAGATCATCTGCCAAGCTTATCTTTAGACCATGCCACAACACTCTTATAAATGAACGTACCTCAAAAATATTCACATATTCAAAAACTACTCACTACATGAATAGTTGATAATGGAAATGCAGAAAATATAATTTCCAACCACACCCAAATCAAGAAAAGGAACTACAGACTATCATTACATACTATGTTGAAACAACTATCCCGAAGTCTATTCCCTAATGACCATTATAAAATCTGAATAAACCTCAATCAATAAAACCGAAAGTCTCAATTTCAATTCAAGGTTATCATATAAGCATACCATGTATTATCAAGCTCGATACAACAATGTCTCACATGGTTGTTTCCTCTCAAATAAAAAAATTCACATCATCACACACTAAATACCTGATTTTATTTCGACTCAAAAAATAAGAAAAAACATCCAAATTAATCCTACATAACATATTATGAATATTCTCAATATCCAATTTTAGGGTTTCAACTCATTTATTATTCAATGAACCATCAATGAAAGAAATACATTAGGAGTGTGGATATTTAATTTCAAAAAACTATTCTCTATGTTTCTTCAAAGGCCACAAAAAAGAAAAAAAAACAATATCTTATCCCAATATAATTCATCATTTCCACTAAATGTCTCCAATACCATATCCATGAACTTACACAAACCTTGAACCAAAAAAATATTAAAATTTTACACTATTTGAGAATAGAATGACTAACTCACTCATCTATTTATGCCAATGATAACCAGTGACCCCACTTATTAGAATATAACAAATTATTGTTAATAAAAACCTTTTTTCTATAATTTTATTAGCCCAATTGTCATACCTAGAGACACATCTCAATGATCTAGGGAATGAACACAAAACAACCCTTCTATTATTTATGTCTCAATCGAAAACCCACCCCACTAGACCATCCACTAGAGAGATCACATATATCTCATGGGAAAAAACCCCACTTTTTTCCATAACCCTGATATACCAACTCTAGAGAGATCCTGACATCTATTATATTGAAATATCGCAACCCAACCAACCCTTATATGGGATCATGAACAACCAAGGCTCAAGTCTTAATTTTCCATCCACCCATGTACCCATCCCCTCAGGATGGCTATTCAATGAACCGAATGAGACAAATAAATCATTCCAATCAGGCCATGATCAACATATAACATAATAATAAAAGGGGCCCTAAGAGGGTCACACACTCATTAAAAAATAATGTTTAAAATTATCTATGGGTCTCATCAACATTTCATCTCATTAAGTAAAAACCATTAATATAGTTTATAAATTCCATTTCAAATCATTTTCCCGACATAAAATGTTATGTAACATCATTCCAATAATTTTAGAAAAATTTAAAATAAAAAACACCATTTTAATTTAAAATTTCTATAATAAATCAATATTTTTAATTATACTCTAGAAAAACCATTGAAACCATTTCATTAACCATAATATGACTCAAAAAATGTCAAATACACATCAAAATATCCCATTACATATATAAAATGCATCAAAATTATTTTCCAATGTACATGGAATTAAATAATGAATTTAATATGGAAATTATTTTAATGCCATTTATCACCATTTATGAAATGTGAATTTACTTTTAAATTCCCCAAAAACTCACTAATGAAATGCCAATGGATGAAAATAAAACAAATATTTACCTTCATACTTTTGTCTTGATTCCATACCCTTAATACTAGTACTTTAGTCAAATCCTTGCATAAAATATATAACACAATATAGATTTATTAATAAAATGTAACCAAGAATTTATATGGAAAACCAATGAACATATTATTAGTACCACATAGTAATTTTGGTCTTTTACCTACCAAATGAAACAAAAGAGAATGATATTTGAACCTACATGCTTGTCCTAGAGGCATGAACTCCTAAAATCATACAAATTAGGAGAATATAAAATACCTAAATTCATAAATGTAAAAATATTATACATCAGTATATGTGAAATATTTCAATATTAATAACTAAAACCAAAACAAGAATCCCACACCTAGAAACACGGTCTTTCGCCACATGTGGCTTAGCTACTTCGATACTTGATTTTGATAACAACTCATACTAATTTCTAATATCCTACATAAAAAATCCAAAATATTTAAACAAAATAATGAAGTCTATAATACCATTTTATGATATCCTATCCCGGATCACCCAACTTGAGCTATGGGGATTCCATATAGGTATCATGTGTGATTTACCTTAAGATTGAGGTCATCGTGTAGAGCCATGGGCCTAAGAAGAATTCTGGGGAGACAATATCCTCTATAATAGATAATAAATTAGGTTACACATATAATAATGGATTAATTAATCAATATAAATAAGAGAACCCAAAACCATAAGAAATAATGTCATCTAAACATGATATAACATAATGTCATAAAACATACAAGGCTATATCATAGAAAAAGTGATCATTTGAATTGGCAGAGCTAGGTAAAAAAAGAAAAAATAATAAAATAATAAAACTAAAAAATATTTCTATGAATGTACTATAATTTCATATATACCAATCCACCAACAACTACTCCAAAATATATCATTGAACACTTTTAATTAAATGGATTCTTGATTATGTAGTCTCCATGCACATCGAGATTCTCATAAAAAGGTATGAAAATTGCTGAGTTTGACACCCATAATGAGACCTTATTAAAATTATAACAAGTGTAAAGTGGTGTTCACATAAATTAAATATAAAATAATTAATAAATACATAACCATTCATGTCATATTAATCTATCCAATTTTCCACAAAGCCTGACCCTACCTATATTGGCTACATGCATTAAGGATAATATATTGGAAATACAAAATCAATGAGTTTCTATGTAACACCCAAGTCATATAGGTCACTACCTCATCTACACCCAGATCCATACTAATTATTCTAGAGATTCCATTTAAGTGTAAAAACATGTTACACCCTAACCCCAGTTACCCAGAGTCAGTGCATTATTATATGACATTGGCATGATAAAAAAAGACAAAGTCTAGAAAGTCTTATTATATTAGTAGCATTGAATTGCTAGATACATTTCTAAGGATTACATTAAATCATATAATGAAAAACTACAACAAAAATTTCATAGACCACACTCATATCCTCTCATATTATCCATGCAGGTCAGTATAAAATACTTCTTCGCATTATGATAAAAAAAATAGAAAGGGAAGAGCTGAAATGTTTAGTAAGGATAAAAATATAGTGGAAACTTTCATAAGTAAGCATAAACATTTAAGGAAATGTATAAGACTAAAACAAAATCCTTTTAAACATGAACATCAGCATAATATGGAAAAGATAAAATCAAATAATTAAATTTAATTACTCACATGGATATTATACTAGTAGAATAATCACATGCAATATCAATAGCCACTTTCATAATGATGGAATGCACAATTCTAGAATTTCATAACCACATATTCAAGACCTTGGGCCAAGACTACATATAAGATTTTTTCATGTCCTTGTGCCAAGACACTAGTTTGTCTCTTGAGACCTACTGATGCATCGAGGAGCTATATCGGGCTCCACCCATCACATACTAAGTCCAATGCATTTCTCATATGATAATTTTTAAACACAATATAAACATTCGTATTAAAACTAGTATATGAAATGTAAATACATTATCCACAAACCATGAATGGTATAAAAATAACACATCCACAATCAAGAATATCACAAAACCTTCTATATAATATAGATGTTTTGTATCATAATAAATCAACTTCAAATAAACAAAAAATCTATCAATGGATGTTCACATAGAAGAAATCAATACCTTTTTTAGTGTAATATCTCTTTCCATTTGGAAATAAATTAAAAGTAACATAATTAGAAAATAAAACATTTATATTTGAAAATATTCTTATAAGATTTTAAGGGAAGCTTCGATGAATTTATAAAGGCGGAATATAGCAGCACATGTCGTATAAGTTAAAAAAAATTCTTACATAAATTTTGACGAAATGGTCATAAAGTACCTTGTTTGGAAAATGACAGAAAGATTCCTTTATAAAAATCTTATAAAAATTCAAACAAAGGAATACATGATTTTAACCCATAGTATATAAAATATTTTGAATTTTTTGAAATGAATTTTTAAGAAATATGGATGTGGATGATAAAGCGGTCCGAGTTGATACTTACGTAAAGAAAACCTCGAATAATAAAGAGATTGTGAAATTAACCCTTACCTTGTACTTTTTCGTGGTCGAGGGTAGGTTAACCTACTAAAAAATAGTGAAATAATTTTTATTAAATTATATAAGAATCATATACATTAATATGATATCATATATGATCTTTTAACATTTCATCGTTAATAAAATCTTAGTATTATTGTTGTTTCGGGTGTTAACGAATTCGTTTTCCTTTATATTCTTTGTTATGTGAGCCATATTTGTTATGGAAGAAATGTATCTTTTTCATATCCAGAATTATATAATGTCTTTAAACATTATTTTTAATCATCTAATGAAGTTTATTTTTTAATGGATACAACGGGGAATAAATCTAATCGTGTTCGTGTAGATGGTAATCCATACGAATGCATGAGAGACAATATCATTCCTTTGATATTAAAATAATATATAGTTTGATGGTATAGCAGATATAAATAATAATTATCATGTTATATTTTTTTATTTACATCAATTAAAAATAATTATTATATCCATCCAAAAAATAATGTATTGAATAACAATTGTACCACGACGTGGAGACGGTACGCCGTACGTATGCACGTATAGTGACATGTCACTCAAAGGATGGATAGAATAATTAATTTGGTTGTACCATATTTGTAATAACATAACATTATATAGAATATTCTTGAGTTGTTATTATATAATGTAAAAAACATAGGAAAATGAAGTGGAATATGAAAAGAACTTGAAAGACGTGGTTAGAAATTTACATATTTTTCGGGTTCTTCCTTTTGATTTGATCAAAAGGTCACCATAGGTTGTCTTTTTGACTAAATTAAGGAAAATAAGATGAAGGAATCACAGTTGATAATGTATTTGGGTAGGGTTTGGCCTATCCAAATGGCTTTGAATGTGTGAATTAGAGAGAAGGGGAAGTGCCCTTTTATAAGAGGGGTGAGGGGCATCTTAGGAAAAGATAGAAATATTAAATTATAATAAAATAATTTTAGGTTTCCAAAGGATCCAAAATGAATTATTTAAATTCTATGATGGTTATGTGTATAAAACCACTCAACCAATAGGTTTTATATAGGTTTGGGTCACTATATAAACTTTATCTTTTAGATTTAACTCTTAGTTTAATAGTTTGAAAATTACCATGTCCCGTTTTATTTTTATATTATATGGTTAATAATCGTACTATAAACGTCCAAGAAAACCCCAAGTGATTCATCAATGATACATATATCATTATATAAGTCCGTTTTCCTAACCTTGGACTTTTTGGAATAGAATATCAATTAATAATATAATATTTTTTAAAAAACTCATTTTTGATAATTTAGTGACTTTTTTGTATTTTGTTTTTGCTAAATTCATAAGAGCATTATTACATTGAAAAAAAATTATCTAACAAACCCAAAAATTTCATACTAACCTATAAATTTAGTGGGATTCATATAAAGTATCAAATTACATCTTTTTGGATTTGAATAATATCAATTGTTTTAATATTTTATTATTTATGTAATTACTTCATCATAATTGTGTCATAAATAAATTAAATTATTTAATGTCTAAAAAAATATAAATAAAATACGATTATTTAGGAAATATTTTTACCTTTATAATGAATAATTATAATCTACTTTATATAATGTATAACCCTATATTAAAATTGTTTTAGTTATTAAACTTTGATTTTAACTCTTCCAACTCTTCTTTAAATAAAATAATAATAACTGTCCTAATCTAATCCATGTGGACCAAAGAGGTTCATATTTTATTCATAAGGTTGTTTTTGGTCGATTTATACTTATCCAATAGAATTATGACATGTTTTATGGTAATAATTATATCATTTTTACACTTAATTACCCTATTTACTTTTAACCGTGGTAAAGAACAGTGAAAAGTTACAATTCACAAAAAATTATTTTCAAATAGTATAACAACATTTTACATACTAATATGAACTGTGTGTCTCAGATTTCTAATATTAAACTCACATAAGTTGTAAAATTATATTTTATGTGAATTTTCATATTCTCCTAGGAGGTGGATAAAGGACGTTTAAAATTTCAATAAACTTTTTATATATATAAAATTATTATAAACTGACTCCAATGAATTACATTGAACTTATATAGTTGTTATGTATATATTTTGACATAAAATAATTTAAATGAAATAAATAATTATTTAAATAAATACTCTCTTTTAAACTATAACTCATTGTTTTTCACCATTAATCAAAAATTGTATGTTTTCAGAAAAATACAAAAAATTCACCCCAAGCTAATTTCGATATTCAGAATCCAAAAATGAAGTCCATTTTGAACGATAAAATTTATAAAATTTCAAATAGTGGGTATTACTATTGATAACAACTTGCTTGATTGGTTGTGGTGTGTTAGAACTCGAAGTTGCATACAACACACGCTATTGTGTTATTCAAAGAGAAGTGTACCGTGGATTCTTGGGGGGTTACATTCTCCCCTCCTTCAAAAAATTTATTCCCCAAAATTTCTAGAATATTACTGCATAAAAAGACATAGGAGTTTTTTCATCATGTGTTCCTCAGGTTCCCATGTTGCCTCTTCCATATTATGGTTTCTCCATAGAACTTTTAACAGACCAGTCGTCTGGTTTCTTAGCACATGTTCTCTTGTATCAAGAATCTTGACAAGATCTATGCAATAAGAAATATCAGGATCCAGTTTTATTTCCTCTTAGGTGAGTACATGCATTGGGTCAGGCATGTGTTTTCTCAACAGTGATACAAAGAACACATCATGAACTTTGGAGACACTTGGCAGCATTTCGAAACAGTAAGCTACAACCCCTATTCGTTCTAGAATTTCAAAAGGTCCGATTTACCTAGGACTCAATTTACCCTTCTTACCAAAACTTATAACACGCCTCCATGGAGATACCTTCAATAAAACATGATGTCCTACCTGAAATTCCAAATCCATCATTCAGTTATCAGCATATCTCTTCTTTCTACTTTGAGCTTCCATGATGTGGTTTTGGATTTCCTTTACCTTTTCCATCGTTTCCTCCAAAAGTTCTGGGCGTACGACATTTCATTCACAATCATCATCCCAAATGGTTGTTCTATGATATTTATTTCCATATAATGCTTCATATGGTGCCATATGAGTACTTTAATGGAATCTATTGTTATAGGAAAAATATACCAGAGGTAAATATTGATCCCACATACCTTGAATGTCAAGTGAGCACGATCTCAACATGTCTTCTAAGTTTTTAATATTTTATTCTGATTGTCTATCAGTTTGGGGGTGGTAGGAAGTTCTCAAATGAATTTCATGGTCTAGGGCTTTCTAATGACTTTTCTATAATCTTTATGTAAAACAGGGATCACAATCAGAAACAATCGATAGGGGTACTCCATGAAGTCTTACTACTTCATTATTATATAATCATGCTAGATATTCCGGTGGTAAATATTCTATTATATCACGAAAATGTGCTGACTTGGGATGAATATCAACAATTATACATATTGAATCATTATTTCTAGGAGTCTTTGGTAGTCCAATGACAAATTCCATCATAATATTATCCCATTTCCACTCAGTTATAGGAAGCGGTTGCATGAATCCTCTAGGCTATTGCCTTCCGGCTTTCACTAGTTGACAAACCATACATCTTGACACAAAATCAGCAATTTTGTTCTTCATGTTGTCCCACCAAAAATGTTCCTTCAAATACCTATACATCTTAGTGTTATCATGGTGTATATAAAAACTAGAACCATGAGAATCATCCAACAATTACATTTTTAGATCAGGTATATCGGTATCACAATGTCTCTTCCCAAATATCAAAATTCCATCTTCATACACAAATTCACTCAATCTCCCATCATTCAATTATTTAATATTCTATTCCAACTCTTCATCATCGATCAGAGAACTCTTTATCCATTATAATAAAGATGGTAGGACAAAATTTTGAAAACTTATTGATGTTTTACCTTCCTTTATGATTCTCATATTCATCTTTTCTAGATCCATGATTATAGGAAGATTTTTACCTCTAATCCTATTGAAAACTCCATGATCCTTTCTACTCAAAGCATATTCCACCATATTTTCCTTCCCCAGGTGGTAGTGTATAGTGAAATAATAATACTTGAGTATTTAAAGCCATCTGCTTTGCCTCATGTTTAGATCATTCTATGTGAAAATATACTTCAAACTCTTGTGATCGGTATATATCTCACATGTTTCACCATAGAGATAGTGTCTCCAAATCATCAAAGAAATATATTACAGTATCTAACTCACGATCATGAGTAGGATCGTTTTTCTCATGAATTTTTAGCTGTCTTGATGCATAGGCAATAACCCTTTCATTCTGCATAAGGACACAACCAAATCCTTTCTTTGAAGAATCACTATAAATAACAAACCCATCATTCCCTGATGGTAGAGTCAATATATGAGCATTGACTAATCTTATCTTCTGTTCTTCATAACATTCTTCACAATATTTTGTCTAAACAAATTTAACCCCTTTTCGTGTTAGCTTAGTTAATGGGTTAGCCAACCTATAAAAATTCTAGACAAAGTGTCGATAATAAACTGCTAAACCAATAAAACTACTTTCCTTAGTACTACTCGTCAGTGCTATCCATTCTTGGATTGCCTTGGTCTTGTAATTATCAATTATGATTCCATCCTTAGTGAAAATATGGCCAAGAAAAGAAATTTCCAGAACCCCGAATTCAAACTTCCTAAACATCCCCCAAAATTCATGTCTTCTGAGATTATTTTGGATAATGTGCAAGTGATTTTCATGATCTTCGTATTTTTTTTATTTTACAAGGATATCATCAATAAATACCACTACAAATTCATGAAGATATTACTTGAAAACTCTATTCGTTAGATCCATGAAGATAAAGGGTGCATTAGTCTATCCAAAAGGCATTTATGTAAACTCATATTGATCGTACCAAGTTCGAAATGTTGTCTTCGGAATGTCTTCCTTCTTCACACGTAATGGATGATATCCATATAAAAGGTTAATCATTGAAAAGTATTGAGCTCCAGGAAGTTGGTCAAAAAAATCATCAATGCGAGGTAGGGGATACTTGTTCTTTATTGTTATTGCATTTATCTCCATGTAGTCAATGCACAACCTCATAGATCCATCTTTCTTATTAACAAAAAGTACAAGGTCTCCCCATGGGTAAACATTAGGGCGAATAAACCCCTTATTACATAGTTCCTCTTGTTTTTTCTTTAGTTCCACTAATTCCACAGTGGCCATTCTACAAGGGGACTTCGATATGGGACTTGAACCAGGAATAAAATCAATGGAAATCTCAATTTCTCATTATGTAGGATGTCCAGGTAAATCCTCTTGAAACACATCAAAATATTCTCGTGCAATAGGTACATTCTCTATTTGAAAATTCCATTCCTCACCCATAGTTATTTCGTTCTATTCCTCCATAATAATTGAATTTAGTTGAGCTGCTGGGGGTGGATCTAGATAAGATTTAGGTGGTGACGTCTCTGCTCTAATGATTTGGTACTCTTTATCATCATAAATAATTGTAACCTCATTCTTCTTACTATAAATCATCACATCATGGTCCAAAATCCAATCCATACTGAGGATCATATCAAATTAAATCATGTGTATGATGATGAGATCCGCAGATAAAGAACAATTATATGCCATAATGGGGACTGATTCACAAAATATTGTTGCGAGGATACTTGCCTTGGATATTTTGACTGAAAAATCCATTGTTAAATAAAATTGGAAATACCTAATTTCTAAGAAAACTAGGAAGGTATGAAACAATGTGAAGATCCAAAATCAAATAAATCATTTGCTAATCTATAGGAAACCATTATATTAACTACCACCAGATTTTGCCAGAGCTTCAACCTCAGCAGAAGTGATATCATTAGCATGGCCTTGATCCCTTGTCCTTTTCTATGATATGTTCTCCTGACTCTCAGGACATTCATTTTCATAATTTCCATTCTCTCTACAATTTTAGCATTCAACATCGAAATCCTCTTTCTTCCCCTTGAAATCACATGCTTGGTGGCCTTTTTCACCACAATTGTAACAGACTCTCATCCCCTTCAGGCAAGTACTATGGTGTTTCTTCCCACATTTACTATTGTATAGATATTCAACATTTAACTTCTTCTATTTATTTCCATTTCTAGAGTGTTCAGCAGATCTCTTCTTCTCCTGCTTTTTTTATAGTCGTAAGACATATAATATTCTTATTCTATTTTGATAGCACATGAGACAACATCTTCATACGACGAGAAGAATTGTGAGGCTAATGGTCGTTAGAGGAATGGTTTTAAACCATAAAAGAAATGATCAATATTACTTCATGGGTTACATATAAAATCTACAAGATGCCTCGCTAACCTTGTAAAGTAAGCTTCATACTTTACAATACTCTCATCCTCATTTTTCCTTAGACTCAGAAATTTTCTTTCCATATCCACTCGATGGTCATGACGAAAGTATTTTACAATGAAAATTTATTGAAAATCCCCCATTCCATATTTGATGCTTCATTATCTCCCATTTTGTTTTGAATTTATGACAACAATTTATCAGCATCTCCAGTGAGACGGTAACCTGCCATGACAACTTATTCTCTTTCACTACTCCCCATGTCATGGAATATTTTCTCAATGAAATTTATCCATTTATTAGATACTATTGTATTTGTACCCCGATTGAATGTTGGTGGTTTTTCACCATGAAGAAATCTAAGTTGGATCCTCCACACTACAGATCAGGGTGCTCCATACGGGTAAGGTTATTATTCAAAACCTGAGTGAGTTTTCCCAGTGTGGTGATTAGATGATCAGCACGAGTTGCATCACCACCTCCACTATAATTATCTTGAGTATGAGGTAATACCTACAAGGAGTGAGTTCATTTATATGGTTTCCATTCCTTCCACTAGGCTCTGTTTCTAAACAACGGCATACACTAGAAAATTTTATAAATCGCAATACATAAATCCAAACTTGTAAAACACTTAACATAAATTGAATAGTTTATGGTTATAATCTATAATCATAAAAATTTATTCATTGAGGAATTATATACTAGTAAACCCTTCATAATGGTTTGTAAAATATGAAAATTATCTAAAGAATATTCCCCGGGAGTGTCGTAACCAAGAGTGATGCAAGACCCATTGTCATGCACCAATTACCATTCGAGTCATGCTCAAAGCGGTGTTTTTGGGTTTTACCCCAAGGTAAATCTGTGCTAGAGACGCCTCTACCTGCTCGTATCTTGATAGGGATGTATTTCTAAGAAACTCACAAAATATCTACAAAACCAATGTTCTAGGAAGTTATTATATATTAATCCTCAAATTCTATCATAGGGCTATTTCTCTAATTAGAGTTTATCTAAATATAGTTTCCAGGTTCTGTACTAAAAATCCTCTGATACCAACTGTAATGACATGACCCCAATTACCCTGAGTCAGTGCATTATTACAAAACATTGGCATGATAAAAAAAGATCATGTCTTGAAAGACCGATTAGTTTAGTAGCCTTGGAAGTATTTGATACATTTACAAGGTTTACATTACATCATAGAATGAAAACCTACAACAACATTGTTTCCCTAGACCACACTCATATCCCCTCAGACTACCCCTATAGGTCATCATAAAATACTTCTTCACATCCTGGATAAATAAAACATAGAAAGGTGTGAGCTCAGATGCTTAGCAAGGATAAACATATAGCAGAAACTTTCATAAATAAGAATAAACCTTTAAGGCAATGAATAAAACTAAAACAAAATCCACTTAAACATGGACTTCAGCATAATAAGGAAATGATAAAAGAAAATAATTCAATTTACATAATCACATGGATATTCAACTAGTCGAATAATCACATGCAATATGAATAGCCACTTTCATAATATTGGAAAGCATAATGCCAAACATTCTTAACCCAATATTCAATGCCTTGTGCCAACACTACAAATAAGATTTTTTCATGGCCTTGGGCCAAGACACTATTTTGTCTCATGAGACTGACCGATGCATCGAAGATCTATAGTGGGCTCTACCCATCACACAAAAATTCCAATGCCTTCCTCTTATGAAAAGGTTTAAACATAACATAAAAATTCATATTAAAACTAGCATATGAACTGTCTATACATTATCCATAAACCATGAATTGTATAAATATAAAAAATCCATAGTCAAACATATCACAAAACCATAAATACAATATAGAAGTTTTGTATCATAATAAATCAACTACAAATCAACTTAAAATCCATCAATGGAAGTTGACATAGACGAAATCAAAACCTGTTTTAGAGAAATATATCTTTCTATTTTGAAATCATTTAAAAGTAACGTAATTATAAATGAAAACATTTATATTTTAAAATAATATTATAATCATGTTAGGGAAGCTTCGACGATGTTATAATGGAAGAAAATAGACGCACCCACCGTATTAGTTAAAAAAGAATTCTTACCTTAATTTTGTCGAAATGGTCATAAAGTACCGTGTTTGGAAAATGATGGAAAGATTCCATTATAAAAATATTATATAAATTCAAACAATATTATAAATGACTTTAACCCATAGTATATAAAATATTAATAATGTTTTGAAATACATTTTTATGAAACATGGATGTGGATAATAAATAGGTCCTAGTAGATACTTACGTAAAAACCACATTGGATAATTAAGAGATTGTGAAATTAAACCTTAACTTGTACTTTTCCTTGGTTATGGGTAAGATAAACTCCTGTATAATGGCGAAATAACTGGTAATAATTTATACTAGAATCATAAACATTAATATTATATCATATAGGATATTTTATCATTACTTTGTTATTAATATCTTAGTATTATCGTTGTTTCCAGTGTTAACGGATTCGTTTTCCTTTATATTCGTTGTTATGTGAGTCATAATTATTATGGATGGGATGTATCTTATTCATATACATAATGATATAAAGTCTTTAAAAATTGTTTTTAATTATCTAATGAATGTTAGTCTTTAATGGATTCAACGGGTAATGAATCTCATTGTGTTCGTGGAGATGACAATCTGTACGTACGCATGAGCGACAACATCAATATTTTGATATTTAAATAATATATAATTAGATGGTATATCATATATAAAGAATCATTAACTTTTTATACTTATTATTTAAATCAATTAAACACCATTATTATACCCCTCTAAATAACAATGTGTTGAATAACAATTGTACCACGACGTGGAGACGATAAGCCTTACGTATGCACGTTTGGTGACATGTCATTCAAAGGATTGATAGAATAATGAATTTGGTTATACCATATTTATAATATCATAAAATTATATAGAATATACTAGATTTATTATTTTATAATGGAAACAACAAAGAAAAAGGATGTGGAAGAAGAAAGAAACTGGAATGTTGTGGGGAGATATTTACCTCTTCCTCTGTATGTTCTTTTTGATTTGATCAAAATGGATCTATAGGTTGGCTTTCTGACTATTGTAGGGCCTCTAGGATGAAGGTAGGATAGTGGAGAGGGTATTTGGGCATGGTTCTTCCGAGCCAAATGTCTTTGAAGGTGTGAATTAGAGAGAAGGGGAAGTGCCCATTTTTAAGAGGGGTGAGGGGCACAATAGAAAAAGTTAGAAATATTATTTTATAATAAAATAATTATCAGTTTCAAGTGGATTAAAAATAGATTATTTAAATGATAAGGTGTGGATGGGTCTAAAAACACTCAAACAATAGGTTTTAGATATGTTTGGTTCACTATATTAACATTATAATTTAGATTTAACTCTCACTTAAATAGTTTGACATTTACCATGTCTCTTTGTATTTTTATATTATATGGTTAATAAACAGAATTTATACTTAAAAAAGAACTCCAAGTTGTTCATTAATTATAAAAATATCATTATATATGTCTTTTGTCTGATCTTTAAATTTTTAAGAATACAATATCAATTTACAATATAATATTTATTTTAAAAACTCTTTTATGTCAATTTTGACACTATTGGGTATTTTGTTTTTGCTAAATTCATAATACCATTATTACTTCGAAAATAATTAATATAACCAACACTAACATGTCATATTAACCTAGAAAATTAGTTCTATTATTAAAAATTCTCAAATTTCATTTATTGTGATATTTATAGTATCAATTATTTTAATATGTCATTAATTATGTAATTATTGCATCATAATTGTGTCATAAATAAATTAAATTATTTAATGTCTAAATAAATAAAAGAAAATACTATTATGTATGAAATTATTTTAGATTTATAATTAACATTTATAGTTGAATGTATCTTATGTATTACCCTATATTATAAATGTTTTAGTTATTAAACATTGAATTTAACTCTTTTAACTTTTCTTTAAATAAAATAATAATAAGTGGCCTAATATAATCCAAGTGGACCAAAGAGGTTCATATTTTATTCCTAAGGTTGTTTTGGGTTGAATTATACTTATACAATAGAATTATGATATGTGTTAGGGTAATAATAATATCATTTTTACCCTTAATTACCCTATTTACTTTTAACCGTGGTAAATAAAAGTAAAAAGTCACTATTCACCACAATTTATTTTCATCATACTGAACCTCATTTTTAATATTGATATCAACCATTTCTCTCAGATTATTGAAATTTCACTCACCGAAGCGGTAAAATTATGTTTTAAGTGAATTTACAAATTCTCTTATGAGGTGGGTAAAAGATGGTGAAAAGTTCAATAATATTTTTATATATCTAAAATTTTTATAAACTGACTCCAATGAATTAAATTGAACTTATATAGGTATTAAGTATCTATTTTGAACTAAAATAAATAAAAATAAAATAAATAATTATTAAAATTACAATTCGGTTTTAAACTATGACTTAGTGTTTTCACTATTCATCAAGAATTGAATGTATAAGGAAAAATACAAAAAATTCACCCTAAACCAATTTCGATATTACGAATCCAGAAATGAAGTCAATTCTGTATGATAAAATTTATAATATTTCAAAAACTGGGTAATACTATTCATAACGGCTAGTTTGATTGGTTGTTGTGTGTTAGAACTCAAAGTTGCGTGCAACACATGCTATTATATTATTCATTGAGAAGAGTACCATGGATTCTTGGGGTGTTACAAAACGTATCATGAGGCTTATTGGTAGGTCATATCAACACACCATCCCATCCAATGGAATATAGGAAAGTCCAAACATTCATGTAAACTCATACTGAGGATTTATGGGTGGTCAAAATGTACGTGAGTAATAATCCCAATGATTATTAGGTTACATAATAATTAATTTTCACTCATAAAAAGTGTTATTGGTAGGATTAACCAATCATTCAGACTCATCCTTACGATTCTTGAATGGTCAAAATATACATGTTGACCCATACTGTGGATTCATTGGAGGTGACACCATGATGATAAAATTTACAAAATATACATAAAATATTTATTCTAACAAGAGTATAATCATCCATACCAATATATCATATATCATTTCCATACTAGTCCCAATAGAGCTTTAACTTCTCTAAAAAGGTCACATTTCCCAAGTGGATGACCCGTATATCACACAAAAAATATGTCATAAAACCACATTAAATAATGAATAATCTCATCGATCCTCCTCTATAGTTTCTACCACATATATATAGTCCTACCTAGTCACTCTAATGTGTCATGAAGAAGTCTCATAGGGGTAGGCATTCTCCCACATAAAAATTGATAGATTTTTTTTTTCAAAACCTATAAAATATTAAGAGGCTTCCTATCTAAAAATTGATGGAGTTAAACCACTATGAAAACCACCATAATTATGTTATTTGAGCTAAATACTTAAAAATATTACAAAAATTATTATTCTATTTCTTAAATAAAGGGAAATAGGAAATATGACAATAATAAAGGATTTAGGGCACAGACGAGATTAGTATCATTAAGAGGAATCCATTTCAACCAAGAGACATCAAACATCATTGAAATGTGAAGGTGGGGACTAAAATTTTAACACCCTGCAATATTTTTAATTATTATTTTTGTATTAATATAATTTTTTTGATATGTTTCATTTCAGGCAACATTGAAAATAGTTTATTTTATATTAATGAACATTGTTAGGATTTCATTATACACAACCACAATTTAATCATGCACTACATGGAACATGAATTTTATCTTTTTCTATACATAACATTGATGATAGATTACATTATATGCAAGACTAACTTTCCGTGATGGCACGCGTAACACGCAAGACTGAGTTTTACTGAACAATAATATATTATTAAAAGCAAATTATTTAATATAATAAGATATAACCTAGAGAATAAATTAGAATATATGAATAGTATTGAATAATTTATGAAAATAAATTTTTTACAAGAAATAAAATATGATAGCATATGATATATAATAATTATAAATGAATATAAAAATCGATTGAATATAAAGGAAAATATTATTATTTTTACGACCAGAATGTATTTTTACCTAATAAATTAAATTCATTCCAATTAGTGAGTGATATTAATATAATATATATCTTCTATACCTAGGAATATTTTTTATATCCATCCAATATATTTTAGAGACATAAGATAAGAAGGAACCCAATTTTATTCTTATAAACCTATATTTTTATTATGTAATTTTTTCCACCTTTTAATGGGGGACCCATTTTAACTAATTATTTTGAAATATATATATATATAAGATTTCAAATTAATAATATTTAGTCTAGGGTAAATTATTACTATTTTTCATTGATGTTTCATTTTTATTGAATTGTGTAAGAAAATAAATTTTAGTTCAAAACATGTTTTATATATAATTTATTAATAATGTTAAATTACATTTTAAATTTGATTAAAATTTTAATTAGTTTATACTATTATAAATAAACCCAATTTATGTCATTTTAATCAATTTCTATTTGATATTTAAAAAAAACAATGGAAACATTTGAATGTTTTTACTTTAAAACCCCACATTGTCAACCTGACTACGAGATTAAAGTTTACTTAATTTCTACCACTTCTGTGATTGGAATTTGGAAAAATGGATTCCATATTTTGAATCATAAAAATTTACAATTCATAATATTTTAAAATTATTTTTTACCATAAAATACTGAATTTAATTTAAAATTATTATATTGATTAAGGTAAAATTTAGCATAACTAAGGACTAATCCTCAATCATAATGGCCTGAATGACTGAGAAACTTTAAAAAACCATTGAATGGAAATTTTTTTACAATATAATTACTTTATATACTTTTTTACAATATTTTATCTACTTTGAACTGAAAAAACACGTGTGGAATTCCCATTCCCAAAATATATAAAAGCACCATTCTTCTTCCACTATAATAGGCCTTCTCTCCTGTCAATTCCTCAAAACTCTCAAGACGCTATTGTTCAAAAAATATATGGCCAAATATCTCACAATCATATTTCACCTTTTTATATAACCCACCCACCTTGGGAATAAATAAATCTATGGAATCGCTTTTCTATCCAAAAGGTGTTACCTAGAAAATAAGTAACATTCTTATTCACGTTCTTTTATTTAGATCAAATTATACAACCCCTAAAAACATATTATTCTATTATTGTATAAAAAATCAGTATAATCAATTAAAAATGTTTTTTATGTTTTTATTTCAACATACACTTTCAGGCACTTCAATCTAATTGATAAAGAATTTATTTTACGTGCACGATGATCTACAACCTCACGAAATGATGATAGTTAAATTTTTCCTTTTACACCACGAATGGAGTACATTATAATAGAAAATATATTTAAATTTTATATGTATAGTATATATAATTTTTTATTCTTATATAATTTTTAATTATAACATTCCTATATGCATTTTATCTTACGTAGATATGATAATTCCGTTTCTTGAAGTATGGACTACCACCCATTCAAAGAGCCGTGATTTGTTCACACACTACATTGAATATATTAAGGATTCATTTTTTAAGTTAATATTTTGTATATGAAATAATAAAATTACTAGAATTATAATATATATTTATAAATATTTTTCATTTTCTTTCATTTTTTCTGTGTGATTATAAAAAATGAAACAACGTCTATGTGTACGTAAAACGTATCATCTCAATGAATGATGTATTTCATTTCATACTTCCATTATATATAAATAATTATAATATGAATGTACTAAATATAAATGATATAAATATAATGGTTTAGATAATATAAATAATTTTACAAGTATAAGGACCAAATATATAACAAATGAAGACACATGCGAATAACAATATGAATATTACCTGAAGTGAAATACTCACATAGGATTTATTAACAAGAAGCGAATATTTGATCATAATAATAAAAATTATGGGATTATATATAATAATATTATTCTATAAAATATATATAATAAACTTACATTTATTATACAAGAATAGTGTACATGTATGAGGATTTTAAAGACACAAGGTACGGGGATTTTGTCTCAACTTTTTATTCCCAAGAGATTCATGCCTTAATCACCATTATTTTCATCTGTTTTGTGTGTTTACTTTTAATGGATATATTATATGAGTAATATTTTTATATTTATTATTATTTTCATATCCATTATATATTCGTTATTTTATGGGGTCTTTGATTCAAAATATATAAAATCTGTAAGATTGTTTTGTCTTGATTTTTGCTCTCTGAGTCACATTCCATGTTATGCACCAATATTTATCCATGAGGTTTATATATTTATGTTGAAATTATATATCATTAATTGCCTTACATCCATGATATTTTAGTATACATGTAATTTTATTTCCCTACATTGGTATAATAGTTCAATGTTACCATGTGGAAAGTCATTTTTTAAACAATCTCATCGATTTTTGAGAATGTTTATGTTTATGCTTATGCTGATTAAATATTATGATACATATCTCAATAAATCTCATTAATTTTATATCCACAGGTTATTCATGATATTTCCATTTATTGGCACTATTTTTACAATCATTGGTACACAATAGTGTAAAGAATATGTTTTTAGTAATGCATGATTTTACCATCTCTTCGGTCAAAAATGTGTGTTCCTTAAAAAGCATGTTTTCTAAAAATGGATTAAAATAATATTATAGTATTATCTTTAAATATTTAAAATAACAGCCTATGATTTTTTTCTATTACAAACTTCTTCAATGGAATCATCTTGTCTTTTTTTGAATAAGTAATTTTTCTAGCCGTTTTACCCTGAAAAAGTAATGTTCTTTTACCTCATAATAAATGTATACATTTAACCTCCATAATTTCATTGAAGGTTACTTTAAATTATTAAATGGTTAATTTTGAAGAAACAATTATTGAAATTAATTTTCAATGAAATGTTTTTAATAAATTTCATGATTTACATATAAATTTTCAATATAGTTTCAGTGAAATGGTTTTTAAAACATTTTCAAATTTTTTTTATTAGTTTTCAAAGGACATTCAATCAAATGGGATTTAAAATGATTTCATGATTTATATTTATTTTTTCAAATTATTTAGAAAAAAATTATTTTTATATTATTTTCAATATTTATTTATATGATTCCAATTTATATTCAAATAATTGGTTTTCAAGCTATTTTCATGGTTCATTGATTTGTTATTAAGGAAAATGGTTTTTAAAAATGTCATCAAGATTCCCTTATTATTTTTTATGTTTTTTTTAAAATTGTTTTAAAAAAATTTATGTTTTTAAAAACATTTTCCAAAGAAGAAATGATATTTTCTCGATGAATTATTTTGAAAAGGTATTTTAAAATTATTTCACATCTATGAAGAAATATATTGGTGTAATACATGATTTTCTAGGGAAAGGATTCACGGTGTCCATTCATTTTATATCTCTGATTAGATCATGTTTATAGTTGATGATATTTATGAAAACTATTTTTATATCATGGGTTATACGCTTTTGAAACCCGCTTATATTCAAGGGTTATTCTCATGATGAAATTTTTATGATCCTATATATTTTTTCACAGGCTATAATATAATTACATGTTTTTGATACTCATTTCTTTTCATGGGTTATGATATGAGTGTTTATGATTTTTTGGCATATATTTATGATTTAATTATGGGATAGGTGGGACCTATATCCCCCTCCGTGGAAATGGGTAACCGATTATATCTAATGAGATATAATAAGATGGTATTGGGAGTAAAATTTGACAACAGAGACATTCATTGGATTAAACCATGACTAAAAATATTTTACAAGGAGATAACCAAAGCTATTAAGATTTACATGGGAGTAAACCATGAATAAAAATATGGTATGGGGATTGAACCCATACTAATAATATGGTCAAGGTAGTGATGTCTTGGCTACTATAGAAATCATAAAATATTCTTTTGTGTTTTCAACAATTCCATGATTTATTCCCATGTTATGATTTCATGGACTATGTTATATATTTTCTAATGATTCATGTCATATGAAATTTCAATATATGTTCCATGATTCTAATTATTGGATCATTGTTATGGAATGTATGATCTTCTATTTTCATGATCCAATTCTCAAAACCCTATTACATGGACCCCGATTATTCATACATGAATATTATATCATTTTAACTAATAGAACATAAAATCATTACAAAACTAGGATACAATGGTTTAGTGTATTGGTAAAATTAGGACCATACATAACATTTACAAATTAAATCATAAAGATTTATATAATTTCTTATTCTCTAGCTTCTTATTCAATCATTATTTCTACATAGTATAAGTATTCACTTGAGGATATAAAAAAAGAAAATGGTTGAGATAATATTCTTGTAAGAGGATAAATAATTGGGTGAGAATTATGAATATCATCAGAAAATAAGTATAGGATCATAGTCCTGATTGGAACCATTATGAAAATTCTTGAAATGTAGCAATGGATAAAAATGAAACATCATGTCTTCATGGTCAACTAACACAGAGAGTTGTGGAAAAAGATAGAATCATGTTACTGAATATTTATATATTATATTAATATATATTACATTAACCAATTCCCTAGAGAACAATATAATTACATGCGCATCTATCACATCATAACATTTACATTGCCCAATATAATTCAGGGTGGACCCATCACGTCATAAAATTCACATTACCATGCATGGCATAGATAACGTATATTAATTTTGAACATAAAATAACCCATGGAAATGAATTTTATAAATTTAATAAATAATACATACATAAAATTTATTTTCCAAATGAATGAGGTAATGAAATAATGTATATAAGAACCAACAATCCTGAGTGAAGAAGAACAACCACAAGAAGTAAAGGGTGTGTTTTTTTGATAGAAGAGTTCTTCTAGAAAACATTATGGTTTTCCTAAAATGAAGTATAAAAAATTATATCATAGAAAAGAAATAATATTGATTAATACATGGCATTTAAGGAATATAAATAATGAAAATGGCGTGAGAGAGGGAAAACCCCAAGAAAGATAGGTGGGTTCGATAATTCAACTTACCTTATTTAGGAATGATTTATTCTCATTAAGATCGAATATAATCAAATTGTTTTCATTAATTAATTTTTATTGAACCATTTATATGTGAATGTTTGTATATATGTTTTTATTAAGTTTATGTATGGGTTTTTAGATTAGTTATAGAGTTTAATTTCATAGTTTTAGAGTGTTCGTTTTCTTAGTTTCTATGATAGGTTCACATGTATATATGAATGTAAATTCGTGTAATCTATGTATAAATATATAGAATTTTTACTATATGTTATTAACGATATTCCAGAAGTTTTAAATATTTTATAAATTTTTTTTATGATATGAGTATGAATCAAAGGATAAATGTTAATGATGATTTTTTTGATAATTTTGTCAGTTTTTCAATCACAACAACGTCATTTTTTTTTATCATTTTGGATTATATATATTCAAGTTCCAGAACACAAATAAGGTTGTAACATACATTTTACTATATTCATAAACAATTATAAATATTTTACTATCAAAAATTTATTCATTAACGTAAAATGAATGTTCATCACCCATGATGTCGGTAAATTAAAACACCATGGCCGACGATTTTATTTTTAGAATAAAAGAGAGAGGGTGAGGAGTTAAATTATGGATATTTAATTACCATGATATAATTACATTTTATAAAATTTACCAGAGTGATCATTTCATTTGGATAATAGAATGTGAGTATAATATTAGAAAAGAAATGAAATTTAAAAGATATTAAAAGAAACGGAAGATGATTTTACATTTAGATTTTTCCTCCATGAGAACCATCTTAGGTAGTTATTTTTGGACTATTGATGAGACCAAGAGCTATTAGACATTTTATAGGGGCTTGGAAAAATGTTTCGGAAGAATTTAGAAAAGCCTAAAATCTTTATAGGTGTGAATAAAAGAGGTGTTGATGGGTTATATTTATAGTGGGTAAAGGGATGTTTTAATATTATTATATTCTTTAGTTTCTTATTTTAGAACACGATAGGGAATATTATGAAAATTATATTTATATATTTTAAAATAATGAAGTTCTACTATATTTTTTCAGCATAAATTTTATTTAAATAATTTATTACTCTATAATTCATGTATTTAGATTTTACTGTAAATTATCATATTTTACTATTCATAAATCATTCATGTATTTCAAAAAAATACAATGAATTCACCCTAATAATTTTTTAATTTGTATAATTGATAATTAACTCAATTTTAGTAAAATATGTTTCTTAATATTATAATTTAATTATTACTTAAAATCATCATTTACGTTGAAAATACATGTTTGAAAATTATAAATTATTTTGAATGAATTTAAAAAATTACATAAGGAGTTATTATATTTTCTGAAAATAATAATAAATAAAAACACTAAATTAAGATTACATTTTATGAAAATATATTTTCTTATGAATTATAAAATTGATCGCTAAATTTTATATAAATAATTTTGACAAAAACAATACCAGTACATAATTAATAATTTCTTAAAAATTTATTTATTTAGATTGTGATATAATTATATCATACATTAATTTATAAGATTCCTAATTTTTATTTATACTTTCATGGGTGAGGAAACTATCTATTTGGTCAGTTTAATATTGTTGAGGGTCATATTAATATTATTAATGTTGTGTAATAATTTATTCAATTTTGGATCCTTAACTTATAGATATACTTTTTAATTCATTAATTCATCATTTATAATGTTTTTATTAGGTTCTATAAGTCATTTAATGTTATTTATAATATATTAACACACAATAGGAATGAAAATTCTATTGATAAAAGTTTGGATCATCAAATTAATTCCCACTTTGAAATTTCAGCATCAAAATTCCATTTTACATAAATAGATGTGGGTAATTATCCATTATCACCTCCTTCAGTTCCAACATTTCTTATTCATACTCATGGTTCCTCTAAAACAATTTTCCAAGGTGGGTGGTCATGTTGCATTGAAACTTATCTCTCTGGTCTATAATCATTACTGAATGATACTCATAAGAATGATCATCTTCAATATATATCAACTCTGAGTCCAATACATGTCAAGGATCTTGTATGTACTTCCGCAGGAGTGATAAGTGGAACACATCATGAAATTTAGCTATATTCATTGGAAGTGAAAGCATATTGGCCCTGAATCCTATGGAATTAATGATCTCAATGGTTTAAATATACCTTGGTCTATTCTACCCTTTCGATCCCAAATTTATTTCTTCTTCCGTGGTGGTATTACATAGATGAATTAATCTCCAATTTCGAACTCCATGTCCCTGTGATTGTTGTTATAATTACTAATTTTCCGAATCTGTTATGATTGGATATATTTCTGGATGACGTGAACTTTTTAATCATCCCTTCTATAAGATAAGGTCCATGTATCTTTCTTTCACAAACATTATCCCAAACATGATGTATTTCTACATCTCTTTACATAAATAGCATGATATGGAGTGATCTAAAAACTCAAGTGGAGGATATTATTGTATGAGAACTCAACCAGTGGGGGTTTCTGATCCCTTCATCTGTTAAATTATAAAGAGTAGGATCATAGATTATATTCGAGCATCTCAATAGTCCTTTCATGTTGGACATCAGAGTTTGGGACTAATAACCCCTGATGAAATTTTGTTCAGTACTCAAAACCTATGGAATACACTATTAGAATTAAGTTGGGAACCTAGCTTCATGATCAGAGATAATCTATAGTAGAACTCCATACAGTCTTACCCCATCATTCAAATATATCATAGAAATTTTTTTAGTTGAGTGATCTTCCTGAATAGTGATAAAGATGGTATTCTTGGTTTCTTGGTCTACCACAACTCATATTGAAAAATTTCCTTCAGATGTCTTTGAGAGACTCATGAAAAATTCCACAGTGACACTCTCCCATTTCCACATTAGTATAGGTAATTGTTTCATGGTCCCTTTGGACTTTTGTCACTAGAACATAACATGAAAACATATCATGAACCTTGAGATATAATCAGAAATATCCTTCATCATGTTTTCCCACCCGATGTTTTCTTTGATATCACTGTACTTCATGGAACTCCCTGTATGGCTTGATAAAGATGATCTATGGGCATTATCAAATAGCTCCTTTGTTATCCCAGGTGATTAAGGCACACAAAGAATCATTCCTAATAGAATAAAACCATAATCATATATATTTAACTCTTACAGTTACCATTCATTTACTACATTCACAATTTTTATAAATATTTATCTAGGTTAAAACATATTATAGATTGAACCTAGAACTAGGTAAGAATTCAAAAAGTTCCTTGAATGGGGATTGCATTTTAGAATTTTTTTTGAAAGATTCACTTACAACATGTAACTCACCATAAAATAAACAATGAATACAATTGGTAAAAATATTTAAAACATTTAGATATAATTTATGTGGAGTTCATAGTATTTAATAATAATTTCATTTAGGTGAGTATAGAATACCATCAACCTGAATGAAAATAGAGGTTATGGTAGAAAATACATAAAACATTGTAATTAATTGAATCATAAGACCAAAATTAAAAATAATCCAATTATAAAATAAATATCAAGAAAATATATAGATTCATCATATGGAATATAAATGGTTAGTATACATACACCATGCACATGTAATTGTAGTGAGTATGAAATATCTCAAAAATATATAAGTGAGAGGAAGAAACCCTTACCTTAAGTCTTAAGGTGTTCTTCAATGATCTTGATGATAAGAAAAATCAAATTTAGGTACATTAATTAACAATTTAAAAACATCATATAAATGTATTTTATTTATTATAACCCTATTATGCTCATTAGGACCTTTTTGTTGGGTTAAGAGGTAAATTTCATTGTTCGGGTCCATTTGTTTCGAGATCGATATAAATTTATTCTTGAATGGAGAATAATGTAATATGGGGATGGCAATCACGAATTGAAGTTATATGTTATTAGTTTTAATATATATGGTTACATGGTTGTGAATTTTTTTTTGTTACTTGGAGTGAGGATGAATCATTAAATAAAATACTTAATGGTAACCGTTTGTGTTAATTCCCGGTTTTTGAACACCACGAACTCATTTTTAATTATAAATCAAAACCAAGTGTAAAAAAAGATTAAAAAACAATAAATAAGAAATAATAAATATATTATAGTCTGGTTCATCCATAATAATGGTTTCATGATCATAATTGAATATGGTAATCTAAATTGAAACTGCATCGTCCTTGAATGTTGTGAATTTGCACATCTCTGATAGTGTTTTTTACTACTAGCATAAAAGATGGGTAAAGAAGAGACTATAATAGTAAATACCATAATAATTAAAATATTTAAATACATTTAATGTACAATATTTTTCATAACATTTGTATGAGTATAGGTGAGGATAGAAAAGAAAACAAAGGAACATGAGATGAATGTAATGGAATTAAAAAGAGGAATTAACCTCTTAAATTAATCTTCCTTGAGATCATCTTTAGGGAAGATAATTTGGTATTTTTATGAATCCAAGATCTTTTAGATATTGGGGAGGATATTTGTGGGATATTGGAGCACAATTTAGAGAGTTCACAAGGCTTGAGACGTGTGATGTGAAGAGGGAGTGAGGTGTGTTTTTATAGTGGATGAGAGAAAAAAATTTCATTATTTTTATCATTATTTTATTATTTTTCTTAATACCATAAATCATATTGATTTTTGTGACCAATAATAATAATATGTGCATGTATGTTCGAACCAAGTTGTCTTAAGTCATCCTTAAATCATCTATGACTCAATAAATCATGTATTTAGTATTTATCATAAATTATTGTATTTTACTATTCATCTAAAAATGACGTATTTTATAAAAATTCCAAAAATTCACCATAACAATTTTTTTCATCTATAATTGAAAAATGAATTCCATTTTATCAAATTAATTTTTAAGATATGTGTAATTTAATTTCCAAATAAAATAATTTTTTAATTTAAAAATACATCTTTTAAATTTAAAACCAACATTGTAATTATTTTATAAAAATAACCTAGGCCTAATAAAATTTCACCAAAATCATTGGACAAAAGAAAATTCATTTAGGAATATATTTTTTGAAAATAAATTATAAATCCATCAAATAATTAAAAACTGTTATTAAAAATTTATCCCCCGTATAAATACCAATACTTAATCAATACATTATAAAATGTTATATTTCCACTAAAATGTGATTAAATTTAATTAATACATATATGGGTGAGGATACTATTCAAAAGGGTGTATTAATTTTCATATGGGTTTATTACTATTCATAATGGTAAGTTACTATTCCCCAAAAATTATGTTGATTCTATCAGACTCCAGACATCACCCTAAACGTAACAATGTATGTCAGCTTTCTGAAATTCAAAACACAAAAGTGGGAAAATTATGTTCATTGATTAAGCTATAACAATGTGTTTTTTGTATAGACTATGTGTTCCATGAATTCAATTTTAAATTTATTTTCAAATCCTTGGGGTATAAGAGTTGTGAAAAAATATAGCATCATGTTCATGGAGATTTTATTTTTTTGATGAGATAATTCACGTTACCCAATGTATTAGAGATCTATATAATTTGGAGTGCACCAATCACATCATAACATTTACATTGAACTATATAATTTCGATCACACCCATCACATCATAAAATTAGTATGATCATGCATGCCACATAGAACGTATAAAAATCATTGACATTGTGAGATCTAAAAGGGGCCTACATACACTGAGGGGGGGGGGGTGAATCAGGGTATGGATATTCTTTTGAAACTTATTTCTTTCTTACTAGATATTGACCACTTTATTACAAGGTTCACTGGTTATTCACTTTAATGTCATTTTTTATCATATCCTTTCCAATTTTATCTGATAATAAATCACTAAATGTATATCAATATATAATTAACAAGGACACAATGTTTTTTACATGGTTCACCCCCTCTGGGAAATATCAAAAGACTATAAAACATTGATGTGCCGATTATACCAAATTTAATAAGGCCCACTACCAAAACTGATGTTCAGAAAAGATCATTTTTATTCCCAAGCTCATTACCTTTACAACATTTTTGTTTTTCTCAATGCATTCCCAATGGTCACACCCTAGGTATTTTCCTACGGATCATTATTAGTTGAAAGTATCACCGTCTTAGTCTTCCATTTCCCACTACCCATTGAAGTGATCCACTCATAGTTTATGTACTTCTAGGGACCTTTATTGACATGAAATTTCTCACCCTATACTATATATAGATTATATGTTGAACTAAATTTTTCAAAAATAAATGATATCAGCATTTCCATATACTGTCATCTAACAGAAATGGAATTCATGAACTATTCCACTGAAAATTTCCTTGATTCCCTCATTGAATGACTTGGATCCTCTGCGAACTGTGCTACTACAAATGGTAAAGGTTCTTCACGGACCACTTATTATACAAATACCATCCTTGATTCTCTAACAGATTATTCCTCCATGGATCACCTCTCCCCAATGGACCACCTCAACCTCAACATACTTCCCGGCTTCTATGGACCATCTCATTCCACAGATCTCTTGTTGACCCATATTCCATGTTCCAAAGTAGACTATGTGCTACTGTGAAACAATTTTCCTTTTTGAGAATCAGTGCTGCACAAAACCCGGTGAACTTATTTTCTCTGGGGAACTCATCTCCATTCACAGAATCATTCCCATGAACCCCTTCCCCTTTCCCAAATTATTCCTCACAAACACCTTTTCCATTGCAGACTCCCATGTGAGATCTTTTCGACTTGACATAATTTATTACTAAAGATAATATGATTTATAATGAAAATATATATTAATAATATTGGGATTATCCTTCATTTTTTAGGTTATTAGATAAGAAAATATCAACAATACATTTTACCCCAAGATTCGATGTGGAACCACCTTCAGCGCATACATCTCCATCCATGAACCGTGTTCATTAAGTGGTCCATATACAACCTCACTTCTATCACACAATCTACTCTTTTCTATGAACCAAACCCTTCGTGGCTCCTCAAATCCAAGATTCATTTATAAAAATGACCAGGCATCCCATAAACTAAAAGCATTCCCTAGAACATTAGATTCCCACAAACCACAATCCACCCTATGAACTGTTCTCTCTGTACGGTCTGTAGACCATGCATTGTAGTACACATATCACTACTGTGAATAAAATTTATTTTTCAGAATACCATGTACCATTAAACGTACTATATTAGTGGTCCGCAAACTATGATACGTGGTCCGTGAACATTGTACTAATACCTAGAAAATCATCTATTTCAAAAAACTAAACACCCAATCATGTGGTCAAAAAATTGGGCAAATACATGGAAACCATGTGATAAAAAAAACATACTTCATTAAACACAAATAATATTATTTTGTAGTCTTCTGGTTTTTTCAACAAACACAATCACTCCAAAAAACACAGAGAGGGAACCTGGTGGGATTTTTCCCAAAAGAACTAATATAACCCATATAAAGGAATTGATTTATTTTCATAAATCATACATTTATATGCTTTGGGATTCCAAATTATGGAGGTAATAACAATATTTTTATAATAATCATCGATGTTGAGTGAAGAAGGAATCATCATGAGATATAAAAAGAATATTTTTTGAGAGGGTAGTTCTTTGGGAAAACATTTTGTTTTTCAAAAACTCATGTATAAAAAACTTACATCCCCAAAAAGGTATGTTCATGATGAAGAAATTATATTTATGGAATATCCAAACTTAAAATGGGGTAAAATATGGAAATCCCAAAAGAAATACTGTTGGGTTTGAGAATTCCCTTTATCATATGTCTAGATGATTAATTCAATTTAAAATATTGTATAATGAAATTAGTTTAATTAATTTACAAATAAAAAATTATTTATACATGAATTTGATTAATTATGGTTTTATATTTGTCATTTATGGTATTTTAGACAAGTTATTGATTTAAATTTCATCATTCAAGAGTTGTCATTTTCTTAAATTCGATGATCGATACTCTTGTATATTTGAAAGGAAGTTCATGTAAAATGTGGATAAATATCAAGAATTGTTATTATATATTTTTAACTATGTTCTATATGTTTAAATTATCATTTAAATTATTTCATAATATGTTATGAGGATGAATTAGTATATTAATGTTAATGATGTTCCATTAGGTCAATTATCATGGAATTTCGATCAAAATGAACTCGTTTTGTTTTAAAATTTGGAATTTTGTATATGTTAGTTACAGTACATAAATTGGATTGTAACATAAATTTTAAAAACTATTTCAACCATTAAAATTGTTTTATTGAAATATTTTTAGGTGTAAAAATAAAATCAATGTGCATCACCTACGATGTTGCTAAATTGATGCATCACGAGAAACAATTTCATTTTTATAATAAGCCAGAGTGAGTAGTTTATTGATGGATATTAAATAATGTAGATACAAATATAGTATATCAATCATACTAGACTTATCATGATATTTGGATTCGAGAAGTTGAGTAGAAGAGAAGAAATGGAATGAAATTGAAATTAAATTGAAGGAAATAGGAAGAGGATTTTACCCCATGGATTTATACTCCTTGAGAACCCCAATATGGAAAAGGTGTTGGTCTTTTGAAGAGGCAAAGAGATTTTGGGCGTGAAAGAGGGGTTTGGGGAGTGGTTTTGGTAGAATTTGTACAAGGATCGAATATTGATAGATTTGTGGAAAAGAGGCGGTGAGGGGTGGTATTTATAGTCGAGAAGAGGGGTATTGTGTCATTATTATATTAATTAGTTTATTTTTTTCCAAGATAATGATTAGTTTTATCATTATCTAAATATATATTAAAATAATCAAGGATATTTAATTTTTTTTTCTCACAACATCATTACGTCACACATAACTCCATATGTAACGCCCCGACCCTAGAAGCACATAGTTGGTGAATTTTTATGTATCATTGGCATGATCACAAAATATCAAGTCTCGAAAGACTTATTAGTTTAGAAGCCTTGGATGTAATAGATACAATCAAAAGGTTTACATTACATCATAAAATAGAAAACTGCAACAACATTATTTCCATAGACTACACTGAGATCCCATAGTCTATCCCTGAAGGTCAGTCATAATATACTTTTTCGCATCCTGGGAAAAATAAAACTTAGAAAGTTGTGAGCTCAGATTCTCATTAAGGATTACAATATAGAAAAAACATTCATAAATAAGCATAAACATTTAAGGCAACGTATAAGAATAAAATAAAATCCTTTTAAAATTGAACTTCAGCATAATATGGAATAGATAAAAGTAAATAATTCCATTTACTTATTTACATGAATATACTACTTGTCGAATAATCACATTCAATATCAATATAAATCATCATAAATATGGAATGCATAATGTAATACTTTCATAACCACATAGTCAAGGCCTTGTTCCTAGACTAGAAATAAGAATTTGTTAAGGCCTTGCGCCAAGACAATAGTTTGTCTAATTAGACCTACCGATGCATCGAGGAGATATAGTGGGCTCCACCCGTCACTTATTAAGACCAATGAATTCCTCATATGAAATGGGTGGAGCATAATCAAAATATCTATATTAAAACTAGCATATGTAATGTCAATACTTTAACCTCAAACCATAAATGGAATAAAAATAGCACATTCACATTCAAACATAACTCATTCAAGACAATATTAAAGATTGTAATATAATATATTAACCTCAATCAGAAATAATGAAAGATATTGACATAGATGAAAATAATAATCTAAACTATACGAGAGAAATATCCTCCTTTTTCTTGAAAACATTTAAATGTATCACTATTTAATTAAAAGATGTTTAAAATATGTTTTTGAGTCAAAGTGTCCCATACCACATTGAAAATTTTAAAAGAAATTTTAATTTGAAAACATTAATTTCCATATAAATAAATCCTGAAAACCATTTGTAAAACATGGACATTAATGAGAACGATTTAGAAGAATAAATCATAAAACATTTTAAATGATATTTTAGTTAGAATTCCTAACCAAATGAGAGATGCTTGAATAAAAATAATTGAGATAATCAAAAAATTATAACATCATGAGAATAAATGATTTCATGATATACTTTGTCAATGGACATTATATAATCCATATAAAAGTGAATTGGTGCATAACAACAAAGAAGTCTCAATGGAATGTAAATTGAGATGAAATCCCTTATAAAGACAGTATCTTTTGATAAAGTTTAAATATATGACATAATTATGTCTAAAAAATATAAATACAATCAATATGATTGGATATAAAGTTTAAATCAATCAGAGGACATTTACACATATTCTTGTAAGAACAACACCGATGACTTAGATGTTTAACTCAATAAATGGAAATTGAGATATGATCAAGTTTATATCAGTGAGATGAGAAATTATCAATGGATTGATTATGTGTATCAATCATATATCCAATCAAAGGGGAGTGTAAATTAATACATATATAATAAATAGTCATTCCATACATAATCTTGTAGTAAATTAATCATTGAAGAGTGCGTAATGCCTACTCAGTGGATATTGAAATTCAAAATTCCCATACTGATTTGTTAACTTATGAAACATACAACCCATGAAATAAGGATAAAAAAATGAAGATGTAAATACCTATAAATTAAATTATATGAAACTATGAATTCTTTCATCGAAAAATAAATATGCCACACAAAAAAAAAGTGGCCAATATGGCATGAATCTCACGGGAATAAAAAGTGAGATGAAAAACCCTTACTTTGGTGTAATCAATCGCGTCATATGGAAAAAATTTATTAACCACAAAATGAATCACATAATACCATGAATATAAATAGTATCATGATAATATATATCAAATGGAAGTACACAATACACCACATCTAATAAATAAGTGGCGAACAATGGAAATCTCACAGAATTTAATGTGAGATAAGAAATCCTTTACCTTGTACTTTTCCTTGGTTAAGGGTAGGTTGAAATCATGTATAATTGTGAAATAATTGTTATTAAATTATAAAAGAATAATATACATTAATATGATATCATATAGGATCTCACAATAATTCATTGTTTATAATATTTTAGTATTATCGTCGTTTCGGGTGTTAACTGATTTGTTTTCCTTTCTATGCTTTGTTAGTTATGTTATGTTTGTTATGGATAGGATGTATCTTATTAATATTCAGAATGATATTAAGTCTTTAAAAAAAATTTTTAATCATCTAATTAAAATTAGTCTTGAATGGATATGATGGGGAATGAATCTCATCTCGTTCACAGAGATGACAATCCGTACGTACGAACGAGTGACAATATTATTTTTTGATATTAAAATAATATATAATTGGATGTTATATAATATATACAGAATAATAATCATGTTATATTTATTATTTATATCAATTATCCATCCTTATTATACCCATCCAAATAATAATGTATTGAATAACAATTACACCACGACATGGAGATGATAATCCGTACGTACGCACGTATGGTGACATGTTATTCAAATTATGGATAAAAAAATGAATATGGTTATATAAAATTTATAATAATAGAACAGTATATAGAAGATACAAGAGTTATTATTTTAGAATGGAAACTACAAAGAAAGATGAATTGGAAGAACAAAGGAACTTAGAAGAGGAGATCAAATATTTACCTCGTCTTCGGGTTCTTCCTTTTGATTTGATCAAAACGGCTCCATAGGTTGTCTTTAAGACTAATGGAAGGCCTATAAGATGATGTTAGGAAAGTTGAGAGGGTATCTGGATAGTGGTTTCCTGAGACAAATGGATTTTAAGTTGTCAATTAGAGATAAGGGGAAGTCTCCTTTTAAAAGAGGGGTGAGAGTCACCTTAGGAAAAGATAGAAATATTTTTTTGTAATAAAATTATTTTTTGTTTCTAATGGCCCCGAAATGAATTATTTAGTGTCTAAGGTGTCTATGGGTCGAAAACCACCCAACCAATATGTTTTATACAGTTTTGGGTTACTTTATTAACTTTGTCATTAAGATTTATCTCTTGGTTAAATAGTTTGACATTTTCCATGTCTCATTGTATTTTTATTTTATATGGTTAAAAAAATACTATAAACTTCTATGTGAACCTCAAGTGTTTCATTAATGACATATATAATATTATTAAAGACTTTTGGTTGATCCATAGATTTTTAGACATATAATATCAATTAATAGTATAATATTTGTTTTAAAAAATATTTTTGGTCAATTTTGACCCAATTTTGAACTGTGTTTTTGCTAAATTCATAAAAGCATTACTACATCGACAAAATTCATCTAACCAACACGAACATGTCATGGTAACCTTGAAAATTAGTTAATTGATAAAAACTATCAAATTATATTTATCTGGATATTTGTAATATCAATTATGTTAATATTTCATTAATTAGGTAATTACTGCTTCATCATTGTGTCATAAATAAATTAAATTATTTAATTTATGAAATACATAAATAAAATACAAATACGTAGGAAATATTTGTATCTTTCTAATGAATGTTTATATTAGAATTTATCTTATAATTAACCTTATATTAAAAATGTTTCAGTTTTTAAACATTGATTTTAACTCTTTTAACTGTAATTTAAATAAAATAATAAAAAATGTCCTAATCTAATCCAAGTGGATCTAAATGATCATATTTTATTCCGATTGTTGTTTTTGGTCGAATTACACTTATCCAATATAATTAAGACATGTTTTAGGGTAATAATATTATTGTTTTCCCTTAATTACCCTATTTACTTTTAACCGTGGTAAATAAAAGTAAAATTAAGAATTATGTAAATTTACAAAGGCGCCTAGGAGGTGGGTAAAAGACGGTAAAAAGTTCAATAAAATTTTATAGATCTAATTTTATTATAAAATTACACAAATGAATTAAATTGAAATTATATAGGTATTATACATGTATTTTTAATGAAATAAATTTAAATAAAATAAATAATTTTTTAATTAAAATTTCGTTTTTAAACTATAACGCAATGTTTTTACTATTCATAAAAAATTGAATGTTTTCAGAAAAATACCATAACTTTTCCATAAGATAATTTTGATATTCAGAATTAAAAATAGAATTCTATTTTACCAAATTTGAAACATTGATGTTTCATTAATTAATTTAAAATTAATTATCGTTGTCAAAACCGAAAAGAGGGTTTATAAAAAGTAAAAACTATCAAAAGATTGACATGTGTATATGTCAAATTTAAATGTGAAATTTCTTATAATCAACTAAATTGTATTATAAGATAAAAATATAATCTAAATATACTTCCAAACTATTAGAATAATTAATTTAACAATATAAATTATTTTGATTAATAAAGTTATTTTCAATTAAAATATATTATTTTTCAGTATTTATCAAAATATACAAGTTATTAGAAAAGTACCAAAAATTTATCCAATATAAATTTTTATGTTTTGATTAGAAAGAATAATTTAATACCCTAAAATTGAATATTAAAAAGTGTCAAATAATGGTTTTAAAAAGGGACATCCATTAAAAGGTTGTAAAATTTCATTTTTTTAAAATACTTCTTTTATCTGAAAAAATGAATTTGTACATATATTATGTCTAAGAAAGACATAATATGGATTCTAAAATTATATCGAGTATATAAAATTCAAATTTCAGTTAATACTATTTATAACCGCTTTTGAACGGCTAGTTTGGTAAATCTCAATGTGATCGAACTCAGGGTTGCGTGTAGCGCAAGCTATTGAATTACTTTAATGAAAATAACTTACTATAGAATATTGGGGTTTAAAATTCTTCCCCATTTTGGAAATTGCATCCTCGAAATTTTAAAATTGATCATGGGAACTCCATTGAAAGTCCAACATCAAAAAACGAGTCAATAAAACTATCTCTTTAATAAATAAATAAAATTACAAAGGTAACCCTAGATAACCCACACTAAGATTCCATGTAGGAAAACAGGGATATAGAAGATAAAATAAGTGTCAAGTTCTGGTGGAGAGTGAGAGAAAACATTATTAGGAGAAAGTTAACAACAACAAAACCACAAACTTGAGATGAGATAAACGTTCATTAGTTTCCTAGTAGAAAAAGTAAACGGATAACATTTTTTAATTTTATGTTACATTTCATAAAGTTGAGGGATTTATTTATTATATTAACTATGAACATAAATAGATATAGTTACATTTGAAGTATAGTTTCATCCATTAATAAATTTCTACCACTCACTCATTTTTTTTAAACGATGAGTATTCAAAATGACTTGGCCACACATGAAGTGCTAGATACCACTTCTAGAGAATAACATAATCCAAAAAGGATAATATTTATATATTTACCTTGTATTTAGAGATTAACCAAAACAGAAATGGTTAGTACAAGATCAGATGATCCCCAAAAAGGATAATCCTTTAGAGAAAGAAATATTTATCATAATTTGTAAAATTAAACCAACAATACCCAATGTTCAATAAATACCATGAAATGATAAATTTTCGTTTAAATCCATCAATATAATCCAAACTAATATTGAAACCCAAAACATAGAAGAATTTTATTATGCTGTCTTTGACATTAGATTGTATTTCCAAACAACATCGACTACACTTAAAGTCACATACTTAAATGTATTTAACCTAATAACATATTCTCTATGATTGGTTAATCATTTATATAAATAACCCAAGTCTCTATAAATACACAATAAAACCATAGATAAAAATCAACCATTACTCCTCAAACGAGATCCAATTGTATTCTACTTTCCTGAGGCATATAGTATTCCCTAACAGAGCGACCGTCTTCCAAAATAACATTTTTCACTTAATCCAGAAATTATTTTCCTCAACTAAGGATATCCATTTGATAAGACATAAGATCCCAAGTCAACTTATTATTGATCAAAAAAGTCATTTAACTAAAAATAATTAGTCACACTAACTAGGGACTTCACGTAGTCCAGTGGTAGTCGATAAATCTCAATCGCACTATGGTTGTGGGTTCGATTCCAGCATCTTTGTCCGACGTGACGGGTTGTAACACAATCTGTGTGTTTTCCTTTTTCAAAAACTATATTTTATAATGTTCCCAAAATGATATAAATTCCTCAAAATAACTATAAAATTATTTCACCACAAATGTAATCCCATATCTCTCTTTTTCATCAAAAAATTCAATACCATGTAATTGCCTCAAATTCAAGGATCATATAATCCAAAATGGTTATTTATAACTATATCAACATTAGAAAACAAAATTATTCCAAAAATATCATTTTTACATAATAAACTGCAGGGTTACACATAAGAGAAAAGGCTTCCAAAGTAATCCCATTAACAAAAAGGAGTAATAATTTTTAATGTTTCACCATCCATTTATTTCCACATGGGTTCTTCATTGACCAAGGGGTTATCCTATAGAATAGGTCATTTACTCGGGTAATTCCCAGGTCCCCTATATTTATAGATAATTACTAGAAATGGATTCTTGGTATCATTTTTATTTTCTTTCATAGTACTCTTCATTTTTCCTCGACAATTATTTACTTTATGTCATTCTTTTCCATACATAAAGGATTTATTTATTCCATTGGGACACTCACCAAGGTATCTCCATCCACATTACCTGCTTAATGGAAATTGAGATTTCTTTTATACATGGTCTCCACTGCTGGATCTCTTATCATTCACCACCTGTCTCTTATTTTTTGAGTCCGGGAGTTGGTTAGTACATATGTTGTTGATCATATTTTTGGAATACTGATTCGGCATGAACACAATATCTTTTACACCTATCAACATTCCATTTTTTTCTCATGTCCTCTGTCCCACCTTGTATATCTTGTTCAGTGTTACTATGAGTTCTTTGGAATCCATCCATTGACTAACAGAATAAATCCTAGTGTGATTCATTATATCATTCATAGAATATCATAACACCTTATTTTCAATCTTAAATACCTTATGATTAATAACGGTTATATATTATCATCTTATATTAAAATCATTCAATCATTTTGTAAAGAAAATGTGAATTATCATAATCATATCCCCCTAGAGTGTCGTAACTAAGAGTGAAGCAAGGCCCATTGACATGCACCAGTTCCCGTTCGAGTTAAGCTCAAAGTGGTGTTTTTGGGTTTTACCCTTAGTGAAATCTGTGCCATATCTGCCTCTACCTGCTCGTATCTAGAAAGGGATTCATTTATTGGGAAACTAAAAAAATCCCTACAATACCAAAATTCTAGGAAGTTCTTCTATTTTAATACTCAAAGTATATCTTAGGGATATGTGCTCAAATCATAGTTTATATAAATCTAGATTCCAAGGTTTGTACTAAACATCCTCTGATACCAACTATAACGACCCAACCCCCGAAGCCTAGAGTCAGTGCATTATTATGTATCATTGGCATGATCTCAAAATATCAAGTTTCTAAAGACCGATTAGTTTAGTAGCCTTGGAAGTACTAGATACATTCACAAGGTTTACATTACATCATAAAATTGAAAACTATAACAACATTGTTTCTATAAAATACACCTAGATCCCATAGACTATCCCTATAGGTCGGTGATAATATATTTATTTGAATCCTGGGAAATATAAAACATAGAAATGGGTGAGCTTAGATGCTCAGTAAGGTTAACAATATAGTGGAAACATTCATAAATAAGAATAAACATTTAAGGCAATGTATAAGACTAAAAGAAAAATCCTTTTAATCTTGAACATTGGAATAATATGGAAAAGATAAAATCAAATAATTTCATTAACTTATTCACATTGATATTCTACTAGTCTAATAATCAGATGAATCATAAATAGCAACCATCATAAAGATGGAATGCATAATGCCAGACTTTCAGGACCACATAGTCAAGGCCTTGTGCCAATACTACTAATAAGATTTTGTCAAAGCCTTTTGCCAAGACACTAGATTGTTTCATGAGACCTACCGATGCATCGAGGAGCTATAGCATGATCCACCAATCACGTACTATGTCCAATGGATTCCCCATATGAAATGGGTGAAACATAATCAAAACATCTGTATTAAAACTAGCATATGGAATGTCAATACTTTAACCACAACCCATGAATGGCATACAAATTGCACATACACAGTCCAACATAACTCATTAAATACAATATGAAATATTGTATTAAAATAGATTAACCTCAATCTAGAATGATGGAGGATATTGACATTGATGAAAATAATCATCAATAATATATGAGAGAAATATCCCCTTTTTTCATGAAAACATTTAAAAGTCTAATTATTTATTAAGATACTTTTTAAAATATATCTTCGAATCAAAGTGTCCCATACCACATTGAATCATTTAAAAAGAACTTTAAATTTAAAACATTAATGTCCATATAAATAAATCCTTAAAACCATTTTTAAAACATGGACATTAATGAGAATGGTTTCGAAGAATAAATTTTTAAAACATTTAAAAATGATATTATAGTTAGACTTCCAAACCAAATGCAAGACGTTTTAATATAAATAATTGAACAAATAAAAACATTAAAACACCATGAGAATAAATTATTTCATGATATACTATGTCAAAGGACAGTATATACACCATATAAAATTGAATAGGTGCATAACAACAATGAAGTCTCAATGGAATGTAAATCGAGATGAAATCCCTTATAAATACAGTATCTTTAGATAAAGGATTAATCAATGACATAATTATGTTAGAAAAATATAAATAAAGTAAATATTATTAGATATTAAATGTACATCAATCAAAGGACATTCACACACATTCTTGTAAAAACAACACCAATGACTTGGATTCTCAACTCAATGAATGGAAATTGAGTTAAGATCAAGTTTATATCAATGACATGAGAAATTAGCAATATATTTATTATGTGTATCAAACATATATCCAATAAAGGGGGAGTGTAAATTACTACATAAATAATAAATATTTATTCCACACATAATCTTGGACTAAAATAATCAACGAAGTATGTGTAAATCACACTGAGTGGAAATTGAATTTTGAAATTCCCTTACAGATTTTCTAACTTATAAAACACACAACCCATGAAAGAAATTTCATAAAATGAAGATATAAATAACCTTAAATTAAATTATATTACATCAATAATACAATCATGGAAAATATATATGCCACACAAAGGGAAATAGTGGCCAATATAGGATGAATCTCACGGGAATAAAAAGTGAGATGAAAAACTTGTACTTCATTGTAATCAATCGAGTCATATGACCATAATTTAATAACCCCGAAATGAATCATATAATACCATGAATATAATAAAATCATGATAATATATATCAAATGTTAGTACACAATACACCACATGGAATAAATAAGTGGCGAACAATAGAAATCTCAGAGAATTAAAAGTGAGATAAGAAACACCTTACCTTGTAATTTTCCTTAGTAACGGGTAGGTAAACCTATTTTATAATGGTGAAATAATTGTTATTAAATTATAAAATAATCATATACTTTAATATGATTTCATATATGATAATTTAATATTTCTTTGCTAATAAGATTTTAGTATTATCGTCATTTCGGGTGTTAACTGATTCGTTTTCCTTTATATACTTTGTTACGTAGTTAATGTTTGTTATGGATACGATGTATCTTATTCATATTTTTAATGATATTAAGTCTTTAAACATTATTTTTAATCATCTAATGAAAATTAGTATTGAATGGATACAATAGGGAACGAATCTCATCGTGTTCGCGGAGACGGGAATCCATACGTACGCACGAGGGACAATGTCATTCTTTTGATATTAAAATAATATATAATTGGATGGTATATCATATATAAATAATAATTATCATGATATATTTATTATTTGAATAAATTATACATCATTATCATACCCATCCAAATAATAATTAATTGAATAACAATTACACCACGACGTGCAGACAATATGATGTACGTATGCACGTGTCGTGACATACCAATCAAATGATGGATAGAATAATGAATATGATTGTACCATATTTATAATAAAATAACAATATATAGAAGATACTGGATTTATTAATTTAGATTGGAATCAAAAAAGAAAGAGGATGTGGAAGAAGAAAGAAAATTGAATGAGGTGATGAAATATTTATCTCTTCTCCGGGCTCTTTTTTTCAATTAGATCAAAAGGGATCTATTGGATTGATTTATGACTAAGGTAGGGTCACTAGGATGAAGTGAGGATATTTGAGAGGTGATTTGGGCAGTTCTTGGTAGAGACAAATGGCTTTTATGGTGTGATTTTGAGAGAATGGGAAGTGACCTATTATAAGAGGGTTGAGGGGCACCTTAGGAAAAGCTAGAAGTGTTATTTTATAATAAAATAATTTTCGGTTTATAGTGGCTCCAAAATAATTTATTTAAAGTACAAGGTGGGGATTAGTCGAAAAACACTCAAAAAATAGGTTTTATATAGGTTTGGTTTACTAAATTATCTTTATCTTTTCGATTTAACTATTAGTAAAATAGTTTGACATTTACCATGTCTCTTTGTATTTTTATATTATATGGTTAATAATAATACTATAAACATCCTAGAGAACCTCAATTGGATAATTAATGACATATATAAAATTATTAATACCATTAGCTGAACATTAGATTTTTATGAATAGAATATCAATAAATAATATAATGTTTGTTTTAAAAACTCTTTTATGTCAATTTTGACCCTATTTGGTATTTTGTTTTTTCTAAATTTATAACAGCATTATTACTTCAAAAAAATCATTTAACCAACCATAACAAGTCATTTTAACCATGAAAATTATTGGAATTCATAAAATGTCTCAAATTACAGTTATTTGGATATTTATAAAATCAATTATTTTAATAATTCATTAATTAGGTAATTACTGCATCATCCTTGTATCCTAAATAAATTAACTTATTTAATGTCTAAAAAATATAAATAAAATACCATTAGGTATGTAATATTTTTATATTTCTAATTAATATTTATAGTTGAATTTATCTTATGTATAACCTTATATTAAAAATGTTTTATTTATTAAATATTGATTTTAACTCTTTAATATATTCTTTAAATAAAATAATATTAAATTTCATAATCTAATCCATGTGGACCTAATGGATCATATTTTATTCGTAAGGTTGTTTATGGTTGAATTAAACTTATCCAGTAGAATTAGGACATGTGTTAGGTAATAATAATATCATTATACCCTTAATTACCCTATTTACTTTTAACTGTGGTAAAATAATAGTAAAATGTTACTATTCACAAAATATTATTTTCTTCTTATTGAACCATATTTTTCTTACTGATATCAATCAAGTTTCTCAGATTTCCGAAATTAAACTCACAGAATCGGTAAAAATATGTTCTATGTAAATTTTCAAAGGTGGGTAAAAGATGGTAAAAATTTCAATAAAATTTTATACATCTAATTTTATTATAAAATAAATCCAATGAATTAAATTTAACATATATAGAAATTATATATATATTATGACTTAAAATAAATTTAAATAAAATAATTAATTATTTAAATTAAAAGTCGGTTTTAAACTATTACGAAGTGTTTTTTACTATTCATCAAAAATTGAATGTTTTCATAAAAACATAAAAATGTTAACCTAAGATAATTTTGATATTAAGAATTCAAAAATTATTTCTATTTTCCCAAATTAAAAACATAGAATTTTAATTAATTAATTTTAAAATTATTCCTCTTGTCAAAACTGAAAAGAGGGTTTTTAAAAAGTAATAACTATCAATAGATTGACATGTGATTATGTCAAATTTAAATTTTAAAATTAATTATAATAACCAAAATTTTATGAAATGATAATAATATAATCTAATTATACTTACAAATCATTCAAATACATAAGTTAACACTATAGATCATTTCGATTAAAAAAGATGTTTTCAATTAAAATTTATTATTTTTTATTATTCATCAAAATATAAAATTTATTAAAAATGTACCAAATTTTTTCCCCAAATATATTTTTATGTCTATATTCTAAATAAGAATTTAATTATATTAATTTATATATAAAAAAATGTCAAATATTGGTTTTAAAAAGGGTTTTCCATTAAAAAGATGTAAAATTGCATTTTTTTTTGAAAAATACTTCTTTATCTAAAAAAATTAATTTGTTCATATATTATGACTATGAAACACATAATATGGAATCTAAAATTATATGGAGTATATAAAATAAAAAATTCATCAAAAACTATTCATTACCTTTATTGAACGACTATTTTGGAATGTCGTGGTGCGCTCGAACATAGTGTTGTGTGTAGCGCAAGCTATTGAATTACATTAAAGAAAATAACTTACTCTGAAATCAGGAGGTGTTACACCATAATTAATGTATTTAGAATTTATTGTAAATTATCCAATTTTACTATTTATAAAAAATTCAATTATTTCTGAAAAATCCCAAAAATTCACCCAATATATTTTCAACATGAAGAATAAAAAATGATAGCCAATTTATAAAAATAATTTCCTAAATATCAGTAATAAAATTTTTATTTAAAATAATCTTTTACATGGAAAATAAATGTACTAAAATAATTAGTGATTTCGTAAAAATATGGAATGTTATTTCTGGTCTCATAAAATTATCATAAAATCATAAGAAATCAAAATTTTAATTTATGAATACACATTATGAAAATAAATTCTAATTTAATATATTAAATTAATCATAATATTGTATTTAAACATTTATTACATACAAAAATACTGACACTTAATTAATAATTTTTAAAAATTTATTTACATAAACTATGATATAATTATATCATACATTCATTTATAAGATGCCTAAATTTTATTTATACATTCTTGGGTAATTTTATAATTCATTTGGCTTTTGTACTATTCATAAGGGTCATATTATTATTCCTTTGTTCAAGTTACTCTATAGTTAATATTTGATCCTTAAATTCAAGAAATACATTTTAATTCATTAATCATTTTTTATAAGGTATTTTTTAGTCTCTATAATTTATTTTATGTTTTTATGAACCTGGTTCTTCTTGTTAGGTATGAGTTTCTTCTTTTTCTTTTCCTTTGAGTTGTTTTTTAGAAAACATGGAAAACAAATAATCGTTGTTTTTTGGAGAACACATCATGTAACCATGTATACATGTTAGGTAGTATAGAAGTGTATGATGTGGATACATGGAATATAGGAATGTTGGCATAGGAGGGAATATGAATCCACTATACTCCATCTACTTCTTCGTAAACACAATGTAGTCATGTCGACAAGTGGGTAAAGGGCATGTAATATAAGGGAGAAATTTACAAATATTAAAATGATATACTTTCCTTGTATACTAACTTACAGGCCGTGTACTACCATATTCAGAATAAAATTTTAATAGGCTCATTTTCGATTCATCTGGACAGAAGAGCTGCCAGGTGAAGAACTAGGAGTTGCAAGATCAATTCCTTCTAACATTGCGTCACCCAGAACTAGATTCAAGCGACGTCAGTCACATTAGAACTCAATCAATAAGGGATTTCTTCTTCAAGAGATATTCTTTTGTATTTTTTCTCCTGCTAGAGTTATTAACGGTTGATTTTTTAAAAAAATTTCTTAGATGGACTCTATTCTAGGTTGATTAAAGGGCTGACTTCCGTTTATATCATTAATACGAAATCAAGGTAGGTTGTCAAGTGCCTTTTTTAAATATCGAGTTGATTATATGTGCCAAAATGGTATGAGACCATATTTGGAATTTTTGTTCTTGAGAATTGAATCCTATTGATACCAAATGACTTTTAGGTTTTTTGTAATATTTAATTGAATAATGTGATTGTTGATTGTTTGATTTATGGACACCCCATGGGTGATAATCCCATGGTTATCCATTTCGAAAGAATGCATTTAATTATTTTGAATGAATACCAATTTAGGGGTTGATTAGAATGATATATTGTTATATGAAATTCCCACAAGATTAGTGATGATTAAAACCATGTAATGGTTTAATTTTTCTATGTTTCTCTTATGTGAATTTCCCACATGTGTTGTTACATTTAAAGCCTTGTGATAGTTTAATTCACTTGTGTTGATTTTGAAATGAAACGATTAACTATTGAAAGAGGTAATTATCCCTTAGGGATACATAGTATCGATTAAAAGGCATGGTTGGGCACATGAGACTAATTACATCTTATTTACCATGGGTGAACCAAGATCTCGGTTAAAAAAAACGGGATGAATGTAAGAGTTTAATAAAAAGGGCTGTGAGTGAGCCACAATTTTTTTTGTCGGTCTCACTGAGTCATCTCATAAATTTTGAGAGAACCATTGATCCATTAAGGGATATCTAGGATAAGGTACATTGACAACTGAACAAATGATTAAATGCCAAAAAATTATATGCTTAAATGTGGAATGCTTATGTGACGAGTAGATGGTTACTTTGGTATGGGGGTCGACATGCATTGGCTGGATCTGAAGACCATTGATCACAGAAATTGTAAAATTAAATGGAATGACTTATGATTTGTCTACCAAAAAAATGTAAAAGATTTAATTCAGTCCTCACTCTATTATCTAGATGGTCTTCTGAGACAAATTTTATGTTTATTACTATACTTGGTATTAGCATGAAATGTATGGATATCCAGATAGTTTCACATAGATGAAACCGAACTGATAAAGAACATAAATGGACGAAATTGATAGATTAATTGCGTACATCCAAGTTACTGTTTTCCATTACTTCTGTTGCATATATTCACAGACTATTAGGCATGGATCATTGGTCATTGCCTACTAGGATTATTCTCACAGCCTGTTTGGGTCCTGATTTTGGGCCCAAACATTTTATAAGATTGCAGGAGTTGAAAAGGGAAAGATCCCTTATAAATGTACATGATTGTTTCTTATGAGCAGGAGCGCATGGGACCATGCTGAGCCCTGTGATGCTTCTGAGTTTAATTTTTATTTCTGTACATTTATTGTATTTGATTCTTATTGATGTTCATCCTATTTTGGATGCTTTATTAGGACATATAACATGATTCGTTCTCATTTTTATGGTTTTAGACTTAGTTATTTTTCATATCAGACTCTTCAATTTTGTTTCAGTCACATAGTGTTTACTACATCCACTATTGTGTTGTTATTGTATTTCACTATGTTATACTCTCTCAATGTGCGCATAGCATCCCCACTATCACACCCAAGGCCCTCGCTGCTAGTTTACAGCCTTTGGCATTTGGGGATATGCACTTGAGGCCATGTGTCCAACGGTTTATTGGGCATCTTTTACTGGCTCCCAGATCTAGTACGTTATAGAGTGGTATCCAAGGAATTTTTTTTCGGATGTGTCTAATAGTTTGGAAGTTATAGACATGGATATGAAGGAATCTATATTTGGTAAATAGTTGTGATTTGTATTAGATACCCCATGTACTGGGAAAATCCATGTTATATGAAATATTTCAATTGTTTTAGTTTTCAAAATCTTACATTTTATAAGATTTCACTGTTGGGTGATGCACTAGATTTATACTATTACAATCAAATCATTTTTGGTTCAATTTTAGTTGGAACCCGATGAGATGAGGGTATGACATCTAACGCATCATATAGGAACATGTTAGAATCACATTTCATGCATTATGCCATGTCATCTAGGATGCATTAGTCATCACATATTGTTCTGATAGATGATGTTATAGATATGCATAATTTTGTGATTGATTTATTGGTACATGCTATGGTTTGGCTTGAATAGATGCCAAACATTGGTTCCGGAGGTGTATATGCCCTCTTGGACCACTATTAGGTGGATCATGAACCAACATTTTTATTTATAAAAGGTATTAGTATAGTTAATTCATTGATTCCATATATTAATTTGTGGGGGAGTATGGGTCCTCACAAATAGGGGAAGGAGGAGTTACAAGTTTTAAGATGAAAAAACTGTGTACATCGTGTATAGGCCATGTATTATCTGACTATGTAATGGGCTATGTGGGAGAAAACATGAGTCAGTGAGTTCAAATAAGAACACATCATCTACCCAATATACACGTTGTGTAGTCCTTAGCTGTGGGACAAACCATGTGATAGGGAACATTGGTTGTCAAACATTTAGTAGAACAAGCTGTGTATTTGGGAATAAGTTGTGGAGTGTTATTCAGGTATCCAGACATGTGACTAATGATAGAGGTGGATAAAAACATCAAGGTTCACACTAGGTGGATAATAGACATATCTTGTAGTCCAATACTGGTAGAATAGTGTAGTTCTAGTCGTGTACTGGTATATGGGAATGATGGGAAATCCATGTACACATTGGGTCTCTTAGAGAACACATCTTATACATGGGGTGTCACATGGATGTGTAGGGAAAAATTACACACCCATGTAGAGGATTAAGAGAACACACCATGTAAAGAGTTTAACATGTTTTATACTCCTATTTTGAATGAATTTAGTTTTTTCCTTCTATGTCCCATTTTTCACTATGGAGTTGATGTTTTCTCTTTGTTAAACTTGTGTTGTGGTGTTTGTGTGATGGAATTTACAGAGAAATTAAAACACAATGACCTCGAGGAGTGTGCTAGGAGATTGGTAGTGAGTATACACAAAAGGTGGTAGGCCATGGGATACTAATAGACCCTCGAGTTGTTTCTGTTGTGGAATCACCCGTTATAATAGCTCTAGGTGAAGACACACAGTTCGAAGAAAGATTGGTGAGGTTTATGCCGACCTTTTAGGGAGCACCTCAGGCTGCCACATATATGGTAGAGAAGATGTGTATATTCCAGAAAGAAAAATCAGCCTACTTTTTTAGAGGGCAACAGACCTCAGGATACTAAAAAATTTATGGAATCATTGCTAACTATCTATGATCATCATGAGATGCCTCTTGTGAGGATGATCCAGCTCATGACTTATATACTTTTAGATTCTCCTAATAGGTGGTGGGATGTTATCACACGGACAATTCACTATCAGGATATGGTATGGGGATACAACCAGACAGTCTTCTATGACTACATAATTCATGAGACCCTCAGGGCTGATCGAGCACGATATTTTATGAATATGGAGTAGGGTACAATGTTTGTGAGAGACTATTATGCCCTCCTTAAAGAGCCTCTATGATTCACACCTGTTCTAATGTGAGACAAGGAGTTGAGAGCACACTAGTGCAGAAAATGTTTTTTACGTCGGTTATTTTTCATTTTTTACGTCTGTTTCTAGACGACGTTTATACGGGCGACGTTATAAATAACGTTTTTGACGTCGGTTATTTAAAAACCGACGTCATAAACCTAAACTCGCGATGTTTATGACATTGGTAATTTTAGAACCGATGTGATAAATAAAAAGGGAACGGTTTATCACATCAGTTATTAAAAAACCGACGTGATAAAAGGCCTGGAAAATGGTTTATCACGTCAGTTATTAAATAACAGACATGATAAAAGGCCTAGAAAATTGTTTATCACGTCGGTTATTTAATAACCGACGTGATAATAGGCCTGGAAAATTGTTTATAGTGTCGGTTATTTAATATCCGACCTCATAAACCCCCGCCCCCGGTTTATCACGTCGGTTATGTAATAACCGACCTGATAAACCGGGGGGAGGGGGTTTATCACGTCGTTTATGAAATAACAGACGTTATAAACCATTTTCCAGGCCTTTTATCACGTCGGTTATTAAATAACTGACATGATAAAACATTTTCCGGGCCTTTTATCACGTCGATTATTAAATAACTGATGTGATAAACCAGGGGAGGGGGTTTATCACATCGGTTATTAAATAACCTACATGATAAACAATTTTCCAGGCCTTTTATCACATCCGTTATTTAATAACCGACGTGGTAAAACATTTCCCAGGCCTTTTATCAAGTCGGTTATTAAATAACCGACGTGATAATCCAAATTTTTTTTAAAAATTGAATACAATCATCAGTTCTCCACTAGAATCAACCAGAAAACAAATCAAGAAATCATACCACAAAAACAGAAGTATATCAAAATTAATCATGTACATTGATTACTTATAAAACATACCCCCTAGACAGCCCACACCCTCATGTATACCCCATGGACAGCCCTACCTCAACCCGTTGGAGCCCTCACCCTCATGTATACCCCCTGGACAGCCCTCCCCCACCTCATTGGAGCTCCCACCCCATTCGAGCCCCCACCACACTCCTGGACTGCCCCTGGACAGCCCCAAACACCCCTTGACAACCCCCACCCGCCTGAACACCACCCCCTCACCCCACTTGACAGCCCCCACCACACCCCTTGATAGCCCCAAACACCCCTGGACAACCCCCCCCCCACCCTCATTATACCCCCCACCCCTGGACAATACTCCCAAATCCCTGGACCGCCTTCCCACACCCCTGGACAGCCCTGCCACCCCCTAGACTGTCCCCCCACCCTACCGGACATCCCTCCCAGACCGCTAGACACCCCCAACCCTACTGAACACACCCCCACACCCTTGGAACCCCTCCCCCACATACCCAAATCCATACCAAAAAAACCATCATAAGTAAACTAAAACAATAAGCAGAGCAAAATTAAACATTCACTTATATAACATTCAAAACACACACTATCAACTTCAAAAAAACTAAATCCAACCTAAACAACTACCAAATTCAAAATTACAATGACAATATTCAAAATTACATTTTACATTACAAACAACTAAAATTCAATAAAACCTGTAAAATAATTTGACCACTCCACTTGTAAGTGTTTGATGTCTTCAGCAGTATAGGGTTTAGGGTCATCAAAAAGCTACAAATGAAAAATAAAGTAGTTAACGTGTATAATGAATAAATCAAATTGAAATATTATGGAAATGTTTAAGAGGAAATCATACCAGGTAAAAATTCACAAATGTCCCAGTTGTTATTATTTCATACATAAATCTTAACATATAATATCCGCATTCGATGAGGCCTTGTTGTTCATGACAATTCTGTTTGAATGAGTGTAAATTCAAAATATTATTTTTATGTAATAAATCATAAAGTAAAAATTATAAATGGATATTTACCTTCGCCTTTACATATTTTATCATTGCACTTCTTTTCATTGTGTTTTTTCAAAAGTAGGCCCATGCACTGTGAGAAAATAATACGAATGGGGTAAATTTAAAATTCATTATATTATATAAAACTATTGAGAAATTGAAACTTAATTTTCTAATATCTTCTTAAAACGTTCCCGCACATCACCATGGACAAAGCATATCCAATAAAGGGCTTTCTCCATTGGGAAAAAAACCCTAACATCCAATGATCACTGATAAAAGGAAATTTGACATTAGTGGTTTTTTATGTTAAAATATAATTAACTCTTTGAGAGAAATGTGGTTCATACCTCTCACAAAATGGCATAATCCAACATTGTGCGATTATATTCTTTTCAAATCTTTTAGCAATATAAACCATTCTTTGTTCCTCATTCAATGCACATGCTTCAGGGGAAATCAATTGCGGGTCCATGAATCCATATACTTCTGTCAGCTCATTCCTCTCACAAATTTTATAAAGATACCTAATACAAAACATACATATGTATACATTTTTAATAAATATAACGCAGGGAAAAGGTGTTAAGACTTACATGGAAAACATTTACACCACGTTGATGCCCAACTTATCTACAGTAACAAGATCCATGATATCATTTTTTATAATCCCCACTCTTATTTCACGTCCAAAAATATGAGCTTCCATTGGAAACTCATAATAACCCGAAAAAAAATGTGAATATCTTGACAATTTGTCAAGTCCATTTGAATCTGTATATGATGTCATAGCCATTTGTCTTTGTTGTTGTCTATACAGTATTTCTTTACCTTTGAAGTATTCCTGTAAAAAGATTGAAAAATATATCAGTTTTCAAATGATAAAACAACTTTAATAAAAATAATAAAATAATAGATATAACATTCATACCTCTATGGTAATGAGTCGAAGAATTATGGATGGCCAAGTTAAAAAATGGCCGATACTCTGTCTAACTGTCGCCACCTCATCTGTAGGTATTGGTACCCTAGCTGATCTATCTATAATATCCTTTACAGTGACCCTATAATTCTCTACCTCTAATTGTTGATGATGAACTGTATCTCTTATACAATATACCAACCCATATGCTACTATATGATGTTGAGAATCATCAACATACAACTCTCAATAATTAGGAAGCTGCGGTGGAGGCGTAGGATAAAAAATGGGGTCCGCAGGCTGAGGTGGGGGAGTGGGAGCTACTGGCAGAGGTGGAGGATAAAATAATGCAGTCTGCAGGGGGAGGTGGTGGAGTGGGAGATACATTATGAAATTGTCATTGCATTTCTGCAAACATATACTGCACCGAATCTCTAATCTTTTCCCCCATCATCGCATTAATATTATGAACTTCAGCCTCCGAGGATTCTATTTTTTTTATAAAACCCCTCAATGATAGAAGTTGAAGAACATGGCAACACTTTTCTTATCGATACACCTGCCGGATATCCTCTTACACGACCAGGATGTTCGGGCCTTCCCAATGCTGCAAATAAAATATCTTCCCTCCCAATAGCTGTAAATGTCCCCTCTGAACTCTGCTCCCCAAGAGAGTCCTGTATTAATTAATTGAATATTTCTGTAATGATTGAAATTATATGAAGAAAATAGTTAACATAAATAAATAAAATTGATATCTTACAATCCTCTCAGCTACGATTCTCGATTCTTCCGAAAGATATTGCCCTTTTTTCCCTTCCTAGATCTCTTCCATTTTTCATGTCTAGATGGAGGGGATGGAGGGGCCACCTCTCCAATGCTTGAAGACTCAGCTCATAGTTGTTGAAATATTTCTGCGATCATTTGTCATTCCAATAATGCATACCCTCTCTGAGATAAAATATGAGGGTATATATTTTTTGATTGGATCTCCTGATGAGCTTTCCTTGTTTTCTATAATTTCATAATAAGAAATCATTAACAAAACATTAATAAAATCATTCATATATGAATGTTTATAAATGCTTACATTTCCCTTACCCGAAATGACTCTTTTCTTCTACATTCAAAAAATTTTCTCCATGTGTCTTCGTTTATAAAACGATATATACGAAATGGATTGTCATGACTCCTATGACCATAAATGAAATCAGATGAGAGGGTTGATTTGAAATCCCTCCATCTCCAGGCAGCCAAAGATAATCATTTCTTCCTGACTCCTCCAGTGTCAGGAATATCAAATTTCATCTGATAAAGAAGAGGTTAGACATATTATATATACTAGAAACATTAAAAGAATAGTCAAACAAAAACAAAAGATCTTACCAAAATCATCTCCCACAACTAAGAGATAATCACTTTATCCACACTTCTCTAATCATCATACAGAATTCTTACTTTTCTCTTAGCCTGAGTTGCTACAAAACTCTTAAAATCTTTTGTATTCAGACCTCTAGGAATATCATCATCATCAAACTCAACGACTATCCTCTGATCCTACGTATGGGCAAGTGATAATTTTGGTAAACGTGTGCACCAGCTTTTACCAACATTTTAACTCATTGTCGTAATAGGAGCATGTGAATGTTCATCCCCAGAGGTATGACCGGCAATATGCTCCTCTCCAGAATCATGTGGTTGATCATCTGAATGATCTATCATTATCCTTCAAATAAAAAAAACAAACATCAGTTCACAAATATACAAATTCAAATATTTTAATACATCTATAATCATAAAATAGAAAAGTTTACTAAGTTACATAATAGTAATCATTGGTAATATGGTAAGAATGTTAAACAATGGTAAAGATGGTAAAGATGGTAAAGATGTTCAAGATGGTCAAGATGGTAAAGATGGTAAAAATGGTAAACCTGGTAAACATGGTAAAGTAATTTTCAGTAAAAAAAATAATAGATATATAAATCATGTAATGGTTATAAAAATGATAAAGTAAACTAAATATACTTAAAAGAAACAAAAACATATACTCATTTTGTTTTAAAACATGTTTTAATAAATAAAAAACTTACAATATCTATCATTTATGGAAAAAATAAATGTAAACAAGAAGCAAACATATGTTACCTGTAATTTTAGGAATGTACAAATAGATTGTTTTCCCAAATTCCTTCGTCGTGATCGTTCCTTATGGCACAAACTATGTCTTCAACATGGTCATCATTATGTTCTTTTAATCTTTCCATGGAAGTAGGGATCTCACATAAACCAGCATATTCATCAATTTCATCCTCACCAACATATTGTTTTTCCCTTGTAAAACAATAGCCCACTGCATATATGATTGATCTACTAGATAGAAATTTTTTTTTGTATGTGTTGACATTATAAAAGAATCAGTTGTGTCTCCCAATCTATTCAGATTAACAAGTGTCATTCCAAATTCATCATGTCTGACACGGTTGTTACCGTTAAACCATTTACAGTTAAAAATAGGAACTTTAATTTTAAAGTAATCAACATCTCGTATGTCTTCAATCACTGCATAATATGCACTTGATGTAGAAATTGGGTTTTTGTCTTTAGCACTCGAAAAATGCATTGCTTTTGCAAACACCAATACACCACTATTCTGAACTGCACTTCTGTTGTCCTGATCTTTCGTATGAAATTTATAACCATTAATGTCATAACCGGACCATGTTATCACATTTAAACATGGGCCACCCACTATCCAATTTAATGTCTCTGATAGTCTGATCTACCAAGCAAAGTCTTTTTAATCCATGACAAAAAAGTTTTGTTGTTCTCATTCAAAATACACATTTCTTTCTTCTTTGGATGACATTGTTTCAACTCATTAATATGTAATGTGATATACGGTTGAGCATCATCTATGTTATTCAAGATGTATGATTCGAGCTTCTTCATCTGTTCAGCTGTCAATGATTTGACTTTCAAGCGGTGAATCCCCTTTCCCTCATTATTAACTCGTTTATGGCGAGATGGAGGCAAACCTATGTATTGCGCTGCAACCAAGTAGCTCGTACAAAACTCTGCTACTTCCTCAGAAATATACTTTTCAATAATGGAGGCTTCAGGTCGATATATATTTTTAACATACCCCTTTAATATTTTCATATACTTTTCAAATGGATACATCCAACGAAAATATACACATCCACAAAGATTTATTTCTCGAACCAGATGAATCATTATATGAACCATTATATGAAAAAAAAGTTAGAGGAAAATACATTTCCAATTCAAAAAGTATAAAAATTGCATCCTTTTCCAAAATGATCAAAGCATTCACATCAATAGCCTTGTTAAAAATTGAATTGTAAAAATAACACAACTTCATTATAGTCTTTCTGACACGAATTGGAAATATTCCACACAATGAAACTGGTAGAATTTGTTGCATCATGATGTGAAAATCATGTGATTTCATACCCATCAACTTCAAGTCCTTCAATGAGGCAAATGTTTTTACAGTAGATGAATAACCTTGAGGCACTTTGGTATCATGAAGACACTGACAGAAGCTAATTTTCTCCCTCTTCGATAATGTATGAAATTCTGGGGGAAGAAATGATTGTCTTCCTTTAAGAGTGGGAGCTAACTCCAAACGTATTCCCATTGATAGTAAGTATAATCTTGCATTCAACCCATCTTTAGTATTTCCTTTAATATCTAACAATGTACCAATCAAAGAATAACAAATATTCTTCTCCACATGCATGACATCAATATTATGTTTAACTTCATGATACCTCAAATATGGTAGCTCAAAAAAATTGTCCTTTTCTTCCAAATATGTCTATCATTACCAGATTTTTGTGTATTTCCCAATGTCACCTCAAGTTTTTTCACCCTCTCAAAATACAGATCAGGGGATAAAGGTTTTGGAGCAGTATTAAATTCTTGTGATCCATTGAATGCCATTTTTAGTCTTCTATAAGGGTGTTCCATAGGAAAAAACTTTCGAGGACCCATGTACACTGTTTTCCTCCCATGATGCAATTGACAAAACGACATCTGTTGATTGAAAATTGGACATGCTTTATACCCTTTAACACTATATCCAGTCAAATTTCCATACGCTGGGAAGTAATTTATAGTGAATAGAAGCACTGCATACAGTTGAAAATATTCTATTTTATAAGAATCACACACCCTAATACCATTAGCCCGTAACAGTTTCAAATCATCAATCAACTTTGACAAGTAAACATCAATATCATTACCAGGTTGCTTTGGACCAGAGATCATGGTACTCAACATGACCAATTTGCGCTTCATACAAACTTCAGGAGAGATGTTGTAAATTACCAAAAAAACAGGCCATGAACTATGTGTGCTACTAAGGGTTCGGTATGCAATCATTCCATCTATGGACAACCCTAGTCTGAGATTTCTAATTTCATTTCCAAATGTAGAATATTGTGCATCAATTTCTTCCATTGTGGACAATCAGCTAGTTGACATATTTTTCCATCACATACCCGCTCTTTAGCATGACATCTTAACCTTTTTGCATCATGTTAATTATCAAATAAACATTTGAAACGATTAATTATAGGAAGATACCAAAATACCATTGAAGGGAGCTTTGTAATCTATGCACCAACCTGTGATTTTTCTTTCACCATATACCGTTATGTCCCACATTTAGGACACTCTGACATAAATTTATATTCCTTCCTATATATAATTCAGGCATTCAGACAGGCATGTATTTTCTTGTATCCCAATCCTATCGGGCATAATATTTTCTTGGCTTCGTAATGTGAATCTGGAAGATCGTTATCTTTTGGAAGAATGTCTTTCATCAATTGTAGCATCTCTGTAAAACTTTTGGCGCTCCATCCATGTTTCACATTCAGGTTAATCAATCTTAACACCGCCGACAAAATCATAAAATCTGTACATCCAGGATATAATGGTTTTTCAGCATCACCATATAGATGTTCAACTGTCGGTTCTATCTCAATTTGTTCTGCTACAATATCGTGAATCATTTCTTCAATTCCATCGGAGTTACCATCTTGCGAATCATCATCATCAATGACATTCCGTCCAGTTTCACCATGCCAAATCCAAGGGATGTAAATCATATTAAAACCATGACAAATCAGATGATATTTTATCTCTCTACTTTTCAACTTCTTCATATTCAAACATTTCAGGCATGGACAGAAAAAAATGTCACTACTTGGAACATTTCATTTTGAAAATTCCAAAAAGGCATCAACACCTTCCTCAAATTCATTGTTCATTCGATGTGTCGTAATCCAACTTTGACTCATTATTACCTATAATAAATATCAAAAAATATATATATATTTTTAAGATAAGACAAATATATGTTTATATGAAAAAAAAATCATAATTTGAATGTAAAACAATTTGAAATATAAAACAAATCTATGGGTATTTAAGAAAATATGCTTGAATATTATTTTTAAAACAATATATAGTTAGACATAACAGTTTTAAATTTCATTGAATCAAAGAAAACCATGCCACCTACATAGTTGATAGAAAATTGGAGAAAATAGAGTAAACCTGAGAATCACCCCCACCCCCAGGACAACCCCCAAAACCCTCTAGACAGGCCCCCACCCCCTTGGACAACCCTCCACACCCACCCACCCCCTTGGACCACCCCTGGACACCCCCAACACTCCGGACAGCCCCCACCCCGCTAGACATCACCCCCACCCCTCCTGGACACCACCCCCACCCCTACCCCTTGAACACCCCCTGGACACCCCCAACCCTCTGGACAGCCCCCACCCCCTCGGAAAACCCCCAAAACCCTCTGGACAGGCCCCCACCCCTGTGGACAGCCACTCACACCCACCCACCCCTTTGGACACCCCCCAGACACCACCCATTTCCACATATTTGATATAACATATATTTTTTAAAAAAACATGACATTATTAAAAACGTTTCATGAAATATGATGAAGAGTCCAATCGTATTTCTTATGAAATTTTTCTTACTAGAAAGGGTCTAAGTATTGGATAGAATAGTAAATAAAGTGGCATTAAACAGTAATATAATCCTAAAAAAATGTAAATAATCCAGATTAAATATTTGAATAAATATTTTTGTAATAAACCATAAAATCCTAAAGGTGTTTGAGAGAACAGTTAGAGAAAAACTGGAAATGAGATATCATAGTCATTAAGGGTGGATGGTGTCAAAGGAAACACAAAATCAAATGAACCGAGACCACTTTATGAAGTAATCCATGAAAAAGAAAAACCTGCATCAAATAAAATCAAGAAACATAAAAAAACAAACAAATACCCATTTGAAATAGAATCTAGTATCTTTATTCAAAAACTCTAAAAAAAATAAATAAATCACAATCTCATTGATTGAATCATGAATTTCTAAAATAGATCAATACACTGGTTTCAATTTCATTGGTGGTGCAATTATTTGTTGTATTCGATCATCAATTAGTTTTGTGACATAAAATCAGAAAAATCTTGTGAAATACATATAAGTAACATTCATTATTCAAGTTCACATTCTTTTTGTAAAATTACCCATGTCAATATTATCATTAACAAAAAACATTATCATTATTCTCAACTAAAATCATGAGAATTGTGATATTCCCATTTTTATAAACATATATTAATGATGTTATGATAGAGTTTATCATAACTAATAATATTAAAAATGGTATACTAATATATATTAGAGTCCTATAAGACAAAATGGATGCACGATATTTCTATGACATTTATATTTTTTTAAAGGGATATAATGATGTTTAATACATCCTAGAAGGGTGAAATTATAATGGAGTTTAGTGTCTTCTAAAAATATAAAGTGGGTAAAAGTGAATTTATTTCCATTAAAGAAAACAAATGGTTTATCATGGATTTATTAGACTCTATGAGGGTGAATGATAAATATTTATTTTATTATGTTCCATAAAACTCATGTGTAAATATTTATTTTAGTTCAATTAATTAATGATAAATGGTTTACATTAATGGTTTTTGTTTTCTAAGAAAATGACATCTTCAATATGGATGATTGATTCCTATTCTACGATAAGAAACTCAACAAGGATGATTCACTATATATGATGATAATTTCTTTTATTTCTCTAATAACATATACATTATTGGTTATCCAACTACAAAATTGTTAGATGAACCTGAGCATTAAATAAAATATAGGATAAAAGGAATTGATGAATCAACCATACCTCAATTTTTTTTTATAATGAAATTCAAACCGGTCAAATCTTGAAACATTCCAAATCTTACCTCAATCGCGTCATAGTCCATCAATAAATAACCCCAAAATATTTTTCCAACATAGGAGGATTTTGAGTCATTAAATGAAAGGTAATATATCAAAAAATATTTATAAAGAAATACAAAAACAAGACACTCAAGATAAAAACGAATGTCCGGTGCCAACGAAATTCAAAAAGATGTAATAGGGTTCGAAATGGAAGAATCTAACCCAGTTTAAACAAAAAAAAATCACAAAACATAAATATAGACTATCCAAAAAAACGAACGAAATAAATTCAAGGAAGGCATACTTGAGTGTTGCGAGTTGAGATGATAGATCCGAGGAGAGTAAGGATGATAAACGATGCACCCAAAATGAGTTTAACGCAGGTCGATCAACGATCCGATTAGGGTTTACCGCGCGAGAAAGACGAGCCAGCGGACTGTCGATCAAAAAATCGTAAATGACAGTCCATGGGGCTATAATTTTTTAAATGTATTATAACATCAGTTATATAATAACTGCCGTTAGAATCTATTTTTTAATTTTATAATGTCAGTTATTTTAAAACCGACGTAAAAAATGACATATCTACGAGTTTTTTATGTCGGTTATTTGATAACTGACATAAAAAACCCCCCGCGCTTTGGTTTTTTACATCGGTTATAAAATTACCGACGTAAAAAATGCCTTGATATCTCCTTTTTTTACGTCGGTTATTAAATAACAGACGTAAAAAACCCCACGCTTTGATGTTTAACGTCAGTTAATTTATAATCGACGTAAAAACCTAACACGGGCGATTTGTAACGTCGGTTATTAAAATAACCGACATTAAAAAGATACTCAATGCATTTGTTACGTATGTTATAAAATAACCAATGTAAAAAACTGCGTTTCACAGATTCTCACGTCAGTTATGTATAACCGACATCAAAAATGGTGACGTAAATAACATTTTCTACACTAGTGGAATGGAATATTGAGGATGGTCTTCGGTTAGAAATTTGAGCTTAGGTGAAAATTTTTAGGTTGACATATGTACATTCCATTGGGAATCAAGCTACAATCATAGAATGCAATATACAGGAAGGTAGTGGTGTAAACCGGGGCAGTTCGACACCAAGATAAGGTATTGTCTCAATTGAGAGCAGAAAACACCATATGCTGTATTCATACCAGAATACGAGAAGTCAAGATGTATTCGGGTAGACAGTTGTGGTTCTATCAGTGTGTAAGAGTTGGTAATACAGGACCTCAATGCCCAATGGACCCATTTTAGTGCCGAGATTGTAGAATGATGGGCCATTTTCATCGAGTCTTCAAGAAGTTTCCACTGAAATATAGTGAGATATGTTCTAAGCAGAATCCGCATTCAGGGGCAGGACTAGAAGTTTCTCACCCGTCAGAGACCTGGAATACATATGGCCATTCAGTCTGAGTTAGTGGTCATGGATGAGGTTCCCTGACCCCAAGATCATAGATACACTGGGGTGGATTAGCTCAGGGTAGCCAGGTAGCGTCGCAGGGCCACTGTACAGGACAGAATCTTGCTGTGTAGTAGACCCAACAGGATAATTATCCCAAACCCTCTATTTTCATTGGTACTAATCTTGTTTCCTTCAATTTAGCTTCTGCACTTTTTGATACTGGAGATTCACATGGTTTTATATCTGTGCTCGTTGTGTAGAGTCTAAGGATTTTTGTATGTACTTCAGAGAACATTATGATCCTAGACACTTTGTTGGGGATTAGAACAGCATGTGTGCATCCCTGCTAGGAGTTTCCCCTTGATAATGGTATATTTCATTTCTTTTGATATATCTACATCATAGAGATGACATGGTTTGATTTCATCATCAAAATGGATTGGCTGGTATCCTATCAGGACATCACGGACTTCTATCTCCATAGGGTTAGTTTTACGTCACTAGGGGATGAGTCCTTTCTATACAAGGGTGAATTGGATTCCCCGGCATGTTGTGCTGGACCCAAGCATCATGGATTGGGTATGCTGACATTCCTAATTTCCAGTTTCTTCTTGTATTTTCAGGGGAATTCACAGTGGGTTTTCCCTCCCGTAGATGATCGTTTCATAGATGTCTTTCCAGATGTTGTTTCATGTTTACCACCGGAGTGAGAAGTAGATTTCTCTATTGAGCAAATCCTAGTAGCAACACCGGTGTCCATCCCTCCTCATTGTATGGATACAACTGAGTTAAATGATCTCAAGAAGTAGTTAAAGGAGTTGGATTCAAGGGGTTTTATCTGACTCAATACTTCTCCTTTGGGTTCACCTTCTATTTTTGTGATGAATGCAGAAGGTACTCTCAGACATTTCATGGATTATCAGATGATGAACTTTTTGATGTTCAATAACCATAATCCCTTACTTAGGATTGATGATCTCTTTGATCAGCTTCTTGGGTATTGAGTGTTCAAGAAGATTGACTTGAGATCTGGTTACATCAGTTGCGCGTTATACCTCTTACAACCCTTAAAAGAAGGTATATTTTATAAAATTATTTGGTTATGTCATTCAGTATCTCAAATATGACGAAAATGTTCATGCCACTGATTAACTTATTATTCCATCCTTATCTAGATTCTTTTGTGGTGGTTTTTGTGGATGATACGATGGTCTATTCTCACAACCGACACGACCATGGAAAACACATAGAGATCATTTTTAATAAACAGAGAGAGATTCAGTTATACGATAAGAATAAAAAAATCCACTTCTAGATGGATCAGATTCACATCCTAGGTCACGTAATCTATGACACTGGAGTATCAGCAGACCCAGAGAAGTTGAGAGCAACAGCTACCTAGGAGAAGTGCAAGAACATTTTTTTTGTTAAAATGTATCTTGAGGATAGCTGGTTACTAAAAACAATTTATCTAGGACTTCTCACACATAGCAGTGTCGCTGATTGTCCTAACTAAGAAATTTGGGAAGTAATTGTGCACATATTCCTACAATTCAGCCTTTTAAGAGTTGAAGCAGAGGTTGACTTCAGCACTAGAAATAATTTTTTCAGAACTTTTAAAGAGTTATAATATGTACTACAATGCATTAGGGATCATGTTTGTAATAGTGAATATGTAGTGGGATCGAGTCATTGTGTATGTGTATCGGCATTAAAGGCCACATTATAGTAACTACACGAAGCATGATCTCATGTTGGCAGTAATTGTGCATGCCTTTCACTATTGTAGACACTGTTTTTGGGAGAGATTTTTTTTGGTATACAGTAACCACAAAATACTGAAGTATATATTTACATATCATGACTAGAAATTGAGACAGTGGAGTTGGGTTGAGTACCTATAGTGCTTCAATATTGAGCTAGCCTATACGTCTGAGAAAGAAATTGCGGTGGTAGATGCCTTATGCTGGATGACTCAGATATAGGATGCTCAGGAGGCCTGCTATGAGTGGATGCTTATGTACATGTTTTATGAGATGCATTTGGAGGTTCATGATACACATGTATTGGGTTTTATTTATTTTATAGACATAACCTATACTATTATGGATTGATTGAGAATGAGGAAGCTATCAGATTATGAAGGCCTAGTTATATGGGAGAGTGTGTCCGGTGAGGAACCTACTCCTGGGTGAACCGTAGGTGAGGATGAGATTTTTCGTTTTCATGGGTGCGAATGGGTTTCAGCAGACATACGTGAAGATTGGATGTGTGATTTCCATGCCTAAATCTGGGATGTTCATCCTGGTATCAACAAGATATATCAAGATACACATCATCAGTATTGGTTGGTGGGTATGAAGATGGATGTAGCTAGTACTATTATGAGATGGTCCACCTGTCAGTACGTGAAGGCGGAGAATCAATGACCAACATGCCTTTTAAAAAATTTACTTGTTACCGAGTGGAAATGGAATGAGTTCAAGATGTAGTTCTGGAAAGGTTTACTAAGATTGCCTTGAGAAATGATACAGTATGGGTTGTTGTTTATAGTCTCACAAAGGATAAAAATTTCATACATATCTAGGATACCATCTGTGTTGATGAGGTAGGATAGTTCTACATTTGAGAGATTTTACTATTTCATGCGGTTCTGCACTCTATCATTTCAGACAGGGAAGATTGATTTACATATCGTTTTTTGAAGGGTATACAGAGGGCCCTGGGTACACAGGTGTTTCTGAGCATAGCATACCACCACTAGAAATATGGTCGGTCTGAATGTGTAATTCATGTGATGGAGGAAATGTTGTTGGAATGGATCCATGATTTTGGGGGTTCTTGGGAGAGACCCATACCCCACGTTGACTTCTCCTATAATAATAGATTCCAGTATACTATTATGATTTCACTATTTGAAGCATTGTATGTAGGACATGTAGATCACCCCAGAGATGGATGCAGGTTTGAGAGGAAGCTATGCTGGGAACTATATTGTATAGGAGAAAACTGAGTAGGTTTAGTTGATTCAGCAAAGGATTTCTACTGAACATCCTCATTAGAAATCTTATGCTGATCGTCATAAATGACCTCTAGATTTCAAGGTTAGAGATCATGTTTTCATACCTGATGAATCTATGTTGGGACACAAGAGGACCAAGATATAGGGTAATCTTTAATTTGGGTATTGCGGACCATTTGTGAACATGGAGAGAGTTGGGACAATTTCTTATCGGTTGGAGAAACCTCATTTGTACAGGGATATGCACGATGTCTTCCATGTATCTCAGTTACATCGCTATCACCCAGACCCATCTCATGCCATTCATCCCTAGGAGGATGAGTTAAAAATATATGATACTTTTGAAGAGAAACGTATTTGTCCCATGGATCATAGCATGAAGGTTATCTTTGTCTAGTATGTTTCTTTGGTACAGCTCAAATTGAAACACGACCATGTTTAGGATGAGACTTGGGAGATGGAGGCTGACGTGTGATCATAATGGAGAGAGTTAGTCTCAGATATTCTTTTTACATCCTCATAAGGGAAATTTGGGGTCCAATTTCTTTAAGGGGGGATGTTTGTAAGAACTAGGTTCTTCATGTGAGGTATGTGTTTCTTCATTTTTTTTCTTTAAGTTATTTATGAGAAAATAAGGTAAACTGAACAAAATTTTTGTTTTTAGGAGAAAATTCTTTGTAATCCTATATAAACGCTATGTAGTATGTCTTTGTATGGTGGGGATACATTGTGTGTGTGTATGTTATGTTGGGATATAAGAAGAATACTCTACATGCTGTGTACATCTAATCACATGTCATATAGTCATGTCAACAAGTTGCTGCAGTACATGTAAAGTAATGTTGCAAAATTATGAGTAGTAAAATGATATACCCATTGTGTACTACTAAATTCATCTTAAAACAGGTAGTATCCTTATTTCCTCTTCTTCTGGATAGAAGAGTTTCATGGGGAAGAACTATGAGATGAAAGATCAATTCCTTTTCTCATTTCAACATCAATAACCCGATTCATATTCCATCTGTCATGGTATAACCCAATCGTTATTGGATTTCTACTTCTAGATCTATTCTTAGGGATTTTGTATCTTGATTTAGTTATTTATGGTTGAATGATTTACCTATTTTCATAGATCAACATGATTCTCGAACGATTCAAGGGATGAAGTTAGTTTATATCAGTAATATCACATCGAGGTAGGTGGTTATGTGCCTTCGTTAAATGTCGAGTTGATTATATGTTCCAAAATGACATGAGACCATTTTTGGGAATTTTTTACACTGAAATTTAATCTTGTTGTTACCTAATAAAATTTTCCTATTTAACAATAAGAAATTGAAACATGTGATTGATGATTTTTTGATTTAGGAAAACCCTAAGGGTGAGTTTCCTATGGTTATCCATTTGGTAAGAACAGATTTGAGGCTTCTATATTTTTACCATTTTATGGGTTTATTAGAATGATATATTATTATAGGAAAATCCAACATGGATTTTTATGATTAAAACCATGTAATAGAATAATTTTCATGTGTTGGTTGCTATTTTAATTACCTATTTGGGTTATTATGTTTAGATCCTTGTGATCATTTAATTCACCTGTGTTTCTTTTGAAATGAAATGATAACTTATTTAAAGAGGTAATTTTCACTACTATAAAAAATGGACAAGAGAAGTTCCACCTTTTATCAACACTATGAAAAAAAGTGATGATAAAGGTATTTCATTATGAGTACTAATTAAAAGCACTGATAAAGGATGCCTTTATGTATGCTTTTCTAGCACTGATAAAGAATCTCCTTTATCAACTCTTTTCTAGTATTGATAACGGGACCCTTTAATAACGCTAAAAAGTTTTGCAATGATAAATGGTGCCTTTATCAGTGCTTGAAAAGCATAAATAATGTGATCCTATATCAGTGCTAAAAAGAGCTGATAAAACCATAGTTCCATTTATAAAATGGAGTGCACAGTGATCTACGTTTATCACACCCTAATGCTCTCGTGGGACTATACCCATGCAACAACTCCCCTCCCCCTAATATTTTCCTAGTCGGAGCTCCACCGCTACTATCCCTACTCCACCGCTCTTCTCATTTCATTACTTCCACCACCACTAGCCCTACATTGCAGCTATCCCTACTCTGCTACGAACCCTACTCATTATCCTCCCCCTGGAACCCCTTCCACAGATCCTCCACCCCGTGAACCATACTTTTCATCATCCCTGTAATACCCTACTCCCGCAAACCATACTTCATGTTTTTGGGATTCCTTTCGACGAGGATTGATTATCAGGTTCCCATCTTTGATCATGAGTGATTTATCCGCTCATCCCCATCTATTTCCTTTTGTTCTTATACTAATATTCACATTTTTGGTTTAGTTTGGTTTAGTTTGGGTTGTGTTGTGTGTTTGAAATACGTTTTTAGGTCACATTCTTTAAAAAATTCATGAAGTGAATGAATTTTTACCAAGTGAATTCTTTATTACTTGTAGGGGTTTTTAATTAATTTTTATATTAATATTATTCTAAAAAGTCTATTTTAAATGTGAGTAATTAGAATGTGAAAAGAGTTTGTTATATGTTTTTGATGGATTTAAGAATGGTGGCATGAGGTGATGAGGTGGTTGTGTTATGGGAGGGTCTGATGGTGATGATTTCAAAGGAATATAATATTTTTTAATTGATTATGAATTGGTTTTTAGTTTATATGTGTTGGGGTAAAGATGATTCTTTTAGTGGGAATGATTTTCCCTTGGTGTTTGTTGGTTTTTTAAATTTTTGGGTTATATTTATTAATTTTGATTCTTATACATTTTAAAGCATTATGATGTTAAAGTGAGAATGATGTAGAAAGATACATGGGATATATTATTGTCAAATTTAAATAGTATGATTTGTTGATGTTCATTGTCTATTTGTTGGGTCCTAAGGTAATTAATTGGCTAGAAGCAATTGATAATGGTTTTTATTTGTAAAATATTGTAGCTCATTTATGGGTTTCTTTATTTGTGGGATTACATTTAAGGGTGTCATGATAATGAAGGAAGGAAAATAATATTTAGTCAAAATTAGTTTTAGGAAGAGTTATTTTCCATTGATAGAGATGTATGAGTGTATACAGAATATCATGGAATTGAATCAAGTTAGATAAAATTTTCTTTCCCATGGGATTCACATCTGTACAATGATGGTCTAGATTTTAGAACACATGGTTGATGATTAAATGAAATCCTATAATTTTGAGTCATCCTTGAGGTTAGAGATTCTAAGGAAGGATGCGAGTTTATCTTTGAGGTTTTGGTTGTAGACGACGGATGGTGATGAAGTTATCAATAGTGATTTTCATGAAGTTTTTTAGAAAGAAAAATATGGTTCCTTGAGTTTTGGTCCTAATTGAATGAGGAATAAGAGAGTAATGATATTTTCTAGATGTAGGGTGGGGATTATTCCCTAGGATTGAGTATCTCAAGGTGTACCATAACTATATAGTAGATCTATTTCAATGGTGATGCAGGTGGGCATTAGTAGTATGGGTTCCCCATGATTCAAGGTGTTTCATTGTTTCAGTGAGGTGTAGTTTTATTTAGTTGGATGGTCATGTTTTAGTTAATATTTTTTGATGTGGTGAGTTTGGTTTCAGAGTCTAGGAATTATTTTGTCCTAAGTTAATGACCTCATCCCTTTATTATCCAATACCCTCATTTAATTGATACTAAAATATCCAGTAGAATAATATTGAATGGAATTATTTATCTCTCTTTACCTTAAAATTCATACAAAAAGATAAATTTTATTTAGTTGGTTAGTGTGTTTGTCAAAATATATTGAATCATAAGAAAAGGAATCATATTTATATTTTACCTAATTGGATTGGAATTTTTCTAATATAAATGTCATGATTTTGGGATATAATTATTTTATAAAATTAATTTCCCAATTTTTTTAAATATTATGGAAGGTATTAACAGTTAGTGAGAGGAGGTTTGGGTTCTGGGTAAGGAAAGTCGATGTGGTCCTTCTCCCTCATGTGTTAGTTTTTTAACACTAAGGTATTGTTTTTTATCCCTTTGTATAAGAATGTTCTTTTTAATAGAAATGATGTAAAAATTTCCTGTGGATATTAGTTACAAGTTTTAGGAAGGTGAGGGAGATTTATTGTATATCATTTAGAAGTTAATGATAGAATTTATGTTCTATATCTTCAATTTTCTATATCTTATGTTAATTTGGGTAACAAAACCTATGCTATTATAGAGTAATTTTGGATTAACCTAGGTAATTTTTCTCTATTGTGAACCCCTTTGTGTTTGGAAATATATCTACTAAAATTGTTTTCTCATCAAAATTGTATCCTTGTTTTCATTTTATTTGAGTTTGGTCACTATTATTGGGATTTTTAATGTAATTATTTTATTATGAATGAGGTGGCTAGTAGGGGTGGTTGAAAGGATTTATAATGTATTTCTACAAAGGAGGTGGTTGCTAGAACTATTAGTAAGGGTGATGTAATGTGTGTTGATTTTGATGGGGGTCTATCCTGGTGTTGTTGATTTCCAAATATTTTTTTTCAAAATGGTTTGGGTATATTAATACCTATTTTTATAAGGAAGTGGTTCACTTATACTTTATTTGAAAGTTAGTTTTTCTATATTTGAATCATAAATAATAATATTTTAGATTCAAATAAGATTCAGAAGAATAAAAATTGGATGGATGCTAATCATTTGACTATAGAGTATGATTAAGGAGTGAAAGAGTTCATCATGTTTGCAAAGGATCATGCAAAGGATCCATCTCAAATTCTTTTTCCCTGTTTATGTTGTTGTTCCTCTAGACTAATGACTCAAGAGGAGTTGAAATAATATTGGATATGTCACAGAATAGATCAGAGTTATGAATGTTGGAAGAAACATGGAGAAAAAAGGAATGTAGTAACTGGCTAGGATAAAACTGTGTTTTATCAGTCATCAGATATGATTAAAAATATGCATAAGGAAAAAGACCATATGGAGGATGTGATTACAGATGTTAATGATTATGAAGATCGTATTGAGGAAATGAAATGTTAAATTGAACATGAACACTGTGATTGCCCAAAATTGTTTGAGAAGGTAAAGAGTTTTGAAAAGACACTGTTTTTTGCTGGTTGAACTAAATATACAACATTGTCCGATGTACTGTTGTTTTATAAATTGAAATAAGGAACATGATGTAGTTATGTGAGTTTTAAGGAACTACTTTCTCTCTTTAATGACATTATCCTGGAATATAATGATCTCCCTAGCCGTACATATGATGCTAAACGAATGCTACACTTGATGGGTATGATTTCTGAAAGAATACAAGCCTTCAAAAAAGACTGTAAATTTTTTCCCAAGGAAAATAAATCACTTAACAAACGCACAAATTGTGGTGTTTATAGATTCAAGAAATATTAATCCTGTAATACGAAATTTTTATTGTAATTTCCAATCATTCCATGGTTTAGGCATCCATATGGATGTGAAAAAACTACAAGATAGTTGTAGTGTCAAGGAGATAAAATAAATAATGATGGGAAATTACATCACTAGGATAACTCCACTAAATTGGAGATAATTTATGGAAGATGATATTTATTTTCTCATAAACGAGAAGACCACATACCTAATAAACGATTGTATAAAAATAGCACAAAGATCTAACTTTGGGACATGTATAATTGGAGGACATTTTTGAGAGTGGTTAAGAAGATAAAAAGATGAAACATTGTTTTATGTAAATGTTCGTAGGAAAATTTTAATTTCTATTAAATAAAACATCATTTCTCTAATGATTCATTTTACATTTTAGCATATGAAATGCACCAGCAACATGCAAGAATGATGAGCCACTTTTCTTTGGTATTTGGATAAGAAAAACTAGTAAATTCTCCACATTACCTTCATATCACGTATTCACACTCATATTCAAAGAGATATTGAGTTAAAGTCTCCTCCCAAAATTGATTGCAGTATGAGAATCAAGATTCCAAATGGATTCCCATGCGTTGAACATTTTCATTGGTAGAAAGTATATGTTATCTTATTGTCCATAATAAGAAAATGAACATTTTTGGAACCTCCTTACTCCACATTGTATCCCCACACAAATCCTTGATTTAAATTTATCACAACTATCCATGGGTCATTTTTTATGTGTACTTTTAAACCTCGCCTCAAAATGAGTCATTGTGTGACCGGTATCACTCAAAGTGTGTCTATTTTGTTTAAAATGGACTAAATATTAAGTGAAAACAAAAACTAACGTATGAAAAAATGACCAAACACATTAGGATTTTGTTGATACATTTTTATAATGATCCATGGATCATTTTTGACATATACGAGTCAACCCCGACTCAATCTAAGGCTCGGTGTGGCCGGTATCACTCAAAGTGTTTCTCCTTTGTTTAAAGTGGACAAAATTTTAGGGTAAAACAACAATTAACGTAAGGAAAACTGACCAAACACCTATATATTGTGTTTATACATTCATAAAATGATCCATGGGTCATTTTTGATATGTAATAGTCATCCTCGACCATATCCGAGGCATGGTGTGACCGGTATCACTCAATGGGTCTATGTTTTTCTTAAAATAGATAGAATTTTAAGTAAAAACAAAAACTAACATATGTAAAACTGACCAAAAGAAGTTGTATTGTGTTGATACATTAGTCCAATGATCCATGGGTAATTTTTGACGTGTAAGAGTCAATCACTCCTCAATCGAAGGAATGGTGTTGCCGGTATCACTCATAGTGTAACTTTTTTGTTTAAAATTGACACAATTTTAAGTGAAAACAGCAACTATCATATGAAAAAATGACCAAATACATTAGTATTGTGTTGATACATTATTAGAACAATCCATGGGACATTTGTGATGTGTATGACTCAACCCTGACTCAATCCTAGGCACGATGTGGCCTATAACACTCAATGTGTCTCCCTTTTGTTTAAAATGGACGGAAATTTAAGTGAAAGCATCAATTGACGTACGTAAAACTAATCAAATGCATTCAGATAGTGTTGATACTTTTGGAAAACTATCCGAGGATCCTCTATGATGTTTATGAGTGAACCCACCCTCAATCTGGGGCATGATGTGACCGGTATCACTCAAAGTGTCCCTCTTTTTTTTAAATGGACATAGTTTTATGTGATAACCACAACTAACAAATAGAAACCCATAAAAATTCATTATTATTTTATTATTACATTAGGAAAATGGTCCATGGGTAATGTGTGACGTGTATGAGTCAACCCCGCTTCATCCCGAGGCATGGTGTGGCCGGTATCAGTCAAAGTGTATCTCTTTTGCTCAAAATGGACAGAATTATTAGTGAAAACAACAACTGACCTACGAAAAACTGACCAAATGCATTCGGATTGTGCTTATACTTTAGGATAATGTTCCATGGGTAATTTTTAACATGTAAATATTAATTCCACCAAAATATGAGGCACGATGTGGTCGAAATAAATCAAAGTGTATCTCTTTTTTTTAAAATGTATAGAATTATAAGTGAAAACAAATAATGATGTACTGAAAACTGACCAAAAACATTCTTATTGTGTTTATACATTAGGCCAAAAATCCATGGGTTATTTGTGTCATGTAAGAGTCAACCCCACCACAATTCGAGGCATGGGGTGGCTCGTCTCACTCAAAGCGTCTCTCTTTTGTTTAAAATGGACAAAATTTTAAGTGAAAACAAAAACTGACATATAGAAAACAAACCAAATGCATTCATATTTTGATAATACATTAGGAAAAATATAAATGGGTCATTTTTTATGTTTATGTTTCAACCATGCCTCAATTTAAAGAATGGAATGACCGGTATCAGTCAAAGTGTCACTCATTTGTTTAAAATGGACAAAATTTTATGTCAAAACAAAAACTATCATATAGAAAACTGAACAAACTCTTTCATATTGTGTTGATACCTTAGGATAACTATGCATGGGTCATTTTGGATGTGTAATAATTGACCTTGTATAAAACCGTGGCATGATGAGACTGGTATCACTCATAGTGTCTCTCTTTTTTTAAAAATGGACATAATTTTAATTGTAAACCACCACTGACATACATAAAACAGACCAAATGAATTAATATTGTGTTTATAATTTAGGATAATTATCCATAGGTCATGTGTGATGTGCACAAGTCAACCCCACCTTAATCAAGGGCACGGTGTGGTCGGTATAGCTCAATGTGTATCTCTTTTGTTTAAAGTGGATATACTTTTAAGTGAAAACACCATCTGACATATGGAAAACTGACCAAATACATTCGGATTGAGTGTATAATTTATTCCAACGATCCATGGCTCATTTTTGAATGAATGAACCAAACCTCAATTAGAGGCATCGTGTTACAGGTATCACTCTAAGTGTCTCTCTTTTGTTTAAAATGGAATGAATGTTATGTGAAAACAATAACTATCGTATGGAAAACTGACCAACCACATTTTGATTGTGTTAAAGCATTAGAAAAATGATTCGTGGGTCATTTCTGACATTTAAGTGTCAACACCACCTCAATTTGAGGCATGGTGTGTCCGGTATCACTCAATGTTTCTCTGTTTTGTTTAAAATGGACAAAATTTTAAGTGAAAACAACATCTGATGTACGTAAATCAGACCAAAACATTTTTATTTTGTTTATATATTATTACAATGATCCATGGTTCATTTGGGACATGTAAGATTCAATCATGTTTCAATCTGAGTCATGGTGTGATCGGTATCACACAAAGTGTCTATCTTTTGTTTAGAATGGACAAAATTGTAAGTGAAAACAACAAATTTCATACAAATAACTGACCAAACGAATTTATATTGTGTTTATAATTTAGTAATTCGATCCATTGGTCATATATAACATATACGAGTAAACCCCACCTCAATCTGAGTCATGATGTGGCTGGAATCACACAATGTGTGTCTTTCTGGTTTAAAATGGACATAATATTAAGTGAAAACAACAAGAAATGTATTGAAAACTGACCAAAAGCCTTATGATTGTGTTGATAATTTTGGTAAAAGATCCATGGGTCATTTCTTCCAGGTACGTGTCATCCCCACTTCAATATGAGGCATGGTGTGAATGTTATCTGTCAAAGTGTCTCTCTTTTATTTAAAATGGCAAGAATTTAAAGTGAAAACAACAACTGAGATAGGGAAAACCAATAAAACACATTCATATTGTGTTTATAATTTAGTTCAATGATACATGAGTCATTTTTTAATTCTACGATTCATCCTCTCCTAAATCTGAGGCACGGTGTGACAAATATCACTCAAAGTGTCTCTCTTTTGTTTAAAATGGACAAAATTTTAATAGAAAACAACAAATGATGTACGGAGAACCGACCAAACCCATTCATATTTTGCGGATACGTTATTAAAATGATCCATGGGTAATTTTTGATGTGTAAGAGTCAACATCTCCTCAATATGAGGCATGGTCTGTCCGGTATCACTCAAAGTGTCTCTCTTTTGTTTAAAATGAACAAACATTTAATTGAAAACAACAACTAACGTACGAAAAACCATCCAAATGCATTTTTATTTTGTTTATACATTAGGAAAAAAATACATGGGACTATTTTGACATTTAATATTCAACTATTCCTTAATCTGAGGCATGGTGTGGCCGGTATCACTCATAGTGTTTCTGTTTTGTATAAAATGGACCGAATTTTATGTGAAAACAACATTTGACGTATAGATAACGGACCAAAGACATTAGGATTGTGTTTATATGTTATGAAAATGATCCATTGGTCATTTTTGACGTTTAAGAGAAAACCCCATCTCAATCAAGGGCATGGTCTGGTTGGAATCACTCAAAGTGACTGTCTTTTGTTTAAAATGGACAGAATTTTATGTGAAAGCAACAACTGGCATATGGAAAACCGACAGGATGCACTAAGATTTTATTGATACTTTAATTCTATGATCCATGGGTCATTATTGACATTTAATAGTCAATACTTCTTCAATCTTAGACACAATGTGACCAATAACACTCAAAGTGTCTCTATTTTCTTTAAAAGGGACAAAATTTTAAGTGAAAACAACAACTGATGTATGGAAAACAATCCAAAATTCATTACATATGTCATAAAACTCTTATAAAAGCCTCATGGAGTCCAATGTAGTCCTTAGAGAATAAACCCCAATTAAAAATTCATCACACACCCTAAATTTTAACCATTAGCCCTAGTGTTCAGGGTGAGTGATGAAATCAAAGAGGAAAGGGAGAGGGAGAAGAACAAAAGGGAAGGAAAATAGAATATAGTATTTAAATTAGATAAATTTTCAAGAAACTTGTCTTGTGGAAAATTTTTATGGAAGGGGACGAGAAGAAATCGTTTGAAATCACTAAATTATTCCATTTAATCGGAAACATTCATGGTCTAGTTGGGCATTTTTCCAAACTGTTCTCCAACTTTTTGGGAGCCATTGGATAAGAAACCCTCTTCCACACAGTTTAGACAAACAGTTAAATAACCGTGTTCAAATCACTCATAAGGAATTAGTTATTATATAGATCCTTATCACATTTTTTCTCCTAACCGTGAATAACCCATGTTCCTAACAACTCCCTCAAAAAGGTTCGTTTCATGGTTTTTACGTAGAGTCATACAACCCATCCTTTGCCTATGTATGTAAAACAACAAAAGTTCAAAATGAATTGGAATCTTCCCCATGAAAGTGTAACAACATGGGTTCATCTAAATTGTGTCCCCCAATAAAAGCACTACATGACTAATAATGAAGAGTCTAGCATGGAAAAAGAATAAGCATATATCTCCCCACCATTTATAAATTCTATAAATGGCGTGAAAAGAATAAAACACACCATTAGATAAAGGCATCAACCATAAGAACACATTTCTTTAAGTGTCCCAAGAATCTCCCAAATCCATCTACCATGAAGAAATTTACAGGGGAATCTTTCTAAGTCCTAAGGAAACATATCCCAAAAGGAACTCAAAATATATAAACATATTCCATATCCATGGTTGACATGAATCTTAACAACAACAAAAATGAAGAAAAACTCGCATGCATGCCTTAATCCAATTTTTCATAAGGTTATGACATTAAACTCTCTCTATATATTTTATATAAGAAAATGTATGATATCATTTAGAGGATATAGTATATAATGATACATTTTGATAATCACAATGAATAATAAGTACATCACATTAGGTTTGGATCTGTTCCCATCATTTGATCCCAAATTGACTACGCCTTCTTATTTTATCTTTGTGAAAAACTTGTTTGATGGGCTGATTTTTTCTAGGTCTGGTTTAGGTGTGATGTTGTATAATTTTATTTTATAGCATACATGGAATTTATCAGTGTTGATAAAGTAACCCATTATCAACACTGAGCATTACACTTCTTTTATATCACTGGTAAAGGCAGTTTTGAGTGCTAATAGAGCCCATTTTTTTGGTAGTGTAGAAATTAGAGAACCATAGTCTCTGTTTAATGATATGGTCAGGCTCTTGTGATAAATTACATTCTATGTACCTTTAGTGAACCATTATCTTAGTTAAGAAGAAATCGAAGGACTCAAGAGATTAATAACATAAGTGCTGTGAGTGAGCCACAGTTTCAGTGGTCGGGCTCACGGAGTCTTCTCATAAATGACAAGAGATCCTAAGATGCATTGAGAGATACCTAGGTCAGGCTCTATTGAAAATTTAACTAATTTTTAAATTATTAAATTCTCATATTCTTAAAGTCGAGATGGTTATGTCAGGAGTAGATGGTTACATTGGTAGGGGGTGTCGACGGGCCTAGAACGAATCTCGAGACCTTTGTCCACAAAACATTTTAAATGAAATTGACTAACTTATGACATGTATACAAACCCAAAACACATTTTTGGATTTATTATTCACATTATTATCTATATTATCTTCTATTCTATCTTCTAGGACTATTTCTATACGAGGGATGGCAGGCTAAGGCTGGATCTCGAGATAGATGTTGTTAAATGAAACCAAAATGATGAAGAACATAAATAGAATAAATGGATAGTTTTATTATGTAGTTCTTAGTTACTATTTTCATTAACTACTTTTTCATTTATTCACTGACATTTAGGTACATATATTTTGTGGTTGCCTACTTGGATTAGTCTCACACCCTGTTAGTGTTATTGTTTGGGCACAAAATGGTAATATGGATACATGTGTTTACAGGGGAAGGTTCCCATATATAGGTACTTGATTGTTTCTTAGGAGAATGAGAGCATGGGACCTTGCTAAGGCTTGTGATGCTTCCAATTATTATTTATGTTTTTGTATGTGTATTGTATTTTATCTAATTGTAGTACATCTGGTTTTGGATGAATTCATAGGACATGTAACGTTCTACAAAATCATTTTTATGGATTGAGACTTGGTTATTTACCATATCAAACTATGTTGGTTTGTTTCAGTCACATACTATTTAATAAATTTGTTGTTATATTGTTATTATATTACATTGTGTCATACTCTACCAATGATGGATTGGTTTCCCCACTATCACCCTCAAGGACCTCACTGCTAGTCGAAAACCTCTGGTGTTTGGGGAAATGCGCTTGAGGCCATGTGGCCAACTGGGTACATGGCACTATTTAGTGGCACCCATATTAGGGATTTTAAATTATTTATACTATATGAAATTAGTATAATAAGGAAATAATATATTGATAAAATATTAGTTTTTACACTTATTCTCATGTATTTTCTTGCATGTCTATTTTGTTTACCCTTTTTGAGCATCTAACCTCACCTCATTTTATGTTTCCTTCCCAGGTTATGAATATATTTATTATGTATGACACATATAAGAATGGTGGAATTAATGAAGAACAAAGTTTGAGAAAATATATATTTCATAAATATCATTGATTATGTTTCCATTTTTCTAAAGGAACAAAACTAATATGGTCATTGGGAATATTTTTATAAAATTCTATTAGTATTCTGTAAAATTTGGGTAATGTATATGTATTAAAAGAGATGGTTTCCAAAGTTGGTATTAGAGAAAATGTATAATAAACCATTGTAAACTAGGATTATAAATCATTACAGAGTTCACAAGGTATATTACTAATTGTTTTTCTATGTATGTCTCTAAGGATAAGTGTAAATATGAGTTAACATTTAAGAAAATATCCAGGAATTTTTGTAAAATATAGATTAATTGGTTTCCTAGAAATAAATCCCTATATAGATATTACAAGTTGATTTGGATATGTAATATATGTACATAGGGATAAAAAATCCAACAAGATTTAATAGTCTTAACATGAGATAATTTGGTACAAGAAATGAGCTTTACTTGACACATGGATTAAAAATTTTGGGGGGTTTGGTTTGAAATTTAAAAAACTCTTCATGATTAGTAATAAAGGATGTAAATAAGAGATGAATATGAATAACATAGGATAAATCTAAAGTTTTTTTTTATAAAAAAGTAGGATTCATGATTTAGACATCATATAAGTAAATTTTCATTATTATGAGGGTTTTTTCAATGATTATTGTATCTCAACATGTGCTTTACTGTTTCAGTCCTTAGAGAGAACTATGTGAAACATGGTTATCATGAATGTTAAAATTTGGAATGTATGGGTGTTAGGAAAATTATTTCCCATATGGAAATTTCATAAAGAGAATCAAGAATGTGGTGTGAGTATTGGTTCTACATCAGAAGATAAAGAGACAAAAAAACATATGAAAGTAATGTGATGTTATTCAAATAATGTTTACATTAAAGATAAGAATCATGATTATATTGAAGTATAGGAACCTTAATAAATTATTCATATTCCATATTGTAGGAATAATTTATTATGAAAATATTTAATTAATCACAAGTAATGGTTTAGGAATATGGTCGGATGAATAATGTATTTATGTTCTTGAAATTTAAACATTATGTTATATGAATCACAAAATATATATTTATTTTCAGTATAATTTTTCATTATGTATTAAAAAGGATATATATAATGGTGTGTTCATGGATATTTAATATTCTTTTTAGGTATGGTAAGAGGTAATTAATGTATGAAATTGAGATAATTATCACTGGATAACAATATATTGGATAGAATAAGTAAATTGGATGGTACATATTAAACAAGAACTGATTATTGAAAAAGTTTTTTATGCTGAAAATAATGAAGATTTTAAGTTATCAGATTTAAAGAATGTATCTTGTGAAAATTTTAATAAGGTTGAAAGCATGTTTTTGAAAATTATTTATCAAAATTCTAGTGATAACTAGGTTTTAAGGGAATATATTAAGAGGGTATTCTCATGTTTGTAATATGACAACCAAGAAAAATATTGTGATATATAGGGGATCAATGTTCATATGATTTCATGTCATTCTTTAGAAATAATGGTATTTTCATCTTTAATAAGGGTGATAGGGTTAAACATTTATGGAATGTTTATTTCAAACATTGGTTGAAGTCAGTAATAATAATGTGTTATATCACCACATGAGGATTTGTGAATAATATATAAACAGAACTAACAACCTGGTGTTTATGGTAACAAAATAGAGATGTGATGAATTATCAAGGATATCATGATCATTTAGTGCTTCAGGAATAAAAAAATCAACAACCTTTCTAGAGAATGACAAAATGCGTAAATTGGTCAAGACATGAAAAAATGGTGATATTTTACATATAAAATGAAATGAAATCATATATGTATAAATTATCATGAAAATTAATCAACTATAGGGAAGGGATCATGAACTCGAAAATGTTTTCCTAACACCTTTATTTCAGATTAATCATATGATACCATAGAAAATCTCATATTGAAAGCTTTGTGATCATTAAATTTCTCTTTACCAAGTCCTCTATCACATTACTCCAGAATTTGATATTTAAATTTATCATCCATGTCTATGTTTTCACATTCCATTTATATTCTTATACCTGGAAACCTTTCTATCTGATAAATTGGGTAACTATGATTGTTCCATATTTATTTTTTTGAAGGATGCTTTAGTGTTCATTTTTATGATGTGGAAATCATTGAATGTAACTATCTAGTATTAAACAATTAATAACCCAAAATAATTTTTATAGCATCTCGTCTTTTTATAACATAAACATTCATTTCATTACACGGAACTGAGGATCTTTTACGAATTAGTGTCTTGGAAACAAGGAAAACAATATATGAAAACAACATAAAAATTTATTCTAAACACTTGAAAGGCTTCTCCTTATGTTCATCCTAGGTTCATTACTACATCTCATAACTTGGGGACATAAATCAAAAGAAAGGGTGTGCAAAAGCCCCAGTAAGGGAAACAAGAGAAACATTTTCCATGTGAACTTGAGATACTTCAATAAGTACATGAAATGAACTTTAAGGCATGAGAAAGAAATCGTGAGATACATCATAATAAAAATAACATTTTTCATAACATGAAGATTTGGCTGCAATATTCAATATTGACAATCATTTTGTTTCACCAAGGTCCATCCCCAAGGTGTCATTAAAAATTTCCAAGGATATTCACCAAGGTATCAGTCTAAAAAGTCATCTCTAGAGATTAAGTCTTTACCCAATACATTGGAGCGCTATCTAGGTGCACCCTTGACATGTATTTATTATCATGTGAGACAAATATATCATCATCAATAATTTCATAAACAACCCATATGTCATAAAAGAAATGTGTTTCATTTCATAATCGTAACGTTTTAGAAACTGCTTTAAAGACATGATCTTTATGTCACTTTAAACCCACAGAAAGGGAAAGAGGGTTTCATGTATGTAAATACCATAATTTAAAATAAAACATTTTGATATATATGTGAATACCCCTATATAAATAAGAGATTTGAGTATTCACTTAATAACATAAAATAATTTTGATAAAAAGAGAGAGACATTTTGAGACGAAAATTGTGCAGCATAACAGCTACGTTACATCGTTTTAGAAAACATTGAAAAGAGAGAGGACATGGGTAACCCACTCATAAATGAACATTATAAATAGTATAGGGACAGAATAAAAAGAATATGAATCATGGTAATGAAATTTTAAGGACATAACATTTGAAATGAAAAACATGGAAGTAAGACAAAAATAAGATTTCTCTTATAAAAATTCGGCAGCCTAACGGCGTCACTTAAACATAAAAAAAATGATTCGAAAAGATCAAATAGATTCTCTCATTATATTATCATAAGAGATCAGTATGATAGATATAGAAATCATAACAAACATAGTAAAAAGGAACTTGAAAGACTTGACATTAAAATAGAACTTGAAAAATGAGAAGGGTGAAAGAATCCGTTAAAAATTCGGCAGCCTAACGGCGTCACTTAAACTTTCATAAAACGAAATGATGAGATTAATAGGGGATATATCATCATATAAAAATGAAAAGGAAAGTAAGAGGAATATAAAATAACATCCTCTCACATAAGAACATGTAGCATGAAAGGAATGACATAAAAGAGATTACATGAAAAGAAAGAGAGAGGTGAGATCCCTTACCATAAAACTTAACTCTTAAAACTCAATGGTTTGGACCTTGAGGGCTTGGGGGCACCTTGGGAGGACTCCTTGGAAGGTAAGGAGACCAGAACTTCGTTGGGGGAGAGTTGGGAGTGAATACTAAAGGAGGAAAGGGTGGGTATTTATAGGGAAAGTGAGGGGACAAGGCATTAATGGCCAAGGGACACCTCACAAGTGCTTTTCTCAAAACCATGTGCTCTCCCTTGGCATTTACCTTGGAGTTAGGACACATGGGGCCCCCAAAACAATAATTCATCAACCTTGGCCGCCCAACCCTTAAAATATTTCATGACATCATCATGACACAACCATGATGTCATTAAACATACCGAAACCCTAAAACTGCTTTTTTGTACTATTCACTTGAAAATTCATCTTTCTCAGAAAAATCGCAAAAAATTACCATAACATAATATCGATGCTCTGAGTTCGAAAATAAATTCCATTTTATAAAAATAATTTTCTAATTATTTTTAATTAAATTTTTAATTAAAAAACATTATTCACCTGAAAAAACTAATACTTGACTAATAATTTATTAAACCGTTATTTATCCATTTTATTGAATCTCATTACTTAATCAAGGTTTCTAAATTATATTAAAACATTCTTTGAGTGAAATTACTAATCTATTTGGTCACATTACTAATCCTAAGCATAAAATCACTATTCATAATTTACTATTCATCAAAAATTAAGTTAATCTTATTAGACTCCAAATTCCTTACTGAACACTTTTGTAGAAGACCATTTTTTGAAAATCATTACACATCATTAATTATTTAGGGTTTAAATTAATATTTTAAAATATCCCTTTTTCAAAATTCATCAATTAAATACATCCTAAAATTATCCGGAGTTTTGAAATTTCGCAAACATCACTAGAGGAAGAAATCTCAATTCATTCATCCCGAGGGATTACACAAAGAAGCTAGGGTATCATCACATAACCCCTTATAACAACGGCATATAACCTAAGTGTAAGGTGTGCTATGGTGAGAGAATCTTTGGGAGGCTCAGATAACATTTCCCTAGTAGTAATCTCTACTAACATGAACTTCTCCCGTATGCGTTTCTGTTCAAGCTTGACATGTTGGAGTTCGGCTTGGGCTTGGTCCAAAGTGAATCCCAAAGATGCCACCTCCTTCCCAAGCTCTGATAAGTGGGGTTCATAAGGTTCAAATCTACTGGATGAAGCCATCGACTCCTCTTTCTGAATTAACCATTAACATCCCTATTAAATCATTAAGAGTAAGTTAATATACTACTAAAAAATATTGGGTTGTTAAATTCTTCCCCCCTTAAGAAATTTTGTCCCTAAAATTTATACTTGAGGCTTAGTCGAAGAGGTGAGGGTACGTTTTCTTCATCGTTCCATCAGGCTCCCAAGTCGCTTCTTCATATTTATGATTCCTCTACAACACTATCACAAGGTGGGTAGTTTTGTTTCGTAGAACCTTGTCTCTATGGTCCAAGATCTCCATTGGTTGCTCCTCATAAGGGAGGTCATGTGCCAGTTGTACCACCTCTGGGTTCAGCACATGAGAAGGGTTGGGTATGTACTTCTTCAAGAGAGATTCATGGAAGACATTGTGAACTTGGGCTAGGTTCGGTGGAAGTGCTAGACGATAGGCCACTGCTCCTATGCGACCAAGGATTTCATAGGGGCCAATGCAGCTAGGGCTGAGCTTCCCTTTCTTCCCAAACCGCATGACTCTCTTCCATGGAGAAATTCGAAGGAATACTTTTTCACCAACACCAAACTCCAAGTCCCTTCGATGATTGTCAGCATATCTCTTCTGCCAACTCTGAGCAGCCTTTATGTGTTGTTGGATGGCATGAACCTATCTGGTCATCTCTTGCACGAGATCAGGCCCAAGAAGCTTTCTCCCACCACTTTCATCCCAACAAGTAGGATTTCTACATCGCTTTCAATACAGAGCTTCATAGGGTGCCATCTGAATACTCGAATGGAAGCTGTTGTTATAGGAGAACTCAACTAATGAGAGGTATTGATCCCATCCATATTTAAATACCATTGAGCATAATCTCAGCATGTCTTTGAGTGTCTACATAGTCCTTTCAGATTGGCCATCAGTTTGAGGATGATAGGCCGTACTAAAATTCAATTCAGTATTCAAGGCATGTTGAATACTTATCCAGAATTTTGATGTGAATGTTGGGTCACGATCAGACATGATGGATAGTGGTACCCTATGCAGCCTTACCACTTCCTTCACGTATATCTTGGCAAGCTGGTCTAGAGATAAATCTTCCCAAATAGAGATAAAATGGACTGTCTTGGTGAGACGGTCCACAATAACCCATATCGCATTGTTTCCTTTGGATTTTTTCGGGATACCAGTTATAAAGTCCATAGTGATATTATCCCACTTCCATACTAGTATGGGTAGCAGTTGTAATACCCCCTTAAGAAGTTGCCGTTCTGCCTTTACTTGCTGACACACCAGGCACCTTGTAGTGTAATCAGCAATCTCCCTCTTCATGTTATCCCACCAATAATGATCACGAAGGTCTCTATACATCATAGGGCTTACCGGATGTATAGAGAAAGTAGAGCTATGAGCTTCATCCATCAGTTCTTTATTTATCTCTGGAATAGATGGAACACAAAGTCTTGTACAAAATTTCCATACACCTTCTTGATCAATATTGAAATCAGGTAACTTCCCATCTTTTATAGCCTCCATCTTCTCCTACGGAAAATGATCTTCTTTTTGAGCCTTCTAGATCTTCTCTAGTAATGAAGGTTGAGAAATCATTTGGTATAGGGTTGATGATGTCCCTTTCCTTATAATTCCCATGTCCAGTTTTACTAGATCTATAATCAAGGGATATCCTAGGATCCTCATTGTTTCCAGAACAACAGGGTCTTTCCTGCTTAACACATTATCGACTTTATTTGCTCTTACAGGGTGATAATGAATTGAACAATCATAGTCTTTAATAAGATCCAACCATCTACTTTGTCTCATGTTCAATTATTTCTGTGTGAAAATATACTTTAGACTTTGGTGGTCAGTGTATATATCACATTTCTCCCCATAAATATAGTGCCTCCATATCTTTATAGAAAAAACAACAGCCGCCAGCTCTAGATCATGCGTAGGATAATTCTGCTCATGAATCTTCAACTGTCGAGATGCATAAGAAATTACCTTGTCATTTTTCATGAGGACGCACCCAAGACCTTTCAGAGATGCATCGCTAAAAATAACGAATCCTTCTCTGATAGAGGGTAGTTTTAACACAGGTGTAGTAACCAATCTCTTCTAAAGATCTTGGAAACTTTCCTCTCATTCCTTTGTCTAGATGAACTTAACCCCTTTTCGAGTCAACTTTGTTAGTGGATTAGAATGTCGTGAAAAGTTTTTCACAAACCGCCTATAATATCCCGCTAACCCAAGGAAACTATGAATCTCAGTTACTGTTGTGGGTTGATGCCACTACTCCACAACCATTGTCTTTGCAGGGTCAACCGAGATCCCTTCATTGGTTACGATGTGCCCCAAGAAAGCCACTTGTTGTATCCAAAACTCACACTTTCTGAACTTTCCAAAGAGACTCTCCTCCCGTAGAGTTTTCAAAATAACCCTCAGATGATCTTCATGCTCCTCACAACTTTTTGAATATATCAAAACATCATCAATAAAAACTACCACAAAGTTATCGAGGTTGTCCTTAAAAACTCTATTCATCAAATCCATGAAAATAGGAGGAGAATTAGTCAAGCCGAAGGGCATAACAGGAAACTCATAATGCCCATATCTTTATCGGAAGGAAGTATTTGGAATATCTTCCTTCTTAACCCTCAGTTGATGATAACCAGATCGAAGGTCAATCTTGGAGAAGAATTGATCCCCATGAAGTTGGTCAAATAAATCATCAATTCATGGAAGAGGGTATCTATTCTTCATTGTGATCCCGTTCAGTTCTCTATAATCAATGCATAGCCGCATTGATCTATCCTTCTTCTTCACAAAGAGAACTGGTGCCCCCCAAGGAGACACACTCGGTCGGATAAACCCCTTCTCCAACAAGTCTTGGAGTTGTTTCTTATAACTCTTCTAGCTCCACATTTTCCATTCTATACAGAGTATTTGATATCGGTTGAGACCCAGGTACGAGTTCAATGGGGAACTCTACCTCTCTTTCGGGGGGAGTTCCAGGTAACTCCTCAGGAAATACATCCATGTATTCCTGAACAATTGGAACATCTTCTATTGGTATGCTCCCTTTTCCTTCTTCATCATCACCGATTAACTCTATAAAGAAAGCCATAGGAGGTGCTTCTAGATAGGGATCAGTTCGGGATATCTCTCCTTAGAAGATAAATGTAGGTTTTTTATTCAAGACTACTGATATTTCATTACTTCTTCATTTGATCTTAGCATTATACTTTGAGAGCCAGTCCATCCCTAGTATAACGTCGAATTCCATCATGGGAATGACTACTATATTTGCGATAATATTGTTCTCACTAAAGTAAACACTAGAGTCTCTAAACACTATTGATGCACGGATAATCCCACTTGGAGTCTTGACTGACAACTCTACCACAAGAAATTCCGGGATTGATTCTATATTCTTTGAAAACTTGGAGGAAATAAAGGAATGCGTAGAACTATAATCAAACAAAGTAGTTGCTAGTTTTGAGAGGATAACAAGAGTACCTACTACCACGTCATTCGAAGCTTCAACTTCAGTTGTTGTGATAGAAATAGCATGACCTTGCTCCCCTGGCCACTGCTGAGGTTGATGGTGATTCCCCTCCATTGCCCTTGGATTTGGACATAGATTAGCATAGTGCCCAAGTTGTCCACACTTGAAGAAATGAACTTCGGGTAATGCCAGAACCATCTTACCTCTGTCGTTAGTGTTGGGGAGTTGAGGCTTCACCTCACTACGACAATTCTGAGCAATATTTCCTCCTTTTAGACAGTTGTAGCACTTTCCACTTCCGACCAAGAAGTTCCCTGAATGCTTCGTCCCACATTTATTGCATGTGGTAAGTTGAATTTTCATTCCACCTATTCCCTAATCAAAAGTATTCCCTAAAATGGGCTCCAATGATCTCATCTTTTCATTTGATTTATGAGACCATTGTGTCTCACCAAACTCTAGCTCAACTTTCATTGCACTCCACAGGATCTCCTCATAGCTATCATAGTCCCAGTTGGCTAAATTCTTCCTCAGATGAGGTCTTAGTCCACCGAAAAATCTATCAACCTTCCCACTTGGATCCATGACAAAGCTATAGGTATATCGTGGAAGTCGGGTGAAGTTCATCTCACAGCTTCCGATAGATTCGTTCTTCTTCTGCTTCAGCTCGAGAAACTCTTTCTCCATTCTCGTTCTCATGGAACGAGGGAAATACTTGTTAATGAATATTCCCCAGAATTCTTCCCACCCCATAGCTTCCATCTCTCCTCTAGTATTTGTGTTTTTGACCAGTGACCACTGCTGATTAGCTTCTCCCTCTAGGAGATAAACATCAAGGGCGACTATTTCTTGTTCCGAACAAAGGAGTACATAAAAGATCTTTTCAATGGAGCTTATACATTGTTCCACAACCAAAGGGTCAGTAGATCCACTAAATGATGGTGGTCGTTGACACATGAATGACTCAACAGAATGTTGTTCCCTTCGTGGTGAGATCAGCCTCTCATCTTGATTCAAGTTATTTCTCATAACTTGAGTAAGTTGGTTCATCACTCACACGAATGTTTCCATTCCGGCTTCCATCAGAGGACCGTTAGCACTTGGTGCATTACGTTCACCATCGACATGGTTCCTCCTATTGCCCGCCATTTTGTAAAAGAATAAAACTTTAGTGAGAAACTTATTTCGTTTATGAATCTTTTAACTAAGACTTCATTCTTAGACAATTGCATTTCTCTATAATTCCTTCATAATGATTCATAAAAAGTTTGTGATTAACCATTCATATCCCCAGGGAGTGTTGTAACCAAGAGTGCAGCAATGCCCATTATCGTGAACCAGTTCCCGTTCGAATCTATCTCAAAGCGATGTTTTCGGGTTTTACCCCTATGTACATCTGTGCCAGAGCTGCCTCTACCTGCTCGTATCCAGACAGGGATGTATTTGTTTGGTAAACCACTTAAACAATACTTACCAAAATAACAGGAAGTTTTACTATATTTAAACTTTTCTATAGGGTTCTTCCTAAAGTTTTTTTATCCTAATTTACACAAATAACTAAACTATCCTTTGATACCAACTATAGCATCCCGTCTTTTTATAACATAAACTTTCATTTCATTACACAGAACTGAGGATCTTTAAGGTTTAGTGTCTTGGAAACAAGGAACATAATACATGAAAAAAACATAAAACACTCTTCTTAAGAATTTGAAAGGATTCTCCTTATGATCATCCTAGGTTCATTACTGCATCTCATAACCTGGGGACAAACATCAAAAGAAAGGGTGAGCAGAAGGCCCAGTAAGGGAACAAGAGAAACATTTTACATGTGACCAGGAGATACTTAAATAAGGACATGAAAAGAAATTTAAGGCATGAGAAAGAAAACATGAGATACATCATAATAAAAATAACATTTTTCATAACTTTATGATGTGTCGGCAACATTCAATATTGAAAATAATTTCGTTTCACCAAGGTCCATTACCAAGGTGTCATTAAAAATTTCCAATGTTATTCACCAAGGTATCAGTCTAAAAAGTCATCTCTAGAGATTAAGTCTTTACCCAATGCATTGGAGCGCTATCTGGGCGCACCCTTGAAATGTATTTATTATCATGTGAGCCACATATATCATCATAAATCATTTCATAAACAACCCATATGGCATAAAATAAATGGGTTTCATTTCATATTAATAACGTTTTAAAAACTACTTTAAAAACATGATCTTTATGTCACTTTAAATCCACAGAAAGGGAAAGTGGGTTTCATGTATGTAAATACCAGAATTTAAAATAGAACATCTTGATATATAAGTGAATACCCCTATAGAAATAAGAGATTTTAGTATTCACTTAATAACATAAAATAATTTTGATAAAAAGAGAGAGACATTTTGAGACGAAAATTCGGCAGCATAACGGCTACGTTACAGGGTTTTAGAAAACGTTGAAAAGAGAGGGGACATGGGTCACCCACTCATAAATGATCTATAAAAATAGTATAGGGACATAATAAAAAAGATATGAATCACGGTAATGAAATTTTAAGGACATAAAATTTGAAATGAAAAACATGGAATAAGACAAAAATAAAATTTCTCTTATAAAAATTCGGCAGCCTAACGACGTCACTTAAACATCAATAAAAATGATTTGACAAGATATAATATATTCTCTCATTATATGATCATAAGAGATCAGTATGATAGATATATAGATCATACCCCAACATAGTAAAAAGGAACTTGAAAGACATGACATGAAAATAGAACTTGAAAAATGAGAAGGGTGAAAGAATCCCTTAAAAATTCGGCATCTTAACGGCGTCACTTAAACTTTCATAAAACAAAATGATGAGAGTAGTAGGGGTTATATCATCATATAAAAATGAAAAGGACAGTAAGAGGAATATAAAAGAACATCCTCTCACATAAGAACATGTAGCATAAAATGAATGACATAAAAGAGATTACATGAAAAGAAAGAGAGAGGTCGGATCCCTTACCTTAAAACATAACTCTTAAAACTCAAAGGTTTGGACCTTGAGGGCTTGGGGGAACCTTGGGAGGACTCCTTGGGAGGTAAGGAGACCAGAACATTGTTGGGGGAGAGTTGGGAGTGAAAACTAAAGGAGGAAAGGGTGGGTATTTATAGGGAAAGTGAGGGGACAAGGCATTAATGGCCAAGGGACATCTCACAAGTGCTTTTCTCAAAACCATGTGCTCTCCATAGGAATTTACCATGGAGTTAGGCCACATGGGGCCCCCAAAACAATAATTCATCACCCTTGGCCGGAAAACCCTTAAAATATCACATGACAGCATCATGACACAGCCATGATGTCATTAAACATACCGAAACCCTAAAACTGCTTTTTTTACTATTCAATTGAAAATTCATCTTTCTCAGAAAAATCGAAAAAAATTACCATAACATAATATCGATTCTCTGAGTTCGAAAATAAAGTCCATTTTATCAAAATAATTTTCTAATTATTTTTAATTAACTTTTTCATTAAAAAACACTATTCACCTGAAAAAACTAATACTTGACTAATAATTTATGAAACCGTTATTTACCCATTTTATTGAATCTCATTACTTAATCAGGTTGTCTAAATTATATTAAAACTTTATTTGAGTGAAATTACTAATCAATTTGGTCACATTACTAATCCTAAGCGTAAAATCACTATTCATAATTTTCTATTCATCAAAAATTACGTTGATCTTATTAGACTCCAAATTCCTTACTGACCACTTTTATAGAAGAAATTTTTTGAAAATAATTACAAATCATTAATTATTTCGGTTTTACATAAATATTTTAAAATAAATTTTTTCAAAATTCATCAATAAAATACATCATAAAATTATCCAGACATTTGAAATTTCACAAACATCACTAAAGGAAGAAATCTCAATTCATTCATCCCAAGGGATTACACAAAAATGCTAGGGTCTCATCCCATAACCCCTTATAACACCGGCATATGATCTATGTGTAAGGTGTGCTATGATGAGAGAATCTGAGGAAGGCTCAGATAACATTGGCCTAGTAGTAATATCTACTAACTTGAACTTCTCCCATAGGCATTTCTGTTCAAGATTGACACGTTGGAGTTCGGCTTGGGCTTGGTCCAAAGCGAAGCCCAAAGAAGCCACCTCCTTCCCAGGCTCTGATATGTGGGATTCATAAGGATCGAGTCTACTAGACGAAGCCATTGACTCCTCTTTCTGCATTAACCATTAACATCCCTATTAAATCATTAAGAATAAGTTAATATACTACTAAAAAAGATTGGGTCGTTACAATTTTGAAGGAAAAAATTATTTTTTAGGGGGAATAAAATGTTACACCTGTAAATTTGGTGAATTATTTTTTTCAAGTTAAATTAATATTATTTATATTTTTCTTTTTGTGCAACAAAAAATGGTATAAATTATATTAATGAACTATGTCTATCTCAAGTAAAAAACAATTCCAAGTTAAATGTGCAGTAATCAGAACACTAATTTTATCTTTATCTATAACGAACACCAATGTTAGCTTACCTTACATGCCATACTAGCTTTTCTCAATGTCTTTCATAACACTTAATGATGAGTTTTACCCAAATTAATATATTATTAATATGTTATTATTTTATATAATAATATATAAACTAGAAATTTAATTATTGGTTATTTATATTATTAAATAATTTCTAAAAAATTAATTTTTACACAGATATAATATGAATTCATTATTACACAATTAGTTAGAAATGAATCTTAAAGTAGATTGAATATATGGGAAAATATTAGAGGTTTTATGGCCCCTAAGCTATTTTACAGAAATAAATTAAATTAATTACAATTAGTGAGTGATTTTAATGTAATAGAAATGTTATATGTCAAGTAAATGTTTTTTTATATTCATCCAATATATTTTATTGACATTAGATACGAACAAACCAAATTTTATACATAAAAAACTATATTTTTATCAAGTCATTATTATCTTCTTTTAATAGAGAACCCATTTTAAATAGAATTTTTTCTCTTTTATAGATTTAATATGTGAAAATTAAATTCTTATTATAAATAGATACATAATAATTTTGTTATGGTAATTTGTTTTGTAATTTTCTACTGTGTTACATTTTTTAATGCATAATGGAAAATTCTGAAATTTAGATCGAAACAGTTTTTTGATCAAATTTATTTATAAGTATAAATTACATTTTAATTTTTAAAAATTATAATTAAATAATAATTTTATCAATAAAACTAATATATGTCAATGTAATTAATATTTATTTTTAATTGAATATAAAAATATATCAATATTTTGAAGGTTTTTACATTAAGAACACGCATTGTCGACCCAACTATGAGATTAATTTTAAATTAATTTATACCACATTTATTAATGGAATTTTGAAAAATATATTTCATATTTGTAATCATAATATTTATTTATTTATAATAATTTCTACATAGTTATTGATGAAAATTAATAGTGAATGTAATTAAAATTATTTACATCGATTAAGGTAAAATCACCCTTAACTAATGAATAAGCCTTATCCTTAAGAGCCTAAATGAAGTATAAACATTATGAAAAGAAATTAGAAAGAATTGTGGACAGAAGTCCCCAAGAAGAGATGAATTTATGATTTCTATCTTGTGTAAATATAATAATTTTGTTTAAGGATGTGTGAACTGACGCCCCCTAGAAGATATGTGAATCCATCATAGACTCTATAAATTGTATAAATGATTATTTTAGTGAAATAAATTAACATACATGAAATAATAATTTTACTTCAATATATATATATACATATTTTTCATTTTCATTCTTTCTTTCAATATGATAATAAAATTGAAGCAACGTTCATACGTACATACTGCATACTGTCCCATGAACAATTTCATCCATTTCATAACTATATATTATATAAACAATTATAATACAGATATAATGAATAAAAATTATTGTGGTATAATTTTTACCTCTCTTTAAATTATGATATATTTATAGGTACCAAAGATATTACAAATTCCAAAACATGTGAAGAATAAATCAAATATTACCCGAAGTGAAACCCTAACAATGGATTATTAACTAAAATGTAACACAATATCATAATTAAAAAATAAATGGTATTTTATATAAAAATATTATTATGTAAAATATATATAATGAAATTACATTTATTATACATGAATCTTGTATGAGTATAGATAGTGTCAAGACTCTAGGTAAGAGGATTTCATTGCACCACTTGATTTTCTTGAGATGCGTGCCTTAATCACCATTCATTTCATTTATGTGGTCTGTATACTAAAAAGGGATATATTATATGATTATTATTATTAAATTTATTGGTATTTGTATAACCATTATATTCTATCTCATTTGTCAGATTTATCATTGAAATGTTACTAAATCAGTAAGATAGTGTTGTCTCGATTTTTCTTCATTGAGACACATTAAATGTTATGCCCCTAAATTTCTCCATGTGGTGTATATAGAACATTTAGAATATTAAATAATGAATCTCTTTAATTCCATGACATTTAAAGATTCATTTCATTTTGTTTTCTTACATGAGGAGTATGGTTCAACACTACGATGTGGTAAGAGTTTATTGAAAAAATGTCATCCCATCTCGAGATTGTTTATGATTATATCTCTTTGGGGAAATTGTATAATCCATGAATTAAGAAATTTCATGAATTTTATTCCACTTTAGTTATTATTAAAAAATTAATTTATTGCTACCCTTTTCCCACTATTTGTTACTTATGATCATTAACTGTTTTTAAGAATGTTTGACTCTACCCTCACATCGGATAGAAATATGTGTTCGATCAAAACCATTATTTATAAATAGTATTTCCAAGAATATTGTACTATTATACTAAAATATTTTAGAGAAATGTTTACCCTTTGTTCTTTTAGAAATGTATTCGAAGGAAAATTATTATAACATTATGAACATGTAATTGTTCTATCCTTTATACCCTGAAAAAATATTGTTAATTTTACCATATATAGAATGTATGGATTTACCTATCATCATTACCGTGATGCTTCATTTACATGTTTAAAATTTTAGTTTTCATGAAATATATTTTATAATTTTATATGAAATAATTAAGAAATATTTTTAAAGATTTACTTATACATTATAAAAGTACTTTTAATGAAATGGTCATAATAATATTTTTAACATTAATTTATATGTTTTCAATATATTTTCAATGAAATGGATATCAAAATTTTTTCCGGAATTATTAATATTTCTTCAACATAATTTAAAATAAGTGGATTTCAAAACAACTTCAAGAATTATTTATATTCTTTCAAAGCCTTTTGAAATAAAACGTATTCAAAATAATTTAAGTATTTTTTTATATGTTTTTAAGGAAAATATTTCTCGAATATGTTTTCAAGATTTATTTATAGGTATTAAATTTTTTTTCAAGAAAATGGGTTTCAAATGGTTTTTTATATAAAAATAATAAACCAAATTGGAAATGATATTATCCTTAATAAATGTTTTAAAAAAGAATTAGAAATTATTTCATATCTATGAGGACACCAACTCGTGTTACTCAGGCATTTATGAGAAGATGATTACCTATTTTAATTAATATTATTTATCTAAACGAATTAGGTTTTATTATGGAATTATGTATATGAATCATTTTTCTCTTTCACAGGATATAAAATTTAGAAACCTACTTCTTTTAATAGGTTATGCTTATAATTATGTTAATATGAACATATATCTTTTTTCACAAGTTACGATATGATTACATACTTATGATACACATTAAATTTCATGGGTTATGATATAATTGTTTATAATTTTGTGGGACATATATATGTCATTTAATTATGATATTTTTTGAACCTATATCTACCTCCACTTAATTGGGTAATGATTTATATCTCATGAGATAGACTAAGATTGTATTGGGAGTAATAATTTACTAATAAGACTGCCATTTTAGAAAATCATGACTCAAAGATGGATTAAGGAGGGAACTACTGATACTAAGATGAACAAGGGAGTAAATCATATCTACCAATATGGTGTGCATTGTGAATAGATACTAGTAATATGGTCTTGGAAGCGATGAATTGGTTAATATAGAAATAAAATTATATGATTTTGTGTTTTCTACAATTCCATGTTTTATTCCTATCTTATGATTTCATGGTTTATGTTTTATATTTTATTAGGATTCCTTCTTTATGAACATCTAAAATTTATTACTTGATACATATATATGATCTTTCAGATGCAGGGAATGATATTCTATTTTAATGTTCATGTTCTCATAACCCTATGAATTTTTTATTCTTACATGTCTGCCTTTTCTACCCTTATAGATAATTTTAGATTGCCCTTTTTTTATGCATCCTTCCCAAGTTAAGAAAATATACATTAATTATGAGGTGTCTATAAAGTTTATGCGTCATGAATATAATTTTGGGAGATGATGTATCTCTCATAAGTATTAGTGTTTATTTTTCTAGGTTTCCAAATGCAATAAACTAATACATTATTTATGAATCTATTCATATAATTTGGTATTTATTCTGTAAATGTTATTTAATTTCTATGTATCAAAAGCTGGAGTCACTTTACAATTCATAATGGAAGGTCGTCTTTGGCTGGTTGGATTATGTGACTCTCTGAGGATATGGGAGGAGAATAAATAAGGGCTTATTGGGGGGGAATTATCATCGTTACCTTTCTAAAATATCATATATATATTTGACTGTGTGGAAATATAGTTTAATTGATGAAAATTTGATGACAGAATCCAGAAATAGTCATAAATAATTTTTCACAAAATTAAATCTTCCTTTAAAACTTTTAACACTTAATATAACTTATAATATGCTAAATGTCTTGCATAATCCTCCCAAACCCATTTTTGTGTCCTCTTGACACCTCCAAATATCCAAAATTTCTATATTTCATAATTCAAGGATAAAAGCATAATTTGTAATGTTCCTTTAAAATCGAGGGTCATTATGATTGTGATATCCACATCACCATTTTCCACAACAAAATGTTAAGACTAAATCCTTTTCAATTACACAAACACCTAAAAGAAAATAATATATATATATATATATATAATTTCTCAAATTTGGTGATTTAGTGAAAAATACATCAATATCCCACTTAAATTAACATAACATAGAATTTCTAAAATTTTCATCTAATTTCACATAATATGTATCATTTTCTAAAATCCCATTCACAAAAAATTATAAATACCCAACAATTGTTTTTTATAACCAATCAGTAATCTCTAATATTATTATAAAAAATAATATAACAGAATAAAAAATCATTTTAATAACCACATTCATGACCCGTTTAACTTTTTATAAAGGGAAATAATTGAGAATTATCTAATAATTAATTTCAAGAATATATATTCCTTTATAAAAAATAATTTATACTCATTCTATAAATACAATTGGAATTATCTCTATTATACACAAGTATATCCATACATAATTCCACCATATGTGTCTCAAAAATAATTCATTGTCATATATTAATCATATATATGATAGAGAGTTATCATAAGTTATGGAGTATGTAAATGTTTATAATCCTAGAAAAACATTCATTATTTTACTATTAAAGTCTAAATAAGATATATGGACACATCTTATATCATTCACTAATATAGAATATTATATCACATGTCACTCACCTAAATAAATAAAACATTACATGTCCCTTATAAACATTTTTCAATAAACATAAATTGTATTTTTCAATAAAAATAATGTATTCCATTCAAATAATTGTATATAAAAAATCATATCTTCATTAATTTAATCTAACCTCATGATTATGAATATCTGAAACACCCCTGATTAGAATAGCCACAAGGTTGTCAAATGTAAGGTATTAAATTATGACGACTCATATGAGAGAATAAATTTATAACATTAGATAATGGTAATTACTATGATACATGTTCCTCATGATTAAAAATCTAGTTTTTCATTAATCTCCATAAGGTCTACTTATGTGTGTCACTTAAAACTGAAAACTCATTTTGTGCCTCATTAGTGTAATGTATTTCTCTACATGAGACCCAAATCATGTTGTTCTTAACATATAATCACAAGGCATGGATTTAAATGATGATCATTATCTAAAGAAATATAAAATCCAAACATTGAGGTGTAATCATAATTAATTACTTATATTTATAGTATAATGTAGAAAATTTAAATGAAAACAATTCCACTATATGATATGATACATTTGTATATTTTTTAAATGCTTATATAATAAATCATGTAATTACATTTAAGTATTGATGTTTCTAATACATAAAAATTCAATGAACATAGTATCAATAAATTAAATATTTTTTATAGAACAATTTACATATCATGTATTATTTTTCACATCTCTATGAGGGAATTTAATAACACATTCCACTAAAAAAATTTAGGGTGGGTGAATATATGATGTTTTTTGATTAATAATGTCAATTTTTTATTCGTAATTATCATGGTCAACACTTAATAATTATAAAGATAATTATTTTATTTTTAATATATAATTTTATGATGATAATCAATTTTATTGGTCTTTAGAATTTATAACTCTTATATGATTTTTAATATCATCATATTCGATTGTTTTTATAAAGAATTAACTTTTCTTTAGAAAAATTTCGTGAAATTATATATTTTTGAATTTATATTATCTTAATTGATTTTAAATATATTCTAAAAAACATTATTATTTGATGTGATATTCAAATTAAATTAAATAAGTTTTATAATTTATTTTATCTTCTGGAAGTTCAAATATAACCTCACTAGAATTTTTAAAATTAGATTTTCCAAAAATATATTTCGATGAATCCAACTATATATAAATATATAAATGTTATAATTTATAACCATATGACATATGTAATCATATGTGTTAGTATAAATATTCATAAAAATATAATAACTATTTATTAAAATATTCTATTCATGGTTGGTGGGAACACATTAGATAACATTTTAACAAAAAATAGATAAAAACATATAACATGAATAAAAAAGGTTTATCATTGATATTTAAACTATATTATATAATTAATCATATAATTAATCATGTGTGTATTAAAAATAATTTAATTTAAGAAATTTTTTAACATATTAATTATGCTATCTGAATAGTTAAAAATAACTAGAGATTATTAGTAAAGATTTATAATTTCAAAAAACAGAATGTCTAAAGTAATCATTTTTATTTCATTTCTCTATGGAAACCACTCTTCCCAATTTTCTTATCATCACATCAATTGATATAAATACTTTAATAACACTTAAATTCTATACATATTCAAAATAATTATTCAATAGATAGTTTGTATCTTGCACCATTCATAATAGATAAATTTATTTATATAATATTAATTCTTATTGTGGAATCCGTATAATGAATCTTAATCTACATCAGGAATTTAAGGGAATTAGTTGTCCAATTTATTAAATTTATATACTTCCTAAAAAAATTTAGTTATCAAGGACCTAAAAAAACTATTATACCGTAAAAATATTTTTTTATTCTCATGTATTAATATTGTACACATATGTATTTAAATTACATCACATGATATTTCACCTCCCATGTCCCCAACTATCATCAACATATATTAAATATTTATTACACTATTATTAAACTCATATAATTATATATATATTAGATTTAAATTTATTATCAAAATTTTTAATAAAATGACTAGAGAATGAAATCCAATGATAGATCTATCCTCTAGGTAGATCCCATCATCTCCAACTCATTAATGTACCTAATCATTTTGAGTACGTGAGTGGTGATGTAATTTTAATTTATCATGATTCATAAAAAATTCCATTGGAACCATATATATCTCATTATTTGATTTATCTTGATATTCCTTACTTAGGCTATCTATAATCATGAATTATTCCATGTTATAATTTTAATTTTATAACTTAAAATCTATGGATTGAATAAAAATTGCCTAAAACTTTGATGAATAACATTATGTTTTTAATAATAATCATGATTAACCTATTGAACAACAATTTCACTAGGTTGTTCTGGAATGGTTTCCTCAAAGGGATATAATTTTTATTCTTATAAAATTACTATTAATAAAATTTTAGACTATTTATGGATGTTTTCCCATTAGGATCCAATTTCAATAAAATGGATCTCAATGTCTAGTTTTATAAAAAATATTTTTTATCAACCAAAAATATTAGTAGGGTAATATCCCTTGAATAAAAATATATTTAATTAAAAAATTATTAAATATACTACTACTAAAATTATGACCCATTTCAAATATTCATCATTTAAAATATTGGGAAAGGATATATACTTCATTAATTTTTGATCCATTTTGTGTTATTTTTTGTAATTTTATATTTTTAATGAAACTCATTTCAATAATATCATAAATTAATCAAATATATAACAATATTAAGTATATTTTCTAAATAAATCATATGATTTATCCAAACAGTAATCCTATGGGAATCTAGTTATGTTCACCCAACGAGGACAGATCTAACTATTAGATTTGAATATGAGAACCTAATCATTTTATTCTCACCCATACCCAACATGTCTTAAACAATTTAATACATATCCACCCATATTATTTATGACATACATATATTAATGATCATGGTATTGACACATTTTCACTTTAGAAATAATCTAATAGTTATTATTTCTTAAAAAAATTAGGTGGTGTAGAATGAATCACTTCCAGTATTAAAAAATATTTTTACATGATATATATCATAAAATAATATTGATATTCCTATAGTAAAATTTATCAATGGATCATCTATTAAAATTTTAGTATTATTAGAATAAACTATACAATACCAAATTACATTACTCAAAAAATAGTGATGTCTACCTCATGACATAAAATTTTCATTGTTTAATGGATCTGAGTGAGGATCACTCTATATTATCCAAATATAAAAATTGTTTCATAATTCAATGGTATTTATTTATGTTCTAGAAAAAATAAATGGGTTCTATTTGATTGTTTTATCTATGAATAAAGACAACATAAAAAATACATGAATAATTAATATGACTATTCATGTTTACATTAAAATTTATTCTATAAAATTTGAGACAATGATATTGAGGATATTCAATTCATTCAAAGGATTCATATACATTATTTTTGGCCTGAAATGTTGTTTGATACATTGGTTAATCACCTTTTAAATTCTAATTAGATCTTAATGATTCATAACCTCCAAAACCAATTCATTTTTATATAATTATTTTTAACATTTAATAAAATTCTGAATATATCTTCTCTCACTATAGTACACATAAATGTAACCTAGTGAAATAAATTCCACTAAATTACATCATTTTTTGAATATATTTAATTAAATTTGAATCAATAATAATCATTATAGAAAATATTTTGTCACATTCATTTTCCTCAACATAAATAACTAGTGAATACCTTCATATATTCATTCAATTATCATTATTATAAACTGGAATTTTGATGTCCCTTCTATGGTAACATTGAAACTACAGTGGGTGGGTTTTTATTGTCACATGTACTTATCTATGTTACAAAATTTCTTGCATATTATAACTTGTTCCAATGGATAACATAGTAATTTGGGAATGAGTCTACTTAAAAAATCAACAACAATTATATGAGACATTAATGTAGAATTTATATTTAAAATTACAGAATACCAAATTTAAAATTACCTTTTGAAATAAAATAAAATAAAAAGTAAAAAATGTATCAGATTTATAATCATTAAATGACACAACAACCTATAAAATTATTTCCAATGAACGTTAATAGCCCCATAATTCATTCAATTCCTAGTCAAACACCACCACATTCATAATGAAATCAACTTTTAAGATTAATCATATAATAATATTAAAACATATCTCTTACCTACATCATTATATCATAAACTATTACACATATTGTTACATGTGAGTTAGTGTGAATATAAATAAATAGTAGTATTTATCCAAATCACATTCATATAATCCTTCTAAGACATATTACTAACCATTAAACCACTTACATTTGAAACATATTTGAATATTAAAAAAAACTATCGTATTACTCAATAAAACCAATGTAACATATTAAATAATATTATATTATACTTCCCTAATAAGTTAACCTTTCTCGAATAAAACCTAATACATAGAAAATAAATACACAATATCACAAAATTATATCATATAAATGAAAAAAACAATACATTAATTCATATATATGGCCACAACATACACTCATAGTGGATCATCACCCACTCCAGTGGTCAATGAATTTCACAGGTCATCCCATCAAAATAAGTTATAGTCATTTAACTAAAAATACCTCTTAATTACCTAAAAATATCATCCAAACCCTAAAATATAGGATAATTCCTCATACCCAACACACACATTCCCTAAAATAGCCTTAGTTAGTGAAAAATGGTCACTAAAAAATATAACCAAAATAACCATAAATTTATCATTTTAGGATAGCAAAAATTCAATTTTTATAAAATGCATTTAATCAAACATCCTATGGATCAAATCATTAAATGAATTAAACAAACTCCCATAGTATAATCAAAATCCTAAAATACAAGGTTCGAAAAATAAAAAAACAACTTCTTTCAAATCCATTTCAAATATAATATTTCATAATATCCAACAGAAAATAATAATATGAATTAACATCAGTCAAAAGTTATTGACTAAAAATATTTTATGAGTTTTATAAAAGGAATATTTCATGGACAAAAATCCTAAAAAATAATGAAACTATTGACCTAACATTGTTTATTGTGATCGGATCCCCAAAACCCTAGAAACAAGAATATTGGATCATGATTTTTCTCTTAATATATTAAATTCAACATCGAGGAAAATAAATCTATTAATAAATGATTTATATTTCTCGAAAAAAAAATATTTGAAGATGGATAGATGAGATATGAGGATTAATATATAGGATCATCAACATCAAAAAAAATTCTTGATTTGATCACATAAATTAGTGATGGAAAAGCATTTATTTATTGTTTTTTAATCCCCAATATTTCTCTTAATGAACCATAGAGGTATCCTATGTGGAATTATTTTGTAAAAAATGTCTTACAATGGGATAATTTTATATTAAAAATATGTATTTTTCATGTGATTCTGATTTAATAGATTGAATATATGGTTTCCTAGGACCATGCTACAATAATGCATGATCATTTTCCCACCAAACAAGAGTTTCATGGTAACCATGCATAGTATCATTAACATTTATATGAATAAAAATTTACCTATGGATCACCAAGGTGATATATAGGGTAATTTTTCACAGTCCTTTGGATCATTGATCTTGGCCATGTAGTGTTAACTACATCATCAATGGAAAAAAATAAAGAATATATTACTCAAAACATAAAGGGAGAATTACCCATAAAACATGGAATGTCCCATAAATAATATAAAAATTAATTTTTCTATTAATATATATGTGATAATTCAATCTATATGTTCAGTAAAACATATACACAGGTCATACTATCTCCTAAACCCTAATTCATCTGAAATGATGGAACTTTTGGATACACTTAGTGTGTGAACTACTAGACCATAATCCGATATTAGTGGGTAATATTCATAGAAATATATTTTTTTCTATAAATAAAGCATGAAACATAAATATATAAGGATCATTCATTGTTATGATAACCATTTATGAAAACTGATAGTATAACGTAATATCTTTGTCTCCTGATATATCATAAAAAGGATGCATACATTTTTGTAACCATTATTTCATGATTTATTTAATTTTCTATCACATTATTTGTCAGAATTTACGTTATCTACTATAAAAATCTATTTATTCCAGGAACTAACATTTATATCAAATGGCCATAAATATATTCTTCATAAACATTAAAAAAAATTATATCGTAATCATATAATCAATGTCATACAATTAATGATGAACCCAAAGAAGAAACCTCACAAAAAATAATGTAGTACAATTTTCATCATGCATAAAACTATGAAATCTATAATATAAATTATCAATGAACTGAATATTAGAGTCTTGTATATGATCTCATAGATAGAAACACCTATTGGAACCCAAAACATGTGGTGTTCCATTAGGTGGGGTATTCCTTATAATATCCTACACATGAGATCACAAATTATAAATGTCATAAAGTCTAAATTATTTTGATATTTTAGAACATTATAGTCCTAAATTATTTTTTCCCAATTAGATTGATGAATTATGACTGTAGGACATTTGTTCAATGTCACTATCATTGTTTTTTGAGGTTTTGATTATTTCCATGAAATATTATAACCATTTAATATGAAATTTTATCTAATAATTTTTATATATAGTACAAAATAAATTAATATTTTTCTATTTAAATTTTCAATTCGTGAATATGTCATATTATATGAATTAAATATCAATTTAAAGGTTAAATTTAAATTTTGGTATAGGTAACCCACTCTCACAACATTTTAAGGGTTTTAACATCTTTCCATAATATCAATTATATTCCATATATGTCATTATACTTACAATGATTATGTATTATGTCTTATACATAAAACAAATTAATATTATTCATGAATGTTAATGTATAAAAATTCATAAAAATGTTTATTTGTGCAACTTTTCAAAAAATAAAAATAAAAATTCAGCAATACATATCCAATTGAATATTTTTTATAATTTACATGAATCTCATTAATGTATTATTTACAACATATAAAAGCAAATATATTCAATATAAAATATAGTATGATATTTAATCAACCCCCTCATTTCTTGTAAGGAGACTAATCTCCAAGGATAATAGAAATTGTAACCTAGAGTCCCACTATCATTTGATAAATACTCAATAGAGACATTAATTGCTATAAAATTATAACACTTAATATATATAATTCATAATTATAAATTATTATTGAATTTATATCAAAACAATAATATAATTTACTAAAAGTAGCTAAATACTATGAATTTTCAAGAACTTAACACATTATATATATGATATGATATTTATAAGAATTAGTTAAAATAATATGAACTAAATCATTTATCCATTAAAATTACAAATACATAATATTCTTTACGAATGACCAAATTTGGGATAATAAAATAAATAAAATTTAAAAATATCTACAAATGAGTTATTCATTAGAAATAATTTTAAATAAAATAACTATAATCAATTTATAAATTTGACATGATTTTACAGATATTCCATAGTAGATAAATATTCACAATTCTGGATCACATTTTAATATAAAATATTAATATTTCATCATTTACATAAAACATACATGAAATCCTTCATATTAAAATATATTATATTTTTTGAAATATAAACCATTTACATTCCATAACATATTAAAACATAATATTTATATATTAAATAATTTACATTGTATTAATATCATATATTTTATATTTATTTAAACCATTAATATTGTATTCCAATACCATAATGACATTGTTTAATAAGTATTTAAAATATGGAATGTAAAATAAATAATTCATATTGAAATTTATAAACATTGAATCAAACCATATTAATTATCTAATATTATCCTTGAATTTTAATTTATAAAAACATCATGATTTTTTTATAATTGTTACATAAGTAATTTATATTTGAGTCATTAATATGTAATGTATAATTTAAAGTCTTTAAACATAGATCTCATGAAATTAATTTTTTTCGATATTAATACAGTGTTAACTTATTCAAAGGCCTAAAATAATGGATGGTATAATTCCCTTATTATAAATACATTTTATAAATTCCATACATGCCGATGCCAAAAATGATTTAGAGATGAACTAACCATTTAATGAACAACCTAGACAAACCACCAGGGGGAATTGGTATGGCTAAAAGGTTTAAATATATTTCCAATGTTATTATAATAGATCCTAAAGAAGGTATTAAGAACATATTCTTACCAAACCCTTAACAGATGGACAACTAAACATTTTAAAAATTTAAAAAACCAATTTGATCTTTGGTTTGATTAAAAAAATCATTATTTCAAATGAACTAGTGTGTATTCTAAACGATTACTACGTTTACCTTAGAATAGTCTACAAAATTTCAAATAATATCATCTTACTTGTTTTCACATATAATATGAGACACCCGTAGTCACATGATATGATTAATAATACCTTTAAATTGAATGTACTCCAACAGAACCATTAATTACTTAATATTTACTATAACCATATGAAATAATGGTAACGATATGGGGATCATCCCAAATAGTAGATAGATAGTGAACTCTACCTCTTGTTGTGGTGAAAACCAGTGAAATAATCTACAAACATATTAGGGTACCAGTAAAAAGTCACCATCTAAACCACAAACCTCAAAATCAATGAACAACATATAAAAATGGAAAATAAATTACCCCAAATTTGAAAAAATGGGAATTTCCCAACATAACCAAAAATCACACTCACCCTAAAAGACATGACTTCTTTTATCTGAAATTATAAACAAGACCCTATAGAGATATCATTCAATATATGAATTGAAACTAAAAATTTTAATCAATCCAATGATGATATAGAAAATTTCCTTTCTAACATGAGGATATTATAGACAAATTTCCAATCATTGATTAAAACATAAAACTCTGGGTTATTATAACTTTTATCCCTCTTCTATCCCAATAGGGATAGTAGTTCCTTAACAAATAGAATCATATATGCTCGATTACACAATTAATCATGAAAAATTATTCATTGAAGTTAATCGGAAGAACTCACAACAATGAAAATGAAAAATAAGAAGTGGGAAATATTTTACCTTTTATTATGGATGGCCTAGATTCAATTTACATAGGTGTTATATATTCAATACAATTATTTAGAGATTCAAGAATTACTTTTTTATTCATAGCTAGTTAAGAATCCCATATAGGTTGTGAGTGATAATGTACACCATTAGAATCACATGACGATCCTACAAACCCATAGAAGAATAAGAACACAATATAGTCTCCTAAAGGGACGTTTTTTAGAAGCAAACAACATGACCCATACCACCAAGATTGTGTTACATCATCATTTTCCATTAGAAATATGGTCTTTAATAATAAAAATCCCACAATAATGATATTTTATTTCTCTATTCATAGAAAACAACACCCGTACTGAACAAGATAACTATCAATCTTTATTTCCACTATTATAATTAGGTTCATTACACTTCCTATTATTTCTATATAAATAGAAATTGATATCACTAGTTTCTAAAAAACATATATAAGACCAATCATCCATATTAAATCTTCATTTCCCTTAAAAACATTACTCCATCATTAGTTAAAGTCATTTAGAAAAAAAATAAGCATTAATATGACCCCAACATTGAACCATTTTTCAAAATGCCTAAATTTGATATAGTTATTCTTGATGATCATAGGGGAAAAATAAACTATCTAATAAATCTATGAAAAATATTGAATTATTGAATAGTATACATGATCAATTTTCATGAACTCGGAGGTAGTAATAATCCTCACATTCATTGGTTAGAACATGTAGTGAAAATTCTTTTTGGAAGTAGTTCAAGTGAGATACTCATGTGGTGTCCCTTTCTCCATGGAATCCCACCACATACTTCCAGGCCCTTCCAAAATATAAAGGGTATAGACCCCCAAAAAGGTCTCTCAGGTCTACATAAAAAGAAAAAAAATTGATCCTATCAATATATTCCAATGGATCATGGGTACATTTGTAACCATGCAAAACATTAAGATTCATCTTATTAAATACCAGGGAATGGTCCAATACCAATGTATTTTAGCTTTTACCCTCTCAGGATAAATTTTTAATCACATGGGTCACTCACTCAACCAATGAAAATTCAACTAGATGGATCACCAATAGAAAAAACTACATATATATCCCATTAACTATATACATCCCCTTTGGGAAGAATTTTCTACAAACACAACATAAAAACTCATTATATAAATAATTGAATATTTTAAAAAAACCAATTCATGAAAATAAACCCTTAGAATAGGTCTCAAACAAATAGCATGATCATAAAACACACATTCATTTGAAGAAGGGTTGAAAATATCAAAATTTTTGACATTTTCTCAATGTGCACGAGGTAGAATGAAATTTTTAAAAACCTTGAACCGGTATTTTGAAACAATATAGGTCATATTGTAGACTTGATATCATGGAATCCACATAGTTAGAACTCATTTTGTGAATAAATTAGAAACCTATTACTGTTATATTGTTTCACCAAAAAACAAAACATTTCTAAAAACATCTTATGTTTTACCCCCTAAGCCCATAACAAACAATGAAAATCATCAAATCTCCTAAAAAAGCTTAAAAATATCTTATAATTTTTTTAAAATCTCCAAATTATACATGTAAACTCTATGTTTGAAACCAAAAATGAATAAGCAAGGTAATACTCATCACTAACCACTTGATCACTGATTATCTTATCTCATATCTATAGCTAACTCAAGAATAAAAAGATATAATTGATAATATTTTCAATGATACTGACCTCAATCGACACATCATATCACCTGATTTGGTTGAACAGTAGTAATGAAGCACATACCTGATCTACCTAGGAGGATGATATGCACCATGACATAGAAAAGAACTATTTTCAGTTGATACCATCCCCGAAAGTCTTGCATCGGTAGTCCATGAATTATAAAACAAAACAAAACAAGTAGATATGATCAATAGATAATAAAAAACAATATGTGTAAACACAACAATAAAAATAAAAGATATTATAAAATCATCAAAATTGGTGATAAATTCATGTAAATAAGATATCTAGTCAAAATATCAAAATTGGGATAAATAACGATTAGACAATACATGAAATACTAATAATAATAAATCATACATATTTTATACCTAAGATAAACATAATATGAAGACATCACTACCATCACCAAAAATAAAAATATACATGAATCAACAAGGGATACTGAACTACATAGTTCACTTATCGTTTCACAAGTAATAGAAAACAAGGTCTGTGTATTTCGAAATGAATATACTTATTGTGAGGAATACCACATTATAAGATACCTCCATGAATATATGAATTGTGTATAACCATGAAAAACAGTCTCTATTGTTTTAAAATAACATTTAAAACACATTCACATTGTAATGTAGTTAACATGGAAGTATTATTCATTCAGAAAGACTTTTTTAGATTTACTGAAAACATTTAATGTGTCAATAATATGACTAATCAACGATGATATAATATGGAAATGAATCTTATGAACATAAACATAGACAATTATCCCAAAAGGTATATGAATATGTGTAAAACATTATCATAAGAAAAAAATATATAAGAATGGTTTTAATCAAAACTTAAATGGAATCAAAACCAGTAAAGGCTTAAAAATGAATCATGGGATATAACCATTATGGTCTGGTGTGACTTTGTCAACGAAAAAATATTAATCAATATGATCATATAAAATAATATTTTAATCTCTCTGAGTCTTGCCTAGGCCCACCAGTACTTTCATGGGCACTCTATGTCCACATGTAAACATTTTAGAAGCACCCTAGGTCTTCCTCACAAAGGAAATGTTGACTCCATTGAAAAATATCCCATGGTGGTTCATTATATATGATAAGGGCTCAAGTTCATGCATCACAACACAAACACACATAGAGTCTCCCATGTGTTATACATTCAAATTACATAACTATACAAAATGCCTTAATTTTAAATTCCAAAATTGAAAATACTAATAAAACACCTTTTTAATGATAAAAACCTTTTCAAAAAAACATTTTATTTATTTTTAAACACAAAATCCTTCTAAATTCATTTATAAAACATGTCCTGGGAATTTAATCCCACGACAAACCCTCAAATTTCTATTTTTTTAATAAAACACCACAAGCATGGATATCCCTCCAACAATAACAGAAATAATGAAATATTGATAAATGTATACTATAGTTAGTTACAATATAATGATTTTCCTTATTAATTCTCTCCTAAATGTAATCATCTATCTAAAAATCAAACTAAAACTCACTTCCATTACAAAAACCCATAAGGGATGAATACGAGATGTCTACAAACACCTGAAAAATAAAAAACATAAATCCCCCACAAATACTCGTGTTTTTGAAAAATATTGCAAGATATGTTTTCCATAGTACTCGAAATTGAAATAAAATTGATGGAAAATGTGTAATATAGATGAAATAAGGATAAATTTATGCATACATTAATGAAAATCATCAATATTCAGGGAAATACACTAGAAAAAAATGTGGGGAAGATCTTGGGCTATAGGAAGGGTTTCACACATGCATAGAAGATAAATTAATAGATTTATGTTGAATAATTACCTCAAAATTTCAGTAAAAATGATAATTTTAATGGATTAGACAATATTCATGGTTAGTAAAACCATTCAAGAGCCACAATATCCCTAGAAAATCATCCTGGTTTCTAAAATTTACTAAATTTTTTAAACCCTTTTTTGTACCATGAATAATACCAAAATCCCATAATCCAATATCTCACACTTTCCGCCCCAAATTTTGTACTAAACAGTGTACACCCATGTATCATTTCTTTTTTCTCAAAAAAAAATGGGGTTCTTGAACTCCAACATCTAGAAACTCGAAAAATAATATAATAATTAGATATACCAGTGACCTGGCCTATGTCGCAATTTCATTTTTTCAATAATAACAAGATTAATATTGTATCCCAATGTTCTCAGCTTTATAGAAATATAAATATGATATCCAAAAGATATAATGTTCTACCAATAAATTTACATACCAATCATGAAGTGTGAAAGGATCTTGGAACATCACTATTCATGTCAATCCATTGTAAAAATTTTCATAACTACACTACTTGGAAGGGGATATAAATTAAATGTTCATTTTTTATGATTATAATTCATATCCGACGGTAGTAGAAACAACCATTGAAGTCATGATAAATGTACCAAAGAACACAAATTGAACTAAAAATGCATAATTATAAAAGAACATCAACAAATTTTGATAGTGAAGAAACATTACCATTCACAATTCACAATAAAAAAGTAAAATAATATTATTCTAAATACATCATGATTACAATTTATTCTATAATGTATTTAAGGTTGCATCTCATTTTTAGTAGAAGGAATCACATCTCCGTAGGTATCAATGAATTGAGTTACCACCAAGAACAGTTTTTTAGTCCCTTCTTCACTCCATTATCTTTTAGTACATCTATAAAAAGAGGAAAATGGTATTAAAATATATTTATTCTAAATTTTTTTTCATTTGGGATACATAGACACACACCTTCATTGTTTCGCAATCCTTGTTATAAAAACCAATGGTTCCCCTATAAGATTAATCATAATATCCAAAAAAATTAAGCATTTGATTGATGAAAAATTTCACAATTTCAATCAATTTACAAATGTTAAAAATATAAAATATATTTCAAATAGTTATTAATGATTAATCAACATATAATGTAACATTTTACACTTAAAAATTAACTAAAACAAATATAAATCACAATTATATGATTTAAAATGATATCTATTTTGTTTACACTAAATGAATAATTAGCAAGGAATGAAATATCATATATAACATTTTGTTTGATGGATATCTACATGACCAATATAATCTCTACATCACAAAATACTACATATATAGCCTTAAGATCATAATATTGTTTGTTCTATAACATATAATAATCACACACACTATAAGTGTTAGAGTAATTGATAGATGATATAATAAAATAATGTAAAATCTTATAAACATTTAAAATATTATAATTAGATCAATGTGGAGATAATTTTTTTATTTATCATAAAATTAAATGAATTTTTTGAAGAAGGAATGATGGATGGAAAATACCAACTAAATATTATCATGCATTTTTTAAATACGGAGTTTTGGGGGGTTCTAAAAGATGCCAGTTGAACATTACAGGAAGGCTAATATAGGTTTAGTGTTGAGCTAGCGGCTATAGACCACACCATATGGATGATGATGGTGTTTACCAAGGACCTAGTGTCTCACTAGAACTCTGATGTGATCAATATGATTCTTGATGTTCTAACCCGATATCCACATTAAGAGGGGGACTACATATCATTTACTGTGGTATTATTAAGAATCGAATGTGGGATATAATTACATGGATGACTTAATAATGGATGGGGGACCTCTATGTTCTCCATATTCTCTTCAATTCTTTTATTACTCAAGGTAGTTTTTATTTTTTGGATTTGTAAATTGTGGTGGGTTCATTCTCTATTTTCTTATCATTTAATTCATCCTACATCCCCTCTAATTTTTGAAATATCTAATAATGGATGTATAATGGCCTTTATTAGATAATGGTGAAATCCTATAATATCAAATTGGATTTCACGTGTAAAGGATAGGTAAATCGTTGAATATGTGAACACAAAAAATTGGCTTTTCTTCCACTTAAGGTACATCATTCAATTTTCTGATCTAGTTCTCTCATTATTTTTCAGTGAAATCAGTAAATTATTTAAAATGTAAGTTTTGTAATTTTTTCTATAGGGGACTTATAAGGATTCAATTAATTGTTATGATTTTGTATCATTGGATTTGGTGCATTATTCTGTGACTCAAAATCCTATTATGCAAACAGGATAAAATTAGTTTAGTTTATTATTTATATTAATTTATTAAATTACTATATTGATTAATTATCAGTTCATTGTAGCAATGTATTATATAAGAAATATTGGATACTTATGAGTAATTATTATGTCAGGTGGTCCATTTTATTTTCATCAATATATGTAGTTACATTTCCATTATTATATTTTAATGGGGGTAAGTAGGTGTGACTGACCTGAAAAAGATTTTCCATGGTGTAATGAAACATATGAAATTATTGTGACCTACTATGTTTATTGTGGATCATCTATTATAATTCCATTAAATTTTATAGTCACTACATGAATCATTTAAATATATTTAATAAATGAACCCAAATAGATTTTCCAATATTCAGTGATGACCTTATTTACCTAGTGAGGTATTATGTGATGATATATCATGAATCATTTATATTAGTGTCTAAATATGGGTTTAGTGAAAATTTTATTTACTCTTGTTTATGATTCTATGTTCTTTAAGAAGGGTGCACCACTTATTTGATTTTTCATTTTCAGAAAATACCCCACAAGGACTTGACTATTTGAAATAATGTTACTACTGTGGGTATGAAAATTCATTATCTACTAAAAAATTGGTTCATATTGGGTATTTATGATCTATAAATCCAATTTTGAGACTTATAGTTTATGAAACCTTATTTTTATTCTGTTGATAATAAAATTTCCTAATGGAATAGAATTTTATTGTTCAAGTAATCTTATAAGAGACACCCTATAGAGGAAGTGTATAGAGTTTACCTCTAGAAATTTTGCTCATATTGTGATATTAGAGTGTGAGAATGATGAGTTATAGTTAATGATCGAGTAATATTAGATAAAGACAATGAGAGTTATGAGTTAAAGAAATATGGCTAAGTAGTATAATTGGGATATTGGGATAGACGATTAACTTTATGTGAGGGTTATGTTAGTTATGGAAATATACATGGATACATAACGATAAGTTTCACATTATGTATGATGGGTAACTAGCAAGGGGATTTGGGTTTGGTAAGTGTATACAATCATAAGTTTTACTATTATTATAGTTATTTATATATTGTTTTAATATTCCTTATGGGCTAATGGATGAATAAAAATATCAAGTTTATTATTTCGAGGAATATAAGTGAATTATATATACATATATCATTTTTATTATTGATAGATTCTTTAAGATGTATATGTTTCCTAAAATTTTTATCTATATAATGGCACTTATATTTTATATACATCCCACTTGTGGTGAAAAGAAATTACCTCCAATATGGGATGCCTTACCCATTTATGATATAAATACATTACATGAAATAGTTAATGTGTTTTCCACCAGTGGTCATGATTTTACCAACAGAATGCAACATGTTTCCTTCCATTGATTAGATAACAAGTTATAAATATAATGGAATAACATCACATAAGATGGTTCCCCTAAATCCATGTTAATTACGACTCATTCATGATGTTGAGATGACTATTCCACTATATCATCATAAGGTTGAATTATGTAGGGTTGAGGTTCACAACATTTTTTCTAGAACATGAAGACATAACTTATTTCAAAATTTATATCTAGACTAAATTTCATTTCATATTGTACATATGGGCACATATATTATAAATTTATATTAGGATCCAATTGGGGATGTCCTATATATTTTTATAATGATATTACACTTGTCCATGTTGGTGAATGTGTAATCATAATGCATTTCTTCCATGTAATATAAATGGACCTTGTACCTGTAATTGTGTCGGAATGCCATGATAGCGATGTGAAGATGGTACTAAAGCGTTTTTTAGGAACATATACTAGAGTCTACCTTTTCATTATAATTGTTTATTATTTATTCCGTAGGTATTATCATCCCTCTTGGTAACCCTCATCATGGTGTATGAATCATATGGAACAGTATGAGTTCATCTGGTTATTGCACATGTATGATTTTACTAAAATTTTCCTTCCAATAGTACTATTTATTTTATCAATTTTATTATTTGATAATATATATTTATGTTACATTATTTGTTATAATATGATATAATACCATGGTTATATAATACTTAAGATATGTTAGTCAACCCTGTCAACTAAAAGAAAACAACTATCAAATGGAGAGGTATTGTTGAGGTGTGTGAAAATTTGAATCATGTAATTTGAGTGGGATATGTGATGAAAAAATAATAAGAGGTATGAAATCCTTATGTTGTATTGTTTTATTCATTTGTTCTTGGTTGACTAATATAGGATTGTTTATAATTTAATGAGTTATTAAAAAATGATATATAAAAGTGGGGATTAATGTTATATCATTGTGTATAATTTGATGAGGTTGTATTGTATGAAACCTCTGGTACAAAAATATATTTTACATTTAGTGTATTATTTAATTTTATATCGATATATCATAAATATTCTTCCCATGTATCATAATTCAATTATAGTGTATGATATACAGTTTTGTAAGGAATTCTAAATCATAATGTATGATTCATATTAATAATGATGATACTCCAAAAAATATATGACATTCTGGAATAAATAATTAAAGGTAATAATTATTTTGTGAAATTTTATTTTATTAAATGTGGGGAATAATACAAAATAGTTGAAAGTTAAATGTATTCTTGTCATGAGCCGTCCTCGGGGCTCGTTCCATGACTACCCCAAGCCCGCCTTCCATAGGCCAGGGGCTGGCGACTAGCACCAAGGCGTAAATCCCGATAAACATGGAAGGCATTGCCTTTGTAAAGTAAACAAGCACTATAGAGTAAGCAAACAGAAAAATAAACACTAAGTAAAAACTGTAACAAGCTGTGCTGAAAGTGAAAGGGGATGGAAATACAAGCCCAACTGTAAAGTACAACTGAAAGGGAAAAACAGCAACTGAAAAGAAAAGCCGCAGCGTCGAGCCGTCCTCTGGAAGTCCCACTTGATGGGTGGGTACAGATAGCCTCCACTACTTATCGGGTCCACCTGACCGCTCCGAGTACATCCCGCCCAGTGGTCCACCTCCAGGTACCGTCCTGCTCCACAAGCCTCTACCATAATCAGCGTTGTCCATCATCTGCAACCAACACAACGTATTGCGGGAATAACCCATGCAGGAGTGTGTATAAGCTACTCAGTAGGGACCCCGAGACCCCCGAAGGTATCCCGAAATCCACATGGGATAAACCACAAAAGAAAAGATACAAACACGAAGCAACAACCGACACTGCTTAGGTATATGCCCATACATATACCTAAGTCATCAATCCCCGTTCAGCTCCAACATCCGAGCCCAAGCACAACACAGTCCACACAGGAAAGTAAACGTATACCCACACAGGATAGCTCAACACAATCCACAAAGGTTAGTAAAAAGTAAATCCACACAGGATAGTTCAACACAATCCACAAATGAAAGTAAACAGTAAATCCACACAGGATAGTTCAACACAAACCACAAAGGAGAGTAACACAAGATTCAGCTCACACAGGTACTTCTTCGTAAGGCGATAGAGATGATCAGATGCAGCCACTGATTCATCTAAGCCGTCGGACCCACTAATGATTGGTAGGTACTAACACCCGCAATGACCCACATAGGATTGATCATGAAGTTGAACCCAAAGCTATTGGGAAACTCCATCTCCATCAAGTACATTGGTTATGCCGCTACAACCAAGCGCTTCCCTCTTACCTTGGACTGCTGGAGTACCCACCTATCGGGTACTGTGGGCCTGCTGCTACAACCAAGCGCTCCTCCGTGCCGCTACCACCAAGCGCTCCTCCGTCGTGGGTCTGCCTCTACAACCAGGCGCTCCTCTATGCCGCTACAACCAAGCACACCTCTGTCGTGGGTCTGCCGCTACAACCAAGCACTCCCTTGTGCCGCTACAACCAAGCGCACCTTTGTCGTGGGTCTTCCGCTACAACCAAGCGCTCCCCTATGCCGCTACAACCAACCGAACCTCTTTTGTGGGTCTGCCGCTACATCCAAGCGCTCCCCTGTGCCGCTACAACCAAGCGCACCTCTATCGTGGGTCTGCCGCTACAACCAAGCGCTCCCATGTGCCGCTACATCCAAGCGCTCCCCACTGGGCTATCCGTAACACACCTAGTCGTTCGATCAGTAGTTGTCAAGTCTCAATCGGCTCTAGGGGTTCTTCACACAGTATGCTCATTCCGGGAGGGTCCACTCCACGAGCTAAGGGGTCGATGCATCAACTCACATGTAGTCCGGAGTTGATGTATCCCAAGATGTACCGTAGTGGTCACTGCAGAAAATACGAAGGATTCTCGTACTATTTTCATCATCGCCGTAGTCGAATCCACTAAGGATTTCTGTACAGTCGTCGTCATCACAGCAGTAGTCGCAGCCAGCTCTAGGGTTCCCGCACACAGCAAGCTCGTTCGGGAGGGTCCGCTCCACGAGCCGAGTGGCTGATACATCAACTGACACATAGTCCGAAGTTGATGTATCTAAAAGTTTTGTATCATCAACAGGAACTCAACGCAACAGACGGCGCGTCATTTGACGTCCGGAGCTCAAGATATGAGTGTTTCCGCTCTGAGGGCCCGGTTGGTTTCATGTACGAACCAACCCAGCCGAACCCAAAGTATCCCGAAACCTTGAGTGCAGTATACCGAAACGACGGTCTCGATCCAAGGATCGCGTTTCCGCTGAGGGCGCGTCGTTCGGAGGCCCGTAGCTCAAGTTACAGGCAATAGACCAAAAAAGTTCCGAAGATGGGGTGTTTGGGCCCGGGCCGACCCGGCCCGACCCCCCCTGGGTCGGCCGAACCGGGTCGACCTGACCCGTTCCGACCCGGCTGGACCCGGTCCGGTCCGGCCAGGGCGCGGCCCGGCCCGGCCGGCCGGCCCGGCTCGGCACGGCCGAGCGGGCCGAGCAACACGGGGGGCACGCTTCCCCCACGTGACAGCTCTGTGGCCCCCGCGGGGGGCCGCTCTGGTCAACGGACGCGGCGATGCCCCGTCCCGAGTGTGCCGGACCCGCGCGGTCGCGCGTCCGCTGGCGCCGCAGGTGGCTTCCGTGGGCCACCAGAGTCGCTCCGGTGGTCCGATTTCCTTCCCGTCTGCGCCGCTGTTCCTCCAGGGTTCCGTTGTTCACTACGGGATCATTAAATCGCCCTTGCGGCATGTTTTGTCGTCACCCGCCAAATCCACACAACAATGATGAACTACGGAGGGTTGTCGGGCCGTGTTCGTTTGGCCCACACCCTCCGCGTTAGGCGATAACAATCGAGAAGAATAATCAACCTGTCAAAAACAATTTTATTAAATAAAAATTGTTCTTATGAATCAGGTTCTTCATTTTGAAAGAAACAATCACGGGAATATAAATCATTTCACAACAACCCCTACCTCGTCAACTCGTCGCACGCGCGTTTTTCGCGGAGTTGATCGCCGTGGAAGGAGGCGATCGTCGCGTCGCGGAAGGGCATCGCGTCGTTGCAGAATACGGTGACACGTCGACGAAATCCAAGGATCAAGAACAAGAGATTAAAATAATAATAATTAAATCCATATTGTTGTTTTAATCCACAAAGTAAAATTAAAGAACCACAATCTCTCACCGTAACGGGTGATCGAAGATTTTCGTTGCGGATGATGGAACGTCACAGAAGAATGTCGCGGGAGAGGAAACGTCGGCGTCGCGGTACATGGCGTCGCGTCGTCGATTTCCGCGGGTTTGGCGTTCTTCATCAGAGGCCGGCATTCTTCGCGTTCTTCGCGTTCTTCGCATTCTTCGCGAAGGAGGATGAAGAACTCTTGGTTTCTGTCAAATCCTCTCAACGAACATTTTTCCAAAAGTCGTGCGTTGGTCTTATATTATTATTACGCCAACGGATTGAAAAACAGGTTAAGAAAAAATTAAATTAATTCATATAATTAATTTAACAAATAAAACAACCCAATTAAATGGTGCGTTAAGAATTTAATAAAACGCGTCAGTTGACTTTCATAATGACGGGTTTTCGCGGGTGTGTTACTTAGCGGAAAAGAAATGGTGGGGCTTGTGTGGGCCCCACCTCACAAATATCCTACCAAGATGGTAGGATATTTTTTGATAGCACCCTATCCGCATCAACTCAGCTTAAGGAGATTTAAGTGACTCCATGTGGCTTCCATGTGGCTTAAGTGAAATAAAATAAAGTTTGTTGTACAATTATTTTATTTCTTAACTTTAAGCCCAAAAATAAAAAACCACACCCGAGCAAACGCTACTCTGGAAGAGGCTTTTCTAAGCAAGTACCAGCGATGCGATTCCATCGGTGCCCTCGGAATTAGATTCCGGGCACCGGTTCAAAAGTTAGAAAAACCCGCTCATCCGTTCATTGAATGTACCCGATCCAAACTTCGAAACATGATTCCGGGCACACCGGGCCTCGGAATCAGGTGTCGTCAGAAGCTGCGCTGTTGTAAAATTTCATATAAAATTAAGAAAAAAAATTCCCTTGAATTTTCCAGGTCATTACATTACTCCCACCACAGGGCTTTACGTCGCCATAAAGCTTCAACACAAACTAGGGATACAAAGGCGGTAGAGCTAGGCGGTAAGCCACCTCGCCAAACCTGCTGAGGACCTGGAAGGGTCCGATGAAGCATGGAGACAACTTGCCACCTTGTACAAAACTCCGCAATCCACGTCGAGGTGAGACATGCCAGAAGACGTGGTCGCCATCCTCGAACTCTAGTGGCATCCACCTTCGGTCAACATAAGACTTTTTTCGGTTCTGAGCTGTCCTCATCCGCTCATGGATGACTTGGACCCTTCTGGTCCTACAAGAGCTGCTGATATTTCTTCCTTGCTGATAAGAGAAATCTGGTCTCATCCCCTGGATGAACACTTCCTTTTCCAAATACAGTCAATTCTGACATGGATGTTACTAATCCATACCAAGGATGACGTCGTAAGGCCTCGACGCTACTACCAAGAGATCTAACCGTTACTCTCGCCTCCAAGGGTTGAGTCACACTGTCGGCATCAGCGTGTGGTAACTGGGTCTCCTCCAGAAGATGTCTCACAAGTGAGGGTCAAGTCAACAGTCTAACCGGAACCTCTTAGTAACACCACAAAAGAGGATAGGAATAAAAACATCACAAAGGTATGCGTCTTTTATTATTGCAGCTCATAATACAAAGACACTACACCATAGCAACAAGGAACTAGAAGTACAAAAGACATATCCACTAGTTCCGCTCCTGTCCATCTGCTCCCGGAGCTCCATGATCGTAGGCCTCAGCTGCCTGAAGCTGAGCTCTCCCATGTCCTTTTGTCCCCTGCGGTCGGGGTGGACCTCCTGGTGGTGGTGGTGGTAACACCCCGAAGCGTCATCCACCTCCAGCTGCATGGACAACTCCCCTGCCATGGCCGCTTACTCCTTGCGGCCCGCCCTGATCGAACCTCTGCCTCTGCCTGGGGGTCCTTCATTCATCTGTTGGTCATCCGTATGGAGGGTCGGACAGTCACGAGCCATGTGACCAATCCCACCGCAGGAGTAACACTGCCCTCTCATCGTAAGTCGTTGTCCACCAAGAGTGCCTTGAACAAACGATCCAAAGTCATGCTTTCAACCACCTGTAGGTCTAATCCTCTTGGAACCCTGCGTCATCTGTCTACTTCCCACTATAGAAGACTCTACCGCATGCCGGCTAGTGGTGGGTCCTGCTGCTGGAGACTGCTCAGCAAGGAAACTCTCCACTAAGAGAGGTCGATCCAACACCCCTGTCTGCATCGGAATGTTGAAGGAGATCATCGAGGCCCTGATCTCATGCCTCAGTCTCTGCTCGAAGGTTCGAGCCCGGAAGAACGGATCCCGTACCATATCGGTGGAGTAGCGCGAGAGATCAGTAAACCTCGCCACGTACTGGGCTACTGTCATGATGCCCTGCCGCAGCTGTAGTAGCTCCTAGATGCGCACCGCTCGGAGGGTGGCTTGGACGAAATCTGAGCGAAAATGTCTCTCAAATTCTATCCAAAGGAGTGATGCCTCGTCGTGCACCTAGAGAATCAAGCTACACCATCTGCCTACTGCCGCATGCAGGATGCTCGCTGCGAGGATCACCATGAGGTCTGATGGTATCCTCACTAGCCTAAAAACTCGAACGACTGCCTCCAGCCAGTCCTCGGCTGCCTGGGGGTCCGTCTCCCCGCGGAACCTGGGCGGTCGCAGGTGCTGGAACTCATGCAGTGCACTAAGGCGACGTGCATCGTCAGCGGCTGGGGCTAGAAGCATCGGTGGCTCAGCGGGTAGAGGTATCGTCGGTGCCTCAGCTGTCAAAGGGCCCTTTGCCGAGGCCTCGTCACTCGGCGGGCTGTCGTCACGTACAACTCTCATAACCCTAGCTGGCTGCCATCATGGGGCCATCCTGAAAAGGAATCAGGTGTGCCATGGTCAAAACAGTATACCTGGTGAGCTGATAGAATTAATCACAAAGAAAACGTGAAACACACATGCAATCAATGTTTTCGTGCATTAAGTCAGAAATCAGAAGTCAGGGTCCTGGTGTACGGATGCGTCGGCCGCCGCACCAACACTGGACTCCCTGGACTGATAACCACACCCAATACGCTAAACACTATTGCTTCACATAGAAAAGATCAGAGTCCTCGGTAGAACCGAACTCCTCTGATACCAATTTTTCACGACCTGTCCTCGGGGCTCGTGTCGTGACTACCCCAAGCCCGCCTTCCATAGGCCAGGGGCTGGCGACTAGCACCAATGCGTAAATCCCGATAAACAGGGAAGGCATTGCCTCTATAATGTAAACAAGCACTACAGAGTAAGAAAACGGAAAAGCAACACTAAGTAAAAACTGTAACAAGATGTGCTGAAAGTGAAAGGGGCCGGAAATACAAGCCCAACTGTAAAGTACAACTGAAAGGGAAAAACAACAACTGAAAAGAAAAGCCGCAGCGTCGAGCCGTCCTCTGGAAGTCCCACATGAAGGGTGGGTACATATAGCCTCCACTGCTCCTCGGGTCCACCTGACCGCTCTGAGTACGTCCCGCCCAGTGGTCCACCTGCAGGTACCGTCCTACTCTGCAAGCCTCCACCACAATCAGCGATGTCTGTCGTCTGCAACCAACACAACGTATTGCGGGAATAGCCCGTGCAGGGGTGTGTATAACCTACTCAGTAGGGACCCCGAGTCCCCCGAAGGTATCCCTAAATCCACAAAGGATAAACCACAAAAGAAAGATACAAACACGAAAAAACAACCGACACTGCTTAGGTATATGCCCATACATATATCTAATTCATCAATCCCTGTTCGGCTCCAACATCTGAGCCCAAGCACAACCCAGTCCACACAGCAAAGCAAACGTATACCCACACAGGATACCTCAACACAATCCACAAAGGAGAGTAAACAGTAAATCCACACAGGATAGTTCAATACAATCCACAAAGGAGAGTAAACAGTAAATACACACAGGATAGTTCAACACAAACCACAACGGAGGGTAACACAAGATTCAGCTCACGTAGGTACTTCTTCGTAAGGCGATAGAGATGATCAGATGCAACCACTGATTCATCTAAGACATCGGACCCACAAAGGATTGGTAGGTACTAACCCCCTCAATGACCCACATAGGATTGATCATGAAGTTGAACCCAAAGCTATTGGGAAACTCCTTCTCCATCATGTACAGTGGTTATACCGCTACAACCAAGCGCTTACCTCTTACCTTGGACTACTGTAGTACCCACCTATCGGGTACTGTGGGCCTGCTGCTTCAACCAAGCGCTCCTCCGTGCCACTACCACCATGCCCTCGTCTATCGTGGGTCTACCACTACAACCAAGCGCTCCCCTATGCCTCTACAACTAAGAGCACCTCTGTCGTGGGTCTGCCGCTACAACCAAGCGCTCCCCTGTGCCGCTACAACCAAGCGCACCTCTGTCGTGGGTCTGCCACTACAACCAAGCGCTCCCCTATGCCGCTACAACCAAGCGCACCCCTGTCGTGGGTCTGCCGCTACAACCAAGCACTCCCCTGTGCCGCTACAACCAAGCGCACCTCTGTCGTGGGTCTGCCGCCACAACCAGGCGCTCCTCTGTGCCGGTACAACCAAGCGCTCCCCACTGGGCTATCCGTAACACAACTAGTCGTTCGATCAGCAGTCGTCAAGTCTCAACCGGCTCTAGGGTTTCTGCACACAGCATGCTCGTTCCTGGAGGGTCCACTCCACGAGCTAAGGGGTCGATGCATCAACTCACATGTAGTCTGGAGTTGATGTATCCCAAGATGTACCGTAGTGGTCACTGCCGAAAACACGAAGGATTCTCGTACTGTTTTCATCATCGCTGCAGTCGAATCCACTGAGGATTTCTGTACAGTCGTCGTCGCAGCAGCAGTCGCAGCCAGCTCTAGGGTTCCCGCACACAGCAAGCTCGTTCGGGAGGGTCCGCTCCACGAGCCGAGAGGCTGATACATCAACTGACACATAGTCCGAATTTGATATATCCAAAAGTTCCGTATCGTCAACAGGAACTCAACGCAATAGACGGTGCGTCAATCAGATGCCCGGTCTGAGAGTTATTGGCTTTTTGTCCTAGGGGCCCGGTTGGTTTTTAAGGAAAAACCAACATGACCATACTCCACATGAGTGAAAACCTCGGGCGGAGTGAGCCAAAAGATCCGTCTCACTAAGAGGAATCCACCAAAGTCGACGGCACGTCAATCGGACGTCTGGAGCTCAAGATATGAGAATTTCCGCTCCGAGGGCCCGGTGGGTTTCGTGTACGAACCAACCCGGCTGAACCCAGAGTATCCCAAAACCTTGAGTGCAGTATACCGAAATGACCGTCTCGATCCAAGGATCACGTTGCCGTTGATGGCGTGTCGTTCGGAGGCCCGTAGGTCACGTTACGGTCAAAAGACCGAAAACGGTCCGAAGATGGGGGGTCTGGGCCCGGTCCGACCGGGTCCGACCCGACCCGACCCGGTCCGACCCGACTGGACCCGGTCCGGTACGACCCGGTCCGACCCGGATGGACCCGGTCCGGTCCGGCCAGGGTGCGGCCCGGCCCGGCCCAGCAGGCCCGGCTCGGCTCGACCGAGTGGCCGGGCAACGCGGGGGGCACGCTGCCCCCACGTGACAGCTCCGCGGCCCCCGCGGGGGGCCGCCCTGGTCAACGGACGCGGCGATGCCGCGTCCCGAGTGGGCCGGACCCACGCGGCCGCGGATCCGCTGGCGCCGCCGCGGCTCCCTCCAGCGGCACGCCGGGGCGCCGCTGGTGGCTTACGCGGGCCACCAGAGTCACTCTGGTGGTCCGATTTCCTTCCCGTCTGCGCCGCTGTTCCTCCCGGGTTCCGTTCATCACTGTGGGATCATTAAATCGCCCTTGCGGCATGTTTTGTCGTCACCTGCCAAATCCGCACAACAACAAAGAACTGCAGAGGGTTGTCGGGCCGTGTTCGTTTGGCCCACACCCTCCGTGTTAGGCGATAACAATCGGGAAGAATAATCAACATATCAAAAACAATTTTATTAAATTAAAATTCTTCTTAAGAACCAGGTTCTTCATTTTTAAAGAAACAATCACGAGAATATAAATCATTTCACAACAACCCCTAACTCATCATGTCGTCGCACGCGCATTCTTCGCGGAGTTGATTGCCGCGGAAGGAGGCGATCTGCGCGTCGCGGAAGGGCTTAGCGTCGTCGCGGATAGGCGTCGCGTCGTCGCGGAAGGGCGTCACATCGTCATGGAATACGGTGACGCATCGACGAACTCCAAGGTTCAAGAACAACAGATTTAATTAATAATAATTAAATCCATATTGTTGTTTTAATACACAAAGTAAAATTAAAGAACCACAATCTCTCATCTCAATGGGTGATCGAAGATTTTCGTTGCGGATGAAGGAACATCGCAGAAGAATGTCACGGGAGAGGAAACGTCGGTGTCGCGGTACACGACGTCGAGTCGTCGATTTCCGCAGGTTCAGCGTTTTCGTCGGAGGCCGGCGTTCTTCGTGTTCTTCGCGTTCATCGTGTTCTTCACGAAAGAGGATGAAGAACTCTTGGTTTCTTTCAAATCCTCTCAACGAACATTTTTCCAGAAGTCGTGCATCTGTCTTATTTTATTATTACGCCAACGGATTGAAAAACATGTTATGAAACGATTAAATTAATTCATAGAATTAATTTAACGAATAAAACGGCCCAATTAAATGGTGCGTTAAGAATTTAAGAAAACGCGTCAGTTGACTTTCATAATAACGGGTTTTCGCGGGTGCATTACTTAGCGGAAAAGAAACGGTGGGGTTCGTGCATGCCCCACCTCACAAATATCCTACCAAGAGGGTAGGATATTTTTGGATAGCACCATATCCTCATCAACTCAGCTTAAGCAGCTTTAAGTGGCTTCAAGTGGCTTCCAAGTGGCTTAAGTGAAATAAAATAAATTTTGTCGTACAATTATTTTATTTCTTAACTTTAAGCCTGAAAATTAAAAACCACACCCGAGAAAACGCAACTCTGGAAGAAGCATTTCTAAGCAAGTACCGGCGCTGCGATTCCATCGGTGCCCTCAGAATTCAATTCCGGGCACCGGTTCAAAAGTTAGAAAAACCCGCTCGTCCGTTCACTAAATGTACCCGAGCCAAACTTCGAAACATGATTCCGGGCACACCAGGCCTCGGAATCAGGTGCCGTCAGAAACTGCGCTCTTGTAAAATTCCAATGAAAATTAAGAAAAACATTTTCCTTGAAATTTACGGGTCTTTACAATTCTAATATAAGTCTTTACTAAAATATTTCATAATTTTGGTTTAAATCATATAGAAGGATATAAAATTTCCCAAGATAATTAAATGGAGTCATTCACTATTATAATGGAATTAGACCTTTGATAATTCCTCTAATAAATACTCTCTTAAAATATACTAACCATTTATTCTCCTCTATTTTCTATTTAGATGTACTAGTATATAGTAGGAGTTCTATAGAGCTCAACCCAAGCATAGGGTGATTTAATTGTCCCTTGGATAAAGAAAATGAAAGAATAGTCTTTTGTTTTTTCCTTAGTCGACCTCACAATGAATTAATTTAATATAGAATCAGATGTAAATTGGTGAAAAATACAATTTTAGTATATATTTATACATGTTTTTGGTTTTACATAGTAGGATGATTTTTGGAATGAGATTTCAAATTTCCACCACAATATTAATCATTTTTTTATTCATAGAATCCTAAATGTTATTTAAAATCCTAGATATAGATATTGATTCTCAAAATCATGTTAATAATTTTGAAATGTTCATCGTATTAATGTCATAATTTATGTCATTATAAATAATTTAAATAATTAAATAATATAGTTTATATAACCTAATATTTTATAATCATAAATAAAAACACTTCATCTGATATATGATATAAAAAATATTCCTACATACAACCATTAATTTCAATGGATTATTTCATATGATATATCTAGTTGAATCATATGACAATTCAAATTTATAATATTTCACATAATGAAATCATAACATTATATCATGATAGAGATACTATGTATATCGTAAAATAAAATTTATTAGTTATTAAAGGTGAAACTATAAAATGAGAATTTTCTATCATTTAATATGATAGATAATCCAATGAGTCAAAACTGATGATATGTATTTTTCATAAAAGGGAATACCTGTAGAAATGTTATTTCAAAAAAATTTCAATTATTAATTAATTCTATAATTTATAAATCATTGAATAATTATAGAACAATTATCATTATTATATTAATTTGGGTGTAATATATTTTTTAAATCTATTCTTTGTAAAATACAATAAATAAAATATAAAATATTTCTCAATCATTCATTTAATAAAAATTAATAATCATAAATATTAATATAAAATATCTTTTGAAATAATATGTAATAAATTTTAGGCCATATAAAATATGTCTATAGGGATATAAAATTTTACATTTAAATGTTCTAAAAAATTAAAGGTTAATGAGATATATAAAACATTTATATCTAATATTATTAATAGTTCAAAAATACTTACTTTTAATTTATTAATTTAAATTACTTTTTTGTAAAATTATATATGCCAAATGAAAAGAGGTTGTTATCAATAATATTATCAATATTTAAATAATATTAAATATGTGATATTTAGAAAATATAAATTGTGAAAATAGTAGAATTGGAAAATAATGTTTTTATATTTCATTTAATATCATATATGTACCTATAATTCCATATAAATGGATGGTTTAATGGTGTTTATTTTATACATAAATAGAAATATATTATATTTATTTGATCATGGATTTACCATAATTGCTGTTTAAAATACAAAGTGTTGATAATTTATTTATTTTCAATTTCATCATAAATCATTTAGCTCATGTTTAAAAATTGAATTTTTAAATTATTCAGTTTAAAACATTATTTATCCATAAATATAAATTTTATATATAATAATTTCTTTTATTATTTAGGATAAATTGTTAAAATGGATCTATAAATTTCCATAAATGTTTTTATGGAGTTACATGATAGGTTTGATAATTGATTTAGTTTTATTCACCAACTACTTTGTCTTGATATGGGATATGTTTTTGAATTTAAAAGGTTGATTACAGTTTTTAAATTTTAGATGTTAGAAATATAATGAAATAGAGAAATCACTTAGTTAATGTAATCATTGGTAAAGGGACTATAGGTTATACTTCTGACTGACCTGTAAGATTATTCCATGACATGATTAGTTGGGGTTGGATATCTATGACTCAAAGATTACATTATTATATATTTTTGACATAAATGATTCTAAATATTTACATGAAATGGTTTCACGAACATTATTAATGAAGTTTATTTTTATGCGTATAAAGATAGTGTGATTTGACTTTTTTAGGAACACAATCTATAAAATGTGAAAAGGGTTGCACATCAGTATTTTTTAACATGTTGATTTGGAGGAAGGAATATGAGTCCAAAATATGTCATTAAAATAATCAATTCATGTTAACATAATACATGAGATAAGATGGTGAGGTAAAATGCTAATGTAAAAATACTAAATTTTAGAGTTCTTCTAATCTAAAAAATTTTTATGTCTTAATCAATTAAACTAGGTAGGTTCTTCCAAATAAGTGTTCCCCAGAGTTATCTTGCGTAACAAAATCAAGTAATGAGTAGAACCTAAGAGTTATTTTTGTTTTTTGGTGTTTCGATTAGGATTCAAATGGTTAACAATCCCATAATAAGGATACTCTTTGAATGGTGTTGGGCTTATCAATGTGATTGATTAGGAAAATAGATTTCTAATCCACCATACTAGAGTCGTATATATTCTAATAGAAAATATTTCCAAATAAAATAGCTATTTGGTGAGAGTAATTCCAATTTGAACTCATTTATTATTGAAATATCGTAATTAGACTACTGGTGGATTTGTAAAATTTAAAAGGGGTCATCATTTCGATGGGTAAAAATGATTATAAATTCTTATTAAATAAATATAAAACATGATAATCATATGAAAAATTATTATTTTACAGATAAATGTAATGATCATAATCAAACATGACTTTGGGATATATATTATAGAATAGAGAATCTGAAATTTTGAAACTTATTAGAATTGAAAAATACATTCAAGTAATTTTAATAAATTATAAAAAATTTCATATTTTATGGATATCAATTTTTTAGAAACCAACTATTAAAGAATATTAAAACATAAATTTATTTTCTTATAATAATCCTAAATAGATTTAATTAATGATCATAATAATTTTAACAAAATATAGAAAACTGAATTTTAGTAACAACTCAAATATTAAATATGGTTAGTTAAGTTAATTTCATGGAGAGACTGAAGTTTTTCATAAGGCACGGTTTGGAAGACATATTCATTGTACAAACATATTTATATTTGTTCCAATAAAAAAATGTATTGAATACCTATTTACCATATTTATTAAATGAGTATGGTATACATGATTCTAAAATCTGATGTCTAGGATTTGGTTTAGTGAGAAAAAGTATTAAAGGGAAATGTTTTATTCTAAAATTAAATATTTGGTAGTCCAATAATCATATTTGGTCATTAAAATATTAAAGATGGTGTCAGTAATGAGGGGTTATATATCCATATGATGTAATTATTTAAGATAATTAATGGGGTTTAAATAACTCAATGTGTATTATATATTAGGTATTAGTGTTATAGAAATCAAATCATTGATTTTGAAGGACATATAATAAAAATTTTACATATAAATAATGTTTTAATTCATAGATTTTCAGAATCATGGAAATGGTTGATGAATATAGAAGTTTGTATAAAAAATCAAACAAAGTGATTCTATATCAATGAATTTAGTTGAGTGGAAGGATTCAAACATAGACATATCCAAATAATGGTTCTGTATTTTTTCAATCGTATTTATCTTATATAATAATAGTAGAAGTTTATAAACTTATAGATTTTAAGAAAAATATTAGATAATGTTTTAATACATGTTATTTCTGACTCAAAAGAATCTATAACATATTTTGAAAATAAGGAAATGATAAGAATGGTTTATATAGATTTTTTTATCAAATTTTATTCAAGAATCAAAGGGAAATAGATCAAACCACCTTATAGTGGAAATTTATAAAGATTAAACTCTATTTTTCAGAACAATGTTCCAAAAAATATAATAGATAAAATATATGGTTATAAATTTTGTACTTTTAAATATTTAATCAAGAAAAACAACAGTCATTTCTCAAAAAACGTGTTTTGTTATATTAACATGATATTTTATATAATATATAGTGTCTATGTTGTTTTAGTGATTTTTGAGTGGAATCCAAATATGGTCATACATATATACTACATATATTTATGTTGAATATTGGATAAAACTCATAACAAAACATTCCACAAAACAATAATGATTTAGTTTATTTGGAGGCTAGATAAAATGCTATATTGTTGCATTAAGGATATTCAATATCAACAAAAAAACTTCCTCGAATGTACACTTCTTAGACATAAACTATGTCACGAACCAACTCGGGTCGACCCTAAACCGGTCACCCATGCGGGTCCGCGACATGAAACGAGAGGTGTTCTCGATCCTCTAGGGATGGCGATAAGTGTCAGGGAATCAATAGAGAACAACATGGGAATGATTTCTCCCAATAAAAATGAATAAAGAAGCTGAACATAAATAGAACAACACAATGTAAATAAACGATACAAAAAAAGGAACGATCAACCACAACCAACTATCTTGGCCATGACCAATACTCCTTGTGACCTCAAGAGTCACTCTCTGAACCGCAACCATGTCTCTCTCATGGCAAGTAACCTCGAGTCATACCTACAATGAAACTAAAAATATGGAAACACTATAGGTGTGAGTATTGAAACCCCTTAGGAATTCCCAACAAACTATTCTCAATGCAGTACCTTTAAATAAATAATTTACTAATTCCATGTTTGAACTAAATTATATAATTTTCTGGTCTCCACACACACATTCATTTCTAAAAAAAGTAACAGTACATTGCCCTTTTAAATTTAAATACATGTTTAATGATTGAAAGGAATACGTGCTTTACATTTTAAAGAATTTTTATTTGAAAAAAATTAGAAATTCGAATTCATGTTGTTAGTAAAAAGAAAAACCACAAACAACACACAACAAACACCAAGGGAAATGGAAAAGAAGTGGAACACATGGGCCAACAACCATACTATACCTTTCAATTATCCACCACATGAAAATAAGCAATAAAAGAAACATTGGTCAAACCTAGGATCTCATGAACAATCCAGAACATACTATACATTTGACTCATCCTGAAGGCATGCCTACTCTAGATGACGTCTTAACACCATAACTCTCGGTATCGCCTTAACTGGCCTAACCGAGGGGGCCAATCCCCAAGAAAAGTATAATTCGTACTTAGGGCAACTAGCCAGTGCGTAATCTAAACTAGTGCAGTAATTGTTTTCAGATGATTCACATACTATGCCATGTTCCCAGTTCAACATGTATAATAAATATCAGTGATTCAATAATGTAAATTATGTAACCAGTCACAATGCACAAACATCACAGGAAACTCGCACAATCTAGGAACACAATATGACCACCCCTGAGTCTACCCAAATAAAGTTTTAAAAATATTCCATTTCATTAAAGTGAAAAACGGGCCTTAACCAACCACTCAACACCAACATTTTTTCAGAAGAAACAACACATGGAAACACATTTACAAAGAATCAAAGGAACACCACTTTCAATATCAAAACCATTTGAAACCTCATTTATGTAATCCATTTTAGAAAGCTGAACAAATTTCCAACCAAAACCATTCTTTTAAATAAACACAATTTAATTATAAAGGTTAACTAGGAATTTTATCAACACTAATTATGCACATATAAAGTAAACACTTCAAGGTAATTCAAAAAAATAGAGAACCAATATCCATAACAACAAACATTTATTCTAAAACTAATCATTTAATATTATTTACCATTAGTAAAAAATTAATAATGTAACAAGAAATTAATAAATTCTAAATATAAAGGCATGTGTAGCGGGTACCTACCTCTACTTGTAAACTAATCACAATGACGTGACATGCGTGGCATTGCCGCAAGAAGCACACATAAGAAGATGACCGCAGAACCGCAGAATTTCATTGCCAATTCGTTGTAACAAAAGTAAAATAATCTAAAACATAGAAACATTGACTAAAATAACTCAAACATTAAATATTTTTAAAATAATTAAAACATCACAACAAAAACATAAAATAATCTGAATGAACTAATGCACAATACTCACATGAACTTCTGTGCAGGTAAAACGACGTGAGAGATGTAGGCAAGGGTTAGTGTTGGGTTTCACTCTATCAAAGGGATACCATGAAATATAAAATGAATGTGAAAACATAGTCTCGGTGATTTCATAGACACCCCACATTAACACGGTCATCGGGTCCCACCCTACTAGGTACCCTAGTTGACCCGCAGAGATGTGGTCCCTGCCATAGGGTACACCCATGTGCCTGAATGGGTCATTTGACTAATGAATGTCCCCAATGTCCATCACTTGTCATTTCCAGTGTTATTTTTCCTCACTCACACACACCCTAAGAAACATCCTAGAAGGTCACCAATCGAGATCACTACTCCATGCCATGAACGTTTAACAGTGCAGTTCATACCATTAGGCTCCCAAAAATGAAGGTGCACCTTATTGACATGAGTCATATCATTTAGTTATTTAACCATTCTCATTCTGGGGTGTCACAATCACCCCTCCATTAGAGCACAACATCCTCATTTTGGGCCTTACTTCTCAACCTAGGCAGTGCATCGTAGTTAAGGCTGGTTTCCTCTTCTGATACCAAATTTGACAACTGGGTCTCGGTGATAGCACATACACCCCACATTAACATGGTCGTCGGGTCCCGGTCCCCTAGGTACCCCAATTGCCCGGAAGACACATGGTCCCCACTGTGAGGTCCACCCATGTTCTTGAATGGGTCATCTGACTAATGATAGTCTCCATAGGCCAACACTTGTCCTTTCTAGTGTACTTTTTCCTCACTCACACACACCCTGGGAATCTTCCGAGATGGTCACCCATCCTGATCACTACTCAAGGCCAAGCACGCTTAACTGTTGAGTTATATCCAAGTAGGCTCCCAAAAATGAAGGTCCACCTTATTGACATGAGTCATATCATTTAGTCATTTAACCCATTATCATTCTTGGGGTGTTACAAACTACTTAAAACCTTTCATCCTGATATCCATAAAGGATACATAAGAAATAGTGAGATCATATGATCAGTAATGGTAAACATAATTGATATCTATCAATGACCATAAGTTAACATATGAAATTTATAATGGTATAAGACCTGTATTATATCATAACTTATTAACAGACAATAATTCAAAGATCATTAATCATAAATTGTAGAAAATATTATTTTCTCAAAAAAATAGCCAACTATAATTATGTGGAATATTCAATAATAAACCATATGATATGATAAAATATCATTAACATATGTCATAAGGTTTTGGAATTCACATAATCACAGAAAATGATTTATATATTAAAGGCTCATTTCTAAGGATACTTTAGTGTAGATGGTTTACTCCCCATTTTTAATGACCCATATTTTAACTAAAGTATGCATTGTTTGTTTATAGATTAAATTAACTTATGTGTCCAATTAATTTCAACCAATAGATTGAATGAGTTCATTATGGTGTCTATGGATTTTTTAGAGACTAGAACACCATAATTTACAAAAAAATGACTGGGTTTCATGGTTATTATAAACTATTTCACACAGACCGCACAATATCTACTAACCATGTGGAGGGAATGCAGGGGAGCAGTAGGAGCCTTAATGTTTTCTTGAAATTGTGAGCCTATAGTTGCATACATGTGCAAAAAAACATCAATGTTTTGACATGGGGATTCTTTTTGTTTTCCCATGGTTTGTGAATGGTTAGAGAAACCATTTTACATAACCGTGCTTCATCTCTAATTTGATATTGGCTTCAGTATAGTTATAATAAGTTTTCAAAAACGCACTTCCAACATGTTTTCCACTTATTTTGTGAGTGAAATTAATATTTCTAATAATGAACATAATTTTCAAAGAATATCATTCTCCCATTCATTTATAGTGGCTAACCATATTCCCTACTCTCGTGATATCTCAACCCCTTTTCCCTTTGGATTCAGATATCTCTCTAATCTGAAGTTTAAATCAATCACCATTGTATGCATCATAACCATCTTGGTAAGACATATAATCCTCATCGTTCATATTTCATTATCTTTTTATATATTGATCTATTTAGGTGAAAGCTATTTTTTACCTATTTACAGGGATTTAGAGAATTTATTCATTTTATTCCAACTTAAATAAAATCCAAGGCCTGTATTGTATGAGGTGTTCTTAATGGCCCTAAGGTAGGTGGTATCATTTTTTTCTTAATATTTTTTTGGTTTAAAAGATTTTCATAGTGTCTCATGTTGTCCAATGCGGCACATCACTATTTAATTGAGTTATTCATATTAAATTCATCCAAATACCATGATATATAATCATTAATCCATGTTTATTTTATTAGAGGATGATGACCTCAGATGTGGACACCCTTGTGGTGTACCCACATGAATTACTTTTAATTTTTTTTATTTAAATATATGAATCACTAATTAATTGAAAATATTGGGTTGTCCTTTTTTTCTCTATTAAATAAATGTAAAATTCAACCCACACACCTCCTATGTGATTTTATTTTATTCTAATTTTAATTACCCTAAAAGATAAATTTCATTTTGACCATCGATCATTCTAAGAGATTATTTGAGCCTACAAAATTGAATTAAATTATTTTAGAGAATTAAATTTATTGATTGTATTGAATTGATTTTTCATGTTTCTTTTTTTCATTAAATGAAATGAATGGTTTAAAAATTAAATATATTATGAAATGGTGGAAAGGCCAATTTTTTTCATGTTTTAATGTATCCTTAAATTTGAATTATTAAAACATTTTTATAATTGATTTTTAAAATTTGTTCAGGAGATGTAATCCATCCTGGATTATATTATTATTATAATTATGCATTTATAAATGCTATGAAGTCATAGTAAGGGTTCAGTTTATCATGAAATTTATGTGATCCCTTACATTGGATGTTGAGCATTACGTCTCACATCATTGACACTATTTGGATTATGGGCTTCATTCACCATGTACCTAGAATTTAGATTAGATAGGATGTATCACCAACCATCCTGAGTGTTTATCATGACGCATCTCTATGTATATGGGATATAGGCAAAGAAACCTGTTCATTGAGCTCATAGAATAATTTAGACTGGTAGTGGATGTCTGTGATAAGACTCGGTCTAGCCATAACCAAGTATTCTAGGTACCTATCCACTTATTTCTACACATTATTTTTTCATATAGAAAGATGAAATATATATAACAATAATATATATATATATATAATTATTATTATTACTGTATATATAGTTATTAATCAGACACAGATTCTTCCCGTGATACAAAAATGGTATAGCTTCCATGTGTCCTTTAGGAACCTAAAAAATGAATCCTTTTATTTATCCATCCTTCTTTTCATATTTTTTATACATGATTCATAGATATGTTCTCTTATTGGATTAATTATAGACACCATTGGTGGTGGGCTGGTAAGATTTTATCTCACACCTTACCCTGGCTGCTTTTTTACCTGAGTAGATTTTTTTCCTATAGGCATGGTTAATGGAATGTGCCATTGTACTTATATATAACATTCTTAGTTTATAGTTAGTGAATAGGAGTAGTGGAATAAATGTATTCTCAAGATGCTAGTGGATTTTTTTTCATATTTATACTTTTTATATAGCATGATTATGTATGCACATACCTTGTCCCACATTTTTATATCAACATTACCTGAATCAATGTATATGACCATTCCTACTAGCTATACATTATTATTTAGCTGCTCAACTATTTAATATTCTACTGTTTATTATTATATAATCATATTCATATGTTTATGGTTTCATATTTTTATGGTTGTGTCTTATGTTCCACTTTGATATGAAGATATAGTGTCCCTACTATACCACCTTTACACCCACACTAGTATTCGGAAACCTCTATCATATATGGGGGAATGATTGAGTAAATGTGACTAACTGGATTGATCATGGGTTATATGGGGACTGGTTTGGGATGTTACAATGTGGTATGATATGTTATTTTTTCATTGACTTACTATTTGGGTATTAGATATGAGACTAATACATGAGGGGATTTTTAGTTGACCTTGTGCCTAGACGTAGCTATCCCTTCGGCTAGGGAAAGCCAAATTACCAGGGGTGGGAAATTGAAGTTATTGATTATTCCAATTAATGTTCTTTTAAAAATAAATATTGTACGATTCTCATGTAATGTGATGTTTTTGATAATGGTATTATTGAAATGATTGAATCTTTTACATAGGCCTAATGAAATAAATGTATTGCATTACATAGATCAATATTGTCAATGAAGGAATAATATGTTAGGCATTTCTTCATGTCCTGCCTACTTTTAGCCTGAATTTTCATGATATATATTATTAGTTCCTTGATTTTGTAATGAAATACATTTATATTATTTTAACGAATTAGAAATAATAACTGACACTTAAAGTGTCTACCTTAACCAAATTTTGTTTTATTGAATAGGTTACAGAACATTCCCTAATTATTTAGTTATAAAACATTTAGACATAGAAAATTGGATACATGGGCTAGACCATGATATGATGTAGGTAAAGTGAACACAATGTTTTTGTTCATAAATAGTATGTTCCCTTATGGATTGGAAATGGTGATCATCCAATTCAACAATTTAATGGTTCGTAAATGTTTAAATAATCCCTAATTGAAATGGATATCAGTCTAAAAATATGATTCTTATTTATAAACGGGAAATAGAGACATTGACCAGAATCTGGACATTGTAATGGGTAGTTTTGATTGTCTCTTATGTTTTTATAGCCTTTTATGATATATCTCTATTACCATTTCTTGACATTAGTATTAGAGGGAGGAGTATAATCTACCTATAAGAAGGCTACACACATGTCCTATAGTTCTATATAAAATCTTTTCAATTGTAAAAATCTCATTTGAGACTTTAATTTTTACATTGTAGTATAATGCCCCTAGGACCTCATCCATTCATACACCCTAAAGGCAGTAAAGACTGTAAACCTGGGGTGGTGGGCATGATCCACTTGTGATTCCTATTATAACGACCCCTATGGAACATTTTTCTATTCCTATCATGGGCACTGATAACCAATTTTGATGTAGATTTCTTCATATGTTGTAGAATATAAATGGTGGTGTCCCTCTAACCCTATGTGTTCTTGCGTTTTCTTATGAATTATTGAAGAAACATCATCCCACATTTTTTGGGGATTGTGGTCCACATGGTGGTGATTCATTGCTCGAAGCTATTCATCCTATATTCGAGCATTCAAATATTCATATAGAGTGGATGCTCATCCTTGAAGCATATATTCTATTGGATTCTACAAAGAAGTGGTGGAATATTACTTCTTATGAATATCAGTATAGAGATATGATATGGGTGGATTTCCAGGCCATGTTTTCTGATTATTTCATTCCCCTGACTCTGAGTGTAGACAGATCTAGATAATTCAAGAACATCTAGAGTCTTAGTTTTTTTGTTATGGAATACGTTTTTCATTTTACAGATAGGTAGTGGTATTTTCCTCATCTTCCGAGTGACGATCTCATGGACTCCAGTCAATTAGATGATGGGCTGGTATATGCCATCTGATCATAGGTCAATTCTTTCATATTGTCCACAATTTTTGAACCTTCAACCAAGCCCTTATTGAATTAATAATTCTGAGGGAATCTAATTGTGTTAGTTAGATAGGATGAGCACCACAATCTATCAGTCATTATTCTGGTGGATATAAGTGTTTCTTTATACATTCTTGCGTGGGTTATAGCATTCCGGCTCCTCATACTGAAAGATTCCTGATATATTATCAGTATGGAAATCCATGACATACTAAACCATAGTTCTTATGAAATCTACTAGATAGTAGAGACTAGGGAATGATGGTCCAAATCTGACATTTCTATATACATTTTTCATAATCACCTAATTAGAATGGATCTACTCATACCCCACGTCAAATAGAAGTGCTATTAGGATAACACTACAGAGGAAGTTGAAATAGAACCCACTAATAAAGATGAGGTAATGGTCGAGGTAGATGTATTCGAAATCATGGTTCTCAGTGGCAGTTGTGCTGGCTTGCTACGTATAATCATACAGTGACACACAGTTTTGGTATGGGCTACTTATATGTAGTACATCTTATGCTAAAGGATCATAGCGCCATACCATATATTACATGAGGTTATATTATAGTAACATACACATTAGTTTCTAATTAATTTTACACTGTTGTGTCTCACTAAATTATCTTTGAGACTATTTTGGGGAGTATGGGCCTCGATATTGACCAAATTCAGCAAATTGTGATGCCTGAAACCCCATTTGGTATCTGATCAGAGTGAGTACACCATTGTATGTATTGTCCCCTTGAGATAAATGGATACCTCTTACTATAGAATACTAGCATCCTCGTCATGAAGTGCATTGACGTACTAATCACGATGGACAAGTTAGTTTTCTATCATGCACATATAGACTACTATCTTCAATGGATGACATTTACATCACCAGAGGGTGGTTGTAATGTACATAATGGATAATAGTATGTGAAATATACAGGACTAGGACCCGAGTAGTAGAGGATGTGTAGTGTGATTTTACATATCGATAACTTTATATTAGAGTATTTATGGATTATATACAACTATTTTCCCTCTGATAGTGGTATATATTTGAGATTTCATTCCTAATGACTTTACTAGTCTACCTCTATTGTGATAGGTAGAATTCAGAATGGAACTAGTGATAGGATTAGCACAAGTGTCCATTATTCATTATTTAATGGAATTGGAGGAGATTATAGAACTCAATAAACCATTGGATGACTTAGGGTATAAAATATTTATAGGCCCATCAGTTATACTTAGGATTCCACATTCTTTTCGCAAAGGTAGTGTATAGTACCCTCATAAATTGCCTGGATTACCATCAGTTCAACCATATCACAATAAAGAATTGATATCCATTTCCTCAAATAGATGACATCATTGACCAGAACTATGTAGAGATAGTGTTCCAAAAGATACATCTAAGGTTGTTATATCATTAGGTGCATGTAATTTCATCAAAAATTACTCAGAGAACTTTTGGCAGCAGGTATGGTGTATATGATTACCTAGTCATGTCATTTAGTGTCACAAACATACCTACAATATTTATGTCTCTTATGAAATGAGTTTTACAAGAATTTGTTTATTTATTTTTTGATAGTATTTATTCTTCATATCATAGTGTATTCATTCTCCACACACGAGCATGCCATCCATCTGGAGATTGTGCTGAATACACTGACAGAAAATCATCGCTATGCTGAGCATAGTAAATTTTGCTTTTGGACTAACAATGTCCACTTCCTAGGTTACATCATCATGAAGTCAGGTGATTCAATAGACTCATAGAATGTTAGAGCTATTGTTTCCTAGGAATATCCCAAGAAAATAACTGACATATGGAGTTTGTTTGGGCTAGCTTGGTTTTACATACACTTTATCCATGATTTCTCACATCTTTTAGCATTGTATACAGACTTTAAAATGAAAATTTGAAATTCATATGGATAAAATATTGTGAATCATTTTATCAGGAGTTGAATGGAATTTTTATTGTGACAATGATACTGATTTTATAACTGGTAGATATGAGCTATATAGTCTACTTTGATGCATTAGATAACAATCTTAAAGCTGTTTTGATGAAAGATGAGTGATTCATCACATAGAGATCTCATCAGTTGAATAATCATGATCAAAATTTCCTAATTTGTGACCTCAAGCAAGATACATTAGTTCATGATCTATGATTTAGGAGACACAATCTGATTGGATATCAATTTTTGGAATACACTGATCATAAAAACCTCATGTAAATCATTAAATAGAGATATTTAAAGATAAATAAATAAGTGGGTTGATTAACTACATTATTTTGATTTCGATCCACCATATTCAAATGTTAAAGGTAATTTTGTAGTTGATGCTCTGATCCATAAGACTGATGTTTGGGAAATTGAGGAAGCTAGTGGAAAATGGTATCTGATTTCATTATGATGGAAGATTCCTAAGGGAATGAATCTAAAATGATGAATCATCATTATGTTTGAAAGTAGATAGGGATGATTATATTCTATTACATGGGTGTGTATGGGTCCCAAAAGTCATAGGAGAGGATATGATGCATGAATTTAATTACTCCTCTTGGGGGGTTCATCCTAGTGTCACCAATATGTATAATGAACTCCAACACCACTATTGGTATCTTGGTATGAAATGGGGGTTTCTATCATTATGAATTGGTGTTCCACTGATTTTCATGTGAAGGCATAAAATATTTGTCTCATAGTGATTTCGCAGTCATTGTCCATTCCCGAGTGGAAATGGGATAATAATTCAATCAATGATAGGAATAGTTTTCCTAGGTCACATCATGGAAAAAATTTTGTTTGGGTTTTCATTCATCACTTTATGAGGGTTTCATAGTTGTTACATGAGTGAGATACTTTAACATTAGATGAGATAGGGGCTATTTTCTGGGGAGGTTGTACGTCTTTATGGAGCTTCGTGATCTATCATATCTAATAGATATTATGTCATTACATAAAAATTATATCAGGGGTTAAAGAATTACATTGGTATATACATTCTTCTAATAAGTTCAAATCACCCACAGACTGATAGACATACAAATAAGATGATTTGGGTGTTTAAGGACATGTTATATATATGCATCCTTGAATATGGGGGTTACTAGGAGGAATAAATTCACATAGATGAATTTTAATTTAATTTTAGATTTTAGTATACTATTGTGATTGATCCTTATGAATCCTAATTGGAAAGTCCATTTTTTCGCCTATTTTTTGGCTAGTGGTGGTGTAGTCATCCAATCATTGACTACATCTCATGCAATGGAAAACAGAGCATGTATAGTTAATAATAGAAACCATGATCAATGCTGCATACAAAGAGCAATTTTGTTCCAACTGACACTCATGAACTCTTGAGTTCGAGGATGAAGATCAGGTTTTTATTCGATTCATTCAGAGTTAGGGCCGTAGACATTTTCAGAGGTTGGTTAAGCTCTCATAAATGATTATGGGGACCTTAAAATTTGTGAAACAAATTAGAACAATGGTGTACGAATATGACCATTTTTTGAGTAATCTCTCGATCATTTTTAGTTACCCTTTTCCATTTTTAGATTTATTTTGTTTGATTTTATCTTGGGTTTGTTTGGGTGAAAATTGGATAATTTTAGATGGAAGAGGGGTAGTGCATAGATGGTGAATAGTTTCCCCAACCGTGTAACAAGCCCAAAAAACAGTATGAACCCAGATAGAGGGGATTGCCATGGACGATGCATGATTTTTTAAATATTTTTTCCTTTTAAATGTAACTATGTGAAACCCTTGGGTAATGTTTATTTTTAGTGCCAAATATTCTCTTTGAACAACAATACATACTAATGAGATTTAAATCACGTAAAATTACAATAAAACCCATAATCATCGTATTATACCACAAAAACACCATTTAAACCCATAATCATTTTTATCATTTTTTAAGTCTCCCATAAAAATTCCAATAACTTAAAACATCCATTGTTGTCTATTTGAAATACATATTTGAGGTACACACCTCTTCTGATATGATAATCTCATCCCATTTGGTTTTATAACCTGCTCAAATTTTTCATCTACACTTTATGGGATGTTTTCCACTAATATAATAAGTTTTAGATCTAGGATTTATAAATCATTATCAATTTGAGCTCACTTCTATGATTTTATACAATATAACATTATTTTTTTGGGTTTACCTTGCTATTTTTATTTGAGGGAAATTCTGTTGGGTGATCACTAGAAAACAAATTGAGTTAGGTGATATAAATTAAATTTCCATAATCATTATTTCTGTTGGGTATATGAGTTGTTAGATTTATATGGGAGCATTGACAATTGAATCTTCAATTGAATAAATTAATAGATAAATTTATTTTTGGAATATGGAATTGAAATAATTAATTAGTGAATTAGTTAATGGAATGTGTTATTGTGTAATTGAATGGGATATTGGGATTGGGAATTAGGATTAATCAATTGTTAAATCAATTAATTGATTTATGTTATTATAGACTTGAAATTGAATTAATTAATTGATTTTTCTCAGTTTTTAATTTAATGATTAATTGAATTTTTATTTTATTAATTACATGGTATTTTATTTTTGGTTAATTAACATGATTATAAATTTACTAAGAACGTTAACTATGATATTTTTAAATGACCATTAATTATTTAATGTTACACATGATTAAATAAAGATAAATGGGTTAATTGTTATTTTTAACATTATTCCATGTGAATTAATATGTTGAACCATGATTATATGATTAATTGAAATGCTACAATTTATTGATAATTACCAATAATATCATTACTATTGATAAATCTTCATTGATGTGATATATGTGACTTTTTTATATAGGTTATAATCATGTGTGGGACATGGTATGATACATGAAAATACCATTTTGATAAATTGATTTATGTTGATGAATGAGACATGATTTGTTGCATTAAAAGATTATAGTCATAAATTGACTTAACAATGACAATGGGACATTGTATTTGGCCTCAAAATACCATAGTTATAATTGAGTGTGGGACACATAATACTTCTTCAAAATCCCACATTTTATTTTTCAATAAATGATTGTAGGATAAAATCTATTGCTTTAAACCCCCATGGGGTCCTAAAAATAGGGACATATACCCAAATGGGATTCATTGGGATACGGTTCTAATTGGTTGTATTATAATTTGAATTGAAATGGGTAATGAAAGACCGTGTGTTATAATTAATTGTAAATTTAATATGTGATATGGTTTAGACAACAACATAGCCCAATGTATGTAATGGTTGGTACAAGTGTCATTCAGAACCAGGGGAAGATTATGTCGTTAAATAGAGATTAATTGAATAAATGGAAATTGTTTACATTATAGCTTTTTAATTTATGAAATATCATATAATTTTATTTAATATATATTCTTTTTGATAGTATCGGTGGTTTTCCACTGAGCTGTAATCACATCATACTTAAAATGCCCAATCCACCCCAAAATAGACTTCATGTTTGCAGGTAAGGATATATGAAAATTCCATGTTTTAGATGACTGATTTATAATGGATAATGAATTAGAGAACATTAATTGATTCATTACCTTCTTGGGATTTTTCTGTGTCATTATTTATTTTTGTTTTTTCATCATGACACCAATCACATACTCCAAATGACATGTAACTATTTTAGTTTGTATATTGTATTCTTGTTTTAGTCAACACATGATAATTGTTTATTCTGGTTATTGGTTATATCATTTGTCTACAATTTATTTATTTATATTTTGTGCAACATAAATAAATAGGATATATTCACCTGATCATTGGTATTTAACCCTCAATACATGTTTGTAGCCTCTGGCGTATGAGGATTCATGATGGAGGTCATGTAACCGACGGTCTTGGGGATCCAGTGTGTCGTTTCATAGTTAGGAGGACACAAAGTGGTATCAAATAAGGGTTAATTTTATTTTCATTTTTTATTAACATATTGGAATGGTACATAAGATAATATGATGTGTTTGGAATTAGATAAGTGATAATTCATGAAAGTAGCTAACCAATTCATGAGGGTAAAATCTATGTACCCAAGGCGGGATTACTGTAATTGATGTGTATTGGTACAATTGACACTCTTACACCTCGAGTGATGAAATTTTTGTATATAAATATTTTTTCTAAAATTTTATAATATTTTAATCATAGATGTGTAACATAGTATAGTTGATTATAAAGGAATTATTCAAGGATCACATTATTATTTTGTGACATGCATCATTTTAGGCACGCATGTGAAAACAAGTTTGGGAAATTTTTTGAATTAAAAGGTTTCACTTTCTTTTGTAACTAAAAATAAAAAGGATACTAATATGAATTCAAAGATATAAAATGATGAAATATGTGAATAAATAGGTGTCTAGGGAGAAAATGACTATGGGAAATGAGTTTCACCCTTATTAAGAATGACCTATAAGTATGATGGTTAATGATAGTGATATTGTATCCATTTTGAAATCGTGGTGGGTTTTCATAAATGATGTGTTATAGATTTTTTGAAACCATATTTTTAAATGTTTTGTTGTCATGTTTTTTTTTCATAAGATGTTAATGTGGAAATGTAGAGATAATACACCATGACGATGTTTGATGAAAGGAGGAAATGAGACTATGGCGGGAAATAATCCACCATTAGTGGAATGTAAAGAATTGATATTTCTAGATGAATAGTATGAAGAGGAATTATAGGAAACAAATTTTTACTTAAGGATGATTATGGAATGATACCTAGGTTATGTTTTGAAAACCATGTCTGATTAGATGTGGAAATTAATGTTTTATCACCCTCCAAAATTTAATGGAGATAGGGACCAGAGGAAGTAGAGTTTTTGATTTAGTATATCCAGACGATTCTGTCAATCCAAGATGAACCCACTATGAAGAGATTCAAGTTGGAATTTTACATTTTATATGGTCAAGAGCAGTGATGGTGGTACATCTAGAATCGTGATGGAAAACTAGAGGGCCATAATTGTAAGGAATTTTAGGGATGTTCTTGGAGCAATTTTATCCTAAGATGTTGAGGATCGAGAGAGTGGGGGAGATCATGATGCTAAATCAGGGGAGTATGTCCATGAGGGTAAATGTCACATTCATGATCTATTTGGAATATATTTTCATTTAATTTATATTATTTCCTGTTGTGTGGGATTCCCATGCATTTTCAGAGGAAATGGTGGGTTTTCAAGATTTGGGCCAAACTGTGAGCCCATTTGATGATTTAAAAACAAATTATATTTCTTTGTAACTCCATTGATTTTCAAAAACTTTTAATCCATTATAATACCCAATTGGCTTCAACTGACATATTAAAACCACCGTATCCATTTTGTCCCCTTAGGAATCCATAATCATGGTGGATTTGGTGATTTATTCTAGCTTTGGGGAAACCCGTGATCCCATTTCATGTTTTACAAAAATCCTTCATATCTCACTAAATTTTTACTATTTTTTGGTGACTCAACCTCTAAAAAATGTTCATCATACCTCGGAGTACCTACCATGTTTTTTCCATATTTGGAGCTCATCTTCATTGGGGATTAGGGACAATTTTATCAAGATTTCTAAAATCACCTAGATTTGAAATGATTATTTGATTATTTCATAACTACATTAATTCGTACTATTTTCCCATAGTATAGTTCCAAGATTACCTCCTAAGCCTTTTCCTATCCTCCATAACAGTTTTGGCTGCTAGAAGATTCACTTATTGGTTTATTTGAGGCAATTTATTCAATATCTCCCAGGGAAGTGGGTTTCATAACATCATCCACCCATTTTATTAGGGTTTCTTCCATTTCTTCTTAAAGTTACAAATATACAGAATGTAGTTAATCGAACCTTGGGTTTTATCGTGGGTTTCTTGTTATAATTATATGGTTTTAGGTTTGAATTAACTCCCTTGTGGTGTGGTGGTGGGGTAGTTGAACTTTTAGAAATTGGTTTTTTTGGACACTTGTGTTAGGTTATTCCATATGTAAGAACTACTAGATGAGATATAATTTCATGATTTCTATTTCTATCAAACCAATTCATCAGTTTTATTATTGAAAATATTATTTCTGGTGGCATTTTTTAGGTAATTGACTCTTAATTGCCATGTTATGTGTGAAATTGAGTGTTTTTATATATTCCTTACATGTTATAACATTTGAGGCTATTTTATAATTCTTGGAAGGTTATTATTAAAAAAAATTCTACTAAAAATTCTAGATTGGGGTAATATTAATGTTTATTTGGTTTTCAAATAGGACGTTTAGATGGATTTTTTGTTCAATATTTGGTTATATTCCATGAAAATGTTTTATGGAAATTCTAAATAGTTTATTGAGTAATATAAACTGTGTTAAGCATGTGTAGATAGTACATTAATTGTGTATAACCATAAAAGGTGTTTTTTATAAACATTTAATTTTTTAACATGTGGGAATTTTTTGAGAAAGAAGTGGGAAACCCAGGTATCTAGGTGGGAGGATGTGTAATAGTATGCAAGTGAATTGAAGTGGTTTTGTCCCTATTTCACATAGCCTATTGGAAATTGAAAACACTAAAAAACTATAATGATGATGATTGGGGACCACTAGGTAATGGTTATGTTGCCTACTAATGGCTCATGCATGAGAATAGATATTGTTATGGTTATTTCACACCGAGATACAAGGTGTATGGGGCTCGAAATTAACCCGTCCCTAGAAAAGATCTCAACATTAGCTCACATTGACTCTTTTGTATTGATCACTAGCTAATGGTGTGTTTGGATAGAAATTTATGTATCTCGGATTTTTTATTTAAATATGTTCATCCTTTAAAATTATCTTTTGAAAATGGTTTACTTTTAAAAGATTAATGCTTTAGAAATTATTACCATCATTTATTGGTTATTAAAATTTCCATGTTTTTATCATGTACTGCATACTATATGGAATTATTAGGTGGTATCATATTGGTATTAGGCTCACAGCCTAATTAAACCTTATTTTGTATGTATACATGATCATGTTTTACACAGATAAAGGCAAGGCCTTGGGTGATGGTGGATCTATTTGTTTGTTTCCTTCCATGGTGCGGTGTTGTGGAGACGACTCGTGGGTGATCAACCATTTTAATGTGGTGTTCCTATGGCTTTTTTTATTCTACCTTTATATATATTTGTACCTATTGTGTCATTTTTAAGACTATTTATTAAGTTCTAAATTTTATTTAAGTCTTATTTGGTTGGTAATTTTCAGATTTGATAGATTGATTGTTTTTTGTGGTATTATGTGTCCATACTCAGGTAAATCGTTCCCAAACAAATATTTGTGATACCATGGAACTTGTTCCTGCCTATGGGGGTGGATAATTAACTTCATGAATTGTCATGGTCTAGTTAGGGTTCCAATTTTATGGGCGACCAGATTCAGTTCGTGGTAGACAATGCTCGAAACATTACTCATTTCCATTTATTTGACCTATCAATAGTCGGTGATGATGACACATCATAAAAAAAAGTATTTTAAGGTTATTAAATATAAAATTAAGTCCAAGGTGAGTATATTCAAGTTGATTAAAATTTCAAAGGTATTAAATCAACATTTCATGTCTGAGGGTACCTGAACGCGTCTTCTAGTGGGAGACAAATGATTTATATTCATTTTTCAGAAAGTAAAACACCTGAAAGTATGAATCATTTCTGTGATATTATTATATATGGTGATATTATGATGAGAGTACGAAGGGAAGGGTATGTTTCACATGAACTTACCAGAGTTTTTTTCACCCATGAGGTTGGTTGTGTAACATCTGTAGAAGGTGCCTCTGTCTACTGATAGAATGTTGAGGCTATGGTAGGATAGTACATTTAAGTATATTCTGTAGAATCCCACAACTAATGTGTAATTTTAGAGGAACTTGATAGAATGATAGTTTCAGAAGGTGATTTTCTACACTATATTAGTCTAGCAGTTGGAGTTATACTTTCCATGGTTGTAGAGCCAGTGGATAAGGTGTTTTGGGAAAGAGATCCTATATCAGTATAGTGGTGTAGTTTAGAAGACTCAAACTACATCATAAGGGATATGGATAGGATAGTTGCATGTAGTTAAGCCTACATTGGTAGATATCAAGGTTGGACCATTGATATTTATAGGCACTACTCTTGTAGCTTCTACATTTTCTAGTGCCTTATTTGATACATGTTCCTCTCATTCCATTATATATTCACAAGTTGTGAATGGTTTGTGCTTTGAGTGGGAGTTCATGAGTGGGGTTATGATGATAGATACACCTTTGGGAGTATGGTATTGAGATATCAATTCTTGTAAGGGGTTATCACTTGAGGTTAGGGAGTATCAATTTCAGTGGGACATTTACATCATTGATATGTTATGTGCTGACCTAACGGGGGTATGCATTGTATAATAGTATGCCTACTACACATTTATTTCTATTATAGAGGAGTGAATTTTATATCTTATAATGGTAAAAATTATTCTCTCCATCGAGTGTGGGATATCATGGAATGTCATGCATCAACATTTCATCAGCAACTAGGGAGATCACCACCCAATTTACTAGTCTCATATTGGATAATTGGGTGGTTAAAGAATGATTTCCTTCAACCCATAGTAGTCTAGTTTTAGGATGATTTTTGTAAATAGTTTCTTTAGATCCAATACTTGGGAGAGAAGTGGATTTGATATTTGATCTCATGTCAGGGGGATCATAATGTTTCCACTCCACTATAAAGAATAGAACCAAGCCGGAATCAAGACCACAAGATATAACTAGAGGAGTTGTGGATACATGTTTTATCAATCTGAGTATGTCCAGATAGGGTAATTTAGTTTGTATTGCAATTAAGAATGATGGGAATCTATACTTATGTGTTGATTATCATATGTTGAAATGAATGACTATGAAGAACCATTATCCACTTTCGCATATCAGTTATCTGTTTAACCAGTTTTAGTGGATGTTGAATTTTCTCCAAGATTGAAATGATGTGTTTTTATCATAAGTTAAGAGTGCCACATGATAATATAGCAAGGAATTAATTAATAAAACTTTAAGGACACTATGAGTTCTTCATGATGAATTTTTGGTAAATTAACACACCAATTGTGTTTATGGTCCAAAGGAAGAGAATCATTCATTTGTATGTAGAACAGTTTGTGGTAGTTTTTCTATATGAAATTTTATTGTACTACATGCCTCATGTTGATCATTCCTAATAACATGACAATTTCCAAAGTACACTAAGAGATAATATGAAATATTACAGGCAATATATGTGTCATTTATGTATTTATTTGGTACACTTCTTGGGTCACATCATCTCCATGGATGGAGTGTTAGGGGATGTAGATAATTTTCAAGTAGTGGGTTCATAGAAGTATCCCAAAATTATATTGATATTGGTAGTTGTCTATGGTTAGTGGGATATTATTGGAGATTCCACCATGAATTTTCTTTACCATAAACACCACATTAAGTTATGACAATGAAGGGGTTAAAATCAAAATGGTATGGAGCATTTTAGAATGATTCCTACGTGATGAAAAAGCGCTCCAAAATGACAAAAAGGTTGATCATACTCGAGCCATGTGAAGAGAATATGGGTTTTTATGTTTTTAGGATTAGATATGTTGCACTGTTGATATACTAAGATCATGTTATTGCATATGGGTTTTGAATCTAGAGTCCAAATGAACAGAACTACACTACACACGACCTCATGTTTCCTGTAAGCAGCATTACATGTGGGATGAAAGGTTTAGTATATTTTCTAACCACAAGATATTAATATATATATATATATATATTCATTGTGATAATTTATTCTCTAGTTTTATATATGTGTTTATTATATGTAGTCATTTTATTTTGAGATATTATATACATATGGGAAATGAAATATTTTTGTTGATGATTTTTGCTAGAAAAATCAGACTCATGAGACTCAGGAGCCTAGTACTAAGAGGAATGTGAAGGATTTACTAGTTAAGAATCATGTTGTAGTTTAGGAGGATGAATAGAAGATGACTCTCATATCCTTTTAAGAGGATTAGTCATGTTTGATCTAGATCACATACTAGATGTATAAGGATCCAGAGTGTTTTCCATGAGTGGAAGCCTTGACGTTTGGGAGACACCTTCTGATGGGACCATGGATGAGGACGAGGTAATCTATGACAAGAACCAAATCATTGTGCATATGTTTATATGATAGGAGATAATGAATGATTTTAATTCCAAAAATTGGGTGGTACATCTTGGTGTGAACAAAATGTTCAACAAACTAAGATGAAAATTCTGGTTTCTATGAGTGAAAAGGAGATAGAATGGATTTCTTCACAATGATACTGATATCAATAGGTTATTTCCAAGCACCAAAGACCAGATGGTTTACTACATCCATACACCATTCATTAATGGATGTGGAATGACATTACCATGGTTTTTTTAGTGGGCACCACAAGGATACCTCGGATGCATAACCCTTTTTGGGTGATTATGGACCATTTGAAAATGGTAGAACATTTATTTACAATACCATAAACCTTATAAATGGATCAATTGAGAGAGTTTTATGATTGGGAAATACTTTTTCAACATGGGGTTCCATAATCTATAGTTTTATACTGTTACACAGTTTTACTTCTCACATCTAGTATAGATTATAGAATTCTCTTAGCAAACATGTTTTATTGAGTATGAATTTACACCCACAAACATATGGGTAATTATAATGTATAATAAAAGTGATTTTGTATGTGATTAAATTGTGTGTCCAAGAGAATTGGGGTATTGGGAGAATCACCTAGTATTATAAGAGGCATCCTAAAAGTTTTTAGGGAAATATTAATATTGAACCATATGAAGAATTTTATAGAAGAACATTACAATAAACTATTTTCTAATTAGAGGTAGTTGAGTCATATTTGAAGGGATTGAGTCTCATGTAGGAGATTTTAGAACAGTTTCTGTTGATTCAAAGGAGAATGGATATGACTCAACATAGACAGAAGTCACATGATGATTGATGTTGTTTACTGCTTGAGTTTGAAAAGGTTGATCATGCATTCCATTAGGTTATTGATTGAATGGTTCACCACATGATACAAAGAAAGTAAATGTTATCACCTAGGATTGTTGGACCTTTTGAGGGTGTGGAGAGAATCAGGTTGGTGGTGTACTGATTGGCTCTTCCATAGAGGTATAGTTTCATGCCAGACATGTTTCACATGTCACAACTTCTACAGTATAACCCAAAACCTTATCCTGTGATCAATCTAGTTGAATTTGAACTTCAGGTAGATACATCCTTTGTGTAGAATCCGATACTGGTGTTTGATCATAGTGAAAAGGTGTTACAATGAAATACCACATGAATAATATGTCTATTATGGATAAATCGACATGATCAGGTGGAATATTGGGGGATAGATGTAGATGATTGGCATAGTATAATGATATTTTTAACCTAGAATATAAGAGATTCTTGGGAGTACAGCTTGAGGATTATCTTTTATAATGACGTGATATTATAAAATCCTGAACATTTTTGGAGATGTGTCAAGATCTTTTTTAGGTACCGATTTTCCCTATTTTGATAAATTTTTGTTGGTGATTTATCTTGGGTGAATATATGTTAAAATTAGAGAAATTTGGAAGGAATCAGGGTTGTTCATAGTCAGATCACGATTTGAAAAATCATACACTCATACCAACAACCCATGAAAACCCAAATAGAGGGGATTTTCAAGTCTAGTGAATGGTTTTTCTTACTGTTTTCCCTGTTTGTTATATCATTATGACACCCTTAGGTTATTGTAATAGTAATGTGCATTATTAGGGAAACGGTGCCCCCTCGAGCATCAGACAATATGCATGGGATTTAAACACCCTAAAATTAATAAAAAAACACCAACCCCTATTTTTTACCCCATAATTTCCTAGATTGATGTATTATAATTTAATTTAAATTTTGGAGGCTCATGAATGGATTCCAAGATCTTTTGACCTATCTTCCTAGAGATTTGAATCCTGAATTGAAGATACAAACATCTCCTAGTAATAGAATATCATCTAGTTTAGTTTCCCATCCTTCTTAGGCTCTATTTCCATCATTAAAGGGGAGTTTTTCCAATTGTTATTTTTTAATCTATGTTTTATGGATCTTTATCCTTTTTATATTATTTCCATGTTTCGATTCATGATATTGTTATTCAACATGGTTTTGAACATTTTGTTTCAATTGGTGGAATTTCAATCGGGAAATCGCTCTTCAATGATTTGATTTGGGTGGACTAAATTCAATTCATATAGTGTTAATTTCAATTGATTCTATATGTTGTAACATTTAATTGGATAACTATGAATTAAATAATGAATTTATTATATTAATTTATTAAAAAATTTAGGAAATATGGATTTTTTAATTAATAAGTGAATTAATTAATGGAATGCCTGATGGTGGAGTTGAATGATATTTTAGGATTGTGAATTTGGATTAATTAATTGTTAAATTAATTAATATAAATTTGTGATTATTGAACTATAATTGTATTAATTAATTATTAAATTAATTAATATATTTTTATGATTGTGGAGTAGATTAGATGATTTATTGTTGATATGATTAATTACTTATGATTTTGGGTTTTGTCAATTGATGTGATTGTGAATTTTTTGACAATATAAACTATGAGACGTTTGACATGACCATTAATGTGTTAATATGAGACAAGATTAAATAATTATTAATGTTTTAATGATGACTTATCACATTATTCCGTGTTAATTAAAGTGTTTAACAATGATTGATTAATTAATTCAAATGGTAGACTTTATTTACAATTTTTGGAAAGGGAGTTAATTTTGAATAACCTTTGTTGATGTCTTATATGTGATTTTTTGATAAATATTTCAATACTATGTGGGAGATGGGAAACCTCATCAAACCCCATAGTGATAAATTGATTGATATTCATGTGTGGTACATGGATTGTTGCATCAAAATTCTATAGTGATATATTTTTTTAAAATTTTGTGTGGGAAATGATATGTTGTAGATAAATCCAATAGTGATAAATGAATGTGGGAAATAGATTACTTTTTTATAAGGCCACTTTTTGATTAGTTGATAAATGATTACAGGACACATACTACTACCTCAAAAGCTCGTGGTGTCCTAGGCATGGAGACCTAGACCCAAATTGTTTGCATTGAAATATGGTTATAGTTGGCTGTATAATGAATTGAAATGAAATGGATAATGAAATGGAATTTTTTATAATGAATTATGAATTGAATATGTGATATCTAAAAGACATTTTCATGGGTAAATCTAGGTATTTATTGATACATTTTCCTCGAGATCATAATGATGTTATGTGTTTAAATAAAGAGTAATTTAATAAATGTAAAATTTTCACATTATTGATTTTTTTGTTACTCATACAAATCAATAAAATAGTGTTGATAGTAGAATATTTTAGACTCAATTAGTGGTGGTTTACTGTTTTTTCTCACACTATACTTTGGATGACTGATCAATAACTGATTAGACATCATGATTTCAGGAAAAGATAAGGGTAAATTCATTGTATTAGAGGACTGAGTTTGGATGGAGCATAGACGGGGAAACCAGACATGATTCAAGACCCTCTTGAGGGTTACTAGTGTCTTAATTTATTTGGGTTTATTATATGGACAACTATAACATACATAGCATTACAAATATACTAATATATATTGGATATTTTATTCTATGTTTTGTTATCATGAGACAATACTTTTATGGTTATTGGTTATCTCTTTTGTCTATTGTTTATTTATTTCATCTATTGTGATACATTGATAATGAGGCTATGTTATCCCAATTATTGAAATTAGTCCATTATTGATAGTTTGTAGCTTATGGAATATTCGGAGGTGTTCATATGGGCATGTAACAGACCAGATCATGCCACCAATGTGTGACACTATGGATGGGACGTTGCACATCGATTAAAAATTATCACTCCTTTAGAAATAGTATTCATTGCATGATTTATTTCATGTGCATCATCTTAATTGATATCATCTAGACCCATAACATATCATTTATCTATATGAAGTTGAATTAGTTGTGTAATCTTCCTTCAAGGAGTATAACATTTGTATTATGGATTAGTGCATGAAGACACTCTACAATAGGTCATATCCTTGATATTGGTTTTATGGTATCACAACCATGTACATGATGAGACCTTATAATGTGATGATGATATATAAGCTCAGTAGTCATAGCTATTGTCATATGATACCTCTTTGTCCACATAAGGTGAACTTGTGGATGCAAATTGTTAGTTAGGGGAGGTTGTAACGACCAATTTTCATACTATGGTATGACTCCGTTTTTAGTATAAATCCCTTTAATATGCTATATTAATGTATAAAAATTGATTGATTGAGGTCATGAGGGGGAAAATGATTTTTTTATCCCTAAAACTTTTAATTTATAAAAAAATACTGGACCACATGGTTAGTGTAATCTGTGCCACCCGTTCCACAAAGACTCTACTAATCATGCATGGAAACATAGAGGAGAAGCATTAATTGTGTAGTTTTTCTATAAACATGTGTATCCATGTGCACACCTATGTAAATACTTACATGGATTTGATATTTGAATTCATAAAATTTTGAAATGGTTAGTGAAACTGTATACCTTTTCCATGTAGGGGATCTTCTTGGGAAGTGGCTTGAGCACAGTTGGTGCATAGTTTGGAAAAATGTGCGGACAAACCATGCACCCCCAATTTTGATGGTTAAATTCGAGAATTTCCATTATTGACCCAATTTTAATTCCTCTATTTCTCCCCCATCATTTTCGAAAGCTTAGTGTTTTTCCTTATATAGTGAGCTCTCACCACCATTAGTATAGGATTTGAGATATCTTCTCATTCTGAAGTCCAAATCAAGCACAATAATAATAATCATATCCATATATATATAATTTATAATCATATACCTTGCCATTTCAGATTACAGTTGGATTTGTTGTGCTATTTTGGATTAAGCACATTTTCCCTATTTTCAGGGGTTTAGACTATTTCTATAATTTCTTCCAACCATCATCAAATCTGAGGCCACCATAGGATGATAAGTCTTAAACAAACCTATGGTATGTGTTCTCATTTTTTTACCAAATAATTTAGGTGTTTTTTACCTTTCTCATAGTTCCACACACTGATCCATGTTATGCATTAACATTTATTTGATTACTTTATATTAAATTTATCCATGTACCTTGATATATGCTCGTTGATCTTTATTTATTATATTAATGTTGATGACCCCAGTTGTGGAAACCCATGGGGTGTGTTGACATGAATTTTCTTTCTTAGATTATTTTTTAAATACCTTCAACAAATCCTAACTAATTTTTGTAAGTTATAATGTGTTTTTACCTCTATTGTATATATGAAAAATGAACAAAATAACATCCTAAGCGCTTGTCTTGACTTCTATTTGGAATTTCAAATCTAGGTAAATTTATTTTTTACCATGCAAGTGTCTAAATTCTTAATTGAGACTTATAAATTGAATTTCCTTTTTCTAGTGACTTTAATAGATTGATTATATAGAAGATATTATTCATGAACATTTTTCATACCATAAATGAATTGAATGATTTATGAATGAATGGATTATGAAAATTTGGTAGGGCCAGACCATCTATTGTGTTTTACTAAAACCCTAAAATTGAGTTATTATACCATGATTATAATGGATTGTAAATGTGATTCATGAGAGGTGATTCTTGAATATTATATCACTATTATTATTAATCCATGATATATGATCTCATGTGATGGTAAGTGTTTAGTTTGGCATGACAGTGACATTCCCCCTTACATCAATTATTGAGAATGACGTCTCACACCACTGAAATTATTTGGTTGGTTGGAATAATGCACCATGTCCCTTGTTTTGAGAGTTTACATAATCAAACACTTACAATATCTGGTGACAAGAATGACATCTCTCCCAAATTATTAGATATGGGAAATGTACACTATATATTGAGATTATTTCCTCAATTTGAAATGTAATGGCTTTCAGAGTTATGGTACTATCCATATAGATACTTGAATTCCATGTATATGGCCACTTAAATCTGCACATACCTGGTCCATATATGTGGATGATATATATATATATATTGATAATTTGCACATTATGGCTAAGGGATAATGTAGGTAGAGTAGCCATGTGTCCTCTAGGAACGTGAGAGGGTTGTATTTTATTTATTCATCATTTTTTCTTATTTATTTATACTGTCACACTGTTTTCCTTTGAGATGCTATTGGACTACTTATAGACAGGGTTGGTGGTGGACTAATGAGATTTCATGTCTCACATTTCTTGGTCTACCATTAGTACCAGAGTAGATTATTTTCCTGAAGGTATAGATAATGAACGCATCATGTTTATAATATTTTAGATTCTTTCATCATAGATAGAAAAAAGGGGAAGGGGAAAAAGTATATTCTCTAGATTCTAGTGGTTACATTTTTTTATTATCATTCATTTTATATAGAATGATTATATATTGCTATATCATTTTCCAATTTTTTATATCTGCATAACATGCATCCATGGATCTGAAACTTCCTAGGGGATTTGGATTATTTTTTATTGTCTCGGTTATTTATTCTTACACCATTAATTATTCTACCTATTTATTCGTATGTTACTACTTTTTTATGTGTATGGATGTATCAACTTTTTATTTCTGATGTGAGTATATTGTCTCCCCACTACACCACCTTTACAACCTCACTACTAGTTGGTAGCCTCTTGTGTATGAGGATACACCTGTGAGTCCATATGTATTAATAGATCAAGACATAGGTTAAGTGGATCCCAAGTCATGATGTTACATCATTTTCTACTTCTCTAATCAAAATTCACACCAAATACTGTCATAATATAAATGATTCCATATTTAATAGGGTCAACTCCCCATTTTAGTCTGTATTATATCGTGGTGAATCCATCATTACACAATTCATTGGAGGGATATATAATTTTGGAACCACACATAAAATAATTATAATTGAACATATATTTTCAAAAACTACATCAAAAAATCATTATATTTTCTCGTTGTAACTTCGTTAATGGAAATTAGTAACATAAAAGTTTAATCAATTCTACATAACATGAAAAAAAATAGTTGGTTCAATTATTGTTTCATAAAAATATTATTAACTAATGGGAATGAAATGAGTATCATTGAATAATTTATAAATCTACACAATAATAATAAATCTATTGAAATAATGAAGATGATATCCTAATATCATATTCCTAGTCAAGAATAACACAATTTAAATATTACTGACATAGATAAGAAAATTTATTTAAATGATCATTTGATCATTTATATAAAAACATGTGAATGAATAATTTAATATTGAGTCTATTTTAATTAAAAATTCATAGATATTGAGAATATAATTTTGTTTGAAAATTTAATTTAAAACCATAAATTAAATATTAAAATAAATGAATAGTCATGGTGTTGGGAAAATTTATTTATGTCGTATTTGTTATATAAAAACATTCCATTCACACCATTATTAAAAATAAACATATATAATCAAGAAAAAACGTTTCCACGAAAATATTAATTATTAAATCATCATAAATAAATTAAACGGTAGTGAATATTACCTTATTAAATCATTTAATGTCTGGATATGAAATTTCATAATATAATTTTAATTATTATAGACATGGAATAAAATATTCATCGATGAAAGAACAGATAAGGTCTTCTTTTACTTAAAGACATTTCCAGGAACATTTATGTTCGGAATAGATAAAATTATACTAAGATAAAGAATACTATAAATAAAATGAGGAGGAGAAAATATATGTTCTTCAATGTAAAAGATCCATATAATTTCATTCAATGAAAAATTAATTTATAATCAACACATATTAAAATGATATTAGAACAAAAATCCCATACCTCATGAATTTCCTTTATATATAAAAATTAAAATATTATATAATATATATATATATATTATAAATATATTATAAAAAAAATTCATGAAACATTTACAATGATATATCCGTTTATGATTTCTAATTACAATTTTTTTACAATATCATTATTAAAATGAACCTATAGTGGAAAATTGGTCCATTTTGCACACATGTTTCTATTCAACGGTTCTAGTGCACTCACCATGGTCACGGTTTATTAATCTCCAGAATATATTTATATTTTTTCATCCTATAAACATATATAACTATTTATATAAATTGGTCTGGAAAATATAGTCACATCGCTGCATGGATGTGGTGGTTGACACATACATGTGAGAGAAATTATCATTATGTAAGAAATGGAAAGGTAAGAAGGTAGGTGATATATTATAATTAGAGTCACATATTTAAATCTTTAATATCATATATAAAAACATAATCCATAATAATAATCATCAATAAATGTTGGTGATGTAAAATGAATCACATCACTCTGTGGAGGTGGTAGTCAACATATACACATGAGAAATACTTTCGTTTCCCATTTGATTTAAAGATAATGGAAAATGGATTATCAATCATAATAATAAAATATTCATATTTAAGATTCAAAAATAATTATTTTATAATCGATACAATATATTTATAGTTTACACATTATGGATTGAAAGGATGGTATAATGTTCAAACCATGAACAAAATAGTTTGGAAGGGATGTTATTAAGCGATTATTTTAGTTATTTAATAATCGATATGAATAATTAATTTTGGTAAAGGGAGAAGATGTGGTATTCATTTTATAATTAAGGGAGGTGACACTGATAGAAATTTTCATAATATTAAAATCTAATAATGTCTTAGTCATGTACAGTGTCTCAAAAATGAAAAATATTAAGATATAATATGTAAAAAATATAAATAACACACAAAAAATAAAATTAATGTGTCTATTTTTTAATATTTAAAACCATTTCTATCAATTTACACAAAATAATCCATTTTAACCAAAACTATTGTAACACATTTGAACAAGATTAACTATTAATTTTGAAATTTTTATAACATATTAAATTATATTAATAATTATTATTAAAAATATATAACCCAATATAAATGACTATATTCCAATAATATAAAGAATTTCATTTTAATATATGTTCCCAAACATAACAGAAGTTGTATTTAGAAAAATGTATTTGTATGAGTAAAATTGAGTTTAAAATTATTGTGTTCCACATGAAAAATATTAGATAAATGATAAATTATTTTACTGAATATATTTTCTAATAATTTCATTAAAATATAACAAAATTAGGGAATAATTTTATATATTAAAATAAAAATAATTGTGTTCATAACAGTTACTTTTTATATAAATATACCTTTTTACCTTATTGTATTTTATTTTTATATAAACAATTTATAATGATTGAAATAATATTATAAATTATTAAAAATACATATTAGTAATTTATTTATTACTATTTATACCATCCAATCCAAAAAAAATTGATAATTATCACATTAAATAATAATATTTTAGTAGTATATCAAAGTTTGTTTAAACTTAGTGTTTCTTGTAAACAAAAATATCAAAAGATATAAAAATTATTAATGATGTATATATCATAAAATTATATTGTGTTACATTATGGGATAAGTGAAGATTAATGTTTTAACACACAATGTTATACCCTTCAATATTTAAATTAAATGTCCCATAATATCTTAACTTTTTTACATATATGTAAGTTGTAATGTTTTCTTAAGATAGGAATATAATATTATATCCTAAATATTTAAATATTTGTGGGTAAAAAATTTATTTATAGAGTTTCATATTGTTAATTGAATGATGTCAAGGATAATTTTTTTTAAAATGTTATAAGAAAAATAATGAAGATTATCATTGAAAGAGTTATAAGTAGACATAAAATGAAACTAACTTCAAAACATTTGATATTCTGAAATAAAGGATATTGAATACTATGAACAATGATTTGAACATTAGAAATATTATTCCCATATATCATCATTATTGAAATTCTATTATTTTATAGATGTTTCTCACTAATGGACTTTTGTGGGAGGTTTTTTTGTCATATGCTCATACAGAAATGTTGTATGACTTACCTAGAGATGTAATGATATTAACAAAATATGAAAGTAACTATATAATTAAGACATATATAGTGTTATATCATATGTTATATGATTATATGGGCTCCTATGTATCAAATTTTTATAATTTTAATTTTATTTTATGAATATAAAATATATCATTGTATACTAACAGAGGACAAAACAATATTATTATATCATATTTTTTACATGTCTATCCTTAATGAAGTTATAATCAACCTATTAAAATTTAAATTGAGTTACCAAGATCATATTCTCATCGTGTTTTAATGTAGTTTTTAATGAAAATGTACTGTAATAATTAGTAATATATTTTTGAAGTAATATGAAATAGAGTTGTGAGACAGAAAAGAGTTGTGTGTGAATGCTAACCCACAAAGTATACCACATGATGTTCTATACACTTTTAATGTTGTCTAAAAGGGTTACATGTTCCATATCATGATTCATTGAAACCTAATGGTAGAAATATTCCTTAAATGAGATCATTCATAATTTTATTCATTTATTATGTCATATATATGGAAAAGTTAATCTAGGGATGTTTGGGTATATTTTTGATCATCACAAAAATTGACAGTTACCCAAGATGGGATTTTCAAGTCATATAATGATAATGTAATTTTACCCGTAACGTGGATATAGTGAAGCAATGTACGCCTATATTGAGGTAAGACATGTTATGTTATTATCTACTAGATGAGGGGAATATGGTGTACTCATCATTAGGGATGAATGACATGTGATGTATTTATCAACCTGGTTGTTCTATGTCATAGAATCATTAACACATGAGTATTTATATAAGATTAAGATACTATATTTCCAATGGTTACTCGATGTGCCAAAAAAGTTACCATATAAAGACTAATTGTTTTTAATGATATGGTTTGTGGAAACTCGAATAAAGATACTTGTATCTTATGGATATCACATAAGATCCCTTTATAGTCTTACCTACATAACCAATTTACTGAATGATTTTTTATTTTTATATTAAATTTATTGAATTTTTAATTTAGAATTATTTTTAATACTATAATTTATTTTGGATATAAACATTTTCTAGTTGAATTAATGGTTATTTAGTTTTGAAATACTCACATTACTACATTAAAATTATATTATATCTTATCTAAAATGTGATTTGGTTGGACATTCACAGGTGATTTGATATGATATAATAAAATGTGAATTTATAATTAAATTCCAAATATTTTTTAGATTATATGTAAAATTTTCTTTTTGTATGATTTCACAACTTACTATATATGATACAATAAAAAGTGAAATGATATTAAGTCTATTTGGATTTTGGTAATGTGGAAGATTGCAGGTGATATTTACAAAATACATTATAAATGAGATTTTTAATGGATATATCATATTTTTTTTGATATGATGATTTTATATGTTAGAAATTACATGGTATTAAATTTTTCATGGATCTTTATGATTATCATATAATTTGACACGTATATATATATTATATAGACTCTATTTACAATACATAATAGTATTATACAATATGATATTCCTTATCATAAGAGTGTATGAATCATATTATATGATTGATATTATTATTTTTCTTATAGTTGAACAATATATAATATAGTAATATTCCTTGCCTCACTTTCATTATTTAGGTGCATTATTTTTTTTATAAATTAGTTGGGGAATAAAAATTAGAAAAATGATACATATATTTTAACCAAATGATTTAATCAAATGATAATAATGTTTAAGAAACTGACATGGAGGGATCAAGAGTATATTTAGCTCTATATAAGGAAGAAATCAATATGATAATGGTGTGTGAACCTTGGGAAATCCTACGACCAATACTCACATCCCTTTGAATACCACATTCACCAATTACATTTCCAAATAAAATTTAAAATTATTCTAAGGGACATATAAACAATTATTCCAAAGCATCAGGTGATCCATTTGGCCTATTAATATATCCTAGTGATAATAGTCATCATTTCTAATTCATCAAAAAAAAGATTGAAGAATATTGCACAGGATCATTGGTGTAATGTACATGTTCGTCATTTTTTATATATGATTTTTATTTTCAATATCAAGGCGATATATGGAATGAGGTTTATAATTTATTATATTTAATAGAACAATTATTTGTTAAATTATTATGAAATTAATAAATATTTTGTATCGAAGCCATATATGTGCCAATACACCACTTTTATGGGTGCAAATGAACGTTACCAAGGATTTGGGAATGTGATTTTGGGAAATTTATGTTACAATTAAGGTATTTTGATAATTTAATATATTTATGAGTTATGATTTATTATTTTACTCTTTACTAGGTTTGTAAGAGGATTTTATTCCAGAATCATAATTGAAATATAGGTTCACATGAAGTTTAAATTAATTCATGTGATTGGAATATGGTTTTGATAATTGTTATTTAGTTAATTAAATCATTAAAGTAGATCTTTCCATTTTTTCTGAAATAAAATTTTGGTGGTATATTAAATAGAAAAACCCACTGATGAATGTATCCTAGATATACATACATGCATGTTCTAATGATCAACAATACTGTGAATAATATGTGCATTTTGAGATCTCAATGAAGAAGGATACTAATTAATGTGTGATTGAAATATGGTACTCGAGTTATATAAGAAGGAGGCATGGGTGTTACTTGGGGATTTTTTCCTATGACATATATATAGTTTCTAGGCTAATTGGAAAGCCTACTAAGGATATAATATATCTTATGACTCATTTATCATTGTATTATATATGTTTTTCAATTTCCCCTCAAGATGGATCAAAATTTATAAGCATAACCCTAAATGGTTGTAAAATACCAGGAACTCCTCAAGATTATAAAATCATTTGTATATTATTCATAAAATATGGATGAAACATGGGGGATATGTGTTTAGGTTATTATCTTGGTATTTGGATTTTTTTATATATGCATGGGATATAATAAAATACATTACATCATAACATATATAATTGATATACATGGGATTCGTGATTAGATTATTTGATTGAAGGGTGTTGGGTTGGTTGAATAAATCACAAGATAAGATGGGTTGATTTATATAAAAATGAATAAAGGTAATGTATACAAACTCATGGGTAGAACTATATATATATATATATAATAATGATATTATAGTGGTTCTTTTCATTATCATATACATTATGGATAAAAGATCACCTAACATGCATCATAAATTTTATTAGTGATTCTATTTGAATAATTTATTAACAGTAACTATCACTGATTAATTTTTAAAATAGTAATTTGGCTTCATGGTCGACACCAAAATTAATAGTACCAACATAACCAAGATGGTGCTAATAATATATAATAAAAAACAAGACATTCAAGATTGGTTAGGGTTTTTCATTAATGATATGAACATACCATTATTTTATAAATTTTTTTCCTCATACATAGTGAGGAAATGTGTTATTATTTAATATATATATTGTAAGAATCAAACTATAAATAACATAAATTAAAGGTTCTCACCCACAATTATATATATTCCCTTTCCCCTCTTCATTATTTAGTTATATATATATATAATTATAAAATACCTTATAGAAAAAAATCTACCCCAGACTCATACATTAGTGTTGGAAAAAGAAGGTGTAACTAGTTGATGCATAAGTAAATCATAACCTCCTCTCACAAAAATGGTCAGGCATGTAAGGGAATAGAATTATTAAAAATATATTTTAAATGGAAAAAACATTATAGATTTTAGTCAAATTAAATTCAAAACACTATGAGAATTACCCATTCATTACATTGCTAGATAAAATATATTTACAACTAAATTTTAGTCATAAAGGGATTTGAAAAATAAAGGAGACCTAATGGAAAAAACATTCCACAACAACAAAAAAATCATCTTTTCGTGCTCTAATGGAAGGTCTAGGTCTAGAATAACTCTCAATGGTCCTCCGATTCAGAATCCCCCTACTCTGTATTTGTGGGTACCATCCATGGGAAATAAATAATTTTGAGCGTGCAATATCCACTCTTCTATTTTTTCCACTTTTGAATCAGTATACAACATCTATTTAATCACAATTTACCTTACATAAAAGATAAATCTTAAAATATATTTACATGTATCCTAAATTTCAGTATTTTCACATTTTATTTCTATATCTCTTATTGATATATCCATATCAAATTAACCTCCTTGACAATTTGAACAAACCTTACCCCATATATTAATTTATATTCAAACTCCATCATTAATGGTGGGATCATGATGAGTTGAATCCTATTAAAAACACATTCGGTTCACTCTTATAAAATTTGAATGTATTGAAATTATTTGGAATTAGAAATTTAAAATATTACCTCACTACATTATGGATTGAAGTATTGTGCCATAGAATATTTATTATAAAAAAAATTCAATGCTGTAAAGCATGGACTATGAATTAAACCTTATTATGAGTGCATGGATATGGGGAAGCATGTCAACCATGACTTTGTCCCTTCTTCAACACTCTTCCATCAACACTTCGATTATGAAACCATAAATGATAATTGATGGACTCTACCATAGACATGGAGACTATATATACTTTTTTCTCACAACTGATGTTGCATCAATTATTCTACACTACTTCATCAATCATCATGTAACATCATCCTAACATAATTTCAAAGATGAATTCACATCTTCAATATTTTTATCCTTCAACTTCTATGTAGGTCTTGGGAAACGATGATGTTCCACTCCATCATTTCTAGCTCAACGCGTCACTATGATATATTTATATAGTGTAGTGTGGTTTTCCATGGATTTCAAGTGGTCTCGAAGCTTCCCACATTCCATAAATAGAGGTTATATGGCATAACAAGCATGGTGATAGTTTAATGGTTATTTGAGGATGAAGACATGTGATCATAGGAAAAATGAAATTACTTTATAAAGTGAAATGTAATTTGGGAAAACTCTACCTCCCATTTGGATAAAATAAATTGAGGGATAATAATTAATAAGTTATCGTATATCATTAATAGGAACTGAAGCTAGATGGGTGTCAGAGAACCCCTACCACCACAATGTGCCTCTCTTCATAAGAGATATCATCCTCCTACAACATCACATACATTCATCCCATGTGCTGGTATAGATCTTGCCTTGAATTTGTGTACCATAAATGACTTATCTCATCCTCTACCACCAATGTAGGCTCTCCCTGTGGATTATATTTCATGGAGAAACCTCATGGGATATAAATGTGGATTTCACTCCGGGGGTTCAGATCTAGATATGGATGGTTGAATTTTTAGCTAAATCTCTTCAATTTCCATATCAATTTCATCCAACATGAAATTAAATCATCCATTATACAAATGAAATGAAATTATTTATTTTTATTCTATTTTTCTAACAATCATTATTAGAAGGATAATTATCCATAAAAATATGATAAATCAATAAAAATTGGAAACATTAATAAATTAAATTAATAATTAAATGACATTAAGGATTGAAATTATTCATTTAATGACATTATCAAAGCAGTAAACATAATTTCTTCCACGCTATCATATATCACCACTAATAATGAAACAGGATTCCCAATTCTAAAAATATCTTAAATTCAAAATTAATGAAATTGAACACTTGTTAATGAATATAATGAACTTTCAAGAGGAACATATGAAACAAATCCAACTCCTCACTTCTTAATAATTCATTTGATCTTACGCAGTATAAATGATCATACATATCCTTTAGTACATTAAAGAATATTAGTTTATAATTTTTTTACATGTTATGATTTTATTTAGCACATCATTATTTTCGTTCTATTAGTACATAATGTACAAAAATATATAGATTTTTTATCATACTGTAAAGAAATGTTCTGTAATTAAGAAAATTAATAGGAACAATATCTACAAATTTTAGGGAAACAAATTCCTAAAAAACATGTCGAATTTGAAAGTAAGATCAATTTTCTCTGAGACAAATGGGATAATGGGTACTTTTTTATATAAAAAAAATTCAAAAAAAAAATTCATCTCAAAAGTTTAATGCATGATATTTAAAATAATGTGCAATGACATTATAGAATTATATAATAATTTTTATAAATATCCCATGTTTAATTTAAATGCAAATAAATAAATAAATTATAATGAATTATTACACTATCATGATTTTACTTTTCTAATTTCTAAAAAAAATAATTCCATTTTTAAAAAGTGGGGATATGAAAAGTCACAAATCCATAAATGAACCCCACATGATAATATTCATCAGTTTAGTTATAGTGATTCTTGACCAAACAAAAATGAATTGATATTTTCCATTTTATAAATTTATTTCATTGAGGGGTAAATAATAGAAAACAAATATAAAATTACCTTATCCATTTCCCCAATAAACAATCAAAACACTCACAATATTTTTCCATAAAAAAACATATCCCTTTTAAAGTTAATTACTCATATCCCAACTATTGATCATAGATAATCATGCTCACCACTATAGAATAGTTATGAATGGATAAAATTGGTTTATAATGTTCATCATTACTATGAAATGCCATCCATGGTATATAATGTCTTACGTATGATCATTGAAAAATTATTCTATAAGATAATGGTTCTATAAATAAAATGAATCAACCATTTTAAAAGTTAATTTTTACAAGAATTGTATTGAATATATCAAATACAAGGCCATGTAGGTATCATGTCCCATGTTTTGAAAAGAAATTTTTCTCATGAAATAGTAAGAAGAAACATGGGAAGAAAACTCTAAATAATGGGGAAATTAATGAAAGCGTCAATCATTCATGGTAGGTGTAATAACACAAAATTAATCTAGATAAACTTCTTGAATTCAAATGATGAAAAATATAAGGGAATAATCCATCTATATGAGTCTAAAAAATAAAAAAAAAGCTTCATTGAATAAAAATTTGTGTCATTAAATAAAATAATAAAATCCCCCCCAAATTACTTATTTATTTTAGAAAAATGAATGTTAAAACATGGAATCACAGGTGTTTTAAATTGCTACATAACATGGTTTAAAACAATATGACATATTTATGTGTGGTCAATCTTGATTCATTAAGAAAATAAATTTAATCGTGATGGTTAATAATATATTGAAAAAATGTATTCTTTTAATCTAGCTTGAAATAATGACAGTCTTCTTTTCTTCATTCCCATTGCCTTAGGCCCTTATCCATCGAATCATCACTATGAATAAAAATAAAATTTTAATATTGAATGTGAAAGTACATGATTTTTCAAATATATATGGTTATTAATTTCCTCAAATAGTTCATATATATAATATATAGGATATTAATTCCAAATATACTCATTAATTCAAAAAATAGTGGTTCATCTATTGATAAAATTTGTCATGATCACTATGATTGACCATACATGTCAATTTCAACTGATCGGTGGTTGAAAAGAGGTTATCCAGTATAGATATTTAAAAGGAAACTGTTTTTATTCATCCATGTAAATGGGTACCCTTAATTTTTTTTTCCAAATATTAACATCACTCTTCCCATATTTTGTACATTATCTACCCACATGGGTCCAATCAATCGATGTCTGTCCCATGTGGAAATAAATAATTTCTTATTCATTGAAATCCAAAACCTACTAACATTACATTAATTCTCTAGTGATAACAATAACTATAAAATATTCCACATTTTCTCAAAAACATTTCACATTTCTTAGCTCAGTTTATCATTCTTCATTCTCCTCAACAATGGGTATATCACTTCTTCATAAAAGTAAAATAGAATCCTCAAACAAATGAAAGCTATATTCTCTTAAACCCTCTCATTGGTCATATATATTTTTATTTCAGCTATATATATTTTCCAATTCATAATGTATAAATAATCATAAATATAACTTCCCACTTCATTGAAAATTAAATAACAATCTAGTTTCTGGGTTTTTTTCCCAATATTCTTGGGCTCTTTCCTATAGCTATTTCCATTTATATAAATTCTACTAGAATGTATAATATATCAACATTGGTGATGAAATAATCTAGTAGACCTCAGGGGTGCGACACTGTTAAAACAATAAATTGAAACATAACATGACTTAGATTCAAATATCATAATTCCAAGCATTAAAATGTTAATTATGATATTATATTCATATTTAATCCTAAATCAAACACACCCCTACAAAAATCTGTACTTCCAATATCAATCTTAATATAAATGAATCTTGGATATATTTTCTTCTTTGGTAGGTATCATGATATAATATCTGAACATTTCATGGTCAATGAAATGGTTCTAAATTCCAATAGATCTCTCTTATAGTAATCTTATTCCTTCATAATCCTTGTATATGAAGGCATGTTCCTAAACACCTATGTTAATTGTATATTGATATTCACATTGTCAATCATCTCTATAAATTTCTCATATTGATCATAAAATTTCACATTATTTTCTCTCCCTGGAATGTGTAGTGGTGATTGATATGGTGTCAGTGCTTCATATCTAACTAACTTATCACCTTCTCTTTCGGTCAACCATTAATATTTTATATACTTCCCATTATTTATCATCTTATTGCCTATGATCCCTTTAGAATTTTTTTAACTTTTTTTCCACTCTTCAAGGAGATTGATTTCAATTCCATATTTCATAGAGCTTTAGTATCTCCTAGTAACATTTATATTATCCCATCATAGAGTTGGCTTGAAATTTCTCCCATTTGAATTTTCATATTCCTCATGAATATTATTTAATTTTATCAACCTTCTTTTAGTTTTCAGATAGAAACCTCTAGATCCTCAGATCAGGCTATCATTTCATCATGAACAACCATTAAATTTATCATAATAGTTTCTAGTGCATCATACAAAGTATATATTTTATTGTTTTGGGAAGTTTCATGATGATGATGTTAGAAATCTTTTGGTCTCGACATAAATCAATATATATGTTTAAATTTATGTTTTTATTTGTTTTCTGTTTTGGTTCTGGCCTCAATACCTTTGAAAAAATATTACAATTATAATAAAGATAAGTGGATATTCCGAGTTCATACCTTGAGGATGTTTATTAGCCATCAGAGTATCTGACATAGTTATCATAGAACTTATATGTGTAGCTAACAAACTATTTTCCACCATGTGAACTCATATTTTAATATCATCCAACAATATTTTATTGAATTCTATTTCAGTTCATTTCATCCAAAAAATCATACGTTGTATATTTTTCATCCCCATCAGCGATCCTCAAATAGCAGAACCATTAATTGATTGGTTACCATGTTATAAAACCATATAAAATTATTGAAAATGTTAATATGTCTCTATTCCGTGATTTGTAGAACTTCAATAAATATAGTTTAACAATTCTAAATAACTATAGAGGGACTCAACTTTTAATTGATAAATGTGTATAAAACTAACATGTAAATATATAGACATGGATGTTGGAAAAATATAGGGAATTAAATTCTTTCCAAATCCTCCCAAATAATAATGTAATGTTGTTGAATACATTTTATCCTCTAAAAATTATTATAATTGAGTGACAAGATGAATATTAGTATCCTAACTACATCTCATGTCACATTGTTTATTTTTAATCTGTAACAAAACTGAATGAAACTAAAAATGTGAGAATTGGAGTCTTCATGAGGTATCCCAAAAAGAGAATGGATTTTGATATAATTTTTATAATCATCCACTTGATCATGAACAGTTGATAAGTGTTCAATGAAATGTATATCTTCATATGGATTCTCTTGTTTAAGAATTAAAAAAATTATGAGATAATATATCCCCTAGTTGCTTTATTGGAACTCTTGGTGTTATAAATGGTCAAATAATTTCCCATCATGATGGATTTATTATCTTCCATCCATGAATTATTCTTTGATCATAATTTTTCTTATAAATTTATTATCTATATCAAACTAAAATTCACATTATAATTATTTTTTTACCAATAATTGAGTATTTATGTAGATATTTTGAACATGAAACTACTTCATGACATGAGCATGTTTAAAATGGGAAAGATAAAAAAATAAGAATCAATCAATGCATCTCTAATAGTTATTCCCCAACAATCATGATAATGAAATGATCATGTGAAAGGATTAATTAATTATATCAGGGAAAAAATTTAAAAAATTATTAAATATAACAACCAATAATTAATTATTCATATTTAAATTTGTAAGAAGAGATCGATCTCATAGATAATGGAGTAAGGATTATATATAATGTTTTAGTAAAATTTGATCAAAAATATGATTTTCGGTATTGGTTTTAGGCTTTTGATCCGTGTGATGTGAATACTATTATTTATTAAATCCTTATTCATACATTTTGTTAGGGATAATGATTTGATTTAAATAAAAAAATTTCATAATAAAATTCATGTGAGCCTCCTCTCAGAGTACTCAACCTATATTTTATAGGAGTCCTTTTCCACTATCAATTACATAGATTAGTCTATAGGTAGTTATTCAAAATCATATTTAAACATAGGTAACCCAAAATCATGGATTTTTTAATCCATAAGAATATATAGCTAGTTGATGCATTTTTATGTAATTCCATCATGTTAGAGATATTGTTATGATTGCGAGAGAAGGGCGTGATAAAAAAATTGAAAAGAACTGATTAATAAATTTTAATAATAAACAATTACATACACTATGATAATTCCCCATGTATTACTTAGGTCGACATAAGATAATTACCCCCTAATTATAGTAACGACATTATATGATAATAAAAATATACCTAATGGTTTCATCACATTAAAATTGTAACAGTACATTTATATGTTCAATGAAGTGTTCCAGGTCCGAAGCCCCCCATCAATGTTCCTCCTGTACAACAATCCCACATCCACTATATGTAGGATCCAGACATAAAAAATAATTCTATTTGAAGGTATAATTATCTATCTCAAATTTTCTCTACTTTGGATTCAATCATAATCCCCCTTTTTTAGACATTCATTTTCCTTATAATGGACATGTTTAATATATCCTCACATATAGTGAACTATACGTTTAGTTTATAAACATTTCATTAAATGATACCACATTTAAAAATAAAGAGGGTATTTTTTTATTTTTTAGGGGAAATAGAAACATAATAGAATAAATACATACAAATTAAGCTAATCCTATTGAGAGGATTATTCATTTGTTAGTCCAATGTTTCCTCAACTACATCACATATCCTTGGGGCATACATCAATTAATGGGGGAGAATAAATACCAATAAGGGAATAAAAAAGAGATATATAGCATGTGGGAATTATTAATTTCAATAAGTCATGATTATTTGAATATAAAACATTTCATAATATAATGAATATGAATCATAAAAAGGAAATGTTGTACAAAATAAAAATGAAACATTAATAAGCATGTCACTAAGGGTTATCACTAGGGTGTAAAAAATCAAAATTACCAACGATTTTTGTGAAGTTGTTATAAAAGATTCATATCTAGAGTTGAATTATTTATCCAATGAATTATATAATGATAATAGAGAGTCATTTATATGTATGAATTCATTTTAACCACATTGATCATAATAAATCATTTTACCAATAATAAAAGGAGAATAATCATTGGGTATCACCTTGAGAGATAGAAGGTTCTTTGGAGGAACTCCATGAGCATAATAATGTAATTAAAATTATTTATAATAATTTTGTTGTGGATATAAATGGGCAATGGATGGTATTTATACTTGGGGATGGGGGGGGTTTAAGGATTGGATTTTGGTTATATAATTATATAAGGTAACCACATGTGGGTGTAATGAATTCACACTAATTTTTTGGATTGTTAATGTGTGGGATATAATGAATTTTTCTTCAAGTATTTGTAAACCCATAACATATCTTCCATATGACAAATTTTATTTTCACAAATGCGAAGATAAATTTTAATACAAATCACCCATTTTTGATTGAAAGAAAAAAAATACAAATTCCGAAATTAAAATGAATATTAATAAAATAATATTTATACTTATTAAATGATGATTTTATTGAATAATATGTTTCATGTAATATTTAATCATGAAAATATAATAATAATTTGATAAAATTGATGTGCTCATAAAGTATAATTCTATAAATTCTTCCCAATAAATCAACTCCAACATGAAAATATAAAAAATAACTCTAAGATAAATTTTATGAAAGTAAGTCATAAAATATTTTTTATTTTATCAGAATTATAATATAAATATGATAAATTTACATTGTACATATATATTAACAATTAATTAAAAATAGAAAATAGTTAAGCTTAATATACCTTCCTACCATTATAAACATTTCACAGGACTTCATTATAATACATTTTTAGTTAAAAAGTGATTAATATGAATATTTCATGGACACAAGCTTATTAAAAAATTATTGTTTATCATAAAACATATTTTTAGTATAATAACATAATAGTCCTTAAAAATATTACAAGTTTTAACAAATTATTAAATATTCTCAATGATCACATAAATGTGTCTATACAACTGACAATATTAATGACAAACAATTTTATTCACTAAGGTTAATTATTCCAATCAAACATATTATCTGATTAGAATACGTTGAATTGAAAATATTTCACTGAAAATACATCATAATTCAAACACTTCATCATTAACATCAAATCTACCAATGTTCAATGTAATTTCAAAAATGAATATTTTTTTACTAACTGTATGTTTGTATCTTGTAGTAATATTCAATGGTGCTATTATTATCAGAGATTAATGGAACTAAATTTTATTATTGTCCAATTATAATATTAAATATTATATAAGGTATATTTATACTCAATCTAACATTCTAAAATTTTGAAATATACTATTGTTGGTTTCTAGTGCTATAATATATTACTCAAAATATATATTACACATCTTATGATATACTTAATAATCATTATAAATGTAGATGGATTTTTATATTCATTTATTTCAAAAAATATTTTTTTGCAGAGGAAAATATTATTTATTTTAATGAGGAATAATTTTTAAGGTCATTACATTGTTCCACCCTTAATGAAATTTCACCCTCAAAATTTGAACTCATTTTCTAAATTGATAATCATTAATGGTTCTTTTACCTTACTAATTCATATGGTTCCCATAATTCCTCTTCATATTTATGGTTCTGCCACAATAGTTTTACATGGATATTTGTCTTATTAGATAGTTATTTGTCTCTTAAGTCGAATATCTTCATAAAATTCTCATCAAAAGTATTGTTATTCTTCAGTTTTACAACAAAAATATTGAGTATTTGTGTGGAATTATGTATTTATATACATAACAGGGATACATTAAACACATAATTTACTTTATTCTTTATTGGAATAATTTAATGGAAATATTCCCCTTCTTTTAATGTCCTGGTCAGGGTGCCACACACCGGTTCCCAGAATCAGTCAATCACATGACCTATGGAATACCTCCCCATACACTATAGGATTCTAACTAGAAACAAGGTCATATATTTGATCAGAGGGAGAGAATACCCTCTTCATCAAAGAATCATAATAGAAAAACATAAATAAAATCAACCAAATTAAATAATTGAATAATACCAAACTAGTATCACATGATGGAAAAAATGGGAAATACAATATCTAAAACTAAATAGCAGTTATGTATTTCCAAATATGTTTCATGTTCCAATATGGAAATCCCATAATATATATAGACAATCACAACTCCCAAGAGGGTCTCGAATATCATTCAGTTCCCTCATTAATGCTTCATCCCAGTTATCCCACTACAATTTGACTCTTTCCATTATCATGTCCTACATATATGATTTCTATTTGGGTACAGATAAAGATGCCTGATTAGGGTATGTATACAAAACAATATTCCACCACCAACAGTGTCTAAAACAATATTCATTCAATAATATAGTATATAGTTGTATAAATAAAAATTTAAAATCCCTATGTATATAGTTTTCACATTTCATAATTTTATATATAACCACATAAACATTCATATTCCTAAGGACACTGAAACCCTCAATACCTACTTGGGCTCATGCATGAGTCGGAACTATATCACAATACTAAGGTCATCATTTTTCATTTCATTTTAATCATAAATATTCCAATTATAAACATAGTCCAATTCTAACATATGTGTATAGAACATCGTGTCTAGCACCCCGTGTGTATTTGTAGCCTCTGTCCTTATCCTACACCTTAATAATGATAAGGTTATTTGGATCCTCATTCTGTATCCAACAAACATTTATCACACTAGGGTATTTGGATCCTCATTCCTTGTCCCACAAACATTTACCATACATGGGTATTTGGAGATTTATTCTATTTTTAACACTCATATATCAATCAATCCAAAATCAGTAACATGTATCACATCATTTGAGGATAGTAAAAATTAACCCACTTTTCACTTTTCATATCAAGTTATGTCATTTCAAAAATATAAACAAATCATTGTCCAATAATTTAATCATGGATTTGTTCATAGAACCCATTAACCCATTACTAGTAAAATAATCCATCTCATATTCCTCATCTTAATTTAATTCATAATCACGTTAATTGACTGAAATACATAATACAAAATCCCATTCAATTACACATTCACATGATTTAATTAATTATTTATACAATTAATTATTTCAATTCCACAGTCTGAATATCGCATTTATTTTTTCAAAAATTAAATAATCGAATTTAACAATCCCAATATCTATTTTATTAATTTTCCAATTAATTTATCCAATTTAAGAGTAAAAATATCTTGTTAATTAATTCATCAATTATTTTATACAATTCGTGAATTTCAATTTCCCCAATCTATCCCAAAAAATTATCACATGTAAATTATGTTAAATAAATTCAATCATCAATGAAATTTCTCAAAAACTAAAATTTATAATAATAAAATTACATACAAGTATTAAAATCAAGACTATAGGATTTTCAATTTAGAATATGTACTTCAAGATCATTGACAATAGCACCACAATGGAAATCCCAATTTTCAGTGTAATAACCATGATAACAATGATGAATGATATATTTATAATAACCCTATAAACAAGATAAAAATGAATCAAGATCAAATGACATTAGATCTAAATCCATCACCAAAAATAAAACATCCTTTCGAAGGATGAAATAAGGATAAGAGATTGGAGGAAACAAAAAAGGGATGAGATTCTCTTATAGGGAGAGGTGAGGATCATCAATCCATACATAGAATCATTATAAATTGTGAATGGAAGAGATTGGAATATATTAAGGATCATCCAATAAAGTAGAAAATGATTATGAGTCATGATAGGGAATTTGGGTCTATAAATCTATAGTTTAGAAACATTTTTAATAATTTTTAAGTGCATAAAATCCCATACGCATGACTTCCAAGTTGCAACGCATGGTTCCCACTATCTGTGTTCCCTAATTGTATGCGTCACCTAGGGGATTCACAAGGTTACCCCTAAGAGGGAGAACAATTTGACTAACAATACACAAAAATTTCAATCCACATATATCTCGGGTAGCATGGTTTTCTAGGGTATGGTGCACAGTTTTAGAAAACCATGGGACAACCATGTACTACCCAAAAACCATTCGAAAAATTACAAATTTCACACAAACACATCCAATATAATACCCACACAATGTATAATAAAAAAAGGTAAATTAGTTATTGTGAATGAGAATGATACATATCCATAAATGGAGGGTATCTTAATATATCCTCACCTATTAATAACTTTTTATTGAGCATTACTCCAAAGCATCAATATGATTTCAAGTCAAAAAGGAAGGTCCACTAATCCCAAATATATACTTCTATATCCCTTTTTTCCACTTGAACATGCCAATGTTTCCCCAACACTCAAAATATACATATGATATTTCTCCTAAACAATTTCTCAATGATATCCACAACACATATAAGATAATCCTCAAAGGAGACATCAGTCTCAAGATCATCATCATCTACATTGATCACCTGAGAAGGGTTCGTGTGATACCACTAAATCTGTGAAACATTAAAGACATTCTGTATAGAACTATACCTATGAGGATAATCCAATTATTATGCCACCATCCCAATTATCTCCATGACCTATACTAGAGCAGAAAACTAGGGTTCCTAAATTCCCTTTCTCCATAACATATGGTCATGTAACATTAGAGATACCCATTAAAATACACGATCACTATCAGCCAAAACTAGTGGTCTCTGATGTCTATCTACTTACAAATTATGTATACTCTGAGCGATATTCATTTTATTCCCAATCAATTGAACCAGCTATAATATCTCTTGCACCTGACTTTGTCCAAAAAGTTCCCACTCACTTTCCTCCATCCAACATAGAGGTGATCTGAACGACATACAATAAAGATCCTTTTATGGTGATATCTAAATAGTTTCCGGATAAATATTATAATAGAACAACTCCAAAATGCATTATACTTCTCCCAAGAACCACCAATGACTAGAAAACATGCTCGAACTATACCCCCAATTGCTTGTATAATATGTTTCGACTTCCCATCTATCTGTGGGAGGAAGGTTTTACTAAAAAAACCTATATACCAAGAACCTATAAAAATTCCATCTAGAAGAACATTGTTAATCATGAGTAACCGTTAAATACAATACACCATATAACCTTGTTAAGATGTTTTATCTTTAGAAATTACAAATCCCCCAAATACTCTAGTTAGAAAGCCTTCAATATAGTCATGAAATGATCTGGTTTCTTCTGTCGGTATGTTATTCCCAAAATAGAATCATTTTTCCAATGTTTAATTAGAAGACCCAACAAAATTCCCATTGTAATTTCTTCCCACTTCCATTTCAGAATAAGAAAATACTATATTAAACCTATTGGTCATTGATGATCAACCTTCACCTATTCACAAGTGTATCATCCTATCCCGAACCATGCAATCTCTTTTTTAAATAATGTCCACAAATAATAACTTCTTGTGTCCTAGCACATTGTTGTCACACTAGGATGCACATCCTATTTCAAGTCCTGAAACTCATGCATATGCTCCTCCCGAATTCTCATAGGCACAAAAAAAATATTCCTAACATACATGATTTTATTATCATCTACGGTCCAATATGATGGTGACTCACCACCTTCATCTCTTTCCCTTATGTCCAAAAATCTTGGATACTCATACTACATGATCATTATCGTGGTACACCGTATAGACTCCAATGAAACAGATATGATAGTCATCTTTCTCTTATTTATCATAATCTAAACCATTCCTTTCATATGGTAAAGTCATCATTTTCCACTCAGCATTAGACTACTATACTTATTGAGTCTCGTTTTTCCAACATAGATCTTTAGAAAAACGGTTTACATTCTCAAGAATATATGTTAGCTCAAAATAAAATTATTGTATATACTCAACACAGATACACTTTTAAGGATTCAAATATAACAGAGAAAACATATACTTTAAGATCTTTTCACCAGTACACAAAATAAACCAATCCCCAAATAGATAATGTCTCAAACACTTGAAATCATAAACCACTATAACGAACTATATTTCATGTGCATGTTACATCCATTCATGAGGCCTCAAATACTGAGCTCCATATAACACAATTCAATATTTCTATATCTACATTAATAAGAACCTGATACCAGATGAATCATTGATCACATTATACTCCTCTCATAGATTAGGTAGGATCAATATTGGTTCCTCTTCCAAGATAATGATCAACTCCAAGAAGTAATTATCACATTATCTATTTCATTCAAACATTGTCACCATTTTGGTAAGGACCTAAATTGGTCCATGAAAAATAGAGACATTTTGGATAAACATCATATAATAATCTTCTAGCCCAAAAAAATAGTAGATATAAAATAAATTATTGGGATGTGCCCAGGAAACAACTGGTCGATCCTTATCTAGTTCAATATTCACACCTTACCATATGTTTATAAGAACTAAGAATTATACTTGGAAATTCCAAAAGTAAATCATAGATTTCTTGACATATATCTGATGTTTTTTTAGCGTACTCGGGATGATGTCATGTTGATGGGAATGGCCATCATGTAGCTTAGTGTAAAAAAACTTTTCATCTATAAACATAACAAAAACTGAATCATGCACGAGTGGAAGATTGCATTCATCAATCCCATGAACACTTCATCTCCATTCATCAACCTAAATGGGTACTAGTTGAAATCATTACGGTCATACCTACTTCTGAAAGCAGTCATCAGTATATCAGAATGTAGAACACTTAACTAATGATACCCTAATCTCATGTCAGTCATTTACAAAGTAAAATCTATTCTCATATAGTCATATATATCATCAATATGATGAAGAGGATACTAATTATACATTGTCAATTGGATCATATTCTGGTAATCGAGATATAAGTTTCTTTCACCATTAACCTTCTTTACAAAAAAACTAGAGAACCCCCATAGTGATGTACATAGATGGATAAACCCAATATCCATCTTCTCAACCTAGTAATTCATGATCACATGAACCTATGTTTGTATAATTGTTAATTTTGGAATATAAACTGGCTCATTACGAAACATGAGCTCAATTGTAAATTCCATATCTCAGTCTGGTGAAATATCGGAGAAGTATTCTAGAATAATTTGAAGATAACTATCCACCATAGGTCTAAAGACATCCCATTTCACACCCCTATAATCCAAAAATAGATTAGAAAACAAGGTTGTGAGCGCCCTATAGTTTTTTAACTGGCCCTACATGGATTGCCTTGATTTCCCATTCTCAATAGTGAATTTAATTGTTAACCTCACGATACATAAAGTTCAGTATCCCTTAGTAGTACGAAATGTGGGAATCAAATTCTAATAATCATTCCAAAACCATATTTAGGTAGAATCAAGAAACATAAAGAAAATAAATATCCCATTGAAATCAATAATCCCCAACATTGAGAGAGCACCCCATGCATAAGAATATATCTCCCAATCGTACTCATAATAGTGTATCTATTGGTTTAACCCATCTCACAAGATACATTAACATGATCAAACCATTCACAGTTTGTGTAGTTATAAAGGAACGGGAGGCACCCAAAACAAAAAAATCACTAAAATGTGTAGAAGCTATAAGAAAAGTAACTCTAACTATTTATGGTCCACCTTCACTATCCAAAAGTATAGGATGAAATTAATGAAAAATTCCCTTTCACCCTTCACTGAAATGTAGTTTGAGTACCCATATATTTACCACTTCACTAATATTGGAACTCTTTAATAAAAGAACCATGTTCACTGCCTCTACATTCATAAACAATAAAACAACAACTTCCAGCCTGATATACTGTAGAAGATTCGCTTCCCTCACTCTGGTTCTATCTAGCTGATCCATCACAACTCGTCTATAATGGGTTCCTACAGAACCTCTCTATATTTATTATACATTAAAAAAAACCTAAAATCTACCAATGTTCAGGGAAAATTCCTATCAAAGTGATCATGCATATAAAATAGGAAGAGAATCAACTATGTAAAATCCAATGTAACTGATCCTTCCCCCCTGCAATCTTCATTCCACTACTCTATCAAGCGTTCTCAATATGGTTCTTCCCACAATTAGTAGATATACTCCCAGATCACCTAGAATAAACCAGTTATTCTACACTAGAAGTCTCTTTTTGGTTTCCCCCATCTATGATATCCTGATCTACCACCTCAAAATACTTATGCAATCGAAAGATGTTATCCTGGGGCTTAATATCTCATTTATGTTCTTCATAAAAATACATTTCCAAATATTTCTCATTCTTAACTAGCACTAAAGTAATGTTGTGTAAGTTAGTTAAGAGAACATCATAGTTTATATTAGATATATTTTCATGATTAAACCTCATAATCTCAGACACACTCTCCTTCTATAGCATTATAGGGTATGATTTTTTCTAGGATCATATCCAAGATTTCATTCCATGTTATAACATCATCCTATATATTTTATACATACAAATTCTATTAGAATTTAATTAATAATAATAATAATTTGGTATCTATATTTACAAACATTTATGAAATTTTCTCGAAATGTAAATGTATAGTCTATATGGACTCAATCATGATATATAATTCCTCGGGTCCACCCTCTCTGGTGAATGTCAGAGGGTACTGCGACTGAAACTCCCAAATATTGTTAGACATAATATTCACATACTACTTTATGTGTCAATATATAATAAACATGAACCATAAAATGTTCTCTTATATATGTTCCCCAGCTGCCTCACCTATCACTATTGAATCCTCAAATTCCACTACTAAAAAATCATCGCAACCCATGTCCTCTAATTTCTCTCTCAACATGTACATTCAAAGAGGCATGTCTCTACAATGAAATAAAATCTTATAATAACAAAGAATACAACATTAACACATTTACCAAGAGGTATTAATAAAATTCATATCAATTTTTTCCCCAAGCTCTACAACATGGTCTAAACTGAGGCGCCATCACAACACATAACCATCATACAACTAGGTCATGGTTAGCATTGTGTATACTGATTTTAATTTTTCATATCTTATTTGAAATCCAATTATTCACTACATATATCACTTTTAAATTTTTATTAATATTTGGAGAAAAAATTAGATCAATTACACAAGATTGGAAAAACATTTCAATTTTAACAACTTACTTAATACACATTTTTCCCAAGTCTTACTAAAAATATGAATGCGAAAAAACATTCATTAGTGAATAGATTTAAGAATAATTAAAAACACACATTAAATTGTAGCCCATTAGTAAAATCTCATAAAAATATAGAAAAGATTATTAAACCACACAACAACTTAATTACATTAGGTTAATAACATCCAACAATAACAACACACATCAATAAAAACAATCCCACTATTGGTACTTGGATTTTACCCTCATTCATGGGCTAGATACTCCCATGGACATGATATTAATCAAGGAACAAAGCATCATATTTTACTTCATAACTTTCACCAATATTAAGACAAAATAATTAGAAAAAAAGAATACCATAGATAATATTCTTTAACATCCCGAAATGTTTGTGACACACTGGTACCCCAAATCAGTCGATCACATGACCTAAAGCGCACATCACGTTATAGAATAGGGTAATGACTTTTAGTGGGGGTACAAAGTTGATCATGGGGAGAATATACCCTATTTATCAATTTTCAAAAAAGTTGAGAATCAAATAAATAACTAGAATACATAATAATGTCTTGTTAATAACATTTTATTTGGTTGTGTAAAAATAAATTTCAATTCATATGTAAATACTTATCACATTTTATCATTCACTAATTAACCACAAAAATGCATGTGTTCTTGAGGAAACCTAAACCCTCAATACCTTCTTCAACACATTCCGTAGTCTAAATCATATAATAATAACATTTTTATCATTTATCATTTCATTTCAATATTTTCATGGAATGTTGGAACCATAGTCTAATGCATAGTCATGGGTGTAGAACATTGTATCTAACACCCTGTGGATATTTAGATCCTACATATATATTCCAAACCTATATCATCATATGTGTTTTTGGGACCTTATAACCTATCCCATAATTCTACCTCATAGGGTTATTTTTAACCTAAATCCCGATCACAAAAACTTTTATCACACATGGGTATTTGGTGCCTCAGTCTCGATCCCGCAGACATTTATCACACATGTGTATATGGAGCCTCATTCCCTCTCCCACACTAATATATCATACAATCATACAGATATTAGATATATAAAATCAATTATGATTAATCAAAATTAACAATCTTATCAAATTTCACATCTTGTTATACCATTTCGATATTCAAAACATTTCATGGTCCCTTACCTTAATCACGGTTCAATTCATATAACTAATTAAAATATTAATGTTCTAATCAATCATATCATATTTAAATTTTAAAATAATTTCATAATAATATAGAATTTACCAAAATACACAATACAAATTTCTATTCAATTACATAATAACAACATTTCATTAATTGAGTAATCAATTAATTAATACAATTTTTAATTCAAATACCCCAATAATTAAATCCTAAATTAATTAATCCAATTTCAAAATCCCAATATACATTTAATTAATTCTTATAATCATTAATCCAAATTCACAATCACAATATCTGATTATTTAATTCTCCAATTACTTAATCCAATTAAAATATTCAATTTCCCTAATTTAACCTAAATAAATATCAAATGAAAATTATATTAAATCACTTTAAACATTACTGAAATTTCCCAATGATTGAAATTTTTAATGTCCTAATTACATAATTGTAATTAAAACATGACTATATATTTTTTTAATTTATACCACCAAACTCATGATTGTGAAAAATGATCACCAACAGAAATCCACAATTTTAAGTGGAATAACCATGATCATGGTGAGGAATGAGAAAAAATATTTGAATACCATATCAATTATCAAATAAATAATGATCCAATAATTAAATATTTGAATCCATCACAAAAGAAGGAAAATAATTAAAAATGATGATATAAAGTCATGAAAGTTGTTGGAAACAACAAGGGACAAGATTTTGTTATCATGATAGGTGGAGATATTAAATTTAGGCTTTGAATTGTCATGGATTGTTGGTGGAAGGGGTTGGAATCTATCTAATAGCCATCAAAACGATAGAGAAATCAATTATATAAAAATATATGGTGTTTGGGGGTATAAGATGGTGGATCATGATCCTTTTTAATAATTATCAGGGGTTTAAAATCTCCAAATCATGCTTTCCTACTTGGGGTGCATGGTTTCCCCTAACCATGACCCCAAACCATGTACCTGTCCTTTGGGTGTGACACAATTACTCCTAATAATGTGCATGGTCTGATTAACATTAAATAAAACATTAAATCCCCTTTTTTCGTGGGATTCACAGTTTGTTTGGGAAGGGAGCACAGTTGGGGAAAATAGTCTTCCGACCATACACTGCCCAAAACCCCTCTAAAATATTCCATATTTCTACAAAACAAACTGGTGATGAAACCTAAACATTATATACTCAAAATAAGGAAAAATAATACGTATCAAAATGAATTAAATATATCATGAAAGGGATTGTATCTTATAATCATCCTATATAATCAATCATCTCATAGAGGCTAGTGTACCTAGGGATAAAAATCCTCTTCTTTCCAAACCACATAACACCCTTACAACATGATATACTACAAAAAAAATTATCCATCATAAATCTCAATGTCCCCTCAATGGTTTCCATCGTATCTATTTTAATGACTCTAAGAGAATGTATTCTGTTGATTGATTCATTTGATCATTACTATCATCTCTTGAAAAATCGTGGGTTAATGTAGCTTTTATTCACAAACGTTTTCCGAAAATGCTGTAATTATACATATATTAAGATAAATTGTTTCATTTTCAACTATTTGAATACTTTAGTGGATGATTCTGTTTTATGGGAACTCATATAATGAAATATTTTTATTCCATCCACCATTTAATTCTATTTATCATTCTCTTATCGTGCCATTTTGTGTCTGAAATATCTTTTCTTTTATGCCATATGTTTGGGGTGATATGATATAATGAAATGAAATTCATTATTCATATGATGTTGAATACTTATCCAGAATATAAAAGTTACCCTTGGATCATGATCTGAAATGATTCAATGAGGTACCCCATACAACCTCACCAAATCCTTTATATATATCTTAGTAGGTTGGCTAAGAAATAAATATTCCCAAATCATGATGAAGTGTCTTGTCATGGTGAGGGTATCCAACACAACCCATATAACATTGCAAAAATTTCATGTTTATGGGAGACTTGTGATAAATTTAATGGTTATGTTTTCCCATTTTAATGCGTTATGTAAATAATTGAATCATCTCATTAGACTTCTATGACTTTTCCTCAAATTAATGACTTACCATGAACATTGAGTTATACTAAATTATCTCCAACTAAATGTTTCTAGACAAGAAAATTTCTCAATCATCTATGTAAATTTTTACAATTAAATGATCGATGGAGAAAGGAGAGAAATGTGAAATTTCTATTAGTACATTCTTCATTTTCCTATATGATGTCACAAAAATTCAAGATCCAAATTATAAAACACCACTTTCATCGATGTGGAATTCAACAAGCTTCCTATCAACTTCTTCTTTAACCATATTTTAATGTCCTAGATCATCTCTTTGTACCTCCTTCATCATATCATTGAATGATGGTTGGTTAATAATTTGATATAGGTTGTAATTTTCCTTTTCATTTGCGTGCCCATATCCATCCATTACATATAGGTGATGATAGGGTATTTTTTCAATCAAAATCATTAATAGAGTACCAATTACATTTATACTAAGATGGTCACCTACATTTTTCTCCATTCTATTATGGTAGTGCATATAGAAATTGTTGTCCATAAATATATATAATGACGTTTTCTAACACATATTGATCTCCTTATAGGTGTTTATATACTTCAAAAATTAATAGTTTGGTTATATTTCTATATTATCCACATAATGAGATTATCTCAATATATTTCATGCATATATAACTGTAACAAATTCTAGATCCTGGTTAGGATAACCATTTTCATTAATGTTTAACTATCAAAATGCATAAGTGATCCTATTGTCATTTTTCATGAGTACACATCCAAATTAATTTAAGGACGAATCATTGTGGACGAAAATATACTTCACATTTAGAGGTTAATGTTATCACATGTTCACAAAAAATAATATTATTTAAATCCTGAAAAATCTCTTCACACTCATTTTCTCAATATAATTATGTCCCCTTAGAGTTAACTTTGTTGGTTGTAAATAAATTCAGGTATAGTTTTTCATAAACATTCTATATTATCTTTCTAAACCAAGGAATGTATAAATATTCACTACAGTTGTAGGAAGTTGACCCACCACTATGAACTTTTTATTTTCTAGACCCACTAATATTTCTTCATTGGACATTATGTGACCCAATATTACTAGTTTTTGAAACTAGAAATCAAATTTGATGAATTATAGAACAACATAACCATCAAAAGAGTTTTTAATATGACTCTTAGATAATATTGAAGTTCATAGTGTATTTTTTATTATAACATAATATCATAAATTGAGACAACTAAGAAACTTTCGTGTCATTCATTAAAGACTATGTTCATAAAATCAATAAATTTAGAATGATAATTAGTAATTCTAAAATAAATAAATAAATACTCAAAATGCCCATATATTTTCCCTAAGGAATATTTTTTGAGAACTTCTTTGTTTACCGTCGATAGATGACACACATATTGAAGATAAATCTTGTAATATAATTTACTTCCATGATGTTGGTCGAACAAATCATAAATCCCTTTATTTTCTCTTTAACCAATGCATTATACCGTTGATATGTCATTCTTCTTTTTGAAGAGAACTAATTCTCCCCAATGAGACACACTTGGTTGAACAAAAAAAAATCTAAAAGATACTAAAGATTCTTATTTAGTTTTTCTAACTCCATATATTTCATTATATATGGTAATTTTGATATGTTCATAGATCTAGGTATGATTTATATTGAGAAAAAAACCGCACTTTCTAATGTTGGTCCTGGCAACTCATCAGAAAATATGTCACTATATTCTTTAATAGTGGGAATATCTCATATCTTTAGAAATTTTCATTATGATTCTTCATTCACAATTATTTAAATTAGTTACGAAGTTATATATCATTCATTGATTGACTAAGATAGTGTAATATATTATTTTATGATGAATACAGGTTTTCCCTCGAATACTATGAAATTATCATTATATCTATATTTTATCTTGTAATTATAATTTGACAATCAATCCATAACAAGTATTATGTCAAATTACACCATCACAATTAACACCAAGGATATAATAATATTTTACACACCAATGTTAATATAAATATCCATATATATCAATTATTCTTGATTATTTCCTATAAATATTTTAACAAACAACTATACATCAAATAGTTTAGGATTTATCATTATGTTCATTATAAACATGAATGAAATAAAATAATTTCTATAACAAGAATAAAATAATGTTCATTCCATAAATGAGTGTATGTGGAGTGTACCTACCACAACATCATTTTGGGCCTCCACATTATCCATTGTAATTTCAAAATATTTACCAATATTTGTTGGCCACATTTGGGGTTGATGTTTCATTCTATCCATTATCTTTTAATTTGGACATTCATTAGTCAAATTACCATGTTCCCTACACATGGTGTGTTTCACAATAGGTTTTTATGAAACCATGTTCCATTTTTTATTAATGATTAGTTGTTTAGGATTTAAATATCCTCAAAATATTACATATATTTCCATATCATAAACTCTTTTATCACATTCCAAATCCTTATAAACAATTCCACAAATACTTCTTCCCCAATTTTTCAAACATAGGATGTTGTTCTTTCTGCTCATTCAGATTCTTCCAAAAATATTGGTCTATCCTTATATTATCTTAATTTTTTCCATGATACCACTTGGAATCATTGAAATCCATTTAATCCTTGATTTTCCATCATGATATCTCTTTAAAACTTCTATATTACTAAATATTCAAATCTTATCATAATTGGGGTCTTAGTCAGCTAAATAATCAATTTCTCTTTTTGTTAGAATTTATGACTAATATTCCACTGTAACATTAATTTCTTGTATAATTTATAACCTAATTCCCAAATGATTCATTTTGTATTTATTTAAAATGAGTAATTATGTATCTATTTTTTAACAAAGTTCATGAAGAAAATACTTGTTGATAATACCATATTGATATCTTATAATTTGATGAATTCCAACCCATTACTTGGAATAATGTTATTGATCATTTTACAACACTAATAAAATCATCCTTCTATGTTATATACTTCCAATGTCACATTACCTTTAAGAAAATTGTTAAAAATATAAAATATCATTTCTATATTATTTCTGTAACTCTTCAAAATTTGTGTATCATAGGTTCAACTAAAAATTTGTATTATTTTATGCATAAAAGATTCAACAGGTAGTTGGTATTTACCTAATGAAGAGTAATTCCATATAAGGATTCAGATGTGGTTTATGAATTGATTTATATGATTCATAATAATTATGATGTTTTCAACTCCATATAACCCAATATTAGAAAATCGATAATTGATATTTCTATTTCATCGGTTATTTTCATGATTCCTTTTATTTTATGGAAATTTTTCTATAATGAGATAAACTACGTGAGAAATTTGTTATATAGAGGATCTTATAATAATTGATCTAAATGAAATCTAAATTCTAAAATTATATAAAATCACGATTCTAGGATGATGTAAATCAATCATAATAAATGTTTTACGTTATCTATACATACATCATAATGGATTAAAATAGAATGTGATTATCCAAATAATATACCCCAGTTGTGAAAATCTAGGTGTCTATCCATGCCCATTTTTCAATAATGCGATATAATCAAGTTTTGCTCAATGCACCATTTTTGGGGTAATAACCCCAAGGTAGAATTGTACAATATCCTGATGAATTTTTATTATCTATGAAGGGATGTATTTTCTCAGAAACCACATACGTAATAATTAACTAAAATACTAAGATGTATTTTATATTTATACCTACCCCCATAGTTTTAAAAAATTACATATCATCCAAATTTTCTCAAATTACTAAACAATTCGTTGATATTAACTAAAGAGACCAACGATTTTATTTAAAAAACCATTCCTTATATGTCACAACCTTTAATAGTTTAGATGACTTATTCAGGATTACTATTATGGAAAGATAAATATATAAAATAAAAATACCATTCAACAAATACACATGATAGGATTATTCACATGTTTATCCAGTGATACTTTTTCAATATCTCCTATCATGGAATAAACATCAATGATTGTGGGGAGCATAAATCCTAATACGGGAATCAACAAATGAGGTATGTAGCATGTGAGAATATAGCATATTAATATATCATAATCATATAAAAATGATTCACATATTTAAATAAAGAACATAGATCAAAATTTGGAGAATTGGATATATTAAAAAAAATTAATTCATAAGAATGTCCTAAAGGATTGTCACTAGGGTGTCATAAATAATAATTACAATGGTATTCACCATGGTATAACAAAATAATCCAATTTAAGAGAAAATTTTAAACTAAGAAATTGGATCACTATCAAGTCACACACATAATATGTTTTAATTATTGTGATAAATATTAATCATAATAAATCATTTCACCAATAACATAGGGTGGGTTATTATTATGTTTTAGAAAAAATCATTGAGTGCGTATTTTATTTAAAAACATGAAAACACACCATTTATAAAAAATTATAATTGAGTTATGGTTTAATATATGTAAATCCAAATTAAAAACGATTTATATAAATATACGTGAATACACAAAAAAGGATGTGGTTTGTGTATTTACCATATTGAAATTTTACTTGTAAAAGAGAAAAATTCATGACTTCAATTCAGCAACATGAAGATAAAAAAAATGAATTAAAGGGATGGAATAATTTTGGGTAAGTAAAGTATCTATTTGTTAAAATACATTTTTTTAAGATAATATATTATATAAATGATTTTAAATAATAATTTAATTGTGTATTTAGATAGATATAATAAATTATGTACTTAAGTGCAAAATGAGAAGCCTAGAATTCCATTCCATTAAATAGTTTCTTCCAAAATCATGATGTTGTATCCTTGTGACTTTGACGGAACCATTTATGGACTCATTGGGAGAAATAAATTCCATAAAATCATTTATTTTTAATTTTTATTACAGAGGAATTGGGTTGGTATGTATTTATACATGAGGAGGGGTTGTAACACCCCAAGATTTCATAGCAAGTTATTTTCTTTAAAGCAATTCAATAGCTTGCGCTACACGCAACACCGAGTTCAAGCAAAACATGACTTACCAAACTAGTCGTTAAAAATAGGTTATGAATAGTATTAACAAAATTTAGAATTTTCCATCCTCTATATAACTTTAGAATCCATTTAATCTGATTCTTAGACATAAGATAGAACAAATTCATTTTTAATGCAATTTTACCAAATTTTAATGGAAACCACTTTTTAAAACCAATATTTGACATTTTTTAATGAAATTAAAATCCTTTTCAGAATCGGGACATAAAAATATATTTGGGCATAATTTTTGGTACTTTTGTAATAAGTTATATATTTTGATGAATACTGAAAAATACAAAATTTTAATTTAAAAATACTTTTTTAATCAAAATAATTTATACTGTTAAGTTATTTATTTGAATGTTTTGGAAGTTTAATTAGATTATATTTTTATCATTTTATTCAATTTAGGTGATTAAAAGTAATTTCACATTTATATTTTACATAAACCCTGGTCAATCATTGAATACTATTACTTTTTAAAAAACCCGCTTTTCGGTTTTGACAACGGGAATTATTTTTAAATTAATTTATTTCAATTAAATGTTTTAAATTTGGTAAAATAGAATTCATTTTTGAATTCAGAATATCAAAATTATCTTAGGGTATATCTTTGGTATTTTTCTGAAAAAAATTCAAGTTTTGATGAATAGTGAAAAAAACTACGTTATAGTTTTAAACTGACTTTTTATTTAAATAAATATTATTATTTGTTTATTTTAAGTAAAAATAGATTTATAATACTTATATATGTTCAATTTAATTGATTGGTGCCATTTTATAATAAAATTAGATGTATTAAATTTTATTGAACATATTATCGTCTTTTACCCACCTTTTAGGAGCATTTTCAAATTTACATAAAACTTAATTTTACCTCATATGTGAGTTGAATTTTAAAAATCCGAGTGACATTGTTGATATGAGTAAGTAAACTTTGGTTCAATAAAATAAAAATAATTTTGGTGAATAGTAACTTTTTACTTTTATTTATCACGGTTAAAAGTTAATTGGGTAATTAATGGTAAAAATGATATAATTATTATACTAACACTTGTCCTAATTATATTGGAAATGTGTAATTCGACCAAAAACAACATTAGGAATAAAATATGATCCTTTAGTCCATTTGTATTAGATTAGGACATTTATTATTATTTTGTTCAAAGAAGAGTTAAAAGAGTCATAATAAAAATTTAATGACCAAAACATTTTTTCTATTGGGTTATACATAAGAATAATTCAACTATAAATAATCATTAAAATTATAAAATAATTTCCTATATAATGGTATTTTATTTATATTTTTTAGACATCGAATAATTAAATTTATTTATGACACACTTATGATGCAATAATAATCTAATTAATGAAATATTAAAATAATTGATATTATAAATATCCAAATAAATATAATTTCAGACTTTTTATGAATTCCACTAATTTTATTGGTTAATATTACATTTTAGGTTTGGTTAGGTGATTTTTTTTAAAGTAATAATGGCATTATGAATTTATAAAAAACAAAATACCAAATAGTGTCAAAATTGACATAAAAGAGTTTATAAAGAAAATATTATACTACTAATTGATATTCTATTCCTAGAAATATAATGTTCGGCCATAGGTCTTTAGTAATATTATATATATTATTAATTAACAACATGAGGTTCTCTTGGAAGATTATAGTATTTTTTATTAACCATATAATATAAAAATACAACGAGACATGGTAAATGTCAAACTATTTAACTAAGAGTTAAATCTAAAATATAAAGTCAATATAGTAACACAAACCTATCTAAACCCTATTTTTTGAGTGGTTTTCTACCCATCCCCACATTAATCTTTAAATAATTCATTTTTGAGACATTAGAAACCGAAAATTATTCTGTTATAAATTAATATTTCTAGTTTTTCCTAAGGTGCCCCTCACCACTCGTATAAAAGGGAAATTCCACTTCTGTCAGATGCACACCTTAAAAGCAATTTGGATCGGCCAACCCCTACTAAAATACCCTCTAAACAATCATCCCTTAATCCTAGATTCCCTTCATTAGTCCTAAATCCTTCTTAAGGAGACCTTTTTATCAAATGAAAAGGAACAACCCGGAGAAGAGGTAAATATTTCATCACCTCTTCCAAGTTCCTTTCTTCTTCCACTTCCTCTTTCTTTGTTGTTTCCAATATAAAATAATAACTCCATTATATTCTATATACTGTGATGTTATTATAAATAGGGTAAAACCATATACATTATTCTATCCATCCTTTGAATGACATTTCACCATATGTGGGTCCGTACGGCTTACCATCTCCAAGTCATGGTGTAATTGTTATTCAATACAGTATTATATGGATGGGTATAATAATTATGTATAATTGATTTATATAATACTTATAACATGATAATGATTATTTATATATTATATTTTATCCAATTATATATTATTTTAATATCAAAATAATGATATTGTCGCTCATGCGTACGCACAGATTACCATATCCGCGGACGCGATATGATTCATTCCCCATCTTATCCATTCAAGAATAATTTTCATTATATGACTAAAAATAATTTTTAAAGACTTAATATCATTTTTAATATGAACATGATACATCATATTCAAAACAAACATTACTTACGTAACAACTCATATAAAGGAAAACGAATCATTTAACACCCGAAACGATGATAATACTAAAATATTATTAACAAAGTAATATTGAACGATCATATATGATATCATATTAATGTATATGATTCATTTATAATTTAATAACAATTATTTCACCATTATACAAGGGTTTAATCTACCCATGACCAAGGAAAAGTACTAGGTAAGGGTTTTCTTAACTCACTTTTAATTCTGTGATATTTTCATTGTTTTCCACTTATGTGTTGCATGTGGTGTATTTTGTAATGCCATTTGATATATATTATCATGATTCTATATATATTAATGGTATTATTTGATTCATTTTGTGGTTATTAACTTTTTTTCATACGACTCAATTGATTACAACGAAGTAGGGGGGTTTTCAGCTCACTTTTATTCCAGTGAGATTCATGTTATATTGGCCAATAATTCATTTTTTGTAGAGTAAGTATGGCCCCTGATTGTATTAATTTTGTAATATACTTTAATGTATTGTTATTTACATCTTTATTGTATTATACCTCTTTCAGGGGGTTTATGTTTCATAAGTTACCAAATCGGTAAGGGAATTTCAAATTTCAATTTCCACTTATTGGGCTTTACGCATACTTCATTGATTATTTTACTCCATGATTATGTGTGGAATCTCTATTTATTATTTGTGTAGTAATTTCCGCTCCCCTTTTTGTGGATATACTTTGGATACACATAATCTCTACATTAATAAATTCTCATGTCATCGATATGAACTTGATATGGGTAATTTTAACTCAATCTTAATTTATTGAGTTAAACATCTTATTCATTGGTGTTGTTTTTAAATGAAAATGGGTGAATTAGATCTAATTTATTTACACTGAATATCCAATAATATTGAGTGTATTTATAATTGAAACACATAATTATTTAAATGATTTATCATTAACTAAAGGATACGACCTTTATAAGAGATTTCTTCTAAATTTACATTCAATTAAGAATTCTTGGTTGTCATACACCAATTAAATTTTATGTGGTCTATATAATGTACATTGACATATTATATGATGAATCACATTATTATCATTATATTATAATATTTTCATTACCTCAATTATTTTTAATAAATTTTTTCTCTTTTGGTTAGGAACTCTAACTAAAATATAATTTAAAAAGTTTTGAAGATTTATGATTCTAAATCGTTCTCATTAATTTCCATGTATTAAAAATGGCTTAAATGATTTATTTATAATAAAATTAATGTTTTAAAATTAAAATTACTTTTAAATGTTTCAATGTGGTATGGGACACTTTGTTTCAAAAATCTCTTTTTAAACGGCTTCTTGACAAATAGTGTGATTTTTAAATGTTTTCAAAAAATGAGGACATTTCTCTCAAATAGTTTTGATGATTATTTTCATCAATGTCAATATCCTTCATTATTCTGATTGAGGTTAATATGTTACAATTCAATCTTACATATTTTATTAAATCAGTTATGTTTGACTATGTATGTGTTATTTTTATACAATTCATGGTTTGTCGATAAATTATTGACATTTCATATACTAGTTTTAATATGATGGTTTATGTTTTGTTTCAAACTTTTCATATAAAGAATGCATTGGACCTGGTAAGTGAAGGTTGAAGCCCGCTACAGATCCTTGATGCATCAGTAAGTCTCATGTGATAAACTAGTGTCTTGGCACATGGACTTGACTATGTGGTTATGAAAGTCAGGCATTATGCATTCCATCATTATGAAAGTGGTTATTGATATTTCATGTGATTATTCGAATAATAGAATATCCATGTGAATAAGTAAATGGAATTATTTGATTTTATCTTTTCCATATTATGGTGATGTTAATGTTTAAAAGTCTTTTGTTTTAGACTTATACATTTCCTTAAATGTTTATACTTATTTATGAATGTTTTTGTTATATTTTTATCCTTACTGAGCATCCACACTCACCCCATTCTAGGTTTTATTTTTCACAGGAAGTGAATAATTATATTATGATTGACCTATAGGGGTAGTCTTTGGGATCTCATTGTTGTCTATGGAAACTATGTTGTTGTAGTTTTCCATTTTGTGATGTAATATAAACCTTATGAATGTATCTAGTACTTCCAAGACTACTAAACTAATCGGTCTTTCGAGACATGATCTTTTGTGATCATGCCAATTATACATAATAATGCACTAGCTCTGGGATTATGGGGATGGGGAGTTACATTGGGTATAAGTGGATGTTTAGTAAAAACCATTGAAACTAGATTTAGATAAACTCTTATTAGAGCACATAGATTTAAGATAGACATTGAGTATATGTATAGAAGAACATCCTAGAATTTGTTTATTGTAGAGATTTTGTGAGTTTTACATGAAATGAATCCCATTATAGATGCGAGCATGTTTAGGAGGCCCTGGAACATATATACCTAGGGGTAAAACCTGAAAACACTACATTGAGATAGACTCTAATAGGAACTGGTGCACGACAACGGGCCTTACTGCACTCTTTGTTATGACACACCTTGGGGATTTTCTTAGAATAATTCACATTTTCTTTATAAAAATCTTTGAAATATTTTAATATAAGAAGAGAATAAATATATGTTATTAATCCTAAAGTTTTTTATATTGAAAATATGGTGTTATGATATTCCCTAAATTATTTTATAACTCACACTAAGCTCTCTTGTGTTAGTCAATGGCTGGATTCCAAGGAAGCCATAGTAACATTGAACATGATATACAAGGTGGGAAAGATGGAGTAAATGAGAAATAGAATGGAATGTTGATAGGTGTAAAAGATATCATGTTCATGCCGAATCAGTTTTCAAAAAATATGATCAACAACATATATATTTTCCAACTCCCAGTCAATAAAGAAGAGAAAGGCAGTGAATCATACGAGCTCCAGTAATGGAGACAATGGATAAAAGAAATCTCAATTTCCATCATTTAGGAAATGTGGAAGGAAACACCTAGGGAAGTGTCTCAATTGAACAAATAAATGATTAATGTGTGGGAAAGAAGGACATAAAGTAAATAATTGCCGAGAAAAATGAAGAGTTCTATGGATGAAAATAAAAATGATCCCAAGAATCCATTTACATTCATTTTCCCTAAATATAGGGGACCTAGGAATTACCCAAGTGAATTCCCTATTCTATTGGATATCCCCTTGGTCAAGGAAGAAACTTTGTGGAAATAAATGGATGATGAATGTTTAATAGTATTAGTGCTCATTATTGATGGGATTACATTGGAAGACTTTTCTCGTATGTGTAACCCTATAGTTTATTACGAGAAAATACTATTTTAGGAATAAATGTGTTTTATATTGTTGATATAGTTATAAATAAAAATTTGGGTTTATATGATCCTTGAATTTGAGGTAATTAAATGTTATTAAATTTTTGGATGAAATTGTAAGGTATGAGATATCATTTGTGGTGAAATTATGTTATAGTTATTTTGAAGAATTTATCTCTTTTTTAAACGTTATATAATATTGTTTTTGAAAAAGGGCAACACACAGACCATGTGAAAAACCATCACACTGGAAAAAGATGTAGGAATTGAACCCACAACAATAGTGCGATTGAGATTTATCGCATACCACTAGACTACGTGATGTCCCTGGTTAGTGTGACTAATTATTTTTAATTAAATGATTTTATTGATCAATAATAAATGGATTTTGGATATTATGTCTTATCAAATGGGTGTCCTTAGTATAGGAATGTGATTTGGGTATTAATTTATAAATGTTTTTCTGGAAGACGTTCGGTCTTTTTAGAATACTATATGCCTAAGGAAAATAGTATACTATGGGATTTAATTTATGGAGTAAGGATGGATATTTTTCTATGTTTATATTGTGGATTTATAGAAATTTTGGTTATTTATGGAAATTATTATCTTATCATAGAGAATATGTGATTAGGATAATTACTTTTAAGTATCTGACTTTTAGAGTAGTCGATGTTATTTGGAAATACAAATTAACGTGGAAGATTGCATAATCAAAATCTTCTATGTTTTGGGTTTCAATATTAGTTTTGATTATATTGATGGATTTTAATGAAAATTGTTTATTTAATGGTATTTAGTGAACTTTGGGTATTGATGGTTTAATTTTATAAATTAAGAAAATTATTTCTTTCTCTAAAGGATCTTTTGATCTTGTACTAACCATTTTGGTTTTTGTAAATCTCTAAAGGCAAGGAAAATATATATAATTTATCCTTTGTGGATTATGTGATTCTCTAGATGTTGATTCATGAACATCAGGTGTGACCAAGTCATCTTTAATACTCATCGTTTGAAAAAATCGATGAGTTAGTGGTAGGAATTTTTTTAATGGATGAAACTCTTCTTAAAAAGTAAGTATATCTCTTTATTTTCTTAGTCAATCTCATAATTAAATTCTTCAGCTTTATGAAATGGAACATAAAACAAAAAAAATGTTATCCATTTACTTTTTATACTAGGAATCTAATGAATGTTTATATCATCACATGTTTGTGGTTTTCATATTGTTAACATTCTCCTAATCATGTTTTCTATCACTCTCCACCATATGTTGACACTTATTTTATCTTCTATATCCATTTTTTCCTACATGGAATCCATGTGTGGGTTATCTCAGGTGACCTGTGTACTTCTCTTTCATTCTATTAAATAGATAGTTTTATTGACTCTTTTTCCGATGTGGGACGTCCAATGAAGTTACCAAGATCCATTTTAAAATTATGAGGATGAAATTTACAAAAAGAGGTATGAATGTAACACCCCAATATTTCATACTATGTTATTTTATTTAAAGTAATTCAATATCTTGTGCTACGGGAAACATTGAGTTTGAGCACACCATGACGTACCAAACTAGCCATTCAATAGCATTTATGAATAGTATTTACTGATTTTTTAATTTTATATACTCCATATTATTTTAGAATCCATATTATGTGTTTCATAGACATAATATAAGAACAAATTCATTTTTCAAAAAAATGAAATTTTACCAACTTTTAATGGAAAACCCTTTTTAAGACCAATATTTGACACTTTTTAATGAAATTAAATTCTTCATTAGAATTGGGACATAATAATTTATTTTTGATTAATTTTTTGTACATTTCTAATAACATTTATATTTTGATTAATACTGAAAATTACTAAATTTTAATTGAAAACAACGTTTTTAATCGAAATAATTATAGTGTTAAGTTATGTATTTTAATGGTTTGTATGTATAATAAGATTATATTTTTATCATATAATACAATATAGGTAATTATATGTAATTTCACTTTTAAATATTACATAAACAGATGCCAACCTTTTGATAGTTTTTAATTTTTAAAAACCCACTTTTCAATTTTGACATCGGGAATTAATTTTCAATTAATTAATGCAAATTCTATGTATTTAATTTGGTAAAATAGAATTCATTTTTGAATTCGTAATATCAAAATTATCTTAGGGTAAATGTTGGGTATTTTTTTGAAAACATTCAATTATTGATGAATAGTGAAAAACACTAGGTTATAGTTTAAAATCGACATTTTATTTAAATAATTATTTTATTATATTAAAATTTATTTTAAGTAAAAAAAGATTTATTATACCTATATAAGTTCAATTTAATTCATTGGTGTCATTTTATAATAAAATTAGATGTATTAAATGTTATTGAACTTTTTAATGTCTTTTACCCACCTCATAGAAGGTTTTGCAAATTTACATAAAACATAATTTCACTGCTTCTGTGAGTTTGTTTTAAAAAATATGAGAGACACAGTTGATATCAGTAAGTAAAATGTAGTTCAATAAGATGAAAATAATTTTTGGTGAATACTTACTTTTTACTTTTATTTACCATGGTTAAGAGTAAATAGGGTAATTAAGGGTAAAAATGATATTATTATTACACTAACACGTGTCCTAATTCTATTGGATAAGATTAATTAGACCAAAAACTACCTTATAAATAAAATATGATCCTTTAGGTCCACATGGATATGATTAGGACATGTATTATTATTTTATTTAAAGAAGAGTTAAAAGAGTTAAAATCAATGTTTAATAACTAAAACATTTTTACTATTGGGTTATACCTAAGATAAATTTGACTATAAATATTCATTATAAGGATTTACAAATTAAACATAATTCTTTTTTATTTATATTTTTTATACATTACATAATTTTTTTTATTTATGACATAATGATGATGCAGTAATTACAAAATTAATTAAATATTAAAATAATTGATATTATAAATATCCAAATAAATGTAATTTGAGACTTTTTACGAATTCCACTAATTTTCAAGGTTAATATTACGTGTTATTTTTGATTATATGATTTTTTCGAAGTAATAATACTGTTACGGATTTAACAAAAACAAAATACCAAATAGTGTCAAAATTGACATAAAAGAGTTTTCAAAACAAATATTATATTATTAATTGATATTCTATTGATAAAAATCAAATGTTTGGCCGGAGGAATTAAATAATATTATATATGTCATTAATGAACCACTTGAGGTTCTATTTTATGTTTATAGTAATTTTTATTAAGCATATAATATAAAAATACATAGAGACATGGTAAATGTCATACTATTTAACTAAGAGTTAAATCTAAATGATATAGTTAATATAGTAACCCAAACCTGTCTAAAACCTATTGGTTGAGTGGTTTTTGACCCACCACCACATTATAATTTAAAGAATTCATTTTGGTGCCTCTAGAATCCGAAATTGATTTTATTATAAAATAATATTTCTAGCTTTTCCTAAGGTGCCTCTCACCACTCTTATAAAACGGAACATCCCCTTCTCTCTAATTCACTCATTCAAATCCATTTTTCTCGTCAGACACAAGCTGATATACCCTCTAAACTATCCTAACATCAACTTATAGGCCTTAAATTAGTCATAATTCCAACCTATAGTTCCCTTTTGATCAAATCAAAATGAACTACTCGAATAATAGGTAAATATTTCATCACATCTTTCAGGTTCCTTTCTTCTTCCACTTCCTCTTTCATTGTAGATTTCATTCTAAAATAATATCTCAAATATCTTCTATATACATTCATGTTATTATAAATATGGTACAACCATATTCATTATTCTCATTATCCTTTAAATGACATGTCACTATATGTGTGTACTTACGGTTTACCATCTCCACGTCGTGGTGTAATTGTTATTCCATACATTATTATTTGGATGGGTATAATAATGATGAATAATTGATGTAAATAATAAATATAACATGATAATTATTCTATATATATTATATACCATCCAATTATATATTATTTTAATATCAAAAGAATGATATTGTCGATCGTGCGTATGTGCGGATTACCATCTCCACGAACGTGATGATATTCATTCCCCATCGTATCCATTCAAGAATAATTTTTATTAGATGAGTAAAAATAATGTTTAAAGACTTAATATCATTATAAATATAAATAAGATACATCTTATCCATAACAACCATTACTGACGTAACAAAGCATATAACGGAAAACGAATCAGTTAACACCCGAAACAATGATAATACTAAAATATTATTAACAAAGCAACATTGAAAGATCATATATGATATCATAATAATGTATACGAATATAGTATTATTTAATAACAATTATTTCACCATTATACATCAATATAACCCACCCTCTACCAAGGAAAAGTATTAGGTAAGGGGTTTCTCATCTCACATTGAATTCTGTGAGATTTCCATTGTTCGCCACTTATTTATTGCCTGTGGGGTATTGTGTACTTCCATTTGATATATATTATTATTATTATATTTATATTAATTGTATTCTGTGATTAATTTGGTTGTTATTAACTTTTATTCATACGAATCCATTTATTACAATGAAGTAGGGGTTTTTCATCTAACTTGTATTCCAGTGAGATTCATGTTATATTTTCCACTATTTCCTTTTTGTGGAGTATGTATTGCCCCTGATAGTATTATTTTTGTAATATAAATTATTGTATTGTTATTTAAATCACCATTTTATGATACTCATTTCCTAGGGTGTATGTTTCAAAAGTTACCAAATTGGTAAGGTAATTTAAAATTTCAATTTACACTCATTGGGTTTTATGCATACATCATTGGTTATTTTAATCCTTGATTAAGTGTGGAATAACTATTAATTATTTGTGTAAGAATTTACACTTAACTTTTTGTAGATATAATTTTGATACACATAATCACTCCATTGATAAATTCTCAAGTCATTGATATGAACTTGATAAGAGTAATTTTATCTCAATCTTCATTTATTGAGTTAAACATCTAAATAATTGGTGTTGTTTTTACAAGAATATGTGTTAAAATCCTATTATTTATTTATACTGAATATACAATCATATTGAGTTTATTTATATTTTTCACACATAATTATGTCATTGATTTATCCTTAACCTAAGGATACTACCTTTATAATAGATTTCATCTCAATTTACATTTCATTGAGGCTTTTTTGTTGTTATACACCAATTCACTTTTATATGGTGTATATAATGTAAATTGACATAGTATATCATGAATCCCATTATTCACATGGTATTATAATGTTTCTATTACCTCAATTATATGTATTCAATTATCACTCTTTTGGTTAGGAACTCTAATTAAAATATAATTTTAATCACTTTAAAGATTTATTATTCTAAATCATTCTCATTAATATCCATGTTTTAAAAATGGTTTTAAGGATTTATTTATATGGACATTAATGTTTTAAAATTAAAATTCATTTTAAAATTTTCAAATTGGGATGGGATACTTTGGTCCAAAAATCTTATATTAAACGGCTTCCTTGAAAATAGTGTGACCTATAAATGTTTTCAAGAAAAAGGGGGACATTTCTCTCAAATAGTTTTGATGATTATTTTCATCTATGTCAATATCTTTTATTATTCTCGATTGAGGTTAATATGTTACAATACAATCTTCCATATTGTATTGAATGAGTTATGTTTGACTGTGGATGTGTTATTTTTCTAACATTCTTGGTTTAGGGATAAATTATTTACCTTTTGTATGTTAGTTTTAATATGAAGGATTATGTAATGTTTCAAACATTTCATATGAGGAATGCATTGGAATTAGTAAGTGATGGGTGGGGCCACTATAGCTCCTCGATGAATCAGTAGGTCTCATGAGACAAACTACTGCATTGGAACAATGCCCTAAAAAAGTCTTATTTGTAGTCTTGGCACAAGCCCTTGACTATGTGGTTATAAAATTCTAGAATTATGATTTCCATCATTATGAATGTGGCTATTGAGACTGCATGTGATTATTCGACTAGTATAATTTCCATGTGAATAAGTAAATGGAATTATTCGATTTTATTTAGGACATATTATGCTGAAGTTAAATTTTAATAGGATTTTGTTTTAGTCTTATAAATTGCCTTAAATTTTTATACTTATTTATGAATGTTTCTCCTATATTTTTATCCTTACTGAGCATCTGAGCTCACCCCTTTCTATGTTTTATTTTTCCCAGGATGCGAAAAAGTATACTATGACTGACCTGTTGGGAGAGTCTATGGGATCTCAATGTTGTCTATGGAAACAATGTTGTTGTAGTTTTCCAATTTATGTTGTAATGTAAACCATATGAATTTATCTAGTAAAACCAAGACTACTAAAATGATCTATCTTTCGATACGTGATCTTTTGTGATCATGTCAATGATACATAATAATGCATCGACTTATGGGCTTCTAGGGTAGGGGCGTTACAAAAGTGGTTTCTGAAGTATTATTTATTGGTTATTTTATTATATAATCTTACCACCAATGGGGTGACATCAATAAAAACATATTTTTTGGAACAAATAATGAGTAAAATAGTTTTTCAAATGTTAAATTCCTTCCACAAAATTAAATACACCTTTGATCTAAACCATTTAATCCTTAAAAACCAAAAAAAGAAATTTTATTTTAGTAATCAATTTCATAGTTCAAAAATGAGAAGATTAAATTAATAAAACTAAATTAATATTTACAAATAAATTTTTATTCATATTTAATATTATTTCAATAAATAAAATATTTCATAAAATCATTATGTCATTGAAATAATAATGTTGTTGAAAAATCATTATGCTCAAAAAATGATAATTTTATCTAGTTATAAAAAATATTCCAATTTTTTAGAAAATTACCAAAATTAACATAAGATAATTATGATGTTCTATGTCCAAAAAATAATAAAAATTATTAAAATAATACTCAATGTACTATTATAATTATTTTTTAATAAATATCATTATTAGAGGATAATTTACAATTTCTATTACAAAATAAACATCCTGACCATCAAAAAAATTACATACACAATTATTAAAATTTATTATCTTTTAATCATTTTTAATAAGAATATTAATAAAAATTAACCTTTATTTAAAACTTATAGTTATATAAAAAATTATATTTTTAATATATTATGTTCATAGTCTCTAAATATAATACTATTTTCAATATATAATTAATTAATCTTCGCAATCACTTAACGAATTTCCAAAACCGACAATAATAATAATCAAATGTTTTATATACTAATTTTCAAAATTTTGATCAACCATATTTTCTGAAAAAAATAAATTAATACAATCATATTTCCCCCAAAAAATAACCCATCACTCTTACACTTCATTATTCACTTTGATTCTATCATGGTTCAATATTGCTCAAAAATTTAATATTTTATTACTAAAACATTATTCCTATCGTATAGTAATATTCATGGGCGTGGACATTCATAAGGGGTATAGGTGAAAAAAATTGTATATTAAACATTATTTATCATCTACATGTTTTCCTATTGAAAAATTCAATGTTACATTATAGTTTATATTAATTTTAATGGAGTGTTCTTAAATAATGAAATAAAGTGTTGTTAGTTTCTTGTATTACTCTGCATCACTCACAGCATTTCATCCAATGGATCTGACACATCTTATCATTTCCTTAACAATCATTACATTAATTAATTTTTTTTATGATTTTCTATTAGAATACATAATAAAATTTTTCTTATAGGGAATATTTTTTTATTTAAGGAAGAATATTTTTTGCCTTTAAAAGAGTGGTCTTGATAATTTTTTTCATTTTAATTTTTATAGTATTTCTTATTGAATTATAAATATCTTCTGGATCTCGATATTAATTTAAAATAGCCTTCTCCATCTATTTTTAAATATTAAAACTCTCTATTTTTAGCATATTTTTCCATAAATAAGATCATTTTTAAAACTCCATCCATTCATTCGTATAGAAATTTCTGGTTTGAAATATTTTGCAATTTTTAATTTATGAAGCAACCTTAGAATACAATATAAATAAATTTTATAGTTCATCTTCTTCGCTATCTAACCCTTCTACACTATTGAGCTTGAACTAAAAAACAAATCATCTTATGTCTGCATAGTTATGAATGGCTATAACGAATAATGTGTACCATTGATGAAACTTTTCATCATAGGTCTTCCTTATAAATTATCCATTTTGAACCCTTACCCAATATATTGAGATATGTATTACATATCTAGACATTATATGTACTTATATATCCCAATAATATTGGAAATAAAATTTATACATTGTATACTCCATCCTCAATATACCACAACAATGACACATTATAGAAAATGATAATGTAATTCCATCATTTATAACCATGTTCTATGATGTATTTCATGGATTACGACACATCATTCATCCATTGTTTGGATATATATATGGGTCCCTATGATGTATATCCACTATTGTGTTATGGATTCTCATAGATTTCTACTGGTGTGGGATCTTCCCACATGCCGCCCGTGGAGGTTATATGGTGTATCTGTGACGCTGAAAATGCAGTGGTGTCTGTGGTTGAAAAAAAGTGACAACATACCAAATGTTGTAAATTTATAAACATAACTACACCACATTAGTATTCAACATCCCACATAAAAATGGAGTGAGACACTTAATAAGGCATCTCATGACATCATTGGGCATCGATGTTGGATGGAGGTCAGATGATCCCTAATGACACCACATGTCAACCTAGAACACTGATATCATTGTAATTCCACCACATAAAACTTCTTAACATACACCATTGTTGATATTAAAGTATTTCAGTGCTCTATGAATAACTCACTATACTTCCATGCCTCTCCAAAAGATTATACATATGGGTGAGCTTCGCCGACTGACCTCCTTGTGTCTGCCATGTGGACTTCATCCCATAGGTCAAGAGCCATCTAGGGTTGGATCATTTTTTGTATTACTCTATTAAAATTACATTTATAATATTACGCTAAAGATAACACAAAAATCTATCATAAAAATGAAATGAAATTATTTAATTTTTTCTATATAAAATTTTTCAAATTATGATTACCCCAAAATAAAATACAAATAAAAAAAAATGTGCAGTCAAAATCAATTAAATTCAAAATATAATGACATTGACCTAAAAAATGTATGTGTATAATGATCCTATCATTAAGATAATGAATTTTAATAGTGAATAAATGGTATGTGGAATAATTTCTCATAGTATTTAATTTAAGAGAGGTAATAATAGTGATTTGTTAGAATAATTTTCCTTGGATATCATGTATGAAATAATGGCTGGAAGATGATAAAATAATTTTTTATAAGAGATATTTTGATAATTTTTTGGCCTCTTTAGTTTTCATGACACCTTATAAATAATCCATGTGATTCCGTCGATTATTTTAGGGAGTGATCATTCATAGGTTGTGATCAAGTATGTGATGATCTATAGAATTTTTTGAGACACCCCATCCTAAGATATATATAAATAGAGTTATATTTTATAATTTTATATAATTTGATTGTCTACAAAATATTAACTAATTGGAAAATCAAAAATAATAAAATATATGGGGACTGGGTGATTGATATATCATTAGTTAATGGTATGAACTATTTATGTGTAATTCTAGTTGTTTTTTATTATATTTCTTCCCAAATTAAAAGAATGATTGATAGGTTATCACACACACAAAAATTAACTAAAATGAATTCCATCACATTTTATGATCATTAATAGAAAAATTAATAAAATAAAAAATCACATTTAAATAAAAAATTCCAATCATGTTAATTTTCCTGCATTTATATGATAAATAATTAACTATATTTAATATATAAAGTGTTTTTATTTCTAAAAAACCATTTTTAAAGTGTTATCAATTTTATTATAATTATGTAAATTAATTATCATAAATATATTATTATATATGAACTAAATAAATCATGATTTGAGTCATATGTTGACATAAAATAAAATTTATGGGATAATAATTTTTAAAAAATCATTCTTCAATAAAAATAAATTTTCTTAAAATTTTCTATATTCATTTAAAACATTAATATTTATATGTTTTTTAATTTTATGAAAATATATTCATCTTTTAGATTATCAATAAAATATTATATTAATATTAATTTTGGGAGTTTTTTATAATATTTAATTTTCATTTGAATAAAAAATAATTTGGTTGTTTAACACTGTAGCATTTTGGACTCTATGTTGAACTATATTTGAATTAAAACATGCATAACATTAATGCCTTTATGAGTATAGTTATTCATATATTGAAACTATTTTGAATTTGGAAAATAATGTTCATCAACAATAATCTGAAGTAATCATTTATTCAAATAAATCATTATTTTTTATTCATTCTTTGAATTATGTTTCCAAAAGATATAATTATTCTTTTATTACACTAAAGTAAAACATACCACATATCGATAATAATACACCCATTTTCTCATTTAAATAATCCAAATTGATAATTTTTTCCAATAGACAAATTTATCCTTAAAAACGCTTTTTAAAAACGTGTTTTTACGAATTACATGCAATAATATAAAAATTAATTTTAGAAAAAAAATTAATTATAAAGTAAAATGGACTTCATATATCAATTATTAGGTCAATAATTATGAAATAAATCCCATTTTAATTTTTTAACTAAAATAAATTATTTTGGAAAAATTTAGTTACCATAGTGAAACAAAAAAATTGTAAAATTGATAAATATAATTTGAAATACTTAAAAAATACGGAAGTTGTATGGTTGAGGATTTTTTGAAAAGAAATTTTACTTCAATAGATTATTTTTTATTATTGGATCCAATTAAAATTTTAATATACACATTAACATTTAAATTAGTTAAAATCTTCTCCACTACCTTATAAAGGGAACCACCACATCCCCACTTCTCCTCACACCCAATGCCTCTTATATTTTAAAATATTCATTGGAAAAAACCTAAAAATACTACCAGCATTTTATAATTTTTTTCATCATGAAATACCACTCACAAATACATAATCTATTTATAAAAGTATTTCACTAAAAGAGTATATAGGTTAATGTATGTTTGGTTAAAAAGCATTAACTTTAATGGTTTTTAATCATTTTTTTCATTGAGACATGATCCTTATTGATCACATGTTTCGTTTTTTGTATTATATGGAGATCGTATATTTATTTTATCATAAATATTTATGAAATATAATCATTTTATAATTCTATTTCATGTTTTACCATTAAAAGGGATTCAATTAGAAAGATAACAATGATGTAAGGGTATTGGTTCACTCATTTTTCCTTCATTGTGTTATTATTTTTCATCTGGAACAATATTCTTTTATGTAGGGGTTTTTATTCCATATTATTATATTTTTTAAAATATCTATTTACTTTCATGATAATTACATGTCATTTCATGAGTCCATACATTGAATTGTTTATATTAAACAATTACAAAATTTGTAATGGGTTTTTGTAACTCAAATTTATTTTTATAGAATTATAATGACTATTATTTAACCCCATTAATATAAGTTGAATTAATTTATTGTATGAATATATAAAATGGTGTCTCCAATTTAATTTCTATCAATTTACAATTTTTTCTCATGATTTCCTTTCTAATTTATTATTACTAAAATTATTAGGATACTCATAAGGGATTTTGATAACAAAAACTATGTTTCTTTGAGTTATAATCTATCTTCTTAAACTACAATATTCTATGTCAAATATATCATTATAATCCATGTTTCATATAATATTCCCCTTAAATATTTGGGGAATGTGCAATTTTTAATTCATTACCCCTTCCTTGATAAATTTATTTCTCATAAATGTATAATTTCATTAAAAATAATTCACATATTTTCTAAACAATATTTCTCTTACATGTCTATATTTTCACATCCAACCAAAGTTATATTTTAAATATGGAAACATAATTATTTTATTTCTAATTATACCTTCATATTTTACCAGTCCAATTCCTCAAAAGTTGTGTAATTATTGTTTTATGATATAGATTTCAAAAAGATATTTTCAAAACTTTAAGAATGTATTTCCAATAACTGTATTTATTTTTAAAATTCACTCCACAATATATAAGGATAATATTTATTTATTTTTAACTAATCCATTATTGAATAATATATTTAAATGTCTATGTTTTCAAAAAAATGCGACTTCCTGTTTTTTGTAATCACTTATATCATTCTCAAATCTCTATAATGGATTATTATTTTGAATGTAAATGTTTTAAAAAACAAATTTCACCCCACCTTTTTGTTTGATTTTTATATTTTAATAATTAATTATTTTTTTCTTAATAAATTATTCTTTTTCTAAAATTACTTCTTGTCCATTTTGAAATATATATATTTCTAAAATTGAAGAATAAAATTTTCATTTTTTGATAAAATTAAAAAGATTTTTCTAAAAACTAAATTATGCTTTTCATCCATTATACTATTAAAATATAAATTATTCTTATCCTATGTATATATGTTTTATTATTAAGATATTAAAATTTTATATCAAAATATTTTTTTGGAGATTAATTTTTTGGTATCAATCTTTATACTTTTGACATCGCGTTATGGGATACTATTTAGAAATAAAATGAAACCCATTGTATTTATATGGGTTTACATGATATTAAGAATGGATGATATCGTATAGAATAAATATTTACGGATGATGTTGAGAGTGGAACTATATACAGAAAAAATTCATTAGTTCAGTATTGATATCCCATGAGATAATCATGTTATGCATAGAAATTTTATTTATTTTAAAACATGAAGCATGGAAATTATGTTTGATAAAAACATGAAGCATGTATTGTAACATACGAGGTAAATATAGAATATGACATTTTCATATTTATTAATATTTTTGAATTAAATATTAATTTTACTTTAAAGGGGATGTTATGCCTAATATCATACTAAATACACAATATCAGATTTCATTAAAATCATGTGTTGCACACAATGTACTGTTATATCGAAAATTAATATATTATTATTATTATTATTTTAAATGTTAGTTGACACCTAGCCATTATAATGGGGTGAATGAATAGAACTAACTAAAATATTATTATAAATTCTTGTAATATGTTTTTATATTTATCAAATAAATTTTAGAGGCTTAAAATAAGAAAGAATCCAATTTTTAGCAAAAATACTATAATGTTCTTTAAAAAGTAGATTTACCACCATTTGATGTAAAAACCTCGGTAAATCTAGTTTTCATCATTTTTATATTTTCTATTTTTCAAAAATAAATTCTTCTTTAAAATCAAGACATCAAAATTTACTTTGGGTAAATTTTTGGTTTTTTCCTCATTAAATTCATTTTTTAATAAATAATGAAAAATACTGTATTTTAATTCAAAACTACCTTTTAATATAATTTATTTATATGGTTATATTATCCATTAAATTGGTTTTAATGTTTAATTAGATTATATTTTTACTATTTAATCCAATTTTGGTCAATCGAAGTAATTTCACTTTGAAATTGGACATTAACAAGTGTCAATATTTTATAGTAATTATTTCATAAAAACGCGCTTTTGTTTTGTCAACAGGAATTAATTTTAAATTAATTAATGAACATATATTTTTTGAATTTGGAAAAATAGATATAATTTTCGAAAACTGAATATCAAAAATATGTTAGAATGAATTTTTGGAATTTTTCTGAAAATATTCAATTTTTGATAAATAGTGCAAACAATGAGTAGTAGTTAAAAAACTGACGTCATCATTTAAATGAAATTTTACCACTTTTGTGAAATTAATATTGAAAATATAACATACATCGTTGTTATTAGTATTTCAAATGTGGATCAAATAGATTAAAATAATTTTTAGTGAATAGTATCTTTTGACTTTTATGTAACGCGGTTTAAGATAAATAGGGTAATTCAAGGAAAAAAATAATATTATAATAATCTAAAATTACATTAAAACTTGTCCTAAATTTATTGGATAATTCATGGCCTACCAATACAATTCATGGGTGATATTTTTGTCCATTTAAAACCATTTGAGAAATATAATGACTTTAATAACTTTTTATTTAAATTAAAAAGTAAAATATCATAAACATGAATTGTTTTTCTAAAACAATTATAATGTGGGGTCATATAATTGATATATTTGACTATAAATATTCATTATAAATATAAAAATATTTCCTAAAACATATTATTTTATTTATAATTTTTAGACATCATATAAATAAAATTAATTCTGACAAAATAATGATGTAGTACTTACCTCAATAATTAAGGATTTAAAGAAATATGATTTTAAATAATAAAAAATCCAAAAAATATCCAATTATTATTGGATGATTCTATATCAAAGAAGGGTCATCCAATATTTTCATTTAATATTTTTTGGACCTTTATAAACAAAAAATCATTATATAATAAAATAATATTTTGAAACGTTCTTAAAGAGATCGTCCTCGCCCTTATAAAAATCTCTCAACTCTAACCCATTACTAACACCTCTCAAGCCCCTTGTATCATACAAACACTACCCAAATAAGCTCTCAATATCTCTCTCTTCAAATTAGAAGGATTTCCTTAAGCAGAAATCACTTCAATTAAATATTTTTGTTCAAAGAAAAGGGAGATACATGATTTAAAGGTAACATCCTCTCTTAAGTTTTTTTCATACATTTTACCTCTCCAACAACCTAAACTTTTTTTATTAATTTATTTTAAAACAAAACCTATATCCTATATATACTAGGATGTTTTTTTTGAGATTTATTCTTACTAAAATTATGCACACCACTATCTAATGGATACGAACATACTGTTTCTGTGGACGACGATATAATACCCCACGAAATGATGATTGTTTAAATATCTCCAACCACCTCTCATGGTGTCCATTATGATGGTACTATAATTATATAATATATATATATATATTATTTTAATTTAACAATATTGATCTGTAAATATCTTTGACAACATATTTTAAGGCTTTCATGTTGTATAAATATAATAATTTAATTTTAGGAAGTGCAAACTGCCGCCCCCTCAATGTGATATGAGTCATTCATACCATACATTGGTCGTATAAAGGATGGTGTTAGTGAAAATATGTAATTTATATAAAATATTATATTATAATGCAATTATAATATACCAATGTATCATAATGTTTTCATTTCATTAAAAATGAAAAATAGAAATGATAGGAGCGTTCATTCATACGTACGGCTTACCGTCTCCATAAACGGTGCATTTCATTTCTTATGTCCAAATGTTATGGAATATTATAAATACATATATAAAAGATATATATATGATATATATGATATCTAAATAATTAATATAATTCTAGAGATAATTTACTTTTGACCATATTGAAAAATTGTAATTTTAACAAGTTCATTTTTTACTAAAATTCCAAACATCGACAAAATGTCCAATATGAACTCAAATAATTAACTAATTGTTATTGCAATGTAATAAGTCATATAAAAGGAATAATAAACTTTAAAATAGTTATTAATAAATTAAAAATTAACTTCTGTTTAATATTCAAGAAGTAAAAGTAACAAACGAGTCAAGTTGGAGACGAGGTTAGGGGTTTTCATCTCACTTTTTATTCACATGAGATTCATGCTATATTTTCAACTAGTTTCTTTTGAGTTGTGTATGTAATGACCATGATTGTATTATCTATGTAATATAATATAATTTTTTTTATTTACATATTTATTTTATGATTATTCTTCCATGGGTTGTATGTTTTGTATGTTACCAAATAGTTAATGGATCCTTTCAACCTCCTCTATAAAACACTTGTTTTTGTTATGTCTTTTAATTTATGTCTTCATATGTTGGGATATGTTATTTTACAAACCTATTTCTATAAATTTAATGTCCATTTAATGATAGAACTTTCTCTCTCTCATCTTATCGTTTTAATAATTTTAAAGCGACAACGTTAGGCTATCGAATTTCTTTAAGAGAACTTCATAAACTAATTTACATTCTTTGGGTTAAACTTAAATTTATTGATAATGACATGATATGAATATGTTAGAATGATTTATGATTGTTTTATACATAATATACACTTATATTTGGTATATTATAGTTTTTCACACATAATTATTTCAATGATTTTTTCTTAATCTAGGGATATGATATTATCCAGGGAATGTGCCCCAATTTACATTACTTGGAGACTAATTTGTTGTTATACAACAATTATATTTTAGATGGTATATATAACCCACTTTGACATATTAAATTATGAATCTATTTATTCTCACAATATTATATGTTTTTTTAAATTTAATTATTTAATTTTTTTCTTCATGTACTTTATATGTGGTAACAAACTCTTCAACCTAAACACTGTTTTAATTATTTTAATGATTTAATATTTTAAATCATTATCATTAATGTCCATGATTTAAAAATGGTTTTTTTATTTAATTATATGGAAATTAATGTTTTAAAATGTTATTCCCTTTAAAATATTCAATTTGTTATGGGACAATTTGATCAAAAATCTCTTTATTTAATATTTTAAATAGTTTTGAAAATGGTTTTATAATGTATTGATTATGTTAATATTATGACAGGATATATTGTGATTTCAATGAAGAAATTTTATATTTCCTTTATGTTTGTTCTATGTGTCATGAATATTTTATGGTTATTGTGCATTTTTTATGTATATGGATAGTTTGGTGATAAACCTTGGGTGGGTGAGCCCGAGATAGCTCTGCAATGCATTAGGTTACATGACAGAGGTAAATGTTAATGTTTCTCCTAAGAGATTTAAGGAATATACTATGACGGGTAATCCAAACATAACTCCCTATGTATACGTGGAATCTACAATGTATGTATGTTATGAATTCCATAGGTTACCTTTATGATTTATGATTTCTAAATGTTTTTCATAAATCTTATGATTTCCTGAGGTATGTTATGATTGGAAAAAATACGTTTCATTGATTTGTATTTATTGAATGGTTAATGTTTAGTTTCCTTAATTTATAACCCTTATTGAGATTTTTTTCTCATCCCGTGTTTTGAATTGTTTTTCGCATGACATAAAGATGAATAAGGTCAATGATGGGATCAAGGAAATGTAATGTTGTCTAAAACATAGAACTAGACATGACTCCTTTTTCATGAGTTTTTATTTTATAAAAAATGGAAACCAAGTAGTAGTGTCTACATTGTAATTTTTGAGATTTAATGTAACATTTATTGACTAATTTTATAAAACACTAATCCTGAAAAGATCCACAATGGGAATTGTTTATTTAATTCAAGATTATGTAATTTTGTAAGGAAGGGTCCTTATAGTTGGTATCAAAGGTCAGTTTAGAAATATTAATGGATTAGGTGTTTTTTTAGACACATGGTTAGTCTCTAGGTCTATTATTTATGTTAAATACTTATTTTTTATATTTTTCAGATCAAGGATTGTTTGTTACAGGTGGAAGGAAGATAATATCAATTTACATTTCTATCTCTTCCTGATGACTTTTTTGTAATAATTATTGTAATATCATGTCCAGATGATTCTGAAACATTTTCTAACATAAAAATCACTTGAAAGAAATTGTTTGAGATATCAAACATCATTTATAAACATTGATACCCTCATGGGTCATGGGATGTATTTAATCAAATCTTTTTTTCTCAATATTCTCAAATTTTCAATAATGGTATATATTATCATGGAATTTTAAAATATTTTACCTTATCACAAGATTTTGAAGAATATTATGATTTTAGAAAAAGGTGTTGAAGAAGGAGACCCTTGAATAACCTATTTATATTTTCTTTTAATTGTAGACTTTCATCACATAATTATAGTATTTTAAAAGGACCATTAATTGAATGTTTTAACTCAAACATGGTGAAAATAATTTATAGAAAGAATGTTTTATCTGATGTTTTGAAATTATATTTCATAAATTATTATTTTCCAAAACTATTTCTTTGTGATCATCCATATGTCCCATGTTGTATGAGGTGTATATGGATAAATGAATAAGATGATTTTGAAGGATCACTAAATAATTGTTGCAATGCAGGGACAATCTATCAACGTGACCAAGATGGCAATGAAACTAGCTGGACACCATGATCAAGGCTCAATGTTATTTCTTTTGATAATTTTTTTATTTTATATTGGTAAAAAATTCAATATATATATGACTTCATGAATTAATATATTGAGGTTTCTAGAAGTTGGGATAAAAATGAGAGGCATAAGACAGCCAATGAGGTTCAATCATGTTATAGTTATTTTTGAGATGTTTATGCAATTTTTCGGAATGTTATAAAATTGTATAGTTTTTGAAAAAGTACAAAACCTAGACCATGTGACAACCAATCACATCGGACAATGCTATGAGAAATGAACCCACAACCAATGTGAGATTGGGATATATCATCTACCATTGAACTACGTGAAGTCCCAAGTCAGTATGACTTATTATTTTTAGTTAAATGATTATATTGATCATTAATAAGTTGATTTGGGATATTATGTTCTATCAAATGGATATCCTTAGTATAAAAAAATGATTTTGTGATTAAGTGATAAAGGTTATTTTTGGAAGACATTTTTTCTTTTGGGAAACTATATGGCTAATGAAAATAGAATACATTGGGATTTCAATTGAGGAGTAATGGTGGAATTTTGTTTTGGAAGAATATATGTTTTTATTATAGACATATGGAGATTTGGGATATTTATGGAAATGATAAACCTATCATAGAGAATATGTTATTTGGTTAATTACACTTTAGTTGGAGCATTTAATAGTAGTCGATGTTATTTGGAGATTAATTTTAATATTTACTATAGAAGACAATGTGATCAAATACTTCAAAATTTTGTGTTTCAGACATTGTTTGGATTATTTAAATGAATTTTAATGAAATTTGTGTATTGAATGGTATTTCTTGATATTTGGTTATTGATTATTAAATTTTTTATATTAATAGTAGTATTTAATTTTTATAAAAGATTATCCTTTTTTGTTGATTACCTAATCTTGTACTATCCATTTTGGTTTTGGATATTCTTTAAAGGAAAGGGAAATATATGGTTCCTCTTTTATGGATTATGTGATTCTATAGAAGATCATTATAGTGGTTCAGGTGTGAAATAGTTATCTTTAATACAACTCATTCGTAGAAAAGATATGTTTTTGGAAGAAACTTAATAAAGGATAAAACTCTACATGAAAATTATGTTTACTTCCTTATGTACATAGTCAATATCATAAATAAATTCCCAAAGTTATAAAATGGACCATAAAACCAAAAAAAAATTCCGATAAATTTTCTTACTAGGGAATCAAAGACCATTTAACCCTTCACATGTTTGTGACATTCTGGTGGTTAACTTTCTCCTAATCATGTTTTCTGTCATTGTCTATCAGAACATTGCACATAGTTTCTCCTCCTTCTACATGTTTTCCTACATGGAATCATAGTATGGTTTATCTTGGGTGACCTTTATATCATTCATTATATCTTTTAATTTGATAGTTTAATTGATACCGTTTCCGATGTGGGACTTTTAATGAAATTTCTATGCCATGTTTTAAAACTGGGAGGACGTATTTTCCAAATTGGGGGAAGGATGTAACATCCAAGTAAATATAGAATATGACATTTTCATATTTATTAATATTTTTGAATTAAATATTAATTTTACATTAAAGGGGGGTGTTATGTATGATATATTACTCAACATGCAACAACAGATTTCACTTAAATCTTATATTGCACACAACATTGAGTTACCCTAAAAAATAATATAATAATATTATTGTTATAAATGGTAGTTAAAGACTAGACGTTGTAATGGATTCAATCAAAATAAATAACTAAAATATGATTATAAATGTTTCTTAAATGTTATTACATTTATCCAATATGTTTTAGAGGCTTAAAATAAGAAAGAATCAAATTTTACGCAAAATACATTAATATTCCTTAAAAGGATGATTTTCCACCTTTTTATATAGAACCCTCGTCAAATAAATTTTTCATCACATTTATATGTTCTACTTGACCAAATAAAATTATTCTTTTTAATCGGGGAATCAAAATTTATTTTGGGTCAATTATTAGTATTTTTTCTCCTATAAATAATTTTTTAATCAATAGTGGGAAATCTTGTATTTTAATTCAAATATTCTATTTAATATTATTTAGTTATATCATTATATTATATTTTTAATTGGTTTTAAAGTGTAATTAGATTATATTTTAAACATATAATAAAATTAGGGACATTTTAAATAATTTTACTTTGAAATGTGACATAAACAAGTATGATTCTTTTGATATTTATTATTACTTAAAAACACGCTTTTGTTTTGACAATGAGAATTAATTTTAAATTAATTAATGTAGATTATATGTTTTGAATTTGGTAAAATATACATAATTTTTTATTTCATAATATCAAATATATATTAGGCTGAATTTTTTCTATATTTATGAAAAACATGAATTTTTAATGAATATTGAAAACACTAAGTAGTAGTTAAAAAACTGACTTCTTCATTTTAATGAAATTATACTGCTTCTGTGAATTAAATTTAGATAATATGACATACATTGTTTTTATTTTTAAGTATAATCTGGTTCAATAAGATTAAAATAATTTTTGGTGAATAAGAACTTTTGAGTTTCATTTACCACGGTTAAAATAAAATATGGTAATTCAAGGTAAAAATAATATTATAAAAATATAAAATTACCTTCAAACATCTAATGACATTAATGGATGAGTCATGTACGATCAATAAAATCCATGGGTGTGATTAGTTCCCTTTTAAAGGCATTTGGGTAAGAAAAAGACATTAATAATAGTTTATTTAAAGTAAAAATAAAAATATCAGAAATATGCACTGTTTTTCTAATACAATTTTAATGTGGGGTTATATAATTTATATATTTGACTATAAATATTCTATATAATTCTAAACAAATTTTAAACATCATGGTATATTTTATTTATAATTTTTAGACATCAAATAAATTAAATTGTTTATGAAATAATAATGATTCAGTGTTTACCTCATTAATGAATGATTTAAATAAATATGATTTTAAAGATTAAAACAATACACAAAACCTATCCAATTATTAATTTGATGATTTATTTTCCAACAAGATTCATTGTATCATTTAAATTAAAAAGTTTTGGGCCTTTAGAAACTGAAGGTAATTATATAAACAAAATATTATTTTCAAACATTCTTAAAGAGCCCACCCTACCCCTTATAGAAAGCCCTCACCTATAACCCATTACTCATACCTCTAAATCAACTTTCCTCATACAAACTCTAACCATATAATCTCTCATTATCTCTATGTTCCACCAAGAATCCTTAATTTTGGTAGAAGACACTTCAAGTAACCCTTTTGGTTCAAACCAATGGGAGATATATGATTTAAAGGTAACGTCATCTCTTAAGTTGTTTTTCGTATATTTTACTTCTCAAACCCACTATAATCTCTTTATTAATTTCTATTATAATATAAACTATATCATTAATATACTAAGATGTTTTTATAAGAATTATTCTAACTAAAAATCCACACTCAACCATCTAATGTATATAAACATACTGTTTCTTTGGACGACAAACTGCATCCTCATTAAACAATGTTTGTTCAAATATCTCCAACTTCCTCTCTTGGTGGCAATTATGATGGAACTATAATTATATAAGATATATATATATATTATTTTATTTTATCAATATGATTATGTAATTTTCATTTAAAACATTCTTTTATGCTTTTCATATTTATAAATAAGATGATTTCAGTTGAGGAAGTGTGGACTACTGCCCCCTCAAAGTTATATTACTCGTTGATACAATAAATGGAATGTATAAATGATGGTGTTAGTGAAATTATGTAACATATATAAAATATGATATTATACTGGAATTATAATATACCTATGTATATTTTTTGATTTCATTAAAAATGAATAAAAATGAAAGTAGTGTTCAAGAGTACGTACGACCTACCGTCTCCTTGAAGGATTATTGTTTTATGTAAAAATATTATGGACTATTATAAATATACATATACTAGATATATATTATATATATGATATATAAATCATTAATATAATTTTTTTGATAATGTACTTCTGACCACATGGACAAATTGTAATTTTAACAAGGTTATTTTTAACTCAAATTCTGAACATCGACAAAATGTCTGATATGAAATAAAATTAAATAAAATTGTTATTGCATGGTAATAACTGATATAAAACTAAAATAAGACTTAAAAATGGTTCTTAAGAATTTATAAATTAACATATGTTTATAATTCAGGAAGAACAGGGAACATGTAACACCCAAAGATTTTATGAAAAATATTCTTTTAATTTAATTAATGTCTTGGGTTGTATTCTACACCAAGATTACCCTGCGCTATACGCAACACCGTATTAGCTTGAAGTATACGCAACACTATTCTTGGATCGTGTTACACACAATTTTGATAATAGTTATTCTACACAACATTGTGTATATATATATATATTCAACGTATAAATGAAATATGGTTAGATTCTGTTATACGAAACAACGAAGGATTCTTTCACAACATGCAACACTGACTTGTCTTGCATTACACGCAATCACGACCTTCCTCGATAGCGCGTGTTGTACGCAATACAGGGTCTTAATAAACAACGATATATTATTATAATATTGTCATGAACTATCCGTTATGAATAGTATTAACTAAATTTTTAATTTTATAACGTTATTATTCATCTTAAACATTTTCTAGAACATGGTATAAGAACAAAATAAACTTTTCGGGTAAAATAAGTATTTTTCAAAAAATGCAGTTTTGCCGCCTTTTGATGGCGCACCCACTTTAAATATAGTTTTTGACATGTTTATATGTTCAATTTGACAAAATAAAATTCTTGTTTTGAATCAGGATATAAAAATTTACATTAGATAAAGTTTTGATATTTTTCCGATTACTTTCATATTTTAATGAATAGTAAAAACACGCTATATTTTAATTAAAAACACCTTTTTTCATCGTAATATCTTATGTTGTTAAATTATAATATTGAATGGTTTTAAAGTTTAAATAGAATTTATTTTTACCATTTTATCCAATGGTGGTCAATGTAATTAATATCACTTTGATATTGGACATAAACGAGTGTCAATCTTTTGATAGATATTATCTCTTAAAAACACGCTTTTTGTTTTAACAACGGGAATTAATTTTAAATTAATTTCTGCCACTTATGTGTTTTGAATTTGTAAAAATGGATTCCATATTTGGAATCAGGATATTCAAACTGTGTAAATAGGTAACTTTTATTTTTAGACATTTTGAATAATTATTGCGGTAAATATTTTATTTACCATGGTTAAGGGTAAATCCTGTAAATAAGGGTTAAAACATAATATTATAATAATTCAAAAATACCTTAACACTTGTCCAAACATTATTTTGTGAGTCATTGACGACCATGGTCATCTCTGGGTCGATTTTGGGACCCCATTAAGTGATAATGACAATTTAGACTAATTATTTTAATGTAAAGGCAAAATAGACAGAAACAAAACTCTTTTAGTAATTAATTTTTATATGGTGTTATATAAGGAATATTTTTTACAATAAATATTCATTGGAAAGATAAAAATATTTACTACATTATAGTATTTTTTTAGAATTTTTAGACATCTAATAAATTAGATTATTTATGACACAACGATGATGAAGTAATTACCTTTTTAAGAAAATATTAACATAATTGATGTTATAAATGCCCAAATAAATGTAATTTGGGACTTTTTATGACTTACAATAATTTTATAGGTTAATATGACATGTTATTGTTGATTTAAGTAACTTTTTTTGATTTTATCATTCTTTTATGAATTTCATAAAAATCATGTACCAAATAGTGTCAAAATTGACATAAATTAGTTTTTAAAACAAATATTATATTATTAATTGTTATGTTATTTCTAAAAATCTAAGGTTCGCCCAAATGACTTAGATAAGGTTATATATATTTATAATAAACATCTTGAGGTTCTTTTTTCTTGATATAGTATGTTTATTAACCATATAGTGTAAGAAAACAAAAAGACACGGTAAAAGTTAAATTATTTAACTTAGAGTTAAATATAATTGATAAGGTTTAAATAATAACCTAAACATGTCTAAATCCTATTGGATGAGAGGATTTCGACCCATCCCCACTTTATCTTCTAAATAAAACCCTTTTTAACCATTATAAACCGAATTTGACCTTAATATAATATAATATTTTGAGATTTTCCTAAGCTGCCCCTCTCCTCCCTTATAAAAGGGCACCTCCTCCCTCTCCTCCTCACACCAATTTGAGCATTCAAGCTTGGCCAACCCCAGAAAAAATCTCTTCTCCACTTCCCTAGTATCATCCTAGAGGTCCTGGTCTTCTTAAAAGACCATCCTTAGTTCTTTATGTGGAGGTTAAGAAAAGGCGCGTCAAAAAGAGGTAATATCCATTACCGATCTTTTTCAATTTCATTCTTCTTCAACTTCATATTCTTTAGTTGTTTCATGATAAATTAATAACATCAGAATTTCTTATATACAGATATGTTATTATAAATATGAAACAACTCTAATTAACCTTCTATCCATCCTACGGAAAAAGGAAATCACCGCGCGTGCGTACGTACGGAATACCGTCTCCACACCGTGGTGTAATCTATTTTCTGCCACCACCTTAATTGGATGGGCATAAAGGTGTAATGAGTAATTATATATTATTATTATAAAGTTATATTGATACTGAAATAGTATACATACACTTCAACACAATTCCACGACCATGGGAACTATATCATCGCTCGTGCGTACGTACGGACTACCGTCTCCACGACGCGATGGGATTCATTATCCATGTTAACCATTACAGAATGATTATAAAGTATATATATAGAATAATAATGAAATATATGACATGTTAAATCTACTGGATTTATTTATATATATATTTCATCTACTTACTTCCATTCAAGACAATAAGGAAAGGAAAACAGCGTTCATGCGTACGTATGGACTACCGTCTCCATGAACGGTGCGTTTCATTTCATTTATCTATATATTATATATATATATATATATATTGAATATATATGAAATATAAATCATATTTTATATTCTTGAAGTAATTAAATCTTGATATAAGTAATAATAATGTCAAGAACAACCAGTCCAAACACCTACGATAAATGAAACGATTTTACCCAAAACGCTTCTTTAACATGGAATTTACAAATGAACGGGAAATATAAAGTCATAAGTGAACCATATATGATATCATAACAATGAATATGATTCTTTAATAAGTTAATGACATTATTTAAATCATTATACAGGAGGTTCGGATACGTACAAAGCAAATCGGACCTAAGGTAAGCGAAATATCACAATCTCATTTTTACCCGAGATTGTTTATACTTTGGTATTTATTGGGGTGTATTTTATCATCCACATCCATGTTTCCTCAATATTTAATATTATTTCCATCCACCTACAATTTTTGAAATCCAATTTTACCCTTCGGTGAGTTTTTAGTAAAAGATATGAAAGTAATCTTTTGTCATTTTTGGTACGAGGTACTTTTTGAATTTTCTGAAAAAAGTAAGAAGAATGTTTTTTTAACTTATACAGCATGAAAGGATTTTTAAAACATTATTTCCAAGCATCTTACATTACAAGTTTTCAAGTTTATTTTTAATCAACTTCTTTTAGTTTAAAATTGTAAAATTGTATGACATGTTAAGAAAGGAAAATGTTTTTGAAGTAGAAAGGATATTTTCCTCAAGAATGGAGTTCAAGTGTTTTATCAAAATTATTTTCCATCTAAGATAATAAAGGGTTCTGTTTCTATCCATATTTATTCATTCATTTGACTATGTTGTGATGAAATTATTTTTATGAATTATTTTATCTTATATGTATTGTTTTATGATGTCACGATGTTTAAGATTCCCATTTTTATTACATGATTTCTGCAATGATGTATGATTTATGATTTTGTGGCACACATAAGAATGGTATCATTATGAGATGGGTGGGACCTATATATCCCTCCAATGCATTGGGTAAAGATTTTATATCTCATGAGATAGACATGGCTGGAATGGTAGGTTGTACCGGTTCAGTGAAACATGACTGAAACGAGGGTGACTCGGTTCAGAAATGGACTTTGTCCACTAAGATAGTCTTGGAAATGAGTCTTGACTAATAAGATATGATTCTCTATTATTATGTGTGTATTCCAAAAAGTTTTATGTTTTATGTTATGATTGTTTGGATTTCATTTCACTACAATGATTTAACCCATGTTATAAAATTATGCTCTCTTTTGCAGGTTAAGATTTCCAAAATGTTATGTTCTTATGAATATGATGTGATTGATATTTATTTTGTTTACTCTTACATAGAATTTGAGCTCACCCTTTTATGTTTTCTTTTCCCCAGGATATAGATAAATGTTTTAGGTAAAAAATGTAAGATCTTTATGGGATATGTTGAAGATCTTTCACCACGATTAGAAGATTATATTCCGAGTTTCCAAAGACACTAAACTATTACGATCCTTATGTGTGTGTTTTTGTTATGTACTAAGTATTCCACAAAAGTAATGTAATGTCAATGTACATCAAGCTTCGGGTCTCTACAGTTGGTATCAGAGGAAAGGTTTAGTCAACCTTTGGAAACTAGGATGCGAAAACGTTAGTGAGATCCCTAGAGATATTTCTAAGGTATGTCTAGGGATGTCCCTAATGATAAGTATACGTATAGGATATAGTCCTAGAACTATGGTAACGATCTTATAATTTAACCTAAGAAGTTAGATATTGATGTTACTCCCCCTTTATTATGATTTTTTCCTCTCACACTATTCTTTTTGGGTTTTAGACGATGGCTGGAACCCGAAGGAACCGTGTTGATCAATGCAATGGAAAATGCAATGATTGTCCTTCTAAACAAACAAATGTTATGGGAGATGGAGTGAAAAATCTTATTTCTATATTTACATAATCTATGAATCATTATGGACTTCCAAATGAGCAGAGAAGGGAACAACATTCTATTGAGTCCTTGATGAGGCAACGTCCACCTTCTTTCAGTGGGTCTTATGATCCAATTGTTGCTGAACAATGGATCAGTACCACTGAAAAGATATTTTCAGTTCTTCAATGTTCTGAACATGATAACGTCATCTTAGAAGTATATCGTTTGGAAGGTGAAGCTGATCAATGGTGGAATATTATCAAAAATACGAGGAAAAGAGATGAAATTGAGTCCATGGAATGGTACGAGTTCAAGAACTTATTTTTCAATAAGTACTTCCCTTGTATTATTCGAACAAAGATGGAGAAGGAGTTTCTTGAACTAAAGCAAAAGGATGATGAATCTGTTGGTATATACGAAGCAAATTTTACAAGGCTTGCAAGGTATGCATTTGGATTTATCATGCAACCTGAAAGTAAAGTTGATCGATTTTTCAGTGGCTTAAAACCAAATCATCGAAGGGCATTAGCTATAAGAGACTTCAGTAGATATGAAGAAATTGTACGTTGTGCTATCAAGGTAGAAATGGAAGTTGGTGTTACTTATCCATCTCATAGTTTTGACAAGAAACGAAAGATGGAGTTCAAGGAGAAATCTCAGAATAATGGTGAAAAGAAGATGAATGTTTCATTATGCTCAAAGTGTGGAAAGAAGCATGGTGGAGATTGTCTTAAAGGGACAAGTAAATGTTTCAAATGTGGAAAGGAAGGTCATTGGTCATTTTAATGCCACAATGATGGGAAGAATATGACTAATGATGCAAACAAAGGAAGGGATACACAGAATGAACCTACTACACTTCAATGCTTCAAGTGCAAGGAAATGGGGCATTATGCTAATAAATGCTCTAATCCAAGGATTAGTGATGATCGACATGAGTAACCACTTAAGTCAAAGGACAAAGGGAAGTCACATGCGATCACTATTGGCAATGTTGAATATGACAACGATGTGGTGGAATGATTAAGTGTTTATGTAATATGATTCCAAAATAATGTTGTATATAGTATCATGGAATATTGGAATATTTATGTATTGTTCTATTGTGGTATTCAATAATTTTATGGTACCGATAACCATGGAAAGTGATTGAGATATTTTTGGAAATAAGATGATATGCACATAATGAAGGGAAAATGAGAAAATGAAATATTTAAAGTATTCATGAGCTCATGATTTATATAAGGACTAAGGGATATCATGGTTTGAGTATATAGAATTTTGAGGATTTTGGAATGTGGAAAGTGTTATCTTTTAATTGCATTCATGTTTTCACTATGGTTCAATGGGTATTCATTTTTTCAAGAGAATACATGATTAAGGTATTCACATGATTGGAATGTGACCAACAATATATATATATGGGGGATAAATGATGGTATTCACATTCTTGGTTGATGACATTTCAAGTAATCGTTTTCATTATACTATGAGCTTGGACCGAAGTATTTTGGATAAGCCTAAAGATTGGAAATGATTATGTTGGACATAAGTTAGTATTGTTTAAGGATAGAAGTTTTTTCGATATTATTTATGGGATGTTATAGTAATATAGTTTTAGAAAAAGGACAACCTGCAGTACGGGCGACAGCCCATCGCTTCGGACAAGGCTGTGGGAATCGAACCCAGAACCGAAGTGCGACTAGCCTTTATCGCCTACCACTGGGCTACAGGAAGTCCCTGTTTAATAGAAACTAGTTTTATTATATCAAGCAGTATGATATATGAAATATAAGTCCATTTTAGGAACCATATATCATTAATCTCACTATAGATGGACTTATGTATTTTTTGATAACTTTTCTAACCTGTTGTTTGAGACATATTGAATGACCCATCATTCTATCACATGATCTGCTAACAAATCACGAATGACAAATTCAACTTCATTTCTTTAAGAGATGAAGTGGAAATTGTCCAAAGAACGACCAACGGTGAGACGATACCCAAATCACGAAAATATTTCTTCTAATTCCAATTTCATCAACTTTAGGGAAATGATCTAGGAAACCAAAAATGTTGTCCTAGTGATCTTATATCTGATGAATCAGATGGTACCCTAGATCGTCACAAATTTATGGCTTTATGATTGCTGGCTTTTTCATAGCTATGTTCTCTACCACTCTCCATCAGAACATGATGATCAGATTTTTATTCCATATCCATATTTTCACCTATGTTCTCCTACGTGGAATCCCCGTGATGAGTTAATTTGGGTAACCGTTACATTTCATACATTAGTTTTTAAAAGCCATGTTTTGGTATTCCTTTTTACGATGTGGGTTTCTATTAAACAAACTTTCGAGTAGTAAACTATTTATAACCCCGACGAATTTGGAGGATGAAATTCATTTTAAGGGGGGTAGAATGTAACACCCCAAGATTTTATGAAAAATATTCTTTTAATTTCATTAATGTCTTTTGTTGTATTCTACACCAAGATTACCTTACGCTATACGCAACATCGTATTAGCTTGCAGTATACACAACACTATTCTTGGATCGTGTTACACACAATTTTGATAATAGTTATTCTATGAAAAATTGAGTATATATATATATATTCAATGTATAAATGAAATATTGTTGGATTATTTTATACAAAACAACGAAGGATTCTATCACAACACGCAACCCTGACTTGGCTTGCATTACACGCAATCGCGACCTTCCTCGATAGCGTGTGTTGTACGCAATACCTGGTCTTAATAAACAACGATATATTAATATAATATTGTCATGAACTAGCCGTTATGAATATTATTAACTAAATTTTTAATTTTATAACATTATTATTCATCTTACACATTTTCTAGAACATTTTATATGAACAAAATAAATTTTTCGGGTAAAATAAGTATTTTTCAAAAAATACAGTTTTGCCGCCTTTTGATGTCGCACCCACTTTAAATCTAGTTTTTGACATGTTTATATGTTTAATTTGACAAAATAAAATTCTTATTTTGAATCAGGATATAAAAATTTACATTAGATAAAGTTTTGATATTTTTCCGATAACTTTCATATTTTAATGAATAGTAAAAACACGGTATATTTTAATTAAAAACAACTTTTTTCATCGTAATATATTATGTGGTTAAATTATAATATTGAATGGTTTTAAAGTATAAATATAATATATTTTTACCAATTGATCTAATGGTGGTCAATGTAATTAATATAACTTTGATATTGGACATAATCGAGTGTCAATCTTTTGATAGATATTATCTCTTAAAAACACGCTTTTTGTTTTAACAACGGGAATTAATTTTAAATTAATTTCTGCCACTTATGTGTTTTGAATTTGGAAAAATTGATTCCATATTTGGAATCAGGATGTTAAAATTGTGTAAATAGGTAACTTTTATTTTTAGACATTTTGAATAATTACTGCGGTAAATATTTTATTTACCATGGTTAAGGGTAAATCCGGTAAATAAGGGTTAAAAATAATATTATAATAATTCATAATTACCTTAAAACTAGTCCAAACATTATTGGTTGAGTCATTAATGACCATGGGAATCTTTGGGTCGATTTTGGGACCCCATTAAGTGATAATGACAATTTAGACTAATTAATTTAATGTAAAGGCAAAATAGACATAAACAAAACAATTTTAGTAATTAATTTGTATATGGTGTTATATAAAGAATATTTTTGACTATAAATATTAATTGGAAATATAAAAATATTTCCTACATGATAGTAGTTTTTTATAATTTTTATACATCTAATAAATTAAATTATTTATGGCACAATGATGATGAAGTAATTACCTTTTTAAGAAAATATTAACATAATTGATGTTATAAATGCCCAAATAAATGTAATTTGAGACTTTTTATGACTTAAACTAATTTTATAGGTTAATATGAAATTTTATTTTTGATTTAAGTAACTTGTTTTGAACTTATCATTCTGTTATGAATTTCATAAAAATAATGTACCAAATAGTGTCAAAATTGACATAAATTAGTTTTTAAAACAAATATTATATTATTAATTGTTATGTTATTCCTAAAAATCTAAGGTTCGGCCAAATGACTTTGATAAGGTTATATATATTAATAATAAACAACTTGGGGTTCGTTTATCTTTATATATAATGTTTATTAACCATATAGTGTAAGAAAACAATAAGACACGGTAAAAGTTAAATTATTTAACATAGAGTTAAATCTAATTTATAAGGTCAAAATAATAACCTAAACTTGTCTAAATCCTATTGGATGAGAGAATTTAGACCCATACCAACATTATATTTGAAATAAGTCCCTTTGCAACCATTATAAACCGAATTTGACGTTAATATAATATAATGTTTTGAGATTTTCCTAAGGTGCCCCTCTCCTCCCTTATAAAAGGGAACCTCCACCCTGTCCTCCTCACACCAATTTGAGCATTCAAGCTCGGCCAACCCCTTCCAAAATCTCTTCTCCACTTCCATAGTATCATTCTAGAGGTCCTGGTCTTCTTCAAAGACCATCCTTAGTTCTTTATGTGGAGGTTAAGAAAAGGCGCGTCAAAAAGAGGTAATATCCTTTACCGATCTTTTTCAATTTCTTTCTTCTTGAACATCTTATTATTTAGTTGTTTCATGATAAAGTAATAAAATAAGTATTTCTTATATACTGATATGTTATTATAAATATGAAACAAATCTAATTAACCTTCTATCCATCCTACGGAAAAAGGAAATCACTGCGCGTGCGTACGTACGGAATACTCTCTCCACGCCGTGGTGTAATCTATTTTCCACCACCACCTTAATTTGATGGGTATAATGGTGTAATGAGTAAATATATATGATTATTATAAAGTTATATTGATACTAAAATATTATACATACACTTCCACACAATTCCACGACCATGGGAACGATATCATCGCTCGTGCGTACGTACGGACTACCGTCTCCACGACGCGATGAGATTCATTATCCATGTTAACCATTCCAGAATGATTATAAAGTATATATAATGAATAATAATTAAATATATGACATGGTAAATATACTGGATTTATGTATATATATATTTCATATACTTACTTCCATTCAAGATAATAAGGAAAGGAAAACAGCGTTCATGCGTACGTATGGACTACCGTCTCCATGAACGGTGTGTTTCATTTCATTTATCAATATTATATATATATATATATATACTGAATATATATGATATATAAATCATATTTTATATTCTGGAAGTAATTAAATCTTGATATAAGTAATAATAATGTCAAGAACAACAAGTCCAAACACCTACGATAAATGAAACGATTTTACCCAAAACGCTTCTTTAACATGGAATTTACAAAAGAATGGGTAATATAAAGTCATAAGTGAACCATATATGATATCATAACAATGATTATGTTTCTGTAATAAGTTAATGATATTATTTAAATCATTATATAGGAGGTTCGGATACGTACAAAGCAAATCAGACCTAAGGTAAGGGAAATATCACAATCTCATTTTTACCCGATATTGTTTATACTTTGGTATTTACTGGGGTGTATTTTATCATCAACATCCATGTTTCAAAAATATGTAATATTATTTCCATCCACCTAAAAGTGTTTAAATCCAATTTTACCCTTCGGTGAGTTTTTAGTAAAAGATATGAAAGAAATCTTTTGTCGTTTTTCGTACGAGGTACTTTTTGACTTTTCGGACAAAAGTACGAAGAATGGTTTTTAAACTTATACGGCATGAATGGATTTTTAAAACATTATTTTCAAGAAGCTTACTTTACAAGTTTTCATGTTTATTTTTAATCAACTTCTTTTAGTTTAAAATTGTAAAATTGTATGACATGTTAAGAAAGTAAAATGTTTTTGAAGTAGAAAGGATATTTTCCTCAAGAATGGAGTTCAAGTGTTTTATCAAAATTATATTCCATATAAGATAATAAAGGGTTCTGTTTCTATACCTATTTATATATTGATTTGACTATTTTGTGATGGAATTATTTTTATGAATTTTATTATCTTATATGAATTGTTTTATGATGTCACGATGTTTAAGATTCCCATTTTTATTACATTATTTATGCAATGATGTATGATTTATGATTTTGTGGCACACATAATAATGGTATCATTATGATATTGGTGGGACCTATATATCCCTCCAATGCATTGGGTAAAGATTTTATGTCTCATGAGATAGACATGGCTGGAATGGTAGGTTATACCGGTTCAGTGAAACAGGACTGAAATGAGGGTGACTCGGTTCAGAAATGGACTTTGTCCACTAAGATAGTCTTGGCAATGAGTCTTGACTAATAAGATATTATTCTCTATGATTATGTGTTTATGCCACAACGTTTCATGTTTTAAGTTATGATTATTTGGATTTCATTTCACTGCTATGATTTATCCCATGTTTTGAAATAATGCTTCTTTTGCAGGTTAAGATTTCCAAAATGTTATGTTCTTATGAATATGATGTGATTGATATTTCTTTTGTTTACCCTTACATAGAATTTCAGCTCACCCTTTTTTCTTTTCTTTTCCCCAGGATATAAAGAAAGTTTTTTGGTATAAAAAAAGAAGATCCTTATGGGATATGTTGATGATCTTTCACCACGATTAGAAGATTATATTCCGAGTTTCCAAAGACACTAAACTATTACAATCCTTGTGTGTGTGTTTTTGTTATGTACTAAGTATTCCGAAAAAGTAATGTAATGTCCATGTACGTCAAGCTTCGGGTCTCTACAGAACAAACGAGTCAAATCAGACAGGAGGTAAGGGGTTTTCATCTCACTTTTTATTCCCATGAGATTCATGATATATTTGACACTATTACCTTTTTTTGGTTTATGTACTTCCCATGATTGTATTATATGTGTAATATAAATTAAATTATGGTTATTTACATATTCATTGTATGATTTTTCATTCATGGGTTGTATGTTTCGTAAGTTACAAAATCAGTAAGGGAACCTCTCACCCTCCACTTTATAAATGACTTATATTTGTTATGTCTTTTAATTTACATCTTCATATGTTGGGATATGTTCTTATATTTCTATATTTTTATACATTTTATTTCCAAGTGATGAGAGACCCTTTTCTCTCTCATAAACACATTTTATGAATTTTAAAGTGACGTCGTTAGGCTATCGAATTTTTGTAACAGAACTTCTTAACCCAATTTTAATTCATTGGGTTAAACTTATACTTCATTATTATTTCATGCTATGAATATGTGTGAATGACCTCTGATTTCATTACACATAATTTCCTCTTATATTGGGTGTATTCATATTTTTCACACATAATTATGTCATATATATTTCTTTAATCTAAGGATATGATCGTTGCTAAGGACATTGTCTAAATTTACATTCCATTGATACTTATTCGTTGTTATACACCAATTCACTTTTATATGGTGTACATACATCCTTCTGAAAAATTATATCAAAAATCTCCTTATTCTCATGATATTATATGTTTTTTAATATAATTCTATAATTATTTGTATTCTTGTATTTTCTAAGTGATAACAGACTCTTTAAAAAACATTGGTTTAAATGAATTCAATATTTTATCTACAAAATCATTCCCATTAATGTCTATGTTTTCAAAATGATTGAATTATTTATTTATAAGGACATTAATGTTTTAAAATTATAATCACTTTAAAATATTCAATTTGTAACGGGACAGATTTACTCAAAAATATATTTATTAAATTAAATAGATTTGAAAATTGTTTGATAAAGCATTTATTATGTCAATATCATGAAAAGATATATTGTGATGGAATTGTGGAAATTTTATCTTTCATTTATGCATGTTTAATTTGTTAGGAATACCTTATTGTAAAGGGGAATTGTTTACGTATATTGGTGGTTTTGTGATAAACTTATAGCGGGTGAGCTCGAGATAGCTTCCCAATGCATTGGGTAACGTGACTGAGGTAAATGTTAATGTTTCTCCTAATCGATTTTAGGAATATACTGTGATGTGTATTCCAAACGTATCACCATACATGGATACGAATGCTATAATGTATATATTTTATGAATTCCATATGTTACTATTATGATGTGTGACTCCTGTGTGTTATTCATAAATCTAATTATATCATGAGGTATGTTATGATTTACAAGTATGGTTTGATTGATTTGTATTTATTTAGGGGTTAATATTTTCATTCCTTATTTTATAACCCTTAATATGTTTTTTTCTCATCCCATGTTTTGAAATGTTTTTCATAGGACTTAAAGATGAATAGGTCCAAGGATATGATCAAGGAAAAGTAATGATGACTAAAACATGGAACTAAACATGACTCTATTTTCCAAGAGTTTTTATTTTATGAAAAAGTTGGAAATTATGTAGAAGTGTCTAATTTTTATTTTTTGAGAAGTACTCTAATAGTTATGGCCTAATTCGTTAAAACTATTAACCTAAAAAGATCCTCAGAGTGAATTATTCATTTAATTCATGATTATTTAATTTTTTACATCTGGGTCCTTATATATATATATATATATTCCGAAAATAAATCATATATATTTCTGTATTCAAAATGTTATAATTTCTCTATGTTAATGTTTGATCCAAAGGTCATTATTATGAACTATTTCAAAGTAAGGATACATTTAAAAGCCTTATAACTATAATTATAACTCATGGATCATTACTATTAACTCCTGATTGTAAAAACCATTCCCAAGGTATATGTTTATATGTTAAAGATTTAATTTCAATAAATCATGACATATAGATAAACAATATTATCAGAGTTATTTTTTAAAAATTCCAATGAATATGTATTATCACAAGATTATTATATTACCCTTGATGACATATTGATGAGTTTTATCGTACTAAGTTTTTTACCTGACACCTTTCCTATGCTATAGTTCCCAACGTTATGAAGATGAGTATACGTTTAGAGAAGTCTATATAGAAGTTTAGAATGGAATAATTTTGGATAAATTTACATAAGTATTGTAAAATATTTTCTTGATGTAGCTAGTCCTAAAATATACTAGACTTTATTCTCTTGGAGAGATATGTTTTTTATGATATGTAATGTTTAACTTTTAAAAATGATGTAAAATAAAGATATTATTATATTAGGTCATCTATCTTGATTTTAAATCCAATGTGTAAAGTTGATATTTTTAGAACCAGATTCAATAGTGTGAGTCTTGGTCTCCTCAATTTGTTTAATAGTAGAGTTTAGTTAATTTTTTGGATTAGATATTTTTTTTGGATATTATGATAAGATAAAATTAAGGATAACCCAAGAGCTAATTCATTCAATAATATAATATCCCAAACATTTGGAAATTTTTTTATGTGAATTTCATTACAATAAAATAACTATATAGATAATGTAATGTGGATGTTGTTGTGAAATAAATTAACTTATGGGTAATCAACTTTAAAATGGTTTCTTAAGTATCAACTCAATAATCAATCAACTCCTAATGAGTGAAAATAAGACAACATGCTAGTGCAGAAATACTCAAGGGATGTTAAATGGTTGTTGATTTTTACATTACAATCCATTATGAAGGTTTTAAGTCACATTTAAGGATATAACAAATAAATTTCTTTGTTAGAGAGCCTAATAGTGATTCAAAAATGAATAACCCAGGTTCAAACAAAAGAAGATAATATATATTAATATTATTTCATACATTAATTTAATGTATCAAATATTTAAATGAATGTCTCATTAGAAATGACATCATACCAGTGAGTTTTTATATTTATTTGATAATGTATTTCACTTTCATTGGATATTACCATAATCAATTTGGTTTTAGTATAATTATTGAAATTTGATCGAGAAAAAGAATTTATAAAATATATTCCAAATAATGTCCTCTTAACATATAAGGATTCATACTTGGTATAATGTTTTGAGATGAAGGAAAAATATCAATATTTGATTATTATAGATGTAATGATGAATCACTTAGTATAAATAATATTACTAGTGATATCATCATATAAAATATAAAAATAGTTTATTATGGATCAATTTATTTATTCATTTAGTAAATTTTAAATAAAATTCTTTAGAAACAATTTATCTAAGATGGAAAGAATGAAAAACTATGAAAATTTGGAATATAATTATTTAAAAATTAATACTATATTTAATATCTTGTTTCACAGAATACATAAAACTAAAATTACATGTGAAAATCTTGATGAATATTAATATAAAAATATAAATATATTAAATTCCATATTAAAAATAAATAATTCATTTAACTATAATGAGATACATTTAGGGGATAAATAAAAATTATTATACATCATTGAAAAGGATAATTCTTTCCCAAATAACTATTTTTTAAATATTATATATTTATCATAACGAACAAAATTAATGAAACTAAAATATAATTTTATATGAAATAATAAAATGAACATTATTTAAATAATAAATTGGCATAAAATAATATTAAGAACAGAAAATTTCTAAAAACATCATTTTCCAATAAAAACATTTTTTGATGATAAATTTTATTTTCTTTAAAAAGAAAATTTTAAAATTTTATAATTATAATTTTATGTATGAGATTTCGTTTTTGAATTGAAAATTCCAAAATTATTATAGGATGAATTTTTGGCATATTTTTAATGAAGATTTTTTTTTCAGTGAGTAGTAAAACAATAAGGTTTTTATTAAAGGCATAATTTTTTTGATTTTATCATGATATACGCATGATATTAATTATTTTTTATTTTTAATGATATTAAATTTTGTAAAGAGTCGAATAATTTATCTAAAACTAAATTTTATATTTAGAAACACAATTTTTTTTATTTTTTATTTTAAGTAGTCTTGTATTATAATGAAAAATATTTTTTCAAATTTATGTTTTAAATATATTTTCTTAGGTAGAATTCTCATTTTTCAAACATTTAAAATAAAATAAATATTATTTTTTATAATAAATTGCATAATTTCATAAATATAAAAAACTTAGAAAATTTGTTCATAAACAAAACATTTATAATAAAAATTACTATTTTTATAAAAATGGGGGTTTACATGTTAAAAGAAGGAATGTTATAATTAATATTCCTTAAATTATGAATTTTATTTCATAAAATGTATTTCATAATTTTAATAATTATTTACAATCTATATAATATTTTATACTTTATTTTTATACATTAAATTTAATTTAGATAGACAGTAAAATAACTACAATATAATGAAAAATGGTAAAAGAGAAAATACTAATTATTATAGATGTAAAAACTATTAAAAAATGCATGAAAATATATGGTAGAGGTTACATCAACTTTATCCATTTCTTGTAAAGGCCGATACCTCTTTGGTCCATTACTTTGCTAAAATCTGGTTTTTGAGGTGTTCTCAGAGGTCATGGTTACTTATTGCCATCAATTTTTCTAATTTTGTGTTCTACATTGTTTCAAGACCGATGAGGTTTCAAGACCGATAAGGTTTCCAAACTAGTGAAGTTACATCTGTAGACTGATATGAATAGTTCCAATAGTAGACCGATGTGAACAGTGCCACCCGTAGTCTTATATGATCATTTGGAACAATATCCTTGTGAGCTGTTCCAACGGTAGGCTTATGTGAACAATTCCAATTGTAGACCAATGTGAACAGTGTCATTGGTAGGCTTATGTGAACAGTTCAAATGGTATCCTTATGAACAATTCCAATGGTAGGCTTGTGTGAATAGTTCAATCGATAGCCTATAATTCCTTTTCCTAATTTCATGTTCATGTACAGTGTTTCGATAATGGTGAGGTTCCAATGGAAGCTTCTATTTCTTATTCCATATTTCAAATTCATGAATAGAGTTTCCAGAACAGTGAGGCTCCAATGGTGGGCTCTATTTCCTTTACGAAATATCGATTTCATGAGTAGTGTTTCCAGAACAGTGAGGTTACAACGTTAACCTCTATTTCTATTAACAAAATTTGAGTTCATGAGTAGTGTTTCTATAATGGTGAGGTTCCATGTTTAGCCTCTATTTCCTTGAGAAAAATTTGAGTTCATGAATATTGTTTCATGTATGGTGAGGTTCCAACTATATTCTCTATTTCATTTTCCAGATTTTGAGTTCATGATCAGTGTTTCCAGTGTCCAACAATTTCACCCCTTTGACATTTTATTTTACTTAAAATGAATTTAAAGCCCTATTTTAAAGACTCCAAGGCCGATTTAGAGGCCATAACTCTTATATTGGTTTTCCTATGGCTTAGGATGCTCTTACATGGTCAAACTGCATGGTTTAATGTGGCCCTCTTTTAATGTAAAATCTAGCGTATTTTAAACCGATACTCCGTCTAATCTCTTAAAGGGATAATATATCTTCCTCCCATGTTCTTCCTCATTTTTCCCTGGTATGATATGCTCAAACATTTCATTCCTTCTTGTATGAGTTTTGGGATAAAAATATCATCCTCAGATTAGTTCCCCTATGTTTTTGATGCAACCAAACAAAATCAATCAATCATCGATATAAGGTATGATCTATCTTCATTCATTCTGGTTCATCTTTTTTTCTCATTACACTTTTATGGAAGGCTATATCCATGTTCTTAATGGACTTTTCCTGGGTGTTGACTGCTGTGCTGGTGTCTCTGCATCCTTGTGGGTGGACACAATTGTCATGGGGGAGGAGATCGTAACCCGTTTTGTGGATCGTTCTCATATAAATAAATTCAAGAACCCTTTGAGGTATGGGTTAGTTTATTCCATATTCTTTTACGTGCAACTGTAGAGTTAGCATATTTTACACAACTGGATGAAAATTAATTTGGCATAATAAATATTGGAATCAGATAAATAAATAGACATTGATCGAATGTTATTGTTTCTTGTTTTTCTAGATAGTGTGATATTTATGCTTTCTTGTTTAGAAATTTGTTCTTGGTGGAATTTGTTAATGAATGTAAACCCAGAATTAATCGAAAATTATTTCGATAAAGATATAGAGGCATGTAAATGAATCGGTCTGTGGTTATTGTAATTTATGTTAATGAAATTGATTTAGTGAGCATGTTTAATCAATTTACGATATCTTACTATTTAGGTTTCCCACTATTGGAACCTACAAATAATAATCCAATTAATTCATGATGGTTTAAATATCTCATTGTTTGATAAAAGATAATTCCTTGTAGGGTTTTGAGATACCCGCTTTCTTGTTTAAGGGCCATGAGCCCAGTAGATATGTTGTTTGTTTTCTTGCTTCTTGGGTTTTTTTCTGAGACTAGAAGGAAGTTGTGATATGTGTTTTAGGGAGGCCTTTTTGTTGTGCTAGCAGTTGACACCTAGAGTGGTGAGATGAATCAGTTTATGCTAGTGTATGTCGGGGAGGACCCCAGAGATGATGGAACAGGTTGGATGTGAATGTTTGGATGCTTGTTGTTTTTTGTTGGTTGTTTATTTTCCTTACATTCCCCAATGCTCCAGGAAGAGGTTTTTTGTAACCTCTTCCAAAAGGGGTGATGACATGCATGGTATGCCACATTCATTCCATGTTTAGCTTCCCGAGTGAGGATGGGTCTACACTCTTGCTATATGTGGCAAAGACTCAACAGATAGTTCACCTACTCACTGTGTTGATCCGCTTTTCTTTAGTAGATTATAATGTTTTTCTAGGATTCCAAGGAATATGGTAGTGTAATAATATTGTTAATATATGATTGAATAAATGATGTTAACCCATGGGGTTGGAGCTTTTGGTGATGTAATGTTGAGGAAGCAATTTTAACTGAACTATGGACTTTGGGTGTGATGTTATTGAAATTTATTGTGGAATTGTAAATAGATAATTAATGATTAAATAGTTAATGAATGTAATGTGAAACTTTTAAAAAGGGAATCAGGGAATGCAATCAATATCTTTAAATGGTTGTGTGATTATAGGATACATAGAATTAGAAGTGGCATCTAGGATTCCGAGAGACATTAGTTGCAGTTGAGCCTAAGACAAGGTTATTCCCATAGTGTGGTTGTGAGCTATATTATATTTTGTTAATTTTTTATTTCTATACTCTACTCAACATCATTATTAAGGGACGATGACACCGCAAGGATTCTGAGGCCTAGGGGGGTTTTCCACAAAATTTCGGTGGTAGGATGGTTGGATGGCTACCCCCTTTGACCCTGATCTGTTCTCTTGGTAGTTACATGTACTGGTAGGAAAAATGTTTAGTTTTCCCCATCTATGTATTGTTATTCCCACACTTATATTCTGGATACCGTTTTATATGGAATACTATAGGTGTAACGTAATTGGATGTGAAGACTTGAGGATCCTTACTCGGTGTGTGGGATATAATGGATTGAGGTATAATTAATGATGTATGATACATGTTATGCGAGTTGTGGTGGCTCGAAGAAATTACCTGGTTACATTGCATATGTGGACGTTGTGGTTTTTTTGCCCGAGGTGCATGTTTTGGTGCTACCCACAGGTATCTATGGGAAATATTTTTTGAAGAGAGATGTTTAGGACGTGCGATGTTGGGTAAAATCAGAAATACAGTGTGGAATTAGTAGTGGGGTACCCTTGATATTCATTATTATATTATACACTCTTGTATGTGTTACATGGTGAGGGTATCCATGGTGGGGTTGGGAACATAGTATACCAGTTTAGGTGACAAGTTAGTTTCACTTTCTATTCACTACAGGTTGGCATTCTTTCTTTAATTTTTCATGAGTGGCTCCAAGGAGAATCCTACTGAGTATACTGTTGTACTCTCCCAATGTATATATAAACATATTTTCATGTAACTTTGAGAAGTTTAGAGATCAAGCTGTTTTCTACTATCATGGGGTTGTAAGAGATCTTCAGAAATGTGGTTGCTACAGTTTTTATATACCTTTGGGTATTTTCAGTTTTCAACTTTTAGTTATAGAGGTTTTTCATTACATTACATATGTGTACTTGGGATTTAATTTATATTTCTGGATGAGTTGGAGTTGGTTGGTGTCTATATTATCTCTCTCTTTCTCATGTGTTCTCTTAGAGGGATGCCTCCCATTTGTATGATTAATATACCCTGGGTGCTAGTCACCAACCCCCAGCCTACTGGAGGAAGGAATCAGGGTTCATTATCTCCCTTCTCACATTGCCGACCCTGGTGGGGTACACCATGTGGTGAGGGGGTCCTGACAGAGTGGAATTAGAGGCCTGGTTGAGGGATTGGATGGAGTTTGGTTTTAGGAAAAGTTGAGGTTGCATAGGTAGGTAGGGAAATTATGTCAGTCATGTTTAGAAAGCGATGTAAACACTGGATACCTACAGGGAAATGGGTTTTAGGCCCTCCTATGCTCTAATGCATAGACCTTTATGTTTACTATGTCTACTAAATGAGGTGATACTAGATTCAGGGAAGGGCCCTAAGAAAGTATCAGTCATCATTCTTATTTGTTCATGTGTTTAAATGGTCAGACCTTGGGATATGTTAGACTAAAATTCATAATTGAAAATAATTAATTAATTAATGGTGAGTATTCCATAATCCATGTTTAGGAGCTCTAACTGTTTGTTATTTTATAGTTATGGCTCCAGGTCTGCATCCCTTTTAGGATTTCATAAACGATATCATGCAGGCTATGCCATTAGATTATCATAGGGTAGAGGTCGATGAAGACAACACATGGAAGAGGAATCTCAGAGTGTTTCATTGCATGTGTCTGCAGAAGTATGTGAGATCTGTTTCAGATGCAGTGAAGAAATACTGGTTGGAGGAGGTCAAGTTATGAACCGGTTAGATTAGTGCTCTGAAGGAGCACTTGGTGTCATTTGTTGTGATGATGATTCCTAGATCAGGGAGGAATTGGCGGTTCTTATTCCTTGGGGACCGCGAGGAGTCGGCAATATCATAGGAGGAGTTTTGAAAAAAGTTTAGAGTCGACTTTATTTCTTTAACCGCGAAGTCATCCATTCAATAGTAGCTTATCACAATTCAATAAGGGAGATCTTGTAAAGACCGAGAAATTCCATGTAAATTTTTCTTTAGTTATATGGAATACTACGAGTCCATGAAAATTGACGATGCATGATTCTAAGGCCCCGTGTGCCTGGAATGAATTTCTGAACTTTTTTTATGAAGGTTAAGTAAATGTCCAGGCGGGATTTTGTAACGTTTGAACCGATGCTCGAAATTGAAATATGAGGGCACTGTGTATCTCACATCACTGGTATTCGATTAAGGAGACCTTTCACATCAACCTTAGTTGGTCGATGGTGAATGTTATTTTTTGTGATTTTATTGGAGGCATCAAAAAAATAAAATTTTTAAAATTTTTATTTTTCTATTGAAACACCTCCTTTTAATTTATGGGGGTGGGGACCACCCGAACCAGAAAACCCCCATTTTGAATTCTAGTGGTGGGGACCACCAGAACCCTCTTTCATGTAGGGAACCCTCATGGACTTCCCCTTCTTTAATTATGACAACATCACTTAATTAATGGAAAATAGAAATTAAATTAAAAATATAATTAAATAAGATAGGATTGATTTTTGGTGGGGTTGGGGAAATCATTGGAAAGGGAGAACTTGGGTAAAGAGAGTTTTGAAGATCATTCTTCCATGAAGAACGCGCTCTCCAACGAAGAACACACTCTCCAATGAAGAATACCTTCTCCAACGAGGAACATCTTCAACAACAATGAATTGACATCCGTCCTTCCCTCCTCACTGACGTCAACAAATCTTCGAGGTTAGGGTGTGATATTGATTTATATTTGTTAATTTTCTAATATGTTTAAACTCTACCCATGGGCACCTTGCTATCGCTCTAATGCGGAGGGTACAGCCCCAACGAACATCACCCGACCTCTCTAAAACCTCTGTGACTTTTTATGTGATCTTCTCAATGGATTAGGATGGCGACTGGTGCTGGAGATTTGCACTGGTGGGATTCTGGAGAGGTGGCTGGCACCACGGCCGGCTGCGAAGACGGTGGCTGCGTAACCGCGCCGCTAGAGAAGAGCTCCGGCCCGTCGACCGCGGAAGAGCAATAGATGAAGCCGGTGGTGGCCAGCCCTACGAAGCGAAGGAAGAGGCGTGCGTCAGTGCTGCCGGGCGAGCAGGAGACCTGGTCTTGTGCTGCAATGGCGAAGGGAGGGTGGTAGGCTCGTTGCCAGCCATCATTGATGGCACAACATTAGAGCGCATCGCATAGAAGAGGCTGGTTGTCCAGCCATCTATGGAACCAGTGGGTCACCGCACCGTGGGACGCCACACCACGGGCCACCACACTGCTAGCTACTACCCATCAAGCCTCCCAACACGGGCTCCTGGCAGGCCGGGATAGACCCTGCGGGCTGGGTTGGATCGAACACGAATCCAACCGGGCCCTCAAAAACAAAAGGTCAATAACTTACAGACAGGTCGTCTGATTAATGTCTCGTTTATTACTTTGAGACCTCTTTTACGTGGAGGTACATTGGGATACCTCTTTATGGGACTTCGTGGTAGTTGAATTATTCAACTTGTGGCTTCAGGAATAGACCCTACTGGAATCAAGCGAGCATAGTGCGAGAACCGTGTAGGAAGTTGTAACATGAGAAGATGATCCTAAGAGGGTCTGTTATTTTGGATCCTATGTGGGTATGTACATTGGAATCATATGTGGGTATGTGCTTTGGGATCCTATGTGGGTCATTACTTTAAGATCCTATGTGGGTATGTTCATTACTTGGATCCTACATGGGTATGTTGTACTAGGATCCCACGTGGGTTTGACGATTTAGGATCCTTCGTGAGTCTGCCTCCTAATAGAGTAAGATGATTCAGTAATGACATATGACCATCTTTACTATTGTACCTAAGTTATACCTACTATGATATGAGTCTTTACCTTTATGATAATCTTCTATGTGGTGTAATTTTCTCGTACTTACCTTTGTGGTGATACCTTTGTGGTATTCTTCTATTTGGCGACACCTATGTGGTACTTACCCTTGTGGAGTTACCTTCATGGTAATTACCTTAGTGGTGATGCAATTCTATTATTAATTAGTGTGGTGTTACTGTTGTGGTACTTACCATTGTGGTGTTACCTTTAGGGTATTATTTCCTTCATGGAATATTTGTACTTTGGCTAAGGATTTCGGCCTTCAGTTTCCTCATGAATGAGATGGGTATACTTGTAAACTTTGGTATATGTATGGGAAAATACCTAAGTAGGGTAGTCACTAGTTTACTTGCTTTGTGGTTTATCCATTGTCTAGTTTTTGAGACCTTGAGGGTCTCAAGGTCCCTACTGAGTATCATTATACCCACTCTAAGATGTGATATGCCATCACCTTGTTGTGTTTAGTGCAGAAGATGGATATTTCTGACTATGGTCGAGGGTACCGGGACTAGAGGTCGCTCGTAGGTAGACCCTAGACGAGGCATATTACAGAAATGACCATTCGAGAGATGTACCTACCCTTCAGGTAGTATCCTTGGCAGGTGTTCACCGGAGCTTTTCAGCTTACTTAAACTTTATATTTTTCTTGTAATTTATAGTTGGGCTTGTATTCTAGCCCTTATTACTTACTGTACACACTCTTTTTAATATTCTGTTTACTCATCTTTGTATCTAGTTGTGTGCTTGATTATGTGATTTTATAGGTCAGAAAGGAAATTCCTTCCCAGTTTAAAGGAATAAGCCTTCGGTGCTAGTCACCATCCCGGTGCCTATGGATGGTGGGCTTGGGGTAGTCACTGCATGGGCCTCATGGGACGAGTTGTGACCAATTTGTATTAGATGAGTCAGTTCTACCATAGAACATTGGACTCTGATCTTTTAATGGAAATATTGTTATGTGTAGTGAGTGTGGTTATCAGTTCAGGGAATCTAGTGTTGGATTGGAGGCCGACATATCCATACACCGGGACCCCAAATTCTGATTTTTGACTTAGCGCACGAAAACACTAATTGTGTGTGTGTTTTGAAAAGATTTCATAGTGATCTTTTTGAGTTACCTCACATGGTATAACTTATTGACCGTGGATCACCAGTTTCTTTTCAGGATGCCTCCACATAGATAGCCAGCTAGGGTTTCGGGTATAGTATTTGATAATATCCCACTAAGTGACAAGGCCTCGGTGCAGGGCCCTTAATCCGTAGGTGCACCAGCGAAGGCACTAGCAGTACTATTGCCCATTGGACCACCAATGCCACCAACCCTAACAGCAGAGGATGCATTCCGCTTGGGTGCATTGCATGAGTTCTAGTTCAAGAGGCCACCCATGTTCAGGGCTGAGACGGACCCACATGCGTCCTAGGATTGGTTGTAGGCCTTGGTGAGAGTCTTCTAATAGCTTGGGACACCATCTGATCGTATGTTTATACGTGCCACCAGACATTTACAGGAAGCTATAGGAAAATGGTGGTGTATGATTCTCTAGGATTCAAGATGAGGTGATACTTTTCTGGGCAGACTTTGAGAGCCTATTTTGAGCTGAGTTTGTCTCAGTGACCCTTCACGTAGTGCGCTTAGAGGATCTTCTTCATCTGCTGTAGGGCAGCATGACTGTGGCTAAGTGCTCAGTGAGGTTCACCGACCTCTCATGATACTCCACTGATATGTTGCGAGACCCATTCATCAGGGACTAGACCTTCGAGCAGGGACTCAGGTGGGAGATCAGGCTTCATGATTTCTCTCAGTATCCCCACACAGGCGAGGGTGTTAGAGTGAGCCCACTTAGTGGACTGTTTTTGTAATGAGAAGTCGCCAGAAGATAGACCCACAATTAGGTGTCAATTAGCAGATTCCTCTATAGCTGGTAGTAGACAAATTTCTCAGAGGTCGAAAGGGACCAGAACTACAGGAGGACGACCACAGGATTCCAGGTTAGTTGTTCGAGGCCCTGTAGATAGAGCCAATCATGCGAGGAGCAGGCAGTGTTACACATGCGGCGGGAAGAGTCACATGGCTCATGACTATCCAACTGCCCATATGGATGATCAGAATAATTTCAAACAACTGTCTTGGAAAAGGCAGAGGTTTGACTGAAGAGGTCCGCAAGGACTAGGTAGATGTGGCAGAGAAGCTGGCCATGCTGTTCGTAGTGGGTGATAATTTGAGATTTTACTTCCACCACCAACAGGTGGTCCACCCCGACAACAATGAGCTAGTGGACATGGGCGATCTCAGCTCCATGAAGCTCAGGCCTATGACCATGGCTATTCGGAGATGATATAAGGAACGATCTGTGTCTACTTTACCTTAGCCGTAGTTCTTATAGACACATTTTCAAGTCATTATTTTATTTCCTCTACTCTCGTTCAAAGCTCAGAGTTTTCAGTGGAGCCATTTGCTTGATCCTTTCAGCTATATACTACTACGGGAGAGGATTTGATGATTACACACTGGTCCCGATAGTGTGAGCTTACTATAGGTGGCAAGGGCTTTGGCTGGGATCTCCTGTTAGTGGAATCGAGGCTTTACGACGTCATCTTCAGAATAGACAGGTTGTTTACAGTCCATGCTCAGATTGAATGTATTAGGCACAATTCTAGTGTTCCCCCAATGATGGCACTAGGTTTACCTTCACCAGTGAGAAGGTAGAAATTGTCGAATAGGATGGACTTACTCGGGGGAGAGTGCAGCTGATCCCTCATCAGTTGGCTAGCCTTACCCTTAGAGGGGATGATGTGGAGAGTTTGAGTTATCCAGTCGCGGTGGACCAGTATGCGGATGTCTTCCCAGATTATGTTCTAGGTCAACCTCCATTAAGAGATATGGTCTTTTACATTATATTTTACCCCAGGGTTACACCGATATCCATAACTACGTATCGGATGTATCTCGTGGAGATTCATGAGATATGGTTACAACTGGAGGACTTACAGGGGATGGGGTTCATCCATCCTAGTGTTTATCTTTGGGAAGCCCCAATTTTGTTCACCAAGAAGGCAGATATTATCATGAGACTTTTTTTTTGACTATCGGAGGTTGAACTAGGTGACTGTTAAAAACAAGTACCCACTTCCGATGATTGAAGACCTCTTTGATCATCTGAATGGAGCACGAAGGTTCTTGAAGATAGACATCAGATCAGGCTATCACCATCTCAGAGTATGGGACGAGGATGTGCAAAAGATGGATTTAAGATGTCGGTACAACAATAATGAGTTTTTGGGCATGTCATTCGGTGTGACCAATGCTCAAGCAGTGTTCATGGGGCTCGTGAATAGAATCATTCTTCTATACCTTGATCGCTTTGTAGTATTATTCATAGATGACATTCTGATCTACTCGGCTACTAAGGAGGAGAATGTCAATCATTTGTAGGTTGTTTTAGACACACTCTGAGAGCACCACCATTATTGTAATCTCTCAAAGTTCTAGATCTGGATCCGAGAGGTTAACATTCAGGGACATGTCATCTCAGAGGATGGAGTTGCGGTGGATCTAGAGAAGATTGAGGCGTTACATGCATGGGATCAACCCAGGAGTGGGAAAGAGGTACGATGTTTCTTGTGTTTAGCCAGATACTACTTGAGATTTGTGCTTGATATCTCCATAGTTTCATCACCATTATCAGCATTTACAATAAAAGGGAAACCATTCGTGTGGTCGTAGAAATGTCAGCGGAGTTTTCAGGTGATGATGCATAGGATGACTAGTACCCCCATCATGAGGGTTCCAGAGGAGGGTGTTGGGTAAATAAACTATGGCGACGTATTAGGGACTGGGATCAGATGTTTCCTGATGCAGGAGCGAGTAGTTATCGCATATAGTTTTTAATAACTAAGACAACATGATCAGAACTAATCTACACATGACCGGGAGTTTTTAGCAGTGGTCCTCACCTTGATGATATAGCCACATTAATTGATGGGTGAACATTTTACAGTCTACTCTGTTCACAAGAGTCTCAGGTACATATTCTTTCATTAGGAACTGAACCTAAGACAATGATGTTGGCTTGACTTCCTCTTGGACTATGACATCAAGATGGTCTATACTCATGGGAGGAGGAACATTGTAGCAGATGCACTCATCCGAAGATCTAGTATACTGCTGCTAGGTGAGGCTATGGAGCAGCTGTCCGAATTACAGATATCCTTTTCGAACGAGATGGAGAAGGTTTTCTTCAGTCTCATACACTCACTTCCCCACGTATTCATCATTTCAGGGAGGCGCTACATGGGGACACAGACTACGAGGCTCGACATGATCATATATCCATATGACATGGACATGATAGACTTTTTGAAAGTGGGGATCTTGTCATTCTCTTCAGAGGACATAAAATGGTACCAGTGTTTATTCATGAGGAAGTGTTGAGGGAGATCCACACATCCCCTCTAGCAGTCCATCCAGTAGTGGATAAGATGTACTAGGATCTCTGATGACAACACTGGTGGCTGAGAATGAAGACAGTAGTAACAGAGTTTGTCTCTTGGTGCCTCACTTCTCAGCAAGTGAAGGCGGAGCATGAGGTACCAGCAGGCTATGTTCATCCTTTATAGGTCCCATAGTGGATTTGGGGAGGGATATCCAGGTAATTCATGACAAGATATCCACACACAACTAGGGTTCATGATTCTATTTCGGTGATCATCGACCGACTCACCAAGTCATCCCACTTCCTATCGATTAAACAGCATGGTTCCATGAAGAGCTTGGAATGCCTCTACTTACAAGAGATTGTGGGGATTCATGGAGTTCCCTTGACATTTTTCTACGATCATGATGTGTGATTCACTTCCCTGATTTGGAAAGGGTTACAAGAGGATTTTGGGATGCAGCTTTGTTTGAGCATCACCTTCCATCCCCAGATGGATGGCTAGACTGAGTGGGCCATTCAGACCCTCGAAGAGATATTGCATGCTTTTTTCCTCCACTTTAATCATAGTTGGGAGGATAACATAACCTTGGTGGAGTTTTCATACAACAACAGATATCACTCCACCATTGGGATGTCACCTTTCGAGGTGTTGCATGACTGACATTGCAGATCGCCTTTGTGCTAGACTGACCTAGGGGAGTCATCCCTCATGGGACCACATATGGTGTGAGCTACCATGGAGAATTTCCAGATCATCCAAGTGAAGATGTAGACTTCATATAGTAGAAATAATTCTTATTCAGAAAGGAGACTGAGACCTCTCGAGTTTGAGGATGGTGACTACGTCTTTCTATGGGTCTCACTTCGATGAGGTGTGCATAGATTTGGCTGGGGTGACAAGTTATCTACAAGTTGCATCGAAACCATTCATGTCCTTAGTAGAGTTGGGGAGGTGGCTTACTTCTTATCACTTCTACCTTAGTTGCATCAGGTGCATGAGGTTTTCCACATATCCCATCTGAGGAGATACGTGCATGACCTGTCACATGTCATCATCATGGCGAGCAGGAAATCAGTGATGGGGTGATGTTTACGGAGGTTATAATAGAGATTGAGGATCGACAGAAGAGCGTCCATAATGGGCGATTGATACCTTTGGTGCATTTATGTTGGCAACACAAGAATTTCCAGTAGAGCACTTGGGAGCGAGAGGCTCAGATTCGTACTCAGATTTGTGATGTGGCTTTTGGGGAAACAAACCACTGAGGTTTAGATAATGTAAATACATATAAATTCCATGTAATGTTTTTAGTTATATGTAATATTATGAGTCCATGAAAATTGACGGTGCATGATTCCGAGGCCCAGTGTCTCCAGAATAAATTTCTAGACTTTTTTTATGTACATTCTGTAACGTGTGAGCGAGTTTTTATATTATTGGAACCAATGCTTAGAATTGAAATATGAGGGCACCGTTGAACTTGCATCGTCGATATTCCAACAATGAAACCATCACCTTGACTGCATTAGGTCAAGGGTGAAAGTTATTTTTTGTTATTTTCTTGGAGGAAGAAGAAAAATAAAATATTTAACATTTTTTTTCATTTATAACCCTTCCTTTTGAGTTATGGGGGTGGGGACCACTCGAACCCGAAAACCCCCATTTCAAATTCTTGTGGTGGGGACCACCTGATCCCTCTTTAATTTTTTGAATTCCCATGTAATTGTTCCACTTTAATTATGACATCATCACTTAATTACTGGAAAACTCAAATTAAATTAAAAACAGAATTAAGTAAGTTCACATTTATTTTTGGTGTGGTTGGGGAAATTGATGGAAAGGGAGAACATAGGGAAAAAGCCTTTGGAAGATCATTCTTCCACGAAGAGTGCACTCTTCATTGCATAACACACTCTCTAACGAAGAACGCCCTCTCCAACAAGGAACGTCTTCAATGACAACAAAATAATGTCCATCCTTCCCTCCACATCGACGTCAATGAACCTTCAAGGTAGGGGTGTGATTTTGATTTACATTTTTTAATTTTATTTTATGTTGTACCTCTCCCCATGAGCCTCTTTATACCACTCTAATGGGGCGGGTGTGGCACAACGAACGTTGCCCGACCTATCCACAACCTTTGTGGGTTTTGATGCGATATTTGCAATGGAAATGGATGGTGATCGGTTACAACAATTGGAACTAATGGGACACTAGAGTAGCGGCCTGCACCATGGCCAACTGCAAAGATGGAGGGGACGCAACCGCGCCACCAGAGAAGATCCGTGACCCGTCGGCTGTGGATGAGCAAGGGTGGATGCTGGTGGTGGCTAGCCGTGCGAAGTGGAGGTGGCGGCGTACGTCCATGCAAGAGCTGCGGCATTTTTCCATGACATATAAGGGATGGTGGCCTTCTCGCTGCTGGACTCTGGTGATTGCATGAAATGTGACATCACCGCGTCGAGGAAGCTGGCCGTCAAGCTATCCACGGACCTAGCGGGCCACCGCACCGCTGACCCAACAGGAGGCCACCCCACAGGCAGCCACACCGAGGGTCGCCCAGTGGGCCTCCTAGCATGGGTGAAGCCTAGCCAATGGTCCGGGCCGGACCCAGTAGGTCATATCAGACCTAAGGCCAGACACAGGTTAGGACGGGTCAGTCTTATCTCGTTGGAACGGACCTGGACCAACTTCGAACCTTTTTTTTCTTTTGACCATATCATTAGCTACAGGCGTTAGTCTGACGAAGCATCTGCGGTGTTAGAAACCATGGATCGAGACGGTACTTTTGGTATACCCCACTTGAGTTTTGGATAATTTTGGGGTACAACTTGGATGGATTGAACACGAATCCAACCAGGCCCTTGGGTCTAAAGGGACAATAACGTACAGACCCGACGTCCGATTGTTGCATCGTCTGTTGCCTTGAGATACCTTTTAGATGGCAGTCCTTTGGGATACATCTTCATGGGACTTCATGGAAGTTGGAGTATTTGTCCTGTGTCCTGGGGAGAGGAGCCTCCTGGAATCAAGCGAGCATAATGCAGAATCCATGTAGCTTGATGTAACATGAGAAAAGGTTCCTATATAGGTATGTGCTTTGGGATCCCTTTTGGGAAAATACTTTGAGATCCCATGTAGGTCTCTGATATGGGATCATATGTGGGTCTATACTTTGGGATCCAATATGGGTCTGTTCTTTACTAGGATCCTATGTGGGTCTGTTGTAATAGGATCCTACACAGGTCTGATGATTTATGATCCTTCGTGGGTCTGCCTCCTAAAAGTGTAATATGATTCAGTAGTTACATATAATCATCTTTACTATCGTACCTAAGTTATTCCTGGTATAAGATGAGTCTTTACCATTGTGGAAATCTTATGTGTGGCACACTGTTGTAGTACTTACCTTCGTAGTGATACCTTGGTGGTATTCTTTGTTATGGAATTACCTATGTGGTACTTACCTTTGTGGTGATACCTTCGAGGTACTTACCTTTGTGGTGATACCTTTGTGGTATTCTTTTGTGTGGTGTTAGCTTTGTGGTACATACCTTTTTGGTGTTACCTTCGCGGTATTCTTTCCTTCGTGGAACAGTTGTACTTTGCCTAAGGATTTGGGCCTTGAGATTCCTCATGAATGATATGGGTATACATAATAACTTTGTTATACGTATTGGGATATACCTAAGTATGGTTGTCACCGGTTTACATGATTTGTGGTTTATCATTTGCGGATTTTGTGAGACCTTGTGGGTATCAGTGTCCCTACTCAGTATCGTTAAACTCATCCCTACATGGGCTATGCCCGCACGTTGCTGTGTTTGGTGAAGACGATGAACAACGTTGACTGAGGATGAGGGTACTAGGACTGGAGGTATCTCATAGGGGGACCCTAGATGAGGCATACTATAGAGATGACCGTTCGAGAGATGTTCATACCCTTCAGATTGGATCCTTGGAAGGTGTTCACCATAGATGTTCAGATTACATGTACTTTCTAGTTTACTTGTACTTTTCAGCTGGGCTTGTTTTCTGGCACCTTTTAATTTCTATACATACTCTTTTTACTATTTATTTTACTCATGTTTTTATCTTTCAGTGTGATTAGTTTTGTGAGTTTACAGGTTATAAAAGAAAATGCCTTCCCAGTTTTAGGGAATACGTCTTCAGTGCTAGTCGCCAGCTCCTGGCCTATGGAAGGCAGACCTGGGGTAGTCACGGTAAGGGCCCCATGGGATAGGTCATGAAAGATCATGTTTGAGAGTGTTTGTAATCCATTTCAGTAACCTATTACGATATGTTTCAGACCTATTTCCATATGAGTATGCCATGGCGAGTCATTTTGAGGAGGATTTGCATCCAAAGATCCAATGACAGGTCACCGTATTTATGATGAAGACATATCTTGAGGTGATGGCGAGGGAATAGGTCGTCAAGAGTAAAGTTTCTAGTACTGGTTCATCATGAGAGGGGAGTCATCATGAATCCTCATGATGTAGAGTTGTGGTCTATGTTTTCCGTTTTATAGGGAAGAAGAGTTTCCGTTCGGCCATGGGTAGGTCCTAGCCCTCAGCATCTAGTTTCTTTGGGGGAATCAGCTCTTAGGCCTATGCCAATGGATCAGGCGCTTGTTTTTCAAATGGTGGAAATGTTCATTAGAAGTGAGAGTTCTTGACCATTTAGAGCAGTCATAGTACTCCAGGTGTTCTGCTCCAAGTTCCACCGTTGAGGCAGTTCCAGCCGAGGCGTCAACAGCATGTTGCACCAGTTTTAGATTAACAGAGGGTGGATGTGGTAGGTATATGAAAACCCCATGAAGGTACCCATCCACCGAGAGTAGATTGTGTTATTAGTGGTGGTCATCATCTAGGACATAGAGGTCATGGAAGAGGTCGTGTTCATCTTCATTCTTTAGATTTGCCAGCGCCAGGTGAGCCAGATGTCGTTCGAGGTACCCTTTTCTTGTTTTCTACTTTGGTGTATTCCTTGTTTGACTAAGGATCATCACAGTCCTTCATATCACCTACCCATGTCCATTCTTTGGGACTTGAGTTAGAGAGGCGTCCAGTGCCCTTCGTGTTGACTACACCTATTGGTGTTTGAGCTGACTTGTTTGAAATATGTAGAGACTGTGAACTAGTGTTGTGGAATCACCACTCATGGGGAGATTTCCTATTTATATAGATAAAATGATATGATTTCATCGTCAACATGGATTGGTAGTATTTGATGCCAGAAATCATGGATTATTTTAGCAGGTAGGTTGTGTTATTCGATGCAGATGGCGATCCAATGGTGTTTGTTTGTGAGCGAGAAACTTAGATGGGTTAGAGGCATTGTAGAGACCCGAAGCCTGACGTACATGGACATTACAGTACTTTTGCGGAATACTTATTACATAAAACACACACACACAAGGATCGTAATAGTTTAGTATCTTTGGAAACTCGGAATATAATCTTCTAATCGTGGTGAAAGATCTTCACCATCTCCCATAAAGATCTTCATTTTTTTTCTTACCTAAAACCTTTCTTTATATCCTGGGGAAAAGAAAACATAAAAGGGTGAGCTCAAATGCTCAGTAAGGGTAAACAAAAGAAATATCAATCACATCATATTCATAAGAACATAACATTTTGGAAATCTTAACCTGCAAAAGAGATCATAATTTCATAAAATGGGATAAATCATAGTAGTGAAATGAAATACCTTAAAACATGAAACTTTGTGGAATACACACATAATCATAGAGAATCATTTCTTATTAGTCAAGACTCATTGCCAAGACTATCTTAGTGGACAAAGTCCCTTTCTGAAACGAGTTCACTCCTCGTTTCAGTCCTATTTCACTAAACCGGTATAACCTACTGTTTCATCCATGTCTATCTCATGACATATAAAATCTTTACTCAATGCATTGGAGGGAGATATAGGTCCCACCCATCTCATAATTAAACCATTCTTATGTGTGCCACAAAAATAATAAATCATACATCATTTCATAACCAATGTAATAAAAATGGAATTCTTAAACATCGTGGCATCATAAAACAATTCATATAAGATAATGGAATTCATAAAAATAATTCGATCACAACATAATCAAATAAATTTAATAATAGGGATGAAAATATAACCCTTTATTATCTAAGATGGAAGATAATTTTGATAAAACACTTGAACTCCATTCTTGAGGAAAATATCCTTTCTACTTCAGAAAAACACTTTTCCTTTCTTAACATGTCATACAATTTTAAAAGATTTTGATTAAAAATAAACTTGAAAAATTGTAAAGGAAGCTTCTTGGAAATAATTTTTTAAAAATCCATTCATGTTGTATAAGTTAAAAAAAACTTTCTTCTAGTACTTTTGTCAGAAAAGTCAAAAAGTACCTCGTACGAAAAACGACAAAAGATTCCTTTCATAACATTTACTAAAAACTCATCGAAGGGTAAAATTGGATATAAACTATTGTAGAAGGATATAAATATTGCATATTGAGGAACCATGGATGTGGATGATAAAATATACCCCAGTAAATTTCAAATTATAAACAATCTCGGATAAAAATGAGATTGTGATATTTCCCATACCTTAGGTCTGATTTGGTTCGTAAGTGTCTGAACCTCCTGTATAATGATTTAAATTATGTTATTGACTTATTTCAGAATCATACTTATTTTTCTAATATCATATATGGTCGTATTATTAGCTTCTTAGTAGTAATATTTCATTGCTACTTGTTATTCGGGTGTTTATAACTTTTTGTTCTTATGCGTGTTTTGTCAAATAAATTCTTAATCTTCTCTTTAGGTTATAGATACCTCATTTCCATAATTGTATTAGTGTAATATATATCATATTCATTCATTCAATTAATTTTTATGATCCTTATTAAATGAATATCATGTAGAACGAGTCGCATCACATCGTGGAGATGGTATTTCGTACGTACGCACGAGTGATGATATCGTTCCTATGATCGTGGAATTGTATTGGAGTGTATGTATACTATTTAAGAATCAGTATCACTTTATAATAGTCCTATATAGACATTATTTACACCATTGTACCCATCCAAGTAAGGTGGTGGTGGAAAATAGATTACAGTACGGCGTGGAGATGGTATTCCGTACGTACGCACGCGCGGTGATTTCTTTTTCCGTAGAATGGATAGATGGTGAAATAGGGTTTTTTTCATACTTATAAATACATATAAGTATATGAGTGATACGTATGTTATTAATTCATAATTAAACAACTAAAGAAGAAGATGTGGAAGAAGAAATAAAGATAGAAGAATCGGTAACGGAAATTACCTCTTCTTTGAAGCACCTCTTTGAGACCTCCTCTTACGCACTAAAATTGGTGTTTGAGGAAGATCAAAACCTCTAGGATGTTTCTAGGGAAGTGGAGAAGGTAATTTTGAAGAGTTTGGCCGAGATTGAAGGCTCAAAGTGTTGTGACGAAGAGAGGGAGGGGGTGCCCTTTTATAAGGGAGGAGAGGGGCACCTTTGGAATAACTAAAAATATTATTTTTTTTATAAAGTCCAGTTCGGTTTTAAATAGAACCAAATTGAGTTATTTCGAATATAAGGTGGGTATGGGTCGAAAGCCTCTCATAAAAAAGAATTTAGACTAGTTTAGGACATTATATTAAACTTATCTTTTAGTTTTAACTCTTAGTTAATTAGATTGACATTTACCAAGTCACTTTGTATTTTATATTATATAGTTAATAAACTTACCATATACATCCAAGAGACCCCCAAGTTGTGTTTTATTAATATATATAACCTTAACTAAGTCATTTGGCTGAACCTTAGATTTTTAGGAATAAAATTAAAATTAATAATATAATATTCGTTTTAAAAACTATTTTATGTCAATTTTGACACTATTCAATAGTTGATTTTTTTTGAAACTCGTAAAAGAATGATTACTTCGACCAAAGTTTATTAAATAAATCCTAACATGTCATATTAACCTAGAAAATTATTTTAATTCATAAAAAGTATCAAATTATACTTATTTAAGTATATATATTATCAATTATTCTAATTTTTCACTATTATGGTAGTTACTGCATCATCATTGTGTCATAAATAAATTAAATTACGTAAAGTCTAAAAATTAAAAATAAAATATCATTATGTAGGAAATATTTTTATCTTTCTAATGAATATTTATAGTCAAATTGATCTTATGTATAGCCTTATATTAAAAATTATTTAGTAATTAAACATTGATTTTAACTATTTTAACCCTTCTTTAAATATATTAATAATAAATGTCCTAATCTAATCCTAGTGGGCCTAAATGGTCATATTTTATTCCTAAGGTTGTTTTTTGTCGAATTACACATGTCCAATAGAATTAGGACATGTGTTAGGGTAATAATAATATCATTTTTACCCTTAATTACCCTATTTACTTTTAATCGTGAAAAAAAAGTAAAAAGTTACTATTCACCAAAAAAATTATTTTCTTCTCATTGAACCACTTTTTACTTACTGACATCAATCGTGTCTCTCGGATTTTCGAGAATCCACTCACAGAAGCGGTAAAATTAAGTTTTATGAATAATTCTGTTTTTTTAACTACCACTTAGTGGTTTCGAAATTTATCTAAATTTGAATGTTTTCAGAAAAATACCAAAATTTCACCCTAGGCTAATTTTGATATTCCGAATTCAAAAATGAAGTCCATTTTGAAAAATAAAATTTATAAAATTTCAAAAAGTGTTTATTACTATTCACAACGGCTAGTTTTAATAATATTTTAATTGCATATCGTTGTTTAGTGAAACTCGGTATTGCGTACTACACAGGCTATCGAGGAAGGTCGCGATTACGTGTAATGCAAGTCAAGTCAAGGATGCGTGTTGTGCAAGATCCTTTTGGTGTAGCTTACAACACAAGACATTAGTTAATTTAAAAGGAATATTTTTCATAAAATCTCGGGGTGTTACATTCTACCCCCCTTAAAATGAATTTCGCCCTCGAAATTCGTCGGGGTTATAAATGGTTTAATATTCGAAAGTTTCTTTAATAGAAACCCAAATCGTAAAAAGGAATACCAAAACCAATCTTTAAAAACAAAAGTATGAAACGTAACGTTTACCCAAATAAACTAATCACTGGGTTTCCACATGGGTGAAAATATGGATATGGAAGAGAAATCTAACCATCATGTCCTGATGGAGAGTGGTAGAGAACATGGCTATGGAAAATCCAGCAATCACAAAGCCATAAATTTGTTACAATCTAAGGTAACATCTGATTCATCAGATATAAGAGCACTGGGAAAACATTTTTGGTTTTCAAGATCATTTCCCTAATGTTGATGAAATTGGAATTAGAAGAAATACTTTCATGATTTTGGTATAGTCTCACCGTTGGTTGTTCTTTGGACAATTTCCACATCATCTCTTAAGGAAATGAATTTGAATTTGTCATTTGTGATGTGTTAGAAGGTCATGTGATAGAATGATGGGTCATTCCATCTGTCTCAAAAAAAGGTTAGAAAAGTTATCAAAAATACATAAGTTCATCTATAGTGAGATTAATCATATTTGGTTCCTAAATTGGACTTACACATCATATATCATACTGCTTAATATAATAATACTAGTTTCTACTAAACCGGGACTTCCTGTAGGCCAGTGGTAGGCGATAAAGGCCAGTCGCACTTCGATTGTTGGTTCGATTCCCACAACATTGTCCGACGCGATGGGCTGTCACCCGTCCTGCAGGTTGTCCATTTTCTAAAGATATATTACTATAACATCCCATCAAAAATATCAAAAATGTTTTATCCTTAAACAATACTAACTTATGTCCAACATAATTCATTCCAATCCTTAGGCTTATCTAAAATACTTCGGTTCAAGATCATAGTATAAAGAAAATTATTACGTGAATGCCATCATTTATCCCCCATATATCATAAGATATATCTTGTTGGACAAATTACAAATATGTGAATACCTTAATCATGTATTCTCTTGAAGAATGAATATCCATTGAACCGTAGTGAAAACATGAATGCAGTTAAAACATAAAAATTTCTACATACCAAAATCATCAATATTCTATATACTCAAACCATGATATCACTTAGTCCTTATATCAATCATAAGCTCATGAATAAAATCAAACATCTCATTATCTTCTTATCCCTTCATTATGAACATATCATCTAAATTCCAATAATATCTGAATAACCTTTCATGGATACTGGTACCATTAATCATACACTTTCAAAACTCAAGGAAAGACAACAGTGTAACAATCCTTAGATGTCTCTTTATTCCATAGTACCATGATATTACTTATACAACATTACACATGATTCCACTACATTCTTAAACCATTGACCGAGCTTCAATAATTCTTTCATCTCACATATCAGTTGTAGTCTCTTCATCATCATCAACATAAATACTACCTATACGACCATACTGATTCTCTTCATGAGACTTTCCCTTAGGACATTGGTTTGCATAATGCCCGTACATTCCACATTTAAAACATTTAACCATTGTTGATGTCGTAGCAATACCATTATCCTCATCCCTGGTGTTAACTGAGCCTTTTCCTTTGCACCTACTAGCTTTGTGTCCTTCTTTTCCACACCCAAAGCATCTTCTAGTTCCTTTGAAATATTCTCCTTTATTCCTCTTCCCACATGATTTACATAGGGGAAATTGAACTTTCTTTCCTCTATGATCATCATGAAACACCATCTTTCTCTTATTAGCAGAGTGAGGAAACTTACCAAATTTTACTTTATTGATCATATTATGAGATTTATGATTCGGCATAATAATGATGTTTGGACTTCCAAATCCCATTTCATTTGGTTTCTCATGAATAATATCATTCCATTGTCCATCATATCCTCCATTATCATGAATCATCTTGTTTACAGCCATTTTCTAAAACCCAAAAAGAATAGTGTGAGAGGAAAAAATCATAATAAAGGGGGAGTATGTTCAATATCTAACATCTTAGGTTATATTCTAATATTGTTACCGTAGTTCTAGAACTATATCATATACGTATACTTATCCTTAGGGACATCCCTAGACATACCTTAGAAATATCTATAGGGATCTCACTAACATTTTCGCATCCTATTTTCCAAAGGTTGACTAATCCTTTCCTCTGATACCAACTGTAGAGACCCGAAGCCTGAAGTACATGGACATTACATTACTTTTGCGAAATACTTAGTACATAACAAAAATAAACACACAAGTATCGTAATAGTTTAGTGTCTTTGGAAACTCAGAATATAATCTTCAAATCGTGGTGAAAGATCTTCAACATCTCCCATAAAGATCTTCATTTTTTATTACCTAAAACCTTTCTTTATATCCTGGGGAAAAGAAAACATAAAAGGGTGAGCTCAAATTCTCAGTAAGGGTAAACAAAAGAAATATCAATCACATCATATTCATAAGAACATAACATTTTGGAAATCTTAACCTGCAAAAGAGAGCATAATTTCATAACATGGGATAAATCATAGTAGTGAAATAAAATCCCTTAAAACATGAAACTTTGTGGAATACACACATAATCATAGAGAATCATTTCTTATTAGTCAGGACTCATTGCCAAGACTATCTTAGTGGACAAAGTCCCTTTCTGTACTGAGTTCACTCCTCGTTTCAGTCTTATTTTATTGAACCGGTATAACCTACCGTTCCAGCCATGTCTATCTCATGAGATATAAAATATTTACCCAATTCATTTGAGAGATATATAGTTCCCACCCATCTCATAATGAAACCATTCTTATGTGTGCCACAAAAATCATAAATAATACATCATTGCATAACCCATGTAATAAAAATAAAATTCTTAAACATCGTGGCATCATAAAACAATTCATATAAGATAAAGGAATTCATAAAAATAATTCGATCACAACATAATCAAATAAATTTAATAATAGGGATGAAAAAAGAACCCTTTATTATCTTAGATGGAAATTAATTTTGATCAAACACTTGAACTCCATTCTTGAAGAAAATATCATTTCTACTTCAAAATAACACTTTTCCTTTCTTAACATGTCATACAATTTTAAAAGAAGTTGATTAAAAATAAAAATGAAAACTTGTAACGGAATATTCTTGGAAATAATGTTTTAAAAATCCATTCATGTCGTATAAGTTAAAAAAACCTTCTTCTCGTACTTTTGTCGGAAAAGTCAAAAAAGTACCTCGTACGAAAAACGAAAAAAGATTCCTTTCATATCTTTTACTAAAAACTCACCGAACGGTAAAATTGGATATAAACTATTGTAGAAGGATATAAATATTACATATTGAGTAAACATGGATGTGGATGATAAAATATACACCAGTAAATTCAAAGTATAAACAATCTCGGATAAAAATGAGATTGTGATATTTCCCATACCTTAGGTCCGATTTGCTTTGTAAGTGTCTGAACCTCCTGTATAATGATTTAAATAATGTTATTGAATTATTCCAGAATCATACTTATTTTTATGATATCATATATGGTCATATTCTTAGCTTCATAGTAGTAATATTTCATTGCTACTTGTTATTCGGGTGTTTATAACTTTTTGTTCTTATGCGTGTTTTGTCGAATAAATTGTTATTCTTCTCTTTAGGTTATAGATACCTCATTTTCAGAATGGAATTAGTGTAACATATTTTATATCCATTCATTCAATTCATTTATATAATCATTATGAAATGAAGATCATGTAGAACGAGTCGCATCACATCGTGGAGACGGTATTATGTACGTACGCACGAGTGATGATATCATTCCTATGATCGTGGAATTTTATTGGAGTGTATTTATACTATTTAAGAATCAGTATCACTTTATAATGGTCATATATAGTCATTATTTACACCATTATACCCTTCCAAGTAAGGTGGTGGTGGAAAATAGATTACACCACGGCGTGGAGACGGTATTCCGTACGTACGCACCCGCGGTGATTTCTTTTTCCGTAGGATGGATCGATGGTGAAATAGGGTTGTTTCATACATATAATTACATATCAAAATATTATTGACACTGATGTTATTAATTCATAATGAAAAAACTAAAGAAGTATATATGGAAGAAGAAATAAAGATGAAAGAATCGGTAGCGGAAATTACCTCGTCTTTGAAGCGCCTCTTTGAGACCTCCTCTTAGGGCACTAAAATTGGTCTTTGAGGAAGACCAGAACCTCTAGTATGTTTCTAGGGAAGTGGATAAGGGAATTTGGCAGAGGTTGGACGAGCTTGAAGGCTCAATGTGTTGTGAGGAAGAGAGGGAGGGGGTGCCCTTTTATAAGGGAGGAGAGGGGCACCTTTGGAATAACTAAACATATTATTTTATTATAAAGTCAAGATCGGTTTTAAATAGCTCCAAATTGAGTTATTTCGAAGATAAGGGGGGGATGGGTCGCAATCCTCTCATAAATTAGAATTTATACATGTTTAGGTCATTTTATTAACCTTATCTTTTAGTTTTAACTCTTAGTTAATTAGATTGACATTTACCAAGTCACTTTGTATTTTATATTATATAGTTAATAAACATACCATATACATCCAAGAGACCCCCCGAGTTGTGTTTTATTAATATATATAACCTTATCTAAGTCATTTGGCCAATCCTTAGATTTTTAGGAATAAAATAACAATTAATAATATAATATTTGTTTTAAAAACTATTTTATGTCAATTTTGACACTATTCAATAGTTGATTTTTTTGAAACTCATAAAATAATGATTACTTCGACCAAAGTTAATTAAATCAACCCTAACATGTCATGATAACCTAGAAAATTAGTTTTATTCATAAAAAGTATAAATTATACTTATTTAGGTATTTATAATATCAATTATTCTAATTTTTCACTATTATGGTAATTACTGCATCATCATTGTGTCATAAATAAATTAAATTATTTAAAGTATAAAAATTACAAATAAAATATCATTATGTAGGAAATATTTTTAGCTTTCTAATGTATATTTATAGTCGAATTTATCTTATTTATAACCTTATATTAAAAATGATTTAGTTATTAAACATTTATTTTAACTATTTTAACCCTTCTTTAAATAAATTATTAATAAATGTCCTAATCTAATCCTAGTGGGACTAAATTGTCATATTTTATTCCTAAGGTTGTTTTTTGTCGAATTACACTTGTCCAATAGAATTAGTACATGTGTTATGGTAATAATAATATCATTTTTACCCTTAATTTCCCTATTTTCTTTTAACCGTGGTAAAAAAAAAGTAAAAAGTTACTATTCACCAAAATATTATTTTCATCTCATTGAATCACATTTTACTTACTGACATCAACTGTGTCTCTCGGATTTTTGAAATTCCACTCACAGAAGCGATAAAATTAAGTTTTATGAAAAAATCGGTTTTTTTAACTACCATTTAGTGGTTTCACTATTCATCAAAAATTGAATGTTTTCAGAAAAATACCAAAATTTCACCCTAGTCTAATTTCGATATTATGAATTCAAAAATGAAGTCCATTTTGAAAAACAAAATTTATAAAATTTCAAAAAGTGGTTATTACTATTCATAACTGCTAGTTTTAATAATATTTTAATACCATATCGTTGTTTAGTGAAACTCGGTATTGTGTACTACACACGCTATCGAGGAAGGTTGTGATTACGTGTAATGTAAGGCAAGTCAAGGATGCGTCTTGTGCAAGCTCCTTTCGGTGTAGTGTACAACAGAAGACATTAATGTAATTAAAAATAATATTTTTCATAAAATCTCGTGGTGTTACAGGCGTGTTCCGTCCGTATCATCCATAATGTATGAGCTCATTCTACGTTCCATAGAGGTTTATAATTTTTCATTTCCTAGGGTCTTAAAAGAGTACCCCATAGGTTTTTCCAGAGTAGGTTTTAGTATTACACCCTCGACGTGAGATAGATTTTGGGATCGAGCTACCCCAGGAGCGTCTCCTATCACTATGTCTACATATAGGATGGACCCTTATGAGTTTCCATAGCTATGTATACATCTTGATGGTTTGTTATTATTCTGTGTTTTTTGGACGAATTTGTGGCACCAATTTTTTTCATCATGGAGGTTGATGGCAATTTGTCGTTCTGTATCGATTATAGTCACATAAACAATGTGACAGTGAAGAATAGATATCCTCTTAAATGGGTTGATGAATTGTTGAATCAACTGAAGGGTGAATGTGGGTTTTCAAATATTTACATGTGTTCAGGATATCATCAGATGCGTGTGAAGGAAGAGGATGTCACGAAAACTAAGTTCCATTGTCGTAATGGGCATTACGAGTTCGTAGAAATGTTGTTCGGTTTAACTAATTCCCCAGCTATGTTTATGGTATTAATGAAAACTATGTTCTATGAGTTCCTAGATTTGTTCATGGTTGTTTTCATCGCTGAAATCCTTGTGTAATATATGTTTGAGGAGGAGCATGCAGAGCATCTAAAAGTTGTTTTGGGAGTTCCTCATCAACATCAAATGTTTGGGAAGTTGTCAAAGTTTGGGTTTTGGGCTCTAGAAGTTTGTTTCTTAGGGAATGTTGTGTAATAGCAGGGAGTAGTCTTGGATCCATCGATTATAGAATCCATTGTGTCTTTGGAAAAACCCATGACAGTGGTAGAGATGCAATGTTTCCTTGGTCTTGCAGGCTACTACAGGAGGTTCGTAGCCGATTTATCTCAGTTTGTGACTCCTCTTACAGCATTGACAAGGAAGCATTAGACACTCTTTTGGACTGATCATTCTTAGGAATCTTTCGAGTATCTGAAGGAGAATTTAGTATGTCATTTTTTCATTGTATTATAGTAGATGGAGTTTTGTTTGACGTTTTATGTGATGCTCCGCATCTGGGGTATGGTTGTGTTCTGATGTGGAAGAGATATGTTTTTTCATATGGTTCTCAGTAGTTATGTACCCATGAACATAACTATTCCACCCATGATATCGAGTTGGTAGTCATGGGGTTTTCTCAGATGTTGTGGATATATTACATCATTGGTGAGCACTTTCTAGTTTTCACCAATAATAAGATCCGGAGGTCTATTTTCTCTCAGCGTGACATAAACATTTGACTATGTTGGTGGGTAGAGTTATTAAAAGAATATGACATTGAAATATCATATACACCTAGAAATGGATATTTTGTAGCTGATGAGCTGATTAGGAAGTCACGTAGTGATTCTGTGCATGAATCTGGTGATTCTTACAGAGTTATAGAAGAATGTTCAGCATTACACTTGATATGGGAGAAGTTGGGGGATAATGTTTTCTTTTTTAGATGACAGTGCAGTCATCTCCAATGTAGACGATGGAAGAGTCCTAGTTGGGGGATCTTTATTTGGAGGTCTAAAGAGAATGATTTATTTGTGGTGAGGCCCCTGATGGTTGGTTTGAGGATGAAAAGCACTGAGTATTGTTTCACGGATGACTATTTCGTCTTTTTTCCATGTGCAAGACAATTCTCAGAGAGTTCCACAGTTCCCCTTTATTGATGCACCCTAGCATGAAATAGATTTACCAATCATTGAGGAGTCCGTTTTGGTGGTCTAGAATGAAGCATATAGTTCTGGAGTTAGTGTCACAATGTTTTCACTTGCAGAAGGTGAATGCCAAACCAAGTGTTCCTGGTGGTCTACTCCAGCCATCAGATGTTCCTCAGTGGAAGTGGGATTACATCTTAATGGACAATGTACTAAGTTTACCAGGATTTTAGTGAGTAATTTATTATATTTGGGTGGTAGTGTATCCTTTATCAAAATCAACCCACTTCATTGCGATAAAGGAGTCAAGATCAGTTGATTTTTGGTCAAGGCAGTATTCGGATGAAGACATGAGACTTCATAGAGTCCCATGTAATATAATTTCTGATCGATATCCTCGTTTTACCTCAAGAGTTTGGAGAGGTCTCCAGCATGATTTAGGTTCTCAGATATGTCTTAGCACTACTTTTCATCTTCGGATAGATAGCTTGAAAGATTAGACTATACAGACTCTTGAAAACATGTTACACTCTTGTGTCCCAGATTTTATAGCTTTGTGGATGAGGCACTTAACCATGGTGGAGTTCGCTTAAAACAATATTTTTCACTCCACCATCAGTATGGAATCGTTTGAAGACTTTTATGGATGACCTTTCCATTTTCTGTTGGGTTGGACTGGGGTCAGAGAGTCAGAAATTCTTAGACCAGAACTAGTGCAGAATACAATAGAGATGGTTCAGGTGATTCATGAGAGGATGAAGATAGATCATGATCGTCATAAATCATATTCCTATCAATGGAGGATAACCTTAGAGTTTTATTTTTGGGGTCACATGTTTATTAGAGTTTATCCCTGTCGTGGGAAGTGTTTTTTTTTGTTTTTGGAGTAAGCATTCTCCTCAGTTTGTTTGGACTTTTGAAGTGTTGGCTCTTGTTAGAGTCATGGAATATCAAGTAGCACATCCCCTGTTGATAATCCAGATACATGAATTTTACCACATATCACAGGTCACTCATTATCTCAATGATTACTTTCAAATCATCGATTTGGGAGAGATCGATGTTGACGATGATGAAACCTTTGAGAAGCTTCTTGTAGATATTCAATACCACAAAGAGAAGGTGTTGTGAAGGAATTATATTCCCATTATTGGTGCCTTGTGGGGACACAATGTTTTTGAGGATAGTACATGGGTACGTGAGTCACAGATATGTGCTTAGTACCCTCGAATTGTTTGATTTTTAACTCTTTTGATGTCAAAAAATTTTATACATTTTCTTTCAGGTTGTAGACATTTCGTGTTTTTTAGATGGATTGATTTGGTTTATTTTTAAGGCTTTCTCTCTTTTGAGTGGTATCTCAGTGGGTGCCTATTAGAAACCCATTTATATTTCCCTTAGGTGGGTTTTGAATTCTCGAGGATGAGAATGTTTTCATAAGTATCTGATGTAATGGACCAGACCTATCTTGTCCATTACTTTGCTGAAATCTGGTGTTAGAGGTGTTCTGGTAGGTCAAGGGGACTTATTACCAACACTTTGCGAAATATCAAGTTCTAAAATGTTTCCAGACAGGTGATGCTTCCAAACTGATGAGGTTTCTAGACCAGTGAAGCTCCACTAGTAGACCGATGTGAACTGTTCCAATGGTAGACCGATGTGAAGACTTCCACCGTTAGGCATATGTGAACAGTTCCAACGATATCCTTTTGAATAGTTCTAATAGTAGGCTTATGGGAATAGTTTCAATGGTATTATTGTGAAAAGTTCCAATGTTAGGCTAATGTGAATAGTTCCAAAGGTAGCCTTGTGGATATTTCCAATGGTATGCTTATGTGAATAGTTCCATCGGTAGCATCTATTTCCCTTTCCAAATTTTGAGTTAATGGAAAATGATTCTAGAATATTAATGTTCTAATGGTATGCTCTATTTCATTTCCCAAATTTCTAGTTTATGAATATTGTATCCCAAATGGTGAGGATCCATCAATAGACTCTATTTTCTTTTAAATATTTCATGTTAATGAACAATGTTTCCAGAACGGTGAGGTACCAAGTGTATCCTCTATTTCTATTTCCAAATTTCAAGACCATGAACATTGTTTCTAAAATGGCGAGGTACCAATGGTAGACTATATTTCAATTAAAAAATTTCTAGTTTGTGAACTATTTTTCTAGAATGGCGAGGTTACAACTATAGCCTCTATTTCCTTTTAAATATTATGTGTTCAGGAACAGTGTAACCCTCATCCTAGAGTTTCGCCCCTTTGACATTTACATTAACTTAAAATGATTTTAAATAATAATTTAATGGACTCTAAGGATGATTCAAAGGAAATAACTCATATATTAAATTTCATAAAGCTTGGGATGCTATTACTTGGTCAAATCACATCGTTTAACGTGATCATTTTTAATGGAAATCGACGGTATCTTAAACCACGACTCTGTTAAATCATCTAAAGGGAAGAAATATATTCCACCCTAGTTCTTCCTCCTTGTTCTCTGGTGTGAATTACTCGATCCTTTCATTCCTTCCCGTAATATTTTTGCAATCAAACATTCTCTCTTGGATTTGGTTCCCCTATGTTATTTATGGAACCAAGATGTATTGATAAATCTTCAATATATGGTATAATCTATCGTAATTATTTTGGGTTCATCTCCTTATATTTATCCTTTACATTTATGTATTGCTATATCCATGTTCTTAATTGAATTAACTTGTGTGTTGACCTATGTAGTGGTGTCTCTACATCCTTGAGTGGATACAGTTGTCACGGGGGGGGGGGGGGGGGGGGGAGATCGTAACTCGTTGTGTGGTTTGTTATCACATAAAGAACATCAAGAATCTTTTTAGGTAGGGGATTCACTGCCTCTCTATTATTTAACGTGAAACTATAGAGTTAGCATGTTTTATCCCACTGGATCATAATGGAATAGACATAATAAATATTTAAAAGGGATAAATAAATTGTTATCGATCATATGATATTGCTCCTTGCTTTTCTAGATAATATGATATTTATTATTTCTTGTTTATTTTTTTGTTCTTGATGTAAATTGGTAGGAAATTTAAACCCATAATTAATTAAAAAATTATTTGCCTAAAGATAAAGAGTCATGTAAATGAATCTAGTTGTCATTTTTGTAATTTGATGTTAATAAAATTGATTCAGTAAGCATGTTTAATGAATTTTTGATAGCTTTCTACTTAGGTTTCCTAATGTTGGAACCTACGAAATAATAAATCGGTTAATTCAAGATGGATTAAGGAACTGCTTTTTTGATAAAATTTAATTCCTTGTTTGGTTATGAGTTAACTTCTTGCTTGATTAAGGGATATGATCCCAGTTTATATGACGTTTGTTTTCTTCAACTTGTGATGTGTTGTGAGCTGAGAAGGCTGTTGTGACATGTGGGGTAGGGAGGCCCATTTGTTGTGGTAGAAGTTGACACCTATAGTGGCAAGATGCATCAGGTTATGCATGTGGGTTTCAGGGTGGACATCTAAGATGATGGAATGGGTTGGATGTGAATGTTTGGATGCATGCTATTTATTGTTGGTTATTTATCTTCCATACCTTCCCCACATCACATGGCAGCTAGTTCTCTTACCCTCCTTTCAAAAGCGGTGAAGATGCGTGGGGTATTCCATGTGCTTTCTATGTTTAGATTCTCAAAGAGGATTGGTCTAGTCTCTTGTTATAGGTGGAAAATACTCGATGGGTAGTTCACATACTCACTGTGTTGAGCACCTTGTGTTTATTATTTTATAATGTTTTTCTATAATGGATTGGAATATGTGAAAGTAATAATGTTGTTAATAAATGATTGAATAAATTATAAGTACCCATGGGTTTGGAGCTTGCTGGGACACAACTTTTAGGATGCAATTTTAAAAGGACAATGGACTTTGGGTGTGATGATAATGAAATATAATATAGAAATTTTAATAGATAACTAATTATTAAATAATTTATGAATGTAAATTGCAACCGATAAAAAAGGTAATGAAGGAATGTAATCATTCTCATCAAATAGTTTTGTTCTTATAGGATACCTAGTCTACAAAGTGGTAGTTGGGAGTCCAATAGAATTTAATTGGAGTTGATTCTAAGACAAGGTTATACCCATAGTGTGGTTGTAAGATATAGTATATTCGGTACTTTTTGTGTCTCTATGTGCTACTTCTCTTTTTCTATATGGCAAAATGACACCCCAAGGATACTGAACCATTGGGTGTTTTCCCCAAAATTTGAGTGGGAGGACGGATGGATGACTACCCCCATTGACTATGCTCCCTTATCATGGTTGTTACTTGTGTTGGTAGGCAGAAGGGTTAGTTTTCCCCATATGTGTGTGTAGAGGGATGCAATGGCTTATGGTTATTCACAAACATATCATCTAGATATATTTTCCTATGGAATACTATAGTTGTAACATGTATGGGCTGTGATGACTTGACGATCCTTACTCAGTGTGTGGGATGCAATGGATTGAGTTATAATTCTCGATGTATTATAAATGTTATGAAAGCTATGATTGCTCCCGGAAACAACTTGGTTACATTTCTAAAACGGACATGGTGGATTTTTTTTTGCATGAGGTTCATGTTGTGGTGCATTACCCCGGTGTATGTGGGAAATCATTTTTGGAGAGATATTCTTAGGACGTGCGACATTGGGGAAAAGTGGAAAACCAGTTGGAAGAATTAGAGGGGTACCCTTGATATTCTTTAGTATATAATATACTCATGTTTGTGTTACTTGGTGAGAGTATCAATGTTGATGCTGGGAACGATGTAAACCTGGTTAGGTGACAAATTTGTTTCACTTTCTATTTACTGGGCTTTAGAATTATTTATTAACATTTTCACAATAGGCTCCTGCGAGGATCCTATTGAGTATACTGTTATAATCATGCTATGTATACATAACCTGATTTTCAGGTCACTTGTAGCAGGTTGGATATCATGTTATATTCTACCAGAATGGGTTTTAGGAGTAGTTTGTCCTTGTGGTTGCTATGGTGATTACATACATTTTGGGATTTGAATTTTTTTCCCTTTTAGGTGTAGTGGTATTTCATGACATTACATATGTGTAGATGGGATTTAATTTATATTGTTGTCTGAGATGGAGTTGGTTAGTGTAAGTATTATCTCTCTCTTTAACATGTTTTCTCTTAGAGGGCAATGTATCCCATTAGTATGTTTACTATACCATCGGTTTTAGTCTCCAAAACGGGGCCTACTAGAGGCAGGACTCAGGGGTCATTATCTCCCTTCTCACATTACCTACCCAGGAGGGGTACACCATGTGGGGAGGAGGTCGTGACATTCCCCCACTCCAATATTCTCCATTATTGGATTCACCTGATCATTTAATAGTGGCTTTAATATTTATTTGTGTAGTTATTTAACTCTTTTATTATATAAATGGAGCCACCACCACCCTGCTTCTCCTGAAACTCCAATAGTATTATATTTTTCCAAACTATAGGAAAAAAACTCCCTAGAACAACTAATCACTTAATATAGATTATCCTATTATCAAAGTACCACCTCTCAAATCCTTAATAAAATTTTCAATATATCACTTCCAAGTAGTAAGGATTCTAGAGAACGTAAAACTATGTAATATTAAAGGTAAGGGGCTTTGCGTCATAATTTGTCTCTATTGCGAAATGATGCATATTACACTCTTTTTTAGTTCTTTTTTTATTTATAATGATCATGTATTAATTTCATCAGTGGTTTTTCATGAAAATTAATTTATTTTCAAATAAAACTAATGTGAATACTTTGATTGGGATTAAATTCAAACAATAATGACCATGTAAGGGTTATTTTACTATATTTCCATTCATTTTTTATGATATTACATCTATAAATATATTCTTAGGAGTTAGGTATTGTATTTCCTTTTATTTAATTCTGAGGAAATTATTATTTATTTTTAATGGAAATAAAATTCCTTTAATGAATCCCTTCTTCTAATTTCATTGATTGAACTATTACAAAATCTGTAATGGGTTTTCATAACTCAATATCCGTTCTAAAAATTATAATGATTTTCATTGATAACTATTTTAACGACCCGACCCTAGTTACCCAGAGTCGGTGCATTATTACATAATATTGGCATGATCACAAGAAAGATCAAGTCTTGAAAGACTGATTAGTTTAGTAGCCTTGGAAACACTAGATATATTCATTACATCATTGGATAAAGAAACTACATCAACATATTTTCTTCATATCCCCTCATACTATCCCCATAGGTCAATCATAAATTAATTCTTCACATCCTGGGAAAAATAAATCATTGAATGTGGTGAGCTCTGATTCTCAGTAAGGATAACAATATAACAGATGCTTTCATAGATAAGCATAAACACTTAAGGCAATGTATAACTAAAACAAAATCCTTTTAAACATGAACATCAGCATCATATGGAAATGATAAAATGAAATAATTACATTTACTTACTATCATTGATATTCTACTAGTCGAATAATCACATGCAATATCAATAAAATCTTTCTTAAATATGGAATGCATAATTCCAGACTATCATAACCTCGTAGCCAAGGCCTCGTTCCAAGACTACAATTAAGAATTTGTCAAGGCCTCATGCGAAGACACTAGTTTGTATCATGAGACCTACCGATGCATCTAGGAGCTATAACGGGCTCCACCCATCACTTACTAAGTCCAGTGCATTCCTTATATGAACAAGTTTAAACATAACATAAACATTCTAATTAAAACTAGCATATGAAATGTCAATACCTTCTTCATAAACCATTAATTGTATAAAAATAACACATACACAGTCAAACATATCACAAAACCATCAATACAATATGGAAGTTTTGTATCATAATAAATCTACTCCAGATAAACATAAAATCCATCAAATGATGTTGACATAAATGAAATAAAAACTCTTTTTAGAGAAATATATCTTTCTATTTTCAAATCATTTAAGAGTCATATATTTATAAAATAAGTCATATTATCTGAAAATATTCTTATAATATTGTAAGAGAAGATTCAAAGATTTTATAACGGCCGAAAATAGCTGCACCCGCCGTAAAAGTTTAAAAAAAATTCTTACCTTAATTCTGTTGAAAAGGTTAAAAAGCACCTTGTTTGGAAAACGATGGAAATATTCCTTTATAAACCTCTTATAAAAAGTCAAACAAGGGTATAAATGACTTTAATCAATATTATTTTAAATAGTAAAAATGTTTTCTAATACATTTTTAAGAAACATGGATGTGGATGTTAAAGAAATCTCAGTATATTATTACATATAAACAACCTCGGATAATGAAGAGATTGTAAAATAAACCCTTACATTGTTCTTTTCCTTGGTTGGGGGTACATTAACCTCTTGTATGATAGTGAAATAATTGTTATTAAATTATACATGAATCATATTCATTAATATGATATCATATATGATCTTTTAACATTTATTTGTTAATAATATCTTAGTATTATCGTTGTTTCAGGTGCTAACTTACTCATTTTCTTTTGTATGTTTTGTTACGTAAGCCATGTTTGTCATGGATAGGTTGTATCTTATTCATATCCATAATGATATCATGTCCTTAGATACTATTATTAATCATCAAATGAGAATTATACTTGAATGGATACAATGGAGAATGAATCTCATCATGTTCGTGGAGACGATAGTCTGTACGCACGCACGAACGACAATATCATTCTTTTGATATTAAAATAATATATAATTGGATGTTATATCATATATACAGAATAATTATCATGTTATATTTAATATTAAATGAATTATACATCATTATTATACCCATCAACATAATAATTTATTGAATAACAATTACACCACGACGTGGAGACGGTAAGCCGTTCGTACGCACGTATGGTGACATGTCATTAAAATGATGGATATAATACGGAATATGGTAGTACCATATTTATAATAATATCACAGTATATAGGAAATACTGGATTTATTATTTTAGAATGGGAATAACAAATAAAGAAGAAGTTGAAGAAGAAATGAACTTGAAAAAGGGTGGTGAAAACATTACCTCTTCTTCGGGTTCTTCCTTTTGATTTGATCAAAAGGGCTCCTTATGATGGCTTTCTAATCAAAATAAGGCCTCTAGGTTGATGTTAGTAAAGTTTAGAGAGTATTTGGGCATGGTTTGTCCGATCCAAATGGCTCATTATGCATTAATTAGTGAGAAGGGGGAGTTCCCTTTTATAAGAGGGGTGAGGGGCACCTTTTGAAAAGCAAGAAATATTATTTTATAATAGATTCATATTCGGTTTCTAAGGGCTCTGAAGTGGATTATGTAACTTTTAAGGTGGGTATGGATCAAAAACCACTCAAACAATATAATTTATACAGGTTTGAGTCATTATATTAACCATATCTTTTAGTTTTAACTCTTAGTTAATTAGTTTGACACTTACCATGTCACTTTGTATTTTTATATTATATTGTTAATAAACATACTATATACCTCCAAGAGACCCCCAAGTGGTCCATTAATGATACACCTATCATGATATAAGTCTATTGGAAGAACCTTATATTTTTACCAATTTACTATCAATTAATAATCTAATATTTGTTTTAAAAACTCTTTTATGTCAATTTTGACACTATTTGGAAAATTGATTTTTTTGAAAATTATAAAAGAATTATTACCTCAAAAAAAGTTAATTAAATCAATACCAACATGTCATATTAACCTCTAAAATTAGGTTTATTCATAAAAAGTCTAAAATTATATTTATTTGGGTATTTATAATATCAATTATGCTTAAATTTTCACTATTATGGTAATTAATGCATCATCATTGTGTCAAAAATAAATTAAATTATTTAATTTATAAAAATAATAAATAAAATCTCATTATTTAAGAAATATTTTTATATTTCTAATTAATATTTACAATCGAATTTATCTTATGTATAACCCTATATTAAAAATGTTTTAGTAATTAAACATTGATTTTAACTCTGCTAACACTTCTTTGAATTAAATAATAATAAATGTCCTAATCTAATCCAAGTGAACCTAAATGATAATATTTTATTCCTACGGTTTTTTTTGGTCGAGATACACTTGTCCAATATAATTAGGACATGTGTTAGGGTAATATTAATATCATTTTCACCCTTAATTACCCTATTTACTTTTAACCGTGGTAAATAAAAGTAAAAAGCTACTATTCACCAACAATTATTTTCATCTCATTGAACCAAATTTTACTCCCTGATATTAAAAGTGTCTCTCAGATTTTCTAAATTCCACTCACAGAAGCGGTAAAATTATATTTTATGTGAATTTGCAAATTCTCTGAGGAGGTGGGTAAAAGACGGTGAAAAGTTCAGTAAAATTTTTATATATCTAAAATTATTCCAAACTAACTCCAATGAACTAAATTGAACTTATATAGGTATTATGTATCTATTTTGAATTTAAATTAATTTAAATAAAATAAATAATTATTTTAAAAAAAATTGGTTTTAACCAATAACTCAGTGTTTTTCACTATTCATCAAAATTTGAATGTTTTTAGAAAAATACCAAAAATTCACCCTAGGCTAATTTCGATATTCCCAATCCAAATATGATGTCCATTTTGAAAGATTGAATTTATAAAATTTCAAAAAGTGGGTAGTACTATTCATAACGGTTAGTTTGATTGGTTGTGGTGTGTGTTAGAACTCGAGGTTGCATACAACACACGCTACTGTATTATTCAAAGTGAAGCGTATCGTGGTAGCATGGGTTTTTACATTCTCCCATCCTTTAATAAATTTCATCCTTGCAATTTGAAATTATTTTTCAAAAATAAAAGGATGAAAATACAAAATACCTTTGTGGAAAACCCATATCGGAAATAAGGTTATTAAAATTTAGTTTTAATAAGAGGGAAATGGAAATGAGAATGTCACCACCAAATTAGGGTTTCTAATAGAAGCATATTGATGGAAATTATATTCATGTAATTATAGGAAACCCGTAAATATTTATAGGGAGTGATTGAGGTCATCAATCACAAACAAGTGTAAAATTGAGGGCCTCAAAGCCATAAATCTATGATGATTTAAAATATCATCAGTTCAACAAAACCAAAGTTATTAGGATAACACATTTTTTGTTTTAATATACCATCCCTAAAGTTTAAGAATTAATTTCTTCATAGAATAAGTAAAATATATATATATATATACTTGACAGTTAGAGTTTCATCCTTTAACTAATATCTACCACAAAATCATCATTCACTCCAAAAGATAACATAACTCAAAAATATTATATTTATCCTAATCGTATAAGGTTCTAAATGTTAACACACATACCATTATAATGATGAAAAAATATTTTCTAATAACCAGGGACTTCTTCTAGGTTAGTGGTAGGAAATAAAGGCATGTCGCAATATGGTTGTGGATTAGATTTCTACAGCTTTGTCCGACGTGATGGGTTATCAACCGACCTACAGGTTTCCCTTTTCGTAAATATATAGTATAATAATATTCCAAAAATAATCATAATAAATGTTTTAACCTTAAACAATGCTATCCAATGTTCAACTTTGTCCATTCCAAACATTATAGTTATCCAATGTACCTCTGTCCAGACTCTCTGTAAAAGATATCTAAATTAAAAAATCAATTGTAACATCAGATTCCCCCAAAGAAAGGTTTCTCTTATTGTAAAATACTTAAAATATGATTACCTAAGTCCTATTAAAACCTTAATGAAAACAACAAGTACTACCGTACAATCCTTATATATATATCACATTATTCTCATAACCAGAATATATTCATTATGTCCAAAAACACAAATACATTTATTATTCCTCTTCAATTGTAGTAACATCGTAAGCTTGGCCTTGATCCCATGGCCTTTTCTGAGGTAAGTTCCCTTGGTTCTTAGGGCATTAATTTGAATAATTCCCCATTTCTCTACAATTGTAGCATTCATCATTGGCAGCGCCTTTCATTCCCTTGCAATCACGAGCCTGATGACCTTTTTCCCCACATTGATAACGAACTCCCATTCCTTTTAGTGAAGTACCATGGTGTTTCATCCCAAAATTTTCACATAATGGAAAATACTTCTTTCCCTTTTTCCCTTTATCCATCTCTCACTCCATCATTCTCTTCTTCTCTTGCTTTACATTATTGTCATAAGATTTAGAGAATTCCTTTTCTATCTTGATAGAACATGAGACTATATCTTTGTACGACGAGAAGGCTTGTTAGACTAATGATCGACAGAGAAATTGTTTTATCCCATCAATGAAATGATCAATTTTACTTCTTGGGTTACGTATATAATCTCCAGCATACCATTCTAACCTTGTAAAGTTAGCCTCATACTTTGCGACATTCTTATCCTTCTTTTGTCTCAGACACATAAATTTCCTTTCCACATCTGCTCGATGGTCACGAGGAAAGTATTTTTATAAAAACAGATCATTGGAATCCCTCCATTCCATATTTGATACTTCATCATATTCCTTCGCGTTTTGAATCAATGACCTCCATTGATCAGCATCACTAGTGAGGCGACAAACTGCCATGACAACTTTTTTAATTTCAATACTCCCTAAATCCTGAAATATTTTCTCTAGTGAACTTATCCATTCCTCACCTACTAATGGATTTTTACTCCCCTTTAATGTTGGTGGTTTCTGCCTTATGAAGCGATCTAACATTGATCCTCCATGATATGGATCAGGGTGCTCCATACAGGTAAGGTTATTATTCATAACCTGAGTGAGTTTTCCCAGTATGGTGATTAGTTGATGGGCACCAGTTGCATCACCATCTCCACTATATTTATCTTGTGCAGGAGGTAAATCCCTACATGGAGTGCGTTCATTGATACGGTTTCCATTTCTTCCACTAGACACCATTTCTAAACTATGGAATAAAGTAGATCAGTTTATTAATTAAAATACATAATTCCATACTTACAAAACACTTTACATTAATTGAACTATTTATAGATATAATCCATAATCATAAAAAAAAATTCTTTGAGAAAGTATATACACATAAACCCTTCATAATGTTTTGTAAGTAAAATGAGAGTTATCCTAAGAATATCCCCCAGGAGTGTCGTAACCAAGAGTACATCAAGGCCCGTTGTCGTGCACCAGTTCACGTTCGAGTATAGCTCAAAGCGGTGTTTTCCGATTTTAACCCTAGGTACATCTGTGCTAGAGCCGCCGCTACCTGCTCGTATCTAAATTGGGATGTATTTCTCAGAAAACTCATAAAATCTCTACAATACCAAAATTTAGGAAGTTCTTCTATAATAATCCTCAAAGTCCATCTTAAATCTATGTGCTCTAATATGAGTTTATCTAAATCTAGCTTCCATGGTTTGTAATATACTTCCTCTGATTCCAACTGTAATGCCCCGACCCCAGCTACCCAGAGTCGGTGCATTATTACATTACATTGGCATGATCACAAGACAGATCAAGTCTCGAAAGACCGATTAGTTTAGTAGCCTTGGAAGCACTAGATATATTCATTACATCATAGGATAAAAAAACTACAACAACATCTTGTATTCATATCCTCTCATACTATCCCTATAGGTCATTCATAAATTACTTCTTCACATTCTGGGAAAAATAAATCATTGAAAGGGGTGAGCTCAGATGCTCAGTAAAGATAACAATATAATAAAAGCTTTCACAGATAAGCATAAACACTTAAGGAAATGTATAACTAAAACAAAGGCATATTAAACGTTAACTTCAGCATAATATGGAAAAGATAAAATAAAATAATTCCATTTACTTACTCACATGGATATTCTACTAGACGAATAATCACATGCAATATCAATAACCACTTTCATAAAGATGGAATGCATAATGCCAGACTATCATATCCTCGTAGCCAAGGCCTCGTTCCAAGACTAAAATTAATATTTTTTCAAGGCCTTATGCCAGGACACTATTGTGTCTCATGAGACTACCCGATGCATCTAGGAGCTATAGCGGGCTCCACCCGTCACATACTAAGTCCAATGCATTCCTCATTTGAACAGTTTTAATCAAAACATAAACATTCCTGTTAAAACTAGCATACAAAATGACAATACTTTCTTCATAAACCATGAATGGTATAAAAATAACACATCCACTGTCAAACATATCCCAAATCCATCAATACAATATGGATGTTTTGTATCATAATAAATCTACTCCAAATAAACTTAAAATCCATCAAAGGATGTTGACATAGATGAAATCAAAACTCTTTTAAGATAAATATCTCTTTCTATTTTGAAATAATTTAAGAGTCATATATTAACAAATTAAAAAATTTTCTTTGAAAATATTTTTATCAGCTTGTAAGGGAAACTTCAGAGATTTTATAACGGTGTAAATTAGCCGCACCCACCGTATAAGTTAGAAAGAAATTCATACCTTAATTCTGCCGAAAATGTAAAAAAGCACATTGTTGGGAAAATGATGGAAAGACTCCTTTATAAACCTCTTATAAAAAGTCAATCATGGGTATAAATGAATTTAAACCATATTCTTGTAAATAGTAAAAAAATTGAAATACATTTTTAAGAAACATGGATGTGGATGATAAAGAAATTCCAGTAGATTATTACGTATAAACAACCTTGGATAATGAAGAGATTGCGAAATAAACCATTACCTTGTAATTTTCCTTGGTTGGGGGTAGGTTAACCTCCTGTATAATGGTGAAATAATTGTTATTAAATTATACAACAATCATATACATTAATATGATATCATATATGATCTTTTATCATTGATTTGTTAATAATATCTTAGTATTATCATTGTTTTAGGTGTTAACTTACTCGTTTTATTTTATAGGTTTTGTTATGAAAGCCATGTTTTTCATGGATAGGTTGTATCTTATTAATATCCGGAATGATATCAAGTCCTTAGATACTTTTATTAATCATTAAATGAGAATTATACCTGAATGGGTACGATGAATAATGAATCTCATCGTGTTCGTGGAGACGGTAGTCCGTACGTACGCACGAGCGACAATATCATTCTTTTGATATTAAAATAATATATAATTGGATTTTATATCATATATACATAATAATTATCATGTTATATTTAATATTTACATGAATTATACATCATTATTATACCAATACAAATAATAATTTATTGAATAACAATTACACCACGATGTGGAGACGGTAAGCCGTACGTACGCACGTATGGTGACATGTCATTCAAAAGATGGATAGAATGCTGTATATGGTTGTACCATATTTATAATAATATCACAGTGTATAGGATATACTAGATTTATTATTTTAGAATTGAAAAAACAAAGAATGAAGAAGTTGAAGAAGAAGTGAACTTGAAAAAAGGTGGTGAAAATATTACATCTTCTTCGGGTTCTTCCTTTTGATTCGATCAAAAGGGCTCCGTTGGTTGGATTTATGATCAAACTAAGGCCTCTAGGCTGAATTCAGGGAAGTTGAGACAGTTTTTAGGGAGGGTTTGGACGATCTAAAAGGCTTTGAATGTCTGAATTAGTGAGAAGGGGGAGTTCCCTTTTATAAGAGGGGTGAGGAGAACCTTTGGAAAAGTTAGAAATATTATTTTATAACAAATTCATATTCTGTTTCTAATGGAATAAAGGTGTATTTTTTAAATTTTAATGTGGGTATGGGTCGAAAACCACTCAACTAATAGAATTTAGACCGGTTTGGGTCATTATATTAACCTTATCTTTTAGTTTTAACTCTTAGTTAATTAGTTTGACACTTACCATGTCACTTTGTATTTTAATATTATATAATTAATATACATACTATATACCTCCAAGATAACCCAAAGTGTTCCATTAATGATACACCTATCATGATATAAGTCTCTTGGCCTATCATTATATTTTTAGGAATTAAATATCAATTAATAATATAATATTTGTTTTAAAACCTCTTTTATGTCAATTTTGACACTATTTGGAAAATTGATTTTTGTGAAAATCATAACAGAATGATTACTTCTAAAAAAGTTAATTAAATCAATCCTAACATGTCATATTAACCTAGAAAATTAGTTTAATTCTTAATAAGTCTCAAATTATATTTATTTGGATATTTATAATATAATTTATTTTAATTTTTCACTATTATGGTAATTACTCCATCATCATTGTGTCATAAATAAATTTTAATATTTAATGTCTAAAAATTATAAATAAAATATCATTAAGTAGGAAATATTGTTATATTTCTAATGAATATTTATAATCTAATTTTTCTTATGTATAACCCTATATTTAAAATTTTTTAATAATTAAACTTTGATTTTAACTCTTTTAACACTTCATTGAATTAAATAATAATAAATGTTTTAATCTCATCCAATTGGACCTAAATGACAATATTTTATTTCTAAGGTTTTTTTTAGCCGAGATACACATATCCAATATAATTAGGAAATGTTTTAGGGTAATATTAATATCATTTTAACCTTAATTACCCTATTTACTTTTAACCGTGGTAAATAAAAGTAAAAATTACCATTCCCCAAAAAATATTTTCATCTCATTGAACCAAATTTTACTCCTTGATATTCACCGTTTCTCTCAGATTTTTTAAATTCCACTCAGAGAAGCGGTAAAATTATATTTTATGTGAATTTGAAAATTCTTTTAGGAGGTGGGTAAAAGACGGTGAAAAGTTCTATAAAATTTTTATATATCTAAAATTATTCAAACTAACTCCAATGAATTAAATTGAACTTATATAGGTACTATGTATCAATTTTGACCTTAAATAAATTTGAATAAAATAAATAATTATTTAAATTAAAAGTCGATTTTAACCAATAACTCATTGTTTTTCACTATTCATCAAAATTTGAAAGTTTTCAGAAAAATACCAAAAATTCACCATAGGATAATTTCGATATTCCGAATCCAAAAATGTACTCCATTTTGAAAGATAACATTTATAAAATTTCAAAAAGTGGGTATTACTATTTATAACGGCTAGTTTGATTGGTTGTGGTGTGTGTTAGAACTCGAGGTTGCATACAACACACACTACTGTATTATTCAAAGAGAAGCGTACAGTGGAAGCTTGGGGTGTAAAAACTATTATTGAATGATGAGATATGTTATGATTTATTCTAAAAAAAATTTCTCCACTTTTTTGGAATTATAATTCGTTCTCACAAACACCACTCTAAAGGAATATTAATTCCAACATTATCATAATCATAAGGGATACTGTTATCTTAGGCTTCATTTATTTAGTGTATAATATGAATTCATGAACATAAATATCATATATCAAATATTATATCTATATTATATCTATAGTGAATGTGAAAATTTTAATATAAAAACCCTATTCCTAATTAATTTCATACTAATAAAATTATAACATTAATAAGAAAAATTTACATACATTATAAAGGTTATTTCTCCCCCATGTCCATATATTTTCTTCCTACCAATGATAAAAAATTTATTTGGAATCATAATAATATGTTATCCGAGGGAAAATTATATTTACCCTTACCTTTTTTTCAAAAAGAATCATAATTATCCTTTTTATATTGTCGGTTAGAAAATTATATTTCATAAATATTGAAATTGGATTTACCTTGAATGTAGGTATTTTTATCTTCCAATTTACATTTCCTCAAGTGAAGCATTTTTAATTTTTAAATGTTCCACTTTTGAATAATCTTATTCAAAGTAAAATTTTCTAAATATTTATACTCCAAATTTATGAAACAGATATGTATTTTTCAATTACATATTAAAAAAGATTCTTCAAAATGTAAAATATATAAATATTATTTAATAAATATTTTTGTAACCTATATGTCATTATCAAGGATTAATTATTATAATTAATTTTAAAATAAATAATTTTTTAAAAAATATTCTCAATATATGAGAAATTATAATTTGTTATGTGATGTATAACATCATATTTTAACAAAAATAATTTATATATTTCTTATATACTATAATATATTTTTATTCAATTTTACCCTAATTATACATGATTTATATATTATAGAGTTATTTTTTCTGTCTCACCTTATAAATTTCTAAATTAAATACTCCATTTAGGTGGTTAATTTTTGATATCCACGACTCTTCTTTTTAGTCAACATTATTTAATACCATTTTGAAATAATATAAATCCCATTTTCATCAAATGGGATTATATAATATAAATTATGAATGATGTCTTATGGCACATGTTTGTATGTATGATGATGGTTGGGGTCCTATATATATATACTTTCATTTAGTTGGTTATGAATTTATATCTCATGATATATTGATGATAATAGTGGACATTTTTTTCCCTAACATGAAGTATGAACATTTGTTTTATTTACAACATGAAGAATAATATTTTTTCACAAAATGAAGTAAGTGAATAATGTTTTCTCATAGTGTTATAAATTTATATGGTTATGTTTTCAAAAATATCTTTATTATTATAATATTTATGGGAATGTTACACTTCAATTTAATATTTCGTTTTGTTATGATTGATGAATCATATTTCATTTTTCATCATTCCACACACTTTTCCCTGGTTATATGTTTTTTAATTTGATATTACATATATTTATATAATTAATGATATAAAACTCTTATTAACGAATTTTATTTTTAATAAAATATTTCTCAGGTCATCAATTATTCTCTAAATATTACGATCTAACCCTTGATTATATTTTCGTATATCTTCCCTACCTTAGTGATTTATCTATACACTATATTTTTTTCCACTACCCATGTTATAAATAATATAATAACTTATAAAATCTCTATATGTGATTTTACAGTGGATTAATTGTATATAAAGTTTTAGAAGGGTTGTAAAATAAGATGATTATATTGATAATTCTAAAAAAACTAAACATTATATTCATTGAATCATGTAATTTTTGTGAGAATTAATATTTACCATTTGGAAATAATATATAGAATAAGGATATATTAAATTCATTGATCTCAATTATCATAAATTAAATTTTGATATGTATGTGTTATAAAAACTGAATTCAAGAGTGCAGGTATAGGGATCCTCAAGGTGGAATTTATTTAAAATGAATTAGATATCACCATTATATAATTAAGCTTATATAGATATATTTTGTTAGTGTGAGGTGTGACCACATGATGAACATCAAATACATAGGATATATAATGAGGTGTGTAGAATTTTAATTATTCATGTGTCTCAGTGAATTTAATGATGAAGTGATACAACTTGATGACAATAGTTAACTGAGAGTACACAATTGTGACATCTAATGTAGAAGGATGAGTTATATGAGATGGAAGAGTATGATTCAAATAAAATAGTGTATGAATCATTTATTATGATTCCAAAGGGAGTTTTAAAAAATATTATTTGTTTTTAAGGAATCCGTTCAAGTTATGGATGTATCATTAGATTTTTAATAAGGGTTATTGTTCTGATGATGGCCTAGATGTCCAAGGGTTGAATGGATAATCCAAAAATTACAACTGAAAATGATATTTTCAAGAATCATGGTGAATTAAACTAATTATTTTGGATTATTGGGTGGCTATATATTATATTTAGAAACAAATATATTGAGTGATATGATTTTAAAAATGATAAAATATATCTAGACATGTTCATTTTGAATGATGATAATGGAATCCTATGGTTAGGATAATGAGTTACTAGAATATGTGATCAATTATCAAGTAAATTATAATGAAAATAGAGAGTAAAATTAATGGAAAACATAGAATTTTAGGGTTTGAGATTTTATATATTTACCTAGATGCAATTACATATGATATGTTAGTTAAGTGGTTTGACTATGATATTAGTTTTTGGTTTCTAAAAATTATAGGGCATTCGATAACATAAATTTATGAGATTTAATAATTTTACTTGTGAAAATATAGGATTGAAGAGTGTCAATAACAATTATGAGAATACGATGAAATGTATAGAACTCTGATAAATCAACTAACAGGATAATTAATTGGTTAGAGATAATACATTATGGATTCAAATAAACGTGGTTTTTTTTGGGTTTATATCCTTATTGTATGTTGTGTTGAACAGACCACATACACTAATAATTGAAGTAAAACATCAGTGATTGGGTATCATGGGAATTTTTTATGGATTGAGACATCATCATGAGACCACATATATTATTTTAACAACAACACACATATTTTGTTGTTATAGAGGAATCATGCATGTTGTTGTACCAAATAAATATTTTTTTCTATGTTTTAGAGTGAACTAAATTTATTTATACTAAATAAGATTGTTCCTATAATAATTTTTTTGATTTGATTGATTAAGGATATTACAATATAAAAATATAGTGTAACATGTAGAATACCATGAGATAAAAATAAGGCATGAATATTACTACATAACACAATTTAGTAGATAATTTTTTTAGAACATTTAATTGATGGTAAATTATATATTTCAGATTTTATAATGATAAATAGTCTTGGATGTTTATGGAATAGATAATTTCTGGATTTTAGTAGAGTAAAATCCAAATGAAATTTTATATTTTTGAAATACATAGAATTGGTTATAATTTTGTTATTTCATAGATATTTTAGTAGAGAAAATATATGACGATAATATCCAAATAATATTTTTAGGAATTTTTAATAGATAAAAGGTTTTATTGGGAAGAAATAATATTCACTAAAAACCCATTAGAAGGACACCATAATTACGATTTCCAATTAATGGATAGATATCAGACTTGTATGAATTTGTTGGTAATAACCAAGGGCGAGACATCTCACTAAAACATAATTAAGGGAAAATAAATTTCAAATTTATTTCCCAAACCCCCACATTATGTGTGGATTTTTTTACCTTTCATGGGGTCTTATTAATAATTCATTTGGGGTTTTCAATCATAGGATGAAAAAACAGGGCAATCCTTTTTTTTAACCAAATCCACCTTCTCCACTGATAGATCTAGGTGGTTCCAGATTAGAATATTGATAAATAGAGGTTGGTTCTTCAAAAATTTATTCTCATTTATTTATACCTTCAATCCCTTATTATTTATGAAAATTTTATCATGGTGTTTTTCATGGTGTTTTCCAAATAGTAGTGAAATCATTTTTTATAAATATATCCTTTTCAAATAATGGAATAACCAGTCCAGGGAATGATGGATAAAATTTATTAAATTCTATTATAATAAATTAAACTCACAAAATTCTCTATTTTTTATTTTATTATCAATTTTATGATAAAATTAGACAATTTTATTTAAAAAATTTAGGATTTTAATTATAAGGGGATTATGAGTAATCCATTATTAGTCATTTCATAATTTGAGGGGATTATGAGTCCTTAAACCCTTATATAGTTGCTTCTCTTATTATTTAAACATGAATTAATTATGATATTTCTGAATTACAATTCTATAAATTAATTAGTAACCGATTTTCATGAGATATGCACTAATGGTATTCATTTAAGATGGAATTAGGAATTGATATTTAAGAATATATATTTTGGTATATTGACCATATTATTTAATGATTTTATTGTAATTGCATTTGTTGTATAATATTTTTGTGTAAGATAGTCATAATTATCAGCACATTTGAAAATAAAATTGAATTTAAGAGATTTTTGATCTATATAATACCCATTAGGGATATTATATATGATTATTAAGTGATCCATTGAATTTCATATTAACTCCACAATTATTTTTAATAGTAATAAATTGTTGGAACTATTAAAGGGACCCATGGCTCCAACCTTGAGTGGTGACTAGAATGACCCAATTATGTATTATGTACTGTTTTGTGGGGCCTTATTGATAGAATAGAACACCTATGGTTTCATTTGAATATTCATTGAGTTCTCCTTATGAATATGAGTTCCTCAATATGAGTGAACCAAAAATATTAGTTGGGATTATCTCTAGAGGCCTTATATTGACTAGTAAAATCATAAGAGGGATTTAATAAATGATGGGGATATTGGTTTTATTCCTATATATTATTCCAGCTTAGGGGATCATGATGAGAGAAATATGGTTATTATCTTTCTTATATATGTCACCATTTGTGTTTCTTATGAGAAGATTATGGGTGAATGAAATTAACTATTGTTGGTCTAGTACACTTATGAATGATGGCCTATCTGCGGTTTGTCATTAAGATGACTACTATGAAATGGGTCTTTTATGTGACCTTAGTGTGAATGAATGATGGTTTATTAACTAAGGTCCCTATTTTTTATAGATAATAAATTACAGTGAAGTGATCATACTTGGATGGATATGCTCTATAACAATGATATTAAAATACTCTATGTTTTTCATGTGACAATTTACATTGCCCTTCACATAAAAGTTTGGTATCTCATGATATGTTATGCATTAGGTGTGATGTTGTATTAGTTAGTGTATAGGGATTGATTTTTACATTTACCAATATTATGGTTAATACCCATATATTCTATTTTTTATGTGATATATGAACCAGACCAAGTGAAAAATTATGATATTAGGCCTAATATTTATGAAATTCCAGGAGTATTTTATATTTTTATACCTTATTTAATTCCAATAAAATTAAAATATTTATTACATTTCAGAAATTTTTTCTATGATACAACCTATAAAATGGTAAATATTTCACATACATGATAAAAACACATCACCTCATTTATTGGATACACATCCCTCCTATGATATAGTGGAATATCATCAAGAATGTGATGATTTTTCCATCTTATATTTTAGTTAAAAATACCAAGGAATGAGATATTGTTCCCCTGTGGTAATATCATTAGTTATGGATATCATGTAAGAAGTTATTATCAGGTTGATCAATTACATCATTGATAAATTTATCACAAGCATGACTTGGAAATAATAATTCAATTATGCCTTCTTAAGGTCCCAAATGTTTGGGTCATGCTTCATTAAATATTAGTAAGTGCATGATGAATTGCCATATTTGGTATATTATTTTTTTAATTTTATTTATAAATTGAAATTTTATATATATATAATTTAAATTTATATTTTTGGAATGTTGGTGGTGTCCTACTATGTTTTATAAACACAGAATACATGTGAACCACAAAGGATGTAATGAAATAATGTATGGTATTCAAGTCATTGAATAGAACCTAACATAAGAGATTATTTTGGGTTGTATTGATAAGGATGAAAGAAAAATATTGAGATGATTTAAAGGAATTAGTATTAAATTCATTGTTATAATTATTATTTTTCATATTTATTCCATATACCTCATCAATGATTCATATAATAATCATCATGATGTTTTACTTGTAATTTATAGTGTGATACTATTATATTTTTATATTAGTATGATATTTTAATAGTTTTATTTCTTATATAAGTAAAGATTATAATTTTCTTATTATCAATTTGTTGATTCTTATGTAATTTCACTATAATTGTATGCTAGGATACTATGTTTATAGTCTATTAATGATATATTTATCACCCTTATTACTAATTGGATGCCTCAAGAGTATGGGTAGGTGAAATAGATGTTTGTGAAAATGTTTCATGGGCTATATGGATGGGATAAAGTATGAGGATGATTCTTATACGAACCACATTAAAAAATTTCTATAGAACCCACTAAGTAAATCATGTTCTTTAATTTACAAACTCCATTTTTATATCATTATTACAACATTATCTGAGATAAAAGAGAAATGATAGAATATATTAGATATATAATACATGTATAGTTTACCTCGATTAAATGAAAAATATGTATATATATAGGATATGATATATATAGTAAAAATAACATATCATTTTTCATGAGGAATATGTAACCAACCTAGTGAGATGGAAACCCAAGTATTTTTTCAATGGAGAACCATAGGTGGGTGAATTATTTCAATACATTATGGCCTTAGTAGTTTTATGTGTGTGTGTGTGTAATAGTGAGTTATATATGTTCTTTTTTAAAATTTAAAACCAAAATAGTTTTTGATATACTGGAAACTAAAGGTACTGATCCTTGAATGGGGTGCATATCATAAAACAAAAGTATGTTACATGGGTATTTTACAACTAGTACTGAGTTTCTACGTCTTATTCCACTAGGATTCTCCCATATTGGTTAAACAATGAAAATACCTTGGTTAATATATATATATATATATATTTATTTATGATTTTATTCAGATATGAACAAGGGATGGTGAATAAAGAAAACTATAATATTATAAACATTTATAATAGTGACCTTACTCATATATGGGATAATATCATTTAGTATTATGAGTGTTTTGAATGATTTAGAGTCAATAAACATTTCTAAATAAGTTAAACCTTCATTTATTCCCACTCCTATGGTGTCTCATAGTATTCAGTCAACAAGAACCCAAAACATTGTTTTAGATAAGTAAATTTTATAAATATTATATGTGAATCTATCTGAGTTATAAATTTTATCATGAGTGAAATTTTATTTATTTAATTTTTTATTAGGCCCATATAGAAAAATAAATTTTAATTACTATTTTTATGAAGACATATATCTCGCCTAAAAATTGATATTATTTTAATTTTATTTAATTTAAAAAAACTATGATGATATATGTGTTTTATTTTTTTTAATAATTAAACAAAATGTTTTCAATATCATTATGTTATAAATTGTTATGAAAAAATTTATAGGACAAGTTATTTTAGAAATATAGTATTTTAAAATATTCAATTATATTTAGAATAACATAGTTGAGTTTTATATAGGATATTACATTTTAATTGAAGAGAATGTGAAATGAGTATTTTAAAATAATTTACAGAATCATTTTAAAAGAAATAATATATAAGAAAAAATATAGTATGAAGAGTGAGTATGAATAATGTCATTTATATTACCAAAGAAAACAATTTTTTGTATATTTATTTTTTTAAAGTGAGAAAAAATAACAATTATTTGATCATATTTAAATGATAATGATTTCCTAAGATAAACGAATGATAAATATTATAGATTCTGATTTTCTTCGCATAAAATACTTTTATATGGAAAATGTGTAATCTAATATTCAGTAAGTTGATAGGAATAATTACTCTTTTAAAGGAGTGAATCTCACGATATTTAATTGAAAACGTGAAGTATATAATGTTATATTGAATTTTTGTTTGAACATAGGATGTATTAAAATATTCCATAAGATGTTATGATAATAAAATATATTATTAATGACTGTAAACATCAAATGTTATAAAAAATGAATTATTTTGTGTTGGAGTGTCTAGATGGAATGAATGTTATTTACATGTCTCTATAGAAATAATGGAATGTAATGGATAGAAAATTTATATATTCAATAGTAGTAAAGAATGTAAACATAAAAGAACTATTTGAAAAAAATGAGTCATGAAATCTAGCTATTAGAAATGAGCAATAATTTATATGTTAAATAAGAAAATATTTATATACATATGACAAAACATGATTATAATTTTTAGGATGTTTTTAATAGGATGTTTTTTATTATTATTGGATATATAGGTGTGTAATTGAAATTGAAATATAATGATGGTTGTGTTTAAATGATTTACGGGATAAATCTATAACTAAACAAATTGGAACATAAATAAAATACCCAACACTAGTATTGAATTGGATAATAAATAATTAAGTGAAATATAGAATTCAATAATGTACATGTAATTATTAATCCTAATGTATACATAATAATGGAGTTTTATACTGACCCCAAAATTGTTAAAATGATGCACTCTTCTGCATTGGTTTACACTATTTAAGTGGAATGATCAAATTCTCCAGTTGGATCCCTTATCCTTCCAATGTTACAGTAGAACCACATTTAAGGTAAATGATGTGATGAGAATGAGAAAGATGTCATCATTTTGTTTCATCACGGTCTATTTATTTAGATGTATTACCAAAAATTCATTAAATTGAACTCATTTATTTAATTATATATTCATTTTATTTTAAAAATGTTCATAAGTTATGAAATGAAAACCAATTGGATTCCTTAATTTTAAAATTTACAACAAAAAATCATTTTTATTAAGTAATAGTTAAAGACCATAAATATTTACATAATAATCACAAAATCAACATATTATGTGTTATAAATCAATAGTATGATAATAATCCTAAAACTAATTTTTTTAATTGAACCTCATATCATAAATGTTTTCAATATTAATATTGAACAAGACAAAAAGCCATAATAGAAAAAATACATGGTGACTTTCACAACGTCATGGATTATAAATTAATGCATATATCCAAAAAAATCCCAATATATATAAATTATTTTATACATTATTTTATATTCAAATATATTTGAATTTATAAAAAAACTTTTTAAATGATTATCACACAAAAATATCATGTTTTGGACATTAATTTTGTATAAAAATTTAGACTCATTTCATAGACTACTATATATCATAATATGCTATTTAGAGTTTAAAATAATAATGAATTACATAATCATTAAATATTATAATAGAGTTATATATAGAAATTCATCCATTCTACATATGCTATAATTAGCTCTAGCATGATCTCTATCACATACAATAGTATATCCATGTTTTTTCCCACTACAAGATGGATCTCTATACATTTTATATATGCTTATTTAATTCCATATTCTATGAAATAGATTCAATAAAATAAAAATGGAATATATTTCTACATTATATTCTAATTAATTGTTTAATAAATTATTAATTTATACTATCCAGTTTAAATGAATACATCAAATGTCATTACCTATGTAGATGAACCCACAAAATGTTACTCAACTATCAATTTCCATCCATTTTTTTAGTTATATTTATTCATGGGATAAATTATATTCCTATTATAATATAGTAAAAACCCCATTAAGGCTAACAAATTCCAACAACATGATCAAAATTATACACAATAATCCTTAATTATATCAATATCTCATTAGGTGTAAGAATAGTATTGATATATGAAGGTTTACATATGTGATAACATATTAACCTAGTGTAATGGAAATTAAAATGACAAATATAGCAATAATTATATCAATAACCAAATGTATAGTAGTCTATATGATATAATTTGGTAGGCCAATAAATATAATAAGTCATGACTTTATCACTTGATTCTACTTCATATAAAATATTTTAATATAATAATTCTAATAATAAAAAATCATCAAATAATATAATACTCAATAATGATCATTAATTAGGGAAAACTAAAAATCATACTTTTAGGTGAGTTTATTATTTTTATAATTTTGAAAAATATATATTGAACATGAATGAACAATAATTGTAAGTTCTATTTATTATAAATAAAACGATACAATTAAATTTATAAGACCACAATATACAATCACTATTGTTTTAAATTCCTAGGGACAACACATGACTCTGATTATTCTACTGTATTAATTATTTAGACAATAAATCTGCTATATTATCCACTATAGTCCCACATAAAATTTTATTATCACTCTTTTCAATGGTTTTTTATATTTTCATGTATTTAAAATGGATTTTTTGTCCTTTGCTTAGACTGAGGTCCCTTGGTAAGTGGAATTACTCCATGTTTTGCATAATAAGGCCGAATTATATAATATAATTGAAACCACCCTATGTAGTGTTATAAGGTACATCATATAAATTTATTATTTCAAAAGATCTAATGTTTTGATACATATTAAGTCTATTTTTAACTCTTGTATGTTGTATTTTTAAATCCCTCAATTAATAACTCATATACATGAGGAAAAAATAATTCAAAATTTATATCTTGACCCATGCATTATATTTTGTAAGTTAAAATTAGTATAACACTTTATTATGATTTCTTCCATATTGCCAATAACCAATAGAAAATACCTTTATCTATTTGATTTCATAAAGATTTATTTATTTAAATACGGTGATTCTACAAATGATTAGAAATGTATCTACTAGTAATACTCATGTAATATAATGCATCAACTTGATTATATCCATATTAAATATAATGGAAACAATTTTTTATTTATAAGAGAACCTATCAATGAGTTTATTTATAATTCATTAGCTAATTGTTGTGTCATATAAAAACTCACAACATGTACACTTGGTAAAGACATCTTCTTATATTTCCTTATACTATAAAACTTTATCAATTTACTATTTTAATTTTTCTAACATAAATAATAAAAATGATATTTTTCCCTTTTTTCATTGTAAAAGAATTTCATAACCATACCATTACAGAATAAAATTTAGGATATCACTTCTTATGAAGAAGAGATCATATTTATTGATCAAAAAAATGAAAAAAAACAATTAACCATATTTTCTACAAAAAACAATAATGGTTATTCATTAATGAAATCATTCAATATATTTTCAAATCACACGTTTTTCATATGTAAATATTACATCAATTCATTAATATATAGTTGTAAATTTTATACATTAGAATCATTTTTTGGAATCTTAAAATCATCATGTCGTGTTATATATATGTCATTGATTGAATTCCCATTTAGGACATGATTTTTTAAATCAATTCCATACACCTCATAATTATATTGTGTTCAAATAGAATGTATTATTAGAATTTAATTTATGATCACTTCTAGTTAAAAAATGTAATCATTGTCAATTAATATAATTTTATTACTCAAATTTTCCATTAATTAGGACATATACAAAGTCACTCTACTTTACATGTAATTTTTACTTTGGGAAATTTACTTTTACCCTATGGGAATCATCCATTAAATGTATCAACTATGTTATAAATGTTGTAGTTTTAGGGAGTCCACTTAAAATTTTATATCCTATAACATTTTATAATTTTTATAAATCATTATGGAATGTTTTTAGGCATTAGGATTATGATCTATAAACATTACATAATTAATATCTTACAGAAAAATGCATATCTATTTGGATCATGAAGTGTCCTATATGGAATTATTGGTTTTTTATCACCTATTTGGGCTCAAATTCTATACTCTATTATGAAAAAATATCACCTTCCAACTTAGAATCCATAACTATTTATTGTTGTTAAACTTTCTGTTTTTTAATTTTCTATTTAGTCACTCAAAGAGTGACATATTCCATCTCATGTAAAATATTAGAATGAGTAACATACTCATTATTATTAGTTGGATTATATAAAAAATATCTCTTTTTAATTGGTATACTGAAGAAATAATTAGTTTGTAGTTTTTATTATGTTTATATAAAACAAAATATCATGTTTATTAATTATATCCCCAAAATTTAATAAAATATTAACTAGGATTCCTCATCTCCATATCTCATGTGGTTTATTTGTGACTTATTAGATTAAATATGTTTATCCATGTATAAAAAAATTATAGAATATAATATTATATTGATATAGAAATTTTAATATGAATCATTATTAGTAAAATAATGTTCAAAAATGAATAATCCTTCATATTATTCAAACTGTTGAACTGTGGTGTTCTATGATGAGTGATAGATAAATCAGTCAACAATATATTAGATGATAAAAAAATTCGTATATAATGTATTTTATCTCTTTATTTAATCAAATAATTATAATACTATTGAGTAGTTAATTAAATACCTTTTTGAACTCATTGAATTTTTCAACTATTTCCCAAATGTTCTTTATAATAAATACATAATTATACGTACTAAAGTAATTAGTGAACTATAAAAACAATCTAAACAAATAACATGGTTTTTACCCAATATTCCATGTACATCATTATGTATTGGTATTAGAGATCAATTTGACATTTTTAATTTTCCATTAATATTTTATTGTGTCCTTTTTTTCTAATAAAAAATATGTTTTTATCAAATGATAGAGTTTCAAAAGATTCCATTAATACATAATTTGGATTATTTTAATGTGTTTCCCGTTTATATCACCACTATGATAATACCAATGTTATATGGTGTAAAAATAAACTAACATATTATTCCTATCTAGAATATTATAGATCGGATTATCCTATCTATAATTTACATACTATTTAACTTTATGTAAAAAATATTACAAAATTTATTCACATATCTACTAACTCATATTATTAATCTTGAAAAAAATTGTTTTGATCTAAATACGTATAGAAATAGAAAATGTATTCAAAACCAAAAAATAGTAACATATTTCAATTCTAGAATAAATCGAAAAATATTATTTAGATCATATGTACCAATACACAATACAACTACAATTTGCTTTTTACAAACTAGTAGTTCTTTTTTTTCCAATCATCAAGAAACTCATGCTCCAATTCTGTGAATTTCAACAAAAATGTGTTAAGTAATATCAATATCTAATAACCATGATTCATAATTAGATAATTATATTTAAATAAAATGTATACCCTTATTATTAGAATATTTAATATTTGAATAACTTTCAAAATTTTAATGAATCACTTGGGAATTACAATGAATGTTTATCAATTTAGGTATAAAATTATGTAAATCATATCATTTACGAATCTTGGATACATAGGTGGAAAAAATTCATTATCTGTCATATAAATTATACTAAATATATTATTTGGGGAACCTAATCCTTTTAATATCAGCCTAATAACTCTATCCTAAATCATACAATTGAAAATATGAACCTAATCTTATTTGTATCACCAATTCCAAACATTCCTTATATAATATAATAAATGATAACCTAGTTATGAGTTTTAGTATCTATTTATATAATCCAAGTATTAGCAGTAGTTTATTTTTGAAATAATCTAACACTCATTACATTGATATATTTTATTACTGAAGATCCCTTAGAGATTGAAAAATCTTTAATAACTGATGTAATAATGTAACTTTTATCCAGAAATAAATTGGGGCTTGTTTAATATAATATAGAACATTTCTATGTGGGTTATAGAACTCTCAGAACCAATGTTCTATCAAATGACATGGTTTGGAGATAACTCACACATTAAGGCTCCGAAAAATGAGATAATTCTTGAGATGATTTATTCATGATATTTAATGTTGATTTCATAATTTTTTTTCAATCTGGTGCTCGATGAGTTAAATATTAGTTGTATTTGTACTTCTATAAAATTAATGAATAATTCTTTTGGTTTAAAAATTTTGGTTTTGATTTGGTCACTGTTATGTTATAATGGACTAAAGGAAAAAAATAAGTCTATTCATAATTTAAAAACTATCCATAATACATTTCTATTATGTCTGTGTTGCATATTGATATAATACATCATCATTCATAAACATTTCTCATACCAAAAATACATAGAAATAGTTTTCACAAGATAATGTACATGGAAATGGGAACATTGTTATTCAATTCAAGATAATGGTCACATTGTGATTTTGTTTATTATACTGTAGAAATTAATTTTACACTGAAGTATTTAGGCTATCTAAATTGTTTTCATTATTAGAGTTTATTTGTCATTTTTTATACTGTAATAAATTCATAGAATTTTTAGTGGAATTAGCATTCAAAAATAATTATGTGCATATCAAAAAATGTTATGTTCTAATTTATTATAGATAAATTTTAATTTAATTGACTATGTTAAATAATTTGGTGAGTTTATTAATATATTTACTAAATGATATCATATCAATATTTGAAAAATAATATCGCCATAATCATGGTCATCTGCCAATGAATTTTAATCTTTTCTAAAAATGTTGTTTTTTCATATAAAACATAAAAATTTATTTATGATTGATAGATATAGCCTCTCCATGTGTTATGTTAATTATTTAGATAGGTTTTAGAATAATAATAATGATAAAAATTTATTTATAAATTGGGGAAATAGGACATTATAGAAGAGTATTGATTGAAATTTTTTACAATATTTTTATTATTCATGTATTAGAGTTCAAGACCATATTCCTACTACATATCCAATATTTTTTATTGAAAATAATATAAATATCTATGATATTTTATTGAAACGTTTGATAACCATTGATGTATCCAGTCAATAAAACAAGTTTGTGAACAACCTAAAAATCTCCTATGTTGTATCTTATTATTTCTTATTATCATTATTATGTAATAATGTTACAACATGATGTTTCTCTCGAATGTTTATTGGGGGGTTGAAATATTATAAAATCATCCACGTCGGGTCTACCATTCATTAATCCTTCATAGAATCTCCCAAATGTTCATGTATCCATAAATGAGTATACAGCTTCTTTCCAATGGTAGGCGCCTAATTGGGGTTTTATACCCAATAGAACATATGAACTCCCATTGGTTGAGAGGATGGATGGTTAGTCTCATCACACCATTTTGGGGGAAAATTCTTTTGTAATTTCAGACTCAGTTACTGATTTAATAATTTCTCAAGAATCTCTTCCTAATAGTAAAACATAACTGATTATCCAAAAAAAATGATCATTTGTCGAATGAATCCATGTGTAAAGTGTTATCATTTAATGATTCTAACTTTATGAATATGTGGTTCTTCATCCATTTCCTATTAATCAGTGGCTTCATATAGTCTGAATCTATATAGAGAGTCATTTCATAGTTACTTCCATCCAATGATATGATAAATATTTCATGGATGGTAGTGAATCATTATGAGGTTTCCTACGTATCCTTATTATTAAATGACTCAAAACCACCATAGTTATTTAAAACCATGTTGTCTAAACAAATGAAGAAAGGGAATTTATGAGGGCACTTAGGAACTAGGTATTGAGCTGGAGCCTCATGGTGGTGTCCATTGTATCCTATTTATAAAAGGAATCAAATTCATCATATTTTGATCATACCCATGAGACGTACCTCAATTTGGATTACCTTGTAGGGGTAAAATATATCTTGAAATTGATTATGTATTATACACTAATGTTTACCTAGATGAAGAGATTCATTTTAAATCCCAAAGCCCACATGGGCCATGCTCGATGCGAGAAACAAGGAATTAAATGTGATGAGTCTCATCACATATAGATGCATGAAATACACACATGGCCGACTATATGGGATGTCTTATATGGGTCTCAATCCTTAAGAAGAAATCCTACATATCCTTGTTATGGATGGAATCAGAGTCATCATAGTTCAGTTTCCTTCTCAATTAACTATTGGATATAGAATAACGATAAGACCACAGTAGATATTGGGCCCTAATGGTTGGAATTTCACATATATATAGATACGATTAATCCATGGTGGGTTCCCATTTGATATCCACCCTTTAGAGGATGTCATATGTATCATGTGTATTATTGGAATCCATGTTGTCAAAGTCCAGTTTCATTCTCAATCCATTGGTGGATGATGAGGAAGGATAAGACCATGTTAGATACTTGGTTTGGATGAATGGAATGTCTGATACAAGGAGGAGCTTATGGTGGGGTGGGTTTCTGTTTGTGATTGAGCCTTAGAAAGGAATTCAATAGATCATATTTACGAACATAATTTGTATTTTCATAGTTTAGTTGGGGGAAACTGAAATATTTGCACTGGAACGGTCATCAAATCATGAGGCATCATCCTATGAAGTCCTGATTTTTGGGATAACATTTCTTAAATAACTGCTAGACATGTCTGGGGTGCTTTTATGACAAGTAAGAGGATCTTCTGACATGTATTGTGTCCTTGGTAGACATTCCCAAATACAAGTGTGTGATTCTATTTGATACTTTGAAGGACACCTCATAATATAAATCACATGATTGTATGGAATCACATGATCAAGGATAAAATGTCTATAGGGTTTCTCATAAAAGAGATGAAACATCTGGAGGGTGTCACATGAATAGGAAGACTTTTCTGGGGGACATCATGAGATTTGGATGACTTGTTTTGTGAACATCATGAGACTGGGATGGCATGTCCTTGGGATATCATGACATCCGACTTACTTTTCCAAAGTACATCATTTGACCTATAAGGCATGCCTTGGTTTCATTGAATAACATCGATGGCATGCCTGGAGTAAATTACAATATTGGGATGGAAAGCCCAGGTGTCTTCACAAGACTTGGGAGGAATGCCCAGAGGGAGTCGCACAACATTATTGAAATTTTCAAGGTACATCACATGATTTAAATTACACATGGAGAGAGCGACTCATGACATGGGTGAAATGTCTTATTGTTATCTCGTGTTCTAGGTAGGTCATGTAAATCCCATGAGGTTTAGTGTATCCAGTTTCTTATAAATCTCCCATATTTTAAGTACCAATTCAATCCATTAGTTTGTTTGTGCCTTAAGTTTTTCTAGCATTACATTATTTTGGGTTTCCTAAGACCCAGTCGACATGCAGGACCCCCATTCTCATGATCCGACCGAAATTCTATATGTATTTCACATGATCTGTTGAGTGGTCACATGAGCGTATGATCGTGTTGAATGATCCCTTAGTTCGTTCCATAGATCTTACCTAGATGAAGGAAATTTTGATCACGTGACAAGATACATTGAGTATTCCACTTTTATACTCATGTGTAGTTGTTACCCATCATTTATAACATCAACCACTTTTTGGTGATGAGGTGGTGGAGGAATTATATAACTCACCTCCCCAGTTATATACCACCTCTCATGGTTTTTTCACATATATATGAGATGGTTTTGGTTGAATGATTTTCGTATCATGCACATTTCATGACCCTTTTATGGATCTTCGATGCACCACATGATGATAGAGACCACGAGAATGTTCTGTGATCACCTTATTTATGAGGCCCTAACTGATCAAAGGGATCTCACCTAACCATAATGATATGTCAATATGATTTCCCAAGGTCATGATTATATGTCTATTTGTATTTACAAAATAAGGATGCTTGTGGAATGTTTTTTTAGGATCCAAGAATGCATGTTTAGGGTCCCTCAAGACACAACGGTTTCTTGTCAAGGGCCACTCTAGATTTTGGGAGGATAGTCAAGCTGGCTTCATGGGATCAATGGTGATCTCCCAGGGCATATATCCCCAATCATGTGAATATTGGCATATCTTCCCCATACAAGATTCATTAATCTTTTCCATTTTTCATACATTATGTATTCTACAAGGAACATGGGATCACATGAAGATGTGTGAGTAGTGTGGAATACAACCATTCTACTTATCTTCATTGCATCATGTTATTAAATATGGGTCACATGATATTTTTCTAGCATTTTCATAGATAATCCAACCACTTTCATGGAACACTGAAGGGGAATCACATAATCAAATGAAAATTTTTGGGTCTAATTCATAATGGTGGTCGCATGCCAACACTCTACTATGTGACAAGGACGACATATCTCAAGGGGCATTCATGTGGTCCTATAGATAGAAAGTGTATGTATCATTAGTATATACATATCTCGGATGTGAATAAGGACTCCACTATTTTTTACCTTTATTTTATGGGAATTTTTGGAAATTATGATGCATCCATATTTTAAAATATTATATGATTTAGAGAATATTTTATGGAACCATCCACCTGATCATGAATTCTTTTTAGAAAACCATCACCATAATATAGAGGATTTTAATAGGGAATCTACATGAGAATCATCAGATCATGTGTTGTGCATGATATTTTTGCATTTCCACACAAAGGGAATGAGATCTCATTGTCCCTCAAAATCTTAAACGATTCACATGAGTTGGCATCCTTATAATTATTTTATTTATAGAGAAAACTATAGTAATGTTTTGGGTATTTCATCCCTTATAGACTGTCCAAATCTCATTTTGTGGATGTTAAATAATTACCACCCTTTTGATCAATGTCCCCTTATAGATGTAATTGATTTTTAGTAATGTAAATAACTTCCCAATTCATTGAGGCTAATGAAAATAAATGTATTGGGTAAAATTTTTTCTCTAGGGGGAACTTTTTCATTTTGAGGAGCATCCTATAAATATTGGTGAAGGTTCAGATCTTTCCTCAGAAAACATCAGACTCTATGATATCTTTCATGAGCCTCTATCTTGTGATCACTATACAATTCCTTATAACTAGATAATGTTTAGAAGACCTCTAATCAAGAAAAAATTCTGATAGCCCCCTCACCATACCTCTTGGAATGATATTTTGATCTAACTATTCTTTGATACCATTATATATGATCAGGTTACATGTCTCACTTTTTTGATATCTTTTTTTACAAATTTAAATTGATTGTCTATAATTGTTGAGCATTGTCCAAGGTCATTTGAAATATTTTCTTTTTTCATGTTTAACATGATCCACTGGGTTGTTTTCCTAATTTCATGGATCATTATTTAGATTGGATGGCCTTCTCAGGGTCACAAGGCCATGAGTCTTATGATGGGTCACATGGTGGAGATATTACCAATGGTCCATACTATTTGTGATATCTATGTAGGTCATTCAGTTCATGAGATATCTATTAGGTCATGTGAGGGAAAATCCCATCTTGGTTTATGTGATTAGCATGATGGTTCTAGAGTCTTGCATCTAGTTTTTCAAGATTTCTAGATTTCCTAATATTTACTTCTTGCTTTCATAGAGATATCTTACAATTCCCATCCATCTTCTACCATAGATATCTAGACAATAATGATTGGCTATGAAATGCAATGTTGACCATCAATATATTTTCTTCCCTGAAAATTTTTGTTATGAATAGGCCTAGTGATTTTGAATTTAAAATGTAACACTTATCACATTGGCCTCCCCATTATGGATTTGGATTGCTGGATGATGTTGAAATTCACTCTCCAATGAACAAATCTCCATCTTTCTTGTTATTATATTCTTGGTATTATGTATAAGAAATTATTTCTAAAGGAATTCAATTGGTCATGGTATAGTCCATAAGATTTCGTATGTGTTGGGGAACTCCCCTCAGAGACAAAAAGTTTGTAATTCTATCCACTAGCCCATTTCTCAATGTAGCATGATAAAATTATTCTATTCCTTGAGTTTTTTGAGAATCATATGGTTCTTTGAATGGGACATGTGGCCTCATGAAATTATTTTGGATTAATGGGAAGGGACTTTTGGGGTAGATAGAGTTGATCATAATTTCTTGATGAACTACATGTTATCTTCCTATACAAGGCCTTCTAGATTTTTAAGCTCTTCATTTATCATCAGTTTGATATCCTTAATGAAATGGTTATCCTTTGGTTCCCTAGAACAAATTCATTACATCCATCTCATGTTGAATATGTAATCGAGAATTATGATATTGAATGAATTGGTGGGATATCATCCCCCAGGGAGATGTACGATGAGTTACTTCTTTCCATTGATGTAAGTTATTACCGTCGAAAAACTATTCTCTTAGAAAGAGACATTCATGATATTTTTAAAGAGAAACTAAATAAGGATCTGAAAATGTGTTCACTAATATCGTTCTATCAATGTATATGTATTTTTCTCTATCGTATTACAACTCGAATGACTACTATATGTCGTCAATTATTCCCTTTTAGATAGGTTCATGATAGGTCCATCATATAATCATAAATCTGACAAGCTGGTAAGTATACCTCGTGGGATTAATATGTGATGCCGGAGATATCATGGAGACTTAGGAAGGTAGGTTTTCTAGCCATACTCTTAAACATCTTGATCTTCTATCCCATGGATGAATATTCCAGAATCCAAGTTAGTTCGCTAGTGGTGATAACTTAATTATAAGTGGGGAGGCCTCTTGATTTACATGTACTGAGTCTTTCATGAATCTACCAAATTCTAGGCGATATCCAATAATGAAACGCCCCTATATGGTTCATAGTCCATTCTAGTTCATATTTTCCTAGATCAGGGAGCGTTTATACTGCAATAAATATTACAACAATATTAGGATTCATTTATCTTTTTCCAATATATGATATTGAAAATATCCACTGTTTAGTCAATGCCTTTAGTCCATGATGATGTCTGAGAAATGCTTATCTAGTCTAAATGACTCAAAATTATTCATTATCCTATATTGACTGAGGCAATTGTAGATAATTGTGGTGGATCATTTGATGGACATTTATGAGAAAACATATCTTCAATATGGGGTTCTTTAAACTTGTTTCGATGAGATAATTATTTTCAATCCATATAACCCTTACAATTCTTATTTGTAATTCAGATGTATTCATATGGTTTCTCCCCCCACCCCCCACCCCCACTCAACATTTGTGGAAAAAAAATCCTCCAGATTAATCAAAGAAATATATTTTAAATTGGAATGTGAGGACAGAATCTTAAAAATTTCCCTTACACCTATTTGATCCCCTATCATATTATTTTCTGATCATGCTAGGGGTTGGGGTGAAAACTTCCCATGTGATGTGATGGATAGGCTAGTTTTTTAGGTGTCCAATGATTTTATTCACAGATGTCTGGTCTGTAGAGATAATGGAGTTCATCCAACACTCGAGAGAGCCTTTGAGGAAGCATCATAATCCCAGTTATGACATTTGAATTAGTGGGGAGGAGTTTATTTATTATTATGGCCATTTGATTCATAAAGAAGACGATGCATCCTTGGAGAGAAGAGAACATGTGGCTTCCTCTGTTGCTTCTTCTTTATCTCAGAAAATTGTTACCCCGTGTGATGAACCAACATTAACATATTCAAATTATCAGACATTAAGTTAATCACACCCTGATCCTAGATACTTCCCATTTAACACTTGTTGACTGTGAAGAAAATATTTGAAGGCACATTGATGACATGGGGGTGGGAATCATTTACCCCCAACCAATATATGACATAATGTCACATATTTTCCTGGCCATGATATAGTTTTCTACTTTTAGGATGGGCTAGTGTGATTTCTATGACATGATTCCTTATGTTAAACAAATGAGGGAATATTTAGTGGATTTGGAACATATCTGTTAGATAATATTTTAGTTTCAATCCCATATGAATCCTTTAAAAACACCGATAGGAAAACAAGAATAGATTTTAGTTTTTCTAATGTCTGATATCTTGGAAATATTATACGGGTTAAAAAAATCTTATAAATTTTTTGAATAGATGCATGATCCTTGCTAGGCTCCTTTCAATGTATATTAGTGGAAGAAGTGTGGTGGGAGGAACATCAATGCTCAATCAGGACATCTCATCAGGCTCTCACGGATATGGATAATTCATCCACTCAACTATTATTATAGTTTGGTAATAATATTTTTTGATTTAATTCATAAAGAGGCTCTAGAATGTGAATATTTCTTTTTATACACATTATCAAGGAGTAATTTCTATGAAATATATATTTTATTTTCATGTTTTCTTTTATTTCTGATTTTAATGACACATCATTGAATTGGTGATTCATAGATTTTCAATGATACCCATCCATTGTATAATGTCAATTAAATATAAATTCATTGATTTTAATTTGAAAACCAAAAAAGAGATTTATTAAGAAATGCACTTGAATTTGGACCAACATGATATTACTTTTTGATGTAACTTCTCCAGTTTCCAAGAGATTACCTGGTTCAAAATAATAACTTGTGTGAAATAAGAATTACTGAGAGGGATAATGCTCTATATTTTTCTAAATTATGTGGGCCGATTGAGAATAGATTCATTTAATGGGTAAAAATGATTCATCCTAAAGGATTTATAAAAAATTATTCATATTTCCCTATTTTTCATTAATCCTCATATTTGGGTAGGCATAGTGGGAATGGAATAATCGTTTTCTCTTGTCACCATAATAAGATATTTTATCATGGAAGATTTTGTGCGTTTTCTGTTTAAGTTTTCTATATTTTTCTTCGTGTGTGAAATTTAAATATCCAGTTAGTAGATACATTACTTTCTCCAATTATTCCCTTATCAGGTTATAAACCTGAAAATCATTGTGTCTCTTTGGATAGGTTTTTAATGACTTCTGAACTGTTCCTTTACTATGATATTGTTTAGGGTCATCTATATTATACATTCACTATTTGTAGATTATGGTCATTTTGATTATAAATTATCTTACCGTAATTCAGGTTCATTTAGATTGTAACCTTATATTATTGTTAATATATTTTTTTGAATTAGAATTCTCCATTTAGATTACTTTTATGGTAAGGATTTAGGTCATGCAATTCAATATTACACATAATTTCAGGAAGTTAGGGAAGATGTGGTGCATTTTTAGATCTTGTTGAAAGGAAATAATTAGTCTATGCAGTTTAAATTATTTTTTTATGATAAAAAATGATTTATAGTTTAAATTCTAGATACCATGATTTAATTTATGAATATGGTATAGGTAAGGCATTCAAATGATAACCCAATATACTATGGGGTGTTAAGTTCCTCTATAGTGTTGGTAGGGCTCACAAAGATTGGATTTCCTTTCCGGAAGTAGGTGATTTCAAGGGATGGCAGGTTGAAGCCCTTATATGTCACTAGCAAGGTCAAATATTGGTGTTCCCACTATTTTCTAGGGATAAGAGTTATTTTCCAAATTGTATGGGTGGATGGTAAAATGATATCGAATTAGAGTCCACCATTATATTTGTTATATGGGTTCGGTAATTCTTAACACAAATGTTATTATTCTATAAATATATAATGGGGAAAACATTTATGGGATAACCCATAACATCCTCATGTTCCAGGTTCTTCCAGGGTTTCACCATTACTCACAAGGATCAAATTTCAATTAATATATAGATGGGATGCCTTTGGCTGGTAGGTCTAAGCCCTTAAGTGTTGATATCATGTTCAAAAATAGGTTCTCCCGCACTTTTTTTAGGTCCATAAAGGATTTTATATGAGTCAAATATGTGGCTAATAAAATGGGATGTGATGTGAATTCTATACAAGAAGCTATATGTCATCCTACAATAGTTTAGATCTTAGTTGGGAATCTCCGTCCCCACACCATAAGGATTTGAGTTACAAGGTGTGGTCCATTAAAAGGTTTGTGATAGTAGAATAAAATTCATGATTTGAGATTGTTACAAATCATGTTTACAAAATATTGAGGATTTTTAATTTTTATTAATAGTATACTTATGTGATTTATAAACAATGGTCCAATGTCCTAATATAATATAACTGATATTGGTAAATCATGCGAGAGAGGACCCAAAACACGTTGAGGTTTTATCTTCCACCACATTGACATCAAATCAAAAAAGGATTGGAAATTACAATTTTCAATGTAATAACAATTTTTTTTACTTTTTAGAGCACATATGAAACAACATAGGCATACAAGCATAGTCAAACAAAGGGTATCGTGATGTCGGGAATCGTATTCCATGGAACATGGAAGGGTTATAGTCACCAAAGATAATAAAATCAGGAGGTGTGATTTGGGAAAAACAATATATTCAAGAAGTGTCTCATCACACTAAATGTTTTGTGCCTTCATAGAAAAAATGATAGCATAGAGAAAATATGTCAAAACCCATTAATCATAATTTATTCATAGATCGGGGGTCTTGTGAAAATGGATAAAAATTTAACATGGACCCAAATGGGAACCAATGAGATTTACTGTTGTACCCTCTATTTGAGGTATGCAGTGTTTTTATGCCTTTTTTATGTGTTTAAAGTGCATGGGATGAGTTGGGAAGTGGTTGGGAGAGTTTGGAATGGTTTTGGATGAGTTTGGAGGCTTTTTTATGGGTGAACGATTTGAGCACGGTTAGTGGAAACCATGCAGATTTTCCAAGAAACCATGTGAGGCAACCGTCTGGACCCTTTCTCTCGAGGTAGTAGCGTGCACAGGGTTAGCGCACGGTTTTCCAAACCGTGCAGGCTAACCGTGTTTCCACCTAAAAATAGGGTATTAAAACCCGGGCTCACTAGATCTTGCCACATTTCTCTCTAAACATTCTTCCACTCGAAGCATACCCGGGATTTTCGGTTCTCAAGGGTAGGAGGGGATCCCTCACTATTTTTGGAATCGTTTTGGTGAGGTTTCTTGGCGGATTGAAGGTGGCTTCTCCCGGGTAAGGCTATCCACTTGATTTCTTTCTGGTTTCCTCAAGATCTACATCTCCCTCTCTCTCAGTTTTCTAGATCTACAATCATTGTTTGTAGATCTAGGGTTTTGGTTTCCTAGGATGTTAATTTTAAGGATTTTTATGGTTATAAAGTGGATCTAGAGAGGTTTCGTTGGTGCATTCGGAAGATTTGAGGTGCGATTGCTTGTGGGTCGATTTCTCGGGAACCCTAAAGTTAGGTGGATTATCTCTCAACTCAACTTTGTTTGAACTAGGGTTTCTTTGTTTACAATTAATTTTTTGTGCCGAAAAATTAATAGTGATTTTTTGTCCAAAATTGGACGAAAATCTGTTGGGTGATGTTTTGGGTGTTTTTGTGAAAAACGGGGATTTATGGTGAAATGATTTTGTTATCGATTTTAAAATTGAGATTTTAAAAGCGGATGTTATGGTCGATTTGTGAAAATGAATGAAAGAAAATGGTTTTCAATAAAGAGGTTGTTTTATTGAAATGTGGTTTTGCATGGGAAATGATTTTCAATAAAGGGGTGATTTATTGAATTGGATTGATATGCAATGTAATTGGTTGATTGCATGTTTTTGTGGCCCTGGTGGGTTATATGCTTGGTTTTTCTTGACTGGAATATTGTTTGGAAGGGGTGAGAAGTACCACTATAAAAAGGGGATGGATAGTGGATGGAAGGGCAACCATCAAAGCATAAGGGGTTGGAAAGTGCCACTCCGTGTGAATGGGTGAACGGGTTGGACGAAAGCTCCACTGTTTGGTTGTTTTGGTTGTTTGTTGTGCATTTCATTGCAAGTTGGAAATTATTGTGCTATTGTGTGAATGATGAAATGGCTTGTGGACTGTTTTTTGGCTTTCCCAGGGATTCTTGGTTTGGGTGTGATGGCGTGGTAAGGGCATGGTTGGATTATGGAAAATGGTTGTATGTGTGATTATTTTATAGAAACAGTTTTATATAAATGTGATAACGGTTTTATCCTAGTGGCGTGTGTAGGGAAGTCATTTGGGAAAATCCTACTGAGTTTTAGTACGCAACCCCTACTTTGGCATGTTGGTGTCTTTACAGATGTTCTGTACCATGATGTGGGCAAATGTAAGATATATCCCTCCTTTAGTGGTGCATTGTGATGTCTTGGTGGAGCTTGGAGCATGGGGATTGGTGTGGAGCTGTAGGGGTGTCATGGATCATAGAGTTGGTTGTTTGTTTCTTCTTGTACTCTGATGTGGTGAGTATATGTCTGGTAGTATTTTTTTTGCTTTTATTGTGGTACACCTTGGTTGCCCTTTGGGAATGCATGCTTGAATGTTTTATTGACATACATTATATAGTGGTGGTTAATGGAAAGTTTGGCTGGTTTGGTCTTAATGTAAAATCATTCCCCAATTTTATCTTTAAGACCTCAGCATTTATTTCATGACATTTATGTATTAGGAACATCTATTAAGGACAAGTAGCCCTCATGGACTCCTTATTCCAATGAGGTAGTGGCGGGGTGTTACAAGTGGTATCAGTTTGTTCGGTCCTCTGTTTTCATGTGAGAGAAGTTGTTCTGTCGCTTTGGGGCCTTGGTTTTCGTGGTGACATTTGTTTTGGTATATTCCTTTAGTCGGGATGGTATCAAGGAATAGGAATGTTGGAACATGTAATGTTTAGCATAAAAGGATGTAGCTAACCATTTTATGCTGAAATTATAGTTACAAGGTAGTTGGGTACATATGTGTTTTTGAGAAACTTATAGGCATCAAAAATCTAATTGTCATGGGTGTAGCCAAAGAGATTTGCATGGTATATAAGGTAGAAATGACTTCCCTCTAGGATGGATATTTCATTAGGGTATAATGATTTATAATGTGATATGAATTTGTGGATTTTGTAAAATATTAATTGGGTTCAAAACTGAAGTATTTGAAACATGGAAACTTGTGGTATTCTAAAAAAGGAATGGTTTTTAAAAATGGTGAAACATGGAAAATGTGGAAAGGTGGAAAGCCTCATTGTGATAGTATTGTGTAATGTGATTTGAAATGGAATTTCATGATGTCTATGGATGTGAGACTCATGGTTGTTTGTTTGCTGTTTATAGAAATGGCCTGGGTAGGCCTCGTAGAGACCAACCAGATGTGGCCGATGAGAAAATTGTTGCACCTGAGCCATAGGTGAACTGGTAGTTAGTGAAAAGAAAAGTGCAAGATTTCCATGATGTAGAATATGGAAATAAAATGGATGATCCAAGGCATTTGAATCATATGGTTCAGTTTCAAAAGCAGAATCCACCCATCTTCAGGGGTCATTCGGAGCCGGAGAGGGAAGAAGCATGGTTGAATAGAATGAACAAGATCTTTGTGTTCTTGGGAACAATGGTGGAGTTAAAAGTGAATTTGGCCATGTATATTTTGGAATTTCATTCCATTCAGTAGTGGGAGTTGGTTGTCCAAGTGGGGAAGGACCATGGTGTGACGTGGTAAGGCTTTGAGGAATTGTTTGATAAACAATTATACTCACATACATTCAGAATTCATCACACGACTGATTTCTTCTGTTTAAAGAAAGAGTATATGTCTGTGATGAAGTATGTATCTATGTTTATGAACGTAGTGCATTTTTCAACCAAGGTTTTGGGTTGTACATTGTTGAAAGCCCATATCATTGAAGCTGGTTTAAGGAAGGACATTTGTTCGAAGATAGTGGTTCTCTATATTGGTGATTACATAGAGATAGTGAATAGAGCCTCAGTGGCTAAGAAGGATTTGTTGGGAGATTTGGGCAGAAGAAGCATGGTGGTGCCCATGGGGAATAGTGGGAACCCTAACGCTTGGTTCAAACGAAGGGGGGACACATATTCCCAGGGTGGGAATATGGCATATAATTTGATGGAAGGATTGGTAAATCTTCCTCTGAAGCCCCAGAGCATGCCAGAATGTTTTCAGTGTGGTTTGACGAGCCACATCAAGTGAGATTGAATGACACAACCTTGAACATGTCATAATTGTAAGAAGATTGGGCATCTACAGCGTTATTGTCGGAATGCTATGAGGTCGGGTGCATGTGATACTTCTCAGGGATTGTAGACGTCGTATGCTTCGACGGGATGAGGACATCAGTACACCCCTCGTCATCAGAGTAAAGTAGGTCATGGTGATTCTCAGAATACCAAGACACCTCAGTGGGGTAATAAATTTCAAAGTGTGGCAAGAAAACATTTGTTTGCTGCTGAGAAGGTTGTGGTGGATGATTAGTCAGGACCATCCATAGTGCGAGGTCTATTCTTTTAAATTCTACCATGATGCAAGTGTTTTTTGATATGGGTTCTTCACACTCATTTATTGATTCAAGTGTTGTTGATTTGCTGGGTTTAAGGGTAGAAATTACTCCCTATTTTTTGAAACTTCAATCTCTTCTAAGTCGAAGAGAGTGTCGAGCCTTCTTGTGTAGAGCATGTAGTACTATTGTGGGCATGGTTGAGGTAACCTGGAACTTCTCAGTGCTTGAGATGGATGGGTGTGATCTAATCCTGGGAATGTATTAGCTTGTGGATTTTAAGAATCACATCGATTTTAATGCACAGACAGTCGATTTCGAGACCCGTGATGGTGTTAGACATCTCTTTAGAGGAGAGAGGCATGAAAGGAAGGGTGAAACGGGGTTTTTGGCACCAGCAATGGGCACGTAATCGTATCAGTTGGAGGTGTTGTCATTAGAATCATAATGGGTGTTGAGAAGAATGTCGTTCCAGCAGTGGTGGATCAGTTTATTGATGTTTTTATTAATGAATTATTTGTGTTACCTTCCATAAGAGAATTGAAGTTTTCATTTGATCTCTTTCCAGGGACCAGTCCTATCTCACTTTCGTCTTTCCAGATGTCACCCACTGAATTGCGGGAATTGAAAGCCGAGTTGGAAGGCATAGAAAACAAAGTGTTTATACAGCCTAGCACATCTTTGTGGGCAGTGCAGGTGTTGTTTTTTGTAATGGTGGATGGAACATTGAGGCTATGTGTTGATTATTGTAGACTTAACCAAGTAATGATAAAGAATAGATATCCACTTCCATGAATTGATGATTTATTCGACTAGTTGAGGGGATCCCAGTGGTTATCCATGATTGATATGATGTCAGGATCTCATCAATTGCGGGTGAGGAAGGACGATATTCCTAAAACAGCTTTCAGAAGTAGATATGGAAGTTATTAATATGTGTTTATTCCCTTTGGTCTAATTAATGAGCTAGTGTTGTTCGTGGAATTGATGAATTAGATATTTCAGAGATATCTGGATTTATTTTTGGTGGTGTTTGTAGACGATATTCTGGTGTATTCAAAGAAAATGGTGGAGCATGAGTAGCACTTGGAGATAGTGCTGGGGATCTTGAGGGATTAGCGGTTGTATGCCAAATTGTCAAAGTGTGACTTTTGGATATATGAATTTTGTTTTCTTGGCCATGTGATTTTTGAAAGAGGTGTTTCAGTGTATCTGGAAATGATAGAGGTTGTTATCTCATGGCAACCACCATAGAATGTGTTTGAGATACATATTTTTCATTGTCTAGCTGGGTATTATCGGCGGTTTTATCGTGATTTATCATGTTTGGATTCACCGATGAAAGCATTGAAAAGATAGAATCTTCCATTATAGTGTAATGAACAGTGTCAGTAGTGTTTTGAAGAGTTAAAGGGTCGCCTTACATCATCAGCGATCATGGTTTTTTCATAACCAGGGAAAGGATATGTGGTCTATTTTGAATCTTCGAGATTAGGGATGGGGTGCATTCTCATGAAAGGGAATCATGTGGTTTCGTATGGCCCACAAAAGTTGAGGGTGCATGAGAAGAACTACCAAAATCATGATTTCGAATTGGTGGTAGTGGTTCCTTCTTTGAAAGTGTGGCATAATTATCTCATCGGTGATAAATTCACAGTATATACAAATCATAATAGATTAAAGCACATTTTCTCACAATGGGATTTGAACTTGAGTCAAAGGAGATGGGAGGAATATCTCCAAATGTTTGATTTTGACTTAATGTACACACCAGGTAAGGGAAATATAGTGGCAGATCCATTAAGTAGAAAATAATATGATCATATGGTGAAATAGGCATCAGACCAGTGGCAGTTGATGTCTGTTATAGCCTATATGCGGTTGGAATGTGAGGACTCGAGAGATAGAGCGGTCTTATTTCTGGTTTTGTTGATTCCTGACATGGTTGGCCTGGTTAAATAGGCACAGATAAGTAATTCTGAGTGTGTGACCATGTGGTCGAGACTCAATGGTGGGGAGACCATTGATGATTGCCAAATGAATGGAGATTCATATTTGTTTTTTTAGAATCAAATGGTTGTACTAGTTTCTTTTCAGGAGGATCTTCTCAGGGCGTATCATCATTCTAGGTTGGCTGTTAATCTTGGAATTCTGAAAATGTATAAAGTGTTGAAAGTGCAATTTTGGTGGGCCGGTATGAAAAGGAGAGTGTCTGAGTGTGTTTGAAGATGCTTGACTTGTCAGCAGGTCAAGTCAGAGCATCAGGGGCCAACAAGAATGAGGTAGTCCTTACCAATCCCTATTTGGAATTCGGAGCAAATAGAGATGTATTTTGTCACAGGTCTCCCATGAATGGCCCGAAAGCACGATTCCATTTGGTTGATAGTGGATCGGCTAACGAAGTCGACCCATTTTATTCCAATTCTTAAATCTCATTTGGTGGAGGATCTATCCAAAATCTATATCCTGGAGGTGGTAAAAAGGCATGGTGTTCCAGTTTCTATTGTATCAGATTGCGATCCGAGATTTACATCTCATTTCTAGAAATCCTTGCAGCAAGACCTTGGGACACAATTGACAATGATCACGACTAATCACCCTCAGACAGATGGTGATTCTGAGAGGATGATAAAAACTCTGGAGGATATGTTGTGGGATTTCGTCATGGTTTTTGGTGGATCATGGGAGGAGCACATGACATTGGATGAGCTTTCATACAATAACATTTATCAGGCATCAATACATATGTCTCCTTTTGAATCATTGTATGGGATGTCATGTCTTTCTCCGCTATGTTTGGTTGAAACGGATGAGTCCTCGAGGGTTGGACCGAGCCTTGTCTAGAGGACTGCAGAGAAGATCATGTTGATCAGGAAGAGAATGGAGATGGCTCAGAGACGTTAGAAATCATATGCAGATCATCCTTGATGGTCGTTTTCATTCGAGGTGAGTGATCACATTTTCTTGAGGATCTCTCCATGGTTGGGACATTGTTAGTTTGGGAAGTAGGGAAAGTTATCTCTGAGGTATATTGGACCTTTTGAGGTTTTTGAGAGGGTTAGTGAGGTGGATTATCATTTGTATTTTTCACCTAGGTTCTATGTGGTGCAAAATGTGTTTCATGTGTCACAGCTGAAAAAGTATTAGCCAGATCATGACCATGTGATTCGATGGAATCATGTTGAACTTAAACCAGATGCTTCGTTGGTGAATGTTCCCATTATGGTTTTGGATAGTAAAGAGAAAGTCTTTCATGGTAAAAACATTGTTTTAGTTCGTGTTTTGTGGAAGCATGGTCATATTCAAGAGGAGACTTTGGAGTGAGAGAAATATATTGTCGAGTAGTGGCACGGGATCTTTCAGCAAAGGGTGGGTTCATTACTTTTCGAGGAAGGAACGTCCAATGTTGGGGAGAATGTAGTACCCCTAGTTTAAGGTATGTAGCCTTTTATGCCTTTCTATGTGTTTAAAGTTCATGGGATGAGTTGGGAAGAGGTTGGGAGAGGTTGAAATGGGTTTGGATGAGTTTGGAAGATTTTCTATGGGTGCATGGTTTGAGCACAATTAATGGAAACCGTGCAGATTCTCCAGGAAACAGTGTATGGGGAGATAGTAAACTTCGCACGACATGCACATGGTTTTCCAAACCATGCAAGGCAACCGTGCAGAGCCTTTCTCTCGAGGCAATAGCGTGTGCATTGTTAGCGGACAGTTTTCTAAACCGTGTGGGCTAACCACGCGACCACTTAATTTTAGGATTTTAAAACCCAGGCTCACTCGGGCTTGCATCATTCCTCATCAAACATTCTTTCAGTCGAATCTCACTTGGTTCTTTTCTATTTTCAAGGGTTGTAGGGGATCTATCACTCATTTTGGAAGCATTTTGAAGAGGTTTCTTGGTGTATTGAATGTGTTTTCTCCCGGGTAAGTCTCTCCTCTTGATTTCGTTGTGGTTTCCTCTATCTACATCTCCCTCTATCTCAATTTTCTAGATCTACACTTGTTTTGTGTAGATCTTGGGTTTTGGTTTCCATGGATGTTAATTTTAAGGCTTATTATGTTTAGAGAATGGGCTCCAGATTAGTTTCAGTGGTGTGTTTGACGGATATGAGGTGTGGTTTCTTGTGGGTCGATTTCTCGGGAACCCTAAATGTAGGTGGATTCTCTCTCAACTCCACTTAGTTAGAACTAGTGCATATTTGTTTGTAATTAATTTTTTGTTCTGAAAAATTAATTCTTCTTTCTTGTTCGAAATTGGTTGAAAATACCTTGGGTGATGTTTTGGGGATTTTTGGGGGAAAAGGGGGTATTATGGTTAAGTGCTCTTGTTGTGGATTTTAAAATGGTGATTTTAAACTGGGATGCTATGGAGGATTTGTGAAAATGATTAAAGGAAATGGTTTTCAATAAAGATGTTATTTTTTTTAAATTTGGTTTGGCATGGAAAATGATTTCCAATAAAGGGGTGATTTATTGATGTTCATTGATATGTAAAAGAATTGGTTGATTTCATGTTGTTTTTACCATGGAGAGTTATATGATTGGTTTGGCTTGACTGCAATGTTGTGTGGAAGTAGCGAGAAGTACCACTATAAAAAGGGGATGAATAGTGGACGGAAGGGCCACCATAAAATGATAAGTGGATGGGATGTTCCACTAGGTGTTGATGGATGAACGGGTTGGACGGAAGCTCCACCATTTGGTTGTTTTGGTTGTTTGTTTTGCATTTCTTTGAAGGTTTGAAATTTTTGTGCTAGTGTGTGAATGATGAAATGTCTTGTGGCATGTTTGGTTGGATTTCCCTTGTTTTCTTGTTTTGGGTGTGATGGCTTGGTAAGGGCATGGTTGGTTTATGGAAAATGGTTGTACAAGTGATTATTTTATAAAAAAAATGTTTTATATAAATAGGCTAATAGTTTTATCCAAGTGTCTTGTGTAGGAATGCGATTTGGGGAAATCTTACCAGGTTATAGTACTCACCTCCTAATTTGGCACGTTGGTGTCTATGCAGATGTTGTATATTGTGACGTGGGAAAAGGTAATGCATCTCCCTCATTTAGTGGGGCATTGTGTTGTCTTGGTGGTGCTAGGAGCTATGACCTTGGTGTGTAGTTATGGGGGTGTCATGGCTCGTAGATTTGGTTGTTGGTTTCTGCTTGTACTCTGAAGCGGTGCAGACATGTCTTGTTGTATTGTTTTTGGGTTATATTGTGGTACAAATATTTTTTCCTTTGGTAATTCCTGCTTGAATGTTTTATTTACATACATCATATAGTGGTGGTTATTGGATTGTCTGGTTGGTTTTGTCTTAATGTTAAATTGTTCCCCAATTTGATCTTGAGGCCCTTGGCATTTATTGCCAGTATTTGGAAACTTGGGAACATACCTTAAGGCCATGTATCTCTCACCGCAACCATAAGACAATGAGGTAGGGCGGGGTGTTACATTTATTAATTGTTCCATTATGATCATGTTTTTTCTAATCTATTGAGATTGAACTTTTACTAAGCGATGACTTGTATTTTAATTTTTCCTCACATTAGGAGTTTTCAACCAGAAAGTTTTTTATGTCTCTTTCACTAAAATTTTATCCTCTTCAAATTTAGACCATCAAGGAGGAATGTTTAAATTTTTAAATATCTGATAAATGGGAACACAATTTAAGGAATTTATATACATCGACTTTGTATGAGGGTATTGTTTCACAACATCCTAATTATTATATCCAATGTCAAGAGTATTGAAACATAATTCTCAATAGGAGATGAATATATTGTAAATCATGGCCCATGATTCGTAGTCCATGAATAATGATATGGGATAATCATTCCATTGATGGCCCAAAACACCCTATGGTGCTGAGTTCTACTATTGTGAAATCAGGGCTCATAAGGATTAGAATTCCCTTTTTCTAAGCTAATGATTCATTATATGGCTTCCAAGATCATATATGCATGATCCAATGAATAAATTTAATGTAAAAAATGGGTATCATGAATCCGAGTATAATTTCACAAGTTACATGAATGTTTTTAGTAACCCGAGGAACTTACGAATTGATGTGTGACTTGTGGGATGAGGGTCTTAAAAGTTGACTGCATCATCCCATATTGTGGTTGACCGATTTCAGGATCTTGTGATCAATTGAGTAGGAATGATTATGGTTGAGGACCTACTAATTTTAACTTAATTTATATTGTATGTATTTGTTTTTTGTTTTAATCTCACATGTCCATGATTTTTTCCTCTCTTGAAGATTAATTCCACGTGGTAAATATGTGGGAACCGATTTTAAATTTTTTTCATGATGTCCATAGAGACTCTTTTTACTGATATAGGGAACCTAGATACAGGGAAAATTTTTGTCTCATTCTTGTGTAGAATTATTATTTGGAATCTATGTTTAGGATCCCTTATTTTGAATATTATCAAATTCAAAAGATATCCAAATTTAGATCTAACTCATTCATAGGGAAAATGAGCATGTATGACACGACACTCATTAAAAAGAGCCGTATGATGATTTTATGGTATATTAAATATAAAAAATTTGGTTTCATGCTTTTCAATGTAATAGTAATAGAAAAATTATTTGTTTTTAATGAACCTAGGATTGGTGATCTAGGCATCGATATGTATTATGTGATAAAATGAATCACGGTATACGTAGTTTATTCATGAATGTTCCTTGCACAGGTGTAACCTTTATGCAAGGATGTAGGGACATTTTTTTATCATTGATAGGACCAAAAATGGGGATATAGGAATCACATCATTTCTTATGGAAGAATGAATCAACCCAAAATAAGTTACTGAATAGAAATTTATATATATATATGTTTCGCCCATAAGTAGAGGGGTTAATTGTTCTTATTGAGTGAGGTAGATGGACGAAGGATTGGAGTCTCAATCATCACTATGTATCCTTTGATTTTATGAATAAATTGATGGGATGTTCTATAGAAAACATGTATTTTGACATCATTAAAAATTATTTATACTCCCCCAACATCCAAAGTGAATTTTGTTTCTAGTCCCGAGACTAGAGATCTACATGTTACTACATATCCAACAATGATAGGAATAAATCCACACATAGATTAGGAATTGTGTATTTTTGGGAGACCAAGCCCAAGGTTAGATGTCCTCTCAGGGGAGGACTATGACAATTCAATTTTTAAATTCATGTAAGATACATATACCATATAGTTTAACATCATCCAGTGAGGACTCAAGGTGTTCCTTTAAATGTCGAGTATATAGGACCACATAACCCCTTTTATGAACTTATATGTCTCAATCATGAAGGGAATACCTTTATGAAAATTCAGAATCTCACATAAACTATGATCGGTGTGAGAAATGTTGAATGGGAACTGGTTATCTCAATATATATATGAAATTAAAGTGATGGGCATGAAACTATTGTATTATATGGTGGATGGTCCAAAATATAGTATATATTCATTCTTATATATCTCATTTTGACTATAATCATGATGTACATAGTTTTTGAAAACCTTGATGGTTAGTTTCAAGTGGCAAGGACATTAGTCGTGCAATTAGACATTATGTGGTCATGAAGAATGTCACAAGATGTTAAGATATTTCACATATAAAACCTAGTGTGGGGACTGGGGTTTCATTACATATCCTATAATGATAGTTATCAAGACCCAAATTGTTCATTAATGGATGTAAGCTATTTTTTAATGTCTTCTTCCATTGAAAAAGGTTACCTTATAGGAAATAGAATTTTTGAGCACTATCATGCAGTTTGATGTTTTGTGACCAGTATGAATATATTATCATTGGACCTCGGATTTTAAATCTATAATTACCTAAATATCATTTCATATCATAAATCAAGATAGATGTAGTTCTGGGATGTGGGATCCCTTTTTGGGATCTGAATGACCTATTGGGATGGGGTACCTCAATTCACTTTTTTCACATATAAAGATCATGTGTGGTGAATATTAAGAAAGATTATTCATTCCATTATGTTTAAATCTATGAGTTTAGGAATTATTATATATATTTTAATATCATGTGGAATGGAGATTTCCATAGTGTTTAAAATCATGTGGAAATGATGTATTTGAGAAATTTTACATCTTGTGACTAGGATGTTTCCCATATTGTTTAACATCATGTGGTCATAAAAAATTAATTTATTTTAACATAATCTGACCTAGATGAAAATGATACATTATTGAATATATTCAATGTACTTAAAAAGTATCATCACATTGGTGGGGGTGACATGTTCCCAAAAAATTGGGGATAGTGAGTAAGCACCATTGCAATACACCTTATTTAGGATATAAGTCAAATCCCATTGGGCTTCCAAGATGGGAAGATTCCTTCCAGATATCAATAGGGATATGAGATTAAACAAATTTCTATATAAATTAATTAATGGTGGGAAATAAATTTATTTATGGATTGTGTTATTCTATTCTAATGGACTTCAATTTTTTACACTGTAAGAAAATCATTATCAACATGTTGTTGTAATTAATCCATCCTCTGTTGAGATTGATTATCATCTGAGGGTTGTCTAGTGATAGTTGTTTGTAGTCAGGTATATTGGATTTATATGTGAAGAACCACATGAGTTTCATAAAATAATGAATATGGGGGTTCTTTTGTAGTAGTATGATTGGTCTCTAAAGCATCAATGTGTTTTCTTGATTACGACTTCTTTTCCTCATCCACCATCTTATGTGGTATATTTGACGGATTCTTATTAAAGGAATATATTTTCTTATCTCCCTACATATAATAGGGAAATTAGTTATTAGACACAATTTTATTCTCATGGTACAGTTCATTCAATATAGTATATTAGAACAAGGTTCAATTATCCATCATTATCATATGAGTGAATTCATATCTAGTTATGATATTAGACTTCATAAAGTTGATTATATTTTTCCTCTATACATCCTTCAAAAGTATCCCCTTATCCCATTTGGATTAGAATCAAGTAGCACTAATGATGTACTTAGACTTTTTATATCTGGCTATGGGATATGTACAAATAAAATCCATTCCAAATATAGGAAACAACCAGGAATAATTAGCTTTATGAAAAAATTATATATTTTTATGGATGTAGTCTGTAGGAATATAGACTTCATGAAAGTTCATGGAAAATTTCACATAGTCTTCTCTAATCATTATGATGTTTAAACATAGCCTCCAAATTATTGGGAGATCCAATTATTACTTGATGAGATCCACACTAGCCAATATGGACTTCTTCTATTACAGTGGGAATCTATCTTTATTAGCTATACATCTTTGGAAGAAACCATCGAATCCCCTCTTATAGAAAATATTTTCTCATTTTTTATTTTATAGGAGGGTAAAGTTCACTATATGAGGTCAAATATATTCCCATCTAGATTATTTTCTCAAAATAATCCCATTTTAGAGATAATAAATTATGGGATCCATCCATTCATGGGTGGATATCGATTCATCACGCTCTAGGTTAGTGCTTATCTAGTTGATTTATTACATGTCATAGATGGTGACTGTTGAAACTATCATTTTCTGTGTTATGTATAGGTCCACAACCTCCTAATTAGAGTCATCTAGTATAGTAGATAAATTATATAGTTCATTCTTAAAAGATTTTGGGACTATGGGACATGTTGTAATGTGGTTTATAAATAGAACTCTTTCATTATTATTTTGAAATAACCAATGAGATGGGTTATTTTTTACTTTTAATTGACATATTAATAATTGATATGATTTATCATGATATTAGATTCCCATTTCATATTATGGTAGTCTATATTGATCTTTATTTCGTTTTCCATTCCAGTAATAAGGTATTGAATTTGGCCTCATTATTCATAGATCCTTTAGAATGTGATAAATGAATTGGAAAATTTATATTTCTAGAGAAATAAAAACTATCCCCTGACCCTCCATGTTGATCTAAAAATTTTATAGACCTTTTCATTATGAATCTATATAAAACAATAAAAATACAACTCCTATGTTTGGGGAGTTTCAAAGGAACAGAAGATATATTCGTCCAGATGTTCAGTTTCTAGGGGTGTACGTGGAGGGTTCTTTCGGGAGGAAATCATCCAGGGCCTTCCCATTCCTAGAATTATATATAACTAACCAAATTTTTTACTATTTTATAATAAACTCACATTATACAATTAATCATTCAATATAGAGAGGCAAGTGATTTAATTGATGGATCAATACATGAGATTAGATGGCCAACATGGTTCAACATGTAATGAATCGTCTTTTTCACTACAAAGATGAGTACAAGATAGCTCTTATAACCACCAAAGTATCGATTAAAAATTCATATAATAATTATTATATGTTAATTTGGATTGTTCTGTCCCCATATAATTTTAATATTCTACGATATAATCATATGATTATTTTATTGGGGCCACATACAAGATGAGTGGATTTACATACATTGGTGGCATCGTGATTAGTTAGTGTTACATGTAATCTATGATAATCTAGATGGATTCATGATCATACTCATCCCATGGAAGGAGACTCCCTACATCATTAATTTTTAATGGAGTGGGTATTTTATGGATAGTATAGTTATGAAACTCGAAATATAGATGAGGGTACATGGGTCCCCCTTAGCCCATTGAAATTCCATAGTGACAACATTGTTGAAATTATACTAATCTTTTTGGATTAAACCTCAATGCCAAGGTGAGGCAAAAAAATCCATTGTATATCTCTTATGATACCATTAATGAAAGTTTTATCTGAATCATCTTTTGCATGTGCTTTTACTAATTTTCAATGACTATTGGTGGTTCCGTAATATGATCACACTACTATCGATATTTGACCACCATTTCACCCAAATAACATTTTCCTATTTGTAAAAAGAAGGTATTAAAGATACAATGTTTTGAAGGATGAAAATTGGCTCTAGTGTTATTTAACACAAATGTTATGTCTAGATAGAATAAGATACATTGGGCTTCTCAGAAGGTACTATCTTCCTCATATTCAGAAGATATATTTATTTTGTTGAACCACGAATAACTATCAATGATGGAATGGTATTGGAGGTTTTTATGTGAATTGATAGTGAGATATATGATTTGAAATTGGAAGTCATCCATTGGTAAATTTTTTTAGCATCATGGAAATTTACTAAGAGATTACTTTTCATGATCTTTTTCTTGAATGGTATGATATTTGTGAGCCATTTAATTTATTTCACATCCAAGAAAAAAAATGAACATCGATCAAAATGTTATATTACAACTCTAAATTAGTATCAAAAGAGGGTTGTATACCCAGTGGTACCTTCTTGAAACCTATATGGTCATCAGGAGATCATTTTAGGTGTTTACACATATATAGGTTTAGTATAGGTATTTTTGTATAATTAAAAACAAACACATATCGAGGTTGCCTTAGAAATGAAATTAAAACTCTATCTCTTAGAGAGTTGTGGTGGAACTAAATAATATAATCCATTGGACTTCTTTTATTCCAGGTTTCCCCTTCCTTAAATAAACTATTATAGTGGAGAGGCCTTCCTCAAATGTGGGAGGTGAGTTCCAGAGTACATCCTCTTCTTCTTCTATCTATGATTTCATTTATGATTTTTTTGAAATGGTAGTCAACCAGGGGCATCTCTATCAATTTTGAGGTGAGAGAGAATATGTAAAAAAACTGTCTTATCAAATAGCCATAGTCATTATCATTGGATTCTTGATGTAATTATTTTCCTTCATACTATCATTGGGGATAGAAGGAGATTGGAAATCTTGGATTAAATCTACTCCATCATTCAGATTTAAGGGTAGCACATAATCATTTTCATGTATACTTTTTAGATTATTAGGGTAATTACACATGACATGTGGGGCTGAAACCTGTATATTTTCATCCAACATTGGTTGAATTCCCTCAATTTTTTGGACTCATTCCTCAGAACATTGGCCTTAGAGGACTCAAAGGTATCATTTTCACCATGTATTATTCCGTACATCCCATCGATGGGGTATTTCAATAATTGAAAAAATGATGAAGGAACCACCACATGGATATGAATCCATGTAGTTTTGGGTATGAAATTATATACAATGTATTAATATATAACCACAAACACAATGTTAAATGTGATATCCTCAATCGGTTCCTTGATCATGATCATCCCAATAGGTCCTTTCTTTCTCTAATCATACCATTGAATGGTGTGTTCTGTAAAAGATAAATCCCTTTAACTATATCCCAAAAATATGGGTTAGATTAATTATTTGGTCATGTCCATTCTATTTTCAAAATGTTCCCATTTCAATGTCAACATTATTGAGTCTTCCTAAAGAATATCGGGGTTTTATGTGACTTTAGATGACCTCTTCCAGATCCTTCTCTGTAAACAAGATGAAGACATGAAATTATGATGGAAAAACACTCTACTCAATAAATGACATATAATGTGAATATTATCTCTAAATATTGTGGGCTCATAGCTCTCAAACCTATTCCACACCAAGTTATTTTGAAAAATATACGACATCTACGATTAATTCTTTGATGGGACAACCACCTACTAGTTAAAAATATTTTACATCAATTCCACATTTCAACAATTTCCATAGTGTGGTTTATACTTATTATATAGTTCAGAAGCCATATATTTTCTTAAATGGTCATTATGCTTTTGTAAAGATCAATTAAGGATCATCTACTAGTTTAATTGGTCACACCGACCTACCACTTTTCCTAGATAGATTTGAAAATCACACCCCACCCAGATAGTTGTATAAGATGACTAGGTGAAGAAAAATGTTGGGGGGGGGGGGGTTCTGGGACACCTCCATGTATTTTTTTTGTGTACATGGTGTTCTTACCCAATTGTTATATATATATATATATATATATATATATATATATTTCCTATATGGAGATGTGAAAAATAAATTGGGTCTGACTATGTCCACATTATCCCTTTATCTTTTTCAACATCGAACTCTGTCTCCCTGATCATGTGAAATGAACTAAAAAACAAAAGCATACATATCAACAAAGAAGGGATATCCCATGTGTATTACATTTATATAAACAAACATTATTTATCCACTTTATGAGGTTCTTTTTGGGTTATTTCCCATACTTCAAAAATTGTAGGAATGAAGTTTGCTAGAGTCGGAGCATGCATAGAAGGTGAATATGACTCTTCCTTTTCAATCTACTCTAATGTATGATGTTTAATTTAACATATGAGATGAACATATTATGTTTCCACCATATGGGATGGAATAATTATGTTGTTTTAAATCCTTTCTCTTACTGTGGGATTCATTAATTTGAATTTTCATAGAGTCATCAAATTATTGAACTCTTTCCCCGCCTAACCAGAACTTTCTTTCAATCACCTTCTTCTTCTATCTGGGAGGTGGAAACATAATTAAATTGTTATATGGTGTTATGAAACATCAAATTTCTAGAGTCGACCAATTTTTAGAGTATGTCCTTGATGATAAATAAATTCTTGATTTTATGACCAACCCTTCTAGGGATAGGGAAATATTTGTGATGATCAGTGAGGTTTAATTCCTTGGATTTACTAGAATGTGTTAGAATGAGTAGTCTATTTTACATGGATTCAAATTCATTATAGTTGACATTATCTTTTCAGAAATAATATGATTTATTCATCCGTTACAAAAATCATTATAGATCATAATATCTTTTCTCTTTTGAATGAGGGTCATTTTGTTATAACTGTCACTTGATAGGAGGAGCTAGATAGGTCATGATAAAACTAGGTTCCTAATTTTGAATACATTCTACTTTGTGGGTAGCATAGGAATAATCATACTGGTAGAGCCTTTTCCCTTATGATGAGGGTATGTTTCAAAATTTATCTTAGGTTTTCATAACTAAATCTTCTCAATGTTATTATTTTTCTACAATTTCATAGAAGTTTCCTAGGTTACTCATCAAGATTTTAGGTGTATTCATATCATCCCATATAATTTAATCAGAGAGTTCTAGAAACAATAACTATGATAGAGGAAGGATAAGTGAATAGGTTAAACATTTACATATGGGTATGAAGTCATAAAGCCTCTCATTTTTATGATTCTTGTAGTTTGGACAGTTGATAGTTGTCATTTATATAGTTTTTAACTGAAATAATAATGGAATTGGTTGTGAAGGTCATCTGATCCTATAATGGATATAGATGGAAAATTACTATACCAAAAAAGGATTTCCCTAAACGATTTTATACAAATCAACTCGTCATGGTCACCTCTTGTTAATCTCGAGGGCCCATCATCAGAAGGTATCAGGACATTAAGTGAATTTTATGCGGTTCTAGGTCTCCTACACTATCAAGGCTAGAGAATGGTTGATTTCTAAATTAGGTGGGGGAAATTTTTCATCCCCCCATTTGAGATATGGCTTCTTATTGGGAACTAAAGGTTCATGTCAACATTCCATGGAATTATTTCTAGAAGCTAGTAACTCAATGGTGTCATGTGGTTCAAGTGGTACAATTTTCAAAGCCACCTCCCATTTGTATGGAGTGGGAGGGGCTTGATGTGGTGTCCCTTTTTTCCTTTACCACTAACTCTCATTCTATTATAAGACTGGATAATCACAATGTATAGAGAGATGATATTATAATAAAGTTGATAATTTTCAATAATCTCTGCCTTTTTCATTTTTTAGACCCGCTTCCATGATCTATAGCTAGTATGGTTATCATATTCAACTAGTGTAGGAAAATAATCCTTTTTCTATTATATTTGAGGAGATATATTCATATCATCCTAAATAATATACCCAATGGTAATGTTTCCTCTATGTATCACTTTACTTAATTGTCAGATATTTTTTTATCTCATTCTTATATTTTTTCAATTTCTTCTATATGGAAGGAATTTAGGATCTTATTGGTGATGAGTTAGATGTATCTACTTATTTTCCTTTTTCATTTGTAGTGTTTTTATATAGAGGTGGAATCTCAATATTTATAGATCCCATGATTTGGATTTGCCTCTGGTTCTATGTGTGTTTTGCCTCATTTAGTGCATCCAAATCACCATCCTCTTGAAGAAAATTATTTTCTATTGCATCACTCTAAAATTTCTTCATTATCCACATTATAAGTTTTGTTTTCAGTGATTACATTTGGATATTTGTATCAAATTATGGTATTCATCCCATAACTCTCATTACAATATGTTTATTCGATACTAATTCCATCAGGTTAATTTCTCAGAACCTTGGCATTAGTGGACCATTTTTCCTTATAAACCCTATGGGATTTGGTTACCTTCACTATATTATCCCCTATCACAATAGTGAGTAGTGACTATGAGGGATTTTCTGATCATAATTATTGAATGAGTCCTTCATATTAATGTTTTTAATTATAGTGGGAGGAATATATTAGATGTTTTCTATCGATATATACCTCCCATCATAGAGTAGAATGATTCCCTTTGAGGTGATGATGATGATGATGGAAATTCCCTCAGCCCTATGGTTTGGAGTCTATTCTGGCCCTCCATTAGTTCTTGTGATCCTATTGTTAAGGATCTGATGATTCTACTCAAGAATATTATGTCTCAAGGGATGGAAATTGTGAAATAAATACCACACTACTTATGGGATGGGGTTGATATGAAACCACAACTGATTTATCTAGGACACTATCAGGTCGTGATGAAATTGGTGACAATGATTGAGATAAAAAATTTCATACTCATGTGGGTTGGGTTTGATTTACTACTACCACCAATTTTTCTTCAATTGTTTTAAAGATTTATGATCTATGGGGTGGAGGTAGCGGTAAAAAATCCCCTTACCATGTTGTCCAGGATCTCTCATGGAATGATTCAATGGAATATTATATTGGGACATTTATCATTTGGCACAATTGTTGTCCAATATGATATGGGTGCAACGGTAGCCCCTGATGAGAGTCATATTCCATGGTAATTCATCAATTTTACCACAAATTTTGTTTTCATATGTAAAATTTTCTCCCATTTGTTAGAGTGGTCAAATTTAAAGATCAGTTGACAGCCATATCAATCTATCCATCTTTTCATAGCATCATTAATATAGGTTAATTCATTTATAGTGACCAACGTGCTCACACGATACCATATTCCCTGACCTTACCAGAGGCTATAAAGATATAAAACTCCAAATCCTGGGAATTATACATTTCGTAGGTTTTGGTTAAGTGGAACTCTTTCTACTTTCTCCATCATCAAATATAGATACATGATGAAGATTTTATAATCAGTTTACTATGAGCTATGACTCAATTGTTGCATGAGTGTTGCTTATTTCTATTGTGATTTTCTCATTTGGTGTTCATATACATGGATCTAGAGGCATGGTATATATGAATATATTTTATAATAATGAAATTAAAGTTATCCTTATATACTAGATAAATGAGTTGTATAAAGATTAATATACTAAGATTTTCCAATATATAACATTTTAGAGAAGGCATGCACCCATTCCAAAGATCATCTAGGGAATCAAAGACAGAATTGTTGAGGGGATATAACATGGTATGAAGTTCATGTCTAAGAAATTATCTCCAATTTCAACAATATATTCATCTTAATTAGTCATACATGGTTCCACATGGTAAAACTATATATGTTGCTTCATGGGGTCACCTACTGACCATGGTGAAGGGTTGATGGAATTTGATGGGGAACTATATATAGTTGACAACTCTGTTATGAGAACCACCCTGTACGAAGTATAATGAGTTTTTATCAATCCTTAATATAGATGTTTCTAGGAATGGAGAATATTTAAATGTGTGAGGAATATATTAACAAGGAGTGGTTCACCATGACAAATGTTAGGAGTAGAGTACCTATGATCTATCTCCACACTACCATGATGAGGAATATTTTCAAACTTTTCTTCCTATTTTTTGGTTAAAGATTCAAATGAACCTTAAGGTGGTGTACATATGCATCAAATAACATCATGGAAAATTAAATTGAGTGGGTTAGAAATATGAGACTCATTTTTCATCAAGGATGAAATTTGTTTATCTTAAATTTGGGGTTGTGTCAGAATATATGCCTACTATATGAGTTATTCCAGAGTTTGTTAATAACTACTGGTTTGATATAGTAATATGATCCCCCCATTTATTTTCTTGTAGAATATTCCAATTAGTTTATTTATTATTGTTAGGAATATGATCAATCCCTTGGGTGTTATCTGAGTATGCCTATCAAACCATTCCAAAAACAAGGATATGATCATTGTTCAAATATAAATTAACCATTATAATAACCTTTTGGGCCACAAAAAGGGAGAAGGTATATAATCCTCCCCTAATATATCCTCATAATAATGATAGTGAAATTTCATATATCCAGATTTATGGTTATGATCCTTGCTTCAACAAGATGCTGGAATATGACTTTTAACTTCATTGAAAAGTATATATGAATATCATGATGCATGTGACACTTAAAAATGGTGGGAATCAGTTGGAATGGAAATATAATCTGGATAATGTGATTTTGGAATATGTTGTATTTTTTTTAAAAGGGGTAGGAGCATGTCTAGAGGTATCATCCATTATCTCATGGTGAGCATAAGATGGAATAATAGTATTAGCCGGTATTGATGCCTTTAGAGTACGTCTAATTCCATTTTTGATAGCAATGTGGGAATATCATGCGGAATTCCCCAAACTAACTCTGTGGTCCCCATTTTGAATGTAAATATGATCCCATCTCTGTTTCATGTCCTTTAATAGAATATTATGATAATCCTCCTGGTCAAGATAAATAATGAGTGATTTCTCCGAAGCAACCATTTTTTCTTGATGAACTGAGTGTTGTGATTCCATGGTTTTAGGGATATTATTATGTTCATGCCATTGTATATTTACTTGTACCAAAATATTGCCGAATAGTTCTACAGTAATTTCTTGCATATAGTGATATTTTAGTAACATGTGTGCAGGAATATAGGCATACATATTTTATAACACAATTATGTACTCGAATATATCTTCAATTAAATGGATGATATATGACCAATATTTCCCACCTTGTTCCATTAAAATTTATCGATGGGATTCATGAATGGGGGTGTTGTAATTTACCACCCCCATAATGTCCATTGGAATATTACCACAATCATGCTCTATGTGAGTAGGGATATGAGCCCACTCACTAATACCATCTGAATATACTAGAAGGATTCTTTAGTGGAAGGGGGATATGAGACCACTGATTTTTAACAACAAATTTCTAATCATAATGTTTCTTTTTTATAACTGATCATGAGCATCAGATATGGAAATGTGTCAGGTGGTTACCCTAGTAGTTGCCTGAGTGTCACTTGGGAGATCAAACGTATGATGGTGGTCAATATTATCCATTATTAGTGTACCCTGGAGTATAAGGTATCTATAGTGGAATACATTGTTTATCATTACTCAATACTGAAGGTGGTGATTCGTTTACTCACGGGATAAGATTGTGAATCAATTGGTATCGGATACAACTACCAATAATTTAAATTTTTCTTTCTTTAGACAATGTAGACATGTTGGTTTCAGTATCTAGAGACCTATGTGTGGAGCGTAATGGGTTAGTATTATACCACGACTATATTATTACTTTACTATTTCATCATCCACATGAAATTGCAGATATTGGGTAGGTGATGTTGTTCTGGGACTCTGAATAGTTTCTATTTTATATGATTTTCCATAACCACGTATAGTTGAATACCTTATCTCGAGACAAAATATTTTTTATATTTGTATATGAAATCAAGAATTCAAAAAGGAATAATATCACAGATCGGTACATCATCACTCACATGATACGTGATCAATCATATATTCACATGTAACACAATTATCCTGTCATGTTCTAGTTCCAACCACTCTTCTTATGTAGAATTTTCATTACAAGGATAGACCTAATTCCTGATATCCTTAATACATTTGATTTTATATTGGAGGTGTAATTTTCATTGATGTAGAAATATCAAAATGAAATTTCTTGATGCATGGTCAACTGATAATCTTTACTAATTGTGAGTTTCAAATCAGGTTTATCATTTTTACATGAATGTTACAACATGCTTTTTCTCCCAATAATTGTTTTTGGAGGGTTAGATATCTTATAAAATAATACATGTTTGGTCTACATTTTTTTAATCCTCTATAAATACACACGACGGTTTACACATATATAAATGTGTACATACTTACATTTTAATGATAGGAGGATACATGGGGTTTTAGACCAATTTTACCTTATGAACAGACATTGGTTGATAGGATGGGGGTCAGGATCATCAAAACCTTTAGATGGAATTTTTTTACAATAATGAGACAGTTTAACATATTAATGACATTATTGTGAATATATTCCTAATCATGATAAATATTTATTACTCTAAAAAAATGGTCATGTGTTGAATCCTTACATGTGTAAAGATGAGTCTATTAATGAGTCCATCTGTATATATTTTATGTTATTCCACCATTTACCATTAATGGGTAGTTACTAGAAATTTGATGCCACATAGTCATGTAATCCATTGTGACTTCCAACTCGAGAGCCAATTAATATTTTGAGAATGGGAATGAACATTTATGAGGCATCCTATGTATCGTACTTATAATAAGAATAAAAACCTAGGTAGTAAAATGAACCAATGTAGTCTAACATCACGTGGAAAGGAAATATAAGAGGTAACCTAGGTATTTATTATTGAAATTGAACCTCAAGGAGGAGTCTTATGTATCCTAATTATAGAATGAATCAATGAAATCATAGATTGGTCATGCCCATTGGACTTACCCCAAGGTGGATTCAATTGTATGGGGGAGTCAGTTCACACCACTGATTGGTGATTACACACAATGGTTTTCAAAGTCATATAGATTCAAAATGTATATTACATGATTGATTAAAATCCATTAGCACATGTGAGTCATGCTTAGTTTGAGTTATAAGTATTAAAAAGTGATCCATCTCATCGCAAATAGATGTAGGACTTATGCACTGGGGAGGACCCAAGAGAAGTTTGATATGGAGATTACCCCTTATGAAGGTGACTTATTTTTCCTACTTAACGCTTTTATTAGTGTTATTATATTTTAGATGCATTATTTATCCACTTATGAATGTAGAATAATGATAATCCCATCAGAGAGATTGAGTAGTAATGGATTGAATTTTATAGAAATATATGGTCTTACACTGAGGTGGATTCTCATTTGGGATTATAGACAAGTAAAGAATAATATTTATCATTTGCATTGGAAGAATAAAAGAAAAAATAATGTTTTTTTCCATCTCAATCATTTGGTTCATGATGAAGAATGATATTTCCATTGTAGATATTGGGTGATGATGTTAATAATGTTAGAGATATGAATGATATTACAACAAGAAGGGTGCCCAATTTATATCAGGTCTGAAGAAAATAACCTATGATTCATAGTTAAGGAAGGATTTAGTTTCCTCATAGTTATTTTGGGGGGTTTCCCAAATATATACACTGGAAATCATTATCAAACTCCCCAAGTAATTTTCCTGACCAATATTGATTGTATGATTAACATGACATGAATGTATTCCAAACATGTTGGGGGTGTCGGTATCACATGTTTGAGGATGTCTGGGAATGTCATAGCTTCATATAATATATTACCAAAAACAATTTATCGATCTTGTTGTATGTTTCAAAGGATTTATCATAATATAAAAGGAATTTATGGAGCATATCCCCTGATCAGGGATGACATGATAGGAGAACATTACTAGATCAAGGATGACATGTCTGGATGGTGTCACATGACCTAGTTGACACATATGGATGGTGTATGATGATCTAAATGAATTATCTAAGGGAACAGAATATATAAGGATTACATGCTTGGTGGGAAGCCCGAGAGGTGCCTGGCATGTCAGGTTGACTTCATGAGATCCAACTGACTTGTTCGGAGGAAATCACAAGACTTGGATGACATTCCCCAATGTCATTTCATTACATGCCAAAAACATCCAAGGGACATTGAAAAATTGGATTGTAAATTCTATGTTACTTTTTAATACATTAGTGGAATGGCGGAAATGTATCACATGACTATCTCTACATTGAATGGGTCATCTCATAATCCAAATGGAATGTTGATGGACTTTCACATTACTTGGGAGAAATTTCCTGGTTCTTTTGATTGATATATAAAGGCCATGATAATTTAATATGATTAATGGATCCTTATTTTCATATGCATTATATTATTTTTAGTCTTTATTGAATCCTTCATTACATATGTTTCTTATGTTTTCTCTTTTGTTAGCTTATTTGATGTTTTATGTTAATTAGTTAACATTAAGTACCCCCTTTCAATGATCTAAATGGCCCAATAGATGTCCTCCGCATGGTCTAGAAATTGACAAATGTAATCACATACTCATAATAAATTAAATCCATGGTTATTACTCATATTTTACATATAATAAAATGTTATGATCATGTGAACAAATCCTCTGAAAATTATGATTTTGTGCTCCCCAATAGTAGTCACCTGTCATGTGTGTGTCTTCATCCCTTGGTGTTTTTTTATTATGAGTGTGGTTAGGGGAGGTTATATGAATAACTTAATTGTTTATACACTGCCTTCCATGGAACATATCACATAAATTTGTGTTGGAGTTAGAAGAGGTATTTTGGTATAACACACTTCACATGATAATCATGTGGGTCTTCTATGGAAATGCATGATGAAAATGACCATTAGAATGTTCCACTATATTTGTTTTTATTAACACCTTGTGGATAAATGGAATCTAACCTAAAAATTTTTAATTATCAACAACCATTCGTATAGTCAAGACGAATAGTATAGTATTTTTCATGAGATCAATATGACCGTGGAAAGGATTTTTCAGGATTGAAGGACACTTTTTGGGGTCCCACATGGGAAGAAATTTGTATTTTCATGGTGATTCCTGGGATTGGGGAAAAAAATTCTAGGTGGATTTTCATGATCAAAAGTGATTTCAAGTGGCACATAACCCTATTCTCAAGATGATCAATGTAACGTCCTCTTGTAATAAGTTCCTTATTTTTCCCTTTTACTTCAACTATTTATTCTGTTAGGATAGGTAATGTCAAGATGGTGTGAAATTGTGGTCAATGGAAACCATTCTACTTGTTTACATTGAGTGGTGTGATTGGCAGTGGGACTCACGATGTTGTGCGAGCATTTCCATGGACAGTCCATCCACATTACTGAGGCATGAAAGGGGTATCTCATAATGAAAATCACATTTTGGGACACTTCATATAATGATGATAAAATTTTAATACACTCCCTTATGACATGTTTGACATGCCTTTAGGGGGTTTCATGGGGTTATACAGATTGCATGATTAAATCACATGAATATCGATGTATCTCTACTTCACATAAGGCTTTCTCCTATTTTGACCATTATATTATAAAGGGGTTTTGGGTGATTTTGGGGGGTTCATTATTTGAAAAGTCATGTCATTTAGAGGATCTCATATTCTATACTTTGCATTATCACTAATGCTTCCTATGATACCTTAATATGGATATGGAGGCTTGTAAAAGGGGCTCCAAGTGATCAATATCAGTTCATTAAATTTACATGACCAATTAGAATGTCCTTCTAAAGGTCATGCAATCATAGGACCTTCTAAATCTTATGTAATCATCATGAGTTTCCCCTGCTATTCCATTGTTTTGTAGAGAAAATAATACCCATGTTCATGGTAATTATTCCCTTATAGATTTTCTAATTCTAATTTGAAGGGCATAATAAATCATCAACTGTGTGTTCATTCATATATACAATCATCTACCTAATGAGATATATTTTTTACATTCAAAGAATTGAATATTTGTCACATAAAATTCCCCATCTCTTAGTTCCTCTAATAATGATTTCATAGTAAATTTCCATTGGAATTAGAGATAGTTTATTATTAAGGATCCTAGTATAAAAATATTTATTACATATTTTAATCAATATATTATTTTTAGTTTATTATTTATTTTAATAAAATGGTGTTCTATTGTTTTATTGAAGAATATTTTACTTTTGGATAGAGTGGATGGTTCTATATCTTATATTCCATGGCATGGATATTCTTGAAATCACCAATAATGATGTAAATATACCCATATTAAAAATATAAATTACATTGAATGAAAAAATTAATTATATTGAAAAAATGGGATAGTTCGTAATGATTTACCAAAATCCCCCTCTTATAAAGAACAAAAATAAATCATGAGTTAAAAAATTGGGAATGTTATATAGTGGTATCTTTAATTCATTCCAGAAGGTGTTAAAAATATTAAGAAGAAATGTTTCAAACTATGTCACAAAAATAATATAGATACTAAGATGTATAAATTTGAATCAATATATTTCTAATTTATTCATGTGAACAGAATTATTATATATATATATATTGAAAAATTCAGGACTCAACTATAGTAAATAAGTTTTCGAGAATCTGATTAAATATATTGGATGCTAAAATTTACACATTATAAGATCAGTACATTGATGAGTTATTAATTGAAAATATAAAAAAAAATATTGATATACCATGATCCTTGAAGGTTGAGAACCTTGACGAGTAATGGTAATTATGAATAAGTGATAAAATTTAACTCCATAATCATAAAAAGATCATTGAAAAAATGAATTCAAATGAAGAGTAGTTATAAAATCAATATAGAGGAATAAAATATGATAAATAAATATCAAATTTATATTACAAAATAAACATCAATTTTTAAATTATAATATAAAAATTTACATTGGTATAGTATGTGGTATTTTTCTAGGTTGTTTTATGTTAATATCAATAGTGGGAAATACAAAATCATAATTGAAAACTTTTTATTCATATAATTTATTTATATAGTAAAATTATCATTTGAATTTTTATACATATTTAGTTAAATTATACATCAATTAATAATGTTTATATCATTTTCATATTTTTATATTAAATTTAGATATATAACTCCTTTCAATTTTTTTATCATTTTTTCACTTTAAAACCCCATTGTCTCATCCATTATGTTCGATTAATTTTATATATATTTATTCATTATCTATGATTTGAATTTATAAAAATGGATTCTATATTATGAATCATAAAAATTTATAATTTATAATAATTTTAACATAGGTTTTGACAAAGAAAATATTTGTGAATGTAATTAAATTTAACTTCAATGATTAAGGTGAAATAAAGATTACTTAATGATTCTTAATATAATATTTGGTTTTAAAGTGACAATAAACTTGTCTAAAAATTATTTTCTAGTCACATATATAACATTAAACATATAAGGATCTATACTAGTTTATCTTTTATTGCTGAGGTCATGTAAAACAAGTGCAGAACTCAAATCCTTTAATGCATTCCTAATGTGTGTTTTCACGCTTACAAAAGGCCTCCTCACATCCTCCTATAATCACACCTCTAAATCCCATTTTTATAATCCATAACATGAGAAAATAATCTCCCAATATCCCCCATATATACTATTGTTTACAAATTGGGTATAATTCCAATTAGGGAATCGCTTTGGTGAAAACTAATAAGACTTATCCATAGAAGAGGTAATATCCTTCAACAAGAACATTTTTTATATATAATTATGCACCCCATAAATTATTCATAGGTTATTATTATATAAAAGACATTATATCATTAATATAATGAGATGTATTTGTTCTATTTTAATGACCTAACCTCACACACACATTTATAAAACGGGATACCCTAGCATCATTAGTTTGTATGGAGGATTACTACCTTGCGAACCGAAGTCTTTTTATATTCCAATACCATTATTCATTGTTGGTAATATTGATGGAATTTATTTTATTATGTGATATATATTTTATTTATGATATATTTATAAATTTTAATTATTTTATAATAGATTCTTACCTTCTTTCCATGATGTGAAAATACAATAACTACATTTGTGGACATGTGGACTACTGCTTCCTTAAAGTGATGTGGTTCATTGACAATATACATAGAATTATTTAATGAATGGTTAAATGATCTTATATAATATATAATAAATAATAGTTATAATTTAATGATATATCTATAAATATATATCATTTAAATTATTTCTTTTAAAAGGATAAGAAAACGGAATCAAAATTCAAGAATAAACCCAATCTACAATCTCCTTGAATGTTGTATTATATTTCATATTTCAATCTACAATAATATATATATTATGAATATATATGACATTTAAATAATCTATTACATTCTATAAATAGGTTATCCATGATCTAGCTTTTAGGATTATGAATAACAACTTAAAATTTATACGAAAAACAAAGAAGTTATTACCAAAAACATACCATTAACATGGAATTGTTACTAAATATCCAATGTAAAGAAATAATAAAATTATAAATTGTATGACATATAATAATTTCGTTCCATTTTAGATTTATTATAGACATAAATTTTTTATACATAATTTTTGAATTCAAACAAATTATGTCATGACTAAAGAAAATGGTTTTCTTGTCTTACTTGAATTGTTGTGAGGTATATTCTATATTAGCAACCTATTTTTATTGTATTGTGTATTTAAATTATTATTACATATGATATCCTGAATATACTTTATTTAATGATATTAATTTTTTCAATTGATGTTTTTATTTCGTGGATCTCATGACATGAATGTTTCTCAAGTAGTAAGGTCATTTCAGGTTTAAATTTTATTTTTGTGAGGATTATACAATAACCATAAATAATTTCATTTTTATATATATATACTAAAAAATAATCTATTAAATGGTAATTATTATTAAATTTATTTTTACTTTCATGTACATTTTAGGATATTTCTTTCATGGTGTTATGATTCAAATGGTACCAAATCAGTAAATTATTTTTTCACAAATTTCATTCTCAGAACTCATGCTATGTCACACAACTATATACTTTTACAAGGTGTATATAATTTACATTTGATATTTTATATAATGGTACTATTTCATTTTTTTTATTATATGCTTAATTTAATGTACATATTTCATAGGGAGTGGGATTAAATGATAATAAATTTGTAAGAGTTTGTTGTTACAATATCATCATTCTTCGGGATTGTTTTTGTTACGATTCCATTGAAGAAATATGATGATCCGTCTCCCAAGAGGTATTATGAATTTTATTATCTTATAGTCCATATTGTTATATTCAGGTAATTTTACGATTTTTAACTCATTTTTTCTTATGATAATTAATAAAATTTCTTTAAGAAAGTTTTACTTTATATCTATTTTCAAAAATATATATCCCCCCAAACACATGTTTTCTAAAAATGTTTTAAAAATGTTTGTCTATGATAACTACAATAAATTTGTACTAATGTTTTACCTTATTAATAAAAAAAAGTTTAAAAAAGTAATATTGTTGTCTTTTTCCAACCATAGAACCTTTTTAAAATTTTTATGGTTCTAAATGAATGTTCTACATGTAAGGATTTACCCACTTTTAGGATAATAATTTCGTTTAATCTTATTAATAATGATTTAAATGTTATTTTTAAATAATATTTTTTCCTAATATTATAAAAATTCATGTTTTATGTTGTTTTAAAAAGACAAAGTTTACAAAAAATTATATTTTAATTGTTTATAAAATGATTTTTGAAAGATCCATTAATAGTTATAAAATATATTTTCAATTTAAATGTTATTTAAAATGTTTAATAATCAATAAATGGTATTTTAAGTGAAAATAAAATTTTCCTCAAAATTTGTTTTTCAAATTAAATATAATAGATTGATTTATAAAAAAATTATTTTATAAATCAAATTTGTCAATGATATTTTTAATTAAGGGCTATTTTCCATAAGAAAATTTCCGAGAAATATTTCAAAATCCTTCTCCATAGAATATGAAATAATTTGATATATTTTATCAGCTTCTATGGATATTATCCCAAGATACAATTAATATTATTTCATTGAATGATTTATCTTTAGATGGAATGATTTTTGTGAAATTAATTTCCCTCCCATGAGTTATACCATGATAAATGATTATAAAACCCACATCCTCTATATAGATAATATAAGATGAAATTATTATGAAACATATATTTTTTTAACAAGGTTATGATATGATTAAGATTTTATGATACCTATTTAATTTATTCTATATGGAGATTATGTTTATGAAAAACATATATCATTATTGTTTAGGATATGATGAATTTTTAATACCTTGTTGAATATTCATGTATGATTTCATTGTATGAATGGTGGGACTAATATCTCCGACAAATCTATTCATTAAAGATTTATATCTCATGGGATAATGATTAGAGAAAAGTTTATGTTCTTGATCCCCTAATAGAAGAAGGGGAAACCCTATCCACTATCAGAAGAAGGGGAAGCCATGTCCAATATGTGAAGAAGGGGAAACACGATCAACGAGGATAGTAATGGGAAACATGATCCACTAATGGAAGAAGGGGAAACCTGATCCTATAGGGGAAACATGGGAGTCCTGATTCACTATGTGAAAAATGTCTAACCTGATTTAGTATAGGGAGTAGATTCTGACTTGGGATGATGAATGGTCCCATCTAGTATGTGAACCCCCCATAATGTGACCTGATATGTTTTGTAAATAAGCCATGAATTATAGGGAATGATATTTTATTCTCATGTGTTTTCCAAAAAATTACATGTCTCAGGCCTGTATTATTAATTCATGTCGTATTCCCTTCACTAAATAATGATTAATATATTATAAAATAACACTCATTGTTACATAACTGATGATTATGATCTTTGATATGTAGGTTATTTTCTTAATATGTTATAGTCATGTTATAGTACTCATTTTTCCATGTGATACATACATACCTCTTTTATTGTTACCCTTACTAATCATCTATGAAAAATATAATTCACAAAATTAGAAGAATGTGTTCATATTATTCAAATACCATAATATAATATGGTCATTGGGCTGGTATTTTTTTAATTTTTGGAATATTCATCTAAAATTATTTTATAAACATGTATGATAATTTTGGGACTCTATTATTGGTATAAAAGGAATGTTTTAGTAATCCTTTGGAAAGTTGGGTTAGATAACATTAACGACATCCCTGGGGTTATTTATTAGGACACGTATAGGTACTTCACTTAGGATAATCCTATTATGTAATGGATTTTAAATTAGATTTCATAATCTAGGAATCCAATAAGTAATTAATAATGTAAATGTGCTTTTCTTCTATGATATGTGTGGATCAGATTATACTTTCATGTATAAGTCAATAGTGGGAACTAGATGTATATATCTTTATAATGAATCTTTAACAAGTAAAAACTATTTAAATTCAATAAATTAATTTCTCTAAGTGTAAATCCCTTGAAGAGAATAAAGAATGGGGTATGGGTATTGGTTATACTACTGATGAAAAAAGATACCAAAAACAAAATGTGAAATGTATGCAATGTTATGGATGTATTATTTAGATTAAACATAATAAAAATGATTAAATTGACATTAATGAAACTTATGACTTGATTCATATTTCAAATTCTAGGAAAGGGGTATTATGTATTATAATGATTAATATCAAGAAATTGTATAAGAACAAAGTTGGTGGATTAAAGTGTATATGTATTGGAATTGACTATTTTTGTTAAAAGAATAATGAAGTATATGTTTTACATTTAGTATTTTAAAAAAATATATTTAATGATGGAGATTAACTAGAAAATTGATTTAATGGAAATGTGATATTTTAATTATAGGATGGTAACTGTTGACGTGTTCTTGTTATTTATAAAATTGTGTTTAGAAATGATATGATTGATAAGTTTAATTTAAATTGGACAATATTGATGACCATAAAACTGATAATGGATTTGGTGGAAAATGATATTTATCTATCATGGATGGAGATTATTGAAGTATTTTATTTATGGAACACATATAATAATCCTTTCAATAATTTAGAATTCATTTTTTAAATAATGATTTAAGGTATTTATAGTTATTAACATGTTTGAAGAAAATACATGATAAAGGCATTAACATGTGTCGTATCTAAAAATCATGAGATACTTTTTGATGTGCGGGGGATAAATAAAATGATTTTTTTGATAAATTTAGTGACATTTTTTGTAAAATTTTGTAGATTATTCTTTATGAATGGTTACGAGTTTGGTAATTTTTGTAATGGATTATATTTATCTTCAGATGATGTTTTAGAGATATAGGTATTCTCTCACTATATGATTATTTATGCATATCGGATGACTTGTGATAATGTTTTATTGTCAAAAAGATAGATGGAAGGACCTATAATTCAATTTATGTGTCTCCTGATATTCAAATGATTCCAAAAATACAAAAAAATCATCTTATATTCATGGAATAAGACATGATGTGGAAATAGATAATGTCACAACAATTGGTGAGGTTGTCCTGAAATCATCCAAAAATAATCTAACTATATCTTCTCATGAAAATTCATTAACAATAAGAAAAATGGTCTTGAAATAAGATTTTTTCTAGTTGTCGTCATTTTTCATGATATCAATATCGTTTTTAAGCCTCTTTGGTTTATGGATATGTGATCATTAACATCATCTAATCCATGTTCTTTATCACTCTCCATCAACACATAGCAAGTATATTTTTCTTACATGTCCATTTTTTAACTTGAAACGTATTTTCTCATATGTTGAAACATAGTTATGAATTTCATTAGGTAAAATTTATACTCGTAAATTTTCCTTTTAAATGTACGTTTTTGTATTCATTTTCTTTGATATGGTTTTCTGGGAACAGATCGTTGAAGTATTGAACCATTGACAAGCTAGAAAAATTTCAATGGTGAAATTACATTTAAGTGGTGTATAATGTTACTCACTGAGATTTTGGGAATATTTTTTCAAATTAATATATTATTTTTCATATTTTTTATTTAACACATAATTGAAAAAACCTTTTTTATATGAATTTACAATGTTTGGATTGAGATATGCATAAAATCAAGTTAATCTTTCACTACAGACAATAGATAGAATAGTTTGTGGAATACTAAACACTATGTTTTGCGTACTGATACACACAACACCATGCCCCTTCAACATCTTTTGTTATACATAAGACTGAGTTTTATGAAACTAAGATGGAATGTAAATATTGTTTTTAAATTATTATTATAATTGTGACCTAGTAATTACAATATATTATATGACTGATATTGAAAAAATTATGATAATATGGTTTCAACATGCATACAAAATGAATCCTTCTGTTATAAAATATTTATAAATAAATTTAAGAACTATTTGAGAATAAATAAATATTTTTATAAGAAAACTAATTTTCTATATAAAAACACAATTTTATCAATATATATTAAACATACTACTTTTGAGAAATTTTTTAATAAAATTTATATATTACATATTAAATAAAAAAATTTCACACTCATCCAATATATTTGACATGCATAATATAAGAATAAATCCAATATTAGAAATAAAATAATTCTTTTTCAGTAGAGTATTTTTATCACCTTTTATTAGAGAAGCCATTTTAAATATAATTTTTGAAGCATTTATAAATTTTATATAACAAAATGGTCTAAATTATTGAAATTATAATATCAAAACATACTTCGAATCATTTTTTTCTATATTTTTTTGTTACGTTTTATGTTTTTATTAATAGTGAAAAGTACTAAATTTTAATTGTAAAATGAGTTTTCAACTTATTTATTAATGTAGTTAAATTTAATTTTTATTTGTTTCTAAATTAAAAATTGAAAAATAAAAAATATATTAATACAAGTTATTTCTTTTTTCTGTTTTTTTTATATTTAATTTAGATTTAAATAACTATGAAATATTGTGCACATGTTTTCACATTAAAAACATTCAATCTCTTACAGTATGAGGGATAAATCTAAAATTAAATTCTATCTCGTTTGTTGTTAGAATTTATAAAAATGGATTCAAAATTTTTAATCAATAAAATTTATATTTTAATTTATGTTCAACATAGTTTTTGAGTGAAAATTTTATGGAATTAATTTTAATTAATAGTATGGAATAAGGTGTAAATAATATTACATAATGATTAATCATTTAATTTATGATGTAAAAATGAACCACAACATGTGTAAAAAATATTTTATGTAAATATTTATTTTATTTAGCTTTTATTGATGTATAATGATATATTTTTTATCCATGGGGGACAATTAATACATGGGGATCACTATCATCATTTCAAGAATACCAATTTTGTCATTATCCCCAATAATAAAAGGCCTCATATACACCTCCTCTTATCATACCTCTCAATTCCATTTCACTCATCCAAACCCTAATCAAACCAACTCCAAAAATCATTATCATCATAATAGAGTCCTTTCCTTTGGTATCAATCCATCCAAGACATTCCAATGGTGAAAACCATATGATATTTCCCAATGAACAGGTAACATTATTCAATAAGATATTTTGTTTTATATCTTTATTCACCCAATAAATAATGAATATTCCATGATTATATAATAAAAATGTCTCATAATTAATCATAAACTATTTATTATATGTTTAATACATATAATCAGTAGTGTTAAAATCAAATGCTATGCATGATCATCATTCATGTGTATGAAGGACTACAGTCTCATAAATTGATGTTGCTTGATCATCCATTCCACCATTCATGGATGGGAATAATGATTGAAATTCGGTTTTGATAAGATATATATTATATTTATGATTAATTTATTATTATGTAATTATTATATAACACATAAATTTATTCCTTTCTTTTTTTTGAAATATGGTAAATTCGTTTGTGGGCATGTGGACAACCGTTTCCTCAAAGATATGTGAATCTTTCAGACATTACATGCAATGTATTCAGGATGTGTTTAGGGATCTTATATGATTTATATGACATAATAATTCTATTTTGAATAAAATAATATATATATATATATATATACATATATGTCATTTAATTTCATTCATTCAATATTACAATAAAATAGAAAAAAATTCATTCATACATGTGGCCCACTATCTCCATGAATGGAATATTCATTTTCATATTTTAATATGAATTTAAATTTTATACATAGTTGTCTAAATAATATATATATTATTTAAATCTATATTTACTTTCTTTAAATAATTAAATCATGATATTTGTAATATTATAATGAATAAAAAGTCTAACCATATAATAAAAACAAAACGGTTAATTCCTGAAACAGAAAATTAACATGGAAATGTTAATAAACGGGTAATATAAAGTCATATTAAAAAAATATATTGTATGATGTATAAAAATAATGTTATTTGGAATATGTGTAACAATCATATATTTATTTTATAGTATATTTTAATGTGTACTATGATCGTCAAGACTTAAGGTAAGGGTTTTCTCGACTCACAATTATTAATATTAGATATATGCTATATTTACCCCTTATTATTTATTGGTGGTGAATCTAATTCCATGTGTCATGTTATATCATGAATTTCTTTTATGTCATGATATTAAAATTTTCAACTGATTTTATTATTTCACATATCTCTCGACTCAAATGTTTCTCAGGCAGTAAGTTTATTTACAATCTAAATTTTATTTCAGTGAGGCTTCTGTCGTGTTCACCATTCATTTCTTTTCTGTGGTGAATATACTGAAAATTATTTAATTGTATGAATTGTATAGTTACATTTATATTAATTTTCTTATCTATTTTACTAACTTTGATTCACATGGTTTGTAGTTCAAAAGTTATCAATTTAGTGATGTATTTTTTTCCTCAACTTGCCTACATTAAGACACATGTTACGCCATGGACCTATAATCGTTTACAAGGTCTATATACTGACCCTTTGACATGTTATATCATGGAAATACGTATTTTTGTCATCATATATGACTCAAGTAAATTTATTATTCCATGGGGATTATGATTCAATGTTACCAATATAGTTTCTACAATCTCATCATTTATCAAATTTTTTTATTATTATTTTTAAATAGATTTGATATTACAATAAATACCTAAAGAATTATCTTGAATTTTCTTATCCTCTATTCATTCATGAAATTTTCATGTAATATAACATTTTTAAAAATAATTTTTTCTTCATGTAATTAGTATTTTTTCATGAAAATATGACTATACTAATATTTTTGGTTGGAAATCTATTTCCCTAGAAAACTATGTTTTATAAAAATGACTAAAAAATTAATTGATTTTTAGATGAAATTTTAATCAATTTTTTTACTTATTAAATAAGAAAAATCTATTTAAATGTAATCTTATTATGTTTTTCTGATCATGGAAATTTTCTAATCATTTTATAGGACATATAAAATGTTTAGAATATACGGATTTACCCACCGTCATGACCACCATTTAGTAGAAGCATATATATAATTTTAAAGGTCATTATAAAAGATTTATTTTTCATAATAATCAATAAAATACTTTTTTAAAAGAATTTTTCAATGTAAAAGGTCTTGGAAAATGTATTATATTTTTTAAAAGTGTGTAAAATTGTTTTCACAAGTTCTTTTATATGTTTTCAATGTTATATTAAATGAAAACGATTATAAAAATGTTTTATGATTTAAAACAAATTACATGGAAAGTATATTTCCTTGATGAATGTTGTTAAATTAAATTTAAAAGGTTTTTCTAAAAGGAAATTTTTTTTGAAATTTTTTTATTAAATAAATTTTGAACAAAAGGCTATTTTCCAAAATAAATGTTATAAATCAACTTTTAAAGGGATTTTCCAAATAATATTACTTCCATTAATAAAATTTATATGTTACTAGAGATAAAATCCAAGGATTCTTGTCATACTATCTCTCTAAATGGATTATGTTTTGAAGGAATGGTGTTTATGAAACTAGTTTCCCGTCAATGGGTTATACCATGATAAATACTTATGAAACCCACTTCCTTTAATGTGTTATTCTAGGATGAAAAGATTATGAATCATATATCATTTCCATAGGATATAACATGCTGACATATTTTTGGTACCCATTTAATTTCATGGTGCATGATATGATATTTGTGAAACCCATATATTTTCATGGGTTGTGATATAATTAATGACTATTATTTTTTGGAACACATATATATAATTTCATTATGTGACAGGAAGTACCTATATTTCCTAAAAATTCATTGAGAAATTATTTATATCTCATGAGATAGTGATGGGGATGAATTTTGTAGGCCATATCCACTATTTGAATAACGTAAAACATAATCCACAATGTGAAGAAGGGGAATCCCAATCCAAAATGGGATGAAGGGGAATCACTATCCACTATGTGAAGAAGGGGAATCCATATCCACTCTACAAATAAGGGGAAAACTATTACACTTTGTGAAGAATGGTAAACCATATCCACTATGTGAAGAAGGTGTAACCTAATACCTTATAAGAAAGGATTACGACTGGTGATGGTGGGGTGTCACACTCAGCAGGTGTATCCCCCATGAAGTTTGATAATAAGATTTATTAATGACAAATTAATTATATTGAATGATACTTATATTCATATGTTTCTAACACTATTTCCATGTCTTACTCACATTTTTATTATTTTATAGTTAAAGATTTTCATTCCATTATGAATAATTTCTTATGAACTACCAATCATTATTCCAGGACTTATGATTATGATATTTAATATTTTTCATCTGATCTTCATATTTTATTCTGATACCACTCTTTCTATCTTATGCATTTTTTTCTCAATTATTTATATCCATTTTAAGCATCTGATCTGAGTCATTCTTATATTTCCGTTCCCCATGTTATAATGATAATTTTATGTAAGAGTACTAATGGGGATGATAATTATGGGAGAAATTGAAGATCATTAACCAAATTAGAAGAATGTTTTCCCATATTCCAAAGACACTAAGGTATTATGATCCTCAAGAATTCAAAAAATATAAGCTAAATATCTAACTAAAATTAATTAACATCCATGAATATTATGTCTGGGTCTCTATAGCCATTTTTAAGAAGAATGAAATTTTAATGGTGATAGTGGAGAATAGAAAAAACCAAAGGTGTCCTAAATAAGAATTGATATCGTGGATTTTTTCATTGAAAAATTTATGATACATATAAAAAAATCATATTTTAATAATGATTATTATAAATATAAATAATCTATTTAATCCTAAAATATTAATGATCTTATTGATATGGAAGTTTCATTTTAATGTAATATTGGTGATATTTAATTAATTCATGAAAAAAGAGATAAGATTATTAAACTATATAAAATTAATTACTTACTAATAATGATATATTTGATAATATTAAATAATATATAGTTGAAGAAAAATAATATTTCAATAATGTTATGTTTTTAAAAAAAATTATATTTAGGAATTTATATTCTCATAAAGAGCGATATAGAATATTGTCACTTCCAATAAGAGACTTAGTGGTTATATAAATGAGTCAAAATTACTAATTTTAGATACATGAAAATTTTAAATATTTAAATTGTATAATCAGGGAAATAAGATAATGTATTCACTAAATAATGATGTTACACCCATTTTTACTTCAAGTTGTTCTGTAAGAGAACTTCAAAAATAGTATCTTTTGATTAATGAATAAAGTTGATGTTATGGCTAAGGGAAAATCCATAGAGAATAAAAAAATTTATGATAATTTGTAACATTAATAAGTTTAATAAATTAATAAATTGATGAAAAATATATTTTTATATTTAATGAATAAAATTTAAATAGTAATGAATATTTCAGAATTAAGGAATATATTTTTTATAGATTGTATGGAAACAAATCATATATAAGTTGGTATAATATATATTTATACCTATCAATGATAGTCTATTATATGAGTTGGATACATTCTAAATATATAATAGAAAAACCCTTATATAATCCAAAAGATAAGGTAAAATTGTATAATTACATTAGTAATCTTAAAGAAACATATGTTAAAAGTGATGGTATGTGAAATACTACAAAATTTGTCTCAAATTGGTATTTATTGTATTAATATGAATGAAAATTTAAAATCTACCAATATTGGGTCTCATTAAGACCATGAAATAGTTATTGAGGCGGCTTACAAAGATGTAAAATGTGAAAATATTTTTTATAATTAACATCATTTACTCAATAAACCAAAAAAATGACACATTAGGTATATTAAAAATTATAATATAGAAGTTATATATTTCATAAATAAGGGTTCTTTAAATATTAAATTTATTATAATAACCCAAACATAATAGAATAATATTGAATCAAATCATGATATTTTTTTAACAAGTTTAGAAATAATATTTTGATAGTTTTTGGACGTTTTAACAATGAGTATTACTTTATTTTCTATATGAAAGGACATTTCATTAGGTGGATAATAAGTCACATAATAATCATGAATTTAATTTTTATAAGAGGCTAACTATTAAATATATTCATTTATCAAAACACATATTTCAAGAGTATGAAGGGGAAAAAATAGGTATGATATGGAATACTAGACCATTTGTGTACAAAATTGTAAAACATTTCAAATAAGAGACAATGAGAAATATAACAAAGTAAAATTATCAAATAATTCATTAATGTGTTGTGTGAAATAAATAAAAAAAGTGAAAAATAAAAATAAACTAGTTGGAATAAAACAAAATAGGAAACATGAACTATTTCATTCATGTGTGTGACTCACTGATTTTAAGATCAACCAATATAAATGAGTACATAATTAATTTTATTGATGTTTTTATGTATTTATCTTATTATTATATAACATTGAGTAAATAAAAGGATCTTGAAAGGATTAAAAATTTAGAGACATGTACTAAAAAATAATTGTGTATGATATCAGAATTTTTCTTTGATAATGTTTCTAAATTTTAGAAAGAATACATTGAATCATATCTTGAGAATCATGGGATTGTTACTGAATACAGTACTATATAAATTCCATAATAAAATAAGGTATTGGAAATTAATAATTGGATCTTGGTCAACCTCGGGGGTACCATTCCATTAGAGCATGACACCATGCATTTATTTTTTTTAAAAACCCACAATAATGGTTTTCTATTTTCTAAATAGGTGATTATTTCTTAAAAATATAATTAAAATATCTTATTCAATATGGTGTGTGCTGAAGCACAATTTAATGTTATTGGAGTTCAAAACACTAGTTTACATTATAATTAATTGATGTTGATTGGAAAAAATTTATGGATTTTGATATAAGGTGTTCTTTTTCGAAAAAACCCGATGGAAGATTATAGCCGCAACATAGAAATTATTTGATGAAAATTGTTGATAACTATGACTTAGTAGTCATTTAGGATAATGATATCCCATAATAATAATAATAATTAATTTATCACGATATTGAATAAGATACATAATTTAGTGAGGTAAAACATGGGATATATATTTTTTCACTAACTAGGTTTCATACATCATATGTATATTTGGATTTTCCTAGTGATTAGAAAATATTATAATAAAATAGATCTATGTTCTTTCCACTCATAAACCCTCTAGATTAAAAAACATGTTCATAGGTAATTGAAAAAGAGGTAAAACATTTAAAATTTTAGTAATTCTCTAATTAACCATGCTAGACCTGCATGCACAATACATTTATTTTTCAAAATACTTTATACATTACACAAATATACGCCAAATGACTATATTATTTTAGTGTCATTAGAAACCAGTAACAAAATATTCTAACTTCATGAAAGATCATCAACATCACCCATAAAGATCATCCCCTTTTGGTTTCCTACAAACTACTTTTTTTAATATCCTATATAAAAGAGAACATAAAATGGGCGAGATCAATTTCACATTATGGGAAAACATAAATCTAACTATAACCATATGAATGTAAAAACATGAATATAGATTTTATATATCATAATATTGAGTCATGAAATAAATATAGGCAGTTTGTAAGGAATAAGTCGTAAGGGAACACAAATCATGATAAAATATAATTTTCATCAAACATGGAATTGTGGAAAACCAATAATCACATAATATGATTTCCATAGTATGCAAGGCCTTAATGTCTAGATCATCATAGTGGAAAAATTTTATTACTAAACCAGGTTTACATATCATTCCAGCCATGTATTACAGAAATAGATTTACATTCTATTCTAACCATGTATTTGTAGAACATATTTTTTCCATTATAGACATATATGTCACATGAGATATAAATATTTACCCCATGCATGGGAGTGAGAAATGGATTCCACCCATATCATATTGAAATCATTTCTACACATGCCACAAAAACAAAAATCCATCATCATAGCATAACCCAAAAAGAAAAATTGGTTTTCATAAACATCTTTCCATCATAACGCAATCCATATAAAATATTATTCCATCTTTTACACAATAAATTCATAGTACTAATAGGGATATAAACATAACCATATTTAAATAGTATCCTCTTATATAGAGATTAATTTTTATAAAACTCCTAAACATAATTATTGATGAAAAATATCCAATCTCCTTCGAAAACATTTTTTCTTCCAATCCTGCAGTGATATTTAAAAAGAAAAGAATCTAGATTAAAAAAACTCTAAATCGGGTAAAGTATGATTCTTGTAAATAATTCATTATTAATATGTAAAACATAGTTCATGTCGAATAAGTTAAAATAAATTCTCCTCGTACATTTTCTAGAGATGTTAAAAAGTACCTCATGTGGTAAATTAAATGATGATTCCTTATAATCCATGTAATAATAGTTAAAATGGGAAAAAATGATTTTAAACAATTATATACAAATAATAACAATAATAAATAATTAGGAAACATTGATTTTGATGAAAAATATACCCCAATAAATACATATGAATAAGCAATCTCGGATAATAATAACATTGAAAAATTATCCCTTACCTTAGGTTTGATATGCCTGGTATGTATCCAAACATCTTTTATAATGATTTAAATAATTTTATTGGATTATTATAGAGACATATTCAATTATATGATATCTTATATGATCATGTTAACATTCATTTGTTATTAACATTTCATTTTCACCAGTTATTTGGATATTAACGGCTTTATGTTCATATACATGTTTTTTTGGATAAGATCACATTCCCCTTGTTTAGATATAATTATATCATTTACATAATGATAACAGTATAATATATATCATATTTTTTCATTTCAGTGTTGTATATAATCATGAATTAATGAGGATCATGTAGAATGAATCACATCACATCATGGAGACAGTACGCCTTAGGTACACACGAGTGACGATATCATTTACATAATTGATAAATAGTAAGAAATTGTATTATATATTAATAATGTAGAATTATTATCATGTAAAATTAATTATTTACAACAATTATAATCATCATTATACTTATGAAAATTATGTATTGTTGAATAAAAAGTTAAACCACAGTGTGGAAATGGTAAAATGTAAGCATGAACACGTGGTGATATTGTTAATCATAACACTGATAAAATTAAGAATTGGGTGATACTATAATTATAATAACACTTAAACATATTTAAGGTATTTTATTTATTTTATTGGAATAGAAACAACATAATACTATGATGTATAAGAAGAAGATAATTTTCAAATAGGTGATAAAACAATTATTTAATTTTTGAGTATCTCATTTTTATTTGCACAAAATGCGACCATAGGAGGGATTTTATTTCCCAATGTGAGGCTTCAAGGGGTATGAAGGTATGTTGGGGGATTATTAGAGTTTAATATGTAAGATCAAATGGGATTGAGTGGTGTGAGTACGTAGTAACATATGGTGGCCTTTTATAAGAGAGAAGAGGGGAACATTAGAAATGTCTTGAAATATTATTTAACCATAAATTTATATTAATATTATATGGTCCCAATCTCATTTATTTATAATATAATATTGTTTTCTATTTAAATAAAATATTCCAATAATTTTTTGACATGTTTTTTATATCCTTTAATGCTTATATATTTTATTTGACACTTATTTTACCCTTTTTAATCTTACCATGATATTTTATAATTCCCAAATTGTGGGTTAATTAATTACCATTAAATGTATTATTACCCAACAAAAGTTCCATTTATGACATATTTGGACGAATAAAAACCATTTGGAAGAATATTATATTTTTTTTAAAAAAAATATAACATTTAATAAACTATTCAATAATACAAAATACCAATACTGTCAATTGTGACAATATTTATTTTTTGCATTCCTAAAAATATAATAACAAAAATATTTGTTCGAAAACAATTCTTTAAATCATCACAAATATGTCAAACCATTCAATAAAAATCTTGGATTCAATAAATTCACTCAAATTATATTTAATTTAGTATTTATAATATAATTTATTTGGTAATTATAAAAAAAAGTAATTATTGTATCACTATTGTGTCATTAATCATGTTAATTAGATATCCTGAAAAAAATAAAAATATATTCACATTATGTAGATAATTTCATTATATTATTTTGATACAATTTATATTCAATGTTTTATCATGTTTTTCACTATATTACTATTATTATACTCATAAGAATTATGAGAGTTACATGTTGTCGCTTTCATTTTTTTAATAACAATGACATCATTTTCATGGAACAAAGTACATTAAATTAATGCATTATTATGCTTAGGTGATATGGGTCGAATTTTATTTATCCATCAGATTGTTTTTAGAGTTAGGGAGATTTTATTATCCTTATCATATTGTTTGTTACCCTAATTTAACTTATTGACTTTTAACTACGGTAAATACAAATTACAATAGTTACTATTAATAAAAAATAACATATTAAGATAATTTGGAAACAATGATTAAAAATAAAGAACCAATATTTCAAAATTAAGATCACAATAGTATTATTAATGGATTTATAATTTATTCCCATTGTCAAAACCAGAAAGTATGTTTTTAACAAGTAAAAACAATCAAAATAATGAGTTCTGTTTATTTCCAATTTAAATGTGAAATTTTATACAATGAAAAATATTTTATTTACTCATAAAAACATAATCCTATTAAAATTTATAACCAATTAAATATATATATATTATGGAAAAATAGTTTTGAATTGAAATGCATTGTTTCTCACTATTTATTAATATTTAAATTTCATCAGAAAAATACAAAAATTCCAACTAAATTAAATTTTGATTCCCCTCTTCCTATGAAAAAATTTATTATATCAAATAGAACATAATTTTTTTAATAATGTATATTTAAAAGGGGTTCTCCATCAAAATGTGGTAAAAGAATTTTTTTTTAAAAAAATACTCCTTGTATCCAAAAAACAGAATTTTTTCTTATATCATATATAGAAAAAAAATAAGACGAATGTAAAACATTTCATTGAATATATTAAATATATATTTCACTAATAAAATTCATAATGAGTGATTTTATTATTTTATGGATTCACTTATTTTCATTCAATTATCATTTTAGAATAAAGTTAATGCTATTCATTCCTGCCATTATAATGACTATGTTAAAATATTTATTAATCACTTATAATCTGTATTGTTAGAAATTATTTTTATCAAAATAACATGAAATTGTGTGTAGCACAATCCAAGAATAGTGATGCTTATCATGCAAGGTATACCAGTGTCTTGTATAGCACAAACTAATCTTGGTGTAGCATATAACAAAATACATAAAAGAAATAAAAAAAATATATCTCATAGTATATCGGGGTGTCACATTATTCACCCCTTAAAATGAATTTCACACTCAAAATACATTGGGGTTATAAAAGGTTTACTACTTTAATGATTCATTCATAGAAACCACCATCATAAAAATGAACACTGAAACATCATTTTAAAAAAGGATAGTTAGAAATGTAAGAGTTACCAATAGTAACAGATCACTATGTTTCCACATATAATAACATTAGAAGGAAGTGAAAAAATGGATATGGAAGAAAAAATCTAAGCATCAAATTATTATGGTGAGTGATAGAGAACAAGGCTAGGAGAAATTTAAAAATCAGAATGCTATAAATCTTTGATAATTTAAGGGACCATATAAATCATCATATAATAATATACTAGGATAAAAAAATTTCTTTGCAGAATCATTTTCCAAATGTTGAAGTACATGAGATGAAATACTTACTAGATTTTAGTAAAATCCCATCATTTTTTGTGCCTCGAAAAATGTCCACTTCATCTCTTTTTCAACGAAATGTAGTTATGTTTCTCCTTCCACAAGTGATAACTTATCATACAATCCATAAATTGAGTGATAGTTCATTACATGTAAATTTATCACAAAAAGTTTATCACAATTACCCATCATGCATGAGCCTATATATGGTGAGATAATACATTATTATAACAAACTTCATCTGATGTTTGACTTAAAATATCCAAAAATATGATAATATTAAAATTGTTCTAAAAGATGAAAAAAACTATAGAAAAAGATTCAAAAACTCAACTTAACATTTATCCCATATATATCATATGATATCTCTAGTTGGTCACATTCCAAAAATGTGAACCCATTCATCTTGTATTCTTTTAAGTAATGGTAATGACCAGAGTAGTTAGATATCCTTATTGAAAACATGCATATTTCCTTATTACAAAAGATAATATATATTTTTCTTGAGTAGAAAAAAAAATTCTATGTCATCCATGATATCAAAACCCTTTTGTCAACAATTCCATAACTAGTTCCCAAGAATACTAGGATCATCAAATTTAATTTTTCAAATCCAACATATCATTATTCAATCATCAGTTTCTTAACATAAGAGACATATTAAGGTTTATCATTACCATAATCATGTGTCATACAAATATATAACCTTACCATTAAATACATTTTTGTCTCTTTAAAACTATTCAACATATACTTTCAAATCCCTAATGAAAAAAATAAACTAAAAACACTTATATATTTCCTGATTCAATTAATATAACCATTTTATTCCAAACCATATATACCTCAATCATCAAAAATTATTCTTAAAACCTTAACCAGTGTCCATCATTCGCATATTTCCAAAAAATAATAATCATATCTTTTGGCTTCTCAACATTAAGCTTCTCAGGGTTAGTGTAAACAATATAGGAAGAGCATCACATACCGTTCACATGTCTTTTGAAATCTCATTATTCGTATAAGTATGAACAATACTCGTTCCATCACCATGATTCTATTCTAGATATTTCAACTTAAGAAATATATATTCATAATTCACATAACAACCCAATCTAAAACGTTCAATGGATAAATATATTCTAGGTAGTTATGGATATTTACTAATGCCAGAAATAAATGTGTGAGAAACACATATCTGAGAATAGAAACAACTATGTGAGGTAAATTACTCTTCATACATAATATAGGATATATTCATTGTGTCTCTAGGTTAGTCATGATTAAAAAAAACCCTAGCATTTTAACCTATACATAGACTTATTCTTAAGACATCCTTAGGCATATCCTTATAAATATCAATAGGAATCTCACAAAAATTTTCGCATCATAGTTTCCAAAGGATGATTAAACATTTCCCCTGATACTAACTATAATAACCCATGCTCGACGTAGAAGGAAATTACATCTCATTTTTAGAATACATAATGCATTACCAAAATATACCCTCAATGACCATATTAGTTTAGTGTCTTTTGAAACGTCAAAAATAATCTTCTAACTTTGAGAAATATCTTTAACATCTCCCACAAAGATCTTCCCCTTTAGTTTTCCTACATAAACACATTTTTTAAATACTTAGGAAAAGATAAAATAAAAAGGGTGATCTCAAACTCTATGTAATGGTTAACATAAAACAAACCATAAACATCAGAATTTTAAACCATGAACATAATGGTTAAATATCAAAATAATGAGTCATTAAATAAATCATGGCATTTTTAAAGCATAAATCATAAAGAATCAAAGCATAATTATAAAATGAAATTTGCATAAAAATACTATTATAGAAAACAAATAATAACATAATATGAATTCTATAGTAGCCAAGGAGTTTATTCCATGATAATCATAATGGATAACTTCCTCTAGTGAACTAGGATTACTTGTTGTTCTAGCTATGTATTACTGAAGCGGACTTACCTTTTGTTCTTGTGATGTATTACTGAACCAGATTCACATTCCATTCTAGTCATGTTTATCTCAAGAAATATATCATTAGCTGATGTATTGGAGGGGGACATAGGTCCTAGAAATCATATATATAAATCATTCATATAGTTTTCACAAAAACATAAATTATTCATCATATTATTACCCAAGAAACAAATGGGTTTTCTTTAACATAATTCCACCAAAAAATAATCCATATAAAGTGTTGTTCGTAATTACCAAAATAAAATCATAGTAACAATAGGGATTGAAAATTAACATTGTTTAAATAGTGTCAGATAAGTGGGAAAATAGTTTTGATAAAACACTTGAACATAATTCATGTTTAGAATACCATTTCTCCTTAAAAACAATTTTATTTTCTAAAATACCATGACATTTTAAAAGAAAATAATTTTGTTCAAAATAAACAGGAAATTATGTTAATGAAGCTTCATGGAAATAAGTAATTATGAATACATAAACACTTGTTAATTTCGAATAAGTTAAAAAACAATCTCCTTGTACTTTTTCTCGAGGTGTCAAAAAGCAATCTGTATGGTAAACAAAAGAAATATTCCTTACAAACCATATAGTAAATTTAAAAATTGTTTAAAAATTGATGTTAAAAAATTATAGAAGATTAATAATAATGTTACATTTTTAAGAAACATGGATGTGGATGATAAATATACACCAGTAAATACTTACGAATAAATAATCTTGAATAATAATGAGATTGAAAATATATGCCTTACATTTAGTCTGATATTATTTGTCTGTATCTGAACCTCTTGTAAAATTATTTAAATAATGTTATTGAATTATTCCTGAATCATATAAATTTTTATGTTTACATATATATGATCATATTATAATCATTTTTTCAATAACATTTCATTGTAACACTTTATTCGAGTATTAGCAACTTTATGTTCTTATTCAAGTTTTGTCAGAAAAGTTATTGTTCATGTTCTTTGGTTATAGTTATATCATTTAAAGAATTATATTTTTTAATAAATATAATTTTTATTCATTCCATTAATTCCATTAGTGTATATAAACCTATTTGTATGAAGATGTTATAGAATAATGGAATCACATCGTGGATACAGTAGGCCGTACACACACACAAGTGACGATATCTTATACATAATGGTAAAATGTTATGGAAATGGATGGCATATTAATTTCAAAGAATAATTATCATGTTATATTAATTATTTAAATTTATTATAGGAATCATTATAACGATAAAAATTTTGTATTTTTATATAACAAATTACTCCATGATGTGGATACAGAATGCTGAATGCATGCTCACATGGTGATATTGTTATTCATCATATGGAAAAAAGGATGTATAGAGTAGTCCCATAATTATAATAAAATATAATAATTTATTAGATACAATATTTGCTACTTTAGTGTTGAATAAACAACTGAATAGTTAGTGTAATAAGAAAATAATTTTGAAAAAGGTGATAAAACAATTACCTCTTTTTCGAGTATATCCTTTTGATTTGAAAGACAAGGTCTCTGTAGGATAGATTTCAGCATAAGGTGTGGCCACTAGAAGGAATGTTTGGATGTTGGGATCTTATTTGTGTATAATATGGATCATAAAAGTTTCTTTAGTGGTGTTAGTAATTAGGTATATCTGGTGGCCTTTTATATGTGAGAGGAGGGACACAAGAGGAAAGTCTTCAAATTTTATTTTATTTTAAATTAATTTTAATTTTTTAATTGTCTCCAACTAATTTATTTCAAAGATAAGTTTAATTTTTATTCAAAATAAAATAATCCAATATTTATTTTACATTTTTTTTCATATTTTGATAATCCATATCTTTTTTTTTAATACTTATTTTACCCTTTTTAATATTACTGTGATATTTTATAATTTACTTGATTTGGTTAATGTAATAACCATAACATGTAAAAATACACAAATAAGTGCCATTTATGACATATTTGGACTTATATTAACCATTTTACCAAATAATATATTTTTATGAATATTTTATCTTTTACTAAACTATTTTACATTTTAAAATAACAATAGTTAAATTTTGACACTATTTATTTGTTGAATTTATAAAAATATCATAACATCAAAATAAGATCGAAAATAATTCTTTAAATTTTCAAAAAAAATATTTCATTCATCCATAAAAATTGAGGATGCCATCAGTTCTCTCAGATTATATTTATTTTAGTATTTATAATACCATTTATTTCATATTTATCTTAATAAAATTATTAATGAATATATATTGGGTCAATATTTATGGTAATTATTTAACCTCTAAAAAATAAAAATAAATTCCTATTATAAATAGAACTTCAATATAAATTTTGATACTATTTATATTTTATGTTCTATCATGTTTATCACCATATTAAAATTATAATACTCATAAAAGATAAGAGAGTGACATTTTTTAACTTTATTTTGTTTTAATAAGAATTGCATCGTTTTTTGTGGATAAATTTATTTTAAAAGAATCCATTCTGATCATTAGGTGATTTGGGTCATATTTTATTAATCCATATGATTTTTTTCAGAAGATAGGGTATTTCTATTATTCTTATAATATTGTTTGTTCCACTAATTTACCTTATTTACCTATAATCGTGGTAAATAAAAATTACAATAGTTACTATTAAAAAAAAATTAACCGATCTACATATTTTTGACACAATGATTCAAGAAATCGAATCTATTTTTCAAAATTAACAACAAATAAGTTGATGTAATTAATTTCAAATTATTTTCTATTGTCTAAACTAGATAGCGTGTTTTTTAGAAGTAAAAACCATATAATGATTGACATGTTTTAATGTTCAATTTATATGTGATATTACTTTATATTAAAAATATTTTAATAAATGATATCAAAATAAAAATACAAAAATTTTAATAAAATTAAAACAATAATATCTCTATATAAATAAATTAGATTAAAAGAATGTTTTTAATTGAAATTTAGTATTTTTCACTACTCATTAAAATATTAATTTCATTACAAAAATACAAAAATTTCAACCAAGGAAAATTATGATGTCTTTATTCCATAGAAGAAGTTTATTATGTCAAATAAAACTTATTGAATTCTCATAAACTAGATTTAAAATGTGTTCACAATCAAAAGTTTCTCAAATTGTATTTGTTTTAAAATACACTTTTATCAGTAAAATTGAATTTGTACTTATATTATATCATGAAAACATATATCATTAATTTGAAACATTTAATTTAATATATTATCTATATATTTAACTAATAATATACATTAATATTGATTTTATTATTTTATAGACTCACTTATATTCATTTAATTAATTTTTAGAAGGAACTAAACATTATTCATACCCGTCATTTTAATTACTAGTTTGTAATATTTATTTATCACTTATACTCAGTAAATCATGAAATTAATTCTATCAAAATAACATTAAAATTTTATTAGAACAAACCAAGAATAATTTTGATTATAATGAAAGAAAATATAGTGTTATGTATAGTCCAACATAATCTTATCATAGAATATAACACAAGAAATCAAATATATTAAAAAGGATAAATATCATAAAATCTCAGGGTGTTACATTCTACCTCCATTAAAAGAAATTTTTCCCTTGAAATTCATCAGTGTTATAAAAGGTTTTCTACTTTGTGGTTTCTTTAATATAAAAACAAATCATAAAAAGGTACAATAAATCATCATTTTGTAATGGAAAATTAGAAACATAATGGTTACCCAAACTAAATCCTCACTGGGATTGCATATAAAATAACATATGTTGTAAGTTACAGCATGGACATGGAAACAATGTTCTAACCATCATGTTATAATGGAGAGTGATAGAGAAAAAAGACAACATAATGTTAAAAATCAGAAAGCAATAAATCCAGGATTATTTAAGGGACTTTCTAATTCATCATATTAGAAGGTACTGGGATAATTTTTTTGGTTTTCAAGATCCTTTTCATAAATTTGATGAAATTTAGATGAAACACTTACCTAATTTCAATAAAATTTATTGCTTCCCATTTCTTGAACAATTTCAATTTCATCTATAATTCAATTAAATGAAGATGAATTTTTCATTCCTAATGTTTTAGAGGATCATGAGATCCATAAATTGAATGATATCCCAATCCATATGTATTTATCATAAAAACATTATAAAAATTTGTCAAATTTTCATGAGTCCATATACAGTGAGTTACTAATTTATTCTATCAAATTTCATTCAAAGTTTGACTTAAAATATCAATAAATTTTATAATCTTACAATTATTCTAAAAGATTATAATCCAAAACTATGGATGAAGGTTCCAAAACTCTGATTATCATTTATCCCCCATATATCATATACTATCTATGGTTGGTCAACTTCCAATAATGTTAGCACCATATCTGGTATTCTCTTGAGACATTGTAACAACCTAAATTGTCAGTTATCCGCATTGAAAACATGTATGTTTCCGTATTCCAAAACTTATTGGATATATTCTATGAGTCCCAAAATGATTTATACTTCATCCATGATATCATAACCCTTTTTTCATCAACCCCATAATTAGATGCCAAGAAACTATAATCATTCAATTTACTTATTCTAATCCAACATATCATTATCCAAACATCTTTATCGTAACATAATTAACATATTAAGGGTTATCCTTTCGATAATAATGTGTTACCCAAATATATCACAATACTATTAAATAAATTTTTTGGATCTGTATAACTATTCAACATATCATTTCCAATACTTAATGAAGATATTATACTGAATACAATTATATATTTCATGATTCAAATAACAAAATCTTCGAATTCCGAAATAAATACAACTCAATCATCCAAATTTATTCTCAAACCTTTACTCAGGATCCATCATCTTCATATTTCCTAAAATATGTATCATGTATTATGGATTCATAGCCTTAAGATTATTAGGTTTAATATAAACAATACTCTAAGAACATCACATTCCTTCAACATTTCTATTAAAATTTATTTATCCTAATTATTATTACCAATAATCATACCATCACCATGATTTTATTAAATATATGTAAACATAATAAATATATCTTCATAATTCCCATAATTTCTAAATATAAATAATTCAATGGATAACAATGTTCTATGTTGTTTGGGATATCAACTAAGACTAGAAAGAAAATTGAGACAAATTAATATCAAGGAATAGAAACACATTAGTAAGTTAAATTTCTTATAATATTTCAATCTATGATATCATTGGTTTACCCATAGGTTAGACAAGATAATCAAAAAACCCTAGGATTGTAACCTATACTAAGACATATACTTATGACTTCCCAAGACATATCATTTGTAACATCTACAGGGATCTCAATAAAGTTTTCTCATCCTAGTTACCAACAATTGAATAAACATTCACTCTAATACCAAATCTAACATCCAGAGCATGACATACATGGAAATTACACTTAATTTTCAGATATTAATATTACATTACAACAATATACACCCAAAGACTGTATTAGTTCAGTGTCTTTGGAAACCTAAAACATAATCTACTAACTCGGTGATAGGTATTCAACATCTCCTACAATGAAATTCCCCTTTTGTTTTCCTACCTAAAAACATCCGTTATACCCTGGGGAATAGAAAAAATAAAAAGATTGAGCTCAAATTCTCAGAAAGGGTTAACATAAAACAAGCCATAAACATAAGAATGTAAAAAACATTAACACTATTTTTAATTATAAATATATTGAGTAATGAAATAAAACATGGAAATTTTTAAGGAATAAATTATAATGGAACTAAAATCATGATGCTCGTGGGAATTCGATGACGGCAATGAAGGCATGTTTTAATGTCGAAGATGTTTCGTCCATGCGGTGACTTCGAATTTTGGTGGTCTACGACGGGTTCATCTTATGTGGTGATGAGTGGTATCGGTACATGCACAATGGGAGAGATGATGAAGATGCTATTATGGCAGAATCCGGTGAAAGAGCTCACATGCGATTGGGTTTGACATGATGATGGGTCTGTGAGGAGACAAGGTGAGCGAATCAAGGACCATGTGATGCATGGTGGAACGTGGACCAACATGAAATGAAGAAGTTTGATGTCTGAATGTTTTTCATGTAAGATGGTATTTGAACATTGGATTTGTAGTGGGCGGGACTCTAACAGTTTGTGGATTTTGAGGTTAACTTGGTTGGATTTGTAACTGGTTCACACATACCCTTAAAAGTGGTAATAGAAAATAAAAAAAATTATGGATTGGAGATCATGTAGAGTAAATTGCATCACATCACATTGTGGAGACAGTAGGTCACACGTACGCACGAGTGACAATATACTTTACTTAATTGTAAAATGGCTTGGAATTGGGTTTTATATTATTGATATATATTAATAATCAGGTAAAATTGATTAACATTATTTATCATGTTATATGAATTGAAATGATTTATTTTTAATTATTCATTGAATTTGAATTGAAATGGTGTATTTTTAATTATTCCATTAAGAAGATTATTTTTTCACATATAAAATATAAAAGTGTCCAAAACTATATTTAAAAATGTCTCTCCATCAAAAGATGGTAAAACTTTTCTTTTTAAATACATATTTTATAAAAAAATAGTTTAATTTGTTCTTATATCATCTCAAGAAACATATATGACGAATTTAAAACATTTAATTTAACATATTACATGTATATTTATCTGATAAAATCTGTAAAGTGTTATTCAATTATTTTATAGACTCGATTATTTTTATTTAAATAGTTTTTTAAGATTGAAGATAATACTATTCATACCCATCATTATAATTAATGGATTATAATATTTATTTATCACATTTAATCGATATTATGTGAAATTATTTCTATTAGATGAACATGAATTTTTGTGTAAAATAATACATGAATATTTTTGCGTATAATAAATGCTAATACAGTGTTGTGTCTAGCGCAAGATAATCTTGGTGTAGTGTACATCACAAGACCTCAAAGAAATTAAAAGAATATATATCATAAAATCTTTGGGTGTTACAAATTCCAACCAAACTATATTTCATTTATATGTTGAATAAATGAATTTTAAATGAATATTTCAAACATGGGGATACAATGTTGACTATATAAGAGTAATTATATTAAATTTATAAGAAGAAAATATGATAGTTTGTGTAATGTTAAAAGGATATGATTGTAATTGTGATGAAATATGTTTTTTAAATGAAATCAATATTCATGGAGAAGTTGTATAGAAAAATTAATGCAAATTTTGTAATGGTTACTAACAAATGTAGGTCATAGACATTTATTGGAAATTTTATTTGGTCATAAGGCTTTACACATGAAATGGACATGAAATGGTTTAAGATTTTTTCATTATTGTAATCCTTTGTTCAAAATGTTACCATTGATGAATTATTCTTCAGTGTATATAATGAAATGATTTGGTGGAATAATAGAAAATATCTACCTCAAGATATTACTATTAATGTGGTTGTTTTTTAATTGATGTAGTTTTTTTAAGGATCATAATTTTTATCATAATGGTCAGAGTGATTTAAAAAAATAAAAGAGTATTTTTTCTGATGCTTAATATTTTTTAATTCATTTATCTTATGATGAAATGTGTGATAAAATATAGTTATATCTGTAATGTAATTCAACCACATGATGGGATATGTGGATTGATCCATGCCATAAAAATAAATTTACCATATATAGACCAACCCATAAGATTATTATAGATCGTTTGATAATTATCTTCCATAGAAAATCTCATAAGTTGATTGATTGTTTAAGAAAAAATTATATTACATGAGAAATATTATACATGGAAAATATAATATTGAGATGAATAAAGATATTTGAAGAGTTTCACCCCACATAATATGACTCCACGACGTAAATAAACATAATTCCATTGATGCAAGGATTTAAATTGAGTTTAATAAAGTATATTTTGTAGTTATTTTCAAAGAATTAAGTACCCATGTCATTTATACAATAAAAACAAAATTTTATTTTCAATTAGTATAAAATATGAATTAGTCGGTGACTATGAAGAAATAATTGGATTGAATATATTCTTTTATTATGGGATTTTAATGAATATTTTATCAGTTGTCCAAATAAGTTTGAATAAATAAATGAAGAAGACCTATTATTGTAGAATATCATATAGTTTCTTAATATTATTATATATATATATGTTCTTCCAGTGTATTTATTGGAATATGTTGACTGTTCATGATACCCTTCAATATCAAAGAATGATATGTTGGGGATTTGATAAATGCATATAATTTTTTTGAGATGTTTTATGTAAGTAGATCAGATTTTTTTCATCTAGATGATTATTGTTGAAGACGAAGAAGGTTGGTTCATGCATTCATGCTCTCATGATCGGATAAATCTATCGGAATTAATGGTATTAATATTGAAGTTCTATTATTACAATAATATTATTTTGGAGGTTAGGGACCATTTAAAAGACGATGTAAATTTGATATAAAACCATCTTGATGATTAGTGAGGATCTGAATCATTATAGAAAAATAAAAAAAATGTTAAAAGATAGTTGTATTCTGTCTAAATAATAGAATGTTTTCATATGAATTGAAGTGGATAATTCATGCATAATTCTAGTGTTCCAATTTTAGGTGTTTTTATTATATATAAATTTATCATGATAATATAATCCAAGTAATAAAGAATAGGTGATAATAGAAACGAGTATGATCTCAAATAAAGGTCGAACCTTTTAAAATTTTCTTTTCAGATGCATGTCTTTCTAATTTTTTCATAAATTCATGTAATAGATTATTAAGTGAAAAAATAAGGACATAAACTATTCCCAACAACATTATTTTAATGTAATAGTTTCTAAAATAAATTAGGGATACTGATTCACCTCTCCACTCAATTGTTTTGTGAGTGATTTGGGCGCTATAAGTGGTATGAGAACCATGGTTTCCACTACTATTCTACTATCTCTCATTTTAATAGAGAACATGAACACTATCAATAGAATACTTCTTCTGTTTTCATTATAATTAAATTTAAAGTGTGGAAGAATAGTATACTATTATTTCTTTCATAAAAGGGACATAAATTTAGTCATATTTTCACTATTGGAAATCACCAAATTTCATTGAATAGTGTTATGATATTGGATGGAGTAAAATATCCCAAGATATATAGAAAGTAATGAAATGAAATTTTATCATCATTATTTTAAAAATTATATAACATTGTTATGGGGTTAAATTCCCCTAAATAAATATAATATAAAAATGAAAATATTAATGTTGGGAATATTAGTGCAAATAGAAAAACTTTTGGAAGTCTGTAGGTAAAAAATGAATATGATAGAATTGATAAATATGGTAAATTTTATGAATGTTTTACTATATTTAATGATATAGTTATCCATACAAGACTCTTTAGGATAAATATTGATAATTAATCTATGAAAAAAAATTAATCGTGATTATACAAGATATATTTTGACCTAAAGATAATAGATATTGACTAAATTAATTACATATCCATTAATGACATTCATAATTACCTTTTAAACTATGCGATTAGTAGGGATCCAATGTTTAAGAATAATTATAATGAATTAATGGTAGTTAAATACATGACTTATTTAAAGATTAATGAAATATAATATGGACATTAAATTGATTCACATAGATATGAAATGAGTTATGAGAAGATAGGAAAATCATAGTCTTCATATCATTAAATTTTAGAACAGAAAAGGTAAAATATAATGAAAATTGTCCACTTATGTGTTTTAAATGTGTTCTAATTGGATACATTTCTTCAAAATTCCCTAATATGAAGAAAAAATTTGGTTCATATGAAGAAAAAAAGGAATAATGGCAATATAAGAAATCAAAAATAAAAAAGAATAAATACACATAAAAATAGAAGAATGTTAAGAAAAAGAAGAATAATGAAACTCTTTAAATTGGAGAGTAATAAGTTTGATTTTATTCAATATAATCCAAATTTATCACACATATCAAAATATATTAAGAAAAATATAACAGTGGAGAAGACGAGGAAAGTGATTCTGATATGATTTACATATTCAAGAACGTAGTCAGAGCTTATCTTGGAAAGAAAGCCATGCTGAATAAGGAAGATAATGTTATAAAGAAATAATTTCACATGATATGAATGATTTAAAAAATTCTTTTGTGTACTAAATGAATACACTAAATATATTAAACACCTCAAGGTGAAATTAGTTGGAAATTATATAATTTTTCCATTATTATAGAATATTTTTTAGTCTAACAAATATTACTTGAGAAGGTTTAATAAAGAAGTTATAAATATTTTTTAATCCTGAATAATTGGAGATTGAACATGAACAATATAGTGGTGTAAAGGGTGATTCATTCAAATATAATAATTATTGTGTAACTTCTGAAGTCTGTAAATTTTAAAAATTCCAAAAATATTCATCCACATATTGTAGTTTATATGAATAATTCTAGAAAAAAATTTGTTAAAAAAATCTACTAGAATAGTTCTAATTAGTTAATATAATGTGATTAAAATAGATGAATTATGGAACTAAAAAATTCATGCAATAGAGACATGTTCTTCTTCCAAAACTACACGAAAATTTTATTGGGTGACTCACAATTATTAAAGAACAGTAAGATTTAGAGAATACTACTAGTGTTGTAGAGACTATGGGAAAAATTTTGTTTTCTAGTATAAAATATATATTCCCTATAATATTATATGGATATATTTATTATAATGTAGATGAAAAAACATATTAAAATACAGTAACAAAAAATTAATTATTCTTATGATGCATGTCCAAATTAGGTTTTAAGGGATTAATAATGTTTAAAGAAGATGTGATTAGTATGTCTATTATAATGAGGATTGTTTTAAAAGGTTTCTGGGACAAAATTATATATTTTATAGTTGATGGGAGATTCAATAATTAAAAAGGTTAAAAAATCACTAATTTGATGTTTTTCATGAAATCTAGGAAAATCCATAAACAATATGTTTTAATCAATGGATACGCATAACATATGATAGTAGATATAATGATCATGAAATAATTAAATATTTTTTATTTTGGTGTAGTTTATTTTTTAATTGAAAGCACATAAAAATTTAATGGAATTGGCACGACTGTTTTCAGACAACAAAGCTCAATTATAAAAAATATTTTTTTTGATCGGATCAAGTGTAATTATTATATGTCTGTTAGTTTTGTTGTGATGGAAATGAGGTTATATTATCAAAATTTTTATTTTTCATTAAATGGATGGAATATGGAATTATTGTCAATATATGAGAAATAACATGTGTGAATTTGATTCAAATTGAATATTATAACAATTGTTTGTATCTTCATACTAGAGAAGTGAAAAATAAATGTCACAAAAGAGATTGACTCATTATTCAAATAAATTTTCATAATATATATATAATATAGTAAGGTATCTAACATAATTATATAGATATTATGATAATTTCTTTATTAATTTATAGAATGTGAAAATAATCCTATAGAGACACAAGAGAGTATATTCACAGTCAGCAACACCTATTGAATTAAATCACTTTTATTTTTTATAAATATAAGGGAAACAATACATGGGATATCATATATTTTATGAAATTCAATGATGGCTATTATATAAAATAAATCATGTTACCCATGAAACACATGTCATAGGTAGTATACATGTTCGAAATATACAGTATATATGGTGAAAGTGTACATTATACATTATTTTTAATCTTATCTTAGTATATACATGTTTTATCATCTATGTATAATAACCTATAAAACATATAATAATAGTTTTTCTATGAGAATAAATAAAACAATTATGAAAATGACTATCACAATGATGACCGAATTTCAACGATCATTGTTCTTTTGTACAGAACTAGTTTTCATATTTATATATATTCATAATATATTCTTATAAATGAAAAAATTAATATTCGAAGAAAAAAATCATATTTTTAGGAAACCTAATTGAATAATTAATATTACATGTAGTCAATTGATGTAATTAAAGACAAGAAGAATGCTTCTGGAGGAAAATCATGTTTCATTTATCTCTTATGTTGACCAAAATTAATTTGATGAAGCCTTAAAGTATAAAGAATGCCTTTATGATTTGGTTGAGGACCTAATTTTGTTGGAAAATAATACTACATGGGACCTTATTCTATGAGCTCTGGAATTAATATATCATCATTTCCAAATGGGTATTTTGGAATATGTTTATTGATATGGGACATTTAATTACGAAAAAAATCATGACTTTTTGAGTATGGGAATTCTCACGATGAAGGTGTTTATTTTCATGATAAATATTCTATAGTTTCAAAATTGGCATCCATAATAATTATTTTACATATTTTATCCAATATAAATTTTAAAATTTATCAAATTGATGTCAAATATTTATATTGTGATTCTTTCTACGTGATATCAGAGTGTTCTGAAAAAGTAACATCATATGGTTAATAAAAGGGTTTTGATATATGTCAAAGGGAATATGATCCGTGGGAGGATTTTTTGGAAAGTAATTAATTTAAAATTTTCTATTTATAAATATAATCTTTTAAATGATGATTTTAATGATCTAATATCCAATTTATGATTAGATTTCTAATTGTTATATTTTTCATTTAGTTTTTATTCTATGAAAAAGATTTAAATAACATTAATTATAACTAAGGACAAATGCGGCGTCGTCTCCAAGGTATTCTCTGAAATTGATTGGATAAAAGAGAATAAAGAACATTTAGGGGTGAATATTTTGAAACCCATGTGATATATTTATGAAATTTATACTATTATAGATCTCTCTATATAGCATGTACAAATCATAGGTTAAAATAAATTTTTTATCAAATATCATTAATTAATGAGAATGTGGTTTATGGGTAAATCAAGTTGAATGTTTATTAAACTCATTAAATATGATGTCTATATACCCAAATATTGTCCTTATGGTTGTATTATTGTATTTGAGGCTAAAAATGGGTGTTCACACCCATATACATAATTAAAAATCCTTAAGAGGAACCCCCAAATAGCCTTGTATTATTTGTCTAATGGGGGAATAAAATTCCACCCAAATCATATGAAGGATGGTAGATATTCTCTTCATCATTTTTTCTTGAGGAATTATTATTTTACTAAATTGGGGGATCATTACAGAATTATATACCATCATTATGTAAGAGATGATATTTTTTTATTTGGATTAATTATTTCTTTTTAAGAAAGGATGAAGTTAACTAAAAAATACTATTTTAGCCTTTATTATTGTGTCAGGATGATTGTATTTTGGAAAATTCTAGGATTTTATTAATCTTTATGTGTGGATTAGGGAATGTTTTTTGGGTTTAATACCAATCCAATAATGTCAATCGAAAACCACATATTTTTTCGACTTTGTATTTTTCAAAATCCATATATTTCATTATGATGATTAATGTGTTTTTCTCCAAGTAATTGCATGACATGAGTTATTCAAAGTAAGGAATATGTTTACAACATGATAATTCTTTTAGAGTTGTTTGAGAAGGTATGTAGTGGATATGATAACACCCATAATTGTATTTATTAAACTCAGTGTTGATCTAAAAAATCATGTAAGTATTATTTCAATGATAAAAAATGAAAAAGTAATTTATCTTATATTGATACACACAAATAAATTTAGTTATTCGAATAAAATAATTAAGCCTCATGAGAAGATTTGTGCATTGAAAAAATTAGATAATGGAATTTATATTATACTGACCACCCCATAAGATAATTGAATGGCCATCAAAAAATTATCTTACTTGAACTATATTACATTATTTGTGATTTTTATTAGATAAATATATCATACAATATAAATATATTGTTAATGAAACACCTTAATGAGATAAATATATTTTTTCATGAATTCTAAACCATAGGATAGGATAAAATATTGAAAATAGACATAATTTGAAGAACATGTTTATTTTAACAGAGTTTATAGAAGTTAGTATTGTATAACTTTTGGAAGAAAGAAATCGATGAGTCATATGGATAATAAAAAGTTGATTTAATTTTGATCCCTTTGGATATTTAAAATCAATGGAGAATTTTATGGTATCATGTGAGATATATCCATGAAATATGGTATTTTAATGATTATGTGAAGAAATATTCAAATAATATTGAATAAATTTATAGTGTAAATATCACTACAAAATATAATGTACTTTCAAAATATTATTAAACATATATATGATTATTGTGAGTTGGTGAAATTATTGTGAGAGTTTATAATACGTTATTGTATCGATTAAAGAGAGGATGGGGATGTTTATCTAGTGAATCAATTGTGTTTCTATAATGTTCAAATAAAACATATCATAATTATTTCATCTATATTCTTATTTCTAAGTAGGAATACAATGAGTTAATGCATGAATTATATCATGCATGGAATGTTATTTATGAATAATTTAGAGTATGTATGATCTGATTCTCTTCTAATCATAACATTATTTAATTGTTGGAACTTATATAAGAAGGGATAAATTTGATAATGAATTATCTTAAATAATAGTATAGGTCTGATTCACTAGATAGAGAAGGGACACACATTGAAGAATATATGGTTTCTATCTAATCAATTCCATGATTTCTTATTAAGAGAAATGCATAATTCATGATCAAAATATTTCTATAAATATTACTAATTTATAATCACTATAATTTTATATTGATTGTAAAATCTATTTATATGATAACATTGAAACATTATCATGAGTATTATCTCACAAAGAGGCCGAAACATGTAATGTTTACTATGTGTTTCTTGTCTACATATAGTTTTCCAAATAGTGAGGAAGTGTTTCTTAGGATTTAAATCATGATAGTAGCCGGTCACTGGGGTTTAACTCTAAATGAATAATTTCTAAAAAATCAAGCACTATTATTTCAACCTCCTATTTAGAGCATCTGAAGGTATTCGTGATCTTAATATATAATAATATTATTATTTCTATATTTGTATCAAGAAATTATAATGCTTTCTAAATGAATTTTAATCCCCAATACATGAATAAATTGATCTATGAGGTGGACTAAATTAAATTAAATGGATGAAATATTTCTGATAGTGATGGATTTTGAGTTTCTATGATGAAGGAATATTTATGTAGGATTAATAAATCATCCTAATGATAGTATTCATAACTGGATAATGTCATGAAAAAAATGTATTTCAAGAAACAAAAAACTGGATAAGAATATTTACGTAAAATTAGAGGATACATACAAACCAATAATGATTGTTATGTCACTAAAAATATATTTTCCATAAATTAACTGAATAAGGTACTAAAAAAAGGGAAAATAATATGAAATTTAAATGATTTATGATATTTTTTGTTTAAATGTTATTAATAAAAGAAATTAAATATTTAATATAAAAAATAATAATGTGAGTGAGTAAAAAATTGTATTATAATTTATTTTGGAGATTTTTCAACTCATATTGAACAGAATACTATGTTTTTCATGGAGAAATGAGGAATGTATGTGGATCAAAGGAGTTTTATGGATAATTGGAAGTATACAATGCATTAAAATATCTCAATTTAGTATCATTATTTATATTAACCATTTTTTTGTTCCAATGTATATTGATAGAATGATATATTATATAAATGAAACTTATATTATACTATAAACAAAATATATATATTATGGTATGATGAAGATAAATCCTCATATATTCATGTTCTAATTGATTTTTAATGGGAATGTAACATTTTATATAAAACATTAACTTTTAGAGGTGTATTTTTTCATAGTAATATGATGTTATTGGAAATAAAATTAGAGAAATTCAATCACATAAAGTAATAATAAGTTTATTGTATTCTGAAATTTAATACCAAATATCAAAATATGTGGATGAATTAGTTAATCAAATGTATAAACTAGGAAGGCACAAATATTCTCTTGATAGGATATTTTTATAAATGTTCAATTAATTCATCAATTAATTAATTTTACAGAAAGCGAATAAATAATTTTGATATTATGTAATAATTTATCAATAATATGATCTTTAATGGTGGTATTAATTTTTGATATGTTATAATGAAGTTTTAATTATGAAAGTTTTGTATATGTTGAAAAATATATTGATGATGGTTTCCATCCAAAACATAAGTGTATTAATAGGAGTGTATTCTACCGAAAAATATCTACATTTTCATTTCATTATTTTCATTATTATATTATTTAATTTTATCTAAAAATGGGGGATAATGTTATGATAGATCACCTTAAAAAGAGGAGAGATTATAATGGCATGGGTGATTGATTAAGGGGAATAAGGAAAGGATTTTCCTAATATCATAATATAGAGTATGTTTGTTTTTAAATTTCCTACTAGATCTCTAATTATTAAAAAGTTTCCAATAAATTAAAAGTTAAATATTGAAAATACATAGATTTTAAATGATCCATCATCAAATGAAGGTACAAATGGGGAGTTGAGAAGGCCTCAATTGAAACATGAATAATATTGTGTTGATTGTAACACTTAGAGTTAGAGTAAACTAGAAAATTATTCTATATAATATTCTGGTGTTTAGATTAATATTATATAAGAGATCATTCTAGTATGAGATTTCTATGAAAAATCATTTATGAGGTTTTAAGTTTTTTAATGTAGTATTTTTATCTAATTCACATGGATTAGTTATAGATTGGGAGGAGTTATACTTGAAATTGTTTTTAATACATAATTTAATTAATTTTAATAAATCATTATTACTCATTATAAATTGTTCCTTGTTAATAATTAGATAAGTACATGAGATATAGGATCGAGAAAACTAAGAAAAATGGATATAGAAACTTGATTAAAATAACCATCTGAACATTACAAAAATATTCTATAATGTGTTTGGGTCATTGTATCTATTTATCTCTCATTATAATCATTTTCATTATCATTAAAAGACCCAATACACCATCCATGATGAGAAACATTTTGTGAAATGAAGGAATGTTTTTTTAATACAATGATTCACCCCTCTTATGGTTTCTCAATTTTGTACCCAGATAAACATCAATTAATCATAATATTTTCATATTAATATCTTTTATAACATTAAAAATCTTAAAATCCCTCAATTTATGCAGGAATTAAATTATTAATTTTCCTAACCAATACATTCTAATATATTAATACTTTCTGAATAGATTATTATATAACATATTCTAAAAATAATGATTTTGTTCCATATTGAAATCTAAAATATAACTATACTGACACATATCATAATAAAAAAGTGAAAAATGAATATAAAACAATTTCACAAAAACTAATAAAATCATATGAATATATAATCAACTCAAATGATTTCTTTTCATAATACATATTTAGTTTGTACCATTATATAAAAGATCTTAATCACTCAATCCTGTGGGAATACATTCCATGTAAAACTATATTGTTTTATATACATTTACATTGAAATAATGATGAGGTATTTGATAGTTTTATTTACACATAACCTGGAGTCTAAATGAACACTTGATAAATCATAACATTATAACATTGAAGTTTCATTAGTAGGTATGTATTAGATTAACCATATCAGGTAAAATATTTATAATTTTCATGAAGTAACCTGGGTTATCCTTGACAAAAATATGCAAAAATGGTTGTGAAACGTCCCGAAGGGAATCCCCAATCCCAAAACATTGAATCAAATAGTAAAGGATTATACTATAAATCACTGGGTTCAATTTCATTTAATAATTAATGACTTAAAAAATAGGGTACACATCCTAAGGAGGATAAATAAATACCTGAACATAAATATAAAACATCTCATGATTTAGAAATATGATAACAAAAAAGTCCTTCAACCTAATTGAACTATACATGTTCTCCATTTCACCTATTTATCCACATCCATCTAAAAAATGAACTCACCCCAAGGAAAAAACAAAATTATAACCTGAACCTTCTTAACAAATTAGGTCTAAATATTTCTAGTACAATGATTTGGGAGTGATCATATAACAACTCAGTAGGAAAGAACCAAAAAATACATATAATTCTATTCCTAAAGTAGTCCATAAATTTTAGTTTTAAATACATGTATAAAAATCGGTTATTTAATTTAACTATCCGAAAAATTCATTAACCCTAAACCTCTTTTGGAAACCAAACATTTATGGATTTCTTCTAAAATTAAATCCCATGTAAAAATAATATTTTGAAAAACCTACATTAAGAAGAAAACCATAACCCATGTACATTCATGGGGAATTGGAAATCAATATTGTACATAATCATTAGGTTATATTAGAAGAGAAGAACCAAAGTAAGAGGAAGCAATATAAATACAAGCTTTAATATGTAAATAAAATAAGAAACAACATTTCCATAGAAAAACAATGGAATATACAATCTATGTAATCATGGGAATGTCCTAAATATTTCATATGTTAAACCAAGATATAATCATGTTGGATATATCTTCAGGAATATGGTTTGATCTATATTATATTTCCAATATGGATGCTCTCAACTGGCCTCACCAATGGAAGAAACCACCATGGCCATCATCCCACAACGTTGAATCTAGCTCAGCTCATCAAGAACTAATAAAACTATATTTTAACCCTCTAAAAACTTATTTGGATTCAATGATGATTTTATAATTTGGAAAAGTGATGATTTCATCACACACATTACATTAACCATAAACTATAAATGCCAATGTACATGGCTTTTCAACTCCCCAATAACATCAATGTAAAGACCAATCCAAACTAGAGGACATATATACAGTTTACCGTTATACATAAAACACTTGAGATCAGTCAAACTGTAAAATACATCTCGAGAGATAAAATCCATTTTCCATGAATCACTTCAAACTACCAAAAGACCTATAGATTTTAAAATACAAAACCATTTCTAGGGGAAAAATTTTAATTCAAAAATAAATTTCAAAACCATTGTAAAAATCTGTGTACATTTCATTGGTACATTCACTTTTAATGTATGCATTTGAAAACCGAAAATTCCAATGTTCCAAATGGACCTCCAATGATAAATATTATAATCACCACTTGAAACCTCACCTGGAAAATGTATTGAAACCATGAAAACCATTTTAAAATGATTTGTACTTTGAGAAAACATATTCTATGGAATTTCAATTTACATGAAAACACATGTGTATATGTGTAACCTATTTACATATGGATATGAAAATATTATATCATCATATATAAATACATCGATGATTATTTTGAAGGAAAATTTAGGAAAATAAAGAATAATCATATTAGAATATAATATTTCCAACATTATAACCAAAACTATATAGAGTGAAAACCACCATCCAAACAACAATTCTACTAATCACTCAATTTTTTCCATACTCCAATAAGGAAAAAAATTTAAATATCCAATTTCATTCAAATGTTTATATGGTGTTTTATAAAAATATTATCATATAAATACATTGGGAGAAATATATATAATCAAATAAATCCATTTAAAAACTATTTTTCAACAAAAAAATAGAATTAAATAAAAATTCATTTTATTAATATATAATAACGTGGAAAAATATTAAAGATCAATTAGAAATTCTCAAGCATCATATGTCATGTTTTAGAAAGGAAACATATAGAAATACCAACCTCAATGGTATGAAATCAGTACAAAACCATCAGAATTGGGATGAATAATCCCAAATAGAAAGACAACAAACCCTTATGTAAAAATAAATCACTAACATTATAAAACCATCACTCTAGAGTTCAGATTAGTTAGGACAATTCCATAATGGAATGGATAAATAAGAGGAAGAATAAAAAATAACTAGAATAAGTATAACCCATGATATATTCCAAAAAATATTGAAGTGGAAGACACTAAAAATTCAATAGGAGGATATGGGGAGGCCATAAAAATCCATAAACGGGCCATTTGAATGAGTGTCAGAATATAAAACCCATTTGAGGATTTTTTTAGTAGAGTAAATATTATAATTTCAATTTTTATGAATTCTAGTGAAGATGCAAGATTAGGCTTCACAATTTACAGAAGCATTAACTAACAATGTGAATATAACTAGCATGACAAGTCAACCTCAAATGGTTTGGAAATGTGGTGTAGAAACCATGGTCTAGTTATGTAGAACCCACTTCCATGATTGTAGATTCTCCCCAATGGATTTTATCATGGTTTCCTCTAATAGTCTTCATGTCATGTTCCAGAACATAGATAACTTAAAGGACCACACAATTACTCTTGACATCCATACTAGTTTGTAATAACAAATAACTAACCATGAAATACAATCCATATAATAATTATTTGATTTTAAAATTACCATTTAAACATATGATCAAATAGTTTCTCTCTAATAATTGTCCACTAACTGTGAATAGATAAAAAACATGCTTCAAACATGAAAAATCTTATATTTTATAGAAATATAAACCAAGAAAACATTGAAAGAATCTGTTGATTAGAAATAAAATAATTGATAAATAAAACCAAGGTTGGTATGTGGCAATTATCCTCACTATACATACATTCAACCCATTGAAAGTCAAAAAATTTCAAGATGATGAATAATACAAGAACACTCTACTCCAAAGAGATAACACTCAGAAAAATTATACAAAAATAAACTCAAATATGAATCAAGTAACAAACACCACTGAAACCTCTCAACTTCATATTATACTCTAATATGGATTAAAATATAAAAAATAGATTAAATATAGTGGTTCAACCTATTATTTGGGAATCAATTACATGAAACCAACCTCCATCATAAAAAATACACAACCTAAAAAACACTAACAGGGTACATGAACATACAAAAACTAATAATTACATAACTAATATTCAATTTCAAACAATAAACAAGAAATTAACCACAACAAGTGACATGTCGATCAAACATGATAAAAATATTAAAGAATAATTGTGAAACAAGGGATGAAGAAGGTTAAATAATGAATTGGAAAACATAAAAAGTAGTTACCTCAAAATCACATAGTTGAAAAAAAATGGTCGTAGAAAATTTGTAGAATTATTATTATTCTATATAAGTTCCACCCAAAAAAATTTCTAAATATATCCTAACTGGACATACAGATGAAGATAATTCATAGAATTATAGAAATATAACATGGAATTCCCAAAATGACAACATTAAATGTACAAAATAATTTGTTCTGTAATATTAGATCTTGTAACTGGAAAATAAGAATCAATATTTATAGATTCACATATATTTGAATCATCACATTATAGAGAATCCTCACTCACAGAAAGAGAGATGAGGCTTCCAACCAATATAGGGTAACCTATAGAAACCAAATCATCCAAATGAACTCATCCAAAAATTTCCTAAACAATAAATTATTTTATAGAAAACATGATTCGAAATATCATGAAAAATACACCCACACAAAACAACCATATTTCAATAGATTGATCAACAATTTTTTTCATTAAAAGGAAACCAATATCATCAAGTGGTCAACAGAAACCTACAACATCTATAGAACATTTTTAAAACCCATTATATCAACCAATTTCTTCACCCATAAGTCCAAAATAATAAATAAATTGTATAAAATGGTCTAAAAAATATCATATATCATCTTAACATAAAATTATGATGGGTAGACTGACTAGCATCGAGCCCAACTAGGCCCCTTTAAAAAAACCATGATAAATCTCATCCTCTAGAATTATATAGTTAATGAGGACCTGAGATAAAATTCAATGTCCCCAAGACACTCCATTATTTCTAGAAGACTTAAAACCCAATGAAAAAATGGAAAAATTTGATAAGAGCTCGAATACACCATTCGAATTGGAGTTTATAAAGATTAAAAAACTAAAAGACACTCCATAGAAACCATTATAACCATTCTAGGAGGCATCCAATATGTAAAATTAAAAAAAATAACCATATAAAGATAGAAAAAACCTTAAAAAACATGACCAAGATAACACCTCAAATGAAAACACTATGCTCATAATATAGGACATAACACAAAACCAAATCAATAGACCTATTTTGATAATATACATCCCCGATTTTAAATTTTAAACAATTTTAAATACCATAAAAACTTTTGATCGACCCACTTCCAAATTCAATTTACCAATTCATGTCCTCCTAGAAAAAAAACTTTTGTATAAATAATTTTCATTTCAAAATCCAATCACATTATCCAACACCAGATCAATAGTATCACCCACTTTAAAGCCTCTCAAATATGGAACTAGTGTTCATTCATAACATGAAATCATGGTTTACCAATCCATGTGCTATAATTCAAATGCAACTGGAAGAATATTAAAACCTGAACATAGGTTCCAATTGGTTTTCTATGCTCTATAAGCTCACAATGTGACACTAGCACACTTCAATTTTCATCGTCAAACAATAAAATGTTCATCGAACCACAAAAGAACCAATAAATTAAACCCAAAACCACAACCAGAGACCTAAAACATGTATATCATTGGAAAATAAAGGATCCAGATGGATTAGAGCTCATTAAAAACTATTCAATCTGACCTATCATGTTCTAATAGTATAATCTCATCTATATCTAAAACCCCCAAGAAAAAAATGCCTCCTCTAATTTCATTTTTTCAAAAATCATAATTGGTCATTCCTAAACTATACACATGAATTGGACTGAGGAAAAGGCCAATTGGTAACCCCAAATCCCAAAAATACAATGAATATTGTTTTGGAATCACATGGTAAATATATTGGGGTGACTTTTCCCCATAACCACTAACATAAAATGAATAGGATATGGAATATTGAGAGCGAACAAAAATATTTCAACAAAATTATAATCATATCATGATCCATGTACAAGGTACCCAAAACAAACTAAAACCAAACTAGAACTATACATGATCTTAGTGAGACCACATAGTCATTATCCATCCCCTTAACTAACATTCCCCATTGGAGAATCTAAATGATAACCTAATCATTCCAAATAACCCATACTTATCAATGTTGAGCGGAACAAGTATGGTGTGAGAATACAAAAAATCCGTAGGTAAGTATTATACACTATATACATTTAAGTTATCCAAATAGTCCATAATTGTTTTTATATATAGAAATAAAAAATGGTTTTTATATTTTATATAAGAAAGAATATCTTTACCCAAAAACCACATTCAATTTTTTACTGCATTTCAATTAAAATAGAATCACATTTCAAAACATTGTTTTGAAGAAAAAAAATCAAAGAAAATCCACAACCGAGTTACATGTATAATGGAGGATAAATAACAATATAAATATAAAACATGTTATATTAGATGTGATGAACTAAAAAAATATGAAATAGTAAAAATATAAGAATGTATATGAACCTTGAATAAGAAACTGATGTCAATAAAAAAATGGTATATAATTTTATATAATATTAGGAATGTCCATAACATCTTAAGAAGATACCATATATGTACACTATTTATAGGTATATGTTGTATCATGATTATGTCTGTATTCTACTACTAGCTTTGTAGCTCTCAACCAGCCTCACTAGTGGAACAACTCACCAGGACCATCAGCTAACTCAAGGGAATCTAGTTCATCTCCCTATGAACAAGATAGTAACAATATATTAACCTTCTAGATAATTACTAGGATTACACAATGATAGTAAATAGTGGAAGTGTGATTATTTCATAACACATTTGTCATTAACTATAACCTAAAAATGGTATCATGCATGAATTTCCCATTCCCTAACACCATCTATGTGAAGACCACCTCTAACTCGAGGACCACCATAGGGGTTTCAATCATATAAAAAATATAAAATGTGAAAACCAGCCCTACAAATATTAATAGTTTAAATCTATTTTCCATGAAACACCTAAATGCTAAAAACGTGTATTAGTGTTTGAAATTTTATTCCATTTTTAAGGGAAACTCATTTCCTTCCAAAACAATTCAAAAAACTAAGGTAATCAATTGAGTAAATTTTTAAGGATCTAAAAACTCCATTAAAGAATGAATTAAGGAAAAATATATTTCTATTATCCAAATTTTCCTCTATGGAAAACATTATTAAATGCAACTTTTAATATCACATGGAAAAAGTTTGGAAAATAAGATATCCATTTGGGAAAAATATGGTTTTTGAATGAGTAAATTAAATTAGATTTCTATTTATATAAATCTAGAAATATATATATATTCTCCCCTTACCTATATGGATATTCACATTTCACAGTAGAATATATATGGAAATACATAATAATTTTAAATGATAAATTTATGTAATAAAACAAGTATGATGATGAAACAAAAGAATCTAAACCATAAATATTAATAAACCTTTAAAAAATTTTACCTTTCACCAAATTTTATCAAAAACCCATAAATTCGAACCAACACGTTAAAACCCCCAAAACCGCTTGAAATTGAACATCACAATTTAATAAACCCATATATTACAGATACATTGGTAAAATATAGGTATAATTCTATAAATCATTTTAAAAACCATTTATCATAGAAAACCCTAAATATATAGAAATGAAAAATGATTTCATAAAAAATATTCATATGGAACATAATTAAAAGGAAATTGAAAAATCAAATATATCTTATGACATGTTTTTGAGTGTAAATTTATAGAAACAACACTATCAATTGAATGTGAATGTGATAAAACCATTAGAATCATTAAGAAAATGTATTAAGAATAATTGAAACCCCTAACAATGAAATAAAAAACTCACATTAGACAACCCTCATTATAAGGGTTTACCATGAGAGGACCACTAAATTATATAAGGGATAAAAAAGGGGATGAAGAAAGGAGGAGTATAAATCTTACCCATGAAGGAATCCACCAAATACTGAAGTGGAAGAGAACCATGATCTATGAGGAGGGGAGATAAAGGTATCCAAAGGCTCAAATGGGGGTGTTTGAATGCGTGGGATATGATACATCCAATTTTGGATTTTAATTTTATATGGGAAAATATGGAATTTCACATTTTATGGAATCTAGGTAATCCACACAGTTAGGATCTATTGTTTAACAAAATGTGCGCTAACCAAGACCACCCTAAAGTAATTACCATCCATCCTCTCATATTTATGCCACAAGGTCCATAAACCATGATACAATATTGAAAAATTACCCTTCCATGATTAAAAACACACCCACACACATTCCACATGGTTTCCTCTAACTATGAATAGGTTGTACGACATACATTAGACACCCCAAGAAGGTCACACACTTACATATAAAGCCCCCCATGTTTTTTATTTATACCTGTAATAAATATAAAAGAAAAATTGTAAAATAATGAATTTAACTGAAACTCACCATTGATCACAAGTAATCGTAATTTCCCTCCGAATAGTGTACACTAAAAGTGTAAAGATACAAATGTAGAATGGAGATCTCACAAATCAAAATATTCACGAGTATCTCAAAAAAATTTATATCATAAAATAAAAATAAATAAAAGAGAAAATAATGAATTAAAAGGTTAACTCTTTCAATAATAGAATTTGTTTTTCGAAAATCAACAAATTTGAGTTAAATAATTTAATGATTAATAGTCATGTTTTTTAAAGAATTAGAATTTTTTTATATTTTATGTATTTTTATCTAATCAATGTATAATGATGAATATTGAGAAAATATTTTAATGAAATATAATGGCAATTAATATGAATAAATTAATAAAAATAATGAATTAGTTATCTATTTTTTATGAATAAAGAAACAATCATTGAAATGTAAAATGATTAATGATTCAAAAAAATTTGGTCCATATGCGAAAATCATTTTATTTTTAATAAATTAATTAAATCATAATAGATTCATATTTTTAATTTAATTTATTTAATATATATTCAATATAGTATTTTAACATTTCTTCAGTTGTTTTTATAAGGTGTGTATGGAAAGTAAATTCAATTTTATTCCTAAACACTCATTTTACTAAAAAATATGGTTAACATGTGTTATTCAAACTTATTTTAAAACATATAAATTCTAATATTAGAGATTAAATATGTTAAAATTGGTAATATATTTTTATTAAGAAACTCTGAATTTATAAACAAGTGTGCCTATATTTTTTAAAGCATGGAGAATAAAAATAGTAAAAAATTCTCACCACTATTAAGGTTAAACCGAGGTTTTTACTAGATTAAACCAACGGATGAGGGGATTAATTTCAAAAAAAATATGTCTAAATTTATTAATTTTCTATATTTATCGTTATATTATCCTAAAATATAACTATTAACTACTTGTATCCATATTCATAATAATGTTACTATATTATTTATATCCTCGAAATAATTCCCTATGTATCCCTCCCCTCGCTTATGAAAGGGAACATATTATCCTCCCTAATTCAAAATCATTCTCACACTCAATATTAGTAAATACTGGTCATATTATATTTATATATTCCTTATATTCAACCTATATCCCCTTGTATTTTTCTAAGACCAGAATTTTTATGTATCCATTTTAAGACAAAGGAGGTATCTCAAAAAAGATCTAGAAATATTAACCAATATCATTCATTTTAATTTCTACTTAAAAATTAGATAGACCTATTATATCCATCGTAACATGAAAAATACATTATAATAAATATAATTATGGGTTATTATCATGATTTTTTAAACATTATACTACTATCATCTATCAAATTGTAATTGACAATATCATATGTGTATATGTATGGATTACCACTTCCCCATAGAAATATGATTCATTTTCATTAAAAAAATAATATAGATGGATTTAATTTTGTATTTATTAAATATATAAAATATTATTTATAATTATGATTATATAATGTTAAATTATTAATTATATTTCTTTCATTCGTTTAAAAAAATGAAAATACAGTTCATCTGTTTGTAAAGACTACCGTCTCTATGAATGTTTAATTTATTTTCTATATATATCTATTCTTTATTATTATGAACACTTATATAAATAATATATTTTGGATTTCTATTAGGATTATTATTTTTTGCATTATTTAACCATGATTAGGATGTAAGGACAATTACAGCAGAATCAAAACATACACGAAAAATGAAATTATTATCTTCTGGAAGAGTGATATTAATAAATAATTATCAATTAACAAGAGATCAAATGTTATAAGTATAATATATATGGTATATTAAGTTTGATATTTGTTCATATATATATTTACAATAATTATAAATTTATTATATAGAATTTTATTGTCCTTTTAGTGAAATTCAAATATGAGGAAGGGGATTAATGTAAAAATATACCATTTTATCAGGATTCTTTATCATTAAATATATTATTTTAAAATATTAAAATATATCTCTCAAAAATAATTTTTATTTTATTATCCTATATAAATATTTCAAATTCATTTGTTTTCCATTCATTTTCATCTATCTATATAATCAATGGTCTGAAATAATGTTTTTATGGAAAACTAACATCAGTTTAAGTTCAATAATGAATTTTTTTCTAGGTACCCATTCTGTTTAATGAATTATCAAAAATGATTTAATATTTAGAAAATAATTTGTTAATGTTATTTTTATCCTTTTTCAAATTTTAAGAAGTTTTTTAATGAATTATCTCTTAATTTTCCTAAAATGTAATTTTTTTCCCAATGATGTGATGAAAATCATTGTTTTAACATATACAAGAAAAATTATACATCCAAATATCATGGATATTATTTACTATCAATAAAAATTAAAAATTTCCAATGATGCATTTAAAATGAAATATTTGTCCTAACAGTCCTGATTTTTTTTGATTTCAAATGTTGATTTCAAAATTAAATTGTATTTTAATTGAGAAATACATTTTTTAAATTTAAAAGGTATTTTTTTCTATAATACCATACATTGATGTCACTTATGATTCATTTGTTAAATAAAAATGTGATAACATTTTTATTATTTCTCTTTTTGATTTTTGATTATGAGAATGAAATACTGATGGTTTACTTTTTTCCTTTACATGGAGTAAAATATGATTTAATGATAAATAATTTCATGATATTGTTGATTATATAGGAATGGATTTGATTATGTGATAGGTGGGGCCATTATACCTCTACAAATTAATTGCGTAATTATTTATGTTTTATGAGATCAATGGTTGAGTGGGAGGTTATATAAATACCATGAAGAGTATATGTGAGGTTATTTTAATCCCAAAGAATGTACACATTTTTTTACCACAATCCTAACATGAAATGAAAGTGTTGGAATTTAGAGACCCAAATCTTGACATACAAGGACATTACATTACATTTTTGGGATACTTAATATATAACAAAAACAGACACCAAAGGACCGTAATAGTTTAGTGTCTTTTGAAACTCGGAATGTAAATCTTCTAATCATGGTGAAAGATCTTCAACATCTCCCTTAAAGATCATCCCCTTTTTTTCTTACCTAAACCTTTCTTTATATCCTGGGGAAAAGAAAACATATAAATGGTGATCACAAATTCTCAGTAAGGGTAAGAATGGAGAAAATAAAACAAACCATATACATTTGAACATATAAACATTAACATAATGTTTAAACATCAAAATCTTGATCAAAGAAATAAAACATGGAAGTACGTAAGGCATAGATCATAATGGAAAATCAATATTGATAAAATAGCATGGGAATAAAACATGTGATTGTGGTAACCATTAAGCACATGATATAATTTCCATAGTAGCCAAGGCATTGCTGCCAAGACTATCATATTGGACAATGTCCCTTTCTGAATCGATTTCACTCCTCGTTCCAGTCCAGTATTACTGAACTTGATTAACTTATCGTTCCATCCATGTCTATCTCATGAGATATAAATATTTACCCAATGCTTTGGAGGGAGATATAGGTCCCACCCATCTCATAGTGAAATCATTCTTACTTGTACCACAACATAAACATGAACCATTCATCATAACCCAAAGAATCAAAACGGGTTTCATAATATCATCTCATCATAAAATAATCCATATAAAACACATGGATATAATTTCATCATAAGAAAAGAGAAACCATATAAATCATAGAGATATTATACTTGAAACATACACAAATGAAATAATTCAATCTTTTTTGGAAAATGGTTTTGATAAAACACTTGAAATGAATTTTTTAGGAAAATATCCTTTCTTCTTCAAAATCATCTTCTTTTCACAATATGCCATGCAATTTTAAAAGAAAAGGATTTTGTTGAAAATATTCATAAAATCATGTAGAATACGCTTCATGAAAATAAGGTGTTATGAAAACTGTAAAAATCTGTTCACACTATATTAGTTATAAATAACATTCTCCTCATACTTTTTTCGGAAAAAGTCAAAAAGTTCCTCGTGTGGTAAAAAAAAGTAAGATTACTTTCATAACATGTGGTAAAATTCAAAAAATGGGTAAAAAGGCCATTAAAAATACATGACAATATTTTTATAAAATGGGGACATGGATGATAACAAAAACCCCCATAAATACTTACAAATAAACAATCTCGGATAAGAGCGAGATTGGAATAGTTATCCCTTACGTTATGTCTGATATGCTTCGTATGTATCTAAAACTCTGGTATAATGTAATGACTCGGGTTTTGGGGTCCATTACATTGTGAAAATCTCATTTTGGGTTTTCAGGTATGGGAATCACGGTGGTGTAGGCCTACCGGTAGCCTTAGCCTACCGTTAGCAGGCCTACCGGTAGCTCAGTCTACCGCTGGCCGCAGCCTATCGGTAGCTCGGCCTACTGGTAGCTGCAGCCTACCGGTATCTCGGCCTACCGGTATCTGCGGCCTACCGGTAGCTCGACCTACCAGTAGCTGCAGCCTACCGGTAGCTGCGGCCTACCGCTGGCTCTAGCCTACCCCACGGGTTATTTCCAGTAGCCCTCCTTTTTGCGCAAATAGGGTTTTAAACCCTATTTGACCTATTTGAGCGTGTTTTAAAGACCCATAATGCACATAAGAGTTTTAATTAAATACGTAATTAATTAATGAGTCAGTTTAAAACACTCAAATTCCTTTAATGATGAGTGGAGTCGCGTGATCAACCCACGACCCCTACGCCTTATGCGGTTTCGTGTTCTCACCTCAACCGTCTGCGGATCTTATAAACTAAGGGTAAATTCATGGTTTCTACTTTCTTCGATCGCAGATTTTCACAAAGGGCTTCTGGTGCATCGAGCGCACCGCATCGTTATCCGTAAAGTTCCGCGCCCGGCCTAAACGTCGATCATCTATCAATAAGTAAGGAATTTCTCCTTCGCCTCTCTCTTTTGTGTATCATGCTGGGTGGGTGTGCTTCTGTTCTATAGAATTGGACAAACCAAACCGAAATGAAGATAATGAACTGGATTCTATAAAGAAAGAAGGGGGGTTGTGATCGTTGATGTTGTTTATATTATGGCCATCTTGTTGAGTCGTGCTGGCTTATGTATTCTGAAAATCGAGGTCGTTGGTGGTCGTTGTTTGTGCACTAATGAACCCGTGATGATGTTTTAAATGGCTTATTGTGGTTGTAAACTCCTGCAGTGAAAAGTAAATTGGTTAATCACGTATATCCGCCCAGATAAATTGAGGCACCAAGATCAATCCTTCTGTGATAACCCTAGTTAAAACACAAGAAAATTGAAATAATGGAGCGTGTTAATTTGTTTAAATCTGAAAATACCAGCATGACCCTGACTTGTGTTGATGGTGGTAGTTGGTTTTTTTTTTCAGGATGATTTCTGGAAATGTGGAAGGGGATGGGATTCCCTGTCTTTATACTTTCGTTGGTTGTGAGTTTTAAGACCGGGTGGGTACTTGTTTATATCACGAAGTGGGCTGGGATCCTCTATTGTTGGGAACCCAGTGTGGGCATTGCAGTTGATGCATGACCATTTACTTTCCTGGACTTGTGCTTATGCCTACTAGTTTCCCGGTAGTGCTTAAACATAATTAAACATTATTACTAAACATGAAACAAGAATAGGACAAATGGGTTTTGTTGGAGAGAGTCGTGACTTGTGACTTGGATGCAGTGGTGTTGTGTTTTGTAGGCTGGTTAGGAAAACATAATCTTTGGGTGAGTGGTGTTACCTATATATATACTTGTACCTTTGTGTTTCTTATTCACGCCCCACCCTAGTTGAGCACTTAGTGCCGAACACCCCCATTTCATGGGGTAGGGTGTTTTTTCCAACACTACTCTTAGTGGATGGTTATTAGCTCCTTTTCTTCTCCCTTTCCCGGATATCCCAAGTATCTTCGGGCAGGCTATGATAGCCTGAGGTCCACTATTAGCGCAAGAACCATCGGGCGGGGCAGTGTGATGGTTGGCCAAGTTTGTGCTACAGGTGGTTTTCCAAGAATCTTCAGGATGAGGCCCAGGTGTCTTCGGGCGTGGAAGTGGATCTTCTGGACCATGTGTCTTTGGGCCTGGTGGTGGTTGTTATGGCCTAGGTGATTGCAGGCATGGTTACGTGTGACAGTTGTGGCCCAGGTGTGTGCAGGCGGGATTTTGGCAGTGGGACTGCGGTGACAGAATGGCGACATTGGTCCGATGCATAGGATGTCCCAATAAACAGTGGGAAAGTGGGCGCGGTGTACCAAAACACCGATGTGCTCTGATTATATATATATTAATTGACATGCGTTATTTGGGGAGTGTGCCTTGGTGAGGCCTGGGGTGGATAGTTTACCTTGATAGGTGTTTGGTTTACTCCCTTTTCTCACATGACTTTAGCATGTTCCCCCACTTGTGCATGAGAGTCTTTGGTTTTCCCTACTGAGTGTACTTGTATGATCACCCTATGTATATAAAACTACTTTCAGGTTTCTAGGAGGAGTTCAGGGATCACACAGGACCATACTAGCTCGGACCTTTGAGGCAGTATCAGTTGTTGCTTTTTCTCTTTGGTACTTACCTTTGTAGTCACCTTTTGTACTTTGTGGATTTACTTTTGGAACACGCATGTGGGAAAGGTTTATTTTATTTTCTTTTTTGTTTTACTTTTCTGTTACCATGGTGTTGTTGAGTTTGATCATCTCGTCTCTCGATCTTATAAAACAAAAAGTGTTAATGCCTTCCATTTGTGAGAAATTTCAATACCCTTGGTGCTAGTCGCCACTCCGGGACCTATTGAAGGCGGGTCTTGGGGGTCATTATCTCTCCTTCAACATAAAGAAGGAAGGGCGTGGAAATCTGCTGACTCTTCCCTCCTTTTGGTGAAGGTGGGTTGTGACAGAATGGTATCAGAGGTGATGGTTGAGAGATAGGATGGAGTTTGGGGTTGGGAACAGTGAGGATTTCATGGGATGGTATGGAAATAGTGTTGGGTGACCTTGGCGCGTGAATTAGGCCAGGGAAGACCGGCTAGGACACGGGATTTTAGTCCCCCCCCCTCCCCGTGATCCTATGCAAGGACTCTAGACCTACCGCACGACCAAGTGAGGCCACACTGATTACAGGGTAGAGACCCTCAGAATGGTACATGCATCATAATGACTTGTGTTATTATGTTTCTGGGATGTCTTGGGAATTAAGAATAAATTAAAATTTTAAGAAGTTTTAAGAACGATATTCTTCACAACATGTTCTTAGGAATTCCTTGTTTACCTTGCATTTATGGCACCCGGAAGGCGACCATGTGTGGTACAGGGGATAGAGGCCCCGGAGACTACATTGGCCGATCGGCAGAGAGCTGATCGAGAGGAAGAGGACGACTAGTGGAAGAAGACTCTTCGGGCCTTCCAGCGACAGGCCCTCGAGAAGTATGAGGGAAGCACCTCCGACATGAAGACAGAAGGCTGAATAGAGGATCTAGTTATAGCTTTCGGCCAGATTCGGGCCCCGGCCGAGGACTGGGTTTCGTCTGGCCGTCAGCCAGATGCGGAGAGCAGTGCGTTAGTGGTGGACGCTTTACCTGGGGGAGAGGAGAGAGTCTGAGGTGGCTTGGGTGGATTTCGAGATGGAGTACTGGGCGGAATTTTTCTCCTCGACGATGAAGGCAGAAACGAGACATGATCAACTCTCCCTCCTGCAGGGGAGTATGTCCGTAAGGGAGATAGGGATCACGTTCAAGGACCTCCTACATTTTTTCCGGACATCTTTCTTGACGAGGAGACTTGGGAAAGACGTTTAGAGGAGGCGCTCCGACCCTCCCTCCAGTATGTTGTTACCCCCCTTTACCCTGCTAACATACTTGGAGATCCAGAAGAAGGCTGAAGTGGTGGAGAGGATGCATGCTCTAAGAGGAGTGTCACGAGAGGGGATCCAGCTGGGACCATCAAAGGGAAAGGCCATCGGCACCAGGCCTCTAGCATCAGGACCCTCCAGGTTCCGACCGGCATGGAGCAGACCGCAGCAGTTTTAGTTTCGATCCCCCGGCCCTCGCCCTTTCCCTTCGGGCCCGGGACCGTGGTGCTTCGTCTGTGGGAGCCCTGGACATCTCCGGAGTCAGTTCCTGGACCGGGTGAAGTACGCCGATGGCAGACACCTCCCGCACCCACCCCAGCAGCAGCTTCCAGCCAGACCTTTCCAACAGCAGCATGGACAGCGAGCTCCCGTTCCTCCGAGGGCAGACATAGGAGGAGGATGCTGAACTCAGGGCGCACCTCAGGGACCTCGACCGGGGCATGGTCGGGGAGTTGGCCGACAGCTGAGGGGCAGGGGAGCTGGGCGTGGACAGTTACACGCCGTAGAGGCAGCAGTTCCAGTAGGGCCAGAGGTTGTTCGAGGTACGATCAGTATTTTTAGCACTCTTGCCTATGCCTTGTTCGATATCGGAGCTTCGCACTCCTTTGTTGCACCAAGTCTAGCCTGTGCCATGGGTTTAGATGCAGAGAGACTTCCAGAGCCCCTGGTGTTGAGCACACCAGTCGGAGGTCAGACCAACTTGTTTTTTGTTTGTCGGGGATGTAGACTGATGATAGGGCCACATCAGTCAGTTTGGGATCTTCTCCTACTACAGATACAACCATACGATGTCATCATAGGAATCGACTGGCTATTCTCTATGTGTTACGTCATCGACTGTCTCCGAAGAAGGGTGGTATTCTTGGACTCAGACGACCGGCGTGTTACCTTCACCGGTGAGTGGGCGGTCAGAATGGCAACAGATGAGAGGAACCCCTCCTCTCCTTGTTGGCTGAGATGACAGTGGAATCCGTAGATGCTGAAATGGTGTAAGTGCCAGATATCGTCTGTGTGTTTATGGACGTCTTCCCTGAGGAGGTGACGACACTATCTCCTCAGTGTGATATCGAGTTTGGGATAGACCTACAGCCCAGCACTCATCTGATCTCGATGGCTCCTTACCGGATGTCACCTTTAGAGCTACGGGAGTTGCGGATCCAGATTGACGATCTTATGAAGAAGGGTTATGTTCGCCCAAGTGCGTCACCGTGGGGCGCTCCAGTCTTGTTCGCAAAGAAGTCAGATGGTGGTCTCAGGTTGTGCATCGACTACAGGAGGCTGAATCAAGTGACAATCAAGAATCGGTACCCTCTTCCGAGGATAGGCGATCTCTTCGACCAGCTGAAAGGGGGTGGGTGGTTCTCAAAGATTGACCTGCTATCTAGGTATCACCAGCTAAGAGTGAAGGAAGGCGACATTCCGAATACGACATTTAGATGCAGGTATGGACACTTCGAGTTCGTAGTCATGCCCTTCGGCGTTACGAATGCCCCAGTTGTGTTCATGGGGCTTATGAACTCCATCTTCTGGTAGTACCTGAATCGGTTCATGGTCGTGTTCATCGATGACATCCTGGTCTACTCATGATCAGAGGAGGACCATGAAGACCACTTGAGGATGGTTTTGGAGGTCCTCCGACATCATCAGATCTATGGGAAGTTTTCTAAATGCAAGTTCTGGTCACGAGAAGTGAACTTCCTCGGGCACGGGGTGTCTGAGCAGGGGGTAGCGGTGGACCCATCAAAAGTTGAGTCAGTTGTTTATTGGGAAACACCCAAGAATGTGGCAGAGGTTCATAGTTTCCTTGGGCTGGCAGTTTACTATCGTTGGTTCGTACCCAACTTCTCTCGAGTTGCGGCCCCTTTGACAGCCCTGACCAAGAAATACCAGGTTTTCGTGTGGAGCGAGCAGTGCGAGTCAGCCTTAAGCTATCTAAAGGAGAAGTTGGTTAGTGCCACAGTGCTGAGATTACCAGAATAAGGGGTGGCCTATGAGGTGTTATGTGATGCTTCATGACAGGTCCTGAGATGCGTGTCGATGTAGTGACATGGGGTGATCTCTTATGGGTCCAGGCAGCTACGCCCCCATGAGCGTAATTACGCCACCCACGACCTGGAGGTTGCAGTGGTCGTTTTTGCGCTAATGTTATGGTGGCACTACCTCATAGGGGAACGCTTTGTAGTCTTCACGGATCACAAAATCTTGAGGTATATCTTCTCCTAGCAGGACTTAAACTTGCAACAGCGGAGATGGGTGGAGTTCCTCCTGGATTACAACTTTGAGATCTTTTATACTGAGGGCAAGGGAAATGTGGTGGCTGATGCCTTGAGCAGAAGGACGCAGAAGGATGCGGTCCGAGAGTCTGTGGATGCCTGGAAGGGAATGGAGGAGTTGGCTGCCTTACACATGTATATGATGATGGATAGCAGCAGAGGCTGCCTATATCAGATGATAGTGTAGTCATCTCTGTTTCGACAAGTGGAGGAGTCTCAGTGGGGAGACCCTTAGTGCGAAGTGATGCGTGACCGAGTTGACCAGGGCAATGCTCCGGAAGGATGGACAGAGGATGGTCAGAACCAGATGCTTTTCTAGAAAAGGATTTTTTTTCCAGGAGTGATTCGTGGCAAGGTTCTTAGTGAGTTCCACAACTCACCCCTGGAGGTACACTCAGGAGTTTCCAAGATGTACCAGGGATTGAAGAGGCAGTTCTGGTGGCCCGGAGTTAAGAGAGAGGTGGTAGAGTATGTGGCCATGTGCTTAGTGTGTCCGCAAGTGAAGGCTGAAGAACGAGTTCCAGGTGGCCTACTACAGCCCCTAGATGTCCTCAAGTGGAAGTGGGATGAGATATCAATGTATTTCGTCATGGGACTACCCAAGGTCCAAGGGGGATACGACGCCATCTGGGTGGTAGGGGACATGTCGACAAAATTGGCTCACTTTCTGGCAATCAGATAGTCGAGTACTGTGGATGCTTTGGCACGAAATTTCATGGATGAGGTGGTGCGGTTGCATGGAGTTACGAGGTCTATAGTCTTGGATAGGGATGCATGGTTTACCTCACAAGTCTAGAGAGGATTGCAGCAAGCGTTTGGAACCCAGTTACTCCTTAGCACTGCTTTCCATCCCCAGATAGATGGACAAACAGAGTGCACCATCCAGACCTTGGAGGATATGCTACGGGCATGTGTTCTCGACTCAAGAGGATCATGGGTGCGACACTTGCCCCTAGTAGAGTTAGCCTACAATAATAGCTATCAATCTACCATTGGTATGGCCCCGTTTGAAACCTTGTATGGGAGGGCAATCCGTTCACCTATGTTGTGGGCTGAAGTCAGAGAGGCAGGCATCCTTGGCCCGGAGGTGGTGCAGAACACAACAGAGAAGGTTCAGCTCATACGGGAAAGGATGAAGGCGGCCCAGGACTGACAGAAGTTGTATGCTGATACCAGGAGGAGGCCCTTGGAGTTTGAGGTTGGTGACCATGTGTTCTTGAAGGTCTCCCCTCGGCGTGGGCAGCAGAGGTTCGGCAAGGGGAATAAGCTTTCCCCCAGGTTCATCGGACCCTTTGATGTGTTTCGGCGGGTCGACGAGGTGGCTTATCAGTTATCGTTGCCACCGCTGCTACTGAGGATACATGGTTCCTTCCATGTGTCCCAGCTCCGTCGGTATCTGCACAACGATTCACACGTCCTTGATTGGGGTGAGCTGGACATTGAGGATGACGTGACCTTTATGGAGAGACCAGTGATGATCGAGGATTGCAAGTAGAAGGTGCTTCATGGGAGAACCAACCCCTTGGTTCGTGTGTTGTGGAGACATGGTGGGCTTGAGGAGAGTACGTGAGAGAGGAAAGCACAGATTCATACCCAGTACCCAGAGTTTTTTTGAGTTTGTTCCTTGTTGTACCTGTTGTTGTAGAACGTTTTGTCTTTTGGCTATGAAATGTACTAGTTTTCATTCCCCTGTTTGTGTGTGAAAAGCCCTGGCTATGGGGAGGAGTGAACCCGAACCCTAATGAAGACGCATTAAAGTGGACACGATCAAACCTATGTGGGCGATTCAGTGCCGCCCAAAGCCGATAATATCTTGACATGGGGGAGGAGACTCCCCAACCCACACACCTAGACAGTTTTGCATGGTATGTTGCTTGGTTCATGGCGGGGAAATGTTTTAGTTAGCATGGGTTCACTCCTAAGAGGTATATTTCGAGGTGGTTGTTCGGACCCTCTCTTCCCTTCTAGTTTTGTTTTGATTCTCGAGGACGAGAATCGTTTAGGAGGAATCTGATGTAAAGGCCCAGGTTTTTGGGGTCCATTACTTTTTTAAAATCTCGTTTTGGGATTTTGGGTCTGGGAATAATGGTGGTGTAGGCCTACCGGTAGCCTTAGCCTACCGGTAGCAGGACTACTAGTAGCTCGGTCTACCTGTGGCAGCAGCCTATCGGTAGCTCGGCCTACCGGTAGCTGCGGCCTACTGGTAGCTCGGCCTACTGGTAGCTGCGGCCAACCAGTAGTTGTGGCCTACCGGTGGCTGCAGCCTACCGGTAGCTCAGCTACTGGTATCTGTCACCCACCAGTAGGACTCAGCTACCGGTGGCTCTGGCCTACCATGCGAGTTATTTCCAGTAGCGCTCCTTTTTGCGCAAATAGGGTTTTAAACCCTATTTTGACCAGTTTGAGCGTGTTTTAAAGACCCGTAACACGCATAAGAGTTTTAATTTAATACTTAATTAATTAATGAGTCTGTTTAGACCACCTGAACCCCTTTAAGGAAGAGTGGAGCCGCGTGATCAACCCACGACCCCTGCGCCTTACGCGGTTTCACGTTCTCACCTCAACCATCCGCGGATCTTATAAAATAAGGGTTAAGCTGTGGTTTCTCCTTTCCTCGATCACGGAATTTAACAAACAGTTTCTGTTGCATCGGGCGCGCTGCATCGTTATCCGTAATGTTCCACACCCGGCCTAAACGTCGATCATCTATCAACAAGTAGGGAATTTCTCCTTCGCCTCTCTCTTTTGTGTATTATGTGGGGTTGGCGTGCTTCTGTTATGTAGAATTGGACAAACCAGACCTAAATAAAGATAATGAGCTAGATTATATAAAGAAAGAAGGGGGTTGTGATCATTGATGTTTTTTATATTATGGCCATCTTGTTGAGTCGTGCTGGCTTATGTCTTCTGAAAATCGTGGCCGTTGGTAGTCGTTGTTTGTGCACTAATGAACCCCTGCTGATGTTTTAAATGGATTTTTGTGGTTTTAAACTCCTGCTGTGAAAAGTAAATTGGTTAATCACATATCTCGGCCCAAATAAATTGAGGCACCAGGATCAATCCTTCTGTGATAACCCTGGTTAAAACACAAGAAAATTGAAATCATGTAGTGTGTTAAGTCGTTTAAATCTAAAAATACCAGCATGACCCTGACTTGTGTTGATGGTGGTAGTTGGTTGTTTTCTTTTTCAGGATGATTTCTGGAAATGTGGAAGGGGATGGGATTCCGTGTCTTTATTCTTTCAGTGGTTGTGAGTTTTAAGAATGGGTGGGTACTTTTTATATCACGAATTGGGTTGGGATCCTCTGTTGTTGGGAACCCGGTGTGGGCGTTGCGGTTGATGCTTGACTGTTTACTTTCCTGGACTTGTGCCTATGCCTACTAGTTGCCCAGTAGTGCTTAAACTTAATTAAAAATTATTAATGAACATGAAACAAGAATGGGAAAAATGGGGTTTGTTGGCGAGAGTTGTGACTTGTGACTTGGACACAGTGGTGTTGTGTTCTGTAGGCTGGTTAGGAAAACCTAAGCTTTGGGTGAGTGTTTGTTACCTATATCTATACTTGTAGCTTTTTGTTTCTTATTCGTGCCCCACCCATGTTGAGCACTTAGTGTCGAACACCCCCATTTCATGGGGGAGGGTTTTTTTCCCAACACTACTCTTAGTGGCTAGTTATTAGCTCCTTTTCTTCTCCCTTTCCCGGATAGCCCAAGTATCTTCGGGCTGGTTGTGATGGCCTGAGGTCCATTTTTATCCCAAGAACCTTCGGGCGGGGCAGTTTGACGGTTGGCCTGGTGTGTGCGGCAGGTGGTTTCCCAAGCGTCTTTGGGATGAGGCCCAGGTGTCTTTGGGCGTGGAAGTGGATCTTCTGGCCCAGGTGTCTTCGGGCATGGTGGTGGTTGTTATGGCCTAGGTGTTTGTAGGCATGGTTATGTGTGACAGTTGTGGCCCAGGTGTGTGCGGTCTGGATTTCAGCAGTGGGACTGCAGTGACAGAATGGCAGGATTGGTCCGATGTGTAGGATGTCTCAATAACCAGTGGGAATGTGGTGTGGGGTACTCAAACATCGATGTGCTCGGATTATATATATATTACTTGACTTGTGTTATTTGGGGAGTGTGCCTTGGTGAGGCCTGGGGTGGATAGTTTACCTTGATAGGTGTTTGATTTACTCCCTTTTCTCACGGGACTTTAGAACATTCCCCCACTTGTGCACGATAGTCTTTGGTTTTCCCTACTGAGTGTACTTGTATGCTCACCCTACATATATAAAACTGCTTTCAGGTTTCCAGGAGGACTTCGGGGATCACGTAGGACCATACTAGATCAGACCTTTGGGGCAGTTTCAGTTGTTGCTTTTTCTCTATGGTACTTACCTTTGTAGTCACCATTTGTACTTTGTGGCTTTACTTTTGGAACATGCATGCGGGAATGGTTTATTTTCTTTTCTTTTGGGTTTTACTTTTCGGTTACCTTTATGTTGTTGAGTTTAATCATCTCGTCACTCGATCTTATAAAAATAGGGGTAATGCCTTCCATTTGTGGGAAATTTCTATACCCTTGGTTCTAGTTTCCACTCCGGGACCTATTGAAGGCGGGTCTCTGGGGTCATTATCTCTCCTTCAACTAAAAGAAAGAAGGTCCTGGCAATCTGTTAACCCTTCCCTCCTTTTGGTGAAGGAGGGTCGTGACATATAATGATTTAAATAATTTCATTGACTTATTAAAGAATCATATTAATTGTTATGATATCATATATGTTTTACTTATTACTTTATATTACTCGTTCTACTGTAAATTCGATGTAAAAGAAATAATTTTGGGTAAAATCTTTTCATTTATTGTATGTGTTTCAAATTGTTGTTCTTGATATTATTAATTATGTCTTAATTTAATTTATTCCAGAATTTAAATTATGATTTTTATATAATATAAATTCATAATATACATATATATATTATAGATCGATAAATGGAATGAAATACACCATTCATGGAGACGGTAGGTCGTACGTACGCATGAACTCTGATTTCGTTTCCTTATTGAATTGCATGGAATTAAGTAGATGTCATACATACATATATATATATTCATAAATCTAGTATCATTATTATGTAATATATTTCATTATTACTTATTATATATACATTATAATCATTCATGAATGGTTAACATGGAGAATGAATCTCATCGCGTTGTGGAGACGGTAGTCCGTACGCATGCACGAGCGATGATATCATTCCCATGATCGTGGAATATTATTTAAGTGTATGTATAATATTTTAGAATCAATATTACTTTACAATAATAATATATAGTAATTTATTTACAACATTATACCCATCCAAGTAAGGTGGTGGTCGAAAACAGATTACACCACGGCGTGGAGATGGTATTCTGTACGTACGCATGGGCGATGATTTTGTTTTCCGTAGGATGGATAGAAGGTTAAATAAGGTTGATTAATATTTATAATGACATATAAGTATATATATAATACTGATTTTATTACTTTATAATGATACAACTAATGAAGAAGAAATAGAAGAAGAAAGAAACTTGAGAGAATCGGAAGAAGAGATTACCTCTTCTTCGACGCACCTCCTTTAAGCTTCCTCTTAAGGAAATAGAGTTGGACTTTTGAGAAGACCAAAACCTCCAGAATGTTTCTAGGGAAGTGAAGAAGAGAAATGGGCAGGGGTTGTCCAAGATTCAATGCTGAAAAGGGTGTGAAGAGATAAGGAAGGGGTGCCCTTTTTATAAGGGGGAGAGGGGAACCTTTCAAAAAACTTAAAATATTATTTTATAATAAAGTCGTATTCAGTTTATAATAGCTAAAAATTGAATTATCTCTACGATAAGGTGTGGTGGGTCTAAATCCTCTCAACCAATATATTTTAGATAGGTTTGGGTCATTATATTAACATTATCGTTTAGTTTTAACTCTTAGTTAATTAGATTGACATTTACCATGTCACTTTGTATTTTTATATTATATAGTTAATAAACATACCATATACATCCAAGAGACCCCCAAGTTGTCCATTAATGATACAAATATAATGATAAAAGTATCGTGGACGAACCTTAGATTTTTAGGAATAAAATAAACAATTAATAATATAATATTTGTTTTAAAAACTATTTTATGTTAATTTTGACACTATTTGGTAATTGATTTTTGTGAAAATCATAACAGCATTATTATTTCTAAAATATTTAATTATATAAATACTAACATGTATTATTTACCAATAAAATTAATTTAATTCATAAAAAGTCTAAAATTACATTTATTTGTATTTTTATAACATCAATTATGCTAATATTTCATGAATAAGATAATTACGGCATCATCATTGTGTCATAAATAAATTAAATTATTTAATGTCGAAAAATTAGAAATAAATAACCATTATTTAGGAAATATTTTTATCTTTCTAATGGATACTTATAGTCGAATTTATCTTATGTATAGCTCTATATTAAAAATAATTTAGTTATTAAACTTTGATTTTAACTATTTTAACCCTACATTAAATAAATTAATAATAAATGTGATAATATATTTCAAGTGGACCTAAATGGTCATATTTTATTCCTCAGGTTGTTTTTTGTCGAATTACACTTATTCAATAGAATCAGTACATATTTTACTGTAAAAATAATATAATTTTTACCCATAATTACACTATTTATTTTTAACCGCGGTAAATAAAAGAAAAAAGTTACTTTTCTCAAAAAATTATTTTCATCTCATTGAACCACATTTTAGTCCATGATATTAACTGTGTCTCTCGGATTTTCGAAATTCCACTCAAAAAAGTGGTAAAATTATGTTTTATGTAAATTTCCAAATTATCCTAGGAGGGGGGTAAAAGACGGTGAAAAGTTCAATAAAATTTTTATATATCTAAAATTGTTATAAAATTACTCCAATGAATTCTATTGAACTTATATAGGTATTATGTATGAATTTTATCCTAATATAAATTATTATTTAAATAAAAAGTCTGTTTTTAAATAGTAACCCAGTGTTTTCACTATTCATCAAAAATTGAAATCATTCACAAAAATACCAAAAATTCAACCTAATATATTTTAGATATTCTGAATACAAAAATGAAGTGCATTTTGAAAGATAAAATTTAAAAAAATTCAAAGTTGGGTATTACTATTCATATCGGCTTGTTCATAATAATATTATAATAATATCTCATTTAGTGAAAGTCCGTATTACATAATATACACACTATCATGGAAAGTCTTGATTTCATGTAATGTAAGCCAAGTCAGGGCTGCATGTAGTGAAAGCACTATTTGGTTTTGCGTACAACATAATCAAAACTCATTTCATTAAAGGAAATCTATACATAATGTTTCATAGAATAATTTCTAAAAAACAAACTTGAAATTGTGTGTAACATGAGCCATGAATATGGTTGCGTATACTGCAAGCTAATATGGTGTTGCATATAATACAAGCTAGACTTGGTGTATTGTATAGTATAAGACATCAATGAAATTAAAAGAATATTTTTCATAATATCTCGGGGTGTGATATTCTACCCCCTTTAAAATGAATTTCGCCCTCGAATTTCATCGGGGTTATAAATGGTTTACTACTTGAATGTTTCTTTCATAGAAACCCACATAGTAAAAAGGAATAACAAATCATGACTTTAAAAAATATAGTATTAAATGTAATGGTTACCCAAATTAACTAATAACTGGGTTACCACATTGGAGAACATAGGTGAAAATATGGATATGGAAGAGAAATATAAACATCAACTTCTGATGAAGAGTGGTAGTGGACATGGCTATGAAAAATCCAACAATCAAAAATCCTTAAATTTGTGATGATTTAAGGTACCATCTGATTCATCAGATATGAGAGCACTAGGAAAACATTTTTTTTTCAAGATCATTTCCCTAAAGTTAAAGTATTTGAATTAGAAGAAATACTTGCTTTATTTCAGTATCATCTCATCGTTGCTCATGCCTCGAACAATTTACACTTTATCTCTTAATGAAATGAAGTTGAATTTCTCTTCTGTGAAGTGTTAGCAGATTATGCGATAGAATGATAGGTCATTCCATCTATTTCTATTGCAAAAAGTTTAGCACAATTTATTAAATATACAGAAGTCCATCTATGCTGAGAGTAATCGAATATGGTTGCTAAAATGGACTTATACATCAGCTATCATAGCACTTAATAAAATAAAAATAGTTTCTACTAACCATGGAATTTCTGCAGTCTAGTGGTAGGTGATAAAGGCCTGTCAAACTTTGGTTTGGGGTTCGATTCCCGCATCCTTGCCCGACGCAATGGGTTGTTGCCCTTTCTGCATGTTGTCCCTTTTCGTAAAGTACAGTATTATAACATTTTATCAATAATATCAAAAAAAAAATCAATCCTTAAAAAATACTGACTTATGTTTAACACAATCCATTCCAATCTTTAGGCTTATCCAAAATACTTCTTTCCAAACTCATAGTATAAAGAGAACGATTAAAAAAGGTCATATAACAAGCACGTGAATACCATCATTTATCCCCCATATATCAAAAGATATATCTTGTTGATCTCATTCCAAACGTGTGAATACATTAATATTTTATTCTCTTGAAAAATGAATACCCATTGAACATTAGTGAAATCATGAATGTTGTCAAAAGTTAACTCATTCCACATACCAAAATCCAAAAATTCTTTATACTCATGATATAAATTTTTTCCTTATATCAGTCATGAGCCCAACAATACTATAAAACATTTCATTTTCTCCCTATCCCTTCATTATGGACATATCAAATTCTTTCTAAAAATATCTCAATCACTTTCTATGGTTACCGGTACCGTAAAATTATTGAAATCCACAATAGACCAATACATAAATATTCCAATATTCAACAATAATATGTACAACATTATTTTGGAATCCCATTACATAACCACTTAATCATTCCACCACATTGTTTTCATATTCAACATCACCAATAGTGATCAAATGTGACTTCCCTTTGTCCTTTTCCTTAAGTGGTTTCTCATGTCGATCATCATTAACCCTTCGATTAGGGCATTGATTTACATAATGCCCCATTTCCTTGCACTTGAAGCATTGAAGTGTCGGTGGTGCGTTCTCTACAGTGTTTTCCTTATTCACACCATTACCAATGCTTTTAACATAACGTCGACAATCAGATGCTCAATGACTTTATTTTTTACACTTAAAACATTTTCTAGTCCCTTTAAGACAATCTCCACCATGCTTCTTTCCACAGTTTGAGCATAAAGAAACATTCATCTTCTTTTCACCACTGTTATGAGATTTCTCCTTGAACTCCATCTTTCCTTTCTTGTCCAAACCATGAGATGGATATGTTATACCAACATCCATTTCTACCTTGATATCACAACACAAAATTTCTTCATAGCTACTGAAGTCTCTTATAGCTAATTCCCTTTGAATACTTGCTTTTAAGCTACTGATGAATCGATCAACTTTACTTTCAGGTTGGATGATAATACAAGATGCATACCTTGCAAGCCTTGTAAAATTCGCTTCGTATATACCAACAGATTCATAATCCTTTTGTTTAAGCTCAATGAAATACTTTTCAATCTTTTTTTGAAGAATATGAGGGAAGTACTTACTGAAAAACATGTTCTTGAACTCGTCCCATTCCATGGATTCAATTTCATCTTGGGGCCTTGTATTCTTAATTGGAGTCCACCACTGGTCTTCTTCACCTTCTAAACAGTAAACAGCTAGAATGACTTTATCATGTTCTGAACAGCGAAGTATAGAAAATATCTTTTCAAAGGTACTGATCCATTTTCCAGCAGCAAGTGGATCAGAAGACCCTTTGAAAGAAGGTGGGTGTTGCCTCATGAAGTACTCAATAAAATATTGTTCCCTTCTCTGCTCATTCGGAAGTCCAGAATGATTCATAGCTTGTGTATGTTTAGAAATAAGATTTTTCACTCCATCTCCCAAAACATTGGTTTGTCCAGGAGTAAAATCATTGTATTTCCCATTACATTTATCAACACGGTTCTTTCAGGTTCCATCCATCGACTAAAACCCAAATAGAATAGTGTGAGAGGAAAAAATCCTGCTAGGGAAAACAAAATAATAAAGGGGAGTACCTTCAATATCTAACATCATAGGTTTAATTATAATATCTTTTTCGTAATTCTTGGACTATAACCTATACTTATACTTATCCTTAGGTACATCCCTAGACATACCTTAGAAATATCTCTATGGATCTCACTAAAGTGTTCGCATCATTGTTTCCAATGGTTAACTAATCCTTTCCTTTGATACCAATTGTAGAGACCAAAATCATGATGTACATGGACATTACATTAATTTTTCTGAATACTTAATACAATATAAATATATACACCAAAAGACCGTAATAGTTTAGTGTCTTTAGAAACTCGGAACATAAATCTACAAATCATGGTGAAATATCTTCAACATCTCCCACAACGATCATCCCCGTTTTGTTTTCTTACCTAAAACCGTTCTTTATATCCCAGGGAAAAGGAAACAAATAAATGGTGATCTCAAATGCCCTGTAAGGGTAATCATGGAGAAAATAAAACAAACCATATACATTTGAACATAAAAACATTAACATAATGATTAAACTTCAAAATCTTGAGCAAAGAAATAAAACATGGGAGTACGTATGGCATAGATCATAATGGAACATAAATCATGATAAAATAGAATGGGAATAAAACATGTGATTGTGGAAACCATTAAGCACATGATATGATTTTCATAGTAGCCACAACATTACTTCCAAGACCATCTTAGTGGAAAAAGTCCCTTTCTAAATTGTGTTCACTCCTCATTCCAGTCCTGTATTACTGAATCAGATTAACATACCATTCCAGTCATGTCTATCTCATGAGATATAAATCTTTACCCAATGCATTGGAGGGATATATAGGTCCCACCCATCTCATAATGAAAGTATTCTTACTTCTACCACAACATAAACATAAACCATTCACCATAACCCAAAAAATAAAAATGGGTTTTATAAACATCATGCCATCATAACATAATCCATATAAAATACATGTATATACTTTCATCACAAGAAAAGTGAAACCATGTAAATCATAGATATATTATATTTGAAACATACACATATGAAATAACTCCATCTTTTATGGAAAGTGGTTTTGATAAAACACTTGAAATGAATTCTTGAGGAAAATATACTTTTATCTTCAAAATCATATTCTTTTCACAAAATGAAATTCAATTTTAAAAGAAAAAGATTTTGTTGAAAATATTCATGAAATAATATATAGTAAGATTCATGAAAATAAGTCATTATGAAAACCATAAAAATCCATTCACACCGTATAAGTTAAAAATAACATTCTCCTCGTACTTTTGTTGGAAAAGTTAAAAAGTTCCTCGTGTGGTAAGCAAAAGTAAGATTATTTTCATAACATGTCGTAAAGTTAAAAAATTGGTAAAATGGACATTAAACATACATGAAATAATTTTTAGAAAATTGGGACATGGATGATAACAAAAACCCCAGAAAATACTTACAAATAAACAATCTCGGATAAGAGTGAGATTGGAATAGTTATCCCTTACCTTATGTCTGGTATGCTTCGTATGTCTCCAAAAATCCTGTATAATGATTTAAATAATGTCATTGACTTATTACATTATCATATTCGTTGTTATGATATCATATATGGTTTACTTATGACATTATATTACCCGTTCTTTTGTAAATATGATGTAAAAGCGGAAATTTGGGTAAAATCGTTTCATTTATTGTATGTGTTTCGACTTGTTGTTCTTGATATTATTACTTATATCCTGATTTACATAATTCCAGAATTTAAAAAATGATTTATATATAATATATATTCCTCATATACATATATATATGATAGATCGATAAATGGAATGAAATCCACCGTTCATGGAGACGGTAGGCCATACGTACGCTTGAACGCTGTTTTCGTTTCTTTAATGAATTGAATGGAATTAAGTAGATGACATATATATATATATACATAAATCAAGTATCATTATTATTTCATATATTTCATTATTACTTATTATATATATATTATAATCATTCAATAATGGTTAACATGGAGAATGAATCTCACCGTGTCTAGGAGACGGTAGTCCGTACATACGCACAAGCAATGATATCATTTCCATGATCATGGAATTTTAGTGAAGTGTATGTATAATATTTCAGAATCAATATTACTTTAAAATAATCATATGTAGTTATTTATATACACAACTATACCCATCCAAGTATGGTGGTGGTCGAAAACAGATTACACCACGGTGTGGAGACGGTATTCCGTACGTACGCAGGCACAGTGATTTCATTTTTTATAGGATGGATAGAAGGTGAAATAAGGTTGTTTCATATTTATAATAAAATATCATTATATAAGTTATACTGATGTTATTACATTATAGTGATACAACTAATGAAGAAGAATTAAATAAGAAAGAAACTTGAGAGAATCAGAAGAAGAGATTACCTCTTCTTCGACGGACCTTCATTAAGCTTCCACTTAAAGAAGTAGAGTTGGTATTTTGAGAAGGCCAGAACCTCCAGAATGTTTCTAAGAAAGTGGATAGTATAAATGGGAAGGGTTTTTCAAAGCTTAAAGGCTCAAAAGGGTGTGAAGAGAATAAGGAAGGGGTTCCCTTATTATAAGGATGGAGAGGGGCACCCTTAGAAAAACATAAAATATTATTTTATAATAAAGTCATATTAAATTTTTGATAGCTCCAAATTGATTTATTTCTAAGTTAATGTGGGTATGGGTCTAAATCCTCTCAACCAATAGATTTTATACAGCTTTGGGTCATTATATTAACCTTATATTTTAGTTTTTACTCTTAGTTAATTAGATTGACATTTACTATGTCACTTTTTATTTTTATATTATATAGTTAAAAAAATTACCATATACATCCAAGCAATCTCCAAGTAGTCCATTAATGATAAAAATATAATGATATAATTATCTTGATCGAACCATATATTTTTATGAATAAAATAACAATTAATAATATAATATTTGTTTTAAAAACTATTTTATGTCAATTTTGACACTATTTGGTGATTTTCGTGAAAATCATAATAGCATGATTAGTTTGAAAAAAGTTAATTAAATAAATACTAACATGTCATATTAACCTATAAAATTATTTTAATTCATAAAAAGTCTAAAATTACATTTATTTGGGTATTTATAACATCAATTATGTTAATATTTCATTAATAAGATTATTACTGCATCGTCATTGTGTCATAAATAAATTAAATTATTTAATGTCGAAAAATAATAAATAAAATACAATTATGTAAGAAATCTTTTTAGCTTTATAATTAATATTTATAGTCTAATTTATCTTATGTATAACGCTATATTAAAAATTATTTAGTTATTAAACTTTGATTTTATCTATTTTAACTATTCTTTAAATAAATTAATAATAAATGTCCAAATCTAACCCAATTGGGCCTAAATAGTCATATTTTTTTCATAAGGTTGTTTTTAGTCAAATTTCACTTATCCAATAGAATTAGGACATGTGTTAGGATAATAATAATATCATTTTTACCTTTAATTACCCTATTTACTTTTAACCGCGTTAAATAAAAGTAAAAAGTTACCATTAACCAAAAATTATTTTCATCCCATTGAACCAAATTTTAGTCCGTGATATTAACTGTGTCTCTATAATTTTCAAAATTCCACTCATAGAAGCGGTATAATTAAGTTTTATGTAAATTTCCGAATTATCCAAGGATGTGGGCAAAAGACGGTGAAAAGTTCAATAAAATTTTTTTATATCTAAAATTATTATAAAATGACTCTACTAAATTAAATTGAACTTATATAGGTATGATGTATCACTTATAACATAAAAAAATTATTATTTAAATATAAAGTAAGTTTTTAAATAGTATCCCAGTGTTTTCACTATTCATCAAAAATCTAAAGTTTTCAGAAAAATTCCAAAAATTCACCCTAAGATCCATCCATCCAAAGGAAATTTTTTATTAAGAGAAGAAGAAAGTACACAAAGAAGACCACGGAGGTCTAATGTAATGCAGACCAAGGGCATCCCCTCTGATCAAATCAACACATTCATCCTTCAAACTGTTAATCCGGAAGATATGCACATCTGTGGAACTGTGGTCAGCCATGGAGGCCAAAAAATCTGCAACCTTGTTCCCCTATCAATATATGTGAGAAAGAGTAATGTTATGACCAAGCATATGGAGACAAATCCTGATCATGTACTCTATAGACCACTATGTAGAGCGATTGTCTTTAAAGGATTTACGGAGGACAAGTGAGTCCACCTCCAATTCCGAAATGGCAACCTCCTCCTGAATGCACAAAGAAAGTCCTGTGAGAAGTGCTCGGGCCTCTGATAGAATTAAATTTCCCTTGCCCAGAAAACAAGAGAAAGCTAGGATCACATCACCCTTATTATCTCTAATAACCCCCCCCCCCTCCAGATATCACCCCCGCTGCGCAAGCTCCGCCAGTATTGAGCTTGTATCCTACAACATGGGGGGTTCCATCGAACCCACTTCCCAGATCCTACTTCCTTAGGAAGGGAAGGATATATACTGTTCTTCATCATGCATGGGAATGGGAAGGACCACTGCCGATCTTTATAGATCCACGACATGCCAATAAACTGGAAAAGGATGCGCGCAAGGATATCTCTAGTTGAAGGTCTATCTCCTTCGTATCGGGCTTGGTTTCTGGCTTTCCAGATGCACCAGCACCCCACATTAAAGGAGACAGCACGGGATAGGCGAGTCTTCTCCGAACCAAACGCACTTTCAAAACATCTTTCCATAAAATCATACTCTGTCTCCTCAGAGCTTGGAGACCTGACTCCCCCATGAAAAGACCAAACCTCCAACACCCATTCACTTTTGAAGAACAGGTGATCCAAGATTTCCTCCATTTGCTTCTTGCAACAGTGGCATCCTGAGACCAAACTGATCCCTAGTTTCTTGGTAAAATTCACCCTAAGCTAATTTTGATATTCTGAATCCAAAAATGAAGTCCATTTTGAAAGATAAAATTTAAAAAATTTCAAAAATTGGGTATTACTATTCATAACTTCTAGTTCATAATAATATTATAATAATATCTCATTTAGTGAATGTCGGTATTGAATACTACACACACTATCGAGGAAGGTCTTGATTGCATGTAATGCAAGCCAAGTCAGGGCTGCGTGTAGTGAAAGCACTGTTTGGTGTTGTGTATAACATAATCAAAACTTATTTCATTAAACAAAATCTATACTTAATGTTTCATAGAATAATTTCTACAATACAAACTTGAAATTGTGTGTAACACGAGCCCAGAATGGGGTTGCGTATACTGCAAGCTAATACAGTGTTGCGTATAGTACAAGACAAACTTGAGTACTATATAATAGAAGACATCAATGAAATTAAAAGAATATTTTTCATAAAATCTAGGGGTGTGACATGGAAGGTATCAATGATAATAAATTTATATAATTAAAATTTTGTAACACCTTATTCATATATTTAAATACATTACCCTTTTCCAGTGTTATAATATGATACCATTTGATCATTGATTCATTTATTTTTCATGTCTTATGAAAATCCCCATATTATTCCACAAAAAATTATTCTATTCTGTGAATATCTATGTTTAATTTACAAATATTTATCTCATGTTATCAAACATGTATTCTCAAGTTATTAATTTCAATTATTATTAATTTATATTTCCCTTTTATAGCCTTACTAATCATTAAATATTACCCTTTTTTATATTTCATTTTCCCCATAATATGAGGAAAGGGTTCAAGTATGATATGTCTATGTAGGGTGATAGTTTTGTTGATCATATTTAATTATGATGTAGAACATTTATGTGCTGAATTTTTTACTTATGTATGTTACCAAATATAGAAAACCATCATGAATATGGAGAGGATATTATGGATATGCAATTAATAATCATCCGATAAGATGTAATTTTTTTATGAAAACCATGTGTCACATTAGCTAGTATCATAGATAATATTAGTAATTTTTGAATAGTAGGATATGAAAAATTTAGTGACAACCCTTAAGATAATCTTATGTATAGAAGAACATCCAAAACTATAATAAAAAAATAATATTTGGTTTTCCAGGAAAATACATCCATGTATAGATATTGAAAAATGGAAGTGGTTGTGGAAAATATTGACCTAAGGTAACAACTATGAATGAAGGGGATTTGGTATTAACATGACCACTATCTGTCCCCAATGAGTGTTCCTACGTCTACCCAAATACCTAGACACTTTTGATCGATATGGTATAATTAAACCAAATTTTCATTATATATCATTATTAATTATTTGAGATGATATTAATGAAGGATATCCTCAGTTAAACCTATGGGGTCATAGATTGAAAATAATGTTTCATGATTTTGAAATTCTTGGAATGATTTTTCATTATTATATGATTTCTAACTTTGATGATTGTTTCACACACTATTGTATTTGGCTTTTGTCAATGGAGAGAACCAGGTGAAATTGATTTAACAATGAATGAGACGTAAAATGTTATGATTATCCTATTAGGAAATTAAATAAAATTTTAGATTGAATGTTAGAGGTTGTGATTATTTTAATCATGTTATCTCAACATACAAGTAAAAGCATAAACATATGCATGTATTGAAATAAACCTAATAATTGAAAAATAGTGTCTCATTAAGATCATATAAGAAATAATACTTTAATTCCAACTTATTTATATTGTGGGAGGAATCACATAGGGAAATGTCTCAACAGAATAGTAATATTATTTCTATATATAATAACGTTTTTATAGAAAATAATAATATAGTAGAAAATTTTTTAATTGCATGGAAATAATATACATCCTAAAATTCTTTTTTTAGGTTAATGTCTTATGTTTGGGGAAGACATGCATTATCCAATTCAATTCCCAAATCCATGGGCTATGTCACAAATATTCTTAGTGATTCATGTTATTATAATATTGTATTCTTTTTTTTTATTTTAGTCCATATAATGGAAAGAAGAATAGAGGGTGGTAATTGGTGGAATCATGACACTACTGTCTTGTTGGTGAAATGAAACAAGTAGCGATGGATGTTGGAATAATACCTATAGGTCTACCAATTAGATTATCCAGTGCATGGACATAAAAATTTCAATTGGTGGAAACCAATTGGTAAATGATGACTTCTTGTGACAACCAACCATTCATGTTGTCATCACTCACCATATATAGGTTGTTAAGAGGATTTTAGGTGACTATTGCATTTCTGAAATTAAATAACGCCCTAAATTACATTTTGGCCCAAAATAGCAATTCATCTCTTATAATGTGGCCCTAACACCCTAATTCAACCCTCTTTGTTTCATAGTATCCTTATTTATGTTTTAATATCTCCTTATTATTGTGGGTGGATAATTATTTTATTTGAAGTATTGGACCTCCATCAAATATTATTGGATGAGTGTGATCGATAATAATGTGTTTCATTATATTCATCTCTAAGAATTTGAGATCTCATAAGATTAGATAATAGAATATATAATGGATAATGAGATTTTATAATGTTAACTCTAAATATACTTTTTCTATTATCTAATCACTTTCTCTCACATGACTGGTCTTAGAGGAAAAGTGATTTTTTATGTTCTTCATGTAGGTTTTTAAGTCATTTAGTCTATCCCATAACATTCTTGGGTACTTTCGATTAACTCTATTGGTTTTGATTTAATAAATTTTATTTTTTATATCCATGAGGTATGCACTTGATATTTTGTCACAATGGAGAGTTCATTAAAATTTTCTTTCCATAGAAATTTTGATTTTATGAATATTATGTGTTTGTTCAAATTCATTGAATATAGTTTTGAAATTTTATTGGTTCATTAAGAATAGCAGTCATGTGAAAACATTATACTTAATTTTTTTATGAAATATGATCTTGGTTTTTATGAATTGTAATGATGGTATATAACTAATTGGGAAACAATGTGGTATAGGGGGAAACCATATGTATGTGAACCTTACTAGAGTAATTTTCCACTAGGGTATGTTCTTGTAATTCCACGGGTTCTATTCGGTATTGTTACTAAGGTATTGAGGTTCCTAGATATTAGGATTACCTTATTGTTCCGACCATTTCTTTTTTTGTAGTTATGTGTAACCATTTTTCCTGGATTTCCGTTTAGTTAATTTTTGATACATTACATACATGTTAATTTGAAATGATTATTTTCCCATATGATATGGATATTGATCCATGAAAAACATGTTTCTTCATTAAATATTCCTCATGTATATATGTTATTCTATACTTTTTCTCACCAGAATATGGTAGATTTTGAATATAAAACTAATGTATGATTTTATATTGAGAAACTATTTCTTTTGAAGGGATATAAAATCTGTTTTAGTTATAAAATAATAATTCAAATTGATATAAATTTTATATATTTATTGGTTGAATTCTACAAATCTTTATGGATCACAAACTATCTCTTCCATTGGTAATTTATAAACATAGTATTGTTGGATATAGAAAAAGGGAAGAGCATTATGTAGAGGGAGACTCTATGGGATTGCGTTTCCTTTTGTTGGGTTGGGATATTGGTGTTATATATTGTCATGAAGATATAACCTCGGGTTATTTTAGATTCCATGTAGATTGTCTTTCTATGTTTCAATATTAAAAATTTTATCCATTTGTTAGTTGTTTTCATTATATTATTTCTATAGACATTTGATATAATATGGATATCAATTTTTATACTATGATTTATTTTATCTGATTGTATGTATTTTGAAGGATGATATCATCCCACTTTTTCTATTTACGAAAACCTGGGGAATGTATCCAGCCAATGGTGATTGAGAATTTGATTCAGACTAGTTGTAGGTCATGTATGTTAACACCATGGGAAAAATTTGGTTGATCTATTATAAATTTCCATTATAGACTATGGTCATTGTTACATCCCATTCTCATGCACATATAGTATCCTCTTATGTCTATTTTATATGGATAGTATTAGAGGTAGTACCATGAAATATCTAGAGATAGTGTGAGAGTTTTCATTTAAAAATCATTTCTTTGATAAACTATGAGTTAACATGGGATTTATGGGTCATCTAAAATCATTGTATTTAATTTTCGCACTATTTATTACATCCACTAAAAATTTGTTCATGATAATAGAATAAATTTTTTTATTCTAGATTTATTCTATTTATTTTTGTAAAATATGTCTTCATTAAGAAGACCATATTTTTAATTATATAGAAAATGTTATAATGTGAGGAATGTAGATGAATCCCCTAGTAAAATCAGTTTCGGTGGAAACCATATTCCAAATGATCAAGTCCTTAGGATATGTATATAGTGTTGAACAATAAGTAATGGTAGACCATTATTCATAATTCACTAATAAAAAACAATTAATCATTCACCTAGATAATGGATTATAATAATCATTTGAAATTTTTGAATATTTAGAGCATTTTCACATCCTAAACCCCCTGGATAACTGTATGGTTTTTTCTCTAATTAAATTCTTAAGGTCCCCTGAAGTAAGTGGTGGGAATTTATTTTTTATGAATAGTTTCATGAAAACCACACATTGATTTTTTAGTATATAATTATATTAAAAAATCTATCCTGGGACACTAGAAGTATGAATGTCATGAGATTTAGTTAATTTGGAGTATTGAGATCTTTATATCCAACATTATTCTTCTGGTTTTCTATGTTGGTTCACCAATATCTAAATATTTTTTCTAATGAAGACCTAATTATGCAAATGATCAATTTTATTGCGGAATAATATCTAGTCTATTCTGATTATTATGATCATACCCACCTTTTTATTGTTATATATAATGAAACTACTGGAAATAAAAATATAGCATGGAAGAAAAGACTCTTCAATCACCTGTAATTATAGGAGGTGGTGAGAGTTTATTTTTCAATCCAAAAGAGTAAGTGGGGTTACTGGTGCAGTGGTTGTAGAAGGTGTTTGAAATCAATGTTATGTAAGTGTTAGATTTTCTTTTAAAAAATTTGTATAATTAGGAACCTCGTACCTACTATAATGGTGGAACCCACAATGTTTTATGTAAGTGGAAAATCTAGTCATCTTTAATGTTTCTATGAGAGAGAACCCCATGGTAGTAGAGATGGAACCATCATTAGTAGGGGATCAAAATTTAGATATTATATGGAAAAGGTGTGGGATCTCAAACACTTTCCATGGGTGATTATCAGGTTATGATGAAATGGAATAATTTGGATGGATTCATATATTCTTCATAGTGTTCACCAATGGAGTAAGTGGAAATACTGACTATTTTGAGGTATACATTGATTATTAAATCTTACATGGTTATAGAATTATGTGATTATGGTGTAACTAGTTCATTTATCTCATTCAATATCATTGATGAATTGGTATTCTTATTGGACATTATTAGTTTTATATTAACACCTTCCACACCCTTAAAAAATATGTCTTTTGTAACATCCCGACCTAATAAAAGCTAAATGGTACCCTCAGATGGTGGGTCATATAACCTAAAGTGATCTTCCATGTACGCTAGAGTCTTTGATCTAGTATTGAGGGTCTATTATGGTATGGAGGTGAGAATATAACATCATGATCAGAGTAACACAGTAGTATCATAAATGAATAAAAACGTGGAATCATGATTTCAACCATCAAAAGAAGTTTAATCGTTTTTGATATGTTAATAAAATTATATCCAAGGGAAGCATCATATTACAAATGAAGAGAATTTCATGGGGGAAATAAAATATACAAAACAAATTGAAATTGGAATCTAGTACAGTACATGTGTCAATAAGTATAAAAAAGGAGAATATTCACCCCATATAGAATCAGAATAAATGGAATAGTCTTGTACCCCATGCTCCTATGCCACAATTATTCATGAACAGTAAAGGGGTCACTTTCCCCTATCTTAACCTGCATCCACAAATTCTATATGGGTACCATATAAAGGGCCAAATAGGGTGTGTGATAACACCTAGTAGGACAGTACCTTCTATGTATATATTATGTTTATTAAAGAATATTAGATAAAGTAGTTTTCTTGTATAATAGAAATAAAACTCATAAAAGTAAAAGTGTTACTATCTAATCTATCAAGGATCACTCTGATCAAGAAACCATACCTAATTGGATGACTATAAATATTTCTAAGCATATTCAATTGAATACTCCATGTAACCATGTATAAATCCTACATTGGATAATATCACAGGGAACATTCCATAAAATCATATTTTATTCCATGGATAACATATATAGAAAATACATTATATACATTGGTGGAGCCCAATGGGATTGTCCAAAATAGTCAAACAAATAAGGATTCAAGTAATGATTACAAATTCATCCAATTAATCTATATCCATAGAGTAAAAATATATAAGGAATCTATAAATCATAGAACGAATGAGTATATATGTCTATGTCATCCATGTAAGATAAATCATAAGAGATTAAATGTATAAGGAATTCATATGGGTAGTTTTTTCCATACCTTGATCACACCACCCCTCATTAGTTCCATACCATGAGTCCCAACATCGGTTGATTCCATGTGTCCACACCTCGCTACCATACATTATAAATATAACCAATTCATTCAACGTTTGATAAAACCTTTCATTAATCATATAATAAATCATTTATAATCATATATAATCCAATGGATTATTTATTTCATACAATCCATATAAAAATGGAAAGGTGGATTATGGTGCTTATAACTTTTTAAAATCAACTATATTATACAATTTGACTTCCAATAATGACATTCAAAATTGAATCACCTCAAGGGTGACATATCAATGGTAAAAGGAAATAACCCTCCCCATGGGTTGTTTGTGTTGAGGTGAACAACCTATAACCTAGTATAAGGGTATCATGGTATCTATAAAATAATAATTTAATATTTAATTTATGGGTTTAATAATTTAGGAATGGACCTATTGAACATTCTGTGTGTTTCATGATGAAAACAAGTATAAAAACCTCATATTTGAGGGTAATGATATAAACCACCTAAGTTCAACCTGTTGAGAAATAAACATCATGTGTTGGTCCATAACATGAATCATATTAGATGAAAATAGATGATTGAATGATCACCCTAAAAATAGAAATATCACCATGAACTAAAAAATAACCATTTATATAAAAATAATTAATTAATGGAGCCTATGTAATTATGATATCAGTTTTAGATATCCCAAATGTCAATTACTACACGAATCAGATGTCGAAAAGAAGAACAAGATCAAATCCATGGCTTGGATATAACGAGGGATTCAACGGTACGAAGAGTGTTTTGTATATTATAAGTGAAAAATAAAGGAGGTGGGTATTAAAAATAAGATGGGAAATGATAATTTCACCCATGTTTAAATGGATGAAATGATTGGCTGCATGGTTGGCCAAATTTTATGCCAACTCTGGACCATGTATTTCCTCAGTCCACACCTCACATGGGTTAGGTTCATGGTAAGACAAAAAATTGGTATCCCAGTTAAAGACCCTATACTTCATGTATAAGGAAAACCTCATGTACATGTGTCATGGGACACACAATTAGGAAAAAAATATTATCCTTCATCTATGCACAAAAACACCAGTCACTATTTTATCAACACATGTGTCTTGGGAAGGATAGGTTCTACAAATAGTATGGCCCATCTATTTTGCTCCAAATGTTAGGGCACGAATATCCTAGAAATAAATAAAAAACCTTTTTCCATCTTAATAATTATTTGGAAATAATATTAAGATGATATGAAAAAATAAATACATAATTAAAAGGCTTTTACCCTTGATGAAAAGTCCAAATCTCTCAATTGTCGCCCTTTAATCAACTCACCCTAGAGAAGAACATCCATGTTTACTAAAGCATTGTATATGAATAATTATAAACACTGATCAGCTATGTTTTACTCCCTCTTCCATGTCTCATTATATACAAGATAGTGCTTCCATGTCACCTGTATTACACTAACATACTACCCTCATAGAACCTTCATTCTCTAGTCTATGATATGTATTGGTTTATCCTCGAAGGATGAATCTACCTGTAAATCAACCTCATCTGAATGATTATTGTTAAACTTTTTTGAGTGATAAAAACATATATCGGATACGTGGAAGACATTGTGTACATCTAGTTACCTATTAGGTAAGAATATTCTATTCGGTACGAACATGACGATTTGATAAATTAATGAATGTCTTGAAATAATGAGTGATAAAAATGCCCTGTATTTGAATCCCTATATTCATAATTTTATTTGAGATATGAAAAATATCATCAACCCCATCCTTGATCATCATTGGTCATCGATAGACCTCATGTGTAGTGTTTTTGTCAAGACTTAGTAGTTCCCATCATTTGGTAATCAACTACACCTACCCTTAATTATTTTACGTGAGATGAGGTCCGATATGTCGAACCTATCCTACCTCTAACCATTATAGTGGTGAATGTTATGGCATACTATACAAGTCATAATAGGGTTCCATATATAGATATCCACTTAATAAGTATTATTATAGGATAATTATAATAGTGGTATATACTTCTCCAATGAACCCCCAAAATCAAGGACACATTCCCTATGCATGTACTATAAGACTTGTATCATATTCTCTGATTGAACGTACATCTGTGGGTGAACGATTATACTCAATCACATATATGACCCCAGTTCTCTCTACAACCCCTTCTAGAATCATTTTTTGATGTGATAATCTCTGACTAATATGATATAGCATGGAACTTCGTGGATGCAATAATATTGGGAATCTAGAGCATCCCATGTTCATTTATTGAGATGGTATCACTATTAGGTGGGTAGTGGGAGAACATTGTCATTCTTCTCATTATGAAATAAATATAATCAATACCATGTTGTTAAATCAGTGATATTAACCTAAAATCCATTGAGACATCATCCCACATACACTCTGCAATGGGAAACTTCTATAATATCCGCTTTATTCATTGGTGTTCTCTCATCACCTACTTACAGGTGGAACACAATGTAAAAAACATGTTATATCCAAATTTTCCCATGAAACCAATATTATTGGCATAAATGCCGACACATCATGGTATTAATGGGATTCACTTCCCAATTAGATTCACGAAACTATCACATAATCTCTTCACATATGTATGATGAAAACCAAATCCGACCATGAGCACATATAATATATTCCTCACCAATGATCCATCCAAGGGGTTGGTCCTCACCTTCTATGATCTACCTCATTACTAATCCCATAGGGTTTTACAACAATATCATATTTGACTTATCCATAAGTATGGATTTCGCTACTAATTATGATACAAAGTACTTCCTCTATCCAAACTACACATCCATGTGCATCACAGAAAATAATAACATTAACATCCATTCACAACTAGCCTCATGTTCGACATCTGTGTAATGCTTCATACATTGAGAATAAACTGTCGTATTGTCATTACCAAGCATATTTCCCAGATCAAAATTTAGTGACTGTAGTTACTCAACCCATATTCCCTATATATGGTTTAAACCACACTATTTTAGGATATGTTTATTGGTTTTTTGGAATGTGAAAACCTAAAAACACTCACCTATTATATATTTCATCCAAAAACATTTGTAATTCACAACTATAGATATCTCAAGGTCAATAATCTTATAATTATTCTGATTTAGAAACAATTTTAATGTAACATATTTGGTAAATCATTCCCCAAGGAACATGATAGATCCCAGCCTGATGTTTGATGCATCACAGTAAATTCTATATGTTCTAGCAGGATCTAAAATAATAGAGATTATTGATAAAGCCAACTTTCCCTTTATCTCTTGAAAGGCAATTTCATAGTCTTCTGACCATATAAAATTTACCCTCTCTTTCTTCATGATGATGATAGGAATGTATAGACATGATAAATCTTAGATGAGACACATAAAATAACGATCCAAACACAATATACTCTAGATGTTGCACATATTCATGGGATGATCATAAGAAAACATATCACTCAACTTCCCTATGAGCATATAAACACTTTTCTCTTGGATAATGCGACAAAAAATGAATACATTATCTTTCCATAAAAAAATTGGGATGGTTAAAATGAAACATTTGATCATTTAGTGTATAAAAAATTATTTCATGGTGTTTAAGGTTGTCTTGATGAGTATTTTAATACATTAAGGTGTTGTCTAGAAAACCACCATGGAAGTGTCCAAATATGGGTTGAAACACTACTTCAACACAGCCCAGAAAATGGTTGGTGTGTTTGTGAGACTGAACAAAATAATTATATTTTCAAAGATACCATAACAATGTCAAAAAACATTACACAGTATATATGTTAGCCTAACATGTACTAGGTGACAACCCGACCTCGAATCAATTTTATAGATAACATAATATCCTCACATTTTTTCAATGATGTCATCTATATGGTGAAAATAATATCAATTCATTACAATTAAATTATTTAATTTATATTATTCCTCACAAAAATGAAGTGTTATACTTTGCAATATTGTGAAACAGATGAGAAAACGCCCTAGAGAAGCATTGTGTTGTATAATCTAGTTCTAATCAAAGCCCAAATGTTTCCTCTTGATATCATTGAACCTAGTATTATCCATCCAATAAGAAGTAATGCATATCAGTGCCTATCTAGGAGCTGACATCATTTAATACACTACCACTATCTCAAGTGGAAGTCACGAAAATTCACCCAAAAAACCATCCATAAAAAATTATTAAATTACAGGTAAATCATATTTATGTTTCCATCTACCATCTAGATATAAGCTAACAATGTATAATGTTATTCTGCCTAGCCCACGTTTCTCGAGTCAATCTCGTCTCTCAAGGACATCCCATTGACCATTGTGAATAAAACCCCACTCTATGGTGATGTGAACATCACACTTAAAAATAGTAGTAATAAATAAAATGATGATAAACACACTTGTATTCCCTATAAATGATATGAACCACTATCATATTGATGAATAAGAGGTCCCATAAAATGAATAACCAAACTATATAATTTGAAACTCCCTGAACTGGTGTACACTATCCAATCAATTCCTCAAATTGATTATTGAGGGTCATCACGCCATAATAAAATAGATCATATATCTGGAGGCTCTACACATTAGGAATTAATTTTAATTTATGAGAAGCACCTATATAAAAAACGAGAAGATAATAACAAATTGACTACTTGAATATAATTTATCTCTATAGAAGGTCAGAATCACTGCTTCTCAGGTATATACAACAATACATACATCTAGCCAGATCCATGATGTTAAAACATATCTAGGATCACCTTAGATGGTCTGATATTCTATCACTATAAATATGGTCTATTTCTATCTTGACCACATCCACCGCCTCATCCTAATTGGCTAGCTCCACTCAAGAACCCTTCTTAAAGAGAATTAGATAACCCAGTTCCTAAATGTGGTGGTTGTAATGACACTATATCACTAAATATTAAGGAGAAATATATTCAAATGTTTGGAATATAGATGATCCTACTGCAGGCTCAATAGTTAATTATGTTTCGATTATAATGGTTCCTAATTGGACCCTACCTCCCACACTGGAAATATAAAATTAATCTTCCAAAACTAATTATTTGAAAAGTATTTCACTTATGAGTGGCATAAAAGAGACACTTCTAACCACAAAATATTGTGCCACTACATAATAAACCTAAACTACCATAATTTTCATCCCCATATTCTATCTGGATATGTTTAGTAATATGCAAATGATTTTAAATTTGATATATAATAGTAATCTAAATAGAAATCACCTACAATTGAATGAAATGGTTGAGACCTTCATCAAAATACCACACCATACTTATAACATAAGTATGATAAATAAGTCATAATAATTAATGATCTATAATGAAAGGTTAATTGTCTATAACAGACAAAACACCCTACTACAGATGCATATGCTCTCAGCCTCGATCATCCCACAATGTCTCAGGGATAAAATAGTCATAATAAATCGAATGGATATACCATCAAACCATATCCTAATGTCTATCATCTAAATTAAATACATCCCAAAAATATATGGATTCTTCATGAAGAATATACATCATGAGTTTGAACCTACTTTCTAGAGGCATCTCCCAGTGCCATAACATATAAAAGAAAATTTCATGCCAAAGATTAGAAGCATGGGGAGACCATGGTAACAAAACATAATTCTATCAATTAATTTTTCCTTATTATAATTACTTCCTATTTTTTAAATCACATAACAATAACATAAAGAAAAAAATTATAAATTAAGAATGAATGAAATGATTGGATTTTTTTGGAAATTTACGAACCTAAACCAATGGAATATAATCATGATCTTTTGAATAATAATGATACCAAAATAGATAGTAAACCAACCAATAGAATTTTATACTAAACAACGAAAGTATAAATAATATTTAGGTATATTATAAATGGAAATAGGATATAATTATATTATAGTATTTGTAAATTAATTTTTTGAAAATTATAAATTAATTATTTATGATTTTGTGAAACATAAATGTTTATTTATAGTTTTATAATTAATTTAATGGTTTAATATTAAATTTAATTTCATTAAATTTATTAAAAAATTAGTATTATTATTTATTATTATTATAAGATACTTTTATGTGACATTAATTAATTTTTCAAAGTGTTATAAAATCAGTTATAATTTTAAATTTGGTATTTTTTAAATAAACGAATATTTTAAATAAAATTTAAATTTATCATTGTTGTTATTTTCTTAAGAAAATGGATTTAATTTTTTATATAACAATTTTTAAAAAAAAATTGGGTCAAATTTCATAATTTTTCTAAAATAGTTCAACATTAACAGAATTGTGAAATACAGTAATTTACGGTATAGAATAAATATATAAATTACTAAGTCATGGATGATGTTTTTTAGATGTACGAACTATTGGATTCAAATAAAATGAACCTGTTACTATAACTAGTCACAATAATATATACAATTCATATTATTGATTAATATTAATAAATAAATGAATAAAATAATCAAATTACACCCCTCTCCTCCACTATAAATACCACCCCTCAGCACCTCTTCTCCTCAGACCTCTTATGCCCTAATTATTTTCAAATTTCAAACCATTACTCTTCCTATGATTTTTCCCTATGTCTTTAGTGTTCTATAATCAAATAAATATCTAAAAAATCTCTTAAAGAGGTTCTTAAGGAGATAAATCCATGAGGTAAATCCTATTTTTCTTTCTTTATTTTTTTTCATTTTCATTTCATTCCCTATACAATAATAAATTCTTCTATCCAAACATTCCTCATAAATTAATTATTTATACATAATATAGTATAACTTTTTTTAAAAAATAAAAAATCATTTCTCTTCTCCCCTTCCATTTATTCAAACAAGGAAAATATCATTCATGAGATGATGATTTACAGCCATCGAGGAAGAAAAGTTTTAATATTCCATTACAAAATTCAATGATGGGCATAGAACTATTAAAATGGTTGGTACATATTTTAAAATTTATTTTATTACCATTTTTAATTTCTAAAATTAATTTTCATACACAAAAATGAATAATCAAAAAACATAGTTTGTGATGACTAAAAAACCACCAAAATAATCTAAACAATTGTCACTACTGTCTAGTATAATGATTCATAATCATTATAAGTAACAAATTTGTCATGACCCGACCCTACCCAGGCTCAAGCCGCAACTACCCTAAGCCCGCCTCCATAGGCCAGGGGATGGCGACCAGCACCGAAGGCACAACAACTCGGGGAGGCCTTTGCCTAAGTACCTGTACGCACGCACACAACACACTCAATGAAACAGTGCAGAGTAAAAGAAAAGACAAGTAAAGAAAAAGGGGAACTGCTATATATAAACAAAAAATGTGCATCGACCTCTAAACAGTACAAAGTACAAGCTTAAGGAAAACTGAAAAAGAAAGGGGAAAAACATGTGCCCAACCAAAAAGTGGCAGAACCTGGCAACAGGTAAATAAAACAAACAGCTGGCGGGTCTCCGACCTGGAACCCATCTACTACCACCGCACGCGGTCGAGGATCTCGAACTCCTATACTCCACTGAAGTCACGACCAACCTGTCTGTTGTCTGCAAGGGCACGCCAAGTGCGGGCAAAGCCCAAGTAGTGGTGAGTATAAAAATACTCAGTAGGATACCCTGAAGGCTCGAGAGAGAAACAAAGGAGGTACAGAAGGGTGAGCAGTAGAGCGAAAATGGAAAAGTAAAGGAGAACAACAGAGAGGGCAGTAAGGAGTACAGTAAAGAGACCAGCTCAACCCAACAAGAGGAAAGAAGGTAGACTCGTCCAAACACGTGGAGCTGGAAATTGTGAGAAAATGATCTTCCCGTCGAGTCTTCGCTACCTATAGTAGGAGAGTAGACTCGTCCAACCATGAGAAGCTAGACACGGAAATCACGTGGCATACCCCATGCATCTTTTCCTCTCCTGGAAGGAGAGTAACCAAACCCAAGAAGTGGGTACTAGAACATGGTATATACAAGTCCATATGCTCGAATCATGAAGCCCAAACAAGATCTTAAGGGGATCTCTATCACGTAGCTCAACCCAAGATAAGAGTAACCAACAGTCCCAGAAGTAACACCATCGATGCCCAGCATCCCACACGTCTGCCCCGAACTGCAAGCCAAAGGGATCAATCACCACACCTTGACACTATACACTTTGGGCGGCACTGACTCGCCAGCACGGTTTTAGGTCACGTCACAAGGATGCGTCTCGGTGGGGGAAAGCGCTCCTCGTACTTGAGTGTTCTGGTGGAATGTCAACCACAACTCATCACTGCCCCGCAGTCGAGAGGTCTTCTCAAAGTTGACAGGCTACCCCCTACCCAGCCCCGCTGGAGGGTCCCTAGAAGTCGACAAGTTCCCACTACAGGGAGACCTGGGAAGTCAACGGGTGCCTCACTGCGCAGTCTCGTAATAGGGTAATCCACTAGAGGGAGACCCGGCTAAAGTCAGTGATGAGACCACTGCCCAGCCCAGCTGGAGTTAACCCGGCATCGGGGACCACTGCCCAGCCCAGCTGGAGGTAAGGCCGGCATCGGGGACCACTGCCCAGCCCCACAGGAGGTAAGCTCGGCATCGGGGACCACTCCCTAGCCCAGCTGGAGGTAAGCCCGGAACTGCTCTGACCATCCCTGCTGGATGGCAACCCACTGACGAGCCCTGCATGATACAACCTCAGCCATGCAGGAAACAACCTCAGCCCTGCTGGAACAACCTCATCCCTACTGGAACAACCTCAACCCTGCTGAAACAACCTCCTGGGTAGAGGACGGTGCCCGCGTAAAGTTTTGGCCACACCGAATCCACAAGAACTCTACCAGGGGTCACGAAAGAACGGGAGAAACTCCCCAGGCCTCTCACAAGATCCTACTCCAATCCGTTGACTCGCTGTCGAAGCGAACCGACACATCTCACCCCAGAAGGTGGGGAAAACACCCACACTATACGAACACCCGTAGTCGCAAATGGTGTCGCAAACGGTGTCGTTGTTTGGTGAAAGGTGCATGGTACTGAAACCACTCATAGCTGAGGAAGCAGAGGAACCAAACCATCTCTGCCGGACAAACCATCTAGAACAAGACCTGGGGGAGACCACTCAACCATGCTGGTCAAACAAAAGAGCACCAGGCCAGGGGAAACTGCACCATGTTGGTCAAACAAACAAGAATAGAGGAACCCTCTACGTCGCGTGAGGTCAGAAGTACGTAATGCAGATCACGGCACGCACGTGGGTCCCACACGACGTGTGGCCCCAAGTCAACCCCAAATGAGAGCATAAACATCCTCAGGTACAAAAAACCACACGTACCTCCAAGCACTCCCGTATACTCCCAGAGTATACCTCGTTTGAGCCCAAAGGCTATCGTGCACACGACACCCAGAATCAACGCGAAGGCATGACATAACAACTCTACCTCAATGGCCTAGTCATGGCCAAGCACATCTCATGAATCATTTATATCACTCTCCAAAGAGTGCGTGATCACACACCAAGGGTCCGCTACAAACAAGGTAGGGCGAACCACCACTAGAGCACCTTCTATGCTTCCGCATTTAACAAGATCGCGCAAGAGGCTCCGCAAAACCAAACAGATCACACCATTGTAACCATCGCGGAAAAACACGCTTGATCAACTACTTACTCGCCTCCAACAGATATCCGATGGAAAAGTGACCAACACCGCCTCACACCCGAACGACGTCCCGTGATCCCGAGCCTCGGCCCCAAAAATAGTTGGGCGCATAGCACCATTGTGTTCCCCTTGAGAAAACATGTCACAAGCACTACTCACATGAGTGCAATGGATATCCGGAGAAAAAGGTATGTTCCAGCACACCGCACACGAGCGGTGCGTCGTGGGACCCACAACCCGGTCCCGAAACTCAACGAATGGATCGCACCATTGCGATCCTCTCAAAAAAGAACACAAGATGGACTAAACACTTGTCAGAAAAGGACACCTGGTGATGAAGCTGGAAATCACTGTCAACTCCCGAAACAGCCCCCGCGGGGCCCACACCATCGTGCGGAATTAGAGTGGGCATATTGCACCGTTGCAATCCCCTCAAAAAAATATCCAGAAACGACTGCTCGCATGCCTCGAGCGGACGTCCAATGAAAGAGTCATGAAATACTACACGCAGCTCAAAAGGCGGGTCGTGGGGATCATGCCTCAGCTTTGGCCTCAATGCCTGAAACCACCATGGAATGCTCCACCTCGGCACCAAGGTTCCAACACCACTGACGGCGCTCAAAATGGACGCCGGATACGTCCGCACCATCCAAAAACAGATCCCCCAAAGAAACAACTTACCCCTCAACCTACATGTCGCGCCACCGAGGCCCCTCGTTTCAGGAATTAAAAATTTCCGAATGCATCTCAAAAAGCATTCCTCGTCGATAGGGTTCCACCACCGCAGATGACACTCAAAACAGACGCCTGTAGCGGAAAATACGGGCATCTGAACCGTGAGGGCAGGGCCCCTTGGGCCAGACTGTCCTGGACCCGTCGGTCCGCCCGGTCAGGGCCAGCCGGCGCTGGCCGGGCCAGCGGGGGACCCGGTCCATCGCCCGGTCGACCGGCTGAGGCCGGTCTCCGCGGGGTCGCCCCCCGCGACCCCGGTTCTCTGTCTCGCTCCGTTGAGCGTTGCCTCGCACCGGCGCCCAGCAAACCCGCCGACGCCATACGCCCTGGCCTCGCATGGATGCTCCCCATCACCCCACTGATGAAGCCCTCGACGCCAAGCACCCCGCTACCGCGCCGTCCGCCCTAGCCGCGTCTCCGCTCGAACTCGCCGGAAACCGAAAACCCCCCAACTTCGGCGGATGATTTCGGACGCCACGGGCCACGGAATTCGAATCTGAAAGATGCGTTGGAAAGGGAATAAACTCTACTACGCAACCATGGGATTTTCTCGATATTTCTACAGAGTTTCGATACAATTAATTGAGCTTGAATTAGGTGAAGTGAAAGGAGAATGCAAATGACAAATCCTACCTCGATGGGCTTCGCCTGAAGCTTTTCCGCGATCCGTCGGATCCGCGCCTTGCCGGAGAAGATGAGATGATGGAGGGGAGCTTCCTACATCGCTGTGGGGAGCTACTAGCACTAGGGGAGAAGAGGGGAGGAAGGGGATGAGTTAAGCTTTTAAATAGAAAATGCTTAACCACCCGTCGGTCGGTCCGAACTCGAACCTTGAGTAGGGTCGAGGTTAAGCCTCCCCTAGGGTAAACACCACCTCCCGAGAACAGCGACGTTCTCAGAATTTTAATCTGATACCCTGTTCAAAAGTTATAAAATTTAATGTATGAAGTCGCTAAATTACGGGACCGCCCCTGGGACCATTTTTCACAGACGGGCCGCGCCCGAAAAACATACACCCCTCCTAGGGTAAATGGAACGCTCCGAACTTAACGGTGCCCTCGGTTTCGCAATCCGAGCCACCATTTAAGAGATACCTGTGTTTCAACATTAAACAAATTAAATAAATTTATTTAATCCATTTAACGTTCCATAAGAGGGCGAGGGGACCAAACATCCCGCCCCGACAAGATTTATGTCATTCCTAAGGTAAAAACCCAATTATGGACCCATACGTACACTCGGATCTCTGATCTAGAACGCTGTTTAGGAGTTATCACATTTATTTGGCGTTTCTAGTGTGAACTCACAGAAAATTTAATTCCGGCCATTCCGGGGCTCGGAATCACACGCCGTCTGAAGGTGCTGCTCTGGAATATCATCAAGAATATTCCAAAGTCTTTCATAGCAAAAACCGGGTTCTTACATCATTCCCTCCTTTAATCATTTCGTCCCCGAAAAGCAAAACTAGGGAGCAACATCGGGTACTAAACCCACACCTAGCTTTCCCATACCCAGAAGAACCCACGCACAGCTCTGCGTCACCGCACACGGACCAAAGGATTTATCCGTTCATGCGAGGTCAGCCCTTGCCGACGTCGTGCACCCACTCCAGACTTTGGGGTTAGGGCAAGGCTGTAGGGAACCTCGCCATCCCTTTGCATGGTCTCAAACGACCCGAAGGCTCTCGGGGGTAGCTCACCTCCTCGACCGAAGCCTTACCTCACAAGCCGTGACTGGAATCACCGCCTGCACCAGGAATAAGGCCCGGTGATTCCCTCCTTCAGAATATCCATATTGTGGAACACCCAAGGATATCTGGTCACGCAAGATTCCACAAACAAGGCTCTCTTACATGTTCGGAAGCGAAGGAGTCAAAACCATCGACTAAAGGAAAATGTCACACACCTTTTCCCTTACCAACAGAGGGTTACACTCGACGCCCTGCGTCACCCTGGTAACACCTCAAACAAGGAGCAGAGAGAAAATCCATTCACACGCAGAGCCTAACAATTCTACTACAAAAAGTAGAAGAGTCGCAAGAGGTACCTCTCACTATCCCATGCTCTGCAGGATCGTAGACATGCAAAGCACGCGGCTGTTCGTGGTCCCAACTATCCGATCCCGAGCCTGTTGTGGACCACCTAGTGGTGATGGAAAGACCTCATAATGTCATCCCCCACTACCAGCTCCTACCGCTCCTCTTCTAGAACCACCTATATGGGTCCTACTCCAATCATGGAGCTGCCTATTCAATGGTGGGGTGCCTGATGCATGCCCGAAGCTCTCGGCAACTCGGGTCGGGCAGTCTCGTGCCTAGTGACCACGCCCGTCACAAGCATAGCACTGACTCTCTCGGGGCTGCACTGGTGCCCTCCTGTGCCACTGTGGTGTACGACCACGCCCCTGAGTCCAGTTGTCAGAAAGCCACCTGCGTCGAGGTCCTGCTTGCTGACGCCCACTAGCCGTGGCAGACGTCTCTACTCCAACATGCCTGCTGCCACCACCAACTCCAAAATGTGACAGGAAGCTCTCTATCACCATTGGTTTCTCCAGCACCCCGACATATGTGGAAATGCCCAAGGGTACTACGGCAGCATGAATCTCTCGGCGGAGACCCTTCTCAAACTTTCATGCTTAGATGTTATCGTCACGGACCAAGTCCGTGTAAAAGTGTGCACGGTCTACAAAACTAGCCGCGTACCCAGCCATCAACATCCCTCCTTGCTGAAACTGCAGGATCACCTGAATCAAAACGGAGCGCAAGCAGGAGGGGAAAAACTCCTCACGAAACAACAACTGAAATTCGCCCAACGAAAGGGAAGACTCGTCAAGAAACTGAGTCACCAGACTCCACCAACACTGAACTACTCCACAAAAAAGGTTGGCTGACAAAGCCACTCTCTAATCTTCCGGTGTCTGCACAAGCCTGAAAATGAGAACCACTGCCTCTAGCCAAACCTCTACTGCCTGAGGGTCTGACTCACCACTGAACCTCAGTGGTCTCTGCCGCTGGAACACACGGAGTGTGCTCAACCTGTGCTCAAGCTCAGCCTGATCTGCTGAAACTGGCTGCTGCTCAACAAGTAGGGGTGCTGCAACCAGCCCACTTGGAAAAAGGGGATCACATGATGGGTCCTGTACTGTGGCCTCATAGATCACAAGGTCGTCGTCACGAACCAAAGCCGGTATCCTGGCTGGCTGTCTTCGTGGAGACATCCTGAAAATTATCAAGGAGTATCGCGGTCAGATGAGCATATATGTATATACCAATACAAAAAGGATGATGGGGAGCAGACTCAAGAAGGATAGTCAAGTCTCAGTCCTAGGTGATTCACAAACAAATTTTCCCTGCAACAAATGTCTCGGCATGCCGAGTTGATAAGCGGGTTATCAAGGTCCTGGTGAATGGATACGTCAGCTGCTGCACCATCACTAGAATCCCTGGCCTGAGAGCCACTCTCGAGACACGTTGACACTATTGCCCTAAATCCCAACCAATTCCTTTTTAGGGACATTAGCAAAACACCCCAAGGAACGAACCACCTCTGACACCACTTTGTCATGACCCGACCCTACCCGGGCTCAATCCGCAACTACCCCAAGCCCGCCTCCATAGTCCAGGGGCTGGCGACCAGCGCCGAAGGCACAACAACTCATGGAAGCCTTTGCCTATGTACATGTACGCACACACACATCACGCTCAATGCAATAGTGCAGAGTAAAAGAAAAGACAAGTAATGAAAAAGGGGAACTACTATGTATAAACCACAAATGTGCGTCAACCTCTAAACAGTACAAAGTACAAGCTGAAGGAAAAATGAAACGGAAAGGGGAAAAACACGTGCCCAACCAAAAAGTTCCACAACCTGGAAACATGTAAACAAAAAAACAGTTAATGGGTCTCCCACCTAGAACTCGGCTACTACCACCGCACGCGGTCCAAGCTCTCGAACTCCTATGCTCCACTGAAGTCACAACCAACATGTCTATCGTCTGCAAGGGCACACCAAGTGCGGGCAAAGCCCATGCATGGGTGAGTATAAAAATACTCAGTAGGATACCCCGAAGGCTCGAGGGAGAAACGAAAGAGGTACCTAAGGGTGAGCAGTAGAGCGAACAGGGAAAAGTAAAGGAGCACAACAGAGAGGGCAGTAAAGAGTACAATAAAGAGTCCAGCTCAACCCAACAAGAGGAGAGAAGGTAGACTCATCCAAACACAAGGAGCCGGAAATGGTGAGAAGATGAACTTCCCATTGAGTCTTCGCTACCTATAGTAGGAGAGTAGACTCGTCCAACCATGAGAAGCTAGACATAGAAAGCACGTGGCTTACCCCATGTGTCTTCGCCTCTCTTGGAAGGAGAGTAACCAAACCCAAGAAGTGGGTACTAGAACAGGGTATATATATGTCCATATGCTCGAATCAAGAAGCCCAAACAAGATCGTAAGAGGATCTCCATCCCGTAGCTTAGCCCAAGAAAAGAGAAGCCAACAGTCCTAGAAGTAACACCATCGATTCCCAGCATCTCGCACGTCTGCCCCGAACCGCAACCCAAGGGGCTCAATCCCCACACCTCGACACTATCCGCTTTGGGCGGAACTGACTTGCCTGCATGGTTTTATGTCGCATCACAAGGACGCATCTCGGTGGGGGAAAGCGCTCCTCGTACATGAGAGTTCTGGGCTAACGTCAACCAAAACTCGTCACTACCCCGCAGTCAAGAGGTCTGCTCAAAGTCGATAGTCGACCCCCTTCCCAGCCCCGCTGTAGGGTCCTTGGAATTCAACGGGTTCCCACTACAGGGAGACCCGTGATGTTGACGGGTGCCTAACTGCCTAGTCCTGTAACAGGGTAACCCACTGGAGGGCGACCCGAATAAAATCGGCGATGAGACCACTGCCCAGCCCAGCTGGAGGTAACCCGACATCGGGGACGATTGCCCAGCCCAGATGGAGGTAAGCCCGGTATCAGGGACCACTACCCTGCCCTGTTGGAGGTATTCCCGGCATCGGGGACCACTCCCCAGCCCAGTTGGACGTAAGCTCGGAACTGATCTGGTCATTCCTAAAGGATGGTAACCCACTGATGAGCCCTGCTCAATACAACCTCAGCCCTGCTAGAAACAACCTCAGCCCTGCTAGAACAACCTCAGCCCTGTGGGAACAACCTCAACCCTACTGGAATAACATCCTAGGTAGAGGATTGGTGCCCGCGTAAAGTGTTGGCCACAACGAATCCACAAGAACTCTACCAGGGGTCACGAAAGAACGAGATAAACACCCCAGGCCTCCCAAGCAATCCCGCTCCAATCCACTGAGTCACTGTCGAAGCGGACCGAGACATCTCACCCCAGAAAGTGGAAAAAACACCCACACTATACGAACACACGTAGTCGCAAATGGTGTAGCAGTTTGGTGAAAGGGGCACGATACAAAAACCCCTCACAGCTAAGGAAGCAGAGGAACCAAATCATCTCTGCCGGCCAAACCATTGAGAACAAGACCAGGGGGAGACCACTCAACCATGCTGGTCAAACAAAAGAGCACCAGGCCAGGGGAAACTCCACCCTAATGGTCAAACAAACAAGAACAGAGGAACCCTCTACATCAAGTGAGGTCAAAAGTACGTAAAGCATATCACGACACACACGTGGGGCCCACATGATGTGTGGCCCCAAGTCAACCCCAACTGAGCGCATAAACATCCTCAAGTACAAACAACCACACATACCTCCAAGCACTCCCGTATACTCCTAGAGTATACCTCGTTCCAGACCAAAGGTTATCGTTCACATGACACCCAGCATCAACATGAAGGCATGACGTAACAACTCCACCTTAAAGGCCTAGACATGGACAACCACATCTCGTGAATCATTTATATAACTCTCCCATGAGTGCGCGATCACATTCCAAGGGTCCTCTACAAACAAGGTAGGGCGAACCGCCACTAGATCACCTTCCATGCTTTCGCATTTAAAAAGATCGCACAAGAGGCTCTATAGAACCAAACATATCGCACCATTGTAACCCTCATGAAAAAACATGCGAGATCGACTACATACTCACCTCCAACAGATATCCGACGGAAAAGTAACCAAAACTGCCTCACGCCCAAATGGCGTCCCGTGATCCCGAGCCTCAGCCCCGAAAACAGTAGGGCGCATTTAACCATTGCGATCCCCTCGAGAAAAAACGTCAAAAGAACTACTCACTTGAGTGCAATGAATATCCGGAGAAAAATGAACGTTCTGGAGCAACGCACACGAGTGGTGCTTCGTGGGACCCTCAACCCGGTCCCGAAACTCAACGAACGGATCAGACCGTTAAGATCCCCTCGAAAAAGCACACAAGATGGACTAAACACTTGTCCAAAACGGACACCCGGTGATAAAGCTGGATATCACCGTCAACTCCCGAAACAGCCCTCGCGGGGCCCGCACCAGCATGTGGAATTAGAGAGGGAATATTGCACTGTTGCAATCTTCTCGGAAAAACATCCATAAAAGACTGCTCGCACGCCTCGAGCGGACGTCCGATGAAAGAGTCGTGAAATGCTGCACGCAGCTCAAAAGATGGGTCGTGGGGCCCACCCCTCAACTTCGACCTCAATTCTCAAAACCACCCAAGAATGCTCCACCTCGTCACCAGGTTTCCAACGACATGGACGGCGCTCAAAACGGATGTCGGATGTGTCCGTGCCGTCCAAAAACAGATCCCCCGAAGAAATGACTAACCCCTCGACGTATGTGTCGCGCCATCGATGCCCCTCGTTTCGGGAATTAAAAATTCCAGAAACCATCTAAAAAAGTCCGCCTCGTCGATACGGTTCCACTGCCGTAGATGACACTCAAAACGGATACCTGTAGCGGAAAATACGGGCGTCCGAACAATGAGGGCAGGGCCCCTTGGGCCGATCCGGCATGGACAGGCCAGTCCGCGCGGCCTGGGCTGGCCCGGCTCGCAAGGTCCAGCCCGCAGCTAGGCCGTATGGCACGGCGGTGGATCCGGCCCACCGCCCGGCTGACCGGATGAGGCCGGTTGTCGCGCGACGACACGCACGACGCGGGTCGTGCCTCCTCCGCGGGGTCGTGCCCCGTGACCCCGGTTCTCCGTCGCACTCCGGTGAGCACTACCTCGCACCGGTGCCCAACAAACCCGCCAGTGCCACATGCCCTGTCCTCTCCTGGATGCTCCCCCTCGCCGCCCTGCTGACGCCCTCGACACCAAGCGCCCCGCTACCGCGCCGTCCGCTCTAGCCGCACCGCCGCACGAACCCGCCGGAAACCGAAAACCTGCCAACTTCGGCGGATGATTTCGGAAGCCACGGGGCTCGGAATTTGAATCCTAAAGATGCGTTGGAAATGGAATAAACTCTACTAAGAAACCATTGGATTTTCTTCATATTCCGATAGAGTTTAAATACAAAAATTTGAGCTCGAAGTAGGTATAGTGAAAGGAAAATGCAAACGACAAATACTACCACGATGGGCTTTGCCTGATGCTTCGCCTTGATCCATCAGAGCCGCGCCTTGCCAGAGAGGAGGAGATAATGGAGGGGAGATTTCTCCTTCGTTGTGGGGAGCTGCTGGAGCCATGGGAGAAGTGGGTAGGAAGCAGATGAGTTAAGCGTTTAAATAGAAAATGCTTAACCACCCGCCCGTCGGTCCAAACCCGAACCCTCAGCAGGGTCGAGGTTAATCCTCCAATAGGGTAAACACCACCTCCCGTGCACAACAGCGGTCTCAGAATTTTAATCTAAGACCCCATTCAAAAGTTATAAAATTTAACGTCTGAACCCGCTAAATTACGGGAACTCCCCTGGGACCATTTTTCACAGACAGGCCGCGCCCACAACACTTATAGCACTCCTATGTTAAATGGCACGCTCCGAACTCAACGGTTCCCTCAGTTTCCCAATCCGAGCCACCGTTTAAGAGATACCAACATTTCAGCATTAAACAAATTAAATATATTTATTTAATCTGTTTAACGTTCTAGATGCGGGTGAGGGGTCCAAGCATCCCACGCCGACAACTTTTATGTCGTTCCTATGGTAGACACCCCATTCCAGACCCATACGTAGACTCAGATCTCTGATCCGGTACACCATTTAGGAGTTATCGCATTTATTTGGCATTTCCAGTGTGAACGCACTGAAAATTTAATTCCGGCCACTCCGGGGCTCGGAATCGCACGCTGTCTGAAGGCGCTACTCTAGAATATCATCAAGAATATTTCAAATTCTTTGACAGAAAAAACCGGTTTCTTACATCATTACCTCCATCAATATTTTTTTCCACAAAAAAGAAAACTAGGGAGAAACACTGGGTACTAAACGCACACCTGTCTTTCCCATACCGAGAAGAACCCACACACAGCTCTGCCTCACCGCACATGGACCAAAAGATTGATCTATTCACGCGAGGCCATCCCTTGCCGACGTCGTGCACCCACTCCAGAATTTGGGGTTAGGGAAAGGTGGTAGATAACCTCTCCATACCTTTGCACGGTCTCAAACGGCCTAAATGCTCTCAGGGGTAGCTCACCTCCCCGACCGAACCCTTACGTCGCACACCGCGACTGGAATCACCTCCCGCATCGGGAACAAGGACCGATGATTCCCCCCTTCAGAATATCCATATGGTGGAACAACCAAGGATTCTGGTCATGCAAGATTCCACAACCTAGGCTCTCTTACACTCTCGGAAGTGAAGGAGTCAACACCATCGAATAAAGGAAAGGGTCTCAATCCTTTTTCCTTACCAATAGAAGGTTACACCCGACGCCTTGCGTCACCCTAGTAACACCTCAAACAAGGAGCAGGGAGAAAAGGCTTTCACACGCAGAGCCTAACAATTATACTGCAAAAAGTATAAGAGTCGCAAGGGGTACCTCTCACCATCCCATGCTCTGCAAGATCGTAGACATCCAAAGCCCGCAGCTGTCCGTGGTCCCAACTGTCGGCTCCCGGAGCCTGTCGTGGACAACCTAGTGGTGATGGGATGTCCTCGTAATGTCATCCCCCACTACCAGCTCCTCCCGCTCTTCTGCTAGCACCACCTCTCTAGGTACTACACCGATCACGGCGCTGCCTGTGCCGTGGTGGGGCGCCTGCTGCCTGCCCAAAACTCTCGGCAACTCGGGTCGGGAAGTCTCGGGCCAAGTGACCTCGCCCATCACAACCATAGCACTGAATCTCTCTGGGCTTCACTAGTTCCCTCCAGCACCACTGTGGTGTAAGACCACACCCCTGAGTCCGGTTGTCAGAACGACACCTGCATCGAGGTACTTCTTGCTGAAGCCCCCTAGCCACGTCAGACGTCTCGGCTCCAACATGCCTGCTGCCACCACCAACTCCAGAATGTGACAGGAAGCTCCTTGTCACTATCGCATGATCCAACACCCCGACATATATGGAAATACCCAAGGGTATTATGACAGCACAAATCTCTCAGTGGAGACCCTACTCAAACTTCGGTGCTCGGATGTTATCGTCGTGGACCATGTCCCGGTAAAAGCGTTCACGGTCTGCAAAACTATCCGCGTACTCAGCCATCGTCATCCCTCCCTGCTGAAACTACATGAGCTCCTGAATCCGAACGGAGCGCAAGAAGGAGGGGAAAAACTCCTCACGAAACAACAACATAAACTCACCCCATGAAAGTGACGACTCATCAACAAACAGAGTCACTAGACTCCACCAATGCCGAGCTACTCCATGAAAAAGGTTGGCTGCCAAAGACACTCTTTGATCTGCCGGCGTCTGCACAAGCCTGAAATGGAGAACCACTACCTCTAGCCAAACCTCTACTACCTGAGGGTCTGGATCACCACTGAACCTCTGTGGTCTCCACCGCTGGAACTCATGGAGCGCGCTCAACCTGTGCTCAAGATCACCCTACTCTGCTGAAACTGCCTGCTGCTCAACATGTGGGGGTGCTTCAACCAGCCCACTCGGAGAAAGGGGCTCACAAGATGGGTCATGGACTGTGGCCTCATAGCTCACAGGGTCGTCGTCACAAACCAAATCTGGTATCCTGGATGGCTGTCTTCGCGGAGTCATCTTGAAAATTATCAAGGATTACCGCGGTTAGATGAGCATATATGTATATACCAATACAAAAACGATGATGGGGAGCTGAATCAAGAAGGGCAGTCAAGACTCAGTCCTAGGTGATGCACAAACAAATTTTCCCTGCAACATGTGTCTCCGTATGCCGAGTTGACAAGCGGGTTATCAAGGTCCTGGTGAATGGATATGTCGGCCGCCGCACCATCACTGGACTCCCTGGACTGAGAGCTGCTCTCGAGACATGTTGATACTGTTGCCCTAAATCCCAACCAATTCATTTTTAGGGACTTCGTCACAACACCCCAAGGAACAAACCACCTCTGATACCACTTTGTTACGACCCGACCCTACCTGGGATCGAGCCGCAACTACCCCAAGCCTGCCTCCATAGGCCAGGGGCTGGCGACCAGTGCTGAAGAAGAACAACTCGGGGAGGCCTTTGCCTAAGTACCTGTACGCACGCACGCAACACACTCAACGAAACAGTGCAGAGTAAAAGAAAAGGCAAGTGAAGAAAAAGGGGAACTACTATGTATAAACCACAAATGTGCATCGACCTCTAAACAGTACAAAGTACATGCTGATGGAAAACTGAAAAGGAAAAGGGAAAAACCAGTGCCCAACCAAAAAGTGCCACAACCCAGCAATAGGTAAACAAAAAAAACAGCTGACGGGTCTCCCACCTGGAACCCGGCTACTACCATCGCACGCGGTCCAAGCTCCCGAACTCCTATGCTCCCCTGAAGTCACGACCAACATGTATGTCATCTGCAAGGGCACACCAAGTGTGGGAAAAGCCCAAGAAGGGGTGAGTATAAAAATACTCACTAGGAGACCCCGAAGGATCGAGGGAGAAACATAGGAGGTACCGAAGGGTGAGCAGTAGAGCGAATAGGGAAAAGTAATGGAGCACAATAGAGGGGGAAGTAAGGAGTACAATAAAGAGTCCATCTCAACCCAACAAGAGGAATGAAGGTAGACTCGTCCAAACACAAGGAGCTGGAAATGGTGAGAATATGAACTTCTCGTCGAGTCTTCGCTACCAATAGTAGGAGAGTAGACTCGTCCAACCATGAGAATCTAGACACAGAAAGCACGTGGCATACCCCGCGCGTCTTCGCCGCTCCTGGATGGAGAGTAACCAAACCAATGAAGTGTGTACTAGAAAAAGGTATATACAAGTCCATATGCTCGAATCAAGAATCCCAAAAAATTTCGTAAGGGGATCTACATTCCGTAGCTTAGCCCAAGATAAGAGTAGCCAACAATCCCAGAAGTAACACCATCGATGCCCAGCATCCCGCATGTCTGCCCCAAACCGCAAGCCAAGGGGCTCAATCACCACACCTCGACACTATCCGCGTTGGGAGTCACTGACTCACCCGCACGGTTTTAGGTCGCATCACAAAGATACATCTCGGTGGGGGAAAGTGCTCCTCATACATGAGAGTTCTGGGGCAACGTCAGCCACAACTCGTCACTACCCCGCAGTCGAGAGGTCTGCTCAAAGTCGACGGGCGACCCCCTTCCCAGCCCCGCTGGAGGTTCCGTAGAAGTCGACGGGTTCCCACTACAGGGAGACACGGGAAGTCGACGGGTACCTCACTACCCAGTCCCGTAATAGGGTAATCCACTAGAGGGCGACCCTGCTAAAGTCAGCAATGAGACCACTGCCCAGCCCAACTAGTGGAAACCCGGCATCGGGGACCACTGCCCAGCCCAGCTGGAGGTAAGCCCGACATTGGGGACCACTGCCCAGCCCCACTGGAGGTAAGCCAGACATCGGGGACTGCTACCCAGCCCCGCTTGAGGTAAGCCCGGCATCGGGGACCACTGCCCAGCCCATCTAGAGGTAAGCCCGGAATTGCTCTGGCCATCCCTGCTAGATGGTAAACCACTGATGAGCCCTGCTCGATACAACCTCAGCCCTACTGGAAACAACCTCAGCCCTGCTGGAACTACCTCAGCCCTGTTGGAACAACCTCAACCCTGCTGGAAAAGCCTCCTGGGTAGAGGATCAGTGACCGCGTAAAGTGTTGGCCACAACGAAGCCACAAGGACTCTACCAGGGGTCACGAAAGAACGAGAGAAACTCCTCAGACCTCTTAGGCCGATCCCACTCCAATACGCTGAGTCACTGTCGAAGCGGACCAAGACATCTCACCCTAGAATGTGGGGAAAACACCCACACTATACGAAAACCCATAGTTTCAAACGGTGTCGCAAACGGTGTCGCATTCTGGTAAAAGGGGAACGGTACTGAAACCCCTCACAACTGTGGAAGAAGAGTAACCAAACTATCTATGCCAGCCAAACCATTATGAACAAGACTAGGGGGGACCACTCAACCCTGCTGGTCAAACAAAAGAGCACCAGGCTATGGGAAACTCCACCCAGATGGTCAAACAAATAGGAACAGAGGAACCCTCTGCCTCGTGAGTGGTCAAAAGTACGTAAAGAAGATCACAACATGCACGTGGGGCCCACATGACGTGTGGCCCCAAGTCAACCCCAACTGGGCGCATAAACATCCTCAGGTAAAAACAACCACACGTACCTCTAAGCGCTCTCGTATACTCCCAATGTATACCTCGTTCCAGCCCAGAGGCTATCGTTCACACAACACCTAGCGTCAACGCGAAGGCGTGACATAACAACTACACCTCAATGGCCCAGGCACAACCAACCACATCTCATGAATCATTTATATCACTCTCCAAAGAGTGCGCGACCACACGCCAAGGGTTCACTACAAACAAGGTAGGGTGAACCACCACTAAAGCACCTTCCATGATTCCTCATTTAACAAGATCGTGCAAGAGGCTCTGCGCAACCAAACAGATCGCACCATTGTAACCCTTGCGAAAAAACATGCGAGATCGACTACTTACTCGCCACCAAAGGATATCCGATGGAAAAGTCACCAACACCGCCTCACGCCCGAACGGCGTCCCGTGATCCCGAGCCTCGACCCCGAAAACAGTCAGGCACATCGTACCATTGCAATACTCTCGAGAAAACACGTCAGAAGCACTACTCACATGAGTGTAATGAATATCTGGAGAAAAAGGTATGTTCCAGTGCACCGCACACGAGTGGTGTTTCATGGGACCCGCAACCCGGTCCTGAAACTCAACGAACAGATCGCACCATTGCGATCCTCTCGAAAAAGCACACAAGTTGGACTAAACACTTGTCCAAAAAGGACACCTAGTGATAAAGCAAGAAATCACCATCAACTCCCGAAACAGCCCTCGTGGGGCCCACACCAGCGTGCAGAATTAGAGCGGGCAGATTTCACCGTTGCAATCCCCTCGGAAAAACATCCAGAAACGATTTCTCGCACACCTCGAGCAGACGTCCGATGAATGAGTCGTGAAACGCTGCACGCAGCTCAAAAGACCGGTCGTGGGGCCCACACCTCAACTTCTTCCTCAATTCCTGAAACCACCCTGGAATGCTTCTCCTCGGTGCCAGGGTTCCAACGCCACTGACGGCGCTCAAAACGGATGTCGGATGCGTCAGCGCCGTCCAAAAACAGATCCCCAAAGAAACGACTAACCCCTCGGCGTACGTGTCGTGCCACTGAGGCCCCTCTTTTAGGGAAGTAAAAATTCACACAACCATCTAAAAAAGTACTCCTTGTCGATATGGTTCCACCAACGTTGACGTCACTCAAAACGGACGCCTGTAGCGGAAAATACGGGTGTCCGAACCCTGAGGCCAGGGCCCCTTGGGCCGGACCCACTAGGACCGGTCGGTCCGCCCGGCCTAGGCCGGCCGGCGCTGGCCAGCCCGGATTGCATGGCCTAGCACGCGGATTGGCCGCGTGGGCCGGCGGTGGACCCGGTCCACCGCCCGGTCGACCGGCTGAGGTCGGTCGCTGCGCGACGACCCACACGACGCGGGTTCTGCCTCCTCCGCGGGTCGCGCCCCGTGACCCCTGTTCTCCGTCGCGCTCCGGTGAGCACTGACTCGCGCCAGCGCCCAACAAACCTACCAGCACAGCATGCCCTTGCCTCGCCTGGACGCTCCCCCTCACCGCCCTGCTGATTCCCTCGACGTTGAGCGCCCCACTGTCGCGCCGTCCGCCCTAGCCGCGCCGCCGCTCGAACCTGCCGGAAACCGAAAACCCGCCAAATTCGGCGGATGATTGCGGACGGCACGTGGCTCAGAATTCGAATCCGAAAGATGCGTTGGAAAAATAATAAACTATACTATGCTAAAATGTAATTTTATTGATATTCCAACAGAGTTTAGATACATATATTTGAGCTCGAAGTAGGTACAGTAAAAGGAAAATGAAAACGACAAATCCTACCTCGATGGGCTTCGCCTGAAGCTTCGCCGCGATCCGTCGGAGATGCGCCTTGCCAGAGAGGAGGGGATGATGGAGGGTAGCTTCCTCCTTCGCTGTGGGGAGCTGCTGGCGCCATGGGAGAATAGGGAAGGAAGGGGATGAGTTAAGCGTTTAAATAGAAAACGCTCAACCACATGCCCGTCGGTCTTAACCCGTACCCTCAGTAGGGTCGAGGTTAAGCCTCCCCTATGGTAAACACCACTTCCCGAGCATATCGGTGGTCTCCGAATTTTATTCTGAGACCCCGTTCAAATGTTATAAAATTTAACGTCCGAAGCCGTAAAATTACGGGAACGCCCTTGGGACCATTTTTCATAGATGGGCCGCGCCCGCAAAACTAACACCCCTCCTAGGGTAAACGGCACCCTCCAAACTCAAAGGTGCCCTCAGTTTCCCAATCCATGACACCGTTTAAGAGATACATGTGTTTTAAAAATAAATGAATTAAATATATTTATTTTAGTCATTTAACGTTCCAGAAGCGGGCGAGGGGTCCAAACAACCCGCGTCGACAAGTTTTATGTCGTTCCTAGGGTAAACACCCCATTCCGGACCCATCCGTACACTCAGATCTCTGATCCGGAACAACGGTTAGGAGTTATCGCATTTATTTTGCGTTTCCAGTGTGAACACACTGAAAATTTAATTCCGGCCACTCCGGGGCTCGGAATCGCACACCGTCTGAAGGTGCTGCTCTGGAATATCATCAAGAATATTCCAAAGCCTTTCACAGCAAAAATCGGGTTCTTACAAAAATGAACTATATAACCATATAATATTTAAAATATTCATTAATAACACATAACCTCAATTCTTGAACTCTCTCCCCATTTAACAAGATCTTTCATACATTTATAAAAGTGAACCAATCATGAAAACCAAGTAAATAAACACCCTAAAACATTGAAATTGTACATATAACTAATAGAAAGTCCATAAATGAACATATTAAAATTATAATAAATAAAAAATATGTAAAATTTTGTAAAATAAATATATAATTTATTTAATTTGATTATCCATGATTGTCATATCATGTTCAAAACACATTCGTACACAATGTAAGAGATTCATTCTGAACCTCAATTTTTCATAAGGACACCACATTCTATCCCTCATCCCAAATGTAACTCCTCTACCATTTTACATTATTCTTATTTATTTTATTAATATAATTGAAAATAATGTATACATATCAGTTTATAATTCATTTTTTGGGAAAAAAATTATTTAAAAATGTTCCCTTCTAAATTATTCTCGATAACCTAGCCATATGAAATGAAATATTCAGAATTCATACTCATTTTCATGTTAAATCCATAAAATGTTTAGAAGCCACTATTATTTTAATAAAATAGACCATTTTATCATGAAAAAATATTTTTTCTTTTATGGTTTTATAAAAAAATTATTCCTTTTCCATTTTAATAAATTATAAATTTTTTTCCTTAAACCGAACTAAAGTGGCTAATTTATAATCCTTATTAAACAATAATTTTAAATATTTACACTTTATATTGACATCATTGATCATGTTATATGCCTATTTTCTCTTATTAACCTCCATTTATTATTTAAATCAATTCTTTCATTGACAATTATATGATATTACATTATTTATTTCATATTACTTGATTATGATTCCCAATTCATTCCAAGAGTGACCAATATGCTTTTTTCCTAAAGAGGAAGAAACTTCCATATCATGTTATGATGTGTAAACCCATATAAATCCATAATTCATTTGGTATTTTTTAGTTTCATGAGACGTCTTATTGGTATAAGAAGTGAATTTGATTCTATTATGGGACTTTATCTTCCATGTGAAATTGTTTTGGAAGGTAGCCTGGACCCAGGATTATGTCTTGTCATGTATTTTTTCCATGTTTCTATGATTTAATGATTACATGCATCATGATCTAAATATTATTCCTCCTTATACTTATTCATCATCCATTACTTTTATGTGATCATTTTATGTCTTATAACCCATATAATTTTGTTTATTCTTATGTTTATACCCTTTCTGGTCTTTTTAGATAATCTCTTTTGGTAATATATTCCACAAGTTATAGTAGGTAGATTTCAGAACTCAGTGGAATAATGCTGCTATTCAGAGATTATTTAAATAAAAATGTTTTATTTTATTTATATATTTTCACTTTTATATTCCTAATCAACCATAAAAAATTGATCAGAGTGTCATCGGTATAAAATTCTATGGTTAATCTTACATAAAATCATGAGATACTTTTTTTAAAGGATATGGTCAATATATATGGTTTTAATGAAATGTCTAGTTATTTTTATATATTCTTACTATAGAACATCCGTAAACAAGCGCATGGATAATTCTATCACCATTGATATCCTAGCTTGAAATTTAGGATATCGCATGTTAGGATATATATTACATTTACAAGTTAATACTTTTATGTTCATTGTTTTATTTTAATAGGATTTTTAGTTATGTATTGAATCCTCTAAATTGTACTTTCATTTTATTAGGTGATGAATAGAAATAGATTAACATGTTCCAATAATAAATGTGATAGGGAATGTGGTTATTTTTTTAATTATATTCCATATATGATGGGAGATGGTGCATAAAAAATCATTACAGTAGATTCCAAACTAGATCAAGTTATGAATAATAACATGAATCATGTGTATCACCCTTATTATATTAAGAAAGAGAATATTTTAGTCGAATTATTAATGAAACAAAGGACTACCACCTTTAATGGATCTTTCGATCCCTTCATTGACGAACAATGGATGACCACCATTGGGAAGATATTATCTAGGCTCCAGTGCTCATAATATGGGAATGTTGTGATAGAATTATATTATTTTGATTGGGAAGCAGATTAGTGGTGGACCCAAATCGATGAAAAAAACTCCAAGGTGGAAATCGATTCTATGGAATGTGAATATTTCACTAAAAAAATCAATAAATATTTTCCCCAAACTCTCTTTTGTAATATGGATAGGGAGTTTTGTGAACAGATTAAAATGATGAAATATCTAATGTAACGTATGACACAGAAATCATAAGTCTTGTTTGATACACATCTGGCATTAACATGAGAATTGAATGCACGATGGGTCACTTCTATAGTGGACTAAATATTAATATATGATTATCATTGGAGATTCAAGACCTCGAGAATTATGAAGAGACTATTCATTGTTACCATAAAGTTAAAATGGAGACAAGAGACACTCAATATTCTCATTGACACATTTAAAAAAATTTGGAAATATTCATTTAAAAAGGGTGGATCAACAGATAAATCCCATGATGGAAATAAGACACAACTCCCCATATTTCAAAATATTGGGAAGAATACTCCAAGAAACTACAAATATGAAAATATTTGATTCTAAAATTGTGGAATATACTGGAATATTGATAATAAATACAATAGTGATATGAAAAAACACAATAATGTGGGAAAATAAAGGATGTTTCATATCAATATTCAGCCAATATAAATGTGTTTCAACTCTAAGGAAGATAGTCATTATGTGAGACATTTCTTGGATCCAGAGGATGTTGGAGGCAATCAAAAAAAATAACCTCCACAGAAATAAAAAAGGGTATATCCCATTACTACTGTTGCGGTTGAAATTGAATATGATGTGTTTATAGGTACAATGGTTATTAATTCAGGAATATCGAATGTACTATGGGATTCTTGTTCTCCATATTCTTTCACATCTTTCATGTTTTATATAACTATTCAAACACAAACTAAAAATATGGAGTATGGGTTATCAATGGGAAAAAAATTGAGAAATTATTGGATCTAATGTATATTACTCTTCCCCAGTTAATTTTTTTGGGATAAACCTCCCAATAAATCATATATTAATTTATTTAGTTTAGTTTGATGTTATATTGGTATTGGATTTGAAATTTTTATACAAAGGATACATCGAATCTCATGAATGGGAGATCAACCTTCTCATCTCGAGGAATCCTCCAACATTGTACAACTATAAGGAGAAGGATGAATCTCTATCAGAATCATTGTCTCAATAGTTGATATTTTTGCCTTATGAAAAATCATATCTCAATCTAATTACAGAGAGAAATGAGAGGATCATTATCGAAGACATTATCATTGTTAGGGAATACACTAATGTGTTCCATGATGAATTATCTAGTTTTGCACCTAATAGATAGGTTGAGTTAACAATTAAAATTATTCATAGATCTTTGCATATAACAAAGACACATTATAGGATAACCAACATTGAGAAGGAATAACTAATGAAGTTATTTTATGTGAATATAGATAAGGATTTTATACACATGATTTCATCAGCCAGGGGTATTCATGAATTATTCACCAAGATTAGTGATGAATAAATATGTATATGTATATATTATCGTGATCTTAAAAAAATCATGATAATGAACAAGTATCCTCTTCCAGGCATAGATGAACTGCTTGATCATATATGTGGGTTTGGGTATTTCTCATATGTGGACCTTTGGTCCTAATATCACTAATTAATGGTGAAGTATGAAGATATACTTATAACCTATTCTTGATTGACGTATGGAAAATATTAGTTCATAGTGATAACCCCCATACTAAATAATGCCTGAAAATTTTTCATGGAATTAATTTATAGAGTCATTATATATTTTCGTGATCATTTTTTGTAGTCTTTATTGATGATATTCTAATATACTCGAAGAGTGAGAAGGATCAGGAAGAGAATTTGAATACTATGTTAAAGTCATTTCAATGGGAGAAAATTTATGTAATGTATAACAAATGTGAATTTTGGATGGAGGATTTATCATTCTTGTGCCTTGTTTTCACTAGAAAAGGAATATTTATAGACCCTTCCGAGTTAATTAAAATTGAGGACTGGACAAGGAAACCATTAGTAATCGAGGTACATGGTTTCCATGGGCTAGATGTGTATTTAAAATATTATGTGAAGAACATATCATTATTTTCAAACAAAAAAACCAATATTACATAGAATGGAGTGGTGTATCTCTAGACAAGTGAATGTGAAGAACACTTCAAATAGTTTAAAAATAGGCTTATTACATCACCAATTCTCACACTACCAACACATGGGGAACTTTTTATAGTGGAAAATGATTATTAAATAAAGTTATTATGTTATGTACAGATGAAAAATGATAAATTGATAGAATACGCTTTAAGATAGTAGAAAATTCATGAGCCAAACTATCTTATACATGATCTGGATTTGGAATGTGTGATCTTTGTGTTGAAAATTTGGCAACATTATCTATATCGGGATATGTGTGCGAAACATACTAATCATAAGATCCTAAATAAATATATTCACACTAAAGGAGATTATTATGAGAAAGTGAAGAGGATTAGATCTCATAAATAATTATGAATAATCAATCCACTGCCATCACGATAAATCTAATATGGTGGTATATGATCTATATAGAAAAGATGTACCACCTTTCTAAAATAATTTTTAATGATGATAGTTTAGAAGGATATTATCTTCTTACACCTAAAAAGAATGGATATTGGGACCATTAAAGAATTATCATCATAAATCCATTCTAAAATCATTTCCCAACCATTCCTCAAGGAGAAAATAAAGGGTCATCAATGAAATGATGTGGAAATTCAGAAGAAGGAGGAAGTACAAATAAAGGGGAAATCCTCAAAGTTCAAATTTGATGTGGAAGGAGTTATAATATTTGGGTCACGATTATGTGTACCATCCAATCTATATATAGTGATAATTATTTTTAGTGAGACACATTGATCATTCTTCCCTACTCACCCAGGTAGGACCAAGATGCATCGAGATCTCCTAAAGTAGTATTGTCATGAACATATAAAGAAGGAGATTGCTGAATATACATAAGAATTGATTCTTAACCAATTTATACCCAATACTCTTTCCATGTCTCTTACACACCTCTGTAAGGTTCTGTTAAAAAAAGACCAAAACTAATTTCCCTACGGAGGATTTCAAGGAGAATAATTGAATAGTTTAAATCCTCTTTCAGCTTCTTTATTTGTCTTCACATTAGTTTCTTCTATTATTATCTCAACAACTCCTATGTCCAGACATGAAGGATAAAATCATTATCTAGTATATACTATTATGTTATATTGTTAATTTAAAATAAAAAATTAACTCTCTTCTCCAAATCCTTTTTTTATAAAAATGAAAATTTCCACCAAGATTTGTTGATTTATTACCTTTGAGGTTGACAAGTTTTTATTTTCCTTTACCACCTTCAAGGATGGAAATAAAAATGTTAATAAGATTTTTAAATATTTTAAAATGTATTTTATAAGCTTTTTTATATTCTGAAACTAATTATCATACAGAAAAATGAATAATTAGACCAAATATGTTTGTGATGATCGAAAAACTGCTAAAATAATCTAATTTATTTTCACTAACGTCTTATATAAGGATTCACCCTCTCCCAAGTATAAAATTACATTTATAAACATTTTGTCTTCATTATTTTCATCAATAACACATAACATCATGTCTAGATGTATGTTCCCATTTTACATGACATTTCATTCATTTATACAAGTCAACCAATCTTGAAAACAAAAGAAACAAACACTCTCAAATGATGATATTGCATCTTATAACTCTACAAAAATTTCAAAAGAGATGTTAATAAAATTAAAATAATTAATATAAATAATATAAGGTTGTTAATTAATTAATTAATGATTTTAATTTGATTATTTATTTCATTATCATCAATTAGATAACACTTTCAATCCTAAGGTATGGTATTCTTTCCCAACCTCTAATTATTAATTTGGTTAATGAATTATTTCTATTTCCCAAATGAATGTATTATTTATTATTATATAATTAATATAATTCTATCTATATGTTCCAAAATAATGTATCCAGATTATTAAAAAATTCATTTATGGGGAAATACATGATTTTTAAAGTTTCCCTTCTCAATTCTTCTGGATAAGAAATCCCAATTAAAGGGAACTTCCTGATTTTTTACCCATATTCAAGAGATCATAATAATCTATATTAAGAAAATATTATTTTAATAAATTAAATAATTTTATCATGAATAAATATCTTGGTTTTTTTGTTTTATAAAATCATTCATTTTTTTTCTTTTTAAATGAATCATTAAAATTTTCCCTCAAACAACACAAAAGTGTCTCGTTTCTAAAGCTTCTTATACACAATTATTAATTTTTTTTCAAAATATATTTACATTTCCAAAAAAAATTTATTTTCATTTTCACTTATTAATTTACATATATTATTTAAATTCATTCATTAATGGAAACCATTAGTATATTTCCTTTTTAGGCCATGCGACATGAATATGATACTCGATTCATTATATTGGTAACCCTTATGCATTATTGTTCATCTAGAATACATATGAATTAAAATGTTATGATGGGTGCCCTTATGAATTACTACAATGCATTGGGTAATTCATAATCCCCAAATACTTCATGTTGGGATAGAGAGTGAACAAGATTATTTTATGAGACTTTGACTAAAATGTGTGATGGACTTGGTAGTTAGCCTGGAAACATGAATTTTCCATGTTCTGTGTTTCTTCCATATTACTATAATGTGATGAATACATGTACCCATTCTATATATATTATAATTATGTATTCTTATTCATGATTCATTCCTTCTAATTTAATCATGTTATGCCTTATCACTCACATTTTATTCTATATTCCCATGTTTGTAACCTTACCAGGAAATTTACCTAATCTATTGTGTTCACATATTCCCTATGTTATATAATGTATATGTTGGATATAAATAGAAGATAATAGATCATTTTATATTATTTAAATGTAGATTTTTTATTATATTGCAATATTTTTTGTTTTTTGTTGTTAATCATCCAATGGAATTAGAATTTATGATCCCTTTCTTGTAATTTAATGGTTAGTCATTCTAAAAATCATGTAAAAATATGTGTTAAATGGTGGGTTTGTTATAATAATTTCCTGATAATGTGTTTGGATATGGATATTGGAAGTCATGCTTAAACACTTCTATAGTCATGGTGGGTCGAGGGGATCCCTGATCAATATTCATAATGCATAAGAAACCTTTTAGAAAATATGAATCAACATCCAAATAATGTATAACTGGAGGTTCCCCATGTGGCACTACGTGAGGTTCTATGGGTGGACTAGGGCCCACCAACTACAGGTCATGGCCTTCCCTACCCACGTAGTACACAATTATAGTACATCATGGTTTTATATCTCTACAAATTCCATGAAAATGACTCAAAGAATACTTATTAATGAAAACATCATAGATATTTAAATTGGATAGGTACAAGCACTATTTAATATGAATCACAACGAATTTCATGATACAGAATCCCGTTCTTGCTGACATACTGATCAAAATAACATAGGGGGTACTAATTTCTATCCAATACTAGTGTTGTTTCAGGGTGAAGTTATCTACTTTAAGTTAGGTGTTCCCATGTACAGAGGGTCTATTTCATTAATAGTGGAAATAACCCTTTAATTTCCAATTAGATCCCCCATTTTATAGCTACATTATCATTTAACAATTTAAACTTATTTAAATTGTAATTTATTTGCCTTAAAAATATTCCCAAATGATTAAATTTCATATATCACAATTTAAAATTTAAATGGAACATACAAATTAGTGATTGAGAAATGGAATCTATTTAATCACAACCACGAACCTTCTAATTTGGATAGACAGGCGGCCCCGACCCCCAGATGCTCTCTTTCTCCCTGTGACGATGGCAGCCCCCACATCGGCCCCTCCTCCCTCAGTGGGGGAGAGATCTTCGTTGCCCTTTGGGAGATCAGGGCCATCTTTTCGCCCAATTTTCAACCCTGATTTTCTTCCCCCATTTTTGAAAGCGAATCTAAGCCCTAAAGTTCCGGATCTCATCGATGGCCTCCCTAATCTTCAACTTTCGACATCAAAGTTCTCCGAAACCTCTGCCCTCTTAAACCTCACATTGGTTTCTTGCTTCTAGTCTAGAAGTCCTTTGGTTGATGTGTTCGATAGGTTCATCTTCATCTCATGGGATCTCCAGGAATGGGCGATTGTCGGCTTGCTTGACAGTCGACACATAATGATTCGATTTGAATCAGAAGCAGACCTCATCAAAGAATGGTCGAGAGCTCCGCATATCTTCAATGGTTTCAGGTTCTTTCTCTTACGATGGTCATTTTTATTCTATATGAATCGAGATTTTCGATCTACTGTAGTTTGGGTTAGTTTGCCTAATCTCCCATTGTCGTTTCAGAACCCTTCTAGGATTCGCATGATAGGTAATCTAATAGGTAGATTTTTGTGCTCGGATAGCTTCACCGAAGATATTTTTCACCCGATCTGTCCAAGTGTATGCATGGAAGTAGAATCATCGTGAAAACCTTTTGATTATGTTTGGATTACTATTAATGAGGAGTATTGGTGCAAACAACGGGTCATATACGAGAGCTGGATAGACTTCTTCTCCACATGCGGTTGTTTGGGTCATGCTTCAGAGGTCTGTCATAAGTGTCTTTCATCCCAGGAAGTCCGCTGTCAGGTATCCCAGTCTACATCTAAGAAGGAATCCAGTGTGAAAGGTATGGCTCATGTTACTAGTGGTGAAGTTGGTCTATTGCAGTTGAAAAATGGTGGAGGCAGTGGTAGGGATTTTCACTCTCAGCATCTGGTAGAGATGGAACAACTGAAAGAAGATTGTAGCAGGAGAGTTGAGGTTAGACATGGGTTGTAATTGAGGGGGAATACTATGTATATCCTAGATGAATTGGTAGAATCATCCGAACCCATGGGTGGATCAATGCAGCAGACAGAGGTGCATGTTTTTACCCAGGTGGTGGTGAAAAAGCACTCAGTGGAGCAGGATGCAGGTGGTGTGGTGATCTGTCATGTTGAAACATCTAGGGCGGATAGAGATAACTCTCAAAGGGGAGTGGGAGGTGAAAGGGAGGTCATGCAGCCATGTGATGGGGAATTCTCCTAGAATAGGGCTGATTGTAGTGAGGTCAGGCAGACATAGGGTGCGACACAATTAGAAAATGATGAGGAGGACCCTAGTAGAGCAGTTTGTGGGGAGATGGGTAAAGGCAGTGAGGACCTTCACTTGGAAAAGCAGGGGAATTCACTGGATGTGGAGTTCTATAATCCAACTGGTATGGAAGGGTTCTGGTTCTTCGGGAAGCAATATGTTATCCAGGTGAAGAATAGCTTTGATGGCCTTGGTAGTTTTGGGGAGTGTATGGAGGGGACCTATGATGTCAGTATGAGTTCTTCCGCAGGGGAAATCAGCCCGAGGAGTAGTAGATGTATGAGGGGGAGGAAGGGGAAGAGGGAATACTCCTCCTTACCACCCCCTTGCAGACTCGGTCAGCAAAAAAGTGAATGGAGGAGAAGGTGGAAAGTGAGGCCATGTGCCAGGATTCCCCTGAACAACCTAAAATTTCCATGGATCTGATTCTTTGTTCAGAGGATGAGGTGCCAGAACACGCGTTGTATCTCAGTGCCACGGAGGAGGATGTGTCCAAGATGATGGTACGAGACATTGGAATGAAGCTAACTGAGGACCAATATTCCTGGGTTGACAAACAGGACACGATACTGGTTGGTGGTTTCAATAAGGGGTTGATCAGACTTGAAGAATATATAGAGGTCTGGGATAAACTGACCTCTTCGTTAGATGCTCCTTTAAGTGACGAGCCACTCACGCAGGTAACAACTATTTATTGGATGTTATTCAGGGATATGGATTCTAGAAGAATTTTATTTTCCTTCAATTATGATGCTTTAACATTATTTATTTAATACTTGGTTTTCCACTCTCACCTTTCTTATTCCTATGTTGAGGCTTACCCTCCACTTATTCTCTGGAGATGTATTGGTATTTTTTTATGCTTGTTACAAGGATATAATTCAGATAAGGTTCAGAGCGCAAGGCTTCCAATACTGCATGGTACTTGCAGTGGAAGACTTAGAGGGCATGGCCTAGCCATCGGTTCCGTGCACGTGCATCCTTGCACGGGACTTGTTGCCGAGTACTTATGCTTGGTGGGGGCCTAATATTGAGGTACCTGCTGGGGTGAGGTAGGACATGCGTTGTTCAGGTTCTTTTAATTGTTACTTTGTTTGTTTAGTTTTACTTGGTGGTTCTCACTTCCCCGTTAAAACTGATTCAACAATCAAATTAAAAATAATTTTCAGTCCCAACCATGAACATGTTCCAACTCCTGAAACTAATGTTCCATGGATCCACATTTTATGATTAATTTATTTGGGTGTTTGAATCAATCTATGAAGGAAAAAACTATTTGGATAAAGATGCAATATTAAGTAACCAATTAAATTTCTCAATCCCATATATAAAATAGGATTAAAATAATACTTATATCTCGTAAGTCACATAGAATAAATTTCATACAGTTAATAAATGCATCTTTTATGGAATGGAATATTAATGGCTTGTGAATTTCAAGAATTCCTTAAATGATGCATTAGTCCAATATATTTTTACCAAACAAATAAAAAGATAAAATAAAAATCATGATCAACAACCCAAATCAAGTGCATCCTAGAACACTTAAATTATATTAATAGTAATAAACACAAACAAGAACATAATATCCCATTCCTAGGTAATTTGGTTTTCTCTACACTTGGGTTATCTACTCATAATTATAGTTCAATACCAAATCAAAAATATTAACTATTATAATCTCTACCAATACCGAAGAGAGAGATAGAAATAATAGAAAATCCCTCTGATTCCAATTCTTAACATCCCAAAAGAGGAGCCACTAAACAATGTCTGGAGCTGGTGGGTAACATGGAATCTTGTTTGCATCATCATATTCTAGAGGCTGCCAACTATTTTTGTTGCTCCATGAATGTATGTTGGGGTGACTATCCGATATGATCGGAGTAATAAATCAAAATCTCAAAAGAATAAAAATATGGAATCATAATATCAACAACGAACATAATGTAAATCACTATGAATCATGTAATAGTAATCATATCCAAGTGTAGTTTCATACATAAAATGATAATAATAACATTTATATAAAAATATATATTCAATTATTGTCAGCATGTATCGAATACAATACATAATCAAAATGAAAAAAAGACTATCTGCATAAAGAATCACGTTTCATGGCTCAATCTTATGTCCCATGCTCATATGAAATATTAAACCAATCATCATCAAGAGGGACAATTCCCCTATCCGTATATGCATCCATGAAATCTTTTTGGGTTCCAGAACAGTAACCAGAATAGGGTGCGAGACAACAAATAGTAGGGCACCACAAATAGTGTATATAAAAAATCCAGAATGTTCATATAAGCTGAAGAGGTGTTCTTGTGTAACATAAATAACAAAATAAATTTTAAAATAAATTTTTAGTATATTAAGGTTCACTATGATCAGTAAACCATATAATAGAAGAAAACTATTATGAATGGGACTCTTTATCAAAGGACCACACTAATTAATCGTGTATTGGACCGTCGTGGTCCAGGATCCAAGGCCAATGACCAAGGTTTCCTCAATGATTCCATGAATCACATCCATAAAAAACATAGTATTGACAATGTTTGATCCAATAGAACATGTTTAGATTATTCCATGAAATCCAAATTCATGTTATGAAAAAAATTCATCTATGTGGGCTTGATTAGTTCTGTAGAGTAGTTGAAGGAATCAATGTAATCGAGATCCAATGTGTATAAATTTACAAGCCATCCAATTATGTAATGCATCCTTTTTGAATTTATTTTTTTTAAATATTATATTGAATTATTTCAAGGCTAATTTTTTTGAAAATGTGCGGTTACGAGACCCAGAGAGCCCAGAATAAATGTATGAAATAAATTAAAATTTTAAGAATCCCACATGAGCAGTTTTCCAGTAAAAGTGGAATATCTTTTACACAGGTGCCTAGATAAGAAATCTGAGTACACCATTGCATTTAGAGCATCCACATTACCTTATGTAGGGCCTAACATCGACTGGCGTGGGTCGGATTCCAAAGTATGTTTTTGGGCATTTTAGAAGAAACGTTTTAGAAGAAATAAAATAAATTAATAAATTATTTTATTTTAAATTATTTCCATAATGCAAAAATGCATATTTTCATTAAATGAGCATGATCCTAGGTTTATATTCATAACCATAGAGTTTCCCCATAGAATCCTCTAGAGCTTTGGAGAGGAGCCAACAGTGGTGGATTTTTGACAAATGTCGACGAATGATGAAGCTTGGATCATTGGGCAGTGTGATTGAATCCTGATTGATGACCAATCTCCCACTTCGTCGATGACTGAGGTATGGGTTTTTTAATTTTATTTATTTATTCCCTGATCATTGATTAAATGATGCACGTAGATCAATCCATGAACAGGTTGATATGAGGATTGTGCACTCTTGAGGGAGGTTATTTATTGGGATGATTATTGGGATTAATCCACGATGTTAAAAATCCAGGTTTCGATTCCTTCTATTTTATCCTACTAATGGCAGTGGATCAATGTCATGACGAACAACGACGAAGGTTCTTTCCTTGATTTTATTTTGGATTTCTTCCCCCCTTTTTATTTATGTTTTTCTTAGTATTCTAGGGATGAATAACAAAGGATCTTTTGACACCTGTTATTGAACATGACAATCATAAATTTGAGATCCAACATCAGGACGACCTAGAAGAGGTGTGAAGACGATGGCAGGAGACTAATCTGTATGGTTCAGGTTTTCTATTTCTTCGAGCGTTCTTCACATGGGTGGATTAGAATGTTTTTCAAGATCGATAGGAGGCCCAAAACTGACAATAATCTTCATTGTGATGTAGGATGCCCTCAAATCATGAGTTTTGAGGCGATCAATAGGTAAGATCGAGGATTGGAGGAGAAACTGGGGTGTTGAGGCGATGGGCATCGTTTCTGGAGATTCCTGATGAACACGGAGTGTATCCCTATGAACACACTATGTTGGACCATCTCAATGGTGGCTAGGGTTCTGAGATGCCCGAAGCGATGACACTACGTTTTCCCTGAATAAAATAGTGTGTGGGTCCTTACATGGATATGAAATATATCTCGGGAAATACATAAACGCGGGATGGAGTACATAGCCATGTACCCCAACACATGGCTCGACTAGTCCGGCTGCACGGGTTACCCCGTGTACCGGGTACACGGGATGGAGCACACGGGATAATTCCATGTAAGGAAATATGTCTGCGTACACATAGGTGACCCCAGTTACTTAGACACGGCGTGTGCTATATACAACATGTCATGTACTAAAATTTCTACACGACAAGCCTTGCGACATTGGACGTTGTACATGGGCAGCACCTGGGGTCAGAGGACACAGAATGTGACCATTCTATGCACAGTGTACTTTTGAGTACATGTCTTGATCTTGTTTTCCACAGTATCGTGGACATGTTTTGTTTGGGAAAGATCCCATTTTTCTCATTATCCTAAATTTCAAGTATCGTTTCCTTCTATAGTCATATGATCCCTTCACCGGTACATTCTGAGATAGAGTCAGGTATACCTTTGAGAGGCCTGGAGAGATATCCTCTATTCATTCTTAACCCTAGGTAGAATAAGGTATCGATGTGACTAATTCCACAGGGTGTTGATCCCTTTCCTAGAAGGTGAATCCGGATGACTCACAGTATCCGCCAAGGCCCTGACAGTGATCCTAATATATGAATCGTGATCATTCCCCACATTAGAGTGTGTTCTCCAGGAATGAGTGCATCTATATCTCATGATCTTTCTGTAACGACCCAAATTTTCATTAATGGAAAATCCCTCTTGATCCAGTTAAATGATTCTTTATGTTTTTATAAGATGTCAACTTCTTTAAGTTTTACGTTAAGATTTTTGACCGTTACTTTTATAGCCGTTGAACAGTGATCATCTGGGTAGTTTAAATATAAGGCTTTAACGAACAAATTTTCTACTCAGACAAAGGAAGCGATGGCCTCATCCAGTAGAATTGCCCCTTACGAAGCCCATTTGTCGGAGCTCGGAAAGGAGGTGGCGTCTTTGGGCTTTGCCCTTGACCAAGCCCAAGCTGAGCTTCATCAAGTCAAGCTCGAACGTGATCGTCTACGGGAAAAATGGAAGTTGATAGAGATCACCACTCGAGCGATGTTATCCGAGCAACCCCAAGAGTCTGTCACCATCGCACACCTTACCCTTAGGTCTTATGCGGCTATTTTAAGGGCTTATGTAACAAATAAGTAGCACCATGTTCATGTACATTATTTTTGTATATAATAATGAATATAATTTCTAGTCATTTTTGATACATTGTAATTAGATTTTAAAGTACAAACGGTGTTTTTAGTTATTATTTAATTAAGAATTAAATTAAAGGATTTTTGAATTAAATAATATTTTAATAAAATATTATTATTAATATTAAATTAATTTTTATTAAATATAAATGATCTTATAATTTTATGAATGCAATTAAAATTTTTTAAGGTTTGAAAGCCATTTCTGTCAAAACCCGTGATTTTTTTTATAAATGTCGGTTTTTATTTTAAAAGTGAAAATTCACATATTTAGAAAATTATTTAGATAAAATAAATATTATTTTTGGAATCAGGACGTCGAAATTATCCAACGGTGAATTTTTCATAATTTTCTGAGACAGTCAAATTTTTGGGTAAAAATTAAATACCATTTAAATATATAATGTGTTTTATGACATCATAATGACCCAATGGTGATGTAATAAAATACCATAATCCTTAGGTTCGGCCAATATATGTTTTATCATTAAAATAATGAGGTTTTGGGTTTGTTTGACTCACTTTTCAAAGCATTAATGGAGCCCTCAAGACTTATTCAACACTTTGCCTTTTTAAATTAATTTCCATGGGAGTGTGACTCACCTCCACATAAGCAACCCTATTTTTTTAATAAGTTCGGACCTTGGCCTTATAAAATATTATTTTCCTCTCTCCTTTTCCAGAAACCATGGGCAAATACCATGGTATGGTTTGTGGTTTGGATTATTTTAATATAAGGGGTCCCAAACCTAAATAATAAAGAATTCTCTCACCTTTCCTATATAAACCCACCCAAGCTCCCACCTCCTCCTCACTCAAAGCCCTTGAAGTTCGTCCAACCTCTGCCCTACTCTCTCTAGAATCCTCTCAAGGTGCCCCAAGCTCCCAAGAAGCCTCTCACAAGCCTCTCTCTAGCCTTTGGAAGCACACTTCCAAGTAAGGGTTTTTCTTCCTTTCTCATTTTTGTCAATTTTCTTTAAGTTGTATTGCCCTTTTAATTTCATTTATGAATGTTGGGGTATGGTTTTGCACCTCTCCCATACTGCCCTCTTATTGTTTGAATGATGGGAGACCCCTTTCTCTCTCATTAAATGCCTCCCATGTACACCCTTTACTATGCCAAAATTCCGAAAGGAACCTTTTTATCCTCTTCTATATTCAAGCAATACTTTTGTATCATGAATCTAAATTCCTTTTCAATTGTTGGGACATGTATCTATATGACCTTCTTACTGTCCATTACATGTAAATATGATGAAGAACCCCTTTCTCTCTCATCAGCCTTTTTTTATGAATTCTTATGTCACGTCGTTACGCTGCCGAAATCGCACCGATTTTCTAAGCCAATGTCTTTGTGTAGTGAATACCATGCCCATTTCTCCATCAAGGGTATTCACCTTTATGCACATTTACATATTGATTATAAAGTTTCATGTATGAATTCCACATTCCTTTATCGTGGAAGAAATGATTATGTTTTATGAATCCATGTTTTATGATCCATGTGGCACACTTATGCATGAAATGAAATGTTTAAGAAGGGTGCGCCCTGATAGCGCTCCAATGCATTGGGTAAAGTATAGTATCATGATACGTCATGTGTAATGAGTGTTTACTCATGCTAATTCAAGTGCAACGAGGGTTTACTCGTGCTTCAAGTGCAATGAGGGTTTACTCATGCTCCATGTGCAATGAGCCTTGGCTCATGCTAATTCAATGATAAGTGTTGTTGCCACATTTCCATGTTATGATTATCATGCTTTATCATGCCTTTATGTTCATGTCTCTCTTATGCTCTATTGATATGCCTATTGCCTAACATTTATTGTACTCCTCATGTTATTCATTGTGTACTCCCTTACTGGGCTTTATAGCTCACCCTTTTCTTATGCATGTCCTCAGGTTATCCCATGCAATGCTAAGTACGAAGGAATGTAGTGGTCATGTAAAGGAAGTTTTCAATATGGATGTTGTATTTCAAGTTTAAAGTTTTTATGTAATGATCCTAAGCCCCAAAGACACTAAACCTCTCGATCTTCTTTGTTGTATCAAGTGAAGTTTTATGTAATAAAGCATGTTTAAGTTGTAATAAAAAGCAGGGTTGTCATACTTTCCTGACAAATATGACTTCTCAGACGAATGTCATCAGAGATATCAGACTCGTGGAGTGAGTTATCTCGGACGAGTGCTTCATGGATATATTCAAACAGAATCCTCACCCGGGGTATGCAGTTGTGTGACTAGTCATTAGACAATGGGTCTGGGTTTTTAGTATATTAGGATTGTGTTCACCTACTATATGCTCAGTAGACATATACTATGTTGATATGATTTTACCATTCTTTTTTGTTAATAATTATGGTTTTTGGGGTCCTCTGGTGAGTATTGTTATACTCACCCTTGCACGGGCTTTTTCCACACGTGTCATGTCTTTTACAAACGAGCAGCCTGTTGGCAGAGTCCAGGGAAGACCAAGACACAACCGAGCTTTCCTAGTTCCCTACAAGTCGAGTTGTTCCTACGGCTATGACCAGTAGTCCCAGTAAATCTTTGTTATTACAGGATGTACCTTGTAGTTTCTAGAATCTTGTTTTTCGGTGGGATTGTATTCTAACCTAGTTTACATTCAGTACACTACTTATTGGCGTACTCTGTTGGTTCAGATTAGTAGTATTCATACTTTTTGTTCCATAGATGTTTTTTTATTTTATCATTTTTGGGCTTGGAGATGTGTGTGTGTGTGTGTGTAAATGTACTAGGAAATGCCTCCCATGTTAGTTATATTCTTACTCGGTGCTAGTCACTGACCCCTGGCCTATTGGGGGAAGTCATGGGGAGTCGTGGCGCGGTCCCAACTGGTACGGGTCATGATAGAGTGGTATCAGAGGTTTTCGGTTCTACCATAGAACCAAGAGTCTATGAGAATGGTTTAGGGAAATAATGTTATGTGGTTCAAGCTCACCATTCATGACAGATACTCCAGTGTTATTGTGGGCGACTGATGTATCAATAATCTAGGACTCTGATTACCTACATTCCGACTAGGTGCATGAAAACACCAGTTTCAGGGAAATAAGAGGATGATACATGCATTATATAAGAATGGGTTGTGTTTTACATGTCCATTCCATTAGCCGACCAAGTATACTATTTGGCCATGGTACATCTTGTTCCTTACAGGATGCCTCAATGATGTATACCCACTAATATTCTGTAACGTGATCACGAGGATGACCCCCTTAGAGACAAGGCTTCGATACAGGGACCAGTTCCCCAGGAGATGCCTCTAGATGGTGCACCAGTTATACAACCACCAGTGGAGCAGCATGTGGTACAAAAATTACCGAGAAAAGAGGGGCATAGGATGAGCACACTCTATGAGTTCTAGAGAATGAGATTGTTTAGGTTCCGAGGCGAGCTGACCCTCAGAAAGCTAAAGACTGGCTTGAGGTGGTGACCAGAGTTTTCTGTCTCGTGATGGAACCAATGGACCAGAAACTAATCCTAGGAGAGACCCTTCTTTAGGGTTCGACGGGAAGATGGTGGATTCTAACCACACTGGATCATGACGAGGAGAATCATTCATGGAAGATTTTTAAATGACTATTTAGGTAGGAGTTCTCTCCTGTTACACTAAATGAAGTTCACATTCAAAAGCTTCATCATCATTAGCAGGGCAGTTTGACAGTAGATGACTGATCATCGATGATCAAAAACCATTCCAGGTACTCAATGGATATGGTTAGAGTTTAGTAATTCAGATCTCGAACCATTGAGTGAGGTCTATGAAGGGACATCTGAGCTAGTGTTGTGCCTATTTTCATTAGAACTTTTTCTGGAGTACTCAAGCGGGCCTTGGTGATTGGGAGCTTCTTAGAGGAGCAGGGAATACCGATGACTATTAGTAGAATACAAACAGGTGCAGATACCTCAACAGTAGGGAGCCGATATCCGGCACATGGATCGGGACATGGGAAACATCACACGGGGACCCAAGACAAGGGTTTGGCAGTCCAGGGCTCTCAAGCTAGATCCAGTCAGCCTCAATAAAGGTGATTTTACTTGTGAAATGGTAAGGGACATCTCTCTAGAGATTTTCCAAACATTTGAGTTGCTGATCGAGAGGTGGTGGAAAGGCCATCGATGGAGAGGCACGGAGTAGAGAAGATAGACCCACCAGGCGGCAGACGTGGCCGAGCAGTAGGGAGAGCTACAAGTGGTGTCAGACACATCGATATACTTCAACCACCACCCAAGGAGGACCGCACCAGGCTCAGCGAGATGTGGTATAGTGGCGGGGACTACTATATGCAGTCATGGCGTATGACCCTAGGACTCTAGGGATGGTCTGAGGTATGATATTTGTCTCCTCTACATTACCATTCATACTTATTGACCTAAGATCCAGTCATTCCTTCCTCGCCACATGTCTTGTGTGAATCCATGAGATTTAGGTAGAGCCGTTGACACAATCCTTAGGCATTGAGACACCTACATGAAGAGACTCAATGTTCACGCACCTTCTGAAACATTGTTATCTTACCCTTGGAGGTGAGAGTTTCATTTGGAACCTCTTGGTTTCAGCATCGAGGCCTTACGAGGTCATTCTTAGTATGGATTGGTTATCCTTCATCCATGCCTAGATTGTCTACTTTAAGAGAAGAGTGCGGTGTTTCCATAGTGATTGGACGAAGTTATCCTTTTTTGGTGAAAGGGAGACTTAGATGACCTCTTTGAATAGCAAAGAGTAGAAAAGTGGTTCTTGAAGTTTGACCATCGGTCAGGTTACCACCAGTTATGAGTAGAAGATGAGGATATACCAAATACGACTTTCAAATGCTGCTACAGTCACTATGGGTACTTGGTGATGCCTTTCGACATCAAAAATTCACATGCACTGTTCATGGGACTGATGAAACATATCTTTTAGCAGTACTTATATTGTTTCATTGTGGCCATCATCGACGACATCCTTGAGTACTTGGCATCATAGGTAGAGCACGTGAGACACCTTCAGATGGTTCTAGATTTACTTCGAGAGCACCAGTATTATGGGAAGCTGTTGAAGTGCCAGTTTTGGATTTTGTAGGTCCACCTTCTAGGAAAAATAATCTCAGCAGATGGTGTAGTTGTGGACCCATCCATGGTGGAGGCAATGTTAGCATGGATGCCACCTTAGAGCGTGACAGTGGTACGGAGCATCAATGGGTTGTGAGGATATTACTAGAGATTCATTCCTGATTTCTCTTGAATATCTTCACTGAAGGTAGCCTTGACTAGGTTGGGTAAACCCTTCATGTGGATAGAGAAGTGCCAGCAGGATTTCGAGAAATTGAGGTAGTAATTGAAAAGTGCCCTGATCTAGAGATTACCGGATGAGGGTGTGGAGTATGTGGTCTTCTTCGACGCATATGGGAATGGGCTTGGGAGTGTCGTGATGAAGAGATATGCAATGATTTCATAGGTTTCTTTCCATATTAGGCCACATGAGAATAATTATGTGACCCATGATCCCAAGTTGGCAGTGGTAGTCTTCGTGTTGAAGATTTGGCGACAGTGCCTTATGGGTGAGCGGTTCATCGCCTACTCTAACCACAACAGCATCAAGTACATATTCTCATAGATGTATTTGAATCTGAGATAAGGGTGTTGGATATACATCCTCCAAGTCTATGACTCCAAGAACATCAACAATCCAGGGATGGGGATCAAGGTTCTGGATTCTCTTAGCAGAAGGTCGATATCGCATATGTTGAGTGAGGTGACAGGGCAGTTACAACATTGTAGTAATCCTTTGTGGATAGAGAGGAGGTAGCTTAACATTAGTTGATGTTTTTCACCTCTCCATGCTTACAATGAGTTAGGGAGGCACAACATGGGGATTTCGACTGTGAGGATTTATGTGCTAAGTTATCCATAGGACATGCCTCTGATGGATATTCACAAGGTGGGGAGCGTGTACATCTTTTCATATAATGTACTATTGTACCGGTGGAATTGCGCGAAGAGATATTTGGGAATTTAATATTTTCCCCTTGGTGGTACATATGGGATTGGTGAAGATGCAATATGATCTCCGAAGATAGTTCTGGTGGACATGAATAATGAAGGCAGTAGCAGAGTTCATTTCTTGATGCCTTAAATGCCAGCATGTGAAGGCTGGACACCAGTTTCTAGCAGGATTATGTCACCCATAGAATGTAAAGACCCAAAAATTTCATATAAAGTTTATTTCATAAATAATTTGGAATTTTACGAGTCTGTGGTTTCTGACGGCACCTGATTCCGAGGCCTGGTGTTCCCAGAATCAATTTCTGAATTTTTGTTCGAGTACGTTCAGTAAAAGTACGTGCATGTTTTTCTATCATTTGAACAGTTTCTTGAAATTGAAATATGAGGACACCGATGAACTTGCAGCACCGGTATTCCCTTAAGGGGACCTTTAATGCATTTTCTTTTTATGCGGGTTGAAACATAAAAATTAGGGTTTAATTAAAAAAAGTTAAATAAAATTGTTTGGAACAATTTTATTCACCTTGGTAGCTTAATCCTACATTGGGAAGTTATTGGTGGGGCCCACACCCACATAACATCCCATGTGTGGATATTTGTGAGGTGGGGAACACACGATCCCCAACCTTTCATCTCCCCACAACTCTCTTAAACCCCCAATTAACTCCCCTTCTTTTATTACGACAACTCCCACTTATTGAATGGGAACTATTCGTCTCCCTCTCTCCCTCATTAATATTTTCCAACACATTTAAATTAATGAATTCAACCTCTTCAATTAATTTATTAAGGGGTTGGAATTTTGAATTACATGGGTGAATAAAAATGATAGCCTTAGATATTATTTTTACATTGGGGCATTCATTGTGTGGAGAGGATTTGGGAGATCTCTTGAGTTTTTGAAGAACACCGACCCTACGACGAAGAATGACCTTCTCCCTTGACGATGAATGCTCTGCGATTAGAAGAACACAAAGTCACCAACAACGCTTCTTCTTCGGGTGCACTGCGATGTTGACTGAATCGACACCGTTCTTCCGTGATTCTCGACTACCGCGAACATTATTTCAAGGTAGTGGTTTGTTCATTTTGATGTGATTATATTCATACCCCGTTCTTCATTGGAAATCATAGTTTATTTTTGGTCAGCTGCTACCACCTAACGCGGAGGGCGCGGGCCGAACACACAAGGCCTGATGACCCTCTATAATATATTTTGATTATGATGGAAACCGTGATAGTAAGGTGGCATAAAATGGAATTGGTGATTATGTGCTGGCCTCATGCAGAAGAACTGTGGCCCGCATAGGGCGGACCACTTCGTCCAGAGAACCAGCTGACCGGGAGGAGGAAGGACGTGGCTCTAGGAGGGAGCCGCGCTGGAGAACCCATGGCCAGCCCGAGCGGGCCGCTTTCACCAAGAAGGTCGGCGCCTCTTGGCGCCTCCAGATTGGGCAGCTGGGGGGCCGCGCCCCTCGCATCGGAATGCTCATCCCCCTTCAGGCCGAGCCGCGGCAGGCCGCGCCACGCAGGGCCGAGCCACGCCCTGCCAGACCGGAATGCGCCGGGCCGGGCCAGGCCACGCCCCGCCGAGCCGGGCCGCGCCCCCTCGGGCCGGGCCACGCCCCTTGGGATGGGCCGCACCTTTTGGCTGGGCCACAGGTTTCATAGGGCTGGTCCGACCACCCCTTCCAGGTCGGACATGAAAAAACTGGGTTGACCCGTTCTGCCAGCCCACTGGCTAAACGGGCCGGTCCCATTTTCACATAAGGGTGAATAACATGAAGGCCATGCATCCGATCAATGCAATTTATGCGGTACTAGGACCCTCGTGATGTGGCGGTCCTTTTTCTATACTCTAAGTGAGATTTGGATAACATTGGAAAATGACCCGGTTTGGAATGAGCAAATTTCCAACCGGGCCCCCGGAGCAAAAATGCTAATAACACACAGACCGAGCGTCCGATTGACGCATCATCTGTAGCGTTGGGATCCTTTTGACAAGACGGAACATTGGGATACATCAACTATGGACTTCGTTACGGTTGATGTATCGACCCTTCGCTCGAGGAGAAGACCCTCCCCGAATCGAGCGTGCTATGTGCGGGAACCTACAACTCGCTGCGACTACAACGACTACCGTACTAGAATCCTCTGTGGGTTCAGCGACGACGAATACTATTCATGTATTCTACGTGGGTCCGAGAGTTTGACTTCTGTTATAGTATCCTACATGGGTCTGACAGAGTGGCTAGTCTAGTAACCTACGTGGGTCCGACAGCATAGCTGCACTAGTTACCTACATGGGTCCGCCAGCTTAGATGAATCAGTGACTGCATCTGATCATCTTTATCACATTACTAAGATGTATACCTGTGTGAGATGAGTCTTGACTCTCAATAATTACCATTGGTGATGTTTACTTCTTTCCTATGTGGAATGTGTTGTTCTTGGGCTCAGGAGTTGGAGCCAAACTAAGATTGATGATTTATGTAAATATATGGGCATATATCTAAGTAGAGTTGGTTGATACTTTTTGAATATATCTTCCCATTATGGTTTATCCTTTGTGGATTCTGGGAGACCTTTGGGGGTCTCGAGGTCCCTACTGAGTATCGTTATACTCACCCCTACACGGGTAATGCTAGAACTACGTTGTGTTAGTTACAGATGACGGACATCACTGATCACGGTTGATGTTTGTGGAGCTGGACAGTACCCAGAGGTGGACCATTTGGTGGGACGTACATGGAGCGGACAGATGGACCTGAGGTACCAATGAGACTATATGTACCCACCCTTGAGGTGGGATTCCCGGAGGATGACTCGGTGGTTACTGCTTTACTTTACTACTGTTGTATGAGACTTTCTATTGTCCTTTACTATTCAGTTGGGTTTGTATTCTGGCCCATTTACCTTTCAGCACTTACTTTGTGTTCAGTATTACATTGTGACTACTTCACATTGCATACTCAGTTGTGTTTGTTTACTATTATAAATGCAATGGCTTCCCTTTTTATCGGGATTTATGCTTTTGGTGCAGGTCACCAGCCCCTGGCCTATGGAAGGCGGGCATGGGGTAGTCACGACAAGGGCCCCGAGCACGGGTCGTGACAAATTGGTATCAGATGATTCAGTTCTACCGTAGAACTTAGGAATATGATCTTTCCTTTCTGTTAAGAAATATTTTTAATTGTATTGAGTGTGGTTTATAGTCCAGGGACTCCAGTGTTGGTGCGGCAGCTGACGTATCCATACACTTGGACACTGACCTCTGATTTCTGACTCGGTGCACGAAAACACTGATTGAAAGTGTGTTTCAAAAGTTTTCTTTGTGATTAATTTGTGTTATCTCACCTGGTATAATGTTTGACCATGGCACTCATATTTATTTTCAGAATGGCCCCACGAAGGCAGCCAACTTGGGTACCGAGTTGCATACGAGGTGGCAGCCCACCGAGCGCTGAGGCCTCGGTGCAGGGCCCCATTACAGGGGAGCCACTAGCAGTACCACTACCCACTGAGCCGCTGATACTACCAGCCCTATCTGTAGAGGTTGCACGCCGACTGAGCGAATTGCATGATTTTCAGTGACAGGGGCCGCCCAGGTTCCACCTAGAGAGGGACCCTCAGGTAGACGAGGATGGGTTGGAGGCTATCGTCAGAGTATTCAGATTAGTAGGGACACCAGCTGAACGTATGGTGATCCTTGCCATGAGTCTCCTGCACGTAGAAGCAGGTAGATGGTGGAGCATGATTCTCCCAGTGCACGATGAGGCATCACTACATTGGAGAGACTTCGAGAGTCTCTTCCGTTCGGAGTTTGTTCCAGTCACCCTGCATGCAATGGGGATCCAAGAGTTACTTCATCTATGGTAGGGCATCATGACATCAGCCAAGTTCTCAGCGAGGTTTACCGATCTTTTTCTCTACTCTACAAACATGGTACGGGACCCATTTTTCAGAGTCTGGACTTTTGAGCAAGGACTGAGACACGAGATCAGGGCTTCAATGATCTCCCTCAGCATCCTGAAACATGCGGGAGAACTTGAGCGAGCCCTTCTTGTGGAGAGATTCCTTACTGAGATGACAGTAGCAGCGAGACCTACCACCGGGTGACATGTAGCAGAGTCTTCTACAGCCAAAAGTAGACAGATGTCACAGGGGTCCAAGCGGATCAGGCCAAAAGGAGAGCGACCTCAGGATTCAGGTTCTTTTGTGAGGGGAACACGGAACTGAGCCAGCTATACGAGGATCATACAGTGCTATGCATGAGGTGGGTAGGGTCACATGGCTCGAGACTGCCCAACCAACTGTACATATGAGCAGCATATAGTGGAGGTACCTCCCAGGTAGAGAAGAGGGTTCGATTGTGGATGACTGCATAGAGGAGGCAGATGAGGGAAAGGAGCTGGACGAGCACTGGGTGGTGGAAGACGCTTTGATACTCTACCACCACCACCACCAGGAGGTCCACCCCGATCACAGAGATATGGAGGGTAGAAGTAGGCTCAGCTCCAGGTAGTGGAGGCTTACGACCACGGTGCCCCTCAGATGATTCGAGGTACTCTATGTGTTTACTCTACCCTTGCTGTAGTATTTATATACACAAGAGCGAGGCATTATTTTATTGATGTTGCCCTTGTTCGGAGATCGGAGATTCTAACGGATCCATTGGCTTGATCCTTATGGATAGAGACTCTTATGGGAGCAGACTCGACGATTACACCCTGGTGCCGACAGTGTGAGCTTACTCTAGGAGGTGGGAGCTTCGGCTGGGATCTTTTTGTAGCGGGTTCGAGGCCTTACGACGTCATCTCAGACATGGACTGGTTGTCTATAGTCCATGCCCAAATCAATTGTATTAGGTGCAAATTGTGGTTTATCCGCACGGATGGGAGCAGGTTCACCTTCATCGGTGAGAAGGGAACCGTAGCAGTGCAGGATAGACTTACGTAGAGGAGAGGGCAGCCGATCACACATCAGTTGGCTAGTATCATCCTTGGAGAAGTGGATGTGCAGAGTCCGAGATTTCCTATTGTGGTGGATTAGTATGCGGAAGGTTTTCCTGATGATGATCCAGGACTACCTCCTCATAGAGAGGTAGACTTATAAAAAGACATGTACCCTGGGACAACACCGATATATACTCCTGCATATCAGATGGATCCTGCTGAACTTCGTGATCTGTGGGTACAGATCAAGGACTTAAAGGGAAATGTATTAATCTGACATAGTGTTTCACCCTGGGCTTCTCCGATTCTATTCACCAAGAAAGGAGATGGGATCTTGAGACTGTGTGTCAACTACCGTCGCCTGAATCATATAACCATGAAGAACATGTACCCACTCCAGAGGATTAACAACCTCTTTGATCAGCTCAAGGGAGCACGATGGTTCTCGATGATAGACCTCAGGTCAGGGTATCACCAGCTCAGAGTTCAGGACGAGGATGTGGCGAACAAGACCTTCATGTGATGGTTTGGCCACTAAGAGTTCTTGGTTATACCCATCGGCATTACCAAAGTTGCAGCAGTGTTCATGAGTCTCATGAACATGATCTTCCAGCCTTACCTCGATCATTTTGTCATAGTCTTCATCGATGACATACTCTTAAACTCGACTATTGAGGAAGATCACGCCTACCACTTGCGGGTTGTACTGGATATACTCTTAGAGGAAAAACTTTATGGTAAGCTCTCAAAGTTCTAGTTCTGGATATGATAGGTAAAATTCTTGAGACACGTCATCTCAGAGGTGGGAGTAGTAGTGCATCCTGTGATGTTCGAGGCAGTGCTTTCTTGGGAGCCACCCAGGAGCATGACAAAGGTGCGGGGTTTCCTAGGTCTAGCTGGATACTATTAGAGATTTGTTCCAGACTTCTCTAGAGTTACAGAAGCACATTTATCCTTGACGATGAAGGGTAATCCCTTCATGTGATCAGATAGATGTCATCAGAGCTTTCATGAGTTGAGGCAGAGCTTAACCATTTTTCCCATCTAGAGGTTGCCGAAAGAGGTAGTTGGGTACATAGATTAGTATGATGAATCAGGGTCCAGACTCGGGTTTGTCCTGATGTAGGAGTGAGCAGTGATCACCTATGGTTCACCGCAGTTGAGACAACACGAGCAGAACTACACTACCCATGACCTGGAGTTAGCTGCAGTGGTCTTCCCCTTAATGATGTGTCAACACTATATAATGTGTGTGTGCGTTACAGTCTTCTTTGACCACTAGAGTCTCAGGTACATATTCTTGTAGCGGGACATGAACCTGAGACAGCGGCGATAGATTAAGTTCTTCCAAGACTATGACTTTGAGATATTCTGTACTCCTGGTAAGGTGAACAATGTAGCTGATGCTCTTTGTAAAAGATTGGGCATTCAGCTTCTAGGAGAGGCGATGGATCAGCTAGCCGCATTGTATGATATCCTATGTGGGTAGAGATGGGGCAGCCTTTATGCAGTCTCTCACAGTCACTCCTCCACTTCTACTGCGATTCAGAGAGGCATAGCATGGGGACACAGACTACGAGACACAAATTGCTCAGATATCCTCAGGGCAAGTGCCTGATGGATTTTTTGAAGGAGGGGATCACGTCATCCTCTTCAGGGAACGTCCTATAGTACCAGTTACACTGTAGGAGGAGGTGATGAGGGAGTTCCACACTTCCCCTCTAGTGGTACCTCCAGGAGTGGTGAAGATGTATCGGGACCATAGACGACAGAACTGGTGGCTAGGTATGATGAAGGTTTTGGGAGAGTTTTTTTCACGATGCCTCACTTATTAGCAAGTGAAGGCGGAGCACCCAGTACCAACAGGCTTGGTACAACCCTTAGAGGTCCCGGAGTGGAAGTGGGATGAGATATCTATATATTTCGTGACGGGGCTTCCACGTACATCCAGAGGGCACGACTCTATCTGGGTGATTGTTGACCGACTCACCATGTTAGCCCACTTCCTACTGATCAAAGAGCAGGTCTCATTAGAGAGCTTGGGACGCCTCAAAATTCATGAGATTGTACGGCTTCAAGGTGTTCCATTGACTATCTTTTCTGATCGAGATGATCATTTCACTTCCCGGCTATGGAAGGGGCTACATGAAGCTTTTGGGACGCAACTACATTTGAGCACCGCCTTCCATCCTCAGATGGATGGAAAAACTAAGAGGACCATAAAGACACTTGAGGACATGCTCCGTGCATGTTTTCTTGACTTTGGTCGTAGCTGGGAGGATCACCAACCCTTGGTGGAGTTTTCGTACAATAGCAGTTACCACTCCATCATTAGGATTGCACCATACGAGGTGATGTATGGCAGACCTTGCAGATCACCTCTGTGCTGGACTAACCCTGGGGAGTTAGCACCTGTAGGACAAGAGATGGTTCAGGCTATGACGGAGAAGGTGCAGATTATCTAGGAGTGGATGAATACTCCACAAATCAGATATAAGTCCTATGCTGATAGGAGGCGAAGACCACTGGATTTTGAGGATGGAAACCACGTCTTCTTACGGGTCTCACCTCGACAGGGTCTACAGAGATTTGGTTGGGGCTTAAAGTTATCTCCGCGTTTCATCATACAATTCCAGGTCCTCGGCTGAGTAGGTGAGATGGCTTACCACATGTCCCTTCCACCTCAGTTGCACCGGGTGAATAATGCCATTCACGTATCTCAGCTGAGGAGATACGTGGATGACCCGACCCACATCATCGATCACATGGAGGTGGACATCGATGACGAGGTAACATTTGCAGAGGTCCTGGTGGAGATTGAGGATCGACAGGAGAGGCTCCAAAGTTGAAGGTTGATTCCTCTAGTGCACATTCGCTGGGTGCATGGGAACCTCTAGGAGAGCACTTGGGAGCGGGAGGCTCAGATGCGCTCTTAGTACCCCCATTTGTTTCCCTAGTGTGCATTGTAGCTTTATGGGGATGTAATGCCCTGATGTGGGAGTAATGTAAAGACCCGAAAATTTCATTATTTTTCTTTTCATAAATACTTTTGAATTTTACGAGTATGTGGTTTCTAATGGAACCTGATTCCAAGGCCTGTCATGCTTGGAATCAATTTCTGATGTTTTGATAGGGTACGTTTAGTAAACGTAATTGTGGGATTTCCTATATTTTGAACCGGTGCTCGGAATTTAAATACGAGGACACCGATGAACTCACAGCGCCAGTATTAACATAAGGGGACCTTTACCGCATTTTTTTTTGCGGGTTCAGGGTAAAAAATTGGTGTTTAATTAAAAAAAGTTAAATAAAATTGTTTGGAACAATTTTATTCACCTTGGTAGTTTAATCCTACATAGGGAAGTTATTGGTGGGGCCCACACCCACATAACATCCCATGTGTGGATATTTGTGAGGTGGGGCCCACACGAGCCCTAACCATTCATCTCCCCACAACTCTCTTAAACCCCCAATTAACTCTCCTTCTTTTATTATGACAACTCCACCTTATTGAATGATAACTCTTCCTCTCCCTCTCTCCCTCTTTAATATTTTCCAACACATGTTAATTAATGAATTGAAACTCATCAATTAATTAATTAATGGGTTTGAATTTTTAATTACATGGGTGAATAATAATAATAGCCATAGATATTATTTTTACTTTGGGGAATTCGTTGTGTGGAGAGGATTTGGGAGAGCTCTTGAGTTTCTGAAGAACACCGACCCTCCGACGAAGTATGACTTTCTCAATGGATGAAGAATGCTTTACGATTCGAAGAACGTGAAGTTTCCAATGTCGCTTCTTCTTCGGGTGCTCTCTGACATCGACGGAATCGACATCGTTCTTCCATGAAGCTCGCCTACCATGAAACATATTTCAAGATAGGGGTTTGTTCATTTTGAAGTGATTATTTTTGTACCACGTTCTTCATAGGAAATCGTAGTTTATTTTTGGCCAACTGATACCACCTAATGTGGAGGGTGCGGGCCGAACACACATGGCCCGAAAGCCCTCCGTAGTTGATTTTTATTTCGATAGACACCTTGATTGGAAGGTGGAGATGAACAGAAGTGGCAGTCGTGTCCCGGTCGCATGCTGAAGAACCGTAGCCCATGACCGTGGGTCGCTCAACAACGACCATGTGCCGCTCGACCATGATCGTGGGCTGCTCGACTGGGGAAGAACTGGCCTACTAAAGTTGGTCAGGCTAAAGGAAGGAACCACATCGCCCCACAGTGCAACACTGTGGAGAACCGAGGCCCGCATAGGGGGGGCCACTTCGGCAGGAGAACAGGTTGGCCCGTCGGGTGGCCGGGTGGAGGAAGGGTGCAGTGGTAGGAGGGTGCTGCACTGAAGAACCTGCGGCCCGCCCAAGTGGGCCTCGTGCACCGAGAAGGCCGGACAGCTTTGGCCGACCAGTTATGGGGGCGTCGCCACTTGGTGCCGCCAGTTCAGGTAGCCTGGGGCCGCGCCCCCCACCTCAGACCGCTCAGCCCCCTTCGGGCCATGCCCTGGCCGGGCTGGGCTACGCCATTCGGCCAGGCCTCGCCCCTTGGGTTGGGTCATGCATTTAATTGGGTAGGTCCGTCCCCCTCTACCAGGTCAGACCCTCCAAAACTGGGTTGACCAGACCCCCCAGCCCACTAGCTTAACGGGCTGGGCCTGTTTTCACATAAGGGTGAATAACATGAAGACCACACGTCCGATCGACACACCGTCTATGGTACTGGGACCCTCGTGATGTGGTGGTCCTTTTGCGATACTCTATGTGAGTTTTGGATAACTTTGGAAAATGGCTGGGTTTGGAACGAGTGTATTTCCAACCGGGTCTCCGGAGGAAAAATTCTAATTACACACAGAACGAGTGTCTGATTGACGCGCCGTCTGTCACATTGGGTTCCTTTTGACAAGACAAAACATCGAGATACATAAACTCTGGACTTCGTGACAGTTGATGTATCAACCCTTGGCTTGAGGAGAAGACCCTCCTATAATCGAGCGTGTTGTATGCAGGAACCCTAGAGTTTGCTACGACTGCAAAGACTACTGTACTAGAATCATCTGTGGGATCGGTGACGACAACTATAGTACTGGAAATCCTCCGTGGGATCGACGACGATGACTACTCTTCTTTTATCCAACGTCAGCCCGACAGTATGACTTCTGTTCTAGTATCCTACATGGGTCCTACAGAGTGGCTGGTCTATTATCCTACATGGGTCCAATAGCTTAGCTGGACTAGTATCCTACGTGGGTCTGCTAGCTTAGATGAATCAGTGAATTCATCTGATCATATTTATCACTTTAGGAAAGATGTATACCTATGTGAGCTGCGTCTTGACTTCCAATCATTCCCATGGGCGTGATTGACTAATTTTCTGTGTGGACCGGGTTGTGCTTGGGCTCGGGAGGTGGAGCCGAGCTGAGATTGAAGACTTATGTATATATATGGGAATATACCTATGTATAGTTGGTTGATTCTTTGTGAATATATCATTCTATTTTGGTTTATCCTTTTTTGATTCAGGGAGACCTTCAGGGGTATCAGGATCCATACAAGTATCATTACACTCACCACTGCATGGGAAATGACCGCACTATGTTGTTATGGTTGCATAAAACAAACAACAATGATCGTGTTTGAGTTTTGTGGAGGTGGACGGTGCCCGGAGGTGGACTACTTGATAGGATGTACACCGAGCGGACGGCCAGACCCGAGGCACCGAGGAGACTATCTGTACCCACCCTTTAGGTGGGATTCCAGGAGGACGACTCAGTGGTTGCCGGTTTACATTACTGTTGTTGTACTAGAATATCAGTTTTACTATACTTTTCAATTGGGTTTGTATTCTGGCCCAGTTACCTTTCAGCACGTTATTTGTGTTTAGTATTATATTGTGCATACTTTATCTTGTGTACTCTCTTGTTTTTGTTTACTATCATAAAGGCAATGCCTTCCATTTTTATTTGGATTTATGCCTTTGGTGCTAGTCACCAGCCCCAGGCCTATGGAAGACGGGCTTGGTGTTGTCACGGCACGGGCCCTAAGGACGGGTCATGACATTGAAGTTCTAGAGTGTAAGTAGAATGGAATATCGATGGAATTCATGACTAGCCTACAACATATGTCCAATGGGCTTGATTCCATCTTTGTGATCTTTGACTGACTCACCCTCTCATCACACATCCTAGCAATCATGGTGTAGAGTTTTGTGGAGAGCTTTGGATATCTCTACATGAAAGAGATAGTTTGGCTTCATGGAATCCCTTCAACAATAGTCTTGGATTGAGAAGCCCACTTCACATTCTGGTTGTGGATGGGATTGAAGGAGACATTCAGAACTTAACTTTTCTTGAGAACAACATTCCCTAGCCAGAAAAATTGTCAGATGGAGAGGACTATTCAGGTACTGGAGGATATGTTGCTACCCTGTATCATGGACTTTGGTCGTAGTTGGGAGAACACCCTATAAATGGTAGAGTTTTCATATAATAATATCTACCACCCCACCAATTGAATGGAACCATTCTAGTATTTATATAGTAGACCCTTCCAGTCAACCCATTGTTGGACCAACCCCAAATAGTTAGCACTAATTTGTCCAGAGATGGTGCGAGCTACCACCGAGATGGTGTAGATCATCATGGAGTGGATGAAGACTACAAAGACCTGGAAGAATTCTTATGCTGACAAATGAAAGAGACATGTGGAGTGAGAGGAGTGAGACCACGTCTATCTTGGGGTCTCACCTCGGTAAGGGTTACAGAGCTTTGTCCAACACGAAAAGATATCTATGAGGTTTATCTAGATTTTCCAGATATAGTGGAGAGTTGGCAAGGAGTATTACCACTTACCTCTACCGCCACAGTTGCACCAGTTACATCATGTCTTCTATGTGTCCTTGCTAAGGAGGTACGTGCATAACCCATCACACATCAACGATTGGGGAGAGATGGGCATTGAGGATGGAGATAGCATTGCTGAGTATGAAGTAGAGATTGATTATCAGCATGAGAGGATCCTTCATGGGCGATCAATTCCCTTTGTTCTCCTTCAGTGGCAGCACAAGAATCTTCATGAGAGCACATGGGAGCGGGAGACTCAGATCCGTGCCCAGTACCCACATCTTTTTGAGTATGCTATATTTTTGGATGTTCGGGGACGCAAAGCCCCAAGGGAGGAGAATTTAATCACTCATATTTTCTAGGTATTATTTTATAATTATTTAATGGAATTATTTCAAAACTAAACAGTTCGATGGATATAAGTCCCGAGGCCTAGAGTGCCTGGAATAAATGTTTCAAATAAATTAATGGTTTAAACAGCATGCATGAGCGGTTTTCCTATAAGTGTAGAATAACATTAACACGGCATCCCGAATCAAAAATATAAGGGCTCCATTATATTCAGATCAATGACTTTACCTTATGCGGGGCCTAACATAGACCAACACTGGTCGGTAGCAAAAGTTAGTTTTTGTGCATTTTAGAAAAAAACATTTTAAAATAAATAAAATAAATAATTTATTTATTTTATTTTAAATGTTTCCATAATGAAAAAATTCTTATTTTCTATAAATGAGGAGGAGCACAGGGTTAGACTAATTACCCCTGAGTTCCCCCCTAAAATCTTCTCGGGCTTTGGAGAGGAGCCAACCATAGAGTATTTTTGATAAAAAATCGTCAAACGAAAATGCGTGTATCATTGTACAAGGAGATTGAATCCCAAATGATGACTGATCTCCCTCTTCATCAAAAAATGAAGTAGTGGTTTGTTATTTGGATTTAGTTCTTCCCTTCTCATCGTTTAAATGAGGAATGTGGATCAACACATAAACATGTTGATCCGCAGATTGTGCGTTCTTACAGGTGGGTTGCTATTACGATTAATTTTCAGATTAATACACGATGTTAAAAGACCATGTTTAGATTCATTCCCTTTTATACTACTAACGAGAGCAGATCAACTCTGTGAGGGATGATGGTGGAGGTTCGTTCCTCTATTATCTTTTGAATTTATTCCCTCAGTTTTACTTGTGTTTTTCACATTCTTCATGGTTGGAAGAAAAACCGGTCGTTTCTCACCCATTGTGGAATGTGACGATCAAAAATTAGACATCTGATATCAAGACGACCTACCAGAGGTGTGACGATGATGGCGGCAGACGAATCAACATGGTTCAAGAGTTCTCATTCTTCGAGAGTTCTTCACGCTGGTGGATTGGAACCCATTTTTGGGGGATATCGGAGAACCTAAACTGACAGAATCAACTTCATGATGGTAGGATGACCTCATATCTTGAGTTTCTAGGAGATCGGGAGGCCGAATAGATGATTGGACGCGAATCTGGGGTGCAACAGAAACATGTTTTATTTTTGGAAATTCCTGATGAACACGGTGTATATCATTAATTACACGCCTTGTGGGATTGGATCAGCGGCGACTAGGGTTCGGCGATGCATGAAGAGATGAAACAATATGTTCCAAAATGAACATGGCATTTGGGACCTTATGCAGACTTAGGGTGTATCCCGGGTGTTCCACAGACCCGGTATGGATTACACAGCTATGTACTCCACCACACAGCCAGACCAGGCTAGCTGCACAGGTTACCCCATTTACTAGTTACACATGATTAAATACACATTATAAATCTATGTACGATAACACGACCACATACACGGATCTAACCCTAGTTACTCAGACATGACGTGTGATATGTACTACATGTCATGTATTGACCTTTCTACACGACACACCTTGCGACAGGAGCCATTGTACATGGGTAGTACCCGTGGTCAAATGACACGACGTGTAACCTTTCTACACAATGTGTACTTCTAAGTACATGGATTTATATTCTTCTACACCACATCTTGTATATGTTTCATTTGGGTTAGTCCCCCTTTTTCTCATTCCCCATAAGGCCAGTATCAATTCCCTCTACATGAGTATGATCCCATTAGCAGGACATTCAGAGATAGTGTCATGTATCCCTCCGAGAGGCCCAGAGTGAGATCCTTTATCCATTCAGGACCATAGGTAGAGTTAGCTATCGACGTGACAACTTCCATAGGGTGCTGATCCTCTACCTAGAAGGTGAATGCAAATGAGTCGTAGTATCCACCATGGCCCTGGAAGTAATCCTCATATGTGTATCAGGATCTTTCCCCACCCATTTGTGTGTTCTCCCGAAATCAGTGTATCAATCTCTCGTGACTTTTCCCCATAGAAATGACTTCTCTGAAAGACGTCATCAGAGCTATCAGAGTCACGGATTGAGTTCTCCTGGGAAAATGCTTTGTGGAATATTCAAACTGAATCCTTAGCAGGGGTATGTTGTTCTATGGCTTATCTATAGACTACGAGTTTAGGTTTTTAGTTTATCTAGATTTTTTTCACCTATTATATGTTCCGTAGACATATACTATGAAGAGCTAACTCTACCTTTACTTTGTGTAATGCTTTGTGGTTTTGGGGTCCTCTACTGAGTATTGTTATACTCACCCCTTCATGGGATTTTCTAGCACGTGTCATGTCTTGTGCAGATGAGTAGCCTTTTTATAGAGTCCAGTGTGTACTAGGAAGTGGCTGAGATTTATGAGTTCCCTATAGGATGAGGTGTTACTGTGGCTATGAGCAGTAGTCTCGGTACCTCTTTCTGTTTTCTGGTTGGACTTTGTATTTTTCACAATCTTGTTTTTTTGGTGGGCTTGTGTTCTGGCCCAATTTATTTTCAGTACATTACTTCCCGTCGTAATATATTATTTGAGATTAGTTTTATTCATTCATTTTGTTCCTTAGTGTTTTTTTATTTTGTCATATGTGGGCTTGGAGATGTGTGTTTTTACATTTACTTAGGCAATGCCTCCCATCTTATTAATGTGCCTACTCGGTGCTAGTCACCATCCCTTGGCCTATTTGAGGTGGGCTTGAGGATTTGTAGTGTAGGCCCCACTGGGACGGGTCGTGACAAATTATGTTGGAACCAAGGAGTAGAAATGTCCAAGGAGTCCATGTGGTTAGTTAGTTCAATATCGTGAACCACATATCCCTCATAATTGAAATAAGTTGTGTTTTATCATTGGTTCTATAACACATTTCAATGCATCACTATCATCCATTTTCATTATAATAATTCATTCACCATTTCATCAACTATTTTATTAATCAATTCATTAGTCATTTCATAATCATAAAATTTACAAGTTATTATCTATTTAATACCATTCATATAAAAATTATATTGTTCTTTAAGGAGCATACAACCCTTAATAGTCAACATTATTACAATACTGAACATCCAGTATTGAAATGTGAGCTCAACTCAACCCAAGGGTGACATAACAATGAAAAAAGGAAAAAACCACCCAATTATTGTTTTATTATGAGGTCAAAAACCTCCAAACTATTATATGGATTTCATAGGATTTCATAAACAGGAATTTAACACATGATTTAAGGGATTACAAATTATTAAAGAAATTATAGAATGGTATGATATACAGATGATTGATACAAGTTATAAACATTCAAACATTCAGTGAAAATGTATATAAATCCTACATTATTCATGTTAGGTAATAGTAATTTATTCTTGACTGTAACCTTGACCCTTATAAGAAGAAAATGTAAGATTCATTGAATACCCTAAAAATACGACTTGATAGGTTTCACCAAAATGTGTCATTGATAAAAAGAAAAATGAATAAAGGACCATAAAGAACAAATATCTCACTAGTGGATATATAATGAGTAAAAAAATTGAATCATGTTTGAGTTATAATAATGGAATCAATTCATGGGTTAGAATTTTAGGAGATCTTCAATGAGGGGAGGAGAGGGATGTGTAATGAAAGTGGAAAATAAATGAAGAGGGTCTTAATATAAATGGTGGGAAAAAATGAAATTTTTACTATTCATAAAAGGGAAGACACTTAGGACACATGATTGGACAAGCATTACTCCATTAATGTACCAAAATTATGACATAAAAATGCCTAGAATTTCCTAGGTGCATGATTTGACTAGGCATTCATAGACCATGTGAATACTGTCATATTTAATTCATTGAAAAGTTGTTCATCCAGGAAGTTTAGGTCACACAGTTAGAAAAAACGGGGTAGCCCTCAACTATGCACTAAAACACCCCATGTTGTTTAATTGTACCATGTATCCTAGGCAACATGATTTATAATAACAATGCTGCTATGTTTCTTTATATGTGTTTCAGATCTCCAAGGTAGAAAAAATCCCCATTCACCATTGTGTCCTACATAACTTCATTAAGACATTATATTAAGATAATATTATGGTATCAAAGAAAAAATTAAAGGTTTCATACCTGAGATAAAAGACATGACCCCACATCTGATTAGGGTTTCATATTTTCCAAGGATCGGGTGATGATAACTTACCCAATAAAAATATGTTATTTATTAATACTTGTTCATGAAATCGGTGATATCGCCATTACAATGTAGTCTTTTAAAAGATATAAATCCCAAATTGATTTCAATAGTTTTCATTTTGAGTTTAATTATATTATTAGAGTGACACATACATCTAGTGTGAGTGGGTCCCATGATAAATGAGATAATGACCCATCATTCCATGTGAAGAGATTACAAATACCTATTATTGAATATGTATCCTAATGTGGTTGATCTTAATCATAGTTTCCCCATCCTATGGTGGCGATTGTGTATCACAATGTGTTTAAAGATAATTCTCTTGGATTCCACCTTGAATGTATATCATGTTAAATAAAAAACTTATTATATGGATGAGGACCATTTTAATACCCTCATATCATATATCACGAATTGAATTGGGATAATTAAAGGTTCATATTAAGGATCATGAAGCTATGAGATTTTTTTCACTAAGTGTTTTACCAAAGAAAAAATTTACTAATCATGGAAAATTGATTTTGATGTTAGTATCTATCTTTGTATTGATTATCAAAAACACATACAAGTGATGGATATGAAAAGATATAAATTTCCTTAGATTGGTGTCTTTTTTGATAATATCATCGAATTTAGAAGGTACTCATAAATTTATTTGAGATTGGGGAACCATTAGTTATGGGATCAAGAGAATGATACTCATGAGAGGGTGTTTGAGAATAGGAATGGGTATTATTAGTATCTCTTCATTACCATTGTCGTTTGTAATTCTCCTATGGGTTATATTTTATTAATGAATAGAATCAACCAATGGTTTTTGGATTCAGTCATGTTTATATGAATATATCCCTTTTATTACATATCACTAAAAGATCTTGTTATGTATTTGAATTTCATCCACAAGTTCCTGAATGAAAAACACACACACACACACACATATAATGATATAAAAATGTCATTCAAGGAATAATGAAATGACCATTTATTGGAATTTGATTTCATAGATGAGATTCAATGAGTATATGTAGATGAGTTGGTGGTGATTTATTGGGACCAACACAATAATGTTCTTGAGATATAAAGTTTCATGTGATTAGTTGGATTCAATAATTCCCTTATTCAAAACATATCCAAATATGAATCTGTAATTAATGTCATAACTAATAATGGTGTGATTTTTGTTTTGAGAGATCAGTGGTAGAGGTCATTGGAAGAAATAAATGTGAGATTGATTTCATCTCTATTCATGATTCTTCCATATGCAGGTTTGGGAGGTGACATATACTATGATACTATAGGTTTGTGATTGGGAAGTGTTTTTATATAAGAAATATAGGTGGTAGTTCATGAATCTCATAAATTTTCACTCATGAAATATAAAACCACATTCATGATTTGGATCCAGCAGAATAGATGCAATCACTTATGTTGTGGAACCATTACATCATCAGGGGAAAATTTATAGAGTATTCGGACCATATGATTGAGATGTTTATTTTTAGTTAGAGGTATTTTAACATGAGATATATATTTTTGGTTGTGTACATTCTGACAATTAATTTTGATATTTTATACACTGCAAAAAAAAACAAGATCATTGATGCTTTGAAAAGAAATTTACCGATACTGGTGGTGATAGAATAAGTTGAAGAGGTTTGATCAATGTGGTTTTTTTCAATGATTTTATTGAATGAATGTAGAGATAGAGGATTAGTGTTCCTAGCTATTTCATAGAATACATAGGCTATTTATTTTCATAATTTTTAATGATATTCAATGTATGTAGTTTCTCTATACATTATTAGAATTAATTATGCAGAGGGGACCTCAGATTAGTGATCTCAATCTCTTAATGGGGTTTTGGTCTTTCGATGTATAATGATAGTTACAATATATATGTGATAATAATTATCAACAATAGACACAAATCTAATTGATTAGTTCACCATGGGGATACCATGATATATCAAGACATGAGATGTCCCTATGGTACTCCAGAATGAGATGAGTTATTGTAGATTTTATGTCATGATGTCTTAAGTAACATAAAAACTAGGTTAAAAATATGATTCCAACATGGTTATTGTAATATTTAACCCTTTATGAATAGAAATTGGATTATATATCCATAAAAGTTATGTTTGAACTTCCTTTTAATCATTGTATTATGGATGTGATATGGTTAAATATTTTGTCTAATTACAAAATCATTACACTTCCTCCCCATTAGGGAGTCAATAAATATAGAGTATCATGATATAATGTAAGTGAATTAAATTTTTATACTTCATTTTGTGCCATAATCATTCATTTATAATATCTATCCTCAATTAACACCTCATTTTTTTAGTTTACTATCAGAAGTGACGATTTCCATGTTAAATTTGATCACGGAATATCTCTTAAATGAATGGATAGATAGAAAAATACATCTAGATACATAAATACATTCATTAAGAACATATGATTGTCTTTAATAAATCTTGGTAGGATCATCTTCTATCGGTGGTGTTTTCCTATAATAATAGTTCATTGGATTTTATTAGGATTTTATCCATTTGATTCATTATATGGGAGGCCCTATAGATTGATTCTATCTTTGTGAATTGATTGGATAACAGTCCATGGATGGAATATGAGCCATTCAACTAAATATGGATATTTTTTTTTGGGTTTATCATGATTATGATAGCGAAAACACAGAGTATCTAGATATCGTATCTAGATTAACATTATCACTCTTTAGAATTTGGGTAAGGTGATTTAGTTTTTCACATAGTTTCACCTTGGATGGGATGAAGGTATTTCAAATAGAAAGGTATATTAATCATCATTATATCAAAATGTTTGAGGTTATGGAGGGACTTATGACTGTTACTTATATGTTATACATACCTACTATTTAAATTATATATATTATGTTTATAAGAGAAAAATAAATGTTTGTGGATGTTATTAGAGTATGATGTCACTAGAATATATTTTCATAATACCATGGTTTCTAGTCGATTTCCATAATTATGAATTGAGTATCTTGAACATTGATATTCAATTATTCTAACTACTGGGTTTTAGTTTATATTAGTTGTGTACACTGTCATGTCATAGCCTTAGAAAAGGTTTTTTGTGCATATGTTTCCTACAATTTTACTTGATATTAATATTTTCCCCCTTGATATTGATTTTAATGCAAGAAGAAACCTGTTTATTCATTTAATTTTTTCACATGGTCATATATGTTTTAATATTTTTTTACTAGAATATAAAATGTTCTTTAAAATTTATCTAAATTGATGATTTAATATGGGAAATTGATTTCTTTTTATGTCTATGTGAAAAATGTTTACATAGTAGATAACAAATTTATGTATATGTAGAGTGTATAAATTTTTTTTCTTACTAAGAATTATTCCTCACATCATACATTTAAAATTTCGGTGTTTCTTAGAATGGATTTGTCGGATATAGTCAAATGGAAGTGTGTTATGTATAGGATGACTCTACTATATTTTTTGACTTATAATGAGTTGTGATGATTGAGACTTATGGTTAAATTGAGTTGAATACATTTTTTTCTTTAGTTTCCATGTTTATTTTCATTTTATTTTTCATATATACATTGATATAAAAGTTTTGTATGTTTCTATTATAAATTCATTTTCATATGTTATATTTTGGATAATTGTTATGACAGTTTTATTACTTATATATGAAAATATATATTTTGGAGGGTGATATCATTCCCACTTTTCATTGTATAATACATAGGTTCTTATCTCTAACCTATTGAGATTCTGAACAAACAAATGGCCTTGTAGTAAGTAAAGTCAGCTGACACTGTGGGTTAAACCGGGTTGGTCTATTACAAGATAACTCCTAGATATAGAAAGGGACCAAGAAATTTCAATTTCTAAAGTGGATCATTGCTGTTAAGAAGGATTTATTCTATATTTCACTATTGGGGATGTCATGTTGATACCATTTTGATTATTGCCTATGAAATTATTTTTGTTAAACATTTATTTAATTTCAATTTTAATCATTAATTAGAACTATATACATATATTTAATATAAAAATCTTGTATATAGAAATTAAATCTTATGTTATAAATAATACTATTATCATCTATAATTGTGATTATGAACATGAAAATTTAATGTATATTACATATATTATATGTGTCTTAATTCTAATTAAAAGAGGTTATTTATATCATGTTCTTAGGGAGAAACTCAATGTCAATGATATACATGTTATATGAAAAAACATTTTTGTCATTCCAAGAGAGTTTCCTAGTCTTCCCCCAAATCCAAAAGTTACGTTTTCAATACAACTCATACCATGTGTGAACATATTTCAATGAATCCATCTAGAATATTCCTTATTTACATCCATTAATTTATGATGACACTCTAGGGTACTGTTGATAAGAGATTAATTAACCCAATGTGACTCACTATGGGGGGACTTGTTATTTTTGTTAACATGAAATTTGGATAAATGCAACACTTTAATGATTATTTGAAATGGAATAGGATCTATATCAATAATAACTGTAATCTACCTCAAATTAATATTTTTTTTCTATTGATAGGTGTTTAATAATTCTGAATGATTTACCTTTGTTCTAGATACAATCCATTGAGGGTCAAATGTGTAGATATACCCAAGACAACCATCTGTATGAGGTATAAATGTTATGAATTTATATTAATAGAGATTTCTCTTAAAAATCCCTATATCTAATTCATAGATTTAATGAATTATTTTATGGATTACTTTGATCTCTATATAGTAGTATATATAGATTATAATTTTATATATTCCTAGAGTAGGTAAGAGAATAAATATCTCCTTATGTTTATATTGAAGAACCTATAGAAGGAGAATTATTAATGAAAATTAATTAACTATTAATTATAGATATGGAGTGTTTTGGGGTCATATAATCTCAGGAAACATTATATCGGTGGATCCATCAATGATGAAAGTTATTAAACATTTTCCTAGACGTACCACTATCACTACAATCTATTTTATTCTTGTATTTTCTTTATATTTTGACATTTTTCGATGATTTTATAATGGATATATATTACACATACAAGTAAACTCAAAAAGGATTTATGTTACTTTGGAATAATGAATTTGAATAAAATTTTAAAGAAATAATGTGAATTTTGGTCAGGGAACCTACTCCCAAAATGCCCAACAATAGAAAAAGGTTATTTAATTACAGTGATGCACCACAAAAGGGAATAGGATTTTCACTTATACATAATGAAATAGTGACAAATAATTTGTCTAACAAATTAAAGGATCATGATCACAATTATCTGAAGTATAAAATTTTTTTCAACGATCATATTCTAATTAATTACATCGAGGACATATATTTATAGATAAATATGTGACATATTTAGAGATGATAAATTCATAGAGTTTATATTCACCCAGAATGTCATGAAGATACACTAAAGTATATGGTTGGAGTTTATTAATGATTATGATTGTTCAAAACATTACCACCCTTACTAATTAAACAAATTGAATCATTTTTGATGTCCAAAAGATCATACCATATTATCTATGATGAGGATAAAAAATGGTCTAGAAATTTCTTGATTTACAATGTATAGACCATGAAATAATGAATTAGAGGTTAAATATTATCTTTATTAACTTTTTTTTCAACCATATATAAATTGGAATATTATAGAGGTGTAAATTAAATATGTAGATATATAAAAAAATTTAAAAAAATGTTCTTTAGTTCCAAAATTATTTTGATGGAATGATGTGGTTTAGTAAGAGAGTAGTTGTCCCATAGATACCATAATTTAATAATGATATATAGGATGAATCTCAAATTAAATTATAATATGCTCATAATAGAAGTGTGATGATGCATAGAGATGTGAAAGAGTATTTATGGTGGGAAAACATGGATTGATATTACAGAGTATATATATCAGGCCATGGAATATATAAATCCACAGATCCACACTCTCAGATTTAGTGACTAACACAATATCAATAAACACTAAATATATATAATGTGATAATATCCGATCATTATTTCATAATAGTTCCATAATAAAATCATTACAACTAATAAAACAACCAAACCTCCCAAAAATGGATTGTCAGGTGTCTTTGATGTTCAACTACATAACAAACAAATTTTTTTTGATAATTGTGGATGTTACCCCCTTTTAAACTCCACATGATTCACATCTTGAAATATCATATGATATACTCAAAATTATTGTAAAACATTGAATTCAATTATAGAAAACATTTCATTTTTTCTAACAACACAAAGCATATCATTTATTCAATAATGTAATAAAAACATCTATTTCAAATTTTAATAAAATTTATTTTAAAAAAACAATTATTTTTTAATTAAATGTTTCAAAATTAGGATGGGGTGATTTTTTTTCATATTTTTTTAAATAGTTAGTTTTGGTTAATTATTGATATATATAAATTTTAGAAAAATATATATCAATTTTAAGGAATTACAGTGATATAAAAACAACACAACACATTAAATATCAGTATATAAAAAATGTTTATATTTATTAATTAATAAAACTCATAAAAAAATAATAAATTTAACTACATTTATATGATTAACATTTTTGGAAATCTACGAAAATTCATTGTTCAAATAAAAACTATTTTTATTTTTTCACATTGAATAATGTATTTATAAGGGTAATTTTAGTTTTAGTTTTGGTTTAAATATAAATATGTAATTTTTTATCAATATTATCTTAATTCAATTTTAATCAACAATATATTTTTTCCTATCTAATTATTTTCAAAAATAAAAAACATTTCTTCTGTAAATTCATTTTTATCATTATTTGATGGTTTTTTAATTAAATTCGTTCCACTTATTGAAAATAAATTTGGTAAAATGGAATCCATATTCAATATTATAATTTAATATATCCCTAATCAGGGATATTTCATTTTAGTTTATTTTGAATAGTATACTTAATAATAAAATAAGTTTGGATGTTTAGAGTTAAAACATGTTTAATGGTTTAAAGCTAAAATGATAAGGATTAAAATAACCATAAAATGTCTATATATCATATTTAATTGCATTTTTAATCCAATATCCTATCCTATTGGAATATGAGTAAATTTGGATCTATTTGGACTCAATAATACTTTAATATATTTCAATCTGTTGAAAAATTAAAAGTGATTCATCTCCATAACTTATACAATGACACTACATTTTCAATATTCTCTACACATAAAAGATCAACTTTGATAGTCCAATTTCTTAATAAGTGATTTCATAAATTATAGTAAATATCGTAGATATTTTGTTTGGATCAGAATAAAATCCCAATAAGGGTTTATGTGCACTCCAATGGAATTCTCTAAAAGAAGAATTAATCATCTTTATCGACTATTTAAAATAAAATTTATTTTTAGAATTCATATAAATATATGGTTAAAATCATAAAATAATAAATTCATAATCATAAATAAACGGATATTTTTTTATTATTAGGTTATAACAATTTCTCACCTTCATTCCATCCAATAGAAAATGGATACATCATTTATGTGTACGTAAGACCTACAATCTCGTTGTTGTTCTTTAATTCATTTTTCAACTCCAATTAAATTATTACGGTTATAATGATAATAAGAATTAATATTTATGACATTAAAGAAGTAATTAGGATTACAGAAATATAATGTGTCATTTATCATCTTACCATTCAACACATTAAAAATTGATAATGTTGCTCATGTGTGCGTGTAGACTCCCACATCTATTGAGCGACATGATACATTTCTCATGTACACCTATTGGGAATGTATAAAAATATGTATAAGATGAATATATATAATATTTATATAATTATTAACATTATTAATATTATTGAACCATGTTAATTACTCAAGGATATAAACTACTGAACTGAAACATACCTAAACAGTGAAACAAATCACACTAAGAAACGACGATTTCAATAATGAAATATCAATAATGGTGTTTTGAAATATTATAAGTTGATTATATATGATATTATAAGTTCTTATATTGTTAATTATTTTATTTATAATGAATTTAAATTTATTTTATAGAATCCTAAAATCACTTTTGAGTCATGTTGAGCCTGAGGTATACGATTCATTCACAATCTCACCATTATTCAGGACTGTTTATGTATATGTTTTAATTGGAATAATTATATGATATTTTCATTTTAATGATAATATATTTAATTCTTCACTAGATATTTTTTTTTCCATTTAATTATTATTTCCATTTTTTTCTTCTTTCAATCATAAAAATAGAAAATACATTTTTAAATGAAATAAAACATGGTTTTTCAATAAAGTTGGGGATACATTACTTCAAAGTATATAATTTCATTAAACTATTTTGAAGGCCTTTTATAATATTCTATAATAATTTATTGAAGTATTTTTTACATGTGTTTTAAATTTATCCATTATTAAAAAAATGAATATTCTTGTTATTTCCTCAAGAAATACTTATTAACAAATGTTTGAACATAAAGTTTTTTAATATTTTACAATGAAAATTAATTATCAAGATATCATAACTGTTAAATTACATGATTATTCCATTTAAGATTTAAGTAATTATTTTCAATGAAAATCTTTTACCTTATTTTCTAGAAATATTCTTATTTTTTTATTTTTTATTTCAAAATTAAAATGTTATTATTCATAATAAATCTTAAAATGACATTAATAAATTATTTTTGTAAGCATCATTAGATGAATCATAAGGTTTGATAGGGATATAATCTATTTATACCATCATATGTACAACATGGGATGGATTATGCTCAGGTTTTCATTTTTTTGAATTGGGAAAATATTAACATTTAATATTTGTGCTTTTTAGTATAATTGTTTATGGAAATTATGTTTTAAATTTTCATTAAATTAAATTTTTTGATGACATAAATTAAATTATTAAGATATGGGAAGGTCACATTATAGATGATCCTAGAATTAGTAAGTCTCAGGACAAAAAATATTTGGTTATTTGGCATATTCAATAATTATTTATGTATGACTTCCTAGAACATGTCCTCGACTTTAGGATTATGAAGTTGGACATTATGCATTCTATAATTTTAAAAGATGTTATTATTATCCATGTGATTATTCATGTTTCTATATAAACCATGGATATAATACCCTTTTATGATATTTGTTATTTGGAATATTTGATAATTTATTAATCTCTTCCACATTACTCATGGCTTATTTTTTAAATGATATATTATATTTTTTATTCCATTACTCAGTATTTGAGCTCATACTTAATTTTCATTATCGTTTCGTTGGTCACTAAGAAGGGATCTATGAATTATTTCATGGATTTAATAAATTAAATAATAAAGATCACATTATCACTTTTATGTTTGATTTCATGTATTTTGATGTAATGTGTGAATAATGTATATTTATAATCTCCAAATACTTCAAAAATATCTGATCTTTTGGGATGTGGACCCTTTTCTATTATTATAATATAATAATATAACTATAAAATCCATTATTCTAAAGTTAGTGTATTATAGTTTTTGTTAATGGAAGTGTTTGTATATACCTTCGGAGATATATTTAGGAAAAAAATTATTAGATAAAATAACCCTACAATGGACTCTAAAATTAAGTGAAAGTATAGTATAAAATATTTAATTTTTTTGTAGTATAGATTTATTGGTTTTCCAAGAATATATATATAAGTATAGACACTAGAATGTGGATTTAGTTTTAGAACATATACACTTTGGGGAAACCATTATGAAATCGATGGATTGGTTTCAACGCAATCGTCACGGGTGCAAGTTGAGTGGTCTTAAAACAATACACCTTGATTGAAACTCCAAAAGTGTATCCATTGGCTGATTTTTTGATTCTTTACAATCCATTATAAAACATTTGGAAAAAATTTATCATTTGAAAATTTTACCAATGATACATACCTTATGATTCTATGATTATCAATGCATAAATTTTCAATTTTCATATTGTGTTAAACCATACATATAATTATATAATATGAACTAAATTTGTTATGTCATGGGATAATTTATTAAATTTATATATCTGAACATGGATCATGTTGAATGTCATGGAAATTATATGAATTCATTTAATCCATGTAATAATTTCCCTCCTAGGAAAGACAGTAACTATATAAATGATTCTATAGGCAGAACTGGAGCTAAAAAATTATAACAACATAGTCAAAGATGCTTCAGGTTATGATTGATAACCATTCCAATTTGGATCAACCTACTAAACCCAAACAGGGTATAGTAATGTTACACTTCATTATATGACAACAATATTCATCAATAAATGGTACTATTAATCCATTATTAATTGAGTAATGGATCAAGTCCATTGAGAAGATATTACTTTCATTATGATGCAGAGATAAAGATAGAAATTCATAATTGGAGATTATCATCTTGGAGTACACACTGATCAATAATGTTGATTGTTCCAAAACACTTATGAGTGATGGGAAATAAATAGTATGATGAGAATAAAATATTAATGTGTTATTATATGAAAAATAATTTCCTCAAGATATGGAAGATGACATGGAGAGGTCATTTCACAATCTGATTAAAAAATAATGAGGGAATATTTGTTAATATGAAGTTAATTGTACATGTTTTAAAAAAAATTCTATAGTATGCATGTAATTTAAAGAGTATGATTTTTAATTTCATTAAAGGGTCAAATCATATGCTTCAAAGGGTGATATTATATAAATTTTTTTGGTATATGTGGGTATAGTTTCAATTTATATCAATATAGTGAATGAATTGAACAACATATATGTTTTCAAAGGAAAATAACAAAAGAAGTGTGAAACTAAGAACTATGCAATATTAAATGAGGAAAAAGGGTATATGGGAAGAATTTAACACCCAACATGTAATTAACATGGAAAGAAACACCTTGGGGATTGTTTTCTATAAATGTTAGTCACCATTATGTCTGGATGGAATGGCCATCATGATCATTATTTTATGTATCAAAATGAATGTAAAAATGTAAAATGATTCAACTATAAGGTGATAGGGAACTATTAGAGTGAATTACCAAAGAACAAATTTTATTTTTATCAAATATTGATAAGAGAAGTTGTCCAAGCATATAAAATCACCATAGATAACGTTATAGTTCCTAAATATGAAGTGTCTTGAATGCAGATCAAATAATAAAATTTAAAAACTGCTTTATTTGAATTTGGATCATAACACCCATTTATATCTTCCTTGTATCATAATAAAATGAGATATAACCTTAACACCAAAAAAGAGATTTATTAATCAATACTCTTACTCTAATTAATTCTTTAAAAATTATATGCTAGTTGATTCCCTTTATCAAAAATAGATATACCCTATTGAGAAACTTGATTATTATAAAATTGGTTGAATTTGATATAATCCATGACATTGGTTGGATTTAAAATTATAATGAAATAACATATTTTAATGATAAAGATATTATAATATATGATGGAGAGATGAAATCCTTTTTCATCATAAGAGAGACTATATCTTCTAAATAATTTACGAATCCACCTCTAGTACTGCTCCTAAGTGAAATTATTAGTGTATATAAGAATATATAGCCAATGAATATATATGATATCCCTAGAATAGTGGATTAATATATTTTATAAGAATACATTGATTAGTTTACTTATGAAATACATAGATACCCCCTTGATCATAAAGTTTAGTATTCCATTAATCTAAATATTTATGAAAATCATTATCAAATAATCCCTATTGGATAGTAAAAATTAAATTATTGAATGAGAATAAAAAAAAATGAAAGTTGGGTAATATTGAATTAATATTCATTAGTGTTTCAATATAGGGTACGATTATTCTTTTCTTACGAAGAAATATGATTTTGTGAGGTTGTGCATCGAGTACAGGGTAATCGATTCCATTACTATAAATAAAAATTATCCCCTACTACACATTGGGGACTTCTAAGTTAAACGTAATGAAGATAAATATTTCCAAATGATTTATCATCTCTATTTTTGTTATTATTTGTAATTAAATTGGGATTATAATCCAAATATATAATTTGAATGATGTATGAACATTAAAAATTTATAATAATTCCATATGTATTGAATAATTCACCCTCTATTTTTAAGGATATAATGACTAGAGTATTCATGGATATTGTCAATAATATTGTAATTGTATTTATTTTTGATATCTTTTTATATTTTAAATGATATTATGAAAATTAGTGTTATTTTAGATTCATTATTATGTTTCTAGAGAAAATAAGTTATATGGGAAATTTACAAACTAAAAATTCAAGCATAAATATGTTTTTTATAGATAATATTCTAATTGATGATGGAATATTGTATGATCCCTGAATATATAAGGTAGTTTTGGTATTAAAAATTTTAAAACATATAACGACGTTATCTACTTTCATTATGTTATCATGTTACCATGAAAGATTTATTTCAGAGGGTTTCTCAATTAGATAACACATTTTTCATATTGACATGTAAAGTGGTTGAGTTCATTGGGTAAGAGTAATATATTGAATTTTATGAATAATTAAAATGGGAATTCTGTAATCCACTAATAATGAATTTACAATAAATATGTGATATATTTTTGATATATAGTGATGCATCGAATAATGGAATTTGAATTTTCTATATCCACAATTATAGAGTTTTTACCTCTATATAATGGTATTTAAATACTCTTCAATAGAGTTATCAATCCCATGATCTTGATTTTGATGTAATAATATTTTCATTAATGATAAAGAGGCATTACCATTATAGAAAATGATATGAATTATATAAATATCAAAGAAGATTAAATACATCTTCTCATAGAAACACCCAAACATGGGGGAAAATATATAGTTAGAAATTATGAAGGAATATGATTTGTCAATACACTACCACATTTGGATAGAAAATATGGTAAACTATGCATTAAGTAGGAAGGATATTAGATTTTTGACATAAAATGAGGATTGAAAAAATATTGTACTCATGTATTTTTTTATAGTTCGAGATAAGATTCACTATAAAAGGGGAAACATCATATATATTTAAATGATTTCAAAACTATCCTTATTAGGGAAAATAAAATGTCCAAATACTGATGATGAGAATTTTCAAAAGGAAATAAAAGATGTATATGATGGAAATTTGATATACATCATCTATGATGATGATATATTTAAATTTTGAAAGAAGATATTTTTCCCATTCATTCTCATGGAAAAATGAGAACTGTTAGATGAATATCATAGGTAAACATTTTCTATAATAACTACTAATAGAAAAATGAATAAGGATTTAAAAGTAAAACCATCAAGGGATAGAATGAAATAGAAAATTTCATTCAATGGTTTATGATTATGGTTGTTTCCACATGTAAATTATGATAGAACATATTTTAAAAGAGTCATGAAACATCTACCCATTCCTGTGTGGGAATGGGATGATATTACTATTTTAATTATTAACTTGATTTATAGGAATAAAATTTGAATGAATTGTTAAATGCAGGTTATTATTGATATCATTTAAAATATCACACATTAACATATAATATGGTAAAATATACTCTTTTTAAATACCACATGACTCTATATTAATGGAATTTTAACATGAAATTGTCATCCTATTTTGATTATATCTATTTGAATTCACATTTTACATTAACATTATAGAATAGTCATTACAGTGATCTTGAAACTGAGATTCATTCAATCACATCATATCATCCTAATACCAATGGGTATTATGAAATTAATATTTTGATATTTGTATATATAATAAGTTCATGATAACCTAGAAATCGAGGTATATGAAATTAATATATACCATTGTGTAGTTAATATATAATAATAACTTCTATTCATGCATTCAAATGGCACTATTTGAAGAATTGAATGATAATTTATGTCAAAATAAATATTTTTGGGACAATGTTAGTGAATGTAAAAATGTTGTACTAGATCTCATTGATGTGACAGGGGAAAATTTTATGACAATTATGATGCATATTAAGGAATCTCAAAATTTCAAAAAGTGTAATGTAGATATCCTAAGGAAGGATCTCGATTTTAATATTTGTTTTCATGATATCATGAAACTATTTAATTTGAAATGTTTTATTATGTTTTAATGATATTTAGTCTATTCCCTAGTACATTGCGCCTTTTTAAATTTTGAAAAGAATTAGAGTTGAAGCCTACTGTGTGTCATTGACACCTATCCCCTATAAAGTTCATGATGTGTTACATATATATTTACTAAGGAAGTAAATGACCTAAAAAAATTCACGTCTCATGTAAATATAATTGGACCATGATTTATCTTACTATGAAGTGACAATATAGATTTATGAAACTATAGAGCATGTGTAGTGGAATTTTATGACTCACCTGGCAAAGGTTCATTAGAAGAATAATAAAATAGAATAAGTGATGTGTGCACATAAATAACTTATAATGGATAAAACTCCAAATATATTCATTTTGTGAAATTCTAGAAATTTCATGGATTAAATGTTTTAAGGTGTATAATGTAACACCTGATATTTAATTATAGTATAAATTTTTTTCTAGGTAAAAGAAAAGATAATTCACATCGATTTATTCAAGAATTATATTTATTAATCATTTATAATTTTTAAAATTAATTTATTTTTAAATTAACTTAATTTTTCAATTAATCATTTGAAAATTATCTTACAATAAATTTTTTAGTATTGTAGAAATAGTATATTCTTAGTAGTATTGTAAAAAATATTTATTTTCCAAAACATTTAACATTTAAGATGTTACAATTATATAAGAATAGAATGAATACAAAAAAAACCATTTTTAGAAAAAATAAATATTTAATAAGTAATAAAATTAATTTTAAAATGTACTTGTTTACATATAAATATATTTTAAATATTATGAAAATAAATAATAATGTTTTGATTCAATGAATTTTTTTTATTTCATATATTTTAATAAAGTATTTATTGGGTTCCATTAGATTTTGTTTTGGTTTGAATGATAATGAATTTCCCTTTTAGTTAATATTATTCAACTAATTCCATTATAATTAGTATTATACAATATTTTTTTGTAAAATAAATTTTAAACTTTAAATGACATTTTTTTCTTCAAAACCCATTTTGGTCACATTTTGTGTGATTGTTTTCAAATTAATTTACTATGATTGTTGATATTTAATTTTAGAAAATGAATTCCATATTTAGAATCATTGTGTAATTTTTTTTAATATGATCACTTTTATATTTACTATTATGACATGTAACTTTGGTAACAAATTCAGTTACCTCATTAAGAGTTAACAAAGGATAAAAAGGATAAAAGAAAAATGGAAGGTGTTAAAATGAATTTTTTTCTAAATCCTATTTTATTGACATATTTTGTCGAAATATCATATCAATATAAAATATGTGTAATATTAAGTCGATTTTGTTTGATTAAGACAATTATATATTTTAATCTCTAGAACAATTCCAAGCTTGTCCTGTAAAACACATATAAATGAACATTATATCCCTACTCTTCTCTAGAGTTAAAGAGCCATTAGTATCAGAAAATAACAATATAAATTCATTCCTACCAACCCTCCCCATGTCCTATATTATCCTTTTTCATCATTATACCATAATATGAAGGCTTATTGTGTAGGATTAATGTGGTTTCTCAGAGTATATATAGTCATATTTACTTAGACTTTTAATGTTCCATTATTAATATAAAACATATAAATGATTTGTAACAATTGTAAAAATTTTATATATAACTTAAATATTAATATATAAAATTATAATTATGTTATAACATTTTTTTCACTTCTATTCCACCCTATGTAAAATAAAAACACTCTCGTGTGTATGCACGACCTACTATCTCAACATAGAAGTATAATTAATTTTTCAACACTACATTACATGAAGGGATATAAATACAAAGACAGTAAATATATATTTTATTTAAGATTTTTTTTTGTTTCTATAAATATAATCTAACATTTATCTTATCACGCATCCCCGTTTTAAAAAATGAGATCATCGTTCATGCGTATGTGTGACTACTACAACTACAAAGCAATGTAATTCATTTTTCATCTGCAACATACAATATTGATAAATAATATCTATATAACTAATATATATGATATTTATACCATTAGTAAAATTAATGTGATAATGGATCCATGATCTTGATTTGCTGACTAGAACGACCAAACCGAAACATACAATGAAAATAAAGAAATAAACACCATGAAACGATGTTTTGGTAATGATTTTTTTCAAACTAGGGGTTGAATTTTATAAATAGATCATATTTAATATATGTATATTTTTCTATTTCTAGTTTATATTTTTAAAAAATTTAAATTTATTATAAATGTGGTTATCATAGGATATAAACCATTGTGTACCTAATGTAAGGGATTATTTCAAAGTCTGCACCTTATTAAATATTATTTTTATTATTTTTATTTTGGAATAGTAAATTGATATTTTAATCATAAACATAGTATATTTTCTTCTCCTATTTTTAATTATGGTGTTTTCATTCATTTTTTTCACATTCAACTTTTTTTTTCATTCAAAAAGTCAAAACAGTTTTTTAAAGGAAAACTAACTTGTTTTTCAATTTGGTTAGAAAATTTTTCATCCATATAAATATTTTAATTAATATGTTTATAATAAATCTATTAATATTAATAAATTTTTGATAAAATTCCTTTTTACCAATGTTTTCATTTATTTGATTGTTTTAAAAGAGTCCACTTATCATTTTCTATGAAGGCATTTTTTACTATTTGTATAAACATAATCAATATTTTATCATTTGTTATATGAAAAAAATTTCCCATAATCATGATAGTTACTTAAATTAGATATTCCTTCATAATTTTTCTCCTTTCCTTTGAAATAATGTTTTTCCAACTATTCTGGAATTTTTTATATTTCAATAAATGTGATTTCAAATGAAAAATGTACTGTTCTCATGAAATCAAATTATTATAAATTTAAATTATTTTGATATATAAAAAAAATACATTTTTGAATCATATTATTTGTTAGGTATTTATTCAATTTATACCATGCACTATATTTCTATGGAAGGATTTTGATCAGTTTATTAAATTTATTTATTTCAGAAAAAAATTAAAATTTTGTATTCTATGTTTTTAATATGAATGCTTATGTAGATTATGTATTGAAAGTTTATTCATTTTATTCATATAGCCATTGAATTGAACATTATTGGTGATATGAATAAACTGTTAAATCCCTATGATGTATCACAATTTATCGGGAGACAAAATAGTTTGGGTATTCTACATACAAATTACGTATTCATGTATGTTGTATTGGATCATGGAATTGACATTATGATTACAATGTTTAACCATTTTAATTCTATAATAATGAAACAATTTATTATTATCCATGTGATTATTTATGTTGTTATGTATTCCATCAACATATTACTCTATAATGATATTTTTTATATGGTATATCTTGTAACAGTTTATCCTGACAATATTATTTATACTTTATTTATTCTATAATAGATTTTGTTTTACACTTCCCATTACTGAGAATTTGAGCTGGAACATTATTGCATCATACATTAGATGTGATAACAAGAATGGTTCTATATATTATTTTAGTTATATAATAAAATAAATAATAATGTTATGACTATTATTTTTAAGTTTTATTTTATGTTGTTAGATATAATGTGTGAATAATGTCTATATATATTCTTGAAATACAAAGGAATTATTCAATCCCTTGGGATTTAATCTCATTTATCATATGAAAAGGTAGTAAAATTAACACTATATATTGGTTTATAGATTTTGGTTGTCACATTAATAATGTATATAATTAAAACGTAAGAAATTTGGGAGCTCAAACTCTTAGTAAGGGGAGAGTAATGAATATGTTATCAAAGGGTTAGATAATAAGAATATGAGAAAAAATAATAAGTTGATAAATTTCATATTAATTTGATATGGAACAATATTTTTTATCCATAATTCATGAATTGGGTTCATGTATTCAAAAAATAACAACACATACCAAGGATAATGTAGTGGAGAAACATGATATTGTAAGTATGAGATACGCACAATAACATACGCATAAAACAACAATTAAAGTCACATGCATAAAAATTCAATTTCATAACATTGATAATATTTCTATTAAAACAAATTTTCAATATTAAAAATCTATCCCAGCTAATACATATCATTTTTATTCCCAATATTATGAACGTTGATAATCCACATCATGTTCATGCCCAATCTTATTAATGTATCAAATCTGCATCGTGTTAACAATTAATCTTGTTAATGTTTCTAATCCACATCTTTTTTACATTAAAAATATTCACCTTTTGAGGCTTAAATAGTAACCAATATATTTAAGATTGATAGAATCCCCCTTAGAGCTTCATCGATACATATTTGTATGTAATAAAAATAAATTCATCATATATTAATCACTCTTGAAAAATAATTGGTTTCACAAAACATTAAAAAAATAATTTTACATGATTATATAAAACCATATAATATGGAAAAAAATGTAATTTTTAAATGGAATTATATCATAATAAGATATACCGGTTGATCGAAACATCACTTTATGAAAAATAGACCTTGGTTGGTATAGAGAATTCAAAATACCAATTTTTTCACAAAACATTTTAATGTAATATTATAAAAGTTGAAATAAAAAATACATTAAAATTTATTATAGGGAAATATAATACTTTTATGGAAATTGTATAAATAATTCCAAATAAAAGATACATTTAATGACATAAACGTTGTGAAAAAAAATTAGTGGAGGATAATATTTTTTTATATGATGGAAATTATTTTGAAAATTTTGAAATGCCTATTTTGAAAACCCACATTGTTAAAATGATAAAGATACCTTTGTTACAAAATGATAAATTGTAATAATTTTTTCATTAAATGAAATTATATTTTTTATTTTCAATAGGGAATGGTTAAAATTGATGGTAAAAAATGATATGGATAAAAAATTTCATTTAATGAATTGTGAATTATTCCTAAAAAATTTCATTTTCAAAAAACAATACATTCATCTATAGATGTAGGGATTAGTGTGAAATAAGATATAATTAGAAAATAAGTTGGATATAAAATATAAATTTAGAATTAGACAAGAATATACTAATAATATTAATCCAAAATCATATTTATATTATTAATATTTAATTTAATTTTTTTATTAGTAGTTTTTTGGGAAAAACATTTAAAATGAATTATTCAAAAGCTCATCATGAAACTTACTATATGGAGGTAAATAGAATCTTTCACCTTAATAGAATTTATATTTCACCAAATATCATGTTCAAACTTCTTACCGCGATTGAGGTGAGAAAATTTGTTCTAAGTCGTGAAATAACCACACATTAAAAATTCAGCATAATGTATGTTAAGAATTATCATACAACATATAAAATCATCCCAACAATAATTAGAAATATACCAATAGTGTACCTATCTATGAATATCATTAATGTTATAGTATTAATGAAATATCAAATATCATTATTAAATAATGTTTATATTCCATGGTTTGCACATTTTCCTTTAAAAATATTCTATCCTCGAAAATTATTTTAGTGAATACCTGATGAAATAGCTAACAGATGGAAGTATAGAACACAATACAAGAGAAAATGAGATGACCTCATGAAGTAATGATACAACCTCATCCCATTCCCTCATCATATTACTTCACCAACTAACTATTTCATATTTCATGGAGGTCAAATAATTGTGATTTAAGTGAATATAGATTTATGTATATGACATAGAAGTGAATTGTTTAAAATAACCATTGTCTTGTCTTTAAAAAATTAAAATATGTGTAAATGAATTTATTATTCAATTTATTGTTCTTTAATAGAATCTTTTGGATGAATAAGTTTTTAAGAAGAAAAAATAATAATAAGATGTTGGTATGTGTAAATCAGTGTAGATATTATCTCATAGAGAATTATAGAGGATCATACATGCGCAGATATTCTATCAAGAAAAATCTACGATGATCTGTTTTCTTGAACTTCTTATGAACCCTGTCGAATATTCATAAAAAAAACAAATTCCTGAACGTTATGAAATCAAATCCGTTTTGATCAGATATGTCACATTTTAACATCATTATTCTCTTTCTTTTATCATGTATTATTTTTTCAAGTTGTGATTTTGTATTACCATTTTACATATGAAGAGAACTTTTATACACTAAACTAGAGACTATATGATACTCTCTCTCAAATATTTTATTTTTATTCTAATGGATAATTGTGGAAGATGTATTTTTACCAGGTATCTTGTTTAACTGTACGATGAATTGTGGCTCAATCTATATTCCTAGACAAAATTTGGAACTATTGTTTGTAAATCATGACATGGGTTTTTGATCAGTATATTTAATAATTAAATACTAAAAAGTAGTTTTTTTCAAAGTTAATGGAAATATATCTCGGTTTGTGACCAAAACCCTTGTTTATATTCTTATGTGAGTTGTATTAATTTTCATTCTTTAGTTTAAATAAGAAATTGAAACCATTTAAAAAACACAAAAAACATCATGTATATGTAATAAGAATTTGTTTTATATACACATTGTTTTATTAAGTAAATTAATTTCAATAGTTGAAGTGCATTAAATGTTATTTTATCACTTCCTTGATACCACTTTTTTTATTCTTTTTGAAAAATTAAATGATATATTTATATAGTTTTTATTAATATGGTGTCTTTATTAAATTAGGGTATTTTCATAAATTTTTATAATATAATATATTATTTGAATCTAAATTCACTTCCATCTTGAGTTATCCACTCTAAGAATCAATTAGTATAAGTGGATTTAAAAATATATATATATTACTATGATCTAAACGTTTTTGATGTTCATAAATTTTAATTTAAACTATATTTAATTATTTATGTATAATATTATTCAAGAAGGATCTACCACTAATAAGACTCCTTAAATTAATGGAAATAGTTACACTAAATAATTAAAATGAATATTCATATAGAATGTATTAGATTTGATATATGTACTATAATAGTTTAAAAATATGAAAAATCTGAAGATGGTAGAGAATCATAGATTTATCCTACTATAGATGTATATTATTTTACTTATAATGATGTGAATTATTTATATTGTGTTTTATATTAAGATGAATTTAACAAAATACCTGACTACCCTACTACTTATGAAACGTTGGATACCCTTGTTATATTATATTAATGAAATTCTAAAGTTAAATAAATGTTTTTAAAAAACTATTTTATTAAATATTATACCTTTATAATAAATCCCTGTGAATATATTTTTGATATATATCTCACTTTCAATGATATTTTTAACCTAATTATCTCAAAGAGAATGAAAATTAATGAAAAGGATCATGTTATGAAACTTCCCAAAAGACTTTGAGAAAGATGTATAGGAACATATATGTCAACTATAGATTCATCAGGCATTAGCATTTTACTTGTGAATGGATTTACTCGAATTATCATGATGTGTAAAGTATAATTTTATTTGAACAAAGATTAAGTCAATAAAAATAAGATAATATATATAGATTTTATAACTTAGGACTCTAAAAATAAATAGTTTATCCAAGATGATTTCTCAACTGATAATGAATCACAATATGACAATGATGATGGCATTTCAAACATAGTCGTACATATTATGAAATTTTATAGAATGAAAACATATTTCATGAAATACAATTAAAAAGGAATATATGAAAACAAATGGAACAAGATAATATATTTGAAATGGGATGATACTACAAATTATGTAATACACTTATATGTACACTACTAGAATAGGATACGAACATGGACAATGGAAAATAAATATATAAAAAGTGTATCTAGTACATGTTTTGTCAGTTCTATGAGTATTTCTTCTTTAGTTGGACCTAATAATGCAATTATTTCTAAAAGTCTAATTTATTTTTATATTTAAAGAGTAATACAATTATTGGTTCTTAATTAACGTATTTATAATATCTATTTTCCTTATGAAAATATGGACACCAACATAATTTTTTGTTTAAATGTATTTCTGTAAGAAACATGCTTAATGTTTTTTCGAAATCATCATTGGTACCATGAATGTGAATATTCCAATAGTATTACTAGAGAATAATAAATCTTTAAAAAATGTTTAATATTTATGGTGCACATGTAACTATTGTTTATAATAACAAATGAAATTTAATTGGACTACGTTAAAGTGTTATTTCTAGTTCTATTTTTATTTATAATGCTTTCTTTTTTAAATGGGGTGAAATATAATCTTCATTGAGTCTATAAATTTAATAAAAATGGATTTTAATATATGTTAAAAAAGTTATTTCAATGATTTTGATTCTAAAAATGCTTTAGTTTTTAGTACTATGATAATAATTAATTGTTATTTTTTAGAATAAAATAAAATTTTCCTCAAAAAATACATTTTTGAGTGAATTTCACAAGGAATATTAATATTGGAATATGAGTGTTGAGAAGTGAAATTTCCCCTCACATTGAAATCTAACTATGAAATAATTAGTTAAGGATATTACTAAAATATAATTTTGAATATCTGAAGTATACAATTCCCACCAAATGGGAAATACATTAAAAAATATTTTAAATCAATGAAAGAAGTTTAATATTATCAACCATTAATTTCGCTTCATGTGGTTCATTCTATACCCTCTATATATTCTTGTATATATTGAAAAAATGAATATGTTATAGTGGATGATTATCCAATATAATAATTAGCCTTTTCCCTTTCTCATAAAAGTGTAGGTCATTCTAATTTTCCGAAATATGCTATAATTATAGAAAATATAATCAGAATAAAAATTAAGACTATAAGAAGTGATCATGGTCTCCTGTATTAAAATAATGAGGTGATATCATAATTCCCACACTATTTATATAGTCACAAAAAATATACTCTTAGAGGACCCCAATAAAGAGTAGTGTTTTAGAGAAAATAAATTGAACCATTAAATAAATTTCTCAGACCATAGACAATGATTATTCATTACAAGTTTATTCCAGGGTAGAATCTGTAAACACAACTTCATATATAATTTATAGTGTTTAAATAATAGAAATATCAGTGAATATCCAATATGAATTATGTAATGGCATAAACCTAATGATAGTAACTATATAGTTTTTTAAAATGGCTTTTTACTCAATATAAAATATAGTTTAGACATGTATCATTATCTGTGTGATAAATTGAAATTAATTAGAAATTATGAGGCCAATAAATCTAATATGGTATGTAATAAATGGAATAATCTTTTAGAAGAATCTTTACATTTCACATATGATGAAATAGATCAACCTGAGCGTAATACATATTCAAAAAACCGTGAAGGTGATCTTTCCACTTTGGACTTCAATTCATCCCACCATCCTATAAAAAATTATCATAGTTTTAATGATCATCCTAAACCCAAACCCACAGATGAAAATCATATATCATGAAATTATATTATATGATCTATTAGGGATCATTGACATCATCCATGAGATGCAATTTTATGTGACCCAAAATAACATAGATTAGTGCTTCTCTCATAATAAATGATGAACATCAAACATTTTTATCCCAATTAGTACCTAATAACATTATTGGAAAAATTAATGATAATTTCTGGGTAATAGAAGCACAAAAAGAGTTCAATCAATTTTAAAGAAATTAATTCGGTAAATTTGTTTAATTACTTGAATAAAAAATAACTATTGGAATTGAAAGGTTATTTATAAATGGGTGAAAAATCAAGGACCATAATAAGAAACAAAACAATACTTGTAGACATGGAAATAGTAAAAAAAATATTTAACTAAAAATGATTAAAACTTTCTCCAGTATCAATACCTAAGGAAAATAGAATATTTCATTCATATGATTCATATCTTGATATAAAATAATTTCAAATCAATATAATGAAGAAATTATTAAGTGGTTATATAGTTTTTTATTCTTTTATTGAAAACACATGGATTTTAAATTACTCACCTTCTAGTTCATGTTTTTCATTTAATAGAATCATTATATGGTTTAAAATAATCTCATAGATCATGGTATGATCAACATAAATATTTTTTTAATTTCCAAAGGCTTTACTAATGGAACAGATGATCCTACTATATTTATTAAAATTAATTGAAAATACATTTTAGTTGTAGAAATATATTTTTATGATATTAATTTGGATATTCAAAAAATTAATTATGTACTGCGTTTTCAAGAATGATTAAGAAATAATTTCAAATATGATTTCTTGGTTAACATATATTCATTGTTGGTTTCCATATTTTTCATAATAAATTTGTAATTATTTTAATTCAGTTAAATTACAATAAATATATTTCATTTTTCTCATATATATTAATAAATGTAATGATATAGTTATGAGTACTAGCTTCATGTTAGATATTGATAAGTCATGGAAAATGTTTTATCCAAAAACATATAAAGGTATTACTATACCATTACACTACTTAACTAGTAGTTCACATGATTTAATGTTCATTATGCGTGTGTGTGATTATTTTCATGAAATTCCAAAAGATTTACATTAATTAGTTGTTAAAATAATATTCAAATAAATCAAAATTTCTATCATCATAGTTTTTTTCTACTATTGATGAATATCATTGGACATAGTGATTTATTCATATAATTAATTGTGTGGGTATATGTTTTATATATAAATAACTTATCGAACATTTCACTTTTTGGATTGGTATTTTGTGTCTCATTATTGTATGAAATATAATTCTCTTTCATTATCCACTCCCAAATAAGAGTACATATATACAAACCATTTTATGAATAATTCAATGTATGAAAGATACATTACAATACATTGGATATTAATTCCAATATTTCCCTCTAAATTATGATAATAAAATTGTGATTGATATTTATAATAATTGTATTTTACATTTGAGAAAAAATAATATTTATAGAAGACATATATTTTTGAGAGATCATTTTGAAAAGGGTGATGTAACTATTGAGTTCATTTCAGTGAAAATTACCATCCTGAAATATTTACAAAACCCTTAAATGTTGAGAGAAGTAGTTTTATCATATATGAATTGGGTATGAATAATAATTCCTAGTTTTTTTAAGTAAATTTAATATATTGAAGATATTTTTGATTATTATGATTTTTATGTGATTTTTTGGAACTAACTATGCAGTACGCTTCACATGGTAAGGAGGATGACTGTTAGTTTTATAGTCATGAAGTCAGTATAACATCCATGAAAACACAATTTTATGGTCACTATATATACTATGAGTATTGAATAAGAAAGAAACATTTATTACCATGAATATATAGTATGTATTGTATGAATATATATCTTGATGTCGTGGTTTTAATGCCTAACATGCATTTGTTATAAAAAAACCCATAGTTATAAAACCTATAATTTCTATTTCCTTTGATTTTTTCTTCAATTGAGTTTGGAATAATTTTATTTAGGTTATCATTGACTGAGATATAGATATAATAAAAAATAAAATAGAAAATTCATTTATATATCATTGATGATAACCATACTTTCTTGAATTTTGTGGTATATGGATACCTCTTATTAACTATAATTTTTTCACCATTGTAGGTATCTATCTAATTAATATAATCATCACTTTCTTTGATATGATCTCTTCTTCCTACAAAGGGAATGATACAACCAATCCTGAGGAAAATTAAGAGAGGCCAATTAGATAGATATTTAGCATGTTTAAACGTTATCCCTTATATCTACATTGAGGTCCCTCTACAACATTAAATAAAACATCATCGCATAATTAATCTGTAAGATAATTGTTTTTTAAAAAATATATGTTATGAAATGAAAAACTCTTCACTTACTCTACAATAACATCCATACTAGACACCTTGCAACGACCCAAATATTTTTTCAAATGAATTCCATTTTTATAGTAATTTCATATAGTATTATTGACATAAAATCACATAAATAACACTATAAAGACTTTATGAATTATGAATTAATTTATGGATATATATTTTTATAAGTTAATTAACCTATACCTATATAATAGTAATATCACGTTTGAAATCATCATATTGCCCTTATGAATTTTAATCATACCAATAAAATAGTATCCTCACCAATGAATGTATAAATGAGTTATAGACGTCTTATAAATGATAATATGATATCTTTATATTATAGTATATGAATATTAATTCTTTAGATTTTAGTAATTTAGTGATGATATTTTTTATAAATTCCACCTGATTATCTTCCGTTTCATAATCTATATAATGAATAAAAGAAAAATTATTTTCCTAAAAATTATTCATAAATGGTATTATCTTCACTTATAATTAATAGAAAAGTTTATGAGACATGAATAAAATTTTCAAGTATTTATAAAACCATTTATAATATTAAATTCAATATTTTCTATGTAAAGGATAATTTTAATTTAAAAAACATTAATCATATTTATATAATTAATTTTCAAAAAATTATGGTCCCTGTTGAATTCTAAATTTTATGAAATGGTTAGGATAAATTTTTGGGCATTTTCGGAAATACGTGAATTTTTTATGAATAGTAAAATATGGTATTTTAATGTATATAAAAATTATAAATTAAATACACAATTATTTGAGTAATGGATGAAGTATTAAACATAATATGAAGATAAAATTCATTATTTTAATATATTTTTTTGATACTTTTAAATCTATCTGTTGTATTAAGAAAATAATAATCTAATTTATAAAATAAATAGAAAACAACCCTCTCATCTAATATAAATACCACCCCTTACCACCTTGCTTCCTCACACGTCTCATGCATTGATACATATGAATATTCTTCTCATATATCATCACAATCCCTTCACCAATTTATAGTACCCTTTAGTCTAAAACAAAATCCAAAAAAAATTTCCTTATGGTGGTACTGATGGAGTAGAGTTCAAGAGGTAAAAATTCTCTTTCTTTTCTTTTATTTTCATTTAAATTTATTTTATATTCTTATCCTACCGCACCTAACCTATCCAAAGAGACATGATAACTCCAGTATATTTTATATACATGAATATTTTTATGTCAATGTAAAATTCACCATCATGACTCTTATCCTTTTCATTTTATATTTAATATGAAAAAAATCATCTGTAAAGTGCTGATTTACTACCTTACTGGACAATGGGTTTTATTTTTTCAATTCATTCTTCATGGATGGTCATAAAAAATGTAATGGTTAAATTTGATTATTATATATGTATTACATTAATTTTGATGGGTTTTAACCAGAACATATTCATAATATTAATTAGTGAAACAAAACTAGTTTTAAATGATCAAAAAATTGTCAAAATAATCAAAACAATTTTCACTAACATCATGTCTAATAATTCATCCCTATATCAAATAAACTAATTAATTATATTATGATTTAATATCCAATAATATAATTTACAAAATATAATTCCAATTCTGGAATAATTTTCTAATTTTACATGATCTTTATGCGTATAAATGTAAACCAATCATGAAAAACCAAGAAAAGAACAGTACAAAATGATGATAGTTATTCTAGTAACTAATAAAAAATTAAATAAATAAACTTAATAATATTATTATATATAAAAATATGTTTTTAAAATGTTACATATTAAATTATTATTTAATATATTTTCATTATTCATGAAATTAAGTGCATGTGAAAAACACTCTCATATATAAAGTAAGGGTTTCTTCCCGAACCTCAATTTTTCATTCAGGTTACGCTATATCTCAATTTATCTTAATGAAATTTTGAATTATTTCTATATACTTCATTTAAATTCAGTTTATATGTTCAAAACTAATATACTCATATCATTTCATCTTTCTTTGATGGTATAATATATGTTTTATAAGGTTCACTTTTCAATTATTCCGATTAAGCAAACCCGATTTAATATATCATTACAGTTTCATACCCATATTCATGTACCATACAAAATCTATTTTAAGACACATTTATTTTTATAAGATCTCTATTTCTTAAACAATAATTATATTTTTTTATTTCTAGTATTATACAATAAATTATAACAAATGAAGATTAATTTTTGAAAATAATTAGTCTTTTTAAACTGAAAGGGGTATTTCCCTCAAGAATTTGTCAATGATTTTTTTTGACAATATTCATCTATTTAAATACCTGTATTGAATAATATTATTAACTGGGATTAATATTTTATAGTATCATATAACATATTTTATTAAATATTTTATCATTTGTTGGTCTACGAATATTTATCATGATATAATTCACTATATTACATAGAATGATAAGTTATTTTGTTTATTAATTGTGTAAATTTATTTAAATTTCATATTTATATATTGTTTATGTTTAAACCCCTCATATTAGGAATTAATTGGACATATTAAGTGACAAGTTGGGCCTGATATATCGCCTCAATACATCATATGGTCTCAAGTGAGAGACTAGAATTGATTTTTTCCCATTTATGTAGTGTCTTTGCTGAAGACTTGAAGATATGTTGAAGAAATATTTAATTATGTATTACAACAATATGATAATATAAATTAATCTCCCATGTGATTATTTTACTAGTATAATATCAATGGTAATGTTTCACTCCCATGTTTTTATTTATATGACATTATTTATTCATATTTTACATCCCACCATATTATTCTAAGGATTGTGTTTTAATAGCATGTGTTTTTAGTTACTCACCATTCCTTATTAAATATATATATTTATGATAGATTCGACATTATTTCTTAACCTTATTGGGCATGTGATCTCACCCCATTCTTATTCATTTATTTTTCCTAGTATGTGATGATGCATATTATGAATGAATTACAAAGATAATCTTGTAGTATATGGGAGGTTCTAGTTTAATAGTTACATTTTTTATTTCTTGTTATAATGTGAAGTTCATGTATGCAATATGGCTTTTAATACTACTGAACATATCAGTACTTTTTTATTTTAGTCTTGTATTTGTGCCTATATATTATGTATGGCACAAGATCTAGACTACTAGGGTTGGGGTCTTTACAATTGGCATCAGATACATTTTTTTAGAATCATTGGAAACTATACTGAGAAAACATGGACATTATAAAATTATTGTATGATAGAAGATGAGGATTATAAAAGAATAACAACCCTTAATTTTTGTAAGGTAGATATTGTGTAGGACTTCTAGAAATAAATCCTTGTTTGGATACTAAAAATGGACATGGTTATCAGACATATGTACCTAAGGGTAACAACTCCATCATGGCGTCTCGAACATGACTCGGGGAAACTTGTTACATGACATTGGGATTTACTGTGCACCTGTTTTGAAAATATTGGGGGGAATTATTAAGATAATTCACATTTTCTTTACAAAATTTTTTGAAGGATTTAAATGTAAAAATTTCTCCAAGGAAATCATTTTTATGATTATGAGGTTAGCTATGGATAAATACTATTTTATGTTAAGTGTTTTTCTAGTTCATAATTATGTGTTATAATTTTTAGACAAATTTTGTGTATTTTACTTTTTAGATTGGATTCCTCTTGTGGGGAATAGAAATTGTATCACCACATGTAATCTATATATGTATTTCTCTAATACTCAAGATAATGATGTTGCAACTGGAGCTGGAACTTTTGTTGAACATCATATAATTATACTCATAAGATGACTTAGGTTATTAATAATAAACTTACCAACATAGATATTACATATCCACAACATGTAGGAACAATGTTACATTTCTTCTTGAGACAACAACCTCCATCGCCCAATGGGTCTATAATCCAACTTGTATATGAGTAGTGGATAAATCCCCTAGAGATGATATTTCACAAATAGAGAAGTAAATTAAAGGATATGGTTTCTTGAAAAATTTATCATCTGTAATTAGACAAATATAAATTTTTTTCATTAATTCAAAACATAATATAGGGGGAAGAAATAAAAATCATGGAATATAAGGGTTTGAATGAATTTTAAAAAAAAAGTATTTCCAACATGAACATTTAGAAGATTTGGATAGAATGTTTTGGAATCAGAAGAAAAAAGAAGATGATAATATTTCTATTTATGTATCCATATATATAGGTTAATAAATGAATTTTTTAATATTACATAAACAATCAAAATAGTTGGTTTGACTGATTCTTTGATAGGTTAAAACCATTCCCCCAAATTGAACTAGTCTCCTATATTTTCTCGTCATATTAATATATATTCTCATGTGTTATTCAGATTAAAAAATAATTCTCTAAGTATTTTGAAATTAAAGGGAATAAATATTATAATATAGATTATAAAAACTCTATAAAAGGAAATATAGAAAGAGGGAAGAATCAGGTAGTTTACCTTCCAAACAATAATAATTGTGGGAAGAAACACCTCAATACTTCACTAAAATTAATGGAAGTTTGTTAAAAGTTTTACCCCATGCCCATAATTTAAAGGGATTGAATGAATCCTCAATTTTTAAATGATAAAACTATAAATAGATGGGGAATTATGAAATATATTTTCCGATGAATAAAGGAATATTTCTTCAGAATAGGCCATGGGGGGATGTCCAAGCTTATCTGATCACAACTACTAATGATAATATGAAATATGATGTGGTGGTAGGTACTAAATTTTGTTCATAAAAATTAAAACATGATTTATTTTACTTAGTATCATTTAATTCTTTCACATCATCACAAATTTACAATAATATTAGATATTTTCCCTTTTTTAAATATGTGACTTTTATGTCAAATAATTTACACGAAGTATCATTTCAAAACATATGGTGCATTTTGTCCCATATATGACATAGAAACATGTTGTAGTCGTGGAAAATTTCATCATACATGTGATTTACATTGATATAATTGTTTTTATGGATTATCATTCATATATCATATCAAATTTATTTCATAAATAAATAAAATACGATTGGCGGGGATGATGTGGAATCTATTCTATTTAGAAAAGAAAATACATAATTTTATTTTTATCAATATCCACAACTAATAGCTATGCTAAATGAAATACATGGAGAGGAAGATAAAAAATCATCTATGGATGAAAAAATAAATCACCAAATTGAGTATGTACCTATTTTACAAGAATACATTGTTGAATTTCCAAAGGATTTACACAGACATCCTCAAGACTGTGAAGTTGTGTTCCTTATTGATTTAATCCCTTATATACAGAAAATATCAATGAATGCCTATAGAATGCATACTGTGGAATTAGTAGAGTCTAAAAAACAAGTATATTAATTTAGTTATAAGGGATTTATCCACCCTAGTGATTCTCCATGGGGAGCCCCTTTTCTCTTTATCAAGATAAATGATGGATCCATGAGAATATGCATTGACTATAATGAAGAAAATTCTATTAAAATAAATAATTATTATCCTGTAACATGAATTACCGATTTATTTGATCAATGTCCAAGATTGAAATATATTTCAATGATTAAACGTCAATATAGATATCATAAATTGTTTGTGAGGATGGAAGAAATCCAATGATAGAATTTTGAACCAATATGGACATTATGAGTTTATATTAATTCCATTTAGACTGACTAATGAACTCTATATTTAGATATATTTAATGAAAAAAGTCTCCAAAAATATCTTGATAATATTTTTTTGTATTTATTAATGATATCATGAAATATTCCAAATCATATGTGGAGAATTAGAACTATATATGGATTTTTTTGGGACAATTAGAAGAAATTGTTATATGGTGTCATTAGAAAGTGTGGATTCTCATTGAAAACAATTTCTTTTCTTTTCAAAATTTTCTATATAGATGGAATCACAGTTCACCATATTTGGATAAAGGTATTACAAGAATGGAATACACCAATGAACATAACTGATGTATATATTTTTATTAGTTTAGTAGGTTACTATCATCGTTTAACTCATAATTATTCCCAATTAGCTAACCATTTTATAATGCTTACTCATAAAGGTGATAAGTCCTTATGGAAAAAATAATGTGAATATTGTTTTGAAGTATCTATGAATAGATTAATAAATTATTTGATTATGAATCTACCATCTCAAAATAGTTGTTTTTTTATTTATAGCTATCCTTCAAATAAAGTAACCGGTTGTGTATTTATATTAAATGATAGAGTTATTGCCTATGAGTTAACAGAGTTAAAAAATCATGAAAAAAACTATCAAATGCTTGATATTGAATTATCATCCATAATCTTTTCTATGAACATATGGAGAATCTATATATTTTGTGAATTATGTGAGATATATATATATCACAATAGCATGAAATATATTTTCTCCCCGAAAATACATTACATGATCCAATGAAAATGAATCGAGCTACACAAGGAATATAATTTTTCAATACGCTACCACCCATGAAAAGAGAAAAGGTTGTAGAAGCATGGAGTATGAAGGATTATGGAGTAATGAAAAAAATTATGATTAGAAATGATATTGTGTATATGGATATAGTAAATATGGATAGAGTAATTTTTTGGGAAGGTGTAACATATTTTCTTTTTCAATAAGTTTCTTAACCATAATTATTGGAAAGGATTAAATGTTATCAGTATCATGATAACAATCTTAAATATAAAATTAATTTTCTAAATGATGGGAAGTATGTAGACATCGTGTGTGAGGATAGAATTCTAAAATATGGGAAGTTTTTTTACCTCTATACATGATCTAAAAATAGAGTTGTGGAATGATTTCTAAAGCTTGAATTTATATATTCACCCAAGAAGAACAAAAATGTATAGAGATTTGATGGAACATTTTTTGTTGGATAATATGAAGTGTGAAATTGCTGATTATGTACTACAATGTTTATTCTCCAAACATGTTATGGTTAAAAGGAAACATATTAGTTGAGTCATGTAACTTATTCTTATATGTACATGGAAATGGTTTGACATCACTATTGATTTATTCTATAAATTACCCAGAACAATATGAATGAATGATACAATATGGGTAATTAATGACTAGTATACCAAGTCAACATATTTCCTCACTATAAGGGATGAGTATCCACTGGATCACCATACAAGACTCTATATTAATGATGTTGTAAGACGTCATGGTGAACCACTTTCAATTGTAGCTAGTTATGATCTATGATTTACATAAAATTTATGAAAAAAATATTTAGAATGATTTTTATAGTATGATTTATTTATGTAATGATTATCACCCTCAAACAGACGAGAAGTCAAAAAGGGTGTTACTAAAATTTTAAGACTTGTTGAGATCATGATATTTTGATATTCAAGGCATGTGGGATTATTATTTAACTTTGGGAGAGTTTTTCTACAATAATAGTGTACATTCCTGTCTTTTTATGGCACTATATAAAACATTTTTTTAGTAAGACCTGTCATGCACGAACATGTTGGGATAAATATAGTGAATGGATTTTATTGTCACAAAACATGAATTAAAAAAACAAAAACATTATATAGTATTAAAAACATATCCAAGGTTACTTGAGTATGGAAAAAACTATTTTGATAATTTGATAATTTGAAAATGGACATGAATTTTCAAGTGGGATATCATGCTTATATGAAATTATATCGATGGAAGTGTGTCATAAGGATCAGAATGAATGGGAAATTGAGCCCCAAGAACATTGTACATTTTTTAATTTTTCAGAGAATTAGATATTTGGATTGATTTTGGAAATTACACCTATCCTTTCAAAATTTAATGATGTTTTTCACATCTATTTGTTAATGATGTACATGAAAAACCCCAAGAATGTTCACACTTTTAAAGATATAGAATTAAAACATCATTTATGTTAATGTAAAGAGGCTATATGAATTATTGAGACTAGATTATATGTGTTTAGGAATTGGAAGACTCGGATAGTAAAGATACATTGGAAAAAAAATTGAAGAGACGATGTGTGAAGTATAGGAATATATGACAATGAATTACTCAAAATTTTTTATGGGGTGACATTGAAGAAATTTCATGAATGAATTTTTTTAGGACAGATGAATGTAATGACCCAAACATTTGAAAAATTAATTACATTATTATAATTATTTCATATATTATAAATCACATAATGTCACATAAAGAACAAAATAAAAATTTATTAATTTAATAATGACTTGAATAAGAGGAATTTCATGATGTCAAGGAAGCAATACCAATAGAATATTAACTTGAGCTTTGGAATACTAATATAACTCATAAGAATAGTAATATTACCAATAGAATAGTGAACTCAAATATTAAAGTATAAATAAAATATAGGATTATTATAAATGATTATATGATATAATTAGATATTTGTATAAGTAAATAATTATTTTATAAATTATTAATTAAGTGTTCATATTTTTTATAAAAAATAAATTTTTATTTTAAATCATATAATTAATATAATGTTTAATAAGAAAAAATATTATCATGAAATGAAATAATAAATTTATATTTACTTGTATTATGATTACAAGATTATTTAACTTGAAATTAATTAATTTTTCAAGGTGTTATGAAATCTATTATAATTTTAAAATTAGAATTTAGCTAGAAAAATATGAAGTTAATTAAATGTTAAATATATCATTTTTAGAAAATCATTTTAATAAAATGACGTTCAATATTTAATTCTATATATCAGAAAACAGTTAGGATGATTTTTTTGGAATTTCTCTAAAATACTTGATTTTTGTGAATAGTAAAATATGGTAATTTACAGTATATATACATTATAAATAAAATACATTGTTCCTTGAGTCATGGATGATTTAGGTACCAAAATTTTCTAATAAACATAATTATTTTAATATTTTTGGTTCTAATTATCAAAATATTAATATTGTATAGGTAAAACAATATCCTAAGAAATAAAATAATGTGAAAAACCCCATCTCATCAACTATAAATACAACTCCTCACCACCTCTTCCACTCAAAACTCAACACAATTGATAATTCTCAATATTCTGATAAAATATTTTCCCAATCCCCTAAACCAAATTATGTATACATTGGTTCCAAAAAAATAAAAAAACAATCCCCTTAAGGAGGTTCTCAAAGAGTAGAATTCAAGAGGTAAAAAAATATTTTTTCCCTTTATTTTATTTTCAATATTATTTATATACTTATCATTCCATCACCTCACCTACTAAAAGTGAAATAATTAATCCATTAAATAATATACATTTGAATATTATTTTTTCAATGTATGTTCCACCACCATGTCGTTTCTCCTTCTCTTATAATTTGAAAAATGACAAAATTTTCTCTACGATGCTGATTTACTGCCTTCATGGATGACATATTTTCATTTTTAAGATATTCCTTACATGATTATAACAAACCCATTTTTTGGTTAAAATATATTACCATATATGTATTATATTTTTTATAATTTTTTTGAACCAACATATATAAATGAAACTATTTAACGAAATAATTCTAGTTCGAGACTATTGAAAAATTGAAAAAATAATCTAAACGATTGTCACTAATGGCTTAGCTAATGATTCAACCTCACCCCAAAAAACTATATGACCAATATAAACATCTAATATTCATTAATATCACTAATAAAATATAAATTCAATTATGGAAAACAATTTTCATTTTACATGATCTTTCATATTCTAATAAAAGAAAACATATCATGAAAACCAACAAAAAGAACACTCCCAAATGATGGAATTTAATCATATAACTCATTAAAATGGACATTAACATTATTAATAAAATTTAAATAAACAAATTAATTTTTTAATATTATATAAATTAAATTATGGGTGAATATAATTTAATTTAACTGGACATTAAGCAAAAGTGTACAACAATTTCAGACATAAGGTAACTGTTTCTTCCCGAACCTCCATTTTTCATTCAAGTTACACAATCTCAATATATAATCAAATTAAATTCTTAATTGTTTTTATGTAAATTTTATAATTTATATTTATATTATACATACTCATATATCTTGATCAATTATTATTTATTTAATAGTAGAATTAATTTTTTATAATGTTCCCATATAAATTCTTCCTGAAAAACAATCCCGATTTAAGGTAATTTCTCCGTTTCATAGAAATTTTACATTATCTTCCATAATATATTTGGATACATAAATAATTTATAAAATAACTAATTTTATATGAAAAAAATTAATTTTTTCATTTATGGGTTTATACAAAAATATATGACAAATACAAATGATTTTTCCATAGAACTATTCTTTGTAATGTGAAAATGGTATTTACCTCATGAATTCCATGATGACTTTAGCAGAGTATTTTTAACTATTTCCATTCATATGATAAATATTATGAACAATTAGAATTTATCATCTATTATATCATCCAGCATAATTTATTTAATTGTTTATGATTATTTTGATGACAAATATGTTATCCGGATACCATTTAATATATAACTCAAAATAGGTAGTGATTATGTTTATTGATTGGAGGAATATATTTACATTTCATATATATGTGTCATTTATGTTTCATCCCCTTAATATGAGGAATTAATTATACTTATTATCTGATAATTGGTACCTATTATAGACCCTTGATGCATGATATGGTCTTATGAGACAATCTTGACTGGGATTTTCCCTATTTATCTATGATGTCTTGGTTGAAGCCTTGATGGTATGTTTTTTATGCCTATAATTATAAATTCCCTTCATTATGATTTTATAAATTGATATCCATTGTGATTATTTCATTATTATTATATCCATTTTAATGTATATTCTCATGTAACTATATATAAAACATTATTTATTTAGCATATATTTCCTTCCATATTATGCACATGATTATGTTTCAGTAGTATGTGTTTTTAGTTATTCACCATGACATATTAATTCAATTTATTTATTATATATTCCAATGAATTTTTCACACTTACTAGTATTTTTATAACTCCCATTTTTTATGTTTTAATTTTTCCTAAGATGTGAATATGTACATTATGAATGACTACTGTGGATAATCAATGAGTTTAAGGGTGTTTTCTTTTGGAATTTTGATGTTTTTTCCTTTAATATTGTGACGTAATTGTAATTTATGAAATTTGTAATCAAAAACTACTAATCCAATTTTTACTTTAGTATTAATGTCTTCTATCTATTCCAATGTAATAATGTAAGTCACCGACTCCAGTATACTAGGGTCATGGTTATCACACACCTCATTTATTTAGTGCTTGTTAAAATCCTTTACCATTAAATTATTAATCAACACATCATTAAATCATAAATTGAACAGAAAATGGTATAATAATCTTTATATGAAGAGTGAGATAATTATATCTCACATCTTTGATGATAAAAACCATGGAATTGAATATTATACCATAGAGTAATACCAAACTTGTCCTATTAAAATTCATTACAATTTGGACTGTTCTTTTGATCACATATCCAACATATTTGGTAATAAGTATGAAAATATTGTTAATGTGTTTAGATACTAACAAATAAAAAGGAAATTAGTTGATAAAAATGGGACATACTATGTTGTAAATTCATGACATGGGTTTGATTGAACATCTAAAATGTTATATATAAAGAAAACCAGCGACTTCAAAATAGACCGTATAATGGATAAAGGTAAAATATATGAAACATTCACTCTAAAACATATATTATTGGGTAAAAATAATTATTAAATGACTAAAAATTTCGATGAATTCCATAAATTAAAATAAAAACTCATAAAATAAACATATAATTTTATTAGATGCAACATAACTGTTTGAGACTAAAAATTAAAAATAAATAAATTAAAAATAAGGAATTTATTTTTTTTAGTTCTACAAAAATAAACCCTATGTAAAAAGTTATAATAACAATTAATATGTATTCCCTTAATTTTATATGTCCATAACAACGAAATGGACAACAATTAGATAATGACACCATCTTAAGTCATCCACATGACTTTAACCCCATTATAACCATCTACATACAATATGAACTATGTTTATAAACATTATCCTTTCCATAAAACAATAATATAGGAAACCACAATGTTATTTGAAATTTTAAAAAATATTTTAATGGATATTAAACACTTGTAACCTTACAAAAGTACTAAATATTTTAATAAAAATTAAATAATAGAGGCCCTAATGATATTTCATCATCTAAAAGAATAAATAGTGGTTATCTACATTTACTATTGAATAGAATCAAGACATAAAGGTTATTTAATTCTATAAATAACCTAAAATCACGAAATATAAAATATCATCTTGATGTAAATTTTTTTATTATATATTATTTAATTCTAAATCAATTCCATTCATCAATATTTCTATCTTTATAATATATATCACTACTTAAATAACATCAAAATGTAAAGAAAATGTAGAAAATATACAATCCACACTGTGTAGTATATTATAATTTCATATTCATCAAAAAAATACTCATTTTATAATAAAAATGGGTATAAATAATTAAGAGTCGGTGTATTACTTAATGTAAAAATATATCATAAATCTAGTTTAATTAAAGAGTTATTTAATGTATCAACATTCTATTTATCACTGATACCTCTGCATAATCTATCCTAAAAATCAAAAAAATAATCCATTGGGTAAAAATAAATCCCTATTGATAGAATCCTATGAATCAAGTTCCTCTATATAAAAATTAAAAAACCTAGATTCCTATACTATGTTCCCACACAATCACTAATCAAAAATATAATTGATAATTTAACGAAAAGATATAGAACGAAAGAAGGTAAAATGAGAGTGAAATAATCATGATAAAAGGAAATTATGAGCACTATTAATTTATTAAGGACCGTAAAAATTATAGAAAAAATTTCCACTATGTACAGGAACATTGATATTCAAACTCTATAGTTTACAATGAAACTAATATTTGGAGGAAAACATTTACTTCTACATAAAATGCTATTGAAAAATAATTTAAATATGATTTCATTTTCAAATAATAATACTATAATATTTAACTTGAGGTGAAACTTAAAAATCATTATCATGTAAAATTAACAATGTTTAAGATATCCAAATAATGATATGTTTATCCCCCCTTGCTTTAAAATTATCGTCCATGAAAACAAAAGTCCAAAATTTTTAGACAAACTACCATTCAATTTATCCCATCATTAATGTCACCATTATCCTTAATATTAAAAAAGTGTTTTTTAAATACAATGAGGATACAATATTATAAAACAAATTTAGGAATTGTAATCTCATCAGATAGTATAATTCCTAGGAACACTAAAAAACAACATAATTCCTCTAAATTATTTTGACAAAATGAATAAAAAATCTCATTTATAACATTCCACTGGTCTGAAATCATAATTTGATAAAATTTAAGTATTTTATCATATTGGATGTTTATATTATACCAATCAATCATATGAGAAGAACTGTAAACATAGTTCCCTAATTGATAAAAATTAAATATTTCATAGACAGTTTTGAACTAAGGATAAATTTGTTAAATGAAATACACTATTCTAGACATTTATTGTACACATAAACAAAAAATAAACATAAAATGATGATTACATAATAGAAAAGAAATATTTCCTCATAGCATGGATGAAATATTTTTTAAAAAATTCTACAATCATGAAAACCAAAAGACTACTCAACTATTAAATATAAGTCTTATTCCCTCTCTAATGTTTCCTTATCTCGGTTAGAGTCAAGAAGACATGGTGAAACAAAATCTATAAAAAATCATGATTTATAATTATCATTAATCTAATATACACTTAGTAAATCATATATTAAAAAAATATACTAGAAAATAACCCATTTGGTGCCATCCTAATTGATTAATAATCATTTTTAATATATGTAAACTATACCAAAGTCTTGTTCTTGTAACATAAAATATTAAAATAAATTATTTATTCTCACTATATTTAAAATCCTGATATTTTATAAATAAACTTATATAATTATTATATAAATAAAATTTTAATTTATGTATTAAATTAAAACATACACTCTATTTTATTTTATATTTCCAAGTATTTTAAAATATGGACCTATATTTCATGATTAAATGAACATTAATCATGATATCACCTGTTAATATAATTGTTATATAATTAATGTTAATATTACTATATAATATGTGTTATAATGAAATATAATTGGAAGAGAAGGAAGAAGAGATTACAATGACCAGTATAATCATATAGTCTAAATCCCATATTTCTTAAGCTCCTCAATAAGACAAAATCACTAGGATTTTCCCTTCACCAATCATAATCCGATATTCAATAACTAAAACCCTTGAGAAACCATTTACATGAGAATATTAATGTTATATTTTTTAATTCTCAATCAATATTAATCTAAACACCTAGTGAATGTAAAAATATCACACGCCTTACACATACGGTATATATATTTGTCATAAAGGTTTATGTATCTAGAACCTAAATGTATGATATATTAATTTTATATTTTATATTATTATGTCTCTATTTATCCATATTCATTATTACATTATTTATATGTATTTATATAATGTTTTCTTTATAAAAACATTCATTATATATTGAAACCATAATTTTATTTCCATGATATATACCTATTCAATAAAATTACTTATTTAAAAAATCTATGTATTTAGGAAAAATTTATTTTCATGAATTGGACTTTTTTAAAAAATAAGTTGTAATAAAAATTTATGAGGACCCATGTAATTTTTGTATGGGTCAGAATGATATTTGGGTGGTAAAAACAATGGATTTTTAGATAATAAGGATTGTTCATTAAAATGTTAAATTCTCACTTTTATAAAATCATTTTGGTAATATAAACAAAAAAATTTAAATTAGTATGTATATGTTATCCTATGGTGAATTTTTCAAAATTTTAAAAGATAATCAAATTATTTTCATAAAAAATTAAAACCATATAAATATACTATATGTATTATGACATTATACTGGCCCAAAAGTGATTTAATGGATAATATAAAAATAATATGTGATAAAAAATAGGTTTAACCTTTAAAATATTGTTCTTTTTAGGTTATTTGATTGATTTTACAAAAAAATTATGAATCAACCGAAACCAAAATTATAATTTGTTGTTTTAAAAATAATTATTTTTAGACATGAATCACATTCACATCACAAAAGGTATAAATTTATTTTATAAAACTTTTGAAATACTAAGAAATTATTATCTACTTCAATTTAATTGAAACCTTGAGGATTCCCCCTATTATGGTATTTGAATTTGATTATTTTATACTAAACATTCCAATGTCTATGATTAGTAATTAGTAAATAATTTCCCTATATTTTTCTTTAATCCACTACTAATCATACTTTTCTATTTATTAAAAACAATTTTGTAGGATTTTAATATACATATCTCTTTATAAATCCCTATTTTGGCATTACCAATCTCTTAATAATATCCTCCTATGATTTTAGAAGCGCCCTCTTAGGGTATTGGATTCTCTTACTTTTCATCTTCATACATGTAATTTTCAATGCATTAAGACTTTTTATTTCTAATTTTTTTTGTTAAAATATTTCTAGACATCCCATTACATTCCCTATAATAACCACACAATGAATAACATTTAACTTAATTTTATAATTACTTGAATCATTGTTCATTTTTTATAAAACCTTAATTATTTTGTGATTTTCTATGACAAACATTTGATTTGTGCATATCCATCCACATTTCGACTATAGACTATTCGAGTAGATATAAATATACTTCATTGATTGGGTACATAGATGTATAAAACACTTACTAATTAATCATGTTATTATACCTGATTAATGATATTCATATGTAGTATAATATATGTGCAACACAAATGAATATACGTTATATGAATGTAATGTGTAATCCAGAAATTATATAGCCATATAATGCATTGGGAAATATTTTTCTCATATCTGATACCATGTATGGAGAACCACTAGTTATCCTAAGGTAACTATCTTATTATTTATAGTGGTTGGAACTTTTATACTTATTATGTAAGGTTTTATATTGTTCCTAAATTTTTTAGGATTCCATGATGTTATCATATTATTCCATGTATTGATGTTTATTATTATTGTTATCACCTTTTATATAACCTTGTTATTACCAATTACACACATGTTCTTCTTCTACTTCATGATATATTATGATTAATCCCATACTCATATTTATAGCCCACCTACTTCTTATTTTCATTTTTAGGCCATCCCATGCTGTTTTAAATGATCAATGGAATTTTGTGGGCATTACATGGAGCCATAAAAAATTATAATTTCAATTTCAATTTCAAAATAATGTTATATATATATAATTACACAAATACAGTAGGACCCTCAATCTTTTGGTATTGGATTATTTGAATCGTAATGTAATAGATTAGTAAATGAGTTGTATAAGGGTTATGGGTTTTCATTATTGGGTTTAGATAAATATCTCGTTACTATTAAGAATTAGAAAAAGGATAAATTAGTGAAAATAGTATAGAAAATTTTCACTAGAATAAATATTCTGAAATTTTGGTAATGTATATATTGAGTTATTTAGAGAATCCAAAATCCATATATGTATACTATAATCGAATAATTCTCTATAATAGTTGTACCTAGTAGTAATAATCCTGAAAATAATCATCAGGAACATACTAGAATTATACATTGTGTATGAAATGGTGGTGTTTCTGAAAATCTCATTTAAACCGTTAGGGAATATTCTTTTTTAAATTAAGATGTCATTTAGGAACTATTTTGATGTAAAAATAACATGGAATTTAATTTTCGAAAATATGTGGTGGATAAATTAGATTTAAACATCTAAATTCAAAAGGTTAAGATTAAATTACATTGATAATTTATTGCATATATTTTAATAATTTATGTTTTATATGTGTAACATTCATAAAATTATGCTCCCAAATCGTCCATTTATTTTAGTCATTAGTAGTAAATATAATGTAATTTTTCAAAGGCCAGTGTAATGGGAAATGCAATGACTTACAATATGAGATTCCCAAACTGATGGGAGTCGGATTCTAGGATTTCATGGAAATACATAACAAATTGACTCATGTTTTTAATATAAATTTGAATCATAGGGATCTACCACATCTCCCTATTAAAGGGAATGTTATAATTTAGACCATTATGTAACAATATCCATTGGTTTTTAGTGGATATTATGATCCCCAAGTCATATTAAAATGGATCAAATGTTGTTAAATGATCCCATCATTACTTCATGGCTTTTACTAATAGAATTTATTATTTGTTATTTATCGCATAGATGTATAATTTAATAAATGTAATATATTGACTAAGAATACAATTCCAATGGAATAAGTTTATGTGATGTAGTTGAAATAATTAACAAGTTTTTGTTCAATAAATATTCTTTTCTAACTATCCATCATTACATTTATTGGGAGTTTTTTTTCTCATGAAAAGGGGGGAAGAATCCATTAGGGAATATGAGGTAAAATTATCCTTAAAAAATTAACCATTGGGTTTTTCATTGACTAGGAATGTAATGATAATGCATTATTTATTGGAATAACATTAAATTTATTAAAAAAAATAGAGGTTCCGAAGATTGAAGTTATGACGAAATTGGATTTTCAGAACTTAAATTGAAAATAATGATTAGTGAATCTCAATGATATAATAGGGCTATATAAAGGATGTGGAGAATACTATTTAATTAAGGGGGAGTGATTGGAAAATCATATTGTGTTTAAAATTTCAACATCCCTCTTGTTAAACGTTTTGGAAGAATCGTCATGGAAATTGAAATAAGGGTGAAATGAAGTGATTTATGTGTACTAAATAGGGGAACGAAAATATATAATAGAAATAAAGGGACACCAAAATTGTTTTGGAAGAAAATAATTCTCTAAAAAAACATCATCATTTTGTCCAATGTTTCTACATTGTGGGTAGGTGACACTATAAGAAGTAAAGCACTAAGCCATGTGTTTTCAATGATAAATGAAAATAAAGACCAATAATAAAAAAACATAAAGGTTGATAATGTCATATAAAAACTTCTTAGGTTGATCAAAATAACAATTTTGTTAAAAATATTCTAGTTATTCATTAAATAATATAAAACATAAATTTTGATTCAGATTCTAGACATTATTTTATAACTAATATGTTTAGTTATTAAATTTAATCTCCACCTCAGAGCATGGATGTTGAGTTATTAGTGAAAATGAAAAATGGGTAAATTAATACAACCTAATAATATAATTTACCCCATATTAATATTTTTTGTATGAATTTCATATAAAAACTAGTGAAACTCATTTTATAAGAATATTATATAATTTAATGTATGGAATGAATTTACATTTATATTGAAAACATGAATTTAAAGAGAAGGAAATAATTGTACCCATTATAAATCACCCTTTAAATTAATATTATTGTTACTATAATGATGAATATTAATTCGAATCATCATCTCAAGAATAGATTTTTTTTCCAATGTAATAGAATGTCTTTCTCAAATTATTGAGACTAATGAAAAGTTCATTCTTGATGAAGTACACATAGTTAGAGCATATATTTATTTGTTCTCCAAAGTAATTTTCTAATATTTATCTGAACTAATAGGATAATCTATTAATCAAAATAATAATTAGAGATTTTCCAATGTCTAATAGTTTATAGATAATTTCCACTATGAAACATGAAGAGTCGATGAAGGAAATAATTTAGATTTCGGAAAAACATTATATACCCAAAAGTTCTTCACTATGGGGTGCACTGGTCATTTTCATCATGAAAAATGAAGGGTAAATTCCTTAATAAATTGATTATTATGATCTCAACAAGATAATGATATATATAAGTATTCTATTACATAAATTGGTGACATATTCGATCTGTTTGTGGATCACAATACCACTCTAATTTGGATCTTCAGTTAGAATATTTTTTTGAAAAGATGAAGGAGGATATACTGTCAACTACATTTTATACCTGGTAAGAGAACTATAAGTTTAAGGTTATTTCATTCAGAAAAACTAATTATACACTATGTATAGGGAATTAATGAATAATGTTTCTAGGGATCACCAAGATAAGTTTTTCTTATTATTTATAGAATTTATTATTATCTACACTAAATATAGTGGGGGACATTAGGATAGTTTCATTGGTCTACTAATGTTCATGTGAAAGGGTTATTTATATGATAATTATTGTAAATATGATTTTTTGTGGAGAAAGTAAAATTTTTAGGTCATTTTATCACCATTAAAGGTATATTTTTGAATCCTTCAATTATATTTGAAATTGATTTTTGAAACTAACCATTATATCTGATGAAGATACACAGTTTCCATTAATTATATGGGTATTACCATTGATTTCTGAAAAACATATCACAATTTTCAAACACACTAACAAAGGTAACATAGAAGGAGGTAATGTATATCTTGATATATGAATATTATGGTAGAATTATATATTTATGTAATATTCCTATCACTATATCCCTTAAATAACTTCTGGTGGAGTTTTTTTAATATAAAAATGTTTAAAAATGTGGATTGGGTAGTGTAATAATTAAAAATAAAAAAGTGAGATCAAATTCACTACAAAAAATAAAGCTTCTTGAGAAAAACTACCCAATAAATGATCCCAAATTATCTACATTGACATTTTCATTGGTTGTTTTGTGAAATTAAATTTATTTAGATAAGTGTGACATATACATGGATTATAATAGCCTCAAGTGAAAATTAACAGAAAATGAGCTCAATATGTTCTAACAAAGGTGCTTAGAACTAGTTATAGATTATTACTTTTTAATTAATTTACATTCTATAATTGTTAATAATGTGGATGATACTTTCAGTATAAAGGATCCAATAACTATATCCATGATGGGGATTAAAAGGGAACCAATCATCTTTGACATGAAAAGGTTGTACATGAGAATCATAATTGCATGTTCATCAGTCAGTTATAAAATAAATTCTCAACCATCCATTCATTAGAGGATCCTGGGGTCCCAAAAATATGATAAGGATCTTCGAGAAAGGTTGAAAATATTTAAATGTTATAAATTTAGTAATATGTATTTATATAGATTTGAACTCAGATATATGTAGCTTAAAAATAATTTTTGACGAGGAAAAGTATTAATGCTTTTTATAACTTTCCATTCCCTATTCATAATGGAATCAATTATATGTATTGATATCAACTATAAAATATCAGTTAGATTAAAATGAAGAGGGAGAGTGTAGAATTTGTCTCTGGAGTCTTAGTATACCATCTTTCCATGTATAAATGATTGAAGTCTACGGTTATAATGATTTAATTTCACATAATTGTATGAAAATGTGAAAACATATGAATGTATCTTTTCTTAAGACACACAATGATAGCTAATGGATGTATATTAATTTGAAATGTAGTTTATTACATTACATAGAAAAACAATTTCATTATTATCAAAGAATATTTTTTGATTTAAAAAATTTAAATGATATTCGCAAGAGATGTCGGGATAAAACATAGAGTACCAGTAAACATTTTATCTAAATGAGATCAAAACTTTATGCCATGGTTTTGAATAATCCTTTCGAAATAATTGAATATAGAGATAAGTTTTAGAACTACCTATCAACAAAAAATGGATTTTCATTCTAAGGGAAACATTGTAACTATAAGGGATATGTTGTGATCATTTTCCATAGATTTACAATGATATTTTTATCAGCACCTTCCAATAGTGGAGTTATCATATAACAATAGTTTCAATAATAGAAATCAAATGGAACATTATGAGGCTCTTTATTTGAAGAAATTTGAGACTCTAACAGGATGTGATAATGATTATGAGTGGGAGTTGATTGGACCATTCTTATCCAAATGATGGAAGTAAAGGTTAAGATAATTCAATGTCATATGAAATCCAGAAAAATTCCAAAAAATATATACAAAACTTATTGTTGGAAAAACATATGGTTTGAGATCAATGATAAGGTATTACTTTATATGTATCACTGAAAATGAAAATGAGGATCACTGAGATGAAACAAAATCATCATCCTGAATAAATCTACTACTTTTAGATACATGATGTCATTAGAGCTATGAAATATTTCATAACACTCCCAATTAACATATCTCTAATACATAAAGTGTTCCTTGTATAAATCAAAATTAATTATACAACAGACCACTCAAATAAATTGTATTTAGAGGATGTACATTTGGATTAGGATATTTAATTTGAGGGGAATTTTTTGATGATATTATATCATTGGGAAATTTTCAGCAATATGAGGCAAATCACTTGGTCAAAATATTCTGGTAGAACCCAAAGTATGAGTATGAATCGTTGCATCCAGAAGATATGAGGAAACATAAGTACCATAATTTATTTTAGGGTATCAATTTAAACATTTGGGGTGAAATTTATAAAGGGTTGAATAATTTAATGAACCAAACAATTTTAAATTTATTTACATTATGAATCATGAAATTACATATTTAGTTATATTGTTATCGAAAATACATGTATTATATGACTTTTATTTTTTTAATTCTTATAAAATATTACCATTATTTTTATATTGAGATTAAAATAAAATTAGGAATCATATTTTTTAAAAAAATTATTCAATTGTAACTATTTATATTAGTAGGGTTATAGTAAATTACAATTGACACTGATGGAAGTAGTGACAACATTGTCCAGTTGAATTATACTATATAAATTCCATTTTCGGAGCATCCTAGTGGGATAAAATAATAATTATTTACCCTTAAGAAATCCCAATAATAAATTAAAAAATTGAATCATTATAGAAGCCATTAATTGGAGAAGTTTAGGCTTTTATATATCACCTCACAATCCATTAGTATCAAAAAACCTCAAGAAACTACTACTATCACACATCACACACTTAAGGGGTACAGAGGTGTAATAAGGGATTAATAACAAAACCATATTATTGTGTATCCTTTTATATTATTATCAACAATATAATGATAATATTTATTCCATTTCAGTTTTTTATTATATATATACAAGATTATATAATAATTTTGATAATAGTTATATATTGATAAGAAGATACAAAAATTATATTCTCATAAAATATACAATTTCAGTTATAAATACCATTTTGATAAATATACTAGTATTTAAATCAATAGTATTTTAATTAAATATTATTTTTAAAATATAAATCATAATATAATTTATTGTTGCCCAATGTCATTTTTATAATGTCCAAAATTATTTTCGTGTCAGGAAAACCATCCATTTCCTGTAAAAATGGAAAAAATTTTAGAAAATAAATTCTAATATAGATACACTTATTTTGTTAAATTAAATATAATTTTTGATATCTTCAGATCCAAATTAGAATACAGATATTTTTTCATAATATTTTGACACGCTCTATTTTTTGGGTAAAATTAATAACATTATAAATTTACAGTATGTATTATGAAATGATAATGACTAAAACTAATGTAATAAATACTATAAAAGGAATACAAGGCTATAAATAGGATTAATATTTAATATATTGAATTTTGAGGTAATTTAATGATTTTTAAAAACTATAACGACTCCTACAAAAGCTATATTTCATTTTTATTATTTTAAATATTATTTAGAGATATGAATCTATTGATCCTTATAAATCGAATTACTATAATGATTTCATTTTATAGAATAATAATGTATTTTTTTTAAAAAATAATCTATTGAAGAAACCATGGGAAAATCTTGAGAAGTTTTGTGTTTTTTAATAGTTTATTACTTAGAGTACCAAACCGTGTTTACAAATTAACAAACTAATCACCACTATTTTTCTAAATATACCCAAACAAAATGCCTTTCCATTTTACTCAAAGCCCATTTATCATTAATTTCCCCTGATAATCCATCTGTATGTATATCCCATGTTTTTACTATGCAAACAATTATCTCTTCCATATCTTTTATAATAACCCTCTCAAGGTAATGGATTCTCTTCTTTTTCCTCTTGAATCACATAATTTTCTATGTATTAATCATTTTTATTCCCAATTGTTAATGTGGGGATAAATTTTTACAAATCCCTTTATGAACCACTTGATTCCCCAGAGTTGAAGGTTTACCATTCTCTCCAATTAACCCTTTATTTGAATTTCTATAAATATATAATGATGATGAAATTATTCTATGAATTTTCATGCCATTCTTTTTTTTTGTGTGAATATCCATCCCCATTTACACTCAAGTGTATTCACCTAGATATAAGTATCCCTAGTTGATTGGGGATCTCCTATTATTTAAACTAAATTCCTTTATTATGGAACTAAATGTGATTATTTATGTTTATAGTTTTTATTATATATGTGGAAAACAAATTCTTGTACAAGATATAAATGTGACATATGGTCCCAGACATATATCTCTCTCTAATGTATTGGGTAACGATTTTGTCAAAAGAGATACTTTTTATGGGTATGTATTGTTAGAATAAGGACACCATTTTATGATTCCTCAATGACTATCCTTGATGTTTGGTTATGATGTAATGTTTTATGTTTCTTCTACATTCTTAGGATACCACGAAGTTATCATCTTATGTCGTTCATCAATATTCATCAGTATGATTATGAAATTTTATTCCACCATATTATTCCCAATGACTCATATATATAGATTTTACCTCAGAATATTATTTTATTATTCCCTAATAAGGCTTATATCTCACACCATTCTTATGTATAACCATAGTTTATCATGTATAGTTTTTGAATATTGATGGAATATTAAGTGCATGCTATTCAGTTTTTAAATAATATAAATATATCCCAACATAAAAATATTTTGAGATGTATCTAGATACACAAATATACTACCCACTATGGTATTTTGGTATTTTTATGTGTACCAATTTTATAAATCAATAAATATTGTGTATGAATGATATGGATAGTCATATGAAATATATTCCAATGTTTGAATGTGAAATTATGTCCTTCTATATTACTATAGAAAAATAAAATTCTCACACATCACTAACATCCAAAATCATTTTTTCATTCTCCCAATATTTAATATCTAATGATATCATCATGATTAAATGTAATTTAATAGTGATATCCACAAAACTTTACCACATATAATAAAAATAATTATGATAATATCACCACTAATGTTTTTTCATTTACACTTATTCTATACATAAACTTATTTAAATGATCAAATACTAACTATATATAATCTTATGCAATATATTGATGAGGAAACCCAATATATAAATCAATGGATATATTATATGAATAAAAATATATTATTAGAAAAGGATAGGTTAACCCTATTGAAACCTAAATCTCATTAGTTGGATGGATTTCCAAAAAATATTCCACTAAATTCATTATTACATACCTCCTGAAATGCTACCTGAAATGGTGATATGTCTTTTACATAGCACAATTTGAAACTAAATACAGATGTTAATGTCACGTAACACCTTCTCATGCATAATAAGTTTAATAATAACATCCCTCAAAATAAAACATCTTACTCCCCACCATTTGATCTACCATCAGGTGCATAATCCAAAATATGATTACCACACAAAACCACCATCTCACGATTCTATAATTATGAGTAAGCATTTTTTCCTATAAATAATATTTTTCTAATATATGATGCAAACAAGAGTTACCATTGACCCATTATAGGTAAATTAATATAAATCGAATTAATACTCAATCATAATCCACTCTTAACCAAAATCCAAGACCAAATAATCAATTTCTATAGGGCCAAATAATCTATATCCACACAACTCCTTCCAAGGTTATATGTGATCTGAACAATTTTATCCTAAATAAGACTAAATTATATCCCCTACATAATGTAACACCCCATGACATTATAATATTTTCATTTTAGATTAAAAATAATTTTTTTGATATGTTTATTTATACAAAAAACCATGTCATTCTTATTATATATACAACACTAACATAACATGTGTTATACGAAAGACTGAGTTTTGCAGCCTTTTAATGGAACACATATTCTAAAACTAAATTTTGACACTTTTTTAAATTTTATTTGTAAAAATATATATTATTTTTGAAATCATAATTTCAAAATTATATTTTGGGTGATTTTTTCATATTTGTTCTGAGAAGTTTCATTTTTTGATTAATCATGAAAAGTACATCATTTTGGATATAAAACTCCTTTTTTATAAATAATTTTTAATGTTAAATTATATCAACAATATTTTTTTATTATCCCAATATATAAATTGGATATCTAATAATCCAATATAATTGTTTGGAATCATTTTTATATTTATCTTAGATATAAATACTTATTGACCTTTTGAACATTTTCACATTAAAGCCCACATTACTTTCATGATAGTGTGATTAGCTTTAATCATAATTTTTCCAAATTATTGATTTGAATTTTGAAAATAAGATATAGAATGTTTTAATAAATATTATAATTTTTTATAATAATATAAAATTAGTTTGTTACCCATAATATTAGTTAGAGTGGTTATAATTAATTACAGTGATTATAATAAAATTAAGAATAACAATGGAATAAACTGTAATCATATTATAAGAAAAGACATATGATATTGTCTAGAATAAATTGTATGGAAATTGATCTACCATATAGAATCTTGGATCTAATTTTATGAGTTTCTGGGACACATTTTAATGAAGTTGACCCATAAAAAAAGTTAAGTAATGAAAAATACAAAAAAGAAACCTTACATACCATTATCATTTATAAATTATTATAGTATGGGAGAACCTAAATTGATATTGATATAAAAATTGATTTTATGGTTAATTGAGTTTTTAATCTTGTCAATTTAATTATTATTTTTAGATATGATATAATTAAATTAAACACTTAACAAACACAAAAACATGGATTATTTAGTTATTAATTAATTAAGATAAATGATACAAAAAATATTAACCAGAAATAAAATTTAATGTTGTATTTTGTTGAATAATTTCTTACACAAATAATTCATTTTAAGATGATTTTAAAATAATTTATTTAAATTCAAAGAGTCTTCTTATATTTCTAAACTAAAAATAATAAAATAATGTCAAAAGTGACATTAATGTTATTTTAAAATCAATGATATTTTATGACATAAAATTAATAAAAAACATATATTATTCCAAGAGAATTTTATGTTATAATAAATATAAAATATAGTATATTCATGCACCGATTGATCTTTATAGTTAACATATTGATCTATAGATAGTAAATACATAGTTAGCATAGTCTAGGCTAAAGTAGTGTTTTTTCCTATTACATGCCCTTGTTAAAAAATTAATATCCAAAATTCAATGGGTTAATATTTTTAAATTAGTTATTGTTTTTACAATTTATCATGTTTATATGTTCAAATAAATATAATTTTAAATTATTATTAATTTTTAAATTATTATGAGAGAAAACTAGTTACTTCAATAAAAACTATAATGATAAAATTAGGGAATCATGGATGATAAGGAAAAATTTATAAAAATAAAATTATTTTTTATAGTGGATGTTTCTATTGAACATAAATAACCATTAATCAATTATTTTTACGTTTTTGATGAATATTACATAAGGTATACCACCAAAGCCACATTTTCTCATCCAAAATTTACCCCAATATTCTACCAAAATTTCTCCCCTCAAAATGTAAACATATCCTTGAGTATAATTAAATCCATAGAAATAATTTGGTGCAAAACAAATAGAGTTACTTAAAAAAGAGGTAATATTCTCCAATGAGAATTTATGTTTTCCATGTTTCTCCACCCCTTAATTTATTATTATTACATTATTATATTAAAAATTATTACAAATATAATTAAATGTTTTTATTTATGTTTTCTACCTACACCTATATAAACATTTTTAAAATGTACAAAGAAATTTCTGTTGGTATAAAGAAAACAACCACCTCGTGAGGCGATGTCATTCATTTTTCCTTTACCACCACTCATAGTTGGGAATTGTGATTCTAATGATAGTTATATATGATATATATGATATATAAATTTTTTGTATTATATAATTTTTATATAACAATTAAATTTATGATTTCCATTTTTTTAATATTGATTACTTCTTTAGTGGATGTGCGTACAACCTCCTCCTAAAAGTGATGTGATATATATACACATTACATAGAATATGATAAGAATGGTTTTAATTAAAAATATGTTACATAAATAAAATTAATAATATGTTATATAAATTATTACCTTTCTATAAATATACTATATCATTTTCTTTATTTCATTTTTCACAAACTAGAATATGATAACATCTTTCATGTACGTGTGGCCCATTTCCACCTCAAAGCGATATGATTCCTTTGCATCAAAAAAATTATATATATTTATATGTGTGTGTGTGTGTGTCTGTGTGTGTTATTATAAATTATTAAAAAACATGGTATTTATGATATAATTAATATTATAAAATAATTTAATGTTACTTACCTTCTTTCAATAATGATCACCGAATAATGGGATTTTACTAATGTGTACACATGACCTATCATCTCCATGATTGTAAATTTACATCATTTTTATTTAACATAATTCATAATTTGTTTTAAATTTATAATTTAGGTATAATTATGATAATTATATCATTATTAATTTTCAAGTTATATTTATATATTCACACTTTTACTGTTGTTGACATACAAATGTTCTTTTTGACATGTGAACCAAATTTTACCAATGCACCCAACGTGAAAAAATTATCAAATTTGTTGTATAGAACATTATAATAATTGAATTAAAATTAATAATGAAAGATTTATATTCTATGAATAAATTAAATAAATAAAATATGTTTATTTTCATGAATATAAAGACGCATGTGACATGTTGGACTCAATGTAAGGGATTATCATCTAACTTTTTACACAAATGAGACAAATTTAAAAATTCACCATTTAATTCTTTTGTGTAGTGCACCTACTTTCAATTTGGATATATTTTTAATTAATATGATTATATTCAGGGTATTTAATGATTTTATTTAAATTATCTCATCCAAAGGGTTTTATATTGAGAATTAATAACTTGTAAAAGTTTTCTTGCAATCTCACATTTTGTGGTGTTTGTTAACTTTCTCCCAAAAATAATATTTTTATCATAATAAATTTCCATTAAAAATTATATTTATTTTTGAAATTAATATTCTTGTATGATGGATATTATTATTTTCAAAACCATATACCAATTTTTTAAATGGTCATTTCTTTAAATTCTATTGATTTACATGGGAAATATTTATAAATATTTACATTTTACTCAAAATTGATGCTTGATATAGAAATATTTTTAGGAAATTTAATTGATTATTCAATATATGAGGAATGATTATGAAATTTAATACATGGGTTTTGGATTCGGTAATGTAATCCCTTCGATTCACCGGTAGACTCATCAGACAAAAAAATGTTGGACAAACACTTTGTGTTTGTAACTAGTATGTTATAAATTGTCTTGTTTAAGGACATTATTGTAGATTTATGGTTATCCAAACCAAATTGGTTGGTACCCATTAGGATTGAAACCATATTTTGAAATGTATTTATGGTATGTTTTCAATATACCTATGAAACGTGGTGTGTCATATTTATTAATTTCCTTCATTTTAGTAATTATTATCGAGAGGATTTTCACTATGAAAATGTTTATTGATTCAAATTACGTGTAGCTTATTTATAAATTGAACATGTTCTAAGATACTTTAAATAACATATTGATTACTCATATTGATACATTATTGATTCCACATTATGTACCCATACTGAAAATTTGTGCCCCCTATTTTATTTCCTTTCCCTAGGTTATAATGAAAAGATCATTGAATTAGTTTTTAATGATGGATTTTATTAAATTTTTTATGTATTTTGTTTCATTTTCAACTTCCTAATGTCAAATTGGTATCATTCATGTAATATAGTTTTCGAAAACTTCTAAACTGGTCTGTCTGTTAGGATTTGATTCCATGTAAACATACTAATTTAATAACATAATGTATTGGCTCTGGGATTCTGGAGTTTGGATGCCATAGTTGGTATTCAAGGAAGTTTAATAGAAAACCTAGAAACTAGTTTTAGGAAACATATATTATGGAATATAACACTAATATATAATGAAAAATTAATTATATATGAATATCCCAAAATATACCATGTTTATGATTATTATATTAGTTATGCATAAATATTTAAATTCATGTTAGGTATTTTACTAGTTTTGTGATTATAAATTATGTATCATAATGATATGATGTAATTTATTATAATTTGTCATTTATAAATAGTGTATATAAGAAGGAATATAATCCTCACTAATTGATATGATCTATAGAGTATGTAGGATAATATCTTCTATAGATTCAATCCTTTATTTGGATGGGACATACTATCACAATAATTCTCATATAATGAGGACGTATAATCATGTGATAATGAGATAAATAATTCTCCATGTCATGTGGATTTGATTTAATGTATGATAATAATGGGATATAAGAGAAAAATATATAAATAATAAATAAGGGGATGAATTATTTTCACACATGTGATAATTTTGGAAAGAAATTAATTTATATAACATTAAAATAAATGGGATTTTGAAACAAGTGTGGAGAAAAAGGCTACCATGCTTCTGATTTCATGGGTAAGAATTTTTATTCCAATGTACAATTCTTCCACTACAAGGATATGTGACACTACAGAAATAAATGTCTCATGCATCAATTAAATGTACAACTTAAGAGGATAATTAATCTTATTCAATATTGTCATACTACCATAGATGAATGCGAGGGATTACTATCTCTAGGTATATCTATCCTTGAGTAATATTGTAAAATTATTTTATCAGTTATGTTTTTGTTATAATAATTATGAAATACATAAGGATTGTACAACAATAGTATTTCATTATGTATTTGAGATATTATGTTGAATAGTACCATGAAAAGTGACTGTGTAGAATGTTTTTATTTTGTTTAGAATATGGTTGAGGGAAATATATCCATTAATATGTTACTGATTTTGAGATAATGATATTTTCATAACTAGACTATTTATTTAGATAATGTCAATTTAGTACTGCTAAATTCATTGGAAATGATTCTAATGTTTGGAATAAAAATATTTTAGAAATGTTAACCATTTATGAAATGTTTTATGTTGATAATTGAATGAGGTTTTAGAGATTAATGTATTACATCACTATGTGATGAAATATGTACATAGAAATGAAGTAGAAATGGTTTATGGAATAACAAAAGGGTAATATTGTGTTTATTGAAACATATATTTTCTTATATTCATAGACAATAAAATTATTAATAATCATTTGGAAAATTATTTTAGAATTTAAATATTTTCCCAATACCACAATCCTTGTGGAACTTATAGTCTTTTAAATAATTTTAGATTTATGGATTTGAGGCCCTAAAATTTTCATTGATCACACTATTTTTTTATTAGTTACCTCAATCACCTATTATAAATATTTCTTATTTTCCTATATATATATATATCCACTTGGTAGTAATTTTTTCTAATTAGATATCTAGTTATATATTATTCCATGATACCATTCCACTTATAATTTTATATTATTAAGAGTTTATTTTATTAACTCTTATCATGATGTGGGACTTAAAAAAAGGATATTCCCAAAATCAGACCCCTGATTACCGAATACAGGTTTAAATTGTGTAGAAGAGTTTAATTAAAGTAGGGAGAATTTAACACCACATGAAATTAAAATATTTTTATTTTAGAATGAAATTATTTTTATTTATATAATTATTTATAATAAACAGTATATTAAGATATATTTACAAATGACAATGATTCAACATGTGTTACATGGAAGACTGATTTTTTTATTGTTTAATGAAACACCTATATTAAAAAATTTAAGCAATTAAACATTTTATTTTAAAAAAATATCTTTAATTTTGGATGAAAATATATATGAATTAGTTTAGGGTTAATTTTTTTTCAATTTTCTAGGAAGATTCATTTTTTGATTAATAGTAAATAATACAGTATTTTTTTATGAAAACTACTTTCTCGTTTATATAATTATTTCTGTTAAATTATGTATAAAATATATTAAAATTTTAAAATATATAAATTATATATTTATAAAGAAAAGTTCGATAATTTAAATATTTTTTATATTTTTCTTAGATATATATACTTAATGAACATTAAAAAATATTCACTTTAATAACCTGATTTGTTTCCACATCTACGAGATTAGCATTAAGAATATTTTTTCCAATTATAGGAATTGAATTTGAAAAAATGGACATATAGGGTGATAATCAGTATAATATTTATAGTCTAATGAGGCCAACATTATTTTTTACCATAAATATCAATGAATGAAATTAAAATTAATTACATTAATTAATGTAAATTTAAGCTAAACATGGGACTAAACATTTAACTTTAGATCTAAAATCAAATTGAAACTTGTCTAAAATCCATTTTAAGCAAATATTTAGACAATAAAACCCATTAGTGATAATTGTATGTCTTATTATTACATATAATTAGGTAATTTAATTACATAATAATTTTTTCATGGAAACAGACAAAAAAGAAAAGAAACTTCCATACCATTGTCATTTATAAAGAATTACAGTATGGTAGACAATACATAGATTTAGTCATCAACATTATTTTGAATGTTAAGTGGGGTTTTTATCATTTTCATTAAACTATAATTTATATAGATGATATAATTACATTAAACGGATAATAAATAACAATGCATGGTTTATTTAGTTAATACTTAAACAAGATAAATGATGCCAAAAAAATTACGAATCATTATCATTTTTTAGTTTTTTTTGAAAAATATATCATGTTACACATATTTTAACTAAAAATATTATAATTCCAAATATTATTTTAAATTTTAAAATTTAAAGTATATAAATAATTAAAAAATTTACATTAATGTTATTTTACAATAAATGATATTTTAGGATTTAAAATTAATGTAAAACCAATATTATACAAATGGAATTTTAGATTTCATTAAATATAAAATTTAGTCCATTAATTGACCAATTTACCTTTTATAATTATTATATTTACCAATGTAAACACCAAGAAATTCCATGGAAATTTATTTCATAAATACATGGTATTTTTATGAGCCCGTGAAAATTTACAACGCTTGATTTCAAGCCCCAGTGTGCCCGGAATCAATTTCTAAAGTTTTGTTCATGTAAGTTTTGTAAATGTACAAGCAGGATTTTATAAATTTGGAACCAGTGCTCGAAATTTAAATATGAGGGAATCATTGAACTCACAGCGCCTATATTCTCTTAAGAATAATTTCACCTCGACAATAGTTGGTTGATAATAAAATAGTGTTTTTGGCTTTTTAAAATAAAATACTAAAATAAAGTGTTCCGCACTTTATTTAATTTAAGTTTCCATGTGTGTGTATGTTGGTTAAAACCACTACTTGGGAGTTGGATGTGGGACCTCCACACCCTAACCTCCTATGAGAGGTTATGGTAGTGGGCCTCACACGAACATAACCTCCCGTGAGAGGTTACGATGTGGGGACCACCCGACCCCTATTAATGGGAGGAGAGTATAACTTCTCAACTCTCTCTCATTAATAAGGGAGATCCTCTCCACCTTCCCCTTTAATTAAAAGAAGCCAACACTCTTTATTTAATGTTACAACCTCTTTAATTAAATTGTAGGATCCTCTTTAATTTAATTCTTTATTTTTGAATTACATGCCAACATTAAAATAATAGACAACATATTATTTCGTGGGAATATTTCAATATTTTTAGAAGAGTAATATTAAAGTATTATTGGAAAATCTCCCAACGAAAAACGCAAAGAATTCTGGTGACACTTCTTCCCCATTCTTCTACCCCGAACACCTTCTGACATAGGGAAAATTCCCCCCTCACTGTCATTAAAGAACCGATGCATTAGCTTGGATTGGCAGTGTGCGGCAGACGTGAAGAATGACGGTCTTCAACGTCTTCATTCTGTGACTCCACAAATGAGAGGCGAACAAGTGGTAGGGGGTTTTACTTCAAGTAATATCCTTTTTATTTTTATCCCCTTCAGGTAGAATGGAAAATTTGTGGAGATTTAAAATAACAATTAAAATCATCTTCTTAATTCTCGATGAGCCGATTGTTACCATCCAAAACGCGGAGGGTGCGGGCCAAACCAACATGGCCCGACCCCTCCACCGAACTTGTTTATGATGAACCTTGGCATGGAGATGAGGGGACAATGAAGAAAGTGACAATGACGAAGGCCACGCTACCCACGACCTCTGCGAATTGCACCACCCCCCATGGTGCACCGATGCTTCCGACCGAACACCGCAGGCCTGTGCGGTGCTTGGCCCGCCTGCTCGCGCCCTCCCTCCACCCTGCTTGGTGTGTGGCACACCTTCCTGTGGCTACCCGATGCGCTACCTGGCATACGGACCGCCTCCCCATGGACCTCTGTCGCCCTTCTGTGCCCCGACTAGGGCCCCCGCGCCCTGCCGGCCCCTGACGCGGCATGCAAGGTGCCCCTACGGCCTTCCCAACGCCATACTGGCGCCCCTACGGCCTTCCCAACGCCATACTGGCGCCCCTACGGCCAGCTCGGCCACTATCGCGCCATAACCAAATCCACCTGGCACCCCTGTGGACTTCCTGGCCCTAGCCGTTCCATATATGGTGCACTTGTGGACTATCCAACCTCCATCTAGAAATCCCATGCCCCGCACGCTCTGATGCGGACTGCCCACGCCCCACGCGGCGCTGGCCCAACCGGCCCCGGACTTCGGGCCGAGCCGCCTACGTGGCCACATCTGAGCCGAACCACCCTCGCAGTCAGCTGGGTTGGGCCCAAAAGACAGGTAAAAACCTAGCGGGATTACCGGGTCAACCCAGACCAAGTTGGCCTAGACTGGGATGGGCCGAATCGATCCGACCGTGTCGGACCGGACCCGGGCCCACTACTGACCCGATTATTTCTTGGGCCATATCTTTGGCACTGGACATCTATTTGACGAATCGTCAGTTGTGCCAGTATTCTTGGAGTGAAGACGTCCCTTTGAGAATACACCTCTAGAGTACATGTTATATTTGATTTATGGTCAGGATGGATCGTACACGAATCCAATTGGGCCCCCTGTACTAAAAGGATAATAACTCACAGACCGGGCTTCCGATCGATGTGACACATGTTATGTTGAGACCCCTATGATTTTTTGTACCTTTGAGATAATTTTTCGTTGAACTTAATGAAAATTGGAGTATCGAACGGTAGATCTTAGATCATATCATTCTAGAGGCGAGCAGACAGACTACAGAGACCTATTAGCTGGCTGAGACCAGACGAATGCTTGACCGATTCGACTCGGAGTGACTCGACTAGCCTAGTGGGGAGTGCCTCTGTGTGACGTGGTAGACCAACGGTGGGGAGCCCCTCTGTGTCAGTGTAGCCGACCCACGTTTCTCAAGAGGAGAAGTACCATAGCCGGATAATAGGGGGAGTTCCTCTGTGTGATGCGGCAGACCCACGATACACGACATGAGGAGTACTTCAGTAGTGCAAGGTTAGTGGGAAGCACCTATGTGTGATGCGGCAGTCCCACTGTAATCAATAGAGAAAGAGTTCTCCAACAGCATTGGTTTCGATAATAAAAATCCTAGTTTGAGCTGAGTCAAGGAGTTTTGTGTTTTCCTCATGATTGAGATGAGTTACTAGATAACATAGGTATATAAATTGGAATATACCTAAGAAATGGTTATACATTGATTTCATACTTTTTGGTTTATCCTTATTGGATTTAGAGAGATCATGAAGGTCTCGGGGTCCCTACTAAGAATCATTATACTCACCCCTGCACGGGATTTTCCTCCACCTCATTGTGTTGGTTTCAAACGATGGACATCGCTGACTAAGGTAGAGAGTTCCAGGTATGGACGGTACCCATAGGTGGACCACTCGGCGTGACGGTACACGGAGGAGACGGATGGATGTGGAGTGCTGAGGAGGCTATCTGTATGCACCCTTTAGGTAGGAACCCTGGAGGATTTCCCAGTAGCTGCTTTACTTTTCTTATGTTGTACTTGTTTTAAGTTGTACTTTTACATTCATGTTTGGCTTGTATTTCCGACCCCTTTTACTTTCCTGCACTTCTTTTGTATACAACTTTACTTAGTGTTTTGCTTCCAGTGGTGTACTCTGATGTGTTTTTTTACAGTTATAAAGGTAATGCCTTACCAGTTTAGGGATTTATGCCTTTGGTACTAGTCGCCAGCCCCTGGCCTATGGAAGGCGGGTTTGGTGTAGTCATGATACGGGCACCAGGGGACGAGTCGTGACAAATTGGTATCAAAGGTGTCGATTCTACTGCAGAATATAGATCTCTGATCTTTATTTTCGATAAATCAATATTTTAAAGGGTAATAAGTGTGGTTTTTAGTTCGGGGAGTCCAGTTTTGGTGCGGGCAGCCGATGTATCCATACACCAGGTCCCTAACTACTGATTTTCGACATAGTGCATGAAAACAATGATTTCATGTGTGTTTTCAAATGTTTCTTTATGTCATCTCAACCAGGTCAGATCACCAGGTATAATATTTATACCATGTCACATTTGTATCATTTAGTATGCCTCCCTGCAGATGACCAGTTAGAGCCCCGAGAGTTGTATGCACAGATATCCCATCGAGCGATGAGGCCTCGGTGCAGGGCCCTTTACCAGCAGAGGCACCAGAAGTACTACTTCTGGTTGGGCCACCGATTCCACCAGCCTTAGTAGAAGAAGATGTACGCCTCTTGGGCACGTTTCATGAGCTCCAGCGCCAGAGGCCACCAATGTTCAGGGGAGATACGGACCTAGAGGCAGGTGGGAATTGGTTGGAGGATGTGTGGAGTGTCTTCATGCTAGTAGGGACACCAACAGACTTCATGGTTATCCTTGACCCGAGTCTCCTTCAAGAGGCAGCATGAAGATATAGTAGCTCGATTCTCTAGGTGCATGACAAGGTGATGCTACTCTGGGAAGACTTTGAGAGAATGATTCGGGAAGAGTTTTTCCTAGCCAATCTCCGCATAGTGTGGATACAGGAGCCACGTCATCTGCAGTAGTGCAGCATGACGGTGGCGCAGTGATCAGCAAAGTTCACCTACCTCTATCTCTACTCCACAGATATGGTACGAAACCCATTCTTCAGGGCCCAGACATTTGATAAAGGGATAATTCGAGAGATCAGGGCTTCTATGATCTCCCACAACATCCCAACACAGGAGGGGGTGTTAGAGAGAGCCCTTAAAATGGAGAGTTTCTTTATCGAGCCGTCACCAGTTTCAAGACCCACTACTAGTCGACATGCATTGGAGTTATCTGCAGCTAGAAGTAGACATATGTCGCAGAGGTCCAAGAGGACCAGACCTACATGTGGATGACCTAACGACTCAGGATCAGTTGTTTGAGGCACCCAGAGGGGAGACAGAGACACACATCCTAGTAGAAGTCATTGTTACTCATGCAGTGGGCATGTTCACATGGCTCGTGATTGTCTGACCCATCGATCGGATGATCAGCAGATGGTCGATGGACCTCCAAGGCAGAGAGAGATATTCTTTTGAGGCAGTCTGTAGGTTGTAGGAAGATGTGGCAGAGGATCTGGTCTTCCGGCTGGTGGTGGACGACGTTTTGCGGTGTTAACGCCACCACCACCAGGAGGTCCACCCCGACCGCATGGAGCAGGTGATAGGAGATAGCTCAGTTTTAGGCAGATGAAGCATATGACCATGGTTATCCGGAGATGATACAAGGAATGATATGTGTCTACTCCACCTTATCTGTAGTTCTTATAGACACAAATGCCGATCAATATTTCATTGCCACTTCCATCATCTGGAGCTCGGAGATTCGGACGTAGTCATTGGATTGATCCTTATGGCTAGAGACTCCTACGAGAGTTGACTCGATGATTACCCAATGGTTCCAGTAGTTTGAGTTTACTCTAGGAGGCAAGATCTTCGGCTAGGATCTCCTCATAGCTGTGTCGAGGCCTTACAACATTATCTTGGGTATGGACTTGTTATCTACAGTCTTTGATCAGATCAACTGTATTAGGTGAAAAGTGTGGTGTGTCTCGATGGATGGGACTAGTTTCACCTTCATCAGTGACAATGGAGCCTCTACAGCATAGGAAGGACTTACCAGGAGGAGGGTGCAACCAATCACTAATCGGTTGGCCAGCCTCACCCTCGGAGCAGTTGATGTGGAGAGTCTAACATAACCTATAGTGGTGGACCAGTACACGGATGTTTTCTCTAATTATGTTCTAGGACTACCTCTTTATAGGGAGGTGGACTTCTACATTGACATGTACCCCTAGACAACACCAATATCTACTCCCTCTTATCGGATGGATCCTGCTGAGCTTCGTGAGTTTCGGGTACGTGTGGAGGACTTGTAGGGGAAGGGATTCATTTGTCCCAATGTTTCACCCTAGATAGCCCCGATTCTATTCTCTATGAAAGAGGACAGGATCTAGAGGCTTTGTGTCAAATACCCTCGACTGAAGTCGGTGACCAAGAAGAACAAGTACCAACTCCCAATGATTAACGACCTCCATGACCAGCTGAAGGGAGCACAATGGTTCTCAATGATAGACCTCAGATCAGGTTATCACCAGCTCAGAGTTAGAGATGGGGATGTGGAGAAGATGGCCTTCAGGTGTAGGTATGGCCACTACGAGTTCTTGGTTAGGCCCTTCGGCGTAACCAACTCTTCGGCAGTGTTCATGAGTCTCATGAATATGATCTTCCATCCATACCTCAATCGCTTTGTCATAGACTTCATCGACGACATTCTTATCTACTCGACTACTGAGAAGGAGAATGCCTACAATTTTTAGGTATTACTGGACACAATCTGAGAGAACCAGCTTTATGGTAATCTCTCGAAGTGCCAACTTGGGATTCGAGAGGTTAATTTCTTGGGAAACGTCATCTAGGAGGTTGGAGTTGCAGTGGATCCAGTGAAGATTGAAGGGGTACATACATGGGAGCCACCTAAGAGGGTGAAAGAGGTACAGAGTTTCATGGGTTTGGCTGGATACAATCGAAGGTTCTTTCTAGACTTCTCCTGAGTTGCAGCACCACTATCCACATTGACGAATAAGAGGAAGCCCTTTGTGTGGTCGGAGAGATGCCATCAGTGCTTTCCAGAGCTGAGGCAAAGGCTGACTAGTGCCCCCATCTTCAGGCTTCCAAAGGAAGGCATAGATTACGTAGTCTACTGTGACACATCAAGGACCAAACTCGAGTGTGTCACGATGCAGAAGTGAGCAGTGATCAGGTATGTTTCTCAGTAGCTGAGACAGCATTAGAAGAACTATGCTACCCATGACTTGGAGTTATCAGTAGAGGTCTTTTCCTTGAAGATGTGGTGACACTATCTGATGGGATAACATATTATCGTGTACTATGATCACAAGAGTATCAGGTATATCATCTATCATAAGGACATGATCCTGGGATAGCGGTGATGGATTGATTTCTTCTAGGACTTTGACTTAGAGATATTCTATACTCCTGGGAAGGGGACGTTGTTGCAGATTCACTCAATAGGAGGAGTGGTATACAGCTGCTAGGAGATGCGATGAAGCAGCTAGCTGCTTTGCAGATAACATTTGTGGATAGAGACGGAGCATCCTTTCTATAGGCTCTTACTGACACTCACCCACTTCTTCAATGATTCAATAAGGCACAACATGGGTATGCTAACTGCAAGACATGATGTGCTCAGATATCAACCTAACAGGCACCTGATGGATTCTCTGAAGGTGGGGAGCACACCATTATCTTTAGAGGACATACTATGGTACCAATGTCACTACAGGAAGAAGTGTTGAGGGAGTTCCACACATCCCCTTTAGTAGTACATCTAATAGTGGCTAAGATGTATCAGCACCTTAGAAGATAGTACTAGTGGCTAGGTATAAAGAAGTTGGTAGCAGAGTTTGTCTCACGGTGCCTCCCCTGTCACCAATTGAAGGCAGAGCACCAGGTACTATAAGGCTTGGTTCATCCCTTAGAGGTCCTATAGTGGAAGTGGGATGGGATATCCTTGGACATCATGATGGGTCTTCCATGTATATCCAGGGGTCACGACTCGATTTGGGTGATCGTCAACCAACTCATGAAGTCGGCCGACTTCCTACCGATCAGAGATTAGTGTTCAGTAGAGAGCTTGGGACACCTCTATGTGTAAGAGATTGGGAAAATAAATGGAGTAACTTCCACTATTTTCTCCGATAGTGACACACGGTTTACCTCCCAGTTATGGAAGGGGTTACAAGAGGCTTTTGGGACACAACTTCACTTGATCACTGCCTTCAATCCTCAGACAGATGGTCAGACTGAGCAGACCATTCAGACCCTCGAGGACATGCTCTGTGCCTGTGTTCTCGACTTCAGTCACAGCTGGGAGGATCACTTCCCATTGGAGGATTTTTCTTACAACAACAAATCATTCCACCATAGGGATTGAACCCATCAAGGCGTTGTACGAACGACCTTGTAGATCGCCACTGTACATGATAGACCTAGGGGAGTCAGCACTAGTGGGACCAGAGATGGTGCGAGTAACCATAGAGAAGGTGCAGATTATCCAAGTGTGGATGAAGACTACAAAAAGCAGATAGAATTTGCATGCTGATAGGAGATAGAGACCTCTAGAGTTTGAGGATGCTGACTACATCTTTCTACGAGTCTCACCACGACGTGGTCTACGGAGATTTGGCTGAGGCAGCAAGTTATCTCCGAGATTCATCGGACCTTACCAGGTCTTCAAATGAGTAGGCGAGGTGTCTTAACGCTTAGCTCTTCCACCTTAGTTGCACGAGGTGCACAGCGTCTTCCATGTATCTCAGCTGAGGAGATACGTGAATGACCCTTCCCACTTCATCAACCATGGAGAGATTGATGCCGATGATGGGGAGCCTTTCACGGAGGTTCCAGTGGTGATTGAGGATCGATAGAAGCAGGTCCTATGTGGGTGTTCGATACCTCTGGTACACATTCTCTGGCAGAACAGGAACCTACAGTAGAGCACATGGGAGAGGGAGGCTCAGATGCGTTCTCAGTACCCCCATTTGATCCAATAGTTCGTGTTGTATCTTATGGGGACGTAAATTCTTGAGGTGGAGAGAATTTAAAGACCCAGAAATTCCATGGATTTATTTTCATAAATACATGGAATTTTTACGAGTCCTCAAATGTTTATGATGCTTGATTTCGAGGCCCCGTGTTCCCGAAATCCATTTTTGAAGTTTTGTTCAGCTATGTTCAGTAAACGTACAAGCTGGATTTTAAAATATTTGAACCAGTGCATGGAATTGAAATCAGAGGGTATCGTTTAACTCACAGCGCTAGTATTCTCCTAAGAAGACATTCACCTCAATGAGAGTTGGTCGAAAATAAAAGTTAGTTTGTGTCTTTAAAAAAATAAAATAAAGTTTTGAACACTTTATTTTATGTAAGCCTTCAAGTGAGTGTATGCTAGTTAGAACCTCTACTATGGATTTGGAGGTGGGACCACCACACCCGAACCTCCCATGAGAGCTTATGGTGGTGGGGCCCACCTGAACATAACCTATGCGAGAGGTTACGACATGGGGAACACCCGACCACTATTAATGGGAGGAGTATAACCTCTCAACACTCCCTCATTAATGATGGAGATCCTCTCCAACTTCCAATTTAATTAAAGGAATCCAACCTAGTTTAATTAATGTGATGACATCTTGAATTAAATTGGAGAATCCTATTTAATTTAATTTTTCTTTTTTGAATTACATTCCAACATTAAAATAATAGATAACTTATTATTTTGACGGCATATTTTATTTTGTTGGATGAGGTGGATTAAAAGATTATTGGAGAAATCTCCCAACGAAGAGCCATCTTCCCAATGAAGAATGTGAAGAATGCTAACGACGATTCTTCCTCGGTCTTCTACCACAGACACCTTCCGGCGTAGAGAAACTTCCCTCCCAATCATCATCAACAAACCAACACACGATCTTTCATTGGAAGTGTGCGGTAGACATGACGAATGAAAGTCTTCATCATCTTTTTCCCGCGACTCTGCCAACCAGGGATGTAAAAAAGGTAGGGGTTTACTTTGAGTAATTTTCTTCTTTCGTTTTCACACCTTCGGTTGGAATGGAAATATTGAAGAGGTTTAAAATAAAAATTTCAAATCATCTTCTTACTTCTTGATGAGCAGATTGTTACCAACCTAAACGAGGAGGGTGTGGCCCAAACCAACATGGCCCGACCCCTCCGCCGAACTTGTTTATGATGAACCTCGACATGGTGATGAGATGACAATGACGAATGCCACAATGATGATGGCCGCGCTACCCATGGCCTCCATGAATCACACCGCCCCCACGGCGCGTCGATTCTTCCAGCTGAACAACGCTAGCCCAGGTGTCGCCCGACCTGCCTTCCCGCGGCCTCCCGGAACCTTGCCCGGCGCGTGGTCTACCTTCCTGCAGCCTCCCGACACCCTACCCAGAGCGCAGCCCGCCAGCCCGCGGCCCCTCGGCGCCCTGTTTGGCATGTGTCCTGCCTACCCGCGGCCCTCCGGTGCCCTTCTCGGAGCCCCCATGGCCTACCCATCCACTGCTGCACCCTTCCAGAATCCATCTGGTGCCTCCGGGACCTACTCGGCCTCTTCCGTGCCGTACCCGGTGCACCCGTGGCCTACACGACTTCCAGCCAGCCCACCTGCACACCGCGCACCCTACAGTGGCCTTCCCATGCCCCGCAAGGCCCTGTCCGAAGAGGCCTCATCCTGCGGGTCGAGCTGCCTATGTCGCAACATCCTGGCCGAATTGCCCTCGCAGTCCATTGGGCTGGGCCCAGTGGACCGGGCCAATCCTAGAGAGCTGACCGGGTCAACCCAGATGAGGTTGGTGTAGACTTGGTTGGGCTGAGTCGGTCCAACCGGTTCGGACCGGACCTGATCCCACTACTAACCCTATTACCTTCTTGGGCCATATCTTTGGCACCAGATGTCCGTTTGATGAACCGTCACCGGTGCCGGTATTCTTGAAGAGAATCCATCCCTTTGAGAATACCCCTCTAGAGTTCTGGGTATATTTGAGTTACGGTCAGTTTGGATCGTACATGAATCCAACCAGGCCCTCGAGAAAAAAGGCTAATAACTCACAGACCGGGCGTCCAATTGACGCACCATCTATTGCATTGTGATCCCTATGATGCGGAGGACCATTGAGATATTTCTTCATGGAACTTCATGATAGTTGGATTGCAGACCAGTAACTCATGGATTGGGTCCTTCCAGAGGAAGCGAGACATATTATAAAGACTTAGTAGCTGGATAATACCAAACGACTGCTTGACCGATTCGACTCAGAGAGACTAGACTAGCCCAGTGGGGAGTGTCTCTGTGTGACGTGGTAGACCCACTGTGGGTAGCACCTATGTGGGAGTGCGGTAGACCCACGGTACATGACATGAGGAGTACATCAGCATGATAGAGGGGGAGCGCCTCAGTGTGACACGGTAGACCCACAGTGGGGAGCACCTCTGTGTGATGCGGAAGACCCATGGTACTCCACAGGAGGAGTACCTCAGTGGTCCAAGGTTAGTGGTAAGTGCCTCTGTGTGACGCGGTAGACCCACTGTACTCAATAGAGGAGGATTTCTTCAGCAGCCATGGTTTCAATAATAAAAATCATGGTTTGAGCTGAGTCAATGACTTTTATGTTTTCCTCATGATTGAGATGAGTTACTAGATAACTTAGTTATATGTATGGGAATATACATAAGTAATGGTTATCCATTGATTTCATACATTTTGGTTTATCATTGTAGGATTTTGAGAGACCTTGAGGGTTACAGGGTCCCTACTGAGTATCGTTATACTCACCTCTCCATGGGCTATGCCTGTACCTTATTGTGTTGGTTGTAGACAATGGATAGCACTGACTGAGGAAGAGAGGTGCAAGACTGGATGATACCGAGTGGTGGACCACTCAACATGACAGTACTAGGAGGAGACAGACAGACGTGGAATGATGAGGAGGCCATAAGTACCTACCCTTCAGGTAGGTACCCCAGATAATGACCCAGTAGCTTCTTTACATTTCTTTAGTTGTACTTGTTTTATATTGTACATATACTTATCTATTTGGCGTGTATTTACGACCTCTTATACATTCCATAACATCTTTTTTATACATTTTTACTTATTTTTTGCTTCTATTTGTGTACTCTGTTGTGTTTTTTTTACAGTTATAATGGCAATGCCTTCCTAGTTTAGGGATTTATGCCTTTGGTGCTAGTCTCCAGCCCCTGGCCAAAGGAAGGTGGGCTTGGGGTAGTCACGATATAGGCCTCAGGGGATGGTTTGTGACAACCCATATACAATAAACCCAATGTGAGCATATTCCAGGTTAATATAGCATTTTTATGTATTACATGCACATGTTTTAAAACTAACTTCCAAAACTTATGGGATATCTATTTTTAAAAATAGATATAATATTTATAATTAAGTGGTATTATATTTTATAATAAATCTCAATTTAATTTATTCTTAATGTTTTAATAATATAGGTTAGAACACTAGTTTCATAAATAAGAACCAAATTGAGAATATTTTGGAAGCATAGAAGTTAAGGGAATAATTTATAAAAATGATCTCATTTTTGGGTGGTGGAGGTTTCTCTCGACCAAAATTCCCATTATATCCATTAGAAGTCTATTTTTATGGGTTGATAGGTAAGGGATACCTCCCAATAGTGTATTCATTTTTTTAATTTATAGGAATGACCCTCCCCATCCTTTAACAAAGTCATTAAATCATCCCATTACTCAAACATATCAAGCCACTAATGTTGAAAAAATATATAACCCAATTGTATCCCAAAATCCATCTAGTTAATATATGATCCTATGATTGGGAATGAAGAAATCCAAGGAATCCATTTGGGGAAAACCAGAAAGAGTTACTTGAAAAAGGGGTAACATTTTTAAATGTGAATTTATGTTTTATTTTCATCCCCATATTTTCATTTATTGTTATTATATTACTAAATAATAATATAATCATTATAATTATTCGAAAATTTTTTCATGCTAATGGTTTTACATATGCCTACAAATAAATATATAAAATGGTAATGAACAAACAGTTCAACTTCCTCACAAGATTATGTAATTAATTTTTCATTTACCACCTCTAATGGTTAAAAACTATGATGGAACCATTATTTATATGTTATTATATGATATTTGACATTATATTTATGATAATTTAATTTTTTTATTAAACACATCTTTATAAATCCATTTTTTGTAAATACAATAATTTCGTTTGTGGTCTTGTAGACATCGAGCACCTCCAAGTGATATAATATGTTAAAATTTTACATGGAATGTACAAAAGAAGGGTCTAATTAAATATACATGACATAAATTAAATATATATTATATTAATGACTTAATTATCATTATGAAAATATAATATATCATTTTTTGTTACCTTTTCCTACACTAAAATGTTTTAATATTGTTCAGGAACGCGTGGACTACCACCTCCTCGGCGTGATGTGATTCAGTTAAAACAAAATAATTATATATATTTATATTAGTATATATGACTATATAAAATTTAATTTATAATATAATTATCATTATTGATGAATAAAATGTTACTTACCTTCTTTCCTTATGAAAATTGAAAAATGGGAACGTTACTCATGAGTATATACGCCCAAAAATCTCCATTATTGTAACGTCGATTAAATTTTAATAACCATATTTTATAATTGGTTTTAAAAGTATAATTTCTGTATAAATATGATTATTATATCATGAATATTATTTTATATCTTTTATATAATGACCCCTTTGACCATAGTGTACCCACAATGACATTTTTAACACATGAACAAATTTTTTTCAAAACACGCTACATGAACTTAATTGATTATATAATTGTATAAAAAATCATAATAAATAATGTAAAATTAATAATTATATTTAAAAAGTTTATTAATAAAATAAATTATTAACATAAGTTTATTATTCAAGAATATAAAAACAAACATGACATTTCAGACTCATGTTAATGTATTTACATCTCACCATTTAAATTTGTGAGATAAATGTCATATTCACTGCAAACATATTTTGTGTGGTGTACATGATTCAAATTTGGATATATTATATTGAAAATAATTTTATATTCATGGTATTTAAATTATTTCTTTTAATTATCTCATAAATGTTGTTTGACATAGAAAATTACCAACTGGTAAATGTTATCTCATTATTTAATATTCATTTTTTATTATTATCTTTCTCTTAAAATAGTCACCTTATCTTTATAATTTTTCATTGAATTCATTTTTATATTTGATATTAATATTATTTTATGATGGATATTTTTATTTCCTAAACCATATACCATTTTTACATATTTTCTTTACTTTTAAAGTTATTGATTTGCTTTTGAAATTTTAATAAATCTATATCCTTTACACAATACAGTTATTTGCGAAGGAACATTGTTCCTGAATTTATATTGATTATTCAATATATATAGGATTCCTTTGACATGGAATACATAGTTTGGGGACATATTAATATAATCCCATCATTACATTAGTAGTCTCATGGTATGAAATTAGGTTGAACAAACCCTTCACATTTTAAACCAGTATGTTATAAATTATCTTGTGAGTATCTAGATGGTAGAGTTATGGTTGGCCAACCAAAATAAATTTGTACCTAGTATGTTTTAAACCATAATGTTAAAGGAAATTAATGTAATGTTTACTTTTACCTATGAACCGTAGATTCCAACATTTAAGCATTGTATTCATTTTAGTAATTATTATCAAGAATATTTTTTCTATGTAAAAAATATTTGGAAGAACATCATTATTAGGTTATTGATTAAATGGAATGTATGATCAATAACATAAATTTTTATTTTATTTATTATCATTGATTCATTTTTCACTTCTTATGTTATTACCATTATTGAGTGATTTATGTCACCATTAAATTGTTTCCTTTCCCCAGATTATCAATAAAAGATCATTCAATGAGCTTTCGAAGATGTACTTTACTAGATTTTGTTCAGTACAATGTTTCATTTTCTATTAATGAATTTCAAATGGGTATATAATATGTAATATGGTTTTCCAAATTTTATAAACTAATCAACCCTTCAGTATCTGATTCCTCATAAGAATTACAATGTCAAAAATTAATGCATAAGCTTTGGGACTATTGGGTAAAGTCATTACATCGATGATTAATATACCTCTAGGAAATGGTATAACCATGGCTATTATAATTAATAATAAATGTAAAATTAACACCATGTAGAAAATTAATATACCTCCACAATGAAACTACTCTATATTCTAGATTCAAATAATGGGTAACATATTAATATCCCTCATTGTGTAACTATTTACATATTAATTTAATAAGATAAACTCTTTTATCAAAATAATAAACAATCCCAGATTTTATATAACACAATAGACCTTCTAATGAATATGATTCTTGAAACACATCAAAATTAGTGTATTGGCCAAAAACTCCATCAATAAATCAAAAATATTCCTCGAACTACCTTGTCCAAACAAAGTTGTAAGATCCAAAATTTCTTTGTAATGTATGATGTAGTTGAATATCAGCTAAAGCACTTTATTTTGATAAATTAACTGATTTTTCATGTCCATAAGATGGCCCAAGAGTGTTCTGGGGGTTCAGGACAAAAAAGGGGATAAATTTGGTTTCTGTGCATGCTTCAAGGTTTGAGGACAATTTGTGAAAGACGTTCAAAAATCCTAGAATGTCTTGCAAGGATGGCTATTTTCTGACAGTGGACTCCACACAGTTTCTGCAGTGTTTGGAAAACAGTGTAGCCTATAAACATTTAGAAAATTTAAATAATTTCATTATGAGGAATTAAGTTCCAACATAGGATTTTTCTCCTTCACTTATTCAACCCTAAGAACGAACCACTACTCCCATGAGCTTTCATGGGTGTTTCTCCTTTAATATTTGTCTGTTTGGAATGTCTTCTCTTGTGAAATGAAGATCCGTGAACGGATATATTCCTAATTGCTTGCCTTTCTTGTATAGGGGTCGTATCTTTTTCTTCTCTCCATCTAAAGCACTCAAACGAAATTTTTTCGTTGATATTATGGTTGAGGATTTAGTGGTGTGATGAATTGGGATCTAAGGCATTGATTAAGGGTGCGTTCTGCAAAAGTATCAAGGTAGGTGGTCTATAAGTGTATCCCTTGGTTTTTAAGTGGATATGTGCATGAAGGGTTATATTCCAAATTTTCCATTATTGATTTCGTGGATCCCTTTGATTTATTAGGATATAATGGGTGTGTAAATGGTTAATTTAACTCCTCATTATCCCAATGGGAATAATATAGGTTGGCTAAATAGGATTAGTGCCACCCATGGGGTGTGCTAATATTCCCCGAACATAGTGATTAACTATGTAAGTGATAGTTTAGTGTGCGAGAACTTATATCCGTTGAAAAATATGTTAATATGATCGAATAACATGCAATTGAAATTTTAGGAAAATAGTTAGACTAGGTAGTGTCCTAAGGGGTTGTTTGGTTGGCGTGAAAAATGGTAAAATGGTTTAATTGGAAAATTCTAGTGGATTAAATTTATACTTGAATATGCATAGTGAGATAGGCATTGTAAATGGGAAATGGGGATAAAGGGGTTAAGTAATATAAATGTTAAATGTGTTAATATAGTGAGTTTTGGATACAAAATATGGGACAAAGTGATGGCCCCAAGATAGCCCCATGGATTGCCCCCCCCAGCACCATGGCCACTACGAAGTAATGAAGGCAGGATGCTTCACGAACAGAGTAGACGTTCGCTAACCTTCCAAGAAGAAAAGAAGGTGGGAGGCTCCACGAATGCATAGGATGTTCACGTGCCCTCCACAAAGGAAAGTATGAGGGATGCTCCACGATCTAATTTGACATTCGTGACGTCGCTGTGAAGCAAAGGAGGTGGGACGCTCTGCGACCCCAGTTGACGTTTGGGACCCGCCGTGAAGCCCCCAAGCCCCAGTTCATTTTGTGTGACCTCTAATCCATGGTGCCTCTTGACTATAAATACAGGGGTCCCCTAGATCTCTCTAGACATACAATCCGACCTTTTGTATTTCCACCTCCTGAATCGCAAAGCATTCGTCCACTCAGTGAACCATGAGTTGTGCGAGGTACTTCTACTTCGCGAAGTGCCTCCCAGTTGTCTTGTTTTGGTCCCCTCTGCCGAGAAAGATGTCCATCGTGAGACTAAGGGATTTTGTGATGGAAGGGGATCCCCAAGGGGACCCTGGTCATCGAGGAGCATTAATGCTTCGTGAAACTCTCTTTATGTACATAATATCCACGTGGTAAGGCAGGGTCACGGTACTTCACGAAACACATTGCTTCCCGACACCTTGCTTCGCGAGGCACCATTGCTTTGTGAGTCTGTGCTTCACGAATGCCCTTCCACTTCATGAATCAACTACCATTTGTACCTGCACCCCATTCTAAGGCTAATTAAACCCACTTCACAAAGCACACCCCTTCGAAACTGCCCTCCGCAACGTAGAGAAATAAAGTTTCACAAGGTCCTTGCCTATGTACCCCTCTCCTTGGAAAATCCTTTTCTTGTGCAACCCTCCAGGCTTCCATGATGTGACCTTAATGTCCCCCAGATGATATCGCCCATTGTGTGGCTTCTCTTAATGCTTCATCGAATATACACGCTAATGGATATTGCTTCATTGTATAGCCACGCTAACGGTTTCCCCTCGATGGTTCGCCCCGAGACACCCCCTCACTATGGAATTGCCGATGCCTTCCCTCTTACAAGGAGAAGAGGGTACCAGTTATGTATGTCGTAGGGGTGAGGATCGAACCCCCATTTTCCGAGCTGTAGGACATTAAACTACCAAGCGACATCATCCTCATCACATGACGTTAAACTGTGATATGTCCCCGTGCCACACACTCACGGTCCCCCGCCTTGGACATTCTCCACGCCCACTCATCTCGATGGGGACGGAGTCACCCCTCACATGGGATGACATATTCCTTCATAGAGTGGTGTTTTTCCATGGGCAAGGGTATCCACCTTGGTGTAAGCCCCTTGCTTTACATGCAAGAGGCAGCTCCCCTGTTTCTCCTCAATCCCTTGGCGCCAAGGCCAGCGAAGGGCCTTGTGGGGAATGATACTCCCTCCTTTCATATTCGGTCCTCAAGGCCAGTGGAGGGCATGATAGGGAATGGGTCTCATCCTTTATTTGGTCCCAAGTCCCCCTACCACTGTGATTTGTCACCCTCGAGCCTCCATCTCGGTGTAAGTCCCAATCTCTCTCTCCCTTGGCCGCCCCAAGCGTAAGCCCCAATCCACATCCCACAGACGCACCTTTCATGACGTGGTCACCAGTCCTTTGCTTCCTCTTGTTTCTCACACCGAGCATGGCTCATGTGTTCATAGATTAAGCGTCGACCATGAAACCACCCCCATCCCACATGACGTTAAACTCCATCCATCAACCCAAACTACGATGACTTTGATCCAAGTCATGGCATGGTACGTAGGAATCCCCCTTGAGGTTCTAGCCCAAAACCCATCAGACCAAGGTCCTTATTCACATAGGTTCTCTGACACCCCATCCCAAAAAACAAGGACATTAATCCATGTCAAAAAATGGTACATAGGAAGCCTCCATGAGGTTCAATCCCTTCCACCTTGGGCCGCCTCAGAGAGTAAGCCCCAATCCATCATGAACTATGTGGTCATTGATCTTTGCTAAGTCATGGTACATAGGAAGCCTCCCTGAGGTTCAAACCCATCATCCACCTAGACCATGGTCTTCATTCATGTTGATTCCCCGACACACCATCCCGAACTACGAGGAATTTGATCCTTGACTAGGCATGGTACGTGGGAAACCTCCCTGAGGTTGAAGCCTAACAACCATTGGCCCTAACCGCCTCCATGTCGGTGTGCCAATCCCCTTTCCCAAACTACGAGGACTTTGATCCATGTCAAGGCATGGTACGTAGGAAGCCTCATTAGGTTCAAGCCCACCATCCATCGGACCCCCGGTCCATCATCACGTCGGTTCACCGACACGCATCATAATGAACTACATGGTCATTGATCCTTGTCAGGGCGTGGTACGTAGGAAGCCTCACGAGGTTCATTCCCATAACCCATCAGTCGTTCCGACCATCATCACATTGGTTTACCAACACCATGGGAAACCTAGAGTGTAAGCCCCAAAACATTCTGAACTGCGTGGCCTTTGATCCATGTCAATGAATGGTATGTAGGAAGCCTCCATGAGCATCTAGCCCACCACCCATTAGTCACTCTGACCCCCTTTCATGTGGGTTTGCCCCGTCCCACATGACGTTAAACTGTATTGACCATATGAACTATGTGGTCTTTGATCCATGTCAAATCATGGTACATAGGAAGACTCCACGAGGTTCAATCCCACCACTTGTCGTTCCAACCTCCTTCACATCGGTTCGACCCTATCCATTGGTAAGCCATTGCAACCTCATTCAACGGTAAGCAGTTGTAAGCCTCATTCGATAGTAAGCTATCACCAGAATAACTACACGGACATTGATTCCCTTCCACGAGGATACGTAAGAAGTCTCTTTGAGGCTCATGACCAAAACCATCATCTATCCTGATTCGTACCTGGGCCACCACATCCTGGTGAGATCATTCCACCTCATTCCCCTCCACAATATTTGGGAATCCACCAATGTTCTAGCCCCAATTTCGTGGTTCCCTCCAGGAGGTTCCTCCATCTGATCCACTCTAACCGGTGTTCTGATCAGTCCAACCTGTCTCTACTAGATGTTAAACGTTAGGCATAACCTGTTTTAAACACAGGAAGCTGAGGAAAACCTCAGATACATTCCCCTGGCATATGATTCCCCGCGTTAGATGTGGGATTCCTCGGGTTTCTTTGCCTGAGATGCCCTATAATAAGGGACAAAAGATAGACATACCAATCCCCAGTGTCTAGACACGTCAGTGATGCCCCAGTGTGACTACTCCCCTAACCGAAGGATACTGGCCTGATCGGACCCCATGGAATGTCCTGAAAAAAGCAACGTAATTAACTGGTGTCCATGATGATATAGCACCAGAAAGAGTTTCATGAACAACATATTAAATCTATGAGGGAGACTCAGACTAGGTGACAAGTTTTGAGGAGGAATCCATGGAAGGAAGAGCAGACATCCCATAATCTCGTTTCGATCATGGAGCAAAAATCCATGAACAAGGAGTGAATTCCACCCACCTTTGTAAAACATGAATGCGGGGTAAACAAATTTCCACATGTCTCACTCAAGCAGACGGACGCACATGCCACGGTGAAACCATCAGAAAAAGTGATGGAAAATTTATATTCTCCATTTATTGATGTTTTTGTGATATTTTAAATGATGTTGACTATATTTGTTGTAATATGGTTAATTATGGTGAATGATAAATAAGTATGTGCACATGGCTTGACGGAGTGAGGTATAGAATTGAAGTTCTATACACACTGGTCGGGTTAGACGAAGGTTCTATATCCACCCCCAAATGTACGAGTTTGGGAAGGGTACATAGTTTAATTCCCATAATGGCTGCATTCCACTCAGACTAATGATTTGAGGTAGGGATATTAGGAATTGTTATGATATGATTCCTAGTGAGATATGACTTCCTTAATTCCCACATGTTGAGAACATTGATCAGGACTAATCCGTTGAACACATGAAAAGGGCTAAATGATAAATGAAATATCTAGGAAGTAAACATGAGTATTTAGGATGTTTACTTAATGGATAATAAATAATGATAACCTATTGAACTGTTTACCTTAATTTTCCTTAAATTATCATTTTATGCAGTATCGATTTTTTCTAGATATTTTTTATGAATCGTTGGTGGTTTGCTACAGAGTTATACACACACCCTACTCGGGCCGCCAATGATTACCTGAATAGATTGTATGTTTGCAGTTGAGGATAAGGGAAACGACCCTACTTGAGGGAGTAGAGTCAGACATTGGACTTGTACGGGTGAGGTTCCAGACACGGATTTTGGTCTATTTTGTGGATCCTGCATTTTTCCTTTCTTTTGGGGTTTTTGTTCCCATGGCACTATAGTGTGGCATGAAATATTTACTATTGTATATGGTTTTACCCATTTTTGGAATTGGTTATTTATGTGTGTTAATGGTTTTTCATTACTGATTATACTATTTAGAATAGTTTCTATTGTGTCTACTCTGATTGCGAGGATATAGTCTCCCCATCTGTCGTCTTTGACCCTGGCCTCTAGTTGGAAACCTTTGGCCTTCGAGGAAACATGCTTGAGATCATGTGGCATCCCAAATTGAGGCACCGTTACTGTATTAAGGGATGGGATGTTAAAAATTGGAATCAGAGGCATTTTTTATCTTTCGTACTATTTTGGGATGGTAGAAAGGATGTTAGGGATGTTTTTGGCCTTTGAAATGAGCTAATTCTTGGGAGTATCAAACCCATGTATGAGAGAAAACCCAAATCAACATGGGAGGTAATTTTTGATCTTGTTGTCTATTGTTATGATTATTGATATTTCACTATAGGTTGATGCATTTATTGTGTGATTTGACGGGTCTTTTATATTTATCTCGTGGTCGGAAGGGTTTGACGGTGTCCAATCATTCATCATTGTAGTCACCTATATAGGTATGTGACATGAAGCATGTTAGAAACACATAAGAGATGGGTGATCCAGATATAAAGGCCAGGTTGCATAAGTTTTTTCCCAAAATTAATGATGTCATTCTTAATAAGATGATATGAATGGGTAAAAAGTGAAGTAAAAATTTCAAGTAGTAAGTATAAAATGGTCCTTGATAAATAAGTAAAAGTGGATTGACTTGTAGTAAGAGTAAATTTCAATGTGGAATGTGATTTGAATTGGTTAAAAGATAAGTCTTATAAATGTATGAATTAGATATTGGGTTACCCATGTCCTTATGAGAGATGGCCAAGGGTAGTTATCCAGTTGTGGGTGGGCTTGTATGGGAAGCATATGTGAACTTGTGCTGTTTTGGAAAGTGATGACTCCGCATATATGTCATTTTTTCCATTCTTAAAACTCTTCTAGTGGCGTTATAATGTTCATGTTTGTCATTGTATAGAAATTCCACCTCAAAGATGTGTGCCAGTTTGGCGACAAGATGACCTTGATAAGAACACTCTTCTAGTAGTGGAACAAGATAACACTATGATCCCTAAAGATAGGAAAGAAAAGTTTCATGAGAGAATCACTGGTTTTTTTACAGATGATGGAGTGAGACCCAGGGCGAGTTGCACCAAGTATGTCTGAGTATGCATAGGAGTTTCAGATACAGTACCCTCCGACCATTGTCGGAGATGGTGGATGAGAGGGAGCATATTTTTGGATTGATTCCTTCAAAAATATTCTCGATCATCTAGAGAATCATCTTGGGAAGAGATCCATGTAATCGGCCCATATGTTGAGGGGTCCAGAAAAGTGCTAGTGGGACATCATGGATCAGACAGAGTAGGCTGAAGGAATGATGTGGAAGGATTTTCAGAAAAAGATCAGTGAGAACTTCTACCCAAATACCATGATACATGATTAGACAATAGATTTTATGAGGTTAACTCAAGGGAAAATATTGGTAATGGACTATGGTAGTCGTTTTACTAATCTAATATTCTTCATTCTAACGTTGGTAAGAGATGTGGAAGTCATAGCGAAACGCATTTCAGATGGGAAGAGACATGGGATCAGATCTCAGGTGAATAACATTCATCTGAAGAGTATTTCTGAGGTGGTGGATCAAGACCTTATCTTAGAGGGGAACCTGAAGGGAGCTTCAGGTAGTGAACTTGTGGCTCCATTTGAGAGATCAAGTGGTGAGACTTCTAATGGTAGGAAGCACCTCTATGAAATCTTTCAACATGGTGGAAGCACACAGAGTAGCTAAAGTGGGGGTCATATTATCAAGGTGGGGACCAAGTCATCTATTATTATTATGGCAGTCCAAGGCACATGATTGACCAGTGTCCCCGCCCACTAGTCGAGTGTCAATGATGTGTCAGGTTAGGCCACATGTTGGGGTTCTGAAGAATCTAATGATAGTCAGGGAATAATGGAGGTCAGAGACATATGTCATGTGTAGGCAAGTGGTCAGTTACCCCATACCAAGCATGAAGTTAGAGATCCATGTTTCATATTGGTATATGTTGTGGGCTTGGAACTCAGGGGAAAGATCACCCTTACCAATAGAGTTGTGTTGTCAAGGGTCATCAGGCTAGATCCCAATGTAAAGGGGTATGTCATCGCCATGTAATTCAGGATACAACTAAAGGTGGTTACTCCAGAACATATACTATTCAATGTATTATTATTTTAGCTTCAATAATTACTAGTTCATTATTTGGTATAGGTGCAATGCATTACATTATTTATACTCAGTTCGATGTGGTGATTGTATTAACCATGGAGAAGCTCGTGGGGTAATGATGCTTCATACTCCATTAGGGGTACGAGTTGAGAACATTATGAAGTGTAACATTTATGCTATAGAAGATAGTGGGTATCATTTTTTTGGGATTTATTTGTCCTAGAGATTCCAGGTTTTGAGCTAATCTTGGGAATGGACTTTTTGGTGTTATATCAAGCTCATATCGACCATTACTGATGTCGGGTAACATTAACATCTCCCTATGTAAAAACTTATGTCCTTCGTGGTGAGTGGTATACTTGGTCGGGCCGCATTGGGCCACAATTACAACACTTAGGGAACTCCCAAACCAAGTGGCATGTCTTATGTTAGATGATGTTGAGAAAGGACAAAGAGTCTTCCATCTTGTTGTAGACATGTTTCTGGATTTTTTCGTGAGAACATCATGGGGTTACCACACAATAGAATTGTAGAGTTTACGATTGAGTTGTCTCTAGGAGTGGTGCCAGTTTCCATTAATACCTATCGAGTGGACCCAATAGAGCTCCAAGAATTGATAGATCAATTGAATAACTATGACCATAAAGGGTTTATACGTCCTAGTACATCCCCTTAGGGATCTCTTATGTTTTTTGTTAAGAAGGTTGACGGATCACTGAGGCTATGTGTCGATAATATGATGTTGAACCAGATGAAAGTTATGAATATATACCCTCTTCCAAGAATTGATGATTTTTTTGACTATATCAGAGGTGACTCAGTGTTCCCTAAGATCTACATGAGATTAGGATTCCATCAGCTATGGTAGAGACCTTTTGACATACCCGAGACACCCTTTTGAAGAAGGTACGAGTTGTATGAATTTCTAGTGATGACATTTGGGTTGACCAATGCACTGGCGGTGTTCATGTCCTTGAGGAATAGAATATTTCACTCGTATCTAGATCAGTTCATATTTTTCTTCGTTGATGACATCTTGTTTGGATACAGAACTCACAAGGATCATTCCAAACATGTTGACATCATCTTTAGTACACTAAGATGGCATAAGCATTATGCCAAGCTATCAAAGTGTCAGTTTTATATTGGAGATGGGAACTTTCTAGGAAACATTATTTTTTATTTAGGAATGTCATTGAATTCAAAAAGTGTATTGGTTATGGTGTCTTGGGAGAAGCTCCAGAACATCTCTAATGTTCGGAGTTATTTTGGGTTTGAGTGGTTATTACCGAAGAATTATTTGATATTTCTATCGTTTAAAAGCTCATATCATAGTACTAACTATGAAAGGAAAAATTTTGAATGGTCTAAGGCTTGTGATACTGGTTTTTAGGAACTAAATAAGTAGTTTACTATTCTATTGATTTTCATATTACCTATACCAGCTACGAGGTACACCTTTTTCTATGATGATTCTAGTCTTGGATTTAACGTCCCAGATCCGGGTACCGCTCCACGGGTGCCCCGAACCCAGTTGGTCACATGACATCAAGTGCATTTCCCCAAATGCTAGAGGCTCCCAACTAGCAGCGAGGGCCCAGGTCTGATAGTGGGGAAACTATGCCCTCATTTGTCATAGTGTAGTGCAATGGAATACAAGAACCATCATACAAAAACAACGGAAAAAGTAAAACATAGGTATATAACTTAAATGGATAACTGATGTAAAAGGAAACAAGCTGTCACATATATAAAGATGCACCTTGTCACTATTCTATAAAAGTAGCCAAAACAGGTTACACTACAAAATAATACAACTAATGTACAAGTACAGAAAAAAAATAACAGAATACCTAGCAGCATCGTGAGCCTATGCTCAGTTCCATTCTCCCCTACACCTCAGAAACACTCATGTACCTATATAGGGACCCTTTCCCTTATCCATACCTGTAGAAATATAATAGGTTTGGGCCGATGACCTGACCCAAACATGGTGTGAGAAATGAATACCAGTAGGCACCCACCAATGATCTGTGCCTAACTATCAGTGTAAATGTGCAACATCAGTGTGCAGTAGTAAAGGCAATAATCAAAGCTGTACTCAAATGTAACTAACTCTACCTATTATATTGTCGTTTTAATATCCATTTAATCATTAAATAACAGGAAAACCCACAGTGTATTTCTAAGTAAACAACTAGTGTCCTCAGGCACGAAAACACTTAGCCTCATGTAAATAGAATCTATCCCACAAAAATCCGCCCATAGGCATATCGAATAATGCCCATAGGGTTACAAGGTGTCGCCCACAGGCTAAGAATCTACTACCCACATGCACAAAAGAAGTTTCCCTCAGGCCGAACATAGCACTACCCACAAGAAAATCAAAACACTACCCTCAGGATAAACAAGTTACCGGGCCATACCCAACATATAAACAAGGAATTTACATACAATTACCCTCAAGGAAATTCAAGACATGCTAAAATCATGGTTTACCCTCGGGTAACCAGGCCAAATGGCCAAACAGAGGAACACACCCCAGGGGTGGTCCTGGATCCAAGAAGTGATCCCAAACAACAGTTATACATGTTCATTAAACTATATATTTAATTCTTGGTATTTAATCATGAAAGGCCTCGTCCATACGACACACCATTTGTGGTCGCATATCACAACAGTACACAAATTCACAATAGCAGTTGGAAATATTTACTAAACCACCTACCTCGATCGCTCCTGATCGATATACTTGAATGACACTCCTCAAAATGTCCCAGAACAATGTAGATCTGAGGTAAACTAAATCCTGTTCAAACTCAAATAAATCCATTTAGTGGAAGAATTGGAATGAGTTACACAAGGGGAAGGGAGGGCTTACCCGTGTGGTTCCAACGTGATCGACGGAAGCGGGATCAGATTCTCGGTGGTCTATTGGTTGATCCTCAAAGATTCGGCCATCCTCCCAAGATCGCCTCATGTTTTAAGAATCCTCTGTAAATAGAGGAGGCCAATGCCCAATGTAAGCCAAAAAACAGACTATACGACGTGTACTATTCGGTACACGACATTTAGTTTCCATTTTTTTAACTGTTCCTCTGGCGGCTTCTCGCCAGCGTGGCATTGTTCATCTGTCAACATGACTAAATGGCATGAATTCCATAGAACACGGTGCGTACTGTCTCTTAGCTGCCCACCACCTTACTGTTTGCCTGCCGACTGACTACACGGCCTGTAAATACCCACTACAAACGTGATGTCTGTTTTTACACCCATCATCGTCGACTGGCCTACATGCCCTATGTACTCCTTCCACACGACCAAAGTACAAGGCGTGTGGAGAAGTACATGGCGTGTAGATACAAAATTTATGGGATTCTCCCATTTTCCTTATTTTCTCAAAAATAAACAAGGAAAGAGAAAAGATGAAACTCGTACATTAAGAATAAGAACTAGATTCATACAAACTTCCCCCTTAAAGAAAGTCGTCCCCGAATTTCCCCTTCCAAGGGTGGTGAAGATAACGCTAAGAATAACTATGGACACATAGCATATACGTCAGTCTCCCACTCCCAGGTTTTGTCCTGCACTCAGCCATGCTTCCATAGAACCCGTACATGAAGAACTGACCGGCTTCAAAGAACCTTCATGCTCATATCCACGATACGAATCAGATACTCCACAAAGTACATATCTTCTTGAATCTCAACCTCCTTAGGCTAAAAGACGTGAGACATGTCTGAATGATAATGACACAACTGAGACACATGGAAGATGTCGTGCATGGCCCTGTACCTCTTCTGTAATTACAACCGATTGGAAACCATCCCAACTCTCTCCATAATCTAAAATGGCCCCACATACCTCGGTGAAAGTATACAATGTCTCTTGATATGCATGTGTCCCATCCTCGGTGAAACACACAAGAAAACCTGATCCCCGACAACGAACTCTATGGGTCGTCTGCAGCGATTGACATAAGATTTATCACGAGACTGCACAGTAGCTTTCTGCTTCTAAATCAACTAGACCTACTCAGAAGTCTCATGCACTAGTTCTGGTCCCGATAAAGCTGTCTCGCCTACCTCCAACTAGCAAAAAGGTGATCGACATGGCTTATCGTATAAATCCACCTAAGTTGTAATCTCAATTGTGTCTTGAAAACTATTATTATAAGTAAACATGACCAGGGGTATGTGCTTCTCCCATGATCTTCCAAAGTCTAGTATGCATGCACACAACATGTCCTCACGTACCTGTATCGTACTCTCTGACTTTCAATCGGTCTTAGGGTGGTATGATGTGCTCAGAAGCACCTTTTTACCCAGTGCCCTCTAAAAACTCTTCCAGAAATGAGATGTAAAACAGGTGTCCGTATATGAAATGATAGAACAAGGGACCCCATGAAGACATACGATCTCCTGGATATATAACTTCCCAAGCTCATCAACACTGAAGGTCTCCTTGATCAGAAAAAATTGAGCTACCTTTGTGAGTCTGTCCACAACAACCCTCACAGAATCACTACCTCGAGGTTACCTCAAAAACCCAGTCACGAAGTACATCGCGACGTTATCCCACTTCAAATATGGAATGGGTAACTGCTGTAACAGTCCGGCTAGCCTGTGATGCTCTGGCTTCACCTGCGTATAGGTGGAACATCTCGTAACAAAACCAACTATCTCTATCTCTTTATACCCGTCCACCAGTACTGACGCCTCAAGTCACAGTACATCTTGGTAACTTTGGGATGCATAACCCAAGCTGAAACATGAAACTCCCACATCTACTCCTCACATATTTCCCTTTTAACCCATCCTCATCCATGGAAACGTAGTACCTCTTCATCGCCTATCGTCCATCCAGGAGGAGGGTCCTCACTTGCCACCGACTCCCATAGAACTAGGCCTACTAAATCAGATAGCTATCTCATCCTCACTCTATCTAGGATGGTAGTAGTCACAGCTAAATATGAAATATTGGTTTTCCCCTAACTGCCATGCACCTTTAAATGCATCTCAGAGAACAAATCAATAAGCTGCCATTCACCCCTGGCCACATGAACCGCCTATGTCTGAGTCTTCCTGCTCAGTGCATCAACAACTGCATTACCCTTACTAGATGTATAGGCAAGCTCAAAATCAATGGACTTTAGGTACTCAACCCACCTACGATGTCTCAGATTCAAGTCACTCTGAGTAAAGATATACTTGAGACTTTTGTGGTCAGTGAAAACACAAAAATGCTCTCCCAAGAGATAATGTCTCCAACAGTGTAACGCATGAACAACTGCCGCCAAATCGAGGTCATGCGTTGGGTAATTCTTCTCATGTGGCCTCAACTGCCGAGACTTGTACACAACAACTCGATCGCCCTGTATAAACACAGATCCCAACCCAATACATGATGCACCACAGTAAACTGTATAGCTCCTTCCCTGCTTTGGGAGTATCAGGATTGGTGCTGATGTCAACTTCCCCTTCATATCTTTAAAGGTGGTCTTGCAAGCTTCTGACCAAACTAACATCACTCTCTTCTTAGTCAAACCCATCAACGGCACTACTAAGCGGGAGAAGTCCTATATAAAATGCCTGTAGTAACCACCCAGCCCTAATAAACACCGTATCTCAAACACGTTATTAGGCTGCTCCCCAGAAACTATTTCTCTCACCTTCTCTCAGTTCACAAGAAACTCCTGCCTCTGAGATGATATGACCCGGGAAGTGGATATGGTCCATCCAAAAGTTGATCTTTGAGATTTTAGAATATAGCTGACTCTCTATCAGTGTAATCAATATGATATCAAGATTTGTGGTATGGTCATGTCGAGTGTGACAGTACACCAAGAAATCATCCATGAATACTGCCACAAAATAATCCAGATACTATTAGAACACATGATTCATCAGATCCATGAAAACTACTGGCACGTTCGTGTGTCCAAACGGGATAACCAAGTACTCGTATAGACCATATATGCTCTGAAATGTTGTATGTGGTTTGTTTGATAGACTCACATGAAACTGATGATATCCAGATATCAATTCAATCTTTGAGAACACTCGTGCTCTATGAAGTTGAAAAAAAAGATAATCAATCCTCAAAAAGGGATATCGGTTCTTAACCGTCAGCTGGTTCAGCTTCCGATAATCCACACAGAGTCAGAGGGTACCATCTGCCTTCATCGTAAAGAGGACCGACGAACCCCAAGGAGAGGTACTAGGTCAGATGATTCCCTTTTCCTATAACTCCTCTAACTGTCTCTTGAGCTCCTGCATATCTGGTTTAGCCATTCTCTATGGAGGAATGAACATCATCACTACACCTAGCACAAGCTCAATAGATAAATCCACCTCTCACTACAGAGGTAGACATGAAAAATCATCTGGGAAGACATCCCTTAAATGATCAACCACTCGAGGGAAATCCTACTGACAAGTCCCCGGATCATCTAGATATATACTTACAATATGGGCTATGACTCCACCTCGCCCATGATGCTCTGGTCCAGCTCGACTGGTCTGAACATCCCATTCACCTTTATATAGAAACTCTCCACCCTCTGGTGACGTGAAACTCACCCTGTGACGATAGCAATCTACAAAGGCTTGAAAGGGAACCAACCAGTCCATCCCGAGAATGACATTAGAGCTCGTCATATCTAAGACATAGAGGTCCCATAAGAAGTGACACCCACCAACATCAAGTGGGAACTCCTTGCACTAATGTACACCAAACGTTCTAGTTCCCAACGTAGTGTCTTGCATCATAACACCAGAAGAAGAAGAAACACAGATCCCAAGTCTCTCCACAACATGCATAGATACATAGCTATTTGTAGAACCTGTATCGAAAAGTACTGAAGAGAATGCATTAGCTACTAGAATAGTACCTCTCACAGTAGAAGGTCTAGGATCCTGCTTCTATTGAGTCTATTTCACTACATATTCCTGCCCATTGTGATGGCCCTACGACATAGCCTAGCTACCCTAAGCTGTCCCGCCCTACTGCCATTGAGATCATGGTGTCTGGATACCATGACCATGACCACCATCCCTACCTTCACACCCTGACATATTCCAGATTCCCAAATGGTAAGAAGCTGCTTGTCCTGCTCCCACACACAGAGTCTGCATAGAACACATCTCACTAGCCATTGGTGGGAACGCCCAGCAAAAGCGCTACGGATGACCCATCCGGCTACAAGCTCAGCATTCCACTGGGTCTCGTTGACACTGTGGTCTCTTGTGCACCTCATTACCACACTTGTAGCACATGACCTGGCCACCTGAATCATTCTTCTGGCTTGTAATTCCATCGTGAGAGAAGCCCATTTTCCTCATCCTCATTCCAGTGGAAATAGAACTAGAAACTGGTGCTGAACTACCCTGACCCACACCACTAGCTTCCCGTAGATTCTGCTCGGTAATCAGTTATTGGTTCACAATAGCATGTACAGTAGGCAACCTGAAAAAAATCAGCAGTGCGTGGATGTCATATCGAAGAGCATGCTCAAAGGGAATAACCATCAATGCCTCATCACCCACCAGAATAGGTGCAAAATGGTGAAGCTCGGTGAACTGATCAGAATAATCCCTCACCGACATAGCTCCATGTTGCAGATTCATGAACTCTCATGCTCTATCTGTCCTCAGCATCTCTAGGAAGAATGATTCATAGAAAACTATCTGAAAGTCTTCACATGACATTTCTCTGTGATTCTCTAACTCGGTGGTAACATCCGACCACCTCTTGGCAGAATCACGTAGCATATACACCGCGAGCATGACCCTCCGCCCGAGAGGCGTCTCAATAAGCTCAAAAATAGTCTGCATTGAATACAGCCAAGACTCTGCATCCTGTAGTCCTCTATCCCAAGAGAACGTAGGCGGATGCCACTGCTGGGAGATACGAGTCAGCTCCGCCATAGATGTGACAGCCGACGTTGCTCCCTGAAAGGTATGCATGAACCGCATAAAGCCTTGACGGAACTGCACATCTGCACCAGTGTCCGGTATAACGGTTGGCGCTGTATCTGGCTCTATTGTAGGATCCACTGTTAGCCCATGGCCCGCTATCTCTGGAGTATAATCATTGCTGCTCTCCTGGCATACAACGCGTGGTCGTCTTGGTGGCATGGCTCTACAAGGTCAAAATCAAACCTTAGATCAATATTATCAAAGATTGAAAAACGAGAGGACCAAATAGGGAACAGGAGGAAGACAACATTTATATATTTTTAAAACAAGACTACACGACATGTATAATGACTACACAATGGGTTCCTGACATTTATTCCCCTGATCGATTCCTTCTACATGGCTCTTGTTGTACAAAACTACACGGCGTGTATATTATCTACACGACGTGTATGGTTTAATTTTCCAGCTGCCTGTGTCATTCGTGACACGGCCTACTACTCGACATGATACTACACGACATGTTACACATGCACATGGAATGTACACCACCCCATTTCCCAGCCACACGGCCAAGTCCACATGGTCTCCCATCGGTAAGGACTACACATCATGTCCATCAGGTTCATGACGTGTTCATGAAGAGGCAACTCTGATCCGTGTTTGTTAGCTACACGGCAGGATCCCCAGGTCCGACTACATGGCGTGTTCCATGGTGGACATGGTGTGTATGCCTCAAGGTCTCCTCCGTCCGTGTTGTTAGTTACATGGGTGGCCTCCAGGTCTACACTATACGGCATGTGCAGCTTGTACACATCATGTTTTTGCAAAGAATTTCCCTTCCCCGTGTCCCCACCCACAATGTCCATGACATGGGAAGAGACTACAATGCGTGTACTTAGGGTACACGATGTGTACTTAGAAATTTTTCATTTCTTCCTGAACAGAAGAACACACGATGTGTGTTGGTAGAACTACAGGATGTGTATCCTTTATTTTCCAGACATTATGACTCAACTACTTCTTCTGAACCTATAAAATACTAAAAAACAACACCTAAGTGCCAAATTCCGACCCGTGAGGGCCCATACTCCCCACGATTTAAATTTTTACATCTTATATTTGTTATAATAAGATAAATAGTCAATGGTACACCAAATTTCAGTCAATGAGGGACCATACTCCCCAGAAACCAATGTTTGGCATCCATTATATCATCAAACTCACACGAAAATTACCCTACCACATAGCAAGTATTTAATCAATGCAGCTATCACAACAACATGCTTTTACTAGCACAACAACTATCACAACAACATGACATTTCTAACGGGCCTAATGGCATGGAACTATGCATGGAATTTGATTTCTAGCATGTGCCTAAATGATGCATGAGATCGCATACCCTTACCTAATCGGGTTGCAACAAAATAGAACCCATGGAAGAAATATAAATAACACAAACACAAGTGAATCACACAATGGTGAAATCAAATCAACTGTATGATTTTCAAAATCGGAACAAAATTGCTAAAATACGATGTAGAATGGCTTTTCAAAATACATGGGTTAGCTACACTCGGGAACAACTTATTACCAACTACCATTCCTGTCCTATACCTGACTAATGATCCAAATAGTAAGTCAAAGAAAAGAACCCCTCTGATACCACTTTGTAACATCCCGGATCCGGGTACCACTCCATGGGTTCCCCGAACCCGGTTGGTCACATGACCTCAAGCGCATTTCCCCAAACTCCAAAGGCTACCGACAAGTAGTGAGGGCCCCAGTCTAATAGTGGGGAAAATATGCCCTCATTTTTAAATGTGTTGCGCATCCGAATACAAGAAAAAACATACAACAACAACAGAAGAAGTAAAACATACATATATAACTAAAATGGATAACTGATGTAAAAGGAAACCAATAGTCACATATATAAAGATGCAGTATGTCACTTTTCTATAAAAACATCCAAAATAGGTTACACTGCAATACAATACAACTGAAGTAAATGTAAAGAAAAGAAAAATAGAACACCCAACGGCATCACGATCCCGTACTCGGTCCCATTCTCCCCTACACCTCAGCAACACACATGTACCTTTATAGGGACCCATTCCCTTATCCGTACCTGCAGAAATATAATCTATTTGGGTCAGAGACATGACCCAATCAAGGTGTGAGAAATGAATCTCAGTAGGCACCCACCAAAGATCTGTGCCCAACTGTCAGTGTAAATGTGAAATAGCAGTTTGTAGTAGAAAATGCAATAAACCAATTCGTAATAAAAATTAACTAACTTTAACAGTTATCTCATCATTTTAATATTCATTTAATCATTCAATAGCAGGAAAACCCCACAGTGTATTTCTAAGCAAACAACCAGTTACCTCAGGCACGTAAACCCTTACCCTCTGGTAAATAGAATCTAACCCATAGGAATTTGCCCATAGGAATATCGAACAATTCCCACAGGATTACGAGGTGTCACCCACATACATAAAATCTATTGCACATTGGCATGAAAGAAGTTTCCCTCAGGCTGAACAGAGAACTGCCCACATGATAATCACAACACTACCCTCATATTAAACAAGTATCTAGGCCATGACCAAAATATAAACAATCAATTTACATACAATTCCTCTCAAGGAAATTTAAGACATGCTAAAATCACAATTTAACCTCAGGTAACCCGGCAAAAAGCTAAATAGAGGAATGCACCCCAGGGGTGGTCCTGGATCCAAGAAGAGATCCCAAAAAACCGTTATACAAGTTCATTAAACTACTTATGCAGTTATAGGTATCTAATTATGCAAGGCCTCACCCATACGACACCCCATACAAGGTCTCGTATCACAAAGTTACCCAAATTCACCACAAAAGTTGGAAACAAACACTAGACCACCTAACTCGATCACTCCTGATCGATATACGTGAATGACGCTCCTCGAAACTTCCAAGAACAAAGTAGATCTAAGGTAAATTAAATCTCATTCAAACTTAAATAAATTCCTTTAGAAGAATAATTGTAAAGAGCAACGCAAGGGTAAGGGAGGGCATACCTGTGTAGATCCAACGTGATCGACAGAAGCGAGATCAGAATCGGGGTACTCGATTGGTTGATCCTCAAAGATTCGTCCGCCCTCCCAAGATACCCTCTGGTTCTAAGATTCCTCTATGAACAGAAAAGGCTACTGCCAGATTTAAGCCAAAAAAATACTACACGGCATGTACTATTGGGTACACATCATGTAGTTTTCATTTTTAACTATTCTTCTGGCGGCTTTTTGCCAGCATGGAACAATTTATCTATCGACATGAATACACTGTGTACATTCCCTAGCACACGGCGTGTACTGTCGCTCAGCTGTCCACCGCCTTACTACTTTCCACTCGACTGACTACACGGCATGTAAATACCCACTACACCATGTGTAGTCTATTTTTACACCCATCATTATCGACCGACCTAAACGCCCTGTGTACTCCTTCCACATGGCCAACGTATACGGTGTGTGGAAAAGTACACGGCGTGTAGTCGCAAAATTTAGGGTTTTCTCCCATTTTACTTATTTTCTCAAAAATACATAAAGAATGAGAAAATAAGAAACTCGTACCTCAAGAATAAGAACTGGGTTCATACATTAGACTTGTGGATGTGTAAATGTAGGCTGACTGGGTTATAGATTATGGGTCATGGAAATTGAATCAATATGAAAGGAATTATCCAACTCATGACCTAAGGCTAGCTACTTTGATACATTACTTAATTTTTTGGACGAATAATTTTTAATAGAACCATTTACAGTGTTTACCAACCATAAAAGTCTCAAATACAACTTCTCTCAGTGGGATTTGAATCATCTACTGTGATAGTCAGTTTAGTACCTATAGTATTTTGATTTTTAGTTACTGTAAACAAAAAGGAAAGGGAATAGTTTCACTGATTCTTTGAGCTAGATGGCTTAGAATTAGAGAGTAATTAAATCTAGTTCATAGTGGGTGATGATGGCCTTATTTTCTGAGATGAATTTGGAGGTACAGGATGGGAATGAGCATATGACCCTTGCATCTATAGCAATTCCGCCTGTGATTTTTGGTTCCATGTTAATGAGTTTTGACTAATAGAACTCGAGTGTTTGGATATGAATTAATTTCTTAAAGGTGTGGAGTCAGAATCTGGTCGGACTTTTGGTGATGATGGGGTTGCTTATATTTTTTGCCATATTATGGTATTGGCGGATTTATGGGAGGAGTTGATGCGTGTGTTCCACATGTCAATGTGGGAAGTGCATATAGGTTGACTATAATGTAATGTGATCTTCAATGGATGTTTTGGTGTCCATGAATGAAAAAAGAAGTTGTGATATTTGTGGCATGATCCCTTACATGTCAACGGGTGAAGGATGAACATAATTGTCCATGTGTTTTGTTATAGTCATTGTATATTCCAGAGTGAAAGTGGAATGATGTCACTATGGACATCGTAGTCAGACTTCTGAGGACGCCTCAGAAGAAAGATACAATTTGAGTGGTGGTATATCGACTAACAAAAGTGGTGCATCTCTTACTAGTTAAGGAGACCTATACATTCAACCATTTGATAGAATTCAATATTCAAGAAATAGTTTGGTTTCATGCTGTGCATAGAACCATATATTTGGATCATAATCCATGTTTCACCTCATTCATCTAGATGAGACTACATAAGGAACATGGTACCCATATTTTTTTTAGAATGGATTACCACCCAAAGACTGACGGGCAGTTAGAGCATATAATTCAGGTATTAGAAGACATGTTGAGAGTATTTGTTATAGATTTTTATGATTCATGGAAAAAGTTATTTTCTCCTGTTGAATTTTTGTACAACAATAACATTTAGGCTATAGTTAATATGGAACCTTTTGAGGAACTTAATGGTAGACCGTGTAAATTGCGGTTGTGTTGGTTAGAGGTAGTGGAGTCTTAGATGTTAGGACAGAGTCCCGTGAAGGAGATGTTAAAGTAGGTTTTTTTAATTCAAAAGTGTATGGAAACAACTCAGAGTATGAAAAATTCATATGCATATCATCATCATATACCACTTGAATTCAGGGTTGGTGATAGTTTATTTCTTCAGGTGTCACCAAGGTTGAGTCACCATCGAATTCAGAAGTAGGGAATGTTGGAAACTAGATATGTGGGGCTATTTGATATTATGGAGAGGGGAAGACCTATGGAAAGCAATTTTTCTCTTCCAAATTAGTATAGTGAGATTAATTATGTTTTTCAGGTTTCACAAGTCCAAAAATATCACCCTGATCTGTATCTTTTGTTAAACGATGAGGATGTAAGGATTTAGGTAGATGCATCCTTTAAGGAGCATCCGGTTTGTAATGTGGATCATAGTGGGACTATTTTGTAGGGTAATTCATTTCCACAGTTGGTGTTTTATGGATGCATGGTAATAATCAGGAGGAAAATTGGGATCAGGAATATGACATGCTGGCCACGTGGCCTAATCACTTTTCAATGGGAACTCAATGATGCTTGGGAAGAGTGGCTCAAGGAGGATCCATTATATGGTGGGGAGGTTGTAAGATCCCATATTTCTTCATAAGGAATGTTTTAATTTAGATTCAGTAAAATTACCATATTTTGGTAAATTAAGTGTTTTAAAATGTTTTTATGAATGATAAGGGGTGTTTTCGGGGTTCGGGACTTGAAAAGAAGAAGAAAGGAGGTTTTGGGACTACAGCATGGTTTGTGCATGGTTAGTGAAAACCATGAAAAAATCCCAAGAAACTATGGGGGAGGGTTTATTTTGGATAGTGGAATACACACTATTTTCTCAAGACTTGGTAAACCATGTGGGTAAACCTTGAAACCTAGAAACATAAAAAAACAAAAATCCCATTAATGGGAATTATGTCCCAACTTTGAATTTTCCTCCTTGTTTCACATTATTTTTTATGGTTGTTATCTTTATCTTCTCTCTATCCAAGGCACATAAACCCTTCTTTTTGGGGAGATTTAGGTTGAGGATTCAAGGGTGTATTGAATCAGGATCTAACACCTTGATTATTGGTGTTTTCTCCAATAGAATCAATATAGGTGGTCTAAAAGTTGTATCAAATTGGTTTCAAGTGGATTTGTTCATGTAGGGTTATGTTCTTAATTATCCATTAATGTTTTCTTGGTTCCATTTGATTTATTGGGACATAATGGGTGTCTAAGATGTTAATTTAACTCCTCATGATCTTCATGGGATGCATGGAGGATAAACCAATGAGATTAGGGCCCCTATAGGGTGTGCTAATATTCCCCGGACATAGAGTTTAGCTAAGTATGTGTATGGTCGTTACTTGAGAACATAGATCCCGGGAATAATATTTTAATATGCCAAATGAATGTATAATTGGATATTTAGGAATACAGTTAGACTGGGTAGTGGTCTAAGAGGTTGTTTAGTTGGCATGAAAATGTGTTAAATGGATTAATTTGAAAATTCAAGGGGATAGATTTATAATTGAATATGTTTAGCGAGATAGACATAGGGAATGAGAAATATGGAAAAAAATTAAGTTTTATAAATGACATATATGTTAAGGGATTGAGTTAAAATGTTAATTCCCCATTTATTGATATTGTCAAGATGTTGTAAATGATCTTGTCTATGCTTTTGGTGATATGTTAAATTTTGATGAATGAAATATAAGCATGTGCACATGGCTACGTAGAGTGGGGTATAGACATGAGGTTCTACACCCACAAGTGGAGTTGGACCTATATTCTAGATCCACCATCAAATGAATTTTTTAGAGAAGGGGACAAAGTTCTATTCCCCTAATGGATTTATTCCACCTGGAATGAGGCTTGAATTAAAGATATTGGGAATTGTATTGATATGATTCCTAGGGAGATATGACTGGTTCAATTCCCAACAATTGAGAATGTTGATAATGCCTAATCTATTGAACAAATGAATTAGATGAAGTGATAAATGAACAGTCTAGGAAGTGAACAGTTGTATTTGGACGGTTAAATTAAAAGAACATAAGTAAAGATAGCCTATTGAAATGGTTACCTTTATTTTACATAAAAAATCATTTTCCTGAACTATTTACATTTGTTGGATATTTTTTAGACACCACTGGTGTCATCCTACTGAGTTATACTGAAACAATATTTGAGCCGCCATTGGGTTCCCGAGCATATTTCAGGTTTTCTGCTAAAGAAAAGATAATGGTTCATTTTCTATGGAGTTTAGTTGGACATGGGACTTGTATGACATAGGTTCTAGACTCGGTGTCTAGAACATTTCGGGTATCCTGCATTTGGTATTTATTTTTGGGTGTTTTTTCATGGGGAACTGTATCCTAGAATGACATATTTACTATTTTATATGGCTCTACCATGTTTGGGAATAGGTTATTTATGCATGTAAATGATTTTTCTCTATTGTTTCTTCTATTTAAACTATTTTCTATTGTGTCTTACTCGGATAGTGAGGGTATATGATCCACAGATACTCTAATTGACCCTCATCACTAGTTAGAATCCATTAGTGTATGGGGGGCACAATTTAGTTCATGTGGGGACCCGGCTCAGTGCACCGTTAGTGGCTTTCAGGTCAGGGATGTTACAAAAGTAAATAATTTTCATGGAAAGCACATATAAAGGATATTCAACCTAAAAAATATGAGACAAATATTATATACAATATAACATAGTAATTCAATTATATACCTATGATACATCCTTATGAAAATAACATGATACTATATCAAAAATATTTACTAGGTTAATAAAATTACATTACACATTTCTTGAATAAACTGGGAAAAAACTATGAACTTCTAAAATCATGATTTTGATAACTTCATATCTAACTGATTCAAAAATGTAAAATTCATTAAAATTCTTATATTTGGTTTATAATCCCTCTCTAACACCTAATACAAAATATTATCATTATTAAAAAAATAGTCTAATCAAATATATAAATAACTAAACGAATATAAATATCAGGAATCGAAATATTAATCACAAATTAATAAAAATGAACAACCTCAAAACATAGCTATAAATTTTATAACTATAATGAAATTTCATATTCACAGTATCCTCCTACAATATCGTTAATAAGTAATATCTATAATATAAAATGATCATCATGAACAATGATTTACTATATATCTAAACAAGGAGATCAATAATACTTTGAAAATGATCATGATTCATCACTCTCACTAGGTTGAACCAATGAAAATCAATATAAAGGCATAAATATATTTTTACAAATATAAAACATGGTTATACACTACATGATGAAATATTAAGTTGGATGAAATAATTCACTAAATAATCCTTGGTCTAATGCATTATCACATGAAGTTTATTTGGGACCATGTTATATGAAGGTCAGAATATTATATGAATTCATGCAAGATACACATTACTAAACTCAACCTCACACAATAGATGAAACTCATAATCTCTCAAATAAAATATTAAAATGATCTAGGAAAAAAATAGGAAATTATTTCTCCTATAACTCAACTACAACAAATACTAATCTTATTAATTATAAAGTAAATAGTTTGTATAAAAAATTCAACAATGAATTGAAGAAATATCATACTATTAAAAATATTGAAATATCCTCATAATTTCAGGAAAACATTTCGATGAATAATTATTAATAAATATATGACTCAAATGTGAAACACCATTTTATGATATTAATGGAACCATAAGGATTCATCTCAAGTGGAATGAGATCTCAAGACAAAAGAGTCAAACCCCTACATGATATGTAATCACTTATATACCTTCAATATGTATAAACAACACAACCAGTCAAATAATTATCATAATAGACAATAAAAATTCATAAAAGGGTAAGAATATGAAAAAATTGAATGAAACCATTTATATAAAAAAATATAGGTTGTAATTGACATGAATAAAACCTCTAACAACCTCTAGAACTATTACCAAGAAAACATTAATTATCTAAAAGAATCTTATTATACATTAACATTATTGTCTTTATACCTGCCTATACGGATGAAATTATATCAATGTGGGACCTGATATCATAGTATATAGATAAATTACTATCAGAGTTTTAATCTATCCAAAAATAGAATACATAATATATGATGATTATTAAATTGTTTTCCTAATTATTGTTGATAAAATCAATGAAATTTTCAAAAGGACCATCCATCATCCACTTCACATCTATGTTATATAATCTCCATGAAGAGTTGGAAAGTAAATATATATTTATGACATGACCATAAGTGAAGTATTTTTAAACTCTAACACCATTAGATATTCATAAAAGTATAATTATAAATATCTATAAAATACCAAATGAGACCATGCGTATTCATGGTGAATGATATACTACCCCCATAAAATGATAACTCACACTCTCTTATTTACTTTGACTATTATCCGGATAAATATCTAGATATCTCATCCATGTAAGAAACTCATTATTCAAAATCAATTCAATATATGTACTAATACATAAATTACACCTTTACATTTGGATACATGTTTAATAAGATTCTAAAACATCATTTCAATGTCTTTTTTCTAAATAGTATATTTGATGAATAATATATAAAAATTATAAATCTAATAGGGGAATCTTAAAACATTTAATTTTTTGGGGAAATAAAAAATATTAATAATGAATCTATATTCATATGGTCACTAAAGATTACTCATTTTTAAAATTATCCCAAAACCAAGACCTCAAAAATGAAGACATTTGACAATCCCTCAACATTATGTTCCACTACTATTGAGTTTTCTAATTTAATAATCTCTTGATCAAATGAAAATGATTATAAATTTGTTTCCAACCCAATTTAAATTATATATCCACCTCCTATAACCAATGACACTCCTCTCAATCCATGACAGACTCCTCAAACCTCAGAATAGTATCTTTGCAAAAAATGTAACAAAGATGTTCCGAAAAACATATACATAAAAGAACAACAGGCTCAAAACTCTTTCTTACTAGTTCATCATTTTATATCAACTACTCTCACAATCTAATAGGAAAATGATAGAAAGAAATATATTTAGAATAAATATATACATGAAATAACTCATAACAAGGATACAAATTTGAAGAAAATAAATTCAATTTCCTCAATTGTTCCTATATCCATTGTCATTTTATGTGCATACAATGTCATTATCACCTATATAAAACCGTATAATGCATTTTCTATGATTGAATCATCACCATGTAAATTTTGTATTATCACATTGTAAGGATCAATTAATGATCAAGGTCGTTTCATAGAATCACGGGAGACCTCTACCTCTATATATTTTTTAGATTCCCTACTATAGAAATTATTTTTTAGTATAATCGTTAAAAAACCCAATAAATCATTTTATAAAAATACTCTAATAATATAAAATAAAATGATATCGTTATAAAATGACATGATACTTCTTAGTCCCCTCTCTAAATCATATATTGTTATTAAGGGTGACAGATGAAGCACACATGCAATATGTCATAAGAATAAATTGAAAATAGGGGGAAAATATTGATATTTTTCAGAGAAATATTTTTTTTTCAAACATAAAAAATAGATCAACAATTTTTATCCCATAAAAAACAACCATTTATTTTAATTTAAAATACATTAATTCTTAATATACCTTTTATATAATGAAAATCGTCTCAATTTTCTTAATCATTATGGTTGATGATGATTATTCGGAACCATAAAAATGAACCCTTACAACTAAAATATAATTTTAATTTTAAAAACCACTCAATTCAAAAAATTTAATATCCATTTTTCACAATATTCTTGAACATTGGTTATAGATAATGTGGTAGTGTGAGTTTTTTAACTTGGAGTTTTTTATTATATCATGAATACAGTTCCTATATCCATAATAATAACCTTGTTAATATTTAATAAGAAAAAATTACACACCACAATTCTCTAATTGATACATAATATTTTTTAGAAAATAATGTTGAATGTTAAATAAGTTATCTATTTTCTATTTTTTAATCATTTATCAATGTTAATGAGTTATTTACAATTATTATAATATTATCTCATAAAATTTGACCATTAACATTTTCATCTTTTGGGGAAAAGTAAGAAATTACATGAATTATAAATTAATACAAGAATTTTCATGTACAAAAATATTACATTGGGACATTTACCATGAAATGGATTATGTTTTCAAAGAGGATAATGTATTTTTAGAATTAGTGTATATTTATTCTAATTTTATTGTTATGTAAAAGTCTTATATAATTTATTTTACCTTATAGAAAAACATTTCTGAAAAATTATGAAATTATATCCAAAATTAATTTAGAATATCCAACAAAGATCCTCTTACATATACAATCATTCATTCCTAATACATATTACTTAATTATTATGCAAATAAAAAAATAAATTTGAAAAATCAATAGGTTATCCTTTGGAACCCTTTTGGAGTGCCACTATATGTTTTGTTAAGAAAATACTAAATAATAAAACTATAATATGTGACCCCATATGAAATTTTATCGTTGATAAAAATTATGAATTATCTAATAAATAATTATACTCTGAGATTGTCCTCTTCAATAATATCATGGATATTAGAACTATAAAGGTATTATGTGTCATCTCCATGAAACACAATCCACACCATATATATACCAACATGTTTTACCATATATAATACACAAAAACATATAATATTATCTTCAAGACATCAAGTGTTAATGAAATATAGTTAATGCCAATCAGGTGTATCCTACTCATGTATTATCAATCCATTGAGTATATAATTACTAGATGGATGAAGAACATCACATGTTATTTACCCAAATAGATGACTTTCAAATTCCCCTAATGAAAATAAATATTAATATATCAAGTATCTTATCATTGTATAACCATAAACTATCTCATTATATATTAACTAATGACTTAGATGTCATTATCACTATATGATATGAAACATACAAGGTTACTTAAACATCAATCAATGACATGACCATCAACAGACCTAAGAATCATTTTCTTTTCTTGGACTCAAAGTGGGAATACCAAATGTATATAAGTATAAATGTTCACATTCTAGGTATCATGTAATCCCGAGTAAATTTTATTTCAATATATAATATACACCCCAAATATACTGATGTTAGAGTGCATGAAACACGATGTATTATATGTATTGGGTTATCTAGAACACACACACACACACATATATATTTCTGTCTCTCATGATAAAATTTCATATCATTGTAGGAAACCCAACCAATTAAAATATTTAAATTTCATGATACTTTGTAGTTCTCTATGATATCGATTTGTTAGTGATCAAAAATAGTTATAAGTTTATAGGTATATTATCATTTAAATAAATTTATTGTATTCAAGAAACAAGAAAGAATGATAATTAATGGAAGAAAATTTATATGGCGTGATATGTTCATAAAATTTCTCAACACCATGATGAATGCTAAAAAACTATATATAAGAAATATATTAATCATATCCCATAGAATATGGGGGATTACAAAATCAGTGAAGTCACTCTATAAAACATAATATATCCTAGGTCCAAATCCATGAGGGAGAAAATTATCTTTGAACAAATGTAGTACTATATCACTATAGAGGTCTTGGTATCATAGAGGAAATTCAGGATGGGTACTATGGTAGTGGTACTATTCACAACAATTTGGATTCTGAGTAATATATTTGGACTTTTGGCCATTAGGGATTCATTATTCTAAGGTAGGGCTATTATACCATCATGAATATTCATCCTATGGTTTTTTACTATATAAGAGTTTGATTAGTGTAGTGTGTGAATTTAAAAATGTGAACACCAATGAAGCTATTGGACAGAAGATGACCATAGATCAAGAGGTAGACTGTAGATGTAACATTTTATCGAAGGATTTCACTAGTGGTCAACAATATTATAAATGAGATATTATAGTTCATGGAATATGATTCTAGGCCTTTAGACTGTTTATTAGGTAATTTATCCCACTAGAACAATGAGCAATGTGTTATAGGATTTCAGTACATGTAAGGATTCTAATCTTGTAAATTAAAAAGATATATTTTCATAAATATTTTGGAAATATAATTAGAGGTAATAATATATCATAGATAGATCATTAAAGTGTCTTTTTGTATATATTATTTTTTTTAATGTTATTTAAACTCATTGTGTCACTATATATTTCTGAAAACATCGTAAAATCATTTTAATATGCTAACATCTGTGAAGATAGCTACATTTTATAATGGTTTGATTAAGATTCACAATCCTCGTTTTAGACTCTATCAACATTATATTCATATATAATTACTTTATAATATCAAATTTTATTGTTTTAATTACATATTGTAATTTAGATACTCAAAACACTCTCATTGTTTATCGAAATTTTAGAAATATCACAATATTATTTTTGATTAAATTTTGTAAAAAAAATTAAATTATTATATTTACATTCATATCATTGTTTATAAATATGTCATAAACCCTTTATGGATGGTAAGGGACTTTTGCCTTAAATTTTAATGATATAATCAATTATTTATTTCACATTTAACTTTCAAATTCATAATAAACACTTATTATACTCTTAAAATATATATTATCTATAAGATATATTTCAACTTCACAACTTATTTTTTGTTTTAAGATAATATTTATTTCCATTCATGTAAATATTTATGAAATAAACTATTTTATCTACATCATTCTTGATATTTTATATATTTTGAAAAATAATATGAATATGATATTTTTCATTTAAAAAATTCTATTCATTCATAGTTGGAACTCTTCCCACCAACTAAAAACCTTTTATCCAGGAAAAAAGTCTTTTTACATTTTCATTTAAATTCATGTTATAGAATTAGATCAATAAAATAAATATGTATCAAAACCATCATATCACATTACACATAATAATAAATATTTACATATTAGTTAAAATATACCATATGTGAAAATTAAATAAAATTGAGAAATATTTATTCAGTTCTATTTTTTTATTTAGAGAAATAAATTAAATAATCTACCTTGATAGAGAAACCCCTACATTCTTCACTTGAATGCGTACATGATCCACAATACATGTTTTTTGATTTTATTTTAAAATAACTACGCATATGCACAACAAATGATTAATTTATAATTTGTATCATATAACTTTAATATTGGAATTATTTTCTATAAAATTAAGTTAAGATGTGGACTATCCATCAAATGTCATAATCTTATTTAGGTACATTAGGAAGTTTTCCCTCTAGTATTAAATCATTGTTTAATGAAAAAATGTTATTTCCTAAAAATATTATTTGTAAGGTTTGAAATATGTGACATATTATCAAGATTAACATACCACTATACATGAAAAGTAATTTATGAAATCATATAGAGAGATTAGAATATCTATAGATCATTAACTTGTTCCATGTGTTTCAAATGAAGATGAGAGTGATTTAACCTTTAAAATTTTAAAACTAATAAATATAATTAATTAGGTAAAATTAAAAAAATAAAGGTATTATTCCTTATTTGGAATTATATAACTGATAAATGAACATGTATAATAATATAATGTCACTACACAATATTCATCTTGAGAAAAGAAATATATCTATGGAACCCCAAGTGACATATGTACAATCTATATTTCACCAACTCCATAGCTTCACTTCTGATCCATAGTCATCATCTAAAAATGAATATTAAAAAATAAAAAAAGATGATAAACATCATAGACATCAATGTATGTATGTAGGGTATTAGTATAATCCCAATAGGATCCCACCGTGTATTATATATATATATTAATTACATGACAAAATGTACTTGTTAGTATGAACTAAAAATATACAAGTAAAATGTTTTTTTACCTTTTATGAAATCTAATATCTTGTATTTAAATTTTAATACTTATTTCCAAAACATAGAAAATAATCTTTTGTTATAAGAAATACATGTTAACAAAAAAGAAAAACATTATAAAAAATTATAAATTTCCAACAATTTATAATGAAATGAGTGAATAGTTATCACATGGAAATTAAAAGGTAGACTATATAAAGGATTCCAAGGATCCTTTTACTGATCAAGTCTATATCCATAAACATATTCACCATCAATATTATTATCAACTTCTATTTTATTAATATTTATCCAATTCTATACCCATGATCATAATTAACTACACTCAGGATGCAAGTTTGAGTCGAATCCTAAACTAGTGGAAAGATCATAACAGATTATTTTAGAGTCACATAATTGGTATCATATTGTAGATAGAGTTGTATCTAAATTATGATGGTTAAAATGTTAGGGGAATTTACTTATAACTATTTTTGTAATTTTCCAGGGGAACCTATTAATTAATTATGATCCCCAACCCTGTATGAGGTTTTCAAAGGAATCAATGGATTTCAATAACCCAAACATTATATATAATAAAATTGAATATATAAAAAATTAATCATTTAAATATTCATTCATAAAAACTAAATTAAATAAATGTACATCCATGTCATGTGGATAAATAAATAATGATAACATTTAAATTGGATGACATCAATTTTAGAAACAACATTTAATTACCCTTTATAATTATTTATAAATCAAATTTATTCATTCATTTAAAACATTCATTTAATTTTTATGTTAATTTGGTATCAAATAATAATTTTTATCATGAAAAAATATCTATTTATGAAACAACCTTAGGAAAATTAATCACACACAAACTGTTTGAACTTACAACTTAAAACATGATATCAGGTCATTATAATTCATTCAAAAATTCTAGAAATTCATCCTTGCCTATTTTAAAATAAAAATGTGAAACAAATATCATCAAGAACATTATGATAATGAAGTATATATGAATATTATATTACATGTAAACCCTACAAAAACCATTGGAATATTATCGAATTTATAAAACAACCCTGGAAACATCAATAAATCATTTATAAAACATATTATAATGTCATTTATAAATATAAAATTTATTTGAAAAAAGAATTAACTTATGATATTACTAATGAATGAAGAATATTATAATCCTAATCCTAAGATACACTAAAACATGAATCGTTATCTAGAGAATTGTAGAGAAAAATTTGAAATGGGGTCGACATTCCATTGATATCAAACCCTACATGGGATTCAATTCATTTGCCTATTCTTTGAAAAACTCTCCTTTTCCATAAACCCTAATGATGGGAAGGAAATAAGCATAGGTAAATATAGTGATGTATAATTTAAAAAGGATAATATCATTAGTGATATTGATTGTTAACATTATATACATAATGAAACTGAATAAGATATCCTTGAGGGAAAAATATGTATGAAGAGTACTACCACAACTCTTATGTGATTCATCTACTAAATTGGGAAATGATATTCCCCCTTATAAATTTAAAATAATTACAACAACAATAATAATAATAATAATTATTATTATTATTATAGAAATGTAAAAGTAGTGGATGAATAAAAAATACACCCATTTTTACATGAATCTAAAGAGGCTCACAATTTTCATCCCTAACTACATTCATATATATATATAACATTAAAAAAAATTAATACAACTGATAATAATTTTATTAATAATAATACAATTAATAATAATCAGAAACATTATTATAGATTGGTCAAATCATCCCTTGGATAAACTATTTTAAATACCATTATAGGGTGAATCATGGAATGATAGATAAAAAACACACATGTTATGATCTTGTCTCATAATTAAACAAAACACTATTGTATCCCTTTTTATAAAAATATATGAGAAGAACTGAAAAAATATATGAGAATAATAATTTTTACTTGGTTTGACATTAACATGGCTAGTTCAATTAATATACAAAAGAAATGTGCAGTTGTAAGAAATACAATATAATTCCCCAATGTTTCAATGTTTTTAGAAAAATCATTGACCATGCAGGTTCAATATGATAGACACACTGAACTCTCCATGCTTTACCAATTTAACTATGATCTGTTCTTGTCCAGGATAATATTTTGTTGTATTCTTGATCAATGATGTTGAAACCCCATATAGGGTTTCATAATTCACTTTCATCCACTTGATGAATACTAATTTATTAAATAATTTCTATAAAGAAATTTTGGTTCACAAAACATTCAATTACACGAAATCATTTCACAACATTCACTAAACTACGATAACATTCAAGTAAATTTTTAGTTGGTTGTGAAACTCATAATATTCATGAAACATTTAAGCTTTTATTAGAAAAATCAACATTTATTCCACTTATAAATTTCTTTATTACTAATTTATTTATATATGCAAAAGTCCATTTTCTCTATAAAATGGATTTTTACAATATTTCTTTATTTAATATTTTCCATATCACCACACACACGTGATTTTTGAGATCTGCTATTTTTTATGGATTACACACTATAAATAGGGGAGAGGGTGGGAAAGAATTTATAGGTATATCCAACACTTCATGTAATTCCTATGAATTCCACCAATCATGCATGAAACATTTCTAGTTTTCAATATATTAACGATTTGGGATTACCATTATTGTGAAGCTCGCTTTGATCGTGAAACTGCCATCATTATTTATTCAATTCATACTATATCGACTATTGTGAAACATCAAAACATAGAAAAAACATGATCATTTATTATGTTATGAGGAGGAGACCTCAAATATTTACTTTCCTAAAACATCTTGAATATGTCTCACCCAATTGTAGTAAATTTAAATTTGTTGGATAATACTTTTTTTTCACAAAAAACATCATTCATGTTCCTCTAGATTTTGGAGACAAAAAATTTAACATACATAAGAAAAATTAACTATCTAATATATACAATATTTAGATCACGTTCTTGATAATCCATAACTAAAATATAATCCTACATGAGGTTCTTGATCCCATATATTAGTATAGATTCATCAAAATCATATAGTTCTCCACGATCCCAAATCATTGTCTCCATTATTTATCAATAATCATTCTGCAACATAAAAAACTCTCCTTTTAAAATATCATTTTAAATAAAAATATCCATTCCAAATGCACTCATGATGTATTTTTTTCATAAAAATCAACCACCTTCGGTCTATTCATATATCATCTCCCTTTAATGCCACATTAAACCTTTTGTTTCTATCTCAATTAATGAACTTTTCTCTCTGTATTAATTAAACATAATTTTAATATGATTACTCCTAAACATGATTAAATATTTACTCAACACATACATTAATAGAATATTATCCATTCATATCCTATGAAACAAAAATAACATGAAAATTTTATCAATGAATAACTTTTTTCTCAAGAGAACCTTTTACATAAATATACCAATGCAATAGAAACATTTCATTTTCTTTGAGAATACTGATAGAACTAGAGAAGAACACTTATTAATCCCCATAGGGATTTTATTTCCATCATGAAACTATAGGATAAACTATTTTGATAAATCTATATTTAATTATGAACTATAGTATTTTCATATTAGAGATTCCCCTATTTTCCTTCTCCCCTATCATATTCCCTCACATTCATGAATATAACTTCCACTCCATTGTCTGGAAAATTAAACATCAATACTTTGCAACTTAAAACATGTTAAATAACACATATAAACACATATATAATAACATACAATATATTTCAGATTAGGGGTTGTATATCAAAAGTATTTATGTTTGGGTATTTATTTTAATCTAGAAACCAACTGGTAACATTTAAAGGATTATATAGGTAATGAATCTAATCGAATTTCTAAAACATAATGTTTTTTAAGAACATATTACATCTTTACCAACCCATGATTCACATTATTGGTGAAAAAATTGAACTCATTTTCAATAAGCTTCATCTATGACTAATGTGAAATATTTTTGATACGGGTTATTGGACATGAATTGTCAAAATCAATTTAAATGGTAGATTTCAATTCAACTCTCATAACAACATGCTATTACATCATCCAAAAAAACAGTGTAAAATATTGAGTAGATTGAATACATTCATCATATTTTTCATTCATTGAAATGAAATATATTTTCTTTCATAAAAAAGAAAATAAAATATTCTATGATAGAAGGAAAACACGATGTTCACATTCAGTCAACTAATCAATTGATCCAATCTGAATCAGTATTACATAATTCCTTTTTTTTCTAAATTTTTATTCTATATAAAATCAAAATCCATGTTACCCTTGATATATTAATGTATTATTTTCCTTTTATGTGAGTTGATTTCATTGATATTATATTGATATCAATCAACATGGAATTTGTAAAACACAATTTTAGGTCATGTCATTATTTATTAGAATATTATTTTTATGCTCATTTTTATTTACTGACACTGAATTTTTTTCACTTCATCGTACCATGAAATATTCGACTAAGTAGTGACCAATGTTTTCATCACCTTCTAATTTTACATTCTAAATCCTCTAAAAAACCTATAGTACATTAGGATTAATAATTAAATGTTCCATTTCCTCCATGCATCACTTGTAAACCATGTAATGTTTTTATCTTTCCAGTCAATGACCATAATAAAATTCATATCATGAATTATGAGAGTTGTTTTAATTCCTATTCATCATTTACACTAAAGAATACTTCATCAGTATACACCCAAATAATAATATTTATATTACTATCATTAAAAACATAGATATTTTAATCAACTACACCCTTATAGAATCTATGATTCGTAAAATTTATCATCCAGTTATTCTATGTACAAATATTCTTCTAGTATTCTAAATAGAAACAAATATTTTAGAAGCATATAAATAAATGAATATTAATATCTATATTAGTACTAATAACAGATGAATAGTAGTTATCCTTCCAATATATGAAAATATCTCATATAAATTGAATCCCTCAATATTTTCATATCACATTCATAGATTCAAATATTTTTTAGAATAATAATATCCTCATAAGTGTGTTTCTTTAAAAAAACCCATTTGTTCTGGATACCATTCTTATATACTGGCCTTCAAACAATCTCCCATATATGATTGCTTTCAATTATACAAATAAATTAATTCATTACATAAACCCCAGTCACTTCTATTGTTGTTTCATCAAAATGTTTTGGATATACTTGTTATCAAAATGTTTTCTCATATTTAATGTCTATATATGAATGTAATTTAGGAACTTAAACACCCCATTAAATTCAAATCTCTTAGTTTTTTTCCTTATAATACTATTTATTGATTTTTTTACATATTTGTTTTATTCACCACCATAAAATTTCATTGATCTCTATAACAATTTTATGCCTCTTATTGATTAATATATACGCTTTTCATTGTTTTTATTTTCTATGAAATATCCCTTCACCTCTATTGTATTCTAACATCTTATGCTTCATTCTACAAATAATAAATCATTTAGTTTTGAAGAATCAAAAGATCCTCAACATATGCTTAAATATAGACTATATATCATAAATAGAATTCACATCACGTAGATAATGAATGGATTTAATAGAAATTTAGTCTTATTTAAATATGGATTCATTCAAAAACATATATGTTCGGTCATTCTAAATAAGAATTATTTTGACCAGAATTTTTATGATCATTTTTATCCTCTAAACGAAAACTATTTATAGATATTTCTCACTATTGATACATAAAACCTTATCTCATGCGTCTAAAGATTATATTACACTAGGTATTTATTAAAAATAATATCATTTTATGTTTTAAATTTATAATATTATATCAAAGAATCCTTTTATCCAATCCAAATTTATTATTTATGAAACTGAACCCCATGGAATTGTTGTTGATTGTGAATATTATTTCCATTATACTATAATAATCAATCAAAATTACATAATATCTCATTAATCCCACGAATCGTAGAGGGATTGTTCCACACACATTAATAATCACCAATTCCAACACTCTTATTTACATTAATTATCATTTCTTATAATTATGACTAGTTATATTACCATGTTAGAAATTATAACATGTGTCTGTAAAACCATGTGATAGATTAGGAAGAACTCATGAAACATAATTTTGCACTAGATCATTCCAGGATTCTTCACTTAAATGACCAGTATTTCCAATACACAACTTTGTATCATCATCTTGGATTAAAATAACATATCTTATTCTCCACACACAAAGTCCAGATTCCCTTTCATTCACTACACTTGAATAACCTGTACACCTCAATTTACATTGAAAATAAATATCTTATTGTATAATATTATTTTATTCTAAATGATAAAGAACTGAAAGAAAAAATGAATGGTGTGACTAACACAATAAAAAATCAATACTTTTGTGAATATCATATAGCCACCTCTGAATTTATAATGTCCATAGACTACAATACATATTCCAATATTACATCTATTTATTATGACATATTCATTATCTTTTTAATGCAAATACTGATCACTTTATTCACTTTCATATATAGGTGTATACATAGTTGATTATCCATGAAGCTATATGATGAAATTATTTCAGAGTAATCCCTACGACTACTACCTACTGAACTTTTCCCTTTATAATCCGTGTATTTGGTTTCACCCCTAGAATTGATTGAAATTTCTGATATTGTTTACAGTATGATGGAATAACGTCATCCTATATATAATCAATTTTATTTTTCACTCTCGACATGCAAGATAATTCCTTGATCTACTTCATATGGAGACTATGGGATTACATTGTCAAGTTACTTAACATTGTTAATAGGAAATATCTATAAATATGTAAAAAACCACCATACCTAAAATAGTGGCCATCAAAATCAACCATTGAAAATTGAACTATACAAGGATTATACTATATGATTATTCCCCTTTGGTACATTTTAACAATATAATGGACATTATTAGAGAGTCACCTCTTTGCAAAACAATAAAATCTGATACAATGTTAATTATTGTGTATTTTTTCGGAAGAGTTGTTCACTTGGTTTTTTTGTTGTGATATTAACACAAAAAGCCCTTCCACATCTGAGTTGGTTCTTATGTCCTAGTATATAACATGTATACTAGTTTTTATGATCAATCCGTATACCTAAATATATTTTATACATGACTCATACTTCTATTTTGATAGACCCATGTGCCTCAATTTCATATTTTATCTCATTTGAATGACTTTTTTCCAAATGTCATACCATGATTCAAAATTCAATCATGATCATTATAATTTCATCACTAGATGAAAACATCCACCTTGTTTTATTTGTTACATTATACATTATATTTCAATTTATCAATCAATTCATCAAATAAACTAGTTTTTCATCCCACTTTTACCTCTTATATAAAGAATATTATAAGGTTTTATAGGTATATAGATTTTAGATTATCTATTCATATCATTATATTGGACATATCTTCATCATTCCGGTGAATATGAAGTTTGGAATCATGAACCATATTGCTGGATTTATTTATATAACCTCTCAAAATTTATATTTTTTCTAGAGAAACCACAATATTGACTTGGATTCTATATTTTCCATCATTAGTTTCATTCTATTACATATTTTGGTAATTTTCAACAACTTCCACCAAGTCAATTTTTGTGTAGTATTTTCTACCATAAATTTCTTCAATCATTTTATCTTCTAAACTACTATTTTATTGAGAATATAGATTATTATTTTGAAGTAATTTTTATAATAGCTTTCATACCTTTTAAATCAGAGGAAGACTAATTCAAAGGTATTTTATCATCCTTATCATCTTTTTGAATCTTATTTGTACAATTTTCAACATGTTGCCCAATCGTTCCATTTTGAAAAAAAACACCTAAACGTCTCCCTTAAACCATTCGTTTTCCACTATTAATATTTGAGTGTTGTAATGAGATGAATTATTACACTTAATCATCATATTGAAAATCCTCTATTATAATCATCTATATGGACTTGAAATCAACCTCATTATACATCTGCTTTTCCATATCCCCATTATAATCTATTCAATTTTCCTATGTGATAAGAGTAATATTTAAACAATCCAATGTATCCTCCCTAGGATATTTATACCATGAAAAGAAACCTCAAGATTGAATCTGGGAGGAAATATTCTCAATATGGGTATGAAATTAATCAAATCAATAAAGAATTATCCATGACCCTAAAATTCCTCTACAATCACATTCACAAGATTGATGAATTCTTTAATAGATTCATTAGGGGGAATCCTTAAGTCCTTACACAAATTTTTTAGAACTTGTAACTTATTTTACCTTATTTTTTAATCACATTCATAGTCATTTTTTGATATTTTTTCACATGTAATGTGATAACATACACCAAATTACATTAATGTAGATTGTCATGGATATATATTCCACATAATCATCGACTAATTGGGAATCCACATCCAATAAATATTATGAAGAATCTAATAATACCTGACATTACAAACTGAATATAATGACACACATCACAATAATATATAAAACCATTCATGAATATCAGATATAGTGTTGTATTTACTTAATATATAATTGGAAATTTTAACCCTCAAATATCATATAATAATTGTGATTTATGGCTTCCATAACTATAACTATGATAGAAACACTCATGTTAAACTTTCTATCTAATGAATTTTTTTTCATAAACTATGTTTAATAACCAGAGGGGGTTATGATATTACTGATTGAAACTCTCAAATGTTTGAATATTTTTTAATAGAAAAATAAAACACTATTATCTATATTTACCAAAAAAAATTATGAGAATAAATGAAAACATATATGAGACATACAAAGTAACATTGTTTACCCCTTGCTATTTGTAACACCCCCTCATGAATCACAACGTCAAATATGATGTTCCACATAACATCAGGTGCATCTCCTCATATTGAAGAGCCAACCTGTTGGAATAATATGTGTATGTGGGATGGGGAGAATATCTCTTCAATAACCATATCTATTGTTGAATAATAACAACATAATTATTATAAATGTATATAACATAGTAGAAGATTATATTAATAAATGATATAATAGATCTAATTTGAAGTCATACAATAATAATCAAATAGTCCCATAATGTGGAATTTAAATAGTATAACAGTAAAAATGAATATAAAAAATGAAATTTGTTAGGAAATATATTTTGGTATATCCTAAAACGACATCCATAACCCAACTCCAAGTTATCAGCAAACTATTTTGTTTCAATTTTCCATCTCTTAATCCCCCATCATGAAGTATACACAATAACCATGATTCCCATGTAGTGTATGAGTATACACCTAGTATAATTACACCAATAAATCATTAACCTAATTTCAAATTTAATCAAAATTTTGGGTCATTATGTATTTTAAAATGTCTACACAAACATATAACTAATTATCTTTCTTGTGACCATCCTCGAACTAAGATGCCACAACCCCCAACAATATCTTCTTTAGTGAAATTTTAGAATAATATAACATGTTGTATCGCAAGATATAGATAATTACATGAAACTACATCCCCATTAAGTACATTTTATGTTCAACCATTAATGAAAAAAATCATTATTTCCCTATTAAGATTGTAATACCCATGTCACCAAACTACTTACTCACATATAATGGTAGAATTCTTAGAACACCCATGAAATAGAATTTTACAAATGTTAAAAGGTTTCCCTCAATGGTATTTCACATCATTTATAGATACACATCTAAATTATTGTAGTAACATCCTCTCATGGGATTATAATATTCTAATATTAGACCAAACCATACTTCACATTGTAATGAACAAAGAGACATGTCGGCCAACCCCCCCACCCAACCCCTCTAAGAAGTTGACATGGTCCATTTTGCCGTATTTCAAAAAAAACTAAGATAAGGTTCCACTAGACATGAAAAAAAAACACATATAAGTATGATATTTCATGGGACAACAATAAAAAAATATTCTGAAGGCTATGAGTTTTACATTATTATGTTATTAGAATGATAGTAATAATTAGAAAATAAAAATTCATTCCACGACAATGAAATATTACTCAATTAATACACAACATAACAAGGATCATAAAATCCATAGTAAAAGATGTTTTAATAGGCCAACTTATTAGCGTCAAAGGTACATATCATGTAGGATAATATAGACTATGTACATTCAAAAGACAAATATTCAATGAATTATAAAAACATACCCAATTAGTTTTAAATTTCTAGCCTTTTTCAGGATGAATCCATTTCCCGTGATCCATTAAGAAAGGATGACCATGTCAGGATTGTGCCCCAAAAATCACCAGTGTGAGAATCAACCAATCATTATAGAGTCTCTATATTTTTATATCTAATAAATGGTCATGTTTGGAGATTAAATCCAAAACAACATACCAAAAATGATTCATCATGAAGGATATATGTAAGATCAATAAAAGCGGGGCCACCAAAACTTGAGATATAACATTCATATATCAATCTAGATTGAATATTACTTTATATAAAGGTGACGATCCATATATCTAGAAAGAATTTGTAAAATATATTATCTATTACTAATAATGTGGTAGAATTATTATTATAATGGATATATATATCGTTAATTGACACCCCAGATCAATATAACATCACGCATCCTTAGGAGTGGAAAGAGATTCCACGGGAAGAAAGGGAGGGATCTAAAAGTTGTTATGATCACAAGTGGAAGGATTTGGGTGACCATTATAATAATAATAATGTTATTATAAATGAATAAATCAATGATAAATTGTTCAAAAATATGGGTGCCACTGATTTTATAATGTCCTACCATCAGTGGGCTAAAGTGGTATGATGAAATTTATGTTCCACTGGCTACACCCCATCTGTCTAGTGGGCTTGTTTCAACTAAATTATACCCCATTAATCATTAAAATAATGAAAAACATACTTTATTCTCCCTTACCCCCTAAACATAAATTCATCGTTAAAAATTTATGATTTTTATTTCATAATTAAATAAATTGAGCCTTGAAACTTGAGGTTATTATAATTCTCCCCCATATAATTACATGTAATTCGTAAGATGTGTTTCTAGTGGTCTGTATCATGTAAAATGGGCTACCTCACCCAAACATAAGACTCATTCTCCCATTACTCCTTTTTCAATTTATCAATGATTCCAATGGACTCTAACAAGAGAAACAGTCTTCTCTCACAATAAACTATCATGGTAGTCTATGATCAACATCGTGTTCTCCAAAAAGGATTTTCATTGCTCCCTATATATATTATAATATACAAACATAAGTGTTGAACTTATCATGTTCATATGAAACTATGATTTATGGAACAAATCCTATATACCTTGGTACTATGGAGAAATTCCAAAATCGTATGGAATTGTTCTTATACACTCGTTAATCTAAATTTGTATATTAAACCCTCATTAAAGATTCCATTTTTTTCCAAAGATAATGATTCCCAATTTGTTCAGTCACCCATGAGAAAACATGGGCATCCACAAAAATCTCTATGGGTCCCCTACTTCTATCAGTATATGATGTATACCTACTCGGAGTAGTGACTAACCTCTTCTAGATCAAATCTAATGTTTTAGAGGTCTAATATTACATACATAGTTCCATTAATACTTCATCAACAAAGATGTTGATAAATATTGTTGGGAAATAAAACCAACCATAAAGATCCATAAAATGTATTATCTTAATTTACTCCCAAAATATAGTTTTTATGAAAAATTAACTATGCTAGGGTGATCATCCCAAACACCAACAACTCCAAGAACATATATACATAACATATCCTATAAAAATTAAATCATTCTTTAAAAATATACATTATTCTATTGATAAAATGTTGTTCGCAATTCAATCTAGGTACCCAGAGCCCTTGATATGTCCCACTAAAACCATCAGGTGAAATATCCATCCCAATAAAATATAATTATCAAAGGGGATTCATAGTGGAATAAAATCTACATTATATAAAACATTCCCTACTCATCAACTAAATGGGAATCTTGAATTATAATGGAATTATCAAATTTCATTTGTGGATTATTTATCACCCACAAATTATCATGAGTTCTAGGTGTCCTTCGTAACCCTATCATGTACTCCATCATTAAAATAATCCTCCCTAATCCAAATTATAACCATAAGTGGATGTTCTGGACTAACAAGAATCCGATCCAAATGATTTACTCTCCCACATGTAAGGAATTGTGAAAAAACCAAAATCTTTATCCCATCATACATTTCCACCAAAAAAATTTTGTATATCACGGTATTGCATAATCAAACCAAGATGCATTTCCAACATCAAATAATGATATTATCTCATTAGAACCTCACTCAGAGAATATTTCATTACTAACCTCCCATCAATAATAATTAAATCATCATCATCTATGTAGCACACTAGAAGAAATTTGGTCACCCGCTACGCATTCTTACATCACTATTCACTCATGATTCATCTCATAGATTGTATTTAGGTATTCAACTAATGATGAAATGTTATACACAAGTACACATTATATTAATCATTTATCTTAATTTATATACACTAATTACTCAAAAATTAAAATAATTAAACTCCATTCATAAATTAAATCTTTCTCCTTATGCCCCTATTTATCTAGAAATTTCTTATAAATAGAATCTATAATAAAATTTCATTTCCATAGAAAAAAATACACATTGAAGACAACTGTCTATAGATAAAGTACGCTATTTCTTTGTATCAAATTATAATCTGTATGAGAGAAGACATATCACAATCAGTTGTGGTTTGTGTAGCAACGAATCAATCATTGTATAGAAATTTTCCAACACATCAGATAATAAAACAAAAATTCCATCACCAATTCAAGTATCAAGTAGTTACTCTATTCAGGTATCAAAAAATGTGACCCCTAGGTTACTATCTAATATTTTTCCAACACTAAATCTCCCAAACCAACACCTAAGGCATTAATTACACTTCATTTACATCCCAAATCACTAAAAGAATCAAAATTTTTCATTTAATCAATATCCCCATTAGCTCAATAAAGGCGACCCCACACATATAAGAACACTAACAATTAACCAACTTTTTGGTTTTAATTTCCATTGATGATTACTATTAATATAAGTAATAGATGAATTTCCAATAGTTCCCCACATAACTATGGAAACATTTGATATAAAAACCTTTCCTAGGACGAACCCAAGAAATCACGACCTGCATTTTCTATTGGATTAATGAACAATCTGCCTCATAGATTACATTCCTAATATAATTTAACTTTTGAATCGCAAAATTGTAGTATGATAGTTTGGAACATAAATACTGAAAATGAATTATGCTCAATATTATCTCATGTTAGATAAAATTATTTGAATTCCTTGAATATATCAAGATAAAATTTATGAAATCAATGATGAAGGATTGAAGGTATGGATGGAAAAAATTTCATGAGAAAAAAAAGAGAACACCAATTGAGAATTTTTTAACCAAATAATAATGAAATGGCCCTCATACAATAAATATATACTCTTAAATAAAATCATAAGAATATTCCCCTCTCCGTAATGCAGTTTATGGTAACTTGAATGATGATTTTTCTTGTAAAATCATATTGATATACACATATAGTCAAAACATTCATCAATCAAGGGTAACAGGTACATGTTCTTCACCTATACCTTAATTAACTACTTTTTATTCTAAAAAAAGAAGTGTAATTCCATTAATGTTCTTGGATAAAAACCATGGAGAACCACAGGGAGATGTACATGGATACCTACGTACTTCAAATCGAAATCCCCTAATTTCATCTTGAACTCTATCAAATAAGATATTTCCATATGATAATGTTGATATCGATTGTCCCATAGTGTAAGATAAATATCAAACTCAATTACCTTATCTAGAGTAAGAAATGTGATTTCTTCTCGGATGAAATCCTCATAGTGAACCACCTCTATAGTGAATATAAAAGGGGATACACCTCATTCTTTAACAGATCCCATCCCAATACATAAACCCCAATAAACACAACCTTTCTCAATTCTAGTCTTATCCCACCTACAAATATTTTCCCACTCATCAATAAATATTATCATAATTTTCTATAGTCATGGGGAAACAAATGCATCTCTAGTACTATTCATTATGATCTTATTAAATAGTCAACCATCCAATTCTGAATATCATATCAACATTTCACATTTCAGTGATCATGAATTCTCATAGATGTCAATATCAGGAAACAATAATAGTAATCTCATGAAATAATTGGAGAAGGTCTATTTTTTTTCCAAAGATGCATCAATAGAGGTTAAATCCTAAGATAACATAAACAATAAATATTGAAAATTAGAAGCATTAGAAGATACGTAATAATATTAAAATATTATATCAACAAAATATGTTGAAATCATATATATAGTCATGATTCTACATATAACTGTACAAGCTCCCTCTCCACAAGTGGATGAAACCTCATCCATTTCATAACTCCTACCTATCTATAGAGAAATATATTTCCTCTAAATTGCACGAGCCTCCTAATTCTGCAATGTCTATCGAGCCTAGGTCTACTATAGAGGACCAATAACATCACCCCAATTTGTTCTACATTAATCTAGACATGTCACATTTGGAAAATAATTGAAGAAGACCCATATAAACACATTAGTGACATTTCCTTATAGTATTCACAAAATATATACAAAAATGACCCATATTTCTATTTTTTAGCACCTTGTCGAACCCCCTCCGAATGATGCATTTGAAGAATCCCTAAAATTTTAAAATTTTCTACAATATGACTTTAACTCCACATCCTTTTTCATCCTACAACAAAAAGATTCACTTGATGAATCCTCAAAATTTCTAGTGGTAATATCATTGAATGATGGAAAAACTAGGAAACATGTCATCCTCTATATATGTCCAAAATTTCAGGGACTTATATAGCATTCAATTTCAATTTTTAATTCAAATTCCCCAAGATAATGTATATTCTACAACCAATGGATAATCACAAACATCCCAGTTGTTTAACCTTATTCATTGCCAAAATATGATTAGCAAATAAGAACAATGTAAAATGATCCATGTAAATAGAAACTAACATCAACCCCTACTAAAGCATAAGTAATCCTAAGAATGATCCAACATAATAATTTCATGAAAAAAACATAATGAATTGATCATTGACTGCCTCATATGTTATACATTAATTCTTTTTTACATTCCATATAATTCCCCTCTGTCTATGGGTGGGTCACTAATGAATACATGATGTCGATTTCCCTATTTTATACTCTATAGTAATTTCAATAAATTTCTCAATAACCAAAGCCCCAAAATTTCATTGGAATACTAGTAGATTTTAATATTTAATGTCTTAGGATTTTTCAACCATAATACTATATTTCCCACTCCTTGAGTACGAGTAATAAACATGACTACAAGCATCGGAGTGATTACAACATGAACCACTGGAGTGGGTATGAGAGTATGATCATGTGTACCTTTTTATATAACCTATGGTGGAACATGAACATAATCCCTATAAGGATCATTCTATTGTCTATATGGTAATTTTTTTGAAATTATAAATTAGCATTTAGAACTTTTAAATTAAGTTTATTATTGGAAAAACTTATGAATATTTTAGTCACACATAAGGGATTTCTATCATAAGTCATAACCTAGGAGATACCCACACATACAGTATAACCACCCATGTTCTATCAATTTGTTAAGACTGTACTTATGTACTTACATGTTATCCATAATTATATATATATATATATATATATATATTACATCACAACCTGATCATGATCAAATAAATAATGAAAACACAGATATATCAAGGAACAATTATCACAAATAACATATTTTTATTTAATAACTATTGTGTCATAAAAAACAGGTCTATATATGACATATAATATTATATTCTTATCCACGATCCATGAACACACCCAATTCCTAAAAACATATATTTAAAATCCACACAATGGTAACTCAATGGCCTTTTAGACTTTAGTTATCTTAGAAAATGGAAAATCTCATACCCTAGTTACACATAAGATTAATCCTTTCTAGCATAACCCAAAATTAAATTAAATAATCCTGAATCCTTTAATACCATTTTGTAACATGACATCTTGAATCACTAGGTTCTAGATGAAGTTACACATAACATCATGTGGACCTCTCAATACACAAGAGGATACTAACTAGATGTGAGGTTCACGGTGACATAGAAAGCCTATACCATTTCTAACTGTGACTATAAAAGTATAATAAACACTTAAATATAATCCTATTAAATAGAAAAACATATTATAATAGTATTAAATTATATAAATGATGCCACGTAAAGTCATATAATAATAATAATATGGAAACCAAATGTGGATGGTCAATAGTATAATGGGTCAACAAAATTTAAATAAATGAAATACATTGTATAATATATCCTTTTCCATTACGATACCATATACATCACCTAACACCAAGCTCCTTTTCATCCTGCTATATGACCTTTTCCCTTCTTTGTATTAGTGGTCATAAATTATGTACACGCACAAAGATGCATGTGAAGGTTGTGGGTGTAGACCTATTATGAAACCACCAATGACTCCTTAAAATAATTTAATATTTATAATCTATTCTATATAATAATGGATACATAAATTCATTCAAAAACATGAGTCCATTAATTTATGAGAAACATTTCTCTTACCATGAATTAATATTTCCCATTTGTAAATTCATTAGTGCCATGCTGGAAGAGTATCATATGTAGTATCGCGTGACTCAATGCACATCATGAAAATCAATACATTTTTGTGGAAAATTAACATTCCAACCCGAATGAAAGAACTCAACAGTAAAATATGGGGATAATTTTACCCATGTCACATGACCAATTTCGTTCCTCTAATGGTATAAATTATTCTAACACCTGAATAAAGGAACTCTACACATATGTATGGGTGTTCCCAAAGACACATCATACAACTTACAGACCATCTTCAAATGGGGTATTGAAATATCCACCCATAATATCATAACATTCCACGATTGAAACTAACTATAATATAAATATCCAAATTCAAAGAGTTTGGTGACCAAAAAACACCGTATAAAGAGATTACATAGATCATATGGGCCATCAGTCGACCTAAACACTAAGACAAGGTTCGAGAAGATATGAAAAAATCCACATGTAAAAGGATATAATATGGAACAGAATATAAAAACAATTTATAATACAATACATGGTAAACTGGAATGATATATTATATCATGGAGTGATAATTTTTTAAAAAAATTGAAAGGTTATGAAATATTACACAAATAATACAAAACATATCATGGAACATACATGCAATACTAATTTGACGTTTCACAGGACACCCGATGTAGGCCACATGTATATATTATGTAAGGTTATTTATGATAGGGATATAATGATGCCAGACATGGAAAATAATTGTATAAAATTTCCCAAAATTATAACGACATCCCAAACAAAATTGAATGATGCTAATTCCAAAGATCTTCCGAAGAACAACACCTAGAATGGTGTCCTCACACCAATTTCCCATAGAATGAATCCTAATAAATCATTATAGAGTTATTAGATTTATAATTATATTAACGATTACTTCTAAGTTATCAAATCCATATCATGATACAAAAAATTATTCAATATCAATATTAGATCTATGATCAAACAATGTGGGGCCACCAAAACAAAAATTTCAACATCAATCTGTCAATCAAAAATGAATTATAATATATATCAAGGAATATATAAAATAAAATATCTAAACATTCATATATATATATATATATGAAAAATTAGAGAATTATTGTGGGAAATTGTCTTATAATAGATACATCTAATCTTAATGGATGCCTAGGGTCGATATTGACATCAAGCACCCAAGAAGAGTGGAATGAGTCAATTAAAGCACCATATGAGAAATATCAAGGATGTTCTCATTAAAAATGATTTATATTTGGATGAGGGACACTCTCATAATTTAATTATATGTAAATACAAAAATTTCCATAATTTTTTCCCCGAACCCATGGGCCACCGGTGAGCGGGTGGGATCTCTAGACATGTATGCACTACGTCCAATAACATTGGATGGCTAGTGCACCCCACATGCTATCAAATAGATTTAATTTAGAAAATGTGTATCCCATTAATCCTACAACCTAGAAAACAAAATAATTATCCACCTATACACAAAAAGTACTCTATCAGAGAAATATGGAAAGTTTCATTTTAATTTATGAAAAAACATACACTGAATGTCAAGAGAGTTACTCAAGGATAGACTATGTAGAATATTAAAAAAATGTTCCAATGTACCAAATTAATTATGGCACAATTCTATTAAAATTTGTCTTAGTGGATAAAATTTTAATTTTGGTTCAATACTAGTCACACTTTTAATCCTTACTTCTCTCTCAATTAATGAGTTACCACTACTCCTCCAGAATAATAACCAATTGATTTTTAGAGTCAATGTTATTGAAACTACATTTAGTGGTATATAAAGCTCAGTATTCATTCAATTGATGTACATTATTATACTATAGAATTTACGGTAAATTATTTTGAGTTCACCCATCTTTCTATTTCACACATCATTTGTGGTACTTTCTTGTAACTTTTCTACGATTTTCCTAACATTGTATTTTTTTGTGGACACTCAACATTTAGAAAAAAAATTGTTTTTGAATGAACACAAAAATTTCATGAAAAAATCAGTTTTTCTTCATAACAGACATGGTCATATAGAGAAACATCCATTTTAATTGAGAAATTTATTTTTTTAGATGGTTCATACAATAAACGAAATCACACAACTATCATGTAATTTCAAATACAAAATATTATCTAAGGGTTAAATTCACTATATTTTATTCAATGAATGTAGAACGCAGGGATTAAAGGCAAGATTCAACAAAATAAGGATGGTCCTTGGTCGATGTATGTGTCTATTTTGGAGCATAAACATTACATTGGTAATCATACACCAAAATAAAAGAGATGGGTTTTCTCCCATAAAAACCCTACATGTTTGATCCATCTCGCAAAACTATTGACATGTAAGCTAATTTGATTATAAATTGGACCATGTTAATCATTTATAAAGGAATAATGGGAAATTACTAGTCACTTATCAAATAACCCCTTACAAGAAAAATAGATTTAATCAGATATGGAGAACATAGTCGTACACCGTTGTTCATCGATACTTGATCTGTAGTTAACTACTATTGTTGGTGATCCTTCAATGGAAGAAGAAGTGAGGAAGATCACTCATAATCATAGGAAATATATCATTCATAATTGTTCATCACATTCCAGGGGATGTCCTTCAAAGGATCTGAGAAAAACATGAACCATCCCACGGTCTTGTATACGTATTATGATATTATGCGACGAATGTGTTTCAACGTTTTAGTTAATGTGAGTTTCCACTTCATTACGCTATTTCATTTATGAAATGAAATTATGTTACTATTATGCTTTAGTTTCAGTGTCATCATTATATTTTATTTATTAAATAAAATATTAGATCCATCATTTTGTTTCTGCTAATGTTTTTTAATAAAATAATATTTCATGTTTATTTTGTTATTTTTAATTTTATATTTAAATTCTTGGAAATTAAATTTATCCTTCGACTCACACTGGCCATGGTAAGGTTTATTCATAGTTAATGTTATCATTATATATGCATTGGAACCCTTGGATTTCTAATTTGGACACACATTTAGATGATTCCAAAACCATGAACATGCACTATTTTAAATAAGTTAAAAAATCATAGCACTATTCTAAGAACACCGAGCCTTAGAAATACTCACTATTTTAGCGCATTTCATGGTAATACCCCCAAATAATTTTCAAAAATTTTACATAGAAATTTTAGTTAAATTACTAAAGGATATATTTTTAATAAATGTTTAATCATCATAATCAAAATATAATAATGTGAAAAAATAAACCCTGTGGGTATTCTATAGCTTCACTTTATGCCCCTATTATTGTATCACACCAAATATTGTTGAAAATATATATCTCAATAGGACGAGTCACATAAAATTCTATGATGCTCTTCAATCATTGGAATGTGCAATCTTCGATGAAGGATGATCAAATTTCCATGTAGGACCCATAATTTTGTGGTTTACGTCCTTAATTATTAGAATTTTCATGATTATATTTATCACATGCATTAATATAGAACAATTGTGTCTATAGAATGAACTTATGTATCATAGTTTGAGGATTAATTCATTTGTTTCTACCCTCGGATGTCTGTTCATTCATCATTGTCTATGATCTATTTTCAAGTAGCATGTAAAAAATTGTTTTGGTTTACACCCATCAATTTCTTCATATTTATCTTCATTTGGACCCCACGGTCCTGGTTCCAATTTGTCGAGTAGAACTGGGGCCAATCAGAATAAAAAAATTGCAACGGTTTTTCAAATAAGTGGTGGATCGATGAAACAAACACAAATATGGTACTTTTGTTGGATAAGTATTACTATTTATCTAAAATAATATGACAATCAGTTTACAACTGATTCCATGAAATTTTCATGGGATTAAAATCCTCATTGGCTGTATGTATGTATATCTATGGTTGGTAAATAATCTAGAGTGATGATTCGGTTTTCCATATTAATTTTAAAATTATATAATGGAATTAATTATATCTATACTTATATGAATCTAGAATAAATGATATTTTCAGAAAAATTATATCTACAAAACTAGTTTGGAATATCACATAGAAACCATAGTTCTATCTATAAAAATCATTTTATACCACGCCTAATAAAAATTGTAGTTATGTCAGATGACATTTAAAATAATATATTCATGATTCTACATAACAAATTAGTAGTAAAAACTTTCATGATTAATTTGGTTTTAATCCTATTTAATATATTGTTTGATGGTTTCAAAATAATTTCTCAGTTAAAAATAAATAGTTGAACCTAGATAGTAGAAATTTACATTATGAAGTCTGAAAATGAATCTATCAAATATAAAATTATAATAATTACAAGTTTATTTGAGAATATTAAAAATAAATCATATAATGAGTGAATAATTAATAAGGCCTTGTTTCTTGATATCATGTCCAATAAAATCATAAGGCATAATGAAATTTCTTATGGCACTAACACAATATTCCTATATTTTTCATTTCCTGTCCAAATGAAGTTATGGATTTTATTTTAAATTAATTTTTTATATATCACTTGATCATTTTTAGATGAAAAATACATAGAAAGAAATTATGGTTATAGAATTGTACTCATTTATTTGGAAAATATGAGAGAAACACTACCCCATATATAATGAATGTTGATAAATGATTATATAAGTACCAAATATAAGGTATGACTCTTTTAATCGTCCATCAAATATTGGAATATCTAAATATTTAAATGAGAGGTACCCTAATATAACACCATAAAAATATCTTTATAGTTCCACTTGATGATAGTCATTTATTTCATACCAGAGAGATTGGATTTTGTACCATTGATGGAGTACACCAAAAAAGATCATTATGTTGTAATATTTATTTTATAATTGTATGATATATAACTTAATCAAAATTAAAACAAATTATTTCATCAAAATAAATAAAATTTCTTAGAGTATTATGTTTCCTAAAAAAATTTATTTGAGATAGAAAACTAGATTTATCTTCTTTAATGAAAAAATTACCCTGATAATCCTTTAAATGGGGAAACAAAAGGCATGAGAGATGTTCCCATAACTAAAGAACCTAGTGTTTAAAATTTATCCCTTTCAAAAGAAAATTAATAATGATAAATATTTTATATATAATTAAACTATAATGGATGAAATTAGTGAATCTATGAAAATAATCCTTGCCGTTTTGGTACATCAATAAATGCGTCCTAATTGACTGTCTCAAAAAATATAGAGATGTAAATATTAAGTGATTTTTTAAAATACTGTCTTCAATTAATAAATTTTAGCACACTAATAATAATTATAGAGAGAAATTTGTATATTCCTTCTAGTGATTAATCCATACAAGTTAGGGGAGATTGAAATTCTATCATTGGAATATATTTTGATATAAATGATCATAATAATGACCATCAGGATGGTGTTTCACACCACAATTTGTATCTATTAAAAAATATATAACAAATGATGAAGATTTTGAATAATAAATATAAATAAGCAGTTCTTTTAGGGAATAATTAACATCATTATCCATCATGTTAATAATAATTATAGAGATAACAATAATAGTCTGAACGTTCTCATGCACACCATTTATACATATTTATTTCTTATAACTCCATTTCCAAATGTTTTGAAATATTTTTTTTAAATTTTAATCTGATAAAAATTATCCAAATATATCACAATAACAATTCAATAATCTATTTTGAAGGGTATTATAATGTTTACTCTGGAAATATAATGTTTTAGGAAAACATAGCTGTATGCATGGTCTACATCCAAGGATTCTGAATACATGACCTAATGATGAAATAGTCTTTATTTATAATTTATCACCACTAAATAGTTACCTCTCATGAATTTGTTTAACTATTTTCATGTCATTCTATCAATAAAATTCCATAAATTCTAACTAAGGACTAATTTCATAGAAAATTGTTCCTAACAATCACATTTGATGAAAAGAAAAACATTAGGGGATTATAATACACCCCAAAATAATTCCTTCTATCATAAAAATCACCCCCAACATGGTAACCATATTGAGATCAAAATTCAATTTTGTTGAAGAAATATTATCAAATTTCAAAAAATATTAAACAATAAAATGTAACTTTTCATTTATGAGAACATCCAATATCAAAAATACCACTAATAATAATTATTTAAATGTGGGTACTCCCCATCATAAATACAAACTATATCATTTAGTGTCTTAATTTAGTGGATCCATATTAAAGAATATTATTTATAATTTTGGTACTCTATACCATTTTGATTTTTTATATAGTTGATTTATCAATATGAAAGGATTATACAAAATGATAAACATTTAAATTAATTTTCCATTCAAATTTAAAATATAATATAAAAAAATTATTAATGAAAGACTATGAAAAAAATTATTTTATATAAAAAAATAAATATTATATAGAAAACCAGGATTGGTTGAGAAATAATTGATAGAACCTAATCCAAATTCTTTTTATAAAAGCTCAATATTTTTAGTAAAATTAGGAAAATATAAATTGATCATTATTTTATGATACCATCTTGAAATATTTGGAAAAATAATAAACTTCATATTATTAATGAATAAAAAATATTAAAATTATATTTACAGAATTTTTTTAAAATCTCCTATACACCAAAAAGATATGTTGATCAAAAGATATGGTTATTTGGAGTTAAAAACATATTTTTAACATCTATTAGAACATTTCAGATTCCCAAGAACAATAATCAAAGTGTTGTTAGGTTTAGTGGTGTATGTAGGGTTAAAATAATTTTTTTAGAGACATAAAAACAAGTATAAGTAATGATCATGATTACCAAATCCTAAAACAACCATGCCAGTGGTTATGAACGTGGTCTAAATGTGCGTAGATTAAACAAATGTACAACAACGGTGTTGGAACTTTTGGAAAAAAATAAATTAAAATTTTCATAAAAAATGAATTTACCAAGAATTTGTTAGTAGAGTGAGATGGCTAGTTTTTAAAACTATGAAAAATTTCGATGAAACTATTCATATTTGAAAAAACCTTATTAACACCAGTTCTTCAGAATTCTAACATGAAATATCCTTATGACAATTTATGATTCAAAAACTAATCCATTAGAGATTATTTTTACCTTTGTAAAATCAATATCAATTTTATACATATTTCACCATCTTCTAAATTATAATAATTTTCATATTTTAAAATTATAGTATACATTAGAAACTCAACTTTTCACTTTCATAATCTATATTTAAAATTAATAAAACCAAATCTTAACATGTATGTTTAGGTATATTTTATTTGGTCCAAACATGAATTATCAATTTATAACTCATTTGAACTTCAAAAAATCCCTCAAAATTTAATTATCTTGAACAAAACGAAAAATAAGTATTTTTAAAAAGAAAACACCAACCAAGCATTAAAAAATATATGGAAGAGTCCAAAGTGAAAAATTTCGCATTACTAAAACATTTTTAAAACCAATGGAATATATAAAAACATTATAATTAAATTTAAATTTCACTTCTACTGAAATAAAACAATGTATTTTAAAAATAAAACGAAAGAATGTCAGTATTGGAATTTTCTTGAATGACACACCAACCAACAACTACCCAAAAATATTTTCAATGCCAAATCAATGGATTTAAAACCAAATAATTTTAAAAGAAATGAGAATAACATAATCATAGAAATTTAATCAAATATAATATGGACTTAAAACGTTAAATTAGACCCATTTATTACACTATAAACATTAATTATTTAATAAAATATCTTTTTTTAGATCATTCTTGGGAAATGAAAATTATTTTTTGTTATGAAATTCCCCTTTTAGAATAATTCTATAATGAATAACTCTTTTCATAAATTGATGGTACATATAAATATATGAATATTAACTACATAAAAAATATATTACCAAACAATATGGTTTTAGTTTCATTGGAGACATGGAAACATATATATCTTGTTCATAAAACATATACATCATATTTGGATTATTTTTTCATAACTGCAACCCTTCATGACATATAATACTTAATACCATTCATGGTATCCTAGGGAAAGTAAACATAATGAAGGGTTAGATCAGATTCATAGAAAGGGTAAAAATATTATATATCAATACATGAAAAAATTTCATCATAAGGTAGAATAAGTTAATTAAAAAATGATCATAACATATGAAGTTCAATCCCAATCAGTCGTATATCATAAACATGATTCATGGAATAACCATTATTATTTCAGAAAACAAGGACTGTAAGAGTGATAACTAATCAAAAATAAATAGTTACCCATAATATAATGGCATAAAAGTGTATAACAATCATAAATATATATAACTATAAAATATTACTTGGTTAAATACCAATACCATCAACATAGTTTATTCGGGTGCTCATGTATCCCATAGTATATCAAGATCCACCTGTGTCTCATAATAGATCCATAAACACTTATTTCACATAGTGGATCAAGCACAAAAACTTTTATTCCTATTTCTATATCATGAGATATTAAGATTTACCCAATTCATAGGATATAGATATAGGTAACACCCATAACATTAGTAAAACCATACATATGTCTTCCAGAAGAACATAAATCATTTATTATATTATAACCCATGAAAAGAAAATGGTTTCATTAATATCATGAAATAATAAAAATAAACCAACCATAAATAGAATAAGAATAATTTCATTGAATAATATCCCTAGTGATGAATAATTATCATCAAATACTTTTATCATTGATGTAAACTAATTTCAAAAGATCACTTGATAATGTTTTGGAACAAAGAAACATTTTCATTTCCAAATAATTTCTTTTCAAAGAGAATCTGAATTTGTAGTGGAAGTTTCTTTTCTAAGATAAAATAGTAATACTATAAATGTTATATAAAATAATTAATTCATCAAGATGGAAGGAAAATTCCCTCTTGTCGTATAATATGAAAAAAATTCCTTCTGTATTTTTATTTCAAATGTCTCAAAGAACATCATATAGAAAATGAAAAAAAATAGAATCCTTTAAAACTATTTTGTAGAAAGTAAAAATTGATTGCAAATTATATTAAAAAATTTAATAATATAACAGTAAAAACATTGTAATAAATATTAGAAAACATGAACATGAATGAAAAATGGTATTTTTATGGAAATTTTGAAAATATAATTTCTAAAAAAAGGTCAATATAAATATAATATTATTGAAGTGAGCATTAATTAAACATGCAGACTCTGTGTATTTACTATAAATCCACATAAAATGTGTAAGTAAAAACAATATATTAAAAATTCATCACAAAAATTATTATAACATGGAATATTCAATAATGTAGTATTTTAACCCAATTAATGTAAATTGAGTTAAGAAATCCCTTATAACTATTTAATGAGTCAAATCGTATGCCCAGTAGATGTAATTAATTTTTATTGAGAAATTCAATACCATGATGATAATGATATACATTCTATGATATATAAAAGTTCTGTATATACCATAGATAAAATAATTAAATTTTAAATAAGTCATATATATCACAGAAGTATATGTGAGATGAGAAACCTTAACCTCATTATTTCCTATAGTTTTGCGTACACTTACCTCATGGATAAAAGATTAAATAATGATATTAATTAATTAAAAAATTATAATAATATTTTTAATACATTATATGATACATTTATAGAATATTAAAATTTAATAATTAATAATATTTCATTATTTGTATTTCTTCAGGTATATTTGTTTCATGGTTTCATGGTTAGTTCATTTGGGTATAATTATGGACTTTAATTCCTAATAGAAATAAAAATATATAAAAAATTTAAATTTTTTTAATGCACATAAATAAGTTTATATGGTCCCATACATTGTTTTTAGTTATGATATGAGGATGATTTGTTTGATCGAAATGAAATTATATCTGTTTATTTTAATTTGGAGGTATTTTCACCATCCAAAACTAGTTTCGTTTTATTTAATATTGAATCTATATATTATTTAGAAATCATGAAATAAGTTATTATATACCTATTAGAAAATTTTTTAATCATAATAACACATTTATGGCCATCCATGAAGGTGATAATGCAGAAATAAAGGTCGTTATCCATATAGATTGTTCACTGCTAAAATTTTGACACTAATTTCATTTCTTTGAATAAAAAGATATATTAAAAGGGATAAATATAAGATATAACATTATGAAAAAAATTATAGTATATGTTGTGTAATTAAATATTTATGAATGTATGGATGAAGTAGGCTAATATAATATAGAAGAAGAATACTAATTAAGGGAGGGGGTTTTAGAATGTTACCTATGGAATATCACCTTCATGAATGACACCTTGAAGAACATGGAATTGGTCCTTGGGTGTGTCCATCAGCATATCGATGTGAGAGGAGTATGGATGAGAGGTCTTTTTAGAGATTTTAAAAGATCCAATTATTTTTGGATAATTTGTATGATTTTGTGTTACACCCCAATATTTTTATTATATTTTTTAAATAAATTTGATAGCTTTTGTTTCATGCAACACAATGTTCAAATGCACCATGATCTATTAATAATTGACTATAATATCCTATCCATTAAAATGGAATAAATGAATAACATAATCCATGTTATTAAATTTATATATGTAATTATTTTTTTTATATTTCTCCAAATGATTATAAATGAACAATATAATAAGGAATCCAAATTTAAATATTAAAAGACTATTTTTTATAAAGGTGGATTCACTATCGTTTAGAGACATGATTATTTTAAACATTTTTTTTTAATTTGGGAAAATATATTTTAAAAATTAAATTTCATTTTTGAAATCAGAATATAAAAATATATGTTGGTCAAATTTTTGTTATTTTTAAGATATGTTTCATTTTATTATGAATAGTAAGAAAATTAATACATTTTAATTGAATATTGCATTTTTAATTTATTTATATAGTTAAAAAATATTTTTAATTTTTTATAATGTATACATAATTGAAACCAATTTTTCATTTGAATTAATTTAAAATTGAAAATAGATATAAAAACATTTCAATATTTTGAACATTTCTTCCTTTAAAAACTGTTGTTCCATCCCCATGAAATGATGAATTTTGAATTAATATCTTAAATATAAATTAGTTGAATAATAAAAAATGGATTCTATAATTGGAATCATACAGTAAAAATTTAGTAGATAGGATCCTTTTAATTTCGTACAATATTAATGGTAACATTAATAATTTTTATTACCATCGTAAAGGGTATATCGTGTAATTATTGGTAAAAACAATATTATAAATTTTATAAAAATTCCCTAACCCTTGAAATAATTTTATTTTATGAGTTATTTGATAATATAACAATACATGTGTCTATTTTATATCCTATTAGAGTCAGATTTAATAATATAAACCTTTTATGATATTTTAGTTTAAGGATAGCCAAATATGACGTTCTCATATTTTTTATAAGTATATCAATTTTTATATTTCGTAATTAAGAATATATATTTGACTAAAAATATTAATTAGAATGATAAATATTTTTTCTTCATAATAGTAATTTATTTTTTATTATTGGGATATAAATAATTTCCTTAAAGACTTAGACAATGATGATGAAGTAATTATTAAAATAATAGAAATATCAAATAAATCAAATAAAAATAAAAAAATAAACATCGTTTGAGATAATTTATGTCTTAACTGAAATGTATATTTTTACTATAAATATACGTGATGTATTAATGTTTTTGGTTTTATTTTATCTTATGTAGTTTGTTTTTAAAAAGCCAAATAAAAAATAGTGTAAAAATTGACATAAATGATATTTTAGAATAAATTATTCTTTAAGCGACATAAAAATAATAAAATATAAAATTTGTTCCAATTATTTCGATAAGGATTTTTACATTATTAATGATTAATTTGTTGTTTTTTTCAATTTATAGTAAAGAGATTAAATCATAAGGCATAAAAAACAAATGTTATCATGGTATTATTTAAAGGGATTAAATAAGGGTTAATGACAAAAGGATAGGAATGATTATGAACTAATCATATATAAATATTATTTTATGATAGGATTTAAAATTTGATGAAAATTATATTCTAAATAAAACACGATTAATAGATTTGGAAATGATAATTAATTTTATTAAATTAATATTTTTGGAGTTTCCAAAGGTGCCCCTCACATCAATTATAAAAGTCCACCGCATCCACCTCTTCCTCACACCTTGTTGAGCCATATACCTCGACATAACCCTTCCCAAATTTCCTATAAACCTCCATATTCATGTTATTGAGGTGTTGTTATTCCAAAATGGCCACATCTAAATCCTTTAAGAAGATACATAATGGGAGTCCACTGAAGAATTGGAAATTTTTTATCCAACTCATTCATGTTCATTTCATCTTAAACATCATGTTCATTATTTTTTTCGATACTATAGTAATGACTATGGAATCATCTATATTATTAGATGTTATTCTGATTATGGAATAACTATATTCGACCTTTTATCCATCCAAAAAAACAAAATCACCCTTTGTTTGATATTTTGGAACTTAATATTATTTTGGGGTAATGAAAATATATATTATAGAAAATAATCAAGACAGAAATGATGAATGGTTCATAAGAAAAATGAAACAGCTAACCCTTGAAACATTGTAAATAATGAAATATTATTATCTAATGGGTGATTTGATAATATAAGTGTAAAATATATGATTTATTAAATATGAATATGGTTCTATAATGTATTAATAACATTCATTATACAATTATACAGGAGGATAAAACATGTTCAACTAAAGAAATATGAAAGCTAATTGATTTTCCCTTGCTTCTATTTATGTGGGACACAACCCTTATATTCTACTTGTTTCTATTACATGGTGTAAATTCCACCCATGAATATATTTTATGGGTATTATTATAATGAATATGGTATTTTCATATGCATATAATTTTATTTCCATCATCGAGTATATGATTCTATTGATTATAAATTGGTAAGGGGTTTTTTAAAATTTCATTATTATTTATGATTGGTTATGTTCAAGGCTCCATTGTGGAACATTTTTCATCAAGTTCCATGTTTTCAAAAAAATAAAATGGTTTTTACTATTATCCTATAAATGATTAATATTTTTTCCCATGTCTGATTATTTATTAAATTGGTAAGAATTAAATATTTTGGTAATTTTAAAAATGAGGTACTTTGGGATTTGTTTGTCAAAAATAAAGAAGGAATTACATAACCACTGGATTCAAGTGACCATCCATTCAATTATATATATTAAATATACATTTTTGTGAATTTTGGGAGGTCTTTGATAGGTTTAAGAATGATTTTGAGGATTTATTATGGAAAACAACTTGAGCAAAGATTTGGGAAATTTTGAAACTCATATATCATACCATGAACATTGAGACATAAGCTAAGGGGAAGGAACAAGGGTAGGTGCACAATTTTTCAAGCGGTATAAGGAAGCCTAGATAAAACTATAAAAATTGTCACTATGTGATTTTTTATTATTGGTACATTGTTTTTTTATTGTGTGGGATTACCATGTTTGGTTCTCTATAAGGTTGTGGATGTCACACATTTAGCGCATAGTGTTTCCTAATCACGAGACTAACGATGACCAATTTAAAAAAATCCCCAAATATAGTGGATATGGGAGGGAATTAAGTTGTAACAACACCTATTTTTCTACAGGTAAACCCTAGCTAAATATTCCATCCTCCCAATCAATTTGGAGTCTTCCCCAAATAATTGTAAGTGATCTAGATGTGTTTCTTGGTGTTTTGAATCTTGGTTTTCATTGTATGAAATCGTTTATGGTCTTTTTCATTGGTTTTATTTGATGTAATTCTCTCACTCTATCTCTAATTCTAAAATGTAGTCTTGTGTGGATAGTTATAAGATTTTTTCCCCAATCAAGGTTATATTTGTCACTGTTGATTCTTGGGAATGAGTGCTGGGGTGGGTTTTTTGATATTGAACCTTCTTTTGAGGAAATTTTCCTGTTGTTCATTATTTTCATCATAATTTTTGTGTTAGGTGGCATAACTCTCGACTCCTATATTTAGATAAGGAAGGATACATTTAAAATTAATTTTTTTTGTGAAATTCATACTGAAATTTTTGTGCAATGAGTTATAGAAACCATAATTTTTAGGGTATATGGAATAGTGAAAATTGGGATTATTTTGGAAATTGGAAAAAATAACATTATTTTAAAATTTCTATTTTCTTTTGATACATAGAAAAATGGGTTTCAGTAAACGTTTTATTTTATAAACAAAAAGTAAATTAAATTTTCAAAAAAAGGATTCTTTTATTGAAAGGGTTTATTGTTATCGTTCTCTATAAATGTGTGGTTTTATGGAAATGATGTAATTTTTTTGAATGAGGGTTTTATTTTCATGTGGTTGGATTGAATATCTATGCAAAGACGAAATTGATGGATAATGGTATTGAATTCCCACAAACAAAGGGAATTATAACGGACTTGATGATTGTCTATAAATGCTAATAATAAGCTTGATTGGTTAAGAATGTGTGGGTATGGTTATGAAAAATTAAATGGGTTATTCCAATATGTAAATTTATTAAATGTTATACTATTTGGTTTTTTACATAGAAATATTTTTAATAGGTATAATAGTTTTGTTGTGAAAATTTTTGGATTTTAAATAAATTGATGAATTATTTGAAATAGTTTTTATATAAAATATTTTATATACAAGTGATAACTTGTTCATACATATAATTAGGAGTGGGTAATACATTTGGGGGAAGCCTAATGGGTTCAATTACTCACCCCTTATTAGGCACTATAGTGCTTTTTCATAAATTGATTATTTAGAAATACGAAAACATATATTTTCACACTTCCTTACCGGCACATCCTGAAATATATTCTATTTTGTAGAGTAGGATCATCGAGAATGTTGGGGAAGTGCAGTTATGTGGTTGTCAGTTTTTTCTTTTTGGGTTTTTACTTCTGTAGTGTACTTGGAAGTTTTGGAGTCTTTGTCTTTAGTACCCATTTTTAGTTTTTTATATAAATGGTTTTACTTTTAGTTTTTTTACATTATAAGCATGAATTGAACTTTGGTCTTTTTTTTTGGGCTGTTTGGTTGAGTGGTTTTGTTTTATAAGGTAAATTCATCCACATCTATTAATAAATACCTTTGAATTTATTTTTTCCCTTTGGAATCATGTGTATGTAGCACTGGGAATATTAATTTTCTTCTACCTTTTCAACAAAATAATGAGGGACGATATGTTAAAAATGGTTTTAATTTTTTTTCATTGACTTGAATGTGGTACTAGCAATGGACATTCATTGAAATGTCATCATTTTCTTGGCCTTGGAGTTGGAATTTTTTTTATTGATTCCATGTGATGGGTTGGTAGAAAGGATTATAATTTTCAAGACTTGAAATCAAGAGCATAAAAATACATTGCTAACTATTTTATACTAAATGACATTATTCTAGGCGTTTTCTAAATAAGTGCTTTCATGTATTTAGCTGATGAGATGACTATAACAAGAATTTTAGAAATTAGTTACCATTAAGATTTAATATTTCACTATGAATAATGATATAAGATTTGGTATAAAATGATAATTAGGTAAAATGTGGAAATTTTTTTCGCATGTTAGTTTTTGAAAAGGAATCAAATGGTTATTTTCAAAATGTTATGATTTCTAAAAGAATGGTAGAGTTTTCAAAAATGTTTGACCATGTAATTTTTTTAATTTTGGATAGAATGTTTTGATTTTATAATGTATTTTAAATTGAAATTATTGATCATACAGTTCTTAGATAGTGAGAATTATGGATTTTTTTATATGTATAGAAAGTGGAACCCAACAGGCATCGTAGTAGCTAACTAGATTAATCATCTGACAAAATTATTTCACATTATCCGTAGGTAAACCAAAATATGGTTCATAGTATTATAAAAGCTTTTCAAGCTATGGATATAAGGAACAAGATGATTGAACAAAGGATTTTGGATCATTTACCATGTTCCAAAAGAAAATTCCAAGCATCTTTCAGGGTGATTCAGATCCAGAGAAGGATGTGGTGTGGTTGAACTAGATGAATCAAATATTTGATTTTTTGGAACACCATCATATATAAAATTTAAGCCGGTGACACATTTTCTAGAGGATCATTCATGCTAATGGTTGGATCTATCTATTCAATAAAAATTAAAATGAGGCCTTTCATGGTAGAATATTGAAGAAATGTTTAAAAAAATATACCCTCACACGTTCATAATTTAAATAAGGACAAAAATATTCATATTAATGATTGAAAATCATTCTATCAGAGATTACATGGCTAAATTCATGAATTCATTTCAATTCTCACATGAAGATGCTTCTAGTACATTGTGGAAGGCACACATTTCTCAATCAGTGATGAGGAAATAGATTCACTTAAAGAAAATTGTGTCCTATATTACAGATGATAGAAAAATGGTTAATAGAGTGAATGTGGAAGGATGTGATGTATCATGATCTATAAGGTGAGGAAGTATGTCGATAACAATATGAAACAATGAGAACTATAATGTTTCAGATAAGAATAAGAGAAGGAAATATTTCCAAGGTGGCGGTATGACTTAGAATAAATAGAATAGATTAGTAAATTTTCATCAAAGAAACATGATCAAGATTTGATGTTTCAAATGTGGTTCTATTAGTGACGTGAAGTGATAATTTCTAACATCAACTGAATATTGTCATAATTCCAGTCGGATGGGGAAACATCAACGTTATAGTCCTAGTTATTCATGTTTGGGTGTTTGGTTTGCATCTCAGGTGTTCTAAACATCATATTCTATGATGGGATAAGGGTAGAATAATGCCTATCATAAAAATAAAAATGCTATACCTTGTGATCCTAGGAATACAATGACCTCTAGGGAGGGGAAATCTCAAAATGGAAATAATGAACAATATGTCATGAGAAAACAAATATATAGAGATGAGAATGTTATTGTAGATGATCAATCTAGGCCATCAAAAGTGAACAGTATGATTCATTTGAATTCTACCATTATGAAATATTTTTTATAAGAATGTATCTCAGTTGTTTATTTATTCTCATGATTTTAATTTTATAATATTAAAATTTGAGATGATTTCTTTGGTGTAGACACTAAAAAAACCTCTTGGTCAAAGAGAATGTCAATACATTATGTGTAAAGCATGTTGTATAAATGTTGATGGAGCCAAGATGAGATATTACATTTATATTATTGAGATTGATATCTATGATTTAATTCTTGGTATGGATTAATTGACAATGTTCAAGGCTCACATCGATTGTTATACCTGAAGGGATAGTTTTACGAAAGGTGATAGCTTTTGGAATCTCTTTATAGGATAATAGAATCTAATGTCCTGTATAATGGGATTATTGGAACCATAAGTTAGAATACTCTCATACTTGTTGGTAGCATTGATATTATAATTGATGAAAGAAATCATAAATAACAATTTTTTATAGGTTGTGGATATGTTTCTATATGTCTTCCTTGTAATATCTCAGGTTTACACCTATGAAATAAATGGAGTATAAAATTGATCTCCTCCTAAGGACCAATATTTTTTCCCTTATATCATAAAAAATGGAATAAACATTATTAAGGGGGTTGAAAGTGTTTTTTAAGATCTAGAATGAAAAGGGATAAATCATCATAGCATAACTCTATGGGAAAAAGATTTCTTGTTTGTAAAAAAGGAGAATGAATCTCTTTGTATATGGGTGGATAATCATAATATTAACCATGTTTCAATAATTAATTGGTATCTACTTCCACCAATTTATGATTTTTTTGATCAATTGAGGTTATCTCAGTGGATCTCTAAGATTGACATGTAATTAGGATACCACCAATTACGAGTTCAAAAGATGGATATTCAAAAAATAGCTTTCAGAAGTAGATATAGCCATTATGATTATGTGGTAGTGTCTCTCGGTCTTACAAATTCAAATGATTTATATATGTAATTTATTAATCTGTTATTTTAATGTTATTTATATTAAAATGTGTTGGTTTTAGTGGATGAAATAATAGTGTATTCATGTACATGGGATGTGCATGAACAACACATGGGAGCAGTGTTGGGAATCTTACTATATTATTTTATATTTTCCAATATTCCAATCTATGATTTTTGGATATAATAGGTATGTTCACATGGAAATGAAATCTAAAATAAAGTTATTTTTTGGATCTATAAAATATTGAAGATATTATCTCATTGTAACTGTCAATGAATGCCTTCATGGTATGTAGTTTCTCTGGTCTATATGGTCTTTACCAATGCTTTGTTATTTATTTTTCATGACTATATTCACCAATGATATCCTTATAAAGGAATATTTATCCATTAATATAGGATGGGATAGGTCAAAAGTCTTCTCATGGTCTTAAATTTATCATTACATCTACACCAATCTAGATTTTTTCAGAATAAGTACAAGGCTACATAGTGTATTGGGATGATTTGGGATTAATGTTGGGATCTGTGCTCCTAAAAATATATAATATTGTTTTGTACTGCTCAAGAACGTTATGGTTGTATTAAGAGAATTACGCAACCCATTATTTTTTTTTATTATCCTTAGTCCAAACATTGAATAATTGCTGACATTATAACTTTGGTGGGAAATTGACTATGTTTATGGATCATCAGATATTGAAACATATTGTCTCTCAAAGGGACTTGAAAATAAGAAAAATAAGATGGATGGAGTATTTCTAAATTTTTTTACATTGACATTATGTATACACTGGGAAATGGAAATATGGTTCCAGATGCATTATGAAGAATGTTGTATGCATAGTTGAAAAATGAATATTTAGATGAGTGGTAGTTGATAACAATCCTAACCGGCATAACCATTGAATGCGAAGACCTTGGTGATGTTGTGATTTTCATTCTAGTTTCATTTGATCCTAATGTTGAGGATATGGTCAAAGTGTCACATGTTTCTAATATAGAATATGTGTTAGTGAGGATAAAGCACAGTGTTGAGGAAACCATTATGGGATGTGAACTAGACCCATGTTTAGTTTTATGGCTTCAAAATAAAACATTCGTACATATGGATTTGTGGAACCACATCTTCTAGCATAACACTGACCTAGATTTTTTTTTCATCCTAGAATATAGAAGATGTATAAGTCCTTAAGAATATATTTAATTTGTAATTATGAAAAGGAATGGTGGATGCCATTGTGTGGACTTTATTACCTTGTTATTTTGTTAAGTCGGAACATCAGTGACCCACAATTATGTTGAAGTATTCACATATACATGTTTGGAAATGGGAACAAATAGCTATGTATTTTGTAACAGGTCCCCCCAGAATGGTTCAGAAACATGATTCATAATGGGTGATAGTAAATCATATCAAATAGTGGGACCATTTCATCCCTTTATTTTAATCTCATACTATAGAGGACCAGTATAAAATCCATATTCAAGTAGTTGTAAAGTAGAATGATGAACTAGTTTTGATAGTTACAAACATTGAAATAAGGTCTATGACTTTTTTTGTAAATCCTTATAGAATTACCTTGGGAACTAGTTGACTATGATTATGGAATACAATCCTCATACAAATGGGAATTATAGAATGATGATACAAATGTTGGAAGACATATTTTTGGATTGTTTAATGGATTTTTGTGGCTAAAGGGAAGAGCATGTACCACTAGTGCAATTTTCATATATCATTAGTTCTCTAGACACAATAAAAATGGATCATTAAGAATCATTTTATGGGGTCTCTTTTAATTATCCTCATTATTGGGTGGATAAAATTGAGACTTATCTGGTTGGATCATGCCTTTTCCATGAATCAACAAATAATATTTTTTTATCAGGAAAGAGATGCAGACGACATGCACTCATCTAAAATTTTATGAGTATCATCATTGGAAGACATTTTCATTTTATGTGAGTGGTCATGCATTCTTTAGGATGTCTCTAGGCATGGATATCGTCATTTTTGGATGTAGGGAAAGCAATCTCCTCGATACACAGGTTCTTTTGAGATACATGAACACGTTTGTGTTGGGGAACATTTGTTTGAATTTTCACCACAGTTCAATATTGTATATAATGAATTTCATATATCTTATATGAAAACATAACAAATTCATCCTGACCATATGACTCATTAGGATCACATTTACCTAAAGCTGGATGGTTCATTAGTGCATGTGCTAGTGTGTATTATAGATAGGAATGAGAAGGTCTTTCATGGGAAAAGCCTCAGCCAACTGCTCGTTTTCGGACAACATGGTCAGATTTAGGAAGAGAATTGGGAATGGGATAAATAATTGAAATATCAATGGATACAAACATTTTAGAGATATTTTTTTCTAGAATTATGAGGATTTAAATTCAAATGTTTTAGGAGAAGTCTGACATATAGTTTCATGTAAAAACCCCTCATTTATGTATTTTTAGTTTATAAATTGTTTCGGTGATGTTTCGGAGGGTTTTTAATCATTAAGGATTTTTTTTATTTTCTATAGGTCACAATATGAGAATGATTTTTTGAAACCATGAAAATCTAATAGGAAACCGTGTATATTGAAATGGAGGCTATGTGGAATGCGCATGGGAAGGAACTTAGTTTTTCAAACCTGTGTTGCGGCCCATGATAAACTGTGAAATGTTGGACAATGAGATTTTTATGGTTGGAACACAGGTTTTATAATCATGTGGGAAAAATTGGTGGTCCTCCATGAAGCATTGGCTGACACATGATTATAGCATGGTCTTTCCTAGTTGTGCACAGTTTAAAAAAATATCCAAAAAGTGGATCTAGGTTGAGATTAATTTTATGCCCCAATTTTTTCCCCAAATTGAAAGTAAATTAATATTTCTTCTGACAAAAGGGTATATAGTATTACCCCCATTTAATTGGATGTTATATGGAGGCGTTTATTGGTGTGTTAATGTCCAATTCTCCTTGAAAGTCAATGTTTATGGTATTTTTCATGGTTTTTATTAGATCAATTTCCTTATATATATATTTTCTTCCTTATAACTTGTTAATTATTAATAGATTTATGGTTTTTATTTCAATCATGGTTATAATTGCCTCTTTTTATTCTTGGGAAAAGGATTTCTGCTATATTTTTTGGAGATTCAACCATGTTTTGTGGCTATTTTTTATGAAATTGTTCATTGTTGCAATATTTTTTGAGGTAGGTGTCTTTACTCTCTATTCTATTATTTGGAACACTAAGGACTAATTTAAAATTTATTTTTGGTGTGAATTTTATTTTTAGATTTTGTGAGATAAATGAAGGAAACCCTCTAATGTGAAAATCTATGAAATTCTGAAATTGGGTGTTTCAGTGGAATGCATAAATCCTCAACAGATTTTATAATGTTGATTTTAAAATCATCATTTTATTTTGATGCATGTAAAAAATGGATTTCAATAAAAATTTTCTTAAATATTTTGTTGGAAAACAATTTTCAATAAATTTTTTCTTTTAATTAAATTGTTTGTTGTTATGTTTTTTATAAACTTATTTTTTAATTGAAATGAATGAATTGGAAAATAAAATGTTGTATTGGCTTTTGGATGTCTTGAATGGTCAATAATATGTGAGTGGGGTTATGGAAAATTGAATGAGTAATGCCTACATGTATATTTTGAAATGATTATACGAATTTTTTGGGAGCATTCCCTGAAAATATGATTATATGAGAAAACATTTTTGTTATTGAATTGTTGGGATTTGTAATAATGTATTAAACTATATTATATAGTTTTTATATAAATTGTTTTATATAAATATTATGACATGTTCTATCGTAGTGGTTTGTATAGGTAAGTCATTTTTGTAAAAACTACTGACTTTCATTCATCACCCCTTGAGTGGTACTTCAGTTCTTTTGCAGATATTGTTCATTTGGACACAAAAAAAAGTAATGTATCACTTATTTTGTAGTACATAATGATAATTAGACTATTTTGTGGAGTTGGATCATGGATCCTGTTGGATCACTAGTGTTATGTGGTTATCATTGGGGTTTTAAAGGTTTTTTCTTACACTATGTACTATGTTTTTTTGGAGTCTTCCATGGTGGTACTCATTTTAATTTTTATTTTGACATAAATTGTGTTAATTTTAGTTTTTTTTACATAGTAATCATGCATTATGTAGTGGTTTATTTGGTTATGGAATGTTTTATTGAGTAGTTTTATTTTTAATTGAAAAATATCCACCATATGTTACTAAATACCATTACATTTATCTCCAACCATTAGTGTCTTGGGGATGTTTCATATGGACTTGTTCCTTCGGCCTTCTCCAGAAAATGATCAGGGGTGACATGTTACGACAATGTTATTTAATCTTATTATGTATGATAATATTTTTCCAATATATTGAGGTGTTAATGTCCTTACGATTCTTTTACAAGTTGACAAGGTTGTTTTAATGAATAATTATTCTTTTAAAATTCTATGGTTAATTAAATAAAGTATTTTGATGTAATAAAAGTGGTATATCTCTCATGAATTTTCAATGTTTTTTTACTATTTTCATTTCCATGAACATATTTTTCCAAATATTATTGTTCATTTAGGATGATCTATTATGATATATTCTACCGTATTATATTAAGTGGTTTATGATTATTTTGACTTTGGATATGATATTTTGATACCATTCACCATATTACATGTAATTGTTTTTTATTTTTTAAACAAGACAGGGAAAGTTGTTTTCATTTCATATGTATATGTTGTTTATTTTCACCACATTCATATGCTAAATCCATTTGACTTAGTAAGTTGTTGATGGGGCCTACTATATCACCATGATACATCACTAGTTCTCAATAGACAAACTGTATTTGTGTTTTTCTAAGGACATACACATTTATTTTGAGATATCTTGGCCAAGTCCTAAATGATATATTTCAGATGTCTATTATTAAACATTCCAAAATAATGAGATTAGTTAATTATTTCCATGTGATTATTTATTTAATATAATTTTCATGAATATTCATTGAAGCTAAGTGAATTTTTTATATGTAATTTTTGGATAATTTTTTAAACCGCCCATTTTATGATCATGTTATTGATTATAACGAATGTGGTTTAGTTATTTACCATTGCATAATTGTTACTGATTAGCTTCCGTTGTATATATAACCTTAAATCTTATCTGAGCTCACCCATTTCTTATGTTATATATTTTCATGTATGCTAAGATATATATTATATGAGATATGAAATGTAAATCTATGAGTCTAATGATTTTTTCAATGATATTCCAAAGTTTTTTTTTATATATTTCCACCATAATGTATGATTCGTGTATGTATCTATTTTTCCAATACTACAAAACTCTTCGGTCCTTAGGGATATGATCATTTGAACCAAACACCTTTGAAATAAGTTAACCCCCAACTCTAGGCCAATAGGGTTGGGTTGTTTATAGTTAGTATTACTATAGGTTTAGTAGAAACTTTTGAAACTAGATTTAGAAAAAAAATTATATTATGAAATGTAACCAAATACCAACATTGAGAATATTACCAAAGTAACTAAAAATATGTTTTTGAAAGTATATATACTTATATTATCAATTTCTGTTAAGAGTTTTACTTTTTGAAATGAGGAATTATGATTCATAACCTATTCTATTATATTTAATTATTTTTAAATTGAGCCATGTATAAGGAACATAAAAAGTATCAACACAAAAATTCCATGAATGGATTTCCCTCCTATTCAAGATAATTATGTTAGGGCAGGAGTTGAAACTTGTGTTGACCAAATTATAACAATACTAGGAAAACATAATTATGTTATGAACAGTAAAATTACTCGTATAGAGCATCTTGATATAAAATGTAGAGGAAAAAATTTAAGATCGATTCATGAGACAATAATCTCTATAAATAAATGGTTGTATTAATCCATTTTTAGTGGAGAAATGGAGTTGTAATTTTTAGAATATTTTTCACACATTTAGAGTAATAAATTGGATAATGTTTTCATTGTAGCTTAACACCTCTCAGGATATACATTTAAATAGTGGTAATTGATTCAAAACATGATGGATGAATAAGAAATATAAAACATTAAAGGAAAATATTGTAAGAAGTTTTTTTAAAAAATATTTCTATTCGAAAATTGTAACCAGATCTGAGAGGTAATTTGTGGGACTGATGAAAAAGAAGGTAGATAATGTTGCAAAGTATGAACCCTAATTCACATGGTTATTACAGCATACAGTGGATAATGTACATCATCCAAAGATCACTATTGATCGATTCTATGATGGGTTAAAATTATTCCTCTTAAGGGAACTTGTCTCCCAAACATTCTCATTATACGAAGATATAGTCTCATGTCCTATCAAGATTGGGTAATATTTATCTAATTCTTGTGAAATTAAGGGATACGAAAACAGAAAGAGGGTGGCAGAGTAAGGAATGGATAAAGAGAAGCAAAAAGTTATTTTATGTCATGTGATATTTTAGAATGAAGCAACTCGGTACATGATAAAAATAAAAAGGAGTTTTCTATAATTGTGGTGAGAAAATTCATCATGTTAATGATTTAAATGGAATGAAATACGGTAAAAAAATCAATGATACAATTATAAGGATTTAGGAAACTATGTAAATTATTTTTCAAACCATCGATGAATCTATCCCCAAAAAAGTCTAAGGTAGAATGGATAAGAATATATGATCACAACATCTGATCTTTAAATTACCTACCACCACAAGTATCCAATACATCACATTGATGAATTCATTTATCAACATCATAGATCTTGATATTTTTTATGATTGTTATTTGTCATGCATGTCCTTCATATTCATGTAAAGAATGATAAAATTCCAAATAAAAAATTTCATATGAGGTGTGGACATTACAAATTTATAGTAATTCCATTTTTATTGACTAATGTAACATTAGTTTATAAAGATATAATGAACATTGAATTCAACTAATATCATCATGATTTATTTATTCTATTCATTTATGATTTTATGGTGTATTAAAAATTTGATTATGACAATAGGAATCACTTAAGGATCATTATTTGGACTCCTACAAAGAAATAAATTTATGTAAAATTTGGAAAGTATGAATTATATCGTCACAAAATTTATTTAGCCATATATTATTCATGATTGGAATCTCTTATGATATTGTAAATATAAATGAAATCCATGAATTCCTCACAGTAACTATCATAACTTATGTAAGTAGTTTCCATTGTTTAGCAGGTTGTTATCAAAATTATCTTCGAAAAAATTCTTGATTGGATAACGCATTATCCAATCTCAAATTTAATGTGGTTAAGTTCATATATAAAACATAATGTGAATAAATTTTTGATGAATTGAATGGGATTTTTCTAAATTCTCATATAATGACTTTACCACCAAGAAATGGTGGATTTTTTATAGTGATATGTCAAGGAATGTAATTGGTTGAAGATGTTGTAGAATGACAGACTAATTACATATAGATTATGGTATTTAAAAATAAATGCACCAAACTATCCAACTCATGATCTTGAGTTAGGATCAGTAATCATTCCTTTGATTGTATATAGGATATTTCTCTATGGTGAAATATTATATATATATATATAAATTGTTCAAAATAGTTTTAAATATATATTATAACAAAAAAAAACTCAAAATAAGGCAAATGAGATGACTCGAGCTTGTCAAGGATTAAAATTTCCCAATACACTACCACCCAAGGATGGTAGATATTGTAACATAATCTTTAAGCCTAAAGGTTCATGGACTTCTTTACAAAATGTGGATTTGTGGAGACATTATGTCTATCGATATATTAAAAATGGTTATGGGAATTATTATGGAAGGGTAAACATCACTATATTAAATGTTTATGAACACAAATTTATTATATATGAAAAAAAGTTCTCAGACCAATGAAGAGAATTTCCCTGATGCTCCAATATCAATTGTGTCTGATTTATATCCATGAATTACAACATAATTATGGAGAATTCCTCATATGTCCCTTGATTTCAGACATTATTTGAGCACCGCATATCACCCTCAAAAATTCAGGTAGTAAGAATGGGCAATCCGTACATTACAAAAAATGCTGAGGTCTATCTCACGAAACATTTAATGTATATGAGATCATTATTAATATATGATATGAATATCTTATGAAAATAGTTTCTATTTATGTATTAAAATGGAACCATAGGAATTATCGTATCGAAGGATACGTCAAACACCAAATTATTGGGATGAAGATGGTGAATGAAAGCTTGTAGGACCAGAACATTGGGATGAAACAATGAAAAATGAAAATACTATTCAAACCCATATTAATGAATCTAAATGTATTAAAAATATATATGATGAAAACAAAAGGAATGATTAGAAATTTCAAGTCAGAGATAATATTTTATTTATGGGATCTCCATGGAAGGGTGTAAAAATATTCTATATGAAATGAATTTTAAGATACATGTACGATAATCCTTTTCAAATTATAGAATTAATTGAAATTGTTTCTTATCATTTTGAAAATCCACCTTGCCTTTCTATGTAAACATTGTGTCACATAACATATTAATAAATAAGTACATGCAATACCCAACACATGTTATTAGTCATTAAGAAATATAATTGGAACATAATTTATCATATAGTGGTGATCATATCCATATTCTAGACACTAGAGAACAAGTCTTGAGGAATGAGAGTTGTCATCCAGCAAAGGCACTATGTAAAAATCATGAAATATAAGATGGGATGTGGGAACCTATGGAAATTTGGATGAAGAACAACCAAATTTTTTTTATGATGTCATATACATTAATGTTAGATGATGAATTTTTTTTATAATGAGGGAAGAATTTAACAACCCAATTTTTTATATTCCGTTTATTAAAATAAATTTAATAGCTTGGGTTTCCCGCAACACTATGTTCCAACGCAGCACAGTCTAAAAATAATTGATTGTTATAACCTACTAATTAGAATTTTAGGAATGAATGTTATTAAACACATTATAAAATTTATATATTTCATCAATGTTTTTACATTCTTCCAATTTTTTTAAAATGAATTAGATTAGAATGAATCCAAATATACTCATTAAAGGGGAATATTTTTTGAATGAAAGTTTTACTATCGTTTAATAGAGAACTTATTTAAAAATTAAAATTTTAAACTATTTAAAATTCTATTTTAAAAAATAAATTTCAATTTGAAAGGGGAATATAAGAATTTGCATTCTTTTATTTTATTCAATTTTTAATAGGTTCCATTTTTTATGAATGGAGAATGAAATACTGCATTTTAATTAAAAACTACATTTTTTAAAATTAATTAATATAGTTATATAGTATTTTAAATTATTTATAACGTATTAATAGTTTAATTATTCATCATATAATCAAATTTCAGTAATTTCAATCAATTTCAAAATGATTTTAGATATGAAATCATTTTAATCTTTTGAACAATTAACCTTTAAAAACTCGATGTTTCAACCCATTTTAGGGAAAAAATTTAACATAAATTCTATATATTCAGTGAACATAGTTATTAAAATTAGAATAAATATTTTTTTAAAAATCCAAATTAAGTAAATAGGTCCCCTGTAATTTTGTACTATATTAATAATAACTTTAATAAATTTTATTAATACAAATAATGGTAAATCACGTAATTAAGGGTAGAAATAATGTTTTAAATATTATTAATATACCCTAAAACATGTCTCAATTTGTATTTAGGAGTTATTTTCAATAAAATCATCCTTCTACCTATTTTTTTGGATCTTGGAGGAATGTGGATGACCTTAGTCCATTTTAAAATTTTTATTTTAATGAAATACTGATATGTCATTCCCACATTTTTAAAAAGTATTAATTTTTTTATTAGATTATTTTGAAGGTTTTTGGAAAATTAATATTAATATAAAAGATTTAATTTTAATCATCATCCTGGTAATTTATTTTTATTTTTTATAAAATAATCAATTACCTTAAAGGCTTTCATAAAGATGATATTGCAATTATTTAATTAAATAAAATATCATATAAATGATATTAAAAATATTAAAATGAATATAACATGAGATAATAAATTTATAAAATAATTTTATAGTTTATCCTAAGTTATAAATCATGTATGAATTTTTTTTTGATCTTATATTTTGTATCAATTTTTTTGAATGTCATGAAATGAATAGCGACTAAATTGACATTTATGACATTTAAAAATATACAATTTTTATTAAATGATCTAAAATTAAGAAAAATATAAAATTTGTAAAAATGATTAAGATAATGTTTAATATGTCATTATTTATATATTTATGATTTTTTAGAATTTTAGAGTAACTATATTGACCCTTAATCAGTTAAAACACAAGTTATCATGGTACGAGCTAAAGGGGTTAAATAATGGTTAATGAAAAAAAGACATGGCTAAGAATATGACCTAAACATGTATAAAAATCAATGGTTGAGTTTATTTAGACCCATATTGATCATTTAATCTAAATAACTCTCTTTTTATACATTTTCATGAAAATTAATTTATATTAATATAATATTTGTGGGTTTTTATAAATATCCCCTCACATCAATTATAAAAGGACACAACATCACTCATCTCCACAAAATATTTGTGCACTACATCTAGACCAAACCCTATAAATTTATCCTAAAAAAATAATCATACATGTTATATAGGTTCTAGTATTCCGAAACTACCATCTCAAGATCAATTAAAATGAGATATAAAGGATTTCCACTAAAGAAGAGGTAATTGTTTTATCAACTCATTCAAGATCATTTATTATTCAACATACTCTTTAGGAGTTTTTTCCATAAGAAATTAATAGATCTAATATCATATGTATTATTATATTTAATTATTATTATCTTAAAATTTTATTCCACCTTTTATCCATCCTATAAAAATGAAACTATTTTGTGTGAAGATGTACGTCTTATCATCTCCAAGTCGAGGTGTAATTTGTTTTTCACCAACACATTATTTGGATGGGTATAATTGTTCATATAATGGATATAAATAATAAATAATAAATTATATTCATTTTTTAAAAATTAATATTCCATAAACAGTCATACTCATTCTCCAAGAATGAAATGATATCATTTCTCGTGCGTATGTACGACCTACCATATCCACTATATGACACGTTTAATTTTCCATGTTCAATATTAAATAATGTTTAACAAAATTATATAAGGAATAAATATGATATATTTGACCTCAATACCACTATTAATATGAATTAAGTATATCTTAATGATAAGAATCATGTCTTACATGATTAAATGTGTATATGAAAATGACGCAGTTAACACCCGAAACATGGGTAATAATGAATTATTATTAACTAACACGGGATGAATAATATTAAAGGATAATGTATTATATCATAAATATGAATATGGTTCATTTATAAATTAATTAAATTATTTAATACATTATATATGAGGTTAAATCATGTTCAACTAATGGAAAATACAAGGTATGGGATTTTTTATCTAATTTATTCCTACTAGACACATGACCTACATAATACTTTTTTCTTTTATGTGATGTATATACTGGACATCAATGTATTTTATGAATATTATTCTAAATGTCATTATATTTTAATAATCATATAATTTAATATTTTTCTTGGGGGATATTATTCTATAGATTATAAAATGGTAATTGTTATTTTAAAATTTCATTATTATTCGGGATTATTTATGTTGGAGTCTCCACTAGGGAAAATTTTTCCCTCATATCCAATTATTCCAAAAAAATTCAATACTATTTTTAATATTACACAAAAAATGATTAGAGTATTTTTACCTATGTTCAACCATTTATAAAATGGTTTTAATTGAATATTTTTGTAGTTTCTGAAATGAGGTACCATATTAATTTTTCGAAAAAATTACTTATTTAATTATTATTTAACTTATGTAGAATGATAGGTTATTTACCCCATCCCATTGTCTGAATGTATGGAATCGTTATTTACCAGTTTTCAATTTTTTAAAAATAATTTTTTAAAATTTAGCATCCTTATAAACAAAAGATTTAAATTTTATTAAGGGGTATTTATCTCAAGAAATTTCAATTATTTTATTATAGAATTTTAATATATATCCACATTATTTCTTTAATTTTACGCTTCACCATGGTTAATCTATTTTGAATTAATATACAATATTTTATTAAATTGTTTATGACTAGATTTATTATGGATGTCATATTTTATACTACTCACCTTATTACATTGAATGGTGTGTGATTATATTTACTGATTGGGGAAGGATATTTACATTTCATATGTGTATGTTATTAATGTCTCACTACATTCATATGATGAATTAATTGGAGTTAGTATATGATAAGAGATTCCCTCTATAACCATTTTATGGATAGGTATGTCTCATTAGACAAACCAAATAGGTATTTGGTCGAGAGCTTACACAAATATTTTCATATTTCATGGTCTAGGCCTCGATAAAAAATTTCATATGTAGAGTATTACATATCCCATCATTACGGGATTGCTTTGTCAATTCCATGTCATTATAGAGATATTATAATTTCTATGAATAAATTTTCTAGATCAAGGGATTTTTGATAAGGAATTATTTGTTCATATTTTTATATCTTCTATATTACACTCATGTAATTTTAATTATATGGGCAGCAATTCAGTAATTTTTCAGTCCATAATTGTTATTGCATAGCTTCCGCTATATATATACACTTACTAAACATCAGGGATCACCCCTTTATAATGTTTTATTTTTTCCAAGATTTCAATATATATATATATAGAATAATATGTAGAGTAAATCATAGATACTTATTGTGTTTCCAATAAATTGTTTATTCTCTATTTTATATTTTTTTCATAATGTACGATTAAAGTATGTATCTAATTTTCCAAATCTAAAAAACTATTATGTCCATTGGGATATGATTTTCCGTACTTAGGACTATTGTAATATAGTAGCCACAAACTCTGGGATATTGGGGTCGGGGTATTTACATGATTCTTGGTATTTTTACTTTCGGAGGGTTAGATTATTCTATTAAATAACTGTTATTTTATATTAAAATCCTACCACATTTTTGTGGAATTAATTATAAAGAAAATGGTATATAATTAATGTTTTAAAGGATTGTTATGGTATATAAACAAAAAAAATCTTTTTAATGTTGTAGTGGTTTCGGTATTTTGCTCTATTACCTTTCAACTTTAACCCGCTACATTATTTTACTAATACTGGAGTACGTCTTTTTTTAACATAAAAAAATTTCATTTCCTAAAATATTAAATGAACTGAAATTTTTTTTAATTCATGATTCAAAATATGGAATCCATTTTTTTAAATTTAAAAAAAAATATTATAAAAAATACATTTAATATTAAACTATCAAAACACAATGAAAATTGTTTTTTAGGAATAATTCATTTTGAGCCCAGAAATTTACGTATACCAATATAAAGTATAATGACTATTTAAATGAAGTAAATTATATTATATAGAACTAAAAAATAAATTATGCTACATTGAAAAGAATTTAAAATCATAAAACTAATTTTAAATAAAAAAATAATGAATGTTTTTTAAAATTTTTTATTTTATTATTATTCATTGAAAAATTAATCTTTTGAAAAAATTATAGGAAATTTTTTCTTATAGAATTTTTACATGATGATTATAGAAATGATTTACATTTTATCCAAAAAAAATATAATATAAAAAAATATTTATATTTATTCTCTCATAGAAAGAAATAAAAATAACTTTTGGAATAAAATATAGTTATGATGAAAACAATGAATTAACAAAAAATTATGTACATATTCACAATGAATTAATTATTAAATTATCAATTATTTTGAGGGTAATATATATCTTAATGTAGTCAATTATATTCATTCCATCAAATTGAATGGATATGTTATAATGTTTGACTTAAAATAATAATATTTTGGAGTATTTTAAGCTTGGTGATCTTTGAAATGTATGTTATAGAATATATTAAATTTATTTAATGAAGAGACACACACAATAAAATCATTTGGTGTCACATTCTATCCCTTTAAAATGTTTTTCCCTCAAAATTCATCCCTGATATACCAATATATGATGATACATTGACCTCATCAAATCATCAGGATCCCATGTTTCTTTCTAAAATTTGTGGTTTCACAAAAAATCAATAACCAGGACCATGGTAATATTTTTTAGAACTTTAAATCCATGATCTATAATTTAAACATATTATTCTTGTTTTGAATGATCGTAATAAACTATTAAGACCCATGTTTTCATTACATGTGAAGGATTAGGTGTGTACATTCTTAGGAGAGAGATATAGAACACATCTTGAACTTATGAAAGATTTTATGGAATATCAAATCTATTAGCTACCATCCTGATACAATCAAAAATGTAAAAAAAATTTAATCCTTTCAATTTGAAATTTTGATTCAAAATAGAATAATGGAGGTTTGATAATTCCATTGAGGTGAACCTACATCATAAAAGGGGTCAATAAAACATTATATTAAAAGAGAATGTAAATGTAAATGATCATCAAAAAATAGGGATTTTGATTAAAATAGTATTAGTTGAAATTAAAATATGTAAATGTAAGAAGAGTTTAACATTATTGTTATGATGTAGAATGAGAGATAAAATAGTCCTCATAATGTTAATGATAATAATACAATAGACCAAATTGGTCTAAAAAAAGTCAATGATATCATCAGGAATGAGTTTAATAGGATAACATTTAATTTCAATATCTTCTGAAATGATATACTTACATGATTTTAAATAACTCATAAAATCTCCCTCTTTTGTTTTGTGTTTCTAAATTTCCACTTCATATCATACTCCATGAAAAAAAATTCAAATTTAAATTCCTGGAGAGCTAGTGGATCATAAGATCTATAATGGGATGAAAATTCATTCTTTATGTATCTAATTATCATAAAAAATTCATGAGCATCTGTCATCTAATAAACATAAAATAGAATATAATTATATAATAAATTTATTTTTGAAACCTCATCAAAATTTCAATGTAAAAAATTTCTTAAATGGTAACCCTTATAAATTATCCAGAAACATTAAATTCAAAAACATTAAAATGAACGTCAAAAAATTATAAAAATAAAATTATCATTAATTGACCAAATTTTTTTTGCATATTTTAATCATCCCAAAAAATGTGATTATAATTTTCATGTTTTCTATTAAAACATGGTAATAACCAAAATTACAATAAACCATTATTGAAAACAAAAATGCTACCAAAAAATAACTCTTTAATAATACCATAATTCAAAAAATCTATAAAATCAATCCATAAACCAAATTTTCAACCTATTACTAATTAGTTCCAATTCCATCAGTACTATCCCATTTATTTTACCAAAATTAAACATATCGTTATCTTATTAACATCAAAACAACATGCACATTTAAAGGCCTATTGTTCCCTTAATCATGTGTTCTCAAAAATATCACATTACCCCTACAATCAATTTTCTGGGTTACCATAACCATTCAACAAATACATTGAAATACTTAATGGATAAATAATAGTGAAACAATCATTAGATTATTCAATATTCCATAAAACTATAAAATTACTTCTGCAACATTATTCTTGAATTCCAATACATAAGAACTCAGTCATTTAACTTTTTTCTTAAACCATTAACTATGATTTTATGTTTTATTATGTAACATTTATCCAAATCATGTGTCATTCATAGTCTCATAAAAATTTAGAATATAATAATTATTAATACAAAATTTCTGATTATCTTTAAGATATTTTCCACTAGGGAATCAATTTTCATAATTTTTATACATTCCACATTTAAAACATTTAATTTATGATTATGACATAGGAATACTATTATTTCCATTTAATGTGTTTAACAAACCATTCAATTTTCCTTTAAAATTACAATTTTTGTTTCATTAATTTGCACAGCAAATGAATCTTCTAGTTCCATTTAAACATTATCCATGATTTCTCTTCCCACATGCATTTTCTGAGGAATATCAAACATTATTTCTCCTATATTCACCATTAAACTCTGTCATTCCCTTATTAAATGTGTTAGTAAACTATCCAAAGTTGTAATTATTGATCATATTATGAGATTTATTACTATGAATAACAACATGGTTTTGCCTTTTGACTATTATTTAATGTTGTTATTTAGGAGGTAGATCATTCCATTTTTCCATAATATTCACCATTAATGTAAATTTTCCTCATTCAATCCATTATGTAAAAAAACCAAAGTGTTGTAAAAAATAATCATTGTGGGAAACAACATAATCAAAAGAATTTTTTAATAAAATATCAATATATGACTCTTTAGGTTTAATCTTACGGTTTTATAAATCATTAGTAAAACTATAGTATTGAACCGTAGACTTACTCATAGGTTTCATACTATGGGTTTCTTATAATAGATTTCCAATTTTCAATAATCCTTTCATTGATACCAACTATAACAACACAATCACTTCATAAATATATATTACATCTAAATATATGAATATTCAATACATAACATAAAGAACCATGTCATATCATTATGGGGTTATTGTCTCTTGGAACATGAGAAAAATGGTTTATAAAACATATACCTCATATACCTCATATTTTCTCATAACTTGAACCCTTATTGACATATATTACTTAAAAACATTCTTAATATCATAGAGAAAAGAAAAATACCAGAAATGTCCACCCATATAATAGGATTTTAACCACTTATTAATGTTAAAACAAAATGTATAGGTAAGACGGGTGGGGTTAGACCATTGGATGTGACCTCATCCATCAAGAAAAAAATTTACATGTCATAATAGGACATGAAATTTCCATAATCATAATAATAATAATTTTCCCACTCTAATTGGTACAAAACCTCATTGAAGATATTAGGAATATTTTCATTTATCATAACTGATAACATAGTATATGATAGGGTTGTAATAGTAAGGGGAGTATTAGAGTAGTCTTTCACTAGTCTTCTCTTTGAGGGAGAATGATTGAATCCTTCACTATCAGTCACCTTTCCATTTCCGATTAATAATGCCTCTATAAAGGAGGTATGACCCATACTTCCAACTTCCTTCATAGTGGCCATGAATCCATCCCTTTTGAATATATGATATTAGCACACTTCTATGATATTCTAGAAGAATTCATTATTTTTATTGAAATCCTAATGACAGTCAATATATTTATTCCCATCATCCTCAATGGTACCCTAATGGGTGTGAATACACTTCACAGAACCAATTCTCAGATCACAAATAGATGTACCCACTGGTACAATAATAACTGACATGTATATATGAAAGTCATCACCACCCATTTCTAGAAATGTGTATCCATCAACAAGTTCTCATCCAAAACAAGACTCATTCTATTCTTTTTCATTGACTTACCATGATGCCAGTTAGAGTGATGTGTCATCACCTAGGAGGATTTATATACCTTCTCAGACACTGAATTCATTCCAAAAGCACCTCAACAATCAATATTATTCATATTATTATACAACATCAATTTCTTATTACAAGACATCTCATGGTTCCCTTTTATAAGGAAATATGAACATACCAAATTTATACAACATGCATCTTTGACATGTCCAATCACATGATAATATGAACAGTAATGATGGATTCTCTCATATTCCACCATTAGAGGGATGTCATCATCAAATTATGAGAAAAAATATTTTTATTCAAGAACATAATTAGTCAAATACCCATAACACCCTAATAATGATCCCAAATAATTCTACATTAGTGGAACATTAGATTTTAATGAGAATACCAACATCATAAAAAATATAAATTAGATTCTTGGGATGAAAAAGAATCTAATTTCTAATATTTTTAATCCAATATTGGGCATTATAATGTTTTAATAAAAATAGATTCAATTGAAAACCCCATTCCTGAAATAATATCATACCAATCATTAATGAACTCGATCTGATCTACATGGCCATGAGCTTTAATTCATTTAATGTGAAAATTATGTGAAGGAAACCCCGACCCGTGGGTATACATTCTCAGTCTGATGATTTTCATAAATATGTTATATTTTTCATAAAAGAGGCAACATTCCATATCATTCCACCTTCATAGAGGATGATCCTATCAGATATTGAAAACATAAAAATCTTAATTAGATAAAATATTTATTACATAGTGGAAATCACTATAGTATACTATACATTCCTTACAATCTGGTTAGGAAAATCATCCTTCAAACATGTTAAATGTATTCATCTTAGATCTTTATCAGCATCTACAAAACATGACATTCTAAGAGCAGTGCATTATTTTACACAACCTTCCATTTTTGATAATTGTGTATAACTAACATGACACTTCCCAGCTCCGTATCGTAGAGACACATGATCATCACATCAAGAAATAATAATGGATTCTATAATAGACTCATCATGAAAAGTGTTATACATATCCAACCCTAACCTCACCAGTGGGGAGACATGCACATCAAAACCCACCATAATTACTAAAACAAGTCTACTTCTATCTATGATGCATAATTTTTCGGTGACCATAGATTCATGAAATCCAATCTTGTCTCTATTCGTTGACGGGTGACCAGATCTGGTGATATTTGATGCTACAACCTGAGATTTGTAGACATGGCAATCTCCAATAATCATAGTCACATAAATCATGGTCATGTTCTTGATGTTGATGTATACCATCGTCTAAAGGGTACCTGATATGGTTTTCAATGATGATACTAACTGATGAGTGTAGATTCACACAACAGGCATTCTATATTTATAAATGTTGTATGCCTCACCATCCTTCTTCCCATCAGGCATGGCCGCTCTACCATAAGCCACTGTCGGCAGGTGGCCACTGGAAAATAGCATGAAACCAAAAAATGGGGCACCAAAATGAGGGGAGGAAAACCATGTCACCATCGTGGAGATTCCCAAATCATTTCCCCTAGACCTGGGTTCCCCGCCACCTTTTACAATGCGAAAAGAAACATATGATAGGGTGAGATCAGGTCCATAGTTAGGATTAGAACATGAGATATTAAATTCAATTATAAACATAAAATATGACTATATACATGATACATGATTTATTAACCTTTGATCGATGTAGGGATTGAAGGTTAGGTATAATAATAAATGAAATTAAGAAATGTTGTTTGAGAAAATTACCTCTTGAATATCTCCACCTTGAAGGACAAATTAAGGAACATGGAAGTAGTATTTTAGTGAGACTATTAGCCCATGTATCTAGGGAGAGTGATGAAGAGAGTTTTTTAAATATATATGGAAGGAATCAAAAATGTTGAGGTGAAATTGGGTGGTGAGGGGTGATATTAATAATTTATCTGGGGTTTCATTATGTGACTGAATAATGAATATTTTATATTTAAAGGAAAAGACATTTGAATGGAAAAAATTATAATGAATTTCTCTTATGATTAATGTTTTAAATGATGGATATGGTATATAAACACATCAATGACCAATATAGTCTTCTATTTTATATTTATTTTATTCATTAACATTTTATCATTAACATGCTACATTATTTTACCTATACTGTGGTAAAGCTTTTTTTACCATGGTAACTTTGTAATGCTTAAAAAAGTAAATAATCATATAACCTAATCTAGAACTCATGGTTATGAACAAGGAATCCGTTTTTAATATATAAAAACACATAATATTAAAAATTAAATTTAAAATTAATCCATCAAAATACAATGAAAAATAGTTTTTTTTAAAAATATGTTTGAAGACAAAAAATGTTCTTATACAAAAATAAGGTATAATTATTATTTAAATTTAATTAATTAGATTATATTAGGATAAAATTTAATAAATTTACTATGAGGTAAATTTAAAATCATCTAATTAATTTTTAATTTAATGAAAATTAGAGTTTTTTAGAAAATGTTATTTTTAACTATTCACTGACAAATTAATCATTTCATAAAAATCAAAAAAACTCATCCTAAAAAAATATTGACAAAATGATTAAAAAAATTATTTTCATTTTATCAATTAAAATTTCTTAATTAGTCAAAAATTAATTATATTAACTCTCTAATAGAAATAAATTGAAATCACTTTTTGAAGAAAATATATATTTGATGAATAAAATGAAGTTACTGAAAAATAATTTTTAAAAAATTAATACTTGTAATTAGAATAAAATCATTTAATGAAAAACACCTTGTTAAAATAACCAATTAATACTCATAAAATTTATTTCAAGAATAATTTTTAAGTGTGGAAAAAAATTAAATAATGAATTTTAGGATAATTTTTAATCTTTATAAGATGTCACACTAAAAAATCAAGAAAATCATAAGGTTAAAATCATAAATCCATTTTTTACTTGATTGAACTTTTTAAATATCCCAGATATTATTTATAAGCATTAAATGTAAATAAATGGGTTAAAAATGAATCAATGATTCATGTTATTACTAATTTTAAACATAAAATTTAATATACCCATTAAAAAAACTCAATTGGAAGATAAATTGTCAAATATTACAATAAAATTAAAACAAAGAATTAATCATTGAGAAATAAGATCATTTTCTTATCCACCAACTATTTTTGAAACTCATCAACTAAAAAATTAATAATAATTTGAAAATACAACCTCTAATTTTGGATAACAACACATTAATATAACTCTCCAATAAATATAACCTATAAAACATCCAATTACTTTAACAATAATATAAATATACTATTTATCACTAGAATTTATTAAAGAAACAATTTATAACTTTATATATTCAATTATGATAGACTATTTCTATGAAAACACCTTTAAATAGATTTACTTTTTTATTATGAAATATCAATAATTTTGCTCTCCTATGGATCCATTTTAATATCCAAAACATTGAAATAATTAGATATATTTCACATAATTTATAATAAAGTAAATTAATATGTAAGAGGAATTATTGACCCATTTCTAATTTGAGATCCACTAAATAATTTCATTTAATATTCTCTACATAACTTATTCGGTGTTGTGGAAATTAATTTAATCCCTATCTAACATAATACCATCCTAAAATAATAAATCAATCACACATTGAAAATAAATTTCATAAAAACTACATCAAAAAATAAAAACAAACATTATAAAATTGCATTCAAATATTGAAATCATGAGTGAAAATCACTCTATTATGTCATAATATGCAATTAGTATTCTAAATTATCAAAATATAAACAATCTTAAACATTTTCAAGGGTTACAAATAATTATCATTATAAAAAGTAAAATTCTTATAAATTATTAATTTTTAATACACTATAACACAGCCCATTAATTCAATTTAAATTAAAAAATATATATCATTTTAAAACAATTTTAGTGTGGTGAGTATAAAAATATATTATCATGAAATTTTCAAAATCATATTTTATAAACTATTACCTATTGAAAAATTGATAATAAAAAATTATTTTTATATAAACACATTCTATTAAATTACTAGAAATTACATTTTCTTATGAAATATAATATTTAATACTTTAAAAAACCAAATGAAATCAGATTATACATAAATATAACATTGCATTATCATATCACTAATTCAATCAATCATGATGTAAACTAACCTTTCAGACATTCCACATTATTTCTTATGTTTTCCTATATAAAAAACATCAATGGATTATTTATTCAGTTATATTATTACTCAAAACTATTCAGAGAGTTCACTGAAGGTTTATAAGATCCTTAAAATAAATTTGATATATATTGTAATGGACCGAACCTCTCTGGTCCTTTCCTTTGTTAAAATAGGATGTTTGAGGTGTTTTCAGAAGTCATGGTGATCCCCAACACTATTCCTATTTTCCAGAATGGTGAGGTTGCAACAGTGACCTTTTCTTTCCTTTTCTAAATTTTTGAGTTCTCTGAACTGTGTTTACAGAATGATAGGTGTAGAGTGTTTCCAGAATGGTACGTGTATAGTCTTTCCCTAACGTTAAGTGTACAGTGTTCCCAGAATGGTAGGCGTACAGTGTTTCAAGAATGGTAGGTGTACACTGTTTTCAGAATGGTAGGTGTACAGTGTTTCCAGAATGGTAGGTGTATAGTATTTCTTGAATGGTAGGGTGTACAATGTTTCCATCTTCCTATAGTTTTGCCCATTAATGTTACCTTTTATGTTAAATGTATTTGAAGCCCCGTTTTAAAGACTCTATGGCTGATTCAAATGTCATAACTCCTATATTAATTATTCTTATGCCTCTGGATGTTTTTACTTGGTCAAATCATGTGGTTTAATGCGATTTCTTTTAATGAAAAATCTAGATTATCTTAAATTGTTTCCCTAATAAATCATCAAAAGGGACAAGATATCTTCCTTTCTTGTTCTCTGGTGTGAGGCGATTGGACCTTTCCTTCCATCCCGAAGGAATCGTGAGATCAAAATTTTCCCAGTGTATTGGTTTTCTTTACGTCCTTCTTACTGCAAGTGCATCCATATTTCGGTGCAAACAATTTGTATCGATCATTCTTCGATATAAGGTATGATCTATCATCATTCTTTTGGGTTCGTCAACTTCTGTTTCTCCTTTCCCTGTTATGGTATATCATCTCCATACTTATAATAGAGTTTTATTGGGATTATATTGGTACAGTCATACAAAAACTTCCTAGGGTGGATACAATTGTCACAGTAGGAGGCGATCATGATTCTTTGTGTGGACCATTATTGTATAAAGAACAACAAGAACAGTCCGAGGTATGTGATTTGTTTCTTATATCTTCTTTTATGTTCAACTGTATCGTTAGAATTTTTTATCCCACTGGATGGCAATGGAAGTGAAATATAAAATATTTGAACCATATAAATAAATTTATATGGATCTTATGTTTTTTCCTATTGTTTTTCTAGATATTGTGATTACTATGCTTGATTTTTTTAACGTTTTATTTTGATTTAAATTATTAAATAATATAAACTGGGATTATCAAATCTGGTATGTAAGAAATGATCTTATCTATAATAATCACTATTTTAGTCTCAATGCTGGAAAAGATCGAATTCTCATTGCGATACATGAAGCTGCATCAATTCAAAAATATTGTTGTAGCAATCATATTGGAGACTTCGAGATCCTCAGACGTATCCGTGTCCCGGGTATTTTCCCGAAGATCAAGCAACCCTTTGAAGTATTCTGGAAACCTCCGATGCCAGGTTGGATTAAAGTGAATGTTGACGGCGCCTCAAAAGGCAATCCTGTACCTGCTAGTTGTGGGGCCATTTTCAGAGACTCTAATGACCATTGTCATGGTTTCTTTTATGGTGGGTGTGGGATCGCCTCTTCCATTGAAGCGGAGATGCTTGGAGTCATCCATGCTGTTGATTTTGGGCTACAAAGAGGGTGGCGTAAACTGTGGATTGAAAGTGATACTACCACCATTGTTCAAGCTATTTGGAACGGAGTTAGTCATCTAGCCTGGCTGCTTACTATGTGTTGGATGAACTGCTTGAATTTGCTTCAGGAGATAGAACACATTGCTACACATGTCTTCCGTGAAGCAAATGCAGTCGCTGATGCCCTTGCCAATAAAGGTGTCCACCAGAACATGACTTGGCTGGATGCGCTGCCAGCTGATTTTCATCACCTCTTTGAAAGAGATTGTAATAAAATTCCATCATTTCGTTTCATGTAAACTTTTGTTTCTTTTATTAATAAATGATGTTTCAGTCTTTGACCGAGGTATTACCCCAAAAAAATGAAGAGGCATGTAAACAATTTGGTTGTTACGGTAATTTGAGGTTAATCAAATTGGCGTAGTAAGCATGCTAAATTATTTGTGATAGATTACTGATTAGGTTCCTAAATTTGAAACTTACGAATAATAATTGGTTAATCGAAGATGGATTAAAGAACCGTTTGTTTGATAAAAAATAATTCCATGTAGGGTTTTGGGTTACCCTCTTGATTATTAATGGTCTAAGAGCCCAATTGCTAAGATGTTTGTTTTCATGCTGCTTGTGTTGTGAGGTCAGCCTGTATGAATATTGTGATAAGTGGGTGCATAGAGGCCTTTTGGTTGTGGCATAATATGATGCCTAGGTTGGCGAGATGCATCGGTTTATGAATGTGGGTGTCGGGGAGGACACAAGGGATGATGGAACATGTTGGATTTGACTATTTGGATGTTTCCTGATTCGTATTTGTTTTTTATGTTCTTTACTTCTCACCACTACAAAAGGAAGCTGGTCTTGCTTACCCTTTTTCTAAAAGAGGTGAATACATGTGGTGTATACCACATGATTTCCGTGTTTAGCTTCTCATTGGAGGATGGGTCTACGGTATTGCTATAGGAAGCAACAACTCGACGGGTTGTACCTCTACTCACCATGTTGACCCCCCTTGTGTTTAGTATCATAGAATCATTTTCTAGAATTCTTGGGTTTGTGTGAATGTTATTCTGTAATGAAAAATTGAATAAATGGTGTTAACCCATGGGGTTGGAGTTTTCAGTAACATAATGATGAGGTTGTAATTTTAAAGGGACATTTTTCGTTGGTTGTGATGAAAATGAATCATAATGTGGAATTGATATAGGTTAATTAATTCTTAAAGAATTAATTAATTTAAGGTGCAACTGATAAAAAGGGGATGAGATAATGTATTAATGCTCTTTAAATGGCTGTAAGCTTATAGAATACCTAGTCTTAGAAGTGTCAGCCCGATGTCTGAGAGATGTTATCTGCAGTTGAGTCTATGACTAGGTAATGACCATATTGTGGTTGTGAGCTATTTTATATTCTGTACTTTTGTGTTTTTATATGCAACTCCACCCCGTCAGTAAGGACTACTAACACCCCGAGGATTCTGAGCCCTGTGCATTGTTTTCCCCAACATTCCTGTGGGAGGATGGATGGATGACTACAAATTTTGGCCCTGATCTCTTTTCTTGATAGTTACATGTGATGGTAGGCACAATGGTTAGCTTTCCCCAGATGTGTGTGTAGAGGGCTGTAATGGATTCTGGTTATTCACACACATATATTTTGGATATAGTATCCTATGGACTACTATAGGTGTAACGTGTATAGGCTGGGATGGAATAAGGACTGTTACATGGTGTATGGGATGTCATGTCTTGAGGTATAATACCTATTGTATGATAAACATTATGCGAGATTTGTTGGCTCCCACAAACAACCGAGTAAATTTCTTATGTGGAAGTGTTTGTTTTGTTGAACAAGGTGCATATTGTGGGGTTCCCCCAGGTGTCTGCAGCAATCATTTTTAAAGATAGATTCTTAGGACATAAGACATTGCGGAAAATTGATAAACTAGTGGGGAAGTAGTAGCGGGGTAACCTTTGTATTCATTATTATATTCTATACTCTTGTATGAATTACATGGTGAGAGTAGCCATGGTGAGGTTGGGAACATCGTATAACTTTTTTGGTTACTAATTATTTTCACTGAGCATTAGAATTCTTTCTTTACTTTTGCATGAGAGTATTCGGGGAGGATACTAATGATTATATGGTTATACTCACCATATGTATATATAAACTATTTTTAGGTCACCTGGAGTAGGTTGGAGATGATGCTGGTTTCTAATAGCATGGGGTTGCAGAAGATGTTCGAGATCGTGGTTGCTGTTGTTTTTTACTTTCTTATGGGTACTTTCAGTTTTCCCCTTCCAGTTATAGTATTTTAACATGAAATTACATATGTGAACTTGGGTTTTCTTTTATATTTCAGTTCTGTCTTGGAGTTGGTTGGTTTTTATCTTATCTATCCATTCCCCATGTGTTCTCTAAGAGGGTAATTCCTCCCATTTGTGTGTTTACTATACCCTCGGTGCTAGTCGCCAACCGAGGGCCTACTGGAGGTGGGACTCAGGGTTCATTATCTCGCTTCTCACATTGCCAGACCAGGAGTGGTACACATTGTGGAGAGGGGGTCGTGAAAAGTGGTATCAGAGGTCTGGTTGATGGATATTATGATGTTTAGAGTTAGGAATAGGTGAGGTTGCATGTGTTGGTAGGGAAATAGTGTCATTCATGTTTTTAAAGTGATGTAAACACGGGTGACCGATTGAGACATAATCATTTAGGGCCCCCTATGATCTGATGTACGAACCTTTAAGTTTACAATGGCTACTAGATGAGTAGATAATAGTTACATGGTAGAGACCAATGAAAGGATCATGACTCATTCTTCATTGTGAATGTGTTATAATGGTTAGACCTTGGGATAGGTAAATATAAAATTATTAAAAGAAAACCATTAATTAATTAATGTTGACTCTTCCATATTCCGTGTTTAATACCCCTAACTGTTTATTATTTTATAGGTATGGATCTAGGTCGATGTCCTCATAATGATCGCTTAAAAGATGTCCAACAGGCTGTTCCATCAAATCACCATAGGGTAGAGGTTGACAATGATAGCACTTGGAGGAAGAAACTCTGAGAGTTTCTACACCAGAGTCTACAGAAGTACAGTGGCTCCGTTTAAGATATAGTAACAAAAGACTGGTTGAAGAGGGTTGAGATAGGATTTAGTTAGATATGTGCTCAGAAAAAGAACTAGGTGTCCTTGGTTATGATGATGTTTCATGGAGTAGTGAAGCAGTGGTGGTTCTTGTTCCTTAGGGGTCACAAAGAGTCATTTATATCATTGGAGGAGTTCTGAGACAAGATTAGGGTCATTTTAATTTCTTCGACTACAAAGGCATCTACTAGCCAGGAGATTCTTACCCTTCTATAGGGGAGCTCTAGTGTGTGAGAGTTTTGAATCCACTTCAAGAAACTTTTACAAAATGCTTCTCACCTGTTGCTAGATGAGGAGGCCAGGGCTAGGCCTTTCGAGGAGGCTTCACATTCAGAGATCCAGAGCCATATCACCCCATTTATGATGACGACATATCATGATGTGCTGGAGAGGGTAGAATTTGTCGAGGGGACTTTGGGGAGGACTAGATAATCACAAGAGGGGAGTCATCATGATTAATCATGAAGCAGAGCTATGGTCTAGGGTTCCAGGTTTTAAGGGAAGAAGAGTTTCCATTCATTCAGGGTAGGACCCATTCCTTCACATCTAATTTCTCTAGAGGAAAAAACTCTCAAGCCTATGCCAAGGGATCAGGTGCTTATTTTTCTTTTTCTGGTCGAGGACATTAGAAGCGGGAGTTCCTGAGCTTTTAGATCAGTCATCATGCACTAGGTGCTCTTCTCCAAGTTCCTCTGTTGAGGAATTTCTAGCCGAGGCAAGAGCAGTAGGTTGCACCAGCTTTAGATCAATAGATGTTAGATGTGGTAGACAGAGAACATCTCTGTGACACTCCCCATCTATAGAGATAAGAGTGTGGCTATGGTGGTGGTCATATTTTGGGTCAGAGAGGCTGGGGAGGAATTTGTGGTTGGCTTTATGCTCTAGCGTTGCCAGCTCCAGGCGAGCAAAACATCGCTCGAGGTACCCTATTCTTGTTTTCACCATGGTGTATGCCCTGTTTGATTCAGGATCATCACACTCTTTCATATCACATACCCTTGTGCATGCTTTTGGACTTGAGTTAGTGAGGCATCTAGTGCCTGTGGTGTTGAGTATGCTAGTTAGAGGCCGAGTTCACTTGTTTGAAGTATGTAGAAATTGTGAGCTAGTGTTGGGGAAACATCGCTCTTGGGATGATATTCTATGTTTACAAATACAACTATATCATTTCATCATCAGCATTGATTGGTTGTATTTAGTGTAGGCTATTGTGGATTTCCATAGGAAGAAGGTTATATTCTTTGATGTGGATTGAGAGCTAGTGGTTTTTGTTGGTGAGTGAGATCCTTGAATAGGTCATAGGAATGTACCATCCTTATCATCTATGTTGGCTGAGATTATGGGTATTTCTTCAGAAGTTTCGCATTTATCGTTTCTTAGGGTGATGGAAGAGTACATTGATGTCTTCCCATAAGAGGTTGTAGCAATACCCCCTCATTTAGAGGTCATGTTTGACATCGAGCTACAACAAGGAGAGTCTCCTATCACTATATCTCCATATTTGATGGCCCATTATATGTTACGAGAGCAACCTATAATGCTTGATGGTCTGTTACAATGAGGTTTTGTTTGACCGAGTGTGTCACCGTGGGGTGCACCAGTTTTGTTCGTGAAGAAGGCTGACTACATTTTGCAGTTGTGTGTCAATTATCATCACTTGAACAAAGTGACTATAAAAAATTACAATCCTCTTCCACATATTGATGATTTATTCTATCAATTGAAGGGTTAAAGTTGGTTCTCAAAGATCGACTTGCGGTCATGATATCATCAAATGCGAGTGAAGGATGAGGATATCATGAAAACAACTTTCTATTATTGTTATGGGCATTATGAGTTCGTTGTAATGTAATTACGTATGAAAAATTCTCTAGATGTGTTCCTGGGATTGATGAATGGTTTGTTCCATGAGTTCCTAGATATGTTCATGGTAGTTTTCATCGATGACATCCTTGTGTACTATACATCTGAGGAGGAGCATGCAGATAATATACACGATATTTTGGGAGTTATTCATAAACATTAGCTCACTGGGAATTATTTGAAGTGTGATTTTTTGGTTCGAGATGTCTGGTTACTGGGGCATGTTGTGTCCCAGTAGAGAGTAGTTATGGATCCATCAAATATAGAAGCACTTTGTCTTGGGAAGCCTCCAAGATCGTTTCAGAGGTGAGAAGGTTATTGGGTCTCTCAGGCTACTATAAGTGGTTCGGAGTCGATTCCTCATGATTTACGACTCCTCTGATAGCTTTGAATAGGACGTATCAAGCATTCTTATAGACTGATCAGTGTAAGGATGCTTTTGATTATCTAATGGAGAACGTAATATGCGTTCCAGTTCATTGTCTCCCAACTGAGGGAGTTCAGTTTGATGTTTTCTGTGATGCTTCTCATCTGGGTTTTGGCTCTGTTCTGACACGGAAAAGATCATTTGTTCTTATGGGTCTTGAATATTACATTCCAATGAACGTAACTATGCCACTCTTGATTTTGGGGTGGAATACGTGCTTTTTACTCTGAAGTTGTGGAGACATTACCTCATTTGTGTTCGCTTTGTGGTTTTCATCGATCATAAGAGTTTGAGGTCTGTTTTATCCCTGCGTGACCTGAACATATGACAACATCGGTGGATGAAGTTCTTATAGGAATATAAATTTGAAATATCATATACTCCTGGAAATGGTAATGTTGTAGATAATGCAATGAGTCGGAAGTGGCATAGTGGTACAATGGGTGAATTTGGTGACTCCTGGAGAGTATTGGAAGAACTGTCAACATTACATCCTGATATAAGAGATGTTGTGGGAAGAGGTTGTATTTATCATATGATGGTGCATTCATCTCTCATGAAGCATGTGGAAGGTTCCTAGTGGGGATATCTTGAGGGAGTGGTGTGGAGAGACCTGTTTTTTTGATGGCGAGGCCACTAATGGTTGGTCAGTGGATGAACAAAACCGAGTGTAGTATCACAGAAGGGTTTTTGTTCCTTTGAAGATGTGTTAGGTTGATCTCAAAGAGTTTCATATTTCACCTTTTTCAGTTTATCCAGGCATTAAAAAGATGTACCGAGCCTTGAGGAGCCAATTTTGGTGGCCTGGGCTAAATCGTTTGGTTACAGAGTTTGTGTCTCGATGTTTGGTTTGACAGAAGGTGAAGGCTGAACACCGTGTTTCTGGTGGTCTGCTCCAGCGATTATGGATTCCTCAGTGGTAGTGGGAGGACATATCAATGGAATTTGTTACTGGTTTACCTTGAGCTCTGGGAGGACATGAATCTATTTGGGTGGTATGGTATCACTTAAAGAAATATTCCTACTTTATAGCAATCAATGAGTCGAGCTCAGTGGAAGTATTGTCAAGGTAGTATCTAGAAAAGGTGGTGAGACTTCATGGAGTCCCATGGATGGTCATTTATTATCGATATCCTCACTTCACTTCTTGGTTGTGAAGAGGTCTCCAGTATGTTTCAGTTCTCATCTAGGCCTTATCATTTCCTTTCATCCTCAAATGGATGGTCACATAGAGCGAACCATCCAGAATCTTGAAGACATGTAATGCTCTTGTGTTCTTGATTTTTGAGGTTTGTGTTTGAGGAACATAACCTTGGTGAAGTTCGATAAAATAATAGTTTTCACTCAACCATTGGTATAGAACCATTTGAATCCTTGTATGGTCAAAATTTCCGTTCTCCGTTGTGCTGGACTGGGGTTGGAGAGTTAGCAATTCTCGAACCGGATCTAGTGAAGAATACAACAAAGATGGCCCAGGTGATTATGAGAGGATAAAGATAGCACAAGATCATCAGAAATCATATGTTGATCAAAGGAGGAGACCCTTATATATTTATTTTGGGGATATCATGTATCTGAAGGTGACTGCCCATCATGGGAAACGAATGTTTGGTCATGGGATTAAGAGATCTCCCCCGTTTGTTGGGCCTTTTGATGTGTTATCTAGTGTTATAGTTGTGGGGTATCAAGTAGCACTTCCCCACAGATGAGTCTGATACATGATGTTATCCAAGTATCATAGCTCCATTGTTATATTCATGAGGACTCTCACATCACCGATTGGGTATAGATCGATGTTGATGATGATGCAAACTTTGAGGAGCGACCTGTGGATATCCAAGGACGCAAAGTGAAGGTGTTGTGCGGGAATTACATCCCCTTGGTTCATGTCTTATGGAAACACGGTGTCATAGAGGAGAGTACCTGGGAACAAGAGTCACAGATACGTGCTCAGTACCTAGAGTTGTTTGATGTTAAACTCATTCCATGTAACAATGTCCCCTTTGTGGTTAGACCATTCATGTTTATAATATGGTTTTATTTTGTTTCTTATTATGGCTTGAAATATTTTGAGAGGTATCTCGATGGGTGGCAGTTTGGACCCTGTTTTGTTTTCCCTTTAGGTGGGTGATCAATTCTCCAGGATGAGAATGTATTGAGAGGTATCCAATGTAATGTCCATGGCCTCTCTGGTCCTTTACTTTTTGAAAATATGGTGTTTGAGGTGTTCCGGGAGGCCAAGGTGACTTATCCCCAACACTTTTCTAATTTTCCAAAACTGTGAGGTTCCAATGGTGACCATTTATTTCCTTTGACAAACTTTGAGTTCTGTGAACAGTGTTTCTAGAATGGTAGGTGTATAGTGTTTCCAGAATGGTAGTTATACAGTGTTTCCAGAATGGTAGGTGTACATTATTTGTAGAACGGTAGGTGTACAATGTTTCTGTAATGGTAGGTGTATAGTGTTTCCAGAATGGTGGGTGTACAGTGTTTCCATAAGTGTAGGTGTACAATGTTTCCAGAATGGTAGGTGTACATTGTTTCGATAACGGTAGGTGTACATTGTTTCCTGAACGGTAGGTGTACAATGTTTCCAGCTTCCTATAGTTTCACCCTTTAACATTTCCTTTGAAGTAAAATGCATTTAAATCCTTGATTTAAGGACTCTATGGTTGATTCAATGGCCATAAATCCTATATTAATTAATACTTAGGCTTAGAATGTTTTTACTTGGTAAAACCACGTGGTTTAATGCAATCCACTTTTAATGGTAAATCAAGTGTATCTTAAACCGTCACTTCATTAAATCTTCAAAAGGCACAAAATATCTTCCTCCCTTGTTCTCTGGTTCGAGACGCTCGAACCATTCCTTCCTTCCCATAGGAATCATGAGATCAATCTCTTCCTCGTGGATTGGTTTCCTCGATGTCTTTCTTGGTTCATGTGCACCCCCTGTTTCACTTCAACCATGAAGTATAAATCAATGTTCGATATAAGTTATGATCTATCATCATTCTTTTGGGTTCGTCACCTTCTGTTTCTCCTTTCCGTATTATGGTATGTCATATCCATACTTCTAATATAGTTTTATTAGATTTCTATTGGTGCGGTGGTACAGAAACATCCTCAAGTGGATAAATTTTTCACATGAGGAGGCGATCCTGATTCTTTGTGTGGTTTGTTCTTGTATAATGAATGACAAGAACTATCTGAGGTAGGGGATTCATTGCATCTCGATTATTTTATGTGCAACTATATCATTATCATGTTTTATCCCACTGGATGAAAATGGAATTGACATATTAAATTTTTAAACCATATAAATAAATTGAAATGGATCATATGTGATTTTCTCATGTTTTGTTAGATATTGTGATATCTAAGCTCTATTTTCTCATCTATTCATTCATGATGTTAATCGGTAATGATATTATACCAATATTAATAGATAATTGTTTAGCTAAAGGTAAAGAGGATTGTAAACTAATATAGTTCTTATTGTATTTTTATTTTAATTAAATTGTCGTATTTAGCATGTTTAATTATTTGTGATAGATTACTGATTAGGTTTCCCAAATTTGGAATATATGAATAATAATCGGTTAATCCAAGATGGATTAATGATTTAGTGGTTTCATAAAAGATTATTTCTTTTAGGGTTCTTAGTTACCCTATTGATTGTTAAGGGGTCAAGAGACCAATTGTTAAGATGTTTGTGTTTCTACTGATTATGATGTTATGTTAGGATGGATGGTTTTTGTGATATTTGGGGGAATGGAGGCTTTTTGGTTGTGACAGCAAATAACACCTAGGGTGGCAAGATTCATCGGTTTATGCATGTGAGTTTTGGTTAGGACACAAGGGATGATGGAACGGGTTGGATGTCAATATTTGGATGTTTGCTGATTCTTATTGGTTGTTTATGTGCTTTACTTCTCCCTACTGCTCAAGGAAGATGGTCCTACTAACCCGTCTACAAAAAGAGGCGAGGACGGGCATGGTATGACACGTTCTTTCTGTGTTTAGCTTCTCAAGGGAGGATGGGTCTATGCTCTTTCTATAGATGGAAATGACTTGACGTGTAGTACATCCACTCACCGTGTAGAAACCACTTGTGTTTAGTAGAATAAAATGTTTTTCTAGAATGCCTAGGAAAGTGGGAGTGTAATTCTATAATGAATAATTGAATAAATGGTGTTAATCCATGGGGTTGGAGATTGCTGGAACATAATGATGAGGTTGAAATTTTAAAGGTATAGTGTACTTTGGGTGTGATGCTAATGAAATTTAATGTGGAATTGTTATTATTTAATTAATATTTAATGAATTAATTAATGTAATTTGAAACTGATAAAAAGGGAATGAAATAATGTATTAAACCTCTTTTAATGGTTGTGTGATTATAGGATACCTAGTCTTAGAAGTTGAAGCCCGTAGTCTGAGAGATGTTTGCTGCAGTTGAGTCTATGACTAGGTTATGCCCGTATTGTGGTTGTGAGTTATTGTATATTCTGTAATTATTGTGTTTCTATACACAACTCTACCCCGTCAGTAAGGGGAACTAACACCCCAGGGATTCTGAGCCTTGGGCGGTGTTTTCTCCAACATTCTGGTGGGAGGATGGACAGCTGACTACCCCCTCAGGCCCTGATCCCTTCTCTTTATAGTTACATGTGATGATAGGCATAGTGGTTAGTTTTCCCCATAAGTGGGTGTAGAGGGCTGTAATGGATTTTGGTTATTCACAAACTTATATTCTGGATAGAGTATTCAATGGACTACTATAGGTGTGATGTGTATATGCTGTGATAGTTTGGGGATCCAAACTCGGTATATGGGATGTAATGGCTTGAGGTATAATAACTGATGTATGATACACGTTATGCATGCTGTGGTGGCTCCCAGATACTACCTGGTTACTTTTTTGCATGGACGTGGTGGTTTTGATTCACAAGGTGCATATTGGGGTGCTTAGCCCAGGTGTCTGCGGGCAAGCCTTTTTTGAGAGAGATTCTTAGGATGTATGATGTTGGGGAAAAGAGGAAAACCATTGGGGAAGTAATAACATGGTAACAATGATATTCATTATTATAATGTATACTCTTGTATGTATTACTTGGTTAGAGTTGCTATGGTGAGGTTGGGAACATAGTATACCTGTTTAGGTGATGATTTAGTTTCACTTTTTGTTCACATTTCTTTAGCATGCTTTCGTAACATTTTCACAAGAGGCTTCACGGAGGATCCTACAGAGTATATAGTTATACTCACCCTATGTATATATAAACTTATTTTCGGGTCACATAGAGAAGGTTAGAGATCAAGCTGGTTTCAACAAGCATGTGATTGCATGAGCTGTTCGGGCTGGTGTTTGCTGCTGTTTTTACATTCGTTTGGGAACATTCAGTTTCACATTCTAGTTTTTGTAGTTTTTCATGACATTACATATGTTCACCTGGGTTTTGTTTTATATTTTAGTTTTGAGTTGGAGTTTTTTGGTGTCTATCTTATCTCCCTCTTCCACATGTGTTCTCATAGAGGTTAATGCCTCCTATTTATGTCTTTACTATACCCTCAGTACAAGTCACCAACTCGGGGCATAATGTTGGTGGTACTCGGGGGGGGGGGGTCATTATCTCCATTCTCACATCACCAGCCCAGGAGTGGTACACATAGTGGGGAGGGGGTCATGAAATATATCATAATTTATAAATCATAAATGGAATAGTAAAATATCTCTAACAGTGAAGATCTAGTCGTGTCAACAAGTGAAAATTAAAAAACCATCACATTTACGGGACTGTGGACACCACACAATCCTAAATATCATATGGTATAATGGGTTTCCAATATAAATGGATTAATTATGTACATTAATATATTGCATCCCATGTTTTTGTGATATTACCACCATAATTAACATAAAAAAATAATTCTTATTCTATGGTATCATTTATTGACATTTCAAAATGATTTCATGGCCACAATACAGTACTCGGTATGCAACAAAACCCAAATCACACTTCCAAATTCCATGGGCAAGTAACTAGTTCTATGGTAATCACACTGGGATGGAATATATTGAACCTTTATAATATTTAAATTATATGAAACAGTAATAATGTTATTTAAAAAAATAAAACTTTTATAACACCTCCATGTCATCATATAATTGTTTATTGAATATGAATAATAATATAGTGGTATTACAAAAATAGTTAATATAAGAATAAATAAGAAAAATAAATCTTTAATCAATCCCCTTAAGAAACACAAACCCATTATATACCACCACCTCTACTGACCCACGCCAACAAATGGTACACTTATAAAAATAAAACCACTACCTGGACTACAAACAAAAATAATAGATGAAAAAATATACACACCATGGGGTGCATGTATGGTTTGATTAAAACTCATGTAGTATCCCACCATGTCTTCTATATGTATTATTAATTTTACAACTAACATGTCATTTTTTTAAAAATAAAATAAAATTATGATCCTTTTTCATATTATGAAATAAAATTTGATGTTTTTTTATTTTAAATATATTATCAAAAAGTGAACAGATAAACATGTGTTATAATGTATACATTTTTACAAACACACACATCATATAAAAATTTATAAACATGAAACAATTTATAATGAATGAAATAAACACGTATTGTGGTGAAATCACCTTTGTGAATATGTAATTTAGATACATTATCCTCATAATGATGATGCATATAACCATAAACATAGTCATTTTCAATTCTATTATCAATTGAGGTCAAAATCTGTACCCAAATCCAAGAAAACATGTTATTAATCTACTACACACATTCCAATGACTAGAGTAAAATATAAAAGTATTTGGAATCCCATTAAATATCGTATAATAGACATTTAATTCTTGTTACACAATATATTTAGTAGTGCATTGACTATGAAGGTGAAGAGCATGGATGAGTTTCCTCGATACATTTCTTTAGCACCATCATATGTAACTATGATTTTCCCTATAACATTTATAAATTAATCATAGAAGTAAAATTTCCAAAAACATATCCCTAAAAATACCCTAAAACAATGTCCATATCTTAATCTTTAACACCAGGATATAAGAAACCTCCTGTGAGAATTTTATAACCATGTCAAGAGATGAAGTAACAGTAAGTATTTTCAAATCACCTACAACACATCACCCAAAAAATCAGTTTATTGAATACCCCTTACTAACTATTTATAAATTATATCAATTATTTCCTTAAACCTATTATTTTAATTCATTTGATTGATTTTTATAATAGTATGAAATATTACCATGAATCCATACATTTATTAAACTACTATAACAAAAGCAATTGCACCCTTATCACCCAAAATAACAACAAAAACAAGATATTAACTCATTTTAAATCATTGGAAAAAATTATAGTAAATCAAATTTATCCTTTTAATTTGAATCATATGATATAAATTTCATCAAACAAATTATAAGAATAAGATATACATGTTCATATATTTACAATAAACCCTATTAAAAATCATTTATAATATTAATTAAATAATAAAAAATCATCGATAAATTCCACAAATCTATAAATTAGAATTCATGAAATCATTTAACATTTATTAATTTATTTAGAAAACATAAGAACTTATGGTTTTAATAAATAAAGGTAAATATTAGAATAACTCATATAATAGCCATAAGAATATTTTTTCCTTCAGCAAATAATGATGGATGGACATTTGAACAGGGGTTCACATCCTTTTTATTTGAAAATACTAATGGAATTCGTTGATTTTTTGTTTAATCTGAATTTTTTTTAAAGAACCCTAAAATAGATAATTTGGATAAGAATAGGAGGATATAAATAATAGGTTAGGGAGGAACATACTGAATTAAAGTGAATCAAAAACATAAAAATGTGATGAGATCAATGAAGATATCCATAGGAGAAGAAGTGGAATCAATATATTTCTCTCCTCCCTAGTATTAAACCATCAAATAAGGAACTAGGAGATTCTCTATTAAATAATATAAATTATTAATAATAACAATAATAATAATAACAAGACTAATAAAAATGGTAATTTTCAAATGGTTGGTGAATTAAAAATATAACATTTTCTATTGTTTTCCATATACACTATAAATTTTTACAAGTTAAAACTTTTTCCATATTAACCATAATAACAACAAAAATAGAAAAACATCAATATAATTTTTCCTTCAGCAATATTTAAAAATTCACATTAGAAGAATGAAAACATATTTTTTCTTATAAAATCATTAATAACTAACATTATTTTTTATTAAATTATAAACTGATAATAAATATTTAGTAAATTACTATAATAATTGATTATTAGAGCTAAAATAAGTATGTGTGGTGACACCATATTCTCGATGTCTTTCACATTTCCAGTCATATTGAGAACATGAATTATGAACAAAATATACTGATCCATCTTACACTAAAATAGTTCTATGGAAACATCATATCACTCATTTTAGTATTTTTTCTGATATATATTTTTTAATATATCTATAAGTCCATAAAAATTTATATGTTCATGATTCACTTGAAAATTGGGATGAATAAACATTAGAATAAATGCATATCAATCAATAGAATATTTGTGGATCTTTTTATGCACAAACTTCTCTCCCAAATAGCATCAACTACAAATATTTTCTTAATATGTTTTTTCTCAAAAAAATTAAATTTCTATCATGATATAAAGTTATTTATAAACTCTTATAATATATTTGGTGGTTTCAACCATTGAAATTATCATATTTAAAAATTGAAATTAATGTGAGTGTTTATTATGATTCCATTTATATCTAGAAATAATGTTATTAATAGATAAATTTCATGATGTATAATATTTTAGCAAGAATTTAGAATTAATATGATCCCACTAAAATGATATAATATTATTAAATTAAATATTTTTAATTATTGTTTAATTTTTATGATTTAATTATACTCATAATTATCTTTATTGTTTCTCAAATTTAATTTCAACTTATGAAGTGGAGTAAGTCAGTGATATCATATATAACTCATTGAAAGTTTAGTGGATAAATCAATACCTATATTTAGTTTATGCGCTATCTCTAATCAATTCCATTTGTATCTTATATTTTTCTACTTTCCAACTATGTGTAACCCAAATCTCATAGTCATACTTGGATACTTAGGTTTACCCATTTATAGGATAATTTAATCCAGAAAAATAGTTGGCACTCTTCTCTCTAGGTTGACCATACTAAATGATGTAAGAAATGATATATGTTATATTTTAAGATTGAAAACACTTTTAATTGATGGTTTCATAAATATATTTCTGTATTATATCATCTACTACATTTTATATTCACGGTTTTAGTGAATATGTATGGTATATTACTCCTTCATGAAAATTAATGTGTTCAATCTATATTAAATTATAACACTTAAAATAACATATGAATTTTGTATTTATAAAAAAATATATTCATATCATATCCACACATATAAAAATTCATTCCAAGATTATACTATATGAAATACTATCATGGAATATTATTGATTAATTTAAAAACCAAAATCCCTAAAAGAGTAATCACTATGAAATGGGTAGTTAATGCAGACTTTTTTAGATATATAATAATCCCCAAATCCATTGAGAATTCATTCCCAAAGTTGCACTATCCATTTATTAACACACTATATATACCTTAATAAAATTACAATTTTAACACCTAATATATATAAATCAAAATCAATCATGAAGCAACCTTGAAACTAATTTCATGGTATGAAGTATACAAAATTTTTAGATATATCACCCTTTAGTCATAATATAAATGTCAACAATTGTAAAAGTTAAAAACAGAGTATGCATCATAAAAATACAAATCACACATAATTGAGTAGAAAAGAAATGATTTTTTATGATAATATAATCAAAACCGAAACTAAATGAACCTAATGATGGGAGGAGAATAAATTATAGCGAACCATAAAGGAAACCTAAAATCTAAATACATTTAAATAGATATGTGGGAAAAATAAATCCCAGTATGTTTCCATTAGGGTGCTTGTATTATTAATTTAAATTGGAATTTTATCCATCCTAATAGGAAATATAATGAGAAAATAGTTCTCCATATTTTATTATATAAAATAAAAATAATAACATAACATTCAAAATTATAATATCTTTATTTTATTCTTTCTTTAAATAAAAATAATCACATTGAAAACTTTTATCAACCAATAAATCCTTTTTTAAAAACCCCAATTTGAAATACAATTTTAAGGACTTCTTATAATAAAATATCCAATAAATAACTTGTAATAAATCAAATTAAACAACCTGGGGAACAAGGAAAATGAATTAAGACAATAAGGAACTATTTCAACAATGATATTTCACAAACAATGAATTATTATGTCAAGGTTCCATAAATTCAAATCAAACTAGGTATCATTGGGAAAGAAAGTTCATTATACAAGTCGTCTAATATCATAGGCCTCAAATCAGTTTCTATGGAAAGATACTCCTAGAATTTAATATAATCACATGAACAACTTCTGACATGATTCATTTTCAAAATACCAAATGCCACCAGAATAACCAACACCAACATTTTCTTGGTGACACCTCCAGCTATCCCTATTTCAGACTAGAGGACACATTAGAATAATTAATACCAACTAGTGTAACTTAAATATAGGAATATAAATCTATTCCTAGTATATCTATGAATGTATTAATATGAGGTGGGAGATAAATAATGGGTACAAAAAAATATCATAGAAAAAAATAAATCTCACCTCAATAAAAAATCCCACATAATAATAATACCATGAAATGTAATCATATTAAACTGATATAGGATATCTTCTATAAGGTTCACATTCCATAAAACTAATAGGCTTTAGAAGGTCTCATCAACACACTGTGAAATCATTTAAAACATCCAAAAGAACCATATTGAAAATTTTATTAGGAAGGTTACTATATTATAATAATATAAAACAATTTCAAATCACTACATTAATTCAAAAACTTTTTAAAATTACTATTTCAATTAATTTATATAATTAAATAATTTCATAAAATAGTTGAACCTGAAATTACATTTTTGATGACAATAAAACCCTTAAACTACATTAACTCTAAGTGAGAAATCAATTCCATAACAATTATATAAAATATTCATCCATTACATATATATATATAATATAAAAAAATTTCCCATTAAAAATATCATGAATAAAATGGAATTCAAATCAATGGAATCACAAAAAATAACATACACAAATCCATTTGGAAATCCAACATTATAAGAAAAAATGGTGTCTCAACACATTTTACTTGATTATGATAAATACATTGGGAAATGTGGAACACTCTACTATAATGTGACACCCTAATAAAAATATTTACATAAAAATATTACATAATATCTTCACCAAATAGAGGATAAGTAACTTTAGTTGAAAAGTGATAAGGATTAGGGGGACCTACCATGAAGAATCTCTCTGAATTGAAGGATAAATGTTCTAGTATACAAGATATAAAAGGACGAATCCACACATAATATCTTTGTAGATTCATAATGACGTGTAAAAGAGGGATAATATCATTTTATAATTTAATTATAGGAAAACTATAAATGGTACATTATGTGTGGCTTAACCATATTGTGGTTGACCACCCTATGGAAACCCACCATCCCCCAAATTATGTGTTCCACAAAGAAGGATCCATATAACTCGTTATTTTGTGTGGGCCCACACAAAACCATAATTCCCTACACCACAATATGGATGCCCCGATAGAATTTTAAAAATGATACAGAGATTGGATTATGCCATGGAACATCCTCTCTACGTATTATTAGTGGTACACATACTACATATTATACCATACTCCATGTCATGGATTTGGTTGTGCTGACTCACTATATTGTCACAATCGCACACCATAGATTCCAAACCCTATGGTTTAATAAAAAATTCATGAATCCTATGAATTTTTTATCCCATGAAATAACACATAAACATTGTTTAGTATGGCACCATGACCTACCCCATGGCATGGTTCCCCGAATTATTTTCCACAATGATACTCCCTCAAAAAAAATATCTCATTAAAACCCCATGATAGGAATCTTCATAATCCATTTTTAATAAGGGAGGTGAAAGTATCCCAAACTCCAACCACAATGTCCATGGTTGGTGTTTCATTGTGTAGTGAGGTCTCAAAAATCCAAAAATCCTATAGGGAATATCCAAAACACCAAAAAATTATGGAAACATTGAAAAAAGAATGCATTTTATTTAATTTATATTAGTAATAATTGTGACAAAAGATATTAAAATGTCCCCAATATGAAATCATATACCACTAGAATGCCTTTGTAAATTGTTTAAAATTAATGTAAGAACCACAATAATACCTCGTATCTAGTTTTCTTTGGGTAGTAAAACAACTAGTGTGAACCCATTTTGGAAATTCATCATACCCAAAAAATTTCCTTAAAAAATATATCATCTCCACTAATATATAAGATTTATACAAGTACAATGAAACATAACCATGATGAAAAAACACTAAAGAATAAGATAATGAGATTAATTATCCCTAACTATTTAAATGTAATTTTAAAAGGTGATATAATGTAATAAAAAACCTAAAAATTTAAAAATAAACTATTGAAATATATCATCAAGAATTATCTAAGAATCACCTATTTCAACCAGTCAGGATTATCCCCCTAAAGAGATAACTCCAACTACTCATGATTACATGACCCATATTGAACTCAACATCTGAAAAAAGAAAACCACCATGAATATCAATATTGTTTCATAACCATAATACCCATAAAGAATAATTTAGAAAAATCCTTCAAAACAGCATTCTCAATAGAATCCATTTAATGGAACTTAAATGGGTGAACTATGACCTTGAAATAGAAAAATAAACACATGTACAACCCATTACAAGACCAATCTAGAATCATAATGTGATAAAATTATAAAAGGCATGTCCTCTCCCAGTCCCTCAAGTAATGGCTTAATTGATATCCCATATGAAAAAAAAAAATAATCCATCATCAATATGGCCATAATGGAACCATAAATCATTTGATATTACTACACAAAACAACAATAAAAACAAAAACAACCATCATCTAAAAAATAAAAAACCCATAAATAATCGATACATACAGAAATATGGTCTCCAAAATGACAAGAGAAAAAAACCAAATTACACCAAAGTATTATATTTTGAAATCCAAAACATGAATATCCTATAAAATTTTAAGAAACAACCACACTTTATATAAGACCATAGATATTTTCTACCAAATGGATTATGATTACTGATAGGTGCCCATTGAATAAGAAAAAAAAATATTATTCATATGTGTAAAGAAGACTGGGCCTCATTAACCAACTATTAAATCTAAATATCAATTGACTATAACATCTCAATAGATGTAACATCATCAAATTAATATTTCAAGGAAAAATAACACTCAACAAAAACTTCATTCTGAATCATTTTCAACTAATACAACCCTTGAAATTTAATCCTAAAATACTTCTAATAATGGAGAAAACACCACTTCAAAAATGTTTGGGAGATAAAATAAATAAAATAATGGTATTAATAGTATCATATCCCATTATCATTGATTAAAATATGACTACCTACATAAAAAATTATTCATAGTCTGTTACTTGTCCATTTCCCTAATGAAAGTGCAAAAACTCAATGGAATTCTCCAATTTTACACCCTCATGTTAGTTCCATAAATGTAATGTTTTCTTGAATAAATAACAATAAATAAAATCATTAACCAAATACCAATCCATATCCTCCCACATAATTCATTTACTTACTTCAATGAGAATACTTGTACCTATTACCCTTGAAGCATTAGGGGATTCCAATGAATTGAATATCCCACCCCCCTCAACTATAATTTCATAATAGAACATTGATCATTCTGAAAATGTATTGGGAAATGACTCAAAAATATTTTTATAGTGTCTAAGAACACGTAAGATCATCAATCGACCACCAAATTTTGTATTTGTATAGAGTCATGGATAAAAGAGACCACTCTTAAATGATCAGACAAACTATTCTAAGGATCAAACCAATAACAGGATTCCAAATTTCTACTAAGATACTCATGGAATAATATTCTGAATACACAATACAAGAACAACATTCGGTCCATTTTATAGAAATTATTTCAATCATTTTCAACACGAAGAAAAAACCTCAAAATAGATCTCACCCAAGAAAACACATATAAAATTCAATTTCTTAAATAAATTCTTTTAGTACATTACAAGTAATCCATTCATTAAAAAAATTTATTCTACTTTATAATTTTGAGGAAAACGTATTTTATTTTTTTTTTGTTTTTACTTAAAACTATTTACCTTTAATTCATTTTTATAAACATTAATGAACATTTAAAATTCATAAATTGTGGTTTTAGAAACACACCACCCCATGAATCTCCTCTTCCAACCAAAATTATTTCAAAATTTTATTTTTAATTTCATTACTTTTAGAAAAATTATAATTAAAAAAATTAATATTCCCTCTTTTATTTTTAAAAAATAATTTTTTCCAAAACATACAATGGGGAATCAAGTGATCATCTATTAAAATTAACATAAAAATTAACTAAAACCACTTCAATCGCATAATAGGTTTCCATATTTTACATCACCCAATTGATAAAAAATATTATGACCATTTTTGAAAGTAAGAGAGGAAATAAAAAATCAGAAATTATAAATTACATTTTTCAAGGTTTTTCTGCATTAGCTAGTAAATCGTATTCCATCTTATAAAAAAATTTAAAATGAATTTTTGAGAAGCATCATAGGCCCTACACCATTCACTAAACTATATATGTTATGTGATTAAATAAGTTTAATTCATAACATATCCTTATAAAACTAATGCTAGCACTAGAAAAATTAATAAACTTATCACGGATGAAATAAAATCATCACATATCAAAATACATAAAAAATAATAAAAATAAAACATAAAATAAAGACTCCTGTCCAAAATAAAGCTAGATGATTCTTGATTAGTGGAAAAATATCTATATACACATATTTATAAAACCTCCACCTGAGTTCTGGTAACAATCATAATATTATTCTACCTTGATTCCTAATATAATTAAAAGTGTAATCTAATTTAATTTTTTTGATGAACAAGCATAGGTAACCCCAGAACAAGACACCAAATCTAGTCCATGGGCAGTCATGATGCATATTCTCAACCATAACAGGTATGGAAAATGTTCGATGTTACTAATAAAACATAGATAAGATAAATCCACCCCCCGAATCACAATAAATGGACAATTAATTGTAAAATCAATTTAAAAGTACGAAATATGTAAATAAAAATACTCAGATCTAAATAGGTAAAAAATTATAATCCCCACATTCCAATCACATTACAAATAAACTAAATCCAATGAAAATATTGTAATCAAGTATAGGTTACATGGAAGAAAATATAAAAGTAGAACACATTTAATTTTTCAAACATAGTGTTAGATAAAAGACACCTCATGGTATTCCAACAAGAAGTTCATTTTATTCTTTTTGAATGAAATATAATCCCTAATTGTTTGAAATTCAATTAGAAAATTTATATTCTAAAAGTATCTAAATAATGTAAAATTACAAACATTTCCAGGATCATTATTAAAGAAGTATATTTCTATTTTATTAAATGAAACTAATCAAATAGAAAACATGTTATCAACTTTTTATTGTTTGTAGAAATAATATTATAAATCTAATTTTAATCCCATTTTTGAAATATAAAATTCATAATACACTTGAAATCCTTTATATAAAACTAATCAGATCCCAAGAATATAAAATTAATATAATAATTCACAATTTCACTAAATATTGAAAAATAAACTTCAACGAATAGAATATTATGCCATAGAGGCCATTCAAACAAAGGAATATGAGGAAAGGATGTTTCAAATGGAGGTTATATTTTTTTCAAAAAAATCAATCTACGTACTATGGAATTATGTTATAAAAGGTTACTAAAATGATGAGACCAACATACAACATACATCATATTCAAAACAATACATTACTCTGTGCTATCTGACATCAACATCATCAAGATTGTACCCCCACCAAACCATGATTCACAATAGTTGGGACAATTGAAAGGTGTATAACAACTATTGATTAAATATTCTAAACCTATCATTCAATGAATCTTTTACCATTTAATGCACCGAGATGATGTGTGTAATCAAACTAGGGGAGGCATTAATATGTAAGAGAAAATGAAATCTTACTTTCTTTCCTAGGTCCACACAATAAATAAATGCAATTATTTAATTATATCACAATGAAAACACATAACCACTCAAGGTTCACATTCAATATAAAATAAGGGGATCATGGGATTCTTATATACATACCCTCTAGAGACATATCAATGATCCAAATGGGTATTATTGAAAACCGACCAAGGATGATGTCTCTTTTAGAAAAATCAAAATCCATTTCAAATATCTTCTTCATATTGATCCATTTTCAAAACATTCATTTCATTTTAATTAAATTAAATACTTTATTTTCAGAAACATTTAATTTCGAATATAATATTTTCCAAAGAACATAATATTTAATCACCATTAATGGAAAGAGATAAATCAATTCCAAAACATTTACAAATAAAATTCAACCATTATGAATATATTTATAACCTATTTTGTTAAACCACTATCACCATGAATTAAATGAATTTACAGTCATAAAGACAATCAAAATTAACTACCCAATCATAGTGGGAATCCATAACTATTAGCGGATAATAGTCACATCATTTCACCATCAATAGATATTATAAAATTGTACTAGACGACCCCCCAAACACCAAAATCCCCATGAATTGAACAATTGAAACCCTAATCCAATCACTTGTGGGTATTTGTGTTTCAGGTAGAGAAGGAAATAATTTGGAAGTATCAAAAAAGACAAGTGAAAGAAGAAATAATGAGAAGGTGGGAACTGAAAAAATGAATTTTTTGGAAGTGTAGTATTAATGCCTTGAAATACAAGGGTGTTATGGAAGTATTACCATATATCTCCTATGTGTTGAGTCACATGAAGAGGTGTGGAAAGAGGGATAATATTTTTTAAAAAATAAAATATTACAATGATTTTAAAACTATGAAGAGTTCTGGAATATACATGTTTTTTAATTATTTCTATGTCAATCAAAATGTTTTCCAAAAGAACTCTTCTCTTATGAACTCAACTTTTACCTCTCATTCAAGGGTTTTGATTCTTGTATCAAGTATGTTTTTCCCTCTTTATTTTGGGAACCCAAAGTTTATGAATTTGTTCATATGAGATTAAAACCATTCCTTTTCATGGGTTAGATATGTTCATGTTATATGTTCATTGTGTCTTTCATGATAAATGATAATGTTATGATGTGACGGGTGCGCCCGGGATTATATAGCTCAATATGAATGATTAAATTTGACAGGTGCGCCTAGAATTATCCAACGCTCCAATGCATTGGGTAAAGTGATTAATCTCATGATTAAATGTTAAATGATGTGTGAAAAATATTCTAGCTTGGTTCAGAAGTATTTTTTGTAGTTAACCACTAATACATGATGTTTCATTTTTATGCATTGCCACATTTCAAGTCTTTTATTTATGCTCCTCTCATGTTCATGATCTTTTTGCTTTGTTATGATTATGCTCACCCCATAATATATTGTTATTATCTATCCTATTTCTGGGCATCTAGATCACCCCATTTCGATTTATATCCTCAGGTGCCTACATGTACTAAGGAGAGGACAAGTTCCACTAAGAAGCTAGTGAAGAAGAAATTAAATAAATGTTTATGGTTGATGTTGTAATTTTTATGTGTGGTCTATGTTTTCCCAAGACACTAAACCTTTGGATCCTATATGTGTAATACTATTATGTTGTTTATCTTTGATATGATGTAATAATAATGTAAGAAAAGGCAGGGTTGCTATAGTTGGTATTAGTGGAAAGGGTTAGTTAATTTGGGGATTAGGATTAGTGAACCCTAGATAAATCCTTCAACATGAGACTAAGTACAAATATGCACACAAGGATATTTACCTAGGGATCCCATATGTTATGTTTTTGGTATAATTGTATAAATGAATAAGTTATTCATGAATTTTTTACTTATGTTTTTTTATAACCTTTTATATTTTAGAAAATGGTGGGAACCAGGAGATATCAGGCCAACAACTCATGTGAGGGACAATGCAATGATTGCCCAAACGACATCCCCAATGATTTGGGAGGTGGAGTTCAAAAATTCATGGCGATGCTTATACAATTATCTCAGGTTATGAACAATAACCATAATAATGGGGAATGTCTTCCTTCATAAAAGAGGGAGCAACTAGCTATTGAATGTTTTATGCGGTAATGACCACCGATGTTTTGTGGATCTTCTGATACACTAGTTGCGGAACAATGGGTCAACTCCATGGAGAAGATCTTTTTTGTGCTTCACTATTCTGAGATGGAGAAAGTGACTCTAGCCGTCTATCGTCTAAATGGAGAAGGTGATCATTGGGGGGCTTTGATTAAGAACACCAAGCCAAGGGAGGAAATTGAAGAGATGGAATGGGAAGACATTACGATAATGTTTCTTAACAAGTATTTCCAAAGAAATCTTCACAGAAAGATGTAGAAAGAATTCATAGAGCTCAAGAAGGAGAATCGATCACAAACTATGATGAGAATTTCACAAGACTTTCAAGGTACGCTTCGGGTTTTTTATCAATAATGATAGAAAAATTTATAGATTATTTAGTGGATTAAAACCACACCTTCAAAAGGCTCTTGCAATTCAAGACTTTGGGAGTTATTAAGAAGTTTTTCGGTGTGATCTCAAAGTGGAGATTGAGTTTGAAAAATGGTCCCATGGATATGGAAAAAAGAAACAAAAGATGGATTTTCAAGCTGGTGGATCTAATGAAAAATGTGGGAAGAAAAATCAACAACCCACATGCAAAAAATGTGGGAAGTTGCACAATGGTAACTGCCTAAAGGGGATGGGGAAATGCTTCAAGTGTGGGATAGAAGGACACCATGCTCAAGAGTGTTTAAAAGACTCAAAAAGGAAAGAGAATATAGCCGATGAAAGGATAGAACCATCCATGGTTCAATGCTACAACTGTAGGGAGGTAGGGCACTTTGCAAACCAGTGCACTAAACCTCGAGCTCTCGAGGGTAATCAACGTTAGCAGCCACCAAAGATAAAGGAACAAGGGAAGGCTTATGCCATCACTACTGTGGAGTTGGAGCATGATAATTAAGTCATACAAGGTACACTTCCTATTCACTTAAGAATGGAAAAATTCTTATTTGATTCTGGTTCTATGCATTCCTTTATATATTGAAAGTTTTCTAGAACTATAGAATTGAAGCCCTGAAACCATGAAGTAGAGATATATGTAAAAACACCATGTGGTGCAATCATTGCAACCCAACTGTTTGACTCTTCTCATATTGACGTATGTGGGAAGATTCTTTCGGCAAATCGCATAATACCTCCCTTGGAAGAATTCGACGCTATAATGGGAATGGAATGGCTCTCATTATATAGATCACATATAAACTCTCGAGAAATGAAAATATCTTTACATATTCCAAACCATCCCTTGCTCTTTTACAAATTAAAGGAAGATCATGAATCTCCTTTGAAAAATTCTTCAATGGTTTGGGTGTTGATCCCCTATGAAGAAGCATACCTCGCCCAGATGGTTGAGTCGAATGAAAGTTCCAACCTTGAGGAAATTCCCATCATGAGGGAATACGATGATGTATTTCCCGAAGAGTTACCCGAAATTCCCTCGGATCGTGAGGTATAGTTCTAAATTTAACTCATACATAGAGCTACTCCTATCTCGAAGTGCCCCTATAGGATGGCTCGTATCGAACTAGAGGAGTTAAAGAAGAAGCTGCAAGAGCATCTGGACCAAGGGTTCATACGCCCTAGTGCATCACCTTGGAGTGTGACAGTGATCTTTGTGAAGAAGAAGGATGGAACCATGCGGCTGTGTATCGATTATCGGGAACTCAACAAGATCACCATAATGAACAAGTATCCTCTCCCAAGGATTGATGACTTGTTTGAATAGATAAGAGGATCTCAATACTTCTCAAAGGCGGATCTTCATTCTGGATATCATCAAGTAAAGCTGAAGAAGGAAGATATTCAGAAGACTGCCTTCCGTACAAGGTAAGGGCACTATGAGTTTTTGCTGATGGCCTTTGGACTTACTTATGCCCCTAAAATCATCATGGATTTTCTGAATAGAGTCTTTATACATTACCTCAACAAATTTGTGGTAGTTTTTATCGATGATATTCTCATCTACTCAACGAGCAAGGAGGAACATGAAGAAAATCTAAGACTTGTCTTGGCGACATTGAGAAAGGAGAAGTTGTATGCCAAGTTCATCAAGTGTGTCTTTTGGATGAATCAAGTCACGTTTTTGGGACATGTGTTCACAGGAGATGAATTTCTATGGATCCTTTAAATACAAAGGTGATTGAGGAATGGCCTAGACCCTCTAGTGTCACAGAAATACATAGTTTTATTTGATTAGCTGGGTACTACCGACGTTTTGTGAGAAAATTCTCACGATTGTCAAGCCTGCTAACTATGTTAACAAGGAAAGGGGTAAAGTATGTCTGGATGGAAGAATGTGAGGCAAGATTCAAGTATCTAAAGATAAGGATGATCACTACACCTGTACTCACACTACCGAAAAGTGGAGATTGTTTTGTGATTTTAAGTGATGCTTCATTGAAAGGCTTGGGTTGTGTACTCATGAAAAATGATAATGTGATAGCCTACGCCTCACGACAGTTGATGATCCATGAGAAGAACTACCTGCCACATGATCTCGAGCTGGCACCCGTGATTTTTGCCTTAAAAATCTAGCGGCACTGCCTTTATGGTGAGAAGTGCGACATATACACTGACCACAGGAGCCTGAAGTATATATTCACACAAAAGGAGCTCAACATGCTTCAAAGGAGATGGTTAGAGCAAATCAAGGATTACGATTTCTCTAGTCACTATCATCCTTGAAAGGTGAAAAAGGTAGTTAATGATTTAAGCAGAAAATAACCGGCTACTCTATCCATGTTGAGGATTGAGAAAGACCCTATCTTCATGGATGTGCAAAGGATGGATTTGGGAATCGTAAGGGCATGGGATATAGCCTACCTTTCCCAAATGATTGCACATCCATACATTAAAGAGAAGATTAATGAAGCACAAATGGATGATGTAGGGATTCAAAAGAGGGTGAATGCTGTAAAGGAAGGGAAGCTGCAAGAGTTCCATATTGACAATGAAAGTGTGATTTGGTTTGGAACATGACATTGTGTGCCTTCATCAGCTGAGATAAAGAAGGAGCTATTGGATAATGAACATAGCTCAACTTTCTCTATCCATCCAGGGAGTACCAAGATGTACCGTGATCTCAAAGAACACTTCTGGTGGGATAACATGAAGAAGGAGATTGTGGAATATATATCAAGGTGCTTGGTATGTCAGCAAGTTAAAGCTGAGCGACAAAAGTCCAAGGGTATGATGCAGCCATTGGCTATACCCATGTGGAAATTGGAAAATGTTACTATGGTCTTTGTCACGGGTCTCCCGAAGACGTCAAAGGTAAATAATTCAATATGGGTTATGGTTGATCGACTCACCAAGACTGAACATTTTATCACTATTCTGGAAGACCTATCACTTGAACAACTTTCAATGATATATGTGAAGGAAGTCGTGAGACTGCACAATGTTCCACTCTCAATTGTCTCCGACCGTGACCAAAGATTCACATCTAAATTCTGGAGGAGACATCAACATGCATTGAGTACTGAATTAAACTTCATCATGGCCTATCACCCCCAAACTGATGGCGAGTCTGAAAATACTATTCAGACACTTGAAGATATGCTAAGAGCCTTCTCTCTAGAATTCAAAGGTTGATGGGATTAGTATCTCCCATTGGTTTAGTTCTCATACAACAATAGCTTCCACTCGAGTATTCAGATGGCTCCATATGAAGCTCTTTATGGGAAGCGATGTAGAACTCCAACCTATTGGGATGAAGTTGGAGAACGAAAGCTACAAGGATCTGATCTTGTCCAGGAGATGATAGAGAAGGGTCAAGTCATCCAGAAACACATCAAAGTTGCTCATTGTCGGCAAAAGAGTTATACTGACAATCATCGAAGGGACTTGGAGTTTGAAGAAGGAGATAAAGTCTTCCTTCGAATATCTCCATGGAAGAGAGTCATCCGATTTGGGAAGAAAGGGAAGCTAAGCCCATAGTACATTGGCCCCATTGAAATCCTTGACCGCATAGGAGTTGTGGCCTATCATCTTGAACATCCACCAAATATGGATCAAGTTCATGATGTGTTTCATGTATCACTACTGAGGATGTACATAACAGACCCCTCACATGTACTAAATTCAGAGGTGGTTAAGCTGGAAGATGATCTCTCTTATGTGGAGTAGCCGATAAAGATTCTAGACTGAAGTGATAAGGTTCTACGCAACAAGACAACCCATCTTGTCAAAGTGTTGTGTTGGAACCATATGTTTGAGGAAGCAACTTGGGAACCTGAAGAGGCAATGAAGGGGAATTACCCTCACCTGTTTGTGTAAAGTGAAATTTCGAGGCCGAAATTTCATAAAGGGGGAAGAATGTAACGACCCACAATTTTTCAATGGAAATTCCCTTCTTTTAAATATGTCATAAAATAACATGAAAAAAACAAAATAAACTACTAAGTGATAATTAACCTTTAAACATATGTTTGTCACTTCTATGTTTGTCATTTTGAAAATCTGGCATTCACGGTTGTGTTCAAGATGATTTATGGAGTCTAATAAAAGAAAAACAATTTTTTTTGAATAGTAACCTACCCATATGAATAGTAACCTACCCTTATGAATAGTAATATAGCCCATATGAATAGTAAATAAGAGTAACATTACCTATGAATAATAAAATAAAATTTAGATATCTTAGAAAGTGACAATTTGACCTTAGTAAACGTTTTGGGTATTTTCTGAGTCATAAATAAATAATTATAATTAATTAATTAATTTAAAAGAATATTTATTTTCTGAAATGTATTCATAAATTATTTAATCAATTTATAATAGTTTTTAGATAATGTTATGATACCCTATGTAATTTTTGAAAGAACTATAAAATTAGTTTTAATCTTAAAAACAGTTTTTTTAAAGTAAATTATGATTTCAATTGAATTTTAAATTAATAATATATATAATTTTATTTTTTAAAAATGGACTTCATTTTTTGATTATACACATCAAAAAATGGTTGGGGTAATGTTTTGGGATTTTTCTGAGATATTTGAATTTTTGATGAATAGTTGAATATGATAATTCACAATAAATGCTAAATACTGTATTAATTGAGTCATCGATGATATTCTACTGATGTAAGCCCACTTGGTTCAGGATTACATTTTAAAATTACTATTCGTGGTCGTTCAATACTCACTATTCCTTGTCTTAGGAGAAATTAATAAACTAATCAATTTTATATTAAGGAACCCCCTCTCCCCTCCACTATAAAAGCCACCCTTCACTCCCTCTTTTCCTCACACCTCTCAAGCTCTAAGACTTCTTTAAAATCAGCCCAATAATCTTCCCTAGAACCTCCCCCACGTCTAAAAGCTTCTGGTATAATCAAAAGACTAAAACTATCTTCCTTAAGGAGGATCTTAAGAGGAAGATTTAAGAGGTAATTTCTCTCCCTCTTCTCCTTTAATTTCCTTTCAAGTTCAAGTTCCTATCTTGATTTCTCCCCACCTATATTCATCAAAACTGTTTTTTAACTCCATTATTATACATATACTATAATTTAATGATTCTAATGGGATAGTATATCAACCCACACCCATTCCATCTTCCTTTTATTTCATTAATGAGAACGTTGTTCCTGAGGTGTTAATTTATCACCTTCAAAAATAACATTCTCTCTTCTTCCATTTCTACCTTCAGATCATGTCATAAAACCATTTTTATGGTTTCAAATGAATGTTTTATATGTATTATTTTCTATTTTAAGTTCTGTAAATAAACTATGGCCATATTACTATGTGAAAAGTTAAAACAAGTTTGTTTTGATCCAATAACTGCTCAAATATAGATATAGTATGTCATGGTTCACCTCACCAGAACAACTACACTGCCTCAATACACCAAGATCCAATTTAATGGAAACTCCACCACTTATGGATTTTCATATTCTATATGAACACCCAACAATCCATCTACCAGAGAATGGTAGTCCCCATAACCGTTTATGAAATATAGAGATACCGATCTAAATTATGGAACCCTCTTTATTCTTATTGTTTCTCATTTACAAACTCACTACACTATAAACACATCTGTATGTTGTGGACCTAGGTGTAGTTCCTACTAATATTCTAATAGAAACAAAAAAACAGCCTCTAGGTCACCACACTCAATCCAAGGTGTCTAAATACTGAGTTTTTTAAATACCATTACCACACAACAAAACATCATCACCCAAAATGACATTGACTGAAAAACCAAAACCATATATACAACATGGATACCCTATATATTTCTCCAAGGGACATAACCATCCAAAATGACTACCGAAATTCCTCATCTAGGTGTTTTCGAGATTCTATTTCCTATAAGAGTGACAACAATGCTGAAATGCCCAAATATGAAGCACCATGACATGAAATGTTCCTCAAAGTCATAAGCCCTCTAGTGAAATTATGAAGAACTAAACAAATTATAGAAACACCATGAAAACTAAAAATAAATGAAAAATAGTATATAAAAATTAATATAGTGATTAGGGGTTTTATATTGAAAATATTTACAATCAAACTTATAACCCATAAATAAAAATATTTTTTGTATAATATAACTAAATAATATTAAATAAAATGAATGTGAATCATGAAATATATGGTATTATATTTATTAGAATAATTTTTACACATTAAACTAAATGTTACATTAATTAATAATAGAAAATATTTATTTTAATAAATTAAATAAATTCGTGAATAAACAAAATAAATAAAAATTTCATAAATTTATTTATGAAGCAATAATTTTTGAGTATTTAATTAATAAATAAATATTGATATTTTTTAATTAGACAAGTTTCTTAGATATTTTTAAATAAATAAACATTATAATTTAATATTTATTTAAATATTACCTTTTTCATATTTTCATTTTACATGGTACTACATTTGAACTCTGTCATTATATATATATAATTATTTTAGGATAAGAAAACATAGTTATTTTATATGATATTTAAATATTTCATATAAAAATTTTACATAATTTAAATATCATATATTAATCAATATTTAAATCATAAATAAATTAATGGAATTAGCTATTGAAATGGTTTTAATAAATTTAATAATTAGGCCTTTTAGTATGAAAACTTCACATTACTATGTTTATAAATTTTTCATGAATTAATATAATACATTTTATGTTTATCATAAATTTAGAATATGAAGGAATATATAAATTTTTGAGATTATGGGTATTTTATAAATAATCCTCATTTAATGGACTTTTTGAATAGTGGCACACTTTTTCTGGATTAGTGGGAACATGATATTATAGGAACTTGTATGAAAGTCTATAATAATGTTGAAGAATTAATATAAAAAATAAAAAATTATTGTTTGATCTATAAGGACTATAATATGCATCTCATTGGATAACTAAAAGAATGTTTGAAGGGAATTAAGAAAACACAACATCATCAGGTGTTAGAGATTTAATCCACATGATCTCATAGAACCTTCCATGGGGGATCATGGAATGTGGAAGAGAAAAATAATAATATTTTTATTAGATAACTATTACACATAAACACTATATCATTGATGAATGGAATAGGCCCGCCATTATGTAGAAACTAAAATTGGATCGGAACACCATCATTTTGGAAAAAATCAAATGAAAAATACAATCCCATCCCAAAAAAGAGTATTAAACCATCACTAAAGGAAGCCTCCATCAAATATACTGAGTTAGGAATTACACCATCATGAGTCGCTACCTATAGAATATACCACCATTACAACCTCCATCGAAGAACCTCCTTTCCACATCCATATGTATTGGGTCATGTTCCATGGACACACAAAATCTCCAATAAAATCTCTACCAACATGATTCAGTTGTTATTCCCTATAATAATAGTAATATGAGAAATAAAACCTAAATTCACCAATTAAAACGAAATGTAATTATTATTTTTGTGTTTCAGATTAATAAGGTAGTGTTTGTAGTGACTATAATATCATATAAAAACGGTGTTGAAGTTAGGATAAGTGAAAATGAATTCTAAACCTAGAAACAAGACATAATAATAGGAATTAAATGGTTTAGAACATTAAAATAACATAACATACATATAAAAAACCATGAATAATAGCAAAACTAACAATATGAGTACTGAAAGTATAAGGAACACCATCTTTGAAACACCAAAAAAATAAATTTATGCAATTTAATGATGAAGGTAGCTAGGATAAGAATAATATAAAAAATTTATATCATCTCTATTTGGAATCCACCCTAAATATATCAAACAATGTAGAAATATTAAGTAATTTATTTTAATAAATTTTCTACATATCCAATGTAATATTGAGCCCACCATTGAATGGACAATGAAAGTGTGATTTATCACTATTGGGTTGTGAAAAAATCCTAGAAGGGAACCAATAATGGACCATGATTGGTAGGCCAATGAAAATAGAATAATTTCATATATAATATGGTAAATCAATGTAAAATGTGAAATATCATAGACAACTGACAATAAAAGGATAAAATTTGGAGTAGATAACATAAGGATGAAAACTCTGGGGAAGAATAAAAAACTCTAGTAATTTAGACAAATAAATTTTAAAAATATGTGTTAAAACCAAATAAAAAAACAAATTATTATTATATAATAAAATAATATTTTTAATTATAAATTTATTTTAGGAGATATTAGAGGAGGAAAACACAACTGCTTGATCAAGGGTGCAGTGATAGACACTCAAATAAAAATTAAATGTTATCATTTTTCCACAGACCAAGTCGTTTACTGTCATTTTTCCTAAGCTTGTCATGAATAAGTAGTTTATCAATGACTCATATTTTTATGTTGTGTTGGAATTTTTATAAAGGATTGAAGAATCCATTTATTAATTATAGATTGGGAACATAATATTCATGGAATTTAATAAATAGATTTATCTTCCATTAGATATTTGTATGTGCATGATGTGGTGGATTTTTTTATAGAAGATGAATATTAATGACAATATTCCTAAGATAAATTGAATATAGCTGGTGTGATTAGTGCATTATAGAATTAGAGTATTGAGGATTCTGGAATCACAATGGGGTTAATATTGGATGAAATTATATATTATCTATAAAGATGAAAGTATATTTTTGATTCAATAGGTATCCTTAGTTGAATCATTGAGAATAATCATGAAGTAGATCGATTAATTTTTTTAATGATGGAGGATATTTGTGAAAGTGTATATGGATATATATTCTAATCAAGTTATTATAGATCACTTTACATGAATATATCATGGAGAACTCTTGATGTAATTGACAATCAAGTGGATTATAATATACAAGATGGATCTTTTCACCCTGATATGGTCAAGGAAATTTCATTTTGTCACATGATTTAATCTTCATAGAGGTGTATAGATCTATAACAATACCATAAAACCTAATGATGTTGTAGAAATAACTTTTAAATGTGTTGGACAATGAATTCTACCTAATTATTTTTGAATTCATTAAACAGTAATATATTAAAAATATAAATACTCTTTAATGTTGTCCTAATGTTATTATTTTGATTATTTCCATGTGATTTGAATAAATACTTATGTATAACATTATTTTAACTTGTATGAAGGGAATAATGTTGAATGGATCAATATGAATGTATAATATTTTGTTGATCTTATAATATCATGATGAATATCGAATAAAATTAATTACATTGGAGAAGACCAATGAAAAAAAATGTATGGGTTTGATAGTATCCCTGAGATGATTGATGTCACTAAGGGAGAGCAATTCACCATGGAAATGTAAAAAAAGAGAGGGGAAAGATCAGGAATATATTATCCATATATTATTAATACTATCCTTGTTGTAAAATTATATCTTTTGATATGAGGTAAATATTATACATTTAATTTTCACTATTTTCATGTAGGATGAACTGTGAATTAGATTAGATAAGGGAAATATTACTCTTATATATAGTAGTCATGTCATAATCTAATGTATTTCACCATATAGTATTTTCAAGATTTATTTTTAGGTGCCTTCAATTCCATGATGCATAAACTTTTTATGATTATTTTTCACTATCTTGTGAACATTTAAATTTTAATAATAAGAAAGGATTCCACACTCTAAAATGATGATTTTTATTTTTTTGTGTTTGTGGAACAAGATTGTGGTGTATCACTATAATGAAAAATCATAGTAACCATGCTATAGGGATCATAGACACACAGTAATAGGTATTTAATAAATATTAAGTTTTACCAAGACCACTTCTCAACACTTGTGTGTAGAAAAAATGGTGGAGAAGATCTGGAAGATCATGAAGAGATATTTTAGCTAGGATATTTGGATTTATAGTTTGACCAGAGACTTCTCTATGATAAAATTTATAAATCCGGAAAAAATGAATTTAGATATTATTAAAATCATCATGATGTAATAGTAGATATATTAAAAATACCTTTAAATCATATTCTATATGTTTTAGAATTGAAATATTGAAAAAAGTAACATTTTAGTAGTCAAATTGGAAAATTTTGACATGGGATTTAATAAGTATATATAATTGAAAAAACATGGATCTAGAAGATTAATCTATTTAATTGTATTTTTCTAGATATATAGATTTATGAAATAACTCAAATAAAGGATCACCCATTATTTAGTGAAATGGGTACCAAGTTATAGGATCTCATGTATACCCAATATATTAGGGAAATGTGATGAGAGGATCATTGCAAAATTATTTAAAAGGATATTCCCACACATTTAGGTCTTTATTAAAAGAATAATTTAGGTTCACATGATTACCAAATCCTAGAAACAGTCGAGGAAGATGGAAGAAGGACCAGCCATGTTGGATAATTTATTATTGGTAATTTATTTTCATTTTTGATATATAGGACTATCTAATGTATGATAATGGATATCACTTTTCACTATCCATAGAATAATCATTGATAAATGGTTTATATGTGATCTTAGGGATGATATTAATTGATTGTCCAATGATATTATTACATAATTAAAAGTGTGTACATTCTCAGGAGAGAGATATATACTACATCTTGAACTTATGAAAGATTTTATGGAATATCAAATCTATTAGCTACCATCCTGATACAATCAACAATGTCAAAAAAAATTAATCCTTTCAATTTGAAATTTTAATTCAAAATAGAATAATGGATATTTGATAATTCCATTGAGGTGAACCTACATCATAAAAGGGGTCAATAAAACATTATATTAAAAGAGAATGTAAATGTAAATGATCAACAAAAAATAGGGATTTTGATTAAAATAGTATTAATTGAAATTAAAATATGTAAATGTAAGAAGAGTATAACATTATTGTTATGATGTAGAATGATAGATAAAATGGTCCAAATAATGTTAATGATCATAATACAATAGACCAAATTGGTCTAAAAAAAGTCAATGATATCATCAGGAATGAGGTTAATAGGATAACATTTAATTTCAATATCTTCTAAAATGATATACTTACATGAATTTAAATAACTCATAAAATCTCCCTCTTTTGTTTTGTGAATCTAAATTTCCACTTCATATCATACTCCATGAAAAAAATTTCAAATTTAAATTCCTGGAGAGCTAGTGGATCATAAGATCTATAATGGGATGAAAATTCATTCTTTATGTATCTAATTATCATAAAAAATTCATGATCATCTGTCATCTAATAAACATAAATTAGAATATGATTATATAATAAATTTATTTTTGAAACCTCATCAAAATTTCAATGTAAAAAATTTCTTAAATGGAAAACCTTATAAATCATCCAGAAACATTAAATTCAAAAACATTAAAATGAACGTCACCAAATTATAAAAATAAAATTATCATTAATTCACCAAAAAAATTATGCATATTTTAATCATCCCAAAAATTGTGATTATAATTCTTATGTTTTCTATTAAAACATGGTAATAACCAAAATTACAATAAACCATTATTTAAAACAAAAATGCTACCAAAAACTAACTCTTTAATAATACCATAATTCAAGAAATCTATAAAATCAATCCATAAACCTAATTTTCAACCTATTACTAATCAGTTCCAATTACATCAATACTATCCCATTTATTTAACCAAAATTAAACATATTGTTATCTTATTAACATCAAAACAACATGCACATTTAAAGGCCTATTATTCCCTTAATAATGTGTTCTCAAAAATATCACATTACCCCTACAATCAATTTTCAGGGTTACGAGAACCATTCAACAAATACATTGAAATACTTAATGGATAAATAATAGTGAAACAATAATTAGATTATTCAATATTCCATAAAACAATAAAATTACTTCTACAACATTATTCTTGAATTCCAATACATAAGAACTCAGTCATTCAACTTTTTTCTTAGACCATTAACTATGATTTTTTGTTTTATTATGTAACATTTATCCAAATCACGTGTCATTCATAGTCTCATAAAAATTTAGAATATAATAATTATTAATACAAAATTTCTGATTATCTTTATGATATTTTCCACTAGGGAATCAATTTTCATAATTTTTATACATTCCACATTTAAAACATTTAATTTATGATTATGACATAAGAATACTATTATTTCCATTTAATGTGTTTAAAAAACCATTCAATTTTTCTTTAAAATTACATTTTTTGTTTCATTATTTTCCACAGAAAATGAATCTTCTAGTTCCATTTAAACATTATCCATGATTCCTCTTCCACCATGCATTGTCTGAGGAATATCAAACATTATTTCTCCTATAGTCACCATTAAACTCTGTCATTCCCTTATTAAATTGGTAAGTAAACTATCCAAAGTTGTAATTATTGATCATATTATGAGATTTATTAATATGAATAACAACATGGTTTTTCCATTTGACTATTATTTAATGTGGTTATTTAGGAGGTAGATCATTCCATTTTTCCATAATATTCACCATTAATGTCAATTTTCCTCATTCAATCCATTATGTAAAAAAACCAAAGTGTTGTAAAAAATAATCATTGTGGGAAACAACATAATCAAAAGGATTTTTTAATAAAATATCAATATATGACTCTTTAGGTTTAATCTTATGGTTTTATAAATCATTACTAAAACACTAGTATTGAACCGTAGACTTACTCATAGGCTTCATACTATGGTTTTCTTATCATAGATTTCCAATTTTCAATAATCCTTTCATTGATACCAACTATAACAACACAATCACCTCATAAATATATATTACTTCTAAATATATGAATATTCAATACATAACATAAAGAACCATGTCATAACATTATGGGGTTATTGTCTCTGGGAACATGAGAAAAATGGTTTATAAAAAATATACCTCATATTTTTTCATAACTTGAACCCTTATTGACATATATTACTTAAAAAATTTCTTAAAATCATAGAGAAAAGAAAAATACCAGAAATGTCCATCCATATAATAGGATTATAACCACTTATTAAAGTTAAAACAAAATGTATAGGTAAGACGGGTGGGGTTAGACCATGGGATGTGACCTCATCCGTCAAGAAAAAAATTTACATGTCATAATAGGACATGAAATTTCCATATTCATAATCATAAGAATTTTCCCACTCTAATTGGTACAAAAACTCATTGAAGATATTAGGAATATTTTCATTGATCATAACTAATAACATAGAATAGGATAGGGTTGTAATAGTAAGGGGAGTATTAGAGTAGTCCTTCAATAGTATTCTCTTTGAGGGAGAATGATTGAATCCTTCACTATCAGTCACCTTTCCATTTCCGATTAATAATGCCTCTTTAAAGGAGGTATGACCCATACTTCCAACTTCCTTCAGAGTGGGCATGAATCCATCCCTTTTGAATATATGATATTATCACACTTCTATGATAGTCTAGAAGAATTCATTATTTTTATTGAAATCCTAATGATAGTCAATATATTTATTCCCATCATCCTCAATGGTTCCCTAATGGGTGTGAATACACTTCACAGAACCAATTCTCAGATCACAAATAGATGTACCCACTAGTACAATAATAACTGACATGTATATATGAAAGTCATCACCACCCATTTCTAGAAATGTGTATCCATCAACAAGTTCTCATCCAAAACAAGACTCATTCTATTCTGTTGCATCGACTTACCATGATGACAGTTAGAGTGATGTGTCATCACCTAGGAGGATTTATATACCTTCTCAGACACTGAATTCATTCCAAAAGCACCTCAACAATCAATATTATTCATATTATTATACAAAATCAATTTTTTATTACAAGACATATCATGGTTCCCTTTTATAAGGAAATATGAACATACCAAATTTATACAACATGCATCTTTGACATGTCCAATTACATGATAATATGAACAGTAATGAGGGATTCTCTCATATTCCACCATTAGAGGGATGTCATCATCAAATGATGAGAAAAAATATTTTTATTCAAGAACATAATTAGTCAAATACCCATAGGACCCTAATAATGTTCCCAAAAAAGTGTACATTAGTGGAACATTAGATTTTAATGAGAATACCAACATCATAAAAAATATTAATTAGATTCTTGCGATGAAAAAGAATCTAATTTCTAATATTTTTAATCCAATATTGGGAATGATAATGATTTAATACAAATAGATTCAATTGAAAACCCCATTCCTGAAAGAATATCATACCAAGCTTTAATGAACTCGATCTGATCTACATGGCCATGAGCTTTATTTCATTTAATGTGAAAATTAGGTGAAGGAAACCCCGACCCATTGGTAAACATTCTCAGTCTGATGATTTTCATAAATATGTTATATTTTTCATAAAAGAGGCAACATTCTGAATCATTCCACCTAAAAAGAGGATGATCCTATCAGATATTGAAAACATAAAAATTTTAATTAGATAAAATATTTATTACACAGTTGAAATCACTATAGTATACTAACCATTCCTTACAATCTGGTTAGGAAAATCATCCTTCAAACATGTTAAATGTATTCATCTTGGATCTTTATCAGCATCTACAAAACATGACATTCTAAGAGCAGTGCATTATTTTACATAACCTTCCATTGTAGATAATTGTGTATAACTAACATGACACTTTCCATCTCCTTATAGTATAGACACATGATCATCACATCAAGAAATCATAATGGATTCTATAATATCCTCATCATGAAAAGTGTTATACATATCCAACCCTAACCTCATCAGTGGGGAGACATGCACATCAAAACCCACCATAATTACTACAACAAGTCTACTTCTATCTATGATGCATGATTTTTCGGTGGCCATAGATTCATGAAATCCAATCATGTCTCTAGTCGTTGACGGGTGACCAGATCTAGTGATATTTGATGCTACATCCTGAGATTTGTAGACATGGCAATCACCAATAATCATAGTCACATAAATCATGGTCATGTGCTTGATGTTAATGTCTACCATCGTCTAAAGGGTACCTAATATGGTTTTCAATGATGATAATAACTGATGATTGTAGATTCACACAATAGGAATTCTATATTTATAAATGGTGTATGCCTCACTATCCTTCTGCCCATCAGGCATGGCCGCTCTACCATAAGCCACTCTCGGTAGGTGGCCACTGGAAAATAGCATGAAACCAAAAATTGGGGCACCAAAATGAGGGGTGGAAAACCATGTCCCCATCGTGGAGATTCCCAAATCATTTCCCCTAGACCTGGGTTCCCCGTCACCTTTTACAATGCGAAAATAAACATATGATAAGGTGAGATCAGGTCCATAGTAAGGATTAGAATAGGAGATATTAAATTCAATTATAAACATAAAATTTGAGTATATACATGATACATGATTTATTAACCTTTGATCGATGTAGGGGTTGAAGGTTAGGTATCATAAGAAACGAAATTAAGAAATGTAGTTTGAGAAAATTACCTCTTGAATATCTCCTCCTTGAAGGACAAATTAAGGAACATGGAAGTAGTATTTTAGTGAGACTATTAGCACATGTATCTGGGGAGAGTGAGGAAGAGAGTTTTTTAAATATATATGGAAGGAATAAAATATTTTGAGGTGAAATTGGGTGGTGAGGGGTGGTATTAATAATTTACCTGGGGTTGCTTTATATGACTGAATAATGAATATTTTATATTTAAAGGCAAAGACATTTGAATGGAAATAATTATAATCAATTTCTCTTATGATTAATGTTTTAAATGATGGATATGGTATATAAACACATCAACGACCAATATAGTATTCTATTTTATATTTATTTTATTCATTAACATTTTATCATTAACATGCTACATTATTTGACCTATACTGTGGTAAATCTTTTTTTACCATGGTAACTTTGTAATGATTAAAAAAGTAAATAATCATATAACCTAATCTAGAACTCATGGTTCTAAACAAGGAATCCGTTTTTAAAATACAAAAACACATAATATTAAAAATTAAATTTAAAATTAATCCATCAAAACACAATGAAAAATAGTTTTTTTAAAAAATATGTTTGAAGACAAAAAATGTTCTTATACAAAAATAATGTATAATTATTATTTAAATTTAAATAATTAGATTATATTAGGATAAAAATTAATAAATTTACTATGAGGTAAATTTAAAATCATCTAATTAATTTTTAATTTAATGAAAATTAGAGTTTTTTAGAAAATGTTATTTTTAACTATTCACTGACAAATTAAACATTTCATAAAAATTTAAAAAACTCATCCTAAGAAAATATTGACATACTGATTAGAAAATTTATTTTTATTTTATCAATTCCAATTTCTTAATTAATCAAAAATTAATTATATTAACTCTCTAATATAAATAAATTGAAATCACTTTTTGAAGAAAATATATATTTGATGAATAAAATGAAGTTACTGAAAAATATTTTTTTAAAAAATAATACTTGTAATTAGAATAAAATCATTTAATGAAAAACACCTTGTTAAAATAACCAATTAATACTCATAAAATTTATATCAAGAATAATTTTTGTGGGAGGAAAAAAAATTAAGTAATTAATTTTAGGATAATTTTTAATCTGTATAAGATGTCACACTAAAAAATCATGAAAATCATAAGGTTAAAATCATAAATCCATTTTTTTAATTGATTGAAAATTTTAAATTTCCCAGAAATTATTTATAAGCATTAAATGTAAATAAATGAGTTAAAAATGAATCAATCATTCATGTTATTACTAATTTTAAACATAAAATTTAATATACCAATTAAAAAACTCAATTGGAAGATAAATTTTCAAATATTCCAATAAAATTAAAAAAAAGAATTAATCATTGAGAAATAAGATCATTTTCTTATCCTACAACTATTTTTGAAACTCATCATCTAAAAAATTAATAATAATTTGAAAATACAACCTATAATTTTGGATAACCACACATTAATAGAACTCTCCAATACATATAACCTATAAAACATCCAATTACATTAACAATAATATAAATATACTATTTATCAATAGAATTTATTAAAGAAACAATTTATAACTTTAAATATTCAATTATGATAGACTATTTCTATGAAAACACCTTACAATAGATTTAACTTTTTATTATGTAATATCAATAATTTTACTCTCCTATGGATCCATTTTAATATCCAAAACATTGAAATAATTAGATATATTTCACATAATTTATAATAAAGTAAATTAATATGTAAGATGAATTATTGACCCATTTCTAATTTGAGATCCACTGAATAATTTCATTTAATATTCTCTACATAACTTATTCGGTGTTGTGGAAATTAATTTAAGCCCTATCTAACATAATACCATCCTAAAATAATAAATCAATCACACATTGAAAATAAATTTCATAAAAACTACATCAAAAAATAAAAACAAACATTATAAAATTGCATTGAAATATTGAAATCCATGAGTGAAAATCACTCTATTATGTCATACTATATAATTAGTATTCTAAATTATCAAAATATAAACAATCATAACCATTTACAAGGGTTACAAATCATTATTATTACAAAAAGAAAAATTCTTATAAATTATTAATTTTTAATACACTATAACACAACCCATTAATTCAATTTAAATTAAAATATATATACCATTTTAAAACAATTTTAGTTTGGTGAGTATAAAAATATATTATCATGAAATTTTCAAAATCATATTTTATAAACTATTACCTATTGAAAAATTGATTATAAAAAATTATTGTTATATAAACACATTCTATTAAATTACTAGAAATTACATTTTCTTATGAAATATAATATTTAATACCTTAAAAAACAAAATGAAATCAGATTATAAATAAATATAACATTGCATTATCATATCACTAATTCAATCAATCATGATGTAAACTAACCTTTCAGACATTCCACATTATTTCTTATGTTTTCCTATATAAAAACATCAATGGATTATTTATTCAGTTATATTATTACTCAAAACTATTCAGAGAGTTCACTGAAGGTTTATAAGATCCTTAAAATAAATTTGATATATATTGTAATGGCCCGAACCTCTCTGGTCCTTTCCTTTGTTAAAATATGATGTTTGAGGTGTTTTCAGAAGTCATGGTGATCCCCAACACTTTTCCTATTTTCCAGAATGGTGAGGTTGCAACGGTGACCTTTTCATTCCTTTTCTAAATTTTTTAGTTCTCTGAACTGTGTTTATCGAATGGTAGGTGTAGAGTTTTTCTAGAATGGTACGTGTATAGTGTTTCCATAACGTTAAGTGTACAGTGTTCCCATAAAGGTAGGTGTACAGTGTTTCCAGAATGGTAGGTGTACACTGTTTCTAGAACGGTAGGTGTATAGTGTTTCTAGAATGGTAGGTGTATAGTATTTCCAGAATGGTAGGGTGTACAATGTTTCCAGCTTCCTATAGTTTTGCCCATTAATGTAACCTTTTATGTTAAATGTATTTAAAGCCCCGTTTTAAGGACTCTATGGCTGATTCAAATGTCATAACTCCTATATTATTTATTCTTATGCCTCTGGATGTTTTTACTTGGACAAATCGTGTTGTTTAATGCGAATTCTTTTAATGAAAAATCAAGATTATCTTAAATCGTTTCCCTAATAAATCTTCAAAAGGGACAAGATATATTCCTTTCTTGTTCTCTGGTGTGAGGTGATTGGACCTTTCCTTCTATCCCGAAGGAATCGTGAGATCAAAAGTTTCCCAGTGTATTGGTTTTCTTTACGTCCTTGTTACTGCAAGTGAACCCCTATTTCAGTGAAAACAATTTGTATCGATCATTCTTCGATATAAGGTATGATCTATCATCATTCTTTTGGGTTCATCAACTTCTGTTTCTCCTTTCCTTGTTATGGTATATCATCTCCATACTTATAATAGAGTTTTCTTGGGATTCTATTGGTACGGTCATACAAAAACTTCCTCGGGTGGATACAATTGTCACAGTAGGAGGTGATCATGATTCTTTATGTGGAACATTATTGTATAAAGAACGACAAGAACAGTCCAAGGTATGCGATTTCTTGCTTATATCTTCTTTTATGTTCAACCGTATCGTTAGCATGTTTTATCCCACTGGATGACAATGGAAGTGAAATATAAAATATTTGAACCATATAAATAAATTGATATGGATCTTATGTTTTTTCCTATTGTTTTTCTAGATATTGTGATTACTATGCTTGATTTTTTTAACGTTTTATTTTGATTTAAATTATTAAAGAATATAAACTGGGATTATTTTATAATTTTTTGGCTAAAGATGAAGAGGCAGGTAAACAATTTGGTTGTTATGGTAATTTGATGTTAATCAAATTGGCGTACTAAGAATGCTATATTATTTGTGATAGATTACTGATTAGGTTGCTGAATTTGGAACCTACGAATAATAATTGGTTAATCCAAGATAGATTAAAGAACCATTTGTTTGATAAAAAATAATTCCATGTAGGGTTATGAGTTACCCTCTTGATTATTAATGGTCTAAGAGCCTAATTACTAAGATGTTTGTTTTCATTAAGCTTGTGTTGTGAGGTCAGCCTGTATGAATATTGTGATAAGTGGGTGCATAGAGGCCTCTTGGTTGTGGCATAAGATGATGCCTAGGTTGGCGAGATGCATCGGTTTATGAATATGGGTGTTGGGGAGGACACAAGGGATGATGGAACATGTTGGATTTGACTGTTTGGATGTTTGCTGATTCGTATTGGTATTTTATGTTCTTTACTTCTCACCACTACAAAAGGAAGCTGGTCTTGCTTACCCTTTTTCTAAAAGAGGTGAATACGTGTCGGGTATACCACATGATTTCCGTGTTTAACTTCTCATTGGAGGATGGGTCTACGCTATTTCTATAGGAAGCAACGACTCGATGAGTTGTACCTCTACTCACCGTGTTGAGCCCCCTTGTGTTTAGTATGATAGAATGATTTTCTTGAATTCTTGGGTTTGTGTGAATGTTATTCTTTAATGAAAAATTGAATAAATGGTGTTAACCCATGGGGTTGGAGTTTTCAGTAACATAATGATGAGGTTGTAATTTTAAAGTGACATTGTTCTTTGGTTATGATGAAAATGAATCATAATGTGGAATTGATATAGGTTAATTAATGTTTAAAGAATTAATTAATTTATGGTGCAACTGATAAAAAGGGGATGAGATAATGTATTAATGCTCTTTAAATGGATGTAATCTTATAGGATACCTAGTCTTACAAGTGTCAGCCCGATGTCTGAGAGATGTTATCTACCGTTCAGTCTATGACTAGGTTATGCCCATATTGTGGTTGTGAGATATTTTATATTCTGTACATTTGTGTTTTTATATGCAACTCCACCCCGTCAGTAAGGACTACTAACACCCCGGGGATTTTGAGCCATGGGCAGTGTTTTCCCCAACATTCCTGTGGGAGGATGGATGGATGACTACAACTTTTGGCCCTGATCTCTTTTCTTGATAGTTACATGTGATGGTGGGTACAATGGTTAGCTTTCCCCAAATGTGTGTGTAGAGGGCTGTAATGGATTCTGGTTATTCACACACATATATTTTGGATATAGTATCCTATGGACTACTATAGGTGTTACGTGTATAGGCTGGGATGGCATAAGGACTGTTACATGGTGTATGGGATGTCATGTCTTGAGGTATAATACCTAATGTATGATAAACATTATGCGAGATGTGTTGGCTCCCAAAAACAACCGAGTAACTTTCTTATGTGGAAGTGTTTGTTTTGTTGGACAAGGTTCATATTGTGGGGCTTCCCCCAGGTGTCTGCATCAATCATTTGTAAAGATAGATTCTTAGGACATAGGACATTGGGGAAAACCGATAAACCAGTGGGGAAGTAGTAGCGGGGTAACCATTATATTCTTTATTATTTTGTATACTCTTGTATGCATTACATGGTGAGAGTAGCCATGTTGAGGTTGGGAACATCGTATAACTATTTTGGTTACTAATTATTTTCACTGAGCTTTAGCATTCTATCTTTACTTTTGCATGAGAGGATTCGGGGAGGATACTAATGAGTATACTGTTATACTCACCATATGTATATATAAACTATTTTTAGGTCACCTGGAGTAGGTTGGAGATGATGATGGGTTCTAATAGCATGGGGTTGCAGAAGATGTTTGAGATCGTGGTTGCTGCTGTTTTTAATTTCTTATGGGTACTTTCAGTTTTCCCCTTCCAGTTATAGTATTTTATCATGAAATTACATATGTGCACTTGGATTTTCTTTTATATTTTAGTTCTGGCTTGCAGTTGGTTGGTTTCTATCTTATCTCTCCATTCCCCATGTGTTCTCTAAGAGGGTAATGCCTCCCATTTGTGTGTTTACTATAACCTCGGTGCTAGTCGCCAACCCAGGGCCTACTGGAGGTGGGACTCAGGGTTCATTATCTACCTTCTCACATTTCCATCCAAGGAGTGGTACACATTGCGGAGAGGGGGTCGTGAAAAGTGGTATCAGAGGTCTGGTTGAGGGATATGATGATGTTTAGAGTTAGGCATAGGCGAGGTTGCATGTGTTGGTAGGTAAATAGTGTAATTCATGTTTTTAAAGTGATGTAAACACGGGTGACCGATTGAGACATAATCATTTAGGGCCCCCTATGATCTGATGTACGAACCTTTAAGTTTACAATGGCTACTAAATGAGTAGATAATAGTTACATGGTAGAGACCAATGAAAGGATCATGACTCATTCTTCTTTGTGAATGTGTTAGATTGGTTAGACCTTGGGATAGGTAAATATAAAATGAATAAAAAGACAATTAATTAATTAATGTTGACTCTTCCATATTCCATGTTTAATACCCCTAACTATTTGTTATTTTGTAGGTATGGATCTAGGTCAATGTCCTCATAAGGATCTCTTAAAAGATGTCCAACAGGTTGTTCCATCAATTCACCATAGGGTAGAGGTTGACAATGATGGAACTTGGAGGAAGAAACTCTGAGAGTTTCAACACCAGAGTCTACAGAAGTACAGTGGCTCCGTTTAAGATACAATAACAAAAGACTGGTTGAAGAGGGTTGAGATAGGATTTAGTAAGATCCGTGTTCAGAAAGAGAACTAGGTTTCCTTGGTTATGATGATGTTTCATGGAGTAGTGAGGCAGTGGTGGTTCTTGTTCCTTAGGGGTCACAAGGAGTCATTGATTTCATGGCAGGAGTTCTGAGACAAGTTTAGGGTCATCTTTATTTCATCGACTGCGAAGGCATCCACTAGCCAGGAGCTTCGTACCCTTCTATTGGGGAGCTCTAGTGCGTGAGAGTTTGGAATCCACTTCAAGAAACTTTTAAAAAATGCTTCTCACCTGTTTCTAGATGAGGAGGCCAGGGTGAGGCCTTTCGAGGAGGCTTCACATTCAGAGACCCAGAGCCAGATCACCCCATTTATGCTGAAGACATATCATGATGTTCTGGAGAGGGTAGAATTTTTCGAGGGGACTTTAGGCAGGACTAGATTATCACAAGAGGGGAGTCATCATGATTAATCACGAAACAGAGCTATGGTATAGGGTTCTAGGTTTTAAGGGCAGAAGAGTTTCCATTCATTCAGGGTAGGACCCATCCCTTCACATCTAATTTCTCTAGTGGAAAAAACTCTCAAGCCTATGCCAAGGGATCAGGTGCTTATTTTTCTTTTTCTGGTCGAGGTCATTAGCAGCAGGAGTTTCTGATCTTTTAGAGAAGTCATCATGCACTAGGTGCTCTGCTCCAGGTTCCTCTGTTGAGGCAGTTCTAGTCGAGGTAAGAGCAGTAGGTTGCACCAGCTTTAGATCAATAGATGTTAGATGTGGTAGATAGAGAAAATCTCTGTGACACTCCCCATATATAGAGAGAAGAGTGTGGCTATGGTGGTGGTCGTAATTTGGGTCAGAGAGGCTGGTGAGGAATTTGTGGTTGGCTTCATGCTCTAGCGTTGCCAGCTCCAGGTGAGAAAAACATCGTTCGAGGTACCCTCTTCTTGTTTTCACCATAGTGTATGCCCTGTTTGATTCAGGATCATCGCACTCCTTCATATCACATACCCTTTTGCATGCTTTTGGACTTGAGTTAGTGAGGCATCTAGTCCCCGTGGTGTTGAGTATGCCAGTTAGAGGTCGAGTTGACTTGTTTGGCGTATGTAGAAATTGTGAGCTAGTGTTGTGGAAACATCGCTCTTGGGATGGTTTTCTATGTTTACAAATGCAACTATATCATTTAATCATCGACATTGATTGGGTGTATTTAGTGTATGCTATTGTGGATTTTCATAGGAAGAAGGTTATATTCTTTGGTGTGGATTTAGAGCCAGAGGTTTTTGTTGGTGATTGAGATCCTTGAATAGGTCATAGGAATGTACCATCCTTATCATCCATGTTGGCTGAGATTATGTGTATTTCTTCAGAAGTTTCGCATTTGGCGTTTCTTCTGGTGATGGAAGAGTCCATTGATGTCTTCCCATAAGAGGTTGTAGCATTACCCTTTCAATTAGAGGTCGTGTTTGACATCGAGATACAACCAGGAGAGTCTCCAATCACTATATCTCCATATATGATGGCCCATTCTATGTTACGAGAGCAACCTATAATGCTTGATGGTCTGTTACAATGAGGTTCTGTTCGACCGAGTGTGTCACCGTGGGGAGCACCAATTTTGTTCGTGAAGAAGGCTGACTACATTTTGCAGTTGTGTGTCAATTATCATCACTTGAACAAACTGACTATAAAAAATTACAATCCTCTTCAAAATATTGATGATTTATTCTATCAATTGAAGGGTGAATGTTGGTTCTCAAAGATCGACTTGAGGTCATGATATCATCAAATGCGAGTAAAGTATGAGGATATCATGAAAACAACTTTCTATTATCGTTATGGGAATTATGAGTTCGTTGTAATGTCATTAGGTATGATAAATTCTCTAGATGTGTTCCTGGGATTGATGAATGGTTTGTTCCATGATTTCCTAGATATGTTCATGGTAGATTTCATCGATGACATCCTTGTGTACTGTACATCTGAGGAGGAGCATGCAGATCATCTACACGATATTTTGGGAGTTCCTCATAAACAGTAGCTCACTGGGAATTATTTGAAGTGTGATTTTTGGGTTCGAGATGTCTGGTTACTGGGGAATGTTGTGTCCCAGTAGAGAGTAGTTATGGATCCATCAAACATAGAAGCACTTTGTCTTGGAAAGCCCCCAAGATATTTTCGGAGGTGAGAAGGTTATTGGGTCTCTCAGGCTACTAAAAGAGGTTCAGAGTCGATTCCTCATGATTTACGACTCCTCTGATAGCTTTGACTAGGAAGGATCAAGAATTCTTATAGACTGATCAGTGTAAGAAAGCTTTTGAGTATCTAATGGAGAACTTAATATGCTTTCCAGTTCATTATCTTCCAACTGAGGGAGTTCAGTTTGATGTTTTCTGTGATGCTTCTCATCTGGGTTTTTGCTCTGTTCTAACGTGAAAAAGATCAGTTGTTCTTATGGGTCTCGGCTATTACTTTCCAATGAACGTAACTATGCCACTCTTGATTTTGGGTTGGAATCCGTGGTTTTTACTCTGAAGTTGTGGAGACATTACCTCATTTGTGAGCGCTTTGTGGTTTTCATCGATCATAAGAGTTTGAGGTCTGATTTATCCCTGCGTGACCTGAACTTATGACAACGTCGGTGGATGGAGTTCTTATAGGAATATAAATTTGAAATAACATATACTCCAGGAAATGGGAATTTTGTAGCTAATGCAATGAGTCGGAAGTCGCATAGTGGTACAGTTCGTGAATTTGGTGACTCCTGGAGAGTTTTGGAAGAACTGTCAACATTACATCCTGATATAAGAGATGTTGTGTGAAGAGGTTGTATTTATCATATGATGGTGCATTCATCTCTCATGAAGCCTGTAGAAGGTTCCCAGTTGGGATATCATGAGGGAGTGGTGTGGAGAGACCAATTTTTTTATGTTGAGGCCCCTGATGGTTGGTCAGTGGATGAACAAAACTGAGTGTAGTATCACAGAAGGGTTTTTTTCCTTTGAAGATGTGTTAGATGGATCTCAGAGAGTTTCTAATTTCACCTTTTTCATTTTATCCAGGCGTTACAAAGATTTACCGAGCCTTTAGGATCCAATTTTGGTGGCCTGGGCTAAATCGTTTGGTTACAGAGTTTGTGTCTCGATGTTTGGTTTGACAGAAGGTGAAGGTCGAACACCGTGTTTCTTGTGGTCTGCTCTAGCGATTATGGATTCCTCAGTGTTAGTGGGAGGACATATCAATGGAATTTGTTACTGGTTTATCTTGAGCTCTGGGAGGACATGATGCTATTTGGGTGGTATGGTATCGCTTAAAGAAATATTCCTACTTTATAGAAATCAATGAGTCGAGCTCCGTGGAAGTATTGTCAAGGTAGTATCTAGAAAAGGTGGTGAGACTTCATGGAGTCCCAAGGACGATCATTTATGATCGAGATCCTCACTTCACTTCTTGGTTGTGAAGAGGTCTCCAGTATGTTTCAGTTCTCATCTAGGCCTTATCATTTCTTTTCATCCTCAAATGGATGGTCACATAGAGCAAACCATCCAGACTCTTGAAGACATGTTATGCTCTTGTGTTCTTGATTTTGGAGGTTCGTGGTGGAGGCACATAACCTTGGTGAAGTTCGATTAAAATAATAGTTTTCACTCAACCATTGGTATAGAACCATTTGAATCCTTGTATGGTCGAAATTTCCGTTCTCCGTTGTGCTGGACTGGGGTTGGAGAGTTTGCAATTCTCGAACCGGATCTAGTGATGAATAAAACAAAGATGGCCCAGGTGATTATGAGAGGATAAAGATCGCACAAGATCATCAGAAATCATATGTTGATCAAAGGAGGAGACCCTTATATATTTATTTTGGGGATATCATGTTTCTGAAGGTGACTCCCCGTCACGAGAAACGAATGTTTGGTCATGGGATTAAGAGCTCTCCCCGGTTTGTTGCGCCTTTTGTGGTGTTATCTAGTGTTATAGTTGTGGCGTATCAAGTATCACTTCCCCATAGATGAGTCTGATACATGATTTTACCCAAGTATCATAGATTTTTTGTTATATTCATGAGGACTCTCACATCATCGATTGGGTATAGAGCGATGTTGATGATGATGCAACCTTTGGGGAGCGACCTGTGGATCTCCAAGGCCACAAAGTGAAGGTGTTGTGCGGGAATTCCATCCCCTTGGTTCATGTCTTATGGAGACACAATGTCATAGAGGAGAGTAATTGGGAAATTGAGTCACAGATACGTTCTCAGTACCCAGAGTTGTTTGATGTTAAACTCATTCCATGTAATAATGTCCCCTTTGTGGTTAGACCATTCATGTTTATAATATGGTTTTCTTTTGTTTCTTATTATGGATTACAATATTTTGAGAGGTATCTTGATGGGTGGTAGTTTGGACCCTGTTTTGTTTTCCCTTTAGGTGGGTCATCAATTCTCTAGGATGAGAATGTATTGAGAGGTATCCAATGTAATGGCCATGGCCTCTCTGGTCCTTTACTTTTTGAAAATATGGTGTTTGAGGTGTTCCGGGAGGCCAAGGTGACTTATCCCCAACATTTTTCTAATTTTCCAAAACTGTGAGGTTCCAATGGTGACCATTTATTTCCTTTGACAATCTTTGAGTTCTATGAACATTGTTTCTAGAATGGTAGGTGTACAGTGTTTCCAGAATGGTAGTTGTACAGTGTTTCCAGAATGGTAGGTGTACATTATTTGTAGAACGGTAGGTGTACAATGTTTCCAGAATGGTAGGTGTATAGTGTTTCCAGAATGGTAGGTGTATAGTGTTTCCATAAGTGTAGGTGTAAAATGTTTCCAGAATGGTAGGTGTATAGTGTTTCAATAACGGTAGGTGTACATTGTTTCCTAAACGGTAGGTTTACATTGTTTCCAGCTTCCTATAGTTTCACCCTTTAACATTTCCATTGAAGTAAAATGCATTTAAATCGTTGATTTAAGGACTCTATGGCTGATTCAATGGCCATAAATCCTATATTAATTAATCCTTAGGCTTAGTATGTTTTTACATGGTAAAACCACGTGGTTTAATGCAATCCACTTTTAATGGTAAATCAAGTGTATCTTAAACCGTCCCTTTGTTAAATCTTCAAAAGGCACAAAATATCTTCCTCCCTTGTTCTCTGGTTCGAGAAGCTCGAACCATTCCTTCTTTCCTATAGGAATCATGAGATCAATCTTTTCCTCGTGGATTGGTTTCCTCGATTTCTTTCTTGGTTCATGTGCACCCCCTGTTTCACTGCAACCATGAAGTATAAATCAATGTTCGATATAAGGTATGATCTATCATCATTCTTTTGGGTTTTCCACCTTCTGTTTCTCCTTTCTCCATTATGGTATGTCATATCCATACTTCTAATATAGTTTTATTAGATTTCTATTGGTGCGGTGGTACAGAAACATACTCAAGTGGATAAATTTTTCACATGAGGAGGTGATCCTGATTCTTTGTGTGGATTGTTCTTGTATAAATATTGACAAGAACTATCTGAGGTAGGGGATTCATTGCATATCGCTTATTTTATGTGCAACTATATCATTATCATGTTTTACCCCACTGGATGAAAATGGAATTGACATATTAAATATTTAAACCGTATAAATAAATTGAAATGGATCATATGTGATTTTCTCTTGTTTTGCTAGATATTGTGATATCTAAGCTTTATTTCTTCATCTATTCATTCATGATGTTAATCAGTAATGATCTTATACCAAGATTAATAGATAATTGTTTGGCTAAAGGTAAAGAGGCTTGTAAACGAATATAGTTCTTATTGTATTTTTATTTTAATTAAATTATCGTATTTAGCATGTTTAATTATTTGTGATAGATTACTAATTAGGTTTCCCAAATTTGGATCATATGAATAATAATCGGTAAATCCAAGATGGATTAATGAACTAGTGGTATCATAAAAGATAATTTCTTTTAGGGTTCTTAGTTACCCTATTGATTGTTAAGGGGTCAAGAGACCAATTGTTACGATGTTTGTGTTTCTACTGATTGTGATGTTATGTTAGGATGGATGGTTTTTGTGATATGTGGGGGAATGGAGGCTTTTTGGTTGTGGTATCAAATAACACCTAGGGTGGCAAGATTCATCGGTTTATGCATGTGAGTTTTGGGTAGGACACGAGGGATGATGGAATGGGTTGGATGTGAATAATTGGATGTTTTCTGATTCTTATTGGTTGTTTATGTGCTTTAATTCTCCCCACTGCTCAAGGAAGATGGTCCTACTAACCCTTCTACCAAAAGAGGAGAGGACGGGCATGGTATGACACGTGCTTTCAGTGTTTAGCTTCTCAAGGGAGGATGGGTCTATGCTCTTTCTATAGATGGAAATGACTCGACGGGTAGTACATATACTCACCGTGTAGAAAAAACTTGTGTTTAGTAGAATAAAATGTTTCTCTAGAATTCATAGGAAAGTGGGAATGTAATTCTATGATGAATAATTGAATAAATGGTGTTAATCCATGGGGTTGGAGATTGCTGGAACATAATGATGAGGTTGAAATTTTAAAGGGATAGTGTACTTTGGGTGTGATGATAATGAAATTTAATGTGGAATTGTTATTATTTAATTAATATTTAATTAATTAATTAATGTAATTTGAAACTGATAAAAAGGGAATGAAATAATGTATTAAATCTCTTTTAATGGTTGTGTGATTATAGGATACCTAGTCTTAGAAGTTGAAGCCCGTAGTCTGAGAGATGTTTGCTGCAGTTGAGTCTATGACTAGGTTATGCCCGTATTGTGGTTGTGAGTTATTGTATATTCTGTACTTATTGTGTTTCTATACACAACTCTACCCTGTCAGTAAGGGAAACTAACACCCCAGGGATTCTGAGCCTTGGGCGATGTTTTCCCCAACATTCTGGTGGGAGGATGGATAGCTGACTACCCCCTCAGGCCCTGATCCCTTCTCTTTATAGTTACATGTGATGATAGGCACAGTGGTTATTTTTCCCCATAAGTGGGTGTAGAGGGCTGTAATGGATTGTGGTTATTCACAAACTTATATTCTGGATAGAGTATTCAATGGACTACTATTGGTGTGATGTGTATAGGCTGTGATAGTTTGCGGATCCAAACTCAGTGCATGGGATGTAATGGCTTGAGGTATAATAACAGATGTATGATACACGTTATGCAAGCTTTGGTGGCTCCCAGATACTACCTGGTTACTTTTTTTGCATGGACGTGGTGGTTTTGATTCACAAGGTGCATATTGGGGTGCTTAGCCTAGGTGTCTGCGGGCAAGCCTTTTTTGAGAGAGATTCTTAGGATGTATGATGTTGGGGAAAAGAGGAAAACCATTGGGGAAGTAATAACATGGTAACAATGATATTCATTATTATAATGTATACTCTTGTATGGATTACATGGTTAGAGTTGCTATGGTGAGGTTGGGAACATAGTATACCTGTTTAGGTGATTATTTAGTTTCAATTTTTGTTCACATTTCTTTAGAATGTTTTCATAACATTTGCAAAAGAGGCTTCACGGAGAATACTACAGAGTATATAGTTATACTCACCCTATGTATATATAAACTTATTTTTGGTTCACATAGAGAAGGATAGAGATCAAGCTGGTTTCAACAAGCATGTGATTGCATGAGCTGTTCGGGCTGGTGTTTGCTGCTGTTTTTACATTCTTTTGGGAACATTCAGTTTCACATTTTAGTTTTTGTAGTTTTTCATGACATTACATATGTTCACATGGGTTTTGTTTTATATTTTAGTTTTGAGTTGGAGTTTTTTGGTGTCTATCTTATCTCCCTCTTCCGCATGTGTTCTCATAGAGGTTAATGCCTCCTATTTGTGTCTTTACTATACCCTCAGTACAAGTCGCCAACCCGGGGCCTACTGTAGGTGGTACTCGGGGGGGGGGGGGGGGGGGTCATTATCTCCATTCTCACATCACTATCCCAGGAGCGGTACACATAGTGGGGAGGGGGTCCTGAAATATATCATAATTTATAAATCATAAATGAAAAAGTAAAATATCTCTAACGGTGAAGATCTAGTCATGTCAACAAGTGAAAATTAAAAATCCATCACATTTATGGGACTGTGGACACCACAAAATCCTAAATATCATATGGTATAATGGGTTTACAATATAAATGGATTCATTATGTACATTAATATATTGAATCCCATGTTTTTGTGATTTTACCACCATAATTAACATAAAAAAATAATTATTATACTACGGTATCATTTAGTGACATTTCATAATGATTTCATGGCCACAATACAGTACTCAGTATGCAACAAAACCCAAATCACACTACAAATTTCCATGGGCTAGTAACTAGTTCTATGGTAATCACACTGGGAAAGAATATATTGAACCTTTATAATATTTAAATTATATGAAATAGTAATAATGTTATTTTAAAAAATAAAACTTTTATAACACCATCCATGTCATCATATAATTGTTTATTGAATATGAATAATAATATAATGGTATTACAAAAATAGTTAATATAAGAATAAGTAAGAAAAATAAAGCTTTAATCAATCCCCTTAAGAAACACAAACCATTTATATACCACCACCTCTACTGACTCACGCCAATAAATGATACACTTCTAAAAATAAAACCACTACCTGGACTACAAAAAAAAATGAAAAAATATACACACCATGGGGTGCATGTATGGTTTGATTAAAACTCATGTAGGATCCGACCATGTCTTCTATATGTATTATTAATTTTACAAATAACACTTCATTTTTTGAAAAATAAAATAAAATAATGATCCTTTTTCAAATTATGAAATAAAATTTGATGTTTTTTATTTTAAATATATTATCAAAAAGTGAACAGATAAACATGTGTTATAATGTATACATTTTTTCAAACACACACATCATATAAAAATTTTTAAACATGAAACAATTTATAATGAATGAAATAAACACGTATTGTCGTGAAATCACCTTTGTGAATATGTAATGTAGATACATTATCCTCATAATGATGATGCATATAACCATAAACATAGTCATTTTCAATTCTATAATCAATTGAGGTCAAAATCTGTACCCAAATCCAAGAAAACATGTTATTAATCTACTAAACGCATGCCAATGACTAGAGTAAAATATAAAAGTATTTGGAATCCCATTAAATTTATTATAATAGTCATTTAATTCTTGTTACACAATATATTTAGTAGTGCATTGACTATGAAGGTGAAGATCATGGATAAGTTTCCTCATAACATAGCTCGATACATTTCTTTAGTACCATCATATGTAACTATGATTTTCCCTATAACATTTATAAATTAATCATAGAAGTAAAATTTTCAAAAACATATACCTAAAAATACCCTAAAACAATGTCCATATCTTAATCTTTAACATCAGAATATAAGAAACCTCCTGTGAGAATTTTATAACCATGTCAAGAGATGAAATAACAGTAAGTATTTTCGAATCACCTACAACACATCACCCAAAAAATCAATTTATTGAATACCCCTTACTAACTATTTATAAATTATATCAATTATTTCCTTAAACCTGTTATTTTAATTCATATGATTGATTTTTATAATCGTATGAAATATTACCATGAATCCATACATTTATTAAACTACTATAACAAATGCAATTTCACCCTTATCACCCAAAATAACAACAAAAACAAGATATTAACTCATTTTAAATCATTGGAAAACATTATAGTATATCAAATTTATCCTTTCAATTTGAAACATATGATATAAATTTCATCAAACAAATTATGAGAATAAGATATACATGTTCATATATTTACAATAAACCCTATTAAAAATCATTTATAATATCAATTAAATAATAAAAAATCATGGAGAAATTCCACAAATCTATAAATTAGAATTCATGAAATCATTTAACATTTATTAATTTATTTAGAACACATAAGAACTTTTGGTTTTAATAAATAAAGGTAAATATTAGAATAACCCATATAATAGCCATACGAAAAATTTTTCCTTCAGCAAATAATGATGGATGGACATTTGAACAGGGGTTCACATTCTTTTTATTTGAAAATACTAATAGAATTCGTTGATTTTTTGTTTAATCTGAAAAAAATATTTTTAAAGAACCATAAAATAGATAATTTGGATAAGAATAGGAGGATATAGATAATAGGTTAGGGAGGAACATACTGATTTAATGTGTATCAAAAACATAAAAATGTAATGAGATCAAGGAAGATATCTATGGGAGAAGAAGTGGAATCAATATCTTTCTCTCCTCCCCAGTATTTAACCATCAAATAAGGAACTAGGAGATTCTCTATTAAATAATATTAATTAATAATAATAATAATAATAATAATAATAACAAGACTAATAAAAATGGTAATTTTCAAATGGTTGGTGAATTAAAAATATAAAATTTTCTATTGTTTTCCATATACACTATAAATTTTTACCAGTTAAAACTTTTTCCATATTAACCATAATAACAACAAAAATAGAAAAAAATCAATATAATTTTTCTGATAGCAATATTTAAAAATTCACATTAGAAGATTGAAAACATATTTTTTCTTATAAAATCATTAATAACTAACATTATTTTTTATTAAATTATAAACTGATAATAAATATTTATTAAATTACTATAATAATTTATTATTAGATCTAAAATAAGTATGTGTTGTGACACCATATTCTCAATGTCTTTCACATTTCTAGTCATATTGATAACATGAATTATGACCAAAATATATTGATCCATCTTACTCTAAAATAGTTCTATGGAAACATCATATCAATCATTTTAGTATTTTTTCTGATATAAATTTTTTAATATATCTACAACTCCATAAAATTTTATATGTTCATGATCACTTGAAAATTGGGATGAATAAACATTAGAATAAATGCATATCAATCAATAGAATATTTGTGGATCTTTTTATGCACAAACATCTCTCCCAAAAAACGTCAACTACAAATATTTTCTTAATATGTTTTTTCTCAAAAAAATTAAATTTCTATCATGATATAAAGTTATTTATAAAGTCTTATAATAGATTTGGTGGTTTCAACCATTGAAATTATCTTATTTAAAAATTGTAATTAATGTGAGTGTTTATTATGATTCCATTTATATCTAGAAATAATGTTATTAATAGATAATTTTCATGATGTATAATATTTTAGCAAGAATTTATAATTAATATGATCCCACTAAATTGACATTATATTATTAAATTAAATATTTTTAATTATTGTTTAATGTTTTTGATTTAATTATACTCATAATTATCTTTTTTATTTCTCAAATTTAATTTCAACTTATGAAGTGCAGTATGTTAGTGATATCATATATAACTCATTGAATGTTTAGTGGATAAATTAATACCTATATTTAGTTTATGCACTATCTCTAATCAATTCCATTTGTATCTTATATTTTTCTACTTTCCAACTATGTGTAACCCAAATCTCATAGTCATACATGGATACTTAGGTTTACCCATTTATAGGATAATTTAATCCAGAAAAACAGTTGGCACTCTTCTCTCTAGGTTGACCATACTAAATGATGTAAGTAATGATATATGTTATATTTTATGATTGAAAACACTTTTAATTGATGATTTTATAAATATATTTCTGTATTATATCATCTATTACATTTTATATTCACGGTTTTAGTGAATATGTTATGGTATATTACTCCTTCATGACAATTAATGTTTTCAATCTATATTAAATTATAATACTTAAAATAACATATGATTTTTGTATTTATAAAAAAATATATTCATATCATATCCACACATATAAAAATTCATTCCAAGATTATACTATATGAAATACTATCATGGAATATTATTGATTAATTTAATAACCAAAATCCCTAAAAGAGTAATCACTATGAAATGGGTAGTTAATGCAGACTTTTTTAGATATATAATAATCCCCAAATCTATTGAGAATTCATTCCCAAAGTTGCACTATCCATTGATTAACACACTATATATACCTTAATAAAATTCAAATTTTAACACCTAATATATATAAATCAAAATCAATCATGAAGCAACTCAGGTCAACCCTATACTAGTTAACTAAATTAGTATATGGGAAGAACTGAGGTGAAATCCTATTCACCATGCCCTTGAAACTAATTTCATGGTATGAAGTATACAATATTGTTAGATATATCACCCTTTAGTCATAATATAAATGTCAACAATTGTAAAAATTAAAAACAGAGTATGCATCATAAAAATACAAACCACACATAATTGAGTAGAAAAGAAATGATTTTTCATGATAATATAATCAAAACCTGAACTAAATGAACCTAAAGATGGGAGGAGAATAAATTATAGCGAACCATAAAGGAAACCTAAAATCTAAATACATTTAAATAGATATGTGGGAAAAATCAATCCCAGTATGTTTCCATTAGGGTGCTTGTATTATTAATTTAAATTGGAATTTTATCCATCCTAATAGGAAAAATAATGAGAAAATAGTTCTCCATATTTGATTATATAAAATAAAAATAATAACATAACATTCAAAATTATAATATCTTTATTTTATTCTTTATTTAAATAAAAATAATAACATAGAAAACTTTTATCAACCAATAACTCCTTTGTTAAAAACCCCAATTTGAAATACACTTTTAAGGACTTCATATAAAAAAATTTCCAATAAATAACTTGTAATAAATCAAATAAAACAACCTGGGGAAAAAGGAAAATGAATTAAGACAATAAGGAACTATTTCAACAATGATATTTCACAAACTATGAATTATTATGTCAAGGTTCAATAAATTCAAATCAAACTAGGTATCATTGGGAAAGAAAGTTCCTTATACAAGTCATTTAATATCATAGGCCTCAAATCAGTTTCTATGGAAAGATACTCCTAGAATTTAATATAATCACATGAACAACTTCTGACATGATTCATTTTCAAAATACCAAATGCCACCAGAATAACCAACACCAACATTTTCTTGGTGACGTCTCCAGCTATCCCTATTTCAGACTAGAGGACACCTTAGGAAAATTAATACCAACTAGTGTAACTTAAATATAGGAATATAAATATATTCCTAGTATATCTATGAATGTATTAATATGAGGTGGGAAATAAATAATGGGTACAGAAAAATATCATAGAAAAAAATAAATCTCACCTCAATAAAAAATCCCACATAATAATAATACCATGAAATGTAATCATATTACAATGATATATGATATCTTCTATAAGGGTCACATTCCATAAAACTAATAGGCTTTAGAAGGTCTCATCAACACACTGTGAAATCATTTAAAACATCCAAAAGAACCATATTGAAAATTTTATTAGGAAGGTTACTATATTATAATAATATAAACAATTTCAAATCACTACATTAATTCAAAAACTTATTAAAATTAATATTTCAATTAATGTATATAATTTAATAATTTCCAAAAATAGTTGAACCTGAAATTACATTTTTGATGTCAATAAAACCCTTAAACTCCATTAACTCTAAGTGAGAAATCAATTCCATAGCATTTATATAAAATATTCATCCATTACATATATATATATAATATAAAAAAATTTCCCATTAAAAATATCATGAATAAAATGGAATTCAAATCAATGGAATCACAAAAAATAACCTACATAAATCCATTTGGAAATCCAACATTATAAGAAAAAATGGTGTCTCAACACATTTTACTTGATTATGATAAATACATTGAAAAAGGTGGAACACTCTACTATACTGTGACACACTAATAAACATATTTACATAAAAATATTACATAATATCTTAACCAAATAGAGGATAAGTAACTTTAGTGGAAAAGTGATAAGGATTAGGGGGACCTACCAGGAAGAATCTCTCCGAAATGAAGGATAAATGTTCTAGTATACAAGATATAAAAGGACGAATCCACACATAATATCTTTGTAGATTCGTGATGATGTGTAAAAGAGGGATAATCTCATTTTATAATTTAATTATAGGAAAACTATAAAATGTTACATTATGTGTGGCTTAACCATATTGTGGTTGACCACACTCTGGAAACCCACCATCCCCCAAATTATATGTTCCACAAAGAAGGATCCATATAACTCATTATTTTGTGTGGGCCCACACAAAACCATCATTCCCTACACCACAATATGGATGCCCCGATAGAATTCTAGAAATGATGCAGAGATTGGATTATGCCATGGAACATCCTCTCTACAAACTATTATTAGTGGTAGACATACTACATATTATACCACACTCCATGTCATGGATTTGGGTGTGCTGACTCACTATATTGTCAAAATCGCACACCATAGCTTCCAAACCCAATGGATTAATAAAAAATTTATGAATCCTATTAATTTTTTATCCCATCAAATAACACATAAACATTGTTTAGTATGGCACCATGACCTACCCCATGGCATGGTTCCCCGAATTATTTTCCACAACGATACTCCCTCAATAAAAATATCTCATTAAAACCCCATGATAGGAATCTTCATAAACCATTTTTAATAAGGGAGGTGAAAGTATCCCAAACTCCAACCACAATGTCCATGTTTGGTGTTTCATTGTGTAGTGAAGTCTCATAAATCCAAAAATCCTATAGGGAATATCCAAAACACCAAAAAATTATGGAAACATTGAAAAAAGAATGCATTTTATTTTATTTATATTAGTAATAATTGTGACAAAAGATATTAAAATGTCCCCAATATGAAATAATCTACCACTAGAATGCCTTTGTAAATTGTTTAAAAGTAATGTAAGAACCACAATAATAACTCGTATCTAGTTTTCTTTGGGTAGTAAAACAACTAGTGTGAACCCATTTTGGAAATTCATCATACACAAACAATTTCCTTAAAAAATATATCATCTCCACTAATATATAAGATTTATACAAGTACAATGAAACATAACCATTATGAAAAAACCCTAAAGAATAAGATATTGAGATTAATTATCCCTAACTATTTAAATGTAATTTTAAAAGGTGATATAATGTAATAAAAAACCTAAAAATTTAAAAATCAACTATTGAAATATATCATCAAGAATTATCTAAGAATCGCCTATTTCAACCAGCCAGGATTATCCCCCTAAGGATATAACTCCAACTACTCATGAATACATGACCCATATTGAACTCAACATCTGAAAAAAGAAAACCACCATAAATATCAATATTGTTTCATAACCATAATACCCATAAAGAATAATTTAGAAAAAGCCTTCAAAACAGCATGCTCAATAGAATCCATTTCATGGAACTTCAATGGGTAAACTATGACCTTGAAATAGAAAAATAAACACATGTACTACCCATTAAAAGACCAATCTAGAATCATAATGTGATAAAATTATAAAAGGCATGTCCTCTCCCAGTCCCTCAAGTAATGGCTTAATTGATCTCCCATGTTAAAAAAACAAATAATCCATCATCAATATGGCCATAATGGAACCATAAATCATATGATATTACTACACAAAACAACAATAGAAACAAAAAAAACCATCATCCAAAAAATAAAAAACCCATAAATAATCGATAGATACAGAAATATGGTCTCCAAAATGTCAAGATACAAAAACCAAATTACACCAAAGTATTATATTTTGAAATAAAAAAACATTATTATACTCTAAAATTTTACCAAACAACCACACATTATATAATACCATAGATATTTTCTACAAAATGGATTATGATTACTGATAGGTGCCCATTGAATAATAACAAAAATATTATTCATATGTGTAAAGAAGACTGGGCCTCATTAACCCACTATTAAATCTAAATATCAATTGAATATAACATCTCAATAGATGTAACATCATCAAATTAGTATTTGAAGGAAAAATAACACTCACCAAGAACTTCATTCTGAATCATTTTCAACTAATACAACCCTTGAAATTTAATCCTAAAATACTTCCAATAATGGAGAAAACACCACTTCAAAAATGTTTGGGAGAGAAAATAATTAAAATAATGGTTTTAATAGTATCATATCCCATTATCATTGATTAAAATATGACTACCTACATAAAAAATTATTCATAGTCTGTTACTTGTCCATTTCCCTAATGAAAGTGCAAAAACTCAATGGAATTCTCCAATTTTACACCTTCATGTTAGTTCTATAAATGTAATGATTTCTTGAATAAATAACAATAAATAAAATACTTAACCAAATAACAATCCATATCCTCTCACATAATTCATTTACTTACTTCAATGAGAATACTTGTACCTATTACCCTTGAAGCATCAGGGGATTCCAATGAATTGAATATCCCCCCCCCCCCCCTCAACTAGAATTTCTTAATAGAACATTGATCATTCTGAAAATGTATTGGGAAATGACTCAAAAATATTTTTATAGGGTCTAAGAACACGTAGGATCATCAATCGACCACCAAATTTTGTATTTTTATAGAGTCATGGATAAAAGAGACCACTCTTAAATGATCAGACAAACTATTCTAAGGATCAAACCAATAATAGGATTCCAAATTTTCTACTAAGATACTCATGGAATAATATTCTGAATACACAATACAAGAACAACATTCGGTCCATTTTATAGAAATTATTTCAAACATTTTCAACTCGAAGAAAAAACCTCAAAATAAATCTCACCCTAGAAAACACATATAAAATTCAATTTTTTAAAGAAATTCTTTTAATAAATTACAAGTAATCCATTAATTAAAAAAATTTATTCTACTTTATAATTTTGAGGAAAACATATTTTATTTTTTATTTTTGTTTTTACTTAAAACTATTTACCTTTAATTCATTTTTATAAACATTAATGAACAATTAAAATTCATAAATTGTGGTTTTAGAAACACACCACCCCATGAATCTCCTCTTCCAACCAAAATTATTTCAAAATTTTATTTCTAATTTCATTACTTTTAGAAAAATTATAAATAAAAAAATTAATATTCCCTCATTTTATTTTTAAAAAATAATTTATTCCAAAACATACAATGGGGAATCAAGTGATCATCTATTAAACTTAACATCAAAATTAAGTAAAACCACATCAATTTCATAACATGTTTCCATATTTTACATCACCCAATTGATAAAAAATATTATGACCATTTTTGAATGTAAGAGAGGAAATAAAAAATCAGAAATTATAAATTACAATTTTCAAGGTTTTTCGGCATTAGCTGGTAAATGGTATTCCATCTTATAAAAAAATTTAAAATGATTTTGTGAGAACCATCATAGGCCCTACACCATTCACTAAACTATATATGTTATGTGATTAAATAAGTTTCATTCATACCATATCCTTATAAAACTAATGCTAGCACTAGAAAAATTAATAAACTTATCACGGATCAAATAAAATCATCACATATTAAAATACATAAAAAAATAAAAATAAAACATAAAATAAAGACTCCTGTCCAAAATAAAGCTAGATGATTCTTGATTAGTGGAAAAATGTCTATATACACATATTTATAAAACCTCCACCTGAGTTATGGTAACAATGATAATATTATTCTACCTTGATTCCTAATATAATTAAAAGTGTAATCTAATTTAATTTTTTTCATGAACAAGCATAGGTAACCCCAGAACAAGACACCAAATCTAGTCCATGGGAAGTCATGATTCATATTCTAAACCATACAAGGTATGGAAAAAGTTCTATGTTACTAATAAAACATAGATAAGATAAATCCACCCCCCCGAATCACAATAAATAGACAAGTAATTGTAAAATCAATTTAAAAGTACGAAATATGTAAATAAAAATACTCAGATCTAAATAGGTAAAAAAGTATAATCCCCAAATTCCAATCACATTACAAATAAACTAAATCCAATGAAAATATGGTAATCTAGTATAGGTCACATGGAAGAAAATATAAAAGTAGAACACATTTAATTTTTCAAACACAGTTTTATATAAAAGACACCTCATGGTATTCCAACAAGAAGTTCATTTTATTCCTTTTGAATGAAATATAATCCCTGATTGTTTGACATTAAATTAGAAAATTTATTCTCTAAAAGTATCTAAATAATGTAAAATTACAAACATTTCCATGATAATTATTAAAGAAATATATTCCTATTTTATTAAATGAAACTAATCAAATAGAAAACATGTTATCGACTTTTTATTGTTTGTAGAAATAATATTATAAATATAATTTTAATGCCATTTTTGAAATATAAAATTCAAAATACACTTGAAATACTTTATATAAAACTAATCAGATCACAAGAATATCAAATTAATATAATAATTCTCAATTTCACTAAATATTGAAAAATAAACTTCAACGAATAGAATATTGTGCCATAGAGGCCATTCAAACAAAGGAATATGAGGAAAGGATGTTTCAAATGGAGGTTATATTGTTTCAAAAAAATCAATCTATGTACTATGGAATTATGTTATAAAAGGTTACTAAAATGATGTGACCAACATACAACATACATCATATTCAAAACAATACATTCCTCTGTGCTATATCACATCAACATCATCAAGATTGTACCCCACCTAACCATGATTCACAATAGTTGGGACAATTGAAAGGTGTATAACAACTATTGATGAACTATTCTAAACCTATCATTCAATGAATCCTTTACCATTGAATGCAGCAAGATGATGTGTGTAATCAATCTAGGGGAGGCATTAATATATAAGAGAAAATGAAATCTTACTTTCTTTCCTAGGTACACACAATAAATAAATGAAATTATTTAATTATATCACAATGAAAACACATAACCGCTCAAGGTTCACATTCAATATAAAATAAAGGGATCATGGGATTCTTATATACATACCCTCTGAAGCCATATCAATGTTCCAAATGGGTCTTATTGAAAACCGACCAAGGATGATGTCTCTTTTAGAAAAATCAAAATCCATTTCAAATATCTTCTTCATATTGATCCATTTTCAAAACATTCATTTCATTTTAATTAAATTAAATAATTTATTCTCAGAAACTTTTAATTTCGAATATAATATTTTCCAAAGAACATAATCTTTAATAACCATTAATGGAAATAGATAAATCAATTCCAAAACATTTACAAATAAAATTCAAACATTATGAATATATTTATAACCTATTTTGTTAAACCACTAACACCATGATTTAAATTAATTTATAGTCATAAAAATAATCAGAATTAACTACTCAATCCTAGTGGGAATCCATAACAATTAGCGGATAATAGTCACATCATTTCACCATCAATAGATATTATAAAATTTTACTAGATGACCCCCAAACACCAAAATCCCCATGAATTGAACAATTGAAACCCTAATCCAATCACTTGTGGGTATTTGTGTTTCAGGTAGAGAAGGAAATAATTTGGAAGTATCAAAAAAGGAAAGTGAAAGAAGAAATAATGAGAAGGTGGGAACTGAAAATATGAATTTTTTGGAAGTGTAGTATTAATGCCTTGAAATACAAGGGTGTTAAGGAAGTATTACCATATATCTCCTATGTGTTGAGTCACATGAAGAGGTGTGGAAAGAGGGATAATATTTTTTTAAAATAAAATATTACAATGATTTTAAAACTATGAAGAGGTCTGGAATATACATGTTTTATAATGATTTCTATGTCAAGCCAAATGTTTTCTGAAAGAACTCTTCTCTTATGAACTCAACTTTTACCTCTCATTCAAGGGTGCTGATTCTTGAATCAAGTATGTTGTTCCCTCTTTATTTTGGGAACCCAAAGTTTATGAATTTGTTCATATGAGATTAAACCCATTCCTTTTCATGGGTTAGATATATTCATGTTATATGTTCATTGTGGCATGCATGATAAATGATAATGTTATGATGTGACGGGTGCGCCCGGGATTATATAGCTCAATATGAATGATTAAATGTGACGGGTGCACCTGGAATTATCCAACGCTCCAATGCATTGGGTAAAGTGATTAATCTCATGATTAAATGTTAAATGATGTGTGAAAAATATTCTAGCTTGGTTCAGAAGTATTTTTTGTAGTTAACCACTAAGACATGAAGTTTCATTTTAATTCATTTCCACATTTCAAGTCTTTTATTTATGCTCCTCTCATGTTCATGATATTTTTACTTTGTTATTATTATGCTCACCCCATAATATATTGTTCATATCTATCCTATTTATGGGCATCTAGATCACCCCATTTCGATTTATATCCTCAGGTTCCTACATGTACTAAGGAGAGGACAAGTGCCACTAAGAAGCTAGTGAAGAAAAAATTAAATAAATGTTTATGGTTGATGTTGTATTTTTTATGTGTGGTCTATGTTTTCCCAAGACACTAAACCTTTGGATCCTATATGTGTAATACTATTATGTTGTTTATCTTTGATATGATGTAATAGTAATGTAAGAAAAGGCAGGGTTTCTATAGTTGGTATCAGTGGAAAGGTTTAGTTAATTTGGGGATTAGGATTAGTGAACCCTAGAGAAAACCTACAACATGAGACTAAGTACAAATATTCACACAAGGATATTTACCTAGGGATCCCATATGTTATGTATTTGGTATAATTGTATAAATAAATATGTTATTCATGAATTTTTTAATTTTGTTTTTTTCTAACCTTTTATATTTTAGAAAATGGTGGGAACCAGGAGAAATCAGGCCAACAACTCATGTGAGGGACAATGCAATGATTTCCCGAACGACATCCCCAATGATTTGGGAGGTGGAGTTAAAAACATCATAGCGATGCTTATCCAATTATATCAGGTTATGAACAATAATCATAATAATGGGGAATGTATTCCTTCACAAAAGAGGGAGCAACTAGCTATTGAATGTTTTATGTGGTAATGACCACCGAAGTTTTGTGGATCTTCTGATACACTAGTTGCGGAACAATGGGTCAACTCCATGGAGAAGATCTTTTTGTGCTTCACTGTTCTGAGATGGAGAAGCTGACTCTAGCCGTCTATCGTCTAAATAGAGAAGCTGATCATTGGGGGGCTTTGATTAAGAACACCAAGCCAGGGGAGGAAATTGAAGAGATGGAATGGGATGACATTAAGATAATGTTTCTTAACAAGTATTTCCAAAGAACTCTTCACACGAAGATGTATAAAGAATTCATAGAGCTCAAGAAGGAGAATCTATCACAACCTATGAAGAGAATTTCACAAGACTTGCAAGGTACGCTTCAGGTTTTGTTATCAATAATGATATAATAATTGATAGAATATTTTGTGGATTAAAACCACACCTTCAAAAGGCTCTTGCAATTCGAGACTTTGGGAGTTATTAAGAAGTTTTTCGGTGTGATATCAAAGTGGATATTGAGTTTGAAGAATGGTCCCATGGATATGGAGAAAAGAAACAAAAGATGGATTTTCAAGATGGTGGATTTAATGAAAAAGGTGGGAAGAAAAATCAACGACCCACATGCAAAAAATGTGGGAAGTTGCACAATGGTAACTGCCTCAAGGGGACGGGGAAATGCTTCAAGTTTTGGATAGAAGGACACCATGCTCAAGAGTGTTGAAAAGACACAAAAAGGAAAGAGAATATAGCTGATGAAAGGATAGAACCACCCATGGTTCAATGCTACAACTGTAGGGAGCTAGGGCACTTTAAAAACCAGTGAACTAAACCTCGAGCTCTCGAGGGTTATCAATGTTAGCAGCCACCAAAGCCAAAGGAACAAGGGAAGGCTTATGCCATCACTACTGTGGAGGTGGAGCATGATAATTAAGTCATACAAGGTACACTTCCTATTCACTTAATAATGGAAAAACTCTTATTTGATTCTGGTTCTACGCATTCCTTTATATATTGAAAGTTTTCTAGAACTATAGAATTGTAGCCCCGAAACCATGAAGTAGATATATCTGTAAAAACACCAAGTGGTGCAATCATTGCAACCCAACTGTTTGACTCTTCTCATATTGACGTATGTGGGAAGATTCTTTTGGAAAATCTCATAATACCTCCCTTGGCAGAATTCGACGCTATAATGGGAATGGACTGGCTCTGATTATATAGATCACATATCAACTCTCGAGAAATGAAAATATCTTTTCATATTCCAAACCATCCCATGCTCTTCTACAAATTAAAGGAAGATCATGAATCTCCTTTAAAAAATTCTTCAATGGTTTGGGTGTTGATCCCCTATGAAGAAGCATACCTCACCCAAATGGTTGAGTCGAAGGAAAGTTCCAACCTTGAGGAAATGCCCATAATGAGGGAATACGATGATGTATTTCCCGAAGAGTTACATGGAATTCCCTCGGATCGTGAGGTAGAGTTCTAAATTTAACTCATACATAGAGCTACTCCTATCTCGAAGTGCCCCTATAGGATGGATCTTATCGAACTAGAGGAGTTATAGAAGAAGCTGCAAGAGCATCTGGACCAAGGGTTCATACGCCCTAGTGCATCACCTTGGGGTGTGACAGTGATCTTTGTGAAGAAGAAGGATGGAACCATGCGGCTGTGTATCGATTATCGGGAACTCAACAAGATCACCATAAAGAACAAGTATCCTCTCCCAAGGATTGATGACTTGTTTGAATAGTTAATAGGATCTCAATACTTCTCAAAGGAGGATCTTCATTCTGGATATCATCAAGTAAAGGTGAAGAAGGAAGATATTCAGAAGACTGCCTTTCGTACAAGGTAAGGGCACTATGAGTTTTTGGTGATGGCCTTTGGACTTACTTATTCCCCTAAAATCATAATGGATTTTATGAATAGAGTCTTTAGACAGTACCTCGACAAATTTGTGGTAGTTTTTATCGATGATATTCTCATCTACTCAAAGAGTAAGGAGGAACATGAAGAAAATCTAAGACTTGTCTTGGCGACATTGAGAAAGGATAAGTTGTACGCCAAGTTCATCAAGTGTGTCTTTTGGATGAATCAAGTCACGTTTTTGGGACATGTGTTCACAATAGATGAATTTATATGGATCCATTAAATACAATGGCTATTGAGGAATGGCCTAGACCCTCTAGTGTCACAGAAATACGTATTTTTCTTTGATTAGCTGGGTACTACCAACGTTTTGTGGGAAACTTCTCACGATTGTGAAGCCTGCTAACTAAGTTAACAAGGAAAGGGGTAAAGTATGTCTAGATGGAATAATGTGAGGCAAGCTTCAAGGATCTAAAGATAAGGATGATCACTACACATGTACTCACACTACCGAAAAGTGGAGATTGTTTTGTGATATTAAGTGATGCTTCACTAAAAGGCTTGGGTTGTGTACTCATGAAAAATGATAATGTGATAGCCTACGCCTCACGACAGTTGAAGATCCATGAGAAGAACTACCTAGCACATGATTTACAGCTGGAACCCGTGATTTTTGCCTTAAAAATCTAGTGGCACTGCCTTTATGGTGAGAAGTGTGACATATACACTGACCACAAGAGCCTGAAGTATATATTCACAAAAAAGGAGCTCAACATGCGTCAAAGGAGATGGTTAGAGTAAATCAAGGATTACGATTTCTCTATTCACTATCATCCTTGAAAGGTGAACAAGGTAGCTGATGCTTTAAGCAGAACAGAACCTGCTACTCTATCTATGTTGAGGATTGAGAAAGACCCTATCTTCATGGATGCGCAAAGGATGGCTTTGGGAATCGTAAGGTCATGGGATATAGCCTACCTTTCCCAAATGATTGCACAACCATCCATTCAATAGAAGATTAATGAAGCACAAATGGATGATGTAGAGATTCAAAAGAGGGTGAATGCTGTAAAGGAAGGGAAGCTGCAAGAGTTCCATATTGACAATGACAGTGTGATTTGGTTTGGAACACGACATTGTGTGCCTTCATCGGCTGGGATAAAGAAGGAGCTATTGGATAATGCACATACCACAACTTTTTCTATCCATCCTGGGAGTACCAAGATGTACTGTGATATCTAAGAACACTTCTGTTGGGATAACATGAAGAAGGAGATTGTGGAATATATATCAAGGTGCTTGGTATGTCAGTAAGTTAAAGATGAGCGACAAAAGTCCAAGGGTGTGATGCAGCCATTGCCTATACCCATGTGGAAATGGGAAAATGTTACTATGGACTTTGTCACGGGTCTCCCGAAGACGTCAAAGGTAAATAATTCAATATGGGTTATGGTTGATCGACTCACCAAGACTACACATTTTATCACTATTCTAGAATACCTATCACTTGAACAACTTTCAATGATATATGTGAAGGAAGTCGTGAGACTTCACAATGTTTCACTCTAAATTGTCTCCGACCATGACCAAAGTTTCACATCTAAATTCTGGAGGAGACTTCAACATGCATTGAGTACTGTATTAAATTTCATCATGGCCTATCACCCCCAAACTGATGGCCAGTCTGAAAAGACAATTCAGAAACTTAAAGATATGCTAAGAGCCTTCTCTCTAGAATTCAAAGGTGGATGGGATTAGTATCTCCCATTGGTTTAGTTCTCATACAACAATAGCTTCCACTCGAGTATTCATATGGCTCCATATGAAGCTCTTTATGGGAAGCGATGTAGAACTCCAACCTGTTGGGATGAAGTTGGAGAAAGAAAGCTACATGGACCTGATCTTGTCCAGGAGATGACAGAGAAGGATCAATTCATCCAGAAACACATCAAAGTTGCTCAAAGTAGGCAAAAGAGCTATACTGACAATCATCGAAGGGACTTGGAGTTTGACGAAGGAGATAAAGTCTTCCTTCGAATATCTCAATGGAAGAGAGTCATGAGATTTGGGAAGAAAGGGAAGCTAAGCCCATAGTACGTTGGCCCCATTGAAATCCTTCACCGCATAGGAGTCGTGTCCTATCATCTTGCACTTCCACCAAATATGGCTCAAGTTCATGATGTGTTTCATGTATCACTACTGAGGATGTACATACCAGACCCCTCAGATGTTCTAAACTCAGAGGTGGTTAAGCTGGAAGATGATCTCTCCTATGTGGAGTATCCGGTAATGATTCTGGACTGAAGTGATAAGGTTCTATGCAACAAGACAACCCATCTTGTCAAAGTGTTGTGTAGGAACCATAAGTTTGAGGAAGCAACTTGGGAACCTGAAGAGGCAATGAAGGAGAAGTACCCTCACCTGTTTGTGTAAAGTGAAATTTCGAGGGCGAAATTTCATAAAGGGGGAAGAATGTAACGACCCACAGTTTTTCAATGGAAATTCCCTTCTTATAAATATGTCATAAAATAACATGAAAACAAAACAAAATAAACTACTAAGTGATAAGTAACCTTTAAACATAAGTTTTTCACTTCAATGTTTGGAATATTGAAAATCTGGCATTCAAGATTGTGTTCAAGATGATTTTTGGAGTCTAATGGAAGAAAAATAATTTTTTGTGAAGAGTAACCTACCCTTATGAATAGTAACCTACCCTTATGAATAGTAATATAGCCTATATGAATAGTAAATAAGAGTAACATTACCTATGAATAATAAAATAAAATTTAGACATCTTAGAAAGTGACAATTTGACCTTAGTAAACGTTTTTGGTATTTTATGAGTCATAAATAAATAATTATTATTAATTAATTAATTTAAAATAATATTTATTTTCGGAAATCTATTAATAAATTATTTAATCAATTTATAATAGTTTTTAGATAATGTTATGATACCCTATGTAATTTTTGAAAGAACTATAAAATCAGTTTTAATCTTAAAAACAGTTTTTTTAAAGTAAATTATGATTTCAATTGAATTTTCAATTAATAATATATATAATATTTTTTTTAAAATGGACTTCATTTTTCGATTATACACATCAAAAAATGGTTGGGGTAAATTTTTGGGATTTTTCTGAGATATTTGAATATTTGATGAATAGTTGAATCCGATAATTCACAATAAATGCTAAATACTGTATTAATTGAGTCTTCGATGATATTCTACTGATGTAAGCCCACTTGGTTTGGGATTACATTATAAAATTACTATTCGTGGTCATTCAAGACTCACTATTCCTTGTCTTAGGTGAAATTAATAAACTAATCAATTTTATATTAAGGAAACCCCTCTCCCCTCCACTATAAAAGCCACCCTTCAATCCCTCTTTTCCTCACACCTCTCAAGCTCTAAGACTTATTTAAAATCAGCACAATCATCTTCCCTAGAACCTCCCCCACGTAGAAAATCTTCTGTTCTAATCAAAAGAATAAAACTAGCTTCCTTAAGGAGGATCTTAAGAGGAAGATTTAAGAGGTAATTTCTCTCCCTCTTCTCCTTTAATTTCCTTTCAAGTTCAAGTTCCTTTCTTGATTTCTCCCCACCTATATTCATCAAAATTGTTTTTTAACTCCATTATTATAAATATACTATAATTTAATGATTCTAATGGTATATTATATCAACCCACACCCATTCCATCTTCCTTTTATTTCATTAATGAGAACGTTGTTCATGAGGTGTTAATTTATCACCTTCAAAAATGACATGCTCTCTTCTTCCATTTCTACCTTCAGATCAAGTCATAAAACCATTTTTATGGTTGAAAAATAATGTTTTATATGTATTATTTTCTATTTTAAGTTCTGTAAATAACCAACGGCCATATTACTATGTGAAAAGTTAAAACAAGATTGTTGTGATCCAAAAACCGCTCAAATATGGATATAGTATGTCATGGTGCACCTCACCAGAACAACTACAATTCCTCAATACACCAAGATCCAATTTAATGGAAACTACACCACTAATGGATTTGCATATTCTATATGAACACCCAACAATCCCTCTACCAGAGAATGGTAGTCCCCATAACCGTTTATGAAATATAGAGACACCGATCTAAATTATGGAACCCTATTTATTCTCATTGTCTCTCATTTACAAACTCACTACACTATAAATACATATGTGTGTTGTGGACCTAGGTTTTGCTCCTACTAATATTCTAATAGAAACAAAAAAACAGCCTCTAGGTCACCACACCCAATCCAAGGTGTCTAAATACTGAGTTTTTTAAATACCTTTACCACACAACAAAACATCATCACCCAAAATGACATTGACTGAAAAACCAAAACCTTATATACAACATGGATACCCTATATATTTCTACAAGGGACACAACCATCCAAAATGACTACCGAAATTCCGCATCTAGGTGTTTTCAAGATTTTATTTCCTATAGGAGTGACAGTAAGGCTGAAATTCCCAAATATGGAGCACCATGACATGAAATGTTCCTCAAAGTCATAAACCCTCTAGTGAAATTATGAAGAACTAAACAAATTATAGAAACACCAAGAAAGCTCAAAATAAATGAAAATAGTATATAAAAATTAATATAGGGATTATGGGTTTTATATTGAAAATATTTACAATTGAACTTATAACCCATAAATAAAAATAGTTTTTGTATAATATAACTAAATAATATTAAATAAAATGAATGTGACTCATGAAATATATGGTATTATATTTATAAGAATAGTTTTTACACATTAAACTAAATGTTACATTAATTAATAATACAAAATATTTATTTTTATAAATTAAATAAATTCGTGAATAAACAAAATAAATAAAAATTTCATAAATTTAGTTATGAATAAATAATTTTTGAGTATTTAATTAATAAAAAATTATTGATATTTTTTAATTAGACAAGTTTCTTAGATATTTTTAAATAAATATGCATTATAATTTAATATTTATTTAAATATTACCTTTTTCATATTTTCATTTTACATGGTACTACATTTGAACTCCGTCATTATAAATATATATAAATATTTTAGGATAAGAAAACATAGTTATTTTATATGATATTTAAATATTTCATATACAAATTTTACCTAATTTAAATATCATATATTAAACATTATTTAAATTATAAATAAATTAATGGAATTAGCTATTGAAATGGTTTTAGTAAATGTAAAAATTAGGCCTTTTAGTATGAAAACATTACATTATTATCTTTAAACATTTTTCATGAATTAATATAATACATTTTATGTTTATAATAAATTTAGAATATGAAGGAATATATAAATTTTTGAGATTATGTGTATTTTATAAAGAATCCTCATTTAACGGACTTTTTGAATAGTGGCCCACTTTTTCTGGATTAGTGGGAACATGATATTATAGGAACTTGTATGAAAGTCTATAATAATGTTGAAGAATTAATGTAAAAAATAAAAAATGATAGTTTGATCTATAAGGACTATAATATGCATCTCATTAGAAAACTAAAAGAATGTTTGAGGGGAATTAAGAAAACACAACATCATCGGGTGTTAGAGCTTTAATCCACATCATCTAATAGAATCTTCCAGGGGGATCATGGAATGTGGAAGAGAAAAAAAATAATATTTTTATTAGATAACTATTACACATAAACACTATATCAATGATGAATGGAATAGGCCCGCCATCATGTAGAAAATAAAATTGGATCGGAACACCCTCATTTTGGAAAACATCAAATGAAAAATACAATCCCATCCCAATAAAGAGTATTAAACCATCACTAAAGGAATCCTCCATCACATTTACTGAGTTAGGAATTCCACCATCATGAATCTCTACCTATAGAATATAACACCATTACAACCTCCATCGAAGAACCTATTCTCCACATCCATCTGTATTGGGTCATGTTCCATGGACACACAAAATCTCCAATAAAATCTCTACCATCATGATTCAGTTGGTATTCCCTGTAATAATAGGAATATGAGAAATAACACCTAAATTCACCATTTAAAACGAAAAGTAATTATTATTTTTGGGTTTCAGATTAATAAGGTAGTGTTTGGAGTGACTATAATATCATATAATAATGGTGTTGACGTTAGGATAAGTGAAAATGAATTCTCATCCTAGAAACAAGACATAAAATAGGGATGAAATGGTTTAGAACATTAAAATAACATACCATACATATAAAAAACCATGAATAATAGCAAAACGAACATTATGAGTTCTGAATGTATAGGGAACACCATCTTTGAAACACCAAAAAAATAAATTTATGAAATTTAATGATGAAGGTAGCTAGGATAATAATAATATAAAAAAATTATATCATCTCTATTTGGAAACCACCCTGAATATATCAAACAATGGAGAAATATTAAGCAATTTATTTTAATAAAGTTTCTACATATCCAATGTAATATTGAGTCCACCATTTAATGGAGAATGAAAGTGTGATTTATCACTATTGAGTTGTTAAAAAATCCTAGAAGGGAACCAGTAATGGACCATGATTGGTAGGCCAATGAAAATAGAATAATTTCATATATAATATGGTAAATCAATGTAAAATGTGAAATATCATAGACAACTGACAATAAAAGGATAAAATTTGGAGTAGATAACATAAGGATGAAAACTCTGGGGAAGAATCAAAAACTCTAGTAATTTAGACAAATAAATTTTAAAAATATGTGTTAAAACCAAATAATCAAAACAAATTATGATTATATAATAAAATAATATTTTTAATTATATATTTATTTTAGGAGATATTAGAGGAGGAAAACACAACTTCTTGATCAAGGGTGCAGTGATAGACACTCAAATAAAAATTAAATGTTATCATTTTTCCATAGACCAAGTCATTTACTGTCATTTTTCCCATGCTTGTCATGAATAAGTAGTTTATCAATGACTCATATTTTTATGTTGTGTTGGAATTTTTATAATGGATTGAAGAACCCATTTATTAATTATAGATTGGGAGCATAATATTCATGTAATTTAATAAATAGATTTATCTTCCATTAGATATTTGTATGTGCATGATGTGGTGGAATTTTTTATAAAAGATGAATATTAATGACAATATTCATAAGATAAATTGAAGATAGCTGGTGTGATTAGTGCATTATCGAATTAGAGTATTGAGGATTCTGGAATCTACAATGGGGTTAATTTGGATGAAATTATATATTATCTATAAAGATGAAAGTATATTTTTGATTCAATAAGTATCCTTGGTTGAATCATTGAGAATAATCATGAACTAGATCGATTAAATTATTTAATGATGGAGGATATTTGTGAAAGGGTATGTGGATATATATTCTAATCAAGTCATTATAGATCACTTTACATGAATATATCATGTAGAACTCTTTATGTAATTGACAATCAAGTGGATTATAATATATAAGATGGATCTTTTCACCCTGATATGGTCAAGGAAGTTTCAATTTGTCACATGATTTCATTTTCATTGAGGTGTATAGATCTATAACAATACTGTAAAACCTAATGATGTGGTAGAAATAACTTTTAAATGGGTTGGACAATGAATTCTACCTAATTATTTTTGAATTCATTAAACAGTAATATATTAAAAATATAAATACTCTTTAATGTTGTCCTAATGTTATTATTTTGATTATTTCCTTGTGATTTCAATAAATACTAATGTATAACATTATTTTAACTTTATGAAGAGAATAATGTTGAATGGATCAATATGAATGTATAATATTTTGTTGATCTTATAATATCATGATGAATATCATATAAAATTAAGTACATTGGAGAATACCAATGAAAAAAATGTATGGGTTTGATAGTATCCCTGAGATGATTGATGTCACTAAGGGAGAGAAATTCACCATGGAAAAGTCAAAAAAAGAGAGGGGCAAGATCAGGAATATATTATCCATATATTATTAATAATATCATTATTGTAAAATTATATTTTTTGATATGAGGTAAATATTATACATATAATTTTCACTATTTTCATATAGGATGAACTGTGAATTAGATTAGATAAGGGAAATATTACTCTTATATATAGTAGTCATGTCATAATCTAATGTATTTCAACATATATTATTGTCAAGAATTATTTTTAAGTGCCTTCAACTCCATGATGCATAAACTTTTTGTGATTATTTTTCACTATCTTATGAACATTTAAATTTTAATAATAAGAAAGGATTCCACACTCTAAAATGATGATTTTTATTTTTTTGTGTTTGTGGAATAAGATTGTGGTGTATCACTATAATGAAAAATCATAGTAACCATGATATAGGGATCATGGACACACAATAATATGTATTTAATAAATATGAAGTTTTACCAAGACCACTTCTCAACACTTGTGTGTAGAAAAAATGGTGGAGAAGATCTGGAAGATCATGAAGAGATATTTTAGCTAGGATATTTGGATTTATAGTTTGACCAGAGACTTCTCTATGATACAATTTATAAATCATGAAAAAATGAATTTAGATATTATTAAAATCATCATGATGTAATAGTAGATATATTAAAATACCTTTAAATCATATTCTATATGTTGTAGAATTGAAATAATGAAAAAAGTAACATTTTAGTAGTCAAATTGGAAAATTTTGACAAGGGATTTAATAAGTATATATAATTGAAAAAACATGGATCTAGTAGATTAATCTATTAAATTGAATTTTTCTAGATATATAGATTTATGAAATAACTCAAATAAAGGATCATCCATTATTTAGTGAAAAGGGTACCATGTTATAGGATCTCATGTATACCCAATATATTAGGGAAATGTGATGAGAGGATCATTGTGAAATTATTTATAAGGATATTCCCACACATTTAGGTCTTTATTAAGAGAATAATGTAGGTTCACATGATTACCAAATCCTAGAAACAATCGATGAAGATAGAAGAAGGACCAGACATGTTGGATAATTTATTATTGGTAATTTATTTTCATTTTTGTTATATAGGACTATCTAATGTATGATAATGGATATCACTTTTCACTATCCATATAATAATCATTGATAAATGGTGTATATGTGATCTTAGGGATGATATTAATTGATTGTCCAATGATATTATAACATAATGAAAAAGTGTTATAATCCTTATCAAAATTATTTCAGGTGTACTCCCTCTCTCAACTCTCAATATCATCATCTCGTTTTCTATTGATAATTTCATATAATCCAATAATTAATGTTAAATATGGTATATTAGTCTAGAATAGAGAATATAGTAGAAAATTCCAATAATAAAATGACCCATAATCCCCAATTATCCATGGTTGGGAATCTCCCATTGAAGTTTTCATTAATTTTTATTAGAGTTGGTTATCTCATAAGTAAAAAAACCCAAATTATTGAAATCCTAAAGATGATATCAGATTTATCATGACCATAACTATGTCAATATCATCTCAACTTCAATATTTTGTTTTTAAATTCTATAATGCTTGATCATTAGTTTTTAATATAGTGATACTAAAGTTTATATTCTAATCTATTAGGTCATTTCAAATTTCTTATTCACATATTCATTAATTTTTGTAATTACAAAACCATGGACTAATTCGAGTCTTTATTTTCATTATAGTAATTATTTTTAATCATTTATTGTTGAAGATATGTTTTCTTTAATGTTTTACGTTTTTTATTCCATGAATTGTTTAATTCTCCTCTATATCATGAAGTATAATTTTGATGAGATTACAACTATTTTTTTCATGGAATGATCCAAATAAAATATTATTCCCAATGAAAAGTAATTTATTAATAAATTTATGAAAATTAGTCGAATAAATTTAAATCATTAATGAGTATCATCAAATACGATCATGTGGTTACTTTGAAATATTTTTATGAATATTGGGCATGAGAAAAGAATATATGTGTTGAGATATAACTTCTATAGTGGATGATTGATTTGGTAAAGGAGATGAGTATATTTTCCGTAAAAATCTAATAAAAAGTGGCTCCTATATTTTTTAATTTATAACTCACAATGTCATCATTATGTATTATGTGATTAACTTGAGTATGATATGATAAAATTAAACATGTAAATTCTATATTTAATTTAAATAATCAACTCTAAATTCATGGAGACCAATGGTATGGATCCAAAACATATGATATGGATTCTCATAAAAAATTTATTTAATTTTTTACAATAAGATAATGTTATTAAATATCAATGAAACAATTTTTTTAATTTTTTTATAAAAATAATAAAAACACAAGAGGAAATAAGAAAAAATTTCTAAAATGTAAAATATTAGGTGTATTTTGATGGTTAAAAATCCATGAATATTTTTGGAATAAATTTGGTGTAATTCCAAAATATACTTGTTATAGAGGAAGAAATTCAAGGGTAAATAGTTTTTGAAAATTGAGATATCATCCAAGAGAAGACCCTATGATTTATGTCAATAATAGAAAAAAAACGTGATTAATAGTGTGGAAAAAAACTAATAGATTATAAATATCATGTTTGTAGTGGGAGAATCAACCATAACAATGATATGAAATCATAACCTTCAATGTTAGAGAGTTAATATAAAAATGATGAAAATTAACAAGAAGGGAATAAACCCCATAATAAAATATAAGGATACTTTTTTTAGACAAGAATGAATGATACATGGTTGGTTTCCATGTTGTTTCTTCTTTTGTCCATAAATTTTGGAGATAATATTTTAAAATTATTATTTTATAATACATTAAAACTATTTTAGTAAATTATTCAAAGTGAAGAAGAAATTTCCAATCATTCTATATGCATTGAAAGAGTCTTATAGAAGGCGAAAAAATGGGTAGCTCTACTAAAACATTAGTTACATAACTTTCAATGAAACTATAATTACATAATGAATCCAATATATATAAATAATTGATTCATAATGATCTCCATGTGATTTAGAATTTTTAATTCACATTGAAGATACAATAGATAGATATTAAATATAGACCCATATTTTTAAAATTAAAATGAAATGTTGATATAATCCCATACATGGAGGGAACCATTAGAATATCTAAAACCTCCTAAGAAATTGTCTAGATAAAGTATGTCTCTGAAATTCTCAAATAATAAAACCAACATTCTATTGCTGTGTACAGAGAATCAATGAGTGGGATTAATAAAAAATCGGTATAACAACTACAAAACATTATTAGAAGAATTCCTGAAAATATTTTCAATCCTACCTTATTCAATGTAGTATAAAACACTATTTTCAATCCTTATGTGTGAGTTGATGAACCCTCATCACATATTGGATCAAAAATAACTTGATAATTTATTCTTTAAAAAATTTATTCCTTATTTAAATAATGAAATATTATATTTCAAGAATAAAATTTATGTGTGGATCCTCTTATAGAGTGCTTGATTTTATTAAATTATTCACTTTTTCCAAATAATAATTTCAGTCTCATAGGATTATAAAGGTATATTGGAATTTCCATCAACTAAATTCAATTATTTGGATCCTATTATATGTTATTGATGAGTTTAAAGAGTTGTGTTTTCTAAATTGTATTTATTAGATGAATTAACCATCATCAATTAAAAATCTTTCCCCCTCCCTCTTTAAAATTTTTCAATCACATTACATGGCATCAAAATTATTGAAATTAAATGATGTTTAATTATTTAAGCGGGAGTAAATCATCAGTGGAGAGAATTATAAATAGGGTCTTGATTATTAATATGGGTTTGATGCATTATAATAATTTCATTGGTTTATATTTATTCGTGGAGCTTCATTAAACAATTCAAGTTTTCCAAATGTAAATTTATGATAGTCTTTTTGAAAATAAATCCAAATGTGTAGATTTATCTATTAATATATACCATTAATATAAATTCCATGCATGATTCATATTGTTATGTCATGTTTGATATTTTTTTTCATCATTTTATGACATCATACATTCTTCATGTATTGGTATCATGGTAGATTGTGAATTCATTAAAGTGAGTAATATGCATTGGGAAATTTGTACGCGTATAGTGTATTGAATTTTTCAATTAATATGTGACTTAAAAGAGATATTAATATTCTAGGTTAATGATTCATAGAGTCACATGTCTACCTTGGAAGATGTGTATTGTGAATTATAGAATCTAATAAAACGCAATCGTGGGATGAAATTCAATTCAATCACGGAATATAAATGATTATTTTTTATTCTAAAAGTTACATTGGTTGAATAATTATGATATTTAATGAAATATAATTGAATCATTGGTTGACAAATAGAGGAGATTTATGAAGGGGTACATGGAGCATATTTTTGGAATCATGTAATTGAAGATCACATTTCCTGACTATCTAGTCAATAATTCATAAATAATTAGGGAATCAAATGTATTATTATTGACATGATAGATTTGAGGAGTCATTGTTATGATCATGGAATTTTTCATTTATGAGATAATTTCATGATCCCCAAAAAATATTGATATCTCACTCATACTCTCAAGATCGATGGTTTTGTGGAATAAAATTATGAATAGAGATGGATATGGATTATACCTACATGATGAGGAATTCATTCCATACTAAAATATTTCATATATAATTATTTTTTAGAGTTGTAATATAAGATGTATTATTAATTTTTCATATTAATATGAATAAATATTAATATCTCACATGTATTTAAACACAAAAATAGATAATTTGGTTGAATGGAACAATATAAATAATAGACAAAAGGGAGATATTGTAGAATAATTATGAATACTGAAGATATATATATATATATACCCAGGAAGTCCAAAGGTGGAACATATGATTGAATTTAAATGACTCCCTATGATGAAGGTTCCCATTGTTTAAGGAAGATTATTGCACCTTGATAATGTTAAACAACGAGGGGGACAAAATCATACATAGATACCAAATGTAGTACTAATATTATTCATTTTGTAAATGTATTTTTTTATAAGAATTAAATCTTATATATATACTTCACAAATATGTCTTATATGTGATGTCATGAAGTATATTGGATAGCTTAAAAAAACACTTATGTAGTGTAGTCACATAATAACTTAATGTATTATGCCTAAGAGGATGTATATGAAGCATTGTGAGAATGCTTTTATTCCACTAAGAGAATCCTTTGGAATATTGTGTTTCTCTAATTGTGGATATGGATTAATTTTCATTATAAGCTAGAATTCCATGTCTAAAAATGATTAATCATCTTTCCAGGTTGTGGAATTTGCTATCAGTGTATAATATGAATAAGATTAATTTTGCTTCAAGAATCATAGTGACATCATCATTGTTCCTCAAAATATATAAACTGATTAAAATAATATTCTATAAATCTTGAGGCAATGAAAAAATTATGGGGCAAATCTTGTGGGTGCTGAGGTAAAATTTCCGCATTATTTTTGGATCTTGTTGTCTAAAATAGAATATGTTGAGAATAAATATATCACAACACAAAAACATATATATCTATACTACTATGTTTCATGATAAGATACATGGAATATCCAATATACACTAATATCATATGAACTATATTTTAAGGATTACAAAAACATATATTTATTTCTATCTATATTTAAATAGAAAAACATTAACTCAACAATAGATAAAGATATATAATATCAATGGAAACTTATATATGAGATTTAGAGAATAATCAAGATTTCAATATATATATATAGATAATATTTCATGAAAAATATTTTCTATGTTATTTAGAAATGGGAACAAGGTTAGAATCAATCATATATTTGTAAAATATGTTGGAAAGGATATAAGAGACACATTATGAGATCACTGAAAATGAGAGATGATCCATACTACAATCCCCCTGGTATAAGAAGATTGGTTAACAAAAATAACACATTATGTGGACACAAAGTAATAAATAAGATAGATCAAATGATCTGGAGATATTATTATTAAAAACCTATATCCCTTTTAATTTAATATATCATTTTTGTAACAGTCTAATGCTTCCCCATTATTTCATATATCATATCATCACAAAATAAAAGGAGGTAAACTATTCATGGAGATTAAATCTATTGGATCATAAAGGGCGTAACAACTTGATGAATATAGTGTATTAAGAATTTTACCATATGTGATATTTTTTTTTAATCTGTCACCTCTCATCATCATAATATATTTTTTTGGGGATCATGTAACGACCGAAAGTTTTTCAATGGAAATTCCCTTCTTATAAATATTTAATAAAATAACCTGAAAACACAACAATATGAACTACTAAGTGATAAGTAACATTTAAACATATGTTTGTAATTTCAATGTTAGGAATTTTGAAAATCCAACATTCACTGTTGTGTTCAAGATGATTTATGGAGTCTAATGAAACAAAAATAATTTTTGGTGAATAGTAACCTACCCTTATGAATAGTAACATACCCTTATGAATAGTAATATGATCCTTATTAATAGTAAATAAGAGTAACATTACCTATGAATAATAAAATAAAATTTAGACTTCCTAGAAAGTGACAATTTGACCATAGTAATGGTTTTTGGTATTTTGTAAGTCATAAATAATTAATTATAATTAATTAAATAATTTAAAAGAATACTTCTTTCCTAAAATGTATTCATAAATTATTTAATCAATGTATAATAGTTTTTAGATAATGTTATGAGACCCTATGTAATTTTTGAAAGAACTATAAAATCAGTTTTAATCTTAAAAACTGTTTTTATGTAAATTATGATTTTAATTGAATATTAAATTAATAATATTTAGGAAATTATTTTTGAAAAATGAAATTCATTTTTTATGTCTACACATCTAAAAATTGTTGTGGTATATTTTTGGCATTTTTCTGAGATACATGAATTATTTATGAATAGTTGAATCCGATAATTCACAATAAATGATAAATAATGTATTAACTGAGTCATCGATGATGTTTTGCTGATGTAATCCCACATGGTTCGGGATTAAATTATTAAATTACTATTCTTGGTCTTACCAGACTCACTATTCCTTGTCTTAGATGAAATTAATAAACTAATCAATTTTATATTAAGGAAACCCCTCTCCCCTCTACTATAAAAGCCACCCTTCACTCCCTCTTTTCCTTACACCTCTCAAGCTCCAAAACGTCTCTAAAATCTACCCAAACATCTTCCCTAGAACCTCCACCACGTTCACAAGCTTCTGGTATCATCAAAATACCAAGAGTACCTTCTTTAAGGAGGATCTCAAGAGAAAGATTTAAGAGGTAATTTCTCTCCCTCTTCTCCTTTAATTTCCTTTCAAGTTCAATTTCTTTTCTTGATCTCTCCCCACCTATATTCATATAAATTGTTTTGTAACTAAATTATTATAAATATACTGTAATTTTATTATTCTAATGGGATAATATATCACCACACACCCTTTCCCTCTTCATTTTATTTAATTAAAGAGAACGTTGTTCATGAGGTGTTAATTTATCACCTTCAAAAACGACATGCTATCTTCTTCCATTTCTACCTTCATATATGGTCATGAAACCATTTTTATGGTTGAAACATAATTTTTTATATGTATTATGTTCAATTTTAAGTTCTGGAAATAACCTATGTCCATATTACTCTGTGAAATGTTAAAACATGTTCGTTGTGATCCAAAAACCGCTCAAATTAACCCAAAAAAATCAACATTTCATTCTTATCTAATGATTCATCCACATGGATATAATGTGGTTCATTATAAGATCCTTCATACTCCTGTAATATAATTAATAACATGTAATATCAGTTCGGGTTGTCTACTCATGTTCTACCCAAAATTCAATTTAAGAATACAATTGAACCACCCCAGAAAAACCATAAAAATGAACATCCCCGAACAATGTTTTTAAACTCTATAAGTCATCCAAAGGAACATAATATGACATAATGAAAACATAATTAACCCTATTAACATAAAAATTGTTCTGTATTTCTAATTAGTGAATATAATTTCATTATACAATACATTAATGAGAATGAAGCATTCTGGTTCATGGTAAGGGGAAATCTCGAACCCAATTTTCATCCTTCGGGTTCTACCTCTTTCACTCCATTTTTGATATGGTCACTCCTTAATGATCATTTGTTCAACATTTTCTTTCCTTTTCTGGAATATACATGTTTTATAATGATTTTTATGTTAATCCAAATGTTTTCCGAAAGAACTCTTCTCTTATGAACTCAACTTTTACCTCTCATTCAAGGGGGCTGATTCTTGTATCAAGTATGCTGTTCCCTATTTATTTTGGGAACCCAATGTTTATGAATTTGTTCATATGAGATTAAACCCATTTCTTTTCATGTTTTAGATATGTTCATGTTATATGTTCATTGTGTCATGCATGATAAATGATAATGTTATGATGTGACGGGTGCGCCCGTGATTATATAGCTCAATATGAATGATTAAATGTGACGGGTGCCCCTGGAATTATCCAATGCTCCAATGCATTGGGTAAAGTGATGAATCTCATGATTAAATGTTAAATGATGCGTGAACAATATTCTAGCTTGGTTCACAAGTATTTTTGGTAGTTAACCACAATGACATGATGTTTCAGTTTTATGCATTGCCACATTTCAAGTCTTTTATTTATGCTCTTCTCATGTTCATGATCTTTTTACTTTGTTATGATTATGCTCACCCCATAATATATTATTCTTATCTATCCTATTTCTGGGCATCTAGATCACCCATTTTTGATTTATATCCTCAGGTGGCTGCATGTACTAAGGAGAGGACAAGTGCCACTAAGAAGCTAGTGAAGAAGAAATTAAATAAATGTTTATGGTTGATGTTGTATTTGTTATGCGTGGTATATGTTTTCCCAAGACACTAAACCTTTGGATCATATATTTGTAATACTATTATGTTGTTTATATTTGATATGATGTAATAGTAATGTAAGAAAAGGCAGGGTTTCTATAGTTGGTATCAGTGGAAAGGTTTAGTTAATTTGGGGATTAGGATTAGTGAACCCTAGAGAAAACTTACAACATGAGACTAAGTACAAATATGCACACAAGGTTATTTACCTAGGTATCCCATATGTTATGTTTTTGGTATAATTGAATAAATGAATAAGTTATTCATGAATTTTTTACTTATGTTTTTTTCTATCCTTTTATATTTTAGAAAATGGTGGGAACCTAGAGAAATCAGGCCAACAACTCAGGTGAGGGACAATACAATGATTGCCCGAACAACATCCCCAATGATTTGGGAGGTGGAGTTCAAAACATCATGGTGATTCTTATCCAATTATCTCAGGTTATGAACAATAACCATAATAATGGGGAACTTCTTCCTTCAGAAAAGTGGGAGAAACTAGCTATTGAATGTTTTATGCGGTAATGACCACCGACATTTTGTGGATCTTCTGATACACTAGTTGCGGAACAATGGGTCAACTCCATGGAGAAGATTTTTTTTATGCTTCACTGTTCTGAGATGGAGAAGGTGACTCAAGCCGTCTATCGTCTAAATAGAGAAGCTGATCATTGGGGGGCTTTTATTAATAACACCAAGCCAAGGGAGGAAATTGAAGAGATGGAATGGGAAGACATTAAGATAATGTTTCTTAACAAGTATTTACAAAGAACTATTCACACGAAGATGGAGAAAAAATTCATAGATCTCAAGAAGGAGAATGTATCACAACCTATAAAGAGAATTTCACATGGCTTGCAAGGTACGCTTCGGGTTTTGTTATCAACAATGATAGAAATATTGATAGATTCTTTAGTGGATTAAAACCACACCTTCAAAAGGCTCTTGCAATTCGAGACTTTGGGAGTTATTAAGAAGTTTTTCGGTGTGATCTCAAAGGGGAGATTGAGTTTGAAGAATGGTCCCATGGATATGGCGAAAAGAAACAAAAGATGGATTTTCAATCTAGTGGATCTAATGAAAAAGGTGGGAAGAAAAATCAACGACCCACAAGCCAAAAATGTGGCAAGTTGCACAACGGTAACTCCCTCAAGGGGACGGGGAAATGCTTCAAGTGTGGGATAGAAGGACACCATGCTCAAGAGTGTTGAAAAGACACAAAAAGGAAAGAGAATATAGCCGATGAAAGGATATAACCACCCATGGTTCAATGCTACAACTGTAGGGATCTTGGGCACTTTGCAAACCAGTGCACTAAACCTCGAGCTCTCGAGGGTAACCAACGTCAGCAGCCACCAAAGCCAAAGGAACAAGGGAAGGCTTATGCCATCACTACTGTAGAGGTGGAGCATGATAATTAAGTCATACAAGGTACACTTCCTATTCACTTAAGAATGGAAAAATTATTATTTGATTCTGGTTCTACGCATTCCTTTATATGTTGAATGTTTTCTAGAACTATATATTTGAATCCCCGAAACCTTGAAGTAGAGATATCTGTAAAAACACCAAGTGGTGCAATCATTGAAACCCAACTGTTTGACTCTTCTCATATTGACGTATGTGGGAAGATTCATCCAGCAAATCTCATAATACCTCCCTTGGCAGAATTCGACGCTATAATTGGAATGGACTGGCACTCATTATATAGATCACATATCAACTCTCGAGAAAAGCAAATATCTTTTCATATTCCGAACAATCCCATGCTCTTATACAAATTAAAGGAAGATCATGAATCTCCTTTGAAAAATTCTTCAATGGTTTGAGTGTTGATCCCCTATGAAGAAGCATACCTCACCCAAATGGTTGAGTCGAAGGAAAGTTCCAACCTTGAGGAAATACCCATCATGAGGGAATACGATGATGTATTTCCATAAGAGTTACACGGAATTCCCTCAGATCGTGAGGTAGAGTTCTAAATTTAACTCATACATATAGCTACTATTATCTCGAAGTGCCCCTATAGGATGGCTCCTATCGAACTAGAGGAGTTAAAGAAGAAGCTGCAAGAGCATTTGGACAAAGGGTTCATACGCCCTAGTGCATGACCTTGGGGTGTGATAGTGATCTTTTTGAAGAAGATGGATGGAACCATGCGGCTGTGTATCGATTATCAGGAACTCAACAAGATCACCATAAAGAACAAGTATCCGCTCTCAAGGATTGATGACTTTTTTGAATAGTTAAGGGGATCTCAATACTTCTCAAAGGCGGATCTTCATTCTGGATATCATCAAGTAAAGGTGAAGAAAGAAGATATTCAGAAGACTGCCTTCCGTACAAGGTAAGAGCACTATGAGTTTTTGGTGATGGACATTGGACTTACATATTCCCCTAAAATCATCATGGATTTGCGGAATAGAGTCTCTAGACATTACATCGACAAATTTGTGGTAGTGTTTATCGATGATATTATCATCTACTCAAAGAGAAAGGAGGAACATGAAGAAAATCTAAGACTTGTCTTAGAGACATTGAGAAAGGAGATATTGTATGCCAAGTTCATCAAGTGTGTCTTTTGGATGAATCAAGTCACGTTCTTGGGACATGTGATCACAAGTGATGAATTTCTTTGGATCATTTAAAGACAAAGGCGATTGAGGAATGGCCTAGACCCTCTAGTGTCACAGAAATCTGTAGTTTTCATTGATTAGCTGGGTACTACCAACGTTTTGTGGGAAACATCTCACGATTGTCAAGCCTGCTAACTATGTTAACCAGGAAAGGGGTAAAGTATGTCTGTATGGAAGAATGTGAGGCAAGCTTCAAGGATCTAAATATAAGGATGATCACTACACCTGTACTCACACTACCGAAATGTGGAGATTGTTTTGTGATATTAAGTGATGCTTCATTGAAAGGATTGGGTTGTGTACTCATGAAAAATGATAATGTGATAGCCTATGGCTCACGAAAGTTGATGATCCATGAGCAGAACTACCTGACACATGATCTAGAGCTGGCACCCGTGATTTCTGCCTTAAAAATCTAGCGGCACTGCCTTTATGGCGAGAAGTGTGACATATACACTGACCACAAGAGCCTGAAGTATATATTCACACAAAAGGAGCTCAACATGCGTCAAAGGAGTTTGTTAGAGCAAATCAAGGATTACGATTGCTCTATTCACTATCATCCTTGAAAGGTGAACAAGGTAGCTGATGCTTTAAGCAGAAAAGAACCTGCTACTCTATCCATGTTGAGGATTGAGAAATACCATATCTTCAAGGACGCGCAAAAGATGGCTTTGGGAATCGTAAGGGCATGAGATATATCCTACCTTGCCCAAATGATTTCACAACCATCCATTCAAGAGAAGATTAAGGAAGCACAAATGGATGATGTAGAGATTCAATAGAGGGTGAATGCTATAAAGGAAGGGAAGCTGCCAGAGTTCCATATTGACAATGACAGTGTGATTTGGTTTGGAAAACGGCATTGTGTGCCTTCATTAGCTGGGATAAAGAAGGAGCTATTGGATAATGCATATAGCTCAACTATCTCTATCCATCCTGGGAGTACTAAGATGTACCGTGATCTCCAAGAACACTTCTGCTGGGATAACATGAAGAAGGAGATTGTGGAATATATATCAAGGTGCTTGGTATATCATCAAGTTAAAGTTGAGCGACAAAAGTCCCAGGGTATGATGCAGCCATTTCCTATACCCATGTGGAAATGGGAAAATGTTACTATAGACTTTGTCACGGGTCTCCCGAAGACGTCAAAGGGAAATAATTCAATATGGGTTATGGTTGATCGACTCACCAAGACTGCGCATTTTATCACTATTCTGGAAGACCTATCACTTGAACAACTTTCAATGATATATGTGAAGGAAGTCATGAGACTGCACAATGTTCCACTCTCAATTGTCTCCGACTGTGACCAAAGTTTCACATCTAAATTCTGGAGGAGACTTCAATATGCATTGAGTACTGAATTAAATTTCATCATGGCCTATCACCACCAAACTGATGGCCAGTCTGAAAAGACTATTCAGACACTTGAAGATATGCTAAGAGCCTTCTCTTTAGTATTCAAAGGCGGTTGGGATTAGTATCTCCCATTGGTTGAGTTCTCATAAAACAATAGCTTCCACTCGAGTATTCAGATGGCTCCGTATGAAGCTCTTTATGGGAAGCGATGTAGAACTCCAACCTGTTGGGATGAAGTTGGAGAAAGAAATCTACTTGGACCTGATCTTGTCCTGGAGATGACAGAGAAGGATCAAGTCATCTAGAAACACATCAAAGTCTCTCAAATTCGGCAAAAGAGCTATACTGACAATCATCGGAGTGCCTTGGAGTTCGACGAAGGAGATAACGTCTTCCTTCGAATATCTCCATGGAAGAGAGTCATGCGATTTGGGAAGAAAGGGAAGCTAAGCCCATAATACATTGGCCCCATTGAAATCCTTGACAGCATAGGAGTCGTGGGCTATCATCTTGCACTTCCACAAAATATGGCTCAAGTTCATGATGTGTTTCATGTATCACTACTGAGGATGTACATACCAGACCCCTCACATGTACTAAACTCAGAGGTGGTTAAGCTGGATGATGATATCTCTTATGTGGAGTAGCTGGTAAATATTCTAGACTGAAGTGATAAGGTTCTACGCAACAAGAAAACCCATCGGGTAAAAGTGTTGTATAGGAACCATAAGTTTGAGGAAGAAACTTGGGAACCTGAAGAGGCAATGAAGGAGAAGTACCCTCACCTGTTTGTGTAAAGTGAAATTTTGAGGGCGAAATTTCATAAAGGGGGAAGAATGTAACGACCCAAAGTTTTTCAATGTAAATTCCTTTCTTATAAATATGTCATAAAATAACATGAAAACAAAACAAAATAAACTACTAAGTGATAAGTGACCTTTAAACATAAGTTTGTCACTTCTATGTTTGGCATTTTGAAAATCTGGCATTCACGGTAGTGTTCAAGATGATTTTTGGAGTCTAATGAAAGAAAAATAATTTTGGTGAATAGTAACCTACCCTTATAAATAGTAACCTACCCTTATCAATAGTAATATAGCCCATATGAATAGTAAAAAAGAGTAACATTACCTATGAATAATAAAATAAAATTTAGACATCTTAGAAAGTGACAATTTGACCTTAGTAAATGTTTTTGGTATTTTCTGAGTCATAAAGAAATAATTATAATTAATTAATTAATTTAAAAGAATATTTATTTCCGGAAATGTATTCATAAATTGTTTAATCAATTTCTAATAGTTTTTAGATAATGTTATGAGACCCTATGTAATTTTTGAAAGAACTATAAAATCAGTTTTAATCTTAAAAACTGTTTTTTTAAAGTAAATTATGATTTCAATTGAATTTTAAATTAATAATATATATATTATTATTTTTTAAAAACGTACATCATTTTTGGATTATATACATCAAAAAATGGTTGGGGTAAATTTTTGGGATTTTTCTGAGATATTTGAATTTTTGATGAATAGTTGAATCCGATAATTCACAATAAATGCTAAATAATGTATTAATTGAGTCATCGATGATATTCTACTGATGTAAGCCCACTTGGTTCGGGATTACATTATAAAATAACTATTCTTGGTCGTTCAAGACTCACTATTCTTTTTCTTAGGTGAAATTAATAAACTAATCAATTTTATATTAAGGAAACCCCTCTCCTCTCCTCTATAAAAGCCACCCTTCACTCCCTCTTTTCCTCACACCTCTCAAGCTCTAAGACTTCTTTAAAATCAGCCCAATCATCTTCCCTAGAACCTCCCCCACTTATAATAGCTTCTGGTGTCATCAAAAGACTAAAACTAGCTTCCTTAAGAAGGATCTTAAGAGGAAGATTTGAGAGGTAATTTCTCTCCCTCTTCTCCTTTAATTTCCTTTCAAGTTCAAGTTCCTTTCTTGATTTCTCCCCACCTGTATTCAGAAAAATTGTTTTTTAACTCCATTATTATACATATACTATAATTTAATGATTCTAATGGGATATTATATCAACCCACACCCATTCCATCTTCCTTTTATTTCATTAAAGAGAACGTTGTTCATGAGGTGTTAATTTATCACCTTCAAAAATGGCATGCTCTCTTCTTCCATTTATCCCTTCAGATCAAGTCCTAAAACCATTTTTATGGTTTAAAAAGAATTTTTTATATTTAGTATGTTCTATTTTAAGTTCTGTAAATAACCTATGGCTCTATTACTATGTGAAAAGTTAAAACATGTTTGTTGTGATCCAAAAACCACTCAAATTAACCCAAAAAATTCATCATTTAATTCTTATCTAATGATTCATCATAATGGATATAATGTGGTTCATTATAATATCATTAAAACTCTTATAATATCATTAATAAAATGTTGTACCAGTTCTAGATGTCTACTCATGTTCTACCCAAACTTCAATTTAAGAATACAAGTGAACCACCCAAGATAAACCATAAAAACAAACATCCCCGAACAATGTTTTAAATTCTATAAGTCATCCAAAGGAAAAAAATATGACATAATGAAACAAAAATGAACCCTATTAACGTACACATGGTTCTTTATTTCTATTTAATGAATATAATGTCATTATACAGGACATTAAATAGAAGGAAGCATTCTGGTACAAGGTAAGGGGAAATCTCGAACCCAATTTTCTTCCTTCGGGTTCTACCTCTTTCACTCCATTTTTGATATGGTCACTCTTTAAAGATCATTTGTTCAACATTTAATTTTCTTTTTATGGGATATACATGTTTTATAATGATATTTATGTCAATCTAAATGTTTTCTGAAAGAACTCGTCTCTTATGAACTCAACTTTTACCTCTCATTCAAGGTTGACGATTCTTGTATCAAGTATGTTGTTCCCTCTTTATTTTGGGAACCCAAAGTTTATGAATGTATTCTTATGAGATAAAACCAATTCCTTTTAATGGGTTAGTTATGTTCATGTTATATGTTCATTGTGGAATGAATGATAAATGATAATGTTATGATGTGATGGGTGCGCCCGGAATTATATAGCGCAATATGAATGTTTAAATGTGACGGGTGCGCCCAGAATTATACAGAGCTCCAATGCATTGGGTAATGTGATGAATCTCATGAGTAAATGTGAAATTATGTGTGAACAAGATGATATCTTGGTTCACAAGTATGTGTGGTATTTAACCACTAAGACATGATGTTTCATTTTTATGCATTTCCACATTTCAAGTCTTTTATTTATGCTCCTCTCATGTTCATGATCTTTTGCCTATGTTGTGATTATGATCACCCCATGATATATTGTTCTTATCTATCCTCTTACTGGGCTTCTAGCTCACCCCTTTTGGATGTATATCCTTAGGTGGCTACATGTACTAAGGAGAGGACAACTTCCACTTAAAATCTTGTGAAGAATAAAATAAATAAATGTTTATGGTTGATGTTTTATTTGTTATGTGTGGTCCTAGTTTTCCCAAGACACTAAACCTTTGGATCCTCTATGTGTAATACTTTTATGTTGTTTATCTTTGAAATGATGTAATAGTAATGTCTGAAAAGGCGGGGTCTCTATAGATCATCACCACATTTGTACAATAAATGAAAATGATTGTAATTAGTAAAATGGGGGAATGGGGTGACATCCTCATTGTCCTTCGACCACTAAATCACATCAATCCGTTTTAGGCTTCCCCCTTTAGAGGCAATTAATGAGTAAATCCTTAAAACATAAAACATTTGAAATAATGACATGGTTTTTCAAATCTTCATCATGGTCTTATTATTAAAATATCATTGACGTTCAATATATGACCATTGTCAGCCTTATCATTGGAATAAAATCAAATTTTCTAATGATTTATTTTTGGAATCAATTTTTATGAATTTTTTTTATTAAACCATTATGTCATTTAAAAAAATTATAATCCATGTTTATTTTTCTTTGACTAATATATTATATATTAAATTCCTTATTAGAAATGATTGGTTTCATAAAAAAAGTAGTGGTTTAAAAAGATACCTCTCTAAATTCATTATAAAATAGAAAAATGAATTTAAATATAATAAAGATCACATAAAAACCAAGGATGGGATTTATTATGGAAATATCTTTCAAAATATAGAGAAAATAAATAACACACAGCCCTTGCTCTATAATATGTAATCATTCCATTAAACTGAATAAAAATAATTAATAATATACATTTTATTTTTTAAAATTTGAACTTTTCTTCTTATTCCCTATAGTATTTGAATATCACTAAGATGTAGACAAAGAAATCTATCCTAGTTTGATATCCATATGTAATAATGAAATTACCAATCATTATGAATGACTATATCTTCCACATAGTTTTCTACCCATTTTTATAGAGACTTACAGAGTCATATCTTTTTATAGCATTTCAATCTAGTATATCGAATATTGAATTATAAAATCAATCATATTGAAATATTATTCCTTTTAAAAGAAATAAGGAACCAATTTTAATCTCTAAAAATTTCATAAACATTTTATAGTAATTGATAATGTAATAATTAATTTTTACAACTTGAATATTTCTCATTAAATGACATAAAAAATAAATGTTATATTTGAAACCCCTTTAATGTTATGTCAAAATTAATATCCCATAATGGTATAATTTAGTGTGTATAAAAAATATTCATTATACATTATTTCATGTAAAACAACATACAAAACCACTACCACAATGTGGCTCACATAAAACAAAACCCATGAGGAGGGCAGTCCCACCACATCAGGGTTTTAGATTTAATTCATATTACATTTATAAAATATATAAATATTAGTTATAACATCCTTAGAACAAGGGTTCGAATATAAAATAAAAATATTTAATGTAAAATATCTTACATAGTGAAAACTATAATGTAAATTTCATATATATCAATATATATATTTCAAAAACCATAATAAATTTCAAACTTTTGTTGATGAAAAATATAACCACACTGCATAAATAATGAAAATATAAATTAAATTATATAACAAAATAAATATTCATGTATACTTATTTATTATTTCATATATCCCTAAATTAAAATATATGTTTTTAAATTCCACTACACCAAATTTTATCAATACAAACTATTCAAACAGTGAATATAAAATACAAATTAAATTCCATGACACTAATAAGAAATTTCCACAACATTTACCTATAACTCATTTCTCATTATAATCACAATATAAAAATAAAAAATTTATATAAACTGTAATTTAAACAACAGAAATAGTATATGGAAGTACAATCACTAACAAATTATGTCATGATACACTCTTTTCCTACAGTCATTGGAATACATCCTTGATCATACCACTACGAAAACCATCACATCAAAATTGTAATCATACCCATAGTTATCAATATTTATCTTCTATTGTGTAATGATAAATTACTTCTCTATTACCTTTCCAACATTTCACACACTACTTGAATGATGGTACACACCCACACAACCCATAAATGTGTGGATATTTTTATAGGGAATCACTTTTATTGACCACTAATTTCAAATTACATATAACTATGACACACCCAAACCAATAATATATATCAATAATCATTGTTCTCATGATATCCCCATAAAGATAAAATCATCGTATACATCTCCTCACATATTTGGAATCACATGTAATAAAGTCCACCTGGATAATATAACATTCCACCAAGTAATTATACCAACCTCCACCTAAAATTACTAATATACTATGATGAAAATAAAAATATATATTATAGTAAAAAAATGACATCAACCATGTAAAAACATAATGGAAAACACACATTTTTTCAATTTATAAACTATATATTACTCACAAAATATTGAAAATCTGCCATATAGATAAAATATCCTAGGGGGAACCATCATGATCAATCTATCTTAAAAATAACATCATAAAACTAATTTATTTATAATGAAAACACATATATTGCGTCCACCATAACTATCAATCAAAAACTTGTGGAACTATTCATTTTTGAATAACAAATTTGGGTACCAAACATTTACCTAATTCCCCTAGAATAATCTATTACAATATTACATTCTAAAAATCATCCTATAAAACCTCAACATAATGATAATAATCGTCTGTTAATTACTAAAACTATCATATAAATACTTGTCTCTATAATTTTAACTTCCAAAATAGATCTGTTCCCAATATTCTAGGCATTAATAATTCAATACATTAAATGGAAGGATGTAGAATAAAATTATGGATTCATATTATCTTGTTCGTCAAAAAATAGTCCCTCAATTCTAATTCAAACTAATCTTCCCAAATATTCCACTATAATGATTGAACTAGAAATAAGAGAATAAAAACTACAAGATAATCACACTATTTAACTCATTATACATATTTAATGTCCACAAACACAATTTTTTAACAATATAAACAACATCAATTTTTTTAGTCATTAAATCACTATTTGTGAAATCATAAAACAAAAGGAACGATTTAGAAACCTTATAAAGGATAAAATCCTAACAGAACTATCTTGACATCTAGAATATACTTATAAATCAATTTAAAAGGCTCTATAATTTTCATATCAACTATAATGATCTCCTTTATGGTCCACACAATTATTAAATCAAAAGTATTTAATGGAATTATTTTATTATTCAAATTAATCACTCCAACAAACTATAAACAAGACCATTAGAATGTGTAAAATAACTATAATTTTTATTTATTATTTTATTTTAAATGAACACTAAAACATCTATATTTGATATAAAAATCAAAAAATTAATAGAAATAAAAGGTTTAATCTGCAAAAAGAAACACATGAATTTAAATTATATTTTCATAATCATGAAAATTATAGGTATTATATAATCCCAATGACTAGAAAAAAGATAAGAATCACATACCTAAAAACCATTACGAATGATATTGAATGAAATAAAAAATTCTCTTTCCCCATATCCACTATTCTTAAATCTCTAACGAACTAACTACATATTTATTTTAAATTTAAAAAAATCATGTACTAAATCATATCCTAATCATATAGTTATTCACATATCACTATAATGCCTATATCTAAACACCAAAAATATAAAAATCTTCTATTAGATTAAAACAAATATATAATCAACCAAAATGACTAAAGATAGGGATTGAGAAAATAATAATCAATAAAGATCAATAAATAGAGCTTATGAGCTCTATTTATATATAATTGACTCCCACAATATCCAAGGAAATTATTTTATACTCTCCAAAAAGTAAATTATCATAATACATTGATTATAATGAAACACACCCCAACACTAAATTATGGATACAATATCTTCAAAATAATTCAAATATGGGATAATATATATGATAAAAAATTCAATTATTATGAAAAATATGAAATTTCCCTAAAATTAAGTACAAACATTAAGTTAAACATACCAATATCACTGAATTAAAGATAGGTTATTAAGAACATTAATATATATCAATTTATCTTTTGTAAGGCATGAAGTATTAATTTTATATGTTTTATGGTGTTTTTATTTACATAACTACATGGAATAATTGTTTTTGTTCATAAATTCGTATAGTTCATAATTCGTGATAAAAATTTGAGAATAATATTTTCCAATAAATTAGTCATTACTTTGAAAAGATTAAATTTGATAATAAAATTTAACCAAAATATATTTATTTATAATGAATTGATATTGATAGGTTATGGAATAATGAAATATGGATCTTAGATTACAAAACATTGTGAGGGTTGTGATAATGTGAAATATTTGATTAAAACAATTTGAATATATAATAAAAAAACTTACTATAAAATGAAAATTGATTCACATGAAAACATACTCGTATAATTAATAATCTAAAAAAGTAACCACTCACTTGGTTTTTTTACTTTCAAAAAAAATATAATGAAAATAATTTAATTATTTGTTATCTATGATGATGAATATTATTCATATTTGAGTCTATTTTTTTTTTGAATATCATGTATTAATAAAAGGTGTAATTTTAATTATATTTTTTTCATTATACCTTTTTCTATTAGGAATGTTAATATATAATTTCAGTTTCATTAAATCCTTAAATATAATCATTTAAAATTATCAGTCATACGGGTAATGGAGTATGAAAAATGTTATTTAGTAAAATAAAAATAATGAAAGGTGTTTCGTGATCCATAGAAATTTATTTATTTTATTTAAAAAGAGTATTACTTTAAAAGGCATAATGTAATGGGCTGTTTGTGGGAATGTTTAATTCCCATTATTTAATTTCTAGTGTTTTTTATCAATATGAGAAATATAAAAAATACATAATATAAATAATTTGATTGGGGAATCATGGAGAGAATATTTTTCATCGAGTGCATTTATTTTATAATAAAATAATCATTATTAGTCCATAAAAAATATTTATTTCATATATAAATCTCTTAAAATAAATTACCATAAAACATGTTGTGAAGTTAAATTTATAATGTCATGTAAATGGTGATATTAAGTTTGTTTTATGTGATATTGTGTGTTTTAGAAGAGTTTTCCTATGAAGGTAGATATAAATATCAACCAAAAATTCTTTTTTTCCTATATATATACATGATCATATGTATCCTGAAGGCTTATTTTTTAAAAAAATAAAAAAAAATTATTTTACTATTTAATATTCATTTTTACTTTTTAAAAGTTATTATAACTAATATAAAATAAAATACTCATAAATAAACATTTCTATAAAAAATTAAATAATTATTAAATTAATATTTTCTTCAATATATAAATTTAATGTTATTTATTAGTTTTTTCAAACATTTTTCTATTTGGATCCATTATAAATTAATTAATTTTATTTCATAAGTGTAATGATTACTAGTTTTGTTGTATTTTTATATTATATTATATTCTTTTGTATTATTTTTCTATAATTTGATTTACTAGTTTTATATATGTTGTAAAAATAATTAATAACACATTAAGGTGGTGAAAAAATATATATTTGTATGAATATATTAAATTGAACCACATATAAGATTTGTTTGGGGAAGAAATTATAATCTCAAATTGACATAATTTTTTATCCAATCCACAATTTTTAGTTTTCAAAAATTTGAATATTTATTTTTCGTTTCATTCTAGAGTAAATAGAGGCTTGAAATTTTAAGAATTTTATTTAGTATTCCATGTTTATCTTACCATGTCATATAGGATAAACTACTATTGAAATTTCATATAACGGGATACAGTTTTGGAAATCGATCAATGAGGCATTAGACAATACATTGGATGTATATATATTATCAAAATATATCCTATCATTTTTTTGACACAATTCATGTAATTTTGGACATGTGAGGATAATTATAAGGATATTGGAAAGGGAAAATGGACTTTCTATCATTATAGAGAGACTGTTTTAATACTAATGAACAACTTTTAAATCAATGAAAGATATGATGTTCAAAAATATTATATGAAGGATTCATTTGATACTATACTATGACATTGTTGAAATGTAAAATGAACACTGATGAGGTTATATTATGTGAATAATTCAATATTTGGAAGAGGATGTGGGATATATTACTAAGATAAATGTAATGATATGTATTAACGTATTATTAAGTTGTAATAAATTTTTATCAAGTTATTTTATTATATTATTAAAAAAGATAAATTTAATATGAATCAGAACATGTTTTTTTTCAATGTCTAGACAATTAACTAAAATTGGGAATCCATTATTTATTTAAACATTGAATAAGATTTGAAAACATCATTGATTGAAGCACACATACAGACCAGAATATAATTTTTCTATAAATGAGGATTTATGGGCACTTACTAAATAACATTTCTTGAATTTTTATAATGGATATCATCCTACTATAATTCACTATGATTGCTTCTTTATATTAGAACAAATTTTTTATGTGATAAAACAATAAAAAATTTCATGTTTCATTGGTTCTATTTGGTTTTTGTTTTATGAGTTGTGTTTTAATTATCGTTTTTATTTGATTCCATCCATAATTATGTTTTTAAATTTCCCAAAAACATTACATAATAATATGGATATATATCAAAAATGGTATATGTGTTTTAACTAGTTCTGTCACATGATCAAAAGGAATGTTGTGTATTTTCATTACATCCAAAGAAAAAGTATGTTTATGTGCATTATGAATCCCCTTGAAAATATGTTTTATATTGATATCCATAACTCTAAACTAGTTGACGGGTGGGAATATTAAAAATTAACTATTTTTTATCAAAATTACTATTAAAATATAATTTCCATATTCAAATGAGTTCTTTGTTATTTTCTATATTTATTTCAATACACTACTGTCTCTCCTCAATTGATCATCATATGTGCGAAACGATTTCTTTAAAAACAAATAAAAGTCCAATAAATAATGATATATTTATTTTAAATAAACTTATACACTTTGAAATATTTTGATTCATTAATCGCTAATATTTTGAAAAAATAAAATTATATTTAATAACATATATGACACACAACAACAAGCTTAAATAGACCATGAAATATACTCTTTAAATATTTCTGTTATAAAATAGATATTAAAATGGTGGTTATTAATATGAATTACTCTAATAAGAATATTACATGGTATATTAATGTGAAAAATAAATACATCATTTATAAATTTATTATAAATAAAATTAAAAATCATTTGAAAGTAAAGGAAATATGTTTCTTAAAACTATTTTTACAATCACAACGTGTTTCATTCAAAATAAATTGAATTAATCACTAATCTTCTGAGATATTATTTAAATTTAAATTTTATTTATTTAGTCATATGTTTTATAATCCCTCAAATATCATTTTGATGCATCAAATAATAATAATCTGAGTTTTACGCCTAAAATTTTGTTTTTTTTCAAAATCGTTGGTTTGTCACATTTTATGCTCTTATTTTTTTAAAAATGTAAATATTTTATAATATACAATTTTATAATTACGTATAATTTTATAAATAATATTTTAAAAAATATATTAGAATTTATTTTTGACAAATTTTTGAATATTTATTTTTTTATGAAAAGTTCAAAAATAATTATTTTATTGGAAAACTGAATTTTTATTTAATGAATTTGAAAAGATCCATTTTGATTAAATGTTTGAAGAAAAATTAGTTTAAGTATATAATAATTAATCAAATTTGTTTTATAGGAATTAATTCTTTCTTTATTTTTTATATAAATTTTTTTATACTTTTGATGAAATTTCCTTTAAAAAATGTTCTTTTTTCAGTGTATCTGTGGATTTAATTTTAAATTTAATTCAATGAATAATGTTAATTTAATTAGGATGTAAGGATTAAATATTTTAAATATAAATAATTAATACTATAAAATATATAAAGAGAAATTATTTTCTCATAATAAATAATAAATTCATTATAAATTTGTTACAACTATTATTGTTAAATGGTTTTATCAGGAGGTTAAACTAAAACCATAAGGGTTAAAAAAATATAAATAAATTATAATTACTATTAAAAGGACATATTATGGTTTTATCCCATCAAAGTTCTGATAATGATTAATTATAGACAACATTGGAATGTAAAAAAATTGGATTGAATTTATTCACTTAAAATAATCCATGGGTGTCCTTCCCCACCCTATTAAAAGGGCACAACGTATCCTATCATCTTTACACTTAAAAATACGTTTTCTCATATAAAATTTTCCATAATAACATAATTATATCCCTACACATTAATTTTATTAATTTTATAGATCATGAATCAAATCTTGGAAGGATTTAGGTAAAAACCTAAATAGGTTATCTAAAGAAGTGGTATAGTTCTTAACCATGCATATTATATTTATTTATTCCTTTAACTAAATAAAATATCAATATTGTATTATAATATAATATAATAAATATACTATATATTTATATGTTGGTATGATAAACCCATTACCTATATCTATGTCATCATTCTTCAAATGGGAAATGCAATATCTCATCATGTGTACCGAGATCTACTACCTCGTGAATCGAAGTAATTAATTTTTCATGAACAACTACCATAGATGGATATAATTATGGATTTACGGTATATATTATATTTTTTAAATAATTTGTTTTAATTATATTATCACATCGAAATTCTTACATTATAGTCTGCTAGAAAAATATAATGTAGCTCATGCGTATGTGTGGACTACCGCCTCCAGAATGCGATGTGAATCACTTTACATTTTAGTTTTGAATTGATGTTAATATAGTTATATTTAATGAATATTTATTATATATATGATATAATAATGACTGTTTGATGGTTATATATTATTATACATTAGTTTTTTCCATCCATAAAAAAATTATGTTCATGTGTACGTTCAACCTATTGTCTCCATGACTAATGTAATTCAATACTGTACCTCTAACATTTATTATTTATTACTAATACCTATACAATTAATATGTATTATATTTATATAATGATTAAAACATATTATATCATTTATCTATAATAATTGTACATGAACTGAAACTAAAAAACAATAATGTACCTATAAATGATGCACTTATCACTCGAAATATTGTTTTTAATAATGAATTGTTAACAAAATGGTGATATAATGCTATAGGAATAAAATAAATGGTATGATATATATGAATATTATTATTTATGTTATTTACAATAAATATATATTTGGTATACATGAGGTTCAAATATGTATGACGAAATATGATATGAGTTAAGGGACATTGGTCTAAAATTTCCTTCTTTGGGAAATATGATTTGTAATGCACATATATAATTTATTGAGGTGAATATGTGGCTACATTTACATGTTATATAATAAATTAATTTATTATATTAATATTTAATGATTTAATTAATTTTACTATTTCAGTGGGATAATGATTCAAATGTTACCAAAGTAGTAAGGGTTTATTTCAAAATCTAATCATTATTCAGGATTTTTTCTATTTTAGTCTCCCATGGGGGTAATAGTTAAATATTTATATATTAAATCCAATATATTTAATCTTTAGAAAGATAATAATTAAATCATTATCTAATATAAACATTTTCAGTTAATAGGTTCTTAAAATTATTTAGATGTAATTTAAAGAAGACATAACATAATTTCTCTCTTAGGTTGAAAATATTTTTCCTTCCATGTCTATGTTTTCTAACAAAATATTCACAAATTATTTTTAATTTTCTAAAAATGATTCATTGAAGACAAAAATTTTCGATGTTTTATGTTTTAAAAAATTTGAATTAAATATTCCTATCATTATCCCAATGAGCTTATTTTTAACATTTTTATAATTGCGTGAAATGAAAATTTATTAACTTATACAACATGTCTGGAATTACATACCAATATTAAAACACATTGTTTAGAATATTCCATAACATGTGTGAATGTTTATTTTTATAGACACTTTTTCCCTAATATTCCCTTGTTTTCTATTTTTTGAAAGTGATTTTCAAAATGAAAAGTATATTTTTATCCATGAATTTTCAACATTAATACTATCATAATTTCTAATAAATATTTACAAGCCTCATTTTTTACTTATGATATATTTGGAATATGTTTTTGGGATAACATTCTCATTATTTATCTATATATTTTGTTATCAGTTTTAATGGGATATGTTTTTGATACCATTCATCATAGTACTATACATTGTTTATGATTAGGTTTGTCGATTGGGGATATTGTTAACAATAATAGGATTGTTTTAAAATATTAAGGTTTATATTTATTATTTTAATTGATTGGGTATATTATAATCATTTGTATGGATTTTTTTCCATACTAATGATTACATCTATTATTTTTCTACCCCATCAAATTAAAAATGGTTAGAATTAGTAAGTGACAAGAGGGGACTGCTATAGCCCATCGATGCATCAGTAGTTCTTTAGAGAAAAAACTAGATTGGATATATGTATGAGTCCATACACATTTGTATAATATATCTTTTATTTAACCAATTAATGTATTTTTATGATATCATAAATTACGAATTCTATCATTGTGAGATTAGTTAACAACATCTGTACAATTATTCAATTAGAATATCCTTGGAAAGGTTTCAATCACATGTTATTCTATATATTGAAATACCTTGATCATCATTTATTCCAGACATATTATTCTTCATGGTAATGTTGTTTACTAAATTACATGTGTTTCAGTTAATTATATTTCAAAATTAATTAGTAATTATTTTTTTTAGGATAGGTTCTGATTTATGCATACCCTTACTATGCATTATAGGACAAACCTTCTTCATATTTTCATTCCCGATGATGTTAAGAAGTGTATTATGATAGATTTGAAGGGATATTATAAAATTTATAATGGTGTTTTCAAATAAAAAACTATGTTTTATTTTATGTTTTCAATTTCATTATGGGACTCACATATGAACATAGTTTTTCAATACTAATCTTCTACTCATTTAATTAGGATCTGGTCACTTGTATCAAACACCAATATAATAATGTAAGAGCTGACTTTGAGATACTTGGGTAAGGGACTTTACAGTTTGTATCAAATCATATTTAGTAGAAATAATCCACACTATATTTGTGAAAACATTTATTAGGTAATATAAATCAACAACAGATTTTATGGATAATTATAAGAATAGGAATACATCATAAGGTTTTGGAAAGGTAAAGATTTTGTGGTATTCTCAGAAATACATCATTGAACGGAATCCAAAAGTTGATGTGGATATGGAAAAGTGGATCCTAGGGGTTATAAATCGTAAATGGTTACATTGGACTTTGACTCGATTTTCATGTGGGGCATGACAATTGTCTTTGCTGCACATCTAGTTTAAAAATTATAGTGGATAATATTTTGTTAATTCAAATTTTTGATATGAACTATTATGATGGATTTGAAAGATTGAAATTAATTGGAAATGTAAATCATAAGGTGCACTCTATTTTAAATATGATTTCATATTTAGCATATCCTATAAATGATTATGCAGTTTACTATTATTATTTTTCCTCATATTATTCATTTACATTTTAGTTAATAGATTCATCTAAAAGTATTCATGTTAATATTAAATATTATGGAAAATGTTGTGACTATGATAAACCTATTGGGATAGATAATATATTGGTTGATATCATGATACTTCCTAATAAATTATAATGGTGTATGATTAACAGTCTATACCTTAAACGACTCCCATTCTCACAAGAGTGTATATTAATAGATCTCACTGAGATATTGGGTGGTGGAGATAATGGAGGAAAGAATATCAATTTCCCTAATGTAGGAAATGTGCGATGGGATTCCCAAGGTAATGTATTAAAGAGATAGAAAATTTTCTTTTTTCTATTAAATGGGAATAAATTAATGACTTCCTGAGGGAAAGTTAGGATTTAAATTTATATAAATAAATTTCATCATAATGATCTACTTATAGTTAATCTTCTTAACTGTGGGGACCCTAGGAATTATCTATTCAATTCCCTATTTAAATATATATATATATATATTAGACAATGAAAGTACACATTTCATACCAATCATTAGAGTAATATGATTGATGTAGTTTTTATAGGTATTCATGAATTAAGTCATATATGTATTTTTATCATTGGATTTATGGTTTTTATAATCACGAAACATGTAAGGATTGTGTTAGTTTCAATGAAGTATATATTTCCTCATATAATATTTACTTATGTTTTATGCATACAATCATTGGTTTGTGTTTTTATGATTTATTATATATTCAATGACTTAGACCCCCCATGTTGGTTTTATGTGATGATTCCTAATATGATTAGGATTATTTTGAAAGACATTTATGGTAATATAAACATTGGGATTAGTATAGTTTTTAGTAAAAAATTTTTTTGAAAAAAATAACATTAAATCATTTGGACAAGTGTTTACATGTATTGATTACCTTTTTTAATATAAAAATTTATCTTATGTTAATAATAGTAAATTAATATTTTCATATATTTTGAAAACAAACCATCTATTGAAATAACTATAGTGTTTAAAATGTGATTTGATGATTGATGTTATTTTTTAGGCTATTCAATATATTCTTTATACTATTATTATGGTTATATTAATATAATTTTATAAAAATTACAACTCTCATTCTAGTTTATAAGATGTCGTATTAGGTAAGTCTATGGGGTTTATCCAAAAACCATTGGGTGACATGTGTGTAGTTTCTACCATTTTCATACATGATGTACTAGTAAATATTTTATTATTTATACTCAATTTCTTATGGGTATATATTATGTTAATAAAAAATGGGTTTTTATGATTTTTATGTTATTGATTATATTTCAAGACATGTTTTTTTGGTTGAGATATATTATAACCATTAGGTATAACATAACTGATTATTTAGGAATATTTATATTACAATTTTAGAGATTTAAAATAATGATTTTTTTGTGATAAATACTTACTGAATGTATTATGTTGAACATATGGTGTCACTATTTAGGATTAGACATTACTTTATAATATTTTATAACTTGTACATATAATTGTTTGTAAATATTTTGAGATATATTGAAATAATGGTTTCTCTTTTTCAGATCTTATGATCGGTAGAATGTTAATTTTAGTTGTTCATGAATAAAAAAAATGATATTTTGTATTCATTTAATGGTGTAATTATTTAAGACTATTTTGATCAAATCATAATCAAATAATGAGATTGTTCTTATACAATAATGAGATATCAAGTTGGTGTATTTTCAATTAGTGTCTACAATAGTTGTAAAAGAATACATCCACATTAGTACAAGGACTTTTAAAATATATATATATATATATATATATATATATATAGCTTAATATTAAATGAATCAAATGGTCTTTTCAAAACCACATTGATTTATGGTATTGTGTTTTATAACATTATCTTGATCAGTCAGTTTATTGTGATTAGTGATCTCTATAATGACTCATATAAATTTATAATTGTATTCAATGTTCAAAATAGTATTTTCCAACTTGGAATCCTAGTTATGTGATATTCTAGATGACATAAATATTTATGTTTCTAAATTTAAGTGTAATTTTTATTAACTTTTTTATGATATGTGTTCCCATAAAATAGAATTTTCAAAATATCAAACAATTATTTTCCAAGAGAAAATTCTATATGAGAAAACATAATTTATCATACGAGGGAAAAATATAACACCATGAGACATTATGATATTTTTATTTAAAATAAATTTATTATCTTTAATAACATCCTATATACAAAACCACAAAATTTTGAAAGATGAAAACTCTGTTTGACAGCGTATATGAAAAGAAATATTGGGTATAAATGGACCACTGAATGCATTTTTTCATATGAATGTTTTATACTAAATGTTTCAATTGATGGTATGAATTTGAATAGCTGAAATTACAAAATAATATGGTTTAAACATCAATAAAATAACTTCACAAGTTATTAATAAATTATCAATAAAGACAAATGTCATTTGAAATTTAAAGAAATACTAAACCTATTTTTATTTGTGTTTTGTGTTTTTAAATTTAACATAGAAATCACTATTATTGAATTATTTTAATGAAATTTATATATTTTATATTAAATGAATTTATTTTCTCATTGATATCATATATTTTTTCAATTCTTGATATAATTAAAAATAAATTTTTATGCTTAAATTTGTTTTCTAAAAACTTCTTTCCTCAATATTTGTAAGCATATTTAAAAATAAAAATTTACCAATTTTTGAAATATTATATTAAAAAATTATTATTTAAATTTCATGTAAAAAAATATTAGAGTTATTTTTTAATTTTTTTTAAACCACAATTTTATCATTTATAGTGTTATTTGCTAATATCTATTTATAATTGTATTTTAATATTATGAATTTAAATTTAAATTTTTTTATATATTAAAATTATTTAATTATCTAAATATTAAAACATGTTATGTCAATGGAATCATTTTTATGTGTATTTTTTAAATAATTTTTTTATTTGATAGAAATGTTTGCTATGGAAAACTATTAATTACGTTCCATTAGCTGTTTGAATTTTGAATTAATCACTACCACTTATATGAATAATTATATTAAAAAGATTTAAATATTTTTAATTAGAATAATTAATATTTTATATTATGTAAAACATATTTTTGGGTCAAAATTAATAATAAACATCGAAAAAATTTATAGCCACATGTAAAGATAAAACGATGTTACCAGGTGTTAAGATAAAATATAAGTGTTAAAATGTATTACAAACAAGTTACAATCCTATTTTATAGTCATATTTAAACATTATAACATATAAGGATTTATAAATATACATTTTTTCATTTTTGACTTTGAAATACTTGGTTACAATTTGATTATTTCAAATATTCTATGTGTGTCCTTCCACCAACGTACTAATAGGGACCTCCTATCCCATCTACTTCACAAATTAAAATACCATTTGATTCGATTATATCTACAAAAATCAGTTCATTACATCCCATACCATAACATCGAGTAAATTTTTTTATCAAAAATCAAAACTAGGAAGGCATTACATATGATACTAGAGAGGTTTTCTAAATAATATATATTTTTATTAACCATGCATTTTAATTTTGATTCTTATTTATCACCTTAAAATATCATTAAACAATGATATAATAATAAAAAATATTTATACCATATAATGAGATGTTATTATATCAATATAATGACCACTATACATATCCAATACTATCAAATGGGAAAAGAAATTATTGATCGTGTGAATGGTGGATGATAACCTTGGGGCGGATAAAATTCATTTTCCATCACCACCTAGAACAATTGGATATAATGATGAATTTAATGTATATATATTGTATAAATATTAAAAAGTTTTAATTAATTAACAATATTATCACATCTACTTTTTTATCTAAATATATGATGCAAAATGACATTGTTACTTATGCGTACGTGTGGACTACCGCCTCCACGATGCGATGTGAACTATTTTCATTGTCTTTTGGCAAGGAATGTGATAAGTAAATATTTAATGAATATGTATTATATTTCTAATATAATAAAATTTCATTAATTTTTTAATATCATTTAAATTTATTTTTTTATAATTCATCAAAAAAATGAAAACATTGTTCATGTGTATGTATAACAAACTTTCTCGATGAACCGTGAGACTCATTTATCTTACTCTTAAATTAATGTGATACTAAAGATAATTATTTATTGATTATATATTATATTTATATCATTATTAAAATTAGAATGATGATTCTATCATTACAAATGTTAAATTACTAAATCTACCAAACCAAAACATATAGTAAAAAAGATGCCATTATCACTTTGAAACATGTTTTTAATACAGATTTATTTAAAAATGGGTGATAAATAGTTCGAATAAAATATTATATTGTTTGATATATATTATTATTGATATATTACTGGTGTAAAATCATTCTATATTTATTATTTGGGATGTTTGAATGCATATGAATAAAATATGACTGGATATAGGGGCTTAATGACCCAAATTGTCTTATTTGGGACATCTTTTATGTTATGAACATATATTATTTTATAAGGTTTTTATACATCCCTTTTACAAGTAATATCAGGAATATATTTATAATGATTATATTTAATGTAAAAGTTAATGTAATTCTTTAATGGGGCTTACATGTAAATCATACCAAAGTGGTAAGGGAATATTTAAATATATTATCATTATTCAGGATTGTTCTAGAATAACTCTACAATGGGGGAATCATCAAATATTTCAATATTAAAGAAATTATATTGCTTTTCTAATTTTTTATACATGTAATTTTCATGTAATGGTTCAATTTTTTGCATTTTTGGTCTTTATAAGGATTGTTATTTTTTTAACAAAAGACGACATTATTTCACTCTTCTTTGGAAAATAATTTTTATTCATTTCCATTTTTTATAAAAAAATAAAATATGTTATTGAAAAACTCAAAATTATTTATCAAATAAATTTTTACACATGTTTTAATTTTTCCAGATTTTTTAAATAATTATTCCTGTAATATTATGAAAAATGTTCATTTTAACCATTTTAGAATAGTGTCAATGGATGTTCTGTTAACTTATATGAAATGTATATAATTACCCAACTTCATGATCATTTTTTTGGTATAATCCAATAGATTTAAGGAATATTAATTTAAAAGAAAAATTTTCTCTCATATTCTATAAATTATTAGTTATGGAATGACATTTTCAAAGTGAAAAGTATATTTTCTGCATGAATTTTTCATACCATATTTATGGTGTATCTATTCATCTATGGAAAACACCCATTTTACCATATTTTTCATTTTTATATATAATAATGATACCAATATCATATTTTAAATAGCTGGTTTAGGATCAGTTTTATTTGGATATACTATATTGATATAATTCCCCATTATACTCTAGATGGTTTATGAATATGTTTAATTATTGAGAAAATTATCAACATCAACATGCTAGTTTTCCAACATGAATGTTTATGTTTATTATGTCTATTAATTTTCATAATTATTCACGTTTCAAAATATTGTTTTTCAATATGAATCATTATGTCCATTATGGTTCTCCCATTCTATAGAAGGAATATATTAGATATAGTATGTGATATGTTGGGCCCTCTATAATCCCTCGATAAATCAGTACATATCATGCGACAAACTAGTTTGGTTATTTTTCCAAGGCCTAATCCAGTTATATATTATTTCACAGAATGAGACCACGATGGTATGGTTATGATATCTTACATTATGAATTTCATCATTATCATATTCCTTAATAATGTCAGTTTGATTATTAGATTCTTTTAAAATATATATAATTAAGATTCAAGCACATATAAATAATTTTATGTTGTTAATTTGATAATGATTTATTCCTTCCATATTACTAAATATGTTCAAGTATTTTATTAAATATAATGTGTTTTATTTATCTACCATTTCATATCAATTGTGACATTTTTTAGGATATCTTCCACTGCACAAATACCTGTACTAAGTAATAGAGATCACCCATTTATGAGTTTTCTCTTCCCCAAGATTCCTGCATATGTATTATGATTGATACACAGGGATATAAAAAAGAGAATAATTTTATTATAAATGAGTGTACAATATATTATTTTAACCTTTCAATTGTAATGTGGGATTCAAATATGTATCTAGTTTTCCAAGACTATATAACTATTCAGTTCATTAATATATGATGGATTGTATCTACCAACAACATAATAAAGTATCCGAAAAATCATTGATAATAGGGTCAATATATTTAAAAATGAATTTTCAATTTTAGATTATATTATATTTTAATCTTTATCTACATATTAGTAGTTTAATGATAACATAATTTTTGATTGAATAAAAAGTACTAAATAATTGATTGATTATATAAAATCTACACTTTATTAATGAGAGTGACTTTTTTTTGGTATTAGTTTATGTGATACTACTACATTGAATAAGGAGTTGAATATTGGACATAAATTTAAATAAATATAAACTACTAGAATAAGACCTTGATTATATCATTTTTAGAAATACAACTAAGTGTGTTCTATATTATAATAGATTGAATTTTTATTATTTTATAACTATGTAAATAAACTAGACAACTTTTTTATTTTAGGTCATCTGATGATAGTTGGATACTTTTTATGTAACAAATTATTGTAATGAAAAGATAATGAAAAGTAATCTCCATATGTTTTTTATTTATCATTATGCTTTCAAAATAGGAAAAAACGAAACTACCAAAAAATGGTTTATAGATTCATTATCTATATTAATTGATTGAGAATACATGGAGAAACATTAGAAATAATTATTAAGTTTAAAATGTTTCATAGATCACTAAAACTGATATGAAATTAATGAATGGTTGAAAATAATGAAATCTATAACATTAATGAGTACACACTTTATAAATCGATAGTTTCAGATATACAAAATGTATTCATGTAAAAAGAAAAATATATCACTGAGAAAGAAAAAACAATTTGTCCTATTCAAATAATTAATATTTGATTCATCCAGAACATTACTTTTTGAGATATTATTAAGTAAAAATTCATTGTGTATAAATATTTGAATGATTTTTAATAATATAAGAAATAAAAAATTTGTTTCAAATGATGATATGAAATATATTATTTAAAGGATGATCATAAACATTATTAATATTAGATATGAAATCTATGTTATAGCCAATGTATATTAACCATTTTGAGTAGAAATTACAGTGGTAGATATTCTAATGGATTGGATATATATTTTAATGCATCCCGAAATATAGTTTATGTGTTTGAATGATAAGTAATTGGATGTCACAAACCTGTGGGATGGTGGTTATGTTAATCAGAAGACGTGGTCAGTAGTTTTTATTAGAAACTACCCCCATGAGTAATCATAAAAAATCATTTTATTGTGAGAAAAGTAATTTTATATGGGGATGTATAAAAACATTAGGGACTACTAATGACTACTTTAGGAGATATATAGTGTATTAACTAGAGGATTTAAGGTTGTGATAGAATATTATTGAATCAAATGATAACCCCTAAATAGGATAAATTTATAGGTATTCTCTATGGAGATCAACAGATACGGTTGATGATTTTACATACTATACTATACTATATATATTGGGGTGGATCACAAGTGATCAATAATTTTAGGAACTAGTGATATTGTAATATTTTATTATTTTATTATCAAATGTGATGTATAATTCCACCATGGAGTAGGAATTTTTTATATAAAACATAAAATATTGTTTTATATTGTATTTCATTATATATATATATATATATTATTTATTATTATATTTATTCATTAAAAAAGGATTTTTCAATGCGGTGTCATGATTTCATTTCATTGGTTTATATATTCCTGAAATCATAGCATGGGATCACCTTGCAACATTTAATTTTCACCTCCAAAATTATAGTGGACATATTCAAGATGGTTTGACATTATATTGTTGTAATCTGAACAAGTTTTATCAATTAATGGGATTAAGGATATTCAAATATTCATAACCCAATAAAAGTGTTATAGATTGTGGTTTAATAGTATCATTTTATCCTATATCTGTCAGTACAGTTTTCAGTATGTATTTCTTCATACCTGTTAAATATTTCATAATTCAATGGAATTTCACTCTCTACTGTTATTTATTGATATAGACTAGGGTTTTTTAAGAGTAGATAAATTCAATGAAATAGATTTTGATTAATTGATAACAAATATAAAATTTTTAATATGGTAAAATCAAATTGAGAAAGAATGGATAAGAAATCATTGTGATTAATATAGATGTCATTATCCACAAATATATATTACAATATTTTGGAATTAAAACCCACCTCATAACTTATGAATACTCTCATAGACATGTATGAGAAGCTGACAACAATAAATAAGGTGTTCCACATTTAGAGGTACTTCGACCAGATTATTTTAGAAGATAAACTAGTATAAGATCATATCAATTACATTAATATGAAAAATTGTCTATTTTGAGGTGTAAGGGTGAACATTGGGGAACTTATGTGGGTGATATTATTGGTATTATCCCTCATTTGGTAGTATTTTCTGATGGTGACTATGTTAAGTAATTCTTGTGGAAATACATTTCATTAGTTTAAAAATGGTAAAGAGATTAGGTTGGATGATTATTTACATTCGATAGATATCTATTAATATTTTTAAAATTCTTATATAAAGGAGGTATTATGCTATCACAAACCACATAATGTTTAGTGAAAAGTTAATGGAATGTTATTTCATAGTAGTATTTTTCTCTATGGAAGTTCGTCCCATGTGTTAGTGTTATAGGATCGAAGACCACATATAGAAGGATTTCAAAGAGATAAGAGTGAATATTATAAATTACACATATGGAGGTTTATTTCCACATTATTAATTAGAATATAATAATTTTATTTTTGTGACTTCATATGGTTCTCTTGTGTCATTTATTATTATCTCTATGCATTTATTTTAATCAATATCTGAGAAGAAGAACTGGATTATTATATTTTTCAATGATATGTAAATGTTCATCTTGAAAAATATATTGAAGTAAAGATTAGTGGAACTGGTGACATATTTATATAGACATTGAATTACAGAATTCAAGACATAAATGTATCATTACACATACTAAAAATAAAGAATAACATAATAGTTATTTTATATTTAGATGATCTAGGATTCAATACATCATTCATAGATGGTTCATAGAGGATTTAATGTGGTTCCACGGTTATTTCCAAAGGAGTGAATAATGGGATGTAATCCCCAAGGGATAATCAAAAGGTATAAAACATGCATGTAAATTGAATACCTCAATGTTATGAAATTAGCATCTAAGACACATGAGTGAGAAAGGTATGGAAATTATAATAACTAAAGTTTTGTGGAATAACAGAACCTAGAATCATAAGACATATGAATATTGTATGTATTGAATGATATGTGATGTTTCTTCTAAAAAGTAAGGTATGGTTCTAGGGAAAAAATTAGAGTCAGTGTACTCTAATTTAGGGTGGTTATCTTTGGATCATTATCATAGACGACCATTGATTTATATAACCATAAATAATTATTAAATATATAATGATGGGGAATAGTTTCTAAAGAAACATGGTGTTCAGAAACATCATCCCATCATGATTTTTGGTGCAAATAAGATATATTTTAAGATAACGTTATTTCAGTTTTACTCTGGTTGGTAGTATGTAAGAATATTGTACTAGAGGTTTTATTGGAATAAAAATTAATATTTGAGAATACCATAATGGCCTCTGAAACAAAATAGAGTCACAATGATGTTAGACCTAACATTAATTAAAAAATAATAGAATATAAGCATTCACAAGGTATTCCCAAAGGAGTTTTGGGTTGAAGCGGTGAATTGTGTGGCCTAATGGACCAATAAGGGTCCTTATTCAATATTTCAATGTGAACTACATGATTTATATTTGTTTATAATGAATTTATAATTTTCAAATAACAAAGTATTCATTTCACTCACCTACTTCTACATTAATGTCATAGAAATGGATAACCCTATTTATAATCTTGATATTTTTACACTGAAGGATATATAAAGGCATAATTTTATTTTTTAGATACATGATAATAACCTTTTAGAAGAGTTCTTAAGATGATATGTGATATTTATATAAGGGATCTGATGAATGGATCCAAACATATTTACTAATACAAATGGGGGAAAAGTCTAATTAGAGGATGGATTTAAAATGAATTGAAGCCTAGATGTTATGAATATTATAAAGGATTCAATAATTAAATTATTACTATGAAGAATAAACCATTTAGAAGATATAAAATATTATAGTTGGATATTTGGATCGGGTTCTAGAATAATGGGGCTCATAAGATACATTTTTGGAAGTTGAAGTACTGGAAAGAGATGAGTTATATAGGAATTTGTTTAGATCTACCAAAGTTATGTTATATCTAAAGAGGTTTGGAAATTATTTAAATACTCACATCAAATAGACTACAGAGTGATCACGATCTTGAATGAGTCAAGGAATATGAAAGTCTGAAATTAGTGGGAGCTATCCATGTGTTTTAAAATTGACATACATCATGTTTTTGGAATGAAAATCTAATAAAAAAAATTTATGAAGAAAACCATTTAAAAAATGGTTGTATTATATTAAGGAGAAATCATATTGTAGATAGGGGTACAAGGAGATACTTATCATAATTAATTATATAAAATTTAATATTTTGATTTATCAAAGATATTTTGGAATATAATTAAACAAGATTATGTCTTAATGATACATAGTATGGTTTTAATAGAGTTTTTACATATTTTTTTTTTGAATAAAAATATAATTCCAATATAGAAACTTATAAGGTGAGATCAACATGGAGTATTCATCATGCTTCATGGAGAACTAGAACCGGTACAACATTTTTAAGCTAAAGTGGAACCAATATTGTTTAATTAATGTGATATGGATGTGTATCCATATGTTCAATATCTACATGGTTCAGTATAATAAAATTTGGAAAAATATTGACCATTTATTATTAAAATATGGTGTTTTATGATTGTATATTTAACATCATGGTTCTATATATTTATGGAATGTTTATTATTTGTCTAGTGAATGAAATGGTTGTTGAGATGATGGTTTAATTTTCCTAAATATTTTAGAGGAAGTATATTTTCCTAGATATATAGATACTGTGGATGTAAATTGTAAGTGACTTAAGTTATGATACACAGTGATTTAGCATGTTGGATTACATCTATAAGTTAGTGGATCACTTTGTAATGTGTGAGGTTAAACTAGTAAACAACCCCCAGTAAGGAAAATTCAAATCAAGAAATGTAAAGGCAAAAAGTGAATTTTGCGGATGTGTAAATGAAAAATATTCCTTATTCATTTAATGCTCTACGATTTATGTGTTTCATTTTTTCACCCGATTTAATATTTTCCAAGAAGTCGGATTTATCGATTGGAAAAAATGGAATCCTACAAGAGAACATTGAGTAGATATTATTGAAATTATATATTATGTATAGGTTTTTGGATGATTCGAACATTTCAATGAAATAAATGAGAAATTTTATCAGTATAATTACTCATATTTTAGTGGATATTGAGGAAATAATAAATGTACCGCCTCATATTTGTTCACATTAAGTGGGATTATTGTTAAATGGATTTCAAATCTTCGCTTAGTAATGATAATATCAAAAATTTTAGTTGAGTGAATTTCCATAACATAATATTTGAAGGATTTGATCTGGCTAATAGAGTTATTGTATGATCATAAATGAATTAATAATGCAGATATTTTATTTCTATATTCCCAAATTTTTATTTCCTTATAATTGAATCCAACATTTAATTCATGGAAAAATTTTATTCAGCAGAAGTATCACAACATCTAGATATTTTTAAAGGATTGAGTCCCAAATATACAGAATATAGAGGGTATTAAAATCTAGAAGATATATTGATATCAATTATATTTCTATATATGATTAGTTAGTTCCATGACTCGTGTTTTTTGGGATAACCAAAATCATATTAGTGGAATCATGTAGCTGAAAAAGAGAACTGTGATTAGAAATTATGTAAGTAAATATGATAGAGTATGTTTTGTTGAAGGATGGAAAATGAAGCTCAAGTGGGATAATATTAGGCTTGGTTATAGAAAAAAAATTTTCTATATGAAAATATACAGAAAACCCAAATAGAATAATTTGTAATGGGTTGGATGGCTATAGTGGACAACCATTGACCATTGTTTGGGTTTCCAAAATATATGCACCTAAAAGTTACAATCTAGTTGTATGATGATCATATTGATTGGGAGATAATGTTGTTATGTGTGATAGGACTTTACAATCATAACTTTGCGATCAGAATATGTGTTTATGGAGAAATTTATTTTGGTAAGGGAAACTAATTACAAAATATTTTTCAACTGGTAATTGTTTCAAGAGGTTAATCATGTACCAATTTGAGGAGTAGAGGTTTTGGGAGTATTTGAACAAATAGGGAGATAAAATAAATGATTGAAGATATATATTGGAACTCCAAAAGGTGTTTTTAACATATATATATGAGATTCAATAGTTATACTCTTCTATATTCAATGGGGTGGATCACTTGTGGTCAATAATGTGTGGAACATACATGAATTTAGTGGTCTATTATTTCCATAAGAAAATTGGTATAACATTCCCCCCATAGAATAATTAACATATATGAAACATTTAAAATAGTGTTCCTTTTTATCTTTCACTATTTTTTATCAATGTATTATGTTAATTTGTTTATATGTGCATTGAATGTTGATTATGAAATGTAGTGTGGTGATTTAGGTGAATGACCTTATATGTTTGGGATATTTTTTAATGCGATCATCAATTAATAATTTTTTTATTCCAATAACTTTCTATTGACATATTTTACAATATTTTCCACATGATACCCAAGAGCTTCATGATAGAAAAATGGGTTTCCTAATTATAATTTCAATAATTCATATAGAATCAATCATGAGTATAAGAATAAATGGTCTATCAAACCACACCAACCAAAACTAATGAATGAGACAATGGGAAAATGATTAATAAAATAAGGAAAATACCATTGGTTATCATCTGGATATATACTAATGTTTCTGATTCAATATAATAATTTAGAATAATGTAGTAATCTTATAACTTCAATTTCATGGAAACTAAGAATGGCGTTAGTGATTTTTTTTATTATAAATTTCATTATGATTTTGAATATGATTATGATAAACCTACTATTGATGCGTTAAATGAAAATATTTAAAACCTTTAGAGTGATACTCTTAGAAAATTAAATTTTATTAGTAACATAAAGGATATAATTAGAAACCTTTTAAGAAAAAATTGTTTTTTATCTCAAGACTATCAGGAGATGAAGAAAAAACATCCAATAGGATTGAAAACATATGTGTTAATTTAGATATTTTTAATAATGATACTTAAATGTTTTGGAAATAGATACAATTATTGATGTAAATCCAAGAAACCATTGAACAAAGAAGACAATGCCTTGATTAAATAATTCCCTGAATAATGTGACATAATAAAATGGTTTCTATTACATTATAAATTTACCTCAACTGTATGGAATCGTTTTTATTATGAGTTTGAAATATAAAGTCTATAATAATATTTTTTTGATGTAAGATGCATAGAAACTATTCTAGTTAAGGATCCCAAAATCATCCAGACTGTTTGGGACACACTAAACAATTATCTATAAATTTTGTTCTAGTGAGATCCATGTTATTATATTTTTTAAATATTCAAGAGTACGAATTAATAGATTACCAAATATAAATTGACCCAATGATAAATGTGAATAAACTTACTCTAGTATTGTTTATTTGTTTGAAATGATTCCTTTGAAGTCTTTAAATGGTTGTATGGTACATGAATAGATTATTGTCGATGAACATGACTAGATAAACATAATATTTTCTTTTTCGATGATATATTTTATTGATAAATGATCACATTTAGAGACCATTTATATTGAAAGGTAAAATTTGTTGGTGAGGTTTTTCATACTAGAATGATTACGCAATATTTTTCCATCAATGAACATTACATTGATTCCATTTAACTATAATACTTAGTAGGTCAGGTTTCCTGATATTAACATAAAATAACTAGAATGGTTGTAAAATACGTTGAATAAATTGATCAATGATATGGAAATCATCAATATAATTCTATATGAATTACAACTGACTTATCACATAAAAAGATATTGGAAAAAAATATATGAAAGGTATATATCAAATAATTCCAAATTCCTGTATTGAATTTTTTAAATATTATTTATATAGATGAGTTTTAATAAATGAGATAGCTAAGAAGGGTATTTTCATGTATTTAAATGTTAAATTGAAAAAATATAGCCAATATGTATCCATTTCATCGAAAATATATTGAAGTAAAAGAGAAGATCATATTGAATAGATACCTCCTGGAAGAAAAATATTATAATATATAATATTTATAGTGATTCTAATCTTGAAATAGTTGTTTCATATAAATGAATTATGTATCTAGTTTCATACTTTTTTTATATGTTATGATGGATATTAGATATATACATTGATAAACTATGATTTATTTATAAAATTGGACATATCATTATGTTGTTATATCTCACATTATAGGTCATTATTTATCATTTGATCAAAAAATATTTTGATCTCTTAAAATTGTTAAGAGTATAGAATTAGAATCTCTTTGGAAATGTTTGGAGGTTGTAATCCACATTTCTATAGTTCAATTTTATAAATTTATAGATCTAAATAAATTTGAGTCTAATATACCATAGAATTAGTGTGAATACACATATAATCAAGTTACAATTGTTCCAAATGTTGGTTTAAAGGATGATGGATGTAGGTTAGGTACAATTTTACTTATTGTTCTGATTTTAAAGAATGCAGTTGAAGAACATGATTTTAAAGATGTTTTAACCACCTAATTTTATGATATATTTATTTAAGAATTTAGAATAATAGGATGATATAATTATAAGATAAGGAATTTGAAAAAATTGATAATGATAATATCATATTTCTATCTTAAATCCTTGACTATTTATTTATAATTTTATTATATAATTTTTGTGATATTTTATGTTTGTTCTGGATTTCATTTGAAATTATTATATAATCATGGATATTTTGATGTGTCAAATGGGGGATAAATTTGCAAATTCTGATATGTTAATTAAATAAATAATATTTTTTTAGAGATTGATTATTTATGAACATTTATTTTGATGGTTTTGGGTGAAAAAATAAGTATTATTTTGAATATGTCAACTAGTATTTTGTTGAGATAAATTGATAATTTGAATGGTCATGTTGAAGGACTTCATGACCAAATAAATAAATTTTTTTGATTAATTGAAACAAAAAATATATTCAATATGAAACAATCATCATATATAATAGATCGTTAATTTATATAACTAATGAATTATGTTGTGTTGTAATAGTTTATTAAATAATGATTTATTAGACTACTTCATGTCATAACATCATTGTGGTGAGAATATTCATGGGTATAATACCTCCATTGGTGATCCACTAATGAATTGAAAAATATCGAACATCATCATATAAATCCCCATATTTTAGAATAGTGGATAATAAAAACTCCAATGTTCATTATTAACAACATATGGAATGGTTGTGAGGAATAAGATATTCTTATAATTCTCTGTAAATTTAATATAGTGGAGGATTAGGAAAAATCCTCATTCTTGAGGGAGTCCTATGAGAAGAGATATTGAGTTCATGGGATAATTTCTTCTGGAAAATCATTTTTCACACAAATGATTAGGAATAAGAATATGATAATCAGGCTCAAATAGAGATAGGGTTATATTATCGTATTTTACTATATAACCCTATATTTATATCAATCCTCGTAGAATCAAATTTATTAATGTTATCAATATTATTAATTTCAAGAAATTTTATATCATCAATGATGATAAATACAATTTCATTTATAAATTAATATTTATTAAAAAAATATTTATTATATAATTTGTCTCTAGACCATTAATCCCATTCAATCAATACTTCTAAATTATTATCAAACCAAAAATTATTATTATTTATTTTAATACAAAATAATAATTAAATTACTCATATATAAAGTAATAACTATTTTATTTACTCACAAAGTGAATAAATATTTATCTAATATTCTACAAACTATTATTCTCTTATATAATCATATACATGATATTTTCAATCAACACACACATGAATAATTACCAATCCATGTGTGGGAATAATTTTTATCAAACATGATACATTTAAATAAAATTTTACTATAGTTCTGAAACCACTCATTTTGTGACCCTATATTTTTATTTCATAGTAGTATTAATTGTATCTATACATATTATATGGTTAAAGACTTCAAACATGTCATGTCATACATAGAGAAGAATTTCAATTTCATTATTACAAAAGCCTCATAAAAAACATATTGTGTGTTATAATACCATTATTTAAAGATCTCTGATTTGGACTAGACCATACTCGATGACTATCAACGCCAAATCCCACCACCAGTAGACAGTAGGCCCTTGGGCCCCTGTTTTTGTAATAACCCATGTTTTGAACCAAGATGATAATTCCAAGGAAATTTGAACTTTGGTGTTTACTAGGAGGTATGTTCTTTGAATCATGATTCATAATGTAATTATGAGTGTTGTTACACTTTGATGTATTGTATTAAGGATTGGTTGAAGGCCTGAGAGGATACCATGATATATCGTTGAGTTTAGGGAGCATCATTCAACAAAATCCAAAGGATTGTGTTGTATGAATAGTGAATATGATATGTCTAAAACCATGAAACTCCCACAAGAAACTATGCACTCTCAGATAAGAAGAAGAGGTGTAGTGCATAGGAAAAGCATAGTTTTCCCATGGTGTGTTCCTAACAAACATGGTTTGTACCACTTATGCAATACAAGAGCAATGTTCATCGCACAGTTGACGTATGGTTAAGAAAACCATACGGAACAACCATGAGAGGAGGGGTTCATAAGCAGTGGGAGCCACATGATTGGCACGTGAAATGGGAATATAGTGTGGAAAAAATATGCTACTAGGTTTTCTGGGTGAAATACTCATTTTTCACTTAATGATTTTTTTAATATCATTTTTTCATTTTCCCATCTTCTTCTAATGGAATTTCCATCCTCTGCATGAATGGATCTCTCCACCCCCTCTTTCTAGAGATTAATGTATCTCCCTCGAATTAATAAATAATCCTTCACTATCAGAAGGAATAAATCCATATTGGTAAGTTCCTACATTCTCTCACTTCTTTTTATAGTTTCTTATTCCCCGTGTCGATCTATCTAGGTTAAATATGTTCTACAATATTTTCATGTTTTTTGAAAAATAATTTTATTTATTCCATTATATGTATAATAAAGAATTTTAATCAGGAAATTAGAGCTCTATTAGATCGAGTTTGTAGGTATAGGTCATTCTAACTCATTTTGTTTCATTTTATTTGATATGTCATTGTGATGCTCATAGGATACCTATGGAAATGCTTTGAATATATTGAATAATTTAATTACAGCTTTTTTCCATGACCCTTAAGACCATATCATATGGATAAAGTCAACTATGGGGCATTCAACTCATTGTTGGCCACCTATTTAGGTGTTCCTACATTCAATTTCCTTTTTTATCATGCATTAAATGGATAATAGCCTTTTTTTTTGAGTTAAACCTTATATTAATGACATAAATTTTTGAGATAGATTTAGATAATTTTTTTGGATGATTTTTCTTATTTATTATGAAAAAAAACATTTATGTTATGATATGTTCCTTGCTATGTTTTTGTTTGTAGACCTTGTATATGTGCCATGTATTTGTGATTGATGCTGAGGCTGATGTGGTTGTGCCTTATGTACCATGTCATAACGAAATATGAATTGGATTCTTCTATGTCACCTATACATAAGACATATTTTTAATATTTTTAATATCATTACATGTACACACTTTCTTATGCCCTCTCGAATGGTTTGAATTATATTCTATTCCAACTCATTGATCTTATTCTTATATTAGATTGCTTTTTTTACTTAATGTTTCCTAATGATCTTGTCTTAGATATCGTGGTACAACATTTTGATTAATGTCATATAACATATCTAATTGATATACCTGTATTGTTCTACGAGCGTGCTAATATGAGTTATTATCATACATTTCTGAAGACAAATGATTACATAAATGTGATGCCTTATACATTTTCCATTTAAATTGTGTATTGTTTGTTTGAAATACAATTTATATTTTTCTTAATTGGATGGAAATTGTTATTGATATGATTCATTGATGGAGTTCATACATATATAGATTCCTTGCCTTATGATGTGTACCTTGTTTTTATGTCTTTCCAACTATGGAAAAAAAGAGAACATGGGTCCCAATTTAAGGATTCCATTGATGTACTCCCCGTGTTTAGTTTATTTTTACATGACGTTCCAGGTATGATACATTTTATTTCCTGGTATGGGATCTCTGATAAAATTACATATACATGTTATTGATGCGGGTTCCATAGGGGAGGAACCGATGATAGACCTGTTGGAATGATGGTTATGCCATGTATCAGGTGATACACGGTCCACTATGTGAGATACTTGCTATGAAATCAGAGTCCTCATAACTTGAGGGAATCAAGGAACAATGTATGGGTTTCATTGAATATAAATAATGGAATTGGATATATGAAAGATACATTTAATAATCATCAATATTTTTTTTGATATCCAAGGATAGGCTCAGGACTCCACACCTCATATTATTTGGATTGATTGATGGATAGATAGTTCATTATTTGATGTATCTATTTATTATTTTATTGATCAAGATTCATGGTATGGAAATGTGACCTTAAACCAAAAGAACAAGCTTCTGTATTCTCCGTTGGTTGATTATATTTAATTAGCTTTTGTATACATATCCAGACATTCAAATTTAACTCTTCTCCAACATCTGGCATAGGTCGAAGCTGGTGGCATGGGATGAGTGTCGATTAGGTACACAGATGAAGGTGATTGTTGTTTTATTCATTTCATCTGCTACATTTTACATCATTAATATGGAATTATATGATTTATTTACACCACCAAATGGGATGTTTGAGACACCCTGGGTGTTATCCTGCCTGGGTTATATCTCAAACTCTTCTCAGGTCACCATTACAAATGGGTACCCATGAAGTTCAACATTATTACATTTCCATGGATTTACTAGCTAGTTTATTGTTGTGTACTTGAAATAAAGGGAGAATAAGACTATGAAATTTCCCAATATTTTCATGGAGTCACCCATGTGGATATGTTTCCATTATTGTATTGTCTTTCTAATACCATGTTTTACTGCATGACATGCATGGATCATCACACATATTTTCATTGACCATTTATTCTTATTCAGTTATTATATTGTCTTTCACAACTGCATTTTATTTATTAATACTGGTTCCAATTGTTTCAATTATTTCATTATTACTATAACTCTATGACACTCAGAGATTGATGGGATATTCTCCCCATGGTACATCCATTAGTCCCTCACTACTATTCAGTAGCATCTAGCACACATGGACGTATTCTTGAGATGATCCGGTGATCGTCCAAGCTACGAATTTAGTGTTCAGATGCGTTGGGACGTTGCAAATGGGTATCGGGGCCTCCTTTTCCTTTTGACAGACAAATTCGATCTAGTATAATAGATACATGAAAGGCCTCTATTCTTGGTATATAGATCTGCTATGGAGTGATCAACACATATATAGGAAATGGCCAATTGTGAATTTCTATGATTTTATTTTGCTGTTTTGTTATATCATTCATTATTATTTCACATTGATTGAATGGAATATTTCTACCACATACTGTTTTACATGATTATAGGATTTACCCATGGAAATTATAAAAAGATTCATGTGTCATTATAGGAATTTATTAGTGCACATTCCATGCATATTCTATTCCATGTAGATTGCATTTCAAGTTTTTTGAAATTTTTTGATGTTCCTTGAATGTTTTAGTAAGATGTATTTTATATATCGTGTAGAAATTTCAATAAATCCTTTATCTATATTCCTATTTAATTATTTGATTAGTATGCTACTATAATTTTTGTTATAATTTTTTACTTATATTTCATGGTTTTGTGCTTCCTTGTTATGAATTATCTAGCCATGCTTCACTATCATGCCTTGTGTTTTATTTATCATCTTAACTACTGACCAATATGGGTGATTAATAAGTATTATTTTCATCAAATATAATTATTCTATTTTAATTACCTTTTTTATTATATTTTCTTCAATGTTATCATGCTTAGTTAAAACATCAATACACATTATGTTATAAAATTAATTGCATTAAACTAAATGGTGTGGGATCCAATAAGTGATTTTCAAGCCGTTTGGGAGGATTATAAAATTTACAATGGTTCACCCAAGTAATTTAACCATTTTAGATTTTACTAACATCTTTAAATACCTTTGTATAAATTTTAAACCTATAAATTTTATAACTCATTGATAAGATTGTTGTAGTTATGTTGGAGTCTCCAATAATTTTTAATGTGTATGGGCGCTTTATAAAATTGAGAAGTGGTAAACCATGATACCGAACTACCTATGATGGTACTTCCACTTATAAGCAATCATAAATATAAATTTGTTGAATTTTGATGTTTAATAAATTGAATTCTTTAATAACTCTTGTACCACATTGGTTTGTAATAATGAATCGTTTGGCCAAAATCATATATTCATAATCGGACCCATGTCGGTCAGTTGGAAAATGTTGTTATGAAATGAACCCACATCGTGTGCCATAAAATTAAAACCTTAAAACTACATGGGTTGTTTAGATGAACATAAAATGGATGAAATGGACCATCATAGGATTCCTATATCTTTTTATTAATTAGATCATAACCCATTGGGGGTGATAATTACTTGGGTAGGTGTACATTTATGTTTTCCAAAAGTGGCCTATATGAGGTTTCATGTAAAAATAATTTGTTATTCATTAGAATGCACCAGTCGAATATGCCGAGTGATTCCAGGGCAGTGGACCAATGACGATGTGACTAGTTATCCCACTCTCTCTTTTCATAGGTTGATAGTTGGGAACCACTTAATGTTATATTTCTAGGTTATAGAATGTTTTGGGTGTGTCGACTAAGACTTTTCACCAAAATATGCCTTGACCCTGCCTTGAAGCTAATTGGAGTCTACAAACTGTTCTAGTAGTGACTCGTGCAAGGAGACTCATTAGAGAAATAATGGAATGCCAAAAACCTGGGGTCCAGTCAGTGGAATAACATGACATGGTTATTACTTATAATTTAAAATACCTTTTGGTGAAGGAGATGATTATATGATCAGGTGTTATATCATATGTCCTAGATTAGGCACACTCTTAGTTTTTTAATTTATAAAAATAATCATTGCCTGGAGTTTCAACTGATTACATGCCATGCGTTAAGTTGATGCTAAAAGGTTAGTTAGAAATTTAGAAAAGTAACATCACCATTTCAATGGGTATTCATGACCAGAGATGGTCGAGTGATGTTTTATTTGCTTTCCTAATCCTTCTAGGGGATGTGAAGTTCTAAGGTGGGGAGGTTATAAGGACTCTTGTTCTGAATATAGATGAATATTTTAAGGTAATTTGAATTTTAGAACTTAATGGGTGGGCGGATCATTGAACCAAAATTTATAAGATAATGTTGATAGATTGAACACTTAATCATGTTATTTTTAGAACTTTTTATTGGCCCCATATGTTCCCCAAATTTCTCATTGAGTTTTGGGATTTTCTAGACACGGAAAAAAATGGTTTGGGTGGTCTAAAAAGGGCACACCAGTTTTCTAAAACCATGATTCCCCCAATAGGAAAACTTTAACTCTATGAAGAGGAATAGATGTGAAGTGCTTTTGAAGAACACAGTTTCCCTAAACAATGCACCTAAAAAACACATGTTGTTCCCATTAGACACGACCTATACACTCTTTATCACAAGGATGGAACATGGTTGGGAAAACAGTGCAAGAGAACCATGTGAGGTGGGGTTATAATGAAGTGGGACCAACATTGTTAGAGAACCATTTATCCATGATATGTGACCGAACCCAAAAACTCGGTTTTGTGGGAGAAATATTCTTTTTATACTTAATAGTGGTTTTAATTTCCTATTTTTATTTTCCCCTATTCTTCTAGTGGGGTTTTCCTCCACTATGTGAATTGAGATCTCCTCCACATCAATCTAAGGATCAAGGTGACTTGCACCAAAAATGTCCAAATCCATTTCCATCAAAAGATTCAGATTCATCTCATTATGTATCTCTTTATACACCCTTCAATTTATAGTTTCCTCTTCCATTAATTGAATAATTTACGTGTGAGTTTTTTTATCATTTTTATATAATTTAAAAAAATCCTTCAATTTCATGCGTTATAGTTCGACTCAATACTCGAAAATGGGTGGGTGGATGGATACTACATCAACTTATGTGGTCTAGGTCTTTACCGTACATTTTTTTTCATTTAATTTTACATGCCACAGTGCTACACGATGGATCCCTCTAGAGAGGTATTGAATGTGTTGAAATAATTAGTTAAATTAGGTTTTCCATGACCCATGAGTATGTAACTTATAGCGTAACCCATATTTGAGGTGTTAACCTCTTATTTTTGCATTCTTTGGGGTGTTCATACCTTCCTTGTAAATGTTTGTCAAGAAATAAATTTATAATCACCTTGTGTGTGTGAGTTACAAATTTGATTAATGCTGAAAATTTATGAAATTGAATGGGATAAATTGGTTGGATGCCTATGCTTTTTGATTATGATAATGATTTACATTGATGTAATGATGTGTTCCTTACATTAAGCTTGTGAATATTTATTTTATTATTTATTGTAGTTTAGAATATTTCATATCCTCTTGAGATTGTGTCTTTTGATCTGTGCCAAAATGACATAGGAAATGGATTGTGCAATGTCACCTATTCCTAGGGCTTCTTGGGTATATTATATATATCATTTCCTATACTGTTTTTATTATTCCCTATTTAATGGATTGAATTATATGATTTTCCATTACCTCATTCATACACCTGTATTCCATTTCTTTTTCGTAATGCATGTTTCCTAGTGATCTTATCTTGGATACCTAAAGAATACATTGTGCTTATAGCCTTATACCATGTCTAATGTATTGAATTATAATTTTTGGTTGGATTTTTAACTTGAGTTATTTCCATGCATTATTCAAGCCATGTGAATTATTATGTGTGATGCCCAATGACTTGTCCTTTCAAATTGTTCATAGGCCGGTTTGTTTATAAATTATAGCTTGGTTATTTGGAGAGCATGTTTTCTTGAGTTGTTACACAAGTGGAGTACATAAATATATAAATTCATTTCCTTGTGATGAGAACATCTTTGTTATGGCTCATCTTCTATGTTCTAGAAGACAACATGGGTACTGATATAAGTATTACATGGATGGAATCACCATGTTGAGTTGGTTTTTACCGGAAGTGTTAGGAGAAAAAAAATTTCATTCTAGGTAGTTTCACTAATGTATAATTACTTATACTCATTAGTGAGACTGGTTCTTTAGGGTTGAAACTGAGGATAGAACCATCGAAAAGATGTATACACTATAACTCAGGTGATACCTAGTCCACTAAGTGAGACACATGACATGGACTAAGAGTCACCACACCTATATTGACACGTGGAACTTCATATTGGTTTCCTTGGATAGACAATAGTGGATATAGTTTATAATAGAGATACATGTAGTGTCCCTTGGGATTCATTATAGTCCACCTTGGATGGGATCCAAACTCCACCCCTCGTATTTGATAGATAGATAGATTGATTTATAGTTCCTTTTGATATGTATATCTTTTATATATTAGTGATCATGATTCATGATATGTTAATGTGAACTCCAAGATTAAGCACAATATTTGGTTCTGCTACATGTGTTGATTAGATTGAATAGGATTTTGTATACACATCGAGACATGCACATGTAGCCCCTTTTAGAAATCTTTATTATGTTGAAGAATGTGGTTAGGTATAAGTGTCTGTTAGGAACCGAATCCAAGGTGATCATCGTTTTATCCATTGATTTCCCTGTATTTTGTTTCAATACTCTGTCAGACATCAATTTATTTATTACATAAAATGGGTAGGTGTAGACACTGTTGGTGTTAGATTACTAGGATTATATCTAACACACTTCTTGAGCCACTATTGCACTTGGTTACCTGATTAGATTTAAATTATAGCCCTACATTAGATTTACATGATGGTGATGAGTTAAGTCAATGTTAGATAGAGAGCACATGATCGAGCTGGTACTAATTCTTTTCATGGATTCAACCTCTGGGATCTTTTTCTTTTATTTTATTGTCTCTCTTGTATTGTGTAGTACCCCCAGACATGCATGAATCACCAAATGTATTGGTGTTGACCATTAATTCTTATTTAGTTATTATATTTTATTCTACTATTGTATATAATTTACTAATAATTATTTTTTAGTTTCTTATTATTTATTATTTATATACATGTGTTCAACTCTGATATTGATGTTATAGTCTCCCAACCGAACATCCATTAGACCTTCACATATATCCATTTGCTTCTTGCAAACGATTAGGTATGAATGAGTTCATTCTATGATTGATACATCTACTAGTACAGTGGTCCGACAGGCAATGAAATTACAAACCATCATGATTCCTCTAATCAAGTAGGTTTCACACTAAGGTAATCATTCCAGATATTGAATGTCTAATTATTTGATTTTTTGGAAGACAACATACTGACAAAATACTATGGAAATGGAATTAATAATTATGTTTCATTCCCATAAAGAGTATTTGAGATATTAAATTTCATTAAATAACAGGAAGGAAAAATCCATTCTCACATTGTTAATTATTATCATACAATTGGTGACACATCTAACACACTCTACAGTACAACGAACAAATATCATCATGGTTCATAACAATAATTCAACTTACCTGAATAATGTTATGCATTAATAATATCCAAAAATTATATGAATAATTACACACATCAACATATTGGTACATCGAATGAAAAATATAAACGTGGATTTCCAACTTGTGGGTCATGTTCTCATAATGTTATTTATTCACATTTTTTAGGATTAACTTCTAGAGAAGTTGTCTTAATCTTTTATGGGAACCTACCCATGATAGTATATATAATTTTTGAAATGTAAATTGATATCATTGAACTATAGAAAATGTTTTTAGGAATACTATAATTTTACTTATAGGTTCTAATCATATAAGATAACTATTATGGAATTTCAATGAGAAAAGTACAATTAAGAAATTATCACGTACAATGCCACATAGAAGAACAATAATTATGAAATTGAAATTTCTTATTATTATAATTCCATTAATATAAGGATTCATAAAATGAAAATAAGTTTATTCTTGGAAGCCAACTCCATAATATTTTGTTATTTGACTATTTTAATATTGCTTCATTTTTTAGATTTTTTTCCTTATTCTTAATGGTGGATTATAAGAACTTTAATCCAATCAATAATTTATTTTATAAGTACAATAATATATAATTTATTTGGTATCAAAATATAATTTTATTTTAATATGTTAATTTCTAGTATTTTTTCATAGATTGTTTTAGTATACACAATATGGTAAACATAAGTTAAGTGGATAACTAGGTTTTGGATTTAGAAGAATACAATATACTAAGAAACACATATGATGCACTTGTGTTTTAAATAATTATCTCAAAAAAATATTGGCATTTTGATCATTTATTTTAGATTTGGACATTATGATACCATGCTTTTATTTCATTTAATGAAAAACCAAGTACTACAAAATATTATAGTTTATATATATTATTTCATTTTTTTGTTAATTTTTGAGATTATTGAATGTTTCCAATAAATGGTGAATCTATATTATTATATAAATTATTCAATAAAGTGTATGAAATTATATTAGAATCCAGTGTACTATTAGTAGAAAACCTAGGACAATGTTAAGAAAATAGTTGTAATGAGGGACATGAAACAGTCATTTGGAAAATATTATATATGTAAAATGGAGTATTATGATATCTCATGATACAACATTAGTGTAACATAGTATTTGTATGTTTATTCAAATTCATAGTCCACAAAAGGATATATTATGGAGTTTCATAAGTCTGCACTAGTTCATGAAAAGTATATCAAGTGAACTAAAATGATGATAGTTTATTTTGAAATCACAAAATTAGGAATATGATGTTCCATATTTTGATGAGATAAATGTATGATCAGAAACTAAAATATCGTTATTTTATTGTTAGGGTATTATCTGGTTTTTTTATATGATTATGTTTAAGGATTATTGGATTGTGAATTGTAACATGAAAATTTAATGCAAAATTTGATAACTATTATTTCATAATCCATGATTGAACATACCATTGAAGAATAATTTTGAATATTCAAGGATTGAAAAAGAAAAGAATGCTATTGGATAATTATTCAAAAAATAATATTTATATAGAAATGGATGAATGATCATTTTAACTTATGACCATTACTATTAATTTTTTGATGTTCACTACGAAAGAGTCAGCATGTTAGTGCTCAATATTGAATTTGGTTGATCCATAAACACCATTCATTTTTTCATTATTAAATTTATTTCCTAGTTTATTGATATCTATTTTAGTTTTCTTCTCGTTTATATAACATCTGTAATCTAGTTATTAATTCTCCTAAAAAAGAAAAAATAGTTATTTTTATACATCCATAAGTGGTATGTTTCTTATAAATAAATATTCTACCAAACCTAAATGAATTATATGATTTGGTTATTACTCCATTAGAAGAGCTACATTATGGGTGGATTAAGAATCCCATTGGAAATTCAGGTATACAAATCAATCCATAACTTTCAAGGAGTACATTGATAAGAAGTATATATGTAAGATATTTATCATATAGAATGAAATAATATTGTGGAGTTCATATTTATAATTTTTCTTTTTTGATTTATATATTTTTTAAATTAATCCCCACCACACCTAATGTTCAACCATCTTTACACGTTGTAAAAAAATTTTTTGGGTAAGATCATACAAATGAAATATCTCTAACCCTGCCCTAAATATTTATGGGATGGTCATACATATTATGTTTCTATAATGATTATTAATTTTCATCCTATCCTTAATATAACAGATTTCACCTGATGACCCATATCATACCCAGATAATGACTTCACAACATATTAATATAACATAGAAGTCACCATAGGTTGGTGTAATCAGTGGGGATTTAATAAAAAATGGGTGGGATAAATCCCCCCCCCCACTATAATACAAGAGAACCAACACATATAAATATTTAAAATAAGGAATAACTATATGATTTGGGGTAATTTTGGACTAATATTATATCATCCACTATGGGAATGCATATTAAAGAAACCACATGTCCAATATACAATAATAACTCTACAGGAAAAACACCTACTCATAAATATAGACAAGAACCTCCCATAAATATTATAAAGTCAATGTTACAAGACATTAAATGACATAAAAAAACATTAGATAAAACATGGCCATATGTGATAGAAGAGGAGGTTCCATATTTGAAATCACCCCGATATAAATAGTGGATAGCTTGTGTCTATTATCTTCATATGTCGATTGTGACTCCTAGAAAATTCTACCCAATATATGATCTCAATGATGTTCCAAATCCTATGAAGCCTGAGGATAGTAGTGTTACAAACTCCCTAGTGATACTATGATACTTTTGAATAACACGTAATGATTTAATATCCTCTAATGCTTCATTACATAGTGTAAAACTATTCCATATCAATATAGAATCACCATCATGCCTGAAAACAGTAAGAAAATCATGTTGTATGCATGAACCTGCCTATTAATTTACACATATAATTAATAAATTTGATTGATGAAAAAAATATAATAAAATGTGAAAATAAAATATAGTTTGATAATAGATAACTTATTATAAATATAATGTAAATTCTTATAATAGAAGAATTTATATTAGTATTTATAATATTTGGTAAATCCCAGTATCTATTTTAGGCAAGAATTTGGCAAATATTGAAGCCACTTCTATTCAAATTTACTTCCAGCGTTCGGTAATATGACACTTACATGGAAATTGGATGGAGAACACAAATTTGGGGAAATATCACATCCCTTTGAGAATAATATAAGCTGTATAGATATTTGAAGTGTTATAAGAGATCATATTATCTTGATCCTCCATAAGAAGGTGTAACTTATAACATGATTATATGGTTATATATATATATTAACACCACCTCGCTAGAATGTATATTAACCATCTATATAGTAACCATGCCCCAATAAAAAACAATAATAAATGTTCTGAAAATATTTAATCAATGAATAATAGGTATTATTAATAAAAACATAATAGAAATGATTATCATTCTAATTAGACTCCAAAAACAAATGAATTATTCAATATAATAATTAAATACATTAATAATATACATATATCCAAATATACACACAATAATGTCACATATCATATACAAATCACCAATACCAAATCGTGGTAATTTTTCAGACTATTAACATAATTTTTAACCTGATCCAAATTGTGACATAGTATGTTATTAATTCCACCAGAGTGAAAAAGTCTTACCTAGTCCTTCATTTTATGAATAAAATATTTTGATATATATTTAATTTATTTGAATCTGATATTCAAATTGTTATATGTGTAAAATAAAAAGTTATATATGATAATTGACTCGATATAATATTGATTATCCCCAATAATTAAATATTTTTATGCCAAGGAAGGGTAATGTAAGGAAAATATATTTTATTTATGTTCATAATTCATAAGATAAGGTACTTTTTAAAATACGTTTATATAATTTTAAAACAATATTGAAAAAAATTATATTGAAAAAACTGACAATTTAAACCAATAAAAAATATTTATATTTCTACTACATAAAAGTAATTTCCATTTTAAAAAAAATAATCGTTTTAAATGAAATAATTACATTATCATGAATAATGGAATTTTAGTTTCATTAAATTGGAATTATTTTATAATATAAATATATTTATTTATGACCCAAAATAAGAAATAATAACTTCCACATTAAATAAATAAATAAATATTATTTTCCAAACATTTGTTCAAAAACATTATAATATTAGAGGCTATAATTATATATATGATCCACCATATCATTAAACATAACATAACCCACCATTACATTACTATCAATTCAAATATTTTTGCAGATTTCTACATGGATCATGGATTTTTGAATTAGTTTGGTTGTTGTGAGATATCATAGTCTCTCTTGGAATGATTTCATACATTTTAATGTAAATCATTACCTATTAAGAAATTTTCACGTAACTAGAATCATAATATTAGATATATTTTCAATTTTTACTAATCCAATTAGCCAATCAATGATCTCTTAAAAAACTACAAGATTGACATTATTTTTTAACAATTTGAGAATTAATAATTTCATATTTCTAATTGTATGCCTTACATAATAATAAGATATAATACATGATAACCCAAGGGAAGTAGCATGTCTATGACATACATAATTTTACTTAATAAAATATCACACTAAAAAATAAATAGATATCATGTCTCACAAGGTTTAATTACATTGTTCTAAGGATTGATATTAATCATTTCACCCATAAAATTTTTTATACAAAAACATTTTTGTTAGAGGAAGTTAACTTATTATAATAAATTCGTATAATAATACATTCATTTATAATTCTTGATGTAGTTGATGATTATTTATTATTTGATTAGGAAAATAGTTTATTGTATATTAAAGGAACAACCAAGAAATTTACATATATTTTTTAAATCCTCTACCATAAAATTGGAAGGCTTTACCAACTAATATATCTATAAATCAGACTCCAAATTCAATCTAACTACTCCTAATACCCACTAAAAAATGTTCCAAAATTAGAAAAATATACACAATCAACCACCAAAATAAATGAAAACTAAACCATGAGAATAATTGAGAAAAATGATCTCCATAATTAAACCTATATTCATAATATACTAGATCCCAAATAAACAGTATAATTCTAAATAAATTCCCATATAAAATTTTGAAAACACTAGATAAACTATATCTCAATCAAATCCCACTAAATCAATGATATATGAGTATAAATAACCCATTAGATATTCATTTTTATTGAAGAAAGTAAAAAACCATTCCTATATGTAATTTCATAGTGAAGTAGTGAACAAAATATCCAAATTCCTGAACAAAACCATTAGTATTAGATAATAATTGTGGGCAAGTGAATAATAAAAAAAGTATGACTAAATTGGATTTATCTTTGAAATTACCATAAATTCACCCAAATTCTAGGGAAAAATTAAGGCATATTAGGATGATAAAAGGATCCCTAGAAGAGGTTGTCATGTGACATGGGTTAAATTATTTCATAGGGGGCTGAAAATGTAATAATATTAATTTAAAGGAAATGAGCTATCATCCCCCCTAAAAACACTTATATTTACTATGTATCTTGTATGGTGCCACTATGAACATAGTTGAACACTTAGGCACCACCTACCACTTCTATGACCACTAGGGAATGGTAAAACCCCATTAGGTAACTAGTTCCACTTATGGCCTTGAGACTATAGGTTATACCACACATTCCCTCTAGTAAAATTCATAATCTCCCATATAACCTATAATCATTACATTAACCACACATTATTCTTTCATAAATTTATAGAATTCAAGAAATCATCACCCAATAAAAAATTGCCTCTCAATAGAACCTTAAAATTTTAAATAGCCTCTCCCATATTCCAATTAAAAACATCATAACTAACCAAATGTATTGAGGTAGATACATGGGTTATGAAAATCTCCCAGTGATATAACTTCTTATCATTGGGAAGTTTGAGGATAAATTCAACTGAATACTCTCTAAATTATTTGAATTTTGATCCACTAGGAAATTGGTAAACCATTAAATAAAATATCAATAACATTTATGAGATTTCATTCGATAATGATGACCCAAATCATCTGATATCACAAAATGTAAAAACAAATCATCAACATCATAAGAATTCCATGTTCATGAGACACACAATTAGCTGACACATTTCTAAACATCAGAAAACACTATTCATGCAATATATATAATTCTCTATAATGATGTTACGTTGATCACAATGAAATCAAATATTAATTTGATGATATAATTTTTTTAAATGAATAATCCATGAATCAACAAATTATTACTCATCTGCAGACATCATCATGATTTTATTGCATGGGTCAAAAATCATATCAATTTTATAGTAATAAAATACCCTAGTTCTCAATAGACTATTTTCTATAGTTTAATATGACAATTTTCACTCTATATTTTGGTAATAAGCACAATAAGACTGACCAAAAATCTTATTAAATTTCAATACCAATCATTTACCATATATCCAATAAATAATTTCATGCAATTTTTTTTATAAAAAACCTTTATCCATTTGTTAAAGAACATTCTATATAAAAGTGGTTTTTATTTATAATAAGTTCTGATGATAAAATTATAGTTGAAAACAATTCTTGAAAATATAATATTTTACAAATCACTTTTAATAATAAATCAATATTGAGAAAATTGATTTCCAAATTTCACTTAATGACATACAGCTATTTCATTTCAAATAACTACCATAGTGAAAACCATTTCCCATTTAAAATATAAGGTTATAAATAAATTTTTAATTCCAAAACCATATATTTAAAACAATTCTATTACACATTAGAGTATCATCGACACATAATCATCTAGTTATATAATGGAAAACCATTGCATGAAAACAAACAACTAACTTTTAGAGTAAAAGGGTTTTAAAACCCCATTATTAATATATTATCATCACAAAACACATATAACATGATTCTAAAAATAAATCGTCATATAATATAGAATAAAAAGAAAATAATGTTCCTAAAATGGACTTATTATTAGTAAAATATTTATCAAGATAAAAAATCATGGTAATAAATAAATAGTAAATAAGAAAAAATGATCATGATTATGTGTAAAATATATAATGAATAATTAAATACATAAATACTAAAAATAGGTATCATTATGATGAGTAAGAATCATTTAAAAATAAGGAACACAATAAGGAATAGATAATATTTTCGATATACAATATAAATAAAAAAATTCATGCACAAATTTGAACAGGTGTGTGTAATACTTTAGTAAATTAGATAACACTTAATTAGATTTTCTAGAAAAAATTTATATTATGACCTAAAAATTAATTACATAGTTCCATTAAAAAATATATATTGAAAAATAAATATGATTCATATATACTGAAACAATACTAGATTATATAAATCATAATTTTTTAAGGAATTTTTCTCCTAGTCAAGCCCTAAACACATATCGAGTCTCACCACATCCTACTTGATATTCCCCATTATGAAAAACACTCAAACCAATGGTGTATACTCGCAACCAAAATATCCCTTTATATTTTTTAGTAGCCACAATAAAAATTTTTATTGGGTATTCTTAGTATTTATTTCAAAACATTCGAAAATTCAATATCCTCTCTATGAAAGATAAAAATACCAATAACACTACAACATTGTGCTCCCACTTTGAAATGTATTTTAATAAACCTCCAGAATATTATGAGATAATTTTTATGATAGTAAAATAAATCATAACACTTTATATATAAATTATCCAAAATCAAATTTTCAATATGGATTATTAGAGGAAGTAAAATTTTTGGTGTCCTCATGAATGAAACAGAGGATATACCCTTTGTATCCTCTTCACACATCAATTAGTTTTCTCATAAGTCCAAACTCACACCCTATCCCAATGATGTATTATCTTTAATGATATATAATTCCAATAAAATAATGAACACACAACTGTTGGTCGGTGTGGATACTCAAGAGGTGGGGTGAATTGTGTTCTGATGAAAATTTATGTTAAAAAGATTTCTTTTAAAATCCACAAATTTAAATAACAAGATAGACTATAGTGAATTTGTAATACATTAAAGGGTCAGTTAGGTTCTCAAGAGATTGATTACTTCTCAATTAACATAATCCGAAGATTAGATTAACTTTTGAAACTAACATAATGCTTTACAATAAATACAAACACTTGCTAGTTTAACTATCATAGTAACTTTAAAACAAATTTGAATTTAAGTAACATAGCAGCGGAATATTCAATATAGTTTAAAACAAAATAAACAAGATCATCAGTTGTAACCAAGAAGTTTAGTCTCATGCTTAGACTTAGTCCTCTCAACCTATTTTATATAAACTAATTTCCACACCCTGGATCGGGGTTTACAACAGTACTTAGACTGTCCAGGTCCTATGACCTCTACCACAGTTCTTCATGGTTAAAAAACAAAAGCAAAAAGGCTATCTAGGTAACACTTGACTTCAACCACTATCAACAGTTAGAACTAAAATAATTCAGAAGGTTTCAGGGAGGATTTTTGATATCCTACAGTTTAGCACATGAGACAAGGTGTGCTTAAAATACAAAGCACACCCACTGCTCAAAATGTAAATAAATGACCCACAATACAGATAAACAGATAGAGATGTTTTTTGAATGATCTATGTGTTTTGAGTGAAGATCTGGACTCCTGTGATTGATGCAAATGAGGCTTTGAGTCCTTCAATGGTTTTTTTCAAGAAACATAGTGTCATTTTTTTATTTGAGTTTGAGGTCCAGGTTGATCAGTCTGATCAACTTGAGTGCAAGTGAAATAGTTGAAGCTCATTTCTCCTTGAATAATCTGGTTTTTCTTGATCCAGTATGTATTCTTCCTTATTTTTATATGCATTTAAGTCCTTGAGTATCTCCAGAATATTGTCTCATATGTGCATGGAATGACCGACCGACCACCACACATCTTTAGTAGTTTGATGTTCCTTTATGTAGATTTAGCTCCAACAATGGGAATGAATACCTTTTATAGGTATGAGGTACAGTTCCTGAAATGCCAACCACTATTATTAATTAATAGGAGGTGCATTAAAAACATAAAATATGAACATGGATAAATAATCATATAGAAATAGATTTTAGAGAATCTTTGATTGATTTTCGTCTGTAGCTCTTTCCATCAGTAGCTCCTTTTATCGGTAGCTCTTCTGCACTTGGGGAATTCTTGTATCGAGAGACTTTATAGTGGTAGCTGTCTATCTGTATCAGCAGAATTGTATTGGTAGCTGTCTATATCGGTGTCTGTCTATATGAGTGGACTTTGTATGTCTATATCGATGACTGCGTATTTGTATCGGTGGACATTATAATAGTATAATTTATTTTGTATCAGTAGACTTGGGCATCCTGGTAGAATTATTCCATTAGTAGCTCAGGTGTAACGATAACTATCTGCATACCGGTGACCTTATCCATACCGGTAGACTTATGTATTGGTGTACTTGGACTAATCAGTAGTTGTGTACCTGAGATCTTTATATCAGTAGCTGTTTGTATCGGTGGCTCTTGTAGACTTCATCAGTAGGTCTGTCTATCTCTATCAGTAACTATTGTGAAAACCAGTGGACTTATGCATACCAGTGAACTTACTATATCAGTAGGTCTGTATGAGTGACTCTAATACTAATTTTTTCTATGCAAAACATATCCAGATTGAATTAGTATCATTTATAAACATGTATAACCATAAATAAACATTAACTAACAAATTCCAATGATTATTTCGATATTTGTGTTAACATAATTTAACACATATATAAGATTATAAAAACATATTAAAGAAAAATTTGGATTATCAAAACATGTGAGGTCAACAATATCCGCCTTTTTGATAATCACAAATTATGGTATTATAATCCAAAAAAATCATTAAGATATTAGTATAAAATACATTGAGTCTCACTTCTCAGTGTGAGTAAAGAAATTTTCATATGTATCAGAGAATAGAGTATTATATGAAAATGTATCAGAGGTATGAAACAATTGTATCAGAGATATAAAACAAATGTACCAGAGGTAGAATTATATTATGGTAAAATTAAATAATGCTCACATTTCTCATATTTCTCATATTTCCCTCCCTTTCTAATTAACGAAAAGTAGTAAGTAAAGGGTGATAGAGTTAACATAAGTCAAATTAAAGTAAGATCATTTATATTTATTGGGGAAAAAGATACAGAGAAATACAAAATGGAGAAAAAAAAGAGTACTAGTGATTCTTATCAAATTTCCTAGCCACTATTCAATACCCCTCTTGAATGTCCATTTTGGATTTTTGTTTGGGTTCCGATGTAGACTCAGGAATGGGAATTCCAGAATTCACTATTGAAGGTTGAGCAACAAAGACTGTTCCTGGCCTGTAGTGGGTACTCCTTGGAATAATCAATGGTGTCATGCTTCTCATAGCTTGAGCTAGTTTCATATGAGGAATGGAGGCAAACTGAGTAGAGGCAGGCAGAGCTGGATGTACAATGATTGGAGTACTGTCTACGTGAAAAAATGGAAGTAATAGATTCCTAATGTCCATTATCATCCCTCCTCCTCTTTCAATAGAAGAAATGAAGTCATCCTTGTTCTCCATAAATTTATCTAGAGCAGGAATCAACTACCGGAGCTTTCTTACATTGTCTTTGAAAGCCTGAGAGATTGGTGGTTGTTTCAGGTTTTCTATCAAATGTTTGAAATGATTGTTCAATTGATTCTTAGTATATATACTTTGGAAATAGAAATCCACATTTTCTTTGACTTCCTTTTGAGAAACAGTGGCCTCTCTCATAAAATTCTAAATAATTATCCCTATATCCCTAGTGGTAGTCCCCAGTTGGGTCAATGCAGCAGAGTCCATAGAGCCAATGGTTGAATACTGTACAATATATTCTCTCATCACAGTTCGAATATGATCAATATCCAAATAAGGCTTGGTAGAACTCAGAGGTGCAACAGTAACGATTACTATTTCCTTAAAATATTTAGACACCCCACTTATGAAATTTTTCACAAGAGTATCTTGGGTGCTGACATGCTATTCCATTGAAGTCTTAAATCCCTCAAAGACAGATACCATCTGGTCAACTACACTCTTCAAAAAATCCAAGTCTTTGTCTGATTGTGATTTAGAGATAATATAAGACTCCATAAAGATAATTGATTTCTTTAGAGATTAGACATCCTCTACCACTGTTGAAATTTTATTCTGCGGGGACTTGACTTCATCCAAAACACCTGATACTGATTCATCCATCATATATATAATAGAAGATACTAAAGAGGTTTCAATTATTTTTTATTTATACCACAAAACTGTCTTGGAGATCATAATTCAACTTTTTTAAATAATATTTTCTTACTATGTCCTCATGTAAAGTTTCAAAAAGGATATTATAAGTGACAGGAGGTCAATTGATGGGTGTCTCATCTTCTAAATCATGATAGCCTAACCCAAACACTCTAAAACCTAGGTCTTCAGCCGAGACTTCAATCTCATGAGCAACTGAAATAGTACCATGTCTTGTAGGATTCTCCCCCTCAATCTGTGCATTCTCCTGTATATATACGTTACTATCAGCCTTTGTAGGTAGGTATTTCTTTAGATGAATCTTCCACAACTATCTCTAATTCAAGAACATGAGGCTCCTCAAGAATAGGTGAATATCTATCTTCTTCATTAATTTCCTCAGTAGGCATTGAGGAGAGCCCAATTAGTGCAATGAGACATAAGCGGGCAGAAATAGATGCTTCAGTTTCATATTCTTCTTCTTCCTCATTCACTGGAGTAGGCAGGTCTTCCTCATCAATATGGTCTTCTTCATTGCTTACTCCTGACATAATTCCTTTTCCAGTTGATATAATTTCAGAAACAGGACTTGGAGGTATGTCCGGATCCCTTCCATCAGCTACAGAGGTATCCTCTTCATCAGTATCATCAATATACTGAGGATCCACTTCATTAGGTCCTAGACCTAGATCCCTCACATCCTTAGGCCTAGAAGGATGATGCACAGGATTAAACTTATCATACAACTTCTCATCATCACTGAACCATTCTCTTCTCCAAGGATTCCAATTGATCATCATGTATTTACAGATAGTTATGGTAATACAAAAGTTGTCTTTCCTAACCATTGTCTCATCCATAGACTTATCCAAACCTCTTACCTTGATCATCATAGAGATCATCTCTTCAATGAATAGAGCATTATTTTTTGACTTCGGCCTGGTCATATCTTCAATTTGAATCATTAAAAGTCTACACATATTCATCTTAACACCATGTCATAACAATTCATCAAAAAATATCATGGCATTTCAGATTTTCAATGTCCCCTCTTCTTGGACATAGCACATGTTGGATGAACTTGAACAGTAATCGGTTCTCTCCATCCATTTCTATAGAAGCTACATTTCATTGTGTACCATCTCTTGTTAATTCTTCCAAATCAGCTTCATATTCAAATATTTCACTGGTATGATGTACTAATTTTTAGAAATACCCAAACTCTCCATCATGTAGAACTTTGAGGCACTCATCCAACTCAATAGAATAAAAATATATTGTATTTCCATTCACTACTGATACCATAATGTTCTCAACATGTGATTTCTCAAAATCAACAAACTCATAATATTATTTTACTAGCTTCATATAATAAGGATCATAGTTATTCGAGAATCATTCTACACATTTCTGCTCTTCGAGCACCTCTAGAACTAAAGACTTACTAGACATCAACCATTTCGTGCATAGATCTTTCTCAACTACTATTTCCCTTTGAATGAGATGTTGATTTGTTGGTTTCATCACTTCACTACCACCACTAGAATCTCCCTTGAGTATCTTGGAATTTGGATCATCATCCATTTCAATAATTGATGGTCTCTTCACTCTTTCTATTCTGAGAATCGTGAGTCTTATGGTTTGACAATTTGGGAGCTAAGGCTGGAAGGTAAAGGGTTTGTGGTGGATTGAGATGAGGTAAATGATTATGTTTTATCATTTAGGAATCAAAAAATAAATATATAAATCATAGAAATTATTGTACAGATGATATAGATTCTGGGGGCTAAATATATGAAAAAAAACATCGCAAACTATCAGTAATACATACCGGTGAGGATTACTAACGGTGGAGTATTTTTATCGGTGAGGTCCACAAACAGTGAGGTATAGCGGTGAGGTTCGTAATGGTGAGGAATAACAATGAGGTTCATACCAGTGAGGTATAACAGTGATGTTCATACTAGTGAGGTATAACAGTGAGGTTCAAACCAGTGATGTATAACAGTGAGGTTCAGACCAGTGAGGTATAACATTGAGGTTCTGGCTAACAGTGGGTATTAGACTAATTTGTGAGGATTTGGCTACCGGTGAGGATTTGACAACTGGTGAGGATTAGTTTCTACAAATTCTATCATTCCTAACTCATTTCTAATGTAACATAACCAATCCGAACAAAAATTCTTGTTCAATATGTTAGATAATTAATGTTAATTACCTATAAATTCAAGAGTAATATTACCTTTTTTGTAATTATCTCCCAAAATGTTGTGCCTTACATCAATATATTTGGTCCTAGAGTGAGATATATGGTTCTTTGAGATGTTAATCACACTAATGTTATCACATTTTATGGATACATTTTTAAACTGGTATCCATAGTCCAATAATGTATGTTTCATCCATAGAATTTTTGCACAGCAACTACCAGCCGTAATGTACTCTGATTCAGTAGTATACAATGCAACATTATTCTGCTTTCTTACTACCCCATGATACTAAGGACTTACCAATAATATGACATGTTTCATAAGTACACTTTATATTTAACTTTCAACCAGTAAAGTCAGCATCTGAATAACTTATTAAATCGAATGATTGTCCTTTTGGATAGAATAATCCTATGTTAGTAGTATGTTTATGATATTTGAAAATTATTTTAACAGCAAGAAAGTCTGACACTTTGGGATTAGCTTTAAATCTCTCACACATACACACAGTAAACATAATATCTGGTCTACTAGCTGTAATGTAGAGTATACTCCCTATCATACCTCTGTAGTTGGTATGATCCACTGGTTTTCTAGTTTCATCATCATCCAACTTACAATTAGCACTCATAGGTGTATCACTTTCCATTATACTATCTAAACCAAAATGTTTTAAGAGGTCCTTTATATATTTATTTCTGTTTAATATAATACCATTTTCATTTTGAAAAACATGAAATCCATGAAAATATTTTAGTTCCCCATTAAACTCATTTCAAATTCATTTTTCATACTCTTTGAAAAATCAATACACAAAGTATATTTAGAAGATCAAAAAATATTAACTTCAACATATATTTATATTGTCAAAACATCTTTGTAAATTCATTTAATAAAGACAGTTGGATTAGAATGCACTTTAGAAAAAACTTTTTAAATATGAAACATACTAAGTTTATCATACCAAGTTCGTGGGGCTTGTTTTAAACCATATAATGCTTTGGAGATCTTGAAAACTTGATTTGGAAATTGAGGATTAGTAAATCCAGGTGGTCTTTCAACAAAAAAATATTCAATTATAAATCCATTTAGAAAAGCACTTTTAACATCCATTTGATATATCTTGAAAATCAAATGAGCATCATATGCAAGTAGAATCCTAATAGATTCTAATATAGATGGAGGTGAAAAGGATTCCTCATAGTCTTTTCCTTCCTCTTGACTGTATCCTTGTGCAACTATACTTTCTTTATTTCTAATTATATTTCCTGATTCCTCAACTTTATTTCTAGAAACCCATGTAGTGCCTATGGTCAAAGTGTCTTTAGGTCTGTCAACTAATTACCAAACTTTTGTTTCTTTCAAATTGATTTAATTATTCTTGCATATCAATAACCCAAAATTCATCATCAATTGCATCACTGATATTTTTAGGTTCTAACTATGAAATAAAGGATTGATGTTCAACCTGTTTTCTTAAAGAATCCCTAGTATGTGTCTCGCGACCATGATTTCCAACAACATCATCTAAAGGATGATTCTTTATAATCATTTTTGATCTAGTAAAGGTAGGACTAGAAATTTCATGTTATTCAATATGTTCAGGTTCACCATGAGAAGATTCAGGAATATTTTCAGAACTGGTTGTCTTTACAACAGGTTCATAGATTTTATCATTAAGGTCCAAAATATATATATCTTCTTCAAGATTTTCAAGATAAGACTTAGGTTCATGTGGATTAATTTCATCAAATTTGATGTGAACATATTCTTACACACATTTGGTTCTTTTGTTAAATACTCTATAAGAATTACTAGTTATAGAGTAACCTAAAAATATTCCCTCGTCACTTTTTGAAGAAAAATTGTCAAGATTAGAATTAGAATTGAGAATAAAGACTTTGCAACGAAAAAAACTGAAGTAACTAACTATATGATTCCTATTATCCAATAGTTAATAAGGGGTATTCATAAGAACATGTCTAATCGAGATACTATTTATAATATAACAAGTTGTATTTATAGATTCTGCCCAGAAGTAAACTGGTAGGTCATACTCATTAAGCATAGTTCTTGCAATTTCATGAAGGGTTATATTCCTTCTTTCTACTACACCATTCAGTTGAGGTGTCCTAGGTACAGAAAAGTTGTGACTATAGAAATTGTGTGAGAAGTAAGATTCAAACTCATGATTTCTAAACTAATGACCTTGTCCCCTTCTCAAGATCTTAATCTTAAGTCCACTTATGTTCTCTACAGACTCGAATTATTCCACAAAATAAGAAAAATCTTCAATTTTCTGAGAAAGAAAGTATACCCAAGTTTATCTACAAAATTCATCTACTAAGACATAGACATAGTGCTTCCCATTTATACTAGAAACTCTGGAAGATCAAAACAAGTCCATGTGAATCATCTTGTGAGGATGATAATTTGAAACTTATTTCATTAATTTGAATGAAAATTTATGTTTCTTTCTATTTTGATAGGGAGTGAAAACTTTGTCTGATGGGAATTTTAGTTGAGGTATGTCTATATTTAAATTTTTCATAGTCAGTTTCTTAAGTGATGAACATTGTAGTGTCCTAATCATCTATTGCATAGCCATGATTCTCTATGAAAATCATTTAAACAGGTAACCTTTTTTGGCTAAAGAATTTAAATCTACATCATATACATTTTTATTTTTCAAGGCAGTAAATACCAAAAAAAAATTAGAATCAAAAAAATTACAATCATCATTTTCTTATTTATCATTGAATCCATTATTAGACAACTGAGAAAAGCTTAACAGGTTGTATTTTAAACCATCAACAAATAAAAATTTATAAATTAAAACTGAATCAGTGTATCAAATTTGGCCTAAGACGATGATTTTTTCCTTTTGAATTATCACCAATGATGACATGTTGTCTATTAACCTTGATTAAAATCTTGAAAGATGAGTATTATCCAGTCATATGCCTTGAACATCTACTTCCCAAGTACCATGTTTTCCTAAATTAACAATTTCTACAGGTTTCCAACAAAACTGGTTGAAATAGAAAATGATTTTGGTACCCATATTTTCTTGGGTCTAGATAGTTTATTAATAAAATCTTTTGGTACCAAGATTTGTCTAATGGGTCTCATCCAATCAATAGATTCAATAGATTTTTAAAGATAATCATTGTTTGATCTATAACTATGTTAATAGCTAGTTGAGGCATAGGAATTTCCAAAACTAGAACTAGCAGCATACTATCCAGATTTAAGAATAAATTTATTCTTTGCAATCTGTCTCTGTCCAGGCTGATAGCCTAAACCAGTAGTATATTTGGGTGTAACATTTTTTTCCAAGCATTTGGGTTAGAGTACTCTTCCAATTTGCGAACTTCTCTATATTTATTCAAAGTTTCTCATTGGGCAATTTAAGTTGAGTATTCTCTTTTAAAAGTTGAGCATTCTTTTCCTTTTTTACATCTAATAAATATTTGACAGTTCCTGTTAAAGCATACTATTTTTTAAGGGTTTATACTTATCCTTCATTTCATTTCTTGTTTCCTATATCATATTGCATTATTCAAATAACTCTTCACTAGTTAAGTTTTCAGAATCAGAATCATCTCCAGAATAATAAGAATATAAAGTATGAGTATCCAATGTTACCACATATATGTTTTTCATGAAACACTTATTAGATTTTTGAGATTTTTCATCTTGAGTGGAGTTAGAATCACATGAATTGTATTCAGAAGCACTCCAGGTTGCTTTCATATCATTCTTATATTTTTTGTCCTTGACCTCATATTTCTTCTTGTATATTAACATTTACAGTCAGCTTTCACATGTCCTTTACTCTTGCATTCATAAAAGAATATGTCATAACTTTTTTCAATCCTTTTCCTATCATTCATCCAATGACCTTTATTGTCATAAATTCATTTGTAAATGGAATTTCAGAAAATTGTCTACTTTCTGTAGAACTTTTTAAATCGTCTGGCTATCTGATCCATTTCATCAACGCTGTCTGATGCACTTTCATCACATCCTGAGATATCACATTTACTTTGAATTTTTCCTTTGACCTTGATTTTTGAAGCAGAGGTCTTGATGGCTATAGACCTATTTCTTGGTTCATCGTCTCCTTCCTTATTTACCTTCAGTTATTCATCACACATCATTAACTTACCGATCTACTCTTTAACAGGTAGTGAACTTATATCACAAGATTCTCTTATTGAAATTTACGTGTCTCTCCATCTGTCTGGTGGACATCTTAGTATCCTCATGATTTTTTCTTTGCAGGAACATCTTTTCCACGTAAGATAATTATATTTACAATTTTGTTGAACCCAAGATACGTGTCAGAAATATGCTCATCAGGCATCATTTTAAAATTATCATTCTTAATACTGTAGGTTTTTAGTCTCATTTCCTTAACATTGGTTGTTCTCTCATGAGAAACACCCAAGGTATCCCAAATTTCATAAGCAGTTTCACAAGAAGATATTCTATTAAATTCTTCATACCCTAAAGAACAATATCGGTCATTCATTTCATTACAAATATTATTATAAGCAGTTTTCTTTGGTTCATCCCAAGTAGGTCTTTCATCACTTAGAATCTTATACTGAGTCTCTATAGCAGACTAGATATCAAATCCCATACTTTCTAAATGAATTTTTAGTTTCAGTTTCCATTGGTCATAATTAACAACATTAAAGAAAGGTGGCCTATTGGTAGAAACACCTTCTAGTCTATTATCCATAATAAGATTTTATAAAAAATATTTAAAGATATAAAATTTAGAACTAACATAAATTTATGATCTATATGATACAACTAAAATCAATGTTAAAAAACATAGTGTTTGTAAATCCTTTATTAATAACAACCTCTGATAACAAATGTTGGTCAGAGTGGATAATCAAGAGGGGGGCGAATTGTGTTCCAATTAAAATTTATGTTCAAAATATTTCTATTTAAATCCCCCAATTTAAGTAACTAACTAAACTGTTGTGAATTTATAATATAGTGAAGGGTAATTTAGGTTCTCAAGAGATTTCTTAGTTCTCAATTAATGAAATCTTAAGATTAGATAATCTTTTGAAACTAATCTTATTCATTACAATAAATATAAAAACATTCTAGTTTAACTATTAGAGTTACATTAAATTAAATTTGAATATAAAGAAATTATCATTAGAATATTACATATAGTTTAAACCAAAATAAATAAGCACAAAATTTTTAACCAAGAGGTTAATTCTCAAGATGAGACTTAGTCCTCTCAAATCGTTTTATATAAAATTTTATCTACACCCTAGATCATGGTTTACAGCAGTACTCTGATTGTCCAGGTCATTTGACCTCTACCACAGTTTTTCAGGGGAAAAACAAAACAATAACACACAGGCTATCCAGGTCACACTTGACCTCTACCACTATCCATAGAGGGAACTAAAAGAATTCAGAAGGTTTGAGGGCGTTTTTTAGATATCCTCCAGTTCATCACATGAGATAGGGTGTGATTAAAATATAGGGCACACAAATAGCTAAAAATGTAAATAAACGAAACACAGTAGAGCTAATCTGATAGAGATGAGTTTAGAATGCTCTATGTGTTTTGAGTGAAGCATTGGAGTCCTCATATAGATGAAAATGAGGCTTTGAGTCCTTCTCTGGTTTTTTTTTTCAAGAAACAGAGTGTCTTTTTTTTATCTGACATTGAGGTCTAGGTTGATCAGTCTGATCATATTGAGTGCAAGTAAAATCATTGAAGCTCTTTTCTCCATGAATGTTCAGGTTTTTATGGATTCATTATGTATTCATCATTCTTCTTCTATTCATGTAATTCCTTCAGTATCTCCAGAATATTGTCTTGTATGTGAATGGAAAGACTGACCGACCACTACATATCTTTAGTAGTTTGAGGTTCCCTTATATAGATTTAGCGCCAGCAATGCGAATGATTACCTTTTTACAGGTATGATGTACGATTCCTAAAATGACAAACACTATCATTAAATAATAGCAGCTGCATTAAAAACATCAAATATGAATGTTGCTAAATAAAGAAATAGAAATAGAGATTAGAGAAACTGTGAATGACTTCCATCGATAGCTCTTTCCATCAGTAGCTCCTTTTATCGGTAGCAATTTTGCAGTGGTGGCATTATTTTATCTGTAGACTTTGTAGCGGTAGCTGTCTCTCGGTATCAGCAGACTTGTATCAGTAGCTGTCTATATCATTGTCTGTCTGTATCGGTGGACTTTTTCTGTCTGTATCGGTGGCTGTGTATTTGTATCGGTGGACTTCAGAATAGTAGTGGTTAATCTTTATCATTCGACTTGTGCATATTGGTAGAGTTATTCTATCGGTAGATCAGGTTTAATGGTAACTTCCTGCATACCGGTGACCTTATCCATGTTAGTAGACTTATGTACTGGTGTACATGGCCTTATTGATAGCTGTGTACTTGAGAACTTTCTATTAGTAACTGTTTGTATCTCTGGCTCTTTTAGACTTCATCGTTAGGTCTGTCTGTCTGTATCAATAACAATTGTACATACCGGTGGACTTATGCATACAAGTGGATATACTCTTTCAGTAGCTATGTATCAGTGAATCAAATACTAATTTGTTATATGAAAAACATATCCAGATTGAGTTAGTAACATTTCTAAACATGTATAACCATAGACAAAAATTGACTGACATATTACAATGATTATTTTGATATTTTGGTCAAGATAATTTAAAAAATATTTTGGATTATAAACAGATATTAAAGAATATTTGGTATTATCAAAATAGGTGAGGTCAACAACAACTATTAAGAAGGTATAAAAAAATATATTACGAATAATTTAATTACAAATAATGTGTCCTTATAGGTTATAAAAATAAACATTCTAATAATGGCACCAAAGATACCACTCAACTTAGTAATAAATAACTAGGTGCTTTAATGAACATGTTTACTAAATTATATACATTGGAAATAATGCCGTTTTTGGAATACCACAATCATAACATGATAAAATGGTAATTTGGAAGCTAAAAAATTAATTGTAAGCAATATGTAATAACTTCGTATACAAGGAGGGTTCTTACCTAAACATTCATACTTTAGGAAATCCATATATCGATGTTATACTAAAGGTAGGGACATATTGACTGAAACCCTACCCATGTGAGCTTCTAAACATAAATCATAATTTTTTCCCTTAGAATGAGTAATGTTTATAAAATGTGAAGGAAAATACCTATCCCTTTAGGAATAGGGGAATGGGTACACAATGTAAAGGTCTTATGATACTATACAATAATTATCATCACCTCAATTTTATACCTAATAATCTGATTTTACGAAGGAATAGATTTACATTTACAACGCCTCAATATCATTCTTGTAAACCATAATTGCATTGTACATATTCAAATAACATTGAAACATAAAAATTATCATTTATTTAGTAGAATAAAAAATATTCATTATAAAGGGAAAATTTATAATGATGATTATCATTCTCATTATGATAAATGAAGAAATGAATGCTTCAATTAAAAAATTACATAGTTCTATAAAATTGTGATATCTAAAAATATAAACATGTATAAAATAGATAAAATAAAACTAATGGATATAAACTCCTGGTAAAGTTAATGGTTATAAACATAATTCCCAAAATTTATAGAATGGTGAAATTTTATTTTTATTAGGAAAAATGGGTATCATTTCATATAATGTCTCAAATATTACATAATCATTTAATATTGATTTGTTTTATATCATGGATCATGTGACCCCACAATTATACGGGTAACATCACAACATAAATAATTTATTTAATGGGACCTAATATTGGTTATCCCTAATACAAACATATTAAAGTTCTATTGAAGAAAAAAATTATTAAAAAATTTCGAATCTAGTATTTTATATGAAACGATAAGGTCATTTTAAAAGTGGTTTCAATTATTTAATTAGATTATTAAAGAAAAAACTTCACTTGGAAAAACATACAATTTAATCCAAGTAAATATTAATGATACATTTCAACAACATAAAAATAATTTATTTTAAAATAAATTATCATATTTTACTTTTAAATGTTTAAAATATAAAAAACATTTAAATTTGATTATAAATAGATAATAGTAATTATATAAAATAAATATATGGGATTAAGACTCAAGCATATAATAATAATATGCAATGTGTATAGAAAAAAAATTATACATCCAAATCACATTTTTATTCAAAAATATTCTAGTAGTAAATGATAATATCATATATGATCCATCATTTTATTCCACCCAAATAACCCCAACATCACATTTCCCCTAATGAAACACTTAATTGAATTTTAGCATGAGACACTACCATATAAATCATTCATGAAATATATTCATGAAATGGTATATACTTATATAATATAGAAAAGATTAATTGTTATGTTTTATTCCTAATTAATTGTGAAATTATAGCATCCATAATATTATTTTTTTCATCATACTTATCGAATAACTGAAACACACATAATAGGTTGCCTCAAACAAAAACATGAATCCAAAATCATGATAAATATGTTGATCTATAATGAAGATAAATTTATTTTATGAGGGATCATATAACAATGATAAATAATAAATTTTTGGATAATAAAATCATTGTATCCTAATCATTATTAGCTCTATGTACTCAAATAGATAATTAAAATAAATAATAATGATCATTTTTGATAAGGTTTATTGATACAATTCCAAGGAATATTAATTATCTATACACCAATTATATAGTCTTTTGTTAATCATTCTTTCAAATGAAAATAATTTTTTATAAAAATCACTCTTAAATATTATTCAATTTTTAGTATTAAAATTTTTATCTATATTTATTTTTAGTTTAAGAAATTATTGTTAGTAAAAATTTAGGTATTCTGGTGTAATTTAATTAAGATCTCAAACCCAAAATTATCCTTCGATAGTTTTACCAATCTGTAGTTGAAAAAAATATATTCTATTTTCCATTAATAAAACACTAAGGTCCATTAAAAATTGTTCTATAAGTAAATATATTCTACAAAGATAATAAAAAATATTAAATAAAAATAAAATTAATTAAAAACATTGGAAAAGAACCTAAAAATATCAACCCTTAACAAATGAGTCATAAATACTCAAAAAACAGAATATATAAAAATTTGAAACTAAAATCATGGAAAAACTAAATAAACTATAACCATAAACATGTCCCATAAAAACAACAATATATAATTATTAGATGATGGATTATAGAATCATTTAAATGAAATGAGGGGAATTCTGAATCCAATATGATATTTCTCATTAAAATTTTGAAATATAAGTTTAAAATGACTGAAAAATATTGTAAATAAGATAAGAGATGTGTAGAAGTTAAGAATAAAGAATGAAATGAGTTTTAGCATTAAGTTATCTAGGAGCTCTGACTAAATCACCAAGATACACATGCAAAATTTTGGATGGATATGAAGGGATATCTAGAATATTCACTTATAGGATTGGGAGGAAATTACATTAAAGGGGAATAAACAATAATATATATTTTTTTTAAAGAAAATTACTATTCAGTACCATTACAAAAAACAATTGACGCTATGTGGTGATATATATCATGTCACTAGGTACCCAACTACACCCTCAGATCACCACCTCATATGTCTTCCCCTCACGTACCCAATACTCATCTATAGGGTACCCAATGTCACCGGTTGTTATATGACTATTATTTAGAAAACCCCAAGACTCTCCCAAATTCAAAAAACATTTATCAAACCCTTAAATATTGCCAAAATCATCATTCATTCCATTCTTAAACTAAAACAAATCACAATATTTTCCAAAAATGAAAAATTAATTCTTATTACATCCTCAAAACTCAAAATCATGTCTCCATTTTACCACTTAATCATCATTAAATTTACCAAAAGATCATGTTATTGAGACCCCAAAAATTAAAACATCTCCAATATTTGAGTTCCCTTATTTGATAATCCTGAGGAAATGTCCGTGAAAAGACTCACTACCTTATATGGAACATGATCTACCACTAACAGTTCAATAGATGAACCAAATTGTTTGTAAAATTTATGACGTATTGGTCTAAAATGTTAACCAAATTCATATAATTCCACTAAATATAATCTCAAATTACAGAATACTCTAGAATTCCAGGTTCATGAGACACATGGATAGTTAAGACACCCATATGAATACCAAATCGCATGTCATACAATGTATATAAATCTTTAAAATTATACATAATTTATCAAAGTCAAATTAAAGTATTATCCAAATATCAAATCTATTTTGAAATGATTAATCTCGTAATAACTATAAAGTTACTTATCAAACAAAATCATCAAACTTCTATTGTGAAACTCAAATAATAATTCCAAATCATTATTAGTAAAATATAATATAACTCCAAATACATTTTTCTATTACATAATTACAAAAATATCACTACTAAATCTGCCTATTCAAATTGGTACACCCCACCATAAGAGTGACATAAGGTCTTCTATGCTTATCAATCCATTCAATTTCCATTAATCCAAAAATTTATTTATTTCCAAATTTTTTATTGAAAATGACTCATATTAAGTCAATGTAGTATCCATGATAACATATATTATAGAAAAAGATTTCTAATTATAAATTTATAGGTAAAATCCATTATAAAAAATATTGTATTTTATAAGTAATATTTTTTATTGGATAATATGGAGGTTTTTTTTTACTAATTTCACATTATAAAAAATACCCGTTTATTTTCCAATATCTACAAAATTTAAAACCATTTCATATTTAAGATAAAAATATGTAAAAATATTTTTCATTTTAAAACCATAGGTTATAATGATTTATCATAATTTTTTAAAACATCCAAACCTCTTACTCCTCTACTTATATAGAATACAAACATCGAGGTTAAATAATAAGATTTATGATGTTGTAAAAGTTGTTTAAAAATATATATATAAAAATAAATTTCCAAAATAAAAAACATATAGTATGTCTGAATACATTAATAATAAGATATTATATAAAAAATATAAGTTTACATGTATGGAATTGTTGGTAGTGAAATCTTACAAAAGAATTGAAAACATGTACAGAAATATACACTAGACCGGAAACATGAAACATTTTTAGGTATATAATATTATTAAAAAATTTACAATCATTAATAATAAAACTATGTATCATTATAAGTAGTACGAAACAAAAAAAATGAAGGAAAAAATAATTAATAGATTTCATGATCAATAGAGAATTGAATAAAACAATTTGTCATGTGGAAAAATTTAAATAGCATGTGACAGACTATAATTAATTTGACAACACCAAATAAGTTAAATTTTTTTTAATACTATAAAATATTATTTAGTTAAATATGTATATTAAGATATATTAATTATAAAATAAACCTTATGTATATATAATAAGATGATATTAGACTCTATGATGTATTACCCAAGAATGGAACTAACTCTCAACCAAGCCATATACACCTCTCACGTTTCTCCAAATTACACTAAATATGTCACTTCCTAAAATATAGATTAACCTATAAGGATTACTCAATACACATATATCCATTGGTAACATTAGACTCTTATATAAATTGGTTAATTGGTCTAATATAGGTGTCACTTATCAGGTATTGATAGTCCAAGTTCTTATATAAGAAAGATAAAATTCCCAATAACCCTACATCAAACTAATACTACATTATAATGTTCATGAAGAAAATGCATTGTCCATACCTAGATCAATATTTCAAAAGAACTCAAGAACACCACCCAATCAATATAGGATGATTTTTATGTTACATGTTTAATAGAACATTATTTTAGAAATTTCCCCCCATATAATACTTGACAAACAAACCATACGGCCCCAAAAAAATATTTATTGGTCCCAAGGGTTAACCAAATTCATGAAAAAAACTATTATATTTTATCGATGAACCTATAAAACAAACCATAAGTAAGTACATAATTGAACAATGATATTAAACATGAATTCCATTAAAAGTAGACAAGAATCTCACACTATTATTCTAAACATAGTGAAATTTTCCATAAAATATTATATATAAAAAACCTAGATAAAATACTATCTTAATGAGGTTTCAAGGAGGATCCTTCTGTGGAATAATAAAAAAATAAATAGTTTAAATCCCATATTTATATTCTCTACATATACAGTTGGAATCCAGGAATACTGCACATAAGCACTAAACTCGATGAGGACCCAACTCCTACAACACCCAATACCATTTGATTAAAAATTCCCACAAATTAATAAAGTATCTTAAAAAGTTAATGAAGAGATTCATGTCTGCCAGACTCTCTAAAGGTTTTTTGAGCATATACATATTCAATAAGTTTCCACCAACATTCCTCATCTCAGTAATGAATAATCACATGTATGTAAATTACAATCCATATCTTTTATAAACATTCATGACTTATTACATAAATATACAAATAATACAATACAAGATAATCACTAGGCATAGTGTATTTTAGATGTAAGGTATATAGATAATTTACATAAAACAAATGTATAAGAAAAATATTTAAAAACTAAAAACATTTCCATATATTCCATGAATCTACTAAAATTACATGAGATAACATGGGGACATACATATGTAAAGGGTTATCAAGAAATCACAGTAAGGAAATAATAAAATAATAACATGATGAAAGTCATATATTTAACATAGGATTCATATCATGGTTAATTGAAATATGATAGAATAATTAAAACAAACTTCAAAGCATGATATAGGATGATAGCATCAAAGAAACAGATGGATGTGGTAGCAATATATTACATGACCTAATTAGATTATGTCAAGGCATACCCATAATTAACCATAACATACTATTATTATGATAATACCCCATGAACCATATGTGGAATCTCAATAGATAAAATCATTTCCCAGTGCATTAGAGAGATATATAATTTTAGTCCCCCCATCACATTCAATTCATTTACATTCATTTTTAGGCCACAGAGACCATATGACATAAAATAATTATACATAACATTTAATCTAATGATTTTGGTGATTTTTTACACATTTTTAATACCTATATAAATATGTTATAGCTGTGTATAGGTTAATTCCCATGGGTGGAAATTGTATTTGGTATTCACCACATAATCATTCGATGTGAAAGAAACACATTATTATTTTGGGAGCATAATGGGTGTACATAAAGATTCATGGAAGGGTTTAATTTTGATTTAAAGGAGGTATCTCATTACTTTAAAATTATAACGACAACAAAATGTATTTTATTATCAATATTACAACAAGATAATTTAACAAATAAAATTGGTTAATACAATGAACGGTATTAAATAAAGATAAGAAGATTATCCCTTTCATTGAGAGGGTAATTCTAAATGTATGGGAGTATCTTCATATTATAGTTTGAAAACACGTGGAGGGATTTGTAGAGGTAGAGGTAGACTAACTTATTAATAAACGGCGTTATAAAAACTAGGATTTTGAGGATGGTTGTGTATATATAAAAAATAAGGATGATTCTATATTAATCATTAAACTATTTTGTTTTAAACAATGATAAATCAATCAAAATTAAAAAACAAGAAATTTTTTTTCCCATGGGTGTGACCCAAGATGATATTGCTTCAATGTTTTAAAATGTCATGGAATGATCTCTTCAAAATAATAAAATCAGTGATGAGGAAGTGATAAATATTTTAGATGACTTTATTTAAAACAATAAAATATAATATTGGATTTAGAGGATCCATTAAGGCTTTATAAGACTGATTAAATAACATCAAAACACAATATATTAATGTGAAAACACATTTTTGATCTTTTATTCCATTTATAATATTTATTATATCACATTTGGGATATTTTGAAATCACAATACAAACCATATATTTATGCCATATTTAATTTTTACATAATATATCAACGTTGTTAGAAAATTATGAAAAAATTAAAAATATGATAAAATCAACTTATTTTTTTGAAAAAATAATAATTAATTTATTGATTTTTTTTGTAAATATGAGCATTTACACCATTAAATGATATATCCATTTATCATCTAATACTATTTTTTATATAAACCACTTTTGACCCTAATGAAAAATAAATTGAACTTCATGAAATTATATTATCAATTATTTTTAATTAATTATTATCTAAAAAGAATATTTTATTAACATATATATTATTTTAAAAAAACTTAAATTTTTAAAAATAGTTACTTTATATAAACAATATTATTCTAAAAAATAGTTTCTGGAAAAAATTTAATATTTACCAAAAGCATTATATAATAATTAATTTTTTTTATAATAAAAATGATTATTATGGAAATTATTTTTTAAAAATAAAATAATAGAACTCATATTTATAGGGTCTAAATATAATACTTCTTGTTACACTAGAATACAAACTCAATGTAAGGGGTGAGATAATGGTTCTTTTATTTGGTGGTTTAGAAAAAATTGATTTTTTAAGAACCCTGTTTTTCAATCAGGAAAGTATCCTGTATTTTTCTATCTAATCAATTATTTTTTTACATATTTTGTAATCCTAAGGAGTTATTGAAAGTAACTAGGGTGTTTGGGGATTATTTGGAGCCTATAACCAAGATTTTTTGGAAAAATAGGCATAGCGCACGATTTGTAGTATATCCTACAATGAGGATGCATGGTTAGAGAAAACCATGTGGGTGGAATGTTTACTAAAAGAATCTTACTGAATCATGTACCAAACTCTGTGACACAACCGTTTGAGTTCCCACCTTCCCCACATTCCCATTCATTGATTGCACGTGGTTTTTCAAACTGAACGTAAGTCTTTTTAAGGATAATTTTACTATTTTTTCTAAAGTGATATTCATAAGTTAACGTCCTCCTCCTATTATGAGTTCTTGTCGGATTAACCTAATTGTATATCTTATGTATATATTTTAAGTCTTAATCTAGGGATTGAAGGATCTCCTTCATCTGGGATCTAATCTAGATTTTGTTGATCATGTTTGATCAACAACGATAATTACTTTTGTAATTTTAATTCTTTCTTCTCCTATCATTATCTCGGCCTCATTATCAAGGTGTGAGAATTAATTTCTTTTTATGAAATATACTCCATTAAAATCCAAATTATATGATGATATCAGAGGAGATGGATTTTTCAACCATAAGGTGTGGGGTCTATAACTTATCCTACAAGTTCATTTATTTTTAAATTGCCATTTGGGCCCACCAACATTATCTGGTGTCGTTTGATTAATATAAATTTCATGATTATAATAATTATAACCATATTATTGTGATATTTACATATATGTTATTATGTTTTGGTGGTTATTCCCACACCACCGAACTTCCCATATAAAATGATATTCCATATTTTTGTTTTTAGTGTTTCAACAATTTAGAGCCATATATGTGTTCTTACTTGGCCACATTAATGGTAGGACTATTTATCATAAATGATTTTTGTATATCATAATGGTGAATGGGAAGTACCATGTCACTTACACTTGACCCGTTTATTTTATGTGATTCATTTTGATAATTAAAAGCGAATTTGAAATTGGAAATTATATTATGTATATAACATGACCGAATTAAATGTGAATGGTTAATAGGTTACATGTCTATATAACCACATACCACATTAAAGGAAGGTATCAGAATGAAATTTAATTTTATAATATACTCTAAAATTGATTTAATAAATGTTTCATACTACTTGGCCTTGTCACACTAATGAAATTCAAGGAATGATCCAAATAGACTTATTGATTATTTATGACTTTATTAAAAGGATTCATGCTAGTTGACCATACGACACATATTAAAATAAAGGCATGAAATAAATTCAATATTTCATGAATTCATATTTAAATAGGCTTAGCCTGACTTGAGATATCCTTGGATTCATATTGGGGAATTCTATGAGCACCCGGGAACCACATTCTGATTCATGTATACTGCATTCTTAGGTTGAGACCATCCTAGATCCTGATCCTTGACTATGGATGGATTCATGGTATGAATTTATAGTATCCCTCACATATTATTTAAGGATTCCTTGGATATACTCCTTGGTTATAGTATAGACATGTTGGTTCCATGGTTAAATCTCATAGGGCCCAGTCACTACATAGTCTTGTTTTACCTTGTACAATCACCTTTGATTAAGTAGGAACCATATTTTGTAATGCCTTGGAACATGATCCATGAATTAACTCTTACCCTTATCTATGATGTGGTTATTAGTGAGTTGGAGACCCTTGAGGTCTACTTTTCTTTGATTATTATAATAGAAAATTATTATATAATTTCATTGAAAATTGCCTTATCAGAAATTGGATCCTTTAATTTTGTGAACATGTAACTTATTTATAAATTGTTAATAATAAATAAATGGACTGGTAATGTTCAGATGATAGATGAGGGATGAAGCAGGTACTTAGGTAGTTAGTTACATTGTTCTACTTTACTTTCAATATTAATGATTTCACACAGTTACATTGTTCTGCTTTACTTTCTATATATTGATAGTGTGAAAAATACAAAACACATTGCATAATATAACAATGTAAAAATTTTAAATAGTAATTATTATAACCCAAGAAATAAAATTGGAGGGGAATAATATGATTAAATAAATTTTAAATATATTAAAAAAAATTCAATTAGTAAAATTTGTGGGTTAATTCTTAATAAATAATAGCTCAAAAATTAGTAGGTGTTTTGTTCTTCAAAGATATTATGGATTCCAAAAAGATTTGGAGAAAATTATATAATAAATTTATAGAAAACTATAAAATATTATATTATAATATTAATAACGTTTTTGAAAATATAATTTCAAAATTTTCTTTTTGTGAAATTTTGATTTTTTAGAAAAGTATTATTTTTTAGGGAATAATAAAAATTGGGTAAGTTTGATCATGGGCTTCCCAGATTCTTGGTTATATTCATTCACTTCATGTAATCCAAGGAATACCTAAGTCTCACCCAAGAAGTCATGAAGATGAATCAATGTGTAATTTTCAAACCCATTGAGTTAAATGTGGTGCTTGTCCTAAGTATTTATACTGGATCGGTGTCCGTTAATATCTCTCGGAAGGATTATCGATCTTGGGGGTTGCCCAAAACTACATAGGACAGATGATGTGATCCTATCTACTGTAGGGACACTCATTCAAAATTTAACTTCAGTGTATGGCATATCTGAAATAATGTGGCTACCACCCATAAGTAGATATAGTGCACTAGAGTAAATATGGATTCCTGGTGTAGTTGGTGAAATATTCACCCTGAAGAACCAACATCTCAAATATTTTACAATTAGGAATGAGAACCCACAATATAGAACGTGTTTGGTGATTTTATTGGATTTCATTACCAGAGGTTCCATATTACTTCATTATTGTAACTATGGGTTCATGGAGTGGATAATAACAACCATGAGCAGACGACCATGACTTTTATTTTTCCTAAATGCTAATTCTATATCTAAAAATCTAAGAATAAATATATACATGAGTTTATTATCTATTGAAATATGGAAAATATTTTATATACTATATGTTTTCTTCTTGACCTCATATAAACATAAAAAATTATTTTGATGCCCCACCACTATTCCACTATTTTATACAAGAGTACATATATCCTCGCATCATAATGCACACCAAGACATGTGGATTTTCCGGTCTCCTCACATCATGGGACACAAACGTAATACTGATGGATCCTATATTTTTGGTGTTTTGAGGGGTGGTGGAATTTCTTATTATTCAAGGGGTAACATATGTTTTCCTTTCACTACCATCTTTGGGAATGGTGACATCAAACAGGCTCAGGAAAGGGAAATGTTAACTGGTCTCCATCTCTGTAGATAGAAGAACATTTCACTTACTATAGTGGAAACTGGCTCCAAAAGATTCTACAGCTCCTTGTGTAGTTATTAACATAGGTCGCAGAATGACTACTACACCATTATCATGTTCATAAGTTTCATCGATGAACACATTGGAGTTTTTCCTTACTTACTGAGAGGGTAGTAAAGTGATTGATTCCCTAGTCTCAAAGGTCCCCATGACAGGCCGACCACATCTTCCCATGACTTGAATTTTCTTCCCGGCAGTGGGGTGTACATGGAATAATTGTCTTCCATCAGTATTCATTACTTTAGACCTCATAAATCTATATCTTTATTTTTTTCTTATTTAATTATAATAATTTAATGATGATGCCTGAGGTGAGGGAATAGTAAAAAATACTAATATTAATTTAAAATTGTATTTTTATTCAATGTATTACAATGTAAAATATTATTTTCAGATTAGATTTAAAATTTCAATATTTATGTTCTATTTTAAATAATAAAATTCTATGTTTTAAAAATAACTTTATTTTTGAATGTTATATAAAAAATAATGTTAAAAGGAAATGTTACTTTAAAACTTTTTTCCATCATTTTGTTTCAAGTTTAATTTGAAGTTAAATGACTTCCTTATATTTTTTGAATTTGAAAAAAATTATTCCAAATTTCAAATCAAGAGTTCAAAATTAATTAAATATTTACATTTTATTTTTTTCAAAATGAATAGTATATTATATAGTTTTTGTTACCATGATATATGGTGAATTTTGTTATTGATTTTATAAAATAAAATTATATGAAATTTTAAATGACCATAAACATTCACATAATTTTTTTGGATGAATCCATATCATTCATAAAAATCCATGAATCTACTTTATGGCCATTTTTCAATTTTATTGTGATTCTAACTTTTATGAGATATTATGAAAAGAAAATTAAAAGATGTCACACTCTTATTTTTAATATTAATAATATTTCTAATATGGGGATTAAAAGGGTATGTTAGATTATAATCACTCTATTGATATATAAAAAATATATTTTTTTTTTAATTTAAATTTATCTTTTTATTTTTAGTGTAGAAATAATTACCATAAATTCATACACATCACTAGTTACATAATTATTTAATTAATGGGAAAAAGTAATAAATAATATTAAGAATATTCAAAGTAATATTAATTTAGATAATAATTGCTATAAATTTAAAGTATTAATAAATATAATATTTTATGGATGAATAAAATATTTTTTTGAAATTTTTTTCATCATGCTGTTATGGTAAATTATTCAAAAAAAATTTCGTTAAAGATATTTTACAACAAATTTTATTTTATTTAATGACAAAAAATAAATAAAATTATTATATTGTAAAAATACAATATTTTTTATAATATTATTCATAACCCATTAATGGTCATTTTTAGTTGATAGAACATATCATTTCTCTCAAAGTGTAAAAAACCATGTTTTCACATTAGTGTAAAAGGGGTTAACAATGAGTTAAAATCATAAGGTAAAGATAAAAACAGAATAAAAAGTTGTCTAATTTTTTAAATGAGATTATTTAGGCCCAATAATCATCATATATTATTAATAAGTCAATTATGATCCATTTTTTATTGAAAAAAAATTTATATTAGTTTAATATTTTGTAATCTTCCAAGTGTACCCCTCCCCATGATTTTAAATCATAGTATACTATTCTCATAACATCACACATTAAAAATAATCCAGTTCATTAAATATCTACTGAAAACCATTAATAATATCCTTATACAAGTTTTATATGGATTATTTATTTCCTAATTACATCCTTAGTGATATTAAGGGGATATGGAAAGGTGGTTGTTGGAATCAGACATATCAGGGTAAACCAAGAGTTCATTTATTTCTTTTTACACCTCCTAAAAATATTCCCTGAATATTATTATATAATAAAAAAAATATTTTTAATATAATGATTGTTTACTATGTTAATTGAACAAACTATTTCTATCTATATCATAAGTCAAACGGGAATTGAATCCATCATTTATGTGTTAGGTGAATAACCGCATCACAAATCAATTAAATTTGTTTTCAATCACCACCTATCATGAGTATTCAATATAATGAATATAATGTTTATATATTATATTAATTAAATATGGATCAATATGGAAATATAACGTGACACCTATTTTATATCCATATCATTAACTGAAAAATGAATATATTATTCTTGGGTACATGTGGATTAACACGTCAATGAAGATATCTGATTTACTTTTCATCACCTGACCAAAAACACTATATATATAATTATATTTAAATAAATAATTTCAAATTTATTAATTTATTATTATTATGATTAACATGAAAAATAATACCTACCTTTATTCAATAGTAAATGTTAAAAATTTGAAGTTTTATTCATTTATTTGTATGGCCTATCATCTCTAAAAATGTATCATAGTTCATTTTTAATTAACATTTTTAATGGTTGAATTTAATAGTATAATTGATGATTAAAAATTATAATATTTTTATTATTTTTATTGGGGATATTATGAATCAATCATCACATTGACTGTAGTTGACCTACCTATATCCATTTGGACTAATGAAAATAATATCATTAATACATCTAACGTCAATAGAAATGACTATGCAATTTTTATATCATGGTAATATGTAATTGAAAAGAAATAATATAGTGGAAAAATACCAATAAATTAAATAATTTACATAATTTTATTTTTTATGAATATATATATTTTACATCATGAGAAATATTTATGGTAAGGGTCATTCATTTTAGAAATCCTATTTCAATGTTTCCTTTAGAAATATATTTTTCATCCATTTCCATATTTCATAAAATTAATATATTTTTCTATTTATGTTCAAATAATTAAATTATAATGGTCAATTATTTTTTCTTTATAATGTAATGAAATATATTAAAAAATAATTCTTTTTCAGAATGATTTAACTTTTATTCCTAAAACAGATGTCAGAGTTTAATGTATATGGTAAAAATGAACATTCCTATTAATGTAAATATTTTTTATTGATTATTATTTAACTAAATTAAAATATTTTTTGTTTTCACAATATGAATATTTTATTTCTATATGTTTTTTATTATCAAATTGGTTTTTAAAATTGAATGGATTTTTCAATAACCAAAATGTTTTTTATCCTTGAAAAGGGAAATTTAATTAACCAGGATTTCATGTAATCTAATAGGGATCATGGGAATTATATTTTAGAATGGGCAGTCCCATTATAATCCAAGAGAATGTGATCCAATTTTAGATATATAATTAATTGGGAAAAGGAAAAAAATTAACCAATTAGGTATCTCTGAAGAGATTATGTAATTATAATGTTATGGTTATTTCAATTGTAAAAGTGATAGTTATTTTATGTGTGACCATGATTATCGTTCTATGTGTCACCATGAAGCTTATCCCATTTGAAGTACTGATATTAAGATGATCACCAACTTAAAAACACAATTTATATTATTTTTATGTGTTTTTATGTGAATCATATTATTTTTCAAGGTAAAAAAATTATCTTATATTTAAAGGAATTTATATGATTATTTTTTTGGAGAAAAAATTTTTAAAAACGTTTTTATGATATTTTCAATATTTCAAGGATATATTATGAGGTTTATTTTTCTATTTAGATTTATTATAATAATTTTAATGAAAATAATTGGGTGGATAAGGTGATTTCTTAGGTATGTTAATATTTATTTTGTGTCCAGACTTTATTTTTAAAAAAGGAACAAATTTATAAGTATTAATGGGAAAATATTTTATTATTTTCTTTTTATGCCCCTTATAGATATTTTTTCCTCCCACATTTTGAATTTTTTTAATTGGCTGGTAAGGGTTTGAGGACGAGTTAATTCTAGAAATTTTGATTTTGTGTCAAAGAAGGAAGGAAGGATTCTTATTTTATGTTTATTTTTATAGAGAAATGGATGATAAAAAGAAGTGTCCACTTTGTAATATATGGGTATTTTATGTAACATTTATGAAATATATTTGTAAAAATATAAACCTAAATGATCATTGGGAATGTAAAAAAGTGATTTCATATTAATTACAGTAAAATATTTAATGTTTTAGGAGGTATCATAATAGTTCATATTAGAATATAATTTTAAAACATTAGAAATTAGTGTATTCTCATGTGAGGTATTCTAAAATTGTTGGATATCGTCTTGGGTTTACAAGTATAATGTTGATTATATGATCAATGTCTTAATGAACCAATTATTCGGGTTTTACTTATGGATTTTGAGATGATTAATGACATTTTTAGATAGTGGATGTAAAAGGGTAATAAAAAGAGGGGTAAATTATTTTTAGGTGATGGTATTAAGGAGTTTCTAAGATTATTTTCAGTACAAGGGATATTTTCCCCTTTTTCATGAAATAATTCCATTCAGGTTATAAAGTTATTATTTTATATAGATTAACGATCTTTTATCAATATAGATGGAAATTGATCATTCAATAAATTCTTACCCATTCTATATTATTTTATTATCATTAATTTTTAAAAAATCATGTTCAAATGATTTTGATATCTTCTGGAGTATTCCAATCATCTGTAATAAATACTTTTAACTATCCAATACCATTCAAATTATCCAAAACATATATGGATAATTGTGTCTCTTTAATTGAATTTCATAATCTCAATATATCATTCATATTTAGTATGAAAAATATGTTCAAAGATAGGACTATTTATTTTCATGAGATATGGACATCATGCTAGTATATTAAGGGGATACCAACAACAGAAAAAAAATACGTAGACGTCTTGATATAAGGAATGGGTTATTTTATTTTTCTAAGTATAAAACATTATTGAGTTTATATTTTAAAATCTAAAGTATATTTTTTATTCCATTGTTTTATAGGAATAACGTTTTAATGAATAAGAAAAAGAATAATGGATAATGGTTTAAGGATATATTTTGGTATAGAGTTTCCAGAATTATGATTTAGCAGTATTTTATCAATATTAGGTGAATCACAAAACACATAGGTGTTATTATATTATATGATTTGTTTTTAATTTTTTTGGAAACATATTGTAGATATAATCAATACCATTAAAATAATGAATAGTGAAAAGGTGAAAAAATTTAGGAGACATTTATTGACTTATGATAAATGTCTCTAGAATATGTTACATTTAATATTAATATATAGATATGGTTGTTTGAGGAATAGTTGCTTTAATTTTGGTGGGCATAATTTTATCTATTTTAATATCAATTATAGTCTATATAATACATTATTTTGGGGAAATTATTGGTTTTTATAATTTGGGAATATATATGTTTTAAAATACATATGAAAAAGAGATTGGAAATTAAATTAGTGATTAGGTGATTAATGTTCCATTTAGGAATATTATTATAATTTTTTGAAACATATATTATTAAGGTAAATAGAATATTTTGGGATTTTGTTGGATAAATAATGGTTTAGTTATCTTTTCTAATAATATATAATTTTATTATTTAATTATGGTGATTCGGGTTATTTATAGAATTGATTATCATATTATTTATAACTTATCTTATTAAGGTATAAAAATTTGTTTTGGAATGAGATGGTAATAATGATTGATGTTATTTGGAGATAAATGATAAATTTATCCTTAAAAAATATGTAAAAAATGTTGGCTTTCAATGTTAATCTATACTATTTTTATGAATTTCATGGTTATATATTTATCAAATTGTCAAAGTTTAACGTTGGTTATTACTTTTTGATTTTAGATATTAAATAATTTTTTCATTATTTTATATTTTTTCACATTGGAAATTATATAATATTATGAATTTTTTTGGATAAAATAGAAGCATACAATGAATAGATTGTATTCATTATATGTGTTAAATAACATTTTTGGATTTCATTATATTCATTTAGACTTGAAAAAATAATCTTTAATACAAATTGTGTGGAGATAAAGATGAGTTTGTGGTTGAAGTTGATTAAAGGATAAAATTTTACTTTTCAAGAAGATATATTTCATTGTGTTCCTAGCATCGGAAATAAAGATGAGTTTGTGGTTGAAGTTGATTAAAGGATAAAATTTTACTTTTCAAGAAGGTATATTTCATTGTGTTCCTAGCATCGGAAATAAATAAATTCTTCAACTATGGGAAAATTATCTTGATAAAATTTAAACATATTACCTTAATTTAAGATGAATGGACTGTATTTTTCACAACTTAACATGTTATAGTTTTATATTCATTAACATTATTAAAATAAGTCACTTTTTTTAATCAATGTTTTCTTTTACTCTCCATTATAATTTAGACTGTAATTTTTTCTAATTTAAAAATATACAACTTCGATAATGTTTTCTAATTTATAAACCCAAAAATTATTATCCTTGATATCCTTCATAGTTATCATTATCTATTTTCCAGATGATGTTTTATTAAACCTTTTAAGACATGGAATTTTAGAGGATTTATTTTTTAAAATTATTCATTTTATTATTGAGATCATGTTAAAATTATGAGTATGGAATTTGTTAATCGGGTGGGTTGGAGGAGAATGTAATAACATTAATATTTTTAAAATAATAAATTATTAAATAGTGTTAAAAATACGCAAAACTATATGTAAGAGAACAATGGAATATTAAATTTAAATGTGACATTTATAATGTAGACATTAAATTACAAGGTATGATTATTATTAACTACATTTTGAAACTTTTATAAATAATTAAATCAATAATGTTTTTAAAAAATTAACTAGAAAATAATAACTAATTTTTTTAAAAAAACTAATTTTTTCCTTCAATGTTATGATATATTAAAAAATATCAGAAATTGATATATTCATTTTTTGGAATATTTATAAATTTATTTGAAAATATTTATATTTTTTAAAATATTTATATTTATATTTTTAATTTTCTGAAATGTTTGTTGATTTCCCTGAATAGCGAAATAAACTAATTTTTATTGAAAACAATATTTTATTTAGAACAATTACAAAGTAAAAATATATTTTGGATTATTTTTAAAATTTAATTAGTCTTATTTTAATAAAAATTTATTATAATTTTTTAATAAATTTTACACTTGAATTTAAATTAATAAGAAAATAAAATTAGAAAGGGATTTTTTATTCAATAATTGTTTTCCTTGGGTCTATCGGGCTTAATTTTAAATTAAATTCTAAATAATATGTATTTCAAAATTTTCAAAATTTATAACATATTTTCAATTAGGATATTTATATTTGGTAAATAGTTTAATTTTAAATATTTCAATATATATAGTAACAATTGTAATTTTAATTGTGATGGTAATTGGTAAATCAATAAATTAAAGTTAAAAGTGAAATGATAATGACTAAAAAATAACAATAAATAATTACATAATATTATAATTTTATTCTATATCTTCCAGAAACATCTATTATTTGGGTATATTTCTTTTTTTTCAATTGGGTTTGAATATAAAAATTATAATATGTTTTGTAAAAAAATATAAAAATAACACTTTTTCTAATAAGTTTTATATTTATATCATGGGGATTATAAAATGATATGTTATATTCTAAATATATTTTTAAAATATAAAATATATTTTTTCGATCATGGTAATATATTTTTAATTTTAGTGAATAAATAATTACATTCAATACATACACAATTCTGACACCATAATTATTTAATTAATGAAAAAAAGAAACTAAATGGTATTAAAAATATTAAAAGATTTTTTTTTTGATATAATTATTGTGATAAATTATTATAATAGATCTATATAATGAGTTAGGGTTGAAATAGATTAATTTTAAATTTTTATCTTTTTTTGTAAATTTTTAGTGTCGATGTAATGAAAAATTCAAAAAATTGACATTCATCTTATTTTATAATAAATAAAATTTTATTAAATGATATAAAAATACTAAAAAACTTATAGTAGTATTAGTGCTTATAAACTGATTTAAAATATCAACCATATTAGAATAATGGTCTCTTTGTCTATTTATAATAACTATTGTGACCCTAAATGTGTAAAAAACCGTATTGTCGTGTTATGTTAAAAAGTGGTCAGTGGTGGTTTAAAACAAAATGATAAGGAAAAAACCAGTGAAAACATATTTAATTTTTATTTAATGAGATTATTTTCACTAATACACATACTATATTGGAAATAAATTCTTTTTTGAGCCATTTGGACGTTATGGTTAAATTATATTAATTTAATATTTTGAGAAATTCCAAGAGAGTCCTTCCCATATCTTATAAAAGGTAATATCTTATTCACTTTTAATAACAATATATAAAAATACAACAAATTTATTCTCAAATACCTTCATATAATCCCTACCCATGTTATGGAGTCCTTATTTTTTACCGAATTTCAACCTTAGTTCTCCCAAGGTGTTATATGATGAAGGTTTTGAGAAGAATATGTATTTTCCTTAATTGAGCGTTTCTATTTTATTTTTTATTCCACATCATTCAAATATTTATTCACCATTATTATAAAAAAATGATGTAACTAACCGATACATATATGTTATTATTTAATTTTAATAAACAATTTGAATATCCACAATCCATCAAATTAGAAAGGAATCTATCATTCTTGTGTAGGGAAGACTACCGCCACGTGGAAGGATGTGATTCATTTTCCACCACAACCTCTCAATGTTGTCTAAATATATTTATTTATTTTATATATATTATATATATTTTATATATATTTTATATCTAACATTATTAAAATATAATATAACAACTATTTTCAAAGACACCGATTACTCAAAATTGATAACGTTTTTTGTTCGTATGTGTAGTCTACCACCTTCACGAAGCATGTGATTCTTTTCACAACATCACATCAAATAGATATTATATATAAGTATATTTAAATAAAAAATATGTTATTTATAATTTTATGATCATTATTGAAATAAAACATAATACTGACCTTATTTACATAATGATCATTCATAATGGTAATTTTAATCACTAATACTTTTGGCCAACCATCTCCATGATTATAAGATATTTAAATTCTCATAAATACTATTATTTAATGGATTTAAAATTATAACATATGTATAAAAATGATAATTATTTCATTATTTATATTCAATATTTGATGAATCTATGACATCATTTATTATAGTCAAGCAACGGAAGTCATTTCGGACTTATGAACAGAATATAATCAAGACATCTGACATGAACATAAAATATTGTGTAATTTGTATAACATTGTAATAAGTGAGTCAAAATGTATAATATATATGAAAAATAATCTTCATAAAGAAAATAATTAATCTCAATTTATTATCCTATATTTTAAATAATGTACATGATGAGACAGACTCATGGCAATAGACATTCTATTTAAAAATTCGATTTTAATGATTCCATTAAAAATATTTATCTCTATATCAATGTTTTTTAAAATTATTTTTGTATTTATGTATATAATAATTAGTAAATTATACATAATTTTTATCTGTAACTTTATATAATATTTTTTGAAAGGGAATATTTTTTATATGTGTTTTAAGGTTCATTACAAAATGAAGAATAATAATGTTCGATTTTATTTATATATAAAAAATGACATTTCACACCACCCAATCCATTATTTGAAAATTTTTATTTCTTAAAAAGACATTATGTTTTATTAAAAAAAATTACATTATGAGTTTTTAGGATATTTTGAAATTTTTTCTAATGGTTAGGATTTATGAAAATTTAAAAATGTTTTCTGATGTCTGAGAAGAATGTTTTTAGGATGGAAAATATTATATATATTTTCATGGTTCCTAGGAATTATTTATCGGTATAGGTGGTCCCATTACTGAGATTTTTGTACTCATTCAATGTTCCAAAAATATCCATTGGATATGTAGGGAGATTTATGATGTGTAGATGTTAATTTTAGAAATTTTTTATGACATAATGAAATTTTTCTTTTTTAAATTTTTTTGGAGGAAAAATAGTTACTAAATAGACGTTTACACTTTTTAATATATGGTTTTGTTGAGTATGTAGTATTTCTTAAATATCTAAATCTATAAAACTAAAAAATCATTTGGAATATACATGATATATTTATATTTTATAAGGAAAATTTAAACATTTAGTTGTCCTTCAATCAATTTTCACTTCAAATCATACTCCAAGTAATGAATATAAAATATTAAATTTTTTAAACATGAATCGCTAAAAAATATTTTATGTAGATTATAAGATCCCAAAAATACAAAAATCTCCTTCCATATACATAAAAATATTTACTAAATCTAAAATGGTTATCATCTATTGTCGAAAATAACAAAATTATTTGTAAACCACATAAATAACTCCCAAATATTGATATAATAATTATCACTCAAATTTTTTAAGTAAAAATAATGATATATTAATTGAAATATCACCAAGGCTTGTTCTAGGATATGCACTCCTAAAATTCTAATGTAGTTGGTTCAAGCCCCACAACCTCTCCAGATGAAAATGGATGTTACCTGATGTGCAGGTTTTACTTTATCAATAAATATATTTATTTGATTCCAAAAATATTTATAATAATATTATTTATAATCTCAAAAATAAATTTACTCATAAAATAACATTTTAAATTGAACGGGTATCTATATGACCTTTGTTTCCAGAAAATTAAATAATCTTAATTAATAACTATTATGTAAACATTAATGATCATATTAACCCCAAAGGTTGTAAATACAGTAGAATTTTTTAATACAAAATTATTCATCAAATAACACTCCATTCCAAACCTTAGAGTTACATATACCCCATCCTAAGGAAACATCTCCCAAAATTTCATTAATCATATGAATATCCCATCACTGAAAAGGTAAAAAAGATTGTCTAGGAAACTGAACTTATTATCAACCTAAAACTCATAATCCCATTATGGTACCCATAATTCATCTGTTAAAAATATATGATTGCATATATTATCCAAAAAATGTTAACAAAATCCTTATATGTTTCAAAATTCATTAAACCAATATACCACTTATAAAAATATATCGAAATTAATTAATGTCTACAATTATAAAAATAGTTCAACCTTGTTACTTATATATATGTACTTCAATGGTTTAGGAGTTAACCATTAAAATAGGGTATCAACATTGTTATTTCCTAGGTTCCCCTTATTCAATAAAATAAAATATTAATGTATTTCTAGTATGAAATTTATTTTCCGCCACTAAACACTTCACTTTTCCAAACAAGTTAATTATTCTATGACATTATTTTCCACACATAAAAAATTTTCTTATTCCATTGATACATTATCCAAGATGGCTCTTTACATCTTTTTGACATTAAGTAAATAGATCATTGTTCCCTAAAATGTATCCACAAATAAATCCATTATAATAAAACATCATTCACTTCATTTCAACTTCTGAGAGTCGGTTTTGGTGTAGGTTGTTAAACAGTTATCATTATAACTTAATAGGCCTTATCATGATATCTTTCAATCAAGTCATCATCCCATTTAGTTTATCATATTAACTGCATTTTCCATCATACTAAATTTTAAAATAATTCTTTGGGGTTACATATTTTGACTAAAACCAAAAACATAGTGTGAGAAGTAATAATTGTAGCGGGAGGACCAAAAATCATTAATAAGGTGTTTAATTCATTCCACCTTATTCTAAATATAATATACCATAGTTTTGATCTAGGATATTCATTTTCAGAATCTATTAAAATCAATCATGATTGTTCTTAATTTCAATATTAGTTAACACATGAATATCCGCTCGGAGGTTTAAACTATGTGTAACGAAAGCCCACTATCACGCACCAGGTGACTATTGGGTAAAACACCAATGTTCTATTTTAAGAGTTATTTCCCCAAGTTAAATCATTACTAGATCCACATAATCATTTAGTATCCAAATAGTAATTTATTACCCAAAAACCACGTAATATTTACCTTATCAAAATATTAGGATTTTATTCAATAATTTGACGTATCATTAAATCATATCATAGGGATTTTTTTCTCTAATATATGTCATTCTAAACCTTTTTCCCATGGTTTAAACCAAATGTTCTATGATTCTAACTATAACTACCCCAACACTAGTAACCATTCCATTGGTTAATTTATAAAATTGGCATATGAAACAAATGATAGCTTCACAACATGATGAATAGTTTAGTTTTTTTACATAAAATATATACATAATTGAGTCCCACATTACATTTGGAAACATAAATTACAATAAATTTAAAGTAAATATTATATTTCATTTAAATTATTTAATTATTCATTATTCATATCAAGGGGAATTGTAATAAAATAATGGTGGGATCTGATACTCAGAAAGAGTCATGTATAGTGCTATCTCTCATGAACTAATAAGGAATAATAAATATAAAAATTTAAAAAACATAAAACACGTTCAATTTCATAAATAAATTTCAATTAAGAATAATATGGATGGAATGAATGAGTATAAAATAATGACATTAACATAATCATGTGATCTGTAGGATAATGCATGGATAATATCAATGCATTAATCTCATTAGATAATAATAAATAAATTATCAATGAAGGAAATTATTAATATTGAATTTCACTATCATATACATCATCATACATATAGTATCAATACCATTCACCAAGATATTATAACACTTTTTGTAAATACACATTTAGTGAAAGCTTAAATTGTTTTCTCATTATATATATTAATTCATATATGTGCTATAAAATTCCATTCTCAACTTATCACTACATACCAAAATCTTTTCTCCTATATTGAAGGATAAATTTAATTCCTGAAAAATATCCCATATCCAAAAATAACAATATTTATTAATGAATACAAATCATTTCATATTTCACCAATCTATAAAATAACATTTAAGGTATTGAATATATATAAAAATTTATGTGGATTAGGAAATAATCCTATCATGGACACAAAAAATATGGACACTTAAGGGAAATGGAATGTAAAATGATCACAAGAAAGTGAATGTTTCAAGGAAAATTAATAAATAAAAAAGTAATTAAGAAAGTGAATTTTTTTCAAATACCTTAATCAAACTATTCAATAAAAATCTTGAGAATGAGTCAGTATATTGTCATTATAACCTATTCCTGGTGGGGTATCAATAATATGGTGGGTCATTTTCATTAACGAATAGAAGGGGAATAAAAATCATTTATATAATCTTGAGGTAGAAACTCTTTTCACATCTAAAATTGAATGTAGAATCTATATATTTAAATAACGTTATTAATGAAATTTCATTGAAAATATCCCTTTCATCTTGGAAAAAATGATTCCAATAATTCAATGGTCTTTTCGGTGTTAAAATTACATACTAGAAGAGAATATTAAAACAAATAATGATTTCATATTTTAAGTAAAAAGTCAATAAGTACCTTTTTTGAAAACTAAAATAATATTCTTTTTTATTTTTTCCTAAAAACTAAAACATGGGTAAAAATGACTTCCAAAATGATATGAGAATATTAAAAGCATTATAGATTTTTTAGAGAACATGGAATTTAACAGAATCAAATTTTTTATTGATGATATAAATAATGTAATACTTTCTAAAAACATTATTAATCATTTCATGTACCTAATTGTTAAAAAAGTTACTATTATAAGAAAATTTAATTAATAACTATAGGACAATATATTTATATGGTTTTGTTATAAAATGAAATAATAATTTCCATAAATTTAATTTTATGAAAAACAGACCTGATTAAAATGTGATTGAGACATAAACTTGTACCACTTTTATAACTTTTAGATCATAAACCCCTGAAAAAAATTAATTCAAATAAAAAATTAAATTGAATGAATATAAATAAATTTAATATATAATATATCAAAGGGGTATTATATACACATAATTGAAATAATTATCTTTATAATATAACATATATCTCAATAGAATGGAAAATTGTGATGAAATAACATAAAAAGATCATTTAAATGATGTGATGATTAATAAATGAATTGATTATTTATATAAAATTTAAATCCAAATTTTAAAGTCAAAAAAATAATCACAATACATTACACTCATAATCATATAATATCGATGATAATAAAGAAATAATATAACCCGTTGAAACTAAATTGATTAATTAAGCACTTACCAATTGGAATGATTCGTTTAAAATTAACTAGGATAAATAAATCGAAATTAAAAAAACCATAATTTGTTAATTATTAATTGTATAAAATTTAAATGAAAATTTTATACACTATATTTTAGAAATTGGTGATTAACATTAAAATAAGTCTTAATGGAAGGAAATTGAGAAAAAATTCATTACCGCATACATCCTTTTTGATAAATGTGAAATAACCTCACGTATAATGGTGTTATGAATATATTTATTTTATATAAGAACCATATAAATATTTATAATGTTATATATTATCCTCTTATGACTCGTTATCAACTATTAATTAAAAATATTTTATGATTATAATTGTTTCATGTGTTAACTACTTTATTTACTCATGAATATTTTTTCACAGATGTTCTAGTTGCTATTCCAAGGAAATTGATACATTTTCTATATAATTATGCTAAAAATGGTAATATAAAATTTCATAAATTTATATATTTTAAGAACTATTCTAGAATGTTGTACATGTAAATCGAATGGCATCACTTCAAAGAGATGGTAGTTGTATGAAAGATCGATGATATCATTTCCTTAATTAGTTAAATAGTTTAGAATTGAACAAAGAAATAAATTACTATAATTTATAACACAGAATATTTATCATATATATTCATTATTTCAATAATTATAAATATATATGTGATTTGGTGATAGAAAATAAATTACATTGGTTCCTGAGGTGGATGTTTTCTACACACATGAGCGATGGATCTGTTACCTATTTAATAGATATGGAGATTGATAAGTATTATGTATTAAAAATAATAACATCATAGTATATGATAGATAATATCGTAATTATATTGGAACAATTAATATGTAATTGAATATGGAATAAAAGGAGGTGAATGAATGAGCTTATTGAAGTCAAATGCCGCCACATAAATTACCTCATTAGATCACTTATTAAGGATTATATGGTTGGTATATTAGAAAAGGTAGAATCTCTAGAATGTGTCCAAGTATGTTAGGGAGATATTTTTGTTGGTTTTTTTTCAATCTAAATATCTTTATAGACGTGTATAAATAATTGGAGGGTGTTAAATATTATAATTTATGAGGACATACATTTTTTAAATTCCAAAAAATAGTCTAAAATGGGAAGTCAGTCTCAACCAATATTCCACCAAATAGATAAATAATTGAGTGGAGGGAGTTCAATTTGTTTTCAAACGTCCATTACAAATATAGAAACATGTTTTAAACATGATATTCTCATGTTCTATAGGTTTACGTACTTTTTCCATTTTATTTTCACCATAGTAGTTAGCAATTTATCCTATATGACTAATATATAATGTGCATTATTATATAATTAAAACCCAATAATTTTTAATATTAAATAATATTAATGGAATTAAATTTTATAGATGTTCTGAAATTTAGTTTTTATATTTTTCACCAAAATAAATAATAAATTTTTTGTAAGAAAATATTCTTTTGAAGGATAAAATTCCATTACTAAATATTTCCACTATTATTTTCTATGTGTTTATTAAAAAAAGTTATTGATTTGGTCCTCTATATATATATATATTTATTAATTAGGTTAATCATGTTCATACCCTCCAATTAAACAACAATAATATAATAGTAAAATTAAAATTATATATTTTATTGGTTGATTAAGCTCAGAGTTGTGTGTTGTATATAAGATTGAAAAAAAATATTTTCTTTTAAAATATTAGATTTTTACATTGTGAATTCCCCAATTAATATCCTTTGGGAGTGTTATAGAAATTGTATAATAAGGAATCTTTTTCATGAAGTAGGTGATGATTGATTAAATACCAAACTAACCCTTTTTAGGGTTATTACAACATGGTAAAAATGTGTCAACTCCAAAACTATTAGTATTGTTCTGATATAGATATTATTTGATGGAAAACCATCATTAAATAATTAATCAAGATTTAGGATTATTTTACTATGTTTACTCATATCCCTATGCATTTTTATGATTTTTTATAATCATAATCCCAAAAAAAACTAACTGGACCTTTCTCTAATATAGATTATGATAACCTATATATTATATATACCATATTTCATTATTTATTAGATAATGATAAACAAAATAAAATCTCTGATTATTGTGAGGAATAGTTAATTTAGGAATTTAGTTAAATAGAAAATAAAAATCAACCATTTATAAAATAAAATTAATTACAACTCCAAACCATACATTTATAGTCCCCTGATCTTCAAATACTTTACGAGACAACATGGGGCCATAAAGAAGAAAAGGGTGAGCTATTCATGAAATTATTGTAAAACCAATTTATAACATGATAATAAAAATACATTTAATTCAAAATTAAAATCAAGGTGATAAAAATAGAGTGATAATCCTAAAAATTAACGTGAATGATTGATATATGGTGATAGCATCTAGTGAACATATGAATGCGACATCAACGCTTACCATAAAATCATAAGAATAAGTAATGTATGGGAACCATTACATCTAATATATAGTTTCTAATATGACCTATCATATATAATACATGTAATATTTTGAGATTCATACAATACCAAATTCCTTGGAGGGATATATAATTGTACACCCACCCATCACATTAAAATGATTTACATTCATGTTTATTCAACATGTATCATACAAAATAAGAGAATATTTCATTGTATGTAACCCCATGAATAAGCATTGTGGGTTTAATATATAAAACTCCAAAAAAAATTTAGGATATACACATTTGGTTGAATACCCATTAGTGTAAATGGGGATGCTTATTCACTACAAAAATTATTGGCATGGAAAAAAATGTTCTAATATCAGAAAAATACAGTCTGTAAAAGATGATTCATGGAAGTGTTTACATAGATGAAAAGGTTTCATATCATTAATGTTATATCACAAGGATTGTAAAATTTATTTGTGAAAACATATAAAAATGATCAACTGGATAAAAACTAGATTAGTACAATTAATGTTCCTCAATAAAGAGGATGAATAGTGGATCCATTACCTTGAGAGGGTGCTTCTAAAAAATAGATTTGTAATATTATGATATTGAGAAAATATAAAAGGTATTTAGAGAGGGAGGGAAGAGTAAAAATATTTAGAGTTGATTTTGGGTGAATATGCGGAGGGGGGGGATTGATTCCTTATAGAAAAATATTGTTAATTTTTTATTAATTTCTAAAAATAGTTTTTGGACTCAACATGACAAAATAATAATAACCATAAACATTCAAATGATTTTTTACATGGTTTCTGATAAATAGTAAAGTATTTCAATATTTTATAAGGACATGTATTGAAATATTTAATATAACTGCCTTACTGAAGAGGAAGTCAGTAATTTTTATAAATAATGGATTCTAATACATTTAAATATAATATATATATTTTTGACAATTAATTGATGGATTCTAAAACTAATAAAATAACATCAATATGTATTATTATAAACATAAAACATATTTTCGGTCACATATTAACTGTGTAATGTTTATCACTTCAATTTTGGGCTATTATGATGTATTAATACATACTATATACTTATTCCAAAATGAATTTTTACAAAAATAAATACAATATGGAAAATTTATGAAAATATAAACTTTTGATAATTTAAATATACTAATTTTGAGAAAAAAAATCGATTAATTTTCTAAATATGTTTAATTTTATCATTAATTAAAACTCCTTATTTACTGTAAAATACTTTTTTTATATTACCACATTCTAAACCTTATCAGTTATATTGATGTAATTATTATCTATTAATAATATGTTAACTATATATTAATTATTTCAGAAAAATGAAATTATTGGAAGAATTATTTTTATGAATCTATATATTTCTCAAAAATAAAATTATGATTTCATTGTTCCAAATGTATTCATTGATAAATTATTAATTTCAAAGGGAAAATTATAATCGTTAATTCATTAAAAGTAAAATATATAAAATCTCATTTATATGGAAAAGATAAATAACCCCTTATTACACTAGTGTATGCTCATAGGGTAATGTGTTAGATGGTTATCCTTTATGGGAGTGGTGAAAAAACTTGGTTTGGGTCATGATCTTGATAATCCTGAACTTATACTATAAAAAATTTCTCTCAAGATTTTGTGGATTAATCTTTGTTTGGGATTCTTCAATGTCCAGAACATATGATTCCATATTCGTATGAATCAATGATAATTGAGCATCATAGAATATGATCCTTCTAGTTTAGTCTATAGATCCCTACTTATGTGTAAATTATATATTATTACAACCCCTAATTTATGATAATCAGATCTATCACTATAAAATGACTATATTATCAATGGTCAGGATGATAAATGGAAATTTATATTCAATAGGATATATATTATAATTGGTCCAAAATAACAAAAGTAGTTTATATATTTTCAATAACTATATTACTTAATAGGTTATTTATTCAATACAAATTATATGACACTATAAATTTTTTGGTCATTATAGTGTATGAAAATTTTTACTCATTTAATTATAATGTTAATAAAGTGGTTTTATAAAAATATTATTCCAACTTATAAAATATAAAAATAAGACACATGAAAGGAAAATTATATTCAATATTTAATTTCTCTCATTACAATGGAGATCTTGTCCTAAATTATCTTACTTTATGAAATCTCAATATCAATGTAAGTTTGAAGTTTGGTAAATAATATATTACATCTTACCTAAATAAACTTCTAGAGAAAGGTCCTAAGACCATTCCATTAATTGGGGATATTATATATGGTGTTAATCCAAAATCCCATCCCATTCAAAATTAGGGAAGGGGTACAAAATATCATGGAATTTTAAGTTAATAAAATTATCATCCTTCATAAAATGTGTTACCCATAGACCATATTATATGTATGGAATATATATACATGTAAAAAAATTCACAATAATGTTCACCACCCATCAAAGTAGTGCCCATGAACAAATAAAATTCAGTCAAAACAACCAACATTATTTTTTTAAATATGAATAATAAAAATTAAAAAGAATAACTTAACAATAAGTAATATCATTTTCAATTGTATAAAATAATAAACTAAATCCTTAATACATTAATTTAATACATTATCCTGAGGTATTAATAAATAAAAATGAAAATAATGATTTTAGAATCTTAATTGATAATATAAGTTACTTTTTAGGATAGGTTTCTAGTATCTAGAATAACTATTGATAAAAACATTTCACGTTGAAAAAATGGACACTATAATCTATGTAAAATGTATAAAATACTATCACTATATACAAATAATTTAAGATTGAATATTTTTATGAAATTCAAAATTTTAATCTATAATTTGTCAAGAATTATGAAATTTTATTCCTTTTAAGGAGGAATGTTTTAATGAAAGCAATGTGTTGGTTTAACACAAAAAACAACCAATGTTAACATTAAAAATATATTAAAAAATTAAACTAGAGTTCCAATGACACTTTTTTTTCAAAAAAAACATTCTAATAGTGCATGATAAGAATATATGTGTGACATAATTTCATTCGATATAAATAAACATTTTTTCGTATCACCATTTATTCAACCAAAAAATTGTGTAAATCTTGGATCGTTGGCTTTTAACACAAAAGGATTATAATTGGAATACATATTTTATCATTTCATTATAAGGTAACTATTTTAAAAGAAATTTTTTTTAATAAATAATGATCACATTACTATAACCATAATCCAATATTTCTATTTAAAAATATGGATAAAAATAAGAAACAGGAAACATTGGCTAAAGAAAATACATTATTACACCCCGTGATTAATAATTTGAGAAATAATAATGTTAATTTTATTATTTTAGGTTTCATACATGAACATGATATGATACATTAGCATCCAATCCAAAAAACTAATTTAATATTTTCATAATTTTATGTTCAGAATTGGAAAATTAACATTAAAATACAGACCATATTTCATAAGTGTTAAAAAAAATTTCTAAATGATAATAATTAACGAATTTCTTCTACAAAAGATTGTAATATGTGGTTCTTTTGTTTTTATAGTAAATCAACTATGATTTTGTTGTATGTAGTTTGATGAAATATAAAGCCACAAAAACTTGGTGATATCAGATACATTGTACGATATCATGAAATAATGATTGTTGACGATCATTAGGTTTTGAGAAATCCATATCAATATAGTGGTATCTCATTTGGAAATTTTAATGTTGACCAACCCATAATTTAGGGTATTTTAGAGAATTGAAACTACCATATTTGTATCTATTCCATTAAGAAAAAGGCTTACTATAGCAATGAAAATCAGGGAGACATTATGATATGAAATCAAAATATAGTTGTTTCTTAGGGTATTTTGGATTACATGGTGGTCATAGGTTCAATGGAAATGGGGATTGGACTCATTCCATGCCAAGTAACATTATATTTTTTCATGAAAAAAAAACAATGTATAATATGCTGCAAAAAACATCTGAGATAATAGTTTTTTTTAACTTGTGAGAGATTAAAAAATCTATATTTATGAATATTGAAAATGATGGTATGCAAGTATAGTTAAAATATATCCTTAGATAATGAACATACCTTGGAGTAATATTTTTTGGTTGTTAGGTATTCTAGAATGAAAAATTAAATGGGATACTTTATCATATAGGAAGTCATTTTCAAAATCATTTTTCATATTAGAACACTATTCCAATAAATGGTAATACTATGATTTGGATGGTAATTATTTCATCCTTAAAGAATTGTTTTTGGATTGATTCCACACCGTAAAAGATGTCAAATGTGATTTCACGACTACATTTTATGTTTTTAATTATTAACTTCTCATCAGTTTTGACATATTCTTTTGTCTCAAAATGATGTTAAATAGTTGATATTTATATGAATATAATCCAAGGGATAATTTTATAGTTTATTAAGTTTAAATTATTTAGTTATATATATATTTATTTTAATTTTAGATCAATTTATTGAAAATGGATGGATATGGATATTAAAAAAGAGTATAGATTTATACACATAAGAAAGGATATTTGGATAGTAGGGAAAATTAAAGAATAAATAAGGGAAAGAGAGAAGGTTATAGATTATTGTGAACACATGTAATTGAAGAGGATGTTTTCTCTAGATTTAATTTCATTTATACAAATGTTTTTAGGGGATTATATACTTAATATACATGAGAATTTTAAGCAATAGAGATGGGGGCTTGATGCATGATACCCTTTTCTAGTTAGTGTCATTTCTTCTACCATAATTTTATTTATAGAAGAATTTTTGTAAAAAATCTATTATTTTTTAACCATATTATAATGTATTGGGTGAAATATAGTAAGTGTTCATTTATGATGTATGATTTGTAAAATTTTTATAAATAATGTAATCTTTGTCTAGTAAGTAGTAGTTATTAGGTTCTGATTCAACATTTCTTTTTAAATACACAGTTAGTAACTATTTTATCATATACCATGAAGAAATTACAATACAAAATAATTCCACACATAAAGCCTATTTAGTTTTTATTTATGTTCATTAGGATATAATATTCGGTATTAGAGACATTGGATATTTTGTGGTGTTTTTTTACTAAAATTATCTATCATAGAGAATGACGTGAATGGAATTGGAGTAGTATAATTTAATGGTTTTATTTATTAGGTGTGGAAGAATAATATGAAAACTCATTTATAACCACAAATGATTTATTTTTACACTCCTCAAAATAATTTATTCATTTAAGTGATACTATGAAATTTTAATGACTGAAGAACATAAGATATTACTAAACAATGATTCCAATTCTTATAATTTAATGTATGGAACACTGTTAAATAATATATATATATATAATATGTCATCAACAATGGATATGGTTATTTTGTAAAATATTTTTCTTATCTATTAAGGTATAAAAAATTTAAATAGGAAATGATTTAGGTTCTTCAAAATAATGTTTTTTTATTTGAATATGATTTTATGAGAATGTTATGATTGTTTCTTCAAACATACTAGCAATGTTTGTATAGATATTAGTATACTTGTTCATATGTCAAAAAAATTTGACAATATAAAGAATATTATATTTATATTAAAATCTTTTTATAATTAAAATGTAATCTCTTATTAAATTAAATAATGGGATCTTTTGTCTTAATAATTCATACAGCAAGCTGGTGGAATATTATATTTAATGAAATATAAAATTTTATTTGGAAAATTCATAGATAATCATGTTACTGAAGAGAATAAAACTTCATGGGATCTGAGTGATGATTTTTTATCTATTTTGAAATGTATGTTTAATATTTTCCAATTAACATCTAAGGGTTCGCTAATTTTAGCATTCATTCATTATAGAAATGATTGAAGCATCATTTTAAGGTCACCATAATTATTAAATGGACAATATTGGGTGATTTTACTTAATAAAAAAAATAGAATTGTTTTCTTCATTTTACAGAATCATAAATATTGAAATTGAATTGGAAAATAAATATAGATAAGAGTATAGATATGTAAATTGAAACATGATATTGAATAATATATTTTAGAATATTTTTAATCAATTTTTATCTCAAACATAGAATATAATTTAATATATATATATGACAAATTAAAAACTAATTAAATATAGAATGATCCATTAGTGGGAGTTATTAATATAAAATTTGAATAAAAATGATATCATTATTTCATTTATATATAAATTAATAATAATAATAATTTAATAGTGTATACATCTATGATTTCCCATGTGGAAGACTTGGATCCTTTTTGTGTATCAAAAAACAATCCATTTGGAAGTTTAAATTTTAATTTACCCTATAAAATGATTAGAAGAATAAATTTTTTATTATATCTTTATTCTAAATATAATATTTTTACCCTTGGAAATAAATTTTAGAAATTAGGAGATAGTTTAACTCGTCATGAAACAAAATATTTATATAATTAATATCATTTATTCATATTTGTGAAAAAATAAATATCTAAAGAATAGATTTTTATATAGAAATTATTACCTCACAATCGTGACTAGAACATATAGTTTAATGTTATAAAGATTAAATCTTCATCCATGTTCTGGGACATAGGTCGAGCTTTTATTGGGTTAATATTTTTTTCTGTACCCTCAAACTCTACACATGTTTACAAGTTTGGGTAAAATACCTCCCTCTCATTCTTTGACACCATTTCACTACAAAGGAGAATGAATAAGTGTCTAAAGTCCCATCCTAGGAGTCATATCCAAAGTTAGTAATGATGTTGAAAGTAACATATCCCCAAATCTGTGACATTTGTCTATGATGAATGACTCATTATTTCAGTTTTCTGCAATATTGTATTCATCTTCTTGTAATACCCAACCTAAAACATTATATAATATTGAGTTTATTACAACTATATGTGACTTTACTTTGAGCATATTTTCATGTTTTTTGGTTTGAGTAATTACACAATCATTAATACATAACATCCCATAATCATACAAGAGGATACTACCAAAATAGTATCTATTTATTTAAAATATTAAAAATTTAAAACAAAACATTATTTAATTTTCCTGATAAAAAATATTATTGGCTTTTTACTTTATCTTAACCATCTTTATAACCTATGGAATACATTTCTAAAACTAGGTATGAGCACCAAAATCTCATTATGGGATATGAAATAAGTAATGAAACTGTTAGTCCATGTATATTCTAAACTCAGGATTACATTTTCATAGAATCATAATTTTTACTGATAAAATAATGTTCCTCATGAAATCATAATATTCCTGGAAATACCTATTTTAAATCAAAAATCCAAATGATAGCATTTGGTATCCATATAATACTTTCATTGTAGCTTTCACATCTACATAAAGAGTAACCATCATGGTTAAGTTTTTAATACCAATCATTGTATATTCATTAAATATATTTGGTGAACCCCCATCGTTTAACTTCATATCATTACCCAATTAATTGGAAAGTTATAATGGGCTCACCCTCCCTTGGTTTATCCCAGAACCACCCATATTCATAAGTAATCCTGAGGACCAAAAAATAAGCATAACACATAAATCATGCATAAATTAAAAATAACATTTCCACATAGAAATCACAAGATATAATTTCAAGATATTTTCATAATAAATATATTATAAAATATATATATATATTAAAAAAATTCAAAGGTGATATGGTATTTATTTTCCATTTAAAAACATTATGTCTTATAGAGGAAGCTAAATATCAAATAACAATGATGGTGGAAAAGAATTCATTGTCACCGTACATTCTAAAAAACATTCCATTTTTCATTTTGTATGGAAATTAAAACAATACATATAAATGAAATAAAATATATGTTTATTAAAGCTCGTTACACATGTAAGAGTCAAACTATATAATGAAGATGTAGAAATTTAACCCATGGAATTGAAATTGGGTTTAGAAATTCCCTAACCCCGAGTCTAACATCTCTCGCACATTCATTTTATTCTTGAATAATAAACATATGTTAATTTATAGGGTCCTTATAACCCCTTTCAACATTATTATTCAATTTATATAACTTATTACCATGTAAGAGTAATTATAAAATTATATTAGTTCATGTCTTATGTTTTGACGATATTCGGTACTTGAATTGAAAATAAACTTGGAATGATGTAAAATGCCTATGTAGTGATAAGTACACTATCTAGAGAATTTAAAAAAAGTCATAAATATATTATATATTCAATATATATATATATAATCATTTTATAAAAACTAGAAACACCATTCATGGAGACTGTATGTTGTACGTATGCTTGAATGTAATTTTTGTTTTCCTATATTATTAAAAGCAGGAATTTAAATTAAATCTATATAAATATGTATACATATATAATAAAATTATATTATAATTTTTATTTCCATCACATCTTATATTTTTACTACAACAACTATTAATATATTATATGTAATGTGTGACTGAATCACATCATTTTGAGGAGGCATAGTCCACACGTCCCCAAATGAAGTTATCGTATAACAACAATTTGGAAAGCATGAAGGTCTGTTTAATTTAAAATTTTAGAATGTCAAGTTTGTTATAATATACCTATTTAAATATCATTTTACCTGAATAATTGTTTTAATACCATCCATGATGGTGGTAATAAAAAAGGAACAAAACATTACTCACAAATGCGATTAGCCTGTATAAAATGGAAAACATTTCATTTCATTTAATATGAGGATGTGAGAAAATAAATGGATATGAGATATTACCTTGGAAAAATAAAAATCCAATATGTACAAGATTATGGATTTACCATGCATTTATGGATGAAATCGGTGAGTAGAATATAGTAAAATGAATGAAATTAAGATAGGTACTTTGAGAAATGTACATCTGGAAGATCCCATCCTTGAATGAAACTTGAGATCCTTGGACCTTGTTCATAGATGAGAAAAATAGAACGTAGACATGTGGATTGTGAGGAGGAAAATATTCCGGAGATATTTAATAAGATACAAGGATTTTGTTGTCTAAATTTTTGTGGCTGGAGTGGTGGTATTTATTCTTGAGGATAGGTGTGTTCAAGGGATTAATTTATTGATTATTTTATATTGAAATCAAACCATATTGAGGTGGAATTAAAATCTATGATATTATATTTTATTAATGTTTCTTATTTATTTTATGGCCAAGGAACATTAAAAAATAATTTTTCTATTCTGATTCCAAATTTTAAATCGACTTTAACTAATTTAATTCGTTGAATTTGTAAAATTATAATTAAAATTAATTCCAGAAACAAAAATAAAAAGCATGTTTTTTATATAAGACATTCAAAAGATTGTAATGTTTGAATATATAATTTGAATTTGAAGTTTATTCCAATGTCAAAAATTAGATTAAATGTTAAAAAAATAATATTAATTTACATTAATCCCAAATAAATGTATAATACAGAATTTTAAAAAAAAATTATATGAAAAAGATGTTTTGAATTAAAATGTAATATTGTTTTACTATTTATTAAAATATGAATGAAATCAGAAAATTAACAAAAATATATCTAACCAAAATTTTCATATCCTTCATTATCATAAGATGTTTATTTTTTAAAATATAACATATAAATCAATTAAAAACAATATTTAAAATGGGATCTCCATCAAGAGGATGTAAAACTACATTTTTAAATATTATATATTTTATGCTTAAATTTTGATTTATTCTTATTTTAGGCCCACAAAATTTATTGGTAGAAATATAAAAAAATAAACATGTAGAAACATAATATAGTTAGTTCTGTTCATTTTCACCAATTATTTGGACAGACGATAACTAAAATTTAAAATAATAATATTTATAATGTATTTATTTCGGTATGACTCAGTCTTGTTAGCAAGATAAGATTTCAGAGAAACCCATTATTGCTTGACTGGTATGCTATCAGATATAGTTTCACCATTATTGTAAAATTAATTACTAATTCATTAATATTAATAAATATTAAAGAATATAAACTTATAACTACCTATTATGTACCAACTTATTACACAACACTTTTTCTATGTGGTCTATAATCAATACTGGTTGTTTCTCATAAGAGAGATTTTTTTTCAGGAGCTACTTCTGGACCCAAAACATTTGATAAATCTGGCATATAATTTCATAACATTGATACAAGAATAATATTTTGTATCTGGGACAAACATAGAGGTAATGTTTCTCAGTAGGAAACTGATTTAACATTCTCCTAGATTTCCTAGGGTCCAATGAACTATTGACTCAGTTTCTCCAACTTACCAAAATACATCACACGATTTTTAGGAGAATCATTGAGAAATACATGATCACCTATCTCAAAATAATGATCCTTCCTACAATTATCCACATAACTTTTATTGCAACTCTAAGTTGTCCTCGGATGCTTCTGAATTGACTGATATTCTTTCCATCTCTTCTACGAGTTCTGTTCCCATGAACTTCCTTTCACATACTTCATCTCAAAAGCAGGATTTCGACACTGCTTTCCATATAATTCATCAAATTCTTCCATCATTATATAGGACTGAAAACTATTATTACAAGAAAAAATTACCAAATAAATATGTTGATCCTAAATTCCACGGTAGTCCTTTGAACATGCTCATAAGATATCCTACAATGGCTTAATTGTTTGTTTTGTCTGCCAATCATATTTAGGATAAAAAGTTATACTAAAATTTAATTCATTTCCCAAGAACTTCTAAAGGACTTTACTAGTGTTAGGTATAAACCTTGGAACATTTTATATACAATGGATAGATTAACTCCATGAAACCTTAATATGTATTTAATATACAACTAATAAAGTTTATCTAAATATAGATTATTTCTAATATGAAAAAATGAGAAGACTTAGTCAATATATCAACAATAACCAATATTGAATTATTACCTCAAGAAGTCTTCTATAATCCCAATACAAAATACATAAATATATTTTCACATTTCCACTTTGGAACTAGAAAATTAAGAAGAATCCACTTTAGTAAATTTCATTCTTCTTTAACCTTCTGACAAGATAAATACTTCATACAAAAGTTATCAATATCTTTTTTCATTCCATAGAACTAGTAAAACTCCAGAATATATCATTACATCATAGTACTACTATGATGGACAAAAATAAAAGAACTAGAAGTTTCACATAACTACACTTTCTTCAAATTTGGATCAAAAAGCACAAATAACTTCTTCCCAAATAATAAAACACAATAATTATCAATGTTAAATTATGGTAACATACCCCTCTGAACCAATTATACCATTTTTAGAAACTCACTATCTTTATGCTATAATTTTTTAATTCTATCTAAAAGAGATGATTTCACTAACACCTAAAACAAAATAGAGGAATTTCCTTCAGCAATAACCTCCAAAAAAATTCATCAAATCACTATCCAAAGGATCATGTTCTAAACATTACATGGTTAATGTTGAATTACATTTTCTACACCATGATTTGTCCACATTTTTTTTTCATTTCCTAGATGGTAATGAATCATGAGATCATTGTCCTTGATTAATTCAATTCAACTATTTTATATCATGTTAAATTCATTAGGAGTGAATATATACTTCAAAATGTTTTTATCTGTATATATTTCAAAAAAAATCCATATTAAAGTTTCCTCCATGTTTTTGTAGAAAAAACAACAACATCTAAATCCAAATCATGTGTACAGTAATTTACCTCCTGATTTTTCAACTGACATGAAGCATACAAAATTACTAATACATTCTATAATTGGACATAACTATGTATATTCAATGAACCATACCTATAAATAATAAATTTAGAATTTTTGAATGGTAATTTCAATACTAGAGAATTCACCAGTATTCTTTTCAATTCCTAAAACAAGCATTACATTTTCTTTCTACAAGAACTAAACAAATTTTCAAGTTATATTATAAAATGGGATAGATAACTATGAAATATTTTCAAAAATCCATTTAAAATAGCTATTTAAACTAAGAAAAAATTGAATCTCTGTAATATTTGTGGGTTGTGAACATTCATCAATAACATTATTTTAAGAAGGATCAATAGTTATGATATCTTTAGAAACAATTTGGCCAAAAAATGAATTTTTTTGTTAGAATAACTGACACTTTCTAAATTTCCCATATATTTAATTTTCTTTTAATGTTTTCATGTAAACACATAAATGATTTTCATACGTCTATTTACTTTTATAATATATAAAAATTTCATAAAAAACACAACAATAAACTTATATAAGAACTCATAGAATATTTTATTCATATGATCTATGAATACAATAGGAGCACTAGTTAACCCAAATGGAATGACTAAAAATTAATAATGACAATATCTAGTACAAAACATGGTCTTCAGAATGCTATATTACTTTAGATTCAACTTATGGAACCCTGATATCAATTCATCATTCGAAAAATATTTTCCTCCAAGGATCCAATCAAAAAAATAATTGATATGAGGTAAATGATACTTATTCATATAAATGTTGTAATTCATCGTACTATAATCATTACAATGTATCATTAAACCATATTTATGTTTCAGAAATAAGACAATATCACCACATGTTGATGTGTTAGGTCTAATGAAAACATTATCTAATAACTCCTACAATTGATTCTTTAAATCTAAACGTTCAATATGATCCATTTGGTAAGGGGATTTTGAAATTGTATTTTCATTAGGAACTAAATCAATAGTAAATTAAACTTCCGGATGAGGGGTAATAATAAGAAACTCTTTAGGAATAACATCAAGATACGCATTTACTTCAAGAACATCATTAATCTATATAGTTCCTTTATTTTCATCAATATGTGGAAGATGAAATTCCTTTCCATATTTTTATATTTTCTCAACTTCATCATATTTTATCAATGGTATGGGTTTATTATTAGATAAAACTGTTAGTAATTTTAAGAAGAAACATATTTATCTCTATAATAAAGCTTATTATGGTAAAAAAAATCTAATCCATTCCTAGAATAATATGTAACTCTACTTGAGTGAGAAAAGGTCTATTGGTTTATTCATTCCATGGATATGGATAGAATTATTCTTATAATTTCTTTTTTCATTAACATTTCCCCCATGTGGTTTCACCATAAGTATAGGTTTCATTTCATGAGGTGAAACTTCTAATTTACTATAAAATTTATCAAAAATGAAAGAATGTGTAGACCATGAGTCACACAACATATTTCCATCATTTTAGTAAACATATAATGTACCTAATACAACATTATTTTATGGGCCAACATCTAAAAAAGTAATTTCAAATGATTTTACAATACATTTGTAATTATAGAATGGCTTCTTCCCTTATTCGAGTTATTTATAAAAACTCATTTTTATAATGACCCATATCACTACACTTAAACAGTTTACTAACCATAAATCTGATTTTGTCTTACCACTACCATTATATTCATCAGTTTAGTTATGATCCTTTGGCCCCATTTTACCATATCAGTTGGACTTACCAAAATTAAATAGGCATTCTCCTGTGTGTTTTTACCACAATTTTCAAATACTGTCAACTTAATTTTTTTATCATCAATATTTTTTGATAAATCTATCCCTTTATATTTCTGATTTTACCACTTATTCATCATTTTTTTAAAGAATACATGACCATCGGAAAAATATATTTCCACCTTCTCTACTCATCGAACATGTTTTTTGAAACATTAAAACTCACAGGAACACAGTGCCCATCGATACTTTTTCCTTAATCCTGAGAAAAAATGATAATTTTACTATTAAGATCCTAGATGAAATTTGGAGAACACCTTGATAGCCGAGTGAATTTATCTTCGTAAGTAGCCACTGAGTCATCCTCAAGCTCAATTCCATGAATTGTTTTCCAATCCTATGTCTAACTGCCATCTGAGAAAATTTCTGATGGAAAATATTGTTGAAATCATTCTATTCTAGAACATAAATCTCCTCATTATCAAAAATATTTTTAACCATAGACCACCACTGATCGGCCACCCACTCAAAATAGTAAATAGAAATACTAACTTTTTGATTTTCTGAAAACCCCATTACATCAAAAAATATTTTCTATGTCTTTTCATAAATCATTCTACTAGCTTAGATTAATATGATCTTCTAAATGATAGAGAATGAAACCTTTTGAAATGAACCACTACCAACATGTTCCTCTATTGTTAAACTGGATGATTTTGTACATGGATACCCCTACCATTTATCATATAAGCCATCAAATCCCCAACTAAAACAAACCATTTAGTTCAAATTCCAACCATCTCAGGTTGCTAGATTGGATGTCTATTTTCTTCAGGATGTATTCATAGCACAGGTACCATATTTCCTTTATGGAAAACCATTCTGAACAAACATATAATATATGAATCAACATAGTAATCATAAAATTCCAATTCATTTCAACTTGACCATAAAATAAGTAACATTTAGGAACAATTTATTAAAAATATAATAACACAACAACTTATCAAAAATGACCTCTTATAACAACTATAAGGCCACAGAAAAAAACATTACATAATCTTGATTTTAGTTATGAATTTTCATGATTTTACAATGAGTTTATTTTCATTTAATATAATTATATAATTATTCCATATTTAATAAATAACATCCCATAATAAAACAAGAGGATTCAACCAAAATAATTTCCATTTTTCCTAAAATATAATACATTTCAAATAAGACATGATTTATGTTTCTTGATAAAAAAACATCTTGATTTATTTCTTTCAATTAGCCATACCTATACCCTATGGAAAACATTTCAAAAACAATAGATGATCATAAAAATCATAGAAAATTATATTTAATAAGGAATGAAACCATTAGTTCATGAATATTTTATACTCAATAAAATATTTTTACAATATCTTATTTTTTCACCCATAAAAACCATACCAGATGCAACCATTATATTCCTAAAAACCTCATCAAAATATATTATCTAAAATAGAACTTATGTAATCCATATCATACTTACTGACTGACTGACTGAAAATTATTTTTTATTATAAATAAAGACACTTTTGAGGTCAAAGTGAGAAACCATAAGATCCAACAAGCTCCCAACAACGGCAAACATATGATCAGAAACAACCTTATCGAAGCCAAAGCAGTGACTGCTAACTCCAACGAAGGACCAATCGATGATCTCATGCAAGCATGGTCCCTCCCAATGTCAAGCCATCCCCCCATATCCACCACATCTCAAATGGCCTGCAGAGGAAGAAGCATCACACTCTAGCCCATATGAGCTGAACTAACCCTTCCACATTAATCACACAATAAGATTGGTAACTCAACAAAGAATAAGATAGAAATAAGTAAAATAAAGTCATTGAAAACTAGTTGAATCCTACTAGAGTCAGAGTCTCTAACAAGCCTCCAGGATAAATTATACACCTACAGAAGAGGATCCCCCCTTATCATGTCATCCATGGTAGAAGTCAGTTTGTTCCAGACCTGCATATACTCCTCAAGTCCGATCAACCCCTTATTGAAGCCTCCAACCAGGATCGTGTCCTGTTTATCAACCCAAATATATTGTTCCTCATTAAGCTCCACTTCAAGATTCCTACCCATCATCTTGGATTCATCCTCTTCTGAGGCGTTGAGGAATAACACCTGATCTGTCACCAAATCACCCGAACATAAGACCAAATCCGGGGAAAGGACAAGTTGTCCAGGTGACATTAGACTGATCTCCTTTTTCAGTTTCTCAACCAAGATATTCTTTGTAGACCGGGTATTCATAGGAGGAGTTAAGGAGGAGTAATCCTTCCTACCCCTCCTCCCTCTCTTCCTACTGATACCCCTCGAACTGACTTCTGCTTCTAAGAAACATCTACAGACCACGCCCCATTCAGATTCCCTTCCACCATCTTCAACCACTTCCTCATCCATGGCAGCTGAATCAGTTCTGAGTTCCTCCTCTGCCAGCCTCTAGTACCTGTTACTCAAGACTACATGATTTCGGACAAGAGAAATAACCTCTGGCAGGAAGGCAGGCCCCGACCCCCCTGCATCTCCAAGGCTAGTCTGGGACTGAACCTTCAAACCATTCCCTATCATTTGGCTAGGGGCGGTACCCAGATCAGTCCCCACCCCACTGGTCCCTTCCTTCCCCAGGACACAATCATCGCCACCTCTTGATCCCTCCAGAAAAACAGGTTGATCAAAACCCCTACCCATATATTGGAGCTGGAGATTCTGACCCTCCGAGCCCCTGGCCAGAACACCTATTGCCTCCATTCTGGTAGTCTCACCTGTAGGCAGGGGGAGCCGCTCCGATGTCCCAGCCGCAAGACCCTGCACCTCATTCCCCATGCTGCTAAATGCCTGCGAAACACCCAAGCCCTTATTGGGGCCTTCTACAACCACCTCCCCCTGAGGTTCCAAAACATTCAATCTCTCCTTTACCACTGTACCTGCAGAACCCGCTCTCCCCGAGTCAGTATGAACCACTACCGACGCATTAGTATAACTGGGAAACCCCACCCCTGGTTGTCTAGGATACCCCTGGTCCTAGACACACCGAAGTGCCTCAATATGTTCACTGGTATCCGAAGGCACCTCTCGTGACCTCAGTGTGTGCGCAACAGGATCACTTCCATTTCCAGGATTGGCTCCCTTGCCCTCAGCCTGACCCGAGTCACCCTTTCTCACCGAGGAAGTGCCAGCCATAACCACCGAAGTCCTTTTGCGGCACTCCTCAACGCGGTGGCCCAATCGATGGCAGAAGACACAGAACAAAGACCAGGATTCATAATAGATGCATTGCATGTACCTGTATTGGCCTTCGATCACAACCCATACCTTGTCAGGTGTAGGGCGGATAACTCCATTTCAACACAAATTCACGCAACAATTGGGTGCACCAAGTAATCGGTCTTCCAATCCGTACAGAGGAAACGACCTATAGAATTACCTATTGATCGGAGGAGAGCTGGATTATGAAAGGGAAGCGGTAACCCTAGGAGCTGAATCCAGATTGCTGACGATGAAGAGTCATGATTCATGTTCAAATCAAACGTCCATTGAGGTAAAAAGAATGAAAAACATCTCACGGATCTGCTTGTACGAGACCAGGCCTGTGCTAGGTCGTCTTCGTCCGCAAGACAAAAAAGAATTTGGCGTGGTCCAAAGAGTCCCACAATAGCACGGTGACCTAAACCCCATTCCTGGTTCACATACCTCTTGAACATCTCAACCGAAGGTCTACGCCGAGTGAACTTTGCGACCAGGGCCGTAGAAAGAAGTGATGAAGCTTCAGAAAATTCTTTGTCCGAAACCGGGACAACTGGATGTTCGTTGCAGATTCCAGGTACCCTTGGAGAGACATCGATGCTGGGGAGGAGAGGGCTTCTCTTTGGTATAACCTCCCGAGAAGGAAGATCCTGCCCCTCCCCCAGAAGGGGAGGGGCCGTCGCCACCGCCATGAATCTAGGTCATCGCCGTCGAAGGGTTACAGAGCACCCGAGGTCATGCTTCACATGGATAATGATTATTGATTCTGATGACTCTATCCATTTCCATCCCATATCATAAATACATTGTAGCTTTGAAATATATATAGAGAGTAACATTGATTTTTACGTTTAGAAAACACATCACAGTATATTAATTAAAAATCATAGTATAAACCCTATAATTTAACTATATCTCATTACCCATTTTATTTGTAGCTATTATGGGCCCACCCTCTCTCATTTTTCTATGGAACCACCCGTATGCGTATGAAAATCCCATGTACCAAAACATAAACATAGCATATAAATCATCCATATATGAAAAACATAAAATTTCCACATTGGAATTATAAGATATCATTTCACGATATTGAAATAAAAATTCCCTCATTAAAACCAATTTTAACACAAAAATAATAGAAAATAGAATATGGTATTTATTTTCTTTTTAAAATCATTAAGGCTTATAGTAGATTCCAAATATCACATAATGGTTATGAAGGAAAAGAATTCATTATGTCCATTTATGTTAAAAAAATTCCTTTTGTAGTTTTTTATGGAAAGTAAAAGAGTATATAAAAATGAAATAAAATAAAATATATTCAAAATTCACTTCATAAGTAAGAGTTTAATGAAATTATCATGATGTATATATTTAAACCAAATAATGTAAATTGGTTTTAAAAATTCTATTAGCTCAAGTCTCACATGTCACGTACGTTCGTTATCAGCCTGAATAATAACTATAAGTACATTTATGCACCATTGAAAACATTTTTCAGGTTTATTATTCATTTAATATCACTTATTATCTTGTTATAACAATTATATAATTATTTATGTTAATTTTGTACGTTTTGTTGATATTTGGTACTTGAGTCGAAAAGGAACTTGGTTTGCTATAAAGAGTCAATGTGTTCATAATTCCATTACCTCCAGAATATAAATGATATAAATATTTTAATAAATAGAGATATAAATATTTATAATAATTTTAGAAGAAAATAAAAAAACATTTTTCATGGATACAATTTTTCGTACGTACACATGAACACTATTTTCAATTTTCCTATCGTATTGAAAGAAATTAAATAAAATTCATATTAATATGTATACATATATAATATCTTTATGTTAGAATTAATATTTCATTTATAGAATATTTTTTTACTAAAACAATCATGAATACATTACATGTGATGTGTGAACGAATCGCATAATTTTGTGGAGGCGACAGTCCACACATCCCCAAATGAAGATACTATATAAAAACAACATAGAAAGAATGAATTTATGTTTAATATAACATTTAAAAAATATTAAATATGATATAATGTACAAATTTATGTGTTATTTAAAATGAATAATAGTTTTAATACTATCCATGAATTTTGTAATGGAAAAGTAACAAAAACATTATTCACGGAGGCGATTTACAGGAATACCTTTTAAAACAATTTTGTTTCATTGAATAAGAAAAGTTGTGGAACAAAATGAATATGAGATATTAAATTAGAAACTGGACAAAATAGTATGTACATGATCTTGGAGTTATCATACATTGATATATTAAGGAATTTAGGTTAAATTAGCAATGGAAATGAAATTAAGAGATATACAATGAGGAAATTACCTCATGAATATCCCCTCCATGAAAGACCCATGAAGACCTTGGAATTGGTATTTTTAGTATACCATCGGATCATGGACATGGGTATAGTGATTATAAGTGTTTTCGGTAGGTACTAAAAGATCTAAAAGGTTTTCATTGTTAAAATATGTTGGTGGATAGGTGGTATTTATACTTGAGGATATGTGGGTTCATGTGACTAATTTATTAATTGTTTTATATTAAAATCTAACCATAGAGAGGTGGAATTAAATTCCATTATTTTTTCATGAAATTAATTTTATATATACTGGTTAGGGTCTATCCACACCTCAACCAACTTTTAAATTTTTTATTTTATATGTAAGTTACGAATTTATGTTTTAATTTTATCCATTATCATAATTTTACTTGTCCTATGGTAAATAATTGTTTTACCTTGGTAACTATTTTATAACCTAAATATAGATTGTCCTTAAAATCCAATTTGGAATTTTTAATCCAAATATGGAATCCATATTACCTAATTATTTTCACATATTTGGGGAAATTTATTTTCAAATTAATTCTACAATAAAAATAAAAATATGGGTTTTAAAGTGAAACGTTCAAAAGATTGAAAAGCTTTTATAACTAATTTCAAATTTAAATTGATTAAAATGGCCAACAATGTGTTAAATGATAAAAAATATATATATTATTTTAAACCTGTAAAAATAATAATCTACATATTTCAATTAATTTTATGAAAAAATGTTTTGAATTAAAATGCATTATTTTTATCTATGCATTAAAATATGAATGTTATCAGAAAAATTTCAAAATTATATCAAAAATAAATAGTGATTTCCCTATTTCAAATATGAAGTTTATTTTTTCATATAAAACATATAATTTTGTTAAAAATATATTTAAATGGGGTTTTCATCAAAATGAAGTAAGACTACCATTTAAAAATATTTGATCTTTTATGCCAAAAATTTTGATTTCTTCTTAATTAACATTAATAAAATATATCAGAAGAAATTAAAAACCATTAATAAACACGTGTTATCATAATATAGTAAGTTATCTTTATTCAATCCAATACTACAACTAGATGATAAATAAAATTACAAATAATAATATTAATAAATTATTATTTTTTTAGTATAACTCAGTGTTGTCTGCAACATAAGATTTCAAAGAAACTTGTTATTGTTTTGCAGGTACTCTATAATATGCAGTGTCCCCTTTAAGTTGAAATGAATATGTAATTCTTAAATATTAATAGATATGGAAAATGTAGTATTATATAATTACCTAGGATTTTACACTACGTTTTCCCAATATTGAAATTTTTGTACTAACAAAATTATTATTTATTAATAGATGGGTTGATTATGAAAAAAATTGATTGATCAGCCAAGTTAAAATGTTCTTTATTCATGTATTTCTTGATCACACAACTTCTAATCATATAACATAAATTAGTTGGTTTATCGGTGTGGTTGGGATAAAATATTGTTTGTAAAATGAAATTTTTTTCACCAACACACCATGAGTAGTTCATTGAGTATATTTTGTGGGTTTTCTCATAGTACAAGGTTTTTCAGTATATGTGTTGTGCATGGAATGTTGTAGAATACAACATGAAATTCCATATTAAATGGAATGATCTAATAAAGAAGGCATGTGAATATCTTGTGTTTCATACACTATGTTCTTGATAATATATATCATTTAGTTTGATGATACACAACTTTTGGTGTCGTATCAAGTAGAATACATTCACTTAGTGAAGGTATTATATGAATTTTGGGAATTCAAAATTAGATGACCATGTAGGATTGAAATGATTAATGTAGATGCTCAAAATACAAGTGGGGGGAGAATTGTATACATTAAAAAAATTCCATTGGATATTTTAAAGATGGTAATTATTACAAAATTTAAACAAGGTAAATTCACGAGACCTCTTAGTTCTACAAACATGATTGATTCAGAAATGTGGTTCTGGAAATGAAACTTAACAAAAGTTTACAAGAAAAATGATTCTACCTTAAAGTATTTAGAATCTTACTTATCATAGTACATGTATAAGAAATTATAAAATAGATATAAATTCCTTATTAATCAAAAATTCTATGGAAAACAAAATTGAAACAATAAAAGTAACAATTAGTAAATATTTTAACCCAAATAGAGTGGTATCCAAGATCCTTGGATAACGGTCTCTTGTTTTATACTTTCAGGAATGTATGTTTTACCCACACCAGGGTAAGCCCTCGATACGAAAACCAGAGCTTGTCTTGATATCCATGAAAACCCTCGAACTTCAAAGTAGTTAGCACCTCTGTCTTCCTAACCCCATAAGTCCTCGAATGTACTCAACAACATTTAGAGTCACATGAAGAAATTCAAAACAAGTTGTTATATACGCAAAAATCATGTGAGTCTCTCTCTAGAATTAACTTCAGCAAGTAATATCTAGATTGATCAACAATAGTTTTTAAGATCGTTCAAAGGAGCTCCTACTTATTGGAACATCTTCAACAGTTGGCTCCCTCCTCCAACAGTCATAATTTCCATTAAATTTATGAGTGACCGATACAAGTTTCTATCAAACAATGGTTACTTAGTAATAGAATTAATGACATAATTTTATAACTCAATAATGAGTAAGAAAAAGATGGTTGCATAACCAAATCCATATTTTAAGGATTAAGAAAAAACAATAAAAGTCTTGAGTATAACCAAAAAAACCATTCGGTGTCTATAATACATAAATATTCAGATTCTATCATCAAAAGAATTCAGATCCTTAATTATATAGAATTCTGGAGTCCGGATTTCTTGTAAATTCGGAGTCTGAATTCTTAATAATTCAGATTCTGAATTTAGGGGATTCATAGTCAAAATTAATATGAATTCAAAATATGAATTCCTAAGAATTCGGATTCGGGACTTAGAAGGTTCGGAGTCTGAATTCAGAGAATTCGGAGCCTGAACTCATAATGTTAGGAATCTAAATTCAGAAACATTGGAGTCTGAACTCCATGAATCCGAAGAGTAATCTCCGAAATTTCAGAGTCTGAATTCAGTGAATTTAGTGTCTAAACTCAGAATTTTAGGAGTATGAATTAATAGAATTCATAACCTTAATTCGGATCCTAAAAACAGAATACTCTATAGCATAGTATTTATAACATTCCGAGGTTTTTGATACGAAACCTAATTTTATAATTATAAATAAAATGAGTTGGGTGTAGAGAAATTATGATATAAACAATGAAAATAAGGTAAGGATAAATTTTCCACGGGGATGGAAAATAATTATAATGAATTCATATGAAAAATAAAATATCCTTGAGATATATTGTTTGTGATTTTCAAAACATTAAGGAATGTAAAATACATAAGGAATCCTAAATTGACTCAACAATCTCCCACTTTTTGGAAAGCACAAACATCCTTACAAAAAATAATATACGTACTTAGAAAATAATTTTATGGACATTGAAAATAAAACATATCTTCCTTAACACATGGGCAATGATGAATATGAATAACTCCCCCTTTGGACTTGGAATCACTAAGGACCGTAGTCTGGATTTCTGGATTGAGACTTAGCATTTTATTGGATAATAATATCTTCTTAGATAATAAATCCCCCTTAGATGAGCTTCCCCTTAATTAGGAAAATTTCCTCTTTACTTAGTATTAAATTTAACATTCTGTTCCCCTTCTACATTGTGATTTTCAAAAATGAATACATGGAATGGAAAAGATAATACGGTACCTGAAATATTTGTACTAGAGAACAATATATATGAAGAGAAAAAAAAAATTCCATTATGATCGAAAAAATTATACAAATATGAAATACATAAAAAGATCAAAATTGAACATGATTATCCTTCCTTATGCTTAAGCATCAACTTCGTTACTATGAATTTGAGATTCTTATGTTCCTTATGATAATTTTCTACACTTTTGAGAAGTTGATCCTGATATTCTGTTTTCTTCTCTAAGGGTATTATTTTTTCTTCCTGATCCTTAAGAGATTCTTTATGACCCTTTAGAATATCTTCATTCTTATCTAGATTCTCTTCTCTCTCAATCCTATGATCCCTTTATCTCTTCCCCCTCTGAGCATCTGAATATAATTTCCCATTCAGATCTTTCACTTCTTGCTTCTGAGTATTTTCTTCAATATATTTCTTAACATCAAAATACTTGGAGAGATCTTCTAACTTAAAATATTCGGTTTGAATAGAATCCTAGAGATTATCTTGAAACACATGAAGAATTCTCATGTATTCTACAATTTTCTTTTACATCTAGTCATCATCACGAAATATCTATTATGGGCTCTTTAGTTTATGAAAAATTCTTTCAAATCAGCCTCATGTTTGACATAATTTTTCATCACCATGGATACTGAATCCAATTACTTATTTGAGGTATTCTAATGCATCTAGCATCTAGAGTCTATGCTTGGAAATAGATGTATAGTTAAAAAACGTTTTTAAAAAAACTGGATTACAAAATCATGTCCTAGAGAGGATGATTCCGAATTAGAGATTTCTCATGGTGAGGATTATTTTTCTATATTATAAGCTTTCATCTTTGATGAAGTACCCACTACTTTCTTCTACACCACTTCTCTCATAGGTGTATCAAGAACCACCTATTTTACGTTATCATTGTTTGGAATGAATTCTTCATGATTGGGTGATTCGTGTTCACAATCAAATCATTGAACAATTTTATCTTCATCCACCTCTTCATTCTCATCTTCAGCCTCAACATCCTCTAGTTGGATGAAATCAAGGTTGGAGAATTCTTCTTCTGACACTTTGTTCTCTTCTTCTCCACTCTTATCATCATTCCCTAGGGTATCATGTTTTTAGACTCAGATTCAGAGGTTCAGAATGATAATTTTTAAGAAGGGATTTCTTTATCATGAAAATCGTCAACATGATTTTTGAAATATTCAGTATCACCACTCCCTAATTTTTCTTCTTCATCCACTTCCTTTGGTTGAACATTTTCCAGTGTGAAAAATTTCTTTCCCGGAGTGTCTGGTATATGTTCTATCAAAAAGGTTTCCGGTATCAGAATATTCTCAGATGGTTTCTCAGTGTTATTCAGATGTGATTGGACTATCTCTGCCTCAGATAGATTTTTATTATGCTTCTTCTCTTTCTCTTACTTCTCATGCACTTCAACTACCTTTTCACTCAAAGATTTTTCCTTAATATGGTCCGGAAAAAACATAGGATCCCCTTATTTCAGATTTTTCTTATCTTTTCTCCAATTTTCTACTACTTCATCAGGATAATGTTCTTGTTTATTTTGCTTCTCGGGTGCTGACTGAATTTCCATAGCTAATGAGTGTTTTTCCTTCTCTTATACTTCTTTAACCTTCATCTTCCTTCCACCATTTTTAGAGGTTTCATCCACCTTCAGTTTCTTTGAAATATTTTTAGCTTCCACTTCAGGAAAATTATAGAATTCTTTGGACTCTTTGGAAAAATTAATTTTCATCCTTCTCAAATTATCATCCCTCAATAACATGAAGTTTCAATTCCTCAACATTGAACTGCAAGAAATTTTGATGAATTCTAAACACTAAACAATCATCTTTGACAGAATGGCTGGATACCTAATAATTTTATATATCAAATTACGATTCATGATATTCTAAATCATAATTAGAATGTACTTAAGAAAATTTATCTTCCTTATATTTACCATTAAATCCAAAATATAGATGTCACTTTTATTTAGTGTTTCCTTATCACCTTTTATTAGAAAAATGAATCAATGAACCCACAATTGAAGAATCCAAATGTTTGTGTATAGGTGAAGAATCTTCAGAGTCTTTATTTCTGAGAGACCTAGACAAGCCATGGTAGTTTCCTTTATAAAACATCCTTGAACATGAGGTATCTTGTGAGTACAGAATCCAGCTTCCCCTTCATAAGGAACAAAAACCAATCATATAGATTTGGTGTAAGAAAGTGAATTTGACTTTCCATAGCACTTGAATGAAAACATACTCCTGCCTTCATCCATAAAGAATGTTACGGACTCCTAGAACTCTACTAATAACTCCGAATATTCCAAATACTGAGCTTTTGGTTTTTCAATACATATACTGTCTCAGCCATTGAGTTTGATATTCTTGGAAATTATAGAGTCATTTTTTCATAAAACATTGGATCGACTAACCTTTCTCTCTATACCATTAATTTAGAGATTGGCTAGTCATTCGACATTTCTTTTTGAGAAGAGAATTCGGGATTAATTCAGAAGTAAGGAAAATCTGAGAAATTCGGAATGGTCTTATGTTGGAAGTGCAGTGCTTTAACACACAAGAGCTTTGAGATCGATGTGGTAAAACCATCATGGGGTCATTTATATAGGTGTTTTAGGAGACAGTTCTACTAACAAACTCAATCCAACAATTGGAAAACCTTTTGTCCAGAGATGATGGCTAGAAAGATGACCGAGGAAATTTTTTGATATTTTCCGATAATTTGGGGTTTTTTAAAGAAAAACATTAGGATTTAAGAAAAATTGAATACAAAAAATTTGAAAACGAATGAAAAAACCAACAACTGATATTTGATTACGAAAATTTAGAAAATGAATCTTACAATTCAGATTTCTAGGAAGATTATTCATAATGAGGAAAACTTTTCTTGTATAACAATAGATTCCAAAAAAATTGATTACGAAAAATCATTAAACTACAAAAAATTTGAGTACAAAATATTTTACTACATAAATTTTATTTCGAAAATTTTAAATATCAAAAAACTCCATTACAGAATTTTTAAGTAAGAAATCTTCATTATAAAAATTTTAATTATTCAAAATTTTACACTACAAAAAAAAATTAAAAAATATGAAAAATATTTAGACTACGAAATGTTTTTTCGATTAAGAAAAAATTATAAACTATGAGACACTTTTTAGACTATGAATTTTTTTTAAACAATATAACAAAAAAAATTACACCCTCTTGGAAAAGGAGTTCCTTACTATAAGAAGATTGGTTTCAACAAGAATTTAACATGGAATATTACCTTACATTTATCATTATTAACTCCTTTTTAATGTATTCAAATCTATCAGATGGTATCGATTTTTTAAGAATATCATCATGTTGATCTTGCGTTATGATAAATTGACGAATGATATATCCTTTTTGTGTGTGATCTATAAGGAAGTGATTCCTAATATCTATGTGTTTTTCAAGAGAGTGATGTGTAGGATTTTTACTTAGAGAAAAGGAACTAGTATTATCACATAAATTTTTTTGTTTTGGTAAAAATCATACCATAGTCGGTGAGTGGGTGTTATATGCCCAACACTTGAGCACACCAACATCCTTCTACTACATATTCAGATTTAGTAGTGGAATGTTATACGGAGTGTTGGGTTTTTCATGACCAAGAAACTAATGAATCTCCTATTAAATGGAAATTTCTAGATGCACTATTCCTATCCATTATTCATCCACCAGTGTCAGTATCAGAAAAAAGTTTCAAAAATCACTTCCAGAAGTATAAAATATTCCTAGATCCGTGGTTCCCTTTATGTAGAGAAAAATCCTTTCCACTGCCATTAAATAAAAATCCTTAGGATTGGATTTATATCTTGAATATAAGCATACTGAAAACATTATGTCTAGATGACTAGCTATCGTGTAAAATATAATTCATATCATACCTCAAAATGATGTTTGATCTACTAGTTTCCTAGATTCATCTAGATAATGTGAATTTGAGGTACCAATGGGAGTACATATACCCTTAATATTGTCATATCCATACATTCTAAGAAGATATTTAATATAATTATGTGAGTATATATATATTTCTTCTAGTTTTTGAGAAATTTGGAATCCAAGGAACGAATTTTACTCACCCATCATACTCATTTCATAGTAATATTTCATTAGATCTACTAAGGAATCAGTTAAGGATTGTAGAGTTGAACAAAATATAATGCCATCAACATAAATTTTATCAATCAAAACATTTTTCATATATTTCATTTTAAAAAGGGTTAGATCAGCATTTACCTTAACATAATTATTTTGACGTAATTTTTTTTTAAGTCTATCATACCAATATCGAGGGGCTTTCTTAAGTCCATACAATGAATTGGTAGGTTTGTAAACATGTTTAGGATGCTTTGTATCTTCAAAACCATGAGTTTGTTCAATAAAATAATCCTATTGTACAAAACCATTATGGAATGCACATTTAACATCCATTTGAAACTGTATGAAATTGAAGAATAATGGAAAGGAATGTAGAATATGAATAGATTCATGTCTAGATAATAGAGCATAGGTTTCATCATAGTCTATTCCTTCTTGTTGATTATAGCCTTTAGGAAACAATGTAACTTTATTTATTAACATGATTACATTTCCATAACATTTATTTCTGAAGAACCATTTTACCCAAATAACAGAAGTTTCCTTAGGTCATTTAACCAACATCCAGACATTATTCCTTTCAAATTCATTTAGCTCATCTTACATAGATTTTATCCAATCATCATCACCTAATGATTCATAAGTTCTTTTTGGTTCTAATTGGGAAATCTATGCTAGATGTTATACTTCATTTATTAAGTAACTTATAGTCCATATAGGTTTATTTATATCATGAATGAAACTATCATTAGAATGATTCTTAAGATACAACTGATTTGGGTTTTGTAAAACCAGTTCATCAACATAGGGTAGGAAATCTTCTGGTGTAAAGGTTCTAGAAATAGCTTCTTGAAAATTTTCCTTATCAGAAGGACCTTATAACAAGGGTTGATAATAAGGTTTTGAAAATTCATTTGAAGATGTAGGTTGAGGTTTTTTAAAATCAAAACAATCAGTTTCATCAAATTTGACATGTACTATTTCTTCATCAGTAAATGTATTTTTATTGAAAAATATATAATCCTTAGAGGGTTTTGAGTATTCTAATAAAATTCCTTTATCATAATATGGTTCAAATTTGTGTAGATGATCATTATTATCCAGAATGAATACCTTTCAAACAAAAACTATGAAATAAGAAAGTCTAGGTATTCTACCATTCCATAACCCATAAGGAGTTTTATTAAGAAAAACTCTATTCAATACATGATTTATAGTATAGAAAGAATTACATATAGATTCAGCCCAAAAAAATTTGGCTACAGAATATTCACTCAACATTGTTATTGTTATCACTTGAAGAATTCTATTTCTTCATTCAACAACACCATTTTGTTGATGTGATCTAGTTGCTGAGAAGTTATTATTAATGCCTTTTCTACTACAAAAGGTTTCAAAATCATAATGTTAAAATTCTCCTCCATGATAACTATGAATAGTTTTCATATGAAGGTTTTTCACATTTTTAACATGGTATTAAACACTTTTGAAATAAGAAAAAGCTTCAGATTTATTTGCTAGAAAATGGACCCACGTAAATCTAGTGTAAGCTTCAATTAGAAAAAAATACAAAATAATTTCCTCCAATGCATCTAGTTTGTGTTAGACAAAAAATATCCATATGCAATAAGTGTAATGCATCAGTAGTTGAGAGTTCATCGACTGATTTAAAACTCTATTTATGTTTCTTACCATATTGAAAAGGATCATAAACTTTTGAAGAATCAAATCTATGCCCTGGTAGATCCTTAACTACACTATTCTTATATAGTTTGCATAGGTAACCTAGAATGATCTTCCATTTCACTAAGTCAAGGTAGATCATGGTTTCAAAGGTCCTCTATGTTTAGTGTGTAAATATTTTCTTGCCCATTTGTAGAAAGAATAAACTATTACATGGAATTGTGTACTAAGAACTTGTCATTACAAAAATTCAAAAGGTAATAATCATCACATAATTATCTTATGCTAATGAGGTTGTGCATAAGACCCTTAAAAAATAATTTTTTTGAAATCAATGTTTTTTCAAGAAGATCAATGTTACCTATGACAATAATTTCTCCCTTTGTATTATATCTAAAAGTTAATTTTCCTCCATTCATCTTGATAATAATTTCTAAGAATATTTTGTTATCAGTCATATTCCAAGGACATCCACTATTCATATACCATGTATTGTTATGGGTACTATCATTAATTTATTAAAAATAAGCATGTTAGACATTCGGAGCACAATCTTTCATGGATCTGGAAACATCAGAAAGAAAAATTTTAGGAATGCACATTTTCTATGAAAACTATTCTTTATGAAAACCAAATGACTATGTTTTGTTAAATGAACAATTTTTTGCTTAATTCCCAACACACTGACACTTGGTGTAGAATGGAGCTCTTTGAGGAACAAAATAATTTTTACTTAAAATCAGTTTTGAACTAGTATAACTAGGACCAGAATTATTACATAGAGGTTGAATTTGAGAATACATTTTACCAAAGTATTCCTTTCCTAAGTTAATGTTTGAAAAACACATAATCAAGGAAAATATTTCTGACTTTACTCTAATAGCTATGTTCATATCCTTAAAAACATTAGTTTTAGCATTAGAGATAGGCTCGAAATCATTTTTCATAGAAATTACTTTTTCTGGATCCTTAGAAAGTTTATCCTTCTCAGAATTAAAATCCTCAATGGTTTTTAAAAATACATCAAAAAACAAAAGTTTTCATATCATGATCACTAGAAATATATGATATTACATTAGTAAGAATATAAATTCTAGAATTTTCCTTATCAATCTTTTTCTTGACTTTAGAATTTTCATTCTCAAAAATCATATCAAACCTAGAAACTTTTTATTGGTAGGTAAAGTTTTTTCTTCATTAGAAGAAGATTCTTCATCCAAGGATTCATGGTATTTACTATAAATATAACTAGAATTCATTGATACATTGGATATAGATTCATCATTCTGTACCTAAGCCATTAAACACTGATTTTCAATAAGAAACTAGAAATGTAAACAAATATTCTTATGTCTAGAAGATTCGTAATCTAAGGATTCATCATAAGAGTCTCCAACACTAGCACTCCAAGTGTTATTAGCTTCCAATAACTTATTTTCTTTAGCATTTTAGTACTTCTTTTTGTTCCATTCAGAATGATTTTCCTTTCTATCTTTTCACATAAGCATTAGCCAATCTGGCCTTATATTTCCAGCTCTTTTGCATTCATAACAAGTGACTTCAGAGTATTTCTTATCCTTTCTTTCTTTTTGTATCTATACTGAATGATTTTCTTCCTAAATATCTAGTTCATCCTTCGATCAAGATTAGATAGTTCATTCTCAGAATGTTCACCTTCACATGATTCAGATAATACAGTAACCTTTTTAAAATTAGATGTTGTAACTCTCTCAATAATCATGGCTTTCATGTGATTTAAAGTAGTTGTGAAAGAAACACTTCAATTACCATTATTTTTCTTAACGTTGTCAGAATTACTCATCATTATAGTTTCATGTTGAAGAAGAGTTCCAAAAATCACATCATGAATGGTCTGTGAGACTATTCTATTCTAATTAATAGTTTTCCTCTTTGATTCCCACTCAATAGGCATGATATCTATAATCTTGTATAGATGTGCCTTATTATCCAAACCTTTTTCACCCATGGATTGAAAGATGTTGACCATAGTCATAAGTTTCTATTGTACCATACATATAGGTTATTCATAAAGAAAGATAAAACAATGGCACTCATATCTAAGTATGGATCTTCTAGTTTCAATAACTTTGGAAGTTTCATAATGAGTTACTTCATGCTTTTTCCAAATACAATTTTCAACATCACCATAAGAAATCAGGATATATATATTCTTGGTCATGGAACACAACAAAGTATTGTGTAACTTATATTTTAGTTGATATTATGACTTCTCTTGATAGGTAAATGTTCTGACTTCTTTATTAGGAAACTTGTAATCTCCAGTCAGCATAACATAGATGTCCACTCCATTATTAATGACCAAATCATCATACGATCTATCCAATATTCATAATCATTCCCATCTAAAATATGTGGTCTAGTAGGATGAATATTGTAAACTAAACCAATACTTATTCCAGACATCTTAAGGAAAAAAAATTTCCAAACAAACTTGTTAGAAATAAATGTTTTCAAACAAGGATAAAAATATCCAATGCATGGTAAATATAGAACAATGAAAAACATGAGTAAGAAAATTTATATATGAATATATGTGTTTCAAATTCCTCTAATTATACCAATTGCATGATCAAAATGACGATTGTAGATGCTCAAAATACAATAGGGGTGAATTATATACTTTAAAAAACTACTTTGTAACTTTTAAAGATGGTAATGTTTAACAAAGTTAAATAAGGTAAATTCACAAGACCTCTTAGTTCTAAAAACATGCTTGATTACAGAAATTTTATTATAGAAATGAAACTTAACATATGTTTACATGAACAATTATTAAACCTTATAGCGTATAGAATCTTACTAATTAGCGTACAAGTATAAGAATGTTTAAGATACTTATACTTTCTATATCAATAAAAAATACAGCGGAAAACAAACTAGAAAAAATACATGTAACAAGTAGTTAATCTTTTAGCCCAAAGAAAATGGAATCCAACAACCATGGATAAACGTCCTTTGATATATACTTTCAAGAAAGTCTATATTATCCATAATAGGGTATTCCCTCGATATAAATATCAGAGTCTGTCTTACTATCCCTAAAGGACCTCGAACGTCAAGGTAGTTAGCACATAAATCATCATATCCCTAGATGTACTCAAAAGTACTCAGTAACATTCGTTGTCACACGAAGTTATTCTAAACAAGATTCTCAGTATGCTCAAAGCATGAGTGTCTCTCTCTAGAAATCAGTTGAGAATATAATATCTAGAATGATCACCATAAGTTTTTGAGATCATTCAAATGATCTCATATCTAAAGGCACATCTTCAACGGTCATCTCCCTCCTCCAACAGTCATATTTTTCCTTGAATTTCTGACGGACATGTACATGTGTCACTCAAACAAGGGTTAGTTAGTAATAGAATGCACGACATAATTTTATAACTCAAACAAGACTAAGTAATAAAATGGTATCTAAACCAAATCCATTTTTCAGAGTCTAATAAAAAAAATTAAAGTTTGGAGTCTAACCAAAAAAACCATTCCCTGTCTATAATACATGAATATTATGATTCTATATTCAAAAGAATTCAAAACCTGAATTTAATAGAATTCCAGAGTCTGATTTTCAAGTAAAATAGGATTCTAAATTCCTAAGAATTAGGAGTCTGAATTCAGAGGATTTAGAGTCTGAATTCATAAGAATTAGGAGTCAGAATACAAAAAAAATTGGACTCTGTATTCCGAAGAATTGGGAGTCTGAATTCATAAGAATTTGGAATCAGAATTCATAAGATTTTGGAGTCCGAAATCAGAGTGTTTGATGTTTGAATTCATAGTATTCAGATTCTGAACTCAGAATGTTCAGAGTATGAATTCAAAATGTTCGGAGTCTGAATTCGGAGTATTTGGAGTCTAAACTCAGAAAGTTCAGAGTCTGAATTCAATGAATTTGGGGTCTGAACACAGAAAGCTTGGAGTTTGAATTTAGAGAAATCAGAACATAAATTCAGATCCAGAAAATACAATTCGATATATCAATGTATTTATAAGATTTTTAGGTTTCAAATATGAAACAGAATTTTATACATATAAATAAAATGAGTTAGGTTTAGAGAAATTATTATATGATCAATGAAAACATGTAAAGGATAAATTTTCCATGGGGAAGAAAAATCATCCTTATTAATTCTTAAAAAAAATCCTTGATATAGAGTGTTTGTGATTTTCGAATCATGAAATAATGGAAATTTCATAAGGAAACATTATTGAATAAACATATCATTGGTTAATTCCTAGATATACTCCTTGGGTGTACAATTTTGTACACACTAATTCACATCATATACTATTTTACCTCAAATAAGATTGTAATTTATTATCACACAATAGAAAGATATGGAAATAATTATATAATATTCTATGTACGATTCAATACATATCATTATGGTGAGGTCCTGTTAATTAAAAATAGATATTGGTTGATATTATTTGGGTATTATAAAATTTTGTAATTTTACAAATAATGGTTGGTTCAATGTAATGGTCCAAATAATGTGTATATATTGAAATAAACTTATAAATATTAATGTACTATGGGGAATATTTCATATTTCTTAGATGTTTGTACTCACTATGAATTCAGTAGTGTTTGTCTATATATTTGAAAAGAGTTATCATGTCACAAAACCATAAGTTTCAGAAATTTATTGGTTCTTCTATAATCATGGTTGAGTATTATAATCGTTCTTAAACTTATATATGGAACTATAATGGATTCACTTCTTCAAATAAAATACTTGGATGTTGTTAATGCATGTGGTTTGGATAGAGGGATGTGGATTTTTTTCATTCATTACCATAATTGAATTTATGTTCAATCTATGTTATAGATTGAAGATATCATATCTCCAGGTTTCACCCATTAGTGGCCTCGTAATATGGATGTTGATGATTTCATACAGTTCTACAAGTCCCATTAATGGGTTCCTTGGCTAATGTCACTTTTATGTGAGAACAGAATCCACACAATATAGGAAACATCCTTTGGGTAGCATCATTTTTTTTGTTTGGATCATCTCTTATATTGATTATGTATTTATCCCAACATATATTTAGGATTGTGTTTCTATATAATATGGAATTAATTACAAAATTTCATTTCATGTTATCAGAAACCCATCAAATAAAAATATATTATACGCTCCTTGAAAAATATTTAAATATGGTAATTAGAAAGGTCTAATTTAGAGGTCAATAAATCTTTAATCTTGTTTATTCACTCAAAACAAGTGTGGTTCTCAAGTTGTGAATTTGGAAATGTGATATGAATGTTATTTCATTTCGCATCATGAATAGTTTGGAAACAATGATATTAGTGATGTATAGGGATATCAATGTTCTTTTTTAGTATGATACTCCATTGAAGTGATGTTGAGGGGGTTTGTAAAGACCTGTAAAATTCAAGGTATATTTTTTCTTAATTTTATTTTGGATTTTACAAGAACACAGTTTCTAATGGCACCTGATTCTGAGGCCCGATGTGCCCAGAATAAATTTATGAAGTTTAGATCAGGTATGTTCAGTGAATGAATGAGTGGGTTTTCCTAAATTTAAACCGGTGCTCAGAACCGAAATCCGAGGGCACCAATGAAACTACAGCGTCGATAATTTCATAGGTAATCCTTTTCTGGAGTTGCGTTTGCTCGGGTGTGGTTATTTAAAAATGGGTTAACTAATGAATAAAATAAATATTGTGCAATAATTTTTATTTTATGTTCTAAGTAGTTTAAACCTACATATGGAAGTTGAGGTGGGACCCACTATATCCTAACCCCCTCTTGATAGGTTATTAATGAGGTGGTCCCCACAGGAGGCCCACCTATTCAACTTCCGCAAACCCCCATTATTTTGTAACACACTTGCACCACATTATTAAAGGCCAAGTCAACCCTCACATTAATTAGACTATTAAGACTCTTCAATTAATTGAATTAATTGAATGAATTCTTTTGAATTTCAAATGGAATGTTGTCTTCTGTGAGTTAATTAAATAAAAAAAATCTTATTTCATTAGGGGTTGCTTCGCTGTGTTGGGAGGGAGAGTTCGACGAAGAACGTCATCTTCCTCCTTGAAGAAAGCGAAGAACGCACCGACACCGACGAAGAATGTCGGCCTCCAACGAAGGATGATGAAGAATGCTAATTCCTCGGAGATCGAAAATGTGACACTGTGTACCGAGATGCAAATGATCCTCTACTCTATGACGTCGTGTTCCGCGACGTCGATGAAACATGTGGAGCCTCCTTTCGCGACGCCGTCTTCTGTGACGTCCTTTTCCCTCAACTATCCTTCGTTCGACAACACCTTGAAGTAGGGTTTAATTTTTTGTTTGTGAATTATTTGTCGTTAATCGACTATTCTTATTGTGCTGCCTGTTATCATTATAACGGGAGGAGGTCGGACCACACGAACACAACTGACCCTCCTCCCCCATTGACGTTGTACTTGTTGCGGCATGAGCAAAGGCTGTGCGGTTCAACGACACTGCGCGGAAGCAAGAGGAACGTGTGAAGAAGCGTGGTGCCATTGCGCCGTGTCATTGAGGCCGAAAAAATCCGCGACATCATTGTGCCACGCCAGAGAACCACGAAGAGGCCGCGACCGGAGCGTGGCCGTGACGGAGGGGTGCGGCGCCGTCGTGCCACGCCGGTCGGACAAGGCCACGACGGTGCAAGGCTGGGAGGCCAAAACTGCCGGCCACTGGCACCTCGGAGGGGCGGGACTGCGGGGTCCCGCAACGGATTCACCTGTCAGCCAGGCTGGGACGGTTGTTTCGGAAGGAATACCGGGGGTCGTAACCTCCGAATGGCAAAGGAGCGGCTCCCACGTGGGGTCTTGGTTTCAATCAAGGGTGCAGCACCCCCACCCCCTTTACACTCGGCTCGGCTACCCCGGAGCTGGCCACACACGAGCTGCGCCCGCGCCAGGCCCACCGGCCGCCCATTCCGGACCGGCGGCACCGGGCCGCGCCCATGGGGACGGGCCACGCCCACTGGGCCGGCATGTGCGCTAATGGGCCGGACCCGGACCCGGGTCGGGTCGACCCGGTTTGGGCCGACCCAGGGGGTCTCGGGCCGGGTTGGTCCGGGCCCCAAACCCCCTAAAACCGAAGAGGTTCATTCATTTTCCCATATATTATTCAACAGACCTATGATTGATGCACCGTCAGTTGCGATGAGATCCTTGGATCGAGAAGGGAGTTTAGGTAAATTACATGCAAGGTTTCGGGGAAGTTTGCGTATAGCTGGGTTGGTTCGAGCTGAATACCAACCGGGCCCTCGGAGTAGAAATGCTTATAACATGAGCTCCGGACGTCTAATTGACGTGTTATCGACTTTGTTGGATTCCTCTTACTGAGACGGACCTTTTGGATTACTTTTCTCAAGGTTTGGACATAGTTGGAGTGGGGTCGGGTTGGTTTTGACATAAAAACCATCTGGGGCCCAGGAACAAAAATCCACTAGCTCTCAGACCAGACATCTGATTGACGCACCGTCTACCACGTTGAGTTCCTTTTGTCGAGACGGAAGTTTGGGATACATCAAATCTAGACTACGTGTCAGTTGATGTATCGAACCCCCTTGGCTCAGGGAGAGGACCCTACCATAATTGAGCATGATGTGTGCAGGAACCCTAGAGCTGGCTATGAATACGACGATGACGATGACTGCACTGAAATCCTCCATTGGTTTGGCAGAAAGGATGAATGCACTGAAATCTTCCGTGGGTTCGGCAGTGATGAAGACTGAACTGAAATTTTTCGTGGGGTTGGTAGTGACAAGGACAGTACTGAAATACTCTATGGGTTCGATGATGTTGACTACTGTTCTTGTATCCTACGTGGGTATGGCAGTACTACTGTTCGTGTATCCTACGTGGGTCCGGTAGTGTTTGACTCTGTTCATGTATCCTACGTGGATCTGACAGAGTAGCTGCTTTTTTATCCTACTTGGGTCCCAGCTTAGATGAATCAGGGGCTATATCTGATCATCTCTATCACCTAACAAAAAAGTGTACCTGTGTGTGCTAATCCATGACATTCAATCATTATCTTCGATATGATTGACTTTCTTCCTATGTGGATTGTGTTGTGCTTTCCTATGTGGATTGGTTTGTACTATCTTGTGTGGACTTGATCGAAAATGGGCTCAGATGTTAGAGCCGAACTGGAATTGAGGACTTAGGTATATGTATGGGCATATACCAAAGTAGTGGTGGATGTTACTTCGTGATTGTATCTTTCTTTTTTTGATTATCCTTTGTGGATTCTGGGACACCATTATGGGTCTCGGGGTCCCTACTAGGTAGGATATACTGACCCCTAAACGGGCTATGATCGCACTACGTTGTGTTGGATGAAGACGACGAATAGTGATGATCGTTGTTGAGGCTTGTGGAGAAAGTCGGTACCTGGAGGCGGACCCCTAGGAGGGACGTACACAGAGCGGACGACTGGACCCGAGGAGCTGAGGAGGCTATCTGTACCCACCCTTCAGGTGGGACTTCCAGTGGATGGCTCGATGTTGCTGATTTATTTTCATTTGTTGTACTTTCTTTCCAGTTGTACTTTTCATTCAGTTTGGGTTTGTATTGTGGCCCATTTACTCTCCGCACTAACTATTGTACCCAGTTTTACTAAGTTTTTACTTCTGCTTTCTTACTCTGTGGTGTTTGTTTAAATTATAAATGCAATGACTTCCCCTTTTTGTCGCGATTTATGCCTTTGGTGCTAGTCTCCAACCCCTGGCCTATGGAAGGTGGGCTTGGGGTAGTCATGGAACGGGTCCTGAGGACGGGTCGTGACAAATTGGTATCAAAGGTGTTCGGTTTTACCGCATAACTCAGGACTCTGATATTTCTCCAATGTGAAGAAATAGTGTTAAGGGTATTCAGTGTGGTCATCAGTCCAGGGTGTCCAGTGTTGGTGCGGCGGCCGACGTATCTGTACACCAGGACCCTAACATCATATTTCCGACTCAATGCATGAAAACATTGATAGCATGTGTGTTTGAAAAGTTTTCTTTGTGATTACTTTGTGTTAGCTCACGAGGATTACTGTTTTAACCGTGGCACACCTGTTTCTTTTCAGGATGGCCCCAGGACAGCAGCTAGCTAGGGTTCTGATCTTTGTGCGAGACGACAGCCCACCGAGCGATGATGCCTCGGTGCAGTTCCCTTTTTCAGCAGAGGCACCGGCAATACCCCTACCCACCGAGCTACAGATACTACTAGCCGCATCCGCTAAGATTGCACGTTTCCATAGGGCACTGCATAGGTTTCGATGTTAGAGACCACCCAGGTTCCGTGGGGAGAGAGACCCTCAGGCAACCGAGGATTGGATGGAGGCTGTAGTTCAAGTTTTTAGGATAATGGGGACACCAGCTGACCTCATTGTGATACTTGCAGCGAGCCTCCTGCACGCGGAAGCAGGCAGATGGTGGAGCAAGATGGTCCAGGTGCACGACGAGGCATTTCTCCTTTGGACAGACTTTGAGAGCCTCTTCCGCTCTGAGTTTTTCCCATCTACCCTTCGTGCGGTGTGCATCCAGGAGCATCTTCAGCTGCGTCCGGGAAACATGACGGTTGCCTAGTACTCGGCGAGATTTACCGATCTCTCGTGCTATTCAACAGACATGGTACGAGAGCCATTCATCTGGGCCTGGACCTTAGAGCAGGGACTGAGTCATGAGATCAGGGCATCAATGATCTCCCTCATCATTCCGACATAGGAAGGAGTACTAGAGCGAGCTCTTATCATAGAGAGCTTTCTTGTTGAGCCTACTCCATCAGTGAGACCTACCACAGGGCGGCACATAGTAGAGTCGTCTGTAGCTGGTAGTCGATGGATGTCATAGGGGTCCAGGCAGACCAGACCATCAGGCGGACGACCTCAAAACACTGGCTCAATGGTTCGGGGCACTCGGCATAGAGCCAGCCTTCCGAGGAGCAGACAGTGCTACGCATGCGGCGGGCAGGGCCACTTGGCTCGTGAATGCCCGACCCGCCATTCAGAGGAGCATCATATGGTTGAGGGTCCACCTAGGAAGAGGCATAGGGTCAAACGTGGCGGTCCGCCAAGAGCAAGCGGACGAGGCAGGGGAGCTGGTCGAGCAGCAGGTGGTGGGCAACGCTTTGAGGCTTTACAACCACCACCACCAGGAGGTCCACCCCGACCACAGGGAGCTGGCGGGCAGAGACAGGCTCAGCATCATGCAGCAGTGGCCTACGACCAAGGCGTGCCAGAGATGATTCGAGGTACAATATATGTCTAATCCACCATTTCTGCAGTTCTTATAGACACAGGAGTGAGTCATTATTTTATTTCCACTACCCTTGTTCAGAGCTTGGAGATTCCAATGGAGTCGTTGGCTCGATCCGTACAGCTAGAGACTCCTACAGGAGCAGACTCGACGATTACACACTGGTGCAGCCAGTGTGAGATTACTCTAGGAAGAGAGAGCTTCGGCTGGGATCTTCTTGTTGCAGCATCGAGGCCTTACGACGTCATCTTTGGCATAGATTGGTTATCTACAATCCATGCTCAGATTGACTATATTAGGCGCAAGGTGTGATGAGTTCACACTGATGGGAGCAGGTTCCCCTTCACCGGAGAGAAGGGAGCCTTTGCATTGCAGGATAGACTCCTGTAGAGGAGAGGATATCCCATCACACATCCGTTGGCTGGCCACATCCTAGGAGCACTTGACGTGCAGAGCCCGAGTTTTACTGTAGTGGTGGATCAGTATGCAGAAGTTTTTCCTGACGATGTTCCAGGACTACCTCCTCGCAGAGTGGTATACTTTTATATATACATGTACCCCAGGACAACCCTGATATCCACACCAGAACATCGTATGGCTCCCACAGAGCATCGAGAGCAACAAGTACAGCTGGAGGACTTGCAGTGCAAGGGATTCATCTGACCCAGTGTTTCACCTTGGGCATCCCCGATTTTGATCGCCAAGAAGGCGGACGGGAGCTTGCGACTGTGTGTTGATTACCATCGCTTGAAACAGGTGACTTTGAAGAACAAGTATCCACTTCCGAGAATTGATGACCTCTTCGATCAGCTCAAGGGTGGACGGTGGTTCTCGAAGATAGACCTCAGGTCAGGCTATCATCAGCTCAGTGTTCGGGATGAGAAAGTGTAGAAGATGGACTTCAGATGTCGGTATGGCCACTATAAGTTCTCGGTTATTCCATTCAACATATCCAATGATCCAATGGTGTTCATGAGTCTCATGAACAGGATCTTTCAGCCATACCTCGATCGATTTGTCGTGGTCTTCATCGATGACATATTGATATACTCGACCACTAAGGAGGAGCACACCTACCACTTGCGGGTTGTACTAGACACACTTTGATATCACCATCTTTATGGCAAGCTCTCGAAGTGTCAGTTCTGGGTTTGCAAGGTCCACTTCTTGGTACACGTCATCTCTGAGGCATGAGTTGCTGTGGATTCTGCGATGATCGAGGCAGTGCTATCTTGGGAGCCACCCAGGAGTTTGATGGAGGTGCGGATTTTCTTGGGGCTAGCAGGATACTACTAGTGATTTGTGCCAGACTTTTCTAGAGTTGTGGCACCACTCTCAGCATTGAAAAAGAAGTGGAAACCCTTCGTGTGGTCAGAAATATGTCCGCAGAGCTTGCAGGAGCTAAGGAAGAGGTTGACCAGATCACCTATCATGAGGCTACCAGATGAGGGAGTATGGTACGTAGTCTACTGTGACGCATCAGGGACCGGACTTGGATGTGTCCTGATGAAGGAGTTGGCAGTTATCGCCTATGGATCACGTCAGTTGAGGAAGCATGAGCAGAACTACGCTACACATGACCTAGAGTTAGTAGCAGTGGTCTTCGCTCTGAAGATGTGGTGACACTATCTGATGGGTGAGTGCTTTACAGTCTACTCTGACCACCAGATTCTCAGGTACATTATCTTCCAGAAGAACCTGAATCCGAGACCGTGACAGTGGCTCGAGTTCCTCCATGACTATGACTTTGAGATAGTATATAATAATGAAAATGGGAACATAGTAGCTGATGCTCTCAGCGGGAGGACGTGCATTCAACTACATGGGGAGGTGACGTAGCAGCTAGAAGCTTTGCAGATATCCTTCATGGATAGAGATGAAGTATACTTTCTACAGTCACTCAAAGTCACTCGTGCACTTATACAGCGGGTTAGAGAGGCACGACATGTGGACGTAGACTGTGAGACGCGGCGTGCACAGATATCCTCAGGACATGCACCTGATGGATTCTATGTCGGAGGATAACAAGACATTCTTTTCAAAGGATGTACCATGGTACCAGATACATTACAATAGGATGTGCTGAGAGAGTTTCACACTTCCCCTTTGGCGGTTCATCGAGGCGTGGCGAAGATGTACCAGGATCTTAGATGATAGCACTGGTGGCCGGGTATGAAGAAGGTTGTAACTGAGTTCATTCTTCGATGCCTCAACTATCAGCAGGTGAAGGCGGAGCACCAAGTACTAGCAGGCTTGGTGCAGCCCTTGGAGGTCCCGGAGTGGAAGTGGGATGGGATATCTATGGGCTTCATGACTTCACTTCCACACACTTCCAGAGGTCACGACTCCAGATGGGTGATTGTTGACCGAAATACCATGTCGGCCCACTTCTTTCCCATCAGAGAGCAGGGCTCTGATGAGAGCTTGGGACACCTCCACATTCAGGAGATCATACGGATTCATGGTGTGCCATCATCTATCGTTTCCGATAGATATGGTCTCTTTACATACTGACATTGGAAGTGGTTGTAGGAGGAATTCGGGATGCAGCTACATCTGAGCACCGCCTTTCACCCTCAGACGGATGGTCCGACGGAGAGGACCATTTATACGCTCAAGGATATGCTTCGTACATGTGTCCTCAACGTTGGTCGCAGCTGGGAGGACCAAATACCCATGGTGGAGTTCGTGTACAACAACAGATATCACTCCACCATCGGGATGGCACCATACGAGGCATTGTATGACGACCTTGCATATCACCTATGTACAGGACATACCCTGGTGAGTTAGCACTCGTGGGACCAGAAATGGTCCACGCCCTGACAGAGATGGTCTAGTTCATCTAGGAGTGGATGAGGATAGCTCAGAGCCAGCAGAAGTCTTCTGCTGATAGGAGGTGGAGACCACTAGAGTTCAAGGATGGAAACCACGTTTTCATGCGGGTCTCTCCTCGACATGGATTACGGAGATTTGGTCGGGGAGAAAAGTTATCTCCGCACTTCATCGGACCATTACAAGTTCTTAGTAGGATAGGAAAGGTGGCTTATCACCTGGCTCTACCACCTAAGTTGCACCGGGTGCACGACGTCTTCCACATATCTCAGCTGATGAGATACATGCATTACTCAACACATATCATCAACCATGGGGAGCCAGACATTGATGATGGGGTGACATTTTCGGAGGTCCCGGTGGAGATCAAAGATCTATAGGAGCGGGTCCTACGTGGGCGGCCGATTCCTATAGTGTGCATTAGATGGCTGCATGTGAACCTCCAGAAGAGAACTTGGGAGCGGGGGGTTCAGATGTGTGCACAGTACCCACATTTTCCCCCTAGTTTATGATGTATCTTTACGGGGATGTAAATCCCTGATGTGGGAGTAATGTAAGCCCTGTAAAATTAAAGGGAAATTTTTTCTTAATTTTCATTGAGATTTTACAAGAACGTAGTTTCTACAGACACCTGATTCCAATGCCCAGTGTTCTTGGAATGAATTTCTGATGTTTAGCTTGGCTACGTTCAGTGAACGAACGAGCTGGTTTTCCAAACATTTGAACCAGTTCTTGGTATCGAAATCTGAGGGCACCAATGAAACTGCAAAGCCGATAATTTCTTAAATACACCTTTTCTGGAGTTGTGTTTGCTCAGGTGTGGTTATTTAAAAATGGGTTAACTAATGAATAAAATAAAAGTTGTGCAACAATTTTTATTTTATGTTCTAAGTAGTTTAAACCTACATATGGAAGTTGAGGTGGGACCCACTATATCCTAACCCCCTCTTGATATGATATTAGTGAGGTGGGCCCCACATGAGCCCCACCTTTTCAACTTCTGCAAACCCTTATTATTTTGTAACACACCCGCACCCCCTTATTAAATTCCAAGTCAACTCTCACATTAATTGGACTGTTAAGACTCTTCAATTAATATAATTAATTGAATGAATTCATTTAAATTTCAAATGGAATGTTGGCTTGTGTTTTTTAATTAAATAAGACAAGTCTTTATTCATTAGGGGTTGCTTCGCTGTGTTGAGAGGGAGAGTTCCACAAAGAACTTCATCTTCCTCCATGAAGAACGCGGAGAACACACCGACACCGATGAAGAACGCCGACCTCCGACGAAGGACGACAGAGAATGCTAATTCCACGGAGATCGACGACGTTATACAATGTATCGCGACTCTGACGATCCTCTTTTACGTGGCGCCGTGTACCATGATGTCGATGACACTTACGGAGCCTCTTTACGTGATGTCGTCTTCCGTGATGTCTTTTCCCGCGACGAACCTTCATTAGACAACACCTTGATGTAGAGGTTAATGTTTTGTTCGTGAATTCTATGTCGTTCATCGACTATTATTCTTGTGCCACCTGTTATCATTATAATGGGAGGAAGTAGGACCACAAGAACACAGCCGACCCTCCTCCCCCTTTGACGTTGTACTTGTTGCGGCACGAGAAAAGGAAGTGCGGTGCAACGGCACCGAGCGGAAGGAAGAGGAACGGGCGAAGAAGCGGGGTGCCTTCGCGCCGCGTCATTCAGGCTGAAAAAAGCCGTGGCGCCGTCGCGCCACACCGGAGAACCACGTAGAGGCCGCGGCAGAGGGGCAGGATGCTATCACGCCACACTGGTCGGACAAGGTCGCGGCTCAAAGCCGCGGTGGTGCAAGGCGGGGCGAACGGAACCGCCGGCCGTCGGTACCTCGGAGGGGAGGGAGTGCGGGGTGCCGCAACAGTAGCACTAGCCGGCCGGGCAGGGCTTGCCGTTTCGGAAGGAAGACCAGCGTTCATAACCCCCAGCTGGAAAAGGAACGACCCCCATGTGGGGCCGCAGTTTCAATCAGGGGGGCAGCACCCCCCTCCCCCCCATTCCGCTCAGCTCGGCTAACACTGAGCGGGCCACACACGGTCCACGCCCGCGCTAGGCCAACCGGCCTCCCAGGCTGGGCCGCGCCGGATGGGCCAGGCTGCGCCCACTGGGCTGTGCCACGCCCTAATGGGACATACCCAGACCCAGGTCAGGTCAACCCAGTTCGGGCCGACCCAGGGGGTGTCGGGCCGGGTCGGTCTGGACCCAAAACCCCCAAAAACCGGATAGGTTCATTCATTTGCCCATATCATGGGCTACGGACCTCCGATTGATGCGCTGACAGATACGATGTGATCCCTGGATCAATACGGTCGTTTCAGTATATTACACTCATGTTTTAGGAGAACATTGGTTATGGACGGGTTTGTTCGAGCTCGAAACCAACAGGGCCTTCGGAGCGGTAATTCTTATAACTTGAGCTCTAGATGTCTGATTGACGTGTCGTCGACTTTGTTGGATTCCTCTTAGTGATAAAGACCTTTTGGATTACTCTACTCAAGGTTTGGATGTAGTTGGAGTGCGTTCGGGTTGGTTTTGACTTAAAAACCAACCGCGCCCTAGAAATGAAAAAGCCAATAACTCTCTGATCGGGCGTCCGATTGACGCATCGTCTATCAAGTTTAGTTCATTTTGTCGAGACGAAACTTTGGGATACATCAACTCTAGACTATGTGTCAGTTGATGTCTCGAACCCCCTTGGCTCGTGGAGCGGACCCTCCCGCAATCAAGCATGTTGTGTGCGGGAACCCTAGAGCTGGCTGCGACTACGACGACGATGATGACTGCACTGAAATCCTTTGTGGGTTCCGCAGCGACGAAGAATGCACTAAAATCCTCTATGGGTTTGGAAGTGATGAAGACTGCACTGAAATCCTCCATGGGTTCGACAGCGACAAAGACCGTACTGAAATCCTCCATGGGTTCGACGGTGATGACTACTGTTCTTGTATCCTACATGGGTCTGGTAATACTACTGTTCGTGTATCCTACGTGGGTCCGGCAGTGTTTGACTCTGTTCTTGTATCCTACGTGGGTCTGGCAGAGTAGCTAGTTTTTGATTCCTACGTGGGTCCTAGCTTAGATGAATCGGTGGCTACATCTGATCATCTCTATCACCTTACGAATAAGTATACCTGTGTGAGCTGAGTCTTGACTTTCAATCAATATCTTCGATATCATTGACTTGCTTCCGATGTGGATTGTGTTGTGCTTTCCTGTGTGGATTGGGTTGTACTGTCCTGTGTGGACATGATCGAACTGGGGCTTGGATGTCAGAGTTGAACTGGAATTGATGACATTGGTATATGTATGAGAATATATCTAAGTAGTGTTGGATGTTACTTCGTGATTTTATCTTTCCTTTGTGGATTATCCTTTGTGGATTATGGGAGACCTTCGGGGGTCTCGGGGTCCCTACTGAGTAGCATATACTCACCACTACATCGGCTATGCCCGCACTACGTTGTGTGGGATGCAGACGATAGACAACGCTGATCGTGGTTGAGGCTTGTGGAACAAGTCTATACCTAAAGGTGGACCACTGGGCAGGCCATACATGGAGCAGACGGCTGGACCTGAGGAGTTGAGGAGGCTATCTGTACCCACCCTTCAGGTGGGACATCTAGTAGACGACTCGACATTGCAGCTTTATTTTAAGTTGTTTTACTTTCTTTCCAGTTGTACTTTACATTCAGTTTGGGTTTGTATTCTGGCCCATTTACTTTTTGAACTTACTGTTGTACCCAGTTTTTCAAAGTGTTTACTTTTATTTTCTTACTCTGTGGTGTTTATTTACTTTATAAAAGCAATTCCTTCACCTTTTTGTTGGGATTTACGCCTTTGGTGCTTGTTTCCATCTCCCGGTCTATGGAAGTCGGGCTTGGGGTATCCATGGCACGGGTCCCAAGGACGGGTCATGATAGGGTGCGGACAAAATCAACTAATATTTTTCACCCACTCAATGCATATCACGCTCTTAGGACTCCAACTTGGTCCTTTTTATATTTAGGTTATATTTTCCCTCTTAATATATGGATATGGATTTCAACCATAGTAATGGGTGAGGGTCACCCATATATGGGTTTAGTAACTCCCTCAGTCAATATACATCATGTTTGATAATGTGTTTGTCCAACACGTCAATCAGTCTTTGGGAACTGGATTATGAGAGAGATATGTTTAGGTGGACACTATGTGGTTCGATGAATTACTCAAGGAACAATGATTCATTTAAGAATTTGGGTCTCCACACTATAAAAAATGTGATTGTTAATAATAGTTCATGTAGTTTGACTCATTGTTAGATGATTTCCCTCATATTAGGATCTCCCTAGTTTATTTGTTAAGGAGAGATTTGAAAATTTGTTATATTGTATCTTTATAAAGTCTGATTATGATTTGACATTTTATTAAACAGATGATCAAGGAGTTGGTCTTCCCATATGTTGTGGATATGTTAGAGATATCCCCCTTACATTGAGATAATAAACTATTTAAATTATCATTTATTAACCTATGATAATATGGTTTGATATTTATTGGTAAGTTAATCCATATATTTTACTAATATTTTGATCTCCATTTAACATTAGTAGGGTAACTATACTACCATCACATTATTATGAGATAAACATCGTCATATTTCACTTTTTTTGGTGTTTTGTTACATATTTTTATACAAACCTATGCATGAGATTTAGGCCTACATGTGTTTTGTCTATGAAGAAAGAATATTGGTAGGCTGGGAATTTTGTTGAAGTTATGATGGTGTAGTATTGTATTAATTTATCCCATGGGGTGATCTTAGCTATAAATTCTCATGTAAGAGTTGGAAGTAAATGGTGATCTACTCTGCAGATCCCTCAATTTTATTTTATTATTTGGTATCCTGGGTATTGTACATTTTTTCCTTATAAAATAAATTTTTTATGTCATTTCATTTCTATGTTTAACATATGTTTCATGAATGTTTTATTCTAGTTAGTTGTGTAATTATTGTATTAATTTAATGTTCATGGTTATTTGTGTGTGTATATATATATATATATCAATATGTTTATTTTATTGTATATGGAATCCTATAGTTATTTATGCCTTCTTGATTCCAATCACCATACTGTGTCCTATTAGAGAATGGATTATAGTTCCACACTCGTATTTCAAACTAACTATGTGGGTTCTCAGTGGTTCAACTTGTGTTATTTTCATATCAAAATTTGATCTATTTTAGGGATAGTGGTTATATAATAAATTCATAATAACCAAGGTTCATTAATTAGGAGGTAACAATTATTGATGTACATAGGTCATGTTTATTGAACTAAAAACCCATCTATAGTGTGGAAATTGATTCTCTTCTATGCAAGGACTCAATAAATATGTTTACTAAGACATGTTCATTGGATATTAATTACATATTAATCTTATGTTATTACATGAATCATAAAGTGGTAAATAAATTATCAGTTAATAGTTTAACGTCCTAGTTTTGTATTTGTCTTGATGTAATGAGGATTTGTATTCTCTACTGAAAATTATTTCTCCTGATGTTTGGGGTGGTCGTTTTATGTTTGATGATATCAACAACACTATACATTATACATTGGGCCTCTTGTTGATTATCTCTTAATATACACATTGTTCGATGACAGAATATTTTTTTGACCAAGATTGTAGTGTTGGGATAATGATAGTGGAAACAATGGTAATTTTGTTGGTATGTATTTAGTAAACTAGTTGTTAGTATATTTTCATGGGAGAGGGTCCCATGTACACTCTATGTAGTAGACATGGGGGTTGGGTAATCCACAAGGATATTGTGTGTGTTTCCTCTATCCTTATAGATTGAAAATCATCTATGAATACGTTGATACTAGGGTGTGAGTCCCTAATAAGATATCATGATGTTTTGTATTCCCCCATTAATATAGTGGTGTGGAATTTTGTTTATAGATGAATTATTAATCCATTCATATATGTGTTCAATACTCCCTCGATCTAAATGAGAGGGGGTCCCACAAACATGAGTGGTTTTTTAATCCCCCGCTACATAGAACATGGGTCCTCCACCAATAAAAATATTTTTTCCTTATGATATTGGGAATGATTAATTATCCCATATGTATTTTTATTCATATAGGTATTTGGGGTGTACCCCCCATGGAATGGATATGTACTCCCTTGGTTGACATATATTATTTTTCATGTTATCAGTCCCTCATATTTCTTGTTGATTTTAGTGATACCCTATAAATACTAGATCCCAAAAAAAATTTAAAAAACTCATTGGTAATTCATTTGGGCATGTGGTTTATTCTCCCTCATTATTGACAAGGTAAATTCCCCCATACTATACAGAATCTGTTACTCCGTTGAGAAATAGGATATATTTAATCCATCATTTGTAGTCATTGATTAATGAAATATAAGATATTTTAATTTATCCCTTTGGGATAGATAATCCCACCATTGTTTGGGTTTCATGGTCCTTCATCAGTAAGGTTAGTAAATCCCTCAATCAATTCATATAATCTTAGTGACATGGGTGTCCTCAATATATTTTATCTTTTGAAAAATGTTTTATCATCTCAGAACATTTTTATGAAAACATTTCACACAGTGTGATTCTTCAAGTTGATCAACTGAGTGATTTTAATGTACCATGATATAATTTTTCATCAAATGAATGATAGCTCTCATGACATGGAAACATCGCATTGGTAGAAATGGCATGATGGGATTGATTTTTTGTTCGACCCCTGTGGGTGGGATGAATTCATTGTATAAAGATCTTATACAGTGATTGGTATATCATGGATGGATTATGATTATCATGAATATTTTCTCCTAATATGAGGTGGATGAGTATCTAACCAATTCCTCCCATGCCATATCTAGGCGTTCCTCTCTCATCTTAGATGATTAGTATCCCTGGACCCATATATGTGTAAGATACAGAGGTATTCAATGACACAACACCCATCATGGCTCGAGAATCACTATGGGAATTATTTAATTGGTTATTATATTTATATGTACTACTGTATGATATTAATTCATTGGTTCATCAATATCTCAAGGTATAGAAATCCAAATAGAGTTTTTTTTACTAGACCTACACATCTAGATACTTCTATTAGTGGTTACCATAATCTCATGTTTCTTCCATTAGTGTGCTTCAGATATGGAAATAATGATTTCCTTGGGATCTCACTATTGAAGAGTGGGTTATATTTATGATATAAATTGTAATCAATCATAAACAATGATCTATTTTGGAGGTGATTAACATCATTGTTGGTTTTTGATGACTGAAATGAAGGGAAATGGTCATGTTTCATTGAATAATGGGATTTAGTTGTTAATAAAGACCAATACTCATGAATAAATAATCTAATGTTTCATTGTTTTTTAGAGTTCGGATTTATGTTTCATTTTTTGGGGGGTATTATTCCAGATTTTTTAGTGCATTGGATGGAATTTTCATTAGTTGGATGTTTTAGTTTCCCCCTATCCATGTCTTGACTTGGAACACTACATAAATTTATGTAATGGAACCATACCAATTCCTACAGTCCATTTTTTGTCCTAAATTATAATGGGGATATAGTCACATACTGGGGATCCTCTAGAGAGTGGATTCATAAATCCTACTATTTTATTCCGAGTTCTAGTTTTATGTTTCAATACCAATTTAAATTGAAGAGTTTATATGTGCTATACGAGTTTTTATTTTGACCTGTTGGAGTATTTAATATTATATTAAATCATCCATCCATTCATGAATAAAATATTAGTGAATTTCTATAAGGAATTCTCTTTTGATTTAGAGTAGGTAATATTGTTATATTTAGGATTTTCCATTGTATTTTCATGATATATGATGTTTATAACAGATTGGTTGATCTTGATCCTATTGAATATTCATTCGAATATATATCTTTATTTATAGTAATTTATGTTTCCAATAGAAGTAGACCTATATATATCTTAATATGAAGATGATATAGATAGTTCAATTTCTTTTTCTATGAGTATTATACTGACCAATTTTCATTTATCTTGTCTATGCGAACATTGTAGTTATATTGTGATATTTATATTTTCATATTCTCTATGGAATCACTGGCTATGAAATGAGTTGAATGGTCATAATTGATTTTGGATTTCGTCTCTTGAGTTCTAGAAATTTTTTAACATGGGATATTGAATAGATAGATTGATATATCGATGGTGGATGAAGATTTTATAAGTTCATCCACACATGATTACTACAGTTATAGTATTTACAATAGAGGTTATGATGTAAATGATATAATCCTCATGTCATGAGCTAGAAAATGACATTTCATACACATTTTCTTCTGTTGATGAGGAGTGGAAGAAGAACCCTGTGATATGTTATAGTAATCTTAAGGAGTTGTGGGGTGGTGGAATTTGATATAATTAGCAAATATTTATATGATGGGTTTTTGGGTTCCCCGTTTTGATATTAGGGAAATTGATTCCCTTAAATGATGTGACTTGATTAATGAACCATAAATATTATACATATGGCGTGTATATGATTTTTTCTAGTGTTGAAGGTAATCCCATTATTAGAGTAAAAGTCATTGGTAGGAAATCACTAATGAAATTTTTGGAATGCTCTTGGGAAATCATATGAACCTTAAATAAATTACGTTCAACATGGGATTTTTGTAATTATTCACTAAACCAATAATATGTTTTTTTAACAAATAAATTTGTGACCTATAAGGAATAGATTTTTGGAAGTAAATATTTTTTTAAGGTAATATTATTTCTCTATGATGGATAAGGATAATTTGAATTCGAATGGGAATGAGAATATTTTTTTAAAACCTTCTGATATGAGTGATTTAGTGTAGATCCATTCATTAATAGGTTGTGTTATGGATCCTCATTGATTTTTAGACCCTTAGAAGATATATGAGAACATGTGAGGGTTTTTTAAATAAACGGATGAGGATGGTTTATGGGTGTCATGGTAGATCTCTCTGAATATTATAATTTTGAAGATGAAAATTATTTAAAGTGTGAACGAGTTAGTTATTCTCAGTTTCCTATATGGAAAACATAACTCTATTTTGAGTTTAGTGACCAAAATTTTGAGGTGATTAAAATAGAATTTTTGTCTAAGAAGCAACATAAGAAATAATTTTTTGATTGTTCAATTATTTTCAAGATGGTATTTTTACTCTTTTATAAAATTTGTAATGATTATGAGATGGATTATTTTTTTGATATATATTATTAATTAAATATTTATTATTTCTTCATTTGTTTTATAAAATTGATATCTAACAAAAGTAGATTTAGATGGTAATTATGACATTAAAATTGTGTTTGAAATATGTGGTTTTAATTGATATATAAACTCTTATTGGGTTCCAATCTCTAGGATGTTCCCTTATTAGGGAAATGTTTTCATTAATTTTATCTTACTCACAATTTCCTCCAGTACCCATTTTTCCCACATTTTCACATTTTTGAAAAATTCCACAATTCCTCCCATTTACTATAGGGATCCTGAATAAATATGGGGTATGTGTGTGAGTAATTTACAAATTATTCAAATGACATATGGACTTATTGACATCAAGAATTAAAGAATGAAATGAATAGTGAATCATTAATGATTCCACATGAATTTTGACTCATTATTTTGATTTTCCTTGCCCTTAATTTCCGGTATTTCTAAATCATTATTAGGGTTTTTATTCAATCTCAGTGATTTATGTAATGTAATAGGGGTGTATTACCAAGGGATGGGTGACTCAGGCTTGTTTGAAGAAATTTTTTCTATTCATTAAAAATCTCATGACATGTGTTTATATAACACAAACTAGGTGGGTATTCAGTGTAGTTTTTTATAATGTGTCAATTTCATTTCATGAATTTCACTCACAGCATATTATATTAACTTTATTACATATCCCAAGGTGTTCCAAACAACATGGGTAGACATCCCATGTGGGTCACCTAGATTTTTGCATTATATACCATTCCATTTTTCATGACAAATCATGATCTGTGTTATATGTAGTGAGAAAACCATGATCTTCACATGTCATGTGGTAGATATTACATATCTTATATAATGATAATTTACAACATGAAGTCTCACATGTAATATATTCCATATAATTAATGGAGGCACACCGTTTATTTTTAAATTTCAAGATGAGATAGGAAGTTTACACACCTAACAAGATTCATTGGGTGTGAATGTCATGTTCACCTTATTACAAGACATATAACATTTACCTATATGGTGATTCACGTAAATTATCTCTAATGAGTCATATTTAGACATGGATATTGTTTATAATGGGTATTTTTTACATAGGTAGTGATGGTGGGGTCTTCTGACTAAAAAAAGTGTTAGTGGAATTTTATGTGTAGAGTTGTGAATATTTTAAGTTTAGTGATAATTAAATGATATGGATAAAGATCCCTATATTGTATGTGTATGTTAACCCCTAAAATGTATTTATGTTTTGGGACATAAAAAACTATTTGTTTTTGTTGAGTTTGGTTCGCTATGATAATTTTCTGTGTTTTAAAAAAAATTATTAAGGATTGAAGGGTTGTAATAATTGGACATTGAAAAATTCTTCATTGGTTTCTTCATCAACGTCGTAAATTCTAAAAAAAACATATATTTTCATGTAGAACTCCATCAAAGTCAATTTATCCATGCACATTCAGTTTTGGATCTCATCCATGTGGTTTGGATAAATGGATGGGATATTCATCATTCACTCCAATTATGTTATTGACTTCATAGACATTCTATGTTTTAGATGGTGGTTTTAATATATCCCAAATACCACCATGTGAGTGGAAACGGGGTATGGGGTAATGATTCTACAAAATTATCAGTGGCCTTATGAAAATATCATTGACATCAGTGAATATGAGTTAGGATCTTCATAAACATGGGATGGGGTACTCCCTAATTTTAGAAACCTTCTTGAACTGTGGGTAATACATCACTTTGATACAGTTAGTAATTACCCAAATATGTGGGGTACATGTCCTCTATCATATTTAATTCATATTTAAATCTCTATTTTTAGTGTGGAATAACCATTATGTGACATCCTTTGTTTGGTTGGCAAATAAGTAACCATAACCATTTAACCATATGGCCCCATAATTCCCCTTCACATACCAATGGCTACCAATTATCAGTGAGGTCTCAAGATCTTATATTGGGGAGTATCTACCTCATTTTAGAATAGAGGAGAAATGTAGGAAAAATATATAAATTAGTTGAATCATTATAATCAAGATATTATATGTAAACCATCCATATATTAAATGTAAAAATAACATTGAATAATATCATATAAAACATATCATGTAATGTCTATGCAGAAATGGGAATATAGAATATAAAAAAATATTCTAATAAAAGTATAAAAAAATATAAAAGTTAATAGAATCCCTAGAAATGGGCCATACCTATAATATCATACTCCAACCTAGTATAGAAATCATATACGTATAGTTGGGAACTACCATTTATCCCCTCATATGTCCAAGAAGTATGTATGTGTACCAAATGGTAGCCCAAAATAGGGTTTGATTAAAATTAAGAAGCCCACCTAAATCAACATGTAATGATATTCTAACCATGAATATAATATTAATAGTTTGAAATTATAACAAATGTAAAACGTCAATTTAAATAAACCATGATGTACATAAGCTTATCATGTCATACGGTGATGACCGTACCTTTTAAAACATATATTGGAATGTCTCTCATACTTTTACATTACATAAATACAACAAGGACATGAGTTATATTTCCATTTCATATATTTTCACAAATTATAATACTGTGTTTCACAAGTACCATGTAAATTACAACATTGAAATCGAGGGTAATCTAAATGGTAGTACCTTTGGTATTTCAACTCAACGGGTTCTACCTAAGCCCTAGGAATAAGTAATATGTATAATTAGTGATATAATTGATTAGATCCCAAGTAGAAAATCAATATAGTTTCATAAATACCAAGATGAATACAAGATGATAATCCAAGGATCAATATTATTTTTAGAAATGAAGTAAACCATTAGTGTTATGATTAGGTATTCATGTATATAAAAAATTGAATAATCCCTAATGTTTCATATCACATATATTTAATGACAACAAATAATTTTTCACAATATGATCCCATCTCAAGAATCTTTCTCTAGAAATCGAAGTATCTCTCAAGGCATGCCACACCATAAAATTGACCCATGTCCATGACCATAGTACATCATAATATAATTCCATTTTCCATTTCCCTTTGTTCAGGGAATTATAAGTCATAATCCAAGAAACTCACATGGTATAATATAATAAACGATCAAGGTGAGGTTTTTTTAGTATATAATGTCCCATGATCCCTTGTAAGGAACTTCAGCTGGAATCATAATACCACTCAAGGAAAGATATATTAAATGATCAAGCTATGTGAGTTATCTACATAATTATAATTCATTTATAACCATTTATTCAAATAACTATAACGAGGAAACCCAACATAATTTTATAATTTAGTCATGAATCCAAGTTAAATGGTATTACCCTTCAAATATCATTTTATACAAGTCTATTTAATCATCTCATCTTCTAGAGGAAAAACAACACATCTCAAAAGGCGGTTTAAATACAAGTTAAGAATGGTATTAAAATATCATTTTATATAACACAAAAAATTGGTGTTTTTGGATGAGTTCATTAGGCTATAACAATTTCAAGTTGTCATGACCCGTCCTGAGGGCCTGGGCCGTGACTACCCCAAGCCCACCTTCCAGAGGACAGGGGCTAGCAACTAGCACCAAAGGCGAAAAATTCCGATAACTGGGAAGGAATTGCCTAAATAAAAGTAAACAAAACACCACAGATTACAAGCGGAAGCAAAACACTAAGTACAAAAGAATGTGCTGAAATGTAAATGGGCAAGAATGAAAACCCAAAATAAAAGTACAACTACAACTGAACAAAGTACAACAGAAAAATACAACAACTGGAAGAATGGAAGTGGCTCCTGGGTCGTCCTCCTCGGATCCTACCTGAAGGGTAGGCACAGATGGTGCGGCTCTTGGATCGTCCACCACGGATCCTACATGAAGTGTAGGTACAGATAGCCTCCAAAACGCTCTCACCCGTCAACCTCCTCTGTGTGTCCTCTCGTCGTGAGTCCACCTCCGGATACTGACTCATCGTGTGGTCCACCTCCGGGTACCGTCCAGTCCTCGAACACTCGGCCTCCGTCAGCACTGTCTGTCATCTGCAACCAACACAACAATGTGCGGGCATAGCCCGTGCATGGGTGAGTATAACGATACTCAGTAGGGACCCCGAGACTCTCAAGGTCTCACTAAAACCAATAAGGATAACCACAAAGAAGATCTCCACAGATAACCTCTACTTAGGTATATGCCCATACATATACCTAAGTTATCAACTAACCCATCTCAATCATGAGGAAACAAAAGGATCATGAAATCAACGGATAACCACTTCCTAGGTATATGCCCATACATATACCTAATTTATCAAGTGACCCATCTCAATCATGAGGTAAACAGAAGGGTCAATAGTCTCAGCTCAAACCGGGATTTTCATTATCGAAACCGTAACTACTGAAGAGCTCTGTATCTGGAGTGTAAAGTGGTCCTGTCACATCTCCGAGGTACTGCTCACTAACCCAGGACTGCTGAGGTACTCCTCCTGTTGAGTATCACGGTTCAGCCACCCAAACACAGTAGTGCTTCCCGCCGAGGTATGTCACCCAAACACAGTAGTGCACACCCCCTAGTAGCCTACTGAGGTACTCTACGGACGAGTACCGTGGGTCTGCACTATCACACAGGTAGTGCTCCGTCTGCCATGGGTCTTAACCTCACAAAGTAGTGCTTCGTCCACTAGGCTAGTCGACTCACTCCAAGTCGAGTCGATAAAGCCATCGTCAGGTCTCAGTCGGCTACACAGTCTCCATATTCCACACACTCCTCTCTGGGAGGGTCCGCTCCACGAGCTACAGGTCAATACTCCACGTATCTCAATGTCCCATGAAGAAGTATCTCAAAGGACTACGTCGTCATAGGGGTCTCAACGCAAAAGACGGCACGTCAATCGGACGCCCGGTCTGGGAGTTATTAGTCTTTTCATCCCAGGGGCCCGGCTGGTTTCGTGTTCAAACCAAACCGTCCGTATCTAAACATTACCCCGAACACTCATAGAGTATACTCATAGGGACTATTTCTCAACGTGATCACCAACGCCACTAACGTTTTGTCAAACGGACGTCTGGTCTGAAAGATAACATCTTTTCTGTTCCAGGGGCCCGGTTGGCTTCCAGGTGCAATCCAACCCGGCCTCTATCCAACTGCATCCAAAACTCGGTCGAGGTATGCCAAAATTTCCGTCTCATCATGAGGAAATCAATGAGACAGACGGTGCGTCGATCGAACGCCCGGTCTGTGAGTTATAGGCGTTTCTGTTCTAGGGGCCCGGTTGGTTTCATTAGTGAACCAACCCGACCGCACTCCGACGACATCCAAACCTCGAGCAGAGTAATACAAAAGATCCGTCTCACTTATAGTAATCCAACAAAGTCGACGGCACGTCTATCGGACATCTGGAGTTCAAGATATAAGTGTTTCCGCTCCGAGGGCCCGGTTGGTTTCGTATCCGAACCAACCCGGCCGATCCCAATGTATTCCGAAACCTTTAGTGCGATATACAAAAATGACCGTCTCGTTCCAAGGATCGATACGCAACTGATGGTGCGTCTATCGGAGGCCAGTATCCCAATATATGGGCAAAAGACCAATGAGGGTCCGAAAACGGGGGGTCTGGGCCCGGACCGACCCGGCCCAACCCCCCTGGGTCGGCCCGAACCGGGTCGCCCCGACCCGGGTCCGACCCGGCCGGCGCGGCCCAGCCCGGCCGGCTCGGTCCGGCCCGACCGGCCTGCCGTGGCTCGGCCAGCGCAGCCGGGCGGATGCCGCGGGCGGGGTGCGTGGCTCTCCCACCCTCGCCGCTAATTGGAGCCGGCGGTGAACCACCGCCGCCGGCTTACCGGCGGCGCGTCGTTGCCGACCTCCGCGGACCACCGGACGCACTCCGGTTGTCCGTTTCTCCTGCCGTCTTTGCCAACGGTACTCCCGGGACCCTACCTTCACTACGATGGGATTCAAACGCCATAGCGGCCTGCTTCGTCATCGTCCGTCGATCCGTACATCGAGAAACAAGCTGTGTAGGGTTGTCGGGCCGTGTTTGTTCGGCCCGTGCCCTCCGCGTTAGGTGTTATCAATTGGAAAATAATAAACACAAGATTTAATCATTGACGAGGGTATAATTTATCCAAAATAAATTATACAAACACCTTGCAATCAAAAACCCACACACGAGAGTTTAAAAAAAAAATTGAATTCGCGGCGTGACGATGTCGCGGATTCTTGCCGTTCGATCTCGCGCGGTGCGAGGACACCACGTCAATTTCATTCGATCCGCAACAACAAGAAAAACAATAAGGGAGCGTAACGACTGTGTTTTTGTGGTCCGGCCTCCTCCCGTTAACTGGTATCATGTGGTCCAAAATATCACGGATAAAAGACGGAAGAGAATCACATAAGATAAATCACGTAAACCCCCTACAGTAATCCCGCAAACAAGAATTCCCAAACCGCAACATATTCTTTGTGGATCAACCAAAAATTTAGTTGATCTGCATTATTAGATATAGAAGGTAGTAAATGAGGGTTTATAAATAAGTTCCCCACCTTGACAAAAGTTGTTGAACGACGGTGTCGCGGAAAATGGCGTCGCGGGGTGAGGTTTCGTATATGCCAATGGAGAATGTCCGAGGAGGATGAAGCGTCTCCCTTCCTTTCACGCTTAGAGAAATTTGGAAGGCGGATTGTCGATGGCGAGTTCCCACGTCGGTGCCTCCTCCTTTGCCGAGGATGAATAAGATGGATGAAGAAGAAGAAGTACTTTTAAAACTTCCAAGATCTCTTCCCTTACCCTCAACACCACAAAATCCAACCCATAACAAATAATGGTTCCATATTATTTAATCAACCCATGCCATGTTTTTCGAAAAATAAATTCAGAAGTTGAATTTACATAATTAATGTGTGTGTTGGCTAGAGTTAATGACGGAGTGGGTGAGGAAATGAAAGGTTACTCAAATAAATATAGGTTTACACAATTTAAGAGGGATTTAGGTTGGTTAAGAGGAATGTGAAGTGGTGGGGTTCATGTGGGCCATACCTCACCTTAAATCCTACCATGGGTGGTTAACGCCAAGTGGATCCTACCCCTAACTCCCTTACATAGATTTAAACCACTTAAGAGAGGATCAAGTGTTGTAACACAACACTAAATCTACTTAACAAGTAAAATAAAATACAATTGTAAAAATTATATTTTATCCCTCACTTTTCTTAAAACAACACCTCCCTAGAAAACACAACTCCATAAAAGGGTCTTCATAAGCAATTACCGGCGCTGCAGTTTCATCGGTGCTCTCGGAATTCGATTCCGAGCAACAGTTCAAAAGTTAGAAAAACCCGCTCGTCCGTTCACTGAACGTACCCGAGCCAAACATCAGAAAATGATTCCGGGCACACCGGGCCACAGAATCAGGCGCCGTCAGAAACTGCGTTCTTGTAATATTCCAAAGAAAATTAATAAAAAAATTTCCTTGAAATTTCCGGGTCTTTACATTACTCAAACCTCAGGGCTTTACGTCCTCGTAAAACTTTAACACAAACTAGGGTCACAAAAGCAGTACAGTGCACGCATCTGAGCCTTCTGCTCCCATGTGCTCACCTGGAGGTTCCCATACTGCCAGAGAAAGTGCACCCGAGGAATGGTCTGTCCTCGTAGGAACCGCTCCTGTCGACCATCAATCCCCACTGGAACTTCCATGAATGACACCACATCACCATCGTCGAGCTCCTCATGGTCGATGATATGCGAAGGGTCGAGCACGTATCTCCTTAGTTGAGATATGTGGAAGGCGTCGTGCACCTGGTGCAACTAAGGTGGATGGGTCAAGCGGTAAACCACCTCGCCTACCCAGCTGAGGACCTAGAAAGGTCCGTTGATCCTCGGAGATAACTTACCGTCTTGGCCACATCCCCGTAATCATTGTCGAGGTGAGACCCATATAAGGACATGATCATCATTCTTCAACTCAGAGGTCTCTAACTCCTATTTAGAACTGGAACTCAAAACGACTGCTGCCACGAGGGTAAGGTTGACTGACTCAAGAGTTATCGGTCGAACCCTCCTTTGCTAGATTTTATCTTGTGATGCCTGGGGTTTCCTTTTCGCCGACCAAGGAAAACCCATCCCGACATTTGCCTAAAACCGTCAATTTGAGTATGTACAGTTATTGCCCATTCCATACTCAAACTAACGTCGTAAGACTCGATGCTTCCACCAAGATATTAAAATCGAAACTCTTTCCTCGAGGGTCTGACCAAACTGTCAGTGTAAGTGTGATTATCGAGTCTCCTCCCAAGGTATCTCCAGACGTGAGGGTCAAGTCCACGGCTTACCAAAAACTCTAGGTTTGGAACAAGATTTGTGAAAGCATGGAATGATTCATATCGACGTCTGTTACTACATCAGATTGTAGTGGACACAGACTGTCCCTTGAATCATTTTTAGAGCCATTGGGTCACTCTCCCAGACTGCATGCAGCAACTCTCTTCCACTGCCCTCCAGCTCCCTAAGACTAGAAGGGATTACTAAGGCAGGTGGTTGTAGCATGTTAAGATGTACACCACCTCATGCTGCTCTCCTAGCTCTGCCTCTACGTCTGCTGCTCCGCAGACTCATCTCTCATTAAAGATTCACCTTCTTTAAACATTTAACACGCTCGAGTCTCTATGACTGGAGCAGGTTTCCTGTTTTCTTACTGCACTGGGCAGTCTTCATCCACTCCTGGATGATCTGCACCTTCCTTGCCTACGATCTGAAAGAGCTGCTAAAATTTCTCCTTTGATGAAAAGAGAAACTCGGTCTGATCCCCTGGATGAACCACGCCCATTGCCTAATACAGTTAATCCTGACATGAATGATGTATTCATGCCATGGATGACGTCGTAAGTCATCAACGTAACTACCAAGAGATCCAACTGTCACTCTCGCCTCCAAAGGTTGAGTCACACTATTGACATTAGTATGAAGTCACTGGGTCTCCTCCAGTAGAAATCTCGAAAGTGAGTGTCAAGTCAACATTTTTAACCGGGACCACTCAGTGTCACCCAAACAAAAGGACAAGAAAGCAAAAATCACAAAGATAAGTGTATTTTTATTATTGCAGCTCATAGTACAAAGACACTAATACAACAAAAACATGGAACATGAAGTACAAGGGACGTATCCACTAGTTCCACTCCAGTCCACCTGCTACCGGAGCTCTACTTCCTTGTCCAATACTCGGCTGTTGCTCAAGAACTCATCGCTGCTTCTGCCTCGGTGGCTCCTCCAAACCCTGCGGATCAACTGTATGAGGAGTCGGACAGTCACGAGCCAGGTGACCCTTTCCGCCGCATGAGTAACACTGTCTGTTTCTGGCACGCCTCTCTTTGACCCCACTCCGGGATCCCCGTACCACCAATCCTAAAACCCGAGATCGCCCAACTTCTGGTCTAGTCTTCCTGGACCTCTGCATAATCTGTCTACTGCCCACAGATGACTCAGCTACTGATCGAAAAACACGCGTCAAAGGCAGAAGCACCTGTACACGCTCGGGGTGTAGAGCTACTGTAACAAACTCCACCCTGAAGAATGATTCGATTTCATCCCATGTGAAGGTCATCCCGTCACAAAACTGAAACAAGTGGATCCACCACCTGCCTGTTGATTCCTGAAGGAGGTTGGCAGAAAAGATCACCATGAAGTCTGCCGGAATCCCCACTAGCCTGAAGACTCTCACCACAGCCTCCAGCCAAACCTCAGCCGCCTGCGGGTCCGTCTCTCCCCGGAACCTGGGTGGCCTCTAGCACTGGAACTCGTGCAGCGCGCTCAAGTGGCATGTATCGCCTACTGCTGGGGAAGGTGGCATCGGTGGCCCAACGTATGGTAGTACCGCTGGTGCCTCCACTGGTGCCTCAACTGTAAGAGGGCCTTGTACCGAAGCCTCGTTGCTCGACAGGCTGTCATAACACACATCCTTCTGGGCACTAGCTGGTCGTCCAAGAAAAGGCATCCTGAAAGAAACAACGTGACACTGTCAAACGATGATACCTGGTGAGATGACCTGGTTTGAGCTGTTTTAAGGGAAAACCTTTGAAAACACATACACAATCAGTGTTTTCATGCACAAAGTCGGAAATCAGTTGTCAAGGCCCTAGTGTATGGATACGTCTGCCACCCGCACCAACAGTGGACTCCCTGAACTGAAGACCACACTCGGTACCCTTAACACTATTGCTTCACCAAAAGAAAATATCAGAGTTATAAGTTCTACGGTAGAACCGACTCCTCTGATACCAATTTTTCATTACCCGTCCTCGGGGCTCGTGCCGTGACTACCCCAATCCTGCCTTCAATAGGCCAGTGGCTGACGACAAGCACTAAAAGCGAAAAATCCCGATAATTGGGAATAAATTCCCTTTATAAAATTAAACAAAACACCACAGAGTACATGCGGAAGCAAAACACTAAGTACAAAAGAGTGTGCTGAAAAGTAAATGGGCCAGAATGCAAACCCAAAATAAAAGTACAACTACAACTGAACAAAGTACAATAGAAAAAGACAACAGCTGGAAGAATGGAAGCGGCTCCTGGGTCGTCCTCCTTGGATCCTACCTGAATGGTAGGTACAGATGGCACATCTCCTGGATCGTCCACCACGGATCCTACCTGAATGGTAGGTACAGATAGCCTCCATAATGCTCTTGCCAGTCAACCTCTTTCATGTGTCATCTCGTCGCGAGTCCAGCTCCGGATACTGACTCGTCCTGTGGTCCACCTCTGGGTATCGTCCAGTGCACGAACACTCGGCCTCCGTCAGCACTGTCTGTCGCCTGCAACCAACACAACAAGGTGTGGTAATAGCCCGTACAGGAATGAGTATAATGATACTCAGTAGGGACCCCGATACCCTCAAGGTCTCACTAAAACCAACAAGGATAACCACAAAGAAAATATCAACAGATAACCTCTAATTAGGTATATGCCCATACATATACCTATGTTATCAAGTAACCCATATCAATCATGAGGATATACAATGATCATGAAATCAACGGATAACCACTTTCCAGGTATATGCCCATACATATACCTAAGTTATCAAGTGACCCATCTCAATCAGGAGGTAAACACAAGAGTCAAAAGTCTAAGCTCAAACATGGATTTTCATTATCGAAACCGTAACTGCTGAAGAGCTTCATCTCTGGAGTGTACAGTGGTCCTGTCACAACTCCGAGGTACTGCTCACTAACCTAAGACTGCTGAGGTACTCCTCCTGTCGAGTACCGTGGGTCAGCCACCCAAACATAGTAGTGCTTCCCGCCGAGGTATGTCACCCAAACACAGTACTGCACACCCCAAGTAGCCTGCTAAGGTACTCTCCAGACGAGTACCGCGGGTCTGCACTATCACACAGATAGTGCTCCATCCGCCATGGGTCTTCACGTCACGAAGTAGTGCTTTTTCCACTGGGCTAGTAGACTCACTCCATGTCGAGTCGGTCAAGCAGTCGCCAGGTCTCAGTCGGATACACGATCTCCGTACTCCGCACGCTCGTCTCTAGGAGGGTCCGCTCCACGAGCTACAGGTTGATACTCCAAGTTTCTCAAAGTCCCACGAATAAGTATCTCAAAGGACCGCCTCGTCATAGGGGTCTCAACGCAACAGATGGCGCGTCAATCGGACGCACGGTCTGGGAGTTATTAGTCTTTTCATTTTAGGGGCCCGGTTGGTTTCGTGTGCAAACCAAACCGGCCGTATCTCAACTGTACCCCAAACTCTCATAGGGTATACTCAAAGGGACCATTTCTCAATGTGATCACCAACGCCGCTAACGTTTCGTCAAACAGACATCTGGTCTGAAAGATAACAGCTTTTCTGTTCCAGGGTCCCTGTTGGGTCTCGGGTGCAATCCAACACGGCCACTATCCAACTGCATCGAAAACTTGGGAGAATTATGCCAAAAGTTCTGTCTCATCAAGAGGAAATCAACGAGACGGATGGCGCGTCAATCGGATGCCCGGTCTGGGAGTTATTGGATTTTTCGTTCCACGTGCCCGGTTGGTTTTGTGAGCGAACCAACCTGACCACACTCCAACGACATCCAAACCTCGAGTGGAGTAATCCAAAAGATCCATCTCACTTAGAGGAATCCAACAAAGTCGACGGCACGTCAATCGGACATCCAGAGTTCAAGATATAATCATTTCCGCTCCGAGGGCCCGGTTGGTTTCGTATCCGAACCAACCAGGCTGAACCCAAAGTATTCCGAAACCTTGAGTGCGATATACTGAAACGACCGACTCGTTCAAAGGATCGCTACACAATTGACGGTGCGTTGATCGGAGGTTCGTAGCCCATTATATGGGCAAAAGACCAAAGAGGTTCCGAAAACGGGGGGTCTGGGCCCTGACTGACCCGGCACGATCCCCCCCGGGTCGGCCCGAACCGGGTCACCCCGACCCGGGTCTGACCCGGCTGGGCCCGGCCCGGCGCGGCTGGCGCGGCCCGGTCCCGCCAGCTTAGTCCGGCCCGACCGGCCCGCCGCGGCTCGGCCAGTGCGGCCGGGCAGAAGCCACTGGCGGGGTGCGCGGCTCCCCCACCCTCGCCGCTAATTAGAGCCGGCGGCGAACCGCCGTCGCTAGCTTTCCGGTGGCGCACCGCCGCTGCCGATCACCGGCGCCGCCTCCGCCTTCCGCGGACCACCGGACGTGCTCCGGTGGTCCGTTTCTCCTACCGTCTTCGCCAACGGTCCTCCCGGGACCCGACCTTCACTACTAAGGGATTCAAACAACATAGTGGCCAGCTTCGCCATCGTCCTTCGATCCGCACATCGATAAACAAGCTGCGGAGGGTTGTCGGGTCGTGTTTGTTCGGCCCGCACCCTCCGCGTTAGGTATTATCAATTGGCAAATAATAAACACATGATTTAATCATTTATGGGGGTATAATTTTTCCAAAATAAATTATACGAACACCTTGCAATTAAATACCCACACACGAGAGTTTAGAATAAAATTGAATGTGTGGCGTGACGATGTCGCGCATTCTTGCCGCTCGATCCCGCGCGACGCTACGGAACCACGTCAATTTCAATCAATCCGCAACAACAAGAAAAACATAATGGTGGGGAACAGTCGTGTTTGTGTGGTCCGGCCTCCTCTTGTTAACTGGTATCATGTGGTCCAAAATATCACGGATAAAAGACGGAAGAGAATCACATAGGAAAAATCACGTAAACCCCCTACAGTTTTCCCGCAAACAAGAATTCACAACCCGTAACATATTCTTCGCGGATCAACCTAATTTTTAGTTGATCAGCGTTCTACGATTTAGAAGGAAGTAAAAGAGGGTTTACAAATAAGTTCCCTACCTTGACAATAGTTGTTGAACGACGGTGTCGTGGAAAACGGCGTCGCGGGGTGAGGTTTTGTATATGCCGACGGAGAACGTTCGAGGAGGATGCAAAGTCTCCCTTACTTTCATGCGGAGAAAAATTTGAAAGGCGTATTGTCGATGGCGAGTTCCCACGTCGGTGCCACTTCCTTTTCCAAGGATGAAGAAGATGGAAGAAGAAGAAGTAGTACTTTTAAAACATCCATGCTCTCTTCCCTTACCCTCAACACCACAAAAGCCAACCCATAACAAATAATGGTTCCACATTATTTAATCAACCCATGCCATGTTTTTCCAAAAATAAATTCAAAAGTTGAATTTACTTAATTAATGTGTGTGTTGGCTAGAGTTAATGAGGGGTTGTGTGAGGAAATGAAAGGTTACTCAAATAAAGATAGGTTTACACAACTTAAGAGGGAGTTAGGGAGTTTAAGATGAATGTGAAAGGGTGGGGTTTGTGTGGGCCCCACCTCACCTTAAATCCTCCCATGGGTGGTTAACTCCATGTGGATCCCACCCCTAACTCCCTTACATAGATTTAAACAACTTAATAGAGGATCTAGTGTTGTAACACAACACTCAATCTACTTAACAAGAAAAATAAAATACAATTGTAAGAATTATATTTTATCCCTCACTTTTCTTAAAACAACACCTCCCTAGAAAACTCAACTCCAGAAAGGGTATTCATACGCAATTACCGGCGCTGTGGTTTCATTGGTGCTCTCGGAATTCGATTTTGAGTAACGGTTCAAAGGTTAGAAAAACCCGCTCGTCTGTTCGCTGAATGTACCCGATCCAAAAATCGGAAAATGATTCCGGGCACACCAGGCGTCAGAATCAGGCACCATCAGAAACTGCGTTCTTGTAAAATTCTAAAGAAAATTAAGAAAAAAATTTCCTTGAAATATCTAGGTCTTTACACAAGTTGCCTCATAGCACATCTAATTCAGTGCCTAGTAAAAAAATTGAGGAGTTGCTAATTTTAGAGGGAACATGTTTACTGTCTGATATATTAAATTATGGATTAATATATTAAAGAATATATTTTTAGGGAAAGGAAAAATTCTACTTACCATTTATGGGTAGAAGAATCCACATCCATTATTGGAAAATAATTTATGTTTTAATGAGAGAAATCATAGAAACTACAATTACAAATAGAAATTTGGGCATATGATTTCATAAGGATATAATTCTGAATTTAGAGATATAATCTGAGAAAGAAATGTATAAGAAACATGAGCATATATAGTGTGATTTGAAACTATTAATTATTATTGATTCAGAGATCATATTAGTTGTATATCTTCAATACTATGAGTATAAGAGGATAACAGTCATGGGAGTGGAGTGACTGTGTGAAATGTGGGAGGAGAAGCTGGATAAAGGAGATTTATTGGAATGGAAATTATAATTTACCACTTTTTATGGGTATCTTGGTTTGTGAGAATGGTTTTCCAAAGTCTTAACCAATAGATCATACATGATATCTATGTGAACATTATTTTCATGACATATTCTTATCAATATAAAATCCTTGAAAAAAAATTTATTCACTTTCCGGAGTACAATACCACCATTATGTCATGAATCAAAGTTAGATGAACCAGTCACACAACACGTTACTTGACTCTTTATTTTTTTGGTTTCACATGGCTATGTGGCCTCTATTATATGATATTAAAAACTATACTCTACCCTTTATGGGATTCATGATTAGATGAAACCATATGAAAATTATGCACCTTAAACTTTTTCTCCAAATAATAGCACTCCATTCCCTTAACCAATTATGAAATAATAGTAAACCTACATATACTTATTAGGAAAAACATTTATATAAAACTAGTCAATTAGATATATAATAAAATAATCCATAACTCAATGAAAAACTGGATCTTATAACCTCCCCACATTAAAACCACCAACCTCAAGTTTTATAGAGGATGAATGATCTAAAAATAACAATATATTTAGGCACTAAGCACATAATTTGGACTCTCACACATAGGTATCATATCATAATCATCTATTCTACCAAAACTCCTTAACATGAAAAAATAACAATCCTCAAAGAGCATCTATGTTATGATAAATAATACAAACAAGATACTCTTCAAAATAAGGATAATTTTTTAACTCTAATACCCCCATATCAAAAATATGATATGGCTCATAATGATAAAAAATTATCATAGAAACATGGATGACATTATGTGTGTCTTAGTACATATTTGGAATTTCATGTCAATTGAATACTAGCCTAACTCTCTCATAAATATCATAAGGTAAAATGAAACTGTGTGAAAATTTTAGTAGCCTATAAATCTATTGAAAATCAAATCTATGTGATACATGAAATAAGTCCCAATCGACAATATCAACTCTAGAGGTTGGTGGTGAAATTATTCGTAAGGAACTTCATAGAATAATTTTAATCAATATGTTACGTGATTGTCTTTACGTACTCTATTCCCTATAAAATGAGAATTGGACCTAGATTCATTCTATCCACTACATATATCCATCACATAGGTGATCAACACAACCTACCGTAAAGGACATCAGAAGGAAACATCAATATAGTTAATAGGAAAATATTATTTTAGGAAAACATAATAATAGTTAAATGTAATTACCTATAACCACCCAAATCAAGGAATTATGATAAAAAAATTCACCCAAAACCTCTGTAGTTTGCCCGGAATAACCATCTATCTAATTTTGGTATGGTGTACTTAGAAGTAACAATGACCACAAAGAATTCTCCATCCCCCACAAAAAAAAATATGAGAACTCAGTTTCACTATAAGATATAATGGTAAATGGATCCCCAAAAATTCATAAATAATTTCATACATATATTATCCCATGTTCATAACCTGAAATGGTCCCCTTAAAATACAAGAACTAGGTTCCCTTTTTAAACATGTCTATAATCACACAAATGGATTCACTACCCTGTGTCTATTTCCAAAACCCTGTCAGAAAATCCATCTTTAAATATTGTCTTTTAAACTCTAGAATTTGTAGAGTATGGAATAGTTAAAGTGGTTCCTGATGTTATTCCATCACCTATTTACCAGTGGAACACTGAGTAACAAAACATTACATCTTTTTCATCATACAGAGCCATGAATATTGGAATTATATTCCATGATACATCTATGTATATTCAAGATACATTTCATGTTTAGAGGAATGCGATTATTGTATCAATTACTATCACACATTTTAAGGATCCAAGATATGAATGTGAATATTCAAGTTCTCATCCTCATCGATAACCCAACCCGATAGTGGTTTCTCTCCTAGAACACCATCCCTTATGAACAAACCTTTTATTTCTGATAGTTTCATTCCCTTCACATGATCCAAAAGTGATGAGTCCAGTTCTAATACTACCTAAATATGATATATTTGTAAGTAATGAACATCTAGATGTATCTGTGAACTGTGATTCATAATATGACATTCAAAAAAATATTCATGAATATATTTTTTTTGAGTTTTTCAGCTCATAGCATCATCAACTATATTTCCATTTCTAGGTATTAAATAAGATTATTATCAAAATATTAAATGTATTCAATAAATATTCTTTGTCGAAGGATAAAATAAAATAATGAGATTTTTTATTTAATTATTTTATGATTGGTCTATACATTTTTCCATTACCCCAACAATAATTCTCAACAAAAACATAAATCTGTAACTTCAGATGCTATCACAAGGTTGTGGGTTATGTAATATTACTCGTCAGGGATCAATCTTCGAGACACAATAACAATAACTTATTCTCGTTTCACCGATATTTCTCCCAAAAAATTCCAAATGCATCATAAAAAACAATATATCCTCTTCCATGATTTGGAGAAACTAGGATTAGAACTTAGGTTAGGCTTCATTTCAATATTTAAAAGACCATGCCTTAAACATTAGACTATGTAAAATTTACACCATTCATGGTCAACACTGTATGAGGTTCTAGAATCTTGATAAATATTAGAAAAAACGTATATAGTAAATAGATTTTTTGAAGAAACTATTGAGACCAAAAATTTTATTAGGATAATATCAAGAAAAAATGACCCACAACTTCTCTAGATCTATAGATATTCTAGAGTATAATATTACGTGGCCTATGATGTGAGCTTTTGTCAATATAAAAGAGGAATTTGTTTTCAATGAAATAAAAAGGATTATTTCTTAGTTTACATAGATGGGTTTCAAGGTGTTTGTAATTTCCATGTAGATTTTTAGAATACACAAATATATCATCCAAAAAATACCATAACAGAGTTGAAGTACAAGTGGAAATCATGATTCATCAAATCTATAAGAACAATTTTTACATTCGGGTGACTTAACAGCCATAAAAGTTATTTTTATGGGATTTATCTGATTCTAAATGTTTTATATGGTATATTTGGGGGTCTTTCCCTTACAAGATGATAAACTATTGTCGAATAATATTTTTCAACGCACTTGATTCTCAGAGCTGATCAAAGTGATTTTCTATATGAGGAAGGGGTGTTAGTTCTTATCTATAAGTAGAGTTGACATCTGATAATCTTCACATATCCTGAGTTTCTCATCAGCCATCGTTGTATGAATCATGGGATAACCCCATGAACATTTATTAGGTCATATAAACTCTTAATATTCTTGATCCACTAATATCTTGTGGAGTACAAAAATATCAGTAGAAGACATCATGTAACTAGTAATTTATATTGGTTTCTCCATCAAAATAGGATCTAAATTAAACTATGTCATTCCCTTAAAAGGTATTCCAGAAAATTCATCAGGGAGAAAATATATGAATCTCTCTACAAAAAAATAGGATATAAATCTTTTCATGGTCATTGATCATTCTAGAAATCAATATAAATTTGGTCAAACAATACACCCATCCAATAGTGATCAGGTCCATATAGATTATCATGGATCATATATTCATCCTTGAAAATACATTTACCACCCTAATGGGATGACAATGATACCCTATATGGATAAAAATTGATACTTTAATGATAATGTACCAGCCAATACATCCAGATATTTATGTTGAATCGTATCATATTTAGCAAAAATGGTTTCAAAAGAAATAAAAACATCCATTCTGTACAGGTAAGTTGGTGCATAAGAATAAACACTTTGATGTAAACAATTTCAATCCTAGGAAATTACATGATATCCACATATATACATTACTGTGAGGTTCCTATGTCAAAAAATGCAGATACTAAAGTCCATGAAACTAAAATCATACGTCAGACTATAGTAGGTCAGTCACTCTACTCCTCATGTCCTGGTGGAAATCTTTTCAACAGGCCTGATCCACATCCCAAATATACTAACATATCTCCATGAGCTGTTATTATTTGTTCTTGTGGTATATCATATGTCTATATTCCATGACCTTTTCCACTGCTTCTACATATATAGACAATTTTATTCAATATTTCAGATTATAAAATAGCTACCAATCTTACATTGGAATACCGAGTTGGTTCGGATCATTTATTACCATGATTAGGTTGGAAGACCTTGTAGAATATCAAAAGACATTCCACTCTAACACAAGATCAATAGTCAATTGGGTCCTTTTCAGACTAAGGCTTCATCTAACATGGCCTTACACACTAGTGACATTCCTCATAATTACATTTTTGAACTATATAAATACCACTATCCTAGTGAGAACCCTCAATGTGATTCTTACGACCACTGTATGTGATTGTTCACAATCATGACATTGAATTGTTACCCATACCTTCATATTCCCTCATGTTTCACTATTATATAAGGGTTTAGTTCATAATATTATAAACTTTCACTAGTATGAATACGATAACCTATTATTCAATGTCATACATGAAAATATTCCTAAATTGACTCACCTACAAAAACCCATCACAATTAAAAGCTGGTGGAAAATATTTAAGCTCAATAGAGTGAGATTAATAGTCTATAACAAACATAGTACATCAGACTATGTAAAGAAATTCACTATCTTGATTAGAAATCAACATTTAAAAAAATATGTAATTCTTGAATGAAGTATGTAAGGCCCTCCAGACCATATCCAGATATTGATCAACTTCATTTCAAATATCCCACCATCTCTTACAGGATCCAAGAAGCATGTAAACCATGATCATGTCCATACTTTTACATTGTATATCCATGCACTCAAATGGATATAAAATTTCATCAAGAAATTACTCAGTAGCTAGGGGCAACCATACCAAATGAATATATGTGGATGGTACAATTGGAACTATCACGTCAACTCTGATATTATTTGTAAAAATAAATTAGTCCCTCTATATATTACAATAATCACAGAAACAACTAACATTTATAAGTGTTAGTGCCCTATTCGGGTATTTGGGGGAATAATATTGGAGAATCCAAAAGATTCATTATAGGAAATTCAGGTGCTACCACCTCATGAGCATGGAAATCACTACCATCCTGGTGCATAACATGGCAACATCATGTAGCTATATATCCACATTTCTAACAAGACACCACAAAACATGATAACATAACTAAATAGATTTATATATGATAAAATTATATGCATAATGGTTCACCAACCAAATCATTATAACACAAATACCCAAATATATGGTCAGGGTATTATTCAGATTTCATGTTCCAATCACAGGAGATCAGTTATAATAATTGTAAATTGATGTTATAAAAGAAATCACCAATTGAGTTATAATTGGATAACTAGTTTAATATCAACATACTAATTTATGTTCTATAATTTAAGAACATTAGTTTTTATTAAATGGTTCAATTAGATGATTTTGTATTCCCAATTTATAAATACATAATCTAGATAAGTTACAATTAGCATTCGTGTAACTAAAACCAAATTCTTACAATCTGTCTTAAGATATAACTAGTCCATATATGTTGATTAAAATATATTTATCACCTTTCCAAATTTATATTGGAACAAATTTATAAATCTTTATAGGTATCCATTCATTCAAAATCAACAAAATTATTATCAAATGATACCGTAGTTACATGGATAAAACATGTGATATTTGGATTTTTAAGTTTCTACAATTAATATATGTGGGGAAACACAATTTACATTGATATAGACTCTTCATATGACAAATTATTCCCTATAATTTTATAAATTAAATGTTGGTACAATTAATAAATTTGAAATAAATACAATTATAATTTATTTTAATCAATGTAGGTATTAATATAATCATGGAATGAAAAATTTATGACATAAAAATCCTTATGTTCATATAATGATGCATGAATAACGATTCCTTTTTCATACAAGTAAAATGAAACAAATATATAATCATAACTAATTTTAGAAATCATGTGTATCCAAAAGTACTAAAAATTATAACAATTATAATAGATGAAAACTAGAACAAAAAGTATGATCCCTATCATCGTTAATTTTTCCCATATGTGGTTTACCTACTCCCTGGAAAAGGTTTATTCATAAATTCCAACCCTAAAAAACATTGTTCAAACAAACCAAACTAGTGTGTCAAAGATAAGCGACCTATGAATCCACATTGTGACATAAAAAACTATTTCACACATAAGTATATAATATAAGTTCCAACATGTCATCATGAAATAATCAATATATTTAACACCATGATATTTCAAAAGAAAATTTTGTCTGATAGCATATTTGATACACAACACTACACCTTAATGACCCATGAAAAAATTCTAAATATTACTATTATACCATAGATAATAAATCTGAGACTATCAATATGACTAATAATTTAAAAAAAAATTGTTTTACACATGTATGAAATAATTAATATGTTAGAAATTGATTAGAAATGAAAATAAAAATCATTATAATGTAATAAGAATTTCATTCAAAAAAACTTTTTCATGTGCATAATGTGTTTTCAAATTAATAAATCTAATTAACCATTATTAGTTTATTGTTTTAATGAAAATTTTAAATTATATTTTCAATAAAATTATTTATCATTCATATAATTATTTTTCATATCAAGGGATAAGAAGAAACATAGTTTTAGGCATAAAAATATTTTTTTTTTCTAAAAAAATGGTTACATCATGTTTTAAAAATGGATTTTAAAAATAATTTTCACCAAGAATTGGAAAAATTATTGAAAAATAAAAAATAAAAAATATATTTTTTTAAAATATTTTCATAGATGGAAATTTTTAGAAATTTATAAAAATAATAATATTTTGATGAATATTGAAAAATAATAGTTTTTATTGAAAACTACATTTTCAAATAAGGAATTTAAAATTATTTTACAATTATGGAGCCACAGGGTAGAGAGTGAGTTCCAATTAGGGAGTAGTTTTTTTAATTTTCAAAAATGCAACTACTTTTTAATTATATAAAAGGAACCTCTTACCATCACTTATTCAAACATATTAATCCATTTAACTCTAAGAATAACTAAAAAGTATATCCCCAACTCCCAGATCAATATTTTTAAGCTATTGATCTTTCCAAAATTATATCCCAAGGGTCTATAATAAGAAATCTGAAAGATATTTTTAAATTAAAATAATTTTCCTCCAATAAGATATTTATTTTTTTACTTAATATATTAAAAAATTAATTATTAACTTAATAATTCCATTATTACATAATTGGTATGTAAATTATTATTATATGTGAATATATTTATTTAATTTCTTATACGCATGTCCTCTTCCTAAAATGGGAAATGGAACATTCGATCACGTGTTGGGAGAACAATCACCACACAAACAATCATAATTAATTTTCCAACACCACCTATCACTGCTGTATATAATGATGGATTTAAAAATATTATATTTTTTAAATAATTATAATTCTTCAATTATAATATAATATCATCCTTATTAACATCTAATCCATTGGAAAATGATAATGTCTCTCATTTGTATGGGTAGACTACCTCATCTACAAAGAAATTTGATTCATTTTATTGTTCCAAATTTAGATGTTTGGTAATATAGATGTATTTAATGTACATATACGAATTATATGATACAATAATATTTATTGAAGGTAAATTATTTTTTACATTAATTAAATTTCATCCCCCAAATAATTGAAAATGCCTTCATGTGTAGGTATGACCTACCGTCTCCATGAACTGTGTAACTCATTTATCTTTATATAACTTTTATGGATGAGTATAAATATCAATATAATGAATATATACGATATTTAAATAATTATTAAAATTATTCATATTCAGAAAACATGATCTACATACATGTATTGAATCTAACAAACCACAAAATTTATGAAAAATTAAGTTGTTACTATCTGAAACAGTGGTCTTAATGATGAATTTTCAATAAATGGGTGTCAAAATATTATAAGTATTTCTATATTGTATTAAATATATGAATATGATTTTTTTGATAGAATTATAATAAATCTATATTTTTTATAGAAAAGTAGAACAAGTTTAATGGATGTTTTACGTGATGTAAGGTATTTCATCTCCATTTCAATTCATTGCATCATATTTTAATATTATACACCATTTAATTTTATATGGATTATATAACACCCCTTATACTTATTATATCATTAATCTATCACAATTCATGTTATATTAAAATTTAATACAAATTACTTCATCTAAGGTGATTTTAATGGAATTTTAATAAGTGGCAAGTGGTTTTGAAACTCAATTTTTTTTCATTTTGTTATATCACTTAATAATTGATTATATTATGTCAATATTATGAATGTGAAATAATTTCATGATTTATTATGAATTTACAATTTTTTTGTGTGCATTTAATTTTTTTAACAAAATCAATTCATTATTTCCTTATAATTCAAATGATATGATCATTGTAATGATTCTTCACCAAAAATCGTCTACCTTGTTATATATATTATGTTATAAACATATCTTCATTTATGATGTGGATATCCTACCCATATGATATGATATATAATGATTCTATATATATTAATTGTATGTAATTATTAATATAATGTTTTTTCATTCATTGGGGTTATGATTTGAAGGTTACCAAAGTGGTATTGGTTTATTCTCCAATATAATTTTAATGTGGATAGATTATTCTTCAATCCATGGAAGAAAATTAATATATAATATTATAATAAACATTTATAATTTTATTATCATTTTTTAATTCATAATTTTCTATATAATAGAACCATTTTATTCTCTTAGGTACATAAAATTGCTGAGAAAACGTTTTTTTGGATAATCAAAAATTCTGTATATTTTTTATCAAAAATTATTTTTCGTAAATATCCATATTTTCATAAAATGATTTTTAATAATGATTTTATTATTAACTAATAATTTATTAGAGAAATTTTTATTCGTGTTTTACTTTTAAAAAATGCATTAAAATTAATATTCTTATAATTTTACTAATAATATACATTTTGAATTTTTAACAAATATTTGAAGGGAATATTTGTTCTAACATACTCGTCATGTATGTAATAATCCGACAATCATAACCAATAATTATTCTGAATAATTATTTATAGGTTTCCATTTATCAATTTAAGGAAATTTGTTTCCAAGTATTCTGAAAAATATATTTAAAATATATTTTCAAAATGAAAAGGGTATTTTCATAATGATATTTTTAAACGATATTTTTATTTTACATTAACTCATCGATAAAAAACCATTTATTATAGTAATGAACCATTTGAAATATATTTTATTGATACTATCCTTTTTATTTATCCATTTGTTTTATGGTCATATTTATTGTGGATGTACTATTCTGATTCAATTCCTCATAATACATTTAATGGTTTATGTGTTTTATTGATTGGGGAGAATATTAACAATTAATAAGATTTTTCTTCAATATGGATATTTAAATTTATTCTATTTTTCTATTTTCATATGATGAATTCGTTGGACTTATTATGTGATTTGAGGGCCCCTCTATATCCTCTCAATGAATGAATAGTTCTCATGAGTCAAACTAGATTTGGTATTTGGCAGATGTCTTACCTATTTATGTATGATTTGTTATGATGATTCCTTTATGGTAATTTTATGATGACCATCATTATAAATTTCATAATGTTGATATTAGATATTGGTATAAATTATAATATTTTAATAGTTATGATTTCCATGGATTAGATTCATGCTCATGTGATTAGTTATACTGTATTTTTTTAGCGCCAATTATTACTTCCATAATATTATACAAGATCATGTTATTGATTTAATGTAATATGTTTTCAGATATATATATATATATTTCAATATTTATTATACCTTATTTATTCATGATAACTTCCACTATATGTAACTCGTTACTGAGCATCTAATATCACACTTATTTTTTTCTATTCCCTAGGATATTAAGAATGGACATTTGAATGAGTCCAAGAATATAGAATATATTCATTTGTAATATTTTTTATTTTATTTTTTCAAATATGATTATATATTTATTTATGTATCTAGTTCACAAAAGATATTATACTATTCAGTCCTTTAGGTTGTGTTCACTAGTATCAAGATGGAATGTAATAAAGTAACAACCGACCATGTGCTTCTCAGGTTGACTTCTTTATAATTGGTTTTAATTAATGTTTGTTAGGAACATTCAGAACTATGAAATAATAGGTTTTAATATATATACCTATTACCAACCGTAAAGATAAGTCTATGTATGAGAAAAAATACTAATTTTTATGTAATGTAGATATTATGTCGATTTACATGAAATAAATCATTTTTTGGAAACTTGAAGTTGATGTGGCTCTGGAATTGTTGTACCTAGGGGTAATAACTCTTAAAAAAGAAAATTAGGAATTTACTTGATTATAACCTCATGCATTATATATGACCTCTCAAAACACATGTTTTTTTCACTCTCAGTGACTATTCATGTGTTAATTCAAATTATTATTATGAACAATCATGATTTATTTTAATATAAAATGTAAATAAATAACCAGGTTTAATATAAAGGTTTCTAATACTAAAAATAAACTATTATTATATAGACACCCTATTAATAATTTTCTCAATTTCCCCCATTATAACTTATTCTAGTAATATCCTATTTTTTAGTTAAGTCTTGGAAACTAAATAAATCAAATTAACTTTGAATACGATGGGAAATTTCGTGATTATGAGCAAACATTTTTTATTATTACTAGAGTTAATGATATCAATATTATTCTTAATTAGTTATCATGATATTTGATTACAAAAATACACCTTAACCAAATCTAATAATCACTAATGAATAGAATGATTGCGTTTATTTATAGATTGGGTGATAGAGACCATGGTGTAATGTCTCAAAGGAATGGGAAACTATCTCATAGTGGATGATAAACACATATGGAAATGAGTTACATTGGAAAAAAGAAGAGTATGACAAAAGGAAATAATTTTATTCCAATGGTTGCATTTAAAGTTTATTTTTATAAATGTGATGAACCTAGGAATTATCTTAATCAATGATTTATTATTAATGTTAAATACACAAACAAGGAATTTTTAATTTCATTATATCATTGATGTTGAATAATTGAACTATTTTTATTATTCATCAATTTTATTATATAAATAATTTTTTCAATTTTATTTTCATTATAAGAGTAAAGAAACATTGATGGATTAGTTTAATTTTAGGAATAATTTATGCATTTATATATTATTAAATAAAGTGTTGTTGATATCTTAATGGGTTTATGAGTTTACTATTGAATGTAATTTCAATGCCATATACACCGCTTTGGATCTTTTATGTGATTAGATTTTCTGTTGAATAATGTTATTTTGGAATACTTTTTATTATCTTTAGATATATGTAACCCTTAGGTTAAACATGAATTTTTGTTTATGGAATAATTATCATTTCATATGTCTAAGGGTATTTATACACTTTAGGATTTATATTTTCATTAGTGTAAAGTTAATAATACTCAATTAATATTATTTTATTCTTTGGGAAATATATAATAGTTTGAAAAGAAGAGCATAGTTGTTAAAAATTTATTTGCGAAATTTTTTTGTTTTTATAATTTTCATCAATTTTTTAGAATATTATAGGTTATATATTAAAATAGATTTATAAAAAAGACACCACGCATATTGGGTGACAGCCCATCATTTCATGAACTTTCACAAGGCATGAAACCACAACCAAAGATTGAAAAATGTACAAATCCTACAAAAATTCTACATGATGACTTTGTTATCATGATGTTGATTTTAGATAAGATATTCGACATATAAATATTTATTGAACATATTTAATTAATATTTGGATGATATATTTTAGTGATTAGAAATTAATGTATTATCGTGGATAACATGTGATAACCATTTCGGTTGTGGTAAATATTTGGAGAAAGATAGATGTAATTTTTCCTTATTTGTGGTTCTTAGAATCCATTAATTGTTAACATTTATTCTTTACGGATAAAATATTTATTGAGGATACTAATTTCAATGATTATGAAATGAAGTGTAAATTGATTTATGATTTACCAAATGTTGAAACTATGATTATGAAACAAAAAATATGTCGAGTAATTATAATTTTTTGTGATCGTTTTCTTGAAGGTAAAATAAAAACTAATCATTTGGAAAATGAACTAGAGGTATTTTTTTTAATTATACCAACTTTTAGATGAATCAATTATCTGTTTTTACCTCAATATTTTATTATTTTATGGTCCTCACCTTCATATCTGTCAGTCACTTTAATTTGATTACTGATATTTATAAGTATGAATTATTATTTATTGTTTTATTCCATGTCACTGTAATGTTTCCGAACAATGAGATCTGGATTTTTGTTATTATAAATAACCTTCGTACTTCACTTTTTCCATTATCAATAGGAAGGTTTTTTAACCCTTTTTATGATTTAGGATTTTAGATAATGGAAATTCAAATGGATAACACTAAACAATCGATACTAACATCAAATTGAGAGTATTAATTAAATTGATGGTAGGGGAGAATGTAACACCGTTAGAAAATAATATATGAAAAATGTGTATGATAACGTATATGAAAGGCACCATCAATCTTGAATGACCGATTAAATATATATAATTTAAATATAACCATTATAAAATATTCATTAAATTACATATATTAATATGAATGAAAAATTATTTATTTTATATTTTAAATAAAATAAAATAAAAACATTAGTTATTAATTGATAATATATGAATATAAAAATATTTTTAAGGTGAATGAAATAGTTTGTTGATAACAATTTTTATACATAATATGTATTTTTATCATAATAAAATGAAATTACTCTTATTAGTGACTGATTTTAGTTACTGTTATATGTCATATATTAAATAAATGTTATTATCATTTTTTGTTATTATTTAACTGGAAGTATATAATAAATTACCTAATTCTATGCTTAAAATTTAATTTCTCTAAATATGGATTCATCATGTTTTTTCACAATTATTTTAAAATTAATTTTGAAAACTTTTATAAAAATTATTAAATAAATATTAATTTCAATTTTGAATCAATAATTTAAATATTATATTATTGTGCTTTTCATAATAATTTTCCAATTTTTTTAACATATAGTAAAATATTATGATTTTAATTGAAAACTACCTTTTCGTTAAACAGATTTAAAGACATTAAATTTTATTATGTTTTATAAAATTAAAATTATTTTACATTCATTATTAAATATATCATTTGTTTCCTTTTCATAAGTTATGTGTTGAAATTCTGTATAGAAACGTTTTATACATAAGAAAACATTACTTTGGAAACCCTATTTTGCTTCGGGCTTATGAGTTTCACTTATAATTAAAATTTCCAACCTATGTGAAATGAATGAATGAAAATTGGTTACTTATATTCTATTAGAAAAATACATTTTTATTAATATGTTCAACTTAATTATTTTTCTTAAGGAATATTGAAAATAGAAAAAAATAATTACAATGGTAAATATTAAAAAAGGATTTTACACATTTCAAGGGCCTATGTTAAAATTAATTTTCCACAAACATGAAAATATAATATTATTTAATATTTATAATTAGTGGAAATAAATTATATGATATGGATAGTTTATTGTTAGGATCAAAGGATAAGTTACATAGGTTAAAGGACTATTAATCGTTGTAATACTAAAATCATTAAAGTAATTAATCTTAGATTATAAGTGATTAAAATTTTTAAAACATATATCATGTTTCGTATATTGGAGGTTTGTCCAAACCAGGAATTCCATCAAACCCATTAGTTATAATTTTTTTAGGCACTTTGGTTAATAGTGACTTCTCGTTATTTAAATGTTTTGGGTATTTACAAAAACGACACTCCTAATTTATAAAATAAAACATCACCCCTCAATTATTCACACCTTCTAATCCATATAGAGATACCAAATACATAAATAAATCTCTTCCCAATGACCTTATACTTGTTATATTGATGATGGTATTTCCAAAATTCTAACACGATGGTCATTAATAAGAGACAAAAATGAGGATTTTCAAAGATAGTGTAATTATCTTTACTATGGTATTTCTTTTTTACATCTTCTCTATAAGAATTTATTCATGTAATAATAATTCAAATATTTTAATATAAATATATTCCATATAATAACGTGTTATTATTTAAATGGGATAATCTATAATCATCTCATCTTATATAAAATTGGAAATGAAACCGCCAATTGTGTGTGCAGTGGACAACCTCCTCATGAAACAATTTAGTTATTTTTCCAACCCCACATCAAAAATTGGGATATAATTTTGGATTTAGTGTATATATATGATATATATGTAATAATTATAATCTATTAATATTAATATCATTGTATCCTCCTTAACTTCTAGTTCATTGGAAAATGATTTTGTTAGTAATGCATACTTGTGGAAAAAATCCTTAATGAAGCTACGTGATCTATTTTCTACTTTCACATAACATCCAAGGTTATAGGAATGTATTTGATGAAAATATATGATAAATATGATATAATAATGATATTTTAAAAGGAAAATTTTTATTTACCTTTCATTATTTCAATAATTCAAAAAATTAAAACATGGTTCAAACATAAGCACAACCTAGCGTCTCTATGAATGGTGGAACAAATTTTCCAATCTATTACATTTATAGATGAAAATAAATGTTTATATATTCAATATATATTATATGTAAATAATTATTATAAATACATATTATATAAACATGATCAATGTACATGGACTGAAACTACCAAACCCAAATAGCCATGAAAATGAAGTAGTCATTTCACGAAATAGTGATTTTAATGATGATTTTTCAATAATTTTTTATAAAATATTGTCTATAAATAATATATGGTATGATATATATTCTAATGGTTATTTAATAATTTTATAATAAATCTATATCTATTATACATATTTTTTATGATGTGAAATGGATGTGAATGAGAGGTAAGGGATTTTTTCTCAATTATCTTTCCTTGAGTTAAATTTTTATATTATGCAATGATTAATTTTATATTGTGTATATACTACCATTATCCATGTTTGATCATTAATAATTTATAATTCATAGTATTTTAGGTTTCAATTAAAATTACATTATAAAATGGAATTTGACATGAATTTTACTAATGGTAAGGGGTTTCATAACTAAATTTTCATTCTTTGGGATATATCTCTTCTTCATAATTATATTATGTAATTCATCCATGTGATATAGCCTTTATTTTCATTTTTGTTTGTTAAATTACATTATATGTATTTAAATTTTTCGAACATAATAACTTCATTTATTAATTCTCATTTCAATGTTTTAATCATTGTAATGGTTCTTCACATAAAATTGATCTCTTTGAGAAATGTGTCATGTTAGAAAACTATATTACTTTATTAAGGGTGTATACTACATAAATTATATGATATATAATCATTCATTATATACTAATGGTTTTTTAATATTATTATTTTTGGGTGTTTTTATTCAAAAGTTACCAATGCAATAAGGGTATATGATTCAATATAAATTTATTCTTGGTTTTTTAGGATTGAATTTAGATTGAATGAAAATATTTGAAAATTTTGTAAAAAACCTTGTTAATTTTATTCTCATTTTTTATTTAATAAAATTTTATTGTAATAGTACTATGTTCTATATTCTTATAAATAACTTTATTTCGAAAATATTTTTATAGAAATCCAAAATTATTTCTATTTTCTATTGAATATAATTTTTCATTAACGTCCATGAATTATATAAATTATTACGAAGAATATATTTCATAATTTAAGATTATTTATTAAATAAATGTTTCCCATGATTCTATTTTACATTATTTTGAAAGGTATCTTCTTTTCATTTTCCGAACAAGGTGGATTTTGAATTTTAAATGAAAATGTGACAGGGATCATTGATTTTCATTCACATCATTTTAATAATATTCTCACAAGAATAACCACTCATTTATTTTATGAATACAATTATTATAACCATAATTCTTTTAAATGAATATTATTTTCCAAATATTATGTAAATTTTTAGTTTTTGAAATCTATTTTCAAAATGGAAGTGGTATTTCCTACAAGAATATTTTAAAATTTTTTATTCTAATTCTATTAATAAATGAAAATATCATTTAAATTTTCATATGATACATAGGGGTTGTGTTGTAATTATAAGATCATTTTTATTTATCTAAAGGGTTTATGATCAGTTTGATGAGGGAGGTAATAATTTGATATAGTTCTCGTTATTACTTTTTATATTTTAGGATTATGTTTATTGAATTATGAAATTATTAACATATAGTATTTGAGTTTTTCAATATGAATATGTAAATTATTTATGTTTCAGTCCATCCATATTATTAATTAATTAGACATAGTAAATTATTGGTGAGTCCCACTATAACCTCTTGATGAATGAGTAGGTCTCAAGAAACAAACTAGCTTTGGTATCTGGCTTATGCCATAGATATTTTTATATGATGCGTCAGATGGATGCCTTAATGGTATGTTTATGATGTCCAGCATTATGAATTTCATCATTATTATATTAGTTATTGATTTTCATTTAATTATTTGAACATTTATGATATCGATATATATGATTGAATGTAATGTGATTAGATGTAGTGAATTATTTATTCATTATTTTTTCTTACCATATTAGTATTTGTTTCTCATCTTATTGATTTACTATCATGCGGTATGAGTTATATAACATTCAATTTTGATAATTCTTTATTTACTCGTTATTTCATATATTTTACATATCCCATACTAATTATTAATGATAACCCTCAATTTTCATTCATTCCCATGGACATTAAGAAGTAATATTTTACTAAGTTTGAGTATTCAAAATATTTAATTTCAATAAATTTTGTATTTAATGTTATCTAATTTTATGTGTGATTCATGTATGTATAGAGTTTACCAAGACTACTAAATTATTTAGTCCTTTATGAGGTTATCTCTAATCTGTATAACCAATATAATAAAGAAACCACTAACTTTGGGATACAATGGTCAATATCTTTTCACAGTATTCCATAAGAATAGGACTAGTAGTGGGGTCCAAAATGGTAATGTGGGGATACTATACCTCATTTTATCACATTGGAGCACATCTATAAATAATATATTAATCAGTAAAAGTAGTATAATGGATAAAATGTATGTCAATAACTTATATAATATATGTATAAATAACACTATAAAATATCATATTCTAAAAGATGATATCATGTCTATAAAGAAATTATGATATTGAATAAAATAGTAAATGATTTAAAAAAGTAAATAAAAATACCAAAAATATAATTTCCTATGGAATACCGTGCACTAGATTTCTTTTTCTTCTCACATCCACCAAATTAATTTAGAAATAAAGTGTATATAATTTTGGTCTTACCTTTATCCAATCATGAATTCATGGTGTCTGTTCAAGTACCAAATTGCGGCATGAAAAGTGTGATACTAAAACATAGATGTTCAGAACCAACAACATCTAATATCATCAAATATGTGAATATAAAATTATCAACGTGAAGGTATATTATATTTAAAATATAAATGTAAATAAACAATGTTAGGAACATTATCCTCATAGAATACCTAACTAACCATAGCTATTACATCCCTCCTCAGAATGTCGTTGGTCATTTTACATTATATAAATATTATTGGGATCCAAGGAATATATCCAAGGCTTCAATGTGAACTAATAATGTTATGGGGTTTCACAAGATTCACTGAATTTAAGACGTTGAATGAAATGGTAACATGAATGGGTGTACCCATGGAATTTCACCTAAGGGGTTCTATATGAGCCATGGGAACAATCCTTTAATAGTATCATAGAAATACAATATTAGAGAAAAAGTAGATAACCATTTTAGTACAAAATTATCATGTCTAATCCATGAAGATAATCTAATGTATTATATTTTGTTTCCTGAAATGAAGGAACCATTAGTGCCTGTTGAGTAATTCAGGTATTTAGGACATTTACCGAAACCGTGTGTGGTATTCCACTCAATTTTCATATCTATGAATTTTTCATCACCATATTAACCATTCCATGAAAATTTCTATTAGTAACCAATGTATCACCCAATAAATTCATCACTTTAAAAGTTATCTACTACCATGATCATTGTAATGAACAATATAATTAAATATTTCCTTTTTTCCAATCCACAAGATTCCAAATTAGAATATATGTATTGAAGAAATAAAATAATAATAAATATCCAAGGTCATTTCAATTTAATCCAATATTTCATATGTTTCCATTCAAATCATTCCAATTGAAATCCAAGTGGTACTTAAAGTAATATACAAGAAATGATGAAAATAAGGATTCCATCACACATCATATAATTCATTCAAATCCATTTAGTTATTTCATTATAATGATATAAACGAACATGATGTTTATAGGAATTCATGGATCCAATTAACATGGTCTTTCTATTTACACTGCCTCTAAAATAGATCCATTTAATCATCTCATTAAAATGTTGCAAAACAAAACTCCTCCAATAGATTTTTACACACAAAGTGAGAATGAAATTAAAATTGAATTTAATAAAAACAATTCAATTTTTTGGTTAGAGGTTATTTAATTAGCCTCCAACCATTCTATGATATCAAATACCAAGTCTTGTTTGATGTCTTGTTAAAAAATTGAAGGGTTTGTAATTTTACAGCCAACGATGAAATGTACTGTGTATTCAAAAATGGTGAAAGATATAAACATCTATAAGTTTAGCGAATGGTAAAAAAACAAAACTTCTATGGGTAGAAGAATAATTCTACATTATTGGCCTATTGTTTTGGATGAAATAAAAGAAATTATTTAAACTAGTCAAACACCCTGAAAATCAGGTATATGGGCTCACATGTAAATAATAATGAATATGGTGAGAGAAACTGATAATGGATGAGAGATGAAACTTAGACTTATTGGGGTGATAAAACATAACCACAATGATTTATTTGGACCTCTTATGTGTGAGATAACCCAAATACTTGGATGATAAGAAAATAAATCTCACACAAGGTGGTCATACTATGTGAAATGAGGGAATATAAGGAAGAATAAAGGATAATGAATGGATAGTAAAATGGTAATTTACCAAATTTTAAATGGTCTAATATTTTGGTTTCATTAATTTCCAAATTTTTCACCATCTATTTGAACTTACACTTTTGTTAAACACCCCATTAATGGTTCATTCATGCAGTTTGATAAATCATATAAAAAATGTGAATATGGAAATATCCCATCGCATATACCCTACATTGTCTAGGCATGTGGTTTGAAAAATTATGTTCACCCTATATAAGTTACCTATGTATTTTATTAGAAATATTAAAGTGGAATTATTAGTCAATTTACTGGTTTGAAAACCATGATCCTCTATTTATGGGATGCATTTTTGGGCAACATGGTATGTTCTAATCATCTACAATCATGTATCTCCTCTAGCCTCTCAAAAAACCTGGACATTAGGCCCCGAACCAATCCTAAAGGATTATGAAGCCTCCATGGAATATTTATTATATAAAATTAAACAAAAAAAGAGGATTATACTGAAAAAATAATCCATACAACAATTAAAAACGTTGATCTTACAAATTACAAACAAAGATACCATACTCTCCTCAAACGATCATGAACTGTGGAAATTATTGGGGTTCTCCTTAGGGGTTTGTAACTCTATAATCTATTTTCATACATCAAAAATGGTTGGGTCTAATTTTTCAATTTTCAATGTTTTTATAGGTATTGTGGAATTGTTTAACATTCATATTTGAAATACATGGGGATTTATGGTGTAGATGGAATACTATGTAAAAATTTATTATGATACTCTGGTGGAGTTGAGTTAAGTTTATGGGGACACATAATAATATGTTCTCTCCAATTGAGGCATATTTATGAATTTTTATTATCATTGATCCTTGTGATATTATGGTGATGAATTTAACATTTTTTGGATTTTTCATGGAACCCCACATGAAATGGGGTGCATGACACGCATTTTTTCGGTCGTTAACTCCCTTTACAATTATGTGTTTCTCCCAATTTGGTGTATCTCTCCACTTTTATCATCAATATGTTATATATTTTTTTATATGTTTGTTTATAACTGATATTTTTGGTTCAATTCATTTCTCGAGGAATAATAAGTAATTCATATGTTCATATTTTCTTCATACAGATTGGGTGTTTTGTGATATTGGTATATGGATTGTAAAATATGGTTTCATACCACCCCATTATATGGGATATCCTTTGTTAGATCCCATAATGTGATGGGTATATTTGGGTAAATTATCCTCATATTTACAAAATGTCTTTTAATATTCTGTATAATCCATGATAGTTGAATTGAATTGAACCTATAATGTTGGAATCATTATTGTTTCCATATTCAATAGAATGAGAATTGTATCAGGTATCCCTTTTCAATTATGAAACTATTTTTGGGTCCTTATTAGGTTGTAAATCCATATAATCATCCATTTTTATATTGTATACCATTTTTATTTTTTATATATGTTTCATGTCATTATTCCTAGAGAATGTTGGATTTTGTTGAGTATTTGGATGGATTGTTGGTCCCATGTCGTAGAAAGTGAGAAATTAATAAGGCTTAATGTGAATATGATCTATTGTGTGGGTTTTTTTCTCATTTTTTAAATCATATTTAAACTAACATTCTAAAGGGTTTACTTATGTGAGGTGAATGTTTTTAAATTTTTAGAGATTTCTAGGTCATGAAGAATATGTTATATAAAGATGTGAAAGAAAATTCTGAATTTGGATTTGCTGGATTAAATACATTTCATTATTGGAATATGTAATGATTTTTATACTTAATATATAATTATTGTCATATTAAGGTTATTTCCATCCCTACACATAATTTTTTTTCATTTTTATAATGATAACTCATTCATAATGTTGAATATGCAAGTATCACCCAACCAAAATGATGAGTTGATACTATAAGAGTATCATCCATAACGATGAAACCCATAATGATTACATCTTTAAGTATGAAACCGATAAGAATGAATCTATAGGGTTCATCCACAGCTCATAATTAAACCTTTATCTTTATTTATTATACAATAATGAATTGTGTAAAAATTATCATTTTATCTGTATGATAATTATAAATAATCTTGGACTTTCAAGAATTTTAATTTCTAAAATAAATGTTACTAGGAGATGCTTTTTGAACCATTCTTAATCAAATATTGTATAATGTAATTTAATGAAACTATATTTTAGGATGATAAATATTTTTTATTAATAATTATGGTTATATGGGGTAAAAATAAAGTATGGTTACTAGATTTAAGAAAAGTTATGAGTGCATTTGGAAGTAATATTTTTCCTATATAGTTATTTGAAGTAATTTTTTACATGGAATTTTATGTTGGAAATTGATGTCCATGATATTTAATATAACACGAATAAAACTAGACAATGACTTTGATAATTTTAAATTCATATATTTGAATCTATTTTATTATTGGTTGATTTCTGAAAATGAATGTGATATAGAGAGAATATTATTCATGGGGTTATATGAACAAATATTTGATATATGAGAAGAGGAATATATGGATGTTTGTGAATTGGAAAATTAATACTATAAAAAAATATCAATAATATATGATTGAATATAATGTGATATTTCAATGATATTCACTAAATAGAGTGGGTGAGAGAAAAGGAAGTGGTTTTTATCACCATATATTTTAAAGAATCTCAGACATGTTGAACATAAATATAGTGGGGATTTCTTTTTGTTTGGTGCATAAAAATTTATGTGGTGTTTTGCTTTTGTGAATTAATATAATAAATATAATAACTCACCAAACTCAATAACTTTCTAGAAGTGTACTGGTGGAAAACATATCGGTTATTAACAAAATTTACTATCAATGTATTGTGTGGTATTAACTTGTGGAAGACATGAACGAAATCATAGTTGAGAAATATAAAAATGTGAGTTTGGATGATATACCATTCTCTATTGTACATTAAAATTTATTGTATTTGGTTTTTTGATATCAATGAAATCCATATCACCTCATGTAACAACCTTCTCACATTGAGGGTTAAACCTTATAGATCACTATTCTGCTTGTGTTGGTTTGTGTTTGGATGTGTGCATTGATAGAAAACATCACCCAACCTAACTAGATGAGATGGTTATGTGAAAAGTGATATCAAAATTACTAATATCACTTATTCAGCCTTATCAAACTCTCAGTATTCTTTCACAGATCATATTGGTGTCCACCCAATTTGTTTTAGAGAACTGTAATCCCTTTATTAGTGATTGGATATTTATTAGTGGATAATTTTACTTTATTTGGTGGAATAACTTGTCAATAATTCCAATTATCTTCAATGGATAATTTAATATAAGAAAAAAAGAGGATTCCCATATTTTATGGGAAGGGTTATGATATATAGAAGTGCATATTGTCTTCATACCTTTTATCAATAAAATATATTTTATTTAATGATACATATAATGCATTTTACCACAAATACTAATGGTGATTCCATATTAGTAGAAAAAAAATGTGAATATAGATAATGATAGCCATTATTAAAATGCTATTTTTTTGTTGTAGAGTGTCAATTTTTTAAATTCAAAATGATCATGCATGAAAACAAAAATATTTGGTAAAAATTATAAAATGAAAATTATGTAAATAAAAAATTGATATAAAAAGTTATATATTTGGTGACTTAAGTCTAAATATCTCTGGATGTATGATTATGAGACCATTAACATGTTTTTTAGGCGACTTAATGATGTTGTGAGGATTCATAGAGGATATTCATAGAATTTGTAAAATAGTAAAACATAAATTAGAACATTCATATATTACCATAAAATACTGATTTTAAATTATCTGATTTGGATGATAAATATACATGTAAAATCATTATTTATGAGTAATATAGTATTTGGTTATCCTATGAGATGAGATGAGATGAGATGAGATAGTTTTTTAACCAATAATGAAATGGTTAAAATGGATATTTCTGTTAAAACCTGAAACCCTGTGAAGTTAAATAATATGGTTTTAATTAAAATGAATCATATTTTTCAGATTAAAACGAAGTCATTAATAATAAATTTAATGAATTCATATCACCTATATCATGAAAAATGATATGTAGAAAAGGTAAATATTATTAAAATATTTTTATATAGAGTTTCTGGTATGAATCCTTTGGGAATTTTGTAGCGAACAACCCTATATTAAATAGTTAAAAATATAGTAAAGAGGAATATGTTAGGAGAATAATATATTCAAATAAGAAACCCAATTAGTAAAAGATTCATCCTATTAAAAGAGAATAATTTCTCTATGTTTCAATAGAGAAACCATGTTTCTAATGAATATAAATTTTTGGATGTTGATGATGATGTTTTGTCTTCTAGTGATGAATATTGTGAAAAATTATTTATTGTGAATGTCAATGTTTGAAATTTTTGATGTGAGAAGAAAACCCCTAATATATTAATGATGAAAATGATCTAAAATATTAAGGGTTATGAGAATATTGTTAATATAAATAAGAAATAATGCATGTAATATGAAAATAAATATTTTGACCATATACAACTAAACATTGTAATAAAATATATTAGTAAATGAATAAATTAACAATTTCTCTCACAGTTAAATTCCATATCCTCGCGTGGGGTCAAAATTAGATAATTCTTGTCAAGAATAAAATATTCCATTCACTATGTTTTTATAGTCCTAAAACATTTTTTTAAATTCTGAGGATAATTTTTAACTCAATAAGACAATGTTTTTATGAAAATATATTAGATCATAAAAATATGGAAATTCTAGGAACACCATATCAAAATAAAAAAAGTCCTATAACCAGCAAACGAAGAGAGGTATAAAATAAGTTTAATTTGAAAAATAATATCTCAATGGATCAAATTAAATTTTTATTTTAAAAAATGATCTAGCACTGGTGTCTATATGATATAATGAAGAGAAGTACCATATCCTAGGCAATGTCCATGATAAAAATTAATTTATACATTCAGTGGATTCTAGTTATACTTATAAATCATTGGGTATGTTAGAATTTTTTTATTTTGACTATAATCATATATACATTCCTAGGGGACTTGCTAAGTAATTTTTGATGGGTAATTTTTCCCACCTAAAGTGATTATTTTAAAAAATTGGTTAAAAATAAAAAACTGAACTCTCTAAATAGGTTTCATGTAATTAAACAATTTTATGGAAACTAATCCCATTAGGGTCGTCATGCTGGTAATATTATCATTATTCTACTATAAATTAAGTATATGAGGTTAAATAATAAAAATTAAAAATTAAATTCAGAGAAATATTAAGGGTAAAGGTTTAGTTGTGGTAGTTTCACTAAAAGAATCCAGAGGATAAATTCCATGGATCATGGACAATGAATGCTCATATGAAATTTTGTGATATTTAAACCATTTAATTTATTTTTAATATATTCATAAAAGTATCATTGAATTTCTGAAATGATGGGTTACTTAATATTAAATTAAATAGTTCCATAGTTATTGGGTCTAAAAATAATAAATTGAAAAACAATAAACATATTCATAGATTTAACGATAGCCTATTAGAATTTCATAAAATTTTTATGAAGGTAACAAAGTGATTTTAAGGAAATATGTATTCTTGGTCAATAACCATTAATATGTAATAGTTTTCTCTATATAAAATAGAATAATGTGATATATTTCATTTGAGCGATGATGGAAACTCGTGCTGTTTAACAATTAAAGAGTACAATAGTTTTTTGAATTATAAAATTTACCACAATGGTAAAAGATAATATAAAATATCTGATAATGTTATTATGATTGAGATTTTATGTTTATATAAATATTATGACACTGTTTTGGATCAAAACTAAAAAAAGAGAAAATTGTTAACTCTTCAGAAAATAAGACCTGAATTCAATATAAAAAACATTGGATATCATTTATTCTGAATTGTGTGGGCCCATAACATAGTAATAAACCACTAGGGATATATAATTTATCCAATTCCTTGATTAATTAATTGTCAATTTTTTTGGGATTTTCTGAAATAAATTTGGGAATACGAAATAATGAATAATTTTTTTGAAGATATGAAAAAAAGAGTGTTGTTTGTCTCCAAATAAAATATTCATATATATTAAAGTGGAGAAAAAATTTGGAATTTTGAAGGTTATATAAATACTAATGTAATCCTACATGATCTAAAGGTAATATATAAAATAATAAAAATGGTTTCATTAAATTCTTGTATTTATATTTTTTGAATACTTCTCATACAATATTTTTCAAGCATGACAATTCTTGATATTTTTAGATCCATGATGTTGTTTAGTGATTAAATATGATAAATTAATATATTTAACCTTGTGATATTTATTTTAAAAAAAATTATTTGAAATATCTTCACATGTTTTCTTTTATTATGTTATCAATCCTAAATGATAAAATATTGAGAAGTTTTAAAATAAATGTATTCATTGAATTTTCCTCAGATATAATCCAAGTTAATGTGGATATATCCACTAAAATAAAGAGGTTTAAATGAATGTGGAATCTATAGATATAATGGTTTTGTAGCATTTAAATAAATAATATACACATGATGATGAATGTTATATAAGTAGTTATTATGATTTCTTCATAAACTTGAAGAATAAATTCTTGAAACAGATGATTGTGTTAAACAGTTAAACCTATTAGAAGAATATTCAACCATTTAAAGTGATGATAAATAAAAACATTAATCTTTTAAAAGTAAAAGGAAGGATTTTTAGGTAAAAAATATCAAGACAGTTTAATGAAATAAGGTACAATGTTGGAGAACATTGAATACAATAGCTCATTCTTCCTTATTTTCTCATGTTAATCCTAGAGACATTGAGGAATCATAAAATAAAAGTGAGTGGATTTATAATATGAATGAATAATTTCACTATATAGAGAAGACGGGCACATGTTAGTTGGTACCCAAGCCTAAAGAGAATAATTTAATTAGAACAAAAAGGATATTACAAAATATGATGAATGATAATAGTTATGTGGTGAGATGTAAAGAAACATATGTGTGTAAAACTTTTCGTAGGATGAAGAATGGAATTCTGATAAGACCTTTAAACTGGATTCTAGGATTGAGACCATAATAATAATTCATTCTATTTTATCCATATAGAAATAAAATATATTTCAAATGAATTTCATGTGTTACTTTCTCAATATAGTGTTAGAGTATGTGGAAGACATTGAGAAACCACATTTTTTATTTCTTTGAGAAGGTGTGAATTTATTTTTTTTTATGTGAATATATAAATTGTGCTAAAATAGGCCATAGGATTCTATAATTCTATCATAAACCCAAATATGAATATTTTGAATTTCAAAAACAAGATAATGGAAAACAATCTCTATAAAAAAGATGAAAAACAACTATCTATCATTGTTATTTTCTATATAGATGATATCATTTTTTCTCTAAATAAAGAATAGGCTTGTGAGAATATTTCCAAGAGGGTTCTAATATTATTTGAAATTTCTATGCATGGGGAGATGAGGTAAATTAGTAGTTGACAAATTTATTCATATAATATTAAAAATTTTCTTTCTCAAGAGAATTTTTCTATGGAATATTTAAAAAGACTCATCAAAGAGGTGAAAAATACCATTTCCATAGTATTTTTATGGCTAATAATTCTATCCAATAATTAATAATGAAATTAATTTGATACAAGGGTGTTTACAACTCTTATTAGAACCCTACTCTTCTTGGTATGTTCAAGATCATGTTTACTTTTATTATTACCCACTGTTTCATATACATAAGTATGCCAAAATAGAATGATTCATCTGATAAATATTGGATTATTAGATAAATTAAAATTAAAATGATTTTTAATATAAAATGCACAATCAATGGTGTTGTAAATAGTTTTTCATGAAAAAATGCATATAAGACTATTTTAATTGATTGTAATAGGTCCAATTTAAATTTGGTTTTCATTCTTGGGGAGGGGAGTGTTTTTTGGAACATAGTGATTCAGAATTGTGACTCTAATAATTGAAAAATCTTATTATATAGATTCCACTAAAGAAAAAACTAAATCAACCTTCATGAGAACATAGTTGGAGAATCTTATTGTTTATGTGATGTTTCCACTACTTATTTTTTTTTAATATAATAAATATAAATATATAAAAAATCACATTCATAATTCAATATATATGAATATTGAATGAAAATATAATTTTATTAAGTATTCTTTTAGAGAGAAAAAAACTGAGGTTATAATTTATTCCTATAAAGTATAAAACCAAGGATGTGTTCAAATATCCACTACCAAATGACAGATTTCATAATTTGAAGATTCTATTGGGAGGTTATCCTCATCCTATTAAAAACTATTGAATGGTTTACCAATACTCTCCATAAATATTTATTTAGTTAGTTTTGTAAATATTGGTAAAATTAAAAGAAAGCATAAATCATCACTTCGGTTTATCAACCTATGTTTTTTTAAAGGATATAATTTAATTTAATGGGAGTATCCATTGATATGTATCATCATTTTGGGAGTATTCTCTTAGGTGATGAAATTATTTTTATATGGGGTGGTTTCATTCAGATTCATCTACCAAATTGATGTTTTTTATATATTTTTTTAAAAAAAATTGAATTTAATGAATAAACTAGAAGACTCAAAATACTACTTTAGCATATTGGTGATTGTCATATGAGTTTTTACAAATATACACTATCATTATAATATATCGGATGCGTCTAATAATAGTAAAATGATTTAAAAAAATGTGTTTTATAGATGTAGACTTATCTTTTATACCTACATGTATATTTTACTGGTTAGTGAGTTCTCATAAGAACTAATATCACAAAACAGATAATAAATATCAGAATGAATACTAAACCATGTAAATATTTGTACTCCTTTTGATGCTGTGTGTTTGAAAGGGTGTGTAAAAAGAAAACCTAACTCCTCTTACTAGTGATATATTTTATTTCAAAACAAATAGTAAAATATTTATGATCATGAATTCACCCTTATTGGTGTCTCAAAGATGCTATAGGTGGTCCCTATGGAATCTTATTTGTACATATTTTTTTAGTGTATTCAATAAGGATGTGATGATTATGTTTTGTTAGATATGTATATCTATCTGTATTTCATATAGTATATATTCTCTCATATCTATTTTACTCATCGGTGCTATTCAATATCCTTTGTCCTAATAGAGTTTGGAATATGGTGGAACATATGGATTTATCTTATCCTAGGTTGGGTTTAGTGTTTTATGTCATGACAGGAAGGATATTTAAGAGAATCGAAAAATAATTTTTTGAAAATAAATTTTTAAATTGATGACTTAATGAAAATTCCTAGATTAATATGAATAGAAATATTGAAACCAGAAGAAATTAGGAATTATTTGTTATTGAATATGTTGAATACTAATATCATTTATTATCTAAAAATATCCATCATGTAAAAGAATAATAATAATAAAACACTCAAATAGTGATTTTTATATTTTATAATTAATCCTAAGTATCAAATAAAATAATATAATTTGGGAAAAAACCTACAGTTTTCAAGGTTTTCAAATTAAGTATTAATGAAAATATTTCAATGATGAACAATTGGTTTTGAGGATGTGTCATGAACTCAAAGAACCAATTAAAAGTGGATAATTTCCCTTTTATTATTTTTTAATACATAAAAAGAAGATAAAAATTTGAAGTCGATATAGAAGAACAATAGAGGATAAAGTTCACAATCACTGATAACTTTACAAAAATTAAGGAGATATTCAAAATAGAGTTTATATAGAGATATGGAAGTAAAAAATCATTACCTCTAATAAAATTGTATTTTTTAAGTTATCTCTGCCACATAATTTGACATTCTAATTAATAATCATGTTACTTGAATGGAGAAGTTATTAGAAATTAATAAATGGTAATCAAAACATAACCTTTATCTCAAAATATAATTTTATTAAATAGATATTACTCCAATTTATCAAAATTTTAGCATAAATATGAGGATTAATTGAAAAGAATTGGAAGTTATATCTATGGATTTAAAAAAATAAATGACATTTAAAAAAATATAATTCCATTAGGAAATATATTTCACTCTTTGAAAGAAGAAGAATATGACTTTATTATTAATACTAAATAAAACTAGAAGGGATTGACATATGTTTCAACTCATTTTTTATTATCATGTAAAGGCATGAATATTAATATAACAGATAAATCCATACTCATTAAGATATCATTGAATTATATAAATAATAGTTTTACAGAGATTTTGGATCAGGGGTGCTCATCACACATTATGGGTAACATGAATCTTGTAAAAAATGTTTAATGAATAATTACTATGATATTATGGTTTCAAAGTGATAGAGTTATAAATTTATAAAAAGTGTGAAAATTCATTTTATAGTACATGAGTATAGAAATACTTATGTTATATATAATGATGCTCTTGGAAATTTTTTTCATCCTTAGTCTGTTACACGACTTGGGATTAGATATTAGTTAAAATAATAGAGGATTCTATATCAAGGGATTTATTATAAACTATCTTATAATGGTATTGATAAAAAATAAGAATTTATATCAATTGGATCACATGTATAATACTTGTATTCATATAGTAGAATATCATAATAATAAAAAGATTGTGCGATTTTTCATATTAATCATTACAGATTGAATAAGTTATCACGTTTGAAAAGTACATTTGATATTCCATCTCTAAATAGGAATATAAAAAATAAAATTGAAACATTATTTAGTCTAAATATGGTGATAAACCCATATAGTCTAGAGAACATGTAGGCATTAAATCTTATGATTTTTTCACATCGATGTAACTACTCTAATAAATCAATTCAAAAATTGAGGAGAGATTTTTTCTTATTTTAATTTTCATTAATTATAGAAATATGGGATGTGTTATATTTTTCATTCTAAGAGATAATTCATTCACTGAATCAATATTTTATTATGAATAGTAAAAATTAAACTAGAAGAATAGTAAAAAACTAATGTCTAGATAATGGAACTAAATACCCTTCCATCAACAATGAAAAGTATCTGGAGAAAGAAAGAGTAATGTATTAATATTTAATTGTAAGTGTTACTAAATATAATATAGAATTTTAAAACAGGAATCACATGTTAAATAATATATAAAATAATATTTTGATTAAAATTGTAATCTCTCACTATATCTGGAATGATGATATGAATTTGGTTATGTACACCCTAAAATTGAGTACTTCCCTATCATAGAGGAAGAAAAACGATACAAAATTTGGAGAACTAGGAATCCATCATTGAAATATCTAAATGTTTTTAAAATTAATTATAAAATTCCAAATAAATATTTAAATTTTTTATCGTGTGCTGTTACAGTAGATGGATGATTATTTCTAGCATAATTTTTAAATAGTATATCTAATTATTGTTTCAAAAAATGATCAAATATAATGTTTACTTCATTGATAGTACGTTTTCTAAGATTCAGATAATTAAAAATAAATAAATTATATCCCTCAAGAACTGTGAAAACAATTCAAATAGATAAATGTCTACTAAAGAGACTAAATTTTATCAAAATTTATCATGATAATGATATTGAATTATATGATGAGAATAATGTTAATGGAACAAATTCTATGCCTCAAACAAGAATTCTATTTGATGATTCCCAAGGAATTATAATTATAGACATATATTCTCTAAAAAATACATGCAAAATGTTATTAATGTAATATAATTTTTTTATTTATATGTTGAATCATATTCCTTTGAATTAGTAGAAAAGGATGAATCATTGGTGTAATCATTGAATGTCGATCTATATAGAATTATTACGAATCTTATATAGATTTTATAGATTGAATGAGACATCACAATGTGATTGGTAAAAAGGGTTATTCAAAATGAGTATGATGAATATGGAAGAGTGGTATATTATAAATAAAGGATTTAATATATGAGAAATTTTTAAATTGATGGATTTCATGTCAAGGAAAAATTTTCAATCATGGGGGGAATGGAATTTGTAAATCATTTTTAGGAGTGGTTTTTTAATTTAATTTTAAAATATATCAATTGGATATTAAGATGAAATTTTGGAATAGATTATTGAAAAAAAATCTATATCAATCAAAGGGTAGGATTTTCAATCAAATATGATAATATATATGTTTTTTGATTTTTAAAGGGCTTATAAGGAATGAATAACAAACCTCATTTTTGGTAAGTGTAGATATATATTAATTTAGTAATAGTAGATTTCAAGAGATGAGGTGTTTTCAAAATCATCTATGAATGTCATGGGTGAAGACCAATTCATGTATATGATGTATGTGTTTGATATCATTATTATCTATAATAATAATAATTCGATTTAATTATTTGCAAATATGATGCATTAAGAATTATATTTGTCTATTATTTGAGATATAATGTATTTTATTGTAAAAAAATTTCAATAATGGGATGATTGCACATTCATAACTCATGTGAATTATACATGTAAACTATTAATGAAATGTATAATGAAATATTGGAAATGATATTAAACTTTATCAATGGTTTATGAAAACTCATATGACATAAAGAAATAAAATTAGTGAGACCTATGTTATAAAAAATAATTATTAAGAATGTCTATTGTATTTCATAGAAATAAAATCATGTATCTATTATTCAATATGTTTAGCAGTGGGATTTTATAGTTGTCTAATTTAATAAAGTATCTTATTTTTAAAGATAATAAGATATAAATCAAGTAACATTGAGTTTTTGTCTAGATTTTAATGTAGAAAAATATATATATTTGGTGATTTATTTATATAAATATTGGGATAGAGATTTTGTGGATCAAAAATACACCAACGAAAGATTATTTTTTTATGAAATACATTTCATTGCATAGGTAAGTAAGAATCTAGAGAGTATATATTTTAGTATTTTGGAATAATACTATATTTCATTTTCATAGTCCATTACATACATTATATAGTTGATGTGGTAGTTGGATGATCTTGGAGATGTTCTATAACAACCAATACTGATTCACTACGATGTCCACAGTTCCCTCTATATAATAAGAAACCCAATATCAACCTCTTTCTCATAACATATTGAGATCCCTTACCAAATTATAATGGGGAATAATGAGAAACTAGTATAAAATTATAATTTATTGGTACATTTCATCATGTGTTTGATGCCATTATAAAACTACAGGATATTAATGTTTTGGATATAAATCAATTAAAACCTATATTTTATCAGTTTTTTTAAAACTAAAGGTGATTGAAAACCCCTATCCTCATTTAAAATAATACCTCACTTTGATGTTTTATTTTTCTACATGTTTAAATCATTTGATGTGTGTAATAATATAGGGGTAGAAATGATATGTTTTGAATTACATGAAGTAATATAGTTTGATTGGGAAAATATAGACAAAATTATAGAAAGAGTTATATTCTCTTATTTCTTTAAATAACATTTGAAAACAATGAGTTTAATTGAATATTCAAAAGAATCATTGATTGGTTATGAAAAGTGTATGTTTTAAATGATTTCTCATATGTGATCATATGAGGAAAATAAAATCCAATTATTTCTATTTCAATTTGAAAGATGATTATAGTAGGAGATCCAAATTATATGGATGTATGGATGGGTTTATAGGAGGACTAAACAATTGGACATTGATTAATCACATGTTAACTGAATGAAATCCAAATGGACGTAATGTGTAAAAATGGTTTTAATATTGTATTTTTATTGGACTAATTATCAATTATGGTAAAATAGAGATGGATGAAATTTGTTGAGGTAGTTTAATAATGGATAAAATCACCATAGTATTCTGAGACTAGATAAGACAGAGTGGATTAGGAAATTGTGAGTGAAGATATTTTTAATGTTTTTTTGTTATCCATTTATATTATGAGATGTTTGGTATTAATATATCTAGGCTAACCATGACATGGTTGATAATGTTTTGGTGGAATTAAATGTTTAAAATAGAACCAATTTTATTGCAATATGGTATTTTTTTTAACATGGAAAATAATTGAGACCTCAGTATATGGAAACAAATTATCATTGATTATGTATTTAATTTTGGAGTTATTTATGTTAAATTATTCAATTTAAATGGGGATATTGTTTTTTTCTTTGTTGTGGCACCATGAGTTATGTATATAAATATCCCTATTTAAAATAGGTTGTTGAAAAAATGGCCATAAAAAATTTTCTATAACATGTTAAAAATTAATTGTACAATATGTAATAATGATAAAAATAGTGGAGGAATTACATAGGACTAGTTGAAACGTGAATCTATACAGTCACCACATTCTGAAATAACTTATTTTTAGTATAGGACTTCTATGAATTAAATAGTAAAATTGATACTAACTATAGAGTACATAATATTAAATTTTGTTTTCATTGAATCACATTCCATGTAAAGTGTTGAATCATGTCATGGTTAGTCTTGTTTTGTATTAATACATTAATATTAAATTGATTATTTTCTAAGGTGGTTTGGAAAATGATGGTTGTGATAAGATTTTATGAGTTTGATTCTTTTTTACGTCACAGTAGTTATGAAATTAACTTCATCAACCAATATAATATCCTATATTATTTATCTAAATTAATACAGTACTTCTTTTGAATTTTATTTATAGGAAGTTCAAAGAAGTTAGTTTTTTTAATTTAAATTTTAAATAAAATATATATTAATAGAAAATGGAGGAATATGGGTGAGAAAACATAATTCATTACCAAAAAAAGAAGAAGAGTAAGTATAGAGATAAAATTTGATGAACTATAATATATTATTATATAAAAATAATTGAATATATATAATTGAAGATTTAGTTATATCTATCATTAATATCATTGAATATTATAATTAAATGTTAATATTTATCCACATGTTTATATATATCTGGAAATGGGTATCAGATCTTCAATGAGAAAACACATGTTTGTTTTGTGTTATTTATTTTATCATTGTTCATGAGATATTTAAATTATTTTAGAAACAATATATTTGTTGAACCACTTTACAATTCAATGAGTATGGTGGAATTTTATGTTCTAGACCATTTATGTGTAGTGATATTTTGTAAATTCTGTAATATCTAGATAGTGAATTATTGTTTATTAGGAATATAAAGACATAACCAGTTTATGATCTTTGGTTATAGCCCATTTTTTTGTGTATTAAGTAATATTTTAGTGTTCATGATCATTCCATTTATATATTTTATTTCTAAAATTAATTTTTAACAATAAAGATTCATATTTTAAATTAATTTTTGAGGAAAGTATTTATTTGTAATTTTAATGAGAACAAGTTATTGTTTACCAAAACCAACCATCCCTCAAATGGGGTTTTAGGACCTCATGTTATAACACAAGCCTCCGAATATATTTTTTCATAAAATATTTATTTATGCAACAATAAATTCTTATAATAAAATATTATTATAAACCATTCATTTATAATTATAGAAACATTATTTCCATTATAATAATTAGTTTTGGAAAAAAATAACAGGTATATTCCATGAATTGTAATGGAATTGACTTATAGAGTAAAAAACCACCATATTAATCATGGTGAGAATTACCAATCTATATGTCAAAAAACCATACTCTATAGGACATAATGTATCTTCAAAATTCCATAAAAATTTATATGAGTTATAATTCCAATAAACCAATCCCTAAATCATATAAAACTAAAATTTTGGAAAAAATTAAGAAAAACAATATCCAAAACTGTATGCATTATCTCGACAAACTATGAACACAAATATGAAAGCTGATGTTTACCCAAATTCTAAACTATGATCATGAAAATGAGAGAGGAACCAAGCCCAAAACACTTCCCATCAAAATAGTAACATATGAGAAGTCAATACCTTATTAGAGATTCCATTAGATAATAGAAGTGTAATCAGTATGCTATGATTATATTTAATCATTTCATAATGAAATCAAACATCATAATACCTAATCAAAATATTCGAAAATAGAGAACAATAAATGAATAGGTAATAAGATATTTAGGAATGTCATTTACATTAGAATTATCATGAAAACCCGCTTAAAATCACCTTCAATAAATTGGAAATTGATGAAAGTGGAGGAAGATATAAGGAAACCCAAATTAGTATCTCATACGACTATGATAAAATTAGTTCAAAGTGGGATGAAAAATAAAATAATATATTTTTAATAAAATTACAAGTTTTTTCCTCTAAAAACACAAATAATAACCACCATGTATATATTACTATATCATGTTTCACCCATATTTCTCCAGACCCACCAAGTATCCAGTTATCCCCCACTAAGTACGTTAGGTTTCCTACCATATTACGAATATAGGTTCCACCACCACGATCCTCTATTAAACTTGAAAATCAACTAAAAATACATAATCCCTACCCAAATCACACCTACGACCACCATCAAAAAACCAAATTCACGAATGAGTCACCAAAAATGACCTCCCATTAGAACCTATGAATTAAAATTTTATCACCCTTCTTCTACTTTATCTCATCCAAATTCACTAAAGAGAATGTTACTTATACAATGAAAATTTATGAGCGCTTGACTTTATTTCCATTCATAATACAAATTTTTTTGTTCTATTTTACATTATGTTATGTAAAGGTATAATCCATGATATCCAACACCCATCAATTATGTGTTATTTATCAATTGACTATATTATACAGTTTCATCACCTATAAATTGTACAACATGAGTAAATATATAGATTTTTGTATTATATCATAAATTATGTAGTATTATGAATTTTTTATACATGAATTAAATGGATACATGTCACATATAGTGAATTTATCTATGAAAGTCCACACATCAAATTTTATTATGAAATTTTTTATATAATTTTAAAATTGATTAATTCTAATGATATTATTCAAATTTCAATAATGAATATATTGAACATTGATGAGTTTTTCGATATATGAATTACGTATAATTAATGTAATCATTAATGTAATGACTTGAACCATTTGGTATAAATGGAACCAGGGGAATGATGTACTCTAGTTGAAATGGATCAGTAGTGAATTATACTTTTTTTAGCAGAATTTTGGGGTTATATAATAGTTTTTGTTCAGATCAAAATAAAATTTTAGAGGTGTATATTTGGGTGGAAAATATTTTTAGAAAACATTTATCCATTGGGTTAATCGTTTGACCCAATTATATGTTGGAATATGCCTATAGAATAATTATATAGGACATTGGAATTCTAAATGGTCATTAGGGGTAGAATAATCCTACACACAGTTCTAGTGGATGGTACAAAGGATTTAGTGACTTAAAATAAATAATTTGGTTCCCACTGGACTTTTAATGGTTATAATCGATCCCCATATAAATAGAGACAATGTGGTCATTTTAGTGTGTTTATTATTATTCCCTATTGGGATTTCATCCTTAAAATTATTGGATAAGAGTGGGTGGCCACTCAATTCTTTATAACTTCTCATCCCCCACTCTTGAAAATTTGGATTAGTTGGGGATGAGTTAGGGATACTTATTTAGAGATTTTAAATCCAATTATTCTACTTATTTTGATTTATTATCTTTCTTAATCTAATTGATTATTATTTCATTTTCATATTTAGTTACTATTTAAATGGATCTCGGGGGAATCATTAGTATTTTGATTAAATAGTTTTAAGTATTTTTGCAAAGGATGAATGAACATCATTTGATGTCATTATTCATTAAGTAAGTGAGTCAATTTATTTTTCCTTATTTTAAAAAATTATTTAAAAATATCCTAATGTAATATATTAATAAATAGATATTAAAAAATATTGGAATGGGTGGAATTATATTGTAGTTCACACTCTATTATACACTATTATAATGATGATGTCTTGAAAAAGGAGTTCTTTTTTCTATTATGAAATTTCTAGTATTAGAAATAAAATTTTTATATAAATTTAATATATGTAAAAAAATTAATTTATAAAAATATATAATTGAGAATGGGATTGTAAAAATATATTACGGTAAATGTGGGATTGTTCAGATGAAATTGGAATCATGAAATGAGGATAGCTCCAAATAAAATTATCTATTCCCAAATTTTATTTCATGTAAATGTGCTTTCATTCGCACTATTATGTGTTATTTGGGATAAGAATATATGAATGACCTGAAATATAATGGACATGGGTTCTCATGTGTGATGAGAGACAATAGGGGCATGCTAGGCTCATTGTGGCTCATTTAGTTTTTCTTTTCATTACATAGTCATAAAGTGTCATATTTCTTCTAACAATGTCTTATAAAGGGAGAAATTGTAACAATCGGTGGTGTAAAACATTGATTTATTAATCAATTGTCCTTGAAATGTCTTATATATTAATTTATGATATTCTCACAGAATTCCAGTATTTCGGTTAGACATGTTAGAGGTTTTTCAATAATTCTTATTGGAATTAGGTTAACATTAAAGGGTAATATGTTAGTTTACATTAATAAACTAATAGTGGACATGGGAGGCCCAGATGAATATTATATTAAGTTCAATTGAGGGTTTCATGGTGATTTAACTGTCCAATGGATAATTTCTCTTGATCGTTATAGTATGTATTATTCTAGTGATGGGACATTATGACTATTTCACAATGTTATTAGTGACTACTGAGATATTAATGTGTCAAATGGGATAAAAAAAGTTATAGTATTGAATTATTATGAGTAATTACCTAGTATAGAATATAAATAAATAAAATCTCTAAATAATGGGTATATTTTGTTAGCTGACAATAATAGATTTAATTTTCATTAAGGAAATTAATCGTCATAGAGGTGATTATAGTGATTGATGAGTTCGTTTAGGAATGATTATTATTTTCATGATTATATTTCTTCACGAGACATTCATTGTGTTAATTAATGATAGTTGGGGTCTAAGAGTCTATTACACATCGATACATTAAACCCTAGTGTGTTGGGTTATAGATAAGATATTGGATTTAGACTGTATGATTCCGATTATTAATGTTGAGTTTTTTTAGGTTTAGGTTGAAATTACACTTCTATGGGCCATTACAAGACCCAACCTATTAGTTCCCCACAGGGGAATGTGATTGGCTATGTGTAAAATCTCATGAGTGCCTCTAAAGGGATGGGGGTTGCTAACCAGCCCCATGTATGCATATAAAATATGATAGGAGGCCTTATCCTAATACAACTTCAAACAAAAAAAATCATTATATATTATGTAATAATGGAAGATGGATAAAATATATGTGCAATATACATAATTTATGTGACCAATAAAGGGACCCAATTGGGAATAAAAGTCAAAATCCACAAATATGAAGGGGGAAAATATTGGACCAACATCAAAATTAATAAAGAAATACTAAAAAACTTGAATTATGATTCCTAAAATTATATTTTCTCCAAATACTACTTGGAGTCATATTTAAACAAGTCACACCACCATTATACCTTTCATGACTATCTTTAAACAGTGTGTTGAATGAACAGAGACAACACATGTGGGAATATATCCTATTTTGGGGTGAGTATAAACATACCATGCATGACACTGCAACTCCACAATGGAAATAAGTGGAAAAAAAGTCAACATAAATATTGGTATGAGTGGTTACCCAAAGGAAGATAAGAGGAAATATAAAAATATCACATATTCTAAATTCATTCAATACTATATAATAACTGATGGGAATACATGGAACTAAAAATATAAAATCATTTGTGTGAGAGTAACCTGAGGAAAACAATAATATCCTAAATATGATCTTAACAACCAAGTCATATGGACAATGTTGAGACCCATACATCACTATTCTGATCCTTGAAGGTTTGGACCAATAATCCAAAAATAATAATCACAATGGTCTGAATCTCACGTGAAATATGTCATTATTAGAGTAATAGAAAATGATCCCTAATTATAATCTATATAGCTCGATCCATAATCATGTATTGAAGGAATATAGGGATGGCTAGAAAATCAAATTTCTTGAATATGTAGGAATAAAAATTCATGGTAAATCTATTATTTACAACATTTTTTCTATGAATCCACTTAAATATATGATGGGAAAATCAATACCCTATCACTTAATGTGTGACGATTGAGGAAGAACCCACCATTCTGTTCACCAAAATAGCATCATCATATATTTTCCCATAGTGTTGTTTCACATCATTTATGAGGTATGTATGTTTAGGGAGTGTAAAATCAAAGTTCCACAAAAAAAATTATTGAGTGAAACCCAATAAATGACTAAAAAATTTAGTTGGAAACTTACACCATACTAGGGGGATGTATCAATTGAGGTTAATAAGCCACCAATGAAAATTTATAGAATCCTAGGTTTCACAATATAGTTGGGGGAAACACCAAACATATATAAGTAATCAACCATAGATATATTAGACTTACAAGAACCATGCACCTCATAATAGATCACATATTAGATTAATGGGTAACACCTCTCCCTAAATACAGTCTAATAATCATGGATGAACCAACACTATTGGATTGATGGGTCGAAATGATTATTTTTTTTCATATTTACTGAAAATGTACTCAGATATCCAAATAGACCGTGATATTGTGACTATAATGACCAAAACTATTTAAAATGAATTTTTTCTATTGATTAATCACCTAATTAAGTAATATTTCTATAGAAAATGCACCACCCCGACCCTAGAAGCCCAAACTCGGTGTATTATTACTTATCTTTGTCATGATCCCAAAAGATCAAATCTCGAAAGACTGATTAGTTTAGTAACCATGGAAGTACAATATACATTAATAATGTTTACATTACATCATAAAATGGAAACCTAGGATAACTTTGTTTCCACAGAAAACACTGACATCCCATAGAATATCCCTATAGATTATTCCTAAAATAAATCTTCGTATCCTTCGAAAAAATAAAATATAGAAAGGGGTGAGCTTAGATTCTCAGTAAGGATAACAATATAAGAGAATCATTCATAAATAAGCATAAAAATATCAGTCAATATATATTACTAACACAAAATCCTTTTAAACATGAATTTCAGTATAATACGGTAAAGATAAAATCAAATAATTCCATTTACTTATTCCCATGGACATTCGACTAGTCGAATAATCACATGCAATATCATTAGAAACTTTCATAATGATGGAATTCATAATTCTATACTTTCATAACCACATAGTCAAGGACTTGTGCCAAGACTACAAATAAGATTTTGTCAAGGCATTGTTTCAAGACACTAGTTTGTCGCATTAGACCTATCGATGCATTGAAGAGCTATAGCAGACTCCACCCGTCACTTACTAAGTCTAATGCATTCCTCATATGAAAATTTTAAAACATAACATTAACATTCAAATTCAAATTAGCATATGAAATTTCAATACATTATCTAAAATCCATGAATGGAATAAAAATAGCACATCCACAGTCAAACATTACTCAATCAATACAATATGGAAGATTTTATTATAACAGATTAACCTCAATCAAAAATATTGAAGGATATTGATATAGATGAAAATAATCATAAAAACTATTTGTGAGAAATATCACCCTTTTTCATGAAATCATTTAAAAGTCACCATATTTTTCAAGAAGCCATTTAAAAATAGACTTTTGAATCAAAGTGTCCCATACCACATTGAAATATTTAAAAATAATTTTAATTTAAAAACAATTATGCCCATATAAATAAATCCTTAAAACCATTTTTAAAACATAGACATTAATGAGAATGATTTAAAAGAATAAAACATTAAAACATTTATAATGATATTTTAGTTAGGTTTCCCAAATAAATGAGAGATGCTTGAATACAAATAATGGAGGTAATAAAAACATTATAATATCTTCAGAATAATGTATTTCATGATATACTATGTCAAATAATAGTATATACACCAAATAAAAGTCAATTGGTGCATAACAACAAATAATTCTCAAGGGAATGTAAATTGAGATGAAATCCCTTATAAATATAGTATCCTTGGGTAAAGGATAAATCAATGATATAATTATGTGTGTAAAAATATAAAAACACTCAATATGATTGTATATTTTGTGTAAATCAATCTGAGGACATTCACACATAATCTTCTAAAAACATAACCAATTACTTGGATGTTTAACTAAATGATTGGAAATTGAGTTACGATCATGTTTATATAAATGACATGAGAAACTATAATGAAGGGATTATGTGTATAAAACGTATTTTCACAAAATGGGGAGTGTAAATTACTACATAAATAATAAATATTGATTCCATACATAATCTTGGAGTAAAATAATCAATGATGTATAAGTAAAGCCCACTGAGTGGAAATTGAAACTTGAAATTCCCTAACAGATTTGGTAACTTATGAAACATACAACCCAAGAAAGAAGGATCATACAATGAATATGTAAATAAACATAAGTTAAATTATATTACAACAAAAATACGATCATGGACAATACATACCCCCCACAAAAGTAAACAGTGGCCAATATAGCATGAATCTCATGGGAATAAAAACTAAGATGACAAAACCTTACTTCGTAGTAATCAATCGAGTCATATGACCAAAAGTCAATAACCACAAATTAATCATAGAATACCCTAAATATATAGATAATCATGATAATATATATCAAATGTCAGTACACAATACACCACATCCAATAAATATGTGGCGAACAATTGAAATCTCAGAGAATTAAAAGTGTGATAAGAAACCCCTTACATTGTACTTTTCCTTGGTCGAGGGTAGGTTATCCTCCTTTATAATGGTTAAATAGTTGTTATTAAATTATAAAATAATCATATACAATAATATGATATCATATAGGATCTTTTAATTTCTATTTGTTAATAATATTTTTGTATTATCATCGTTTTGGGTGTTAACTGATTTGTTTTCCATTATATTCTTTGTTAAGTAAGTATTGTTTTTTATGGATGGGATGTATCTTTTTCATATTAATAATGATATTAAGTCATTAAACATTATTTATTCATCTAATGAAAATTAGTCTAGAGTGGATTTGATGGGGAATGAATCTCATCGTGTTTGCGGAAATAGTAATCTGTACGTACGTACGAGCGACAATATCATTCTTTTCATATTGAAATAATATATAATTGAATGGAATATCAAATATATAGAATAATTATCATGTTATATTTATTTTTTACATCAATTATACATCATTATTATACCCATCCAAATAATAATGTATTGAATAACAATTACACAGCAACATGGAGACGGTAAGCCGTACATACACACGTATGGTGACATGTCATTCAAAAGATGGATAAAATAAGGAATATGGTTGTACCATATTTATAACAAAATAACAGTATATAGAAGATACTAGAGTTATTTATTTATATTGGAAACAACAATGAAAGAGGAAGTGGGAGAAGAATGGAACTTGAAATAGGTGATTAAATATTTACCTCTTCTTCGGGTTCTTCCTTTTGATTTGATCAAAAGGGATCCTTATGTTGGCTGTCTAACTAAAGGAATCCCTCTAGGATGAAGGAAGGATAGTTTAGAGATTTTTTTGTAGGTTTTTTTGAGCCAAATTCCATTGAAGGTTTGAATTATAGATAAGGGTAAGTGCCCTTTTATAAGAGGGGTGAGGGGAATCTTAGGAAAAGATATAAATATTAATTTATAATAAAATACTTTTCAGTTTCTAATGGCTTAAAAATTAATTATTTATAGGATAAGGTGGGGATGGGTCAAAAACCACTAATCCAATTGGTTTTAGACAGGTTTTGTTTAGTATATTAACTTTATCATTTATATTTAACTCTTAGTTAAATAGTTTGACATTTATCATGTATCTTTTTATTTTTATATTATATGGTTAATAAACTGACTATAAACTTCGAAAATAACCTAACGTGGTTCATTAATGAAATATATAATATTATTTAAGGCCTTTTGATGATCCTTAGATTTTTAGGAATAGAATATCAATTAATAATATAATATTTGTTTTAAAAACTCTTTTATGTCAATTTTGACACTATTTGGGTTTTTGGTTTTTTCTAAATTCGTAACAGCATTATTACATTGAAAAAAATTCATATAACCATCTGTAACATTTTATATTATCCTTTAAAATTAGTGTAATTCATAAAAGTCTCAAATTACAATTATTATGATATTTATAATATCAATTATTTTAATATATCATTAATTAGGTAATTACTACATCATCATTGTGCCACAAATAAATTAAATTATATAATGTATAAAAAATATAAATAAAATACCATTATTTAAGAAATGTTTTCATCTTTCTAATGATTATTTATAGTCGAATTTATCTTATGTATAACCCTATATTAAATATGATTTAGTTATTAAATGTTGGTTTTAACTCTTTTAACTCTTCTTTAAATAAAAAATAATAAATGTACTAATCTAATCCATGTGTACCTAAATGATCATATTTAATTCATATGGTTGTTTTTGGTCAAATTATAATTATCCAACAAAATTAGGACTTGTGTTAGGGTAATAATAATGTCATTTTTACCATTAATTAAACTATTTACTTTTGAGCGTGATAAATAATAGTAAAAAGATGGTATTTACCAAAATTTATTCTCATCTTATTGAAAAAAAATTTACTTACTGATATCAACCACGTCTCTTTGATTTTTGAAATTAAACTCACAGAAGTGGTAAAATAAATTTTATATAATTTTCAAATGCTCTTAGGAGGTTTGTAAAAGATGATAAAAAGTTCAATAAAATTTTATACATTTAAATTTATTATAAAACGACACCAATAAATTACATTGTACTTATATAGGTATTATACATATATTTTGACATAAAATAAATTTAATGAATATAAATTATTTTCTAAAAGCATAGTCGGTTTTAAACTATAACACAATGTTTTTCACTATTCATAAAAAATTCAATGTCTTCAGAAAAATACCAAAACATTACCCTATGATAATTTTGATTATACGAATTCAAAAATGTATTATATTTTAACAAATTCAAAACATATAAGTTTCATTAATTAATTTAAAATAAATTCTTGTTTTCAAATCCGAAAAGCGGTTTTTTAAAAAGTAAAAACTAACAAAAAATTGACATGTGTTTATGTCAAATTTAAATGTGAAATAACTTATTATCACCTTATTTTTATGAAATGTTAAAAATATAATATAATTATACTTCCAAAACAATTAAATACATAATTTAACACTATTAATTTTTTCGATTGAAATTTTTTTTTCAATAAAAATTTAGTATTTATCAGTATTCATCAAAATATAAAAGTTATTAGAAAAGTACCAAAATTTTATCCAAAATAAATTTTTCTATCTTGATTCTAAAAAATAATTTAATTTCATTAAATTTTATATATAAATGTGTCAAATATTGGTTTTAAAAAGAATTTTCCATTAAAAGGTGGTAAAAATGCATTTTTTTGAAAAATACTTCTTTTATCTGAAAAAAATGATTTTGTTCTTATATTATATCTAAAACATACAAAATATGGATTCTAAAATTTTATGGAGTATATAAAATAAAAAATTTAGTTAATACTATTCATAACTACTTTTTAACATCATGTTTGGTAAATCATGGTGCACTCGAACTCGATGTTGTGTGTAGCACAAACTATTTATTACATTAAAGAAAATAACTTTCAATGAAATATTGGGATGTTACATTCTTCCCCCCTTTAAGAAATTTCATACTCACAATTTTAAAATTGTTATTGGGAACATCTTTGAAAGCCCCAAATCAGAAAAAGATTCAATAAAACTATCTCTTTAAAAGAAAGAAGGGGAAGTACATGGTCACCTGAGGTAACCCACTCTAGGATTCCATGTTAGAAAACTTTGATATGGAAGATAAAATAAGTGTCATGTTCTGGTGGTGAGTGATAAAAAATGTGATTAGTAGAAAGATAACAACATTAAAACCACAAACTTGTGATGAGATAAACATTCATTAGATTCCTAGAAGGAAAAGTTAATGGATAACATTTTTTGTTATATGTTATATTTCATAAAGTTGAGGACTTTATTTATGATATTGAATATGAAAATAAAGAGATATACATACTTTTTAAGAATAATTTCATCCATTAATAAATTTCTACCACTAACTCATCTTTTTTCTCCAAACGATGAGTATAAAAGATGACTTGGTCACACCTGAAGCACTAGATTAATCTTCTAGAGAATCACATAATCAATAAAGGATAATCTATATATATTTACCTTATCGTTAGAGATTAACCAAAACATATATTGTTAGTAAAAGATCAGATGATCCCCAAAAAGGATAATCCTTTAGAAAAAGAAATACTTATCTTAATTTCTAAAATTAAACCAACAATACCCAATGTTCAATAAATACCATTTAATAAACAATTTTTCTTAAAATACATCAATATAATACAAACTAATATTGAAACCCATAACATAGACGAAATTGATTTTGCAGTCTTCCACGTTAAATTATATTTCCAAATAACATCTATCACTCTTAAAGTCACATACATTAAAGTAATTAACCTAATAACATATTCTATATGATAGGATAATCTTATCTATAAATAACCCAAATCGCTATAAATCTTCAATAAAAACATAGATAAAAATACACCATTAATCCTCAAATGAAATACGATAGTATTCTATTTACCTTAGGAATATAGTCTTCCCAATATAGCGAACGTCTTCCAAAATAACATTTTTCACTTAATCCCCAAATCATTTTATATACTAAGGATATCCATTTTAAAAGACATAAGATTCCAAATCAACTTATTATTGATCAATATAATTATTTAACTAAAAATAATTAATCAAACTAACTAGGGACTTCTCGTAGTCCAGTGGTAAGAGATAAATCCCAATCGCACAATGGTTATGGTTTCGATTCCTACAACTCTATCCAACGCAACGGGTTGTCACATGGTCTGCATGTTGTCCTTTTTCAAAAACTATATTTTACAACATTCCCAGAATGAGATAAATTCATCGAAATAAATATAACATAATTTCACCACAATTTTTATCTCATACCTTTCATTTTCATCCAAAAATTTAATAACATGTAATTGCCTCAAATTAAAGGATAATATAAACCCAAATGGTTATTTATGACTATATCAAAAATATAAAACACCATTCTTCCTAAAATAAAATATTTACATAATAAACTGATGGGTTTCACATAAGAGAAAATTCTTCCAAAGTAATCTCGTCAACAAAGAGAACAAATAATTTTAAACATTTCACCATCCATTTATTTCCACATAGTTTCTTCCTTGATCAAGGGGTTATCCTATAGAATAGGGAATTCACTCGGTTAATGCCCATGTCCCCTACATTTACAGAAAATTACTATAAATATATTCTTGTGATCATTTTTATTTTCTTCCATAGTACTCTTCATTTTTTCTCAGAAATTATTTACATTATGTCCTTCTTTCACACACATAATGAATTTCATTGTTCCATTTAGAAACATCCCTATGTGTCTACTTCCAAATTTCTGGTATGATGGAAATTGAGATTTATTCTCTCTGTGGTCTCCACTACAGGAGCTCTTATCATTCACCGCCTTTCTCTTCTTTGTTGACTCCGGGAGTTAGTTAATATATATGATGTTGATCATATTTTCTGAATACTGATTCTACATTTACACAATATATTTTACACCTATCAACATTCCATTACATTGCTCATTTCCTCTGTCATTCCCTCCTTATTCATCATGATCAATGTTACTATGACTTCCTTGGAATCCAGCCATTGTCTAACACAAGAAATAATATAGTGAGTCATAATATCATTTAAAGAATATCATAACAACTTATTTTCAATCTAAAACACCTTAGGATTTACGAGGGTTATTTATTCTCATCATATATTAAAATCCTTCAAATCGTTTTGTAATGAAAATGTAAATTATCTTAAGCATATCCCCTAGGAGATTCGTAACCAAGAGTGTTGCAAGGCCCGTTGTCGTGCACCAGTTCTCGTTCGTGTCTAGATCAAAGTGGTGTTTTCGGGTTTTACCCCAAAGTACATCTGTGCCAGAGCCAACTCGACCTGCTTGTATCCAGATAGGGATTTATTTTTTGGAATATTAAAAAAATCTTTGTAATACCAAAATTCTAGGAAGTTATTATATACTAATCCTCGAAGTCTATCTTAGGGATATGTGATCTAATTCTAGTTTATCTATATCTAGTCTCCAAGGTTTGTACTAACCTTTCTCTGATACCAACTGTAAAGTCCCAGCCCAAGAAGCTCAGAGTCGGTGCATTATTACGTATCATCGGCATGATCAAAAATGTCCCAGTCTCAAAAGACCTATTAGTTTAGTATACTTGGATGTTTTAGATACATTCATAAGGTTTACAATACATCATCAAATGGAAAACTACAACAACATTGTTTCCAAAGACAACGCTGAGATCCATTGAACTATCCCTACAGGTCAGTCAAAATATACTTCTTCGCATCATAGGAAAAAATAAAACATAGAAAGGGGTGAGATCAGATGCTCAGTAAGGATAACAATATAACGGAAACATTCATAAATAAGAATAAACATATTTAGCAAAGTATAAGACTAAAAAAAGCCTTTTAAACTTGAACATCAGCACAATATGGTAATGATAAAATCAAACAATGCAATTTACTTTTTCACATGGACATTATACTAGTTATATAATAACATGCAATATCAATAGCCACTTTCAAAATGATGGAATGCATAATTCCAGACTTTCATAACAACATATTCAAGGCCTTGTTCCCAGACTACAAGTAATATTATTTCAAGGCTTTCTTCCAAGACACAATATTGACTCATGTGAACTATCGATGCATCGAGGAGCTATACTGGGCTCCACCCATCACATACTATGTCCAATTAATTCCTCAAATGAAATTTTTGAAACATAACATAAACATTCGTATTAAAACGTCCATACGAAATGTTAATATATTATCCAAAACAATGAATGGTATAAAAATATCACATCTACAGTCAATCATAAATAATTTAATACAATATGGATGATTTTATTGTAATAGATTAACCACAATCAAGATTAATGAATGATATTGTCATAGATGAAAATAATCATCAAAACTATTTGAGAGAAATATCCCCCTTTTCCATGAAAACATTCAAAAGTCACACTATTTTTCTAGAATCCATTGAAAAATAGATTTTTTAACCAAATTTTCCCATAACACATTGAATCTTTTAAATAGAATTTTAATTTTTAATCATTACATTCCATATAAATAAGTCCTCAAAAGCAGTTTTAAAACATGTACATTAATGTGAAAGATTTAGAAGGATAAATTTTTGAAACATTTAAAATGATATTTTATTTAGGTTTCCTAACCAAATAAGAGATGCTTGAATACAAATAATTGAGGTAATAAAAACATTATAATATCTTCAGAATAACGGATTTCATGATATACTATGTCAAAGGAAATTATATACACCATATAAAAGTAAATTGGTGCATAACAACAAAAAAGTCTTAAAGGGATATAAGTTGAGATGAAATCCATTATGAAGATAGTAACCTTAGGTAAAAGATAAATAAATCATAGGATTATGTGTGAAAAATATAAATACACTCAATATGATTGGATATTATGTGCAAATCAATCATATGACATTCACACATATTCTTCTAAAAACAACACCAATGACTTGGATGTTTAACTAAATAAATGGAAATTGAGTTAAGATCATGTTTATACCAATGAATTGAAAAATTATCAATTGAGTGAATATGTGTATCAAAAATATATCCACACAAAGGGTAGTACAAATTAATACATAAATAATAATTAGTGATTCCACACATAATCATGGAGTAAAATAATCAATGAAGTATGCGTAAAGCCCACTGAGTGGAAATTAAAATTTGAAATTCCTTTACCAATTTGGTAACTCATGAAACATACAACCCATAAAAGAAGGATCATACAATGAATATTTAAATACGAATAAATTAAATTATATTTTATCAAGAATACAATCATGGAAAATACATACACCACATAAAAAATGAAATAGTGGCCAATATATCAGGAATCTCACAGGAATGAAAAGCGAGATGAAAAACCCTAACTTTGTAGTATTCAATTGGGTCATATGAACAAAATTTAATAACCACTAAATTAATCATGTAATAGCATGAATATAAAGATAATCCAGATAATATATATCAAATGGAAGTACACAATACCCCACATCCAATAAATAAGTTACGAATAATGGAAATCTTATAGAATTAAAAGTGATATAAGAAACCCCGTACCTTGTACTTTTCCTCAGTCGAGGGATGGTTAATCTCCTATGTAATGGTTAAATAAATTATATTAAATTAAAAAATAATCATATAAATTAATATGATATCATATTGGATCTTTCAATATTTCTTTGTTAAAAATATTTTATTATTATCATCATTTTGGGTGTTAACTGATTCGTTTTCCTTTATATGATTATTTACATAAGTAATATATGTTATCGATAAGATGTATCTTATTCATATTCAGAATGATATCAAGTATTTAAACATTATTTTTAATCATATAATGAAAATCATTTTTGAATGGATATAATGGGGATTGAATCTCATCGTGTTCGCGGAGACAATAAGCCATATGAACGTACGAGCGACAATTTCTTTCTTTTGATATTAAAATAATATATAATTTGATGGTATATCATATATACTGAATCATTATCATTTTATATTTATTATTTAAATCAATTATAAATCATTATTATACCTATCCAAATAATAATGTATTGAATAACAATTATACCACGACGTGGAGACGGTAAGACGTACATACGCACATATGAAATGTCATTCAAAGGATGGATAAAATAATGAAAATGGTTTTACCATATTTATAATAACATCACAATATATATATGATACTTGAGTTATTATATTTGAATGGAAACAACATAGAAAGAGGAAGTGGAAGAATAAAGGAACTTGAAAGAGGTGATGAAATATTTACCTCTTTTTCGGGTTCTTCCTTTTGATTTGATCAAAAGGCCTCCATAGGATGGATTTGTGACTAAAGAAAGGCCTCTAAAATGAAGTTAGGATAGTTTGTAGGGTATTTGGGCAGAGTTTGTATGAGATAAATGGCTTTTATGGTGTGAATTAGAGAGAAGGTGATGTCCCCTTTTTTTAAGAGGGGTGAGGGGCACCTTAGGAAAAGATAGAAATATTTTTTTTATAATAAAATCATTTTCGGTTTATAATTGCACCAAAATAAATTATTTAAATGATGATTTTTTTATTGGTAGAAAACCACACAACTGATAGGTTTTAGTCAGGTTTGGATTACTATATTAACTTTATATTTTAGATTTAACTCTTAGTTAAATAGTTTGACATTTACCATGTCTCTTTGTATCTTTTTTATTATATGGCTAATAAACATACAATAAACATTCAAGAGAACCTCATGTGGTTAATTAATGACATATATAAAATTATTTAATACCATTTTTGAATAATTAGATTTTTAGGAATAGAATATCAATTAATAATATAATATTTGTTTTAAAAACTATTTTATGTCAATTTTGACACGGTTTAGAATTTTTGTTTTTGCTAAATTCATAACATCATTATTACATCGAATAAAATTCATCTAACCAACCCTAAAATTTAATATTGACCTATAAAATTAGCGGAATTCATAAAATTCTCAAATTACATTTATTGGGATATTTATAATATCAATTATTTTAACATTTCATTAATTAGGTAATTACTGCATCATCATTGTGTCATAAATAAATTAAACGATATATAACGTCTAAAAAACATAAATAAAATACTATTATGTAGGATATATTTTTATATTTCTAATGAAAATTTATAGTCTAATTTATATTATGTATAACCCTATATTAAAATATTTTAGTTATTAAACATTGATTTTAACTCTTTTAACTCTTCTTTAAATAAAATAATAATAAATGTTCTAATCTAATATAAGTGGGCCTAAAGGGTCATATTTTATTCATATGGTTGTTTTAGGTCAAATTAAACTTATCCAATAGTAATTATGAGATGTGTTAGGGTAATAATAATATCATTTTTACCCTTAATTACCCTATTTACTTTTAACCGTGATAAATAAAAGTAAAAAGTTACTATTCACCAAAAAATATTTTAATCTTTTTGAACCAGATTTTACATATTGATATCAACCTTGTGTCTTGGAATTTTGAAATTCAACTCGCAGAAGTGGTAAAATTATGTTTTATGTAAATTTTCAAATGCTTCTAGGAGGTGGGTAAAAGACAATGGAAAGATCAATAAAATTTTATACACCTAATTTTATTTTAAAATGACACAAATGAATTACATTGAGAATATATAGGTATTATACAACTATTTTTAATTAAAATAAATTTTAATAAAATACATAATTATTTAAATAAAAAGTCAGTTTTAATCTATAACCTAGTGTTTTTCACTATTCATCAAAAATTGAATGTTTGTAGAAAAATACCCAAAATTTATCTTAATATAATTTTTAAATTATGATTTCAAAAATGAATTCTATTTTACTAAATTAAAAACATATAATTTTCATTAATTAATTTAAAATTAATTCCCTTTGTCAAAACAGAAAAGTGGGTTTTTAAAAAGTAAAAACTTTCAAAAGCTTGACATGTGTTTATGTCAAAATTAATTGTGAAATTGATAATAATATCCTACATTGTATTAAATTATAAAAATATAATCTAATTATACATCCAAACAATTCAAATACATAATTTAACACTATAAATTATTTCAATAAAAAAAGTTTTTTTCAATTAATATTTAGTATTTTTCTGTATTCATCCAAATATAAAAGTTATTAGAAAATTACTAAAAAAATTATCCAAAATAAATTTTTATGTCAAAATTATAAATGATAATATAATTTCATTAAATTGAATATATAAAAGAGTAAATATTTTTTAAAAATGGATTTCTATTAAAAGGTGGTAAAATTGCATTTTTTGGAAAATACTTCTTTTATATGAAAAAATAAATTTGTTCTTATATTATGTCTAAGAATCCCATAATATGGATTCTAAAATAATATTGAGTATATAAAATTATAAATTTAGTTAATACTATTCATAACTGCTTTTGAACAGCCAGTTTGGTTAGTCGTGGTGCACTGAAACTCGGTGTTGCGTGTAGTGCAAGATATTGAATTACTTTAAAGAAAATTACCTACTACGACATCTTGGGATGTAAATTTTTCCCAGATTTTGAAAATTGCGTCATCACAATTTAAAATTTTGGCTTTGGAACTTCATTGAACGTCCCACATCGGAAAAAGTGTCAATAAAACTATCTCTTTAAAAGAAATAAAGAGAAGTACATGGTCACCCGAGATAACCCACAGTAAGATTCCATGTAATAAAACTTGGATATGTAAGATAAAATTAGTGGCATGTTCTGGTGGAGAGTAATAGAAAACATGATTATGAGAAAGGTAACAACAAGAAAAACACAAAATTGTGATGAGATAAGTGTTCATTAGTTTCCAAGAAGAAAAACTAAATGGATTACATTTTTTTGTTTTATGTTCCATTTTGTAATGTATGAGGAATTTATTCATCTGATTGACTAATAACATAAGGAGATATAATTAATTTTTAAGTAGAGATTCATCCTTTAATAAATTTCATCCACTAACTCATCTTTTTTTTAAAAAAATTAGTATTCATGATTACTAGGTCACACCTAAAGCGCCAGAATCAACTTTTAGAGAACCACATAATCCATAAAGGATAAACTATATATATTTAGATTTTATTTAGAGATTAACCAAAACCAAAATGGTTAGTACAAGATCATATGATCCCCAAAAAAGATAATCCTTTAGAGGATGAAATACTTATCTTAATTTTAATATTTAAACAAAAAATACCCAACGTTCAATAAATACCATTTAATAAACAGTTGTCCTTAAAATCCTTCAATATAATCTAAACAAATATTGAAATCCAAAACATAGAATATTTGATTACACAGCGTTCCAAATTAAATTGTATTTCCTAATAACATCGACTACACTTAAAGTCAAATACTTCAAATTAATTAACCTAATCACATATTATCTATGATAGGTTAATCATTTCTATTAATAACCCTAATCTATATAAATACACCATAAAAACATAGATAAAAATCTACCGTTACTCTTCAAATGAAATCACACAGTGTTATATTATCCTTAAGAATATAGTATTACTAATAGAACGAATATCTTCCAAAATAACATTTATTACTTAATCCCCAAATAATTTTCTAATACTAAGGATATCCATTATATAAGACATAAGATTCCAAATCAACTTATTATTGATCTATAAAATCATTTAACTAAAAAAAATTAGTCACACTAACCATGTACTTCACGTTGTCCAGTGGTAGGTGATAAATCTCAATCGCACTGTGGTTATGGGTTCGATTCCTGTAGCATTGCCCAACGCGATGGGTGGTCACACTTTCTGCGTGTTGTCATTTTTCAAAAACTATATTTTATAATGTTCCCAAAATGAGATAAATTAATCAAAATAACTATAATATAATATCACCACAAATGTTATCTCAGACCTCACATTTTAATCTAACAACTTAATAACATGTAATTGTCTCAAATTCAAGGATCATATAAACACAAATGGTTATTTATAAATATATCAACAACAGAAAACACAATTATTCCTAAAATAGAATTTTTATATAAAAAACTATAGGGTTACACATAAGAGAAATGTCTTCCAAAGTAATCTCATCAATAAAGAACACAAATACTTTTAAAAATTTCACCATCCATTTATTTCCACATAGGTTCTTCCTTGACCAAGGGGTTATCCTATAGAATTGGTCATTCACTCGGGTAATCCCCATATCCCCTATATTTACAACAAATGATTGTAAATGGATTCTTGGGATCATTTTTATTTTCTTCTGTAGTACTCTTCATTTTTATTTTCCAATTATTTACTTTATGTCCTTCTTTCCCACACATAAAGAATTTATTTTTTCCATTGAGACACTTCCCTAGGTGTCTCCTTCCACATTTCTGCATGATGGACATTTTTATTTCTTTTCTCTATGGTCTCCACTGTTGGATCTCTTATCATTCACCACCTTTCTCTTCATTGTTGAGTCTGGGAGTTGGTTAATATATATGTTGTTGATCATATTTTTGGAAAACTGATTCGACATGAACACGATATCTTTTACACCTATCAACATTCCATTCTGTTGCTCATTTCCTCCAATGTTCCCACCATTTACATCATGTTCAATGTTACTATGACTTACGGGGAATCCATCCATTGACTAACACAAGAATTCATAGTGTGAGTCAAAAAATCATTTATAAAATATCATAACACATTATTTTCAATCAAAAAAACATTAGGATTAATGATGTTTATTTATTCTTATCTTATAGTAAAATAATTCAAATAGTAATGTAAAGAAAATGTGAATGATCCTAAGAATATCCCCCGAGAGTGTCGTAACCAAGAGTGCAGAAAGGCCCATTGTCATGCACCAGTTCCCATTTGAGACTATCTCAAAACGGTGTTTTTGGGTTTTAACCCTAAGTACATCTATGCAAGAGCCGCCTCTACATGCTCGTATCCAGACATGGATGTATTTCTTGGTAAACTCACAAAATCTCTACAATACCAAAAATTTAAGAAATTCTTCTATACTAATCCTCAAAGTCTATGTTAGGGTCATGTTCTCCAATCATAGTTTATATAAATCTATTTTGCAAGGTTTGTATGAAGCATCCCCTAATACAAACTATAACTCCCCAACCCCAAAAGCCTAGAGTCAGTGAATTATTACGTATCATTGGCATGATCACAAAAGATAAATTCTATAAATATTGATTAGTTTAGTAGCCTTGAATTAATAGATACATTCATAAGGTTTACATTACATCATAAAATGGAAAACTATAACAACATTTTTTCCATAGAAAACCCTATGATCCCATAGAATATCATTTTAGGTCAGTCATAATATACTTATTTTCATCCTAGGATAAATAAATCATAGAAAAGGTTGAGATTAGATGCTCAGTAAGAATAACAATATGGTGGAAACATTCATAAATAAACATAAACATATGAGGAAATGTATAAGAGTAAAACAAAAGCCTTTTAAACTTGAACTTCATCATAATATGGTAAATATAAAATCAAATAATTCCATTTACTTATTACATGTATATTCTACTAGTCGAATAATCACATGAAAAATCAATAGCCACTTTCATAATGATGGAATGAATAATTCTAGACTTTTATAACCACATATTCATGGCCTTGTTCCAAGACTACATATAAGATTTTGTCAAGGCCTTATGCCATGACAATAGTTTGTCTCATGAGACCTACCAAATCATTGAGGAGCTATAATGGGATCCAACCATAACTATCTATGTTCAATGAATTCCACATATGAAAAGTTTTAAACATAACATGAACATTCGTATTAAAACTATCATTCGAAATGTCTATACTTTTTCCACAAACCATGAATTGTATAAAAATATCAAATCCATAGTCAAACATAACTAACTAAAAATAATATGGAATATTTTATTGTAATAGATTAACCTCAATCGAGAATAATGAAGGATATTTACATAGATGAAAATAATCATCAAAACTATTTGACAGAAATATGCCCGTTTTTCTTTAAATCATTTAAAAGTCACACTATTTATCAAGAAGCCTTTTAAAAATAGATTTTTGAATCAAATTGTATCATACCACTTTGAAACATTTAAAAGTTATATTAATATTAAAAAATTAATTTCCATATAAATAAATCCTTAAAACCATTTTTAAAACATTGACATTAATGAAAATGAATTAGAATAATAAATTTTTAATACATTTAAAATGATATTTTAGTTACAGTTCCTAACCAAATGAGAGATGCATGAATACAAATAATTGTGGTAATAAAAACTTTATAATATCTATAGAATAATAGATTTCATGATATACTATGTCAATTTACAGTATATACACCATATAAAAGTGAATTGGTGCATAACAACAAAGATGTCTCAAAGGAATGAAAATTGAGATGATATCCATTATAAAGATAGTATCCTTAGGTAAAGGATAAATAAATGACATAATTATGTGTGAAAAATATAAATACACTAAATATGATTGGATATTCAGTGTAAATAAATCAGTTTACATTCACTCATATTCTTATAAAAACAATACAAATGACATGGATTTTTAACTCCATGAAGGGAAATTGAGTTAAGATAAAGTTTATATCAATGGATTGAGAAATTATCAATGTATTGATTATGTGTATAAATCGTGTATCCAAAAAAATGGGAGTGTATATTACTACATGAATAATAAATTTTGATTCTACACATAATCTTGGAGTAAAATAATAAATTATGTTTTAATAAAGCCCACTGAGTGGAAATTGAAATTTGAAATTCCCTTACCGATTTGGTAACATATGAAACCATAAACCCATGAAATAAGGATAATACAATTAAGATTTAAATATCTATAAATTAAATTATATTAAACCTAGAATAAAATCATGGACAATACATATTCCACACAAATTAAAATACTGACCAATATTGCATTAATCTCATGAGAATAAAAAGTGAGATAAAAAACCTTTAGTTCGTAGAAATCAATCAATTCATATGACCAAAAGTTAATAAAAAAAATTAATCATAGAATACCCATAATATAAAGATAATAATGATAATATTTATCAAATTGAAGTACAAAATACACCACATCCATTAAATAAGTGGCGAACAATGGAATTCTCACAGAATTAAAAGTGAGAAAAGAAACCAATTACCGTGTACTTTTCCTTGGTCAAGGGTAGGTTAACCACCTTCATAAATGTGAAATAATTGTTATAGTTTTAGAATGTAATCATATACATTAATATGATATCTTATATGATCTTTCAATATTTCATTGTTAATAATATTTTAGTATTATCTCGGTTCCGAGTGTTAATTGATTCGTTTTCCTATATATGATTTCTTACATAAGTAATGTTTTTTATGGATAGGATGTATCTTATTCATATTCATAATGATATTAAGTCTTTAAAAAATATTTTTAATAATCTAATAAAAAATATTCTTGAATGGATACGATGGGAAATGAATCTCATCGCATTCGCGGAGAGGGTAATCCTTACGTACGCACGAACGACAATATCATATTTTTGATTTTAAACGAATTTATAATTGGATTTTATATCATATATAATGAATAATTTTAATGTTATATTTATTATTTACATAAATTATACATAATTTTTATACTTATCCAAATAATAAAGTGTGGAATAACAATTACACCATGACGTGGAGACGGTAAGTCGTACGTATGCACGTATGGTGACAAGTAATTCAAAGGATATTTAGAATAAAGAATATGGTTATACCATATTTATAATAACATCACAGTATGTAGAAGATACTAGAGTTATTATTTTATAATGGAATCAACAAAAAAAGAGGAAGTGGAAAAAAAAGGAATATGAAAGTGGTGATGAAATATTTTCCACTTCTTCAGGTTCTTCTTTTTGATTTGATCAAAAGGGCTATGTAGGTTGGATTTATGACTAAAGGAAGGCATATAGTATTAATTTAGGATAGTTGAGATGGTATTTGGATAGGGTATGGACGATCCAAATGTCTTTGAATGTGTGAATTCGAGGGAAGTGGATGTGCCTGTTTATAAGAGTGGAGAGTGGCATCTTTGGAAAAGCTAGAAATAATATTTTATAATAAAATAATTATCCATTTATAATGGCTCAAAAATGATTTATTAAAAAGATAAGGTGGGGATGGGTCGAAAACAACTCAACTAATAAGTTTTATTTAGGTGTGGGTTATTATATTAACTTTATCATTTAGATTTAACTCTTAGTTAAATAATTTTACAATTACCATGTCTCTTTGTATTTTTATACTATATAGTTAATAATTTTATTATAAAAATCCAAGTCAACCTCAAGTGGTTCATTAATGACATAAATAATATTATTTAAGACCGTTGGAAGAACATTGGATTTTTAATAATTGAATATAAATTAATAATACAATATTTGTTTTTTAAAACACTTTTTTGTCAATTTTAACACTATTCGGTATTTTGTTTTCTCTAAATTCATAAAAATACTCTTACTTATAAATAAATTCATCTACCTAAACCTTGAATGTCATAGTAACCTAGAAAATTCGCCGAATTCCTAAAAAGTCTCAAATTACATTTAATTTGATATTTATGATATCAGTTATTTTAATATTTAATTAATTAGGTAATTATTGCATCTTCATTGTGTCATAAATAATTTATATTATTTAATATATAACAAATATAAATAAAATAACATTATGTATGAATTATTTTTATCCTTCTAATAATTAATTAGATTCAAATTTATATTATGTATAACCCTATATTAAAAATGTTTTAGTTATTACATGTTGATTTTAACACTTTTAACTCTTCTTTAAATAAAATAATAATAAATGTCCTAATCTAATCCATGTGGACCTGAAGGATCATATTTAATTCTTAAGGTTTTTTTGTCGAATTAATCTTATCCAATAGAATTATGACATGTGTTATGATACTAATAATATTATTTTCCCTTAATTACCCTTTATAATTTAAACTGTGGTAAATAAAATAAAAATTACTATTCAAAAATTTTATTGTCATCTTATTAAACCACAATTTTTATACTAATATCGACAGTGTCTGTCAGATATTTTAAATTCAACTCACATAATTGGAAAAATTATTTTTTATGTAAATTTTCAAATGCTCCTAAGAGGTGGGTAAAAGAAGGTTAAAAGATAAATAACATTTTATACATCTAAATTTATTATAAAATGACACCAATGAATTAAAATGAACATATATAGGTATTATAAATCTAGTTGGACTTAAAATAAATTTAAATAAAATAAATATTTATTTAAATAAAAAATCAGTTTTTAACTATAAGGAAGTGCTTTTCTCTATAAATCAAGAATATAATGTTTTCATAAAAATACAAAAAATTTACCCTAAGATAATTTTGATATTACAAATTCAAAAATTAATCTAATTTTACCAAATTCAAAACATATAAGTTACATTAATTAATTTGAAATTAATTCCCATTGTAAAAACTGAAAAGCGGGTTTTTAAAAGGTAAAAACTATCAAATGAGTCACACGTGTTTATGTGAAATTTAAATGTGAAATTACTTATAATCACCAATAATGTATTAACTGATAAAAATATAATCGAAATATACTTACAAAACATTCAAATAGATAATTTAATACTATATATTATTTCAATTAAAAAAAGTAGTTTTCAATTAAAATTTAGTATTTTTCAGTATTCATCAAAATATAAAATTTATTAAAAAAGTACCAAAAATTTATCCAAAATAAATTATTATGTCCCGATTATAATGAAGAATATAATTTCATTAAAATGAATATATAATATTTTCAAACATTGGTTATAAAAAATGATTTCTATTAAAAGGTGGTAAAATTGCAATTTTTTATGAAAAATACTACTTTTATCTGATAAAAAATGGATTTGTTCTAATATTATATCTATGAAACTCATAATATGGATTCTAAAATTATACAGAGTATATAAAATTATAAATTTGATTAATTATATTCATAATTTCTTTTGAATGGTTAGTTTGGTATATCATGGTGCACTCGAACTCGGTGTTGCGAGTAGTGCAAGCTATTGAAATACATTAGAGAAAATAAATTTCTATGAAATCATGGGGTTTTACAGAAAACACATGAACTATATAAAAAATTGGGACCGTTATAAATGATATTTATATAGATATAAATTACTATTAAAAATCATAACCATTTAAAATGTTTCCATTTTACAGTTACTAATTTGATTAGTATTTATAAAGGTTTTGATATTTTCCAATAACACTGAAAAAGGTAGTCATGGCCTCATATAATAAGATCATATACTATGAAGACTGTTTATCAGAGATTCAAACGGATATATCATAACTATGTTTTTTGATTGACAAATTCCTAGCCTAGATTAAAAAACTAATTCACAAGAGATATAGTGTATGTGAGAATATAAATCTCATCAAGATCACATCCCAAACTTTGTTCACTGAACCACCCCAAGAAATTTTCATCATTATACAACCTAATAACAAGCAATAACATTATATAATAAGGGGTTATCTATCAAGATCCAAATTTTGTGAACATTTTTTAATCAAATATTGTTTATATTTCTCTTTTATTACTTTATAATTATTAAATAATTCGTTTGGAAAATATTGATTAAGATATGTTGAAATAAAAATTTAATTTTTATGAATTAAATATTTTTTATCAAGAAACTACTTTTGATGAGTTAAATAATTTTTATAATAATTGAAATCTTTAAAAGATTTATTATTAAATAATAATAATTAAATATTAATGATTATATACATTTATAAAGAAAAATATTATTTTTATAATAGAAGAAAATTTCTAGATAATTCTATTTAATAAATGAAAATTTACTATTTAAAATTTCAAATAATTTAATTTATATATTTATTTTGATAAATTCAACATTGAATTTGAAATAATTATTTGGATATTACCCGATATTGAATTTTTCATACTTTTTGAAGTCGATTTTTTTGTGTAATAATTATATTCATTATAAATATACAATAAGTATTATTAGATTATAATGACCTAAAATTGAGGTATTATATTCCATAAAAGGTATCTATAAAAAAAATATATTTTTCCCCATTAAAATAATGTTCTTTGGATATAATTGACTATTTTTATAAAGTATTATTGAACCCTCTAATACATATATTATATTATAAGATTTTAAAAAAATCATTTAAAAAATAACTCAGATTCAAATAAATAAAGGTATTATATTAAGAATTTCTGTACTCATAATTATAAAATAAAGAAAAACCCTTCTCATTGAAATAAATTATGGGAAAAACATTTTATGGTTTTTTATTGTTTTATCATAAAGATTCCAAAACATAATTTTTGAAATTTATAATGAATTTCCCACTTTTTTCTATAAAAATTCATCCAACCACCCATTAATATTAATAAAAAACCTTGGAAAATTATTTTTCACTTCCCTTTCCTCTCAATATTTGTTTTAATGAGCTACCATGATTTTAAGAATCTACTCCAAAGCTTTATGAAGAACCCTCTCAAGGTAAGGGATCATATCCTCTCCTCTTTGTTAAAAAAATCTATATTTTATTATCTATAATTTTTAATTGTTATGTTGGGATATGTTTTTTCACATAAGTCTAATATTCTCTAGGATATCTGATTGATTAGAGAACCCCTTCACTCTTAATAAAACCTTTCACGAATCTCTATGTACCTCTGTCATGCTACAAAAATTATCCTATAATAATCCATACAAATCATTTTCATAGGGAATACCAAACCCCATTTCCTATAAAAGGTATTGAAATAGATGTACCTATCCTTCATTGATTATTTATATAATGAAAATAACCCACACTCTTAAATAGTGGGATTAAAATATAATAAATACCCTCTTGTTTTTCTTGATCCATGTGGCACACTTTTTGAGGTACATAATATGCATGTGATGAGTGGTCATAAAATTATATATCCCTCAAATACATTGGGTAATGATTTTCTTTATTTATAAGCTATCTATGGTTCATTAGAAGAAATCCTAACTTGACTATATTATTTTTTCGTACTGGTTAAACATTACTAATTTTTCGGATGTCATGTTTCATGTTGTTCCCATATACATTTTTTACCTTATAGTATCATATTATATCATGACTCAATTTTAAATATTATGGTTAAAACCCCAATTATATTACCTTCATATTTCTCTTGTCTCACATGTATTCCTTTAACTCAATCTATCATTTATTTTTTCCATTCTGGTCTTTGTATCTCACCCCATTATTATTTATACCACTAGGTAATCCCTGGATGTTATAGAAGATAAATTAATTTTTAAGAACATGTTATGGTGAATTGAATAATATATTTATATTTTTATATCATGATTTTATGATATGTACCTAGTTATCCCAATACCTTAATCTTCATGATCATTTGGTTTTGTATTTAGTGTGTACATCAATGTAGTAAAATAAGAAATTTATTTAATGAATGATATAAGTTATCATAGTTTTTATGAGATGAATGTCATGATTTTTATTGATTATGATTTGAAAATGCTATTTAAATACCTAGGTGTAATATTAATCATATAAAAACATCAATAAACTTGGTAATGTTTAGATTATGTGATTTCAAAGTAAATACATCCCTTTCAGGATACGAAAAGTTGATGTTGCCCTAAAAATATTTTACCAAGGCGTAATAATCCTAAAAATAAACATTGAAAAAGGTATCGATCATCAGCTAGGTCATGAAAATGGGTTCTACTGCACAACTTATATAAAAATACTAGGTTATATGATTGGGTAAATTTAAAATCTCTGTAAAAATATTATTTTTTGAATAAAAATACCCATATGATTTTATGATTTTAATTATATCATTGAATACATTGATTGAACACATGAAATTGAAATGTTAAGGATTATATTTCATTGTTGTTTTATCCATTTAATGTACATGGATTCCCATTTATGTCATTAATAATTTAAATATTCTCATCCCATGTTTCTCAATTATTTTACTCTATGGTTGGAAATAATATAAGCCAAGTAATAAGAGAATGAATGGGAAATGCCATGAATACCCAAATCAATGAGTGTACGAGTCAAAAAAATTATGAAATACATTATAAATTATCTCAAGGATTGATCAAAATACTATACTAAGAGGAATGTTTGAATCCACCAAATAAAATGAATGTTCTAATTCAAACCATTATGAATCAAATGTTTATGAGTTTTTTTTTGATATATTAATCCCTTAATCATGGAATAATGGATCAACTCCAAAGAAAATATATAATCCATACTTCAATATTTTGATAAATAATAGGCCATGATACATGAATATCATATTGAAGGATAATCTTATCAATAGTGTACAATGGTTAAAAATATAATGCATGTGTATAAAATCAAAGTGATTATGTGGAAGAAATTTATGAAAGTAAAATTGAAAAATATTTCCTTCAAAAATAATTTAATAAAATCTAGAGTTATTTACATAAACATAAAAATGGATAAATAATCCATATTATAGCATAAGGAAAACCTTCAAAACTAAGAGGATAATATTACAACATTTTCATCCACCTCAAAATTAAATTTGACTTCGAAATTTGCGGGATAATGTCATTTTTTGAAAATCATCACTGATTCGAGACATTGACTATTTTGAGGATATTTTTAGATGTATCCTCAGTGTTTAAGTGGAGATCAAAAAAATAATGGGTATCCTAGGCATGGATATAAGAAGACTTGAATGTATTTAAATCCAAGAGATGTGATGGAAAAACTCAGTGGAAATAAATTTTAACATCTCAGTTGTTAAAATTATCAGAAGAAGCATCTAAAGAATTACCTAATGGGGGGAAAGAAAAAATTTATGTATTGGATGGAAGGGAACCTAGATTTAAATTAGAGATAGGAGAAACCCACCAATGTGATGAAATAATGGAATTCTTCATTCATCCCTCATACTATTTCCCATTTTTAAAACATTAAGGAATTATAAATATTTTTAATTTAACACACTAAAAATTGGGATTTCAATAATAAGTGATCCCCATAGCCTCTATGTCCAATCACGAAAGGGTGAGATTATTTAACCTCAGCTTTTGAGTAGTATCCCAACAATGATGTGGGGGCATGTTAACTATTTATTCATTCATGAATAGAAAATATACCTTATTTATTCTAGTTCATAAAAATATTTCATGTCACAGAAGTGTTTTAGTATTGTCCAAACACCACCTTAAAACAATGACATTGATTTATCCTTGAATAAAATAAATTTTAAATGTATTACTTCATAAAAATAAAAATTTATCCCATGAAAAAAAATTAAGAGGAATTTCTCAAAAAACATTGTGATACTCACTCTAGAAGAATTCAATTTTATTCTATACACGGATTGGATTTCCATATATAGTGGTCATATAAATTTTCAAGAGAAGGAAATCACCATTCATATACTAAACCTTTCTAAAATTCCATACAAGTTACAGGAGGAAGATGAACCTCATTTGGAATCATCATCCAATGAAATGTTATTTTTTTCCTTATGAACAATTAATTATATAAATAATGATTGAGTCAAAATAAAATATAATCCCTAATTATAAGTGCATTATAAGGGAATTCAATGGTATGATTTTTAAATAATTTCTTATTCTTCTCCTAGATGAGAGGTTTTGGTTTTAGTTAAACTAATATGTAGATATATACGAATATCCAACACTTATTTTTAATACTTGTTGTAGAAATCTAGGATCTAGAGAAACAATTAATAATAATCTAGATAAAGGGATTATATGACCAAGTGCTTCATTGTGGGGCGTAGCAGTCCATTTTCGAAGAAATGGAAAAGTTTGGTGTGCCTATAGAATGATTATAATGTGCTGAATAAGTTCATGATATTGAATAACTATCTTATTCCATGGCATTACGACATGTTAAATCAGTTACATGGAGAAAAACACTTATCTGAGGTGGATCTTCAGTTGTCATATTATCATTTATAGTTGTAGGTTGATATACCAAAAATTAATTTTTGTAAATCGTATGAGATGTTTGAGTTTTCAGTAAATCCATTTTTAATTACTAATTCAGTAGATATATTCATGTATTTGATGAATAGATTACTTATGGATTACATTCAAAAAATATGTTTAGTCATATATATAATATTCTTATTTATTAAAAATCAAGGAGATACTTGGGGAGAATTAAAATTCTCTTTTGATGAATTTTTTAACAGAATTTCTCTTTTTGAAGTAAAATTAATGTATGGTTTTTTTGATGAATGTATCCATTATTAGGCTTGTTATAACTGAAAAAATAATATCTATAGATCCTTAAAAATAAATCTATTTATGTATGGTATTTGAAAATATGTGTGATGAAAATTCATATATTCCTTTTATTAGCACTGTACGATCATCAAAATGTTTTAATCTTTTAATGATTTTCAATCACACTAACCAATCTAACATAGAAGGGTGTAATGACTTTTGGTCTACTGAATTTACACTGATCTTTATAGGGTTAAAGAGGAAGTTAATCATTGAAATTTTTCTCACATTAACCACCAGTATATATTGTTTTTTTTACCAAAAGTGTTTCATGGAATAATAAATTGGGTTATGTAATCATGCGAGACGAAAAATTGATTGCCTATGAATCTTTATAATTTATGATACATGAGTATAACTAACCAAATCATGATATATAATTTCATGAAAGGATATTAAAATTTATTTTTTTGGAGCCATGATGACTATACAGAATGTTTGACATGTATATGGATCATAAAAACCACAAATACTTATTAAAAAACGTATCTTAATATGACCCAAAATATCTTCTTAGATATGATCAAGTATTAATAATTTTTTAAAAATTAATATATTGGGAAGGTGAAATATTGGTTAATGCACGGAGTAGAAAGTATCTGAGATCCCTATCCATGATGTGGATTTAAAAGGAACCATTTTTCTCTTATATGAAAATGTTAGATATGGGAATAATAGATAGATCTGCATCCGACCATTATCAAACTAAAAATAAAACATACATTATTAAAATGATCAAGGAATCCCATAAATATGTTGAGGTGCTATATAAAATGGTATTGAACACTCCAGTGTTCTTCATTTCTAAAGATATAGTGACATGTTTTGGAACAAAGATATTTTTCTGATAAATACTAGAGTCACAGAATGAACTTATCGATGAAGTGAATTCCTCATCCATACCTATTAATCATAGAAAAATAATATATATATATATATATAAGAATGAAATAATACTTTTGGTTGGATAACATAATGAGGGGGATTGTGGATTTTTTATATTTATGCTTAGTATTCCATCAAGTCAATGTAGAATGAACGAATTATTAGGGTATGAAGCAAAAATTTCCCATTTCAATATGGTAATGGTAAAACATTATCAAAAATTTCATTAGAGGACTCATCACGAAGCCTAATGGAAATGAATTAATCTACGTTTTAGTTGATCACCTTACAATGTTTGTACATTTAATTGATATATAAGAAATTCATTCTCTTGAAAAACTCACCATGACATATATTCAAAAAGTTGTAAGACTTTATTGTGTTACACAAACTATTATATATGGTTGAGATATTATTTTTACCTAATGGTTTTGGAGAAACCTTTATTTAGGATTGGATATAAAACTAAGCTTCATAATTTCTTTTCACCATTAGATCAAGGGTAATTATGAATGAATCATTAAAACATTATAGTTTATTTTGAGATATATTTCAATGGATTTCCAAGGATATTTGTATCGAAAAATACCCCTACTATAGTTATCATATGAAAAATATTTTGATTCTATAATTGAATTGGGATCTTATGAGAATCGTTATAAGAAGAGGTGTTTGACTTCAATATGATTGGATGAATTTGTTGAGCTGTATCTTATGGGACATAATCTTTTCCAAGCTATGATAATGAAGATTCAAACCATTAATCATTATTGGAAATACTTTAAAATATAATAAAGAAAATTTGAATCCAATCGTCGATGTGATTTATAGTTAGTGGTCAATGATAAAGGGTTCATACATATATTTATATTGAATATATTCATGATGTTTGGGGGAACAAATATCATAGTCTGATATAAATCATCCCTTTTTAGATCTTCGATCGTATGAGAGATGTGGCCTATCATATAACACTTCCAAAAAAATTATCTCATGTACATGATCTGATCCATGTCTCCCATTTGAGAAGTATAAACCATATCTCAAAAATTTTACTAATATAGTTGGTGTACCATTTATTAATGATCATTCATATGTGAATTTTCATATAAAAATCATAAAACATAAATATAATGTTATAAAAAAGGAAAACTCACATAGTCAAAGTGTTGTGGTGGAACAACATGTTTTTAGAAGATACATGAAAATCATAAGGTGTGATGAATCAGAATTACCCTGATTTTTTGTGTACATCATGTAATTTGGATATAGAAATTTCTATAGGTGTGAAATATGTGATTACATAAAATTTTATAAATGATTTTTTTAAATAAATAAACTCCTTATTACGTAAACTAGTTATATAAAACACATGAACTAATTAGGTTATTTTAGAATAATATAATATTGAAAATATATCTAAAATTTTTAATCATTTATAATATAGTCATTGTATGTGACAAATATGGTTAGTAAATATTAAGGCCTATTATAAAGTCTAAGTTTCAAATACTAACAAAGTTTTTTCCTCAAACAGTAGTGTCATACAATATGAAGCCAATTTATTAGATTATTAAATGAATATATAATCCATGATATTTTCACCTGAACAATCCCAATATGAGATTAAAAAAGTATAGAAAAAAACAATTCATGAGAGGAGTTTAAACATATCGAAATCACGGCCCAAGCAATGTTCTTCAAACCTCTCCAAGAAAATCTCACCATCGTACAACATAATATTAAGAAATATGCTAATTTTATATGAAGTTAAGTATTTACACCCTAACAACATAAATTTATTAATTTAAAAAAATTTATTATTTGTATCTTTTATAACAAAATAATTATTAAACTATTAAATTGATTAGAACAAGATTTTGATACATTGATATGAAAATTTTATTTTAATGAAATATTTTTTTAATATAGACACCATTTTTTAGGAATTCACAAAAAAGATATTTTTATAAAATATTATTATTAGATAATTCTTATAAAATATTATTGATAATATATTATAATGTACTCAGTAATAATTTTTTATAATAGTTAATTTACTATTTTGTATAATGCCCGTTATGTTTTTATAAATGGATATTTTCTATTTGAAATAATAAATTATCATAATTATAGATTTATTGTGATATAATAGTAATTATTTTTTAAATTAATATTTAAAAATTCTCCAATAGTTAATGTTTCATATTATTAGGTGACAACAATTTTTTTGGTAAAAATTAAACATGGTATAAATATAAATTTTGTATTATGGAAAAATAAGGACTGAAATGTGAGGCCATATATGACATAAAATGTATCAATGAGAAACTATAAAATTACCCCATTGTATTAATGGAATATTTAATTGATTTTATTAATTTATAAATCCTCAATGAGTCATCCAAAAACATTAATTTTTTATGGTTTTAAATGAAATTATATATAAATTTAATTAACATGCACATCACCATGCATATTCAAGTATGGATTTTGGATCTTATCCTTATGAAATAATAAAAAACATCCATATTTTTTTAAATTAATGTAAAAAAACATTGAATGGAATATGGTTTTGATTAAATTAATAAATATATTCGAAAATAATTATTTCAAAATTGGTAAAGAATTTCTCCCTCGCTTTAAAAAAAAACACACCAATCCTTCAATTAATCATCACCCCAAAACCATTTGATAAAGAATTTACTTGTCACATACCTATCTTGAGTCCTACCATGGTTCACCAATCTCTTAATAAGTTCTTCCTGAACATAAAGAAGAACCCTATCTGGGTAAGTGATCCTTAACTATTCCTCTTTATTCATGAAAATTATTTTTATTATTCATTTTGAATACTAATTTTTCATTGTGGGATATGTTTTTTAACAACCATTTTAAAATGTTTGTGGTTTCTATGTGATTATAGACACAATTAAATTTAACTAAACCATTCCATAAATCATTATTTACTCTTGTTATCCTATCAAAATTATCTTAGGATTTCCAATTCCAAATCATTGAGCAGTGAGTACCCATTAACATTTCTATTAAATTTTATTAAGCTTGATATATTGATCCTTTATTTCATGGGGACTTCCATTTATATTGCCCATTATTCTTAATAATTTTATTATAATTGATGAAATGTAATCTTATGTTGGATGATCTATGTGGCACAGATATTCATGAACAAGATTTGAATGTGATAGGTGGGATCAAAATTATAAATCCCTCCAATACATTGGTCAATATTTTTATCTCATTAGATTCAATATATGGTGCAGAAGAGTTTAACCTAGGAAAAATATGTTATGTTATCTTGTTTGTTATTCTTGAATTATGTTTTTGAAGACATGTTTTATTATGATTCCACCATCCTATGTTTCTTTTAAGTTATAATGCTATATCCTGCTACATTATATAAAATTTTGATTCCCACCACTCTTATGATACATTTATATGCCTATTGTATAAAATTTAGTTCATAAAATATTTATATTCTTTGTTTATTAACTTATTGGTCTTTATATCTCACCTATTTTATATATATATTCCCCAGTAATACCATGAAATTTCATTCGTTCAATGGATTTGTATAAGCATGTTATAGATTTTTAAATAGTGTCATTATATTTATTTAAAAAAAATTAGATATGTAACCAATTACATATGAAATTACACCTCATGATCACACAGTTTTGTGTTATGAATTCACCATTATGTAATAAAAATGGAATAATATGTCTGAATGATATGGGTTTTCAATTTAAGCTATTTGGAAAACAGTGTCGATGTGACATTTATTAATTGAAAATGTACATCTAATGAAAAATTATCATTTTATCATATCAATGATTTGAGAAATGAATTTATGGTACCCAAGTTCCAAATACCGAATTAAACAATGAACCAAATATTATTATGGAAATATTAACATTAATATCTAGTTTGTTAATGCAGAGATTGACCATCAATATAACAATTAGGTAAAAAGTTACACTTGAAAGAAGTATATGTAATAATAATAATAATAATTTTATTATTATTATTACTACTATCAATATATTCAAATATCATTGACTCAGGGGTCTCACATCTTTCAAACATCATGCATAAAAATTCAATCATTTAATGGAGGTTATTATGAATTGAGAAAATAATAATAATAATAATTATATATATATATATATCAATGGAGAGTGGATGTCATTCTTCCCTTCATGAAAAATGCTAGTTTACCAAAGCATCTATCCTTTTTCTAATAATAATAATATTAATAATATAATAATAATCAATATCTGTTTTAATATATAATCTATATATACAATAAGATAATTGGGGTGGAGAAAGGCATGAAGCCATACCCTCACCCACCATACATTTGGAATCATGCATGTAATGTTTTGTCCTTTTTATTGTGTAATGCCATCCTTAAAAATCCCATCACATGTGTTGCATCCCCACCTATCGTCCATCTAAACAATTATCTAGTCACCCGCAAATCCCACACTTTCATCTAATCCATTATTATAAGACACTTTTGTTTCAATATTTTACTGATGTCAGCCTCGTACATGAGGAACCTTACGGCTATCATCCAATTTTAAAACTGGCAACCATCATCTCCATAAAATAGTAAAGGTATGAGTTGGGTGTAGAGAGTGGGGGATATAAAAAATATATCGGAAAATTAATCAATTAACATAACCCACTAAACAAATATGCCATTTAATCTCCATCAATAACCACCAACATAAAACCGTAGTTTGGTAGTTCCAAAAAACTAGAATAATAATAAATAAATATAAACTTCCAAGAATTCATTAAATAAACAAACATATTTTACTGTGGAAATGAAGAAACTTTGATGAATGGGGAATCTAAATATAAATAAGAATTCAACAAAGAACATGAATACATTCTTAAAAATTATTTCCAAAGAAATTCAATAAAGAAAAACACATGTAAATAAAATCCTTATGTGAATCCCTAATGAATAATCATTATAGAAATATCCATGATAAATAATAATTAATGTAAATTAAGAAGAAAATTCCCTGAATAATAATCATGATGAACAAAACAATTAATATAAAAATGTCGTACCTTAGGGTCCATTGAATGACGATCCAATCAATAGTGATGTTGGGGTTTGAATTTTATAATGATCACAACTACACATATATATAATGTTATCAATGATCAATGATATCATGATTTGGACATCATCAATCTTCACTATCTATATAGGTTTTGTATCATTGGAAATGACTCTCCCTATAGATGATACAAGGGAATGGATAAATGGTGATGGTTTTTAGGGTTTCATCATGAACTATTATGTCACGCAATTTATTTAAATTAATTTACCTATTAAACTAATTACTACAGAGTAGTTCAAACTCAAATACTCAAATGTGAGGCCATATTATAAAACACCTAGTTTCTGGATGAAATCATGATTCCAATTCTCCGATAAAATACCCCATGTACAGTAGATAATCATTTAATTATAATTACATTCATATAGAATATAATAAATATTTCTTGTTCATTATATATTTTTATCAAGGCACATACACTCTTGAAATTGTGCATTGACTCATACTATGGGATAAATCATGTCCCTCAATTTAATGTAATAATCACATATTTTTTTTGGACATCTGGAAGGATAAATTAATTAAATTTCCCCTTGAGCATCCTCAAGTCATGAAAACCCACAATTGAGCAAAGAATGCCTTGACAAAATTTAAGGCCACTACATCCTCCCCACAGTAAATTCATTTTTCTCTTAAAATTAATAAAAAGATCACCTCAATAAGTCATTTGGAAAATAAACTCAAAATTACCCTCAATTATACTACATATTTTTCATTTAAGTAAACATTATATTAACAGATTTTATCTCATTGAATACAAAACCAAAAAACAAATGTGAAACATTATATAACTGTTAAAATATATCTATTAATTGGAAGGTAAAAATATAATTAAATGTGTAATGAAATACATATATATGTAAAATAATTCTAACCTTTAAAATTGTATTCTTGATAATGTTAATGTTATTAAATATTTAATAGACAATTTTAGGCTAAAAATATAATTTCTTCAAAAAAAATAATTTTTGTGGTTTATTTTATAAATATATATACTTTAGATAAGGTATATGGTTTATATAAATATAAATATAAATATATATTTATATGAATTAAATATTATCCATAATTTCATTATAAAATTTTATAAAAGATCATTGAGAATGTCTAACACTTTGAAAAATTATTTTTCTATAAAAATAGTTTTTCATTATATATTATTATTATATTGAAATTTTATTTTTAAAAATTTAAAATATTTATTTGAATAAATTACCTACTCTTTTGGATTCATCAAAATTGTATTATCATATGACAATTTTTTTTGATTCTTTCAAAAATAAATGAAATTAGGATAATAGTATTAAAATAATTTTACTGATATAATAACATTAAAAAAATATATTAAATGAAAAAAAGTACATAAAGACATTATTTTATAGGGATATAATTATAGAGTAAAAATAAAAAAATTTCAAATTCATTCTGAATTTAGAAAACTAATGTTTAACATTTTATAAAATTACTTAATATTTTCCAACCAATGCAATTTTTTATAATTTGATTTATTTAAATATTGTTTTATGAAAAAAAAAAAATTTGACATGAAATCAAAGAAATATAAATTTAGATTTTTATTATAAACAAATTTAAACTATAAAACTAAAATACATTGTTAATTTTACTCTATATATAAGTTGTCTGTTTAAATATGCACTTTTTTAACAATGAGATTTTACATATTACATGCACTAATTTTAACATTGTATTTTAATAAAAATATAAATTTTACATGATTAATAATACATAATATTCAGAATAATTAGTAAACATTTTCTTAAAATGGGATTTCATTTTTAGGTATTGAAATTAAATCACATTCTTTAAAATTAGTTACTACAGGAAAACCAAAAATGGTAAAAGTAAAAATTTTAAGAATATTGGACTGAAAACATGTTTAAAACATATTTTATAATGAATGGTTAATGGATTTGAGACCATATATCTTATCAAACCCCATTATTTTCCATTTTCATCCATATTGACATGTGAAACATGTGCTATAATTAAATTAAGTTTAAATATATAATAAAATCTAATTCTCACCACTTATAAAATGGACCTCTCATCACCCCTTCATGAACACTAAAATAATATTGCTTCCACCATAAATGATACAAATTATCAATCTTTTTTTATACGGCTCCATTTACCTTAGGCTTTTGAAATCTGATACTTTCTTGATACATCTATTTCTGATGAGTCTTCGAATGAAAATGATAATATTTCAAAAAGAGTTCTAATTTTTTCAAACTTATTGTATTTTTTATCTTATATTCCAAAACATAACATTCTAATTAACATATAATTAAATTAGTATTATTTTTATACTCAATTTTATTAAGGTATGTAAATAACTATTAAATATCTTTCTACTTTTTTATTCATAAAAACAAAACCATCCTTCATGTGTTGTGCATAATACCGCCTCCATAGAGAAAGGCTCTCATTTTCCAACACTTCCTACCATTTCTGGTTATAGGGATGAAATTGATAAATAAATATATAATAAATAATATAATTATTATTATTAGGAGAAAATTTATATTTTTCCTCATTTTCCAATCATTCTTTGATAAATAAAAAACATAACTATACGTTGTATGGGATACCACCACCATAAAGTAACATTGCTTGTTCTCCTTATAGATTCATTATTATTTATAAAAATCTATTTTAATATATTTTATAACATAAAAATTATATAAATAATTTATTTATTCTTCAATAGTATTGATATTATTACCAAGAACAAATTTTATAATCATAATCAATCATTAATTACCGTACGACCATGTGTGGGCTCATCTAACCAATTTATTTATCAACCATATAAAATAATATCATAGATGAGGATGAGAAATTAATTATATATAATATATTTTATTAACAATAATACAAATATTTTATTATGGATCTCTAATGGTATCACTAATATGATACCCATTAGTTATGTTTCCATCGTTTATTATTAAAAAATCACTAAAACATGCCTGTACAAAATTTCATCTATAGGTACCATAACCAATAATGTAAATTAGAACAATTAATAAATTTATAAATAATATAAATAATAATTTATAGTACATTATATGATCTTTTAATAATTAATATTTTGAGAAAAATAAATACAAAAACTACCATCACAAAACTATTTCAAAACAACCTAGATTACTCACACTTGGAATGGAAAATATATAGAAAGTAACTAATATTTTTTAGAGAATAATTAAAAATTAATTTCTTAAATGACCTATATATTTAAGTGGTTATTAAATAGGTGTTTAATATTTATTTTGATGAAATGTATTTTTGAACATAAGTGGATGTCATGAATTAATGTAACAGTTTTATCACAATTTTGTTTCATTGAATTATGATTTTTGTTTAATAATTTTTCCTTATATTTCTCATGTTTGGGTTGTAAATGTATTTGTGATATTATAAAATTAATTAATTAAAATTTAATTTCTAATCCAAATAATATTATACCTTCCATATATTTTTAATTTGAAATACATTGATGTAGTAAGGGGGTTTATTAACTCAAACTCCATTTTTTAGGGGCACATGTCCTCATCTTGATATTTTTACTAATATTCATGGACTCTTTGACCTTGAGTATTTAAATATAAAATTGAATTAATTTATATGATAATGGTATTTTCTCTAAAAAAATTATTACCTTTATGACTGTTCTTCTCAAAAAATATATGAATATTTGGAAAAATCAACATCCAATTAAACAATAGTTTCCTTTCAATGTCAATAATCATCCTTCATGTCAATTTACTGTATTTCATTTGGAATCATAAATATGTGTTATTCCATGTTATAGTAAAATTCACCTTCTCATATTTTAAAAATAATTTCTCATTATCCCCTTTTATTATAGGTATATTAAAAAATTTCATTTTAAAACATAAAAAGGTATCTTCGAATCCACCATTGTATTTTTTGGATACAAATAATGATTATTTTTGTACATTTTCCTAAATAATATTTTAATTTATATATTCTATATTATTTATATATATTCCATATATATATATATATATATTACAATACCTTTATTTTTTGGATATTACTTGTTTTAATTTCCCTTCTAAATTTCTACTTTTATGTAAACTCAACTTCTGGGAGCTTTCTACTTTATTACATCCTGATAAGAGTGGCATTAATAAAATATTATTTTTCCTATAATTATATTTTTAAAAACATTATTATTTTATATCAAAAAATAATAGTTAAATTATTTTCATGAAGGAAATAATAATCCATTATCTTCTTTTGATATTTGATTCTCATTTCTTAAAGGATGGCATGTGTTGTTCATATTTTATTTTTACATCTCCTTGATCCTTCTATTGCATTTTGACACATTCTAAAAAAATTATCATGAAAAATAATTCTTTATTGAAATACATCAAAAATTATTTAATTACATCTTCTCTTGAGGGTCCATATCACATATCATTAGGTTATTCTTTGAGATAATAATTGGAGCCCCACTTATTTCTCATGGGTTTTATCTTGATTAAGATTTATGTGTGGTTTCTTATCCTCATGTGGAATGTGTATAATTTTTCATATTATTATTTTAATTATGTAATTGGTGGGATTTTAATTATATATCCCTCCAATGAATTGTGTAGCATTTTCATCTCAAGGGATACCATGAATAGTGTTTGGGCGTCTAGCTAGTTCACACTATGTTATGAGACCCGTGGGCATGAAATTATACAAAAATCTAATGGACTCATTAATATTTTACATCTCACAAGAAAATATAAAAGGTATTTTGGAGTGATCTAAATAAAATATGTTAATAAATCTACAATACATTGTAAATGGTGTGGGACTCTTCCCACATTGTATATAGGAATTGGGAGTGAACCCAATCCACCATGGTACTCTATCCACTATGAGTATAATTGAAGTATGCCTTGTAATATTTTTATGATGTCATATCATATGTTTTCTAAATATATTTATTATTTCAAAAATTATGATATTAATTTCTTATACGATAAATACTTATCACAAACTATTTTAGTTTGGGTTTTTTTATTTGAGATTATATATCTTTAATTAAATGTTTTAGGAAAATATCATTATCTAATGTTCTTTTTGATTAAAAATTTATACCTTCTCATGTTTCCTCGTATTCTAATTATGTTACCCATGAAAATATATTTAATTTTTATACCTTTATGAATCATTTTAGATCACCCAACTTATATTTAACTTCCCTACGCTATAAATTAAATTATAACTTATGATAACTCTAAAAGTGGTTTTATAATAGTTCAATTATGCATAAGTGTTCAACAGTTTTTTAAATAAGTTACTTATGTAATTGTTTATAAAAGATACTAAATTGAATGGTTCTCCAACATGTGTAGTGTTTTTATTATTTAATTAATAAAATTTGGTTATTACTAAAAATGAAGATTTTTTCCTAGGATCATTCTAAACAACTTGTGTAAAACTACAACCATCACACACACCTTCTTTTCTCATGGATTTTTTTTCTATAGGAAAACTCAATAATAACATTCCTTAAAGGTAAAAATAATGTTACATCACCAAGACAATCTTATTAATCTCATATCAAGCATAATTTTTACAAAATAAAGAAATATTCTCTATGTAAGTATCTCCAAACCTTAATACCAAAAAATTACTCCCCATAAAGGGTCTTAGGTACATGTGGAATATAAAAAATCCCCCAACCATCAGCATCATCCAAATAATCTTATATATAATAGATAATAACCAATTTGAGACCCTCTCTCCCAATATTATAATATTTTCCTTGAAGGATAGTTATGAGAAAAACTGATACACACTATTCGAAAACATTGATAATCTCAAAATATTTCACACTAACAGTAGGGATATATCAATGAATATTTCTCTTCCAGATCTACATTATTTTATTTTTCATCTCATTATTTCAAGTAAAATTCATAAATCATACTAACTTGGTATATATAGTTTGAAAAGTCAATTTCAATAATTTTGAACATTTTGGGGAATCCTCCATGTATATCCTGATTATCCAACATGTCTACATTTAATATTCATGATAGTCTGATATGGGTTTCATGCCTATATTTTGAATGAAAATTAAATGAAAATTAAGAGAAATAGTAACCTTATAATAATATATTAAAAGACATCATTATCCTATTAGGTGTCCTAATCTACCACAATATGTTGTAGAAAATATTTTTCATTTAGATAACTAAGAAAACATAGCCTTAAAATAAAGAATAAGAGATACCAAAAAATTATCTTTAAAGGAAAACATTATAATAATAATACATAAACCCCCATCTCATAATAATATTTTATATGTTATGGGAACATCCACAATTTTCCCTTATTCATTCCACTTAGAGGATGATGCGTCACTAGGGAGATCTCCACCCATGAAATATATCCCATAACAAAAAAGTAGAACATATCCAATAATAAGTATCTACATAGGGATGTGTTCAATGGGTTTCCCACATTTTGAAAAAAACACTTCCAGTCTAACAGTGGGTAATGATCAATCACTAAAGACCTCTTATCAGGCATCAATATAATGGGCCCCTTACACACAAGGAATAGTGATGTGGGGACATCAAAGTTGAATAAGGATGAGAATCATCTCCTACCAGACACATGAATGAACTACTCTATGGATATATTTTAATGTTAATAACCAATCATCCATACAAATATTCCACTTTTAGAAGAAGAAACTATAATGTCAACATTATACTAATTTACACTGATTATCTAAAATTCCATTAATCTAGCGAACCAACATCACCATATAAATCTATATCTCACACCATAGGAGATTACATCATAGATGATGCTACAATATAATTAAAGTGTAATATTTTGTAAACGCACAATATGTTCCTCCAGGAACCGATATAATTAATTCAACATTGCGCATTCCCAAAACACCCAAAGGGTAGTCACCATTCCATTATGAAATATTTATACATTGGAAATCGAATTAAAGCTAATATATATATATATATATATATATATATTTATGTAAAGACCCTGAAATTTTAAGGAAAATGTTTTCGTAAATACATAGGAATTTTACTAGTTTGTGGCTTCTAACGAAACTTGATTCCGAGGCCTGGTGTGCCCAGAATCATTTTCTAAGGTTTTTTGAAGGTGTGTTCAGTAAACGTACGAGAGGGTTTTTGTATCTTTTGAACATGTGCTCAAAATTGAAAACTGAGGGCACCAATGAACTCGTAGTGCCGATAATTTCTTAAGGTGACCTTTGCCATAGTTGCATTTTATGCGGGTTGGATGTTAATTTTGGGGATTTAGAATAAAATAAATAAAATTGTGGAACAAAATTTAATTTTATATACGGTAGTTATATCCTACAATGGGGATATTTTTGGTTTGGCCCACACCCACATAACTTCTCATGGGAGGATATTTGTGAGGTGGGGCCCACATGAACCCCTAACTCCTCACCTCCCCTCAACTACCCAATTAACTCCTCTTCTTTTTCTATAACAACCCCCTTTAATTAATAGATCTCTTAACCTCCCCCTATCTCTTTTTAATATTTTCTAACACCATTTAATTAATTAATTCAACCTCATCAATTAAATAATTAAGTTGTTTGAATTTTGATTTACATGTGTGATTAAAAATAATATCTTAGCTCTTATTTTATTTTGGGGCATTCATTGTGTTGAGAGGATTTGTGAGAGAGCATTGGAGAAAGAGGGAAGGGTCTTCTTCTCTCAACGAAGAACACCGTCCTTCCAATGATGAACCGCTGAGGGACGTCAATAATAACCTTAGATCTTCATGGAAAAAAAATGGAGAAGGAGCCACTGGCAAGGAACACCGACGAAGGGAAATCCTCTACCCTTCTACCCCGCCATCAAAGAGTTGACACTGTCTCCCCGCAATGCCGTCTTCCGCAGCGCTCCACTACCACAAACCTTATCTCAAGGTAGGGGTTGTTTATTTTGCAGTGGTTATCTTGTACCCCGTTCTTCGATGGAAATCATTGTTTATTTTTTCCCAACTGATACCACCTAACGTGGAGGGCATGGGCCGAACACACATGGCCTGATGACCCTCCGTAATCTATTTTGATTGCGATGGAGATCAAGATAGGAAGGTGGCGACGAATGGAAGTGGTGGTCATGCGCTAGCAGTGTGTGGAAGAATCGCGGCCCGCAACCGCGGGCCACTTAGCCGATGAAGAACCGCCCGGCTACAGCCGGCCGGGACAAAGGAAGATTGTGGCACCACAAGGGGAACCGTGCTTTGGAAGATTGTGTCCCGCATTCCGCGGGCTGCTCAGTGGGAGAACCTTCCATTAGGTGGCTGATCGGGCTGAGCAGAACCATGACGCCAGGAGGGCGCCACGCTGGAAAGACCACGACCTGCTCGAGCGGGCCGCTTGCGCCAAGATGGCCGGATGGCGTCGACCGACCGGTTAGGGAGGGCAGCGCTGTTTGGCGCCGCCAGTTCAGGCAGCCGGGGGAGATACCCCTCCTCAGACCGCTCGGCCCCCTCGGGCTAGGCCACATGATTTATCAGGCCAGTCCGACCCTCTGTCGGGCTAGACCCGCCAAAACCGGGTTGAACCGACCCGCAGCCCATTGGGCTTAACGGGCCGGGCCCGTTTTCACTTAAAGGTGAATAACGTGAAGACCTTATGTCCGATCAACGCACTGTCTACGGCACTGGGACCCTCATGAAATGGCGGTCCTTTTTTGATACTCTATGTGTGTTCTGGACAACTTTAGAAAATGGTTGGGTTTAGAACGAGCGTATTTCCAACTGGAACCCCAGAGTAAATATTCTAATAACTCTCATACCAGGAGTCCGATTGACGCGCCGTCTATCACGTTGGGTTCCTTCTAATGAGACAGAACATCGGGATACATAAACTATGGACTTCGTGAGAGTTTATGTATGGAACCCATGGCTCGAGGAGTGGACCCTACTAGAATCGAGCGTGTTGTGTGCAGATACCCTAGACCTATCTGCGAATGCAACGACTAACGTACAGGAATCCTCCGTGGGTCCGACGATGATGGAAACTTTTTTGAAATCCTCCGTGGGTTCGACGTAGACGATAACTATAATGGAATCGTCTGTGGGTTTGACATTGATGACTACCGTACATGAATCCTCAGTGGGTACAACTATTGTCTTCTTTACTAGTATCCTATGTTGGTCCAACAGAGTAGCTGGTATAGAATCCTACGTTGGTCCGACAGCTTAGCTAGTCTAGTATCCTATGTGGGTCTGACAACTTAGATGAATCAGTGACTGCATCTGATCATCATTATCACTTTACAAAAGATATATACTTGTGTGACATGAGTCTTGACTTTCAATCATTATCATCGATGTGATTGAAATCTTTCATGTGTGGACTGGGTTGTACATGGGCTCGAGAGTTAGAGCTAAACTGGGATTGATGACATTGGTATATATATGGGCATATACCTAAGTATAGTTGGTTGATACTTTGTGATTGTATCTTTTCATTGTGGATTATCCTTTGTGGATTCTGGGAGACCATCGGGGGTATCGGGGTCCCTACTGAGTATCGTTATACTCACCCCTACACGGGCAATGCCGTCATTATTTTGTGTGGGATGCAGATGACGGACATCACTGATCATGGAAGAGGCTTGTAGTGTCACGACCCGTCCTCGGGGCCCGTGCCGTGACTACCCCAAGCCCGCCTTCCATAGGCCAGGGGATGGCGAATATCACCAAGGCATAAATCCCGGTAAAGAGGGATGGAATTGACTTTGTAAATTAAACAAGAACCACAGAGTACAAGCGGAAGAAGTAAACACTAAGTAAAACAGAGTACACCAGTAAGTACAGAAAGTAAAAGGGGCCAGAAATAAAAGCCCAACTGTAAAGTACAACTCGAAAGGGAAAACAGAAACTGTAAAGTAAAGCTGCTACACTGAGCTGTCCTCTGGAAATCCCACCTGAAGGGTGGGTACAGATAGCTCCTCTGCTCCTCGGGTCCCGTCGTCCGCTCCGAGTACATCCCGGCCAGTGGTCCACCTCCAGGTACCGTTCTGCTCTGCAAGCCTCAACCACAATCAACGATGTCTGTCGTCTGCAACAAACACAACGTAGTGCGGGCATATCCCATGAAGGGGTGAGTATAAACTACTTAGTAGGGACCCCGAGACCCCGGAAGGTCTCCTAAAATCCACAAAGGATAAACCACAAAGGAAAGATACAATCACGAAGTAACAACCGACACTATTTAGGTATATGCCCATACATATACCTAAGTCATCAATTCCTATACGCTCCAACCTCCGAGCCCAAGAACAACTCAGTCCACAAAGGAAAGGATATGTATTCCACACAGGAATGAAAACGTAATCCACACAGGATAGCACAACACAATCCACATAGGAAAGAAATAGGATTCAACTCACACAGGTATACTTCTTCGGAAGATGATAGAGATGATCACTGATCCATCTAAGTCATCGAACCCACAAAGGATCGATAAGTACTAACCCCCGCAAAGACCCACACAGGATTGGACCCACACAGGATCTGTAGGCGCTGGTTCACACAGGACCGCTGAGCGCTGACCCACATAAGATCGGACCCACACAAGATCGGTAGCACGGATCCACACAGGATCGCTGAGTGTTGTAGTCGTCGTCGTCGAATCCACTAAGGATCTCTGCACAGTCGTCGTCGCAGTCACAGTAGCAGTCGCAGTAGCAGTCGCAGTAGCAGTCGCAGCCAGCTCTAGGGTTCCCGCACACAGAAAGCTCGTTCAGGAGGGTCTGCTCCACGAGCCGAGAGACGGATACATCAACTGTCACATAGACCAGAGTTGATGTATCCAAAAGATACGTATCGTTAACAGAAACTCAACGCAACAGACGGCGCGTCAATCGGACGCCCGGTCTGAGAGTTATTGGCTTTTTCGTCCCAAGGGCCCGGTTGGTTTTTAAAGAAAACCAACCCGAACATACTCCACCTGCGTCCAAACCTCGGTCGGAGTATGCCAAAAGATCCGCCTCACTAAGAGGAACTCAACAAAGTCGACGACACGTCAATCGGATGCTCGTAGCTCAAGATATGAGCGTTTCCGCTCCGAGGGCCCGGTTGGTTTCATGTACGAACCAACCCGGACGCAACCAAATTATTCCGAAACCTTGAGTGTGATATACTGAAACGACCGTCTCTATCTAAGGATCGCATCGCCGCTGACGGCGCATCGTTTGGAGGTCTGTAGCCCGAGTTATGGGCATTTGAACCCAAATAGTTTGGTAACGGGGGTTTCGGGCCCGGGTCGTCCCGGCCCGAGACCCCCCGGTTGGCCTCAACCGGGTCGAACCGCCCCGGGAAGGGTCGGCCCGACCCGTCACGGCCCGGCCCGGTTGGGTGCGGCGTGGCCCGGCCAGGCCTGGCGGACCGGCCAGGCGCCGGTCCCGCTGGACGCAGCGCGCCCAGCGCGCTGCCAGCTCGGCCTTCGGCCGAGCTGTTGGAAAAATGGGGGGGGGCCTGCCCCCCTTGTGTAACCGCCCCCCCCCCCCCCCTCACTAATGGGAGGCCGTTCGAGATGACCGGGGGAATTTAATTCCCCCGGTTTTCTCCTTTTCCGGTCGGCCCGACCTGGTTGGCCGGCACCTCCTCAACGGGACCGGAAAAGGCCGGTCCCCTTCCGGCTTCCGACACCGGCGGCCCAGCAGGCTGCCGGTCACCTTTCTCGACCGCAGACAGGAACCGGCCGCGGCCCTTGTCGTCCGGCGCGGTGCAACGTCACCACTCCCCTCCGCCGCGGCCCCGCTCCGGCCGTGGCGCCTTCAATTTTCTTCAACGCGGCGCGACGGCGTCGCGTTCTTGAATTTCTTTCCACGGCGCGGCATGACGGCGCCTCGTAATACATTCCGTGTGATTCTCATGTGGTACGACGGCACCACTCCATCCTGTTCCATTCACAAAGAAACAATCATGAACAAAGGAAGGGGTTAGGCCATGTTTGTGCGGTCCGACCCCCTCTCGTTAAACGATAACATTTAGTCGATTAACCAAGAAGTTCGACATACCAGAATCAAGAAAGGAAACAATTAATAAAATAACAATTAACCCCTACCTCGGTTTCAAGAGCAGAGCATGTCAACAAGCCGCAGAAGACAAGCGTCGTGGAGGTCGGGCGTCGCGGGAATCGAACGTCGATTCCGTTGACGTCGAGGTGTGTCCAAGGAGGTAGTGTCACTGGAGAAACTTCGTAAGCTGAAGGAGAAATCCCGAGGGGGAAGCGGCGTCTCCTTTCATTGACACGGGAAGAAGATCAAAAGAAGCGGCGTCGTCAATCTTCAGAAACACACCGGCTGCAAAGAAGAGAAGAGACGACACGTCTTTCTCTTCTTATGGTGATGGCGTTCTTCGTCGGAGCCTAAGTGTTCTTCGCGTTCTTCGTCGAGGTTGAAGAAGAAGAAGAAGAAGCTTCCCAACTCTCTCAAGGAGACAAAACTCTATAAAAAAAATGAGACTCCTTCTTATTTTATTAACACAACAACACATTTGATTTTCAAGAATTTGAAATTCAATAACCACACACAACTCACCTCATTAAACTCATTACATTTAAGTCATAGGTTATAACTTATGTTAACATAATTTAAGTGGGAGTTGAGGGGGGGGCTTTAGAGGATATGAAGAGGTGGGGTTCGTGTGGGCCCCACCACCCTCATAAACTCCCAAGGGAGGTTGGGTGGTTACCCAACTTCCATCAAGAGCTAACACTTAGAGTAAAATAATAAAAATTGTAGTGTAATTATAAAATAAACTTCCACAATTTTTATTATCAACACTCGTGTAAACGCAACTCCGGAACAGGAGTTCCTAATCAATTATCGGCGCTGCGGTTCCATCGGTGCCCTCGGAATTCGATTCCGGGAACCGGTTCAAAAGATAGAAAAACCCGCTCGTTCGTTCACTGAACGTACCCGAGCCAAACTTCGGAAACTGATTCCGGGCACACCGGGCCTCGGAATCAGGTTCCGTCAGAAACCGCGCTCTTGTAAAATTCCAAAGAAAAATAAGAAAAATTTTCCATTGTATTTTACGGGTCTTTAAATTACTCCCACCTTAGGGATTTACATCCCCGTAAAGATACATCAAAACTAGGGAAACAAATGAGGGTACTGAGCATGCATCTGAGCCTCCCGCTCCCAAGTGCTCTCCTGGAGGTTCTCGTGCTGCCATCTGATGCGCACTAGATGAATCGACCGTCCACATAGGACCTGCTCCTGTCGATCCTCGATCTCCACCGGGACCTCCGTAAAAGTCGCCCCATCATCAATGTCAAGATCCCCATGGTCAATGATGTGTGTCAGGTTCTGCACGTATCTCCTCAGGTGAGATACGTGGAAGACGTCGTGCACTCGGTGCAACTGAGGTGGTAGAGCCAAGCAATAAGCCACCTCACCAATCATGCTGAGGACCTGGAAGGGTCCGATGAAGTGCGGGGATAACTTTCCGCCTTGGCCAAATCTCCGTAAACCATGTCGAGGTGAGACACGCAAGAAGACGTGGTCTCCATCCTCAAACTCTAGTGGCCTCCACCTCTTATCAGCGAATGAATTCTACTGGATCTGAGTTGTCCTCATCCGCTACTGGATGACCTGGACCTTCTTTGTCGTGTCCTGGACCATCTCTGGTCCCACAAGTGCTGACTCCCCAGGGTCTGTCCAGAACAAAGGAGAACTGCAAGGTCGGCCGTACAACGCCTTGTATGGTTCCATCCTGATGGTGGAGTGGTAGTTGTTGTTATACGCAAACTCCACCAAGGGTAGGTGGTCCTCCCAGCTACAACCAAAGTCGAGGAAAAATGCGCGGAGCATGTCCTCGAGAGTCTGAATGGTCCTCTCAGTCTGACCATCTGTCTGAGGGAGAAAGGTGGTTCTCAGATGTAGCTGCGTCTCGAACGCCTCCTGTAATCCCTTCCATAGCCGGGAAGTAAAACGAGCATCTTTATCAGAGACGATAGATGATGGCACACCGTGAAGCCGTACAATCTCCTGAACGTAAAGAGGTCCCAAGCACTCCACTGAGACCTGCTCTCTGATGGGTAAGAAGTGAGCCGACTTGGTGAGTCGGTCGACAATCACCCAGATGGAGTTGTGACCTCTGGATGTGCGTGGAAGACCAGTCACAAAGTCCATAGATATGTCGTCCCACTTCCACTCTGGAACCTCCAAGGGCTGTACCAAGCCTGCTGGTACCTGATGCTCTGCCTTCACCTGTTGGCAGGTGAGGCATCGAGAAAAGAACTCTGCCACAGCCTTCTTCATGCCCGGCCACCAGTGCTGTCGTCTGAGAACCTGGAACATCTTCGACACTCAAGGATGTACCCCAAAGGAGAAGTGTGAAACTCTCTTAGCACCTCCTCCCGTAAAGCGACTGGTTCCATTGTACGTCCTCTGAAAAAGATGTCGCGCTCTTCTCCAAAGGAAAAACCATCAGGTTCCTAACCTGACGATATCTGAGCACGTCGCATCTCATAGTCAGTGTCCTCACGCTGTGCCTCTCTGACCTGCTGTAGAAGTGGAGGAGTGACTGTGAGAGACTGAAGAAAGGCTGTTCCATCTCTATCCATGAAGGATATCTGCAAAGAGGCTAGCTTCTCCGTCGCCTCCTCAAGTAGTTGAATTCCCGTCCTCCTGTTGAGGGCATCAGCTACCACGTTCCCCTTCCCAGGAGTATAGACTATCTCAAAGTCATAGTCCTGGAGGAACTCGAGCCATCGCCGCTGTCTCAGGTTCAGGTCATTCTGCGAGAAGATTTACCTGAGACTCTGATGGTCAGAAAAGACTATAAAGCGCTCGCCCATCAGGTAGTGTCTCCATGTCTTCAGAGGGAAGACCAATGCTGCTAACTCTAGGTCATGGGTAGCGTAGTTCTTCTCATGCGGCCTCAACTATTGTGATCCATAGGTGATCACTGCCCGCTCCTGCATCAGGACACATCTGAGTCCGGTCCCTGATGCATCGCAGTAAACTACGTACCCTACTCCCTCCTCAGGCAACCTCAAGATAGGTGCGCTGGTAAATCTCTATCTCAGCTCCTGGAAGCTCTGATGACATCTGCCTGACCACACGAAGGGTTTCCCCTTCCTCCTTAACATTCGGAAAAGCTGCAATGATTTCTCCTTTGCCGAAAAGTGAAATACGGTCTCATCCCCGGGATGAACCACGTTCCTTTCCTAATATAGTCAATCCTATCATGATTAGTTAATTTATGGCATGGATGATGTCGTAAGGCCTCGACGATGCTACCAAGATATCCAACCGTTACACTCGCCTCTAAGGGTTGAGTCACCCTGTCGGCATTAGTGTGTGGTCACTGGGTCTCCACCAGTAAGAATCTCGCAAGTGAGGGTCAAGTCAACAGTTTTTAACTGGCACATCTTTGTAAAAACAAACAAAATACAAGAAAGAAAAAGTCACTAAGGCAAGTGTCTTTTATTACTTCAAATCAAAGTACAAGGACATAAGGAAACACAAAATACAAAGCTAGAGGAATTATGGGAAAAGGCCTCTATTCCTGGAGCTAGTCCCGTACTATTCCACCTGCTTCCGGTGCTCCATGATCGTAAGCTTCAACTGCCTGAAGCTGTGCTCTCCCCTGAGGTCGGGGTGGACCTCCTGGTGGTGGTGGTAGAGCCTCAAAGCGTCGCCCACCACCTGCTGCTCGGCCAGCTCCTCTGCCTCGTCCGCCTGCTCTCTGCAGACCACCACGGTCGAACCTCTGCCTCTGCCTAGGTGGTTCCTCAACCGTCTACTGCTCCTCTGCATGGCGGGTCGGGCAGTCATGAGCCATGTGGCCCTGCCCGCCGCATGAGTAGCATTGTCTGCCTCTCGAAAGACTGGCTCCGCGCTGTGTGCCCCGCACTGCTAAGCCAGTGTCCTGAGGTCGTCTGCCTGAGGGTCTGGTCTGCCTGGACCCCTAAGTCATCCGTCGACTGCCAGCTGTAGAAGACTCTGCCACGTGCCACCCTGCGGTGGGTCTCGGTGCTGGTGTAGACTCAGCAAGAAAGCTCTCGATCAAAAGGGCACACTCCAGTACTCTCGTCTGAGTCGGAATGCTGAGGGCGATCAGCGATGCCCTGATATCGTGTCTCAATCCCTTCTAAAAGGTCTGGTCTTGGAAGAATGGGTCTCGTACCATGTCGGTCGAGTAGAACGAGAGATCGGTAAATCTCGCCGAGTACTGAGCGACCGTCATGCTGCCCTGTCGCAGCTGAAGAAGCTCCTGAATGAGCACCGCACAGAGGGTGGCTGGGACGAACTCCGAGTTGAAGAGGCTCTCAATGTCCGTCCAAAGTAGAGATGTCTCATCGTGCACCTGGAGCATCAAGCTCCACCATCGGCCCGCTGCTGCGTGCAGTAGGCTCGCAGCGAGGATCACCCTGAGGTCTGCTGGTGTCCTCACTAGCCTGAAAACTCGTACGACTGCCTCCAGCCAGTCCTCGGCTACCTGGGGGTCCATCTCCCCACGGAGCCTGGGTGGTCACTGGCGCTGGAACTCATGAAGTGCGCTGAGGCGACGTGCATCATCAGCGGCTGGTGCTGGAAGTATCGGTGGCTCGACGTGTAAATCTACCGCCGGTGCCACGGCTGACAAAGGGACCTACACCGAGGCCTCGTCGCTCGGTGGACTGTCGTCACGCTCGACTCTCGGAACCCTAGCTGGCAGCCATCGTGGGGCCATCCAGAAAGGAAACAGGTTCGCCACGGTCAGAACAGTATTCCTGGTGAGCTGATACAAAGTAATCACAAAGAAAACTTGAAACACACATGCAATCAATGTTTTTGTGTATTAAGTCGGAAATCAGAAGTCAGGGTCCTGGTGTATGGATATGTCGGTCGCCGCACCAACACTGGACTCCCTGGAATGATAACCACACTCAATACGCTAAACACTATTGCTTCACATAGAAAAGATCAGAGTTCGCAGTAGAACCAAACTCCTCTAATACCAATTTGTCACGACCCGTCCTCGTGGCCCGTGTCGTGACTACCCCATTCCCGCCTTCCATAGGCCAGGGGCTGGCGACTAGCACCAAAGCGTAAATCCCGGTAAAAAGGGAAGGCATTGCCTTTGTAAAGTAAACAAGCACCATAGAGTACAAGCAGAAGAATTAAACACTAAGTAAAACTGAGTACAATAGTAAGTACAGAAAGTAAAAGGGGCCAGAAATACAAGCTCAACTGTAAAGGACAACTCGAAAGGGAAAACAACAACTGTAAAGTAAAGCTGCTACGCCGAGCTGTTCTCTGAAAATCTCACCTGAAGGGTGGGTACGGATATCTCCTCTTCTCCTCGGGTCCCTCCGTCCGCTCCGAGTACGTCCCGCCCAGTGGTCCACCTCCAGGTACCGTTTTTCTCTGCAAGCCTCAACAACAATCAACGCTGTATGTCGTCTACAACCCACACAACGTAGTGCGGGCATAGCCCATGCAGGGGTGAGTATAAACTACTTAGTAGGGACCCCGAGACCCCTGATGGTCTCCCAAAATCCACAAAGGATAAACTACAAAGGAATGATACAATCACGAAGTAACAACCGACACTGATTAGATATATTCCCATACATATACCTAAGTCATCAATTCCAATACACTCCATCCTCCGAGCCCAAGAACAACTCAGTCCACACAGGAAAGGATACGTATTCCACATAGGAAAGCAAACGTAATCCACACAGGATAGCACAACAAAATCCACACAGGAAAGCAGCAGGATTCAGCTCACACAGGTATACTTCTTCGGAAGACGATAGAGATGATCACTGGTCCATCTAAGTCGTCGGACCCACAAAGGATCGATAAGTACTAAACCCCGCAAAGACCCACACAGGATCGGACCCTCACAGGATCTGTAGGCGCTGGTTCACACAGGACCGCTGAGCGCTGACCCACACAGGATCAGACCCAAACAGTATCGGTAGCACTGATCCACACAGGATCGCTGAGTGCTGTAGTCGTCGTCGTCGAATCCACTAAGGAACTCTGCACAGTCGTCGTCGCAGTCACAGTAGCAGTCGCAGCCAGCTCTAGGGTTCCCGCACACCACAAGCTCGTTCAGGAGGGTCCACTCCACGAGCCGAGAGGCTGATACATCAACTATCACATAGACCAGAGTTTATGTATCCAAAAGTTCCGTATCGTCAACAGGAACTCAACACAATAGACGACACGTCAATCGGACGCCCGGTCTGAGAGTTATTGGCCTTTTCGTCCCATGGGCCCGGTTGGTTTTTAAGGCAAAACCTACCCGACCGTACTCCACCTGCGTCCAAACCTCGGGTGGAGTATGCCAAAAGATCTGTCTCACTAAGAGGAACTCAACAAAGTCGACGACACGTCAATCAGACGCCCGTAGCTCAAAATATGAGCATTTCCGCTCCGAGGGCCCGGTTGGTTTCGTGTACGAACCAACTCGGCCGAACTCAAATTATTCCTAAAACATGAGGGCGATATACCGAAACGACCGTCTCGATCCAAGAATCGCATCGCCGCTGATGGCGCGTCTTTTGGCGGTCCGTAGCCCGAGTTATGGGCATTTGAACCCAAACAATTCGGTAACGGGGGTTTCGGGCCCAGGCCGTCCCGGCCCGAGACCCCCCTGTTGGCCCGAACCGGGTCGACCCGCCCAGGACAGGGTCGGCCCGGCCCAGCACGGCCCGGCCCGGCTACGCGCGGCACGGCCCGGCCTGGCGGACCGGCCAGGCGCCGGCCCGACTGGACGCAGCGCGCCCAGCGCGCTGCCAGCTCGGCCATCAGCCGAGCTGTTGGAAAAACGGGGGGGGGGGGGGGGGGGGGCGCCTGCCCCCCTTGTGTAACCGTGGCCCCCCCCTCACTAATGGGGGGTCGTTCAAGCTATCCGGGGGAATTTAATTCCCCTGGTTTTCCACATTTTCGGTCGGCCCGACTTGGCCGGCCGACTCCTCCTCAACGGGACCGGCAATGGCCGGTCCCCATCCGGCATCCGACACCGGCGGCCCGGCTGGCCGCTGGTCACCCCGCTTTGACGCGGCCCGGAACCGGCCGCGGCCCTTGTCGTCTAGCACGGTGCGACAGCACCGCGCCCCTCCACCGCGGCCCCGCTCCGGCCGCGACGCCTTTGATTTTCTTCAACGCGGCGCGTAAGCGTCGCGTTCATGAATTTCTTTCCACGGCGCGGCGCGACGGCGCCGCGCAATACTTGTCGTGTGATTCCCGCGTGGTGCGACGGCACCACGCCATCCCATTCCACTCACAAAGAAACAATCATGAACAAAGGAAGGGGTTAGGCCGTGTTTGTGCGGTCCGGCCCCCTCTCGTTAAACGATAACATTTAGTCGATTAACCAAGAAGTTCGACATGCCAGAATCAAGAACGGAAACAATTAATAAAGTAACAATAAACCCCTACCTTGGTTTCAAGAGTAGAGCATGTCAAAAAGTCGTGGAAGACAAGCGTCGCGGAGGTCAGGCGTCGTGGGAATCGAACGTTGATTCCATTGACGTCGAGGTGTGTCCAAGGAGGTAGCATCACTAGAGAAACTTCGTAAGCTGACGGGGAAATCCCGAGGAGGAAGCGGCGTCTCCATTCGTTGACACGGGAAGAGGATCGAAAGAAGCGGCGTCGTCGATCTTCGTAAACACACCGGCTGCAAAGAAGAGAAGAGACGACACGTCTTTCTCTTCTTATGGTGACAGCGTTCTTCGTTGGAGCCAAAGTGTTCTTCACGTTCTTCGTCGAGGTTGAAGAAGAAGAAGAAGATGCTTCCCAACTCTCTCAAGGAGACAAAACTCTAACAAAAATAAAATAAGACTCTTTCTTATTTTATTAACACAACAACACATTTGAATTTCAAGAATTTGAAATTCAATAACCACACACAACTCACCTCATTAAACTCATTACATTTAAGTCATAGGTTATAACTTAAGATAACATAATTTAAGTGGGAGTTGAGGGGGGTTTTAGAAGATATGAAGTGGTGGGGTTCGTGTGGGCCCCAAAACCCTCATAACCCCCCAAGGGAGGTTGGGTGGTTACCCAACTTTCATCAAGATCTAACACTTAGAGTAAAATAATAAAAATTGTAGTGTAATTATAAAATAAACTTCCACAATTTTTATTATCAACACTCGTGTAAAAGCAACTCCGGAGCAGGAGTTCCTAAGAAATTACCCGCGCTGCGGTTCCATCGGCGCCCTCGGAATTCGGTTTTGGGAACCAGTTCAAAAGAAAGAAAAACCCGCTCGTTCGTTCACTGAACGTACCCGAGCCAAACTTCAGAAATTGATTCCGGGCACACAGGGCCTCAGAATCATGTGCCGTTAGAAACCGCGCTCTTGTAAAATTCCAAAGAAAATTAAGAAAAAAATTCCCTTTATTTTTACGGGTCTTTACATGTAGAGCTGGACGGTACCCGGAGGTGGACCACTTGGCGAGACGTACACGGGGTGGAAGGATGGTTTCGAGGTGCTGAGGAGACTATCTGTACGCACCCTTCAGGTGGGATTCCTGGAGGATGACTTAGTAGTTGCTGCTTTACATTACTACTATTACACTAGACATTCAGTTGTGTTGTACATTTCTGTTGGGTTTGTATTCTAGCACATTTACCTTTCAGCACATACTTTGTAATCAGTATTACATTGTTCTTACTTAATATTGCGTACTCTTTTCTGTATCCTTACTATAATAAGGGCGATGCCTTCCCTTTTTAATGGGATTTACACCTTTGGTGCTAGTCTCCAGCCTCTGGCCTATAGTAGGCGGGCTTGGGGTAGTCATGGAATGGGTCCTGAGGACAGTTCGTGACAAAATGGAATCAGAGGAGTCGGTTCTACCGTAGAACATAGGACACCGATCATTCATTCTTTGAAGCAAATGTGTTAAGATTATTAACTGTGGTTTTTAGTTCAGCAAGCCCAGTGTTGGTGCGGTGACCGACATATCCATACACCAGGACCCTGACCTCTGATTTTGGTCTTAGTGCATGAAAACACTGATTGCATGTGTGTTTCAGAAGTTTTTTTATGATGAAATTGTGTTAGCTCACCAGGTATACTGTTCTAATTGTGGAACACCTATTTATTTTTAGGATGGCCCCACGAAGGGAGCCATCTAGGGTTCTGAGTCACATATGAGATGGAATCACACCAAGCGACGAGGCCTCGGTGCAGGGCCCCATCACAGCGGAGGCACCAGTGGTATCATTACCCACTGAGCCACCGATACTACTAGCCCCAACAGCGGAGTTTGAACGCCACCTAAGTGAATTGCATGAGTTTCAGTGACAAAGTCTGCCCAGGTACCATGGAGAGATGGACCCTTAGGAAGCCGGGGATTGGCTGGAGGCTATCGTCAGAGTCTTCAGATTATAAGGGTGACAAGTCAAACTTATGGTGATCCATGCTGCAAGTCTCATGCACATAGAAGCAGGTAGATGGTGGATCTTGATTCTCTAGGTGCACAACAAGACATCTCTACTTTGGATAGACATCAAGAGTATCTTCCGCATGGAGTTTGTTCCAGCCACCCTCCATGTAGTGCGATTACAGGAGTTATTGCATCTGTGGTAGGGCAGCATGACAGTGGCTCAGTACTCAGCGAAGTTTACTGACCGCTCACGCTACTCCACAGACATGGTACGCGACCCATTCTTTAGGGCCCGAACCATTGATCAGGGACTCAAACATGAGATCAGGGCCTCGATGATCTCCATCAGTATTCCGATGCATGAAGAAGTGATGTAGTAAAACCTTCTTCTGGAGTGATTTCTCACTAAGCTGACACCTGCAGGGAGACTCGTTGCAGGGCGACACATAACGGAGTCTTCTACAGCAGGCAATAGACAGATTTCGCAGAGCTCCAAGTGGACCAGGCCATCAGGTGAGTGACCTCATGATATAGGTTCGGTTGTGTGGGGCACCCAAAACAAAGCCTGTTATATGAGGAGCAGGCAGTGTTATGCATGCGGCGTGGAGGGTCACATGGCTCGAGACTGCTCGACCCACCGTGCAGATGAGAAGAAGACAGTTGAGGGACCTCCCAGGCAGAGGCAAAGGATCGACCTTGGCAGTCCGCAAGGGGTAGGTAGACGAGACAGAGGAGCTGACCGAGCAGCGGGTGGTGGACGACGCTTTGAGTCTCTACCACCAAAACCACAAGGCGGTCCACCCCGACCACATGGAGCTGGCGGACAGAGGTAGGCTCAGCTCCAGGCAGTGGAGGCATACCACCACGACCCACCTGAGATGATTTTGGGTATTATCTATGTCTACTCCACCCTTGTTGTAGTACATATAGACACAAGTGTGATTCATTCTTTTATTGTCGATGCCCTTGTTCAGAGCTCAGAGATTCCGACCGAACCGTTGGCTCGATCCATATGGTTAGAGACTCTTACTGGAGCAGACTCGATGATTACGCACTGGTTCCAGCAGTGTGAGATTACTCTAGGAGGTGAGATATTCGGCTGGGATCCTCTTGTAGTGGCCTGAAAGTCATACGATGTCATCTTGGGTATGGACTGGTTGTCTACAGTCAATGATCAGATCGACTGCATTAGGCTTAAGGTGCGGTGTATCCGCACATATGGGAGCATGTTCACCTTCATCGGTGAGAAGGGAGCCTTAGCAGCATTGAATGGACTTACGTAAAGGAGAGGGCTTCCGATGACAGATCAGTTGGCTAGCCTTATCCCTGGAGCGGTTGATGTGTGGAGTCCGAGTTTTACTCTTGTGGTGGATCAGTATGCGGACGTTTTTCCTAACAACATTCTAGGACTACCTCCTCGCAGAGAGGTAGACTTTTACATAGACCTGTACCCTGGTACATCAATGAAATCAACTCCATCATATCGAATGGATCCCACTGAGCTTCCTGAGTTTCAGGAATAGTTGGAGGACTTTCATGGAAATGGATTCATCCGACCCAGTTTTTTACCCTATGCTTCTTCGATTTTATTCACCAAGAAGGCATATTGGAGATTGCGACTTTCTGTCGACTACCGTCGCCTGAATCAGGTGACCGTGAAGAAAAAGTACCCACTCCCGAGGATTAAAGACCTATTTTATCAGCTCAAGGGAGCACGTTGGTTCTTGAAGATATATCTCAGGTCATGCTATCATCATCTCAGAGTTCAAGACGAGGATGTGCAGAAGGATGCCTTCTGGTGTCGTTATGGCAACTATAAGTTTTTGGTTATGCCTTACAGTGTAACAAACTCACCAAAAATGTTTATGAGTCTCATTAATAGGATCATCCATCCTTACCTCAATCGATTTGTCATAATTTTCAGCGACGACATACTGATTTACTTGACTACCGAGGAGGAGTACGCCTACCACATGCGGGTCATACTAGATACACTTAGAGAGCACCACCTTTATGGAAATCTCTCAAAGTGTCAGTTCTGGATTCGATAGGTACACTTCTTAGGACCAGTTATCTCGTAGGCAGGAGTTGTTGTGGATCTAGTGAAGATCGAGGTAATTCAAGCTTGGGAGCCACCCAAGAGCGTGATAGAGGTGCGGAGTTTCCCTAGTCTGGCTGGATACTATCAGAGATTTGTTCTGGACTTCTCCAGATTTGCAGTACTGCTTTATTCCTTGACGAAGAAGGGGAACAATTCGTTTGGTCAGATATACGTCAGTAGAGATTTTCGGAGCTAAGTCAGAGGTTGACCAGTGTGCCCATCCTGAGGTTGCAGGAGGAGGGTGTTGGGTACATTGTTTACTGCGATGCATCAGGGACCAGACTCGTGTGAGTCCTGATGCAGGAGCAAGTAGTGATCGCATATGGATCTTGGCAGTTGAGACAGCATGAGCAGAACTACGCTACCCATGACCTGGAGTTTGCAACAGTGGTATTCTCCTAGAAGATACGGTGACACTATCAGATGGGTGAGCGCTTTACAGTCTACTCTGACCACTAGATTCTCAAGTACATAATCTTACAGAAGGAACAGAACCTGAGACGGTGGCGATGGCTCGAGTTCCACCAAGACTATGACTTTGAGATAGACTATACTCCTAGAAAGGGGAACATTGTAGCTAATGCTCTCAGTATGAGATCAGGCCATCGGCTACTATGAGAGGCGACAGAGCAGGTAGCCACATTTCAGATATCCTTTGTGGATAGAGATGGAGAAGCCTTTATACAGTCACTCAGAGTCACTCCTCTACTCCTTCAGTGAGTCAGAGAGACACAACGTGGGGACATTGACTGTGAGAAATAACTTGCTCAGATATCCACAGGGTAGGCGCCTGATGTATTTTATAAAGGAGGAGAGCATATCTTCCTCTTCAAAGGATGTACTATGGTACCAGTTGCACTATAGGAGGAGGTGTTGAGGTACTTATACACTTCCCCTTTAGTGGTACATCCAAGAGTGGAAATGATGTACCAGGACCTCAGATGACAGCAGTGGTGGTCGGGTATGAAGAAGGGTGTAGCAGTGTTCGTTTCCCAATATCTTACTTGTCAGCATGTGAAGGCGGAGCACCAGGTACCATCGGGCTTGATATATCCCTTAGAGGTCCCATAGTGAATGTGGGACGGGATATACATGGATTTCATGACGGGGATTCCATGTACATCCAGAGGTCACGACTCTATCTGGGTGAATGTAGTCTAACTCACCATGTCGGCCCACTTCCTACCAATCAGAGAATAGGGCTCAATAGTGTTCTTGGGACGCCTCTATATTCAAGAAATCGTACGGATTCATGGTGTTCCATTGACTATCATTTCTAATCAGGATGCTCGATTCACTTCCCGGATTTGGAAGGGGTTACAGGAGTCCTTTTGGGCATAGCTTTGCTTGACCACTGCTTTCCATCCTCAGACGGATGGTCAGACTGATATGACCATTCAGACTCTCATGGAAATGCACTGTGCATGCGTCCTTGACTTTGGTTGTTGCTGGGATGATCACCTATCCTTGGTAGAGTTTTGGTACAACCATAGTTACCCTTCCACCATCAGGATATCACCATATGAGGAACTGTACGACAGACCATGAAGATCACCTCTATGTTGGGCTGACCCTGGGGAGTTAGCACTTGTAGGACCAGAGATGGTTTAGGCTACGACAGATAAGTTGCAGATCATCCAGGAGCAGATGAATACTGCACATAGCAGACCTAAGTCCAATGTTGATAGGAGGTAGAGACGACTGCAGTGCTAGGATGGAGACCACGTCTTCTTATGGGTCTCACCTCGACGGTGTCTACGGTTATTTGGCTGGGGTGGAAAGTTATCCCCTCGTTTCATCAGACCATTCCAGGTCCTCAACAGATTAGGAGAGGTGGCTTACCGCCAGTCCGTTCCACCTTAGTTTCACCGGGAACATGACATCTTCCATGTATCTTAGTTGAGGAGATACATGCACGACCCGACCCAAATCATCGATCACGGGGAGTTGGACATCGATGATGGGGAGACATTTGTGGAGGTCCTAGTGGAGATCGAGGATCAATAGGAGCAGGTCCTACGTGGATGATCGGTACCTCTAGTTCTCATTCGCTGGCAGCATTGGAACTTCCAGGAAAGAACATGGGAGCAGGAGGCTCAGATGCGAGCTCAGTACCCCCATCTGTTTTCCTAGTGTGTGGTGTAGCTTTATGGGGATGTAAAAACTTGAGGTGGGAGTAATGTAAAGACCTGTAAATTTCATGGAAAATATTTTCTTAAATACTTTGGAATTTTACGAGTCTTTTTCTTCTAACACCACTTGATTCTGACGCCCGGTGTGCCCGGAATCAATTTTTGAAGTTTTGTTCTGGTATGTTCAGTAAATGTAAGAGCATGTTTTTTCTATTTTTTGAATCGGTGATCATAATTGAAATTTGAGGGCACCGATAAACTCGTAGCACCGGTAATGTCTTAAGGGGACCCTTACTACAGTTACGTTTTATGTGGGGTGGAAGTTAATTTTGGGGATTTAGAAAAAAATATATAAAATTGTGGAACAAAATTTTATTTTATATCTGTTAGTTATATCATATATGGGGGAGGGTCGTGGTGGGGTCCACACCCACATAACCTCTCATGAGATAATATTTGCGAGGTTGGGCCCACATGAACCCCTAACTCCTCACCTCCCCTCAACTCCCCTATTAACTCCCCTTCTTTTTTATAACAACCCCCCTTTAATTAAGAGATCTCTTCCCCTACCTCTCTATCTCTTTAATATTTTCAAACACATTTTAATTAAGGAATTAAACTTCTTCAATTAATTAATTATGTTGTTTGAATTTTTAATTACATGTGTGAATAAAAATAATATCTTTGCTATTATTTTATTTTGGGGCATTCATTCTGTTGAGAGGATTTGTGAGATATCTTTGGAGAAATAGAGAAGGGTGTTCTTCTCTCAATGAATAACACCATCCTTAAAAGGAATAACCTCTGAGGAATGTCAATCGTCACCTTCGATCTTTGGCCAAACCAACAGAGAAGGATCCACATGAGAGAAATGCCAACGACGCGCCATCCTCTGCCCTTCATCCCTGACGTCAACGAGTTGAAGCCGTCTCCCTAAAACACCATCTTCTGTGATGCTTGACTACCGTGAACCTTATCTCAAGGTTGGGGTTTGTTCATTTTGATGTTTTTATCTCGTACCTCTTTCTTTGTTTGAAATCATTTTTTATTTTCGGCCAACTGCTACCACATAACACAGAGGGCGTAGGTCGAACACACAGGGCCTGACGACCCTCGGTAGTCTATGTTGATTGCGATGGTGATCATGAGAGGAAGGTGGCGACGAACAGAAGTGGCGGACGTGAGCTAGCCGCGTGTGGAATAATCACATCCCGCAACCACGGGCTGCTCGGCCGATGAAGAATCGGCCGGCTAAAGATGGCTGGGCTGGAGGAGGATCGTGGGGCCACTAGGGGCGCCGCGCTGCGGAAGACAGTGGCCTGCATTCCACGGGCTGCTCTATGGGCGAACAGGATGGCAGGCGGCTGGCCGAGCTGAGAAGAACCATGACACCAGGTGGGCGCAATACATGACAGACCACAGCCTACCCGACTGGGCCTCTTGCGCCAAGAAGGCAGGCTGACATCGGCTGGTCAGTTAGGGAGGGCAGCGCCACATGGCGCCACCGGTTCAGGCAGTCGGGGGACCAAGCCCCCCTCAGACCGCTCGGCCATCCAACCAAACTGCGGCCAGGCCATGCCATTATGTGCCACACCGATCCATGATTTTCATCTAACCGGTCCAACCCTCTATCGAGACGGCCCACCAAAACTGGGTTGACCCGACCCGCCAGCCCATTGGGATTAACGGGCCTGGCTCGTTTTCACTAAAAGGTGAATAACTTGAAGACCACGCGTCCGATCGATGCACTGTCTGCAGCACTGGGAACCTCATGATGTGGCATTACTTATTCAATAATCTATGTGAGTTTTGGATAACTTTGGAAAATGGACAGGTTTGGAAGGAGCGTATTTCCAATCTGGCCCCCAAACCAAAAATGCTAATAACTCTTAGACCGAGCGTCTGATTGATGCACCTTCTGTTGCGTTGGATTTATTTTGACGAGACAGAACTTAGGGATAAATAATCTCTGGTCTTTGTGATAGTTGATTTATTGACCCCTTGGCTCGAGGAGAGAACCCTCTCGGAATCGAGTGTGCTGTGTGCAGAAACCCTAGAGCTGGCTACGACTGCAACGACCACCGTACTACAATCCTCCGTGGGTTCGATGATGATTGAAAATTTAATGGAATCCTCCATCAGTTTGACGACAAGGATAACTATACTGGAATCCTCCATGGGTTCAATAGTGATGACTACTGTACTTGAATCCTCAGTGGGTCTGATGGTTGACTTCTTTACTAGAATCATTAATGGGCTCGACAGAGTAGCTGGACTAGAATCCTACGGTGGTCCGACAGCTTAGCTGGTCTAGTATCCTATGTGGGTCCGACAACTAAGATGAATCAGTGACTACATCTGATCATATTTATCACTTTACAAAAGATGTATACTTGTGTGAGCTAATTCTTGACTTTCAATCATTATCATCGATGTGATTGACTTCTTTCCTGTTGGACTGGGTTGTACTTGGGCTCGAGAGTTGGAACTGAACTTGTATTGATGAATTAGGTATATGTTTGGGCATATACCTAAGTAGAGTTAGTGGATACTCTGTGATTGTATCTTTTATTTTTGGATTATCCTTCGAGGATTCTGGGAGTCCTTCAGGGATCTCGGGGTCCATACTGAGTATCGTTATACTCACCCATGCACGGGCAATGCCCGTACTACATTGTGTTGGATGCAGACGACCGACAACATTGATCGTGGTAGAAGCTGGTAGAGTAGGACGATACCTAGAGGTGGGCCACTTGGTGAGACATACACGGGGTGGACGAACGGATCCGAGGTGCTGAGGAGACTATCTGTACCCACCATTCAGGTGGGATACCCGAAGGATGACTCAGTAGTTGCTGCTTTACTTTACTGATGTTGCACTAGACTTTCAGTTGTACTGTACTTTTCAATTGGGGTTGTATTCTGGACATTTACCTTTCATCACTTACTTTATAATCAGTGTTACATTGTGCATAATTCAGCTTGAGTACTCTATTGTGTTTTTTTAATATCATAAAGGTGGTGCCTTCCATTTTTATTGGGATTTACGCCTTTGGTGCTAGTCTCCATCCCCTGGCCTATGGAAGGCGGGCTTGGGGTAGTCACGGCATGGGCCCTGAGGACGGGTCAGGACAATTTATTTATCTTTTAATGGTATAATCATGAGCTTACCATCATAAATCATATTTATGTTCCTCAATATTCTCATGTAATGAATTAATCATATGTGCACTCATTGTATAATGGTGAAGCCTTCCATATGATGAGAATCAGACCACAACAGTCCATGGGTGGGCCACTCTCATCACATATTAGGGGATCTCACCTAAGAAAGGGGATATCCTGGTTTCATTTAACCAACTACACATCATTATGCAATGTTATCACTATTATATAATTCACACCAATATAGTTATTACTGAGTATTATCTCTTTGAATACTGACTTTGGGGACCCTGTCATCAATGATGTTTTATAGAAGCACAACCACATCCTCACCACACATCCAAAAGAGACTCTTCATGAACCAATAAGATAAAATAATCCTCCATGAATCCTATATAGGTAATACCATATAAGTCATGTGGTCCTCATTATGTACTCGAATATAATCACACCATCGTATGGATGGATCCATATCATTAGAAACAATTTAATCCTACACATTATCCAAAAATACAAAAAAATAGAAAATAAAATATGTTTCAATATTGAGAAGAACCTCAAAAACATATGGCACATAATACTATGTGTAAATATAGATTCAATATTAATTATATCAGTTTTTGAATCTCGGGACAAATGGTATCAAATTTTATACGCTCAAACCAAAATTCTATCGCATGATGTTTTGGTTGCCCATATAAATCCATGAGGTCTCTATTATTATAGAGAACACAAAATCTATTTCCTAATGGTATCCTTTTCATGATTATTGGGGAATAAAATCCACTCTATATGACCCACATTCTTTATAGTGTATATAAGAACATTCAAAAATAATATCATAGAGATATATCAAAATGATGTATCATAAATAAATGATTATTCTCTGTTATTAGACTATAATTGATATGTCACACCTAATATAATCACAAATATTATATGAGGGTAATTCAAAAAAATATATTATATAAGTAAGAATATTTTCCATATCACATCAAACAAAAAAATGGAGGGCTTGACATAATAATATAGTGTATAGTGAAGAACTATCTACTCATCAAATCAAACACACAAAACAAGGGTACAAGAAAATCATTTTTAAAGATCACCATTTACCTCATATAATTTCACAAACTAGGTTAATATAGAATCCTTTTATATTGTGTTTCACAAAGATAAATAATATCACATAATACAAGGGATGATGTATTCATCCATATAATGAAATCATCATCACCCTATTAGTCGATGACATGAGGTTCTATTGTATGTACAGTTATGAGACAACCTCCCATGGAATATTTTCCAACCACCTATATGGTGCCTAAGTGTATCAACAAGGAAAATTGGTTATCATATTCATTTTTAATTAATTCATCAATCAATATACCATATGTGGGTTCCCTATCTGAAATAATTAAATCTAGACTCCATAACACAATTGATGTAAATTCCCAAACATCCTACAATGACACCTAACACTAAAATCCCTCCCTAGTAAAAACTTGTTATAATACAACTTAAGATGAACCAATATATTTTATATCACCCATGTATATTTATAGGATTAGAATACAATCCCAATACAACCTTTAACTAGATTGGGGATGGTGATCAGAAATGAGTAGGTATATCACACCTAAAAGGAGGACTTAAGCTAATTCACCATCTCAAAACACACATATCAACAAATATAATAATAAATGAATAAGGACACATAAAATAAACTATAATATATATATAATAAATGTGAAAAATTATATGATCGACAAAGGTGATATAATATATAATCCACAAGTTTGTTGGGGGAATGTTCCCTCCCATCAGTCAAAAGGAAAAATGTAGAATAAACTGGAAAATAAGAATGATCTCACAGTAAGTTGGAAATAAAAATAAATTTCACACAACAAACAAGGATTCTACATGATTTTAACATTTATCAATACACATTATCTCTACATCCACTATGAATGTCTTCAACCAATGTCTCAACTATACAGATGCAGAAGATGTGGGAACAGAGCCCGTGTTGGGGTGTGTATAATCATAACAAGAAATATGATATTGAAACCAAAAACAAAACATAAAGAAACAATTATCATAAATCATGGTGTGATGGGTTACCTAGAGAATTAAAAATAGATATATAAAAATTTAAATTCATCTCAAAGCTCCCAATACAATTGGTAAAACATGACAAATACAGAGTATATATAACACAAACTGTAGTGTAGTAATGAATGAGGTGGATTTTAATAACAATAAAAATACACAAACAAATCATATAGAAACATATGATCTCTAGTCATTAATATTATTAAATTTTATGGGTTTACGCAATCATCCCAAAAAAACCATAAAGATATGAATTTCATGAGTAATAAGGGATGATCAAAGTACCAAGAAGCAGTCACAATATATTAATTCAATACCACATCCATGAATCACATCTCAAATTCAATAATTGTGCATAAGAAATAAATATTCATGAATTAAATAGGATCCCTATGTCATGATGAATTTTTTCTTAATACTAATTATTCCATACATTCACTGGAAAGAGTAAAAGGAAAATTATCACCTAATAATTTAATATGTATCAGATGAGGAAATAACCTTTTTATAGTTAACCAAAATCATATAATTTAACATAACCCCATACGGATAGCATTCCTAAACAAGTAGTGAAATTTTACGTGGAGTCTCTACCTCTAATACAATAACCAACAAGTTTATGTGAAGTCGTTGATACATCTCAGGTATTTTTAGTAGAGAACCCATGATATGGAAATTCTAAATGTATAATTAATATTGAATATATAACTCAAAAACAATTCATAAACATATATTAACACAAAAAATGGATGAATAGATTGTATTAAGAACTAATATAACATTTCTCTATTATAGTATTGAGAATCCAATGCCTCACCATACAACTCATTGATGATATGTGGAAACACCTGAACATAAAATCACATTGATCATCCTACCCAAACCATAGAAAATAGTCATTCACATAAAAATGAAAATTCACCCCATATCACCTTAATAATTTCCTCAAATAAATAAAAATATTTTGTTATTTCAATCTTCAGGGAAAAATACTCCAGTCATATTTTTTTATTGAATATGTGTATCTTTTAAAAAAAATATGCAAATCATCTTACAATTGAAGAGAGATGTAAAATTAAGGAACTAGAGACCTATATAATAATTTGTAAATATGTACAACATATTTGTCTTTATATAATCTCTTCAATTTATAGTTTTTGATTCATAAGTTAGATTATCACACTAATATCTTGATAAAAATTTTAAATCAAAACTATATTTATTATTATAATTATAATTATTTTAAAAATCAAGATGGAAGGGATATCATTTTCTGTTATCAGTATTCATGATAGTCAATCCTTGTATGTAGGGGTATTTTTAACCAATACAAAATTATTAATATTATTATTATTTGTTGTTGTTGTTTTATTGGATTTGTGGTTTCAGTATTTTTATTATTTTTTATTGTTATTATAAAAAATATATGATACATATATCAATAGGGTGGATGTCACGTCACCCCATTTGAAAAAATTGGATACATTTAACGATATTCATAATAATAATAATAATATTATTATTATTATTAATTTTATCAGTATATATAATCAATAAATATAGTAAAATAAATGGGGGTGTAAATAATGTAGCTCTACCTCCAACCCTCTTTCATAATTCATCACACATGTATCATTGTATTCATAATTATCCTAATACCACATCCCTTCATTTCCCATGACATATTTTGGGAAATTTTCATTAAAGTTGCCTCATTTTATCTATTTATGTTGATATTCATCCATCACCTCTCACACACTTGTTCCACTTTACATGCACTACCCTAGATCATTTAATCGTGTAATACATCTCCACTACAAATCATCACTCCAATTAGATTATAATTCATGGCCCCTCATAGATGTTGGCTAGAAATAGACAAAGTGGATATCATATTTATAAAAGGGCAATTGTAGGTGAAATAGTAGGTAGTGTGTGATGGAGAGAAAAAATAATATTAAATAAATCATCGGGTGCGATAAACCACTAACCTATTATGCTATTGATTCTCCATTAATCAATTATTCTAAAATTACATGGTTAGGGAAGTGAAAAAATCATTAATATTAATAATAAATTAATACACAACATGAAAACATGATGGAATGTAATCAGTTTTAATAATGGAATGAGGAAATCACTCTGAATGAGGAATCCAAATTGAAACATAGATTCCTTTAGAGAAGTGAAAACCTTTATTCAATAATATTAATAAGTTAATTACAAAAAGAAAATAGTATCTCAACAAAATCACAAAGTATATCCATGAATAATAATCAAGAAGAAATCATCTAATAAGGATAATAATTAATAGTTATCATGAATACAAATTACTCAAATAATAATAATAAATAAAGGAGTGATAAATATAATAAAGACAAATAATAAGAAAAAAAGGTTCATACTTATATAAATTGAAAAACTATAAAATTTATCACCATAAAAACAAAATTTCCCTTCCACATATAATCCACCATCTATATCTACATGATATTATCTTCTTCCCTTTCCACTCTCCATGTTCGGTTTCCGTCATTGTAAATGAAATAACACAGAGGAGTATCATTGGAGTGTGTAAATAGTGGAGAATTCTAGTGTTTCACCATGAATAAATAAATAAATTTAATTATTCAATAAACACACCCATTATAGGCTTTATATTGAAAAATTTAGGAAAAACTAGATTATGGAACAGATATGATTTAACTCCTATACCACAGAAAATCACAGTCTCTATTTTGTCATTCAAAACCTCATTTAATGGATGTAGTATTTTCATCACAATTACACATGTATGCTAAAAATAAAATTTTTATACATATTATATTTTTTTCAAGTCCCAAACCTACTCATAATTTAATTTCATCTTAGATTTGGAGTAAAAATCCCACCTTACATGAACAGAACAGTTAAATAATAATCACCAGAAAATTGTATTTGATAAATTTTCCATATAACTCATAAAGATAAATTAACAGTTGAAAAATCAATCCTATGTTAGGATTGTCTAGGAAAAATATCAAATCACTACAAACCTAGGGGATTTATATTTTTCATAAATCCTATTTAGTTGATCACCAAAGGATTGAATAAATTTATCATACCACTATCTAGATGACGATTTCAAATAATATGATTTTATAAAAATCCTAATAGTGTTAATTCTATTAGATAATATTGAGGGTACACCAAAGCTGACCTTGTGAAATGTTACATGGGTTGGATGCAATTTCAAAATATTACTTAGGATTTTTGGTGGTATTCCATTCATAATTTCATTGATTAATGGGTAATGAAAACCTATTAAATGTTATTTTTGTCAATATTTGTAAAAATAGGTTTATAATTTCCTTTAATTATATTTTTTTTATTTTTATAACCAATATAGTACTATATTATTGTATAATAGTTGATACAGAGTTCGTTATAATGTGATATCCAATTCACTATTAAGATAGGATTCAATTTCTACCTCTATTGAGATATTTGATAATTAATTCACCACATAGGATGTATGACTATCTACTTAGTTTGATATTAGTGAAATTACATTCATCATCAATAGGCTATATTTTATTCATGATTTAGAGATTTGATATTCCATTTGCAACTACGGTTATATTGGTAATTAATCTACTAGTTTTCTAAGAATATATTAAAGATGACCCATTTAATGATATTGGAAAATATCACCCCATTTCATGTACCAAATATAGTAGGTATTTCATGAAATATAATGATCATTCTAGAGAAAAAAACAATTTTATAGGATATTTACATGTATTTAGTCTCCACTTTTAGTTGATACAGTACATTTATAAAAATTAATACTATTTATATTTTTGGAATCATCGGTCGAGTACTACAGAGTTTTAACCTCACACCATCTCTGTGTGTATGTGTGTGTGTGTGTGGAGACCCATTTTTATCATTTGTCTTAGAGAAAAAAATACTTGTATAGGTGGATGAGTTGGAGTTTCATTATGGATTTTTGGAAATAGAACTATAGTGATGTCAAAATCATTAGTATTAGTGAATCTTTTTTCTTTTATTCTTTTATTTATAGATGTTATCTGATTAGGTATGAGGTGATAATGTACTGATGTAAGGTTTAATGGTATTCCTGTGTATTTTTTCATATCATAGTATTCTTATAATTATTTTATACATATTTCAATAATTCAATACAGGATACTAGGATGTTATATTTTTTAACAATGTTTATTTGATTTTCAATAATTATATGTGATTTTACTAATACTATATTCTTCATATGAGGTATTATGAAACCCTCCTTTCTACATGAAATCCTATGTAATATGGAATATGTAGAGGATAAATGGATGTCACATTTTCATCAGGATTGATATGAACATATAGTTTCTAGGCTAAGTACACGGTTATTTATATAAGGATGCACCAAGTAACTGTGGAATTTTATTAATTTAGATCACAATGGATCAAAATAAAAATTATAATAGATAAAAGTATTTTTTATGTGAGTTAATCAGATACACAATAAAAACAATCTTTATGGAGATATAAGTAAAATTCATGATATATTTTAGTTGAATAATTTTATAGTGTTTTTTATTTCAATGATTAAATAACTATGAAATAGTAACATTATGATCTATTTTTTTTAAAAAATATTTATCCTTGATCAAAGGATAATTATTTTTGATGTTGATTATGATTCTTTTATTTGAATTTGACGTGGTCGCCTAATAAATCCATTATAAATACAAATAATAAGCATGATGGTTTTTTACAATGACAATGAGTTTATTTAATGATATGTATGTCACAATAATCATATATGTTATCCATGTAAATCATGTTTTTGTATTCTTGAATTTCATTTTTTAGGGTTGACTTAAACCATAAATTTTTAATGATATTTAATATGTATTTATATTATGAGAATAAAATCCTTTGTGAAGTAATATAATTAAAAATAATAATAAATTTTAGATCAATAAATAAGGATTTAAAAATTAGGGATGTGGTTTACATATTATAGACCATTTTAAACCAATAATTGATTGATAACTATTTTTCTATAATATCTAATTGATAGTTAATCTTTAACGGTCTGAAATACTAATTAGTAATTGTTTTTTAAAAGTGAATATTTTAAAATAAGTAAATGGTTTCTAATTAAAATAATATATAAACATTTATATATTTAATTTCATTTATTATAATTATCCATTTAGTACTGAAACATTTCCCTATTGCACATCAATATGGTCATGGTCGTCAGAACTATAATTATATTAAATTGTATAACCGTAGTTAAATCCGAAATATGGATATATGATGTCCAGTGTAAGCCTAAACCAATGGTCGATGTGGAATGTTTAGATATGGAGGGTTCTATAAGGGCGTGTAAAATTAATAGAATTCTAGGAAGGGTACATGAATGAAATATGGAAACAATCCATGTTTAGCATGTTCGTATCCCATTATAGTTTAACCTACAGCTACTGTTCCAGTGGACTATGATGCTAGTTTATTGCATCTAGTGTAGTTTTTATTTTGTAAAAATTATATTTATTATAATTATATATATATTATTGAACCCTCTAGGAATATAGTTGCTTTATTATATTTCGATAATCCCAATTAGGATTATTTGTATTTTGATAATCCCTTTTTGATCAATGGCTAAATAATTATTTAAGAATCTAGCTATTTAGTTGCTTTAAGTATTGTTCTATTTTGCTATGTTTAAATATTAGCCTTTCGGTTACTTGATATTTGTACACTCGGACTTAACCTATTATACCAATAGAATGCTTAAACAGAATAGAGCTACTGATACAGTTAATTATACCGCTATGTGAGAACTACTGATACAGGCAAGTCACCGTTACATTAAAGTCCACCGTTACAGATTATAGCTACCGTTACAGAACAGAACTACTGATATACACAAGTCCACCGATATGTTGAAGCTACTGTTATCAAAAGAAGTCTACTGATACATCAAAGTCTACTGATACAAGACAGACCTACAGCTACCGATACAAGACAGACTTACCGATATAGATCTAACGATACAAGACAAATCTACCGCTACTGATACAAGACAGAGCTACCGCTACCGATACAAGACAGAGCTACCGCTACCGATATACGATAGAGTTACAGCTACCAATAAAAGATAGAGTTACCGCTACCGATACAAGACAAGTCTACAGCTACCCTTACACATCAAGTCTACCATTACACAAGAAGTCACCGATACAAGCAAGCCTACCGTGACATCTACCTACCGATATCCAAAGCTACCATTCCAGAAACATAACCTGATGCTGCTTTAATTTCTTTATCATTATTTAATCCAACCAACGGTCATATCACGTATATTTTATTACACTGACATTTATTTAATGGGTGTTTGTTGGTTGTCAGTAAACCGTACCTCATACCTACAAAAAGTAAATCATCTTTTGCCAGAGCTCGTTCTTTAAATTAGGGAAGGATGTGCAACTGCTAAAGGGGTAGGGGATGAATAGACGAATACACAAAAACATACATACTACAAAGTGTGCTGGAAGAACCGAGTGTGCATGCAAAGAGACGACTGAACTTACACGAATAACTCATTCATTACTGTATACCAGTGAAGAGCTAAGAAGGATTACATAACACAAGAACTTCATCGACTACCTTTTTCTCTCTCTCTCTACACCTGGAAGTCAAGGAAGCAGATGAAACTCTGTTTTCTAGACAAAAACCAGAAGAGGACTCAGAACCAATTCTAATCAATCCAAAGGAGTCCAGAGCTTCACTACAATAACTAGAGCCATTTCTAAACTCTAAATCTTTGTCCCGGTGATTTACCTTTTACATTTTGAGCAGTGTGTGTTATCTGATGTATTTTACACACACACTGTCTCTTGTACTTTAACTAGAGGATCTGTAAATCCTCACTCAAACTCCTACATCTTTTAATTCCCACCGGGATAGTGCTAGAGGTCGTGCGTGACCTGGAAAACTGTTTTTCTGTTGTTTCTATTCCCACGGATAACAGTGGTAGAGGCCTTGGACCAGAATATTTGTAACCTATTGTGAACCCCGATCCAGGGTGTGGATCACATTTATATAATTTTTTGAGAGGACTAAGTCTCAGCTTGAGACTGATCCTCTTGGTTAAACCGACTGTACGTATTTATTTTGAATGTTACTTTTATTCTGGTGAAAACTACTTTAAAACCAACACTGATTTAAAGTTACTTTGATAATTAAACTCACAAGTGTTTATATTAGTGGTAAATTAGTATGTTAGTTTCAAAAGTGAATCAATTCTTCTAATTTGATTAACTAGGAAATAATCAATCCTTTGAGAACCTAACATAACCTTTATTTTGATATCAATTCACTACAGTTTAATTCTGTGTTTTATTTGGGGGATTTTAAGACAATGTTTTTAAATAGAAATTTTAATTGGAACTCGATTCACCCTCTTGAGTGTCCACTCCGACCAACATTTGGTATCAGAGGGTTAAAATATTTTCTGAAGTACTGTGTTTTTCAACTGTGATTTTAGTTGTATTTTAAATATCTTAAAATTTCTGTTACTTATAAATTTTTATCTCTTTAATATTTTTTGTTTCAACCTAGTTGTCATGGATAATAAACTAGAGGGTGTTACTACTAACAGGACACCTTTCTTCAATGGTACAAACTATGCTTAGTGGAAACTTAAAATGAAAATTCATTTAGAAAGCATAGGTTTTGATATTTAAACTGCCATAGAATCAGAATATAAACTTCCCACTACTGCTAGATCCACTTTGGATGAAACTACAAATACTTCTTACATTAATAATTGTAATTCCATGAATTCCATGTACTGTGCTTTAGGAGATAAAGAATTTAACCGAATTTCTACTTGTAAACTGCTTTTGAAATTTGGGATACCTTAGCTGTTTCTTATGAAGGAACAACCAATGTTAAAGAATGAGATTAAATACTTATACTATTGAATATGATAATTTTAAAATGAAGACTGATGAACCCATTTCTGATATTTATCTCAGGTTTAATGAGATAATGAATACAATTAATTCACTTGGAATGGTTGTTCCAGAAAAGTATCAAATTATGAGGATTCTAAGATGTTTACCAGACCGATGGAGAGGCACATCTGTTTCAATCAGAGAGTCATGTGACATTGCTGCTCTACCTGTAAAGGAACTAATTGGAAAGTTGATTATGTATGAAAAAAGAACTTAAGGTGAAAGAAGAAGAAGAAGATGAACCTAGAAGAAAGTCTGTTGCTTTCAAATATTCAACTTCAATGATCAAGGATAAGGAGAAACCTCAAGCTATAAATGAGAGTTCAAGCTGTGAAGATTGTGAAAGTGCTTCTGATAGTGATGCTGAGATGGCTCACATTGCCAAAAGGTTTAAGAAATTTTATAGGAAGAAGAAATTTGTCAGGAAATCAAATTACAAAGGAATGTATGATAATAAGGGACATTGGATGAAGGATTGAAAAAATGCAGATAAAAGTTATGAAGTTTCCTGTTATGAGTGCAAAAGAAAAGGACATATTAAAGCTGACTTCCCAAAGATCAAATTCAAGAAGAAATATGATTACAAGGACAGTAAATACAAAAAGGCTATGTATTCTACTTGGAGCGCTTCTGAGGATAGCTCCAGTGAGTCTGAAATTTCTGAGACTGAATCTAGAAATAAGGCAAATATGTGTTTCGTGAAAAACACATCTGAGGTAACATCTGAAATTCCTGCTTTAACTTCATATTATTTTGGAGATGATTCTAACTTAGAAAACATGACAAAATCTGAACTGTTTGAATATTGTGATATGTTAGAAGAATAATGTAATGAGCTAAAAGAAAAATACAAAGGTTTAAAGAAACAGTATTCTTTAACTATTAAACATAAATCTGATCTTGATATTGAAATAGAAAAGAATTCTCAGTTGCTTAAAGACAATAATGAACTAAAATTATCTAATGATCAACTTAAGAATGACTTAGAAAAGTTTACAAATGGTAAAGATACTCTTACTCAAATGCTAGGTAATAAAATAACACCTAGACACACTACTGGTGTAGTACACCAACTAGGACAGTGAAAATTTCCAAAACTAAATTCATTCCTAAATCTGGACAGAATATTGCTAGTTCTAGTTCTGTACATTTATATGCTTCTACTAGTTATATTCATAGTTATGGATCTAATAAGGTTTACCTTTCAAAATCTGTTGATCCTACAAATTTTATGAGACCCATAAGACAAATTTGGGTACCTAAAGTGTTGTTGGCTAACCTGTCCGGACCCAAGAAAATCTGGGTACCAAAATCATTTCCTGTCTAAATCTATTATGTAGGGAACCTACTTAAAGAGATCCTATAGAATGACCTGGTACATGGACAGTGGATGTTCAAGACATATATTAGGAGAATTATCATGCTTTAAAAGCTTAGTCAGAGTTTATGGAGGTTTTGTCACTTTTGGTGATAACTCAAAAGGAAAAATCATCGGCGTAGGCCTGATTGGTAACACTGACTCAGTATTAATTTCTAAAGTTTTATTTGTTGATGGACTGAAATATAATTTGTTAAGTATTTCTTGGTTTTGTGATGATGGTTTTTATGTTAAATTTGAAAATTATTCTTGCAATGTTTTTAATTCTAAAAATGTTTTAGTATTTTATGCTTTATGAAAGAAGATGTTTATGCTGTTGATCTGAATTCTTTAGGAAAGCAAAATAATATTTTTTTAAATGCTTTTCATAAAGAGTCTTGGATTTGGCACATAAGATTAGGACACTACAATGTACATTAACTTAGAAAACTTTCTAGGAAGAACTTAGTCATAGACCTACCCAAACTTGAATTTCCATCAGACAAAGTCTGTAATCCCTGTAAAAAGGGAAAGAAACATAAAGTTTCATTAAATTCAAAGAAAGAAGTGTCAACTTCTCAACCACTCGAGTTGGTTCACATGGATCTATTTGGACCTTCAACAGTTTCTAGTTTAATTGGGAAGCACTATTTCTATGTTCATGTAGATGACTTTTCTAGATATACATGGGTATATTTTCTAGCTCACAAAAGTGAATCCTATTCTTACTTTGTTAAATATTCCAAGACTTTAGAGAACCTTAGTGGACTTAAAATTAAATCCTTGAGAAGTGATCATGGCCGTGAGTTTGAAAATTATGAGTTTGAATCTTACTACTCACACATTGTCTATAGTCACAATTTTTTTGCCCCTAGGACACCCCAACAAAATGTTGTAGTAGAAAGAAGGAATATAACCCTGCATGAAATTTCCAGAACCATGCTCAATGAGTATGACCTACCTATTTATTTTTGGTCTGAAGCTGTAAATACAGCATGTTACAATATCAATAGAGTCTTAATCAGACCTGTTCGTAAAAAGACCCCTTATGAGTTGTGGACCCAAAACAAACCTAAGGTTAAATACTTCAGAGTTTTTGGTTTCAAAGTCTTTATTCTTAATACTAAAGATAATCTTGAAAAGTATGCACCAAATAGTGATGAAGGAGTTTTCCTAGGATACTCTATTTCTAGTCAAGCTTATAGAGTTTTCAATAAAATAACCAAATATGTGGAGGAATCTGTTCACACCAAATTTGATGAAACTGATCCACATGAACATAAGACCTCTCTTGAAAATCTTGAATATGATATCTCTGTTTTGTACCTTAATAATAAGGACAGTGGACCTGTAGTCAAAACATCCAGTTCTAGAAATTTCCCAGAACCTGATCCCGTTGAACCCTAACCTATAGATGAACCTGAAATCTCTAGTCTTACATTTTCTAGACCAACTAGGACTCTAAAGAACCATCCTTTAGATGCTATTGTAGGTAATCTAGATAGAGGAACACAGACTAGAGCTTCTCTAAGAAATCATGTTGAACATCAAGCTTTTCTTTCACAGTTAGAACCTAAAAATATCAATGATGCTATCAATGATAAATTTTGGGTAATGGATATGCAAGAAGATCTAAATCAATTTGAAAGAAACAAAGTGTGGGAACTAGTAGAAAGACCTAAAGACACTTTAACCATAGGCACAAAATGGGTGTTTAGAAACAAAGTTGATGAATCTGGAAATATCATTAGAAACAAATATAGGTTAGTTGCATAAGGTTATAGTCAAGAAGATGGAATTGACTATGAGGAAACCTTTGCTACTGTAGCTAGACTAATAGGCTATTAGAATCTTACTTGCTTTTGCATCACATCTGAATTTCGTGTTATATCAAATGGATGTGAAAAGTGCTTTTCTAAATGGATTTATTGTTGAAGATGTTTTTGTAGAACAACCACCTGGTTTTTCAAATCCTCACTTTCAAAATCATGTTTTTAAACATTCTAAAGCATTATATGGATTAAAACAAGCTCTAAGAGCTTGGTATGAACGAAATACAAACTTTCTTATTTCAAAAGGATTTTCAAAGGGAATTGCTGATTCCACCCTTTTTATAAAAATAATCTCAAAAGATGTTTTAATAGTACAAATCTATGTTGATGATATTATTTTTGGATCTTCGAAATATTATTTAAGTACATATTTTTCAAAGGCCATGCAAAATGAGTTTGAAATGATATTAATGGGAGAGCTTAGGTACTTTCTTGGATTTCAAATCTTTCAAACTAAAGATGGTATTATTTTAAATCAGAGTAAATATAAAAAGGATTTATTAAAACGTTTTGGTTTGGATAGTATTAAGGGAAGTGATACACATATGAGTACCACCTATAAATTGTATATTGATGAATCTAGAAAACCAGTTGATCAAACTTATTACAGAGGTTTGATTGGGAGTCTACTTTATCTTACTGCTAGTTGACCTAATATTATGTTCAGTGTATGTATGTGTGCTAGATTTCAAGTTTACCCTAAAGAGACACACTTACTTTCTGTTAAAAAGATTTTCAAATATCTTAAAAGTACTTGTAATTTGGGATTATTTTACCCAAAAGGAAAATCATTTGATATAATAAGTTATTCGGATGCTGACTTTACTGGATGCAAGTTAGACAGAAAAAGCACTTCTGGAACATGTCATTTACTTGGAAAGTCCCTAGTATCATGGTATAGTATGAAAGAGAACTCAGTTGCATTTTCTACTACAGAAGGAGAGTATATAGCTACTGGTAGTTGCTATGCACTGATTCTGTGGATGAAACACACTTTACTGGACTATGGATTTAATTTTAAACATGTTTCAATTAACTTTGACAACACTAGTGCTATCAACATCTCAATGAAACTTGTGCCTCCCTATAGAACTAAACACATTGATGTTAGACACAAATTTTTAAGAGATCATTATCAAAGGGGTGATATTCCTCTTGAATTTATATGCACTGAACTCCAATTAGCTGATATTTTTGCTAAGCCTTTATGTTCAGAAAGATTAAGTTTCATTAGACATGAATTAAGAATTATAACTTATTCTTAAAACCATTAGGAGACCTCACTGTTAAAAACCTCACCGTTAGGAAACCTCACTGTTAAGAGACCTCACTGTTAAAAACCTCACCGTTAGGAAACCTCGTCGTTAGGAGACAAATCCATTAAAAACCTCACCGTTAGGAAACCTCACCGTTAGGAGACCTCACCATTAGAAACCTCACCGTTAGAGAATCCTCACCGCAAGAAGACCTCACCGTTAAGAGACTTTACCGGTGCATTTCACGCTGGTTTAAACTTCTGTATTTAAGGCCGATTATTCAAATTTTTTTTGTAAGATTTATTTTATGTGTGAATCCTAAATGATATTAAAACCCGATATCAGACTTCACTCAATCTCACCGCGAACTCGTCTGTTCGAATCCCTCAAACCTAAACCTCTCAAGCCGCAAAACCCTAAACCTAGAATCTGCAATGGCCCACGTCAAGAGACCCGAGGTTACAAATGGGAGTGATGAGACACAAGCGAAAAGACAGAAAGTAAAGAATTCTAGTACCAGTGGAAGTGGAAGTGGAAGTATAGGTCGAAGGAATCCAATAAACCCGCATCTCTCAAAGCGAGAAATTGTTGTTTAGAAAGAGGTGTGTGCAGAATGGCTCATGGAAAGAATGTCCTTGGTTCTTAATGTTTTAGAAGAACAAGGCTGGACTGAGTTCTTCACTAACAACAATGGAACTTATTATCCATGACTGGTGAAACAGTTCTACGAATTCGTTCATTTTGAAAAGTCTGAGGAAGAAAGCAGAACAATTTCTTATGTGAATAGACAGGAAGTTTCTTTTACTTCTGTGGAATGGGCGGGGAACTTAAGAGTTCGACATGAAGGAGATTGTGCGTTCTATTCCAAATCTGTTTCCTCAACCAGTGATGTGTTTAAGTATGAAGATGCATTATTAGAGCTGACATGGAATGGGACCCCAAAAAGGTGATTTCTAGAGAGATAGAAGGAGAAGATAAGCTGTTGTTTAAATTTATTCAACATGTAATTAGTCCTAGAAGAGGTGATTTTTCTACACTGAGATTCCAGGACATTTATTTTCTACATCTGTTGAAGAATGGAATTATGTTAAATTTGTGTAGATTGATTATGATTCGGATTGAGGATATGACTAGACCGATGTCTAAGTCAAATGCACTGTTCTTCTCAAAGTTTATTTATACTATGTTGAAAGAAAAAGAGTTTTCTGGACCTTAGGATGAAATGATAGTAGTGAAGGATGACTTATGAATCACCAGGACTGTATGTAAATACATGAAGGTCAGTTGGAATCCTTGGAGAAAATCATGGGTGAATGATGATGGAAAAATTTATGAAAAGTTTACTCCTATGGATCATCAGTCTAGACCAAAGGATGTGAGAGATCCTGGTCTTGGACTAGATGAGCCAGAACCGGTCTATAGTGATGATGAAGCTGAGGAGGAAGAGACATCAGTAGATTATGGAGGAGACCCAGACATACCCCATATTCCTATGCATCATGTTATTTCTTATAGAGCAGCTAGCCCTCCAAAAGAACTACCAATGAGAGAAACAGTCTTGAAGGAAAATGATACAGAGACTACAGAAGAAGGAGAAGAAGCATGCTAGTATGTTGTCAAGGACACCTCTAAGGAGGATGAGGCAACCGAATTATATAATGATGTTAGTGGAGAAAAGGATGTTGCTGGTGAAGCAGGTGATGAGGAAAATGTTGAAAAAGATCTCAGTTTGAGTCCTCTAATAGTCAGTACAGTCAGGACAGTGCTTGATCAGGAAGACGTAGCAGCAGCACCTGTTGATGAGATAGTTATTAATGACTCAGAACAAATGGCTATTGAATCTGCTGCAGTTGTAGAGGAAATTACAGAGTTACCTCAGGAAGAACAGTTGGAAGAGATACCTTAGAAGAATGTTCCATGTGAGGGGGAGAATCTTGGCTCAGTATCAGTGCTATATGACATTGACAGTTGGACATCATATCCCAGATATATGATTCTTAGACTTTCATATGGAGATTCGGAAGAGGAAGACCAACCCCAAAAAAAATCAGTTACCTCACCCACTGTGGCTGAAAATGTGGCAACCAAGGAGGAACTTGAGTCCTTAAAAGCTGAATTGAAAGAAGCAGAAAGGGAATTGGTGGCAAATATGAAGAAAAGTATGGTTGAAGAGATGAAACGCTTGGAGAATTCCCTTGAGTTATCCATTGGATATGGTGTATCCAGTCCTGTGAAAGAAATTATGGATGAAATTAAAGTGTGACACACTCAGATTGAGAGTTGGACAGGAGCTGTAGTTGCCTTGAGACAATCGATTGCTTCTCTGACTACCATGCATAGCTCTCAAAATCAAGTAAACTATGACATTCGATATATAAAAGAAGTGGTCAAGCAATTTGTAGAAGTTTTTGAGGCCTTTAAAATGTCAGTCAAAGAACATCTGAATAGTCAAGATGAATTTGTTCCGAAGGTAGTTAGTAGTCCGACTCAGTCCTTCAAGGAAACACGGGCCTTCTCAATGAAACCTCTTCCCTCATCTAGCTCCAGTGTGAACCTTGACCAGATCCGCACTAGTTTTTAAGATGAATTGGCTAAGGCCAGTCCCAGTGGTGAATCAGATACTCAGATTCTTGCTACCACTAGGGAAGTTAGTAGTTTTGTTCGTGATCACCTGCAGGAAGCTACAACTTCTCAAGAGGCAATCAAAAATAAGGTAGATGATTACTTCGAGAAGGTTTAGACCAAGAAACAAATGAAAAACCATTTCAAACTTTTCATTGAAAATATGAAGTTGCCTCCAGTGACTCAGGCCTTCAGAGAACAGGTTGGTAAGCTCAGGGAGCTTTCTCCGGCCTTGGACAAATTCATTGAAAATAGGGATGATTTTGTGTCTGCAATGGAGAGAGGAGGAAGCATTATAATGGATTTCAGGAACTTTCTGTTGCCCTTCCTGCATATGGATGCCAGACCAGTCATTGTGCCACCTGCCCTTCCTGCCTCTGCCTCGGAAATTACCCCTCATTTGACTCCAGTTCAAGCCTTCATGAGCTTGACACCAATGATCACTCAGAGGAATATAGATTTCAGATCCGGTATAGTTTTTGTAGCTGAACCGCCAGCTGTGCCTTCAGCTATTCTGAAACCCTCTACTGACCCTGATCCTGAACCCTCTACTGATACCAAGGGAGAGACACCTGTTTGAGAGGAGGATTTAGTGTTTCTAGATCTTTTTGATAGGATTCCATTGTATTTTTTTGTTCTTATTTTATAAGTGTATCTTTTGTATTAATGAAATTCCTCTTCATTCTCTACTTTAATGAGTTTCTATTACTTTTTCATTTATTCTCTGCTAATCTTTATCTTTTATCTACTACCCTTCTTTTTGTTAATCACAAAGGGGGAGAAAATTAGAAAATGAGAAAATAAGAGAAAATAACCAATGATACCTCAGAGTTGACAAAAAGGGGAGAAACACACAATGGGGGAATGAAAAATTGTGAGTTGAGGAACTAAGACTTGAAAGGGGGAGGAATATGGAAGCGTTGTTCTGAATAAAACAAAAGAACCTTTTCCTCTGATGCTATTTGAATTTTCTTGGCATAAGTTGTGATTATCAAAAAGTGGGAGATTGTTGAACCCTATGGGAATCTAGTTGCATTATTATATTTTGATAATCCCAATTATGATTATTTGTATTTTGATAATCCATATTTGATCAATGGTTAAATACGTATTTAGGAATCTATCTATTTAGTTTCTTTAAGTATTGTTCTATGTTTAAATATTAGTCTTTCGGTTACTGGATATTTGTACACTCTGACTTAACCTATTCTGCCAAAAGAATTATTAAACAGAATAGAGCTACTGATACAGTTAAGTCTACTGCTATTTGAGAGCTACCGATACAGACAAGTCATCGTTACATCAATGTCCACTGTTATAGAAAATAGCTACCTTTACCGAACAGAGCTACCGATATACACAAGTCCATCGATATGTTGAATATACTGTTATCAAAAGAATTCTACAGATACATCAAAGTCTACCAATACAAGACAGACCTACAGCTACCGATACAAGATAGACTTACCGATATAGATCAATCGATACAAGACAAAGCTACCGCTACCGATACAAGACAGAGCTACCGCTACCGATACAAGACAGAGCTACCGCTACCGATACAAGACAGAGTTACAACTACCGATACATGATAGAGTTACCGCTACCGATACAAGACAAGTCTACAGCTACTGTTACACATCAAGTCTAACATTACACAAGAAGTCACATATACAAGGGAGCCTACCATGACATCTACCTACTGATATCCAAAGCTACCGTTCCAGAAACAGAACCCGATGCTGCTTTAATTTCTTTATCATTATTTAATCCAACCAACGGTCATATTAGGTATATTTTAATACACTATCATTTATTTAATGGTTGATTGTTGGTTGTCAGTAAATCGTACATCGTACATGTAAAAATTAAATCATCTTTTGCCAGAGCTCGTGCTTTAAATAAAGGAAGGATGTGCTACTGTTAAAGGGGTAGGGGACGAATAGACGAATACACAGAGACATACATACTACAAAGTGTGCTGGAAGAACCAAGTGTGCATGCAAAGAGATGACTGAACTTACACAAAGAACTCATTCATTACTGCATACCAGTGAAGAGATGAGAACGAGAACATAACACAAGAAATTCATCGACTACCTTTTTCTCTATCTCTACACCTGGAAGTCACGGAAGCAGACGACACTCTGTTTTCCAGACAAAAACTAGAAGAGGACTCAGAACCAATTCTAATAAATCCAATGGAGTTCATAGCTTCACTGGAATAACTAGAGCCATTTCTAAACTCTAAATCCTTCTTCTCTGTGATTTAACTTTTACATTTTGAGCATTGTGTGTTATCTGAGGTATTTTACACACACACTACCTCCTGTACTTTAACTGGAGGATATGTAAATCCTCACTCAAACTCCTGTGTCTTTTATTTCCCACTGGGATAGTGGTAGAGGTCGTGCGTGACCTGGACAACTGTTATCTGAGGTATTTTACAATGTTTTTGGAAATACTGATATTAAATATAGAAGAGGTATGGTGATCAAACAACAGTGGGGTGTTTTATTTATATAAAGCATTATCACCACAATCATGATTTGTTGTCATAGATATCATATGGCCATTTTACAATTGTGTTAAGTGATACCTTTTCCCAAAGTTACAATGTTTTTTTTAGATTGGACCTTATATCATTGGTAATATATTTCATTTTCAATGTGGATTCTGTCTATAGGATATATCAACGGTATAAGGGCATAATACAAGGGCTTTGGCCCTTTGAACATAGAAAGGTATTGAGTATGATTATTATTGAAATAGATAATTTTATTACTAAAACTATTAACACATACATATTACAAAAGGTCTAATATTTATACTAAATATATAATAAAACAATCATTCAGCCAGGACAAAGTATTTTTTTATATTATGAGTGAAAGAATTCATGATATAATTAATATATCTATTATAAGTATAAATAAGATATATTTCTTATTTTTTTAATATAATCAATAAATTTTTTTCATTGATCTTAATAAAATATTACATCTATAAAATTTATATCATCTAATCTTATAAAAAATATGAAGTCTAATTCCGAAATTATTAATTAATGGCCGGAAAAGATGATTTTGAACCATATTTCATATAAAATTAAAACATATTCATTTAAACAAGATTCAGACATTAAGAGTAAAATCTAATTGAATATTATAATGTTTTTATTGAGAGACGCTCAATATGTGTATATTTTGTTTCATATAATATTAACAAAAATATAGAATTATTTAACTAAATGGATCTATAAACCTTTTAAAAAATATATATTCTATAATATATGTGTTTATAACTACTAAATATATATTTTTTATGACCCTAAATTAAATAGTATATTTTCTATTCATTAAAAAAAATTTGGATTTAAAATAGATAATATTTTATGATGGATATATGTATGGAATGTCTCCAGAAATTAAAATAATAAACATGAAAAAATATCCTGATATTATTTCATTATTATTTAGTATGTTAACTTTTTTTAATAAACCATAAATGTTTATAAAGAAAGTTTAAAAAGAAAAATTCAAAAACTAGTGAAAATATTAGAAAATACTCTTATGGATGACATGTTCTTTTAAAACCCAAGATCCCATAATTATCATCATTTAGAATTGTATTCTTTTATTTTCATCAGATTGTTAAATTTTTATTTAAAAAACTACTAAATGTTTAAGAAAAAAACTCTTAGAAATGATACGATAAAATGATCTGTTTAAAGAATGGTTCGAAAAAAAATCAAATTTATATATTATATTGTAAAAAAATATCTGGGATATTGAATATTAGATTCACATATAAATTGTAACAAAAACTAGTGGATATAACTACTTTTATAATTAATATATTAAGAGATTATGGTAAACATATCATATAAATATTAAACAAATAGTGAATCAATTAATGATAACATTTAAATATTAAATAAATATAGATATGAAACTATATAAAAACATGTACTATTATCTCATTATGTATCCACTAGTCAATATATTACGTGAAATTATTATTAAATGGATCATTACTTGATAGGCATATAATGAAATCCAAAGGTCATAATTAACTATTTAATCTAGTGCCTCAATTGTATTATCCAAATATATCATGGTCTCTGAAAAATAGAAGGTAATTAATATAGAACAATTTTATCACTAAATATAATTAAAATCATGGAAAATCAAAAGGAGATTAATGATCTGATATTTATTCGTTATATCATTTTAGTTCCAAAATTAAAAATTAAAATATCCAAGGTTTCAAAATGATATATAAAAAATCAAACTGTTTAATATTATTAGTAATTGGACTACCTAAAAACTAAAGTCAATATGATGATTTATGACATATAGTGTGTTTTTCATTCAATGGTATACTGGCTATATTTTTTCAATCTCATTAATATCTATCACAGTCACAATTATTTAATTGTGAATATTTAATGTTTAACATAAACATTTCTTGAAGAATAATTATTTTTTCCCAATAGATGTATTATGTTATATAATCAGAGTAATTATCAATATAATTTGATATATATTAGAATCATAAAGTTTTCATATATAGTGTAATGATTTAATAGTAATATTTTCCAAACTATACAAGCAATTGTTGGGAAATCATTTTGAATAGTGAAATTGATGGAAATATTTAATCTATAAGGAATCACAATTACCAAAATACTTTTCGTTAGATTTACTATTATTGATTATTTTTCATGATTATACAATTCAACATGAAGGGAAATAGAAAAGGGGTATCTATGATCATCTCAATTGTGACACGGTTGCTATGGAATTGATCTAATATCGAGTGATACAATTTTATTATAATCATCATTTTATCATATATGGATTTTTTTAGATGAACATCGAATTAAGGGAATTCTATAACATATTTCAAGAGGAAATAAAGTTATGTTTTTTTGGATGGTTTAATTTTTTATTTATTGAAATCATTCTCATGGATAAGATGAAGCTATATAAATTTTAAATTTCATTCATATGATTAAAAATAAAAAACTATTTTTATTAAATAAAAAACAATGATGCGAATGGTGGTTTTCACGCCACAACACAATTTATTTAATAACATAAACTAATGGATTTATATTATGTGAGAATGAAACATTCATAAGTTACTATTACATGGAAATTAATTTATATTACATGAGAAAGAATAGTTTTTTGGTACTTATGCTCATTCCATGATAATGATGAAAAGGTGTTAAATAACATCACTTAGGAGGTATATAATGTTAAATTATTCTAACATGATATATGATTTTATATAATGTGAGAAGAATCAATCCAAATATGGATTGTTTTGAGAATAAGGGTTTATCTAATGAATTATTGGGTAGTAACATATTTCATGAGACCATCCTAGGATAATTTACAGTCATCCTAGTTTGGGAATCAAGTGGTCACATGTTGTTATGAAATGGTGTATGAAGTATTGTATTAGATATATCCATATTGATAATTGCTTGATATTTCCATGTTTCATTGTAATAATGGGTTTATATGATCACTCTTAAAGAGTTTTTAAAATTATAAAATATCTAAATTAGTGAAAAGACCATTGTTTTATTAGAGAAACAACAACATCATGTTTCTAACTAAAAAAATAGTGGATAAATGATTTTGGAAATATCAAACTGGTCATGTTTCAATATACTATCCATGTTTCTAAGGTAGATAATGATATTTCTAGAAATTCTATAATATTTGGGATTAATCATTATAATACTTTCATATCTAGTGACCGTGACACAACAAGAAGGCTCATCCCGCAATATGTTAATCTATATAAATATATTATAGCCATTTTGGAGATGTGTGTGCACATGTGTGTGATGAAAAGAGGTTAATTTGTAAAATATAACCATTATTACAAGATAAATATGGAATATTACTATGGATAATAATAGTTATTAACAACTTGTTTTATCTTTGAAGGCACTTGAGGTATGAGAAATGATGATTATTTAACTTGTTAATTATAATTTTTCATCAATTAATTAGAATATAGAAAATTGTTCTTATTATATTCTTGGTTACATTGATAATATATTTGAATGTGGTTAGTTATAATGAAACCACTATCCACCAAGGACTACCCACCTAATTATATGTCTTGATGAATCTTTGTGAAAACTCTTGGGTCACTGTTTACTACATCTCTCTCTATGTCACATCATCACATCATTACCATCAATAACCACACAAAACCTATAATTGTAAAATAAATGATAGTTTGTTGGTGTATTTATTTCCACTAATTCACCCCCCATTTGTGATACACTATCTCGTGATATGTTCACTTCTAATATGATATATCTTGAAGTGGTTCATGTTATGATTCATCTAAATCTGATTTTTAAAAGAAATTATTATATCATAAATAAAAGAAAACCTGGTTCCCACTTAATATCATATATAAAAAATAATTTTCCATGTTGAATAGAAATGGATTCCTTCTATGGAGAGAAAAGATGGTTTCGTATCTTCTATAATTCATAGTAGATGATCATGATATCTCTAATAATAATGTTAAAATTAATAAATGATAGATTATAATTTTCATGACAAGAATATTATAGAAGTATACGGGTGATAAAAAAAATATCCATCATAAATATTTTAGAAAAAATTTAGTTGAGTTATAGTATAAAATTTATTATATAGAAAACCCCATGATAAACTTGAATGGGAAAAGAGAGAATATTATTCTTTGTTTCAATTCATTTAGTAGGAACATATATAGGAAATATAAATTGGTTTATTATTTAATCATAACAGTAAACAAAATTTTAAGAAATATTTAATGATATGGTGAACTTATTGAAAACTATTCAATTGTAAAGAAATTGATGAGAATCCCCATGAATAAATTTTATTATGATATTTTATCCCCTTATGATAAAAAATGGATCATTGTACCATAAAAAACATTACAATATTTTTGATCACTTATTTGATGTGATGATGTTGGACTAAATAAGAAAAGAATGAATAAAGAATTATATTACATTTTATTTATTAAATTGACTAAATCATGTTGATTCAATAAAATCCTCAGAGAAAACTAATGTCAATGATAATGACATGTAATTTTATGAATTCATCCCTATATCATCAAATATAATGTAACAAGGGAAATAAAAATATATATAAAATCTACCATTTAAATTAATAAATGTGAAAATATAATTTAGTTTTTGTAGGCTTCCATGATAATCAACAATAATATTATAAGGAGGATCCACCCAAAAAAAATCATCATAGAAGAGAAATATGTCTAGTGGTCACACTCTAGGAATATTATTAAAAGGTAATGTGAGGAAAAATATTACAAGGAAAGTTAATGCATTATCACAAAATGATACACTATTTTTTATGAGTATAATTTAGGAGAGTAATAAAAAGTGTACGATTATGGGAAATATCCTTCAAATGAAAATAAAAAGAACCCAGTGATTCATCAAATAGATAAGAAGAAACAGGGAGTAATAAAGAAAAAATGAATAATGAGGAGAAATAAAATGACTTTCAAACTACAGTGGAAATCATGATGTGAAATATATAAATAAAATGACTCAAAACATTAAAGAATTTTTTTTGGTAAATAATGATTCATTAAGGAAATAACATTTTGTGTAAAATTCAATATTCTTTATAGAGATAAATATTGGGCTCAAATTAAATGAGGAAGATATCAGTGCAATTATAGATGTAAGAGACCAAATTCACGAGATTAACATTTTAAAAAATTATGGAATGGGGAGTTAAATGATGTTTAGGAAAATATAGTAGATAAAATTAATTCCTTCTATAATTCCAAAGTTATTGTTTTATAAAATACAATGAATGAGGTCCGAAAATGTTCCAAAATAATGAATGAAATTTCTAATGATACAATGAGGATTAGTGATTTGAAAATGGTAAAAAAATTATTTTTCTCAATTGGTATTAAATTTCAAATGGAATAATTAGTTATATCATAATTTAGAATATAAATACATACTCTGAAAAGAAAGATACAAGCCAATACATTTTTATCAATATAGATTTAAATTTTAAAGGAAAAGATATTTGGAAATAGAATTACCCAAATTATAATCCTAAAGGAATTTTTAATGTAAATTTGAAATATCCTAAGAATATAGAGGTTGACAAGAATGGAAGCAATGATGGATTTTATGAATGGATATTATAAGAATTAATTTATACATTTATATATTTTAATATTTTCTCTTCACACATGAATTATAGAAATAAACTCTTGAATGATATTCAATGGTATAATAGAGGTTGTTCCACTTTTAGAAATGTTGGATCACTCATAGTGAAAGGACTTGGATACCCCAAAATTTGCAATAATAAATTTGACGATGTAATCTATGTTTATATGAAGAGAAAACTTCAACAATGTTTTTATCAAGAATGGGATAATTTGAAAGATGTGATATTTCACAAGAATAAGAATCATAAAATGTTTTTAGTTGAGGAATAAAGATGATTTTCCAGTTATATAGCACATATTACCAAGTGTTTCATGAATAAATAAGGAAGGGGTGTGAATAAAATTAATTTATTAATGTTAATTTTCATCAAACTATATTTGATGGTATTAAGATCAAATATCGTATTTGAAATTTCCCATTATGAATAATTATAATGAAACATGTTATAGTTGTATATTATATTAATATAATGGATCTGACACTATATAAATGGAATTTTTGACAATGACTTTATATTATATAATAGATTTTTTTGATATGAAACCTAGTCCAATAGGAACTCAATATATTATAGGAAGATGTGCTTTATTACACTCTAAAATTATACATCACAAATAGATCAATGAAAGATTAGTATATTGAAACATAATAAGCCCCATATTTAATGACAATGATGATGTCATGTATTGAATAAATAATGATTTATGTTTCATACCCATTAGAAATTTGTAGTGACTGTCAATGTGTGACCAATTTCTCATTGAAATTGGTCCAACATGAAAGTTCAATCCTTATTGAAATTAAGTACCACTTCATTAATGAAAATATATAGATTGGTGATATTTTATTGGAATAATTTTCAATAAAATATCAATTCATGAATATATACATGAATCCCATGTCAATAGATTCCATCTAGTACATGACATTGTTTTTGTGTGTATATTGTTTGTTAAATTTTTTTAAATTATTATCACTATTTATCCCACATCAATTTTCGTAGTTGATGATTAAGGTGGAGAATACAAAAGGATCCCTTCTTACAAATAAAGAGACGATCTATTATTTTTTCTATTGATTATAAATAGTAGAAGAAGATGATAAATGATCAAATTATAGATATATTGAGACATAAGTAATTGTAAATTATATAATATCTCCCATATTGATTTCATTATTAATTGTATTAATAAAAATTAAAAATGGGGGATTTAATTTACATTTGAGATATTAGATAATTTCAGGCATAGTTGATCTAAATTGATAATTGATCAATATTTCATTTAAGATACACCATGTGTTGGATTTTTCTCCAAATCAATATTCATTGTTATGCTGTGGTGTTCAGATAACTTTAGTATTAGAGGCATGTTATGGATTAATTATTGAGGAAATTCCTTCATGAATATGGAATGTTTTCATGTATAATTAATAAAAAACAGTGTTTTGGTTTATTTATAATCACTTTGGTGTTTTTTGTAGACACACAAGAATGAAAGGAATGACATTTATTGTTAACATGAAAATTAGTGTATATTTTGAAAATCACACCATGGAATTCTAGAGTTAATAACACATAGTAAAAGATTTATCAAACATGAGAAGGAGTAATTATTGAGTTATTATTACATTGAAATGATGTTCTCCTATATTTGATGGAATAAATATTTGAATTGTATGATAAATATGTCATGACGGTGATAAAAGAGTGAATAAATATCACATATGATGATTATACCTCAACATAAATCTAAATGAAATGATTTAATATGACATGATAAGTATCATTTCATAGATATAATGGATGTGTTTAAATTTTTCATATCGACAATTTAATATGATAAAACTATATTTTAAATAACAACATGGAGGAATTTAGTGTCTTAATGATTTAAAAACCAACTGTTCTTGAATGGTGAGGCAATAGTACATTCCAATGTTAAATAAATCCTTCTAGATTTTTAATTACCTAATATTTTCAGGTATCAATATAATGAGGTGTTGAATTTGTCATGCTACATAAGATATGAATTCCCTTAAAGATCTGAAAATGTTATAACACCATATTGTAAATTAAAAAAAATTATGGGTATTTAGATAAATAGAATGAGTGGTTAATGTTTCTCTATATATTGAACTGGTCATTCCACATTTTACCATCCATGAATAAAATCTCGTCACAAATATTTTTATATACTATATTATATGTTAGATTTATCATTCCATATATTTTTAATTAGAGGGAAACACATCAGTAAGAGACACACTACAATTTTGGTTATGTATAAATATATATGTTGACCCAGATAGAGATGTGTGTCTGTGTAATGAATATATAATACTATAAATGATGCATCCATAATTATTATGCATATTTAGATGGTTATTGAGGATATTAACATTGGTTTAGAAAATGTCAAAATTTTATTGGCACTATAGGTATGGTATTTTAATATTTTTCATCATCTATTATACTAGTCATGCATATAATAATTTTAGTTCAACACAAACCTCTTGATACATTCTTTGTTCCATTGATAATAAATTAGAATCTGGTTAGTGGGATCTCAACCACCCCAAACCAAGAATTAGACACCAAATAATAAGGATGACTAAACCTGGTATAAACCAGTATGACAGTGTGTATTCTTTCCCTTCCAATATCACATCATCTCATAATCAAATCAACGTCCAATTAAATTATACAAAAATAGTAACAAAATGAGATTAAGAATTAATGTATTGTATTACATTGATTCACACCCCCAGTGGAGGCAATTTCTCTTGAGGTCCTTTCGACTACACCATCAACCATTGTGTTCATAATATATTTTATCGACATAAATAGTGATGTAGACAATTTTATTTGTATATATTATTCACTATTTTCATCTTTTTATTTATACATTTCAATTTTTATATGAATTAATTTATCATAATAATAATGAATTTTTCATCCTCTATAGTTTTATAATGATTTATTAATGGGGGGTAACATCCAAACCTTAACCCAATGGTTTCAGTGGGATAAGAACTCCACTAAACATTATTGAATCCACTGGAAACTAAATGTTTTTAACAAATTCAAATATATAATATATCATAACAGAATGATTTTTAATTTGATAAAATATATCCTATATGAAATAATATGTGAAAATATATTAGTATGATGCACGAATAAAATGAAACAAAAAACTAATAAGTAACATGTAATCCATAATGATCAGAGTGTCAGTAGAAAATAATGTATAATAATAATACTAAATTTACACCGACTGAAAACTAAGAACTAAATTCTTACATGAGACTCTCCAACACTCCACTAAATTGGTTACACCATGATCCTAGCTTCATCCGGAATGAATGTACCATACATATATACCAATAATAATTTAAGAGGTCTACCCTTACCTAAATCATGTTAAAAAATGGTCGTATATGAACCATGATGATATACATTGGGTGAGTATATAAGGCTAATAGAAAATCCTTCAAGACCCTCACACACATTACATATAAGTAAGAACATGTTATATCACATATTATATTAAGCATCAAATATGTTTTATATAATAAAAAATAATTAAAATATCATATATATCACACTAAAATTACCTTTCATTTAAAATCTAATTTTTACCAAAATACAAATCACACATAAACATAAAATTCTATGACATTTACACACAATCACACACATAATTCTCTCTGTATTTATATTTCAATATGTCTCTATTCTAAATAGTACATCCTGAATAGGAAAACACATGATGAAACCATGATCACTAGAACCAATTAATACCATAGAATTTGAAATCCATGTTCCCACAATTGTTTCATTAAAATTGATGATTAAACTAACAAATCAATTCACATATTCATTATGAAAAATCAACATCCAACACTAATATAATGTTCCAAAAAATCAGACACCAGCATCAATGTCCAAACCAATAAGAACCCACAGAAATTCATCTTGAACATAAATAACCCATACCATACCCAATATTATTCACATCAAATTTAAAACATTTTGAAACCAAACATCATGTATATAAGTTAAAAAATTAATTCAATCCATCATCAGAAACCTTCATTTTATGTGTATTTATAATTAAGGGAATATTTAATACCTTATAATAATAATCCTAATCTTTTAATATTAGAAATGTAATTCCATCATATTCTGATAAAAATGGGCTAGTGAGAGAGATATAGAGAGATAAGAATCATGCTTCAAATGGGATTTTCCTATAAAAACCCAACGTATTAGATTAATAAGGATAAGAGTCTCTATAAATCAACCAAATGAGAATATTATATGATAGAGCTAGTGATGAGAAAAATAATGATGGTTTCATATGGAAGAATTTTTTTAAAAAACTACATTTATGAATTAGGAAAATATCACATATAATTTTACAATATGTATCAGATTTTTCTCAAAACTAGGTGGTGTTTTCAATAGTATTACAAATAAGATAACTTATACCACAACATTTTGATTCCTATTATGGTTGTAGTTCCCTCACCCCCCAGAATCCAACCACAACATAGGGTTTTATAATATCCATTTTCCAAGAACCATGTTCAATATATGTCATGGAGGATTTTTTATTCCTGCTTCTAGCACACCTTTAAAAGTTATTTACAACATTCCCAACCACCAAAACCACTTCTATTAGGACGATATCCAAATTTCACCACATATGACAACCTCAATTTACACACCATGTTACGTAATTAACACAATGTAATAGTTATGTATTTACAAATATTATGCTAACTAGGACCACATTGGCTACATGAATATGGTCAGATCCCACACCACATTCAATAGTACACTATAGGAAAGCCCATAATGCTACTATACTACCTATTATAACCAATCACACCTACAATGCTACCTAAAACCAAAGGAACCCATCACATAAAAATAATAAGTCAAATTACTTCCACAAGTTAGTGGTGTCACAATATTTACACGAGTATTTATTTCATAGAAATATTATATTTATTTTATTCAGTATTCTTTATATAAAAAAATTCATATTTTATTATACTTTTATTAAGGGATAATAACAATTTAAATTATAGGGATATTAAGGATTCTCTAATATGTTGATATGGGAGTATAGATTACTTATCCCGAACTACATTGGTATTATTTTTTTCGTTTCAACAATGTTAAATTACATCACTTTAAAGTATTATTTGTTTTTTTCAATATTACATGTATGAAACTCAAGATTCTTATTAAATAAATATATATCTAAAATATTTAATTGATTATAATTATCTATTTAATATTTTATATTATGTCCAATATTTCATTTAGACCCTTTGTAATTTAAATCCATATTTCATCCCAAATATCATAAATAATGATTATCCCATAATAAAAACATTATTTTAAAATTGAATTTACTAAATAATCAAAATATTTTATCATTATCTCATTTCTTTTAGTGAATAATTTACTAGGATAATATTCGAGATATTGGTATTTTTCATTATTTTTATATAATTTGATGTATAAAATTATATTGTTTTAATTGTGTGTATATTTTTCCATATGATTTTATATCAATTTTTAAAAATATATATTTCTATGTATTTTATTTTCTTACTATTCGTTTTTTATGTTATGTAAAATATTTTAAATAGTGGTTTTGTTATTTATTTTATAAATTCACCAAAAAACAAGGATTTCCTACAAGAATATGTTTTAAATATATTTTAAACACTAAATAATTAGTATCAGAGTGTAGAATCTTAATTTTTAGCATCATTTAATATTTGACAATAAATGTTCATTTGATTTATCTAAATAATTTTTTGATATATATCCCTCTATACATATTATCTATGTAATTTTCTACTTGAAATAAAATATGGAAAAATTATTATTTAAATTATGTGTTCTATCTAGATAATGGTAATTGATCCCTATTATGTACGATTGAATGGCATATGATTGTTTACTCATAAGGAAATAACTAAATTTAAAATAAATATTAAATATTATAAAATATAATTTTCCAATAGTAATATATTAAATTTTATATATGTTTTTTGGATAACAGTACACATTATATTTGAGATTCACTACACCTAACTTGTGGAAGAAAATTATGCAATAATTAAAGTTTACCTCATATTACTATTGATGATCTAAAACGCTATGTTTTCAGGGATAATTCAAATTATCAAACTTATACATTTAAGATACATTAACCAAGACACTACAAAATCCATAGATTAGATCTATTGTTCCACATGACACTCATGTTTATAACATAAGGAAGGATATGATTTTTATGACTCAAAGGAAGATAAATTTTTTAAATTATATGATGTATTATAGAATTATTTTTATTAATAAATAATATCATAAAATATTTCCCACTATACATAGTAAAAATCATCATTTTCCCCTATATAAAAAGTAAATCTAGATAGAATGATATAAAAGAGATGGTTCACTAACATATGGGACTATCAATGGATAAAATATACAGATAAAATAAACATGCATAATAGAAACTACATTGTCTAATTTTATAATATAAATAAATCTATTGTGAAATTGAATAAAATTGAAGAATATTAATTCTCTAAATATTTACATTTTCATAAGATAATATAAATATAAATACAATATATTGTATTATAATATATATATATTGTGGTAGAAATCAATATTATTCCTTTATTTTTTACTATATATATTATATCTAAATATAATAGAAAGATATAAAATGTTATATTCTTTATAGAATAATTATTTATACACATAATTTATATAATAGAACATTAGAATATAAAGGAAAATAATGAAAATATAAATTGGATGATTGAAAAAAAAATTGATGAAATATCATATGATATAAATTCTTCAATATATAAATATATATATATATATATATATATTTCTAATACCTCCATCATATTCATAAAAACCATCACTAATGAAAAAAATGAGAAGATTTGTTTCAAATTTGAGTTTAATTAACATATGAAAATATTAGAATTATTATCAAAAGGAATAATGGATTTGGGGAATATTTTTTAAATATATAAAACATTGAGATCTAGATAAGAGATAAGATATTTGAAAAATAAAGGAATAACTTTTTACAAGGAATTATTTATTATGATCAAGGAATAAAATTTTTGAAAACACTATTTAGATATAATAGATACCCAAAATAGTTTTATGTAAATTGTTTCATTTTTCTGACATGTCCCTTGATTTTCTCTATAAATAAATATTTCATATATTAAAATGTTTGAAAAATTATTTTTCAATTCTAAAGGCATGCATTCTTAGTTTTCAAAACTATATACAATATGAAATATGTAATTAAATATACTTAGATATTACTAATAATGGTTCCATAGAATCAATATGAAAATAAAAATATCTACTAGAATATCATATTATGATATTCCAAATTAGGTTATGTTTTTGTATAGTCAAAGTTAGGTGGGATATTATTTGTCTTTTTTAGAATGTGGTGGCATAATGATAGTCCATCATGAAAAAAATTAGAATAATTATTTGTAAAAGATAATAGTTTAAATACATAATCATTTAGATAATTCTATAAAATGATTTTTATATCAAATATTAATTTTCAAAGAATATCATGGCACTGAAAATTTTATTCTATAGTGGTTTTAATATAAATATGAAAATATGTGATAATTGAACTATATTTCATAGGTTTTTAATGTTCTTATTGTTTATAAAATATATTTATCAAATAGAAATTTTGAATTTTTTTGAGATACCAAATATTTCAACTACCGGTATTAAAATATTTTAATCCCATACATCATTTTTATGCTTTAGTTTTTAGTGATTTTATTTATTATGATAGTCAATCAATAATATTCCATAATATATATAAATGACTATTCAAAACTTATCCCAAAAAACAACATTTATGGGATCAAAATTTTATTTTAATTCGAAATATTATATTTCTAAATATTAGATTCTATATATTTATCCTTGTATTTTTATTATGTTATTTTAAGCCTTATTATCTAAAGTGTGGCGATCATCCTAGCATACTTGGATATAATGTTATAATAAAATATATTTCATATTATCTTTTGGTTCCAAAGTGGTTATTTTTTCTGATATAATGCTAAATAATATTGAAATTTAATTATCATTATCAATAAATTAATTATAAATTCAATATATTAATTCATATTTTGTAGAAATTTTCAATATTCTATAACATTATATAAAAATATTTTATGAATTGAGTGGAAGAAACACATTATATAAATATTTAGGTCATGTAATTAAATAAAAATAGAGAATATCAAAAAAATTATGGAGCATATATATGAAAATATTAGCAAACAACCTTTTTCTCCCATGGAAAAGTTATACCTACTAAAAATAATATTTCAATATTTTCCTTTATAAAAAATTTATTTGGGTTTCACTTATTTACCAAATATTTTGTGTAAATCCAAGAGTCCTTATTCATAATTAATATTTATTCTAATTATTTACTAATATTTTCTAATTTAATTTGTTATATTTCAAAATCTGTTAGAAATATTTTTTAAAATTAGATTAAATTAATTTTAAATGTTTTAGACATTTAAAAACTCATTAATTTTATGAAACATCCATAAATAATTTATTTCTGAATCAAAAAAGCTTATAGTTTGAAATAATAAAAAATACATCCTATATTAGATTTTATATGGGTCAATTGTTTTAAAAAATCTACTTTATTAATATATTGTGACATTTTTTAACACTTCTATTTAAATAAAATTTATTTAATATATCTAATATTTAAAATTAACCTCTATTTTGATTATTTTATCATTTTAAAAAAATGAGAGATATAATATTCTTACTTATCTGTATTAAAATTTTAATTAATCTGGTGTAAATAATAAAATTTATCACCCCATTTTATTAAATATTTTATATGGGGGATAAATAATATTTTAAATGTTTATTTTATATTATTTATAAAAGTTAAAGATATGTTTTTTATTTTTCAATGGGGTGATCTCCTCATTATCAAAATTTTATTTAAAAATTTTTTAATATATAATTTTAATATATATTATTATTACCCAATCTTTTTTTTATCATAAATTGGATGAGTTTAGTTAAGACCATGAATTGATGTTTTTATTATCAATTAATTTGTTTTTTTAAAACTATGTATTGATTCAAAATTAAAGAAAAGTAATTATTATCTGTATACATGGTTGTTTTTATAAATATATCATGTCTTTTGTTCAATAAAATGGTTGTTTTGTTAGTTCATTGCACATATACCACAATTATTATCATTCGATATGACTTATTTTGTTCATAATAAAATTTTTATTTTTCTCACTAAAATACCATAAAATTGTTTTTGTGGAACAATATATGAAATGAATCAATGAAAAAGATATTTTAGGAACAGTTATTAATGAAAATAGAATTAATTATCTATAATATTAGTTATAGAACTATATATAACCCATAATCCAAGACACATATCTAATATTAAATGAAAAATATGTGGATGAATGTATTATTAATAAAAAATATTATATAAATATAAATATATAACACATATATATTTAAATCATCTACATACTGAATATCAAATTTGTAAACAGGGTTGTGTTGGATATTGTACTATGGATTATCATATCTTATTATCTCCTATAAGATACACTAACTAAGTATAAAAGATCATATTATTAAAAAATATATAAATGATTAACATAGTTTATATGTTCAAGGTCGTGATCATCAATCTAATCAAATTTACAATTTTACTATATGAAGAGTTGAAAATGTGTAAATATTTTTATTTAGTTAAAATTGAGGCTAATAATCATTAATGATTGTTAGAACCTCAAAGAATTCATTTTCTATAAATGATTCAATGATCAAATATAAGATGAATCCATAAGAACTACTAAATAATGCAATATCTAATTATTCAATTTTATACATAAAAACATTGGTCTATCTAAAGGAATTAAAGATAGGATTATCTAAAAACATAACTCAAAATGAGGATTTAAAAAACATACCTAACAATAATAGCAAAAGAGAAATTAAAATATGTTTTTCCAACTAAATAACATCTCTAACAATTAAATTTCATCATTTATATAATGTTAAATTTTGATGTTAAATCCTTTGGGAAGAACATTTTATGTTTTAACCAATGAATCTATTTCTTTAGATAAATTATGTACATGTTTACACTAACAACTACACTTTCTAATGAGTGTCACAATACAACAACCATATTTTTCATTATAATATAAATTATTATTGGTAGTTCATTTTTAATATCTACTCTTAATTAAATAAGATATATGTAATGAATCATGTTCACTATAATACCTCATTAAAGTTTAAAATAAATTCACCAATTATTCTTGATATATTTCACTGATATCATTAGGAAGTCAAAACAATATATTCATATTTTTTCCATTATTTTTTATTTTAAATTTCAATTTATATTTTATATATAATAATGACTAATCCATTGAGATATAAAATTTTCCTCCATTCATTCATTATGATTAAACGATTATTGGGGTTAAAGAAATAATCCCAATTTTATGAATATTGTACACTACATGTATTCAATTTTTCATCTATAATATTGTCTTATAATATAAAATTAGATTTAAATATTAATAATAAATAACTTATAAGAATATAAATTTTTATATAATATTTTAATAGCATTGTATATATATCTTGTATGAAACCACATTAATATTTTCTATTTTGTCATACCATGTTTACATACAATAATTTACAACATTAATTAACGTTTATAGACATTTCTTGTCTACCTCATTTAACATTTCATAAATAATATTAAATTAAAAATGTTTAAATAATTATAATTAATATCATGAATATATTATTGAGCTGTTATAACTATACTTAACTCTAATATTTTCAAATCATTTGTAAATTCATATTGTTTTACAAATATATATCTCATATGGGGAATATTAGTATAAATTTTTTAACTATAAATATTAATTCATGAGTATAATGGTATTTTATTTTTATGTATTTTTATATAAATAATATTAAAAGGTGATATTTTGTACTGTTATTATTATTTCTGAGTATATTTTAATTCCTACCTTTTTTCAAATAATTTTATTCAAAAATATACTCATGTGTTTACATTTTCATAATATTTTTTCTTTATTTAGTGTAAAATATTTTTAATAATTGGTTTAATTTTCAAATATTATTTATCTCAATTTACCCCACTATAACATTTATGATTTTCTACTGGAATTCTTATCTTATGAATTTTATAGAAAAATGATTGACTATAATGAATATAATTAAATGAAAATAGTGGTAAGTGGAGAAAAACTACCTGAAATGATACATTAATTATTAATTAATAAAATAAAATTTGAGTGGAATTTATAGTAGTAATAAGAGTAATATTTTTTGGATGGTTCTTCATCTATTTATGGATGTTGGAAATTGTTGTATAAATTTAAAAATTGTGTTTATTGGGGTAATGAAGTCATTGGGGTAATGTTTTTATTGGGATATGTTAGATCATAGGGTATGTTTTTTATGGGCCTAATGGAGCCATTTGGGTAATGTGTATGTTGTTTTAAAGAGGTTTTCTAGGTTAAGTAGTTGAAAGAGTAATATACCCACTATTTTATTTATTAAATAACAATTATATCATGAGATTTATAGTCATAGGTTCTTATTAAGAATTAAATATAAGTTACCACATATGTTTACATTATAATATTATAATTAATGACAAATTTAATCATTTTTGATGGTCATAAAAAAGCATTAATAGTGAGTAAAAATTAAAGTAATAAAATTTTCATATTTTTGTATAAGGGATGATAATGGAATTGAGTAATTGAAAAAATCCCACATGAGCTACATTATTATAGTGATGGGAAGGATTTAGGATCACTAGAATCATAAATTAAGTAATCAAATGAAGAACACCAACAAGTATGATAGGGAGAAATTTATTAAGTGAGAAGTTCATGATAATGGAGATCACTATGAGATCTATGTTATCTGAAACCACATATATGAATACCATCATTTAATTCCTTTCCATTAAGGATTATTAGGATTTATTAAAGTTTTATGTTACTAGTTAGATGATTTTTTTTTAATTATTTAGGAAATAAGTATATTTTAAATAATTCTAAATTGTTTTTATCATATTTCCTTATTCTTGATTAAGTTCATATATATATTTAAAATTTAATATTATAATTTAATATTAAATTAATAACATATATAATGTATCTCAATATGATATATTTAATTTATCTAAAATGGTTATTATTATATATTTTGTCAAGAATTAATTATGATGGTTAATAATTAAATATTATATAAATGCTATGAAAAGGGGAATGATATACTTGAGGCTTAGTGTTTGAAACATTATAACTATAAGTATTCATCCTTTTATAATACTAATGAATAATATAATATAAAAGTATTATGAAAATTTAATATTATATATTGTAGTTGAACTATATAAATTACCGTAGTGGGATTGAAACTATTACTACAATGAAAATATTAGAGGTATTACAGTGGACACTATTAAAAAGTTATTACTATCAATATAACATAAAAATGTAACCTAGTTTCATGTAACCTACTTTCTAAAAAACCTTACCATCACACCCAAATTATCATTACAGAAAATTAATGTGTATTTTCATTGACCATAGGCGGGATCAGGTTTCTAGGTTAACATACATCAAATGATGGGAATGATTTACTAGTTATAATAAATAAGAAATAAATTAGAGCCCATATTAATTACTCAACTATGAAACCCAAATACATTTATTTATGAAAAAAATCATAAAATTACATATGAAAATTATTATACAAATAGTAAAAAAGACAATAAAAAAAGTACTCTACTATATACACATGTAACATGACTACTATTAATGTAATCCCCTATATAGATCTATAACCCTGAACATGGTCCGCCCCTATGAAACAAACACATCATTTACACATAATATAAAAAAACAATATAACTACATAGATATATGAACCTATGAGTTTATATATATGATTAAATCCTAGTTGGATACCTCTAACATTTTATTCATTTTAATCCCCATGAAATCTAATAAATTATTGTTTGAAATAGAAAATTAAGAATGTTCAATTATAAATCTGATGGAAACAGGTTGGAAAGGATACACATTTCATAATGTTTGTTTTTAATGTCAACATAATATCCAAGAGACTCTAAAATATACATGTATATATATAAAGTTGTAAATACATATAAATTGTTAACAAAGATCATTTCATGGAATCTTGGAACACTACCTACAAGAATAAGGTATGGGAAGTATAGGAAAATCATATTCCTTATAAATATAATATATTTATATTATACTATCCAAATAATAAACCAAAAAATACTCAATGTCAGTAGTTGTTGAATAATATAAAATAGAGGGAAAACACCCAATGGAACTTACCATATTATTATCCAGAACTGATACATCCTAGAATGTATGTAAAATAAACTATGGTTGATGATAGGTTGTAAATAATGTAACATTAAAAGAAAACTTGTCACTAGAGTCCCTATTTTCAACCCAAAGTATTCAAATGATGTTTTAGAAATAAATGTGATAAAATAATTCCAAAAAGGTACATAATATAAACACTCATATCACCCCCAAACACCATTAATGAAAATTTTACATTCATAATTATTCATCACACTTAAATAAAATAGTTTCATAAAAATAAATCACAATAATTCCAGATGGGATAAACTATATAATTATCACTTTACTAAAATGAAACACATCTTTACCCATGGAAGTCCTTATAATAAAAAATTCATCAATTATATTAAAATTATTACATATCCCTCTATGAAATATACACCATTTATGACATTATAAATCAATTTTTTTTCTTTTTCAAAAAACCCTTTGAGTAAACTAATTTATCAAAATAAATTATTGTTGTATGATATATAAGCCTTCTATCAAAACAAAAAATGTTATTAGTGATAACTTCAATTATAGGTTATTTTGTAGTATTGATGAGAGTTCAATTATGAATATGATTATTTCTCACTCTTTTTCAAAGATATCATAGTTTTAAATTGGATAATTATCAAATCTTATATCCTGATTCAATCACATTTTTCATATTGTTTAAATGTTTTACACTACTGGAACCTTTTTCTACACCAATGGTTTGAAACCATAGGTATAGAATAAGAAAACATTGGTATATAATATACCTTTGGTTTCCCAAACTCTTGTGTGTAATTGTATGGGGATAGGTGTATACTAACAATTATTTATAAATAATAGGTTTAGGAAACACAATATTCAAGTATACTATTGTGTTTTTAAAACTGTTGGGATATATTTTTACTAACAGTCTGTAAACCATTGGTTTTGGAAATATTTCATGTATCCCAAGGGTTTTATAGAACCATTGGTATATTCTAATTTCCAAAATCATAAACCAATGGTTTTAAAAACCATTGGTAAAGAGTATTACTAAGGGTTCCATTTAAACCATTGGTGTATTGTAATTTTCAATTGTATTCCAATAGATTATAAACCATTGGTATTTATTACTACAAAATTACATACAACAGCCTCCCCTGGTTTCCCATAATTTTATGAAACCACAAACATAACAAAAAATAGTATACTATGTTATGTATAATACAATATAATAAAATGAATGATTTATTTTACTAAAAACACCACATTATAATACAATTCCACTCTAAACTACCACACCTAAAAGAACAACATGCGATTTCACCTCAATGGTTATATGTATCCATGGAAAGTGAAACATTCTAGATATTTAAACGGAATGTTAGTTAGAAGTGAGGCCTTGGGGTTTGTTTGAATATTCAGTTCTCATAATTGGGAATTTTATATACTGCGATTCAAATGGCCTTGTGAGTTTCATCAAGATCTCTTGGGAGTTCCATCATTTGAATAGGATGTGAGGACCAATGAAATTTGTTCATGGTGTGTTTACTAAAATCCTATTTAAATAACTGTTTTGATTTTTATTGAAATTATTTATTTTTTAGTTTCAAAGATGTAGTTCATTAGAAAATCCTTACAATCATTAGAATCATTGGAATGGGTGGATGCTCAGAAGGTTGTATGGGTGGGAGTAGAATCTTCAGAGTGGGGTTTTGGTGGCATGCTAAAAAAATCAGTTATATATATCCATCAGGAAGTTGACTATGTGAGTATGGGAAGAAATTGGCTTATCCAAGGTGGACCAATTCCCCCTATACCTCAACTAGACACATGATGGATGTAAAATAAGTTCAATTTAAGGTCGGGTAACCAATACAACCATACATGGTACTTGGTATGCGATGAGGGTACCTTTTAAAATAGGATAGTGGATGTATTTTTATTGTTATTTTATTATGATTTTCGAGGAAATGTGACTCAAAGGAGGGTCATTAGCCGGTCCCTCCTATATGTCTTCTCACATTGGGAAACCCTTGATGGAGTGTGTTTTATATGACTCTTAAACATAGTTTTGAAGTCAATGAATTTTATTATTTCCTTATTTATTCTTCCTTACTGTTTAATGCCAATTTTCATTGTATCTATGATATAGGTACAATGATTATTCCACCAGATCATTGTGAAATCATCCCCATCAATGAATTATTTGTATGCAGTGTATAGAGTATATTATAAGATGTTGAAAAAACATTTTTAATCTCCATTTTATGTTATAATTCTTATTGAATTTAGTTTTTATATTTTATGTAATTGGATAAAATTGATAATTTTTCATTTTTTAAGTGTTAGATATTTTCCATGTGGTGGTTTTGAGAATGTGTAAAAGACCTTGAACATATCATTGGTCATGGTTCGGAATGGTGTAGGCTACTATATGATATTTCATAAATTATTTAATATGTCTTCAATTGTGTAATTATTTATAATTGTTAAAATAAATTTATAAATTAATTATCAATGTTTTTTAATTAATTCTTAGATTCCTTGGATTGATATAGGGCCTCAAGATGTTGTTTTTACTTGTTTTAGGCTTGGTAGGCAGTCATATGATTTGGATTTAAGATAATAACTACATTAAAAAGGTTATTGTCCCTGTAATATTTAATCATATAGAAGATTATGCATTATTAAAAATGTATACATGTGGTTTATGGAATTTTGATTCATATACTAAATGAGAGAACCCTGCTTAGGGATATAGGGTGATTTTAATCCACCATGACATGGAGAGTTTTCTCCATAGCTTACAAACATACATAGAAAGACTCTGTGGATATTCAATAAGGTATATAGGGTACTACAAGATTTTACAAGAGTCCTAAAGTAAAAAAATAAATATTGATAGGAGTTTTGGATAGCCAATTTAGGTCTCGAGTTGGGATAGTTAGAACGAATGACAGGCTTAGGGCCATGGGAAACAAGTGACACAGTTGTACAACACACTTACGATCTGAATGACCACATGAGGGTAGAAATAAGATTTAGGAAATTTGGTTAGAGGGATAGGTCTTTAAGATATTAATGTGGTAAAATTTGGGGTAATGAATTTTTATGAATAACTTAATAGCTCTCATAAGTGAAATATGTTATAGGACATAGGAGGGTGTTATGGGGTTTTTTTGATGGATTATCATGAAGTATCCCAGGGGTATGGTGAGAGAAATATTAGGATGGTCCTTGGATAGAAGGATTAGATTATGATGATGGTATTAGAATGATAATGAGACCCATGTTATTGTGTCTAGGATCAAATAGGTACTAAAAACTATGGGATAATTGTGGGTTGAGTTAGTATTAAAGAGTAGTAACTGAGTAGGGTTTCAATAACCTAGTAGATTACCTTTCATGAATGGTGATGATTTTAATGGGTTCAAAATTTCATCTTCACATGTAAGAGTATATCTTAATGTTATTGTCCTATGATTTTATCATAGTGATGATACATTATTAGAGATATGAGGCTTCGTCAAATTGTATTTCAAGGAAGGCTCTTATACTCATGATATAGAGGTAGTGGGCCCTATTGTTTCATCGTAACTTTCTGAAACTATACTAGGAATGTGCTATGTTGATGAAAAAACAATCACACTCACTAAAATTTAGTATATATCCACTTTTAAGACAAAATCAAGAATGTTATTGTGATCCTCAATCCCAATAGTACCTTAGGAAATGATGGTTTCTTTGAAGTCCCACACCCCCACCCACTCTTGAACACCCCGCCATCCTCCTTGGTGAATCCACACCCCCTCCCAACCTGCACACCCCCTCCCCACCTACCCAGCCCATCCCACCCAACCTGGACAAACACCCCACTGGACACCCTCCCTCACAACATAAAACTTATACACCCCCTCCCCACCTGCACTACCCCCACCCAACCTGCATATCCCACCGCTCATCCCTAAACAACCCCCCCCCCCCCCCCGCATTCAGAGCCCATCGCCTCCACACCTTCATCCCCCAACACACAAATTTTAAAATATATATTATTTTATTATCTCAAAGGGAAACCCCCACAATCATTTCAATAAAACTCTTCTAATTCATTTGAAAATAACTTCTTAAAACATGTAATGTTCAACACCTCACCTTAAAGAAATTTCTTCTTTAAAACATAGTTTCCACTCCATAAAAAATGAAATGAAATCAAAATCTATTACACACTATTGAATACATTTATAAATGTATCAATATAATTTAATATGTTTTTATAGAGAAATATAATCAATTTAAAACTTAAACACTTCAAATTAAAAAGAGACATAGTTTCTTCTAATCTCACAACACGTTTTAATATGTATAGATCTCCACGATTGAACCCTCTACATGTGAAGCCTGTGGTTAATTATAATTGTGTGGGTAAACCCTAAAACACGTAAAAAAACTCAAAAAATTTAATATTACAATACAAATATCACTAGTTCATGGAATGTCCCAATATATGCTATGATAAAACAAGATAATCAATAAAATAATGCTAACCAATGGCGAGACATGAATCAATGGATAGACTTAAATCAAGGGTGTAGAGAAATTAAATGAAAATTGCCAAAATAAATAGAGAAAAAATATGTAATAGAAATTCAGTCACAATAGGTTATCAAACATAAAATCATTGTAATATTAGTCACATAAAATCATGAAACATCAAATCTTAGTAATATATGTAAAAAATGTAATAGATCAACCTTCCCCTCATCAATATCACTATCATCACCATCATCATCAACCTCATTTATGTCCTCATCTATTTCCCTATCATCATCCCCACCCTTATCTATATCTAAATCCCGATCCTCATCCCCATACCCATACAAAACCTCCTCCTAACCCAGCACCTCACCCTCATCCTCAACATCATCCTCCTTCTCTCCCATTTTCTCACCATCATACTCACCCTCAGCCCCTTCCATGCCATCAACATCGCCATAAACATTTCCTAGAACAACATCATCTCGACAACCACAATAACTTTTTCCTGGTGCACTATATAATGATTTCATGGATGACATATATGAATCATAAGCCTAACTGGTCTCCAGTGGAATTGATGGGCATAAAACATGCAGAAATTTCATGAATTCATCATTTTCCCTTTCTGCTTTTTCTTCCACCTATGTGACCATTTTTCAGCCTTTTTTTCTCGTGCCTTAACGATTTCCAACTCGATGGATGTAAGAATAGTGCCTAAAGAGAGCCAATACAGTGCCGATACTATAAACATTACTGGTCGATAGTGTACTCTTCAAGAGTTCTTATCTTACAACACCTCATGTAAATGATCATTTGGTCCAGATTGTTCTAGTTCATGGGAATGAAGATCCTCCAAAGTAGTATGTCACAAATTTTAATATATTATTAAGTAAAAAATTAATATTAATATTATAAAAAACTCAAAGTACAACTTACAATATGCTTTTGTTTTTCAACATTAACATCACTTCTATCTTTTTTCTTTATTCTCGAGAAAAACCATTTTTCTCGAGGCACATATCCTTCAATATTCAATGTCCTCGTCTGCAATGAAATTGAATATTGGAAACAATAATTTAAAATAAGTTATAAATAATTAATTTCATAGCTAAATTTATATAAATATATAATTAGAAATTTAAATGATTATGGAGGAATCAGTAGAAAGTGCAAGTACTAAAAAAAGTAAACAATCAAACATGCTTCCTCTCAAGAACTGACATCATAGTATTCCCTAAAGTGTGAAGGTATTTATTAGCCTAAAGGTTTTGTTTTTATAGATGATTACTAAATAAAATTTAATAATAAAAATGATAGTAATAATGAAAATCATGAAAAATTTCATTTATAAAGCTCAAATTTGATTAATACCTTAAACAAGTTAGTCATCCAATGTGTAATTAATTTTGGATATTGTTCTACCATTTAGTAATCCATGATAGGTACTGCGTATGACTCTATGCCAAATCTAATAGGCCATCCAATATACAACTCATGTTTGTAGCCTCTCTAGGGATTACCTAATTCATGTAGATGTGATGACCACTCACACTCGTCATCGGGGAAATTAAACCAAAGCTAACAAAAAATATAAATATATATAAAAAAATTATATATTACATGAAATCCATCTGATATTTTCTCCAATATATCTTCCCAAGAATTATCCTAGATTTTATTTGGAAAATGTCTCTATGATAGAGGGCTTACAGTAATGATGTTAGATTATTTTGCAAGCGTCACAAAAAAAACTCTGACACTACTACCCTGTTTTTTCTACCATTTAGTTCTCTTCATTGTAGTCCACAATTAATTATGTTTAGTGGTTCCACAACTCATACTTGCATGTATTCCCTCTCCCCCGCCTACGATCATTTTACATATCTGTTTTGAAATATAAAAAAAATTCATTCAATACATGTTATAATGAAAATAAATTACGATTCTAGGGTACAGTAAATATTATTATGGAAATATAATCAATGGGAGCCATTGGATCCATAAAAACACAAGTAATTCCCTTAACAGGTTGAGTGGGTCCTAGTCTATGCTCTGAATGCATAGATCTTGTTGGATCAAGAGTCAAAGATGATGGAATATTGAAGCTGTGAGAGATGGAAGTAAAAGTTAAAGAAGAAGGCAAAAATGGTTGGTCAAATGAATGATATGGATGAGGAGTGGGAATCATCATTAGATACTATAAAGGAAGGTGAGGATACTCACATTAAAAGCATAGTGAAAACATGGGAGGCATGAATAAACAATCTGTCCCTAATGAATCACCGAAATCGGAATGTGGGATATAGGGTATGTCATTAGGAGGGGAAGGGACTAATCAGGTACGCTGACTATAACATCTTGCTCTCGTACCATCCTACCTTGTACCACCGGCCTGAGAACTGGGAACACTACTAGGATTTTTATTAAATAACTATTTATTGAGTGGTGGATCCTACAAAAAAAATTACATATAAATTAATCAAATGATATTATATGTTATTTAAATAAATATATATATACTTGTAATAAAAAACTCACGCCAGACATTTGTTGATGAATACCCATCTCATCCATTTGACGGTTGTTTTCCTCCACCCTTTTTCATCACATATCTTCAATATGTTTCATTTCATGCATTTGAAAACAAATATGGAAGTAATTAGAAAATTATTACTAATTTTTAACACAAAAAATAAAATATATGTGAGGGGATAGAAAGATTCATTGGTTTTGAGGTCAAGAATCAATGGTCCACAATGCATTGAAATGTTAAATGGTGGTCTTAGAGTAATAATAATTTTATAAATGGTCAATAATTCATTGAAATGTTAACCATGTTATAAATATTGGTTTTTTAGGTTTGAATACTATTAAATTCAAAATTATAAAATGAAACTCAAATAATGATTCAACTAATATTGAAAAGTCACATTAATTTCAAGTCAGATATAACAAATTTGTATTCAATATTAAATAAATTTGAATAGTACCATCCTTAATAACCAAGGATGAGCTATACCAAAATAATTTATAACATGGATAGATGATTCAATATATTTCCCACAACATCTTATGGTTCACAATCAACTATGACAATTGAGCTGTTGGAGTCATCATAAGTAATAAATGGATTGGTTCCAATGGAAGAAGCGATGGTCTTAATTCTTTCATAAACATCATCAAAATCATGTTTTGGAATTTCAGAAATAATTACCAAAATTGGTTTATGAGATTATCTTTGAAATAAAAAACCAGTTTCATCTATGATGCCAATACATATGGTTAATCGGAATATATAGTGTGAGTCATTTCAATAAATCTAAAAATGAAATCATCAATAAAGGTTACATGTCTCGTCATTGAATTAAAAATTTATAATTTCATCATCGTCACTCCCAAATGAGAGTAAAAATCCGAAATTATTATTTTCTCAATGACTCTATAATAAGCTACATTTTCAAATCAAGGTCTAGTATCCCATGGACATGCATAATAGTATGTTATATAATCCATCACCACACTATCATGTTGTGTTCTCATTTTCCTCAGTCATTTGATGATAATAAATATGTACACATTGATAACGATTTCTCTTCATTCACAAGCCACGATATTATGACCAAAAGGCAAAGCTCTTATTTCCTCACACATAGAGTCTATAAGAAAACTCAATACCTGAAATATAACCAAATACTAAAATTAATTAAATAGTGATTTTAGTTATTTATTATAGTAATAATTCTACCATCAATTTCAACCATGTTAAAAACTCTTTGCTATGAATATTCTCTCTCCTTCTCACAGGTAATGAAATGTTCTTTCTATTTATCATTTCGTTTTGTTCCCTGAAGATATAAATAAATTTTTTTAACATAAATTCCAAATTACACGAGAGATGATTAGATATAAATGTTTCATTTACTTACATGATATATCCATCGAACAAATAATAGTTCAAAAAACACTCATTGATTCTCAATCTCTCTTCCTTAAAGGCTTAACATCGTCAATGTATATGATTCAGTAATTCCGCCTGTTTGAGGAAGTTATAGAAATATGGGTTCAATTTTTGACAATTTGTTCTTCTTCATTTCACATTCATATATTCATTCTCATAGTAATATTAGACAAATACATTGAATAGAAATCTATACATTCTTTAACCATGTAACCATTTAGGATAGAAAATTCCAGATGATTCCAATTCTGGACATAAGATTTCAATGTGTACATATTTTTTCAATTGGATACATTCAACAGAAAGAAAAAATCCCTCTGAGAAGTAATTTTGTTGGAAGATGGATAGTCAAATGCAACATGCATTTGATAAAATTTGGAGGAAATATTTTCTCTTACTCACACAAAATTAAGAGTATCATTGCCAATATTTTTTGCACGAAAGGCTTAGGAATCATCATAGGACAGAGATATATAATCAAATGGAAAAACCAAATAACTAACACCATTATATTATTGGAAGAAAAGATGATGTATTTCTATTGGATTCAACTCATACAGATGGATGTGGTAATCATGAGTCTTCATATATTTCATCTTCAACTCTCTTCTATTGATTTTTTTTGAAATATTTCTTGAATAGTCCTCATGAACAATAATAGTCTCTATTTCTTTAAGAAATTGTTTTTTTTTCAATAACTTTCTTCACATAAGATGCATGTGGAACTTTCTATTTATTTTCACTTATACACATAGGGGGTATTCTATTTGGATTCCCTAATCCACCAAGTCATGCTAAGATCAGAAATCATAATTTTTTTTATTCCCATGACATTTAGAATAATTGAAAGCAATATTTCACCAATATTATTTTCGATGAGAATTGAATCTTTGATATTTCATTAAAAATTGGTCGACCAATATGATATCTTAAAGAAGATACTCCTCTTCTTCTAATTGTAATAGGTAACACTCGAAACATTCGTTCTCTTTCTATATTTCACTTCACCCTTCGAAGAAAAAAACTAAAATCTTTCAATTAATTAAATACATCAGTTCTAGATATAATCTGAGGTGGACCATTGGTCTCCATGGTATTTTGATATCATTAATGATTGTTTCTATATGGATGCCCAATTTTAAAAAATCACCAATGTCCCATAAAACTAAAACTATGCATATATTTCAGTCTTCTTGATTGAGTATTCTTTATACAAAATTAAATGATAGTTTTCCCTTCCTTCTCCATCCATAAATCATTTCATATGCCAAAAAATCATTGATATTCCTCAAAAGCGCATCACACATATGAAATATTTCTTTTAAACATGCATCGTATGTGCGTACACCCACACCCCAATGAACATTCAACTCTATTATTAAAGGTTTAATGTATACATCTATATCATTTATGGGAACATAAGGTTCAAATATAACTATAATCCTGACAATGAAATGTTTTTCATACATAATTGTGGGAGAATGTTTTAAATTTGTATGAAAACCTCTCATGTGATGTGTGAAGCAAGAATAATCGTAAAAAGATTAAAATTTTCACATGAAATACCCAACCTCATATTATGCAGGTCAGCTACAAAATCCAGATATCGAGGTCAAATCTCTACAATAAAAATCTATCTGTAGGTTAAACCATTTCCTCATTATTCTACTTTCTCTCTGTATCATGTAATCAATTTATTTTTATATTTCATCAAACATGAAATGATTCTAGAGTCTTGGGAACAATGGAACATTCCAAATTACTTTCTATGTCACACAATATGGTGTTTCATTAGTTTCTAGCTTCCATTGGTATGTTCCATATTTGATTCAATCATTCCATTCAACAGATTCCTCCAAAAATAAGTTTCAATATTTCAGGCAAGCATGAATATAGTTTTTTTAAAATACATTTTCTTCAACTAACTTCAATTTCATATAGTGGAGTGAGGAAATATCTGTATCATATGTAAGTATTTACTTCATGAAATTAAGAATTTAATCAATTATAGTATTATAAATCTCATATATGTTTTTCCTGTGAAATAATCGAATTAAAAATTCTATATTTTTTTTACATTGTTGATATACTCGAGTTGTCGCAAGAACATTGAATTTTTTTTCACTCTATCAACATCATAATTTTCATTAGGCACATCATGTGCACCTATATCAATGTCTTTTTGTGTCGTCATCCATTCCTTCTCTTGATAATCAATATATGGAAACTAGTCATATATCAAATTATCTAATCCATTACTCTTATCGGGATCATCAACATTTTGAGATTCCATTTTCTCCTCATTGTGAAACCACACATAATAGTTTGTTTGAAATAAAAATTTGGTTATAAGTTAGCTATCTTCTTTATGGCTCAACTAAGGCCTTCAAATACAATTATAACATGGGAAGTGTTTGTGAACACGATCTCAATCACTATCGTATGAGAAATAAAAAATGTTCTATAAATTATTTGTAAATATTTTTGAGATCCAATCACTTTCATAAATCCAACTTCTAACCATTATGTAAGATTTTATTATCATTTATTTATTGAAAATAATTTTATATGATTAAATTTCAACTGAAAATATATTTATGTAACTAAGAATTCATAACATTAAATAAAACCATAACCGTCACAATATGAATATTCATATTGAAATATAGTATTGAAAATTATAGTATTGTATCAACATCGATAATAGACTTTGTAAGAGAAAACAAAATAACACATTTTGGAATAAAAAAATGAGGTTTATTTCAAATATAGAACATAATCCTCTCCACATGATAGTATCCCACTACTAAGAACATTTATTAAAAAAATGAACGATAACATGGACCTTGTTTTACATGATGTAAATAAACACTAGGAAGTCCAGGACACCACCAGCCTCTATTATAGTAATTCATGTGAAATATATGTAAAAATATGGAATAATGAGTATTGAAGTAAACAGTTTTAAAAAATAATAAAAGTAATAAGTAAATGATATCAGGGGTAAATGTTAGGTGAATTCCATATCAGGTTGGTTCTGTATCCTAGGACATGAATTTCGAAAAGTCGTGAATTATTACCAAGTTCCTCACACATGTCACTTCTCTCAAGGGAATCCCATATGTCACATCACTAACAGGCATCACACAAGTCACATAGCCCATATGACTTGCACATATCACTTCACCCAAATTCCTTTTGGAATTAACTTCCCTTTATGTAATCCATCATTTGAATTCATATATTAAGAATGCGTTAAAGAGTTATAAAAATTGTGGATTTACATCACCAAAGCTTGCAAAACAGTACAACTATAGTTGGGACCATCGGGTAGAAATCAACATTTATAGAAATTATAGGGACCCACATGTCAAAAATACATAGATATCTGTAAAAATAAAAAATTTAAAAAGATATTCATTATAGGGATTACTGTTAATATTAAACCAAATAAAGGGAATTAATCATATTTGCTAATATATGGGGACCAATGAAAACGAAAAATGAAAAGTATGTTTAAAGGAAGCCCTAATAGGATTACTGGTTTTAATTAATTAATAATTATTTTCTAATAAGAATATTTGTAACGTTTTTATGTCATAAGTGCCTCAATATTTAATAATACATACAATATTATTTATAAAAAAATTATTTTTCGTTAATCTCTTAAAAACCAAACCATTATATAAAAAATTCAAAATGTAATTGTTGGAACTCCCTTTTTGAAGAATGAAATTTGTTTCCACAGTAAAAAACCTCAAAATATTAATATGAACATGAACATGTCCAATCAGAGAAAATATAGAACCCCAAAAATAGTAATACTGTGTAAAATTCCTACAAAAATTAGTGATGGTGTCCATGGTTCAAGAAGGGAAATTTACTGTCTATGTGTATGCTGATGTTTTTGAAACATGAAAATTTCACATCTAAAACCCATAAATTGTGAGATATTGCAGTGGATGAGGAAATAAACATGGTATATAAAAATCAAAAATATATGTAGGTTGAATCTGTAAATCCCCCACCCCACCCCCTCCCCCCACTGATAGTCCCCCCTTCTATAATTCCCCCACCCACCACCCCCACCCCTCCCCACACCCACCCCTATAGTCACACCCCATGTACAGCCCCCCTAACCCACTACAGACCCCATGTATCCCCCCATCCACCAACCTACACATAGCCCCACCTACCCCTATACAACCCCCCCCCCACCCCCGCACATCCCACCTGACCCACTATAGGCCCAACCCCTTTCAGCTCCCACCCCTATAACCCCCACCCTTCAATGTCCCGCCCCCTCACCCCTTCTCGTCACCCCCACACACCACCAGCTACTAGTCCCCCTCCCCCAACATGTATGCATCCCCCCCACACACAGTCCCCCTAACCCACTACAACCCCTCACCCTCTGCAGATCACATAGCCCCAACCCTCCATGTCCCCCCACCTCCTGATCCCCCTCCCCCCTACCTGCACACATACCCTACCCTTTCGTGGTATCCTCAAAGAAAGGGAACTCACTAAAAACCATGTTTATGTTAGTGACATGATTAAATATATACCCAATTGTAAATGATTCATCCAACTCATACATACTCTATTTACATGATATTAAATCCTTACATCAACTACTGAAGATATACAAGATTAATTAGTTTGTGATGTGTCTATAAATCCATTTTCTATTTTTCTATTATTCATCATGAAAATAAACTTTTCAAGAGATAGTAAACATATATCATTTCTACCAATGAGATAGATAATACATTCCACTTCTAGTAATCATCCTGTAAATCCACATTCCCATATTGATGAAGATTTAATAGTTTAAAAGAAAACCATGGATCTGATTCCAAATTTGAGTTATACTGGTTAATTGAAAATTTCTATCAAGTATTGTGATTCACATAGATGTTGTGGAGTAAATAAGAGAGGGAGATTTTTAAATCAATACTACTCCACTAATTTGAGTAATTACTCAGGATTCATTTCAGGGTCAATGTATTATTTCTATACTCTTATTATATCTCATGGAACAAATGAACACATGGAAAAGAGTGAGTTAAAATTAATTGAATTTAATTGCTTCACAACATGTGGTCCTAGCCCAATATATATGGTAAACAAAACTTTTTTAAACAATCAACCAACTATATCTCACTATGATAACAAATAATTAGGTTACTTAATAAGGTTAGTTAGTTAATATAGGTTTGGATCACTTCTGAAAAAACATCTTCACCATCAAATTCATAAAAAATCCATTATATCCTCTCTTGGTTCCTCCTTTTCCAGATAAACAAAAACAACTTCACCCTCAAATTCAAATGAACAATGATCAATAGTAATAATCTATTCCTCCTTCAGTGTATCAATTTAGGCTACCTATACAGGTCTCATTATCTCGCATTATGTCTTCTCTTCCTCAACAATGCATTAAGGTAAATATCACATTCATAAATAATATCCTGATTATATTTCAAAATTTAAACAATGTTTTTTGTCGATCATACATGAAAAATGAAATCATGTATTATTTTGACAAAAAATAATTATCTTTTCATAATAAAAAATAGAATGTAAAAACATGAGATATAAACTAATATACATTTTATTTCATTGAAACCAAATGAAAAAATCTAAAATTAAAAGACTTATATGTTCCAATTTTTAGTGGAAGAAGAAATATTACTTCAATGAAATAAATATTTCCAGTTATAATGTAAGGTTAGCACCCACGAGAGCTAGTTATGAAGTACGGTTCGGACCATTGATAGATCTTGTTTAGGGAAAGAGATATGTTATATGGAAAAGATTAGTTCTGGAGAACGTAATGTTTCTAGGTTCTCTATCCCAATAGTTTTTAAAAACCATTGGTATAGTGTGTATATCCCAATAGTTTGAAAACCCATTGTTTTATATAAGTATAAAAATAATTGTATCCCCATAGTATGTATAAACAATTGGAATACCAATACCAAAATATATCTCTACCCAGCGGTATAAAAAATCTGTTGGAATAGCTATATAAAAATCAATCGTACCCAACAGTTTTATAAAACTGTTGGGGTACCTGTATAAAAAAAATTCTACACAAATTATTATGATAAATCTTTGGTATACCTCTATTAAAATCATAATACATAGGATTATACCAACGGTAACATAGAACTGTTTGTATAAGAACCTTATACAAACAGTTATTCTAAATTGATAGAATATATGTCATGGTATAGGGGTATTTCAATGAGTGTAATTTTTATAATTATTTTATAAACGATTCATTAGTTACTATATTTTTGTGTAATTTTTTAATTTTCCATGTTTTATGATGAATATATTTCATAGTCAGTCTTTTTTTAATCATGTTTTCATATTCAAAAATCCATGTTTACAAATCCCAGATTATTACTTACACACATATTGATTCATTCATATATATATATATATATATATATAGTCATGTTTATATCAAACAATAATCATGTTTACAATGTCCAGATTAATTCTTATTAATGAATAGAAAAAGATCATATAAAATATTCAACTTTTTAAAAATTAAACAATGATACATATGAAACAATAAATGATTATTTTTAAGTATATTTAAAAATAGTGGCTTTGAAAAAAATATTTTATCATTTTAATAACATCTTGATAATAAATTTTTAAATAAATTTGATTTAAAAATTTACTTTGACAAGTGGAAGATTATTTTATATATTTTATTAATTTATAAAAAACATTTAAAATTTTAAATTTCTATGTGAAAGGATTGTTATTTTTTAATGAATGATTTGTTCTGTAAAAGTTTTTTCAATCTATAAACTATATTTAGACAATATATAAATGATATTTACCATTATTAATATTTTTTTATTACCATGGATACCTATGATATATTATAATGAAATAAAATTTTTAATAATATAAGTGACTCAATAAAGTGAAAATTATCAATTAGAATGTGATATTTGAACTTGATAAAAAATAGAAAACGTCTTTGATCATTAAGATACATTATAGGAAATATACTGAAAATATTCATGAAAGTGAGAAAATACATGAGGGATATAAAACATTTTGAGATATGATTTACTACGTGATAAAAGTTATACTTTTTACTTCCATTCCGTCTATAACTATAAGAAAGAATCAATATTTGATCAATTTCTACATAATTGATTAAATCTACATCAAACTACATCATCTTCAAAAATATAAACATCATTTTTATTATAGTTTTAAGTGTTTTATCACCACATTATTTTGTTTATATTTTTTATCATCAATTTATGGTTCTCATAATTAATAAAAACGTCCAAGTATTTTTTATACATCCTAAAAAGGTTTTTATTTGGGTTGTGACTCATAAAAAATAATCTATATTTTTTCATTTTTTTAATTTGTTTATATAATTGTAGTAATAGTTTGGGTAGTACCTTAGGATGAGAAAATTTATTATGTCTATAAAAGGATATATTTCCACTCCAATGTTTTGTTTCTATTGAGTACCACACTTATTTCCAAGTAGAGTATTCTGAAATATAGATATACAATCATATGATCTGAAAAACTAGAAAATTATCATCCTCATTGATTAATTTTTTCATAACATATACACATTACATATGCCACATTTATTAAAACTATTATATATTATTTAATTTTGTTTTTAATATTTGATATCAATAGGGTTGTAATAATATATTTAAAATATTTAAATGCATATTCACCCCAATTTTCGCCATATCAAAAACATACACTAGTCTAATAATTTTTATTAGATCTTCATTGAATATTATATATGTTTTTTTTATTATAATATTCTCTCTGATAACCTATATATCAAATACCTAATATTCAATGGAATATTATTTTTGTAAGATAGAAGGGATAAAATTATATAATGGTTGGATAACAAATGACAACCATAATTTTTTGGGAATGCTGGTTATTAGTAAGATGGAATAATGGTATGCTTGAGGAATTTATATATTTACCAACATACGTTAATATTGAAAAATATAAATTACCAAATTCGGAATTATATACTCAGATAGGTAACCATGTATAAATGTAGGTTTTGAATTGAAAATATATAAATAAATTATAATGTGTTATTATTTAAAAAACATTTTCATGTATTCATATGTATAACTTGATTTATTTAGAAGATACTTAAAGGTACCCACAATAATTTATATAACAATTAATGAAAAAATCTAGGAATTCTATTTTTGGAGTTCCAAGACTTCAAAATGATAGAATAACGATCTATAAAAAAGATATTTTATAGATTCAAATGTATCATAATATTATGTGTTCACTTGGAAAAGATCTTGATCATATATTTTTGTTTGAAAATTTTTTATTGTCCATTAATAAAACATATCATACAAATATGCTTCACATCAAAGAGAGTATAATCTTTATGGAGTATAATTTGGATGATCATAACAGCTCTTATCAACTGCATAAACATGAGTAAATGAAACTTATATATGATTAAGAGTATAAGAAGACTGGTATTTCATTAAAATCAAATAAAATTATTTCTTATAACTCATCTGAATTTCCATAATTGTAAAGTGAGAAAGATAAGATGAAACAATATAGAAAAATAATTGAAATCTATTTAAAAATGATAATATATTTAATAAGTGATTCATAAAAAGAAACAAAATTTAATGAAATAAATTTTATACTAGTGAGAATAAGGATATTATAGATCTAATAAGATATTTCTTCATAAAAATGGACACATTAAGTAAGAATTTCTTATATGGATTCATTTATAACAACATACGAGCTATAAAATAAAGAAGAAGATAGATATATATAGCCGGGGGATTAAAATGATGGTAGTGACTCGTGTAGTTAATTTGGATATAAAAACACATTTTTCAACCTATATTTTATTGAAATATGTCATATGGTACATGCAAGTGTATTGTAGAATTTTTAATCATGATTTCTGTTTTTTGAATATTAAAAATAATACTAACTGAAACTCTACAATAAGAATTAATAATGATTTGGAAAATTCAAGGGGAAATGATATATATGATAAAAATAATAAAATACATTGAGAAATGATACAATTTGATGGGTTATATACAGAAATAAAAATAAAAAACTATTAAACTAGTTACAAATAATCAATAGAATGAATAAAATGAAATAATTAATGTTTCAACATTTAATAATGAAGAAAAGAATATGGATGTTTAATATAAGGTTTCAAAACATTCTTAATATATAAAAAATAAAAAAACTGAGAATTATTGAACTAAAAACAGTTTTCTATGAATAATAAAAGTAAATTCAATAATTTTTTTGGTTAAATATATCAAATTTTAAAGTAATATTCGTATCTCAAGAAATAAAATATAATAAAAATAAATAAATTCATTCCAAAATGATAATATATTGTGATGAGTCATAAGCTACTAAAAATGATAATGAAAAGTCAAAAAAACAATCCTTTAAAATAAAGATAATATAAATTAGTTTTGGAGTAAGTAAATGTATGATAAGATGATGGAAATTATGAAAACACAAAAAATTATTATTATTTTCTATAAAAGAATACGACAATAGTTAAATAGAACATTGTCTTTTAAATTTTCAAATGGAATTTTTTAATGTGTTATATATTTTATGTATGTAATGAATTGGAATTATGATAAGGACTTCTCAATAAAATTAACTCATCCTTTTGGTCACATTAAAAAAATATTCCAATAATTAATCTTCTAAACTACCCAAAAATATATATTAGATTTCATTTTTGTACCAAATATTTGTAATAATAATCCTACTAGAGCCGATAAATTATAGGTATCAAAATAATATTTTATTAAAACATTTTTTGGGAAATATTCATTAAAATATTCATGGATTCAAAATACATGGATAACTGATGTTCTAGAATCATGAATTTTCATATTTCAATCTTTTCAAATTTTAATTCATTTAATGGTGGATATGTTACATTGAAATTCAACTCTAAAGAAAATATCAAAGTCCATGTAAAGAATATTTTTATATAAATATTTTCATGTAAATATTCTATCATGTTAAGTGACTAAATAAAATTTAATTAGAATATAACATGTTTGGATGATGCAAAGAAAATCATATTTGGCAACAAAAAAATTATTGTTTTTAGGAAAAAATAAGAATTATGTTATAAATAAAAAATGATAATATTTATTATATTAATCTTTCTAAACTAAACGCACATAATGTTTAGTGTTCATATATTGTAGATATAGATGGTATTTTATCACATAGAAAGATTAGACATGGTAAATATCATATTTTTCATTACATTTTAGAAAATTGATATGTTTTAGATCATCATGAATTGAATGTAAGTATTTTTTGGTTTTTAATTCATGAATAAAAGGCTAGAAACATAAGTAATGTTTTAAACCAAATAATGATGTTAAATCAGATAGAACTCATGATATTATTTTTGTATTGATTTATTAATTCCTTTATAAATAGCCAGTTTATGTGGAAAGATGTGTATTTCTGAAATTTTTTATGATTATCATAAATTTATCTAGACTTATTTCATATCTTATAAAAATAAAAAATTAACATTAATTGTTATTTTTTAAAAATCAATATATATAGGGATATCTTATAATAACTTATATAATTGATAGATCTGGTAAATTTCTAAATCTATATTTTGAGAAATTATGTCATTATAATGTCTATCAATAAGGATTATTTCATCCTAGAACAAAATAGAAATATTGTATTATTGAAAGGAAAAATATATAAATTAATGAAATTGATAGAAAAAATTCTAGTGAATTTAATTTGTTTAAATATTTTTTGGATGAAACAATTAACCTATATTTCTAAAGAGAATTCTAATTTCACTGATTTTAATGAAAACCCCTTAATAAATTTAATAATTGAGTTAATCATAATGTAGATTATTTTAACTTTTTGTATTGAATAGTTTTTTCATTAAATCAAATAGATATCATAGTTATTTATTACAAATGTGGTGAAGGAATCATTCTATGATATTCTAATAATAGAAAAGATTATACTAATTTCTTCGGATTTCAAACATGAAATTTAAGAAGTTTGTTTATCACAATGAACAAGATATTAAATTAACATAGAACACAAGCTAATATAATTGTCATGATACCACCAATATGTGGTAGGATATTTCATTACAATGGTGTTATTTAAATATCTATGGTAAATTCTTCTATGGTATTTCAGGATAGGGACTCAAAGAATTATTCAATAAAACATTTGATACGGATAAATTTAGGACAACCAAAATGAATTATTTCCCCAGTCATATGATAATAAATCTATCAATAACTAAATATTCATCTATCTTTATAGACATGGTTTTTTTCTCTAGAGGAGTGTGCTAGTGTGACCTCGATGGAATTTATACTCGAGTCTTGACAGTGACTAGAAATTAATTTTAAGATAGGTGGGTTATGTATTACTAATTATATGGAAATTTTGAATAGAGTTATAGTATTGGATAGGGATATAACTAGGAATACTACTAGATAATGTACTACTGTATTCATTGGTACATGTGATAAAATTAATTTTGTGAAAAAGTGGAAGAGGGAAATGTACTTATACATTGTTGAGTATTATATAATCATCCAACTAGATTTGCTAACATTTTTCCGCACCCTATTTGTTATAATTAATGAGTCTAATGTAGTTCATTAGTCCATTGGAAGAGATAATTCAAGGAACGGCCCAAATTATGTCCCAAAGGTAATCATATGGGACATATTCATCATTATTTCAAAACTATGAATAATAATTTATTATCAATAAATCTCATGTTTTTCAATCATTGAATTCTTATATTGGATGATCATTTGAGGATTTTTCTCATCCTTGGAACGAAGTGAACCTTGGTGATTCCAACAACACCCTGATTCCTCATATAATTCAACAATACCAAAGATGAAAAAAAACAAGGTGTGAATGTTACCAATTATATGGTGTTGAGTAAATGATCTTGGAGGATCAAATATATCATATGAATGAATGAGGTTATATTCTTTTTAACTCATTTCTTTCATGTTTTGTTTGATTCTAGTGCATCACACTGTTCTTTTTATTTATGATTCATCAATCAAATGGCCAGGAATATCAAGATTATTCCACATTTCTCTGATTATCCAACCACCTCTTATGAATGAAGAGTGTAGGGGATTTAAGTGATGATATTGTTTGAAAAAATGGATCGATTTTCGAATTCCTAGGAGTTTTTAATTGTGGTCATGTAAATATTTGACATAATCATAGGAATGGATTTATTTTTTAACATCATGGATCATATAAATTTGTTTTAAAGATGATTAATGTTTAAATATTCTAAAGGGATAATGTTTCTCTTTAATGGAAATGAGGATGTAAATGAAAAAAAATTTGGTCCATTACAAATAATAAATAGAATAGTTTCTTATCAATTCTCATTGCCTAAAATGGAGAATTATTTTATAATCGAGACTAAGAATTTTCCTATCATTTTATATCAATATTATAATGTATTTCTTGAAAATGTCATCTATTTTCCACCTAAAAAGGAGGTGGAATATTTGATTGATCGCCATTTAGGAATAATACTATTTTTACAATATCTAAATGAATGTATCCAAATGAATTAATGTAATTGGTGGTCCAATTAGAGGAATTTGAAATAATGTGTCTCATAAGACCATGCATATTTGCTGGGTCAACTGTAGTTAATTTTTAAATAATGGAGTTTATTTTTTTCTCTATATTTATTATTATAATGTAAATCTTGTTAACATTAAAAATATATATCTTCTTCCTCCGGTTTCTGATCATTTTGATCTATTAAACCTATATCAACATTTCTATAAAATTTATATATGGTATATGTATCAATAAATATGATTTTGTAAGGAGGATATTTTGAGAATAGATTTCAGGATACAATTTAGTCATTATGGATATCTTATAATCCAATATGGTCATACAAATACACTATCATTATCAAGGTAGTAATGAATCATGTCCTTTAGAAGTACAAATAACACATTGTTATGGAATTAATATATGATGTTATAGTGAATTATCACACTTGAAAATTTAATAATGAATATTAATTGATTTCCATGAGAATATTTTTTGAGGAGTGATTAAATGAAAAATTATTTAAATTTTATTATAGGATTTAATAAATATTTTTTCAACATCCATTCCATTTTATAAAAAGACATATTAGTATTTCCTAAGATCGTAGAATATCTCTTCTCATTGAATCTTCCAAAGAGAATATTTAAGATATATATCTATTTGGATGTTTTAGTTTGCAATCATTACTTTATTTATGAATTCTCACATTGCACTTCTCTTATGAAATCAATCATGATAAACGGAAATACAATCTAGTGGAGTTAATATTTAATGTTATCCTTTTTTAGTGTATAAGGTTATACTCGCTTTAGTTCCCATTATTGTCATTCTAGAACCAAAAATGGGTAATATGGTATAATGTTATGAATTATATTCTAGAATTATTTTTGTTCTCCTAAAAAGATTTCATTTCATACCTTGTAGATCATTAAGGTCTTATATTTATGGAAACCATTATTTTTCACATGAAAAGGAATTTGATGAGGCAGTTCATGTTTGGAGAACATGGAATCATTACACATTTGGAATGAATTTCTCTATACTCATATACCATAAATGATCAAAAACATATTTTCAAAATAGAATGTTATCACAAAATAGAGATTATGGATAAAATATCTTAACATGTTTGAATTTTACAATTATTATATGTTTGGAAATGGAAATTTCTTGGCTGGTGCTTTATGTAAAAAGTAATATCGAAAAATAGTCATAGATCTCAAGATCTGAAACAGTTGTTGAGAATGATTTGCATTATGAATTTAAATTTATAAATTTAAAATGATGATATAATCTTGTTTTGGTATATTCTTATACCTAATTTTGTTGATCAAGTAAAATAGGAAAAAATAATGTATCCTGATTTCATTACCATTATGCCAGAACACAATGGTGGGGGAGGCGATTGATGGATAGATGCACGATACATGATCGGTGCATCATTTTCAGGTTCAGATATTTTTTCGACCAACTTTTTGAGAAGAAAATTTAATTTTATTATTACAATTTGAAGTGGGAAATTCTTCTTGGGATCTAAATAATGTATAATTTTTTGAGGACCCCTTGTTGTGGTCATGTATGAAATAAAATCTATTATATTATGAAATTCAAATCCTATCTATGGGTCAAGGATAATAATTAATGGCCCGGATATATTTTTAAATTCTTACCTATTCTAGTATGGAAATAGTATAATATTTAAATATAATTTATCATGATTTTACAAATAAATATTCATAATAATAACTCAATATTAATGATTATAGATGAAATCAGAAATTCATCTCACATCATTCAGATTCATAAATCCAATACAACATACCACATGGAACATATCAACATTCATGAGTTAGAAATATTACTTGGAATACTATTTTCCATCATCACTATCTAAAATTATTATTTTTCCTCTTATATTTTGTGAATAGTTTAAGAAAAAATTAGTATCCAATTTACCATGAGTAGTTCATATAATTCTAAAATGGAGAACAGCCAGAAAGAATGATTCCAACACTGGAAAAATCCTCCTAGACTATTTTTTTGTTTTTGGTGGTCCATTAGAGTCTAATTTTCCCTTATTTATTTTTCTAGAACAATATTTATCAAGACACAATACAAACATCTTTATTGGAGACATTTTACAATATTTCATGTTGATATTTGATTTTTGATAGATATCGGACAAAATACACCTTTGGGACTATACCTAGTTTCTTTGATAAGGGAGAAGATTCAAATGATCAAGAAAATGATTGTTATCTCCCCAATACATCCAAAATATTATTCATATCATCGATGTTACCATTTATCCTTTGTTATTGGAGAACAAGTGTTCTTGAATGCCTCCCCAAAACTAGGACACCGTTGATGGGGTATGTATGGAAAGAGTTCCTCGTGAAATGATGGAACTTTTAAAATATTTCAATGAGGTTATATCATATGAAATATTAAATAAATTTCATTCCTTGTTATTATTCATGAATTATATATTGTATAGTTATATCCATTATAATAATAAAAATAACATTTTCAATCATAAAATAAAATAGTTTTATTCAAACTAAATTCATACTCATGTAATATATTGTTTTATTAGAAATATAAAATTTTAAATTATAATATTTGAATTTAAAAAAATGAAAATAATTTTTCAAGTAGTTATATTTAAAAATAATCATAGAATGATTTTTTTCAATTTTATATGAAATTTACTTTTAATTGAATGGTAAATGATAATTTTTTTTGTAGAAATACACTTTCCATTAATTAAATAAAACTATTTATAAGTATACGTATATTTTTAATTTGAAATTAATGTAATGTTAAAAACATTTTATTATAAATAATAAAATTAATTACATTTTTTTTGAATAAGTTGGTTCTTTGATCAATGATAAAATGAAAAATTATTATACAGAGTTAAAATATTTACATGAGTTTGAAAGATGGAATTTTAATAAAATATTTTTCATAATGAGGGAGAAAATAAACATGAAACTCTTCCAGCAATGTTATTTCACAGATTAATCCCTTATATTCAAGAAATTATCCAACCATGTTCACTTCATGATAGGTAGGACTGACAATACAACTGATCTCCAGAAGAAAAGAGAGAAAGTTCATCCAATGGGTTTTAAGGGGCCTAGCAAGATGCACCACACCATTCCAAATATCCTAAACAATAGTGGTAAGATCAATTTCAATAATAATATTGTTCCAATCCTTTTAATTAGAAAATGACATGGAATGGATACAAATGATCATTTCTTCTTCGAGATATGAGGTGATTATACAGCTACCAAAGAAGCATCTGACACACTGTCCAAGTTGGATTCTTAAAATAGCACCAAAACCCAAGGTTCATAAATTTTCTTTAGATGAAACATCATCATTAACTTTAATCCTACTTAGGATATGGGACTAAAATAACACCTCAAAATTAAAACTTGGTTGATGATAAATTCCATCAATCTAAAGTCTTTATAGGATCTCAAAATCCTTGACAGTGTTTTCACAATTATCCTTCTGAATCGATGTAGCTTCCTGAATGGAAATAGGAATCTGCATCTGAACTTCATTATGACTGGAAGAGAAATTTTTATGAATAACAGAATTTTTATCATACCATGACACATTTATTTGTTCATCTAGAAATGATAAGAAAATATTATTGATTTTCTGAGAGAATTAGATATCCACAATACACTTTAATTTGGAGCTAATTGAATCAATAAGTAACCATCTGAAATCAAAAATGTCAAAAATATAGTTCCAAAGAGAAGACTCTATAGAGAAAGACAAAAAATCATTCTTGGTATCTTCTCTATTCTGGTTATAAATATGACACATAGTGAAAATTTGAATCCCAAAATATTGAAAATAGACCTTGTTGGGGATTCTATTGTGAGAAATACACCAAATATTAGTAATCCTCGAGGGTCAGACATGGTTATTCAAAACATTTTAACCAAGCAATATTGGTATCAAAAATTTGAAAATTGTGGTTATTAAAAATATTTGAATCTAGGATGCCATTATGATTAGGTTCCCCGATTAGGAAATCATAAGAATTGGAATAATGATAATTTTCATTAACATGAGTAATATTTTAAGGCATACTAATGTTATGATAATTTAAAACATTCTTGATAGTCTAGCTGTAATAGCCCGAGATTTTATGAAAAATATTCTTTTTATTTCACTAATGTCTTGTGTTGTACGCTACACCAAAAGGAGCTTGCACAACACGCATCCTTGCATTGCCTTGCATTAAACGCAATCGCGACCTTCCTCGATAGCGTGCGTAGTATGCAATAACGAGTTTCACTAAACAGCGATATGCTATTAAAATGTTATTAAAACTAGCCGTTATGAATATTAATAACCACTTTTTGAAATTTTGGTAAATTTTATTTTTTAAAATGGATTTCATTTTTGGATTTGGAGTATCAAATTTAGCCTAAGGTAAAATTTTGGTACATTTCGGATAACTTTCATATTCTGATGAATAGTGAAAATTTCTAAATTATAATTAAAAACAACTTTTTTAATCGAAATAATTAATAGTGATAAATTATTAATTTGAGTGGTTTTAAAGTATATTTAGAATATATTTTTACAATTTAATACAATGTTGGTCATTGGATGTAATTTCACATTTACACCAGACATAAACAAGTGTCAATCATTTGATAGATATTGTTTCTTAAAAACACGCTATTTGTTTTAACAGCAGGATTTAATTATAAAATTATTTAATGCAATTTCTATGTTATGAATTTGGTAAATTAGACTTCATTTTTGAATTTGGAATATGAAATATAGCTTAGGATGAAATTTTGGCATTGTTCTGAAAAACATCAATTTTTGATGAATAGTGAAACTACTAAGTGGTAGTTAAAAAAAATAATTTCTTCATAAATCTTAATTTTACCGCTTCTGTGAATGGAATTTCAAAAATCCGAAAGACATGGTTGATGTCAGTATGTAAAATGTGGTTCAATGAGATGAAAATAATTTTTGGTGAATAGTAACTTTTTACTTTTATTTACCACGGTTAAAAGTAAATAGGGTAATTAAGGGTAAAAATGATATTATTATTACCCTAACACATGTCCTAATTCTATTGGATAAGTGTAATTCGACCAAAAACAACCTTATGAATAAAATATGACCATTTAGGCCCACTTGGATTAGATTAGGACATTTATTATTAATTTATTTAAAGAAGGGTTAAAATAGTTAAAATCAAAGTTTAATAAGTAAAGCATTTTTAATATGGGGTTATACATAAGATAAATTCGACTATAAATATTCATTAGAAATATAAAGAGATTTCATACATAATGGTATTTTATTTATAATTTTTAGACATTAAATAATTTAATTTATTTATGACACAATTATGATGCAGTAATTATCTTATTTATGAAATATTTACATAATTGATGTTATAAACACCAAAATAAATGTAATTTGAGACTTTTTATGAATTCCACTAATTTTCTAGGTTACTATGATATATTAGTGTTGATTTAATCAACTTGGTTCGAACATATAATTCTGTTATGACTTTCACAAAAATCATATATCAAATAGTGTCAAAATTGACACAAAATAGTTTTTAAATAAAATATTATATTATTAATTGTTATTTTATTCCTAAAAATCTAAGGTTCGGCCAAATGACTTAGATAAGGATATATATATTAATAATAAACAATTTGGGGTTCGTTTGGCATGTTATAGTAAGTGTATTAACCATATAGTGAAAGAAAACAAAAAGACACGGTAACAGTTAAATTATTTAACTTAGAGTTAAATCTAATTGATAAGGATAAAATAATACCCTAAACTTTTCTAAATCCTATTGGATGATAGGATTTCGACCCATCCCCACTTTAGCTTCAAAATAAGACCCTTTGGGACCATTATAAACTGATTTTGACATTAATATAAAATAATATTTTGAGGTATTCCTAAGGTGCCCCTCTCCTCCCTTATAAAAGGACACCTCCTCCCCCTCCTCCTCACACCAATTTGAGCACTCAAGCTCGGCCAACCCCGGCCAAAATCTCTTCTCCACTTCCCTAGAAACATCCTAGAGGTTCTGGTCTTCCTCAAAGACCAATTTTAGTTCCCTAAGAGGAGGTCTCCAAAAGGCGCTTCAAAGAAGAGGTAATTACCGTTACCAATTCTTTCATCTTTATTTCTTCTTCCACTTCTTCTTCTTAGGTTGTTTCATTATGAAGTAATAACATCAGTATCACTCATATACTGATATGTTATTATAATTATGAAACAACCCTATTTCACCATCTATCCATCCTACGGAAAAATAAATCACCGCGCGTGCGTACGTACGGAATACCGTCTCCACGCCGTGGTGTAATCTATTTTCGACCACCACCTTACATGGATGGGTATAATGGTGTAAAGAATAACTATACATAGTTATTACAACATCATATTGATTCTGATATATTGTATAATCCACTGTAATTCAATTCAATATTTATGGAAATGATATCATCGCTCGTGCGTACGTACGGACTACCGTCTCCACGACACGATGAGATTCATTATCCATGTTAACCATTTAAGAATGATTATAAAGTATATATAAGAAATAATAATTAAATATATGACATCATAAAGCTACTGGATTTATGTATATATACATATATTTATGTCATCTACTTACTTCCATTAAAGACAATAAGGAAAGGAAAACAACGTTCATGTGTACGTACGGACTACCGTCTCCATGAACGGTGTTTTTCATTTCATTTATCTATCTATTATATATATATATATATATACTGAATATATATGATATATAAATCATATTTTATATTCTGGAAGTAAGTAAATCATGATATAAGTAATAATAATGTCAAGAACAACAAGTCAAAACACCTACAATAAAAGAAACGATTTTACCCAAAACGCTTCATTAACATGGAATTTACAAAAGAATGGGTAATATAATGTCATAAGTAGACCATATATGATATCATAACAATGAATATGATTCTTTAATAAGTCAATGACATTATTTAAAACATTATACAGGAGCTTCGGACACGTACAAAGCAAATCGGACCTAAGGTAAGGGAAATATCACAATCTCATTTTTATCCGAGATTGTTTATACGTTGGTATTTACTGGGGTGTATTTTATCATCCACATCTATGTTTCCTCAATATGTAATGTTATTTCCATCCACCTACAATTGTTTAAATGCAATTTTACCCTTTGGTGAGTTTTTAGTAAAAGATATGAAAGGAATCTTTTGTCGTTTTTCGTACGAGGTACTTTTTGACTTTTTCGACAAAAGTACGAAGAATGTTTTTTTAACTTATACGGAAAGAATGGATTTTTAAAACATTATTTCCAAGAATCTTCCTTTATAAGTTTTCAAGTTTATTTTTAATCAACCTCTTTTATTTTAAAGTCGTATGACATGTTATGAAAGGAAAAATGTTTTTGAAGTAGAAAGGATATTTTCCTCAAGAATTGAGTTCATGTATTTTATCAAAACTATTTTCCATATAAGATAATAAAAGGGTTCTGTTTTTATCCCTATTATTACATGGATTTGATTATGTTGTGATGGAAATATTATTATGAATTCTTTTATCTTATATGAATTGTTTTATGATGTCATATTGTTTAAGAATTCCATTTTTATTACATGGGTTACGCTATGATGTATGGTTTATGATTATGTGGCACACATAAGAAAGGATTCATTATAAGATGGGTGGGACCTATATCTCCCTCCAATGCATTGGGTAAAGATTTCATATCTCATGAGATAGACATGGCTGGAATGGTAGGTTATACCGGTTCAGTGAAACAGGACTGAAACGAGGGTGACTCGATTCAGAAAGGGACTTTGTCCACTAAGATAGTCTTGGCAATGAGTCATGACTAACAAGAAAGGATTCTCTATGATTATGTGTGTATGCCACAAAGTTTCATGTTTTAAGTTATGATTATTGGGATTTCATTTCACTACTATGATTTATCCCATGTTATGAAATTATGCTCTCTTTTGAAGGTTATGATTTCCAAAAGTTATGTTCTTATGAATATGATGTGATTGATTTTTCTTTTGTATACCCTTACTGAGCATTTGAGCTCACCCTTTTTGTTTTGTTTTCCCCAGGATATAAAGAAAGGTTTTAGGTAAAAAAAACGGACGATCTTTATGGGAGATATTGAAGATCTTTCACCACGATTGGAAGATTACGTTCCGAGTTTCCAAAGACACTAAACTATTACGATCCTTGTGTGTGTGTGTTTTTGTTATGTACTAAGTATTCCGAAAATGTAATGTAAAGTCTATGTACGTCAGGCTTCGGGTCTCTACAGTTGGTATCAGAGGCAAAGGAGGTAGGAATGTATCCGATCCTTGGGAACTCTCACATGTGAGCGTTGGACGAAGCATGGCTCTCCGCCCAAGGGCTTCATGAGGAAATGGCTGCCACTGGGGATGGTGGTGTGTCCTGCCCAGGGGGTGTAGCCTCCCAGGGAGTGCCCTGATAGGTATCAATTATAGTCCACTGGATGTAATTCCAGACCGATACAGTTGGTATCAGAGGAAAGGTTTAGTCAACCTTTGGAAACTAGGATGCGAAAACGTTAGTGAGATCCCTAGAGATATTTCAACGGTATGTCTAGGGATGTCCTAAGGTTAAGTATACGTATAGGTTATAGTACTAGAACTACGCTAACGATCATAGAATTAATCCTAAGATGTTAGATATTGAAGGTAATCCCCTTTATTATGTTGTTTTCCCTAAAATGATTTTTGCCTCTCACACTATTCTTTTTGGGTTTTAGATGATGGCTGGAACCCGAAGGAACCGTGTTGATCAATGCAATGGACAATGCAATGATTGTCCTCCTGAACAAACAAATGTTATGGGAGATGGAGTGAAAAATCTTATTACTATACTTAAACAAGCTATGAATCATTCTCGACTTCCAAATGAGCAGAGAAGGGAACAGTATTCTATTGAGTCCTTCATGAGGCAACGTCCACCATCTTTCAGTTGGACTTCCGATCCACTTGTTGCTGAACAATGGATCAGTACTACTGAAAAGATATTTTCAGTTCTTCAATGTTCTGAACATGATAAAGTCATCTTAGCAGTGTATCGTTTGGAAGGTGATGCTGATCAATGGTGGAATCTTATCAAGAATACGAGGCCAAGAGATGAAATTGAGTCCATGGAATGGGACGAGTTCAAGAACTTGTTTTTCAGTAAGTACTTCCCTCGTATTCTTCGAACAAAGATGGAAAATGAGTTTCTTGGGATGAAGCAGAAGGATGAGGAATCTGTTGGTATATACGAAGCAAATTTTACAAGACTTGCAGGGTATGCATCTGGCATTATCATCCAACCTGAACGTAAAGTTGATCGATTTTTCAGTGGCTTAAAACCAAGTCTTTGAAGGGCATTAGCTATAAGAGACATCCGTTGCTATGAAGAAATTGTGCGTTGTGCTATCAAGGTAGAAATGGAAGTTAGTGTTACATATCCATCTCATGGTTTTGACAAGAAACGAAAGATGGAGTTCAAGGAGAAATCTCAAAATAATGGTGAAAAGAATATGAATGTTTCCTTATGCACAAAGTGTGGAAAGAAGCATGGTGGAGATTGTCTTAAAGGGACTAGAAAATGTTTTAAGTGTGGAAAAGAAGGTCATCGAGTAGCTGAGTGTCGATGTAATGGAAAAAATGTTTTCTAATGATGTGAACAAAGAAAACACTGCAGAGAACGCACCACCAGCACTTCAATGTTTCAAGTGCAAGGAGATGGGACATTATGCCAATAAATGCCCTAATCCAAGGGTTAGTGACGATCAACATGATCAACCACTTAAGGCAAAGGACAAAGGGAAGTCACATGCGATCTCTATTGGCAATGTTGAATATGACAATGATGTGGTGGAATGATTAACTGTTTATGTAATGGGATTCCAAAATAATGTTGTATCATGTAGTATTGGAATATTTATGTGTTGGTCTAATGTGGTATTCAAAGTAATTGAGATATTATGCGCATAATGAAGGGAAAACGAGAAAATGAAATGTTTAATATTATTCATGAGCTCATGATTAATATAAGGACTAAGTGATATCATGGTTTGAGTATATACAATTTTGAGGATTTTGGTATGTGGAAGGTGTTAACTTTTAACTACATTCAATTTTTCACTATGGTTCAATGGGTATTTAAGAGAATACATGATTAAGGCCTTTGAATGTTTGGAATGTGACCAACAAGACATATATATGGGGATTAATGATAGTATTAAATCTCTGGTAATCGTTTTCACTATATTATGAGAGTGGACTGCAGTATTATGGATAAGCCTAAAGATTAGAATGGATTATGTTGGACATAAGTTAGTATTGTTTAAGGATAGAAGTTTTTTCGATATTATTGATGGGATGTTATAGTAATATAGTTTTAGAAAAAGGACAACATGCAGGACGGGCGACAACCCATCGCGTCGGACAAGGCTGTGGGAATCGAACCCACAACCGAAGTGCGACTGGCCTTTATCGCCTACCACTGGCCTACAGGAAGTCCCTGTTTAGTAGAAACTAGTTTTATTATATTAAGTAGTATGATATATGAAGTATAAGTCCATTTTAGGAACCATATGTGATTAATCTCACTATAGATCGACTTATGTATATAATTTTTTCTAACCTTTTGTTTGAGACAGATGGAATGACCCGTCATTCTATCACATGATCTGCTAACACTTCACGAATAACAAATTCAACTTCATTTATTTAATAGATGAAGTGGAAATTGTTAAAGGCACGAACAATAGTGAGATTGTACCAAAATAAATTAAGTATTTATTCTAATTCAAATTTTCAACTTTAGGGAAATGATCTTGAAAACCAAAAATGTTGTCCTAGTGATCTTATACATGATGAATCAGATGGTACCTTAGATCGTCATAAATTTATGGATTTTTGATTACTGGCTTTTCCATAGCCATGTTCTCTACCACTCTACATCAGAACATGATGGTTTGATTTCTTTTCCATATCCATATTTTCACCTATGTGGATACCCAGTGATTAGTTTATTTGGGTAATCGTTACATTTCGTACTTTAGTTTTTTAATCCAAGTTTTGGTATTCCTTTTTACGATGTGGGTTTCTATTAAAGAAACGTTCGAATAGTAAACCATTTATAACCCCGACGAATTTCGAGGGCGAAATTCATTTTAAGGGGGGAAGAATGTAACAGCCCGAGATTTTATGAAATATATTCTTTTTATTTCACTAATGTCTTGTGTTTTACGCTACACCAAAAGGATCTTGCACAACACGCATCCTTGCCCTGCCTTGCATTAAACGCAATCGCGACCTTCGTCAATAGCGTGCGTAGTATGCAATAACGAGTTTCACTACACAGCGATATGCTATTAAAATGTTATTAAAACTAACCGTTATGAATATTAATAACCAATTTTTAAAATTTTGTAAATTTTATTTTTCAAAATGGATTTCATTTTTGGATTCGGAGTATCGAATTTAGCCTAACGTAAAATTTTGGTACATTTCGGATAACTTTCATATTCTGATGAATAGTGAAAATTACTAAATTATAATTAAAAACAACTTTTTTAATCGAAATAATTAATATTGATAAGTTATTAATTTGAGTGGTTTTAAAGTATATTTAGAATATATTTTTACAATTTAATAAAATGTTGGTCATTGGATGTAATTTCACATTTACACCAGACATAAACAAGTGTCAATCTTTTGATAGATATTGTTTCCTAAAAACACGCTATTTGTTTTAACAGTGGGATTTAATTATAAAATTAATTAATGCAACTTCTATGTTATGAATTTGGTTAATTAGACTTCATTTTTGAATTTGGAATATGAAATATAGCTTAGGATGAAATTTTGGCATTGTTCTGAATAACATCAATTTTTGATGAATAGTGAAACTACTAAGTGGTAGTTAAAAAAATTAATTTCTTCATAAATCGTAATTTTAGTGCTTCTGTGAATGGAATTTTAAAAATCCGAGAGACACGGTTGATGTCAGTAAGTAAAATGTGGTTCAATGAGATGAAAATAATTTTTGGTGAATAGTAACTTTTTACATTTATTTACCACGGTTAAAAGTAAATAGGGTAGTTAAGGATAAAAATGATATTATTATTACCCTAACACATGTCCTAATTCTATTGGATAAGTGTAATTCGACCAAAAACAACCTTATGAATAAAATATGACCATTAGGCCCACTTGGATTAGATTAGGACATTTATTATTAATTTATTTAAAGAAGGGTTAAAATAGTTAAAATCAATGTTTAATAAGTAAATAATTTTTAATATGGGGTTATACATAAGATAAATTCTACTATAAATATTCATTAGAAAGATAAAAATATTTCCTACATAATGGTATTTTATTTATATTTTTTAGACATTAAATAATTTAATTTATTTATGACACAATTATGATGCAGTAATTATCTTATTTATGAAATATTGACATAATTGATGTTATAAACACCAAAATAAATGTAATTTGAGACTTTTTATGAATTAAACTAATTTTATAGGTTACTATGATATATTAGTGTTGATTTAATCAACTTGGTTCGAACATATAATTCTGTTATGACTTTCACAAAAATCATATATCAAATAGTGTCAAAATTGACACAAAATAGTTTTTAAATCAAATATTATATTATTAATTGTTATTTTTTTTCTTAAAAATCTAAGGTTCGGTCAAATGACTTAGGTAAAGATATATATATTAATAATAAACAATTTGGGGTTCGTTTGGCATGTTATAGTAAGTGTATTAACCATATAGTGAAAGAAAACAAAAAGACACGGTAAAAGTTAAATTATTTAACTTAGAGTTAAATCTAATTGATAAGGATAAAATAATACCCTAAACTTGTCTAAATCCTATTGGTTGATAGGATTTCGACCCATCCCCACTTTATCTTCGAAATAAGACCCGTTGGAACCATTATAAACCGATTTTGACATTAATATAAAATAATATTTTGAGGTATTCCTAAGGTGCCCCTCTCCTCCCTTATAAAAGGACACCTCCTCCCCCTCCTCCTCACACCAATTTGAGCACTCAAGCTCGGCCAAACCCTGCCAAAATCTCTTTTCCACTTCCCTAGCAACATCCTAGAGGTTCGGTCTTCCTCAAAGACCAATTTTAGTTCCCTAAGAGGAGGTCTCCAAAAGGCGCTTCAAAGAAGAGGTAATTACCGTTACCAATTCGTTCATCTTTATTTCTTCTTCCACTTCTTCTTCATAGGTTGTTTCATTATGAAGTAATAACATAAGTATCACTAATATACTGATATGTTATTATATGTATGAAACAACCCTATTTCACCATCTATCCATCCTACGTAAAAAGAAATCATCGCGCGTGCGTACGTACGGAATACCGTCTCCACGCCGTGGTGTAATCTATTTTCCACCACCACCATACATGGATGGGTATAATGGTGTAAAGAATAACTATACATAGTTATTACAACATCATATTGATTCTGATATATTGTATAATCCACTCCAATTCAATTAAATATTTATGGAAATGATATCATCGCTCGTGCGTACGTACGGACTACCGTCTCCACGACGCGATGAGATTCATTCTCCATGTTAACCATTTAAGAATGATTATAAAGTATATATATGAAATAATAATGAAATATATGACATCATAAAGCTACTGGATTTATGTATATATACATATATGTATGTCATCTACTTACTTCCATTCAAGACAATAAGGAAAGGAAAACAACGTTCATGTGTACGTACGGACTACCGTCTCCATGAACGGTGTTTTTCATTTCATTTATCTATCTATTATATATATATATACTGAATATATATGATATATAAATCATATTTTATATTCTGGAAGTAAGTAAATCATTATATAAGTAATAATAATGTCAAGAACAACAAGTCAAAACACCTACGATAAAAGAAACGATTTTACCCAAAACGCTTCTTTAACATGGAATTTACAAAAGAATAGGTAATATAATGTCATAAGTAAACCATATATGATATCATAACAATGAATATGATTCATTAATAAGTCAATGACATTATTTAAACCATTATACAGGAGCTTCGGACACGTACAAAGCAAATCGGACCTAAGGTAAGGGAAATATCACAATCTCATTTTTATCCGAGATTGTTTATACGTTGGTATTTACTGGGGTGTATTTTATCATCAACATCTATGTTTCCTCAATATGTAATGTTATTTCCATCCACCTACAATTGTTTAAATCCAATTTTACCCTTTGCTGAGTTTTTAGTAAAAGTTATGAAAGGAATCTTTTGTCATTTTTCGTACGAGGTACTTTTTGACTTTTTCGACAAAAGTACGAAGAATGTTTTTTTTAAGTTATACGGAAAGAATGGATTTTTAAAACATTATTTCCAAAAATCTTCCTTTATAAGTTTTAAAGTTTATTTTTAATCAACTTCTTTTATTTTAAAGGCGTATGACATGTTATGAAAGGAAAAATGTTTTTGAAGTAGAAAGGATATTTTCCTCAAGAATTGAGTTCAAGTATTTTATCAAAACTATTTTCCATATAAGATAATAAAAGGGTTCTGTTTTTATCCCTATTATTACATGGATTTGATTATGTTGTGATGGAAATATTTTTATGAATTCCTTTATCTTATATGAATTGTTTTATGATGTCATATTGTTTAAGAATTCCATTTTTATTACATGGGTTACGCTATGATGTATGGTTTATGATTATGTGGCACACATAAGAAAGGATTCATTATAAGATGGGTGGGACCTATATCTCCCTCCAATGCATTGGGTAAATATTTCATATCTCATGAGATAGACATGGCTGGAATGGTAGGTTATACCGGTTCAGTGAAACAGGACTGAAACGAGGGTGACTCGATTCAGAAAGGGACTTTGTCCACTAAGATAGTCTTGGCAATGAGTCATGACTAACAAGAAATGATTCTCTATTATTATGTGTGTATGCCACAAAGTTTTATGTTTTATGTTATGATTATTGGGATTTCATTTCACTACTATGATTTATCCCATGTTATGAAATTATGCTCTCTTTTGCAGGTTAAGATTTCCAAAAGTTATGTTCTTATGAATATGATGTGATTGATTTTTCTTTTGTATACACTTACTGAGCATTTGAGCTCACCCTTTTGGTTTTCTTTTCGCCAGGATATAAAGAAAGGTTTTAGGTAAAAAAAGGGGAAGATCTTTATGGGAGATATTGAAGATCTTTCACCACTATTAGAAGATTACGTTCCGAGTTTCCAAAGACACTAAACTATTACGATCCTTGTGTGTGTGTGTTTTTGTTATGTACTAAGTATTCCGCAAAAGTAATGTACTATTTACGTCAGGCTTCGGGTCTCTACAGTTGGTATCAGAGGAAAAGGAGGTAGGAATGTATCCGATCCTTGGGAACTCTCACATGTGAGCGTTGGACGAAGTATGGCTCTCCGCCCAAGGGCTTCATGAGGAAATGGATGCCACTGGGGATGGTGGTGTGTCCCGCCCAGGGGGTGTAGCCGCCCATGGAGTGCCCTGATAGGTATCAATTATAGTCCACTGGAAGTAATTCCAGACCGCTACAGTTGGTATCAGAGGAAAGGTTTAGTCAACCTTTGGAAACTAGGATGCGAAAACGTTAGTGAGATCCCTAGAGATATTTCTACGGTATGTATAGGGATGTCCCTAAGGTTAAGTATACGTATAGGTTATTGTACTACAACTACGCTAACGATCATATAATTAAACCTAAGATGTTACATATTGAAGGTAATCCCCTTTATTATGTTGTTTTCCCTAGCATGATTTTTGCCTCTCACACTATTCTTTTTGGGTTTTAGACGATGGCTGGAACCTGAAGGAACCGTGTTGATCAATGCAATGGACAATGCAATGATTGTCCTCCTGAACAAACAAATGTTATGGGAGATGGAGTGCAAAATCTTATTACTATACTTACACAAGCTATGAATCATTCTGGACTTCCAAATGAGCAGAGAAGGGAACAGTATTTTATTGAGTCCTTCATGAGGCAACGTCCACCTTCTTTCAGTGGGACTTCCGATCCACTTGTTGCTGAACAATGGATCAGTACTACTGAAAAGATATTTTCAGTTCTTCAATGTTCTGAACATGATAAAGTCATCTTAGCAGTGTATCATTTGGAAGGTGATGCTGATCAATGGTGGAATCTTATCAAGAATACGAGGCCAAGAGATGAAATTGAGTCCATGGAATGGGACGAGTTCAAGAACTTGTTTTTCAGTAAGTACTTCCCTCGTATTCTTCGAACAAAGATGGAAAAGGAGTTTCTTGAGCTGAAGCAGAAGGATGAGGAATCTGTTGGTATATACGAAGCAAATTTTACAAGACTTGAAAGGTATGCATCTGGCATTATCATCCAACCTGAAAGTAAAGTTGATCGATTTTTCAGTGGCTTAAAACCAAGTCTTCGAAGGGCATTAGCTATAAGAGACTTCAGTAACTATGAAGAAATTGTGCGTTGTGCTATCAAGGTAGAAATGGAAGTTGGTGTTAAATATCCATCTCATGGTTTTGACAAGAAACGAAAGATGGAGTTCAAGGAGAAATCTCAAAATAATGGTGAAAAGAAGATGAATGTTTCCTTATGCACAAAGTGTGGAAAGAAGCATGGTGGAGATTGTCTTAAAGGGACTAGAAAATGTTTTAAGTGTGGAAATGAAGTTCATCGAGTAGCTGAGTGTCGAAGTAATGGAAAAAGGGTTTCTAATGATGTGAACAAAGCAAACACTGCAGAGAACGCACCACCAACACTTCAATGTTTCATGTGCAAGGAGATGGGACATTATGGCAATAAATTCCCTAATCCAAGGGTTAGTGACGATCAACATGAGCAACCACTTAAGGCAAAGGACAAAGGGAAGTCACATGCGATCTCTATTGGCAATGTTGAATATGACAATGATGTGGTGGAATGATTAAGTGTTTATGTAATGGGATTCCAAAATAATGTTTTATCATGTAGTATTGGAATATTTTTGTATTGGTCTAATGTGGTATTCAAAGTAATTGAGATATTATGTGCATAATGAAGGGAAAACGAGAAAATGAAATGTTTAATAGTATTCATGAGCTCATGATTAATATAAGGACTAAGTGATATCATGGTTTGAGTATATACAATTTTGAGGATTTTGGTATGTGGAAGGTGTTAACTTTTAACTACATTCAATTTTTCACTATGGTTCAATGGTTATTTAAGAGAATACATGATTAAGGCCTTTGAATGTTTAGAATGTGACCAACAAGACATATATATGGGGATTAATGATAGTATTAAATCTCTGGTAATCGTTTTCACTATATTATGAGAGTGGACTGCAGTATTATGGATAAGCCTAAAGATTAGAATGGATTATGTTGGACATAATTTAGTATTGTTTAAGGATAGAAGTTTTTTCGATATTATTTATGGGATGTTATAGTAATATAGTTTTAGAAAAAGGACAACATGCAGGACGGGCGACAGCCCATCGCGTCAAACAAGTCTGTGGGAATCGAACCCACAACAGAAGTGCGACTGGCCTTTATCGCCTACCACTGGCCTACAGGAAGTCCCTGTTTAGTATAAACTAGTTTTATTATATTAAGTAGTATGATATATGAAGTATAAGTCCATTTTAGGAACCATATGTGATTAATCTCACTATAGATCAACTTATGTATATAATTTTTGCTAACCTTTTGTTTGAGACAGATGGAATGACCCGTCATTCTATCACATGATCTGCTAACACTTCACAAATAACAAATTCAACTTCATTTATTTAATAGATGAAGTGGAAATTGTTAAAGGCACGAAAAACAGTGAGATTGTACCAAAATAAAGTAGGTATTTATTCTAATTCAAATTTTCAACTTTAGGGAAATGATCTTGAAAACCAAAAATGTTGTCCTAGTGATATTATACATGATGAATCAGATGGTACCTTAGATCGTCACAAATTTATGGATTTGTGATTACTGGCTTTTCCATAGCCATGTTCTCTACCACTCTCCATTAGAACATGATGGTTAGATTTCTTTTCCATATCCATATTTTCACCTATGTGGATACCCAGTGATTAGTTCATTTGGGTAATCGTTACATTTCATACTTTAGTTTTTAAATCCAAGTTTTGGTATTCCTTTTTACGATGTGGGTTTCTATTAAAGAAACATTCGAATAGTAAACAATTTATAACCCCGACGAATTTCGAGGGAGAAATTCATTTTAAGGGGGGTAGAATGTAACAGCCCGAGATTTTATGAAAAATATTCTTTTTATTTCACTAATGTCTTGTGTTGTACGCTACACCAAAAGGAGCTTGCACAACACGCATCCTTGCCTTGCCTTGCATTTAACGCAATCGCGACCTTCCTCGATAGCGTGCGTAGTACACAATAACGGGTTTCACTAAACAGCGATATGCTATTAAAATGTTATTAAAACTTGCCGTTATGAATATTAATACCCACTTTTTGAAATTGTGTAAATTTTATTTTTCAAAATGGATTTCATTTTTCGATTCGGAGTATCGAATTTAGCCTAAGGTAAAATTTTGGTACATTTCGGATAACTTTCATATTCTGATGAATAGTGAAAATTACTAATTTATAATTAAAAACAAATTTTTTAATCGAAATAATTAATAGTGATAAATTATTAATTTGAGTGGTTTTATAGTATATTTAGAATATATTTTTACAATTTAATACATTGTTAGTCATTGGATGTAATTTCACATTTACACCAGACATAAACAAGTGTCAATCTTTTGATAGATATTGTTTCTTAAAAACACGCTATTTGTTTTAACAGCGGGATTTAATTATAAAATTAATTAATGCAACTTCTATGTTATGAATTTTGTAAATTAGACTTCATTTTTGAATTTGGAATATGAAATATAGCTTAGGATGATATTTTGGCATTGTTCTGAAAAACATCAATTTTTGATGAATAGTGAAACTACTAAGTGGTAGTTAAAAAAATTAATTTCTTCATAAATCATAATTTTACCGCTTCTGTGAATGGAATTTCAAAAATCCGAGAGACACGGTTGATGTCAGTAAGTAAAATGTGGTTTAATGAGATGAAAATAATTTTTGGTGAATAGTAACTTTTTACTTTTATTTACCACGGTTAAAAATAAATAGGGTAGTTAAGGGTAAAAATGATATTATTATTACCCTAACACATGTCTTAATTCTATTGGATAAGTGTAATTCGACCAAAAACAACCTTATGAATAAAATATGACCATTTAGGCCCACTTGGATTAGATTAGGACATTTATTATTAATTTATTTAAAGAAGGGTTAAAATAGTTAAAATCAAAGTTTAATAAGTAAATCATTTTTAATATGGGGTTATACATAAGATAAATTCGACTATAAATATTCATTAGAAATATAAAAAGATTTCCTACATAATGGTATTTTATTTATAATTTTTAGACATTAAATAATCTAATTTATTTATGACACAATTATTATGCAGTAATTATCTTATTTATGAAATATTGACATAATTGATGTTATAAAGACCAAAATAAATGTAATTTGAGATTTTTTTTGAATTCCACTAATTTTCTAGGTTACTATGATATATTAGTGTTCATTTAATCAACTTGGTTCGAACATATAATTCTGTTATGACTTTCACAAATATCATATATCAAATAGTGTCAAAATTGACACAAAATAGTTTTTAAATCAAATATTATATTATTAATTGTTATTTTATTCCTAAAAATCTAAGGTTCGGCCAAATGACTTAGATAAGTATATATATATTAATAATAAACAATTTGGGGTTCGTTTGGCATGTTATAGTAAGTGTATTAACCATATAGTGAAAGAAAACAAAAAGACACGGTAAAAGTTAAATTATTTAACTTAGAGTTAAATCTAATTGATAAGGATAAAATAATACCCTAAACTTGTCTAAATCCTATTGGTTGATAGGATTTCGACCCATCCCCACTTTATATTCGAAATAAGACCCTTTGGAACCATTATAAACCGATTTTGACATTAATATAAAATAATATTTTGAGGTATTCCTAAGGTGCCCCTTTCCTCCCTTATAAAAGGACACCTCCTCCCCCTCCTCCTCACACCAATTTGAGCACTCAAGCTCGGCCAACCCCTGCCAAAATCTCTTCTAAACTTCCCTAGAAACATCCTAGAGGTTATGGTCTTCCTCAAAGACCAATTTTAATTCCCTAAGAGGAGGTCTCCAAAAGGCGCTTCAAAGAAGAGGTAATTACCGTTACCAATTCTTTCATCTTTATTTCTTCTTCCACTTCTTCTTCTTAGGTTGTTTAATTATGAAGTAATAACATCAGTATCACTCATATACTGATATGTTATTATAAGTATGAAACAACCCTATTTCACCATCTATCCATCCTACGGAAAAAGAAATCACCGCGCGTGCGTACGTACGGAATACCGTCTCCACGCCGTGGTGTAATCTATTTTCCACCACAACCTTACATGGATGGGTATAATGGTGTAAATAATAACTATACATAGTTATTACAACATCATATTGATTCTGATATATTGTATAATCCACTCCAATTCAATTCAATATTTATGGAAATGATATCATCGCTCGTGCGTACGTACGGACTACCGTCTCCACGACGCGATGAGATTCATTCTCCATGTTAACCATTTAAGAATTATTATAAAGTATATATAAGAAATAATAATGAAATATATGACATCAGAAAGCTACTGTATTTATGTATATATACATATATGTATGTCATCTACTTACTTCCATTCAAGACAATAAGGAAAGGAAAACAACGTTCATGTGTACGTACGGACTACCGTCTCCATGAACGATGTTTTTCATTTCATTTATCTATCTATTATATATATATATACTGAATATATATGATATATAAATCATATTTTATATTCTGGAAGTAAGTAAATCATGATATAAGTAATAATAATGTCAATAACAACAAGTCAAAACACCTACGATAAAAGAAACAATTTTACCCAAAACGCTTCTTTAACATGGAATTTACAAAAGAATGTGTAATATAATGTCATAAGTAAACCATATATTATATCATAACAATGAATATGATTCTTTAATAAGTCAATAACATTATTTAAACCATTATACAGGAGCTTCGGACACGTACAAAGCAAATCGGACCTAAGGTAAGGGAAATATCACAATCTCATTTTTATCCAAGATTGTTTATACGTTGGTATTTACTGGGGTGTATTTTATCATCCACATCTATGTTTCCTCAATATGTAATGTTATTTACATCCACCGACAATTGTTTAAATCCAATTTTACCCTTTGGCGAGTTTTTAGTAAAAGATATGAAAGGAATCTTTTGTCGTTTTTCGTACGAGGTACTTTTTGACTTTTTCGACAAAAGTACGAAGAATGTTTTTTTAACTTATACGGAAAGAATGGATTTTAAAAACATTATTTCCAAGAATCTTCCTTTATAAGTTTTCAAGTTTATTTTTAATCAACTTCTTTTATTATAAAGGCGTATGACATGTTATGAAAGGAAAAATGTTTTTGAAGTAGAAAGGATATTTTCCTCAAGAATTGAGTTCAAGTATTTTATCAAAACTATTTTCCATATAAGATAATAAAAGGGTTCTGCTTTTATCCCTATTATTACATGGATTTGATTATGTTGTGATGGAAATATTTTTATGAATTCCTTTATCTTATATGAATTGTTTTATGATGTCATATTGTTTAAGAATTCCATTTTTATTACATGGGTTACGCTATGATGTATGGTTTATGATTATGTGGAACACATAAGAAAGGATTCATTATAAGATGGGTGGGACCTATATCTCCCTCCAATTCATTGGGTAAAGATTTCATATCTCATGATATAGACATGGCTGGAATGGTAGGTTATACCGGTTCAGTGAAACAGGACTGAAACGAGGGTGACTCGATTCAGAAAGGGACTTTGTACACTAAGATAGTCTTGGCAATGAGTCATGACTAATAAGAAATGATTCTCTATGGTTATGTGTGTATGCCACAAAGTTTCATGTATTAATTTATGATTATTGGTATTTCATTTCACTACTATGATTTATCCCATGTTATGAAATTATGCTCTCTTTTGCAGGTTAAGATTTCCAAAAGTTATGTTCTTATGAATATGATGTGATTGATTTTTATTTTTTATACCCTTACTGAGCATTTGAGCTCACCCTTTTTGTTTTCTTTTACCCAGGATATAAAGAATGGTTTTAGGTAAAAAAAAGGGGAAGGTCTTTATGGGAGATATTGAAGATCTTTCACCACGATTAGAAGATTACGTTCCGAGTTTCCAAAGACACTAATCTATTGCGATCCTTGTGTGTGTGGGTTTTTGTTATGTACTAAGTATTCCGCAAAAGTAATGTAAAGTCTATGTATGTCAGGCTTCGGGTCTCTACAGTTGGTATCAGAGGCAAAGGAGGTAGGAATGTATCCGATCCTTGGGAACTCTCACATGTGAGCGTTGGACGAAGCATGGCTCTCCGCCCAAGGGCTTCATGAGGAAATGGATGCCACTGGGGATGGTGGTGTGTCCCGCCCAGGGGGTGTAGCCGCCCATGGAGTGCCCTGATAGGTATCAATTATAGTCCACTGGAAGTAATTCCAGACCGCTACACTAGCTGGTTTGGACTGGTAGAAAATTAGGAAGAAATATAGAAATAAATAGAACAACAGTTTAATTGTCCAACCAAAAATCAATGGAAGAGTTAGAACTAACCATCCATCTAGAGATATTCATTATGTTAGAAAAAGATTACCAAATGGATGAACAAATGGATGGTGTAATGAAATTAATATTTCTCTTATTTAACATATGAATGAATCATTTTTAGAGAAATGAAATGTAATAAGAGTTATTCTGAATAATATTACAAGTGATTCTAGATTATAATGAATCATTAAAGAGTTTAGGGTTTTTGATACCTAGACCACTCTTATCTAAAGGCTTACAACATGTAGCCATTGGGATGGTCACAAGATTCCTTTAAATAGTGCTTCCAGTGAAAATAAATGTTTCTTATTTAATAATTTGTTATCATAAAGAGACCAAAAATCCATTTTAAAACCATCATCAAGTCAACAATTTTAGAGATAATAGTACATTTAAAAAGGCAGATCTTGCATGTCATATAGAGGGATTTACCCTTCCATGATGAAATATGAATAACGATTTAGTCAACAATGGTGGAAAACTAACAATATTTAGGAATTCCGAAAATAATGTATACACCCAGGAATGTAAACGAGTAGGATCCTTCTGTGATACAAAATCATTGATAATATTACCTTTTATATTTGAATGAATTTTTTCCCAATAAATAAAAAAAATTTGTTCTAGTTTATTGTTTGACCGGAGATTTCTTTATACTTCGACACTGAAATATTAATTGTTTGAATATTCCATTCACCACCTTTTAAGAACAAGATGATGTGATCAACGTATAAAAGATGTGTGGGTACAATTGCATTTCTTGAAGCCTAAATAGTTTTAATATTGTTCTAGTAAACCAGAAAAGTGAGAAATCTACTTTTTTAATCTTCCTCAATAGTAAAAATAATGGTATATAGGGATCAACTTATTGATATCCCTTTTTGAATTTAATGTTACCTTTGTGGGAACCATTAACAAGTATGGGTAGAGAAGCCAATTTGAATATGGAATTTATTCTAGTAATGAATGTATCATTAAAACCAGAGCTCTGAAGAACATCAAAAATAAAACTCTAATCAATGGTATCAAAGGATATCTAGATATCATGTTTAATATCAAATTTTCCTCCCCTTGTGCCTTTGTTTAAAGTGTTAGTTCATTCAAAGGATATAAGAATGTAGTAATGTATATACTAATCCTTGATTAATCCCAACTAAATCCAATAGACAATTTTATTATTATATCAGTAGGTCTATTTTCAAATTCTTTCGTGATGATTTTTTAAAGAGTGTTAATAAGAGTAATGGTCCTGAAAATATTAATCATAAATTAATTTTCCAATTAAGTAATTAATTTAGGAAATTAATCATTCAACCTTTGAGGTAACACACCATGGGGATGAAATATTTTACAAGTTTGAAAACATCTATTTGAATAACGCCTAGTAATGTTGGTAGAAAGAATAATTGAAATCATTAGGGCTAAGATCACTATTAGGATTTAAGATAAAAATAGTGCCACTGATTTCATGATCATGAGGGATTATTAAAAGGTAAGTGTTATCTTTAACTTTCATCATAGTATGAATTACACCAGGAAGTAGGTCTTTGTTGACATCTAGGCCCTTAGAAATATTTTCAAAATAAGTGACAACATGATTAGAAATTCCATCCTCAGTATCAACGAGGGTGTCCCCATCTCAAAAAAATGTGAGTGGTATACAAACATTGTTGATTCATGGGAGAGAGTTGTAGAACATAGTTCTTATATCACCATCTTGGAGCTATTTAGTTTATAATATTTGCCAAATTTTGTTTTTAAGGATGAGAAATGATTTTAGTTTCATATAATTGTTTGTCTTGTGTTGAGGATATATAGTGAAATTATATCTAGTAGTGGTGTTTTGTAGTTGGGTACATTAATTCTAAAGGGAAGATATTTTATTTTCAATTTTATTAGATTTAGAACTTAACCAACCGTTAAGACGTAGCATATGAATTTTTTTTCTTGGTGATACAATAAAAATAATACTAATAATGATTCATAAATCACCAAAAAAATTATGATGTTAGAGAACTCAGGTTCATAGGACCATGTGTTATTAAGTATCAATGGAAGAGAGGTTTTGAGGATTTTGATATAAATACTAGCAAGAATTTGATGATGATCCGAGTTAATATTAGGAAGGTTATTCCTGGAGATGCTGCCCATTTATCAAGAGTATAATCATTCATGAAGGCACTATCCTATTTTCTAAAAACTACCCTTTTGTAGTGTCTTCTATACCATGTATACTTGGAACCAATGAGGTTAATTTCCCTAATGTTATTATCCATTATATAGGTTTCAAATTATCTTGATGAGATAAAAGAGTGGGATGGGACAATATTCTCACTAGAGGTAAGAATATCATTAAAATCCCCAATCACAAACTAGGGATTATACATGTTGTTAGATAAAAAAGAAATATCTTTCCAAATAATTAATTTATATTGATATCTATTTTTTCATAAATCCCTGAGAAATAAATTTGTGAGAATCAAAATAAAAATAAAATGTAATCATATTATCCAAAACATTGAAATGAATCACATTCTACATAGAGGAATGATAAAAAATAAAGAGAATTTCAACAACAATATCATCTTTGTAAGAACCTAATAAATTATAACCATATAATAGAAGATGCATAATTTTACATGAAACATTGATTTTAGGTTCATTAATATAAAAAAATTTAGATCTATGAGTATTAAGAAATATTTTAAGGAAAATAAATTTGATAGGATTGGAAATCCCTTGGAAATTACAATACAAATAATTGGAACATGAATTTGGGATTGGAACCCCCTTTATCAAACAACTTGAGAACTCCCTCCAATTGGATCTTATTAATTTTTGAGTGGAGTTTAGAATAAATTTCATTCAAAAATATTCATGATTTTAGGGTTTTCGTTTCATCATATAAGATTAGTATAATGTCTGTGATGTTCATGATGTTGTGTTAATGGTGATGGTGATGTGATAGTGTGAAGACCAGTTTCTTCTGACATTTTATCATGAATCGATTTGTTGGTTTTAATGCTCTGGTTCCAAGACTCCCTTAATCTCTCTGAGGTAGAGATGTGTGGTGGTCTTCTTGTTTCATTGGTTTGTGTGATCCAGCAGCAGGTTCAAGGTATCAATGGAGGAGGCCTGTTTTTTCATCATAGTCTTGGATCTCGCTTATTTCTGGATTTAGTGGAGGTCGTTTGAGTTATCTTCTACATCGAGTTGATGATGGTTCGGTTTTATGTGTTTGGTACTTCTCTGATGGTGGCATGATGAAGTAGTGAGTTCTGATTAGTTTCTTTCTAGGATTCTTTATTGATTGTTATTTCATCCTCATTATGGTGTTATGGGTGGAGACGGAGTGACGATGTTGTCAACAGTCTTTCATTAGGGATATCTGGTGGGCTCTCATCAGATATATCTAAAGAATGTGATGAAGATGCCTAAAGGTGTGTCGATGACGGGGCGTAGATCGGGGAATATCATAGATTGAGGATCAATGTCTTGAGGCATCCTGGAGTGGAAGTGAGATTTTGGATGTTGTATGATGTCTTATATCATCTTTTTTTTTATTTTGGTGATCTAGAAATATGTTGTATGGCCTGGTTCCCAACCACCCAAAAAGCGATTTTCTAAAATCAAATAATAATATGGTCCTCTATCTATCTTTTCATATTTATACATATAGGAAATAGAAGATGTGTTAGTAGTACCAACATTATCAGCAACATAAGAAATTATAACTGATTTAGCCTTCAATGGTTTAACCACCGGGCAATCCCTTAAATAAATTTTACGATTTGCAGTCGACAAATTTATTGAAATAGTATAATCCAAAGAAGAAATAGTGTGGTGTCTTATAATTGTCTTATAGTAATGTTTATGTAATTTAAATTATTATTTTGCATTTATACCTATAGGAATGCTCGGTGAAACTGTACCTAAGACATCTAATGCATGATCAATTTGAAAATTATTACCATTAACATCATTTGGAGTGGCATGAAAATAAGCACTACAATCCGTTGAGAATAGAAAAAACTAGGATCCTTGGAGGTTTTATGATTCTAACTCTAATATGAACTACTAGGTGACTTATCCATAATCCCCAAGGATATTCTTGTCACATTCCCACTTGGTGAGTCCTCGTGAACTTGAAATTTAAATGAATATTTCCCCACAACAAGTGTGGGAAAAACAATACCATGCTGTATATAATACATGGAGGTGTCCCTATAGGGCTACCCTTTAACCTATTCATCTTGGGACTGCTCGAAATTATCCAAGACCAATTTTTCTATTTCTTCTAAAATGTCTTGTTCAATAGTGTTATTCTCCTATTCATCAACCAGATATGCCCAGATTGTACCTGAACTTTCTCTTAAAGGTATGCATTTCTTCACCTATATTTCATTTTTTTGTGAAATGATCTATTATATCAATATAAATTCTTTTATCCTCCATATTCATTCAATCTCCTGTCTAGTCATTATCTTTTAGTTGCCAACTCAGTTTTTCACAACCCTGTAGGTTAAAATGGAGTGCCCAAGGATTTTACATAATTCACTGAATGAGGGTTTATGTTCAAACTTGATACAAAACAATGTTTTGTAATCATTCTCGTTAAAACTAATTACATATGTGAGTTTTCGGTCTACATTGACATCCATCATCACTATTTCATATTTCCCTATATCAAAATTTAATGTTATTTGATCTATTTTAAGGGGTGTTCCTATGCATGAGACTATGTCATTAATGATCATAGGGTGCCAAAAATAACAATTTAGACTGTGCAATCTCATCCATACATGATCCAATTTGTTCATATTAGTTTGGGGATTAAAATTATAGTCCCATTTGAAGATTCTATGAATACTAGGTTTTTTATGAATATTCTATAATTTCTAGACATTGTCTATGTCCTCTTGTAATTTTAACAAAATAGGAAAGTAACCCTTGCCAATTGGAACAAGATTCCAATTGGTGAAACCCAAAATGTGGGAAATTATATTTTTATGAGTGGGGGGTGACCATGGTTTATCTTTTATAATGTATGAAATGTGAAATATAATCGAAAACATTTACATTTGAGTGCGCTGTTGAAGGGCCTCAGGTTCATCCATGACTGAGAAATGATTGTCCTCCAATTTCTTGTAAAAATGTGGCTTTGTGGAGTTTTTTATACAAATAAGTACCTTTGAGAGCTTCAAGTAAGGTAATCCCTTTTGATCACTCAAATTATTTGCACATTGAACTATCATCTGATAGGGTTTCTTCATTTTTGTCTTTATCACTGCTACCCTCGATGGATATTTCTCATTCTGGTTCGATATCTGCTATGATGTTTTAGATCATTAACATTGAGAGGAAGACATCATGGGAATTTTAAGAAAACCCTAGGAGTAACATATGAAACACTTGTTGAATCTCCCATGACATATTTTTCACAAAAAAAATTAAGAAGGTCTAACATTAATTACATCGTAATTCAAATTTTACCTGAAAATGTATAATTTTTTGGGATTATAATTTATTATTTAAATTTTTTAAAAATAATTTTGAATTTAAATTTAAAACATCCACTTATACAAATAGAATATTGAAAACATTCTTTAATATTCAGAATAAGGATGTTAGTTTTCTAAATATATGTCCCTTTTAATTCTAATCATTTAAAATATTAATCATAGTAAATATTTGCCACCTTATTATTGGTAAAAAAGAAAAATAGGCTTAAAACAATGAGATAATGGATAAAAGTATCCCAAAATCATTTATTTATTTTATTGGATAATTATTATCAATCATAAACATCCCATTATTTAAAATATATAAATTTACTACCAATTTACTTTAACAACGACCTAAATATGATATTATGTAATGATTAAATACAAAATGTCACTCTCTTTGTTTTAATATCGCTAACATTTTATTATATGGATAAAAAGTTGTTAAAATAATTTATAAATTTTAAATTTAAAGTTAATGAATATATATTATAATGGTTCTTTTCAGTAAATGTTTTTATTGAATAATTACCTTAAGTAATTACACAACGCCAAACCTGTGCTTATTCAATAAAAAACTCACTTAATTTTTTTAAAAAACATATAAATTAATAAAATTTAGATTAAATCTTACATTACATGATTATTTAAGATAAATAATGATTATTATTAATGTGATAAGAATTTATATTCAAATTACATTACTATCACGATTTCATTAAACTCGGACAATGTGGATTTTATGGAATGAGAATTTAATTTTATATTAATTGATATATATTTTATATATTTTATGAAATTTCAAAATTTTATTATATTTCACCATGATAATTATTTGTAGACTATTATTTCATCTATTTACCTCTTATGGTTCATTTTTCTTTTATAGTAATTTTAGTTAAACCATTATTGTAAAATACATTTATATTGTGGTAATCCTCAAAATGATTGCTAAGGGATAAAACTAAGTGATAATTGTGAAAAACCACCTAAACATATCTAAATATTATAGTATGAACTTATTTTGAATCAAAAGCATCCATTATTTTATGTTTGTAAATTTTTTAATCTTTTTAATGAAAATTAAATTATATAAATTTAATAAATAATAAAATTACAATGGTTACCACCCCTCATATATGATGGGGAATTTCCTATAACATTTACCATGATACTTTTGAGCACTCTAGTTCATAAAAAACACTAAAAATATCCTCAAATCATCCCTCTCCACAACCTAAATGTCTGGGTCTCACTAAAGTACAAATCATGGAAGTCTTATATTTTAATTTAGAGAGGATATCTATAGAGATGGTATAAATCAAACTAATTTTTTTCCATTTTATTTCATCTTCTACCTTTATAAACTCTATATTAACCATGATAAAATAATTAAATAACTATATTCTATGTATGTTATACTTATTATGATTATGGAATAACCATTTTCAATCTTTTTTTCTATACTATGTGAAATTAAGACATCACTTTTGCATACATGTGGATAGCTACATCTAAGAAGCTATGTGTTTCATTTTTATTTACAACTTCACAATAATGATTATTTTGATGGATTTAATTAATATATATAATTATCATTACATAATTAATATTCATTAAATATTAAATTTCATTTAATTTACTCCATATCCATCCATTGGAAAATGATAACATCAATCATGCGTATGTGTGGACTACCACCACCATGAAGTGATTTAAATAGTTTTTTATATACATTTTTCATGTGTGTATATAATAATGTATTTAGTTTTAAAAATATAATCATTTAATTATTGACATGTTAGATATTATTTAATATTTACCCCTTTGACTATAGTAATTATACTAATGTTTTTATTGGATTAGGAATAGTATATCCTCAAAACATCCGATATATATATAACATCATATTTAACTAAATAATACATGGTCATAAATGATAGAAAATAGTAAATTATTATACAATTAACATGAAAATAGTTATTAATAATGTAAATAAATAATATAAATTTATTATTTAGGAGATAAATAATATAATATTCTAAAAGGTTTTTATGGAAAGAGATTTTTTTAACACTGTGTTTTAATGTATTACAATAAAATATATTTCATTACTTCCCATTTTCATTAATAAAGATTCAATAATGTTATTAATTATATTTAATGGTCTGTTAGAATTCATTTTCAATTAAATTTTTCTATCTTTATATGATTAAATATGAATATTCTTGTCATTTTTTAAAAGAGGTACATTTACCATTGGTGTGAAACGAATCATCGATTAAAATTTTACTACATCATGATATTTTCCCCCATAATTAATTTTAATTAATTTTATGATTCAAATATAAGTTTTCATAATTTTTTTAAATTAAATAATTTATATTTTTTTTTGGAATTTTTCAATTTTAATATATTTCAGAAGAAAGGGGTATTTTTCAATAATTTTATACAAAAATTTAATGTGTATAACTTATGTGTTAAAATAATTTTTTAAAGGTTTTTATATTTAAAGGTGAAATCATGATTTTTTATTAATTATATTGTACTTTAGAATTATAGAAAATCATGTATGAACCTATTATATCATATAAAAATGGTCATGTCAATACAACTAATATAACATATGACCCCATTAATGATTATACGAATGGTTACTATGATAAATCTTATATAAATGGTGAGAATTATATAACTCTATAATGTATTTGGTAATGTTAATTGACTTCTATGTAAATAATGAAAGAGTTAATTATGGTGGTTTCATTTGTATATTTTGTTATGAACAAGTTATTTCATTCTTGAGTTCATATATGTTATGAATATAATGATCTAAGATTATTACTCAGGATTATATATTTATTCTATGATATTTAATGGTTTTCCTTGATAAAAATTGTTATTTCTAATGGGATATGATTTATTTTGTGCACGTAAATAATAATGTGTAAAATGTATACAAGTTATGGGTTTACATGTTTTCACAAGACTAATAGATTTCCTTCTTTTATAACCCTTACTGATGTGTTTACACTCATCCCACATTTTAAAATGTTTCTCATTTGGTATAATGCTGATTGAGAAAAATAAAAAAAGTCAATTTTATTTTCCTGTAGATATTTCTTGAAAAGAAAATGTTTCTCATTTTAAAAGATTTATATTAATTGAAAAATGGAAATTTAGTGGAACGCTCCACTTTGTGATGCACATTTATCATATGATAGAGATATGACCAAATTCTCTAGAACTCTTAACCTAAATGGACATTTGGAATCCATGAAAGTGAATTATTGTCTATGTAATAAGTATACTATAACTATTTCAGTTCAGTTCCTTATAATTGGTATCAAAGTATTCGTTTAGATATATTTCAATGTTAGGATAATATTACTAGAAAAAACATTATAGATTTTAATTTTTTCGGTTGAAATGACATCAGATTTTATGATTACGATGTTGCTTCATTTAATTTATGTATGTTCATAATGGGTTTCTATAGTGGAAATATTGAAGCTATAGTATAAAGGTATTAAGGTGACAATGTTAATCCAAATCAAAATCCTAGAATGGTTGAAATTAAAACTAAACAGATTTTTGAAGTGATTTTTTTTATTAATATAGGCTATATATATGGGTGAAATAAATGTTAGAGAGGAAAAAAATTTACCTCCAAGGAATACATTGATATTTCAGTTTTAATGAAACAACGACTTTCTAATTTTTGTGGAACCTCAGATCCAGTAGTTGTGGGAGGACGGATCAATGATCTTGAGTATATATTTTTAGTAATAAGATGTTTTAAACATAAAAAGGCAACTCTTACCATTTTTTGAATGTAAATTTGATTGTTGTTTTTAATTGGTTACTCATAATCGAGGGAGAAGATCGTGATTATTTTCATGAAGATAAATTTATGAATATTTTCTTGTAGAAATATTTCTAATAGGATGCTTGATTAAAAATATAAAAATCATAATTTAAATTAAGGAAAATGGATGAAGATTCAATATCCATGTTCAAAAAATATATAACATTTTCTAGGTATACACCAATTGTTTTGTAGACCATGATATTAAAATTAATAAATTTTACATATGATGTAAAACAATTATTTGAAAAGAATATAAATAATTGGAATTTAAAATTTATGATTAATTTTTTTTTTGTACTGACAATGTTGATATAGAGTTTTTAGAATATTATGTTCCTCTTGTTTACAATAGTAATAAGTGGTCATGGTGTTATTATATGAAAAAGTGGTTAACAGATATGGTTCTAGGTAACCCACTAACATCATCTATGTAATTTAAAAAACAATAGGTTACGTTTGATAGGATCTGATATGTGGTACTAGTGTTGTATGTATTTCATAATTCACATGACGATATAGAAAATCATATAAAATCAAATAATGGAATATCAGATAGGCATACAATAGTTATATGATTTAATTGCGTTTTGTTAAGAAATTATCCTAAGGTGTGGGTGAAGTTATATATAGAGTATGTAAATCACCAATATAAAAAAATAAAATGTTGTATAAATATCTATTGCAACTACTATTGTTGGTGTTAGGTTATCTAATGAAGTAATATCAGGTATATTACTTGAAAATTCAACTTGTGTTGATTCCCTATTTATCTATAGATCATCATAGTAATTAACATTTTGAAAACTATCACATAAAATGTTAATTTAATGTCATTTAACAACTATAATCATATATATGAAAAATAATTGTTGAATTTTTAAAAAAACCATGATTTAATGTAATATTCTCATTATTATCATTGGGAGTATTTTTTCTTCAATCCTCATTGAAATATATACGATGGGGTTTAATGTTATAATTGGATTGCATTTGATTTAAGTTTATAATGACGTGATCTATTAATGAGATAAAAAATTAATTCAATGATTTCATATCGTAGATCATATATCAAGATGTTGTGAAATTGGTGATAGATGGTAGTCAACGATACAAAGGTAATTTTGTTAAAGATAATGAATTTGTTTAAATTAGTGATGTGATGGTAATGAATGGATGTATGTGATTGTTTTATGATGATTAACTATCTATAATTACGGATCAATATGTATATTTAACTATTTACACAGTTATTATGGTTTAACTATTATACAAACCCCCTTATCAAATAGATCAATTATAAATTTTGGTATTGAAAATTAATTTTCACATATTTCATTATAATTATTTCATTCAATCGATTAATTCACCAAGGGGTGTTCCTGTATTAATTTTAAAAAAATTGATTTATTAATGAAACTTTATAATGATTTTAGGTCAATTAATAACATCAGTGTAATGAAAAATGATCATTTTCTTTATATTAATTATTTTTTTTGTAAGCATTAGAGAGTGTAGTATTATTTAATGATTGATATTAGGTATATATAAAATTAGCTAAAGATGAAGGAGGAATATATTTTAAGCATGATTTATCAAACTATATATTGAAATTATGTGTTTTCCATCCATTTTGTTGCCTAATTAAACAATTTTATTCATTGATCTTATGAATAGATCATTCCAAGACAATTTGAAAAAAAAAAATTGGATAGGAATATTGATGATATTTTGTTATAATATATATTTCATCGAGATCATGACACCTAGTTATGATTCTTAAAACCATGAGGGAATATAAATTGTGTGAAAAAATATAATATATGCATTTTAGTGGACATATAATTATTTCCTTAGGAATATTGTTTCAAAAAATATCATAACTATTAAACCAATCAAAATAAAAGTAGTTATAAAATGAACTATACATATAAATGTCATATTGATTAAATTTTTCTTGGATTTGTAGGAAGATAATAGTAATTTTTTGAAAAATGTGATTGGATAAATATAATAGAAGAAAAATTAATTCATAAAGGAGTTATGTTTATCCAAATAAATTTGTCTGAATATTGTTTCATTGAACATAAAAAATATTGATGAAAGATCTAGTTTTACCCCTACCCTCAAAAAATTATAAGTATTTCAACTATAGTGATTCATTTTTAATTTGGAATTTTTTTGTTTTGGTCCAAAATGATCATGTAATTACTTTTGTTTCATATCAACTAAATATTCATTAGATAAATTATTCTACCCATGATCTAGAAATTCCTTCTATGTATTTTTCCTTAAAAATATAAAGAAATCAATTATATAGAGTGCTGTGTGAAATATATACTTATCATAAATGATAAAAATATACACTGACAAAAAAATATTGTAACACGACGTATATAAGATGGTTAAAATTCATAAAGGATTATGATTTCATGATTCATTACCATAAAGGAAATGAAAACAATGTAGTTGATTATCTATTCCATAAGGTTTATGCATCATTAACCATTCTATATTTATAATACACTAATTTGGTAAATGATTTAATTAATCATATCTATGAAACTTTGAATGTATGGACTTCCTCTATTTTGTTTCAAGATTCATTGAAGTAATTATTGTGAGAAATAATTTTGAATGCCCAATAGAATACAACTATTTACAAGAAAAGGATTCAATCATAAAGGAATATAATTTTCCATAATTTTTCATTGAAAAAGAATCTGTTTTTGTATTTGGAGAATGGATGTATATTCCTATTACCTATATTTTTAAAAATTAATTATTGAGTAATGCTCACATGTCTCCCTTTATGATTCATCTTTGAGGTACTATGATTTATAGACACGTTTTCCCGTTTTATTAGTTTGATGGAATAATGAAAATATTTTATAGATTGAACAGAAATATTTTAATTTTAGATTTGTAAAATAGGAAGAAAATTTACTAAAAGTAATTCTTTATCTTTTTCTAGTTTCATATAGGAAATATAAAAATATACCAATGGAATTAATGAAAGTATTTCAAAATAAATCATGATGTAATAATATAATTTTTCTTAAAGTTGACTGACTAAAAAAATATTCACATTTTTTAAATATTCATCTTAATATGTATTTAGATAATCATTATCCACTATTCATTGGGGAGGTAGTCATATTACATGAAATTAAATTCTCTCTATTTTACCTAATCATTATCGTACGTTTATATTTATTTTTTTCAAGGCATTTAGAACTCATTGGGTTCTAAATAAAATTTCAATAATCCTTTTCATCCTTAATCTGTTTGAAATTCAGAATGAATGATTTATAAATTGAAAGACAATAATTGTATTTTTAATGGATTTATAAGTAATTTGGTATTAGAATATTTCATTAGTATACTTTTCTTATAATAACTATTTTTTCTAGTATTATTAGGGAACAATTAAATGAAATGTAATAATATTGGTGTCAGACTCCTACTCGTTTGAAAGGATTGAGTGATAGAATGTTTTTATAATGAGATTTATATGATGATATGGATGAATATGTAAATACAATTCAATGACATATGGGGGTATTAATAATGATGAAAAATACTTATGAAGACTACAATGGAAAATAACATTCAATTTAGGTAGCTGATCAATATTTTCTTATATTATCTCTAGGAAAAAGTACTCTACATTATGGAAAAAAAATTAGTTTTGAAACTCATTAGATTATATGAAATTCTAGATATATTTAGATCATTTTCTTATAAAGTAGATTTTTATTTGAGTTTAAACCATGTACATAATCTATTTCTTGATTAACTATTATGTATATATGTTCTAGATGCATCCCATGCTCTGATCCCTTAAATAGTCCAATCAGAAGGGAATCTTCAATATAAGGAATAACCATTTCATATTTTTGAGCACATCAAGTATGTATTATAGAATAAGGATATTCATAAAGTTATGGTTATATGGAAAAATCATATCATTGATAATGAAATCTAGTAAGTAGAAAATGATATGAAATAAATGTATACCGACTTGTTTATTTAATTAACAAGACTGTGAAGATGAAATTCCTAAAAGAGGCGATAAATTTGAAAATATAATTAATATTTAATAAATTTTATTACATATTAATATTCATGAATTATATTATACATAGTAATATAAAATATATGAATAATAAGTAATTTTTCAATCATAAGGGAATAAACATTATTTTTCCAAAATTAATTTTGATGTATTATCTGATATCTTTTAAAATATAATATTATAAATATGAAAATAAAAAATATAAAAACATTTTCAAAATTAGATATTCAAATTTATCTGAGAATTATATTTTTTTAATTTTTTTAAAATATTTTTTTAAATGAGAATTATTAAATAAAACATTTATTTAAAAAATATAATTTATTTTTATTAAATAAAATATTTTATTAGTAAAATATTGTTTTTAATAATATTTTTATCTAAAAACAGTATTTATAAAATATAAATGATCTAATTAATTATATTGGAAACAACAATTTACCTGATATTGGTATAATTTCATTTTTTAGTTATGAATATCATTTTTTAGAAATATTTTTCATTATGTTTAACAAATGTCTATTCAAATTTATTTCATATGTTAATACATGTTTAAAAATAAAAAAAGGGATAAATATTTTGAATCATGATGTTCAAAATTGGTAAATAGGTCCCATTTATTTTTTTATTATGAATTTTTATCGTAATAAATATTTATCACCTCTATATGGTGTAACATGTAAAAAGAGTAAAAACAATGAGATAAGGACTAAAAATATCCATTAAATGTGAAATTATTTATTATTCAATATTATTTGATGTAAAAAATAAAAAAACATGTGATCCTATTTTTTTTAATATATATTATATTTTTACATAGGGATAATTAGTATATTTATTTGGCTCTAAAAAAATATTTAATATTTTAATTTTATTTTTATAATTTTATTTTCTTAAATTTTTTTATGCATTTAGTAATTAACTTAAGTGCATATGGAACCGTTTAATGGAACATGTCTAACTGAATTAAAATTCAAATAAATTATGTTTAGAAATGATTTTAATTTAAACAACTTTTCTGAATTATGGTGTCACAAAAAAAATTTAAGACAAATATAAGTTATTTTTTATATTTTAATAGGATATATTATAATTACATTGATATATTGGGGTTATTGATTTAAATTTTTTTAAAGAGTGTGGAAAATGACTTTAATGGTGAATTATGTTAAATAATAATTAATTTAATGATTTAAAAAAATGAAAATACTATTTTTTGCCAAGTAAATTTTATATGTTCTAGTATATTAACCATTTTCAAATTATGTTTAAAATTTAATATTTTAGCATCTTTTTTACTCATCTATAATAAATCACATTGATATCATAGTCATCAAAAAGAGTAACCATTAGTCAAAAATAAGAAATATGGGTGAACAAATCAAGTAAAAGTTTCCAAAAATTTTACCTAATTAGATTATTTAGAATCATCATAATATTATATTTAAATATTTCAATATTGTTACACTTTAACATGAAAATTTATTTATATTAATTTAATACTTTATGTAATTACAATGGTGCCTCTCCCCTTACTTCTAAAAGGGAACTTCTTCTACTCTCTAACTCACACATTTTGAGCACTATTATTCGATAAATACCTATCCAAATATATCCAAATACTCCCTCAACACATTCTATAGGTCATGGTCTCACCAAATTTCCTATACAATAAGGATTATTGTGTAATCCAAATATAATATTTTGGGATATGGTATATTTCATAACTGAAATACTTTATCTTAATTTATGAATCTTGATCCTTCAAATATTTTTTTAACCATGATTAAATAATATAATTGGTATCATTTAAAAATTAATTAATATTTTTTACATTAGTACACTTTTTAATCTCATTTTACATCTAATGGGAAATGAAAACACCCCCATGCATACAAGTGGATTACCATTTCCACGAAGCGATGTTATTATTTTTTTCATAACCACCTTATAAGGAGGTTATTTTGGAAGAGTTAATTAAAATATTTGATAATAATGGAATAAATATCTTTATTTAAATATAATATACAACTTATTTGATTATCTTTACATCAATTAAAAACTCAAAATGTTGTTTAAGTGAAAATGTAGACTACCACCCCCATGAAGCGATGTGATTAATTTTAATTGTACACCATTATTGGGTGGTTAAAGAATTGTATATAATATATAAAATTTAGTATAATTTCATGATTAATATTATAATATTGATGAAATAGTCACCCATTGGGTTGTGTTCATAATACAAATGTTGTTTTGTGATTATGAACAAAACATCTTCAAAACGTCAGATGTAAACTTCAACGATTAAGTAACTAAGGAAAATATGGTCTTAAAAGAAATAAAATTGTTATTGATTATGTAATGAATATTAAAAATGTAATTAATAAACTAAAAAACTAATATAATTTTATTATTATGGAGTTAAATTATATACAATGATATATAGTCTTTACGGTAAGGGGACTTCATTAACACCTTTATTTAAATTATTCCATTCAAATATTTGTCTCCAATGTTCATGTTTCTAAAAAAATATCAAGAATAAAATTATTTATACTTTAGGTGATGTTAAATTAAACTTTCACCCATTTAACTTATTTAAATTAATTAAAATGAATTCTACCAATGATTTTTTTGAATGGGGTACTTTTATCAATGGTGTGAAATGAGTCGTTATTTTAACATTTATGATAGAAATTTAATTTCAAAACATGTAATCCTAGTATAGATCTATAGTTAATTGGTTAATGTTCCTAATATCTAAATTCAATAAGGATGGATTTAACATTGGTTATGTATATAATGCATTAATACTAGAGTTAGTTCACCTATGTATTTAACTGGGATGCATTTATATTTGACATGAGTGAAAAATGGTTATATATATAATTATATAAATATCCTTGAAGTTTTCAGGATTCCATAGTTTTTTTATTAATATTTTATTTCAAAAATATTTTTTTCCATGTGGATGTGATTTATTTTATAAACCCAATAAATAATGTTAAGAAGTTAAAATTTTTTCATGTTTTCACTTGACAAAGTGATTACTTTTATTTTTTTCCAATGATTATATTTTTATACTCTTCCAATATTCTCAATAAATTTATATGTTTTATGAATGACTATGATTGAGTAATAATTCAACATAAATGTTGTAATGATTTTTCATGAACTTAAATCATGTTTAATTTTAAATGTTTTATATGTTGGGTAAAATGGATAATGAGTGGAACTATAAATTGTGTAGAGTATGACTTTTTTATGTATGAGTTTCAACATTAATATATAAAACACTTAATATAAAAGTTATATAGGATGTAATAAAGTTAATTACACTCAAAATACTTGATATTATGTAATATTTTAAGTCTGTGTACCTACAAAAACTAATTGGTTATATTTCATACTATTTAGATTTAACACTATGTATCTATTTGGTTCATAATATCTATATTGTGTATCAATTGAAGAAATACATTCTAGATCCAAACCACGAGATATGATGATATCATATTGATATATAATTAGATGCTACAATTTATCATTTTTCTATTAATATAACCAATTTAAAAGATAATGTGACTCATTGAAACATTATTCCATTTTTTAGTGTATTATATAATCATGGTAAAATTCAAGAGGATACATGGGGACTTCGAAAAGGATGTTTTGGAGCATGTAGAGCTTAAAAACAACTATAGGGGAATCTAGATATGAGGTTTATATGACCATATGCTTCCCTAAGGGGTGCATCAGTCCTCTATGTCAAGAAGAAGGATGGGTCCATGAGATTTCATTGATTATCATGATCTGAAAAAAATCATGATAAAGAACAAGTATCCTCTTCCATGAGTTGATGACTTGTTCGATCAATTATGTGGTGCACCATACATTTCCAAGGGGGATCTTCGATCAGAATATTTACAGTTAATTGTGATGATTGAGGATATCCCCAAGACTAATTTTCATACAAGATACGTGTACTTTGAATTCATAGTAATTCGTTTTGGACTCATCAATGATCCACCATTCTTCACGGACATGATTAATAGAGACTTTATAATTAACTCGAAAACATTTTTGTACTATTTATAGATGATATTATAATATACTTCAAAACCAAGGAGGAGAATAAGAATAATCTATGTATTGTATTAGAGACCTTGTTAAAGGATAAGGTCCATGAAAAGTACATAATGTGTGTGTTCTAGTTGAAGAAGTCTCATTCTTTAGTCATATCATCCTTTTCTGTTGGATATTTATAAAGATCCCTCTAAGACAAATGATATTGAGGAATGTTCGAGGCCAACATCAGTGATGGATATCTGTAGCATCAGTGGGTTAGTTGGATATTATCGCCAATTTGTGAGAAAATTCTCCTGATTCTCAAACCCTCTTACAAAGATAAATTATAAGGATGTCATGTTTTTATGAATTATTGAATGTGAAGAGAGCTTCAATGATTTGAAAAGGAGTCTTATCACTATTTTTATACTCATAATACCCAAAAGTAGAGAACTTTTTGTTGTATTCAATGATTCTTTAAAGACGGATCTGGGATATGTGTTGATTCTAAATTACGAAGTCATTTCCTATGTTTCAAGGAAATGTAATGGTCATGAGAAAAAAAATCCATCACATGATCAGGAGATGGATAATGTAATAATCATTTTAAAATTTTGATGATATTACCTATTTGGGGAGAAGTATGAAATATAAATGGATCACAAAATCCTCAAGTATATTTTCAAATAGAAAGATCTGAATATGTGCTAATGAAGATGTTTAGAGATGATCAAAGACTACGACTTCTCAATTCACTACCATCTGGGGAAAGAAAATATCATGGTAGATGTTCTATGTAGAAATTACTCAATGTTTCTATCATTAATCTGAATTGAAAAGGATACAATCTTCATAGATTTGGTTAATATGAAAATTGGAATCATAAAGATGGTAACAACATCAATCCTTTCACAAATGATTTATCATCCATCTCTTTTGAAAATGTTACGTGGTGATTTGGGAATTCAGAAGAAAGTGGAAAGTATCAGAAAAGGAAAATCATTGGATTTATATGTTAATGAAGAAGGAATTTTTATATTTGGGACAAGACTATGTGATCCATCAAATCTGGAGTTAAAGAATGAACTTTTGGATGATGTACATAGTTATAATTTTTCCAATTATCCTAGGAAAGAAAAAGATGTGTTGAGATATCCAAGAGAATTATTGAAGGGATAACATGAAGAAGGAGATCACTGAGTATACATCAATGTTCATGGTATCTCGTCAAGTGAAGGATGCGAGGAAAAAATTATAAGGGTATGATGCAACAATTACCCATTCCAATGTTGAGATGGGAGAAAATAACCATTGACTATGTCACCAGACATCCAAAGACTTCCAAAGGAAAAATGCTTTCTAGGTTGTTGAGGAACATCTAATTGTTATTTCAAAATTCATTTTATTTTTATAGAATTTCTCATTGGATCAACAAGAACATAAATACACTAGATAAGTGGTAGGTCTTCATGGAGTTCCACTATCAATTGTATCCGATAAAGATCCAATATTCACCTCTTTATTCTGGAAGAGTCTACAGCATGCTCTGGATACTGAGCTGAACTTCATAATGGATTATCATCCTCTAATTGGTGGCCATTCGGAGTGGAATATCCAAAACCATGACGACATGTTGAGATCATGCGTAATGGAATTCAAATTATGATGGGATCAATATCTTCATCTAGTTAATTTCTCTTACAATAGCAGTTTCTACTCTAGAATCGAAATGGCTCCATTTCAAGCCCTTTATGGGAAAATGTGTAGTACCCTCACATGTTGAGATGAAGATGTGGAGAGAAAACTCTTCAGTCCAAAAATGGTTGATGAAATGGTTCATACTGTTAAGGCCATCTAGCAGCACATTAAATCTGCTCGGAGTCGACAAAAGAGCTATGCTAATAATCATCGACGAGACATAGAATTTGATTTTAGAGGCATATTATTCCACTGCATATCACCATGGAAGAGAGTTATGAGATTCTGGAGGAAGGTAAAGTATAGTCCAAGGTGCATTGGCCCTTTTGAGATCCTTGCTCACATTTGAGCAGTGCCCTATCAACTAGAACTCCCTACCAACCTATCTCAATTACATGATATATTCCATGTATAAATCATGAAGAAGTACATACATGAACCATATCAAGTACTCAATTCAAACGGGGTACCATTGTATAATGAAATATCCTATGAATAGAATCTAGTGAAGACCTTAGATCATTGGAAAAAAACTACGAAATAAGATCTTTCCCCTCATTAAGGTATTGTGGTGAGACCACATGTTTAAAGAAGAAACATTTTAATAAATGGAAGTGATGATATAGAGTTTCCCTCATTTTTTGTGTGGGAAAAGGTAATTTCGATGGAGAAATCTATTAAGGGGGGAAGATGTTAATGACACAAAACATTGGTAATAAAAATTCCTCTTGATCAAATTAAATGTCTAACTATGTAAAATTTTTATATAAAACATATACACTTCCATGGATTTATGTTTTTGGATTTTAAAATATGGTTATTAATTGTTACCGTTGATAATATTGTCATTTAATAGTGATAACATGTTTTGTGTAAATATAAGAATTTAACAAATACTATTAACTCAAAAAAATGAATTGATGGCCTCATCATGTAGAATTGCTCAAACTGAATCCCAATTGAAGTATCTCAAAAAGAAGGTAGCGTCACTGGGCTTCTCTCATGACCAAGCTCAATCATATCTTCAACACATTAATCTTTAACATAATTTCATATGGGAGAAGTGGATGTTAAAAATGATTAACACTGGAGTAATGTTATCTCAGCCGCCCCAAGAGTTTGTCACCAACACACACCTCACCCTTAGGTCTTATGTGAGTGTAATAATGGGTTATGTAACAAGACCCTAGAACTATGATTATGTGCATTATTTTTTTATATAATAAATAATATAAATTCTTTTTATTATTGTTACTTTGTAAATGTGTTTTAATGCATAAATAGTATTTTTAGTTAATATTTAATTAAGTAATTTATTTTGATGGTTTAATGTATTTTTAAATTAAATAACATTTTAATAAAATATTATTACTAAATTACCTTTTATTAAATATAAATGATCGTATACTTTTTATGAGTAAAATTGTAATTTTTATTATGGTTTGAATGTTGTTTTTGTCAAAACACATGAATTTTCGATAAATGTTGGATTTATATTAAATTTTAATATTAAAATATTTATAAATATATATATATATAATGAATAAAATTTTTGGATTTAGGATATCGAAATTATCTAATGGTGAATTTTTCATAATTTTCAGAGATATTCGAATTTTTGGGTAAAAATTAAATACTGTATAAATAAATAATATGTTTTATGACATCATAATGAACATATTATGATGTAATAAAGTAAGATAAAATTTATATTCGGCCAATATATGTTTTAAATTTAAATTAATGTGCTTTAATATTTGTTTTATTAATTTTATGGTGCCTTAGTCGACCATCCATGGTTTAAAAATTATTTTATCTTTTTAAAATGATTTTCTTGAGAGTGTGACTCACCTCCACATAAGAAAGACTAATATTTTAATAATTTCATTCATGGGAAATTATAAAATAAAATTTTTACTCCACTTTGGAAAAAACCATTGTCCAAATCAATGGGATGGTTTTCGGTTTTGATTAGTTTAATGTGTAGTTTCCAAACCCTAAATAATAACGAATTACCCCTCCTTTCATATATAATCCCACTCAATCTACCATTCCTATTTACTAAATCCATTTTGACCTAGAGAATCCTCTAACCTCCTATCTCTATAATCCTCCCAAGGCACCCTATGATACTAATATGCCTCTCTCAATCCTCTCTCAAGCCTTTGGGATCAGATTTTCAAATAAGGGATCCTTTCTTTCCTTCCTTCCTTATTTATATTCATGTTTCCATATATTGTTTTTCTCTTTTATATTAAATTAAAAATATTGGGGTATGCTTCCACACCTCCCATGTAATCTCCTCCTTGTTTTTTAATGATTACAGAACACTTTCTCTCTCATTAATTCCTCCCATGTACACGGGTTACCGTGCCAAAATTTTGTAAGTGATTTCTCTCTCCTCATTTACATTCAAGAATGTATTTTATATTATTCAAATAAATTACATTACATATGTTTGGATATTATGTTCTCTATTTCCCACACTTTTAATTTTATTTTAAAATGATTAGAGACCTATTTTTGTATCATCAAACAATTTTACAATTTCAATTAGTTGTCGTTATGCTGCCGAAGAGGCCCCAAAATTTACCATGCCAAAATCATCATGTAATTGAATACCATACCCATTTCTCTCTCAAGGGTATTCAAATATATGCCCATGTAATTTCTTATTTAGGAAAAATATTTATTTATTAAACCTCTCTTCATATTTGAATAAATTATAATGTTTAATGAATCCATTTTTTTGAGTTATGTGGGACAGTTTTGCTTTCAATGAAAGGTTTCTAAAGGGTTTGCCCGGATAGCACTCCAATGCATTTGGTAATGAATTGTGTCATGATACATCATGTTCAATGGGTGTTGAATCATGCTAATTCATGTAGAATTAGGGTTTAATCATGCTAATTAATTTGAAATGACGGTTTACTCATGCTCCATGTGCAATGCGATATGGTTTATGCTAATATCATGTTAAAGGTTGTTGTAACATCTCCATGTTATGATAATATGATATATCATACCTCTATGTTCATGTTTTTATTATTATTCATTTGATATTACTATTAACTAACATGTATTTTATTAATCATTTTATGTCTTGTATACTCCCTTACCTGGCTTTATACCTCACCCCTTTCTTATGTACCACCATAGGTTATCCCGCACAATATTAAGTATGAAAAAATGTTGTATCCATGTAAATAACGTTTTAAACCAAAATTTTTATTTCATGTTTTAAGTTGTTATGTAATGTTATTAATCTCCAAATACACTAGACCACTCATTATTATATGTTGTATCAAGTGAAAATTTTAGGTAATAAATCATGTTTAAGTGTTAAATAATAATATTATTAGTTATAATGTTTTCTCAGAATTGCAAACATGAAGATATATTTTATTGCGTGAAGGCCTTATAGATGTCTAATTTAAGGTAAAAGATTCCCATATATTATTTCATTTTCATGATGTTGACATATTCTGATTCCATGAGCATACAATTATGAATTTTCATTTCCAGGGAAATGAAAAATTGATTCGGGGTTATTAGGTCATTGGAAATGTGTCTAAGGCTTAAGGTAATGATCTTGATAATGATTTTGGGGATAATCTTCCCAATTAAAATTATCCAAATGTCCTTTATTTCTAGGTCATCTTTTTAATCAATGAAATGAAACATGCATTTAAAGCATATAAAATGGTTTCATGATTGAAAATTATCTCAAAACATTGATAATATCATGATGCACAATGTCCTTGTTAAATAAAAAAAATTATTCGTAAACCTATCTTTCCCTTCCACACTATAAAGGATCAAGGATAAAAGAGTTGTCTTGATTTACTTCTCCATTAGATATCCAAAAAGCATCTTTTTTGTTGAGTTACAATGGTGGGCAAAATATTATTAAGAAAATAATGAGGACTATCATTCCCTTTCATTGAGTAAATGTATTCAAAATATGAAACCACTACATTGAATACTTTATTATCTGATATATATTGTTAAACATTAATTTCAATATAAATAATACCTCTTTGGGTCCCCTTCTATTTGTGAAATAACTAATATAACTTTGAGTTAATATCCCCTTCGAGTAGCTATTTGAAAAAATATTGATTTTTTCAAATATTTCTTAAATGTTAACAAGGTAATCATGGTGATAAAAGGCCTGAATAAGATATCTAGAAGAGACATAATAACTATGAAATTTATCTTTATATTTAAGGAGGAATTGGTCAACAACATTAATTTTTATGCCTAGATTATAAAAGGATGCATTACTCCATACATTGAGAATGTTTTTATCATTTTTCATCATGCTATAAATAATTATGAGTGGTCTTCATGTTGAATCAGTCATCTAATAATTTTAATGACATCCTACCTCTATAGAAAACAAGAAAAAAATTGTTAAACATTAAAGGTAATGGAAATAGCCGGATCTCACAGGTGATAATATCCCAAAAAACCATGTTATAATTAGAATGAAACATTGGTATCATAGTATAGTAACAATGATTGGATAATTCATGTTATCAATTTGATCATGGAATTTTTATTATTTGAAATCATGATACCCATAAATAGTGTACCTACTACATTTATAGTCATCTCTCAGAATTTGTACTTCGGTCAAATTGTATTTATTAACACAACATGAAATGAAAGTCTTTTCTGGTCTATTAATATGACTGCCAATTTTTTCATTAGATCTGATGATAGTATTTAAGTCACTCATAAAAACCCATCTCTTAGAAACTTGATTAGTGAACTATTCAAGATCTTTTTATAGCTCCTTTTTTTTCATAGAGATATTCGAGCCATAAACAAAACATCAGGAGATGAAAACACCTTGGATTAAAATATAAACTAAGACAAACTGCTACATCTTGATGCAAGAGTGGAGATAAATAATATCATTCTTGAGGACCAAAACAGCTTCATTATCAGTCTCATTTTATAGTTTTTGGTACAATGGAGTACCCAATAGATGCACATTTAAATTCATTCCACATTCAAAACATCATTTTTGGTTCATCAATAGTAAGAATCCTATTATTATTGGTCACAATAAAATTTCATAGTGATTTGACAATGGGATTGTTCCCAAAACCATGAAAATTCGAAAAGTGGATCTTATTTTATTATGTGATATTCTTCCTCTCATTTGAGGCAATCCCTTACATGGTAATTCCCACTGGATATTCTTTCCCATCCATTTTCCTTTCCTATTCCAAAATTATTTTCCAAGAAAACATCAACTATATCATATGGATCAGATGGGGTCTCATGGGGGGGATCCCAACTATCTTTATCCCATATCCTTCTATTGAGAGCAGAAATGTTTTTAAGAGAGTAATTAATTCCTATAGATGGATCCTGAGGGTCCCTCCTCTAAGTAGTTTTTTCCATGGGAACATTATATAAAGGTTCTTACCTCTCATTCCAAGGATCCAATTTCCCAATTTTTGAAGCATTAGACATGGTAGTTTGAACTCGGGGATGTCCTTGTGTGTCTTCAAATGTGTCAGGGTAAGAAAATGGATCATTCCTAGAGGGCAAAACACCCTCTTCAGGTGATTTTTTATGAGTCCTTGGAGAATTTATGAGATCCTATTTGGTAATCTTCTGAACATGATCAGCAATCTTCATATTTTACCCATGACATTCTTCATGAATTTCCACATGATCATGGTTATAAATAAGAAAAAACATTATTAAACCCAATGAAGATGTTCATTATTGGGGTTAATATGAGGGGTCTATTGTTGATTATCCACAAAAGCATGTTGGAAATCACTGATCAACTAAAATATTGATGTATCTAGATCAGGCGTAATATCCTCAGACCCATATTTATGGGGAAAATATATTGGAGGATTAAACTACTCCTATATATGATTCTAATCTGGGTGATTTCGCTCAAGGGACAAAGAGCAATGAACAACCTGATCATTACCCAGCCCCAAGACATGATCAAGTAGGGTAGGATCATTATCTTCCATAATGACCATCGCATTATATGGAAGACTAGTTGGCCCATCATCCTTTCCAACGTCGGAATTACCCTTTATAGGAGTGTGAGATTCATTGACACCCCTTTCCTTTATAAAACGAGACATCCATTTCTATAATCATAAATTTTTGAAAAATTACTCAATTCTAATGGACTTCGTAGCATCCATAACATAAAAAATTTCTATAATTTTATCCAATTCATGTTATAAAGAATGTTACTCTATGGAAATCAGAGGAGTAACACCTTTAATCCAAGAGTGAGGTTCCTACCCAAGATATGATCATGCAATCAAATTTAGAATAGAGAGTGGTTATGCCTTCCCAATCGCATTATCAGTGTCCCTCCAACCTGATTCCTCATCAGGCCTTTTAATATTACATAATTGATAATATTTAGACCTAATTCATTCAATGTCGATGTTTCCAAATAAGCGCCATCACATATTTCAGAGTTTCATCCATATCATGTTCAACCATGACATTGGGAAAGATTCCAAACAATGGATTATCCATTTTTCTATCATCTCTAATTGTATTTCAAACTGAAGAAAAAATGTCCCATTGAATTCTCATATTCTAGTAAATCAAAATGATCTTGAAAATATGAATCCATACCTACGTCTGTGTTTTCCTGAAATTTAGTTGTTCAATAATTCGATAACACTAATATATTTTTACAATAATGGGAATCAATGATATTTAACCAAATCTAAATGAAGGCCTCTTAAAATCATCCACATGATAGAAAATGTGGAAGTTTCCTCTCAACATGACAGTCATATGCCTATCTAAAAAAACCCAGTCCATATAAATTCTATTGAAATGGTCCTTGAATCTCTATATTGTCTCCCCTTTTGGAGTCCAAACTCTCACAATGATATATATTCTTTATTGGTGGATCCTTTCTTGAATAGATTATTGGTTGGATGATACATGCAAAACTTGAAAATTTGTGATGATACTTCCTAGAGATCGAATACCAATGTCATAAAAATATAGATTTACTAAGGATTTGAAAACATAAACAAAATTGTTCTTGGGATCAGATATTTTTTAGGGTATCCCGCAAATATATGATAAGAATTTTCAGGACTGGCACTGATGAAATTGATCCTTCATCTTCACAAGGAAAATATGATTATAATTTTTCCCTACAATAGAGATATTTATATACATTTTATCATAAAATCTTATTGGTTTTTTATATAATGGAATGATTAAAGTTGATTAATGGGAAAAGTATCCCACATTGTTTCATTTTTTCCTAGGAATTTTTGTCCATCCCCTAGTTTCTTGGGAATATCAATAAGGATAGTGGAATATTTCCTCTTTATATTCCAATGGTTATGGTTGAGTTGTTACAATGGTGTTTATTCCACATGAATTATTTGTTTTCTATATTCATAATATTTATGTATTCATAAATTTTCTAATTCTATTGACAATAGATCGAAATGTGTATTATTTTCTAATACAACATCTAAATATTATATAATCACTAAATACCCCTTAGTTATATGATATCGATTATCTTTAAAAAATGTGTTTTTTGTTTTAAATGAAGACTTTGTTTTATGCATCATTATAATTTTTTATTTACATGATTATTCATTATGAGATATCATAACAATAGATTCCTCTAATTTATCATTGATATTATTTTATATTTTCAATATCAATTGTATAAATAAATGAAAATATCAAAATTAGATAACCCATATTCCATGGATATCCATAAGAAATAGTGCTTCACTTGTCATCGCTTGATGTTAGGATATTGTTGGGATTTTCTTGACATTAAATTGTGTGAAAATTTAATGACAATCACTCTTTATAAATTTATTGGGAATATACTTATCATTAATTTCTTATTGAACACAAATTTGAATCATGTCTTGAAAATGAGTGGGGATGAACATTGCCTTACCAAATGTATCGCACATCATACATCACATTGGGAAGGAATTTTAGACCTGTGGTATTATTTTGAGGTATTTTCGAATTTATTTTTTATTATTTCATACAATTTAAATATTTCCCAAAAAAATATACGAAAGAATTGAGATTCGTATATAGATCTATGGAGTTTTTTTGTTTTAATAGGGTTAAGAGAAACCATTATCCCACCCTAGTTCAAACAGTATAGCCAACAAAGTAGACCTATCTTGGACACATGTTTTGGAAAAATGACATGTGCCACTCCCATGAATCCAAAAAACACCCCCTCCTATTGGAAATAGGTTCTATATGATTTTTAATGGTCTACCAAACAATATAGCATACCATATTCTTAAAAATTATAATTTTTTATCATACCCTCCTCGATTTTAACCATCTAACCCCACTAATTTCACCCATTCTGCCTCCACCAGCCCTGGGTAATCCTTTTAACCACTTCCACTACAATAATGATTCATTTTCTGGTGTATTTTAGATTTTATATTGTACAAATAATCAATCATGACCTTCATCTCTCTTCCTCGTCTCTTCTTCTCCTGTGTTTCTTTAGAATCCTCACCTCTAGCTATTGTGGTATCCTAGAATGATGTAAATCTATTTTTGTTTTAGATTGCGATGTCTATAGTGTGTTAGATAATTTTTAAGACCCCTTATTCCTTTTTTCCTTTAGTTTCTAACCATTTTTGGTGATTTCATCGAAAAAGGTAGGTTGTTTCATGTTTACCTATTGTTTGATAATTTACATATGATTTCCAATTTTCTAATTGTATATTGAAAATTTCAATACGTAAATGGTTTGTTTATAAGGTATTAGTTTGTGTATGGTTTTTAAATGGTTAAAACCCAATGTAAGTTGTGTGTTTGGGAATATTATAACTTGAGAAAAAGGTATATTGTTGTTGTTTTATAAATGGGGTGAGCCACATGGGAATCATGTGTAGTGTTGTGGGATTACTAGGTAAATTATACTAGGCATGACCCACCATACCTAGATAGGTTGTGATGAAATACCAAGAAGAAATGATAGATGAGTATTGGTAGGATAGAGCTTGAGGAAGGCCTTATCATACAAGATTATTCACTAATATTATGAAGATCCTCGTTCATCGCTAACCCTTATTGTTTAGGGATTTCTGACATTACATATGATGTGTTTTACATGTTCCGATTTTACTCTTATAAAATACCTTCCATTCCAAGATAAATTATGTTTTTGAATAAATTAAATTGTTTTTATTTTATCAAAACCAACATGTTTATTTATCTTATAATGGTTATGTGTGGAACATCTGGTTGGATCATACTTGGCATGTGAGTTCACACCCTTCATACACTATTGGGTGTATATCAACATTTTCTTACTAATGTAGGTAAGAGAATGTCTCTTTTTGGAGGTGGTATTGGTTACTCAGTTTATCATATACATTGGAAGGAATTGATGGTGATGTCATGGTGGATGTTGACACATTAATCCAAATTATGTTTTGATTATTTATTTGATCCCATCCCCCATTAAGATATTTTGAAATCCAGTAATTAATATAAAATGTTTAAGATATGTTTGAGGTTTATTCTATTTTTATAACATGTCATAGAAATTTTTCATCATGTTGGACGAAATTTATTTTATTATAGTCATTATTATTATATGTTAAATCATTCCCAACATAGTTCCATAATTCCAATTAAATAATATCTAGAATGTGTGGAACTGTAATTACCTTTGTCTAATTCCATGTGATGGGTTAGGTTTTTGGTTATATGGAATCAGAGGTCAGTTCATGAAATATGATTTCAAATACTTTTTCCACTATTTAGGGCAATTTTATTTGGAAATTAAATATTCAGATGATATATAACTAATGGAGATAAGGATATTGTTAGGAGTTGTATTTCAAACAAACCCTACTCGTAATAGACCATGGGTTTCCCTGGGATTTCAATGATTTGGTTTGACAAATCATTCAGGTGTAATTAAGTATTAGTCGGTTGTTCATGGACACTGAGGTAGTGTGTCATGTAATAAAATTATTTATTGTGATTATTATTTTATTAATTATCATTTTTTTGGGTAATTAAATTATGTAACTCATGCATTTAGTATTGGATGATTTATTGAATGTTTATTTTCTATTTTTTGAATTCGGTAGTATCATGAAATTGTATAGACCTCTCTTACATCCACATGAATATTTATGATAGTTTCATCCATCACTAATTGATCAATGATTAGATGAGGTGGTGGTTCATTATATTATAAACTTATATTTGGGAATGTGATTTCATCTTACTCATGATAAGGAAATTGATCCATGTCTAGAAGTGGATATGGATTAAGAATTATGTAAGAACACACGACCTTCCATCAGTGGATGCAAGGATCCCCATGAAGTGGATGATTAGTTTAAGAAGACTAATATAATATTTGGGTTCCTCATAACTCATAAATCCCTCAATGTGATGTGAGTTTCATTTATGTTATAATGGACAAGTCACAGGTACTGAGAGTAGTGGTTCATGTAACGATGTATGAATATAGGGGATGAACAGATTTTCTAGTTTTCTTCCATGAGAAGTACTACACTAAGATATTGGTGCATATGAGGACCTACATGATTTGGGATATCCATCAAGAATCTAATTCAGTGTTAAAATATTCCATCCATTTTGTAGAAATTTTATGATTCTCTTCTAAGATATATTGTAATGAAAATTTGATTTCACATAGGTTTTATATGGGCTTATACATAGAAATTCGATCTCAGGCCTTCTTATTCATGGGGATGTCATATGCTGAGATGGTTTACTACGACCTGGTCATTGATATCGACCATGAAGTTATTTTTTTCTATGTAATAGTTCCACATATAGGCTAGGGTGGAAATATAATGTCTGAAAAGTTTGTTAAGTGAAAGGAGTGGTGGAGGATTATTAGTGTAATCTATAGACATTCATCTTGTCCTCCGTTTTTAGCAGTTTTGGGAAGTGGATAAATCATTTGTTTTTAGTGAGGTGGAACTGTGCATATAAGGTCCGCAATTCCAATAACACATAAACCCTATCATCATCATGGATGTATATCTCACTTGAAAACATTTTGTAAAAGTAGACCCCATTCTTGTTGTGTTGTAGGCTCTACAACACATTGGTTTTTAGAACCTAATTCTGATGTATCTAGTCATGTGGTTTCACAATATGGTCAGTGTTATAGAAAGGATAGATTCTTATGGACAAAGTTATCTCAAGATAGTTCCCTAAGCCTGTAGTCGACCTTAGGCATTGAAAAAGTCAATGATCTATCATTATATTGATCAAGAATCAAGGGAGTAATATTAAAGGACCAAAATAGTACTATTTATAGTTCTTATTACATAATATATAGTAGTTGATTTATTTTATATATGTTATTCTACTTCTTTCATTTCAAACCACAATGTGGATTTTTTGAATCACCTAATGCAGATGGTTACAGATATTGTAAAAAATGATTGAGAAGGTATTTTGATATATATCAAGTGTTATCACCCATTCATTGGTCAATCTAAAATGGGACTACATTGTTCATGAAATATAACTCTTTGATGTGATCTTATGAATGGATTGGATGACATGTTTTAAGGATCTCCTCAATTTCTATCAAAACTAGGTGACTTTCACAGCACTGGATGGGACAACTCATGACTTCCAGGGTGAATGGGATACATGGTAAGGAGGATCTAGACCTACACATCCATTGTTAGTCAGACTCACTATCCAGGTAAATTCACACATTATTGATGATGATGAGCGAGGTCTTGAGAACTGGTATAATCCTATACAAGATTAATTCTAAGAGGTATTACTAGATATATTTTTGGATTTACCTTTAGAAAAGGATTCAGAGTTAACTATAGTTTTGGATCCAAGGACATAGCCAATATCACTTTTATCATACCATAAATCCATAAATGATTTGAGGGAATTAATGATAAATCTATATTATTTTGACACCAATGGATTCATTTGAATGAGTATCATACCTTGGGTCTCTCTAGTGGTCTTTTTAGAAAAGTCTTATGGATTTATTTTTTTATGCATTGATAATAGAAAGTTGAAGAGGGTTACCATTGAAAATAAATTTCCATTACCCTACATTAATGAGATCTCCAGTCAGATCTGTGGGGTGAGGTTTTTTCCCTGTATTAACTTATTCTATAGGTATATTCATGTTAGGGTAAGAGAATTTGGAATTCCTAAGAGATCTTTCCAAATAAAGTATGTAACCCTTCGAATATTTGGTTATCCCATTTGGTCGGAAATATACGTCTACAGTTTTATGGGACTTCTGAATTGGGAATTCCATAAATACATTGACTCTTTTATCATGGTGTTTTTGATTACATAATGGGTTATTCTAAAATATAATAAGATCATCTTTGGCATGTTATGAGTATTTTTGGAATGTTGTGGGATAAAAAATCATTATGCAGGCCTCACTAAGTGTATTTTTTTGATCTAGGAATTCATGTGTCAAAGAAATTTGATTTTGAAAAATGTGTTTTAGTTCAACTCGAAAAAATTTAATTAGTAATTTAATAAGAGTATATAAAGATTATCTACGAGTTCAAGAGATTCATAGTATTTGTAATATAATACATGAAATCTTTTTCTGATTTCTACGAACATGATTTTCCAATGATGGACATCAATTTGAATGGGTTAGGATTCATTTGAATTATAGAATACCATGAATCAATCAATAATCTCAGTAAGTATTTTACCAATACAACCTTCTTAATTTTACAAAATACTAGTAGGGGTACATGGTATATTATGACTGCTCGGGTATAGGTTCGGGGTGTGTTTTTATAGAGGATGACCATGTGGTGGATTATATCACTCCCCAACTCAAAATACAAAAGAAAATTTTCCCAATCATTGAATATAAGATATTGGTGGAGATGCATGCTCTTAAATTCTAGCATCAATAAATTTTCGAGGATAAATTTATGGTTTACCCAAACCATAAATTATGAGACATCATTTTTTCTAGAAGAATTGGAACCTAAAGTTGTGGTGATTCATTAAGTACATCTAGGGTTTTGATATCGACATCATATATACCCTATGTGATGAAAATGTCGGTTTTATGCATTATAAAAGAAAATATTGACATTGGTTCTATAGGATTCAGCTAACGAGTAGACTCTTTTGGTACTTTTCACCCAGATGAATTTTGAATCAATGTTACATAGTGGAGGCATGTTATGGGACAACATTTGGTGGATGTTATCTATTCTATAACTTACCCAGGAAGAATATCTTATATATGATCTATTCTAGCAATCATACTACTCCTAAATGGTGGATATGTGTCATACAAATGGTCAATGTATTATAATGTATTTATTTGTTTCATGGATTTTTTTCATTATATCATTGAACCTATAGAGTATGGTGATGTAAGATAGTCACTAATATCAATGGTTATTCATCAAAGACACTGATTTAGGCGGCTAGGTAAAGGACATGTTATAAATGAATATTTGTTCTTATGTTGTGTTTTTCAGTAGATTAGTTCTGAGAAATAGAATAAATGGATTCCTTTAAAAAAACCACATTTTCATACATAGATGTAGGAAGAGGTATCCAAGGATTTCTTCACTGTTTTTCCATGTAAACCCTGGGGGAGGAACAAGATTTTTGTGGTTACAGATTTTCATACTTATTCATCTTATTTCATAATAATAAAAGACTAAACTAATGTCGAGTAATAGGAAATGTTTTTGTCTATGAAATCAGGAGGTTTAATGGTGTTGTGTATGCTATCGTTCCAGAAAGGGATATTCATTTTAACAATAATATTTTATAAGGCCTTAAACATGAAATGAATTCATATTTCAATTTTATTCATGCATAAAAACCTCAAATAGTTTTTCATGTATAATAGCACAACCTAATCTAAGGAGACATTCTATGTGTGATAATGTAAAACATTATGGCATCTTGGGAAATAATATTGTATTCATGTAATTTTCTTGTAGTAATAGTTATCTTTCATCATTCATGATAGTTCCATTTTATGTGTTTTATGTTAAACAAAATTAGTCACCTTTGTGATACATGGAAGTAGAAAATTCATCCGTAATAGGTACAAGCCTTTTTATGTGATTTCTAGTAATAATTAGATGATCATATTGTGGTTGTTCAAAACTCATTGTCATCAATAGTCCTAGTATAATCCCCCTCATTGAATATTATAATTCTATGTGGGTTCCATGGTGCTTTTGAGGGTGAAACCTCATTTAGGACAATATAATATTGGTATGTAGTTAATGTTTTAACCGAGTAATGTTGGACGTATTGAGATTATCCAATAGAATAGAAAGGACTGTTACCACAAGGAATTTCTATACTATTTATCATTAATTCAAATGTGTTCCATTTCTTATGACTAAATAAGTATAATCTATACATGTCTAATATTATTAATTGGGTTGAGCTGGAGTTATATATTGTTCTATTAGTGACCAGGAAACAAGTAAATATTATAGATTTCCATATGAAAGTTCCTTGGGTGTATTCTATATCATAAGATAGAATCCTTTGGGAATATGATAATAATTAGAATGAGACATGGGTGTGGAGGACTTGGGTGGGAGAAATATTAAACCACATATTTTCTAGTTAGAATATAGTTTGTTTTCTGAGGGAGTATTGATTTTATAGTGGGGGGAATTGTCACACCCATAGTTTTATTTTCAGGTATTCTATCTTTAAATTTTTACTTTTATTATAAAACATTTCTGGTATATTTCCCTGACAATTTGTGGTTTTTGAATAGAATAATAGAGGTACATGGTTGGATCTTGGTTATAGGAAACAATACTCCAGCCCCAGTGAGAACCTTCTGTCCTATATGGTGAAGCCTTCTAGGATACATAGTTTGGTACATAGCTATATGCCCCTCCTATGAAATAATGTGGCTCCCGCTCCTCTAAAAAATAGGTTCCCCATGGTTGTTGCTTGGTCTGACAGACCATGCGGCCAAACCGTGTGGCCAACTAGAATCATAAAAAGTTGAATTTACCAATACACCCCCACCTAGATTTCAAACCTCTATCCCCTCTCCTTTCACTCATTAAACCTCTAAAAGATCTATGTGGACCTATCCTACACCTCCACTCCCTCTTGGATTCATTTTTAGTGAATTTTAGGTTTAGTATTTAAAATATCATAATTAAATATCACGATTTATTCTTCTCTTGTCTTCTTCTCACTCACATCACATATTTCATCATCTCTAGATATTTTGGTAAAATTGAATGTGGTAAATAATTTTTTTAGTACTAATGGATATGGTGTTTTTTTATTTTCTATCGGATCATCTATTACTATGGCTAGAATCTTCCAACCTAGTTGTATTGGTTTCAAGGATATATATAGGTGGATTTTTCACTATTATTTAATATTATAAATATGATTTCCTTTTTTTATATCTTTATTATTTATTTTTTGTGCATATAAATGGGTGGTTTCTTATGTTTTATTGTGTGTATATTTTTTATATGGTTAAACCCAAATTCTAATTGTTTTTTGGGTATGTGATTGATTGATAAAGATAAATGTTTTTATGTTTTGATAAATGAATTGAAGAACGTGGGAATATTGAGTAACTAGGTGGTAATACTAAGATAATTATACTATACATGACATTCCATACCTAGAAGGTTAAGAACATGACACTAATAAATCATTGTTTATGGGGATTGGTTTGATCGAGTTGGATATTGACCTTCATGTCCATGATTAATCATTGAGAGTTTAGGGATCCTAGATCCCCACATACCCTAGTTGAATTGGGATTTATTATGGTGCTTGCTGTGTCTGTTATCCATATCCATTTTACTCTTGAATCCGTATAATCTTTTCTAAATTAATTAATTCATTTCATAAATTAATTTATTTCGTTTTTTTTCAAAACCATCATGTTTACATATCATGTAATGGATATTCATGGAAAATCTTCTGGGATTGAATTAGGTAAGTGGGTTATTTCCCTACATACACCATCGGGTGTATATATTTATTTTTTATACTGATCCAGGTTTGAGAAAGATCCATTTAGTGGTGGTGATGATTTAAAAATTATTATCTTCATTGGAAGGTGTTGATAGTGGTATCATAGTGGGTTCGGGTCTATGTGTCTGGAAAAGATTTTCTTCATCTACTTGATCCCCTCATTTTTTGGTTATTCAACACTTTAGTTATAAATATAATATGTTACCTTATGATTTTGGTTGGTTCATTTTGTTTAACATGATATGGAGGTTTCTTAGGATGTTATTTGAATATTTATATCAATGTTAGTTGTTATATTGAGGGGATAGAATATTCCCAAAGAAGTTCTTTGATGAACAAGAACTACCTCACAGCTCATTTGGGATTGAGAACACCATCCATTCCATGCCTTAGGATAGGTGGGGTGTGATGCTTTATATAATCCATGGATTATTCATGAAAGTGTTCTGTTACTTACCATTGATATTATGTGGGTCTCTCAAACAATTATCTTGATTTCTTCCCGCTACATGGTCATAACCCTCATTCCACCCCAAATGGTGGCACTAATCTTATACAACACCATGCTTCACATTCTTGAGATAATCCTTGCAGGTCACAACAAACCCTACATATCATGCATTCCTACCCCTGTGGTTGTATATTTTCCCATTGAAGGCTCACATCTCGGGTGGTACAATTATGTGTTGTATATATTTTTGTAGAAATAAAATAATGTTTTCATATTTTGATAATCATCTTTCATTATAAAATAGTTATAAAAGAAAGTGTTATGCTTAATATATTTTTTTATTTTCCTATGTTAATTAATAATAATTCATATGTATTTGTCTTGATATGTAATGTTTTTTTCGCCAAATTATATTATTCATGTTTATAAATATTTTATAGAATATGAATAATGATAAATCATTACATATATTATAAAATTCTACTTGGAAATATGGGAATTCCTAGAAATCAATGTTTGACTCTATAAGATCCAATTTTCATTATCAATAAACTATGTTTCGTTGGAGTTATGAGATTGATTATAATCATTGAATATATCCTTACATATATTGTGTTCTAGATATCAAAATATTCCATATCGCTTGAGTAATGTCTCCTTGGAGAGAGGAACCTGGTGTCTGATGACCCACCGTCCTAGAGTCATATACATTGTTTTAGAAACCTAAAGGGTTACCTATATATCACTATAGTATTACTCATGGGAATATTTAAATCTCATATTAAATTTTGTAATTATATGAAATTTTTATATATCATATCCATTAAATTTATTTATATATATATATAAATAAACATTACTTCTATTTTTAGCAAGTAACAAAGACAAGCGGGTTGTGTAAATAGTTACAAATTAATGTGATGTTTAAAAATTAATTTGGTGGAACCAATAGGGATTCGAAATCTAAATTTGTAAATGTTTTCACACCCACTATAATAAAACACAAGAAGAGAAAAATTACTTAAGATGAGATATTTATAAAATTGTATATGTATATGATGTATGTTATGTTAGTGAGGATTTTTTAATAAAACACCATCAAATACTAAGTGTGAATTAACTTTAAAAGAAACAATTGTAAATACCTTGATCATAAAACTAGGTACATTGTGGGAGATTTAGGGGTTGGTGGATTATCAAGTGCAAGGAAACAAATTGATAAGTGAAACTAGAACATCATTACATAGATCATGCCAATGATGGGTTCTCTAGGATTGTCTTTTATTAGTCTATTCATGGAATTCAAATTATCATACACTTAAATCTAAAACCATAAGAATAATAGTAGAACAAAACAGTTGAGTTTATCCATATATTTGTTCGGTAAAAAGTTACGCTATAAAATATCCATGAATTGTAAAAAAAATTATTAGGATGATTCCACATATAAAGTTTTTTTACTTATTTATATAATATCTGATGTAAGACACGATCAAATATGGATACTATCTCATATAATTGATATGATAAATTGGTACAAAATTTTAGTGGTTGAAATGTAATTAAATTTGTTTGATTAAAAAATATATAGGATGATACTCACCCACTATTGTGTATTTTTTTGAATATTACATAATAATAAATAATAATAAGATAATGTTAACATATAATTGAGACATATTATACTTATGGAGATTGGTATCTTTGTTTGATAGTTTTTATAAAGGAGATTCACATTGAACAAATTAATTTTAATTTCATATAAATAAATTATTTCATCTATGTCTCATGGGTATTAGATATTGATTGTGCATCACACTTTTGTACTAATAAAAAAGATTCATAGAAAAACAATTAATTGATACTGGGGGAAGTATATCATCATTTTGGTATTGGAATAATAGTTTTTATATTATAATATGAAATATATAATCTGATTTGACAATGTTGATTAATATTAGAATTGGATACTAATTATTTTTTCCCACTATAAAAAGTTATTTCATTATTTTATCTTGATTGGAGAATTTATTATTCTCATTTACTATCTTGAAAAATATTTTTTCTACAGGTATGAATGAAATGTTTTTGTAATTGATAACAAGATAAATGTTTTATACATTCATAATTAGGATAATCCTATTCATAGAATTCAGAATAATAATTTCATTGTTGATTATAATCACAAATTCCATTAGAATTATCTCTTTAGACATATAAAAGATAAATGAATCCAACGACACCAAAATGATAGAATATTGAATAGGTGAAACAACTAATAAACTATTTGATCTTATACATATTTATGTATGTAGAGGTATGAGTACTCATTCATGTTTTTAGGTATTGTTTGACTTTTACTAATGACTTTAGTTTGTATGGTTTTGTGTTACTAACAATACATAAGTATGAAACTTTTAAAAAGATCATAGTGTTTCAGAATGAAGTAAAAAAATAAACATGAAAAAGGTATTATGAGTAATTTATTTCAATATTATGGTGAATAGTTTAAATATTAATTCAATGATAATGGAAGGGATTATTGATTTTGTAATAATTAACTCCTTTTTGGATCATCAAAATGATTCTAAGAAGAGTAATTTTACCTTGTTGGACGTAGATTGATCAATAATGAGTTTCTTTGTCATTATAATAACATTATATATTTATTTATATAATGTAACTACACATATACTAAATTATGTTCCATGTAATATAGTCATAAAGACACCATATAAGACATGGACTTTGAAACATATTGTTTTATTGTTTACTTATCTTTTTGAATGGGTAGAATATGTATAACATTTTAGTTTTGATAAATTCATCCTTAAATTAAGAAAAATAGTAGTTTTAGGTTATCCTGAAGAGAATAAAAGATATTATTACTATAATCCAATAGAACAAAATGTCTTTGTGGCTTGACATGTTTTTTCCATGAAAATAATCACACGAGTCCTGGAATTTGTCATAGGAATGATGAACTCAAAAAATATCAATACAAAAAGGAAAAAATATTTTAAAATTTATTTATTTTAAATTATTAATTAAATTGTTTTTTGTTTCCATAATATCTAGATTAAACGAATAGTAATAAACTATAGAAATATAACTATTTATATATGATTATTATAACCTAACCAATGGTTTTATGAGTATTAATAAATAATTATATTATGAAATATATGAGGAATTATATACCTTAATAAATAGAATATTAAATAATTTATTTATTATTAATTTGACGAAAATGAATATGAATCTTTTTGAACGTAAAAGACATTTTTTATAAAATAGTTTTCTTGTGAGTAATGTATTTTTATCTCCGCAAATTAACATTATAACTATTTATAATTGATAATAATGAAATAAGTAGATTTGATATCCATTTTAATTAATTATAATTCATCTAATTATAATCATTTTTCAGGTAATAATAATTAATCCATTTAATATTTCAAAAACATTTCGTCAAAAATGGTATTTTTTCATTTTTGTGTGTGTGTTTTATAAATATTTTCTATAAATTTTAGAATTTTTTAAGTCAATATTTGTGGATTGATAATTTCCTAACTGGATTAAGATGATTTTTTTATTTTTTCTGACAAAATATATTTTTAATTGAATATTTAAAAGTGTCAGTTTTTTTTTAAAAAAATCATTTTTTCTTTAACTCAAGTAATATAACAGTATAATTTTTATTAATTGTGTTTTAATTTAAAATAAAATATATTTTTAATAAATATAATAAATCAAATTCCATTTTAATTATATTGATAATGGAATTTTGGTATATGTTATTTCTCATGCTTAAAATGTATTTTTCTGAAAAAACAATTTTTTAAATTTTACATAGTAATTTAAAAAACGAGTTCTTTTGATTTTAAAACATTGATCCTATAAAATATATTAAATATTTAGTATCATAATGTTTCAATTTGTTTATGATTTCAATTTTTTTATAAAGAGAGTTTACATGGTTAAAAGAAAATTTATACCGATAAAGGAAAATTGAAATATAAAATTCAAATTATGTAGAAAATGCTTAAAAATTAATTTTTTTTATGAGAGTAGGATCATCCTATTATATGTCATGAACTATTAATTTGATCATAAATTTAAATTTTAGTTGTCTTCCAAAATAAGGATGTTTCATATTTAATCAACGTGATTTTCTCCCTTTTATATCATAAATATTTTATCCTTATTATGATAACATTAAATATACATTATGAAAAAAATCAGATGAAAATAATTACTTATAATTATTTAAGTTCATGTTAATAATCTATTTTTCATTTTTTAAATATAGTATAATTTCTTAAAATTCATATGTAGTGTCGATCCAATTATTGTGTAAGCATGAAGAAAAAAAATGTTTTTAAAAATATTATAAGTAAAAATATTGATAAAAATTATCATATTATTTGATTTTTATAGTTTTTTTGTAATGATAATTGATTATTTCTGTATTTTAATTAAAATGAAATTGTAATCATTTTCTATTAATATAAATATTTTTAAAAGTACTAAAAAATACTTTAATTGGTCAGTAATGATAAAAAAATTAAATAGTTATAATTTCATAAAATTCCTTGTAAAACACAATTTTATGGGAAATTGTATAGCATGACACGATTGTCCCATTTATGGGACACTTTACTTTTTTGAAATTACATTCAAGACCCTTAAATAATGAAATATCTTTTACAATGTTAAATGTTAAATATGGTTAACAATGTGGTTAAATCAAAAGATAATGTTTACAATTGAACAAAAACAAATAAAAAATTTCTTTTTTGATTACATTTAGAACATAAACTACTTATAATTTATTATAAGGATTTTTTTATCTATTTTACATGATCTAGACACATATTATATATTAATATATGAGTATTTAAAAGTTTTCCTACCACCTCACATAGAATATATAATTTTATATCCTCTCATTCTCCTGTATTATGAGCGAATTAGTTCAAATAGTATATTCTAAAATACCTTTTATATTCATCAAACTCTTTCTAGAGATCATTTTATTCCCTCAATTACATCATAATAAGGCTTCAGGTATAAGCCAAATTACAATTACCAAATAATAGTTTTCATTTTCAATCGAGTTCTATAATTGTATTTTTTTTTTCTACCTCCTTGTATATTTTTATAACTATTAAACATATTAATTTATGTATCTTAAATATATTCAAATTTTATTATGAAATTTTTGGAACACTTATTAATCTGTTTTTCCATCCTATAAGAAATGAAAACATTATATATGCGTATGTGTGGATTACCACATCCACAGGGTTAAATGTTTTGGTTTTAATAATAACCTCACAAGGATGGTTATTATGATGTATTTAATGAATATATATGATACTAGTTACATAATTATTATTATATAACGACCATTTTTACTTAACTTCTAACCCTTCTTAACATTAAAAATTGACAACCTCATCTATGCATATATGGGGACTTCTATCGCCATGAGGAAATGTCATCCATTTCTCATGTATACCATTAATTGATAATTATAAATCATATATTATGTATAAATATGATAATAATTTCATGATTATGTAGGACCCCGGGACACCCTGAGAGGGGAGGGGTGAATCAGGGTGGAAACTTTTTCTTCTTTTAGCTGTGGATCTTGTTCCCACGTTGGTAGGAACTACTTAAACCTGTATGATGGATATGATCAGCAATTAAACATTCACATGCAGAGAGATGACACATCTCTTTTTACTTGGTTCACCACTAAGGGCTACGTCCAAGGAGCATACGCTGACAAGTTGTCAGTCGTACCAAAATCCACTATGCTTCACTAGCTGTAGATTATAATGGTTCGGGTACAGACAGTCTATCCCAGGCTCACTGCCTTTATAATTGTTCAGGGATAGCTCACGGCGTCCCTCGGGTCACTCCCATTGACTCCCCATGGCTCACTGCTGTTGGTGAAGTATCACTCAGTTTACAGATATGAAGGTCTCTTCAATAGGTGTGCATTGAAGTTCTTCGTCTCTTGTCCAGCATGAGACATTTCATGAATCAGCGTTCAGATTTGATGCTCCTTTTAGTTCAATCCTACTTCTTTAGTGCAATGAATGAATGCACTAGATCCCCTTGTCTATGTTTTCCTGAATCACAATCACTGATGTGATTTCTTACTTAATGAAGCTCAGATTACTCGGCGTTGTTAAAATCAGTTCTCCATGTATGCATGAGATCATGCATGTATCATTTAGATTTCTTCTTCAATCTCGCATTGCACCGAAAGTATCAGGAAATCATTAGCTCTTGTGCAGCTCCAGAAAGGCGGGCATGCTTCAACAATATTTGGCTCTCCGTTTCAAGCCCAGCGCACAAGTCTCCATCTGGAACGCAAGTCTTAGGCTAAGAAGTATAACCTGGCGCGCAAGTGTCTCCAAAGCACCTGCGCGACTCTGCCTTCTTCAACTTCAAACCTGCGTGACTCACTTCCTTCCTTGCCCAAATCACCTGGGGCGCTCAACCATCAATCGGCGCACAACCTCTACTTGCGCAACCCAACTACCATTTGCGCGGTTCAACCACCTGCGCGACGTGAGCTCGAACAATCTCAAAGTCTTGAGCTCCGTGAGAAATGAGGAGGGGTGGTCCAGTATTTATAGGCAAACTGGACCCCCTACGTGGTAGCGCTCAAGTCATCCATCGACGCGCAAGTCTCGGCCCCTGCTATGCACTTACGCGATCAACATCCAAACTTGCGTGAACATCTTTCCTTTTCCAAATTTGGATCTTCTGATCTCGAAAAACCATAGGCGCGCAAGTTATAATGCATTCAAGGCATCAGCGCGCAAGTCTCTTCCCGGCACATAATTCACCTGCGCGACCTCACCAAAACTTGCGCGACCCTTATCCCTTTGCCATATTTTGATGATCTGATCTTCAAAAACATATGGTGCGCAAGTTTCCTGTCCTCCAAGAGTATGGCGTGCAAGTCCCTTTTCCAAAATCACCCTTCTTCATTTATTGATTATGAGGCCCTGAAATTTGGCAAACACTGGAAAACGACGCCACCTTGTATCTTCTCTTTTTGTACCGCCTCCAGATCATCCATTCCTCTGTCGATGTTCTTGAATCAAACATAGATCGTTTACCATAACTCTTGAACTCGACATGTCACCATGGAATCTCCTTTGTCAACAAATTTGTATGTCGTTTGTTTGATTTTTCGACAAGAACGATCACCTCAACATCACTTCTTCTTGGTGATATGTATCATTCAGCAACTCTTTTGCTTTTATCACAAACTCCACTATTGTGATATGTATTCTCTGAAGGAACAACTTTAGTACCATTATCTTCTGATACAATGTGATGTGCATGGCCATCTCATAATTTCAATCTCCGCATGGCCATCTCCGAAGTCAACTCATTGGCACATTGTCTTCTTCATCAACCGTCATGATCAACTTCATGCAAAGCATGTGATTTAATCCGTCAAAAAGTCTTTAGCATGGTTCTCATGCAATCATGAGTAATTGCACGGTCTTCATCCAAAAACCTCATTCTTCTTTAATCATCCTCGAATGGATTACTCCTCACATTCTTCATTGTTGTAAACAATGTATCACCTTTGACACATGTTCTTTGAACTTAATATCAGCACAACAATCATCTGAATCACCACTCCTCTACTTCATAAGAGTACCTCATGATCTTCTTCATTTTGATCTGCATTGACAACTATTGACAACAAATACAACCTTATACACAAAGTGGTTCCAATATATTAATATTATATATATCATTCAAACACATAACCATTGACTGTTTTCAACCTACCAAAGTTGTTATAGATTAGAAACCAAACAACAACAAAATTTATGATGTAGATATTTTTTTAGAAACTAAACAATACATCGTAATAAATTCATCAGATTGAATAATTATAATAGAATTAACATGAAAAATATTCATATGCAATTATAAAAAATATATAATTTTATTATTTTGGATTTAGTGGATGTATGAAATGATTCAAGACATGATATATGGGATTTCCCATTAAAAAATTATTTTTATTATTCCTATAAAATATATTTTCCCACCATGTCAATGTTAGATATATGTTTTAATAATGTTCTTATTTATGTTTAAAAGAGTTTTAAATATCAATTTAACAACTGTTGACTTTTTCTCAAATGATTCAATGGAATATTTTCAAATGTTTTCTATAGGACTCACTTTTTACATTTTAAAAAGATTCAAACAAATTATATCATTTAATTTATATTGAATTAATTAATTTTCCCATTATAATGAATGTTATTTCCATTTAATCATAAATTTATTTTATTGATGGTTCCTTTTAACAAAATCATTTTCTCAATATTATTGAAATCATATTAAAATGTTTATCAAAATAAAATTTTACTGTTATCATGTTTCAAAATAAATTATTTAATATTATGTAAAATGTATATTAATATATTTAAAAATTATTTGATAATTACATATCATTACCATGGATAAAATCAAGTGATAGAATCCACCATATATCTCTATATAGTTTTGGATTATGTTGTTTTATTCATTGAATGAGTAAAATATTAATATTTCAAATATTTGTTTTAAATATAAAGGTTTTCGGTGATAATTAATTGAATTGGTATTTATTTATTTCTTATGATGAATGTATGGGAATTATTAAGTAATGATCATGGCCTGATACATCCCCTTGATGCATTAGTTTGTTTGATGTAAAAACTAGATTCACTATTTAGTATATGTATGGAAAATTATTTATGATGTACTGGGTTATGGACTTGATGGTATATTCATTATGTATTTGAAAAGGACCTAAAATTTAATTATGATGTTTGAAATTTTATATTATAACATTATGAAATCTATTTCTATCCATGTGATTATATATATTTTTATCCTTTGGTATATTTTCTGTTATTTTTTATTGTTTTTTGGGATCTGATTTGATTTCATATGATATGAAAATTAGAATTGATTTTAAATATTGTATTTAATATTTTTTGGGTAAAATGATTTTTTTAAAGTAAACAATTTTCATGTATATCATTTAACCCTATTTAGTTATGATTTTTTCCATTTATGAAATCTTATTATATTTTTCCATATTTATTTTTTTAAAATATTGATATTAAGAAAAATTTATAATTTTAAACTAATGGTATAATATAAGAAAATAAAAAATTACTTATGGGTTTTCATGGATTTAAAATGGATTGTTTTTTCCTTTATTTTCATCACATAATGTTCTTTGAATATATAATAGCACATTTTCAACTGTTTTTCATAGGGCCATATAATTGGTAAAAATTATTAATAAGTCTTCCTTAAATTACAAGAATTTAGCATTGAATGAATTTTTTTGTCATGAATGAAATAACACTGTAAACATAAAAATAATATTTATATAGAAAAAAATATATATTGTATGTAAGAGTTTTCTATGTAAAATTATAATTTTCCTATTTCTATAAAAACTAAAATCAAAACACTCATTGGAATGTAAAAAATATATATTTAATATTAAACTAAAATATATTTGATAAATAAGGGGTGTGATATAATAATTAGTATCATAGAAGAGTTAATATAACATTATAGGTTAGAATGTGGAATAATTTGAAATATTCAGAGGAGGATATGATATTTTGGGATGATATGTTAAAAGTCCTCTCTATCTATAAACGATATATGTTATAGATAATTGTGTTTATCTAAGTATTTATCTTATTTGTAATAATTTTTATTATGAATTTAATTAATGGTATCCTAGTAACTTATTTGTTCTAGTAAATAGTTGTAAATGGTGTGAACCACGTTAATAATAGATGTGAAGGATATTGCGGTGACTTTTAAATTTACAAAAAATAGGATAGGAGTTGGAGATAAAATTATTTTAGTTATGTCTAATCATCTACCTCAAATTATGATTTAAAAAATTGACCCTATGTGAGATTACTACCATGTCAAATTAGAGGAAAACAAAGTTTCATATAATTTTATGGGATAAATATAATAATGGTTATTCCTAAAGAATGTATCTATATATTAGTGATAAAATATATAACATCAATAAAACTTGGAGGATTAATAGGAACTTTTCTGTTTATTTACTTATGGGTTATTACAATTTTGGAACATATGTTTTACCATTTTGATAACCATTATATTGATAATTAATTTGATGATTAAGTGAATAAGGTTATTTCAAAACATGTTCACTATAATATTTTGTAACATTGTATGATAGAGGTAAATGTAATATCATATTCTAGGATATTATTTTGTTGGTGGAATGAATATTTAGTTATCTTGTGGAATGATATACATCTTCTAGTGTATTTAATATGATTTTTGTTGTTTTGGGAAATGATTAGAGTAGCACACATGTTTTCAAATAATTAACAGTTTATTTTTCAATTTATGTATATATAGTAATTGGGTTATGTTATGGAGTGTATGAAGGAGTTTGGTATTTCTTTTAGGGGTTTTCAGAAGGTTCGTGGTTTGATAATAGTTAGTAGAAACCATGAAACACTATTGTGGAAATTGTGTGACAAAAATAGTGGGATCTATGAAGATTCACTGTTATGCACAAGGTTTCTAAAAATCATGCATCCACCATGGCGTAACCCTGAAATTTAGAATAGGGGGATATTACATGTTTAGTGAATAGATTTTCTGACAATGTGTTTGGTGTTCGGAGGTAGTTACTAGTGCATGGTTTGTGCAGATTTCCCTTATTTGTGCTCCCTAACCGTACACTATTAAAAATAATATCCCAAAATTATTTATCTAATTTTTATTTTATTATAAAACTCTCATTTTCCCCTAAATGTTACCTGACATGAATTCTAATACCCTCGACAAAGGCTATGGAGACCCTTCCTGTTGATTTGTGAGCTAATTAATAGTGATTCAACGTGCGTTGGAGGCCTAGATTTGAGGCAAGTTCATGTTCCTAGTTTTTTTCCTTATATTTCATATTCCTCACTCTACATGATTAATAAATATAATATATTAGGTATAAATATATGTTCTATAATTCCAATAACAATTATATATTCTTTTCTGGATGACATTGGACAAGATCTACAATGATTTTTTGCAGTTTCAAAGTGTTTCATTGAATAATTTACACCATTCTACTATTTCTCACATGTTTTTTATTTAGTTGGATTAAATATCAAATACTAATATTATAACACACATTCATGAATTCAAATTGGTTTAACTCCTTTAATTTACATTTTAAATTTTTTTACAATTCCTAATAGAATCCCTCATTGGTGGTGGTTTGTAAAATTTGTAAAAATTGGTTATTGTGAAAAGTGTTTTGTTTTGTCATGTTAGAATGATGATTTTAAATGTGAAATTTTTTATTTATATAAATGGGTTTATTTAAATTTATTCAAAAAAATATTATTAACTCAATTGTATTAAAATGTTTGTTTTCATGGGAATTGGTATTAATGGTTTTCTTGTATTCATTTTCATTCCTGTGACCCTCTGGAGGTGGAGTGTGACATTATGGAACCTTGTATATCGTTTCCTTATGATTACATGGTAGAACAATGAGAGAAAACTCAGGACTATGAAACTGTCACCTGGTAATTCATGTTTGGTTGTGTGGAATGGAATGATTTATTCCAAATGGTTGGTGAAATGGTTTTAATGTTTTCCATGGTTTGTTTTCCTGGAATACTATTCTACTGTAGAAAACTGTTTTTTTATAGGAATTTTTTTGGATTTATTATAAACTTTTTTAAAATGTTTTATAACAATTATTCTATATAAATTGGGTACCATGTTGAATCTAGGTGGGAATAGTAGAGAGGTGATTTAGGGAATTCCTAATAAGTTTTATACTCATCCCATGTTTGGGAAAGTGGTGAATTTGAAGATATTGTATTTTCGGACACAGGTCAAAGAAAAGTATTTCGTTTCTTTAGTGATTCGCCATTAAACATTGATAATGTGTTGTGGATTTGGATCATGGATAATTTTGGGATGTATGGTGTTTCTTTATTCGGGGTATTTGAGTTTTGTTGGTTTTTTCACCTTCTTCATATTTATAAATTAGTCTCAAATTCCACATTATACACTAATGTGGCTCTTCATTATAGTTTGGTTTTGTGGTCAGTTGGTATTAATCAGAGTTATATTAAATTTTATTCATGCGTCATTCAGTGGTTGTTTAGATATGTTATTTGTGGTTTGATTGTTTTATATTCACCACAAACCTTTTTTTAATGTTCAAATATCCACTTTTTTGATAAGTTGGATCCATTGATTGTTTCATATTCAAAAGTGAAAATCACCCCCTAATAAAATTTTAAGAAACCTTGTTCATTTATTTCCATCCATTGGTGTCTTGTTGATCACAACTAATTATATTACTACCCTTCACCACTTCCAGATAAAATTGTTTAGTGGGGGATGTTTCAAATGGTAGTAGTCATTTTTTTTTCAATCATTCATATTGGGGAAAATGGTTATGGATTTTTGGTCTTTGAGTAATAAAATCATTCTTGATTTTTGCATGAGTTGGGATGGTGGAAATGAGGTTGGATTGTTATAAAATGTAACTATTAGCATAAAAAGGCATAGATAGACTATTTATACTGAACATTATATTACCAGAGAGTTAGGTACCCAAGTGTATTAACACACTTATAAAAATTGTGACCTCATCATCATGGGTTTATCTTTTGAGAGGATTCTATAATTCAATGATAGAAATGACTACCAACTAGAAGAGAATATTTAACTTTTAGTACTAATTTATTATTTGGGTAAAATACTTGGTTTTTTAAATGGGTTGATTTGTTTTTTCAGATCTGACATTTTAAAAAAGATATGGTATTGGTTTATTGAAAATGGTTTGAATTCCAAAACATGGTCGAATTGTTATTAAAATAAATGAATGTAGAATAATATTAAATTTTGGAATGCATTATTGTGATATGTGTGATATGTTAAATTTGGAATTTCATATCCATCAATTTATATAGAGTGAGACTAAAAAGATTTTTGTTTTTGTTTTTTGGAAAATAGAACCCAACAGGCATGGTATAAACTAGCTAGAGGATACTGATGAGAATGTGGTTTCACATGATCCACAAGTGAACCAATAGATGGTTTAGAGTATTGTAAAACATTTTCAGTATGTGGATGGAGTTAAGAGGAGGTACGATCTATGAAAAGTGAATAATTGTATTCATTTCTAGAAGAATAATCCACCCACCATTTAGGGATATTCAGAAATAAAAAAAAATATGTCGCTAAATACGGTGAATGAAATCACGATTTTCTAGGCACACTAGAAGATATGAACGTTATTTTGGAATTGAAAATATGGGAGTATCATTCATTCTAATCAAGGGATTTAGTAGTTCAGGCTAAATTGGACCAAGTAATTACTTGGTATGATTTTAAATAATTGTTAAACAATCTTTTATATCCTCAAACATTCATAATTTCTAGAATGAATTAATTTTTCATCAATAATTATGATAATCTATCAGTGTCCTTTTATATGAATATTTTTTAATTTTAGTATTTATTTCATTATAATTTGTTGTGTGTGCATAATTATAGGAAGACATTATTCAATTGGTTATATGGTCATAGATTCCCATGATGATTTTCATGCTTTGTATAATGGACTGTATTTATATGTTCAGATGAGGGATGGTGGAAGAAAGAAACATATCAAGAACTATGGGTGGAGGAATCATTTTGATACTTATGGGAAATTGTGAGAACTATAATACTAGGAAAAATTGAAAGAGGGACACCTATTTTCATGACACTTGAATGAATCATAATCAGAATTATGGATTAGTGAATCTTTATCCCAATCCATATAGTAATATGTGAAGTTTTGAATGGAGTTATTTTGGTCTCATGAAGTGAGAATGTATGGAATGACCTAGATCATTCCAAAAATGCACTTAGATGGGGAATATTAAGTCCTATTTATCACAGTGATCCCAAATAATGATCAAAGTAAACTACTCATTTTTCACATCTATCGTATGCTTCGATAAGTGGAGGGTAGAAGAATATCAATCAACATCAGAACTGAGGAAGTGACATTGATTCTAGGAATACCATGACTCTTCAACAAGGTAAATATCATGAAGGTAAAAAAGATAAAATTCTATGAGTAATAAATTTTATGTATATGAGAATGTGATTGTGGATGATGAATAAGGACTATCCAAGATGAGATGTATTATTCTATTTAATTATACCCTTTATCTTATATTGTTTGATACAAGTGAATATCATTCATTTATTTCCTCTTGTACTATTTACCATATGTGTTTTTATGTTGATATGATTCCTTCTATTGTGAAACCTCCAACACCTCGTGGCTAAATCGAGTGCCAAGACATTATGTGAAAAGCATGCATTTAATATATTGATGGATAATATTTTATTTTGGATTTTCTATGATTTATATAGATTTATATGAAATTATCATGGGCATGGATTGGTTGAAAGTGTTTTAATATCACATATATTATTATACTAGAAGTTATATTTTTACAAATGATGATGGAAATGAGAATCTCTTTAGAGAATATTATGATGTAAAGGTAGGTGTATTAAGCTTGTTATCACTTGCACGAGTTTCATGATTTTTAGCACCAATTTCTGGAATTATGTCATATTATTTGGTAGTATTTTCCATGGAATCAATGAAGGAGATAAGGTCTCATGGTTTTATATATATTTTTAATCATTTTCAATATTTTTCCCGATATTTTTTTGGATTTCCACCCACAAGAGGGATGGAATTAATGATTTATATCTTAATAGGGCCATGGCCTACACAACTTTTATCTTATTGGATGAACAAAAAATAATTAATTTAATTGACGGTCTTGTTGAAATATTTGTAAATGAAAGGGTTCATTTGGTCAAGTACATCAATGTGGGTTTTACAGAACATGCTTGTGAAAAATGTATATATAACCCTTCAATTGTGTGTGTATTATCTTAATATTACCCAATTTGTGTTATAGAATCTATATCCAATTCCATGCATTAATGATCTATTTGTTCAATTTATGGGAACCCAGTGGTTCTCTTAAATTGATTTTCATTAGGTAATCACCAATTGTGGGTTAAGTTAAAATATATCTTGATGATAGATTTCAAAAGTTGATATTTCCATTATGAGTATGTGTTTTTTTTCGTTTTGGTCTTAACAATGCAGCAGTAGTTTTTATCGAATTGATGATTCAGATATTTTAAAGGTATACAGATTCATTTTTTTTTGTTTCGGTGGATGATATATTTCTGTATTCAAGGATAAAGACTCATCATGAGAAATACTTGGATATGGAGTTGGGTACTTTGTGGGATCATCTTATGTATGCCAAATTATGAAACTACAATTTTTGAATACAAGATGAATGTTTTTATGTAAAATAATATTTTTAAAAGTTGTTTCTATGGATATAAAATATATAGAGGTTTTGATATCTTGGAAACTTCAAAAGATTTTTTTTGAGATATGATGTTTCATTAGCTTATCTTATTATTATCTATGTTTCATTCATAATTTTTCAAGAACATCATAACAAATGATAGCATTGAAAACGAATAACATTCCAATTCAATGGTATTATGAATTTCATTTATCTTCTAAAAAGAATATTTTTCTCCTAACATCAGCATCAATCATGATATTTACTGAATCACTACATGGTTATGTGGTGTATTGAGAGGATTTACAATCTTGGTTATGATGTGTTCTCGTGATGGGAGATCATGTTGTTCCTTTTGGTTCATAGTATTTAACGATTAATTAGAATAACTAACCAAAACATGTTTTTTATTTAGCTATTGTATTACATGCTTTGAATACATTACATTATCAACTATTTGGAGATAAATATATTATGTTTGTGGATCATAAGAGAATGAAAAAGATGACATAAAGGGATATTAATATGAGATGAAAATAATTAGGATGTTGTTTCTCCAACTGTTTGACTTTTACATAGTTTATACACTAGTAAAAGAAAATTGATGCAATGTGCATTATGTATAATGTTATTTGGACAGTTGGAGAAAGAGGCTTCAAATTATTGGTAGAAGATATCAGTGATAGCCATCATGATCTTGTATTATAACGATTAAGCTAGTTTTTAGGTTTCCATTATAGTTTCTATTATTCTGAATTTTGTTGAGGTAGCTGAAGTGTCATAGACATATAACTCAGAAGTTGTTGCGATAAATTCAAAACACAATGGTGGGGATACCATTAAGAGATGGAATAATTATGTGATTTTATTTTCATTGTTCAATATTGGATGGTTACACTTATCACTTTTTTAGGAAAAAATTTCCATTCATAGAACTATTCATGTTGGCTTTTTCATCTTGGAATACAAAATATATATAATGAATTTGAATCACAATTTGGGTTGTTTGGTGTAAAAATAAATGTGAATGGTTTTCAGATGATAATATTTAGCTGTTGGTAGTTTAAGTATGATAACTAGTATCTAGTGGGTATATTGTAGTTTATAACTATTCATGTTTAGATGTGGGAGTATATGGCCATGGATTTTGTGACAAGTCTCTCAAGGATGGTTCGGAAACCTGATTTCGTTTGGGTGATGGTGGATTTAATAAAATTGTCAAACCATTTCATCCAGGTTCATTAATATCATATAGTGGAATAATTTTCTAATATATATATATACAAACACAAATGAGAAGTCGTAAAGTAACACGGTGTACCATTTTCAATAGTATATAACCAATATTTTATGTTAATGTCTCATTTATGGAAATACTTACAGTAATCCATCAAGAATATAGTGACATTCAGAATGAAATATCATCTTCTTATTGATGTAAAATAGGAAAGGATGATACAAATACATGCTTGATATTAGGTAACATATTGTTCTGGCCCATGGGAGGATCACATAAAATTATTTAACTTATTGTATATCAATACCTATCGTGACTCAATACAAATGGATCCCTTTGACATATTTTATGGGTGTCCATGTAGTTCTTGACTTTATTGGATCGAAACATTTGAGACATCCTAGGATGGACCAAGGTTTTCCTAGGAGTCAAAAAAGAATATTTTATTGATAAAGAATAATATAGAGATATTCTACTGTCATCATAAATTGTAAGTGTATTATCATCGACATTGTCTTTCCTTCGAGCCGAGTGACCATGTGTTCTTTAGAAATTATCCAAGGCTTGGGTTTCATCGTTTTGGAAATTAGTGAATGTTATCTCCTCGATTCTTATTCAATTTTGAGATACATTAATGGGTTGGTGATGTGGAATATTGTTTCTATTTTCACCCAAATTCAGTTTAGTGCATATTTTGTTTCATGTATCTCACTTGAAAAAGTATCATCATGATTCTAATCTTTTGACTGGAAGGGAAAACATTGACCATTTTTTGGATTCATCATTGATTCATATGATAGTATGGATTTTGGATAGTAAATTTAATTTCATGCATGAGAAATTCATAATTCCAGTTAGTTTTTTTTGGAATTCTAGTCAGATCTAGGAAGAATATTGTGATTAAGGAAAGGAATTCATCAAACAATGAAAAAACTATTTCAGCCAATGGTTGTCTTCTATTTTCTAGGGATGAAAATTCTAATGGTGGGGAGAATTCAGAACCCTCGATTTTCGGTAATTAAACATTTATAAATATATTTTAATTATATCATGTTATTGTTTTACGTTTGGGAAGGTTTTTAGGAGATTTGTATCGTCTTTTATGATTATATAGAGGAGCATGATTTCATAATGGTTAAATGAAATCATGCTGCTAAAACATTAGACTATGGGTAGGAACATGGTTCGATGACCTTTTTAGGAAATTAATGTATCCACCATGGAGTAATAATTAAAACTATAACCGGGGGAGTTTTCATGTTTGGTGGATAGTTTTCATAACCATGGGTGAAAAGCATAAAATGAGTTTCTATAGGTTGTGGTTTCCCCACAGCTTGTGCATGGTTTCCCTAATCATGCATCATTAAAAGACAATCCCAAAATTGTTGATATAATTGTTATATGACTATGAAACCATCATTTTCTCTCTAAATATTAGTTATATAGAATTTCTTCCCTCCAAATGTATATGGAGACGCTTCATTTTGATCTAGATGAATTCCACTGGTGATTCATTGTGTATTAGAGGCCCAGATTCTTTGGTAAGTACCCATTCATGTTTTTTTACTTTTCATATTATTAATCCTATTTAATTCATAGATGTAATCCTTTTGGTAAATATCTTTGTCTTTAGGAAAATTGTTATGTCGTGTGATTTTTTTGTTAATTTGAAAAAATATTTAATGTGGGTTTTTTGTGTTTCAAAATGTCATGTTGAAGAACATGGGTTGTTCTTTATTTTCTCCTAATTTTTCTCGGTAAGTGGTTTCACTCTCGACTCCTCTAATAATAATTTTAATGTTTTATATCAAATTGGATTAATTTATTGAAATAAATTGTGATTTATTATGAAATTATAGATAGAAAAAAACATTATTGATGGTTTTTGGAATTGTGGGAAAAATTTTATTATGAAATGTGCTTTTTTCATGATTTTAAAATAAGACATTGATTTATAATGGAATTCGTTTGATAGAAATGATTCTAAAAAATGGGTTTTTTCATGAAAGTATTTAAATGGATGGTGTTGATTGGGATTATCAATAAATTGTTGGAATCTATTTATTTTAATTGATGTGACCCTATAGAAGGGATGTGTTCCATTATGGTACTTCATATATAGTTACCTTATGATGATGTGGTACACCCATGAGGGACCACTCAAAAAATTGAACTATCACATAGACATGCATGTGTAGTTGTTGTAATGGAATTGGTTTTTCGCAATGGTTTCTATAATGGTTTTAAATAATTGTTTGGTTTCATTCCATGGTAATATTTTTTAGATTATAATGTTTTTCGATAGGAAATTGGTTTGGGTTTAATATAAACTATTTAAAAATATATATAAATTCATATTTATAAATTTTATATCATGATATATCCAAGTGGTGTGAGTAGTGATGTCATTTGGGGAAGTCCAACAAAGTTTTATACTCACCAAATTTGTAAGAACCCAGACCATCTTTGCAGGTATGTTTTTCCTTTCTGGTTGTGTTTGGAGAAAAGAGGAATTTCTGGAAAATTTTTGATGTATACATCGTGTACTTTATGAGTACACGCCATGTACATCCTTACCGCAGGAGACCATGTGTTGGCCGTGTCCTGGACACACACATGGCCGTGAGGGGGTGATATAGACTACCTAATGTGGACTATGGAAAAGGGGATTATATGCCATGTACTTTTAAAGTACACGCTGTGTATTTAGTTTTTCGTTCATTAAACGGATCGGGGTCGCGCCTAACCCCCATATGTGTCTTCTTCTTGGCCTCGTTCGGTCGAGAGAAACCGTACGACACCAAAACTTCTCCAAGCCCATGAGCCTCCATCTGTTCCATGAATCGACCAGCATAAATTGCTTTCTAACTACAGCGGTATGCTCTTCCTTCTTCTAGAGCATCGTTTTCCAATTCCTCTTCTTTTCTAATTTATCGTGGGTCGATCATTTTTGATGTTTTCTCAGATCTACAATGTTCTAAGGAGAATTATGATTTTTGGTTCAATTATATTGATCATTTAACCCTGATTTAGATGGTCTTATCCATTCCATTCGAATTCAATGAGTTTTATGCGCAAATTCGACCAATAACCTTGAACGGGGTATTTTGTGATTCCTGTTTTTCCCCTGTTTATTTCCCGCCATGCTTGTAGGCCTATGTAAAGGTAATTTGGTTATTAAGTGTCTTGGATTTCTCTTCCTTTGATGTTTTACCATGATTTTTTTTGTTTATGACCATTGGTCCTATTTTGCCTTTTAGCCATTTACTAGTTTTCCATGCCTTTTGGTCATAGGATGGACTGTTGTTTTTGGATATTTTTGAGATGCTATGAACTAGATATCAAAGTAGTAATATAGTTTTAATTTGTCCATATAGCTTTATTATGTGTTGACATACGGGGGGTCGTGAGAACCATGTGTAGTAGAGTAAAATGGAATAGACAGAGTGAGCTTCCTCATAAAGTCTTTGGACATTATAGAATATAGTGGGATAGACTAAGTGAGCTTCCACACAGAGTCCTTGATCATTATAGACTATAAGGGGATAGACCGAGTGAAATTCCTCAGAGACTCGTTGATTTATTTATACTAAAAGGGGAGAGACTGCGTGAGAATCCTCAGTGAGTCTGTTTTTGACTGGAACAACCTGGGCTATAAGGGGAATTGACTGAGTGAGCTTCCTCAAAGAGTCCTAAACCTTGGGGATATAAGGGTAATTGACATGTGAGCATCCTCAGAGAGTCCTTGACTACCATAGACTATTTGGGGAATGGACTAGGTGAGCTTCTTCAGAGAGTCCTGCATTACTTTTAACTATAAGTGGATAGACTATGAGCGCTTCCACAGAGATTCTTTATTGAATTCCTATACAGAACGAAAGGGGTTAGACCTACTGTGCTTCCCAGAGGGTTTTCTATACTTTTTAGGTAGGACCTAAGGGGATGGATGTGAGTACTTCCTAGAGTGTTACTTGTTTGTGATTAGATAATTGCCTCACTATTGCTTGTTTGAACTGTTGATTGTTTAATGCTGAGTACTTTCCTCTTTACAAGTTACTGTTTACTGTCTGATGTACTTTTAACTTCCATATACTCACTGAATATTAGCAACAGATATTCGAGTGGTTTCCTACTGGGATTTAGTCTCACACCTTGTTTGGGTCATGCATTTGGGCCCAACAGATTATGTTGTTGTTGGTATAGATAAGGGAAAACACCCTTCTACTTCAGCTACATGACTTGTTGTGGGGCTGGAGAACATGGGACCATGCTTTGTATTGCGATGATGAGGAGATGTTTATCTGTTTCATTTGTACTTTCATTTAGTAATGTTTTTTATTCCATCATTGTGATCTGTTTGGTTTCATTTCAAGACATATAAGTCATTCATCAATCATATATATGTGCACTAGTTGGTTTTACCTTTAGTCTTCTACCGATTGCATTTGTATGGATTATTATTGTTGTTTCTATTGTGAATTTTTTATCATCTACTATGTACTTTTCTAATGATGGCATTGTTTACCCACTAACACACCCAAGTCCCTCGCTGCTATTCGGAAGCCTCTGGCATTCAGAGAAATGTTCTTGAGGCCCTGTGACCAACCGGGTATGGAGCGCCTCTGGGTGGCTTCTAGAAACGGGACATTACAAAGATGTATCAAAGGAATTCTATTATATTGACTTATAGTTTTGAACCTATAGTCTGGAGTAGGATGGAATATGTACTTGTAAATATGTTATTCCTAGGAGTAGCTAACCCATGTATAGGGAAAAGACAATTTTCCTCGTGTATACATTTTTCAGATTTTTAAATTTTACCGTTAATTGATTTTCACCTTTGGGTGACTCGCATTCTTTGAGCAATTATTATTAACGTTATTGGGTATCTATTTCTGTCTCAACGCGATGATATGAGGGTATTCCCTCTCATGCATTATATAGGCACTTGTTAGAGATCACATGTCATGCATTCTTTCCATTCCATTTAGGGTGATTTAGCAATTGCATATTGTTGTGATTGATGATGTGTAGAATATTTATGCTATTATGATAGATGCCTTGATTGAATATTGTTATTGATAAGTATTTTTTCAGTAAGGATTTGTTTGGATAAACCTCAAATTTCTGTTCTTGAGGTGTTATAGGCCCACATGAATCAGAATTTGATGGGCCATTAGCTTGTCTTTTCTTGTTTATAACATGTATAAGATTCAATGCTTGGATTCGCGGGGATTATGGGCCCCCATGAATCATAATTTGGCACCTTAACACTAATTTTTTGTGTTTTCTGGGCTCTGGAGCAGTTTCTGGGGCTACTGTCCGGAAAAACCCTAAATACACAATGTGTACGTTATGAATACACGTCGTTTAGTCCGTAACCGTGCCACTGAATATGTGGGAAGGGACACGGCGGTGAAAAACTCTTACAGGAACATGCCATTTACAGTATGTAAATGCCGTGTTGTAGTGATTGTGTGTCTACCCGTGTGAATAATGACACAAATGAGGGAAACATGAGATATACACGTCGTGTCATGATTGAACACGATGTGTCGTATAACCTATGTACCCGGCCATGTAATGAACAAAACGGACGGATAATCCTTAATCCTATACAAGACGTGTCGAATTTGAACATGTCGTGTAGTGTGACCTAGGTACCTGGCCATGTCACGAACAACATAGTTTGGTGATACCGTTTCACATACACACCGTGTTTTCCTTGAACACGCCGTGTTGTCTGACCTAGGCACCTGGCTATTTCACAAAAAACACGGGCTGGTGTTATCCTTTCTCATATACGCCATGTCCATCTGGAACACGACATGTAATGTCAGCTGTGTGTCAGGCCGTGTCACTAACAACATGGTCCAAGTCAAGCATGTCCAGTACACATCATATGTCCCTTGAACATGCCATGTAGTATTGTCTTAAGTGGACTGTGTGGGTTATCCGTGTAAGGAGACTCGAGTAGGGGAATAGAGTTCAAGAACAAATCGTGTGTAGGGACAACATGACATGTTGTTAGGGTGTTACCCAACCAGTTGTGGCAGAAGTACCCGCCCGTGTGAATGGATTAAGATAACATGTTGTGTAGTGTTTATACACGCCATGAAGTCTGGTTTTTTAAAACTTCAATTTTTTCTTTATCTTGTTTTCTAATTATTCTCATAGTTTCCATTCCTTGATACTGTTGATCTGAGGTGTGCATTTGACCTTGCAGAGTCATGTCACTGATAAGTCCTTTGGTCATATGCCAGTTTCCAGGTAGTGATCAGACACCAGGAATGGCTGATCAGGGACTTCCAACTAATCCCCATGTCATGCCCGTATTGGCACCAGTCGTTATACCTACTACATGAGATAATGCTCAGTTCAGAGAGGGATTAATGAGGATGATTCTGACCTTCCATGGATCTCCACCTCCTTCCCTATCAATGGCTGACATGACCATTTTTTCCAGCATTAGCATCCTCCCACCTTCTCAGGGGAAGTAGGACCTCAGGGTGCAGAGTCTTGGCAAGAAGCCATGCTGATGATCTTGGGAGGAGTTCCAACGTATATTCTATGACTAATTCTATATGAAGACCTTCAGTGCCGACCGATCCTGGGAGTTCATGAGTCTAGAAAACTGTACTCTTGTTGTTATGGAGTATTCCTCTCACTTCACTGAGCATTACTGATTTACACCATTCGTAGTGGGAGATGAGTTGTTACATACACAGAAGTTTGAGGAAGGTCTAAGTAACGACATCTGGTCATAGGTGAACATATTCAGGTTGACTTCAATATCTTATTTCGTCAACTAGGTGATGATTATAGAGAAAAATCTCATGGATTTTGGAGCTGGGTGCTAGGGCAGTTTGGCATACAGAGTTAGTGCTCTGCCAGCTGATAGTAGGAAGCAACGTAGAAAGGCAGTGTGATGTGATCAGATCAGGCAAGATGCATCTTCTAGTAGCCAGGTGGTATGATACAAGTGTGGGAGAAGCAGTAATACGAGGCCACGTATCCCGAGAGACCAAGTGGAGTGCCGATCTTGTGGAAAGATGAGTCACCTTTAGTGTTTCTGTCAGTTCTTCTCACCACCAGCTTGTGAAAGGGGTTCTTCTATGACTCCTCATTCAGGAGTAGCACCACCAGTTTTCACTTATTTGTGAAATGGAGTTCATCCAGTTGTTTGGGCTAAGGAGGAGGTTGTGTCCATGGCAGCCAATCAACTGGCTTTCAGCGACATCATGGTGGATCAACTCAAAGTGGTCAGGCAGGGTCAGAGGGTCACGGTAAAGGCCAGACCGTTGCAGTGAAGTAGACCTAGCAAGGTCATGATCCCAGACCTTCTACTGTTCAAGGTACAATCATTGTACCCTCAGTATTATATTCTTCTATTTCTAATACAGGGGCTTCCCATAACTTTATATTTGTTTCTATCATGGAGATCATTAGGATCTGCATATTTTCATCTACCGATACCATAACTCTAGACAGACCATTGGGGACTAAGTCAGCTAGTGTATGTCAATGCAATGAGTGCCCTCTTGAGGTTGGTTGGTGTCACTTCGTATGGGACCTTTATGTCGTAGAGATGATGGGCTATGATGCCATTCTATGGATGGACTGGCTAGTTCCATTCCAGGAATTCATCGACTGTTATCACCGCAGGGTGAGTATCATATCACCATAGGGTTGGTCTTTTCTTCATAAGGGAGAGTTGGATGTCAATGTTTGTAGAGCGGGTCCATAGAATCATGGGTTGGGAGAAGATAAAACCTAGATTTCTTGTCTTTGTCTAGATGATCAGGGGACTTCACTGTTAGACATTCCTCCAGTGGTGGATCATTTCAGGGATGACTTTCTGGAAGACTTTTCTGGTTTTCCTCCAGAGAGTGAGGTAGAATTCTCGATTGATCTTGTGCCAAGAGAGTCACTGGGGTACATTCCTTCTTATAGGATGGATGAACTAGATTTACAGGAGCTCAAGAAGCGGTTGGAGGAGTAGGAAAAGGGACTCATCGGACCCAGTACTTATCCTTGGAGTTCGCTTGTCCAAATTGCGAAGAAGGAAAACAATACCCTTAGGCTTTGTGTGGGTTATTGGAAGCTAAACCAGTAGATGGTCTAGAACCGATATCCCTTACCTAGGATTGATGATCTCTTTGATCATCTTTGAGGATCCTGGGTGTTCTCGATGATTGACATGAGCCCTAGTTACCATCAGGTGCGCATTAGACAATCTAATATACCACTTACAACCTTTAGGAGCAGGTGTGGTCTATACAAGTATATGGTTATGTCGTTCAGTCTCACAAACGCGCCTGCAGTTTTCATTGAACTAATGAAACAAGTGTTCCATCCATAATGGATTCCATTGTGGCTATTTTCATGGATGATTCCTTGGTATACTATCACACTCGACAAAACCATTCCATACTTCTTGAGATCGTTCTGAGTACACTGAGAGAGAATTATTTATATGTTATGCTCTCAAAATTACACTTTTGGATGGATCAAATTCACTTCTTGGGTCATGTTTTCTCTAAAGAAAGAGTACCAGTAGACCCAGAGAAAGTGAGATTTATAGTTTCCTTGGAGCATCTGAAGAACGTTTTTGAGGTGCAGAGTTTCCTAGGGCTGGTTGGATACTATAAAAGTTTTATACTGGCCTTTCCTCGCTTAGCAGCACTGTTGATGGGTCTGACTAAGAATGATGTGAAGTTTCTCTGGTCAGATTCCTCTGAGTCCTCCTTTCAATATATGAAAGGGAGGCTTACTTCAGCACTGATACAATTCTTACTAGAGTCGGGTAAGATCTACACTGTTTACTGTGATGCATCAGGTATCGGGCTAGGTGTTGTGAATATGCAATGAGACAGAGTCATTGCATATAGGTCTTGATAGTTGAGGCCACATGAGATGAATTACCGGATGCACGATCTAGAGTTGGCAGCTGTTGTTCAAGCCTTATGCTGTTGGAGACATTATCTTCTGGGAGAGCACATTGTGGTTTTCACTGACCACAAAAGTATCAATTACATTTTCACTCAACGTGACGTGAATTTGAGGAAGAGATGGTGGGTTGATTATCTACAGTATTTAGACTATGATCTTGCCTATACGCCGGGAAAAAGAAATGTAGTGGCTGATGCGTTGAGCTGGAGGACTCAGATACAGGCAGTTTAGTAGGCCAGTAGTGAGTGGAAGCTTATGGACCTATTCTCTGAGATGTGTCTTGAGGTGCATGACAGACAGAGGCAGAATTACTACTCTTCTGTAGATGCTACCTCTACGCTTTATGATCGAGTAAGAATGAGGAAGATTTCAGATTCTGAAAGCCTGGTCCTACTGGAGAATGTGTCAGAAGAGGACTATATTCTTGTATGGGCCATAGGCGAGGATGAGATCTTGGGTTTCCAGGGGCGTGTATGGGTGCCAGAACACATATGCGAGGAGTTGATGCTAGATATTAATTCCTCTAATTGGGTCATTCATTCTGGTGTCACCAAGATGTATTGTGATCTACGCCATTAGTATTGGTGGCCAGGTATGAAGAGGGTCGTTGCTGGTTTTGTCATGAGATGATCCACTTGTCAGCAGGTGAAGACAGGATATCAGTGACTAGTAATGCTTCTACAGTAGTTACCCATTCCTAAGTGGAAGTGGAATGATGTCACGATGTATTTCGTGACTGGTTTTCCAAGGTCACCCTGAGGGAATGATGCAGTTTGGGATGTCATTGACAGACTCATAATGAATTCTCAGTTCGTTCTGATAAATGAGACCTTCGGTGTTAATGAGTTTTGGCGGTTGTACATCTGAGAGATTGGACTTCGGCATGGAGTTCCACACACTATAGTTTCAGACAGGGATGAACGTTTTACTTCTCTGGTCTGGTAGGGGATTCAGAAGGCATTGGGTACATAGGTACATTTGAGTACAACATACCATCCCCAGACATATTTCCATAGCGAGCGAATGATTCAGGTGCTTGAGGACTTTCTCCGAGCATGCATTCTGGATTTTGGAGGTTCTTGGTGGAAGCATATACCTCTTGTGGAGTTTTCCTACAACAAAAGTTTTCAATCAACTATTCATATGTAACCTTTTGAGGCTTTGTACGGTAGGCCATGCCGATCATCCTTATGTTTCCTAGAGGTAGGAGAGGTAGCTTTGTTGGGACCTCATCTTGTTTAGGAGACCTCATAGAAGATAGAGATGATTCGGAAGAGGATGGGTACTGCGCAGTCTTGTTAGAAGACTTATTCTGATTAGCGGAGATGACCTCTAGAGTTCGAGGTCTGGAATCTGGTTTTCCTGCATGTCATAGAGATGTTGGGCCACATGTGGATTAGGAGACATGGTAAGCTTTCACTGAGGTACGTAGGACTGTTTGAGGAGTTGGAGAGAGTTGGGTCGGTTTCCTATTGGTTGTAGTTTCCTCAGAGATACCAGGCAATGCACGATGTCTTTCAAATTTCTTAGCTTCGACATTACATTTCAGACCCGTATCATTACTTTAAACCCGAGGAGGTTGAGCTTGAATTGTATGCGTGGTTTGAGGATCATCCTATCTGGAATATCGATCATAGTAAAATGGTTCTCTGTGGCCCGTATTTTCATCTGGTATGAGTGTTATGGTCGCACGGTCGAGTACATGATGTGACTTGGGAGAGGGAGGTCAATGAATGATCATTATATCCAGAGCTTTCGGGGTTTCTTCTTCTACTTCGTGCTAGGAAAATTCTGGGACATATTTCATTAGTGGGGGGGATGTTTGTAAGATCCCAGACCTTCTTTTCATGTGTGTTTTTCCTTTCTGGTATTTTTTGTAGAAAATTGAAATTTATGGAAATTTTTGAAGTACATTCCATGTACTTTATGAGTACACAACGTGTACTTTCTTTCCACCAGATACCATGTGCTAGTCGTGTCCTAGACACACACATGGCCGTGTGGGGGTGACATGGAGGTTGCCTAAAGAAGAGTATGGAAAAGGTGATTACACACCGTGCACTTCAAATGTACACTCTTTGTATTTTGTGTTTTTTCATTAAATGGATCGGGGTCGCGTCTAACCCCCAGAAGTGTCTTCTTCTAGGCCACGTTCAGCCGAGAGAAACTATACAGCGTCGAAACTTCTATGAGCCCCCAATCCTCCATCTGTTCCACGAATCAATCTCCGTGGATTGCGTTGGAACCACATCGTTATGCTCTTCCTTCTTCTAGATCATTGTTTCCCAATTCCAATTCATTTCCATGTTATTGTGGGTTGAACTTTTTGGATGTTTTCATAGATCTATGACGTTCCAAGGAGAATCAAATATTGAGGTTAAAGTATATTGATCTCCTAACACCAAGGTAGGTGGTTTTTTCCTTTTTGTTCTAAGTCATTGAGTTTTATGTTCAAATTACACCAATACCCTTGAACTGGGTATTGTGTGTTTCCTGTTTTACCCCTGTTGATTTTCTGCCAAGCTTTTAGGCCCATGTAGAGGCAATTTGGTTATGAATAGGGTTGGATTTCTATTCCTTGGATATTCTGCCCATGCTTTGTTCTGTTTATGACCATTGGTCCTGTTTAGCCTATTGGTCGTTTACCTGTTTTCTATGCCATGTGGTCGTAGGACGGAGTGTTGTTTTCTAACATGCGTGAGATGGTGTAGACTGGTTAGCTAAGTAGTTCTGTAGGTTAACCTTGGCCATATAGCATTATTATGTGTTGAACTACATAGGGATGTGAGAACCGGATTTAGTAGACTAAAAGGGGATAGACTGAGTGAGATTCCTCAGAGTGTCTCTGGACATTATAGACTATCGAGGGATATACTGAGTGAGCTTCCTCATAGAGTTCTTGAGCTTTATAGACTATAATGGGATTGATCGAGTGAGATTTCTCAGATAGACATTGATTGATTTAGACTAAAAGGGGAGAGACTGCGTGAGATTCCTCAGAGAGTCTTTTTTTGACTTGAATGACCTGGGCTATAAAAGGAATTGACTGAGTGAGCTTTCTCAGATAGACCTAGACCTTGGGTCTATAAGGGGAATGGACATGTGAGCTTCCTCAGAGAGTCCTTTATTACCATAGACTATACAGGGAATGAACTGTGTGAGCTTCCTTAGAGTGTCTTTCCTTACTATTGACTATAAAGGGATAAACCTTGAGCACTTTCTCAAAGAGTCTTTATTGAATTCCTATACAGAACCAGAGGGGTTAGACCGAGTTTTTTTCCCCGAGGGTTGTCTGTACTTCATAGGTAGGACAAGAGGGGATGGCTGTGAGTACATGCCAAGGGTTACCTATTTGTGATTTGATGATTGCTTCACTCTTGCTTGTTTGAACTGTGGATTGTTTACTGCTGACTACTTTCATGTTTACTAGTTACTGTTTACTGTTTGCCATACTTTTACCTGCCATATACTCACTAAGTGTTAGCCACATAACATCTGTCGGTTTCCTACTGGGATTTGGTCTCACACCCTGTTTGGATTGTGTTTTTGGGCTCAAGCTGATTATATTGTTGTAGGTACATATAAGGGAAAGTGCCCTTCTACGTTACCTACATGACTTGTTGTGGAGCTGGAGAGCATGGGACCATGATTTAGCATGCGATGCTGAGGAGTTGTTTATCTGTTTCTTTTGTACTTGGGTTTAGTAATATTTTATATTCCAGCATTGTTATCTGTTTGTCTTCTTTTATAGAACTACGTGTCATGCATCATTTATATATATGCGATTCAGTTATTTTAAAAAATTTAGTATTCTGTTGATTTCATTTTTATGGATTATTACTATTTCTGCTATTTTAATGCCCTGAACCTAGATAACCAGAGTCGGTGCATTATTACATAACATTGGCATGATCACAAGAAAGATCATGTCTCGAAAGACCGATTAGTTTAGTAGCCTTGGAAACACTAGAGATATTCATAAAGTTTACATTACATCAATAAGTGAAAAACTACAACAACGTATTGTCTTCATATCCCCTCATACTATCCCTGCTGGTCATTCATAAAATACTTCTTTACATCCGAGAAAAAATAAACCATTGAAAGGGGTGAGCTCAGATGCTCAGTTAGGATAACAATATAGCGGAAACATTCATAAATAAACATAAAAATTTAAGGCAATTTATAACTAAAACAAAAGCCTTTTAAACATGAACTTCAGCATAATATGGCAAGGATAAAATGAAATAATTCTATTTACATATTCACATGGTTATTCTACTGGTCGAATAATCACATGAAAAAATTAATAACCACTTTCATAATGAAGGAATTCATAATACCAGACAATCATAACCACGTGGCCACGACCTCATGACAAGACTACAAATAATATTTTGTCAAGGCCTCTTGCCAAGACACTAGTTTGTCTCATGAGACCTATCGATGCATCGAGTAACTATAGCGGGCTCCACCTGTTACTTACTATGTCCAATACATTCCTCATATGAAAATTTTTAAACATAACATAAACATTCGTATTAAAACTAGCATACTAAATGTCAATACTTTATACACAAACCATGAATTTTATAAAAATAGCACATCCAAAGTCAAACATAACTCATTCGATAAAATATGGAAGATTGTTTTGTATCATATTAACCTCAATCAAGAATGATGAATGATATTGACATAGAGGAAAACAATCATCAAAACAATTACAGTGAAATAACCCCCTTTTCTTGAAATCATTTAAAAGTCACTCTATTTTTCAAGAATCCATTTAAAATAGATTTTAGAATCAAAGTGTCCCATACCACTTTGAAACTTTTAAAATGAGTTTTAATTTTAAAACATTAATTTTCATATAAATAAATCATAAAACCATTTTTAAATCATGGAAATCAATGAGAATGATTTAGAATAATAAGTCTTTAAAACAACTAAAAATGATATTTTAGTTAGAGTTTCTAACCAAAAGAGAGACACTTGAATAAAATAATTGAGGTAATAAAAACATTGTAATGTCGTGAGAATAAATGGATTCATGAAATACAATGTCAAAGTACATTATATACACCACATAAAAGTGATTTGGTGTGTAACAATAAAGAAGTCTCAATGGAATGTAAATAGAGATGAATTATCTTATAAAGAACATATCCTTAGGTTAAGGATAAATCAATGACATAATTATGTGTGAAAAATATAAATACACTCAATATGATTGGATATTTAGTGCAAATAAATCAGATGACGTTCACACATATTCTTATAAAAACAACACCAATAAATTGGATATTTAACTCAACAAATAGAGATTGAGTTAAAATTACTCTTATCATGTTCATACCGATGACGTGAGAATTTTTAAATGGAGTGATTATGTGTATCAAAATTATATCCACAAAAACGGGAGTGTAAATTATTACATAATAAAATGAATAGTTATTCCACACATAATCATGGAGTAAAATAATCAATAAAGAATGCGTAAAGCTGAATCAGTGGAAGTTGAAATTTCAAATTCCCTTATTGATTTGGTAACTTATGAAACATGAACCCATGAAAGAAGGATAATACAATTATGAAGTAAATATCCATAAATTAAATTATATTACACGATGAATACAATCATGATCAGTACACAAACCACATGCAATAAATAAGTGGTGAACAATGGAAATCTAACGGAATTAAATGTGAGATTAGAAACCTCTTACATTGTACTTTTTCCATGGATTACGGTAGGTTTACCTCCTGTATAATGGTGAAATAATTGTTATTGAATTATAAAAGAATCATTTACAGTAATATGATGTCATATATGATCTTTTAACATTGATTTGTTAATAATATCTTAGTATTATCGTCATTTAGGGTGTTAACTTACTCATTTCCCTTTATATTCTTTGTTACGTAAGCCGTGTTTGTTATGGATAGGTTGTATCTTATTCATAACAAGAATTATATCATGTTATTATACATTATTTTTAATCATCAAATGAGAATTATACTTGAATGGATACGATGGATAATGAATCTCATCGCATTCGTGGAGACGGCAGTCCGTACGTACACACGAGCGACAATATCATTCTTTTGACGTTAAAATAATATATAATTGAATGATATATCATATAGAAATAATTATTATCATTTTATATTTATTATTTAAATGAATTACACATCATTAGTATACCCATACAAATAATAATTTATTGAATTACAATTACACCACGACGTGGAGACGGTAAGCCGTATGTACGCATGAATGGTGACATTCCATTCAAAGGATATATAGAATACGGAATATGGTTTTAACATATTAATAATAACATAATTTCATATAAAAGATACTAGATTTATAATTTTATAACAGAAATAACAATGAAATAAGAAGTTGAAGAAGAAATGAACATGAAAGATGGTGGGGAAAACATTACCTTTTCTCAGGTTCATCTTTTTGATTTGATCAAAAAGGCTTCACAGGTTGGCTTTCTGATCAAAATAAGGCCTCTAGGATGTATTGAGGGGAGTTGAGAGAGTATTTGGTCAGGGTTTGGCCGATCCAAAAGGCTTTGAATGTGTGAATTAGTTAGAAGGGGGAGTTCCCTTTTATAAGAGGGGTGTGGGGAACCTTTGGAAAAGCTAAAAATATTATTTTATAATAAATTGATATTCGGTTTTTAATGGATCCAAAGTGAATTATTTATAGTTTAAGGTGGGTATGGGTCTAAAACCACTCAAAAATAGAATTTAGATATGTATGGGTCATTATATTAACCTTATCTTTAAGTATTAAATCTTTGTTAATTAGTTTCACTTTGGAAATGTCTCTTTGTATTTTTATATTATATGGGTAATAAACATACTATATACATCCTAGAGACCCAAAAGTGGTCCATTAATGAAAAAACTATCATGATATATGTATTTTGGCCGAACCTTAGATTTTTAGGAATTGAATATAAATTAATAATGTAATATTTGCTTTAGAAACTCCTTTATGTCAATTTTGACACTATTGGATATTTTGTTTTTGATAAATTCATAACAACATTATTACTTCGAACATAATATTTATAATCAATCCTAATATGTCATATTAACCTAGATAATTAGTGTAATTCATAAAAAGACTCAAATTACATTTATATTGATATTTATAATATCAATTATTTTAATATTTCTTTAATTTGGTAATTACTACATCACCATTGTGTCACAAATAAATTAAATTATTTAATGTCTAAAATTATAAATAATATACCATTATGTGTGAAATATTTTTAGTTTTATAATGAATATTTACATTCGAATATATCTTATGTATAACCCTATATTAAAAATGTCTTAGTAAAAATCATTGATTTTAACTCTTTTAACTCTTCTTTGAATTAAATAATAATAAATGTCCTAATCTAATACAAGTGGACCTAAATGATAATATTTTACACCTAAGGATGTTTTTGGTCCAGATAATTTTTTCCAATAGAATTAGTACATGTGTTAGGGTAATATTAATATCATTTTTAACGTTAATTATCCTATTTACTTTTAACCGTGGTAAATAAAAGTAAAAAGTTACTATTCAAAAAAATTATTTTCATCTCATTGAACCACATTTTACTCCTCGTTATTAACTATATAACTCGGATTTTCAAAATTCTACTCACTGAAGCGGTAAAATTATGTTTTATGAAAAATTCTTTTTTTAACTACCACTTTGTGGTTTCACTATTCATCAAAAAATGAAAGTTTCCAGAAAAATACAAAAAATTAGGCATAAGCTATATTTGATATTATGAATTCAAAAATAATTTCTATTTTACCAAATTCAAAACATATCAGTTGCATTAATTAAATTAAAAACTAATTCCCGTCATCAAAACAAATAGCGTGTTTGAAAGAGATAATAGCTATCAAAATATTGACACTTGTTTATGTCTGTTTAAATGGGAAATTACATCTAATGACCAAAATTGTATTAAATGGTAAAAATATATTCTTAATATACTTTAAATCCACTCAAATTAACAATTTATCACTATTATTTTTTTATATTAAAAAATTTGTTTTTAGTTAAAATTTAGTAATTTTCACTATTCATCGAAATATGAAAGTTATCCGAAAAGTACCATAATTTCACCCTAAGATAATTTCAATATTACGAATCAAAAAATGATATCCATTTAGGAAGATAAATTTTTTAAAATTTCAAAAATTAGGTATTATTATTCATAACTACTAGTTTGATTGATTGCGGTTTGTTAGAATCTCAAGGTTGGGTACAATGCACGCCATTGCATTATTCAAAGGATAATGTACCATGGAAGCTTGGGGTGTTACATTCTCTCCTCCTTCAATAAATTATTTCCCCGTAATTTTTTAAAATTGCGCTTGATAATATAATGGAATGTCCCACATCGGAAAAAGAGTCAATAAAACTATCACTTTAAAAGAAATAAAGAGAAGTACAAACGTCACCCGAGATAACCTATAGTAGGATTCCATGAAGAAAAACATGGATATGGATGATAAAATAAGTTTCAAGTTATGATGGAGAGGGAAAGAGAACATGATCAGGAGAAAGTTAACAATAAGAAAACCACAAACTTGTGGTGGGACAAATGGTCATTAGTTTCCCAGTAGGAAAATTAAACAGAGAACATTTTCTTTTGTTTTAGGTTACATTACATAATGATGATGAATTAATTTATGATATTGACTAAGAAAATAAAGATATATACTTACTTTTTAAGTATAGTTTTATTATTTAATTAATTTCTACCACTAGATTATTTTTTTGAACAATGAGTATTCAAGAAGACATTGTCACACAGGAAGAGCTAGAATAAAATTCTATAGAATAAGATGATCCACATAGGATAAACTATATATTTACCTTGTCTTTAGAGATTAATCAAATCCAAAAATGTTAGTATAAGATCTGATGATCCCCCAAATGGATATTCCATTAGAGAAAAAAAACTAATCTTAATTTCTAAAATTAAACCATCAATACCCCAAAGATAAATAAATACCATTCAATAATCAATTGTCTTTAAAATCCTCAAATATAACCCAATCTAACATTGAAACAAAAAGCATATAAGATTGTAGTCTTCAACGTAAAATTGTATCTCCAAATGTCATTAATTACTCTTAATGTCACATACATAAAAGTAATTAACCTAATCATTTCCATAAATAACCCAAATCACTATAAATCCACAATAAAAACATAGATAAAAATCCACCATTACTCTTCAAATTAAATCCCATACTATACTATTTTCCTTGGGCATATAGTTTTCACAACAAAGCGAACAACTTCCAAAATAACATTCATCACTTAATCACCAAATCATTTTCCTATACTAAGGGTATTAATTTGATAAGACATAAGACCCCAAATCAAATTATTATTGATCAATAAAATCATTTAACTAAAAAAATAGTCACACTAACCAGGGACTTCACATAGTCCAGTAGTAGGCGATAAATCCCAATCGCACTTTGGTTGTGGGTTCGATTCCCACAGCTTTGTCCAACAGAATGGGTTTTCACACGGTATGCATGTTGTCCTTATCGGAAAACTATATTTTATAACATTACCAAAATGAGATAAATTCCTCAAAATAACCATAACTAAATTATACCACAAATCTTATCTCATACCTGGGATTTTTATCCCAAATTATAATAACTTATAATTTCCTCAAACCCAATGATCATATAAAACCAAATGATTATTTATAAAAATATCCACAAGAGAAAATATAAATCATCCTCAAATATCATTCTCACATGGAAAACATCATGGTTAAAAATACAAGAGAAAATTATTCCATAGTAAACCCATAAACAATGAGCACTAATACTTTTTAATCATTTCTCAAACCATTTATTTCCACATATCTTCTTCTTTGACCAAGAAAATATCCTATAGAATAGTGAATTAACTCGGGTAATGGCTTGGTCCCCTATATTTACGGCAAATAACTGTAAGAGGATTCTTGTGACGATTATTATCTTCTTCCATAGTACTCTTCATTTTTCATCAGCAATTCTTCACTTTATGTCCTCCCTTACCACGCGTAAAGCATTTCTTTGTCCCATTGAGACACTTTCCAGCATGTCTCCTTCCACATTTCATTCATGATGGAAATTGAGGATTACGTTCTCCATGGTCTCCACAACTGGATCTCTTATCATTCATCACCTTTATTTTCATTGTTGAGTCTGAGAATTGGTTAATATATATATTGTTGATCATATTTCTAGAAAATTGATTTTTCATGAAGATGATATCTTTTACGCCTATCAACATTCCATTTTTTTGCTCATTTCCACCACCATTCCCACCTTGTACATCATTCTCAATTTCACTATGACTTCCTTGGAAGCCAGCCATTGACTAAAACCAGAAAGCATTGTATGAGTAACATTAGTCATAAAATCATTTATAGAATATCATGTCACCATATTCATAATTTCAAACACATTAGGATTAACCAAGATCATTTACTTTCATCTAATATATAATATTTCAAATCGGGTTGTAATGAAAATGTAAATAATCCTAAGAATATCCCCCGATAGTGTCATAACTAAGAGTGCAGTAAGGCCTGTTGTCGTGCACCAGTTCCTATTCGAGTCTAGATCAAAGCGGTGTTTTTGGGTTTCACCCCTAGGAACATCTGTTCTAGAGCCGCCTCTACCTGCTCGTATCCATACAGGGATGTATTGCTCATAAAACTCATAAAATCTCTACAATACCAAAATTCTAGGATATTCTTCTATATTAATCCTCAAATTCTATCTTAGTGCTATGTGCTCTAATCAAAGATTATCTAAATCTAGCTCCCACGGTTTGTACTAAACTTCCTCGGATACCAAATCTAGCGCCCAGACCCATGATACCTAGAGTTGGTGCATTATTACAAAACATTTTCTTGATCACAGGAAATATCATGTCTCGAAAGACCAATTAGTTTAGTTGCCTTAGAAATACTAGATATATTCATAATGTTTATATTACATCTATAAGTGAAAAATACAAAAATATATTTTCTTCATATCCACTCATACTATCCCTGCAGGTCATTCATAAAATAGTTCTTCACATCCTAGGAAAAATAAAACATTGAATTGGGTGAGCTCAGATGCTAAGTAAGGATAACAATATAGCGGAAACTTTCATAAATAAACATAATTTTTTTTGGAAAATTATAACTAAAACAAATGCCTTTTAAACGTGAACATTAGCATAATATGGCAAGGATAAAATGAAATAATACCATTTACTTATTCACATGGATATTCTACTAGTTGAATAATCACGTGAAAATATTAATAACCACTTTCATAATGATAGAATGCATAATGCCAGACTATCATAACCATGTAGCCAAGGCCTCGTGCCAAGACTACAAATAAGATTTTGTCAAGGCCTCGTGCCAAGACACTAGTTTGTCTCATGAGACCTACCGATGCATTGAGAAGCTATAGCGGGCTCCACCCATCACTTACTAAGTCCAATTCATTCCTCATATGAAATGTTTGAAATAAAACATAAACATTTATATTAAAACTAGCATACGAAATGTCAATACATGATCCAAAAAACATGAATGGTATAAAAATATCACATCCACAGTCAAAAATAACTCATTTGATACAATATGGAAGATTGTGTTGTATCAAGTTAACCTCAATTGAGAATAATGAAGTATATTTACATAGATGAAAATAATTATCAAAACTATTAGAGAGAAATATCCCCTTTTTTATTGAAATCATTTAAAAGTGAAACTATTTGTCAAGAATCCATTTAAAATAGATTTTAGAATAAAAGTGTCCCATACCACTTTGAAACTTTTGGAAGTAGTTTTAATTTTAAAACTATAATGTCCATATAAATAAATCCTTAGACCATTTTTAAAACATGGACACTAATGAGAAAGATTTAGAAGAATAAGACTTTAAGACATTTAAAAATGATATTTTAGTTGGAGTTTCTAACCAAAAAAGAGACACTTGAATACAATAATTGAGGTAATAAAAACATTTTAATATCATGAGAATAAAGTCATTCATGATATACTATGTCAATGTACATTATATACACCACATAAAAGTGATTTGGTGTATAAAAACAAAGAAGTCTCAATGGAATGTAAATTGAGATGAATTCTCTTATAAAGACCATATCCTTAGGTTAAGGATAAATCAAAGACATAATTATGTTTGAAAAATATAAATACACTCAATGTGATTGGATATTTAGTGTAAATCAATCAGATGAGATTCAGATATATTCCTGTAAAAACAACACCAATGAATTGGATATTTAACTCAACAAATGGATATTTAGTTAAAATTAAACACATAAAGTTTATACCAATGTCTTGAGAAATTATAAATGGAGTGATTATGTGTATAAAAATTATATCCATAGAAAGGGGAGTGTAAATTAAGACATTATCAAATGAATAGTTCTTCCACACCTTATCATGGAGTAGAATAATCAATAAAGTATGCGTAAAGCTGAATCAGAGGAAATTGAAATTTCCAATTCCCTTATCGATTTGGTAACTTATGAATAATGCACAAATGAAAGAAGGATAATACAATGATGATGTAAATATCCATAAATTTAAGAATATTACACAATGAATACAATTATGGGCAGTACACACACCACATGCAATAAATAAGTGGTGAATAATGGAAATCTCATGGAATTAAAAGTCAGATAAGAAACCCATAAATTCGTACTTTTTCCTTGGTAAACGGTAGGATAACCTCCTGTATAATTTTTAAATAATTGTTGTTGAATTATAAAAGATTCATTTACATTAATATGATATTATATATTATCTTTTAACATTTATTTGTTAATAATATCTTAGTATTATCGTCATTTCGGGTGTTAACTTGCTCATTTTCCTTTATATTATTTTCTATGTAAGCCATGTTTGTTATGGATAGGATGCATCTTATTCATATCCGGAAATATATCAAGTCCTTATACATTATTTTTAATCATAAAATGAGAATAATACTTGAATGGATACGATAAGAATGAATCTCATCGCGTTCATGGAGACGGTAGTCCGTACGTATGCACGAGCGACAATATTATTCTTTTGATGTTAAAATAATATATAATTGGATGTTATATCGTATAGACAGAATAATTATCATGCTATATTTATTATTTACATGAATTAATCATCATTATTATACCCATCCAAATAATAATTTATTGAATGACAATTACACCACCACGTGGAGACGGTAAGCCGTACGTACGCACGTATTGTGACATGTCATTCAAAGGATGGATAGAATAGTGAATATGGTTTTACATTATTTATAATAATATCACATAATAGAGAAGATACTAGATTTATTATTTTATAATATAAATAACAAATAAATAATAAGTTGACGAATAAAGGAACTTGAAAGATGGTGGTGAAGACATTACCTCTTCTTCGGGTTCTTCCTTTTGATTTGATCAAAAGGGCTTTATAGGTTGGCTTTCTCATCAAAATAAGGACTCTAGGATGTATTTAGGGAAGTTGAGAGAGTATTTGGGGAGAGTTTGGCCGAGAAAAAAGTCTTTGAATGTGTGAATTAGTGATAAGGGGGAGTTCCCTTTTATAAGAGGGGCGAGGGGAACCTTTGGAAAAGCTAAAAATATTATTTTATAATAAATTCATATTCGGTTTCTAATGGATAAAAAGTGAATTATTTAAATTTTATGGTGGTTATGGGTCTAAAACCACTCAACCAATAGAATTTAAACTGGTTTGGGTCATTATATTAACCTTATATTTAAGTATTAAATCTTAGTTATTTAGTTTCACTTTTACAATGTCTCTTTGTATTTTTATATTATATGGTTAATAAATGTACTATATACATCCAAGAGACCCCCAAGTGGTCCATTAACGATACAACTATCATGATATAAGTCTCTTGGCCGAACTTTAGATTTTTAGGAATTGGATATAAATTAATAATATAATATTTGTTTTAATAACTCTTTTATGTCAATTTTGACACTATTGGATATTTTGTATTTGATAAATTATTAACAGCATTATTACGTCGAAGAAAATTTATATAATCAATAATAATATGTCATATTAACCTAGAAAATTAGTTTAATTCTTACAAAGTCTCAAATTACATTTATTTTGATATTTATAATATCAATTCTTTTAATATTTCATTAATTAGGTAATTACGGCATCACCATTGTGTCATAAATAAACTAAATTATATAATGTATAAAAATTATAAATAAAATACAATTATGTTGGAAATCCTTTTATCTTTCTATGAAATATTTACAATCTAATTTATCTTATGTATAACCCAATATTAAAAATTTCTTAGTAAATAATCATTGATTTTAACTCTTTTAACTCTTCTTTGAATTAAATAATAATAAATTTCCTAATATAATAAAAGTGGATCTAAATGATAATATTTTACTCCTACGGTTGTTTTTTATCGAGATACACTTGTCCAATAGAATTAGGACATGTGTTAGGGTAATATTAATATCATTTTAACCCTTAATTACCCTATTTACTTTGAACCGTGGTAAATAAATGTAAAAAGTTATTATTCACCAAAAATTATTTTCATCTCATTGAACCACATTTTACTCCTTGATATTTACCGCGTCTCTCGGATTTTCAAAATTCCACTCATAGAAGTGGTAAAATTATGTTTTATAAAAAATTCACTTTTTTAACTACCACATAGTGGTTTCACTATTCATCAAAAAATGAATGTTTCCAGAAAAATACCAAAAATTAGGCCTAAGCTATATTTGATATTATGAATTCAAAAATGATGTCTATTTTTTCAAATTCAAAACATATCAGTTGCATTAATTAATTTAAAAATTAATTCTCATCGTCATAACAAATAGCATGTTTTAAAAAGATAATAACAATCAAAAGATTGACACTTGTTTATGTCTTGTTTAAATGTGAAATTACATACAATGACCAAAATTGTATTATATGGTAAAAATATATTCTAAATATACTTTAAAAACACCCAAATTAATAATTTATCACTATTAATTATTTCGATTAAAAAAGTTGTTATTAATTAAAATTTAATAATTTTCACTATTCATCAAAATATGACTGTTATCCGAAACGTTCCAAAATTTCACCATAAGATAAGTTCAATATTACTAATCCAAAAATGAAATCTATCTCGAAAGATAATATTTATAAAATTTTAAAAAGTTGGTATTACTATTCATAACAGCTAGTTTGATTGGTTGTGGTGTGTTAGAATCTCGAAGTTGCATACAATGCATGCCATTGCATTATTCAAAGGTAAACGTACCGTGGAAGATTGGGGTGTTACCAATATTGTGTACTTTTTATCTTCTAATTGTGTACTCTACTAATGAGGGAATAGTTTCCACACTATCACACCCAATTCCCTTGCTGCTAGTGGAAAGCCTCTGGAGTTCAGGGAAATGCGCTTGAGGCCATGTGACCAACCGAGTACAGAGCACATATGGTTGGCTTCTAGAATAGGTATGTTACACCCTTCTTGGGAAATTGGGTGCATTTTCATATATTATATATCATGACATAGGTAATGGAATAGTACCTCATTTATTTAGTGATAAATCGTAATATTTTGAGAATTTATTGTGTTTTTTGAAGCATGGAGCATGTTGGGAGCAATGGATTGTATTCATTTTGAGTTGTTTAGTTTTTTGGTTTTTTATTCCACTATATAGTTAGATATTGGTCTTGGTTTCTGCATTTTACTCTAACATGGTTCTTTCTTTTTGGATTGGTGGTTACTTGTCTTTAAATTGTGATAAAATAAATTACTCACTTGCATCATATTGTGGTTATTCAGTTATGGTATTTGTGGTTTTTATAACTTCATATTCAATACATAAAATTTTCCCCAACAATTTACAAATCCATAGGTATGTATTTCCTAAATTTGGTGTCTTGAATATGTCAACTAAGTCGCAGTAATGTCTCTTAATCTTCCCAAGACAATGAGTGAATGATGGTATATTAAAATTAGTATATTTTAGGGAATATATGAATACATTATATACATTTTATAATGGGACCACTATCTTCATGGTGATAAATTTTTATTTATCTTTGATTAATCTCTAATAAAATCATTATAATATTTGGGATTCCATCTTTTTTTGACTTTTTTATAGAGTTTTAAGATTGGTCATTTAGGTAATGATTTAAGTTAAAATTTTGGTGTTCTTATTGATGATTTATAGAGTAATATATTATTTATCCCTATGATTGTTTATTTATATTTTATATTTTCTCATCTTTTGGTAACTGTTTTGGTTTTGGTTGATGTGTATAAATAAAAGGAATAACTTTTCATACATTTTTGTATCTTATTATATATTAAAAGTTAATTTTATTGCATCATGTATGGAAAATTCATCTTTAATGGTAATTTCATGGGGTATGATATTAAGTAAAAGTATAAATTGAATAAAATAAAACTAAATAATGAAATTTCGATTATGAAATAAAATGATATCATGTAATTATATTTTAACATGTTCTAAATATTGATAGTTAATGAATCCCTCATCTTTAGATTATTTATATTAAAAAAATGTTATCATTTTACCTTTATTTATAAATAATTTATTTTCTCCATTAACCCTTACCAATTTATAGTTAATTAGACACTAAATTTCTCACAATCATGTTCTCTATAAATCTAAAATATTATTTGAAATTATATTTCACCTCCAAATATAAAATCTCACTCCATACTAATATTATCCTTATCTGGAACCTAATTATTAGTTCATCCATGTGATGTTGATATTTCCACTTTTCTCCTTACATAATAATTTTTTATTATCTCTTGTTATGATTTGTATTTTCAGAAAATTCATTTTTATTTATTAAAAATTTATTTTCTTTTAGGATAATATGTTTTATCATGAACTACATGGAATTTATTTAAAAAAAATTAAAACTATTTTAACGTACATGAAATAAAATTAATAGCATGAAATTACAATAATTGGGTAAGGTGTGACTCTCAAAAAAATTTAAATTTGATCCATTATGTAATAATTTATATAAGATGTGGAATACACAACATCATGCTTAAATGAATCATTATATACCAAAGAAATATTATTATTTAAATTTTTCCATTTTATCCTAGTCCATGGATTGATGGGTATGAATATGAATAAATGTTTTATGAAATATAAATAGTGTTATTTTCCCTAATAAAAGGAATATGCATTCAAACATAGATTATTAATTGGTTGGAAATGAAGATAAAATCTTTTGAAGGTAAAAGAGGTGTTTTTCAAAAAAACAATTTTTTTGTGAGAGATATATTTTGACATTAATAGATTAATTTTATTAGAATTAGTAAATTATTATATTGAATTAATTTTATTATATACCTAGTTTTGTTAATTAAATTTCATTTAATTATGAATATTGGGCATGGAATGAGAATATTTCCATTTTATGCTTCAAAAAAAATTTCTTCACAACACATTTTTCTGTAAAATAATTTATTCAATTCTAATTATTGTTATATTTTATTTTGTAATAATTTTTTATGCTTAAAAACACATTTTTCTATAAAATGCACTCTATTGTATTATGTCAAACAATATTAAAATTTACTAAACAAAATTATTTAAATTGTATAATGTAAAATTGATATAAAATTATGAATACGAATTTCAAAATTATTTTCCAAGATTAATGTTAATTTTTGTAACACTGATAAGTTACAGAGTTAAAAAAAATTAAAGATCATGATAATGGTATATTACGGTAAAAATTAAAATTAATTATGAAAGGGAAAAAGAAAAAAATATTATCACATATTTGTAATTATGAGTTATTTATATATCTATCATCCATATTGGAATATTTTTTGTGGATTATTTTGAAATTATGCTTGGGTTATAAGGGAAGGAAATTTTGTATTCAATAAATTTCATTTTATGTCATTTTAAATCGTAAATAAGTTATGATGATTAGGAAAATTATACATATTAATTTTGAACAAAACAACATGAACATAATTATTTTTAATGGTATAAATTAATTTTATAACTTATTTCTAATTTTTATATGTTGTATACATTTTTAAAATGACAATGCTACATTGATACCACAGTTGTGAAAGCATATGAAAAAAGTAGATAGATATAATAATATTAATGTTATAATATTCATATGATATATGCAATTTATTTATTTTAAATATATTTTTTGTTATAATTGGTGATATAAGTAATTTAAATTTAAATAAATTATAATCTTTATGCATTTAATGATTTTTTTAATATTCATAAAAACGACATCAAATGGTATTAGATGTTTAAAAAATTATTTTTAATTCATTTTTTAATTATATAAATACTTTAATGGTTTATTATTATTGGAAATTATAGAAAATATCATTAATTTACCATTTATGTTCTATCATACCTTTTTTAAAATATGTTCATGACCTTTATTTATTATAATACTTATAATAATTATGAAAGATAAACAGGGTTTATGAGGTGTTAAATAGTATGATATTGTTTAAAATGATGTATAAACAGATGAAACATTTACTTGTTGATTATATTTCAAACATATCCTCCTTGTATTTTTATATAATGTAGTTTGGCTCGTTTTTACCTGAGTTATATCAATATTATATATTAGTGTTTTCAATATTTACAGGTTTTCCGCCCACATCACTTATAAAAGTGAATCTACTATACTCTATTAATCATTCTTCATGGGCCTTTTAGTTCGCCCATGATCAATGAAAATTACATCATAGATTATTTATAAACATCTATGTTCTTATTTTCATCCCGTACTTCCATTCTAGGAAATCATAATGTGTAAACTTAATAAGGATTTCCACAGAAGAGGAATAACTCTTAGCTATGTTCATTAATTTTATTTTTTCTTCTACTCTATCTATTATATAAAAAACATGATGATATAATAAATTTATTATATTATTTAAAATTAAATGTTATTAAAACTTTTAAAAAACCCATATTAATCTTTTTTTCCAAACAATGTTAAATGGATACATCACCTCTGCCTATATGTGGGTTGTCGCCATCACAATGTGATGTATTTAATTTTCCAAAACCACCATAAAATAATTGTTATTATTATGGATTTAAGGAATATATATTATAGTCCTGACATAATTATTATTTTCGAAGGAAAATATATTACATACCTTCTTACACTTCCACCCATTAAAACTGATAACATCAATTGTCTGTATGTTTGGACTGCCACCTCTATTAAGTAATGTCATTCATTTATCATTTGAACAATTCATGAATCATTATAATATTTTTTATATATAAAATTCATAATGGTTTTGTGAATAATTTTTTGGAGATGATGGAACCATAAACCCTTTGATTATTTTCAACCTATAAAATTTGTTCTGGGATTATAAACCGAACAACCTGAAAACATCAGACGTAGACTTTCCCGATTTAGAATCTAAATAAGACATGAAAATAAATGAAATAAAATTAATAATGATTATTTAAGGAATTTTTAAAATGTACATAATAAAGTATAAATATAATAAAATTTTATTATTCAAGAGTTTGATAATGTACGAAATTATTTGGGACCCAAATTATGTGATTTTTCTTTTACAAATTATTTTAATGTTTTCCATTAAACATATTTATCCTCTATGTATATGTTCATAAATATTATGAATAATGTTATTTATATTTCAATATCTTTTAATGTATATTTAAAAATACATTTTACATTATTTTTAAATTATTTGAATCAATCGTTTCATTTCTCATCCATATGACTCAATTTTTCGTTTTTTTCAAAAGTGTGAAAATGATCTATTTTAATGTATATGACATGGATGTATTTTCTCAATGTAATTATTATTTTTTCATTGAAGTATAAAATATGATTTTAGAGGGTAATTTTAAATTAATATAATTTTCTAAATATTTTATAAATTATTATTTATAATTTCATCCAAGGAAAAGTTTATTTTTCAAATGTTTTAAAATAAACGTTCATGTGTTATACTAAATATATTTTTATCTTTTTCAAAATTATTTGAGGATTCAAATGATTTATTGAGGATAATATATATTGATAAATTACACATTATTTTTTTAGTAGGCTAATTATAATGTTGTTTTATTTTTTAATTGGGTAAAATAGAAACATTTCATATAAATGTTTATAAATAAAAAATTGTATATATATTATATAATGAATTTTTATAGATTTATTTCATTTGCCAAGCTAATTGGAATTATAATTTTTTTACATATTCATGTTATATAACATATATCCATTAGTACATCTAAGAAACAAACTATATTGGGTTTTTTGGTGTATACCAGCACAATTATTTGTGATTTATTTGATTGAGGCTATGATGGTAAATTTATGATGTCTTGGGAAAAACCTTGAAACTATGACTATAATTTCTAAAATTGTACATTCCATCATTATAGATACTATAATAATTATCCATGTGATGATTTACAGTTTTATCATTGGACATAATCCATCTTCTAGTTTTTGTTTGTATTTATGTAAATCATTTGATTTTATAAGATAAGAAAATAATAATCAATTTTAAATAAATTTTATTATACTTAATTAGTATAATGATTTTTTAATGGTTATTTATTTTATGTTATCCTAACTTGATATCACATATGATCTAAGAATTATAATTAGTAAGTAATCTAATATTATATAAAGAAAAAAGAATATTGTAATGTACGTCCTTAAGTACTTAATGACTAAGAATATATTATTTATCTTCAAAGGATAAGATAAGATATGTATAAATGGTAAAAAAAATTATAGTTTCCAATAAGATGTATATGATTCGAAATATCAACATTGTTTCAGGTTTTTATTAAATGTTCGATGAATCAATTGGAATTATTACAATAAAATAACCATATGATACTCAAAAATTGAGGCAAACTACATCATTGAGTCACAGATTGTAAAGGAAGTTGTTTGGGTTATGAATTTAATCTCTAAAATAGAGGTGGTTTGTGACATCGAAGTAAAAATAAAGATATATTATGACAATAAAGGAGCTACCTCTAAGGAAAATCAACCTATGTCTCAATAAAGTTCAAAACACAATATTCACAAATACCATATTATAAGATATATTATTGAGAGGGGTAATGTTAGGATTACATGCATGTATGAAAATGATAATTTTGTATATTCATTGATGAAACCATTATCATTGTTGATGAATGAGGTTCATATGGAGTTTCTTGGTATATTATACGTGACTTATTTATGTAAAATATTCATATTTTATATAGTTATTACAGTAAATTCAATATCAATTTATCATTCGTTCATCTATATTATAATTTTCTTTAAATGAATGATGTAATTCTAATATCCACTTCATGTATGAATTTTAGATGTCATTAATAAAAAATGATCATAGAGAATTATTGGATGTGATGATATGTTAATATTAAAATTAAAAATATTATAAAAAAAATACAACGGTTTATATATGAGATAAGAATTATAGATTCTTGAGGTAATTAGTGGAGACTTATTACTAAATACCTATATTAAAAAAGGAATTATATCTAATATGACTATAATTGTAATAAATTCATGTAACATATAATTGCAAGCATATATATCAGAATACACCTTATACATTGATACATTTCATAATAAATTCATTCTGATGTTGCTAAATAGGTGGTGGTTGGGTATGTTACTTGTCATTTCAAATTTTTGAGTATAACCAAGTTGTAATTTTTTCACTTATATAATAAGTAAATACATTTGGACCCTATGGTTATTATACTATGAAATTAATGTCCATGGTTAGTTAATTCACATATCATATTCTTAGATACATGGATGTGGGATTACAATGTACCCATCAATTGGATTAATGAAACGCTATGAATTCATCATTTTGGATAGTATTTTTAAGAGAATAAAGAAAACAAATTTGATGTCAAATACTAGATTTAAATTTTTGTATGTCTAGTGGTCACTCAATTTCATAGACCTATGTATTATATAGGTATAATTTATTTTTATTTGATAAAACATGTGATAGAATTATTTATATAGATATATGAATTTGTTTATTGAAGATAAAACCATGCCCCTTCATAGTTTAAGTATCACTACTGGTTTCCAAGATTCCACTGAATGAATTTATTTAAAAACTAGGGATTTCACATTTTTTTTCAACTCTACTATGTCCAACAATGTCATGCCATTATAAATTTGGATATTGTTTAAAATTTTCAGACTTTTTTTTGTTCCAATATGAATAATGATCAATAAAACTATATCTAAAAGCTATTTTGTATGGATTCATAGATAATTATTATTATTTTCATGAATTCTATAATAGATTTTATTAAATGTGTATGATTTCTAAATAAATACCAAAATAATTTTCACATGATTCATATTTCATTTGAATGTGTTCCCCATGGAAGCATCCTTAAGTTTGATTTTGAGTTTTTAATGATGACAATGTATCATGATTTCCTGAGGTAAAAATTAAGTGAATATATATCTACATGCTCGCTTCAATGTGGTCTTCACCAAAGAGATTATTGTAATTCTATAAGTTCATTGAATGAGTTCAATTAACTCTTCAATGAGACATAATAAAATCGAGGGATTTGATTACACCTTACATGCCATACGTTTTCTTCATCCATGGAGAAGAGTTAATGATATTTCATACAAATGGGTTTATGTCATTACTGTTGTGTACAATCACGATCCCATTAGAGACTATAATGATCATAAATTCCATTTTTTTTAAAACTGATTCTTCCCTAGGATTCGTTCATCACATAAAAGGAAGCCTCCGATACAACAAACGATGCCTAGTAATTCTCATGATATGATCATTGACCCTTTAATTGGTGGATCAACTACATATCTAGAGAAAAAAAATTTCTCTTATGATTCCCATCCAAACATTCTCTACTGGTGATGATGATAGAGGCCACTACACAACCAATACATGTATTCATTGTTTTATAGAGTTTTTGTATTTCATGTTCGTTTTTATTCGGTCAAGGGTAGCTAAAAATGTTTTAATTTTATTATAACAAATAATATCATATTAATATCTATAAAAACTCATCACAATCATAAATATAAATCTTATTTTGAATATATAAAATCCTATTAAACTTTCAGTGAATATGTAGTGTGCATTAAAACATGAGAGTATAAATTTATATAAAATATATATATAAACCATTATAACCAGAATAAATTGGATTGTGAATTATTGTAATCATTTTTTTAAAATGTTAAATATATGTTATATAATCATTATTTAGTAAAAAATAACATTTAAATGGTTAGGATTTCATATTTTTATCAAGGTAAAGAATGTGGATATAACCCCATAAATGTAAGTGATAACATTATAATTCCTTCACCAAAATAAGTCGGATGGGGGTTAGAAAAAGTTAAAAAAATTTATTACCATAAGGATCCCAAAGTATTTCATGTTTTTTTCATTAACATTGAAAAAACCCAAACTCTCATAATACCTAAATGCATTATTAATGTTATAGGAAGATTAGAATGGATAAAAAGGAGATAAAATAAATAAAATAAGAGATACATAACTTATTACTCTTGATATGAGGTGTAAGAAGTTGAATATGATTAGATAATAAGGTATTTCATAATAGTATGTAATAAATACATTGAAAATGGGTTTTAATTCCTTTTATAACACCCTATATAATAATAATAAAATATTTTTACTGAATATTATTTTTATAGAAACATCATTTTCTTATAACACAAATATATATTAGTGTTCCATGAGTAAAAATAAAAACTTCAGATTTTTATTTTGACTATATTATAAATTTATAAATATTTATAAAGAATATATTAATTAAATACACATGTTAGAATATATATATATATATATATGTATAATTCCCCTCAGTCGGAGACCATATATTGGTGTCTCCGAGAGAGAAACAATGTGACCTCATGTGTATCACCCCACCCCTACCTCATTTGTTTAGGGAGGCGGTGAGGGCTACATGGCCTTAAGCGACGTTCCCAAGATTCTAAAGGCTGGAAAAAAATGTTGAGAGCATAAATATTAAATTGGGAATCAATTTTACCCTAAGTCGAAACCAACCAAACCATCCATTATCCACCACTATATGATGTTTGTAAATAAAATATTCAAGCATGAATTCCTAAAATACAACCATGTTGTACCACAATACAACCCAAAAACAATACAACCAGACATGTCTACACCACATCAGAGTATAAGAAGATACCAACAACCAACTCGATGATCCATGACACCCCCACAGCTCCACAACAATCTCCATGCTCCAAGCACCACCAAGACAACCCCATGAACCACAAAATGAGGGAGATGCCTTAAATTTTCCCACTTCACGGTACACAAGATCTGCAAATACCCCAACATGCCAAAGCAGGGGGTGATTACTAAAACTTAGTATGATTTCACCAAATGACATCCCTACACACGCCACTAGGATAAAACCATTAGCACATTTATATAATATATTTTATATAAAATACTTTCTAGTACAACCATTTTCCATAAGCCAACCATGCCCTTACCAATCCATCAGACCCAAACCAAGCAACCAAGGGAAAGCCAAACAAACATGCCACAAGCCATTTCATCATTCACACACTAGCACTACAACTTCCAACTTGCAACGAAATGCAAAGAAAACAACCAAAACAACCAAACAGTGGAGCTTCCATCCAACATGTTCATCAATTCACACCTAGTTGCACTTCTTGTCCACTTATCGTTTGATGGTGGCCCTTTTGTCCACAATCCATCCCCTTTTGTGGTGGAACTTCTCACCACTTACACACAACATTCCAAACCATCCAAACCAATCATATAACCCACCATGGTCACAACATCATGTAATCTACCCTTGCCATTGCATATCAATCCACTTAAAAAAATTATGCATTTATTAAAAATTATATTCCATGAAAAAACACATTTCAATAAAATAACCACTTTTTTGAAAACAATTTTCCATCAATAATTTTCCCAAATCAACTATATCATCAAATTTTAAAATCTCCATTTTATTATCCACAACAAAAGCATTTCACCATAAAACCCCCATTTTCCCAAAAATCACAAATACACCACCCACGAGATTTTCAACCAATTTTTCACAACAAATTACAATTAATTTCTCAGCACAAAAAATTAATTATAAACAATGAACCACTAGTTCTAACCAAGTGGAGTCGAGAGAGAAGCCACCTACCTTTAGGATTCCTGAGAAATCGACCCACAAGAAACTGAAACTCAAACCTGGAGAACGCACCACCAAAACCTCTCTAGACCCCCCTTCCCTAACCATCACAAGCCTTAAAAACATCATCCAAGGAAACCACAACCCTATATCTACACACATCAAGTGTAGATCTTGAAAACCAAGAAGGATAGGGGTGTAAATCTAGAGGAAACCACAAGGAAACCAAAAGGAGAAACATACCTAGGAGAAACCACCTTCAATCTACCAAGAAACCTCTTCAAAACACTTCTAAATCGAGTTGGAGAGCCCCTCCAACCCTTGACAACTAAAACTACTGAGTGACGCTCGAGTGGGAGATGATTTTTAGAGTAATGAAGCAATACCGACTGAACTCGTGTTTTAAAACACTATTTTATGTGGTCGCACAGTTAGCCCACATATTTTGGAAAACTATGTGGTAACCGTACGCACGATACTGCCTCTAGAGAAATGGTCTGCATAGTTGCCTCACCCGATTTTTCAAATCATGCACAGGCTGTGCGAATCCAACTGTCTCCCCCTGTACTGTTTGCTGGAGAATATTCACAATTTCCACTAACCGTTCTCAAACCGTGCACCCATAGAAAAGCCTCCAAACTCATCCAAAACTATTCAAAACTCTCCTAACTTCATCCCAAGTGATCCCATGAAATTTCAACACATAAAGAGTAAATAAAAAATGCTACATACCTCAAATCCGGGGTGTTACATTCTCCCCAACATTGGACTTTCCATGCTCCGAAAGTAGAGAACTCGCCCTTTGCCAAAAGAGATCATGCCACTGCTCGACCATCTCTTTCTCCCGCTCACAAGTCTCCTCTTGAATCTAACCATTCTACCACAAAACACAAACTAAAACAATTCTTTTACCATTCAATACATTATCTTGTCTATCTATAACCCGTACCAGCACGTGAACCAATGAAGCATCTGGTTCTAGTTCAACATTATCCCATCGAATCAGATGGTCACGATCCGGATGGTACATTTTCAACTGTGACACATGAAACACATTGTCCACCGCACTAAATATAGGTGGAAAATCATAATGATAATCCACCTCACCAACCCGTTTATGAATCTCAATAGGCCCAATATACCTCGGAGATAACATTCACTGCTTCCCAAATGGATGAGGCCCCAACCCAGGAGAGATCCTCAAGAAAACAGGATCACTCACCTCAAACGAAAATGGTCATCGACATTGATCCGCATATGGTTTCTTATGACTCTGAACCGTCTCCATTCTCTTCTAGATAAACTTGATATTCTTGGTTGTTTCCTGGACAAGGCTCAGTCTAACGATCAATGACTCACACATATCCACCAAACATAGTAGAGAACGAAACTGACGCCCATACAACGCTTCAAACGGAGCCATCAGTATGGATGACTGATAACTGTTATTGTACGAGGACTCAACAAACGACAAGTGGTCCTACCACAAGCCATCAAAATCCATAACACAATCCTACAACATATCCTCAAATGTTTGTTTATCCTCTCGGATTTTCCATCCGCCTGAGAGTGATATTCCATGCTCATAGTCAAATGTGTCCCAAGGGTGTGTTGCAAGGATTTACAAAAATGAGATGTAAACCTCAGATCTCTATCTGATACAATCGAAATTGTAACGACATGCCTCTTTACCACCTCCTGGATATAGATTTTGGATAGATACTCCACCGTATGAGATTCAAAAATTAGAATTAAATGGGATGACTTCGTTAGGTGGTCCACTATCACCCAAATGGAATTGTGATTTCTGACCGTTTGTGGGAGACCTGTTACAAAATCAATTATTATTTTCTCCCACTTCCAAAGAGGGATTGTTAAAGACTACAACATTCACGCGGGCCTCTGATGCTCTTCCTTGACCTGCTAACAAGTCAAGCATCTCGAAACAAACTCAGCCAATGTACTTTTCAAACCATCCCACCAAAATTGTGCTTTCATCTCTTTATACATTTTTTGAATTCCAGGATGAACAGACCACCTATAATGATGATACACCCTGAGAAGATCCTCCTGACAAGAAACTTGTAAAACTATCTGATTCCAAAAACACAAAACCAAATCTTTGTTCAGTTGCCAACCCTCAATGTTCTATCCCCCATTGAGTCTCAACCCCATGGTTACACATTCAGAATCATATATATGTGCCTCTTTAACCAGGACAACCAAGTCTGGAATCAACAAAACCATAAAGAAGACCGCTCTATCGCCCGAGTCCTCACATTCCAACCGTATATTGGCTATAACCGACATCAACTACCTCTGATTTGATGTGTGTTTCACCATCTGAGCATATGATTTTCTACTTAATGAATCAGACACCGAATATCCCTATCCAAGTGTGTACATTAATTCAAAATAAAAAATCCGAAGTTATTCCATCCATCTCCTTTGCCTCAAGCTCAAATCCCTTTGTGAGAAAATGTGTTTCATGCTCTTATGATTTGTATATACCATGAATTTCTCACCGAAGAGATAATGACGCCACACATTCAAGGCATGGACCAATGCTGCCAATTAATAATCATGAGTTGGGTAGTTCTTCTCATGCACTCTCAGCTGTCGTTATCAATATGCTGCCACATGATTCCTTTGCATGAGAACACACCCCAACCCAGATCCTGAGGCATCAAAATACACCACGTACCCTTTTCCTGGTTCTAGAAAAACCATGATTGGAGCTGATGTAAGGAGACTCTTTAGCTCTTCTAAACACTACTGAAACTATTCATTCCACTAGAATGGAACATTCTTTCTTGTCAAAGTTATCATCAGCAAATCCAATCATGAAAAATCGCGAACATAACGCCGATAATACCCAGCTAGACCAAGAAAACTCATTATCTCAAACACATACTTTGGCGGTTTCCACGATATAACAACCAATATATTTTATGGATCCACTAAAACACCTCATTTAGAAATCACATGTCCAAGAAAATAAACTTCCTATATCCAAAAGTCACACTTTGAAAATTTGGCATACAACCGTTGATCCATCAAGATCCCCAGCACAATCTCCAAGTGCTTCTCATGCTCCACCCTTGTCTTTGAATACACCAAAATATCATCTACCAAGACCACCACAAATGAATCCATATATATCTGAAATATCTGATTCATCAATACCATGAACACCGCTAGCGCATTCGTTAGACCAAAGGGAATAACCACATATTCATAACGACCATATCATCTTTTGAATGGAATTTTAGGAATATCGTCCTTCCTCACCCACAATTGATAATATCCTGACCTCAGATAAATATTGGAGAACCATTGGGATCCCCTCAAATGGTTAAATAAATCATCAATTTGTGGAAGTCGATATCTATTATTTATCATAACTTGGTTATGTCTACGATAATAAACACATAATCTCAATGTTCCATCATTCATTTTCACAAACCACACTGGCACTGCCCATAGGGACGTGCTAGGCCAGATAAACACTTTGTTTTATAACTCTTCTAACTAGACATTCAATTCCCACAATTCAGTAGGTGCCATCCGGTATGACGGATGTGAGATCGTACTTGGACCCGGAAGGAGATCATTCATAAACTCCACTTCTCTTAAGGGAGGTAACCCGAATAATTTTTCAGGAAAAACATCCATGAACCGATCCACCACTACCGGAGGAACACTCTGTTGAACACCGTCTATCGATCCTAATGACAGTACTGCCAACTGATACGATAATGTGCCCACTACTGGTGCCAACAAACTCGTTGCACCATGCCTTTAATGATTTTCTCCTCTAAAGAGATGTCTAATTACATTGTGTGTCGTAAAAGACATTTTACATGAATAACAATAGATGTGGGCCTTAAAATCCACCATCCAATCCATTCTCAGGATTACATCATACCCATCCATCTCAATCACTGTGAAATTCAAGGTTATCTCAACCATGCCCACAACAAAGCCACATGCTCTCCACAAGAAGGCTCGACACTCTCTTCAACCTTGAGGAGTTGGATGTTTTAAAACTAAGGGAATCTTTTAAACCCTTAAACCCAGCAACTCAACCATACGTGCATCAATAAAAGAGTGTGAAGCACCCGTATCAAACAACACTTGAAACAAGGCAGAATTTAAGAGAATTGTACCTCGCACCGTGGATGGTCCCAAATTATCATCCACCACAAACTACTTAGTTCCAAAAAATGCTTTTGTTTCCACACTCTACTATTTATTACATTGCTGAGGCGCCATGGTATTCCAATAATAACCATGACCCACTTTACTCTGCAGACAAGGGGTGTGTTGTTGTCCCCATCCCGTCGATGAATACGACGTCTGCGATCCTTGAGAAGTATCATGTGCACCCGACCTCAGAGCATTCCGTCAATAAAGCATTAGATACGCTATCTTCTTACAATTATGATATGCTCGAGGTTTTTCCATACAATATCTCTTGAAGTGGATTGTCGAACCACACTAAAAACATCCTTGTTTGCTCTGGGGCTTCAGATGAAGATTCACCGATCCTGTCGTCGGTTTATATGCCATATTCCCACCCTGGGAATATGTGTCCCTCCATCACTTGAACCCAGTGTTAGAGTTCCCACTATTACACATGGGTACCACCACACTTCGTCCACCCAGAGCTCCCAACAAATCCTGCTCAGCCACCGAGGCTCTATTCACCATCTCTGTGTAATCATCTATAGACAACAGATCTATCTTGGAAGAAATTTCTTGCCTCAAACCAGCTTCAAATATACGAGCATTCAATGATGTACTACCCACCACCTTGGGTGAAAAACTCACTATGTTCATAAACATAGCTGCAAACTCCGTCACGGGCATATGCCCTTGCTTCAGACTAAATAAAAAAGTCTTGCGCTGAATTCTGAAAGTATGTGTGTAGAATTGTTTTTTAAAAAATTCCTCAATCCCTTCCCACATCACACCTTGGTCCGTTCCAGCTTGAACTACCAACTCTCACAACTTAAGGGAAATATATTCCACCATACAAGTGGCCAACTTCACTTTTCACTCTACCGGTGTTCCCAAGAACTCGAAGAACTTGTTCATTCTATTCAGTCATGCTTCTACCCTCTCCAGCTCTGAATCACCCCTTAATATGGGTGGATTCTGATTTTGAAAATTAACCGCATGATCCACATGCCTTGGTTCATCATCTTTGTTTCCACATTCCACAGCTTGGAATGCTTTCACTATACATTACACTAGCTTCTTGTTCACCTGAGGCTCAGGTGTAACCATGTTCTCATCAGTCACTTCCAGTTGGTCTCTACAACGCCTACCCGATGCCATTTCTATAAAAAGAAAACAAACAACCATGAGTCTCACTTCTGTAAACATCACTACATCACATTTAAAATAACATTACACAATACTATGATAACAAGGCTTTCCATATTTCCACATTTACCATTTTTCACCATTTTTGAAAACCAAACTATTTTCAAAATATAACTAGTTTCCATGTTTCAAATCCTTCCGTTTTGAAACCCAATTTAGATTTTTCAAAATCCACACATTCATACCACATCATAAATAATTATACCCTAGTGATATATGAATCCTAAATAGAAGTCATTTATGCCTTATATGCCATGCACATCTCATTGGATACACCAACGAAAATGAGATTTCCAATGCCTATAATTGTATCTAAAATAGTTATGTACCCAAATCCCTAGAAACATGAAGTTCATCTTAATAGAGTTAGATACGTTATTTCATGCTATACGTTACTTGTTCTGACATTCCAAAGCCATGATACTATCCCAACTCAAGAAATATACCACAACGAATATCAACTCCAAAACCACGGTGCCAAAGCGACCGAACAACTGCTCTCACTTGAAAGCTAAGGACCGAACAAACGGATACCACTTGTAACACCCTACTCCTACCTCATTGGATTGAGGAGGAAGTGAGGGCTACATGTCCTTATGTGACGTTCACAAGACACTAATGGCTGGAAATAAATTCTGAGGGCTTCAAGATTAAATTGGGGAACGATAATCCCTTAAGACAAAACCAACCAAACCATCTATTAACCACAACCATATGATGGATGTCAATAAAACATTCATGCATGCATTCCCAAATGACAACAAATTTATACTGCAATACAACCCAAAAACAATACATCCAGACATGTCTACACCACATCAGAGTACAAGTGGAAACAAACAACCAACTCTACGAGCCTTGACACCCACACAGCTCTACACCAAGCTCCATGCTCCACCAAGACATCACCATGCACCACTAAAGGAGGGTGATTCCTTACCTTGTCCCACGTTACGGTACACAACACCTGAAAAGACACCAATGTGCAATTGCAGGAGGTGATTACTAAAACTCAGTAGGATTTCCCCAAATGACTTCCCTACATAAGCCACTATGATACAACCGTTAGCACATTTATATAAAATAGTATTTATAAAATAATCACAAGTACAACCATTTTCAATAAGCCAAACATGCCCTTACCAATGCATCACACCAAAACCAAGAAAATAAGGGACAGCTAACCCAACATGCCACAAGCCATTTCATCATTCACACACTAGCACGACTATTTCCACCTTGAAATTCAATGCAAAAAATAACCAAAACAACCAAATGGTAGAGCTTACGTCCAACTCGTTCATCCATTCACACATAGTGGCACTTCCCGTTCACTTATCCTCTGATGGTGGCCCTTTTGTCCATTATCCATCCCCTTTTTATAGTGGTACTTATCACCACATCCACACAACATTAAAATCAAGCCAAAACAAGCATATAACCCACCAAATTTACAATATCATGAAATCAACCCATTCCATTTCATATCAATCCACTTCAATAAATCACCCATTTATTGAAAATCATTTTCCATGCCAAACCACATTTCAAAAAAACAACCTCTTTATTGAAAACCCTTTCCATCAATCATTTCCCCAAATCAACAACAACATCCCATTTTAAAATCTCTATTTTAAAATCAACAACAAAATCATTTCACCATAAAACCCCCGTTTTCCAAAAAATCCCCAAAACATCACCCAAGGGATTTTCAACCAATTTCGCACAAAAAACAAAATTAATTTCTCAGCAAAAATAATTAATTGTAAACAAAGATCCACTAGTTCTAATTAGGTGGATTTGAGAGAGAAGCCACCTAATATTAGGGTTCCTGAGAATTTGACCTACAAGCAACCGCCCCTCAAATCTGGCGAATGCACCCCTGAAACCTCTATAGATCCCCCTTCCCTAACCATAACATGCCTTAAAAAATCATCCAAGGACACCAAAAACCTAGATCTACACACAATGAATGTAGATCTAGAAAACCAAGAAAGATAGGGGTGTAGATCTAGAGGAAAACACAAGGAAACCAAGAGGAGAGACTTACCCGAGAGAAACCACCTTGAAACCGCCAAGAAACCTCTTCAAAACACTTCTAAATCGAGTGGGAGAGCCCCTCCCACACTTGAGAACCAAAAATCCCATGTGAGGCTTGACTGAGAGAGGATTTGGAGAGGAATGTGGAAATCCCGAGTGAACATGGGTATTAAAACACTATTTTAATTGGCCGCATGGTTAACCCTCACGGTATGGAAAATCGTGTGCTAACCATGAACACACTACTACCTTGAGAGAAATGGTCTGCACAGTTGTCTCGAACGGTTTGGAAAACCATGTGCAGGCCGTGTGAAGCCTATTGTCTCCCCCTACACGGTTTTCTGGAGAATCCACACGGTTTCCACTAACCGTTCTCAACCCGTGCACCGATAGAAATTCCTCCAAACTCATACAAAACCATTTCAAACTATCCCAACCTCTTCCCAACTCATCCCATGCATTTAAACACATATTAAGGAATAAAAAATGCAACATACCTCAAACTGAGGGTGCTACATCAACTGTGTCTCCTCATACTCCAGAAGAAATTGACGTGTAATGAGGGTTAGGGTTGTTAACATGAGGTGACTATATCCTCATAGAAAAGTGATCAATAATGATATTCAAAATAACTATCATTTAAATAATTAATCATAGGATGCATAATTAAAAATAAATTTTGCGATAAAAAAATTTATATATATTCACACATCTCATTTATCAACCAAATGGACAAATCAAATATATGGAATAAAAAATGAAATATAAGATCTACATATATCCCAATACCTTATCACATCCTAGCCTCCAAATATTCTTTGAGTTTCTTTAATGGATAATGTAACATTTGACATCTACCATACCAAAACTAGTGATGAATGAGTTCATCTCATGTACCCAAGTGCTGTGGTCATCTAATTAGGGTGTGAGTAACACTCAATAGGGAACAAAACATGGGGTTAATGATATGACCATTGAATAATATGGTATAAACATGTCATATTCTCAGTTAAATAAATTAACATATGTGAAACTATAATCAAATAATCACCATTAATCATTAGGTTCTAACATGATACGTGGGATCAATTATACATTTTTTACATAGTATATAATATCCTCAATTATTACACATATCATCAAAAGCATATGAGTCTCACAATGGGATCCCATCAAATTTAAATTATATGGTTTGAACACTAGAAATTGTAAACTATTCAATGAATCACATCCTTTAATATTTTTTCATCAATAGATCATATTAATCATTGGAATCAAAGCATAAATCATCATGAATCCCACCAGGTCCATGGAATCTATGTTACCTCGTACAATATCCCCATATTTATCCTTCCAAATCCATTCAATCACTAGGAATCACATAAAATATCCTCTAAGAATATTTCATTATCTAATTAATAACTAGAAAACATAAAAATAACCCGGTAGAAATATATCCAGATCATAGGAATTACTAGGAAGCATATCAAATATCCCTCATGCATCCTTTACACCTAATGAATCAATATGATCCTCAAAAAATATTACGTACATCCCCAGAGCCATGGAAACAATATGAATATCATCATATCGTTTATTTTTTGGTTCCAACATCAACCTATTCCACAAACTACGATAATAATCTGGGGTCCCACATCACCTCAATATATCTCACGATAATAACAATAATAACAAGGGTTTTTCACTACCAAAATCATATCATATAACTGTGGTTGGCCTATCATGTTCATGAAATTCCCCTTACCTAGAAACTATACAAATATCTCATTGATGATTTGATTTGTAGGGTTACTTCAATGATCACATCTAACCATTCCCATACTAACACACTCGTGTGTTATATAACATAGGGACAACCTACAAAGCTTCCCGAGCCATTCCTTAATAAATAAATACTACATTTGTTCCATTATACCAATATCACTTCTCGATATGATCCCATTTTTCAATGGGTGTGTTGTCCCTTAATTTAATTATGATCACATTTCAGCCCCATAGGCCTGATAGGATAATCCCCACATACATTATTCTCAGGGGCTTTAATAATTCCATAACCTAATTGAATTTTCATCCTAGGTTTGTTCATCATTCACAAAAACAACCCATAAACCAACTATTGAATACCCACCAAGGAAATCTTAAATCTGTGGGGGAGGAATAGACTCATCCCAACTGGCCTGAGGTTAATAAGACATCTCATATTTCCATCATCGAAAACATGGTTCAATCAATTATTCCAAAACACCCCTATACAAGAAGGTGTATATGTGAACCACTTTTAGGTACAATACATTCAATAACGTATTAAATTATATACCCCTATTTACCAAGAATCTCAATTATCTTATTTATAATTAGGACTTTTCCATTAGTTCACGAGGCGTCCATTAGGGTCCTAGGGTCCGTTATGGACCCAAACAAATAAATTTTGCCGATGGGTATTTTATTTTAATAAAAAAGAAATTTAAATAAAATACTAATCACCATTAATAGAAATACTATATATCACAAGCATCCAAGAATAAAAAATGCAATTCCCATAGGGGGATGCTCAAGGGCCACCTAACTCATTCAAAGAAATTTCCCTCTAATCATTGCTAGGAGGTTCTTGTTAAATATCACTCAATCCTAATGTTGTTCATCCATTAACATGATCCATTAACTGATGCCAAAATACCCAATAAATAATTTTAACAACTTATAATAAAGAAATTATATTATTTATAGTAACTAAAAAATTAATTATACAATTTATTTATGATTGTAATTTTAAATATAATTTCATTAGGAACCATCCATCTATAGAATCTTTGAGAAATGGGGTGTGGTCCACTCTATACATACAATGGGACATAGTATATGAAAACCCATAAATTATAACACCTTATCAAATATCTAATTCATCTTAATTATAACCAGAACCATAGAGAAATTCATATGGATATGTACCCTCATCCTAGTGGCATGAAACACTATGAAAATATCATTTAAAAATGTTCACTATGTAATCTGATAAAAATCCCCATCATAAAAGGATTAGTGAGAGGGAGGCCAACCCAGGCATGCATGGATATGAAAATATGAAAGAACTAGGGGTAACAAAATTTGCATAAGAAACATGGTAATTTTTTAATTTTTAATGGGATGAATGGTTTTCCAAAACCTAAGACAACTGTATAGTTGAAACAGTATCATGAAAATACCAATCAATTATTGGGCCACACGGTTTTCAAAACTATTTTAAGGAGTCCAAATACACTCCCATTTTGTATTCCAAGTTTGGTATAGATATTTTATAACCATGTTCCATCCATGTGAAAAGTCCTAATCCAAAACCAAATAAAATGGTTTTCTATAACCATGTAGAAACCAATATTGGGGAAAACCCCTTTCTAAAAAATCAAACAATGGTCCAATCTCCGAATACTCACCAATCACATAGGGAACATCAAGGGACACAATTTATACCCAGAAAACATCTCATTAATATGCTCTAACTCTCTTACTGTAAATATGAATTGAAATATTCAAAATGACTTTTTCTCCATATGTAAATGATACAAATTATTACTATATTCAGAAACTCAGAAAAATTAGGGTCTTTAGAACCTCACCAATATTGTATTACTCTTCCTTGAAAAACCTTAGTGACCATTCAACTGAAACCCTGAACTACCTCAGTCATAAATTGATAAAAAAATATATACAATAGATTCTAGAGGAAAAAATGTGATTCAACTATGAAAATAAAAACATAAGGGATGAACTATTCTTTATGACCAATGCTACTACTCTCCACTTTCATTAAATCACATATACCCCACTTACTCATACCGATATGTCCAGATACAACATAGTGTAATTTATAATATCATTCAAAAACCTATGGTTCTCCATTCCACAATGCTCATCACATATGACCCCATTCTAATCCATGATTGTCACTACCATCAAAATCACATAATAAATTCTCATTCTTTGTCATCCATCAATAAACTCGGTGTGTATTCCAACTCACCATATGAAATTTAATTATAATAACCTCGATCAAAACTTATATAGATAACCATTCATCAGTATTCATGGACACACAAATTAACATTCTTTCAGATCACTCAAGCTAGATGGTTTAATCCGCTTATTTATCTAGAGATAATCCAACACCCTCACTAATTTTTGATACCCATAATTGGTGTAATTATATTGTTGGATCCCCAAAAAACAAAATTATATATCATGTTCTCACCCCATGAATCAATTCATCAACAATCCATCACACCCAAAATCACATCAGATTCTATATCAACCCAAATTTCATGACATAAACACCATCAAACAACACATATAATTTTCATATCTAGTATTAAAAATGACACTGGATAAAACTATATTCACTACCACATTTTCTCCCAAATTCCACCTCAAAAGTCCATGAACTTCTATCCTCACACCCAGAACCCTACCCTTGTGGGTTCCATTCCAAAAACCTACCCGCTCGAATTTATAACTTAAATAAAAACATGTGTAACCATAATTTATTTCCTAAATCTAATCAAATCAAATAGGTTTATAATCCTATACCACTAATTGGTGAATCCCAACCCGTACTCTCAAGTGTCACATATCCTATAACCTTTCCCACATTCCTAAACATGTAACCATTCTCCTCTATCATACTAATATCATTTAACCTAAAGCACCCTCTTCGATTATTCCCTAATATGTTGAAGTCATCTCACTAATTCCACAACCCATCAATAAATTACACACCACTTAGGTGACTTCTAAACATTAGAAGAGTATACCCATGTGCTACCCATCCATGATCAAACTAAAATGGATGACAACTCATTATTACTTCTAAAACCTAATAGGGGAAAATTACATTAGCTATCTCACAAATCATGCCCTCACTGCATGACCTCACTACCAAAATCATTCTAGGTTCTTTACATCATGAAACTCTATAAATACCCATGATTATACCACAAACTAGGTTGTATATACATTTTACCAATCTCATAACCTGAATAATCTACCCATGATTCCCATCTATACATAATTTATAAAGGGGATAACATTACTCTCAGGTTACTCTCATTTATATCACTTATCTTATCAGTAACCTATGTCATATCTTAGTAGAACTATGATTTCCCACATATCCCATAACCTATCTCACATGGATAATATCTTAAGAGGAAACGTCCATGGACCCATATATGATATAATACGAATATTCGTCCTCTAAAACACCCAATCTTGGGTGTTAATATTTATATATAAGGAATAACATTCCATGCCATTATACAACCAAGGAACTAATATTCATTGATCCTCTATGTACGCGACTACACCTTCGAGGATAATGATCTCATTCAAGTGTATATATAATATGAACATATTTGGATGATTAGTGTTAAAGAATTATTGATAATGTGGGTATTTTAAGAACAATTTCACTAGGAATATATATAGGAAAATATCATATATATTTTTATTGAAAATTTATGAAATGATCATTAGTCTATTTTAGAACCACTACCAATGAATCAAATTCATATATTGACCCACTAAGTGACGCCAAACATCGTTTATAAGAGGGAATTCATAGTAATCATCAAGAAACATACCTCCATATAATATACATAACAAATAATCAAAATAATGTATACTATGGTATAGGTGAGTATAATTCCACCAATAATTTATATGGGAAAACTCTATATAAGTATTTGTTGACACTATAACAATTTTAACCTCTATCACTATTCATTTCAGTCACACCTAAGCATATGTTTGTCTTGAAAATCCAACTTTCTGAAATTTATTCATGTATGTAGTCCTCTTTCTAATGGTCCAAGGGACAAAAACCCATAATTTATAAATCCAAAAATCATGTGTGTTAATATAGGTGAAATCATATATTTATAAAATCTAATATGAGGAAAATAAATCGAATGTATTTATAAGAAACTGTATTCACATTGAATTTTTTTACAATGTACCATGACAAGGTTATTCACAAGTTATGACACATACCTGGTACCATTCTACCATATTACCAATTTATTCATTAAGAAAACTATTTGATACCACTTTGTAATGTCTCCCAGTAAAATAGCACTACTCAGTTTCATGATCATGATGGCCACATGAAATCATGTTTTTTAATATATACCATAGGATGTCAACTAGAAGTTAGGGTCAAAATTTTTGTCACTGAGAAAATATAAACTCATTTGATATTGATAAAATTATCAAAATTAACTAATCACCACATAAATAATGAAACAGAGTGAAGATAATGAATAAAAACCATGTTCACACAAGGATTACAACATTTGTATAATAGAGAAAAGAAATAATATTTATATATGGATAAACTATCAACCACATACCACATCACATACCAATATACATATCATGACCATGATTTCCCACTTTATTAGGTATCATTACTCTTTTGGCCAACCTAAAACATTGATTAATTTTTTCTACTTAGGTACCCACATTTCATGGATTCCTAAGTATATTGTGAGCACAAATTAGTAGGGAACCCCCAATTGAGTATCTAACATAACTTGTAAATATAGTCCATACACATGTGATATGATTTTACAAATAATAAAATAAAATATAAATAAATAGCAATCATTGAATCTTTGGTTCTAACATTGAATTACGAATTAATTAATATTATTCCTACATATTCAAGTGATGATATATTTGACCATGACTCATACCCTTAAGGGGAATATGATTCTAAAAATATGTTCTAATGAAAATGCCTCTATAATATGTGAGACCTATAAAATAGATATCATTTGAGGAATCAGATGATATTAAATCCAAAAATAAACGTATCTATGGAACCCCTGGAATCGTAGTTAAAATCACTAGGCGTCTTGTTAGATCGTAGGTGTCCTAGAATCATAATCAAATTTCCCACCATTCAACCCCACAGATTCATGGAATCACTAGTCATCACATAAATAATTCCATATGCATCCTACTAGATACTATGAATCACTAAGAGTCATACAAAATATCCCCCCAAGAATCCCAATGGATCCTAGTCATGACCAAGTATCATTCAAATATCCCATTACTATCCACCAGACTCAAGGGATCAAAATGTGTCCCATAAAATAACATGATCATCACCAAATCCTATGAATCTTTATAAATTCAAAAAATATATTTACTTTTATTATCTAACATCCACCTAGTTTACATCCCACATTAATAATTGGGGCATATGTCGACCTAGGAATGTCTTATCACAATAATAATCATAACATGGGTTGGCCACAAGCCTAACATGCCTCATATAACCATGGTTGGCCTCTCAATTGAATAACATTTCACTAAAACCAGAGTCATTACAGGGTCACATAATCAATTGATTATATAATGTGATACTCAGGATCATTAATAGAAATTACCATAGTAACCCTCTCAAGACAAAAATAAGTTAATGTGAACCTTCCAGGCACTGCTAGGCCACACCATAGCTTGTACACCCAACATGGGTACCATTATCCCAATCTCATCTCTCAATTTGAACTTTTAATCAAATGGTTTTATCATACCAAAACATCATTATTATCAAAATTTTTCTTCTCTAGACTCATCAGATAATTCCCACATTAATTAATCTTAAGGGATGTTATAAACCAACCATGGAACACCCATAAACCAAACTACCAATAAACCAATGATGGAACACCCACCTACTTTCTCACATAGCTATAGTGAAGTATTACTCATCAAAGACACATTTCATCTATCAGTAATGATATAAGTAATAACATAGTTATATGAAGGCCTACTCGGTCTGATCATCTCATTCAAATACCTTCCTCTTCAGATGGTGTCTAAGAAAATATATACTAGGATCAGTACATTCAATCACCACATTAAATTCTATAACCATGCATTATTAGTATCTCAAGGCCCTAAATAATAATAAATGAATTCTTAATCACTATTTTTAGCATCTATATGGGTCAAATGGTCCATCGGGACCCATTTCACATACATTTTTATCATGGTATTTTCCTTTTAAAAAATTATTTAATTTAATACGATAATCACCATAATTTCTGTGACCTCATATAAAAATCATATATAAATAAAAAATAACCATAGGGGTATAAAAATGTGACTTAAAATTTCATTCAAATTTATTTCATTTCAATCAAATCATACAAACACTTTTCAATGATTCCTTAGTCCAACCAACAATTTTCCAGCAACATGAGCCCTTACCCAAACCATAACATCCAATAAGTAATTATAAAAAATTATAATTAATCAATAATTTTCATTGTATCATTTTATAATTTGTTATAAAATTATATTTAGATAATAATAATTATTAAAATTTCACAGGGCAGTATACATGTACTAAAACTATGAGCAATACAGCGATGTCTACTCTTGACATGCGCAAAAAAAAAATCCTTGTATAATTCTCAATTATTATGCTTGGTTAAATAGTCAATTTCATTTATTATTTATAAAAACCTAGATTAATCTATAGGGAAACATATATTAATTACAATATCATGTAACAATGTGTATAAATTATATTGGGTCATCCTCTATCTATGCCAGTAAAAATCTCCTTCATAACAGGTGGATTCCACCATCCTCTACTAGAATCATCATAATAACCAAAAATATAATAAAAAATTTATAGCCTCATGGTAGAGGAGGTGAAAGGTGAATGTATTGTGGAGGAAATACAATAAATAGTCAAATAATACTACTAAAATCACCCCAAATTGATTAATGAATGAGGTAAAGAGGGACAGTGTATGGTCATCTGTTTTTGAACCGTGGTAATTTTGAATAAATTTTGAACATTCACATTTGGTGGATGGATAAAATTTTAGAACAATATTTATAATGTATATCTATACATTGAAGCAAATAAAAGTGTTTCTTTTAAATGTATTTTAAGGCCCGAGTGGTTTCTTGGGTGTTCTATTGAGTTTCGAGAATGCTGGACTTCAAAATCCATGTTTTTTTAGAAATGGAAAATGGGTCACACTGTCTGTACATGGTTTGTGAAAATTATACTAAAAAAATATGAAGCCCATATATAAGAGAGAATTTTATAATTAATCGTACAAGTGGAGGTGTACATCCATTTTTGGTGTTATACTAATATTTTCAGTAAGGGATGCACTAGCTGTAAAAGGTTAGAATAAACTATGTTCTAATCCATGTGAGGAGACATTCCATATGGATTGTATCATTCGATGGGATGTTCATGATTTTTTGAAACATGTTTCTAGAAGAATGATTCCATTTCCCTTTGGAAATAAGTGTGCATGGTTGGTGAATAGTTGGATCATGGTTAGCTAAAAAATACAACCTAACTATGTTCCTCATTAATTATATCAAATTATAATTTTCCCCTGACATCAAAATTTCTTCCCTCCTTATTATCTTCTCTGTAATCATTCATTGTATGCTCTCCATTTGTGAAACTTTCCCTTTGAATACCCTTGGTTTTCATGCTTCTCATTCATCAAATGTATATGTCATGCATGTTCAATCATGTTTGATTATCAGTATAGTATTTATGACTCATATTTATTCTTTTCTCACTATCTATTTCAGTAAAAATTTATATTTCAATACAAGTTCATATGCCCTGTTTGTTTGGTGTTTTTAAATTCTTCCATTTTATCACTCCTTAGCTCGAATAAATTCAAGATAATGGATTAGAGTTCATTCCTGATCACAAGATATGTTCTCAATTTAATTTACCATTAATTATTTAGTTTTTATAAAATAATCCATCATGAAAAAAACATGACATAATGTGTATTTATTATATCCCGTAACCCTTATTCTTTAGCTGTGAAATTAAAATTACCATTTTGATGTTAATTTTTTTTTCAAATATTAAATAAAATTAAATGAAAAATAATTGGTGTGGATGACTCAGTTACCATAAAAAATTTAATAATATTTTAGAGCCATTCTTCATAAATAAAATGGATAATTATTATTAAAGAGGATTCTGAACGAAATGATTTACGTTTTTCCATGAATTTTTTTTAAATCGAATACTTGAAACCATTATGTGTTTGTGAAGTGATAAATAGTATTAATTGAATTTTTCCCTATTGGTTTCAATAATTAATGGAATTTATTTTTAACAAGGACTATTTATTTACTCATAAATAGAATGTCCCCAGATTTTATACTTAAATTATGATGTGGAATTATTATCGACATGGCCTATTTATTACTAATTATAGAATTATTATATGAACTTTGTATTAATATTTCATTCTCTATTACATTATTTTAAATGGATACATAAATTGAATAAATCATCGAGTGATAATTATGACATTTCTATGGAATACCATGGACGAGCTCAAGATTTTAAATAATTTTGAATGCATTGAGTGATAGTCAGGTTTATTATATGGTTCTCTTTAGAAGGGATGATATTATGATTGATTTCATATGTATCAGGGTGGACTTATGTTTATTACATGAAATTCATTAGAAAAAAATAATGTGGTTACGTAAATTATGGTATCCTAGGGTAGATACACAGGTTCCTTGTGTATATCACCTTGGATGGTCTCATTGGTTTCATGATTTTTAGTAGGAACAAAGTGATACCTAGGGTTATTATATGGAACACCATGGGTTGAATCATTGATTAAAAGACTCACATTATTCCTTGGGAATACATGTATTTCCCATGTTGGAATACCATTCATGGGATTGTATAACAAATGGGATTTATTACATACTCCATCCCCCTTATGAATGGATATTATCGGTCAACCCTTGGTCATATATGACTGTTATAATTTAATGACCATCACAATGTTCTCTAGTTAGGATTTTTAAGACGATGATTTAATTAAATAAGTAACACTTATATTTATGCATGTACTATGTGGAGACGCCTGGCATCTTGGATAATACAATGCATCTTTAAATATGTCAATATATGTTATTGTGTTTATAGTACATATATCTACAGTAATATATATATATGTGTGTGTGTGTGTGTTTGTGTGTGTGTGTGTGTGTGATGTCAAACCATTAAGGGAATTTCGATTTAGGTTGATGCCGGTATTTTTGACCGGATTTCCTTGTGGAACTCAATCCGTAATTATTAATATTTATCTATTTACTACATTATTATTATACCTTCACACTTTTATATTTTACATTAAAATACTATTTATAATCATCCATTTTTGGTTCTATACAAATATGTTTATCTCACACCCTATTCATGTCATCTTTTTGTACCCTAACAAAACCTATTTTTGTAGTTTTAGGATCATAGGTTTATGCATGTGATGTTACTATTATACATGGAATATTTGGGGAAAAGAACAAAGCCACATATCATGATTCTTATAGACGTAGAATTTGTAGATTTTTTCCTTTTAATTATTGAGGCTTTTGTACTTAGTACTGGTATTTCTTCTTCATTTACATTGTAGGATCACATGGACATTTATGGTATTATCTTTTTCTGTTTTTTAATTTATCAACAGTTATTATATTTGGTTGATCATATATTCATTTATAAATATTCATTGATTGATTTATTTATTTTTTACCACTATTCAACATTGAAAATGAGGGTATAGACTCTCCATAGTGACATTTTTGGACCCTCCCTACTATTCGGTAGCATCTAGAGAAAAGGGGGCTGCGCTTGAGGCCTTGTGACTGAATGGCTTGGGATACCATTTCAATGGCTCCCGAGTGGGGTGGTTACACAGTGTTATCAAATATTTTTTTCCGTTTCATTACTATTATATATTTTTATTCATGATACATGGATTCTATTGACACTTTTGAAATGGTCTTATCTATGAGTGATCTACCCACACACGAAGAAAATACCATGTAGGAAGGAAAAATGATATTTTTGTGGTATTAATTCTTACAGTTTATTACTATTTCACCTAGAGTAATTGATGAACATATTTTGGTTTATGGTTTATGAGATTTTACCATTGGACATGTGTTCCATGGATTTATCCTTACATTCATCATTATAGGTACATAAACATTCACATTACATACGTATTTCATGTCGTGTATATTATATTTCTCAATTGCCTATTTTTTTATGCATATACCTCATTTTATTATTCATAATGCTTTACTGTGAAATATTTATCTATGGTTACTGCTATATTTCTATTATTACTTTCATATGTAACAACATTCACTATTATATAATGATAAATTAATCAGTTCATAATGTGTATTCAACAACCAAAATGTTTTTTTCGTATAGCTTGATGGTGGAACCTAAATTAATCAATTAACACATGTTTATTTATTGTACCATTCGTATCATGGGATAAAATATCTATGCTTATATTTAAGTGGGATCCAATTGTTTTATTTATAATGTTTAGGGGCCTTTATAAATTGGTTAATGTATACCCATATAATTTAACTATCATAGATGTTTTTGAAATGATTTGAAACCAACGGTAAGGACATGGTTTCAATTAAATGAATTGTAATTGTAAATTATAATGGAATTTACATTTATAATTTAGAAATGGGGATTTATCTAACTTAACCATGATTCGTATATATGTATATTTAATTAAAATACAAATATAAAATTCATTCCTTTATAATGGAAATTTTCAATATAATTTGGGCAAGATGACCTGTATAACTAAATACTTAGTTGAAAAACTAGACCAAAGTAGGTCAGTTAATGTATGATTCTTATGATATAAACCCATTAATGGTGAGAGAAATCATAAATAAAATAACTTTTATGGGATTCACTAAAATGGGAAACTATTAGTTATTTAAAAATCATTTAATATAAAAATTTGGAATAGATTAGAAAATAATATAACCAAGAAGGACATGATGGGACCCTCATATGTATCATTTACTCTATCACATGATTTTTTCATATGCCCATGTGGATAGGTTTATAGAATATTATATAGTTATTTAAAGTGTCTGCATCTTCTTATATGGTGTTAAATATAAACATATGGTGTAATTTATATAAACAATCCCATTTACATGATAAGAAAATTTCTATTCTTTCGAGAATTTTTATAATGGGTATTTCATTAATTTAAATTTCGGTTAAAACATAGTGTATAATTACATACATAGCATAGAATTGAAATTTTAAATAACTAATACCGATATAAAAATCCAAGTATATAAATAAAAATGATAAGAAATGAATTTATAACATAAAATTATTTAATCAGATATATTTAAGCTAAAAATAATGGTTGAGAAGAAAATTGAGATAACCTACCTATGTTTCAATGTGTAATTATATAAGAATATCATATGTAAAATTGTATTTCATAATTGGTACATAATTCTCTTTAACTAACCCTTTTAGAAATTTTAAAATAAAAAATAATTTGATTTAATATAATAAATGAATCATTTTAGTGATGTTCATAGCTTTGAACATTGTCTAAGGTTTTTTTACATGATAACCCAGGACATTAGTTGTCACTTATTATGTTACTTGGAATGATAGTCATGATAATTTGTTATATTGCAGTGAGTGAAAATCCAATAGTGATGTTTTACGAGTAGACTTGTGTATATGTGGAGGAATGTGACTTAAATGAACAATTTTGGTTTTATCTGTCACTAGAATCAAGTTATAGGAATTTATGAGCATGCTAAAAATATTATATATTGGACTTGGTTGAAGGATCCATGAAAATTTTGATATGCTTTGGCTATTAAATCTATGCATATTCAAAACCGGTCGGATGGTAGCATTTTGGATTTCTTTCAACAATTATAGTTGAATGTGGCTGGTGAATAATTTCTCCAAGAAGGTATTCATGATATGAGGATTGGAAAAAAATTGATTTAAGATTTTCATGGAAAACCTTGTATAAAAAAGATAAATTTGATTGATTCTAAATCAACTATTCGATTAATTTTGATACATATTGAGGTTTATTTTTAGAATGATAGCAGTGGTTCTAAGTAGTTAATTCTTATTTTGGGATCACCACAGCTCATAATTATCTATTCAAACTGAGACATATGGAGTAAGATCTATAAGAAAAGTGATGATGAAGGTGGTGAAGTGATCAGTTCAATTGTTATATAGGATCAAGTATACACTATATCAAACATTTAGATTTGTATCTGAGCATTTTTAAAAGTATCAATGACTTATGTGTTGTATGTTTAATTTAACAATTGCATTAATGTTTGGTATTTACAATAAAATGTTGTGGTTTTAGTAGGAATCCCTTGAACTATGTTTTTAGGGATACATATCAATATTCCCCTTGGAATCCTGGGAATGATAAGTTATATGGTGGGAATATTTTAAGTTCCTATGATTTTGAATCGTTGAGATTCTAAAATAATTTTTAACATTTCTATTTTTTTGTTGTAAAAAATATAAAATCAAACATGGGATTTTAAATTAAAATGTTATAACACCTAAATTTGTTTTCCTTATATAGTTTTTAAGTATCGAGTGGGGGTTTGTATGTTCTTTTTAGTTTTAGGAACAATAGGATTTAAAATCCCAATTTTTTTAATGGAAATGGGTTGTTCATTTTTTGAACATGGTTAGTGAAAACTATTCACCCAAACCCGGAATGCCATATATAGAGGAGAATAGTTAAGACTAACTATGTGATAGGAGGTTCATGCTCATGTGAGGGGTTATTCAATAATAAAAGGAGGACTAATGGGTTTGTCATGGTTAAACAAATTGTGAACCTATCTGTGTGAGGGGATGTGCCAAATCGATAGTATCCCGCAGATGAAAAGCATGGATTGTCTAATAATTTTCATATGGATTTAAATCCATGTTACATTATTAATAGGTGTGCATGGTTTGTACACAGATACCAAAACATTTTCTCCTGACGATGTGTTTTATTAAATAATTTAAATTATGATTTTCCTCTTACTCCATATTTTTTCTTCCCTAATTTCTTCTCCTCACTCTTGACATGTAGTCTCCCCATGATTGTAAGACTACCATGGCCTCTCTTAGGTTTTAATTACCCTCCTTCAACTAATGTCTTCTTAGATAATCATTATTCAGGTTTGATCTCCCATATTAATACTACGAATCATGTTCCTTATATTCTCAAATTCTCTTGTATTTTTGAATGATATTTAAATGTTAAAACATAGGTCCAATATTCTAGGAGTTTTTCAATTCTTCCATTTTTTTCTCCCAAAAGGTTGAAAAAAATCCTGATAATGAATGAGTGAAGATTCATAATAATGAGTTAGATATTCTATATATTTTCCCATTAACTCTATTATGTTTGTAACATAGGCATTCATGTCGTGATCCATTTTTTTCTTGTGTCACATCATTAAATTAAAATCAACCCGTTAAAATATAATTCATTAATTAATGTTATTTATCAAAATTTTATAGAATCAGTGGAGGTTATTTACCTCAACTCCAACCAAACCTCATGGTCTGTCCCTTATATCCCATTACTCTTATACTTTGGATGTGAAATTAAATTTAACGATGATAATTTTAACTTGATTTCCATCAAATGAAATAGAATAAAATGGTTCATATTAATATATTAGAAGATAATCATATTTATAATATGTTTACTCCATGCTTCAAAAACTAAATGTATAATTAGAATTAAAGAGTATAATTAATGAAAGGATATACCATTGAACATGAAAAAATAAATTATTTAATGGAATTCATGGCTCATTCACTCTTAAGGGATGTGATAAATATAATTAATTAATTTTTCTAGATTAGGCCAAATGATGATTGGATTGGACATTCCCAATGACTACTAAATTAAATATAAATAAAATGGCCCTGATTTTCCTAATTAAATTCTGATATGGAATTAATATGTTCGTGGAATCATTAATACTTAAAGTACAATTTTCAAATTGAATTCTTACTAACATGGAATTTTATATTTATTAAATTTAAATATTTAGATGAATTATATTACATCATGAGTGAAACATTGGTTCCTTCAATAGAATGCCTTCGATGGGTTGATGGCTTGATTTAATTATGAATTCATTTTTAAATTCATGGATTCCTTATGTGGAATTACTTAGATGGGTTCATATGTTGATAGATATTATATGTACCATGACTACTAATTTATTAGTTAGGTGAAACTCTTTTGATGGGATTAGAGGTTTCATAAAATAGTTTAATCCATGGTTGATACTGGATTTCCATATATGGATCGCCTTGGATAGTCTCATTGGTTTAATTTTTTATTACAGACCACATAGTGATATATATGTTCCTTATATAGAATTCCATGGATGAGATCATTGGTTAAAAACATATATTATTCCTCAAACAATCCAAGGATTTCCCATGTAGGAATACCATTCACATGCCTCAATGAAAATGTGATGTATAACTTTCTTGATCTCCCATATTCATTGACATTAGGGATCAACCCTATTTCCCAAATGTCTTTTATAATTTTATAAACTTTATTACATTCCATTGTTAGGATTCTTGTCTTATATATTAATTAAATGTCTTAAACTTAAATTTATACAAGGACACATGGATTATGAATTGGGTCTTTCCTTGTACTCCTTATCTACATATTTTCCTATATATGTTATTTTATTTAAAACAAATTTATATAAACTCAAATATATATTTATATATATCCGATTTTACACCATCAATGGTATTCCAACCTAGGGCGAAGTAGATTTTATTAACTAGTTTCCCATGTGGAACATGTTCTTGACATTATTATTTTCAAATTTTTACATTTTTATTATTATTCCTACAATCTTCTGTATTTTACTTTCATGGAATGTATATAATAAAAACCCATTGGTGGAATCCTAATGAGTTTATCTCACTCTAATTTCAGGACACTATTTGGAACTCAGTAAAACGTCATTTTTTACATTCTGGATCATACATTTATTCTTATGCTGTTACTCTTATATATTAGAGCTTAGGAGGACATGAATAGGATGGATCATTGGATGGTCAAAGTTATATCCGTTGAGGATTTTTTTCCAATTTTGTATGCATGTTTATGATCTAACATAATATAAGTCATCCAATTTTACATTGTAGTGTCACATGGACATCCATATTTGTATCATTTTGTGTTTTCCAGTTTAGTAGTCCTTTTTATCTTCCACAAGTATACCTTTTATTTATACTACACCAAAAGTAGATATATTTATTATGTTCAACTATTCAACTATGATAATGAGGGTATAGCCTCCCCATATTAGCATATTTAGACAATATTTTCTAGTCTGTATCCTATAGAGTATGAGGAAAAATTCTTTAGGCATTGTGATTTCCTAGCATAGGGAACCGTTTTATTTTCTCTGAGGTCAGGGGCATTAAATAGAGAAGTCAGATTGTGATTTCATGAGAAGGGGAATAGAAATGGGAAGTTAATTTAAGAAAATTAATAGGTAAATAAATCATTTTTTAAATTTTAATAGACCACATGATTTCCACACATGTATCTAAATCATGAACTAACTATGTGGTTAGGACTATCTTGAGATACACATCTGGCCTGATTTGGTGTAATGGTTTTCCAAATGATAATCCAACCATATGAGACCCACCAGAATATTTTTCTTTGTTTTTATGGATTTATTTTCAACCAAGTGATAACAATTCACAAATCCATGAGCCAAAACCACATTACACAATTCACAAACACCATCTTCCCGAAACATGCCGTAAATGTTAACTATTGAAAAATACATTCGGTAATTAAAAACATCATCCAATAGATCTTGATATTAGATATAGTACCCATATAACCTATTTGGAATCAATAAATATCAAAAAATATCTCCATAATATTCCCAAAATCATAAAATTATAATTTGAATGTCATTTCATAAAAACAAAACATTTTCATAATACAAAATTCAAATTGAAATTTATTTTTGAAACCCATAGAACATGGTGTTGAAAATTTTCTAAAAACAAAAAATTGATTATTTTGAACATAATTCATAAATTACATAATCAAATAAATTAATCTATAAATTAATTATAACATTAAATAAATCAATTACAAAGGGTTTCAAAATGATTAATCATGAGAATAGGGTTTTATGTCAATATTAAAGAGAGGAATCATTAATACACATGGATAGGTATATGTTGATTCTATTCTTGTAAAGATTCTAACTCAGAAAAATAACCATGCATGGTTAGACTAAATGTTCACCATGATTGTGCGAGTAACTATGTAACTCAACAAAATTACAAACATTTCAAAATTTTCACAGAATTAAAAAAATACAAAATTATATATAAAATAATAAAATTTGGGGTATCATAAATCCAATCCATATGACACCAACAAATAAGAAACTATGCCATGAAGGGTGCGTGGGCTATCCTATAACATTCCTTATCATAAGAGGGATTAATTGGGTCATTATATTCACCCTTAAAAGCATGGATTCTTTTATTTCCTCATGCAAGAAAAATCGGAGAGTTATTTGTTGGGTCTTATAGTCCAAATTTCAAATGTTAATACAAGTAATACAACCATAAAATCATATTCAATAATTCCTAATAAATTATATATCTTATACCCATAATTTTATTTTAATTTTAATTTTCTCTCATACACCCCACCCCCACCCTACCTCACTATATTCACCTAAAATATTTGTGATTCCAAAACAATCCATTAATATCATCTATATTACTTGGAAGCGTCAAATAAATTTACCAACAAATACCAACCCTTAAAACATTCACTTTAAACTTATCCTCTAAATTTATTAAATTTACCTCTCAAGGTATATCTTAGACTCCAATTATTTATATATATATAATATTAAATTGTTCATAGAATTATATCATAAGTAAATGGGAATTGTTGGTATTACATATCCTCTTATCATTTTATTTTAGAAAGAAACATTTTATTTTATATTCATTTTATAATAATGATTATATATCCATTAAAGGAATTTCAAACTCAATAATTAATAAGTATAATTTTATATATATACTATTTTTTAAATTATTTTTTGAATTATTCTAATCTATAATAACTCTACCCTTATTTTGTAAATGATATTCCACACTCTAAATATTTTATCCTTATATATGTGGTCATATATTTGTTTATGATGATTATTTAATTTAATTGAATGTGTCTTTGTCTTGAATGTGTTTTTAGATATATTCACGTCCACTCATTTATTTACCTTTCGATATCACTCTTATTGTGTGGAGATAAATGAATATTTTATATCTAAACTATCTCGAATTATTTATTTCCCCTAAAGTATTTTGTTTTCATAATTATAATTTGACACATAAGTTATATAATATTTATTTTAATTGTTTTTTTATTGTATTTATTTATAATCACACAATTACAAACTCCTTCGAAAAATCATGCATTAAAAAATTTATTTTCATCAATGTAAGGTTGTTATTCATGAACGGTGTGTGTAAAAAAATTATGTGGATTTGATATCAATACAGTGTACAATCTCTACTGATTGAATTAAGTATTTAGAATTTGAAGAAGTTAGTTTCATGTTATAGATATAATTTCATAGTGAATGGATGGAATTAGAATAAATAGTGATCACATTTTTTATTATAATTATCAAATTTATATTATTATTATTATCCTTATTAATTTTTTCATTCATAATGAAGTTCACAACATTCAAAATGTTTGTAGATTCATGGGTACTAACCTAGGGGTTTTATGACACATTATTTGATTATACCCTTGTACTTTTATTGTAAATACAACCACTATTACTATAAAAGCTACTTCTAATCCTATTATTTCCAATTACCCCCAAATAAATCTCAATTGGATGGGTTGGAATGAAATTGGTAAACAGTTTTTATGATTACTCTACTTTTATTACAAACATAAAAATGATTTATTACATAAAACAACACTTGATACAACAAAGAAGATGGAGAGGTTTAGTGTCTTTGGGGATTAGGATCATTACAGAAAAACTTAAAACATGAAATAAAACATCTTTATTTAAAAATTCCTTTACATGACCACTACATTCCCTCATACGTAGCATTACATGGGATAACCTGAAAACATGTATAAGAAAAGGGTGATCTATAATGTCCAGTAAGGGAGTACACATGGAATAAAATGAAGAGTGCAATACATGTTATACAATAAGAATATCAATATAGAATAAGAGAAACATGAACATAAAGGCATGATAAAGCATGATAATCATAACATGGAAATGTGGCAACAACACTTAACATGGAATTAGCATTAGCCAAGGATCATTACACATGGAGCATGATTAAATCCTAATTTCACATAAATCATGAGTAAACCCTCATTGCACTTGAATTAACATGATTCAACACTCATTTCACATGACGTATCACGATATTATACTTTACCCAATGCATTGGATCACTATAAGGGCACACCCTTCTTAAACATTTCATTTCATGCATAAGTGTGCCACATGAATCATAAAACATGGATTCATAAAACATAATCATTTATTACACAATAAAGGAATGTGGAATTCATAAATGAAACTTTATAATCAATAAGTAAATGTGCATAATGGTGAATACACTTGATGGAGAAATGGGCATGGTATTCACTACACAATAACATTGGCTTAGAACACCGATGCTATTTCGGCAGCGTAACAGCGTGACATAAGAGTTCATAAAATTGGTTGATGAGATAGTAATGGGTTATTCATCATATTTACATGTAATGTAAAGTATGTAGGAAATATAGATACATGTCCCAACAATTTTAATGGAATTTAGATTCATGATACAAAAGTATTGCTTGAATGTAAAAGAGGAGGGAGAAGTTCCTTTTGGAATTTCGGCATAGTAGCAGGTGTACATGGGAGGCATTTAAGGGGAGAGAAATAGGTCTCCCATCATTCAAACATAAATAGGGAAGTATGAGGGAGGTACGAAACCATACCCCAACATTCATAATTTAAATTAAAAGGGAAAACAACTTAAAGAAAATTGACAAAAATGAGAAAGGAAAAAGAATCCTTACTTGGAAGTGTGCTTCCAAAGGATTGAGAGAGGCTTGAGAAAGGCTCCGTGGGAGCTTGAGGGATATTTCTAGGATTATAGAGAGAGTATGGAAGAGTTTAGAGGAACTCCAAAGGTTTTGAGTGAGGAGGAAGTGGGATCTTGGGTGGGGTTATATAGGAAAGGAGAAGAAATTATTTATTATTTAGGATTGGGAGCCCTTATATTAAATTAATCCAAACCACAAACCATCCCATGTTTTTTGCCCATGGTTTTTGGAAAAGAGAATAGGAAAACAATATTTTATAAGGCTGATTTCTGAATATCTGAAAATATTTGGGTTGCTTATGTGGAGGTGAGTCACACTCCCATGGAAATTAATTTAAAAAGGTAAGGTGTTTAATAAGACTTGATGGTCCATTAATGCTTTGAATATTAAGTCAAACAAACCCAAATCACATTATTTTAATTTTAAAACATATATTGCCCAAAAATAAAGATTATAGTATTTTATTACATCACTATTGGGTAATTATGATGTCATAAAACAAATTATATATTTAAATTGTATTTAATTTTTACCCAAAAATTTGACTGTCTCAGAAAATAATGAAAAAATCAACATTGGATAATTTCGACGTCCTGATTCCAGAAAAACATTTATTTCATATAAATAATTTTCTAAATATTTTAATTTTCACTTTTAAAATAAAAACCAACATTTATCGTAAATTCATGGGTTTTGACAGAAATGGCTTTCAAACCATAATAAAAATTATAATTGCATTCATAAAATTATAAGTTCATTTATATTTAATAAAAATTAATTTAATAATAATATTATTATTTTATTAAAATATTATTTAATTCAAAAGTCCTTTAATTTAATAATATAGAATTCTTAATTATATAATAACTAAAACACTATTTTTACATTAAAAACTATTTACAAAGTATGAATGATGACAAGAAAGTATATTAATTATTATATATAAAAATAATGTACATAGTACTATTGTTTTGTTACATAACACCTTAAAACAGTCACATAAGAGCTAAGGGTAAGGTGTGTGATGGTGACAGGCTCTTGGGGTGGCTTGAATAACATCGCTCGAGTGGTAATTTCTATCAACTTCCACTTCTCCCGTAGACGGTCCCATTCAAGCTTTAAATGATGAAGCTCAGCTTGGGATTGGTCAAGAGCGAAGCCAATGAATGCCACCTCTTTTCTGAGATCTGACAAATGGGCTTCATATTGGGTAATTCTACTAGATGAGGCCATCACTTCCTTTGTCTGAGTAAATTGGATTTGTTAAAACCTTATATTTATACTATTCATGTGATCACTGTTCAATGGTTACATTAGCAACGGTCAATATTCTTGACATAAAACCAAAGAAGTTAACATTTTATATAAACATAAAGAGACACTTAATTAGATCAAGATGGATTTCCATGAATGAAACGTTCGGTCGTTACAATATTCCCCCTTAAAAAATTTCACCCTCGAAATTTTCCTTTTCCCATACCAAAAAAGATGTGGGTAACTCAGCTTTATAATTTCCTCCGATTCCCATGTCACTTCTTCAAACATGTTGTTTCTCCACAACACCTTGCTGAGGGGAATTGTCTTATTTCGTAGAACTTTTTCTCTACAAAATATGATCTTCACTGGTTACGCCTCATAAGAGTGATCATCTTCCAGTTGTACCACATAAGAAGAGAGTACTTGTGAAGGGTCAGGTATGTACTTCTTTAAGAGGGATACATGAAATAAATTATGCACTTTGGCTATATTAGGTGGAAGTTCTAGTCGATAGGCCACAACCCCGACATGATCAAGAATCTCGAAGGGGCCTATGCTCCTTGGACTTAACTTCCCTTTCTTTCCAAACCTCACGACCTTCTTCCATGGAGATATGCATAGAAAAACCATGTCTCTAACATTAAACTCAAGGTCTCGTCGACGGTTATCTGCAAAACTCTTCTGTAGACTCTAGGCTGCATTGATATTCTGCTGAATGGTTTTCACATTCTCCACCATTTCCTCAACCATTTCGGGTCCAAGCTGCTTACGTTCACCAACCTCATCCCAACATGACGGTGTTCTGCACCTTTTCCCATATAGGGATTCATATGGTGACATTTGGATGCTTGAGTGGATATTATTGTTATAAGAGTACTCAACCAGAGGAAGATGTTGATCCCATCCACCTTTAATGTCCATTGAGAACGCTCTCAACATATCCTCAATTGTTTGGATAGTACGCTCGGATTGGCCATCAGTTTGAGTACGATAGTCCGTACTGAAGTTCAGTTCTGTATTCAGAGCATGTTGAAGACTCTTCCAAAACATAGATGTGAATCCTGGATCTCGGTCAGACATAATAAATAGTGGTACTCCATGAAACCTTACCACTTCCCTGATATATGATCTTGTCAGTTGATCCAATGAGAAATCCTCGAGAATAGCAATGAAGTGTTCAATCTTTGTAAGATGATCCACAACAACCCAGATTGCATTGTTGCCTTTGGATGTCCTCGGAAGTCTGGTGACAAAGTCCATGGTGATGTTCTCTCATTTCCATTCTGGTATGGGCAATGGTTGCATCAACCCCTTAGAATTCTGACTCTTTACCTTCACTTGCTGACACACCAGGCACTTTGATGTATATTCAGCGATCTCCATCTTCATATTCTCCCACCAAAAGTCATTTTCTTGGAGATCTCGATACATCTTTGTGCTCCCTGGGTGAATAGAGAAATGTTTACTATGTGCATCATCCAGAAGATCCTTCTTCAGCTCCGGAAATGATGGAACACAAAGTCTTTTCCCAAACCACACAATTCCTTCTTCATTAACATTAAACTCTGAGGATTTCCATTTTTTGATAGCATCCACTTTTTCATGAAATCCCACATCATCCTTTTGATCATCTATTATCTTTTCCAAAAGATACGGTTGAGCAATCATTTTTGAAAGGATTGATGGTGTTCCCTTATCTATTATTCCCATGTTCATCTTCATCAATTCTAAGAAGATTTAATCCTTCTCAATTCTCATCATTGATAGAATCGCTGGATCCTTTCTACTTAGGGTATCTGCCACCTTGTTCTCTTTCTGAGGGTGGTAATGGATTGAACAGTCATAATCCTTGATCAGCTTTATCCATCTTCTCTGGGGCATATTCAGATATTTCTGTGTGAATATATATTTAATACTCTTGTGGTCAGTATATATCTCACATTTCACTCCATAGAGATAATGCAGCCGGATTTTAAAGGCAAAGATCACCACTGCCAACTCCAGATCTTGCGTTGGATAGTTTAGCTCATGGATTTTCAACTTCCATGAGGCATAGGATATAACATTATCATTCTGTATCAGCACACAGCCTAAGCCCTTCTTTGAAGCATCACTGAAAACAACAAAAAGTCCACCACTTGTGGGTAAATTGAGCACGGGCACAGTGATAAGCCTCATTTTCAACTCCTTAAAGCTTTCTTTGCATTCATCACTCCAAGAAAACTTTACTCCCATCTGAGTTAGCTCGGTAAGAGGGTTGGAAAATCGTGAGAAATTCCTTAAAAATCGTCGATAATATCCAACTAACCCTAAGAAGCTACAGATATCCGTTACCAATGCAGGCCTCGGCCATCCCTCAATTGCATCTATTTTGGAAGGATCTAGAGATATCCCATTGCTTGTGATTATATGGCCCAAGGATGAGACCTCCTACAACCAAAACTCACACTTGTTGTACTTTTCATAGAGATTCTCCTTGCACAAAGTTGCTTGTACAGTTCTTAAATGCTCCTCATGATCCTCCTTGGTTATGGAGTATATTAGAATGTCATCTATAAAGACTACCAAAAATTTGTTGAGGTAATCTCTAAAAACTCTATTAATTATGTCCATGAAGATTGATGGAGCATTGGTGAGTCCAAAAGGCATTACTATGAATTCATAGTGCCCATATCTTGTACGAAAATTATTCATGGGGATATCTTCCTTCATTACCATTACATGATAATATCCCGACCGCAAGTCCACCTTGGAGAAGTATTTTTCTCCACGCAGCTGATCAAACAAGTCATCGATTCGTGGAAGAGGACACTTGTTCTTTATCGTGATTTTTTATGTTCACGATAATCAATGAAAAGCTGCATTGACCAATCCTTTTTCTTGATGAAGAGGACCGGTGCACCCCATGGTGAAGCACTTGGGTGTATAAACCCTTTATCCAGATTCTCCTGTAGTTGTTTCTACAGATCTTCAAGCTCAACAATGGCCATTATATATGGATTCTTTGATATTGGAAATTCCCCGGGTATATGTTCAATTGAGAACTCAACATCTCTTCTAGGAGGAAGTCCAGGCAGTTCCTCGGGAAACACTTTAGCGAATTCCCTTACAATAGGCATTACTTCAAGGATGGTTTCTTTATTGGACTCAATCATCTGAGCCAGATACGCGTGCTCATAGGGAAGTAATATCCATGCTTGATATGATGGAGCTAATGGAGATCCATCTTCCTCCATACACTTGTAAAGAATCGGGGGTCGATTCTCCATATGGAGTGTGATTTCCCTCTCCCGAAAATTTATGTTGGCTCTATATAAGGAAATCCAATCCATGCTAAGAATTGTATCAAATCCTACCAGAGGGAGTATGACGAGTTTCCCTGAGAAATTAAATCCATAGATTATAACAGGGGAGTACTTATATTCATGGGGTGAAATGATTTCCCCATTTACCGTACTCACTGACATCTTCACTTCTATGATTTGTGGTGGTGCTGGGATTGTTCTACTAAACTTTTGAGATGTAAAAGAATGCATAGAAACTGAATCAAAAAGTAAGTTTTCTATTCTTGAATGAATAACTAGCATACCTGTCACCACTTCGTTGTCGGGGTTCACTTCGGCAGAAGTGATGACAAAATATCTACCTTGTTGCTTTGGAGGTTGTTGGTTGCATGTGAAAACCCTTGGATTAGGGAACTGATTTGAAAAATGACCCGGTTCTTTGCATTTGTAGCATTAAACAACGCATTGAGATTCGAACGGAGCATTCCTCTCACCTGTTGCAGCTGCAAGACTTTCTTGCTGACAGTTAACAGCTAGGTGCCCTTCCCTTCCACACCAGAAGCATTACCTAGTCCCCTTATGGAAATTTCCAGGGTGCTTCTTACCGCACTTTTGGAATGTGGGGTGTTGGATCTTCTTAGCACCATTGGATTTATCCATCGGACCACCAGCATTGAATTCCACATTACGCTTCTTGTCCCCATGATACCCCTATGATTCCCTGGTCTCCATTTCAACCTTGAATGCACATCGGACAATTTCCTCATAGCTATCGAAGTCATGGATTGCTAATGCTTTCTATAAGCTAGGCATCACCCCACCAAAGAAGTGGTCAACCTTGCATTCAAGGGTAATGACAATTCCAGAATCATATCATTCAAGACTTGTGATGTTTTCCTCATACTCTCCAATAGATTATTCATATTTTTTTCTTGATCGAAAGTAAGTCCCTTTCAATATTATGCTGGAGGGTGCGAGGAAAATATTTATCAAAAAAAATATTCTGGATATCCTTCCATTTCAACACCTCGATCTCCTCCTTAGGATTTTTATTTTTGATCAATGTCTACCATTGATCAGCTTCACCCTCTATACGATAAGCATCCAGGAGAACCTTCTCTTATTCAGAACATTTAAGGATGGAGAAGAACTTTTCAATGGAGATGATCCATTGTTCAGCGATCGTGGGATTGGATGATCCAATAAATGTAGGAGGCCTTTGACTCATGAATCTCTCGATGCCAACTTGTTCTTTCATAGTGGGGGTTGAATGTTCCTCTTGAACAGTGTTTCTATTAAAAACTTGAGTTAGCTGAGAGTGAAGGGTGACAACGTAAGTGATTCCCACTCTCATTGGATTGGGCATCTCATTAGTACAGTCATCAAACTGATCTTCACAACAGTTGTTAGCCCGAGTCCTCCTATTACCGGTCGTTGGATAGAATAAAAGGAATGTTAGGGGTAACACATAAAGGGTAATCCAAAGACAAAAGTTGATGACTTATAAATAAACTTTTATTTCTATAACTCATGAGTCTATAGGCTTCAATATAGTCTTTCATGATCTAATTTCTAACATATATTATTAGGGTCATTTTTTTAATTCCCTTAATAAGGGTTCATACTAATCTTGTGAATTTATCAAAACATATCCCCAGGGAGTGTTGTTACCAATAGTGCAGCAAGGCCCGTTGTCGTGCAACAGTTCTGGTTTGAATCTAGCTCAAAGCGGTGTTTTTGGGTTTTACCCCTAGGATACATCTTTGCAAGAGCCGCCTCTACCTGATCATATCCAGACAGGGATTTATTTTCTTAATAAACCACTTACAAATTACTTTCCAAATCATAGGGATGTTTTTATTATACATAGTCTTGTCTCTAAGGATTTAATAGGGTTTTCTAATCCTATTCCCAAAAAAAACTAAACCTATCCTCTGATACCAACTATGACAACCCTTCTTTTATTACAAACTTAAACATGATTTATTAAATAAAACATCACTTGATACAACAAATAAGATCGAGAGGTTTAGTGTATTTAGGGCTTAGGATCATTACATAAAAACTTAAAACATGAAATAAAACATCTTTATTAAAAACATCCTTTACAAGACCACTACATTCCCTCGTACTTAGCATTGCATGGGATAACCTGAGGACATGCATAAGAAAAGGGTGAGCTATAAAGCCCAGTAAGGAAGTACACATGGAATAACATGAGGAGTAAAATACATGTTATACAATAGGTATATCAACAGAGCATAAGAGAAACATGAACATAAACGCAAGATAAAGCCTGATAATCATAACATGGAAATGTGGCAACAACACCTAACATGGAATTACAATGAGCCAAGTCTCATTGCACATGGAACATGAGTAAATCCTAATTTCACATAAAGCACGAGTTAATCCATGTTTCAAATTAATTAGCATGAGTCAACACACATTTCACATGATGTATCATGATACTATACTTTACCCAATGCATTGGAGCGCTATAAGGGCACACCTTTCTTAAACATTTCATTTCATGCATAAGTGTGCCACATGGATCATAAAACATGGATTCATAAAACATAATCATTTATTCCACGATAAAGGAATTTGGAATTCATACATGAATCTTTATAATCAATATGTAAATGTTCATAAAGTTGAATACACTTGATGGAGAAATGGGCATGGTATTCACTACACAATGACATTGTCTTAGAACATCGGTGCGATTTTGGCAGCGTAAAGGCGTGACATAAGATTTCATAAAAATGGTTGATGAGTGAGAAAGGGGTTCCTCATCATATTTACATGTAATGGATAATAAGGAGGTCATATAGATACATGTCACAAAAATTGTAATGGAATTTAGATTCATGATACAAATTTATTGCCTGAATGTAAAAGAGGTGAGAGAAGTTCCTTTCGGAATTTCGGCATAGTAACGGGTGTACATGAGAGGAATTTAATGAGAGAGAAAGGGGTCTCCCATCAGTAAAACATAAAGAGTGCAGTATGAGGGAGGTACGAAACCATACCCCAACATTCATAATTGAAATTAAGAGGGAAAATCTACTTAATGAAAATTGACAATATGAGAAAGGAAGAAGAACCCTTACTTGGAAGTGTGCTTGCAAAGGATTGAGAAAGGCTTGAGAGAAGCTTATTGGGAGATTGGGGAACCTTGGGAGGAATTTAGAGAGAGTAGGGTAGAGTTTTGATGAACTCCAAAGGTTTTGAGTGAGGAGGAAGTGGGAGCTTGGCTGGGTTTATATAGGAAAGGTCAAGGAATTCTTTAATATTTAGGTTTGGAACCCCTTATATTAAATTAATCAAAACCACAAACCATCCCATGGTTATTCCCAAGGTTTTTGGAAAAGGGAAGAGGAAAACAATATTTTATAAGGCCAAAGTCAGAACTTCTAAAAATATTAGGGTTTCTTAGGTGGAGGTGAGTCACGCTCCCATGGAATTTAATTTAAAAGGGCAAGGCGTTTAATAAGTCTTGAGGGGTCCATTAATGCATTGAAACGTAAATAAAAAAACCCAAAATCACATTATTTTAATGGTAAAACATATATTAACTGAACATAAAAATTATGGTGTTTTATTACATCACTATTGGGTCATTATGATGTCATAAATCACATTATATATTTAAATGGTATTTTATTTTTACCCAAAAATATTACTATCTCAGAAAATTATGAAAAATTCACTATTGTATAATTTCGAAATCCTTATTCCAGAAATAAAATTTATTTCATCTAAATAATTTTTTAAATAGGTTAATTTTCACTTTTAAAATAAAAATCGACATTTATCGAAAATTCACGGGTTTTGATAGAACCGACTTTCAAACATTAATAAAAATTATAATTGCATTCATAAAATTATAAGATCATTTATATTTAATAAAAATTAATTTCATAATAATAATATTTTATTAAAATATTTTTTATTTCAAAAATCCTTTAATTTAATAAAATATAAATCTTAATTAAATAATAACTAAAACACTATTTGTACTTTAAAAACTATTTACAATGTATCAATAATGGAAAGAATGTATATTCATTATTATATATAAAAATAATGTACATAGTACTATTGATTTGTTACATTACCCCTTAAAACAGCCGCATAAGACCTAAGGGTAAGGTGTGCGATGGTGACAGACTCTTGGGGTGGCTCGGATAACATCGCTCAAGTGGTAATTTCTATCAACTTCCACTTCTCCCGTAGATGGTCTCATTCGAGCTTCACATGATGAAGCTCAGCTTGGGCTTGGTCAAGAGAGAAGACCAAGGATTCCACCTCTTTTCCGATCTTCGACAAATGGGCTTCGTATGGGGCAATTCTACTAGATGAGGTCATCGATTCCTTTGTCTGAGAAAATTGGATTGTTAAAGCCCTATATTTATACTAATCATGTGATCACTGTTCAACGACTATATTATCAGCAGTCAAAATTCTTAACATAAAACCAAAGAAGTTGACCTTTTATATAAACATAAAGATACATTTAATTAGATCATGAGGGATTTCTATTAATGAAACCTTGGGTTGTTAAAGTTTTCTAATGGAATAATTAACATTTATGGTTTTTCTATGATTATAGGAATATCGATGTAGGAAACCACGATATGGGATGTTCATTAATGTTGTTTTCTACTAACAGGTCGATGGGGAAGCATACAGACCAAGATAAATGGGGTTCAAACTAAATGTTTATGGTAAGTAATTATTTCATCATTTATGGGGGGATTTAGATCCATATTGTTGTCATCATGGATTTATCACAAAAAATTATGGTATATGGTTAATGACAAACTAATATTTGTTATCATCTTTTTCCTGCACAAGAATATTAAATTAAAAAATTGTGTTAGTAATTGATTATAGAAAAAAAGGATTAAATGTCTAAAGATAGATGGATCATATATGGGATAATTAAGAATAATGAATTATGAATTAAGCTAAGTGAGTAAAGGATTTCACATTTAATGGAAAAAAATCCTATTACTTCTAGCCGATATAGGTAGTGTTCTTTAGACCATAATAATGATGGGATCATTTGGATTTAATGATGAAATTTATTAGGGTCTAGGTCATCTATATATCTTTAATTTTTGTGTTTCTTTTGTTTTATAGAGCCTTCATTACTGATAACAGATTACTATTACTACTTATATATTTAAATTCTCTTAGGATTAATACTAATAAGACTTTCTAGGATCTCATATAGTAAAATAAAACATGTTTGTCATTTTTTTACATTGATAATTTGTGTCTTGATTATGAACATTTATTCATGATTTATGTTTGATGTTACTATATATTTCTAATTAGTTATGATTTCTAAAATATCCAATGAAATAGTGTTTCATCCAGAACAAGAATGACTATGTAAGGTGGATAAATACTAAATATTCTTTAAGATACTTCATTTTAGAAACTGACTGATTTGTTGATCGGTAAGAATTATTTTTGTGGCAATGGTCATGGATGATCTGGGTTTCATTTATGGATCAAATATTTCTAGAAAAATATTTAATTCATTCTTATTTTAGCATTAAAATGATATATTGAATCCTATAGGTTTATGTTTTAGGGAAATATATTTTACTATAATGATTTTATGATTCCAATGTATTTTTTTATGTAACATCATGGGACATTCAACTGATTATCATTTCAACTAGATATAAAAACATTGTTATTTGAGAATGTAACTAATTCTTGTTCTATTATTGGAAAAAGCTATAGTACATATTAAGGGATTATACTAGATATTAGACTTCTGATTTGCTAGGTTTCTATGTGATTTTTTGGTGATGTTATAATCTCCCCTATCCATGTTTGCAGCGCAGTTTCTACTAGAATAGTGTTATTGTGAGGTAGTTTCTATATATAGTTTACTATATGTATATTCCTTTTTTCCAGTTGATGCTATTGAAGAAGAAAGGATGTGAAATGGGACGCCTTCAAAGGCATTGTTGGTTTACATAATTTTTTATTTTTTTAGATGCAAAGATTATATTTTACAATTATTCCCTTGTATTATCTTTATTTTTTTTTCTATTTTGAAATGGAATCTCTAATATTTTTTGTTTTACATATTCAATAAAAATACTCTATATAATAGTTTTATTTAAAAAAATCCTTTGTTCACAGAACTTATAAAAATTATTGTTATTACTATTATTATTAATATTTTTATTACTCTTATAATTATATTTAGAATAATTATAACAATTATAATAATTTTTTCATTTATTAATATATAAATGAAATCATCCGATGAAATGAAAAGTAGATTAAGAATTTGTTATAGACTAGATCCATCCACAAAACCAGGACTATTATTGTCTCTAAGAAATAATGTGTTAAACCCATGTAACTGGGTGGGATTGGACTCGAGAACATAATATTTTTTATGAAACTCTCATAACATGATTACTTTATAAACCACATATATTGAAGAAGGAATAAATAATTTTTATTATGATCAGACTGTCTGAAAGTATTGTACATGGATTAATATTCTATATTTTCTAATATAATTTTCTTTCCATTCATAATGTTTATAATGACATTGGTCAACATGTGTAATTGATTAAATTAATGAAATGTGATTGTAATTTATATAATTTGAAATTATAATAATTATATATTGAAAACCCCTATGAGATACCTATACTCCTTGAAACCCTTTTAAACTCATAAACCCTTAACAAAAAGAACAGTATCTCCCTACACATTCATAATGACACTGTACAGTTGATCAAAATAACATCTCATCACTGACTCATATGTGATTTCATAGATACAACCTAGAATGGGTAAATTCACTAATTATAAAATTTATAGATACATTTTTTATTATTTATTTCATTTTAGACATATATGAAATAATTTATAAATCAATTCATAGAAATGTGCCACATCCTTCAAATTTAGAATGTATAGCACAACGAATGGTAGAAATTTTATATGCTTCCAAATAATAGTTTAAAACATTCTTAAAACATTCTCTACATTAAAATTTTTGTTAAAAATGTTCCCAAAATTTATTTGGATATGATTTTATGAAGCCTATTTGGATCTAGGATCTTATTTGGTTTTTTCAATACATCGATTACCCATTTCCATTATACATTAATGGGTTCCATTTGTAATATGAATCAAAGTGGGAAACTATTTATCCATTGAATGTTTTTTACCATGTCATTTTTTAATATATTTTTTCTTACTGAAAACAAAATCATATTTTTAGGGGTAAATATGAACAAGAGATACATTATCATTGTGATCGTAAAATAATTTCATATAGAATCTATTATTCAACATGAATCTATGATTAATGATATCTATCATCTCATTTTCAATGCACCAAGCCATAATTAAAAGAGTATGTGAATTAATTTTTTAAATAGTAATATATACAATCTTCAAATCCCAAAGGACCTAATAGTTTAGTAGTTTTGGAAAACCACATTACATTTATTACAGCCATAATACATTGGGAAATGAAATTAAAAACATGATACATATAAAGTGCAAAAACAAAATCCTTGAAGCACATTAAAGGGACTCCTCTTCATAACCTATGGAAAGGAAACATAATAAGGCTGTACTCAAATGCATTACAAGGGCATGTAAAGTGGAAGAAATAATGAATAAATAATGATAAATCAAATTTACAAGGTAAATAATTGATAAAACAAGCCATTCAAATAACTATATAATGCATAAACAATATTTGAATGTATGAAACTAAAAACATATGTTGTTTAATCTATAAACTATGAATGAGATGCATCCATAGATTTTGTCATATGAAAAACTCATGGATAATAGCAATAATAAATGGAATATCTACGAATTAAAAGATTAACTATTGTATTTCCTGTCTTAGTCACATTATAACCTGTACTATCATGATCCATAATCCATAAATTTTAAAACAATAGGTAAAAATAAGTTTAACTTGGGAAAATTTGTTTTCTCATCAGAACCTATCGATTCATTGAGGATATAGATAATGTTTGGGCACCACTGATCATCACAGGTAAAAATAATTCCTTATACCAAATAATAAATTTAGTCAATATAAAATAATCGTTATCAATAATTCATATTGAATAAGAGAAATGAATTTATCAACAATTCCTCAATTAATCAAGTAACCAACCAAGTGAACACCATCTAAAAAAGGGTATAAGGTTTAGGAAATAATAATATAAATCACCCATGAATGTGGATATTTTAATGCATATAATAATGTTATTCTTTCAAGAGAAACTTAAAAATCACAAAAATGGTCAGATTGCGAAGAAAATCATTAAAAATTTTCTTAGAGAGAATATTCATTAAACATTCAAAAGTGTCCCATACCACATTAATTCATTTTGATAATATAATCCATGAATTAAAAAAACTAAATAAAACTTATAAAATCATGAGAATATAATGATTACTGATATAAAAAGTAAATTGAAATCATATGAACCTTATAAAATTGAGTTGGTGTATAAAAACATATATGTATCAGTAGAATGTAAATTAAGAAGATATCCCTTACCATGAGTTATATTTATCACATGTATCATTATATTCCCAAATAATAAACATTTTTAATATATTTAATTATGAAATATTTTCATTTTTATGCTTATATTTACTTAATTTATTACAATGTTTTAAATAACTACTTAATCAACTTAGTTTACATCGGGTATTTCAACTATAATCGGTATATGAGTCAAAAAAAACATGGGTAGATCAACTTCGGTCAAAGTGGTAATTATATACACATATAAATAATAATAATAATGAAATTATTTCAAATTTATTCATCTATTATACTTTTAAAACCAATCATAAATGATGGTTATAAAAATGGACTTCTGTTTTAATGATGGAGACTGTTAGGCATACGTACACATGAGTAACATTCCTATTTTAAAATGATCAATATTGAAATAAGATAAGTTACAATATATCATTAAAAAATGTTAATTATATCATAAATAACATATTATTTAACGATATATACTTATTCATATCTTTATTTGGATTCAAAATTAATTTCATCATGTCGAGGATGCGGTAGTCCATAAATCCATGACCAATGTTGTCACTTTTTATTGTGTGTAAATGTAATAAAAAATTATATATTTTATAGAAACGTAATTATTTCAAGAATATAATCTATATATATATATAATGTTACATATTTTTAATTTAGACAATGATTTATATGTTCTGTGTATAGTGTGAAACAATCTTATTGTTTTGAGAAGGCGGTAGTCCACACTTCCATAAAAGATTTTATATTATTTACAAGAAATAGAAATTATAATGTAATGTTTTATAAAATAATTAATGAATAATAAATGAATAATAAATTTTATTTATAACATATAAAAATATAGTTTCCATCATAATTCCAACACATGAAAGGTGGTAATTGCAAAAAAAAATCATCCTTTTATGAGGTGGTAATTTTCCTAACATGAACATTATGTTTGTTATCAATTACATTGAAATGTGTATAAGTGTAGTTTGAAAAATTTATCTAAAAATTATCATAATATATGATTTTTTTTAAATAAAAATGGGAGTATGATAGTTAATGTGGTGTATAAATGAAATAATACCAAATAGATGGAGTGAATATACCACCTCTTATTAGGGAAACTCCATTTGTTTTTCACCCACATGATTCCATAGATTTAATTATTATAAAAAAGAAAATTCCACTATGAGGGGTTTATGTTGTGAAAATATTTGGGAAGATATTTTTCTATCCATAGTGGCTTGAGAGGTGTGAGGATATTGGTGGACAAGATACCTTTTTATAGTGGAGGAGGATTATCACTCCTGTAAATTTTGGAAATGATAATTACACCAATGTTTTTTTCTATTGAAAGAGGATTCAATAATGGATCAAATTCTAGATAAGGGAGTATAAGGTCGAAATATTTCCATCCAATTAATTTTTTACAAGTATCCAATACTCTTGTTATTATGTATAATTTTTAGTCCATTTTTATGCTATTTTTTATCTTAATCATTGTAATAAATTTTAGTCATTATAATAAATATTTTTGGAAAAACATTAGTTGACATTTTTATAAAATATATTTATTCTCTCTAAAAACATGGAATCAATTTTTTAAGATTCCAATTACATATGTGTTAGAAGTTTTTTTAAAATTAATCGTATATTTGGGATTAAAATATCAGGTTTTAAAGTAAAATTTTCCAAATGTTTTCTATGTTTTATACCAAATTTCAAATTTAAATTGATTCCAATGACCAAAATTGGATTAACTGATAAATAATTTATAAAAAATTTCTTTATCCCAAAATTAAAATATAATTTTATAATATAATGTAATTATAAAAAAATATGCTTTGAATTAAAATAAAATATTTTTCACTATTCAAGAAAAAAATTGATTCAATGTAGAAAAATACCAAACATTATCCCTATGATAATATTAATGTTTTTTTAAAATATAATGTTTATTATAACATATAAAATTTAAAAAACATATTAAAATTAAATTCAAAATAGGTTTACTATTAAAAGGATGAAAAAGCGTCTTTATAAAAAAATATGTTTTTATGTGTAGAATTTGGTCTCTTCTCATCTTATGCTTATAAAATCAATTGAATTAATATCAAAAATATTTGATTGAATATTATATAAATATATAATTAATATCAATCTCTAATCGTAATTAATTTATTTTATTAGGGTAAAATAGATTTTTCGGTGTATAAATATTTCTCTATAAAAACATTCCCCTAATATAAATTTGGCTCTTATGTTGATTTCTAATTTATTTGTAACCTTTGAATTTTGATTTCATTTTTGTAATATATATATTTTAAAAAGGTAGTTAACCATTTTTATGATTTGTAATTAATTCTCTAGGTTTTGTCTTATAATTTTAAATACTAATATTTTAATAATATATTATTGTTTTGTAAAACAAAATCATTCGTGCAACACAAGCCATCGAAAAAACTCGTTGTTGCGTATGCCCTATGATAACTCATTGTCTGTTTAATTGAAAAATATTAAATATATATAATTTCGTTAAAATATTAAATCTTTTATCAATTCTCATTATATTATATTCCATTAAGTTGTTGGTGTTTCCAGTTATATATGTGATCTGACACAATATTCATAATATAGATTTTCGGGGTGTTATATTCTCCCACCATAAATAAATTTCATAATTTCAACATTAACATTATATGATTAATAGATTTATTATTATTTTTATAATAATATTTTCTAAAATATGACAATATAAATAGTGTCATCAGCACATCTTCTTAATAAGATTGAAAGGAATTTATGAAGGTCATGTAAATAGGTTCCCTAGTATGAGTACTTAGTTGGGAAAAGAAATCATGGATAAAGAAGAAAAATACAACAATCATGTTCTGATAGGGAGTTCTAGAGAACAAGTTTAGATGGTTTTTTTTATCCCAATACTATAAACCAAAGGTGTGAATAAAGGTCAATGATATCATTAAAAATTATGATAATTGGATAAAAAATTCAAGACCATTTTTCCTTATAGTTGAGAAATATTTTCACTATATATACATAAACACAATCTAATAATTTATTTGGTCCTTAGACTATTTCTATTTTAAATTATAGAATAAGATTATTTTTATAGTGAAGTAACACATCAAACAATTTCATATATGGTAAACATTTCCTAACGATTATACTTTAACAATTTAGAAACAATGTCACTGAATTTACAAAAAGAATTTATCAATAGTCATAATTCATTATTATGTAGATCTTTAATCACCACATTACAAATACGTGAACACCTATATCACTTATTATCTTGATATATGGTAAAAAATTTAATTTCCCTAAAACATTATTGGAAACATGGATTCTTCCTCATTCTATAAGAAACACACATGTTATTAGATGTATTCCTTAAATGAAAAAGTGTTTTAAGATCCATCAATTATAGAATAACCCATTTTTTTAATAAATTAATAGTTGGTTCCAAGGTAGTTGGAAATTATCTAATTCATGATACCTAAAAGAGTTATTTAATTATCTGATCATTATTTTATTAACCATATGAATATATTAAGGGTTATCTTTCCCTTCAATATATATATTGCATAAAGTATTACATTATACTGAATAACTTTTCTTAGTACCATTCAGTATATTATCTCAAATCCTTGATGAACTATTATTTCAGTAAAATCCATATATATTCCATAATACATATAAACATGACATAATCCAAGACAAACATTTATAAAAAATTTCAATCATCTATATAAAGGATAAGATTAATAATTTCACTTTGGTTGTATTAATAACATATGATTGACCTTGATCCCATAACTACTTCTATAGAAGGAATTCTTCACACTTAGGGTATTCGATTGCATAGTACCCCATCTATTCATAGTTGAAAAAATTAATATTAGTGTCTTACTTCATCCCCATTAATTAATTTTTCTACATACCATTCTCCCCACACTTAAAAAATACTCTAGATCAATTCAATCATTTCCCAAGTTGTTTCTTTCCATAGTTATCACATGTTGTAAAATCCTTTCTCTCATTTCCTTCTTTGACTCATACAATTTTTCATGGTTCTAAGATGACCTCTTGTATCCTTTCATTACTTTTAATATACTGATTCTAAAAAACTAATTATCATTATTGATTGAACATAAAACTATTTCATAATATGATGAAAAATTTTGGGTGACCATCTCCCTTTAGATATTTCTCTTCATACCTTAAAAAAGGTTAATATTGCAATTTTTGTTCCATAAAAAATCCATTTCATACCTTTCTATCATTGTAATGGTATCCTCATTCTCTATAATACACTCTTACTCATTTTTCTTTTAACTAAGTAACTTTAACTTCATATTGGTTAATTGATCATGAGGGAAGTATTTATTGAAGAAGGTATCCTTAAAATCCATCAATTACATGAGTTCTGTTTCATTTTATATCCATGTTTTATGGATCATGTACCAACTTTGATCTGCACCACCTTTTAGAACATACACCATAGGTGAAACCCAATCTTTTTCACAAAATTTTAATGTCATAAATATCATATCCATAGACAGAATTCATTTCTCATCCACCATTGGATGAATTTTCCTAGTAAATGATGGGGGATCTATATCATAATAAAATCCAACATAGGAAATTCTCTCTACGATATTGTTTTCCCTATTTAGGAAAAGTTATTTTTCAAAAACTGATTAAGCATCCCTAATATTTAAATAACATTATAAAGTCCAATGCCATTTATATTGGCATCCTCAGTAGGGAAATATCTACATTTTTTATGAGTTTTGATAAAATTCTTCAATATATAAACCATTTCGTAACAACGAAATATACTAGATTTTCCTATAAAATTATGAACATTGTATAAATAAGAAATATCAATTAACACATAATCTAAATTAGAAAAAATTATGCATAGTTAATAACATAATAATAAACATGTCTCATTTGGGGATACCTTTTCATTTAAACAAGTCATAATAATTTGTAAATTAAATGATAATTATGATAATTTTATCCCCCATGAGTGTAAAACTCAGAGTGTAGTAAGAATCATTGTTGTGTAACAGGTTATGTCGAGTCCAGAAAGACACACATTTTTGGAGTTTTCACTCCTAGTTTCATCTATTCCAGAACCATGTCCACATGTATTATCCATATAAGTTTATATTTCTTGTAATACACACATAATATATTGTTTTCCAATGTTATAGGATTCTCTTCTATAATTATCCTCTATGTCTATCTTAGGGTTGTGATCCATAATCTATGTTTTCATAATCTAGTTTTCAATTATTCTACAAAACATACTATGATACCAAGTATAACACCTGCACCCTAGAATGTCTTGAGCTAGTGAATGACTTTATTTCATTAGTATCTAAGTAAGCTTTAAATCCCTAGGGACTGAAAAATTTAGTAATTTTGGAAAACCAGACTATATTCATAATAACAATACTAAATATTTAATATAAAATAAAAAATGATAGATAATAAATTGAAATAAACAGCACCCATGAAACTAATTAAATGGATTCCTCTTCATAAATGATGTAATGGAAACATAATTTGGGTGAGATCAAATACTCTGTATGGGTAATTATATAAGAAGAAATAATGAATAAATGAGATAAAATAAACATGTAAAGGTAAATAGATGTTAACGAATTCCACTAAAATAACATGTTAAGGCATTAAAAATATGGAAAGGTAATAAACTAAAAACACATTTCAGGTAATCAATAAAGTAATAATAAAATAAATTGATATGTTTTATCATATGAAGACTTCATGTATAATAAAAATTATATTTATAATATCTATAAATAAAATTCAAAATTATTGGACTTGAGGACTAAGTAATATGTGAAACTATACTTTCATTATCCAACCTCCAGACAGTTTAAAACCATAGGTATAAATTTATTCAATTTTCCCATGTTAACTGTCTAATGAAAACATATCTATCTATAGAGGATCTATATAATATCGAGGAACTACCCATGATTTCATGTTCAAATAATTCCTCATATCAAAAAAATAATTTAATCAATAGGAAATTTATCTTATCAACTATCCATATAAAATAAAGGATACATATTTACCAATAATTCTCACGTTGATCAAATAAACATCAAAGTCAACTTCATATGAATCACTTTAATAAGGTCTAGGAAAAAACAATATCCACCGACCAATATTTTTCATTTTGAAATTATAACAACATGGTTATTTTGTCAATATAACGATAAAAATAAAAGAGAAATTGATATTACAAAGATAATCAATAAAATCATTCTTGAGGTGAATAATCTTTAAACATTGAAAAGTGTCCCATAGCACTTTGAAACATTTGAATCCTATCTATGTTAATAAACAACAATATGTCTTACATATAATATCATGAGTATATTAAAATTCCTGGTATAACATGTTAATGGGTTGTATATGAACTATGTAAAATTGATTTTGTGCGTAACAACATATAAGTCTCAATAGAATGTAAATGGAGATAAAATCATTTACCTTGAGAACAACTTGTCACATGTGTATTTATATTCCTAAATAATAAAATTATGTTATTTATTTACTTTTGGAGATTAAATTTGAAGTTTATTATATCTTTTACTTTACTTACTATAATTTTTTAAACAACAACATAATCAACTAAGTTTTCATTGAGTGTTTTCAACATATTGCTTTTATGTGTCAAAAGTGACATTTGTAGATCGAATATGGTCAACGGATAATTATATAAACATATATATATTAATAATCATGTAATAATTATAATATTTAAATAAATATTAAACTTTTACGCCAATCAAGAATAATGTTAATGAAAAATGAACCAATATTATAATGATGTTGACGGTAGGACGTACATAGGCAGGCGTAACATTCCCATTTTTTGATTATCTTAATGGAAGGAAGATAAGTAAAAATATATATTTCATTATGATAATCATATCATAAATACAATTTTATTTAATCATATATAATTATATATATGATTCTTTTGATGTTATGTGAATCAAATCGTGTCGAGGAGTTGGGAGTCCTTATATCTTCGACTTACACTATCGCGTTTTAGTGTGTGAAAAGGGATATAAATAAAATGATATATTTTACATAAATTTAATTATATAACGAATATAATATATAAGTATTTTATGATACATATTTTCAATTAAGACCATATTTTATACAGTTCAGGTATAGTGTGAACGAATCACATCGCTTTTAGGAAGTGGTACTCCACATTTCTACAAACGATGTTATCGTAATTAAGCAAAATTCGATGTAAAGTGGTATGTGTTATAAAATAACCCAATAAGAATAAAGATATAATAATAAAAATATTTATTATATATAAATATAGTTTAAATAAGAATTCTCAAACCTAAAACTAGTAATGGAAAACAAACAATCATTGTTTTGTGATGTGGTAGTTCACCGTACACAAATAGTGTGTTTGTTTCTCATTTGATGGACAATAATTGGTAAAAATATATAATAAAAAAAATATCAATATATTTTTGATACATTTTTATATATTCATGGAATAAATTTAATTTATGGTCTGAATAAATTAAATTAAATTAATGATCTTTAGGGAATATGTTACCTCTTCTTCGGGTGACACCTTTTGATTTGAACCAAAGTAATTCATTGGTTTCCTTTCTGACCAAGCTGAGGAATATAGGATTAGGGTAGGGTTTTTGAGGAGCTATTTAGGTAGATATTGGTGAAGAAAAATTTCCTTGATATTTGTGACAATGTGAAAGGAGAGGAGTACATTTTATAGTGGATGAGGAGCAACACACTTGTAAATTTTCGAAAAGAAAATTCCACCCATGATTTTAACATATAAAGAGGATAAAATATTGGAATGGATTAGATTCATAGTAGAACAAGTTATATTTTGGGTCATCCAATGTCTTATTCATTATTATCTAGCTCATTTGGGCCTTTTTTTTAGGTTTTAATCCTTTTAAGCTAATTTTTTTATTAATCATTGTAATTAATATTAATTACATTCGTTAATATTTTTGTTAAAAAAACAATTTTACATTATTTAACATTATATATTATTATTATTTAAAATATTTAGTACATATTTAAATATTTCAATTACATAATTCATATAAATTAATTTCAAATTAATCAAGAAGTTGGGATAACAATAGGGGGTTTTAATGTAAAAACACTCAAATGATAGCTATGTTTTTATACCCAATTTCAAAGTGAAATTGATTACAATTACCTAAAATATATTAATTGATAAATTATCTATATATTAATACCTTATAACTAAATTAAAATATAATATAACAACATAATATAATTTTGAAAAAGTTGTTTTGAATTAAAAATAATTATTTTTCACTATTCATTAAAGAAATAAAATTCACATCAGAATACCAAAATTTCGCCCATTTTTTTATGTTAATATTTTAAATATGATGTAAATTTTTATATACAATTTTTTTTTAATGTTTCAAACATTTGTTTTAAATCTGTTCTCTATTAAAAGGTGGTATAATTACCCTTATAAAAATATAATTTTTATGTGTAATGTTGGGTTTGTTATCTTCTTATGGCTATAAAATAAATTAGATGAATAAAAAAACTAATCAATATATATATAATATATATATATAACATTATTATCACTAACTAATTGTAATTAATTTAATTTATTCGGGTGAAATAACTTTGTGGTCATAAAAATAGATTTTTATAAAAGCATTCCTTTTACATTCAATTTGTTAAATTATTCACTTCTAATTAATTTGCGACCTATAAATTAATTTTCTATTTGAATAAACCATGTATTTTAATAATATTTTTAACCAATTTTGTAATTAATTATTTAATGGCTAAGTTAATCTTATTATATTATATAATAATATTTTAATAATATGTTGTTATTCAGTAAAACATGGTCTTGCATGTAACATAATCCATTGACGAAATACATTATTTCGTGCGACATACGCTATATCAGCATTACATGAATTTTATTATTTATAATATAATGAATTTATTTTAAACATTAATAATATTATAAACTCATAGTATATTATATTACCTTATCAGATTTGGGTTTCATGTCATACACTATATCAAAAACTATATTCCTACTCTAGATTTTCATGGTGTTACATCATTACCATAAAAATGTAGGGGTATCTTGGTTACCATGGAAACAAAAAATTATTAAATAAATTAAATGGATTCCCCATGGCATAAGTTTTTATGTTCAATACTGGTGGAGCCTCAATTGCAGCTCCAAAACCTACATTATGTGGTACTGTTCTAAAAAATAATAGAGGTTTAAATAAATTTAAAATGGTGAAGTTCCTTATAAATTTTTAATTTTATTAAAACGAGTTATTATACATTTTCCATTATCTTGAATTTTCAAATATTTTTTTTTGGAATCATCTATGTATAATAAGATTCTCAACTAATGTTGCCAAGGCCATAAAAACTAGAATATGCCTCATTTGATGAATGATTAGTATCAATTGTATTCTATATAAAATATATTTTGAGGGATTGTTTCACATAATATTACATATATAGAAGGACATAAACATAGTTACTGATTCACAGTCAATGAATGTATTCTATAGTTATTCTTCTAACTAGTATTTAAAATTTCGGTATAAGTTCATTGATCTTAAAAATAACAATGTGAATGGAAATTCGAACTCATGTTCCCACTATTATTCTTTTTAGACATTATATATTCATTTATAACTTAATATGTACACCCATATTTGTTTTATTATTATTTTATTATTATTATTATTATTACTATCTATGGTAAGACTTGGGTAATAATATTAGAAACACTTGATTTGAGACCCTATAAAAGGAATATTTTCATTGATATTGTTGCAGTTCATTAGGATGGAATGATATATAAATAATTTTAAAAATTATGGATAATATAGTGGGAAATATAATAGGGTGGTACTATAGTTACATGGTACTATAGAAGTAGGGAACTTGTTGTACAATTTAATGATAGGGACTTTGAGCAAATAAATTATTGAGACTTTGGTATATTCAATATATATTTGTCATTAAACTCTAAATTGGGTCTACCCATATAGGGGAATGTGGTCATCCCTAGTTGATCCCATTGGTGTGAGTTTTTTCAACTTTATACTTATAACCTCAAAGATATCAATATTAACATCATAATGCAAGTGGGTCACTCAATGATGTAATCAAATCAACGGTAATAGTAAAAATCTAGGAAAAATGTTTTAAGTAATGGAAATTTCACTTTTTTAGTATGTGGGTTAGGTACTCTAAGTCACAAATCATTACCAAACTCTATTTTCCACATATAAATTCTTATTGTCTCCAAATAATAAATCAAACCATAAATGAATCATATGATACCACATTATAACATCCAGGACTCAGATGCCATTTAATGGTTCCCCTTGCCTGGTGGGTCACACTCCCTCAAGAGCATCTCCCTAAACACCAGAGTCTACCGACTTCTATTGAGTCATATGTGTATTAGTCGGTTGGATATTCCCCCATAAACAGAGTATAAAAATGTGGAATTACTATAATATAAACATTATAGAAGCTGATAAAACCAGAATAAAATTTATAAATAAACAAGACATGATTATATAAATAAAAAAAATGTGTATAATGAAAAAGATGATGATGCATGTCTCTACAATGTAGTAAAAATATGTAAATTTATGTATGATAAAATACATTTGTACAAATTAAAAAAAATACCATGTAGTGAAATTTCCAAATAGAATCATGAGCCTCAACTGGATCTCAATCTCCCATAAATATAAGCATTGCAGAAAATCAACCATTAAACTGTGGTAGTTTCCCCAGTCCCTATCTGAATCCAAATAGTCACATTAGGAACCCAACGGTGCCCTGAATCTATTGTTATATTCAATTACAGTAATAAACCACCAAATTATTTAAAAAATATAGGATATCCAATATAATAATTAAAACAATGTGCATTTTGTTTGGTAGGATATATGAAAGTACATATCCAATGGAAGAGGTATGACAAGAAAGTTATTTTACATATCTATACATGGCTCCGTGAAAAACAAGTTCTAGATCTATAATAAGGTATACCTAAAAAACAAGTTTAGATAGTATCAATTAAATTATGACCTTTTAGTATAGTGATGCTTCAATGTAACCACAATAGACTTGTTCGAAAAACTATACCATATTTCCAATGGTTGTGTCATATAGTCATGTGTTAGGCTATAATGGTCCAGATCCAAGTTGTAGAATTCCATGTCATCTTCATCATGTCCTTGGAGAATCTCTATGGAAACTCGATTAGGATAGAATTTGGTTACAATGATAATTTCACTAGAAAATGTCCAATGTGAGCCCAAAAAAATAGATTTAGTGTGTTTCAAGGCCTAAGGCCTCCCATAGAATCAATACCTAAGGATAAACATTATCAAAGGTGTCCACTACTATGTTAATATCCAATGAATGACATCCAAGTCATATAAATGTAATAAATTACCATAATATAAAAATGAAGGTGTCAATTACAATTTCACATAAATCTCATTTAATTCATTATTCAATTCCATTTCCATTACATACCATGATTTTCCCACTCATTATTTACAATTCACATTCAATAAATCAATGATCATACCAACTCATTCAGTTTATTCCATTTAAACCATAGAATCAATTCAAAATCCATGTGTATCATCCCATGTAAAGGAAGAAATCTTATCTCATAAATGGGAAATTTGATTTCATTTGACTAATCACGGGCTTCCTCTAACCAGGAATGCTCAAAACACACCACGTGGGTGGATCAAAAATATAATTGGAAAAAGGGAACATCTCGTGGGTTGTCATGGTTGGGTAATAACCACCAATGTGACTTAAAGATACCTAAGGTATTCCCTTTTAATTCCCAAAAAAATTAATTTAATTGTTCAATTTAAATTCAGGGTCATGGTGGAAAGTCTGGATGGTGGAAAAATTTATTCCAACCTAATAAAGAACAAAAACCAATAAGAAAAATATAAACCACGACCATATCTTCATAGAATATTTCTCATCTAGTGTCAACTCATTCATTAATATAGATTAGGTGAAAAATTAAGAACTAATGAATTACCAAAAAATAGGGCATATAACCTTTCACCTAAAAAGTGCATCCAATACCTAGTAAAATGAAGAATAACGAATATCTATTTGGGAACTAACTTTTGTGGATCAAACGAGACTGTCAGTGATTGAATTAGTGGTCATTGTGAGATTATATCATGATTTTTATAATATTAACCAAATGGATCATGTGAAATTTTAGTTGTTTTCCAACATGAATAATAGAAAAAAAAATTATGTTTATTGAATTAATAAGGGAAAATGGTATTTCACAAAAAATTAAAGGGTCACATGGTTTTCCCTCATGAATTGGCAAAAATATTCACCAACTATGAAAGCATATATATAGGGAAGGTCACATCAAAATGTTTTTCTTCACAGTTTGACTAACCATGGGAAAACCATGCAAAACCCCACTAACAAAATCACATACATTCCTACATTTTCATGTGAAAAAATATCATGTTTTATTCTAACCTTGTGAGCTTCCCCTTCTCTCTGTCAATGTGTCACATGTTTTTTAGACTGTGTGCCATGCCCCAGATGATTTATACTAACCATAATCTAGGCCTTTTTTTACCCAAAATCTAGGTTTCAGGCTCTGAACAATCCTTGAAAACCCCCCAAAACACCACTGATAAAATTGGGTACCCACAATAGGTCAAAATAAAAATTTAAACCAAAAAAAAGGATGTGTACCTTGTGTGAAATACTATGTTCATAAAAATTAAATACTACCTACCATTATACCCTATATGGAGATAAACCAAAATAACTATTAACATAGATGGATGATTCTATATATTTACCACCTCAACATGATTTTCACATTCAAATATTAAAATTGCACTATTAGAGTCACCTTATGTAATAAATTGATCTAGGCCAATGGGACCAGTGATGATGTCAATTCCATCACCACTATCATCAAAAATATGTAAAGGGATTACTTCAAAAATGAATAAAAATTCAGGTTGAATATTTTCTTTCACATTAAAAACATTTTTTTCAAAGATTCTCATATATACATTTCATCAATAGAAAGAGTTTGAGTCATGTTAATAAGTCAAAATCCATAACCATCAATAAATGTTCTCTTTAATAAATTAAAAAATCCTTATTTTCATTATTGTGACTCAACCATGAGAGTAATAACACAATATTTTTATTTTATCAATGTCTTCATAAAAAATATACATTTTGAAATCGAGGTCTACAATAAAATAAACTAGAATAAAAATCAGTTGTGTCAATTTTCATAACACCATCATGATTCATTCTTATTGTTATTGGTCCTTCCATGATAATTAATCTCTACCCATTGATCATAATTGATTTATATTAACGAGCCAAGGAATAATGAGAAATATCTAATGTTCTTATTTCCTAAGAGAAAGAGTAATCATGATTACACTATAACAAAAATATAAATGAATATTAAACGTAATTAAATATTTATATTATTAATTTTATGTAGGAATACTTCATCCTTCAATCTAAACCAAGTAAGAATATATTTTATATGAAAAGTGCCCCTTCATCTCAATGATAAATAATGTTTCTTTCTATTTAGGATTTTTTGTACTCGCATTCAAATAGTTGAAATATATTAATAGATATGTAAAATAAAATTATATTATATAGTAATTAAATATTCTATTTTCTTACATTATGTAGTCACCGAACTAATAACTATTAAACTAAACTATGAAATGTACCACCACTCTTTATTCAAAGGTTAATGTGGTCAATGTATATAATAGGAAAAATAACCTATTTTTGGGAAATGATGGAAAATAATGTTTATTTTTTTTATACTGGTCTTCTTCATTTCTCATTGGTCTATTTCCTCTCATTGTCAGATCCAAAAAATATATTGAATATTAATCCATACATTCTTGATCCATGTATTATTTCATAATAGAACCATTGGGTTGATTCTTGTTCCAGACCTCAAACATCAATGTGTACATCATTTATTCAGTTTGATACATCCAATGAAAATAAAAAAAAATCATCCAAGAAGTATTTTAGTTCGAATATAGAAAAATAGATGTAGTAATCATGTGAAAAATGACAGAGGTAATATTTTTCTCTATCTCATAAAAAATAATGATGCATGTTCTAAATTTCTTGAAAATAATCATTTGGGCATCCTATTAGCACAAATATCTCTATGAAAATGGCAAAATAAAATAATTGAAACACTTACTTAATCTGGTAGAAGATGAAAGATTTCTATTGGGATAAACTCATATAGAAGGATGTGATAATCATGAGTCTTAAAATATATCATATTCTAATCTCTTATGATTACCCATTTTGATATGATTATTGATTATCCATAAGAAAATTTAATATTATCTAGTTCTTACACAAATTTATTTTTTCCCTCTACGAGTCATCAATCAAAATTAAAATTGAATTTTACATTAATATTCATAGAGACACATAGGATTCAATTATATAATGATTCCTCGATCCACCATGTCAATCTGAGAACATAAATCAACTTTTTAAATCCTCGTGATATATTAAATAATTTAAATAATCAATTTAAATATATTCTTTTCAATTTGAATTATGTATAATAAAATAACATGAATAATTGTTTGACCAATAAGGAATCAAAAGGAAGATACTCCTCTTATTTTAATTAAATATGGTTTCAGGGGATGCATTCATCCTCCCTCTATATTTAGTCATACCCTTCCCAAATAAAAAACAAAAATCTTTAATGTCATTAAGAAGATAATTTCCAAACATAAGTTGAGGTGGATTATTGGTCACCATGGTATTTTCAAATTTTCAACGATTATTCCATTATGTATTATCTATTTGGAATAATTTTTATATCCCATAAAACTAGAGTTATATTGATATTTAATTAATATGGATCGTTTATTATTCATACAATAATAACATGATAATTTTCCTTTAAGTATCCATCCATACATCATTTTATAAGAAGAAAAATCATTGATCATCTGCATAAGAACATAATAAATTTTAAATATGTCATTAAAAAATGCATCATATATTCAAAAATCTACATTCCAAAGATGAATAATGTCTATTATTAAATTTTTAATGTATAAATTTATATCATTACTAATATCTAAAAGTCTAGATATTATAATACTCATGAAAGTGAATGGTTTTGTGTAAAAATCAATAGAGGAAATTTATAAATGTTATTGAAAAGTTTCCTAGTTCTATGAGAAGAAAGAATCTTCCCAAACTAATTAATCATTCAAATGTTATATTAAGCCTCATATTACCCTTTTCATCTTCAAAATCAAGATATCAAGCATCAAATGTATTCCATGAAAATACTTTTATAGGATGAACCGACATCATTGTCATTCATTCTATTGATATAATTCCATAGAATTTTATTGATATTTTATATTTGATTTGATTATTATTGATGGTTGATTTTTTATACATCCCTAAATAGTATTATTTATTAGTTATTATGATTTTTCATTTATTATCCAAAAATGATATTATATGAATCCTATTACACTCTGACATGAGGACACATTCTCTCCATGGGCACACCCTACAATCGCTCTACTATTCGGAAGCCTCTAACATTGGGGTGGTTCACATGATGCCTTATGGCCAATCAGGTTTTGGGAACCATTATGCGGTACCTAGGTTGGGTCATCATAATGAATTTAATTTATAGGGAACTAGTTATTATTATCTATTTTATATTTTCATTTTCATTATTATCTCATGATTTATTATGATTTTAGTTTATGTATATTATAGAATTGTTTTTGGTTATATATTTATACTATATTGTTTATTCTCATTTTATAATCACTTATTATCTTTGATTATCGTCTCCTTTGGTTACCATTACTGAGGGTTAGACCACACCACTTCATGTGTTTCCATTTCCATAGGTTGTGAAGGGATTTATTACACATGATATATCCAATAGAATATATTATGACAAGAACGTGTGGGAATATTGAAGTCGTATTATAGATTAAGTAGTTAAATATGTTGTGGAAATGTGTGGATATAATTTCATGGAAATTATTTTTTAAATTTTCTTTCTATGTATATAAAACTCAAAACATAAAATTTTGTTTCAATTTCTATGACTGAATATTTTTTAGTGATTTTTAATCATTTTTTTTAAATTTGGTTGCATCAATTCATTTCAAATCCATTATATAAAGAAAGAATTTATGATCATTGGATTCCATGAATAAGGGTATTGAACATCACATTTGGTAAAGAAGGAGGGTTTAAGGATAGAATGTTCATGAATGATAATTAAATGGTTTAAAAGTTATACTTGATATTAATTTCAATGATATAGGAAACCCTATTCTTTAGATAATGAAATGTTCAATATATTAAGTATTATTAGAATAATAAATTTTATGAAAAGAAATTATTGTAAGACTAATGGATAAGTCTAAGTGGATGATAACAACATGATGTTTTGGAAATGTAGATATTTGGTGGTTCTTATAGTAATTACATCCTTCCCTAGATACAAAAAAGGGATGTAGGTTTGGGAATTTATGTAATGAGGGGTAATATGACTAAAACAAGAGGATTAGGTATTAACACAATCATCATCTTGTTCACATAAAATAGTCCTAAATTCTAATTGGGGTTGACACTACCATAGTATATTATTTGTTTTAATACATTCAATGTAAAATCGATAATGACTGATTTATTATTGATGTTAACTAATTATGTAAGATAAACTAATTGAAAAATTTCCATGTTAAACTATGGATTAAAAAATTAGAGTAGTTGGTTAAATTGATGGTATCATATATTAATATTACGTTGTCATAGGGGAATATGTATTTTTATTTATTAATTAATTTTCATATATTGGATATTATCATAACCATTATTTTACAATTAAGTTGGAAAAATATCATGAGGATGAAGCTAAGAGTCATTTTTATCTAGAAACCACAATTATTTATAAATAAATATGGGAATATACATAAATAGTGGAGAGTATTATTATTCTTAAAACATAGTAGAAAATGGTATTATCATAATCTCACATAATTTTGTTAGGATGATATATGAAAATAAATTTAATCTAGATACTCTTGGAATGTTTTATTATTGAATAGAGATAATATTTTAGAATATTATATATGTTATGATGATTATAGGAAACATTTAGGTATTTTTATCTCATGGTTTCACATTAATGTTTTTTTAAATATATATTAAATGATATCAACTACCTTGAAATGTTATATTATGAAAAGTTTATATTAAATCTAGGATAAATATTGAAGAACAACTAATATAAGTGGGAATAACACTTATGTTCATCATATTATCGATTTTGAGATAATAAAGGGTGTAGTGATTTTGAAAAATTAATATATATATTAGTGGTAACCTTGGGATTGATAATTGATTCATTATATGTTGGGTGATGTTCATTTAAGGTAAGGGGATGTGGAGCATAAGATGATGGTCTGGGAATTTAAAACATTTTTCACCACTAGAGCAATGTAACATTGTCAACACCAGTGATCTCATCTCGCTGTGGTCTGAGGACCACCTATGGTTTAAAGGAAGTAAAAAATTAAACTTAACTTATACCTCATTTGGATCAAGAATGAGAAAGCCTATCACATAGTGATGGAATTAATTTCTCAAAACTCTGATGTTAAAACCATCTAGATCATCCACACATGCCTCTTGAATATACTCGTTCACCATTTGTCAGAATATATGTGCTAGCACAGAACTCCAACAAACACTTCAATGCAGTGATGATCAACACTAGCCATTATAGTTGATCAAATTTGACTAAACTAGAATCACAATATTTGTTGAGATAATCTATCTCTACGAATTAAGAAGATAAGGAGAATCTCAGACTTCCAACAGATGAATAATCATACGGAGAAGATCTGCAATCATAATATATAATGGAAATATATAATTCCTAGTTTGGGTTCCCGAACCCTGTGTAATAAACAGCCACTATATTAATATTATAAATAATTATTTATATTTTCTCATTATTCTATAATATATATTATTTGATAATCATCGGTCATTAACTCGAATCACATCTTCTAATAATATTAAGTAAAAATGGGATGTTACATTAATATCTATTCGAATAATATTTATCCTTGTATTTACATAGGAACAGTTTAGTATTTTTTATAAATAAATTCAACCCAACTATTCCATACATGAATAATAATGGATTTATTTATATCATCTTGATCCATGGAACATGGATAATACCAGGACCCAGGGTGGGGCCACCAAGTTCTATATTTATATTCAACATAATAGAGATGATTCTCAAAATTCTATTATTTGTGAGAATCTAGGACCTTATCTCAATAACAGTAAATAATATTCATAGACCCATAGTGGGATATATAACCACATCTAATCCACTAATGAGATAAAGAAAAATTCAATGTAACGACTACCTTCTTGAGAACACAGTTTTTGTAGTATAATCTCTTATTCATTGATATCTCATAAAGAAAGAAGCACAATTATGTCATCATCCATTTTTTCGTTATTATTTTTTAATATTTTAGAAAGGACATACCTTCAAATACCCGGGCCATAGATTTTATTTAAGTAATTCCATCCTAATCAACTAGAACCGAGATATCTCTTTCTCAACTATGAAGTGAAAATTCTTATCCTGATCATTCAATCAATACCATGTCACCAATGACGTACCCAACCCAAAATACCTCTCCACACATCACTTAAATGCTTTTTATATTGTATCAAATTACGCAATCAAATTACTTACATTGTTAATGATCTCAATTCAGGAGACAATTAATCTAGTTTGTTCATAGGAACAACCTATGACACCTGAAATATTGGGTTGTTACTTTTACGGAGTTTTCCCTCATGATCTCAACTACTAGAGATCACAACGTTTGAAGTTCATGAGAAGAATTCACAATGACTATGATCCCATAGCACCCGATAGTTGCACATCATCTATGTTCTTTCAGAATAATATAACTGAACTAAATGACATAACATTAAGATAAAATTCATAGTATCTCTAGGTTCTAATTATATATCCAGATCTCCAATAATCCTTTGATATGAAAGGTAATATAAGGGCATTATGATAAACACAATGGATGAAGAAGTATCATCATAGTTATGGAAATCTAAACATAATTATATTTAACAATGAGTATACCAGTTTTGGTAATCAATGTACAACACATTTAGGGTCTAGGTAACCAACATTCAACACTCCCGCATGAAATTGATCCATCTGCATACATGTATCTATCCAATAGCCATCACATGAGAATCCTACTTCTGCTGAGAGATGGATTATTCAAGGGGTATTCCATGTGTTCTTTGTGGCTACTCTATTAACTCTGACTTCACCTATCTGAGTAAAATCCCTCAATAGGTGAAACTTATGAAGTATATTTTTTGTCTTATGGTGAGACTTGACCTCATTGGAAATCACCACAAGAGTAGTATTATAACAATAAACTAGAATAGGGTTTAAACTACTAGGAAGAACACCAATATTTGAGACAAATATGCATATATATACTTTTACTATTCCTTATTCGAAGCCGATATATACTCATATTCTACTGTAGAATTGGGGACCAAAAATTATTCGATCTTCTCCACTTCACATAACCATTATTTAGGAAAAAGCTATATCATGATTAAAATTTCATAACATCATGATATTTTTGGAAACTAGCATCAATTTATACTCCCAATACCAGTTCATCATTTCCTCCATACACTAGGAACATATCCTTTGTATGCCTCAAGTAATTCAGGATAGTTTAAATAGATGCCTAGTGCAGATCACCTTGATTAGCTTCATATCTTCCCACCATGCTAAAAGCAATAGAAACATCAAACCTAGTTCATAACATGGAATACATTATCTAACCTATTAACAAGGAATAATGGATTCTACTCATTCTGTCAATATCCTCATGTGTTTGTTGACATATTTTCTTATAGAAGTTTTTACCATGTGATATTGGCAAAAACCATCTCCTGGATTGTTCCATATGATACCTTTTGATAACCTTGTAAATTTATGAACATTGGATTATCCCAATCATCCTTTGAGTTCTTTATTGATATATATTGAAATCTAAATTGAAGGATGTTTCACTGAATTCATTCATGGAGAAGAATTCATTTAACCAAGTCATAACTAATTGCAATACTTCCACATCATTTCACATAATTAATATTCCATCAATATATAATATAATAAAAATGATGGAATTCACATCAACCTTCATATAGGCATAATTATCTATTTTATTATTGAATAAAAAAAATTCTCTTATGGCCTCATCAACACAATCATTTTATGATTATGATGCTTGCGTCAATCCATAAATGGAATTTAAATTGTTTCCAACATATTGTTATTATTTGACATGAAAAACCCTTTGGGTTGATTCATATAGATGACTTTAAACTAAAATCCCTTTAGAAAATTTGTTTTGAAATACATTTTCTGAATATCATAATGATGAATGACTTCTTTTTAATGAAATAATGTATTGGATTTTAGCATTGCCACTAGTGAAAATGTATCATCATATTCGATGGATTGAAGTTTCTTGAGACCCTTTTGAACTAGTTTGATTTATAGCTATTAAATATACCATACATATCTAGCATTTTCATGAATACATGTTTTCACCCAATGGGTTGTAAATCAACAAGAGGGTCTACCAAAATCCAACCATGATTTTTTTTGGAATCCATCTCAGAATGTATGTCATCGTTTAATTTTTTAGCTTATTTGTCGTATACTTATCCTTTATAGGTTACTGGTTCATTATCCTCAAGGAGTGATGTTCCACATGACTCAGTGACAAGAAACCCATAATTATCTAGTTCTCGAACCTCTGGAGTATTCTTAAATAGTATTTGTTTCTTGGGAACCACTTCATCTTCCAGTTGCTCTTATGGATATTGTTCCAATATCAACTCTTCTTCATCTGGATCATTAACTTCATCAAAATTTATCTTGATCCTACTATTTACAATGGAAATTTTTTCCCTTGATAGAAATATATAATTTATTTCCCCAAAAACATTTCCATATAAATTGTTTTATAGGTACTATCCTTCTGTTTCCATAGGATAACCTATAGAGATGCGCATTGTACATCTGGATGCTATTTTTTACATGGTATATCCTGGAAAAAAGACTCACATCCCCATACCCATATGCGTGATAGATTGGATTTTATTCCACACCATAACTCATTATAATCTAATCTAAAAATTTAGTTGCAACTCGGTTAAGGTTATATAACATTGTCTGGAAAGAGTATCCCCAAAAGGATAAAGAAAGAGTTGTTTAATTCATCATTGATCTGACCATATCTAGAAAGGTCATATTCCCTATTTCAGTAACACTATTCGACTATGGTTTATAATTAGTGGTGAATTGGGATATTATCCCACACTACTTCATGTTATCAATGAATGATTGATTATGATACTATTCATTGTGGTCTAAACGGAGTGCATTTATTTTCATACCAAGATGGTTTACTACTTCATTATTATATTCTTTAAACACCTAAAAGGAATATGATGTATAAAACATTAAATAAGATATAATTGTACCTAATGTAGTCATTCATACAAGTAATGATTTCTAAAAACCCACCCATTTCCTCAATTGGAAATGGACCACATACATCAGTATGAGTTTATTTGACTAACTGATTCTCTCTATATCCCTACACATGGAAGGGTTATTTGGTCATTTACCCTTGTATGAAAACTTGACATACATCCAAGTTTTTAAACATTAACGAGTCTAAATACCCTACATGATTTTATTTCTGTAATCTCATCTCATTTTCATGACCTAGCCTATATTGCTATAGGCAGGTGATAAAAGAGTCTCCCTCCCTTGTTTTGTCATTAATTGTCATTTCTGGGTTTTCAAGATCAAGTATATATAATCCATTTTTTAGATGGGTCATACCATAACACATATTATCCTTATCAATTAGGCTACATATATTTTGGAACCTGAAATAAAATCCCATAATGTATAAACATGGCACTAATATTATGATTAATTTATAGATGGTTCATTATCACTATTATTCAATAAAAGAACCAAACAACTTGGAAATTTCATGTGATTGTCTCCCATTGGCAAAGATACTGGACCTACACCATTTATAGCTCAGAGAACCACATATCATATTTAAATATTCTTGAAGCTACTTGGTACCTGTATATGAATACAAATGTGTTAGCCCCATGATATATCCAGCACCCAAAAATTATATGAAGAAATATTTCATTCAATGAAAAAAATACCTAATGTTAAATCATCAAAATGGTTCTTCTTCATAGTTCTGAAATTATTCTTACAGTGGCCTTTCTTACCACATGAAAAGAAGAAGACATCCTATGTATTGTTCTAATTCTGAATCATTGTCTTCATTGAATGATGCATCATTAAATTCTTTGTCATTGACATGGTCATAGACCCATTTATTATTCCTTTCTTTCTCTTGTTCACCATAAGGACATATGAATTCATATTTTTCATATCCTTATCATCTTGGTAAACGAAATCCAAATGGTCCAAGAGAAACTTACTCATATTTTTCATGTTATAATTGACAATGAAAGACAAAAATCATGGCGGTAAAGAGGAATGAATGAGATCTGTTGCTAGATCTTAGTTCATTTTGAACACAAGGGCTTCAATCTTCTAATTGTACCTAATCATCTTGGGTACATGAAGACCCACTTGGTTCCCTTATTTTATCCATCACCAATAATGGGAACTACGGATTTTATATCATTCATACATGTCCCTTTCATGATATAATTCTTGGATATGTGAAATCATCATGATGGCATATTCATTCTCATGAATTTTCAACAATTGGCTAGACATGGATGAAAACATGATGAACATAACATATAGTTCATCTACTACATGATTTTTTAATTTATCTTTTCCTTTCATACTTTCTACTAGATGAGGATTTGAAGAAACTAAAGATTCCATCACATAAACCTTCTTTTTCTTATTTATATGTGAAAGCACTTGTACCACTCCTCGAAGTTATTACCGATTAAGATATTTTCATTATCCTAAACTGATCACAATGTTAATGTACTTGGTAGGATGGTGATTACCATGTTAAATATACAATAGATAAACATTATCAGTTGGTGCATTATATTTATTACCTTTAGAAATTTATGATAAATTTCTTATTATATAATTTTTAATTTCTCCCACTATTTTATCAAACCCTAATTTCCATCACTATTAGATTTGGAATACTATATAAATTTTGCAATCTAGTGGAAAGGATCCTTGAAACAACTCTATATAGTCTACAAGCTTGGTTAATGCCACTAATTATAGTGTTTATTGGTATCCACTATTCTAGTGAACCACATTATCTCATGGATTCTTGTACTGTTAAGGAACATTCTAGTCTATGGAATCAGAATATCATTCCCACGACATCTTTCCTCTAAAGTGATAGAAAGTTATATTTGGCTAATTATTTTCTACCATCATTAGTAAAGTTGACCCATTAATCTTATAGGAACGACCTGGTAGTTAGGTAACTATCAACATTAGTAGAAGAGAACCCAAAACAATCGATTTTGATACAATTTGACTGATAAAAAGGCTTTAAGACTTGATATCTCTTTAAAGTATTTTTGTTTATTGATGAATATAATAAATTTCTATTTAATATTTTAAAACAATATTGTCACACTCATAACTTATCATGAAATAGAAAAATATTCATCACATATTTATGCATTTTATATTTTTTATTATTTTATGTGATAAAGTAATAATAATTCTTTTTCATTAAATAATAAAACTTTCATAAAGAAAAAATATGATATCTGACTAGTCTTAAGTAATTTATTATGATTGATCCATAATGAATCAATCTTCGGCTTGGGGTATCCATATCTTAGTTGACACCTATTACATGTCATGGATTTCCCCTAGTGCAATGTAATCGACTCGCATTTATATTACCACCTTGACTTTATGGGGTCTATGACATGAAATTTCTTCTTCACATAACAATTATGATTGCACGCATGTGAGGAGTCTATGGGTGTAATGTACAATAGGTGCATTGGACACGTACGACCATATACATATTTGAATTAAATTAATTCGATTGTTAGACAGTCATTGATCTACATAATTATTACAATAATGGCACTCAAGGTATAAATAATTCAATAAATTGAAACTATAAATGCATGAGGTAGTAACTAGCTCCAGACTAGTCGGTATAAAATGATGCTCAATAAAAATTAAACAACAAAAAATTTAAATAGTATGAGGGTGTTCTAATAAATAAAATGAATTTAAATAAAATAATATAAATTACCTATCCATTCCAATTATTTAATTTAATTTATAAATTACAAAAAAATAAATTAAACCATTAATTAAATTTAATTATACAATTAAATAAAATTTTTGGATTCATTTAAATTTTAAACCCCCAAAATTGATTTTATTTAATTTAATTTGATACAGTAAATTAAATAAATCTAATTAATTTTATTTGTATAAATTAAAATTAATTAGGCCCAAAGAATTCACTAAGACCCTAAGCTAACTGGTATATTTCCCCTCTTTCCCATATGGGCATAGAAATATCTTCGCATTGATTTTTTCAAGCTCGGAAATTCCTTCCCAGAATTGTTTCAGCTCAGGCATACCTATCCTGACCTATATTGGGGTTTACGTCCGACCATGGAAGGAGTACAGTTGGACTGCAGACGTTCCATACTACAAAGATATGAGATGACAGGTTCCGACCTTGGAGGTTCTTCTATAGTGGATCATGGATGGTCTGGTGAATTCCCTCAGTTGCGCTTTTGGGAGAGGGAGGGATGGCATGGGCGTCGGATGACGGTGATTCCCTAATCTAGTGGGATATAGGTGTTGGGATATCTCTGAACAGTGGTGAATAGATCAAGAAAAAGTTGGTGCACAAATCTTGGAACCACATATAGGGGTTGAGATAGTGGGACAATGAGGATTATATAGTGGGGATACTGGATCTAGGTGGCATGACACCGAATCGGGAAGGCGCAGCTGATGATGGATTGGTCGAGGGTGGTAGTGACCACTAGGACCGTAGCAACAACCACTAAGATCTTAATAGAAACCTCATGAAATATATATGGAGAGGCTGGGAGGGGGAGATAAGCGATTTTGGGGATACATGGTGGATGAAAGAGGGACTTCTAGTTCAGACTCGCCAGAGAGAGTGTAGAGACCCGAAGCTTATCGTACATGGACATTACTTTTGCGGAATACTTAGTACATAACAAAAACACACACACAAGGATCGTAATAGTTTAGTGTCTTTGGAAACTCAGAACGCAATCTTCTAATCGTGGTGAAAGATCTTCAATATCTCCCATAAAGATCTTCCCTTTTTTTACCTAAAACCTTTCTTTATATCCTGGGGAAAAGAAAACATAAAACGGTGAGCTCAAATGCTCAGTAAGGGTAAACAAAAGAAAAATCAATCATATCATATTCATAAGAACATAACTTTTGGAAATTTTAACCTACAAAAGAGATCATAATTTCATAACATGGGGTAAATCATGGCAGTGAAATGTAATAACAATAATCATAACATAAAACATGAAACTTTGTGTCATTCACACATAATCATAGAGAATCATTTATTGTAAGTCAAGACACATTACCAAGACTATCTTAGTGGGAAAAGTCCCTTTCTGAATCGAGTAACCCTCGTTTCAGTCCTGTTTCACTGAACCGGTACAACCTACCATTCCAGCCATGTCTATCTCATGAGATATAAAATCTTTACCCAATGCATTGGAGGGAGATATAGGTCCCACCCATCTTATAATGAATCCTTTCTTATGTGTGCCACATATTCATAAATCATACATCATCGCATAACACATGTAACAAAAATGGGATTCTTGAAACATCATGACATCATAAAACAAATCATATAAGGTAAATGACTTCATAAAAATAATTCCCTCACAACATAATCAAATCAATGTAATAATAGGGATAAAAACAGAACCCTATATTATCTTAGATGGAAAATAATTTTGATAAAACATTTGAACTCCATTCTTGAGGAAAATATCCTTTCTACTTCAAAAACACTTTTCTTTTCTTGACATGTCATACAATTATAAACTAAAAGAAGATGATTAAAAATAAACTTGAAAACTTATAAGGGATGCTTCTTGGAAAAAATGTTTTAAAAATCCATTCATGTCGTATAATTTAAAAAAAATTCTTCATACTTTTGTCGGAAAAGTCAAAAAAACACCTCGTATGAAAAACATCAAAAGATTCCTTTCATATTTTTTACTAAAAACTCACCGATGGGTAAAATTGGATTTAAACAATTTTAGATGGATGGAAATAATATTACTTATTGAGGAAACATGGATGTAGATGATAAAATACACCCGAGTAAATACCAAAGTATAAACAATCTCGGATAAAAATTAGATTGTGATATTTCCCTTACCTTAGGTCCGATTTGCTTTGTACATGTCCGAAACTCCTGTATAATGGTTTAAATAATGTTATTGACTTATTCCAGAATCATACATATTGATATGATATCATATATGGTCATATTCTTAGCTTCTTGTTAGTAATATTTCATTGTTACTTGTTACTCGGGTCTTTATTGCCTTTTGTTCTTATGCGTGTTTTGCTGAATAAATTCTTATTCTTATTTTACGGTTATAGATACCTTATATCCAGAATGGTATTAGTGTAACATATATCATATTTATTCATTCAATTAATTTATATAATTACTATGTAATGATGATCATGTAGAACGAGTCGCATCACATCGTGGAGACGGTATTCCGTACGTACGCACGAGTGATGATATCGTTCCTATGATCGTGGAATTTTATTGGAGTATATATATATTATTTCAGTATCAATATTAATTTATTCTAATCATAAATAGTTACTCATTACACCATTATACCCATCCTTGTAAGGTGGTGGTGGAAAATAGATTACACCACGGCGTGGAGACGGTATTCCGTACGTACGCACGCGCGGTGATTTCATTTTTCCGTAGGATGGATAGAAGGTGAATTAGGGTTGTTTCATATTTATAATAACATATCAGTATGTAAGTAATACTGATGTTATTACTTTATCATGAAACAACTAAATAAGAACTAGTTGAAGAATAAATAAATTGAAAAGATCGGTAATGGATATTACCTCTTCTTTCGAATGCTTCTTTGAATCCTCCACTTAGAGAACTAATATTGGTCTTTGAAGAAGACCAGGACCTCTAGGATTATTCTAGGGAAGTATAGAGGAGAAAATGTCAGGGGTTGGCCGAGCTTGAGTGCTCAATTTTGTGTGAGGAGGAGGGGGAGGAGGTGCCCTTTTATAAGGGAGGAGAGGGGCACCTTAAGAATATCTCAAAATATTATTTTATATTAAAGTCAAAATCGGTTTATAATGGTTTCAAAGGGTCTTATTTTGAAGCTAAAGTGGGTATGGGTCGAAATCATATCAACCAATAGGATTTATAAAAGTTTATGGTATTATTTTAACCTTATCATTTAGATGTAACTCTAAGTTAAATAATTTAACTTTTACTGTGTCTTTTTGTTTTCTTTCACTATATGGTTAATACACTTACTATAACATGCCAAACGAACCCCAAATTGTTTATTATTAATATATATATCTTTATCTAAGTCATTTGGCCTAACCATTGATTTTTAGGAATAAAATAACAATTAATAATATAATATTATATTTAAAAACTATTTTGTGTCAATATTGACACTATTTGATATATGATTTTTGTGAAAGTCATAACAGAATTATATGTTCGAAAAAAGTTGATTAAATCAACACTAATATATCATAGTAACCTAGAAAATTAGCGTAATTCATAAAAAGTCTTAAATTACATTCATTTGAGCATTTATAACATCAATTATGTTAATATTTCCTTAAAAGGGTAATTACTGCATCATCGTTGTGTCATAGATAAATTAATTTATTTAAAGTCTAAAAATTATAAATAAAATATCATTATGTAGGAAATATTTTTAGCTTTCTAATGAATATTTATAGTCGAATTTATCTTATGTATAACCCCATATTAAAAATGTTTTAGTTATTAATCTTTGATTTTAACTATTTTAACTATTCATTAAATAAAATAATATTAAATGTCATAATCTAATCCAAGTGGGACTAAATGATAATATTTTACACTTAAGGTTGTTTTTGGTCGAGATACACTTGTCCAATAGAATTAGGACATGTGTTAGGGTAATATTAATATCATTCTTACCCTTAATTACCCTATTTACTTTTAACCGTGGTAAATAAAAGTAAAAAGTTACTATTCACCAAAAATTATTTTCATCTCATTGAACCACATTTTACTTACTGACATTAACCGTGTCTCTTGGATTTTTGAAATTTCATTCACAGAAGCGGTAAAATTAAGTTTTATGAAAAATTCAGGTTTTTAACTACCACTTAGTAGTTTCACTATTCATCAAAAATTGAAGTTTTTCAGAAAAATCCCAAAATTTCATCCTAAGCTATAATTCATATTCCGAATTCAAAAATGAAGTCTATTTTACCAAATTCATAACATAAAAGTTGCACTAATTAATTTTATAATTAAATCCCGCTGTTAAAACAAATAGCGTGTTTTTAAGAAACAATATCTATCAAAAGATTGACACTTGAATATGTCTGGTTTAAATGTGAAATTACAACCAATGACCAACATTGTATTAAATTGTAAAAATATATTCTAAATATACTTTAAAACCACTAAAATTAATAATTTATCACTATTAATTATTTTGATTAAAAAAGTTTTTTTTAATTATAATTTAGTAATTTTCACTATTCATCAGAATATGAAAGTTATCCGAAAAGTACCAAAATTTCACCTTAGGCTAAATTCGACACTCCGAATCCAAAAATGAATTCCATTTTGAAAAATAAAATTTACAAAATTTTAAAAAGTGGTTATTACTATTCATAGCGGCTAGTTTTAATAACATTTTAATAGCATATCGCTGTTTAGTGAAACTCGTTATTGCGTACTACACACGCTATCGAGGAAGGTCGCGATTGCGTGTAATGCAAGGCAAGTCAAGGATGCGTGTTGTGCAAGCTCATTTTGGTGTAGCGTACAACACAAGACATTAGTGAAATAAAAAAAAATATTTTTCATACAATCTCGGGATGTTACATTCTACCCCCCTTAAAATGAATTTCTCCCTCAAAATTCGTCGGGGTTATAGATGGTTTACTATTCGAAAGTGTATTTAATAGAAACCCACATCGTAAAAAGGAATACCAAAACCAATCTTTAAAAGTATGAAACTTAACAGTTACCCAAATAAACTAATCAATGGGTTTCCACATAGGTGAAAATATGGATATGGAAGAAAAATCTAACCATCATGTTCTGAAGGAGAGTGGTAGAGAACATGGCTATGGAAAAGACCACAATCACAAATCCATAAATTTGTGACGATCTGAGGTACCATCCGATTCATCAGGTATAAGATCACTAGCACAACATTTTTGGTTTTCAAGATCATTTCCCTAAAGTTGAAAATTTGAATTAGAATAAATACTTACTTTATTTTGGTACAGTCACACTATTGTTCGTGCGTTGAACAATTTCCACTTCATCTCTTAAATAAATGAAGTTGAATTTTTTATTCGTGAAGTGTTAGTAGATCATGTGATAGAATGACGGGTCATTCCATCTGTCTCAAACAAAAGGTTAGCAAAAATTATATACATAAGTCGATCTATAGTGAGATTAATCATATATGGTTCCTAAAATGGACTTATACTTCATATATCATACTGCTTAATAAAACTAGTTTCTACTAAATAGGGACTTCCTGTAGGCCAGTGGTATGTGATAAAGGCCAGTCGCACTTCGGTTGTGGGTTCGATTTCCACAGCCTTGTCCGACGCGATGGGCTGTCGCCCGTCCTGCAGGTTGTCCTTTTTCTAAAACTAAATTACTATAACATCCCATCAATAATATCGAGAAAACTTCTATCCTTAAACAATACTAACTTATGTCCAACATAATCCATTCCAATCTTTAGGCTTATCCATAATACTACAGTCCACTCTTATAACATAGTGAAAACAATTACCAGCGATTTAATACCATCGTTGATCCCCATATATCATAAGATATGTTTTTTTGGTCACATTCCAAACATTCAAAGTCCTTAATCATGTATTCTCTTGAATACCTTAGTGAAAACATAAATGCAGTTTAAAGTTAACAATTTCCACATACAAAATTCCTCAAAATTCTATATACTCAAACCATGATATCACTTAGTCCTTATATCAATCATGAGCTCATGAATACTATTAAACATTTCATTTTTTCGTTTTCCCTTCATTATGTGCATATCATCTTATTTCCAAAAACTATCTCAATCACTTTGAATACCACATCAATAAATATTGCAATACTCAATGATACAACATTATTTTGGAATCCCATTACATAAACAATTAATCATTCCACCACATCGTTGTCATATTCAACATTGCCAATAGTGATCGCATGTGACTTCCCTTTGTCCTTTTCCTTCAGTGGTTTCTCATGTTGATCATCACTAACCCTTGGATTTGGGCATTTGTTAGCATAATGTCCCATTTCCTTGCACTTGAAGCATTGAAGTGTTGGCGGTACGTTCTCTGCAGTGTTTGCTTTATTCACATCATTAGAAACCCTTTTTCCATTACTTCGACACTCAGCTGCTCGATGACCTTCTCTTCCACGCTGAAAACATTTTCTAGTCCCTTTAAGACAATCTCCACCATGCTTCTTTCCACACTTTGTGCATAAGGAAACATTCATCTTCTTTTCACCATTATTCTGAGATTTCTCCTTGAACTCCATCTTTCGTTTCTTGTCAAAACCATGAGATGGATATGTAACACCAACTTCCATTTCTACCTTGATAGCACAACGCAAAATTTCTTCATAGCTACTGAAGTATCTTATAGCTAATGCCCTTCGAAGACTTGGTTTTAAGCCACTGAAAAATCGATCAACTTTACTTTCAGGTTGGATGATAATGCCAGATGCATACCTTGCAAGTCTTGTAAAATTCTCTTCGTATATACCAACAGATTCATCATCCTTTTTCTTTAGTTCAAGAAACTCCTTCTCCATCTTTGTTCGAAGAATACGAGGGAAGTACTTATTGAAAATTAAGTTCTTGAAATCGTCCCATTCCATGGACTCAATTTCTTCTCTTTGCCTTGTATTCTTGATAAGATTCCACCATTGATTAGCTTCACCTTCCAAACGATATACTGCTAAGATGACTTTATCATGTTCAGAACATTGAAGAACTGAAAATATCTTTTCAGTGGCACTGATCCATTGTTCAGCAACAAGTGGATCAGAAGACCCACTGAAAGAAGGTGGACGTTGGCTCATGAAGGACTCAATAGAATATTATTCCCTTCTCTGCTCATTTGGAAGTCCAGAATGATTCATAGCTTGTGTAAGTATAGGAATAAGATTTTTCACTCCATCTCCCATAACATTTGTTTGTTCAGGAGGTCAATCATTGCATTGATCAACACGGTTCCTTCGGGTTCCAGCCATCATCTAAAACTCAAAAAGAATAGTGTGAGAGGCAAAAATCATGCTAGGGAAAACAACATAATAAAGGGGGAGTACCTTCAATATCTAACATCTTAGGTTTAATTCTATGATCTTTAGCGTAATTCTAGTACTATAACCTATACGTATACTTAACCTTAGGGACATCCCTAGACATACCTCATAAATATCTCTAGGGATCTCACTAACGTTTTCGCATCCTAGTTTCCAAAGGATGACTAAACCTTTCTCTGATACCATCTTTAACGACCCGAAGCTTATTGTACATGGACATTACATTACTTTTGCGGAATACTTAGTACATAACAAAAACAAACACACAAGGATCGTAATAGTTTAGTGTCTTTGGAAACTCGGAACGCAATCTTCTAATCGTGGTGAAAGATCTTCAATATCTCTCATAAAGATCTTCCCTTTTTTTACCTAAAACTGTTCTTTATATCCTGGGGAAAAGAAAACATAAAAGGGTGAGCTCAAATGCTCAGTAATGGTAAACAAAAGAAAAATCAATCACATCATATTCATAAGAACATAACTTTTGGAAATCTTAACCTGCAAAAGAGATCATAATTTCATAACATGCGGTAAATCATGGCAGTGAAATGTAATCACAATAGTCATAACTTAAAACATGAAACTTTGTGTCATTCACACATAATCATAGAGAATCATTTCTTGTCAGTCAAGCCTCATTTCCAAGACTATCTTAGTGGACAAAGTCCATTTCTGAATCGAGTAACCCTCGTTTCAGTCCTGTTTCACTGAACCGGTATAACCTACCATTCCAGCCATGTCTATCTCATGAGATATAAAATCTTTACCCAATGCATTGGAGGGAGATATAGGTCCCCCCCATCTTATAATGAATCCTTTCTTATGTGTGCCACATATTCATAAATCATACATCATCGCATAACACATGTAACAAAAATGGGATTCTTGAAACATCATGACATCATAAAACAAATCATATAAGGTAAATGACTTCATAAAAATAATTCCCCCACAACATAATCAAATCAATGTAATAATAGGGATAAAAACAGAACCCTATATTATCTTAGATGGAAAATAATTTTGATAAAACATTTGAACTCCATTCTTGAGGAAAATATCCTTTCTACTTGAAAAACACTTTTCTTTTCTTGACATGTCATACAATTACAAACTAAAAGAAGTTGATTAATAAATAAACTTGAAAACTTATAAAGGAAGCTTCTTGGAAATAATGTTTTAAAAATCCATTCATGCCGTATAAGTTAAAAAATTATTCTTCATACTTTTGTCGGAAAAGTCAAAAAAACACCTCATATGAAAAACGTCAAAAGATTCCTTTCATATTTTTTACTAAAAACTCACTGAAGGGTAAAATTGGATTTAAACAATTGTAGTTGGATGGAAATAATATTAAATATTGAGGAAACATGGATGTGGATGATAAAATACACCCCAGTAAATACCAAAGTATAAACAATCTCGGATAAAAATGAGATTGTGATATTTCTCTTACCTTAGGTCCGATTTGCTTTGTACGTGTCCGAAACTCCTGTATAATGGTTTAAATAATTTTATTGACTTATTCCAGAATCATACATATTGATATGATATCATATATGGTCATATTATTAGCTTCTTGTTAGTAATATTTCATTGTTACTTGTTACTCGGGTCTTTATTCCCTTTTGTTCTTATGCGTGTTTTGGCGAATAAATTCTTATTCTTATTTTAAGGTTATAGATACCTTATATCCAGAATGGTATTACTGTAACATATATCATATTTATTCATTCAATTAATTTATATAATTACTATGTAATGATGATCATGTAGAACGAGTCGCATCACATCGTGGAGACGGTATTCCGTACATACGCACGAGTGATGATATCGTTCCTATGATCGTGGAATTGTATTGGAGTATATATATATTATTTCAGTATCAATATTACTTTATAATAATCATAAATAGTTACTCATTACACCATTATACCCATCCTTGTAAGGTGGTGGTGGAAAATAGATTACACCACGGCGTGGAGACGGTATTCCGTACGTACGCACGCGCGGCGATTTCATTTTTCCGTAGGATGGATAGAAGGTGAATTAGGGTTGTTTCATATTAATAATAACATATAATTATGTATGTAATACTGATTTTATTACTTTATCATGAAACAACTAAAGAAGAAGAAGTTGAAGAAGAAAGAAATTGAAAAGATCGGTAATGGATATTACCTCTTCTTTGGAACGCTTCTTTGAATCCTCCACTTAGGGAACTAATATTGGTCATTGAAGAAGACCAAGACCTCTAGGATTATTCTAGGGAAGTGGAGAGTAGAAAATGTCTGGTTTTGTCCGAGCTTGAGTTCTCAATTTGGTGTGAGGAGGAGGGGGACGAGGTTCCCTTTTATAAGGGAGGAGAGGGGCACCTTAGGAATATCTCAAAATATTATTTTATATTAAAGTCAAAATCGGTTTATAATGGTTCCAAAGGGTCTTATTTCAAAGATAAAGTGGGGATGGGTCGAAATCATATCAACCAATAGGATTTAGACAAGTTTAGGGTATTATTTTAACCTTATCATTTAGATTTAACTCTATGTTAAATAATTTAACTTTTACCGTGTCTTTTTGTTTTCTTTCACTATATGGTTAATACACTTACTATAACATGCCAAACGAACCCCAAATTGTTTATTATTAATATATATATCGTTATATAAGTCATTTGGCTGAACCTTAGATTTTTAGGAATAAAATAACAATTAATAATATTATATTATATTTAAAAACGTTTTTGTGTCAATTTTGACACTATTTGATATATGATTTTTGTGAAAGTCATAACAGAATTATATGTTCGAAAAAAGTTTATTAAATCAACACTAATATATCGTAGTAACCTAGAAAATTAGTGGAATTCATAAAAAGTCTCAAATTACATTCATCTGATCATTTATAACATCAATTGTGTTAATATTTCCTTAAAAGGGTAATTACTGCATCATCGTTGTGTCATACATAAATTAATTTATTTAAAGTCTAAAAATTATAAATAAAATATAATTATGTAGGAAATCGTTTTAGATTTCTAATGAATATTTATAGTCGAATTTATCTTATGTATAACCCCATATTAAAAATGTTTTAGTTATTAAACATAGATTTTAACTATTTTAACTATTCATTAAATAAAATAATATTAAATGTCATAATCTAATCCAAGTGGGCCTAAATGATAATATTTTACACTTAAGGTTGTTTTTGGTCGAGATACACTTGTCCAATAGAATTAGGACATGTGTTAGGGTAATATTAATATCATTCTTACCCTTAATTGCCCTATTTTCTTTTAACCGTGGTAAATAAAAGTAAAAAGTTACTATTCACCAAAAAAAAATTCATCTCATTGAACCACATTTTACTTACTGACATTAACCGTGTCTCTTGGATTTTTGAAATTTCATTCACAGAAGCGGTAAAATTAAGTTTTATGAAAAATTCAGGTTTTTAACTACCACTTAGTAGTTTCACTATTCATCAAAAATTGAAGTTTTTCAGAAAAATCCCAAAATTTCATCCTAAGCTATAATTCATATTCCGAATTCAAAAATGAAGTCTATTTTACCAAATTCATAACATAAAAGTTGCACTAATTAATTTTATAATTAAATCCCGCTGTTAAAACAAATAGCGTGTTTTTAAGAAACAATATCTATCAAAAGATTGACACTTGATTATGTCTGGTTTAAATGTGAAATTACAACCAATGACCAACATTGTATTAAATTGTAAAATTATATTCTAAATATACTTTAAAACAACTAAAATAAATAATTTGACACTATTAGTTATTTCGATTAAAAATGTTTTTTTAATTATAATTTAGTAATTTTCACTGTTCATCAGAATATGAAAGTTATCTGAAAAGTACCAAAATTTCACCTTAAGCAATATTCGATACTCCGAATCCAAAAATGAATTCCATTTTGAAAAATAAAATTTACAAAATTTCAAAAAGTGGTTATTACTATTCATAACGGCTAGTTTTAATAACATTTTAATAGCATATCGCTGTTTAGTGAAACTCGTTATTGCGTACTACACACGCTATCGAGGAAGGTCGTGATTGCGTGTAATGCAAGGCAAGTCAAGGATGCGTGTTGTGCTAGCTCCTTTTGGAGTAGCGTACAACACAAGACATTAGTGAAATAAAAAAGAATATTTTTCATAAAATCTCGGGCTGTTACAGAGAGAGTGTGTGGGGGGGAGCTATATGTGATGGTCAAACAATAGAGAGAGATGAATGATGAATGTCATGATTAAAGGAAGATGATGCTATGATTGTGAAGGATATCTAGAAAATCTGTTTTGACATCCATTTTCTCAATTTCATACGGATGAATTGATGATATTTTAAGCAATAATCTATGAGATTTCAGCATTGCTACTGGTGAGAAGGATTCATTATATTCGATGCCATGATGATTCTTGAAACCCATTGCAACCAGTAATTAATTATATGTATTAACCTTACCATCCATGTCAAGAATTTTATTGAATACCTTTTTTCATCCAATGGGTATTAAATCAACTGGAGGGTCTTCCAAAATCCAACCATTATTTTTTATTATGGAGTCCATCTCTGAATGAATGGAATCTTTTAGTTTTGAATCTTAATTTCCTTCTACTTATTCCTTGTAGGATTGAGGTTCATCATCCTCAAGGACTAATGTGTTACATGAATCAGTGACAATAAAACCCTAATTCTATAGTTCTCTAAAATCTTGAGTATACCGATGTAGTATTTGTGTTTCAGGAACACATCTTCTTCAACATGCTCTTGGGAGATTGTTCCAATTACAAATCTTTTTCAACTAGAGAATTAACATCATCATACTCTATCATGAACCCACTATTTCCATTGGACATGTGTTACCACGATAGAAATAAGGAATTTATATCTAGAAAAACATTTCCACAGAACGTTTTGTATAGGTAATATCTTTTTGTTTCTTTAGGATATGATTTTAAGATGCACTTCCTACTTCTGGATGCTAATTTTTCACTTGGAATAGCATGAAAAAAAAAGAATCACATCCCCATACACATAAGTTTGATAGATTGGATTTCATTCCACACCATAACTCATATAGAATCTAATCTGAAACATTAGATGCATCTCGGTTAAGGTTATATTCAATTATCTGAAATGTGTATCCCCAAAAGGATAATGAAAGAGTTGTATAATTCCCAATTGATATGACCATGTCTATAAAGGTCATATTACTCCATTCAGTAACACTATTCCACTATGGGGTATAAGGATAAGTGAGTTGGTATATTATCCTACACTATTTCAAGTGATCAATGAAAGTTTTCTTAAGATACTATTCACCGTGGTATGAGCGGAGTGAATATTTTTTCATACCAAGATGGTTTTATACTTCATGTTTATATTATTTAATGATTTGAAAGAAATGTGTCCTATACTTCATTAAGGAAGATATAATTTTACATAATGTAGTCATTCGTACAAGAAATGATGTATGAAAACCCACCTATTTCCTTTATAGGAAATGGACCACATACATCTGTATGAATTAATTTGAGTAATTGATTGGCTCTTTCTCCCATCACAGAGAAGGGAGATTCAGTCATTTTCTCTTGAAAGAAAACATTACATACATCAATGGTTGTAAGGATTAGTGAGTCTAAATACCCTACTTGATGTAGTTTTTGTAATCACTTATCATTTTCATGACCTAGCCTATATTGTCGTAGGCGGGTGATAAAAGAGTCTTCCTCACTGGTTTTGTCATTAATTATCATTACTGGGTTTTCAAGATCATCTATATATAATCCATTATTATAATGTGTCATACTATAACACATATTATCCTTATAAGTTAGGGCACATTTTTTTGGAGCCTGAAATCAAATCCTATCATTTTTAAACTTGATAGTGATATTAGGTTTCATGTTATAGAGGGTACATAATCACTGTTTTTCAATTCTAAACCAAACCACATGGAAATGTCAAGTGATAGTCTTCCATTGGTAAGTCTACCAGACCTACACCATTTGCGGCTCGGAGATCCACTTATCCTCTTTAAATCATCTTGATTCTAGTTAGTTCTTTTATATGAATACAGATGTGTGAGACACATCATTTATCCAACACCCAACATGTAGATGAACAAATATTTCATTCAATGAAAAAATACATATTGTTAAAGCATCAAATTGTTTCTTTTTCTTAGTTCCCAAATTTTTCATCCAGTGGCCTTTCTTGCCACATGCAAAGAAGAAGGTCTACTACTTGTTGATCTGATTCTGAATCATTGTAATCTTTGAAGGATGGTGCATTGGAGTCTTTGGCCTTGCCATGGCTTTAGACCTATTTTCCATACCTTTAATTCTCTTATACACCATAACTATAGAGGAATTCATATATTTCATATCCTTATCATCTTGTTAAAATAAATACAAAACGTCCAGAAGAAACATTGTCATACTTTTCATGTTATAATTGACAATGAAAGTACAAAATCATGCCGGTAAAGGGGAAAGAATGAGACCTGTTGCTGGATCTCTGTTCATTTTGATCCCAACGGCTTCAATCCTCTCAATGTACCCGATAGTCTTTGGTACATGAAGACCGTCTTGGTTCCTTTATTTTACTCCGCACCAATAATGTGATGTAGAGATCTTTTACCTTTCTTACCTAGCCCTCTAATGATTTAATTGTTAGAGATGTGAAATCATCATGTATGAATCTTTATTCTCATGAATTTTCTACAATTGGGTAGTCAAGGATGAAAACATGATGCACTAATCATATATTATATATTCTACTTGATTTTTTCATTTATCGTTTCCACCTTACTTACTCCTAGATGAGGCTCTGATGAAACTGAGGATTCCATAACATAAACCATATTTTTTAGTATTTATATGTGCAAGCCCTTATACCACTCCTAGATGTTATTACCGATCATGATATTTTCTTTATCCAAAATTTAGCATAGTGATAATGTACCTATGGTGTTGGTGACTACAATTTTAAATATTCAATAGATAAACAATATCATTCGATAAATATTTTTATTACCTTTAAAAATTTATGATAAATTACTTATTATATCACTTTTAATTTCTCCCACTATTTTAAATTACCCAAATATCCATAACTATTAGATTCCGAATACTCTAACTGTTTGTTTAATCTAGTGGAACAGATCCTTGAAACTACGCCATATAGTCTTCAAGCTTGGTCTATGCCACTACATGGAGAGTTTCTAAGTAGGAACTAGTCTAGCCAATTACATTATCTCATGGTTCCTTTTACTGTTAAGAAACGTACCAGTTTTTTGATTCCGAACATCATTCCCTTAATATCTTACCTCTAATGTGATGACATGCTATCTTTGGTGACTTACATGCTACCATCTTTAGTCAAGTTGACCCATTACTCTTATAAGAACTCCTTGGTAGTAGGTGCACTCTCAACATTGTCTGAAGAGCACCTAGAACAATCAGTTCTGATAATATTTGAGTGATAGAAGGCTTTAAGAATTAATATCTCTTTGAGGGATTTTTTTATTGATGAATATAATCTATTTCTATTTTATATGCTAAAACAATGATGTCATGCTCATTAAATATCACGAAATAGAAAAATATTCATCACATCGTTATGAATTTTATCTTGTTTATAATTTTTTGTGATCAAGCAGTAATCTTGCATTTTCATTAAACAATAAAAATTTCATAAAGGAAAAAAATGAAATGTGATTGGTCTTAAGTAATTTATTTTGAAAGATCCATAATGAATCAACCTTCACCTTGGGGTATCCATACCTTAGTTGACTAATGATACCTGTCACGGATTTCCCCTAGTGGAATGTTCTCGAATCCAATATAGATTACCACCTTGACTTGTTGTGGTCCATGACTTGGAATGTCATCTTCATTTAACAAATATGATTGCATGCAGGTGAGGATTCTTGTGGTGTAATGTATAATAGGTGCATTGGACTCATAGGACCGTATACATATTTGAATTAAAATAATTCAATTCATAGACCGTCATTATTATACTTAATTATAACAATCACCGCACTCAAAGCATAAATAATCAAATAAATAGAATCATGAAATCCATGAGTTTTTAACTAGATAAAGACAAGTCCGTATAAAATAATTCTCAATAAAAATTAAACTACAATAACTTTAAATAGTATGAGGGTGTTCTAATAAATTTAATAAATTTTCGAAAAGGAAAAAAATTTACTTATTCGTTCCAGTTGTTTATTTTTATTTCTAAATTACAAAAATTAAATTAAACAATTAATTTAATTCAAATCTCAAATTAAATATAAATTTTGTATTCGTTTATATTTGAAACGTCCAAAAAAAATTTATTTAATTTAATTTCAATCACTATATTAAATAAATCTAATCAACATTTATAGTATAAATTGATTTTAATTAGGCTCAAAAACCTCACCACTACCATTAGATTACTATTACATTTTCCACATTCCTATATGGGCTTAGAAAACTATTTGCATAGGTTTTATCAGGCTCGAGAATGCCTTCCAAGACCTCTTTCAGGTCGGGAAGACCTATCCCGACCTATATTGGGGTTTACCGTTGGCCATGGGAGGAGTACCGTTGGACTTCAGATGTTATCGACTAGATAGATGTAGGATGATAGGGTCGTACCATGGTGGTTCTTATCCAGTGGAGTTTGGAATATTTGGTGACATCCCACTATTGCACTTACGAGAGACTGAGGATTTCACTGGTGTCTTCTGATGGTGGAACCCTAATCCAGTGGGATCTAGGTGTCTAGATGTCTCTGAATAGTGGTGGCTAGATCGAGACAAGGGTGGCGTGCTGATTCAGGTTCCACACTAAGGGTTTGAGACATTTGGGCGGTGAGGATTAAATAGTGGTGATGTTGGATCTGGGTGCCATGACACCTGATAGAGAAGGTGCATCTGATGATGGCATGGTCGGGGGTTGCAACGACCTCTAAGACCACAGTGGCGACCTCTAAGATCGTAGAAGCTACCTCACAAAACATATATGGTGAGGCTGGGAGGGGTGGGGAGAAAGACCAAGTAGGGGATCCATGGTGGTGGAAAGAGAGCCTTCTAGTTTATCCATGAGAGAGAGAGAGAGAGAGTTGTATGTTTGGGTCATCCAACAGAGGGAGAGGGGGGATTGTTTTAAAAGAAATAAGTTTTTTTTTTTGAAATTATCTTTTAAAAAATACCTCGGTTAAAAATTTTCTTAAAAATAAGATCTGAAGGAGGTAGGTCCATTGCCACCTTTACACTTCGGGCGAAAGGCAGAAACCCCATTTGCACCTTTCCCAAAAAAGTACTATTTTTTGTTTTAAATTTTTTTTTATTTTTATGTTTATTTTTGTTAATATATATATATATATACAAACAATACAAAACATAAATAAAAATAAAATTAAAATTTTCAGCAGAATTTATCCGCTATTTGAAATCCTGCAGTACTATCATAACAGCAGTCTGAATTCTGACATAAGCTCTCACCTAGGCCTCCCATATATAAAAAATATTATCCAAGAAATCATTCTTCAGTTCTGATGTGGGATTCTGGTTCTCCTTTTCCTGGGCAGAACATTCTGTATTTCCGATGTGGGATTCTGTTTCAAGTACGTGACATTGAAACACTATAAAATATAAACTATATGGAAAATATAAATGAAACATAATACATGGATGAAAAAAATAAGAAATTGTTGAAAACAAAAAAAATTTCATAAAGACTATTGATAAAAATAATTTAGAGGCTTTCAAAACCTACTACATGAAACATAAAAGATTCTCAAGTACGTGACATTTAAATCCTACAAAATATAAACATTAAGACAAATATATATGAAACCTAATTCATGGATTAAACATAAAACAAATAGTATTAAATAAAAATAATTTCCTAAAAAATATTGATGAAAAATATTTTATAAGTTTTCAAAGACAGCTACCTGAAACTTAAAAATGTTTCAAGCACGTGACCTTGAAAGCCTATAAAATATAGACAATAAGACCGATATAAATGAAACATAAAACATAGATTACACATATAACTAATAATTTAAAATAAAAATATTTTAGTAAAAAATGTTGACGAAAAATAATTTATAAGCTATCAAAACCACCTAGTTGAATCTTAAAAATTATTCATGTATGTGGCTTTGAAAGACTAAAATATACACTATAAATCTGGTATAATTTAATGTTAAAACATGGATTAAACATATAATAAATTATAAAATTATAAAATTATAAAATTAATATTATTAATAATTAATAATATAATAATTAATTTTTAATTATTAATAATTTATTATATAATAATTAACCAGATAATTAGTAATATAATTATTCATTATATAATAATTAATTAGTTAATTATTAATATAATTATAAATTATAATTATTCATTGTTCATAATAATTAGTAATTAAAAAAATTATGATATGATAATTAATTAGTTAATTGGTAATATAATTATTAATTATATAATAGTAAATTAGTTTAGTAGTAATATGATTATAAATTATAATTAATCATTATAACTACTAAATATAATTATACATTATAATTACTAATTATAATTATACATTATAATTACTAATTATAATTTTGAATTATTAATTATTAATTATTAATTATTAATTATTTAATTGATCATATTATAATTTATTATAGAACTATTAATTGTATAATAATTAGTTATTTAATTAGTAATAATTACTACTTAAATATAATATAATTAATTAGTAAATTAGTACTATAATTAGTTAATTGGTAATAAAATTATTAATTAATTATTAATTATTTAGTTTCTTAGTAATATAATAATTAATTATATAATAATGAATTAGTTATTTATTAATAGAATTATTAATTATATCATTTTTAATTTGTTAAGTAGTAATTATTTATCATTAATTATATAGTAACTAATTAGTTAATTAGTAATATAATTATTAATTATATAATACTTAATTAGTTAATTTTTTGAGAATGATAGAGCCGATGCACTTTTTATTATTAGTTAATTAGTAATATAATTATAAATTACTATTTTACATTATAACTATTAATTATCATTTATTAAAAATTATTATATAATAAGTAATTAGTTAATTGGTATAACTATTACTAATTATATAATAGTTATATAGTTAATTATTAATATAATTATTAATTATAATTACTAATAAGTAATTATTAAAAGTTATTATATAATAAATAATTAGTTAATTCGTAGTATAAATATGCTTTGTAGTTAATCATTATAATTATTCATTATATTTATTAATTATTAATTATTAATTACTAATATAATTATAATTTATATAACTATTAATTTTATAATAACAAGTTAGTTAATTAGTAATAATTAATAATTAATTATATAATAATCAATTAGTTAATTAATAATTTAATTAGTTAATTAATAATATAATTTGATAATTAGTAATATAATTATTAAATATTTAATAATTGATTAGTTACTTTGTAATATAATTATTAATTATTTAATAATTAATTAGTTAATTAGTTATGTAATTATTATTTATATAATTTATTATTTGTTAATTAATAATTATTAATCATTAATTATATAATAATTAATTAGTTAATTAGTTATATAATAATTAAATATATAATAGTTAATTTGTTAGTTTTTTGAGAACGATAGGGCCAAAAACATTTCTTTAATTTGTTAATTATTAATATAATTATAAATTATAATTATTCATTATAGTTATTAATTTCTATTTATTAAAAATTATTATATAATAATTAAATAGTTAATTGGAAATATAATTTTGAATTATATAATGGTTAATTAGATTATTATTAATATAATTATTCATTATAATTATTAATAAGTAATTATTAAAAAATTATTATATAATAATTAATTAGTTTATTATTAACATAATTATTATTTATAATTAATCTTTATAACTATTAGTTATTAATTATTAATTATTAATTATTAATTACTAATATATTTGTCAAATATATAACTATCAAATGTATAATATTTTGTTAGTTAATTTTTAATTATTAATAATTAAATATATAATAATTAATTAGTTAATTAGTAATATAATTTTTTAATTATTAATATAATTAGTTATTTAGAAATATAATTATTAATTATATCACAATAAATTAGTTACATAGTAATATAATTAGTAATTATTTAATAATTAATTAGTTACTTAGTAATATAATTATTAGTTATTTAATTTTTAGTTAGTTAATTATTAATTATTAACAATTAATTATATAATAATTAATTAGTAAATTCATAATATAATTTTTAAATATGTAATAGTTAATTAGATAATTTTTTGAGAAAGATACAGATGAGAGAATATTATAATTAGTTAAATAATAATATAATTATAAATTATATTTATTCAGTGTAATTATTAATTAGTATTAATTAAAAATTATTATATAATAATTAATTAGTTAATTCGTAATATAATTGTTAATTATATTATAGTATATTAGTTAATTAGTAATATAGTGATAAATTATAATTTTTCATTCTAATTATTAAAATGTAATTATTAAAACTCATTACATTACTAATGAATTAGTTCATTGTTATAAAATTAATTATAAGTAATTACTAATTAATTATTAATAATTACTAATTAATTATTAACAATATTTATTTAAAAACTTTAAAAAATCTTATATGTTTAATCAATGTTTTAACATTAAAATACATTGTTCTTTTTTGTTTATATTTTATAGTCTTTCAAAGCCACACACTTGAATAATTTTTATGTTTCATGTAGGTGGTTTTGAAAGCATAAAAATTATTTTTGATGAATATTTTATATGAAACTCTTTTTATTTCAAACTATTTTATATATGTTTATTCTATGTTTTATGTTTCATTAATATTGGTCTTATAGTTTTTATTTTATTAGCTTCCAAAATCAAGTGCTTGAATAATTTTAAATTTCATGTAGGTGTCATTGAAAACATCTAAATTATTTTCTATCAGCATTGTTTACAATTTTTTTTTATTTTCAACAATTTGTTATATTTTTTATCCATGCATTTTGTTTCATTTATATTGGTCTTATAGTTTATATTTTATAGGCTTTCAAAGTCATGTACCTGAAACTTTTTAAGTTTCAATTAGATGTTTTTGAATTCTTATAAATTATTTTTTATCATTATTTTTTATGAATACTTTTTCCACTATTTTTTATATTTTTCATCCATGTTTTACGTTTCATTTATATTTGTCGTGTCATTTATATTTTATAGTGTTTTAAAGACATGTACTTGAAACAGAATCCCACATCGAAAATGAAGAATGTTCTGCATAGGAAAAGAAGAACCAAAATCCCACATTGAAAATATAAAATGATTTTTGGCATAAGCTTTCTTATAATGGCAGTCCTAGTTGAGAGCTTCTATCAGAATCAAGACTGTTGTAATGGAAGTACTGCTGGATTTTAAATAGTAGAAAAATTCTACTTAAAACATTATTTATGATTTCAATTTTGTTTTCTTTTGTTTATATATATATCTTAACAAAACAATAAAAAACAAAAAAAATGTTTTTTTTGTTTTAATGGAATGGCGCCATCGTAGATGCCGCATTTCACCCGACGATAAAGGAGGCATCTACGATGCCTCCTTTGAGGCATAATTTTAAAAATATGTTATCCTCAGTCATTTTTTAAAAAATTTTTTTATAACGTATTAAAAAGATCTGAAGAGGGACAATGCATGTTTCGATTGAAGAAAGAGGATGGTACAGCTGTGAAGGCTACGTAGGACCACTGATCATAGACGGAAGAAGAACTACTCCACCCCCATCCTTTTTTGAGATTTCAATCATCATTTAATGTGTTTCATAATTTAGTTTTTAAATATATAAAAAGTTAAGAACAAATTTAGTTTTATTGAGAAAATTAAAAATAATATACTAATTTATTATATTTTTTTAACCATATAATAATTGGACATTATTGGAAGAAAATTGGTGACTATATTCCGGCCAATCCTTGGACATATTCAAGTTGTTTTTCAATAACCCAAAAAGCATATAGAATTATATTCGTCAAAAATAAAAATAAAAAACAAAAAAACATAAATTCATCCACCATAGATCCTTTTAAAAAATATAAAAATGAACATAAAATGGCTATTCAGATATAGGTTGATGTGTGTTAAGATCTTTTAGAACAACATTAGCACCCTCGACTTAAAATTTAGTGAAATATAATTTTCCTTAACTCAGATAAGATATGTTTTCCCTTTGATACCATTGTATGGTAACCAGACATGGAATGGTATCCCATGGGATGGGAATTCCAAATTATTACATCACTATAGTGACATAACATCATGAACTCTTGTTATCTCATCCTCATACGGTCTACGGACCCCACGTGGTTTAAAGTGATTAAAAAAACTTATTGTATACACAGTTCGAATCTGGTTTGCATTCCTATCAAAATAATTTGATGTCCATTTCTTCAATACTCTAATCTTGAAGCCCTATATATAATCCATACACCCTTCATTAATATTCTCACACACCATTAATTAAAATCTAGGTGGTAGTGTGGAACTCCAATGACCACTTCGATTTCTAGACGATCACCACGATCTATCATCTTCTATCTAAGAAGACAGAACATGAATCAGAACATTTATTGAGAGAGTACCTCTCTAGGAATCAGGAAGAGAGAGAGACTCTCACTTCCAATTGATTTATATTCATAAGTAGAAGAGTTTCTATCCACATATATAATGTAAATCTATAATACCCTTTTTGGGTTCCCGGTCCCCATGTAATAAACATCTACTATATAAATATTGCAAATAATTATTTATTTAAAAACTAAATTAGGCCATAAAAATTATTTTTATTGTATCATTATGTTTTAATGTATATTAGATATATATTACATGTTAATCTTGAGTCAATAACTTGACTTGGATATCGTGCTAATTTTAAACAAACATGGGTTGTACATTAATATCTATTTCTATAATATTTATCGATGTATTTACTTAGGAACTTTTAAATACATGGCATAAATAAATTCAATCCAAGTATCCCATACATGAATAATAATTAATTTATTTAAATATTGGGGATCCATATAACTCGGATAATAACCAAACCTCATTGTGGTACCCACTATGTTCTATATTCATATTAAATAAAATAGGGAATATTCAAAAATCATTATTGTGTGTTACCCTCTAGGACCTTATCTTAATAATATTGAATAATATTCATAGACCAAGAGTGGTGTCTACCAACTAATCAACACCCCTAAAGTGATAAATAATAATCCAAGAAATGATTTCCTTCCTATGGACACAGTCTATGTAATATAATCTCTTAATCATCGATATCTCATAATGTAGGATACAAACTTGTGTTATCATACTTTTTATTTATTTACTATTTGATGATTTTTCTGGATGTACTAACTGTCACTAGCCATGGTCATGGATTTCATGAAGGTACTGCCATCCTAATCCACCAGTCCCCAGAAATATCTTCCTCAACTCAGAAGGAAAAAATCCTATATTGATCATTCAAACAATGTCAAGTCACCAATGAGGTACCCACCACAATCTACCTCACCATGGCTTCATTTCTAGATTTTTCTTCTTGAATCAAAGTATTAAATTAAATGACATACATTGATAATTGTCTCAATTCAAGAGACTGTTACATATGTCTGAAGATAGGAACAACCAATGGCACATGAAGCATACGATGTTCCTATTAGCATGCCATTACTCATGATATCAACTACTTGATATCACTAGGTGAAAACTTCAATAGAAGAAGTCTTAATTCTTATGAGCCCACAACACCAGATAGTCTCACAACATCTATGTACAATCATAATGATTTAACTAGACCATAACACATATCTTTAAGAATATTTTCATAGTATCTCTAGGTTCTCATTATAGCCTATGAACTTTTATAAACCTTTTATATGACATGTTATCTAACGAAATTACCATAAACACAGTGGATACAAGAATTATATACACCATTATGTCAAGATAAACACTTATATATATATATAATATAATATACATGCAGTGGTATATATAATACAACAAAATTTTGGTCTACTCTAGTCCCTTTCAATAGTTTGGAACATTTTTAGAATTTTTGGGTATATTATATAGTATTTGATTTTATGAACAATAAAGTAATCCTATTTTAGGGTTAATTATATTTTTAATTAAAACAACAATATATGGTTTCCCTTTGGTTTAATTTCATGGTGATTTAGATAGTTTTTGGAAGGGTAGATTTTAGAGAATTAATAAACATGGTTTATATATATATGAGTTTATGATTATATGAATGATTTGCGTTGTTTTAAGAATGATAATTAATCATATCATACCTATGTGATAATGGTAGTTGTAATATTAAATGTTATTTCAAGATTTCTAAAAATATTAATAATAACCCCACCAACTTTCATCAGAGGGTAATAATTAAAATTATAAGGATTCAATTTATTTAATGGGTAAAATCTTTTCCAAAAATATTCTAACTTATATATTCCATTAAGAACTAATTTGTTTGATTTTTTTTATACATGAAACACTGAACCATATTGAATCGTAAAATATTACATAACTATTAAAATAATGTCATAGAGTTTAAGAGTAAAAATATATGTAACTGAATTATAAAATATATTTCATTATTTATGTTAATTCATTGATAAATAAAATTAATATTTCTAAATAACCAATATGATTGATTTATTCTTTCTAATTTTTCCTTTTTCAAAATTATTTTTTTGGATAATTTTTTTAAAAAAATATTTATTAATCGAAGATATAATTTTTTATTTTAATAATATATTAATACAATTAGTAATTTATAAAAATAAGAATACAAATTTTTATATGTTAAAATCTTATTTTTTATTAAAATTTGTTTTCATTATGTATTTTTATGTATTTAATTGTTAACTTCTAATATTTCAGAATTTTTATGTGAATTTTTTTTTCATATTTAGATTCATCATATCAATGTTCGCTAAATATTTTTTTTCTAAAATAATTTATCTTTATGTTAACTGTGGAAAATAAAGATTTTACCAAAATGATGATTTTTGGACATTATAAGTACAACCTAAATTTGTTTTAAACATTCTAATTTGACGAAAATGTTTCTCATATTTATGACTATAAATTAAAAAAACAATTATGAATTTAGAAAACCCGTGATTATCATTTTTATGGTTTAAATAATCTTTCCTAAGAGATATTATCTTTTTCAATATATTTTCATTAAATTTTATTTTACTGAAACATTTTCCTAATTTAAAATCCATCTACAATTTATTTTTTCTATATTGAACCAATATAAATTAATAAAAAACACATTTATTATTTTACCCTACACATTAATTTACATCCTAAAAATACACTTTTTTATAAAATGGATTTTTACGCCATACATGTGATAATCTTAAAATTTATTTTTATTATATATATAAATTTAATATGATAAAAATTATTTTATATTTGGATTAATTAGGTAAAAATTAATAAATAAGGTCCATTTTATTCTTTGGCATATGAAATTATTTTCATAGGTGAAAACTACATACCACAATAAAACAAAAAATGGAAAAAGTAATAATTCTAAGAGTAATATACTTATAAACATTATTAAAACATGTGTAATAATTATTTTCTTTGGTATATTAATCCTTTTCACTTACTCAACCCTTTATTTTTCATTTTGGAGTCTTATTGTCTTGTGATAAATGTTCTCTTATTGTATTTATATGAAATATTTATAAATATGTTATTCTCACAAATTATATAAGGGGCCTCTCACTACCCATTCAATACTATAAAAAAATTACATTTTACACATTAAAATATTCAATTTATCCTTGCTTCATAATCATATTTTTCTTTATTTATCTTCTGGTTAAATGAATTTATCGTTATCCCCCCATTTTCATGGATTCCTCCAAGGGAGTACTAAAGACTTCAATGTGAGTAGTATGTTCCCAAAACATATTTTATTTTCTATATTAACGTTATCTAATATAATTATCACATTAAAATATAACGAAATAATATTTTTTAAATTATGAATAGTAGAATTCTATTGTAATACAAATTAACAACATTTTCCTATTTTCCATTACTAATAAATATGTCATTTGTGTAATGGTGGAATACCACCTCCACGAATTAATGTATATATTTTTTATCTAGTTTATTATTTTATTATATAATTCAGGTAATATATGAATCACCACCAAAAAAATTTATACTTAATATCATTATTTATTTATTATAATAATATTGTGCCAACAAAAACCACATTCATAGTCACCATCATTCATTAATATGATATGTTCTTGTTTGGGTCGGTCAAACCACCAAATTAATATCCTATTAAATAATATTATGTTTTTATATGATAACAGAATTATATATAATTTATGATTTAAATAAAAAAATTGATTTGTTTTGGTTCTAGAAGGGTAAACATAATATTCAATACAATAATTTAAATTTCAATTATTACTCTTAAAGAATCACTTAAACATGAACATGTCTGATTTTTTTATAGATATTGACCAAACTACCATAGAATAAAATTATAAAATTATTAATAATAATAAATTTTCAGTTTTTTTACATTTTATTATCTTCAAAATATGAAATTTGGAATAATTATGAAGAAATACAATATTATAATGAAACTTGATCTAAATGACCATGATTACTCACACCTGATATTAAAAATAGATAACAACTAACTAAAATACATATAGAGAAGAATTATAAATGCAGTTTATAAATTTTTTTAAACAATAATAATGTCCTAAAATTTATTATTTTGTTTTTTATTAAATATATTCAAGTAATATAGTCGAAATCAAGAATGAAGGTAAGGATATGTGTTAACAAAATTTCCTTCCATTTAGTTACAAACATTCATAATAAACTATGTTCTAAAAATATTGAAATATTCTACCAAATAATTAATTTTTTTGTTATTTTATACTCTGTTTATTTGGATTTATATTTATTATTTATAACCTCATTATCACATTATTTTTACCTCGATTATTATGTTATATGAATGTGATTTATTATCCAAAAGTTCCCCTATTTGAGACAAATTCATTATGTTTTACAAGGTTTTAATGGTGATTTCTTATATAATTATCATTTAATATTTTTCTATCATGATCCTATAATTATTAATGTTATTCAATTGTTTCATTTTAAATATTATCCTTTATATGTATTTTGTCTAATTATTCTAACATTGAAAGGGTTTATTTGACTTATTTATAACTCTATGAGACATGTTTGTTATTGCACACCAAATTTTATTTTATATGATGTATTAACTATAAAATCCCAGGTAAATAAAGAATAAGACATGTTCATATTTATTAATATTTTTTGAATTAAGTATTAATTTTACATTAATGGGGTTGCTATGTTTGATGGTGAACCCACTTTAAATATATTTTTGGTCACTAATATACATTCAATTAGACCAAATAAATTTCTTCTTTAGAATCAGGACAATAAAATTTTCATTGTGTAAATTTTTGGTATTTTTCTGATAATGTTCATTTTTTAATGAATAGTGAAAAATGTTGTATTTTAATTCAAAACCTCTTTTAATATAATTTATTTATAAGGATACATTATCTTTTTAATTGGTATTAAAGTCCAATTAGAATATATTTTTACCATTTAATCCAATGGTGGTCATTGAAATTAATTTCACTTTGAAATTGGACATAAACAAGTGTTAGTCTTTTGATAGATATTGTTTCTTAAAAACACGCTATTTGTGTTGACAACATGAATTAATTATAAAATTAATAAATGAAACTTATATGTATTGAATTTTTCAAAATAGAAATCATTTTTGAATTCAGAATATGAAATATATCTTTGGGTGAATTTTTGGTATTTTTCTGAAGAACTTATATTTTTGATGAATAGTGAAACCACAAAGTGGTAATTAAACAAAATGATTTTTCATTTAAATGAATGTTTACCGCTTCTGTGTATTGAATTTCAAAAATCCGACATACATGGTTATCATTATTATGTAAAATGTGGTTCATAGGGATTAAAATATTTTTTTGTGAATAGTAACGTTTGAGTTTTGTTAACCGCGATTAGAGGTAATTAGTGTAATTTTAGATAATAATGATATTATAAAAATATAAAAATATCTTGACACATGTACTAACCTTATTGGATATGTCATGGCCAACCATGAAAATACATGGGTCAATTTTTGGGACCCCATGGAGCCACTTTGGTAAGATAATGACATTAATACTTATATTTAAAGTAAAAATAAAAATGTCACAAACATGTATTGTTTTACTAAAACAAATATTACATGGGATTATATAAGTTATATTTTTTATTATAAATATTAATTAGAAATATAAAAATATTTCCTACATCATGGTAAATTTTTTATAATTTTTAGACATAAAAAAATAAAATTATTCACGACACAATGATGATGCAGTGTTTACGTCATTAATAAATGATTTAAATAAATAAGAAGATAATTTTTAAAATAATATCCAATAATTTTCCAATTCTTATTGGATGATTTTATATATAAAATGGACCACCTTATATTCGACTTTAATGATTTTTGGTGCTTTAGAAACCAATTTTCATTTTATAATAAAATAAGAGTTTCAAGATTTCCAAAAGAGCCCCTCCTCTCCCTTATAAAAAGACCCAACATCCTACCCATATCTCACTCTTCTCAAGCCCTTTGTCTCATCCAAACTCTACTCAAATAAGCTCTCAATATCCATCTATTTATCCTAGAAGCCTCACCTTAGTCAGAAATATCTTAAAGAAACACTTTTTGTTCAAACGAAGATGAGTTACCTGATTTAAAGGTAATGTCTTCACTTGTGTTCTTATGTTTTATTTTGCTTCTCCAACCCCCTAAACTATTTTTAATAAATTATTTTGTAACAAAAAAATTATCTTAAATATTCTAGGATGTTTTTATGAAAATTATTCGAGATAAACTTACACACACCTTAATCTAATGGTTAAAGAATATATTGTTTTTGTGGATATGAAATTACTACCTCACGAAATGATGATTCTTCAATCATCTATTAACACCTTTCATGGTGGACATTAATATTTCACTATATTTATATATGATATATAATATGTTTATATTTTCCTTAAGCTTCTGTATTTTTCATTTATGGCATACCTTTATGGTTTCCATTATGGGTAAACGCAATATCTTCATTTTAGGAAGTTCGGACTATCGCCCCCTCAAAATGATTTGATTCGTTAATGCCATATGTGGGATGTGTAAATGATGGTGTTAATAATATTTTATATGATATTATGCTGGAATTATAATTTAACTTTATATCATTATGATTTCATTCCATTAAATATTAAATAGAAATGAAAGTAGCGTTCATGCGTACGTACGGCTTACCGTCTCCATGAACGGTACATTTCATTTCTTACCTCTAAATGTTATGTTATATTGTAAATGCATGTATATAATGGATATATATGATATATTTGATATCTACATCATGAATATAATTCTGGATATAATGGATTTTTTACCACATGAACAAATTGTAATTTTAAGGAGTTTATTTTTGACTCAAGTACCAATGATCGACAAAACGACCGTTATTAACCTAAATAATTACAACGTGTTCATAACATGGTAATAAGTGATATTAAAGGAATAATGATCTTGAAAAAGGTTCTTAAGCAATTAGAAATTAACTCAAGTTTATTATTCGGGTTATTAAAGAACGGTCGAGTCAAGTCGGACACGATGTAAGGGACTTCGTCTCAATCTCCTTTCATTGAGGCATATTTTGTTTTATACAAAACTATCTTTTATACGGTGTATAAACCCCTTTGACATTTACTTTGATTTAAATGGAATGTTTTGTCTTACGTATGCGGAGACAATGACTTCTCCTCCATCGTGACCATTATTTGAGTTTCGGCTTCCTCTACTAGCCAGAACTTTTTTTAAAATGAAAAATAAATACCACGTTTTACTTTTCTTTTATTTTGGCATTGAAAATGTTTTTGATAATATTTTTATTAGATCAATGTGGTGTATTGATATCTTGTGATTGAAATGTGTAATTTTTTGTTTCATGTATGCATGTTTTATATGATACGATTATGTTATGGTTCTTGGGCATTGTTTATGAAGACATGTGGTTCTGTGATAAACAAAGGGCAGGTGAGCCCGATATAGCTCTCCAATGCATTGGGTAACATGATGGAGGTAAAGGTGAATGTTTCTCCTAATAGATTTAGGGAATATAATGTGATGGGTATTCCAAACATAACCATGAGGGTTACTCCCTACATAAGAATGTTATGAATGCCCCAATTTACCATTATGTCTTATGATTTCTATGAGTTATTCATAAATCTTAATATTTCATGAGGTATAATTAAAGTGCTTATGTTTTATGAGTAAACTATGATTTCATTGATTCTTATGTATACATGAACTAATGTTTTCATTCCATATTTTTATATCCCTCACTAAGCTTTTTATGCTCATCCCATGTTTTTGAAATGTTTTTCACAGGTCATGGGAATGGTACAAGATGTGATGATAGGATCAAGAAAGTGTCAAGAAGGATTCCATGTTTTATTTAAAATATGTTTCCTTTAATGAGAAAAGTGAATATTGTCTTTGATGTAACCACTTTGTTTACAAGTTGAATTTAATGCATGATATATGATCTAATTCTCTAAAACTCTAAACCTGAAAAGATCCTCAATTTTTATTTCTTGAAATAACTCAAGATTAAGTAATGTTTAAGGCTGGGGCCTTATAGATGTTATGAACGTTCTGTTTAGATAACTTTAGGAGTTATAATTCTATTAAATTATTATCCAAAAATATATTTTTTTGGTCAAATTGAAATGGTATAGCATTTAAAGATTACCATGTTGCTACATCTAAGACATGTTTGTTCAGAATGGTTTTCCGCAGTGGAAAAAGGGAAGCAGTGCTAGAAAGGCATAATGAAGAAAATGACCTTCCAAATCAGCATCCTAAGATGGTCAGAATTGGAACTGAACAGTTTGTTGCAGTAATGGCGCAGTTAAATCAAGCGATAAATGGTGGTGCTATCTATGAACGAGATCAGCCAGATCAACCGCAGAAGAACATGTTAGTGGTGGAACATTTCATGGGGCAACATCCCCAATCATTCAGAGAATTATCTGACCCTGTGCTAGCTGAAGGGTGGATTAAAGAACTGTAGAAGATTTTTGATTTCATGAGTTGTTCAGAAAATCAAAAGGTTAGTCTTGTTGTTTACCGTTTGGAGGGTGAAGCAGATCAGTTGTGGTCGATGGTTAAAAATATCTGGGACGCTGATGAGATTGATTCTCTTGACTAGGATGAATTCAAAGGAATATTTCTTGAGAAATAGTTTCCTAAGTCTGTTCGACTTAGGATGGAAAATCAAATCTTTGAATTGAGGTAAGAGGACGACTCAGTGGCTTCTTATGAAGAAAAGTTCACTCGATTGGCAAGGTATGCTCCAAATTTTTTCTGAGGCCTTGATAGAAAAATCAACCGTTTCTACTCAAGAATAAAGCTAAAATATTGAAGTACATTAGCTTTTCGTTAGTTCAAAAGTTATGGAAAGCTTGTTAGATGTGCTGAGAAGGTGGAAATGGAGTTTTCCAATGATCAAGTTTTCTATAAAAACCAACAGAAGAAGAGACCGAAGTGGCAAGAGAAAGGGAAGAATCCTTCATAAAGGTCTGATGGTAAGAAAACTATGTTTTCTGTTTTTCATAAATGTGGTAAAAAAATGTTGGGGAATGTCTTCTGAATTCTGGAAAGTGCTACCAATGTGGTAAGAGAGTACATAAGTCTCGTGATTACACTAGAAAATATCAGGGTGATGGTGAGACAAAATTTTATTTAAAGTTATTGAAATGTTTCAAGTGCAATGAGATGGGTCATTATGCAAACGAGTGTCTGACAAAGAGCTCGAGTGATGGGAAGCAGTTAGACTACAAGCAGAAAGGTGTTGTGTAATCCTTTGCAACTACTTCAGCAGAGGTTGGGCCATCAAATGAAGTGGTATCCGGTAATTTATTTGTTTTTTCAGATTACGCCAGTGTGTTGTTTGATTCAGGGTCTACAAATTCTTTCATCTCGAAAAACATTTCTAGTAAATTTGGAATAACATCTCACGAAATGACTCCTGAACTTTTGGGAAAAACACATGGGGAAATTGTTGAGGAAAAAAGAATTTATAAGAATCTTCATATCCTTATCCGTGGAAAGAACCTACTTGCAACCCTTATTGTGTTACCACTAGTAGAGTTTGATGTTATCCTTGATATGGATTGGCTCTATGTTTACCATGATAAGATTTATTGTTGAGATAAATAAGTTTTTTTTTCAGAAAAACAGTCAGTTTGTGTACAAGAATGAACCCTTACTTTTCATAACATATCAGGAAGTTGAGAAACTTGTAAAAGACAGAAATGAATGTTAGCTTGAACATATTGTTGAAAACAAAGGAACCATTCAGATTAATGATGTGCCAGTGGTATGTGAGTATCCTGAAGTTTTTCCTGATGTGTTTCCTGGAATAATACCAGATTGGGAAGTTTAATTTACTGTTGACTTATTTCCTGATGCTAAACCATTTTCAAAATCGCCTTATCGAATGGCTCAAATTGAACTTTTAGAGTTGAAGGAGCAATTGAAATATTTATTAGAGAAAGGTTTCATTAGACTAGAACATCACCATGGGGTGCTCCTGTCTTATTTGTTAAAAAGAAATATGGTTCAATGAGACTTTTCATTGATTATAGAGACTTGAATAACATCACTGTTATGAAAAAATATCCTTTGGGTCATATCGATGATTTGTTTGATCAGCTCTAGGGGGTTTAGTATTTTTCAAAGATTGACATGAGATCGGGTTACCATCAATTTAAGGTAAAGGAAACAGATGTTCGGAAGACTATGTTAGGTACAAGATATGGCCATTATGAATTTGTAGTTATGAATTTAGGGATATCCAATGAACATTCTGTATTCATGGACCTTTTGAATTGAATTTTCCACGAGTTCTTAGATAAGTTTGTGGTTGTTTACATTGATGATATTTTGGTGTTTTCAAAAGTAAATAGGAGCATGAAAGTAATTTAAGGGTTATTTTTCAAACATTAAAAGAAAATAAATTGTATGGTAAATTCAGAAAGTATGAGCTTTGGTTGAAAAAAATTTCATTCCTTAGTCACATTATTTCTAATGATGGAATAACTGTTGATCCTGAAAATACAATGGTTGTTGAAGAATGGCCAAGACCCACAAATGTAACCTAGATTCCCAGTTTTATTGGTTTGGAAGGCTATCAAAGAAGGTTTGTTAAAACATTTTCACGGTTATCTAGTCCAATGACTAAGCTAGTTTAGAAGGGTGTTAAGTTAATCTGGACAAAAAAATGTGGTGATTGTTTTCAGGAATTGAAATGAATATTTTTGAATGTGCCACTTTTGGTACTACCTTCTTGGATTTGTGTGTTTGTTATCTATAATGATGCTTCATTGAAATGACCTGGTTGTGTCCTAATGTTGAATGATTAGTTAATTGCTTATGCTTCACGTCAGTTGAAAAATCATGAGGTAAATTACCCTACACATTATTTGGAATTAGCTTCTGTTGTTTTTACTTAAAAAATTTAGAGGCATCATTTGTATGGAGTAAAGTGTGAAATATATACCGATCACAAAAGATTAATGTATATATTCACTCTGAAAGAATTGAACATGAGACACATGAGAAGGATATAATTAATCAAGGATTACGATTGTACAATTCATTACCATCCGGGAAAAGAAAATAATGTGGCTGATGCTTTGAGTCGAAAAAGTAATGCTTCATTAACCATGATACATTTGGAATGTGATCATCTGGTTAAGGATTTGATGAACATTGGAATAGAAGTTGTTGGTGCATGATTTTATTCTGTTTTGTTTCAGGTATCAGTGAAATCTTCTCTATCAGACAGAATTAAGAAAGCACAGAAAAAAGATAGTGAGTTGTAGAAAAAGGTAGAGCTGGTTCAGAAGTGTATGTTGCCTGAATTCAATATTGATAATGACTGTGTTTTGTGATTTGGGAAGAGATTATGTGTGCATTGTGATTCACAGTTGAAGAGAGAGTTGTTATGTGAAGCTCATAGTTCTCAGTTTTCAGTTCATCCAGGCAGTACTAAGATGTATAGAGATCTTCGGGAGTATTACTGGTGGGATGGAATGAAAAGAGATATTGCTGATTTTACTATGAAATGTTTGACTTGTCAACAGGTTAATGCAGAGCGGCAGTTGCCGAAAGGGATTCTTCAGCCTTTACCAGTGCCTGAGTGGAAATGGGAGAATATATCCATGGACTTTGTTGTGGGATTTCCGAAGACACCTCGAGGTAATAATGCAATATGGGTTATTGTTGATCGCATGAATAAATTAGCTCATTTCCTTGCTATATGAGATAATTTTTCCCTAGATCAACTTTCCCCTTTGTATCATAATGAGATAGTCAGGTTACATGCAGTTCCCCTCTCTATTGTATCTGATCGTTATCCCAGGTTTACTTTTAACTTTTGGAAAGGCCTTCAGAAGTCATTGGATACTGAATTAAATTTTAGTACAACTTTTCATCCTCAATCATATGGGCAGTCAGAATGAACGATTCAGACTTTGGAGGATATGCTACGTACTTGTTTTATGGATTATTAGGGATGTTGGGACCAACATCGTTCTTTGGTTGAGTTTTCATATAAAAACAGTTTTCATTCCAGTATACAGATGGCACAATTTGAGGAATTATATGGGAACCAGTGTCGAACTCCAGCTTTTGGGATGAAGTAGGTGAAAGGAAGTTGATGGGAACAGAATTAGTAGAAGAGTTGGCAGGAAAAGTTCAGATGATATAGAGACACATGAGAACAACTCAGAGCAGGAAGAAGAGTTATGAGGACAACAAGAGGAATGATCTCTCTTTTGAGTGAGGTGATCATGTTTTTCTCAATGTTTCACGATGGAAAAGTGTGATGAGATTGGGTAAGAAAGGAAAGTCGGGTCCAAGGTTCAATGGACCATATGAAATTCTAGAGAGAGTTGGATCAGTTGCATACTGAGTGGCTTTACCTCCGAGTTTATCTCAGGTACACAATTTCTTTCATGTTTAAATGTTAAAGAAGTACATGCTAGATCCATCTCATGTTTTGAGTCCAGAGGTAGTTTAGTTGGAAGAGAATCTATCTTATGAGGAACAACCAGTCCAGATTCTTGACCACAGGGAGCAGGTATTGTGGAATATGGTGATTCATCAAGTAAAGGTTTTTTTGGAAAAACCACATGATTGAAGAGACAACGTTGGAATATGAAAATGCTATGAGGGATAAATACCCCCATTTATTTAAGTGAATAAATGGAGAGGACGCAATTCCCATAAGTGGGGAATGATGTCACATCCCAGGTAAATAATGAATAAGACATTTTCATATTTATTAATATTTTTTTAATTAAGTATTAATTTTACTTTAATTGGGTTTCTATGTTCGATGGAGAACCCTATTTAAATATATTTTTGGTCACTAATATATATTCTATTTTACCCAATAAATTTCATCTTTAGAATCAGGAGATCAAAATTTACATTGTGTGAATTTTTGGTATTTTTCTGATGATGTTCATTTTTTAATGAATAGTGAAAATGTTGTATTTTAATTCAAAACATATTTCAAAATAACTTATTTATAAGGATTGATTATCTTTTTAATTGGTTTTAAAAAGCAATTAGAATATAATTTTACCAGTTAATCCAATTGTAGTCATTGGAATTAATTTAACTTTGAAATTGGACATAAACAAGTGTTAGTCATTTGATATATATTGTTTCTTCAAAACACGCTATTTGTTTTGACAAGGGTAATTATTTATAAAATTAATAAATGAAACTTATATGTTTTGAATTTTTCAATATAGAAATTATTTTTGAATTCAGAATATCAAATATAGCTTAGGGTGAATTTTTGGTATTTTTTTGAAGAACTTCAATTTTAGATGAATAGTGAAACCACTAAGTGGTAGTTAAACAAACTGATTTTTTTAAATGAATGTTTACTGCTTATATGTATTGAATTTCAAATATCTAACATACATGGTTATCATTATTATGTAAAATGTGGTTCAAAGGGAATAAAATATTTTTTTGGTGAATAGTAACTTTTGAGTTTTGATAACCGCGATTAGAGGTAATTAGTGTAATTTAAGATAAAATGATATTATAAAAATATAAAAATATCTTTAAAAATGTCCTAACCTTATTGGATAGGTCATGTCCGACCAATACAATCCATGGGTCAATTTTTGGGACCCGATGGAGCCACCTGTGTAAGAAAATGACATTAATACCTTTTATTTAAAGTAAATATAAAAATGTCACAAACATGTATTGTTTTACTAAAAAATATATTACATGTGGTTATATAAGTTATATTTTTTACTATAAATATTGATTAGAAATCTAAAAATATTTCCTACATCATGGTAAATTTTTTAAAATTTTTAGACATCAAAAAAAATAAAATTATTCATGACACAATGATGATGCAGTGTTTAAGTCATTAATGATTGATTTAAATAAATTAGAAGATAATGTTTAAAATAATAACCAACACTTGTCCAATTCTTATTGGATGATTTTATTTTGAACATGTACCACCGTATCTTTGAGGTTAATTATTTTTGGAGCTTTAGAGGTCCAATTTCATTTTATAATAAAATAATAGTTTTAAGATTTCCAAAAGAGCCCCTCCTCTCCCTTATAAAAAGACCCCACTTCCTACCCATATCTCATACTTCTCAAGCCGTTTATCTCCTCCAAACTCTACTCAAATATGCTCCCAATATCCCTCTATTAATCTTATTAGCCTTACCTTAGGAGGATATCTCTTCAAGAAACCCTCTTTGTTCAAACGAAGAAGAGTTACCTGATTTAAAGGTAATGTCTTCACTTGTGTTCTTATATTTTATTTTGCTTCTCCAACCCCTAAACTATTTTTATTCCTTTATTTTTTTACAAGAACAATATCTTCAATGTACTATGATGTTTTTATGAAATGTACTCTCGCTACAATTACACACACGTTAATCTAATGGTTAAAGAACATACTGTTTCTGTGGATGGCGAATTACTACCTCACGAAATGTTGATTGTTCAATCTTCTATTAACACATTTCATGGTGTCCATTAAGATGTATCTATATTTATATATGATATATAATATGTTTATGTTTTCTTTAAGCTTCTTTATTTTTCATTTATGGAATACCTTTATGGTTTCCATTATGGGTAAACACAAAATCTTCATTTTAGGAAGTGCGGACTACCACCTCCTCAAAGTGATTTGATTCGTTAATGCCATATGTGGGAATTGTAAAGGATAGAGTTAATAATATTATATATTATATTATAATGGAATTATAATTTACCTTTATATCATTATGATTTCATTCCATAAAATACTAAATAGAAATGAAAGTGGCATTCATGCGTACGTACAGCTTATCATCTCCATGAACGGTGCACTTCATTTCTTACCTCAAAATGTTATGTAATATTATAAAAGCATGTATATAATGGATATATATGATATATATGATATCTAAATCATGAATATAACTTTGGTTAAAATGGATATTTTACCACATGAACAACTTGTAATTTTAATGAGTTTATTTTGGACTCAAGTACCAATGATTGACAAAACGACCGTTATTAACCTAAATAATTACAATGTTTTCATTACATGGTAATAAGTGATATAAAAGGAATAATTAACATGAAAATGGTTCTTAAGAAAGTAGAAATTAATTAATGTTTATTATTCTGGAGATTAAAGAACGATCGAGTCATGTCGGACACGAGGTAAGGGACTTCGTCTCAATCTCCTTTCATTGAGGCATATTTTGTTTTATACACAACATTCTTTTATACAGTGTATAAAACCCTTTGAATTTTACTTTTATTCAAAAGGAATGTTTTGTCTTACTTATGCGGTGACAACGACATCTCTGCCGTTGTGACCATTTTTTGAGTTTCGGCTTCCTCTATAAGCCAGAACTTTTTTTAATATGAAAAATAAATACAACGTTTTACTTTTATTTTATTTTGGTATTGAAAATGGTTTTGATAAAGTTTTCATTAGATCAATGTGGTGTATTGATATCTTTTGATTTAAATATGGAATTTTGTGTTTCCATTATGCATGTTTTATATGATACGATTATGTTATGGTTCTTCGGCATTGTTTATGAAGATGGGTCGTTCCGTGATAAACTAAGGGCGGGTGAGCCCTATATAGCTCTCCAATGCATTGGGTAACATGATGGAGGTAAACTTGAATGTTTCTCCTAAGAGATTTACAGAATATACTGTGATGGGTATTACAATCATAACCATGAGGGTTACTCCCTACATAAGAATGTTATGAATGCCTCAAGATACCTTTATGTCTTATGATTTCTATGAGTTATTCATAAATAATATGATTACATGAGGTATGATTAAAGTGATTATGTTTTATGAGTAAACAATGATTTCATTAATTCTTATGTATACATGAACTAATGATTTCATTCCGTATTTTTATATCCCTTGGTGATCTTTTTATGATCATCCAATGTTTTTGAAATGTTTTTCATAGGTCAAGGGAAAGGCACATGATGCGATGATATGGTCAATAAAGTGTCGAGAAATAATCCATGTTTTATTTAAAATGTCATTCCTTTAATTATAAGAGTGAATATTGTCTTTGATGTAACGACCTTGTTTACAAGTGGAATGTAATGCATGATATATGATCTAATTCTCTAAAACTCTAAACCTGAAAAGATCATCAATGTGTATTTCTTGAAATTACTCAAGATTAAGTAATGTTTAAGGCTGGGGCCTTATATTAAATACCATATTACCATCGTGTATAATGAATATATTTCATTTCATTGTATTTAAATCAAATTTTACACTATCTTGTTCTCTTTATTATTATGTTTCCAATACCTTGAGGTTTTGGACATCATCATTTTTCCTCATTTAGATATGATTCATGATCACCTCAGGATTACCTATTGTGGTGTATATATTTTTCATGGATTTAAAATGAATCGTATAAAATTATTTTATTTTTTTGGATTTAACTCTTGTAAATCCTTAACTTCTTTTTTCACTCCAAATCATACATTATAAGATGAATAAATTTTATTCTAAAGTGTTTTCATTTAAACACTATATATTTATTTCATTTGACTGAATAGTGTTAATTCAGATTAAATATATTGATTTATTGGGGAACATATGGACATAAAAATGTATCATTACTCAAGTCAATGTTATATTAATGGTTTTCTTCATAGAATTGTGTTATATTTATTTACTAGGGAAATATCTTCCATTCATATACAATTTTTTTAATATATTTTTTACTGATCAATATGGAATGTTGGTTATGTTTATTAATTCCATAAAATGATGAATTTATTGGACTTAAAAACAAATGGGTGGGTCTTGGTAAATAAAAATCCACTTGATATCATGATATCTCCATTGAGACAAACTAGTTTTATTCATTTGTTATATTCCTACCAACAATAAAATATTTCCTAGATATAAGGGCTTGAGGGTATGATCGCCATTTCTATGGTCCTGATGTTTTGGAATAGGGTATGAAACTATATTTTTAGAATTTTGAATATCATACACAAGGAAAAATTAATTTTAAACCTTGTAATATTTTAATTTCTATTTTTAACCGTGGATATATTATGATTTTAGTTTCATTTAATTTGGGATTTAATTATTCTCAAATCCATGCAAAAATTTTTATAATTATATTATCCACAAAAATTATCTTCATTTTTACCACTTATTTTTATCCTTATCCATCTTGTAAAAGCACCCATTTTAATGGATCTATTTATATTGGATATGATAAAAATGTTTAAAATAAGATACATCTAATAGAATTGTATATATATATGTATTATTTTTACAAGTTGTTGAAGAGTCATTTTGGAATAATTTGGTTCTTAAAAAGTATAAAAAATGGCCATTTAATGATAAAGGAATTTAATTTGTTAGTTAGAATATTTCCCTAACCCTCAAAAATATTATATATAAATGTTCCACCAGATATATGTTACTCATTTTTTTATGTATATATTGTTAAAAAGGGGTCACGTTGGTTCATTTGAATGTTGGTATGTGAAGAAATAATTTATGAGCACTAATTTTTAAGAGTGTGGTCCGAGCATAACACTTAGAATAAAAATAATTATTCTCAAACATTCCATTTGTAGAACTATCATAGAGAAAAATCTTTTCTTCAATAAAAAATATCAAGGGTTCCAACTAACTAAAAAAATGGAGAATACATTTAGGTTAGGGGGATTATAGATTCAATCATTCCATATATAGATTAATTTTAGTTTTTATATCTATATTTACTAGTGATCTCCATAACCTACCCTAATGTTATCAAATTCATAAAGAATATAAAAAATGATAATGGTTTGTCTAGTGGGTGGAATTATTATAGTTCTTGAGCCCTTTGTTTTAATGAAATTACATATTTTATTTACTTTTATTCTGGATATTATAGTGGATGAAGTGGATGATGTATATGCAGTTATCATTATTTTCATTAATATTTTTATTATTTTTTTATTCATTTTTTACTTCCCAAATATCTATATAAAATTTAAAATATGATGAAATAGTGTGATCTGGATTGTTATGTTTCATGTGGTTGTAGGCCCATGAGATGAAGGTAATGTTTAGGGTTTTCATAGTTATAGGAATCAACATCTCTTAGATGAAAATACCTACGTATTGAGACCTAATGATTTTTTTTGAGTTTCTTGGTCGTTTCTAGGGAACTCCCTCACTATCATAAAATATATGGTCTTATTAATATTGTTTATATATAATTTGATATCAACCTTTATCACAATTAATGGATGATGAATCCATGGTTATGGGACGGTTCTTGGAGTATGGGTAACATTTGGAGATACTATTAGTGGGAAGTGATAAAGTGATGTGGTTATATACTTAAAGATAACTACATGTCCAATTTACAAATAATTTCAATTTATTTCAAAATTATATATCATCATTAAAACCAAACACCTGTATTTCCATTTTTTAGAAATTATTTAAAAAGTTAAATCTTTAATAAAATTTAATATAATTTAGTGATTTTTATGGTTCCTTGTGAGATGTTCTTGGTAATACCATAAGACATACTCTATGTTTCTTTAAAAAAATTATAAAGGTAGAGGAAAAAAGACCTCTTCATTAAATAAAAATAGAAGAAAAACATGGTTGAGGAATAAAAATGAAATGGAGGACAAAGAGGATACAATTATGCCACTTTAGACTGCTGCTCATATTACGATGGGGGAGAATCCACCTCAACCCCAAGCATGTCTCCCTCTTCTCCCTATTCTGGCCCGCATCCACGGTCCCCCTCCATCTTCATGAAATTTAGCATCATCAACATCTTGTCTAATAAACTCCACATACATATAAATATCTTTGAATATCGTCCTCACTACTACATGACACAAGCATCTCTAAAGAATTATGCATACATACCTTAACAAGACCTTTGTTTTTCATTCTCCATAAATTGTCATTTTGAGGATAAATCAATACTGAATTACTAGTGACAATCAATTCAGAGCTCCCAACACCCATTCATTGAGAGGCTGTAGAACATGATCTTTGAAAATCCTGAAATCATTCATAATTCCATTAGTAGCAACAATGTATTTGTATATCTACTAGACTAGAGTAGAATCATTTTTAAAATTAGAATGGGCCATCCTTCATTTATCTGATCCATGATAAGGATCTTCCTCCCTCAATACAGGTGTGTATTTTACTGAATAAGATCTATCATCAGTTGTAACCGGGTCCTAGCTTGTGTACTGGAGAGGTGTAGCACAAGGGACCTACCTGCACTTAGCAGATCTAAAATCCTAAGGATCATTCGGTCTCAGTTTAGTTGTGTTTTTCATAGGAGTCATCTATTAATCTAGAGTAGTCAATTAAGATTTATCATCCCTTGAATGATCCCAAACCTATCCTGAGGCATTAGGGGTTGAGGATGAAGTCACTGCTACTTTTTAAACAATGAATCTTGGAGGAATCAATTGATCTCCGTGCTCTTTAACAGTATTACAAACAAAGATACTATAAATAAGTACAAGACCATTTTTACATTTATTCTAAGGATAATTATAATATATCTATTTGTTTGAGGTCTCTTCTAATTTGGTCTTCCTCTTATGAAAAAAGAAGCCAAATTATTCTCTTTCCACAAATTAAAGTCCGCCTCATTTTGAGGAGATTTTTCCTTGTATTATTGACTATCAATTTATTCATCACCATCTTCATCATCACTAATTAATTTTTTCAAGGAATATTTTAATAAAAATCAGTGAAAATACCATCCTCATATTTATCATCCTAATACACCATGGGGTTTTCAACATGTAGAACTAGTGGAACCCGTATATTTTTATTTCTAATCAAGGCGGTGGAAAACATCATGTCCTCGGTGAAACCATCATTTATAATAGAACAATCATAAAGAGGTTCCCTTCTAACTTTTGTATTTCCTATCTAAACATATACATTAATAGTTACACTAATAAGATTAAGATTCCTAGAAATAGGAACTTGTGCAGCATCTATAGTTTCTGGATAAAAGATTTTATGTTTTCAAGTCCTTATACAGTTTTGTGAGTAATTGCCTTTTTTACAGTTTGAAAACAATAGTTCACTTCTAAAATTATCCCTTGAGTGTCCAATTATGTAGCATGAATCAAAAAATGGGGTCTTCATCTCATATTCAATCATGATATTGATTTCATCCTGAGTTGGGATAGCATGACGTTGACAATTAGGTTTGATCTTAGATCAACATCAATTAAAATCCTAGATAAGTGACGAAAAATAACCAACTTAGTGGATATTTCCGTCCTAATTTATTTTCATATTATAGAGTAAATATCATGAATAATTTTTGGGTGCCATAAAATCCAATTTAACAATATATTTTGATCCATATTTGTGCACAATGACTTTTAAAATCATTGAAGTTGATGTTTAAATTCCATTCATGAAAATGAAAAATACCCTGGTGAATGTTAATTAATCCAGAACTCCACACTCAGTTTCTCAATTCCACTTAAGGGAATAGCCAATAGAAGAAACTGAGACCAACATAAATGCACTTGAAGTATAAAATCCCAAAATGATGGCTAATATATCAACTAGATCTATCACCTTCCAAGGCTTCATTCGTTTCAATAATGAGATTCAAAAGATGATATAATGCTTACAGATTTGGATCCTTTCTAAAGAATCCCCATCTAAAGAAACAACATGAGAAATTTCCCCATTCCAAAATATCTTTTCTGAATCTCTAGTTTTAATGGAAACAAAAGATCCACCTACAAAACTAGAAAAGGAGGAGAGACCCCTTAACTCCTCACAGTCCTTAGATTTCATCTATGTAGATGAGATTTGTCGACCACCATTAAGATTACTAGTATAAGATTACAGGTTCAAACCCCCTGGGTGATTGAAGGGACCATCGTCTATGATATTTTCTAGATAAACTCTTTCACTTTCCTATATCCACTAAGTGTTTGTAAATACTATTTATTTAATTTAATGAAATACTCAATTTGTTGATTTTTTCACCATTTCTGAGGATCTAAGAGACCATCTTGATGTTATTCACACACTATAAATATAGTTATTATTTTTATAAAAAACATAAAAAATTGTAAATTAAAGTCATTTTCCCCTTCTACATGAAACTATTAAACATCATTCTATTTAAGTGAGGGTGTTTATATCGCACATTTCACAGTGGAGGTTTTCAAAGCGGTCATTGAGGGTATCAATGAAGTCCTCATGTATTATTGTATCAAATAATTAGAAAAATATATTGGTGAATTATCACAAAAAATTCTATAAACATATCATTGAGTAAATTAATAATAAGAAATGATTCGTACCACATTTTTTAATGAATTTTTTTAGGAACAAAACAACTTATGAAAATCTCCACAACTAATGCCAATGATATTATTACATGAGGTAATCTATATGAAATGTAATCTAGAATATATACCACTAAAGGTAGTTAATCATTGTATTGATTCAATTATTTTTACTCATTATGATATTAAATTTCCTAATTACACTTATTATATTAAATTTTTATATTAGTAAAAATATGTATTCTCACTAGAAGTGGATGAAAAGGATACCTTCATTGAATTAATGGATGATTAAATTTGAGGGGATCTATAAGATAAGGATAGGAATCATTTATTTCTTCATATCATTATTATTTTCATTCAAATATTTTAAGGAATTTTGAATTAAAGTGCATTTGATATGGGAACCTCCAAAATAATATTTTTCTCAAATAACAGCTGAGAAACTATGATTTTGTTTTTTAAATCATATAAACTTAATCCCCCATTATATTGTAGATAACAACTACCACTACTTATCTATAGGCACTAAAAATATAGTACCTCTTATAGCATGACCATTAAATTCTATATATTACCTCAATTATTTTCACATTAATTTTTTTTTTAAAAATTCTCTACTATTTATTTTAAAAATTGGTTTTCAAATAGGGAAGATGCCTATGAATACTTTGAATAAAAATTGAATAAATTCTAAATTTTTAAATATTAATATGTCCGGTTATACCTTTAAATAATTTCCATTATTTATTTCCAATAATAATCAATGTTTAAATGAAATTTTTATAATTAATTTATGTGAGAACAATTAATATAATAAGTTTGGGGGTATAATATAGGTTTTTGTTAACATATTTTAATTTTTTATTTTCGTTCAATAGCTTCCACACTAATTACGCTGGTTTGTAAGACACTGTTGGTAAACCGTATGACCCAAAAATAGATGTAAAATTTACAAAATTTCCAATCTAGGATTTTAAACAACAACTCAGGTTTCTCCTCAATTTCACCACCTATAATCCTAGTGATGATCTTGGATAACCCATGCTTCCAAGAGGCTCTCTACTTCGATTCTAGGACATTTGGAGCATCGTTAGTTGTAGATCAAATCCCAAGGTAATTCAAATGTCCTCTTTTCATCCTCAGTTTTATTAGGGTTTTCATATTCCTCTCATATCCTTCTGAAGCTCTAAAACCCTTTTTTTTAAGTGAGATCTATGTTTAGGATTTGAGGGGTGTGTGAATCTGGATCTAAGGCTATGATTAAGAGTTCATTCTTTGTTGGATTAATAGAAGGTGGTCAACAAGTAATATCTCATAGTTTATTTTAGATTTGGGGATGAAAGATTGTCTTCTAATATTTCCCAAATTGTGTTCTCGGTTTCATTGGAGTTTTATATAAAGGGGTGTCTATGTGACCAATTGCAACCATCACGATTCCCATGGGATGTGTAGAGGATGACTTGGCCATTTTAGGGCCACCCATTGGGTGCAATGAATATCCCATACCAAGAGTGAGGTACCTTTAAGGGAAGGATTTCTTAGTAAATTGTATAGACCTTGTAAAATATGTTTTAATGGTTGATTAAGTTGTAAATTAAATGATAATAGTGATTCCTAGTGTGATAAGGCTTGAGGGGATGTCTGGCATGACATGAAAATGGAGAATTTGGTCGAATATGATTATGTCAATTGTTTAAGGAAATTTTGTTAAAAATACCTAAGGGGATTAATCCATTTTAAATGGTGAACTTGTAATTGAGTAATAAAATATGAAATGAGGAATATGTTAATGATATGTAATAAAGGAATTAATGAATATGGAATGAATTAATACATGGGAAATCATGGGGAATACCTAATGGATTAAATGTGTTAAACTGATTGTGTTGTGTACTATAAGGGTTGAACCTAAAAGGAATAAGGGGTAAATGCTTGTGAAATGGTGAATAGGCTAAGTGGGTTAGTATATGGTAACTAATGGATATTGACTAAGTATGTTTGATATCATACACACTTAATTGGTTAAGGAAAAAGAATGGGATTTTGGATAAATTGCTATGAATTATAATTGGTTTTTTTAATGTGTTATGGAAAGGTATTAGATCCTATGTTGTTGTTTTGTATTTTGATTTTCCAATGAAATTTGTTGCATTGATTTGTGTTATGGTATGATTGTGGTGATTTTATAAATAAGAATGTGTACATGGATTGGTAGAGTGGGGTATTGACTTTAGGTTCTACGCCCAAGGGTTGGGTTAGACTGAGGCTCTAATCTCCACCCTATAAATACATAAGATAGGGAAAGGGGATGAAGGCTCTATTCCCCTAATGGTTGTATTCCACACATACATAGTATTTGAGGTGAGGATAGTGTGTTGATATGATACGTGTATCCCTATTGGGTAGGGACTTGATCTATTTTCCCATATGAATAATGATTGATTTCCTTAGACCCACGTAGAAATGTTGTATATGCCTAACCCAAATAAAATGTGTTAAAAATTGTTTACATAGAAAAAATGGTATAAGATATGTAAATTGGATAAATCCTAGTAATGAAAGAATTGAATTTTTTTCTCATTGAACAAAATCTTGTTCCTTGTTTACTTAAAATTTACTTTTTACATGTACTCACTATCTATTAGACTTGATATTTTGGACACACTATTGGTGGTGGCCAAATGAGTTTTTTAATCACACCCTACATGGGCCACCTTTGGGTTCCTAAGTAGATGTCATTGTTACAGGCCAGGACATGGGAAAATAACCTGCTATAATATGTTGAGTTGGGATCAAGATATACAAGTATAAGGATACAAACATAGGGTGGGAACCTGTTTAGAGATTTGGATGTTTTTTTTATTTTTGGATTTGTTCCCTGTGACCTATTAGTATGGCATGGAACGGTTGTATTCAATTTTCAGTTTGTACCCTATTTTGGGAAATGATTGGTTGTGAATGTTTACTGGGTGTTTCATATTTCTTCTATTATTTACATTGTGTTTTGTTGTGTATTAATCTAGTAAATATGGTATAGTCTCCCCACATGACTTATAATACCCCCACCGATAGTCGGAAACCTATCCATTATACGGAGGAATTCTTGAGGTCTTGTGACGAATCAGATCGGGGCACCGGTTAGTTACATCTGGTAGGGGACATTACAAAGGGGTATTATAGGATTTATTTTCTATTTATTATAATTTTGGGATGGAAGATAGAAGATTAGGATGTGTCATCTCTTTCGAAGGATATTTTTTTGTGGAATATTTAACCCATGTATGGGGGAAATCCCAAGTCACACTTGGTTGTAAATGTCATTTTTGATGTTTGTTGTTATAGTTTAATGATATTTCACTATTGTGTGATGCACATGTTTTGTGTTTTGACTGATTTGTGATATTTTTCTCATATTCTGAATGACAAGGGGTTGTGTATTCATGCATCCTTTTAGGTACCTAAATATAAATGTGGCATGGATCATTATAGGCACATGCATGAGATGGGAGTGTGGGGAATATGGAGTAAAATGCATTTTACTTCCTCGATAAATCTAATGAAAATGATTCCTAATAGATGGTATTGTATGTGGGTGGATTAATGGAATTAAAATCAATAGTTAAGTGATATCATGTATAATGAAATTTTATGAATGGGTTAACAGTTTCGATTGTGATAAAATTTAATTTTTTATTTAGTGTCTAAAAAAGGATTGAATAGTGATGGTAAAATTGGTAATGAATTTTTCCTAATAAAAGTTGTAAATGAGTTAATGGATGATGGTAAATTTTTTAAAATGGTAAATGTCCCTAAGATAAAAGGATGATGTTGTAAAATAATAATTGTTTTGAATAGGTGTTGATGAAAGACATTTGATTAACTAAATTGGTTACCCCATGTTGACCATGACCCATGACAGTTACAGTACATGGTAGTATTTTAATCATGATAATGACTATGGGGATAGAGTATAAAGGATGTTTTATTTATGGATGATGGTATGATATCTTTTCCATCTATAGTTATATCCTCTCGGCCATTCATTGATGTTTTAGGAGAATGATAATTTTAAAATGAGAATGTTTGAGTTCAGAGGTGGGTGTCTTTTTTGTTTTTGGTTTAACCCTTGTATGTGTGGGTTCAACAGTGACAATTACCTAGATTGATACATTGTATTTTTATTGTTAGGAGTTTTTTATTATGATATATCCTAGGTGGTGTGTTTAGTGAACCCTTCATAGGGTTGTGGACATTGGGTTGTGAGGTGTTGTTTGGTGATACGAGTGTGGAAACACTCATGGTTCGTGACCGTTCAGAGTGCATGCTGGACCCTAAGGATAATGCATGGGTCTTAATGACAATGTGAGTAGAAAAATAGAGAGTTTTGTTTAGAAATCCAAATATGACGTTTTTATCTTAGTTTTAATGAATGGGTAATCTTTTCTATGAAACCTATAGTAAATGTTTATTTGGTGCGCTAGGAACAATGTGCATTGGATCAGGGATGAGAGTGCAATCCACGATCATTGATTTGTTTGTTTCATGATATGTATAGTTTGGAGATAATTCCAATTTCTTTTCCTATTTGTGACTCCATTCTACGGAGTAGGAATCATTCAACCTTCAAGGTGGCCTTTGAGAGACTTCAGAGAGGGTTTCTAGAGCTTTTTGGTGTGGGTCACCTAATTAGTTTTTTTGGACATTGATTATGGGACTCAGAGGGTTATATTTTGTGGTTTTGGCCTAGAGGAATATGTGTGTAGGTTGATGGTTGGTGGTCCTACTAAAGTTGTGGTTATGTGATGATATTTTCAAAAAATCAATGGTGACCCCGTGGGAGGGTAGTCCTGTGGTTCATGTACCATGGAATATGATGCATGGGAGATGCTTCTGAGGTGGTTTCTATAAATACTACATACCACCAAGTATTATTAAATGGTATTTTTGTTCCCGGTTATTTCATAAGGACACTCTAGTCTTTGTGATAGGATGTACAAGTTGTTTTTAAGGGTTGTATCATATGGAATCCGGACTCACTTATTTGGATGATGATTAATGGATGAATCGAAGCCTTTTTTGAGTGGATGATACAAGGGTTACCTGAGTGTGGTTAAATGATTTCACTCGATTGTGACACCCAATGTTATGGTGGTAAGGTGGTAGAATTTTTTTGTATGGATGGTTTGGTTTTTGGGTGAGATGTAGAGGCCACCTCAATGTTGATGTGGCTGACTAACCAAGATACATGATTAGGTAATTAAGTGGGTGTTTGGATATTAATAGATAAAGGTTTATGTGTGAGATATTGTGGGATTAATTTTTGTGGTAGACCATTGTGATTTGGTTTTTAGCAGTTAGGGATGCATCAAAATACCTCAAGCGGTGTGATGGATCTAAGGCCACGTAAAGATTTGGTTCACAGCTACCTCACGATTGGGTCGAGGGTTAGTGGAGAGACTTGGTTAACCATCACACATTAGAAGTGGTGGTTATGTGTAGAAGAGATGTGTTCAGTAAGGCAGCATGTGATCTTGGTAGGTCATGGTGTCCCATAGTTAGGCATCAGAAATAGACAGGTTGGTGGTGGTGTTATTTGAAATCTTCATAGCATACCTCAACTAGTGATGATCCAACCCAATATCATGATATCATCCGATGTATGTTGAGAAGCTCTGAAATGATGCCAAGAGACTTAAAAGTGTTTTTTTCAGATAAGGTACATCGAGGATTTTACCCGCATGGAAACTGTATGTGTGTATATTGATGAAGATATGCACATCCTTGATGGATTTTGGTGAGGTCCTCGGGATGGACTGAGTGTCGAGAAATTATAAGGGAGCCATTCATGAAAAATGGGATTGGGCACAGTGTGAGGTTCATTTTCTTATTTTGGGAAAAATATAGATGGCCATGTATAATATTTTTGGTTCATCCTATCATCATGTGTAAGATACAATAGCTGGAATCCCTCTAGGAGGGAAATGGTAATGACACTCCTAAGGTGGGGAGTGATAATCCAATCTTGAATATGGAGAGGAGAACATAGTGTTTATGTAATAGCACTGGGATGCTAATGAAGAACCTTTTAGGTACAAGTTTAGTTCCTCATATTCTCAATGAGGGACTTGGATGCGGTAACTGATGAGCCATGTGTGGGATTTGAGCTCAGGGTGGTTCTATTTGAATCAAGTTATGTATGCATTGAAGTTATAGAATGGTGTGGTTGGATATGACAATAGTTTATTGAAAGAGAGGTTGGGATTAATAACACTAATGAGGATCAGGGATAGACTCTGGTAATTTCTATGAGGGTTGTTTTATAACATCATGATGTTGAGAGAACCTAGGCCATGTGATGCGGTATCTTGGTGGGTGTTAATCCTGATGAGGGTATGGAGGGAAGTAATGCCATGATGATGGAATTATAACAGAATTTAGGGAATTACCTCAGTGGGTGTGTGAGATGATTATGACAGGTTCAAGTTACTAATAACCTTAGGAAGGTGAGAAAAGGGTAGCATGCCATCTATGGAAGATGGTAGTTCTGGGATAATCTAGTTGGGTTTGGTCCCACGTGATATTGTAAACATGAATGGGAGTGGTGAGAGTGAACCACCTTCATGTTCATGTCATGATTGAAGGTACCTTTTTGGTATTTCAATTGTGCTTGAGTGAGGTTTAATAGATATTATTTCTTGAATGGATATTGTAGGAATGTCCACCCTAATGGTTTCAACGGTGCGATTAGATGCCAATGCAAGGTAACACCCCTACGGATGGTCGGCCATCGTGAGTTAAAACATGTCAGGTGATGTGAAGTTTGATTTGAGTTGTCAGTGATCATTACATAATAGTGATGAATCAATGTTTTTTCATAAATTTGGGTGAAAATAACATGCATTCTCCATTGGTAGTTATTGAGTTGGGTCAACATTATAATTGGAGGAAATATAGGGAAATGAAACCATGTGATTTGGGTCGTCAGTTGTGTAGAGGATCTGATAGGAGGGTAATGATTAGTTCATCTACGATGACGTGATGTTCAGTGCATTGTTTCCATGTGTAGTAAAATAAAAATAGTTTTCTATGTATTCCATGTGGAGTTCTATTGGTTGGGAATGGGTGAAGTGATGCAGCCATGATGAATTTTTAGTTCATGTTCGATGTGGTGAGGAAGAATTGTGGGGAATGATTGTGCCCTTGATCCCTGTTCGGAGGGCATTGTGATGGAAAACCAGAAACATGAATGATGTGAATGGATAGGCAGAACTGGGGGAATGACCCGTAGTTGTGAAAGCATAGTGATTCATGGAAGAGTGGCTTGAGGAGAGGCAATATAAGGTGGGAAGGTTGTAAGGTCCTGGATTTTTATAAGGTATGTTTTTTTTGACATTTGGTTTGGGCCTCTTATTTCTCTCTAGATAAGTGCATCACCATATTAATGTGATGGGTTATGGGTCTTATATGGGTTCAGAAAATGATAGTGGAAGTGGAGCAAGATTCTGTACATGTTGCATGTTTAGTGAAAATAGTTCAAAATCCATAAGAAACCTTGAAAAGGGGGGATTTTCAGATATAATATTTTGCACAGTTTTGAAAATCGTGTAGCCTAGAAAACATAGAAAATTTATAAAAAGTGATACTTTGGGATTTTAAACACTAACTCATGTTTCTCATTCATTTTACCCCATGAATCCCAAATGATGAAATTTGATGGCTAATATTCTAAAAAGTGTTTCTACATCAATTATTGGTCATTTGGAGCTTCGTTGTTTGCTGATAAAAGCTCTGACAAAATATAATCTCCTCCATGATTCATCCCTTTTATTAGGGTTTTCATATTTATCTTATCTCCTTCTCTTGATTTAAACGCCTCTTTTTCTAGTGAGATATAGGTTGGGGCTTCGAGGGATGTTTGAATCCCAATCCCAAGCTACGATTAAGAGTATTTTAATCATTATATTCGAGGTAGGTGGTCTACAAGTATTATCCCATAGTTTTATATTATATTTTCTCATGGATGATTGTGTTCATATTTTTCCCTAATTGTGTTATGGGTTCTCCACGAGTGTTTGATAAAAAGGATTGTCTAACTGACCAGTCGAAACCCTCACGGTTCTCCTAAGATGCGTAGAGTATGACATGACCCTTATATTTCCACCCATGGGGTTTGATAGAAATATAGTACCTAGAGAGTGGTAGGGTTAAGTGAAGGATTTTTTAGTAAATTCTAAAGACCATGTAGAACATATTTTAATGGTTGATTAAGATGTAAATGGAATTATAATATATATGCCTAGGGTAATAAGGAAATACAGGTTGTTTATCATGACATTAAAAAGAAATTTTTTTGTCAAATGGGATTATTTCAATTGTTTAATGAATTTTTTATTGAAATGATTTAGAGGAATAAAATATATTAAATGGTGAACCTGTATTTGGGTAACAAAATTAGAAAATGGGGAATATGTCAATGATATGTAAAAAGGGAATTTATGAATATGTAATGAGTTAATACATGTGAAATCATGAGGCATACCTAATGGGTTAAATCTGTTATAGTGATTATTCTATGTATTATAAGGGTCGAACATGATAGGATTAAGGAGTAAATGTTTGTGAAATGATGACTTGGATATGTGGGTTAGTATATGGTAATTTATGAATATTGACTAAGTATGGGGGTTGTTGAACACAAATAATGGGTTATGAAATGATGATGGGAATTTGGCTAAATGGGTATAAATTGTAACTCGTAAATGTGTTAATGGGTCATAGCATTGTATTAGTTCCCATGTTGTTGTTATGTATTGTGATTTACCGAGAATATTGGTTATGTTGAGTTTTTTATGGAATTCTTATTATGATTTGATAAATAAGATTGTGTATATGGATTGGTAGAGTGTGGTATCGACTAGAGGTTCTACACCGATAGGTCCAGTTAGACTGAGGCTCTAAACTCCACCACAAAATTGAACAGGTTAGGGAAGGTGATGGAGTCTTTACTCCCCAAACAGTTTCATTCCGCCCAAACTAAGGCTTTGAGGTGAGGATAATGTGTCAATATACAATGTGTATCCCTAGTGATATTGTGAAATAATATATTTCCCCTATGCATAATGACTGATTTCCATTGACCCATATATAAATGATGTATATTCTTAACCCAACGAACATGTATTTAAAATGGTTAATGTAGAAAAAATGGTATAACATATGGAAATGGGATAAATACTAGTAATGAGTTAGATGATATGTTTTATCTAATGGCACCCCCAAACAGTTCCTGGTTTACATACCATTTATTTTGTACTTGCATACACTGTCTATTAAACTGGATATTTTGTAGGCACCGTTAGTGGTGGATTACAATGTTTTTTTTCTCACAACCTACTCGAGCCACCTTTAGGTACCAGAGAAATTTTCATGGTTACATGTTTGGACAAGGTAAAATACCTACTATAGGATTATGAGTTGGGCTTGGAATGTACATGGAGAAGAATACGAAAATAGGGTCAGGAACCATTTGGATATTTGGTTGTTTTATTTATTTTGGGATTTATTCTCTCAGCACTACTACTATGGAATGACATGTTTGTATTTTATTTTTTGTTTGCACCCTCTTTAGGAACATTTTGTTATGCATGTTTACTAGTTATTTAATATTTCTTACACTATTTATATTATGTTATGTTGTGGGTTACTCTGTTAATGTGGGTATTGTCTCCCAGGTGACTTATTAGACCCTAGTTTCATGTCGGCATCCTCTAGCATATTCAGAGGTGTTCTTGTGGTCATGTGATGACTAAGATTGGGGCACCGGTTAGTGGCTTTCGGGTTGGAGATGTTATTATTTAAAAACCACATTCATTTGTTGATTTGAAGTTGAAATCATTATTTCATGCTTTGAATAATGGTGGATGAACTTTAATTATTCATTTTCATGTTATACTTATACTGAGAAGCTAAAGATTGTCATTGAGATGTTTAAAATTATACGATAGAAATAATATATTGTTAAGATAAAATGTTCTAAGGTTTGGTGAGTTTAAATGGTTATGATTAATGATAGACAAGTTCTTTTCTCAAATACAGGTTATTTGAATAATACAAGATTGAATGGTCTTGAAATAAAACAAGTCAACCAACCAATGGATTGATCTATACACTATTTGAAACAGCTAGAATCTAGAAATTAGAAGAACTAGTTTGAAACCATATAAAACTAGAGAAAAATTTCACTCTAAAACAATTATTAATGAAAAATATATTAAAACTCATAAAGCCATAGACAATTAATTTTCTAATTTTTTATATTTTGTACCTATAAATATAACAAGACTACTTAAATATATTTATAATTTTATATTTCATTTCAATCATATAATAATATTTTAACTATTATTTAAAAAATAAATTTTTGGATCAAAATAATTATCAATTTTATTGATTTTTATTTATTTAATTACAAAATTTGGTATTTTCTTATATGTAATGATATTTTTTAATTTATATATAATTAGTAATAGATTATTTATAATAATTTATTAATATTTTTAATATATATATGTATTAATAATTTATTATTTTAATAATAACTATATTGAACATAGCTCTACCATTGAAACATGAACATGTTTTTTAGATAGTTAAGTGCCTTGTGAGACTCTGATAACCATTGCTCTAAAAATGTGTTAACATAGGTTTTTTATTCCAATAATGGCCTTATAGAACTCTTCATTTCAACATTAAAGACTTCAATTAACCTGATATATTTTGATTCTATCCAATAGTATTCGGTGTTCCTTTTGTAGAGAATATTAATCAAGACTTTTACATTTTAAAAATCAAGGATCTATGTAGCCAGATAATATTTGAACATGATTACAGTGGGTTATATCTAATAAACTAGAAACTATTTAAGAGTAAAATAGGATATTTTGGTGACATACACAACTATTTTGTGGTTCCACATAAAGTTTTCTAATCCCCTATGAATGTTTTTTAGTCTACCTAAATTTTTTTATCAGTATGTTCAACTATATCCCATACATGTACTAATTAGAGAAAAAAAAGAAAATTGGTCACATTATTTTGGATTGATTTTTGTGGGTTTTATTTCCAAAACCCTATATAATTACCTAATTTTATAATTATTATATCCAAAATAAAAAACAATATTTCATTTATTTTATTTCCAATTTAATTTTATTATATAATAGAATTTTATGATAAAATTGAAAAAATACTTTTTAGACATTAATATATATAATTTATCCACTAAATAAATTATTTTACCATTTAAATTATATTATTGTCAATTCCAATCAAATTAAAATTCTACATTTAATCCTGTATATTTTGATGTAAAATATTTCATTGATTGTTTTATTATTTATATATGTTTATATTTTTTACTTATTAAATTTTTTTAGAAGGAATAAATGATGGTGAAATGGAATAACTGGAATCAAAGTGATTTATGCTTCATAGGAGAAACTTGTTTTTTCAATCGGTTTTAAAAGAATAACTCTTAGACCATGTAAAATTAATCACTCATCCTTGTAAGATTAAACTATAATTTTGTCTACCCATGAAAGATTAAATATTACCATATAAAATATGTATGATGTTTTCATAGATTTATATGGGATTTGAAGACCATTCAAGGATACGCAATAGTTAAAAATAAATAAAACATGACATACACGATTTAATATAGAAACAAATAATATAATCTAGTACCCATGTGAGATTAATTCAGAATCTCAATGGGATATTTAAGGATTTTGACTTTGTTTTTAGAGAAGCTAATGGGAATCTATTGTTCTTAATATTGATCTATGTTTGTTACATTCAAAATGTGGAATGTCTTCTATACATAGTGTCAAAACAATTTAGGAAATGAGACCATAAAACCATCATGTGGAATGATCACATAAGGGATAATTGGGGGGGGGGGGGTAAACAATCTTATCAGACATAATAAATAGTGGATGTTTAATGTACTTAAATTGAGGTGATCTGAGCTACTCAAAATACTCATGGGAATATTCTAGTGTAATGGATATCAGGTGAATAATATATTACAAATATATAATGTATAAAAGGGAGAAAATAGTTGAATTTATATAGCCATAGGATGAGGGAATATGGGTTAAAGATGAATATTTTGAATGTTAAGGGGATACTTATAGGGAGGAGCGTAAAATTACAGATCACTTCAATAATCAAGAGGAGGATAGTCCAAATTATTTACAATACCATCGATCCTTATTTTCCATCATTCTTAATTTTAATTTCTTATTATAATGGGAATTAAAATGATCATTATGCTTAATATTGGATTTTTTGGTAATATAATATTACTTTTATAAACTAATTCCTCTATGAATTTTATAATTCATTATTCTAAATGTAATTTCTATAAGGATGGTTACTGAATAGATAAACATTGAATGTTGGTTACATAGTTATTAACCTTATATATAAAAAATATAAATATTTTCACTATTACATGAAAATAAAATATGACAGTGAGGTAAGTACAAGAGAAGATTATTGAGGAAGAATGTAAGGAAGATAATTTATATCATGGTAGAAAAATTTTTAGGAATGGAAAATATTTCTAGGTTGTTTAACACCTAAAAATTTTTGTATTAGAAAACCCAAACGTAAATGCCAAACTGATAGAGGAACTTTTAGAATCAACTCCACAAAGTAATATCACATCATGGTCTTTAACATTGTTTGACAAGCATCTTTATGGGGCCTGTAATTATTTTATGATGTCTATGAGTGAAATAACAGCGAATCCATACAGAAACATTTGTAGTTTCTTTTGAAATTATAATCAATATTTTGGAGAATTATGTATGTTTTATTGATTTATAATATCCTTGTTAGTGTTTTACACTATAATGATTGTGAATCTTATAATTTATAATATTATTTTATGTGATCCTAAGACTATTTTCCCGTTGATCCCAATAATATCTCACATTTTCAGCCATGTATTTTACTATTTTCAATTAAAAACAACCAAAACTAATATAATCCAACATATCCAAATAGATATAAAAAACATAGTACTGAAATGATATTTTTCAAATATTTTCATGTGCACATGAATGTAAAAAATGTGATAATACATTTACAACAATCATTTTATTGGAAAAATTTATGAGGATAGGTTCAGAGTGTTTTATTTGTTTTAGGTAAAAAATAAAATATAAATCAAAAAATAAATAAATCCATAAAAATATTTCTAATAAGAAAATTATAAAAACATATAAAAATCATAAGAAGTTACTTTATTCATCATTTATTTTATTTTACATAATTAATTAAATAATATTTTAATGAAGTTAGTCCATGATTTTAATTTTTTTTCCATTACCACATCACTATATTACAAATTAATTCCTTGTCATAATTTTCATAAAATGGAATTATTATAGGGTTGGATTCAATATGATAAAGAATTTGGGTTAACTATGGATGTTTTATACACTCATCCATAATACTTGTTTATGAATACTGGAGAAAATATGAATAAAAAAACAAATCGACGGTACTAGAATGTAATATTCAATAGACACATGAGTGATCAATTTTATCAATTAACATATTGGAGTAATATTTTATTAGAGAAAGTAGAATGAGAGAGAAATGAATTTATAATGGGTATAAGATACTTTTGAGTGCATTATGATAAGGTCACATCATTAGTGACAATATATGAAGATAGTGACTAACAGTCAGTCATGTGATTATTATTTAATCCTTTCTTTCTCACTCAAAAAGAAAAAAAAATTGTTCATATATAAGATGATTTGACCACTGATCTCCAAAAATAAATATAACCACATGATATGGATCCCATAATCCCTATATAAGGAGAGTCTCATAAATTTTCCATATAAATTAATGACAAATGATTCCAAATTCTTTTGGAATTTGTCATGATAGAGGTTAAAATTCATATTGGTCAAGATTGTGAAACTATCAACACTGTTTTTATTGATGAATTGAAATTGAAAAGTGCTATAAATAATATTAAATCAATTAAAGTTACTAAATTTTATACTAATATAGAAATTTATAATATATATTAAATATAAAATGCTTTTCAAAATAAATATACCTACATAAGATGTTGTAAAAAAATTTCTCACTCATTTTAAATGGATGTAATGAAAATATTTATGTTGTTAGTTGGATAACAATAATATACCATGTTTGGAACGTTAATTACATTTATGACTCCAATTATCACCAATTAGATAATTTTTTACATAAAATTAAATCTAGACTACAAAAACATTTTGACTAAAAAAGTGGATCTCTGGAGTTATATTTTTGAAATTACATTCAAAAGTTTCAACCTAATTGTCTCATAAAAACATAAATAAACTTTTATAACATAGAGGTTTAGGGAAACAAACATGTATATGTTTATCTTGACGAACAAAAATTCCACAAATGAATTAGGAAATTTCTTCACTATATGCTTAAAAATGTATTAAAAGTCAATAACTCATGTATGGAATCCCATAGAATCGAGTATGTTTTTTATTTTTTTTATTTTTGTTTTCATTGTTGTTTTTGTTATTTAAAATAACATCCAGAAAATTTTAACACCCACCATTTTTTCATATAATACTATTGTGTCTCACTAAATATGGAGGAAGGCCTTATCCTACTTTCATAGGAAATATTTATATTCAAATTAGGGGATATCCAACTTTCCATTTTATTATATTCCTCTTTTTTATGGTGTTTACCGTGGACGTATTGGGATAACTCTCTTAGTTTATTCTATTTAAATGATATTTTAGGCTAAGTATGGGGTATAAGTGGTGTGGAACAGACTCGAACTATATATATTTACTAAACTAAGAGTCGTGTTAAATATAATTAGCCTTAATTATTTTTATTTGAAATTACAATAATTTTGAATATTTAAATGTCATGTATAAGTGTTAATTTTTAAATTATAACAGTTGATTTGAACATGAAATCACAATTTATTTGGGTTGATGTGTTTTTTTAGTGAATATGTTTTAAATTTTATATTCAATGTCAAGTAAATATTTGAAATTTATATAATAGTATGAGAACGGTAAAAAGAATAATTTGAAAAATTGTAAAATGGATGTGTCACATGTATATAAAATAACCTTATATAAAAGAGAATAAATAAAATAAAATCCATGAATATCAATTAAAATTTAATCTAATATCAATTTTCTCATATTGATTCAAAACCATGAAAATTACATTGAATCTATGGGATTTCCTGCTATTAAAATTTCTTAGTTTAATACTAGTTAAATTCATGTTAAATTAACATTTGTTTAAGACATGTTATTTAATATTTTATTCATGTTTTGGTTATTAAACATGACCTTGAGGTGTTCCATTTAGTTGGAATGGTTTGGTTCCAAAACTTATTAATTCAGGTTCTAATAAGTGGTTTTATTAAAAATATGTCTCAAAAAAAGAAAAGAGTTTGGTGTTTGTTCCTAATCAAAGAATAGAATATAGGATGAGGATGTGAATTTCACATATAAGTTATTACTTTTTTAATACCAATTATGTATTTATTTTCTCAATCTAAACATACTATTTCATTGGATATTTTTAAAAATAAAACAAATTTGGATAAAATATTGTCACTATAATGAATTTCATTATCTCTTGTAAACATAATTCATTTCATGTAAGTAAGTTAATAGGTATCCAATGGGTGTAGGTGATATTTTGAGAGTAGAAGTTTATATATATACACTGGAAATATATTACATATAAATTGACATTGAACTGTGACCGTGAGGTAAATATTAGAAGTTAAAATTCATTTAAAAAAAGGTATCTAAAATATATCATGATACGGTTAGTGTAGGGAGTGATTCCATCTCCAAGTGTAATTGAATACTAAACCCAATAGTGGTTGAAAAATCTAACAGAAACCAAAAAAACTTACCGAGACATTGGTAGAACCAAAACCACTATGTGTCTTCACTTAATAATCATTTATATGGTTTGATAGGACTTCTTACGAAGACCTTTAATCAATTTAGGTATTTCTTCAAAGGTCTGGAGATATCATTTAGATGATAATAGTTATTGTTTCTCATTAAATTAAATTGAATATTGCAGATATGTATGGTTATTTTTTTCATTATAATGTATCTATAATTATTTTGCACTCTAATAAACATGTGTCTCTTAGATAACAAGCATAGGTTTGGTGAACCTCATAGGGTCTTTATAGCAAACCACACTATTCATACATTCTAATTATATCTTATTAGAATAGTATTCATTACATCACGTAATTATCTATTGAGTTAATAGTTTTTTTAGTACTTTTCCTTTCGTTTTTTTAAATCACAAATTACCTTTTTAATAACTTGATTAATAGTTTTTATGTTAAAAGTGTTTTTAGAATGTTTTTTAAGAAAACATACACTTTAACCATACTTAGAAATGGTTCTAGAGTATTCATGAATAAAAAAAAATTCCATTCCTATTAATTTTATTATATTTAGTATGAAAAATATAAAAACTGAGTCTACCTTCATCAAATCATATTTAAGGTTTTTTTCATTAACTTCAAATTAAAAATAGTCTTTATAATAAAACATGATACCGAAACTGCTAAAAATTGGATTAACACTCATTGAATTTATGGTAATAAAAATATGTAATAAAATCATATAGATTGACATTAAATTAAATTATGAATCTGAAAATATATTTTTATTTTTTTGGAACATTTTTCTTGTACTCTATAATGGTGTATCAAATGACATGAGACATTCTATAATGATATAGTCATTGGACTGCTAGCTATCCAAGTCATTGCAACACAATAGAAACAATACTACCATTAGAATGAAAATATGACTATTTGGGATTTACCTATAAATAATCGGTCAATTGAAAATTTTAGGGTATAATGTTGTAGATAATTTATTTTGAAATTTACTCTTTCATGAGAGGTCTGAAATTTGCATGTAAGAACACCTTGTTCCTAGTTGTTGTAAGCATTTAGAGTCTTTTGTATTGTAATCAATGTCTCTGATTGTGTGAATATGAATGGGGGAATATGATGATAGGAAGAATGAGATACTAATTATTATATTGATCGAGAGATTCCAGGGATATTCATATAGAATTTGATCATTGTAACGAGGTCAGATAATGATAGTTAGATAGAGAAAGCAATCATTGTATTAAGGGATCATAGGGATAGTGAGATAGACTTATAATTGTATCAAGGTATTAACCTAATAAGGGAAAGATAAAATTTCTTATAATTATAAATCAAGTGACCATTATCCCAGGATACTAGATACTATTCATTTTTGGTTAAAATATTTGTATTCATCTGTATAATATATTTTCATACATGATTTTATATCCACTAAAAATAATTGAATGTGATACATGTATTTTCATGTTTTTATTTTGTATTTTGATTATCATTATTGCATTAATTATGATACCATTATTTTACACTATATCACTCATTGAATATGATATTACTCTGATATATTATAACTATCCTGGTTGTGATTTAATTGTTTATACTATTATTAAATCATTATCTTCATTTTAATATCATTAAATTGTAATTATGTTACAATTTCATTCTGATTAAGATTTTATATGCTATTAAGAAAGAATCAATTTCTAGCTATCACCTATGGATTTAATTATCAAAATCTACTTGATTATGAAATTATTATTATTAGACTCAAGGATCAAGGATGATTATCATATAAATACCTAGTAGGTTTTGTGGATATTATTTGTTTATATTTTCTAAACTAAGTCTTTTTAATGTTAAAATTGAATTTTTTAACCTTACTATTCACCCCAAATACCATATTTATCCATCTCATTTACTCTATGATCCAACATGTGGTATCAGAGCCAAATATCTATTATATTGATACTTACAATTGTAATCAAAGGATTATTCCACAACTGAAATACATTCCAAACATTGTATCCTATTTACTTCTACGAGTTATCTAAAAAATATATAAACATTTTTTTTTGAAAATATTTGTTAAATACATGTATTTTGGAAAAATAATTTTGTCATATATTTTAAAATATCACCGGAATCAATATCGAATCCATAGTTAATCTCAATCCCAATAGAAAACCAAATTTTTCTGGTGCTGATTTTGAAAACAAGAGGGATAGAATGAATCATTTTTTTATCAACACAAGAGTATATAATTTTTTATTTCTTACTGCTGATGATAAAATCCTTGATAATGAAGTCAATGATTTTACTAATTAAGAAAACCTATAATAATAGTTGAATTACATGGTAAGGAATAAATTATTTTGTTCCATGAATTGAAACATTTAAAGCCAGATTTCTTCATGTGAGGAAGTTAATTGTATTTGGATGAAATTAAAGGTTACTCATTTTACGACATCAAAGGTAGTTGAAACCAAAAGATTAATTCTTAGAGATGAATATCAGTCATTTTAGTTTCTACATTTTGAATATATTGAAATGATGAAAAAAAAATTTATTACAATTTTAAATAGACTATAATATTTTTGAGAGAATGTATTATATGATGAAATTATTATGGAGAAGATAATCGATATCATACCTAATAAATGGGAATATTAGAGAACACATATTGGTCAATTATAAAAGATACTGAATCTAACTCTTGATGATTTATTTGTAAACCTTTTTCAATATGATGGTATATTAAAAAGAGATACTAAAAAAGTATTGTGAAATGAACATTGGAGTTATTTTTAATTCTACAGTAGTTTATTCCAAATCTCAAACAATGAAATATGTTGTCTTGTATTATTGAAACAAAAAGTATATTATGTAATCAGATTATATTGATTCTGAGAAATTGAAAAATGATTTAGCTAATCATGCATGGACGATGAAGTAGATAGTAATATATAAATAAATAAATTATAATTATATGAAAATTAATATGGATGTGAATAAAAATAAATATTCTAAAGATAGTAGTTATGAATATAAGAGAGCTGGACATATCAAACTGGTTATTCCATGGTGAAAAAGGAAAGGCAGGAAGGAAATCATTTATGATATGATTAAGAGAAAGTATTAATATTCAAATAGAAATAAATTCTTGAAATACAATTACTCATTGAATGCTGGTGGAGGATATATATTATGAAATTATTCTAATGTGGAATTTTTTGGTCTGAGGAATATTTTTTGTCATTATACAATACAAAATAAAAATCATTTTATTATGGCTATGTTACACACTGCTGAGAATATTAACAATTTATCATTATGTTAAAATTATCTTTTTTCAGACGTTAATAAGTATTCTAAATCATTGGATGAATAATTTTTTTCGAAATAAGTTAATATTATTTCTTTATATGAATAATTTTTTCATTTGAAAAAACTCCTTGAAAATGAATATTAAAATGTTTGTAAAAAACATGATAATGAAAATTCAGGGATAAATGTTAAAAAAATGTATCATATCATTCTAAAGATATTAATAAGGATTTTTTTTTTAAAAATTATCTATAAAGATTTATAAATTGTTATTTATAAATAGAATAGATTTCAAACGAGTTTAAGAAAACTCAATTCCAAAAAAATTATTAATGAAGATAATAATTTTATTGATAAAAAAAAGTATGAAATTTAATATTTATGAAAACATTTGTCTAAATTTACATCAGGTAAATAAGGTTTTGATAAATTGTATAAAAAAATTCCATTATCGTGGAATTAGTTTTTGAATGGTGTACACTCATAAAAAAATTGTTTTCACTGTGAATTTCTTTATTCTAAATGTTCACCCTTTTAAAAAAAATTCAATATCATGGTCACTGAAATAAAAAATAATTCCTTAATAAAATTCTATCCTTTGGGTTCCATAAATCCCATTTCTCTAACAAAACTGGATTTGAATAATTTTGTTTTCTAGCATTTCTGGACCTAAGAAGGCATGGGTTCTGAAAGTGTAACAGTTTTTTAGTAAAAAAAGGTAGTACCAAGAACATGAGTACATGGTACATGGATATTTTTTCATCCCAGCATATGTCTAGTAATAATGAATTTCTCAAAATGATCATTAAGATGAAAGGTGGAAAATTAATATTCGAAGGTAATTCTCAAGGAAATATTATCAGTATAGGTATTAAAATTTGTCTTTGTGAAGCTTTAATTTAAATTTTCTTCGTTGTTAAACGTAATAGGAATAGCCTTATAAGGATATGTCAATTTTGTGATGATGGTTACCTTGACAATTTTAGGAATAATAAATTTGTATTACACAATTCCAAGGATTAATTTATTATTTATTCTCATCTGTTTGAGAATTTATACAAACTAAACATAGGCAACTTTAGGATCCTAGAATTAACATTCCATAGTTCAATGAAGGAACAATATTGGTTATTGAGTTGATGGTTAGGAAATATTAACCATAGAAACTTTAGTAAGTTAACTAAGAAAATATTTGTTAAGGATTTACTAGTGCTACGATTGGATTCTTCAAAATTAAGTGTCCCATGTCATTATAGTAGGAAAAAAATAAAGATTTAGTTCTATTAGTGATGCTTCCACTTTTAATTCTTTACAGTTAGTGTGAAACGATTTATTCATTCCTACATAAACTTGGAGTGTTGGGGTTATATGCTATGTATTTTTTTATTTTATGATTACACAGGATACAAATGGTTATATTTTAATGATAATAAATATGAATCCTTTTTATTAAATGTCTTTTATAAACAATGTTAAAAGGAAAAATATATCCCAATGATAACTATTCATAGTGGTCATGGGGTAGAATTTTTAAATTCCAATCTTGAAAAATTTTGTAGTTAAAAATTCATTACACATTATCTTTCACCTCCTAAAACACCCTAGAAAAATGGTTTTATTTAATGAATAGATCATATTATTCATTAAATAAAAAGAAACATGTTGAGTGAATACTCAATTTGGGAAAACAAATATTGGGCTAAAGTGGTTAGTATTTCTTGTTATAATATAAATTGAGTTTTAATTTTCATATTTATTAATAAAACATCACATTATTTTTAGAAACATTGAATCCAAAAGTTTGTTACTACAATGTATTAGGATGTAATGTATTCATCTGGAATACGAAGGATAACTTTCAACAATTACCAACCAATTCCAAAGAGAGTATATTTTTTTGGTTATTCCACTACATAAAAGTAATATTGATTTTTTAATAAAAATTATCATACTACTTAGCATAAATACATGTCATATGTGATGAAACTGATCCTTTTTTAAACTAATCATATTAAAATCCCCATATATGTTTTGAAAAACTCATTTTTATCCTTTTTTATAAAATTATTCAAAAAATGAAAATACTCAAGAATTAGATTCTAAATAATTTTCCCACGAATAATTTATAACATATATTTATAAACATGTTTTACAAATCCATGTTATTTATTTATTATAAATTTTCCAATTGATTATATCATTAGTGATGTTGATCAACATGTTAGAACTATAAGTTCTCTAAAAAATTTAATAGAACATTATTCTTTTATTTTATAATTTGAAGATAAAACCCTAATGAGGTTATAGGTTATGATTAGTGGATTACCTATATTTAATATTATCTAAATGAATCTGAAATAAATATTGAGTTGACCATGGTAGAACGATATAAATAAACATTCATAATTGGATTAAAATGTGTTGTAAGAATAAATTTGATGAAAATAATATATTCATTTGAAATAATGAAATATTTTTTTCTAAAGGAAATAACCAAAACGAATGAATATACTATGAATAAAACTCTTTCTGGGTTTTAAGACATGAATCATTTCGTATTCTACTATCCTACACAGTATTCATTAATTTTAGTAAATTTAAAATCGATGTTTTGTTTACATTCCTTATTGGATATTTACAAGATGATGTTTTTTCAAAAAACCTCCTAGTTTTGAGGATAAAAACTCCTTGAATACATTTATAAACTTACCATTGCATTTTTTTTGAACATAAACAAGCCACTAGATCCTGGTATGATAGATTAAAATTATTTTTTTTACAAAAATGTTACATTAAGATGACCACTAGTTAAATAATTTTTGTAAATAAATTTAACAAAATATTAAGATTTTACCATATTTTTTTGATGAAATTATATGTGGATCAACTAAAAAATCTTTAATAAATTCTTTTGTGGATCATATGATGTTTGATTATGAGATGAGTATGATGGGTGAGTTAACATTTTCTCATGGTTATCAAATTTTTCAAATATAAAAATAACTTATTTATCCGAATATAATTATATAAAATATATTATTTATAATTTATGATATGAGAATACTAAAAGTATTAGTACTCACATCGGTACATCAAATACACTTTATATTGATGAAAATGGGAAACTAGTTGGTCGTACAATATTTAGAGGTATGATATGTAGTTTACTATGTTAAATTGTTATTCAACTAGATGCAATGTTTTCTGTATTATTATGTAAATGATATTATGAAAAACCAATTGAATCCCATCTAAAATCTTTAAAAATAATTTTTTGTTATGTAATAGTAAGCATGGATTTAGTTTTTTTCTATTCATTGGAAATGAGTTTGAATTTAAAAATATTCCAATGACTATTTTGGTGGTTACAGAATGTATATAAAAATAATATCAGGTACAAGTCATTTTATAATAGATTCATTATATTCTTACTCTTGTAGGAAACTACAATTGGACGCACATATCACTACTGAAGCTGGATATGTAGTAGGTAAAAGTTATTTTTCTCAAGTATTGTGGATGCAATACACACTCACTGATTATGGAATGATATTTACTAAAAATAAAATACTATGTGAGAATACTAGTGAAATTTCTTATTTAAAAACCATGAACATCACTCTCAAAAAACACATAGATATTAGGCATTACATTCTTAGGTATCACACACTAAACAGATATGTAATTTTAAAACTCATCATAATTCAATAAATACATTCTGATATTTTTTACAAAACCATTACCTTTAAATAGATTTTAATACCTAAAAAAATTAAGTAATGATACTTGTAAAGTAATCTATAATATCCACTTCGTGTTTAAAATATCTATTCACATTATGTAAATCTTATTTATATGGGGAGTACACAAGGTTTTAGTTTTTCAAAAAATTCAGTATTTCAATATTTAGTTTTTCCAAACACTTATATTTGGTGTGGTTTTCTAGATTCTTTATTTATTATAGATTTTTTTGTCACGACCCGTCCTCGGGGCCCGTGCCGTGACTACCCCAAGCCCCCTCCTTCCGTAGGCCAGGGGATGGCGACTAGCACCAAAGGCGTAAAATCCCGATAACTGGGAAGGCATTTCCTTTAAAAAAGAAAACAAGCACCACAAAGTACAAGTGGAAGCAAAAAACTAAGTACAAAAGACTTGCTGAAAAGTAAATGGGCCAGAATACAGACCCAAAAGAAAGTACGACTACAACTGAACAAGGTACAACAGTAACAAGACAAACAACTGGAAGAAGGAAGCAGCTCCTGGGTCGTCCTCCTCAGATCCTACCTGAATGGTAGGTACAGATTGCGAAGCTCCTGGTCGTCCACCACTGATCCAACCTGAAGGGTAGGTACAGATAGCCTCCTCCACGCTCTCGTCAGTCAACCTCCTCTGTGAGTCATCACGTCGTGTAGTCCACCTCTGGGTACTGACTCGACCTTGAACACTCGGCCTCCGTCAGCACTGCCCGTCGTCTGCAACCAACACAACGAGGTGCGGGCATGGCCCGTGCAGGGGTGAGTATAATGATACTCAGTAGGGACCCCGAGACCCTCAAGGTCTCACTAAACCAACAAGGATAACCACAAAGAAGATCTCAACAGAAAACCTCTACTTAGGTATATTCCCATACATATACCTAAGTTATCAAGTAACCCATCTCAATCATGAGGAAACACAAGGATTGTGAAATCTACGGATAACCACTACCCAGGTATATGCCCATACATATACCTAAGTTAGAAAGTGACCCATCTCAATCATGAGGTAAACACAAGGTCAAAAGTCTCAACTCAACCAGGATTTTCATTATTGAAACCATAACTGTTGAAGAGCTCCGTCTCTGGAGTTTACAGTGGTCCTGTCACGATTCCGAGGTACTGCTCACAAACCTAAGACTGCTGAGGTACTCCTCCTGTCGAGTACCGCGGCTTTCCACCTCACACAGTAGTGCTTCCCGTCGGGGTCTGCCACTCAAACAGAGCAGTGCTCCCCCCTCATAGCCTACAGAGGTACTCCTCCTATCATGTACCGCGGGTCTGCCACCTCACATAGTAGTGCTTCTCCGCTGTGGGTCTACCACCTCACAAAGTAGTTCTCTCCACTGGGCTACGTAAGTCACTCCGAATTGAATCGGACAAGCAGTCTTCAGGTCTCTGCCGGCTACACAGTCTCCGTACTCTGTACGCTCGTCTCTGGGAGGGTCCGCTCCACGAGCTACAAGTCAATACTCCATGTATCTCAAAGTCCCACGAAGAAGTATCTCAAAGGACCGCCTCGTCATAGGGGTCTCAACGCAACAGATGGCGCGTCAATCAGACACTCGGTCTGTGAGTTACTAGCCTTTTCATTCCCAGGGCCCGGTTGGTTTCGTGGACGAACCAAACCAGCCGTATCTCAACTGTACCCCCGAACTCTCATAGGGTATACTCATAGGGACCGTTTCACAACGTGATCAACAACGTCGCTGCCGGTTCGTCAAACGGACGTCCGGTCAGAAAGATATCAGCTTTTCCGTTCCAGGGGCCCGGTTGGATTTCGGGTACAATCCAACCCAGTCGTATCTCAACTGCATCCAAAACTCGGGCGAAGCATGCCAAAAGATCTATCTCAACAAGAGGAAAACAACAAGACAGATGGTGTGTCAATCGGACGCCCGGTCTGTGAGTTATTGGCATTTTCGTTCCAGGGGCCCGGTTGGTTTCATGAGTGAACCAACCCGACCGCACTACGACGACATCCAAACCTTGAGCGGAGCAAGCCAAAAGATCCGTCTCACATAGAGGAAATCAACAAAGTCGACGGAACGTCATTCGGACGTCCAGAGCTCAAGATATGAGTGTTTCCGCTCCGAGGGCCCGGTTGGTTTCGTGTACGAACCAACCCGGCCAAACTCAAAGTAATCCGAAACCTTGAGTGCGATATACTGAAACGACCGCCTCGATCCAAAGATCACATTTCCAATGAAGGCACGTCGTTCGGAGGCCCTTAGATCATGTTACGAGCAAAAGATCGAAAATGGTTCGAATACGGGGGGTCTGGGCTCGGCCCGACCCCCTAGGTTGGCCGAATCGGGTCGACCCGGCCCGACGACCCGGCCCGGCTCGGAAAATCCGGCCCGGCGCGGCGGCGCGGTCTGGGTGCCGTGTGTGCGCCGCGCATGGGGGAAAAGCCCCCCCTTTGTTTAAAAGGGCGGCACAACATTATGCCACCCCTTTGAATAAAACACCCCCCTCCACGTGGGGGGGGGGGGCGCCTCTAAAAAAACCGGGGAATTCAATCCCCGGTATTTTTGGATCACGGCCGGCCTTAGGCCGACCATTTCTATCACACGCGGGTCCCGCCCCCTTTGCAAACTGGCGGCCGGTACGGCCGCCGCTTTCAACCACGTTGTCGCGGCCTGATGGCCGCGCCTCTCCTGATCTCTTGCAGCCGGCAAGGCCGGCCGCCTCCGGCTGCTCCGTCGCGGCCATAGGGTCGCGACTCTTCCTTATCCGCCGACAGACGGTTTTCTAGCTGCCCCTTCTAGCATTTTCGTGGCACAAAACGCGGCCCTTGTTCGATTGTCATGACGCCATGGTGCCGCACCCCTCCGCTGTAGATTGCTCCAATCACTGCCTCTCACAGGTTCTCCGGCGCGATGCGTCGGCGCCGCGCACCACCACCACGGCCCGCTCCGTCACCAGTGGCCCGGTATCGGCCGCCGGTCACCCTGCTCCGCCGCGGCCCGGAACCGGCCGCGGCCCTTGTCGTCCGGTGTGGTGCGACGGAACCGCGTTCCACCGCCGCGGCCCTGCTCCGGCCGCAGCACCTTTGTTTTTCTTCGACGCGGCGCGACGGCATCGCGTTCCTAGACTTCTTTCCACGGTGCGGTGCGACGGCGCCGTGCATTTCCTTCCACATGAAACTGCGTGGTGCGACGGCACCACGCCTTCCCGAACCAAACCGCAAAGAACAAACATGAAAAGTAAGGAGGAGGGTCGGCCGTGTTCGTGCGGTCCGGCCCCTTCACATTATTCGATATCATTTGGTTTTAAACCATGATGATCATCAAGTCAGAAATCTCGAACAAATATAAATAAATAAAACCCCTACCTCGTAATTGTCATTCATTGACGATCTCAGAAAAATGGCGGATATCGATTCCTCGATTGTTGTGTTCTTCACACACTCCCAATTCTGACGCTCATGCGTCGGAAAAGAAGAAGGGTACTCGTCGTTGGTGGACGAGCGTTCCAAGTTGACGTCGTCGTTGATGACATTCATCGCAGGTGACACCTTCTCCTTTGACACGGATAAAGGTCGTTGGAGATGTCGCGGGCATCACATCCCTTTCCTTGCCTCGGTTGAAGAACGATGAAGAAGATGGCATCGTCGTTCTTCAGTGGCGGAAGAGACGTTCTTCGTGTTCTTCGTCGTAGAGAAAGAAGGACTCTGGATTTCCTAATCTTTTTCTCCAAAGTCTCCCAATCAACTAAACTCCAACCCAAATAAAATAAGTTCTAAACTTATTTTATTAACACAACAAATCATTTGAAATTCAATTGTTTGAATTTCAAAAACCTACATGTAACTCACCAAATTAATTACAACAAGTTGTCAAATATTAAAGAAGGTGAGTTAATGGGGAGTTGGGATGTGAGGGGTTAAGAGGGGTTAGGAAAGTGAGGGGTTAAGAGGGTTAGGGAGTTTAAGGAATTTGAAAAGGTGGGGGGTTCGTGTGGGCCCTACCCATTCAAATATCCACACATGGGAAGTTGGATGGATGTGGGCCCACCACCAACTTCCCATGGGAGAAGTTAACAACACAACATGAAATAAAATTGATTCAACAATTTTATTCACTTTATTTAATTAATCCCCAAAAATTAATTTCTTCTCCCGCAAAAACGCAACTACGGTAAAGGTTCCCTTAAGCGATTACTGGCATTGCGAGTTCATCGGCGCCATCGGGTTTCAATTCTGAGCACCGGTTAAAAAGATAGGAAAACCCGCTCATTCGTTCACTGAACGTACCCGAGCCAAACTTCGGAAATTGATTCTGGGCACTCCGGGCCTCGGAATCAAGTGCCGTCAGAAACTGCGTTCTTGTAAAATTCCAAAGAAAATTAAGAAGAAAATTTCCTTGAAATTTACGGGTCATTACATTACTCCCACCTCAGGGATTTACGTTCTCGTAAAGCTTAAACACAAACTAAGGTTACAAAAGCGGTACAGAGAACGCATCTGAGCCTTCTGCTCCCATGTGCTCACCCAGAGGTTCCCGTACATCCATAGAAAGTGCACCCGAGGAATCGATCATCCTCGTAGGATCTTCTACTGTCGATCCTCGATCCCCACTAGAACATCCGTGAAAAACACCCAATCGCCATCGTCCATCTCCTCATGGTCGATGATATGCAGAGGGTCAAGCACGTATCTCCTTAGTTGAGATACGTGGAAAACGTCGTGCACCTAGTGCAACTAAAGTGGATGGGTCAAGTGGTAAACCACCTCGCCTACCCAGCTGAGGATGTAGAATGGTCTGTTGAACCTCGGAGATAACTTGCCTCCCTGGCCACATCCCCGTAAACCTCGTCGAGGTGAGACTCGTATAAGGACGTGATGGTCATCCTCGAACTCTGGAGGCCTCCAAGTCCTGTCAGCATAAGGTTTCTGTTGGCCCTTGGCCGTCCTCATCCGCTCTTGGATGACCTGGACCTTCTCTAGTCTCACAGGAGCTACTATCATTTCTTCTTTTCTGATAAGAGAAATCCGGTCTCATCCCCTCGATTAACCACATTCGTTGCCTAATACAGTCAATCCTGACATGAATGACGCATTCATGCCATGGATGACGTCGTAAGGCCTCGACGTAACTACTAAGAGATCCAACTGTCACTCTCGCCTCCAAGGGTCGAGTCACACTGTCGGCATCAGTGTGAGGTCAATGGGTCTCCTCCTGTATAAATCTCGAAAGTGAGGGTCAAGTCAACAGTTTTAACCGGGACCACTCAGTATTAACCAAACAAAAGGACAGGGAAGAAAACAATGATAAGTGTCTTTTTATTATTGCAGCTCATAGTACAAAGACACGAATACAATATCAACATGGAACTAGAAGTACAAGGGACGTATCCACTAGTTCCACTCTTGTACACGCTAGGGGTGTAGAGCTACTGACACAAACTCCACCCTGAAGAAGGTCTCGATGTCTTCCCATGCGAAGGCCATCCCGTCGCAAAACTGAAAAAAGTGTCTCCACCATCTGCCTACTGCTGCCTAAAGGAGGCTGGCAGCAAAGATCACCATGAAGTATGCTGGAGTCCCCACTATCCTGAAGACTCTCACCATAGCCTCTATCCAATCTTCAACCGCCTGTGAGTTCATCCCTCCCTGGAACCTGGGTGACCTCTGGCGCTGGAACGCGTGCAGTGCGCTCAAGCGACGTTCACCCTCTGCTGCTGGGGCTGGTGGCATTGGTGGCCCAACAGGTAGTAGTACCGCTGGTGCCTCAACTGAAAAAGGTCCATGTACTGAGGCCACGTCGCTTGGCGGGCTGTCAGTACGAACCACTCTCGGGACTCAGCTGGTCGTCCGAGAAAAGGCATCCTGAAAGAAACAATGTAACACGGTCAAACGTTTATACCTGGTGAGCTGACCTGGTTTGAGCTGTTTTAAGGAAAAACCTTTGAAAACACACACGCAATCAGTGTTTTCGTGCACAATGTCGGAAATCAGTTGTCAGGTTCCTGGTGTATGGATACGTCGGCCGCCCGCACCAACAGTGGACTCCCTGAACTGAAGACCACACTCAGTACCCTTAACACTATTGCTTCACAGAAAGAAAATATCAAACTTATAAGTTCTGCGGTAGAACCGATTCCTCTGATACTAATTTGTCACGACCCGTCCTCGGGGCCCGTGCCGTGACTACCCCATGCCTGCCTTCCATTGGCCAGGGGCTGGCGACTAGCACCAAAGGCGTAAAATCCCAATAACTGGGAAGGCATTGCCTTTAAAAAAGAAAACAAGCACCACAGAGTACAAGCAAGAGCAAAACACTAAGTAAAAAAGAATTGCTGAAAAGTAAATGGGCCAGAATACAATCCCAAAAGAATGTACGACTACAACTGAACAAGGTACAACAGTAAAAAGACAAATAGCTGGAAGAAGGAAGAAGCTCCTGGTTCGTCCTCCTCGGATCCTACCTGAAGGGTAGGTACGGATTGTGCAGCCTCTGGTCATCCACCACGGATCCTACCTGAAGGGTAGGTACAGATAGCCTCCTCCACGCTCTCGTCCGTCAACCTCCTCTGTGAGTCGTCACGCCATGTAGTCCACCTCCGGGTACTGACTCGACCTCAAACACTCAGCCTCCATCAGCACTACCCGTCGTCTGTAACCAACACAATGAGGTGCGGGCATAGCCCGTGCAGGGGTGAGTATAACGATACTCTGTAGGGACCCCGAGACCCTCAAGGCCTCACTAAACCAACAAGGATAACCACAAAGAAGATCTCAACAGATAACCTCTACTTAGGTATATGCCCATACATATACCTAAGTTATCAAGTAACCCATCTCAATCATGAGGAAACACAAGGATTGTGAAATCAACGGATAACCACTATCCAGGTATATGCCCATACATATACCTAAGTTAGAAAGTGACTCATCTCAATCATGAGATAAACACAAGGTCAAAAGTCTCAGCTCAACCAGGATTTTCATTATCGAAACTGTAACTGCTGAAGAGCTCCGTCTCTGGAGTGTACAGTGGTCCTGTCACGACTCCGAGGTACTGCTCACTAACCTAAGACTGCTGAGGTACTCCTCCTGTCGAGTACCGCCGGCCTGCCACCTCACACAGTAGTGTTTCCCACCGGGGTCTGCCACTCAAACATAGTAGTGCTCCCCCCTCATATCCTACAGAGTTACACCTCCTGTCAAGTACCGCGGGTCTGCCACCTCACATAGTAGTGCTCCTCCGTTGTGGGTCTGCCACCTCACAAAGTAGTGCTCCCCACTGGGCTATGTAAGTCATTTCAAATCGAATCGGACAAGCAGTCTTCAGGTCTCTTCCGGCTACACGATCTCCGTACTCCGTATGCTCGTCCCTAGGAGGGTCAGCTCCACGAGCTACAAGTCGATACTCCATGTATCTCAAAGTCCCACGAAGAAGTATCTCAAAGGACCGCCTCGTCATAGGGGTCTCAACGCAACAGACGGCGCGTCAATCGGATGCTCGGACTGTGAGTTACTAGCCTTTTCGTCCCCAGGGCCCAGTTGGTTTCGTGTACGAACCAAACTGGCCATATCTCAACTATACCCCGAACTCTCATAGGGAATACTCATAGGGACCGTTTCACAACGTGATCAACAACGCCGCTGACGGTTCGTCAAACGGACGTCCGGTCAGAAAGATATCAGCTTGTCCGTTCTAGGGGCCCGGTTGGATTTCGGGTAAAATCCAACCCGGTCATATCTCAACTGAATCCAAAACTCGGGCGAAACATGCCAAAAGTTCCGTCTCAACAAGAGGAAAATAATGAGACAGATGGTGTGTCAATCGGACGCTCGGTCTGTGAGTTATTGGCTTTTTCGTTCCAGGGGCCCGGTTGGTTTCGTGAGAGAACCAACCCTACCGCACTCGGACGGCATCCAAACCTCCAGCGGAGTAATCCAAAAGAATCGTCTCACTTAGAGGAAATTAACAAAGTCAACGGCACGTCATTCGGACGTCCGGAGCTCAAGATATGAGCGTTTCCGCTCTGAGGGCCCGGTTGGTTTCATGTACGAACCAACCCGGCCAAACTCAAAGTAATACGAAACCTTGAGTGCGATATACCGAAACCCCCGTCTCGATCCACGGATCGCATTGACGCTGACGGCGCGTCATTCGGAGGCACGTAGCTCATGTTATGGGAAAAAGACCGAAAATGGTCCGAAGACGGGGGGTCTGGGCCCGGGCCGATCCGGCCCGATGACCCGGGCCAGCTCGGAAAATCCGGCCCGGCGTGGACCAGAGCGGTGGCGCGGCCTGGGTGCCGCGTGTGCGCCGCGCGCGGGGGCGAAGCCCCCCCTTTGTTTCAAAAGGGCGGCGCGGCATTATGCCGCGCCTTTCAATAAAACGCCCCCCTCCACTGGGGGGGGGCGCCTCTACAAAAACCGGGGAATTCAATCCCCGGTCTTTATGGATCACGGCCAGCCTTAGGCCGGCCCTTTTTATCACACGCGGGACCCGCGGGTCCCGCGGGTCCCGCCTCCTTTGCAAACCGGCGGCCGGTACGGCCGCCGCTTTCCACCACCTTACCACGGCCTGATGGGCGCGGCTCTCCTGATCTCTGGCAGCCGGCGAGGCCGGCCACCTCTGGCTGCTCCGCCGCGGCCATAGGGCCGCAGCTCTTCCTTATCCGCCTGCGGCTGGTTTTCCGGCAGCCCCTTCTACCATTGCCGTGGCTCAAAACGCGGCCCTTGTTCGATTGGCACGGCGCGACGGCGCCGCACCCCTCAGCCATAGATCACTCTGATCGCTGCCTCTCCTGGATTCTCCGGTGCGATGCGTCGGCGCCGCGCACCACCACCGCGGCCCGCTCTGTCGCCGGCAGCCCGGTACCGGCCGCCGGTCACCCTGCTCCGCCGTGGCCCAGAACCGGCCACGACCCTTGTCGTCCGGTGCGGTGCGACGACACCGCGTTCCTCCTCCGCGGCCCCGCTCCGTCCGCGGCCCCATTGTTTTTCTTCAACGCGGCGTGACGACATCGCGTTGCTAGACTTCTTTCCACGGCGCAGCGCGATGGTGCCGCGCATTTCCTTCCGCATGAAACCGCGTGGTGCGACGGCACCACTCCTTCCCGAACCAAAACACAAATAACCAACACGAAAAGTAAGGAGGAGGGTCAGCCGTGTTCGTGCGGTCCGGCCCCCTCACGTTATTCGATATCATTTGGTTTTAAACCCCGAAGATCATCAAGTCGGAAATCTTGAACAAATATAAATAAATAAAACCCCTACCTCGTAATTGTCATTCGTTGACGATCTCGGAAAAAGGGAAGATATCGATTCCACGATTTTCATGTTCGTCACACACTCCCAATTCTCATGCTCATGCGTCGGAATGGGAGAAGGGTACTCGTCGTTGGTGGGACGAGCGTTCGGAGGTGACATCGTTGTTGATGACGTTCTTCGCAGGCGACTTCTTCTCCTTTGACGCGGATGAAGGTCGTTGGAGATGTCACGGGTGTTGCTTCCCATTCCTTGCCTCGGTTGAAGAAGGATGAAGAAGATGGCATCGTCGTGCTTCAGTGGCGGAAGAGACGTTCTTCGTGTTCTTCATCGTAGAGAAAAAAGGAATCAGGATTTCCTAAGCTTTTTCTCCAAAGGCTCCCAATCAACTAAACTCCAACCCAAATAAAATAAGTTCTAAACTTATTTTATTAACACAACAAATCATTTTAAATTCAATTGTTTGAATTTCAAAAACCTACATGTACCTCACCAAATTAATTACAACAAGTTGTCAAATACTAAAGAAGGTGAGTTAATGGGGAGTTGGGATGTGAGGGGTTAATAGGGGTTAGGAAAGTGAGGGGTTAAGAGGGTTAGGGAGTTTAAGGAATTTGAAAAGGTGGGGGGTTCGTGTGGGACCCACCCTTTCAAATATCCACACATGGGAAGTTGGATGGATGTGGGCCCACCACCAACATCCCATGGGAGAAGTTATCCACACAACATGAAATAAAATTGATTCAACAATTTTATTCACATTATTTAATTAATCCCCAAAAATTAACTTCTTCTCCCGCACAAACGCAACTACGGTAAAGGTTACCTTAAGAGATTATCGGTGTTGCGAGTTCATCGGTGCCCTCGAGTTTCAATTCCGAGCACCGGTTCAAAAGATAGGAAAACCCTCTCATTCGTTCACTGAACGTACCCGAGCCAAATTTCGGAAATTGATTCCGGGCACTCCGGGCCTCGGAATCAAGTGCCGCCAGAAACTGCGTTCTTGTAAAATTCCAAAGAAAATTAAGAAAAAATTTTCCTTGAATTTTCCGGGTCTTTACATTACTCCCACCTCAGGGCTTTACGTCCTCGTAAAGCTTAAACACAAACTAAGGTTACAAAAGCGGAACAGAGCACGCATCTGAGCCTTCCGCTCCCATGTGCTCACCCGGAGGTTCCCGTACTGCCAGAGAAATTGCACTCGAGGAATCGATCGTCCTCGTAGGATCTGCTCCAGTCGATCCTCGATCCCCACTGGAACCTCCATGAAAAACACCAAATCGCCATCGTCCAGCTCCTCATGGTCGATGATATACGGAGGGTTGAGCACGTATCTCCTCAGTTGAGATACGTGGAAAACGTCGTGCACCTAGTGCAACTGAAGTGGATGGGTCAAGCGGTAAACCACCTCGTATACCCAGCTGAGGACCTTGAAAGGGTCGTTGAACCTCGGAGATAACTTGCCTCCCTATACACATCTCCGTAATCCTCGTCGAGGTGAGACTCGTATAAGGACGTGATGGTCATCCTTGAACTCTATATGCCTCCAAGTCCTGTCAGCATAAGGCTTATGTCGGCCCTTTGCCGTCCTCATCCGCTCTTGGATGACCTGGACCTTCTCTAGTCTCACAATAGCTACTATGATTTCTTCTTTGCTGATAAGAGAAATCCGGTCTCATCCCCTGGATGAACCACATTCGTTGCCTAATACAGTCAATCCTGACATGAATGACGCATTCATGCCATGGATGACATCGTAAGGCCTCGACATAACTACTAAGAGATCCAACTGTCACTCTCGCCTCCAATGGTCGAGTCACACTGTCGGCATCAGTGTGAGGTCACTGGGTCTCCTCCAGTAGAAATCTCGAAAATGAGGGTCAAGTCAACAGTTTTAACCAAGGCCTCTCAGTATTAACCAAACAAAATGACAGGGAAGAAAACAAAGATAAGTGTCTTTTTATTATTTCAGCTCATAGTACAAAGACACGAATACAATAGCAACATGGAACTAGAAGTACAAGGGACGTATCCACTAGTTCCACTCTTGTACACGCTCGGGGTGTAGAGATACTGGCACAAACTCCACCCTGAAGAAGGTCTCGATGTCTTCCCATGCGAAGGCCATCCCGTCGCAAAACTGAAACAAGTGGCTCCACCATCTGCCTGCTACTACCTGAAGGAGGCTGGCAGTAAAGATCACCATGAAGTATGCCAGCGTCCCCACTATCCAAAAGACTCTCACCACAGCCTCCACCCAATCCTCAGCCGCCTGTGAGTTCTTCCCTCCCTAAAACCTGGGTGACCTCTGGCGCTGGAACTCGTACAGTGCGCTCATGAGACGTGCACCCTCTGTTGCTGGGGCTGGTGGCATCGGTGGCCCAACGAGTAGTAGTACCGGTGGTGCCTCAACTGAAAAAGGGCAATGTACTGAGGCCACGTCTCTTGGCGGGCTATCATTACGAAACAATCTTAGGGCTCATCTGGTCGTCCGAGAAAAGGCATCCTGAAAGAAACAATGTAACACGGTCAAACGATTATAGCTGGTGAGCTGACCTGGTTTGAGCTGTTTTAAGGAAAAGCCTTTGAAAACACACACTCAATCAGTGTTTTCGTGCACAAAGTTGGAAATCAGTTGTCAGGGTCCTGGTGTATTGATACGTCGGCCGCCCGCACCAACACTGGACTCCCTGAACTGAAGACCACACTCGGTACCCTTAACACTATTGCTTCACAGAATGAAAATATCAATGTTATAAGTTCTGCGGTAGAACCGACTCCTCTGATACCAATTTGTCACGACCCGTCCTCGGGGCCCGTGTCGTGACTACCCCAAGCCCGCCTTCCATAGGCCAGGGGCTGGCGACTAGCACCAAAGGCGTAAAATCCTGATAACTGGGAAGGCATTGCCTTTAAAAAAGAAAACAAGCACCACAGAGTACAAACAGAAGCAAAACACTAAGTACAAAAGAATTGCTGAAAAGTAAATGGGCCAGAATACAATCCCAAAAGAAAGTACGACTACAACTGAACAAGGTACAACAGTAAAAAGACAAATAGCTGGAAGAAGGAAGCAGCTCCTGGGTCGTCCTCCTCGGATCCTACCTGAAGGGTAGGTACAGATTGTTCAGCCTCTGGTCGTCCACCACGGATCCTACCTGAAGGGTAGGTACAGATAGCCTCCTCCACGCTCTCGTCCGTCAACCTCCTCTGTGAGTCGTCACGTCGTGTAGTCCACCTCCGGGTACTGAATCGACCTCGAACACTCGGCCTCCATCAGCACTACCCGTCGTCTGCAACTAACACAATGAGGTGCGGGCATAGCCCGTGTAGGGGTGAGTATAACGATACTCAGTAGGGACCCTGAGACCCTTATGGTCTCACTAAACCAACAAGGATAACCACAAAGAAGATCTCAATAGATAACCTCTACTTTGGTATATGCCCATACATATACCTAAGTTATCAAGTAACCCATCTCAATCATGAGGAAACACAAGGATTTTGAAATCAACGGATAACCACTACCCAGGTATATGCCCATACATATACCTAAGTTAGCAAGTGACTCATCTCAATCATGAGGTAAACACAAGGTCAAAAGTCTCAGCTCAACCAGGATTTTCATTATCGAAACTGTAACTGCTGAAGAGATCTGTCTCTGGAGTGTACAGTGGTCCTGTCACGACTCCGAGGTACTGCTCACTAACCTAAGACTGCTGAGGTACTCCTCCTGTCGAGTACCGCGGGCCTGCCACCTCACATAGTAGTGCTTCCCGCCGGGGTCTTCCACTCAAACATAGTAGTGCTCCCCCCTCATATCCTACAGAGGCACTCCTCCTGTCAAGTACCACGGGTCTGCCACCTCACATAGTAGTGCTCCTCCGCTGTGGGTCTGCCACCTCACAAAGTAGTGCTCCCCACTGGGCTATGTAAGTCATTCCGAATCGAATCGGACAAGCAGTCTTCAGGTCTCTTCCGGCTACACGGTCTCCGTACTCCGTACGCTCGTCTCTGGGAGGGTCCGCTCCATGAGCTACATGTCGATACTCCATGTATCTCAAAGTCCCACGAAGAATTATCTCAAAGGACGGCCTCGTCATAGGGGTCTCAACGCAACAGACGGCGCGTCAATCGGACGCTCGGTTTGTGAGTTACTAGCCTTTTCGTCCCCAGGGCCCGGTTGGTTTCGTGTACGAACCAAACCGGTCGTATCTCAACTATACCCCAAACTCTCATAGGGTATACTCATAGAGACCATTTCACAAAGTGATCAACAACGCCGCTGATGGTTCTTCAAACGGACGTCCGGTCAGAAAGATATCAGCTTTTCCGTTCCAGGGGCCTGGTTGGATTTCGGGTATAATCCAACCCGGACGTATCTCAACTGCATCCAAAAATCGAGCGAAGCATGCCAAAAGTTCTGTCTCAACAAGAGGAAAATAATGAGACATACGGTGTGTCAATCAGATGCTCGGTCTGTGAGTTATTGGCTTTTTCGTTCCAGGGGCCCGGTTGGTTTCATGAGAGAACCAACCCGACCGCACTCAGACGGCATCCAAACCTCGAGCGGAGTAATCCAAAAGATCCGTCTCACTTAGAGGAAATCAACAAAGTCAACGGCACGCCATTCGGACGTCCGGAGCTCAAGATATGAGCGTTTCCGCTCTGAGGGCCCGGTTGGTTTCGTGTACAAACCAACCCGGCCAAACCCAAAGTAATCCGAAACCTTGAGTGCGATATACCGAAACAACCGTCTCGATCCACGGATCGCATTACCGCTGATGACGCGTCGTTCGGAGGCCCGTAGCTCATGTTACGGGAAAAAGACCGAAAATGGACTGAAGACGGGGGGTCTGGGCCCGGGCCGACCCGGCCTGGGCGGCGACCCGGCCCGACGACCCGGCCCAGCTCGGAAAATCCGGCCTGGGGTGGTCCGGCGCGGTGGTGTGGCCTGGGTGCCGCGTGTGCTCCGCGCGCGGGGGCGAAGCCCCCCCTTTGTTTCAAAAGGGCGGTGCGGCATTATGCCGCGCCTTTGAATAAAACACCCCCTCCACTTGGGGGGGGCCTCTACAAAAACCGGGGAATTCAATCCCCGGTATTTATGGATCACGGCCGGCCTTAGGCCGGACGTTTTTATCACACGCGGGACCCGAGAGTCCCGCGGGTCCCGCCTCCTTTTCAAATCGGCGACCGGTACGGCCGCTGCTTTCCACCACCTTGCCGCGGCCTGATGGCCGCGGCTCTCCTGATCTCTGGCAGCCGGCGAGGCCGGCCGCCTCCGGCTGCTCCGCTACGGCCATAGGGACGCGGCTCTTACTTATCCGCCGGCGGCTGGTTTTCCGGCAGCCCCTTCTAGCATTGTCGTGGCTCAAAACGCGGCCCTTGTTCGATCAGCACGGCGCGACGGCACCGCACCCCTCAGCCGTAGATCACTCCGATCGCTGCCTCTCAAGGATTCTACGGCGCGATGCGTCGGCGCCACGCACCACCACTACAGCCCGCTCCATCGCCGGCGGCCCGGTACCGGCCGCCGGTCACCCTGCTCCGCCGCGGCCCAGAACTGGCCGCGACCCTTGTCATCCGGTGCGGTGCAACGGCACCACGTTCCTCTTTCGCGGCCCCACTCCGGTCGTGGCCCCATTGTTTTTCTTCAATGCGGCGTGATGACATCGCGTTCCTAGACTTCTTTCCACGGCGCGGCGCGATGGCGCCGCGCATTTCCTTCCGCATGAAACCGCGTGGTGCGACGGCACCACGGCTTCCCAAACCAAACCACAATGAACCAACACGAAAAGTAAGGAGGAGGGTCAGCCGTGTTCGTGCGGTCCGGCCCCCTCACGTTATTCGATATCATTTGGTTTTAAACCTTGAAGATCATGAAGTCGGAAATCTCAAACAAATATAAATAAATAAAACCCCTACCTCGTAATTTTCATTCGTTGACGATCTCGGAAAAAGGGAAGATATCGATTCCTCGATTGTCGTGTTCGTCACACACTCCCAATTCTCATGATCATGCGTCAGAAAGGGAGAAGGGTACTCATCGTTGGTGGACGAGCGTTCGGAGGTGACATTGTCGTTGATGACGTTCTTCGCAGGCGACTTCTTCTCCTTTGACGCGGATGAAGGTCGTTGGAGATGTCATGGGCGTTGCTTCCCTTTACTTGCCTCGGATGAAGAACGATGAAGAAGATGGCGTCGTCGTGTTTCAGTGGTGGAAGAGACGTTCTTCGTGTTCTTCGTCGTATAGAAAGAAGGACTCGGGATTTCCTAATCTTTTTCTCCAAAGGCTCCCAATCAACTAAACTCCAACCCAAATAAAATAAGTTCTAAACTTATTTTATTAGCACAACAAATAATTTGAAATTCAATTGTTTGAATTTCAAAAACCTACCTGTAACTCACCAAATTAATTACAACAATTTGTCAAATATTAAAGAAGGTGAGTTAATGGGGAGTTGGGATGTGAGGGGTTAAGAGGGGTTAGGAAAGTGAGGGGTTAAAAGGGTTAGGGAGTTTAAGGAATTTGAAAAGGTGGGGGGTTGGTGTGGGCCCCACCCTTTCAAATATCCACACATGGGAAGTTGGATGGATGTGGGCCCACCACCAACTTCCCATGGGAGAAGTTAACCACACAACGTGAAATAAAATTGATTCAACAATTTTATTCACATTATTTAATTAATCCCCAAAAATTAACTTCTTCTCCCGCACAAACGCAACTATGGTAAAGGTTCCCTTAAGAGATTACCGGCGTTGCGAGTTCATCGGTGCCATCGGGTTTCAATTCCGAGCACCGGTTCAAAAGATAGGAAAACCATCTCATTCGTTCACTGAACGTACACAAGCCAAACTTCGGAAATTGATTCCGGGCACTCCGGGCCTCGGAATAAAGTGCCGTCAGAAACTGCGTCCTTGTAAAATTCCAAAGAACATTAATAAAAAAATTTCCTTGAAATTTTCGGGTCTTTACATTACTCCCACCTCAGGGCTTTACGTCCTCGTAAAGCTTATACACAAACTAAGGTTACAAAAGTGGAATAGAGCACGCATCTGAGCCTTCCTCTCCCATGTGCTCACCCGGAGGTTCCCGTACTGCCAGAGAAAGTGCACTCGAGGAGTCGATCGTCCTCGTAGGATCTGCTCCAGTCGATCCTCGATCCCCACTGGAACCTCCATGAAAAACCCCCAATCGCCATATTCCATCTCCTCATGGTCGATGATATGCGGAGGGTCGAGCACGTATCTCCTCAGTTGAGATACGTGGAAAACGTCGTGCACCTAGTGCAACTAAAGTGGATGGGTCAAGCGGTAAACCACCTCTCCTACCCAGCTGAGGACCTAGAAAGGTCCGTTGAACCTCAGAGATAACATTCCTCCCTGTCCACGTCTCCGTAATCCTCGTCGAGGTGAGACTCATATAAGGACGTGATGGTCATCCTCGAACTCTATAGGCCTCCAAGTCCTGTCAGCATAAGGCTTCTGTCGGCCCTTTGCCGTCCTCATCCGCTCTTGGATGACCTGGACCTTCTCTAGTCTCACAAGAGATACTATGATTTCTTCTTTATTGATAAGAGAAATCTGGTCTCATCCCCTGGGTGAACCACATTCGTTGCCTAATACAGTCAAATACTGACATGACTGACGCATTCATGCCATGGATGACGTCATAAGGCCTCGACATAACTACTAAGAGATCCAACTATCACTCTCGCCTCCAATGGTCGAGTCACACTATCGGCATCAGTGTGAGGTCACTGGGTCTCCTCCGGTAGAAATCTCGAAAGTGAGGGTCAAGTCAACAGTTTTAATAGGGGCCTCTCAGTATTAACCAAACAAAAGGTCAGGGAAGAAAACAAAGATAAGTGTCTTTTTATTATTTCAGCTCATAGTACAAAGACATGAATACAACAACAACATGGAACTAGAAGTAAAAGGGACTTATCCACTAGTTCCACTCTTTTACACGCTCGGGGTGTAGAGATAATGGCACAAACTCCACCCTGAAGAAGGTCTCGATGTCTTCCCATGCGAAGGCCATCCCGTCGCAAAACTGAAACAAGTGGCTCCACCATCTGCCTGCTACTGCCTGAAGGAGGCTGGTAGCAAAGATCACCATGAAGTATGCCAGCGTCCCCACTATCCTAAAGACTCTCACCACAGCCTCCAGCCAATCCTCAGCTCCTGTGAGTTCATCCCTCCCTGGAACCTGGGTGACCTCTGGCGCTGGAACTCGTGCAGTGCTCTCAAGCGACGTGCACCCTCTGCTGCTGGGGCTAGTGGCATCGGTGGCCCAACGGGTAGTAGTACCGCTGGTGCCTCAACTGAAAAAGGGCCATGTACTGAGGCCACGTCGCTTGGCGGGCTGTCAGTACGAACCACTCATGGGGCTCAGCTGGTCGTCCGAGAAAAGGCATCCTGAAAGAAACAATGTAACACGGTCAAACGATTATACCTGGTGAGCTGACCAGGTTTGAGCTGTTTTAAGGAAAAACCTTTGAAAACACACACGCAATCAGTGTTTTCGTGCACAAAGTCGGAAATCAGTTGTCAGGGTCCTGGTGTATGGATACGTCGGCTGCCCGCACCAACACTGGACTCCTTGAACTGAAGACCACACTTGGTACCCTTAACGCTACTGCTTCACAGAATGAAAATATCAAAGTTATAAGTTCTGCGGTAGAACCGACTCCTCTGATACCAATTTGTCACGACCCGTCCTCGGGGCCCGTGCCGTGACTACCCCAAGCCCGCCTTCCATAGGTCAGGGGCTGGAGACTAGCACCAAAGGCGTAAAATCCCGATAACTGGGAAGGCATTGCCTTTAAAAAAGAAAACAAGCACCACAGAGTACAAGCAGTAGAAAAACACTAAGTACAAAAGAATTGCTGAAAAGTAAATGGGTCAGAATACAATCCCAAAAGAAAGTACGACTACAACTGAACAAGGTACAACAGTAAAAAGACAAATAGCTGGAAGAAGGAAGCAACTCCTGGGCCGTCCTCCTCGGATCCTACCTGAAGGGTAGGTACGGATTGTTCAGCCTCTGGCCGTCCACCACGGATCCTACCTGAAGGGTAGGTACAGATAGCCTCCTCCACGCACTCGTCTGTCAACCTCCTCTGTGAGTCGTCACGTCGTGTAGTCCACCTCCGGGTACTGACTCGACCTCGAACACTCGGTCTCCGTCAGCACTACCCGTCATCTGCAACCAACACAACGAGGTGCGGGCATAGCCCGTGCATGGGTGAGTATAACGATACTCATTAGGGACCCCGAGACCCTCAAGGTCTCACTAAACCAACAAGGATAACCACAAAGAAGATCTCAACAGATAACCTCTACTTTGGTATATGCCCATACATATACCTAAGTTATCAAGTAACCCATCTCAATCATGAGGAAACACATGGATTTTGAAATCAATGGATAACCACTACCCAGGTATATGCCCATACATATACCTAAGTTAACAAGTGACTCATCACAATCATGAGGTAAACACAAGGTCAAAAGTCTCAGCTAAACTAGGATTTTCATTATTGAAACTGTAACTGCTGAAGAGCTCCGTCTCTGGAGTGTACAGTGGTCCTGTCACGACTCCGAGGTACTGCTCACTAACCTAAGACTGCTGAGGTACTCCTCCTGTCGAGTACCGCGGGCCTTCCACCTCACATAGTAGTGCTTCCCGCTGGGGTCTGCCACTCAAACATAGTAGTGCTCCCCCCCTCATATCCTACAGAGGTACTCCACCTGTCAAGTACCACGGGTCTGCCACCTCACATAGTAGTGCTCCTCCACTGTGGGTCTGCCACCTCACAAAGTAGTGCTCCCCACTGGGCTACGTAAGTCATTCCGAATCGAATCGGACAAATAGTCTTCAGGTCTCTTCCGGCTACACGGTCTCCGTACTCCGTACGCTCGTCTCTGGGAGGGTCCTCTCCACGAGCTACATGTCGATACTCCATGTATCTCAAAGTCCCACGAAGAAGTATCTCAAAGGACCGCCTCGTCATAGGGGTCTCAACGCAACAGACGACGCGTCAATCAGACGCTCGGTCTGTGAGTTACTAGCCTTTTCGTCCCCCGGGCCCGGTTGGTTTTGTGTACGAACCAAACCGGCCGTATCTCTACTATACCCCAAACTCTCATAGGGTATAATCATAGGGACCGTTTCACAACGTGATCAACAACGCCGCTGACGGTTCGTCAAACGGACGTCCGGTCAGAAAGATATCAGCTTCTCCATTCCAGGGGCCCGGTTGGATTTCGGGTACAATCCAACCCGGCCGTATCTCAACTGCATCCAAAAATCGGGCGAAGCGTGCCAAAAGTTCCGTCTCAACAAGAGGAAAATAATGAGATAGACGTTGTGTCAATCGGATGCCCGGTCTGTGAGTTATTGGCTTTTTCGTTCCAGGGGCCCAGATGGTTTCGTGAGAGAACCAACCTGACCGCACTCGGACGGCATCCAAACCTCGAGCGAAGTAATCCAAAAGATCCGTCTCACTTAGAGGAAATCAACAAAGTCAACGGCACGTCATTCGGACGTCTGGAGCTGAAGATATGAGCGTTTCCGCTCTGAGGGCCCGGTTGGTTTCGTGTACGAACCAACCCGGCCAATCTCAATGTAATCCGAAACATTGAGTGCGATATACCGAAACGACCGTCTCGATCCACGGATAGCATTGCCGCTGACGGCGCGTCGTTCGGAGGCTCGTAGCTCGTGTTACGGGAAAATGACCGAAAATGGTCTGAAGATGGGGGGTCTGGGCCCGGGCCGACCCGGCCCGGGCGGCGACCCGGCCCGACGACCCGGCCCATCTCGGAAAATCCGGCCCGGTGTGGTCCGGCGCGGCAGCGTGGCCTGGGTGCCGTGTGTGCGCCGCGCGCGGGGGCGAAGCCCCCCCTTTGTTTCAAAAGGGCGGCACGGCATTATGTCGCGCCTTTGAATAAAATGCCCCCCTCCACTTGGGGGGGGGGCGCCTCTACAAAAACCGGGGAATTCAATCCCCGGTATTTATGGATCATGGCCGGCCTTAGGCCGGATGTTTTTATCACAAGCGGGACCCGCGGGTCCTGCGGTTCCCACCTCCTTTGCAAACCGGTGGCCGGTACGGCCGCCGCTTTCCACCACCTTGCCGCGGCCTGATGGCCGCGGCTCTCCTGATCTCTGGCAGCCGGTGAGGCCGGCCGCCTCCGGCTGCTCCGCCGCGGCCATAGGGCCGCAGCTCTTCCTTATCCACTGGCAGCTGGTTTTCCGGCAGCCCCTTCTAGCATTGTCGTGGCTCAAAACACGGCCCTTGTTCGATTGGCACGGTGCGACGGCGCCGCACCCCTCAGCCGTAGATCACTCCGATCACTGCCTCTCACGGATTCTCTGGCGCGATGTGTCGGCGCCGCGCACCACCTCCGCGGCCCTCTCCGTCGCCGGCGGCCCGGTACCAGCCGCCGGTCACCCTGCTCCACCGCAGCACGGAACCGGCCGCGACCCTTGTCGTCTGGTGCGGTGCGACGACACCGCGTTCCTCCTCCGCGGCCCTGATCCGTCCGCGGCCCCATTGTTTTTCTTCAACGCGGCGTGACGACATCGCGTTCCTAGACTTCCTTCCATGGCGCGGCGCGATGGCGCCTCGCATTTCCTTCCGCATGAAACCGCGTGGTGCGACGGCACCATGCCTTCCCGAACCAAACCACAAAGAACCAACATGAAAAGTAAGGAGGAGGGTTAGCCGTGTTCGTGCGGTCCGTCCCCCTCATGTTATTCGATATCATTTGGTTTTAAACCCCGAAGATCATCAAGTCGGAAATCTCGAACAAATATAAATAAATAAAACCCCTACCTCGTAATTGTCATTCGTTGACGATCTCGGAAAAAGGGCAGATATCGATTCCTCGATTGTCGTGTTCATCACACACTCCCAATTCTCATGCTCATGCTTCGGAAAGGGAGACGGGTACTCGTCGTTGGTGGACGAGCGTTTAGAGGTGACATCGTCGTTGATGAGGTTCTTCGCAGGCGATTTATTCTCCTCTGAAGCGGATGAAGGTCATTGAAGATGTCACGGGGGTTGCTTCCCTTTCCTTGCCTCGGTTGAAGAACGATGAAGAAGATGGAGTCGTCGTGCTTCAGTGGTGGAAGAGACATTCTTCGTGTTCTTCGTCGTAGAGAAAGAAGGACTCAGAATTTCCTAAGCTTTTTCTCCAAAGGCTCCCAATCAACTAAAATCCAACACAAATAAAATAAGTTCTAAACTTATTTTATTAACAAAAAAATCATTTGAAATTCAATTGTATGAATTTCAAAAACCTACCTTCAACTCACCAAATTAATTACAACAAGTTGTCAAATATTAAAGAAGGTGAGTTAATGGGGAGTTGGGATGTGAGGGGTTAAGAGGGGTTAGGAAAGTGAGGGGTTAAGAGGGTTAGGGAGTTCAAGGAATTTGAAAAGGTGGGGGGTTCGTGTGGGCCCCACCCTTTCAAATATCCACACATGGGAAGTTGGATGGATGTGGGCCCACCACCAACTTCCCATGGGAGAAGTTAACCACACAACATGAAATAAAATTGATTCAACAATTTTATTCACATTATTTAATTAATCCCCAAAAATTAACTTCTTCTCCCGCACAAACGCAACTACGGTAAAGGTTCCCATAAGCGATTACTGGCATTGCGAGTTCATCGGCGCCATCGGGTTTCAATTCCGAGCATCGGTTCAAAATATAGGAAAACCCTCTCGTTCGTTCACTAAACGTACCCGAGCCAGACTTCAGAAATTGATTCCGGGCACTCCGGGCCTCGGAATCATGTGCCGTCAGAAACTGCGTTCTTGTAAAATTCCAAAAAAAAATTAAGAAAAAATTTTCCTTGAAATTTCCGGCTCTTTACATAACTCCCACCTCAGGGCTTTACGTCCTCGTAATGCTTAAACAAAAACTAAGGTTACAAAAGCAGAACAGAGCATGCATCTGAGCCTTCCGCTCCCATGTGCTCACCCGGAGGTTCCCGTACTTCCAGAGAAAGTGCACTCGAGGAATCAATCGTCCTCGTAGGATCTGCTCCAGTCAATCCTCGATCCCCACTGGAACCTCCATGAAAAACACCCAATCGCCATCGTCCATCTCCTCATGGTCGATGATATGCGGAGGGTCGAGCACGTATCTCCTCAGTTGAGATACGTGGAAAACGTCGTGCACCTAGTGCAACTGAAGTGGATGGGTCAAGCGGTAAACCACCTCGCCTACCCAGCTGAGGACCTAGAAAGGTCCGTTGAACCTCGAAGATAACTTGCCTCCCTGTCCACATCTCTGTAATCCTCGTCGAGGTGAGACTCGTATAAGGACGTGATGGTCATCCTCGAACTCTAGAGGCCTCCTAGTCCTGTCAGCATAAGGCTTCCGTTGGCCCTTTTCCGTCCTCATCCGCTCTTGGATGACCTGGACCTTCTCTAGTCTCAAAAGAGCTACTATGATTTCTTCTTTGCTGATAAGAGAAATACGGTCTCATCCCCTGGATGAACCACATTCGTTGCCTAATACAGTCAATCCTGACATGAATGACGCATTCATGCCATGGATGACGTCGTAAGGCCTCGACATAACTACTAAGAGATCCAACTGTCACTCTCGCCTCCAATGGTCGAGTCACACTGTCGGCATCAGTGTGAGGTCATTGGGTCTCCACCAGTAGAAATCTCGAATGTGAGGGTGATATCAACAGTTTTAACCGGGGCCTCTCAGTATTAACCAAACAAAAGGACAGGGACGAAAACAAAGATAAGTGTCTTTTTATTATTGCATCTCATAGTACAAAGACACGAACACAACAGCAACATGGAACTAGAAGTACAAGGGATGTATCCACTAGTTCCACTCTTGTACACGCTCGGGGTGTAGAGCTACTGGCACAAAATCCACCCTGAAGAAGGTCTCGATGTCTTCCCATGCGAAGGCCATCCTGTCGCAAAACTGAAACAAGTGGCTCCACCATCTGCCTGCTGCTGCCTGAAGGAGGCTGGCAGCAAAGATCACCATGAATTATGCCGGCGTCCTTACTATCCTGAAGACTCTCACCACAGCCTCCAGCCAATCCTCAGCCTCCTGCGAGTTCATCCATCCCTGGAACCTGGGTGACCTCGGGCGCTGGAACTCGTGCAGTGCGCTCAAGCGACGTGCACCCTCTGCTGCTGGGGCTGGTGGCATCGGTGGCCCAACGGGTAGTAGTACCACTGGTGCCTCAAATTAAAAAGGTCCATGTACGGAGGCCACGTCGCTCGGCGGGTTGTCAGAACGAACCACTCTCGGGGTTCAGCTGGTTGTCCGAGAAAAGGCATCCTGAAAGAAACAACGTAACACAGTCAAACGATTATACCTGGTGAGATGACCTGGTTTGAGCTGTTTTAAGGAAAAACCTTTGAAAACACACACGCAATCAGTGTTTTCGTGCACAAAGTCGGAAATCAGTTGTCAGGGTCCAGGTGTATGGATACGTCGGCGGCCCGCACAAACACTGGACTCCCTGAACTGAAGACCACACTCAGTACCCTTAACACTATTGATTCACAGAAATAAAATATCAAAGTTATAAGTTCTGCGGTAGAACTGACTCCTCTGATACCAATTTGTCACGACCCATCCTGGGGGCCCGTTCCGTGACTACCCCACGCCCGCCTTCCATACTCCAGGGGCTGGCGACTAGGACCAAAGGCGTAAAATCCGGATAACTGGGAAGGCATTGCCTTTAAAAAAGAAAACAAGCACCACAGAGTACAAGCGGAAGAAAAACACTAAGTACAAAAGAATTGATGAAAAGTAAATGGGCCAGAATACAATCCCAAAAGAAAGTACGACTACAACTGAACAAGGTAAAACAGTAAAAAGACAAATAGCTGGAAGAAGGAAGCAGCTCCTGGGTCGTCCTCCTCGGATCCTACCTGAAGGGTAGGTACAGATTGTGCAGCTCCTGGTCGTCCACCACGGATCCTACCTGAACGGTAGGTACAGATAGCCTCCTCCACGCTCTCGTCCATCAACCTCCTCTGTGAGTCGTCACGTCGTGTAGTCCACCTCCGGGTACTGACTCGACCTCGAACACTCGGCCTCCGTCAGCACTACCCGTCGTCTGCAACCAACACAACGAGGTGTGGGCATAGCCTGTGCAGGGATGAGTATAACGATACTCAGTAGGAACCCCGAGACCCTCAAGGTCTCAATAATCCAACAAGGATAACCAAAAAGAAGATCTCAACAGATAACCTCTACTTAGGTATATGCCCATACATATACCTATGTTATCATGTAACCCAACTCAATCATGAGGAAACACAAGGATTGTGAAATCAACGGATAACCACTACCCAGGTATATTCCCATACATATACCTAAGTTAGCAAGGGACCCATCTCAATCATGAGGTAAACACAAGGTCAAAAGTCTCAGCTCAACCAGGATTTTCATTATTGAAACCGTAACTGCTAAAGAGCTCAGTCTCTGGAGTGTACAGTGGTCCTGTCACGACTCTGAGGTACTTCTCACTAACCTAAGACTGCTGAGGTACTCCTCCTGTCGAGTACCGCGGGCCTGCCACCTCACACAGTAGTGCTTCCCGCCGTGGTCTGCCACTCAAACACAGTAGTGCTCCCCCCTCAAATCCTACAGAGGTACTCCTCCTGTCAAGTACCGTGGGTCTGCCACCTCACATAGTAGTGCACCTCCGCTGTGGGTCTGCCACCTCACAAAGTAGTGCTCCCCACTGGGCTACGTAAGTCATTCTGAATCGAATCGGACAAGCAGTCTTCAGGTCTCTTCCGGATGTAGGGTCTTCGTACTCCATACGCTCGTCTCTGGGAGGGTCCGCTGCAGGAGCTACAAGTCGATACTCCATGTATCTCAAAGTCCCATGAAGAAGTATGTCAAAGGACCGCCTCGTCATAGGGGTCTCAACGCAAAAGACGGCGCGTTAATCGGACGCTCGGTCTGTGAGTTACTAGCCTTTTCGTCCCCAGGGCCCGGTTGGTTTCGTGTACGAACCAAACCGGTCATATCTCAACTATACCCCGAACTCTCATAGGGTATACTCATAGGGACCGTTTCACAACGTGATCAACAACGCCGCTGACGGTTTGTCAAACGGACGTCCGGTCAGAAAGATATCATCTTTTCCGTTCCAGGGGCCCGGTTGGATTTCGGGAACAATCCAACCCGGCCATATCTCAACTGCATCCAAAACTCGGGCGACGCATGCCAAAAGTTCCGAATCAACAAGAGGAAAATAATGAGACAGACGGTGTGTCAATCGGACGCCCGGTCAGTGAGTTATTGGCCTTTTCGTTCTAGGGGCCCGATTGGTTTCGTAAGAGAACCAACCCGACCGCACTCCGACGGCATCCAAACCTCGAGCGGAGTAATTCAAAAGATCCGTCTCACATAGAGGAAATCAACAAAGTCAACGGCACGTCATTCGGACGTCCGGAGTTCAAGATATGAGTGTTTCCTCTTTGAGGGCCGGGTTGTTTTCGTGTACGAACCAACCCGGCCAAACTCAAAGTAATCTGAAACCTTGAGTGCGATATACCGAAACGACCGTATTGATCCAATGATCGCATTGCCGCTGACGGCGCGTCGTTCGGAGGCCCGTAGCTCATGTTACGGGCAAAAGACCGAAAATGGTCCGAAGACGGGGAGTCTGGGCCCAGGCCGACCTGGCCCGGGCGGCGACCCGGCCCGACGACTAGGCACAGCTCGGAAAATCTGGCCCGGCGCGCTCCGGTGCGGCGGCGCGGCCTGGGTGTCGCGTGTGCGCCGTGCGCGGGGGCGAAGCCCCCCCTTTGTTTCAAAAGGGCGGCGCGACATTCTGTTGCGCCTTTGAATAGAACTCCCCCCTCCACGTGGGGGGGGGTGCCCGCCTCTAAAAAAACTGGGGAATTCAATCTCCGGTATTTATGGATCACGGCCGGCCTTAGGCCGGCCGTTTTTATGACACGCGGGACCCTCGGGTCCCGCGGGTCCCGCCTCCTTTGCAAACCGGCGGCCGATACGGCCTTCGCTTTCCACGACCTTGCCGCAGCCTGATGGCCGTGGCTCTCCTGATCTCTGGCGGCCGGCGAGGCCGGCCGCCTCCGGCTGCTCCGCCGCGGCCATAGGGCAGCGGCTCTTCCTTAACCGCCGGCGGCTGGTTTTCCGACCGCCCCTTCTAGCATTTCCGTGGCTCAAAACGCGGCCCTTGTTCGATTGGCACGGCGCGACGACGCCGCACCCCTCCATCGTAGATCACTCCGATCGCTGCCTCTCACGGGTTCTCCGGCGCGATGCTTCGGCGCCGCGCACGACCACCGCGGCCCGCTCCATCACCGGCGGCCCGGTACCGGCCGCCGATCACCTTGCTCCGCCGCGGCCCGGAACCGGCCGCGACCCTTGTCGTCCGGTGCGGTGCGACGGCACCGCGTTCCTCCGCCGCGACCCCGCTCCGGCCGCGACACATTTGTTTTTCTTTGACGCGGCGCGACGGCATCGCGTTCCTAGACTTCTTTCCACAGCGTGGCGCGACGGTGCCGCTCATTTCCTTCCCCATGAAACCGCGTGGTGCGACGACACCACGCCTTCCCGAACCAAACCACGAAGAACCAACACGAATTGTAAGGAGGAGGTTCGGCCATGTTCGTGCGGTCCGGCCCCCTCACGTTATTCGATATCATTTGGTTTTAAACCACGAAGATCATCAATTTGGAAATCTCGAACAAATAAAAATAAATAAAACCCCTACCTCATAATTTTCATTCTTTGACGATCTCGGAAAAAGGGCGGATATCGATTCCTCGATTGTCGTCTTCGTCACACACTCCCAATTCTCATGCTCATGCGTCGGAAAGGGAGAAGGGTACTCGTCGTTGGAGGACGAGCGTTTGGAGGTGACGTCGTCGTTGATGACGTTCTTCGCAGGAGACGTCTTCTCCTTCGCTTCCCTTTCCTTGCCTCGGTTGAAGAACGATGAAGAAGATGGCGTCGTCGTGCATCAGTGGCGGAAGAGACGTTCTTCGTGTTCTTCGTTGTAGAGAAAGAAGGACTCTGGATTTCCTAATCTTTTTCTCCAAAGGCTCCCAATCAACTAAACTCCAACCCAAATAAAATAAGTTCTAAACTTATTTTATTAACACAACAAATCATTTGAAATTCAATTTTTTGAATTTCAAAAACCTACCTGTAACTCACCAAATTAATTACAACAAGTTGTCATATATTAAAGAAGGTGAGTTAATGGGAAGTTGGGATGTGAGGGGTTAAGAGGGGTTAGGAAAGTGAGGGGTTAAGAGGGTTAGGGTGTTTAAGGAATTTGAAAAGGTGGGGGGTTTGTGTGGGACCCACCCTTTCAAATATCCACACATGGGAAGTTGGATGGATGTGGGCCCACCACCAACTTCCCATGGGAGAAGTTAACCACACAACCTGAAATAAAATTGATTCAACAATTTTATTCACTTTATTTAATTAATCCCCAAAAATTAACTTCTTCTCCCGCACAAATGAAACTATGGTAAAGGTTCCCTTAAGTGATTACCAGCGTTGCGAGTTCATCGACGCCATCAGATTTCAATTCCGAGCACCGGTTCAAAAGAAAGGAAAACCCGCTCGTTCGTTCATTGAACGTACCCGAGCCAAACTTCGGAAATTAATTCCGGGCACTCTGGGCCTCAGAATCAAGTGCCGTCAAAAACTGTGTTCTTGTAAAATTCCAAAGAAAATTAAGAAAAAAATTTCCTTGAAATTTTTGGGTATTTACATTTTTAGAGTATATTCTTGTAGGAAAATCCTAAAAATCAGAAAACTTTACATATTATATCGATTATCTTTTCTTAATTTTTTTATTCTTAAAATTCATCACAAAAATTTCATTGAATTAGATTATATTTTTAATTAAGAAAACTAATTTATCTTTTCATTCAAAACTAATATGAAAATATAAATAGTTTTACAAATTGTAGAACACATTTTCCATACCAATGAAAATACCCATCTCTATAAGGTACCCTTTTATTATTTTATTTTCATATATTATTCCATTATGATCATTCATTATCATTGTCATTGTTTTATTTTTCATAAAAAACAATGTTTAAATCAGGTTCACATCTAATACGATAAAAAAACCACAAGAGTTATAATTTTTCATAGTTCCCATCAGATATTGACAACCTTCATATAAAAAGGTTTTAATATTGATCAGTGAATTTAAACAATCACTTTCCATTGGCTATATAAAGGTTCCCCCTAATGTCCTACATTGGTTGTTTCATGATTACTTACTTGAAGTCATGTCACATTTAAGTCTCCTTGTCTAATTTATTCCTTATATATGAATATTTTGTATGAAGTACCAATATGATGGCACCTATGAATAATTACAACAAATGGTATTTTTTTCTAGGAAATGATTGTAGTGAAATATTTTTATATATTTTATGATTCGTCTGTGAGGATGTAAATATAGTTACAAGGTTGGATTTTGTTATGTGATGAACCAAAAAGTCCATATTATGATCTATATTCCTTGGAATTTGATTTATATTTTTGCTCCTCAATACTTTTTTAAAAAGATCAAAAATAGTTTTTTTCATTCAAAATCTATGATAAAATATTCAAGCTCACATATATGGATGACACATGCTATATGTGTATTTTAGCCAAAGGGGATTACTTTTCTCCATCACATAAACTATCAGCTTACAAGGGTATTTTTAAAAATAAATAGATGGAAATTCATTGTTTAAAAAGTTCCCATATGATAAAACAAGATATTTCATTCATCTAATTCTAGATCATAAAGTCATAGATCTTTGGATGAATTGGTTTTTAGTCTCATGAACGGAAGGTAGATATACATTAAGAGTATATGATATCTTTATTTGGGATTACTTGGCTAATATGTGGAAGATCAATTTGGAAAGTTTTGATCATTATATAATAAAAAATATAATCATTTATTCAATCATGTCTCATTTAATAATATTTATAGCTTTGATATGATAGATGAATGAAGAAGGTATAAAACATTATAACATACCTAACAAATCTGAGGCCATCAAGAAAATGATATTATTTCTCGGTGGTGACATAATGAATCATATGACATATTTCATTGATAAAAAATAAAATATGTTTATAAACATTACTTAGGTTATGACATAAAAATAATAATCATAATCAAAATAAATTAAATTTGAGAATATTGAGAAAAATATAAACACTAAATCTCATCCCCTAACAAAATAAGAGAAACAAATTAAATTCATGGATGATGATGCTACAGAATAGAGAAGGAAAAAGGTGGATAGGTAAGTTAGAGATCCTCAATAGGTTATAATCATTAATAAATCAATGGTTATAAAAATAATTGGAACTGATATGAATGAAAAAAATAGATGAAGAAGAAAAATAAATCTCATGGTCCACCATTAGTAGACTCTTTGACAAAGGGGTTGATTTTTATTTTTGAAAATGTTTTTATTCAAAATCTGGATATGGGATATTATTTCCTAGAAACTTTATATTTCTATGTCATTTATCCTTACATTATATATATTGAAAAAACAATACAAGTGATTATTGATGTGGAAGAGGTATAGTAAATCATCATATTGAAGAAATAAATTAGGAAAAAAAGTGGAAAGTAGTGGATAAGATCAAGAAGATAATGATGAGAATGGTTAGGATAATGGTGAAGGAAATTAAAATAAAAAAAATAAAGTTGAAGTGAAAGTAAAATAATTCACAAAAGTTAATATGGATGAAATGTTTTCTAGAAATAAATATCCATCATCAGAAATTCTATCTGATGTCGATAAGACTGTCAGATTCAATAGTTCACAACACATAGCAACTAGTGAAGTTAAATAAACATCCATCAACAATGGAGATGATCAAAATTACATTCAAAATTATGATATGAATGTTGCAGTTCCTGAAATTTTTTTTGATGATGATGTGGAACCAAAAGGTTCGAAAAATAGTGAAAAATATATTCCAAAGAAATAAAAGGTGAAAATGGTTCATGATAATATTTCAATATGCCATATCATTCTTCTTAATGATCAAATGAAGGTAAATAGGATTCATCCAGAACAACTTATTTAGAAATGGTGGAATATACTATTTAGACAATAACATTTCATAATGTAACAATTCCTTGTTTCCCAAATCTCAAGTAACTCAGTCAAATGCTTCAAGATTTTCCTAGTCCAAAAATCAGACTCGATAAACATGGTGAAAAATAATGTGATCAAACTCGAAGACAAGTTCAAAGCCTTTCATGATTTAATTAGATTCATATTAAATCATGTAATAAAATGACTAAGTGGTAATAAAATGTAAATAATGAATTCAACCATTTTGATGATATAAGGAATACTATGAAAGAATCTATGGAAAAGTCTTTCTAGTTAAAAAAGGATGTGTTAAGAATTGGTAAAGCTCATCCGGACATTCAAGATCAAACAAAAAATCTAAAAAACACAATAGATGAATTTAATGAATATATTAGGTATTTCAAGGATCATATAAAGAGACTCAAAAATCATAATGATGTAGGTAGTGACCTGAAAAATAAATTCACCCAATTTATTTACAGTCAAGAGGAGAAAATTCATATGTAAAATGAGAAACTTCATATTGAATAATATAATTTCCAGATCCATGATGAAAATATTCAGAATCAAGACCAAGATTGAAATATATTAAATAAATTCAAATACATCATTAAATCATTGATGATGATGATTGAATAAACCTATGAAAAATTGTTTTTTTTATCATTTTTGTAAAAAATTTCATCAATGGGGGACTTTTTTAACTTATTGGTAATTGTTTGGGTATCTCCCAATTCTAATTGCATGAATGTTCTTTTATTTTCATAAATGATGAAATACACTATTATATTCTTTTGTATATTTATCTCTCTAAAATTTTTCAGGTATTCAAATACCTTTCCCTATTCCTTTTTAAAAATCACAAATGGGGAGAAGGTTATTTATATTGGATGATATTTTATATATGTTGTTGAAAAAAATTCTTAAATAAGATATCTAGAAATGAAGATAATATTATCCTTATGGGGATTTCATATCCTAAGGGGGTTAGTTATATTAAAAAATGCAATCATAAGAGATATAAAAATAGAGAGACATAAATTTAAATAAATAGTTCTAAATACAATGTTCTCAAAAGAATAATGGACATAAGTTTTTCAATGAAATTTTCCATTTATGCTTTTGGGATAGTGCTTTCCAACAAGGGGGATATTGTTCACTCAAAAGTTTTTTATGAATTTTTCATTGCATTTGTTTTGAAAATCCAAAAATCCTTTATAAAAAACATGTGAACTAATTTTTAGGTCCAAATTGTATTTAAGAATATTTATAAATAAAACATACACATTTACAATACTTAAATATATGTAAATTATTCATGAATATAAAACAAATTGTTATCACTATTATTACTATATTGAGTATGATTATGATAATAATCGTATCTACCTTCATTAAAATGGATTTATGAATTTCTATATTAACATCATTCTAAAAATTGTATTCCTAATCATACATTATATCAAAACTAATAAAAATCTGATCCACACTAAAATAATTTATCATGATGACCTTATGTATGAAAATCCTTCAGATTATATTTAGTTTAAATCCTGAATAAAAAAATAATTTTTATCGTATTAGAACATTTTTCTTTTACACTATGATGGTGAATTAAACATCATTTGACTTTCTTTTTTCATATAGTTGTTAGAGTTCCAGTTTTCTATGTTGTCACAAAAAAATCAGAAAAATGTGACATTTGGGATGGAAATATGACCATTGGGGATTTTCCAATAAATAATTGGTCATTTGAAGAATTTGTAATATAGTGTAGCAGACTGTTTTCATTTAGAAAATTACTCTTTCATGATATCTCTAATGATTTCTAGTGTGAAAAAAAATTTCTTAGTTATTGTAATCATTTAGAGTTATTTGTTTTGTAATCATTGTATCTGATTATGTGAATATGATCGACGACTTTTGAGTGTAGAATGACGGAGATACCGATCACCATATTGATCGACGGTGTATGGAAAGAGCAAGACAATATCTAGTCATCATATCAAGGGTTGATGAGTATAATCAGGGAAAGAGGTTGATCATCATATCAAGGGATCCTAGGGATAGTGAGATAGAACAATCTTCTATCAAGGGTTTAACTTGTTATGGGAAAGGCAGACATTCTAGTAAGTATAAAACAAAGGACCATTATCCTTTGTTATCATATACCCAACTCTTGGGTAAAAAATAATGTATTCATTATTATTATTTTTTTTCATGCAATTATTTTACATCTAAAACATATAATAGAAAGCGATACATGAATTTTCAACTTTCTATTTTATATTTTATTTTTCATAATTTGTTTAATTACGATATAACTATTTTCATCTCTATTTCCCTAGGAATAAAATGTAACTAAGATATATCATTATCATCATGATTATGATATTATTTTTTTTATAATCTAATTAATTCATTTTCATTTTTGAATATTATTAAACACAAATTTTTTAACCACTACTTTCTAACTACAATTCTATATACTCTTAATATTGAATCAATTTAATGTTACGACATGTGGATTTACATATCAGAATCTACATTGTTACTATATTGTTATTATCAGAACCAAGGAAAATTTACAATTACCATTTGAATATTTAATATATTTTCTGAATATGATTAGTTTAACATTGTTAAACTATGTTTCTTTTATGGGTACATATAGATGTATTTAAACTTGCAATTCAACCCCCTCTGGTATTTAGCCGTCTTCATAAGCATTAAGATCCCACATTATCCACAACCTAATCATATAAGTATAGAATCATTGGAAACATGGATACGGATACAACTAGCTCATAAGATATCAATATATTCACTTACATAGTTCATCATAATTTCCACCATTGTTAGACATATCATACATAAAACCATTCTTCCAAACATTGGGAAAGGAAATGTAAGAAATGATGAGAAAATATTATCTATTAGTGAAAAAAGGGATACATGAATTATCACATAAATATAAAATGAGGATAAGGTTTTGATAACATTATAATAATTGTTAAAAATTATTCCTCAGATATCATAGATAATAGTCATAAAACATGGAATAATCATTTGTAATTCATATGACTTAACTCATAAATGAATCAAAAAACATGATTAATGATAGAATAAAATAAGAATACGATATAATTTTGGTTTATAAACATAATCATATAAAATAATTTACATATTAGTCAATTATCACATCCAATGAAATCATAGTGCATTTGGTTTACTCCTTAAACCAGCATAGTATTCTGGGTTCAATTACAAGATTATCAAAGGGGGCAAACTTCCTTACTAAACTACTTTAACTCCACATTCAAATGACATTTATTGTAAGTGATGCCAATATTTACCCAAATAATTTGATTGATATATGATTTTGGTGTAACCCATCACATAATGATAATCATACATATGTGTTTTATATAATCAGAAAAAATTCATTATATGAGTACCCATGGAATGAAATGGGTTTCATAATAATTTCCTCATAGTATAACCCAAGAAAACGAAACTAGTTTCCTAAACATCTTATCATCATAAATCATAAAACGTATAGAAAATAAATAAAAATGATTTTATTGGACCATATCCCTAGTAGATAATAATTATCATTAAATTTTGTAATCATAATTGAAAATGATTTTAAAAGACAACATGGAACATTCCAGGACTAAAATACACTATTCACATTAAACCAATACCTTTAATATCAAAAAAATTACCAAAATATTATAGAAACCAATTCATTGAAAATTAACTTGGATATTTTTAATGAAATATTTAAATAATTAGGTGATCCCAATGGCACAAAATTATATTCATTCCATATATGTATAAATAACAACATTCCTATCATAATTTTGTAAAAAATTCAAAACACTTTCTCATTGGGTAAACAACAACATGATTCATTTAAAATAATAATAATTAAATCATGTGTACAAGTAAATTTAAGCAAATAATTATATAATATTTAAAATATTCTTGAGAACAATTTTACATATCATGTACATGGATGATAAATGATTTTCGATCGATGCGAGAAAAAAAAATTCAATTTTACATAAAAATATGATTTGGTTTCTTGAATATATAGAGAGATTAAAATAAATGAAAAATATGTATTGTCCAGAAATAACCATAGTAAAATAAATTTCACTAGTTTCATGAGATTTATAGAATTATATTTTATCAATGAAAACTAATCATAAACAATCCAAATAAATAATGAGAATTAAACCTAAATCTCTAATAAATTTGGTAACATTTTGAGTCATAACCCCATGAATGAATAACATCAAAATTAAATTTACATATCCTAGAAATACATAGATTAATTTTATAATGTGTTAAATTATATGTATAAACACTTCATAATATAATATAGGTGCACAACATAACATATTTCACAAAAAAGACAATTTGATATGACTAACATTTTCCTTGAATTTCAATTTATTTGAAATAATTATATATATAGTAGTACAAGATTATTATACCTTGATATTAGATTATTTTATGGGATATTAATTACATTACACAAAAAGAAACCTGAGGACCGTAATATATTATTGTATTTGAAATCTTTTAAACACAAAAAACTGGTCTATATGTAAATTTAATCATCTCCTATTATATTCTTCATTACTTTTACCCATTTTAGAAATATAATATGTAATACATTTCCTCATATAATTGGGATAGGAAACATAAGATATGATATATTCAACAATATTTTTCCTACATAGACATTAAATATATTTTTTGGTATACTTAAAACATTATACAAACATATTCCCAAAAAACATATTAGTTTAGTTACTTTACAAACATGGAAACATAAAAACAGTACAAAAGGAAGCTAGGTTATGTCCCACTAGGTTCCTTATGACAATCACTCTTTTTAGATATATCATAGATAATATATATATCTTTATAACCTGATAAGGAAACATAAAAAGGGGTGAGTTCAAATTCTTTATAACCATAGACATGTGATACATGTTAGCATAAGAATGAGCATAAGGTCATGAGAATAAGATCATGAAAATAAAAGATCAAACACTACATATCAAATATCATAAATAGGAATCATGGGATAAATATTGGAATTTCATAAGATTTGAATTATAAGAGCACAATGAACATAATTTATGTAATCGTAACATTGGAATTGAACATGGAATTTTGGAAAAGACATAATCATATAATATTATTTCAATAAAATCCAATGAATAAATTCAACGACCGTATTATTTTTATGGGATATGTCCCCCAGACATCTTGGTAATCACAGTTCACTTCCATAGCCATATTAGTAATAGAAGGTAACTCCACATTCCTAATTGGTAGTCATGGTTCACTCCCTTGGTAATCGTGGTAGTAATGGTTTACTCCCTAGAACAAAAGTTTCTATCACATGAGATATAAGTAATTATAAATGAATTGGAGGGAGATATAGGTCTTGACAATATCATTATAAAATCTTACATACATGTGAATCCAAAACATAAATAATTATATCATAACCTATAAAATGAAATGTGTATCATAAACATGTAACCATAGCATAATCTTGGGAAAAAGATACATGTCTATAATCATTTCCTCAAAAGTATAATTGGTAAAATGAAATGGGTTTCAAAAGTTCCTAACCCGTGAGAGAGAAATTGATTTCAGAAACATCCTTCTATAAAAATATGTTCCATTCAAAGAAATATTATTAATGTTAACATTGAATTATTTCCACATAAATGCATGAGTTACACCCACGGATGTCATCATAGATGTGAAATAATTTTTAACAAACCATTAAAAATATTACTCCATTAAAACATAATTCCTAAATTTTAAAATTATTTTAAAAACATAAAACCCTTTTAAAACCATTTTATTTTAAAATAAACATGAAAAAGTATAAATAAATGATTAAAAAAAAATTCAAACCATTTCATCAAATGTGCATTAAAAATGTATAAGTAAATATTGAAATGTTTTTAAAAACATTTCATTTTAAATTATGTTTAAAAACTTTATCTTATAATTTTTACTTTTTAAATTGAAAATTATATTTCAAATAAATGATAGTTGGAAAATCTATACATGTTTTGCGAGTCAAAAAAAATTTCTTTTTCATTGATAAAGTGGTTAAAAACTTTACTTTTTTTAGAAAATGATAATAATATTACTTTTATGAAATTGGTAAAAAAACTAAAACATAATTTTAAATATTTTAGGATAAAATTTTAATATTCTTCGAAACCTATTTTATAATACATGGTTTTGAAGGAACACAATTTCCAACCGATGAGAGTGTTCAATAAGGCTTTTTTAAACACACTTTTTTATATATCGTTTGTACCAATGAGAAGAAAATGGATCCATTAAATGAATTTATAATGAATAAAAATAGGATAACTAAAGTAATTATATTTATTATTATTTTGAACATAATATTTCATAAAAATGAAGAATAAACATAAACAATCTCGAAAAGTGATGTGATTGGTTCAATAAATTCTTTCCACTTGGTAAATTAGAACCATACTCCCCATGTAATGAAATAAAATTACATTAATCCTAAAATTCCATATATGGAATGAGATTAATCATATAAAATTTCAATGTTAGTATGTACACATCAAGAAAAAAATATAGGTTCATAACATGGAATGTGTCTCAAAGAAGAAAAATTGTGACAAAAAACTATCTTAACAATGTGGTATCTTTTGAAACAGAAACCCATTGAAATAAATATAGTTGAATAGATTTATAAATAACCATAAATATAAAAATAAGAATCATATAATAAATCCATAGTAAGTATAAACACCAAACAGATGAAATTAGTAGTGATTAAGTTATGTATGTCATGTAAATAAAAATGTCATATGAAATCCTCAGACCTTGTTTCTTGACTCTCTTCTTACTCGCACAAGGTTACTGTATATTATATGTATGTTTATTATAAATATTTTATAGAATCATATTATTATATCTAATACAATCTTTTTTTTATTATGATTTTATATTAAACTATTTTTATCAATCAAATGTCAAGGCTTCACTTCGGGTAATATTCGCATTGTACTTCATAGTTGTCTTAATTTGTTATATATTTTGTCTTTATTCGTATAGCATAATTTAATGAATGTAAAACATGATATTAATATCATATATAATCAGTTTATTTGTATTATAGTAATCTATAAAATATAAAATAATGAAATTCAATACACCGTTAATGGAGTCGGTAGATCATGCATATGGATGAATGTTGTTTCGATTTTTATTATCTTATAGAAAGAATGAAATAAAATAATATATATATATATATTAATTATAATATAATTATTATTTCATATATAACATATATTTTCACTAATATCAACCTTAATACATTCCATGTAGAGTGTGAATAAATGAAACAACTTTGAGGGGGTAGTAGTCCACACAAACTCAAATAAAATTATCGTATTTTCTAATATTGGAAAGCATAAAATAATGGTCAAAATAAAAAATAAAGAATAATAATGTCATTATAAATATTATATAATACATATTTCTATTTATTTTCCATCATAACTTCCACTATGATAGGTGGTAAAGGGAAAAATAAACAGTCTTAATTTTGTGAGGCGGTAGCTCACCATACACGTATATTGTATGTTTTTTACCCATTATATGGAAATATTTGTAATTATAGGTCTAAAAATATCCAAAAATTCATAGTATATTTATGATAACGTTTTTTTATAAAATCGGGGAATATGAAGTGTTGAGGTGGTGGAGAATCGAAATTATTTAAAAGAACATGAAGAAGAATGCTACCTTTAATTTGGTAAACTAATTTTTGTTTTCCCCAAAGTGATTCCAGGGATTGCGTTCTTCATAAATAGAGGCTTCTTAATTAAGGGTATATTCAATGAGGGTCTATATGGGTATATATTTGTTTACCCAAAGTTGTTTAAGAGGTGTGAGGATATGGGAGGAGAGGATGCCTTTTTATTGTAGAGGAGGAGTGGCACTCTTTTAATGGTAATTTAACCCTTGAATTTACCATGTATATTACATCCAATAATAGTACAATGATTCTAAAATTGATTATAGGGTCTAAATATTTCAATAAAATTTATTCTTTTACAAGTTTATAGGTCATTTAGGTCATTAAGTTTATTGATTATCCCTTAGTTAGGATTCATTTTACCTTATTCGATGTAATTAATTTCAATTAAATTCACAATTACTTATTGTAAAATACTATGTTATCCTTCTTATTATTTATAAATTATAATTATTCTAAATATGGAATATGTTTTCTCTAATTCCATGTATATAATTGGAATAAATTAATTTAAATTTAATCTCACGGTCTGGTCGATAATGAGGGTTTTCAAATTAAAAAATATCAAAAGTTTTTTTACATTAAAATAAATGTGAAATAAAATAAAATTAATTTCATTTATTTACTTATAAAAATATGGTCTAATTATAATTTGAAACCAATTTAAAAATTAATTTATCCTTATAATTCAATTAGATGAAAAATATGTTTTGAACTAAAATTCAGTATTTTCAACTATTTATTAAAAAATAAATTTTTATAGAAAAATACAAAAAATATACAATAAATAAATTTTTAGATTCCTATTTAATATATGATGATTATTTTTTCAAATTATATAATAAATGTTCCAAAAATGTATTTAAAATGGGTCATCCATTTGAAAGCTGTAAAGATTTTTTAACAAAAATATAGGGTTTTATTCATAAAATTGGGTGTATTATGATCTTATGTCGATTAAATATATTGTATGAATATAAAAATTAGTTTATTAGATATATAACATATATATAACATTATTTTAAATCAATAATTTTAACATATTTATTTTATTAGGGTATAATAGCTTTATGACCTTTTAAATAATAATATTTTCTATCTTATTCAACCAGTTTTCATATCCATTTCAAATTGATTGGTTGTATATGAATCCATATTATATATGTATAAAAAATATATTTTCATAATTTTTTTAATAATAATAATAACTTCAAATTTAACATCTAGGTTAAATCTTATTTTATTATAAATATTAATTTAAAAATATATTATTGTGTTGTAAAACTTGGCATTTCATGTTAAGCAAGCCATCGAGGTAAGTCATTACTATGTGTAACACGTGATAACATCGGTGTAATGTGTAGAGAAAGATGAAATTTATGTTGTTTGTAGTGCATGATTATATTGGTGTTGCGTATAATGAAATCCAGACATATTTATTTTATATTAAATAATCAATTTTAAATATTTCATGAAATGAGAAATGTAAAAAAGATAAAATTAATTCAAAAATAATTATTAAAGAAATCATTGGGTGTAACATTTTACTGCACATAAAATTTATTTCACTACAAAAATTCATCTGGGATAGTATTGTTTTAATACATTATTGTTCCTTTCATAGAAACCCACATTGAAAAAATAACCACTAAAAATTCCTTCAAAACATGAAAATTATATCCATAACAGTAACTTAGAGTAACACATAGAATAGTTTCCATCTAGAAGAACATATGTGGAATGTGAAAACATATACATGGAAGAGAAATATAAATATAAAGATATGGATTAGAATGATAGAGAACTTGGTTCGAAGAATGTTAAGAATCACAATCCTATAAATCTATGAATATCTAAGGGAAAATTTTATTCATTAGAAACAATGGTATTAGGATGAACATTTCAATTTCAAGATCCTTTCCCTAGAGTTGAGAAATTTAATCTTACCAACTTAATATCCAAAGATTAACATAAAAATTCTATAAATTTTTATCTTTATAACCCTTATATTAGAAGAGAATCCCATGATTTTTAAGTATGGACACAAAATAATATTAACATTGATCACCCATATATCAAAAAAAATTATTGGTTGTAACATTTCAAAAATTATACTACCCTCATCATATATTCCCTTGAAACATGTTAATAACTTATATTATCAAAAAAAACTTTTGTAAAGCATGAATTTTTAATTCTTATACTGATTAATGGATACATTCTTAAAATCTTGGATGTTTTAAACATCATCCATTATGACATATACCAAATTTTCAATAATTAGGTCACTGGAAATCCATACTGTCTAATTCACTAATTCATATCCAACATGACTTTATCCAGTGATCATTATATCAATGTAAGACTTTAATTAATTGTCACCTTCCCTAAATCAAAATATCACATTTATAGGAAATACCCATTCAATATATCCATTTCAATCCATAAAGAAAACATATACTTAAAATACATGTATATTCCATGATTCGTATAAGATAATATTTTAATTTCTAAAACTATAATACTTCATTCATATAATTATATTTTTAATCCATTACTCATGATTCATTAACATATATCTTAATATCTCGTTACTATAATATGAAATATTAATCATGTATTGAGGTTCCATGTTCTTAATATAATCATGATTCATATGTTTTTTTGTAAACAATTCTATAAGAACATCACAAACCATTCACATGTTGTTGGTGGTCTCTCTATCTATAACAAATACTCATACCACATTCATGGTTATCTTTATGAGATTTCCACATGGGAAATTAATTTTTATAATTCCCATATTTTCCAAATATATAATATTCAATGTTAACCATGTTCCATATAGTTATCTCCATTTACTAAAACCAGAAATCCCAGGGTGAAAAACACATATCATTGTAGAAATCCTCATAATCATGAATATTAATTTTATGATGTCTAAATGATGACACATACTTTCTTAATTGATGAAACTTTAGGTTTATCATAGTTAATTAATAGTCACATTCCATTTACATCATTCAATATAGTTTGTAAGGAGATTGTGAATTTGAAAAGTATATCTCTTGGGAGTGTCAAACCAGGTGTGTAGCCAAGCCTGTTCTAGTGTGTTAAATTATCCAGAGTATAGACCAAGAAATATGGTCATAGTTTTTATCGATAAGTACATATGGCATAGAGACACATCCACTTATAGTTTCCAGAAATGGATTTATTAATAGGAAACCATTTACTCTATCCTTTACCATGAATCTTATATTCTTTTGAAAACAAAAACATATCCTTAGATACACAACTAGGCATATCCTTATAAATATACAAAGGGTTGTCCATAAATTTTTATGATCATAATTTTAAAAGTTTAACTAAACCTTCATTATGATACGAACTGTTGTGACCCTCACATTTTATACCAAGAAATTTCAAAAAAAAAATTGAATACATAAAAAATTATACAAATAGATTTCTAAAGACTGTATTATTATAGTTCCTTAAGAAACCAATAAACATAAAAACCAGTACATAATTTACCTACAATATCTATAACTAGGTTATTTATGACAAGAACCCTTCATAGAAACATTTTACTTAATACATATCTGTATAACCTAGGAATTAATCATAAAAGGGGTGATTTCAATTAATCAAAATGGTAAACAAGGCATACATGTCAGCATAAACATAATCATAGTGTTATGAAAATAGAATCAAGTAAACATATTTTCATAAAATATATATCAAAAATTATATACTGGAATCATGAAATAATTATTCTATGTTCATAAGACATGAATCATAAAAAATAAGAACATAATCCATATTTCCATAAGATAGGAATAAAACATGGAATTGTGGACAACACATAAGCATATAATATGATTTCCATAGTATACATGTTATCCCTTATAATACCATATTAATAGTATGGTTTCCCTCCCAATACCATATTGGTGGTCATGGTTCACTCCCAAGGACATCCTAGGAGAATAAATTCACACCTCTTACCATAATTTTTGTCATGATTCACTCTCATAGACATGTTAATAGTAATGGAATACTCCCAAGACCATCTAAGTCTATCTCAAGAGCTATAAATATTTACCCATTGTATTATCAGGTGATATAGGTGCCACCAATATCATAATTATATCATACATACATATTCCAACAAATCATAATCAGTTATGCCATAATTAATGAAATGAAATGGGTATCATAAAACGAAATCATATTATAACCCATAGAAAAAGATATGGGTTAATAACAATACCACCGTAAGCATAACTTGTAGAAAGAACCAGGGTTGAAAAGTGTATAACCATTGATATAGAAACAAGTTTCATAAACATAATTCCATTAAAAATGATCCATTCAGAGAAATAATATGAATGAAAACATTGAATCACTACCCTAGAAATTAAAGTGTTACACCAATAGATGACATCTTAGATGGAAAATATTTTTGAAATTCATTTTTTTTAAAATCGTGATTAAAATATATTTTCATTATTGGAAAATTACTTTTAAAATGGAAAACCTTTTGAAAATCTATTTTTTTGAAAATAAATTATAAAACATATAATCAAATCATGAAAACTATTTGAAAACCATCTCATTGAAAGTACTATGAAAATTTATATGTTATGATTAAAAATATTTTGGAAATAATTTTATTGAAAATAAATTTTGTAAAAATTAACATAAAAAATATTCTTTTAAAGATGAAATGAAATCCTTAATTAAATGACGGTTGGTAAATCCATACATTATATACGACGTAAAAAGGAAAATTCCTTTTTCATGGTAAAAAGGATAGAAAAATAACTTTCTAGAAAAGTGACAAGAAGATTCCTTATAAAAAATTGGTAAGATAAAAAGGGTAAAATTTTATTTTAAACTTTTTATGTGAATAGTATAATATTCATTAAAACCAATTTTATTAAACACAATCTTGAAGGAACACATATTTATGACCGAAGAGAGGGTAATGTAGGGAATTTTTAAAAACAGTTTTTTTGTTTTTTTATGTATTAAATAGTTGTAATATGGTACGAATACCTGAATATATCATGAATGAAACTAGTAAAATAAGATTAATGAATGTTCTTAAGAGATGGATCATGATATTTTTTAAAGGAATCCTAATCATTACCAATCTCAAAAAGCGATGAGATTGTTTCAATAAACTCTTACAACTTGCAAACTATGAACCATACTTCCCATGTAATAAAATTAAATTTCATTAATATTAATGTATCATGGAAGGAATTATATTCCTGAAAAAACATTTCAATAGTAGTATATAATTATCATTAGAAAATAATGGTGCATTACATGGCTTGTGTCTGAAAGAAAGGGAATTGGGACAAAACCATCTTACAGATTTTGTAAAATTTGAAACATAATACCCATGAAATAAAGGTCATAGAATGAATATTTAAATATACATAAATTTCAAAATATGAATCATTTAATAAATCTATTGGAATTATTCACACCAAACAAACAAAATGAGTGGTGATTAAGGCTTGTATCTCACAGAAATAAAAAATGTGTGATGAAATCATGTTACTTTATGTCTTGACACTGATCATTCTCATAAAAGATTACAGTATAATAAATTTATGTTTATCATTAATTTTATAAAAAATCATATTATTATATCCAATACCATAAATGTTTTTATTATGATATTATATTACCCTCGTGTTAACAACCCTATGTTAAGGTTTTACTAAATGTAATATTTATATTGTTCTTCGCATGTGTCCTAATTTGATATATCTTTAGTCCTCATACATATATCATGATATATAGAATTTAATCCATGATATAAATATAATTTATATTCAGTATATTTTTATTATAATAATCGATATAATATAGATGAAATAAATGGAATACACTGTTAATGGAGATGGTAAGTCATACGTACGCATGAAAGTTGTTTCTGTTTTTTTGTTGTATTGAAATAAAGAAAAAAATTAAAAAATGTATATATATATATATTATAATTACAGTATAATATTATATAATATATATCATTCACTTTCACTAATCTGATCCTTAAAATATTTCATGTAGTTTTTGAATAAATCACATCACTTTGAGGTGGTGGTAGTGTACACTTACTCAAATGATTTAATCGTTTTTTTATAAGATGGAATGAATAACTGACCTTTATAAAAAAAATTTCTGAAGAATAAAGATATTATTAGTGTAATATGTATCATATTTAAATATAGTGTCCATCATAATGTCCACAATGAGGGGTGGTAAATTAAAAATGAGTAATCATCATTTTGTTAGGTGATAGTTCATTGTACAGGTAAAAGTTATGTTTGTTACCCATTAGATGGAAGTGTTTGTATGTTTATCAAGAAAAATATTCTTAAAAAAATAATAGTATATTTAATAAACTATTTATTTTATAAAATCATAAAATAAGATTTTGTGAGGGGATGATATAGAAATTAAATAAAAGAACTTGGGGATGAATGTTACATATTATCCTGGTAACTCATTTTGGTTTACACCAAAGGGATTCATGGATTGATTTATATAAAAGGGGGGACATATATAATTAAAAGATGTGTGTTTAAGATCCATTTGGGAAGATATTGGGAAATCCAAAGTGTCTTGAGATCTGAGAGGAAGTGGGAGGACATGATGCCTTTTTTATAGTGCAGCCGGAGTGGCACTCTTGTAAATTTTGGGAAAGGGAATTCCGTGCATTTTTTTACCAATAAATGTGGAACCCATTTTGGAAAAAAATAATGTAAAGTTATCATATGGTCTAAATATTTCCATAAAATGGTTTCTTTAACATTTTATTGGTCATTTAGGCCCTCATGTTTAAATATTATTCCTTAGTTAAACTTAATTTTACCTTAATCTATGTAATTTATTTTAATTACATTCACTAATATTTTGGGAAAAGAAATATGTTGAACATGTTTTAAAATATTAATTTAAGTGATTTAAAATATAAAATAAAATTTTCCAGATTCCAATAATATAATTGTCATTAATTAATCTAAATTGAGTCTTATAGTCAGGTCAAAAATGCGGGGTTTTAATGTAAAAAATTTTCAAATCGTTGCAGTGTTTTTAAATTCAATTTCAAAGAAAAATTGATTCTAATGACCTAAATTGGTTTGATTTTATAAAATATAATCTAATTTAACTATAAATCCTATTTAAAATATAATTTTTAATTTTAAATATGTCATAAGAAAAATAAGTTTTGATCTAAAATTCTGTATTTTCCGTTATTTATTAAAAAATAAAAAAAAACAAAAAAATACCTTAACTTAATATTTAAGTTCCAATTTCAATGGTTGTGTTTTTGTACATATTAAATATATATAATATTTAAAAAATGGATTTAAAATGTTTGTTCTATTAAAAGGCGATAAAAATTCCAAAATAAAAATATATGTTTTAACGATAAAATTTGTATTGTTTTATCTTATGTCTATAAAATATATTAGATGAATAAAAAATATTTTATTGAATATATAACATATATATTACATTAATATGACTCAAAAATTTTAATTAATTTAATTTTTAATGGTAAAAATACATATTGACCATAAAAATAATATTATTATCTTTTATATTCAATCAATTTTCTTATTTATTTAAATTTAAATATTGACATCTAAATAAAAATTAATTTTTTGAAAACAAATTATTTTCCCAAATAACTTATTTATATTCAAAAATAATAATTTTACTTCTATTTTAGAACATATTATATTAAATAATAAAATTTTAATAGTTTATTATTGTTATGTAAAAACCATTCCCTTGTGTTTTGATAACCTTTTAGGAAATTATGTATTAATTGTAATTTAAAAACAACTCGTGATTCATAAAGTGAAAGATAAAGTTTATGTTTTGTGTAATGCATGATAAACATGGTGTTACAGATAATCCAATCTATTCATAGTGATTTAATATAAAATAAACTAATTTTAGTATTTTGTTAAATGAAAAATATCATTAAGAGTAAATTAATTTTGAAAACATAATTCACATTTTCATGGGGTATTAGAGTGGGTAATCGCAGATGATATGTTTGTGAAAAAAATTGAGATACGTTTTTATAATTGTTACATAATGGTATGATAAAATGAGAATGAGATTTGTATACCATAACTAAATATCAAAGATCACAATTTTGAGTTTTCGAGAAAATATTGGCAGTAAAGAAGACATAAAACCTAATAGAATCAAATAATGTTATCCATGAGAGCATAACATTGTCCTAAACATATATTTATGGAATATAAATAGGAATATATAATCACTTCCATTATTGTGCATTATTATTTCCATGTCTATAATATTGTAATGGGTTCACTCCACATACAGTCACAATAGTCAAGATTTACTCCTAAGACTATCAATGTAGAAAAAATTCTCTTACTGAACCAGGTTCACTCTTGATTTCTGTATGGTCTATATCTTGATATATAAATATTCACCCAATGCATTAGAGAGAGATATAGGTCCCACAAGTCTGAGAATGAAAACCCTATTTTTTATTCCACAGGACCATAAAATATTAATCATATCATAACACATGAAATTTAATGTGTTTCATAACTATTTCATCATATAATAACATTTATAAAAGAGGCAGCTTTCATAAAAATTTCAATATTTCATCATATGATACCTTGTCGAAAATAGGGCATGTTTAACATTTTTTTTATTGTATAACCCATAGAAGATAAATGAGTTTCAAAAAAATGATTCCTCCACAAATATAAATATTCTATAGAAATAATAAGAATGGTATCCATGGATGATATACTATTTAATGAAATGGTATCATCAATTCTTTTCATCTTAAATTGAAACTAATTGTGATCGATCATTCAAAACATTTCTTGATGAAAATATCATTTTCAATTTTTAAAACACCTTTTAAAATATATGGTATTTTGAAAATATTTTTCGATGAAAATAAACATGAAAATTTATAAATTAATCTTCAATGAATATAATTTTAATCATGATGGGGTGTTTTTTACTTGTCGTACACTTTAAAACAAATATTGCATTCACATTTTTAAAAAAATACAAACATGAATTATTTAAAAAATGACATAAATATTTCATTAAAAAATTTCATAAAAATTAAAAAATTGGTAAAAAATGACTTTTATAACATCATATTAGAATAAAATAACATTTTTGAAATTTTTTTATAAAACATGGATTTGGAAGTAAACAGATTTCTGATAAAACATTGAAATAATATCATATTTTATTATAAAAATTTTATCACTTTTTTTAAGAACCAATGTGAGTTAAAACTATAATATTAAATAAAAATATAATTAATAAAGAGATGAGAAGATAATTCTTGAATTTCTTATTATATGGGTCATAAATTTTTTTCACCAGAAATGTAATCATAAACAATCCCCATAAATGACGAGAATGTAACATTAAATCTTTATGACATTAGTAACAATGAATCATAAAACCCATGAAGTAATAACAAAAAATGAGACAAAAAATACCATTAGGTTGATTGAATTAATTATTTTAAATCTCAAAGGGGTTATATATAGACCTCGTGAAAGAATATAGGTCCATAAAATGATCTATGTCTCAAAGAAGAAAAATTGAGACAAAAAAATCCTTGCCTTAATTCTTATGTTTAGTCGTACTCATTAAAAATTCCAATATAATTAGTCCAATTTAATTATCCATATATTACAAAACCATATTAATATATATCATACCATATATTATTTTCTTAGTACCTTTCAATACCCATTTCTAAAAAAATCCATTTAAATGTCACGTCTCGGAAAGTAATTGATTTTATTTGTATATCTTGACTTGTGGTTTTTTACTCTTAATTATATCATGTTTTCGTCATATAAATAATTTATACAGTAATATAAATATCCTAAATATTCATTATATTTATATATTTATATACATCCATAAAATTTAGTGATATAAAATGAAATGCATCATCTATGGATATAGTGGGAAAAACAAACCCATGTTTTTTTCTATTTTCCTAAAGAATTGAAAGTAGTAAAAGTATATTATTTATATTATAATTCCATAAACAGTTTTGATGTCAAATATATCTCATATTTTCATCAAAACCATCTTTAATACCATCCATTTAAGTAATTAACAAATCACATTGCTTCGTGATGTGGTAATTCTTCGTACACATGAGCATCATTATTGAATTTCCATAAAATGTAAAATATCATGGTATTTGAGGAATAATAATTAATAAACAACAATATTTTCATAAATATAATATATTAAAAAAAACATCATTATTTCCTTCTTTATGAGGTAGTAATCTATAAAATAATAACATCAGTTCGTGAGGCAATAGTCCATCGTACAAACAAATAATGATTTCGGTACCCGTTCGATGGAAGTGGATATGGTTGTAAGAAACAACCATAATAGAAACATTAAATTATATAATCCTGAAAAAATAATAATTTATGGAGGTGGATGATTAAATAATACAAAAACAGTAATTGATGTATGAAGCCTGTTTTCCATATATCATCCTTAGGTTTGTACCAATAATCTTCCTAACATATATTTACACCCAAAATTAGGATTCTAGGATTGGATGATGGAAATTGGAAAGTAAGTGACTGATCCAAATTTAATTTAATTTTTTAATAATTTAAGAGTTGATGTGGCCTTTTATAAGTGAGGTGAGTAGAACCCCTGTAATTTTATAAATAAATGAATTCCACCCACATATTTTTCATATCAATGTTTTCTAATAAAAGAAATTTTTTGATAGAATATGTGAATTTTTTAAAATAGTTTCATAAATAATTTCTAAACATTTTTATTAGTCATTTCAACACATATAATTTTAGTTTAAACCCCAATGCACTAATTTTTACCTTAACTGCCATAATTACCTTTTATGGTTTTCACTATTCATTTTGGGAAAAAAATTATGTTGGCATTATCGTATTTTATAAAATTTTCTAATTAAAAATTTTGAATCCATTTTTTATGATTTTATTCACATAAGAAGAAAATTTTAATTTTAAATTAACCCCATAGATAGGATGAGAAATCTAGTTTTTAAGGAGAAAATGTCCAAAACATTACAATGTTTTTATATCCAAATTCAATATAAAATTGATTCAATTTATCTAAATTGGATTATTTGATTTATAATTGAAATATTTTTACATTGAAACCAATTTTAAAATTAACTAATATTTAAAAATATATAAAAAAATGTAGTTTTCAATAAAAATGTATTTTTTTTTCATTTTCATTAAAAAGTGAATCTTTTCATAGTAAAACCCTAAAATTATACCTATGATAATTTTGACTTATTTATTTCAAAAGTGAAGTTTATTTCATCAATTATATAGTATAAAAGTGGAAAAAATAATTATTTTAATGTTCAAAAAATGAATTTTTTATAATATAGTTTTTTCAAAACATTTGATGTCAATACCGAAAATAAAGTACCTTTGATAAAAATATGTCTTCTACATATAAAACAAATATAAGAAAAAAATTCAGTTATTAGTATTATTATCAATATTTTTAAAGGCTGGGTTAAAATGGTAACATTTGATTAAATATATTAATATCGTATCATTGTTTTGTTAAGACTCATTGTTGAATGTAATTCTAGATAAACTCTCTATTACATGCAATGGAAGATGACAAAACAATTATTCATAAAAAACGTTATAAAAACTCATGGTGTTATATTATACCCCATTGAATGGAATTTCACCAACAAAATTCATCACTCCAAAAAAACCAGAAAAAGATACATATACCTAATAAAATCTGTAACTTCAAAAATAGCTTCCTCATTCCTGTGATTTCAATAAAACCCCAAGATTTTATGGAATATCTCTTATTAAATTTATCATCTTCTTTAGATCATGTTTCACGCAACCCTAGTCTTAAACCAACCACAAAATACAATAAATATTATTATTTAATGTCGATGTGATCTCATATTTGTTAAAATTGGGGTTATGAATAGTGATAACTATATTATCGAAATATATTAATGAAATCATTGGATGCAAATTATTTTTCAATTAATATCGAATACAAATTATTATAAAGAGAATGATTTTATAAAAATATATTTTTTGGCTCTATAGGAATCATATCAAAATAAGTTAAATTAACAAAAAATAGGGAATGATATTAAATCAATATATAAAATATATGTTAAACAAAATATTTTTGACAATAATCCCTTATATTTGATTGGAATAAGATAAAAACAAACACAATATTACATATAAGCCTATATTTTTATAAAAGTAGTTTTACCTCCTTTTAATAGACCACATAATTTAAATAAAAATTTCGAAACATAAATCAAATATATATGAAAAAATATGCATCTACATAGAAATGGGAATATCGAAATTTAATTTGGTTATTTTTTTTGGTATTTTTCTAATTTGTTTCATGATTCGAAGATTAGTAATGACTAATTTATTATAATTGAGAACAATTTTTACCTATAAATAATTTATAGGGTTAAGTTATATTTCAATTGGTTTTAATGTTTAATTATATTAATTTTGTAACAATTAATCCAATTTAGATAATTTTAATCAATTTTAGATTGAACTTGGATATAAAAAATCAATTATTTAAACGTTTTCAATTTCAAAACTATTTTTCTCATTTCGTCAACAAGATAAATAAAATATTAATCAATGAAACATATGTGTTTTTAATTTAGGTAAATGGATTCTATATTTTTAATTAGTGGGTCTAAATTAATTAAATATTATTATTATATTTTATATCCACATGAATAAAAACTTTATTTTTTTATTGACATGGTAAGAGGTATATCATGTAATTAAGGGTAAAAATAAAATTTAAAATATTATAAAATTACTCTAAAAATAAGTACCCATTTAATCACATGACTATGGTTTAATGAAAATCATTATTGGGATGATATTATTACCATTTAAAACCACTTATATGAGATTATGACAATTATTGAATTTTATTTAATGAAAATATAATGATGTAATAATCATATTTTTAATCACTATAATATTTATTAAATTGGGTAATGTAAAATATAAATTTGAAGGTAAATAATTATATTAAAGATAAATATCTTTTCTTTATCATGAAGACTGATTTCTAATTTTAATAAATAAATAATAACCTTAAAGGCTTATAGAATGAAAATTCATTAGTTATTTAATTACTAGAAATATCAAATAAATGATATTAAAAATATTAAAATAAATGTAATTTGATATAATTAATGTAATAAATGAATTTTAATTATTTCCTAGACATATTAAGAATGTATTAGGCTTTTTTATAAAATTTATAATGTTTATCTAAATTTATTAACATGTCAATAATTGAATAATTTCAAAATTCACATTAGTGATACTATAAAATATATATTATTTTATTAAATTATATAAAATTCATTAAATTATAATATTCAGTGAACTTATTGGAATAAGGATTCAAATTTCATCCATGAATAATTTTTTATATATTGTAATTTTATATTTAATATATTTAGCTTTTAATAGAAAAAACATATATAGTAACGGTAACAGTTTAAGAGTTTCAAAAAGGTATGAAACTAAAAAATAAGGGTATTAATGTGAACAAAAATGACTAAAAAATATTTTATGGGAGTGTTTGGAACCCTAATCATCTTATATTTGAAATACCTCACTTTTTAAAAATTTTAAATTGAAAATTAATTTTTTTTAATTGAAAATTTTGAGAGTTTCCAAAAGATCCGCACATCTCAATTATAAAAGGGAACATACTCCCTCACAAAGTCATACAGAATTGAGCATTATCGATTAAAAAACCCAAAAAAATTAACTACGAAGCATCCTTATACATGTTTTGGAGATCCTGGTATTACCATAAGACCAATCCTATATCCCTTAAAGAGAGACCAAATGGAAGTCCATTGAAGATGGGAAAATAATTTTTTACAATTTCATTTCTTTTTATAATTACACTTCATGTTTTTTCCCTTATTAATTAATAATTTCAATATATTATATTTTATATTATGTTATTATTATTTTTTAAAACCATATTAATCCTTTAATCCATCCTATGGAAAACGAAAGTACCGCACCTGCATGCGTAAAACTTACTATCTCCACGCCTAGGTTTAAATTTTTATCATCTCCATTTTATTTGGATGGGAATAATGATGGTTATAATGGATATAAATAATAAATATTCAATGGTATATATTCTTTTTAATTAATATATTTCTCAATTACTTACACTATTCCCATTAATGGAATGATATCATCGCTCATGTGTGCATACAGTGTATCACCTCGACGATGCGGGGTGATTCATTATCCATGTAAACCATTTTAGCATTATCATAAAAATATATATAATGAGTAAATATAATATATATTAACTATATATAATTCATTATATTGATGAAATATATCATATTCATAAGTAGTGGGACTTACATGACAATACATGTGTAGAAAAACGAAGTATCTGAAACTCGAAACAAGGGTTAAAATAAAATATTATTAATGGAACAATATAAGATGATCGTATATGATATCATAAATTCTTATATGTTTATTTTATAAATTAATAAAATTTTGGAAATCATTATATATTATATTAATTCTCATTCAAATAATTTAAATTATAATGTTTGAGTTTATTTCTGAATCTTGTTATTATTCAGAATTGTTTATGTTTTGGTCTCTACTGGGTAATATTCCTTCCATGTCCATGTTTTTTATGAAATATGTAAAATTTATTTCCATTATTATCCAAAAAAATAAATTATTTTTACCCATGATTTGTTATTTATAAATTTTTTAAAATTAATATTTTTTCACTTTCCAAACATGCTACTTTAAGACCTTTTTGACAAAAATATGAAAGGAATACTATTTTAGCTTATATTAATGGAGATTATTTTTCCACCATCAAGAAACCATAATGTATTGAATATTACATTAAATGTTTGTAATATTATTTACTATTTAAATGTATTTTTCTAAATTGCATATCCATTTAAATAAACGATTTCAATGTAAAATAAAAGATTCATTTTTCTGGAGAAGTTTTAATGATTTAGTTAGTGTATTTAAACTATGTAAACATCCTTTATTTACTATTAATATTTATTGAGGTTGATCTATGATACAATGTACCATATTATATTGAGTTTTTTGTGAACGACTTTATTATGGATATTCTATTCTGATAGGATTCTTGGTTTATGATTAAAGAATTCATATTTCATATGATAGTTTTTTAATCTTAATGTTTATATTTAAACATTTTCATTTGAAGAATGAAATGGATATTGTATGTGATGGGTGTGTCCCACTATAATTCATTAATGAATCGGTATGCCTCATTATTATATCTATTTGGTATATTCAATATGGCCTTAAAAATTTATATGTGATTTCTTGGCCAAAGCCACAATGATATATTTATGACTTCTGAAATTATGCATTCTCACATTATGTGATTAGTTATTAATATTCCATGTGATTATTCAATTATTTTAATATCCATGTGATTATTTTTATGGAAAAAATTTATTTAAATTTATTTTATCCATTTTATGAACATGATTATGTTTAAATGGATTATGTTTTAGTTATACTACTTGCCTCAAGAATTTTTCTTATTTTTTCGAAATAGATTTTATTAAGGCTTACACTAAGTATCTAATATCACCCCTTTTTTATATTATCACCTGGATTCCAAGATGTTTATTATGACTAATACATATGCTTAATATAGATTAAAAATGTATTTCTCAAATGTCTATATATGTTTTATTTTATAATTTAAATTATAATTTAATGTTCATATAAGTTATCTGGCTTCTAAAACTACTAAACTGATTGGTTGTTCATAATGTGATGAACTAAATAATATGCCATGTAATAAATCAACCACCAACTATAGACAATTAGGGTTAGGGTCATTATAGTTGGAATCAAAGGATGTTTCATTCAAGCCTTGGGAACTAGATTTAGGAAAACATATATTATGGTATAAAACCCTAGAACAGAATTTTGAAATTTATCCAAATAAAATAATCTCATGATTTTAATATTAGTTATATCTAAAATTTTAATTTAGGTATTGTTATTTACTATCATTGATATTGAAAATTTGTTCTCTTAATTTTACAATCTAATCCTGTGTATGTCTTTGTTAAAAATGGAATATATTGGAAGGAATGGAATGTTTATTGAAGAACATAATCCATGTTGGTATTTCCATCAAATGAATTTTAATGATGTTGGAGTCGCAACTGATGTGGGAGATGAGAATAATAATCTTATCTATATAGATTATCCCAACCCACAAAATGGATGAAAAATATTATGTCACTTCATGATTCTACAACTTCCATCATTCAATGAGACTAAACATCCATTTGTAATACAGCAGTGCATAAGTTCCTTAGAGAAGATATTTATTTCATTAAGAAGGGACAAATGGGAGTCGTTTTCCAGGGAAATTTATCATCTCAAATGAAATCCATATCAGTGGTGTTATTTGATTAAAAACATGAAGGATGAGGAAGAAATATAAAACATGAAATGGAAGGATTAGAATGAACTTTTCATAGAAAAAATTTTCCTCACTAATAACATGTGGACAGGGAGAGGAAAATTTTGATTCTGATGAAAAAAGGATAATGATAAATTTTCTAATATTGAATCCAAAAATAAAAGTATAGAATGTAACACTACAGATTATGTATGAAATCCAAATAGAAACGCCTATTAATTATTTGATGTGTTAAATTCATTCCTCTAAAGGGCCCCAGTCACTGGACATTTTTCATCATATGAAGATACAGGCTCATGTGGTATCACGATAGGGAAAGAATACTCTATGTCTTATGAATTTAAGGGAAATCATGAAAAGAATATAAAGGCAGATAAAGAGGTGGATAAAAGGAAAAGGGAAAGGTGAATTTTCCCCACTACTATAATTGTGGGAAGAAACACCCATGTACTTTTCTGAAGGGAATGGATGTTTTTGAAACGTTTTGAGAGAAAGGACACCAGGATTATTATTACAAGATAAATAAATAATCTTTAAATGTGAAATTTTTATTTTGAAATTATATGGAGGAATATTAAATTTGATTTTCCCAGATTCAAGGAAATATAGATCAGAAATAGAAAATGGATCAAGGTCAATATTAATGTATTACTATAGTCGATTTGGAGTAATTAATGTATTTGTGTTGTTGGATTCAAGAATTATTCTATGATATTATATGATACATGAGTATTTTAATATAGTAGATCATCATTAATGATTTTTAAGAATGCATGTTATTAAGGTATTCATATAAAAATAGGTGTTAAGTTTATTTTTTGGAATTAAGATACCTTTTTGGACTTTGAATGTGGATGGATATATTTTGGATGATTCTTGTGGTTAGAATAGATTAAGATGAGAATTAGATGTTTTTTTGGGTTTAAATTTTGAATTATCATATTGGATAACCTTTTCTGATAATTTTGGTTTTAGTAAAAATTTAATGGGTAAATATATGACTCATGGATCTTAGGATTCGTAAAAGGGCATCAATCATGAATAATTCCTCTTACACATTTATTTCCAAGTATAAGGGATGATGATAAAAGAGATCAATGTAAAAAAAGGATTACATTAGTCTTATTACATGGAAATAAGTCATTTAAGTGATTATCATTATAGTAAAATAATCCTTCAACTCTATGAAATAAATTTTGACAGAAAAAACTCTATTCGTTTCATTTTCGTACTAAGATATCAATGGCCTCTTTAACATATCAAAACGTTAGGGTTTTTTTAAGGATAGAATTCTAATAACCATGTTTTATATCACACTATTTCAGAAAATGATTTATGGTATTCTCTTCAATGTCCATGATTTACTACATTGATCCCTAGTGTGTTTTATCTCTAGTGAACTTCTTACTTACCATTTTTTATTTTAATGTGTAGGCTTTATTAATACATTTTCCGATGTGGGATTTTAAAAACTATATTTTGAAATGTGGAACTCGTAGATTTAGATCCCAATTTCAAATTCTGAGTTTAAAATTTATTGAAGTATGAGACAATGTGACACCCAAATAATTTACAGCCTATTTTTTTTTATATATTATAATACACAGACCATCGATATTTAACATATCGTGATATAATATTAATATGATTATTTAAAATGTAAATTATCTCCTTGATATTAAATTAGTGGTTATGAATATGATTAAAATGTAATACGAAAATAAATGACATAATTAAGTAGTTAACAATTAATTATAAATGAACATAGAAACCAAATGAATTTAACGGACCTTTTTTTATAAAGAAAACTATTTTTATGCTCTATAGGAATTTTATTTTAAAAAATTAAATAAACTAATATTAGTGAATAATATTAATTATATATATAATATATATTGAATAAATTATTTTTTAAATTAATACAATATATTTTATATCCATAATATAATAACAATCCCAATATTACACATAAAAACATATAATTTTATAAATGCAATTTTACCACCTTTTATGGGTGAAATTATTTTATATCTAAATTATTATACATTTATAGATTATATTTTGAAAGATGAACTTATTATTTAAAATCGTAATATCAAAATTTACTCTGGTTCAATTTTTTTATTTTTCTAATAAGTTTCATGTTTTGATTATTTGTGATAAAATATTACTTTTTAATTAAAAACAGCTTTTTAGTATAAAAAATTTATAGTGTAAATTGCATTTTTAATTATTTTCAATGTGTAATTAGAAGAATTTTTAATCATATAATCTAATTTTTATCATTGGAATCAATTTCATATTGAATCTTGAAATAAAAACATTTCAATCTTTTGAACGTTTTATCATCGAAAACAAATTTTCTCATTTCATCCATGGGATTATTTTTAAAATAATTAACACAACTTATGAATTTTTAATTTCAAAAAATGGATTTGAAATATAGAATCACTGGTTAAAAGTTATTTAATTATATATCTATTATTTTTTTGTATTATGAATAGTAACATTAGTTATTTTTTTTATTAACGTGCTTAAATGTAAATAGAATAATTATGTGTAAAAATAGTGTTATATATATTTTTAAATTTATCTTACACATGTCCATATTTCATTTGATGAGAGGGTTTTAGAAAAAATCATCCTTGTTATCATGTTCCTTCATGTGGGGGCTTGTATCGTGACTCCCCATCCCACATCCAATAGGATAAGGGTTTGTGACTAGCATCAAGTTGGAAAATCACTAATATAGAAGGAATTATATATATAACTATCTACATGCACACATCTCCATTAACACAAAATACTGATGAATAAAAAACCAATATGAAAATAATTCATGCATACCACTATATCCTGACCAACGATGTATGATAGAAAGTAATGTAAAGTGAAACTGGGCCAAATATATTCCCACCAAAAGAATTATGTAATTATAAATACAACCTATATGGAAATATACTCAGACTATTGTATTATGTTATAGGAACACACAACATTTTTCTTGATCACACAATGCTCTGTTCGGTCTTGCTCTGCTTAGCACTCTATCAAAAGATTTAAGTTCTTCTATGGATATGGCACACGCCAGAAAAGCCTGTGCAGGGGTAAATATAACAATACTCAGTATGACATCCCAAAACCACAAAGAAATAGAAAAATAAAATATACAGTTAGTTCTACACAATTTATGGATATACAATAACAAATTATAATATCCAGATATACTCAATCCAAACATGAATTCTAGATGTAGGTCACATCTACAACATACCAACACTAGAGATTCTGTTCTAATATTCAACAAAAACTATTTTGGGAGAAGACACTCCTGATTCCAATAGAACTGATGAAATCTAGTTGAAAAGTACATTTTATTAGGAATCATCATGAGCTATAGATGCGATGATAGATCTAAAGAGATGGTTACGATAAATCAGATGAGGATCACAACTAGGTCTATGGTGTGACACGAACAACTCCATATAGATTAGCTTTCTAACTACAGGATCAATTCCTCGTGAATTTGTTCGTGTCCATAATGAATATTCTACCTAGGTAATAAATAATGAACAAAGGATCTCACACTGAGACTCTTGGGGAATTCCAATGACTTAATCCAGGAAGTCGTGCTAAAGGAATCATACTTCTATGGGTAGGAAGTGATACACGTCAATGTTTAGGGAAGGTGATAAGGGGAATGAACCCTAACAAAAACTATTCAAGATATGGTGGAAAAAAGATTCAATCCATGTAGAAAGGTATACACAGCATGTAGTCGGCTCACACACCATGTTCTATGACCCTAGGTACTACCCGTGTAGAAGCGTCTAGTGTCCTTCCAACAAGTCATGTAGAAGATGGGTACCCAATGTGTGGAAGAAGTCACATGGTGTGTCCTTCCATTCGAGGTCCACCAGTGTACTTCAATATTTCTCAATTACACGGTGTCAACCCATTTGTATATTCACATGTACCAGTACATGGGGTAGTACATGTACTTGGTCCAAAACAAGTATTGTGGTTGGGCACATGCTGTTTAAGCAACATATGTACTTCAACCTGTGTTTAGTTATCCTTCGAGATACATGTTGAGTCTATAGGATGTTCTTACATGCCGTGTGATCAAGTCACATGCCATGTGGCACTTAACACTCTCCTGAAACTCTAGTCTCTTCTCAGTGGGGGCTACTTTTCGTGTAATTTTGATTACACGTCCAGTTCTTCATGATTTTCCCAAATATTTTTTTCTTCCTCCACATGCCTCGGTTGAACTCCTATATCTCTTTTTGGTGATAAAATAATATCAAAACAAGATATTGAGGGTCACCTCGTCACCATAAAACATAATTGAGGTGTTTCGTGCCATCTATCAGCTCAAGAAAAACATTTTAAATCCATTCAGTGAAAAATTCCTGATGAACGATATCTCTCAAATCGCTTCGATTCGTCCAACACTGTCAGTATCGCACCTTAGTTAGGTCATCATGGTCCTTGATATTCAATTTATGATGATTGAACCAAATAATAAATATAAAAAGTCTGATCATTCATAATCCAATCAAGGATATTGAACGCGTAAAACACATGTGGGATAAAATCACAATGAACAAACACAAGGAACAAAACTCGTCTGTTCTTCATTCCGGTATTGATCGCTTCCTGTAAACACAATCAATAATAAAAAGAGTAATTAACCCCATATATCAAAAAATTAAATCCAATCTTACAAGATTGATCAATCTACAGATCAACATGTTCATTAGTTGGTCCATGTTTATCATTCAATCTTAGAATGGGGAAATTAAATATAAATAATGCATCATACATAGGAATTTTATCATTCTTTATTGAAGAAAAATTGTACATGGTGATCCAACACGAAGGATATCTATTCCCAATTTCATCCTCATCTGCTGAGAAAATTTTCCATGGATTCTCTCCAGAGCCTCTAGAGAACTTTTAAGGTTTTTAGCCTAACTCTAGGTCCCTTCCTACCTATTTTTTTAAATTAAAGAGAATCGTTGCATCGATTTAATGTAAAAAAAAAATCCAAAATTTATTATATTCAATTAAAAAACTGAAAACTACATTTCACATTCGACCCACACTGGCCAATGTTTTGCATCACCTAGTGTAAATCCGCTTCTCTGAATGCAACAGTTCCCCCATATTTTTGATCTAGGAACCCGTTTAGATTTTATTCCACTTTTTCAGAAAACTCATGCACACATTATATTTAATTTTTATTATTAATCACACATTTATTTCAAACATACCGGTTCTCAAAATCACACTCCATCGCATTCCATAGTATCAAAATTCATCCAAAAAGTATGTAGATATAATTTACTAAAAATATAGAACATTACATTCTCGCCACTATGAGGCTTTATGTCCATAAAAATCAAAAAAAAATGATTCTAAAAAAATGTGTGTAAAATGCAGAATCTGAGTCTCCTTCTCTAATCTGCCCTCCTAGATATTTCTCTACTTCCACTGGATACATACCAAAGAAAATTCTCACCCATGAAGGATCCTCTCCTGCTGATCCTCAATCTCGACTTGGTACTCAACAAATGTCACTTTGTCCTCGATGTGTAGCTCACCACAGTCAATGACATGAGATGGATAATGAACATTATTCCTCCAATGTAATACACGGAAGACATTATATACCGATTTTAACTACAGAGGTAGAGTTAAGTGGTAATTCACCTCACCATCTCTACACAGCATGTAAAAAGGGCCAATAATATTTATGGATAACTTTTTACCCCCAGCTAAATATCTATAAATCCCATTGAGGTGAAACTATAAGAAATACATGGTATATTCATTTGATCTCCAAAGGCCTCTACCACCTATAATCATAAGACTTATGACAGATCTCGGTAGTCTGCATCCACTCCAGGATGGTCTACACCATCTACGTTGTAGCTCACACCAAATTTGGTCCCATAATTAATGAATCTCCTTGGTCATTCTTGGAATGTGGTGACATGCAAGGTCACCCATAAAAATCCTCAAATTGTGCTATAACAATGGTTGAATGATATCTATTTTAGTATGTGATCTCTAATAGTGTTAGGTGATCCTCCAAACTATGAATCATTTATAACATACATGCATGTAGCATGTCATCCTGAACTAGAATGTTCCTGTCTTTTTGGCCATCCTTTTGTGTGTTAAACAATTTGATCAATTTCTACTGGGTCCCAAACTCCTCCTACAATCACTTCCATAACTAGAATGTAAAACGAGTTTCACAATATGTAACATTTTTCTATATAAGTCGATGGATTTGAAATTTCTCTTTAAAATAAAGTCGTCCCAATTTCACTATTGAACTCTGCTCTCGAATATCTAGTAAGTGGGATGACATGGGTTTTCATTAAATTATAACCTTGATGGAATCATGTACCCTATATGTATGTGTAAAATCATAAAAAATTCCATCAATATTCAATTCCACTTTCATTCTAGAACCTCATGTGGATGAGCTAAACCCGCTGGATCCTGGTTCTCAGACATCACTTGCAGACATGTAAGGAATTAAGAAATGAACTCTCTTAGTACATTCTTCATTCCTGGTAACCAAAACTGACATAGGAGGTCATGGGACATTTTTTGGACACATAGATGTACCTCTAATAGGGATGTATGAAAATCCCATAAAACCTACTCCCTCAAAACCACTGTACTACAGTACATCCTCTAAAAAGGGAGATGTGCTCCCCACCATTTCTAATATCCATAAAGTGTATTCCATGTGGACATTTGAGATTGTACTATCTCATAGTTGGTATCCCCAAATTATGCCTCCATGAATCGCTGTAAGATCAGAGGGGTAAAACTTAATAAATGGAGATAACCTTCTCACTCTTCAAACATATTGTATAATTGCAATAGGTCCACTGTATTGATTCCTCATTCAACAACATCAAACAAGACATCCTCCTAAGAGAATGTTCCACCATGATCCCCAACCTAAGAGTATAAAAAATCATAAATTCATATTCTTAGAGAATCTTTAGAAATCATCTCTACATAATGTTCATTTCCTTATGAGATAAGACATAATAATTACACTTTTGATCAGAGAATGCGATAAAACACTCACCCATCAGGCACTTTTACCACATATTCAACATGAATACAACCGCTGCTGACTATGGATAATGGGTCACATACTTCTTTTCATGTGGTATCAACTATATAAATCCATAGGAAATCACCACCTACCTCTACATAAAGACACAACTAATCCCGGTCCATAATGCATTACATAACCCTATGTACTCGACACTCTCTTATGGTAATCTCAAGGTCAGACCACTAATCAAACTCTACCTCAACAGTTGGAAAGCCTGCTAGAACTTCTTTGTCCACACAATATGATTCCCCTTTTGGGTTAAAGATATCATTAGTGCTAATATCCTAGGGAAATTAGTTATGAATCTCCGATAATAGCCTACTATCCCTAGGAAGCTTCAAGCCTTCTTCACGCTTTGAGGTCTCTACCGTGTTAACATTGCCTCAACCTCAGTTAGGTCCAAAACCACTCCATCTGCTAAGATAACATGTCACAGAAATTAGACCACCTGAATCCAGAACTAGAACTTCAAGAGATTCCCATAATTCTGCTGCTCTCAGAGTACATCCTGAACCATCCGTAGGTGTCTTTAATTCTCCTCCTTAGACACCAAGTACATAAGGATATAATTTATTAAGACTTCCAAAAACTTGTCTTTGTAAGGGTAAAATATCAATTCCATGAGTCCCATGAACACTTATAATGAATTCATCATGACAAAGGGCACTACTAGTTACTCATAATGACTATAACAACATTTGAATGTGATATTTGATATATACTCATCCCATACACACAACTAGTGACAAATTGATCAGAGGTCAACCATAGAGAACCATCGGGCCATCTCATTTGATTATAGAGTTCATCAATACTCAGAAGTGTATAATTTTTCTCCACAGTCACCTGGTTCACATGTCGGTAGTCCACACACAACCAAAATCTTATTTATGCATTTTTGGAAAACAAAAATGAGGCTTCCCAGTGTAAAATACTAGGCCTCACTAAGCCCATCTTCTATGAGTCCTCCACTTGCACCATTAGCTTGTGAAGCTCTACGGGTGCCAACTAATATGCTTCTCCAGGTATCAGTTTCATCCCAGAGTGTAAATCATTGCAGAATAATATTTCCCAACAAAGAGGTAATATTATAATATCTTCATGAAATATGTCCTCATACTCTTGCACTACATCTTGGAACTAAAAACACATGACATATGTTGTACCAAGGGCCAAGGTAGCCAAAAAATGACTAATCAGTTACAACATCCTATGCATGTTTCCATCATGTTATATATTGGATTCCATTTCACCGACAATAGATTCCAATGTTTCATCTCTACTGACTCACCACATCCTTCTCCTAAAATAGTAAATCTATGCGTGGGCTATGGATAATAAATTCAAACCATGAATGAAATCATAAGATATCAACACTTCCACCAAGAGGTTCCAACTGAAACTATCGACTCTAAAGTTCATATCACAATGTCTTCAAAAATGTGTAATCACTGAGTATTCTCCATTAGGTGTCTCTAAGTTTAAGGTTTGAGTCAATGGTTAAACTAGAATCTCTAGGTCTTGAACAAGATATGTAGTTATAATGGAATGAATATATCATATTTGTATTAGTTCTAATGCTAAATGAAAAATCTCATAGATCATACCTCAAATCATTCATGGATACCTTGGGCTACATGCCTAAAAAACATGAAGTTGTACCCACCATTTTCTCCATCTCCCTATGCATGGAATGGACCACATGGGGTGGTTGTGGTAGCACATCGAAACATCGACCACCTATTTCTGCCATCCCAAATCATCTACCACATCTGCCACCCTACAAATCTACCTCATTGGTCTATCAACTATCTCCCTATTAGATGAATGGTAGTTTATGAAATATTGAGCAACATGTTCCATTAATTCACATTAATATCACCACATCTCCCTCGGATGACTTGACCCACTATGTGAGCCTTAAATTGAAAATCATATATCTTGGTACCTCCTCTGGAAATTTATCCCATGATCGGATCCCTGAGACTAATGTCAGATCCATTCTATCAAGGTATTTGTTTCTGTTCATCCACTGCTAACTCTCACATACTATATCTATTCATCCAAGAATTTTTCTACCACTGAAGATCACTCAAGCACCCCATCAGACATTAGAATACATAGTGGAAAAAGCAGGCCCATATGCCTCTAAAAAACCACTCTTGGAGGTCTGATAAATGAAGTATTGATCTATAAAAAAATCTATCACGTACCTAGAATGTATGTTTGATCTTGATTAATAATCATACACTATCATGATGTCCTGATAGAGATGTAGAAGCACTAGTATATGTACATTTCTCAGTAGAACTAGTGAGAAATCATATCTGAAGAGACAATCAAACTCAATCTATGAAAGAGAAGCCTCATCGTTAGTCTGGATATCCTAACTCCATCATTTCCCGTCTGAGTCATGTGGTAGGCTCGCCTTAAGGACCACCATCTGATATTCCAATGTATTAAGGAGACGTAAAACGTAGGTCACCACCACAATTCAGTCCTTATACGCCTAAGGTCTAGGCTCCCCTATGTACCTAAGGGATCTCTTCCTCTATAAATAATGAAGTGTGCTCAGCTTGAGATCCTTATATGCTAGTAGGACTAGTACCACATGATTCTCCACAGGTGTTAGTTTGGCTGGGGCACTACTTGGAGGTAAGATTAGAGGAACTTGTCCCTGTATTGAAGGCTCATCCCTAAGGGGGTCATCGTCCTGATCAAGATGCTAAATCCTATTTGGTACACATCCTAGAGGAATTTTATAGAAAAAAAGATGTAACACCTTCAATGAGAATATATAGAAATCCAACTCAAGATTGACATGGAAACACAAATCCTTCCTATATGATACATGTACCATTATTTTCACTACAAGAAATGTTTTCATGTACCCATTCGAAAAGTAACTTATCAGAGTCCTAGTGTATGGATACGTCAGCCTCTCATACCAACACTAGATTCCCTAGCCCAAAAAACAATCCTAAAACAAATAACATTATTTCCAAAATCAAATCTCACAAACTCATGATCCTAATGTAGAACGGACCAGCTCTGATACCACTCTATCCCGACCCGTCCCAGTTGGGCCCATGTCACAACTCCCCATGTCTTCCTTCAAAAGGCCATGGGTTGGTGACTAGCACCGAGTCAGAATATAACTAACATGGGTTGCATTACCTTTATACCTATACACATGAAGTCATATACAAGATCAAAAAATGCTAAATGTATAAAAATAGAAAGTAAACAATGCATGCATACCACAATATTACAACCAAAAGGGTACGACGTGAAAATATTGTAATGTGAAATTGCACTAATACAATCCTATCAAAATAAGTAAGTAAATACACCTCCAACCTGTATGAAAATGTATGGTGACTATGGTCTATCACTATTGAAACACAACTAATCCAACATGATCTCACAACGCATTGCCTATTACAGGTCCACCTGGGATTCTATCAAAAGATATCTCATTTTCACCAGACACGACACATGTAGGAAAATCCTGTGGAGTGGTGATTATAACAATACTCTGTAGGACACCCAATAAACAAAAATCAAAACAAATATTAATTATATATACATCTCTATAGAGTATATGTCTCAAACACATATAATAAAAATATCACGATATAGTCAATCCATGATATACAGTCTAGACATATGTCACTATTATCACATACCAACACTATGGATTCAGTTTAATGATTCCATGCAGAACTCATTTAGGATATCACAATTCTGAGTCTGATATCATTGGTGACAGAGGTCCATGAATTACAATTCATTGGGATCCGTCATGATAGAGAGATACATTGATACATCAAAAGATATAGATATGATACAAAAGCTGAATATCACAGATATGGCCATGGGGAGATCCAAATAACTTCCTCTAGATTAACCTGCTAAGTAGAGGATCGATGCCTGGTGAAGTTTAACTTGTAAACATAGAAGACATTACCTAGATAATGAATAATGAATTGAGTATCACAGACAAGGTCTCCTGGGGGATTTCAAAAATTTAATCTATGAAGTCTTACTGATGGGAACATACTATTATTAGTAGGAAATGATATATACCATCCAGTAGGGAAAATGATAAAGGGAATAAAATCTAACCAAACATGTCTGATATATGGTCGAAAAGAGATTCAATAAATGTTGAATGGTATACAGGGTGTGTTGTATGTTCAAACAGCACATTCTTGACCCCAGGTACTACGTATGTACATGATATTCATGTATTTAAAGTTTCTTCATGTACAAGATGCATACACTGTGTGTAGAAGAAGTCACAAACAACATGTCATTGCATCTGAGGTCCAGCCATGTACTCTAGCCATGTGCTAGTACACAACATCATCTTGTTTTCCTATTCCTATGTACCAGTACATGCGTTAATCAAAGTAGTTGGTCTAGACCATGTCGTGTGGTGGGGAATATTCCATTTAGGATTCATGTGTACTCGAAAATATGTCTATGTATCCCCCAGGATACAAATCGAGTCTCTAGAAAGGGCCTACATACTGTGTGATAGTGTCACACACCATGCAGCATTTAATGCGCTCACAAAACCCAAGTCGTTTCTTAGTGGGGTCACAGGACGTGTAATCTGGCTTACACACCGTGTTCTTTGTGTTTCACCATAATCCACCATTACACCTCAATGTGCCTTAGTTGTTCTCCTAGATCCCTTTTTGGTGATCTATTCATCTCAAAACTCAAGATCGAAGGTTGCCTAATAACCCTAACCTCGAATCAATGTGTTTCAGGCCCTCGATATACTCAGAAAACCATTTGAAATCTATATGAAAAAATATACTAAAGAACAATATCTCTCGAATCACTTTGATTTGTTCATATTTTTTTCCTTCACCCCTCTGTATGGTCATCATGGTCTTGAATCTTCAATTTTGTATCATTGTGCAATGAAACGAGGGCCCAATGATAAGTCATTCATAAACCAATGAAGAATGAATTACATATAGAACCCATGGGGGATGAAAGAACAAAGAAAGAATCTGATGAAAAAACCGCAACCATTGATTGTTATGGCCTCGATCTATTCCCATAATAATGATCAATAATAGGAACAACAATCAACCCCATAAATCCTTTAATTGAAGCTCATCCCGCAAGAACGATCAGTCTACGGATCAACCACTTCATTGGTTTTTCAAATTTCATCATTGAATCTATGAATGGGGAATGAAAATCCAAATAACACATCCTTCCTGGTAATTGTATCGTTCGCAGTTGAAGACCAATTGCTGTTGTTGATATGTAAATAATGATCTCTTATCCTGGTCCTATCGTCGTCCACTGAAAGAATTTTCCAGGGATTCATTCTAGATCCTGCAGTGAAATTTCAGGGTTATGATTCTATCCCTGGGTCCAAAAAATTTTTTTATTTAAAATTAACAATGTCATTGTGTTTCTACATTGACGTAACATCGAAAAATCTGTAACTCTTTATTCATTAAAATGTCTGAAAACTAATTTTCACAATCAACCCACATTGGATGATGTTAGGAATCACCATGAGTAAATATGTTGCTCTAAATTCAATGGTTTCCTTATACTTCTGATTCAATCAACCATTTAATTATTATTTTCGTTTATCAGGAAAACATCATGTGCATGCTATTAAAATTTTAATATTAATCAAACATATATTTCTGACAAACCAGGTCTCAGAATCGCACACCTTCTCAACTACTTGTCCAAAAATTAATCCATATATTATTTTAAACTAATACATGGAGAATCAGAGATATTACACTTGGGTTGAGATTATAACCTTCAGAATCTGCTTGGATGGTAGTCTGACATTTATTATATTTTATTTATAGAAAATTTAAAGATGTTATAATAATATTTTTAATAAATAAATCTTTTTTAACATGGTGTTATACTAACGATAAATTCAACTATAAATATTAATTTGAAATATAAATGATTTAACTTCATCGTGACAACCTAATAATAATTTTAAAGAAATGAATAATTATCATAACATCTTCTACAATGATGATGCATTATTTATTTAATTAATGGAAATATACAATAAATGGTTTTGAAAATATTAAAATAAATATAATTTGAGATAATTAAGATCAAAAAAAATTTATATATAAACTTGACAAATTAGGGATTTATTCATAATTTTGTTATGTTATTTGGTTTATTAATATTTTTTAAAAAGTCAGGACATAAATATTGTAAAAATTAACAATAATGATACTTGAAAATAAATAATATTTTATTAAATAATATAAAATAAATAAAAATATAAATTTTTTTCAAATGAGTTGGATAAGCTTTAAACCCCCATCCTTGAATCTGTGATGATGTTTTTGAATTTTATAGTAACTATACTAACCTTCAACGTGTAAAAACACATGTTTTATGGTTAGAGTTAATGAGTTTAAATAATGGTTAAAAACAAAACATAAGGGTAAAAACGTGACATATGCTTTTCTAGAAATTATTGGATGGAATTATTTTTACCCATTGTCATATTCGATTCTAAATAAATAATTTTTATCCATTTTTATTGAAAATTACATTATATTTTTTTTTTGAGTTTTGAAATGTTCCTGTATCCTCAATTTTAAAAAGAAACCTCCTCCCTCACTTCTTCTCAACAGTATAAGAACCCGTATCTACATTTCATGTACTGATCATGATATCAAGTGTTTTTGAGGAAAAATAAAGAATTTGGAAATTTTCTATGTACACGACGTGTACCCTGTTTCGACGAGTAACCATGTACTGACCACATAACGGCCGAGTGCATTGCCATGTGAGGTGACCTAGAGACCACCTAAAGAAGAATTCATTTGAGGCTTGTACATGGTGTGTACATCAAATGAACATGTCGTGTACTTTTTCTTTTATTTGATTTAATCGATCAGGGTCACATCTAACCCATAGAACTCCCTTCTTCATGTAATTCCTTTCATAGAAGTGTATGGAATCGACAAATCTTTTCTGTGCCATCTACCTGTCATCTGTTCTCTAAATCAAACACCATTAGTTACGTTGGAATCCCATAGGTGTGTTATTCCTTCTTATAGATCCTCTCTTCCTAATTCCTATTGTTTCATGGGTTATTCACAGTTGAATTTTTGTTACCATTATGTAGATTTATGAAATTTTAGAATGATTCAAGGGCTGACGATTGAGAGTGTTCATCATACAACATCTAGGTAGGTGTGTTTTTCCATTTTGGTTTATTCTTTGACATTATATGAAAAAGTGTTGATTACCAATGATTCAGGTGTTTCGTGTTAAGGAATTGAACCATGTTATCATCTACCTTAAATTGATTGATAATTTATAGATTTTCATGGATAAATTATGCTAAATTTCATGTTTAGGGGACACCCTATGAGTGTGTTTCCTTTTTTAAATGTAAATGGATGTTTGGTTCATGTTGCCTATGAGGCAGACCTTCTTTACATGACATTCTTGTTAGGTTGGAATTTACTTCTTATTTATTATTATTAAAAACCGCTGTAATGAATTGTAGCTGATTATACATGTAATAGATGAGATAATTTTGGATACTGGATACAATTTGTGCACGATTTTATTATACAGGGATGTGATAACCTTGTGAAGTTAGGCCATAAGGGGAATTTACATTGATGGCTTCCCCAGAGTGTCTTTTACTTTTACATTATGAGACCATTGGGGGATTGATGGTGATTGATTTCTCAGATTTTCAATAGTATACCGTTACGAGACCTCAAGGGTAATAGACATTGAGTACATCCTCAGAGAGTAAGTAGTTTTTCTTTAAAACCCACTGGGGGAATTGATAGTGAGTGCTTCCTCAGAGAGTCTTTGTTTTTGTTGGACCAAAGTGGTTAAACTCTGTGACCTTTCCCTGAGAGTCATTATATCTTTATCTAATTTAAAATATATTGAACTAGAAGGATTCGGCTATGATAAAATTCCCATAGGTTTTCATGTGAATAATTGATTGATTTTCACGAGTCTGCAATGTAAAATCAGAAGTATGGACTTGATCTTAATTTATAGTTAGAACGTCTTATAAGACATATGTTTTCTATTACACAGGGGATACATATCTTAGGATAGATCCCTAGGATTCATTATTCCATGGTTTCAAAAATTAATAAATGAAAATGAATGTAATTGGAAACTGGGGGATTATTTACTTTTGATTACTTCTTTTTTTATTGCTTCATTTCTCATATTACCTGCTATATATATTCACTAATTGTTAGGAACATATCTTTTAGTTGTTACCTACTTATATTCCTATCACACACTATTTGGTTCTCTCTTTTACTGCCGAACTAATTATATAATTGCACATATATATAAGGTCAAGAACCCTTCTTCATCAGGTGCTTGATTTTTGTTAGAGTCGGAGAGCATGGGACCATGCTGAGGTTTGCGATGCTGATGGAGTTTACTATTTTTTATACATTGGTTTCAATATTTTATTTTGATCATCATGAGTTGTTCAGATAATTTCCTAGTTACATGTGACATGCATCATTTATTTATATATGTTGCATTTTTTTATTCTATTAGTCTTCCACATTTTACTCTTATTGTTTGGTATTACTGTTTCCTCTACTGTTTACTGTTTCTTTTTTCACTAAGATACTTTACCAAATGAGGGTATAATTTTCCTACTATCACATCCATGTCCCTCTATGCTAGTCATTATATTATATCATTTCAGGAAATGTGTTTGACGCCATGAGACCAATAGGGTATGGGACACATTTGTGCAGCACCTGGATTCGTGACATTATAAAGTTGTATCAAAGGGGGTTTATTTTTTTTGTATTATCATACAATTTGGAGCCTATATATAGGGATAATAAAGAATAGGTAGTTCTTAATAAGCTATACCTAGGATTAGATAACTCGTGTATAGGTAAAAGACATGTTACCTCAAGAATTAAATTTTTTTCAGTTTTTGAAATTGTTACAGTTGATTTGATTTCATCATTGGGTGACACACTTGTTTTTTTCTATTATGATTTTTGTCATTGAGGTAATATTTCTGTTTCAACCTAATGATTTGAGGGTATTCCATCTCATGAATCATATAGGCACTTTTTATAGATCACATGTAATGAATTCTTGTCATGCCATTTATGTTTCATCATTGATTGCATGTTGTTGTGATAGATATTGTGCAAGACATGCATATTATTTGTGATAAATGTTGTGATATAATACATGATATTTTGATAGTGTATTGGAATATATAAATTGTAACATAGATGGAAGCCAAACATCAATTCCTATGGTGTTATGGTTCTTATTGCATCAGAATTTGGTGGATCATGTACGAACATTATTTGAATTATGTCAATTTTTGATATGAATACAAATGAAAAACATTGGTTCGTGGGAGTATTATGTCCCACGGGTCATAATTTTTCATTTCTTGGAAAAAATATTATGTTTTTAAGGGTTTTGAAGAATTTTTAAAGGTCTATTATCCGTAAACCCAAACATCACAGTGTGTGGTGTTATGAACACACGCCATGTGTTCTTCTATTTTGGTCTAAACAAGTGTTTTTAAGTACACTAATTGTATTGTATGTACACTTTGTGATGTATTTAACCTTGTGACTGACTATGTGAGTAGATAAATAGTGTTGGGAAACTTTTTTTAGAACACACCATGTATGGATTGTAAAGGTTTTGTTGTAAGGACCGTGTCTCCGACTGTGTGTCTAAAGTCGATGGCAGTTGGAACTTAAGTGGTGCACTCCGTGTTTAGAGTGAACACACCATGTAGTGTTACCCAGGATAGAACCATTGGGTTTTTCTATGTATAATAACAAATATAGAAGGGAAAAATTCAAGTACGTGCCATGTCACAAGAGGAAAACATCGTGTGTGGGGGTGTTACATGACCAGGATTTGACAAGGTACACACCTATGTGGAGATCTAAGGGAACATGCATTGTAGAGGGTATAGACGTCATGTAACATTGTTTTGAAAAACATGAATGTTTTTTCTTAGGTTCCTTTCTTGTACTTATATGTTTCAATCCTTAATAATAATAATATATGGTGTGCACATGACCTTGCAGATTCATGTCACCGAGACATCCTCCGGCTGTGTGCTGTATATAGGGTAATGATCAGACAATGGAAATGGTAGATTAAGGTCTACCAGCAGATCCTCTCCTCATGCTCATCTTGGCACCATCTGGTATATCAGACACATGGGATGATTCAATATTCATAGAAGGCTTCACATGGTTTACGTAGACCTACCATGGAGCACTGCATCATTACTAGTCTATGGAAGAGTTGACATGGGGTTTTCAGTAGTTTCATGAAACCATTATCACATGGGATGGAGGACCTCAGGCTCTAGAGTCATTGTGAGAAGCCATTCTTTCTATTGTTGAGAATCATGAGACATCTCTAGAGAATATGAGGAATCTTGCAACCTACATGATTTGAGATTTCTCTAAGAGATATTGGGGTGTGATATCGTAGGAGGGACACCAATGAGTAATGTCTTAGGATGAGTTCCAGCATACCTTCTGTGACTATTTCTACCCAGAGAACTTGAGGGGTGACCGAGCCCAAGCGTTCATGGGTCTGGAACAGGGTACACTTTCAGTCATGGTGTATTCTTCTATCTTGACAGAGCTATATCGATTCCCACCCATTCCGGGGGGTGATGAGTTATTTCTTACCTGGAAGTATGTGGATGGTCTCCGACATGACATTTGATCCTTTTCAAACATCCTCATTTTGACTTCCATATCATCAATAGTCAACCAAACACTGATCACCGAGCACAATTTGAGGGATTTTAGTGTTGTGATCCATGTCAGTTCAACATCCTGAGTCGGTACTTCTTCTAATGATAGAAAGAAGTTCCACTCAGAGTATATTCATGGATATCCTAGTAGACTGGATACTCTTTTAGGTTTCTAGGTGGTATGATACAAGTGTTGTAAGAGTGGGCATATGTGACCTTAGTTCCTGAGAGAACTAATCTAGTGGCAATATTTTGGAAAGGTGTTGCATCTTAATTGTTTTTGTTAAATTTTCTCACCAATAACTGTGGATAGGTGTACTGCTATGAATTCATGCTATGGAGCAGGGCCACTAGTTTTGCATCCATTGGGGATATGGAGTTTTCCCGACCGTTGAGGCCTAGAAGGATATTGTGGTGATAGTGTCTTATCGGCATGCTATCAGAAATAGTAGGGTGGATCACCTCAGGGTAGTTAGGTTGGGTTACAGGTCTGAAATACAAGTTAATCATTTGTAGTACAGTAGACCTAGAATTAGTAGGATTTCGGACCCTCTACAGTTAGAGGTATGATTCTTATTTCCAACTTTTTAGCTTCTTCAATTTTCGATATAGGGTATTCTCTTATTTTTATATTTGTTTCTGTTTTAGATATTATTGGGCTCTATATCTTTTTATCTGTTGATGTAATGACTCTAGACACTCCATTAGGAATTAGAATAATGAGTGTACATCAATGCAAGGAGTTCCCTCTTGGATTTTGTGGGTGTCTCTTCCAATTTAACCACTATATCCAAGAGATGATAGGATTAAATTTCATTCTCAGAATGTACTGGTTAGTCTATTTTCATTCCTTCATTGACTGATATCTCCACAGGGTTATTTTCATGTCCATAGAGGGTGGATATTTTCTACAGAATGGAAAATGGGACGTGTTGGCGAGAAGATCTAGAACCAAGTATCATTAGTTGGGTGGAATTACAACGCAGTTTGCTATTTTATATCTGGATGACCAGGGGACTTCATAGATAGAATTTCCTCCAGTGGGGGGTCATTTTATGGATGTCCTTCCTAACAAAATTTTATTTTTACCACTAGAGATATAGGTAGATTTATCTATTGATCTTATTTCAGGAGTGGCATCGGGGTCCATTACTCCATATAGGATGGATATAAAAGAGTTAGAAGAGCTCAAGAATCTGAAATATGAGTTACATGAAAAATTTTAACCGGACCTAGTACATCTCCTTCGGGATCACCTATCCTATTTGTGATGAAGGAAGATGGTACTGCCATACTTTGTGTGGATTATAAGAAGATTACTCAGATGATGGTCAAGAAACAATACACTTTTCCACGGATTGGTGATATATTTGATCGGATTCTAGGAGCCCGAGTGTTATCAAAGATTGATTTGAGATCTTGTTATCATTATTTGCATGTTAGACCATCAGATATACCTCATACATCCTTTCTGAAAATGTATGGCCTATACGAATATGTGATTATGCCATTTAGTCTCACAAACTTGTTGGATGTTTTCTTGGAACTAATGTACTGAGTGTTCCATCCTTACATCGATTTCTTTGTGGTATATTTCATAGATAATATATTGGTTTACTCTCACACTCGACATGACCATTCCACCAATCTTGAGATCGTTTTGAGTACAGTAAGATAGAATCAGTAATATGATAAGCTCTCCAAATGCCACCTTTGGATTGACAAAATCAACTTCATCATTTATATTATCTCAGAGACAAGAGTATCAGTAGACCAAGAGAAAGTGAGAGAAGTAGTTTCCAGGGAGCAGTAGAATAATTTCATTTAGGTACAGATTTTTCTTGGACTGGATGGTTACTATTTGAGTTTCATACATGATTTTTCATACTTTGTAGCACCACTAACAAGCTTGACTAAGAAGGGTGAAAAGTACTTGTGGGATGATTCCTGCGATTCAGACTTTCCGGTGCTGAAGGGAGGTTGAATTCAACACAAATACTAATTTTTACAAGGTAAGGAAAGAGTTACACTATATACTATGATGTGATTGGTATCGATATTAGATTTGTGCTTATTCAATGGGAATTAATCATTGTGTACGGGTATCGATAGTTGAGGCCAAATGAGAGGTATTACATGATCTAAGATATCGTGTTTTCTTCAGTTGTGCATGCTTTACGATTATGGAGACTTTATCTATTGGGATAAAATTTTCTGGGTTTCACGAACCATAAATGTCTCGAGTATATCATTACTCAGCAAGAACTGAATTTGTGAGAACAAATGTGGTTTCAGTACCTTCATTGTTTTGACTTTGTGCAAGCCGACATGCATGTGAATATAAATGTAGTGGATGGTGAATTGAGCAGGAGGACTCGAATATATGCAGTTTAGGAGGCCAGTAGCGAGTGGAAGGTTATGGCTCTATTCTATGAGATTTATATTGAGGTTCATGATAGAAAAGGGAAGACATTTATTTCATCAATAGTTTTTACCTCTACTATTCTTGATCATGTGTGAATGAGGCAGATATCATATTCTGAAGGCCTATTCCTATGGGAGAGTGTTATGAGAGGACCCAACTCTTGGGTGCACCATATGCGAGGATGAGATCTTGAAATTTCATAGACATGTATGGATGCTAGTAGATATACGTGAGGAGTTTATATGGGATATTCATTCATCAATATTGGAAGTTCATCATGGTGTCACCAAGATGTATTAAGATTTACACCATCAACAATTGTGGCTAGGTATGAAGATATATGATGTTGGATTTGTTATGATATGTTCCACCTATCAGCAGATGAAGGAAAAGTATCGTTCATTGGAAGGGTTTTTATAGCATTTCACCATTCTTGAGTAGAAGTGGAATGATGCTGCGATGGATTTCATGGTTCGTTTATGGAGGTCGCCTCGAGGGAATGATGCAGTTTGGGTTTTCATTTACAGACTCACAATGGTTTCACACTTCCTACTAATCAAGGAGACCTTCAGTGCTGATGATTTAGGAAGGTTTTACATCCAAGATATTTTACGTTTTCATGTGGTACCACACTCTATCATTTTAGATAGGGATTACAATTTAACTTCTCATGTCTGGCATAGACTATAGAGGGATTTCTGTACAACGGTACTTATGAGTACATCTTACCATCCGTAGAATGATAGCCAGCCCGAGTGCATGATTCAAGTGTTGGTGGACATGATTTGATCATGTGTACTATATTTCAGGGGTTCATGCGGGAGACACATACCCCTAGTAGAGTTTGCCTACATTAAAAATTTTCATGCAATGATTTAGATGGAATATTATGAGGAATTGTATGGTAGACCTTGTCATTCACCCCTATGTTGGTTGGAGGCAGATGATATAGATATGATGGGACCTAGTCTAGTCCAAGAGACCACTGAGCATGTGGAGGTGATTTGAAAGAGGATGGATACTACACAGCCTCATCAAAATCTTATGATGATTGATGGAGATGACCTATGGTGTTCAAGGTCGGAGATCAGGTTTTCTTATGTGTCACACTAAGGATGGGACACATAAAGAATAGGACCCATGGAATGATTTCATTGGTATATGTTGGTCTGTTTGAGGTTTTGGAGAGAGTATGTATGGTTGCCTATCAGTTGCAGTTACCTTAGATGTATCGGGATATGCACGACATCTTACAGGTTTCTTGGCTATGGCGTTACTTCTCCGACGTGTCCCGCGTTTTCCATCTCGAGGAGGTGGAGTTGGAGGGGGATGCATCCTTCGAGGCGAACACCATACAGATTTTGGATTGCAGAACGAAGGTTCATTTTGTTTGGTCTATTCCTCTGGTAAGGGTGTTATGGCATCACGTGTGATTATTGGATGAGACATGGGAGAGGGAGTATGAGGTTCGATCACTGTGGCCAGATATGTTTTACGGTTCTTCTTTTCCACACTTGGAAGAAAAATTAGGGGACGAATTTCTTTACAGGTTGATGTTTGTATGAAAACAGATCTTTATTTTATGTATGAATCTTGATTTGGGTAGTTTTGAGGAAAACAAATTTTTTTTAAATTTTCTATGTACACACGATGTACTATTGAGTACACACCATGTACAAAGTTGCCACGTGTAGCCATGTACTGGCCATGTAACGGCTGAGTATAAGGATGTGTGAGGTGATCTGGAGATCCCCTAAAGTGGAAGCTAGTTGAGGCTACTACACATCATGTAATTTAAAGGAGCATGTCATGTACTTTTTCATTAATTTGATTAAACGGGATGTGGACGCGTCTATTCTACATAACTCCCATCTTCTAGTTGTGCCTTTCACAAGATCAAGTGGAATCATCATATATTCTATAATCCACTGATCCATCCTCTGTTCTCCAAATCAAATATTGTCAGTTGCATTGTAATCCCACATGTGAGTTCTTCATTCTTATAGAGCCTCTCTTCTTGTTTTCTCTTACTTTTTGGCTTATTGAAGGTTAAAATATTTTGACCTTTTTGATGATATACGATGTTCTAGGCTAATTCAAGTGCTAACGTTCGAGAGTGTTCATCATAAAACATTCAGTTAGGTGGTTGTTTTCCATTCAGAGTGTGTTTTTTTGTTATATATGCCTATGTGTTGATTACCCAATATTGGGGTATTGTTTGTTATGGAATTGAACCCTATTATCATCTTCCTTATATTTCTTGAGATATTAAGGGTTTTGTTGATATATTATGCTAAATTGCATATTTAGGAGACACCTTGGGGTGTGTTTCCTTGTTTGAATGTTTATGGTCGGCTGGTCCAGGGTGTTTATGAGGCAGACCTTGTTTCCATTCCTTGATTGTTAGGTTGGAATTGATTGATTATTGTTATTTGTTAAATTCCTATGTTATGAATTGTAGTTGGTTAACCTTGTAATAGTTGAGATTACTTTGGGCTCGTGGATATCATTTGTGCATGATTATATCACACCGGGCTGTGAGAACCTAGTGTAGTTAGACCATATAGGGAATTGACATTAAGGGCTTCCCCGTAGTGTCTGTTACTTTTAAATTGTGAGACTATAGGGGGGGATTGACAATGATTTCTCCCTAAGAAGTTTATAATATATCTTTACGAGAACACTTTGTGAATGGACATTCAGCGCTTCCTCGGAGAGACTATAGAATAATATTGAAAGACCACAAGGGGAATTTACGGGGAGTGATTCCTCCGAGAGTCATTATTTCTATGGGACAAAAGGGGTTAGACTATGTGAGAATTCCCAAGGTTCATTATATAGTTATTGAAATGATAATATATTAAATCATAGGGGTTAGGATGTGTGAACATTCCCAGATGGTTTCTTGTGAATGAATGATTGATTTCAATGATTCTTCCAAGACAAATTACAAACTTGGACTCGGTCTTACTTGATTGTTAGATGGCATTCTCAGACATATTTTTTCTATTACACAGGGGATATAGAACTTAGGATTGATCTTGGTGTTTCATTATCCAATGGTTTGAATAATTAATAAATGAATATTAATGTAATTGGAAATTTTATGATTGTTTACTTTTGAATACTTCCCAATTTATTGCTTGAATTTGAATATTTATTTCTATATATATTCACTGATAGTTAAGCATAGATATTTTGATGAATCCTACAAGGATTCATCTCACACCCTGTATGGGTCATAATTTTTTTCCAAAACTTATTTTATAGTTGCAGGTATAAATTAAGGCAAGCTCACTTTTTCATGATGAACTTGGTTACATTTGGAGTCCGAGAGCATGGAAACACATTGAGTCTTGCGATGCTGATGGAGTTTATTTTTTTCTATAATTTGGTTTCAGTAGTTTATTTACAAAATTGTTACTTCTTTGGATTCATTCCTATTTACATATGACATGCCTCCGTTATTTATATATGATGAAGTTTTTTATACTATTAGTCTTCCACTGTTTACTTTTACTATTTATTATTACTGCTTCCAGTGCTATTTACTGCTTCTTTATTCTATTTTACTCCCCCAATGAGGTCAGAGAATCCAAAAAATCACACCCAAGGCTCTCGCTATGAGTCAACAGCCTCTAGAATTCATGAAAATGGGTTTGAGCCCATGTGACCTACTGGGTACGGGGCACCTTTGTGAGGCATCAGATATGAGACTTTATAACCACTTTTTGAATTCTTTATGAACCAAAATCTCCTCAGTTATCCTCTAGTAATCTGTATCCATGTTATTTGATACTATTCTTAAATAAATACTAACCCTATATCCTGTAATAATTGATCTAAAGTAAGTCCACAAAAGAAAAGGTAATCATTTTTACCAATTTATTCAAATTTATTTCTTCTTCTACTTCCTATTCATGTGTTGATTAAATTATAATCCAATAAATCAAGTACCATATATATATTGAGAAGTTATTATGACTATGGAAGAATCATATTCCTCAATTAATCCATCCATTGAAAAAATAAAGCATTTCATGTGTGTTGGTATGAATTACTGTCTCCGTGCCATTTTGTCATTTATTTTTCATCCACACTTTATTTGTATATGTATAGTGATGATTAAAATCGGTATAAATAATAAATATGACATGATATTGATTATTTATAATTAGTTTACCATCCAATTCCTTAATCTTTCACTATTAAGAAAATGATATCGCCGCTCATGTGTACATAAGGTCTATCGTCTCCACGACATGTTATGATTCATTTTCCATGTTAACCATTAAAGAATGATTATTTAAATTTATATACCGAGAAAATATAATATCTATAAAATTAATATAATTATTTATATGAATTATATATATCCTATTTAAAGGAAACCAGACTTACATGGGGAAAATGTACTAATAAATAAGCAAACTAACACTTGAAATAAGAGTAATAACGAAATATTAATAACAAAACTATATAAGAAGTTAATATATGATATCATGAATTTTATATGGTTTTTATGCAAATTTATAACAATATTTAAACTATTATATAATATATTAAATAACCTTTAACTAAAGTAATTTAAAATGTAAGGGTATAATTCAAAATCTCAATATTATTCGTGACTGTTTATATTTATGTCTCGACTAAAGAATATTTTATGCCATTTCCATGTTTTCTAAAAATGGTTGAAAAAATATTTTTACTATTATAATAATGAAATTTAAAGACTTTTTACCAATTTTTTTTATTTTTATGAAACTATTTGAATGTAATATTTTTGTCTTTTTCCAAATGATGTACTTTATAACCTTTTCAAAAAAAATATTGAAGGAATTTATTTTACATATACAGGGGGATAGGATTTAACCACCATTGTAAAAATGTAATTTATATATTTTTCCTTTAAAAGTGTAAAATAATCTTTAAAATGAAAATATTTTATTTTAAAAAAATATTCCTTTTTAATTAAATTATTTCAATGTAAAGAAGGTGTATTTCTCTAAAGAAAATTTAATAATTTTATTAGATTACATACTTCTATGTCAACATCATTTTTGTATAATTTTAATCATTTAGGTTGATCTATGATACCATATAAAATATTTTCATCACTTTTTATGATCAGTGTGATAGTTGATATTCTATTTTGATATCATTCATGGTTTATGGTTCAACTAATAAAACATCATTTAACTTTTTTTCAAAAAGAATTTTTATGTTTCACCATTTCATATTAGAAATGATATGGACATAGTAAGTGATGGGTGGGGACCTCTATATCCTCTTAACTAATCAATAGTTCCCTTGAAACAAACTATTCAGGGTATTGGACAAAACCCTAACCATTTATTTAAGGTGTCTTGGCTGAATCCTTGATGGTTTGATTATGATGTCTAACATTATGTATTCCCGCTTAATGGGATTAATAATTGATACAACATGTTGTTATTGAATTATTATAATTTCTTTTTGATTATTTATATTTAATTATTTTATTTTCATTCATTATTTCCATATTAGGCTCATGATTATGTTTAAATGCCTTGGGTTTCAATAATACACCATATCATAATGTTTATGATTTTTTATTCAAAATTGCTTCTATTGTATGCTTACCCTTTCCGAGTGTCTATGATCACCCCTTTATTATGTTTTATTTTTCCATGGATTCTATTATGTATATAATGATTGATATTAGGGGTTTAGTTAGGGGAATAATGGTTTTCTGAAAGTATTCATAATGTGGTATTTTAGATTTAAAATTGTAAAATTATCATCTTGTATATAATATGATTTCAAAAAATGCTAAACATGTTGGTTTATCATGATGTGATTCCTTGATTAATATGATAATATAATGAATTATCCACTGAAAATGTGCTATTGGGGTTGCTGTTATTAAGGTTTTTTCGTAATACATTGACCAGTTGAGTGATCATATTTTATGGAGAATTCCTTGTATGATCTATAATCTCATTTTGTTACCCACTGTAATAAATATTTTTCTCAGGTAGTATGACCTTTTATTATAGTACATGTGAAGGGTGAGGTATTTACTTCTTAAGGGGTTATACACAGAACACATCGTGGTATTGAGAGAGGTATGGTGGGAGCACCAGTTGATTGTCTAGCTTCCTGATATGATCATGAGTTTCAAAGGTTCCAATATACGTAGGCCCCAGTGTCCCTTTCTACCCAATTTTCATTAACATTTTCAATATAAAAATTCTTATAACTGCCCTGTTTCAATGTTAAAATATTAGATAATTCCAACAATTATTAGCATACGATTTTTACATACTTCGAGCTTCCCTAAAGTGTTTCTGAATTTTTTTAAAATTATCTTAAATTTCTTAAACTATCTTCTGTACTAATATAATTACATCACCAATATAATTACTGTATATTTTAGATATACATTTTATTATATATATTTATTCCTAATGATCAATCTGAATTATTGAATGAAATCATTTATTGTATGAAATCTTGATGAGAATATGGTGGTGTTCCAGAACACCTTTTAAATCAACTAAAAAGTACATCAACATATCCTATACGGTTTTATTTTCTCTATAATATTTTCCATCTATATGATTATTTTATGCAATGATAAAACTCCACTATGTATCAACAGCTTGTTGAAGACATTTCTATAAATTTATGGTAAACTAGAGATCCTAATCAGACATAATGGAATATGGTACTCCATGAAAAATTACCGCATACATAATGTATAACTATTAAATATTATACAAATGTATTTATTCTCTAATATTGATGACATGTGTTGAATTTCTCTAGTTATCAACTAAATCCCATATATCATTATTCACCTTGGAAATTTTTTGGAGTCCAATGACAAAATCCATAGTGAAGTCTTCCCCTTTCTTTTCTACTATGGTAAATGGATGTTCCAACCCATTAGACTGTTGTCTCTTAGTATTAATATATTGAACTAATCTTAGTAATACCAGAGCTGATGTCCACTACCATTAAATTAACATGAATTGAAGAAATTAAATATTTAAGGATTGATCAGTTTGTTACTCTTGGTATAGCAGATACAAACAATATCATTAAATTTAAAATGAATACGCTAATTGAAATAAGTTTTTTCATTCTAGGATAATTTAATTCTCACTTATAATATCTTTTAATATTTTTCTTTGTATACATCATGGAATCATAGAGAAAATAAAAAAATAAGGGTGAGATCAAATCCATAGTATGGTAAATTTATAGTGGAAGAAGTAACAAATCAATGATAATAGTCAACATTGATAGGTAAAAACTGAAGACACGTTCCATGTAATTAATAAATTGGTAAGGAATTGCATAAATAATATTGAATGGGAAATAACTAAAAGTATGTTCCATGAAATCCAAAAACATAGAATGAATGTGAATAAATAGAAAATTTCAATGAAATAATTTCATGGATAATAATAAAAAATGAATTCTCAATAATGGAAATTCATAATTATTAGAGATAATGTTTCCCAAGAACAAGATACCTTTACCATCAAGATAAATTATCATAATAGTTTAAATATATGTGTAGAAACCCATATATTCTACTTGGAAACAAAATCATAGGCTTTTTTGCTAACTGATTTAATTTTATGAGACTACGGATGCTTCATGGGGATTACCTTAAATGGTTTCAAATCCAAAGGGCTTTCATTTACTGTTACCCTTCCCATAAGGCATTTATTAACTTATCCCGAACCCATATTGTTCATTCCCAAATGATTCCTCATATATAAAACAATTGATTTTAAAAATAACCCAAGAAAATTTACTTATTGAGTAAAGGATAGAGATTTATCAATATTTCCCCAACCACTCAAACAACAATATAAGTAAACATCATATTTAAAAATGATATACAATTTACTTAATAAACATATTTAAGATAAAGTATTTGGATAATTTGGGAAAATTCAATTTTCAATGATCATACGAAATTTAATACTTCAAGGGGACTAATAAAGGAATTAAGGACATTAAGATCAATATTATACATGGGCAAGTCAATAATAAACCACTAAAATGAAGAACAAGGATGGTATCAACACATAATATTCTATGTGGAGTAAAATAAAGGGTTTTTTCATTAATCAATTGAAATATAATAAAATATATCTTAAAGAAATTATTAAGGAAAATATCCTTAGTATTGTGATTTTCTTTTGAAAATCTCGTTCTTTGAAAATCACTTTTTGCAATATATTTCTTCTAAAACTAATCCTTTAAACCTAAAAATGAATTATTAATTATATGTCATTGAGTAAATTCATACACCCCATAAAAGGTAAAAAAGAACATTCCTTTTTCATGGTAAATGGGTATAAAAGTTCCCTGTTTGGAAAGTAACAAGAATATTCCAATTAAAAAATTGGTAAAATAAATAGGGGTAATAATTTAATAAATAAAACATTTTATAAATTTTAATATAATTTTTTAAAACATATTATGAAATCATCGTTTTTATTAAAAAATAGTTTCTTTAACTAAAGAGAGAAATAAGTCAATGTTTTCTTAAAAACATTTTCTATAAAACATTGAGTTCCAATGAGTGAAGGTATGTTACAATTACATAGAAATAGTCATGAGTAACAAAAGGAGAATAAAATGTAATGATTTGTTAAAAAATGATCCAATAATTTCATCTAATGTAAATTCAAGTGTAAATAATCCTGAAAAAATGATGTTGTGAAGTAAACCCTTGAAAAGACCATAACATTGATGTGAGAATAAGGCAATAAATATATTATGTATTTCAAATATATATATTCATAAAAAATTTGAAAAAAATATATATTAAAATGTAATTACACATAAAATATTTTAATATTGACAATAATGAGGAAGTAATATAACCCAATTAAAAGGAATTATATTATGAAATTATTTACCACCTCATAATTTTATGTTCGAATACCGAGAGACGAAATAATTCTTATTGAATCTAAAAATACCAAGAATATAAAAAATATCATGATATCATATATCAATATTTTCTATATATACCCCACACAAAATAATTATGTGGTGAATGTCATGTATGCCTCACAAAAAAGAAAAGTGAGACAAATATCTCATACATTTCATTTCGTTTCCGGTGAACATCCTTTAACATCATGTATAATGGTTTTTTGAAATTAACTATATTATTATAGAACGATAATAAAATTTAAAATGACATATATGATATTATTATTAGATCAAATTTCCCATTTATTAAAACCCATTATTTATTTACATCATTTTTTGTGTTAATTGTCGAGTTTTTTGAGTGAGTTTTGACTAGTTATTTTTGTTATTCTTTTGTAGATCATGATTTCATAATCTCCAGGTTGTAAAACATAATGTAATTATAATACATAATCATTATACCATTATTTATAATAATCTATAATATTGTGATATAGGAACTAAAATGAACCGTTCATAGAGATAGTAGGTCGTACGTACGCATGAACGCTCCATCCATTTCCTTGTCATATTTAAATGATTAAAATGTATATGATATATATGTATATGTATATTAAAATTCCAGTAACATATTTATGTCATACATTTCACAAATGATTAATAAAATAATCCTTTATACATTAAATGTATAGTGTGAATGAATCACATAACTTTGACGAGGTAGGAGTACACACTTCCACAAACTATGTTATTGTATTCTCAGAAAAAGTAAGTCATAAAGGTATGTATTATATAAAAATTCGAAATAAATAAAAAATATATCATATATATCATATATAAAAATAAACTCTATCATAATTCCCAACCATGAGAGGTGGTAAAGGAAAAGTGAACTCCATCATTTAGTGATGTGGTACATTTCCTTACACAAATGGTTTTTTCCATTAAAAATTTTATGGAATTGTACGTAGGTGTAGGTAAAAACCTTTACACAAAAAAATTATATTTATATTGAGTATATGTTTTTATTATATAATCTAGTTATATGAATAATTTATGAAATAGATAATGACAATAAAATAAAATATCTTGAGGAATGATGTTACCTCTTCTTTGGGTAACTCCTTTTGGTTTTCCGCAAAGGGCTTCCATGGATGGATTTTTACTCAAAGGGAGGTTTATTGGTTTTTAGTATGGGTTTGAGAGATTATTTTAGCAGATAATGGTTGATAAAAAGTATCTAGAAAGGTGTAAGTATGTGGGAGAGGTGACTGCCGGCTTATTTTCCATAATGATTGGAATTCTAGTAAATCATTGAAAATGGGATTCATGAAAAACCAATTCCAAGGAATGGGTACCAAATATTTGACAAACATTTATATTGGGGGGGATATGGTCTAAATATGAACATAAAATGGATTTGGACATGTTTATTGGTCATTTGGTTCTTTAATTTTATGGTTTAGCACCTTGTTAAGCTATTTTTCCTCTTAATCGATGTAATTAATTTTAATCTTATTCAATAATATTATTGGTGGAAAAATAATTTGACCATATTAGACATTATAAATTATTATTAATCTGGATATGGAATCCAATTTACTAAATTCAAATCAAAAAAGTTAGAGAAATTATTTAATAATTAATCGCACAGACGGGACAACACTAATGGTTTTTAGTTTAAATATTTTCAAACATTTACTGTGTTTTTATATCCAAATTCTGAATTAAATTGACTCTAATGACAAAAATTATATTTATATATTTATAATTTATATAATTAAAATTTTAATAAAATTAAAAATATCACTTAACACATTAAATAGGTTTGAAAATATGCATATTTGTATGAATTTTTTTAATATTCATCATATAATGAAACATCACCTAAAAATACCAAAAAATCACGTCAACATATTTTTATATTACACTATTAAAAATAAAGAATATTTGTTAATATAAAATTTATAAAATTTACAAAAAAAAATTATTTAAAATACTACCTCAATTAAAATCTAGTAAAAGGGATTTTATTAAAATATTTATTTCTATAAAAAATATTGGGTTTGTTATTTTCATATGCATAAAAAACATATTTGATGGATATAAAAATATATTATTTAAAATATTAAATATATATTCATTAATATTGTTCCTTAATTATAATTAATTTAATTTATTATGAAAAAATTACTTTTTGGGAAAAAATTTATTCGTATATCCAATTGGTTTCCATATTTTCATTTCAAATTAATTGGTAACCAATGAAAAACTGTTATATTTTTTAAAAAATTAATTATCATAATTTTGGTAATATTATTTATAATCCCTTACTTACTATCTTTTTAATATCCTACTATAATAAATAATAATATTTTCAAAATATATAATTGTTTGGTGAAACTCTATCATGCCTGAAATGCTAGCTAGAGAAGAAAACCTCTCTGGTGTGTAACCCTACATAAAGTACTAACGCATGCATTAGAATCTATATCATTTATTGAATTTATTTAAAATATTAATTATATTTCAATTTTCTAGGATATTATATTCTCTTATGTTCTTGGTGTAAGATTTCATATATATTATCGAATAAAATGTTCTTACTTTAGAATGTTTGGGTGTTACATTCACTAAACATAATTAAATTGCATCCTAGAAATTTGAAATCTAACTTGGTAATAAAATGTTTCATATTTCCCATGATTAAATACCAAATCACGAGAAGGGTTCATAAAACATTCTCTATAAAAGATAGAATGGGATGGTCAATGTCCAGATGAATTAACATATAACTAGGAATCTAATTAGGATAACATAAGTGGAATGTTGAGATGCCTACCTGGAAGAAATGTTAAAAATTTTTGGGAGCTATTGAGATCTTCAATCACATAAAAATTATTGATAAATTGAAATTTTATGTCGTCAATGTCATAAATCCATGATGATTTAAAATACCATCGGTTCAACAAAAATTGTGGTATTAGGAATACACTTTTTTTAAGATACAATATCTATTATTGAGTAATTATTTTATTATCCAATAATATAAGGAAATATATTTATGTGATACGTACAAGTTTCATATAAATGATTCCATATTTTGGTTGTTCTGTCATTCAATTCTAACTCATCACATACTCCATGAAAAGGATATATGAAATTGCACCCTTTTTTTTGAAGCACTAAAATTTTCTTCTAATGAATCGTAAGGCCCATTAATGTGTGAAAAGTCTTTTAATTTTTATCAGAAAACAATAAAAATCCAAAATGGATAATAAATTAATCTCTAAACATATAATGATACACTACTAGGCCACCAATAATATTAATTCCTACATTTTTTAACAGAAAACAATGGCAAATTAACTAAGAAATTATGTAAGCTAGTGGGAGGTCTGAAAACCTTATCATCTTTTTGTCATGGGTTTATGTTCCATGTCTTTTCTAGAGGTTATGGGTTTTCACCAAGCGTACTATTTTTTCATTTTCTATAAAAATAACAAATATTATTGATATCATTTAAATAAGGCTAAACAAAAAATATTATTTTGAAAAAGGTTTTCAATAAAACCTCAATATATAAATACATCATCTTTTTTATTTCAACTAAGTTCCTTCAATAGTCAAAGCTATATTCAAGTCCCTTCATTGTAATTATCTATTAAAATTATTTATAATGGTTTGTAATAAAAATAGAATTATCCTAAGCCTATCCCATAGGAGTATCAAACTAGATATGCAGTAAGGCACTTTGTTATGTACCATTTTAGGGTTGAGTGATGATTGAATCAACTTGTCGAAGTTGTTACTCCTTTTTACATCTGTGCAAGACCACTTCCCCTTGTGCAATATATACAAGGATGTTTTTTTAGTAAGACACACATAATATCTACCTTAACTAAATTCTAGGATGTTATTTTATATTTATCCTTAAATTCTATGTTATGTATATGTTCTCTAATCTAGGTTTTTATAAATATAGTTCCTATTGATGATACTAAACTTCTATTGATACCAATTATATCATCCCAAACCAAGTAATCCCAGATCTTATGTCATGTTTCACTAAATTATCAAGATTATAAGGAATCATATCTAGAAGTATCGATATGGTTAGTAATATTAGTAAACAATATTCAAACATGAGTTATTTTTTATTAACAAAGAATACTAAAATTGAAATATTTTTCATTATTTAGAAAAAATCATTTTTCCCAATTATCATATGATTTCATGTTGTTCTCAGTAAACATCATAGAATCAAGGACAAATGAAACAAAATAAGGGTCATATTAAATTCTCACTTAGGGAAAAGTATTGATGAATAAATAATTAATCAATTAGCATAGTTAATATGGAAAGGTAATAACAGGAGAAACATGCAATTTAAACAATAATCTAGGAAGGAAGTGAATAAACAATATGGAACGGTAAAAAAATGAACACACATTCCATGAAATTAATAAACAGATAATGAATGTGAATTCATAGAGAGTTTCAATGAAATAATATCATGGATAATGTTAATAAATTATTTCTCAGTAAATGAACTACTTAATTATTGGAAGACATGTTTTCAAGACACATGATACCATTACCATCATGATCTGTTATCAATATAGTTTTAATATATAGATAGAAACCCATATATTCTACTTGGAATCAAACATGAAGCATTTACCACCAGATGATTTCATCTCATGAGACTATTGATGTATCGTGGGGCTTACTATAAATATTCCCCACACCATAGGTCTTACATTAACTTGTCCCAAAACCTGATGGTATTTCATTAATAGGTCCCTTTCCTGTATAGTGATCTTCCAATATTTTCCTCATATATCAAATAATCGATTTAAATAAACAACATACCTCATAAAATATCTATATTAAGTATAACATACAGATGTATCAATATTTTTCTAGTTAATCATATAAATATCTAAGTAAAAACTATGTGTAAAATGATATATAGTCTAAGAAATAATTATATCCTTTATAATTGTTAATGATAATTCGGTGAAATTAAATTTTTAATAACCATATAAAATTGAATACTTAAAGGAGACTGAAAATGTAATCAAAGATGTCAATGTCATTACTATCCTTGTCTAAATCAATCAAAACCCATATAGAGGAAGAATAAGAAAAGTATTAATACAAATATATTCCATGTGTAGTAAAATTAATGGTTGGTATCTTTGATGAAATGAAATACAATAAAAATATCATCTAACAAAAAAATAGTAAAATATCACATTTATTTTGAAAAAAACCTAAAAATATAATTTTCTCTACCAAAAACATTTGAAAAAAAATTATTTTAAAAGTGACCCTTTAAAATATCAATGGTATCATCAAATATATTATGGTTATTAAATATATAAATGTCATAAAATGTAAAAAAGATCATTCCTTTTTAATAGAAAGAGGATAGAAAAGTGAATTGTTTAGAATAAAAATAGAATATTATTTTGAAAAATTTTGTAAATGTAATGAGGTTAAAATTTTGTAAATATAGAATTTAGGAATGGTTAAAAGACATGAAATTTTTTTCAGAAAACATTTTTTTAGAAGGAAATATGTTCTCCAACTAAAGAGGGAAACAAAATCGGGATTTCATAATAAAATTATAGAACAATTTTAGGTGAAAAATAGTGTGAAAATAGTACTATAAATTGTAAATGTAAATCAATAACAATAAGAGAATAAAATTAAATGATTTATTAAAAAATTATCCAAAAATTTCTTCTGATAAAAATTCATGTGTAAACAATCCCGAACAAAATAAGATTATAAAATAAACCCCTGAAATTACCATAATGTTATTATGATAATCAAAAAAATAATAAGTTATGTTTGTAAAGTTTTAAATCCACATAAAAAAGTAATAATGAAACAATATATAGTAAAAATTTATTTCACACATAATCTAATAATATTTAAAACATAATGGAGGTAGTATAAACTAAAGAAAACGAATCGGGTTATGAAATTCATTACTAATTTGTAATTTTAAGTTAAAATTCCCTTAGATTAAATATATCAAATAGAAACTAAATATAAAATGAAGATAGAATAATTATTTACATAATATATATATATGGGAAGTAGATACACAAAAAAAAATTATGTGGGTAAAGTGGTGTATGGCTCATAGAAAGAAAAGTGAGACAAGAATCTCATACCTTGTATTTTCTTTTGGGTGAAATTCCATTAAATTCATGTATAATGGTTATAATCATGTCAATAAATTATAAAATAACGATAATAATACTTATTATATCATATATTATCTTATTATGGTATATTGTTACCTGTTTTTTAATAACCTTTTGTAATTTTCATCTTTTCTGGTCATAGTGGCATAGTTTTTAGAGTATATTTTGACTTGTTATTTTTTTCTCATTGTGTAGATAATTATTTCATCATATAATTTATGTAATCCATCATTTAATTTTCATATATATTCATTGTACATTCATTTAAAATAATCAAAATATATGGAGATAGGTAATTTAATGAACTGTTTATGAAGACAGTAGGTCGTACGTACGCAAGAAAGCTAATTCCATTTCCTTATCATGTTTAAAAGAATAATATGTAACTTATATATATTTATTTATATATTATAATTAAATAATAATATTTATTTAATATAAATCAAATAGGTTTTTTAATACCATCCTTCATACATTCCATGTATTGCATTAATTAACCACACCACTTTGAGGAGGCCATAGTCCACACTACCACAAATGATGTTAGCGAATTGCCAAAAAAATGGAATGCATAATGTTATTATATATATATAAATTAAATAATCACAAATAAATTACAAATATAATATATATCATATATAAAATAATTTTCCATCATAATGACTTACCATGATATGTGGTAAATGAAATATGAATGACATCGTTTTCTAACGCGGTATTTCTTTGTACACGAACAGTAAGATCATTACCCACTTGATGTAAGTGTGTGTATGTGGAGGAAGAAAACATAAAATATAAATAGAATTATATTTTGGATAATTCTGTTTTAATATAATCATGTAATAAGGATAATTGAAGGTGTGGAGAATGAAAATAAAATTAATAATCTTGAGGAGGGATATTGCCGCTTCTTTGGGTTTGTCTTTTTGGTTTGCACAATGGTATTATTTGGATTGATTTATACCCAATTAAAGACTTATATTTTTATTTAATGGATGTTGGTATTTTATTATAGATGATTTTTTTTTGAAATATAGCTTCAGATGTGTCTGGTAGTGGTGGGTGTGAGTTTTTTTATAGTGGGGGAGGAGTGGCATTCTTGTAAATCCTTGAAAAGGGAATTCCACCCATGGTTTTTTCCAGGAAATTTGTCTCTAATAATAGTCAAAATTATATACAAGGGATTATATTGTCAATATATCAGTATCAAATATATTTTTTACATGTTTATTTGTCATTTTGGGCATTATGTTTAAAGATTAGTTCGTTGTTAGGAAAATTTTCTTCTTAATTGATATAATTAATTTTAATCACTTTCACTAATATTTTTAGACCAAAACAAATTTTTCATTATTATAAATTATAAATTATTATAATAAAAAATATGGAATACATATTTCAAAATTTAAATCACTTAATTGGATGAAATTTATTTAAATTTTATCCCGTATGTGGGATGAAAATGCCAGGTTTCTAAGTTAATATAATGAAATGTTTGCTATGTCTTTATATCCAATTTAAATTTTCAAATGATTAAAATTACCAAAATTCAATTACTAGATTTATAGTTAATCAAATGTTACTATAAAAGAAATTAAAAAATATAATTTTACACTATAAATAAGTAAGATGAAACTGACGTTTTGAATTAAAATTCAGTTTTTTTACTGTTCTTTAAAAAACGAATCAGCAAAATGAAATAACAAAAATTAAACCAAACCTAAATTTGTAACACCCCAAGATTTCAATTTACATTATTTCTTCAAAATAATTCAATAAATTGCACTACACACAACACTGAGTTCAAGCGCACCACGACGTACCAAACTAGTCCTTCATAAGAGGATATGAATATTATTAACTAAATTTTGAACCATATATAATACTTATAATTATAGAACCCATATTATGAGTTTCTTAGAAATAACGAATAAATATATATTCATTTTTTCTGATAAATGAAGTACTTCTTTAAAAAATGAAATTTTACAGCCTTTTAATGGTGAACCCTTTTTAAATACAATATTTGAAAATTTTATATATTCAATTTGACAAAATAAAAATATTCTTTAGAATCAATACATATGAATTTTGTTTTAATAAATATTTGGTGCTTTTCTGATAACTTTCATATTTTTGTGAATAGTGAAAAATACTATATTTTAACTAAAAACAACTTTTTTAATCAAAATAAATTGTAGTCTTAAATTATAAATTTTAATGGTTTGAATGTATAAATAGATTTTATTTGTAACATTTAATCCAATGTTATTCATTGGAAAGAATTTCACTTTTAAAAGGAACATAAACAAGTACCAATATTTTGTTAGTTAATATTCATTAAAAGTGTGATTTTTGGTTTTGACAACAAAAATTAAATTTAAATTAATAAGTTCAACATATATGTTTTAAATTTGGTAAAATAGACATAATTTTTGAATTCAATGTATCGAAATTAGCTTAGGGTGAATTTTTGGTATTTTTCTAAAAACATTCAATTTTATATGTATAGTGAAAAACTCTAAGTTATAGTTTAAAACCACATTTTTCTTTAAATTATTATTTATTTTATTTAAATTTATTTTAGGTAAAAATATATACATAATAACTATATATGTTCAATGTAATTCTTTGGAGTCAGTTTATAAAATTTTTGGATATATAAAAATTTTCTTTAACTTTTTACCGTCTTTTACCCACCTATTTGGAGCATTTGAAAATTTACATAAATCATAATTTTACCACTTCTGTTAGTTGAATTTAAAAAATATGAGATACCAGGTTGATATCAGTAAGTAAAATTTGGTTCAAAAGTTGATAATAAATTTTGGTGAACAGTAACATTTTGATTTTATTTACCACAGTTAAAATATTATTGCGTAATAAAAGGGTAAAAATGATATTATAATTACCATAAAAAATGTCCTAATTATATTGGATATATATAATTATACTATAAACTATCTTAGGAATAAAATATGATTCTTTAGGTCCACCTAGATTAGATTAGGACATTTATTATTATTTAATTCAAAAAAGAGTTAAAAGTGTTAAATTCAATGTCTAATAATTATACCATTTTTAATATAGGGATAAACATAAGATAAATTCGACTATAAATATTCATTATAAAGATAAAAAGATTTCCTTCATAATGGTATTTTATTTATATTTTTTAGATATTATATAATTTAATTTATTTATGACACAACCATGAAGTAGAAATTACCTAATTAATGATATATTTAAATAATTGATATTATAAATATCCAAATAAATATAATTTGAGACTTTTTATGAATTATAATAAATTTATAGATTAATATTATATGTTAGGGTTGGTTAGATGAATTGTTTTCGAAGTAATAATGCTTTTATGAATTTAGAAAAAACAAAATACCAAATAGTGTCAAAATTGACTTAAACGACTTTTCTAAAAAAAATTATATTATTAATTGATATTATATTTCTAAAAATATATGGTTCAGCCAAAATACTTATATAATGATAGTTATATCATTAATTAATTACTTGGTTTTCACTTGGAAGTATATAGTATGTTCATTAACCATATAATATAAAAATACCAAGAGACATGGTAAGTGTCAAAATATTTAACTAAGAGTTAAATATTAAAGATAAGGTTAATATAGTGATCTAAACCTATCTAAATCATATTGGTTAAGTGGTTATCGACCCATACCCACCTTATATTTTAAATAATTTATTTTGAAGCCATTATTAAATGAAAACTAATTTATTATAAAATAATATTTTATGTTTTTTCTAAGGTGCACATCACCCCTCTTATAAAAAGGCACTTCCACTTTTCCAAATTCACACCTCCAAATACATTTGGCTCGGCCAAAACCAACCCAAATATCCTCCCAACTATCCTAACATCATATTAGAGGTCATCCATTAGTCAGAAATCCAACCTATGGATCCATGTTGATCAAATCAAAAGGAAGAACCTGAAGAAGATGAGGATAAACGTACCCTCGACCAAAGAATAGTGCAAGGTAAGGGGTTTCTTATCTCACTTTTAATTTTGTGAGATATCTATTGTTCAACACTTATTTATTTCATGTGGTGTATTTTTTACTCACATTTGATATATATTATCTTCATTCTCTTTATATTCATGATATTCTATGATTCCATTGGAGGTTATTGATTATTGTTCATACGACTAGATTGATTCATTTGGTGGTATGGGACACTTTGATTATTAGGAATACCTTTTTAATGATACCTTTATAATTTTTGGTAATTTTAAAAGATTTCATGAATAATGGGTATTTCTCTCAAAGCATTTTCCAGATCATTTTCATCTATGTCAACATACTTTAATGGATTTTAAACTTGGTGGAAGATGATTAATTATGATGCAAATCTTCCATATTGTATTGAATGTTTTATGATATTATTGAATATGGATGTATTATTTTTATTCCATTAATGGTTTATGGATAATGTATTGACATTTCATATTATATTTCTAATATGAATTTTTATGTTATATTTCACCCATTTCTTATGATGAATGTATTTTCCTAGTATGTCCCCTGTTGGGGATCGGTAAAAGTATGCCCTCCAGGTTGGGGTTCCGTTACAACAGACCCTCCAGGTTGGAGTCTAGTTACAGAGGCTCTCTAGGTTGGAGTCCGGTTACAGAGGCTCTCTAGGATAGATTCTGGTTACAGAGGTTCTCTGGGTTTGGGTCCGGTTATAGTTAACCCATAGGTCATAGCATGAGGACTATACACAGAAATTAAAGTCTGGTACTATAAATTGACTCAATATGGATTTTAGTTATTACATGTGATTATTCAACTAGTAGAATATCCATTTGCATGTTTATATGGCAATAATTTATTTATTGTTTCCATATGATGTTAAAGTTTTTATTTAAAAGGATATTTTTTTATTAAACATCTTTCCTTAAAATTTTATAGCTTCCTCTAAATTATTTACACTTACTGAGCATATGAGCTCACCCCTTTCTTATGTTTTATTTTCCAAAGATCCCAAGAAGTGTTTTATTTTTGAGATGCAGGTTTAAGATAATGGAACAATTGCATTCTCAAAGGTTTTTTTGTGTTGTATGCTAGAAAGTGTAATGTATCGTTCATGTATGTAATCTATTTTCCAAGACTGATAAAATGATCAGTCGTTTAGGACTTGATTCATTTTAATCATGCCAATGTATTAAAATAATGAAAAAACTCTGGGAATCTAGGGACAGAGCATTACAGTTGGTATCAGAGGAATTTTATCAATAACCCAGGAAACTATATTTTGATAAACTCTAATTAGAGAACATTACCATAAGATATTTATTTAGGATTAGTATAGAAGAATTTCCTTGAATTTTGGTAATGTTGAGATTTTGTGAGTTTTTTTGAAAATAAATCTCTGTTTGGATACGAGAAGGTTGAAGAGGCTCGGGCACAAATGTACCTAAGAGTAAAACTTGAAAACACCGCTTTGAGATAAACTCGAACGGGAACTGGTGCACGACAACGGGCCTTGTAGTACTCTTGGTTACAACTCTCCCGGGGGTTATTCTTAGGATAATTATCACATTCATTACTAATAATTATGAAGGATTTATGAGTCTATACTTCCTCAAATAAAATATTTTTAGGTTTATGGATTATATCCATAAACTGTTCAATTTACATTAGGTAATTTACATGTTTTGAATTTTTCATTTCAATTGATAAACTGACCGAGTGTATGCCATAGTAAAGAAATGATGCCTAGTATAAGGAATGTGAACTCCAACAATACGTATGTTCCAAAGATTAAGAAGGATCATATCTTTCACAGTATTAAGCCATCATTTAGAAGGGAAATAGTCTCCCTTGTATTCTCAGCATATGAAGAAATAATATCATTTGTTAATAAGATAAGTAAAGAATTCTCTGAGATCTATGGTTTTGAAGGGAATCATGAGAATAAAAGGAAGTAAGAAAGAAAGATGGAAAAAGGGAAGAGGGAAAAGAAGGATTTTCCTATATGTGATAACTTGGGAATGAATCCCCTTGGTAAATACATGAATGAAATGTGAGTTTGTTATAAGTATGGAGAAAATGGAAACCAAGTACGTGATTTCTAGGGTAAGAAAAATGTTTTAAATGTCAAATTCTTCATCTACAAGGCGTTGGGACACAATGTGACTCAATGCCCCAATTATCAGATTATACCGTAAATGATGCTATTGGATAATAACCAAGTTATGATACTACCTCAGATGAAGATAAATGACTAGTGTTCTTATGTTTTTATTATATAATTATTTCATTTGACTGTTGATTTAACAATATACGAGTTATATGAATTATGATGATAAATAAGGATTGTTCAACAATACTATTGTATTAAGTATTTGAGATTATATGGTTCTAAGAAAAGTGAATTAATAGTAAGATACTAATTTTGGAAAATATATCATTGATGGAAAGGTAATCCTTAATATAGTCCTGATAATGAGGTAGTGATTTTGGGATAAGAGACGGTTGACTTGGATAAATAATATTAGATATTCTTGCCGCCTTTGGAACTGATTAAATTTTTTTATTTCATCATTATTGGAATATTCAAAATTTTTGGATATAAAGATTATATCTAGTATTTTATAAAAAATAAGGGAGCATGAATGTAATTAATAAGTATTTATGGTAATTTAAGGTGTTAAAATGTTTTAAAATAATACATTATGAATGTGTTCACATGTTATTACGTGGAAAAAAAGGATCTTCATTGAGTTTAACTTCCTTATAAATTTTGGACTCTGAGATTCGATAGAAGTATTTTGAATAAGTCTAATGGTTGGAATGGATTATGTTTGAAATTGGATAATATTTTTAAGGTTATTTTATGATTTTTATAAAAAGGACAACACACAGACCGTGTGACAACTCGTCGTGTCAGATAAAGATGTGGGATTCGAACCAACAACCATAGTAAAATTAAGATTTATCGCCTACCATTGGACTACATCAAGTCCATAGAAGGTATAATGTTGTTTCTTTTTAAAAGGATCTGAGAGGTGAATTATAAATTCATTTTTTTGTAACCCTATAAGAATAGTGTAAATAGAATATTTTTTAAGTTCTACTATCATTTGGTGTTTAAGATGATTTTGTGGTAGAAATTAGTATAAGGATGGAACTCTATATATCAATCATTTTTTTCTTCTATTATTATAAACAAAAAATAATTCTTAATCTTTATGTAAGGTATCTTAAAACTAAAAATGTGTTATCTTAATACCTTATGTTTTTTTGAATCGATGATTTTTTAAATCATCCTATATTGATTGCTTTGAGGCCGTCAATTCTACAATTTATTGTGACTGAAGACCTCAATCACTCCCTATAAATATTTACGTTCTTCCTCCAATTAAGTTTCTTTAATTTCCACCATTTTTCTCCAAATAGAGATCATAATTTGGTGGTGCCTTTTTTATTTCCCTTTTCTTCTTATTAAGAATAAATTTTATTAACCCAATATCCGATGTGGGTTTTCCCACAATGGTATTTTTTATTTTCAACCATTTATTTTTGAAAAAAAACTTATAATTGCGAGGAATCCATTTATTGATAGAGGGAAGAATGTTACACCCCATGAATTCATAGAATGTTATTTCTACAATGTAATTCAATAACTTTCACTACACACAACACTGAGTTCAAGCGCACCACGACTTACCAAACTAATCATTAAAAAGTGGTTATGAATAGTATTAACTGAAATTTGAACTTTGTATAATCCATATAATTTTAGAATCAATATTATGAGTTTCTTATACATAATGAAAAAACAAATTAATTTTTTTTTCAGATAAAAGAAGATTTTTTCAAATGCAATTTTTCCGCCTTTTAATGGAAAACCCTTTTTAAATATAATATTTGAAACTTTTATATATTCAAATTGAAAATATAGTCATATTATTTAGAATTATAGCATATGATTTAGTTTCAATAAATATTTGGTGTTTTCGGATAACTTTCATATTTGGGTGAAAAGTGAAAAATACTATATTTTAACTGAAAAAAACATATGTAATCAAAATAATTTCTGTTCTTGAATTATAAATTTTAATGGTTTGGATGTATAAATAGATTATATTTTTACCATTTAATCCAATTTTATTCATGGGAAATAATTTCACTTTGAAATTGAACATAAACAAGTATCAATCTTTTGTTAATTATAATTACATAAAAACACTCTATTTGGCATGGACAACGGGAATTAATTTTATATTAATAAAAAATTTCTATGATTTTAATTTGAAAAAATAGACATTGTTTTTTAATTCAGATTATCAAAATTAGATTAGGGTGAATTTTTGGCATTTTTCTGAAAACATTCAATTTTTTATGAATAGTGAAAACACTAAGTTATAGTTTAACAAAGAATTTTTATTTAAATAATTATTTATTTTATTTGAATTTATATTAGGTAAAAATAGATCCATAATACCTATATAAGTTACATGTAATTCATTAGAGTAAGTTTATAATAATTTTCAATATATAAAAATTTTATTGAACTTTTTCCCGTCTTATACCCACCTGCTATGAGCATTTGCAAATTTACATAAAACATTATTTTACCACTTATGTGAGTTGAATTTCAAAATTCTGAGACACACGGTTGATATTAGTATGTAAAATTTGGTTCAATAAGATGAATTTTTTTTGTTAATAGCAACTTTTTACTTTTATTTACCACGGTATAAAGTAAATTGTGCAATTAAGGGTAAATATTATATTATTATTACCCAAACACATGTCTTATTTCTATTAGATAAGTGTAATTCGGTTAAAACCAACCATAGTAATAAAATATGATCCTTTAGGTCGACTTAGATTAGATTTGGACATATATTATTATTTAATAGAAAGAAGAGTTAAAAGTGTTAAATTCACTGTTTAATTACTAAACGATTTTTAATATAGGGTTACACATTAGATAAATTTGACTATAAATCTTACATAGACATATAAAAAGATTTACTACATAATGGTATTTTATTTATATTTTTTAGACATTATATAATTTATTTTATTTTAGAAACAATAATGATGCAGTAATTCCCTATTTAATGATATATTAAAATACTTGATATTATAAATATCCAAATAAATAAAATTTTATATTTTTTGTGACTTACACTAATTTTATAGGTTAATATGGAATTTTAGGGTTTGTTAGAATTTTTTTTTGATGTAATAATTCTATTATGAATTTATAAAAAACATAATACCAAATATTGTCAAAATTGACATTAATGACTTTTTAAAACAAATATTATATTATTTATTGATATTCTATTCCTAAAAATCTATGGTTTGGCTAAAATATTTATATAATGATAGGTGTGTCATTAATGAGTCACTTGGGGTTCTTTTGGAAGTACATAGTATGTTTATTAAACATATAATATAAAAATACAGAGAGAAATGATAAATGAAAAAATATTTAACTATGAGTTAAATCTAAAAGATAATGTTAATATAGTGATCCAATCCTATATAAAACCAACACGTTGTGTGGTTTTCAACCCATACCCACCTTATCCTTCAAATAAATCATTTTTAGGAAATTATAAGCATAAAATGAATTTATTATAAAATAATATTTTAGGTTTTTCCTAAGGTGCCCCTCAACCCTCTTATAAAAGGCCACTTCCCCTTCTCTCAAATTCACACCTCCAAATCCATTTGGCTCGGCCGATATAACTACCCAAAATTTTATGAGAAATATTCTTTTTAATTTATTTAATATCTTGTGTTGTACGCTGCACCAAGATTATCATGCGCTATACGCAACACCGTATTAGCTTGTAGTATATGCAACGCTATTCTTGGATTGTGTTACACACAATTTCAAGTTCATTGGATAATAGTCATTGTACGCAACATTGAGTGTATATATATATATATTAAATGTATAAATGAAATATGGTTGGATTCTATTATACGAAACAAGGAAAGAGTTTTGCACAACACGCAACCCTGACTTGGATTTCATTACACGCAATCATGACCTTTCTCAATAGTGTGTGTTGTACGCAATACTGGGATTCACTAAATAATAATATATTGTTATAATATTATTATAAACTAGCCTTTATGAATATTATTAACAAATTTTTTAATATTATATCATTATTAGTCATCTTACACAATTTCTAGGCCATCGTGTGAGAACAAAATAAATTTTTCGAGTAAAATAAATATTTTTTAAAAAATGTAGTTTTGCTGCCTTTTGATGGCGCACCAACATTAAATCTACTTTTTGACATGTTTATAAGTTAAATTTGGAAAAATAAAATACCTTTTTTGAATCAGGATATAAAAATTTACATTAAATAAAATTTTCATATTATTTTGATAACTTTCATATTTTAATGAATAGTAAAAACACGCTATATTTTAATTAAAAACATGTTTTTTCATCGAAATAAATTATATGGTTAAATTATAATATTTAATGGTTTTAAATTATTAATAGAATATTTTTTAACATTTAATATAATTTAAATCACTATCATTGATTTTACATTGAATTTGTAGGTTAAATCAATTCAGTCTTTTTCAATGTTTTAAAAAAAACCCGTTTTCTTTCAAAAAACTGGATTAATTTTAACTTAATTTCTGCAACTTCTCTGTATTTAATTTATTAAAATGGATTCCAAATCTGGAATCAGTGTATCCAAATTATGTTAATAGGCTACTTTTTATTTTTGGGAATTATGAATAGTAACTATGGTAAATTTTATTTACCATAGTTAATGGTAAATCAGGTAATTAAGGGTAAATATATTCTTATAAAATTACCCTAACACATTCCAAAACTATATTGGATGAATAAAATTCGACCCATATCACATAAGGTTCTGAATAGAAAAATTTCATGGACTTTTGGCCATGAAAATGACATAATTATTAATAAAACCAAAGAAAGTGACAATATGTCACTCTCTAAAATCTTATAAGTATAATAATTTTAATATAGTGATAAACTTCATGAAATTTCAAACATTAATAGTCTCCAGAAATTTAATAAAATTATGTACATCATGTAAATTTATTTTGAATTTTTAGTGATTAAATAATTATTATTAAAGGTGACACAACAGTGATGTTGAAATTATTTTATTGATTGAAATATCAAATAAATATTTTTTAAAATATAAAAATAAATATTATATAAAATATTTAATATTATCGATGAATTTTCTAGATAAATATGACATGTTATGAAGCTATTAAATATTTTATTTCAAACATATCTTCTGTGAAAATTTTATTTAAATTTAAGTAAATGAATAGTATCAAAATTGACACAATTGTTATTTTATAAAAATAAAAAATTATAAAATTATTTAAAAATCACAAAAATATTAAGAAATTAAATCAAAATTTATATGGTCTAAAATTTCATAAATTATCTAATTACGGAGAATTCACAACACATAAGTAATTATTTATAACAATTTAAAATTGAGAATCTTATTACCACAAATAAAGTTAAATAGATTCAAAAAGGATAAATAAAGTTGATAATGTTTAAAAGAAATTATCAACATATCTAAATTTTATTGGTTGATGAGATTACAACCCTATATCATCTAATATTAAAATTTGAGTCAGTTTTTTAGGTTTTTTATGCCGGGTTTCAATTTATTAAAAATTAATATTTCTTATTTTTTCAATGGTGCCCCTCTCCTCCTTTATAAAAAGGGCACCCCTTCACACTTCTCCTCACACCCATTTGAGCATTGAATCTCAGCCAAAACCTACCCATTTCCCTTCTAAACTAATATAGAAAGATTTTATAGGTCTTTTTCTTCTTCAAAGACCAATTTTAGTGCCCTAAGTGCAGGTTTCCAAGAGGCGTTTCAAAGAAGAGGTAATATTTGTTACCGATTCTTTCAAATTTATTTCTTCTTCTACTTCCCCTTCTTTAGTTTTTTAATTATGAAGTAATAACATCAGTATCACTAATATACTGATATTTAATTATAAATATGAAAAAACCCTATTCCACCATCTATCCATCCTATGGAAAACAAAATCACCGCGCGTACGTACGTACAGAATACCATCTCCATGCCTTGGTGTAATCTGTTTTCCACCACCACCTTACTTGGATGGGTATAATGGTGTAAATAATAACTATATGTGATTATTTTAAAGTGATATTGATTCTGAAATAGTATACATACACCTCAATACAATTCCACGATCATGGGAACGATATCATCGCTCGTGCATACGTACGGACTACCGTCTCCACGAACGTGATGAGATTCATTCTTCTTGTTAACCAATCATGAATGATTATAAAGTATATATAATGAATAATAATGAAATATATGACATAATAATTCAACTCTATTTATGTATATATATATATATATATATATATTTATGTCATCTATTTAATTCCATTCAATTTAATAAGGATATGAAAACATTGTTCATGCCTACATACGGCCTACCGTCTCCATGAATAGTTTATTTAATTACATTTATAAATCGATCATATATATGTATATGATGAATATTTATTATATATAAACCATGTTTTACATTTTTAAATTATTGAAATCAGGATATAAGTAATAATATCAAGAACAACAAGTCAAAACACGTACGATAAATGAAACGATTTTACCCAAAACGCTGCTTTAACATTGATTTACAAAAGAACGGGTAATATAAAGTCATAAGTGAACCAAATATGATATCATAATAATTAATATGATTCTATAATAAGTCAATGACATTATTTAAATCATTATAAAAGAGGTTCGGATATGTATTAAGCATATCAGACCTAAGCTAAGGGATATTGTTTCAATCTCAATTGTTTTCTTTCCGATATTTCTTATACATAATTATTTACTAGAGTTATATTTATCAGCCATGTACAAGTATTATAAATTTTTTTTCATGTATGTTTAATGTCCTTTTTACCAATTTTTTTCTTTTACTACATTGTATGTAAGGAATTTATTTTTGTTTACCATACGAGGTACTTTTTGACTTTTCCGGAAAAAGTATGAGAAGAATGTTTTTTTAATTTACACGGCATGAATGTATTTTTACGGTTTCATAAGGCCTTATTTTCATGAAGCTTAGTCTACAATATTTGATGACTATTTTCAAAAAAATCCTTTTCTTTTAAATATTGAATGACATTTTGTGAAAAGAAAATAATTTTCAGGAAGAAAGGATATTTTTCTCAAGAATTCATTTCAAGTGATTTATCAAAACCATTTTCCATCTAATATGACATTATTTCATATGTGTATGTTTCAGGTATAATGTCTCTAGGATTTATATGTTTTCACTTTTCTTATGATGAAATGATATCCATTTTTTTGATATGGATTATGTTATGATGGAATGATGTTTATGAAACCCAATTTATTCTTTGGGTTATGACAAATGATTTATGATTGTTTTGTGGCTCACGTAAGAATGATTTCAATATGGGATGGCTGGGACCTATAACTCCCTCTAATGAATTGTTTAAAGATTTATATCTCATGAGATAGATATTGCTGGAACGGAAAGATAATCTGGTTCAGTAATACAGGGCTAGAACGGAAAATAAACCCGATTCAGTAAGGGACTTTGTGCACTATGATGGTCTTGGCAGAAATGTCATGGCTACTCTGGAAATCATACTATGATCTTAATGGTTTCCCACAAATACATGTTTTATTCCCATATTATTTTATCATGATTTATGTTATATTATGATCTATACCTTATGTACTTCCTTGTTTTATGTCGTCTCTCAATATTTTGATGTTTAAACATTATGTTCATGTTTTTAAGTTAAAATGTATATGGTATGTTTTATTTTATCCCTTATTACCCCTAATGAGCATTTGAGATTACCTTTTATATGTTTTCTTTTCCCCAGGATATACAGAAAGGTTTTAGGTAAGAAAACAATTGGGGAAGATCTTTATGGGAGATGTTGAATATCTTTCACCATGATTAGAAGATTACGTTCAAAGTTTCCAAGTACAATAAACTATTACGATCCTTGAGTTGTTTTTTTCATGAATTATGCATTCCACAAAATTATTGTAATTTCCATGTACATCAACCTATGGGTCTCTACTATTGCTATCAGAGGAAAGGTTTAGTTAACCTTTGGAAACTAGGATGTGAAAACTTTAGTGAGATCCCTACAGATATTTCTAATGTATGTCTAGGAATGTCCCTAACGTTAAGTATAAGTATAAGTTATAGTCCTAGAATTACAGAAACAATATTAGAATTAAACTTAAGATGTAAGATATTAAAGTCACACCCTATTTGTTATGTTGTTTTTCTAGTATGAATTTTTTCTCTCACACTATTCTTTTTGGGTTTTAGAAAATGGATGGAAACATGAGGATTCACGACAATGGAGGATATGATGGACAATGGAATGATATTCATCATGGGATAGCAAATGAAATGGAATTTTGAAGGCAAAAAATTGTTATTATGTATAATCAGCAATCTCATAATATGATCAATAATCTCAACTTTGGTGACATTCCTGACTCAGCTAATAAGAGAAAGATGGAGTTTCATGATGATCATAGAGGAAAGAATGTTCAATTTCCTTCATGTAAGCCAAGTGGGAAGATGCATCAAGTGGAATGTTTTAAAGGAACAGTAATATGATTTGGGTGTGGAAAAGAAGGACACAAAGCCATCAATTACAAAGGAAAAGGTCCAGTTAACACCGTGGAAAAGGATAATGGTATTGCTAAGACATCAACAATGGTTAAATGTTTTAAATGTGGAAAGTACAGGAATTATGAAAACCAATTCCCTAACTAAAAATCACATGAAGAGAACCATCATGGTTGTATGGGATGTATTTATGTTGATAATTTTGGAGACACTACAAATGGTATATGAGATGAAATAAGTGTTGAGGAATACAATGATGAAACTTGGTCAATGGTTTAAGATGGTAATGGAATGATTCATGTTTATCAAGTCTTATGTTGTATATGTAATGGTAATATGGAATAAAGACACATCTAATGATTGTTACACTATTGTTTTTTCTATGTAATTGATAGTATATGTTGAATGGTACCAGTAATGATGAATGGTTATTCAAATATCTTTGTAAAGTAGATAATATGCGTATAATGAAGGGATAAAGAGAAAATAATATGTATGATAGTAATCATGAGCTCATGACTAATATAATAACAAAGTGATATCATGGTTTGAGTATATATAAATTTTGGAATTTTGGTATATGGAAAGAGTTAACTTTTTACACCATTCATGTTTTTACTAAGTTTCAAAGGATATTAATTTTTCAATAGAATAAATGAATAAGGTATTCACATGTTTGGAATGCGAACAAAAAGATATATTGTATGATATATGGGGGATAAATGATGTTATTCGCATGCTTATTAGATGACATTTCTAGTAATTATTTTCTTTATACTATGATCTTGGACATAAGTATTTTGGATAAGCCTAAATATTGGAATGGATTATGTTGGACATAAATTAGTATTGTCTAAGGCTACAACTTTTTTCAACATTATTGATGATATGTTATAATAATGTAGTTTTAGAAAAAGGACAACCTGCAGGATGGGCGACAACCCATCGCGTCAGACAAGGTTGCGGGAATCGAACCCACAACCGAAGTGCGACAGGCTTTTATTGCATACAAGTATCCTACAAGAAGTCCCTAGTTAGTATAAATTAGTTTTAATTTATTATGTGGTATGATATATGAAGTGTAAGTCCATTTTAGGAACCATATACAATGAATCTCACAATAGATGGGCTTAGGTATATTTAATAACTTTTTCCAAGTTTTGTTTGAAACAGATGGAATGACCTATCATTCTGTCGCATGATCTACTAACACTTCACAAATGACAAATTCAACTTCATTTCTTTAAGAGATGAAGTGGAAATTGTTAATGGAACGAACAATAGTGAGATTGTACCAAAATCATGCAACTATTTATTTTAATTCATCAAATTTAGGGAAATGATCTTGAATACCATAAAAAATTGTTGACCTAGTGCCCTCATATCCAATGAATCAGATGGTACCTTAGATCATCACAAATTTATGGCTTCGTGGTTGTTGGATTTTTCATAGCCATGTTCTCTTCCACTCTCCATTAGAACTTGATGGTTAGATATATCATTCATATCCATATTTTCACCTATGTTCTTCTACGTGGAAACCTAGTGATTAGATAATTTGGGTAACCATTACATTTTAGTTTTTAATGTTCATTTTTGGTATTCCTTTTTATAATGTGGGTTTCTATGAAAGAACCTTTCAAGTAGAAACCCATTTATAACCCCGTCGAATTTTGAAGGAGAAATTCATTTTAAGGGGTGTAGAATGTAACAACCTGAGATTTTATGAGAAGTGTTACTTTTAATTTATTCTATGTCTTGTGTTGTATGCTACACCAAGATACTCTTGAGATATACGCAACACCATAATAACTTGCAGTATATGCAACACTATTCTTGGATTGTGTTACACGCAATTTCATGTCGGTTTGATAATAGTCATTCTACACAACATTGAGTTAATATATATATAAATATATTAAAAGTATAAATGAAATATGGTTGTACTCTATTATACGAAACAACAAAGGAGTCTTCCACAACATGCAACCCTGACTTGGCTTGCATTACACGCAATCATGACCTTTCTCGATAACGTCTGTTGTACTCAATATCGGGTTTCACTAAATAATGATATATTATTATAATATTATTATGAACTAGCCATTATGAATAGTATTAACTACATTTTGAATGTTATAATATTATTATTCATCTTACACGTTTTCTAGAACACCATGTGACAACAAAATAAATTTTTTGAGTAAAATAAATATTTTTTAAAAAAAAGCAGTTTTGCCGCCTTTTGATGGTGCACCAACATTAAATCTAATTTTTGACATTTTTATTAGTTAAATTTGAAAAAATAAAATACTTATTTGGAATCAGGATGTAAAAATTTATTTCAAATAAAATTTTCATATTATTCTGATAACATTCATATTTTAATGAATCGTAAAAGCACGATATATTTTAATTAAAAACAAATTTTTTCATCTCAATAGTGTATATGGTCAAATTATAGTATTTAATGGTTTTTAAGTATTAATAGAATATATTTTTACTATTTAATATAATCTATGTCATTAGAATTGATTTTACATTGAATTCTTAGGTTAAATCAATTGAGTATTTTGCAATGTTTTAAACAAAAACCTATTTTCATTCAACAATGGGATTAATTTTAATTTAATTTACGAAAATTTTTTGTATTGAATTTAAAATAATGGATTCCATATTTGGAATCAGTGGGTCCAAATTATTTTAATATGCTACATTTTATTTTTTGGAATTATGAATAGTAACTATTGTAAATTTGATTTACCATAGTTAAAGGTAAATCGGGTAATTAAGGGTAAAAATATTATTATAAAATTACTATAACACATAAAAAATACTCTATTGGATGAATAAAAGCCGAACCATATCACATAAGGGTCATAATAGATTTATTTCATTGACTTTTGACCATGAAAATGACATAATTATTATTTAAACCAAAGTAAGTTACAATTTGTCACTCTCTTAAATTTTATAAGTATAATAATTTTAATATAGTGATAAACTTCATGAATTTTCAAAAATGAATATTCTACAGAAAGATAATAAAATTATCTACATCATGAGAATTTATTTAGGATTTTTAGGGATTAAATAATTATCATTAAAGGTGACACATCAGTGATGTTGAAATTATTTTATTGATTGAAATATCAAATAAATGGTTTTAAAAATATTAAAATAATTATTATATGAAATATTTGATGTTATCAATGAATTTTATAAATAAATATGACATGTTATAAAACTATTAAATATTTTATTTCGAAAATATCTTCTGTGCGTATTTTATTTAAATTCAATTAAATGAATAGTATCAAAATTGACACAATTGTTATTTTATAAAAATATCATAATATAAAATTGTTTAAAAATCACAAAAATTTAAAAAAAAAATTAAATTAAAATTTATATATTAAAAAATGTCATGAATTATCCAATTATGGACAATTTACAACACATATGTAATTATTTATAACAATTTAAAATTTAGAATCTTATTACCACAAATAAAGTTAAATAGATTAAATAAGGATAAATGAAGTTGATAATGATTGAAATAAATTCTAAACTTGTCTATATATTATTGGATGATGAGATTAAAACCCTATCTCTTCTAATATTCCAATATGAGTCATTTTTTGTGGTTTTTTATGTGGGGTTTCAATTTATTATAAATTAATATTTCTTATGTTTCCAAAGGTTCCCCTCTCCTCCCTTATAAAAAGGGCACCCCTTCCCACTTCTTCTCACACCCATTTGAGGATTGAAGCTCGGCCAAACCCTACCAATTTCCATTCTCAACTTCCCTAGAAATATTTTAGAGGTCCTGGTCTTCTTCAAAGTATATTTTTAATGCCCTAAGAGGAGGTTTCAATGAGTCGTGTCGAAGAAAAGGTAATATCTGTCACTGATTCTTTCAAATTTATTTCTTCTTCTACATCCTCTTATTTAGTTTCTTAATTATGAAGTAATAGAATCAGAATAACTCATATACTGATATGTTATTATAAATATTAAACAAACCTATTCCACCTTCTATCCATCCTACGGAAAATGAAATCACCGCGCGTGCGTACGTACGGAATACCGTCTCCACGCCGTGGTGTAATCTGTTTTCCACCTCCACCGTACCTGGATGGGTATAATGGCGTAAATAATAACAATATGTGATTATTGTAATGTGATATTGATTCTGAAATAGTATATATACACTTCAATACAATTCCATGATCATGGGAATGATATCATCGCTCGTGCGTATGTACGGACTACCGTCTCCACGAACACGATGAGATTCATTTTTCATGTTAACCATTCATGAATGATTATAAAGCATATATAATTAATAATAATGAAATATATGACATAATAATGCTACTGGATTTATGTATATATGTGTATGTCATCTATTTAATTCCTTTTAATTCAATAAAAAATGAAAACTACATTCATGCGTACGTACGACCTACCGTCTCCATGAACGGTGTATTTAATTCCATTTATCAATCTATAATATATATGTATATGGTAAATATTTATTATATATAAACCATTTTTTACATTCTCAAATTAAGGAATTCAGGATATAAGTAATAATATCAAGAAAAACAAGTTGAAACACGTACAACAAATGAAACGATTTTACCCAAAACGCTACTTTATCATGGATTTACAAAAGAACGGGTAATATAAAGCCATAAGTGAACCATATATTATATGATAACAATGAATATGATTCTTTAATAAGTAAATTAAATTATTTAAATAATTATACATTATTTTTTGATATGTACGAAGCATATCGGATCTAAGGTAAAGGATAATGTTGCAATCTCAGTTGTTTTCTATCCGAGATTGGTTATACGTAAGTATTTAATGGGGATATATTTACCATCCTTGATAAAGATTTATAAAAATGTTTTCATGAATGTTTAATGTACTTTTTACACATTTTTTACTTTTACTACATTGTATGTAAGGAATCTTTTTTTTGTTTACCATACGAGGTAATTTTTTACGTTTCCGGAAAAAGTAAGAGAAGAATTTTTTTTTTCTTATACGGCATGAACAGATTTTTTTGGTTTCATAATGCCTTATTTTCATGAAGCTTAATCTACACGATTTCTTGAATATTTTCATCAAAATTCTTTTCCTTTAAAATTGAATGGATTTTTGTGAAAAGAAAATGATTTTCAAGATGAAATGATATTTTCCTCAAGAATTCATTTCAAGTGCTTTATCAAAACCATTTTCCATCTAAGATGACATTATTTTGTATGTGTATGTTTCAGGTATAATGTCTCTATGATTTATATGGTTTCACTTTTCTTATTATGAAATGATATCCATTTTTTTTATATGGATTATGTTTTGATGGAATGATGTTTTTTAAACCCAATTTATTCTTTGGTTTATGATAAATGATTTATGATTGTTCTGTGGCACACGTAAAAATGACTCCAATATGTGATGGGTGGGACATATATCTCCCTCTAATGCATTGGTTAAGGATTTATATCTCATGAGATAGACATGGCTGGAATGGAAAGAGAATACGGTTCAATAATACAGGGCTGGAACGGCATGTAAACCCGGTTCAGTAAGGGACTTTGTCCATTATGATGGTCTTGGCAGAAAAACCTTGGCTACTATGGAAATCATACTAAGTGATTAATGGTTTTCCACAAATACATGTTTTATTCCCATGCTATTTTATCATGATTTATGTTCCATTATGATCGATTCCTTATGTACTTCCATGTTTTATGTCGTTGCTCAAAATTTTGATTTTTAACCATTATGTTCATGTTTTTATGTTCAAATGTATACGGTATGTTTTATTTTATCCATGCTTACCCTTATTGTGCATTTGAGCTCACCCTTTATATGTTTTCTTTTCACCAGAATATACAGAATGGTTTTAGGTAAGAAAACAAAAGGGGAATATCTTTATGGGAGATATTGAAGATCTTTCACCATGATTAGAAGACTATGTTCTGTGTTTCCAAAGACATAAACTATTACAATCCTTTAGTGTTTTTTTGTCATGTTTTAAGTATTCCAAAAAAGTATTATAATGTCCATGTACGTCATGTTATGGGTCCCTACTGTTGGTATCAGAGGAATGTTTTAGTTAACATTTGGAAACTAGGATGCGAAAACTTTAGTGAGATCTCAAGAGATATTTCTAAGGTATGTCTAGGGATGCCCCAATGGTTAAGTATAAGTATAGGTTATAGTCCTAGAATTACAGAAACCATATTAGAATTAAACCTAAGATGTTAGATATTGAAGGCACTCCCTATTTATTATGCTGTTTTCTGAGCATGATTTTTAGGTCTCACACTATTCTTTTTGGGTTTTAGAAAATGGCTAGAAATATGAGGATTCACAATAATGGAGGATATGATGGAAAATGGAATGATAGTATTCATGAGATACCAAATGAAATGGAATTTGGAAGGTGAAACATAATTATTAATCCTAATCAGAAATATCATAATATGATAAATAATATCAACTTTGGTAAGATTCATGACTCAGGTAATAATATAAAGATGGAGTTTCATGATGATCACAGAGGAACGAAAGTTCAATTTCCCTCATGTAAGTCATGTGGTAAGATGCATCAAGGGGAAAGTTTCAATGGAATTGGAAGATGCTTTGGGTGTTGAAAAGAATGACACAAGGCCAGTAATTGCAAAGGAAAAGGTTCAGTTAACACCATGAACAAGGATAATGGTATTTCTAAGACATCAACAATGGTTAAAATTTTTAATTGTGGAATGTACGGGCATTATTCAAACCAATGCCCTGAGGGAAAATCTCATGAAGAGAACCATCATGGTCGTATGGGTATTATTTATGTTGATGATGATAAAGAGACTACAATTGGTATATAATATGAAAGAAGTGTTGAGGAATACAATGATGAAGCTCGGTCTATGGATTAAGAAGGTAATGGAATGATTTATGTTTATCAAGAGTTATGTTGTATAGGTAATGGTACTATTGAATAACGACACATCTAAGGATTGTTAAACTTTTTTTCCTATGTATTTGATAGTATATGATAAATGGTACCAGTAACCATGAAAGGATATTCGAATATTTATGGAAAGTATATTATATATGCATAATGAAGGGATAAGGGGAAAATAATATGTATGATAGTAATCATGATTTCACGACTAATATAATAAAAAAGTGATATCATGGTTTGAGTACATAAAAATTTTGGGATTTTTGTATATGGAAAGAGTTAACTTTTGACACCATTCATGTTTTCACTGTGGTTCAATGGGTATTAATTTTTCAATAGAATACATGATTAAGGTATTCACATGTTTGGAATGTGACCAGCAAGATATATCGTATGATATATGGGGGATAAATGATGGTATTCACATGCTCGGTAGATGACATTTCTAGTAATTGTTTTCTTTATACTATGATCTTGGACATAAGTATTTTGGATAAGCCTACAGATTGGAATGGTTTATATTGGACATAATTTAGTATTTTTTAAGGATAAAACTTTTTTTAGTATTACTTATGGGATGTTGTAAAAATGCAATTTTTGAAAAAGGACAACCTGCATGATGGGCGATACCTCGTCGCGTCGGACAAGGTTGTGGGATTCTAACCCACAGCTGATGTGCTACCGGCCATTATCACATACCAATGGACTATAGGAAGTCCCTTTTAAGTATAAAATAGTTTTAATTTATTAAGTTGTATGATATATGAAGTCTAAGTCCATTTTAGGAACCATATACGATTAATCTCAATATAGATGGACTTAGCTATATTTAATAACTTTTTCTAACCTTTTGTTTGAGACAGATGGAATGACCTATCATTCTATCACATGATCTACTAACACTCCACGAATGACAAATTCAACTTTATTTCATTAAGAGATGAAGTTGAAATTGTTCAAGGCATGAACAACAGTGAGATTGTACCAAAATCATGTAAGTATTTCTTTTAATTCATCAACATTAGGGAAATTATCTTGAAAACCAAACAAAAATGTTGTCCTAGTGCCCTCATATCTGATGAATCAGATTGTACCTTAGATCATCAAAAATTTATGGCATTGTGATTGTTGTCTTTTTCATATCCATGTCCTCTACCACTCTCCATCAGAACTTGATGGTTACATTTATCATCTATATCCATATTTTCACCTATGTTCTTCTATGTGGAAACCCAATGATTAGTTTATTTGGGTAACCATTCCATTTAATAATTTAGATTTTAATGTTCAGTTTTGGTTTTCTTTTTTACGATGTGGGTTTCTATGAAAGAATCTTTCAAGTAGAAAACCATTTATAACCCCGACGAATTTCGAGGGTGAAATTTATTTTAAGGGGAGTAGAATGTAACAACCCAAGATTTTATAAGAAGTATTATTTTTAATTTATTTTATGTATGTTGTTGTACGCTACACCAAGATTATCTTGCGTTATACGCAACACCGTATTAGCTTGCAGAATACGCAACAATATTCTTGGATTGTGTTACACACAATTTCAAGTTCGTTTGGTAATAGTCATTATATGCAACATTGAGTGTATATATATATATATATATTAAACGTATAAATGAAATATGGTTAGATTTTGTTATATGAAACAATGAAGTAGTATTTCATAAAAAACAAACCTGCCTTGGCTAGAATTACATGCAATCCCGACCTTTCTCGATAGCGTGTGTTGTACGCAATACCAGGTTTCACTAAATAATGAGATATTGTTATAATATTATTATGAACTAGAAGTTATTAATATTATGAACTAAATTTTGAATATTATAACATTATTATACATCTTACTCATTTATTAGAACATCGTGTGAGAACAAAATAAATTTTTCGAGTAAAATAAGTATTTTTCAAAAAATAAAGTTTTGTCGTCTTTTGATGGGGAACCTACATTAAATCTAGTTTTTGACATGTTTTTAAGTTAAATTTGAAAAAATAAAATACTTCATTTGAATAAGGATATAAAAATTTACTTTAAATAAAATTTTCATATTATTCTGATAACTTTCATATTTTAATGAATAGTAAAAACACGTTATATTTTAATTAAAAACAAATTTTTTCATCACGATAATTTATATGGTTAAATTATAATATTTAATGGTTTTAAAGTATTAATATAATTTATCATTACCATTAAATATAATTTATGTCATTAACATTGATTTTACATTGAATTCGTAGGTTAAATCAATTCAGTCTTTTGCAAAGTTTTAAACAAAAACCCGTTTTCTTTTGACAATGGGATTAATTTGAATTTAATTTATGAAACATATGTGTATGGAATAAAAAAAATGGATTCCATATTTGGAATTAGGGGGTAAAAATTATGTTAATGAGATACTTTTTATTTTTGGGAATTATGAATAAGAACTACTGTAAATTTTATTTACCATAGTTAAAGGTAAATCGGGAAATTATGGGTAAATATAATGTTATAAAATTACTCTAACACCTGCCGAAACTCTATTGGATGAATAAAAGTCGACCCATATCACATAAGGGTCGGAATAGAATAATTTCATTGACTTTGGACCATGAAAATGACATAATTATTAATAAAACCAAAGAAAGTGACAATATGTCACCCTCTTAAATCTTATAAGTATAATAATTTTAATATAGTGACAAACATCATGAAATTTCGAACATGAATGGTCTACAAAAATCTAATAAAATTATCAACATCATGTGAATTTATTTATAATTTTTATGGATTAAATAATTATCATTAAATGTGACACAATAGTGATGTTGAAATTATTTTATTGATTGAAATATTAAATAAATGGATTTAAAAATAATAAAATAAATATTATATGAAATATTACATGTTATACATGAATTTTATAGATAAATATGACATGTTATGAAGCTATTAAATATTTTTGTTCTAACATATCTTCGATGTGGATTTTATTTAAATTCATTTAAATGAATAGTGTTAAAATTGACACAATTGTTATTTTATAAAAATAACATAATATAAAATTGTTCAAAAATCAAAAAAATATTAATAAAATTTAAATTAACAATTATATGGTCTAAAATATCATAAATTATCCAATTATTGACAATTTAAAACACATAAGAAATTATTTATAACAATTTAAAATTTAGAATCTTATTACCACAAATAAAGTTAAATAAATTAAATAAGGATAAATCAAGTTGATAATGTTTTAAATAAATTCTCAAAATGTCTAAATTTTATTGGTTGATGGTATTATAACCCTATAACATCTAATATTTTAATATGAGTCATTTTTTAGTATTTTTATTTGAGGTTTCAATTTATTATAAATTAATATTTCCTATGATTCCAAAGGTGCCCCTCTCCTCCATTATTAAAAGGGCACCACTTCCCACTTCTCCTCACACCCATTTGAGCCTTGATGCTCAGAAAAAGCCTGCCAATTTTCCTTCTCAACTTCCCTAGAAATATTATTGAAGACTTGGTCTTCTTCAAAGACCAATTTTAGTGCCCTAAGATGAGGTTTTAAAGAGGCGTGTCGAAGAAGAGGTAATATTCGTTACCGATTCTTTCAAATTTATTTTTCTTCTACATATTCTTCTTTCGTTGTTTAATTATTAAGTAATAACATCAGTATAACTCATATATTGATATTTTATTATAAATATGAAACAACCCTATTCCACCTTCTATCCATCATACGGAAAACGAAATCACCGCACTTGCGTACGTACGGAATACCGTCTCCACGACGTGGTGTAATCTGTTTTCCACCATCACCTTACTTGGATTTGTATAATGGTGTAATGAATAAATATATGTTATTATTGTAAAGTGATATTTATTCTTAAATAGTATTCATACAATTAAATACAATTCCACGATCATGGGAATGATATCATTTCTCATGCATACGTACGGACTACCGCCTCCATGAACATGATGAGATTCATTATTCATGTTAACCATTCATGAATGATTATAAAGTATATATAATGAATAATAATGAAATATATGACATAATAATTCTACTGGATTTATGTATATATGTATATTTATGTATTTCATCTATTTGATTCCATTCAATTCAATAAAGAAACGAAAACAACGTTCATGCATACGCACGGCCTACTGTCTCCATGAACGGTGTATTTCATTCCATTTATCAAAATATCATATATATTTATATTCTGAATATTTATTATTTATAAATCATGTTTTACATTCTGAAATTAAGGAAATCAGGATATAATTAACAATATTAAGAACAACAATTCTAAACATGTACAATAATGAAATGATTTTACCCAAAACACTGCTATAACATGGATTTACAAAAGAATGTGTAATATAAAGTTATAAGTGAACCATATATGATATCATAACAATTGATATGATTCTATAATAAATCAATGACATTATTTAAATCATTATACAATAGGTTCAGATACATATGAAGCATATTGGACCTAAGTTAAGTGATAATGTTGCAATCTCAATTGTTTTCTATCCGAGATTATTTATATGTATGTATTTACTGGTGATATATTTATCATCCATGTCCACATTTTATAAAAATGTTTTCATGTATGTTTAATGTACTTTTTACCCATTTTTTACTCTTACTACATAGTATGTCAGGAATATTTTTTTACCATACGAGGTACTTTTTTAGTTTTCTGGGAAAAGTACGAGAAGAATGTTTTTTAACTTAAACGGCAAGAATTGATTTTTAAAGTTTCATAACTTCTTATTTTCATGAAGTTTACTCTATAATATATCATGACTATTTTCCACAAAATCCATGTATTTTAAAATTTATTGGCATTTTGTGGAAGGAAAATGATTTTCAAGAAGAAAGGTTATTTTCCTCAAGAATTCATTTCAAGTTCTTTATCAAAAATATTTTCCATCTAAGATGACATTATTTATTATGTGTGTGTTTTAGGTATAATGTCTCTATGATTTATATGATTTGACATTTCTTATGATGAATTGACATCCATTTGTTTTATATGGAATATGTTATCATGGAATGATGTTTATGAAACCCAATTTATTCTTTGGGTTATGATGAATGATTTATGATTGTTTTGTGGCATATGTAAGAATGATTTCAATATGAGATGGGTGGGACCTATATCTCCCACCAATGAATTGGGTAAAGATTTATATCTGATGAGATAGAAATGGATGTAATGACAAGAGAATCCGGTTCAGTAATATAGGGCTGGAACGCCAAGTAAACTAGGTTCAGTAAGGAACATTGTCCACTATGATGGTCTTGGCAGAAATTCCTTGGCTACTATGGAAATCATACTATGTTATAAATGGTTTTCCACAAATACTTGTTTTATTCCCATGATATTTTATCATGATTTATGTTCCATTATGATCTATGCCATATGTTCTTCCATGTTTTATGTCGTTGCTCAAGATTTTGATGTTTAAACATTATGTTCATGTTTTTAAGTTCAAATGTATACGTCATGTTTTATTTTATCCGTGCTTACCCTTACTGAGTATTTGAGCTCACCCTTTATGTGTTTTCTTTTCCCAAGGATATATATAAAGGTTTTATGTAAGAAAAAAAGGGTAATATCATTATGTGAGATGATGAAGATCATTCACCATGATTAGAAGATTATGCTCCGAGTTTCCGAAGACACAAAACTATTACGATCCTTGAGTATTTTATCATGTATTAAGTATTCCGCAAAAGTCTTGTAATGTCCATGTACGTCAAGATATGGGTCTCTACTACCGACCCCTTCCCAAACATCCTCCCAAATATCCTAACATCATCCCATAGGCCTTTCATTGGTTAGAAAGCCATCCTATACAGCCCTTTTGATCAAATAAAAAGGAAGAACCCGAAGATGAGGAGGTTAAACATACCTTCGAACAAAGGAAAGTTCAAGGTAAGGGGTTTCTTATCTTACTTTTAATTCTGTGAGATTTTGTATTTTTCAAAACATATTTATTTCATGTGGTGTATTGTGTAGTGCCATTTCAAATATACAATCAAGATTCTTTTTATATTCATGATATTCTATAATTAATTTTGTGGATATTGACTATTGTTCATACGACATGATTGATTAATTTGGTGGTATGGGACATTTTGATTCAAAAAAATCCCTTTTAAATAACAACCTTTATAAATTGTGAGAATTTTAAACGATTTCATGAAAAAGGGATATTTCTCTCTAAGAATTTTACTGTTCATTTTCATCTATTTCAACATCCTATAATGGATTTTAAAGTTAGTTGAAATTGATTTATTATGATGCAAATATTCCATATTGTATTAAATGTTTTATAATATGTTTGACTGTGGATGTGTTATTTCTATACCACTCATGGTTTATGGGTAATGTATTGACATTTCATATACTAGTTTTAAAATTAATGTTTATGTTATATTTGGACCATTTCTTATGATGAATTTATTTGACTAGTATGTTCTGGGTTGGGGACTGGTAAAAGAAAGCCCTCCGGGTTAGGGTCTGGTTATAGTAGACCCTCTGGGTTGGAGTCCGGTTATGGAGGCTCTTGTGGTTGGAGTTAGTTATAGAGGATCTTTGGGATGGAGTCCGGTTGCAGAGGCTCTCCGGGTTTGGGTAGGGTTATAGTTAGTCCATAGTTCTGAGCACAATTCCTTGACACAGAAATTAATATCTTGTACTATACATTCCCTCATTATGAAATTAGTTATTAAATGTGATTATTGGACTTGTAGAATATCAATGAGCACGTTTATATGGTAATGTTTGATTTATTTTATCCTCATTATGATCAATTTTTTTTGTTTAAAAGGCTATTGTTTTTATTACACATCATGCCTTAAAATTTTATAGCTTCCGCTAAATTATTTACCCTTACTGAGCATATGATCTCACACCTTTCTTATGTTATATTTTCTGAGTATCCCATGAAGTGTTTTATGTTTGAGATGCAAGGTTAAATTTAGGCAAAAAGGGCGTTGTCAAAGGTTTATTTTTTTGTATTGTATGTTTGAATGTTTAATGTGTCGTTCATGTATGTAATCAATTTTCCAAGACTGCTAAAGTGATCGGTCGTTCTGGACTTGATTCCTTGGAATCATGCCAATGAATTAAAATAATTCACTGAATTTGAGAATCTAGGGTCTGGGCATTTCAAATTTAATGTTTATATTTAAAAAATAATTTTTTAACCTGTAAATTTTTTAAGGTGACAAAATTAGATTTCAAATGGTTTCAACATTATTAGGTAGTAAAGTTCCTTTACAAAAATATTGATTTTTTGTGAAATATTGGGTTTGTTCATATATAATGATTATCAAATATATTGGATGAATAAAAAAATATTTACTTTAATAAAAAAAATATATATTTCAAAAATATCATTCAATATTTTTATTTAATTAAATATATCAAGATAAAACTCTTTTGGGAGCACAAAAATAAAAATAATTCATTTTTATTCAATTGGTTTCTATATTTTCATTTCTATTTAATTTGTAACCATTTAATTCATATAATATTTTTATAGAACATATATTTACAAAATTTAGTTAATATTATACATAACTAATAATTTAATTTATATGTTATATCTTATTATATTAAATAATAATATTTCAATTATATGTTGTTGTTCATTAAAACAAGATCATCCATGTAATCCAATCCATCAATGAAATTCTCTGTCACGTGTAATGAAAGATAACCCATTTTTATATTCATTTTAAGATATATCATTTATTTCATTTAAAATAATAATAATTCTGTGGTAAATTATTATGATATTATATTCCCTTTTTCAATTGGTGTTATATTTCATAAAAACTAACGAATTCAATTTTATTAATTTAAAATTTGGGGGTGTTACACATTACATACTAACATACGATTTACCTAGATACAAACTCTCTAATATCTATCTTCATTCCAACCACCATTAGTATAATTCAAAATATCAATAGATCTTCGTACTTCTTGGATTAATAAATAATGATGATCTGTGAGCTTCCTCTAACAACTCCTTCTTTCAATGAAGTATGTACAAAACACATACATGATTCATGAACCTTATAATTCCATCACAATTGATGTTAAACTATGGAAAATTTCTGACATTTTTTTCATCTAAACATCTTCTTTATGCACCTCATTAATATTCAATTCGATATATGGTTAAACATTCAATTGATAAATATAATATTTTTCCCATTCCTTAAGGATTTCCATATCAATCCATTTAATATCTGGATATATATGACATTTTTTAATCCTTTCCATGGATTAGATAGAGTGGCCCTTTTGACTGAAAGCATCAAACGCCTTGTTGTATTTCCTAGAATGGTGATGTATTGAGCAGTTATAATCTTTAATCATATCTAACTATGTTCATTTGTTATTATTAAACTCATATTGTGTGAATATATAATTAAAAATATTGTGATTAATATATATATCACAGTTTTATCTATAAAGATAATTCATCCATATTTTAATGAAAAATATACAGAGATAACTCCAAATCATGAGTTGGGTAAATTTTCTCATGAATATTCATTTTTAAGAAGGAATAAGCAATAAAATTTTCATTATACATAATAAAACATCCCAATTCCTTCTTGCATGACTCACTATAGAATAAAATATTTTCTCCGCTATAGGGTAATGTCAGAATAGGTTCATGGAAAAATCATATGTTCAGTTCCTTGAATGTTTCCATACATTAATTTTCCCATAAAAACATACATACCTTATGAGTTAAGATGGTCAGATGATTATATAGTCATGAATAATTATCCATAACCAATTAATAATATTAAACTAATCTAAGAATCATATAGATCTCAGTCATCATTGTTAGTTAGGGCCAACATTTAGATACTTCTGTCTATGAATAATCTACTAATACACCATCTCTAAAGATTTTATAGCCCAAAAAAATCCTTTTACAACCAAAATTAACACTTTTTAAATTTTTAATAATGTTTCCCTTATATTAGTTTTTTCACTCAAAATTTCATGTTATTTTCATATGATTCATTACTAATTGTATATATAATGATATCATATATAAATACTAATAGAAAAATACCATGGTAATATCTAAAGAATCAACTTATTAAATCCATGAAGATAATAAGGGAATTTGTCAGACGGAATGGTATCACTATATATTCTTAGTTTTTACACCATTTATAGAATTATGTCATGTGTATATCCTCTTTTATGACCAGTGATTGATAATATTTTGAATAAAGGTTAATATTGGAAAATCATTGAGCTCTATGTAGTTGACTGAATATGTAATCAATACGGGGTATATTATAATTTTTTATTGATCATGATCATGTTTAACTCATGATAATATGTACAGAGTCACTTCGATCCATCATTATTTTTATCAAAAATAAAATCTGCACCTCAAGGTGAAAACATGGCTGATTGAATCCCCGTTCATGGTTCTCTAGACGTTACCTCTATAATCCATACAACTCAATAAGATCAATTCAATTGAGAGTCATTGAAACTGGTGTCTTATGAGGTATGAGTTCTATTGAGAACCCAACGTCACAGTTTTATTTTATGACTAAGAAACTCATATCGAAATACATCAATATATTCTCACACAATATTCATATAATGAATATTTGTTTCTATCTAGCCATTTTAGATAACCATTTCTTTCTAATACTAATTAAGACTAATACAATGGATGTATTCCTTATTATAATATTATACTTCTCAACCCATTCCTAGAAAAAAATGGTTGGGTTGGAATATCAAATGTGAAAAACATTACTCGATAATTTATGTGGGATTTATATAGAGAAATCCAATACATGAAAAATAAAACATCAAATTTCCATATAAGAAGAATGATCATATTTTTAAGAACTGATTTCCCAAAAACATAAACTGGAGAAGAATCATATACATCAGATGAAATCATCATACTATTGGGGGTTTCAACTGTTAATTAAAAATATATTCATTTGAGTGGAATCTTGATACACTTATAATATTATTTATATATGAAATAATTATTATATATAGATTCAAATAGGACAATAGTAGTTATATGGTGGATGTTAAGTGTTAATTTCCCAATTACCTCATCAAACCTCTATTCATGAAAAGTTATCACATAATATTTCCCCAGATACCTAGGCCTAAGAGGCTACTTATGTCAATAATCAGAATTAAGATTTATATTTGGTCACTAGTTTGCATTGTTCCCATACTCCTTTTATTTGATAAAATGGAGTTTATACGGTGCATCATGTGATGCTTTATCTCTATTTGAATCAATATCTATTGTCTAACCATCAATTCGGTAATAATTTTATTTATAACTTTCTTTTCTACCCTTAAAACTTCAACCGGTCCCCTTAATAAAATTTCATCCATGTTTCTTCCCATACATTGAAAATAATTAAACCATAAACTTCTTGTCCCCATGGTTTTTAAATTATCATTTGAAATATATATTCCTTTTGTTTCTGAAACCACAAGATTCATACTAAAAACTAACCTATATATCTACATTGATAGAACATAAAACAGTCCCTTCATAGATAAAGAAGTTTGTAATAGATAATTCCCTCCATATACTTGGTTTTATGACACTGATGAATATATTAAACTTAATTTTTGTTAGATAATAATACCAAAAATTTAATTGAAAAGCCTTGAAAAATCTCCACATATATACCAATAAATTGATTATCCATTAACTTTAACAAATGTTATTAATTTTTATTCATTTTATAATAAATGTGGGAAATGTAATTATTGAAAAATATGTTATTGAACTCTTACCAATCCATGGTGTCAATTTAATCCTATTTCTTGCTATTCTTGATTATTTTTCATCATTGATCCTCTTTAACAGTCAAATGGTGGATAGGAAAAATGATATTTTCATGTTCCAAACACTTGAAAACCAGAAAGGTAATTTTAGTGGTAATGGTTCCATTACATAGTAACTTAATTATTAGTTTTTCCAATTAATGAATATGTATGTTTCCACATAATGGAGTAAAAAAAAATTTGTTTCCTCATTTCATTATTACTTCTAATAGGATTCATTGTTATGAATGTTGTGTGATCATAGAAAAAATATTTTTCATTCCTTATCCCATAATATGTGGCTTCATAGGAATAAAATTATTGTATTTTCCTTTTCAATATTAATAAAAATGGTCCCTTAATGTTCCATCCATTGACTAAAACTAGGAATCATTATGTAAGTAACAATTTTCATAGAGGGGAACCACATAATAATAATAAAACATACTTGATATCTGAATCAGGAAACCATATTCTTTATTATATTAAACCTTATATTTATCCTTTGTTTTTTATAGTTATATTCTATTTAAATCTTTTATGATTATTTATAATTTGTTTGTGATGTTTCCATAGAATATAAACTAGGAGTGCCATACTCGGCGTGTAGTATTCCCCATTGTTGTTCACCATGTGACGATCGAGTCTGGCTAAATGTGACCATTTTGGAGTAATTACAAATTATTACCTATGTTTGAAATTCACATACAATTTTAATATTCAGAAAAAGATAAAATATCTTGGAAATAACATGATCTATCATTTACCAAATTTCCAAAACATTTTTATGTACATTGACTCATTCTTATACTTATCCTTATATATATCCATAGGGATATCACTATGATTTTCTATTCCTAGTTTCTAACATATATAAAAAACAATCCAATAGTGTAATATATAGTGTTACGGAATTATCATACATAGATATTACATAATGTTTATGAATTGTCATTATATTACACAAAAAAATGAATGAGGACCATTATTGATTGGCGTCTTTGGAAACAAATAAACAAAAATAATCAGTCTGTAGGTAAACTTCATCATCACCCACAATTAGTTTCATTACCATCACCCTTAATAGATGTATAATATGAAATACATCTCCTCATAACCAAAGTAAATAAACATTATAATGGGATAGCAAAGATTCAGATTAAGGGTAAAGAAGGGAGATATGTAAGTATAACATGAACATAAGGGTTTGGGAACAGGAGAAAAATATTTGAAATCCATACATTTCATATCAATGATCATAATATTATGAAATATAATAAATTTTGGATCTTTATAAGACAATAATCATAAGGAAATTAAATAAAATGATCCATTAGAGAATAACATTGGTATACCTAATAGATTTGTCGAATACATATACACGTAGAAAATAAATTCCATAAAAATTAAGGCTCATTACCAAGGATATCATAATGTAATGGATTTACTCCCCAAACCATCATAGTAGTCATGGTTTACACGCAAGAACATCATAGTGGATGAAATATCTTACAAAACTAGGTTCACCCCCTTTCTCATCTTTTTCATCTCAGGATATATTATTCTTTACCTAATGCATTATAGTTTGATATTGGTCTAACATATCTCATAATCAAAATTATATTTATATATATTCAAATACCATAAAACATTCATAGTATAATTACATATTTAAGGAAATTGTTTTTATAAACATTTAATCGCATCATATCTTGTAGAAGTGACATTGGTTTCATAATCAGTTCATCATAGCTTTCCCCATGGGAAAAAAGAAGTGATTTCATAAGAATTTTTTCATGGTATAAACCATGGAAGAAAAACTAGTTAAATAGATTTCATACCATTATAAAATTAAAACATTCATATAAATAATAAAGATTGTATCCATGGATCATATCCAACATACAACATATGTAACACCAATGAGTGTAATCATTGATGGAATATGATTTCGATTGATCATTTAAAAAATTTAATGAGGAAAATATAATTTCCCATTTTAAAATATTTTAAAACAAAAAACATTTTGAAAATATTTTAATTTGATAATAAAACTGATAATTTATAAAGGAATAATACATGAAAATAATTCTATGACTTTGGGAACATTAATTCCTATCATACAAGCCGAAACACATATTCCTATTAAATTTTTAGAAAAATATAAACAAAAATTATTTTGAAAATAAACAGAGATTTTAATTAAAACTGGTTTACAAAAATTAAATCATGGGTAAAAACATATTTGAAAAGTCATATGATAAAAATAAAACATTTTTATAAAATATCGTTTAAAAAAAAATAGATTTAGGACCGAATAGATAAAATACGTAAGATTTTCATAAAAATAATTATCAGTTATTTTATATCAAAATGAGTGGAAAAAAAATAAATATTACGAGAAAAAGATAATGAATAAAAAATAATAATAAAATTCATGGTATTCATGGTATATGTATCACAATATTATATCACATGAAACATAATCACAGACAATCTTGATAAATGATGATATTATAACATTTAATCTTTACCACTTTGGTAAACATTAATAATAAACCACATGAATAAATAATATAAACTGAAATATTAACTATCATAGGGAAAATAAATACATGACATTTCATGTCAAATGGTCTATATATACACCTTGTGATATAATAGAGGTGCATAACATAACTCCAGTCTCAAAAAAGGGAAATTGAGACAAAATTCACTTTTCATAAGTCTTAACATCTATCATATTCATTCATAAATCCTATATAATAAATATGATTCCATTATTCATATATAATTGATTAATATTCATATATAACATTTCATATATTATTTTATTATGAACCTTTACTACCAGTTTAATAAGAATTCCATGATAATGTCACATTGCGGGCAATGACTTCTTTATTTGATGTGTAAGATGTGAATTATTATTTTTTTCCCATTACATTAATCATCATTTCATAACCTCTAAAATATATTCCATTATATAAATATAATATATACTAGTCTATATATATTTATAGAAGTTCATAAAATCTGGTGATATGACGAAAAATATACCGTGTATGGAGACGTTAGTTCATATGTACACAGAAATGTAGTTTTCATTTTCCTATAAAATTGAAAGATAAAAAAGTAAATGATACATATTATCATTCCATAAAAATTTCAATGAATAATATATAAGATATTTTCATTAAAACCACCATTAATATCATTTATTTAAAGTGTGAACGAATCACAACGCTTTTGGGTGGTAGTCCGCTGTACACACGAGCTATGATAATGTATTACATCAGAATGAAATTTTTGAAGTTATATGTGGTATAATAATTCCAAAATCATAAAAATATCATTAATGTCATATATAAACAATAAATACATCCTTATATCCTACCTCTATAGGTGGTAATGGGGAAACGAAGGACATCTGTTCGAAATGTGGTAGTATGTCATAATCATGATCAATGACTTCAAACCCCATTTGATTGAAGTGAAGATGGTTGTATGTAATTAAATTATAAAAAAATATGAAAGCTAATTAGTATATTATATTTTCAAATAATAATTAAAATTTAAGTATGTTTAGGAAAAATAAAACAAAAACACTCATTGATTAACATTGCCTCTTATTAGGGTGTCCTTCTTAGGTTTTCACCAAAATCATTCCTAGGATTTATTTACTTCCAAACTATGTCTTGCAAGGTGATAAGATGGATTTTAATATGTTATGAGGGAATGTATTAACTGAATCAAAATGGTTTTAATATATTAATAATATATCATAGTGGTGGCCTTTTATTAGTGAGGTGGGTGGAAAAATATTATTTCTTTGAAAGGAATGAATTCCACCAACATCGATTTCATGTCCTAATGATCAAATAATAGAATATTATTGATAAAATAAATAATAAGGTAAAAATAATGATTGAAGTTATTTTTTAGACAATTTTATATTTTATTATAAGACTTATCCTTTTATATTATCCTTTTTAAATTCAATGTTACCGTAACTGTGGTAATTAATTTTTCTACTGTTACAATAAATATTTCTAAAAATATTATGTTTTAAATGTTAGATAATTAAATTTATGATGATTATAAATATGTAATACATTTTACCAACGTTGATTCACACAAGGTGAAAATTGAAATTTCAAATCAATCCCACAGATGAGAAGAGAAAACAGGTTATAAAGAGATCATATTCAATAATTTAAAATTATTTTATATCGAAATTAATTATGAAATTGATTCTAATAGTCGTAATCATATTAATAAATGCACAAAAAAATTTATTTTACTTTAAACCCAATTTAATATATAAGTAAAAATTATCATTAAATTAAATTAAATGAAATGTTTTACTTAATGTTCATTATTTTTTTTCTATTAATCAAAAAATAAACATTTCTAAAAAAACCTAAAAATTCACCCTATGATAATTTTGGAAAATATTCATTCAAAAACGAATTTTATTTCATCAAATATATTTTTTAAATGTTCTAAAATTTCTTTTTATTAGATTCAAAAAATAGAAATCAAAATAATATTATTGAGAAAATAGTATTTTTGAAACATATAAAGACTTCACAAAAAATAATATACATTCCTTAACAATATGTTTTATTTATATAAAACCATTATACATAATATTTTAAAATTAGTTATTATTATTCATCTCACTATGACTAATGTTTGGGTTATAACAATCATGTTTGAATAATAATATTAATAATATATCAGGGTTTGATAAAACTCATTTTTTTTGTAAAGCGAGCTAAACTATATGATGTGTGTAATGAAAGATATCAATGAAATTAGCTTTATTTAGATGAACATATAAATAAAAAACTCTAGGTGCTACACTAACCTTCTATATAAATTATTTAAATTTAATATATTTCTAAAATAGAATCATGTACATACATATAATATCATATATGATCTCTTTATAACATTTGAATTCTTATTTATCAATAATTCATTATTAAAATCATCGGTTTCAGGTGCTAGTTCTTTCATTAATCATGATTATTTCAAAATAGTAGTTCCAGTACATGTACTTTGTTCATGGTTCTATAAAATCCGCAATTTTAATACTTATATAAGCACCATATGTATTCATCCATAAAATTTATATATTGAAAAAATTAATTTCACAATTCATAGAGATTATAGAGGACACATGTGAATGAATTGTGTTTCCTCTATTCAACCGATAGAATGAAATATTGGTAAATAATAATTCAACTTTATAGAATAATAATTATATCATAAGTATCATATATATGATTTTACTAGATAATATATTAGAAAACGGTGGGCCAAGAATATTTAAATTTTAATCACTAGAGTGATGAAACATTTCATCTCTGGTGATCTGAACCTCGATATGGTCCGAGAAATGCACAAGGTTTATTCAGATAATATAAAATTAAAGGAACACATATCCCATTATGATTTTATGTTCACATGTCTTTCTCAAGTCACAGACGACCATTTATTAAAGGATTTACCAGCAAACACCTTGATATTTTCCACATATACTTATTGAATCTAGACTAACACCATTTATTGATTCTGAGTTTCAGGATAGAGATTTGATGATCTCCTCAATGCCGAGACATTTACCATAATAATATACCTCCTATATGTGAAGGTGTTATTGGATTGTATGCTCAGTTGGTGTATTTATCTCTCTAGGAATCAAGATCAGAGTGAAGCACTCAATTGCAGGATAATAAATTCTACATGGAATGAAGCTCCCCTCTCACATATATTATGGATTTCTCAAAATACATGGTTATTAATCCCATCTATTGTGTATTTAATTTCCACTAAATTTGTTATAAATAATAATTATGATGAACTAAACATCATCATAACTATTATTTATATTTTATCACACACCTATAATATATATTACATACAGTACATGATAATCCAAAGTCAATAACAGTATCTTTATTCCATATAATATTAAAAAATCCTTGAGTACTAAATTTATATTCATTTTTATAATATTAGACCTCATATTTACTTAAACACATATAAATAATTTTAATAAATAAAATCATTTGAAATTATTCATAACATGAATAATACGAATTTATTTTTTCATTTGGTAATTGTATATCATCAGACATATTATAAGGCCCTAGCCTTAAACCTTACTTAATTTTGAGTTATTACAAGATTACACATTGAGTATTTTTCGGGTTTAGAGTTTTAGAGAATTAGATCATAAAACTTGAATTACATTCCACATATAAACAAAGTGGTTACATAAAGATAGTATTATTCATTCCCATAAATGGAAACATATTTAAAATAAAACATGGATTATTTCTTGACACTTCCTTGACACTATCATCATATCATGTACCTTTCCCTTGACCCATGAAAAACATTTAAAAAAAAACTTGGGATGAGCATAAAAAGCTCAGTAAGGGATATAAAAATATGGAAAGGAAACATGGGTACATATAGACATAAGAATGAGATCATACTTTACCCATAAAACATAAGCATTTTAACATACCTCATCAAATCATGAATAAATCATAGAAATCATAATACATAAAGGTAACTTGAGGCATTCATAACATTCTTACGTAGGGAGTAACCCTCTTGGTAACGTTTGGAATACTCATAACAGTGTATTCCCTAAATCTCTTCGGAGAAACCATAACATTTCACTCCTTCGCGTTACCCAATGCATTGGAGAGCTATATCGGGCTCACCCACCCTTAGTTTATCACGGAACCACCCGTCTTCATAATAATTCCCAAGAACCTCAACATAATCGTATCGCATAAAACATGCATAAAAGAAACATAACATTTCCACCTTTCAATCACAAGATATCAATACAGCACATTGATATAAAAACATTATGAAAGCCATTTTCAATACTAAAATAAAAGAAAATTAAAACATGGTATTTATTTTTCTATTAAAAAGAAGGTATGTCTTGTAGAGGAAGCCGAAACTCAAATAATGGTCACGGTGGCGGAGAAGTCGTCGCCGCATACGTACGACAAAAACATTCCCTTTTGTCATTTAGTAAAATGATTCGTATAAAAAATATTCCTTTTGGATAAACGTAAAAGTCAAAGGGGTTTATACACCGTATAAAAGAATGTTGTGTATAAAACAAAATATGCCTCAATGAAAGGAGATTGAGACGAAGTCCCATACCTCGGGTCCGACTTGACTCGGTCGTTCTTTAATCTCCTGAATAATAAACTTGAGTTAATTTCTACTTGTTTAAGAACATTTTTCAAGTTCATTATTCCTTTTATATCACTTATTTCCATGTCATGAACACTATGTAATTATTTAAGTTAATAACGGTCGTTTTAACGATCATTGGTACATGAGTAAAAAATAAGCCCTTTATAATTACAAGTTGTTCATGTATCCATTATATCCAGAATGGAATTAATGATTTAGATATCATATATGTCATATATATCCAGTACATGCATTCATTTATAATATTAAATAATCATTTTGAGGTAAGAAATGAAATGCACCATTCATGGAGACGGTAAGCCGTACGTACGCATGAACGCTACTTTCATTTCTATTTCGTATTTTATAGAACGGAATCATAATTATATAAAGGTATATTATAATTCCAGTATAATATCATATATAATATCATAGTTCCATCCTTTATACGTCCCACATATGGTATTTAACAAATCAAATCACTTTGAGGGGGCGGTAGTCCGCACTTCCTTAAATGAAAATATCGTGTTTACCCATATTGGAAACCATAAAGGTATGACCAAAATGAAAAATACAGAAGCTTAAGGAAAAAATAAACATATTATATATCATATATAAATATAGTGACATCTTAATGGCCACCTTTGAAGGTGTTAAAAGAATTTTGAACAATCATCATTTCGGGAGGCATAAATTCACCATCCACGGAAACAGTATGTTTTTTAACAATTAGATGTAGGTTTGTGTAAGGGTAGCTCGAATCCTTCTTATAAAAACATCCTAGTATATTTAATATACTATATTTGTTACAAATGAAATGAATAAAAAGAGTTTAGGGGGTTGGAGAAGCAAAATAAAACAAAAGAACACAAGTGAACACATTACCTCAAAATCGGGTAACTCTCTTAGATTTGAGCTCAAAGGCTTCCTTGGGAAGACTTATGCTGAATGTGAGGCTTCAAGGAGTAAGATAGGGAAGTGGAGAGACAAAATGGGCAGGGGTTGGCCGAGCCAAAGGCTTTGGGAGTGTGGGTAAGGAGGTAGAGGTGGGGCCCTTTTATAAGTGGAGAGGAGGGGCACTCTTGGAAAGTAAAGAAATGATACTTTATTTTAAAATGAGTTTCGGATTCCAAAGGTCCCACATTGATATAATTTGATGGTAAGGTGGTAAGGGATCGAAATACAACCATAAAATTGGTTTTGGACATGTGTAGTTCATAGATTTTACATTATCATTTTATTTAAATCCTTTATTAATGAGGTAATCGTTGCATCATCATGATGTCATAAATAATTTAATTTATTTAAAGTCTAAAAATTATAAAAAAATACTATGATGTAGGAAATATTTTTATCTTTCCAAATACTATTTATAATAAAAAATCTGACTTGTATAACGCCATGTAAAAATTGTTTTAGTAAAACATCTCATGTTTGTGTCGTTTTTACTTTAACATTAAATAAAAATTTATTTATGTCATTTTCCAACCAAAGTGGCTCCATGGGGTCCCAAAGTTGACCCATGGATTGTCCTGGTCGGCCATGAAACATCCAATGAGGGTTGTACATGTGTCAAGCTCATCTCATATTATTTAATGATTATTTTTACCTTAAACTACACTAATTACCACTAATCGCTATTTAAAACATAAAAGTTACTATTCACCAAAAAATTATTTTAATCTCATTGAACCACATTTTACTTCTTAATGACAACCATGTATGTCGGATTTTTGAAAATCAAATCACAGAAGTGGCAAAGTTTCATTTAAATGAAAAATCAGTTTCTTTAACTACTACTTAGTGGTTTCACTATTCATCAAAAATTGAAGTTTTTCAGAAAGATACCAAAACTTCACCCTAAGCTATATTTGATATTCCGAATTCAAAAATGATGTCTATTTTACAAAATTCAAAACATGTAAGTTTCATTAATTAATTTAATAACTAATTCCCTCTGTCAAGACAAATAGAGTGTTTTTATGAAACAATAAGTATAAAAATATTGACACTAGTTTAAGTCCAATTTCAAAGTGAAATTGATTCCAATGACCACCATTGAATAAAATGGTAAAAACATATTCTAATTTCACTTCAAAACCAATTCAAAAGATAATCTAATCATATAAATAAATTAGATTAAAAAGAGGTTTTGAATTAAAATACAACATTTTACTCTATTCATCAAAAAATGAACTTTATCGGAAAAATACCAAAAATTCACACAAAGTAAATTTTGATGTCCAAATCATAAATAATAAGTTTATTTTGACAAACATAGCTTATAAAATTGTCAAAAGATAGATTTAAAAAGGTTTTTCTATCCAAAGGCAGTAAAACAATCTTTTAAGAATATTATTGTATTCCATGCATAAGATTGTATTTATTTTCATTTTAAGCCTCTAAAACACTATCTTAATCATTAATAGACATAGATAAAAATATATATTATTAATTACTTACTTGGGATGTTACATCCTTCCCCCCTTTAGAAAATTGCGTCCCCGCAATTTATTTACTTATCGAATAAATGGGGGTACATATCCCTCATTGCATTTTCAGATTCCCATGTTGCCTCTTCCATCATGTGGTTTTTTCCACAAAACCTTTACCTGATTAATCACCTTATTCCGTAACACTTTCTCCCTGTGGTCAAGAATCTGGACCGGTTTTTCCTCACAAGATAGGTTCTCTTCTAGCTGAACTACCTCTGGACTCAAAACATGAGATGGATCTGGCATGTACTTTCTCAGCATCAAAACATGAAAAACATTGTGTAGTTGAGATAAACTCAGAGGTAAAGCCACTCAGTAAGCAACAGATCCAACTCTCTCCGGAATTTCATATGGTCTAATGAACCTTGGACTCAACTTTCCTTTCTTACCAAATAGCATCACACTTTTCCATGGTGATACTTTGAGAAAAACATGATCACCTACCTCAAAAGAGAGATCCTTCCTCCTGTTTTCCGCATAACTCTTTTGCCTACTCTGAGCTGTTCTCATGTGTTTCTGTATCAACTGAAATTTTTCTGCCAACTTTCTACCAATTCTGGTCCTATCAACTTCCTTTCACACACTTCATCCCAGAAAGCTAGAGTTCGACACCGCTTCCCATATAATGCCTCAAATGGTGCCATCTGTATACTGGAATGAAAACTGTTATTATAAGAAAACTCAAAAAATAATGATATTGGTCCCAACTTCCCTGATAATCCATCGAACAAGCTCGTAGCATATCCTCCAAGGTCTGAATTGTTCGTTCTGACTGCTCATCTGATTGAGGATAAAAGTTTTACTAAAATTTAATTCAGTACCCAACGACTTCTGAAGGACTTTCCAAAAGTTATAAGTGAACCTGAGATCACGGTCAGATACAATGGAGAGAGGAACTCTATGTAACTGGACTATCTCTTTAAGATACAAATGGGAATTTTTATCTAGGGAAAAAGTATCTCGTATAGCAAGGAAATGAGCAGATTTGGTCAAGCGATCAACAATAACCCAGATTGCATTATTACCTCGAGATGTATTTGGTAATCCCATAACAAAGTCCATGGATATATTCTCTCATTTCCAATCTGGCACTGGTAAAGGCTGAAGCATCCCTTTCGGTAACTGCCGCTCCACTTTAACCTGCTGACAAGTCAAATATTTTAAAGTAAAATCAGCAATATCTCTTTTCATTCCATCCCACCAGTAATACTCCCGTAGATCTCTGTACATCTTAGTACTGCCAGGATGAACTGAAAACGGAGAACTATGATCTTCACATAACAACTCTCTCTTCAACTGTGAGTCACAATGCACACACAATCTCTTCCCAAATCTCAAAACGCAATCATTATCAATGTTGAATTCAGGCAACTTACCTTTCTGAATCAGCTTTATGTTTTTCTGCAACTCACTGTCATGCTTCTGTGCTTGCTTGATTCTATCTGATAGAGATGATCTCACTGATACCTGAAACAAAACAGAATAACTTCCTGCACCCACAACTTCTATGACAATTTTCATCAAATCCTTAACCAAAGGATCATGTTCCAAACACAACATTGCTAATGAAGCATTACTTTTTCGACTCAAATCATCAGCCACTTTATTTTCTCTTCCCGGATGGTAATGAATTGTACAATCATAGTCCTTGATTAATTATAGCCATCTCCTTTGTCTCATGTTCAATTCTTTCTGAGTAAATATATATTTTAAACTTTTGTGATCGGTATATATTTCACACTTTACTCCATACAAATGATGCCTCCAATTTTTTTAAGCGAAAACAACAGCAGCTAATTCCAAATCATGTGTAGGGTAATTTACCTCACGATTTCTCAACTGTCGTGAAGCATAAGCAATTACCTGATCATTCTGCATTAGGATGCAACCAAGTCCTTTCAATGAAGCATCACTGTAGATAACAAACTCACCATTCCTGGAAGGTAGTGCCAAAACTGGAGCATTCACCAATCTTCTTTTCAATTCCTGAAAACAATCATCACATTCTTTTGTACAGATAAACTTAACACCCTTTCGAGTTAGCTTAGTCCTTGGACTAGATAACTGTGAAAAATTTCTAACAGACCTTCGGTAATAGCCTGCCAAACCAAGGAAGCTACGAATCTTAGTTACATTTGTGGGTCGTGGCCATTCTTCAACAACTTTTGTTTTTGCAGGATCAACAGTTATCCCATCATTAGAAACAATGTGACCAAGTAATGAAATTTGTTGCAACCACAACTCACACTTGCTGAATTTCCCATACAATTTCTTTTCTTTTAAGGTTTGCAAGATAACCCTTAAATGTCTTTCATGCTCCTCTTTTCTTTTAGAAAACACCAAAATATCATCAATGAAAACCACCACAAACTTATCCAAGAACTCACGGAAAATTCTATTCATTAAGTCCATGAATACAGCAGGTGCATTGGATAGCCCAAAGGCATTACTACAAATTCATAATGGCTATATCTTGAACAAAACACGGTCTTCGGAACATCTTCTTCCTTTACCTTCAGCTGATGGTACCCCGATCTCAAGTCAATCTTTGAAAAACACTGAGCTCCCTGGAGCTGATCAAACAATTCATCGATATGAGGCAAAGGATATTTGTTCTTAATAGTGATATTATTCAAGGCTCTATAATCAATTCAAAGTATCATTGAACCATCTTTATTTTTAAAAAACAAGACAGGAGCACCCCATGGTGATGTTCTAGGTCAAATGAAACCTTTCTCTAATAAATCTTGCAATTGCTCCTTCAACTCTAAAAGTTCAATTTGAGCCATTCGATAAGGGGGTTTTGAAATTGGCTTAGCATCAGGAACTATGTCAATACTAAATTCAACATCCCGATCTGGTATTATTCCAGGCAACTCATCAGGAAAAACATCAGGATACTCATTTACCACTGGAACATCATTAATCTGAACAGTTCCTTTATTTTCAACTATGTGTGCAAGGTAACATTCATTTCCATCTTTTACAATTATCTCGGCCTCTTGATAAGTTATCAACAGTAAGGGTTCATTCTTGTACACAAACTGAAAGTCTTTCTGAAAAGAAACTTCTTTAGCTCTACAATCAATCTTAGCATGGTAAATAGAGAGCCAATTTATACCCAGGATAACATAAAACTCTACTGGAGGTAGAACAATAATGATTTCATGTACGTTCTTTCCACAGATAAGGATAGGAATATTATTATAAATTCTTTTTGCCTCAACATTTCCCCCATGTGTTTTTACCAAAAGATCAGGAGTCATTTCTTGAGATGGTATTCCCATTTCACTAGAAAAGGTTTTAGAGATGAAAGAATGTGTGGACCCCAAATCAAACAACACACTTGCATAATCTAAAAAAACAAACAAAGTACCTGATACAACTTCATTTGATGGCCCGACATCTGTTGAAGTAGTTGCAAAGGATTTCACCACCCCTCTCTGCTTGTAGTCTAACTGCTTCCCATCACTCAAGCTCTTTGTCAGACACTTGTTTGCATAGTGACCCATCTCATTGCACTTATAACATTTCACTAACTGTAAATCAAATTTGGTCTTACCATCACCCTGATCTTTTTCAGTGCAATCACGAGCCTTATGTCCCTTATTACCACATCAGTAGCACTTTCCAGAATTCAGAAGACATTCTCGAGCATGCCTTTTTCCACATTTATCACAAACTGGAAACTTAGTTTTCATACCGTCACACCTTTTGGAAGAATTCTTACCTTTCTCCTGCCACCTCAGTCTCTTCTTCTGTTGGTTGTTATAGAACACTTGATCATTGGAAAACTCCATTTCCACCTTCTCAGCACATCGAACAATCTTTTCATAACTTTTAAACTCACGAGAAGCTAATTCCCTTCGATATTTTGGCTTTAATCCTGAGTAAAAACGATTGAGTTTACTATCAAGGTCTCAGATAAAATTTAGAGCATACCTTTCCAAACGAGTGAACCTTTCTTCATAGGTAGCCACTCAGTTTTACTCTTGCCTCAATTCCAAGAATTTCTTTTCCTTCCTATGTCTAACAGCCTTAGTAAAATACTTCTCAAGAAACATACATTTGAATTCATCTCAGTCAAGAACATCAATCTCATCGGCGTCCCTGATATTTTTAACCATAGACCACCACTGATCTGCCTCACCCTCCAAACGGTAAATATCAAGACTAACCTTTTGATTGTCTGAACACCCCATGACATCAAAAATCTTCTCCAGTGCTTTAATCCACCCTTCAGCTAGCACAGGTTCAGATGATCCTCTGAATGATGGGGGATGTTGCCTCATGAAATGTTCCACCACTGACATGTTCCTCTGCGGTAGATCTGGCTGATCTCGTGTATTGATACCACCGCCATTTATCGCTTGAGTCAACTGCGCCATTACTGCAACAAACTGTTCAGTTCCAATTCCGACCATCTCAGGAAGCTGATTCGGAAGGTTATTTCCTTCTGCATGCCTTCCTAGCACTGCTTCCCTATTTCCTCTACGTAAAACCATTCTGAACAACCATGTCTTAGATGAAGCAACATGGCAATCTTCAAATTCTATATCATTACAATTTGACCATAAAAAAAATATTTTAGGATAATCATTTAATAGAATTAAAACTCCTAATGCTATCTAAACCGACCTCTGATACCAACTATAAGGCCCCAGCCTTAAACCTTACTTAATCTTGAGTTATTACAAGATTACACATTGTGGATCATTTTGGGTTTAGAGTTTTAGAGAATTAGATCATAAAACTTGAATTACATTCAACATATAAACAAATTGGTTACATAAAGATAGTATTCTTCATTCCCATCAATGGAAACATATTTAAAATAAAACATGGATTATTTCTTGACACTTCCTTGACACTATCATCATATCATGTATCTTTCCCTTGACCTGTGAAAAACATTTCAAAAAAAACATGGGATGAGCATAAAAATCTTAGTAAGGGATATAAAAATATGGAAAAGAAACATGGGTACATATATAGATAAGAATGAGATCGTACTTTACCCATAAAACATAATCATTTTAACATACCTAATCAAATCATGAATAAATCATAGAAATCATAAGACATAAAGGTAACTTGAGGCATTCATAACATCCTTACGTAGGGAGTAACCCTCTTGGTTACGTTTGGAATACCCATCACAGTATATTCCATAAATCTCTTCGGAGAAACCTTAACGTTTCACTCCTTCGCGTTACCCAATGCATTGGAGAGCTATATCGGGCTCACCCTCCCTTAGTTTATCACGGTACCACCCATCTTCATAATAATGCCCAAGAACCTCAACATAATCATATCGCATAAAACATGCATAAAGGAAACATAAAATTTCCACCTTTCAATCACAAGATATCAATACAACACATTGATATAAAAACATTATGAAAACCATTTTCAATACCAAAATAAAAGAAAATTAAAACATGGTATTTATTTTTCTTTTAAAAAGAAGGTATGACTTGTAGAGGAAGCCAAAACTCAAATAATGGTCACGGCGGCGGAGAAGTCGTTGTCGCCACATACGTACGACATAAACATTCCCTTTTGTCGTTTAGTAAAACTATTCGTATAAAAAATATTCCTTTTGGATAAACTTAAAATTTAAAGGGGTTTATACACCGTATAAAAGAAGGTTGGGTATAAAACAAAATATGCCTCAATGAAAGGATATTGAGATGAAGTCCCATACCTCGGGTCCGACTTGACTCGGTCATTATTTAATCTCCTGAATAATAAACATGAGTTAATTTCAACTTGTTTAAGAACCTTTTTCAAGTCCATTATTCCTTTTATATCACTAATTTCAATGTCATGAACACTATATAATTATTTAAGTTAATAACGGTCGTTTTAATGATCATTGGTACTTGAGTCAAAAATATGCCCTTTATAATTACAAGTTGTTCATGTATCCATTATATCCAGAATGGTATTCATGATGTAGATATCATATATGTCATATATATCCAGTATATTCCTGCATTTATAATATTACATAATAATTTAGAGGTAAGAAATGAAATGCACCGTTCATGTAGATGGTAAGCCGTACGTACGCATGAACGCTACTTTCATTTCTATTTCGTATTTTATAGAATGGAATCATAATGATATAAATCTATATTATAATTCCAGTATAATATCATATATAATATCATAGTTCCATCCTCTATACGTCCCACATATGGTATTTAATGAATCAAATCACTTTGAGGGGCGGTAGTCCGCACTTCCTTAAATGAAGATATCACGTTTACCCATAATGGAAACCATAAAGGTGTGCCCAAAATGAAAAATGCAGAAGCTTAAGGAAAACATAAACATATTATATATCATATATAAATATAGTGACATCTTAATGGCCACCTTTGAAGGTGTTAAAAAAATGTTGAACAATCATCGTTTTGGGAGGCATAAATTCACCATCCACGGAAACAGTATGTTCTTTAACCATTAGATGTAGGTGTGTGTAAGTGTAGCTCGAATCCTTATTATAACAACATCCTAGTATATTTAATATACTGTATTTGTTACAAATGAAATGAATAAAAAGAGTTTCGGGGGTTGGAGAAGCAAAATAAAACAAAAGAACACAAGTGAACACATTACCTCAAAATCGGGTAACTCTCTTAGATTTGAGCTCAAAGGCTTCCTTGGGAAGCCTTATACTAAAGGTGAGGCTTCAAGGAGTAAGATAGGGAAGTGGAGAGACAAAATTGGCAGGGTTTGGCCGAGCCAAAGGCTTTGGGAGTGTGGGTAAGGAGGTAGAGGTGGGGCCCTTTTATAAGAGGAGAGGAGGGGCACTCTTGGAAAGTAAAGAAATGTTACTTTATTTTAAAATGAGTTTCGGATTCAAAAGGTCCCACATTGATATAATTCGATGGTATGGTGATAAGGGTTCTAAATCCACCCATAAAATAGGTTTTGGACATGTGTAGTTCATATATTTTACATTATCATTTTATTTAAATCCTTTATTAATGAGGTAATCGTTGCATCATCATAATGTCAAAAATATTTTAATTTACTTAAAGTCAAAATATTATAAAAAAAATACTATGATGTAGGAAATCTTTTTATATTTCCAATGACTATTTATAATTAAAAATCTAACTTGTATAACTCCATTTAAAATTGTTTTAGTAAAACATCTCATGTTTGTGTCATTTTTACTTTAACATTAAATAAAAAGTTATTTATGTCATTTCCCAACCAAAGTGGCTCCATGGGGTCCCCAAGTTGACCCATTGATTGTCTTGGTCTTCCATGACACATCCAATGAGGGTAGGACTTGTGTCAAGCTCATCTCATATTATAAAAACATTATTTTTACCTTAAACGACACTAATTACCACTAATCATGATTAAAAACTAAAAAGTTACTATTCACCAAAAAATTATTTTAATCTCATTGAACCATATTTTACTTCTTAATGACAACCATGTATATCGGATTTTTGAAAATAAAATCACAGAAGTGGCAAAGTTTCATTTAAATGAAAAATCAGTTTCTTTAACTACCACTTAGTGGTTTCACTATTCATCAAAAATTGAAGTTTTTCAGAAAGATACCAAAACTTCATCCTAAGCTATATTTGATATTCCGAATTCAAAAATGATGTCTATTTTAAAAAATTCAAAACATGTAAGTTTCATTAATTAATTTAATAACTAATTCCCGCTGTCATGACAAATAGCGTGTTTTTATGAAACAATAAGTACCAAAAGATTGACACTAGTTTAAGTCCAATTTCAAAGTGAAATTGATTCCAATGACCACCATTGGATAAAATGGTAAAAATATATTCTAATTTCACTTAAAAACCAATTCAAAAGATAATCTAATCATATAAATAAATTAGATTAAAAAGAGGTTTTGAATTAAAATACAACATTTTTCACTATTCAACAAAAAATGAACTTTATCAGAAAAATACCAAAAATTCACACAAAGTAAATTTTGATGTCCCAATCATAAATAATAAGTTTATTTTGACAAAAATAGCTTATAAAATTGTCAAAATATAGATTTAAAAAGGGTTTTCTACCAAAAGGCAGTAAAACAATCTTTTATGAATATTTGTGTATTCCATGCATAAGATTGTATTTATTTTCATTTTAAGCCTCTAAAACACTATCTTAATCATTATTAGACATAGATAAAAATATATATTATTCATTACTTACTTGGGATGTTACACATATTCTAGACAGCAATAGTGGGGCCCACTGTATCCAATATACTTATTCACCAGAATATAGAATATTCTTGAATACACTATTATGTTTGAATCAATATTCCCTTATCTCAAAAGCATTGAAAACTATTCACATACCAATAGCAAAATCTAGGAACCCATCCAGGACCCTAAATAGATAAGATGTATTCATAGTAACAACAACCAACATATGAATAAACACTATGTAATATTATCTCTTTGACTGTAGATATCTTTTAAATAAGGACCCACACTTCTGTTATCATCCATTCTTGCTTTATTTTTTGTTGATCTATATGGAAGGATTTAACTTCGACTAAAATGGAATTGGGTTTTTAAATGGTATTATAATCCTAATCAAACGTGATAGTGATATAACTTTATCAAATAAGGAGAGATATATTATATGTTGATCATTCAACCAATTTCATACCACTAATGACACAACCAACAAAAGAACCCTCACCAAAATTGCATTATCACGTGTTTTGCATCCAATCAAATTAAGTGATCAAATGGGATACATTTTTAATGATCACATGTTATGAGGCAAATACAGATGTCCATAGATAGGAACTATCAATGAAACCTAAAAAATGAGGTATTCCTGTTAGGGAGTATGTTCTTATCATATATACTACTATATACCACCGTGTGACATCTTCATGAGAAGAAGTCTCAATGTTTATGATTCCTAAGAACCTCATAGTAAAAAATTTACTATGTCCAGTTAGTTTGACGTAGCTCAACCATAAGACATGTATTCAAGACTTAAATCATTGTATCTGAAGGTTCCCAGTATAGCCATGGAAATACAACAACTTTTTTATATGAAAATTAATCAATGGACGCGACCACTAACATAGTGGATGTAGAAATGTAAACACTACAATGGTATGTATTCATCAAGAATAACTAACTATATACAAGAAATTGTAGTATAATAGTACTGATAATGTTGGGTCTAGGTAACCCAATTTTTCAACACTCCCACATGAAATATATCTAACTTCAAAACCATCTGTTTTTCCCTCACCTGATTGATTTCTTGTTTCTACTGAATTGAGGCTTTACTTATTAGGTCTACGACATCTCTATTGAATTTCTAATATACTATGTGTGACCTCAAAATCCTATGTAAAACATTTCAAGAGATGAAAACCCTAGGAATATCTCATTTATTCACTATTCATACCTGTAATCTTATCTAGTAATTTTAATAAAATTAACATAATGATAAATAATTACATTCTAGGTGTTATTCAAATAATATGGATTTTATTGCATTTTTAGTTACTTATTATCTACCTCATAAGCTGTAACATTTTTTTATGTGTAGGTTTGTCTACCACCATCTTTTATGATATTTTCTCACTCATTCATTGATGTTATTTTTGATATTTGACGAAATTGAATTTAGGAAGAATGGTTGTTGTCCCATGATAACTACTATCCTTTCCGCTCCACAAACCAGGTACATATCTCTTTTACTTCTAATGTAAAATTGGATAGTTATGAATCATTTCATTTCAATTATCCAAGATATAATTTATATTTTACTACAATAAATTATATGTCACCAAAATCATATCTTGTACATGTCATTCCATGTGTGATTGATCCATCACATTAGCATGTTGAATTATACTCACCAATTTAATCTTCTATGGTTTTCCTAACATGTATATTTGGGAGACTTATACCATGTGACACTAGCCACAATTCGCAATTGAATTGTACCAGATTTTTCTTATCATAACCTTGTCATTATAAGTTAGATTTAATAGGTATAAGAAACATTTATATTTAGTTAGGTTTTTCCTGATCCATATAACATAGGTTTATACTTTAAGGAAATCACTAAATAGATATTTATAATTCTGATATTAACTATCAATAAAACCAATTGTATTTTTCCACATGTAATAAAACATATTTTAATTGAAAAATAATGGCTCTCTCACTGTCCCCCTAGTAGACACATGTAAAAAATTAAATAAAAATAAATATTTGATGACATTGAGCATAATTAAATCCTAAAATATATTTTAGTAACATTCATTTTTTTTGGATTTCTATGATGTACCCATCCCTTTCTAATGGAGTCATATAGACACCTTCCATGATTTGTGTTTATGACATACAATTCTCAATAATATGATGATTAAAAAATTATCTATGATAATTAGAATTCTAATGGATTTATCCATCATGTACTGGTATTACAATATAACCTTATTGGCACCATTCTTGTATCATCCATGAATAGTCTCAATGGAATACGAAACACATTATTAAAATAAGATTCCATTGTTCATTGATACATGGAACCCAATATTTATTTTTATCTCATCTTGTCAATTTTTATTAATTTACATATACATATTAAGAGTATGAGTTATTGTTATCAGTGAATATTGTATCACTACAGTGATGAATATAAAACCATCACTATAGTTTTATCCTTCCTTCACTGTATGTGTCTCTGGAACATTCCTCTTCCATGAGATCTTATAGATCTTGTTCCTATTCCATCTACTTGAGCATCCCCATCATTGACTAAATCCATGGCAATCTAAGACCCACTATCTTAAAATGTGATGTTCACCCTTTTATTAAGATATAGTCTATAATTTCACATTCTCTTTTCTATCCTAGTGTTGTACATAATATCATAATAACCTTTTAGGATAATTACATTAGATTCAATTTGTGATTAACACGATGTAGTTTTTTTTATATCCTAACAAACTCTTTTCATCTAAACACATGTTCTTAAAAAATAATAGATTTAATTCATGTTAAAATATATATGATATCCATTTTTCATTATCATTTACATATGTGTTTGGGATAACAATGTTATTTTCGAAGAAATTCCTGAAACATAATGGATGTTTATACAATGTGTATTGGTGTCAACATTGATACACCTTTTAAAAACATTATGTCCCTGATCTGCATAAGGAAATGTGCGTTTAATAAATACTCTTCACTATATTTTTCCATCAATGTTAAGATGTCAGACTTATCATCGAACCTCCTTATTTTCATTATATCTATAATTTGGACAAGTTAATGGATATTTAATCATTACTCCATGCTACATTGTATTCACCAATGAATGATTGGTCATGATGTTCATTAGAATACCATACCAAAGCATCTCATATCTTCTAACCATGAATATATCATTAATTATTTTCACATTACATAAACTCCAAAATGAATATTTTGACATATAGTTATCACTATCCTACCTTTACATTAGTTTTCACTATCTAGGAAAACTAATTACAAAATATTTGTTCGATTTTTTTTTGTTTCTAGTGGTTTCTATTTCCAAACTAAATCATTATATATGTAAACAATTCCTAAGGGGTGTATGTTTAATGATTATTAATACCATACTAGAAATATCCTTGACGTTGACTTTTAGTTTTACATGAAATAGAATTATCATTCTACAATGATGTAAATAAGTCTAATATTTAATATTCATTGGGTATTGCATATGATTCAAGTATCACCAAAGTATTGGCTGAGTGTAAGACACCATAAACCAAAGTCAATCATGAACTTCGAATAATGTCTCCTTGTTTTTAAATACATGAAACATAAAAGTTTTTTTATACTCAACAAAATATTTACTACAATCAATAAACATGGAAATTAGAAGTTTTATTTTTCTCACCACTAACTTAGGAACCACCCATTCTCATCCTCTTAAATAATACACCATAATTATCATAACATTTATAAACTTACATTGTTCTATTATTTAATTTATCATATGTAATAGGAATATTATATATAATACCCAATAAGTATGAATGAAACAATATATTTTATATTGATGAACATTCACAGATTAAGAAGTGACTACTTTCTTATTCAATTAGGTCCATTGAATTTATCATCCATAAAATTTATTTCATGAAATGAACTAAACATAAATTATTATTTAATATCCATTTATTTTAATGAGGTAGTGATTGTTCCTTTGATATTGCTATTTCAATTGGTATTTTTCCTTTCCTTTTAACTTCTTAAATGTAAGAAATCAATACGAATCTCTCTTGGATGAACTTATTTATTGGAAAACCATAACTATAAAGTAACAAGACGTTTTCTTGTATATTATTTGTTTCATAATATTAAATTAAACTGAAGTATATGGGTGAAAATGATATTATAAAAAGATCAATTGAAATATTATGATACACAATTTAATTTAAATACATATAGTTTAATCATTACCTATTTAAATTAAAATGTGTATCACAATCGTTCAATTGATCTACTTATCATATATTCACTTCACTTTCCCCTAATAATATGGTCAGAGAATAAAAAACATTTTCTATCGTCCATTTCATGATGTAGAATCCCTAATTGATATCATATGGTAAAGATATCATAACGAAATAAACATCATAATCTCTATACATGGTTCTCTTATAATTATTTTAAACACCCTCTATTATAAGGTGTCTTAATTGGTATTTCAGATAGCAGCACATTGAATTTCAAATATCTTAGTATTGTGTGGAGGCACTTGAACAATCCTTTTCAAATTAATGATGGATATGTCAATGGTATTTTTCTAATAAATCTCATAGTATACATTGTGGTATTAAATTCATTTTCCTACAAAAAATAAAATCTATAATAGTAGTACTTTTATCATGATTACCAAATTAGACATTATTTATTAATTAATTAAATCAACAAAAAATATTTCACTGTTTTATCGAACTCTAGAAACCATCTCTACTTGAATTGGAATAACCTATCGCTTTATTATTCTAGTTTCAAGGATCCTTGAACCTACCCTCATAGTCAACATGATTTGGTTATGCTACTTATAAGAGTTCAAGGTAGGTGTTTTCCAGAACAAACAAATTAACTAATTGATCCTTGATCTGTTAAGAGAAATACCAACTACCAAAATAAGAAATATGATTTACTCAAAGAATTCCTATAATTTCAGAGCGACTTATCCTCAATGCCATATTTTATATCATCTTTAATTAAGTCCACTAATAATACAATAAAAACTACCTTGTAGTAATAGGAATTCTCATATTTGTATGATGAGAACCCTGAACACCCATTTTGTTCAAATTAATATAATGAATGGTGTTAAATACATAGTATTTATTGAGTGGTTTTTAAATTTGATACCAACGTTTGAAATAATTTTCAATCTTATATGCATGTTCGATGTGATTTCACTCACAACAAAAAAAGAAATTAGTGGAAAAAATTTATCACGTCATAAATTGATTTAATATATTAATTTTTTGTGTTTATTAGTTTGATGTAATTACGTAAACTTGAAGATTAAATGAAATAATAAAAAAATTAATAAATTAAATATATTATGTGACTGATATTGAGAAGCTATTATTAATTTATCCAATTAAACACAACAAACCAACAATGAACTAGATGTAAAATACCCGATTCATGTCTAGAATTGTATCCTAATTTGTCATTATAATATCTAGAATATCAAACCATCTCAGTACAGTCTGCATCTATCTTTTTCTTCATCATTGTACATACATATTCGAATAGATGTGAGAGGGTCTCAGGAATGAATAATACACAACAAAACATCCCTCGTGGAAATTGATGGATTTATACATATCATATGAGAAATATTTATGATGAAAAAACAATCTATTAATTAATTACATGTATCAAAAAATATAAAATAATTATCTATATAAATAAATGTTCAGATATACATTAGTCGGTCTATGGTCCGCATCAGAAGTCGCACAATTAAAAATTTAAATTTCAATAAATTTAAAGAACAAGGGAAATTCATATAAATAAAATAATTTTTTAAATTCAAATAATTTATAAATATAATTTATAAAATTTGGTGTAATAATTAGTATAATTTTAATTCCGAAATCCAAATTAATTAATAAATTAATTTGATATTAATACAGGAAATTAAATTAGCATCCTTTTCGAATATTAAAATATATTATTTTTTAAAACAAAAAATTTACTATTAATTAATTAAATTAAATATATAAAATTCATCTAATCAATTTAATTGTGTTTTGATTATATAATATATTGACGGGCCCGAAAAACCCCGTGCATGGCCTTTGTGGGTCAGTTTGAAACCTCATTGGCCGAATACATAGACACCTCATGCATCAGTGTTCTATGTCAGGCCCACATACCCAGACTAGTTCAGGGTCATTATAACCCACCCTGTCTCCCTATAGTTTTATTCTAGTCTAATGTATTCCAAAGGTGGTTGGATAAGGGTTACCACACATATGGGGTTTGTCGAATGTGAATAAGGTGGCTAGTCGAGGATTGGTCTGGCCTATACGTGGATGTGTGTTCGGTGAAGAGTGTCCTTGTAATAACAGTGTGACTGGAAGTACAAGAGACATAGGAGGTAGCAGTTGTGCCATATCTAGGGGAATAAATTCATCTATGTGATGGGATTGCAGTGAAATAGGTTCTTGGATGGTGACCACATAGCAGGAGGAGACTGGGCCAAAACAGAGTTGCGGGGATGCATCAATATTAGTGACTGTTTTTGGGAAGAGGTAATATGATCCCAAGGGAATAAAAATGGAAGTTGGTATGGGAGGCAGCTCAGGATACGTGGTGGGAGGTGGGTCGAATAGGAAACAGAAGAGGGTGGTAGAGTCGTAGGTGTTGGTGCTCTACCAGGGATGAGGATGGTAGTGTCCTCATATGAGGCATCAGTTAATGGATCAGTTTAGGATAGAGGGATAGGGGCAGTGCCACAAGGGTGATTTCCATGGAACCAATCAGTGGAGACACCACTCAGTCAAAGGGAGGAGATAGAGTCACGAATTTTTTCTTTATACATATGTTTTTTATGTTTTAAAAGTTTTTCCACATTAAAACCCATTGAAAGACCCATTATTTGTTCAAATTTTTCTATGAACACCTTCCATCAATCAATCAACATAAACTTATTTATAAATTTTTTTATTGATTATTTATTAGATATTAGGGAAAATGGATCAACGACCGAAGAATGTCCGAAAATAATATTCTCGATGGATTCCAACCTTTTCATGGATGGAATACACCTATTCCACTGAATCAGAATCCCTATGATTATGATAATTTTTATTAAAACTAGTACTTCTCCCGTGCATAGGCACGATGCTATAATTAAAATGTAATTTTCAAAAGTGTTTTAATAGTTTGAGTAATTAATAATCAAAATAACATATAATATGACAAACTTACTACTTTTTTGGTAGATAATATTGAAAATAACTGAAAAATAAGAACATGAATTCAAAAATATATGTGAAAATTAATGAAAAGGGAATAACATGATGTAAATAGATATAGAAAAACATAATGTATCATTAAGAATTAGATGTGGTGTCTTTAAAGGGTATTGTAGTAGGACGTTCATTTTTGAATCTGTCATCATCATAAGTAATAGTCACTTTATGATTGGAGAGGAGGATGAAATTGGAAGGAAAAAAAAATGAAAAAAATTAAAATGACTACAAGTCGTAAATGAAGTGATGAATAGTGGCCTTAGAACTATGTTGTAGGAGCGGTGGAAGAAATGGCAGAGGAAGAGGTGTAGGAGGAGGAAAAGGTAGATGTATAGGAAAAGGTAAAGGCCAATGCAGGGGAGGAGGTTGGGGCTCATGAGGTGGATACACATGGGGAGGGGGGTTATCGGTATAACATTCAATTCATAAAGAGGTTACTCACCACTTAGAAAACATTTAGTTTTGTACAGAAGACATCTAAAGATAGAAATAAGATTTCATAAAGTAAAGATAATCATCTAAAAAATGAAAATAAATTAATCTACCTCTATTTCAAAGAATTCTTTTTCGAACTACTTATCATGAATCAACATTTTATGGACTAAACCAAAACTGGATAAAATTACAACACTAAAACAAAAATTACTACAGTAAAGACTCTATTACACCAACAGTATTCAACATGTTTCATTTTAATAAGATAAATCCATTGTAATGCATTTTACAATTCCACTGTAATGAATACTTCAAGACTCAACTATTGAGTTTTTTCCCTCGCACAAACCATAAAAGGAATCAATAAAAATGTAATACAAAGCATTCAATTATTTCAGAAAGTGCACATTTCATCACAGTAGTATACAACATACTGAAATACCATTGATCACAATCACCATTTTTCATAGTTATGTTTTTTTCTTCATCAACATGACTACTCCACAAGTCAGCTCTATAAACGACTCCATGGCATCAAATTACAACATAGTATTTGGAATCAAATTGCTTTGTGGATTTATCTATTTTCTCATAAACCATCACCCCAACAAACATTAGTTGTGAAATTAGATTTTTATGTACTGTTTCATGAAACTGATTATTCCTATTTCTTCCTCCACTTCTTCATATTCCTTCATAGATTAATGGATCTTCCAAATAAATGGGAAATCAGATAAAAACCTAACTTTAACCTTGCAACCAAAGCTTACCTATAAGATGGGAAATGATAACAAACACATCTATACAACTAATCCACAATAAAAAACTCAATGTTTTTACAACCAGTTTACCTATATTTAGAATTCATTGGCTTTTCTAACATTGGGGTCTGTTTGTTTGCACATGGTTCTGTTTGCATGCACCATTTTTTCACAGAAGTACCAATACAGAATAAAAAAGTAAGGGGAATAGTGATGGAAATCTGTCTATATGCTGGAAACTGATAACAAAAACACCCATACAGTTAATCTACACAAAAACACTATATTTAGATGGCCATTTTGCCTATATTTTTCGTTGATTTAATTTTATAACATTGGGTGAGTTTGTAAACATGTGGTTCTATTTGGTTTGATGTGCTATGTTTGCTCAGAAGTACCTACAAATAATAAAAAAAATTAGTGAAATGATGTTGGAAAATCTTCCTATTTGCTGAAAACTATTAAATTATAGGCTGAGAAGGACACTCCTAAGAAGGTTGATGTGGTGGCTGGATTTGACTAGGGCTAGACCTCTCATTCACTCTCTATGAAATCTACGATGAATCCTAACTCAAAAAATTTATTGGCTGTCTAGGTGGATTTTTTACAGGATAAAAGGGAACTCCAACGAGACCTTGTCTACGCATCATGTAATCCTTGATGTTGGAATAGCTAGTGCTGCTGATAAGGAAGTTGTGAAGGAATCTACCCTTAAGAATACTAGGAATGGATCAACATCCCTAAGGACTTCACATAATGAAACCCTAACTTAATATTTATTACGTTGAATATAATGAAATTGTAAAATACTGGTAAATAATATAACACTAAAGGTGTACTCCATATATGCAGATAATGAATATCTATATATTGAACCTTATGAAAATTAGGATATAAAATACATATACCAAACAAAAAAACATTGAAACAAAAAAGATGGAATAAAATATGGGTATACTCGAATGTATATTACTATATACAACCAAAACTCATTTTTATTGCTTATAATCCAAAAAATGTATCCCTGGTAAAAAAAGAAATTAAAATTGTTGGAACATATCTTAAAACAACTGAATCTCATAACTTGATGATTTTGCATCATTAGAAATAAAGCAGTCAGTGAATGATGCACCTTTGTGGCTGCCCTGCACACAACCCTTGAGTCTCTGCTTGAGGTCATATCAGATTCTCTCTCAGCTCATTAATCATCTCATTTGATTGATTATGAGGTTTTAATCCTTCAACGAGACTAAAATGCATAACCCCTCCAAATTTAGTGTACCTAAAAAAATAGTGATGATGGATGGGATAATGTAGTGACATATGAAGGAAAAAACTAATGAAAACAACTTTTATGAAAATTAACTCATTTCATGAACTTGATATATTATTAATGTACCAGCCACTCTAGGTTTTAGTTTATAGAAAATGGTTGTAACCTTTTTGGGGGAAATTTATCATTGTAGATAGTTTGAGATGAAATAATAATTTTATTATTTAGTCCAACTAAAATGAAAGTGAAACATTACATATCAAGAATAATATAATTTGAATTTTTCATCTTGAAATCTACTACCATTGTACCACACGGCAGTGATGATTTTTACATTTATCTATAGTAAGATGTTTAGAAAACTGAATAAGAATTAACGGTTAATTCAAGGAGCATAATTCATTCCAGTTTCCCTATTTGGATCATAAACATAGGGTGTAACCATTTTTTGAAGAAAATTTATCATAATACAATCTCTTAATGGTGTTAATCTATAGTCACATAAAATAAAATAAAAACATGGATTCTGCTTCCAATACACCACACGATAGTCATGATGTTGAAATTTATCTACAATCAAATGGTTAGAAAAACTAAATAAGAATGAATGATCAATTCATGCTACATAATTCGTGACACATTGTTTTTCTAAAAAACATATAATTGTATCAATTGATTGAGGAAAATTTTTAATAGTACAATCCACTACAGGTTTAAATCCGTAGTCATATAAAAGAAAAATCATAGGGAAATATCCCAATTGGCAACACATTTCTAGAAAAAATATAAATTCTTGAAACACTAATAATGATATCAGGGGATTCATCTTTCAGTAACATGACCCAAAGAAAACCATTTTTTAGTGGACAGTGATTCCACTTATTTTTATCCATTCATATCAGGGATGAAAAAAATGATGTTCTTAGGTCTAAACATGAAAATAATGATGTTCTTATAAGATGATATATTTTTACAGAATCATCAAAAACCCGTATGCCATGGAAATATACTTCAAATCCCCAATCTCCCTGTATAAAATATTTAGATAATTAGTGTACTTTATTTGAATGCAGATCCAACCAGTTAAGGCACTGCATCCTTTTATAAAACATACTTAAAAATTTATAAGGTACTACAACTCACTGTAATACATAATAGATTATAATAGAAAACAAATCTAAAAACCGAATTCCAACTAAATATGTTCCCTCAAGGTATGTTTATTTAAGGTTATACAACTCACCGTAATACAAAAAAGATTATAACACAAGAAATACTAGTTTTGTGCCCATAAGTTATGTTTGTTAACCCGGTACAGGGTGCTTTGAGTAGTTATGTTTGTCAAAAAATATTTAGTTATGTCATACACTTGCAATAAGAATAGACAATCATACTTTGTATGTAGTGTTAGTTATAAAAAATTCTAATTTGAAATTGTAGAAGAAGTTTATTGCAGATGTTTTATTCATCGTAAGACAATTCATGTGTACAAAATCATCAACAACCAAGATTATGCTATTAAACACATCAAGAGGTCGGAAGACAAAATTTTACACAATTAATAAGGACACCCATTGGATGATCACCTTAAAATAATAACTCCATGATTATACGACCAATAACCTGCATTAACATAGTGTGCACCTGCAAATAAAAAAATATGCATGGTAGTAAGCAATAACAGTAATCACTCATTCTGAGGATGAATTGATAATTTGATATATAAAGCACATACCCACCAACAAAAGGCTCAACTAATGCATTGACACAATATCCTACAACATTAAATTCAATCCCATCGAAATAACACATCCATTCAAATCATGATGACATGAGATAAGAATATCAAACATACTAATTATGAGGCCTTCACCAATGATTCAAAAATACCTAAAAAGACTATAAACAGTATGTTATAAAATGAAAATTGGTATATAATGTCGGGGATAAGAAACTTGATTACGGATATTTCCTTCAAAAGTGGTATTCATTACATGTCATCATGACATTAATGTAAGATCTCCTGAACCATTCATGTAAAATTAATAACAAAAAGATTCAATTTGATGAAAAAAGGAAAAAAATGGATGATGAGTAATGTAAATATATGTAGTATTGTATGATGTGATGAGCCTTTGAAGGCAAATTGGAAAATGAAATGATTCGGCTGCATGAAATAGTGGGATAAAATGAATGATGAGTAATGAAATGGGTTGTACTTACGGTTACAATGCTTCAAGAAATGTGGATAGAACACCTTTTGTGCAGATCATGAACATTATTGTCTCTGAATACCGATAAATATATTTTAGTAACATTTTGGGGCCCCAAAAACTGATAATTGAAATCAGTAAAATTCCATTAAATTGTGGAAGCATTATATCAATAGGGTTAAATAAATAGCTTAAATTCAGAGAATAATCTAACAGATTAGCTAGGAATGAAAACATACCTGGTGCCGGAGGCGTCCAGAAATGGTTGAATCTGCATCAAGGTTCAATGACCAGACGTCGGTAGAAAAAACAGATTTGCTATAATAACGTATGCGAATGTATTATGCAAAGGGAAATACTGCAAACTGTCTAGGAGATTATTTCAATGGTATTACAAGAACATGCATATTGCAGGGCGAGTAACACATCAGTCAAGATTCAATTGAGTAGAAATAGTCGATAGCTGTAGTTAAGGATAGAAATCGTGATTTTGAGGGAATTAGTGAATGAGATGGAGTGAATCTGGAGGGTTTCTGACTGACATTATTCAAAGGATTAGGAACTGCGGGAAACTTATGAGATGAGGAATGTTGGAATGATGAACCGTAGTACATGACGAACAAATTAGCGAGGAATATGCCTTTAGTGTTTTGTGTGTACTGGCGATGCGAAGGGAAATGCGAGCGATAACCCTAGGTGCAGCTCCGGAGAGGAAACAACAGTGTGAACCATAAGAGGGGCGCCGAAGGGGAAATGGAAGCAAGATTCGTAGGAATTGTGGCTGAGGTGAAATAGGTGCGGGATTCACTAATGAAGGTGGAGGTGGAGGCGAATGGGTTTTGACGGATGAAATGAAACCCTAAGATGGTGGGAGGAGTGGAGGATGGATGCACGGGGGAAATGGGAATACAGTCGACAGAAGCCTGATTTAGGAGGGAGGAATTTGTGTTGGATTGTGACATGGCTGCGTAATATGGTGAAAGGTAGGCTGGAAGAAGCCCGTTTTAGTATAGATTTTAGATATGTTCATTCATAAAGAATATTCCTAGGTATTAATGTGATCATAAAGAAAAATATATGAAAAGAAGTCCTTCATACACCAAGGTGACTGGGAAACATCAAATCAATTGCAAATTGAAAGCTAAATACTATCTTCTAGTCAAACAAGATCATTTCGTAAACACAGTTGAAATCATATTATGTTCTTGTTTTTGTAATCTTTATCTGAAGCAAACAAAGTATCCCAAAAACAAGCACAAATCGATATGGGATGAACCCTTATTTTATATTTCAACATATACCTTACACCTGAAGAAGTTCAATTCAAGAATATGATTGAAACTCTTCACCAGATGATCAATTTGGAGATCAGTCACCCTGAATTAGTATTTAGATTCAGAGAACCATCTTCCATAAAAACTAATACAGATTAATCATATAATAAAAACACCATAAAAATCATATTCATTGAGACATGAAGATATTTGACAATGGTTTATACATTTCATAGTGGTTCATTCCTGCGCTTACTCCGTGATTGATCGAGGGTGCGGTAACCCTAGTTGGAGCAGAGGAACCGAAAGTGGGAGTGCTGAAGTGGGAGTCACTGGTTGCGAAGAAGGAATAACCAGAGGAGTTGAAGCTAGAGGAGTCGTAGTCGGAGGAGCTGAAGTAGGAGGAGCAGAAGTACAAGTGGAAGTTCAAGGAGCAGAAGTTAGAGGAGCGGAAGTCAGAGGAGCCAATGTCGGAGGATCCAAAGTAGGAGGATCCAAAGATGGAGGAGCCGAAGTAGGAGGAGGTAAAGTGGGAGGAGTGCAAGACGGAGGAGCCAAATATGGAGGAGCCAAAGGCGTATCACGCACAGGTGGAGTAACATCTGGAGAGGGGATTCGAGGAGGGGAGCAGAGCTGGAGAACGGAGGTAAGGTTTGTGTGGGGATGAGAGAGGTAGTTTCAGAGATGCGAGTTTGAAGAAGATGCGATTTAGAGGGAGATGGATATCCGTAGAAACCCTAGGATCGATGGAATGGTTTTTTAGGGGAGGGAGGCAAGCCGGATGGAGGAAAAAATCGCGGAGATGAGTAATTTGGATATGTGGAAACGTGTGGAAGTGACACTTCAGCAGGAGGAAAGCCTGCTTTAGTATAGATAGTAGATTAAAATATAAATCATTTCCTCCTATTTTTAATATCCAAAAAATAAATAAATTATTAGTAACAAAATTTCATAATTTCAAACAATTGACATATGATATCTGATCGATGCATAGTTTTTTTGTTGGGACTAATTTAATAATCCCTTGTTAAATTTGAATATTTTTTTTAATTTTATAATTATAAGCACGTGCTCCTTTTGATACTGATTGATGGTACCAAGGCGTGAAGAGGAATCTGGTGGGATATAAATTTTTAAATTATAATCACCGATGCAACAAAACATTCTTTCTCTAGTGATCCATGTCGTGATACAGTTTGAGGATATCATGTAGTTCAATCAGATCAAAAAAATAAAATCAAGGAGTAACTCATCCTAATTTGACGCATGGATGTCTACCTCTAGTAAATGATGGATGTTTATTAGAGGATATAACCTCAAACACATCTATAGCATTCACACATGTTTCTATAATGTGTGGATACATAGTTCATCAGAGATTTGATGCTAGATTGGAGGTCTGATGATATAAATAATGACACATCAATCTCCACAATCCTCCATCTTTTATCCATGAAAGCAACTTTGGATTGTATTCTTGGTAGGAGGAATTATATATATGTGAATCAAGAAGAAATAGAATCTCTCAATTCCTTAATTTTGAGTAATACATAGAATGAAGCTCAAATCCCACCTATATATTGGATATCTCAAAATACATGGATAGATTTCATATCCCCCATATAGTTAACATCCACTAAATAAGTACTAAAAAATAATAATGATGAACTATAATGTGTCATAAATATGGTTTATCTTTTAATACATTCCAATAAAATATATTAAAAATATTACGAGATAAACCCAATTCATTAATTCAAATCAGAATTCTTTCTAACATTAAAAAAAACATCGAATATTAAAATAATATTCTTTCATATCATATTTTTCCACGTATTTAGATAATCAATTGTAAAATATTTAATTAATAAAATTCAATCTCAACAATTCATAACTGGAATAATGAATATTAATTATTCCTTTTTTGATTGTATATCCTCGAACATATTCTAGACCCCAATGGTGTGGCCCACCATTTTCTATGGAAAATGCTTTAATATGTTATTATGAGTGACCATCCTGACCATTATCTCGATAGAAATAATATAATTCACATACAAAGAGTGTAATCTATAAACACATCATGGCCTCTAAAGAGATAATAAGTAGTCAAAGAAATGACAACAGACCTATGAATTCTCACATTTTAATATAATATCTTCGACATCAGATATCTCATAATGGATGATGCACACTTCTATCACCAACCCTTATTTCTTTATTGTTTATTTATCTATATGGATGGATTTACCTTTGACTACTATGTACGTTGATTTATAATGGTACTATCATCCTAATAAACCTTGAAATAGACATAACTTCCTCAACTCCAGAGTGAAAATTTATATCTTGACCATTCAAACAATTTCAAACCACTAATGATACACCCACCACAAGCTACCTCGCTGTGATTTTATTATCATGATTTTTTCCTTACATCAATGTAATCCACCAAATGGAATACATTAGTAATGATCTCATGTCAGGAGATAAATACACATGTCTTTAGATTAGAACTACTAATGACATGAAAAAAATGTTGAGTTATTATTAAAAGGTCGTTCATAATGATCTTAACTACATGATACCACCAGTTGCGAATTCCATGAGAAGAAGTCGCAATGTTTATGAGCCCTCGGAACTAGATAGTCGAACATAAATAGTGTCTAGTCATTATGATTTATCGAGACCATAAAACAATTATTTAATAATATTTTCATAGTATATCAAGGTTCTCATTATAAAATGGAATCTTCCACAACCTTTTGATAGGAAAAGTAATCTATAGACTATAACATAATAATAGTTGACATAGAAATGTTTACAATATAATGATAACCATACATCATGCACAAACAACTATATACATGAAATGGTAATTGAAATTTACTACTAAATTTGGGTCTATAGAACCAGTATTTCAATAATATATTCATTAAATATATCTGTAATACCATCCAAGTGAAAAAGAATAGAAAAATGAATCACATCACTTTGTAGGGGTTGTAGTCTACACATACACACGAGTGACATTGTCTTTTTCCAATAGATTAAAAGGTTAATAAGCTGGATATGATATTATCATTAAATAGAATAATGTTCCGACCCGGATCACCACTAATAAGGTGGCTGGACCGGTGGGTCACATGACCTCAAGAGGATATCTCCAAATGCAAGAGGCTGCCGACTTGGAGTAAGGGCCATTTTGTGTCCGAGGGGGAGATCATGCCCTCATAGATAATATGTATTATCCCAGCAGAAGTAAACAAAAACTAATAAAAAATAAAGGAAGCATTAAAATTAATAAACTACAAAAGAAGCAATGTAAATAATCCAACTAAAGAATAATAAAGTGTGGAAGCGTCCAAAAGTTATCATGTCATGATGTATGTCTAAACTAGAAGAATGGAAAAAAGAACTCAAAACATAGTCAATTAAAAGAAAAGGCAAAAATCAGTAGATGCATCATGATCAAGGCCCAGTCCTCTGCCCCTGTCTTCATACTAAGCAGTAAAGAACAATTATTCATCAGAAGCATCACACTTCCCCTTATCAATACCTTCAAGCATTTAATCTACTCAGGTGTTAACGATGCCCAAGTAGGGTGTGAGATAAAATCCCAGCAGGCATGCCCCCACGGTGTCTAAACCATTCCATTTCGTGGAAAGATAAAAATGTAGTGTTCCATTAAGTAACCATTTTAGATAAATTAATTTAGGTGAAATGAAGTAAATAAGTCGGCTCGGGTTCCGAAGACACTTGTTCCTAATCACCTACTTCGGCCAATGATGGTAGTTTGAAAGGGTACCTATTAGAATAATGCAAACACACACACATTGATATATATATATATATATAACCTAGATAAGAAAGGTATAACATGGAAAAAGTATAACCCAAGATTTTTCTTTAACTTGGGGTCCAATTTAGATGTCAACTAGGTGAACATCCACATATCAGAAGAATATCTCAATTCTTAAGAGATTATAATGTATATAATATAAACTGTAAGAGCTTAATTATTTAAGGTTCAATATTAGAGTTGGATTCTAACCCCATTTCAAAGGAATCACTATGGAACATCCGTCAATTTATCCAATACCATCGAGTCCATGCAAGGCAATATTTTGAAAGACTAAGTATCGATCGAGGCATAGATTTACCCTGACTCCATCCCAATCTCACAAAAAGTGGTCGTGTATGATCTAAGGCTAGCTTAGCCCCATTTTCAATGGATCTGACTCGATGAGACCTTTCGGAACTGGTATCAGTCAAAAGTATTCGAGTGCCTGAGGTAGTCTCGGTCCAGAAAAACCAATTACACCACCTCTATAACATAAAAGTAACCAATCAGGAACAGAGGTTCTAAGCATGTCCCTTACTACTGGACCCACCACTTTTCCTCAACATGAATTTAATTAATGTTTTCACAGCAGTAGATTTGACATAATCAACAAATAAAATTGTAGCTTGAAAACTATCGAGATACACCCTTGCATCACAAGTTATAAATGCAACATAAAAAATCGCAACATAATAAGGAAATATACTATATTAACATTAGTAGATAATGCACTTTTAAATATATAAATTGTTTAGCATACAAGATCAAATGATCCCGTAATTTATGTTCATGTTCAAGGAACAATTTATTTAATTTAATATCATTAAATAGGGCTTCACAATACCTATAGTTAATTAAATTATAAACTCAGATAACGGAAAAAAATACAATTACCATGTTTTCAGTCCCAAAGGGGTGTTCAACCTTTTTGAAACAATTCAAACAACTATTCATTTAATTTAAAAACAATATAATGGGGTCGCGGAATACCTACAATTAATTAATTTATAAACCTGGATAATTGAAAAATACACTGACCATGTCAGCATGCCCAATGGGGTGTCTGACCTTGTTGCAAAAAACAAAACAACATATTTTAAGATGATTAATGCTGCAACGTCAAGATAAAATATTAAAAGAATTAAATTGGGTACGATTGCACAAAGACGGTAGGCACCGACTAAAGACACAACGATGTGTTTTTATAAACCCGAAAAATAGAGGGAAAACCAGTATTCACCCTACCTCTTATGGTAGATGACTATATGATCTGAGGTGGGCATCAATTTTTCCTAAAATATAATAAAATGACGGATTTTAGAAAAGAACCCCAAGATTGGGTAAAAATATTCCACAAAGAACTGAGTGCATACTACTCAATGAAAAAACATGATTCCAATTGTGCAATGTTATCATTGGCATATGGTTTACTACACACAAGATGGTGAAGGAATCATATGTCGGACGGAGGAGCAGCTATCTTCTGAAGGGCCGGCTAGTTGGTGCGCCACCTAGGGGAGAGGAGGGGTGCGATGTGAGGGAGAGGATATGAAAATAAAAAAAAGAAAGAAAAAAAGAAAGAAAAAAAATGATAAAAATAGATGATATGGAAAACGAAAAATAAAGAAAATATAAAATACAACAAAATGATGGAAAAGAGAAATGATAAAAATAAATAAAAATTGAAACCTCCCAACTTAATTATTTTTATTTTTCCCGTATCCCACACTTTATTTTATATCAAAATTTATTTTTATCCTAACATGCCCTCTTTGTAATATATAATAAATATATTATTAGTCTTTTTAAGAATTAATTAATTATTTAATACTCAAACATCGTGCAAAGGCACGACATTTATTTTTTCAATAAATGAATGCAGTTGTTTAAATTAATTAAAAACCTTTGCGGGACACCCAACGAGGTGCGTAGGCGCTGCCCAGGTTTCATAATTAATTAGACTGTAATAAATTATAAATGTTCTTTACATGATTATTTCTAGGAAATTACACCCTCACATCCATAAGAAAACTCCTCCCAGAGTTTTCCTTTCGAGGGTGATTGAATGTCACCAGAGAAAATTCCGGCCACTGCTCGCATACATCCATCTCTCACTCCCAGGTCTAGTCCTGAACGAATCCATGTTTCCACAATATCCAGACCAGTGGGACTGACTTTCCTCAGATGACATGCATACTACGGTCGACGATATGAATCAGATGCTCCACAAAGGATGCATCCTTATCAAGTTCGATGTCATCAGGGACCAAAGAATGAGATGGGTCTAGATGATCTTGTCGGATATGAGATACAAGGAAAATTACGTGAATAGCATGATACCTATGAGGTAGCAGTAACCGATAGGCTACCGGCACAACACTCTCTACTATCTCGAATATCCAGATGTATCGCGGTGATAACTTCCCATGTCTCATGATCCGCATGAGACCCAACCTCGGAGAAACACACAAAAGAATCGATGTCCCACCTCAAACACTAGAGGTCTACAGTGATGATCGATATAAGATTTTTGTCTTGACTGAACTGTATTCCTACACTTCAGAATTTTTTGAACATTCTCAGAAGTCTCCTGAACGAGATGAGGACCCAACAGAGATACCTCACCGGATTTGATAAAACATAAAGTCAAACTGCATGGTTTACCATAGAAATCCTTTTACTGAGACATTTCAATTGTCTCCTAAAATCTATTAGTATATGTAAACTCAACAAAAGGTAAATGATTCTCCTAGGAACCTCCAAAATCAAGGATACATGTCCGTAACATATCCTCTAACACTCGTATGTTTCTCTTGGGCAGACTATCTGTCTGCGGGTGATATGCAATAATCCAAAGTACATGTGAGCCCAGTGCCTTTTTTAAACCTTTCTATAACCGTGAAGTAAATCGGGAATCCCTATCTGAGAAAATAGAATGAGGTACACCATAAATTCACACATTATCCCTAATATATTGCATTCCTAACACATCAATCATAAGTTATATCAGATAGTAATGAAGTGTGAAACCATGTTCAACCTATCGACATCCACCCATACTACATAGCTGCCATGAAGAGATATTCGAAGGTCTATAACGAAATCCATGGTGATTTCACTCAACATACACTCAGGAACTGATAGAGGATGTATGAGTCTAGCAGGTCACTAGTGCACTACCTTCACCTGTTGGTAGGTGGAGCATCGAGTGTTTAATGGTATCAACTTTTTCATTCCAGGCCACCAATACTGTCAACACATGTCTCTATACTTCTTGGTCAGGCCAGGGTGAACTACCCAAATGGAGGTGTGAGATTCCATCATCATGTCTTCCTTTATACCCTAAGGTACCCATACATGACCACAATAAAGGAGATTTTCACTGCAATCAACAACACAAATAGGAGTTGGGTTCCTCTTTTAACACTTTCCATCAAAATGATCCCTTCAATATCAATCAACTATTGCCTAAGGACTTGATCTAGATGAGAGGGCATCACTGCGAGAGATACTAGAACTGGTTGTCCACTTTACTCTTGAACCACTAGATGCATCTCTAAAAATAAGGACATCATCTACCACTCACTGTAGGCTACCTCTACGGCCTGTGTATTTGTCTTGCGTCATAAAGTGTCCACCACAGCATTACCCTTACCAGGGATATTACCAAGCTCAAAGTTGAATGACTACACGAATTCGACCCACCTTAGTTTCCTTATGATCATGTCTCATTGAGTGGATATATATTTCAGGCTTTTATGATCTGTGTAAACAATGAATCTCTCACCAAAAAATATTGTATCAAACAGTGTAGAGCATGAACAATAACTACTACCTCAAGGTCATGGGTGGTATAGTTCAACTCGTGAGGTCTCAACTGGCGTGATCCATATGCCACAACTCGAACTCCCTACATCAAAACTACACCTAGTCCAATTATTGAACCATCACAACAAACTGTATAGCACTTACTAGGTTTAGGATGAATCAGGATTGGGGAAGAGGATAGTCTTCCATTCAATTCCTAAAAATACATTCCACAACCATATGAACAGATAAATTGTACGCCATTCTTAGTCTGGTCCATAAGAGGCACTGCTATGAGGGATAAATCATGGATGAATCGCCTATAATAGCCAGCAATCCCTATGAAACTGTGGATGTTGAAGACACTTTGGGGATGCCCCCATTAAACCATGATGCTCACCTTTTCTGGGTCAAATGATACCCCTACTTTTGATATAATATAATATTACCCAAGAAGTGTACTTTATCAATCCAGAAGTGGAATTTATTGAGCTTAGTGTATAGTTGTTCTTTCTCAGTGTACTCATCACAATATCAAGATGGGTTGCATAGTCATGTTTGGATTGCGAATATGACAAGATGTCATCACAAAATACTACCACAATGGAATAATGGTATGAATGATAAACCTATTTCATTAGAGCCATGATGACTGCAGATGCATTCGTGAGGCCGAAAGGCATAACCAGATACTCATATAAGCCCTACCTGCTTCATAATGTAATACATGGTATGTCAGATGGTAGAAAAAACACCTAGTGATATCCTAACGTCATATAAATCTTGGAGAAAACAGTTACTCTCCAAGAGATGGTCTAATAGATCATCTATATTAGGCAATGTATATCGTTTCATTTCCATGTGCTGGTTTAGTAGATGATAATCCACACATTACCTAAGGGCCCTGTCTGCCTTTTTGGCAAAAAGGACAGGTGAACACCATGTAAATGTGCAAGATCTAATGAAACCTTTGGACTCAATATCTTCAAGCTTCTTTTTGAGTACATGTATCACAATTGGTGGCATCCTATATGGTCGAATAGACACTAGTGTCGCACCTAGAATGAGATCCATAGTGAACTCCACGTCTCTCATGGGAGGTATGATAGAGAAATCATTAGGTAAGACATCCCTGAAAAGGTTTTACCAATGGAAGAAATTCAACTATGTGTTTTCCCTGATCACTCATGAAGAGGCTTTCCAACTGATCTATCACTCTTCCCAACCCGGCATATTTAGTCTTAGCTTAGTCTTCCTGTATATCCCATTCTCCTTTGTGAAGATATGTGTCGCCCTTAGGGGATGTGAAGGACACCTGATGATGATTGCAATCAACTTGAGCATGATAAAGAGTGAGCTAGTTCATACCCAGAATGACATCAATTCCAGACATATCGAGAATATATAAATTTTCAAACAATCTGGTACTCGCCTATCTCGAGGGGACTCTCTTTTCACTGGAATATGCCCTCTATCCTGACCCCCAGTGGTGTGTCGAGAGACATGACACCACAATGATACTCAATTTAAAAACCAAGACCATTAACAACAACAACAGATATAAAGGACTGTGATGTACCAGTATAAAAAATAGTATAAACTAAAGTATAGGCCCCTAGAATAGTACCTCTCTCTATAGAAGGTCATGCACTCTGCTCCTATGGTGTTGATTTCCCTGCATACATGATACCTGATCCATGACATTGATATGATGCCCAGTTGGCCTATGCAGGCCAACTCTACTAACGCTGATAATCTAGAACTCGATTTCAATGACCCCGACCTCCACCATTACATCGTCTTGATCGAACGGTGGAAAAGGAAATTACATCCAACTATGAAGTCATAGATACCATACCTGATGGAGATAAATGTCTGAATCCTCTATCATTGTAAGCTGTAGAGAAGGAATGACAGAAACACTGAAGGTGACCCATCCTATCGCAAGCTCAGCACTTCTTTAGATCAGTCGTTCACTACAGCTTCTTGTGACCATCCCTGCCGCCCTGATAACATGTGACAGAGCTATAAAGACATTTTTTTGGCTATGATTTCCTCCACGTGAATTTTCAAAATGGTGTTTCCTGCTGTTAGAAGAGCCATTACCCTTTCTCAGAACTGAACCACCTGGACTCACTAGTTTAGCTTCCATGACATTTCTCTCTAACATTAAAGCTTGATTGATGATCTCTGTAATTGTGGACAAACAGAAGACATTCACCCATGAGTAGATAGTATACTCAAGTCCATCCCCAAACCCCCATGCAGTATTCTACGTGTCGCCAGTCTGAGACGGGGAAAATGATGAACTTATGTGAAACAAGTAGAATACTCTAACATAGTCATAGAGCCCTACTGAAGATGTAGGAACTCCCGGGTACGATCATATCTTAGATTATACAGGAAAAAGTGATTCTAAAATGTTACTTGGAAGTCATCCCATGCTATGTCACCAGTTTTATCAGCTTGTGAAACAACATCCCACTAGCGCTTGGTGGAGTCGCATAGGATGTAAAATGAATGCTTGACCCTTCGCTTTGGAAGAATCTCAAGGTGGTTGAAGATAGACATTATAGATACTATCCATGACTCTACAGCATGAGTTCCGCCACACCTCGAGAAGATGGGAGGGTGATGCAGCAGAATGTCCCGCATAATGTCGTCCATAGACGGGGCAGGTCTGGGGATATCTGAATCAACTGAACAAACCTGAGGAGACTATCCTTGAACTGAGTGTCAAGTTCCCATAGAAGATCGATATGAGGTAGTTCCACATGAGGATCTACAAGAGGAGCCACTGGTTGTTCAGGACCCACCATCTCTGGAATGAACTCATTGACACTCTCCTGAGCCAATGAACGAAGACATCGTGGTGACATTTGTCTACAATATCCAAACACACACCCATAGACAGTGATTAAATTAGGTGAGAAAAACAAGTAAGGCGCAAAAGATGTTAGTTACATAGCCTGACATAAACCACTAGACAACCGATAACTGACCTCAAGAGCTGGGTTTCAATATAGAAGAGACAACAAAAAATGATTACTAAACAGTTCTACATTCCATTACTAGGTTATGTTAGGATAGAATCTAATAGTCTATCACAACATTATCATTAACAAAAATTATTTCAATATTTTACCATGAGGCACAACAGCACCCACATGCAACTAGAAAATGCACGCTGAAAGTAGATATGACATGGAAATATTCATGGAATTTAAATCCTAGAGTGTCTATTATGATGCATGGGATGTTTTTCCCTTGTATCATTGGGCTGAAATGGTAAACCAATTATTTCAATAATACCAACAAAAAAACAACACAATACAAGTGAGTCACCCAAGGTGAAATCATATCAACAGTAACTGGAATAATCAATGACTACAATCCCAACCCAGGAATTTGGGTTTTCCGCTGTACATGGGTTAGTTACGTCCAAGCACAGAGTACATTACAAATTCGTATATTCTTATCTCTTATCTAACCCAAACGGAAAGACAAAAAGGAAAAACCTCCTCTAATACAACTTTGTAACGTCCCGACCCGACTCACCTCTAAGACGGTGGCTAGACCAGTGGGACACATGACCTCAAGCGCATCTCCCCGAATGCCTGAGGCAGCCGACTAGCAGCAAGGGACAATTTGTGTCTGAGTGGTAGAATATTACCTCATAGGTAATAGGTGTTATCAAAGTAGAAGTAGAAAACAACTAATAATAAATTGCGGAAGCATATAAATGAATAAACAATAGCAGAAACAATGTAAATAATCCAAATAAAAATTAATAATGTGTGGAAGCAGAAAAACGATGTCATGCCATGATGTATGTCTAAACTAGAAGTACAGATAGTAGAACACAACACACAATCAACTAAAATAAATGTCACAAAGTAGCATATACATTACGAGAAAGGCTTGGTCCTCTTCCCCTGTCTCCATCCTAAGTAGTAAAGAACAATCAACCATCAGAAGTAGCTCACTTCCCCTTTTCAATACCTACAAGCATGTAATCAACTCAGGTGTGAACAACGCCCGAGAAGGGTGTGAGATAAAATCATAGTAGGTGGGCACCCATGGTTTCTAAACCTTTATATTTTGTGCAAAGATAAAAATGATGTGTTCTATTACATACGCATTTTAGATGAATTAATTTAGGTGAAATGAAGTAAATAATCATCCTGAGATCCAACGACACCCATGCTTAATCACCTAGTTCAGCCTAAGCAGGTAGTCTAAAAGGGTTCCAGTAAGCAGAAAAACATACATACATATATATATATATATAACCCAAATAATCAATGTAATGTAGGGAAAAAGTATACCCCATGATAGTTCCATAAATTGGGGTCTTAGTTAGGTGTCAACCAGGTGCACTTCCACATATCAGAAAAATATCTCAATTCTCAAGAGATTCAAATGGAAATAATATAAACCTTATCGACATCATTATTTAAGGATGATGTTTAGAGTTGGAGTCTGAGACCATTTCGAAGGTATCGATACTGTACATCTGTCAATTTATCCAATACCACTGATCCCATCCAAGGCAATATTTAGAATGACCAAGTATTGCTCGATGCATGGATTTACCCTATGTTTGTCCTGATCTTGCCAAAGGGGGTAGAGTATCATCTGAGGCTGGTTTAGCCACATTTCCAATGGGTCTATCCCGATGGGCCCTTATTAAACCAGTTTCACTCAAAAGTATTATAAATCCTGGGGAAGTCTCGATCTTGAAAAGCCAATAACACCCCCGACACATAGAGGTAACCAGTCAGGAACCGAGGGTCTATGCATGGCCCTTAATATAGGACCCACCTCCTTTCCCTGCCCTAAATTTAATTAATGATTTCACAATATTAGATATGGAATAATCAACATATAAAATAGAGCATGAAAACTAACCAGATACACTCATGCATCACAAGGTATAAATTTAACATTACAACATGGCATGTTAATCAGAAAATATAATGTGTCAACATTAACAGATAATGAACTTTTAAATAAATAAACTATTCTGCAAACAATTACTAATGATCCAACAATTTAATTTCATGTTCAAGAAACTATATATTTAATTTAATAAGTATAAATAGAGCAGCACAATAATTGTAGTGAATTAAATTATAAAACAGGATAATGGAAAAAAATACACCAACCATGTTGGCATGCCCATAGGGATGTCCTACTCTATTGCAAAAATTCAAACAAATATTCATCTAATTTTAAAACGATATAATGGGGATTCGTAATACCTGTAGTTAGTTAATTTATAAACTCGGCTAACAGAACAATACAATGACCATGTTGGAACACCATAAGGGATGTCCAAACTTATTGCAACAAATCAAAAAAATTAATTTAAGATGATTAAGGCAATAAAAACTAGAAAACAATCTAAAATAATTAATGTGGGTAAAATTGCGCAAAGCCAGTGGGCACCAACTAACGACACTATGGTGAATTTTTATTAACTGCTACAGAATGGAGGGAAAAAGAGTAGGCAATCTACCTTGAAGTCATATATGACTCTAATATCTGTGGTAGGATTTTATTTTTCCTAATACATAGAAAACAAAGGATTTTAAACCCCCCCCCCCAAATAGGGTAAAAATCTTATATGAGGAACTACACACAAATTACTGAACGAAAACACACGATTATAATTGCACAATGTTAGCCATTCACTAAGGATTATTGAACACCTAACGACAAAGGAATCGCCCATCAGACAGAGGAGTAGCAGCCTTACGAAGGGCCAGCTAGTTGGTGTGCCACCTAGGGGATAGGAGGGGTGCAACGTGAGGGAGAGGAGAGGAAGGGAGTAGAGGAAGAGAAAGAAAAGAAAGAAAATAAAAGAAAGAAAAAATAGGAGAAAAATAAAACAAAAAAAATAAAAAATAAAAAATAAAATAGATTAAAATGTTGGAAAAGAGAAATGAAAATAATAATTAAAAATGGAAACCTCCCATTTTAATTATTTTTATTTTTCTCAAAACCCCCTATTTATTTTATTTCAAATTTTTTTAATCCTTTCTTGCTCTATTTTGAATCTTTTTTAAATCAATTATTATTATTTTTTAATCTTTAATTAATTCTTTAAAACCCAAACATCGCGCTACGGCGTGACATTATATTTTTTCATTAAATGCATGCAGTTATTTAAATTAATTAAAAATCTATCTAGGACTTATAACGAGGTGCACAGGTGTGCGCCCTAGTCGCTTAATTAATTAGACTGTAATAAATTAAAAACGGTTCGTACCTGATTAAGGTCAGGACATTATAAATAGGTATAATTATTTCATAAATATCACATATAAAAATGTAACCAATATAATAATAATTCATATAATATTGTGACAGAATATGAATTGTATCGCTATGTGGAGACAACAATTCATACTTACGCATGAGTGAAGCATATAATTCACATTTTATAGAAAATATGATTGATAATGGTGGTTTAATAATAAGTATAAAATTTTATTTTATCTGGGATACTGATTTATTAATTTACAATAAATAAAATATATTTAGATGAGGAAAAATTAGAAGTGAAAAACAAAGTCCTCAGTTAAGGATATTACCTATTCATTGAAAGAACACCTTTACATATCCTCTTAAGGATCCGAGGAATGGTGTTTTTGTGATAACATATTCTCTATAATGTTTCAATGGATTTATTAGTGGTATTTTGATTGGGGATTTTGTAGCTATATGGCAGAAAAGGTGTGAATAAGGGTTAGGAGAATGTGGCCTTTTATAATTGAGGCAAGGGGAACTTTTGAAATTTTTTAAAAGAATAAATTATAATTAATCCATTATAAAAAAATAACCCAATATACACAAATTAGAAAATAAGGTCAGGTATTCTTGTAATCCAATCGATAAATATAATTTTAATAGCATTACATGGTGTTAAATCCTCATAATTTTATTAACCCACTTAGTTAACCCATTTTAACCATAACCATGGTAATAAATTTTTAATTCTTAAAGGGTTATAATTTTAAATATAAGGTAAAAATATATAAATAAATAGAAAAGGAATGATATTCTATACAATATGTTATCATAATTATCCTCTAAAAATAATTTTAAAACTGTTTAATATTTTAATAATATATTATTTTCATAAAATATTATTAATAACATTGTTTTAAATATTCATTCAATTTCACTTTAAAGACAACAATATAAAGATGAAATTTGAATATAATAATTTTAATTTAAACTATTATTCTACATTTATCATCAATATTATTTTTAAAATATATGTCCCTCAAATTTTATTACTTTTAATATTTTTAAAATCATTTATATAATTTTTAAATTATATAAATAAATACTGTATTTTCATTGTGAAACCATTTGATGTAATTATTTAATCCTTAAAATTTAAAATTAAATTACCCTAATGAATATATTTTCATTTTTCATAAAATTACCATTAATATTCAATCACCACTTGATTATTTTTCTATGTGAACACATATGAGATATTTAAAAATTTGATATAAACATTTTGAAGCATTCTTTGATTTAAAATTTCTTGAAGGTCATTTTTATTGACACGTGGCCATGAATAATTATATTTTGATAATCAGGTTATAAGGGTATAATTAAATTCAAAAAATTATAATTAATATGAATAGTGTTGAACTTAACACTTAGTTTTAATGAATAGAAACCTTTTAACCCTTTATTTAGGTGAATAATTTTACAATAGTTACTATGCATATTAATAAAATAATAGGGTTTGATTTCCAAATCTGAACATCTCGATTCCAATTATGGAATCAATTTTTCAATATAAATTTATATAATTTTAAGATATTAATTTTAAAATGAGTGTGCAAAACACAATGAAATCCTGTGTTTAGAAAAATTATGTTTTATAAATAAAAGTGGAATTATTCAACATGCGGTATCTATAAAAATGGATGAATGTTATAACATATTATCGAATACATAATTAATAAATTTTCATAAAATAATAAACATGGGGGGATTAATTTTATTTATTATGATAGAAAAAATATTTCCTCTATTAAAATTGTTTTTAGATTAATTCTATTTTAGGTATAAAAATGTTATTATTCTAAATTCGATACGAAATTTGATTCAAATGAAATTATTTTGGTTATTTATAATATATGAGAATTAATGTTTATTTAGGATAATTTAAATAAAAAAATAACCATTTTGAATTCAGGAAATGAGAATACATTTTTCAATAAAAATCAATAATTTTTATTATTCATTTAAAAAATAAAAATCTTCATAAAATTTGTAAAACAATTATACCATGATAATTTTGAAATAATTAATTAAAAATCAGGATCCTTATTATAAAATATTTTTTATAAAAATTACATATTTTTATTATAATATTGGTTCAAAAAAATCAAAAAAAATCATTTTTGAAGGAAACATATTTTTTATGCATAAAATAGCCTTATAAAAAATTGGGTGCTTATTTCATATTAATTAATCTGTAAATTTTTATTAATAACCCCCTTTTATTGAAATTAAATAGTTCAATAATTCATTTTCATGCCCTCCAATTCATTGAATATGTGATAACAATCTTAATATAACAATACATCATGATTCCTTTAAACTCGACGATGTGGGTTGCCTATGCTATAAAATATTGTGTGATTTTAAAATGATAATGTTGTTACATTATCCCCATCCCTTTAATAAATTTATCTATATCAATTTGGACGTCTACTCAAAAATAATGTGTGTTTTATTGGGAAATTCAAATTTGGAAAACCCAAATTTTAAAAACAGTGAATATCAATTATTTTTTTAATAGATGGAAGATTAAATATGAAGGTAATCTGGAATAAAAATTAATTAGGTTGCCAAATTTTAAAATTTTAGTGGGATGTGAAAATATAGATATATAGGTTAAAACCAATTCTAAAGGACTAATAAAGATTGATAGATATTATGGTCAATAGAAAGTTTAAAACTTTTAAAATATGAATTGTCGAGGGATTGAAATACCATAAATTCAAGATAATTGAAGGTTATAAGAAAACATTTTGGACTTATGATAATTTTTATAGATTTGAGTCTTTACTATAAAATATATTTTGGGGAAATAAATAAATATAAATACTTTACCAGTATAATTACATCCTGAAATCAATTTCTACCATAATCTAATCAGTTTCTCCAAATGAGGGGTATTCAAGATGAATTTGGTATGCCCAAAACACAAAAATAATATTCTAACATATATATTATTTATATCATGATATTCCTCCAATATTTATACATTAACTAAATCAGTAAATGGTTATCACAAGGTACGTTGTCTCACAAAATGAATAAACCATAAAACAATACAGTTATTTCCAAAATTTCTTGAATAACAACAAAGGATTCACTTTTATCATTTCATAAATAACCCAAAATACCAAATAGCATCAATATCCCCAATATTAAAATAATTTATCCTCCATGATAATGTGATGACATTCATATTACATCTCTAAAAATATAATTCTATTCATCCCAATTAATTTCTCATGTAAAATAACAAGTTAAACTTCAAGGTAAAATATAACTCAACCGAATAAAAAGTCTCCCAAATACTGTTAATCACTATAATAAATCACCATATATGCATGGAATTTATGGAATTTTAACAAAATATCATGAAAAAAATATATAGTAACCAGAAAAGTATTCAATAAATTATCCATTAAAAACTTCTAAAATATCACCATGTCAATGAATCGCATTTAATTTGTAAATATTCTCCATTTCCTACCATAAAAATGACCATAATTAAATTAAATAAAATAATATACTTATCAAAATGGGGTTTTGAACCTAAATATAGAATTATTCCCAAATTAAAAATAATAGATTATAATTACATCAAATTATCATTACTTAAAACCTCAAAAGGGTGTGTCAATGAAATTGAAATTATTATAAATCATAAACCCACAATCATATCCAAGACTCTTATACTAAAATATCTTAAAAAAAATTCTTCAAATAATTAAAATAATCATTATTACTCAATCAAGTTCCAAAACTATTGAATATTTTCCATTATCCAAAAATTCCCTAAAAATAAAATAGATTACCTAATTCATTTTTCCATCAACTAATAAATTTCAATGTAACACATACAACGCTGTAAATGTTAATAATCTCTTTATACCAAATAATCATTATAAAATTTTTTATTATTACCATTCAATATATTTTTCCAAATCCTATTGTGGAATATTTTTTTATAAGTTTCATGTCTATTACATCCAAAATATCATTTATATTAAAATTATACATTGTAATTATTGAATCATAACACATAAAATCAAAAATCCTTTCACCATGATATATTGAAATAATATATGTCATTCTTTGTCCTTGGAGTTAGCATTTATAAAAGGGTATTATCTTTGATAGTTCCCATGTGCCCAAATTTTTTGACAGTAAAGTATCAATGGTACCTTAGAATATATATCATATCCCTTCATCTAAGTCTTATTTTTTTCTTGAAAATGATTTTCTTTATTGATTTCTTTTCCACAAATAAAATATTATATGGTCTATTTGTGACATTATAATGGTTGTCTCCATCTACATTTTATACATTAAGGATGTCAATCCTTCTTTCCTCCAAGGTCTCCACCACACGAGCTTCCATCTAACTTCATCCTTCTTTATATTGGTGATTATAATAGTTTGTTGAGGTAACAATTATTATTCATATATCATGATAAATAATTATGAATAAAAACAATATATTTTCTTATCATAATCAATCCATTTTGATTCTCATAATCACCATTTTTTCATCACAATCAAAGTTAAAATTATTTTTCATGGGTCCAACCATTGACTAAGAAAAACATGTATAGTGTGGTCAAAAATAATCTTTTTGTAGTACCAAATAATCATAAAAAATAATTTATAGTTAATCTAAATAAATAGACATACTTTTATATTTGTTCTATTTAGGTTTAACCTATTTCATTCATGATCAAAACCAAACATTCTTGATGTTATCCTACACATAGACTTACTCCTAGGATTTTCATTAAATATACTGAATCCTAATATCTATATATTAACATAACCCCTCTCTTATACAAAAAATAGAGACCCATACATTTTATAAATATATATTAAATCTTATTATGTTAATATTCTTTACAAAATATAAAAATCCATGCCAAAATTGTATAGGTGTTGTATCATTGGAAACATGGATAAATAAATAACTGGTTCATAAGATATCTACAAAAATTTCCAATTAGTTCTTAATTTATAGAACCCTTATTTGTCATATCACACCTACACACTTCCTTAATAACCTAGGTTAGGGAGAATATGAAATGGTGCGATCATATGCTAAGTAAGGGTAAAAATGGAGATATCATTGATCACATAAATAAAATATGAGAGTCATTGTTTTGGAAATTGTGGATAAAATTTGAAAACCATACCCTATATAGAATAGATCATATTATTGATTCATGGAATAAATTGTCGATGTTCATAAGACATGAATCATAAAAGATTAATAGAACCTGATAAATGGGGGATTAATATAGGAATAATACATAAGTAGGTGGAATACATATAAGTATTGAAATAATATATATTATTCAAGGGTTTCATCAAGTACTGTCATAGTGGATTTGGTTCACCCCCCTAATTCATCATATTAGTCACGGTTAACTCCCAAGACTAACATAGTGGGAAGAGTTCCTTAATGACCTAGGCTCAATCGCTATTCCAGTCGGGTTTATAACTTGAGATATCTATATTTACATAACAAATTAGTTAGATGTATAATTACAAACCCATCTAGAACATAATTAAAATCATAAATATGTTTTAGAAAGTATCATAAAACATTCAACATATCAAACCCCATGAAAAGAAATGTAATTAATAAAAATTTCATCGTAGTAGAATCCATAGAAAATAAACGTGTTTAATAAACATATTATCATCATATATCATAATCCATCCAATGAAATATTAATGATTGTATCCTTTAATCATATTCCTAGAATCTAATCATAATCATGATATGATATTATCAAAAATAAATTATTCTAAGATATTACTTGGAAAATTTATTTTGGAAAAGATGCTTTTAATATTAAATTCCCAAATTTAAAATTGAAAAAATTTCATATATATTAACGAAATAATTTTATTTGAAAATAACATTGGAAACATATAATGGAAGCTTAAAATAATTCATCACTCATGAAATTATGAAATTGTGTTCAAATATCATAATTTAAATAAAAAACACCGCATTCAAACATTTCTAAAAAATTTAATAAAAGTATCTCATTGTGAAAATGAAAAGAATATTATATTAAAATATTTTTTTAAAATTAAATCATATATATATTAATTTAAAAATTCTTCAAATAAATGTAAAAATAATCATGAGAAAATATAATAAACGAACACGGAAGTGAAATTATTATCAATAAATGAGAGAAATAAAGTTGATTTTCCATAAAAATATTCTATTAGTATATTTGGTTCATAAAGATAGGAAAAAAACATCTAATATCATTATTTAGACATAGAAGATTAAAATAAATTATTCTACATAGATTTATACCTTAATAATTCTCTAATGGAACTTAATCGTAATCAACCTTGATGAACAATGATATTGTAACATAAAACACGTACCACATTGTTTACTTTTTCAATGGTAAATCATAAGAAATAAGAAAAAAAAATTAATTTTTTAATATTATAAAAAAAATAGTGATATAATATATCAAATGTTTTTTATATACACATGAAAAAAAATTGGTACATAATGTTTCCCAATGATGATAATTTGATAAGATAAACCTTCATATCACGTTCCACATGATTTGAAATCTTTATAACATCAGGTATAATAAATTTAAATGTATTATAAATGTAAATCATAGTCATTTACATACAAATAATATAATATAATAACCCTTTATAATATTTCAAAACACATTTGTCAATAATTTATCATTAAAATAATCACTTTATGGTGTTAACAGTTTCATTTATCTTAATTATTATTTTTTATATATTCATTTTCTTGTACATTAATCACAATAAAAACATATAAAAAATATTTTAAATGATATAAATATAATAAATATTCATTATATTTATATATAGAGTCATCGATATACACCATCTATGGAGATGATATGTCAGACACACACATGAACATTGTTTTAACTTTTCAAAAAATGAATGAAACAAAAAATAACTAATAATTAAACATTAATTAATCTTAATTATATCATATATATCATATATATTCATAAAATCTGTCATTATTACAATCCAATTAAAATAGAAAGAAAAAATGAATTGCATCGCTTCTTAGAGGTGGTAGTTCACACCTACTCACGGGCGATATTATCATTACACAATAGATTGACAGATATTATGGTATAGATTATATTATAACTAATAAAATATTTCATAAATATCCTATGTAATCATAAATACTATCAAAATACCTATTCTTATTTTATGGTGTTGAAAAATGAACGATATCACTACATAGAGAAGGTATGTCATATGTACGCAAGAATGATACATTTACATTACATTTAATGTGACATAAGGTTGATAATAGAGGTTTTATAATCATAATAACATTTCAATTTATTTAGGATACTAAATTTTTTATTTTAGAATAAAAAATATATATTTATAGGCTGTAAAAAATAAGTATAAAAGAATGTCATCCATAAAATGATTAACTCTTCTTTAAAATAACTCCATTAGTTATCCATTTATGTATCCTATGCTTGGATGTTTGGGAATTAATGAACCAAAATATGGTATATAAGGTTTTTATAAACAATTTTTTTAGGTTTTCATTAATCTTTATGGCCTAAACGGTGTAAATTAGTTATGGGTCGAGGTGAAATTTTATAATTGATGTGAGAGATAGTTTTAGAATTTCATAAATGTTTAAATTATTATAAAATCATCATCATTAATAATACTTAAAAATGGATATATAATCTATGTTTTGGTTTTATTTTCCTATAATCCCTTCAGAAATATAATTTTTATAAGTTTAATTTTTTTTAAACTTTATCTTTTCATATAGCCCCTTTGTTATCTTATTTCATCCATAATAATGATAACGAACATTTCAATCTTAATGGGTTGTAATTTTACCAACAAGTTAACTATTGACTCATAAATGGGTAAGGAATGAAAATGTTGATAATATATTGTCATAATTTTCTTCTTTGAATATTTTTCTAATTGTTAAATAATTTAAATAAATATTATTTCCATAAAAAATCAGTAATATCGATTTTGTACATGTTCATTTAATTTGAATATGAAGACACTAACACAAAAATTGAAATATAATACAATACCTTTATACATAATTAATATTTCAATTTTGTCTAATTTTTTTTAGAATAATATAACTCTCAAATTATAATAATTTTAATATTTTAAAAATCATTTACATTGTTTTATGTTAATACAATAAATATTGTATTAGTGTTATGAATGAATTTAATATAACTATTTAATCATTAAAAAATTTAAATAAATTTTCATAATAAATATAATTTAATTATTCATATTATTACAATTAATATTAATTAACCAATTTATTTTATCCCTATGTGAACACATAATAGATATTTAAAACCAAGAGAGTGATATTTTGTAACTTTCTTTTATTAAAATATTAAATAAGTAATTAAATAGAAATTATTCCATTAAATAATAAAATTTAATTCATAAGTTGATAAGGCTCCAATTTCCTTCATATAATTATAATTAATATGAATAATGGTGACCTCAAACCATAGTTTTAATCTACATTAATCCGATTTACTCTCTACTGAGGTTAAAATGTTTACAACTATTACTAAGCATATTGAATAAAAATTAAAGGGTTATAAATACCAAATTTTAACCTGCTTATTAAATTTATTGAATAATTTTTTCTATATTAATTTTATATAAGTTCCATAAATTTTATGAAAAATTAGCGCACAGAATTCATTGAAATTCACATATTAGAAAAATATATTTTTATGCATAATATGACATTTATTATTATACCACGTCAAGAAAAGATTGGATGAATCTTAAAAAAATTGATTTATTATATAATAAATAAATTAGATTAAAATAAATCACTATTAGAGATAAATTATAATTATTATGATAAAGAACTCATTCCCCACAAAAAAATTGTTTTTTCATAATAATGATTTTTTAAATATAAAAATGTTATTATACTAAATTCAAAAAAAAATTATACCAATTGTGTTTTTTTATAATTAATAAAATAATTAAACAAATTTTAAATAGATATCATTTACGTTTTTTGAAATTTAAATATTATAGTAATAAAAAAAATTGTGAATTAAAAAATGTTATTCTCAATATTATTTGAAAATCTTACTTTTCAGAAAATTCCAAAATATTTATCTTAAAATAATTTTGACCGATTGTATCCAAAAATGATATCCATTTAAAAATATAATTTCTAAAGGTTGCATAAATTTATTATAATACTCATTCATAAAATAAAATAACATACATTTTGTAAGGAATCTTATTTTTCATAAATAAAATGACATTACTAAAAACATTGGTTGATTGTTTTAAAATAATTAATCATTAAATTATTATTAATAAGGTTTTTTATTTAAATTTATTTTTATAATTAATCCAATTCATACCATCTAATTCAATTAATATGTTATAAGATTCATTATATAAAAATATTTCACATTTCAGTTGGGTTTAGTGTTGTGTGCTATATATACTATAAAACATAATTTTCTATAAATAATTAATTGTATTAAATTCTTCATATCAATCCCATTTATATCAGAAAAAGTCACCCATATATTTTAATATTTTAAATAAGAAATCAATAAAAATATATAATCTATAATTCACCTTTAGATTAAAATGATCTGATAATAAATTATTATTATATGGTGATGAATTTACCCTAAGCATGAAATTCCATTAAAGTGTTAGAAATTGTAGTTATATCTTTACATGCATCACATAACACTTATGTGGAGTTATAAAGGCCCTCAATTTCATCTGATTCCATGTATACACCTCATATGGGGAGATAAAATTCTTAAAAATATTTTTTAAAAAAATCTTGAATGTTTATTTTTGAACAAAACATAGAGTAAGATCCTATATATATAGGAGTATTATAGTTCAAAATTAATTCCAAACTTCTAGAAATATATCTTCAAATTAAATAACCCCAATCATTATTTGTTAAATGGAATATTTATAAAAGTTTATCCTTCTATATTGAATGATCTATAAGGATTTTACCATATATAAATGGGAGAATAAGATGAAGGGAGAGTGATTATTAATGTGAGAATTAAAATCATAATAACATTTTTTTATTTCACTTTATTTCATAGTGTTCCCCCTTGCGTTCTCATATTGATGAATAAATGACACCACACTAGTGGTTTATTTGGTGGGGTATACCATCTGGTTTCCTTGATCTCTTATTAATAACTAATTTATTACTTTATTTTACTAATATTCTTGATTTTATAGTAGAACGAGTAAATTAATTATTGGGAAATATAATGAATTAGTATACTCTTTTCATTTTGTTTCTAATTTTGATATTTATAATTTCATATCCTTTATCCAAATCATTCCATATATATTTAAATAGTGTGGGATAAAAATGTAAGTGTAATGTTTCAATAAAAACATGAATGAGGAGAGAAGCCTCGGTTATTAATTGTTCTGTGATTCAATATCTCCCAATAATGAGTCAATTGTGGATGGAATCTAATGTTTTTTGACTTTTATAAAAATTTCTATACATTATCCTTACCCAAATAAGAAAATATCAATTATTTAATTTATTCATAATTTTTTGAAACTCTACTACTAACTGAATGAAGAGGTTAATCAGCCATGGTTTTGGGTTAGTTCATAGATTCTTTTTGATTTTTTGACTTTTCATTATTGGGAAGTGATAACGTGAAGTGGTTATCAACCTAAAGATCGATATTGTTTATCATTCACCAGCATTTTTTATTGATTTAATTAATTTTTCATCATCACATCTAACCACTCAATCATTGTTTTTATAAAGTACCAAAATTATAAAAACAATATATAAACCTGATGTATATTTTTTCATTTGGATGGATCCTCATGATTAGAATCTAGTCCTCCTTTAATCTAAAGTCAATGATTTTTATAAATATTAAATATTTAACACCTCAAAATTATAAAAGAACAAAATTCTATTTAATATATAATGTGACATAAATCAATGATATTAAATAACCCATAAAATAAATTTCAATAAATTTAATATCTCCTATAGCTTATAGAATATGAAACCCTAAGACATATTGAATTGTAATATGGTATAGAGTGATAGACTGACATTTAAATTAGAAGGATTTAATAATAATAACTAAAATATTAAAATTATATGGTTTATACAAGTAAAAATTAATTCATTGGTTATCTATTAATCATTAATTAATTTAGAATCATTTTAAATAAAAATAAATGATTTCAATAAATTATTATTTTATCTAAAATTCTGTTTATTCCAGATTTGAGAAAAAATTTTAAAATAATTGTTACCAGTACTAGAAAATTTATTTTATTAAATAAAAATTGTTTTCAGGATCATAATGTAAAAATTATCTTCCATATAATTTTTTGGATTTTTTCTATAATGATTCATTTTTTGATGAATAGAGAGAAAATAGAGGGGTTTATTTGAAAACTGCATTTCTTTAAAAAAATCTATAAGGTTAAATTAAAATTTCAAATATTTTCATAAATATAATTAAATTCTATTTATATTACATTAATTTTGGTCAATGCAATCATTTTAATATTTAATTTGATATAAAAACATTATAGTCTTTTTAAAACATTCTCTTTAAATCCATGCTTTTTCATCATGTCTCCCAGATTAATTTTAAATTAAAAATTGTTTTTTATCAGAATTGAATTTGTAAATAATAATTCCATATTTAGTATAATAATAAGTTATATTTTATAATAATTTCAACATAATTTTTTACAATAATCCTATGTAAAAACATTAAAAATTATTTATCATGGTTAAAGAAAAAATGGGTTTTCAAGGGTGTTAAACAAAAAAGATATGGGTAAATATGACATAAAAAAATTGTCTAAAATAAATTTTATTGAAAATATTTACACCATATATTACATAATTATTGAGAATAATCTATTTTTTAACCATTTGTCATATGCAAAACTTGGGTATATGTTTTTCTTTTCAAAAATTAAGTGTGCCATTCACATCACTTATAAAAGGAGACCACCTCTCATCTCTTATTCACATCATAAAATCATTTTGATTTGGAAAATACCTTCATAAATAAATTCCCAAAATCCAACCAATCATCCTTGAATCCTTTTATTGGGAATAAATTTAAACTAAGAAGTGTTTTGGTGAAAACATTAGGAGGCTACTCAGAGAAGTGGTAATGTTCTTCAAAGAGCACTTACATTTTATTTCATCCTCCAACTAATTAAATTATTATTAAATAATGATTATATTATAATAAAATAATATTAAATATACTAATATGTTTTATGTTAAGGTCATTTCCTAAAACCACCTCCACATCCATCAAATGGATTATTATATCATCATTTTTCTGTACAGCATATTGTCTCCTTCTGAACCGATGCAATTTATTTTTCCACTAACATCATTCACTGTTGTGTATGACGAGGGATCTAAAGTATAAAGATGATAATTATAAAACAATTTTATATATTTAATAATTATATAATTTCTACATTGTTAATATTCATTTCATCGGGGATATGACAACATCGGTCGTGTGTACAGTAGATAACCATATCTCTAAGAGATGTGATTAATTTTTCCCTAATTATTTACATAAAAGGTAATAGATATAAATATAATTTATATATGATATAGAAATTACATTATTATTATATTAATGAAAAATTTATCAATATTAATAGATAATATATTATTTTATTTCTTATATTTTAAGTAACTTACTGATGAAAATATTGTTCTCCTATGGTTGGACTACCGCATTCATGAAGTAATGTGAATCTCTCTTGGTCACCACAAAAAAATGATGATATTTATAATAATATTTAATGGAATAATATGATATTATTATTACTAACTAATTTTGAAATTCTAATTCCATCTTTTCCATAATGATCGTTAAAAAATGGAAATGTTATTAATGCATGCGTACGACCGGTTATATCCATGATGATAACGTACTTCATTACTAAAAACCAACCTTCATGACTATCATTAAAAGTTAACTTTTTTAATAAATATGAAAATTATTTCATTATATTAATTCTGGTTATTATGGAGCTATATAATATTCACAATAATCAGAACTTTCATAATAAATAACAAATGATAAAACCAGGCAATTAAAACCTGGAATAATGAAAATAATGATAAATTATTAACAAATGGGTGATAATACGTTATAAAATGTTCACATATGATATTATAAATATTAATTTATTAATTTAAAATATTAATAATATAAATAAAACCATTATATAGGTTTTTAAAGTCCATTCAACTAATAGAATTTGCGAGGTAAGGGAATTCACCTCAATTTCTATTGATTGAGGTATATTGCAATGTCACTTACATAGTTTAATTTATATGGTGTATTTAATTCCCCTTTGATATCTAATATAATGAATCAGAAATAATTCACAATATCTTATGTTTAAATTCTAATTATTCATCCATGTGGATTTGACATGAAAATTACCCCGTTGTATAGAATTTTATAACACAATTTCTCTTTACGGGGTTATATTGCATATTCAATGTCTTTTGTAATATATAATTATGTGGGTATTTAATTTTATTTATTTTATGTTATACATCCAATTTTTTATATGTATTTACGTTTTATACGTATAATCAATTCATCAATTAATCCTCACATCAATGTTATAAACATTTTAATGCTTTGTTTCACAATCTCATTGTAATAGTGATTTTTTTTGTATTTTATTTTTTTCTAACTAGCCCATTTTATTTTCAGAACCTCTGGTTATTAATTAAATTTAATCATTATAGTAATATTTTTACACTCTGTTGATCTAAATTTTTTTGGAAGTTATATTTCATAAAATATGATTTATTTTCTATCTTCGATCGGAAATAATTTTTTTTCATAAATTTCATGTTTTCTAAAAATGTTTCTAACCTTTTTAAATTTATTTATTAAGGGATTTTTTTTCTACATTTTAAAAAAATTAATTGAATCTTCATACCATTTTCCAAAAAATTATCATTTAAATTTTAATAAAAACATTAAAGGAATAATTTTTTAATGTGTACATCATGAACAAAAGTTCCATCTACCGATACCACTTAGTTGGTTTAAATCTAAATTTATAAGATTAAAATTTTATGTTAAAATCATGGTATGTTCAAAATGTTTTGTGAAATTTTACATTCATAATGTAATTTTTAAAATGAAAAGGACATGTTCAGTAAAAAAAATTCAAAGATATATTCATGGTATTTGTGTACATCAATTAAAATAACTATTTATTCTTAGTCCACTAGGTGTATGTTGGATTTCAGTTTTCCTTATTATATTATAATGATTTTTTGAACATTAATACCATGAAATGTATTAACATTCACATACTTGATTCATTAATGAATCCATTACCTTTCTCTTGAATTATTATGTTTCTTATGATAATTGGAAATAATATTTACATTAAATATAGTAATTACATAGCATGGATATACCTACATTTAAATCATCTCTCATTTCTCCAAAAGTTTTATTAATTTTAATGTTATTTTATTTAATGGGGAAATATTTATAACCCGTATTATTTCTTCAATATAGATATTTAATTCTATATAATATTATTTATAAATTAAATAAACTAGTCATTTATTATTAATTATTTTGAAATAGAATACATGGATGCAGTCCAATAATAGATATCATGTTGTTGCGTTGAAATTTATCATTAGAAAATTTACTTGGTTACTATTAGTTAAATGGGTTCCTACCCAAAATTTTTAATCTTTATTAAGGATTGATCATGACGATAGAGGTACGATGTGACTATGAGATGAATTCCAATAATTAATAATCTAGTTCACTAGTAATTGAGTTATTTTTATCCATGATATTTTCATAATTATATTATCATGGGATGGATTACATTCTCATTTAAGTGAATAAAGAGAAATTGTTTGTAGTATTTTAACTTACAATATTGACTATGACTTATCTATTCATAATAGTAAATTTATTTAAATATAATGCGTGTTTATATATTTACATTTAAATATTGTTTATTCCTTATCTAATTAATATTGGAGAGTTTTTGATTAATTGAATATGATTCCCATTATTTACCATTCAATATTCATTATGCCTTATCTAATCATGATAGTATATTTATTTAAGATTAATGTGTTTTCATTTGTTAATATTTCCATATAAATTATTTCTTATCTTATTATCCATGAGTTTTTCACAATGATATTTTCTCTGGATGTATTTAATTATTATTTTATTGATTGAATGGAATGTGTTTTCAATTATTTACCAGGATATATTGATTAAACCTTATATAATTTTGATCGCCAAGTTATTTATTTAATTCAATGTTTTTTAAGTTATCCACCTTATTATGTTGATTATTATTTACTGATTCATGATAACATCCATAGTAAATAATGATTAGTAATTATTTGATTACAACCAGATTTTGTTTATGTTCCCCATGATTCCATGAAGTCCAACATGATTGGTGTAAAAGTTTATTATTGAGAGAATAATGTTATTATATAAAAAATGTTATATTTTGTTTTTAAAAATATAATTATAAAATAAATTTTGTGACTATTTTACCATTATTTCTAAACTATTTGGTCTTTTGGGGTGATATTTCTTATGTCTTATGCCAATTTAATAGAACATACGCTGGCTACGGGATCATGGGATCAGGGTTTCTATATATGGAAAAATATTAATTTTAGTACCAACCTTGAGAACTATATTAATAAAGATATAGGTTAAGGTACATAACACTATTATAATCATTAAAAAGAAGTATAAAATAAAATCTTCATGTTTTGGTAAGGTAGATATTAAGTGGGTTTCCTTTGGAATACATCCATGTAAGGATACTATAAGTGGATGTTGGGAATGAATAGGTGTACATAAGTGTAATGACTCTAAATAGGGTGCATTGGGATTTTCCTGACTATCACCTAGTGCATGATAATGTGTCTTTCTGAGCACAAGGTTTGACACTCCTCGGGTATATGCTTATAATAATTGACATTTCGTTTAACAGCCATTATGATGGCTTTGAATATATTAAAACAATGAAATTCCATGGTTAATCATAAAGGGTTTTATTTTTAATAATGGTTTTATGATTTTTACTTCCTATAAATGATTATATGGTTTTCCCAACATAACTATTAATTCTCACTCTATACTTTAATTTTTGTTTAAAGAATGACCGCAACATGAATTAATCGCGTTATCATTGAACATAATGGAAAATGTGGTGACTATGAGAATCAAAATGGGGTGATTACTAGTGTAAAAGATATTATCATTCTTAATCAGTTATCTAAAATATGATTATCAATATATAACTTACCCAACAATTGGACCCACCAAATAAGAGAAGGATGAAGTCCGCTAAGAGCTCGAGAGGCGGAGGCCTTGGAAGGAAAGAAGGATTGGTCTCCATCATGATAGAAATGTGAAAAAATACACTTAGGAAACCGACTGAAAATAATGTGAAAATTCATTATGTATGGAAAATAATGGTTTAATGAAAATAATTATCAAATAAAAATGAATGATATGGTGGAATGAAATAAATCTCATATTAGGGATCTATTTATTATTTACTTGTGTAAATGTGGAGAACATGGTAATTATCTAAGTCTAATCCCCCTCAAAAAGTTTATTCCTATACTAAAGGATAAATAATTTCAAAATATAATGATCGTTGTATTTATGTATTGGAATCATGAATTAAATAGTAGAATAATTTTTCCAATGTTATTTTGGTTTTAAGAATCATTAAACATCTAAGGATTGTGTTAAATTTCAAGAATCACATGTGTATTCATTAACATAAGAGTTTTAAATTCCATCATGTGTTTATGTTTTTTAGATTTATCATGATTTAAATTTCATCAACATTCCATTAAAGGTTTTATGTGATGGTGGTATACCAATATTAATAATATATTCAAGGAAATTTATTGAATAAAAACCCATTGGTTTATTATATCTTATACAAAAAAATTTATATGTGGAATAATAATTTTATAATTTATATTCATTATTTTTATGGTATTGATAATTTTTAGAGTCAATAAGAGAATTAATAACATTGTAATAATGGTAAAATAATAATTTTATAATTTTTGTGAGAAAAAAATGATTTCAAAACCTTCATAAATAGTTATTTTATGATTAAATTTTTTTTTATTTCAATCATAATTTCTTGGAAATTTTATAGAAATTATATTAAGAGAGATTTGTGGAAAAAACAACTTCCAAGCTAGGTGACAACCCCTCATGTCTGTAACGGTCTTGGGGGCATGATACCATTACCAAAGGATGATAAGGATTTACTTCTTATCACCGACCTTCATGATCTGCAGGTTGATTTGTCAATTTGTTTATTTAAATGATTTTAAAATTAAATATTCATCAGGAACTATTGGTGTTAACATAGTGTTTTAGAAATTGATTTATTATAATGGATGAACTTTTCTACCCATTTGGTTTTTAAAATTAGTTATAGAAAGATGGAAAGACCTGTCACACTTTTATGGATCTTATTATCCATTAAAACCCAATTTTAGTGCTTTATAAACAAAAATCACATTTTTGATATTCATTTCATGGAGTAAGTGAGGTGATGGAATTGACCGATACATAAAAAATGATTAAATTGTGCTTAAGAAATAATAATGAAATCAGTATGTATATTTTATTATTATAATGGATAGTACAATAAATCCTCAGCATTTGGAAAATGATATTTAATGAAAAAGATTAATATTACCTAAATTTTTTATTAAACTATGGTGTTAAATAATTATATATATTTTTTTTGGTTTTTAGGTCCTTAAAATTCCATTGAATAATAAATTTACAATTCCCAATGACCTATATCGCACTCTATAATTGTTTACATATTCATTCTACACCCACATATTAACATTCCTCTAATGTTCCCTATATAGAATCATAGATATGTGTTATTCTTTATGACCATTAATCATATATCACTATCCTTTTGAGAGATTTTTTTATTTATCTTTCAATTATGGCGGTTTTAAATAATGGAATTTTCAAATTTTAAACCCTATATTACCATGCTCAAGATGAAATTTTGTGGACAAAATTTATCTAAGTAGAGGAGAATGAAACACCATGAGATTATAAAATAATGACATTGTAATTTGTATCTTAAATTACCTCGGAAATACATTTCATTAAAATTAATCACTTCGATAACTTTTGGAACAAGAAACCTTGAGTCTTAATGAACCATAATATGGTTTACCATTATAACCTAATTGTTAAATTGGAGGGTATGAGTAGTACATAATAAATTATTAAAATTATATAGTTTATCCATTTAAAACCAAATTCAATAGTTATATATATATTTGAAACAAAATAAGATTCATTTTACTGAAAAAGAAAGGATTTCTAAAAAATGTATTTCTTCTAAATGATAGTTTATTTACACTTTTCAAACATAATTTAATGTTAATTTTCACCAATATTAGATTTATTATTTGGTAAAAAAATTAAATTAGTAAATAAAATTATATTATGGTGAATATTTTTGTAACAACCCATCCCTCGGGGCCCATGTGGTGACTACCCCAAACCCGACTCCTATGGGCAAGGGGCAGGTGACTACCACATAAAAGGAATTCCCCAAATAGGAAGACATTTATTTTAAACTTGTAAACCCCCAGACGAGGAAAATACAACCACAACAATGTAGAAGGGTACACTGATAGAAAAGGGGGTCAGAATAGAAGTCCATATATAAAGAAAGTACAGTAAAGGAAGTACAAGCTCCAGAAGACATCCACCAAGGATCCTACCTGATGGGTAGGTAGAGATCATAGTCAAAAGTCACTACATGACACCATGTCTGATAATCCACCTCCATGTACCTTCGAGTCCTAGATCCACACTGTCCTAGTCAATGTTGTCTATCATCTACACAGGAAAACATAGTTGTGGGTGAATCCCATGTAGAGGAGAGTATTAAAATACTCGTTAGGGACCCAGAGACCCTGTAAGGTCTATCAGTAATCCTCATGAAGAAATACCACAAAATAGAATACCAAAAACAAAGATCTCAGTCACATAGCACAAAATAATGACTCAAATCACACTAGGTATAAATTAATGTACAGATGTAAGGATGATTAGTTTTAAAGATAGATCATCCTTTTGTGTTGGGAAGTTCTTATGTTGATCCACGAACAGTCGATGTACTTCTGATCCACAAAGGGTCTCTCTACTATGGATCCATGAATGGTCTCTCTATTGCTGATCCAAAAATGGTCGCCTGGCTGCTGATCCACCGCGGGTCACTCTACGGCTGATCCATGTCAGGTCATTCTAGTGCAGATCCATGAAGGGTTTCTTTTATACTGATACGGGAAGGGTCTCTTTTATGCCAATCCATGAAGGGTCTCTTTTATGTTGATCCAAGAAGGGTCTCTCTTCTTTCTTCAAGTCACAGCCAACCACTGGATTCCCTCAATTAGCATACTTGAATTCTGGAGGATCTAATCCTCAATCATTCCATCGTATCTTAGCCTCCACGAAGTCCCACATAGAAGTTACCCAAAGGACAGTCTGTTCACAATGGCTCCAACGTGATAGATAGTGCATCGATCGGATGCTCGATTTATAAGATATGAGCAAATTTGTGAAAAAGGTCTGGTTGGATTTGTGTATGATCCAACCTGTCCATATGCCAATCTCTAAAAAAACACATATATATTATCTCCAAAGGAACTCCCTGATGTTAGGGACCTTGTTCTGTAGATGGTGCGTCAATTGAAATCCATGTCTGATAGTATTTGGCATTTTACAAAAATAGGGATGGTCGGGTTCGGGTCTAGGATGACCCAGTTGGACCGACAAGACCCGACCTGGTCCAAGGGTCCATTGTGGGTTCAGAATGGGTCTGGCCCAACCAGCCTGTTGGGGCAATGGGTCTGGCCCAGTAAGACATGTTCGGCCCAGTAGCGGCTTCAGCCCGACGGTGCGTGTCTGGCCCACTGGACTGCGTGTGCCCTGGCCCACCTGTAGAATCTCGGCCAATGGAGCGGGCTGGTCCTTCAGCCCGGACGCGGATCAGCCACATCCAGTTCCTCAGCCAGCTGGAGCTGCTCATTTTTCCGGCACGATCAACCGAGCAGTCGGCCGATTCCTTTGCACACTGTCAATGGACCACCTTCCTTTTGTGTGTACGAGTGGTCGGACACAACCGCTCCTCCATTCGGTGTCGATGGGTGCCACAACGTCTCGCCATCCTAGGCGGATGCCAGTTTCCACTGACATTTCCACATGTGATGGTTCACCGAATGGTTGCCTGTTGAACAACCAGATGTGATCCGATGGTTCGTACTTCACGCCACCTATGCCTATAGTCCTTATAAATCACATTCTTCACCACGTAGGATTCAAATCCATTTCACCAGTTAGTTTAAGAATACGACCACCACGAATGCACAAGTAGAGGTGGTTAGGACTTGTTCTTGTCAGCCTGGGCCCTCTGTGTTAGTGGAAAAATAGAAAGAGGAGACTTTAAGATTGATGTTAAATAACAATATCAAAAAATCCCACACAAAACTGCATGTAAAACACCCTCCCACAAGAATAAACATTCTGTGGATCAACCCATTCATCAGTTGATCCACCCTCTTTGTTTTAGAATGAAGAATGGAGAAAATTATTCACAAAGTAAAACCCTACCTGGATATGTTGGATCTGCTGAGAGTGAGGGAAGGCTTCCATGTCATCGTTGATCCTCGATCATTGGAGTTCGTCACTGATCATCAATCTCCAAATCTGGATCACCAATTTTTGTCATCCTAGAGCCTTGTTCTTTGTCAGAGAGGAAATTTTCTGGAGATTCATCAGAGATCACCCGTCGATTAATTTACCTCTCCCAAATGCGTCAACAAAAATAAAAAAATTTATGTCACCACACTGTTCTCTTTAAGTAAAAATTTTGATGTTAAACAACATTAATGCATTGTTACTTTAAAAGTAAACAAGACATTAATGAGTCTCATCAATGTGCCTCGTTTCTAGCTCATCACTACACCACATTGTTGTCATCTTCCACTCGTCTGTTGACAACGAAATATAAAATATCTTTTTTTAAAGTTGTTTTATTTATTTTTGAAATGTTCAAAAATATACTTTTCCATTCAGCCCCTAATAAAATAAACATAAGTCCTTTCTAGTCGAATCCTAGCATTCCATGTTCAAATTGCCCTTATATTTTTCATCCAAGATCCCATTCAAAAGTTAAAAAAAAATCTACTCACACATTTAATTAAACGTACCAAAAAAACCAAAAACATATTCTGGGCTCACCGACCATCGGAATTAGGCTTCATCAAAGCCTGTGGACTCAGAATAATTCCATTAAATTGGAAAAAAAATTATATAGGAAATTATGGGTCACTAGATTTACCCCCATAGTTATTTATGTCCCTGATAGCCTTCCATGTGCTAAAAAAGTAAATAGTGGTACTACACACACATTCGACCCTCCTTCATACAATTCCTCTTTTAAAGACTCACATGCCGCCACCGAATGTTCATTAGAGAGATCGATCATCTTTAGTGTGTACTATCGTATTTTTCCACTATATCCACCGGGTACACTGCGAATTTTAACCTATCGTTAATCTCCAACTCACTGTGGTCGATGAAATGATAAGTTTCTTGGACATACCTCCTCAACAGGGATACATGGAAACCATCGTGTAACTTTTACAACTGTGGTATGGTGGCTAAATGGTATGCCACCTCATTCACTCATTGAAGAATCAAAAAATTTCCAATGAACATTGGTGATAACTTGACACCTAGACCAAATATACATTTTCCTCATCGACGGAGGACCCATAGGAATATGTGGTCACCCTCCTAGAACCCCAAAGGTCTCCACTTTAAATCTATATAGGACTTATTCTAGGCATGTGTAGTATTCATCCACTCCTAGATGGCATGTACCATCTTCGTGGTATCCTGTACCATCTCTGGAACTAGGATTGCTGACTCCCCTGGGTCTGTCTAACCCAAGGGTGATCTTCACGGTCATTTGTACAATGTCTCAAATGACTACATATAGATGTTGGAGTGGTAACTATTGTTTTATGAAAACTCCAACAATGTCATGTGGTCCTCCCAACTGTGACCAAAGTCTAGGACACAAGAACGAACCATTTCCTCTATGGTATGAATGCTCTGATCCATCTGATCATATGTATTCAGGTGGAAGTCAGTTCTTAAGTGAAACTGAGTCCTTAATGCCTCCAATAATTCCTTCCACAACTAAGATGTAAAGAGTGAGTCATCATCTGAGACTATCATCGAAGGCACCCTGTGAACTCTCATGATCTCCTGAACATATATGCATACCAAGATCTATACGGAACTCTTCTGTCGAATAGAGAGGAAGTGGGAAAACACGGTAGGTCGATCAATAATCACCCATATGATATTATGTACTCTTGAAGTATGTGGTAATCCCATAAAAAGTACATCGATATCTCATCTCACTTCTATTTTGGTATCTTCTTGGGCTGGGGAAAACCCGCTGGTACCTGATGCTCACCCTTCACCTATTGAAAATTGAGGCACATGGAAAAAAACAATGCCATTGCCTTATTCTTGTTGGCCACCAGTACTGGCGTCGGAGGTCCTGATACATCTTTTCTTCTCTAGGATGTACTTCTAAGGGGAGTGTATGAAACTCCCACGACACCTCCTCTCACAACGCCACTGGTAGAACAATGAACCATCTAAAAAAGATAACATTCTCCTCAACTCAATAATATATACCGGGTGCATGTCTTGTGGATATCTGATCACATGTAGTATCACAGATTCTATCTTCGTGATGCACCTCCAAGACTCTCAATAAGAGTTGGGGGGAACTACCATCAATGAAAAAAAACTATCTATAACTATCCATGAATGATATCTGATGTGATCCCAACAACTTTGAGACATCATTCAGAAACTGCGAATTTGATCTCCAGCTGAGATCATCTTCCACCATGTTCCCCTTACTTGGATAATAGAATATTAGGGATTCATACTCCAGGAGGAGTTCTAGCCAATTCCTTTGTCTTAGTTTTAGATGATTCTGAAAAAATATATACCTAAGGCTCTTGTGGTCCGAGTAGATGATGAACTGCACCCCCATCTAGTAGTGTTTCCAAATACCCAATTCAATGACCACCATTGCTAACTCCAGATCACGAGTCACGTAAATCGGATCATGAGGTCTCAAATATCGTGAGTCGTAAGCAATATCTACATCACCCTACATCAGGAAGCACCCCTAACCTGGTTCCTGATTCATCACATTATACCACACATTCGTCGCCCTCCTGTAGAATCCTCAATATGGGAGAACTGGTCAAGCTCTGCCTTAGCTGCTAAGAGCTCTACTGTCATCCGTCCATCCAAACTATGGGTTTTACATTCTTTGTCAAAGCTATCATAGTTTTCACTACTCTAGAGAAGTCAGATACAAATCTTTGATAGTAGCCTTCCATAAAAAGGAAACTCAATACCTCTGTAAAACTCCTAGGTGGATCCCAAGAAAGCACCACCTCGATCATCATGAGATCTACTGCAACTCGGGCCCCCTGAGATAACCTGTCACAAGAAATATACCTTTCATATCCAGACCTCACACTTGGATAGCTTTCTATAAAGATGGTGCTCTCGGAGCGTGTGCAGAACTATCCTATGGTGTGCAATGTGCTCCTCCTCTGATGCTGAGTGCACTAAGATATCATCCACTAATACTACCAAAAACATGTCCATGTATTTTTGGAAGATCCGATTCAGGAGTCCAATGAACACGGTGTGGTTGTTTTTCATGCCAAAAGGCGCCACTAAGTACTCATAATATTTGTGTCGACATTTGAAAGACATCTCTTTGATTTCCTAATCTTGTATGCAAGGATGGTGATTGCATGATCTAAGGACTATCTTTGAGAAACACTTTGTTCCCTTCAGCTAATCAAAGAGGTAATCTATCCTTAGAAGCGGATATTTGTTCTTCACAGTCTCCTTGTTTTGGCGCTAAAGTCTACTCTTAGCCCCAACCTCCTATATTCCTCCCTAAAAACCCATAACAGGGCTTCCCATAGAGAAGCATTGGTTTGTACGAACACCTTCCTCTACATGTCCTACAACAATAACCTATGCTACTGGATCTCCTCTACAGCCAAAAGATAAGTAGGAGTAGATATCGGTACCATCCTTGGGTACAAGTCAATGCACAATTCGACCATTATGTGAAGAGGTAGTCCTAGGAAATCTTGTTGAACGAAGTCAACATACTTGTCAAAAACCATACGAAATTTTGGGTGCATTCCATTTACCGTACTGAAGGTCTTGCTAGACAATTTGATGAGTGATTTCCTACACCCTCATATGTGTGAGACCATCCCATGATGGTCTATCATCCTTCTCACCCACAAAGAAGATATAGCCTCCATATTTGCGTGTACATCGCATTGTACAAATCAAGTAGTCAATCTGAGCATGAAATGCTGAAAACACTCCATGCCCAGTATAAAATCGTATTGCTTCAAAGAAACTACTAAGAGATCCCATATGAAACTCTCTTCTTAGAGAGTAATGTCAGACTGTCAGCACCATTTTGTGACCGCTGAATCTCATATGTTGGGGGTATCTAATCACAATGATCAGACCAACATCTCTATAAAAATTTCAGAGTTCCGTATAAGAACCATGTAGTGGAATGATTTACTGTAACCCATGATGATAAGAACTAAAACTAAAGTAGATAAGACACAGATCATACCCTGAATAATCTCGAGAATGTCTATGTCATGGGCCTCTATTTCCTGGAGTTGGGCATGTCCCCGTCCACATGTTCTTAGAGAATATGGTGGACTACCTGGGGGTGGTGGTGGAAGTGCCATATACCATTGTCCACCTCCTACCACTCACCCCGCTCCCCTGCCATGACTGCCACCTGCTTAGATGTCATGCTAATACCTCTGACGCAATCTCGACGGTCCCTCAATCGTCTACCTATCATTTGTGCGGGGAGTCAGATAGTCACAAACTATGTTCCAATGTCTACCAGAAGATTATAAAACTATAGACCTCTTCTTACCCACTATGCCTCATGAGCTCCACACCTTTGACCCTGCATTATGGGCTCATCCTTAAGAATGTTGGGCTAGATTGGGCCCTCGCGTCGTCTGCCTACTACTTACTACGGATGACTCGACCACCTATCATCTGGTGGTCTCTCTCATCATTGGTTCCTTCTTGTCTATGAATCTATCCACAAATAGAGTTCACTGAAGCACCCAAACCTGCGTCGGGATTCTGAGACAAAACATCGATGCCCTGATCTCCTATCGGATCCCCTTCTCGAAGGTCTAGGCCTAGAAGAAAGGATCCCATACCATGTCAGTGGAGTTGCAGGATATGTCAGTAAACCTCACTGAGTACTGGGCCAGAGTCAAACTACCCTGTTATAGGTGCAGTAGCTCCTGAATCAGCACCGAGCGTAGTGTCAATGGTTAGAACTCCGACCGGAAGAGGCTCTCAATTCCCAAAAAGGAAACTTCATCTCCTCGTGCGTCTGGAGCATCAATCTCCACCATATCCCTCTTGTTACTTAAAAGAGACTGGAAGTTATGGTCACCATCTTGTCTATTGGTGTCTCAACCAAGAGGAAAACTCACACCACTGCCTCCAGATAATCCTCAGCCATTTTCAGATCTATATCGCATTAAATCCTTGGAGTCATTTTTCTCTGGAACTCGTGAAAAGTTCCCATTCAGTGTGCACATTTCCACTGGTGGGGCTGGTGGAAATTGCGACCCTATGGTTTGTGGTACTACGGGTACCCCACTTGAAAGTTCCATTGAGGTTAGAGGGCCCTGCACTGATGCCACATCGCTCGGTGGGACATCTTCATGATCTCTTGTACTGGAATCCTGGATGGAAGTCTTCATTGAGGTATCCTGAATGGAAACATATTTTCTATGTTCAATAAGTTATACTTGGTGAGATTATTAAAAAGGAGATCAAGAGTAAAAAAATAAAAACTTATGCAATCGGTGTTTTAATTTACCATGTTAGAAAACTGAACTCAGGATTCTAGTGCATAGATACATCGATTGCTGCACCAAAACTGGTCTCTCCAGACTGAAAGATGAACTTGAGACACTCAACACTATTGCGAAACTTATAGACTTTTAGTTATTTTGGTATAACTGACCATCCTATGCACAAATTTTTAGTGGGACAACAATTTCGGATGAATCCCATGCAGGTCTGAGTATAAAAATACTTCGTAGGGACCCTATGACTCCCTAAGGTCTCTCAGGAATCCTCTTGGAATATACCAGAAGTATAATACCACAAAAAAATATCTCAGACACATATCACAAATTAATGACTTAACTCAAACAAGATATAACTTAATATACATATGTAAGGATGAATATTCATAAATCTAGATCATTCTATTATGTTGAGAAGTTTTAATAATGATCCACAAAGGCTCACTGTAATACTGATACAAAAAATGTTCTCTCTATTGCTGATAAACAAATGGTCTCTCTAGTGCTGATCAACAATGGTTCACCCATCATCTATTCCATGACGGGTCTCTCTACACTAGATCCACGTCAAGTCGCATAGCTGATGATCCACAAAGGGTCGCTCTCATGTTGATCCACAAAGGGACACTTTTATTCAGATCAAAAAACGGTCTCTTTTATGATGATCTATGAAGGGCCTCTTTTATGCCTATCCATGAATGGTATCTCTTCATTATTCATATCACAGCCAGCCACTGGATTCCCTCACGTGGCACACTTGTTTTACGGAGGATCCACTCCACAAGCCATCAGTCATATGTCAACGACCACACAGTCCCACATTGAATTAACCCAATGAAACTTCTTGTTGTAAGGGTTCTAACACGATAAACAGTCCATCGATCAGACTCCCAGTCAGTAAGATATAAGAATACTTGTAAAAAGGGATTAGTTATATTTGAATCCAATCCATCCCACCCATATTCCAATCTCTAAAAAATTCTTATAGAGTATCTCCAAGAACTGTCATATCGCAAGGGTCCTGGTTCCACAGATGGTGGATCATTCAGACTCCTAGTCTGATAGTTATTGGTATTTTAGTGAAATAGGAGATGTATGGTACGGGTCCAGCTTGGGTCCAGTAGGGGTCTTGCCCAGCCGGCCTGTTGGGAATATGGGTCTGGCATGATAATATCTATCCAAAAAAGTAGTGGGACAGACCTATTGGATTGATGGTCTAACCCAGATGGTGGGTCCCACCCGTGGGTGGCCCGAAACCCCTGGTTGGTGCGACCCACCTATAGATACGCATCCTGGACACTGCTCGGCCATGTCTGGTTCTCCATCCAGTGGCTCGAGCCGGCACCCCTATTTGCCCAGGACGTCCGGGTGAGTCCTTCGCACGCCGTCATCAGACCATGTTCTGTTGGCACGTCTGAGTGGTTAGATGTGGCTACTCCTCCACACAGGGTCGTTGGGCGCCACACCACCTCTTCGCTGTAGCCAGTAGGTCGCAGCTCTCCGTCGTCACACTGAAAGTTTGATCGGCAAACCACCAGACGTTATCTGGTGGTCCATTCTTCGTGTCACCATCATCTATAGTCCTTGAGATTCACCTCCTTCACCTCGATGTCTTGAAATGTGTCTCGCCAATTACATTGAGAATACAGCCTCCCAAAACGCACGGGTAGAGGTGGTCAGACCTTATTAGTGTCAGCCCAAACCCTCCGTGTTATACATATATTATAAAGGGGAGGTTTAGGTATAGAAGTAAAATCATACTATAAAAAAATCTCGCACAAAATCCCAAGTGAAACACCCTTCCACAAGAACATCGGATCCGCGAATCAACCCATTCGCCAGTTGATCCACACTCATTGTTTTAGAATGGACAATAGGAAAAATAAAACACAAAGTTAAACCCTACGTGGATATATTGGATCTATTGAGGGAGAATGAAGGTTTCCGTGTCATCGTAGATCTGGGATCGTTGGCATTCACCAACGCTCGTTGATCTCTGGATCTGGTTCTCCAATGCTCGTCATCCCACCATTTTTTAATTCATTAGAGAGGAATTTTGATTGCATTTTTTTAGATATTGGCTCTGAATTAATTTCCTTGTTCCCAACATGTCAACGCAAATAAAAAATATTAGGTCTCCGCGTTGTTTCTTTTATGAAACAACATTGCTATTATGAATCATTAATGCATTGTTTTTTTCATGTAAACAAGCCATTAATGAGTCTCATAAATGTTCATCATCGATGCCTCATCGCTGCACCACAACATCATCATCCGCCGCTAGTCCATTGTCAAATAAATATAAAATAACTTTTTATAATGTTATTTTATTTATTTATAAATAGTCCAAAAAAATAATTTCCATTTGGCCCTTGTGGGATGAACTTAAGTCACCTATTGGCGAATCCCAATGTTTCATGTTAAACGGTGCCCTCATATTTTTATTCTATGAACCAGTTCAAATGTTAGAAAAACCTAGTCATATGTTTACTTAAACGTACTGAAAAAATGTTCCAAAACATCTTTTGGGGTTACTAGGCCTCGAAATCACATTCCCTAAAAGTCTATGGACTCATAATAATTATATTAAAGTGTGAAATATTTTCATGGAATATTCCAAGTCACTATAATATTGGATTTTTCATAAATTCTTTTTTTATCAATACTGAATATTAAATAATATTTACTGAATACTTATTTTTTAATAAAATTATTTATTAAGTGAAATTATTTTTCTAGTTGCGTTTAATGTAAAATAAGTTAAATAATATACTTATTAATACAAATTATATTTTTTTTAATAATTTTAATAATTAATTTTGATGAAAATACAATGTAATATTTTGAATATTTTCTCTTCCGAAACCCATTTTCTCACTGTGTATGCTGAATTAATTTTAAATTATATTTTTCCACATATGTGAATGGAATTTGAAAAAATGGATTAAATATTTTTAATCAGAATAATTTAAATTTTTCAATAATTCCAATTGAATTTCATAAAAAAATGAAGTATAAAAATTTTAAATATTATTTACTGAGGTTAATGTAAACATTGATCTACCCAAGGTTGAAAAAAAAGATGAAGGTTAAAATAAAAAAAAATTAATTATGTTTTATGGAAATATTAAACCATATCATGTTTAATTTATTATAATTTTCCATTTCCCCCTTTTAATCTAAAAAATGTGGGAACACATTTTTCATTTCAAACATTATAATTTTGCTTCTCACCTCACTTATAAAAGGCCACCCACTCTCCTCTCTTATTCACAATGTAATCCCAATTTCTTCTGCCAACCACTAACTAGATAACATACTTGATTAGATAAAATAATCATATATGCTTTATTTTTGGAATAAATAAGAACTATGATGTATTTTAGTGCAAATCTAAAATGGTTATCAGAAAAAATAGGTAATGTTCTTCAATGTTAGTTCTTAATTTATTTCCTCCTTCAAATAATTACATTATTATTAAACAATAATTTTATAATAAAATTGGTATATTAAATATAATTATATGTTTATATGTTATGGAAATGAAATATTACCATATTTAGTTCCATCAAATGGGTTACAAAATCATCATTTCTATGTAAGGTGTACTACCTCCTCACTAACAGATTTCATTCATTTTTTCATTACATCATTTCATGGTTGGGAATAAGGAAGTATAATATATATCTATATATATATATATTTATTTATAACATAATTTCAACTCTATATTATTCATATCATACGTACCTTATTAATTTCAATTTTTTATGAGATAAGAGAATATCGGTCCTGTGTACGGCGGACTACCTCCTTGTGAGGAGATGTGATTAGTTTTTCACTAACTCATTACATGAATGGAAATAAAAAATTTTTTAATGTATAAATGTGATACAAATGAAATAATTTTTATATTTATGACATATTTATCATTCTGAAAAGATAATATATCATTTTATCTATTACCTTTTCAGTCACATAATGATTTTAACAACGTTCATTTATGTATAGACCACCGACTCCACGAAGCGTTGTGACTTCATTTTAATCACCACACCACAGAAGTGATATTTAAATTTATATTTAAAAATAATAATTTGATAGTATGATCATTAAATGAAGTAAAAATACTACTTACCTCTTTTCCATAATAATCATTGAAAATGTAAATGTTACTCATGTGTATGTCCAACCAACTGTCTATATGATTTTACCATAAATAATTTATTAAAACAATCTATCATGATTATAAGTGAAAGTATAATTGATACATATATATGATAACTATATCCAGGTTTTTTTATCTATTATGGAATTGAATAATATTCAAAAGGACCAAAAAATTCATCGGAAATCATGAATGAGAAAACAAGAGAATACACACTCGAAACAAGAAAAAATAATGAATAATTATTAATTAAAAGGTGATAAGATATCATAAAAATTTTATATATTATGTTATTAATATTAATATGGTTCATTTTTAAATTAATAATGTACATAATCGATTATATTGGATGTTAACACATATTCGTCTAAAGGAATTTGTGATGTAAGGGTCTCCGTCTCAATTTCCCTTCGTTGAGTAATATTGTAATTTAATGCACCTAATTTATTTTATATAGCTTATATACATCCCCATTGAAAATTAATATCATGAATCATTAATAATTAATGGTATTTTATGTAATTAACTAGATAAAATTTGCATGGAGTCAATTCCATACATTATTTCATTGTTATAAATGAATGATTGAAATCCCAAAAGCCTAAAAAATTTAACAGTTTTGGAAAACAAGATTATACACATGATACTGATATTATATTTGGAATTGAAAATAAAACATAACACATAAAAAATCTGATAAAATGAATCCTTTAAATATCATTCAAAGATATATTCTTCATAACCTGGGGAAAGAAGACAAAATAATTGTGAGATCATGTGATATATAAGGTTTAAGAATATCAAAAGAAATTATAAATCAATAATATTAATAATAAAGGCATTATTTATAAATAAAAACACACTCCATTTAAATAAATCGATAAGGAACAATCAAATTATTATAGTAAATAATTGAACCAAAAAACTTTTAATCAATATACTGAGAGTGAAATACATCCATAGATAATTTAAAACAGAAAATCTCAATGATACCCATGAATACAAAAAGTCTTAATGAAGGAAATGATTAAACATTGGATTTCTTGTGTGAGGCACATGAAAAACCTATAATATCCTGAACTTTCATAAGAGGGATTATAACTATAGTTAGAAGCCCATTTAATTTGGCCAATTTATTTTCCTCCTCAAACCTGTTGATGAATCACGGGGGTATATAACTTTTCGTCTCCACCCATCAATATTATTCCAAATCATTCATCATGTTTTAAATAATTGTTTTATTTCATGGACAATATGCCTTGTCAAATATCATTCTTATGTAAAGATACTGATTTATCAATATTTCACGAGTTAATCAAATAACATTCAATGTGCATGCCGTATGTAAAAATAATAAATTCTTTAGTAAATAATGAAATCCATTACTTGATAATATATATTTATGTGAAATGAAATGTAATATTAAAAATTACTATAATAAATTGGTTATTTCAAATTAAATTTAACCATAAAAAATGGAGTGATATTTCACAGTAACATTCATGACATGGTAATTTTGAAATCAAATCCAATAGGGTAAAATAATTCATATTAAAATATAAAATTGCATGAATAATGATTTATTAATGATATTACATGTAAATGGAGATGTTCATACACAACATATAATTGAATTGGAGTATAATAACAAATATGTCTCAATGGAATGTAAACTGAGACGAAATCCGTTGCCTTAAGATTCATTTAGGTTGAAAAATCCTTAACTACAAGTATAATGGTTTTAAGATTAATTTTAACTTACACAAAAAATATATTAATATTTATGATAGTATATAAGATTCTTTTATAACATCTTATTACCCATTAAATAATAATCATTCATTATATTCATTTCATCGATAGTTAGTTTCCTTGTATTTTAAGTATGTTTTTTCCTGTTATTTTTTCTCCACATACATAGATCATTATTTCATAATTTCTAGAATTTAAAAAATGATAAAAATCTCTTATATATTTATGATGTGTTTATTTATAATAATACGTAAAATTTAGTGATTGGAAATGAAATTCATTGTTCATGGGGATGTTATGCTGTATGTTCGCATGGATGCTGCTTCCATGTTTTGTTATATTAAAAAAATTAATTATATAAATTTATATTATCATAATAGTATAATATTTATTTTATAAATATTATATATTTTTATTTATATAAACCTTATACATTCATTGTAATGTTTGATGGAATCACATCGCTTTGTGAGACGGTAGTCCGCAGTACACACCAACGATGCCATCATCTTCCCATAAAATGGAATGTATGAAAGTATGGGTTATATAATAATTAAATAATCATAAATAAATCCAAATTATAATAAATATCTTATATAAATTGTATTTATATCATTATTCACAACCATGTAATGTTCTAATGGAAAATAGAACGACATTGGTTTGTGAGGCGGTATTCTACCGTACACACGAACGATGACTTTGTAACCCATTTTATAGAATTGTGTAAAGTTTTAGGTGGTACACATAACATAAAAACAACTAATCTTATTTATTATAATTATTTTATTGTAAATAATGATATAACAATAATTGAACTGTTGTAGAAGGAATTGAAATTAGAACACTTTTTAAAGAGTATTAACTCTTCATTAGGTATCCAACATTGGTTTGCACAAATGAAATCCAAATTTGGATTTCAAAATAAGATAATTATTGTACAATTAGGGATGGGAATTTTGGGTGTTATATTAATATTTATTTTTTAAAACAAATAGGTTTTAGTGGTGTGAATAAGGGGGAGAGGGATAAGTCTTTTATAAGTTAGGTGAGAGTCAACCATATAAATTTTTCAATGTGGGAATTACACCATAGATTTATCCGTGTCACGTAGCACAAATAATTTAAAAACTATATAATATTAGTTATAAGGTCTATATGATATGTCCTTAGGTTATTTTAACAATTAAGTTTACAATTTAGTCGGATATCAAACTCATGTTTCTCTTAATCACTATAATTAGTATTAACACCTTTCACTAATCATTTTTGTCCAAAATTAGGTTGGAATTATTATAAATTATAAATTTTACTGATTCAAATTATTTATTCCATTTTTCTAAATTTTAGACAAAAAATATGTATAAATTAATTTATAATTAATCCCACAAACATATAGAGAAAACATGTTTTTACGTAGAATGTTTCCAAAAGTATAACAAGTTATTATATATAAATTTAATATATAATGAATAAAATTACATATGTTGGATTAAAATATTTATCATTGATTTATTTTTACTTCAAATCCAATTAAATATATAATTTAACATTATAATATATTTAGATGAAAAGCTAGATTAAAAAAAATCATGATTTTTTCACTATTAATCAGTAAATGAAACTTCTCAAAAATATACAAAAAAATTCACTCTAATATAATTTTGAAATTCCAATTTTTAAATTGATTTATTTTTTAATAAAAAATATTTTATTAAATTTTCAAATTTTAGCTTTTTAAAAAGCATTCCATTAATAGCCGACTACACAAGCTTATGAAAAATACAGTTTTTATCTGTGAGATAGGATTTATTCTTATCTTATGCCAATAAAATATATTGGATAATTGTGAAAAAATTAATTTAGTATATAATATATAAATTTCATTAATATCATTCATTAATATAAATCAATTTATTTTTTATGATAGATCTCCTTTGGTGTATAAAATATTTTTTTTATAAAATAATATTATTTATATTCAATTTGTTTTTATATTCATGTCTAATTAATTGGTATCCAAAAAATTTAAAAAATTTATTTCAGAAGTTAGTGAATCTAATTTATAAAATATAAATTAATTACTATGATATAATATTCATTTTAAATAATAATAGTAATAGTATTCGTAAAAAATCATTCGTGTGGGTAACACAATCCATTGAAGGAAGACATTATTATGTGTAATAATATTTAACTCAATATTGTGTTCATTTAAAGTGATAGAATAGATTTAATTTATTTAAATAGAAAATTTATATTAATTTATTTATGTTTTTATACTCCATTCTACTCTTGGTGGTTCATGTCACATACATAATTGAATATGATGTGCATTTTTTAAAATCTAAGGGTGTAACATTATAACAACATTAAATTAATTTTTTTACCAATTTAATAATAATATTTGAAAAAAAGGGTTTGAAATTTTGAAATATCATTTTAAAAAATATAACATCATAAAAGAGTTAATAAAATAACAACTTAATAAGAGATAAATTAATGTAAAAATGAAATCTAGAATAATCCGATAACTAGGTTTTTGAATAGGATAGCATGTTTGGGAAATGAAAACATGGACATAGAAGAAAAAATTAACACTAAAATAATAAGGGAGATTTATAGAGAACATATTTAGGATAAATTTAATGAAAAAAAATACATAATCCAGAGGTGTCAAAAAGGTTATTGATATCATAAAATGGTGAAAATATGAAAGCATTTTTTCTTTCATGATCTCTCTTCATAGATATGAGGAATTGTTTCATTGTCATGAATATAACGAAATATACATTAATGATACGTTTATATTTCCTAAACATTATCATAGCATTTTGATGTGCCTGGAACTATTTCTACCTAATCTCTTAGAAAAGGTTGTGTCATACGGTGAAGTACTAAATTAATCTCTAAAATTTCATCAAATGATCAATTTAAACCTTTTCATAAATGGTTAAATTTTAAAAAAAATCAATATCTAAAATATTAGAAATAATACTAATGAATTTCCACAATGAACCTATCAAAACAAAATGAATATGATCTTAATTGACACATACAAAACATCTGAATACCTTCATCATGTATTCTATTTAAAAAATTGAAATATCTATAATTACTATAAAATAATATTAAAAACACCAATAATTAAATTTTCTGTAAATAAAACATAGATTATTAGATATATTAATTAAATTAAAAGATAATATAAACTCCATCAATTATATTACAACAAATTATTAAAAAACTCATTTGTCACATCCAAGGTAGTCAATACAATCCAATTTACATTAACAAAATCAAACATATATTCATCCCAATATCATTAACATTGTATTAGTAACATATTATGGGTTATTTCTCCTGAAATCATGTATTTTACTTGTAGTTCAACATTCAACAGAATAATTTTTCTTGGTACCAGTCAATACATTTTTCTACTCATAAAATAATTCGTACTATATTAAAATCCTTATATATTTCATAATTATTATTATGAGAATATCATCAAAAAATAATTTGGAACATATTTCATGGATCCAAATACACAAGAATATTAATTATTTAACTTTTTTTATATCAATAATATATTCATAACCTTAATCCCATTGATTATTCATATGTATATTCTCTATATGTTTTTGGAATTCATTTGAATTGTTTTTTATAACATTATAGTTGAAACACTTAATATAAGTGTTTTATTTCTTCCCATTAGATTATTTTTATAGGTGACCCATTTATCTTCGCATATAATAAATTCTCAATATATTTAATCATTTCCATGGGTTATTATTTTCATTTTTATCACATGTGGGGAAATCTTTATTCTCCATCACCCCTTTATCCATTATTTTTTCTATCATCTCCTTCTTCTGTTTCCTCCCTTTTGATCCATAAGGAATGAATAAATCTTCATATATTTTGATAGAAACTAAAACTATTTAATCATATGAGGAAATTGTTAGGAGTCTAGTTCCCTTCAGAAACTTGTTTTATGTCATTTAATAGATTGATCAAAATATATCTCCTTGTTTCATAGGAGATCTATCAAATAAAAATATAACCTTTAAATATTTCCCCAAACTCTATAACACTATTTTCTTCCTTGTTCCTTAAGCTGAGAAACATTTTCATCATATCAGTTTGTTTCTAAAGAGGGAAATTTTTTTAAATCATCTCTCCTTAAAATCATTCAATTCCATGATTTATATTCCCTATTCCCCAAGTATTCATGATCAAAAACAACTATTGATCAACATATCCATTGATACAATACACTATAAGTGTAAAAATTACCTTTTAAACACTTATAAAAGAAATAAATATCCTCACCAAAGACATAATCCATTTATCATCTACCCTTGGATAAATATTCCCACTACACAATGGTGTCCTCTATCATAGAAAGCGGTTCAACATCAAATAATATCATTGTCGAATAGGTTTTTCCATCTGATAAAGTTTCTGTTTCACAACCTGATTTTGATTACCTACTATATCCTTAACATTATCAATTCCAATACAAGAAATATTTTCTTCCTTATCAGTGAAAAAACAACATTGATTGTGATATTTGAAACCCTTCATCATTCTAGGTTCCATTTCGAAATACTGTGACACACTAGATTAGATCATAACATTACATGACATAATATTTAATCCCAAAAATAGGGGAATACTTATAATAAATTGATAAATCCACACATAAATAATATCATAATCCTAAACATAGTTTCCTTGGGATATCAGTACCTTAAAATAAGTTATAATGTTTTGTAACGATATAATGAATTTTCCTAATACAATGGCATAGGAGTTTCAAAAAATGTGTCACACCAGTTTTTTCATTTCATTTTTTATATTCTAGTTTTTTGGGAAGTTTGGTCCTTCTCTCGATTTTCGAGTGTGATGGGTGTTCAAATTTGATATTTTTTTCACTTTTTTCCCTTGGAGGTCCTTTTTGTTATTTTTGATTTTTTTGGACATAACCTGAATTTTTTTTTCTGGGGAGTGACATGCACATGGTTTGGTAAATCATGCTATCGAACCTGGGTAAACATGATGTAGGTGGTGGGTTCGGGTAGATCCTACATGATGTTCTGTGCATGGTATATGAAACCATGTGTGTTGGCCCGTTGGTCAGTCTTCTCAAGAGTAGTGGCTTCCACACAATTGGTACACATTTTGTTAAACCTGCAGCCTAATTGTGTGTGTATTCCAAATCATAAAAGGTTTTATATTCTAATTACACCCTTATAATATTCTAACCCCAAATTCATCCATTTCGTCCTCTACATGGTTCATATATCCATAAAGAGGCATCTACTTATTTCTTCAAGCTTTCTTCATCCTTCTTGGTGTGTATCTAATGATTTATTCTTGATTTTGGGAAAATATCACAAGGTAACCTCTTCTCTCCTTCTCTATATTGCTTCTCCTTTCATTTTTTCACGAATTTGTCTTCCCCCATAGTCATTTGGACTACGGTTTTTTTACATTTTTTGTGATTTTATTTCTTTTAGGTTCCTTATTCGTAGATCTTGGGTTTTGAAACCCTCATGCAGTGATCTCGGGCATATGTTGTGGATGCACTATAGATCCAAGGTACGATTCCCATTGAATTGGAATTTTTAATTTAATATTCATTAATTTCTTGATTACTTTCACGTCTTTTAATTAATAAATATTGATGTGTGACCATTTGTTTCATTTATTGTTATGAAATGTTGTATTTTATACCTCATTTTGTGATAAATAGAGTTGTTTTGTTATAAAAATGCACACCAGGTGTTCGTTTAAATGCCTTGTTGGACTTCATGGGTGATTGATGATATAAAATGCATGGTTTATATTTTTACATATATTGAAAATATGTGAAATGGGTTATGTGTTTCCTTTTATGGTTTTCCCTCATGGTTTTTGTTATTATAAAAGATCATTTGTTGTATTTTAATGTGGTTGGGAATGAATTGTCAGTGAATAGACCATTTTCCAATTCAATAAAATTTTGATTGCCATGAAAGTGTAATGTGAATGTTTTAAGGGGATTTTTTTAAATTAATGTGAAATTGAAAATCGTGTGCTTAAATCCTTTATAAAAGGTGGACTTTCAACTTTGATAAATATTGGTTTTGGGAAAAATTCATAAATCCCCATTTGAAAACATTGTTTAAATGGTGAATGTATTTATCATAAAAACCTCCATTGAATTATTCTCATTCCTTGTATACTTTTTATGGGTGGGATTTCCTCAATTTGGAATTATTTCGATCCATTATTAGAGGTCCTCGATAGTTATGAGATACGATACATTGGGATGACTCAGGTTGAGGCCATTTGTTGAATAATAATTATTATATATTCTTGTGATTGGATACACAACTATTATTTATTGAATCACCCACTTTATACATGAGACATGGGAACTGTGCAAAACGAGATAATTTTCTGATAATGATTGTTGAAATGGATATTTTACGCACTAGTTGGTGCCCAATGTTGGTGGATATATTTGGGTTTATTATAATGGATTTTCCCCCTCGGTCTTTCCCGAGTAATAGTGGTTGGGGGTTTTAGCAAATTTTTTATTTCATCATGTGTGTAATGCAACCATTGATGCATCTTATGTATTATTATGTGCTGGATTATTCATGATCTCCAAGGTTCACACATTTCTATTATCACTTTTCGAATTATTGATATAATTTAGAAACATAGTTACTATTGTATGTTTATTTCCATAATCCTCTTTATGTCACAATTATGGTGATCACATATGTAGAGTTTTCTTGGAATGTGTTGTGTTGGTTTCTAGTGGTTTTTTAAAAAAATTCATTAATGTAAAATTATTTTAGACTTTCTTGTGCCATTTAAAAATGAAAGCATCACTTCCCCCTTGAAATGATAATATCTCACTCTTGGAAATGAACATAGTTTTGAAATAAAGTAGGGTAATAGAACGTAGTTTGTTTTCATTGAAAATATAGAACATATATCTTCCCCAAATTGTATTTCAAACATTATGGTGATGTTTTTTTATTTTAAAGGGTGTGCATTGGGAATATATTATTGTGTTAGCCTAATCTATTTTAATACACACTCCTATAGTTTTTCATGTTTGTATCCTTTAGTTCATGTTTTAGATTGACTCGTATATCCTTGTGTGATTTTTTATCATTGTGTTAGTGGGTGAACTATGAGGTCACCTAGAGATTGTGTGGTCATCTTATTTGTTTGGTTCTATTGAATAGTTAGTGTATCATTCAAGTTCATGTATAATATGTTTCGTATAGGTTTTATTTTTATGTTGAACTTATTTTTTCATCATTCTGATTTTTATTTTTTTATTATCTATTAGGCCAAATCATTCCATTGTGTACTATATTGATTCTCAACATGAGTTTTTGGGCCATGGAGATCAGGAACGCCCCTCAGGCAATGCCACATATCAGTTTGGTTGACTAGTTTCGGGTTCACCTATGTTGGTTCCTGACAGAATGATATCGAAGGAGGTTGGATCTTTAGAGGACCATGATTTTTAGTGTTCCCTTTGTTACTTGGAGATGTCAAGGTACATAGAGTCATATTTTTAGGACACAATAGTTAGGTATGAGAAGAGAATCATGATCTCTTGGTCATTTTGATACTATAGATCCCATGGGAAGTTAAGTATTTTTAGTTTCATTATCCTGTTGAGATTTTATGGTGATTTTGATACAACAATGGCAGTTGGAATAATAGTCTCTTTGAGCTTACTGGTCCTAGAAAGCCATACGGAGCTTGAAGCATGGTCTTAGAAGGGATTCTGTGTTGGTGGTGTGTTTTCTATTTGGCCTCCAACGATATGGTCATGTCAACCTCCAATTCTATTTCCCTCTTGTGAGTCTCTTGGTGTCTTCTATGAATTGTGAAAATAGTTTTTAAAACCCTTCGGTTGGATTTGTGAAAATGGGGTTTTAATTTAATGGTTAGGATTTTTGTATAGTAAAAAAAATGAAATTTTAAGAATTAATATTTTGGGAAAAATTAAAAAAATGAGCTCTTATAAAATGACATCATGGGATTAAAATTTAAATAATTTAATGAAATTGTTATTTTATAAAAAAGGCTTGGAGTTTTGGAAAAATAGAAGTTTTAAAAAAATCCATTGAAAATAAGTGACTTTTAAACCAAATGATTATGGATGAAATGAGATTTTTTAAAATTTATAAACAATAATTATGAATGAAATGAAAATGATTTTTGATAGAAATATATGGTGTTACATTTTAAATAATTATAAAATAGTTTGACAAGTGGAATCATAAAATAGTATTTGACACGATGGTTTGTGTACCTTTCAAAGGTTCGTATTTTTTGATTTCGGTTCAATTATTTTTTTTGAAAATGAGGGCGTTTTTTTAGACTTAGTGTTCATTTGGGTTCTCACATGCCTGGTGGTATATGAAGATGTGAAAGGATGATTATTATAACAAGGTTGATGGGTTTCTAGGGTGGCACCAAAAAGTTCATGTGAGTGAGACTCCAGGAATTACGATACCAAGAATTAAACCCACTATGTTTGTTTTTAAAATAAAAAAAATCAAAAGAAATAGTTTGATGTTAATAGTGGCTTGATTTCATATGATCAATGTAAAGACCTGTAAAATTCAAGGGAAATTTTTTTCTTAATTTTCATTGGGATTTTACAAGAACGCAGTTTCAGACGACACTTGATTCCGAGGCCTGGTGTGCCCGGAATTTCTATCCGAAGTTTAGCTCGGGTACGTTCAGTGAACGAATGAGCGGGAATTTCTAACTTTTGAACCGGTGCTCGGAATCGAATTTAGAGGGCACCGATGAACTCACAACGCCGGTAATCACTTAAGGGAACCTTTACCGTAGTTGCTTTTGTGCGGGTGAGGAAGTTAATTAATGTGGTTTATTTAAAAAAGTAAATAAAATTGTTGAATCAATTTTATTTCATATCAGGGTGGTTATTTTCTCCCATGGGAAGTTGGTGGTGGGGCCCACATCCACCCAACATCCCATGAGTGGTTAATTGAAATGGTGGGGCCCACACGATCCCCCCCACCTTTTCAAATCCCTTAACTCCCTTAACTCCCTTAGTCCTCTTAACCCTTCACTTTCCTAACTCCTCATTAACTAACTTTCTTTAATTTTTGACACCTTGTTAAAATTAATTAGGTGAGTTACTTAATTTCAAACCCTTGAAATTCAATTGGTTAGGTTGTGTTAATAAATTATGACTTGGTCTTCTTTTATTATTGTTAGAGTTTTTGCCACAATGAGAGGATTGGGAAGCGTGAAGTCTTCTTCTTCTTCAACCTCGATGAAGAACATCGTTCTTCAACGAGGGACATCTCCACCGAAGAACACAATGTCTTCTTCCAATGATGTTTCCTATTCGAACGCACCTCGACGAAAAAAGAATTGACGTTCATTTTCCCCGATGCCCGACCTCTACGACGCTCGTCTTCTGCAACTCGTTGACGTGCATCGTTCTTGAATCCGATGTAGGGGTTTTAATTATTTATTTGACTCATGAATACCAACTTGACGATATTTGTGGATTAAAACCAATTGTTATCGAATAACGCGAGGGGGGTCGGACCGCACAAACACGGCTGACCCTCCTCCTTATTTTTCGTGATGGTTCCTTTGTGGTTGGTACGGGAAGGCGTGGTGTTGTCGCACCACGCGGTTTCATGCGGAAGGAAATGCGCGGCGTCGTCGCGCCGCGCCGTGGAAAGAAGTTCAAGGACGCGACACCGTCACGCCGTGTGGAGGAAAACCGAAGATGTCGCGGCCGGTGCGGGGCCGCGGCGGAGGGGCGCGGAGCCGTCGCACCGCGCCGGACGACAAGGGTCTCGTCCGGTTCCGGGCCGCGGCGGAACAAGGTGACCGGCGGCCGGACCGGGCCGCCGGCGTCGGAGCTGGAAGGGGACCGACCATCGCCGGTGGCCGGCCGGAAAAGGAGGATCCGGGGGAAATAAATTCCCCCTGCTGGATAAAAGCGGCCCCAATTAAGGGGCCGCGGTTTCATGAAATGGGAGGGGCAGCGCCCCCCCATGCGAGCCGACAAACGGCTCGGCCGTTTTGGCCGAGCACCGACCGCGCGCCTAGCGTGCGGGTCACCGAACCGGGCCACAGCCATCCAGGCCAGGACATGTCGGGCCGGGTCAACCCGGACCCGGGGAGGGTCGACCCAGTTCGGGCAGACCGGGGGGTATCGGGCCGGGTCGGTCCGAGCCCGAAACAACCTATTTCGGATTGTTTGTGTTCAATTGCCCATAACTCGGGCTACGGACCTCCGATCGACGCGCCGTCAGTGGAAACAAGATCTTTGGAACGAGGCGGTCGTTTTGGTATATCGCACTCAAGGTTTCAGAATACTTTGAGTTCGGCCGGGTTGGTTCGTACATGAAATCAACCGGGCCATCGGAGAGGAAACACTCATATCTTATGCTCTGGACGTCTGATTGACGTGTCGTCGACTTTGTTGAGTTCCTCTTACTGAGACGGGTCTTTTGGACTACTCCGCCCTAGGTTTGGATGCAGGTGGAGTACGATCGGGTTGGTTTTTCCTTAAAAACCAACCGGGCCTTTGGGACGAAAAAGCCAATAACTCTCAGACCGGGTGTCCGATTGACGCGCCTTCTGCAACGTTGAGTTCCTGTTGACGATATGGAACTTTTGGATACATCAACTATAGACTATGTGTCATTTGATGTATCAGCCTCTCCGATCGTGGAGCGGACCCTCCTGAATGAGCTTGTTGTGTGCGGGAACCCTAGTGATGGCTGCGACAGCTACTGTGACTGCGACGACGACTGTAAAGAGATCCTCAGTGGATTCGACAGCAACGACTACATCACTCATCGATCCTATGTGTACCAGTGCTACTGATCCTGTGTGGGTCTGTTCTTGTGTGGGTCTGCGCTTAGCGGTTCTGTGTGAGCCAGCGCCTACAGATTCTGTGTGGGTTCGGTCTTGTGTGGGTCTTTGCAGGGGTTAGTACCTATCGATCCTTTGTGGGACCGATGACTTAGATTGATCAGTGATCATCTCTATCGTCTTCGAAGAAGTATACCTGTGTGAGCTGAATCTTGTTTGCTTTCTTGTGTGCATTGTGTTGTGATATCCTGTGTGGATTAAGTTTTTCTTTCCTGTGTGGATTGTGTTGTGCTATCCTATGTGGATTACGTTTTTCTTTCCTGTGTGGACTGGGTTGTACTTGGGCTCGGAGGTCGGAGCGTACTAGAATTGAAGACTTAGGTATATGTATGGGCATATACCTAAGCAGTGTCGGTTGTTACATCGTGACTGTATCTTTCCTTTGTGGTCAATCCTTTGTAGATTTTTGGAGACCTTCGGGGGTCTCGGGGTCCCTACTGAGTAGCTTATACTCACCCCTGCACGGGCTATGCCCGCACTACGTTGTGTTGGTTGCAGAGTACAGACAACATTGATCATGGATGAGGCTTGCAGAGCAGGACGGTACGTGGAGGTGGACCACTGGGCGAGACATACTCGGAGCGGATGGCGGGACCCGAGGTGCAATGGAGCTATCTGTACCCACCCTTCAGGTGGGATTTTCAGTGGACAGCTCGGCGTAGTGGATTTTACATTTCAGTTGCTGTTTTCCGTTTCGAGTTGTACTTTACTTTCAGTTTGGGTTTGTATACTAGCCCACATACTTTTCCACACTTACTGTTGTACCAGTTTTTACTTAGTGTTTACTTTTTCCGCTTGTTTACTCTGTGGTGCTTGTTTACTTTACAAAGTCAATGCCTTCCCTTTACCGGGATTTACGCCTTGGTGCTAGTCGCCAGCCCCTGGCCTATGGAAGGTAGGCTTGGGGTAGTCACGGCACGGGCCCCGAGGACGGGTTGTGACAATCAAATATTGTCTCTTATGTTGTATAGGATCTTGATTGTTTTTGTAAAACCTCTAACTTCTATGGTACGCTTCTCTTTTAATAATGTAGTAGTGTATGTTGTACGCAACATCGAGTTCTAACACACCACAACCAATCAAACTAGCTGTTATGAATAGTAATACCCGCTTTTTGAAATTTATAAATTTTATTTTTAAAAATGGACATCGTTTTTGGATTCGGAATATCAAAATTATGATAGGGTGAATTTTTGGTATTTTTATGAAAACATCATTTTTTGATGAATAGTGAAACAACTAAGTGGTAGTTAAAAAACTGAATTTTTCATAATACTTAATTTTACCGCTTCTGTGAGTGAAAATTCAAAAATCTAAGAGAAACTGTTAATATCAATGAGTAAAATGTGATTCAATGAGATGAAAATAATTTTTGGTGAATAGTAACGTTTTTACTTTTATTTACCAAGTTAAAAGTAAATAGGGTAATTAAGGGTAAAATTGATATTAATATTATGCTAAAACATGTCCTAATTTTATTGAACAAGTGTATCTCGACCAATAACAACCATAGGAATATAATATTATCATTTTGGTCCACTTGGATTATATTAGGACATTTATTATTAATTAATTCAAAGAAGAGTTAAAAGAGTTAAAATCAATGTTTATTTACTCAAAAAATTTTAATATAGGGTTACACATAAGATAAATTCGATTATTAATATTCATTAGAAATCTAAAAAGATTTCCTAAATAATGATATTTTATTTATACTTTTTAGAAATTAAATAATTTAATTTATTTATGACACAATGATGATACATTAATTACCATAATAGTGAAAAATTAAAATAATTGATATTATAAATACCCAAATAAATATAATTTGAAACTTTTTATGAATTAAACTAATTTTATAGGTTAATATGACATGTTATGAAGGTTTTAATTAACTTTTTTCGAAGTAATCGTTCTGTTAAGTTTTTCACAAAAACCATTTTTCCAAATAGTGTCAAAATTGACATAAAAGAGTTTTTTAAAAAAAATATTATATTATTAATTGATATTCAATTCCTAAAAATATATGGGTTGTTGAAGAGAATTATATCATGTTAGGTGTATCATTAATGGACCACTTGGGGGGTCTCTTGGAGGTATATACTAAGTGTGTTAACTATATAATATAAAAATACAAAGTGACATGGTAAGTGTCAAACTAATTAACTAAGAGTTAAAACTAAAAGATAAGGTTAATAAAATGACCCAAACGTGTCTAAATTCTATAGGATGAGTAGTTTTCGACCCATCTACACCTTAAACTTTAAATAATCTACATTATAGACATTAGAAATAGAATATTAATTTATTATAAAATAATCTTTCTAGCTTTTCCAAAGGTTCCCCTCACCCCTCTTATAAAAGGGCACTCCCAATTCTCATTAATTCACACCTTAAAAGCCTTTTGGATCAGCCAAACTCTACCGAAATACCCTCTAAAATTCCCTCACTTCATCCTAGGGGCCTTCCTTTAGTCGTAAAGCCAACCTAAGGGGCCATTTTGATCAAATCAAAAGGAAGAACCCGAAGAAGAGGTAATGTTTTCACCACCCTCTTTCAAGTTCCTTTCTTCTTCAACATCTTCTTAATTTCCCATTCTAGAATAATAACTCCAGTATCTTATATATACTGTGATGTTATTATAAATATGGTACAACCATATTCATTATTCTATCCATCTTTTGAATAATAGGTCACCATATGTGCGTACGTACGGCTTACCGTCTCCACGTCATGGTGTAATTGTTATTCAATAAATTATTATTTGGATGGGTATAATAATGATCTGTAATTCATGTAAATAATTAATATAACATGATAATTATTATGTATATATGATATACCACCCAATTATATATGATTTTAATATCAAAATAATGATATTGTCGCTCGTGCGTACGTACAGACTACTGTCTCCACGAACGCGATGAGATTCATTCTCCATCGTATCCATTCAAGTATAATTCTGATTTGATGAAAAATAATTGTATCTAAAGACATGATATCATTCTGGATATGATTAAGATACAACCTACGCATGACAAACACGACTTACATAACAAAACATATAAAATAAAATGAGTATGTTAACACCCGAAACAACAATAATACTAAGACATTATTAACAAATCAATGTTAAAAGATCATATATGATATCATATTAATGTATATGATTCTTGTATAATTTAATAAAAATTATTTCACCATTATACAGGAGGTTAACCTACCCTCAGCCCAGGAATAGTACAAGGTAAGGGTTTATTTATCAATCTATTCATTATCTGAGTTTGTTTATACGTAATAATCTACTAGGATCTCTTTATCATCTACATCCATGTTTCCTAGAAATGTTTTTTCAAAACATTATTACAATTTTATATAATATGGTTTAATGTCATTTATAACCATGTTTTACTTTTTATAAGAAGTTTATAACAGAATCTTTCTATCATTTTCCAAATAAGGCCCTTTTTACCCTTTTTGACAGAATTTAGGTAAGAATGTTTTTTAACTTATACGGCGGGTGCTGCTATTTTCCACCGTTATAAAATCGTCGAAGCATCCCTTACAAGAATATAAGAATATTTTGAAAGAAAATGTTTAATTTTATAAATATATGACTATTAAATGATTTCAAAATAGAAAGAGATATTTCCCTAAAAAGAGTTTTGATTTCATCTATGTCAACATCCTTTGATGGATTTTACGCTTATTTGAATTTTATTTTTTATGATACAAAGCTTATATATTGTATTGAAGGTTTTGTGATATGTTTTATTGTGGATGTGTTAATTTTATACCATTAATTGTTTATGGATAATGAATATACATTTCATATGCTAGTTTTAATATGAATGTTTATGTTATGTTTAGTCCTTTTCATATGGGAATGAATTGTACTTAATATGTGATGGGTGGAGCCCGCTATAGCTCCTCGATTAATCGGTAGGTCTCATGAGACAACCTTGTGTCTTGGCACAAGGCGTTGAAAAAATCTTATTTTTAGTCTTAGCACGAGGCCTTGGCTATGTGGTTATGATAGTCTTCCATTATGCATTCCATCATTATGAAAGTGGTTATTGATATTGCATGTGAATATTAGATTAGTAGAATATCCATGTGAATAAGTAAATGGCATTATTTCATTTTATTTTTTCCATACTATATTGAAGTTAAATTTTAAAGGGATTTTTTAAGTTATACATTGCCTTAAATGTTTATTATTATTTATGGAAGTTTTTTCTATATTTTTATTCTTACTGGGCATTTGGGCTCACCCCTTTTCTATGTTTTATTTTTCCCATGATGTGAAAAAGTAAATTATGAATGACCTGCAGGGATTGTATGAGGGGATAAGAGTGTGGACTATAGAGACTATGTTGTTGTAGTTTTCATTTTTATGATGTAATGTACAACTTTATGAATATATCTAGTGTTTCCAAGGCTACTAAACTAATCGGTCTTTCGAGATTTGATCTCTCTTGTGATCATGAAAATGTTATGTAATAATGCACTGAATCTGGGTAACTATGGTCAGGGCTTTACAATTGGTATTAGAAATTTTTTTGTACAAACCATGTAAGCTAGATTTAGATAAACTCTAATTAGAGTAAATAGACCTAAGATGGACTTTAAGGATTAGTATTGAAGAATTTCCTAGAATTTTGGTATTGTAGAGATTTTGTGAGTTTTCCGAGCAATACATCCCTGCCTGGATACGAGCAGGTAGAGGCGGCTCTGGAACAAATGTAACTAGGGGTAAAACCCGAAAACAACGCTTTGAGCTGGACTTGAACGGGAACCGGTGCACGACAACAGGCCTTGCTGCACTCTTGGTTAGGACACACCCAGTGGATATGCTTAGGATAACTCTCATTTTCATTAAAAATCATTATAAAGGGTTTATGAGTATATACTTTCTCAAAAAAAAACATTTTTATTATTATGGATTATATCAATAAATAGTTCAATTTGTGTTAAGTGTTTTATAAGTATGGAATTAAGTATTTTGATTCATAAATTGATCTAGTTTATGCCATTGTTTAGAAATGACGCCTAGTGGAAGAAATGGTAACCGTATCAATGCACGCACTCCATGTAGGGATTTACCTCCTGATCAAGATAATTATAGTAGAGCTGGTGATGCAACTCGTGCTGATTAACTAATCACCATACTGGGACAACTCACTGAGGTTATGAATAATAATTTTACCCGAATGGAGCACCCTGATCCACATCATGGAGGATCAATGTTAGATCGCTTCATGAGGCAGCAACCACCAACATTCAATTGGAGTGCAAATCTATTAGTAGCTGAACAATGGATTAGTTCCCTTGAGAACATATTTCAGGCTTTGGAGAGTAGTGAAATGGAAATTGTTTTCATGATAGTTTAACGCTTCACTGGAGATGCTGATCAACGGTGGTCATTGATTTAAAACACGAAGGAAGATGATGAAGTATCAAATATATAATGGATGGAGTTCATAGATGAGTTTCTAGAAAAATACATTTCTCATGACCATCAAGCAGATATGGAAAGGAAATTTTTGAGTCCAAGAAAAAAGGAGGATGAGAATGTCACAAAGTATGAGGCTAACTTTACAAGGTTATCAAGGTATGTTAGAGATTATATATGTAACCCAATAAGTAATATTGATCATTTCTTTGAGGGGTTAAAACCATTTCTATGTCGATCATTAGTCTCACAATCCTTCTCATTGAAGGAAGACATTGTCTCATGTCCTATCAAGACAGAAAAGGAATTCTCTATGTCTTTTGACTTTAAAGAATAGCAAGAGAAGAAGAGATATGCTGATCAATCTGGGAATGGAAATAAGGGGAAGAAGGGAAAGGTTGAATATCCATCCTATGGTAAATGTGGGAAGAAACGCCCATGTACATGCTTGAAGGGAATGGGTGTCTATTACAAGTGTGGTAAAAAAGTCCCCCAAGCTCATGATTGCAAAGGGAAGAATGAAGATACTGATGTTCAGTGCTACAATTGCAGGGAGATGGGACATTCTGCAAATTAATGTCCTAAGAGTCAAGGGAACATAACTCAGAAAAGGCCAAGGGATCAAGGCCAAGCTTATGCTATCACTACTGCTGAGGTAGAAGCTCTGAAAGACGTGGTGGTAGGTAATTTAATGGTTTCCTCAAGTTTAGAAAATTCATTATTTGATTCTGGATAATCGCATTGTTTCATATCTTCCCCGTTTGCTATGAAAATTAGATATTTCCAATTTGATTTAACAAGGGAGCTGTCAGTTAAAACACCTAAGGGAAGTATCATTACAATAATGTTTTGTGAATCAGTCCCCATTAGATCACATAAATGTTCTTTATCTGCTGATATCATCATCATACCTATGATTGAGAAAGATATAATCCTCATTATGGACTGGCTTTCGGACCATGATGTAAAGATTTATTGTAAGAAGAAGGAGGTTATGATTTTTGATGATGATGATAAGGAACACAACATATTTAGAGCAGAATCATCACCACCTAATTCTTATCTAGATCCACCCCTAGTAGCTCAACTAAATTCAATTATTGGGGAGGAAGAGAATGAAATGACTATGGGTGAGGAAAGGATTGTTCAAATAGAGGATTTACCTATTGGGAAGGAATATGTAGATGTGTTTCCAGAAGATTTACCTGGACATCCTTCAGAACGTGAAGTTGAGTTTTCCATTGATTTAATTCTTGGATCAAGGCCTATATCAAAGACCCCTTATAAAATGGCCACTGTAGAATTAGTTGAACTAAAGAAATAACTAGAGGAATTGAGTAATAAGGTATTTATTCGCCCTATTGTTTCTCCATGGGGAGCCCCTATTCTTTTTGTCAAAAAGAAAGATGGATCTATGAGGATACGTATCGAATATAGGGAGATCAATTCTATAACAATAAAGAACAAGTATCCCCTACCTCACATTGATGATTTATTTGACCAACTGCATGGAGCTCAATACTTTTCAAAGATCGACCTTCGATCTGGATACCATCAGTTGTGTTTGAAGAAGGAAGACATTCCGAAGACAACATTTCGAACCAGGTACAGGCATTACGAGTTTACAGTAATGCCTTTCGGATTGACTAATGCACCCTCTGTATTCATAGATCTAATTAATAGGGTTTTCAAGGAACATGTCGATGAATTTTTGGCAGTATTTATTGATGATATCTTGGTATTCTCCAAAATCTAAGAAGATCATGAAAATCACTTGTGCATTATCCTGAAGACTCTGAGAAGACATGAATTATATGGAATGTTTAGAAAGTGTGAATTATGGCATCAGATGATTTCTTTTCTTGGCCACATTGTCTCTAAAGATGGAATCTCTGTTGATCCTTCTAAGACCAAGGCAATCCAAGAATGGCCTACACCGATGAGTATAATTGAGGTATGTAGTTTTATTAGTTTATCAGGTTATTATCGATGTTTCGTCCAGAATTTTGCCTGGTTGGATAACCTATTAACAAAGCCCACACGTAAAGGGTTTAAATTTGTTTGTAAAAAAGAGTGTGAAGAATGTTTTGATGAACTGAAGAGAAGATTAGTCAATGCTCCTATATTGACTCTACCATCGGGGAATGATGGGTTCGTTGTTTATAGTGACGCATCAAAGAAAGGACTTGGCTGTGTCCTTATGCAGAATGATAGGGTTATTGCCTATGCATACCGACAGTTGAAAATTCATGAACCAAACAATCCTACTCATGATCTCAAGTTAGCATCTGTGATATTTGTTTTGAATAAATGGAGGCACTACCACTATGGTGAAAAATGTGAGATTTATACTGATCACAAGAGTTTAAAGTATATTTTCTAACAAAAAAAACTCAATATGAGGCAAAGGAGATGGATTGAATTACTCAAGGATTATTATTGCATTATACACTACCTCTCGGGGAAGGCAAACAAGGTGGTAGATTCTTTGAGTAGAAAAGATCATGGAGTTTTGAACAATATGAGAATTGAAAGGGATCCAATTTTCATGGATCTAGTGAAGATGGACATGAGGATAACCAGGGAAGGTGAAACATCAATGCGTTTTCAAATGGTTGCCAAACCATCTTACCTAGAAAAGATTAAGAGTACTTATACCTATGATGAATAATTTTAAAAGATGATTAAAGCTGTGAATGATGGGAGATTGAGAGAATTTGTGTATGACGATAGAATTTTGAAATTCGGGAAGAGACTTTGTGTTCCCGATATACCTAATCTAAACAGGGAATTGCTGGATGATGCTCATAGTTCCAATTTCTCTGTACACCCTGGGAGCATCAAAATGTATAGAGACTTGAAGGAAAATTTTTGGTGGGACAGCAGAAAGAGGGAGATAGCTGATTTTGGGTCATGATGTATAGTTTGACAACAAGTGAAAGATGGAAGGCAACAGCCTGGAGGAGTCATGTAACCTCTTCCCATACCGGAGGGGAAATGGGAAAATATTATGATGGACTTTTTCATGGGGCTACCAAAGACTCATAGAAGGAATGATGCAATATGGGTTATTGTTGATCGTTTTACCAAGTCAGCACATTTTCTTGCTATAAGAGAAGATCTACCACTAGGACGTCTAGCAAGACTATATATTAATGAAGTGGTGAGACTTCATGAAGTACCCCTATCAATTTTTTCTGATCGTGATCCCCGTTTTACTTCAAGATTCTAGAAAAGTCTTCAGAAAGCCTACGATATTGAACTTCATTGAGCACTTCCTACCACACTCAAACCGATGGAAAATCTGAATGAACTATTCAAACCTTAGAAGACATGTTGAGATCCGGCTCACTTGACTCTCAGGGTATGTGGGATCAATATTTACCTCAGGTATAATTTTACTATAACAAAAGCTTCCATTCGAGTATTCAGGTGGCACCATATGAAGCATTATACGGAAAGAGATGTCGCACACCAACCTGTTGGGATGACATTTGTGAACGAAAACTTAAAGGCCCGGAACTGGTGGAGGAAATGATGGAAAAGGTAAAGGTAATCCAAAACCATATCAAAGAAGCTCAAAGTAGGTAGAAGAGCTATGCCGATAATCGAAGGAAGGATTTGAAATTTCAAGTCAGTGATCATATTTTCCTGAAGGTATCTCCATGGAAGGGAGTCATACGTTTTGGTAAGAAAGGTAAATTTAGTCCCAGGTACATCAGACCTTTTGAAATTCTAGAACGAATTGGGGTTGTATCTTACTATTTCGCAATGTCGCCAAATCAATCCAAAGTTCACGATGTGTTCCACGTGTCACTATTGAGGAAATACATGCTAGACCCGACCCATGTACTCACCTATGAGGAATTAGAACTGGAACCCGATATTCATTATTGTGAAGAGAATGTCAAGATTCGTGATACGAGAGAACAAGTACTAAGAAACCGGATGACTCGTCTTGTAAATGTCTTGTGGAGAAACCATAAGATGGAACATGCAACGTGGGAACCCGAGGAACTTATGATGAAGAACCACTGGGGTCTTTTCATGTGGTAGTATTCTAGAAATTTCGAGGACAAAATTATTTGAAGGAGGGGAGAATGTAACACCCCAAGCTTCTACGGTACACTTCTCTTTGAATAATGCAATAGAGTATGTTGTACGCGACATCGAGTTCTAACACACCACAACCAATCAAACTAGCCATTATGAATAGTAATATCCACTTTATGAAATTTATAAATTTTATTTTCCAAAATAGACTTCATTTTTGGATTTAAAATATTGATATTAGACTGGGGTGAATTTTTGGTATTTTTCTGAAAAACTACATTTTTTGATGAATAGTGAAACCACTATGTGGTAGTTAAAAAACTGAATTTTTCATAAAACTTAATTTTACCACTTCTGTGAGGGGAATTTTGAAAAATCCGAGAGACATAGTTAATATCAAGGAGTAAAATGTGATTCAATGAGATGAAAATAATTTTTGGTGAATAATAACTTTTTACTTTTATTTACCACGGTTAAAACTAAATAGGGTAATTAAGGGTAAAAATGATATTAATATTATTCTAACACATGTCCTAATTCTATTGGACAAGTTTATCTCGACCGAAAAGAACCTTAGGAATAAAATATTATCATTTAGGTCCATTTGGATTAGATTAGGACGTTTAATATTATTTAATTCGAAGAAGAGTTAAAATAGTTAAAATCAATGTCTATATACTAAAACATTTTTAATATAGGGATACACATAAGATTATTTAGATTATAAATATTCATTATAAATATAAAAGTATTTCCTAGATAAATATTTTTTATTTATAATTTTTAGACATTAAATAATTTAATTTATTTATGACATAATGATGATGCAGTAATTACCATAATAGTGAAAAATTAAAATAATTGATATTATAAATACCATAATAAATATAATTTGAAACTTTATATGAATTACAATAATTTAATAGGTTAATATGACATGTTAGGAATGATTTAATTAACTTTTTTAGAAGTAATCATTCTGTTATGATTTTCACAAAAATTAATTTTCCAAATAGTGTCAAAATTGACATAAAAGAGTTTTTAAAATAAATATTTTATTATTAATTTATATTCAATTAATAAAAATATAAGGATTGGCCAAGAGACTTATATCTTGATAGGTGTATCATTTATGAACCACTTGGGGGTCTCTTGGAGGTATATAGTATGTTTATTAACAATATAATATAAAAAAAAGTGACATGGTAAGTGTCAAACTAATAAACTAGGAGTTATAACTATAAGATAAGGTTAATATAATGACCCAACCCTGCCTAAATTCTATTGGTTGAGTGGTTTTAGACCCTTAATCACCTTAACATTTCAATAATCAACTTTTGATTCATTAGAAACCGTATATGAATTTATTATAAAATAATGTTTCTAGCTTTTACAAAGGTGCCACTCAACCCTCTTATAAAAGGGCACTCCTCTTATCATTAATTCACACCTTCAAAGCCTTTTGGCTCGGCCAAACTCTGCCCAAATACTCTCTCAAATTCCCTCTATTCATCATAGAGGCCTTTCTTTCATCAGAAAGTCAACCTAAGAATCCCTTTTGATCAAATCAAAATGAAGAACCCAAATAAGAGGTAATATTTTCACCACCCTCTTTCAAGTTCCTTTCTTCTTCAACCTCTTCTTTCTTTCCCATTCTAAAATAATTACTCAAGTATCTTATATATACTGTGATTTTATTATAAATATGGTACAACCATATTCATTATTCTATCCGTCCTTGGAATAACATGTCACCATACGTGCGTACGTACGGCTTACCGTCTCCACGTCGTGGTGTAATTGTTATTCAATAAATTATTATTTGGATGAGTATAATAATGATGTGTATTTCATGTAAATAATAAATATAACATGATAATGATTCATTATAGATGATATAGCATCCAATTATATATTATTTTAATATCAAAATAATGATATTGTCGGTCGTCCGTACGTTTGGACTACCGTCTCCACGAACACGATGAGATTAATTCTCCATCGTATACATTCAAGTCTAATTCTCATTTGATGATTAATAATAGTATCTAAAGACTTGATATCGTTCTGGATATGATTAATTTACAACCTATCCCTAACAAAAACGGCTTATGTAACAAAACATATAAAAGAAAACGAGTAAGTTAACACCCGAAACAACAATAATACTAAGATATTATTAACAAATCAATGTTAAAATATCATATATGATATCATATTAATGTATATGATTCTTGTATAATTTAATAAAAATTATTTCACCATTGTACATGAGGTTAAACTACCCCCAACCAAGGAAAAGTACAAGGTAAGGTTTTATTTCTCAATCTCTTCATTATCCGAGGTTGTTTATACGCAATAATATAATGGGATCTCTTTATCATCCACATCCATGTTTCTTAAAAATGTTTTTTCAAAACATTATTACTATTTTACAGAATATGGATTAAGGTAATTTATACCCTTTTTTGAATTTTTATAAGATGTTTATAAAGGAATCTTCTTGTCATTTTCCAAATAAGGTCTTTTTTAACCTTTTGACATAATTAAGGTAAGAATGTTTTTTTAACTTATACGGCAGGTGTAGCTATTTACCGCAGTTATAAAATCGTCGAAGCTTCCCTTACAATCTTATAAGAATATTTTCAAAGAAAATGTTTAATTTTATAAATTTTTGATTCTTAAATGATTTCAAAATAAAAAGAGATATTTCTCTAAAAAGAGTTTTGATTTCATCTATGTCAGCATCCTTTGATGGATTTTATGCTTATTTGAATTTGATTAATTATGATACAAACCTTCTATATTGTATTGAAGGTTTTGTGATATGTTTTACTATGGATGTGTTATTTTTATACCATTCATGGTTTATGAATGAAGTATTTACATTTCGTATGATAGTTTTAATACGGATTTTTATGTTATGTTTAGACCTTTTCAAATGGGAATGAATTGGACTTAATATGTGACGGGTGGAGCCCGCTATAGCTCCTCGATGCATCAGTAGGTATCATGAGACAAACTAGTGTCTTTGCACAAGGCCTTGATGAAATATTATTTGTAGTCTTGGCACAAGGCCTTTTGTATGTGGTTATGATAGTCTGTCTTTATTCATTCCATCATAATGAAAGTGGTTATTGATATTGCTTGTGAATATTCGATTAGTAGAATATTCATGTGAACAAGTAAATGGAATTATTTCATTTTATTTTTTCCATAATATGTTGAAGTTTAAGTTTAAAAGGATTTTGTTTTAGTTATATATTTCCTTAAATTTTTATTCTTATTTATGCACATTTCCGCTATATTTTTATCCTTACTGGGCATTTGAGCTCACCCCTATTCTATGTTTTATTTTTCCCAGGATTTGAAGAAGTAAATTATGAATGACCTGCAGGGATAGTATGATGGGATAAGAGTGTGGACTATGGACGCTATGTTGTTGTTGTTTTCATTTTTATGATGTAATGTAAAACATTATGAATATATCTACTGTTTCTAAGGATACTAAACTAATCGGTCTTTCAAGATTTGATCTCTCTTGTGATCATGCCAATGTTATGTAATTTTGCACTGACTCTGGGTAACTGGGGTCGGGGCGTTACAATTTTCTGTTGTTTTTTCCATGTTTTTGTTCTTTTATTTTCTTTTTCCATCAATTTTTCCCATGGATCTTTGATGGGGGTAATTGTGAGACTATAGGTGATTCCCCATTAGCGGGATTTCCATTTGATTAACCAAATGATATTGTGCCTGAGTTTTGGAATCTAAATCCATCACTCTATTATGCTCAGCATGATCATATAGATGTTAATGGGTGGATATAAAGATCAAAAGGATTGTTAGACTCATTGAGTGACCCAATTTTTTGAAATTTAAATATTCAACATTCATGTTTGAAGGTTCACCAAAGAGGGGATTGAAGTTGGTATCTCATAAAAATCCTCATGATGATGTTACATTGGAGTTCATCAAGGCTTAGTTCTTCCATATGTATTTTTATGAGAAATAATTGGTGAGAAAGGGTATGGAGTATTTTTTTTGTAGTAGGGTGATGGATCCGTGTTTTGTATTTTTTTCATTTTGAGTACCTAGTTCCTTATCTTCCGGGGTAACTTGTAGATGATCCCATGAAGGCTCAACGTTTCGAGTTTTGTCTTCATATTGATTTGTAGTCAACAATTTTTTATTTGAATCTGACATCTTTTTTTGATGCGGTGAGGCAGGCTATTCATGTTGAATTTGTTATAGCGGGAGCACTTATGGTGGTCCCCCCTTCAATTATTTGCAGTTGTGGGTAGAATTTCAATAATGAGATGAGAAAGTGGTTGAAAGTAGATGATGCTAGTCATGGAATCAAAATTCCTTGGTATCATTCATCAACCTATTCTAGGCATGACGTATTAGTTTGTAATCAGTTTGGAAATATAGGAATCAATTATTCATCATGTTATTATACTCGAAAACCCTTCCATACTTGTGGACGCTTCAGTCACTTGTAGTGGTTTTGTCAGGGAATTACCAGAAAGCACCGTAGAGCAAACTCTTCTAAATGATTTTATTTTAGGAACTAATTTAAATTTTATTTTTTTATGTTTACATATGGGTAGGTGTTATTTTATTATAGATATTTTTTCTTTGGTGTTTTGGGGTTTGAAATGTAAGGGATATTGTGAGTTTTCCAATGAACTCATGATTTCAATGAATCTTTGGTTTTGATATTAGAAGTAAAATTATTTATTTTGTCTAATCATGTGATGCATGTTCCTTGTGGTGATTATCAATATCTGACTATGATGCAAGAAATTATTCATCCATTAGAGCATGTGCTTTAGGTTTCAGAGTGAAGCTGGTGCATTGTCCGGAACTACATGAGTCTTGGAGAGTGATGGCTCAATTCTTGTCCCATAATGTTGGGAGTGGGTTGATTAAATATTCCTATTGTTTTATTCATAGTTTCATTAGTTGGCTAATAAGGAAGGGCTTTGGGTAGCCTATGTAAGAAAGGTCCATTCTTGGTTCATGTTGATTTTTTTCTATCCAGATGGTTCTTAATGGGGGGTGACCCACTATGGGTCTCCTTGTGTTTCAATTAAGAAGTTGTTTGATGATAGTATTTTTATAATGGTGGAGAGTTTGTTCTGACCTCCCTTGAATTAATTGGATTTTTTGTGTGATCTAAGGTTTGGGTTATCATTTTAATTTCATGTAGAAGGCCCAACGACCTTGTTCTTGGCATGGCTGTGGATGTCATGGCTCAATCTTTTCATTGATTCATGAGTAGTGGTTTTTGTTTGTTGTTTTGATTTTGGAAAGAGGAAAATTTTTTGTTTGTATCAGAAAAAATTACAATGGATTAATGGATTGGATTGTTTATTTATGGAATCCTTATTAATTGGTGGATAAACTAGATAATGTTGTGGCTTTTCAGGGGAGAAAACTGTTAATGGTGGTGAGAATTATCACATACAGTTTTTCAATTCGTATCTTATGTTCCAATTCATTAGGAATCATAGACATTCTCTCATGTTATGAGTGTGATTGGGGTTTAATATTGAAGTGTTTTTTGACTCGTTTTTGTACTATTCAATTCATTCAGTTATTTTTGGAGTTTCTAGAGAAAATAAGAAAATTTAGGATTGGTAGTGACCTGCGTATGGTCGGCTCATGGTTTGGTAATCCATGTGGCTGAACCCAGGTAATAGTTTGGTATGTGGTGGGTTTTGGAATAACCTGCCATAAGGTCTACACATGGTATGAAAAACTATGTGGTTTGTCTATGTGTTTGATCTTCTCAAAGGAAGGGGATACTACATGGTTGATGCACGGTTTGGTAAAATGTGAAGCCTAACCGTGCGAGCTTCCAAGATCATAAAAAGGGTGAAATTACCATTATACTATCATTGGCTTTTAACCTCAAATCTACATGTTTCATCCTCTACCTACTTCTTACATCACTAGGTAATCCCCTCATTGTTTCTTCATTTTTTATTCTTCCACTTTTTGCGCGGATCTAATTATTTCTTCAAGATTTTCAGAAAATGTATCAAGAGTATCTGTTCTCTTCATTTCCCTCTTCATTCTCCTTAAATTTTTATTGAGTTTCTATTCTCTCATGCTCATGTCGACCTATAGTTTGTTTATTCCTAATTTCATATCAGAGTGTTTATAATTTTAATTTAAAGACCCGTATTTTTTCTATGTAATATTTTTATTATATGGAAATTTTACGAGTCCGAAAAAATTGACAGCGTCTGATTTTGAGGCCCGGTGTACCCAGAATGAATTTCTTAACTTTTTTTATGTACATTCAGTAAATGTGTGAGTGGTGTTTTGTAACAGTTGAATTAGTTCTCAAAATTGGAATTCAAGGACATCACTGAACTCACAACACTGATATTATCTTAATGAGACCTTCACCTCGACGATAGTTGGTTGAGGGTGGAATTTAGCTTTTCGGATTTTCATGGTAGAGCTAAAAGAAATATAATAAAATTAAACCAATATCTTTTTTTATGTAAAACCACCGATTTTTAATATATGGTTGTGGGGACTTCCATAAATCCCCTTTTAGTGTGAAGAACCCTTGGAATTCTGCAAATTAATGAGCCAACAAATAATTGATCTATTAATTAAATAAGTTCGATCCTCACCATTCATGAGGTCGGGGGGAAAACATTGGCAAAGGAGAAATTTTGGTGGGGAGGAGTACATGGTGGGAGAACCTCCTCCGATGAAGAAAATCTCCAACGATGAACGAACCACCATTTGAGGAAACACCGACGTCACCACCATCATCTTCCTCCTCATGACACCTCCAATGGACAATCGATGTAGGGGTGTGTTTATATTGTTCTTTGTGGTTTTATGTTGAGACTTTCTCATCGAAGCCGCATGCTATCAGTCTAACATGTGTGTACGAACCAAACAAATATGGCCTGATCCCTCCACATCATTAATCTTGGTATGTTCTTTGTGGGCCGTGATGATGGAATTGGCACAACCGCACTGCCGAAGGAGACCTGGGCTAATCGGCCGTGGTGAAGAAAGGTTGTGGCCGATGCCCGACCAGCTGCATGGAACCGAGGCCGCGCAACCACGTCGCCTGTAACGAAAGAGGTCGTGGCCTGTCAGTCGCGGTTGTGGGAGGATAGTGGCTGATACGCTGGCCGGCCACGTGGAGGGAGGGTGGAAAATTTCCGTGTAGCCTATTGATCCGGAGGTCACGAAATATAGGTCGGCCACATGGTGAAGCGGTGGCGCTTGTCTGCACCATTGGAGCTAGAGACCGCAGTCGCCTGGCCGTAGTGGAGGTCAGAAGGCGGTCGGAATCCGACCAACTGTGGTGGAGGAGCGGCGTGCATCGACGCCTCTGGAAGGAGGGCCGGTCATTTTGGTTGGCCATGTCACGATGAGCAAGACCCTCCGGAGGGTCCCGCATCACAGCCGGTGGCGCCAGAAGGGGTCGCCTAGTAGGCCAAAAATGAACAGCCTACGGGCCCTTTTGGTGACCTGGGGGAGCGCCTCCCCTCCCATGTGGCAGCTAGGGTGAACCCCATCACAAGGGGCCACTCCGGCTGTGAGGTACACTGCGGTCCGCACCAGCAATCTAGCCCCCCCACCCCTTTCGCGGGTCGGGATGGACCTGGGCCCATCTGCACCCAAATACGGCTTTTTGGCCCTATCATGAGAACATGACATCCATTTGTCAAACCATCTATAGCACCAGAATCCTTTGATAGAGACGGTAATTTTGGTATACTCCACATGTGTATTGGATAACATTGGTGTATAGACGGGTTAGATCGAAACCGAATACAACCGGGCCCTTGAAACTGAAACTCTTATAACATACTGACCCGACATCCGATTGACGCGCCGTTTGTCGCATTGGGTCCCCTATGACATGGCAGGCCTTTGGAATAATTCATCATGGGACATCATGGTAGTTGAATTATTAATATATGTCTTGATGTGTGGAACCATCTAGAATCAATAATGCATTGTGTGGGAACCTTTTGGCTAGCTATACTTGATGAGTCTTCAGATCCTGTGTGGGTCAACTTCTGATCTTTTTTGGGTCAGTGCTCAGCGCTACTTTGTGGGTCAGTGCATAATAATCCTATGTGGGTCATCTTAAAATCCTATGTGGGTCATATCCAGATCCTATGTGGGTCGTCTTCGATCCTGTGTTGGTCAACAACATATCTTCTCGATGAATTAAGATGATTTATATTACTTTTAATCATTTATACTTTCATACATAAGTTATACCTAGCATGAGTTGAGTCTTTACATTTGTGGTACACTTCTGTGTGATGATACCTTTGTGGTATTCATTGGTGTGGCATTACCATTGAGGTACATAACTTCATGGTCATAACTTTGTGGTATTATTTTTTCTGGTGTTACCTTTGTGGTACTTACCATTGTGCTGTTACCTTCATGGTATTCTTTCCTTCGTGGAACAGTTGACCATTTTCTAAATTAGTTGGACTATTGTGTATACTCATGAAATATATGGGTATACGTGATAACATAGGTATATAAATGGGAATATTCCTATGTAGGGTAGAAATTTGTTTTTTTCTTTGTGGTTTATCCTTTATGGATTCTGAGAGACCATAGGGGGTCTTAGGGTCCATATTGAGTATCGTTATACTCACCCCTGCACGGGTTATGCTCGCACCATGCTATATATTGTGCAAAAAATGGACAACACTGATTGTGGTCGAGGTTACCAGGACTGGTGGCTGATCGGAGGTGGACTTTAGGCGAGATGGTCTGCATAGGCGACCCATCGATAGTTGTACCTACTCTTCATGAAGGATCCTTAGTGGGTGCTCAGAGTATCTGGTTTTAGTTTTACTTCAACATTTCAGTTGGACGTGTATTCTGTCCCCCTTTACTTACTGTACAAACTATTTTTACTATATAGTATACTTTGTTCTCAAATAATGATGTGTGCTTGGTTGTGTAAGTTTACAGGTTATAAGGTAAATTCCTTTCATGTTTTAGGGATATTCCTTTCTGGTTCTAGTCTCCAGCCCCTGGCCTATGAAATGTTGGCTTGGGGTAGTTACGAAATAGGGCCCGGGGGATGGGTCATGACATTTAGGGTCCCTCTTCATAGATAAAGGGTTTTAGAACCCCCGTGGAGTGATCTAGGGTGTGCGTTGTTGATGTGCCACACATCTAGGGTAGCTTTACATTTACACTTTCATTTCATGATTTTCTCTCCTATGAATGTTAATAAATTTTGATGTGTGATCCTTCATTTCATTTTTTTTGTTTGAAATTTTGTGTTTTATGCCTTTTAGTGTGATAAATAGAGTTATTCTATTAAAAAATTCACACCAAGTGTTTTTTAAATGGCCAATTGGTCATTATGGGTGATTTATGATATAAAATGTATGGTTTAGATTTTTAAATATATTGTAATTATGTGAAAAGGTGTTTGGGGTTCCATGTATGGGATTACCAAGTGGTTTTTGTTTTTATAAAGGAACGTGTGCTGGCATTTAATGTGTTTGGGCGTGAGTTTCCGGTGAATATCTTGTTTGAATTTTTATAAAAATGGTTTTGACATGAATGTTTAACATCAATGTTTTAAGGGGATTTTGTAAATTATTTTGAAATGAAATTTTTTCGTTTACCTCCATTAAGAAATATGGATTTTTATATATGGTAAACATTGGTTTCGATACAAATGCTTATAGTCCTATTTGGAAACATTGTAAAAATGATGAAGGTATTTATTATGAAAAAATCAATTGAATAATTCTCATGACTTATTTACATTTAATGAATAATATTTCCTCACCATGGAATATGTGGGATCCGTTATTGGAGATCCTGGGTAGGTACGCATTGAATTATATTCCTTATATGTCCTGAGATTTGATCTTTTAGGGTTACTTAGGGTGATGCCTATTATTGAATAATTATTACGATATTTGATTTTGATTAGATTCTCAACTGGAATTGTTTGGCCCAAGGAATTATATGTGAGTTAAGGGAAACTAGAATAGTGAGATAATTTTCTATGAATGATTGATGCACTGGATAGTTTATGCACTAGCTGGTGGCCAATAGTTGGTGGATATGTTTGGGTTTATTGTTATGTGATTTTCCCACGGTATTTCTTGAGTCATGGTTTCCTGGAGTGTTATGAATGTTTTGATTTCATTTTTTGTAGAACTACAATGGGTATGTGTCTCATGTACTAGTATGTTATAGATTGTTCATGATCTCCTAGGTTCACCCATTTATATTAGCACTTCTCTGGTTTCATTATTGATTTTGATACTTGGACACACTTGTATATTTATTATCATTCCCCTATTTATATTACTATTATGGTGCTGTATTTTGTAGTGTTTTCATAGAAAGTGATGTGTTGTTTTTGAGAGGTTCATGATAAATGTTTTAATGTTAATTTTTACACTCTCTTGTTCATTTCGAAATGAAAACATAACTTCCCATATGAAATGTTAATGTCTCAATCTTGAAAATAAACTATGTTTTGAAATGAAATTGGTTAATGGACCATAGTTTCTTCTCAAATATAATATGGATATTATGACTTTCATAAATTTTATTTCAAACATGAAGTTGATGTTTAAATTATTTTAAAAGAAGCTCATTGAGAATAGATTATCAGGAATTCCAAATGTGTTTTAATACAAACACATATTGTTATTATTGTTTCCATCCTTTAGTACATGTTCCATCATGACATTGATTGCCTTGGGAGATGGTTGATCGTTGTGTTGCAGAGTGACCAGTGAGGTTACATATAGTTTCGTTATTGGTCTTGTTTTCTTGGTCTTATTATATAGTTTTTTCAACCATTCATATTCATGTAAAATATGTTCAGTTAAATTTTATTATTACATCGAACAAATTTTTCATCTCTATATTATTTAGTTTATCTATTATTTATTGAGGTAAATTGTTACCTTGTCTTCCTTATTGTTTCCCAAAACTAGTTTCCATCAATTGGGGATTGAGAACACACCTTGGGCAATGACACAAATCAGCTGGGGTGAATGGTTTATGGTTGAACCATGATGTTTTGGGATATAATGTGTGATGTAAGTCCAATTTTTATGTACTATGTTATGATCGAATCATGCCCAAAATTCCCTTTTTAGATTTATTATCCATAAGTACATCTTCTCCAGTCCCTTATCCACTTGTAGTATCTAGATACAAATGTAAATCTATAAATTCCCATATAGTATTTACGTTACGAAAACATTAGGTTGTTATTTAATCCTAATCCTCAAATTATATCATATGGTTATGTTACATAATCTATGTTTTCCTAAATCTATTTCCCATAGTTTCTGCTAAAATTTTATGGATACCAATTTTTACAACCATGAACCCAGTAGCCCAGAGTCAGTGCATTACATTATTACATTACAATAGATAAAAGATTAAAATACTAATGGACCAAATAGTTTAGTAGTTTTGGAAAAACATATTACATACATAAAACTGATATTAAATTGGGATTAGAAAATAAAACACAATAAATAACAATATATTATAAACTGTATCCTTGAAAAAATATTTAAATATCTGATCATCATTACCGAGGGAAAGGAAAAAAATTAAAGTTGAGCTAAAATTCATTATATGGGTCAATTACAATGGAATATATATTGAATAAATAAGAATAATAAACATGGAACGATTGATTACAAAATGAACTATCCATTTAAATTATTGGATAATCATAATCAATATGGAATGTTAAATAAAAGAAACACATCACATTTAATCAATAAATTGAGAAAGAAGTGCATCTATAGATAAATTCAATGATAAAATATGAATAATAAAAAGTAATAGTATAATTCTCAATATATGAAATTCTTATATTTTGTAATTTACCTCCAAGGAACATAAAAACCTATATAGTCAAGGCTATTCAAATGATTTGTTAATACTACAGGTAACAACATATATACTTGGTCCAAATGATTTTGTCCTATAAGACCTATCGATGTATCGAGGGACTACGAAATGTATGGGCCCTAACCATCACTCTCTGTCAAACAAATTTAATATATATCTAATTATTTATTTCATGCATGAATAATATTACCTATCAAAGATCCATATTGATTAAAATATACATATTAATCAATACATCTCTAGGTAATCAACGAACATTCCATGTACACACATTATATAAAAATTATACACAGATTATGAAATAATCATATTCATCCACAAATAATATTGACATTGTATATAAATTAAATTTATAAAAAAATATAATTACAATAATGTGATTATTTTATTATAAAAGTAAAAAATCAAAAAAGAATGTGACATTTCACAATAACATCCACTGGTTTGAAATTTTCAAATAAAATCATCATGGATGAAATAATTCAAATTAAAAAATTGAAAACAATAAATAATGAATTCTTCAGGATATAACATGTTAACAGAGTGGTATATACACCACAATAATTTGAATTTGGGGATAATACCAAATAATTCTAAATGGAATGTAAATTTAGACAAAATCCCTTACCTTACACATCCTTTTTGTTGATTGATATTTGACCTCATATATAATAGTTTTAGTCACATTATTAAATTATAACAGAATTGTATTATTATTTATGATATCATATATTATTGTTTTACAACTTATTTTCACCAATTCAATAATAATATTTTGTTATTTTTATTATTTTAGGTGTTAATGTACATGTGTTTTGTGTATGTTTTGACTTATTACATTTATCCCTCTTACAGAACTCATGATTTAATCATATCCAAAATGTAAACCAAGAAAAAAATATCTTACATATTAATTATATATGTATTTATAGAAATCAATAAAATATAGTGATTGGAAATGATAGGAACTGTTCATGGAGACGGTAGGTCGTGTGTACGCATAAACACTAATTCAATTTTTTTACATATTAAAGAAAGAAAACTGGATAATATTTAAATGTATATGATCATTAACTTATCATATTTATGTAATATATATCTAATATTTTTATTTAAACTATATTTAATATATTATATTTAAATTTTCAATGAATCACATTTATTTTTAAGGCAGCAATCCACCATACACACAAACGACATTATCATATTCCCACAAAATCTCACCTATGAAGGTATGTGTTATATAAAAAATAAAAAATAAATATAAAATATAAAATATATAAATAGTATGTTAAAAATTATTACAAACATTAAATTTTCTCAATAGAAAATTGAAACACATCGTTCCGCAAGGCTGTAGTCCATAGTACAAACAAATGATGATTCTATAACCCATTTGATTGAAGTGTTTGAATTTTAGGTGGTAACCTTGATATAAAACATCTAAATTCATTTAATATCATGTTTTTCATATATATTTATGATATAAAAATAATTAAATATTGTGGATAATGAAATAAAATAAATTAACATTTAAATTAACATTACATTCACTTCATGTATCCTCCATATGTTTGGATAAACATCATAATAAGTTGGGTTTATGCTCAACATAAGGAAACAAATAATATTTTTTTTGATTTGGATTGGTATTTTAAAAACCAATGTGTTTTGAGAGGTGTGAAGAAGGTGGAAGGGAGGCCTTTTATAAGTGGTGTAAGTGGAAAACTTGTATATTTTTTTAAAAGGGGATTCCACCTATGTTTTTTAAATGTAAAGTTGGTCAAATTATGAACATAAAATGATAATTGAAAATAAAATGATTAATTATTGGCATAAAATCGGTTTTTTAAAATCTTGTAGTTTATTTTTCCCCTTAATATTAATTTTTAGTCCCTCCATAATCTCATTTTTCTCTTAATCGAAATAGTTAATCTTAAATACATTCACAAATGAATTATGTAAAAAAATATTTTAAACCTATTATAAAATATAAATTATTATTATTACAGATATTTAATCCATTTTTCAAAATTAAAATAATTTATTAGGAATAAATTAATTTTAAAATTAATCACAGAGAGGTGTCAAGAAAATGGGGTTTTAAGGTGAAAAAAATTCAAAATTTTACTATGTTCTTAAATCTAAATTCAAAATAAAAATGATTAAATGACATAAATTTGAATAATTTTGTATAATATAGATAAAATTACATTAAAAATTTAAAAATATAATTTTACACTATAAATTAGTAATAGGGAAATGAAATTTTCAATTAAAATCATGTATTTTTCAATATTCAGCTAATAAAAAAACATCCCAAAAAATACAAAAAACTCTCCCAAAGATAATTATGACAACCTTCATTAAACAATAAATATTAATTTCTCAAATAATATTTACACAATTTTTAAAATATAGTTTCAAAAAATCTGATCCTTTTAAAGGAAGAATAATTTATTGTAGAAAAATACATCTTTTTAAGCGTAGAATCTTATTTGTTGTTTTCTTATGTATATGAAATCTATAGGATTAATTTCAAAAAATATGATTGATTATATAATATATAAATTTAATCAATATCAACAACTAATTTTAATTAATTTAATTTATTAAGATATGTCTCCTTTGGCATATAAAAATAGTCATTCATAAGAAACATTCTTTATATTCAATTGGTTTTTATATTCATTTATAAGAAAATCACAACCATTTAAGTCAACCATATATTTTCATAAATTATTTAATTATAATTTTGACTTCCAATTTATATGGTATGATATAATTTTACTTTAAAATAATAATATAAAAATTATTTTCTAAAAATCTATCTTACATGTAATGCAAGCCATCAAGGAAAGTCATTGTTGCATTTAATGATAGCTAACTCAATATTGTATGCGTTGAAATTTATATAATTCATTGAATTTGTTTAAAATTGTAAATATATCATAAATTATCATGTTGTTATATTTATTTATTTTCTTCGTGTTATGGGTAACGTAAATGATTATATATGATGTCTAAATTATAAAATTTATAGGTTCTACATTTTAAGATCCAATTTTAATTATTACATCCAAGGATATTTTACATGAAAATTACTATTCTATAAATAATTTCATAACTCAATTTCTTTTCATTGGGTTATATTTCTTCTTCATTATCTTTTATATTATATGATTCTATCTGTATTCGATTTTTATTATTTCATGTTTTATTTTCACTTGTTTTATTTGGATTTACATTTTATACGAATAATCAATTAACTAATTAATCATCAATTCATCCTTATGATCATTTAGGGGTTTATTTCACTATCTTAATATAATTGAAATTTATTATTATTTGATATTTTTATAAGAAACCTATTTTATTTTCTCCGACTTTAGTTATTAATGATATGGTAAAGTAATAGTCCCATTTTCACACTCTTTGGTACATAAAATGTTCGTTATTTTATTAATAAAATCAGAGTTTATTTTATTCATTTGTCTAAAATATATATTTTATTCCAAAAAAATGTTTTTTTAAAATAATATTAAAATTTATTAAACATTCTCAACAGATTTAATATGGATATTTTTAATCATTTATACATTTTAAAATATGTTTTGAAAAGAATATTGATTTCATTTACTAAAAAAGTCACACTTGTAATTTACAAAAAAAATTGAAAGGAATATTTGTTTTAAGGTATATAGAATGAATAAATTTCCGCTGTCATGACCACAACACTATTTTAAAGCATCCATAGTATGTTTCAAATTATATTTTCAAAGAAAATTATTTTCAAATATTTATTTTTAACTTTTAGTGTTAAACTATTATTTTCAAAATGAAATGTATTTTTTCCACATGAATATTTTTATATAAATTTTTAGGATATTTATATTCATAAATAAAAGAAAACCATTATTCTTGGACCAAATGGTTATATATTGGATTGATAATATCATCATTATTTCTATGGATGGGGTACAATCATTTTGACTAAGGAAGGTATTGATATTCATTTCGTTAATTAATGTTTGTATTCATTGTCATTCCAATGAAATATTCTATTCCCTAGGATCACTATAAATTAAATTTCCCATAAATATCCATATTATCTATCATGAATATTACTATTTCTTAAACAATATATCATTTCAACATATTGTTTTTTACATTGAAAGATATTTTATTGACTCGGAAAATATTGATACTTATTTTTCATTATTCGATACTAATATTTAATTAGAAGGTGTGTTTTTCATAAATTAAATCAATCATTTGATATATGAGGAATGATTTAGAAAAGACTACCTAGTTGGGCCCAGTTATAAAGATCCACATGATGCATCAATATGTCTCATGAGATGAATCTTTTGGGTAACTTTGGATTAATGTGTTTCCACCCATCATTTTTAATCTTTCATAATGCTAGATCTTCTTGGTAAATGTATCGTCTTCTTGAAACATGACATATAATAATTAGTCATTTCGTTCAATAGTAAATTATTTATTATTATCCACGATATTTTACCTTGATATTATCTCAAAATCCATTTAATTCTCGATTAATTGATTAAATGAAATGTTTTTTCAGTTTTTAACCTCTCAATATTGATTATTCATTATCTATTCGTGAAAATCCTTTTATTTAAATGGAATATTTTTTCAAAGATTTTCCATTACATATTTATTATACCTAATCTAATAATAAAAATCAAGTTATTTATTAAATGGAGTGTGTTTTTAGTTATTTACCATGACATATGATTATTTCTAATATATTCATGCTATTAAAGTTATTTTAATGGGGTTATTTCATCTATTTACCTTTCTCTATTAATTATTAATTTTCTTAATATCCATTATATTTTTATAATGATATTATCTTTGGATGCATTTCATTCTCATTTTTTTGATTGAATGAGATGTATTTTCAATTATTTATCCATCCATATTTATTATGACCCATCTAATTATTATATAAAAGTTATTGATTAAATGAAAATAATTTTAACTCATTTTCCCGTCCATATGGATTATTATTTATTGATTCATGATATTTTCCACTACACATAACCCTTACTGAGTATTTTAGATCACCCATATATTCCATCCTTTCCTCAAGATTACATGGAGTGCACTTTGATTGATGTCCATGGATATACTAGAGGGAATAATGTTATTCTCAAAAAAATTATGTTATAATTTTTCTTTAAAATTTTAATGCAATTATCAAGTATGAATCATGTTTAATAGGACTACTAAATTATTCGGTCCATCAGGATGTGATTCCTAATATCTTATACTAATGTAATTATAAAAATATCAACTTTGAGGTACTGGGTTCATTTTTGTTACATTTTTTAGAGGTCATGAAAATAATACACATATCAATTAGTCATACTGATAAAGGAAGAGCACACTACTTTATCTAACCATGTTTAGTTAAATTTTTAAGATATAAAGTAGCTTGTCTTCCCAAACCCTTATTGTTACCTATAACAGTTAGATCTAGTATATACGTATGGAGGTGTGTTTGGGGGGTGAGAGATAATAATAGTTTTGTATTAATATATTATATAGTTCTTATTATTGTGTATATAACAATATGATTTATTAAATGGAATACATAGTTTTTTTTGTACAATCATTTATTATTTGTTAGTAGAGTCAAATAGTTTTCAATTAAAAATGTTGAAATGTGTGATATTTTTAATGAGTGGGATCATAAGATAAATCACATGTTCTTGGTAAATATTACATCACTATTGGTATGATTGATATTGAGTATATAAGGGTTGCATATTTTATTGTTTCCTATAGTTGTGCATGATTTTCTAGATTATTTTTAATAAGGTTGTGGTAATACACCTTTAATGTGACATTTTGTTTGTGTTATAGTTGTAGCTTGGCAGTTCTCTTATTTTTCACACTTTATATAGGATGAATCCTTAAAATCACTATATTGTGTTAATTTATATTAATTATATTATTTATAGTGGTTTCACCATACCATGTATGTCTACATGGGGGAACCATAATAGTTTATAATTAAATTAGACGGTGGCATGTGAATTTATATTGATTATTGGTGGTTGAACCTAGTGATGATAATGAAAAAAACCCCACACCTTTGGATGTATGTTATGGTCAACCAATTTAAGGGTACTATTTAGTAATTGAAGAATTATTTGTATTTTGGGTTCAATCATATCTAGGTAAAAAAGAGGACATTCAGAAGACAATATTTACATATTTTTATATGAATTTTAAATTACTAGTTATTTATTTTGGATTCAAAAATACGTCATTAGTGTTCAAAATTATGATGAACTTGGTAATTTATGAGTTCTTGGAAAATTTCATTATTCTATTCCCGGATTAAATCCATTTATTTTAAAGGATAGTAGAAGGGGAATCATGTTGTAAAAGAATTATTATTGAGAATCTTTTGAGCATTAATTATATAAAAATCTATTCAAGTGAAATTTTTTAAAAAACATATTAATTAACTTATAAATTATGTGTATCGTCAAGGAATTTCAATAGATCTAATACATATTGAGATAATCATAATATATGGGAGTGACCAAAATTTCTAGGACAAATAGATTAATAATGGAGGCTCATATCCAACTTCTCATGGATTCCAACCCCATTAACAATTTTTACCGAGAATGATTGAGCATTCCTGTTCATGGATTAGTTTCAGCAAATATTTAAGTATTTTAAGGTTAATAATAACAATTATACTAATATTTCTTTACCTGATTAGGTGGTTATTCCAATGTTTCATTTTGAAGATTTGTATTTTTTTCCTGGTTGTGTGTTAATAAATAAGTGGGTAGTGATATATTAAATGTCTTGATAGTTATATGATCATGAATATAAATATAAAAATCATTATCGATATCTTGAATCAATGGAATATTCTATAAATTTATGGAAGCATTACGTCATGAAAGAGTGATTTGTTCTCTTCATAGACCATGTGAGACAATGTTATAAATTTTCATATTGACAAATTAATATACTCAAGTAGATATGGGTGGAGTTGTTTAAATAATATAAATTTGGTCATTCATGTACACAAGGTAGAGGTAATGAGGGGAATATTTAATTGAGAATGATATTGTTTTGAGATATTTTATAGGATGTTTTGTGTGAATTGAGGATGCTGGATGGGCATTTATCCTTAAATATGTTTATTAAGAGGATAATAATGGAGTTTTAATGTATTTTATAATGGTTTACTCTCTATTGTTATAGAATCAGAAGGATTCATAGTTGGTAGATCTTGAGTTGTGGGTTTTGAGAGATTGCATTTTTTATGTAAATTCTATTATTAGTTATAATATTGTAATTGATATGAAAATTATTAGGAAGTTTTTTTAGAGTATGATGTAGATGGTGTATGTGATTAGAGAGTGGATAAAAGATGAATAATATAGTCATTAATCATATATAGATCAATGGAGTATACATTATAAAGGAGTATACATTATAGTTCATGGTTAGTGGTCTTCCATTTCTGAAGGTTTCTCCTCATTATGGGAAGTATATTTTGGGTATAAGTGGTAATATTTCCTATTAGTTCATTATTGTATACATGTTCTTAAAACAGATTGGTGAAATAGTGTATAGGTTGTAAATTCCAACATATATGGAATGAGTTCATGATATCTTCCATGTATCTCAACATTAGAGGTATATTCAAAATTTATCGCATATCATTGAATTGGGTGAGATGAATATTAAATAGGATGAGGAATTTTTTGATGGAACCATAGATATTTTTAACTATTAAGAATCTATTTTTCATGGGAGACTCATTAAATTAGTGTATCTCATTGTAATAATGGTGGGATGTCAACATGAACTTGATGATATTGATTTTATGTTTTTCTTTTTATCTTACTTTTAATTCTTATTATCGTGATTATATTTTAGCAATGACATCACATGTTCTAGTTGATTTTTTAGGCTTTTTTATCTCAATTGTCCAAATTTTTTCATTGAATTTTGGGGATGAAAAATATTTGATAGGTTTATATTGGGAGACCCTATATTTTTAGTACATGAATTCCATTATATTTTTTGATTTTATAATGGAATGATTAATATGAGTTTTAATGTTTGGGATGAAATTCTATTTCACAATGAAACCACGTTTTAATGGGTTACATTAAGATATTATTTATTCCATTAGTAAATGATTATAGTTATGTATTTATGATAAACAAAGGATTAACTATTTTTTATTATTAACTAGTCATTAAATAATGGGGTTTATGATTATAGAATGACGGTTTATAGTATTTCATAGTGTGATGTAGAGGATACTTTCGTATTATAGCTATATATTTCCTAGAATGTTGTGAGACACTATTTTTAGGTGTTGGTTTTTTAGGAATTCAATGTTCAGTTCTTTGTATTTTTGTTACACCTGGAATAATTTTATGATGAGAAAAAAAATTAAATGAAAACATGTATTTATTTTTGGAAAATTTCTCACATTCCATGAATTTTGGCTCATATATTTCATATAACATATTATGATGTGATTTTGTACATTACACCATAATGTTTTAAGAACTATAAAATTTAAAATGTAAGTGTTCGGTGTTATTTAAGGGGTGGTGTTGTTATTTTTTGTTGACCTTTTCTCCCAATTCCGAATAATATGTCACAATTCATTGAACTACAGTATAATTTTTGGTATTCTATAATATTTATAAATTCGATTTAGTATATCTATTTCTATTCGAAACATCACTTTTCATTATGAATCTTGAAATTATTAGGAATTTATATACACTATGGAGTGCTCATTAACAACCATCCAAATTTCTCCATTCATGAGGTCATGTCTAAATGAATAAAAAAATCATTCCGTGATATTTTTTATTTATTTTTATATATTATTCATTCTAGGTAGTTAATGAAAATCATTTATAGATGAATAATATAGTTGTTTGTATATTATATAATTTTCTATGAGGATATTTTTATTTGATTTCTATTTCAAACAACATAATAATTCTAGTAATTGTTCAATGTAGTTGAATCAATATCCCTCTATATATTACTATTTTTTATATAATACTATCATTATTTACATTCTTTATTAAATATATGACATCGGTTTAAATATATAAAATTGAATTGAACATAGGATTGAATCTTGATAGATATGATATATATATGATACCTCTAATATAATAATTTTTCTATGATGTTTAATATTTGGTAGTATAATATTGAGGTATACTCATATGATGTTGATATGGAATGATTAATTAGGATATCTGTGACAAAGATTTGGATATGAAATAAACAATTGAATTGATAAGATAAATTACAGATGTTATTTGTTTTGGAAATAAATTAACAACTGAAAGGAATGAAATACACACTTAATGATTAAAAATAAATATATAATAAATTGTATCTAATTAGGATGTTAAATAATTAATATGGTATATTTTTTAGCAACAAATTGTATGTTGTTCAGTGAAATTATTATTGAAATTGGAGGATGGGTAAATTGTGGAATTATGATGATGTAGATGATGTAATGGTTACAAAAATATTTAAATTGAATTTGAATACTATATTGGTATATGTGACCATATATCTATTAGTATATGTTTTATTATTTTATTTCTGAATAATGTTGTATTAGTCATTGTTACACATCACAACATATGTTGGATAATAATTGAAGCACTGATATGTGGACCTGGGTTATGGGTGAACCCCTGATATATAAGATGTGCTAGAAAAACATTATCAACTAATCCCTATCTCCTAGTATCCCTTATGTCCTTGGATGTAGTTATATTTATAGTTGTTTTATTGATTATAAAAATAGTAATATGCATACTTGGATAATGTTGTGGTATTATGAGGTTGGATTTTTTGGTATAATCTGGCATATGGATGGGATAATGAATGAGAGATCCAATATTTATTCCTTTTAAACATGAGGATGAATATTTATATAGGGGAAGTCTGTATAGAGATCCTTCCAAGCTATATTTTTAATTAATTATACTTATATTCATACTCTAAATGTATTTAATGTTATATTATGGTGATACTTTTTTATAAATGAATTATGATGTCCTAACTTGTCCTTTCCATTGTTTATTCACTAAAACAATAGTATGATTCATCCATCTCAATACATGGGTTCTTAGAGAGGATACTATTAAGTATATATTTTATTCATAGCCCCAATTCTATGTATTTTATACATAATTCTTGGATAGTTTTTGATATTGGGAGGAAAATAGTATTTAATGACTTAGTGGTTGGTATGCATTAATAGAGTCTCTATATACCATATGGGTTATTTTTTTATAATCTTTTTAGTGTTATTTTGTTTTGTTAGAATATTTTGATATTAAATACATTAATTATTTATCTTGGGTTGTTTGTAATTTTCAGTTATTTTGTCTGGATATTTATTGATGGTTTATTCCCTTTCAAATGAATAAAAATGGGAATGTCTCACATGTTTCCTTTTTATACTCTTGGGACATGTTTCTGACCGAGGTATTTTTGGATGTGGGATTTAGGGGTCCTTCCTAATTTCATAATATGCTGATATGGGGTATTGGGGTATGATAATTTTCAATTAATTAATTGAAAGGTGGTATCGTTTGGTGAAATACAATTTAATTGACATTAAAATAGTTAAAATTATCTTAAATCTATTGAATAAAAATGGGTTAATATTGTTATATATTCATTATTGTTATAATAAATGTATTTTCAATATAAAAAGAAATACTATTATGTATAATTAATAATTAAATACTTATTATAATTCAAACTATCGAATTTATTATATTGGTGATTAAATATCCTAAAAACCGAATCCTTATCTTTGGGTTAAAACATGATAAATTCTCCAATTTTATGAGAATATTAGGAAAATAAACTTCTATTTTAATGAATTTTAGTTGATATGTATTAATTAAGATAAATAGTTTTATATCACTTAAATGTATTGGTGGATCTCAGGATATAATTATGATATCTTAATTAGATTTTTATTACCCTATATGTATGTCATCTTGAAATTAATTCTTAACTATGTGATTATGATTTCTAACATTTTTCAATCCATAATTATGTTATGTTTTATGCTATATTTTATATAAATATGTGTTTATTATCTGATCATGCCATATTATGTCATGATCATTCATTTATGTATGTGAATTTTTGGGAATATGATGATACTTACTGAGTGTTTGTTCTTATTAATAAATAATACACCCCTTAATAACATTATTAATTTTACCCAATGATTTATATTCACCATAAAGATAATTTTTCATGAAATTATTTTACATGTCATTAAATTCATATTCATTATAATATTGATGGTGTACTTCATGATTAGTGACCATCATCAAATGTTTTTACCTTATTGTTATTTTTAAGCTCATCCTATCTTGATTTATCTAAATACGCTTATTACCAAGAAAATTAAGAAGGTGTAAGATGACAATAGTTTGAGTAAGTATTCAATATCATGTTGTTAAAAAAATAATATATTTTTTCTTTTAATGTATTATATCATATTTAATAAAGATGATAAACTTATTACAATGTAATTTTAAAAAAATGATGTAAAATTTTATGCCTTGTAATAATAAATGATACTATATTACCCAGTCTAGAAGTATGGTCCAATTTTTTTATAGTTGATATAATATTAGGGTGAAAATATTTATTAGAATTGTGATTTGAAACTATTAATAAATAATTCATGGGGTATTATATGATTAATTTTTAGTTTAAATGTATGAGACTAAAATTTAAATTCAGTGGATATATGTTGAACGTCCTAATAGAATCACTAGAAACTATAATAAATCTACAAACTACACTTATGATCAATATCTAGACATTTTAGGGGGGCTTTAAGTGGAATTGATTATGTAAAGGATAGTATTAGTGGATCTTAGTGGATAGTCAGCTAGACTATGAGTATTTTTTCATGGGTGGTTCATTGTCTAAACTAATCCATTATGATAGATTGATCATAATTGAGTTATTATTAATAAAACAATGTATGTAGTAAGATAAATTTTATAAATTAAAATATTTTATAAGATAATATAAATATTTTAATTACATAATATTGATATTTAAGGTAATCAAATGATAGGATATGTGAAAAGTGGATAAAAAATCATTTCCTTCATATGAAAGAGTTTATTTTTGTAATTTATATGATTTATCAATAATATTATAATGTTGGTGTAGAAAAGATAAATTTCATGTTTGAAATTTATACTTGATGGGATATATGAACCTAAAATTTTATTTTATATTTTTTCATTGATTAAAATAAACAATTAATTAGAATTCAAAATAATAAATATTGATGGAAAGATCAAGATAAGGTTTGTTTTAAAATTCAAGAAAATTTAAACGGGGATCCAAAATGAAAAATATTAATTTGTAATCAATTAATACATTAATATGACTTAATAATTCAGTTAATGTGTTATATATAAAACTATGCATCCACAAACTATTGTTATAATTTATAATATAATATATTTTAAGGGGAATCCTAGAATTAATATAATGGATAGAAAAATCACATTGAATTGATGAATCACTATTTTTTGTATTACATGAATTCCAAAAGGATTAAAAAAATTGAAGGTGGGTTATCGGAATATGAATATTAATTTTGGGGATGATCTTGGGGTGTTTAATGAAGTAGTCAATGAAAGTAGACATTAGTGTAATGTTTTCATTAGGATAAAGAGGTTACAGGGGTATAATGATTGTTGGGGTTAGGTGTTTGTTAGAATAAATTTTTTTGGGTGGTAAGTAAATATTTATAGTAAATTGGATGTTTATGTAAAGTAGTTAATGAGGTACAATAACCACTATACAGTCAATCAAGTAACCATTATTTGAATTTATAGTTATTCAAAATTGAGTGTTGTATATCTGATATAATTTTATATTAGAATTTAAATTATAATATAATCCTTAGAGTAATAATTTAGTCATTAAAATTGACCATATAAAATGATATATTTAGTTACTATAAATTAGAGTAATATTATTATGAATGTTTTAGAAGGGATGGTGTACATAATAATGTAGTAGAAACAACTATTATACAGTTAATTTCTATGATCATGAAAAATAGGTTATTACTAATATTTTAACTACACTAAACCAAAGATATAGTAAAATATGTTTGAATTTAATGAAATTTAATATAATTTAATTTCCTTATAGTGTATATGACTACAAGATCCATGTTATTCGAATCACCACCGAAGAATACAATTAGTATATACCCTATAATGAGCTAATGATCATGAGATAATATTTTGATTTTTTTGGATTTTTTGAAATAATATAGGTTCATTTTTTCCTATGAAATGAGTTGTAGGATATTGGTAGGGGGTATTTGGAAAAATGGATTGAAAGAGTGATTCAATAGAATAATAGTATTTCCACCAAAACCCCTATGGGAGGATATTGTCTCCACTAATGGAGTTTTCTTGTAGTGTCTTGACCTCATTTTCAATGTTGGTGATTTTCATTATTTGGGACCTAAAATGTATTAACGTGATAAGGGGTTTGTTGGATTATTGGAAAAGAAACATCATATATCCTCTTCATTCTTTTAATTTTCTCTCTTTATATTATTCTAACTTTTTATCAGATAATGAAAAAATAATTAAATATAAGAAATTTGTTATTGGAGAGGTGGATAAAATAATATACCCAACTATCCTCAATTCCTTTAATTGTTTTTTGGTGGGTCATTATAAATGGTATTTTAAGGAATTTTATCATGGGTTCACAGATTTATCATATTTGTGTGGCTTAAACAGGTTTCATCATGCAAGTAGATTCCATTTTCACATAGGATGTAACCATACCCAAATTAAAAGATTTATAATAGGATCATCTATGAATTTATGTTATTAGAGAACATGATGTGGGGAACCAAATATAGAGGTTGTAATAATGATTAATTAATAAATGGGTCCCCATTATAGATGGGATTATAGTATTTCATATGATGGATTTATGCATGGGTGGATATATGTTCGATTATCCCAAGGACCCATAAATGGAAATTTATAATTTGTATATTATATACTATTATTGTCAATTGGAGATATTAAAATTGAATTATGTAATGTTATCTCTAATATGGCTGTTAGTCAATGGGTATTATGTGATCGTAGAGTGAAAAATGATTCTTTTATGTGTTCTATATACATAATCATAATATTTAATTTTCAATGTTGGTACTAAATTAAATGAAATAATTGAGGGAAATGATGAAATAACCAATCGGGTCATGGGTGAACAAATATTTGAGGCACGGTTATAGAAGGCCATTATGGATTGGGTTGTGAGAAGATATGAGGTTCAATATTTTCAATTAACATGGGAATTTAGTTGAGTTTTCCTTTTTAAATCTTGAATAATCTACTATAGCGGTTACTAAATGAAAATACCATGGGATTTATCAGTGATGTGACAAGTGGGGTCATATTAGAGCACTTGGGATTGAGGGATGAAATAAGTGGGGTCAAAATAGATCGGTAGGGGTCTGGCGGATATGACCATCAGTGTTAAGGTAGAGTAATGTGGACTAAGTGATATGAAAAGTGGGTTAAAGATAGACTAATGGGGATTTCAAAATGTAAATTGTGGATTTAGTAACTGATTTTTACACTTCATGTATACCATTAAAGTTAGGATATAATGGCATGTTGGGTGGTTGATTCTTCATATAAATGTTGAGTTGTATATTTGATCAATACATTAACATTGTTTAAATTATTTACCACCTCCTGTATATGTTGTTTTTCTTATTTTACACTATTTTAAAGTGAGTTAATTTTTTTATAAGTTTCAATAATATAATCTTTAAATTAGGAAATTTTCTTTTGGTTGAACAGTTTCTATGAACATGATAGGAGAAACCATATATAGACCTAAGGATTGGGAATTTCCAAATCATTTGTTTCTTATATGGTTGCTTATACATGATCCTCACCTATTTTAGAGGAAGAAATCTATTTTCTATAAGAAACTATGTGAGACGTTTCTGTTGTGGGGTTTTGGTGATTGGGTTCTTCATGGTTAGGAGTAGCGATGTGAAAACCATGCCTTAATTTTATTGATGTTGTGAAGATTTTTTTTTTCATTATTGGTCCACAGTTTACAAAACCGTATGAGGGTATGGTGAGTCTCTAGTAAAACATTCATGATTGGTTCATGGTTTACAAAACCATATGAGTTTCCCACCATAACGGTTTTATAATTTTTTATTTTTCCTCTTACAAAATTTAAATTTCTTCTAATTCATTCTCCATTGTAAACCAGGCATGGGTTCACTAAGGTAGATCTCTCCCACCCATTTATCCTTCAAATTTGGATCTGTATCCACTAATTCCATGTGAATTTATGAAGGAAAACCATTTAAATTCATTTCTTATTACTTCTTGATGAATCATATACTCTTTTTATCTTGGTTTCACTCTCTCATATAACTATATATTGGATATCGTGCCAATATTTTGGATTAAAGGTGGTCCTAATTTTTGAATTTTATCATTTAAATGTGGTAAGGTTAGTTCACTTGCAATTTTGTGAATTATATACCAAATTTGATGCATTTTGGATCATATCATATTGGTTTTTGATTGCATCAGGAAGGGGTTTTGTGCATTTCTTTTATTGAACAATGATAATTGAGCATTAATAAATTTCCATTTTCCAAAATATAATTATATGATATAGTTTTGTTGGATTCCAAAATCATTTCATGATGAATTATTTTTTTTGAAAAGGATTTACATTGATTTTCATGTGACATTTTAATTTCCATGTATATATAATTTTTTTAAAAATTTACACTAACATGCATTTTTTTTAAAAATTGATCATGTTTGGGTAATTGGAGGAACTAAATATATATTTTTATTAATTTAATAGATTTTATAAGAAGACGAATTGATTTATATATTGGTTTCAGGGGTGGTTTCATTTTAAAAATTTTAATAAATTTTTTTATAAATGGACATGGAAATGGTATAAATGTACTTTAAATACAAATTCAAATTCCTAGAAGAAATTTTTGTAACTTTTAAATGTATTTCAAATTATGTGGGTGTGTGATACCCACTTTTCAACCCTTATAATTATTTTCTATTATGGGTGTATCTTGTATTATATGTTTATCTAGTGATTTATCCAAACGGTGTATGTCTTGAAAGGCACATAGTGGTGTGGTTTACATTATTATTTATACACTAAGATGGTCTTACTGGTTACTTTTTTTTCTAACCATCGACATTCATTGGTCATAACAACTAGGTTAACAAGTTGGTATGTCTATATGATTCCACACTAGTTATTATAAATCTACTAGTGCCTCGTATACTATGATATTAGACTAGATAAGGAGTTCCACCAGTGAGTATGAATGCAGTATTGTCATATATTCTGTTAATAAAATCCTATGTAGTCTGGGATTTTGGTTTTTGTATTGTAATGTTTAGGATTGTATCATATTAGGACCTACTGTAGAGCCCCAAACACCTATTCTTTTATTATTAGTTTAATATAGGTAATACCCTTGATTGATATTTTCCCTAGTTCATTGTCTTTTGTGACCTATTATTTTTTACTTTCATATTATTTTACTATTTATTTTGTCAAATGGTACATCTTATTTATTAATTTAACTTTGCAGTGTGAGTGGATTTTCAAATATATTTTGGATATAGTTTCAATAAGGGTTTTTAAAAATAAAATAATTATTTGTAAGGAAATCATGGTTTAATTTAATTTCATTAAATGTGATTTTTCTATTTAAAGGTAAGTTATTTACTGTTATTATTAATAATAACTCATTGATCTTTATTTTTTCATAAATAAATGGATTGTTTTATGATGCAATAATTTAATGTTATCTAGTTTTTTAAATATAATTTGGAATATCTATTTTCTTATTATATTTCACTAAATTTACTTTTTAATTCCTATAAGTGGTGTCATGTTAGACTACTCACGTTAGATAGATGAAATAAGTGGGGTCAAGATAGATCTATAGGGGTCTGATCGGTATGAAAATTAGTTTTAATTTAGAGTAATTTGGTCTATGGGATATGAAAATTAGGTTTAATATAGACTACTGAGGCTTTAAAAAATATAAATATTAGATTTAGTGACTGATGGTAACACTTCATGCATACCATTAGGGTTAGGATATAATGTCTTGTTGGGTGGTTGATTCTTCATATAAATGTTCAGTTGTATATTTTATCAATACATTAATATTGTTTAAAGTATTTAACACATAATGTCTATTTTGGTTTACTTATTTTACACTATTTTAATGTGATTTATGTTTTTTAGAAGTTTCAATAATATATTCTTGAAATTATGGAATTTCCCTTTTCTTGAACTATTTCTGTGAACATGATAGTTGAAACTGTATATAGTCCTATATATTGGGAATTTCCAGATCATTTGTTTATATTATGGTTGGTCATGCATGGTCCATGCATAGTTTAAATTAAGGCATGGGAGTTCTAGAAGAAACTGTGAGACATTTTTGTTGTAGGGTATTGGTGATTGGGTCCTTCATGGTTTGGAGTAGCCATGTGAAAATCATTCCTTAGTTTTATAGATGTTGCGAACATTTGTTTCATAATTGGTCCATGATTTACATAATCGTACAATGGTTTGGTGAGTCTCTAGAAAAACGTTCATGATTGGTTCACGGTATACCAAACAATATGAGTTTTCCATTACAACTATTTTAACATTTTATATTTTTCCTCTAACCAAATTAAATTTGGCCCCCACCACTTTTAATAGTAACCCCGACAAGGGTTCTCTAAGGGAGTGGTGTCTCGCCCATTTATCCTTTAATTTTTGGTATGTATCCTCTAATTATATGTTCATTAATCTAGACAAACCATTTCTATTCTTTTCCTATTACTTATTGATCCATCCTATAAACATTTTATCTTGGTTTATCTCTCTCATAAAACCTGATATTTGATATTATGCCAATATTTTGGATTATAGGTGGTCATAATTTTTGGATTTTATCATTACAATTTTTTAAGGCTCGTTCAAATGCATGTTTGTGAATTATCCACCAAATATGGTGCATTTTGGATCTTATCATATTTGTTGTTGATTTCATCAGGTAGGTGTTTTGTGATGGTTTTTTGTACAATGATAATTGAGTGTTCTAAAATTTTCAATTTTCCTCAATATAATTATATGAGGTTTTTTTTTGATTCCAAAATCATTTCATTATGAATTATAATTTTTGGGAAAGGTTTTACATTGAATTTCAAGTGACATTTTAAATTCCATGTATATATAAAATGTTTCAATACTGACTTTAACATGGATTTTTTTTAAAAAAATTGACCCCGCTTGGGTAATGGGGGGAACTAAATGGATTTTTTTGTAAATTTAAGATATTTTAGAAAAAGATGAATTTATTTATAAATTGTTTTCAATGGTGGTTTCAATTTAAAATTTTTGATAATTTTTTATTAAATAGATTTTGACATGTTTTAAATATACTTTGAATACAAAGTCAAATTCATAGAATAAATTTATCTAACATTTAAATACCTTTCAAAACATGTGGGTGTGTGATACCCACATTTATACCCTTCTAATTATTTCCAATTATGGGTGTTTCTTGTAGAATAGGTTTATCATGTGATTTTTCCAAAGGGGGTATTTCTGAAAAGGCCCACGGTGGTGAGGATGATATTATTATTTATACACTTAGATGGTCTTACTGATTATTTGTTTTCTCACCCTCGATTTTCATTGGTCATAAGAACTAGTTTAAAAATTTGGTATGTCTATATTTTTCCTCACTAGTTTTTCTAAAACTAGTAGTGCCTCGAATATTGTGATATTAGTCAAGATAATGAGTTCCTCCATTGAGTATGAATGCAGTATAATCATGTATCATGTGTATAAAATCCCACATAGTCTAGGCTGTCGATTTGTGTTTAGTATTGGTTAGGGTTGTCTCAGATTAGGACATAGTGTAGGGCCCCTAACACACATTCCTTGATTAGTGGTTTAATATAGGTAATACCCTTGATTAATATTTTCCCTAGTTCATTTTCTTGTGGAACCTATTAATTTTTAATTTCATATTATTTTATTGTTTATTTTATCAAACGGTGCATCTTATTTATTCATTTATCTATGTGGAGTGAGTGGATTTTCAAATGTATATTGGATATAGTTTTAATAAGGATTTTTAATATTGAATAATTATTTGTAAATAAATCATGGGTTTATTAAATTTCATTTAATTTATTTTTATATTTAAAGATAAGTTATTTAATGTGATAAAGGTTTTGTTGAATTATGAGAAAATAAACAGGATATACCCCCCTCATTCATTTTATTTTATCTATTTATATTTGTCTAAATTTTCATAAGATAATGAAAAAATAATTAAATATAAGAAATTGGTTCTTAGATAAGCGACTAAGGTAATATATCCATTCATCATTAGTTTCTTTCATTGTTATTTGGTGGGTTATTATAAAGGGTATTATATAGAATTTTATCATGGGTTCACTAATTTATCATATTTGTGTGGCCTAAGTGGGTATTATCATGAATGTGGATTCAATTTTCTCATAGGTTGTAACCATATCCAATTTAAAATATTTCTAACATGATCATCTATAAATTTATGCGATTAGGAAACCTGACTTGGGGAACTGAATATAGAGGTTGTAATAATGTTTAATTAAAAAATGGGTCCCTATTATAGATGGGAATTTTTTTTTCATATGATGGATTTATGCATGGTTGGATATATGATCTAATATCCCAAGGATCCATAAAAGAAAATTTATAATTATTAGAAAATAGACTATTAGTGTCAATTTGATGTATTATAATTGAATTATGTAATGTTATATGTAATATGGCAGTTAGTCTATGAGTATTATGGGATAATAAGGTGAAAATTGATGCTTGTATGTGATTTATATACATAATAATAATATTTAATTCTCAACATTACTACTGAATTAAATGAAATAATTGATGGAAATGATGAAATGACCATTGGGGTCATGGGTGAACAAATATTTGAGGCACAATTATGAAAGGCCATAGGGATAGGGTTGTGAGAGGATATAAGGATCAATATTATCAATTAACATTGGGTTCTCATTGAGTTATCATATTTTAATCATAAATAATATACTATTGGGGTTTCTAGGTGATAAAACAATGGGTTTTATGTGGGATCTGACTGGTGAGGTCATGTTAGACTACTGGGGTTAGAGAGATAAAATATGTGGGGTCAAGATAGATCGATAGGGGTCTGATGGATATGACCAATAGTGTTAATTTAGATTAATGTGGTCTATGTGATATGAAATGTGGGTTCAAGATAGTCGAGTGGGGTTTTATAACTGTAAATAGTGGATTTAGTGACTGATTGTAACACTTCAAGTATTCCATTAGGGATAGGATATAATAACAAGTTGGGGGTTGATTCTTCATATATATGTTATGTTTTATATTTGATCAATATAATAATATTGTTTAAAGTATTTAACACCACATGTCTATGTCGTTTTACTTAGTATACACTATTTTAGAGTGATTTAATTTGGTAGAATCTTGAATAATATATTTTATAAATTATGGAATTTCCCTTTTGATAAATAGTTTCTATGAACATGATAGGAGAAACAATATATAGTCCTTAGGAATAGGAATTTTCAAATCATTTGTTTCTTGTATGGTCGGTCCTACATGGTCCACACCTTGTTTAAAGGTAGACATGTGAGTTATAGAAGAAACTATGTAAGATGTTTTTGTTATGGGGTGTTGGTGATTAGGTTCGTCATGGTTAGGAGTATCCATGTGAAAACCAAGCCTTAGTTTTATAGATGTTTTGGATATTTTTTTCATGATTAGTCCATAGTTTTCAAAAACATACATGGGTTTAGTGAGTCTCTTCTAAAACTTTCATGATTTATTCACTGTTTAACAAACCATTTGAGTTTCCCGTCATAAATGTTTTATGATTTTATATTTTTCCTCTAATGAACTTTAAATTTGTTCCCCTCCCCTTTCTATAGTAAAACAAGAAAGGGTTCACTATGGGATAGGTATACCACCCATTTATCCTTCAATTTTTGGTCTCTAATCACTAATTCGATGTGAATTTATCAAGGTAAACCATTTCTCTTCTATTCCTATTACTTATTGATCCATCCCGTAGTCATTTTAGATTTTTTTATCTCTCTCATAATACTCTATATTGGATATTTTGAAAATATTTTGGATTCAAGGTGGTCCTAATTTTTATATTTTGTCATTTAAAAGTTTTAAGGTTCGTTCATTTGAATATTTGAGAATTATTTTCCAAATATGATGCATTTTGGATCATATCCACTTGGTTGTTGATTGCATCAAGTAGGTGTTTTGTGTATTTCTTTTATTGTACAATGATTTTTGAGGGTTCTATAATTTTCATTTTTACACAATATAATTATATGATGTAGTTTTTTATATTCCAAAATCATTTCAATTTGAATAGTCATTTTTTGAAAAGATTTTACATTGAATTTCATGTCACATTTTAAATTACATGTATATATAAAATGTTCCAAAATTGAATATAATATGTATATTTAAAAAAAAATTGATCCATTCTGTGTAATGGGGGGAACTAAATAGATTTTTTGTAATTTAAGAGATTTCATAAAAAGATGGATTGATTTATAAATTCTTTTCAGGGGTGGTTTCAATTTAAAATTTATAATAATTTTATTATAAATAGACTTTGAAATTTTTTAAATGTACATTGAATAAAAATTCATATTCCTAGATGGATTTTTTGTAACTATTAAATGTATTTTAAAACATGTGGTCATGTGAGATACACTTTTCTACCCTTCTAATTAATTCCAATTATGGTTGTTACTTTTAGTATATTTTTATCATGTGATTTATCCAAAGGGGGGTATTTCTTGAAAGGCACATAGTGGTGGGGTTGATATTATTATTTATACACTACGATGATCTTACTACTTATTTGTTTTCTCACCCTCGGGTTTCATTAGTCAGAAGAACCATGTTAACAAATTTGTATGTCAATATTTTTCCACACTAGTGATTCTAAAACTTCTAGTGCCTCATATATTATGAAATTAAAAAAGAAAAAGAGTTCCTCCATTTATTATGAATGTAGTATTTTCATGTATCTTCTTTTTAAAATCCTATGTAGTTTCAGATGTTGGTTTGTGTTTTATAATGTTTAGGTTTGTCTCATATTAGGACCTAGTGTAGAGCCCCAAACACCTATTCCATGATTTTTGGATTAATATTGGTAATATCCTTGATTGATATTTTACCTAGTTAATTTTATTGTGGAACCTATTAATTTTTACTTCAATATTATTTTATTTTTTATTTGATCAAATGGTACATATTATTTATTCATTTATCTATGTGGTGTGAGTGTATTTTCAAATGTATTTTGGATATAGTTTTAGGAAGGGTTTTTTAATATAATATAATTATTTGTAAGGAAATCATGAATTTATTATATTTCATTAAATGTGATTTTGATATTTAAGGACAACTTATTTAATGTTATTATTAAGAAGATCTCATTCATCTTGATTTTTCCTAAAATATATGAATTGTTTTATGATGAAATAATTGATTGTTATTTGGTTTTTAAATTATAATTTGGAATATCTACATTCTTATTATATTTTAAATTATTATAAATTAATATAATTATTATAGGAATTAAAAATAAAATTTATTTAAATCCAATTTCATGTGAGTTTATCACACCTTACAAACACAATCCATTGTATGAAAAACCTTATGTTCTCATTTTAGTATTGGATTCGCCTTTTATTTTCATCCATGAATTGTGTTTGAGTGGTTTAGGTTATATTTATGGGATTTTTTGGCTGACCATGAGTAATGTGATGGCCATTGGTAGTGGTTTATGATTTGGATTCATGTTGGGATATGTATATAGTATGTTGTACCAAACCCTTAGTCATATCGTTTATTATTGTGATAATGTTTAGACATTTATTAAAAAATTATATTTTTTGATTATGTGTTGTTTTTCTATAATTAGACTATATTAATATAATTTTCCTTTAATTATATTTAATTTTGTGTGAAATCAGTCCCATGATTTTTCACTTAATAACATTCCCAAATTTATATCCCATGGGGATCGAGAACCCCATTCAGGTATATTGGAAGATTGTGTTGGGTGATTATTAGGTGGAATATTTTGATGATTTGTTTCAAATTCTATCAGAAACTATGTTCTTATTAGGGATAATGGGTTATTGAATATCCCATAATGTTAATTTTTGAGTATTGAAAAATATAGGAGACTAGGATAATTGATGGAAATCAAGAGGTAGATCTATGATGGTTGTTTGATCACAACTGTTCATGATGAAAAATGATTTACCATGGGGCAAAAACATTTGAGTCTATATTTTGAGTTACATTTTATTTTTATTTATTTCGATCCCCATTGAGCTAATCAATAATATTATGGTGGTATTTATGTTTGAGGGTAAAAATGGGGAAGAATAATGGTTGAATGGTCCCCAATACATGGTCTAAGAAACCATTAAGAGCCTATAATGAATGTTATAAAACCATTCCAACTGATTTTTCATGTTTAGTGCATGGTTTTCTACTTAATTTTTCATTAAAGCCTATTTTTTTATTGTTTTGTTTCAAAACTGTATTGTTTTCATTGGTTGAGGGGTTTTGGACCCATAAAAACCTTTTGCATTAAATAATTCATTTTGGATCCATTAGAAACCGAAATTTATTTTATTATAAAATAACATTTCTAACTTTTCCTAAGGTTCCCCTCACCCCTCTTATAAAAGGTAACTTCCCATTATCTCTAATTAACACATTAAATGCCATTTGTCTTGGCCAATCCCTGCCCCAATACCCTTTAAACTGTCTTAACTTCATCCTAGATGCCTTAATTTTGTCAGAAATCCAACCTATTGGGCCATTTTTATGAAATCAAAAGGAAGAACCCAAATAAGAGGTAAATATTTCATCACTTCTATCAAGTTCATTTCTTCTTCCACATACTATTTATTTGTTGTTTCTATTCTAAAATAATATCTCCAGTATCTTTTATATACTTTGATGTTATTATAAATATTGTACATCTATATTCATTATTCTATCCATCCTTTGAATGACATGTCACCATACATTATTATTTGTAATTGTTATTCAATACATTATTATTTGTATTGGTATAATAATTATGTATAATTTATTTAAATAATAAATATTACCTGATTATTATTCTTTATATATGATATACCATTGAATTATATATTATTTTAATATCAAAATAATGATATTGTCGCTCGTACGTACGTAGGAATTACTGTCTCCACTAACACTATGGGATTCATTCCCAATCATATCCATTCAAGACTAATTTTCATTATATTATTAAAAATAATGTTTAAAGATATAATATAGTTATTAATATTAATAAGATAAATCATATACATAACAAAAATTAAATACGTAACAAAGCATATAAAGGAAAACGAATCAGTTAACACCCAAAACGGCGATAATACTAAACTATTATTAACAAAGAAATATTGAAATATCATATATGATATCATATTAATGTATATGTTTCTTTTATAATTTAATAAAAATTATTTCACCATTATATAGGAGGTTATCCTACCCTCAATCATGGAAAAGTACAAGGTAAGGGGTTTCTTATCTCACTTTTAATTATGATAGATTTCCATTATTCACCACTTATTTATTGGATGTGGTGTATTTTGTACTTCCATTGGATATATATTTTAATTATTATATTTTTATTCATGGTATTATATGATTTATTTGGTCTTTTTTAACATTTGGTCATATGACTCGATTGATTACTGTGATGTAATGGTTTTTCATCTCAATTTTTATTCCCATGAGATTCATGCTATAATGGAAACTACTTCGTTTTGTATGCTATATGTATTTTCCATGATTGTAATCTATGTGTAATATACTTTAATTTATGGGTTTTTATATCTTCATTGTATGATCCTTCTTTCAGGGTTTGTATTTTTCACAAGGTACCAAATCGGTAAGGGAATTCAAATTTCAATTTCCACTCAGTGGGATTTACACATACTTCATTGATTATTTTACTCCATGATTTTGTGTGGAATAACTATTTATTATTTATGTAGTAATATCCACTCCCCATTGTGTGGATATATGTTGGATACACATAATTACTCCATTGATAATTTCTCAAGTCATTGATACAAACACGATCTTAACTCAATTTCCATTCATTGAGTTAAACATCCAAGTCATCAGTGTTGTTTTTAAAAGAATATGTTTGAATGTCCTATGATTGATTTACACTGAATATCCAATCATATTGAGTGTTTCTATATTTTTCATGAATAATTATTTCATTGATTTATCCTTTTCCTTAGGATACTGTCTTTATAAGGGATTTCATCTTAATTTACATTCCTTTGAGACTTATTTGTTGTTATGAACCAATTCACTTTTATATGGTGTATATACTGTCCTTTGACATATTATATCATGAAATCCTTTAGTCTCAATATATTATAAATTTTTTATTACCTCAATTATTTTTATACATTCATCTCTGATTTGGTTAGGAATTGTAACTAAAATATCATTTTGAATGTTCTAAAAATATATTCTTCTAAATATGTATCATTAATGTCCGTGTTTTAAAAAAGGTTTTAATGATTTATTTGTATGGAAATTAATATTTTAATATTAATTTTATTTTTAAATGTTTCAAAGTGGTATGCGACACTTTGATTCAAAAATATATTTTTAAAAGGCTTCATGAAAAATACTGTGACTCTTAAATGATTTCAAGAAAAAGGGGGATATTTCTCTATAATATTTTTAATGATTATTTTCATCTATGTCAATATCCTTCATTATTTTTGATTGATGTTAATAAGTTACAATACAATGTTCCATTCTTTATTGAATGAGTTATGTTTGTCTATGGGTCTTTTATTTTTATACCATTCATGGTTTGTGGATAAAGTATTGAAATTTCATATGCTATATTTAATATGAATGTTTATGTTATGTTTCAAATATTTCATATGAGGAATGCATTGTATTTAGTAAGATATGGGTGGAGCTCGCTATAGCTCCTCGATGCATCGGTAGGTCTCATGAGACAAACTATTGTCTTCGCACAAGGCCTTGATAAAATCTTATTTGTAGTCTTAGAACAAGACATTGACTATGTGGTTATGAAAGTCTGACATTATGCATTCCATCATTATGAAAGTGTCTATTGATATTTCATGTGATTATTCAACTATTAGAATATCCATGTGAATAAGTAAATAGCATTATTTTATTTTATCTTTACCATATTAGGTCTATTTTTGAGTTTAAAAGGTTATTGTTTTAGTCTTATACATTGCCTTATATTTTTATGGTTATTTATGAATGTTCACACTATATTGTTATACTTACAGAGTATTTGAGCTCACCCCTTTCTATGTTATATTTTTCCTAGGATGAGAAGATATATATTGTGAATAACTTGGAGGGATAGTCTATAGGATATTAGTGTTTTCTATGGAAATAATGTTGTTGTAGTTTTCCATTTTATTATGTAATGTAAACCTTATAAATGCATCTAGTACATCCAAAGCATCTAAACTAATCAGTCTTTTGAGACATGTTCCTTTGTGATCATACCAATGATATGTAATAATGCACTGACTGTAGGATTCCTGGGTCGCGGTGTTATAGTTGGTATTAGAGGATGTTTAGTACAAACCATGGAAACTAGATATAGATAAACTCTGATTATAGCACAAAGCCCTAAAATAAAATATGAGGACTAGAATAGAAGAATTTCCTAGAATTTTGGTATTGTAGAGACTTTGTAAGTTTTCCAAGAAATACATCCATGCCTGGATAAGAGTAAGTAGAGGCAGCTCTGGCACAAATGTACTAGGGGTAAAACCCAAAATCACTACTTTGAGCTAGACTCAAACATGAACTGGTGCATGACAACGGGCCTTGCTGTAATATTGTTTATGACACTCCCGTGGGATAGGCTTAGGATATATTCACATTTTCTTTACAAAACGATTTGAATGATTTTAATATATGATGACAATAGATAATTTTCGTTAAACCTAAGGTGTTTTAGATTTAAAATAAGGCATTATGATATTCTCTAAATGATTTTATGAATCAGGCTATACTTTCTTGTGTTAGTCAATGGCTGGATTCCAAGGACATCATAGTAACATTGAACATGATGTACAAGGTGGGAACTATAGAGGAAATGAGCCACAAAATGGAATGTTGATAGGTGTAAAAGATATCGTGTTCATGACAAATCAGTTTTCCAAAAATATGATCAACAACAGATATATTAACCAACTCCCGGACTCAACAATGAAGAGAAAGGCGGTGAATGATAAAAGCTCCAGGTGTGGAGACCATTGAGAAAAGAATGCTCAATTTCTATCATGCTGGAAATGTGGAAGGGGAGGCCTAGGGAAGTGTATCAATGGAACACATAAATTATTTATGTGTGGGAAATAAGGACATAATGTTAAGAATTGTCGAGGAAAAATTAAGAGTACTATAGAAGAAAATAAAAATGATCCCAAGAATCCAGTCACATTCATTTGCTGTAAATGTTGGGGATCTAGGCATTACCTAAGTGAATGACCTATTGTATAGTATAACCCCTTGGTCTTGGAATAACCTATGTGGAAATAAATGGATGTTGAAATGTTTAAAAGTATTAGTTCTCTTTGTTGGTGGGATTACTTTGGAATATATTTCTCTTATGTGTAACCCTGCAGTTTATTATGTGAAAATCCTATTTTAGAAAGATTTGTGTTTGTTATTGTTGATATATTTATAAATAAACATTTGTATTTATATGATCCTTGAATTTGAGACAGTTACATGTTATTAAATATTTGGATGAAAATGAGATGTATGAGATAACATTTGTGGTGAAATTATGTTATAGTTATTTTGAGGGATTTATCAAATTTTTAGAATGTTATAAAATATAGTTTTTGAACAAGGACAACACACAAACTGTGTGACAACCTATCATGTCGGAAAAAGATGCAGTATCAAACCCACAATCATAGTGTGATTGGGATTTATCGCCAACCACTGGACTACGTGATGTCCCTAGTTAGTGTGACTAATTTTTTTTGTTATATTATTTTATTGGTCAATAATATGTTGATCTGGGTTCTTATGTCTTATCAAATGGATATCCATAGTATTAGAAAATGATTTGAGAATTAAGTGATAAATGTTATTTTAGAAGACGTTCACTCGGTTGGGAATACTATATGCCTAAGGAAAATAGAACAGTATGGGATTTCATTTGCGATGTAATGGTGGATTTGTATCTATTTTTCTATTGTGGATTTATAGCAATTTGGGTTATTTATGGAAGTGATTATCCTATTGTAGAGAATACGTTATTAGGTAAATTACATTTAAGTATGTGACTTTAAGAGTAATCGATGTTATTTGGAATAAAATTTAACATGGAAGACTTCATAATCAAATTATTCTATGTGTTGGGTTTTAATTTTAGTTTGGAATTTATTGAGGGATTTTAAGGATAATTGTTTATTGAATTGTATTTATTGAACATTGGGTATTTTTGTTTAAATTTTATAAATTAAGATAAGTATTTCTTTTTCTAAAGGATTATCCTTTTTGGGGATCATCTGATCTTGTACTGACAATTTTGGTTTTGGTTAATCTCCAATGACTAGGTAAATATATATAGTTTATTATTTTTGGAGTATGTGATTCTCTAGAATTTGATTCTAGCACTTCAGGTGTGACCAACTCATCATGAATACTCATTGTTTGAAAAAAAGATGAGTTAGTGGTAAAAATTTATTAAAGGATGAAACTCTAATTAAAAATTAAGTATATCTCCTTATGTTCTTATTCAATCTCATAAATAAATTCCTCATATTTTTGAAATGGAAAATAAATGTAAAAAGGTTATATGTTTACTTTTTCTACTAGTAAACTAATGAACATTTATCTCATCACATGTTTGTGGTTTTCTTATTGTTAACTTTTTCGTAATCATGTTTTCAATAAATATCCTCTAGACCATGACACTTATTTTATCTTCCATATCCATGTGTTCATACATGGAATCCTAGTGTGGGTTTTCTCAGGTGACATTGTACTTCACTTTCATTATTTTAAAGGGATTGTTTTATTAACTCTTTTTCTGATTTGGGACTTTCAATGAAGTTCCCAAGACCAATTTTTAAATTACGAGGACGCAATTTCCAAAATGGGGGAGAATGTAACACCCCAAGATTTCATAGTAAGTTATTTTCTTTAAAGTAATTCAATAGCTTGCGCTACACGCAACACCAAGTTTGAGTGCACCTTGACTTACCAAACTAGTCGTTCAAAAGCTTTTATGAATTGTATAAACTGTATTTTGAATTTTCTATAATCCATATAATTTTATAATCCATATTATGTGTTTATTAGACATAATATATGATCAAATTCATTTTTTAGATAAAAGAGGTAATTTTCAAATAAACACTATTTTACCACCATTAAATGGAAACCCCCTTTTTAAAAAATATTTGACACCTTAATATATTCAATTTAATGAAAATAAATTCTTCATTATAATTGGTATATAAAAATTTATTTTGGATAAATTTTTTGAACTTTTCTAATAACTTTTATATTTTGATGAATACTGAAAAATACTAAATTTTAATTGAAACAATATTTATTAATAAAAAAAATTATTGTATTAAATTATGTATTTGAATGGTTTGGAAGTTTAATTAGATTGTTTTTATAATTTAATAAATATTAGGAGACTATATGTAATTTCACATTTAAATTTGACATCCACACATGTCAATCTTTTGATAGTTTTTTACTTTTTAAAAACTCACTTTTCGGTTATGACAATGGGATTTAATATAAAATGAATTAATGAATAATTTATGTTCTTAATTTGGTAAAATAGATTTCATTTTTTGATTATGAATATCAAAATTACCTTAGGGTAATTTTTTTTTATTTTTCTAAAATCATTCATTTTTTGACGAATAGTGAAAAACACTACATTATAGTTTAAAATCGACTTCTTATTTAAATAATTATTTATTTTATTTAAATTTATTTTATGTAAAAATATATGTATAATACCTATAAAAGTTTAATGTAATTCATTGGTGTCATTTTATAATAAAATTATATGTATAAAATTTTATTGAACTTTTTAACATCTTTTCCCGACCTCTTATGTGCATTTGCAAATTTATATAAAACATAATTTTACCGCTTCTGTGAGTTGAATTTCAAAAATCCAACAGAAGCCGTTGATGTTAGTAAGTAAAATCTGGTTCAATTGGATTAAAATATTTTTTTTAATAGTAATGTTTTACATATATTTACCATAGTTAAAAGTTAATAGTGTAATTAAGGGTAAAATGATATTATTAATAATCTAACACATGTCCCAATTATATTGGATAAGTGTAATTTGACCAAAAACATCCTTTGAAATAAAATATGATATTTATGTCTAATTTAATTAGATTAGTACATTTATTATTATATTATTTAATGAAGAGTTAAAAGAGTTAAAATCAACAATTAATAAGTAAAACATTTTTAATATGGGGTTTTACATGATATAAATTCAACTATAAATATTCATTAGAAATCTGAAAATATTTCATACTTAATGGTATTTTATTTATACTATTAGAAATTAAATAACTTAATTTATTTATTACACAATGATGATGCAGTAATTACCAAAATAAGGAAATATAAAAATAATTCATATTATAAATATACAAATAAATGTAATTTGAGACTTTTTAAGAATTACAATACTTTTCTAGGTTAAAATGAAATGTTAGGGTTGGTTAGATGAATTTTTTTCTATGAAATAATTTTGTTAATAATTTAGAAAAAACAAAATACCAAATAATGTCAAAATTGACATAAAAGTGTTTTTAAAACAAATATTATATTATTAATTGATATTCTATTTCTAAAAATCTAAGGATTGGACAATGTTCTTAAATAATATTATATACATCATTAGTTATCCACTTTAGTGTCTCTTGGATTTTCATAGTAAGTTTATTAACCATATAATATAAAAATACAAAGGACGTGGTAAATGTCAAACTATTTAACTAATAGTTAAATCTAAAATATTAAGTTAATATAGTAACCCAAACCTGTCTAAAACTTATTGGTTGAGTGTATTTAGACCCATACCCACCTTAGACTTTAAATAATTCATTTTTCGTTTATTATAATCCGAAAATAATTTTATTAAAAAATAATATTTTTAGCTTTTCTTAAGGTGCCCCTCACCCCTCAGATATATGGGCACTTCCCCTTCTCTCTAATTCACACCATCAAAGCCATTTGGATCATTATAACTCTTCACAAATACCCACTAAAATATACTCCCTTCATCCTAGGTTCCAATATTTAGTCATAAATCCATCCTAAGGATCACTTTTGATCAAATCAAAAGGAAGAACCTGAAGAAGAGGTAAATATTTAATCACCTCTTTCAAGTTCCTTTGCACTACCTATTTCATTTTTGTTTACATTATAAAATAATAACTGTTTTATCTTCTATATACTGTGATGTTATTATAATTATGGTACAACCATATTCATTATTATATCCATCCTTTGAATGGCATGTCACCATGCGTGCGAACGTACAGCTTACCGTCTCGACGTCGTGGTGTAATTGTTATTCAATACATTATTATTTGGATGGGTATAATAATGATATATAGTTGATGTAAAGAATAAATATAATATGATAATGATTCTGTATATATGATATACGATCCAATTATATAATATTATAATATCAAAAGAATGATATTGCTGCTCTAGCGTACGTACGGATTACCTTCTACGCGAACGTGATGAGATTCATTCCCCATCTTATCCACTCAAGACTAATTTTCATTATATGATTAGAAATAATGTTTAAGGACTTAATATCATTCTTAATATTAATAAGATACATCATATACATAAAAATCATTACTTACATAACAAAGCATATAATGGAATACGGATCAGTTAACACCCAAAATGATGATAATACAAAAATATTATTAAAAAAGAAATATTTAAAGTTCTTATACGATATCATATTAATGTATATTTTTGTTTTATAATTTAATAACAATTATTTCACCATTATATAATATTTTAACCTAACCTTGACCAAGGAAAAGTACATGGTATGGGGTTTCTTATCTCACTTTTAATTCTGTGAGATTTCCTTTGTTTGCCACTTATTTATTGGATGTGGAGTATTGTGTACTGCCATTTGATATATATTATCATGATTATCTTTATATTCATGGTATTATCTAATTCATAGTGTGGTTATTAACATTTTTTCATATTACTCTATTGATTACTACGAAGTAAGGGTTTTTCAACTAACTTTTTATTCCTGTGAGATTTATACTATATTTTCCATTTTTTCCTTTTTGTGGCATATATATTGTCCAAGATTGTATCTTGGGTGTAATATAATTTAATTTATGGTTATTTAAATCTTCATTGTATGATCCTTCTTTCATGGGTTTTATGCTTTATTAGTTACCAAATTGGTAAGGGAATTCCAAATTTCAATTTCAACTTAGTGGGCTTCATGCATACTTCGTTGATTATTTTTCTCAAAGATTATGTGTGGAATCAATATTTATTATTTATGTAATAATTTTCCCTATCCTTTGTGTGGATATAAGTTTGATACACATAATACCACCATTGATAATATCTTCTGTAATTGATATAAACTTGATCTTAACTAAATTTCCATTCATTGAGTTAAACATCCAAGTCATTGGTGTTGTTTTTACATGAATATGTGTCAATGTCCTCTAATTGATTTACACTGAATATCCAATCATATTGAGTGTAATTATATTTTTTACACATAATTATGTCATTGATTTGTCCTTTACCTTAGGATACTATCTTTATAAAGGATTTCATCTCAATTAACATTCCTTTGAGGCTTCTTTGTTGTTATGCACCAATTCTCATTTATATGATTTATATACTGTCCTTCGACATACTATATCATGAAATCTTTTATTCCCAATATATTATATAGTATTTATTACCGATATTATTTGTATCAAGAGTCTCTTATTTGGTTCAGAACTCTAACTAAAATATCATTTTAAATGTTTTAAACATTTATTATTCTAAATATTTATCATTAAGGTCCATGTGTCAAAAATCGTTTTAATTATATATTTATATGGACATTAAGGTTCTAAAATTAAAATTACTTTTAAATGTTTCAATGTGGTATGGGACAAATTGATTCAAAAATAAATTTTTAAACGGCTTCTCGAAAAATAGTGTAACTTTTAAATGTTTTTGAAATAGGGGGATATTTCTCTCAAAAAGTATTGATGATTATTTTCAACTATGTCAATATCCTTCATTATTCTTGATTTTGGATAATATTTTACAATAAAATCTTCCATATTGTATTGAATGAGTTATGTTTGACTGTGGATGTGCTATTTTTATACCATTCATGGTTTTTGGATAAAGTATTGACATTTCGTATGATAGTTCTAATATGAATGCATTATGTTATGTTTAAAACTTTTCATATGAGGAATGCATTGGACATAGTATGTGACGGGTGGAGCCCGCTATAGCTCTTCGATTCATTGGTAGGTCTCATGAGACCAAATAGTGTCTTGGCACAAGGCCTTGAAAAAATATTATTTGTATTCTTGGAAAAAGGCCATTACTATGTGGTTATGAATGTCTTACATTATTCATTCAATCATTACGAAAGTGGATTTTGATATTTCATGTGATTATTCGACTAGTAGATTATAAATGTTAATAAGTAAATGGAATTATTTGATTATATCGTTACCATATTATGTTGAAGTTAAGGATTAAAATGAATTTGTTTTAGTCTTATACATTGCCTTATATGTTTATGCTTATTTATGAATGCTTTCTCTATATTTATATCCTTACTGAGCATCTGAGATCACCCATTTCTATGTTTTATTTTTTCCTATGATGTGAGGAAATATATTATGATTGACCTACAGGGTTAGTCAATGGGATCTCAGTCTTGTCTATGGAAACAATGTTGTTGTAGTTTTCCATTTTATGATGTAATTTAAACCTTTTGAAAGTATCTAGTAAATACTAGGCTACTAAACTAATCGATATTTCGAGACATGAACTTTTCTAATTAAGAAAATGATACATAATAATGCACCGACTCTTGGATTTTGGGGTCATGGCGTTACATCTTTTCATTACATTGATATTTAAAAGGTATATTTATGTTTTTCTTTGGTCTGAAATAAAAATAAGTATTATTTCATTTAACATAATCCAATTAATTCCACTATAATCAACATTAATGTTTATTATTCTAAAAAACTTTTTTTGCATGAATCATACATTTATCTTAAAAAACATATTTCATTATATTTTTCGAGGATATATTAAAATTAAATCCATCTAATTATAGGATTTAAATTATATAATATTGATTAAATATTGGTTATAAAAATAATTAATATTTTATAATATGGTAATTAAATATTTTGTTTCATAATGAATAATATTCATGATAAATATTTATCACCTCTGTTAAGGGAAAGTGGGTTAAAAGGATTAGAAATAATATGATAAGGCCTATAGATAATAAAAAACATCATTAAACATAATTGTCTGGTTTTCTTAATAAATTAACCTTATAATTTTAAAATATATGACAATTTTGAGCCACATACCCAATAAAATGAACTTATATTTTTAAAATCTTTTATGTAATTCATAGTTTGTCTCTACCCTCACATTTCAACGGGAACATCTTCTCCTCAAATATTCACAATTTTTAAGCAACAAATATCAACTAAATTTAATGAAAAATACCTCCTATTTTCTTGAATTTTTTTATTGATATCTTGTTATTACACAATGATATTTCAAATAATTATTAGGTTGTAAATAAAAGGAGGTCCCTCAAAGATGACATAATCATCCTACAGAATCCTAAAAAGGTTATTTCTCCTTACACATCAAGTAAATATATAATATCCATACTAAAATAATTAATTATGTTTAAAAATATACATATTTGTAATTATTAATATCAGATAAATGTTTTCCACCTCATTTTTTATCAATAGAATCCAAAACCATATCATGAGCATAAGTAATCCCAACTCTCTCCACATAGTGGTGTAATTCATTTTTCATAAATATTTTTCATTGATGGTTATAATGAAGTAATTTATGCAATATTTATGTTATTTATGAAATAATTATGAAGATAAGAATATAATATTTCAAATACATTCTTACTGTTCTGACTATTGGAAAATGATAACACCACTAATGCTTATGTGTGGACTAAAACCTCTAGGGAGATATTTTATTTTTTTATTATCTTACCACAATGAGTGTATGATTGTAGAATTGCATATGATGAAAAAAATTGTATTCCAAACATTAATAATATAATGAACCTGATAGAAAAAATTTATAAAACCTTTAACAATAAATAATATACCGAGCTATTTTTGGGGAAATTGAGAGAAACCCCATAATGTGGACAATGCAAGATTAAAATTTAATTAATTAATTTCTTATTATTATAAATAGACCGTAAAAATGGAATAATGATTAAAATTATTCTTAGGAAATTATTTAATAAAATTAAATTATTTATGTTGTAGGATCGAGCCCATATGATTAAGCAGAAGCATAAGATAATCTATTTCTCTTACAATCTCATTTTATTTCATGATTTATTATATTTTTATATAATTTTTAAAACATATATAATCCAAAAAAAATTTCACAAAAACATTCCATTATACTCCTGTGATGTAGGGGTTTACATTTTTTAAATTTAAAATCTTCTCTTATTGTATTATGAATCAAGAAGTATGTTAGATGTAATGAACATTCTTGTAAAAAAATCATTTTTATTGCTTCTCTTCCAACTCCTTTTCTTCAATGTCGATGTTATTTAAAATTTTTCCAGATTTTTCATTATTAAAATCCTATGATTATTTGAAGTGATTTTTAAAAATATTTTAATATTTTTCAAAATATTTAAAATGAATATTTTTTCATTCATTAAATATGGTAAATTTTACCAATGGTGTGAATATAAGATTTATATTAGCATACACAGCATGACTTAATTTTCTCACTTTAATGAAAACTATTTTATTTGATGATTATTTAACATGTTTTGAAGGTAATTTTCAAGGAAGGTATTTTTATCAATATTCTAGGAATTTTTAGTTTTTAATGATACTGAATGTAAATTGTATTATTCTTTATAGTAATAAGAATAATTTTGATAATTATTTATATCATTATTCTTACACGATGTTAGAATTAATTTATTTCTCAGTTATTGCTTCTATTTTATATTCAAGGTGTAGTTTCTTACTAAATTAACTTCATTTATTATGAATTTATGGACTTTCATCATCCATTACTAAAAATGGGATATATTTTATCATACGACCATCCATATTATTGGATTCATGTTATTTATTAATATCTATTATTCGTTGGACTTTATTTTTCCCCTTCATGTACATATTTATAATATATTTGTTTAATTTTTAATAAATTGAATTTATTTAATTAGGTTTTATACATATAGATTTTTTTAATTTTATACCACTTGATATAATCTTATTCTGTATGTTTTTTTGGATTTTATAGGGAAATATTGATATATTAAATCACGATCCAATATGGATAATTATTGATTATAAGGAATTTAATGAATGATTTTTCTTGATCCTTAAAAATATAATGAATTTACAGGACTTTCATGTGATGGGTGAGACTTGGTTGTAGATATCCCATTGATACATCCAAATTTATTAGGAGAAAAAACAACATGAATTCCATATTAGATGGGTATTTGGTATAAACCAAACATTTTATTAAGAATGATTTCTTGGTTGAGAGTATATGATGTTAATATTCATAATAAATTTGATGACGTATTGATGGAAAGTCATGAATTTCAAGATTTATTAATTTATTTTATTGATAATTTAGTCTCTGTTATCCATGTCATTTCTATAATGATATTATCTATATATGTTATTGAACTATATTTTATGATTGAATGGAATATTTTTTTTCTTATCAACTCTACCATATTGATTGTTCCTTATTTATTCAAGATATATTCTTCTATATGTATACATTACTATTCATCTGATCTCACCATTTACTTGTTTTTATTTACCATGGATATAAAGAATGATATTTTCATTGATTTAAAATTTGTAACAATGTATTTATATTTATATTTATAAGTTGATATGGGAATCATGTATGTATCTAGATTTCCAATACTAAAAAAATTTATTGAACCAATATGGTTTAATCTCTCGTATGTTTTTAAAATGAAATAATTTAAACCCTAACTCTAAGTTACTAATTTCGTGGTGTTATAGTTGGAATTATAGAATTATAAGTAGGATATTTGTATATTATGTTGTAATTGAACATAGTAAACAAGATTATAATTATACTACCTTTGGGGATTTGATAAATTTATCCATCATACAGATTTGTTTAAGGTTGAATATTCATGATGATTATGAGATAACTCAGTGTTTTCTTTTTTTAGAGATATAACCTATAGAATAGAAGGTAATCTATAATTATATTAAATTTTTAGATTTACCTGGTGAAAAAATCTAATATATTAGTTTTTATATATTAGTATATCATGGCCATATTAGGGAATATGAATCGGGTTGTCATGAAAAATCTATCCGGAAGGGAGAAACTTGTTGTTCAAATGAAAATTTCACATATATAGGTTCACATCATACGACATAAGTTTACAAATTTTAATCAAAATAATAATATATTAGTATCCTAATAATATATTAATACACTTAAAAAGATATTTATTTCATTGGGAAGTAATGATAAGAAAAATTTTATTGTCACAGTGTATTATCTAAATAGATATGATGGTAAATGGTGGTAATTAATCCATAACACAGAAGAGGTTTGTGGAAAATAAAATGCATTGAATGGAAAAATATTTATATTACAGTCATAATGAATTACACTCCTCAAGAACTGGTATTTTAAATGATAATGAAGTTACTCGCTATAAAAGAATAAGGAAGAAGATAACATTTCAGAGTATGATGCTAACATTACAAGTTGTGTAGGATAATTTATGATCACAAACATAACATTGAAATCAATATTGAAAATTTATATTATTATCTTAAACCATGTATATAAAAGGAAAAAGTTTCTAAAACATTTCCATCATTTGATTACATTGTATTATGTTTCATCTATAAAGTGAATGAATTTTATATATTCTATATACTCTTAGTAAATTATGAAAGGAATAGGTCAAATGAGAACCATGAAAAAATTAATCTATAGAAGAAGAATAAAGGAAAAATTTGATTTCCGATATTAGATAATTGTTGGAAGAAATGCATAGGTACTTACATAATGGGAATATGAGTTTTCCTATGGATGGGGAAAGGTGTTATAAATCTCATCAAAACATGGTAATGGAAGAAACCACCATCATCCGGTTATTCTACATTAATGAAATGAGAAATTATTCCTACCAATATTGAAAGCATCTAGAGACACTCTCATATAATTGTACAAGGAGATAATAATAGGCTTATATGATTAATATATTTTAGGTTAATGCTTTAAAATAAATATTGGAGGTTGCGTTGATCATAACATCAAATTTATATGATGCTTTATCTTATTTTTTTCATAAAAATATTTTATATCATCAATGTTTTTCATAAAGGTTTTGTATTTATCTAGTTTTCTAATAATAATTTGTAAACAATAACTCCTTGTCAAAATATTACTACACAATGGACGCATCAGTTAGTTCCCATTATGACATATTAATATACCCTATTTGAAAACATGATGATTATAACTATGGTCAACTTGATATAATCCACATTATATTTTTAATTTCAAATTATAATAGAAAATTTTATTAACAAAAGAGGCAGATTATGATTGGTGATGGAGGTACATAATACTATAATTTTAGAGGGGAGGATACATCATCTGACTGATGTCTAGATCCACCTCCAGTATCTCTTCGTAATGAAATTATTAGAGATGAAGAGAAGACACATCATATAAATGGTAAAGGTATACTTTTAATTGAGGATGAACCTATCATTCAGGAATATATTTATGTGTTTCCGGAAGAAAAAATTGTATATCCATCTTATTATGAAATTGTTTTTTATATTGATCAAATCCCTATTAAAAATACTAAATATCAGAATCCATAAAAGATGGACTTAGTGAAATTTGATTAATGGACAAAAAAACTCTATGAATTTAATGATAAGGTATCTGTACAAACTATTGTTTCACTATGTGGAGCCCCTATTCTTTTTCTTAAGATGAAATATTCGTTTAGGAGTTTGTAAATGGATTACATGGAAATCAATGCCATTCAAATAAAAAAAAGTATCATCTTCCCTACATTGTCAAAAAAATTTATTAAATTAAAAGAGAGAAATATTTTTAAAATATTGATCCTTGTTTATGGTCTCATCAATTTCAAGAAAATAAATAATATATTAATATACCAAATTTATTTATGAGGTGTAGACATTAAATGTTTATATTAATTCCATTTATATTTACCAATTCACCATCTATTTTATGGATCTATTCCACATACAATTTATGTATTATCTTCATAAATTCAATGTGGAATTTATTTATTAAATAATGATACATTATAATATTTATATTTTGAATAAGAGTTATTTGTTAATAACTTATAATTGTCATAGAGAAAAGGAGTTATATAGACAATTGAATAAATACAAATTCTAGATTTATGATGTTTCTTTTCTTGTATTTGTCATATCATTGTATAGTATATCTATTGATCCTTTGAAGAATAATATAGTTACTGAATGACCAATTCCAGAGAATACAACCAATGTTTGTAGTTTTTTTTCAATTAGTAGGTAATTATAGATAAATTTTACAAAACGTTTCTCAATTAGCTTACACATTAACCAATATGGCACATAACATGGTGAATTTTATATATTTATAAGAATGTTAATATTGTTTTGAAGAAATAAATATGAAATAGTTTAATGAAAAAACTATTAACGTTTCTATCAGGAAGGTGTGGATTTATTATATATGGTGATTAGTGAATCAATGAACTTGGATGTGTCCTTTTTTAGAACAATTAATTTATTTCTTATGAATAATCAATGTTAAACATTCATGGAAATAATTATCCCACCCATGATAAATATTTCTAAATAGTAATGTTTTCATTGAAGATATAGATGAATTTCCATTATGGTGAAAAATGATATATATATATATATATATATACATTAAAAAACGTTTAAAATAGATATTCTCAAATAAATAAGTAAATATGTGGTAAAGTATTTGGTTGTAATTCCTCAAGGATTATGATTTCTCAATAAACTACTATCATGGGAGTGAAAATAAGGTGGTTGATGAATTGAGTTAGAAAATCATGTTTTTTTTCTAACATGATTATTAAATGGATCTTATATTCACGGATATATAAATATTTGATCAGGAATCATTAAGGGGATACATCACATAAATTCTAAAATTTTATCAATCCAACCAAATTATAGAAAATTAAATGTTCCCATCTTTATGAAAATAATATTAAAAAAGAAAAATCCAAAATGATGAGATACTAGTAATAATAATCTATGAAGGTGACATTTCAATTTGGAAATAGGTTACTTGTTACATCCATTATGGAGAAAAGCCTGAGAAATATTATCATAGCTCAAAATTACTTATACACTGTGATCAAAAAAAGTATCAGGATTTGTGGGAAAAACAATTTATGGATAATGTGAGATCGGAAATTAAATAATACTTATCAAGATTCTTGGTTTTTCAATTTTTAAAGTCTAATATCCATTATCATAATTTATTCAATAAATATCTACAAATTTGTTTCTATAAATTGGATGATATTACTATAAAATTAGTCAATATATTTCCAATGACACCGAGAAATAATGATGCCAATGGAGTTTTTTATTCTCACCTTACTATGTAAACACTATTCCAACATATAAGGATATATATAACTCTTTATAATCTCTTGTGATTCTATAATAACAAATTTTTTGGGCTTCTTAGTTATCCACTTTCTATTGTATCATATTTTGACAAATAGTTTACATAAAAATTTAGGAAGGCTATTTAGAAGTCTCTTAACAATAAGATATATATGAGTACAAATTTTCATCCATAGTGATATAGATAGACTAAAAGAACTATTTAGACACATGAATACATGTTGATATTATGATCACATGACATTTTGGGTATCCAGGATTGGTATTTACCTTTAATAAAATTTTCATATAAAAATAGTATCCACTTAGAAATTAAAACGACATTGTGTTTAGAATTTTATAGGAAAATATGTTGTACAATAACATGATGTGACGATATCAATGAATGGAATCCTTTATTCCCAAATAATTTTCGGGAGATAATGACGAATGTGAATAATATTCATAGTCATATCAGGGCCACTAAATGTAGCACAAAGTTCTATATAGATGACCACACTGATAATTAATAATTTAATGTGGGTGATCTTGTTTTCTTCATGGTATATTAATGGAAGGGTGTTGTATGGTTTGACAATAAATGAAATTTAAGCCCTATGTACATTGGGAATTATGAAATGGATTGTATATGTGTTTTACCATTTAGAAACCCAATCTAACATCTATTAAGTTCATGATGTGTTCCATATATTTTTTTTATTATGGGTGACAATCCCTACGTACATTTGTCATTCTAAACAGAATTTTACATATGACTTACCTTTTAGAAATTATATCTAACTAATATAAATTATATGATGTATTTTATATATATATTTTAGGAAATACCAGATATATTGAACATGTGTTACCACTTCAGAGGAATTAGAATGGAAACATGATTTATCTTACTATGAAAATTTTATCCAGACTCCTAACACTAGAGAATAATTGTTGCGGAATCCGATGGCTCTATTGTTGGAGGTACATTATATAAATCATAAAAAAGTATTAGATATTTGGGACCCTGAAGAATATATGATGAAAAAATACCAACATATATATGTGAGTTTTAATTAGAGAAATTTACAAGTCTAATTTTTTTAGGGAAGAATTTAAAACATGAGATTCAATTTTATTAAGTAAACATTATATTATAATGAAACTATAACATAATGTACATGTCTTTATTCAAGAATATTATTAAAATATAAATTATCAAATTTAATAAATTAAATTTAAATAAATTAAATCAATGTTTTACATCATCATGTTTGAATTTTCATGGGATGAATTTTTTATATTTTTTATTAATAGTTTTCTTTTAGTGTGAATAGTAAAATATATCGATTTTACAAATGACAGTCAATTTTAGGACACTATAATCATATAAAAATATCATCAATGATTATTAAAGCTTTTTTAGAAAAAATATATATTTTATAAGTAATATAATTCATAAAAAATATATTTTTGAACTTATAAATATATACCTAACATTTTTGAATTTCGATGTAATGTTTTTCATCAAATAAAAACTACATCCAGTTCATTTCATTCAATTAATTATTTACATGGTGTTTTTTCATATTGTTTTTTTAAGAAAAATAATTATATTTTTATTGAACATAATAGAATTAATTTTATTTAAATAACGATTATACTTAAATTTTTCAATGAAATTATATTTATGGTAGATTGTTTAAAAAAAATCAATTTTCAATGCATTCTTTGAAGTATATCAAAAATATTTTCAATGATTTAAAATTTTGGAATAATTTAAAATGGTTTAAATATTGTTAATAAAAATAATTCATATCAATTAATATGGATAATGTAATGTTTTTCTTAAGTAATAGTAACTGTGGAAAAATATTTATCACCTCCATTATAGGAAAATTGGTTAAAAGGGCTTAAAATACGAGGTTGTTGCTACAAGATGGAACAAAATACAATAATAAAAAATTGGTTTAAATAATTTTTACATTTAATTTATCACATTAAAATATAAGATAATTTTTAGAAACCTCCCAAAGAAAATGACTTTTAATTTTTCAAATGTTTTATGTAATTCCATGTGTGTCCCACCCCTCAATTATATAAGGAAACCTCTTCTAATCCCATGTTCCCAAACTTTTATCCATATAACTCTATTAATCCATTGGAAAAGGGATTCCTATATTAATTACCTTAATTTTTTATATCATAGTCTGACCCTATGTTCTTCATGACAATGATTAATGTGTAAGCCATATGATATCTCTAAAAGATATGTAATTGTCTTGGCTATTTAAAATAATTATTCCTTTTTATACATCATATAAATCTATTATAGTCATCATAACATGATAAATATTTTATAAAAAATAATATTAATATGTCATTATAAATATTGGGAAACCATTATCACCTCTTATCTAACCTATAGAAAAGTGCATTTCTAATGCATACGTACAACCTACTATCTCAATGTAGAAATGTAATTTGTTTTTGATCAACATTTTACATTGTTGGATATAAAATGGAATTGATGAATTATATATTAAATTTTTTAAATTATTATTATTATTATTATTATTAAGTAAATATAATAATCATCAACCTTTTTACTCTTCCATCATTTGGAAAATGATAATGTCACACTTACGCATGTGTGGGATACCACCTCCATGAATTTATTGTATTTTTTCTTATATGACCACAATTAATGGATATTTATTAAGTAAATATAATGAATAAAAATAAAATTCAGCAATTAATAAATTTTTTCAATATGATAGATATAATTCATAAAACCTATAATAATGGAAAATATACCAAAGTAATTTTGGAGATATTGAATCGACAACGATAATTTTCTCAATGAAAACAAAAAAATTCATTGAAAAGATTTAAAATGAGTATAAAAGAACCTTATCAAAAAAATAAAGATTAAAAATAAACTAAATAAATAATTTATTAAATTTATATTCATTATTTATGATTATCAACCATGTATGACTTAAAATATACCTAAGGTAAAGGATTTTAATTACAATCTTTTTTAATTTAATGATTATATTTGTGAATATTTACTTTAATAAAATTATATGATCATAGTATATTAATACCCTAATATTTTTCTTATTTTATGGTTATTTTTTATTTTAATTTATTGATTCCATTTATTCTATTTGTGATGAATGAATCAGTAATTATGTAACATGTAAGGATATTTTATATAAAAATTAAGTTTCAATTTTTTACATCCAAATGTTTTCTTTTGAAATTTATGTTCTATTAAATGATTAAATAATGTTCTTATTTAAACTCAAATGATTATATTGGGTCATTTTTAAACAAATTTTAATTTATTTTTAATGTTTTAAAAATAATATATTTTCATTCCACAAACAATGTAAATTTTACCAATTGTGTGAAGGGAATATTTGTATTAATTTAAACTACACATGCTTATTTTCTTAAAGTCGTACTTCAAATTGGTTTGAATATTATGTTATAATTTAAAAAATTTATTTTTGAATGATATATTATTCCGAATATTCTCGTAATTTTTATTTTTATAAAACACCAAAAGTAAAGGGAATCGTTTTCATAAAAGAATTATAATAATTTTCAAGGATATTTAAAACTAAATTCTCAAACAAACCCATAAATATTTTATCATCAATGAATTGATTTTATTTTAATTTTTAATTAATATTATTTACAATTAAAAATTCATTTAGGACATACTTATGGTCTTATGTAATCCTTTATTGATAACATATTATACCTTATTTTGATATCATTCACTTTCTTATGATAACATTATCTATCACCCTCCATTATTAATTGGAAATTATTTTTCATCATTATATCCATATTTAAAATTTCATGGATATATTCAAAATTATTTTTATTACATTGATGATGTTTCAACATTATACTATTTTTATATACGATATGAGTTGAATAAATATTAATATTTATGTTATTAAATTTACATTGAAAATATTTATGTTGTGTGTTCTTAATTCAATACAAATAATTTTTGAGTTTTATGGAATTTTTAAGATGGATTTAGTTATCCATAAAAATATAAGTAATAAATTAAATCTACATGTGTTGGGAGGGGAATGGTTATAGATAGCCCCTCAATGTATTGATAGGTATCACAAGACAAAATAGATAGAATTCAAAATTATATATAAATTGGGATCACAAAAAACCCATTTATTAAGAATGATTTCTTCATATAGAGAACATGATGGTAAGATTCATGATAACAAGGTTGAGGTATTAATGTAATGTTCCTAAATGTTAGGAATTATACATTTCCTCTGTTAAGAAATTAGTTTCCATTTTCATTGTTATTGATATGATTATATTATTAATGTATTGTCAATGAACTAAAATCATTGAAAGAATGAGAAGTGTTTTTATTATCCACCCTACCATATTTACATGGAATTATCTAGTCATGATATCATTAATTATTTATAACCATTATTGATCAACTTTTCACATCATTTATTTTTTTCATTTTCCTACAGATATAAAGAAGGATATTATTTATTAATTCCCGAGACTATATAATTTTTTTTATACTATGACTTTATATTTTCAATGTGATATTGGAATAAAGTGTTTATCTAGTTTTACAATGAGAAATATTGTATATTGTACCAGTTTAATGATGTAAACAATGAATGTGGGTCACTAGGGTGGGGTTGTGACATGATTTATTCCACACTAGTTTGTATCAATCTACTTGTGTCCCCTCAAGTGAGATATATGACATGACGAGGAGTTCCTACCAGAAGGTATAGTGTGTGATAGTCAGGTGGATTGTGTATAGGATACAATGTTGGCTAGCCGATTAATCCTTATTTAGTAATTCTTATGAATATATCACTTTTGGACACAGGGTAATGACCTTGAAACCTATTCCTTGGTTGGAGGTTTGATATAGGCAATACCCATGATTAATCATTTATGTTACCATGTTCAATAAATGTTGGAACCATTGATTGTTTACTTACATATGCTAGTTTATTACATGATCATATAACACCTCTCGATTTTTCTATTATCAATGAGTGAGAGTTATAATTCTAATGTATTTTAAAAAATTATCTCAAAATGTGTTTAAACCGAAAATAATTATTTTTAAGGAATTTTTTGTTTTATTATTTTATGTTCATAGTGAGTATTTATAATTATGGAATATTTTTTAAATGGGTTATTGAGAATGATTTTTTTCAACATTGTTTTTCATAAAATAAATGATTCATTTTATGATGAAATAATTTATTATATTTTTAATTGTAAAATTATTTCAACAAATAAATTCTTATTATATTTCAAACTAGCATAAATGAATTTAAATCATTAAGGAATTACATAAACTCTTTAGTAAAATAATATTGTGAGTGGTTTTCTGTCACCCATAATAGATCATCTAGTGTATAAAAGCTATTATGTTATCATTATAGGATTATATTCACCTTGTTTTTTCCACATGGATAGTTTTTCACTAGGTTGGGTTGTTGTTGGGGGGTGTTCTGAGTGATAGAGAGTCACTTTGAGGCCTTTATAAGCGTTACATATTTTAGTTTTATGTAATGATGTGTATGTACTAACATGGACCTATACCTTAGTCTTTCATATTCATGCGATGATATTTACTCATTTACACTCAGTTTATTATGTTTCATTATTATGTATTGTTTGGTTAACTATTTATATAACAGTTATCTCATTGTTCTTATCATTATTTTTTTTAAATCATTCCTAATGGTGATCCTTGTTTCCCAAGAACTAGCTTCAGGCACTTGGGGATCGATAACTCCCATTGGAAAAGTTGGTATACTGAGTATTGTTCTGGTTGGGAGCAATTATAATCCATTTCATTTCAAAGTAGTATTTTTTTGGATCATGGTGTCTTAGTTAACACAGGATGACATCACATGGGATTTTACATTGAGCATATGATATTGAATCAACCAACATGCATGCATAGTATATTTTTTGATATTCTAATGGTTTATGGATCGTATCATGTAGGGCCTATTGGCTCACACCCTACACATACATTCAAGTTGACATGCCTAATTTATACCCAGAAACTTCAGTCAGAAGCTAAGCTTCTGACCATTTATTAAAGTAAAAGAAAAATTACAAGAGAGACGATCGAGGTCAAACATATGAACTTTCCCTCATCCATCAAGTACAAAATTATAAATCATAATAAGACTTGTCATTCCCATAGTCAGAATCATCACATGTTTCCCATTCAGACTGAGACTAGCCCTGGTGTAAGATCTTAAAAATATTAGAATTAAACTTTCCTGACAACTTCACAGGCTTAATTTATAGTTCACGATATATGTAATATAAATAATCCTATATATAGTTAAAATGGTTTTTGAAGGGAAAAATAAATAAGTGGATTTACTATAAAGAGACAATCATACATTATAAATATATATATATATATATATATTGATTCATTTACATATAATTGGTTAATTTGATTTATGCAGGGATTACATGTATATATTCATAATGGGTGCGGTGTTTCATGGCATGTGACTACAGATATATCATATTTCAGATTATTTATTTTCTTCATTATTATTATTCTTATTCTGACATGGTCAATGATTAAATTATTATTATTAATGGATGGTTATAAAATTTATGGAATATTCTCTATATTATATGGATTACTCTATAGAAAACACAAGCATTGATATATAAATTCCTAAGCTGTTGTAGTGACTTCAACATAGGTGTTATGGGTTAGAGAACATTACCAAATTGAAACAGTATCCTATTTTTTATTCTATGGTTTTGGTAACAAGGATGAATAGTCATCAGAATAATTATAACTATAAATGATAGTATGTTATTTAGATAAATATTTTAATGAAACTTGTAGTTTTAGGGTGGTACATGATATGATTTTATGTTTTATGGTCTTTGATATTTATAGTGTAACTTTTTTAACCACGAAATAGTTGAGAGGGCCTAAGATAATGCATAATATTGTATTCATCTCATTGTATGAAATGTATTTTCTTAAATGTTTTTTAAGAATATTATAATGAATTAAAATGGATATGGTGTAATAAGTATTATGAAATAAATTGTATAGTATTTTCCAATATATATTATTTGTGATAATCTAATTCACTTGGCTCATGTATAACTTTATAATGTAGTTTATAAGTATTAGCATTATCATAATTGAAAAAAAGTTACATTTAGTGGTACATAATAGGTATTGGATTTAATAAATATGAATTAAATAGTAATTTTGTGAATTTAAATCTGATTTAAAGTGCATTATTGTGTCATAATCATATATCAATAGATATTAATTAGTAATAATAAAAAAATTTACTTGTAATTATATAAATTTTCAACCTCTGAATCAACCATAATAAATATAATAGGGAGACACAAATCAGGTATTTCATGAGATAACAATAGAACCCTAAATGGATGAAAATTATATAAAGTCATTAGTAAGTGCGATATAGATAGTTGTGATGTGGTTTCTTGATAATGATTTCAGGAAATTAAATTTTATCTATGATTTTTTTTGTATAATCAACCTATGTATAAGTTAAATAGATATTCATAAGGTTAATAAATGTCTATATAGTGGAGCGATCTGAAATTTTTTATGACTAATAGACATGAAGTTAATAAGGGGATGAAGTTAGAGTTCATATGATAGTGACCAACATAACTCTTGCATGATGTATATATTTAGAATAGTAATGATTATATCTTTTCATATGATATTCTCTATATATTTTTTAAAATTATTTTAACCTATAGATGTTAAATATTAAGAATGAGAATATGTTCATGGAACTGTAGTACTGTAATAATATAGTGATATATTATTTTATTAGTTTTACAAAACACATGATTATTTTACTGACTCTAGGTATAAATGAGTTCATCATGGCCTATTTATTTTTCCTTCTGAAATATATTGAGGTGATCAATAAGGTAATGATAATTGAGAATATCTTAGTTAGTGGTCTATTATCTATTGGGACTTATTTGCAAAATGATCTGGTGGTAGATCACTAATCAACCATAAGTGGTGGTTTTAAGAGTCTTGTTAGTGATGTGAAGAAGCCATAGATATGGTTATTTTACTGACTCTAGGTATAGATGAGTTCATCATGGCCTATTTATTTTCCCTTATGAAATATATTGAGGTGATCAATAAGGTAATGATAATTGAGAATATCTTAGTTAGTGGTCTATATTCTATTGGGACTTATTTGCAAAATGATCTGGTGGTAGATCACTAATTATCCATAAGTGGTGGTTCTAAGAGTCTTGTTAGTGATGTGAAGAATCCATAGATATGGTGGTGGTTCATTTTATCCTTTATCAAGGGTACATCGATCAATATATTTCTAGTATATATAACTACGGTCTATTAATGTATATTATCCTAGTAAACAAAAAGAGTAGTATTCTAATGGAAATTGAGTCAAATTATGTATTTATTTGTAGAGAGATCTTTGGATGATACTACATTAATGTCGACATTGATATAGTGTTCGTGGGCATGTTTGGGAGAATTATCTCTTAGTTATATTCTTAGATTGATAGAGAGATTATGGTATTTAAGTAGTTTTTGATCTAAAAGGTAAAAACAGTGGCGATAAAATTTTAAGATATATAAGGAAATGGAGGAGGTTTATACTATAAGTATGATAGAAATAAGGCAGAAAAATATATTAGATCAGAATTTTAGTCATTAAGATGTGTGATTTCTATGTTGCTGATGCTAGATAGATAATTATTTTAAATAGGTGAATCTCAATCATTAATTTCTTCTTGATTTCTATCTATATTGGTTATTTATGTTGAGTGATTGTTACAATTTTATTGATTGATTTCCTTACCATGAAGATAGAAGAGTATGTAAAAAAATTATAATATACAATATCGTTATGTGTAGGTATGGTAATATTTGGTATTTCCATGTTCTATAGATGTATAAACTTAATATCATTATTGGTATGGACAATTTGTTTTTTAGGTACTACTATAGGTGTAATTTTGTTTCTAGGAGGTGATTGTTATATCTTTTTCAGATATTTAGATTTATTGGTAGATGGGTTGGACTTACCCTTGGGTAGTAAAGATCCCTCACATTGAATATGTATTCGAAGGTGTTAGATACTATTTATAAAAATATTATTCATTTTACTTCAAATAATTGGTCAATTTGGGGACATGTTCCCTAAGGAATCCTCAATGATATCTATAGATAAAAATAAGATATTTTTTATTATTCAATTAATGGAGAGTAGCCCAAAACAATTCTCTTATGTAATATGGATCAAAAAAAATATCTGATTTAAATTCCTATTTTAGGAATCTCTTGGTAAAGTTTTATATATATATATATATATATATATTTCATGGGGGAATCTATTATTTTCGACGATGGAGGAATGAATGCTTATTCATATATGGATAGTGAAAAAATTAATAAGTTGAATATTTAGAATTATTTGGTTCCCATTATATATGACTTATTTATTATAAAAAATGTTCTTAATGGTTCTCAAAGATAAATAAGAAATCTGAATATCACTATATTTGAATAAGTGATGAAGATATACAAAAGAAAAATTTCTTATGGAGGTATGATTTGTATGATTTCTACTTATATCATTTGGGGTAATGAATTTATAAATTGTGATTATATATTTAATATAACATATATTCCACCCATATTTTTATTTTGTTATGGTGGGGTACATTAATTAAATATTAGTTTACTCTCAATATCAAATGATGAATGAGAGTCACCATGAGTAAATGTTAGCTACACTACATGAGCATAAGATATATACAATGCTATATAAATTCCACATTTTTATCTAATGGTTTATTTTTTTGGCTATGTGGTTTCTAATGAAGGAACCTAAACTGATAATGAGAATGTGTGTGTTGTTACATATTGTGATGCTTCTAAAAATCTCATTTATTTTCATAGTTTCTTTTGTCTAGAATAAACATCCATATATTTATTAAAGAAATTCATAGATAAAAGTTATTATTTATTCCTTGACTAGAAAATATTATAGGGTTTAATGTTTTTGTCAGTATGATTTATAATTTTAGCAGTTGATGGGTCGGTTGGATACTACATTGATAATGACATTTATTGGTCTAGGTAAGATTTAAGTAGTTCACTATGACATCATGTGATTGGAGATAGTGGTTATATTTATATAGAGTGACCAGGTAGTGTATTATGGGGATTATAAGAGAAGGATAAATGAGAATAACTACATTACACGTGATCATGTGTTGGTAGTGATCGTACATGATCTAGATTGTTGAATACATAATCTATTTTGTGGTAAATTTCCCATAAAACTAATTTTAAAATCATAAATATATTTTTTTACATAAGGAATTAAATATTTAGATGATGAGGATTTTTTATTATATGTAGTCATTTTTTGAACTTTTTAAGAATTATGTAATGGGAATGTTGTGTTAGACACTTTGAGTTGGAAGTCCCATACGTCGATTGCTCGAGACGTAAAAGTGGAATAATAGTTTATGGGACTTCTCTTAGAGATAAATTTGGATATCGTTAAGGAGTAGTGTAAGGTGGTTCTAATAAAACATAATGTGACATATACTATGATGTAAATGGTAAATGAACATTAGTTGGATAACCATGAATGCATCATGGTGTATCACTACTATTATTTTTTGGAGGGTTGTCCCGATTTGGAATAGGATTTAGAGTCATTTTTATATGTGTATTTAGAGTTGGTGATAAAAATAAACATATGAGAGGATGTGATATGAGAGTTTCAATCTTAGTGATGAGATATTTTTCCACTTCCACAAATATGTATTAAAATGAAATGATATTGTAATGGTTGTGAAGTATGGATAAATATATAGTATGATGCATATCAAGGTGAATCAATTATTAGAATTTGGAGGAAATGTAATTGAGGATGGTGGGTATGACGTAGTCATTTTCTATTACTATGTTTATGTTGGATGAGGTAATGATGAATTTATTACCTTTTTTACTATGATATTCAATATCTTGAGATGGAATCTTTTTCATCAACTAACTAAAATATGTATATAACTCTTTACTAATATGGGAGACTCAATAAATTAATTATCTAGGAATGTTAAATATTAAAGAGATTCTATGATTATATAATGTATCAATAAAATATATTTTCATTCATATATTTATTAAATCACATGATCAATGGAAATGTCCAGTGTTTATTAAATCGTTTTTAATAAATTATATATTAATTTTTGAAAAAAAGATTATTTAAATTTCAATTCACTTTATTAAAATGTAGTTATATAACCTCATTTATGAGTTCATTCATTCTCATGTGGGATAATGAGTGGGATTAGATCATATATGATAGTATTGGGATTTCTAATGTCATAAACTATGTGAGTAAGGTGTGATTTAACCTGATTTTATAGAAATTTTATTCTTCTATTATAAGAATGTAGTGTAGGATATTTTTAATATTGATGTAAATTGAAGCTTGGAATTATAGAAATATGACACCTTTGTGTCAACCATAATATCGACATTAGGGATATTTAGGGTATGAAAGGTATGAGGTTCCTCAGGAGACCTTGATGGATCAGCAAAACATTGTGGGATTGTTTTCCTATAATATAGCCATTTGATAATAATATTCCTATGGGTGAGGCCACAATAATCATTTTCATCAATTATTTTATGTTGTTGCATCCACCAATTTACATGTACAATATTCTTCCATACAATATAAATAAGTGGATGTATTTTATCAATGATATATTTTATATTATCATTATATGTAATTACATAAAATAGAGTTTAAAATATTTTATGGGAGGGTTAATGCAATTATTGTGGTAGTATTCCTTATTCCGTACCATAAAAGGATAACTGGATAACTTGGTACCGTTTTCATAATGAGTATTAAAAATAGTCTTAAAATGAGACATTAAACCCTAATAAGCACCATATGATTATAGATATCTTTTAGGGGTATCTGATTGTGATAGATTATTCTACGAGATTTATATCTGCATTATTAGGTTTTTTATGGATCGGGGTTTGTATGAGTCCCCGGATTCTCATTGGTTTGATATTGAGTTGACTTCCATGACACAATATTATGTGATATTTTTCCCTTAAAATATATATTGAGGTGGATAACATGGTGGTGAGGTCTAAAAACAACCTATTTAGAGGATTTAGAGCAAGTATTCCCTCTTTAATAGGACGATCTAGTGGTCTGTTATTAGGAATCTTGAAATAGTGGTTTAAGGTGTCACACAAGAGTAGTATGTAAGGAATTTTCCTGGTTGGATGATCATTTTTACCTCAATAAGGGAGATCTAAAACAATATGTTTCTAGTGTTCCAGAATGGGGAATATTCAATTGTAATTATTAGTGATTTGAGAATATATAATATAAATATAAATATGGGGACTGTTCAATGATTCTGACGAGAGATACTTGGGGTTGAAACTTGATAGACAGAAGATTATGGACTTGTTTTATGGTAATGTTAGTGAGGATCCCATTTTGAAAAAGTATTTCTTTAACATGATATTTTAGGGATAGAGGTAATCAAAGATTCTATTTGTTACATCAAAAGTGTTTAGGTTTATAATATAAATAAGGCAATAGACCAGGTTCATGCTAGGTTTATATTATTTACCAGTAACTGATATATACTGTAAAAAACTATTCATCTATATAATGTTTTATTTATGTTAATTTAAGGTTGTATTTGGAGGATCATACTCATTTATTTATATTCTATAGAAATGTGTATTAGGAATTTGTGTTCAGTGAATATTATTGTTACCATAGACAAACACACATTTGGGGAAGTGGTTTGAAATGAAAATGGTTGTATAATTTTATTTATTATAATATATTTCAATATGTATCTCAGGGATTTGTTTTTCCAGATATGACCAATAATAACATCATAATTAGGATGGGATGGTTTGTTTATTTTTAGAAACATGTGGATTACTACTGGTTGGTCATATTGTTCACTTCCTTGGGATATAATTTTATAAATTCGTTGGAGAGTATTATGAAAATGAATGTTTCGAAGGACCTATCCTTAGATATTTGGGGGTAATATTTTAGAGATGTTTGTTGTGGTGTTGGGTTTAGTGTAATAAGTATAGATTATTATTTTCCCTCTATTCATTTATTAGTTTAAGGAAATGTTTCTATGGTTTTTATTTTGGTTAAATTCAAATAAAATATATTTATATGTGGAACCATTATCAACTCTTCTATAATATATTTATATAGTGGAGAAAAGATAATTATATTTTCATTTAGTGAAACATATGGTTGATGGATTTTTACAAAAAAATATATTTTTTAGGAGTAATTGTGTTATTTTTTAATAATGTGGTTAGAATATTTAATTTATATATTTTTTTCCTTTTATAAAAATAATTTAATTGTACAAAATCATTATTATTTCCCTATGATTGAAGATTTTTTATTTGAATTGTTAGGTTTTCAAGGTCGTTTTAAGATTGATCTAAGACCATTGTATCCTAAAAATCAAATGAAGTAAAAATGATATTCCAAATATATGATTTAGAATTATGTATGGGATGCATGTGTGTTTATTTATGTCATTTATAGTGGAGAAATTATCAAAAAAATAAATATTTTAGAAATTAAATATTATACCTATATTAAAATTTGTTCATGGAAGTGTTCATCGAATACATGTTAATGTAATAACATTGATGAAGAGGTAATTAAAGGTACCTAGATATTGTGTTAGTTATATTTTATGAGAATTTGTTCTATATAAATCCATTGAAATGTTACATGTAGAATATATTAGAATTTTTTTTGGAACCATGATGTATGATTCAAGAATCATATTAGATCATAAGAAGGTGACGACAGTGTCAAATTGGAAAAATCTAAACAATGTGTTTAAGGATCATGGTTTAATTAGCCTCATAGTAACTAAGATATATTTATTCAATATTTTTCTTGGGTAGTAATTATAATGACTTACATGACTATAAATGGAGTTAGGATTTAGTTCTATGATCATTGTGACTCTAATTTTCTGGAGAAAATTGTATGTTGAGTTCATCCCTGGTATTCAAAATACCTTGGTTGATTAATATGTACATAGTATGTTTTGAAACCTTACACATGATTCTCGGTCGTGCCTTTTTTAAAGTTGAAAAATTATTGTCTTATGGGTCCTAGATACTGATGTCACATGGGAAGAACTACCATAGGAATAATCATCAGTTGGTGGTTGTTGTAGATGCCTTGATTTTTTTGGAACATGATCTATTTGGAAATAGATTTTCTCATTCATGTAATAATAATATTTAAGTAAATATTTTCTGAAATAAGAACATGAATATCAATAAAATTAACTGTTTTGAATACATAAATTTATTTAATTTTAAATTTATGAATAAATCTGGAAAATTAATGGTTGTGGAATATTCTATTAATCTAATTTCTAATATGTCAGTTTCTACGAGGAAAAGTTGGAACCACAGTTTAAAATTATTCTATTAAAGATAATATTTGATATTATTGAAGAGTAAGGTGATATATATTTGATTCTAATCAAATTGAATTTTACTGTAATGGAAAAAGTATTGGAATCTTTTGTGTATGTTCGTGATTGCATTGTGGTGTGTGAGGTCTCTAATAGTAAGGAGTTTTATCCTAATTTCACTCAATATAATGATACTTTTTTGTTGTTGAATGGATTTACTTATTTATATGATATAAGATATAAATGTTAGAGTCACTATTAGTAATTGGATATTATAGTAGTTAATAAATGACATAGCATGATTCGAAGACATGGTGCATGTGGTCATGTATTAGGTGATATATGTTAGGATTTTTGGGGGATCTTGTTACTTAAAACATGTTATGGGTTGGGTAAAATCAATTATTTTATAGGTTAATTATAGTTCAATTTATTAATCTATCATTGTATCCAAATATGAGTTCGTAAAATCTTATTTCACTTTTTTATGGTGTTAATGAAATACTGTGTTTTTGATTTTTTTGTATTTTTTATTGTTAATTGATATGGTGAGAAATATATTGAAATTATTAATGATGAATAGTAATTTGGTGTGTTGTATTTATACTTGTAATGTTATCCTATTAATTTATATTATTTTTCCTTCTTTTTCTCATTAACAAATGATTGAGTAGATCTTAAACTGTTTCACCTCTCACCCTTGGTTGAATGGTTATAGTGAGAATTGAATTTACATTACCCATTACATAGTAAAAATTTATTTATATATGAGGTAATGGTAAAAAATTAACTCTGAAGATACTCAAAAATCATCTATTTAGATCACTCCCTCTAAATTAAATTAAGTGAAATGAATTCTCCTTCCACATGTGCATGAAAGTACCATGATCATCACCACTCATCATAGAATATTACTCTATTAATTTCCCAGAACTGCGATAAGATATATTATGGATCATGGACCAAGGAAATAAACAATAAAGTGTCTTAACATAAACACAAACACATTGAAAAAATAAAACTAATAATAAATATCAAAATTATTTAATCAAGTAAAATAGTTTTTTATTCGATGAAGAGTGATGGACCAAGCATTATAAAGGGTTATCATTCCTTTATCCTATCACCCTGAGATTATCCGTCAATTACAGTCATGATGGATATAATGGAGAATAATAATATATTTCTAAATAAAATAAAATAGTAAATAAAATAAAATATGAAAAAAAATCATTATCCTGTTCTCTATGAGATGTCCACAAGCCAAATATATAGCCTACACTGCCATCTTCCTTGTATTCCTTTTATAGACATGAAAATTCATTCTCTATCTGGTAGGTCAATCCTCAAGGATCCAACCTTTTTAGAATTATTTTAAATTATATTTTCTTTAAATATATTTATATTTCTATCATTATTTTTTTATCCTAAATTACACATATTCTTACCATAGTTCATGATCTAGGTATCTTATTCATTTAATGATCCATGAGACATCAACAGAATGGTTACTTGAAGACAGGTGTAGAACCACAAAACCACATATTAATCGTGATGTTATCAATATCTGTATTTTTATATTATTTCATCCCAAATAAAATCTCGACATTTTGAAATTTAAATTATCAAAATAATAGAAAAATAATATAATATGATGTAGAAATGTCATACAGGTAGAAAAAACTCCCAAAATGTATGAATTTGGCCTTTGATAGATTTAGGATTTCTCTAAAATCATATTGCATATATAATTAAAATTTTCATAGATGAAATCTATTACACATAGATGTAATTTCGTGCAACCTGTTTTATATTTATTACATGAAGGATAATAATATTGTGTATAAATTAAATTTTCTGTGTTTCAATAAGTTTTCCTTTCATAAATTTCCACACAATTTAATATCATCTAGTCGGTCAAAATATCACACACATACGTAAATAGACATACAAGAAACAAAAATATAAATCTATAAAAGAAGGTTTCATATGAATATGAATTTTATATTTACCAATTTTTGATGACTACAATTTTATAATGAATTTTTGAATTTTCTAAGAAACAGATAAAATGTACTATGAAGGTGTAATATGAAAATTTCCATAGCTATATTTTTTGACTCTAGAATAGTTTTTCTATAATGAACATAAACTTCTTGAAAACAAATTAGGGCCTTCAAAATAACCTCCTATTATACTATAATAAAATTTAAGCACCCGAAATTATGCTTGGTATTTAGTTTGAAAACTAAAAAAATAAATAAATAATCAAAAATCATGTTTTAATCAATTTAACAATTAAATTCTAGATTATTCCTTAACTATATAAATTTCATATTTATATAAAAATTGACCAAAATGGTGGGATTAAAATCATTATAACACCATTTAATATTTCAGAAAATATTTCCTCTTCAATTCACCAACACATAACACATGGAAAAGTAGACAAGTATACAACAATAAGATTACCTATAAAAAATTCAAACACTGGCTAATGTGAGTTATTTACTTCAAAACCATTATACTCATGTTATCACTCCTCCATAAATCTATTATTTTATGTATCTCTATTACATATATTCAAATAATTTCTAAATCCTTTCTCATTTAATTCACACTTCTTCTAACCATTAAATAAATATTTCAATCAACACTCTAGTATGAATTTTTAGATAAATTTTTCACATTACAAGATAATAAATGGGTCACCTTTTTAAGAATGAATTTAGTTATATCCAACAAATTAGTAATGTACTTATGAATACCATGAGATATTTTTGTGATTGTTTTGTGGGTTAAGGGATTTTCAGTTCTAATGGGAAAATTTTGAGGTGGTGCTGTAGTTTTTCCTATACATTGAAATATAAATCAATAATTCAGTTTACATCACAAATGAATTAATACCTCTCATTCTATTCCATAGATAAATATTTAGTCCCTTGAAATCTGAAAGCATCGACCTCACATTTGGAATTTTAGTACTAGTAAATATTCTCAAACATTGATTCCTTCAGTGGGTTTTTCTCAATTTATTGATTTTTTAATTTGATTATGCACTTTAAAGGCAGAGAGGCGCATTGAATTTATATCTAGCAGGTGTGTGGTATATCATTTCCAATATTAGAAAGTATATTCTTTTCATTTTAATGTATCCTAGGGCCTTCCTTTTATTGAAAAACATATTTAAATATGTCTTGTGAATAACATATGATAATAGATTTCAATTCAAGTTACTCTTCAAAATTCTCTCCAACTTCATGTTCAATCTAATTTCAATAAATTTATCTAAAAAATATATATTCATATTATATTTCCCTTTGTTATATTTTTTTATCTTAATTTTAAAAATTTAATTTTCTATTGAATTTAATTTCAATAGGGAATGAAAATAAGTTTTTACTTCAAAGAGTGTTGTACTTCCATTAGTAGATTTTTATTATGTATAGATAATTATTACATTCCTAGATACATAATTTTTCTCAAAAAATTGAGGCAAAAATTTCTAGAACATATTCCCCATAGTTGAAATGGGTTACACAAATAGATCAAACTGACTCAAATTCTCCCTTCCTCTACACTTGATTTCATCATTGATTAAACCAAATCTGATAATAAATTGTAGATAAGGATTCGTAACTTATAATGGGGATTCAAAATAAGCTCATACATGATTATTAATCGATAAAAGGTAAAATTTAGTGGTAGTATATAATTGAAAGTCCATTTAACATTTCATGTTAAAATATAAAATAACTCCACGATCATGTATTAAAAAATCATAAATTCCCCAATGTTTTGACAATATTGCATAGAATGTTGTACTTCCTCAAACATACCATTGTTCTCTTATTCAAAATTTCATTATAATCCACTTTTCTATGATGACAAAATGGTGTTATATATTTCCTGGAATGACATTAAAAAATTAGTGGGACATAAATGAATTTCTGTCATAAAAAATTTGAAAACAAAACATTTTATTACTCAATTATGTTTATTGAATCGTCCAAATAACATTATAACCATTATAATATACCCAATGGATGTAAAGGGATTACCAATTATGCCTCAAAAGTTTCAAGAACACATTAAATATGAAAAATTCAAAAAAAAATTGAACGTAAAAATATTCTAATTCCTAAAATACAATGTTATCATCCCCCATATTTAAATGATGTTGAATTATTAATTATTTATAATAGATTAATCATTAAAAAAGTATATTATTGGAAACATGGAAATCAATAAAGTTTTATCAAGAGGTAAAATATATTCAGTCTTCATTGAGAGATTGGTTATAGGAGTGTCATCTCTCTAATTGGTTCTTTGGTAATTCTTCCATTGTATTTATTCACCTTCTTCCCATTAAATGTAAATGGCTTATCATATCTTTCTCTCAAAACATGTAATGAACTAAAAGTATAAACATGAGTAAATATAAATGTATCTTTACATACATAGTTATTTTTACTTACCATAAACTTGAATATTCATTGGTAAAGAAACAATGGGTCCCATATAAGGTATTATTTTTGTTGAATCAATTTTTCATGAGCCACTCTTTCCATTTAATTTGGTTGTATATATTTCTCCAAAATTACTTATTTTCTTTATTTGAAACTTCTTCTTGTACATTTGTCTGTGGGTGGAAGGGTTTTTATATCGGATGAAACAATCTATAGTTCTTAATGAAATCCATCATGCACATATTGTAAAATTGGAACCTATAGTCACAGATAGTTGATTTTTTCAACTAAAACCCCATAAAATATGTTAGTACTAACAAAATCACACTCATATATGGCATTATAACCCTTGGTGTCTCTGAATTCTACTCATTTGGAAACATAATCATCTAAAATAATGATTTATGATTTTCCAAAATGTGGTAAAGGTTATCATAATGTCTATTCCACATACATAGAATATTTTATAAAAATTTGTTGGTTCTTGGGGAATTTCATATTAAGTTGAAATTTTTTAATAAAATTTTAATCCACTAATTTTTTGTCTTGATTCATGTGAGTATTTAAATATATTTGGATAATAAATCCATGGTTTTAAAATATTACTTGTTTTTATATTATATGAAAATTGTCTTATAAATGATAGAGTGTGAAAAAAAGTTAAAAAAATATTGTATTCCACTTACAGGTAAACATCCCATTATTACTTTATCATTACAGATTTTCAACATTTATGGACCTTCCCAAATTAGAACGTCAGATTTCGATTTAAGTAATGGAATTTAAAGGTGATTTATATGAAAAAGAATCTTGGTAGTTACAAATTTTTATGTAAACATACTAGGGAACTGAAATTTTAAAAAAGTATAGCTTTACTCCTAGAACATGATAATTTACTGGTTCATTTCCTAGAAATTAAACTTCTAAAATATATGATATCCAACTATAGTTATCCACCACTTGGTTATTAGTTAATTTCTCATCTTTTATCTGTTATAAATGATACTAATGTAGAATTATCCATTGGACTATCCTCTATTTGGATTTAGAATTATTTTTCAAGTACATAGGAGCTAGATGATTCGAACATATTATAACATTAGTTCATATCATGAAAGATATAAATTTATCTAATGAAAATTTTTCTATAAAAAATTATGTCTTTTATGGATGTTTCATTTAGTAAGATTTCATTAAGTTTACTTGATACCTATATAATAGATTTAGATTTTCCTTCACTATTTTGTAATAGGAATACAACCATAGATTGTTTTTTTGAATTACTATGTAGATCAAATTGGTTCTCTCAATTTTTTTTCTTCATCACTGGTGGTTTAAATAATATATTATTTAACACATAAAAAAATTCCCTACACTCAACATTAAAATAATTTTTATATATCATCAAATTTTACCAAAAAATAATGATATAAATTTTATTAATTTCATTTATTAATTTCTTATAAAATCATTCTTTTCAAATAAATAATCTAACATGTTTCACACAAATTTGGTGTGGAAAATAATATATCTAGTTACTTTTTCATTTATTTACCACATTTCCTTTTTATGAAATGACATTCCCAAAGACTATTAAAAATTCAACCATTGAATGTAACTTTTCTAAATATGGAAATAGTTAATTTCCAAACATTTTTTCTAAAAAAATATACATTTTTCCAACAATGGTTAAATGAATAACCAAAAAAATAAAATATTCTTAAAATAACTTATGAAATTATTCAATATGAACAATAAATATACTTTCTAATAACATATAAAATGTAAATTGGGAACTAAAATAGAAAAATATCATTTATCTATAAGAAAAATTAACATAGGGACGTGTGAATTTATTCTTCTTCTGATCCTCTAGAGCAAATGAAACCTAAAAGCAACCTATAAAATCATCTTAGAAATAGTACAGAGTTCAGACTGATAATATCTCCTGAATCTTCTCATTAAATACGAATGAAAAATGGTCTTTACTATGGATATTATTTATCTTATTATTGTCTATAAGCACTCTAAATCGAGTTTAAATTATCATTGGGATTAATATATTATGATAATTCTTCATAAAGGACAATCCTATTTTCTTGGGAAATACAAGAATGGGGCTGACACATTTTGAGTCACTAATGAGGTAGATGATGTATAACTCTAAAATATTTTCTATTTAATTCTTAGTGACATCCATAATGGTTGGATTTAACGATGTTTTAAAGTTCCTAACAAATCTATAGCTTTATTTAAGATATTTTTTTAAAATTTATATTTTTGAATTAATGTTTAGAATATCACCAAAAAATTCTTATGATAGTTTGAAAATTAGATTTCAATAGATTAGTGAATTTATTTTCTTGAATCGTGGTCATTGTATTAGAAATAAACATTGGTATCTTCTCCCCTTCAATATGGTGTACATGTTTAAATTTTATTGTTAAGGGTTTATGTTTTTGTTTGGTTCAAATCTAATGATGAAATTATATTTGGGATCCCCATTTACTAATAATTAATATAAAAAATGATTAAATATTATCCTATAATTTACGTATTAAAATATAATCCAAAAAAAATTTACCTCTTCCCCCAATATGAAGAAACATATTCCCTAGAATTTTAGAAAACATCATTTTCCATTTAATGTTAATGAATCTAATTTTTTTATATAGATAATAATCTATCCAATATAATAGAATCATCACATGGGTTTTTTTACTTATTCTTATAATGTTTAATAATTTAATATTATCTTGTTGGGTGCCTCATTGAGTCAACAATGTTTATCAGGAATGTGTTTTCCAAAAACTCTATAATGACGGTTCTTTCATGTACTTTTATGATTTTTTGGTCGTATTCAGGTATGGAATCCCAAAAATTATGAGTGAGTGGGATATTTACCTATCTTCATAAATATTTAACATAATAATTTAACTTAAAATATCTTGTATTTAACTACAAAAAAACATATTTGAAGCCTTCTATTAGAAAATCTGTGGATAATTTTTGGAATTTTATGCCACCATTATTGTGGGTTTTAATTCTCCCAAATAAAAGGATACAAATATAGAGTGTATAACAACATCAATGGATTCAATTTTATCAAATAAAGCATCATAGAAAATCATGGAATCAATATTTTATGGGATAGAAACTATCCTTGGATCTTGTCATTTTTTTTGGAATTTTAAATGATACTAATGTTGAGACACTTCTTCCAAAATTAATTCATCCATTAAATTTAATATTACTATTATTTATGAAAATTACTATAAAAAATTGCCATACATGGGTATTTTACTGAGAGCTTCGTGAAGGGGTATATGGATCTCTATTTTCATAAATGCTTCTTAAATTTCATTATGATGTATTTTAAATTGAATTTACTTTTAATAAATAATTTTAAATAATTATGAAAGTGGAATGTATTTAATATCCCATTGATTCTTTTGTAATGTAATTTCTTATATCTTTTTATTTCATCTTGTCTTCTCTTTTTCCTATTTATTCTCTTCATATTTTCTCTCTTCTTATTATGGATGGTTTTCAACAATCTACTTATAGTTCTCAAAATTTTATGGTTTTTTTAATCATGTTATAGTTTCTTCTACTTAAGATTAGGTGAATATGGTGGAGTGATATCTTTTCCAACTATTTTTGTAATTATAATCACATTACCTCCATTTTTCAAGACAAATTAGGATAGAAATTTCCCTGATATTTGTTGATATAATCTCTACAAGATTTTTGTTTATTTGCATAGTAGTACTATATATTTCTTATTATTATAAAAAATATGTGCTTATTTTTTGTTATAAATATATTTGTTAAGTATTGTATATGTGATCAAATAATTTCTTCATTTATATGAGAGTGGTTGATATGATGGTTTGTTATTAGGATTCTTGAATGGTTTTTTGAAATATAGTGTGTTCTATCATGGTTTTACTTATTTCCCAACAAATTTTGGGTTTATAAATTTTATATCCATTCCTAGTTATATTATGTGAATTTCATTAGCCTAAAGGTTGTTTTACTTCTCTTCATACCATGTATTTCATCACACCACTCAAGAAAATTGGTTGGAGATAAACATAAACTGTATTTCTTGTCATTTGTTTCTTGTTTATGTGTCAATTTTGAAGCTATTTGTATCTCACTATTTTTATGTCGTTGAGTTATTATCCAATCAATGGATATGAATTAGAAGTTATCAACTCATGGATACCGTTCATGCTTATACCTTTTGTGCCTACTTTTTGTTACTTTTGGGAAATTTTTTCAATGATTAATTTCATTTCATATAGTGATTTGCATATGAGAGATCCTCCAGATGTGGCATTAAAAAAATTTATACAACTATTAATATGGATTTTATAAAAGTATTAAAAATTTGTTTTCATTTATATAATTATGTGGTAAAATGGATCATAGGTTCGTAAATCTATCCTAATAGTCAATGAGTCTCACCAAACACTTGTCTTAATGAACAAAGATCCTTCCAAATTGTATAGATCCCAGAGGTAGTAAAAAATCCCCACCAAAAGAGTATATATATTTCACCCCATTAATTTATTCATCAAAGTTGATGTCTGTATAACCATTATGAAATTTATATAATTCAATTTAAAATTGCAATACCCCTTACATCAGTTGTTATTTAACCTCTACTCTTGTATTTAAGGTAGAGAACACAAATATAAATTAATTGATGTATTTTGATTACCTATAAGATAATTAAAATTTTGTAATAGATGAATTAAACTAGGTTTTAGTTTATAATAATTTATAAGGTCATACATGGAAATTTTATTATGGTTTTTATGAATTAGGTTGATTAAGGATCTCTACGAGTCTAGTTGTGATTTCCATACATGGTATCCTGATTATGTTAGACAATGTTGTTTCAATGAGTCTCCAAGAGAAATATATAAAACAACTAATGATATTAAAAGTTTCTTAGTGTATTTTGTAAGGTTATTTTTATCTATGGTTTGGAAGGGTAAAGTTATTCTAATTAAGATCTAGTAATACAAAATAAAGGAAGGATTTAAGAACTCCCTTTCTAATAAAACACCTTGTTTTGACACATAAAATCCATTATGATTTGTGGGGAAAAAGTAATTTGTTTAATGTTGTTATAATAGAGGTTCTATTATTTTATCATGGGAGAAAAAAATAAGTCCTCAAATTTATATGGGGTTATATAAGGGTTTTTTTTAATTTTTATGACATACGAATGCTAAATAAAATATTATAAAATTTATTGAAAACAATAATAAAAAATTGTGAAATTGTAATTATTTTCTTTCCACATGTAACACTATATTAGTATATTAAATTATAGGCTCTTCTCTATATGGTCGAATGATGAATTAAAGGATCTGCATCACCTTCACCCATGAACCTTGGTTGAATGGAAATGGAGAGAATCATCATGGCACAATCCTTTTCTCGACATACCCTTAAAAGATTTGTAGAAACTGAAAAAAACTCCCACCTTACTCAGGAATCATTTAACCAGGTCTAGTGCTCTCAAAAAGACCAAGAGAAACAACGTCACCTTTACACATGCAAGAAATATCTACGAACATCACCACTGGACTATAAATAATCCATTATATATAGAATAAAACAAAATAAATATACATCATGGTTTATAGAGAAAAAAATTATATTATTAATACAAACATGATAAAATTATAGATTAAAAAATATTACTCAATAACAAAACCAATTCCTCAAAATATAAAGAGTTTTATTCATTATAGTGTAAATATTCAGGCCTCACAAAAGGTTATCTTTCCCATTCCCAATCACATAGTTTTTAATTTAAATTCTTTTAATAAATTGCTCGTTATTTTTTATGTAATTTAGAAAACATAAAAACTATGTTAATGACAAATGTGTTTCTTGATTTAATTAATTTTTATATGTGTTAAATTTATATTATGTAAATATTTTAAATAATTTAAATTGGATTATATAGTGTTGATATTTTATTATAATATCATATATCTAATTTAAAATTTCATGTACTAAATAATATTAAGTATTTCATATTATAAGTAGATATAAAGTGGTTATATCCAATATAATTGAATATCCATATTGTTTAGTTTAACTATAAAATGTTTATAGTAATATTTTATTTATGAATAGTTCAAAACAGATTATCTCATGATTATATATATAAATTTTTATTTATTTAAAAGTTATTTCAGGATTTATTCTTGTATATAAATTGATTATGGAATATGAATAATCTGTATGATTTATTTATATGATAATTTTCTTATAGGACACAGATCCATTCATTATATTCTAGGAGTAACTCCCTAAAATATAGTATGTAATCTTCATAATCCTAGGTTAATTTAGATTTATAAGATTAGGAATAATTTTTAAATATAATTTTCAAATATTAGGTGTTAGAGATATAATGAGTTTAATTCCCTATTGAGTAAAGTACCCTTAGGGAGAGAGACTTGGGGTTGGACTAACTATTCGTTTGGAGGCTTAATCCATGTTCAATAAAGGTGATTGGATGGTTCCCATTCACAATAAGCTTACACATTTTGAGATTATCAATCTCATATAACTATTTTCTTTTACATAGAATGTCCTTATAAACTATTCATAAATTTCATTTGGATATATATGAATATTAATGTTGTATATTTTTGGGTAAATAATATTGACTCATGGGTTTCTTAAAAGATACACATTAATGTGGTGTCGACACATTAATGTGGTGTATGGAATACAGATTCCACAAATAAATCGTTAAATGAATGAAAACACAAATGAATAAAAATAAGAATAAAAATATATCAAAATATACAATATTTTTTATTTTAATATTTATATTATGTGTATTAAATTAAATACTTTTTTTGAAAAAACACCTCTTGTACTAACAATCAAATTCCTTCTAAATAATAACTTATAATGATCTCGATCATCTAGCTTGGTTAGAAATTCAATATCTATTTCCCATTGAATATTTTTTGTATTTGAAAACGTAATAGGTTGACTATATTATCTAATGGGTATGTTATTTCATAGATGGGTTCCCCTAGATTTTCTTATGTTAGCCTGTTCATTACATTTTCTTTGGGTTACACTAGATTGGTTACGCTAATAGGATTAGGTTACCAAAGAAATATAGTTTAGAATTATTCATATGATGAATATAGAAACATTGTTGTCCACTCAACTATTTATGAGTCAAAAAAATTGTGACTAGCATGATTCCATACAAAAATAGCTATGTAGTGTGATAAATTCCATATAAGACTCATTTCTTACCAAAATATGGATCTTGGTTCACTAAATTCATATGATATATGTTGAAATCATTTTTAATAGAATATTATTTATTTTAATCCCTTATTGAAAATATATAAAAAATAAGACTCACAAACTAAAATGTAATTATTATATATTATTGTTTACTTCCTTATAATCATATTGAGATCAATTATAGATATTCCCTAAAAATAGTTAGAGACTAATATCTAGTTTGGGAAGAGTTTTCATTTACAAAAATTATAATTATTTGAATTTTAATATTATAAAAATTAATTTCATGATGTTTGACTCGTAGTTATTAGATAACTATTTTTACTAATACATTTGTGATGTAAAAAACATGATGATAAAAGAAAATTGGAAGTGGGTTAAATAGATATTTTCTGTAAAAACTACGAAAGATTTGATTCATTAGTGGTTTTCAAAATAACATGACATTAAAAAGTGGATTAATCCATGAATGGGAAATATATTTTTATGTTGTATCAAAAAATATAAATTTAATTTCAATATCTTTTTTAGAAAAGATGGGATTTGTATGCACTATTATGAGAATGTATTATTCTACATATAAGAATCAATGTTTTTATGGGATTATGACTATCAAAAACAATTTATGTATTCTAGGCCTAGAAAATAATTTTTATAAAATTTAGTGTATTATGTCCTTGGCCTATGCTTTTCCCATCAACCATGGATATTGTCACCTCAGACATATAAATAGTAAATTCTTATAAATAATCCATAAATATGGAATAACTATATTATTTTATTATGAATAATTAGATACATGGGCATATTTTTTATTTGAAAAAATTAAAACATATGCCTTTAGAAGAAATAGTGACAGATCATTCTTATTGTTTTATATCATATATAGTTATGATTGTAGACCAATTAGCACAAAAATGTGGTGGATTTATGTATTTACTTACCTTTTTTATTAATATAATTGATATGTATGAATATTTATGATTAGACAAAATTATGTGATTTAATTAAATTTAAAAATAAGATCATGATGAAGTACATTTTCAATTGGGGAAAATTTATAAAATTATTTGATAAAATTGGAGTGGTTTTTACCTTATAAATGGAATTCATAGATCTTATAAGATCTTTTGGAATCATTTTACAACCCACTCATCAAAGAACGCCACAAAATAATAGTGTGTCTACATGGATTAATAAATTATTGAACAAGTTTGTATTGTTGATGAGTCTACATTATCATCTTAATACATTTTGGGCTTATACTATAAAGACTATTTTATTATTAAAAAACAAAATTTCATTAAAGGCATTTTTAATGAAAACATACAATATATAGTATGAGAAACATAACATTTTTTATTTTATAAATTTTTATGTTCGTAGAGAACCTATAAAATGATTCGATTTCCATTAGCTTGTCACTAAGGTAGAAAATTATTATTTATTAGTTATCCTATAGAAACTAAGTGTTATTATTTCTATAACCCAACTAAACAATAAGATTTTATAACATGAATGGGTGTTTTAGTTCAAAAATAATATATTATTTGAGGATTCGGTGGGATGAAAGTTGAACATAGGGATTTTAATGACCAAGAAATAGAAATTATAACTTATATGGAGGTTGACTTAATTTCATAAATAGTTTGGGAACAAAAATAGACTCAATTTACACGAGAACCATCATGGTAAAGTAAGAATAACTATGATCTCAATTGATATGGATTTCTCATGCTCAATTTAACTAATGTATCCTTTATAATAAATGAAACTAATACCTACAATGAGTCCACTAAGAGTTATACTTTTGATAAATGGTTAAAATCCAAATAATCTGAAATGGACACCATGTACACATACCAAGATAGAAACATAGTATATGTAAAAAATGGGGTAATACACAAAGCGTGTAAGTTGGTTTATCATATGGAAAACACATGAGTAGTACAGTTCATAACTATAAATAATTTATAGTGAAGAAAGATTCTAAATAAATTTATGGTATTGACAATGAAGAAAAATTTCCCATAATAATGATGATTAATTCGTTACATATTTTATTATACATAATAGATTATTATGATTATAAGAAACTTCAATTGGATTTCTAAATGTATTTCCACAATGAGAATTTTTAAGTATATTTATATGATACAAATTAATGGTCTTTATGTTGAAAATTGGTCTAATAAGGTATACAAGTAGTAATAGCCCATTTATGGATTGAAATGTGATTCTCAAAGTTGAAATATCCAGTTTTATTATATAATCAATAAGATTGGATTTATAAATAGTGTGTATGATTAATTTTTTTATTATCATATTGGTGGGAATATTTTTGTGTTTATAATGTTGAATGATGCTGATATATTAATCATTGAAAAATATTTCATGATTCTTCACTATTTGAAGATGTGGTTATGAAAATTATACATAATGAATGTCATGGGTGTAACAACTTACAAAATTAGCATGAGGATCTATGGAGATAGATTAAGTGGTTTCCTTAAACTCATCTAGGACACATACATTTACAAAATATTAAATAGGATTAGCCTGGATAACTCCCAAATGGGTTCATTACCAATGTTATGTGGCATGAATATTGGGAATTTTCTAGATAATTCTAATAATTTTGGAAAGGACATAACAAAATCCTTATGAATCTGAAATATGTTCTATCTTGTATACAATATTTTTTACTCGGCCAAAATTCATCCCTGTTTTTAAAATAACAAGTATATTCTAATACAATCTTGGTTATAGTCATTGGATTATTATGAATAACATCCAAAAGTACTTAATAAGAACTAATGATATGTTCATAATATATAGAGAATTTAATATTTATAGAACCATCCATAAACATTACATATTAAATTTAAATTACACTAAAATTAAATTTTTACATTCCCAAATATCTTTTAGGTTTAGTGTTCCGGTAAATTAGGTTATAACACTTACATAAAAAACCATATTTTACATGGTTTAAAATTTTTATTGATATCCATTTTCCACAAAATATAAAACATTAAAAATAAAAAATGTTTTATTTTCATTAAGAAACAATAGGACTTAATATTAACTTCTTATTTTTCTTTATCAATCCTTAATTATCTATGAAAACCATTTTAATACCATGATATTAGAATAAAAATTTTAGTAATTGATATAAGGAAAAGAGATATATTAGTCTAGTGAATAATATGAAAAACTATGAAAAAAATTTCATTAAAACCCCATTTATCTAAAAATATAATCATTTTTAATTTAAAAGTAACAATATCATTCCTTTTTATCTCAATTCATTTCTACTAAAACTCATTAGTGTGAACTGAAAAGACATATGGGTGTCTTTGGACAACATCATCTGAAAACCATTACAATTGGAATAAATATATAGTCATATTCAAATATATATATATATATATCTTAATAACATAGTCATTACCCAATGAATTATATTTTTATCTAATTTCACCCATCGTATAATCCATTACGGGGTCACCCGGTTCCATTTGAGCACACCCATCATATAAACTATATCGGGCTCACCCATGAGAAATAATGGGGTGAAACCCTTCATAAATAATTTCCAAGGAAAATTCCTTAATAAAACCCATATAAAACAATCTTACCCATGATTAAAATATTTTCGAATTCAATATTCTCTTTATTCTAAACACTCTATTTTTAATACCAGAACCCCCAAAAAATAGAAAGATGGTCATTATTTATAAATGATAAGAAATCATGTAGAGGAATAAAAAATAAAAATACTATTTATATTGGATATAAAATACCTCTCTCCATATATGTTAACATATAAAATTAATTTTTTATACAGATCCCATCATTTTGTAAAAAAAATTCCATTTGAAACCCATTTAAATAAGTCAATGAAAGTAATTTATAGGAATATAAAAACTATTCACAAAATGAAGAAACCATTTTCGTTATAAATTACTTTGAAAAAATATAATGGATAAACCAATGTATTAAGGAATAATGATAATGGAAAATTAATTTCATTCCATATATGTAGAAATATACATTTTGTTTTACCTTTGTAAAAAAAGTCGAATGTGGATCATTAAATGAGAGGTTTTAAATGAAATTCACTTACCTTGAGTTCAAATCATCACATGCATTATTTATCTTCTATAATAAAAATCTTCTGTTAATTTTTTACCTTCCAAATAACTATTTCCATGTTCATTATTGATGAATTTCATTTACTACCATGTTATATTCAATTAAATAATCAATTAAATTCATGTTAGGTGTTTTGATAATATTTGATTTATAAGTCAAAAATGTCTTTTTTAAGATTAATATGGTCAAATAGGTCATTATTATATCATACAATGAATAATAATAAGGAAAAAAATATTCTTATTATAATTCATTTATAATTTTTAATCCAACAATCAAATATGGTTATATAAAATAAACTACATTACAATCATAGAAATGGTAGGTTATAGATACACTAGAGTAACGTTTCCATTATTAAACGATCATTATGTAAAAAGTGTATGTAATATTTTATCTATAAAAAATAATCCTAACAACATAAATATCATATTATTAGATTAAATGTACTTATATATCATCTACATGTTGTGGTGTTGAAAATAGAATCACATATCTTTATATAGGTGGTAGTCCACACATATGACTGAATGAAATTATTGTTTTTTAGTTAATGGAAATGTAAGAGTTAAATGATATATAATATTTTCATAATTAAACATATGAAATAAATATTATATTTAAACATAAATCCATCATTTTAATCAATACATTATATATGGTAATGAAAAAATTATTACATTGGTTCGTGGGGCGGCAGTCTGGATATACATGAACGATGGTTTCATTTTATATATGATATAATATTAGATACATATACGTTATGATATTAAAATAATAATGACTTAGTATATTTAGGATAATAGTCTTATTATTTTATCATAGTTGTAGAATATTTGTAGGAGTTAAAGGAAAACATAAAACTTAAATGCACGATTAAATATGATACCCAGTTTTTGAACAAATTCATGTTATTAACACCTGATGAATATTAAAGATTGATTTATATCATAAAAAATACCTCAAAAGTTATGGGATATATTATTTAAATTTATTTGGGTATGTATTTTATGAATAAATGGGCATTTATCTGTGAATATATGTGAAGAAGTGGTATGATTTAGTAAGAGAATTGAGGGGTGGTCTTGGAATTCCTCAAAATATTAAATTAATATAAATTAATTTTTGATTCAAAAAAAATAAAAACTAGTTTAATTCAGAAATAGGATGTATATGGGTCTAAAGAATCTTTTTAAATAAATTTTTATGATTTTATATCATATTTTATATCATTTTCATTTGTATTTAACCCCTCCTTAACTCCTTTTACTCTTACCATGCAAATACAGATTTTTACTCTATGAAGGTTAATATATTTAATATGAATTTGAAGCATCCCATAAATGGAATATTATAGATATTATAAATTATATAATAGTCACTTGAATGAATATATTATTTTCATGTTATTTATAACATTTTATAAGATATTATTTATTATAATATATCTTTAATGAAAATTTTTAGAACTATTCATTACATTGATTTTAATAACATCATAAAAAAAGTAAAATTCAAAAAAAAATTTATAAATCCCAAATATATTATAGTAATTTATAAAAAAATTATATTAATTATTTAAAACAAATTTTCTTTATAAAATTTTAATATAATTAATATTATTTTCTATTAATTGAATAACTATTACATCAGAGTTATGTTAAAGTTTTTGGTAATTATTTCTTCACTAAAAATTAAAAATAAATTACCACCATGAATATAAATATCTTATATTTAATATAATTATATATAAATGGACAAATGATATGGTTTAAAATTGTCAAAAACTATTATAGTTCTTAAAAACAAGAGTGTGAAATTTTTTAATTTTCATTAAATGAAATGTTATGAAGGTTATTATAACACATGAATAGAAAAAAATTCAAATTACCAAATAATGGATGATTATTGATGAAATATAATAATAAAGTAAACATAAGGAAATATTTAGGGTCATTTAATTATCTTAATCATATTATTTTATATAGTAATTACCTTCTTTACCCTTTACCCATGTATCAAAAAATATTCATATTCAAATTCATTTTTAAATAAAAGAAATAGAGAATATTTTAAAAAAATTATCCACTAATTGTAATTCAGGAATCCATTTTTGAAAATTCAATACACATAAATTTCAAATTTTAATTTAAAAAACAATCGAAAAAACACAATAAAAATGGGTTTTCAGATAAATGGCCTATTAAAATATAAAATGTTTTTATACTAAATTCTAAAATAAAAGAACATTAAAAACATAATTGGATTATTATATATTATATTTTTGTAATTAAATTTTAACAATAATCCAAAATATAATTTTACTTTGTAAATACAGTAGTTGAAAATAAAGTTTTCAATAAAAAATAATATTTTTTACTATTCATAGGAAAATAAATATTTTCAGAATAACCAAAAAATTTAGCATAATATAATTTTAAAAAACTAAATTAAAAGAATAAAATTATTTTTTCAAATATATTTTCTAAAATATAAAAAACCTAATATTAATATTTACTTATAAAAAATAAGAAAGTTCTTTTTTAAAGAAAACACAATTTTGAAAAATAAAATATGTACTAATAATTGAGTTTTTATTTAAAATAAAAAAAAATAATATAATGTAAATAAATAAGAACATTATATATATTTCATAATTAGTTTAATAATATTCATTCCTTCCAATTTAACAATAATGTTTTACCTGTCACATTTGAATAATCTTAATTCATCATTCATTTTAAATCAGTGTGGTGTATATTGTATGTTATAAAACATAACCATTATTCAAAAAAAAGATTTTCATATTATAGGATGATATCTATGTAAGTGGTTACACATACGATGCTTCCTAATATGATAGATATTATATAATATCCCATGATAGTTTCATTTTTTCCCTAACCAATATATATGTCACTTGGAAGACCTAGGCAAAAATATTCCAAAGAGAACATGAAAATATATTATTAATATATTGTCACATATAATTATTTGAATAATTATTTTTATATCATAACGTTAAGATATGAAAAATAGGTGGTTCTTTACATTCAAGTACTAAAAATGATATATTGATAGAATAATAGAGTTGTCTCTTAGGATAAGGAACCTCTATATCAATAAAGGATAAAACACTACCTTAAATAATAAAATATCATATATGATATTATTGAGAGGGTGGTGTAAGAATATATTGGGTGGATACAAAGGAAAATGTATCAGATCTATTGATGAATCCATTACCACAACAACAACATGAGGGTCATGTTATGTCTTTTGGAATTATATACTTGAGATATTGATGTAATGGATATATATTAGATCTTGATTTTAGAATAAAGGTATTATCCATATATAATTCGTTCATCTATAATGATATTTATTTGACATGAACGATACAATGATTATATCCCCAAAAAGGTTAAATTTTAGTTTTATCTATTCAATGATCATCATGGTGTATTATGGTATGGGTTTATATGTTAATATTTGTATTAATAAAATATTTTTCTCATTTAAAATGATGATATATAAGAGATGAAAAATAGATTAATGAGTTAATTAGATGAGACTTATTAATTAGATTGACATGTTAACGTATACCATATTGAGTGTTATATAGTCATAAATATATATAATGGCGAATAATTATAATATATTCTTGTTACAATAGTTTGAACAAATACCATCATGAGAACCTTAATAATTATATATTTTTCTTATGTATGTAAAAAAGTGACTTAGCAACCAGGGGTGTTTTGGTACATTTCTAATCATGTATTCATTTGGAGAACAATAAATTTTTGATTTATCTAATTGCAATACGAGTTAATAAATAATGAACCAAATTGAATTAAAATGAGGAATTTCTTAGACATTATTATTTGTGTCATTTAATATGTGTTCAGATACTTGGATGAGTTATATGTGATGTAATCATTAATTAGATGAATTACATGGGAGGTATTCATCATCATGCTCAATTTATTTTGGAGAATCAAGAAAATTTGAGATGGCCTATATTAGATTGAAATGTTCTATGTCTAGTGGTAGCTCGCTGTCTTGAAAAAATATATCATGTATGTGTATGTTATATATATATATATGATACATCATTTGGATGAAATTTTTTCATATGGATATGAGTATGATTAATATTGATCACACCATACCCCTTAGTATCTTGAGTAGCATTTATTCATTTCTAGATGCCATTATTTTCATAAATCTATAAAATATAGATTTCTTATTTCTTTCAATTCTATTAAGGTATGTAGGGTAACACTGACAGACCTTTGAATTAATATTGGGATTTAGATAACGATATTTTTATAAATATAAATAGAATTCAATGAAAATGTATCTACAAGGTGTTTTGGATGGATTCAAAAAGCCTTTTTGAGTATTTCATGATGTATTATAGCATGTTGTGTGACTGAATCTTCAACTTATAAACAGTGTTAGGTGAATACAAATTCTGAAACAATTTCATCTATTATAATACATTATGAATAGACTAACCATATTTCACTCCTCAAATGAATTCAATGAATACATATAATCGGAATAATGGTATATTAATACATTGAATAGGGGTGATATGTTTCACTTAATGTAATATGTTCATGATGGAAATATAATGTTATGAGATCCCTCCCCTTGGGTACGAAATATTTCATGCAAGACTCATGATATTATCATCCTCCTAATATTCGATTTATCACAAGTGAATGTGTCAGGACACCTTATATATTTATGGATCGTCAAGAATAATTATTTCATAATTTGTATAATGTAATACCATTAGAGGTATTAAACATTCATCTACTACTATAAATGGTCATCATAAAGTGTAAAACTAGATTAAAATAATTAATACACATCACTTTATGTACACTTATTAGTTTTCTTTATTCCCATTAAATATTTAATTTATCAACATAAATCAAGAAAATAGACTAATTTTATATTGTCATACTCAAAATTATGAAACATTAAAACCCATCAATATTATTCTAATTAATTAACAAAAAAACCATTAATAAATATTTTATATGTAAGGGATCCATATAGACCACCATAGAGTATCCCGACATTATTTGAGAAGTGTGAGGGTGTCAATAAACATATAACCATAATAGAATTTTGGTATCATGTCCATATTCATCTCCATCAGCCAAATAACCCATAATAATATAGAAAAAAACTTATGGGAATTACATCCCGATTATGAATTCAAATAAGTGGACATTGAATCTTGTGATATCATCATTTTCATAATTAGGTATTACATCCTGATAAGAAAGTCATAGTTGAGGTAATTGTGTCCCAATATCAATTTTCTAATAGAAAGCATTGTTTCCTAGACCACTATCATATGAGCAAGGATAATGTCCCAACTACAACAACAATATACGGTATTAAATCCCTAGCAACAACACTAGAATGAGTGGGAAGGGAATCCATAGTATTGGTCATAACATAATGCAGTGACTCACATCCCATCTGATAAATAAAATGGTTCTTAAGGAAACACATCCCCTTCATTGGAATTATCACATAACTATAAAAACATCCCTTTTACATAGATTATAGAATGTAAATAAGAAAAGGATACTATTTCACTATATGAAAAGGTTTATTCATAAATGGGTTTTTAAACACTATTAAATGCTTTATTATTATTATTATTTTATCAATGGTTTTAGAAAACCATTAAAAATTGACGAATTTTTAATAAATAATAACCATTTTGAGGCGAGATCATAGTAGTGGTTCAAAAATTCACTAAATCGCAAATGTTTTATTTTTTTTATTTAATTTTATCAATGGTTTTTGAGAAATCTCCCCCGATTCAATAAAATTTATTAAAAAATACTGTTAAATTATTGATAATTAATAATTAATTAATAATTTTATTCTTATTAATAATTATTTATTATTTTTTATTTGTTATTGATAATAATTTAGTCTTTATTAATGATAATAAGTTCTAATTTATTATTTATAATTTTAGTTAATTTTTAATATTAAATTATTTATTGGTAATTATTTATATTTATTATTTTATAATTGATTAAAAACTAAATTAATATTTATTTATTAATTATTAAATATATACATATGTGTATATTTACAGATAAACACACACTAACACACACCCATATACATATATGTATATATATTGATAATGCGGTCGAAACATCCTCACATAAATAATGTTCTAAGAGAAGTTTAAAATTAGGCGTCATCTTAAAATGATAATAAATTTTGATCAGGGATTTTGTTTTTGTTTTGTGACCTTTCAAAATAATGATTATGAAAATAACTATTATTATATTTGATAAAAATTTGGTAAAAATTAATAATAAAGAATATATTAATGTTCTAAGAGGAATCAAAAATAAAACATCAACTTCAAACAAACATTACTTTTTGTTCCGTTGTGTATTTAGACACAACGATTAGTCAAATCCAATATTAAAAAAAATCAAATATGACATTAAGGTAACCGATTAACCCATTTTTAATTTATCAAAAGTGGCCTATAAGGTCTCTAAAATGGAGTTGAAATATATGGATCCCAAATTTTAGATCATTTGTTTGTATTTCAATATTTTTTAACAGGGGAATATTTTTTTGGTTGGTGGGTGACTTTATTATTTTTGATAACATTATTAATGACATGAAGGTGTTTAAATTGTACAGTTCTGACCTATTTTAGTGATTCACTTTTCTGATATGGCTTATGCACTAGTGATTTTATTAGCTTGTTTAATCACATATACTTCTCTCATGGGAATGACAAGGCTTGAAATTTTATGGAATTTATGGTTAAAACATAGTGTTCATAAACATTCCATATAGTGGGAAGTTAAAGGTTATGAATTGAGCATATTTTTGTGTGTGCGTGTATTTATATATATTTGTATGCATGAGTGTGTGTGTCAATTTATATATGTTTATTTATATATTTTAATGTGTTTATGTATGTCTATGGGTCCATATATATATATATTATCTAATTACATATATGTGTATGTATTTATAAATATTTTATGTAAATTTGATTATATTCACACATATTTATATGTATGGGTGTATATATATATATATTTATGTGTTTACATATATACATACATATTTTTTATTTAATTATATATATATATATGTGGATTTTTATATATTTATCTATATTTATTTATAATTATACATATTTATATATATTCATATGTATTTATGTATATTTACAAATATAAATTTATGTGTATTTATTTTTATTTAGTTATATTATTATATATTATATGGGTGTGTGAATATATACACATATTTATATATATACATTTTATACATGTATATATATCAATAAAATTATATTTAAGAATATATATATTTCTATATATATGTGTGTCTGTGTTTGTCTTTATTTATAATTTATATATATATCTTTAATCATTTAACATTCTATATGTTTATTTATATTTATATATATTTATGAATATATATGTTTATCTATATATATTTATATATCCTATTTGGGTATGTATTTATATATATTTAATTATATTTCATAACATATACATATGTATTTGTATTTGTTTATATATATTTCTGCCTATTTATATATATTAATAAATATTTACAGTTTTTTATATGAATTTATGTTTATATATATTTCTATAAATTATGTTTGTGTGTGTGTATATATATATTAATTTCAATATCGATTTCATTATATATATATATATATTTATAAACTATTTTATTTAATGATATATATGTTATTGTATATTGATTGAAGTAGATTTAAGAAACTTTAATTATATTTATGTACATTTATATATATTTATATATTTTATGTTTGTATATATATACATACATTTATGTGTGTGTGTGTGTATATATATTAATACCTATTTTTAATTATGAATAATTATATATACATATATATATATGTGTGTGTATTTATATAAATTTTTATAGATTTATTTGTATTTATATATATTTAGTGTATATATATATTCATATATTTAGGAATTTATATATGAATATATTTATAACAATTTATATGTCATTATATTCTTACAAGTATTTAATTATAATTTTTAAATAAATATATATGCACTAATATATGTATTTATCTCTCCCTCTCTCTATGTGTATATATATGTATATATAATGTATTTTTAATCACTACATGAAGGCTTGGTCAAATAAAAAAGAGGGTAGGGGTTCAACTCCAATCCTACACACATATATGCTTAATTATTCGTGGTGAAATGTGTAAATAAATAAAAAAATAATTATTAATAAAAAAATATCATTGACTTGACTTGAAAGTTAAAATTTTTATTTCAATTAGTAATCTCAATACAAGGAAAGAAGTCACAGGGGTCGAAAGTAATGCAACCCCAAAGCATCATCTATGACAATCTTCAAACCCTCAGTAGGAAATGTCCCCAAAGATGATAAAGAATAAAAAGTACTGTTTGATTTTGTTGTAGACGCCATGAAGTCCGCCACTATGTTTCCCTCCCTCCAGGTATGAGAGGACGCAATGCACGCCCCAATAAAAGCCTAGTAGCGCTTGACTGTATAAATAATGCACCATGGTATCTTGCTTTTATTTTTCAGCACATTGAACAACACCAATGAATCAGTTTCCACCGAAGAAACCACCATATTCCTACTCACACGCAGCTGCAACCCTACTTCCATAGCCCGGGATTCTGCCTGAATAGCATCACCTCCCCCAAACAAAGCACAAAACGCTGCATGTACAGACCCAGTTTGATCCCGCACGATGCCCCCTCCCCGCATATCCCCTCCGATCAGCGAGCCATCAACATTGAGCTTCAATCCCTGTAGTGGTGCCCGCCACCTCACCCACTACCCAAGTCCAAGAGAGCCAGCCCGACGATCCTCAGCGCACCCAGCAGCAATGGCGCGTAAGGAGGGGGCCGACTTGCAGTCTGGGCACAGCCTAAGCAGGTCCATCACAGTGTTTTTAACACTAAAAAATATCATTTAATAATGAAAATAAAAACATGTACTAGTAAATAAATTAAGAAAAATCACTAGTAATTATTTTTAAAAAACATTCCAATAAAATTTAAAAACAGAAATTCATCGCCAATAAATAAAATAATTGTAAAAAAACATCAACAAAATGATTCAAATTTTTTTCTTAAATGTTTCATGAATGAATCCCTAGAACATGAATTCACTGTGGATTAAAGAATCCTTATACACCAACAAGCATCCCATAAAAGACATTTTTTGTATAGTGTTTCCTTCAATATCCATTCCATATGTGCATTATGTCTCATGTCCCAATGGGAAACACATCCCACTATAATGGTCATAATGTCTTTAATCGTCAACTTATAAAATAATGGTAATAGTGTCCCTCAATAACATAAACTGAGTAAAATGGGAACTTCCTCCCATACCATATCCAATAACATAATTGGCATGTCATCCCACACCAAAGGCATCATCGATACAACATGGCATTTCATCTTGTGGTGTCACAACATATGTGAAGGATAAATTTCATTCAATACAATAAGAATGTCAAAGTGATTTTTTAGCCTATCAAAACGTATATGTATTTCAGATAATTAGATTAACATCCTTGATCACATTATTATATTCCATATGGTAAATGAGTCTCATACCAAACATATAACATCACATCGGGATTATTTATTCATCACATAGGTTTCATCAATACATGTGGTATTGTCACCCCTAACTATTTGCAATATCATATGTAATGGGAAGGTCATCCCACATATGAATGAACACCTTAAGTAGGGGGAATATCATGAACTTAATAAAAATAATAATGTAATTGACAAAACACCCCACAATATAATAAAAAACATATAATTTTATAATTAACAAAATAAAAAAGAGCTATATACAAATGGAATTTCTACATTGGAATAATATCTAACTATGTTTACTCCTAATCACAAAATGTCCTCCTAAACTAAACAAATATCCATATCAAAAATTGAGGTATAACATAATCAGTTACTACAATATTGAACATGGTGGAACAATCACCTCGTACAAGAGTCATAAAATCAAAAATAGATAACAATGAAAAGCTATTGTTCCATAGGGGTTAAGTGTCAAGATGAACTCACATAATTCACAAATATCCTACTCAATGGTGTCTAAGGGAACCTATTCTAGGGACTCTATAATATTTCAGAACAAGGATACATTGTTATTAGTTTCAAATGACATAATTACCAATTCATTAATTTCCACCCCATTGACCTCGGTTAATATGGAATCAAGAAAATAAAATAGAATTTAAATCGTAGCCCAAAAAGCACATTCTCACTCTCATGTAGTAAAATAAAACATTCCATTTAATTGTTCATGCTCTATAAATTACACACCTCCACAATGTATTGGATAACTAAGGGAACCAAATCAAGACCCTAGGTGTTATAATAAAAAACAGGGAAGCCTCCAATGATTCTTGAGTGTATAGCTTAGCCCACATAAATCCAGGACCATGACTGTCAAATGTCAAGGAATAATGACATAGTGACTAAAGGGTTCATCATAGCCCTGTATATCCTTACACAGCTCATATGAGTGAAAGAAGAATAATTTAATTTCTTTATAGCTCTATTTCACATGTGCAACGATCATGTGTATCACACATTTCTTGAAACATCCATAAACTAATAAGAATATTTAGGGACCAGCTACTTATAATGGAGTCACCCCTTAAGTTACTCTTGGAAATAATCTCTTAAGATCACCCAAGTTGGTAACATCTATTAATCATATCCACATGGACCTAGTTTTATTAAAAATACATTTTATTTAATTATAAAATAATTATAATTAATTAAAATAATAAATCCACATCAACATGTCTACTCTTAAACAATGAATAACTTATTTGTTGACATATATTCACAAAAATATAAACTAATGGTATATATATCACCTCAATGAACATTCGAGAGCTCACTTCCATAAAAAACATCCCTAACTAAATCAATGATAATTTAAATTCATTTTTTGAAAACCCTATAAAGAATATGGTTGTGTATTTCCTCTTAAAAATTGTAAAACCTCAGGTGTTCATCCTTTTAACCCTCATCTATCCATATCACAAAAATCTTTATCACTTTATTCTGATTCCATCATTCACTAGTGGAATGTTTACCAAACCCTAGATCTAATCCACTAAAAAGAGCAAACAAGAAGGAAGGAGTGTGGGGAAGTGTAAACTGATTAAATCTCCCAATTTTAGGAGGAAATCACCTACTTTTTTAGGATAAATGGATATTAATGGGATATGGGAAGAAAGAGAATAATATTGCTCCCTCCCTTATCTTGGTCAACTAAATACAATGAAGCTATATTGGGATTTTAAATTTTAAACTCCAATTAATTATTTTTTCTCTCACATTAGATAACTGTCCTTAGTAAAATTGGGTATCTAGTTATCAATTATCATCCACCCAATTATCTATCAGGTAATTGATGAAAATAAAGGGCCATCTGGTTTCCCCATGTATGGAAAATGTCTCTTTACACCTCAAATGGGTACCCAATTCCACCCATCCAGGTTCTTGGTGTGTCACTATATCCACGGGCTAGTATTAATCAATCTCATAAACCCTCAATGATTTCTATTATCCTCTATAATCTATGATACCCCCTAAAAAACGTTCCCTTTTTCACTTATAATATATTTTAAAAGTTTAATTATTAATATGATTCCAGAACATTAAAAAACCCAACTTAGTGCCCACAAGAGCTCGACTTTTTTCTAACTCCACCAATATACTATAATGTGGGTAATTACAACCATTGATTATAACACTTATTTTATCTATGAAGTTTCCCCAAGAATCTACTATAAACCACATCCGTCACTAGAACACAATTAATGGTATATATTAACATCTTATAAAGGATATGATCACATTATAACCTCCTCCAAACTAGAGAATATACCTGAAAACATATATTCCTCTTGATGTGGTCCACCAAACATGTTAATCCTTCATTAAAAAAATAATTTAAATCCTTATCCAATCCATAGTACTCAATCACATTTGAAATACTCTTGATTTTAGCCCACTACTCTTTGTAACTCAAAAAACCCAAAAAACCATAAAGGATTTTTAACGAGCATAATAACAATTATTATAATCTATTGAATCAATTTAAACACCTTTATAATGATCTTCATGAAATATATTTTAAAAATAATATAAAAATAAGTAAAAAAACAACTATAAATTTCATTCCTTTCACAGAATATAATATTTGACAACTATAAACACTATCATATGCGTTTGATAATGACTACCAAGGGAAGCCAAAATACATCCAGTCTTTGTAGTTTATCCATGGGTTTCTTCATAGTCATATATCGTATGGATATTATATATCCTTCCCACATGGAATACTAAATCCTATAATACAAAGTAGATGTAATAAAGAGATATTAAAATGAGGGAGATTTTCATCCAACCATTACGTGATAATCTATAAATACAACCACTATATGTTTGAATTATTCATAAGCAACTCGGATGATCCTTATATTGTTGAATTTACTCATGCATTATAAAAACATGTGTAAATTCTTATACAACCAGTTCATGTTTAATATATATGAATTATATTTATCCAAAAAATTTCATTTCATGAAACGCTTCATTAAATTATAGCTACCTAGAATAATGACTCAAAAGATAATTAGTTATTATCTTATCACAAAACAAACATGAATCATGAAATGACATACCCATTATACATTAAAATATTAATTTACATGAAATTAAAGATATCTTACATATATCATATAGATACTAGTATTTAGGGAATATATATTCCAATTTTACCTTTTAATAAAGCCTAAAAGAATCTGTTTCTTTTCAAATTATATTATATCATATACAATAACATGTGAAATCATATCCAAATCTCCATTGATGATCTTCCAAAATATTCTTGGAAGATTATAGTTAATATTAGCATATATAATTTAATATGTAATTACTCATGAAAAATTATCTAAAACCCCATATTATAAATGATGAATAGTTTTAGAGCATCTCTAGGAGTTATGTTCTATCCTTATTGACTCAACCAAAATGTGTGACCCCACGAGACTCTATAGAATTGAAAATAAATTTTAATCCCTTTATCCATAAATGTAATAAAATAGTTCTTCTCAGAAAAGATTCAATTATACTCAATCTGTAAATTGATTGGGTATGATATATATCTGACACATGTAACTTTATTACATTTTCTATTAGTTGATATAACATAAAAATGTTTATTATAATAGTTTTAATTTTTCCAAGACATCAAGTGTTGATATGGAATGGATTTGGTCAATACAATATTTCCTAATCATATTCTATTGATTATCAGAGGAGGAATTGATCTGATTGATGATTACATGACATGGGATTCATCTATATATAAATTCACTTCAAATATCCCATATATTGATTGATATATTACATCTTGGTATAGATTCTCACTGCCAAAATGTATCTTACTTGAGCTATTAATTTTATAATCATCATTTGAGAGGAAATCACATTTTGGGTAACCTTTAATTGACAACATCATTACTAACATACCCATCCACACCATATTTGTTATGTCAATAAATTGATTTTCATAAGTAGGGTATGAATTTATGAATGTTTTCATGCTAGGTATCACTTTAAGCTAATTTAATGGGGACTCAAATATGATTCATGCACCTCGAGTATAATAAAGATATTTATATGAGACTCTATGAGGTATACCAAGGGGTTCATCTAATGAAAATAATGAATCATATTCTTTTTTGTACCTCATATATATATTATATATCTCTATATTATAATACTATTCATGTTAACCATAAATTCTCATCATAAACTATAATACTTCTTGATAAACTTAAATTTGTGATAAAGTCAGTGTCAAAAATTTATAGGTTGGATATCATTTCACTTAAAGTGACTTATATCAATATATATATTTGTATACAATGTGGATGAATTATAAAATGTAGGTTTCCTTTATCAGGATTCATTTAAATATTCCTAAACTCTTTAATAATATATTTCTAAACCAACATAATCATTGATTTATCATGTCTTATACAATAAATTTATATATGAAGATTATTTTTTCCACACATTCTATGATTTTATAACAAATTACATCATTTGGTAGTTCATGTAACATCTACATGTGATGATGTAACAAAACCCACAAAATAAACATTCTAGTGAGAAAAAAATATGATTAAATCTTGTTTTAATAATAGTGACTCGTAGGAATCAAATTCAAAATTATTTATATACTTTAACATATTCATGCCTACTAAAATTAAAATATCAAATATATTGTTGTTGATTTTTTTATACTAATAACTCTATCTAATTTCATCATTATCATCCTTGGATCCATATTCCATCGCACTTTTACTTGAAATAATGTAACTACTCACAATATTGTTTTCCATCCCTCTTAAACACTGATGAGATAATGTGAAAACGTATATTAATATGATCAACATATGTAGCTTTCACATTTATTTTTTATCTATATGCCCTAAACACACTTATTATAAATTGATAACCACTATGTTATGATATCTAATTTAACTCTTTACATTTCATTTTTTCAGCATACCCAAAATCATTTTATGATTAATTGATAACCAATTTGTTATGGTAAATAATAGAACTCCTTATATTTCTTTTTACTCAAATAACCTAAACAATTTAAAATGTAAAATGTAATGAAATTTTCGTTTTAACTAGTAAAATCCATCAAGAAATGGTCTCTTTAACTATTCCTAATAACTAAATATTACTTTTTAAATTTTTATTTATCATCACATATCATAAAATTTTAGGATATAATTTAATAACCTATATTGTTTGATATTGGAATAATCCTATAGTAAATAATGATATTCACATTCTAAATCGTAACTAAATATAATACTATATATTTTTATTTTCTATCACATATCCTAAATATTTTATGATATTATATTGAAATCATTATTACATGAGTTTGGTTTAATCCTATATTTTTTAGCTTTGAACATGTATATGTCCATTCATTCTACAAAAATCCTCTTATAGATCATATTATTTTTAGAATATCTTACTATGATAAAAATAATTTATTATGTCAATAAATAATATTTATTTTCTTTTTTATGGAATGAGTTGAAAGATTATTTATTTTTTCCATATGTTCTGTTATATTTTTAATTTATTTTTTCCTTTAAGAATAATCCTTTATAAAAATATACTACTGGTTGGTAGTGTGAACACCTTCACTCGTATTTTTTAAAAAAAATAGATAAATAGTTTTATCGAGGATAAACACTATATCCTATATAAAGACTTTTACCTATATCTTCTTTTATGAACATGTTATAGAACCTGATGAATTATCAGCCATGTGTATATAATTATTAATTTCATGTTGTTCATAAAAACTCATGTTTATGAAAAATATTATCTTATCATAAAATTGAATTGAGATGATGATACACATATTTTTTAGATTAATTTGAGATTGATAAATTCATTTTCATTCAATTCAACAATATAGTAATTATATACATTTTACAATGAATATAAACTACAGGATCAATAAATTCTCTCATTTATTTTTAACTATAGTATATTTTCAAAACATTATAAAATATATATCCGGTATCACATATCATTAAAAATAAAATAATTAATTTCAATAATATCTATGCATGATTAATACAGTATATGGAGTTTAAAAAACACCATCTGGTATATATTGGATAATCCAATCATTTTGAAATAATAATCTTTCTTCTTGAAAACCCTAAGTTTTAAAGACAATGATTGGATTCATGAAGAAAATTTTATAAACTATTCAATCAAATTTTCTTCATCTAGTCTTATCCTTTATCAAGTTGTACTTTTCATATAGTATTTTCGAATCTAGAAATTATATTCTTAGTAATTATATGCTCTCAAAACTAATAGAATATCTAATAAATAGTATTTTAATTCAATCATATTTTCATACCATTCCCATATATGATAAAGGGATATATTTTGTACATTGAACAGTCTAATTTTTTTTCCTCTTAAAGTATGTTATATAATTAAAAAATTGCAAACAATTTTTATATAAAACAATAATACCATTTAATTTAACAATGATTGCTTCCTTGAAATTTTAAAGCGCTAAATGAGATAATAATACCGATCTTATGGAAAGTTTATCAAATAATGATTTAAACATGTTATCAATGAAATAACTACAATGCACTAGGATTTGATAGGGAAATTCAAACTTTATTGTTTTCATTTTATAAAAATCAATATATTGAAAACCTTTAATGAATCACTCAATGATTCTATGAGCTCCAAGATACATTTATTGGAAAATTTTCATACCTGGTTACTCAAGAAAGAATTGATCTAACACATATAATTACCTTACAAAAATTTCTTAAATCACAAAACATCATTATAACTTTTGATAAGTTACTAGTCATAAGAGAGGGATACATTACGTCTGTCCTTATAATGGATGAATCAAATAAATTTTCATGATAGTGGTGATTATATTATCCACACTAACATATATTACTATATCATTATTGTGGATTATTAACCATTTAAGAAATATTTTTATTAAATGGTAACACACTATAATGAAGAACCCTTTTAAAATTAATCATACCAATTAGAGGGTTAAGATGCACATTTTACTATAAAATATTTATTCTTTCGCATTCAGATCCATACACGTCAATTGAGGTATGGAATCATACCAATAATATCATATATGACTCTTGCACAGTCGAGTGGGAGACTCTTGTTCCAACCCATAATATAGATGAACTCATATTTATTCCTTATGTAACAAAATACTTTGAGGTTCTCATGACTACTATTACCTAAGGAAAATAACAAAAAATGATAAAAAGGACAATTCTTGGGTATGCAGCTTTCACCAAATCTACCCATGGATGTTCTAGTGTCACATATTATTTTTTTACTTTCACACCATATTGAAGGTGCTCCCAACATTGGCATGACATATCCAGTTGGATGACTGAGGTCTTGAGAAGTGATTCATTGGAAGGAATATCACATTAAATATTTAAAGTGTATTTTAATATCCCCATATATCCTCATTATATTCTATTTTATGTTTTCAATATTCTTGTAATTTTTTTTTGAATCAAATTCTATCCCCCAAACCAATATGTTCAAACCTTATTGATGTGTGACTATTTACACAAGCCACAAACATGTGTTACTTAGTCAAAATTAAAATTCAATCATATTCAAACATATCCCAATACATCATATATACAAGGTACATGAACAAATAATCTAATGGAATACATATATATGATATTCAAAATCACCATAGGAGTAATCTTGGATAGATAGATAGTCAACCACATTCACCAGCCTAGACAAGGAATGATCCTCTAGGTTGGTTGGTAGTTTGACCCCAAGTCCCTCTACCTAGGGATACATTACTCAAGAAAGAATTAAATTCATCAAAAATATAAAACCAAATATTCATAAAATATATTCAATAAATAAATATAATTTAATTACATTAATAACAATCCTAGGTCAATATATATGGAAATATAAATCCATTTTCATATATAGTATGTAATGTAATCCTCAATATAGAACCAGTTTAACATTTAAACTAAATTATATATCTCTCAATATATAAATAGTGTATAACTATAATTAAAATATGGAATATCCTTTAAATAATAATATAATTAAAATTTATATACATGATAAAACCATTTATTAAAAAATCATAAATAAAATATAATTATAAAAAAAATTTAATAATATCATTACTCATTATGGATATTTAATAATTATGGTTATAACGTTTTTGTATTCATTAATAGATGAACTCTTTAATAGTCATCACTATATGAAATTATAATTTTAAATATATTATATTTTTTGAATTATGAATAACTTAAAATCTAATTATCTATTATATAAACTTTTTACAATATCTAAATATCATATATTTATTCATTTTTAATCCCTGATCATATATTTCATCAAAACACTTTTTAATGTGGCTTAAATAATACTAACTAAGGCCCCATATTATTTTTAACAATTCAAAATAACTAATTATGAAAAAATAATTATTTAAATATAATCCAAATTATATTTTAACAACACTTCACAATATATAACCCTTTTAAAAAATTTATATTAGGTTTTCTAAATAAAATATTTTGTTACTAGATCATAAGACATTACATGAAAATTGGTTAAAATATATTGAAAATTATAATAGTTAATATTTGGGGAAAAATGTTTCATAGTAATTTATTTATTTATTAATCTTTTATAATTAATTATATTGATTATAAATTCCTTACACATTATATATATCTATGATACCATTAAATATTATTTACAAATCCTTTATAAATAAATAAAACCATTTTTATTTTAAAATTAAATTTTTATAACTTTTACATTTACCCATATGTGGAATCCAAATTATATGCAAGGTTATACTTTGCCTACCCATACAGAAATCGTCTATGTAAGGGCTTATATCCATGAACCATACATATTAATTACTTCCAATGTGTATAATATATCTCTACATTATATGAAAACATCACATAATGGAAAGTATTGATGTAGATTATGTAAACCAGTAAAATAATGCATTAACTTTATATAAAAATATAAATATTTCTTTTTATCAAGGTAGATTTATGTAACCATAACATATGCCATTAAAATATAGAGTTATCATTACTTGAACTCCATTCTCTAAAATTAATCCCTTAGTTAACATAATGAACTAGATTTTCGTATAATTGTATGTTATACATTACCTTTATATAGCTCTTTTAAAAACAAAAATGCCTTTAGGTGTTTGAGTATGATCTACCATACCCTTACATAATACATATACACAAACCATTTACAAAAGGGTTACAATCTAAACTATAATTATGTTAACCCTTCAAAAAATTTAATGCATCTATTTTACTTTCATTCATAAGGTATTCAAGGGTGAAAATTACACAACAAATTCATTGCGTAAATGTAAATCATTTTTTAAAATAAATTTCCAGAACGAAAAATGGTGATCTAATTTTTTTCATATTGATTTAAAATAATTTTTTCATAGATCTAAATCATGGTAACATATTTTACCACTTATATGTTTTAAACAAATTAAATAATAGATATTTTGAGCAATAAAAATGATTTAAATCACATTCCTATGATATCCATTAAAAATTATATGAAACTCTAATAAATAGTAAGGACATAAAATTTTAAATGGAATACCATAAACAAAAAATTATTTGAACTATCATCAAATACCATCACACGGTTTTGATAACGATCACCAAGTATAGAAACAATATATTCCCTCCCCATAGTGTATCCATGGTTTTCATTTAAAACATTTATCATATTGATGGATTCTATCATTCATCCATGGGTTGTAAGAGTTTCTAATGAAATTTATAAGGATAAAGAGATATTTTGGTGATGGAGAGTTTATTCTAGGAATTATCTGATTATACACACCCAACTCCATCTTATAGAATTATAAGTTAAAATGCTCAAGGATGATCATTGGGTTTTTATATATACTATTTCATTATAAAATCATTAGAAAATATTTATAAAACCAATTCATGTATCATAAATATGAATATTATTTCTCCCAAAACATTCATCTCATTAAAATTTTAATTAAATGATAGCTACATAGAATAATGAATCGAATGATGGATATTGATTCGTAGGATACAAAAACAAACATTATGAAAATGAAATGCCTGTTAATCATAAAAATCACAATTTTCCTGAAAGATTAATATTGATTATATTTATCATATTCAAATGAGGCTTTAAGGAATTTATCATTGATCATAAGAATCATAGGGATAACAAATTCCAAAAACAAGACAATAATATCTAACCCATAATAATATTTTCCAATTCCATGTTATATGATGTTGTGCAACGAAAATTTCTGTTGTTGCTATAAACTAGACCATGACATGCATATAACTACACCCTAGTCCTTGAACCTATATTCATACAATAAAAAATAAATCAAATAATCATCCCCAATGTATTTTATAAGGTATCTCACTCCCCATGACTACTGAGAAGAATATAATTTTTCCTCTAAATTGTCAAATTAATAAATTTTATACCAATGAACCACAAAATTCACATACTTTACAAATAAAAAAAATTGACACGATCATATATTTTTCTTCACTAATGAGAAATTTATTAGAATCTTGGATTCAATATCGAATAGATAACCCCAACCACTACATGGTTAGGACCTCTCTATTTTCCTCAAACAACACATTCTATATACCACATTAACAAGGGATTCAATAAATAATATATATGTAGTGTCTCTACACTGTATAATTAAACCTTATTATTCATTGAATACCAACATCTCTATACCAAATAATCAGATTAACTTTTTTAATTACAAGACCACGCTTTCCACACTGAGATAGACCCTCCCTAAGAGCCTCGCCCAATGACCTATGACTTCATGCTACTCCACGAAACAAATACCCAAAATCACTATATATCATCCATGACATATGTTGTAATGATGGATATAGAACCCAAAAAATGATCTCTTTCAATGTCTTTTTGATCAATAATTCTATCATACTATGGAACCCTTCCATATCTATTAGTAGTCTCACAATTACAAGGCTACCTAAAATTCAACAAACGTAATTAAAACAACACCCAAAATAAAACTAATCATGTAAACTTCTCAAATCCTAAAAATCATTATAAATATATCTGTCAACTCACTGGTTCTTTCTTCATGAAAGTGGCCATATTTGAAAACCCAATATTGGTCAATAAATTACACAACTTCTAGTATTATCAACTTTAAATGGGAAAATGTGTCTTATGATTTTTGGTCTTCATCTTATACCCAATAAAATCCCCATGTGTGATCATCTTAAATTTTATTTGCATTACTAATCCTAGATATATGTAGATATTATGGAAAAAGAGACCTTGAACCATCACAACAAGCATACACCTCACAAGGTCTCATTCCCCGTATAGGTCACAACAGAATAAACAAAAATCCCTATTCAACTTAATCATAAAACACAAAGGCACAAAAAGAATCCTTATTCACTTTCATGGTCACCATGAAATAAACGAAAATTTACATTACATATAACACTGTGATATTATCTGAATTTTTTAAATAAATTAAATTAAATTTATATATTTTGTTACATGAAACATAGATTTTAGCTTGTGTTACACACAACACTGAGTTTTAATAAGATAAAGATATATTATAAGTATAATAATTTAAACATGATAATTATTACATGGATTCTATACATAGTGATATATACTGAAATAATTAATTTTGTATATGTTATATATTATTTTATTATATAAATAAAACATATTGATAATCAAATGCATAATTTTTGTAAAATCATTATATGTTTTGAAAATACTTTATTCAAATAACATATTTTTATATATTATTTTTCATCAATGATATAATTAATTTTTTAAACTTTTAGTAAATTAATTTTATAAAATAAAAACATTTTTGGAAATAATGATTTCAAAATTTTCATAAGGTTAATTTTGTTAGATTTTTCTTAGTAGTTTCATTTTTTGATAAAGAGAGAAAAATACTGATTTTTAATTGAAAAATGATTTTTAATTTAAATTTTTTGAAATGGTAAATTATATTTCTAATTGATTTAATGTAATATTATTTCAATTATATATATATATATATTAACCCAATTGACAAATATGTAATCAATTTTTATTGATTTTTGATGTAAAAATATTTCATAATTTTGAACAATTTTTTCTTTGAAAAACAATGTTCTCATCATGTATGTAGGGTTAATTTTATAAAAAACATTACAATTCAATATGTTGAATTAGAAAAAATTGGTTTAAAATTTAAAAAAAAATGTCTTATAAAAAGGTTAAATTAATATTTTACCGTAATGAAAACTAAAAAAAGAAAAAAAATATTTACCTTAGTAAAGGAAAAATGTGTTAACTGGGGGTTACGATTAAGGGTTAAAACGACAAAAAACATATATAAAATATAATTTTTGGAATATTTCAACCTTATGATGTTTATGTATCTTAAAATGCCAATTTTTAACCTTGTTTCATTTAAAAAATATGGGTATCCCTTATTCAATAAATTAAAATTGTGTCCCTTACCTCATTTATAAATTGCCACCCCATATCCTATATTCTTCACACCTTCAAACAATTTTGGATTAGAAAATACAATCACAAGCCACTCCAAAAAATTATCTCTTCTCTTCTTAGAAGCCTTATTTTGGGATGAAATCTAACCTAGGAATGATTTGGTGCAATCTAAAGGAATTTAACTGAGGAAGAGGTAGCAATCTTCATCTAGTGCTTTTATTTTATTTATTTATCAACCTCCTAGAATAATTATTAAAAAATTATAATATAATAAAACAATTAACTTAAATATAATTACATTTTTTATTGTTATTTTAAAAACCTAAAAATATCTCCTATTTGATCAAATGGGATAGAAAATAATCATTTGTGTCTACGATAGAGTACCGCCTCACAAACTGATATTATTTGTATTTCCATTACCACCTATAATGGATGGTTATAATTAAGGATTAGAAGAATAAATAATATAATTATATAACTTTTATTATTTTATATACATAATCACTCATGTTAATCAGAACATTACATTCTTTGCTAATACGATAATATCGTTCATTTGTACAATGGACTATTTCCTCACTTAGTGATGTGATTCATTCACTTTATACATTAAAGGTAATAAAGATGGTTTTAATGATACTTTGTTATATACATGACATATAAAATATTAATTTATTTAATATATTATTAACCTTTTTAAATTTATTTCTGTTAGCAAAATGGAGACAATATTTATGCATACGTATGGCCGACAATCTCTATGAATGTGTTATTTCATTTTCTATCAATAAAATTAAGGGATCAATCTAAATGAATATATACAGACTATATATATGATATTTATTTCATTGTTAATATTCAATAGATTATGGATCCATATAAAATCAATATAAATAAAAATACAAAAAATACAAACATACAAGAAAAACAATGTAGTTATGGCCCGAAAGGTGACATTAACATGGAATTGTTAATAAATGAGTAATAAATGGTCATATATAAATAATATATTGTTTGATAAATTTCATTAAGGTTATATGAATGATTTATAATAACTTATATTAATTGTATAAGAGTTATGAATGTTTAAAATGAATTTAAGACTTAAGGTAATGAATTTCCATCACCCTTTTTTCTTCTATGATACACATACCTTATTCAATACCTATTTAATTTTTGAGGTGTGTATACTAACCATGGATTTATTTTAAGAGGGTTCAATAGAAAATTATTTATATATAATTATTAATTTGAGTTTCTGTATTTCATGGAGTTTATGTTCAAAATGTTACTAAATTGGTAATGGATTTTTTTTCTTAATTTTCCTTATTTGAGACATATGATATGTTATGAACATATCACCCCATACTATGTGTATATAAAAAAATTTAAAATTTAATATATTTAATTTATTTATCCTTGTGATATTTTTTGTTAAATTTTATCTTATTCCATCATGGTTCCAATATTTCAATTTTGCCAAATTGTTAATGATTTTATGTTTCAATCTCACCATTTATTGGCATTATTTTTTATTATGATATGGATCATAAAACTTTATAAACGACATATCAAAAAAAATTATTATCATATTGTTATTCATGATATTTATATTACTATTTATCCACCCTATGGTACTTAAAATAATTGATAAAATGGTTTGATAAAATATGAATTTATATCTCTCATAATGCCTAAGAATATTTTCTTCATAGAACAATGTTTTCCAAAAAAAATCCAAAAATAGTTTTAGAATTCTAAAAATTATTTATTAAATAAATTTTTATCAATTTATTAATTTATAAAAACTAATGTAATCTTCACGTATTTTTTAAAATAATTCATGTTTTCCATTTATAGAAAAAGACAAATGAATCATTGTTTTTCAAAATTCATGAAAAGAATAGTATTTATTGATTAAATTACCAATCAATAATTCTAATATTCCTATACAAATTCTGAATTTTATTTTATATTGAAAATTTATCCCTCGTATTTTGAAAATTCATAGATTTTAAATAAATTATTTCAATGGAAAAATATATTTTGAAAAAATAATATTTTTCAATGTGGAATATATAATTCCCTAATGAAATTTTTTAATTTATTTTAATGATTTTTTTATATTTATTACTTTTAAATTTAAAATAAAATTATTTCCATACTGTTTTATAAATTTTTACTCTGAAAAATTTATTTTTAACAAATTTTTTTCATTCTCCAGAAACATTCCAAGGGATTTTTCTTTCAAAATAATTCTCTATATAAGAAGAAATCATTTGATTTGACTTATGATTTTCTGGAGATATATATCATGGATGTCATTATTTATATTTATTTATATGTTTTATGATGAAAAGACACATATGAAACCCATTTCTCTTCTATGGGTTATACCATGGTAAAATTATTCAGAAACTAACTTTATTTTATAGGTTATTCTATGATGAAACGATTTTGTTACCTATCTCATTTTCATAGGTTATGATATGATGAAATATTTTTGAAACCCGTTTCATTTTAGGTGTTATGATATGATGGTTGTTTTAAGATCATGTGGAAAACAAACATATAATTTTATGTCATGATTGAGACCTATGTATCCATAAAATATAAAGGGTAATTATTTGTATATCTTGATATATACCAGACATGAATGGGTAGTGAAACTAGTTTAGTAAGGTAATTTTTACACTATTACTTTCTTGGGATTGAGCCTTGACTACTATGATAGTTTTTGGAGTGAACCCATTCCATTATGATATCCTTTGAAGTGATCCCCATCTACCATGGAAATTTTTTTCTATGATTATATGTATAATAAATCGATGTCTCATTCTAGTGTTATTCTATAATGGGTCATGTACTTATAATATCTTGTCTTCATGTATTATAATATACCAATCCTTATTCAATGATTCATTATTAAAATCTTTGATATAAAGAGTACGATTTTCAAATCTTATGATCATGCCCTCATACCCTTATACTCATATTATGCTGACACATCACCCTTGTTAACCCTTATAGAACATCTACGATCACCCTTTGTTTTGCCTTCCTTCCAAAATTTTTGACAAAAATATTATATATTCTCTATAATAAGGTTGATAGTGATGAAGATAATATTGGCAGATGACGTAGTTAAACTATTAACAAATTTTTTATGTTTCCATATTTCCAAATAAACTATATCTTTATGATCCTCAGGTGTGTGCTTATTTAATGTAATAAGTTTACATATAGAAAATGTAATGTTTATGAATGAAAATCATGGGTCACTATAGTTGTTATCAGATTATAGGTTTAGTTACCAGTTGGAATATATGATGAGAAAACATTAGTGATATCATTAGGTATATTTATAAAGATATTTCAATGTGTGTCTCTATGGATATTTCTAACGATCGGTCAAATTAAAGGAAAAAGTCGGAGAATTTTAGTAAATGATTGAAAGAGTGGTTTCCAGGAAAATACATCCATATTTGGATACTAAAACAATATGTCCATAGGTATATTTCACTAGCACATATGTAACTATAGTTAAAAACAGAAAAGGGCACTTTAATATGGACTCAATCATCACCTGGTACATGACAATGGGCCTTTCTGCACATCTAGTTTGACACTCACGGTGGATATGAATGAGAAATTTAAAAAATCATTAAAAACAATTACTAATGATTTAAATAGATGATGACTACGAATGAACAGGGATATATTTAAGGTACTATATATTAAATATATGTCTTTATTTAGAAATACTATAAGTTATTTTTTTTGATTATGTTATTCCACACTATGATTGTTATTCCTCACACTATGGTTTCTTGTTTTAGTCAATGTATGAAGCCTAATGGAACCATGTTAGTTCTAATTGAGATTAAAAATTCAATTATTCCCCCCATGAGAATCTAATGGTTGTAGGAGTTGGAATGAATTATATCATTATTGTATTCACAGAACATTATTAAGCCTTGAATCATATTGAACCTACAAAAAATAAGAGGAGGGAACAACAATTAATTAAATAATTTATGTAAAAATATCCAATATCCATCAGTGGAACTGATGATTTTATATTTTCTTAGAAATGAATCGACACTATTGAAAATATATTTTCTGTTCATTAGTGTTAGAAACATAAAAAAAAATTAGGTTATCTATCATCTAGATGGTGAAGCAGATTAATGGTACAATCTCATCATTAAAACAATAAAAACTGATGAAATTGACTCCACATATTCGGAAAACATAATTAAATTATTTTTAAATAAGTACATTCCTATTACACATTATATAAAGATATAGAAGGAGTTAATTCACCTAAATAAAAAGAATGATGAATCTTTTGGTACCTATAAGGTAAATCATTCCATAAATTCAAGGTACAATTCCGGTATTATCATCAAACCTAAAGAAATGGTGGAATGATTATTTATTGGATAAAACCAAGTCTTTGAAGGGTTTTATCCAAGAAAAAGTTTGTTAGATGTGATATCAATGTTTAAATGGAGGTCAGAGTTACATATCAATATCATCATTATTAATAAATGATAAAACTGTAATTTAAAAGAATATCCAAGAAACATGGACAGATGAATATTTGAATTCCTTTATTCTCAATGTGTGGGATGAATCATTGAGGGAATTTTATTAATGGGAGTATTATTATTTTTTATTTGTGTAAGGTATGTTCATCAACAAATTGATAGCCAATGTGATGGAAAAAAATAAGTTAATCATCAAAATAGAGTGAATAATGCATAGAACGCACCACCCACACTATAGTGTTTCAAATGTATTTAGTATGGGAACTATGATAACTCGTGCCTAAATATGATGGCAAACGATGATGATCAATGTCAATAACAACTTATGTCAAGAGAAAAAGAGAAATATCATGTGATCACTATTTATTATGAGGGTTTAGATAACGACATGGTGAACGTTACACTTACCATACACTATAAGACTTATAATGTATTATATTAATCTTGTTCTATAAATTAATTCTTATCTGAATAATTTAATAAGGAAATAAATATGGAACCAAAATTATTTTATGAAGAATTATAAATGAAAAAACCTAATAGTTTGAAGTTCACATACCAAGTGTATGATTCATCTCTGATTGATGTGTGTAGGAATGTTCTTCCTAAAATTATTTTCATTATTTATCTATTTGAATTTGATTTCAACTTAGGCACACATTGGATTTCAATTCATAAATATAACATAAATTTTTTAGGAAGGGAAGTAACTTTTGATATTCCAAACCAACATATGATTGCCTATAAATGTGAAAATAATTAAAAACATTCAATATTGATCGCATCTATTGTATTGGTCTTAATTCCCATTCATAAGGGTTGTTTATCTCAGATGGTTATGACGATACTCAAAATCGATGATATTTCTATTGTGCATGATTTTTATTTGATTTCTTCCTAAATGAGTTTCCTAGTGTTCCACTGAATTGTGAAATAGATTTTTCAATTGAACTAATACTAGGTGCCAAAATAATTTCAATGTCTCATTTTTAAATGGATGTAATTGAGTTGCATGAATTTAAGAAGAATGTCCAACTGATCCACGATAATGAATTTATTTGGCCAAGTGATTCACCTTTTGGTGCGACAATATTTTTTTTAAAATAAAAATGGATTGATGAGACTTTTTATTGATTATCGATAGAGGAACATGATCACATTGAAGAAAATGTATCATCTTCCCCATACATTTGAATTGTTTTATCAACATTAAAAAGCTCAATAATTTACCAAGGATGTAAATTATTATTTATATAATCCATTGAAGTTCATAAAAGAGGGTATACCAGAGATGGTATTTTTTACAAGGTATGGGAACAATGAATATATATTGATTTCATTCAGTTGTACTAATTCCGACACCATTGTTATTAACTTAATGAATATATTCATTAAATATTACATTTTTCACATTGTAGTAGTATTTATAGACGATATTATCATCTATTCTACGAATAAGTAAGATCATGAAGATCTCTTGATAATTGTACTAATGTTATTAAAGAAGGATAATCCAAATAAAAATTTTACATTTTTTGAATTTTGACTTTTAAAGGTATATATTTTGGGTTATATAGTCCCAATAGAGGGTGCATTAGAAGATCCATCAAAGATGAACGCTATTCAATTTTATCCCAGACCCACTATAGTGACTGAGATATATTTTTTTCTTTCATTATATTGATATTATTGGTGTTTAATGGATAATTTCACATGAATATATAGTCGAATCACCATGTTTACTCAAAATGGTGCCAAGTTCCACTAAATAGATGAATATGAGGAAACTGTCAATGAACCACGGAGAAGGTTAGTTAGTGTGCTTGTGATCAAATTATCCAATAGTGTAGAAGGGTTTGCAATTTTTATTGATCCACACAAGAATTTGTTGGGATGTTTTACCATGAAGAATGACATGGTTATAGCTTATGCCTTAGGATAATTATAATATCAAGATAAAATTTCCAAGCTCATGATTTTGAGTCAGATGTGGTTATTATTTCATTAAATTTATAGATAAATTATCTTTAAAGGGAAATGTGTGATATATATATTGATTCAAATTATTAAAATTATATGTTCACAATGAATAAGTTTACTATTACACATTGAATATGGTTCGAGATGATTAAATATTTTGACTTCATAATATATTACCACCCTGGTAAATTGAACAAGATAGACCATTCTTTGAGTAAAAAAGATCATGGAGGATTATCCTTGATAAGGATCATAATGGATACAATATTTATGTATTTCAAATGGCTATATCTATAACTGATAATTGAAGGGTAGAAATATGGTCTTGCTCAATTGAATGTTAAACCATCATTCCAATTAATGATTTAATATAATAGTATAGAATATTTAGAAATTCAAAAGAAGGTTAGAAATGTTTGATATATTAACCATAATCGTGATGGAATGATATGTTTCTAGAACAGAGTATGTGTTCCTTCCATATCGAATTATATTAAGGTCTTTCATGAATAAGGTCATAGATCATTATTCTTTATTCATCCATGATGTCTGCAATTGTATAATGATTTGAAGATGTACTTCGTTTGAGATAACATGAAGGGTGATATAATATTGTTTTTATCTCACTTATTGGTATTTTAGAATATTTAGGCTTAATTATAAAATTATATGTTTATTTTAAATCCATTATGCAAACCAAGATGGAAAATAGAAAACATCATTATATATTTTTTTTTTGGACTTTCCAATCAATCTAAGGGAAATAATTCTATATGGGATTTATTCGATCCCCATAAAAAGTCAACATAGATCATCTCTATAGGGTAAGTCTTTTGAATATATTATCTGGCCAATATAGACATTAATTGCGTGCTTAGTTTTTATTGAGTACCATTTCCATTGTGTTTTTTGGGATAAGAGGATTACCTCAATGTTCTAGTGAATACTTCAAAAATCTCTTGATACAACGTTTTGTTTCATCACATCATATCCTTCTCAGAAATAAGGTCAGTCGAGGAGAACACATAAAACGTTAGAAGTTGTTTTTAGACATTTTTCATTATATTTTAAAGGTGGTTGGGATAAGCACCTTCAACTAGTTGGTTTTTCATAAAACAATATCTTTCACTCAACCAAGTAGATGGTTCTTTTTGATGATCCCTTTGGAAATAAGTGTACAACTCCAACGTTCTAGAATGAATTTAGGAAAATAAATATATTGGGGAATATGATAGCTGAATAAATGGAAGGAAATTTTATATTCATTAAATAACACATCAAATAACCAAAATGTCATTAGAAAAGTTATGTGGAAAATCACTGGTGTGATCTAGAATTTTAATTTAGTGACAATGTGTATCTTATAAAATCTCCATGGAATTAGGTTGTGAGATTAAATAAGAAATGGAAAATAATTACTATGTATATGGGTCCATTTTAAATACTTGATGATATCAGGATGTTATCATATGAGTTAGTTCTTACACTAAACTTATCTCTAGTCCATAATGTGTTCTATGCATCTCTTTGTAATAATTACATACCTAACCCTTTACATTTAATGAACATATAGGTCATGAAACTAGAGAATGATCTTTCTTATAAAAAGAAAATAGTGGAGGTTTGGTATCATAAAAAAATTCATTAAAGCAATACCACTTACCTAGTCAATGTTTTTTGGAGAACCCCTTTATTTGATGATGTTATGTGAGAACATGAGGATATGATGAGGAAAATGTCCTGAAATTTGAAAGTATTAGAGTGATGAATTTCAAGGTGGAAATTTATTTTAAGGGGTTATAATGTAACACTCATATTTTTTGTGATTTTTTTCAAATAAATAAAATTTCTTGGATGGATTCTATTACAATAATCTTCGAGTTGACCTTGAATTACAAGAAAAACTGAGTATTAAAAAGATATCACTATTTTTTAATATAATTTTTAAATTATATGGTTTATGTGAATAGTAAAAAATTATTATTAAATATTATGTATAATTTTTAATATAATTAAATCATATTGATAATAAAATACATAATGTTTTAATACAATGTTTTTATGTTTCAAAATTACTACTTTCCCATAAAAAATATTTTTTATGTTTTATAAAAATTTTAAAATTAATAGTTCACAAATTTATGAAATTATTTTCATAAAATAAAATTAATTTCTGGAACCATACAATCATAATTAAATTTTCTTATGTTTTTGGATTCTTATGAAAAGATTAATGTTTTGATGAATATGGAAAGTCACTAAATTTTATGTGAAATTTCACATTGATTTTAATTATTGACATTGTTAGATTATATTTTAAATAGATTTGAATGTAAAATTTGTTATATTATATATCCGTTAATCCAATTCAGTTCAATTTAATCAACTTTATATTCAATATAGATATAAAAACGTTCAAAATTTTGAACACTTTCACATTCAAACCCTGCTTTCTCATCATGTCTCTCAGATTAATTTTAATCTAAAAATATCACATTACATGAATGGAATTTTAAATAAAATTAATAAATATTTGTAATCATCATAATTCAAATTATCTAATATATTAAACGTATTTTTTAAATTTATTAATATTTAAAATAGTAAAAAAATATTTATCGTAGTTATGGTAAAATGGGATTATATGCGGTTAAACTAATAAATATGGGTTTAAATTTTCATAAAAAATATCTAAAATATATTTTATATAAATATTTCAACCTTATCATTACTAATTATTTATAATGGTTCATTTTGAGACCTTGTTTCAGTTGAAAAACATGGGTACACCTTTTTCATTAAAAAATAAACAACTATACCACTCACCGTACTTAGGAAAGGCCACCCGCTCTCCTCTGTTATTAAATCATTATAACCATTTTTTATTGAAAATTACCTACAAAAATAACTTACCAAATTCCCTCTTTAATTCTTTTATTCCTTATTTTGGGAATAAATAAATGATGGGATGTTTTTTCTGAAAACCTATGGAGGTTGCCCGAGGAAGCAGTAACGTTCTTCACCGAGTGTTTTTAATTTTTTTATTCCTCAATTTCATTAAGTTGTTATTACAAAAAATATAGAGTAATATAATTTTTATATAAATAATGATATTCTATTTTAGGTTAAGGTATCTTATTTACCACCAAATGGTCTATCAAATAATCATTCATGTGTATGGTAGAGTACCTCCTAACAAACTGATGTCATTCATTTTTCTATTACCACCACTTAGAGATTTTAATAATGTTGGATTAAATTTTTATATATAATTATGATATTTTTATTCTTATATAATCATAATATCACATGTTTTTTTCAAATTACATTCCTTGGGTATACAATATTATCGTTCGTTTGTACGACGGACTAACTCCACACGAAGTTATGTGATACACTCACATCATACCAGGAATTTAATACAGATGGTTTTAATAAAAATATTTGACATATAATACATGAAAAATATTTATAAATATTAATTAACTATTTACCTTTCTTCCTTTATTTCTATTGGGGAATTGGAAACAACGTCCATGCGTACGTACAACCTACCATCTCCACGAACGTTGTATTTCATTTACTATTTCTAACATTTATGGATAAATATAAAGAAATATATAATGAATATATATGATATTACTATAATGGTAAAAATTATGGATATTATTTAACAATGATCATTGAAAGAGAACCAAAAGTATTGCAATTAAAATCATATACGAAAAACAAAGAAGCCAGTGGTTGAAACACGACATTTACATAGAATTGTTAATAAATGGGTAATATAATGTCATAAGTAAATCATATATTATATGATAAATATGATTATTTTTATATAATATATTTTAAATAAATTATATTTTTTATACATGAGCTTCCAACATGTATAAAGGATTTTGAGACTGAATTTAAGGGATTTTTTGTCTAACTTTTAACTTCTGTGAGACACATTCCATATTCTCCAACAATTTCTTTTACGTGGTGTGTATACTACCCATTAATTAATCTTATGATTATGCTCATAATATTTTTTTATATTTACATATTAATATTTTTATCTTCATTTAATATAGTTCACAATTCAGAAGAAACCAAATTGAAAAGGGATTTTTGTACGGAATTTCCTTCATTGTGTAATGTGATCTGTTATGCAGATGTTTTCTTTTAAAGGTGTATATAAATACCATTTGACATGTAATACCTTTACATAATTTATACTCATTATATTTTTTCTTTAATTTAAAATTTTTCAACATCGTTCTTATATTTCACCATTCTCAATGTGGTAAATATTTTATGTCACAATCTCATCATTTCAATGGATTGTTTGTGATTATGTCCCCGATGATAAAATAAAATGATCCATATCTCAAGAAACTCATGAAATTTGTTTTACACTGGTTATTTATAATATTTATAGTTCCATTTTTATAATATTTGTTACATAAAATCATTGATCAAATATTTTTAATAAGATACGACTTCCTTTTTCTCTTTGGTGAGAAATAGGTTTTTTCCCAAAATAATGGTTTATAAAAATGATTTTAACATTCTACAAATGATCTATTAAAGAAACTTTTTCCCTTTTTGAGATCTAAAAAATATTTTGAAAATAATATTCATCTTTTTCAGACAATGATCATTTTTCTTTAAGAAAAAAAATTTGAAAAGAATATGTTTTTTTAACAATCATAGCAGGAATATAATTTCTCACTATCATGAACACTCAAAAATTTCCGGTTTCCCTAACTTGTTTTCAAAATTATTTTCAACTAATTTATTATCATTAATATTGGGTAAATATTCATCTTCTAGATAAATTATTTTAGAGTAAAAAAGGTATTTTGAAAATGTTTTAATAATTTTTTTAAAAGAGGAATGGTTATATTACTCTATTAATGTTTTAATTTATTTTTAACATTTCTAAAATATTTTTTCAATTTTATTTTAGAATAATATTTTTTCAAAAATATTTTATGAATTTTTAGTTTTAAACTTTTATTTTTAATTAAATTTATATTCCTCAATAATTTTTTTATTTGATATATCTTTCAAAATAATTCTCCATCTAAGATGATGTCCTTAGATGAAACTTATTCTTTACTGTGGATATGAACTAAGGATACCATTATTAGTCTTTCTTTGAAAAATATATGATAAAAAGATGTTGATGAACCTCTCTTCTATTACACATATTATAACATGATAAAGTTATAATCATTCCCACTTCCTTTTCCATGGGTTCTATTATGACGAAACTGTGTAATGATTATGAAACCAATCAATTTTTCATATGTCTTAATATGATGAAATTTTTATGTAACCCATTTTATTTCATAGGTTATGATATGATTTATGTCATGTGATCTTTTGGAACAAATGTGTATGGTTTTAATTATGTGAAAATTTGGAATTATATATCTCTAATCCAATAGGTAAATATTTATATATCATGAGATAGACATGACTAGAAGGAATAGTGGACCCCAAATTTTGGGTAATTTGTCTGATATGATGGTCTTGGGAGTGTAAATTGACTACTATTATGGTTTGGAGAGTGAACCCATACTACTATGAAAGACTTGGTTGAGATCCTTGACCACTATGGAAATGATTTTCAATGATTATATGTATTATTCAAATATAGGTCTTAGTCTAATGTTATGCTCTCAAGGATCATGTTCTTTGATTACATTATTATTCATGTTGTATGAACTATACATTATTAAGCTATGATTCAATATTATGATCATTTATATCAATTTTATAGTTTTCAAATGTTATGCCCACATCCTTATACCCGTATTCTCATGTAATTATTATGTATCACTCATGTTTACCCTTAATGGGCATCTAATCTCACCCTTTCTTATATGTCATTTCCATGAGTTATAAATAAATATATCATGTATAATATGTATAATAAGGGTTATATTTATGGATAACATAGTGTAAGATGGCGTAGTTCACCTATCAACTATGTTTTTCTGTTTACATGTTTCCAATGGTTCTTTACATTTACGATCCACAGGTGTGTGCCTATGTAATGTAATAAATGATTATCTAAAAGTATTTAATATTTAAGTATGAAATTTTTTGGTATTTATATGATCTACACAAAAGATTACCCAATCCCTGAGAGCTTCATAAATCCTAATTTCATTATATTATATCTTCTATACGAGTCCTTGAATTATTTCTGAACAATAATCTCTTCATTCAAAGAATAGACATAAAGCATATACATCATAAAATCAACCAATTATGTGTAAATCGGTCCTCTTGGAGGAAACTTAATGGAATAATTATGATTTCATACCCAAAATGGTCTATGAAAATATCATGGCTAATAATGATACAAAAATAATTTATGAACACCCCTAGTGTTACCCAATAGATAATCTAACTCATATAATTATGATTCACATCCCAATAACCAAATAGTCATTGCCCTATTCAACAACTAAATTTTCCTCACATGAATTTTCTCCATGTTAATAAAAAAACCATCTCATATGATTCCTATCAATATAAACAATGTAATCCATCATGAATAACCAATATCTAATTACACATATCTCAGATGTCATTCATATCAAATATAGTAGTTATCTATGATTATAATAATGATGGAATCTATCTGCAAGAGCCTCACCCATCTCTCATTGAACATAAATTTATCCCAAAAAAATTTGGGTATAAATAAGAAATAACATATTATACACATCTAAAACACATCTCACCATTATATTGAGAAGAAATATCCTCACTAGTCTCTCTAACCTTTTCTATAGACATTATCCCATGTATGTTAAAACCTATGAAGAATCTATCATACATTGGTCTCAAATATCTATATAAATTTACATGTAAATTAACTACTATTGTCACTTATTAACAGTCTAGTATCTATATCCATATTAATCCATCCACTCTACATGTTAATCTATTTCAAGGTGAAATGTTGTTCATTTCACCAGAAGCATAGTTCACCAGAACATTTTGTAAAAGAAAATTGGTCAGCATAAGGTGATTGACTCATGATAAATACTATTAATGTTCAAAATATACTAGGGTACTATGGAAATGATACGTGTTATTATTTTAGTGATCTTATGATGGACCACATATAGACTGGATGTTTAGTGACTAAGAGGTATCATCTGGTTGTTGTGTAAGAAGAAGCAATCGTGTTCATTTTCCTATAGTTTGAGTGGATTAATTTTATCTTAATGAATGAATAAAATTTAACTAATAACTATTTTGGTTATTATATTAAATAAATATTTGTTTTATTAAGAGATAATGGATAGAATTGAATCATATATAGAATAATTATAACTGGTAATATTTTTTTTAATCTCTTATATTTTCTTGTGAATAAAATATATGGAAGCATTGTTTCTACCATGCATTTCGGGATCATTATACTTATAATTTTAGTCATGTGTGTTCCTCAAATCATTTAATTTCAATTAAATTGAATGTAGGTTAGTTTTCTTGTGAATTTTGAGTATGAATTTTTTGATGAGTGGGGTTAATAAGGGTCGTTGAATTGATCTAATATAAACTCCATAAACTAATAAATAGTTTGAGAATGATATTATATACATATGGAATGGAAAAGTAGATCACTGAACACCAAGAAGAAAAACCCCAAAACAATAAAAGTAAAAAAAAGTAAGTTGAAAAAAATAGTGATTGATTTTTATTAAAGGATTAATTTTTTTAATGAGTGTTAGTAATAAAACACTGGCCATAGATATTATCTATTTTAACAATTTATGAGATATGGGAATTTTGAATTTATGGTCTCAAAAAAAATTTGTTACGAAAAAAATTATTGGATATCATTTTTTTATGTAATATCTACAAACATTCTTAGGTAGTTGACATATGTTGAGTAAATTTATTCTATTTTTAACCAAATATTTTTACTCATCCACATGATAATGATTGAACAAATTTCAACACATCAACTATTGTTAAATCTTAGTTCATTTTATTTCTTATTTTTGATAAATTGAAAATTTTATTTTTGGTTTATTTTTCAAGAAAATTGTTTTATGAAACATGAAAATATTATCAATATTTAATTTCAAAGATCTTTGATGACATTAAAAAAATATTTTCAAAATAAATAGAATGATATTAAAATCTAAAACATTAACTAATTGATGAAATGAATTAAAAATAAAACAATATCATTCCCTTAAGAAAGAATTATTCAATAATAATTTTAAAATTTGTAGAATTAATATTTTATATATTAAATAAAAGATACATATGTAATAGGAAAAGATGAAGAATACCCCATTTTTAGGACTCGTTTTCTTGCTCTATTACCCTCCATTCACCATCCATGATTATTCTATCAAAATTTCCCACTACTTCTATATAAGTTAATATATATACGAGGATCTACTATAATCTCTCCCTAGAATTATACATTTGTATTTCTCTCTATCACTGAGTATTTTCACCTCTTAACTTCTATAAAAATAACATGCATATCAAATAAATATCAATTTTTCTTTCACAAATTTAGGTAAGATATAAAATCTTCAATATTCTAAATCATTTTAGCTTTAGAAACCATTATTTACAACTACATCTAATTTCACTTATTATTAACTTATTCATCTAACCAATATTATAATTTCTTTGTTCACATGGATTATTTTTATATTCATTTTTTCTATAAATAAAAACCACATGTTAGTAACAATGGAGGCCTTAATTTTTTATAACCTCTAGAAAAATAAATTAAATCCCGAACCCATTATAAACCTTGGATTCCTGATGTTCTTGAAATATGTTCCTTCCATCACGCTTCATTAGTATAAGTCAAAACACATCATCTTCTAGGAATTTTTTATATGAAATTTTAATCATTATTAATTAAGGATAGATTTTATAATCACATGATACCACAATCTAGTCTGAAATAATTAATCATTAAAAATATAAATAATGAACATGAACCCACTCATGTACTCATTTACATTCAATTATGTTTTGAGTTTTATAGTGTGTCTCGTACTCGTGAAATGAAGAAAAATTGTCAATATTATACATAATGGTATTTATGATGGATATGAAAAAATGACACTAATTTATTGTTTCTTCACTAAAGAAAAATATATGATCATTTGATACACAATCTCACACATAGATGAAATTTTCAAGATGATAAGGTCTAAGGTATCCACCATCATTGAATCCAAAATAAATTCTAATAAAAAATTTCATTAATATCATTTGAAAACATAATATCAGATTAGGTTCAATATTTCATGATGCTCCAAATTTCAGTTTTGGTCTACCACCTGTATCAATGGGTCTAATTTGGATTCTTAATTTTTTTTTTCATCAAAAGTCATATCAAATAAAAATGAAAAAAAAAATCTCCAAATCAATGGACACATTCAAATATTGATATTTATTGTTATTCACCGAATGAAACTTTTTATTTTCATCTTTTCAATTTCAACATATAGATATTGTCTAGTGAAGAAAATCATTATCCTAAATATAAACCTTAATAGGTTTTAGTTTCTCAAAATTATAGGTATCAAATCATATTCAACAAGCTAGTTTATCATACCTATTTGTTGAAACTCAACTATTATATATCGATCACTGGATATGAATAATCACGATTTACAATCCATAATGCCATAATGTTTTAAAATTTATTCTTATATTCATACTAGGTAAATAGTGGATTTGATTTCAATAACATTGGATTCAATTTTTTATTCTCTATACATGAGTTCTGAAATATTGAAGGAAAATATCTTATAAAACCTGGCCAGAATCTCATATGAGCATAATATTACCCCGTGATGTAGTGATGAATTATCATATGAGGGAGAGAAAACTTCTATTGCCTCTCAAATTTATCTTATGTTTTACTATTGAGAAATATCATATGGGAAACCATCAACAGAATATCCTATGTGGACTAGTACAATCCTAAAATTTTAAATAATAAATTCTCCAATGTAAATTTAGCAAAATATATTGCATAAGGAAAATTAATTGAGCAAAAAATAAGATTATAAAAAAATATTTACGAAGATATAAAATTATAGAAATGTTAAAATAAAACATAACATTATAATATTTAATGAATTTTAATATTTCAAAAAACCAATAAAAAATTTGTCCCATTAAAATATTTATAAAAGTAAATTCACAGAACTACATGAATATAAAATTCAACATCTAGAAATATAGAAATTATTTTTCATTAAAAATTCTTTTCAATAATTAAAATAAAAAATCCTAAAAAAAGAAACAAACAAAAAATATGGATCCTTTGAACAATTATGTTTTGTAATCACAGACAAAAACCTCAAAATATTCAATAAATCAGTATTTCATAAAAAGAACTCCAATTCTAAAATATTCACCTTCATATTCTCATATAGTTATACAAATATTAAAAATATTATCAAAATGATATGAAAATTGTGTATTAAACTATACTCAGATCAAGGGTGAACTTTCTACCTACATTCAATACACTATGTATTCATGATTTAAAATATATAGGTTGGTTTTCTACATTTTAGAACATACAGCGTGTGATGTTTTGGGATACTAAATATTCTTGTTTAAGTGGTCTTATAGAAAGAAAAAGAAATCAATTAGGATTCAGGTTTACAATTAGTGGTATCAAATTCAGTGGTTTCATGAAAATCTGGTTGTCACACGCTTTTGTAAATTCCCAATTTTAGTGGGATCTAATATAAACAAATGATATAGTTTTAAATGATACAATGTTATACATAAATAGTTTTTAGGAAATTTAATTTTAATTATTATGAATACATATTTAAAATCATCTGATTTAGAAGGACCAAGATACTACGCTTACAAGAGTTTTTCTAGAGATAATGGAAGTATTGGAATGGTAAAAGATATATAATAAACAATTAGATATAGTGAAATTATATATATAAACATATGATTCCATTTAAATTTCTAAAATAAATATAATGTAATATGTAATGAATATTTTGGTAGATATGAACGAGAAACATATTTCATTAAACAAATTGTTCAGAATGGAATAAGTATTTTCCCTAAAGTTATGGAAAGTAATACCATTGAAATGTCACATGAATGATTTCAAAATAATCTAATGGTTGATTGAATTAAACAATTCCATGTTCATGTATAATGTTTTTTCACTCGTACTACTATCATATCTTCCAGAGATTTGTGATATGATACTGATTGTTTTTAGTGACTCCAATGGAAATATATTTTTAGTATTTAATGATATCTGAAGACAAACCCTAAGTCAGGATCTCATCTAGATGGATGTTCATAAACCATTATGTAATTCTATTGAAACTTTTGGATGAGTATGTTCACATCAACGTAAGTAAATCTACTAGAAGAATAATGGAAATATATTCCATAGAAGAAGAGATAATGAAATTTGGTTGGTCTATGACTTGTTTATTGGATGTTTTGTAAAATATTAAACATCAATTGTGACTCAAAGAGTTGTATGGAAATATCCTGATGATAATCAACTTTTTTTTAATCTTAAATTACATTTGTATGAAATAATGGTGGAACAAATTTTTTCTATCTGTTAAAATTTTGGTGGAGTTATGGGTAGATGACTCGGGGGCATCATCATATTCAATGTGATTGTAAATAATCAATTAAAATTATGTTACTAGCATTTCTGAGAAGGTGTATTAAGTATATTTTTATCTCTATAGATATTTATTATAAGTGATGTGAATATCTATATGAATATTGGGATGGTATTGAAGATTAAATAAGTTTAACTTGTTCAAGGGATATTGAAGAAACTATTTTTCAAAGGGAAAATTGTTGAGGGGGGTTTTGGAACTACATATTCCAAAACACTTTGGAAAGTCACTCAGGGATGCATGTTTGTTGCATGAAGTGTAAAATATATAACTCTATAATTGAATATATGTTCAAATTTCATTTCAATGGTCTAAAGATCAACATATAGTGATATGGAAGTATAGAATTGTCGGGTCACTCATCTCAGCAAGAAGAGTATGGAAATTCTAACAAGTAAGGGAATATTAAAGATCAATCACAAGGAAATGGAATAGTGAAGAAAATTAATAGTTAAATAGATAAGGGTAAACATCAATTTAGATGAAATAAATCCCATATATCAAAATTTTGATCCAATACAGTCAAAATATTATGGAATTTCTCATATTAAGTCACTTGACTATTCAATATACATTTAAATATTATTTTTAAAACTATAATAAAATTAAGGTTTTGATTTTTGAATTTTATTATTTTAATTTCTCATTCCATGTATTTACATTAAGAAAAGAGAGTGAGGTTGGAATTTGAAATACCATTACACTAATAATAGAAACGATTACATGAGGAATAAATATAAGAAATTCTACTAAAATAAGGGGATATGGAATGAGAATTAGGTTTATGGAACACCAAAAAATAATGTAGTAGATTAATAAATGAATTAGACATTGACTAGGAAGGATCAAGGTATGTTGATAAATTGTTGAATTTCATATGTAATTTTAGTAAAAACACTCAACATGTTGGATTATGTTGTAAACAAAAATATTTCATCAACAGTTGGGAAAATTTTTTGGAAGGAGCTATGAATCAGTAAATGAATAGAATATATTTACCTGAATGCATTCACAATATTGGAATACATTGTTATTTCTTTTGTGGATATTAAAAATATTGATTATTTGACCACATTTTTATATTATATACGGTGATGAGAAATTAAACTCTTCGAAATTGGATGAATACAAGGGTAATATTACTAGAATCATATATTTCCATATCAAAAAAGGTGATCTATAGAGGTATTTAAAAATGATGGGAAACATAGATGAATAAAATTAATCAAAAATAAATGTCCAATATAATTTGAATATGAGAATCATGAGGAGTGAAATTATGATCTCAAATCTCAAAGTCCTTACATGTTTTTTTGGATAATCAAAATTTTAATTCGACTGATGGGGAATCCATACATTACCCATATACTTATTAAAAGAGTAGAATAATTACATGATTAGAAGGTTACTATGACCTAAACCCATAGAATAGTCCCTCCCTAGTGTACATCATTTGTGAGAGTAGTGAAATATGTGATAAAAAATCAATGGTAGGTGAAGCTTGAGTGGAAGTATAAAAACATTAGGTATCGTAATATACAGCTACACCCACCAATATTGAGTGTTCAACTCTGTTTTGAAGATCAAATACATTTAAAAATTAATTTTAGAGTTTTGGTGTTGATATAACTTTTCTCCCAATAGCGAACTATAGAGAGACTGAGATCTTATAAGAGGTAACCATGTGTAGTGATTCCAGATAGTGGAAGTTCATGTTGTATGAATAAAATAATTAATTTAATTTAAATAGGACATAATAATTAATTGAATTACCAAAATAAAATATGCAATTAAAAAATCATTTTCACTATATAAAAGAAGATGTTGATAGAGAAATTGATACATAGATTAGTTTGTACAAATTGAATTTTAATAGAAGGAAGATGTTGAATTCTCATAAATAATTCCACCATTAGTTAAACACACAACTATTGATATGGTTCATGGAATGGTTGCATAAATTTTATCTATATCTTATGTTGAAGAATGTAAATATGGAGATTCTTCATGGAGAGTCTTAGGAAGAAATTTACATAATGTAGAAAATGGTTTTCATAGAAGATAAAAACCATAAATTGGTTTGTAAATTAAATTAGAGTCTTTATGGTTTAAATAATTAATTATTGTATTATAATCATATGTTTTATTCATTTATATGTAGATAAGGGTTCATCATGTACAATGTTTATCATTATTTTTACACGTAATATTTTGATAATGGAATATTTATAATATTACATTTTTATGTGGATGACATATGGTTAGCTTTACAATGCAGAGGAAGAATCTAGAAGCTGAAACATTACATGGACAAAACATTTAATTTGAATGTTCTTGAGAAAGCCTATAATAGTTTAGGGTATAAAATTAAGAGAGATAGGAGAGACAACAATTTAGTGTTATCTGTAAAGGATTATGTTTGAAATATCATTGAGATATTTTTAATACTGAGATAAATTTTTTTATGTACTCCTTTGTCCATACTCTTTAAACTTACCTTTGAAAAATCCCCCAAAACATAAGGATATATTGTATACAAGGGGAAATTTCATTATAAATTGGTAGTAAGGTGGTTAATGTATGTAATAATTTACACATGAATAAACATTTAATATAAATTTTTAGTTCTATGATGGTTCATGTTTAATATAGGAAAAGAATATTAGATGGATTTCAAATTGATCTGTTGACATTTTAAAGGAATGGAAGGCCAAAACTTATTCTATAGAATGGGTTATCCATTGTATGAATATCATTATTCTAAATACATTGGAGAGTAAAATAGATGGAATATTGTAATGGGACTTTTATTCACATATAAATGTACCATAATAAGTTGATGCCAATGCCACATTGGATAGTCACACTTTGTACAAGGAAAGTAGAATGTAAAATTGTGATGTTAGTTATGAAGGAAATTATTTTCTAAAAGGATTCGATGAAGGAACTTGGGAAAAATAAAAAGGATGAGTTCTTATATTTAAAAACCATGTTATGATCCACTTAGATATAAATATGGTGTTCCATTCAAGAACAAAAAACATAACCCTGGCATGTCATTTAATTTTTAATTTTTTAGAAGAAAAATGCTTCATATATTGATTGTAGTGGGAAGAAAAAATCCTATAGTAAATTTCACCAAGTTTATAGATCAAGAACATCTAACATGGCATCATTCATTAATAGGGATTGGGTAAGTGGAAGGAATAAATGAAGGAATAATTTTTCTATTCGATTTAATGTTTATTGCAGTGTCAGAGTGTAACACCCCAATATTCTATGAAAAATATTCTTTTAATTTAATTTATGTCTTATGTCGTAAGCTACAACAAGATTACCTTGCGCTATACGCAACACCGTATGAGCTTTTAGTATACACTACACTATTCTTGGATCATGTTACACGCAATTTTGATAGTAGTTATTCTACGAAAAATTGATTGTGTATATATATATATATATTCAATGTATAAATGAAATATGGTTGGATTCTGATATACGGAACAACGGAGGAGTCTTGCACAACACGCAACCCTGACTTGGCTTGCAATCACGGCCTTCCTCGATAGCATGTGTTGTACGCAATACCAGGTTTCACTAAACAACGATATATGGTTATAATATTATTATATACTAGTCGTTATGAATAGTATCAACTAAATTTTTTATTTTATAACATTATTATTTATCTTAAACATTTTCTAGAACATGGTATGAGAACAATATCAATTTTTGAGTAAAATAAGTATTTTTCAAAAAAATTAGTTTTGCCGCCTTTTGATGGAGCACCAACATTAAATAGTGTTTTTTTCATTTCTATGAGTTCAATTTGACAAAATAAAATTCTTATTTGGAATCAGGATATAAAAATTTACTTTGGTTAAAATTTTCATATTATTCTGATAACTTTCATATATTAATGAATAGTAAAAAACATGCTATATTTTAATTAAAAACAAATTTTTTTATCGAAATAATTTATATGGTTAGATTATATTTTTAATTGAGTTTAATGTGTAATTAGAATATATTTTTACCATTTAATCCAATGTTGTTCATTGGAATTAATTTCACATTGAAATTGGATATAAACAAGTATCAATCTTTTGATAGTTATTGTTTCTTAAAAAACATGCTATTTGTTTTGATAATGGGAATAAATTTTAAATTAATTAATTCCACTTATATTTTTTGAATTTTTCAAAATAGACATAAATTTTGAATTCATAATATCAAATAATGATTAGGCTGAATTTTTGGTATTTTTCTAAAAAACTGCAATTTTCGATGAATAGTGAAACCACTTAGTTGTAGTTAAAAAACTGACTTTTTCATTTAAATGAAATTTTACCACTTCTGTGAATTGAATTTCGAAAATCCGAGAGACCCGGTTAATATCAAGGACTAAAATTTTGTTCAATGAGATGAAGATAATTTTTGGTGAATAGTAACTTTTTACTTTTTTTAACCACGGTTAAAAGTAAATAGGGTAATTAAGGGTAAAAATGATATTATTATTACCTTAACACATGTCATAATTCTATTGGATAAGTTTAATTCGACCAAAAACAACCTTAGGAATAAAATATGACCATTTAGGTCTACTTGGATTAGATTAGGACATTTATTATTACTTTATTTAATGAATGGTTAAAATAGTTAAAATCAAAGTTTAATAAATAAATCGTTTTTAATATAGGGTTATACAGAAGGTAAATTCTACTATAAATATTAATTATAAATCTAAAAAGATTTCCTACATAATGATATTTTATTTGTAATCTTTAGACATTAAATAATTTATTTTATGTATGACACAATGATAATGGATTAATTATCTTATTAATGAAATATTGGCATAATTGTTGTTATAAATACCCAAATAAATGTAATTTTAGACTTTTTATGAATTCAAATAATTTTCTAGGTTAATATTACATATTATTACCGATTTAGTGAACTTTTTTCGAAATATTGTTTTGGAAATGATTTTCACAAAAATCAATTACCAAATAGTGTCAAAATTGACATAAAATAGTTTTTAAAACAAATATTATATTATAAATTGTTTTTTTATTCTTAAAAATCTAAGGTTCAGCCAGATGACTTAAATAAGGTTTTATATATTTTTAATAAACAACATGGGGTTATTTTTTCTTGTTAAAGTATGTTTATTAACCTTATAGTGTAAGAAAAAAGAAGACACGATAAATGTTAAATTATCTAACTTAAAGTTAAATCTAAATGATATGGTTAAAATAGAAACTTAAACTTGTCTAAATTCTATTGGATGAGATGATTTAGACCAATACCCACCTTATCTTCGAAATAAATTAATTTGGAGCTATTAAAACCGAATATGGCTTTATAATAAAATAATATTTTTAGTTTTTCCTAAGGTGCCCCTCTCCTCCCTTATAAAAGGGAACCTCCTCCCTCTCTTCGTCACACCACATTGAACCTTCATGCTCGGCCAACCCCTACCGAATTCTCTTCTCAACGTCCCTAGAAACATCCTAGATGTCCTGGTCTTCTTCAAAGACCAATTTTATTTCCCTAAAATGAGTTCTCAAAGAGGCGCTTCAAAGAAGAGGTAATGTCTGTTACAGATTCTTTCAACTTTATTTCTTCTTCTACTTCTTCTTATTTAGTTTTATAATTATTATGTAATAACATAAGTATCAATCATATAATTATATTTTATTATAAGTATGAAACAACCCTATTTCACCATATATACATCCTACGGAAAACAAAATCACCGTGCGTGCGTACGTACGGAATACCGTCTCCACGCCCTGGTGTAAACTATTTTCCACCACCACCTTACTTGGATGGGTATAATGGTGTAAATAATGACTATATATGATTTTTGTAATGTTATATTGATTCTTAAATAGTATACATAAACTCCAATACAATTCCATGATCATGGGAATGATATCATCGTTCGTGCGTACGTACGTACTACCGTCTCCACGAACGCGATGAGATTCATTTTCCATGACTAACCATTCAAGAATGATTATAAATTATATATAATGAATAATAATGAAATATATGACATAATAATTCTACTTAATTTATGTATATATATATATATATGTATGTCATCTATTTAATTTCATTCAATTCAACAAGGAAACAAAAACATCGTTCATGCGTACGTACAGCATACCGTCTCTATGAATGGTGTATTTCATTCCTTTTATCGATCTATAATATATATGTATATTATGAATATATATTATATATAAATCATGTTTTACATTCTGGAATTATGTAAATTAGGATATAAGTAATAATATCAAGAACAACAAGTCGAAACACATACAATAAATGAAATGATTTTACCCAAAATGGTGCTTTTACATGGAATTTACAAAAGAACGGGTAATATAAAGTCATAAGTGAAACATATATGACATCATAACAATGAATATGACATTATTTTAATCATTATACAGGAGGTTCAGATCCATACAAATCATATCGGACTTAAGGTAAGGGATAACCTTTCCAATCTCGTTCTTCTCCAAGATTGTTTATTCGTAAGTATTTACTAGGGCTATTGTTATCATCCAAGTCCATGTTTTCTAAAAGTGTTTTCGTGTATGTTTAATGTCATTTTTACCAATTTTTTACTTTTACTACATGGTATGTATGGAATATTTCTTTTATGAGGTACTTTTTGACTTTTTCGGCAAAAGTACGAGAATAATGTTTTTTTAACTTATACGGAATGAAAGGATTTTTACAGTTTTATTAAAACTTATTTTCATGAAGCTTCCTCCAAATGATTTCATGATTATTTTCAAACAAATCCCTTTCTATTGAAATTGACTGGCATTTTTTGAAAACAAAATGATTTAAAAAAAGGATATTTTCCTCAAGAATTCATTTCAAGTGTTTTATCAAAACTATTTTCCATCTAAGATGACATTATTTTCATATGTGTATGTTTCAAATATAATGTCTCTATGATTTAAATGGATTCACTTTTCATATTATGAAATTATATCCAATTATTTTATATGGATTATGTGATGATGGGATGATGTTTATGAAACCCATTTTTTTATTGGGTTATTATGAATGATGTATGTTTATTTTGTGGCACAAGTAAGAATGATTTCATTATGAGATGGGTGAGACCTATATCTCCCTCCATTTTATTGGGTAAAGATTTATATCTCATGAGATAGGCATGGCTGGAATGGTATGTTAATCTGACTCAGTGTTACATGACTGAAACGAGGAGTGAACTCAATTCAGAAAAGGACATTGTCCACTAAGATGGTCTTGGAAGTAATGCCTTGGCTACTGTGGAAATCATAACATGTGATGAATGGTTGCAACAATTAAATGTTTTATTACCATTATATTTTATCTCGGTTGATGTTCCATTATGATAAATGGCTTACATACTTCCATGATTTATGTGTTTCTGCATGATTTTGATGTTTAAATTTCATGTTCAAGTTTTTTCTTTCAAATGTTTATGGATTTTTTTAGGTTCTCTATGTTTGCCCTTACTGAGAATTTGATCTCACCCTTTTTATGTTTTATTTTACCTAGTATATAAAGAACGGTTTTAGGTAAGAAAACCAAAAAGGGGATGATATTTATGGGAGATGTTGATGATCTTTCACCACGATTAGAAGATTATGTTTCGAGTTTCCAAAGATACTAAACTATTACAGTCCTTTGGTGTATGTTTTTGTTATGTATTATGTAATCCGAAAAGGTAATGTAATTTCCATGTACGTCAAGCTTTGGGTCACTACATAGAGAGTTTCCATGGTCCCCTAAAACTGGTCTTCAAGTGGGAGAATAATTAGAGCTGAATACTGTTTCAGTTCAAATGAATTTCCGTTCATCAAAACAATATTTATTAGAAATTGTTCTATGAAAGCCAATGGACCTTGTTTGCTGATAGTGATTATCCAATCTCTCAATGGGAATCACAACCATAAAGAGTTATCTTATTTCGATGGATTTCTAAAGGAGTTCTAAAGTTACATAAGTACACATTATTCGTAGTTGGAAGAAGAGATAATGGAAATAATAAAAGCATGAATAAATTTCATGTACATAAAAATCTTTTTTTATAATATATTTTATCATATAATGAATATAAATTAAGGTAACAATGTTTCTACCAAGAACATACGGTTAGTTATTCAATGAATTATAATATTTTCTATTCTTCCATAATTTTTATTTTTGATTCCCTGAATGTATGTGAGTTTTATTGTTAATTTTGATGTTGAATTTTTATATTCAGTAGTTTTTTCCATACCTAATTTGGGAACACTCGGTTATTATATGTAGATCCTCCATTCTGTGATGTTTTAATAAACTAAAAATCCACTTTTTGAGGTTTTATTTAAAATAATAGCCCGTTAGTGATGTTTTTCATCCCAACACAATCCTCCTCGGGTTTCTGTATACGAAGATACATAATTATGGAATAGTATAGTATATATATACAATAAAAAATATTACCATAAAATAATTCATACCATTATACCCTTATATTGTAGAAATGGGATGTTGTAGGTAATAAGATCTGTTACTCCAACCCTATAACAAAATGGTCTCACATCCCAAGGGAATAACTCTTACCCAAACTACCTTCTCTAAGGATAGGTATCATGTATATATAAGAATCACTTCTTCAATTACTAAATTATAATAACATAATAAAAATACAAGTACCAAGATATATAAAAATTCCATCATGTTATAGAGGAAACTACTATATATACTGTTACTAGCAATTTAAAGAGTCAGACCCCATAGCATAATCATGTTACTCAGCCATAATTAATTACATGAATGTTATGTTAATTTTATATTACAATATCATTAATAGAAACATGTTTATAATCATCCCGGGAAAAGGAAAATATCAATACATTGATAATCACTATTATTTCACACTTGAAATATTCAAAATAAGTCAATTGGAATAAGAAATTACCTAAAAAATCCCAACTCCTTCGTAATATTTATTTCCACCCATATAAATAATAGACATTCTCAAACATAGAAAACATTCCATGTTTCGACCAGGATTATCTTTGTTTAACCTAAATTAACTATTTGGAAAAATGAAAATAAGGATTTATACCACTTTGTAGAATTGATACTTTGGTTCATCTCTATTAAGACTAAACTATGTGACATATACATCAATAAGGACTCCTTGTATGTTAAATAGTACATACCATTTATGAGGGTCTATATCTATGTTGGTTATATTGTTTCCCTTTAGTATAGATATCCATAATTCGTAGTGGAAGAAATAAAAATCAACTTTCATCAAAATATAATTTTATATGAATTTAACACCATAGGTAAATTCCATTTGTTATTAAATAAAAAGTCACAAATTATATCAAAATGGTTTATATAAAAATTTCACATGGAATATAACAAAAGATAGGTCACCTATAGGTCGACCATGAATATGCTTTAAAAAATAGACAATATAATGTATACTATAGTGAATTTGGGTCTCAAGTGTTATCCCTTTAACATATCAAGATTCCATCTAGGCTCTAAATGCTCATTTGTACAATTCATGGACCATTACCTAGCTTTTTCCTACGTCCATAAAGTATACTCAGATGACAGAAATCTCAAGAAGGATGTGAGTGAAAATTATTTGCACACTAATAATGGTATCTCCATAAGATCTAGTAGATAAAATTTCATTAATAATGTGATATTCTTTTAAGTTATTAATAACGAAAATAAGAAATATAAAATATGACATATCCATGGCTTCCACAAAAAAAACATTAGTGATCATACATCCTTCAACCTATGTCGGTGTTTCTATAAGAATATAAAAATAATGATTAATATGATTAATAAAAAAATTTATAATCATGGGAATAACATCCTTTCATAATACAATAGAACATTCATGTATAGTACATCTTGATAATAAATTCATAATAGTGGGTCTAGTTTCCCATGATATAGTAGAACTCAATACATGGAAATTACATCCCCATAAGAAAGTCCAAACCATGGACAAATAATCCTTTTAAAAATAGTCCAGAATTATAAATAGTGTCAAAATATAGTTACATATCAGAAGTAATCAAATCCCAACTATAGTATGAATATAGTGAATGGCATCCTTAATATCTACACTATCATGAGATATAAGTGAATCCCTAGTCCTGTATAAGATTATAAAAAAAGGATTGATGTACCTTCTCATACGTAATGATTCTATTTGGGAAATCCCCCCTTAAATGAATGTATCAAAAAATGTGAATCACATACCATTACCATGGGTTATCTTAAGTGAATAGAAAAAAAATCTCATATTCAGTAATGTCAGTGATATGTGGGCATTATTTACCATAGCATAGTTATTCATAGTGTAATCACACATGAAATTGACTATTTATTTTAAACTGTAATATATTTAGTAAAGAGAAACCCCTATGTCTTATCCCAAGGAAAATTGATTTGTCATAGAAATTGAATATTTTTTATGTACACATTAATATGGGGGATTAATAATTATTTTAGTTCAAATAGTACCGTGAATAATATTTTTCAACAAATGGAATTTTTTTTGAAATAGAGGCAATGTTTGAGAATATGGGAATGTTTTTTAATATCATTGAGAATTAATATTTTCCATTGTAAACCTACATCCATTATACCATTTATGTGGGTTAATTTTTCCCCTCATTATTAGATATTATCCAATTTGTATCCCAAATTTATACCTGAGACCATATATAGTAAACATAAGGTTTCATAACCCATGAACAAAAATACGTAAATGTTTTAAAATAATTCATTGATCGCCTTAATGTCATCTAATATGACCATAATCCATGAAATACTTGATAGAATACACATTACATTGAAAAAAACATAATTATATGATGTTATCGATCATTTCTACATTGATTATCTCAACGCCAGCATAAGAGGTTGATTCAATTGTTCATCAATGTGACAAAATAAATGGATAAAATTTTTAAATAACAAAAAATAAAAAAATAGAGAATAAATTGACTTCTAAAATCATAAAATTGTAATAAAAATTGAATTCTAATTAAAAATTAAATTATTATGTACAAATAAATGGAAATTATAATATAATATATCCCAACTAATAAAATTGAATAAAGGGGAAAGAAATAGATAAAAAATAACACAATAGAATTCAAAATGTGTAACAACATTCCCATCTCGTTGAAATTCTCAAATTTCTATATGAAACAAATATTTATTTCATTTCAAATGTACACAACCTGTACAAATGTACATGTATTTAGTCTCATTTTCTAGTATTCTCATCATGATAGCTGATAAATCCACTAACCACATTGACATTGGTGGTAAGTTGTATGTATATGTATAATACATGGGGTGTATCACTAATATATATAAAGTTTTGAGTTATATTGAACTACCAACCACATATATAATGGGGATATATGGAATTTTATTCATCAAACATGGAATCTTTAATTCAACTAATCTCCTTAGAATGTACTCTAGAAATATTCTTCATGTATTCATCAAAATTAAAATACAATATAGTATAAAAACATTATTTGTACCTTTAATTTTTTCACTAATTTTTTTGGGCCTCCCTTTTTACCTCGAGCATCCATGAAAACATGAAAATGATTGAAATTTTCGTTTTTAATAAATATTTAACATAATTTTTTTTAAATATCAAAATAATAAATAATTCTAATATTATTAATCAAATTCCAAAATATTTTAAAAATTAGCTTTAAGGGTTGAAAAATATTTAAATTATTAAATTATTAAACACTCTCACCTAATCTTATTCACTTCTAGAAAAATTCACTTTTCATTAATTCATGAAAATGAAAAATAGATGTGTATTTTCCCAATGTTCATGATAATTTATAAAATAATGATAATTCAATTAATTGTATTAATGTAAACAATGAAAAATTCACAATAAATTGAAAATATTTGATATCATGTAAAGAAAATTTCTCACAAATTTTATCATAATAAAACTCAAGGAGATATATAATAAATGGTAATAAATTAAAAAATGATTTAATAATTCAATTAAAATCCCTATGCATTTGTGTGAAGATAACATAGTTTTAATTTTCCAATATTTTATTTATTCATCCATTTTCCTTAGAAAAACAGAAACAAAAAACACTAAAAAAATATAAAACGGTGCAACATTTATATTTTTTTCATTTTATATATTTTTAATAACCATTAAGAAAATAAAATGAAAAATTAAATATAATGAAAAATAATAATCAACACATGTAGTCTCTATAAACAAGAAATATATTTATTTAAATAATAATATAAAGAATAAGATATTCTATTTTCCTCATGGTTTGGATCAAAATAGATATCATCCAATCCAATATACCTCCCATGATCAAAGGGGTAGTATTTTTTCCAATGGACATTTATTATCTTTATACCATTTTATATATTATTTTTACGAAAAAAAAACAACATTATAATTTTGGATTTTCATGTTTTTTGGTTTTATTAAAAATAAATATGAGGGAATTTTGTTTTCAAGAAGGATATCCACTTATGCATAAAATATTTTCAAAATATAAAAAAACTCAAACAAGACACTCTAATACCACTCCATTATTCCAAAAAATGGATCCAAATTTTGATAAATGTTTTCATATCCTTCTCAATTAATTATTTGTTTAATATTAAAACAACTACAGTAAAGAAATAACCCTAGGTCATCTCCAAAGGAATATAGAGTTCAGATTGAATGAAAATATTTTTTATATTTACTTTAGAATAGGGGTTAAATATTATTTTTAATTTAAAATGTTCCACAAAAAATAAAATTGTATCTAAATAAAGACATATTTTAGAATCAGAGCGATGTTTAAGAAAGGGGAAGAAGAATTTATATCATTAAACATTAATAATTTTCATATTAAACTGAAATATTTTATACCAAATAGGTTGGTTCTTTTTCAAACAAACATTATATACAATCAAATTAATAGACCAAATTTTAACATGATACCATATTATGTAAATATAAGGTTCAATAACACATGTAATGTTAAATATATTGTTTTTAAGATAATATATGGATAAACAATTTCCATTAAATATTACAATAACACAACGATTAACGAATGGAAAATGTATGAAATTGATTAAAAATATGTAAATATATGGAAATATTTCATATTTATCCATACCTAATCTCAACACCACAATGAGAGGTGGATTTTATTTCTCATAATTATTACAAAATAATTGGATAGAATGATGAATGAAAGAAATAAAATAAAATAATGAAGAAAAATTAGAGCACTAAAATCATAAACATAAATTAAAATGGAATTTCAATTAAAAAATAAAGAGTTTAATATAATGAAATGGAAATTAAAAAAAAAAATTTAATTTATAAAAATAAATAAATTAGATGGTAAGGGGTGAAATGAAAATCGATGAATTAGAAATGGGAAGATAAAGTCCCCTGCAATTGAACCTCTCAAAACTCTTCCTAAAGAACATATTTGTAGAATTCCCAATTCATAGATCATGTAGCCTATTTTTTGATTTATTTCACTTGGTGATTAATAATTAGACTCACCACAATGACTATGGTTATCATGAATCAATGGGTTGAAACTATTTGTAGAGGAACCCCAAACCCACACTCCCAACTCTGATGATAATATACTCTTTCCTTAATCATTGGATTTGATAAATAAAGTGAGATGAATTTATCATCATTTTCAATATTACCATATATTCAACAATATATATAACAAAAAATCATATCATCCCATGAGTGAATGTTTTACTGTCTTTGAGTATTAGATTGTAAAGACCCGGAAATTTCAAGGAATTTTTTTTTCTTAAATACATCAAAATTTTACGAGTCAGTGGCTTCTAACGGCACTAGATTCTGAGGCCCAATGTGCTCAAATCAATTTCCGAAGGTTAGCTCGGGTATGTTCTGTGAAAAAATGAGCAGGATATTCTATATTTTGAACCGGTTCTCAGAATTGAAATATGAGGGCACCAATAAACTTGAAATGCCGGTAATTGCTTAAGATATCCTTTACCGTAGTCACATTTTCACGGGGGATAAAGTTATTTATTGGGGTTTAATTAAAAAAGTAAATAAAATTGTTGTACAAATTTTATTCTATATCTATAGAGGTTAATTTCTCCCATGGGTAGTTAAGGGTGGTACGCACACCCACCTAACTACCCAAGTGTGGATGTTGGAGAAGTGGGTCCCACATGAGCCCCAACTATATAATTTCCTCTAAACTCCTTAAACCCCCTCATTAAATTGGAAAATCTCCATTAATTTCCAATATCTCTACATCCCACTCTCCATTAATTCATGACAACCCACAAATTTATGAGGATCTTTCATGCCCCTTTCCTTAATTAATTGCCAACACATTTAATTAATGAAGGGATTTGAGTTTTGTAATTTAAATTTGTTGTGTTAATAAAATAATAGATGAGCCTTTTATTTAATTTTGGCACACGTTGGGTTGGGAAAATATTGGAGAGATCTCTTGTGTGAAGAAGAAGTGCTCCCCCACCCCACTAAGAACGGTACTCCTTCTGACAGAACTCCAACGAACGATGCTTGAGCTGGGATCGAATGCCTTTGTGGAAGTGATGAACGCCAACAATCATCATCACCTTTATATCATCCCTTGCGTCGACGTCAATGATCCAATCTCCACCCTTTCGCGATATCATCAAAAAAAAAAAGCAAACATTGTGGTAGGGTATTAATTTTGAGTATGATTATATGCCTGTGATCATTCCCTTCTAAAACAAAGAACGTGGATCAACTCATTATCAAGTTGATCCGAAAATGATTTATTTTGTGGGTTTGGAATATTTATTTGTTGGGAAATTGTTGGATAATTTTATATAATCATGTTTATGTGATTTATACCTCTGAGCATGGATGGCTATTCTGTTGGATTTTATTCGAATCGCTAACACGGTGTGTACGGAATAACGAACAAGTCTGGACCCACCCCCAATTTGTTTGTTGGTGTGTGAATTGATGGTGATGATGAAATGGGACCACAACGTCATTTGTAAGTCTTCGCAGTAAAGAACGGGTCCTGGGAGAGCCATAGGTGCAAGCGGTGGGAGAATCGGACCATTGAAGCGCATCCAGCGGTCCGCGGAAGACTTCGTCGGCGCATCGCATCGGCACGGCGGCGCCAGTGACTGGAGGTGGCAGCCATTGCCAACTGACCGCCTGGAGGTGATGGCGCCCAAGCGCACTACCTGAAAAGATCTACCACATCTATTGCCACGGCCGCGACGTGGTGGATCCCGTGGCGGTGCGGGATCTGGTACGCCCGGGGGTGGCGCCAGCCGGCGCAAATGGTGTCAATCAATGGGGAGGTCGCGCCTCCCCCGCTCTGCGTGACGCTCGGCCAGGTGGGCCGAGCCGCGGCCGGCCACAGGATGGGCCACACCCTTCTGGGCCAAACCTGGACATGCGTCGGGTCGACCTGGTTCGGGATGACCCATGGGGTGTTGTGTCAGGTCAGACCGGGCCCAGACCCCTATTTTAGGACCGTTTTTGGTTAATTAGACATACATTGAGCTACGGAACTCTGATCGACGCACCGTCAGTTGCGTTGGATTCCTTGGATTTAGAAAGTCATTTTGATATATTACACTCAAGGTTTCGGTGAAGTGTGTGTATGGACGGGTTGGTTCAAACCTAAAACCAACCGGGCCCTCAGAGCAGAAATGTTTAAAAACTTGAGGACTGCATGTCTGATTGATGTGTCGTCGACTATGTTGGATTCCTCTTGATGATACGGTTATTTTTGTCGTACTCTAAATGGGTTTCAGATGATATTTGAGTGTAGTCATTTGGTTTTAGCATAAAAACCAACCAGACCCCTCGAACAGAAAAGCTAATAACTCACAGACCGGGCGTACAACTGATGTGCCCTCTATTAGGTTGAGAACCCTATAACCTGACAGATCATTGTGATTCTTCTTCGTGGGACTACACAACACATGGAGTGTCGACCAGTGGCTCATGGAGCGAATCCTCTCGGAGACAATCTTACGGAGTACGGTGACCTTGTAGATGACTGAGACCTGATGATTTCATGTCCGATTTGATTCGGATTGACTTGTATAGCCTAGTGGGGAGCACTACTAGGTGAGGTGGCAGACCAATGGCAAAGGAGCACTAATTTGTGAGGTGGAAGACCCATGGAAGATGAGCACTAATTTGTTAGGTGGAAGACCCACGATACTCCATAGGAGGAGTACCTCAACAGTCTATAGTTAGTGAGTGGCATCCTGGAGTCGTGACAGGACTACAGTGCATGACAGAGGGGGAGTTCCTCAGCAGCCGTGTTTTTTCCATCATGAATAAAAAACCTGGTTTGGGTTGAGTCAATGACCTTTATGTTTTTCCTCATGACTGAGATGGGTTACATGATATCTTAGTTATATGTATGGTCATATACCTAAGTAAAGGTTATCTTTTGACATCTTTCTTTGTGGTTTATCCTTGTTGGATTTTGTGAGACCTTGAGGGTCTCAGGGTCCCTACTGAGTATCGTTATACTCACCCCTGCATGGGCTATGCCTGCACCTCATTGTGTTGGATGCAGACGACGGACATCGCTGATCGAGGTAGAGAGTATGATGACTGGACGATACCCATAAGTGGACACTCAGTGTGACGACACACAGAGCGGACCGATAGACGTGGAGTGCTGAGGATAACATATGTACCTACCCTTCAGGTAGGAACTCGGAGGATGATCCAGGATCTGATTCACCTTTCAGCTGTTGTCTAATCAGTTGTACTTTTGTTTCAGTTTTAGTAGTACCTTTCTGTTGGGATTGTATTTCTGGCCCCTTTGTACTTTCAGAACATTTTTCATACTGCTTTACGTAGTGTTTTCTTATTCTTGTTCTCTGATTTTGTGTGTTTACGTTTATTAAAGTCAATGCCTTCCTAGTTAAAGGGATTTATTCTTTTGGTGCTAGTCACCAGCCCCTGGCCTATGAAAGGTGGGCTTGGGGTAGTTATGACACGGGCCCTGGGAGACGGGTCATAAAAAATTGGTATCAGAGGACGTCGATTCCACCAAAGAACATAGGACTCTGATATTTTCTTTTCAGTGAAGTAATAGTGTTAAGGGTACTAAGTGTGGTCTTCTTTTTAGGGAGTCTAGTGTTGGTACGGGCGACTGACGTATCCATACATCAGGACCATGAATTCTGATTTCTGACTTAGTGCCCAAAAACACTGATTGTGGGTGTGTTTCCAAAAGTTTCTTTAATGTCATCTCAAACCTGGTCAGCTCACCAGGTATAGTCTTTGACTGGGTCACATCTGTTTCATTTAGGATACCTCCCCACGGATGACCAGCTAGGGCCCCTGGAGTTGTACGTACTGACAGCCCGCCGAGCGACGAGGCCTCAGTACATGGCCCTCTTCCAGATGAGGCACCAGTGGAGGCACCAGCGGTACTACCACCCGTTGGGAAACCAATTCCACCATCCCCAGCAGTAGAGAGTGCATGATGGTTGAACGCATTGCACGAGTTCCAATGCCAGAGGAAACCCATGTTTATGGGGGTGACGGACTTGCCGGCGGCTAAGGATTTGCTGGAGGCTGTGGTGAGAGTCTTCAGACTGGTTGGAACACCAAACGACTTCATGGTGATCCTTACTACCATCCTCCTTCAAGAAGCAGTAGGCAGATGGTGGAGCCTGATGCTCTATATGCACGACAAGGAGACACTCCTATGGGTAGACTTCGAGAGCCTGTTCCTAGAAGAGTTTGTACCAGCCACCCTTCGAGCACTGCGGATACAGGAGCTACTACATCAGCTACATGGAAACATGACAGTAGCATAGTTCTCGACGAGGTTAACAGACCTCTCATGCAACTCTACAAACATGGTATGGGACCCATTCTTCAGGGCCCAGACCTTTGAGGAGGGGCTCAGGCAAGAGAATAGATCGTCAGTTATTTCTCACAGCATCCTGATGCAGACATGGGTGTTGGAGCGATCCCTCCTAGTAGAGAGTTTCCTTGTTGAGCAATCTCCAGCAGTATAACCCACTACTAGTTGACATGCAGCGGAGTCTTTTGCAGCTGGCAGTAGACAGTTGACGCAGATGTCCAAGAGGACCAGACCTACAGGTAGTCGTCCGCTCGACTTTGGATCGGTAGTTCGAGGAACCAAGGGTAGAGACAGAGCCAGACCTTCCATGATGTGTTACACATGTGGCAGTCAGGGTCACATGGCTCGTGTTTGTCCAACCCACAGCTCAGATGATCAGCAGGTAGAAAAAGTACTGTAGAGACACGAAGCCTGACGTACATAGACTTTACATTACTTTTGCGGAATACTTAGTACATAACAAAAACACACACACACAAGGATCGTAATAGTTTAGTGTCTTTGGAAACTCGGAACGTAATCTTCTAATCATGGTGAAAGATCTTCAATATCTCCCATAAAGATCTTACCTTTTTTTACCTAAAACCTTTCTTTATATCCTGGGGAAAAGAAAACATAAAAGGGTGAGCTCAAATGCTCAGTAAGGGCATGCAAAAGAAAAATCAATCACATCATATTCATAAGAACATAACTTTTGGAAATCTTAACCTGAAAAAGAGAGCATAATTTCATAACATGGGATAAATCATAGTAGTGAAATGTAATCACAATAATCATAACATAAAACATGAAACATTGTGGCATTCACACATAATCATAGAGAATCATTTCTTGTTAGTCAAGACTCATTGCCAAGACTATCTTAGTGGACAAAGTCCCTTTCTGAATCGAGTAACCCTCGTTTCAGTCCTGTTTCACTGAACCGGTATAACCTACCATTCCAGCCATGTCTATCTCATGAGATATAAAATCTTTACCCAATGCATTGTAGGGAGATATAGGTCCCACCCATCTTATAATGAATCCTTTCTTATGTGTGCCACATAATCATAAACCATACATCATAGCGTAACCCATGTAATAAAAATGGGATTCTTAAACAACATGACATCATAAAACAATTCATATAAGATAAAGGAATTCATAAAAATATTTCCATCACAACATAATCAAATCCATGTAATAATAGGGATAAAAACAAAACCCTTTTATTATCATAGATGGAAAATAATTTTGATAAAATACTTGAACTTAATTCTTGAGGAAAATATCCTTTCTACTTCAAAAACACTTTTCCTTTCTTAACATGTCATTCAATTTTAAACTAAAAGAAGTTGATTAAAAATAAACTTGAAAACATGTAAAGGAAGATTCTTGTAAATAATGTTTTAAAAATCCATTCATGCCATATAAGTTAAAAAAAACATTCTTCGTACTTTTGTCGGAAAAGGCAAAAAGTACCTCGTATGAAAAACGACAAAAGATTCCTTTCTTATTCTTTACTAAAAACTCACCGAAGGGTAAAAATGGATTTAAAAAATTGTAGGTGGATGGAAATAATATTACATATTGATGAAACATGGATGTGTATGATAAAATACACCCCAGTTAATACTTACGAATAAACAATCTCGGATAAAAAAATGAGATTGTGATATTTTCCCTTACCTTATGTCCGATTTGCTTCGTATGTGTCCGAACCTCCTGTATAATGATTTAAATAATGTCAATGACTTATTATAGAATAATATTCATTGTTATGATATCATATATGGTTCACTTATGACATTATATTACCCGTTCTTTTGTAAATTCCATGTTAAAGAAGCGTTTTGGGTAAAATCGTTTTATTTATCGTAGGTGTTTTGACTTGTTGTTCATGAAATTATTATTACTTATATCATGATTTACTTACTTCCAGAATATAAAATATGATTTATATATCATATATATTCAGTATATATATATATAATAGATAGATAAATGAAATGAAAAACACCATTCATGGAGACGATAGTCCGTACGTACGCATGAACGTTGTTTTTCATTCCTTATTGTCTTGAATGGAAGTAAGTAGATGACATACATATATATATATATATACATAAATCCAGTATCATTATTATGTCATATATTTCATTAGTACTTATTATATATACTTTATAATCATTCATGAATGGTTAATCATTAAGAATGAATCTCATCGTGTCGTGGAGACAGTAGTCTGTACGTACGCACGAGCGATGATATCATTTCCATAATTATTTAATTGAATTGGAGTGGATTATACAATATATCAGAATCAATATGATGTTTGAATAACTATGTATAGTTATCCTTTACACCATTATACCCATCGATGTATGGTGGTGGTGGAAAACAGAATATACCACGGCGTGGAGACGGTATTCCGTACGTACGCACGCGCGGTGATTTCTTTTTCCGTAGGATGGATAGATGGTGAAATAGGGTTGTTTCATACTTAAAATAACATATAAGTATATGAGTGATACTGATGTTATTACTTCATAATGAAACAACCTAAGAAGAAGAAGTGGAAGAAGAAATAAATATGAAAGAATTGGTAACGGTAATTACCTCTTCTTTGAAGAACCTCTTTGAGACCTCCTCTTAGGGCACTAAAATTGGTCTTTGAGGAAGACCAAAACCACTAGGATGTTTCTAAGGAAGTGGAGAAGAGATTTTGGCAGGGTTTGGCCGAGCTTGAGTGCTCAATTTGGTGTGAGGAGGAGGGGGAGGAGGTGTCCTTTTATAAGGGAGGAGAGGGGCACCTTAGGAATACCTCAAAATATTATTTTATATTAAAGTCAAAATCGGTTTATAATGGTTACAAAGGGTCTTATTTAGGAGATAATGTGGGGATGGGTCGAAATCCTATCAACCAATAAGATTTAGACAAGTGTAGGGTATTATTTTAACCTTATCAATTAGATTTAACTCTAAGTTATATAATTTAACTTTTACCGTGTCTTTTTGTTTTCTTTCACTATATGGTTAATACACTTACTATAACATGCCAAACGAACCCCAAATTGTTTATTATTAATACATATATCTTTATCTAAGTCATTTGGCCGAACCTTAGATTTTTAGGAATAAAATAAAAATTAATAATATAATATTTGATTTAAAAACTATTTTGTGTCAATTTTGAAACTATTTGATATATGATTTTTGTTAAAGTCATAACAGAATTATATGTTCGATACAAGTTGATTAAATCAACATTAATATATCATAGTAACCTAGAAAATTAGTGTAATTCATTAAAAGTCTTAAATTACATTTATTTTGGTGTTTATAACATCAATTATGTCAATATTTCATTAATAAGATAATTACTGCATCATCATTGTGTCATAAATAAATTAAATTATTTAATGTCTAAAAATTACAAATAAAATACCATCATGTAGGAAATATCATTAGCTTTCTAATTAATATTTATAGTCGAATTTATCTTATGTATAACCCCATATAAAAAATGATTTACTTATTAAACTTTGATTTTAACTATTTTAACTCTTCTTTGAATTAAAAAATAATAAATGTCCTAATCTAATCCAAGTGGGCCAAAATGATAATATTTTACACTTAAGGTTGTTTTTGGTCTAGATACACTTGTCTAATAGATTTAGGACATGTGTTAGGGTAATATTAATATCATTCTTACCCTTAATTACCCTATTTACTTTTAACCGTGGTAAATAAAAGTAAAAAGTTACTATTCACCAAAAATTATTTTCATCACATTGAACCACATTTTACTTACTGACATCAACCGTGTCTCTCGGATTTTTGAAATTCCATTCAGAGAAGCGGTAAAATTATGTTTTATGAAAAATTCTGTATTTTAACTACCACTTAGTAGTTTCACTATTCATCAAAAATTGATGTTTTTCAGAATAATGCCAAAATTTCATCCTAAGCTATATTTCATATTCCGAATTCAAAAATGAAGTCTATTTTACCAAATTCATAACATAGAAGTTGCATTAATTAATTTTATAATTAAATCTCGCTGTTAAAACAAATAGCGTGTTTTTAAGAAACAATATATATCAAAAGATTGACACTTGTTTATGTCTGGTTTAAATGTGAAATTACATCCAATGACCAACATTGTATTAAATTGTAAAAATATATTCTAAATATAATTTAAAACCACTCAAATTAATAATTTATCACTATTAATTATTTAGATTAAAAAAGTTGTTTTTAATTATAATTTAGTAATTTTCACTATTCATCAGAATATGAAAGTTATCCGAAAAGTACCAAAATTTCACCTTAGGCTAAATTCGATACTCCAAATCCAAAAATGAAGTCCATTTTGAGAGCTAAAATTTCTAAAATTTTAAAAAGGTGGTTATTACTATTCATAACGGCTAGTTATAATAATATTTTAATATCATATCGTTGTTTAGTGAAACTCGGTATTGCGTACTACACACGCTATCGAGGAAGGTCGCGATTGCATGTAATGCAAGTAAAGTCAAGGATGCGTGTTGTGAAAGCTCCTTTTGGTGAAGCGTACAACACAAGACATTAATAAAATTAAAAGGAATATTTTTCATAAAATCTCAGGCTATTACATTCTACCCCCCTTAAAATGAATTTCGCCCTCGAAATTCGTCGGGGTTATAAATGGTTTACTATTCGAAAGTTTCTTTAATAGAAACCCACATCGTAAAAAAGATTACCAAAACTTGGCTTTAGAAACTAAAGTATGAAATGTAACGATTACCCAAATAAACTAATCACTGGGTTTCCACAAATGTGAAAATATGGATATGGAAGAGAAATCTAACCATCATGTTCTGATGGAGAGTGGTAGAGAACATGGCTATGGAAAAGCCAACAATCACAAATCCATAAATTTGTGGCGATCTAATGTACCATCCGATTCATCATGTATAAGATCACTAGGAAAACATTTTTGTTTTTCAAGATCATTTCCCTAAAGTTGAAAATTTGAATTAGAATAAATACTTTCTTTATTTTGGTACAATATCACTGTTGTTCATGCCTTGAACCATTTCCACTTCATCTCTTAAATAAATGAAGTTGAATTTGTTATTCGTGAAGTGTTAGCAGATCATGTGATAGAATGATGGGTCATTCCATCTGTCTCAAACAAAAGGTTAGCAAAAATTATATACATAAGTTGATCTATAGTGAGATTAATCGCATATGGTTCCTAAAATGGACTTATACTTCATATATCATACTGCTTAATATAATAAAACTAGTTTCTTCTAAACAGGGACTTCCTGTAGGCCAGTTGTAGGCGATAAAGACCAGTCGCACTTCGGTTGTGGGTTCGATTCCCATAGCCTTGTCTGACGCGATGGGATGTCGCCCGTCCTGCAGGTTGTCCTTTTTCTAAAACTACATTACTATAACATCCTATCAATAATAACAAAAAAAAGAACTTCTTTAGGCTTATCCATAATACTGAAGTACACTTTCATAACATAGTGAAAATGATTACCAGAGATTTAATACCATCATTGATCCCCATATATCATAAGATATGTCTTTTAGTCACATTCTAAACATTCAAAGTCCTTAATCATGTATTCTCTTGAATACCCATTGAACCATAGTGAAAACTTGGATGCAGTTAAAAGTTAACACTTTTCACATACCAAAATCCTCAAAATTCTATATACTCAAACCATGATATCACTTAGTCCTTATATCAATCATGAGCTCATGAATACTATTAAACATTTCATTTTCTCGTTTTCCCTTCATTATGCACATAATATCTCAATCACTTTGAATACCACATTAGACCAATACATAAATATTCCAATACTCCATGATACAACATTATTTTGGAATCCCATTACATAAACACTTAATCATTCCACCACATCGTTGTCATATTCAAAATCGCCAATAGTGATCGCATGTGACTTCCCTTTGTCCTTTGCCTTAAGCGGTTGCTCATGTTGATCATCACTATTCCTTGGATTAGGGCATTTATTAGCATAATTCCCCATTTCATTGCACTTGAAGCATTGAAGTGTTGGTGGTGCGTTCTCTGCAGTGTTTACTTTATTCACATCATTAGAAACCCTTTTTGCATTACTTCGACACTCAGCTGCTCGATGACCTTCTTTTCCACACTTAAAACATTTTCTAGTCCCTTTAAGACAATCTCCACCATGCTTCTTTCCACACTTTGTGCATAAGGAAACATTCATCTTCTTTTCACCATTATTCTGAGATTTCTCCTCGAACTCCATCTTTCGTTTCTTTTCAAAACCATGAGATGGGTATGTAACACCGACTTCTATTTCTACCTTGATAGCACAACGCACAATTTCTTCATAGCAACTGAAGTCTCTTATAGCTAATTCCCATCGAAGACTTGGTTTTAAGCCACTGAAAAATCAATCAACTTTACTTTCAGGTTGGATGATAATGCCAGATGCATACCTTGCAAGTCTTGTAAAATTCGCTTCGTATATACAAACAGATTCATCATCCTTTTTCTTTAGTTCAAGAAACTCCTTCTCCATCTTTGTTCGAAGAATACGAGGGAAGTACTTATTGAAAAATAAGTTCTTGAACTCGTCCCATTCCATGGACTCAATTTCATCTCTTTGCCTTGTATTCTTGATAAGATTCCACCATTGATCAGCTTCACCTTCTAAACGATATACTGCTAAGATGACTTTATCATGTTCCGAACATTGAAGAACTGAAAATATCTTTTCAGTGGTACTGATCCATTGTTCAGCAACAAGTGGATCAGAAGACCCACTGAAAGAAGGTGGACGTTGCCTCATGAAGGACTCAATAGAATATTGTTCCCTTCTCTGCTCATTTGGAAGTCCAGAATGATTCATAGCTTGTGTAAGTATAGCAATAAGATTTTGCACTCCGTCTCCCATAACATTTTTTTGTTCATGAGGACAATCATTGCATTGTCCATTGCATTGATCAACACAGTTCCTTCGGGTTCCAGCCATCGTCTAAAACCCAAAAAGAATAGTGTGAGAGGCAAAAATCATGCTAGGGAAAACAACATAATAAAGGGGGAGTACCTTCAATATCTAACATCTTAGGTTTAATTCTATGATCGTTAGCGTAGTTCTAGTACTATAACCTATACATATACTTAACCATAGGGACATCCCTAGACATACTGTAGAAATATCTCTAGGGATCTCACTAACGTTTTCGCATCCTAGTTTCCAACGGTTGACTAAACCTTTCCTCTGATACCAACTGTAGAGACCCGAAGCCTGATGTACATAGACGTTACATTACTTTTGCGGAATACTTAGTACATAACAAAAACACACACACACAAGGATCGTAATAGTTTAGTGTCTTTGGAAACTCGGAACGTAATCTTCTAATCGTGGTGAATGATCTTCAATATCTCCCATAAAGATCTTCCCTTTTTTTTACCTAAAACCTTTATTTATATCCTGGGGAAAAGAAAACATAAAAGGGTGAGCTCAAATTCTCAGTAAGGGTATGCAAAAGAAAAATCAATCACGTCATATTCATAAGAACATAACTTTTGGAAATCTTAACCTGCAAAAGAGAGCATAATTTCATAACATGGGATAAATCATAGTAGTGAAATGTAATCACAATAATCATAACATAAAACATGAAACTTTGTGGCATTCACACATAATCATAGAGAATCATTTCTTGTTAGTCAAGACTCATTTCGAAGACTATCTTAGTGGACAAAGTCCCTTTCTGAATCGAGTAACCCTCGTTTCAGTCCTGTTTCACTGAACCGGTATAACCTACCATTCCAGCCATGTCTATCTCATGAGATATAAAATCTTTACCCAATTCATTGGAGGGAGATATAGGTCCCACCCATCTTATAATGAATCCTTTCTTATGTGTGCCACATAATCATAAACCATACATCATAGCATAACCTATGTAATAAAAATGGGATTCTTAAACAACATGACATCATAAAACAATTCATATAAGATAAAGGAATTCATAAAAATATTTCCATCACAACATAATCAAATCCATGTAATAATAGGGATAAAAACAGAACCCTTTTATTATCTTAGATGGAAAATAATTTTGATAAAATACTTGAACTTCATTCTTGAGGAAAATATCCTTTCTACTTCAAAAACACTTTTCCTTTCTTAACATGTCATTAAATTTTAAACTAAAAGAAGTTGATTAAAAATAAACTTGAAAACATGTAAAGGAAGCTTCTTGGAAATAATGTTTTAAAAATCCATTCATGCCGTATAAGTTAAAAAAACATTCTTCGTACTTTTGTCGGAAAAGTCAAAAAGTACCTCGTATGAAAAATGACAAAAGATTCCTTTCTTATTCTTTACTAAAAACTCACCGAAGGGTATAAATGGATTTAAAAAATTGTTGGTGGATGGAAATAATATTACATATTTATGAAACATGGATGTGGATGATAAAATACACCCCAGTAAATACTTACGAATAAACAATCTCGGATAAAAAATGAGATTGTGATATTTTCCCTTACCTTGGGTCCGATTTGCTTCGTATGTGTCCGAACCTCCTGTATAATGATTTAAATAATGTCATTGACTTATTATAGAATCATATTCATTGTTATGATATCATATATGGTTCACTTATGACATTATATTACCCGTTCTTTTCTAAATTCCATGTTAAAGAAGCGTTTTGGGTAAAATCGTTTTATTTTTCGTAGGTGTTTTGACTTGTTGTTCTTGAAATTATTATTACTTATATCACGATTTACTTACTTCCAGAATATAAAATATGATTTATATATCATATATATTCAGTATATATATATATATATAATAGATAGATAAATGAAATGAAAAACACCATTCATGGAGACGATAGTCCGTACGTACGCATGAACGTGTTTTTTCTTTCCTTATTGTCTTGAATAGAAGTAAGTAGATGACATACATATATATATATATATACATAAATCCAGTATCATTATTATGTCATATATTTCATTAGTACTTATTATATATACTTTATAATCATTCATGAATGGTTAATCATTAAGAATGAATCTCATCGCGTCGTGGAGACGGTAGTCCGTACGTACACACAAGCGATGAAATCATTTCCATAATTATTGAATTGAATTGGAGTGGATTATACAATATATCAGAATCAATATTATGTTTTAATAACTATGTATAGTTATCCTTTACACCATTTTACCCATCGATGTATGGTGGTGGTGGAAAACAGATTATACCACGGCGTGGAGACGGTATTCCGTACGTACGCACGCGCGGTGATTTCTTCTTCCGTAGGATGGATAGATGGTGAAATAGGGTTGTTTCATAATTAAAATAATATATCATTATATGAGTGATACTTATGTTATTACTTCATAATGAAACAACCTAAGAAGAAGAAGTGGAAGAAGAAATAAAGATGAAAGAATTGGTAACGGTAATTACCTCTTCTTTGAAGCACCTCTTTGAGACCTCCTCTTAGGGAACTAAAATTGGTCATTGAGGAAGACCAGAACCTCTAGGATGTTTCTAGGGAATTGGAGAAGAGATTTTGGCAGGGGTTGGCCGAGCTTGAGTGCTCAATTTGGTGTGAGGAGGAGGGGGAGGAGGTGTCCTTTTATAAGGGAGGAGAGGGGCACCTTAGGAATACCTCAAAATATTATTTTATATTAAAGTCAAAATCGGATTATAATGGTTCCAAAGGGTCTTATTTAGGAGATAATGTGGGGATGGGTCGCAATACTATCAACCAATAAGATTTAGACAAGTTTATGGTATTATTTTAACCTTATCAATTAGAGTTAACTCTAAGTTAAATAATTTAACTTTTACCGTGTCTTTTTGTTTTCTTTCACTATATGGTTAATACACTTACTATAACATGCCAAACGAACCCCAAATTGTTTATTATTAATACATATATCCTTATCTAAGTCATTTGGCCGAACCTTAGATTTTTAGGAATAAAACAACAATTAATAATATAATATTTGATTTTAAAACTATTTAGTGTCAATTTTGACACAATTTGATATATGATTTTTTTAAAGTCATAACAGAATTATATGTTCTAACCAAGTTGATTAAATCAACATTAATATATCATAGTAACCTAGAAAATTAGTGTAATTCATAAAAAGTCTTAAATTACATTTATTTTGGTGTTTATAACATCAATTATGTCAATATTTCATTAATAATATAATTACTGCATCCTCATTGTGTCATAAATAAATTAAATTATTTAATGTCTAAAAATTACAAATAAAATACCATCATGTAGGAAATCTCTTTATCTTTCTAATGAATATTTATAGTCGAATTTATCTTATGTATAACCCCATATTAAAAATGATTTACTTATTAAACATTGATTTTAACTATTTTAACTCTTCTTTGAATTAAATAATAATAAATGTCCTAATCTAATCCAAGTGGGCCTAAATGATAATATTTTACACTTAAGGTTGTTTTTGGTCGAGATACACTTGTCCAATAGAATTAGGACATGTGTTAGGGTAATATTAATATCATTCTTACCCTTAATTACCCTATTTACTTTTAACCGTGGTAAATAAAAGTAAAAAGTTACTATTCACCGAAAATTATTTTCATCTCATTGAACCACATTTTACTTACTGACATCAACCGTGTCTCTCTGATTTTTGAAATTCCATTCACAGAAGCGGTAAAATTAAGTTTTATGAAAAATTCTGTTTTTTAACTACCACTTAGTAGTTTCACTATTCATCAAAAATTGATGTTTTTCAGAACAATGCCAAAATTTCATCCTAAGCTATATTTCATATTCCGAATTCAAAAATGAAGTCTATTTTACCAAATTTATAACATAGAAGTTTCATTAATTAATTTTATAATTAAATCCCGCTCTTAAAACAAATAGCGTGTTTTTAAGAAACAATATATATCAAAAGATTGACACTTGTTTATGTCTGGTTTAAATGTGAAATTACATCCAATGACCAACATTGTATTAAATTGTAAAAATATATTCTAAATATAATTTAAAACCACTCAAATTAATAATTTATCACTATTAATTATTTCGATTAAAAAAGTTGTTTTTAATTATAATTTAGTAATTTTCACTATTCATCAGAATATGAAAGTTATCCGAAAAGTACCAAAATTTCACCTTAGGATAAATTCGATACTCCGAATCCAAAAATGAAGTCCATTTTGAGAGCTAAAATTTATAAAATTTTAAAAAGGTGGTTATTACTATTCATAACGGCTAGTTATAATAATATTTTAATAGCATATCGGTGTTTAGTGAAACTCGGTATTGCGTACTACACACGCTATCGAGGAAGGTCGCGATTGCGTGTAATGCAAGGCAAGTCATGTATGCGTGTTGTGAAAGCTCCTTTTGGTGTAGCGTACAACACAAGACATTAATAAAATTAAAAAGAATATTTTTCATAAAATCTCGGGCTGTTACAAGGACCTCCCATGAAGAGGTAGAGGTTCGATCGAGGCGGACCACAAGGAGCAGGTTACCGAGTAAGGGAAGCTGGCCATGCAACTGGAGGTGGACGACACTTCGAGGTGTTGCCACCACCACCACCACCAGTAGGTTCACCCTGACCTCGGGGAATAGGTGGATATGGGAGAGCACAGCTTCAGGCAGCAGAAGCATACGACTATAGAGCTCCGAAAGTAGGTGTACAAGAGCGGGACTAGTTCCAGTCATGAAGGCCTTTGTCTTTGGTGAATCTGGTTTCCATGTTGTCATTGGTGTGTTTGCTTTGTGTCTTGGTACTTCGAACTGCAGTAATAATAGAAACCTATCTTTGTGATGTTTACTTTCCGTCCTTTTTGTATGGTTGATACTGAGAGGTTCTAGTTAAAACTATTGATTTAACCCTCAATTTCGTGATTCCTACTGGAGGAGACCCAGTGATGACACACTAATGCCAACAGTGTGACTCAACCCTTGGAAGCGAGAGTGCCAGTTTGATCACATAGTAGTAGCATCGAGGCCTTATGACGTCATCCATGGCATGAAATTGTATTTTTCATGTCCGGATTGACATTATTAGGCAAAGAACGTGGTTCATCTAGGGGATGAGACTAGATTTCTCTTCACGGAAAAGGAGAAATCTTAGCATCCCTTGCAGGAACAGAGATGGTTTAGGCTACGATGGAGGAAGTGCATATCATCCAGGAGAGGATGAATACTGAACAGAGAAGAAATAAGTCCAATGATGATAGGAGACGAGACCACTGGAGTTCTAGGATGGTGACCATGTTTTCTCACGGGTCTCACATTGATGAGCTCTATGGTGATTTGGTTGGGGTAGCAGGTTATCTCCACAATTCATAGGATCGTTCCAAGTCCCTAGAAGGGTAGGTGAGCTGGCTTACTACCAGTCCTTTCCACCTCATATGCACCGGGTGCATGACGTCATCCATGTATCTCAGATGAGGAGATGTGTGCATGACCTATCTGTCATCATCAACCATGGAGAGCCGAACATCGATGACGGGGTGACATTCATGGGTTTCCATTAGAGGTTTAGGATTGACAGGAGTGGGTCCTATGTGGATGGTTGATTCCTATGGTGCACATTCGTTGGTAGCACGGGAACCTCTTGAAGAGCACATGGGAGTGGGAGGATTAGATGCATGCTCAGTACCCTTATTTGTTCCCCCAGTTTATATTGTAGCTTTACAGGGATGTAAATCCATGAGGTGGGAATAATGTAATGACTCGGAAATTTCAAGGAATTTTTTTCTCTTAAATACTTTGATATATTATGAGTCTGTCACTTTAGAAGGCACTTGATTCAGAGGCCCGGTTTTCCCAGAATCAATTTCAGAAGTTTATCTCGGGTACGTTCAGTGAATGAATGAGCAGGTGTTTCGATCTTTTGAACCAGTGCTCAGAATTGAAATTTGAGGGCACCGATGAACATTCAATGCCGGTAATTGCTTAAGGGAACCTTTATCATAGTCTCTTTTTCACGAGGGAAAGAGTAATTTATTAGGATTTAATTAAAGAAGTAAATAAAATTGTGGTACAAATTTTATTCTATATATAAGGAGGTTAATTCCTCCCATGGGTAGTTAATGGTGGGATCCAAATCAACCTAATTACCGAGTGTGGATGTAAGAGAGTTGGGGCCCACATGAGCCCCAACCATTTAATTTCCTCTTAACTCCTTAAACCCCTTCAATAAATTTCTTACCCCCCATTAATTTCCAATATCTCCACAACCCTCTCTCCATTAATTCATGACAACCCACAAATTTATGAGGATATTTCCTCTCCCTTTCCTTAATTAATTGCCAACACATTTAATTAATGAAGGGATTTGAGTTTCGAAATTTAAATTGCTTGTGTTAATAAAATAATATATGAGACTATTATTTTATTTTGGCAGACGTTGGGTTGGAAAAGATTGGAGAGATCTCTTGTGTGAAGTAGAAGAGCTCCCTACATCCACAAAGAACAGTTCTCCTTCTAACGGATCTCCAACGAACGACACTTGAGCCAGGATCGAAGGCCTCTGTGGAAGCGACGAATACCAACGATCATCGTCACCTTCATCTCCTCCCTTGCGTTGGCGTCAACGAGCCTATGTCCACCCTTTCGCGATATCGTCTACAAACAACGAACCTTGAGGTAGGGGTTTAATTTTGAGTATGATTATATTCTTGTGATCCATCCATTATAAAACAAAGAACATGGATAACTCATTATCATGTTTATCCGTGAATGATTTTTTTTGTAGGTTGGGAATAGATATTTGTGGGGAAATTGTTGGGAAATTTAATAAAATTACATTTATGTGATTTATACCCCTGAGCATGGAAGAATATTCTGTTGGATGTTTATTTGAATCGCTAACACGGTGGGTACAGACTAACGAACAAGTTCGAACACACCCCCAACTTGTTTGTTGGTGCGCGGATTGATGGAAACAATGAAACAGGACCACAATGGAATTTCGAAGCAGTCATAGTGAAGTGAGGGTCCTGGGAGAGCGATAGACACAAGCGGTGGGAGAATCAGATCATCAGAGCGCGTCCAGTGGTCCATGGAAGACGCCGTAGGGACCGGCGACCGGAGGCGGTGGCCTGTGTCGGCCGGCCGCCTGGAGGCAGCGGCGCCCTAGCACGCTGCCAGAGAATATCCACAACGGATGTTTCCGTGGCAACGATATGGTGTATCCCACGGCTACGCGGGATCCGGGACGCCCGGGGGCCAGCGCCAGCTGGTGCCGCCGGTGTCAATCAGCGAGAAGGCCGAGCATCCCCCGCTCCTCGAGACGCTCGGCCAGGCTGACTGAGCCGAGGCCGACCGTATGCTGGGCCGCACCATTAGGACCGGGTCGTGCCCTACCAGGCCGCACCTGGATCCGAGTCAAGTCGACCTAGTTCGGGCCGACCCAGGGGGTGTTGGGCCGGGTCAGACCTAGCTCAGAGCCCCTATTTTCAAACCATTTTCGGTTATTTGGACATATCGTGAGCTAAAGACCTTCAATCGACACACCATTAGTTGCGTAGGATTCCTTGGATCATGATGGTCGATTCGGTATATTACACTCATGGTTTTGGGAATGTTCAGGTACTGAAGAGTTGGTACAAACCTGAAACCAACCGGGCCCTCAGAGCGGAAACACTTATAACTTGAGGACCAGACGTCCGATTGACATGACGTTGACTATGATGGATTCCTCTTGATGAGAAGGTTATATTAGAATACTCTACATGGGTTTAAAATAATATTGGAGTAAGGTCGGGTTGGTTTTTGCTTAAAAACCAACCGAGCCCCTGGAACAGAAAAACTAATAAGTCACAGACCAGGCGACCAATTGACGTGTCGTCTGTTATGTTGAGATCCCTATAACGTGATAGATATTTGTTCTTCTTCTTCGTGGGACTTCATAATACTTTTAGTTTCAACTAGTGGCTCATGGAGAGGATCATCCCGGAGATGAGCTTACGGAGTACGGTGACCTTGAAGCTGGCTGAGACCTGAGGACTACTTATCCGATTTGATTCAGAGTGACTTGTATAGCCCAGTGGGGAGCACTACATTGTGAGGTGGATGACCCATGGCAGAGGAGCAATACTTGTGAGGTGGTAGACCCATGGGGGAGGATCACTAATTTGTGAGGTGGCAGACCAATGGTACTCGATAGGGGGAGTACCTCAGCAGTCTATGGTTAGTTAGTGGCACCCCGGAGTCATGACAGGACTAATGTGCTCGACAGAGGGGGAGTTCTCCAGCAGCCGTGTTTTTTAAATCTTGAATAAAAATCCTGTTTTGAGCTAATTCAATGACCTTTGTGTTTTTCCTCATGATTGAGATGGGTTACTTGATAACTTAGGTATATGTATGGGCATATACCCAAGTAAAGGTTATCTGTTGAGATCTTTTTTGTGGTTTATTCTTGTTGGATTTAGTGATACCTTGAGGGTCTCGGGGTCCCTATTGAATGTCGTTATACTCACCACTAATGGGGTATGCCCGCACCTCATTGTGTTGGATGAACAAGACTGATAGTGCTGATCGAGGTAGAGAGTACGAGGGATGGATGGTACTAGGAGGTGGACACTGGGCATAACGGCACACGGAGCAGACCGATAGACATGGAGTGCTGAGGAGGATATCTGTACCTACCCTTCCGGTAGGAACCTGGAAGATGATCTAGGAAATTCTTCACCTTTTAGTTATTGTCTTTTCAGTTATACCTTTCTTTCGGTTGTAGCTGTACCTTTATGTTGGGCTTGTGTTTCTGGCCCCGTTGTACTTTCAGCACTTTTGTTATACTGCATTACTTAGATTTTCCTTCAGCTTGTTCTTTGATTGTGTCTGTTTATGTTTATTAAAGCAAATTCCTTCCCAGATAAATGGATTTATGCCTTTCCTACTAGTCGCTATCCCCTGGCCTATGGAAGGTGGGCTTGGAGTAGTTACGACACGGGCCCCAGGGGATGGATAGTGACACAGATCCCATACATTTATCTTCTAAAAAAATGTTTGTTCCATAGTAAAAAAATTTCGTTTTTTCTTCAACATCTCCCAAAAATCAACTCTAAAAAATAAAAAATCTAAATATAATATTATAAAAAATTCCCATGGGAAAAATGAGATAATGTATAAGGATGAGCTTGGACACTTAGTATAGGAAAAAAGCATCAATTCTTCATCAAGGTTTGTATTATAAGAATATGGTAAAACATGAGTTGGGGAGATATATGTTATTAAATAATATTGGACTAATGATATTTCATTATATGTCATGGTATAAGGGCACGTAATCTCAATTAAATAGACATGTGCCATAAAATAAAAGTGTTAAAAGATAATCATGAACCATGGAGAATACTAATAGGAACATAACAATGTCATATTCCAAAAGTATAAAACATTATTGAATTATGGAAAAAATAAAAATGTGATCAGGCCAAAAAAAACTTTTGGAAATAGATATATGTGATCATGAGCATGAGACATCATGTGAACTAAGCTATACACAATCATGTACATGCACAATCAGGTAAAAAAACATATACATGATCATATCCATGAAAAAATCTTTTGAAGAAAATAATAATTGATTATTACATCACACAATCATGTAGAAAAAAATTCATATGTGATTATGTACACGCACAATAATACGAAAAAAGATATATAAAATCATGTCAATGATTAATCTTATGAACAAACAATAATGAGATCTTTTCCATGCACAAAATTATTACCTCATAAGATATAAAATCATAAACAATTAATTATAGGGACATATATATGACCCCACACATCAATCATCCATATATATGTGTGACACATGATATAATTATTTCATTATATCATAGTTAACCCATGTAAAAGAAATTTGTTTTATTCATCAAATCATAAATAGCGCATGGAAAAGAAATCATGTTTCATGACACTTCGATATGGGACCACAAAAATTTACCTCAGGTGTGTAAACAATTGACACATGAAAGAGTAATTTATATGATAATTTAGAGGGTGATTCATGAAAAATAACTTCTATGGATATAAATATTTTAGTGTTAAATATGAAATTGTATTCAATTTTAAACCTATTTTTTGAAAACACTTTTATAATTGTTTTAAATGATAGAGTTATCATCACATTGAAATTTTATTTTTGGAAACCTCACTTTTGAGTCATTAAGATGAACGTATTTTCAAAATAAATATTGGTAATTTAATCTCAAAAATGAATCCTTGAAAATACAAAAAGGATTAAAAATTTGATATAAAATAATTTTTGAAAATTTATACATTTAAAAAGAATCTTCAATATTAGAGTCTTGGGAAAAACAAAAAGGATTTAGTTGGGTGATGTGAAAATTAATGAAAAAACATAAATTAAAAAATAAAATTCAATATAGGATACATTAAATGAAGTAAATTTTAGCAAAAAAATTTATTGGAATATTAAACATATTATTTTCAACAAATGTGAATTATTATTAATATCTTGAAGTACATCAGTACAGAACCAATATCTTTAAAAGTTTAAAAAAATCCATGCTTAAAATTGGATATGGTAAATATGAATTTCACATGAGATAAAACATAATTGGTTCTCCAAATTTAAAGGGTAACATTTTTTATAAAGTAAATATATACAAGGTGGGGAAATTATCATTACTGAGGTTGAGATATATTCTAAAAAATGATATAATTTCTATGGGAAATAATTTTATGGTGGAACAATGTTTGAATAAAAAGTGTAATTTTATCCATATAAACAGATAACGTACCATGAAATATAATCATATTGTGGAAGAAACTATTTTTGGATGAAAATAGTCCAAAAAGATACATTATAACTCAATGAAAGGAGTTAACTAATCGAAAACCTTGAAAACTTTGAGTATATTTTGATTCAAATTTCATTTAAAGTAAGAAAATGATATGGATATTAAAACACAAAAAATTTAATGAATACTCGAAAATAATTTCAATATGAAATAACAACATCATATTAAATATATCACAATGAAAAATAAAAAATAAATCTCATGTATTTAATTTTGAGATAAATAACTACTTACATAGTACTACCTATTGAATAAAAGTGTTCTAAATTCCTATATAATAAAATATAAATATATAAATATATCAATTAGATATTTAATAATTCCATTCGTACATATTATCTTTTATTAACTTCTTTTACAATAATTTATTACTAATATATTGGTCGATTAAGTTTATTTTCTCAATCAAATGTTAGAAACTCTGACTACTTGTTTCATAATAATTTTATAAGGGTGTTTTCACATCATTTTTACTACCAGAATATAATAATTGATAGAATATTAAAGATAATATAGTAAATGTTTTTAAATTAATCATTATATCCTATTCAAATTTGGTGAACGATAACGTTATGGTTTGTGGAAAAAGTAATTCTGATGAACTAAATTCAACGGGTTTAACAATAGAAAATTTATATATTGAATAACATATTAAAAACGAGTAAAACCTGTAAATAATAATTATATAAAATTATGTAAATTGTTATTATATTATATTATATAACATTCCATAATAATTAATTATGTAAACATTTTAACATCACATACTTTTGTGGTAAAATCGACCCAAACAAAAGCATGTGATAATGAATTTAGAATTAAAGATATGGTTGTATATAATGATAATTGAGATTTTATAAAGTATTCAAATTTTATTGAACATTATATAAATTCATTAAATTCACAATTATGTACATACATGATGTATGGTGATGAAATATAAAAATGTTCATTGATAGTGGCAGTAATCCACCATGTGCATTATTAACATTTCCATTTCTCAACGAATGGGATAGAATGAAGATATATGAAAAATTATAATTTCATAATTAAAATTTTGAATAATCAATCTTAACAATTCATAAAAACAATCCTTGTTACCAAACATGAAATTTTGTGACTAAAAATGAATCACATCATTTCATTGTGGCAGTAGTCTACACATACACAAGATCAATATTTTTGCTACTTTTCTTAGGGGATGGAATGGATTGAATAATAGATAATATAGTAATATAATAACACTAAACAATATTAGAAATAAAAATTTCATTATATTATTTATTATAGAATATTTCTAGAATAATTATAATAAGAATAGATTTCTAAGGAGTCATATATACTCATGTTGAGAACATTAGATTTTTCATTGAAATCTCCTTGGAAATGAATAAATTAGGATTAAAAATGACACTATAAAATATGATTGGGTTTTAAAAACAAAAATAAATGTAATTTTTTATGATTAAATTCGAATTAATATGGTTTTAATGGAATGGTTGAATTTTTTCAACTTTATATGTGACGAAAATGGCACTTTTTTGAATTCCCATGTTTTTTAATAATGGAATTACACTATTCCAAAATTAATTGCAACATAAATGATAAATAATAGAGTTTTGGTGAGATAAGGTTGATAAATATTATAAAACTAAATTCAAAACATGGTTTAAACATGTTTAAATCCTTTCACCACATGATCAGTACAATTTACAATTTGGGTTTTAAAATTGGTCTATACTTTTCCCCAAGTAATTCATATTTTGTTAAAAATATAAGAATACAATTAATAATATATTTTATTTTTTTTGAATAAAATTTTAATACCCATATAATTTAATTCAAAATATTGGTAATAAAAAATTAATATTTAAATTAAAACATTATATATAAAGAAAAATAGTTTTCTAGAAAAAATATTATTTTCCCAAGTGTTCATAATCTTATATAGCATAAATTATCAATTAAATTGGTGATTAAATATTTTTATAGAAGTAAAAATATAATATCATTGACAATATATAATATATGTTATTTAAATTTTTTTTATAAAAACTAAAATACATTATGAAACTATTCTTCAGAAATTACCCTTTCACCATTAGCCAAAAAGTCTGAGAGAGAGGAAAATCCTGCTCCCACCAAATAATTAATAAAAAATTGATAAACAACAGAGTACAGCTCAAAGAAGTGGAGCCTTAGAAAGCCTCGTATAAACAACACCATCACTATCATCATGCACTAGGCCATTGCAATAACTAGGTAACACAACGGACCAGCTGGAACTGACCTCCATAATTGCTCTCTTAGAACGAGAATCAGCAACCTGATTTGCCTCTCTGTAGACATGCAAGACATCAATAAAAATCCTCTCAACAAGCTTGAGACACTTTATCCACGCATGTAACATTCTCCATGGAACATTCCTGGACCGATCCTTCAGGATCTGCACAGCAACAGAGGAGTCCGACTCGATCCATAACTATCGCCAGCCATATCGGACCGCATACCTGATTTCTTTTATAATCGCCCAAAGTTCTGCTTCAATCACATGCCCAATCCCAATGTAATGAAAGTAGAAACCTTTCACAAAGCCCCGAGAAGTCCATAAAACTCCACCACAGCCAGCCAGGCCTGGTGCACCATGGGCTGCTCCGTCCACATTGACCATCAACCAATCATGGATTGGTGGGATCCATCTAATGTACTTCAACACATGGCCGCCTCTCCTGGCCACATACACCAAGAGTCTTTAATAGTGTAAAGTCAGAAATATCATTGTTCATGCATCCATATTGATGTGTCGAAGCAATCTGAATGCTCCGGTAAATAAAAAATACACCTTCCTTAAACATGGGGTTGACATTATTAAAGACCACACTATTTCGAGCTCTCCAGATGTATGAAAAATCTAAAATAGCAGCAGCAGTGAGCAGGTTTTTCACTTGCTCAAATGCTTCAATTTGAAGCACCGAGTTGAAGAAAGTATCAACCGAACAGAATATAAAATAGCAGTGAAAAATGGACTTCAAATACAGCCATAATCGCGCAGCAAGAGGACATTCCAGGAACAAATAGAGGGCTGATTCTTCATTACTCAAACTAATAGGACACACCGAGGCAAGATGTACACTGGTAAGTTGAAGGGAGGACTGTATCGGTAACCTTTTCTTCCAGATTCTCCAAATCAGCTGAATGTCATTTGGAAAAATAAAAGGCATGAGAATGCCTTTGAACCATGACGGAATAGTAGATGCAGTACCACATTCCAGCTTATAAAAATCAAGACTTATGAAAAGTGCATTTAATACAGGTTTCCAAACAAGAATGTCATGATCAGCATTGTCATAATTTGTAATTTCCACACAATAGATACTAGCTATAATAGCCATAACATTAGGATTCCTCTGCTTGTCACATATAGACATTTTCCTCCACAATGATGGAATATCCATGACTTCCATAAGGAGAGAGGAAAGCCATAAAGTATTCCAGTAGCTCAAAGAAGAGTTGATACATACTTGCCATTTGGATTGTGCCATGAGTTGAGAATAGGTACTCTGAATAGAGGTCCACACAGAGGACTGCAGGTGAGCATCACTATGATTATGCAGCCTGTGAGTAAACCTGTTGGTCAGGAATTCCAAGGATTTATCTCCATTTATAAGTCTCCATGTAAAGTTCATAATCATAGAATTATTAAATATCCTAACATATTTCACCCCCATCCATCCAATGTCCACTGGGTTGATACATTCTTTCCATTACACCATGACAAGATTCCTCTGACTAATAGATCCAGTCCATATAAAGTTGTGTATCATCCCACTTAACTCCTTTAATAAAGATCTGGGCCATTTATATAGTAAGAACGAATAAAAAAACATTGTTGTGATGACAGAGTTGACCATACATACTCTCCCCGCTTGGGACATGGTTTTCCCCTTCCATCTAGCTAGCTGATTAGTGATTTTTATAGCTATCTCCTCCAGATATACCATTTTTACCCTCCCCCAAAACAGAGGTAGTCCAAGATAAGTGAAGGGAATACTACCTCTCTTCACACCAAGCCTGCTATATACTCTTATCTGCTTCTGTGTTCGAATCCCTTCCCCAAAGACAACAAAAGACTTCCCCCAGCTAATGACCTGACCTGCCACTTCCTCGTAATGTGCAAAGAGATTCTTGATGCAACGAATAGTTTTCCAATCAGACTTGGATAATAAGAGGATATCATCAGAATATAACAAGTGAGAGGGTGCAAGACAATTCCTACCAGCTCTCATCCTTTGATACAACCAACTATTGACATGATTATTCAAACAGACACTCAAGTAATCCTCAACAATGGAAAAAAGTAGCCCAGAAAGAGGGTCACCCAGTCTGACCCCTCTAGAACATTGAAAGAAGCCCCTAGGGGATCCATTGATCAGAATCGAGAGACTAGCACTTTTCAGAATTGCAAAGGTCAAACCAATGGGCATCCTGGAAAAGCCATGCATTTTAAGGACATTGAAAATAAAGTCCCACCTTATTGTGTCAAAGGCTTTAGAAATGTCAATATTCAAGGCCATATGACCATCTTTTACTTTCCTTCTCATGATATTAACACACTCTAAAGCAGTGAGGAGGCAATTTTGGATATTCCTACCGGGAACAAAACCAAACTGATTAGAGGAAATAAGATGATTAGCAATATCACCTAGCCATACAACAATGACTTTACTGATAACTTTAGGAATCTAGGTCCCAATGGCAATAAGCCTAAAGTCCTTGATATCCAAAGCATTATCCTTCTTTGGAATAAGGGAAATGAAATTGGAGTTCATCCCAAAAGGAATCTAGGAATGACATAAGATTTCTTACACAGCATCAATCACCTCTTTTTGGATGATATCCCAATAAAAAAAATTCATAGAAATTTTTCAATGATTTATTTTACTTTATAAAAAAAATTTCATAGAAATTTTTTTCAAAAAAAGTATTCATTCTTTTATTTTGATAATGTAATAGAAGTGAGGCGATTAGAAAAATTAGTATTTTGTTTATTCACCTAAAAAAATTAAAAAAATATCGTTAAAAATAAAGATTGGATAAATTTCATATATGGAATAAAAAAAATGATGTTAATTAAGTTATATTAAAATTGCGAAATTTATAAATATATATTATAAATAAAATAAATGTATATATATGAATTTTTTTGAAAATTTCCCTTTTAAAACATTAAATTTTCATAAAACTATTTTTTATGATTTTATAATCAATTATAATACTGTTATTTTATTTATGGTTTTATTATACATGATTTGTATTAATAATAAATATGTTGTGGCTTGTTTGTTCAATTATTCATGTAATGAAATGTATTGAACAATGTATTTATTTAAAGAACAATATATATATATGGGCATTAAATCCCACCTAAACAAATTGGAATCCCACAATTTAAACTATAATCCACTAGTAAAAGAAGTTTAAAAATCCAAAAATAATTCATGATATATCACATGTTGACATATCCACCATACTATAAATCGTAAGACTATGAGGATATTTTTCTCAAATATGTTTCTTTTTATTTTCTTATGTACATGACTTTCAAAGACTCATTTTCAGGATCCTGTTTCTAACCAAAAACTAAAACCAAAATACTTATGATATTGACTTATTATATCATAGTAAATAATCATATGAATATAAACACTCAATATATATTTGTTTTCTCTCATGAAACATTCATTTAAACCAATTAGGTGTCTTATACATCATTTTCTTTATAACTCCATTGGTTAAACCTTGATTTCCTTATTTTAGGTTATATCATACATTTTAACATAATCCCTTAACGTAATTAGGAAAAAAAATCCATAATAATGGTTTTTAAAGAGTATATATTCATCCATATAATATACCTTCTGAATGTATATCCTGGTGTATAGTATTAGTCCCACTCATTAATCCTTATAGTTAATATTGAGTTTATACTAAACCATAATTTATTTTAGGGATTACACCTTGGTTATTCAATGTCACATCCACATCCAAATTCTTGTTTCCATAAATAGAGGTAGTTTCAATAAAATTAAAAAATATATACTTTAATAAAACATCATGATGTTATTATATATATAAACATATATTTAAGGTGATCATGAATGATCTCTTATTAAAATCTAAAAAATTAACTAAAATAATCATGAAAAATAACTAAATCCATCCCTGAAATATACTGAGGTTCCCCCGACCCACACTCCCCAATTAGGTGCAAATTTGTTTTTTAAAAACCTTATTTGATACAAAGTGACATGAAGATATCATTTTTTAAAACATTATGATATGTTAAAAATTAAATCTCAAAATTAATAATGTTAACCCATGAAATTTTTTTTAGGGATTCGATTTTTATCTCCCATATCGTTCTCATCAAAAAAGTATTTTTTCAACTATAATAATATTTTCCTTTTATGTATTTAGGATCTCCCATAAATCATCTCTATATAAAAAATCCTTGTAAATAAATTCCTATAAAAAATTCCACAAGGAAAAGGAAATATAATAATAGAGTGATCTCTAAGGATTAGCAATAGAAAAACTCATCAACATTTCATCAAGTGTTAGATCATATGCATGTGGGAAAACATGATCAGGGGAAAAATATCATGTTAAAATAACCAGAAACAATAATAGTTAACAATAAATCTATGTATAAGGGCATGTATTATCAAATTAACAAACAATTACCATGGTATTATACTATTGAATAATAAAAATTACCAATGGAGCATAATCATAGGTATATGACTTATAAATTTGTAATAAGTATAGTGAACCATGGTATTGTGATTAGAGAAAATTTTAATAATGTCCACACATAGTATTTTAAAAAAATATGTGATCATTTCCACACACTATCATGTGAAAAATGATATACAAAATCTTTTCCATGCACATTCATGTGAATAAATTCATATGTGATTATGTCCACACACAATACATTGTACAAATCCATATGTGATTACGTCCATTCACAATCATGTGAACAAAGACACATGTGATATTTTACATCCAACCCCTTATGAAAAAATCATAACTCGACCATTTACATAAAAAATAATTTAATCTCATGAGATATAAAATCATAACATATGCATTGGGAGTTATAAAAGACCTCTCTTGACAATCATCCATTTATATGAGTTCAACATGAAATCTATTATTTATTATATAATAAAGAACACATTTAAATAATATTTGTTTCATTAATCCCATCATAAATAACCCATGTAAAGGAAAATGGGTTTGGAAACACTTATGGATGGTATAAGAAGATTTTACCTCAAGTATGTTAATTTTTTATACCCAAAATTAAATATTCCTAAAAGAGTATTTTATATGAACATTTAGAGGTTTATTCATGATAAAAAAAATTATAGGAAATAATACTTTAATGATAAATAAGAAAATTTTATAAATATTGTAAATAAGTTTTTATAAAATTATTTTATCTTTATCACAAATTATTGAGTTACTATAACTTGTAAAATTCATTTTTATGACACCACATTTTTTAAAAATATGAACATAATATTCATTTGTGTATGTAACACGCAACTCCAAGCATGGAAAGGAAAATAAAAAACTGAGAACATATGATATATTTACAATTTCAAATAAATTTGATATATTTTATATCTTGAGTTAAAATAAATTATCTGTTTATCTTATGTTACCCGCATTATTTATTTGAGCATTCCATACACACAACATTGAATTTTTTCGATGGATTGTGTTGATTGCAAGAACCATTTTTTTCTAAGAACTATTAATATTATAATTTAAAATGTAAATAAAATACTAGTAATTAAATTTAGTAGTTATAAATAAAATTTGATAAATAATGAATATAAATTCAATAGTTACACATTAAAGAATATAAATGTTAAAACCAATTGAATATGAATGACATATTTTTATAAAATCATCTTTATGAGCCAAATGAATTTTAAAATAATAAATTACATTATTTGATATTAGTGGATGAGATTAATTAAATTTATATATAATATATTCTATAAATGATTTTTAAATTAATCAATATGATTTTATAGGAATATGGTAAGAACAAATCTAATTTCATTAATAAGAAATGTCTATTTTTTAAAGGCAGTTTTTCCTTCATTGAATTGAACTCTTGTTTCAAAACTGAATTTTGAAAATTTTATAAATTTTATTTTAAAAATTGAACATAATTTTTTGAATATCACTGTTTAAATTTTATTAGGTGGTGTTTTTATCATTATACTTAGAAGATTCACGTTTTAATTAATAGTGAATAATACTTAATTTTAATTGAAAACTGAATTTCCATCTAAATGATTTAAAAAATTAAATTATGTTTTTAATATTTTTTAAACTAAAAATAGTTCAATAATCAATGTATTGATCTAATTTTAGTCATTTTGATCATTTTTGTATTTAATTATGATAAAAAAAACTTAGTAATCTTTTGAACATGTTTGTTTTTAAAGCATGATTTCTCATCCCTTCTAAATGGTTAATTTTAAATTAATTTTTGAAACATATATAGTTTGAATTTAAAAAATGTATTCCATTTATGGAATCAACATTATTTTTAATGTCTAATAAGGGACCAATAATTTTATTACCGAAGATATTAGCGAAAATAGTTAAAATTAATAATAGAAAATAAGGTAAAAATGAGTCTATTTAGTGGTTTAACAAAAAATATATATTCTGTCAAATTACCTAGTACCTTTTAAAATACCCATTTTATGGAAAACATTCATCCATTAACACATTATTTTCAATTTTATGAGTAATTTGGATAATATTCCTTGAATGTTACCTATATAATAAGTTATGTAATGAAAAAGTGAACCTTCTTTACCTTTAATAATTATAATGCTCTAGTATAGTGGAAGACCAAAATGGGTTCATTTATACACATTATTTTTAAATTTAATTGAGTTTTTATGATTATAATAATTTATCATTAATTTTTAGAGATTAACTAGCCACATAAAATACATAAGAAACACCAATATAAAAATTATTTATAAAATAATTAACTATAATAAATTATTAAAAAAAATAAAAGTGAGAAAATTGAATGAATTATTTTCTTAAATTAATTTTGTTGATAAACATATAATTATACACATTTTTTATCTTCATTTATTCAAATTAAATAATTAGATTGATATTTTTTAAAACTCAAATTAAATAAATAATGTCAAAATTGATGGTAATATTAGTTTATAATAAATGAAACTTTTTTAAATGTTTAAAAATACTAAAAACTATATTCATCTAAGTGATTTTAAAATTTTAAAAAATAACAAATACGGTCCATTCACATAATAATTTATCATGTATAATGAACATATTGACCCCTATATATTTAAAACCAATTTTATCACTATTAGGGTTAACATATTATCTTTTCATTACTTAGGCTTTTGATAAAATTAATATATAAAAGGAATAATATACTTATTTAATATATTAGATATAATACTTATAGTTATAGGTTATTAATTATCTAATAATTCCCTCTATAACATATTATTTATGAATAAATCACCATGGATATAAAATAAGAAACATTTATAAAAACAACAATGGTAAAAGTAGTGAAACAAAGTAGTTACAGAACAACATCAAAAAAGATGACTTATTTCTTTGTGTTGGGGGTGTTTATAGACTAAATAAACACTCTCCTATGTTATTATAACATTTTTTCCCACATGATGTAAGTTATACCTCCCACTAGTGAATAATTGTAAGTGTACAAGAATGTCACTTATCCTCAACTAAATATGGGAACTCACTCTCCCACCATCTTCACACATATCAAGCCATTTTTCACATAAAAAAGGTATGAAAATAACTCCCAAAAATCATCCTATAATCCTTATATTGGGCATAACATCAACTTTATAAGGCATTAGAGAAAATATAAGGAGGATACCCGAAGATTATTTAATGTTTTTCTAAAAGTGTTTTAATGTTATATCTTTATAAAACTCCTTGAATTATTTTTATAATGTTTTTATATATAAAAATTTTTATATTAAATATAATGAATATTTTTTTGTTATGTTAATGACCATAAAATTAATACACTTTTATCAAATGGGTTATGAAAGCATCATTTGTGTGTATGGAGGACTACAATCTCATGAACCGATGTCATTTTTTTTCCATTACAAACTTTCAAGGATGTTAATAAGGATTAAAGTACAGAATATATATAATATTTATTATATTAATGATATAATTATTCTTATATAATTATTATATACACATACATTGATAATTTCAATTTGTGGTAATATGATAATGTCATTTCTGTGTACAATGAACTACTTCCTTGTAAAGCAATGTGATTCATTCTCTCATTACATGGAACTAATTAAGGATCCTTTTAATAATAATATATGATATATATGACATAATAATAATAAAATAATGATATAATAATTATATATATATATAATTTTAATTACATTACTTTAATATGGATAAAATAGAAATTGAGTTCTTACGTGTGTAATACATACCGTCTCTGTGAACAGCGTATTTCATTTCATATTAACAAATTTCATGGAATACTATAAATAAAATAAAAATAAAAATATATATGAAAATTAATTAATTTATTAAATTTTTGAAAATATTAAATCATGATCTACATCATAAGAATACAATAAGTCAAAACATATTTGAAAAACAAAGAAGTAAACACCATAAATAGTGAAAACAACATAAGATTATTAACAAAAGAGTGATAAGATATTATAAAGGGATTATATATTATATTATAAATATTAATATGGATATATTATTTGTTAATAACATAATTAATACATAATAAATTAGGTTAAAGGGTGTTCTACAAAAATTGTTTTTATTGTAAGGGATTTCGTTTCAATATACATTCCATAGAGAATTATTTATTATTATGCTCCAATTCACTTTTATGTGGTGTATATACCGCCCTTTCAAAATTTAATAACCTGAACACTTAATTTTTTTGGTATTTATAATTCAATTATAATTACTTCATCCAATGGGATTTTATTTGATGATCTCCTAGTAATGGATGTTATTGTCAAATCTCACATTATTTTTTGATTGTTAACATCCAATTGAAATCATCACTTTATTGTAATTATTTATCATTTGAAATTTTATTTATCAGAAATATACATATTCTTGGGTGGGGGATATGATAATATACTTATCCATATACAATTTTTTCATATGGATTCTACTTTGGTGTGGCTTAGTGATAGGGGAACACTTTTTCTTTTGTTATGGTTTGACCCATTGTAGGTAGCACCCATATAATTAAAATTTCTTCATAACTCATGTGATATTCCAATGGTGTGTGTTGATTAGTTTTAGATTTATGTTTTATGACTACTATATTTTAATGAAACCCATTTTCATATGGGGGGTCATGTTATTTTTTACCCTTTCCATTCCTCAGTTATTGATGACTTAGTATAACATCATTTATGTTAATAGTTGTATGGGGAAATGGAATTTAGGGTTAAATATCTTCTACATACTATCTAATTATTTAATTCATAGGTAATATATCCTATATATAGTATTCATGACGTGTTATCTAGATTTTGGGACCTCGGGGTAGTATGTGTTCACAAACACAGTTCTTAGTAAGTGTTTAATGGCCTGAAAAACATTTGAGTTTGGAAGGATCGTCGAACCTTATGCTATTAAGTATGGACCCATGTCATTTTTTAGGTAGAGTGACTTAGGTTTAATGAAATAATGTTCATCCCAATTCTCGATCACCCATTCATAGACTCAGGTGTTTTAACACACCTGTCCATGTGGATTCCATTTTTAATACAGTCATTGAAACATTTGAATTTATGAAATATCTATCCAAGAGTGCTTTTGAGTAGCTATTCTATCCATTTATTCGATGACTAATAAATTTCAATGGTAGGGAGAGTCATGTCAGTTTTATTGTTTTCATGTCAGTACTTTCTCGTTATCACGACATTGGTGTGGTTGGTGGTGTATGAAACCTTTGTGAAATGTCATTGGTCATGGGAGGACTTTAGTCGTTAATCATGAATGATCACATAAATTACTTGGGTGGTAAAGGAATTGTGCTCGGTTAATGGTGGAACATCAGCAAGTGATGTCGGGCTTCTTGTAAGGGAAGTGACCAGGTCATGGTTTTAATGATCTTATTGGTAACATTCTAATCCTCTTCAAATAGTATTATTTAAGTGACGATCATGTCCCCTATCATGAACTCATCCTTAATGCACCAATAGTGATTCGATTTTACACCATGATAAAGATTTAAAAGTTATTGGGAATATTTAAGTGGTCTCCCAGGGAAGCATGATGTCAAGTTCAAGAGGGTGTGGTTTAATGGTTGGTAATGGCTTCTTGGAAAGCATACAAGACAAGTTCTATTTGGTAGATCTATAATTATAACATTTATTTATGATGGGGTCTCTAATAAGACCTCAAAAGTAATCATGTACATCATTTTAAAAATATCATGACTAGAACATCACTCAACTGCATACTGGTGTTCTTTTTAAGGATTTTTTGTAAGTGGAGGTGTTGTTTCTTGGAATGGGACCCCTTTCTGAATCGAGGAGACCTATATTGGGGATCAACATTAGTTTGTTATTTCTAGAGATGAAAATATGGTCATGTATCTTGCTAAAGGGGATCAGATAAATATCATTTCAATATATCAGTTAAAAAATGGGCATTGGATCCGAACTTATTGGCATATTTTCTTCATTCCTTATCAATGATGAAATGTTTGTTGGGAATTTAGAAATTCAATGTGATTGCATGATCAAGACTTCATGACTGTTATAGTTTGGGTGATATTTACATTGTTCCTGATGACTTATAGGGGATGTGAGGTTCTATGTAGTGATGGTTGGGACATTATGATTTTTAAATGATAATAAATCCCCACATTTGACAAATAATTATAAGTATTTTGGAGTGAAAATTCAATTTTTTTTCAATTCTTGTGATTATTATGGCCTTACCATGGAGTAAAATATTTTTTTAGAAGTTTTAAATATTCTATGAAATATTTTTTGTGTTAGATTCTAAGTCCTCTCGGGATTCTGAGGCATGTAGACACTCAATGTTTAATGAATAAAAATATTAAATATATTTTATTCATATGGGTGTGCATTTTTTTAAAAAAAATAAAGAACATTATAATAATGCATTGTATGAGAAATTTAATACCACAGTTATGTTCAGAATGTAAATTTTACCCAAGGTAGGTAATAACCTTTATACGCAATGGGTATTAGGAACAATAGTCTGTTATATTACCCTATTTATTTTTTATTAATTAAATATTACCTTTTTATAAAATAATTAATCAATTTCTCACAAATGGTGTGCCGTATGAGAAATCCTAGACCACCATTAGTCGTGGAACGCTGCTTTTACCCTAGTTATGCTATAATATTAATGTACATCTTCTGTTTGTCAACCTTGTACCCAACAATACTGTATTTATTTTTAGTTAAATTATTATTCCATTTTTTATATAATAATTAATTAATTTCTCACAAATCGATGCATTGAATGAGAAATCTAAGACCACTGTTAGGTTTGCATCACGGGGTTCACCTTAGGTGGTGTATAACAATTACGAGCATCATATGTTTGGTCAGATCACACCCAAAGATAATTTAATTAGTTTATAAATATATTCTTGGGAAGTTTTAATTATTATTATTATTATTATTATTATTATTATTTTGAAAAATATATATACACTTCCACAATTAATAAATTCAGATAAGATGTAAAAAAATAAGTGTGCAATGTAATAATTGTTATATTTGTTATTTTGAAAATAAATTAATAATGTGCAATAAATATTAATTTATTAACTCTTATTGGTATTTAATATATATTTTTATTAAACATATTAATGGTGGAATTTATGTGATATAGTTAATAAAAGAGAAAAATATCGTTGTTATAATAATAATAATTATTTTGTGATAAATAAAATAGGTGTTAAATATATATGTATGTATTTACATGTGTTGGTGTGTATATGTATATTATGTCTATATATATGTATATTAAATATATAGACACACACACCCAGATATATATATATATGTGTGTGTGTGAGAGAGAGAGAGAGTGGGTTTATATATCTCTATACATATATATGGACTATTTTTCAATATATAGACATATATTTAATAATTACTTTAATTTAATATATGATTAAATGTTTTTAAGGGGAAGAGATAAAAATAATGTATCATTTAAAGAATTAAATATTTGATTTAATTATGGGCCTTGGGGGAGATATGTACAGTAAAGAGGAGTAGAGAAATAAAGGTCTATCTCATGGATTCAAAAGTATATATAATTAATGATAATAATTGGTTTTAAATAAAATCTGATATTGATATTATAAATCACATTAGGGGGATGTTCATGGGAGAAGAAATGTAACTAATTTTCACGTCTATCCCCCTCCCAATGTCACCCCCTTTCTCACCTCCTCTCTCCTCTGTTTTATTTCATTTTATTTTAATAAATTATTGCAATCTTAAATCATCGATATCTCTTATAATATAGTTCAAATCGAAGCATTATTAGTATCAATGGATTTGTCTCAACATAAAGTATCTAAAACATATTTTTGTTTATTAAAATAAAAAGGTTTTGGTGGTGCAGTTAAACTTAGCCGTCAACCCACATCACCAGTCATCTAGAACCTATGGCAGGAAGTCAATAATTTTTTCACATGTAATATATGAGTTATTGATATGATTTTTAGTGTGTTTGTGTAGTTGTAGGATTACAATACCATATTACATTTTAAATTTATGAATGATTTAAGTGTTTCATTTATAAATTTAATTATTTATTCTTAAATTAAATGTTTAACATGATAAATGAATTGATTAAAAAACAATTTCATGATTTTATAATAAAACCCTTTGGATAACATAAACTTTATTATAAACCAAGAAGCATTGATTATTGATTTAAATAATGTATTGGATTAATGTTTTGGATGGTTATCTATTTTCAATTGTCTTGGATAGTAAAATGGCATGTTTGGGACTTTCAATTTCATTTTTCATAAATAGGGTTTACCCCTCCATATGGTAGATTTTTAATGAACCAAGAACCTTCTAAGTACATAGAAGATTTTATTAATGGAAGATATAGTTTAATAAATGTTACTACCCATGTAGGTAAATACAAATTTGTCAATTGAACCTTCTCAGTGTCTCTTGAACCATGCTAAATGAATTTCCCTATATTATTTAATTAAATGGAAGGAATTAATTCGTTACTTTGTAGTGGAACTGAATAAGGTTAAATGACAACGCCTATGGTGAATTAAATAATAAACTGTAATGAGAACAAAATTCTATAAAATATTTTCATATTTTTATGAACGTTAAACGAGCCTATTTTTATGTTTAATTGAATTAATTTAAATGGTATTAATGTGGGCAGTCTAGACCAAATCCATTTTTTTGAAGTAATTACTTAATAAATATGCAATATATGTGATCAATATAGCATACCACCCATGAACAAATAAATTGAATAAACCCTATAAAATTATAATTATCTATTTAAACCTATCCATTGGAATACCTTGGGTCCATAGCCAAGGATATTTAGACATACAACCAACCGACATGTGTGACAACCTTGGAAATTATTTAGACTTCGTCGGTTTCAATTTAAGTCCAATAATAAATTTGGAAAATTATTGGATTGTTGACTTAGAGATTTGAAGTTGTGAAATAATAAATCGTTTGATTTCATATGGTAGATTCACCTTGGATAAACTGGTTAATTAATATTAAAAATTGTATGGTCAATGGATTAATTAAACAAATTTGATATAATTAGGATGATAATTAGGAACCTATAATATTGAACTAAACCGGTTGACATATGTTAATTTTTTTAAAATTGAATATTGTTTCTTATGATGATAAATATGCTATATTTGATACTATAATTGTGATTTTTCGTGCTTATCCTTTGAGATTATATGATATTTCTGTGATTCATACCTGAGGGTTTGATACTGATTGACATGTTAATTTTTTTATACGACATGAGTTAAATGTGGACACCTGAGGTCTTGGTGTGTGATCATTCATATGGATTGAGGGTAAGGATCATAAGTACATGATGGCTGAGGGAAAAGAATATGATTATATGGCATGTCTGAGGAATCATGTTTTTTATGCTTGAGGGCCTGGTGCTTGCTTTCATACCACCTAAGGGCTTGGAACACTAGTGAAAAATGCTTAAGGGTAATGTATATGATTACATCGGTTGAATAAGGTATAAATAAAAAATCCAATGATTCTTAAGTGGGAGATTATATTAAGGTCGAGGGTGATATTTTAGAAATCATGAGAGAGAAATTATCCGTATTCCTAAGGGAGATATTTTGGTTCGCCTATGAGTAGAGGCTGAATGCTATGGTATTTCTTCTGATTGATCCGTCCTCAGAATTAGAATATACCACCGATTTTTGAGTTCCATAATGATTGAATGAGTGTATAGCCAACAACATAGATATCTAGACATGTTTGGAAGTAGGTATAACCACCAGGTATCCCTTAGAAACATGGGCGAGCTTTTTATTTATTTAGCACTTCTTGTTTATGATTTGTCTATAATTACACCCTGAATAATTTTTATTTCACTCTCTAGATTCGGATAGTCACAAGTGGTACCAGAATATTGAGATTTATATCAGACACCCCGCCTGAGCCTCTATTGTACTTGGGTACCAGAGAAGTATTTCTTGTTCACAGTTCTATGGATTTGTTTCTTATATTGTGGAGAGTACTTGAGAACTAGGGAGCACATGAATTGGATCTTTCTTAGGATACTATACGTGTTGAAAGATGTATTTTCCTTTTCTGTTTTTCTTTTTTTACTTATTGAACATTTTATAAACACCTGACATTACATGCATTATTTATGTAAATTGGAATTAGCCACAATTATTCAATTATTATATTATTCATTTGTAGCTGTTCATTCTTTATTATTAATACCTCCACTAATATTTGTCATTTTAAATTTATTATACCATTTTTTGACTCTTATATAGAGGGTATATTATCACCACCATACCATTAATTGACCCTTGATACTAGTCGACATCCTCTAGAGTACGGGGAGGTGTGCTTGAGGTCATGTGACCCACCAGTCCAGCCACTGCCTCAGAGGTGAGCCGGGTCAAAACGTAACAAATTTGTATCCATTACTCAATATGGATATTTTATCAGGAATATTTTTTACAAATTAAATAAATTATTTAATATATTAGGAATTACTTGAATGGGCAGTGACATTTGGGGACCATTGATTATATATCACATCGGTGTATCAACAGGTCTTATGCAACAAATCAATTTTCCAAATTAATTGTTTTTTACATGTAGTTTTAAATCATCTTGAGAGATTTTTTGATGATATTTTTATTATTATTACTAATATATAATGTCAAAATTTTAAGGATTTAATTCATTAATATATTAGTTGTTATTATTTTTCCACATTATTTCTGCTATGATGTTTTTTATGGATGTATTTTACCCCTGGATAATTAATTAAATTGCTTGTGTTTCAATTATTTACCGTTACATTTCGATTATGTAGTATGAAGTTATTTAAATTTAATATGTGTTAAGTTATCAACCATTTCGTATTGATTATGCTTATTTGTTAATTATTGCATCCAATTTACTTCACCCTTATTGAACATTTGAGATCACTCTCGTTTTGTTTCCTTTCAGCAGATTGTGAAGTCGATATATTTGAATGTGTTTTCAAGGATGAAGTTTATTGTATTTTTTTATATATTATGTTATATTTAATATTCAAAAAGTCCTATCTGAATCATATTTATAATCTATTTTTCCAAAACTGATAAATTGTTTGGTCCTTTGGGATTTTATTCTTGTATCTATGCCAATGTAATAATGTAAGGAACCTGCTCATATCTACTAGGGTAGGGGTCATTATTGTTTGTATTAGATCAAGTATAGTATAATACTTGGACACTATATTTAGAAAAACATTGATTAGATAATGTTACCCTATGAAATACTTTGAGGATTAGTATACAAGATCATCCCAATGAAACCATGTTTTTTATTATGAGATTATATATGCATAAATATTTCAATTTATTATAAGTATTTGACTAGTATTGGATTATAACTTATTTATTATAATGATATGATCTAATATAGTGTTTTTTTCATTTATATATGGATCCTAGTAGAAGTAATGTGAGCCTCACCAATACACATGATCCAAAGAGTAATACTGGTCATTAATTTTAGGGGCTTAGTATAATATATTAAAGAGAACTAGTATCTCAAATTTTTTCATCGAATTAATACTATGTATCATGTGGTAAAAAGAGAGAGAAATAGTTATTTATTTATTATGTATTTATAGGGATCCATGAGAAGAAGATGAATGTTGGGAATAATAAGGATAAAGGGAAAAAAAGAAAAAATATTTTCCTACATGTGATAACTGTGGAAAAAAACAATATACTACATTCATAAAAGGATTGGGAGTATTCTACTAGTGTATAGAGGAAAAACATTTGTATTTTTATTAAAATGAAAATAAACATGTTTACAATATGAAATGGTTCAACTATAGAGATATGGTTAAATACATAAATAAATTCCCCAAGAATCGGGGGAATATACTTAAGAGGAATATAAAAAATTAAGTTCTAGATTACCTTATAGATTAAAATGAAGAGGAATGATTTATTTTATAATGTTTAGATTCGATAATTGGTTCATTGAAGTATTTTCATCACTTATGTACTAGTTATTGGAACAATGAAATATATAATTATTGTACTATAGTACTATTTCATTATGGATTAAAATGTATATGATGGATGATACTGATGACCATGAAAAATAATTCAACTACATTTTTAACATCTTGGAATCATATGATTTATGGAAATTAAACCCTTATTATATTCTTGATTTTGAGATAACGATTTTTTGATAAAGATATGATCGATATGGATAATGTAAATAGGATATTAATGACTACATTGGTAATGATTAATGGTTTATTGAAAAGGTGGTCATGTTTTCATTGATGAAGTATAAAAAATTTTGTATTGACATATGTATCAAATAACCTATATTTTTAGAAAAAGTTTACTAAATAATGGTTCTTTTGAATATTGTTTTATGTTAATTCACGTTTTTATTATGATTCATGAGAATACATGATTATGGTTTTTACATGTTTCTTATGAGTTGATTCAGAGCTACATCATGTTGTTTAGATTAATTATATGTTCATTTTGAAAATGTGGCGAACTTGTAATATTTTGGTTCTTTGTATTTTATAATGGAACTAAGGTTAAACATTAATAAAATGGGTTAAGCTTATTTTTGTATAAGGTATTAGGGAATAATGTCTTACTTCACCATATGATGCAATGTATGATAAGATATGAGGCAAAAATAGTTCAAGTAACAACTAATGGATATGATCATGTTTATGAAACTGAAACATATCAATTACGTATATTTATTTATACTATTATAGAGTGAAAATTTTTCTAAACTCTACGAAAAAGGGCCCTTAAAAATAAATTTTTTCATATTATCATCATTTTTTATACTAATTACATTCCTCAAACATATAGTTTATAGATTACGGGTCATTCTGCAAAACATGTTCTCTATCGACCTCCATATATGTTTGTGTTTTATTTCTCTCTTACATTTCCATGTTTCAATTTCCCAGCTATATTTTCATTTATTGAAACCAAGTTATATGATTACTCTAGATGTATTTTGTACATTACATTCTCTCTTATTAAAGGGATATTTCAATAAATCATTTTACAATATTGGTTTTTTTAAATAACGGTATTTCAAAATGTCAAACCTAATATTACTGAGATAATGGTTAAATTGAGAGGAAATAGTTTATGTAATGTGTTGAGAATATGACACCCCAAAATTATGAAAATTTGAATATCATATTAAATTTCTTATGTGACAAACAACACCAAGACTTGAAAAAATTAAAATATTCCTAGAATTGATGGTATATTTATTATTTTTAATAAATTAAATTTATTATATATATTTCAGTACATGTATCATTTTTCTTAGGTTTCATTACACACAACTCTGATTTTAGTTATCATTACATGCAAGATCGAAATTTACCGAATTCTATTAATAATATTATTTAAAATGAGAATTATCTTCTTATAATAAAATTGGATTTTATAAATAGGATTAAATAACTTAAAAAATATATGGTTCAATTCATTAGTCACTAATTAAATATAAATGAATGTACAAATCTATTAAATATAAAAGAATGGTTTTTATAAAAACAATTTTTATGCCAATATCGTGTAATATTAATTAATTAAATTAATTATTATTATTGTGTGATATTAAAAATATTTATATATTTATTATTTTAAAATTTTATAAAATTAGACCAAAATATTTGATATTAATATGATTAGAACAAATAGATTTTTACGCAAAAAAAGTTTTATTTTTTTATTGGTAGTTTTTTCCGCCTTTTGATGTAGCACTTGTTTTAATATTATATTTTAACATATTTATAAATATTATTTGACAAAATAAAATTCAATTTTGAAATAATAATTTCAAAATTATCTTGGGTTTTTTTTGATACATTATTGAGATGTTTTGTTTTTTGATGAATAATGAAATATACTGAATATTAATATAAAACTAACAATTTTTCATAAGAAATTATAATGTTAAAATATATTTTGAATTATTTTTAAATTAAAATTTCTATATTATAAATCAATTAATATAATTGTGGTCATTTTAATAATTCTTATTTTGAATTTAGATATAAAAACTTATTAAACTAATGAAAATTTGAACTTTAAAAACTTATATTGTCATTCAGTCTGGGGGATTTATTTTCAATAAAATATTGACACATACTTGTTTTAAAATTAGAAAAAATAGACTTTTTATTTTTAATAATTATAATTTTTAATTTCAAATATGTAAAAATTAATTTTTGACCAATGTGATTAGTGAAAAAATTAAAACCAATTACGACATTTATGATAAAAATGAGTTTATTTAATAGTTAAATAGAGAATATAAGGTGTAAAATGGCCCACAAAATTTTAAAAACACCATTTTATGGAACAACTTATACATTTACCACTTTAGTATGTATTTTTATTTTTTATTTAGTTACTACTCTTTCAAAAAATGAGCATTGTAATAAGTTACAAAAAAAAAAGAAAAAAAGGAACCTTCTTTGCCTTTAATATTTATAATGTTTTGGGATAAAAAAACCATCATGGGTTTGGTTAGACATATTATTTTGGAATATTAATAACATTTTGTGATACAAATAATTTATCTTTAACTTCTAGAGATGAATTAGATACATTACACTCTAAAGAACAACCAATGTAGTAATTATTTAGTTAATAATTAACTAAAATAAATGATAATAAAAATATTAAAAATTGGATAAATTTAATCAATTATTATATTAAATTAGTTTTTTAGATGAATATATCATGTTAAACTGGTATTTACTTAATATATTCATATTAAAACCTCAACCATATATTTTAAAATTCAATTTAAATAAATAATGTTCAATATTACATTGATATTATTTTATTATAAATGATATTTTATTAAATGATTTAAAATTTCTAAATATCCTATCATCTGATTAGATATTTTTAAAGGATAATAAATATAAAAAATGGTTCATTCATGGACCATTTATTCTTCTATAATGATCATATTTATCCATAGATTGTATAATCATTATTAGCATGGTTAGGGATAGAACAATGTTTTTACATGTTACATGTACATCTGTTAAACGAAATTTCCACTGCACAAGATATTTTTATTTTATAAATTATATATACTATAATATAGTATAAATTATCTTATAATTATAATGTTAATTTAGTATTAATGAATAAATTACCAAGTATATATAATTAGTTACCTTAATAAAAAAACAAAATGATAAAAGTAGGGAATCATAGAAGTAAATGAACATCATTATTAAAATGAAGTTATTTTTTGTTATGGTGGTTTTTCTATAACTGAAAAACCCTACCCACCATTATTGTTCAATTTTTTATCCTCATTATTTAAGTTAAATATCTAAATAATGAATATTTTTTGGAAATTACAGAATGTTGCTCATCCTCAACAACAAAAGAGAACCCACTCTCCCCCCATCGTAACACATATTAAGATAGTTAGATCATCAGAAACATACCCATATAACTTCCTATGATCCATAAACTCTTAATATAATCCTTATCTTGGGTAAAAATCCTTCTTAAGTAGTCATTAGTGTAAACCTAAGGATGAAACCAAAAGCAGAAGTAGTGTTTTCCAAAAAAGTGTTTATATTTTCTTCTTTCTCAATCTCCTTAAATTATTTTCATATCATGATTATAATATTGAATCAATTTATTCAATATGATTAAATATTTTTATATTAGTATTAATACATAAAACACTCAAACTTCCATAAAATGGGTTGTGAAATCATTGTTTGTGTGTATGTTGGACTACTGCCTCACAAACCGATGTTGTTCTTGTTTCCATTACCACCATTAAAATATGGGTATAATGATGGATATACAATTAATGAATGATATATATGATAATTATGATGTAATTACTCTTCTATAAATTTTACTTAACACATACCATCATGAATTATATTTTATGGTAGTATGATAACATCATTTTTTTGTACGGTAGACTACCAGCACTCGAAGTGATGTGATTCATTCATGCTTTACAAGGAATTAATTAAAGATAGTTTTAATAGAAAAATTATATATATATTCCATATTAATTTTAATATAATGATAATATTTATATTTAATTAAATTTTATTTTTTTCAAAAAGGTAATAAATTGGAAATAGTATTCACGTGTGCTTACAACCTACCATCTCTATGAATGGTGTATTTCATTTCCTTTCTCCCATTTCTGTGGATTACTCATAATACTTATATATGAAATATATTTGATACTTAAATCATTGTTTAAATTTAATATATGATGCAATCATGACCTAACTAATGGGAAGAAAATAATAATAGGTCAAAGCAAACTTGAAAAACAAGGCAATTATCACATGAGAAATAATGATAATGATAGGTTATTAACAAAAGAGTGATAAGATGTTATAAGAGGATAATATATGATATTATAAATATTTATATGTTCATATTTTATGTTAATAAAATTATTAAAACCTTCATATATTAGGATAAAAGAAATTCATCCCAAAAAGAAGTATAAGGTAATGGATTTTGTTTGAATTTATATTCCACTGAAACATGATTGTAATTATGAAACAATTCACTTTTATGTTTTGTATATAATTCACCTCTTACATGTAATATAATTAATACTTAATTATTAATTTTATTTTAATTTTATATTTGAATTATTTCATCTAATGATATTTTATTTGGAAATTACCAATTGATGAATGTTTTTGTGAAATCTCATGTTATATTGTTTTTGTGAACTTTTTATAAAAATAATTACTTTATTATAGTCACTTTTCATTACACATTTCATTTATATTAAATATACATACTTTTTGGTGATGTATATTATTAACATATAAAATCTACACTACGTTTACATAAGCTGTGTACTTTGAAAATAATTGATTAAAATGTAGATATATTGATAAATCTTTAACCTTTACTCAATACATATATTTGATAGGGTATATTGTTTGTGAATTAAATTTATTATTTGATTTATGATTATTTATTTATATTAGATTTTATGGGTTGTTCCAAAAATTTATATATCCCCTCGAACCATTTTTTAGTTTCATCATACAAATCAATTTCCCAAATTAAATGTGTTCATACTTGTAGTTTTCAAAAATATCTCAAAAGTTATTAAGGTTATTGGTTTTTATGTTCCCCAGACATGACATCTATTATTTAATAATTTAATTAATTTATAATTTAGTTATTAATATTTATCCCCAATATTTATCTTTGGAATTATCTTAATATTCATTTAATTCTCATTTTATTCATTAAAGAGATTATTGTCCAGTTATTTATGTTTCTGTATTGATTATTCCTTATCTATTTATTTAAATTGTATGTGTGTTCAGTTATCAACCTTTCCATGTTTATTATGTTTATTAATTCATGATTGTTTATATTTTATATAAACCTTAGGGAGCATTTCATCTCACGCTAATTTTTTTTCCTTTCTTCATGATATAATTGTGATATCTCCAAATGAGATCTCAAGGATGATGTTTATTAAAAAATTACGTATTTGGATTTATTTTATATTACCTAGGTAAAATTAGTATCATGTATATAATATGGTTTTCTTAAATTGTTAAATTGTTTGGTCATTTGGGATATGGATCATGGATTTATGTCAATGAAATAGTAAATGGCACTGGCTCTAAGGTATAGGGGTCAGAGGCGTTACATTTGGTATAAGATGAACTTTTTTTAAAATCATAGAAACTAGATTTAGGAAAACATAGATTATTGAACATAACCCTATGATATAATTTGAGAAAAAATATAGAATAACAACCCAAAAAATCCATGCTTATGATTTTCATATTAGATACACATAATTTTTTCTATTTATTTAAAGTATTTCAATGGTTTGGGGAATATAAAATAACTTTTATAACGATATGATCTAATCTAGTCTATGCCACCCTTTTGATATGGTACCTAGTATAATTAATTTCATCCTCATGAATGCAAGGGATATAAATGGAAATAATAATCATGTATTTTTGGGCCTTAAGACAATCATCCGAAGGGAACTAGTATCTGATATGTTTTTACTATAGGAGGACATTGTGTATTTTGATAACAAGATAGATAAATATTTTCCTATTTTTTATGGTTTTAGAGGGAATCATGAGATGATGATTACTTCTTGGAAAAGGATGGATTAAGGGAATACATTAAATAGTATTTTTCACATGTAATAATTATTGAAAGAAACAACCTGCTACTTGCTTAAAGGTATCAGTATCTTGCTAAATGTTTTGAGAGAATGGTCAATATGATCTTGATTTAAAGGGCTGGAAATGGTTTCCAATGTACAGTTATTTAACTATATATATTTGGTTAATTATGGAAATTAACTCTCCAATAATAAATGAAATATACCTTATCATAATCTATGGGATCATGGTAAATCATATGTTATTTATTCAACCAAATTTTAATTATTAATGTTCTTGTGTATAGATTCAATAATTGTATGATTTGGGTATTTTAAAAATTATTTACATGTTTTAAGAATCATGAAATGTATAAGTATTGTACTGTAGTAAAATTTCATTATGTATTTGAATGCGTATATTGTACAATACTTATGATTAAGAAAGATGATTCAGCAAAATGTTGAACTTTTAGAAGAAAAAAAATTATTAGGGGAAATAAAACCCTTAATACAATTCTGATATTTTGATAATGATGGGTGGACAGAGAGATTAACCATGTGGATAATGTAAGTTGCAAATTACTGAATACCTTGAAACTAATTAATGATTTATAGGATAAAATTATCTTATCATATATGGAGTCTTCAATGTTTTTTCATTTAATAAATATTTTTCATAACCTATATTTCACATAAGGAATAAGTAAGTGGGATTTTTTTTTCAAAAAGGATAACTAGTAATTCATGTAATTACCATGTTTGAGGAGAGTAAATGATTAAGGTATTCACATGTTTCATAAGTGAATATTTAGATATAATTCATGTTTTTTGGATTAATGAAAAGTTATTCTTTCAGATTAAGCGATCTTCTAAATTTTTGGATTTTTTATTTTTAATGGTATATAAGGTTACCCATTTATGAAATTGTTTTATTTTATCTCTGGAAAATATTTAGTGATAAATATACAAATTCACCATATGATGAATCCTATTCTAAGATATGAATTATAAATATTTCAAGGCAAACCAATGAGTACAATTTTTTTTATGAAATATAATCATATAAATTATTTTTATTTCCTTATATTCTTAGAGCGTGAACTGACACCTAAAATCTTGGAAAAAATTTCATGAAATAAAAAAATCATATTATCATCATTTTTAATGACATCAATTAACTTCCTAGCACCTGTGTGTTAAGGATTTTTAGTTTTTAACATTTTCCTAAAAATAATATATATCACTAACCTTCAGTGTTTGGGTGAAATTTTTCTATTACCTGACCACATTTCTGTTTCCCCCTTTGTAATCATATCAAGAATACTATTTATTTGATTACATTGGATAAATTTTGTACATTTTTTTCTCTACTCTTAATAGGGTATTTCATTATTTATTTTAATGATTTGGGTTTTTAATAAATAATATCCTTTAATTTAAAACCATTTATTTCTGATATCATGTTTAAATTTAAGGATGCAAAGTATTTATGCTTGGGAGAATGTAACACCTAGAAAATTGGAAAATATGAACATCAGATTTAATTGGTACATGACATGAAACACCAAAAATAAAAAAGAATATAACATACTAATATTTTATGATATATTTAATATTTTAAATCAATTAAAAATATTCTATAGATTTAATTATAATAATTTCAGAGATTTTATTATTCTTTGTAAAACATTTTTTTTAGATTTTGTAACACACAATAATGACTTTCACTGATGGCTTGTAGTAGCCATAATACTGAGTTTTGCTGAATACTATTTATATTATTATATAAAAATAAATTTATCTCCATTTAAATAAATCATAAGTTACAAATATCGTTAATTAACTTATAAAAATATACGGTCTAATTCATTAGTTAATAATTAATTAGAAATAAATGTAAAAAAGAAAATGAATATAAAGGAATTTTTTTGTAAAAACTATTTTTATGATCGATCGATGTTTTATCTTAATAAAATATATTAACTAAAAATAGTGTAAAATATTAATGAAATTTATATATTATATATTCAATAAAAAATAAATTGATCCAACAAATTTGATTGGGATATGATAAGAAAAAATATATTTTACACATATAATACTGTATTTTTCTAAAGGGAGTTTTTTCACCTTTTGATGGTGAACTTGTATTAAAACTAAATGTATACACTTTTATAGGTTATTGTTGAAAAAATTACTTTCCTTAATTAAATAATAATATGTAAATTGTCTTACGGTGATTTTATTTGATATTTTTCTCTTAGGTATCATTTTTTGAAGAATAGTGATAAATACTGAATTTTAATTGAAAGATTCTTTTTATTATAAATAAATTATATTGTAAAAGTATATTTTTATTTTGTTTTAAGGTAGAAATATTTAAATTATAAATATATTAATAAAATTTCTGCCATTTTAATCATTTTTATGTTGAATTTAGATATAAAAACTTAGTAAACGTTAGATCATTTTCACTTTGAAAACATGCTTTCTTGACCTGTCTTCAGGATTAATTTTCAATTATTTTTTCACGTTTTCTTTTGAATTTAGAAATACTTAACCCATATATGGAATCATATTACTTTATAATATATAATATTATCAAATTAATTTTTTACCCAATATGATTACTGAAAAAAGTTAAAATTAATTAAATTTATTAAGGTATATAAGAGTTTACTTAGTGGTTAAAATGAGAATATAATGTGTAAAATGACCAACCTACCTATCCCAAACATACATGGGTTTTATTATACATTTTATTTTTCAATATATGTGATTTTTTATGATTATAAGAATATATATTTAACATTAGACATGAAATAGTTTCTAAATATGCTTAATAAACACCAACTGCTTAACTATTTAGTTGATAGTTAACTAAAATAAACAATACTAAAAATATTTTAAGGGATATAAATTGAATGAATTATTTTATTAAATTATTCGTAATGATTAATATATCATATTTAAAAAATTAACATAATACATTCATATTGAATAATATTATTTTTATTTTTAAATTCATATTAAATACCAAAGGTCAAAATGGACATTAATGTTATTTTATAATAAATTGTATTTTATTAAATGATTTAAAATTATTAAAAAAATTTCTAATTAAATGTTATTTGAAAATTTAATAAATATGAAATATTTCCAATTAAAATACCAATTATTCTTTGATAATGTACCTATTGACCCATAAATTGTAAAAACATTGATAAAATTATTAGGGTCAATGTAATGTTTTGTGCTTTACTTGCGCTTATATTAAAATTAATATTGAAAATACCTGAAATTTATACACTATAAGTTATATATAATATTTTTAATTATAGGATGTAAATTATCTAAAAAAGTTCATTTTAATTTAGACATAATTTAAAAAATTATATAGGATTGAAATTTAAAAATCTTAAAAAAACTAAAAATGGAAAAGTAAAAAATCACAGAGGATAAGGAAAAAAATTATAAAAAGGGACATATAATTTTTTGTGTGAGGTTTTTATAAACTAATTAAACCATATAATACATTATTATTCAATATTGGATGGACTTTAGGTAAGGGATATGTCCAAATAGTGAAAACTTTTGAGTATTTTCAAGAGTGTCACTTGTCTTCAACTATAAAAAGAGAACTCACTCTCCCACTTTATTCACACCTCAAAAAAACATTTTGATCATCCAAAACCACCCAAATATCTTCAAAAAAAATACATACCCTAATTAAATAATAATTATATTGGTATAAATCCATCTTATAAAGGCATTACTATATACCTACTGAGGATACCCAAAGAGGTGGTAATGATTTTCTTGACGAGTTTTTATCTTATTTTCTTCTCCATATAGATAAATTATTTTAATGTCATGATTATAGAATAACTCGTGCATCTTAAATTGGATATTATTTTGTTCTGTAATGGGTATGACCTACAACCGCACACTCTTCCATCAAATTTATTTTGAAATTTTCATTCGTCTGTACGATGAACTACCACTTTGCGAACTGATGTCATTCGTTTTTTTCATTACCATCATTCATGTACGGGAGTATTGATGTAAATAATGTTTATATATGATATAGATTATATTTATTATTTATATATTACTCTTTAATTGTTTTATAACAAATAGCTTCATGCATTACATTTTTTTGGAATACAATAATGTCGTTCGCGTGTATGGTGGACTACTACCTCACGCAGCGATGTGATTCAATCACACATTACATGAAATATATTAAGGTTGATTTTAATAAAATATTGTGAAATATATGAAATATTAATGATACTTTAATGATAATATATTTCAATATATCGTTTTTGTTTAATTCATTCAGTATGATAGGAAAATGGAAACATCGTTCATGTATAAGTATGTCTCACAATCTCCCTCAATGATGTATTTCATTTCCTATAACTACTTTTTATGGATTAAACTAAATATATATATATACTAAACTTTTATGATATTTACTTAATGGTTTTTATTTTTTAGATCATTATATCATGATCTAATTAAGAGTAACAAAAAAATACATAGTGAAAACTTACTCGAAAAACAAGGAAATTAATACCCGAAATAATGAAAATAATGAACGATTATTAAATAATGGTGATAAGTTGTTATAAAAGGATAATATATGATATTATAAATATTAATATGGTTCTATTGTAAATTATTTAATTTATAAAAACCATGATAAATTAGGTCAAAGGGAGTTCAACCAAAAAAATAAGCTAGGGGATTTTTTATCAATTTACATTCCATTGAGACATACTTTTCAATATTTCACAAATTTAGGTTTATGTTATTTATATACTGATCCATTGACATTTAATATCATTAAAACGTCATTATTCATTTTATTTTAAGTTTCAATTTTTATTTTTTCATTAATGTAGATTTTATTTATAAATTACCATGTGATGAAAGTTAATAAGAAATCTCACATTCCTTTATGATTGTTAAATTTATCATGAAATAATAACAATATTGTATTAATTTTCCATATGAGATTTATTTTCTCTAACACATAAATATTATTAGTTTATGGATATTATTATATACTAAATTATATATTATTTTTACATACAGTGTGTACTTCTAATGTCATTTTATTAACAAGGGAAATATTGAGAAATATATATCATTTACCTAATAAAGATATTTGATAAGTCTTATTCTTCATAAATTAAATATATTGTTTGATATATGTGGAATGATTTTCACTTGTAGTGATTGGTGGGGCCCAAACATTATATAGCATGTTGATGCATTGATGGGTCTCATGAGACAAATCAGTTATCTATTTTAAATGGGTTTCCACTTTTAGTTTTAAACAGTATTGTGAAAGGTATAAATGTTATAGTTTTTCATGTAAATTATAAATTATTTCCTATATTTATGAATTTATAGCATTGAAAATTCATTTATTATTATTTATCCATGATATTTTCAATTTTACACTATGTATGATTATATTTCATAATTAGTTTTCTTTATTAAATGGAATGTGTTTCAGTAATTTTCCATGCCTTATTGATTATGAGATATCACATTATTTAATTGGAATGTGTATTCTATTATCAACCATTAATATTGATTACTATTAATGATTCATGATATATTCTATTTTATGTAACCCTTACTAAAAATTTTACAACACCCATGTTTTTTCTTTTCACTGGGTTATAATGAAGTCATATTTGAACGAGTTTTCAAGGATGCGGTTTAATATATTTGGTTATGTATTATGTTTTATTTTCAATTCCCAATGTCATATAGGTATCATTTATATAATATGGTTTTAAAAATCTACTACAATTTTCTGTACTTTGGTAATTTAATCTTTTATTTATGCCAATGTAATAATGTAATGCACTAATTTTGGGCTATAAATATTGGGTTCAATAAAATTTTGGAAAATAAATCTATTATCAAATTGAAAATGAATAAGTTTAAAATTAAATATTTTTAATGGAATTTAAATAATTAATCCTTTAAAATACATAATGTTTTCAAAATTCTGAAGTTAACCACATTGAAAATATTAAATTATAAAAACAATATCAAATAATTTATCCTTGAAAAAGGAATATTAGATAAAATAATGTGAAGTAAAAAATTTGGAATACAATAAAAAAAACTTCCCTAATAGATCCTTGAAATGAGATAAAATTATAAAATTAAATTGGTAGTGAGATATAAAATATTTTATTTTGAATGTATGGGAACCCATTTTATTATTTCAAAATATCTTTGTTGACAACCCACATCACAAAGGATAAAAACATTATTTTCAAAAAATGATATAGGAATTATGAATTTATCATGAAATAACACATACATGGTTTTCTAAATATAAATTAGAACACTATAAGTAAATTAAAATACGGAAAAGTATGTTAAGAAATCTTTAAAGAGGACGAGATTTATTAACAGTAATTATTTGTTTTATGGGGAATAAATTCATCAGGGGGGGATTTTTTAATCAAAAGTGTAATTTTACCCATATATAAAATACATTTCCATGATATATAATCTAATGGTGTAAGAAACCAATATTATAAGAAAGAAGTTCAAAAATTGCATTTTAACTTCATTAATGGAGTTTAGTAAACAAAAACCAATATCATTATTGGTATATTTTGAATCACATTCCATTTAATGGAAAAACACAATATAGATCTTCAAACCCCGTGGATTTCATGAATATGGAAAAATAAATCCATTAGATATTAATATTATCATATCAAAAATACCACATAGTAAAATAATAAATACATCTTAAGGAATTAAATTTGAGAAAAAGAACCCCTTACTGTGTATTCTCGCTTAGTCTAATGCAATCTAAATGACATTATAATAAATACAACTACATTAATCTCCTATTTTATAAATTTATTGACCCCCATACCCTATTATTATATTAATTTATAATTATTTAATACAAATATATATGCCATATGTGGTTTATTTTCACCATCAGATGCTAGAGACTATATCATCTTATTTAATTCTAGTTTTCTAGTGTTATTATTAGTTATTATTTACTATCAAAAAATTAATAATTCCTAGAATATCTAATATACTAAACTCATGGTTTTTAATGATTCATTATATGTTATTTTAATTTGGTTTTTGATATTGGTATGGTTTGTGAAAATTTATATTTTGAAGAACTAGTTTCAGCTGGTTTAATAATAAAAAATTGATATATTAATAAATTTATTAAATATCAATTAAAAATGTTATATGAATTTAAAAATATTAATTAAATTACTATTATATGATATAAATATTATATAAAATTATTTAATCGTTTCTAATATATATATTATAACATCATTTACTTAGGAGGCAAAAACAACCCAAACTAGAGCGTGTTATGATGTATTTAAGAGAAATGATATGTTTTAATAAAACATTAATATAAAATTTAGGAAATATTAAAAAATTGACAAATAAAATATATATTCATTAAATTATTTCTTAGAACCATTCATCATTGATTGTTATGAAAAATTAAATTCATCATTTATGGATGTGGTAGTCCCTCGTATGCAGGATTAACATTCCCATTTATCCATGAATGGGATTGAATGAATGTATACGATAAAATATAATTTAATAATTATAATAGTAAAAAATTTAACATATTAATTCATAAAATACATCCTTGTTATCAAACAAGAAAGGCGGTGATGAAAAATAAAACATGTTTGTTTGTGGTCACGATAGTTCATGACTACTTATGAATGATTTTATTTTATCTTACATACTAAATTGATATGATTTAATAATGGTTAATCTGTTAATATAAAAATATAATGTATATTATTAATACTTATTTCATTATATTATGGTGGATAGAAGATATTTGGAAGATGAGTATATAAAAGAAAACACAAATGAGTAACAAATACTCACATTGAAAAAATCAATTTGTCGATAGAAATATCCTTTGAAATGAATTTATTAGGATAAAAAAATAATACCATAGGTTTATGATCATTATATAGGATTCTAGTAACACACATTATTTATGTAATGAAATTGATATTTTGGTTAATACCCATTATTTTTCAATAATGTAATGACACTACTATATGGTCAATGACTCTAAATGTGATAAATAATGGAGTGTGGGGATGATTAAAGGTATAAAAATCCTCCTAAAATCATTTCCAAACAAGTTTAATATGTTTTTTCAATTGATTTTTACATTTTTAACATTTATTTTAATTTTCCATGGTAAATACTTTTTATCCAAAAAATATTTTTTATTAAAAATATATGGTACCCCATATTATAACATTTGTGTGTGATGAACATAAATATAATCCCCATATATCAATTTTAATATTTAAATAATATAAAACTAATTTTTAAATAAAAATATATAATATATATAAAACATTTATATAGAAAAATATTGTTTTCACCCTTATGTTTTTTTAATAATACAGAAAATTAATTACCAATTAAATGAAATATAATATATTATCATAAATATGGATAAATTATATCACATGATTAATATAAAATATATCATTTTTGTTTATTTGATAAAATTTAAACAAATTTCATAATACAATACATTGAAATTAAACCATTCATGATTATCATGGTCATTAAAATTATTCTTAGTCATCATAATTTTATACCTAAAATAAATTTTATCATATTAAATAAAAATAACATACAGATATAAAGTATGAAATTAATATTTTTAATATTTAATTTCTACTAGAGATGAAACGTAATTTTTATTAGAATGGAATAAAAATATTTTTTAGATTAAAATATTACTTAAGATCGTAATACATTATACATAGATTTTATAAATTAAACAACGTATATTTATGTAATTTATTTTACTTTATAAATATAAATTTTTAATGAAAAAGGTTCAAAAAACTGTAATCCATTTTTCTATTATGATAATATCAACAAAAAGTGTTTTTATTAGTAAAATAATTTTTTCCTATTCACCTAAAAACACATTTTTTAGTTAAAAATTAACATTTGGATAAACTTCATGTGTGGAATCCAAAAATGGTTTTTATATCTGAAAATTTTAATTTTAAAATTTAAAAATAGTACTTTTAATTAAAAATTCAAAATATATAAGGAAAAACTATTTTTATAAAAAATTTCCCTTTTCAAAAAGTATGGGACCTTAATCCTATATTTGTGATATTATAATTCAGTAGAATCATTTATATTTATTAAATGATTTATTATTATTTAATTTTCATGATAATTAACATGTCGTAGCTTGTTTTTGTTATGTGTTTATTGCGAATCAAGATATGAAACATAATATTAATATATATATATATATATATGTATTCCAAAATTTAAATGCATTATACATGGTGTTTAGCATGAACATATATAGTGTGCATAGTTCATTTTATCCAATAATTGTGTTTAGAAAGAGACAAAACAAGGTGTCATTCATCTTAAAAGACATTTTTTTCACTTTTGTTCCTGGGAATATACTCTAACAATCTGCTCATTATGTTCTTCAAAATTTACATATATTGTAGTATAAAAACACCTTGTATGTACTCTTCAATTTTCCACCAATTTGTTTCTAGTCATCCCTCATCACCATTATATTCCATCAGAACATCAATATGAGTGAAATTTCCCATTTCAAAAATATATTACATTAATAACGTTGGAAACATGAGAAGAAAAATTGTTAATAATATTAGTAATTAAATCCCATAAACATTTAAAACATTAGATTTGAGGATTGAAAATATATAAAATTATTGAATTATCTCCTCGTGGGCATCATGTCTCAATATAATTGGTATAGAGTCCATGTTCATGAGCTAATAACATAATATGATATCTCATGAACATAACATGAAGTATATAGTAATTTAAACTCATAACTTATCCAGTAGTATAATGAGAATGTCATCTCATTCCTTATACATCTTTAGTATAGCTAGGAATTTTATCCCATGGTATCAGAAAAGATGGAATTTAGGTGTGTCATCCTATACAATAATAATATCAAGGGGATTGGGAAAGATATCCTGATTCATAGGAATATTAGATTCCTTAATCACATTATCATATGTTATGTGGTAAATGTATCACATACCATACGGAGAAGTGTCACATTGGGTATATTTTGACACTAGTTAAAAATATGTAATTAAAATGGGTATGTAATTTCATACCATAGCCAATATCGGAGTTAATGAGAAAGTCTTCCTATAGAAAAATGTACTCATCCATTTAGGGGAATATATTCCATATCACAGATATGGAAATAAAACTACAAATTTCATCCCATATAATAATCACAAAAAGGTGAAATTTTATAATTAACAGCATAAAAATATATATAGGTAAGGAACTTCTAGGTTGGCATAACATCTAAGTCACATTAAGACAATTCTAGGCCAATCATCACGCACACAACCTATATCCATATTCAAAACTAAGGTATAACCTATATGGTCACTATAATCCAAAAGTTGGTGGAACACAACCCATATATGTCATTCATATAATCCAAAAATGATAACAATGAAACACTGATGTTCCATTAATTTCAACCCTCATGATGAACTAAAATAATTCACACTTCTCCTACTCATGTGATGTTATGTTCTCTTATTCTAGGTTCTCTATATTATAGTCAACGAAGTAAACATTTCCTATCTTTATAAAGGTTGTAATTATTAATACATTAATTAACACCTCATGGACTTTATTGGACATGAAATCAATCTATATCAAATGAAATGTTAATCAAAGACCAAATAGAATATACTCCCTACCATGTATTAAAATAAAACATTCTAGTAACAGGATCACCACGGTCTCTCTCAATTACAGACATATCATATGTACATATAGGATGAGGTCAATTAATCAAGGACATAGGTGTATTAACACAACCTAAGGATGTTTTTAATGGTCCTTAAGATTATAGATCATGTTACTTCAATCCAACCTCACGACTATCAATGGACAAGGATTCAAGGCTTAGTGATCAAAGAGCATATGATAGGCTACGATATTGATTAGAATATCATGGGTCAAGGGTGATTAACGTAATTAATATTTTTTTCAATCACACATGGGAGGAGGGGATACATTTCACACATCATATGAAACCTGAAAAACCAATTGGGAATGGTTATGGACCACATACCTCAAATAAATATATCACATTAATTAATGCTCATCCACCATTTAATAATCTCATTCAAGCTTCTCCTCTTCATTGATAACATACATGAGGCTCCGGATATATCAAAAAGGCATTTTAATTATTTATAAATTAAATATAGTTAACTAACATAATAACTCAAAATTAACACGATTAGTCATTATCAAGGAGTGACTCAACATGTGATTATCCTTTCTAGAATATAACACAATGGGGATTGGATCACTCTCATGACACCCTAGATCTGAATTATATAGACAACCCAACAAACCAGTAGTAGAACAATTCCAATTTAAACTCTCATATAGTAGAAATACAAAAGGTAATAATTCAGATGATATCTACTTGAATAACTCATTGAAACCTCATTGGTTCATCCTTCACAGAATTATCTTGTCAAGACACCCAAAATACCCACTATTTACAACCATGCTTTGATTGAATCAGCACCAAACCTTGTCTCTAATCCTTTGGAAAATTTAGAGAACAATATGGAAGGATTAATTGAATAGAAATGAAGAGTATCATGCCTTAATCAAAGAGGAATATAGTTCTCTTTTCTATGGATCATAGTTGGTGGAAGGGGAAGGGGAAGGAGTAGGGAGAAACACCCCCATTTCTTATTCAATTGAATCCAAGAAACCTAAATAGGTGTCTTAAAATTTAATCACAAATTAAATTATTTTACGACCTATTAAATAATGGTTATAGGTACTACAATGTACTGGATGTACCATCATTATCCACCTTTTGGCCTAATGTAGGGAGAAGGTCCACATAGACCTTTACAATTCAATTGGGTTCCCCCAAATGGGTACCCAATGGCTAATTATAGCCCCTAACTAACAATACACAGTCTCCTAACCCCCCCCCCCCAGACCAAATGATATAGGAATCCTACACTTGATCTATCCACTCAGAAACAGCTACCTTAACACTTTTAATTGGTAAGGAATTTCCAATTCTCTATAACAATAAAAAAATTAAAATAGTATTGTCTCTAATCTCACCAGATCTATTATTTTCCCTATATATATTAAAATACTATAGGGTGTTATATTATAGTGTATTATTCTAGAAGTTAGAGAGTGCAATTTTTCTATATATGATGTGATTGGGATTAAAAAATTATATTGTGAGTGGAATTAATTTTAGATTCGATATAATGTTGTCAAAAGTATAAACATATATGATTAGAATGTTTCATTGGTTATTTATTAGTATTGATGTAAATTTTTAGTTATCGTTATTGGAATATTCCAGGTAAAAACCTGAGTATTTATGGTCTTTTTTAGAATAAATTATTTTTCATTGATATCTAGCATTGTACTAAGTCTAATATTCATTTCAAACGACACTGACATGGCTTTCACTACATGAAAAAAAAATATAATCATACATTAAACACAATGAAACTATTATCTTTCTTTACAAGGAACCTTGCGGTCAACTTATGTTACTTTCAATATTAACCATTATCAATTACATGAATGACATGGAAGAACAAGTGTTATCGAACAATAATATATTATTAAAAATATTACTATTTAATACTGTAAGATGTAACCTAGGAATTAAATTTAGTATTATAGGATTAAATAAGTTATGAAAATATATATTCTAATCCATTGGTTACCTATTGATTAGAAATGAATATATTAACCAAATTAATATAAAGGGAATGATTTTATAAAAGTCTATCGTTATGTGAAAAGGTGATTTATCATGTTCAGTAAAATTTATTACTACTAGTGAATGATAATAATTTAATTTTGTTGATATATCCTCAAATTTTATTTATAGTCATCAAATTTAATCTATATGAATAAGATGATAAGAGACCCAATATTACAGAAGAATCCTATATTTTTATATAATTAGTTTTATATAATTTTAATGAAGACTTTTTTAAATCAAATTTTCAAACATTTATAAAATTAATATGTCAATATAAAATTCATCATTTAAATTGAATCATAAAAATTAGTTTATAGTCATTTTGTGTATTTTTCTATGAAGTTTCATTTTTTTGTTTAATAGTGGAAAATGACGAATTTAAATTCAAAACTCATTTTTCAGATAAATTATGTATAAGGATAAATTGCATTCTAAATTGATGTTAGAAATTATTTCATCGAGGCGTGCATTTGTCATTCGAGGAGGATGTGTTGATTGTTTGCCCGAATTCCCACTTTCCCAAGGTGGGTGACATATGTTTCATATTCAGGGAAGTTTTCTCATGATCAAAATTGGATTATGGGGTGCCAGTTACTCTTTTCGTGGATTCCTCCATGGAACTAGTAACCAAGTCTGGGTCTCCCTCAGAGACTTCAGAGGTTGTTCGTGAAACTCTTCCTAATGCCATGTTTTCATGGACGCCAGTTAATTACGCTACTTCGATCAAGAAATTCCAAGGGGTCCGGTCAGGGAAGAAACCATCGGTCATGGAAGTGGTCACAATGGACATTCGTGGAATGTCTGGATGCTGGAACAATGGTGTGTCTGGGTTTCTTCCCCTTATGACAGGGCTTCTCAAGAGCACTGAATCTCATGGAATCCCACATCAAATCCATGGAATAATATTCTATAGGCATGTCTCTATGGTTTTAATCATATTATGGTGTTTAACACATGGTATGTCGTGAGTTTAATGTCTAGAGGAGACTGATTAGACTGATCAAAATAGTACTGTGAGTGGATCATATTGGTGTAACCCTTGGAGGGTACACTGATGATGAGGGTAACTCATGGTTAGTTACCCAATTACTGCTAGGAGCAGCAAATAAGTGGATGACAAGATCTCTCCGGGATGTGGTGGCCTAAGTTAAAAAATCAGTATGGATATGGATTGATTGTGAATGGATGAATAATGATATGAGACTGCTGTAAGAGCGACTGTGATGTTGGGATTGAGTCTTGAAGAGACTTCCAATGTATCCCCATGGAAGGGAATAAAATTCCACGTAGTTTAGTGAGACGATGGGACACCTAAGGAGGCGACCCATATGGATGGTACATGGAAGAAGTGGAACCTATTGGATGGGGCATGACCTTACCAAAACACATTGAATCAAGGGAGAGACCAGGATGAGGCATGTGTGATGGGGTTGAACCTAAGGGAGGATTCCTACGTACCATGAATTGGCAAGGATCAAAGTCCATGTAGTTCATGAAGGGGGATAGAATTGGGGTGTACGTAGAGGTCATCAACCCAATCACATGTGGGGGATTGCGCATGGTCAGCGGCTTGGTGTTGGTCTGGTGATCGAGGGGCAGACCAGAGATGTGGGTCCCAAAAATGTGGACTATAACTTTTTATCACCGATTGGGTACTACAATGACTCACTACTGGATATTTGACACAACGTCTTACTACGGAATGGGGTTCAACCTCGTACTGTTGGTTGGTGTTCCATTGAATTATCGTTGGTTAGTGTTGATAATGGATTACCACTGAATGTGGATCTAACAAATTACTTCTTGTTGGGGAACACAACAGATTACCATCGATTGGGGTACACAATGGCTTACTGTCTAATGGGGAACAAAACAGCTTACCGTTGATTAGAGAACACAAAGGTTTACTTTAGAATAGGGAACACAATGACATACCATCTATTGGGGAACACAATTTCATACCATTTATTGGGGTTAGTCATCGTCGAGGCTTCCTACGTTCATTTCATTGGATACAAGAATCAAAACCCACATTGTTCGAATGTGTACAATTTAATGTCTTACTAGACAACAAGGGGGATACTGTTTAATGTCATATGGGATGAGGTTGGACCAATGTGAATTGGTTGGGACTAATGTTTGTTGGTCTTGAACCTTAGAGAGGCTTCCTACGTACCTTACCTTGGCAAGAATCAAAGTCCATGTAGTTCAAGAGTATTTTGTATACCGAAATGAAGGGGGTTGGGTCTAGTAGTTGTGTTGGTCTTCAACCTCATTGAGGATTCGTATATACCTTTATTTGGTATGGATCAATGTTCACATAGTTTGGAATGGTGTATAGAGTTTAACTTCATGTGGAATAAAGGTGGAGTATAGTTTAGCATCATACAGGATGGGGGTAGACTGACATGGAGTGTTCATGACCGATAAAGGCGATGTGATTGAACATGTGGGAGGCTTATTAAGTACAATTCCTTGGCAGGGATCATAGTCCAAGTTTTTTGGGAGAGTTTGGTGAAATGAAATTAAAGGGGGTCAGGACCAGTCGTTGTGTTGGGCTAGAAACTCAGGGTGGATTCCTACTTACCTTTCCATGGTAAGGATCAAAGTCTATGTAGTTCGTAATGGTTAGAGCTTACACTCTATGGCGGCCCAAAGATGATGCAATGTTAGATGCTTACTCTGACCCCATGTGAGTCATGCTCGGTGTTAGAAACAAGAGGTAACAAAGAACTGAAGATCACATCGTGAAATGTGTGTCCATAAAAGTGTAATGGGGCTTCCACTTGGTTAGCATCCAAAAGGGGAGACAGTGGCTTACGCGTGGTTAGCAGCCCAAGGAGTTGGATTTTGGGACATACTCAATGATGGAAGCTTGACGGTGACACTGCCAAGAGGGAGAGGGATGGGGTATCTATTATCACAGTTCCCCTCTCACCTCTTAGTATTTGGCATGGATGTATAAAGGAGGAGCAGCGGTGCTGCATCCTGAAAGAAAGGCTTGGGTCTTACAGAATGATGTTTTCCCTTCCTTGCGAATTGGAGCTACTCCAGCAAAGAGGATCTCATTCCATGTGAGGAAGATATCACTCCATTGGAGATGATAGGGAGTATATAAATTTTGAGACGAGGCACCCCACATGTGATTCCCAGGGTGAGGTTGTAGTTTAATGTCATGTGATGAGGACGATGGTACTTGCCAGTTTAACATCCTCCAGCACCGATGAGGCGGGTTCACTCCCCACCCCTAGGACATACATAAATTATAACCACCCACCCTTGAGGAAGGGTAGGTATCAGAAATTACTTGGTGATGGGGTCTCATGGATTGATCCACTATGGGTCCCATGTTATCATGACTATGAGAAGAAGCATGAGTCTAAGAAACAAAATGTGAAGCACCACCCAAGTGACCTTGAAATCACATCGTACAAACCAGGAGGGTCATATGGGAATAGGGGTTGCAGAACAAGGGGGTTCACAGGAAGAGGTCTCATGAAGCTCTAGTGCCTCATGTAGTGGACGGGCTTCGCAAAGGGGTATAATTCATGACATGTTGTGGCCTAGCCTATGCATAGGGCACATGTTCACATGGATGGTTCATCATAAAGTAGAAAGGATCCCGCAGAGTAGGGATTCATGATGAAAGGATGCCTTGAAATGCATAGCACTACAAATCATTGTGCCTTGTTAAGAATAGTGACCCTGCCATAGCATGTGGTTCACCTGTGCAATGAAGGTACTTCTCAAAGAACGAGGGCTTTACGAAGACCTGGGTCCCCTTAGGGATCTCCTTCTATTGTGAAGGCCTGAGGTCATTATGAAGGGGATCGATGATTGAAGAGGGGTTGTGTTTAACCCAAGGGAACATAACTTAGAAATTCTAAAGTACCTTGAAGAGCTTATTTTTTCTAGAGCATAACGTGCTTCGTGATTTGGGAGCTGATATGGAGAAAGGTTAGAGTATCCGACTTTTTGTCTCATGAAAAGCCTGATATACATAGTCAAGAGGTGGACAAAAGAAGGGAGCACTTGGCGTGAAGCCACTTGTCACATTGTCGTAACCATGGATACCCCTACCCTAGTGCTTCATGGAAACTTCACTAATGTAATTAGGATTGTGGACCCCCCCGCCTATTTCCTTTGTAGCAGCTTCACAAATGTCATTTGGATCGCGGATCCTCCCTTATCTTTGATTCACGGTGGCTTCGCAAACATCATTCGGATCATAGAGTCTCCTACCTCATTCATTCGCGGAGAGTTTACAAACCTCATTCAGATCGTAGAGCATCCCACCTCTTTCATTCATGGAGGCTTCTCAAATGAGGCTGTTTTTCGCCCTTCGTGGTACTGTGGGTCTCCGTGATCTGGCTTTGTGAAGAAGACTCAATGGAGTTGGTGTCCTCTTAGTGCTTTCGTTTTCTTTTCACATATTTTTGTTCCATCAAATAACCCCCTCAGACTTGAAGTCAAAGTGACAATGAGGTTCTAAGTCTGAGGGCTCCCACCAAAACTTTTAGGCCAATCTCCAAGTAGGTTCATGTAGAATGGTAACAATGAAGAGTCATGATGCGTAGGCCTAGAGCGCCGCGAAGCTCTCAACGGCCAGAAAATCCACGAAGCAAAAATGGTCGTCACCTATAAATAGGGGAGGTTGACCTCTCTGTTCTCCTTTATAATCTCTATGTTTAGGTGATTGTGCTCTTGATTTGAAAATTTTTGTTCCCTCTACGATTTCTCTCCATGAATTGGGCCTTTGTGCTTCGCAGCACACTACAATTCTTTCGACTCCCATAGTGTGCGCTCTGCAGTTTAGGTTTACGAAGTCTTTTGCAGTACTCCGTGAACCGTCTCTACGATCGATCATCGTGATTTGGGATTCACGATCGAGCTCCATGTTGCAGGATTATTTTTTAAAAAACATAAAGACTGAATGTCTCATCAGGAAGCTACCAGGGGGTACTTGCATATGCTTCCCATAGGGAAGAAATGGAGAATAGCTAAGGTATCGATTAATTCATTTGATGATATTTGGACCACAATTCGTTAGCAGAAATGTTGTTAGATAGCAAGAATATCTACCCACTCTGCAAAAGGCTTTCCCTATCTAGATTTGGACAAAGGGGTGACTTCTTTATTCTAGAACCGAGCAGGGACAATCCAGCTTACGGGTTTAGGAGAACTCTGTGCTAGCACAAGTGGTTCAGGGCAACTGACGACCATACATGGGAATATTTCATACCTGGGTACATTGATTTCATGTACAACCATGTGAATGATGTTGATGGGAAGGTTCTATAGGTAGAGAAATCTACCCTACTGTACCAAAACATCCTAATGGAGGTCCTAGGGAACCCAGAGAAGATGTAAACCGATTAGTGGGATCCGAATTGTAGAGGAAATTTCCCAGATGATTGGGTGTGGGCCTACTGGGTTTGTTCCTCATGTAAGGAGTCCAGGGCAGAGTTAAGGTGAGTGGGCCTGTACAAGGCTTAATAGTCCTCTTATTTTCATATCTACCCACCGAAGCAGTTGATTCCAGAGCTACTGAGCAGATGTGCGTTGAGTACCAACACAATTTATTTGCACCATGGAGAAGTCGACATCATCCTATGAGACATGAACCAGATCTTGGGGGTCCCGATGCTTGTGGGAAATGTACGACGAGTTCCTCCACACCGTGAAGGCATGGGAGGACCCATAATAGTTGTTGCAGCTAAAAACGAAATTGATGGACCATGTTCCATGGGAGGACAAATAGTCGGTGAGGGATGTTCATTTCATGCGGGGGTTTAAGAAGTTTCTGAATTTCCCAAAAGATGGAAAGTTTCTTGTGAGTCCTCTAACCTGCCTGAAGGGGGTTCAATGAGGAAAAGAGAACTCGTACAGGAGACACGTTGAGGAAAGCCAGTGGAAAACATTGGGGGTTCAATGTCTGTACCGAGAAGTGACCGGTGGTTACGTTAGCTACATTAATTATGTAACTTATCAGCAGTTGGATCCAGCTAGTGAGGGACACGAACATGGGCGTGCGACTGAGCACATTCATTATGGTTTCCATGTTGGGAATAGGGGGACAGGTCAACTTCAGAATCTCGATGCATAAGATGATGTGGAATATCAGGGAAGGGAAGAAGTAGGAGGGGATATGCAGGTCATTCCACCTTCTTTATGGGTGGATAACGGCACATGTCAGGGGTATTTATGAATATCTGATCCCCATTTCCCCTCCAGGATCAGATTTATACCGAGACATTCTGAATGCGGTGGGGAGATTTTTGACCTAGCCGACCCTGCAATTAGTGCTGAACCGGGTTTGGAAGGCAGATGAGTTCAACAGCCACCTCTTCTGGTTTCCAATTGGTGTGTTCAATGATGGAGGTCTAGGAATATAAGAGAATTTTTCCTACCTCCTTGACTTTCGGGGTGGAGTCCTGGTGGTGCAGCTTTACCGCAAGTCTCTCTATGAGCCGTACACCCCACACCCCTTTGGGAGGCAGTTTTGATGTATGCAGAGGCTCACCATGATGTTCTACTTGGGGTGTGCCATGCGAATAACATGTGTGTGATGAAGAATATGTGGCTCATTTTGAACGAGATGATGGGAAGATGTGGAACGAAATAACTCCACCCACAGCTGCTTTCGGGCATGTAAAGGAGTACGCCAAGAGTTGGGAGGCGGCCTACCAGGGGAAGATGTTGAAGCAATGAACCACCTTTGTCAGGGAGAGAATATGGCGAGGATATCTTGTGGCGTATGGGTTGCAGTAATAGTGATACCCACACTAGTTGTGAGGGAGGATTAGGTGGTACACCCGACGGTCCCAGAGAGGCAGAGTTATCCAGAGGGGAGGCCGCTAAGGGGATTCCGCTGGATATCCACCCGAGCTCTAATAAATATGATGTACCACATAGATATTCCCAAGAATGATATCTTTTGAGAGGCTAGGGATATCTAGGATGTCAACAGGAAATTCCTCAACCCGTCTGAGATGTGGTGACACCTAAACCATCTCATGATGGATCTATCGGGGATTGGCCCTGTTAGGGATGGCTATGTAGTGTTTGAGGAAGAGGGGGAGAAATAAATTGTAGAAATGGAGTACATGGTTCACTCCCAGTGTTCTCTACGTCCAATGAAAAATCAGATAAATATAACGACCCCAATATATTACATAAAACATTCCACAATTTTAAGAATAAATATACATATGAGTACAAGCCAAGTATCGGGAAGTCTAGTGTCTTTGAAAACTAGGTACATAAAACCTAAAACATGGGGCTATAAACATATTAATTTAATCCCCATAATTATTTCCTAACTTTTATTGTGCTCACACATCTACATAGGATATCCTGGGGAAACACATGAACAAAGGGATGAGCTAAAAATACCAATAAGGGAATAAACATATGAATAATGCATAATAACATGAGTTTGGAGGCATGACATAATGATATAAAAAGAATGGAACATATGGAATCATAAAATATAAACATGGTATCATATAAAAGTGGAATCATATAAATGTGGCAGCAATATAACACTTGACTTTAGTATGAGTCAAGGCTAACTGCCAAGATCGTTTCCCATTGTAGAACACACCAATGATAACCTCCAAGACCGTTGCACATAACATCTCATGAGACATAACTTTATCCAATGCATTGGAGTGCTATCTAGGCGCACCCATCTGAAAATTTTAAATAATATTCTTGACACATTATTAATCATTCATAATCAACCATACATAAACATATGGGTAAACATGGAATGAATTGGGTACCACAATGATGACATAAAGAATAACTAATGAGTGTATCATGAAAGTGTCCAGGAATGAAATGGATTAGAACATTCAAGGACATTAACAAAGTAAAATAGTCAAATAACATGGTAGGTGATGTAAAAATGATGTGGAAACATTTATAAAAATGTTTTTTTACATACAATAGCATTAAATCATTTTTGTGTGATTTGAAGGAAAATACTATAGAGAATTTAAAATAGAAAAGATGGAAATATTTTATTTAAATAAAGAATTGAATATATAAGGTTTTCATAATAAAAAGAATGATTTTATAAATACAATTATGGATAAAACATAGGATATGGTGCACTTGAAATTGGGTTATAATTCTAGATGTTCCCTTAAAATAGGTTTTCTTATCGGGAAGAATTAAAGATGCAATCACATAAAAACATGTATATACCCAAAAGAGAATGAGAGATGGATATTGAAACATGTGTTTGGAGAATATAAACAGAATATACATATTTTTCATAAGAATAGAAGAAAACTTTTTTCTGGGTACAATGAAGGATAGCGAAACACAAAGGAATAAAGGTGGTTCGGGTATAATCCCTTACCTTAAGTCTGATGGTGTTATCGACGTAATATTAATGACATGAATATTACAATTAAGTTCATTAATTAATAATTACAGAACCGATTATATATGAAAATGATTTAGTAAAACATGTTTGATTTCATTTATATCCTTTTGATTGGTTACGAGGTTCAATTTCATTGTCTAGATCCATTTTTTCCTTGGTTCTAATGATCGGTTCACTTGTATTCATCTTCGATGAATCATGTAAAATGGGGATGATTGTTCAGAATTGGAGTTACATGTTATTAGTGAAAATACATGAGTTTAAATAATTTTAAATTTCTTTTGGTTACTTTTTATGAAGATGAATCATTATATAAATTATTTAATAATAACCATTTGGGTTAACTTGCAGTTTTCTGACCACAAGGAAAATGTTTTGTTTTATAAATCAAAACCTTGTTACAAAAAAATTAAATAACCATAGATTAGAAATAATACATATATTATGGTCTGTTTCAACCATGAAAATGGTTTCATGACAATAATTGAAGTCAATAACAGAAATTGAAATCCCATCATCCATGAATGTGGTAAAATAGCACATTCTAGGACAGTATTTTGATATTAGTATATATTAAAAATAAAGGATAGATGATAGAGAATTAATCCTTTATCATGAAATAAATCCAATACATGTAAGGTACTAGAGTCATGAAAACATTTTGATAAAATGAGATGAGAAATGAAAGATAAAATTGATGAACATGAAAATGAAAGAAAATTTTAGAGATCCCTTATGAAAATTCTGCACCCTAATAGCGTCACTTAAAATTTCATAAAATGAATTGATGAGAGAGAAGAGGGTATATCATAATATGGAAAAAAGGATAGTAAGAGTGATACATTACATCAAACCCCCACATATGAGAATGGAAATTTAAAGAGATAATATAAAATAAGTGTTGATAAAAAGAGGAGGTTGGAAGGTTTCTTTACCTTGTGAAGTTGCTCCTAAAATTTGATGGTTGGGACCTTGAGGGCTTGAGGAAACCATGATAGGGATAATATGAAGGTAAAAATACCAAATATTTTTGGAGTATGGATTTGGAATGAATTAAAACTAATAGATGAGTGGATATTTATAGTAAAAGAGAGATAATTTTTTATTAATTAAAAAGACACCCCATTAGTTCTTTTTTTGTAAAATCATGGGCTTTTCCATGGTAATTGTCCATGGAATTAGCCACATGAGACACCAAATATATTATTGAACTGTCAAAAAGTCTTCCATCATTTATTATTAATTATTACACCATTCTGATGTCATCTAACATATCGAAAACTCAAAACTGTATTTATACTATTCACTGAAAAATTGGATATTTTAGAAAAATCCCAAAAATTCACACTAACCATTTATCAATGTGTAGAATTAAAAAATAAAATCCATTATTTTAAAATAATTTTTTGAATATTTTTAATTTAATTTTTCAATAAAATCATTACTTATTAATCAAAATCAACATTAATACTATAACTCGTTTTATAACAGCTCTAAAAGTTAATCAATGTCCCAAAAAAGTATCTTATAATAATAAGACAATAAAGTAACAATTTATGTTTAAATTTGATGAAATAAATTTCCATTTTAAATTATTAAATTAAACTTGAAATTTAAAATAAAATATTTTTGACATAAAAAAATAGAAATTCTTATACTATGATCGTTTTTCACTTTTTAGATGTCTAAATTGTATTTGTACATTCATGGGTGAAGTTTCAATTGTTTAGAATATTTACTATTTATTACAATTTGTTACTATTCATAACAGTGTGCTACTATTCATAAGTGTATGTTACTATTCATAAAAAAAATATTTTCCCCTTATCAAACATTAAATCACTTACTGATCACAATTGTAGATGCCCATTTTTTGAAATTAAAAACACACAAGTGAAAAAATTATGTTTAATGGTCGCATTAGTTAATTATATTGTGACTCCATGTTATTATATGAAATTATTATAAGAAGGCGGTCCATTGAGAACATTGGGTTGTTACATTCTTCCCCCTTTAAGAAATTTCTCCGTCGAAATTTTAGTTTACATTCTAGGCCAAAAACATGTGTGGGTAGTTTTCCTTCATTGCATCCTCCAGTTCTCATGTTTCTGCTTTGTACTTATGGTTCCTCCATAGTACCTTCACCATGAGAGTGGTCTTTTTACATAGAACTTTATCTCTATAATCCAAGATCAATGTTGGCTACACCTCATAAGAAATATCATCTTCCAACTGTACCACCTCTGAAGAGAGTACATGTGAAGAGTATGGTATATTCTTACTTAAGAAGGATACATGAAAGACATCTTGTACATCGAACATGGTAGGTGGATGTGCTAGTCGATAGGCCCCAACTCTAAATAAATCATGTATATCAAAGGGGATGATGTACCTAGGACATAGCTTCCCTTTCTTTCCAAACCTCATGCCCTTCTTCCATGGAGATATGCGTTGAAATACCTTGTCTCCCACATTGAACTCAATGTCTCGTCGACGATTTTCTGCGTAACTATTGTTTTTTACATTGGGATTCCTTGATGTGATACTGAATGATTTTCAATTTTTCCACTATTTCATCAACCATTTTATGTCCAAGATGCTTACACTCACCGACTTCCTCCCAACACATTAGTATTATGAACCTTTTCCAATATAGGGCTTCATATGGTTCCATTCAGATGCTCGAGTGGAAAATATTTTTGAGAACAATTCTACCAATGGAAGATTCTGGTCCAATCCATCATTGAAATCCATAGAACATGCACTCAACATAACTTCCAATGTCTGAATAGTTCTCTCAGATTAGACATCAATTAGAGAATGATAGGACGTACTGAAGATCCGTTTAGTGCATAGAGAATGTTGAAGAATTTTCCAAAACGTCGAGGTGATTCTTGTATCATGATTGTATATAATAAATAGTGGTACTCCATGCCACCATACCACATATTTGATATATATATTTACAAGTTTATACAATGATAATTCCTCTCAAATCGTGATAAAGTGAGTTGTCTTGGTAAGCCTATCCACAATGACCCCTATAGTATTATTTCCAGTAGATTTCCTTGGAAGTCTAGTGAAAAAGTTAATAGTGATGTTCTCCCACTTCCATGTTGGTAGGGGTAGTGGTTGCATCATCCCCTTATATATCTTCCTTCCAGCCTTCACCTGTTGACATAACATGCACTTTGATGTATATTCAGCAATCCCCGTTTTATATTCTCCCACAATATGTTCTCTCAGAGATCTCAATACATCTTGGTGCTCCATGGGTGGATAGAGAAGGCAGATCTATGTGCGTCATTCAGAAAATGGTTCTTTGTATCTGGATTGGATGGTACACATAATCATGACCTAAATCATACAAATCATTCCTTATCAATCATGAACATAGAGTATTTTCCACTTCTAATATATTCCACCCTTTTCAGAAGTTCCATATCTTTTCATTGAGCATCATTTATTTTTTCCATGAGAGATGGTTGAGCAAACATTTGAGAAAATATTGATGAAGTTACTCCCTTAATGATTTCCATGTACAACCTTTAAAACTCTAATAATATGGGATCCTTTTCAATTATCATCATTGATAAAGATGCGTGATCCTTTCTACTTAGAGCATATGCCAACTTATTTTCCTTACCAGGATGGTAGTGGATTAAGCAGCCATATTCCTTGATGAGATCTATCCATCTTCTCTGGCACATATTTAGCTTTTTTTTGTGAATTTATATTTGAGACTCTTGTTTTCAGAATATTTCTCACACTTCTTCCCATATAGATAATGCTCTCAGATTTTCAATGCAAATATCACAGAGGAAAACTCCAAATCATTCATGGGATAGTTTTTCTCATGGGTTTTCATCTACCACGAAGCATAGGCGATCACTTTATTATTTTGAATCATCACACAACCTAATACCTTCTTATAATTATCATTATACAGCACAAAAAGTTCTCCACTTGATGGGAGTGTGGGTACTGGAGCAGTGATTAGCCTATTTTTCAACGCCTTGAAACAGTATTCACATTCCTGAGTCCATATAAGCTTTACTCCCTTCGGTGTCAACTGGTTCATTGGGTTTTACAATCATGAAATGTTCATCACAAATCTTTGATAATACCCAGCTAGACCTAGAAAGATGTGGATCTCTATTTGGGAAGTTTTCCTTGGCCACTAATCAATTTCCTTTTTCTTGTAAGGGTCCACAAATATCCAATTACTGGTGATAACATCCCCCAAGAATGATACGTCCTCCATCTAGAACTCGCATTTACTATAATTTTCATACAACTTCTCCCATCTCAAATCCTTTAACACAGTATTCAAATGATTCTCATGTTCCTCCTTGGTTTTTGAGTATATCAAAATATCTTCAACAAAGACTACCAAATAATTGTTGAGGTTATCTATAAAGACTCTATTCATTAAATACATGAAAATTGTTGGAGCATTAGTGAGTTTGATGGGAATCACTGTGAACTCATATTTTCCATACCTCATTCGAATGTCAGTCTTGGAAATATCTTCCTTCATCACCTTTAATTGGAAATATCCCAACTGAAGGTCTTCCTTAGTGAAATAACAGGCCCAACAAAGCGGATCGAAAAATTCATCTATCCATGTAAGGTTATACTTTTTTTTATCATGATTTTATTATGTTCGTGGTAATGAATGCAGAGGCACAATGACCCATCCTTCTTGATGATGAAAAGGACTAGTTCACCCCACGGTGATGCACTCGGGCATATAAAACCCTCCACTAGATTCTCCTGTAACTGATTCTTCAGCTCTTCCATCTCGACGATGGCCATTTTTTAAGGTTTCTTTGAGATAGGTAGAGATCCAAGGATATGTTCAATTGAGAACTCAACCTTTTGGTCAAGAGGATGACCAGCCAACTCTTCAGGGAATAAATCTGTGTATTCCCTTGTGATGGGCATGTCTTCAAGAATGATTCTCTCATTTGCCTCAATCATTTGAGCCATATATTCTTTCTTATAAGGTAACAATATCCACAATTGAGATGATTATTCTAAAGGGTATTCATCTTCCTTCTTACAGTTTTAAAGAATCATAGGATGCTTTGGGATGTGAAGAGTGATATCACTTTACCAACAATTGATGTTGTATTTTTATAAAGATAGCTAATCCATGACTAATATAGAGTCGAACAACACTAAAACATGTATGAAAATATTTTTTGGGTGGTTCATTCCACAAGCATTAATCGAGGAAGTGTTATGAACCATGGACATAATAATTACCCAATTCGTTTTTCTCATAGTTAACTTTTTTTTCCAAATATTGAGGTGGGGGTTAAATAGTTCAACTATACTTGAATGATGTAAAAGAATGTCTAGAACCAGAACCAAATAGTACGTTCACTATCCTTGAATTAATATCTATAGTGACTATCACCACATCATTGTTTGGATCCACCTCAGTAGTGGTGATAGCATAAGACCTTCCCTGTTTCCTTGGGGGTCGTTGTTGATTTCCTCCGACAACCCTTGGCATAGGGAAATTGATTGCATAATGTCCATGATCTTTGATGTTGTAACACTGCAACACAGGTTGAGTGTTGATCCAAACCTTCCTTTATTCTTCCATGTTAGATAGATTTTTCATATCCCTTTGACAATTATTATCTAGATGATCAAGCATTCAACATTTGAAGAAATTCATTGTTCCCTTTAAATAGTTCCCAGGATGCTTCTTCCCACAACATTAATAAGTGGGACATTTGGGATTCTTTCCATCATGGGGGTTTTTTCTAAACCAACCATGTTGTTCTCCATTTTTCTCTTCTTTTCACTAGGCCCATCGGACAACTGAGAGTCTCTAGACACCATTTCAACCTTGATGGAAAACGGAAAATCTCCTTATAACTATCGAAGTCTCGGATCACCAACACCATCCGTAGATTAGGATTTATCCAGCTAATGAAATTATCCACATTTCATTCAGTGTTCAAGAAAAATCTAGAGGTGTACATTTCAAGCCTTGTAAAGTTTTCTTCATATGCCCCAATGGACTCATCTTCTGTCTTCTTGAGTCCGAGGACCTCTCTTTCAATTTTGAGATGGAGGGTTCGAGAAAAATATTTAATCAAAAAATACTCTTGAATTCCCCCCAATACATGGAATCAATTTATTCTTAGAACTTTTTATCCTTGATAAGTGTCCACCACTTATTAGAATCCCTATCAAAATGATTGACCACCAATACAAATTTATTTTCCTCTGAGTACTAGAGGACTATGAATATATATTCAATGGAGTTAATACACTGTTCCACAAGGACGGGATCAGAAGATTCGCTAAACATGGGAGTCCTTTGCTGCATGAAGGATATTACAGTGACATTCTCTCTTCTTGGAGGAGTAGGGCGTTCCACATGATTCAAGTTATTATTCATAACTTGAGCCAGATAGGAAAGTACTGTCCTGATGTTTTGAGCACCCTTTCCTGTCATATCATGCATATCATTGGGATTTTCTTCACTTTCCCTCTCACAATGATTGTTGGAACATGTTCTTCTATTTCCCACCAATAACTAATAATAATATTGTAGCATTAGAGGGCTAGAATACATAGTTATTAAACATAAAAAGGAACCTTTTTAACTTAAAATTATATTCTTTAGAAGGAAAAGATTATCCTACCTTGTGATTCCCAATGTTTCAATCTAGGTTATCCTTGATCTATATCATATCTTATATTCATATGGGTCTTTTTCCTTAATAGTGGTTTGTACCATGCTCATGAATTACCAAGGCATATCCCCTGTGATTGTCGATAACAAGAGTGCAGCAAGGCCCTATGTCTTGTACCAGGATACCCTAGATCAAGCCCAAAAATCTTTGTTTGGGTTTTCACTCCTAGGTACATTTGTGCCAGAGTCACCTCTACCTGTTCATATCTAGACAGGTATGTATTTTCTTGATAGAGAACTTACTCAATAAATTGCAAAATATAGGGATGTTTTCATAAACATTGTCTCATCCTTAAGTTTACTACTAAATTTCTCTATTCCTAATCTCCATATATAACTAGACCATCCTCTTATACCAACTATAGAGACCCCAACCTTTTACATATAACATTACATGATTTTAATCATAAATATACATCCGAGTAAAATCCAAGGATTTTGAAGTCTAGTGTCTCTTGAAAACATGGAACAAAAAACAAAAAACATGGGGCCAAAAAGACTTCTTTATTTAATTTGCATAATGAGCTCCTAACTTCGACTGTGCATATAAATCTGCATAGGATATCCTGCGGAAACCCATGAACAAAGGGATGTGCTTAGAAGCCCATTAAGGAATTGTCCATATGAAGAAAGCTTAAGAACATGAGTTAGGAGGCATTACATAATGATATAAAAACCATGGAACATATGGTATATTAACATATAAACATGGGATCATATAAATGTGGAATCATATTAATATGGAATCAATGTAAGACATGCCATTAATATGAGACAAGGCTAACCGCCAAGATCGTTTCCCATTGTAGCACAAGCCAAGGCTAACTGCCAAGACCGTTGCACATAACATCTCATGAGACTTATGTTTTCCCAATTAAATGGAGTGATATATTAGAACAACCATCTCAAGACTTTCATTAATATGCATGCCACATAAATAATCATTCATAATCAACCATACATAAACATGAGGGTACCAATAGAAATAATTGGGTACCACAATCATGAAATAAAGAATAACCAATGAGAATATCATGAAAGTGTCAATGAAAAAAAGTGATTAAAACATACCAGGATGTTCATAACGTTAAATAGAAATATAACATGGAATTTGACATCAAATAGATGTAAAACATATAAAAAAAATTTAGATACAATATCATTTAAATATTTTTGTGTGCTTTTAAGGAAAATAATACAAGGATTTTAAAATATAAAAGAGGGAAATATTCTATATAAACCCAGAATTTAACCAAGTAGGTTTTAATAATAAAAAGATCGATTTTATAAATACAATGGTGTCTTAAAACATAAGATAGTTTTCACTTTAAATTGGATAGGAGTTCGGGATGTTCTCTTAAAATATGATTTCTTATCTGGAAGAATTAAGGAGGTAATCACTTAAACACATGAATATCCCTGAAAGTGATTGATGTATGGATATTGAAACATGTGTTAAGTGCATATAAATTAAATTTATAAATTTTTCATAAAAACAAACTACATCTTCTTTTGGGTAGAAATAAATATGGAGCAACCCGAAGAAATAAAGGTGGTTCGGGTAGAATACCTTACCTTAAGTCTGATAGTGTTCTCCACTTGATATTTATTACCTGAATAATATAATTTAGTTCATTGATAAATAATTTCAGAATATATTCTATATGAAAATGATTTATTAAAACTTGTTTGAGTTTATTCATAACCTTTTGATTGGTTACGAGGAACAATTTAATTGTTTGGATCTGTTTATTTCGGTGGTTCTAATGATCAGTTCACTTATATTCGTGTTTTATGAATCTTGTAAAATGGGGAAGAGTATCCAAAATTAGAGTTATATGTTATTAGTGAATATAAAAGAGGTAAAAATATTTTAAATTCCATTTGGTTACATGTAATGAAGATGAGTCATCATATAAATTATTTTATGACAACTGTTTGGGTTAATTGGATGTTTTTTGACCACAAGGAAATTTTTTTGTTTTATAAATAAAAAGTTTTTATAAAAATTTATTACAGAACCATATATGATACATAATACATATATTATGGTATGGTTAAACCATGAATATGGTTTCATGACCAAAATTATATACAATAACATAAATTGAAAACACATCGTTCATTAATGTGCTAAATTAACACATATCGGATGGTATTATCAGTTTAGTATATATATAAAAAGAAATAATAGAAGATGAAGAATTATTACTTTATCATGAAAACAATCTAGTACATGTATGGTACTATATTCATCAAAAATTTTGGATAAAAGGAGATGAGGAATGAAAAATAAAAACATTAAACTCAAAAAAGAAGGAATGGTTTAGAGATCACTTAAGAAAATTTGGAATCCTAACAGTGTCACATAAATATTCATAAAATAAATTGATGAGAGTGAATAAAGTATCTCGTCATATGGAAAAAATGGATAGTAATAGTGATACATAATTCCAAACCCCATTATATGCGAATGGAAATTTAAAGAGATAACATAAAAAAGTGTTGAAAAAAAGGGGAGGGTGAAAGGTTCACTTAAATTAGGGAGTAGATCCTAAAACAATAATTTTGGGACAATGGGGGATTGGGGACACCTTGGTAAGGATACTAGGGAGGTAAAAAGAACAGATCATTGAGGAGGGGGGATTTGTAATGAAACAAAATGAATAGATGAGTGGGAATTTATAGTAAAAGTGATAATTTTTTATCAATTAAAAATATACCTCATTAGGGGTTTTTTTTAAAACCATGGGCTTTCCCATGGTATTTTCCCATGGTATTTTCCACTTAGGACACCAAATATCTTGTTTTATGGTCCACAAGTCGACCATAATTTTTTATTAATTATTACATCATTATGATTTCATCCAACATACTGAAAACCAAATCTATATTTTTACTATTCAAGGAAAAATCATGTATTTTAGAAAAATCCCAAAGATTCCCACTAAACATTTATCAAAGTGTAGAATTCAAAAAAAAAGAACTCATTTTTTCGAAAATAATTTTCTAAATATTTTTATTTTAATTTTTAAATCAAATCATAATTTATTCAATAAAATCAAAATTAAAATAATAACTCATTTTCTAACACCTTGAAAAATCAATCAGGGTCCCATTAAATTATATTATAAACATAAGACAATAATGTAAAAATTTATGATTAAGTTTTATGAATATAAATTTCCATTTTAAATTATTAAATTAAACAAAAAATTGTAAATAAAAAATTTTGGACATACCAAAATACCAATTCTTATACTATGATCGTGATTTCACATTTCAGATGTCAAAATTGTATTTGTAAATTCATGGGTTAAGTTTCATTTTTTTTGAATATTTTCTATTTATTAATTTTCATTACTATTCATAATGGTAAGATACAATTCATAAGGGTGTGTTACTATTCATCAAAAATTATTTTTCTCTTATCAAACTCCAAATCACTTACTGATCACAATTTTAGATGATAGTGTTTTGAAATAAAAAACTCACATGTGAATGACATATGTTTAAAGGTCGCATAGTACTCAGTAGTTCAATTCGTTATGACTCCATGTTATTATAGTACATGATTATAATAAGGGATTCCATAGAAAACATTGGGTCAATATAGAAAAGGTGTTGCTGGATTAAACAAACCCTCCGCATTTGTCGGCTGTTGAATTAAGATAGTGCTTCCCTCTGTTGGAAGAATCAGATGAGTCCCCATGGGGGGAGGAGGACGGTAGAGGGATCCCTCTAGAGGAATGTGAGGTCAGGGATTCAGACATGGAATGTGAAGTGTTTAGAGAGGCTCTCGAGGTAAAACTATAGACCACTTCCCCGGGGTCTTCGTCCATGTTATTTTGGACTCCTTACTATCATTCGAACTTTTTAAGAGGGACTCATACGCAAAACCCACTCTTTTCTAATAGTGGATGCATCTATGGGAACATCGGGGGTCTGAGCCAGTGACTTTAGAGATTAACGCACTAAGTGTGGCTGCGACACCCTAGGTGGCCATTCTGGAATTTTCGGACCTCCCAACAAAATATGATGGGCCACTCCCCAGGGTTCCAATTACTACATATAAAGAACTAGACCGACTATTTGATCTTAGTGAGTCTCCTTTAGAGAATTTGTAACTGTCATCCATTGATCAGGTCAATAGACATCTATTCACATTATGTATACACAATTCTTAAAATGGCATGGCCTACCTTAGTAAGGATTTTGCAGCTCGGGGAGGTGGCTTTCCCGGGGGAACGTCGGTGGTCGTGGAAGCAGATGTTCGAAACGACCAAATTGCAGTACTTCCTATTACTGGTTGGACTGTCAGAAGCATAGTGCTGGAGATCACTGGGTTGGTATTTGACAATGAGGATCAACCATAAAACATAAGTCATGGCGTACCCAATCAGACACCAGATGTAGACCATGCTGACGAGTTCCTGGAGGTGTTCCCCACGTATGAACCTGCCGACCCCACAGACCGAAATGACACTACCTCTAAAGAAGAAGACAACAAGATCACCCATTGTCTATCATAGAAGCTGATCGAGTGCTTCATCAGGGCGACTCATAATGTTTAATGGACATACCATATGGGTAGGCTTCATTCCCAGATGTGCAAGCTATGTTCTAGGGGATTATATGCCCTATGTACCCATATGCTCATTTTGGAATTCATGGAAGAGAAGATTCAGGAGCTTGATCGTTGCCTCGGTGTGGGATGGAAAATGAGGAAATCGGTGAACATCAAGAGGATTTAGGAGGCTGGAATGGAGGTTAAGTAGTTGTAGGCATGAGCGAATGAGCACTCCACTTTCTTTACTGCATAATCAGAGCTCCAGTCTCTTCTGAAGGCCTAAATGGAAGAGACTGAAGAACAAATAATACAATCTTTTGAGAATATGTCTTCCATATGAGAAGATGAGGAGTGGTATTGGGTTATAGTTAATGAATTATTCCCATATTGCTTCTGAGGAGGATCAGTCTGTAAATAGGAGACAGTAGATCCTAGATTCCACAAGACAGAGAGTGGAAGAGCTGGAATGCTGTATTGAAGAGGCAAACTCATCCATGGGAGTGGCCAACCCTTAGGTGTTGTTACATGTAGAAGATTTTAAATTTAGTTTCATTCTTTTATTATTGATACATGATGCGTTTATGGGTTCCGTTATTTATTTTGGTGTACATCACATCAGTTACATTCATGAAACATCTAGTGATCAATCTATAAGCTCACGTGGGTCGAGCCCAGTGTGAGAAACAAGGGATGACTACCTCATTATTCAATCAGAATATGATGTTTCTGACCAAACATTGGGCATAAAGGGTTTTAACAACCAATACGGACCTCCAGTAAGAAAGGGGAAGGCCTGACATGAGGATGAAGTCCTCAGAACAGTCAAAGTTCCATTTCCCCAATATACTATAGTGCACGAGCGACGTAATGCCATGGGCATTAGAATTATTCCAAACATAGGGGAGTGGAAAGTGTGAATCATGATACCCAAAATTCAGAAATCCGTGGAGCTGGCATGATAATGAAGGATAACTATTGACCGTGTTCGAAAAATAGCATCCCTATTGTGTTAGACTGGTATGGGGACAACAAATGTGGGTCGACATTTGACCATATTCGCAACATATAGCCAGACTCAAATATGATATCCATTAGATTATTAGAACATTAACCTAGAATATTAGGAGACCCATATTTCTACCATCCATAACTGTAGGGTGTTCTTTTAGATGCTAAATAGGATGAGGATCCAAATAAATGGCATGTAGAGTGTGGGGGTGGAGTGATGGGTTCTTCCAATGGAGTCCAACACTCATGAAATTAGACCACCATGGTGGAAAAATATTTGGTGTGCACATCAGTCTGACAAAAGATCAAACTTTCATTTAAACAGTACCTCTCTGCTGAGGAAATTGAATTCCTCGTGGTATTATTTCATACCAATGAGGACAATAGACATGGAATTTGACATCATACATTGTGGATGGTGCATATAGTTCCAAGGTCATACTGCCTAGACCATGATTGGTGTCGAGGTTAAATAAGGGTAAATGACAATGAGGTTGTGCCTGAGTCAAAATTTCTTCTCAACAATATGTATATCATAAGGGTTAGAATCAAGGAAAATCTATTTCATAAACATAGTGTGGTTGGAGACCAATTCCTTTAGGGGAAACACTCTCTGACGAGGAAATCGGAACATCCCATTGTAAATATGGTGCATCCTGAACATGTTTAGGGTATAACCATTGTATAGTGTCATGAATTGAGTAAGAATGGACTCGTATAGTTTAGCATCATACGAGAGGATAGGGAGTGAAAGGGGGAGATCCCAAGAAGGGAGTGCATGATGCAGTATCTATAAACCCGATATGAATAAGGATATAAGTACTCTGCAACACACCACATATCCCTATAAGAAGTTTTTTTAGGTCAAGGAACTGAAGGTGAAAGTTAGGTTGGGCCTGAGGCAAGGTGGCCAGACATTCTTGCCTACCCCATTATGATGGTAATCAAACCGCACATAGTTTTGTAATCACATTTTAATGTCATGGGGGATGAAGGGCATGTGTGGCATAGTTGCACTAGTACATACTTCACCAACACTACTAATCCCACATGAGAAGTTATCAATGTAGGAAACAAGGACCAGTAATGAGATTTCCGGTTACTGGAAGGCACACATTAGGGGAAATGGAATGCTAGGTGTTCCTACATACTCCATGAGGATGGGAATCAAGTCATATGTTGTTTTTTTATTGTGTTGTATAGTTTGATGTATTGTGACAAGGATGGATAGATTTTAGTTTATTGGTCCAAGAGATCGGACTAATTGGTAGAAAGGAGGGAGGGAAATGCGGGGTGTGACATCACAAAGCCCGACTTGAATGGGGACCTAATCCCACATCTCACCATGTCTTCTATGAGGAGATTATTGGATGAGGGAATGAAAATGAAAGCTGGTTGGGCCTGAATAAAAGTTCTGAAGAATTCTAACATACCCCATTATGATAGGGATGAATTCATACATAGTTCTAGAAGTGGCATGGTAGGGTACTAGTGCCTGGTAAAATACTATTTTGTGGGTCTATCCCATGCACCAAAAGAAGAATCATTTGATAAATCTTGTTTTTTCTTTAGGATGGATGTGTTCTATTTGTGAAGCGATAATCCTAGGATGAAGAATCATGGTGTAACTATATGAATCAAGCCATTAACAGGAATTGAAAAATTCTATGGTGTATAACCAATACCCAACATGATGTCCCATCGAATGAGGACATCTCAATGCAGTGCAGTTTTTTGTCATCTGGCTAGGAATATAATGTCATAGTTTAGGGTCATATATATTGGACACATAGAGACGAAACTGGGTTTTTGTGGGGAATTTTAAAGGAGTGATGAATCATACCCGATGTGAATGAATATGAGATGAAGGAGAGACTAGCTCCAAGAAATGGAGTACATGGTGTGGCTATGTCAATCCTGAAGTGAATGAGGATGTGATCCCACACCACACCACACGATCCTATGAATGTCATGGACAAATGGTTGATCGACAAATTTAAAAAGGGTGAACCTGAGTTAGACCTGTCAACAAGATTCCTGGGCATTCCTATGTATCCCATTTAGGTGGGAATCATGCTGTATATAGTTCCAGGATATATTGTGCAGTTTTAGGTCTTATGGAAAAGACATAATGAGATATTAGTTTATGGTCTTAGTGATTGGACTATAGAGAAGCGAGACTCTTCAAAATGGGTACAAACCTCGACCGAATCCCTAAGCACACATGATCTATTCACGATTTGGGAAACAAGGGAGGATAATGTCTTTGAAACACACAATATACATGTAAAGGGGAAATTGGTGTGGAGTCCCGAACGATGCCTCACCCTGACTTCTTCCTTTTAAAATGCCAATGTGCCCTGAGTGAAATTAACAAGAGTTCCAGAATTCCACTTTGACAAGATGGATTGGAATAGGATGTGAATCATCGAAACAATATTTAGGGCTTGATTGGGGTGTTGTGATGATTGAGGGTAACTGTTGACCATGTTTGAAACACAACATCCATAACATGTGACCCAAAATGGGAACAAACAATGAGTGTCGACCGCTGACCATATTCGCAATGTGGGACTTGAATCAATTTTTCATTTGAGGACCTCAAGGGTTTTGGAACAAAATTATTGGAGATACCTTAGTTCAAGCATTCATACTATTCAGGGGCCCTTGTGGACGTGAAATTTGATGAAATACCAATTTAAGGGGAACATGAAGCCTAAAAATGGGTGATAACATTTCTCTTAGAATCCAACACACTAGGTCCTAAAAGAGTGTGCTCTTATGAACATCTGTGAACTGCCAAAGAGGTTATAGGGGCCCAAATCAAGAGCATATTACTTGAAAAGATGATTATAGGAAAATAAAACGAACATATTTTAGGAGAATGTGGTGCGTGGCATGGTCGTTACAGACCCGTTGTGAATGAGGACGTGGTCACACACTATGTTGCATGCTTCTCTTATGGGAGAACATAGGCCAGGAGTCTAGGAAGATAAGGGGGATTCTTAGACATGGGGACAGACAAGAAGACTAAATGTTCATGTGGTTCTACGTAGCCCATAAGGATGGGAATAAATCAACACGTAGTTATGGAGGATGATGTGTAGTTTTACGTGATTCGACAAGGATGCAGATAGGGGATAATATCAAAACGAAGGATGCATACAGAACATCGGTAAACCCAAATAGAATGAGAATATAAGACCATGCCACACTAAACTATCCCAACTGAGTACTTTGTCTAAGGTCATGAAAAGGACGAGGGATCTGAGGCTGGGACACAGATGAAAATTCACAGCCAGTTTTTAGTTTATCATTTTTTAGTGAGACTATTGGTGATATTAGTTTAAGGCCATAGATCTTTGACCTTAGATGCCCAGTTTAAGGTCATGGGCATGGGACATGTGGGTAGAAAGGGTGAGTCACCCTGACTATTATGCGGGAGACCAGAGGATAAAAATGATGATCGAGGATAACTGGTGACCATGTTCGAAACACAACATTCATGTTGTGTGACCAGGGATGGGGGAAATCAATTGAGCGTCGATCGTTGACAATATTCTCAACATGGGACTTGTGTCAATTATTTTCTTGAGATCCTCGAGTATGTTGGACCAAAATGGTAGGAGTTACCTTAGGCCACACATCTGTACCATCTGGGTGTCCTTTTGGATGTGAGTGATGGAGTAATACAATACTATGGGACATGCAATCAATGATGAGACATTTTTAGTTTAACATATTTTGGCATGGACAAATATAGAGGTTTGTCTCAAAGGCATGTATGCGGCGTGGAAACAATTTTCGGATGTGAATGAGGGCATAAGAACATACCACATTGAACAATCCTTGGTGATAACCTAGGTCAGGGTCTCGGATAGGCTGAGGGACCTGAGACATGAAGTCTCGGTTAGTTTGTAGTTTAACATCTTACAGTGAGGAAGATAGTGATATTAGTTTAATGTCATAGATAATGGACTGTGAAAAGAGGAGGTTTCTATGAAATAGGTTTGGAACCAAAGGATAAATGTTTGAGTGGTTCTACATATCCTATAAGGAGAGAAATCAAGACACATGTAGTTATAGAGGATGTTGTTTAGTTTTACATCATTTGGGGAGAACGTAGACAGGGGAAAGGTATCTAAATGAGGGATGTGTACGACACGACGGGTAACCCGACATGTATGAGGAAACAAGGTCAACCCACACCGTACAATCCCAAATGATAACTTAGGTTTGGGGGACTGCAATTTTGAGGGATCTGAGATGGGAAGCCCCAACCAGTTTGCAGTTTAACAAATTGCAATGAGGAGTATAGTTCTCTTAGTTTATGGTCATTGGGATCAAGCCATAGATACATGAACCTTTACGTAGATATTGCCTCACTAAAACTCCTAATCCCATGTGATAAATGATTAGTGTGGGAAATAAGGATTGGGATTTGGCTCTCCCCAACATATAAGGGTATGACATCCAGAATAGAACTCCTGCCTAAGCAATACTGATGCTTAACAGGAGAACTGGACAAAATGAATCATTGCACCCAATACATAGGGCATACGAGGGTGGTGGAAATGATGAAGGTTGATGGTTTACTGCATTCGAAACACAACATCCACATTGTGTGACCTGGAATGGGAGAAAAAAATGAGTGTCGACTACTAACCTTATATGCAATGTGGGACTTGTATCAATTTGTCGTTCGAAATCCTCGAGGACTTTGGCACGAAATGATAGGATAACCCTTAGGATGAGTATATGTACCATTTGGGAGCCCTATTGTACATGAAATATGATGTGGACCCAAATAAAAGGAGTTTGTGAAACATGAATATTACTATGTTGTTTAATGTCATGTTGGACAAGGTTAGAGGTGGAGATCTCAAGGGAGAGGGATACATGTTGTGATCAAGATGAACTCGAAGTGAATGAGAGAAAAAACATTCACCACCCCATGTGTTTCGACCCAAGGGGATATCCTAATGTTTGGGACCATGCCGACATACTATATATTTGGGTGCTCCTACATATCCTATAAGGATGGGAATCAAGATACATTTAGTTCTTGAAGGCCATACAGTTTAGCGTTGTGCGGTTAGTATGTGGGAGAATAGACGAACGAGGATTGGCATATATGCGATAATCATAATCCAGACATGAGTGGGGTCAAAGAAGCATACACTACACTATGAGGGATCCTCCAAAAGAACTATACATAGGGGGGATAGCCAAAGAAGTGTTTGGGGGTTGGACTCAAGACGAGGCGTCTGAGCATTCCTACGAATCCCATTAGGATGGGAATCAATCCATAGATAGTTCTTAAAGGTGATGTGGAGTTTAACGTCATGTTTCAATGACATAAATACGTTTAAGGTCGTGAAGGACCATCTATATTCTAAGGTTGTGCGGTACATTCTACAGATTAATGTCATATGGGACATAACAATTGAAGGTTATATAAGACCAGATATAGATTAATGTCCTACGGAATGACATACAGTTTAATGTCTTGTGGGACATGAATTTTTATGGTCATGTAAGAACCTTGTGCTCAGGAAAAGTATAGCTTGTGGATTAAGGCACTGGTGGGAGGAATTATATGCTCACCATCAATGGTGACTTGAGAGTACACACCATTGGGGTAAACCTTATAAATGATGTAAGGTACATCCCATTTGGGCTCCAGCTTGGGTTGTTTCCTACCAGGTATAATTGGTGTTCTCAAGGCCAACACAATGCCACCTATAAAGAAGGAACAGAGGTGAACCTTCTTGTTGAAATCTATGGATATCTGGTTCAAATTCTTTTTCTAGATTGGGCAGGGAAAGAAGCATGTTTTCATCGAGGTCATTCAATTCACCCAGATGGGTTTCAGATACTTTATATGGTGCTTGCTGATCATAAATAGTTGTGTGTAACGAAGGAAACTAAATCTTGATGGGTTGGATGGACTTCGTTTCGTACACCAGGGAGTATGGGGTCACCTATGTGGAATTATGAGTCGTTTTCTAATAGTCCCAAAGAGAGTTAGGTAGTTTTTATGGCAAAATCTTTGTTTCTAAGAAACCATTTTTTGAATAATGATATATAGGGTCTTGTTTAACACCTCGATCTGCACATTTTCTTGCATTTGCTAGTGGGAGTTATGGTTAGATTGGATTTTTTATGTGGCATATAATTTCATCAACTCAGCTGCCCAAAAGTTGGTTCCATTATTTGTAAGAATTGCGTGAGAGAATCCAAATCAGTAGATGATGTTGGATCTCAAAAATTAAATTATTGAATGGGACGTGGCCTCTTTGAGTGGGGTTGCCTCTACCCACATCGAAAATAAATACGTATCAGTCAGAATGGAACTGCATTAGGGAGTTGTCTCCAATGCATATGGTCTCACAGCGTCGAGTCCATATACTGCAAAGGGCCAAGATTACTTGGTAGTGTGGAGAGGCTCTGATGGCCGATTCACAAAGTTGGCATGAATTTGGAATGCATGGAACCTCTTGGAAAACATGATGCACTCACTAATCCTGGAGGGCCAAAAATACCATAGTCTCCAGTTATGGTGAGATAGTTTCAGACCAGTCTGATGAGACCCAGAGGAACCGGCATGAACCTCTTGCATGACTTGAGAAATCTCAACTCCTTGAATACAACAGATGAGAACCCCATCAAATCTGTGCTTTTTGAGGATCCACTCTAGACCAAGGCCACCCTAGAGAGTAAAATAAAATGTGCGGTATCAGAATCTGTCATGATCAGATTTATCTTCAAGGATATTTCCATTCTAGAGGTATTCGATAAAGGCGTTCCTCTAGTAAGGGTCACTTCAATCACTGCATCCAGGGGACCTGGAGGCTCTGATGTGGAGGCGTCAGTGGAATGGTGGCCTACCTGTAGGTTGTCCTCACTATCTAGAGTGTTAGGGGTGATGACTCCCTGGTGTTCCATGTGGATAATCATATAATCCTATTTTGTCTCTACATGTGATGCATCTTGTCTATCCAAGGAATTGCCTCGACTGTTCTGGGACCGAGAAATATGAGTAACCTCTTTCAAAGATAGGAACTGGTCCATCAGCTGAAGGGTGGATTCAAATAGTGCTATAAGTTCTAAATTTATAATGGCATTGTGACCGTTGATCTTCTTGATTACTAGTTTAGATTCCCCTTTCACATGAAATATGGGAACGTCAATCTTGAGGTCCAACTCGAGGCCAATAATGAGAGTTGATAGTTTTCCTCATTGATGGTGCAACCTTCTAACATCAGGAATGAATAAGGACGACCTACGATGGGGTAATGAAGACAATACCCACGCCTACTCTATTTAACCATGGTACTTTGATCCTTCTACTGGTAGGGCTTCAGGAAGCACCATAAAAGCTAATTTTCCATAATGGAATGGATTTGTCTACCGAGAGGATTACCTCATCATGAAAATAAAGGTTTAGAGACTGGTCTGTCGGAGCTAGATAAAAGGAAAGGAAATATTACAATGATTCCCCCTTAATATCCCTATAAGAGAAGAACCTTATGTCAAACTACTCGATTTTTACTTCCACCCCCCTCCCCTTGAGGTAGAAAATCTATAAACAATGGGTGGTTTATGATGTACTTCAGCAGATCCACCCGCAACACTAGCTATACCTCACAGTTCTGCAAGTAATGTCTCAATTTATGACCTATGAATACCAAAGCAAGGAACCTCTTCTCTATAGAGGACTATCTGGTCTCTATATCTAATATAATATGGATGAGATATTAGAGACTATTCTATGTTCCCTATTTTCCTTCTGGGGGAGAAGGGCGCTGAGAGATCATTCTTGGGCGGTCATATAAATGACCAGTGGCCTTCTGAAAATGGGAAGCATTAGGACCAGATGCTGGAGTACATACTTCTTTATTTCCGCAAAAGGAGTCTAAGATACCTCATCGAATTGGTAGCCAATTCATTTATTCATGATCTGGGAGAAGGGAATACACTTTCCGTCCTAATTCACTATAAATCAGGGTATGTAGGCCAAGTGGCCTTGAAATCCTCGAAGCTCTTGAATGTTGCTTGAGGGAGGCATCGGGCTGATCTCCTTGATCTTCTTTGGGTCGATCTCAAAGCCACTGTATCTAACATCAATGCCAAGAAACAATCCTAAGGTAACCTTGAAGGCACACTTCAATGGGTTCATCTTCATATGGCGATAATGGAGGAAGATGAACAATTTCTCAAGATCATTAATATGGTCCTTAAACTGGTAAAATTTTACCACCAGATCATCCATGTAACGTAACACCAATTTCCAGAGGATGGTCTTAAATATGTGATGCATGAAATTCTAATTGGTGGCACCATCATTCTTTAGACCTAAGGGCATGGAATGTTTTCAAAAAATACCTTGTGGTGACCTGAAGGATGTAGAATCCTCATCCTCGTGATCCATTCAGATATGGTCATACATAGAATACCCATCCATGAATGGGAGGGCCTGGAACCCAGCAGTGGCATCAATCAAAAACTCTCTCACAGGAAGGGGAAAATCATCCTTCAGATAGCTATGATTGAGATCATGGAAGTCAATGCAGACTTCGATTTTTTCATTCATCTTTCTGAATAGAAAAATGCTGGATAACCATCTAGGGTACTAGACCTCTTTGATGAAATTGTCTCTGATGATGTTATCAAATTCAACCTCAACCAGATCACCGCTAGAAGGGTGCAACCTTCGGGGATGCTGCATAAACCCGTGGAGATTTGTTGGGATACCGAAGCGGTGGATGGATACTTGATGATCTAGTCCTGAAATCTCATCATAACTCCATGAAAATTAATCATGGTGCTACTTCAAGAAGTCATTGTACTATTGTTTCTCTTAGAAAGGCATAGTGGTACTTATCAATGTGGGTTTCTAATCCATCTGGCTACTGAGGATCACCTGTACCAATTCATCGACTATGATGGAGACACCCTCTTTGAATGTATGTAGAGAATCCTCTAAACCATCATCTTCACTTATGGAGGGGTCCTTGGCAGGAGGAGTTTCTTCCAAGTCAACAGATCCTAATGGTAGGCTAGTGCCAACCTGAGTGGTGGTGGACCCTATATCGGGAGACTCATGTGCTTCCGAAACCAAAATGATGAATGCTGGTGACTAGATCCCATCTGGTCTTCAGCCCAAGCTCCATGCTTGATGATATCAAGGAAATAGTGTTGCATTAGCTTGAGCCAGTTTATCAAATCCCGTTGAAACTGGAATGTATGGTGTATTGTTGTTTCCATGGGGCATACATTCAAATACCTTATGGTAGTATGGGGATCTGGGATCACACGATCCTAATTAGTATTGGAATACGATGTTATTTTCCAGTGTCGCATAAACATGGGAATTTTCATTCCCCGCATTCCAAAAAACAAAAAATTATTTCCCCATATCTGGGGTCATAGCCTCTAATTGGTGGAATGGAATGATGTAGGCATCATCCAGATCTATCCACGGGTTTATCGCAACCGTAGAATGTTCAACCTCGTTAGCATGAATTTTCTTGTCCTTGCTCTTGTAATAGTCAGCATCCAGAAATCAAGCTTTACATGAGGCAAAGGGAGATGTGTCACTTTGGAGTATGCCCACTCGACCATTATGGGAGTACTTAACACAATGCTGATGCAGTGAAGGGATTTTCACATGTAGGTGATGCCATGTCCTACCCATTAATGCGTTGTAAGTAGTGTCATGTGAGACAAACCTGAACTCGGTGCTGACTACCAGCACACTGAACATGGTATTTAGGCAGATCTTGCTGACCAACGTCAATTATTTTTTATTTATTTATATATATCTTGGAACAAGATACTGAGTAATTTTAAGGAGTTTCAATGACATATATTCTCATTGGGAATAGTTTAGAGAAGTTCAAAAGGTTTTAATTTTTTCATTCTTTATGATTAGTTATTGGAATCTGTAGTAATTATTTGTTGTAGATATGACCAATATAGTCATTTTTGTTGTGATATACTAGTTTGTTCATTTCAATAACTATTTCGATTTATACTATTGGAACATATTTTTTTTATATGGGATATTATTATTACACCTTCACTAGAGAGTGGGATGTATCAGAAGGACATGTGAGATTTAACCATCGGTAGTTATGGGACATCCAAGAGAAGGTGTATGTTATGGATACAAATTTAGTTGTTGGAATAGACAGGCCCATTTTCTATCTATTAATTTATATGTTTGTAGAAATGTTTTATAAATATTCCTCAAGGTTACCTCTATAGTGATAGGTTGAGTTTTAATCAATCCAGTATCTGGAGATGATCTAAAATTCATTCCTTAATATCTTAAGGATCTACAAGGTTTCTGAGTGATATAGTTTCATATTGAAAACCTGATAATAATGGGATTTATATAAAAAATATAACATTAAGGATATCTATCATTATTTCCCAGAATTTTGATTGAATCCTTCATCTATTTATGGATTAATGAAATCATAATAAGTAAATGCTTGTGAATTTATATTTATTGTCCATTTTATGAGAATTTTTTTGACTCAATGAGATGTTATAAATGTTTTTGAATATCAATATAAGATCTACCTACCACATTAATTGGGTGTGAGTAGATTATTTTCCAAAAATTTCATTGAGAACTGGGTAAAACATTTATATGTTTTTAGTGATGTTATTCAGGATAAAAAATTATTGTAAATTTTTATCTCATTAATACATCCTTTATTACTCCTATATCTATATTTCTCCAAGACTTTTTTCATCAATGACATTTTTTTATAATATCAGTCCCCAAGATCTCATTTGAGACACCTAAATATTGTATTATATACACCATGAGAGCATCAATAATATAATGCAGTATTGCAATGAGATATCATCGATAGATATGTCAAATATATAGGACACATGGTGTTATAGGAAATAATTTTAATGGATCCCAATAAGGTATATGTTGTATCATCACTTGATGTCATAAGAATGTTTTTTAGGTTAATAATTTCCCCGGTCTAATAAAGACTAAAACATATTTTGTTTATAATTTTCATGGATGGAGATATTGATGATTTCCATCAATAAAATGGGAATGAGGTTACTATGAAATTAATGTTGTCATTTATCCTTTCAATTTTTGTATTATAGATTGTCAATAGGATCGATATTGACTTTACCTGAGTCATGAATTCCATTCATGCTATTCTATGACATCTCGAGTGTGGGGATAGGTTCTGTATTGATACATAATGTTCATATAGTTTCTTATAGTTCGTAAAAGACGAGTTTTCATGATAGCAAATACTTTATACATGATCTTGAGTTTTTTAGGTTGTAAACAACATTAGGTGTCCATTACATTATTTATTTTGAATGGTATTTCTTGTACATATTAATTATAGAAATTATAATTTATATTTTATCATGGAATATCCTAAATCTTAGGATTAAAAGGTGGTTCAAATAATTGTAGTAATTTTATATTTAAATGATATACACATTGAGTAAAGTAATTGTTGTAGAATAATATCTAAATCAGGAGTCTCAAAAAAAATTAAGAGGGAAAGACATAATAATAGTTGATGAGTTTATTATCAGACACAAATATGTATATGGTTATAGAGTATGTGTGAGTTGGTATTCTTAACACTAGATACAATTCTAATCTATTGGATATGGCGAAATAATCTCAGGTGGATGGTCATGACAACATTGGGGTGTATGGGAACGTTGATAGTAAGGAGTATCAGCGTAGTTGGACATGATATTTAGAGTACCCGTTATATATCCCTCGTAGATTTTTGGTAATTTTACATTTGATAAAGGGGTGATATAGAGTTTCATTATTCATAATGGTATTTTCATGTGGATTTGACCATGATATGCTCTTAAGTCCGATGATAGTACTGGTGGTTAGATATAAATAAGATATTGTGGAGTTTTTATCAAGGTTATTCACATTTATTATGTGAAGACCTAGTATCAAATTATGGTGTGTACATTACGGACATTTATAATTCTTATATAATAGTGTTATGGGTTTATAATGTATTCTATAAATATTTTACTAAAATATTTTAGTGTTGTGGATGTAGTATAGGTTATCATCAACTAACTAATAACGTTATGACAGTTTTTACCTATATGGGAGACTCAATCAATTAATCTTTTGAGAAATTTATATATTACAGAGATGATTCGATTATATAGAGTATCAATGATAATTTTAACTACAGAATATATAATATACAAATGATGTTTCTCATAGAGGCTGTATAGGGATGTTTATACTTAGGTTAAACATTATACTACCCACTACCCAAAGAATGATCCAATTTTTGAGCATATAATTTATGTGATGTTGGATATGTTACCTAAATTTATTATAAATTTTAGAAAAAAAATCTAACTAGTTGTAGTATATATTTCCTATAGAAATAGTTATCTTTGTTTAGGTTAAGATAATCATATTAGACTAATTATTGAGTAATAAATCAGGATGTGGTTAACTATAGCTTAGTGTAGATTGAGATCATAAATTTAAAATATATTTTCAAAATTGGATTTTTATTATAGGGATCATTTGTTTCATTAGATGTCATCGTGGATAAAACATTGAAACATGGTGGACACCAAGAACCCATCATATTAATAGAAATTGTTTGGTGCCACTAATTTCCCAGTGGAGTGCCCTGGCCCTTTTTTTAATTAGTTTAATTTTTTTAGTTAATCCCTAAAATCACTTTATGGAATTGAGGTTCATCTAATTTTGGAGAGAAATAATAAAATCTATCATCCCTTTATTATTTATCCCTTATCTTTTGGGTTGGTTTATATTTTTATCAATTAACAAAATTAGGCTCTGTTAGTGGTAGTGAATTCTTAGAGAGGAGGATAAGGTATTATAACCAATCTTCATTGATTTCTTTTTTCATTTCATGTTGGATCATATTTTCATGAAATATATTCCAATTTGGTATTTTTCTTATAATTCATCCAATAAAATTGTTTTATGTTTGTCTCTTCTTGTGATATGATTACACATGCAATCATTTATGTTAGTTCTACCATATATTATAATTTATTTTATAATTTCTATGTTTAATCTTACATATTATTTAAGAACCCAATAAAGGGAAAAATATAGTTATTTGGGTGATGGTGAATTGATCAATGAATTTGTATAAGTAATCGATATTGGGATAAATATTCTACCAAGGAAAAATTGATGCATGGGCAGCTTTAGAGTAAATTTTCCCAAGGATCATGTTCATGATTTTACATTTTCCACCCCATTCTTGAGATGTGTAGGAATAAGTTTTTTATAAACGAGAGAATGGTAATTCAACTCATCCAAAAAAAATCATTTTTCAGATTCTATTATATATTCAGGTATATTCATGAAATCAATTCCAATAATAACATTTGTAACCTTTTAATAAATGCAATTTAATATAACTAATATATATAAAATAAAATTCAACAATGAATTTTATTCTCATATATTTAATTTTCAATGTTATTCGTATCCTATAATATGATGTTACTCTATATTTTTAAATCACCTAAAAGAACATTAGATTTTCAAAATAGGAAAAATGTATTATTTTTTTGGGAATAGACCAACAATGGTATCTCTATATATCCCTATTAGGGGAAACCAAAAATTCTATAGTATGATGATATAGTTTTAATCCATTTTAAAATTAATGTAACTCCTCTCTAAAAATAGCGTCTTTAATTATTTTAATTGAATAAGAAGAAAACAAATACAGTTTAAGGTTATATGTTTAGATATTATCATGATATTTAATGTTATATGAGAATGAAAAATGATTTTAATTTTAATATCACGTGATAATATCTATTGTGTCTTTTAATTTATATACATGAAACTATGACCACTAGGTGAAAGGTGCTCGAGGATAACAATAGTTTTAGACTTGTATTTTAACAGAGCAAGATGAGGAATGTTTAGTGGTGACTTATATGGGAATAATTTATAGTTACACTAAATAAGTGACAAAATTACACAATCCCTGGAAAGGATCATGAATAGATTCAATAAAACAATGTGGTAATTTCCATATAAATTCACCTCAAGAATGTTGATTTCTATCTTAGTAGCTATGCTGGTATGTAATATATAGTTTCCTGACCTAGTTTCGACCAAAACAATGCCAATGACTGGTTGGCCACTCGGCCTTAGGTGTACCCAAGGCCTAGTAGAAAACATTCCCAAAGAACTATTTTGGTGGAGAACTGATATAGATTTTACACATGGTATGAAAGGATATTTATTTTCATTTTTGGTTTTACTATTTAATTTATGGTTGATTAGAGACTATGATGTTGTCATAACATGGTAAGGATCTCGTGTTTAGGTTCCAAAAACCGCTGCATGAGGAACATTGCAAGTTTTTAGGGGTTGGAAATTGATGTTTTGATTTGACCTTCTGTAATTGATTTTATTTCCACCTACGGTGGAACACATTGGTTTGATGTTTATTTATTATATGATTTTAACCATGGACTAGTATGTAAAGGGAAGATTTTTATGTATCATCATACATATATTGGGTGACATGATATATGTGTGTTTCTGTAAATAATTCCATGGAACCAAGAATGTGCTAAAATGTGTTGGTATGATTAAAGTGTCCATAAAGAAGCTAAATAGTGTTTCTTGATTAGAATTTTTTATTGTATTCTACTCGACCAGCCTAGTAATATCATTTTCGATGAGATTGATATGTGATATATGGGATTTCACCCAATAAGGGTAGGCATCAATAATGACAGGGGTGAGTATTTTAAAGTGTCAACAAAGACGCTAAGTAGTGTTTTCATTTATAGCCTCTTTTGTGGAATTATACTCAAGGACCTCAGATTGATATACATGATACATGATGCCTAACTCTATTATGGGTAGTCAAGGGGATATAATGTACAATTATATGTGATTTAGGAATCTGTTAGGCATAAGAAGGGGGGATTTTTTTCAAGGTTATGATTAATACAATACCCAAATATGGGTTTGTAAGGGGTCATGAGGCTGAATGTCTAGTGACATGGGTGTGATAGTGGAGTGTAAGGGTGGTGATATGTTATTACTATTATAGTGTTCACTATATGTGATTTATAGATTTATTGTTATGGTTATTTTCCCATTTTTTTTGGTATTTAGTGGCACACCAACATGAAGAATTCTAGTAGAGTGTCATGAGGGAAGTGAAATGGTGTTGCGTGAGGGTGTAGGAAATTATTCCCATGATGGTTGGATAAGGACCTATAGGATCTATATAGTCATGTTACATAGGTATACACTTTGATTCAATGTGTAAATACTCAAGAGATAGTATAATTTTGGCCATGGTCAAATGAGTTTCTTAGGGTCAGCTTCATTTGGGTCATATGGTGTAATGAATGAGGAGCTTGAGGAGCAGAGCAAACTATGGAATATCTAACTTGTCAGTTCCGATCATTTCCACCACCTTTGATCTGATGTGGGGGTTTACATTTAGTGGAAGATAACTAGATTTAATTAGTGTATAAGACCTTTGATCATCTTAATAAATCCCCATGTAATAGGTTGACGATGGTGATGTACATGCTCAGAGGACAGATAAAGAAATTATAGGATGTATAGGTTTAGGCAGGAAAACCTGAAGGATTGGATTGTATAGATTTTTAGGCTATGTTTGTCAATAAAATATTTACAATGTTTTTGAAGCTTGATGAAACCCATGAGTTTAGTAATCTATTTGAGGAAGAACCTTTTTGCATACACTATGCTACCAATTTTTCTAAATTATCTCATTTTGTAACTTCAAAGGTGGGTAACAATATCACTAGGTTGTTGGGTATTGAGTACAGTCCACATCATGAAACCAAGGTTCATATGAATATAATTTTGATAAAATATATGTAATTAAATCCTGAACTAATTGATGAGGGTAACTTGATGGAATTGTCTTATTTGAGCTGGGTGACGGTATCATGTGAACTTAGCCATAATACTTCATATATCAGAATTTGGGGAAGTGTGGAATATCAATTGTGTAGAAATTATAGAAGTTTAGGAAAACCCTTTAGGATGGTATTTTTAGTATTTTTCTTCATGTGTGAATTCTTGAACCTAGTGTGATTTAGTTTTGAAGGAGTTTTGGGAATGTGTCATGTGGGTCATATGGAGTGGTTTTGTATAAATCCATCTCAAATAGTTGAGATCCAAGTACAAGGTCAATCTTGGGGATCTAGGGTTGGACCAGGAATCATACTAGGATATTAATTTTATGATTAATATATATTTGGAGGTTGTGGATGATATAGAGAGACCCATTACTGGGGTTATTGGTAGTTTTATAGCGCCACTCCATATGGAGGCCAAGTCTCAGGTAGTGAGGCTATGATCCTGGTGCTTCTAGATGATCTTCCATGTGTAGAGTAATCTGTGGAGTTGATAATAGTTATAGTTATGTTTTCATTATACTCATAATATATTCCATTATTTTAAATATTTTTTATTTTGGCACATGAGTTTCATGGGTTTTGATTTTGTACTAATCAGATGTAATTTAGTAAGTTGGCATAGATGATGATGTGTGATGTGTATGTGAGGTGTGTAGGCATGATGATTTATTCTGGAACGTGTTACATTGTAGTATTTGGTATGAGTTATGTATGAATTAGGATTTTTATGGGAATAAATAAGAATATATGATGCTATATTATTTTGAGAATCTGTTGAGATATAGTATATCGAGAATTTGATGAGATGACAATTTGATGAGTTTCAGTTATTGGACTAATACTTATGATAATCTGATGAGATGTGGGACTTAATGGGTGTAATATATGACATTGGTATGATTTGAGCACCTAATAGTGTTTTGGATTGATGATGTATCATGGGAGGTCTTTTGATTTTATGGACAATTTTTGGGCCACAATAATGTTTTATTTTTTGACTTGGGAATCGAATGAGTAGGTAACTACTATAATGCGGAACCCCATGAGGTTAGTTTACCGTTGAATGGTAACTAGGGTATACTGTATTATTATTAATATATGTTAATCTTTGTTACTATATATGGGTAAGCATTTATAGTTATGGGATGAGCGCTGATAATGTTGAGAGATTGTATCTTCCAGAGTTTTTGAGTGGGTTGAAATTCCTCATCTGGTTTGAATTTTTTAGTTTGTAATTGGGGCCGAATATTCTCATTATCTTCATAACCTAATTCCTTGAGTTTTATTGACCCAAGTTCTTTTTTAGAATATTTTTAAGGAATATCTTGTGACATGAGTTTTCAAATAAGTTTTTGGTGTTTTAGGACCAACAAACATTGTTTTGGGAACAAGAAACAGAGGTTCATTATTATATTTAGCCATACAGTCTCCAAAGAGAAACCATACAGCCCATCATTTTCACTATACATGGTTTGATAAACTTTTCAAGTGGGGGTGCATGACCATGAAACACCTCTATAGTTTTTAACAGAGCTGATACACATGGGTTAAATGTGGTAAAGAAAATTATGTGCCTAACCAAGCTTAGTGTGGTTCTTGGAAAGTGTTCACATCATGGTTAGTGAATGGTTAGCAAAACTGTTTATCCAAACCCTATGGGTTATTTATTTAGGTAAAATTGGCAAATTTATCGACCCCATTTTTATGGTTTCCCTCCTCCATTATTCTTCAACTGCACACATAGAAGTAGAGGATCCATCCTCATTCCCAATTTGGATAAATTTAAGGAACTTCTCTAATCAGAGCCTTAATCATTATCTATCAATCTCATTGACAGTGTATTGATAATTCTCTGAACCCAATTTATTTTAATTATCATTTAACTCTCCATATGAAGTGATAAATCGTAGTGATCCATTTTTTTATATTTTCATGATGATTTCCCAAATCTATAATTTCTCTCATCTCGTCTATAGTTAGAGGATTACCTATGATAAGAGAGCTCCTATGAGTCTATTTATGGTGTTTCCTAGAATTCTACATGATTTCATGGGTGTTTTGAGGTGAGTTTCTTGAATTCACCATTATGTATAACGAGTCAGACCCTATATAAAATAATGGTTTCTTTAAAAAATTTGCATTGATTATATGAGATACTTATGGGAATGATCTTACTTCATTACAAACGATTAGTCCAAGTAATGGAATAGGTCTATCCTAGGTAGGTTTGGTCATATATGTTTATTTAATTAAATTTAATTATTTATTTCGATTTCTTTATTTCCATGGGAATTTTATGGGTAAGGCCCAAATATTTAGGTGATTTTGATCGCCTGGATTGAGACGAAACCATCATCAGACTGAGGGTGTGTCATGAGATACATGGTGTGATAATGATCATCATGTTGTGTGGACATGGTCATCTGTTTTAGGTGAATAGGTCATTGGAATTAGGGAAATGAATGTGTGGCTTGAGATGTTATTGACCATTAGGAATCAATGAAATGGTCGTAGGGGATGAGGTTCTGGATGATGTGGATTATGTTTTTTAGTGATTTCTGCACAAAATTGTAGTCCGACTCACCATTGGAGTCATGTTAATATTCCAAGGAATCAGATGAGTTGGTATTTTCCACTCGTTGATGGTGGAGTCCTCCATATATAGTTTGAATTAGGGTGTGGTGTTGATCATCTAATATGTTGGAGGTGCTCATCCTAGGAAGCCAAATGGATGGTGATTGACCATCCGGTGATGGTGTTGAGACCATTATTTGGGAATGAGGTTCTCTATTACACATGATGTCGATGAGTCATGATTATGGGAGGGTGGATATCTCCATGCCATGGGACGTTAACTATTAAGACAAAAATTATCTTTGTTTTGAGTGAAAACATCATTGTGACTTAGGATCCCAGTTTATTAAGATGAAGATTAATTTTTGGTAGAGTTCTGAGGAATGAGAGACTTTTTGGGTGTCCTTTTGTGATGTTGGGCACATGATTTATTCCATATAGTGAAGAGGGACATGTCATGGGTGGATCTGGAGTGTTCACTAGATAACATATTTCATCAGGGGACTCCTTGGGTGCTAATCCATGGTTCCTCACTTGTGAATATATATATACAGTCATGTTTTGAATTCCTTATAAATACGTGGGGACTGTATTAATATTTATACCAATGATTGAAAAAGGATGAGAATTCTCACTTGTGACTATTGAGAACAAGTGGAGTGGGTATAACATTAAGTGTGTGTGGTTTACTATTTCATTAATGATTAGAAGACACCTTTATAATTATAGATATAAGATATTCACATGTTAGTGGTTACATACTAAATTTATTCTCACCCCCTGCATGGGCCCCTCAAGATACATGTAGTATTTATGTCTCTATGATTTGGTAATGTATTGGTCTCAGGAGCTATACCATAGTGGTTTTATATGTACCTTTTGACTGGATGGAAAGAAATGGACCATAGTGGTTCCTCTCCATCAGTTGGAGCTTTGTATGGTGTTTTCACATGATTTATATACTTATTTACCTATATGGTAAACAACGAGTGGCCCAGGATATCTGGTTTATATGATCAATTTTTAAAAAAAATAAAAAATGGTATTATTTTTCTGCTTATGCTGTATTCTACTTCTGTTGAGTTACAATTGATTATTCCATTGTGTTATGGTCCTTTCTTCAACTATAAAATATATATGTTGACCGTTATTATTGTCACCTTTTAAGGGTATAATCTCCCTACATTCAATTAATCATAACCTCACTACTAGTCAAAATCCTTTGGAATATAGGGATTCTTTCCTAAGACCTAATGGAAAACCAATTGGGAGCACTTTTTGGGTGGAAATCGAATCGGGATTCTTCAAAATCATAGAAGGTATTCTATGGGTTCATTAAGGTGAAGGATCATTATTACCATATTGGTACTTCATGTGAAACTCCCATCATTATTGGGGAACATATGTTTTATGTTTCATGAATAAAAATAGTATAGTAATAGAAATGGGGATATGAATGAAAATAGATAAGAAAAAAAAACCTTTTAGGGAAAATACATCTGAATAATTTTTCAATTTAGTATAATAGGTTCAAATTGTTTCAATGAAAGTGATTTCCCGTAATATCTAACAATAGTGAATTTAGATTCATTAGTGATGTTTTAGGTTAAGGAAAAATATCTTTGAATTAAATGGAACATTTCCCTGATACCCTTTTCTCATGCTTCATTGAAATATTATTCTAATGGTAATATTGCCACCCAAGTTTGTGTATGGGGTTTTCTTTCAATGAAGGTTTTATTTATCAATAGAAGGAATATTATTTTATTGGTTGTGTATGTAAATATGTATATGATCATACTGATAATTGGAACAATATCCAAATGGGGAAAGTGGCAACTAAAAGGTTGTGTGTTTTAAAAAAGCGTATTTTATAACCATATATGGAATATAATTGACACAAATGGAGTTAGTGTATGTAGTTGATCATGTAATAAATTTGAAACTCAAAATATAGAGTATGGGATTCATTATAATGTCTACATGGAGAATTTTACATTGTTATCATATTGGCTTCTAATCATGAAAATATAAGAATGAGTATTGATGAAGTGAAGATAAGAAGTTTGAAGAATTGTTAATATTTCTTATATGGATATTTGATAATTTAATTTTTTTCTATCATGTGTTTTTATGAAATTTGAATATACATGGTGATACAAATAAGTATTTAGTGTTAGTTAGAATAAATTTGGTAATGGAAAATTACAACACACCGTATTGATTATATGACCACAGTGATGAGTTGCATATGATCTTGAAATGATCATAAGTAGTAGAGTACAACCCAAAAGACAGGAGATCTAACTTCAGGAAATAAACATGAAAATAATACTATAAAATACAGTATCAAGAATTCATGAATATAACTATTTTAGATCTTCCTTACATAGAGAGTGTTTTATGAAGACCATGAGGAGTTGTAAAGAATAAAACCTTTTCTTCGAGTAAGTACATCATGCCCGAGTTCCATGATCATATGATGGTTATCATCAACTAACTAATGCGGTTCAAGAACTTTCTCATAAGACATGAATAATTCTTGTGAAGAAGATAGATTCTGAAAAAGGCTTTAAAAAATCGCCCCAAACCTCATCCAATGGGAGAAGATAACATCCTATTATATATCTAAAGCTTGATTCATCTAAAACACATTTTATGACTTTCTAAATATTGGGATTATTAACATAGAATTTTTTCATTGAATTTAATGAAAAATGTTTAATCAATTCATAATAAATTGTAACTAATGAATAAAATTATTGATAGAAAATAATATATATATATATATCACACATATATATATATATATATATATATTTATTATTCATGAACCCCATACCTAAAAAATACATGCATCATATGAATATAATAAGTGTACACTATATAATATATATATATTTCATTCATTATATACATGTGTAAATGAATCCCATTCATTTACATTTTAGTTAAAATCCAATAATCTCCCACTTTCCCTAAAATCCCATTATTAATTTAATTAAAACATCAAAACTCTTTATAAATCCATCCCAACTATTTGGGATATTATTTTTCGTAAAACACTCTACATTTTTACCAATAAATTTATAAAAAACATTATCCTTTTTAAAGCAAAAAATAGTGTGACTCTGTATTCCTTAACTATATTGATAATAAAAAAGAAATAATTATTTAATTTATATAAGAGAAGACTGGGCTATGGGAATGTGTCAATAATACTGAGGCTACTATGGGGTTAAGCTTGATATCTACAAAACATACTCATATCTCTATACAAACATGTCCACAAAACGACGAATCATATAACTCATATATATTCCAATATAATAAATTTTTTTACATCGAGTGATAAATAGACATAGAACATGTAAATCTAGTATTATTATTTCATCATTTCTTGATACACTAAAAATTACTGGCCAAGTAAATATAAACATCACATGTCATTCATCTATATGGTAAGTACATCACATGTCACTTATTAAAGTAGTTAACACATCATTTTTGTAACATATGAGCATGAAAATGTATTTTATCACTCCAATTAAATCAAGGTCAAACTTTATTTTTTTATTATATAATTTGAAAATCCTATCTTGGATTCACTCCACTAATGGGATGATTAGAAACATACACAACCACTCTTGTATTAGAAAAATTCATATGTCGACTTGAGTAAGTAGCATATTAAAATAAAAAGTTTCTCATTCTATATATCTATCCATACATAGGTAAGATGGATATATAATAATGATACACACCTAAGGTATATCTATTAATATATAAAATTCATGATATACATACATTTATGGATTTGTCCTAGTAAAAAATTTCTACTTATTAACTTAATATTCTATTTTCCATATAACTTATAAACCCCTTTATTACTGATATAAAAATATATTCCATCTAACAATTACAAATTATCTTGACCCATTATACTACATTATGGGTATCGATTAGGGACAAAATCAATTTTTTGAACCTTGAGATGACTTTTTTCGTTCAATCATTCATGTAATGTAATGTTTTAGAACACATGAGGGACTGGAAAATAGTGATTTCATTTATTTTAAATACAAGATATGTTAAAACCACTAAAACCAATATCTTAAGAGATACTACATGACTTCCATGTGGTAAAAATATATCAATATAAAATTCGAGTCACATCCCTGTGAGACTGTATGATAAAAGTTTCACACTAACCTCACAGAGAGTGATATTTATAATGTATGCAATATTTAATAATGGTGAAATTTTTGAATTTTCTTCCTTAATTTCAACTCTATAAATATATATTCAAACTCTTTAACATCATAAAATTGAATTTTTTAATGATATGCTATTGTTTACTTAAAAATCTTTTTAATTAGATCATCACCATCCTTAGATACCTTTGCAACAAACCTTTTACTATAAATATTTTGGAACTAACGTAACTATTCACATTATCACTTTATCTGCATATCTGAAAATATTTTAGGATAAAGAGATATACAATTAATTATTTTAACTAAGTTAACTCACTAAATTTATATTTACCACCATATCATGAACTATTCTTGAATTCCAACTGAAAATGTTTTTGTATTTGCTGGTATAAACCATTATTGTTTAGTGGTGTTCATTTATTCTGGTAACTAAATGTAACTCTTTACATTTTCATTTACCATCAAATATATAAAACTATTTTTCGATATAAGTTGAAAAATAAATATAATTTTAGTAAAATACTTTAGTTAAAATTGATATTCAATTTTACTTTGAAACTAAATGATTCAATGTACAGTTTTCATTACTATTGTAAAACCTAAATATTTAAGATATTTAGTGAAAAATCACCCAAACATTAATTGGAGACATATTTTCTTAGGTATTTATAACATTACTAAGTCCAAAAATACGTTCAATAGTCTCTAGGAAATTTAATTTTCTTCATAATATATTTATAAGAAACAATTTTTTTTTGTTAGGAAATAACATTTATTTATTTAAAATTTGAATATTGAACAAATAAACTATTTTTTCTATATATATAATTTTATATTGGAAAAAATTGTTTGAAAGAACATTTTATTTAAATATACCACCAATGGGTGGTGGGAACACATTCCCAAGTATTTTAAAATATAATTGGATAAAAAATTTCTCCATGATAGAGAAATTTTATTAATATATTCTTCTCAAAACATTTTATACAGATTTATAGATCATAAACCATTCATATGAAATTAATCATCAAATAATCATTCAAAACTAATCATTTTTAACATCTATTATCATATTATATAAGTGATGTGAGGGTAAAAAATAGTTAATAATATTATTCTGAACTTTTATAAATTAAATAATATTAAATTTTCTCATGTATCAACTATTTAATTCATCCCTTGAATACAAACTTTAATAACATTCAATTCTTCATATGATTTTGACATATTTTATTTGTCAAACATACACTAAAAATCATATACACCTCAAAATTAAAGAATCATTTTTTACAATATTGATACCAAATATGGATATTTCATGCTACTCGAAAACCCATTAATTAATTCTAGATAATCCTATAATATAGAATCATTAATCCTTCTTGATAATATATGCATGTTTCAAATAACCATAATTGGCTTATTCAGAAAATATTACTGAACCATGTCAACATTTCTTTTTTTTGTTTTTTACCACCTTATATATTATGTATAATACTAGAACATAGGAAATATATGCCTATGTTAGCCACTCTAAACACTTTGATAGCATGAGGTAAACATTTCCTTAATTCATTAGTATTTTTGAAACATTTTCATAAATGAAGAAATTAATTACAAAACCAGAATAATACCTAAAGGAATTTTTCAGTCTCTCCAAACATAATGAATCTTCATACCCAATCATATTGAGGATATATGAATATAATTACTTGAAAAATTAGAAACTTGTTCCTTTAAAACGATAAAATAAATAATTTAATTCATATATAAGATTATTTATTATCTTTTAGAACAAATTCCACACATTGTTACATTGGAAGGAACTATTCTAACATATATAATATTTATATTACTCAACAAAATTTCTTAAGAAACCAATATTATTATTTTATTACATTAATCAACTCATTTCGGGCATTATAATATATTTTAGTTATATGATTTTGATGCATTCGTTGACAATAAAATAATTTACCTGATGGAAATCATGTATTATATCTTTTCATTAAGGTATATTAATGAATGTTCTCCCACTAAAAATAATTCCCCATACATTATATTTATTTAGTATCTGAGACCCATATTTCACTAGGCAATAATTCCACCTTTATATATCTCTCATCACATAGTTTTTTGGGAATGGAATTATCCCCATCACAATAGTTGTGACTCTTGGATAGTTGAGGGGATAAAACATTATTTAAATCCATCATACATATTCACTTATCTCTATTCGTATAGAAACCTAATTATATTTGGGTCTATCTACTAGTGTAATGAAAATAAGATACAAGAAAAATATAATACAGTACAATCCAAGGGAACCTAGATTTAAAATGGTGTACCCAAGGATGATTTAGTGTAATAAATCATTCATTAACTTACTTTATGTTGTCTAGGGGAACACATATTTTTCCTGATCTAACTATTTGGATGATAGTGGTCCTGAAAAGCATTGTTTTGGAAGTAATCTCACACTTAGTATTTGAGGGGTGGTCATTGTAAATGTATATAAAATTTAATATAGATCATATTCATATTAAATTCATAACTATTATATCATATGAGTTAACTGTCTTAAAATTTTTACAACCTTTTGTGCTTTCTTGATTATAATGATTTAGTTTTGGATTATTTATTCCAACCAAAAAAAATATTGTATTTAAACCACATTATTGTGTAACTATTCACAAATACCACAATTAATTGTTTTTCATTCACAACCTATATTTTAGATATTTTAATTAGATAATTGATTTTATATTTCTTGTTTTATTTTGAGTTTTCTAGAGTCTTTGCGGGGTTCAAGATGAAAATTTTATTTTTTCATTTTCTTAAAGATGTACACGGGTTGAAAAACAATGCAGCAGCCATGTGAATAGTTCTTCTTTAGGATAGATCCATTTATATAAATCCTCCATATTGTCTGTTAAATCATGAAACCCTAGTATTAATCATGTTTGGTGATATTATTCGACCATGGAACATCATACAGTTTTCATATGTTTTTTTAATTGGGTTCCTTAACATTTTATATTCCTTTATGTTTATTTCTATTCTTTTATTTTTCCTATTTTTATTTTTCAATTAGTATTTAAATCTTCCTTTCCCCTTTTCTTATGTCATACCTATACATTCCAACTTATCTCTTTTATAAAACCCACTCCCACACTATTTACCTCCATCTCCATTTTCCTTTGTTGCTCACTACTTGAGCCAGGCACCACTCATGTAGTGTGGCCTCCTCCTCACCCATGGTCATGCATGCCCCCCTAGCATACTCCATTAAAAACCCCCTTGGTGCACACCCCTCCCCTCTGGGTTATTCTCTTTAGTGGTGATTCCTTCTAGTTTTCATCAGAAATTTTGGTTATTTCTTCTAGTTTTCATCAAATTTTTTTGGAATAATTAAACCCGTGAACCATTGACTTGGGGGTTGGTTACCCTATGTCAGAACCTTTAAATTGATTCCCAAGATTGTTTTTTTAAATGTGTTTTTATTTTATTATTGAGTATATTAATTATAAAATATTTTTTTATTAATATAATGGGGTTATTTCATAATTATGACACTTTACTCATATTTTTGTCACATGTTCCATTTATAAAATCCTTTTTCCATGTTTTTTCAAAATATTAAATATCATTAGTGCTTATTTAGTGATTTAAATCAATATACTTATGTAAAATGGGAAAATATAAATTTCTCATGACTTTTTGGCCGGTTTTTTCCTAAATCTCCAATGGAATTTGGGTGTGGTTGGAAAAAGGGTGTTCTAATTGGTTTTATTTATTGGTGAAATGTTTTTATATTATTAGTTTTGATTTCTATTGAAAAAAACCTCTTATATGTTTTTCAGAGTGGAAATGGAACATGGGAATCCTAGGAACATAATAATGTGGACTAAGGACTAGTGAAATGATCATGTATACTGTGAACTTAAGCAGACACATTTTTAGGTTTATGCTAAAACACCATCTAAACTACATGATGATACATTGGAGACCAGTATGACTTTAATGTCATCCTCTCTAGAAGCTCCTACATGATAAAATATTATGTATTTTTATCATTGATAGTATGAGGATAGACTGGACCCAACTAACATGGATGCAAAGGGGTTTCCCGTGGTTATTTATTCCAATTACTCATATTTTAAAATACTATTTTATAATACTATTTTATTAAGTTTTCTTATTCCAAATAAAATGTTAAAAATCTTGTCATAATTTGCTCTATTTTTGGGTACCTAGTGGTATGGTTTCTAATTTCTTCATTTACACTAAAAATATTCTTTCTCAACATATTCCATAATATATATTGTTTTTTTGAATTTTTATAATTAGTTGGAAAATGTTTTTAAAAATTAAACAAGAAAATGGTATTAAAAATAATTATTTTGTTAATTATTTTTCATGGAAATGGAAATTTTTTTTGTATTAATATTTTCAAACAATCATGAAATGGTTTTCTCTTGAAAGTTAATATATAGTTTGTGGCTTCCTTATGGAATCCCAAAAAAGTGCATATATACTCTCGCCTATAAATATTTATCATTTTCCAATGGTAGGTTACACTTTTATTTTTTTCATACATTTAGAGATAGGATTTGTTTGATTTCAGGTGAGTTTTACATTCACAAGGAGATAGTTATGTGTTTTAGTTTTGTTTATTCTAGTTTTCCTTTATTTAATTCCCACTTAAGATTTTACTTCTCTCTATGAACGCAAGATAATTGTATTTTATTAGGGGGCCAAAAGGGAACTAGTTGCAACAATGGATTTCATTAAAAGGGATGGAGTATGGGGTATAATAGGGTATATTTTACACCCCAATATTTTATGAAATATATTTTTTGAATTAATTTAATCATATTAAAGTTTCATATTTCACACAATATTGAATATAGCATTTGTTATATGAAAAAAACTATATATTTGGTTTGTGTTATACACAAAACCATTTCAATAATGTGCTATACAAAACACTGAGATTAGATTATGGTATACGTAACACTATCTTTGGCTTGTGTAACATACAATGTTGAGTCCTTCGGAAAGCTTGCATTACACCCAAGACGGATTATTTTTTCCAAATAGTAGTATATTATTAACATATTATTATTTAATATAATAAGATATAAAAAAGACATTACGTAAGATATTATAAATATTATTAACTGACTTATGAAAATATATGGTTTATAGGATGAATTAATTAGTTACCAGTTACTTAGAAATGAAAAATATACACCAATTTAATATAAAAGAAATATATTTATTTTTATACTTCCAATGTCGTTTTTTCTTTATACAATTAATTTATTAAAAAAATTAATGAATGAAATTAATAATATATATATGTTTTATATTCAATAAAATATTTTTTATATTCATCCAGTAGGTTTCATTGGCATAATATAAGAACAAACCAAATTTTATGCATAAAAACCTATATTTTTCAAAAGGGTAATTTTACCAAAATTTAATAGAGAACCCATTTAAAATCATAATATTGTCACTTATATAGTTTTTATATGAAAAAATAAACTTCTTCATGTAAATAGACTTATAAAAATTTAGTTTGGTTAATTTTTTTAGTATTTTTATGAGAAGTTTAATGTATTGAGGAATAATAAGAATACTAAATTTTAATTGAAAATAACATTTCCACTGAAATAATTTTTATTGTTACTTTATATTTTTTATTGGTTTAAAGGTTTAATTAAGTTATATTTTACATATTTAATATAATATTTTTTATTTTAAATAATTTATATTTAATTTAGATATCAAAAAGTTTCAATCTTTTTCTAGTTTTGACATTAATAATTCAATTTTCTCACCACGGCAATAAGATTTATTTTAAATTATTTATTGTAACTTATCTATTTTTAATTTTTAAAAAGTAATTCCATATTTTGAATAAGTGGGTCCATATTATTTAATTGGGTTTTTTTATATTTTGGCATTATAAATAGTAACTTTAGTAATTCTTTTATTAAATCGGTAAAAGGTAAATATGGTAATTAATGGTAAAAATAATATTATAAATATTATAAAATTACCCTAAAAGTTGACATAATTTATTGGGATGAGTGATTTGTGACTAAAACCATCATTCAAATGAAAATATATCCGTTTTATGCCACCATGATTAGAGTAAGAAAAATATTGTATTTTCTCTAAAGAAAAGTTAATAATGTCATACCCATATTTTGAATTACTATATCATTTTTCTTATAGGGTTATAAATCATCTAAATTTGAATATAAATTTTAATTTTAAATATATTTTAATTTATTTATCAAATTTATTTAATATTAATTTTTTGGAAACAAATGAATACATTAAAATCTTCTACAATAATGATGCAATTAATATTTAATCAATATAAATAACAAATAATTGATATTCCAAATATTAAAATAAATATTATTTGATAAAATTAATTTCATACAATAATTTTATGGATTAATTTTAGATAATAGGAATTAATTAATATATCTTCTTCAAAGATACCATGTTTTTAGGATATTTTTCAAAATACAAATATTTAATAGTGTCAAAATTGACACTAATGATATTCTATGAATGTAATATTTTTTTAAATTATATAAAAATCATAAGAGTATTAAATATTTACAAGGGTATTATATATAGTGTAAAATATCATTTAATGACCATTTATTGTCCAATTTACACTTTCTATTCAAAAATTACATTTGGTTTACATTAAAAACATTGTTAGAGTAGTTAAAACTAAAAATAGTTAACTAAGGGTTAATAAAAATGATAAAGTCTACAATTACAAAAAAACCTATATAAATGTTTTTGGATGATGAGATTACAACATTATATCATCAAATCTTCTAATCCGTATCTTTTTTAAGGTAGTCTAATATAGATTTAATTTCCTATAAATTATCATTTTAGAAAATTCTAATAGTTTATATCACTCAATTAAAAATGATCACATCCTTCCTCACATCTTCACACCACATTGAGCCTTATATATCAACCAAATCCATAATACTTACTTTTTCAAATTACTTATACACCTTATGGATGTTCTCGTATTCCCAATGGACTAACCCTATAGTCCTATAAAGGATATCAAAAGGATTCGTTCCAAAGAAGATGTAGTAGCTCTAACCGATCATTCTCATTTTATACTCTTCTATATATCTAAAAAATCAATGATATATATTATAAAATAATATATTAGTCATCCTAAATATATCTAAATGATATAATTATTATTAAAACACCATTATACGTCCTTTTTCCCATCAAAAAAATAAATCTTTCTCTCAAGTTTACATACAGACAATCATCTCTAGACAGCGATATAACTAATTTTCCATCACCAAATTTTTTAAAGTGAGAATTATGTTTTGTTTAATATTTATAATTTATATTTATGATAAAATTATACTTCTTTAATTATAATACCATTTCTATCTTTTCATCATCTATCTAATATATTGGGAAAATGAAAACATCGCTCGTATATACGCATGGCTTACCATCTCCAAGATGCAATATGATTTATTATTCACATATATTTCATATGAATGGTAAAAAAGATTTATTTTAGGAGTATATATTTTATATATGACATATAAATTATTTTTATTTGTAAAATATCATTTAATTTCCTTTTTTTAACTCGACAATAAAATGGAAATAGTATTCATGTGTACATACGATCTACCATCTCTTTGAATGGTATATTTTATTTTTATATCACAAAATTTTATGAATCACTATGAGAAAATATATAATGAATGTATATATGATATTTATATCATTTTATTATTCTTGATATGATAAAATCCAGAACATTGTAACATGACCAAGGATAATGACTCAAAACATGAATGAAAAACAGAGAGGATATTACCTGAAACGTAACATTTACAATGAATTATTAATAAATAGGTAATAATAATTCATTAGTAAATCATATATTTATTATATATATGTGTATATGATAATGTGTTATATGTTCAAAAACATATATTTAATATACAATGGTTTTAACATGTGCGAAATAATTCAAGACTTAAGGTAATGGATTTGTGTACCACATTTATTTATGTAGGACACATTCCATATATACAACATATTTATTCTACGTGGTGTAAATACTTCCCATGAATGTATTTTATGGGTTATGTCGATAATATTGTTGTATTTTCATATCTATATAATTTCCATTAATTTATGGGGAATTCAATTCTACAAATTGAACAGTGATCAATATTTATTTCATATACTCATTCATATTTGGGATTGTTTCATTTCAAATATCTATTTTGGAATATTTACCTTGCACATCAATAGTTTATAAAAAAATTAAAAAGAGGTTTTACCATTATCTTATGAATATATAAAGTAATTTTTACACTTGTTTTAGTATTTACTAAATGGGTTGAAAGGAATATTTTTTTTCATTTTTTGAATGATGTACTTTATGACTTTTCTAAATAAGTAATAAAGAAATGTTTTTAAATTATATAGAATGAATGGATTTTTAATCTTTCATGAAACCTTAATGAATTGAAACTTCCCTTAAAATAATACACGGTTATTTTAAAATAAAATTTTTTATTTTAAAATTTGGTAGTATTTTATGAAAATAAATCATTTTAAAGAAAGAAGGGATATTTTCCTCAAGAATTATTTTCATGTGACTTATCAAGATTATTTTTCATTTATGATATCATTATTTGATGTAACATATATTTTAATGGGTATTTTTTCTTCAAGTAAAAAAGCCCTATTATTCTTATGGATAGTTTATGTTTATTATGGAATGATATTGAGGAAACCAATATCATTTCTATGGGTTATATTATAATTGAATGATGTTTATGAAACCCTTTTTATTCCATAGGTTCTGATATGATAAATTTTTTATTTCCTTGTGTCACACATCTGTTTTATTTTCATTATATCATGGGTGGGAACTATATCTCCCACTAATTCATAGGGTACAAATTTATATCTCATGAGTTTTAAAGGAATAAAAGGGAAGTTCACATAGTTTAGTTACACATGATTGGAATACGAGAAATCATTGTTAAGTTATACAGGACTAGAATGGTAGTAATCATTTTTCTGTAATACAGGAATGGAATGGTTATAAACTAGGTATATTAATACAGAAATATAATGGTGGTAATATCGTTTGAATAATATTAGGCTGGAATGGGGAGTAAACTCGGTTTAGTGAAAGGGATTTTCCTCTATGATAGTCTTGTAAAAGATCCTTGAATAATATTTAGATGATTTTATATGCATATGTGTTTGACAAAATTAAATAATTTATGCCAAATTTTTTCATTTATGATTCATGTCTTATGAATTTATATGATTTATTCTTTGAATCATGATTATGATCTTTGATATATAGGGTATAATTTTAAAATGTTATTTTCATATTATTCTACCCTTATGTTTATGATATGATTCAAATCTACATGTTTTACCCTTTCTCAGCATATGATATCACTCTTTTATTATATTTTCTCTTCCATAGGTTATAAGTGTGGTTTTTAGGAAGGGGTACTTATGGAAAAGTTATGTGTTAGAGACATTGATGATCATTCACAAGATTAGATATTTTGGTTCCCATTTTCCAAAGGCACTAAAATTATATGGTCTTTGGGTCTGTGTTTGTGTGATGTATAAAATGTTTCTTAAATATGATGTAATATCCGTGTACTTCAAGCCTAGGTGATTATAGATTAGCAAGTTTGATTCTTTTTTTGTGTATATTTTTTTATTTCTATTTATTTTTGTATGTCTAGGATGATTGATGTACGAATGAGTCCTAATAGAATTTTATTTAATTAATTATTATTATTTAATTAATTTTTATCGGTAAAATAAATCCCAATTGTTATTCTTGGAGTCCCATAATTTTTTTCTAACTCATGGGGATTTGGAATGGCCTTTGGGCCTTGTCGTAGGCTAGCTCATATGACTGAGGGTTAAATTAAGTATGATCAAGAAAAAATGGTATCAAGGAAACCCCATGTTATTTGGGGTGTTATGTGGATTAGAGATAATACTATCATAACATAGGAGATAGGGTTGGAAAGAGTGTCATGTAGTCTTACAGATTCTACACATAATGTTTCCCTTGGAAGTCGGGCATTAATTATTTTGTTTCTGATTTTAATGTTTTTTTAATTGGGGAAGAAAAAGGGGAGTGAACTAATAGAACATGGTGAGATAGATGGGACATGAAAACCATGTGGATCCCTAATACATGATTAATGGTTACTCTTAGTGTTAGAAGTGAAATTGGATACTGGTTGTCCAGGCCAATCTACCATGCTTCAAACGAATAATTTCACCCTCTTGGGATCATCTGTTGGATTTTTTTTGGTTTTTTAAATTTTTTATCTGTTCATGATGTGATATTTGAGATAAAAAAATTAAAATTTTGTTGTAAACGATTGATTTCAGAATAATGAATATTTGGATTTATAAAGGGGACAAATGAGTCTTCTTAAATTAATTAAAATGTATTTTTTTTGATAATGTGTTTTATTGAATAAAATGATATATTGAACTTAAATGGGTGAAAGGTGATTTAAAACTAATAAAATTGAGTTTTAGTAATGGTTTTATGTTTCGTTATGGATGTATGTGGCTGTGTTAAAATTTAATCACGGTTTCATGATAAAAAATGGATTATTATTGACAGAGGGTTCCAAAAATATTGTTGAATAATGATAATGTTTGGGTTAATTAAATAAATTTTTATAAAGTATTTTCGAAAATTTTAATTTATTTAAAAGTTGTATTGTGGGATATAAAAGGTTAAATGCTATGTTGTGCGACTAGAGGTGGTTTGGATTTTTCAAAAAAATTTATTTTATTTATTTTTATTGGATTAGTGGGTGAGTATTATAAAATTAGTTTAATGGGAAAGGAGGTTATTGTTCAAGTATTTTAATTTATAAATAATAATTTTGGACCTATATTTTTTAATATTTATCCTGATCCCTTTATAAATGTTTGGGAGAAATGGGTGACGATATTCATTATGAAGCGTCTTTCGTTGTTTTGGGTGTCCATATGTATCCCATTTGGTTTATTGATGGATGCATACATTGGGAGACTATTTCTTAAAAACTAGTTTTGAGAGAGTAATTGGAGTGGTTCTTAGCTATCATGGATTTTGTGAGACTCTCAGTTGATTTGGTCCTTTGGATTCCTCCCTGAATTATCATAGTAAAATAATGATTTCATTGGGGATGTGTTTATATCAGTATTTGATTGTGTTTTAAGGGTTTGATGGGATGCTATCATGGACATGTGATATTTTTGTGCTTGATTGGAAAGTTGAAGTATAGGGTGGGTTCATGGATGACTAGGATAGGTGTTAACCCCAGTGTAGGTTGTATCATAAGTGGTTCTTCGATTATTCAGATATATTCCTTAGGGTTTTTATGGTTTTGATATCATTCCGTATGTTACATCCTCTATTACAATTATTTTATGTCTAGAATCGACTATTCTTGTGTGGGAAATTTTTATTTGAAGTTTTTTTGGATTTGAAATATCCTCAATTTCCTATTTCACCTTGGTTGTTTTATTTATAAATTATATTAGGTTTAATCTTTTTGAGACATAGATGTTTGGATCAATAAGAATTTTGGGTGTTAATTCAATTAAGGTATTTTCATTCAGAGATTTCATAAGCTGAAGTATTCTCTTTTAGCGAGGCCTCTCAGTCCTTTATATTTTCTTTTAACTAATCCCTTTTAGTGGGGAAACCTTGTATAAATCATTACCTTATGGGTTCTCCAATAAAATTATTTCACCTTTTTTGGTTTCAAGTGAAATCTTAAATTTTTGAGAGATCTGTCCATTGAAGATTTTTATTGATTGGAGTGAGTGTTGAGCCCAAGTTATATCTAATAATTATTGTTTCATCTAAGTTCTAATATGAAGGGGATACCACCGTGTTCATTTCTATCTCATTTATTTGGAAGATTTTTTTGAAGGTCCATATTGGAAGCTTTCTTGAGTGATGAAGTGTTTGACTATTGGGTTTAGAGGTTATTTGGGAGATGATTTGAGTTTATGAGGTAATTTAGATTCTCTTTGTATAGTTTTATTTTTATTTTCATATACATTACATAGAGTTCGATGGTTTTGGAGAATTATATATTGATTTGAGGAGGTATGATCTTGTCTTCTCATATAGTTTTCTAAAATAGGTGAGGCTCTCTATGAAAAATGTAAATATTTGGAAAATTTTCACACCTTGTATTTATGATATTTTAATAAATCAATTATTTTAATATTTTTTGAATTTATTTGGATTTTTCTAAAGTTTCTTATTCTTTCTAGATGAAGAATTAAATTATTAATGGTTTTGAAGGGGCATAGAGTTTGACGAATCGTGGATGAACTATGCGATGACTTCTGCTTCTAGACAGAGACACTTGGAATATCCTCTTTATGTATTTTTAAACCATGATGGTTCTTATTATGAACTGTGAATGGTTTTTATATAGGCCAAGTTACCATAAGATGGGTTGTCCAAGGTTTTTTAAATTGTGAGCGATAACCATAATGATTCCATGATTCTTATTTATTTATTTCTATTTTTAATTATGTTTTTCCTTTATTTTTTATTTCTTCACACTTATCCCTTTACTCCATAGTGCCTCATCCTCCTGTGGTCCCACTCTTACGCAACCCTCTCAATCACCGTGGATCTCCCATATCCCTTCTCCACAATTTCAATCCACAAGGGCCATGTCCCCTCCTTTATCACAACCTCCAAATCTAGTCTCCCCTCCCTTGGCCATGTGAGGACCCCCAGACCAAAATCCATTGATTTCACCCCTCCTCACTTATATCTTCTCTTATGGGTTAATCCCTTCTAGATTCATAATGATGTCCAATCCCCTCCTAGAGATAGGTCCCATACATCCCTCTCTTTTCTCTGATCCCATGATTTTATATTTCACATCACCATAATTGGGATCATTTAAATATTTTACTTTAAATATTGATATATTTTTGGGTTTTTATGGTTTCATGGATCTTGGTAGTTTCTTGTCCCCTTATTGGGTGTACCCCATCAATGGTGGCACATTCTATCCCATGCACTGTTGGTTTTTTGGAATGTTTCCCCATGACCAAACCTTTAAATTGAATCCCCTAATTTCATGATTGTTACCACATGTGTCTTCATTATATTTTTGAGTAAATAATTTGTAGAATGGTTTTTTATGGTCAAAATTGGGTTGTTTCATTATTTCCACACATTCCTTATATTTTTGGCATCATTTCCTTTAAAAATAATAACATTTCATGGATTTATTTGAAATAATAAACACATCAACTAATTATCTGGTCCTCAAACATGTTTTAATTACGTAAATTGGAAATTTTTAAAAATGAATTTACCATTTGAAATTTATTCAATAAATTCTCAATGGTATGTTTTAGTTTCATAATGGCTCTCAGAGTGGTTTTCTAAATAATTATTATCTATTTCAGGAAACATAATTTAGGTTTGTCACATTCCAAATCATTTATAAAAGTAACGCACACTCCAATTCAATCCAATAAATTTATATAAATTATAAACTAGTATTTAATTTAATGGGATATAGGTTTGGTTTGAAACAGGGGATTCGTATTTTTTTACAAGGAGGTGAAATATTTTTCTATGTTTTTTATCATTTTTGTGTATTTGAAACTAGTTTTCATTAGACTACTCCTTGATTATTTTTTCTTGTATGATCATGTCACCATGGAAGAATTTGTAGAGTGGATTGTGTATTATGTTCTAGTATAATCCTTGAGTCATTAGGGTAGTGACTTAGGATCCCTAGTTGGATTATGCTACAATAATAACTTAACAACATTATGATGATATAGAGACAGGTAAAACATTGCATTTCCCATCTATAGAAGTTCATGCATGATAATGGATTATATGGTTTTATCAAAGTGGGTATGTGGATCGTAGGGACCAAACTAACCAAGCTACTTATGGTATTCCTGAGGTGCTTACTTTCTTTTACTTATTTTTACAGAACTATTTTAAAATACACTTTCTGTTGGTTTTATTATTACGACATAAATGTTAAAAATATTATTATAATTTATAATAATTTATTCCAACAAGTGATATTAATTTTACTATATACTTTAATGCTATAAAGAATATTTCTTGGCATGTTCCATCATATTAAATAGGTTTTTTTAATTTTTTATAATTATTAAGAAAATTGCTTTACAAGTTATTGATGAAAATGGTTTTAAGAACCTTTAAATTGTTACATTATTTGAAATTAAATGTAAATCCCTATTTTTAAATTTATATTTTCAAACCAGCATGAAATGGTTTTCACTTTAAAGTTTAGGAAAAGGTCATGGTTTCCTTTTATCATCTCTTTTGAGTGCTCATGTTGTCACTACTATAAATATATATCATTTTTAATTGAATGTTAATATTATTTTTAATTCTCTCCCATGTGATTATAGAATTATTTGGTTTGGTTTTGACTTCTCTATACATATATAAATTAGTATTTATTTTATTTTAGTTTATTTTAATTTTCTTTTATCATATAGTTTATATAGGATTTTTCCACTCTCTATGGATGAAGTGTATTTATATTCTAAGAGATGGACATGAGGGTACTAGTACTGGATATGGTTCTCTTTGCAAGGGATGGAGACTAGGGTATTGTATGGGGTGTCTAGTTTGTTTCTTTTTTTAATGTGTTTTTGTTTATTTATATTTATTTTCCTCTCTCATGGATGTTTGACGTGATAATGGGCCATGCCAGAATTTTATTTACCTTAAAATATTTTGTTAATTTATTTTTTGGGTGAAATATTTTAGAAGAATTCTTCCTCGATTCTCAGGAAATTTTACCGGCAATTGTTGATTGATAATTCCTTTTGGGTCTTATTGTGGGATAGCTTGGGCATCCAATAGAGGGACTGTTTGGGTTGGCTCATGAAATAATCACAAAAAAATAAATGTTAATTATATTCATACTTTTACAAATTCATATTATACATAAGGTTTAGGAACACTTCATGAAAAGGAATTGAGTTATATGATACTGAATATATCTACATGAGAAATCCTGGACTGATAGGTATCCAACCCAATTCACTTATCAATCTAGGAAACAGTCCATGAAATTTGCTTGTCCAAGACGAAGTCCTTATAATCTGAAAGATGTTATTCATGACAGAATTCAATTCCTGAAAAATGTAAACAAAAAATATGAGCATGATATTCCCCATTAATATTCCAAATGTAATAACTAAAAATTGAAAGCATGGTCAAGTTAGATGAAAGAAAAAATTAATTATATCAATATGTGTATGATATGAAAGGCATTAACCCAGAAGAAATTTATCTTGTAAATGGGAATAAACAATATTCATATTTCCTAAACATTTTAATAAACAATAATGTAACTCCCTAATATTTTATTAAATATATTTTTCATATAAATTTAATATCTCTGATAGATTGTGTTACATGAAACAACATGTTAATAGAAATGTAAAATACTACTAAAATGTTATCATTTATAATAATATTTATCACCTTAATATTTGAAAGGAGTGTACATATACGATCCAAAAAATTATGAAAGTATATAGTCTAAACAACTTTATAAAATTATTTATTCAGTTACTAATGGAAAAATTTCATAGGGAATGGAAAAAAATTATTTTCCTAATGCAACACAAAGGATAACTAAGGTCATCTAACTTGAATATTTTTCTGAGTTGTTTTCCAACTAATTATATCTCAAATAAACTAATTTTTTTGTTTTATATTGTATATAAATAATGGAATTTAAAATACATGCAATATAAAATTGTTTAAACATTTAATATAATGAAATTACAATAGAAAGAAATTAGGAAGAATGTACTTGGCCGTTATGGTTTGGTTCCTGATTTGCATCATTCTTCTTATTGGTGTTAAGATTAATTTTAAAAATTTAATTTTTAAATCTCATGCATGGGTTACTATTATTTTATTTAGTGGTTTGAAATTATAAATTGTTTTATAAATATAAATTCCACCTCCTCCTATAATCATGTTTTATGGAACACCTCAATCAAGAGTGTGAAATATTTCAAGGCATGCCTACACCATATCACATTTCATCCACTCAATGGATCAAATCTATCATATGATGAGAAAGTAACTTGTAGAATAGATGGAAAAGAATTAATAAAATAATATAAATTAATTTTAGATCAATTAGATGGTGGAATATCCTGACTCCCACTAACATTACTCTTTATCATCACAAATATTATAAAATAGTAAAATTTAAGCATAGAATGAATGAATACACCACTTAACTCCCGTAGACATGCCTTATATTAGCCCCTTATTTTTTAGTGTATGTGGTCATAGTGGTAAGATAATAAATCATAGAAGGAGAATACAAATGGTGAAAAATAATGTGGGTGGTAAAATTATAAGAGGAAAAAAACATGAAATCACAATAAAAAAATAGAGGAAGTGAATGAGAAAACGATAGAGAAGAATATGAAGTTGTGTTGAAGAATAGAAAAAAATAAAAAAAATGAATGAATTATATTTTATTTAAAATATAATAAATTAAAATTACTTTAAGAATAAAACTAAATAAACAAATTAAAAATATTTATGAAAAGTAATGGGTGCAACAACTTCCCCTCCAGAATTTATCCTCCAAATATTTTCTCTTATTATGGCCAACAACTGGCCCAGTCAATCTAAGGGTTATTCTAATAAGTTGTTGTAAAATGAATTTTCTATAGTCCCACTAAGTTGACAATCTATTTTATATCTATAAAATATGTTATTACATATATTATGAGTCACGCTTTTCATCACTAAGGATTCACCAAAAGCTTTGTCCACTATGAAGCATCCAATGGATACATTAATGAGGGAATATCTCAACAAATGTAATTGATAAAATGAGGAATTGAGTCTAATTTAAAATTAACTTGTAATCACCTCAATTTTAGGTCTTCATCTCATGATATTATTCATTTACTAATGTGGGGTCCACTGTGGCAGATACAATGATTTTTTTAACATGATTGATTTTTATGCATGTGAATGTTTGACTCTGATCTAGATCTAGTAGAATATTATAAATAAAATAAATAAAATAATATTTTAAATAGATTCACTATAATAAACTTTATTTTTTAAAATTTGTTCTCAAAATACCAATGGGATAAAAATCTGTTGAAATTCCAAATTTTAGAAATTTTTACATTCTTCCCAAAACACAATAAAAATCATTAAATTAAGCCAAAAACATAAATTTATATATTTGTAAGACTTAATAATTGAAATAAAAATGAAAAATGTTGAAAATATTACATTTATTAATTCACCACACTTAAACCCAATTTCCCCCAAGCATAAAATCTCGATAATGAATTCAGAGGGTACCAATATAACCAACATTAAAATTCGAAAGCAATAAAATATAACTATTTTCAATGTCAAATCAATTTTTGAAAAATTGACATAAAATACCAATTTAATTTCTCAATATTAAAAGAAATAATAAATTCGATTATTTGACTTTTACCTTTTTAAAAATGATGGAACATCTCCTTTCATTCATTTAAATTCCTCAATTCATTATTATTAATCATTAAATATCATGATTTAATTAACTTTTGAATATTTTCAATCATCATTCATGATATCATAAATACATTATCCTTACCCATATGCTTGTATGTGAACTACTTTCTATACATTGTAATGATAAATGGAACACAAAATCATGTGTGATTTCATTAAAGAATCTAATGAAATTGAGGATTAAGGTTGTTATGAATTGATATTTAAAAATAAAGGATCAATGATGAGGATTATCTCTTAGGTATAGTGCATGATATCAAAACTTAAAGTTCAACGGAATTCTCTACATCGATGTATAAACTCTCATATCCTCCCAAACTCAGTGTAATGTTTATGATCAATTAAAGTATAATGAATGATTTATACATCCTCTTGGTTTTTTTATTTTTATTATTCCTTTTTCAATGAAAATTTTTCATTTTTTTATTTTTCTAAATTTTTGCTTATAATAGACCTCAAATCCACATTAACCCACATTAGATAAATATCATATAGTATTGTAATGGTAATTTTCGGTTTTCTCAAATTACAACACATTTTTAAATTTTTTTGTACTTTTTCACATTTTTTCTTTTTTTAGTCAGGAGGGGTAAATAATTATGTGCACAATGATTGTAAACCATTATCGATTACAATATGTACCACCCTAAAAAATATTCATTAAAATGTATATCATCTCTTCAACTATGAATTACTCCACCCCAAACCATCAACATTAAAACATCATGAAAATACTAAGAGGAGGGTGAGAATGGATGAAAATGGATAGTAGTATGGATCAACCCTAACAAATTAATTGACGGTCTCTATGGGAGAAAAAATTATTGAATTAAATGTTGTTTTATTAGGATAATTTCATTTAAAAATATTCATCAATAATTTTAATTGTGTTTTTTCATAATCATAGCATTTATTAGTTCAAATAGAAGTTTTGGTAGATCAAATGTACCAATATCACCAGTAAATATGCTCATGAATATATGTGAACTAGGTAGTAGTAAAATATTCTAGGGAATGGGAATATGATATTGGAAAATAAAGCAAGGCATGATTAATAATAAAAACTAAATTCATATGAATTTCAAAAATTCGACGCACTAAAATTGATTTGTAAATTTCATTTACATTAATTAATTAACTCCCAAAAATCATGAGTATTATTTCTAATATCCATGCTTCACATTAATTATTTAATTATGAACTTTCTTAATTCTTTATAATAAAAATTGAAATATAAAACTTGGTATCACAAGATTCATATGAAAATCATGTCTCCTAGATAACTCATGTAAAGCATAATTCAAGCATGGGCATTAAATTTCATGTTTAAATCCAAAAACATGTAGTTAGAAAAAATATAGATTTTGAAAGATAAAAAATAAATGATAAAACCCTTTACCAGGAATCTTATTACCCTTTCCTAATTCTATTTTTTGGGATGCCTTCCACAATCATAATCCTATAAAGAATTACTCAATTTCTAACAAGGATCATGTCATTTAAGCTCAAAAAATATAATAGGGAGTGGCCCTGCATTCTAAAATAATCCTAAATATTAAATTTAAATTACTAGAAATAAATAAATCGGATCCAATTTAGTATGATCCTTGTAAAGGGACATGAATTTTTACTACCTTCAAAGGACAATATTAGCAGTTATCTAAAGTCCAATAGTGGATGGAGATTCTTTGAGTTGAACCACAACATTTTCCTTTTCCAAAATTTCACATTATCTTTATTTGTGAGAAATGATCCATGTAAAGATTACACTGAATCCATCCCCATCACAATTATGTATAGATTTCATGAAGGGGATAAGATGAAGTAGGGGTCATCCTCTTCCGTAGTTTCTACCCATAGAACCTTCTCTTTCTATTCTATTGATGGCTCAACAAGGGCTTCATTAATTTTAATTTCAAAATTCAAGCTAGAATTCTTTTTTTAATTTACATGATTCAAAAATGAAAAATGTATATATTAATTCCCCCTTCAGTGTGAATAGAATTTATCTTAGTTTCCTTGCGCATAACCACTTCAATTTCTTCATGGGCTTCCAAAAAGGCATGTTCATTAAAATCATGGAACTCTATGTGTTCCTACAAAGGTGAATGTTTCTTTTTATCCACTTCCTCAAAATAATATAATGGATTGAATAAATATAAAAATAGAAACCCCTAAATAGTGACACACGTATCATATTTAATGAAATCATAAATGAAAATTGTAAGATAGAATCATCTCATTAAGTTCGTTATAGGTTAATCACTTCGTCTGTGATAAGTTCCTATTGAAATTAATTCTAAGTAGATGTAATTAGGTATTCATCCTCTTAAATCCTATCTTAGAACTACATTTTCAAGTGTGGTGTCATCATCATCCATGGAATGGTTGACTTGTAAGGGTATTGGATCTTCCACATTTTAGGGATCAAGAATATCATGTTTTTCTACATACTCAATAAATAATTCATCAATATCTTTTTGATATCCAATACATATCTCAGAAAGAAAGTCTTTCTCATCATGATTTCACAATATATTATTGTGGTAATATTGGATCTGATACTTTAGAAGGTTAGACTATGGATACAAATCAAACATGGACTCATCTTCTTTGATGTCCTTAGAAAAATCAATAAATACTAGTGGCTCATCTTCTAGTTCACGTTTAGGTTTCTGAATGGATACATTGATGCTCTCATTTATCTTATACATTTTCCATTATAGATGATCCATTTCATCAATCAACATTTTCACTAAATCATCCATATCACTATAATTGACTTCTTATTTTTTTTGATGCACCTACCATTAATCAACCTATGCATAATAATTTGAATGTGATTACATAATTAGAAAATAATTTTTTTAAATAATGAGAATATATCTAAAATGTGAATATAGAAAAATAAAATAATACACTAATTGGATCCATATTCATGGTTCTAGTTTTGATGAAACCCTATTGAAGGGTGTGGAAAAAAATTTATTTTTATAATACACTATAGAGGATGACTAGGGTCGTCTCATGAGACGATCATTATTAGTTGTACCACTACGTATTCTATCTCATCAAAAACCACTAATTTTTTATGTTTTATGAATATAATTGTATTGAAAATAAATTCAACTTGAAAAATTATAGATTTATACTATCATGAAATGATAATAGAATGAAATTAGGATGAAATTACCGAGCCTTTATGTTTTGGATCATGGGTTCCATCATTTTCTTTGTTAGTGTTTAAATTAAGTTCGAAATTCAATTATGAGATCTCATGAATGAATTTGTATTATATTTTCATTGTGAAAACCTGAATTCCTTTATAAATATAAATTCCACCTCATATTGTAACCATGTTTGATGGATCACCTAAATCAATAGTGTGACATCATCCAAGACCTACCATCATCATATGCCATTTGATCCTTTGAATGGAAAAACTCAATTGTAGGAAGAGACTGTATCTTGTACAACAGAGGGAAATGATTTAATATAATAATTTAAATGATTTTTAGATCTATTTCGTGGTTTATGGTCTCCACACCCATCCAAATCACTCTTTCTCATTATAATATTAATAATATATAATAATTTAATTTCAGAATAAATGAAATCACCACTTACCTCCCGTGAGCCAAGACTCAAGTTAACCCCACATAATTTCATGGTAATATTTCATAGTTGTAATATAATAATAAAAATAAAAATTAAATAAAATAATAAAAAAATAAGGCTGAGAAAAAAAGTAGAATTGAAACACAGAATTGAAATCACAAAAAGAAAGTAGAAGAAAAAATAGAGAAGAAGATGGACAACAATAAGCATGGTGTGTGGAAGAATACAAAAATATAAAGACCATGCATTAATTATATTTTAATTAAAATGAAATATATTATATTATATTTAAAATAAAACAAAAGTAAAAGATATATAAAATTAAATAAAATAAATGGTTTTAGATACTTCCCCTCTAGAATATATCTTCCAAAATCTTGGTCATGTTATTCCCACAGTATTAGCGAGTCACTCCCAAGGTCATTCATATAAAATTTTTAAAATTGAGTTTTATACCTTACATCAAAATTTCAATGTAGTTGTAAGCATAAAATATAAATTATTACATATTTAATGTTTCCCACTTTTTTCCAAGGATTTCCTATATCATATTCCACTTTAGAGCATCCAATAGATTCATTAATGAAAGTACATCTCTATTATATTAAATGGTAAAATGAATAATCAATTACTATTTCTAAAAAAATTTCAAGGACATCAAATAAAGATCTTTAGACCATGTTATGCCTCATTATCTAAAGGGGGGTTCACTCTATCATCAAGATATATTATTCAACTTGACTAATTTGTTTGGCTTATGAATGTTCATCTTGGATGAAGGTTCAAAAAAAGAAGTTGAATCACACCAATAAATTAATAACAAAAATATGTATCACTCAAATTGAGTAAATATTTTAAATGTTAATCTCTAAAAATCAATGTGATAAAAATATTTTAAAATTCCATAATTAAGGTTTTGACATTTTATCCCAAAACACACCAAAAAATAAATATGATCAAAAAAACTCAAATATATAAATAAGGTGGGATAAAACGATTAAATGGATATGAAAAATTATTTATATATTATTTATATCAAAAAAATTATTATTAAATGAAAGTAAAACCTAGTTAAAAATTAATCAAATGTTTTCCTTAAATAATATATTTATGTATACAAATGTGTTTTCTTATAAATAAATTAAATAAATAACATTTAGTGAATTATTTTAATGAAATTTATAAATTATATATCAAATAATGTTTTAAATAATCATCTTATGTGCATTCTAGGCCGGGGATAAGATTAAAATCATTTTTACTCAAAAAACTATAATTTTCTCAAAAACAGTTTTGTATCATTTTATATAATTATTTTAGAAATAATATATTCCATTTTTAAAATATTTCTTTTACCCAATTAACTTTATTATTCAAATCAATATTTAATAATTTACTGAGAGTTAATTTTTATGAATTTTCTTAAAAGATAGATTTTTCCGTGAATAGTGAGAAATTCTAATTTGTATTACATACTACTAGTTAATTCAAATAATTTACAAGATAAATTCTAATTTAATATATTTTTACAATTAAAATTAGTTCAATTATATATCTATTTATACAATAAAGTTCATTTTAATCAATTTCATGTTGAATTTTTATATTAAAAATTTATTTACTTATGAAAATTTTCTCATTAGAAACTGTTATTTCTTTACTTATGTGGGTTTAATTATAAATTAAATTTTTGATACATAAATAAATTTTATTTGTAAAAAATGACTCCATATTTATAAAATTCATAATTAATATTATATAATAATATAAACTTAATTTTTTGTCATAATGGATAGTAAAAATAGAAAAATTATTTACAACGATTAATGTAAAAATTGGTTTTATATGGGATAAAATAAATTGATTAGGGTTATATTTTCATCTAAGATACTAATAATAATATTTTATTTCCATATAACATTATTTTACTTCAATATTTAGAATCAATATTAAATTTTTGGGTATTTAATTTTGAATGACTATATCAATTTAGATTCTTTTGTGAAATTTCCAACTAGTTTAAATGTGGATTCCATTCCTCACTTATAAATGGAAATCACATATCATATCCTCTTAACCCTCCCATACAATTTTTTATCAGATAGTACCTGAAAAAAATACTTACTTCCATCACCATGTCATGGAGGCATTATTTTTATTTATAAACCCGCCTATGTAGGAATTGGTTATAAAACTTAAGAGGCTCTCCGAAAAAGAGGTATCACTCTTAACCTGGTGTTATCATTTTTTATTCTTCTAAATTGATGAAACAAAATAAAAAATAGTGATATAAAAAAATTATTTTATAATATATACATATATTATACCATGTTAAAGGAATAACATATATATGTCTCCCCTTGTATCAAATGGGAAAAGAAACCATTGATCGGATGTTCGACCTACTACCACCTTGTGAACCGATGTTATTTTTTCCAAAACCACTTCCTGTTGACTGGTTTAATGAAATATATATATATATATTAATTATAAATATGATATTCTTAGCATACTTTTTCTTTAGGAATCATTATATCACACCTTCTATGTTACATTATATTTTGTGGGAAATTCAATAAAGTTGGTCATGTGTACGGTGGACTACCGCCACACAAAAGCAATATGTCATTATATTCATAAACAATTTTGATTGAAAGTAATAAGGATAGTTTTATGGAAAATATGTGATATATATGACATCAGAACACGAGTCTTAGCCTGGTTGGTGAGGACTCATCAAGTACATCAATGAGACCTAGGATCAAATCCGGGTGGAGACATATTTCCAGGGTACTGTAGTAGGCACTGTAGTAGGTACTGTAGAAAATGAGACTGTTCATCCATCTGGGCCTTCAGAAAACTGATTTCTTCCATGGGTCCTGCAGGGCTTTTGGGCCACCCAAGCCCTTCGGGCAAGTTGTCTATGAAGGCCTTCGGGCCACCTTACAGCCTTTAAGCCACCTAAAGGCCTTAGTCCCACATGAAATATGCAGATATACAATGCAGATTACAAGGGACAAGGCACTAGATGAGGATTTAGAGTAGGAAATTTTAAAAGAGCAGAGTGAACAAGAATTGGAAGAGTGAGAGTGTATGGAATTGCCATCGGAATCAGGCATGTGATGCTCTTCACATGACAACAAGCTGACCAATCATGCAAAAGTGAAGTGTGGTATTCATGAAATTTTCTGGGGAGGAGTATTTCCAAGTTTTCTTGTCTGGGTAATTCCCTTAATACCTACGGGTCATGTAATTGTCTCTTAAGCATTCGGGACTTGTAAGGGTACCACCCCACCACTTGAAAGGTGTATTATAAAAAAATGGCCTTCAGGCCATTCAGGCATTCTAGGTATATGACATAAAAATGATTTTAAATCCTTCTATATATATTTTCATGTTTCTTTTAAAAAAATGATTTCCAAAAGAATAATGTTTTAAATTTTTATTTTCATGATAAATTATAAATCATCATGAATGCTTCAAGTGATTTTACTGCAAAAAAAATATTCCATCTATGATGATATCCATTGAGGTAGCTAATTATTTACTGGGGTTATTAACCAAGGATACCAACCCTTTTTGTTCTCTGAATGAAATAGGATAACACAGTGTTTATGAAAGCCATTTCGCTTCCATAGTCTATACCAAGAGAAAATTATTAAGAAACAAGTTTTTTTTCAAGAGTTATTACTTAATGAGATGATGAAATTATTACGAAACCTTTTACTTTTCCATAGGTTATTATATGATGAGATGTTTATGAAATCCAAATATTATTCACTATTTTGGTTATGATATAATAAAAAATTATTATGAAATCCATTTATTTTTTATAGGTTATGATATTATGAAATGTTTTATGATGCCCATTTTTTCATTGGTATTGATATAATAAATATTATATGATCTAGTGGAATATAAATTTATATATTATGTGAATGGTGGGACCTTTATCTCCATCTAGTTTATTGGGTATTGATTAATATTAATTTATATCATAGGATACATGGAAGGTTATCATAGTCCTAAAAGATGGTACATGGGAAGTTATCCCAAGCCTGAAAGTGGGTACACAAGTGGCCATCCCAAGCGCAAACTAGGTACCCAAGTGGTAGTCCCCAGACTGACATATAATGAATGTATTGGTTGGTGTATTTGACATAATATTTTCTATTCTTATTTGTACGTGAAAAAATTATATCTTATTCTAATGTTATGCTCTTAAGGATTATATTCCCTGATTTCATTATGATTCGTGTCTAATGAACTTCAAAATATTTATTCCATGAGTCAATATTATGATTTTGATATGAATGAAATGGATTTAAAATTTAATTCTCATGCTATCAAATCCTTATTATAACATTATATTTATGTATTTCCCATGGTTACCCTTACATATAATCTTAACTCACCCTTTCTTATGTTTTATTCATTCAAGTTGTGAAGAAATATTTTAATTATGGTATGTATATGAATAGTAAATAATTGAAAGATATTTATGTGTTACATTGATGATCATTCACAAAATTAGAAGGTTTTTTATGTAGTATCCAAATACACTAAACTATTATAATCCTCAATCATGTTTTTGTGTAATATATTGAATATTCATCTAAAAATATGAAATATACAGGTATAAAAATCCTAGTTTGTGATAAATATCAAGATATGTGGGATTATTCAAACCTCTTCTCCAAGTGTCAAGAGAAGATACCATAGAATAATCCAAGGGTGTAGGCTAAAAATATGGAATTACTACAACCAAATTTGATGTTCCTAATGATTTTGTAATTGGTGTAGTTATCATTGACTCTAGAAGTACAAATGTTTTATTAAATTCAAGTTAAACCCACAGTAAAATCCCAAGTAAATAAAAAATAATACATTTCTATATTTATTAATATTTTTAATTAAATATTAATTTTACTTTAAATGGGTTTCTATGTTCGATGGTGTACCCGATATGCAACAACGGGTTTCGTTGATATTTAACGTTACACACAATGTTTAGTTATACCGAAAAATAATATATTGAAAATACTATTTTAAATTGTAGTTAACACATAGACTTGTATTGAATGTAATTAATAGGACCAACTAAAATATTATTATACATTTGTGTTAAAAAAATTAATTTATAAATTAAAATTAAGAGGCTCAAAATGTGAATGAATCTAATTTTAAGAATAAATACTCTATAATTCTTTAAAAGGTTGATTTATTGCCTTTTAATGGAGAACCCACCTTAAATCTAGTTTTGGTTATTTTTATATGTTAAATTTGACAAAATAAAATTATTCTTTAGAATCGGGCCATTATAATATACTTTGGGTATTTTTTGTATTTTTCTGATAAAAATAATTTTTTAATAAATCGTGAAAAATAATGTATTTTAATTCAAAACTACCTTTTAATAAAATTTATTTTTATGGTTAGATTATATTTTTAATTGGTTTTAAAGTATAATTAGATTATACTTTTTCCATTTCATTGAATTGTGGTCATTGGAAGTAATTTCACTTTGAAATTGGACATAAACAAGTGTCAATTTTTTGAGAGTTATTATTTCATAAAAACTTTCTTTTTGTTTTAACAATGAGATTTAATTTTAAATTAATTAATAAAAAATCTATATTTTTAATATGGTAAAATAGAAATAATTTTTTAATTCAAAATATCAAATATATCATAAGCATAATTTTTGGTATTTTTATGAAAACCTTCAATTTTTGATGAATAGTGAAAACACTATGTAGTGGTAAAAAAATTACTCTTCCATTTAAATGATATTTTAACATTTCTATGAATTGAATTTTTTAAATACTACATACATTGTTGTTATCAGTAAGTAAAATTTGGTTCAATAAGATGAACATAATTTTTGATGATTAGTAACTTTTGACTTTTATTTACAGCGGTTAAAGGAAAATAGAATAATTCCAGGTTAAAATAATATTTTAATAATATAAAATTTTCTTAAGACATTTAATATCCTTATTGGATGATTCCTGGCCGACCAATACAATACTTGTGTGAGATTTTTGTCATTTTAATGCTATTTGGGTAAGACAATGACATTAATAACTTTTTATATAAAGTTAAATTACAATATCATAAACATGTATCGTTTTGCTAAAAAAAATTAATGTGGGGTTGTAAAATTTATATATTTGACTAAAAATATTACTTAGAAATCTTAAAATATTTTTTACATCATGGTATTTTGTTTATAATTTCTATACATCAAATAAATAAAATTATTTATGACACAATAATGACGCAGTTTTTACCTCATTAATGAATGATTTATATAAATAAGATTATAAAAATTAAAAAATTATCCAAAACATTTACAAATATTATTGGATTATTTCATTTCAAAAAAGAGTCATCTTATCTTTGCCTTTAATAATTTTTGGACCTTTACAAACCGAAAATCCATATATAATAAAATAATATTTTCAAACATTCCTAAACAGCTCTATCACGACCCGACCTCGGGGCCCGTGCCGTGACTACCCCAAGCCCGCCTTCTATAGGCCAGGGGTTGGCGACTAGCACCAAGGCGTAAAATCCCGGTAAACAGGGAAGTCATTGCCTTTATAAGTAACAACCACCACAGAGTCAGCAAGCGGAAAGTAACTACAAAGTGCAGAAAAGTAAAAGGGGGCCGGAATACAAGCCCAACTGAAAGTACAACTGAAAAAGTAAAGAACAGCAACTGAAGAAAAGACGGCGGCCTCGTGTCGTCCACTGGAAATCCCACCTGAAGGGTGGGTACAGATAGCCTCCAGGCTCCTCGGGTCTCGCGTCCGCTCCGAGCATGTCCCGCCCAGTGGTCCACCTCCAGGTACCGTCCTGCTCCACGCCCCAACCGTGATCAGCGCTGTCCGTCGTCTGCAACCAACACAACAAGGTGCGGGCATAGCCCGTGCAGGGGTGAGTACAAGCTACTCAGTAAGGACCCCGAGACCCCCGAAGGTCTCCCGAATTCCACAAAGGATATAGCACAAAAGAAAGATGCAATCACGAAATAACATCTGACTCGACTTAGGTATATGCCATACATATACCTATGTCCCCAAATCTAGCTCTGCTCACGAGCTCAAGAACAACTCAATCCACAAAGGAAGCAAGACTCAAATCCACAAGGAGCGTAAACAGTAAATCCACATAGGATAGTTTAACACAATCCACAAAGGAGAGTAACATAAGATTCAGCTCAACCAGGTATACTTTTTCAGATGACGTCAAAGATGATCACTGATCCATCTAAGTCGCCGGACCCACGAAGGATCGATAGGTACTAACCCCCGCAAAAGACCCACACAGGATCGGGCTCACACAGAACCTGTAGGCAGTGGCTCACACAGAACCGGTAGTAAGGACCCACATAGGATCGGGCTCACACAGAACCTGTAGCACTGATCCACGTGGGATCGCTGAGTGCAGTAGTCGATGCAGTCCACTGAGGATCTCTGCACAGTCGTCGCCGCAGTCCACGAAGGATCTCTGCTCTGCCGTCGTCGCAGTCCACGGAGGATCTCTGCTTTGCCGTCGTCGCAGTCCACTGAGGATCCCTGCTCTGCTGTCGTCGCAGTCCACGGAGGATCTCTGCTCTGTCGTCGAAGTCACAGTCAGCGCTAGGGTTCCCGCACATAGCGAGCTCGTTTAGGAGGGTCCGCTCCACGAGCCGAGAGGCTGATACATCAACTGACACGTAGTCCGAAGTTGATGTATCCAAAAGTTCCGTATCGACAACAGGATCTCAACGCAACAGACGGTGCGTCAATCAGACGCCCGGTCTGAGAGTTATTGGCATTTTCGTCCCAGGGGCCCGGTTGGTTTTTAGGGAAAAACCAACCCGACTGTACTCCTCCTGTATCCGATCCTCGGGCAAAGCATGCCAAAAGTTCCGTCTCACTTAGAGGAAACTACCACAGCTGACGGTACGTCGATCGGACGTCCGTAGCTCAAGTTATGAGCGTTTCCGCTCCGAGGGCCCGGTTTGTTTCGTGTACGAACCAACTCGGCAGAACCCAAAGTCTTCCGAAACCTTGAGTGTAATATACCGAAACGACCGTATCGATCCAAGGATCGCGTAGCCGCTAACGGTTCGTCAATCGGAGGTCCCAGGCCCAAGATATGGGCGAAATACTGAAAAGGGCCCGAAACGGGGGTTCTGGGCCCGGGGCGACCCGGCCCGAACCCCCCCCTGGGGTCAGCCGACCCGGGTCGGCCCGACCCGGCCCGACCCGGCTAGGCCGGGTCCGGTCCGGCCTGGGCGCGGCCGGCTCGGCTTCGGCCGAGCGGCCGAATAAACTGGCGCGGGTTTGACCCGCGGCTTTGAGGGAAACGCGGCCCCGCGGGGGGCCGCCTGTCACGCGGACGCGGCCGGGCCGCCGCGTCCCTCCCCGGTTCCGCGCGGACGCGGAACCGGCCGCCACCGCCGCGGCTGAAGCCGCGGCGGATCTTCTCCACGGCGGCGCGCCGGGCGCCGCCGCCTCCGGTCGCCGGCGCTGCCTTGCCGGCGACCCGCGCCGCCGCCGCCTTCCGCGGGCCGCCGGAGTTGCTCCGGTGGCCCGTTTTGCCTCCCGTCTGCGCCGTTGCTCCTCCCGGGGGCCGATCTTCACTGCAGAATCAAAAGATCGCCCCTGCCGCGTGGTTCTTCGTCGTCTGCCATATCCGCACAATAAAAGAGATCGGCGGAGGGTTGCCGGGTCTTGTTCGTTAGACCCGCACCCTCCGCGTTAGTCATAAACAACGGGAGAAACAAGAAACGACCAATCAACAATTTTAAATAAATTTAAAATTGTTCCGTGATCGGTTCTTTATTTTAAAAGAAATAAAATCACGGGAAGGGAAAAATATTTCAAATCAACCCTTACCTTGTCGTCGTCGTCGGACGAGAGGTCGTCGCGGAAGAAGGAGATCGTCGCGTCGTTGCGGTATCCGGCGTCGCGTCGCCAATCTCCGGATCATGATCAAATGGATTTAATTAATTTAAATCCGTTGATATTGAAATTTAAAAAGGGAGAACTTAAACGATCCGATTCTCACCTTAGTTGCCGAACGAGGATCGGCTGCGGAAGAAGAGGCGTCGCCGAAGAACGTCGCGGGTAAAGCTCGTCGACGTCGCAGATCTCGGTGTACGTCGTCGAATTCCGGTCGCCGGCGTTCTTCGCGTTCTTCGCGTTCTTCGCGTTCTTCGCGTTCTTCGCGGGGAGATGAAGAACCAAAGATTCTCTCAAATCCTTTCAAAGGATTTTTAGGTTGGTCATATTTTATAAACATGCCAACAAACGCAAATGCGTAAGTAATGACCCATCAGTTCGTTGAATTAATTCAACGAGCGAAACAGCCCATTTAATTCACGAAAGAAACAGCCCAATTAAATGGTCTGTTAAGAATTAAGGAAAACGCGTCGGTTGACTTTTCAGTTACTTTGACGGGTTTTTGCGGGTGCGTTACTTAGCGAAAGAAACGGCAGGGCTCGTGCGGGTCCCATCGCACAAATATCCTACCAAGGGGTAGGATATTTCTGGATAGCATCCTATCCAGTTCAACTCAGCTCAAGCCGCCTTTAAGTGACTTCAAGTGGCTTCCAAGCATCTTAAGTGAAATAAAATAAAGTTGCCGCACAAACTTTATTTTATTTCTGACTTAAAGCCGCAAAATTTAAAAACCACGTCTGAGCAAACTCAAATCCGGAAGAGGCGTTTCTAAGAAAATACCGGCGCTGCGATTTCATCGGTGCCCTCAGAATTCGATTCCGGGCACCGGTTCAAAAGATAGAAAAACCCGCTCGTCTGTTCACTGAACGTACCCGAGCCAAACTTCGGAAATTGATTCCGGGCACACTGGGCCTCAGAATCAGGTGCCGTCTGAAGCTGCGCTCTTGTAAAATTCCAAAGAAAATTAAAAAAAATTCCCTTGAAATTTGCGGGTCTTTACATTACTCCCACCTCAGGGCTTTATGTCCCCGTAAAGATACATCAAAAACTAGGGGAACAAATGGGGGTATTGAGCACGCATCTGAGCCTCCCGCTCCCAAGTGCTCTCCTGGAGGTTCCCGTGCTGCCATCTGACGCGCACAAGAGGAATCGACCACCCACGTAGGACCCGCTCCTGTTGATCCTCGATCTCCACTGGGACCTCCGCAAAAGTCACCCCATCGTCCACGTCCAGCTCCCCAAAGTCGATGATGTGCGTCGGGTCGTGCACGTATCTCCTCAGCTGAGACACGTGAAAGACGTCGTGAACCCGGTGCAACTGAGGTGGTAGAGCCAGGCGATAAGCCACCTCTCCTATACTGATGAGGACCTGGAAAGGCCCGATGAAGCGTGGAGACAACTTGCCGCCTCGGCCAAATCTCCGTAAACCACATCGAGGTGAGACCCGCAAAAAGACGTGGTCGCCATCCTCGAACTCTAGTGTCCTCCGCCTCCTGTCAGCATATGACTTCTGCCGGCTCTGAGCTGTCCTCATCCTCTCCTGGATGATCTGGACCTTCTCTGTCGTGGCTCGGACCATCTCTGGTCACACGAGTGCTGACTCCCCAGGGTCTGTCCAGCACAACGGTGACCTGCAGGGTCTGCCGTACAACGCCTCGTATGGTGTCATCCCGATGGTGGAGTGGTAGCTGTTTTTGTACGCGAACTCCACCAAGGGTAGGCGGTCCTCCCAGCTGCGACCAAAGTCGAGAACACATGCACGGAGCATGTCCTCGAGTGTCTGTATGGTCCTCTCCGTCTGACCATCCGTCTGAGGGTGGAAGGCTGTGCTCAGATGGAGCCGCGTCCCGAACGCCTCCTGCAACCCCTTCCAAAGCCGGGAAGTGAAACGAGCATCTCGATCGGAGACGATAGACGATGGCACACAGTGAAGTCGTACGATCTCCTGGACGTAAAGACGTCCCAAACTCTCCACTGAGCCCTGCTCTCTGATGGGTAAGAAGTGTGCCGACTTGGTGAGTCGGTCGACAATCACCCAAATGGAGTCGTGACCTCTGGAAGTGCGTGGAAGTCCAGTCACGAAGTCCATAGATATGCCGTCCCACTTCCACTCCGGGACCTCCAAGGGCTGTAACAAGCCTGCTGGTACCTGATGCTCTGCCTTCACCTGCTGGCAGGTGAGGCATCGTGAAACGAACTCCGCCACAGCTTTCTTCATGCCCGGCCACCAGTGCTGTCGTTTGAGATCCTGGTACATCTTCGCCACTCCGGGATGCACCGCCAAGGGAGAAGTGTGAAACTCTCTCAGCACCTCCTCTCGTAAAGCGACTGGTACGAAGGTACGTCCTCTGAAAAGGATGTCGTGCTCTGCTCCAAGGGAGAAACCATCAGGCGCCTGACCTGAGGATATCAGTGCACGCCGGGTCTCACAGTCAGCGTCCCCACGCTGAGCCTCTCTGACCCGCTGTAGATGTGGAGGAGAGACTGTGAGAGACTGAAGAAAGGCTGCTCCGTCTCTATCCACGAAGGATATCTGCAAGGAGGCTAGCTGCTCCGTCGCCTCCTCAAGTAGCTGAATGCCCGTCCTCCTGCTGAGGGCATCGGCTACCACATTCCCCTTCCCAGGAGTATAGACTATCTCAAAGTCATAGTCCTGGAGGAACTCAAGCCATCTCCACTGTCTCAGGTTCAGGTCCTTCTGAGAGAAGATATACCTGAGACTCTGGTGGTCAGAAAAGACTGTGAAGCGCTCGCCCATCAGATAGTGCCGCCAAGTCTTCAGAGCAAAGACCACTGCTGCTAACTCCAGGTCATGAGTGGCGTAGTTCTGCTCATGCGGCCTCAACTGACGTGATCCGTAGGCGATCACGGCCCGCTCCTGCATCAGGACGCACCCGAGTCCAGTCCCTGATGCGTCGCAGTAAACTACGTATCCAACTCCCTCCTTAGGCAACCTCAAGATAGGTGCGCCGGTCAATCTCTGCCTCAGCTCCTGGAAGCTCTGCTGACATCTGTCTGACCACACAAAGGGTTTCCCCTTCTTTGTCAAGGCTGAGAGTGGTGCCGCAACTCTGGAGAAGTCTGGCACGAATCTCCGATAGTATCCGGCTAGGCCCAAGAAGCTCCGCACCTCCGTCACGCTCCTGGGTGGCTCCCAAGCTAGCACTGCCTCGATCTTCGCGGGATCCACTGCAACTCCCGCCTCAGAAATGACGTGCCCCAAGAAATGGACCTCACGTAACTAGAACTGGCACTTTGAGAGCTTTCCATAAAGCTGTTTCTCTCGGAGTGTGTCTAGAACAACTCGCAGGTGGTAGACATGCTCCTCCTCAGTCGTCGAGTATACCAAAATGTCATCAATGAAGACCACGACAAATCGGTCGAGGTATGGCTGGAAGATCCTGTTCATGAGGCTCATGAACACTGCTGGAGCATTGGTTACGCCGAACGGCATAACCAAGAACTCATAATGGCCATACCGACACCTGAAGGCCGTCTTCTGCACGTCCTCGTCTCGAACTCTGAGCTGATGATAGCCTGACCGGAGGTCTATCTTCGAGAACCAGCGCGCTCCCTTGAGCTGATCGAAGAGGTCATCAATCTGTGGCAGCGGATACTTGTTTCTCACTGTCACCTGGTTCAGGCGACGATAGTCGACACACAGTCGCAAGCTCCCGTCCACCTTCTTGGCGAACAATATCGGGGAAGCCCAGGGTGAAACACTGGGTCGGATAAACCCCTTGCTCTGCAAGTCCTCCAACTGTACCCGCAGCTCTCGAAGCTCGGCAGGGGCCATCCGATATGCTGGAGTAGATATTGGGGCTGTCCCGGGGTACAAGTCGATGTAAAAGTATACCTCTCTACGAGGAGGTAGCCCTGGAACGTCGTCGGGAAAGACGTCCACGTACTGGTCCACCACTACAGGAAAAGCTGGACTCTGCACGTCCACTGCTCCTAGGATGAGGCTAGCCAACTGATGAGAGATGGGCTGCACTCTCCTCCGCGGAAGTCCATCCTGTGCTGCAAAGGTTCCCTTCTCACCGGTGAAGGTAAACCTGCTCCCGTCGGTGCGAACACATCGCACCTTGCGCCTAAAACAGTCGATCTGGGCATGAACCGTGGATAGCCAATCCATACCCAAGATGACGTCGTAAGCCCTCGACGCTGCTACAAGGAGATCCCAGCCGAAGCTCTCGCCTCCTAGAGTAAGCTCACACTGCCGGCACCAGTGCGTAATCGTCGAGTCTGCTCCCGTAGGAGTCTCTAGCCGTAAGGATCGAGCCAACGGCTCAGTCGGAATCTCCGAGCTCCGAACAAGGGCAGAGGCTATGAAAGAGTGACTCACTCCTGTGTCTATAAGTACTGCAGCAAGGGTGGAATAGACACAGATCGTACCTCGAATCATCTCTGGCAAGTCGGGGTCGTAGGCCTCCACTGCCTGGAGCTGGGCCTGTCCCTGCCCGCCAGCTCCCGGTGGTCGAGGTGGCCCTCCTGGTGGTGGTGGGGGTAGAGCCTGGAAGCGTCGCCCACCACCCGCTGCTCGGCCAGCTCCTCTGCCTCGTCCGCCTCCTCCCTGCGGACCGCCACGGTTGACCCTCTGCCTCTGCCTGGGTGGCCCCTCCACCGTCTGCTGCTCCTCTGATCGGCGAGTCGGGCAGTCACGAGCCATGTGACCCTGCCCGCTGCAGGAGTAGCACAGCCTGCCTCTCAAAAGGCTGGCACTCCGCTGTGTGCCCCGCACCGCTGAGCCGGTGTCCTGAGGCCGTCTGCGTGGGGGTCTGGTCTGCCTGGACCCGAGAGTCATCCGTCGGCTTCCTACTGCCGAAGACTCAGCTACCTGCCGCCCTGTGCTAGGTCTCGCCGCTGAAGAAGGCTCTGCCAGGAAGCTCTCGATCAGGAGGGCTCGCTCCAGCACTCCCGCCTGGGTCGGAATGCTGAGGGAGATCAGCGACGCCCGAATCTCCTGTCGCAAGCCCTGCTCGAAGGTCCGGGCCCGGAAGAAGGGGTCTCGTACCATGTCGGTCGAGTAGCGAGATAGGTCAGTGAACCTCGGCGCGTACTGAGCGACCGTAATGCTGCCCTGGCGCAGCTGGAGAAGCTCCTAGATGCGCACCGCTCGGAGGGTGGCCGGGACGAACTCAGAGCGGAAGAGGCTCTCGAAGTCCGCCCAGAGCAAGGATGCCTCATCGTGAACCTGGAGCATCAGGCTCCACCATCGTCCTACTGCCTCCTGCAGGAGGCTCGCTGCGAGAATCACCATAAGATCCGCTGGTGTCTTCACTAGCCTAAAGATCCGTACCACCGCCTCTAGCCAGTCCTCGGCGGCCTGGGGGTCCGCCTCACTGCGAAACCTGGGCGGTTGCTGGCTCTGAAACTCATGCAGTGCCCTGAGGCGACGTGCATCGTCAGCGTCTGGTACTGGTAGCATTGGTGGCTCGACGGGTAAAGCTACCGCCGGTGCCACTACTGGCAAAAGGCCCTGCACCGAGGCCTCGTCGCTCGGTGGGCTTCCGTGGCTCCCTACACTCGGAACCCTAGCTAGCTGTCGTCGCGGGGCCATCCCGAAAAGGAGAACAAGAGCACCACAGTCAGAACAGTATACCTGGTGAGTTGGCACAAGTAATCGCAAGGAAAACTTGAGACTTTCATGAAGCAGATCAGTATACCCGGTGAGCTGACACAAGTAATCACAAAGAAAACATAAAACACACACGCGATCAATGTTTTCATGCATTAAGTCGGAAATCAGGAGTCAGGGTCCTGGTGTACGGATACGTCGGCCGCCGCACCAACACTGGGCTCCCTGAACTGATAACCACACTCAATACACTAAACACTATTGCTTCATATAGAAAGAAAGGACGATCAGAGTCTGCGGTAGAACCGACCGCCTCTGATACCCATTTGTCACGACCCGACCTCGGGGCCCGTGCCGTGACTACCCCAAGCCCGCCTTCCATAGGCCAGGGGCTGGCGACTAGCACCAAGGCGTAAAATACCGGTACACAGGGAAGGCATTGCCTTTATAAGTAACAACCACCACAGAGTCAGCAAACGGAAAGTAACTACAAAGTGCAGAAAAGTAAAAGGGGGCCGGAATACAAGCCCAACTGAAAGTACAACTGAAAAAGTAAAGAAAAGCAACTGAAGAAAAGATAGCGGCCTCGTGTCGTCCACTGGAAATCCCACCTGAAGGGTGGGTACAGATAGCCTCCAGGCTCCTCGGGTCCCGCGTCCGCTCCGAGCACGTCCCGCCCAGTGGTCCACCTCCAGGTACCGTCCTTCTCCACGCCCCAACCGTGATCAATGTTGTCCGTCGTCTGCAACCAACACAACAAGGTGCGGGCATAGCCCGTGCAGGGGTGAGTACAAGCTACTCAGTAAGGACCCCGAGACCCCCGAAGGTCTCCCGAATTCCACAAAGGATATAGCACAAAAGAAATATTCAATCACGAAGTAACATCTGACTCGACTTAGGTATATGCCATACATATACCTATGTCCCCAAATCTAGCTCTGCTCACGAGCTCAAGAACAACTCAATCCACAAAGGAAGCAAGACTCAAATCCACAAGGAGAGTAAACAGTAAATCCACATAGGATAGTTCAACACAATCCACAAAGGAGAGTAACATAAGATTCAGCTCAACCAGGTATACTTTTTCAGATGACGTCAAAGATGATCACTGATCCATCTAAGTCGTCGGACCCACGAAAGATCGATAGGTACTAACCCCCGCAAAAGACCCACACAGGATCGGGCTCACACAGAACCTGTAGGCAGTGGCTCACACAGAACCGGTAATAAGGACCCACATAGGATCGGGCTCACACAGAACCTGTAGCACTGATCCACGTGGGATCGCTGAGTGCAGTAGTCGATGCAGTCCACTGAGGATCTCTGCACAGTCGTCGCCGCAGTCCACGAAGGATCTCTGCTCTGCCGTCGTCGCAGTCCACGGAGGATCTCTGCTCTGCCGTCGTCGCAGTCCACTGAGGATCTCTGCTCTGCTGTCGTCGTAGTCCACGGAGGATCTCTGCTCTGTCGTCGAAGTCACAGCCAGCGCTAGTGTTCCCGCACATAGCGGGCTCGTTTAGGAGGGTCCGCTCCACGAGCCGAGAGGCTGATACATCAACTGACACGTAGTCCGAAGTTGATGTATCCAAAAGTTCCGTATCGACAACAGGATCTCAACGCAACAGACGGCGCGTCAATCGGACGCCCGGTCTGAGAGTTATTGGCATTTTCGTCCCAGGGGCCCGGTTGGTTTTTAGGGCAAAACCAACCCGACAATACTCCGCCTGTATCCGATCCTCGGGCGGAGCATGCCAAAAGATCCGTCTCACATAGAGGAAACTACCACAGCTGACGGTACGTCGATCGGACGTCCGTAGCTCAACTTATGAGCGTTTCCGCTCCGAGGGCCCGGTTGGTTTCGTGTACGAACCATCCCGGCCGAACCCAAAGTCTTCCGAAACCTTGAGTGTAATATACTGAAACGACCCTATCGATCCAAGGATCGCGTAGCCGCTAACGGTTCGTCAATCGGAGGTCCCAGGCCCAAGATATGGGCGAAAGACTGAAAAGGGCCCGAAACGGGGGTTCTGGGCCCGGGGCGACCCGGCCCGAACCCCCCTGGGGTCGGCCCGAACCGGGTCGGCCCGACCCGGCCCGAACCGGCTAGGCCGGGTCCGGTCCGGCCTGGGCGCGGCCTGGCCGACCGGACCGGCCGGCTCGGCTTCGGCCGAGCGGCCGAATAAACTGCCACGGGTTTGACCCGCGGCTTTGAGGGAAACGCGGCCCCGCGGGGGGCCGCCTGTCACGCGGACGCGGCCGGGCCGCCGCGTCCCTCCCCGGTTCCGCGCGGCCGCGGAACCGGCCGCCGCCGCCGCGGTTTCAGCCGCGGCGGATCTTCTCCACGGCGGCGCGCCGGGCGCCGCCGCCTCAGGTCGCCGGCGCCGCCTTGCCGGCGACCCGCGCCGCCGCCGCCTTCCGCGGGCCGCCGGAGTTGCTCCGGTGGCCCGTTTTGCCTCCCGTCTGCGCCGTTGCTCCTCCCGGGGGCCGATCTTCACTGCGGAATCAACAGATCGCCCCTGCCGCGCGGTTCATCGTCGTCCGCCATATCCGCACAATAAAAGAGATCGGCGGAGGGTTGCCGGGTCTTGTTCGTTAGACCCGCACCCTCCGCGTTAGTCATAAACAACGGGAGAAACAAGAAACGAACAATCAACAATTTTAAATAAATTTAAAATTGTTCCGTGATCGGTTCTTTATTTTAAAAGAAATAAAATCACGGGAAGGGAAAAATATTTCAAATCAACCCTTACCTTGTCGTCGTCGTCGGACGAGAGGTCGTCGCGGAAGAAGGAGATCGTCGCGTCGTTGCGGTATCTGGCGTCGCGTCGCCAATCTCCGGATCAAGATCAAACGGATTTAATTAATTTAAATCCGTTGATATCGAAATTTAAAAAGGGAGAACTTAAACGATCTGATTCTCACCTTAGTTGCCGAACGAGGATCGGCTGCGGAAGAAGAGGCGTCGCCGAAGAACGTCGCGGGTAAAGCTCGTCGACGTCGCAGATCTCGGTGTGCGTCGTCGAATTCCGGTCGCCGGCGTTCTTCGCGTTCTTCGCGTTCTTCGCGTTCTTCGCGTTCTTCGCGGGGAGATGAAGAACCAAAGATTCTCTCAAATCCTTTCAAAGGATTTTTAGGTTGGTCTTATTTTATAAACATGCCAAAAAACGCAAAAGCGTAAGTAACGACCCATCAGTTCGTTGAATTAATTCAACGAGCGAAACAGCCCATTTAATTCACGAAAGAAACATCCCAATTAAATGGTCTGTTAAGAATTAAAGAAAACGCGTCGGTTGACTTTTCAGTTACTTTGACGGGTTTTTGCGGGTGCGTTACTTAGCGAAAGAAACGGCGGGGCTCGTGCGGGTCCCACCGCACAAATATCCTACCAAGGGGTAGGATATTTCTGGATAGCATCCTATCCAGTTCAACTCAGCTCAAGCCGCCTTTAAGTGACTTCAAGTGGCTTCCAAGCAGCTTAAGTGAAATAAAATAAAGTTGTCGCACAAACTTTATTTTATTTCTGACTTAAAGCCGCAAAATTTAAAAACCACGTCTGAGCAAACGCAACTCCGGAAGAGGCATTTCTAAGCAAATACCGGCGCTGCGATTTCATCGGTGCCCTCAGAATTCGATTCCGGGCACCGGTTCAAAAGATAGAAAAACCCGCTCGTCCGTTCACTGAACGTACCCGAGCCAAACTTCGGAAATTGATTCCGGGCACACCGGGCCTCGGAATCAGGTGCCGTCTGAAGCTGCGCTCTTGTAAAATTCCAAAGAAAATTAAAAAAAATTTCCTTGAAATTTGCGGGTCTTTACTAGCTCGTCCCCCTTATAAAAGCCCTCACCTCTAACGCATTACACACACCTCTAAAGCCCCTTGTATCATCCAACCTCTAACTAAATAATCTCTCATGATCTCTATATTACATATATAAGCATTACCTTAGGTTGAAGGAACTTCATGAAATCCTTTTGGTTCATACCAAAGGGTTTTACCCGATTTAATGGTAATGTCTTCTCTTAAGTTCTTTTTATTTATTTTACTTCTCAAACCCCCTATAATCTCTTTATTACTTTCTTTTATAACAAAACATGTATAATATATATACTAGTTTGTTTTTATGAGAAGGATTTTAAATACACATACACCCGCCTCCATTTAATAGGTAAAGAACAAACTATTTCTGTGGATGGTGAACTACTGCCTCACAAATTGATGATTGTTCAATAATATTCTACCACCTATGATGGTGGAAATTGTGATGGAACTGTATTTATATGTCATATATATTATATTTTTATTGTCTCTATACTTCTTTTTTTCAGTTATATCATGCCTTTGTGGTTTCCATAATGGGTAAACGTGATAATTTAATTTGTGGATGTTCAGACTACCGCCCCCTCAAAGTAATATTACATGTTCACGCCATATGTTGAACATATAAATGATGAAGTTACTAAAATTATATAATCTATTTAACTAGAATTATAATATACCTATGTATCATTAAATTTTCATTCCATTAAATACGAAATTTAAATGAAAGTAGCGTGCATACGTACGTACGGATTACCATCTCAATGGACTGTGCATTTAATTTCATATCTCCAAATGTTATGTACTATTATAGATACATATATATACTTTATATATATGATATATATGTTATATAAATAATGAGTATCATTCTGGAGATAATGCAAATTTTGACCACATGGACAACATGTAAATATAAGAAGTTCATTTTTGACTCAAGTACAACATATCGACAAAATGACCGTTATTAACTTAAATGATTGTATAATGTTTATAACATATTTATATGTGATATTAAGGGAATAATAAACATGTAAAATTATCTTAAGTGATTATAAAATAACATTAATTTATTAATCAAGAGATTATGGAAAGAACAAGTCACGTCAGACAAAAGGTAAGGGACTTCATCATATTTACCTTTCATTGAGGCATATTTTGTTTTATACACGACTTTATTTTATATGGTGTATAAACCCCCCATTGATTTTTCATTTCATTCAAAGGGAATATTCATCTATGAAGAGTTTTACTAAATAACAAAAAGAATGATTCTTTTTAACGTACGTGGTGACCACGACCTTTCTGTCGCTGCAAGAATTATTTTATATGTGGCTTCCTTAACAAGTTGTAATGTTTTTTAAAATGAAGAAAAATACCATATAATATTTTTAGGTTTTTTGGTATTTAAAATGTTTTTGATAATGGATTTATTATATCAATATATTTAATTTATATATTGTGATGTGGAAATGTTATCTTTACTTTATGTTTGTTTTCTGTGTTGTTAATATCATATGGTTCCTGGACATTATTTATGTATATGGTTGTTCTATAATAAAATAAAGTATGGTGAGCCCGAGATCAATCTCCAATGCATTGGTTAACATGGCATAGGAAAATGGGAATGATTCTCCTAAGATATTTAGGTAATATACTATGATGGGTATTCCCAATGTAACTCCCTACGTAGTTGTGAAAGGTACAACGTATGTATGTTATGGATGACACAAGATACCTTAATGATTTTGGATTGCTATGTGTTATTCATTAATCTTTTGATTTCACAAGGTATGTTAAAAATCTTAAGTTATGTTTGTATTGAAGAAACTAATGTTCACTTTCTTTGTTTTATAACCCTTACTGAGATTTTTTTGCTCATCCCATGTTTTGAATTGTTTTTCAAAAGACATAAAGATGAATAGGGTCAAGGATGAGATCATGGAAAAGTCGTGATATCTACTACATGGAACTAGACATGACTAATTTTTTAAATAGTTTTTATTTATTGAAAAAATTGAAACTGAGTATAAGATTATAATTTGTAATTTTTGAGATGCAGTGTAATAGTTATGGAATAATTATCTAAAACATTGAACCTGAAAATATCATCAATGTGAATTATCCATTTAATTCAAGATTATGTATTGTTTTAAGGCTTGATACTTATAGTTGGTATCAGAAGTCAGTTTTGATAAACTTAGGAGTTAGGATATTGTTAAATTTATATCAAAAAATTAATTTTTGGTAAGATTGAAATTATATACAACTTACATATTACTATGTTGAATCGCCAAAGTTATTTTTATGTTCAGAATGATTTTCCACCAAGGAAACAGGGCAGCTATGATGGGACGCCATCAGGAAGAAGACAACCTTCCAAATAGGCAACCTGAGATGGTTGGAATAGGAACTGAACAGTACATTGCAGTGATATCTCATTTGGGATAGGCTATAAATGGTGGTGGTATCCATGTATGAGATTGTCCAGATCACCCATAGAGGACCATGTCAGTAGTAGAGCATTTCATAAGGCAACATCCCACATCATTCAGAGGATCATCTGACCCTATACTAGCTGAAGGGTTGATTAAAGCACTGGATGACATTTTTGAGGTCATTGGGTGCTCAAAACATCAAAAGATTAGTCTCATTGATTACCGTTTCGATGGTGATGTCGATCATTGGTGATCGATGGTGAAAAATATCAGGGGTAGTGAGGATATAGATTCTCTTAATTGGGAAAAATTGAAAGGAATGTTTCTTGCGAAATATTTTTCTAAGGTGGTTCATCTTAGGATGGGAAAAAAATTCTTGGAATTGAGGTAGGAAAATGCCTCCATGGATACTTATGAAGAAAAATTCACTTGGATGACAAGGTATTCTCAAAACATTATACAAGATCTTGATAGTAAAATAAATCATTTTTACTAATAATTAAAGAAAAAGATTTAGAGGTCTTTAGATTCTTGTGAGTTCAAAAGTTATAGAAAACTTTTTCGATCTGCTGAGAAGAGGAAATTGTGTTTTATGATAACCAGGATTTCTTTGACAAAAATAGAATAAGAGGTCAATGTGGAATAAGAAAAAGAAAATATCTTCAAAAAATTCTTATGGTAAGAAACATTAGTCTACAGTTTGTGAAACTTTTGGTAAAAGCATGTTGGGGAATGTTTTTTGAATTCTGGAAAGTGCTTCCATTGTGGTAAAATGGGACATAAGGCTGGTAATTGCACTGAAAAAGATCAGGGTAATGGTAAGACAAAATCTGATTTACAATCCGAAAATTTATTAAGTGAAATGAAATGGGTCTATTTGAACATGAGTGTCCAATGAAGAAATAAAATGAGATAAAGCATCCAGACTACTAGCAGAATGTGGTGGTGAAATCCTTTCCAACTATTTTAGCAGATGTTGGGCCATCGAATGAAGTAGTGTCAGGTACACTGTTTGTTTTTTCAGATTATGCCAACGTGTTGATTGATTTCGGATCAACACATTCATTCATTTATTGAGAATATTTCTACTAAGTTCTTAATTCCGTCTCACAATATGAATCATGAAATAATGATAAAAACAATGGGAGGAAATGTTTATACAAAAAAGAAATTATAATAACCTTCATGTCACTGTGAGCGGAATGAATCTACATGAATACCTTATTTTTTCATCTAGTAGAGTTTGATTTATTTTTTGTATAGATTGGATTTCCATTTATCAAGAGAAGATTGACTTCAGAGATAAATATATTTCCTTTTAGAAAGATTTTCAGTTTGTGTACAAGAATGAACCCTAACATTTGATAATATATTAGGAAGCTGAGATACTTTTAAAATATGAAAATGAATGTTACCATTCACATATTGTTGAAAACAAAGGAATTTTTCAGATTAATTATTTCCCACTGTTAAATGAGTATCCTGATGTTTTTCCTGTTATGTTTTCTGGTATAATACCTGATTGGGATGTTAAATTTACTATCGAATGAGTTCCTGATGCTATGAAATTCTCAAAACCCCCTTATCAAATGACTCAAATTGAACTTTTAGAGGTAACGAATCCATTTCAAAAGATATTGGATAAAGATTTCATTTAACCAAGCACATCACCATGGGGTGCCCCTGTCTCATTTGTTAAAAAGAAACATGGTTCAATGAGTCTTTTCTTTGATTATGGAGCATTTAATAACATCACTGTTATGAATAGGTATCCATTGCCTCATATCGGTAATTTGGTTGATCAGCTCTAGGGATCTCAGTATTTTTAGATGATTGAATTGATGTCGGGGTACCATAAGTTGATAGTAAAGGAAGAAAACATTCTGAAGACCGTGTTTCTTACTAGATATGACCATTTTGATTTTGTAGTTATGAATTTTGGGTTATTCAATGCATCTTCTGTATTCATGGATCTTATGAATAGAATTTTTTGTGAGTTTTTTGATAAGTTTGTGGTCATGTTTATTGATGAAATATTGGTTTATTTGAAATGTAAAGAAGAACTTAAAAGTCATTTAAGGGTTGTCTTGAAATCCTTACAAATGATTGGGAAATTCAGAATGTTTGAGTTTTGGGAAATGCAGATGCTTGCAGATCACTATCCAAGGCTCGAATGATATGCTTGCCTGGGAAATTCTTGGAGAGCGTACTCTATGGGGCCAGAGGATGTCTCAGTTTAGTGGGAGCAACACAGAGGTTTGTAGCAGCTATGTTTCTCCTCTTTGGTTGAAAATCCAGCCCCTGCTTCTGAACCAGAAACTCAGATCGCGATGGATAGTGGGAACAGGGGATATTATCTTCTGGCACAAGAATTGGGCAGGCTCTGTTCTCAAATTCCCAAGGTGCCCGGATCCTCTAATCACTTTTAAGGAAGTCAGGTGTCATCCTCGATTCACCATGGTGGTTCTGAACGAAGAAAATGATGCCATGTTGAATTCCATTTAGCTGAATGACGAGCGGGATAGATGCATGATTACTCCCTCCTATTTGGGTGCCTTCAATATGAGAGATTTCCGGAGGTCTCTGACCTATCAGCGTCTCCCGGATCACTGGAATGGAATAGCCTGGTGTCACAAGATTCCGATGAACTCAATTTCCTTACCTAGCATATCAGGAACCACGCCATCGCGATGGGCGAGAATATCAAAACATTAGGGATTAGCTTTCCCTCTAGATGCCATTGTTGTAGAGCGTGGAGGGAGGAGAGCATTCCACACTTGTTTTATGAGGGCGAATGGGCTCAAGCTGTGTGGTCATTTCTAGGAGGCTTCTTAGCTTCTTCTAGCCGAGATCAGGTTGAGTCTTCTTTCCGGGAGAGTTGGTTCAATGGCTCGTAAGGGAAGGAGAAGGATCGGTTGGCTCGAGCTGCAACCCTCAATGCGGGGTGTTGGTGTATCTGGAAAGACAGAAATCAAGCTCGGTTCGAAGGTGCAGTGCCCTCGGTAAGGTCCATTATTGGGCATATTCATTTCTTACTCCTGGACTTGATTTCGACCAACAAGGAATGGAAGGAGGCGGCTCCCTTCCCATGTATGCAGGGGTCGGTGTCACGTCCTCCTCTCTCATTCACTATATCTTTCGGTAAATTGATCAGATGGATTCCCCCTACCTCGAGCTATAAACTAAATACTGATGGGGCTTGTTCTAAAGGGGTGGTTTTGGGAGGGGTGTTGTGAGAGGAACAGGGGGAGGTGTGGTGTTGGACTTCTCTTCATCCTTCAGCATCGGTACCGCAATCTATGTTGAGGCCCAGGCCCTTCTCACTGGGCTTTCCGTATGAATCCAAGAGAATGTGGTCATTTCTGAGGTCACGGTGGATTCCTTGATTCTACATGATTCCTTGAAAGGTAATTGTTCAATACCTTATTCAATAGCCTATAGTGTCAGGAAATGCCTTGGGATTCTTCGACATAATATTCAAGTGTCCCACACCTGCTACGAGGGGAACAAGGTTGTCGATTTTTTGGCATCCGTGGCCGATCATAGGGCTACCAATAGTTGTCTTTTTCAGAATCATAGCATAAATTCAGAATGCGTTAACTTGATCAGAGGGTATGCCCTTGGTTTTCATTACTATAGACCCCCTAGTTTGTCTTTTTGTTTGTTTCACTCTTTAATAAAAATTAGATTTGGATGGATGGATGAGTTTTGGTGACAACAAATTTCTTTCCCCGGTCACATTGTTTAAAAAAATGACATAATTATTGATCCTTCTAAAACAAATGTTGTTGAATAATGTCCAAGTCCCACAAATATAACTAAGATCTGTAGGTTTCTTTCTTTATCAGGATATTACTAGAGGGTTTTTAAGAATCTTTCATGGTTATCTAGTACAATGACTAAGTTAACTCGAAAAGGTGTTAAGTTCATCTGGACAAAAGAATGTGATGATTGTTTCCAGGAATTGAAAAAGAGATTGGTGAATTGCTCCAGTTTTCTAACCACCTTCCGGAAATGGTGAGTTTTTTATCTACATTGATGCTTTATTGAAAGGACTTCGTAGTGTCTTTATGTATAATGGTCAGGTAATTGATAATGATTCATGTCCGTTGAAACCTCATGAGTTATATTACCTTACACATGATTTGGAATTAATTGTTGTTTTTTTTGCTTTAAAAATTTGGAGGCATCATCACTATAGAGTAAAATTTGAAATATATTTTGACCAAAAATGATTGATGTATATATTCACATAGATTTAATTAAAAATGATATATAAGAGATGGTTGGAATTATTCATGGATTATGATTGAACGATTCATTACTATGTGCGAAAAGAATATAATGTGGCTGATGCTTTGAGTAAAAAAAGTAATGATTCATTAACCTTGATACGTTTGAAATTAGATCCTTATGTTCATTGATTTGATGAACTTTGGAATAAAAGTTTTTGGGGTATGAAAATTCCTATTTTTTGTTTCATGTGTCAGTGAAATCATCTCTATTAGACATAATTAAGCATGAAAAGAAGGAAGACAATGAGTTTCACAAAAAGGTAGAGTTGGTTCATAAGGGTTTGTTGTCTTATTTTAACATTGATAATGATTGTGTTTTGAGGATTCAGATGAGATTATGTGTGCCTTGTGATTCACAGTTGAAGAATATTTTTATGTGAATTTCATAGTTTTTCAATTTCAGTTCTTCCCGATAGTACTATGATGTACCGAGATCTTCCGGATTATTACTGGTGGTATCGACTGAAAAGGGATATTTCTGATTTTATTGTGAAGTGTTTTACTTATCAACAGGTTAAAGCAGAGCGGTAGTTACTTAAATCGATGGTTCCTCCATTACTGGTGCCAGAGTTGAAATGAGAAAATATATCCATTTACTTTGTTGTAGGACTATGAAATACATCTCGGGGTAATAATGCAATTTTGGTTATTGTTGATTGATTGACTAAATCTACTCATTTCAATCCAATTTGAGATACTTTGTCTTTTGATCAACTTTCTCCGTTGTATGTTAAAGATATAGTCAGGTTCCATAGAGTTCCCCTCTCTATTGTATCTAATCGTGATCCCTAGTAAAATTATATCTTGTGGAAAGGCATTTCGAAGTCGTTGGTTAATGAATTAAATTTTAGTACATATTTTCATCATCAATTAGATGGGCAGTCAGAACGAACAATTCATACCGTGGAGGATATGTTACAAGCTTGCTCAATGGATTACTAGGGAAGTTGGGACCAAAATCTTTATTTTGTTGAATTTTCTTATAATAACAGTTTTCATTAAAGTATAAATATAGCTACATTTGAGGCATTATATGGGAAGTGGTGTCGCATTACAGCTTTTGGGATGAAGTATCTGACAGGATGTGGATGGGACCAGAATTGGTAGAACATATGGTAGAAAAAGTACAGTTGATTCAGATGCACATGAGAACAGCTCAAGGCATGCAGTAAAGTTATGCGGATAACTAGAGGAATGATCTTTTTTTAGGTAGGTGATCAGGTATTTCTAAAAGTTTCTCCATGGAAAAGTGTGATGCGTTTTGGTAAGAAGGGAATGTTGAGTCAAAGGTTCATTAGAACTTATGAAATCCTAGAGAAAGTTGGATCAGTTTCCTATATGATGACTTTACCTACAAGTTTATACCAGGTACACAATGTTTTTAATATTTCAATATTGAGAAATTATAATCCCGGTCCATCTCATGTTTTAATCCTAGAGGTAGTTCATTTGGAATAAAATATCACTTTTTGAGGAAAAAACAGTCTTGATTCTTAACCGAAAAGGGAAAGTGTTGCGGAATAAGGTAATTCATCATGTAATGGTTTTGTTGAAAAGCCATATTGTTGAAGAGGCAATGTGGAAATATGAAAATTCTATGAGGAATAAATACCCCCACATATTTGACAAGTGAATAAAAATTGTGAGGACACAATTTCTAAAAGGGGGGGGGAGGATGTAACATCCCAATTAAATAAAGAATAATAAATTTTCAAATTTATTAATTTTTATTAATTAAATATTTATTTTACTTTAATGGGGATGGTATGTTTGATGGTGTTCCCGATACACAACAACAGTTTTCCTTGAAATCTTACGTTACACACAACATTATGTTATATGGAAAAATAATATATTATTATTATTAATTTAAGTGGTAGATAATGCATAGATGTTTTTTTGGTGGGAATTAATAGGACTAACTACAGTATGATTATACATGTCTGTTAATTTTTTTTACATTTATCAAATAAAAATTAGAGGCTTCAAATTTGAATAAATCTAATTTTAAGCATAAATACTCAAAAATTCTTTAAAAAGTCAATTTACTTCCATTTAATGGAGAACACTCATTAAATCTGGTTTTGGTCACATATTATATGTTATATTTGAAAAAATAAAAATTTTATTTAGAACCGAGGCATCAAAATTTACATTAGGTAAATTGGTTTTTTTCTTAATAAAATTCATTTTTAATGAATAGTGAAAATTACTGTATTTTAATTCAAAATTTTCTTTTTAATATAATTTATTTATAGGGATAGATTTACTTTTTAATTGTTTATAAAGTTTAATTAGATTATATTCTTACCATTTAATCCAATGATGGTCATTGGAGGTAATTTCACAATGAAATTTGACATAAACAAGTGTCAATATTTTGATAGTTATTATTTCCTAAGAAGAAATTTTTTGTTTTAAAGAAGGGAATTAATTTTAAATTAATCAATTAAACTTATATGTTTTGAATTTGGTAAAATAGAAATAATTTTTTAATTCTAAATATCAAATATGTCTTAGGCTGAATTTGTTGTATTTTTCTGAAAACCATCACTTTTTGATGAATAGTGAAAACAATGAGTAGTAGTTAAAAAACCAACATTTTCATTTAAATGAACTTTTACAATTTCTATGAGTTGAATTTCGATAATACAACCTACATGGTTGTTATCAATAAGTAAAATTTGGTTAAATAAGATGAAAATAATTTCGGTGAATAGTAACTTTTGACTTTTACTTACAGCGGTTAAATGTAAATAGGGTAATTCAAGTTAAAAATAATATTATAATAATATAAAATCACCTTAACACTTGTTATAACCTTATTTTATTTGTTATGGATGACAAATAAAATCCTTGGGTGAGATATTTGGACTTGGAAAACCATTTGGGTAAGATAATGGCATTAATAACTTTTTATTTAAATTAAAAATAAAAATATATTAAACATGAATTGTTTTGATAAAACAATATTAATGTGGGGTTATAAAATTGATATATTTGACTATAAATATTCATTAGAAATCTAAAAATATTTCCTAAATCATGGTATTTTATTTATAATTTTTATACATCAAATAAATAAAATTATTTATGACACAATCATGATGTTGTATTTACCTCATTAATGAATGATTTAAATAAATAAGATCATAGAATTTAAAGAAATATCTAAAAAATGTCCAATTCTTATTGGATGATTTTATTTCCAAATAGATTCATCTTTTCTTCGACATTAATAAGTTTATGACCTTTTGAAACAGAAAATCATTATATAATAATATAATATTTTCAAACATTCCTAAATAAACCCTCCTCCCACTTATAAGAAGCCCTCACCTCTAACCCAATAATAACTCCTCTCAAGCCCCTTCGATCATCCAAAAAATTCCCAAATAATCTCTTAGTATCCCTCTATTACACATATAATCCTTATCTTAGGCATAAGGAACTTGAAGAAATCATTTTGGTTCAAAACAAAGGGAGTTACCCGATTTAAAGGCAACATCTTCTCTTAAGTTCTTTTAATTTATTTTACTTCTCCAATACCCTAAATTATTTTTATTCCTTTATTTTATAACAACAACAGTATCCTAAATATACTAGGTTTTCCTTATGAGAATTATTCTAACAACACTTACACTCAAACGCATCTAATGTGTAAAGAATATACTATTTCTCTTGACTCTGAACTACTGCCTCACGAAATGATGATTGTTAAGTTATCTCTTACCACCACTTATGGTGGCCATTATGATGGAAATGTATTTATATGTGATATATATTATATTTATATTATCAATATACTTCTGTATTTTTCATTTTTATCTTACCCTTAGGGTTTCCATAATTTGTAAACACGATAATTTCTATTTGAGGAAATGCGGACTACCGCCCCCTCAATGTGATATGACTCGTTCATTCCAGGCATGTAACATATAAGGGATGGAGTTGCTGAAATTATATATTATATTATATAATAATTATAATATACCTATGTATAATTAATTTTTCATTCCATTAAATATGAAATATAACTGAAAGTAGCATTTATTCATATGCATGGCTTACCGTCTGCATGAACGGTGCATTTAATTTCTTATCTCCAAATTTTATGTACTGTTATAAATATATATATATAATGGATATATATTATATATATTATATATAAATCATGAATATCCTTCTGATGATAATGAACTTTTGACCACATGGACAACTTGTAAATATAAGAAGTTCATTTTTTACTCAACTACCAAATATCGATAGAATGACCATTATTAACATAATTGATTATATAATGTATATAACATGGTAATACGTGAAATAAAAGGAATAATAAACATGAAAATGTTCTTAAATATGTAAAAATTAACTTTATTTTATTATTCAGGAGATTAAATAATGAACGAGTAAAGTCTGACACGTTGTAAGGGACTTCGTCTCAATCACCTTTCCTTGAGGCATATTTTTTTATTCACAAATTTCTCTATATGTTGTATAAAACCCATTGAAATTTCATTTCATTCAAAGGGAATATTTTTATACGATGTTTTTTACTAAATGATAAAAAAAATTTCTTTTTAACATATGTAGTGAAAACAACCTTTCCGCCGCTGCGAGCATTATTTGATCTTTGGCTTCTTTATCAAGATGTAATGTTTTTTTAAAATGTAAAATAAATACCCTATAATATTTTTTTTGTATTTTGGTATTTAAAATGGTTTTTTAATGGAATGATTATGTCAATATATTTAAATTATATATTGTGAGGTGGAAACTTTATCTTTCTTTTATGTTCATTTTATGTGTTCTAAATATGTTATAGTTCTTGGGAATTTTTTATGTATATGGGTGGTTTCGTGATAAACCGAGGGAGGGTGAGCCTGATATAGCTCTAAAATGCATTGAGTAATGTGGTGGAGGTAAATATGAATGTTTCTCCTAAGATACTCAAGAAATATATAGTGATGGGTTTTCCAAATGTAACATCCTACATTGCTATGAAAGCTACAACGTAAGTATATTATGGATTCCACAAGGTACCCTTATGATTTGTGATTACTATGTGTTACTCATAAATCATATGGTTTCATGAGTTATGTTAATGATATTTTTTTAATTATGTATTGATGAAACTAATGTTATATTTCTTTTTTTTACATCCCTTACTGATCTTTTTATATTCATCCCTTGTTTACAAATGTTTTCCATATGACATAAAGATGAATAGGGTCAAGGATGGGATCTAGGAAAAGTCATGAAATCTAAAACTTGTAAATTTACATGGATCCTTTTTCTTTTGAAGAGTTTTTATTTTATTTAAAAAATGGAAACTGGGTAGAAGTGTCTACTTTGTAATTATTGAGATGTAATGTAATATTTATGGCCTAATTATCTAAAACTCTAATCATAAAAAGATCCTCAATGTTAATTATACATTTAATTCACAAAAATGTAAAGTTTTAAGATTGTGTCCTTATACCCACCCTTTTATATTTGAATAACATTCTAACAGTTTCACATCACCACATCAACGATAATATGTTGAGTTAGTAGTGAAAACTACCAAATTTAGAATGATCACATCTCAAGCCTAGAGTTCTTCCCTTATAGAATTTTGTGGGAATGTACATCTGAAAAATCATGTTAATATTCCTATTTTTGAAATTGATATCATATTGGGAATGAACATGATCTATAAATATGAATCTCATATAAAATATTCATTAAATGAACTTATATTCAACATTCTAAATCAATCTATTATAGTCTTCCAGTGTGAGGTTAAACATGAACTCCAAATAGAAATTACATCTATCGTATATATTTTCTACTTATTAATATGGGATAATTATCTCTTATGGTTAGGTAAAAACTAATATTAAAAATATTTCAATTATAATTGAGTTCTTTTATGTCATTCCATAATTGTTTCATATCCTTCCGTTGAATTATGAAGTATATTCTTCTTTAGTAATCATATGTGTAGCTACACCTATTTCAGAGGCTCTCTACAAAATATCCTCAATTATGTTTTAGGAATTGAACAAAAAACTCAAGGAAAATTTAAATAATGGGTTCATTCGGTCTAGTATATCTCCATGGGGTGCACCTATTCATTTTGTTAATAAGAAAGATGATCCAATGTATTATTTCATTAATTATTCAAAAACTAAAAAAATAACTATCAATAATAAGTATCATTTAATGCATATCTATGATCATTTTGATCAATCACAAGGTGCTAAATATTTTTCCATGATTGATCATTAATCATGATATTATCGTATAATGGTCAAAAGAAGTGTATACCTAAGATAGAATTTCATACAAGGTATAGTAATTATAAATTTATAGTAATTGAATTGGTACATACTGTTTCTTTTGTTATCGTCATAGATATAAAAAATAATTTATTTATAGATTACTAGGATTAGTTTTTATTTTTCTTTATTGATGACATTATTATTTATCCAAATAGTAAAAAATAACATTAATAACTTTTGATAATTATCCTATTAACCTATAGGAAGGAGAATTTATATACCAAATTTACTAAGTGTGAATTTTGACTATAAAAAGTCTCAATTTTGGGTCATATAACTTCATGTGAGGGAATATTTTCAGATCATTCTAAGATGATTGTTATTTTGTAATTTATTAGACTAACCATGGTAACCATGATCCATTGTTTTATTTGTCTTGATGTAAACATCCAATTTTTTGTTAGACATTTCTCATGACAATATAATCCACCCACCATGTTGACTAATAAGGAGAATAATTTTTTAGGATAGATTGATGTGATGATAATTTCATGGAACCAAAGAGGTGGTTGGTCAGTTAACCTATTCTTATAGTACCCTATAGTGGAAACATATATTCGATATATAGTGATGCATCAGTGAAGGTTTTGGGATATATCCTCATGTATGATGATATTGTGATAGCTTATTCCCCCTATCCATTTAAAATTAATTATTATAATTAATTGACTCGTGATTTGGATATGATGGGGATAATTTTAGCATTGAAGATATGAAGGAATTATATGTATGGTGAAAGGTGTGATATATATACTGATCATTGAATCAAAAATTGTATATTGAAATAGAAAGTGTTGAATGTGATCCAAATATTCTGGTTGCAATTCGTAAAATATTATGGCCTCTTAATAAATTACCATCATAGGAATGAAAATAAGGTGGTTGATTATCTAAGTAGGATATATCAAGAAAGTTTTTCTATAATAAGGATAATAAGAGATCCTATATTTATCATTTTTTTGGAAGTTAGATATTGAAATATAGTGGAAACAGGACAAATATTATATTTCATAGATGAATATAAACCCATCAATATATTATCTTAATGAGAATAAACATAAGGAAAATACATAATTTCATAAGAATGTTAGATTTTTTCATGAGATCAACCATGATCCTACTTGAATGATAAGTTTCAAGACCCTATTATCATTCTAGTTAATATAAGAGTCAAAGATGTAGTAATTGGATGAAGATCATAGTTCATCATTATCTAATCATCTTATTAGTAACAATATGTATAGATATTTGAAATAATATTTCTGGTGTAATAACATAAAAATTTATACTTCAATTTATATAGCTCGATGCTTGGTGTGTTAGTAAGTTAGTGGTGAGAGAAAAAGTCTAAGGTTATAACATTCTGAGATTTTGTGAAATAATTTTTTCTTATAATTTTAATATTTTATATATTTTGTGTCACAAATAACATTAATTTTATCTTTTTTTACATGAAAAAATAATTTTATCTTGTGTTACACGAAACACAGATTTTATCTTTCATTACACACAACACAGATTTTAAACAAAATGGGACATACTATTAGAATATTATAATTTAATCTAATACTTATATCCACATTGTTAGAATGGTGAGTATAAATAGGATTAATTTAATTAATAAAATCTATTTATTGTACATGTATATAAAATTAGTTCTTTGATGACCACATAATTAGAAATGAATGTAAAAAAATTTAAAATAAAGGAAATATTTTCCTGAAAAAACTATTTTTTATGCTCATAAATCATGTTTAACAAAAATCACATAAACCAATAAATTTGATATAATTATATTAATGATATATATATATGTATAATATTTAATAAAATTATTCACATTCAACTTATGTGTTTTCTGGAAAATTGATAATAATTAATCCAATTTGATGCTTACAAACTAAATTTTTCTAAATATTAATTTTGTCGTATTTTATAATGTATTTTAAAATAAAATTTTTAAACTTATAAGTAAATTATTTTAACTAATTTACATAATTTTTGAAATCATCATGAAAAAAATATCTTCGATTAATTTTTTTCAATTTCTTTAAAATATTATTTTTATTGAATAGTGGAAATAATTTTTTTATTAAAAAAGAATTTTCATTAAATTAAATTATTAGATAAATTTTATTTTAATAAATATTTAAATGAAAAATTATTTCAATTATATATATATATTAATCAAATTTATTTCATTTTAATAAATATCATATTTAATTTTGAAATAAAAACTATTTAAATAGTTGAAATGTTTCACATCGGAAAACAGATTTTTCATCGCATCTATGAGATTAATTCTAAGCTAAAATATCCCACATCTATGAAAAAAATTAGTAAAAATGGATTAAATTTTTTAAATTATAAAAATTTCTATTTTCTAAAAAATTCAACTTAATTTTTAAACACTATGAATTGTAAAGGAAGTAAAAAATTTAAATATTGTGGTTATTGTGAAAATGGGTTAACTCAAGGATACAATAATTGAAAGTTGTAAAATGACCTATAAAATTTTCCAAACCCATTTAATTTATTTATGTATACATTAAAACCTAAATTTTTATATAATGGCTCATTTTGGATCCTTAGGGAATGTGAAAAATGTGGCGACACCATTTTCTTTTCAAAAACTACAAGTATGCCACTCACCTCACTTCAAAAAGAACAGCCCTCTTCTCTCCTATTAACATATCCAAAACCATTTTTTCAAATAGTAGCTTCCAAGATAAAATATTTAATTCTATGCTCTCATTCTAGAAGAATTATTCTGGTTATAAATATATCCTAATAATCAGTTGGGTGGAAAAAAAGAAGTTTATTGAAGAAGATGTAATGTACCTAACCGAGCGTTCTGTTTTATTCATTCATATACATGATTAAATTATTATTAAAACATAATGATATAACAAACAATGTATATTACCTATACATTTATGTTATTATTTTAATGTAATAAACTAAATCATTCTCATATATCATCGAATTGTATAACAAATCACCATTCTTATGTAAGACAGACAACCACCTTACGAATTGATGTTATTCGTTTTCTATCACAAACTCTCACAATGGATATAATAATTTGTCTCATTTTTATATATGATATTTGTGATATTATTAGAATAATGAAATAATAATAAAATTTATACCTTCTAATTTCTTACCCTGTTTGTAAAATAATAACGTTGCTCATGTGTATGGCAGACCAACGACTCACGAACCGATAAGAGGTGTTTTTAATTTTTGTTTTACTTATATATTAATAATGATATATTATGTGAATATATATTTTATTTTTAAAATAATTAAACTTATATAATTATTATAATCCATATACCTTCTTAATGCGTAGGCATGGCCTACCATCTCAATGAAAGATGTAATTAATTTTCAATCTTGAACTTTTATGGATTAGGATAAATACTCATATAGTGAATATATATGATATTTATATAAAATTTAACATTATAGATATTATGTAACCATGATAAAAATAAGTGTGTCTAAAAATAAAAAATAAAATGTAACACAAAAAAATCAGTTATTTCTAGAAAGATGATTTATCATGGAATTGTTAATTGACATGTGATAAAATATTATAATTAAAAAATATATGGTTTGATATATAAAAGTATGATATTATAATAAATTTATAATAAACATATATTTATTATTTAAATGGTTTTAATGTGTATAAATTAATTACAGATTTACGGTAAAAGATTTATATCTTAGATTTCACTTTTGTAAGAGACATTCCATATTCATCATTTATTTTTTTATGTGGTTTATATACATCCCAAGAATTTATTACTCTGATAATTATTTAGAAATTAATTTCTATTTACATATCCATTTTAGGATTAATCTTTCAAGGGCGTATGGTTTCAATTTTACCAATATAGTTCGCGATTTGTGTCTCAATTAGTCTACTTTGGGACATAAGTTTTGTGAAGCACATATCTCATTTTATAAGGTTTATATACATATCCATTTGACATGTAATATTATTAATTTATTTATTATAATGATATTTTCTCTTTTATATAATTTTATTATTTCATTTTTCTGACAATTCAATGTTAAAAAAGTGGAAATGATTTCAGAATACAATCTAATCGGTTATTGGGATTGTCTTTGTTCGTGCATCCAATAAACAATTATTATGATCCATATCTCAAAATACTCTTTAATTTTATTTTCCTATTTTTATTTCATAGGAATAATTTTATCAATTAATTTTTCTCTCTTTATATACAAAACACTTCAAAAAAACATTTTTTAAAAACCTAAAATTATTTATCTCTTCTGTCGAAAACCCATGTTTGTACAAATCCATTTTTTCTTAAAATAATTCAAAAAATATTTTAATGTTAATATGTAATTATATAAATTTATTTTTTCATTTTTCTTAATTTATATAAGTTATGTTAATATTAATTTTCATATTACATTCAAAACAAGGCCCATTAGGATTTTATGGAAAATATAAATGGAACCTATGTTTTAACATGTACTAAATTTCCTTCTATCATAACAACTCAAAATTTTAATGAATATTTAAAAAAATTAAATTTTAATTTTAAAAGAATATTATTTTTAATATTTTTTATATTAAAATATATTTTTTCCAAAGTGGAATAGATAATTTCCTCAATTAATTTTTTGAATTACTTTTAAATCTTTCTTTATATGTTTTGAAGGTTATTTTCGAAGAAAATGAATTGAAAAAAATATTTTATATATTTATTGTTTTAAAAAGAATATTTTTTCTGAAATTTTATTTCCTCCAGAAAATTTTCATGTGATATTTATCAAAAAATAATTATTTTAATCCAAAATTACATCCTTTTGTGTTACTTATTCTTTAATGGGGATATGTTCTAAGGATACCTTTTTATATTATTTCCCTTAATGGTATATGATTTTGATTAGATGATATTTAATAAATCTAATTTTTTCCATGAGTATTTCAATTATGAAGTGATGAAATTATCATGATAACCATTTTATTTTGTATATTATAGAATAATGAAATGTTTATGGAATCTGACCCATTTTCACGGGTTACGATTTGATGAATGTTTTGTGATATTTTGGAACACGTATATATGGATATTGTTATGGGTGGAACATATATCTCCCTCTAATGCATTGGAGAAATACAAATAACTCATGAGATAAGATCAATATATTCACCTGATTACTTGTTCATAATATAATGTTTGAACCTAATGGCATGTTCATAATTTCATAATTGAAAAATATTACATGTTCATAGTGTTAATAATGGATCGATATTTCATGTCTTTAGGATTTGAAAGACATATTTATATCTCAATAGATATTCCTAATGTTATGTCTATGAATATTTTCATGTATATCTCTATGGAAAATTCTAACGATAATTATAAGTATAGAAAATATCCTGGAATTATGATGAAGGAAAGAGAAAAAAGCTTCAAAAACATTACATCTATGTTTGTATACTACGAGTAAATGTTGCTCTATAATAGTTGTACCTAGAGGTAATAACTCTATAAATGGTACATTATGTTGGAATCAATCATCACTAGGTGCATGATAATGGGACTTACTATACACATGGCTTGAAACTCTCTGATATATTCTATGGGAATTCATATACTCATTATGAACAATCAAGAGGTATTTGGATAATAACCTAGGATAAACCTATGTAATCATAGATTTAAAACAAGGTGTTTTGATTTAGACCTCCAAAAAGTGATTTTTAAAGATTATGTGGTTTCTGACTATGATTATTATTTCTTACACGATGTATTTTGTTTCAGCCAATGGAAGGATCCATAAGTAACAAGGTTCACATTAAACATAATAGAAAATGTGTTTCTAATAAATTAAATGGTGTGATTACTAGAGTGAAGGATATTTTGATTATGTATAATTAGTTCTCAAAATATATATTTAAAAATGTTCACCTTAAAACCTCTTATACTCATCAAAGAAGAGAATGATTGAATTTGATGAGATCTCTAGTCATGGAGACCATTGAGGAAAGAAGAATCAACTTACAATATGTAATGAATGTCGGAAGAAGTTCTCACAGTAATGTCATAATGAAATAAAATGATGTTTTATGTTTGGAGAATAAATATACAGAGTAAGTGTTTGCAGAGGAAAAATGAAAAGATTAGTTAATGCAATGGATGATAATAATGGTTTCTCTAAGGTATCATCAATTGTTGAAAGGTATTAAGGTAGAATGTATGTGAATTATACAAATCAATATCCCAGGTGGGGAGCTCATAAAGATATTTAGTAATGGGGTACGAGTGGTGGTTATACTACTCATGATGAAGAGACAAGGAATGAATATGATAGTTATTGTTTCATCTAACTGTACTGTTTATGTTAACTCTGTGAATCAAGATTAAATTTAGTTTAATTAATATTAATAAATGATTCATATTTCGTATTTTAGGAAATAGGTATTAAGTAATAATAATATTAATCCTAGTTAATGGTTAAATAATGAAGTGGACTTACTGATGTTTTTATGTATTATAATTCATGATTGATGAAATATATAAGGGTTGTTCAGTGTAAGTTCATTAAGTAATTGAATGAATATGCTGAATGGTGTTGATGAAATAGAAAATTTATTTAATATAAAAGTGATATTTTATATAAAACACATAATAAAATCAAGATAACCATTAATATGTTGTAGATATTGAGATAACGGTGTAGGGATAAATAGATTATTGATACGAATAAAATAAGTTTGATTGTATTAATGACATTGAACTAATTAATGATTTTTGGAAAAGTGTTTTATGTTATCATCTATGGAGTTTACAAAACTAGTTTATTTATTGAAAAAAACATCTCTCAGGTTAACGATGTGTTAAAAATATCTCTCTTAAGATTTTACATACCTGGTCTATCACACGTACGAAACTCAAAGGTTGTACGGTTGAAGCATGATCTTTCTTATAAGGATCAACTAGTAGAGATTATTGATCATATAGATAAATTTCATCGAAACAACTCCAATAATTTTATCAATGTTTTTTGTTGAAGAAACAAGCTTGAGTGTGACACCCGATGATTTCATAGTGTGTTACTTTTTCAAAATAATTCAATAACTTACACTACACACAACACCGAGTTCAAGGGCACCATGACTTACCAAACAAGCTGTTCAAAAGTGGTTATGAATAGTATTAAATAAATTTTGAAAATTATATAATCCTTATAATTTTAGAATCCATATTATTAGTTTCTTAGACATAATGTAAGATAAAATTCATTTTTCGAGACAAAAGAAGTAATTTTAAAAAATGCACTTTTACCAAATTTTAATAGTGCACCCTTTTAAATCCAATATTTTAAACTATTATATATTCAATTTGACTAAATAAATTTATTATTTAGAATGGGTACATCAAAAATTTACAATGTAACACCCCATGCTTCCACGATACACTTCTGTTTGAATAATACAGCAGCGTGTGTTGTACGCAACTTCGAGTTCTAACACACACTACAACCAATCAAACTAGCTGTTATGAATAGTAATACCAACCATTTGAAATTTTATAAATTTTATTTCTCAAAATGGAATTCATTTTTGGATTCGAAATATCTAATTTATCCTATGGTGAAATTTTGGTACTTTTCTGATAACTTTTATATTTTGATGAATAGTGAAAATTAATAAATTTTAATTAAAACACAATTTTTAATCAAAATATTTAATAGTGATAAATTATGAATTTGAGTGGTTTTAAAGTATATTTACAATATATTTTTACAATTTAATAAAATTTTGGTAATTGGACATAATTTCGAAATTAAACCAGACATAAACAAGTATCAATCTTTTGATAGTTATTATATCTTAAAAACCCACTTTTTGTTTTGACAGCGGGAATTAATTTTAAATTAATTTATGCCACTTCTGTGTTTTGAATTTGGAAAAATGGATTCCATATTTGGAATCAGGATTTCCAAATTGTGTAAATGGTTAAATTTTATTTTTAGACATTATGAATAATTACTTCGGTAAATATTTTATTTACCATGGTTAAAGGGTAAATCCGGTAAACAAGGGCTAAAAAATAATATTATAATAATAATAAATTACCCTAAAACATGCCCTAACCTTATTGGTGGATACATGTCCGACCATGGGAATATTTTGGTCGATTGTGGGACCCCATGGACCCACTTGTAGGTGATAGGGACACTTTATATTTATTAAGTTAAAGTAAGTTCAAAAATGACATAAGATTATATCTTTTAGAAAATCAATTTTTACATAAGGTTATATATTTTATATTTTCGATTATAAATAATGATTATAAAGATAAAAATATTTCCTAAATAATGGTATTTTATTTATAATATTTAGACATGGAAAAGGTAAAAATATATAAGACACAATAATGATGGAGTATTTTCCTTATTAATTAGAGAATGAAATAATTGATATGATAAATGTTAAAATAAATATAATATGAAAGTTTTGATGACATAAACGAATTTTATTGGTTAATATGACATTTTAGGATAGCTAAAATGAATTTTTTTTCTAATTAATAAAGTTTCTAAGACTGTAAAAAAATCAATTATTGAGTAGTTTCAAAATTGACATAAATGAGTTTTTAAAACAAAAATTATATTATTCATTTATATTCTATTCCAAAAAAAATCTATGGTTTGGCCAAGAGACTTATATCATGATAGGTTTATTATTGATGGGCCACATTGGGGTCTCTTGGAGGTATATAGTATGTTTATTAACTATATAATATAAAAATACCAAGTGACATGGTAAGTGTCAAACTAATTAACTAAAAGTTAAAACTAAAAGATAAGGTTATTATAATGACCCAAACCTGTCTAAATTCTATTGTTTGAGTGGTTTGAGACCCATCCACACCTTAAAATTTTAATAATCCACTTTTGAGACATTATAAACTGAATTTGAATTTATTATAAAATAATATTTCTATAGTTTCCTAAAGAGCCCCTCCTCCCCGTTATAAAAGGACACCACTTGTAACCAATTCCTTACACCTCTCAAGCCTTTTGGATCATCAAACCTATGCCCAATTAAGCACCCTACATCCCTATACTACACATAGAATCCTTACCTTAGGCAGAAGGCACCTCAAGAGTCCTTTATTGATCAAAACAAAGGGGGTTACCCAAATTAAAGGTAACGATTTCTCTTAGCTTATTTTCTTTTATTTTACATCTCAAACCCCTAAACTCATCTTATTATTTTCTTTTGTAACAAAAAAGTATGATAAATATACTAGGATATTTTAATTTGAATTATTAGAACTACACTTACACACACATCCATATAATGGGTTAAGAACATAATGTTTCTGTGGATGGCAACCAAATGCCTCACGAAGCGATGATTGTTCAATTATCTCCTACCACATCTCATGGTGTCCATTAGGATGGAACTATAATTAAATATGATATTAATGATATTCATTTTATATATAATATTCTTTAATTCCATTTTATTTCATAAAATTATTCGTTTCATGTTGTATATATATACGATAATTTCATTTGAGGAAGTACGGACTACCTTCCCCTCAATGTGATATGACTCGTTCATACCATACATGGAACGTATAAATGAGTATGTTAATGAAATTAAGTAAAACATATACGATATTCTATTATACTAGAATAATTATATAACTTTTTATAATTTTTTTATTCCTTTTAAAATGAAAACTGAAATAGAAGTAGTGTTCATGCGTACTTACGGATTACCGTCTCCATGAACGCGATGAGATTCATTTACCCATCATATCCATTCAAGAATAATTATCGTTTGATTATTAAAAGTAATTTTTAAGGACTTTATATCATTATGGATATGAATAAGATACAACCTATCTATAACAAACATGACTTACGTAACAAAACATATAAAGGAAAACGAATCAGTTAACACCCGAAACGACGATAATACAAAAATATTATTAACAAAGAAATATTAAAAGATCATAAATGATATCATATTTATGTATATGATTCTTGTATAATTTAATAACAATGATTTAATTATTATACAATATGATAATCTACCCTCGACCATGGAAAAGTATAAGGTAAGGGGTTTTTATCACACTCTTTATTCCAGTGAGATTCATGTCATATTGCCACTATTACCTTTTATGTGGTGTATGTACAGCCCGTAATTGTATTCTTAGTGTAATAAACTTTAATTTATGTGTATTTAAATATTAATTGTATGCTACCTCTTTCATGGGGTGTATGTTTCGTAAGTTACCAAATTGGTAAGTGTTAATTTCACAATCTCTTTATTATCCGAGATTATTTTTACGTAAGTATCTACTAGGACATATTTATTATCCATGTCCATGTTTTATGAAAGTGTTTTAAAAGGTATTATATTAAGGGAGAATTTAATAAAACATAAATTCAAATGTTTTAAATATTTATTCTTTTAAACCTTTCTCATTTATGTCCGTGTCTTCAAAATGGGTTTTAAGGATTTATTTATATGGGCATGAATGTTTTTAAAATGTTAATTCCTTTCAAAAGTTTCTTTGTGGTATAATAAACATTGATTCAAAATTGTATTTAAATGAATTCGTTTCCAAATTGTGTGAATTTTAAATGTTTTCATGAAAAGGGGTATTTTTCTCAAAGAGTTTTACAAATCATTTTCATCAACGTCAAAATCCTTTAATGGATTTTAAACTTGTTTTGAAGTTGATTTAGTATGAAACAAAACTTCCACATTGTATTGATGGTTTTTTGATATGTTTGTCTGTGGATGTGTTATTTTTATACCATTCATGGTTTATGGAGAAAGAATTTGCATTTATTTTCCTTGTTCTAATACGAATGTTTATGTTATGTTTAAACCTGTTCATATGAGAAATACATTGGACTTAATATGTGATGGGTGGAGCCCACTATAGCTCCTCGATGCATCGGTAGGTCTCATGAGACAAACTAGTTTCTTGGCACAAGGCCTTGACAATATCTTATTTGTAGTCTTTGCAGGAGGCCTTGGCTACGTGGTGATGATAGTCTGGAATTATGCATTCTGTCATAATAAAAGTGGTTATTGATATTGCATGTGATTATTCGACTAGTAGAATGTCCGTGTGAATATGTAAACAGAATCATTTCACTTTACCTTTTCAATATTATGATGAAGTTCAACTTTAAAAGTCTTTTGTATTAGTTATACATTTCATTAAATGTTTATGTTTATTTATGAAAGATTCCCTTATATTGTTACCCTTACTGAGCATTTGAGCTCACCCCTTTCAATGTTTTATTTTTCCCAGGATGTGAAGAAGTAATTTACGAATTTCCTACAGGGAAAGTATGTGGGGATATGAGTGTGAACTATGGAGACTATGTTATTGTAGTTTTCATTTTTATGATGTAATGTAACTTTATGAATATATCTAGTGTTTCCAAGACTGCTAAACTGATCGGTCCATCAGGATGTGATTCCTTGTAATCATGCAAATGTTATGTAATAATGCATCGACTCTGGGTAACTGGGGTAGGGGTATTACATTGATTATTTAATCTATGATTATTAGGATGTAATGATAAAAAATTATCTTCATTTGAATATACGGCGGGGATGAATTTTGAGGGTGAATTTCAATTTATGGGGGATTAATATAACACTCCAGTATTTTGTGAAAAAAAATGAAAATAAAATTAATCATTTTGATATTTTAGTTTATAAGCAACACAGATTTTAGGATTAATTAAATGAAATAATGGGTTTACCATTCATTGCATGCAATACCGAGATTAGTATGTATTATATGCATCATCGAGTTTAAACAAAATAATACATCCTATTTATATATTATTATTTAATACGATAGTTATCACCTAACTATTCAAATAGTGGGAATGAATATGATTAACTAAATTATAAAAATATATGGTTTACACATGTATATAAAATAAATTTTATTGTGACCAATTAATTATAAATAAAAATAAAAACAATTTTAAAACATATGAATCTTTTTCTAGAAAATTCCTTTTTATGCACACAAAATGAATTTTACCATAATAAATTAATAAAATAGAATTCATTGAGAGCTATTAATGATATATATATATATATATATATATATATATTCAAAAAAATTAAGAGTCATCTATTTTTTTTAGACAAGATATAAGAATAAATCTAATTTTATGCTAACAACATTTTATTTCTCAAAAACAGATATTGTGTCTAATTATTAACAATAATTTCATAATTAATTTTCAAAAATTATAAATTATTTATTTGATAAAATTAAATTAATTCTTTAAAACATCATTTAGTAATTAATTTGGAGTTATAATTTGATATTTTTTTGAAAAGATGAAATTTTAGTGAATAATGAAAATTATCAGTTTTTATTATAGAACATCATTTTTATTCAAATAATTTAAAATATAAATTTTATTTTTAAACATTTTAAAAATGTAAAATTATTAAAATTATATACCATTTAATACAATTTATTTCATTAAGGTTGATTTCATATTTAATTTTTATATAATAACATTTTACACATTGGAACATTTAACTTCGGAAAACAACTTTTCTATCACATGTAATGGTTAAATTTTTAATTATAGTTTTCCAATTCTATAATTGTATTTTAAAAAAATGTTTTAATTATTATAAATGATAAAAAAATTATTTTATAATATGATCCACTTTATTTTTACCATTACGAATAGTAAAACCTGTAAAAAAATTAATTGTCTTAGTTAAAGTTAAAATTGGTTTACCTAAGTTTAAAGCAAATGGTTAAGGTATAATGAACTATAAACTAGTGAAAAATCCATTTTATGGACATATATAGACATTATATCCTTTGTATTAATAATAGAAAATTTTTACCCTTATGAAATGTTAAAAACATGGCCGCACTATTTTCTTTTCAATAATTACAATTATCCCACTAACCTCACTTATAAAAGACAACCACCTCTCCTCCCCAATTCACAGTTAAAAGCCCATTTTTTGACCAATCCCAAGCCAAATAAATTCCTCAATTCTATAATATCTTCATAGATGGCTTATTTTTTTCTTAAAGACATCCTATGAATCATTTGAGGTGTATACCAAAAGAAGTTATTTGAATAAGAGGAATCATCCCAAATCGAGCACTTTATTTTATTTCTATCTCCACCTCCTTAAATACTAATTAAATAATTATGATAAAATAATTTCAATATCCAAAAATATAATTTTTTTTATTACGTTTATTTAGTAACCTAAATAATTCTCCTCTTCTATCAAATGATATACTAAAACATTATTCATGTGTAGGACGGACTACCACATCGTGAACCGATGTTATTCATTTTCCATCACCACCTCTTATGGATGGATATAATGATGTATTTAATTTTTATATATGATATATATGATATTATTATAAATATGTAATTATAATAAAACATATTTCTTCTTATATCAAAACCCATTCAGAAATCAATAACATTACTCGTATGTATGACGGACTACCACATCACAAATTCATGTGATGTGTTTATCATTTTTTATTTTCTTGTATAATAATAATTACAGATTAAATTAATATATATAGTATATTTAAAATAATTATACTTATATATTTATCATATCACTTATACCTTCTTAATTTCTATTCTGTGAGAGATATGATAATATTGTTCTTGTATACAGTGGACTACCGCATCACAAGGTGATGTGACTCATTTTTCACTAACAATATGCATTGATGGTAAATAGGGTAATTTTAAGGAATATTTTTGATATATATGTAATTAAAATGATTCTATATTTTTATTATATTGTTTACCTATTTTTCATTTCATCCATTGAAAAAATGGAAATATTGTTCATTTGTATATATGGCCTACCATCTTAATCAATGGTGTATTTGAATTTTTATTTCTAAATATTATGTATTAAAAATATACATATATACTAAAGTTATATTAAATTTATATAATGGTATTTTTTTTAGATATTATGGAACCATTGTAAAATTAAGAGGATTTAAAAATAACAGATTATAAATTTACACAAAAAACTAATTTTTTATTACTAAAAAGGTGATCTTAACATAAAATGGTTAATAAACATGTAATAAACGGTTATCATTTAATAATATACTGTATAATATATATAAGTATCTTTTTAAAATATAATTATTGTATTTTAAAATGTGTATTAATGAATTCTATAATTAAGGTAAGGGATTTCCATCTCACTTTTTTCTTTTGTGAGAGACATGCCATATTCACCAAATATTTTTTTATGTGGTGTATATAATTCCAATTAATATAAGTTATGATTATAATCCTGAAAATTATTTGGATTAAAATATTCATTTTTGGATCTAAATTTATTGGGTTTTATCGTTTCAAGGTAACCAATGTCGTAGTGATTTTCGTCTCAATTTGTCTTTTTTTTCATCATACATTATTTTATAAACCAATAATCTTTTTTGAGCTCTGTATAGATGCCCTTTGAAATTTAATATCATGAATATATTTATTCTTATAATATTTTAAGTTTTAATAAATTTTATTATTTCATGTGCCTTATGATTCTATGTTACCAAAGTGGTTATTGTGTTATGTTACAATCCCATCATTTATCGTGATTAATTATGTTGATGATATTTTTCATGAGATACTATGATACATCTCTTACAAAACTCATTAATTTTATTCTCCTTTGGTAATTAATTTGAATACATGTCTTCCCTTAATTTTTCTCTCATTTTGTAATCAAGAGTTTAAAAGGAATGTTTTTAAGAGAAAATAACATTATTTCTATCTTCGGATGAAAAAACATTTTCTTCCAAATCAACATTTTAAAAAAAAAATTCCACAAATATCTAACTATTCTTCTAGTACTGTGTAATGTAGTTTTTACCCATTTTTATTTTCATTAAAAAATAAAAATGATTTTACATTTTTATTTCAAAATCATTTCATTTTTTTAATTGATTGAAAATTTAAAGGGAACCCAGATTTTAATGTGTATGAAATTTCCCATTGTCATGACTACTCAACATTTAATGTATTCTTTCATATTATTCATTATTTATTTTCAACGAATATAATTATTGAAATATTTTATTTTTTAAAAATTATAATTTGAAAGGTTATTTTTCACATGAAATGTTTTACATGAATTGTAAACATTATTTGATAATTTTTCAAGTTTAGTTTTAATAAAAACTATCATGGAAATATTTATTGAATTTACAGTTTTGAAATGATAACAAAAATTATTTTCCTCAAGAAATGATCCAGGTTTTTTTCTTCCAAAATATATTTTTTCATCTAAGATGACATCCTTTGATGTTGCTTATACCTTACTATGGATTTGATCTAAAGATACCATTCATATTTTTTACTTGGAATGTTTTTTGTTTATGATGAAATCATGCTTATGAAATCCACTTCCTTTTACATGGGATATGACATGATGAAATGGTTGTGATAGTTATTTTAGGGGTTATACTAAAATGAATTTTTTATGGAACCATACTCCTTATCCTGGGTTATGATATGATGAATGTTTTATGGTATTTTCCCACAAAGATGAATGGATTATGTAATGGGTGGTACATATATCTCCCTATAATTTATTATGTAACGATGTATAACTCATGAGTGAATATGTTATGAAAAAACCGTATTACATGTTCACAATATTATTTTTGAACCAAATTAAATTTTCACAATGTTTTGTGTGAACCCAATTACATGTTCATAGTGTTATTTGTAGACCTAACATTGATGTCCTTAACTTTATGAATGGACCTAGTCGTGTGTGCAAAAGTTTATGCAAGGACCTAATTTTATGTCCATTACTCAATGAGTGAACCACATTATATTTATACAGGTTCACAATGTTATATGATTTTGTGTAATTTAAAAACCTATGTCTTATAGAAATTTTATGCTCTCATATCTTATGTTATTTTATTTACTTACAATACATGTATTTTGAATTTCCAAGAGTTATTCCATGAAACATGATTAAGATGTTTTACAAAATTTTATATGAAAATTATATTTTATATTAATGGTATAATTCCATTATTTTTATTTTATTCCTTCATATGATAATTGATTTATATCTCCCATTTTACCCTTACTGTGAAATTGTGCTCACCTGTCCTTTTGTTTCCTTTCCACACGTTGTGAATAATTGTTTTTGGTGGGGTATGTATTTAAAGAGTACCAAATGGGAAGATATTTTTGTTATAGTTGAAGATCAATTATTAAATAATAGTATTGTGTCTCTAATATACAAAGACACTAAACTTATATGGTCATGGGGTTTGTATTTGTTAAATGTATTGAATGTTCATCTGAAAATATATAATATTTATGTATGAATGTTTTGTATTTAAAAAGGTGATGCTATAAATTTTACCCATAAAAGAATGGAAGTGAGAAATTATTAAAATGTATTTCATTATTGGAATCCACAAAAAATATAATTTTCATCATATTATTTGGGTTTTTGTCAATCTCATTATGAAATCAGTTCATTTTATCAATACTTAAGAATATTTCCATCTTGATAATCTTTCTTGGTTACACATTAATGAAGTTATGAGATTTAATATATTCCCACTATTAATAATATCTAATGATAATTTTTGGATTATCTTAATGTTTTAGAGAAGACTTTAGCTGGTTTAGATATAGAGTTGAGTTTTAGTTCTATTTATCATCATTAGATAGGTGGCCAGTTTGACGAGACCATACATAATATATAAGATATGTTGAGAGCTTCATCAATGGATTTCAAAGGTGGATGGGATCAACACATTCTTTTTGGTAAATTGTATTACAAGAATATCTTTTGCTCAAGAATTAATAGGGATCATTATAAATATCTCTTTGTAGGAAAATATAGTACTCAAATGTATTGGAAGACCTGGATAAACAATGCTACTAGGGAATGATATAGTTCAATAAATCATAGTTAAGGATAGATCAATTCAACAACACCTAAGGGAACGTCATAGTTTACAAATACATTATGCTCAAAATTTTAATTAATATATAGAGATCATATTTAGTGATAATGTATTCATACAAATATCACATTGGAATATGGTTATTATATATATAATGTAGGGGAAGTTAAGCCATGGATATACATGTCCCTTCCATTTCCTTGATCGTATCGATGTGTAACCTTATCACTTGGATGTTACACCTAATATACTTGAATATAATAATGTGTGCCATGTATCTCTCATGATAATGAAAAATGATAATCCATTACATGAACTGAACTCAATGTTCATACTATAAGGGAAATATATTTCTTTTGTGGAACACTAGGTGGAGATTCAATAATGTAGATAGAATGTTCTTCAAAAAAGGACACTCACATAGTTAATTTTTTATGGTGAAATAATAAAATTAATGAATGTACATGGGAATATTAGGATGATATGAGATATAATTATCCACATTTTTATTATCAGGGTGATGGAATTTCTATGGATAAATTTCATAAGAAGGGTATAATATAACATGCTGAGATTTTATGAAATGATTATCTTTAATTAAATTTCTTTGTTAGATTACATTGCACAGAACACCGATTAAAAATGAACAAAAAAACCTAATGAAATATTTTTTTGAGAATTATATCATTTTTCAATGAATCTTTTAAATATTATATTTGGATAAAATTTTGGGATTTTTTTGAAAATCATTATTTTTCTGTGATTTGTGAAAAATATCAAATTTTTTAAAATATAATTTATTTTAATTGAAAAAAATAATTGATGTTTGGAATTTAATTCTAAATAAATATAATACTTTTTTATTTATAAATAATACATTTTAATTCATTTTATTCATCATTATACCATATTTTTTGTATAATTTCAATTTTTTGTCTTTAAAAAGTATTTTTCTAGAAAACTATTTTATTGTGAATTATATTTTTATCTCAAAATGATTTCTCAAACATCAATATTTTTAATTTCATAAAATTTATTCCATATTTTGAATCAAGAGGTCAAAAGCATGGTAAATATTTCTCTTTTATATTTTTTTATTATAAAGATTAAGAGTGGTAGAAAGTTTCACCTTAATAAATGGTAAATTGGGTTATTAAAGTTAAAAACTACTATGATGAGGCTCTAAAATTTTTATAACACATAATTTTTTATTATTTTATGACATTATTTCTACTATTATCATCCATGTCTATAAAATATCACCACTTTGTGTCATTTGCTTTAATATTGAGCTTTTTTATTATGAAAAAGTAAATAAAATAAAATTTCAAACTCTTTACTTTAATATATGACACATCCATATCCTTATTATAAGATATTTTTTCAATTAAATTAATTTCCTAAATCCCCATATATTTTCTCTAGTCCCCCATTATTTTTGGAAGATTTTTGACATGTTTTGGGGGGACAGAACTGGGTTCACGGTTTGTGTGGATGGTTTACACAACAATGCCAGAAAACTATGCATAGTTGTCCACCTCATTAAAAATATTTTTTTTCCAATATTTTCCTTCATGGATTAACCCTAGTTCACACTTTCCTTCCCCTTTCATTCCATAATAACATGGAAGACTTCCTGTCTCTTTAAATATCTCATAGAATCTATTTTTATGGGGGGGTTTAATGGTGGACCTTCATGATCATTCAAGTATGTGATTACCACTCTTGTTTATTTCATTCTCCTTAGGGTTTCATCAATATTTCTTGATGTTCTAATTTTATTGTATCTAGTTCATTGTACCTAGGGTTTTATTTTAAGGTTTATGGTCATATCTTGTCAATTTAGGTTCGTTATCACTCCCTTGTGGTGAAGCGGTGGTGCGATTGATGTTTCACACAAGGATTTGGGGTTTTTGACATAAAAGTTAGGTTATTCAATGTGTTGAAATTCATGGATGAATTTATCTTGCCTATTTAAATTAATTATCAGGTTTTCTATCCTTTTTGTTGTACGAAATTCATTTTTCATAGAATTTATTGAGTGTTTAATTTTAATGTTTCAATTTGACTTGAAAATTGGTGCTTCTCATGTGTATTCAATGTTTTATCAGTTGATACTATTTATTGATCCATGAAATTGTTCTATTAAATGATTTTGGGCGGAAAACTCTGGTTGGTTATGTCATTGTTTTACATTTTTTATTGAAATAGGGTTTTTAAATGGGTTTGGTGTGTAAAACCATATTTTACAACATGATTTTGTTTTATGATAATTATGAATTTTTTATTGAGTTTCAAATATTGTGAAAAGGAATTTTCGGTACTGTTGGGTGTGTTTATGTCCAAAAAAGGGTGTTTAATGTTAAAATGGTAATCATTAACATGTGTAACATGTTTGATCACAATGAGGGAATCTCAGGTATCTAGGTGGGAATGGTAGGACTAGTATGCAAGTAATAAAGGGTGGTATCATCCTTCCTTCACATAGAAATGTTGATGATGAAAGAAACTACTAAACATTGATGATATTTGGACAACTAGGACATTGGGGTTTCCCCTCCTAGTGGCCCATACATGAGAATGATATTGATTATGGTTTCTATTACACTAAGATACAATGTAACTAGGGACCCTAGCTAGCTAGTTCCTATGGTTTTTCCCATGATTAGTGATCATCAAATATGATATAAATACATTCAACATATGGTGTGATTGGATGGAAAATTACATAGGATTGATATTTTCAATAAAATTCCCCATTTCTTAAAGTTACGTCCTTAAAAACTGTTTTCATTTGATATTGGATCATTTTAAAATAATTACAATCATTTAATCATTATAAGACATGAAAGAATTATTTGTCTTAAAATATTTATCACATGGAATATTATTGGGTGGAATCCTATTGGGATGAAGACCACACCCTACTTACACCTTTTGGTGAAATTATACTTGGTTATTCTAAATATAGGTTGGTGCAAGGTCCTTGGAGGTGGCAGTTTGGGTTTTTAGCTTACATCCTTGATGCGATGGTGTAGAGAAGGCTTGGGGACCATGGCCCCTTACTATTTGGTGATTATAGAGTTATATTTGATGTTAATTTTGAGTTATGTCCCTCTTTGTCTTTGTATAAAATAATGTATTTCCTTTCTGAATTTTATAATAGGCTTGTTTAGACTAAATATTTATATTTAGTTTATATATTGTTTTTTGGTTATTTAATGTTTCCAAACATAGGTAAATCATTCCCAAGACATTATTAATTACACTCAGACACATATTCTAGCTAGTGAGGATAGGGAATACCCTTCAGTCATTGTAATAGACTGGGTCAAGTGCCGATTTTGATGGTGACTAGTTTTGGTTCGTGAAAAAATGGTATTAGTGGGAGGTTAAGCCCTTAAGGATATCTTATTATTTGGGATGAGTTATATTAGATAGAATCTAATACTATGGGGGCTTGGATTTTAGAATGAAAGTAGGGTTTCTGGCCCACACCATTCATGACAGACCTCATGTCACCATAGGATTTCAGGATTGGTTGTTTGATTTATCTTCTAGGTAGTGTGTGTGGGCTACATACTACACATAGACATTGGGTGGGAGTGAAGTAGTTTTATATTTACTTATTTTTATGACATTGATTATTCATATTTTATATTGTTTCTGAATTTTTTTAGAACTATTGCACTAATGTTTTCTCTTATGGCTATTTCCTTTTATAGCAACATGCATACCCAAAAAGTTCTCATTCTCACACGAGATGAAGCAGGAGAGAGTTCTCCCTCACCGCTCAATCAAAGGTTGGTTGAATCTGTGGTCTTGGAAATCAATTATCTAAGATAGGGAGAAGGTCCTTATCATTGTCTATCCAGATATAATGAGTCTATTCTAGAGAATAATAAATCCCAGGAGTTCCTAAAGAATAAACCCCCTTCATTCCGAGGTAACTCATAACCTCAATAGGCAAAGGAATGGATCAAGAAGATAGATATTATGTTCATGTTTCTGGAAACACCTAAGGATATTTTGGTGAAATGTGCCTCGTTTTTTCTATAGGGTCCCAATCACAAGTGGTTAGAATTAGTGCTTCAAACTGGGAAGATTGAGTAGATGAGAAGGAAGGATTTCAAGAACATATTCAATGAGTTATATTTCCTTGTCGTCTTGGCATATTATAGATCCTGAGAGTTCATGGATATTTCCCATGGAGATTAGTCATCAATGTAAAATACTAACCGTTTTATGGGCTCATGTGGTACGCGCCTAAAATTGTTTCGAATGAGTCCTTGAAAACTTGGATTTTTGATAAGGGGATATGATCAGAAATTTACACTCAATAATTCTTGTTAAAGCTGGGAAAATATGATAAGGTGGTATATTGTTCTTGTAAGGTCATGATTGATCAGAAAGGAATGTATGTATTTTTGGAGAGGTGTCTACTATAGGTTGTGTTATATCATTTGAGAATAAAAGTAAGAGAGATGATAATGGGGAAGAAAGGAAGTGGTAGTTCAGGCCATCCACTGAGACAATACTCATATATGGCTTCTATTGTGTGGTACATTGTGTTCTACAATTTTGGGAGGAAAGGGGACACCCGAACATTAGGTATGTCTCCTTTAAATGATTTTTATCATTGTGTGGATATGGTACATTTGTAGAAATATTTCATGGTGGAATGTCTACTCCGGTGTGTGGTAAAAACTTTGGCTTCCTGGGGAGTTCCAGTTCAGTAGATGCATGGAAGATTCAAGATCTTGATTTGGTGGCCATGGCAGTAGGGCCAAATCAACTTCTAGGAAGAGCGAGTATAGGGTAGAGCCACATGTGAGTGTTCGTTCTTTAGTAGAGTCTAGGCATCTTCATGTGGAAGATCATTCACCAATGAGGTCAAATATAGGGCCTTTGATAGTTTGAGGTACAATTTTGATTCAAAATTCTATAGTTTCTATTGTTTTTGATATGGGTGATTTTGTTACTTTTTTCTCTACCCGTATTGTGTACATACTGAATTTACCGAATGAGTTGTTTCCCATTATGATAAAGATGGTGATAGCGTTAGGTTAGAAGAAGGAGCAAGGTGTTAGGTGCCTATCATGTGCACTTTTTGTTTCATGTGGTGAGATGGATTGTGACCTGTTGGTCTTGGATATGGACCATTCTGACCTAATCATCAGCGTCAATTAGATGGTTCACTTTCATGCATATATCGATTGCTATCAACGACGGCTAAGTTCCCTGGCACATGATGGGAGTCCACAAGTTTTTCATGGGGAATTTAATCATTGATCATGTCGTGCAAGACATCCACTCCCATAGTTGGTAAATATTATCTCCTATTTATTATTTCTTGTGCTAGAGGATGATGGTCATGCTCATAATATTTGATTACATCAAGTAGTGGATGAGTTCCTAGAGTAATTTTCAGATGGGTTTTTCAGTCATTCCCCCAGAGCGGGATGTGGAGATCTCAATTTATTTGGCATTGGGAACAAAACTAATATCTATTCCATCAAATTGTATGGGAACCACCGAGCTGAGTGAATTAATGATATATCAGGATTATTTAGAATCCAAAGTATCCATTCGCCTGAGTGTCTCTCATGGGGATACTAATGTACTTTTTGCACACAAGGCTGACAGATCCCTCTAGTTGTGCATTGACTACCAGAAGCAGAAAAACGTAACCATCAAGAAGAAATATAATTTTCCATGAAGTATTGATGTGTTTGAAAAACTAAAGTGGAAAAAATGTGTTTTTAAATTTATATTAGCTTCTAGGTTACCACCAATTTAGGGTGAGAGAGGTGGATATCCTGAAGTCAGCCTTCCAAAGTAGGTACTACAACTATGGGTAATTTTTCATGACATTTGGATTGACCAACGATATAATGGTTTTTACGACACTCATGAATAGGGTGTTCCCCCATTATCGTGATTGCTTCATCGTGGTATTTGGGGAAAACATTCTGGTTAACACTAGGTCCGACAAAGAGCATGGTCATCATTTGAGGATAGTGTTGGAAATGTTTCAGGATCATTGCATTTACGAAAATTTGTTCATGTTTACTTTCTGGAGCAGGGTAGTTAATTTTATGGGCCATGTGATCTTAGATCATAGGGTATTAGTGGAACCTGAGAATATAAATGTAGCTATGTCATGGGAGCAGCCATGGAATTTTTTTATGATTAGTAGTTTCGTCATCCAGGAAGGTTACTACAAGTGGTTTGTTCAGGATTTCATTCAGTTGGCCTCACCCATGACTGCACTCACCTGGAATGGAGTGAAATTTGAATGGCCACCAGAATTTCAGGAATCCATTGAGGAGCTGAAGAGGCAGTTTACTACATCCCCAGTGCAGATCTTTCCAAAATATGGAAAGTGGATTGTAGTGTATTATGACACTTCAGGTAAGGGTGTCAAGTGTGTGCTCATGCAAGGATATCATGTGGCGGCGTATGGATCTCCTCAATTCCAACCAAATTAAAGGAACTACATGAAACATGTCTTGGATTTATTAGTAGTGATCTATTCTTTGAAGACATGGTGTCACTACCTCTTTGGGGAGAAGTTTGTGGTCTACTCAGATCATAGGAGTCTAGCATACATTTTCTCTCATGTGGATCTTAACATGAGTCAGTGTGGTTGGATTGAATACTTGCAGGGTTTCATCATTGATATCGTCTATACCCAAAGAATGGTTAATGTTGTGGTTGATGCTTTGAGAAGAACTTTAACAATGTGTGGTTTGAGGAAGTCTAGTGATTTGTGGACACGGGCGTGTCTCTTTTCTAAGATGCATGTGTAGTCCAAGGAGCATTGTGTAGGTTCATTCTTGGAGAGTGTTTAGTTGACCCATTTTCTTTTATAGTTGAATCAAGAGGAACAAACACGTGATGATCTATGTTAGTTGTTGATGTGGATTCTTCATGGTGGGGAGACATCTTTTGATTGGTCTTCATCTCTCGAAAGAATCTTGTGATTCAAGGGTCATTTAGTGGTGTTGTTATCTCTACGAAAGGCGGTGATATAGTATATACACCAATATTAGTGGGTCATTCATCTTGGAGACACCGAAATTTTCTATGATGTTTTTCTAATGTTATGGTGGACATGTATGAGGTTGTATTTCACTGATTTTTCATCGAGGTGTTGCACTTTTTAATAGGTGAAATCAGAGCATCAGAGGCCATCAAGTTGGTTTCATTTATTACACACTGATACTGAGAAGTGGTATGCGGTACCTGTGGACATTATTGTTGGATTAACTCATGCCCCTTGGGATAATAACACTATTTGGGTGGTGATTGATTTTCTGAACAAATTGTACCACTTAATTCCAATTAGAGATACAGGTTAAGTGGATGACCTGGGATGATTGTATATTAAAGGGGTGGTAAGGATTTATTGTGAGCCATCGGCATTTTTTTCATATATAGACCCATAATTAACCTCTTAGTTTTGTTGAGGCATTAAGAAGGATTTGGTGTAATATATTAAGATAGGAATGATATACCATCCTCATATGGATGGTCAGACAGAGAGGGAAAATCAGATTCTGGAATACATGCTCTATGTATGTGTCTTGGACATTAGTGGTTATTGGGATAGACATAAGGAATTGGTTTCATTTTCGTATAATAATATTTAACAATACTCAATTTGAATGTCTCTTTTTGAGGCACCCTATAGTCGTCATTTTTTCCCCCTATGTTGGGATGAGGAAGGTGAGACCTCGTTTTTGGGGTCGAGCCTTGTGCAATAGACATATGGGAAGGTCACATTGATCATGCACTAGTTATTGGCATCCTAGAGTCGCCAAAAAACATTTTCTATCCAAAGGAATCAATATCTAGAGTATTATAACGATGATTTCATATTCTTGAATGTGTCCACAGGTCTACGTCACTATCATTTGGGAAATATCACCTTGTCTGGGTCACCCTGATTTGGGAAATATGGTAAAGCAAACGCTAAAGAATATCAGACCTTTCGACATCATCGAGAACCTTGGAAAGGTGGAATACAAGTTCGATTTTACCTCTTTTTTGACATTTATTCATGAAGTATTCCATGTATCCTTGATGAAGAAGTAAAATATAGATCTGTCTCTTGTACTGTATTGGAAAGTGTTAGAGATAGAGCCCTATTTATCAGTGTTTGAGCAGCTAGTGTGAATAGAGGATTCTCAAGGGTAGGTTCTTCAAGGGAAGTCTATTCTAGTTATCCAGTTTCTATGAAATAATGGTAATTATGTGAATAAGACTTGGGTTTGAAAGTCATGGGTTGGACAAGAGTAATCATTCTTTTTTTTCGATCAATATTTGGGTTGACTTTAGGGGGCGGAAAATTTTTATGGTGGGAAGAATTGTCACATCCATATCCTTTATTTAATGTAATTTTTTTCTCTTCTATTCTTGAACAAACGTCCCCTATGTTTCCCCTTTTAAACATTGAATTTTGAATTATTTGGACATATTTTCAGTGGATAGAAAAGGGTGAAAATTTTTTTTTCATGGTTTACTAAATCATGAGCACAAATAGTGCACATCTATCATGCTCATTAAAAATAATGTGTTTTTCCAATTTTTATCAACTGGTCTTAAATCTAGTGCACCATTTTCTTCCCCGATTCATTAAATATATCCATGGAAGACTTCCAAGATCCCTTAAACTCTATTGGAATCCATTTTTGAAGGGGTTTTCTGTGGTCGAAATTCAATATCATTCATGTAAGATATACCCTCTCTTGTTTCATTCCTTATCTTTATGGGTTCTTCCATATTTCTTGAATTTAGTAATGTCATAATGATAGGGCTTCATTCTTATTGTTTGATTTTGGGTTTTTTGGTCCAATGTTTTTTATTTAGGTTCATTTCACTCCGACGTGGTGTGGCGGTCTTGTGGTTGAAGTTTCACATAAGGATTTGGGGTTTTTGAATTATACAGTTGGTGATTCCATGTGTATAAATTTATTTTGTTTTTTAACCTATTTAGCATGTTATATATCCCTTGTGTGTGGTGATAAATTTATGTGTGGAAGCATTTATTGAGTGTTAAGTTTTAAAGTTTCATTTTGACATAAAAAATTAGTGTTTTTCTTGTGTATTCAATGTTTTATCATTTGCGTCTATTTGGATATCCATGAAATTGATTTATTAAATGTTATATAGGATGTCAGGTCATGTTTGTTACTTTATTGGTGTACATTGTTCCTTGAAATAGGGTTTTTAATTGGGCCGGCTGTGCAAAACCTTGTTTTACTACATGATGTTTTTTATGAAAGTTTTGAATGGTTTAATGAGTTAATCAAACGATTCAATGAAATGTAGGGTACTTTTGTGTGTCTTTATGTTACATAAATTAATTTTTTTTGTTAAAATGGTACACTTTAACATGTGGACCATTTTTGAACACAATAATAGAAACTCGGGTATCATGGATGGTTGACTAGGACTAGTATGGTAGTGATCCAGAGTGGTACCATCCCTATTTCACAAAGGATGTTTGACGATGACAACACTAACAAAACATTTATGATGTTGGGGACCACTAAGCCATTGGGGTTTCCCCTTTTAGTGGAACATGCATGAGAAAGATATTGATTATGTTTTCTTTTATACCACGATACAATCTACCTATTGTTCACATCTAGCTAGTGCCTACGGGCATTTTTGTAATTAGTGCTCATTGAATATGTTGTACATAATATTGACATACTTTGTGATTGTATGGAAAATTTAGTATCATGGATATTTTATTTAAAAGTCTTCATTTCAGAATGTTAGTTCATTAAAAACTGTTTTCATTTGATGCTGCATCCTTTTAAAATTATTAATAGCATTTTCAGTTTTTCAGACTTGAAATACTCCTTTGTCTTAAATTTTTTGTCACGTGGAATTTTTTCTAGTGAATTCCTAATGGGCGTAGAGTGAAACACTACATACACCATTGGATGTAATTAGACATGGTTATGTTTGACACATGTAACGGAAATGTCCTTGGAGAAGGTGGTTCAGGTTGTTAGCTTCTGTCCTTGATGCAGTGTTATGGAGAAGGCATGGGGATGATGTCCCAATCTCTTGTGGTGGTTATAGATTTTTATATTCTGATAATTCTGATTTTTCTCCATCTTGGGTTTTCACTAAAACAAACTATTTTACTTATTAATTTTATTACAGGCTTGTATGGACTAAAGTTTCATATTCAGTTTTTTTTTTGTTTTTTAATACTTCTAAACGTATATAAATAATTCCCAACCCATTATTCATGATACTTGGGATCTTATTCTAGCCCGTTGGGATAGGGAACACCCTTTGGACCTCATCACGAACCGGGTTGGGTGCCTGTTTTGATGGCGACCGTTTTTGGATTGTGATAATATCTCATACAATTTTCATAATGATTACAAGTGGTTAAAATTAGTTTTAAATATTAATTTTAAAAATTATTTATATGTTTTTATAGTTTTAATTTATTTATAAATCTTTATTTATTTAACAATTACATTTAATGATTACGCAATGTCGATACAGTTTTTTTCAATTAATAAGAAAATAAAATTAATGATATTAAGAATATTAAAAGTAATAAAATTTGGATGAATTATTATGATCCAAAAAATTTATAGATATACATGACATTTTAATGATTGGAAATTTATTACTCTTAATTTAAATCTTTTTCTTGATGTATTTAAATTCAAATTAAAGTTATGGTGTCAAAAATGATATTAAGGGTATTTTTTGATAATAATATATTATAAAATTAATTGAAAATCATAAAATCATGAAGGATGAACAGGGGATAATATATGGTCTATAATTCCATCCCTTTATAATTAATGGTCCACTTTTTAGCTTATAAGAGAAATTATAACCCTTTAATATTGAAAAAGTGGTTGTTGTGATTAAGGTTAAAATTGGTTATCAGAGTGGTTAATCAAATTAATAGAGTTAAAAAGGATATATAAACCAATAGTGATTTTATAATATTGTTAAATTAAGTTTCTATACTCTTTATATTCAATTATATTTCATTCTTTTCACAAATTATTCATGATTTAGTCTCATATTATATTATAATAGTTCCTAAATTTCTAAAAATATCCCCTCCACTCACTTATAATATGACAGAAATTATCTCTTTTCATTATAATAGTTTTATCCATATAGATAAAAACAAATAACAATAATATTCTTATCATAATTATCCGTGTTTTAGAATTTTTGGTCTTCCCAAATGACCAAACCAATCTCTCTTAAGCAGAGATCTAATGGAGCTCTTTCAAAGAAGATATAATCATCTTCAATAATCGCATTAATTTTTCTTCTTCTTTTAAAAACGTAAATTATATATTAACCATTAAAATATAATAAAACTAGTATCTAATATATACTTAGATGTTATTATAATAATTTCATGACATACATCCATCTCTTTATCAATCAAATGGGTAAAAAACCATCTCTCATGTGTATAGTGGACTACCGCCTCATGAACTGATTTATTTCCATTACAGCCTCATATGACTTTTTATAATGATGTAACTAATGAATATATATGTTATTTATATCCTAATTTTTCTAATTTAATTAAAATATCATATATACCTACCTAACTTTCAATCTGTTGGTAAATGATAAAATCAATCATGTGTATGTCTGAACTACCACCTCGTTGAAGCGATCTGATTCATATTTTAGTTTTTATTTACATGGATGGTAATAAAAAAATATTAATGAATATTAACGATATATATTATATAATAATAATTATTTAATTTTTAATTATTAGTTACATTTCTTTTATTCTATTCATGAAAAGTGAGAATATCATTCATGCGTACACATGACATACCGTTTCAATGAATGATGTAATTCAAACTTCTATCTCTACATTTTTTAGAAGAATATATATATATATAATGAATATTTATTATATTTATATTATGATAAAAATTTTAGTGATTAGGTAACCATAATTAATTCATAAGTATCATACCTACCAAACTAAAAATATCCTTAATAACAAAGAAGATAACACTCGAAATAATGATGATGATAATCAAAGATTGCTATAAATTGGGTGATAAGACAGTAAAAATGAATAATATATGATATCATATATATATATATATTGAATTATTATATAATTATAATAAATCTAAATATATTATATAGTAGTTTCAAATAACTTTTCTGCTAAGTCATACATGGGGAAAGGAATTTCATCTCAATTTCCACTCTATTGAGACATATGTTGTATGTTGCCCCTATTTACATATATTTCGTGTATATAATACATGTTTTACATATTTAACATGAATATATATTTTTCAATTATTATTGGTGTTTTATTATATTATTATTCTTTCAAGGTGTTAAAATTTAAATTTTTCCGAAGTGGTAAGAATTAATTTTACAGTTTCATTTTATGGGATTGTTATTATTTTCATTAATGGGATCTTATATTACATATGTCATAATATCCATATATATTCACTCCCTATGGTCATTTAAGGAGTTTACATAGTTTGTTCAAAATTTTCCTCTATTTTTATCCATAATCATGAATGTGAATTTTTAAAATAATATTCAATCTTATTTTTATTTTACTTAGGTGAATTTTTCTTCTTTTGACCATATTAAAAAAATTCCATTTAACATATTCAAATTATTTATTAATAAAATTTTATGTTATCCATTAAAATTTTCATAGTTTTAAAGGAATCATTTTAATGATTTTGAAATTGTATTTTCTTAACATTCATTCCCAAAAATAAAAATGGACTCATTTTTTAATGTATTCAGCATTAACATATTTTCCCAACACCAAAACCATGATATGATATTTATCTTATTCTATTTTTTTCATTAGTATTAACTTGAAAACAAATTAATTTTTTTTATAAAAATGTTTTTCTGCCATTTACCTTCATTCTCCAAATAATATGAATTTTTTAAAATTCCTATATTTTTTATAAATTTATGGAAATTTTTTATCCCTTATTAATTTTTTGAATGTCAACTTTCTAATGAAACATGTAACTTCTTATGATCATTGAAAATTAAATTTATTTTAAATATCCTTTTCCCTTGTATCATGGATACGATTATTTTTTAAGGAGTATATTATTTCAATATATATTCTTTTAATATGACATTTATTTGATTAGGAGGGGAAATATTGATATTTGATATTATTTAGTCAATACAGATATTTTTGGATAAATCATGTTATTAAGTAATTAAATTAATCTTTCCGTATATGATGAATGCATTAGATTTGAAGTGATGGGTGGGTCCCTATTATATATAATCCCTCTATGCATAGACATATCCTAGGAGATAAACAAGTTGTATAGCCCCATTTAAATGCGTTTTTTGGTGTATACCAACCCATCAGATAAAAATTCTTGGCATAAGTATTTTATGGTAAAGATATCATGATGTCTATGACCATGTCATTCCACATTAAAAATTCCCTTCATTAGGAATTAATTTTTTATTATCCATGAGATTTCTACATTGATATTATCCATGGATGCATTTCCTATAAAATTTATTGATTAAATGGAATGCGTTTTCAGATATTCACCATTCTATATTTATCATTTCTCATTTACTCATGATATCTTCAATTGCATGTAATTATTACCGAGAATCTAATATTAACCTCCCTTATATTTCCTTCCCCATGATATGAAAGAGGATGTTATGTACAATTTCATTGATATATGATTATTTCATTTACAATTAATTTTAAATTTCCAGTGTAATATAGGAATCATGTATGTATCTATTTATTCAGTTCTAATGAACTAATTAATCCCCTGAGATGAGATCCCATGTATCTTATAAAAATTTAATAGGTTATAAACATAATATGGGTTAATAGATTTTATATTTTTACATTCATCTATATTATTGGGAATATATTCTTTAATAGACCATATTGACTATGAAATCCCCGTGTGGTTTTTTCCTAGTTTCACATAAACAACAATACCCACACCGATTAATTATATATTCAAAACACATGTATACCACCCAAATAGGCAAGAAACACCTACAAAAAGTTATAAGGAATTCAATTTCCACATAACTCTTGTTTATTCTCCTTTAATCTTATGATTCACCATAATCTAAAAAACCTTATTTTAGGGAACCACAAAAAAATAGTTAAACTGTACAAGAAACTAAAAATAAATGACTAAATAAAGTTATCCTTACCCATTGATACTCCCTAACCCATTCCATATGATATTTTAATAATAATAGAAGATGATCCTTTAGGAAGAAGAATATTTTAATATGTGGTGGGAAACTATGGCTCATATAAAATTCTAGTTTATATACACTATTTTCTCCTCGTATAATTATATTTCCCATTTAATATTATTTTTTTTACTAATTTGGAAAAAACACAAAACATTTAATCATATTAAAATTTTTCTAAACACCTAGGCCCTTACTCATGGACAAGTTACCTTTGTATTTTATAAAATTTAACATTATTATTTGAAAAAACTTATTTTTTTTATTTTTCAAAATAATTAGGCTCACTCATTCCAAAAAATTCACAATTTCATTTAAGAAAAATTAACTTTTTTTCCTTACTATTTTCCTACCAACTAACTTAGTTGACTATTACTTATAATAAAATGGACCTTACATTCTAGTCATTTACAATATTTTGGAAAAATTATAAAACTTCTAAAATTAATCAAAATTATATATTACTGATTTTAACCCCTTTTTAACTCCTCTAAATAGTCTTATAGTTAATATATATTATGAAACATAGTCATGAACCCAAGAAAAATCTCATGACTCATTCCTTATCATATACTAAAACCCATGGACCATTTAAATGTTCTAAATTCACCCAGAGGAATCCACTATTTAACATTATTTACTTAGCTTGAATACACATGACCTTATAAAGTGTTTTTTTTCATTTTTTATCATGTGTAAAATATAAATTCAACTCTATAATAGGATTTAATTTCATTTATATTTTACTGAGGAGTGAAACAATGTGGGGATCAATATCATATCAAATATATAATTTCTTCATTCAAAATAACCAGTTTCACTTAACAACAAAAAATATACCTAATGTATATAAAGTAGAATATTTTCTCAATGATTTTCATATCTAAAAAAGAAAAGTATATAACCCTTGGGTGTTAACTCTCCATCCCAAAATCTTATATATGGTAGTGAGATGAGGTGTGGAGTGACCATTATTGTTCATGGATCTCATACATTCTATTTTTTTAATGATCACAATATTTTCTTTTAATTATTAACTTCTTTTATTATCTGTTATGGTATGATATATATATAGTTAAAATAGGTGATTGTCAGCTATTTTTATAGAAATAGATCCCTCGTTAAATATAACATTTAACTTTCTATATCATTCCACCAAAAGGCTGGTGGAAGAGGCGGTAGATACTGCTTCCAACATCAAAACACTGATAAAGTCTAGATAAAACCTATCTATCCAAGAGATTCCAACTATTCTCCAGTATCACCAAACTATGATCTATTATTAGTTTCTAGAAAATTTAACTTCCCTTAATTAAATTGTCCAAAATCTATATTTTTTCCTTAGAGGATCTCTTTGACTAATAATAATTCCAACAAAATTAAATAATATGTAAATGTTATAAATAAACTATTATGAATAATTTATATGTGATAAATATTTTTGGACACCAAATATTGATTCTTGTTACTTATTTTCTTACTCATAAAAAATAAAACTCCCTTAAAAAATTATCCATCTTCTATATTTGTCTAAATTTCTCTTGTGATGAAATCACAATAACTTATAGATATTATTGAGTGAGTTACAAATTAATTATATTATAAACAATATAAATTTTTATTTGTGACATGTTCTCGCTATTATTAATGTGAATGATTGGGTTTCATAATAAAAACATAGAAAAATAATTGTAATTATACTTTTTCAGTTTCATGGAAACTACTAAATATATATATGAAAATAGAACCTCAAGATATTTAAGAGATGAGGCATTGTAACTCATTAAAATTATGTTTTGGAAATACATCCTTAAAAAATATTCTTCCATATTATTTTTCATTGTATACTCTATTTTTTATATTAATATTTTTTAATTATGATTAAGTTAAATGGTATTGTATTTAAATTTTATGAAGTCTATTAAACACCCTCTTACCAATCTCTTGGACCATAAATTTTTATCAAAGCATCTAATTATTTATCATTCGTAACCAGTTCCATGTAATGATCCTAGAGGTTAACATATTCCTCTAACATCTACGGTTCTCTAAAAGGACATTCAATAGGCCATTCTCAAGTATTTGATGGAAAAAGATATATTTATTCGAAAACTCACATATTTACTTTTATAATATGTATTGGATATCCTATTTGGAATATTTGATGTATTTTTATACACCTTATATGGATTTAGAGGATAAATAAACACTCAAAGATATAGTTTCTTTTGAGATTAATACAAAAAAAATATCGAAGGTATTCAAAATGATTTATATAGGAATTAGTTTAATCATATCTTCATGTGTAAACCAACTTATGAATCATGGAGAAAATATATATTTAACATTTGATGGAAAAATGAAAATTAAAGGGCACCAGATATAATATGTATAAGAAATAATTTCAATGTATTAGTATATATTCCTATAAATAAATTTTTAAATGTTTACTCACTTTACTAAAATTACCGTTGGTATAATTTTTTTTGGTGATAATCATTCAATAAATAAATATTAAAATATAATAATTTTGGTAATTAAATATTTTAGGCCACCCAAGGAGATGGTTATTCAAGGATAAAAAGTCATCAAGAACAATCCCATAAGAGAACATTCATAGTCTCTCATGACCTATGACATCACAATGAAATGGAAATGTAAAAAATAATCCAAAAAACTAAATTACTAGAATAAATTTACGTTAAAATAAAATGGGAAAATCTCTTTATAATGTTATACAAAAATTTATTACTCATCAAAGAAAATGAATAAGTTTGAATAGGATAAGTAACCATTTGGACCATCTAAACGGGTGGAATGGTGTGGAGAGGTTGATGTTTCTTTCTAAAAAAGAATGAATAAGTTAAAATTTAATTTATGTTGTACAATTTTTAAGAAAAATATAAAAATGAATATAAAATTAAATGAATACTTCTAATTTTCAACATGGATTGTAACCAATGACTCCTTCTATTTATAAAAATCAAATGATGAAATCATAAATGACTCGTGGATTAATTCCGTTAAGTGAAAGAGTAAATTTTATTAGTTATTCACGTTATTTAAGACATTTATGTTATAAATTTATTAAAAATATTAGAGATAAAAATTATTAAGTATTTTATAAACATAAAAAATTAAAATAAATGAAAAATTATTTTATTCTAGTTCGTAATCGGACTGGTCAACACTAAATTTTATTTACGATCTCACCACGACATATAAATTTGAACCAAATGTGGATAAATTAAATTTCACTACCAAATATAATAGAGTGTCTCTCTAAAAAATAAATTCATTTAAAAAAAATCCTGAAAATTTTATAGGTTATCCATTTCATGGTAATATGATTATTGAATTCATTATAATAATCAAATAAGTTCCTTAAAAATATATCATTAAAGGGAACATCTCAATATAAAATTTATAATTATTTTCATAAAAATAAGATCCAAATATATAAATATACAATTCAAAAAAATCATTATGATGTACCCATATGGGTTCACTTTTAATCTTACTTTTCTTGAAAATACCATCACCAAAGGAAAATATATGTTTTAAAATCCATATTGCCTAGAATTAGTGGAATAAATTCATTTGGGTTCCAGAATAATTAGTATATCGGTTCTTTTTAAAATAAATCATTCTTTAGGGAAAATCCTAAGGATGAATATAGTACATCAATAGTATATTATTGAGGCATATGTGGGGTGACTACTCCGAGTTTTACCACAGAGTAAATCTTAACAGTGGATATGTCACCTTTGGTTATAACTAAAGGAGAAAGATAATTGGTCTAGGAACTATTTTTCTATTATTTAATATTCATTATGTTTTTATTTATTAAATCAAAATTTTATTATTATTAATATATTATATGGTAATTTTTATATTGTTTCCTTTAATAATGTCATTTTATAACTATTTGATTCTATATGAATTTTTTTACATCACATTTTCAAAATAAATATATTATTTCCATAAAATAATTGTATAAAATATCAAATTCATGAGTATAAAATATAGCGAGTCTTGGTTAGGGAAAATACACCTTGTTCATTATAGTAAAATCACATTTTTCAAGCTTAACCAAAATAAAAATTTTCTTTATTCTCTTAAATTACATTTTTAAAATTTTATTATTTGGGAGCCTTTGTAAATTTTTAAAAAAGAAAAATAATTGTTCAAATCAGAAATGGAAGAAGCTAATTCAATGGACTTTGAGACTATTTACCTTGAAATTTATTTTTCTAACCAAAGTTAAAAAAAGAGGCAAAATCTGACGCATTTATAATTGTCAACGATTAGACAATAGATACATGGGTTTATTTTTTGACACAAAAAATAGCTTGTGAATATTTTATTAAATTTACTTAGATATAAAAAAATTAAAAAGGGCTAAAATATTAAATTCATTTATATTTATCATGAAGGAGGGTTTAAAATACAAATGTTGAGGAAATTTATATTCCATTTGGCTATAATATATCAATTTCAATATCTATAACCCCTAAAAAGGTATTATTGAAAGATAAATTGAAACCATACAAGATTTTAAATTAATTCAAAATCACACAATTATTTTTATATTCGGTGATCAATATCGCATTTTATACTTATAATTGTGTATTTGTATGACATGTTCTTAATAAGATTCCCTATAAACGTTGAAACTATAAAAAACCCCCGATGTTGAAAAGTTTTATGTATTTTAATTTATATGTTAAATTCTCAACACCAAATATAACTTATGATATTTTGATCCAATGTTAGATACTATTTTTAATGGGGAAATTAACCCATGAAAACCACATTATATATTTATGAAGAGGGCCAATGAAAAAAAAATTATATAAAATTTTGATAAGAATATTACAAAATCTCAATCAAACATTGATGGTGATGAGAATGACCTAGATAAGTTTACCATTAATATTCTATCTCCTTATAATGAATTTGATTATATAGAATAATATCTCTCAATTCCACTTATAAAATCATATACTAAATCTAAATTACATCAACTTGATAATTTTATAAAAAGATTGGTCTTAAAAAGAGGTTGATCATAGAGATTTTAGTTTACACCTAGAGTCCCTGTATGTTGATAATTAAAATAATAATGACAATTGGGTAAAATATATATACAAATAACCAATCCAAATCACAAGATATGATATTTATACTCTTTTCGAAATACCGAATGATCCCCACATTATTGGTAGTAAATGAGATTTAAATAATATGTTTGATGATAAAAGAGATATTATTAAAAAATATTTCTAAACTTATAGTAATATTATATAGTCTATAATAAGGAATTTATTTCATGACATTAATAAATTATAATCATGTTTATATCCACCCTCATATTAACATTATGATTCTTCTAATTTATGATAAATGTTATTTTTTATAATGTTTTTGTTTTTTAAAATTTTATGTTGAGAAATCTCATTGTTATAAATATTAAAAATTTCCAAATCATGTATTTCAATTAACTAAGGATATTTGTGGATTGAAGTAAGACCATCAAGATTAGTCTTATTGGATAACAATGTTTCTATTTCATATTGAATTAAAAATGAGAAATGGTGACTTTTGTATGTGTTTACATCATTTTTCAAATGCGTTTTTAGTTGTAAAAATTTATATTGATAATGTTACATTTGTTTTAACTATGGAATCACTTTTTTTAATTTTTATAATTAATGAGAAAAAAAATTAAATATGTTTTATGGGTGAGATAATTTTTTTTTTCAATTTCCATATTAATCAAAACAATTATGGTAATTTTTATTTCCAATTCAAATAGACTAATGTACTTTTTTAGTAATTTTTATAAGGAACTTGTTATGTAAATTGTTAGAAAAATTTAATTAATATAAAATAACATTGGATGATGTGAGTAAAATAAGTGGGAAATAACTTTTATTGAGGTATGAATGGGATCCTCTTTTACATAAATATTACATGGTAAAAAATATGATTATCATTTGTATTTGTACCCATTTTCAATCCAATCCTAAATAATATCTTCATAATCCACTTTAGAGAATCTTTAAGTGTTTTAATGGAATTAATAGTCATGGATTTTTATATCCAAAAGAAACATATTTAAAACTAACAAGTTATTTAAATTTCGGATTAAAAAGATTTAAAAAATATAGTAAAAAAATATGGACATGTCAACTAATTTGAATATCCTTATTCTCATTAAGTTATATGATGAAAAATTTATTCTCTCTTTATACCACCAACTTGGAATACATAATCACATATAATTAATAGGATGAAATCATTTAGATGATGATAAAAATTTGATATAGTGGCTTATCTTATGAAATATTTCCCATATGATTCAAAAAAACCAAGGTGATTAGATTCAATAAAAATTTAATCCAACACTCTCACACTAAGAACCGTAACCGTAAGTACAACTTCTTTATTTATCATTTTTTAAAATATGATATCATGCTTTTTTATAACCACTGGTCACTATAAATATGATAAATTCACATACCCCCTCACTCAACAACATTTCCATTTTATAAAAAGGATATATGAATAGATATAAAAAGAATATAACATTTATATGAGCTGAAATGAATTTTAGATGAAGAAATTTTAATTTTGATAAAATTTATCTCTTCCTAAATTTTTTTTATTTAATATAAAACCCTATCTTGAGATTAATTTATTTTTGTTTCAACTTTTATTATTCAATCACACTTTCATTACAAAATAATCTTTTTAATAAATTTATATTGAAATTATGTTTCACTAGTCAATTTTAAGAATGAAAAATGCATTCAATATTGTTTTATATTATCATTTATTTCTCTTTGGTTTGTAATTTGTTTATGTTTATGTCCCCAATTATTTGTAATTATTTCTTCTTATTTTCGATTTTTCTTATTGAAATTGTAAAAAAAAACTATTGGAATTATAGTACCGGTGCACTGGAGTTCCTCTAGCAGAGATAATGTCTACATTACTTTCCACCAAACATTTAGTGAGCCACAATAGAGTACTGACGTCTATCCCTATAACGACCCAACCTCGATACCTAAATAGAATCAAGACAGGATACTAAAAGAGCTCCAATAAACCTCATGATCACAAATGTATGGAGTATATATTAGTTGATAAATAATTCACAAGGAATATAGGATTTACCATTTTTATATTTAATATATCAAATAAATAACAAATATATCATTATATTATAATTTTGGTATAATCCATGGGGTTGTTGGGACTAAAGGGCCCACTATAAATATACACCAATGGATACTTATATAACACTTGTTTATTCATCAGTATATTTAATAACTAGATAAATATGAACACATATAATAATAGCATTAGAAGACCATATATAATGAAGAAAAGGGAAATTAGGTAAAAATAAACTATATATATATATAATTAGTCAAAAAGGGCTAATGATTCAAAATTAAAATTCCAGCGAGTGTGTTCTCTAATGGATAGAAGAGTTGATATCCCAATATAATATACTCATTAGGTCCATCAAAAATAATAAAATCTTCTATCATTACAATGCATTATAATTTTTTCTCTTCTAAATATGCTTCAATAACCTCATCCCTCAAATATAGGTACTTTACCTTTACCTATCTCATGTGAAATAAAGTCCACACTCTTTCTCGGGGGAACACATGTAGGTTGTGAGTAAATTATAACTGATGGCATTCAAAACCAATCCCCATCCAGACAATCATAAATCCATGTGTGAAATTCCAGAATACAAGTTTGGTAGATACATGTAAACATAAGTAGTCTATCAATAGGGTACTAAAATAAAGTATTCATATTGATTAAGTATACATTCCATTAAAATAAGACAAAAAATACAAAAAATATATCAGTAATACATTAATTATTTTTCCATGTAAATAGAACCTATGTTGATCCATGATCAGAACCAAGAAGGGTACATATCACCCATAAGGGACTAAGCCATCATAGATATCTGACAAAATACATCATCTATATAAGGAAGAATATATATATTTATATCATAATATATATATATATAATCATCCTCCCATGGAGAAACTGTATATTTCATCTCACTTGGGTGGGTATCATTTCATTTTCAGTGACTAACCATACATGGATACCCTCTATAGTATATTGTGACTTTGTGTATATTTTTGTGTGTTTCTATGAATATATATATATATATACACAATGGAGGAACTATATATACCAAAAAAAATATGTGGATAGCTTCCTCGATTTGAGGGAGTGTTCATAAATATAGATGTTATCCCCATGTGTACCAATTATACCCACCTAATTATGGAGCATTTAAAATTAGGCATAACCAATGAAAATGTAATAAATAGTAATGGAGGTTGTACATGTTAAATATCAATAATAAACCTTTAACCATTATTCTCATCATATATACTTCACATGAATTATCAACATATCATTATAAAATCAAAATTTAATATGATATTATCTAAAGATTCATGTTCATGTATTAACATTAAATCTATATCATTTCATTTCAAAAGGGAATAGGACAGATGACATAAATAAATCCACCCCAACCAAGAAAAAATTAATTACTTTTAATACTAAAAGTCCATAAATAATTATGAATTAAGCATATGTCTATACGAATGCCTTTAATCATGGTTTATTGCTACTCAATAATCATATTAGTTACCAAAAACATTATTTCCAAGATAATACAATCTAAGAGAAATAAAAACATTTTAGTGAGTAGTTGTTATGAATGGACTTGAAATTACACCATGAATAGGGGTATGATATAGTTGTTCCTATGTTTGTAAAAATCAAATATAAAATATGCACTATAACTCACACCATTGTTTTCCAACCATAATAAACCAAAATCCTATTAATGGGGATATATCCTAGGAATTATCCCCCATGTTTCAATAAATGGAAAACCATTTATCATAAGTTCATCCTTAAAATATTTCATAAAAAATTATTATTTAACTTAAATCATTATCTAGGTATCACTCACATAACCCCATCCACTAATATCAGAAATGTAGTAATAGTATAAGGGATAAAGAAGAGTGATGATTACAGACTCTAGCTATAACCCGTAGGAAGGATTATTCAAGGATAAACATGGATCTAAAACATATATTAAAATGTTGGTTTAGAGAGGTATATATATTATTTTAATACTGCATAAATTTATCTATAATCATGAGAAATACATTAGCATGAACTATAGTGTAATTTCAAGGCTATCTGAATTAAAAAATTGTTTTATGATTCAGCATCCATTGTTATGAATCAAAAAAGAATAGAGGTGGATATAACATGGTGAGAAAAATTTATGAATAACGGGTTGGGGCCTAATTTTGGGGCAAATATTGATTAATATTATGGTTAAAAGGAAAAAATCTATCTTTTAAGGGGTTTTTACTAGGAGTTAATTAGGAAACTATTATAGGTCCATCGGGTAATAAGTGGACCCAACATCATCACCATAATATATGGACCCCAAGAGGTACCTAATTTTGGACCACTAGGTAACAGTGGTCCAAAAATTCTAAGTTCTTTCCCATTTTACCCATATTTTCCTCCAAAATTTTATAGCACTACTTAAAAAATATAATACATCCCTAATGGATATAATGAAAAGTATTGTATTGGAAAATTAACATATAAATCATGAATATTTACAGGACTATTAGTTTATTTAATAGAATTAAAAACACTTTAAATTTGGAAAATATCATTTATCATCACACTCTAAAACCCCCTCCAAATTCATTCCTAGTAACTTAAAAGTCATTTCATCCAATTTTAGATTTTTTTGGATATATATCAATAATTAACTTGGGTTTTTTCATTATTGTTTTCATCTTTCATCAATATTTTTCTAGGGATATACATTCATCTTGTCATTAGAAACCCAAATGCCTCTTGGTGTTAGTTTCATACCATATTATGCTCCTATTCATTTAATTTGATATTATGAGAACCAAAAAATAATGTAAATAAATTGGTAAACTTTGTGAATAATCTAACGTACTAATTAATTCTCTACATGATGATATGTGGTATAAAAAACTCTCGTATTTATTCACATTATAATATTTATATGGATTAAATTTCCATATCATATTCATTAGGATATAAAATATAATCAAATATAGAAATATTATTTAAACCATACTCAATGAATTAAATTTAACCCTATGATATTTTTAGTTTTATTAAATTTCACTATTTTGAATATGTTTAAGAGTATGCAACTATTATATCTACTACCAATGGTGTAACCATTGAAATAAATTATTTTAATGTTTCAATTTTTGGGGGAATAAAACGAGAGGGATATTATTTCAATGATTCCCAAGGATTTATGAATGACCCAAACATCAATTTAACTCAATCTATTTACATTCTTTTTGGGAAATTTTAATTGAAAACAAAAAAAGTCAATAATTTTAAAAGAAAATGCATATCATTATAATAATAATTAAAATATATATTTATCTATGTATTATATAATATTATTCCTTATGGTATATTTAAATTTATTTCTTCTTCTCTAACACTCAAAATCTTCATTTGAATCTAATTTATTCCATTTTTATAGTAATATCTTACACCCCTCTCATATTATTAAATCAATATTTCTTCTATTTAGTCACCTTATTACATGAATCTTCAAATATAACCATCTTGATTTGTATTCATCAGAATACGAATAAATTTATAAAGATTGTTATTGAAAATATTTAATAAATTTTCTTTAAAATCTTCTTGCATCCCTTGAACCAAGATAGGGTGTACGATTAGTAAGGATTTTTGATATAATACTTCCCTAGTTATCAATGAGATATTTTAAATGAATAAATTCATCCAATCATAGATGAAATCATTCCACTTAGAGGTGAGACTAATATTAAAAGTAAGAATAATACAGTGATAAATGAAATATTCATGAACAATATCCTAATATAGTAAATGAATGAGTTGAAATGAATTATGAAGAGGGATGAAAACCATATAAAAAACTATAGATATTCCGAGGAAATATGAAAACCAAATGAAACTATCTATATTGTCCTTATTTTATGATTAAATTCAATATATAAGTGGAAAAATTGTTCTAGGGTTAATTTAGATAAATTAATGTAGCATTAAATATATAACAATAGTTTATTAGTACCTTTTCAAATAAAAATAGAAAATAAGTTTCATCATGATTGTTTATATTTGTTTACTGAAGACACATTATTAGTTATAATATTATTAAATAGATTCATATCACATTTATTCTTTTGACCTTCATGTATCACTAAGCACACATATATTTTTTTAAACTCTTTATTGTTTTGTAGATTTTTTGATGTTTGTAAAAATTTATATGTTATTTGATTGGCTGTGATTAATTTATCTCTAATCTATTTCATCAATTTTAATGCATTATTTTGACTAACATTTCTTACATTATTTACACTTCTTTTAAAAAATCATAAATGCAGAGAAAGTATTTTATAAAGATAATATATATTATAAATCTCCACACTGGTATATCCCCAATAACACCTCTTATGTATATTGATCATATTTAATTAATTGGCATTGAAATTGGATTACATTATTCATAATCATTATTTTTATTTATTTGTTATATTTAAAATACAGACAGATATTTTTAAATATTTTTTATTTATCTATATATTTATTACCCTGTATAATTTTAAAAATCTCATATAGAATATTATTAATATCACTTTATATTTCATAATTTTTAAATAGTTTTTTATCATCAAAAGAGGATATTTTAATGTACACATATTTTTCCCTTTATTTGGTTTTAATGAATATTAATTGTTTCGCTCTTCTATTAAGTATTTCATAATTAAATATATATATATATATATAGAGGTCTTTGCTTTAGCAGTGGAGGCACTGTAGAGGCGGTGACACTGTAGCGGTGGAGGCACTATAGCAGGAGCTGTAGTGGTGGCGGTACTGTAGCAGGTACTGTAGCATCCAGAGTACTATAGTAGTACTATTCACCGAGGGGCTCTTTGGGAAAAAAGTGCTTTCAAGCCTTGTATGCAGGCCACTTGTCCTTGGGCCTTTGGGATATGTAATGGGTCTCCCTCTACCCAGTATAATGAGGTCTTTGCTTTAAATAATAAAAAGAGGCTTCGACCCCAACCGTTAAAATATATATATATATATATATATAATGATTAAAATCATTCATAATTGGATAATTTGAATGAAGAAAGTATTCCTCGAAGTATAACTCTCTTTGTATTTTTCATTATTCCCATAAGAAAGGTGGTGGTCGATGTAGTGGCTACTAACTCCACTACCAAAACTCTAGTGAGCTACATTAGAGTCTTGATCAATCCACTTTACCGTTTTAATTTCAATTATACTTCAGTTGCTCAAAACTATACACTGGTAACAATTTCTTGTAATGTCAACCAACCCAAATTAAAATCATCAATAGAATTATTTTTCCTAAATTTTTTTATTCAAACTATAATAGAGGAATTTTAAAAAATTAATATAAAAAATCTATAAATACTCCTCAATAATTCATTTAAAATTACTGGATATTTTCACCACACCAAATACTAAAGCATGTTACCAATATTTGTTTTTCTTGATGCACATCAAACTCTCTAGTTTAAATTCAATATCATAAAATTTTATATTTCTTTATATCCTAATAAAATTCATATCATTGATAGTGATTATAGATATTATTTCAAATGGATTATATTAAAATAATCCAAATAATTTCTACAGTATTCTTCTTGGATAATCACTACAATTAAAGTGAGGAATCATGTTTCATTTTTAACCATTCAAAATTCTATGTAATTATTCTTTTTTTCTTTAATAATGATAAATCCTTGTCGTTAATGGATTATTGAATCTATTATAAGAGTATATGTAAAAAATCATGAAAATTGAGTTTGTTTGACTATATATAAAAACATATTTTATCCTTTTATTTCATACTACATACATTTTTTATTATTTATATTTTTTTTGTTTCTTTTCATAATTTAAAAATATAAATTTTACATAGGAAATTAACCCCTCTCCACTACACACACTTCCCCTAATAATAAAAACCTAAAAATTAATATTTATCTACTTATCAGTGCATGATATTTGATTCTGCGATATTAGAACATGTAAATGTGTATGCTCCATAGACATAGCCTAGTGGGAAAAAACTTGGTAAAATATTTTTGTTATTTTGTTTTATATATTCTATATATGTGATGTATATTCTATGTAATAAAGATTGAGTGGCATAGATATTAAAAACCATTAATTTTATTATATGAACAAGATTTTATTATGACTAATTGTTAAATTGCATTGGGACATGTCTTTTATGGTAAAGATATCATTATGTTTGAGATCATGTCATTAAATATTAATAATTTAAGATCATTTTTAATTCATTTATTTCTATCCATTTCATTACTATAATGATATTATCTATGGATTAATTTTTTCATGTTATTGATAAAATGGCATGTGTTTTCAATTATTTACCATTCTATATAGAATTTTTCTCAATTACTCATTATATATTCTATTTGATGTAATTATTACAAAGAATATGTGATGAATCGTTATGATATTTCTTTCCCCCAAGATATTAAATAGGATATTATGTATAATATCAATGATGAATGATTGTTTCATTTACAATGAATTTTATATTTTTAGTATAATATTATAATGATGAATGTCTCTATTTCTTCAAGTCTACTGAACTAAATAATACATTGATATGAGATCCCAAAAATCATATAATAATTTAATAGACTTGAAAAAACCTTCGGGATACTAAAATTAATGTTTTTTCATTCATCCATAGTTTTGGGAATGTAATTTATAGTAGATCATATCCACTATGAAAACCCCATGTGGATTTTTTCCTCGATTCACATAGACAACACAACCCATAACTATTTATTATATATACATAATGCTTGTATAACATCCAAAATAGTTTGGATTCACCAAAATGTATTTATAAGGAATCCACTATCTCTGTAACTCCATTTGAGTCACCTTTAATAATATAATTCACTAAAATCTGAATAACCTTATTTTAGGGAACCACTATAAAATAGTAAAACAGTGCCTGAAACTAAGAATAAACACCCTAGGAATGTTATCCATACCCATGGATTCTACCTATTCCAGGCGATAAGATATTTTGATAATAATGGAGGAAGATCATTCAGGATGAAGAAGGGATGATGAAGAAGTGGGAAACTATGGCTCAAATCCATTACTTATTGAAAGACCCCTTCTCCTCCACATAGAATTATATTACACATTGAATATTTAATTTTTAAACTCCTTTTGAAAAAAAAATTGAAACATTAAATCATACTATAAATTTTACAAACACCAGGGCCCTTGATCATGGAATAGTTACCTTTGTATTTTAGAGAATTTACTCTTAGATTTTTAAAAATCTACTCAATTTATTTTTTATTTTACAAAATATGTATACTCACTCTTACCAAAAAATGCACTATTTAATTCTAAAAAAATTAGAATTTCGCCTTTATATTTTCCTACCAACTACATTGGTTGAATCTTACAAATAATAAAATTAATATTACATTCCAGTCTTTTCCAAATTTTAGGATAAATTTGATAACTTCTAAATTTTATCAAAATTATATCTAACTGGTTTTAACAACATTTAACCTAGTCCAAACATTAATATATTTAAAATATTGTATAAAACTTTTTATTAATCTCAGTAAAACTCTCAAGACTCATTCCATAGCCTATAATAAAACCCATGGATCATTTAAAGGGTCAAAATTCACCCATTAAAATACAATATCTACTTTCATTTACTACTCTTGAATATATCGGACCTTATAAATGGTTTTATTCTTTTGATATAATTTGGAAGGTATAAATTCAAGTCTCTAAAAGGAGTTGATGTCATCTATATTTTATGGATGATTAAAAAAAAGTTGAGATCAATATCATAACAAATATATAATTTGTTCATTCAAAATAATCATTTTTATTTATTAACCCTTAATATACCTACATGTATACAAACAACTAGCATTCCTCGATAACTTTCACAACTAATAAAGAAAAGGTAGAAACCCATGGGTGGTAATGATCCAATCCAAAATCATTTTTATGGTAGTGAGATGAGCTGTAAAGTGGCCATTATTGTTCATGTCTCTCAAACATTCAATATTTTTAATGATCGAAAAATTTTAATTTAATTATTAACTTATTCTATTAATTTTTTTAGTGTGATATATTTATATATATATATATATATTTAAAATATGCAATAACTAGATAATTTTATGAAAACAAATCCCTCATTAAAAGAAACACATTATATTTTTTTATCTTACCACCAAAATGTTGGTGGAAGAGGCATTAAATACTGCCTCCACCATCACAAATGTGATAGAGTATTGATATAACCCCTATATCTCAGAGATTCCAAATATTCTTCAATACTATGAATATATGATATAATATTGATTTCTAGAAAATTTAACTTCCCCTAATTAGAGTCTACACAACTATATTTTTTTCTCAATCGATCTCTTTTACTAAAAATGTTACTAATGGAAATAAATTATATTGAAAGTTATAAATACATTTTTAAGAATAATTTATAAGTGCTAATTATTTTTGAACACAAAATATTGATTCATTTTACATATATTTATTACCCTTATGATACATTGAACTCCATTTAATAAATTATCCATACATTATATTTTTATAACCTACCGTTATGATGAAATTATTGTCTTTTATATATATTATAGAGTAAGTTTAAAATGGATTTTACTAAAATAGTATAACATTTTTTTTTCAAATGTTCTTACTAAAATTAATATGAATGATTATGTTTCATGATAAAAACATTGAATAAAAAGTATAATAATACTTTTTTGGTTTCATGGAAACCACTAAATCTATGAATTAAAAAATCTACAAGATGTCTAGGATATGATATATTGTAACTCGTGAAAATTATCATCTGGATTTTCTTCCTTAAAAAATATTTTTCTCTATTATTTTTAATTGTATACTAATGTTTTTATAATACTATTTTTTAATTGTGATTATGTTTAAAGGTATTGGATTTAAATTTTATGTGGTCAAATCATCACCCTCTTACCATCCTCTTGGAAGATAAATTGGTATCAAAGCATCCAATTATTTAAAATCCTTAACTATATTCATTTAATGATCATAAAGTATAACATATGTCTCTAACATCTAAGGTTCATTAAAGAGACATTAAACAGGTCATGCTCTAGTATTTGATGGAAAAAGATATATTTATTATAAAACTCACATGTTTACTCTCATTATGTTTATTTGATACCCTATTTTTAATATTTTTTGTATTTTTATATAGCTAATATGTTATTGTAGGATAAATAAACACTCAAAAAAATATTTACTATTGATATTAATAGAAAACATAACGATGGTATTAAATATGATTTATATAGGAATAATTTTATTCGTGTCTCCCTGTGTAAAAAAATATGAGACATATAAACTTTTTTATGTAGCACATAATGGAAGAATAAAAATTTAATATAATTAAACATAACATGTATAAGAAAGGATATTAATTTATTAATATATATTAGGATAAATAAATTATTAAAATGATTACTCAATTTACTAATTTTATCAGTGGTATAAAATATTTTGGTGAAAATCATTATAAAAAAATAATGACAATAATATAATTTGGTAATTTCCATATTTCTTTCACCCAAGGATATGGTTATTCAAGAAAAAAAGGACCTCAAGAACCGTCCCATAGAAGAAAATTTATGGTCACATGTGACCTATGAGATCACAAAGAAATAGAAATAAAAAAATAATCCAATAAGTAAAATTAAAAGAATAAAATTTCATTAAAATCAATTGGTTAAATCTGTTTATACTGTTATACAAAAATTTCTCACTGGTCAAAAAATTAAATAAATAAATTCATAGAGAAAAATTATTCATTTTGATGAGCTAAAAACAGGAACAATGTGGTTAGGTTGATGTCGATTTATATAAATGAAAGAGTAAGTGAAACATTAATTTATATGGTCACAGTTTTAAGAAAAATATGAATTTTAATAAGAAATTCAATGAATGTATCATTGTTTCAACTCGGAGTGTAACAAATGACTCATTCCCTTCATCAAAATAAAATTATGACATCACAAATGACTGATGGTTGTAATTGAGTTAAGTGAAAAGGTAAAAAAAAATTAGGTATTCAGGTTATTTATGTTATTTATATTATATATATTAATAATATTAGAGATAAAAATGAAGAAGGATTTTATAAACATTCCAAAAAATCAAATAACTATAAAATTATTTTATATAATTTTGTAATAAGAAGGATCGACTCTAAAAAATGATTGGTGATTTCACATAGAAATATAAATTTAAACCTAATGTTGATAAATTAAATTATACTATTAAGAATCATAGAGTGTCTCTCTAAAATTTCTCTAAATTTTAATCAAATATGGATAAAATCATAGGTTCATTATTTCAGGGGAAGATTATATTTGAATTTAATATAATAATAAAATAAGTTCCTAAGAAAAGTAAATCATTAAAGGGAACATATCAATAAAAAATTTATAATTATTTTCATTAAACTAAGCACAAAATATATATACAATTAAAACATAATCATTATTATGGACCAATATGAGTTCACTTTTCTAATTAAATTTCTATAAAATACACTCACACAAGAGAAAACGTAGGTTCTAAAATCTATATTGGCTAGAATTAGATGAAAAAATTAATTTTGGTATCAAAATATTTATTATATTTGTTTTTACATTTAAAAAATGTCAAAATAAAATCTTGAGGAACATGGTACATGAATAATATATACTTGGATAATATGTGGGGTGACTACTCCATGTTTTATCACCAAGTAACTCTTAATGGTGGATATGTAACATTTAGTTATAACCAATGGACAATAATCATTGGTATAAGAACCATTGTAATATTATGAATATTTTTTATTTCTTTCATCATACTTTTCTAATTATTAGTCTATTACATGATAATGGTTTTTGAGTTTCATTTGATAATGAAATTTTATAATTGTTTGATTCTCTGCAAATTTTTTTATTTTCTACATCACATTTTTGAATTATATATATTATTTATTTTAAATAAATTTTTTTTAATATATAAAATTTTTAAGTGTAAATTATTGTGATTCTTGTCCATGGAAGATACACCATTCTCAATATTGAAAAATAACAATTTTCAAGCTTAACCAAAAATAATTTGCATTATTTCAATAAATTATGTTTTCAAATGGATAGTATATGGGAGAATTTATAAATTGGTAAGAAACAAAAGTATTTATTGAAATAAAAAAGGGAAGAAACCACTTCAAAGGCCTTTTATATTATTCACCTTGATATTTTTTGTCTAATATAAATTTCTAGAATAAGAGGTAAAATATGACACATTTATAATTGTCAATGATTCAACAATAGTTACATGGGTTTATTTTTTGACACAAAAAAATATTTCTTCTGAATATTTGGATAAATTTCAAAGAGATTAAAAAATAAAAAGGGATAAAATATTATATTCATTTATTGTGATGATGAGGGAGATTTTAAAAGGAAATATTAAGGAACATTGTATTACATATGTAAATAATCAATATATTTCTACTCCTAGAACTCCTAAAAAATGGTATTATTGAAAGATAAATTAAATCCCATTAATATATTAAATTAATTCTATTGCACGCAATAATTTTGGTCTCGGTTCATTGATGAATCTTATTATACACATAATTGGGTCTTTGGGATATGCTTTCTTAATAAGATTCCCAATAAACATTGAAAATGTAAAAAACCCAAATTTGAAAAGTTAATTGTTTTTTAATTTAAATGCTATATTATCAATACGAAATATATCTTATGAAATTTTAGTCCTATGTTTGATAAAGTTTTTTAATGGGAACTTTTAACAATTTAAACATCATTAAATATTTAATATCATTCCTAATTAATTAGAAGAGTAAATTTATAAAAAAATTGATAATAATTTTCCTAAATCTCAATGACACATTGTTGGTTCTGAGAATGACCTAGAGAAGTGTACCATTAGTTTTCCATTTGCTTTTAAAGAATTTTATTCAATGGAATTATCACTCTCTCATCCATTTCTAAAATCATAGAGTTAATCTAAATATCACCTATTAGAGAATGTTATCAAAATACCAGTCTTCAAATGATGTTGATCAAATATATCTTATTTGACACCTATATTCCCTATATATTGATAATGGGAGTAATGGAGACAATTGGGTATGTGATATATAATAACAGCCAATCCAAATCCCTAATGGTGATCATTATACTGTTTTGGAAATACTAAATGATCCCCACATTATGTGTACTAAAGGAGAATATAATAATATGTTAAATAATAAAAAATATATACTTAAACAATATTTATAATCATATAGTAAAATATTATAGTACATGAGAAGGAATTGATTTCATGATTTTAATACCTAAGAATCTTGTTTTTATCCACATCCCACATTAACTATAATATTATTTACATTTAAATTAAAATTTATTTTATAAAATTGTTTTGTTTTTTAAAATTCATATGTCATGAAATCTCATAGATATAAATATTCAAAATTTCAAAATCATATGTTTATGTTAAATAAGGTTATCAATGGATAGAAATAGTACCATCAAGATTGGTATGAGTGGTTAACTAAATATTTATTTGATATTTAATTGAAAATTAGAAAAGGTGACTTAGGTATGTTTTTAAATGATTTTTCAAATGATTTTTTAGTTGTAAAAATTTATATTGAAGATCTTATATTTGGATTAACATTAGAATCACTTTTTTAAATAATTATATTTAATGAGAATAATATTTAAATAACCATTACAGGTGAGTTAATTTTTTTCTTAGTTTCCATATTAATCAATAAAAGTATGTTAATTTTCTTATCCAAATCAAATACACTAAAATTTCTTTGTTATTTTGATAAGGGTCTTATTATGTTAATTTTTACACCAATGTGTAATTAATGTAAAATAATATTGGATGATGTGAGTAAAACTAGTGGGATATAATTATTATTTAGGTATGAATGGGATCATCATTTATCTTGATATTACATGGCCAAAAAATATGTTTATCATTTGTATTTTACTTATTTTCAATAAAATCCTAAATAATCTCACCATAAATCTTATAAAAGAATCTTTAAGTGTCCTAATGGAATGAATAATCTTGTATTGTTATATAAAAGAGAAGCATATTTTTATCTAAAATGTTATTTAGATTTAGGATATCATAGATTTAAAATATATAGGAAAAATAAAAATGGTACATATCTCTTAATTTGAAAATCCTTAATCTCATTGAGTTGTATGAAGAAAAAATTAGTCTCTCTTTCTACCACAAACATAAAACACATAATCATATATAATTTTTTAGCTCAAATCATTGAGATGAAGATAAAACATCTGGATAGTGGTGTATATTATGACATGTTTTCATTAAGTGTGAAAAACTATCACGATTAGTATCTATAAAAATTTCCTTCAAAACTCTCACACTAAACACATTGACCATAAGTAAAGCATCTTAAGTAATAATTTTTTAGAAGTTGATATTTTTTATTGACTTTATAACCACTGGTCACCAACTAGATAACATATTCACATACCCCCTCACTCAGAAAGATTTTCATTTTATTAAAAGGTTCAATGAATAGATATAAAATTAAACAAACATTTATATGAGCAGAAATTAATTTTAGACTAGGAAATTTTATTTTTTAAAAAAATTCTCTTCTTGAAGAATTTTTTTGTATAATATAAAACTCTATTTTGAGATTAATTTATTTATGTTTCATATATTATAATTTAATGACTCTTTCATAAAAAATATTTTTTTAATAAATTTATATTGAAATTATGATTCACTAGTCACATTTAAGAAACATCAACAGTTTAAATATTGTTTTATATATTCATTTATTTATCCTTGGTTTATAATTTTTTTTATATTTATATCCCTAATTATTTGGATTTATTTATTATTATTTTGGAGTTTTATTCTTTAAATTTTAAAAACCATGGGAATTATAGTACAGGTACACTGGAGTTCGAATAGAGGACATAGTGTCTACATTAATTTCCACCAAACATTTAGTGACCCACACTTGAGTACTGGTGGTTATCCCTATAACGACTCAACCTAGATACCTGAATAGAATTTAGCCAAGATACAAAAATTCATCATATAAAACTCTTAATCACTAATGTATGGAGTAAATATTTGTTGATAACTAATTCACAAAAAATATATGATTTACCATATTTGATATTTAATTTATATATGAAATAACAAATATATCATCACAAAATAATTTCGGTATAATCTATACTGTCATTGGGACTAAATGACACACTATAAAGTATATTCTAATGAAGAATAATATAACACATGTTTATTCATCAAAATATATAATAAGTAGATAAATATTCACCCATATCATAATATAATTTGTAGAACCTATATAACCCATAAGAGGGAAATTAGGTAAAAATACACATTGTATATCTAATGGATCCAAACAAGGGTTAAAGATGAAAAATTAATATTCTTGTGAGTGTGTTCTATAATGTGTATAATTCTTGATACCTTAATCATGTATTCTATATATTTCCACCAAAAGTAATAAAAGGTTCCAATCCAACTCTAAATTCCATTTTTGTGTCTACCCATGCTTTGATAACCAGCCCTCATATGCAGGCACTTTACCTTTACCAATCTCATTTACAATAGATTCTACACTCATTCTTAGGGGAACACATGTAGGATGTGATTATTTCATACCTCATTGAATTCACCTCCCATCCCCATCCAATTAATTATAAATACATGTCTGAAATTCCAGGATATAAGTCAGGTAGATTCAAGTAAACAAATGTGGTCTATCAATAAGGTACTAAAGGAAAGTATTCATATTGATTAAGTCTAAAATTCATTAAAATAAAGAATAAATAGAAATAATATATCATTAATACATTAATGATTTTTTCCATGTCAACCATGCATACTTTGAACAATGCTCAGAACCAAGTATTTTATATGTTAACCCTAAGGGATAAATCCATCAAATATATATTACCAAATCTATCCTTTATTAAGGAATAATTTGTGTGTATATATATATATTATAATAAATATATCATAATATATATATATTATTATCAATAATCCTCCCATTGAGAAAATATATATTTCTTCTCTGTTGGGAGGGTATCCTTCCATTTTCAGTGAGTTACCATACATAGCCACCCTCGGTAGGAGGTTGTTCGTTTGTGTGTTTTTTGGTGTGTGTATGTGAATATAAATATATATATATTAAATAGTTCCCCTAGGGGGGAAATATATATATCATCTCAACTGGGAGGCTATCTTCTACCATTTAAGGTAGTGTTCATAAATATATGTGGGATCCCCATGTGTACCTAGTACACCCACCACGTGTTGTAGCCTATAAGATAAGGCTTCACCAATGAAAATAAATTACATTATAATAGTGGTTGTATAAGTAAAATATCATTAATAAACCCTTAAAAATTATTCTCATTCTATATACTTCACATGAATTATCAAAATATCATTATAATATGAAAAATTAAAAAGACATTATCTTAGGAATCAACGTCATGAATTAACATTTCACCTATATCATTTATTTTCAAAAGGTAACATGACACCTCACATAAATAAATCCACACCAAACATGAAAAAAAGAAATAAAATTAAACCTAAATGTCCTTAAATAAGTCTTCATTAAGAAAAAATTTTACGGAATCCTTTAATCATGGATTATTCTTACTCAATATTCATATATGATACCACCAACATTATTTCTAATATAATAAAATCAAAGAGTCATAATAACATTTTAGTGATCAGTTGGTCCAAATGGGCATGAAAATAAAAAATTAATATGTGTATAATATAGTAGTCTCTACGTTTGGAATAAACCAACATAAAATGTATAGGGTATTTCATAACATGGTTTTTCCACCATGAGAACCAAAACCCTATTAATGGGCATATATCCTATGAATGATTCCCCATGTGTCAATAAAGGGGAAAACATTTATCTTAACTTCATAAATTAAAATATTTGATAAAATTTATCATTTAAATAAAATCATTATCCAGTTATCCCTCACCTAACCCCCATACAACAAAAACAAAAATTCCATGATAGTATAAGAGAAATAGAAGAGGATCACCTACAAAAGCTTATACAAATATGAATACCTAAAGAAAAAAAGAAATTCATTACTCCATCAATTAGTTATGGGACCCTAGGTTGGGTCATAATAAATTTTATGTAATTTTCCTAATTATAAATTGAAAACCCAAATGATAGGGTGATACCTTACCATGACAGTAATAATTATAGTCTCCATCAACTGCCTAAATGAAAGATGATCCAAGGATGAGTTGGGACCCAAACCCTATATTAAAATATTGGTTTATAGATATCTATATTTTATTTTAATGTTTCATAAAATTATATATAAACAAGAAAATAACATAGAATATAGTCTGGGGTAATTTCAAGGTTATCTGAAAAAAAAATATGGTTTATGATTGATCTTTGGTGGTGGGGAATCAATGAGGAATATCATGAGATATCACATGCTGAAAAAAATTAGGAATAAATGGTTGGGATCTAATTTTTCGGAAAATAGTGATTAATTTTTGGTTTAAAAGGAAAAAATTAACTTTAAAAGGGTTTTTACTATGAGTCAACTAGGAACCCATTATAGTTCCATTAGGTACCAAGTGGACTCAACATCATTACTATTGTTGATGGACCCCCAATAGGTACCTAATCTTGGACCACCAGGTAACTAGTGCTCCCTAAATCTATGTTCATCCGAATTTTACAACCATTTTCCTCTTAAATTTTAATACCACTATGTCCAGTGGAAAATAAATCCATAAATGGATTTAATAACAAGTATTATATTCGAAAATTAACTCAAAAAATTATGAATATTTATAGTACTAATAGTTCATTAATTATAAATAAAAACACTTTATGTTTGGAATATATCATTTTTATCACATGGTAAAATTCCCTATAAATTTATTCCTAGTAAATTTCAATTAATTTCATCAACTTTTATATTAATTTTTGTTATATATCAGCAATTTAATTTTATTGTTTCATTAATGTTTTCATCTTTCATCAGTATTTAATTTGGTTTATACATTCAAATTCTCATTAGAAATCCAAATACCTCTTGGTGTTAGTTTCATCCATTGAAAGTCTCCTATTTATTTAATTTTTTATTATGAGACCAAAAATTAAAGTAAATAAAATTGAATGGTTTTTGAATCTTCTAATACACTAATTATTTCTCCACATGATGATATGTGTTATTAGAAAACCATCGTATTTACTCACATTATAATATTTATATGGGTAAAAGATTCATTTCTTAATTTTCAATATATATTTTAATTTAAAATATATAAATATTATTTAAAGCATCTTCAAAGGATTAAATTTATTCTTATGAGATTCACCATTTTACTAAAATTCATTATTTTGAAAATGGTGAAGAGAATAACAATATTGTATCTACTAATAAATGTGTAACCATTGAAATGACATATTTTAATTTTTCCAATTTTTGTGGGAATAAATAAAGAATGATATTATTTCCATTAAACAAAAGGAATTATTAATAAACCTCACATCTATTTAACTCATTCTATTTTTATTCCCTTTACGAAATTTTAATTGAAAAGAAATAAACTGAATGATTTTTAAAGAAACAATGACTATCATTAGATGAAGAATTAAAACTTTTATTTATCATATTCTAGTATAATATGAGTCCTTAAAGTATGTTTACATTTTTTTTATTCAACTATATCACTCAAAATAATCATTTCAATCTAATAAAGTCCATTTTTATAATAATGTGTTACACAAATTATCATATTATTAAATCCATAGTTCTAATGTTTAGGTACCTTAATACATGAATCATTAAACATTATTATATTTATATATATTCTTAAAATTCGGAAGATCTTCATAAATAAGAAATGTAGAAAAAATTAAAAAAAAATCATGCATCCTCAGAACCAAGATAGGGTGTAGAATTATAAAAGGTTGTTGATATATTGCACCCCTGATTATCATTATGATATTCCTAATGAATATGTTATTTCTATCAGGGATGAAATCATTCCACTTAGGGGTGAGATAGATATTAAATATGAAGAAGAATCTCATGAAAAATGAAATATTCATGACCAATATCAAATAATTGATAATGAATGAGTTTATAATAATTAAAAAAAGTAGAAACCCATCTAGAGAATTTATAGATATTCAATGGAAAATTGATCACTATATGAAACCATATACATGGTCTTTATTATATGATAAAATTAATTATAGATATTGAAATATTTATCAATATTAATTTAGTAAATTTAAAGTATCATTAAATATATAACATTAGTAAATGAGTTATTTTTTTATATAAAAATAGAAAATAAGTTTCATCATGATTGTTTCGAATTATTTACTGATGACACATGATTATTTGTAATATTATTAAATAAATACATCACTCTTTGATTCTTCAAATATAAATGTTTCACAAATCCCTTATATATTATTTTCAAACTCATCACTGTTTGTGAGATTTTTTAACTTCGTAAAAATTTATGTTTTATTTGATTTGGTGTGATTAATTTATCTCTAATTTATTTATTTAATGCCAATTGATTATATTGACTAGAATTTCATTCTTTATTTACACTTTTTTAAAAATCTTAAAAATAGGGAAAGAATTTTAAAATGAGAAATCGTTACAAATCATCGCAGTGGTAGAGCCTCAATCACTCCTCTTATATAAGTTGATACTATTCACTTAATTGGTATTGAAATTGGTTTATGTTATTCTTATTAATTACTATTATTTTAAATAATATTTTAAATTACAACATATTGTTTTCAATATTTTTTTGATTTATCTTTATATAAATACCCTGTATATATTTTAAATGATATTATAGAATGTTATTAATATAACTTGATTTTTCTTAATTTTTAAACCGTATTTGATCATCAGAAGTATCTGTTTTAATGTCTTTTACCCATTATTTTTTTAATGATGTTATATTATTTCTTTCTTCTATTAATTATTTAAAAAAGATATATATATACACATATATAATGATTAAAATATGTTATCAATGGATAATTTTAAGGGATAATGATTTCCTGGAAGTGTAACACAATTTGTATTTTTCTTTCGTTCCATTAGAAAGATGGAGGTAAATGTAGTGGATATGACCTCCACTACCAGATCTCATGTAAACAATACTAGATTCAAGATCAATCAACTTTTCCAAGGGTATTTCAAATATACATCAGTGGGTCAAAACTAGACTCATGTAATAGTTTCTAGGAAAGTCAACTACTAGAAATTAAAATCTCCAAAGGTTTTATTTCTATTCGAACAATTTTATTAAAACTATAATTGATCCATTTGAAAAAATGAATATAAGAAATCTATAAATACTCCTGAATACATTTTTTTAAATTACTGAACCTTTTTTTCCACAATAAATATTTACTATTGTTACCAATATTTTTAAATCTTGATCCACATTGAACTCTCTAGTTTAAATTCTATATGTTAAAAAGTGTTCTTTCTTTATATCCTACTACTAGTAATATATATTAGAGTGATTAGAGATATTATATAAAATGGATTATATTGATATAATCCAAAAACATTCTCCATTATTCTTCTATGATACTCACTACCATTAAAATGAGGAATCATGTTTCTTTCTATAGCTATTGAAAATTAATAGTAATTAATATTTTTTGGTTACTTTTATACAAATAAATCCAAGTACATAATTTATTATTGGATCAATTAAGGTAGGATTTTTAGTTAATCATGAAAATATAGTTTGGTTGACCATCTATAAAAACCTATTTCTTCATTTTAATTTTTACTAGATAATTTTTTTATATTTATATATTTTTTTTGTAGTATTTTAAAATTAAAATTTTATAATTGAAATTATCGTCCTCCACACCACACACACATCCCCTCAAAATAAATACATAAAACTAAATTTTTATCCACTAATCAGGAAATAATAGTGTATTTTTTATATTAAAGCATATTCATGTGTATGCTTCTTGGACATATACTACATTGGAAAAACTAGGTAGAATATATGTGTTCTTGTGTTATATACATTGAATATATTTTTTGGATATTCTATTAAAGAAAAACTGATGGAAATAAAGATTAAAAAATTTTCAATTTAATATGTGAACAAGATTATATTATGAATAATGGTTATGTGAATAAAAATTTAATTTTTTCACCACCCTAATTCACCCTCTTCAAGGTTCTTTGGGATTGTTTTCATAACCCACTAGTCAGAACTAGTGACCTTCAACTATCTCAAAATTTAAGACCTTGGGTAAGTGTTCATTCTCATAAGTATCATTCCTAAGACAATATGATAACATATACCCACCAACCATTTCCCTTGGATATTTATTTTGAAATAATATGTGAGGGTTGATGGAGTGTTATACGCTAAGCTTATGTGTTACACATTATTTTGAAAATCCCTTCTTAATTTTGTGTTTATTGTTCAGATGTTGGAGATTTTAAGAAACTATTTATAGGTAAAGGCACTTCAATTTCCAAGACTTCATTTCAACGAACAAGTAGCCTCAAATATAACACACAATCATTCTTCATCGTGCAACTCACTTAGTCTTGATCATAATGTGCATTCATCCTTTATATTATTGTGATATTTTTCATAAACATGAAATTATTAAATCATTCCGTAAGTCATTTTATAATTATATTATACAATTATTGATAAATTAAAATTTTTATCCTCCAAATTAGATAAGTTTATAACGAAAAAATAGAATTATAGCGAATAAAAGTGGAATTGGGTATAGTTTTTTTGTTTTTTGATTAAAAGTTATATGGAATGTAATTTTTTAACCTTATTAACAGGGTACCATAAAAATGTAATTCAGTAATCACCTCAAAAAATCTTATTAGAAAATATATAACGTTTTTATCTGGTTTTATCCTAGCTTAAGTCTTATTTAATGTGATTATAGATTGAAATTTTTCTAAATATGAGATCTAATATTAAGACATAGTAAAAAAAGTTTTAACTTTGAAAAAATAGTCCTTTTAAGTTAATACAAATAATATATTCTTTCTTAGAAAATTTCATATTTTTATTGAACTCTAAAAATATATTTTATTAAATTTTTCATTGTACTAGGATATTATAATTCACACTATTCTCAAATTGATATGAATGAATCAAGGATCATTGAAATGATTATTGATATCATGTATCAACAATTATATTAGTGTAAGATGCAACTTCAATCTATTTCAAGGGCCTAGACATTATTTTTGAAGAACATCCCTCTATCAGGTTGTATTCCAGAGTGTAGCTTTAGAATGCATATTGATTCAAAAATTCTTCCACGAGGATAAAATATTCATTTAGAATGGTTTTATAAGATGATATATATTTCCCTACTAATCAAGAGTAACTCTTGTAGAATATAATTTCTACCATTGAGGTTCACCATCATAAACTGAATACCATGATATATAGTAACTCATCCATTTTTCTATGTTATAATCAATTCACTATGGTGGATTCAACCATTATTGGATGTGGGATTAAAATTTAAGAAAAATATGTATTGGGTTTGAAGATATTATGAAGGATATATTAATTTAGGATGTTTTCTAGATCTCATAGGAAGATATCGAGTTTAGGAAGTTTTCTATTGTATTGGAATTTTAGGATTGGATTGTGGGGTGTATATATGATTAGTGAGGTTCATATTCTAGATTATATGGATAATGATTTAAGTTCACAATTGTATACTTGGTAGGAACACAGTTTATGCCACTATTATCATGCACGCTATTGGGGGAAGCATGGAGTATACAAGTAAATAACTTTAACTAATAGATGACATCAATTTTATATATTTGAAGAATATATTTCTAATGAAAATTATATAGTGATGAATGTTTAATTTGGTATAAAGGATATACATTCATTACACTAGGAAAATTATTAGCACATACTATAAATAGAAGAGCATCAGTATTAGAAATAGAGTGTGAGAATCATTCTTAAATTATACCCCTATCTAATGTTGAGAAAATCTTTAGGCATGATGTACTCGTATGGGAAAAACTTTATCATTTCATATTTATTATATATCAAGAATGTTATTTGTTTCATATATCATGTACATTTAATTATTTATGGGATATTTGAATTCGGATTTTACCATATATAAATTTTACATTATGTTAATGATTCCTCGATGTCAATTATGGCTGTATAATTTCAAAAAATCTGGAATTATGAAATTATTAATGGATAATTTGGATATCATCAACGTATTCAAGAAGAATATCTAATTTTATTTCATTCAATATTTTAATGTACCAATATTTATTATCAAATACGATAACTCAGAAAATTATGAGGAGTTTTTTATTTAAATTAGTACTATGGAATGATATTATGGATCCAAAAATTGACTATGATTTTATTTTTAAAACATATAATCATATCAATTTTATAAAAAATATTTAGGTATTTATAGAAAAAATTGATTTATATTAATTTAATAATGTGTAGATAAACATGTGATTTTGGATTGATAATGATGGTCTTTAATGATGTGTGAAGATAATTTCCCTCGTATTACACTATCACTAATGGAGGATGCTATCTGTTTGTTCTTAGATTATACTAAAGCAATGATTAACTCTATGAAGGAGATGTTAGTTATAGTTTAAGGAATATTGGTAATAAATATGTGATTTTGGATAACCTATAATAAATATAAGGAAACCTCTATTATGAAAAATCCAATTCACCATAGCTAGAGACAAGAACAACCTTTCTCCCATGTGTCAATCAAGTAATCATAGTTGATAAAATAATTATGAGGTGATATGGAGTAATGTGAAAATTTGATATGATAATTTAAAAAAAAATAGGAAAATGAGTTTTAAGAATAAGGATTTTACACTTCTATCAGGATAGAAGATATATATATATATATTATGAATACCACATGTTCATAAGTTCATTTTTTCTAAGATAATTATACATTAATGATCATTTTAGAGGATATATAAACTATCCTTGATGATGTAATTTATATCCCTATAATATCAAGGATCCATATAATTTTAATGATAATGATATCCTATCTGAGATCAATTAGGTTCTCTAAGAATTAGAAAGGTTAATTAATTTAGTAAATAATTAAACCACTTTTACAAGAAATATATTGTATTTCATGGGTATTCATTACTGAGATTTCATAACTGGAATTGATATTTGAAAAGAGTTGTATGAATATATCGATGAGTCAAATCTAAATTGAGTATTTTCATGACATTTTATTTACTTCGTGGATTAAAACTAATATGAATAAATTTTTTTATAGTGGGAAAAAGTTGTCAAGAATTTTATTTAACCTTAAAAATACATTGAGTAAGGTAAATAGGTAAAGAATGATGTAACAATGAGGTACCCAAGAGAGAATAATTTATCTTATTCACATATGGTTCAATTGGAATTAAATAAAATATTTTAAATATTTTACTACCATGTTGTATTTTGATGTGAAATATAATGAAAAAAATTGTATGGATTTTGGTATCAAAGGTGAGCTCAAAGGTTATCCATTCATATTACAATTGAAAATATGGGTTTTTCATTTATTTTACCCATTATATCTCATTTAAAGGTTTATATTGATGTAATAAATTTAATTATTCAATTATATATCTTTTTATAGGCATGATAATACATGAGTAAAAAACCCAGAAAGTGGAGTTACTGGAAATTGTACCAGCATCATGTGTTTGGTTGGAAACCTTAGACATTGTTTTAAAAAGTCAAATATCTTAGGTTTTATCCAATATATCAGTCATGGAATATCTAATATCCCATTTTTTCCACCCTATTATGAATGATGTTATAGTAGCTAAGGAAGAAACATTGAAAACTCATGTAAGGTCTCTAATAAGAACGATGAAGATTTTACAATTCACAAGATTCAATGTTCCTATCAGATAGTGGGGGGTACTCTAGGTGAATCACCAATTACATTACTTAATATTATATATGTTTTTAATTATTAATCTATTATAGGATCAGTAAAATGTGCTAAAATTAAAAATAATAAATATAAAATTGTGAATAATCTAATGTTAATTACTTAATGATATCACATATCATCTATATTATATATCCATGATAATAACTCGGGTTTAAAAAAATTAATCTCATTCACATGTTTCTATTTCCCATTTTCTTCATATAATATAATTTTATTAGTGTACTCTATTTGGCTTTTCATTGATCTAGAAAATGTAGTAAAACTTATTATGAAATTATAAGCTTAAATGTCAATATCATAATAAAATAAACATCTTATTACCCAAATCCTGACATATGAAATTACTCATTACAAAATATCAATTTATGATCCTAGGAGATCAATGATGGATTCTTTTGGGGAAAACCTGAAAAATGAAATAGTTGTTGATGATATCCTAGTAGAAAGAGTTCAAATTTACTTAATTAATAGTGATCATCCATAATATTTTTCAATACACATGTTTTATTTTCGAGGATATCTATTATTTTCAATAATTATAATAGTGGAATGCTAATTAATTAATGATAAAATGGATGAAATAAAACCAATAATGTTAAATGTTTTGTAGATGGTTTGGAAAATCTATATCCAGCTTTAGTAAATTCAGGCATCATATTCTATATTACATTAAATCAAAACCATATATACATTAAGTTAGTTTGTTTCATATTTTGTCATAGTTTCTATTATAGACATAGATTCATACCTAGATGTTGTCACATTAATTGAGGATATCTTATATAGGGTGTGGTTGTTTATTCAATATTTGATCACCCAAACCCCCTAAATGAATTGTGTGGGAAGATTAACTAACTTCAAAACATATTCACTTCCAATATATTTGTTAAATTTGGTCATTGAATGATCTTTGTTATTGTGAAATATATACTTTCTGAGTGGGATAGATAAAAAAGTGGTAATCATACCTCAATGTGGATAAAACTGATGTCTATTTTAATCAATTTCAGGAACTACGTACTCTATAAGAATTTATATTTTAAAGTAGAGGTGAATCAACCCCATGATTTATCTAATAAAGGTATGATAATTATAGATAATTTTCACAAATATATAACATCAACCAAAGAGAATAATGTTGAAAATTGGTATTTGTTTCAAAAATATCTAAAATGGTAGGTATATTACTTAAAAAAATTAGACTAATTATATATTGGAAGAAAGTTTGAACAAGTAGTTTGGTTCTTATATGATAATTTGTTGAGAATTATGGTCAATCATTTCATCATATTTAAATTTCAATTTAAAGTCCATTTTCCTAGTTTTATAAATTAGCATGTCTATTTTTTCTTTTCATTTCCTCTATCTAAGGAGAGGTTCTAATCTATAGATACTCCCACCACAATTTTTTTTCTATAAAATTGACCTCTTTTTGAAGTTATATATATCTCATTAAAGAATTGTAGACATGTATGTTTATTATGAATGGATATGTATAAAGTATCATGAGACTATTACCAGAATGATTTGTTAGTCATCTAAATCCTTCTAAATAATTATTTGTTTATTATTTTGAGTGTGGATTCTCTATGAAAATTTATAAATTCCACAAAAAATAAAAACAATGATAACTAAATGAAGCTATATATTATATGTAATTAACTTAGTAATTATGGTAAAATATATTTTTTGTTAACATTGGTAAAGTTAGAGAGATAAATTATCATTTATCTATGTGCACATGGATACGTATAAAAAGTCTATATTACGGGTGTATGTGCTATAAAAATGAACAAAGGTTAGTATATAAGATAAAAATTTAGGTTTTTATCTCCCCTAGGTTGTCTACACTTTGAAAGGTATTGGTGGACCATATTTAGATCATGTATTCCATCATAATTAACTATGGATAATCTATTTGGGTATGATAAACTGATAGGATTAAAGATATTAAAAACATGAAGGGGGTTTGATGATAATGAGAAATTATAAATAATTTTTGGGAACTCTATGTTATTTTGTTGTGCATAAAATATATTAATAGAGTTTATATGTATAAGGAACCAAAATGTTATCTATTTTTTGTAATACCAGATATATAAAATTTAGAACCTTGTTTTTTGTAAGACTATATGTTAACCCATAATTTATTTTTGTACTTTTATTTTTCATTTTGATTTCTAAAAAATCAAACGGTTGGGAATAACGATATGATACTTTACTTTAAATTAGTATTTTCTGTGATGTTTTTTTATCCTAATAAACCTTTTGACTTTTCCCCTATATATTTTTTAATCTTTTAATTTAAAATAAATTGTTATATGATGTTTAATCTTGTTTATATTTGACCAAATTGGGTTCTTAAAGGTTAATTTTTTATATCATTGACTATAATGTTAAGAAAATTTATGCTCATGTAAGATACAATAGGGTTTTAATTGGTAAGATTCGTTCATCAAATGAGTATAAAATTTACCCAACATGAATGAAGCATAGAATAGGTTTGAATGATAAAGGTGAGGAAATTTTAATTTTTATTATATGTTCAATTGTTATCATAATATTCCAACTATATAAATGTGTAAAATGTATAAAAAATTTCAATTTCTAAACTATTTTTAAATTTTATATAACACTACTTTATTGAATGTAGAAAACTAGTCTACCTGCTACAAACAATGATCCCTAGAAGACATCTTAGATCACATCTATGGTCCATGTTCCCTCACTCAGGTATATAAGTACATTCTATCAAGGTCTGATTGTATACATCTCTGTCTGTCTAAATAGAGGACTCAAATATCATACTCATCATAAGAGAGGATACATCCCATCTAAGTTGAGCTCTAACTGACAAAATGATCACCACCATTCTAATCCAACCCCATGATTATAATTACCCCAAATCTATAGGCCAAGATTTATTGTTTAATTTAATAAATTTTTAGAGGATATAAGGAATATCACCATGTAGTATTGAATAGATTATCATTCTAGGAAAATTAGATATACACATGATTCATATATTACATTGGAAATATAAAAAATATTATTTCATAGGAATTATTATCCCATTCTTGATATCAATAATAATATCATTCTTTAAATCCTAATAAAGGGGAAAAAATAAATTGTGATCTCAGATACTCATTAAGGGATACATATAGTAGAAGTTATAATGAGTTAATAAGTCATAATCATGGAAGAGTGTATAATAAAATTTCTTTTCATTCAATCAACACAAGATTTTAATGAGTATTAATGTATAATATAAACATAAAAAAAGCATGGATAAATAAAATGAAATTCTTAATAATGTAAATTCATAATTCTAGATACTCATGATCATGACCTCTCAATAATGATATCATGAATCATACCGTCATGGCCTCCCAACCTAGAAATAATTCTTAATAAATAGGTAAGTGTAGGCAAGATAACCATATAATATGGAATCTTACCTTTTTTCTCATTGTACATGTTATCGCTTTTACATATTATTCATTCCAAATATTATGAATGATAATACAATTAATACATAAAATTTATTATTGGTGATAAAATGTACAAATTGAATCAAGAATATGGAAGATAAATACATCATAATCATAAACCACACATAGAAATAGTAAATATGATATTGGGGGATCATATCCCCCAATACCATAATTGGTGTTCTCAATGTTTAAAATACCACAAAAACATCACTGGAAAAATTCTCAAGGAAGATTCAATTTTAGCTTTTAAATCACTTATTAAAATATAAAATATTATGAAATATTAAATAAAAATCATTCCTTCAAAATAAATTTAGAAAAATCAAATATAATCTTGAAATCATTGATTAGACATGAGTTTGTTAAATTTTTTTCATTCATTGTATGTTAAAACAAATATTCCTTCTATATTTTCGTTAAAAAGTCAACATTTTCTTATTTGTAAAAAAACAAAGAAGACTCATTTTTTTAAAAATGGTTTAATTTCAATAATTTGTATTATTTAATTTAAAAAATACTATGGGGATGTTAAAAAAACTATTCAGAAAAAATTAAAATACATTAACATGGAAGAAAATTTTTTATTAACAAATACGGAAAAAAATGTTTTTCTTAAAAACATTTTCTAGATTTTTTTAAGTACTTAAGAGAGAAAAATGATATAATAACATGAAAATTCCATGAATAAAAACTCATGAAGAAAATTTAATTGTTTTATCAGATATTTATTATATAATTTTAATGAATTAAAATTTCAACATTACCAATGTTGAAATAAAAATAAATTGTAAAAGAAATCTCTTACCTCATGATTGTATTTTCTCATTAGTGCTCCTAACTGAATGTATAATGAAGTTATATTTATTATTATTTTATATCCTATTCATGTGACTAATTATAATATAATATATGGTCCACTTTTAACATTTAAATCAACCATTTATTGTTTATTTTTTACTAACAAACATCATTCTTTAGTATTAACAGTTTCATTTTTAGAGAGAACATCATTTTGGTAGCTCTGTTCATTATACATTGATCATGGTTACATCATATATACATTATTAATCACGATATAAATATCATATATATTCATTATATATATTTATATTAATCTATATAAGGTTGAGATATAAAAATGAATAACATATGTTCATGGAGATAGTTGGTCGTATGTACGCAATAACACTGGTTTCCCTTTTAAATATATGGAATGAAATAAAGATAAATAATAATTAAATTTTACATAATAATTATTATACCACTATATAATATATATTCATTAAAATTATCATTATTACCATCAATGTAAATTAAAAATGAAAAACTAATCGCATTGCTTCATATAGGTGGTATCTCTCATGTACACATGAGCGACATTATTGTTTTCCAACATATAGAAAGAAAAGGTGGTATATATGATATTATTATTATATATTATTTATTATTTCATAAATATATTTTATTGTCCTTAAACCCAAAATAATACCATTCAAGAAATATTGTGATGTAAAATTAATTTTATCGCTATGTGAAGGCAACGGTCCACACATATGAACGACCAATAATTTTACATTTCATTTTATGGAATATAGGGTGAAAAAACCACATATTAATTGTAGTTATTAAAATAAATAAATTGAAAGATGTCAGGTAGAATGATTACCACTTTTTAGTAGACCTCCTCTAAATCCCTTCATAAAGACACTGGTAATGGTATTTTAAGAAAGAAAATATGTATTATTCATGTCTAGGTATGTTAATAGGAGAGTTGGGATTTTTTTATCATGATATATGGCTAAATGTTCTGTAAATAAAAGATAGAAGTATTGTACTTTAAATGTAAGGGGAGGGTCACCCATGGAAAAACATAAAGTTTGTAATTAATATAAATTAATTTTCCTATTAAAGTGGATCAAAATAGATAAAGTTATAATATAATATTATTATGAGTTTAAATATTCTCGTAAAGTAATATTTGGATATGTATTGGTTATTTTAAAACTCTTATCTTATTGTAGAAACCCCATGTAAACCCTTTTGATAATTGCCACAACAGGAATATTTTTACTCTTTATGAGTCAAGAATGTTACAATAAAAGGAAATGTGATACATAAATGTAACATGGTTGATATGGTAAACCATATATCATTTAATTTTCTAAAAATAAGATATTTATAAATTTTAAATAATTTAATATAATATTATTTTTCATAAAATACAATTAATATCATTTTTGACACTAATAATTTAATTAGACTTTAAATACAACAATACAGAGATGGATTTCGAATATAAAATTTTAAAATATAAATATTCTGTTATATTTATCAAAATAATTAATGTAACATAATAATTCAACAATATTTTATTGATTTCAATATTTTATAATAAAATTTATTTTATTTTTCTTTTAATTGAATTAATATTGTGGCACCATTGTGTGTGATTCTAATTTTATTGTTAAATTACTAAAAGCTAAAAAAATATCATGGAAAAAAATTATTTATATTCAAAATAAAAATTAAGAACCAAACCTATCAATATTTTATCCTTATGAAAAAAATTATATATATTAAAACAAAGAGAGGGACATTTTTTACTATTTTTTTAAAATTATATCTATGTCATTATCAAAGGAAAGTAAAAAAATTGACACATATTTGGGTATTTTTTTTATTGTGGAAACACACATAACTAGTTAATTTAAGTCATGTTTTATGGATATGTTTAAACCTTATCGTAATATTTTTATCCATAATTACCTGATTTACTTTTACCGAGGTGACAAATATTCACTATAGTTTCTACTAATAAGGTACAAAATTTAAAGGGATGTATTCAAAAACATTATAATTAGTGATTTTAAATATATAATAAATTTTTAAATAATTAATTCCTATAAGTGGTAGAACAAAATTTAAATATAAATTCGTAAAATGCAACGAAAAACTGTTTTTTGAAAAATGAGTTTTAAGCATTAAAAATAACTTATATTAAAATAAAATATATTACTAATTAAAAAAGGAATAAATTATATTTATGTCAATAAAATTATTCCTATGTCACTTTTATATAAAATTCAAAATATAATAATAATTTCAAATTACATGAATTAATGGATATTTATGATAATATTTGAATATTTGGTATTTTTCATTGTTAACTGAAAAAGTAATCATTTTAGAAAAATCATAAAAACATACCCCTAAGATATTTTTGATTTTAAAATTTAAAAAATGATATAATTTTTATAAAATTCTATTTCTAATATTACAAAAAAAATAATTATAATATCTACACACAGATATTAATAAAAATATTTTTGAAGAAAACTTATTATTGAAGCATCACTTATATTTTCTAGAAATTGATTACATATTTACATAGAAATAATAATAAAAATTGTGTTAAATAAAATATTTATAAATGTTTTTTATAATTTCATTAGTCCTATTTGTACCGTCAAATCTAATGACTAGAAAATCACTATCGCATAATAATATTTCAAAATTATGTTGTGTCTCATTTAGGGTTTGTGTTTTATGTAAAGGAAGCTATTAAGGGAATTAAATCTATTTAATGAGATATTTATATATCATTAAATATAATATTTTTAAACTGATTAATTAATACATGACACTTGTTTAATAAAGGTATCAAAATATGAAGGTTCCCAAACTAGATATCTATCTATCCTCAGGTTATAGGGACTCTAAATATGACCCATGAGGCCATATTATACCAAAGAGATAGTGTATGACACTCCATGTGGTATATTTTATGTCTAATGTAATGAATAAACCCCATTTTATACTCCATGTGAAAATTATGCATCCGAAAAGAATAATTAGACTCACTCTAACCTTAAAATTCCATTGTAATTTATTACAATATGTGATTATCATCGATTACGGATAACACCAAATCATACATTGAGTAGTAAATTTTCATTACACTTCATGAAATTTATATTAATATATATACATGCGTACAGACACCATAAAATAATTGTAGTGGATATTTTATTTTTTATAATATGAGAAATTTTATCTAATTAATATCATTAGTAATATATAGAAAAATAATACATAAGAACATATATAACATATCACATATGGAGGAATACAATATTGGTCTTATGTCTAATTCAATTTTATGGGTTTTGTTATATCAATTACAACTTTATATAATTCCTACCAAATATGTATGTTACCGCCACATAAAACCTTAGAACTAAACTCTTTAGTGAGTAAAAAATATGAAGAAATCAACTTTGGATAATGGTGACACTAATGAATCATATTACTAATGTTCAGCTCCTTGATCATATTCAAACTCTTTATCTTCACAAAATCTAATGTTATAATGTTAATTACTTTATCCTTCTTATAACTCTTCCTATGTTCACCATCATCCTTGGAACCAATTCCAATAAATTTTTACATGAAATGTTTTGGTAACTTATATAACCATTTATATTATTACTTTACCAACATATCAAAAACAATTATGATTTTATGAGAAGTTCAATTTAGGTTTTTACTGGTATATTATTTTATTTTGTAATTTTAAAATTCACAAAAACTAAAACATAATTCAAATATCCTCTTAAAATGATTATTACTTTTATAATATTAGGATAATATCTGGAAAAAAATTTGGTTTTGGAAATAAGACTCATTACATTTAGGGAGAATAGTTAACAAAAAAAGTTATATCCATTTTATATATGTTATAACATGTGTTTAAATTACATATAGTAAAAATATTATTCTTTGAACAATATATTCCTATTATGGTGGTGAAATATCAATTAATCATGTTTTAAAAAACACCTGGATAAATAATATTTTCCTTGTTAAAAAATTTCCTTTTCATATTTTAAAAAAATGTTATAGAATCTCATGTATCGTAATGCATGTCTATAGAATCCATAACCTAATACTATTAAAAAAATATTATTTAATAAACAACTTATCTTATCATAAAATATAAAAAATTTGACTATGCACATCCTTTACTAAGATCTAATTATACATGTTAAATTTCTTTTACATTTAAATCTTTGATTTATCGACAAATTGATTAATCGCGTGAATTTATACTACAAGATATATCAAAACATCCCCAATATTTTAACTCATATATATTGAAATAGTTTTTAAATCATCCCAGTATCATATACCCTTGAAAAATAATGAATTTATTTCTATAATATTGATACATGACCAGGGAATTACACAGAGCTTCACAAACCTCTCCCAGAATCTTGGATAATCTCATCATTCTTCATTCCAAAAAAATCGTAGTTTAAAATATACTTTAATTGTTACTAAAAGGAACATTAATAGACTCTCGAACTAACTAATTTTCATTTGATATAAAATTTAATCCACTTATACTATCAACAGAATACTAGAACATGTATATCATATGATTAGTTTATATATCACTAATAATTTTAGAATATAGGGTAAACATTTCATGAATTAATTCATATTGTCAAAACATTTTCATTGATGATAATATAATTAATTCCATATCCATAGAAATACCTAAATAATCATCCATTTCTCCAAGTTATTATCATAAAAATCATAATGATTATACAAGAGGATGTTAATATTTATTAAGGCATAATGTATTTAATGACATTAAAACTGTAACTGAATCATTTTATTCCGGCATAATCACATATATTAACCCATTAAACAATTTTAACACTTGGATACTCATTAAATATTTTTATAACACATAAAATTTCTCTTATTTCTAAAATTGTATTAATTTATCATCCATAATGTTTTTTATATTAATCTTCTCCTATGATCAGTTTTAATTTTTTTTATGATTATAATTCAATTATTTATAACAGAAGACTTTATAAAATAACTATCATACTTTTAAAATATTTAATGAGTTCTTTTATTAAATGTTCTCCCATAAAAATGATGACCCATTTTAAATTAATTATTTATAGCTATGGGTGAATATCCATACTTCACTATGAAAATGACCCTTCTAGAGCGTAAAACTCCCCACTTGGATATTTAGGTAGGAAATTATTCAAATCTAATCATATATGACACTAGAATAGTTGAGAGGAATACTATTTTTCCAATCCATCATATTGATAAAATAAAAAAAACATTAATCCAGTGTCTCAACTCTTAAAGATTCCCATATAAGTCTAGTCCATATCAAATTCACAGAATGAGTCACCTAACTCTTATGTTCACATGTTCACTTTCTTTACATACACAAGAAAATATAGTGGTATCTCATTTTTACATGAGCCATCCTAGTGGGATGATTATGGTCTGAAAAGTGTTTACTTTAGATTTAATTCATCTCTTAGGGTTTTAAAGGGGGTTAAATTACACCATGTTATCTCATGTTATTCCATTTATATGTATATATGATTCTATTGATTCATTTTATAATCATATTCCTTCCATCAAACAATATTTGTGTGTCACTGTTTACAAAACACATAGATGCTATTACTAACTCGAACTAGAAAAAAAATATCTATACGTATTCAAATGCACCTTATGCATAAGGTACATAAACAATTTTACTATATATTGTTTTAATTATATGAATTCAATAGCCTCCACCTAAAAAATCTTAAAGACACAGATATTCAACTACCACAGTTATAGAACAAGGCATATGATTTCAAGTCAGTTGGAATTCTAACCCAATTTCCATCTTCCCAGTGATGATCCACCAAAGAGAGACCTTAATTTCATTATCAATCTAACACCATATAAGTATAAATTATAATTAACTACATAGTTCAATATTATAACTCTATAAAATCCATGTTCAAGGTAAAATAAAACTGAATCCATTATCATATCAATCATGAAAATCATTAAATAAATGCATGATACCATATAAGTATTATAACAACCAAATGTAATTAATAACCAATAATTAATAACATAAAATTATATATATGAAAAAATAAAAGAATATCTTTTAATTTAATAAATAATGTGAATATTTAATAATTCCATAAACATTTTGTGAATAATTTATCAATAAACCTAAAATAATCATTTTATAATTTAGTTATTTGTTATGGAAATTCCATAATATTAAATATAAACACTATATTAATTTCTAATATATATTTCATTTTATTCATTATATATAATTTACTTTAAATATATGATATTTTATGAATTCTAATGTAAATCTATTCTAGACCATACCATTAATCTGTTCCCAAACCAGTGGCCACTACTATACCTTAGGCAAGCCACCCCCATGTTCCAAATGCTGAAGACTTGCATAAAAATACTAAGGTGGTATAGTGAGAAGTCAATAACATCATATTATTGTGAGAAATAATAGAAATAACACTAATCAGATACAACACCTTGATAAATCAATAAATATAATGACTTCCAATTAACTTCCTAGAATAAATTATAACCATGAAGTAATAAATAAGATGCAATTAAATGTGTTAGAAAAGGCATACATCAATAATAGACCATATGAAAAACACATAAAATTAAACCCAAATATAGAAAAAACACTAAATATTTTGTGACGTTATGGACTAGTCCCAAACTGTCACGACCTGCCCTCGGGGTCCGTACCGTGACTACCCCATGCCCGCCTTCCATAGGCCAGGGGCTGGCGACTAGCACCAAGGCGTAAATCCCGGAAAAAGGGAAGGCATTGCTTATGTAAAGTAAACAAACACCACATAGTAAGAAAGCGGAAAGTAAACACTAAGCAAAAGTAGAGTACAACTGAAAGTGCGGAAAAGTAAATGGGCCAGTATACAAACCCAAACTGAAAGTAAGTACAACTCGAAAGGGAAAATAGCAACTGAAAAGTAAAAGCCGCTACGCCGAGCTGTCCAACGGAAATCCCACCTGAAGGGTGGGTACAATTAGCTCCACTGCTCCACGGGTCTCGCCGTCCGCTCCGAGCACATCCCGCCCAGTGGTCCACCTCCGGGTACCGTCCCACTCTGCAAGCCTCAGCTAAGGTCAACACTGTCCGTCGTCTGCAACCAACACAATGTAGTGCGGGCAAAGCCCGTGCAGGGGTGAGTATAATCTACTCAGTAGGGACCCCGAGACCCCTGAAGGTCTCACAAATCCACAAAGGATAAACCACGAAGAAAGGAACAATCACGAAGTAATAACCGACACTGCTTAGGTATATGCCCATACATATACCTAAGTCATCAATTTCAAATATGCTCCAACCTCCGAGCCCAAGTACAACTCAGTCCCCATACATATACCTAAGTCATCAATTTCAAATATGCTCCAACCTCCGAGCCCAAGTAAAACTCAGTCCACACAGGAAAGTAAACGTATTCCACACAGGAAAGAAAAACGTAATCCACACAAGATTGCATAACACAATCCACACAGGAAAGCAACAGGATTCATCTCACACAGGTATACATCTTCGAAGGACGATAAAGATGATCTCTGATCCATCTAAGTCGTCGGACCCACGAAGGATCGATAGGTAACTAACCCCCGCAAAGACCCACACAGGATCGGGCCCACACAGGACCTGTAGGCGCTGGTTCACACAGGACCGTTGAGTGCAAGGACCCACACAGGATCGGACCCACACAGGATCGGGCCCACACAAGACATGTAGCACTGATCCACGTAGGATCGCTGAGTGCTGAAGTCGTCGTCATCGAATCCACACAGGATCTCTGTACTGTCGTCGTCGCAGTCACAGTAGCAGTAGTAGTAGTAGTAGTAGTCACAGTAACAGTCGCACCCAGCACTAGGGTTCCCGCACACAGCAAGCTCGCTCGGAGGGTCCGCTCCACGAGCCGAGAGGCTGATACATCAACTGTCACAAAGTCCAGAGTTGATGTATCCAAAAGTTCCGAATCGTCAACAGGAACTCAACGCAACAGACGGCGCGTCGATCGGACGCCCGGTCTGAGAGTTATTGGCATTTTCGTCTCCGGGGCCCGGTTGGTTTTTAAGGCAAAACCATCCCGACCGTACTCCACCTACGTCCAAACCTCGGGCGGAGTATGCCAAAAGGTCCGTCTCACTAAGAGGAACACAACATAGCTGACGGCACGTCAATCGGACGTCCTTAGCTCAAGATATGAGTGTTTCCGCTCCGAAGGCCAGGTTGGTTTCGTGAACGAACCAACCCGGCCGAACTCAAAGTAATCTGAAACCTTGAGTGCGATATACCAAAACGACCGTCTCGATCCAAGGATCGCGTTGCCGTAGATGGTTCGTCGATCGGAGGTCCGTGGCTCAAGTTATGGCCAAAAGACCGAAACCGATTCGAAATAGGGGGGTCCGGGTCCGGGCCGACCCGGCCCGACCCCCCCCCCCCCCCCCCCGGGTCGGCCCGAACCGGGTCGACCCGACCCGGCCTGGCCGGCCGTCCGGCCGGCAGCGCGGCGGCCGCGGTGGCCTAGCGCCGCACGGAGGCAGCGCGGGGGGCAATCAAGCCCCCGCTTGATTTGAAGACGGCGCGGCTTTTTAGCCGCGCCTGTTTGCAAACCCCCCCCCTCCCCACGTGGGGGGCTTGATTGGCAGGAAACGGGGGGGCCTCCTGCCCCCCACAAGGAAACTGCCCCCTCATAAAGAGGGGGGTTTTGTGAGCTGGTTGGGGGATTAATTTCCCCCGGTTTATTGCCATCCGGCCGGCCAGCTGGCCGGCCGGTTTTCTCTAACGGGACCGGAAAATCTGGTCCCCTCTTCGGCTTCTGACACCGGTGGCCCGGCCGCCGGTCTTCTCATTCCGCCGCGTCCCGGAACCGGCCGCGGTGTTCGTCGTCCAGCGCGGTGTGACGGCACCGCGCCCCTCCGCCGCACCTTGATTTCTTCAACGCGGCGCGACGGCGTCGCGTTCTTGATGTTTCTTCCATGGCGCGGCGCGACGGCGTCGCGTAAGATAAACATACAATTATCCGCGTGGTGCGACGGCACCACGCCACCTTGCTTCCACCCGCAAGATAAAACAACATGAATGATGGAGGGGGTTCGGCCGTGTTCATGCGGTCCGGCCCCCCCTCACGTTAAATAATAAACCAACTTTAAATATTCAATTGCCTCACGTTAGACATGCTAGATCCACGATCAAGAATAAAAGAATTAAACAATAATCAACAACCCCTACCTCGGGTATAGGTTCAAAGATTTGACAACGTCCCGCGGAAGACAACGTCGTGGAGGTCGGGCGTCGCAGTCATCATTCGTCAAATCCGATGACGAAGAGGTGTGTCCGATGTGATACGTCGTTGGCGAATCTTCGTATGACGACGAAGGGAATTCGAGGAGGAAGCGGCGTTCCCTCTCGTTGACACGGAAGACGAAGAAGAGCGGAGCGGCGTTCTTCGTCGGAACTTGAGCGTTCTTCGTCATGTTGAGCGTTCTTCGTCAAAGCTTGAAGATGAAGGAGAAGATCTCAAAATCCTCTCAAGAACAAAGGAAACCAACCCAACAAAAAGAAATAAGCTTAATCTTATTTTATTACACAACCCTCCTCTTAGAATCTCAAAGGTTTGAAATTTAAAATAACCCTCTTCAATTAATTAAGTCAAGTTGTCAACATTAATTGAAATGGGTTAAAGGGGTGGTTTTGAGAGAATTTGAGGAGTTGGGGTTCGTGTGGGCCCCACCACACTTAATCCTCCCAAGGGAGGTTAAGTGGATGTGGGTCCCACTCCCAACTCCCTTTGGTAGGATTTATCTAGTTAAAATAAAATTTGTTCTTCACAAATTTTATTTAACTAAAACTAAAAACCCAAAAACTAACTTCCAACCCGCAACAAACCCAACTTCCGAAAAGGTCTCTTTAAGAGAAAATCGGCGATGCGAGTTCATCTGTGCCCTCAGATTTCAATTCCGAGCACCGGATCAAAAGTTAGGAATTCCCGCTCTTTCGTTCACTGAACGTACCCGAGCCAAACTTCGGAAATTGATTCCGGGCACTCCGGGCCTCGGAATCAGGTGCCGTCTGAAACCGCGCTCTTGTAAAATTATAAAGAAAATTAAGAAAAAAATTTCCCTTGAATTTTACAGGTCTTTACATTACTCCCACCTCAGGGCTTTACGTCCCCGTAAAGATACATCAAAAACTAGGGAAACAAATGAGGGTACTGAGCACACATCTGAGCCTCCCGCTCCCATGTGCTCTCCTGGAGATTCCCGTGCTGCCATATGATGCGCACCTGAGGAATCGATCGCCCACGCAGGACCCGCTCCTGTCGATCCTCTATCTCCACCGGGACCTCCGTAAAAGTCACCCCATCGTCAACGTCAAGCTCCCCATGATCAATGATGTGCGTCGGGTCGTGCACGTATCTCCTCAGCTGAGACACGTGGAAGACGTCGTTCACCCTTTGCAACTGAGGTGGTAGAGCCAGGCGATAAGCCACCTCACCAATCCTGCTGAGAATCTGGAAGGGTCCGATGAAGCGCGGAGATAACTTGCCGCCTCGGCCAAATCTCCGAATACCACGTCGAGGTGAGACCCGCAAGAAGACGTGGTCGCGATCGTCGAACTCTAGTGGCCTCTGCCTCCTGTCAGCATATGACTTCTGCCGGCTCTGAGCTGTCCTCATCCACTCTTGGATGACCTGGACCTTCTCTGTCGTGGCCTGGACCATCTCCGGTCCCACCAGTGCTGACTCTCCAGGATCTGTCCAGCACAAAGGAGATCTACAAGGTCGGCCGTACAACGCCTCGTACGGTGCCATCCCGATGGTGGAGTGGCAGCTGTTGTTGTACGCAAACTCCACCAAGGGTAGGTGGTCCTCCCAGCTACGACCAAAGTCGAGGACACATGCGCGGAGCATGTCCTCGAGAGTCTGAATGGTCCTCTCCGTCTGACCATCCGTCTGAGGGTGAAAGGCTGTGCTCAGACGTAGCTGTGTCCCGAACGCCCCCTGTAACCCCTTCCAAAGCCGGGAAGTAAAGAGAGCATCTCGATCGGAGATGATAGATGATGGCACGCCGTGGAGCCGCACAATCTCTTGAACGTAGAGACGTCCCAAGCTCTCTACTGAGCCCTGCTCTCTGATGGGTAAGAAGTGTGCCGACTTGGTGAGTCGGTCAACAATAACCCAGATGGAGTCATGACCTCTGGAAGTACGTGGAAGTCCAGTCACGAAGTCCATAGATATGCCGTCCCACTTCCACTCCGGAACCTCCAAGGGCTGTACCAAGCCTGCTGGTACCTGATGCTCTGCTTTCACCTGCTGGCAGGTGAGGCATCGAGAAACAAACTCTGCTACTGCCTTCTTCATGCCCGGCCACCAGTGCTGTCATCTGAGGTCCTAGTACATCTTCGCCACTCCAGGATGTACCGCCAAAGGAGAAGTGTGAAACTCTCTCAGCACTTCCTCTCGCAAAGCGACTGGTACCATGGTACGTCCTCTGAAAAGGATGTCGTGCTCTGCCCCAAGGGAGAAACCATCAGGTGCCTGTCCCGAGGATATCTGTGCACGCCGTGTCTCACAGTCAGCGTCCTCACACTGTGCCTCCCTGACCCACTGCAGTAGTGGAGGAGTGACTGTGAGAGACTGAAGGAAGGCTGCTCCATCTCTATCCACGAAGGATATCTGCAAAGAGGCTAGCTGCTTCGTCGCCTCCTCATGTAACTGAATGCCTGTCCTCCTGCTAAGGGCATCAGCTACTACGTTCCCCTTCCCAGGAGTATAGACTATCTCAAAGTCATAGTCCTGGAGGAACTCGAGCCATCGCCGTTGTCTCAGGTTCAGGTCCTTCTGAGAGAAGATATACCTGAGACTCTGATGATCAGAAAAGACTGTAAAGCGCTCGCCCATCAGATAGTGTCGCCATGTCTTTAGAGCGAAGACCACTGCTGCTAACTCCAGGTCATGGGTAGCATAGTTCTGCTCATGCGGCCTCAACTGACGCGATCCATAGGCGATCACTGCCCGCTCCTGCATCAGAACACATCCGAGTCCGGTCCCTGATGCATCGCAGTAAACTACGTACCCTACTCCCTCCTCAGGCAACCTCATGATAGGTGCGCAGGTCAATCTCTATCTCAGCTCCTGGAAGCTCTGCTGACATCTGTCTGACCACACGAAGGGTTTCCCCTTCTTCGTCAAAGCTGTGAGTGATTCCGGAACTCTAGAGAAGTCTGGCACGAATCTCTGATAGTATCCAGCTAGTCCCAAGAAACTCCGAACCTCAATCACGCTCCTGGGTGGCTCCCATGCTAACAGAGACTCAATCTTCGCGGGATCCACTGAAATTCCCGCCTCAGAGATAACGTGTCCTAAGAAGTGGACCTCACGTATCCAGAACTGGCACTTCGAGAGCTTACCATAAAGCTGGTTCTCTCGGAGTGTGTCTAGTACAACTCTCAAGTGATAGGCGTGCTCCTCCTCTATCGTAGAGTAAATCAGAATGTCGTCGATGAAGACCACGAGAAACCGATCGAGGTATGGCTGAAAGATCCTGTTCATGAGAGCCATGAACACTGCTGGAGCATTGGTTACACCAAAAGGCATATCCAAGAACTCATAGTGGGCATACCGACATCTGAAGGCTGTCTTCTGCACATCCTCGTCTCTGACTCTGAGCTGATGATAGCATGACCTGAGGTCTATCTTCGAGAACCACCGTGCTCCCTTGAGCTGATCAAAGAGGTCATCAATCCTCGGTAGCGGATACTTGTTCCTCACTGTCACCTGGTTCAGGCGACGATAGTCAACACAAAGTCGCAAGCTCCCATCCGCCTTCTTGGCGAACAAAATCGGGGAAGCCCAGGGTGAAACACTGGGTCGGATGAACCCATGCCCTGCAAGTCCTCCAACTGTACCCGTAGCTCTCGAAGCTCGGCGGGGGCCATCCGATATGCTGGAGTGGATATCGGGGCTGTCCTGGGGTACAAGTCAATATAAAAGTCTACCTCTCTGCGAGGAGGTAGTCCTGGAACATCGTCGGGAAAAACGTCCGCAAACTGATCCACCACTACAGGAAAACCAGGACTCCGCATGTCAACTGCTCCAAGGATAAGGCTAGCCAACTGATGAGTGATGGGCTGTCCTCTCCTCCGCGGAAGTCCATCCTGTGCTGCTAAGGCTCCCTTCTCACTGGTGAAGGTGAACCTGCTCCCGTCGGTGCGTACACATCGCACCTTGAGCCTAAAACAGTCGATCTGTGCATGGACCGTAGATAGCCAATCCATGCCCAAGATGACATCATAAGGCCTCGACGCTGCTACAAGAAGATCCCAGCCAGAGCTCTCGCCTCCTAGAGTAAGCTCACACTGCCGGCACTAGTGCGTAATCGTCGAGTCTCCTCCCGTAGGAGTCTCTAGCCGTAAGGATCGAGCCAACGGCTCTGTCGGAATCTCCGAGCTCCGAACAAGGACAGCGGCTATGAAAGAGTGACTCGCTCCTGTGTCTATAAGAACTGCAGAAAGGGTGGAATAGACACAGATAGTACCTCGAATCATCTCGGGTGCGCCGTGGTCGTAGGCCTCTGCTGCCTGGAGCTGTGCCTGTCTCTGCCCGCCAGCTCCCTGTGGTCGGGGTGGACCTCCTGGTGGTGGTGGTGGCAGAGCCTCAAAGCGTCGCCCACCACCGGCTGCTCGTCCAGCTCCTCTGCCTCGTCCGCCTCCTCCCTGCGGACCGCCACGAACGACCCTCTGCCTCTGCCTCGGTGGTCCATCAACTGACTGATGCTCCTCGGCACGACGGGTCAGGCAGTCACGAGCCATGTGGCCCTTCCCGCCGCATGAGTAGAAATGTCTGCCTCTCGAATGACTGGCTCCTCGCTGTGTGCCCCGCACTGCTGAGCTAGTGCCCTGAGATCATCTGCCCGAAGGTCTGGTTTGTCTGGACCCCTGAGTCATCCGTCGACTGCCTGCTGCAGATGACTCTGCCACGTGCCGCCCTGCGGTGGGTCGCTGTGCTGGTGTAGACTCAGCAAGGAAGCTCTCGATCAGAAGAGCCCGCTCCAGTACTCCTGTCTGAGTCGGTATGCTGAGGGAGATCAGCGATGCCCTGATCTCGTGTCTCAAACCCTGCTCGAAGGTCCGGGCCCGGAAGAATGGGTCCCGTACCATGTCGGTCGAGTAGCGCGAGAGATCGGTAAATCTCGCCGAGTACTGAGCGACCGTCATGCTGCCCTGCCGCAGCTATAGAAGCTCCTGGATACGCACCGCACGAAGGGTGGCTGGGACGAACTCCGAGCGGAAGAGGTTCTCAAAGTCCGTCCAAAGAAGAGATGCCTCATCGTGCACCTGGAGCATCAAGCTCCACCATCGTCCTGCTGCTGCGTGTAGTAGGCTCGCAGCGAGGATCACCATGAGGTCTGCTGGTGTCCTCACTAGCCTAAACACTCGTACTACTGCCTCCAGCCAGTCCTCTGCTGCCTGGGGATCCGTCTCCCCATGAAACCTGGGTGGTTGCTGGCGCTGAAACTCATGCAGTGCGCTGAGGTGACGTGCATCGTCAGCGGCTGCTGCTGGAAGCATCGGGGGCTCGGCAGGTAGAGCTACCGCCGGTGCCACTGCTGGAAAAGGGCCCTGCACCGAGGCCTCGTCGCTCGGTGGGCTGTCGTCACGCTCGACTCTCGGAACCCTAGCTGGCTGCCGTCGTGGGGCCATCCTGAAAAGGAGACAGGTGCGCCACGGTCAGAACAGTATACCTGGTGAGCTGATATAAGTAATCAAAAGAAAACTTTGAAACACACACGCAATCAATATTTTCGTGAATTAAGTCAGAAATCAGAAGTCAGGGTCCTGGTGTACGGATACGTCGGCCGCCGCACCAACACTGGACTCCCTGGACTGATAACCACACTCAATACGCTAAACATTATTGCTTCACATAGAAATGATCAGAGTTCGCGGTAGAACAGAACACCTCTGATACCAATTTGTCACGACCCGCCCTCGGGGTCCGTGCCGTGACTACCCCAAGCCCGCCTTCCATAGGCCAGGGGCTGGCGACTAGCACCACGGCGTAAATCCCGGAAAAAGGGAAGGCATTGCTTTTGTAAAGTAAACAAACACCACAGAGTAAGCAAGCGGAAAGTAAACACTAAGTAAAAGTACAGTACAACTGAAAGTGCGGAAAAGTATATGGGCCAGTATACAAACCCAAACTGAAAGTAAAGTACAACTCGAAAGGGAAAACAACAACTGAAAAGTAAAATCCACTACGCCGAGCTGTCCACTGGAAATCCCACCTGAAGGGTGGGTACAGTTAGCTCCACTGCTCCACGGGTCCCGCCGTCTGCTCCGAGCATGTCCCGCCCAGTGGTCCACCTCCGGGTACCGTCCGGCTCTGCAAGCCTCATATAAGGTCAACGCTATCCGTCGTCTGCAACCAACACAACGTAGTGCGGGCAAAGCCCGTGTAGGGGTGAGTATAAGCTACTCAGTAGGGACCCCGAGACCCCTGAAGGTCTCACAAATCCACAAAGGATAAACCACGATGAAAGGAACAATCACGAAGTAATAACCGAAACTACTTAGGTATATGCCCATACATATACCTAAGTCATCAATTTCAAATACGCTCCATCCTCCGAGCCCAAGTACAACTCAGTCCACACAAGAAAGTAAACGTATTCCACACAGGAAAGCAAAACGTAATCCACACAGGATTGCATAACACAATCCACACAGGAAAGCAACAGGATTCAGCTCACATAGGTATACATCTTCAAAGGACGATAAAGATGATCTCTGATCCATCTAAGTCGTCGGACCCACGAAGGATCGATAGGTAACTTACCTCCGCAAAGACCCACACAGGATCGGGCCCACACAGGACCTGTAGGCGCTGGTTCACACAGGACCGCTGAGCGCAAGGACCCACACAGGATCAGACCCACACAGGATCGGGCCCACACAGGACCTGTAGCACTGATCCACGTAGGATCGCTGAGTGATGAAGTCGTCGTCGTCGAATCCACACAGGATCTCTGTACTGTCGTCGTCGCAGTCACAGTAGCAGTAGTAGTAGTAGTAGTCACAGTAACAGTCGCAGCCAGCACTAAGGTTCCCGCACACAGCAAGTTCATTCGGAGGGTCCGCTCCACGAGCCGAGAGGCTGATACATCAACTGTCACAAAGTCCAGAGTTGATGAATCCAAAAGTTCCGTATCATCAACAGGAACTCAACGCAACAGACGGCACGTCGATCGGACGCCCGGTCTGAGAGTTATTGGCATTTTCGTCTCCGGGGCCCGGTTGATTTTTAAGGCAAAACCAAACCAACCGTACTCCACCTGCGTCCAAACCTCGTGCGGAGTATTCCAAAAGATCTGTCTCACTAAGAGGAACACAACACAGCTGACGGCACATCAATCGGACGTCCGTAGCTCAAGATATGAGCGTTTCCGCTCCGAAGGCCCGGTTGGTTTCGTGAACGAACCAACCCGGCCGAACTCAAAGTAATCCGAAACCTTGAGTGCGATATACTGAAACGACCGTCTCGATCCAAGGATCGCGTTTCCGTAGACGATTCGTCGATCGGAGGTCCGTGGCTCAAGTTATGTCCAAAAGACCGAAACCGATTCGAAACGGGGGGTCCGGGTCCTGGCCGACCCAGCCCGACCCCCCCCCCTGGGTCGGCACGAACCGGGTCGACCCGACCCGAGTCCGACCCGGCCCGGCCGGCCGGCGGCGCGGCGGCGCGGCGGCCGCGGCGGCCTGGCGCCGCACGGAGGCAACGCGGGGGGCAATCAAGCCCCCGCTTGATTTGAAGACGGCGCGGCTTTTTAGCCGCGCCTGTTTGCAAAACCGCCCCCCCCCCCCCCCCCACGTGGGGGGCTTGATTGGAAGGAAACGGGGGGCCTCCTGCCCCCGACAAGGAAACCGCCCCCTCATAAAGAGGGGGGTTTTGTGAGCTGGCTGGGGGATTAATTTCCCCCGGTTTATTGCCATCCGGCCGGCCAGCTGGCCGGCCGGTTTTCTCCAACGGGACCGGAAAATCCGGTCCCCTCTTCGGCTTCCGACACCGGCGGCCCGGCCGCTGGTCTTCTCATTCCTCCGCGGCCCGGAACCGGCCGCGGTGTTTGTCGTCCGGCGCGGTGCGACGACACCGCGCCTCTCTGCCGCGCCTTGATTTCTTCAACGCGGCGCGACGGCGTCGCGTTCTTGATGTTTCTTCCATGGCGCGGCGCGACGGCGTCGCGTAAGATAAACATGCAATTATCCGCGTGGTGCGACGGCACCACGCCACCTTGCTTCCACCCGCAAGATAAAACAACATGAACGATGGAGGTGGTTCGGCCGTGTTCATGCGGTCCAGCCCCCCCTAACGTTAAATAATAACACAACTTAAAATATTCAATTGCCTCACGTTAGACATGCTAGATCCACGATCAAGAATAAAATAAATAAACAAGAATCAACAACCCCTACCTCGGTTATAGGTTCAAAGATTTGACAACGTCCCGTGGAAGACAACGTCGCGGAGGTCGGGCGTCGCGGTCGTCGTTCGTCAAATCCGATGACAAAGAGGTGCGTCCGATGTGATACGACGTTGGCGAATCTTTGTATGCCGACGAAGGGAATTCGAGGAGGAAGCGGCGTTCCCTCTCGTTGGCACGGAAGACGAAGAAGAGCGGAGCGGCGTTCTTAGTCGGAACTTGAGCGTTCTTCGTCAAGTTGAGCGTTCTTCGTCAAAGCTTGAAGATGAAGGATAAGCTCTCAAAATCCTCTCAAGAACAAAGGAAACCAACCCAACAAAAAGAAATAAGCTTAAGCTTATTTTATTACACAACCCTCCTCTTAGAATTTCAAAGGTTTGAAATTTAAATTAACCCTCTTCAATTAATTAAGTCAAGTTGTCAACATTAATTGAAATGGGTTAAAGGGGAGGTTTTGAGAGAATTTGAAGAGTTGGGGTTCGTGTGGGCCCCACAACACTTAATCCTCCCAAGGGAGGTTAAGTGGATGTGGGTCCCACTCCCAACTCCCTTTGGTAGGATTTATCTAGTTAAAATAAAATTTGTTCTTCACAAATTTTATTTAACTAAAACTAAAAACCCAAAAACTAACTTCCAACCCGCAACAAACACAACTTCCGAAAAGGTCTCTTTAAGCGAAAATCGGCGCTGCGAGTTCATCGGTGCCCTCGGATTTCAATTCCGAGCACCTGATCAAAAGTTAGGAATTCCCGCTCGTTCGTTCACTGAACGTACCCGAGCCAAACTTCGGAAATTGATTCCGGGCACTCCGGGCCTCGGAATCAGGTGCCGTCTAAAACCGCGCTCTTGTAAAATTTTAAAGAAAATTAAGAAAAAAATTTCCCTTGAATTTTACCGGTCTTTACACAAACTCTCATGATTTATCCTATCATCTAAGAAATCACCACTTCAGGAACTTGCCTAATCATTCACTGAAATTGAAATAATGGTTTTTTCTCAAGTACTGATGTTCCATGATAGGATTCAAAAGGTGTGAATATAACTTCTTAGCCCACCACCAATGGTTCCCCAATAATAACCAGCCTATAGATAAGTTCATGGAAGAGAGATAGAAAAAAAACTTATACATAATATAAATTTAATATTTTAAGAGTGGAAAATTTAAAAAATTAATTTATAATAGTTAGATAAACCCCTAATGATTGGGCTATTCTTTGATATATTAAATTTAATTGATATCTACTTTAGATAAATTTGATGAGTCTCTAGTCATGGTACACATCATCTCTTGATTGGTTCAATGTTATACAACTGAGGAAACCATAATCACAATAATCTGAGAAAATATACTCTCCTCAATTAGGCATCCCCTCTAAAAAAAATTCATTTAGGGAATCCAAGGGGTGACCCTTGGCATTACACAAATCCCAATCACCAATGTCAAGTCAAAAAAATCCCTTGAAATTCAAAATCATATTTTTACTGGAATTCATATCCTGCAAAAAAGGTATTCCACCCTAATAGATCAAGAAAAATCATGGGATCTCATCCTATGGAATTCAATAGTGGTACCCTATAAGAATCCGAGGAATTAATCTATTTCATTAAATACATATAGACATTACATGAATCTTAGGCTAAGGCACTGCAAGGAATTATTAATAATGAATCTATGAAAAATCTGGTGGCTTTCTCCAATCATTCTATAGTAGCGACCCTTAATGAATCGAAATGTGTCATCACATCTTGATGTCTATTTGAGTAACCTATTCGAATTCAAGGATCACTCAAAGCATTAAACACAAATCCAATCTATAAATTATTCATGGAATCACTCTAACTAATTCTTATTACATTATCAAATAAGAGGAACATGGGTCATTCAAACATTGAATATATTCCTCACTTTCAAAGTAAATACCCCCTTAATTCACCAAATTCCCATTTACAGAGTTATTTTCATTAACCAAGTAACCCAAGTCCCTTTGTTACATGTTCTCCATTAACTAACAATTTCACATCAGTATCCCTTTATTAATTAATAGGGATTCATCAAACCTATACAAATAATATATCATCTCATGGTTTTAACCTCTTTTCCCGATAATCATCCATGAATTATCTCTTTTATCATGTCACATATGGTGCCCCTCATTGACCATTCTACCAATTATTTAAATTACACAAAAATCCAATTTATAATTACATAACTCACTCAATACCTGAGTCAATATTAATTTCCATCTCAAGGTTACCTATGATTGTGAAGTTTCAATTACACGCCCATAAATATAGAACATGATTTTCATTCCAATAAATTAAACATAAAATCTCTCATTTAATAATTAAATTAGAGAATAATAAAATATTTAAAAAATTTCTATACCTAAGATGAAACACTATCACACTAAACCAAATTATTTTTAATAACATAATCAAGTAATTACTCTTAGAATACCATTCATTTGGGATCAATGAATAATAACCGAATTAATGTTACTAGATAAGGATTTAGAAATTCATTTAATTAGTTTCAGGTTAGTACATAGTGATTCTAAAATGAAGAACACACATCCATTTATTAAAAATAATAATGGATATTGATTTATTTTAAGGAACCACCAAACATAGAAAATGAATATTCCCCACATTAGGTATCGTCCTTCGATTCATTCTAAAATACAAAAAATAAAGAATAAGAAAAAATGATTTGAATTGGGATGTATTAGATAAAAATAGAAAAAGATGGAATATATTAATGGAAATAAAAATATGTAGATTTAAAATTTGAACCCTAAACATAGGCTCGCCAATCCCTCTTACAGAAGTGAAATTGGGAATGATATTGGGGAACTCCCACTATGGGAATAGAATGAGGAGAGGAGGGTGACTGATGTTCTTCTAGGACAAAATGGGTGTGAAAGTGGGTTTCTGTTATAAAATCATATGAGTCAAATATTAAATTATTATTTTTTTATGGGGATCATGGATTGAACACATAATTTTTCAAATAGTTCACCAAATATGTGGACAATACTACCCTAAAACCACCACCTCACATGGTTGGTTTTCATGGTTTAACAACCATGACAATCATCTCTATAAAACTCTATAAAATTCAAATAGTTTTTCTACAACCATGTGCAAATCATACCCCATGTCTGAGGACATATCCACCCCCATGGTTTCCTCTAAAAACCAAACTTTTCTTCATAATTCATTAACTAACCGTGAAACTCTACTTTTACCTATTCAAAATGAATTAAAAGGTTAATAACACTCTTGATGTTTCACTCTTACTCCAAAATCATGCACACCAAACCATGCACCTTGTATAGGAAATTCTAAAAACCTATAAAACTCATCCCAAGTTTCCCAATACTTATCCTAAAAGATAAGAAACCTCTAAATCCCAAACCATATCGAAAATAATCTTATAATATGTTAAAAATATTAGATTATATATCTAAAATTTTTTTAAAGACAGTTTTCTCACTAAAAAAGTTCAAACATTCCCTTGAAAATAAATCCATAAATACACATGTGATTTTACAATCTCTACAGCATAACAAATATCATCCTCAATATGTCTTAGTGATCATCAAATTAGGCCATCCAACTGATTTAAATCATTAAAACCCTACTCAATAGTTTCATTCCAACACCAAATATTCAATGTTAATCTAGATCAAAAATTGTTACTCAATTTGATTACCCCATCGAAACACAATCCAACACTTAACATTATTTCTAAAACATTATGATGGACCTCAACTAGGCCCATCTATCATGAGACACAAATTGTGCACTCATAAAACATAACCCCTAGAATAGATTCACCCATGTCATAATTTCAATGTATAAGAGGAAAATTATAATACACAACAACTCCACCATTATAATTATCTATAGAAACATGATCACAATGTTACAATGAAACCACTAATGCATTTCCTAAACTACTCTTCTAGATTACCAAGAAAAAAACCTATCAGAGACCCATAAACCTCCCCATTACTGATTCCAAAACAAATTGGATGAAAACCCACCATCCATTTGAGAAGATAAGACTCCGCATATTTCCCTCAAAATCATAGTTCAACATCTTCAACACACCCATCATACCAAAAACATTTCACCCACTTTGGTTTCTAACCCATCACATATAAACACATGCAATAAGACACATCGAACCTTTCCTAGGAGAATTTTCCCAAAGTAACTCATAATTAGACATCGCGTCATTGTTAACCCACATAATCATGATGTTTTATACCCTAATGTTATGATCATCTACACAAACCCACTAAATTTTGTACTCATATTTTAATTAAATTACAAGGATGGTCTACCAACCATCCATTTCCACCACCATTTAATATAGTGGGAAATTAATGACTACCAACCTGATCTCATTCAAATCATCAAAAACCATTAGGATCCTATTTCCAATATTTATACCCCATATAATGGACATTTTGTATACATTGAAAATTTACCATGGAATATTTTGAATTTGATCTCATTTTCCCCTAGTCTCAAAACGTCTTAATTTTTATCCACAAATTGTTATGGTGGACCTCTAATCTAACCCACATGGGAACTCACATTTCCGACCATCTTGATGCCATAAACTATTAGATAATACTTTTTATCACATCATTCAACCATTTTCTAGTCTCCACAGCCCAAACACATTCCATCACAGAAACCTGATGGTTGAACGAAACAGAATGTACTCATCCCTAAACACCATTATGAATCGAAATTCATCACCCGCTCAATAATTATGAGAAAATTAATCAATAATTTTTTTAAAAAAATATCAAAAACTAAGAACAACCCTTTAAATGATCGATGGAATAATCCTCACCACCCAGATCATACCTTTCTTCTCCTAGAGATTCGACCCAAATGGATCTAATCAGAACCAATTATGTGTCTCTTCTTCTAATCTGTGCTTCCACATCAGTCATGTCAACCAAGGATGCTTCCTTAATAATTTTAACTTATATCAACCATTTCATCATACCCAATCCAACCAAATTACCATTCCAACTCTTCAAACATAAAAATTCTCACCTAAAATCTTTCATCCACAAATCCCATAATCCTCTTATCACACCCACATTGGTCCTCATCCAACACATGGATTATAACTCATTTAACTTCACATGTTAACACTACATTTCCCCAAACCATAATTTGGTGGAAGTATTCATCTCAAAAACATGTGTGTATCCAATATTCCATCAACACTCAATATATTGATAACACTATGAATCCCAACAACAATGAACTAACTCAAAATCTAATTATTAATGTCTCACCAATACTTAGTTCACACACTCAAGCCATTGTCCATGCATCTACTACATTCCAATATCACAATGTGTTGATCACCCTCATATTTTTTCAAACTATGGAATCTCATCAAAAAATAATTTGCATGACTAATCAAAACTCTCATGTCATTTTAAAATTCAAATGGGTGTTAGTTAGTCTCTCATAGTACTTATTATGGCCCCTCCTGATTTGATGGGGATAAGAACATAACTATTCCTTCCCTCGAAAATTTTATACACTATTGAATCATTAACAACTAAGTTTAATTTAATTATAGAGTACAAAAAACTTCTAGATTCCAATCATAAAACACCTTTCATGGGTGTTATTATCCACAGACACCATACATTCAATCCAACTCATATACAACAGGTCTACCTCACATAATCAGTTATCCCCAAAGTATTTTAGATTCTGAGATCCACACAACCATGAGATCCTACCATGATTCTGTTTCTAATGAATTTGTAAGACACTCCATACGGGACTTAATTCAGTCATCAACGGTTCTCATTGGCTTATGTGAGTGATGAGATATAATTGATTTAATAGGCTGGGAATCCAAATAATGCTTCCCCTATCAAAACTAAAATAAAGAAGAAAACACTGGAATATAAGTATTTATTACAAAATTTAAAAGGAATCTATCATACCTACACGACATAACTTGTAGCACCAATAATGTATTAACCCCATAATCCCAAGAATCAAGCCATACTTAACATTCCTATAGGAACTCACAAAAATAGATGACCCCTGTCAGGATTCATCCTTCATGGCCACAAGGCTCTCAATCTCAAATTTGGAGTCACATAAATGAAGGTTATTGGGATCTTTCCACCTATCCCACATGTTAGTCTTCACATGGTTTATAACTTGTTAGATGAAACCTACTCATAATTCCATATCACAAGTTATTATCTATGCCAAACCCTCTCTATAAAGCCTTAAAACCAATTCTCTCTCTCTCTCTAGCCCATCTATCCATTTCCCTATTCAGTTAATCCTCACAATGATATATATATATCAAAATATTTTTCTAATAGAAACAATTTTTCCAACACCATAGGGATATCAGATAAACACGGAACTCTCAATATCCCAAACTACCCATACATAGAGTCCATTTTAGTTACAAATTATGTATGCACCATATACATATTTGATTAAAAATTCTTTTATTTACAATTTTCCATTTAACATTATCTAGATAATTGTAAAACTAGGGATTTGATTAGTGAAATTTTGAAAATAATTTATAGAGTAAAATTCATTATAAGTTATAATTAGAATTTTATTTAGTTTATTCTAAGTACTATGAAAGGTAAATTATCACATAATTTAATTTTATGTGTTTATTTTAACCCCGAAATTCCACAACATAGGATCAGGTTTATAATATTTCAATTAAAATATGTAGTGGGATATTATATTTACCATACAATTATCATTTAAATTAATCAACACCTCATAATAATCAAACCAAAAATAATATGACAATATTAATATTTTCCATTTTGAGTATTGGTTTACTATGATGAAACTTTAAACTTATACTAGAAAAAACATTATAAATGGCAGACAATTGTTTTAATAATCACCCATGTCATAATATAGTGAATTTGAGAATCAATCATAGGTGACCATAGAAAGGTAATGTGAATTATACATTCATGATATGATTTACATACATAACCACTATTTCTTCAATGGTAAAATAGAAAATTCACATAAATCCATAACCTCAAAATTAATTATAGAAATCAAGGTAAAATAAGATAAAATATAAAAACATTAGTATGAACCAAAATCCCATACACATAAATATTAAATTCCCACACATGTGGGGCGAACAGTCCTAGAAAAAATTTCTATACCTTTTTTCAACACATTAAAACTCTTTTTTCTGCCAATCATAAATAGTAAAATAAAGGAAAAATTCACTAACACCACAATGTAATACCTTGTTTCTCTAGACCACTGATTGGTTTCTAAATGGTCTATCACCACAGTTACTTAGGTATGCCTCCCCATTCACTAGAGTTCGCTGACTAGAAGTGTGGTTCGAGGGTGATGAATTCAGTTTGATATACCCAAAAATCATTGTAAAAATAACATAAATAATACCAATAAAATAAAAACCATAAAAAAATACATAAATTACATGAATCCCAAGATTTTACTGACAATAAAAACTAACCATAATGAAAAAATGAGTTATAACAATACATGTGATGGATGGAATACATCAACATCAGATAAAACATAAAAAAACCTAAAAAAATAAAAATCTTTAGAGAACCATGAAAACTATATAATTTTTTGTTTTGGTCCCAAAATCCCATGCTTCATCATAGTGACCATGAAATCAAAAAATCATTCACCCAAAAATTAAACTTCAAATAATGATAGTTAATAGTGTACCCAAGCTCTATGATACATCGAGAAGGGTGTGGATATAACTTAATAGGACACCACCAATGGTGTCCCAAAAATAACCATTTTCTAAATAAGTGGATATAAATATGATAAAAAAACACATATACAATTTATCAATTGATTAATTTTACAATAGTGAAATTGATAATTTAAATAAAAATGGGTAAATCAACAACTGATTTTTGGCATATATGGTGACACTTGGAATTTGTACAATACATACTTTGGATCAAGAAGGAAATTGCATGATCATTGTATATATCATAGCTCAATTGTATTAAAGTATATAACTAAGTCCACCATATTCATAATAACATGATATAATCTGTGTGGCTCAAACTATCATCCCCTTTCAAAAAATCTCATTAGTAACTCAAGGGGTGAAACTTCGAATTACAGTAAACCTGATATAGTAGTATATTCTCAAGGAATTATACTTTAAATTTAAAATAATATCATTGTATTAACTCATGGATCAAAACAAGAGAATTCCACCACAATTGATCAACCTAAATCCGGGGAGTTGATCTCATGGAATTAGATAAGGGTACCCTACAAGAATCAAGGGAATTAATCTTCGGCATTAAACAAATATACAAATTACTCAAACATAACGGTGATCCACCACAAGGAATTTATGATAATGTATCTAAGCGTAATCCAATGGATTTTTCATGGAAATCAATATCACTAGACCATAATTAATATGAGTGTTTCATCACACCCCATAATTCCTCTAATTCACCTATTGGATTCCATGGATCGATCAGGACATAAAACACAAATCTACTTCATGAGGGATACATGAAATCTCTTTAATTTATTCATATCATGTTATAGAAGAGGAGGAACTCATTCCATTCAAACAATTAATCCATTACTCACATTGTATGTACATGTACCCTTATTTACCAACATTCCCATTTATTAAGTTTCATTCATTAACTAGATAACCATGTCCCTTTGTTATCATTTATCATTCACTCTCATGTTCACCTTATTATCTCTTTATTAATTTAAAAGGGCTACATCAAGCCTATAAAAGTAATATAACATCTCTAGGGCATCAAGTAGTTTCGTCATCCTAATCCGGAAATTATCACTTTTAAAAAGACAAATATAGTCCCCTTCATAGAACATACATCCAAATATTTAAATTCATCCAACATTTAATGGATCATCCCACATGTCACTCAAGACACGATTCAAGCTCAAATTTGATCCCATGGATGTCTTTGATTGTGAAATTTCCATTTTACAACCATCAATCTAGAACCCAATTTCATTTATAACCAATCAAAAATAAAATTAATCATTTAATAATAGAATGATAGAATCATAAAATATTACAAAATTTCTCAAACCCAAGAGACAAAAATATAGAAAAACTAATTTTTTTTCTAACAAAAAACCATGGAATTCCATTATCGGTGCCTTTTATTTTGGTTAAGTGACTAAAAATCAAAACAATGGGAGAAAATAGGGTGAAAATATTTAATTTAATTACTTTTAGGTTAGTATGTGTTGATTTAATCATTAATAACACCAATTAATTTAATAAAAAATGTATTAAAATGGGTTTAATTTAATGAGACACCGAATTTACCCACAGTAGAGTCACTGCATCCTATAATAGCCTTCAGTTCATTCTAAAAAGGAAGGAAATTAAGAACCAAATATCACCTATAAATAGGTAGAATTAGATTAATGTAGTGATATAATACTAATAAAGGAACAATAAGAACACTATAATAAATTCTTAGACATACATTAGGATCTCAGACACCTTAGAGGGAAGTGAATTCTAACAAGAAATATAGAGATCACACTATGGGAAGTGAGAGAGGAGAATAGATTGTTCATAGGTCTTTGAGGTAACAATGGGGGGGGGGGAATAGAAGGTTTTAGTTATAAATGGACTGCGAAAAAAAGAAAAAATTCAACTTTTTAAAAGGGTTCATAGTTTGGACATGTGGTTTTACAGAGCACATTTCTATCATGCGGCCGACACAATCCCAAATCCTCCAACTTTTAGGTTGGACTTTAATTTTTAAAAGCTATGTGCTAGCTGTGTTAATTGGTTCCAGAACCCTCTCTATTAACTAAAACATTTTTTCTTATATCATGCATAAACCATGCACCAAGCCCCATAATCAATCCACCTGACCCGGTTTCCTATTAAAATAGTATTTTCCATTAAATCATATTCTATAAATGAAATTCAATTTTTCTTTATTCACCCTAAATTCAATGTCACCACATGGTCTATGTGTTTTACAATTACTCACAAGCCATCAACATTAAACCATGTACCTTGGATATAAAACCACAAACTTCTAATACTCAACTCGAATCCATCGATAGTTATTTACAAACTCAAGAAACCCCTACTAAATAAACCATATCAAAAAACCCTCTAATATATTCCAAATCCTAAATTTATTATCAAGAATACTTTTTAAAGATGGATCTCTTGAGTCAAAAGACTTCTTTTGACTTTTCTATTCATTTTTTGTTTTTTGGAAATCACAAACTCTCTTTTTAAAATAATTCTTATTTTGTTTTATCATACAAAATTTAAGGATTTTATTTTACTTTTGATCATTACATTTTTCATATACGTGGGATAATAATCACAATCATGAGTTTCACAGAAATAAGACATACCATGTTTATTGTAACAAGCCTGATTATGATTTCTCTCGAACAAACTCAATATTTTTTTCATCATACAAACTCTTTGGTTTTCATATTGCCAATATTTTAATAATTATAATAATTTTATTGAATCTCAAAAAAAAGAATCATCAGTTATATTCAAACTCATTTTATCATAAACATAAAACATTATTGTTAAAATTGAGAACCTGTTAATCATAATGATTTTATTTATTTTATTTTGATATTCATTAAAAAACAACATCATCGGTTCAGTTGTGATATGATTTTTGGAGTTCTAGGTTTTCTAGTCCCTCCACATTTTCAAGAGAAAATCCGACATTTGGAATCCAAGAAGACCAGATAAACATTGCCCTTATAAATACCAAGTTATTTGAATGAGCTAATAATATTTTTGATGAAATCGAGACATTGTGAGATAGGTATATCAAATTGATGCTTCTTGAAAAAGACTCCAAAGAGTTCATGTTGGGACCTGATCATTCAAAAAACTTGCTACTTCCAAGAGTTTTCATTTCATTGTGTGTAAATGATTGTTGGTGATTATGATTGAGGAATTTCTTAGAAAGGAATATGGTTGTGCTGATAATTTGCGGATTGAGCAATTCTGAGGCAAGGAAGAGAGATTTTCCCGTCATATTCATCATTGAGGGCGTTTAGGGATAGAAAGTCATAATCCCATCATTGTATCAAGGTCTTACCCTGGGGTGGGTAAGACAAACATTTTTAAAAGTATAAGTCATGGGACCTCTATCCAAGGATTTTGGTTAACATTATCTTTGGGATAAATTAATTGTATTCGTTTCATTGTTTTCATTATAAATTCTTCATAATAGAAATTGAATCACTTTTTATATTTATCCTTCAAAACTCTATTTAGTAACTACGATCTTTGTAATTACGATTCTAGTGATTACGATCAATTCATTTACTCTATACGATTCGGTATGCTTTGTGATAGAATCATTAATTATTTCACTCTGTTTATCGTAACTATAGTGATACAATATATATCACACTTACTCATATTATATCATTTAATTTTTATGAATATATTTAATTCCAAATACATAATATGGAATACTTATCATACCTACAGATTATGATACTCTTTCTATCATAATTAAGGCCATATCGAACTATTATTTAAATAAAAAATAGGTTTTAAGGATGATTAATTTAATTATATTAATATAATTCTCCTATAATTATAAAAATAAATGTTGTTAAACATACAATTCACCCCCCCCCCCGAACTTTTATTTTATCATCTACAAATACTTTTCGATCCATTAATTGGTTTTAGTGTAGGTTCCCACTTATAATATATTTTATTAAATTAATTTTTTATGTTATATATAATTATTTTATAAAATTTTTGTTTATAAATATTTTTCACACTAATTATTACTATAGAAGAAGAATTTTTGTATTATTTTGAAGATGGGAGGACTTAATGTCAGTTCAATTGAAAATATCAATCCTACAAGAACACCAATTTTTTATGGACATTATTATGAATACTAATAAAGACATTGGTGATAAAAACTGGAGATGATTTCTTTTTTATGCTAACTGGAGAGTATTATGTTCCTAAAATTAATATTAGAACCTTTACCAATCCTGAAAAATGCGAATGTCAATTTAATTACAAGGTACAGAATACATTACTTCTTTCTATGTCTAGAAATATATATAACCAGATTTTATCATGTGAAGCATCCAATAGATTTTATAAAACTTATTAATTATTCATTTTGATACATCTAATGTTTTTGAAATAAGAAGATCTTTGATATGAGAATATTATTAGGATTTTAAATTTCCTTATAGAGAACTGATTGTTATAGATCAATAAAGATTCATGAAAATTTGGAATATTCTACAACACATGGGTGAAAAAGGAATAGATGGTGATATCCTAGTAGAATAGATCTTTAATATCATGCCAAATGAATTGAAATTAAAATATTAGTTTATGATAATTGAAGGAATGTAATAAATTTTATTGTTGATGATTTTTTTGAAAATATTTTTCCAAACGAGAGAATATTGAAAAGTGGTGCTAAAAAGACTAAAAGGAGAATATTATGGTTTCTTTTACTAATACATCAAACTAACGAAATATTAGACTCCTGAAAAGATATTTATATTGTCAAATAAAAATAAAGTGGTTGTTCAGTTAGACTCAAATTATTCAGAACATTGTGAAAATGAGTCTTCTCATATTTCTCTAAGGACGAACAAGGCCGTTGGAGGGAATGATGTTAAGTATTGATATAAGAAAACCAGAAAATATAATAAGGATACTAATGATACTTGTTATGATTTCAAAAATGATCGACACAGTATACCTGATTGTCCACAGTGGAAAAGAAATACATATAATAATTTCACTGTTATAGGAATAAAAAAACTAATACAGGTCAAAAGGAAAGAAAGTATTGAAATCCAATGACTCATAGAGTGCTTGTGGGATAGAATATTCTAATGATTCTTCATATAACGAATTATAAAATCATAAAAATATTAGTCTATGGGAAACAGTATCACTTGAAAGTAAATTTCTAATGGCTAAGGTGTATACTATAGAATCAATGACTAATGTATCCTAAAGTTGAAATTACCGTGATGAAAATAATTTTATTTCTTCTGATGAAGAATCATGTATATAATGTCATAATAATATATTTCCATTATATAAATATGTTTCTAGATTTGAGAAATTACTTTAGAATGAAATATGACATGTTACTAAGAAACTTGAGAAAACAAATTCTAGAATAAATGTTTTGATAAAAGAAAAATTAGATCTTTTTAAATATCATGATAAGAATTTTCATGATATTAATTATATCTAAAAATACCTTAGAGAAGATAATTCTACAAAAAATATTCTTTCAAAAGAATTTGAAATTTTTATTTTTAAGAAAAATGTATTTGAGAAAAAACTAATATTTGAAACTAATACTAATATGGATAAGAATTCAGTTATAAAACTAAATTCTGAAATCTTCTCTTTAAATATACTTTTATCATAATTAACCACGGGTAAGAAAGGATTTGATAAAATGTACAAAAAACTTAATCTACAATGTAATAGTTAATGAATGAGATATACTCATTCAAAACCTGTTTTTAATAGTAATTATTTTGTTCCTGAAAATGCCCACTTTTTCACAAAATTTCAAAGTAAAGTTAATTGGAATAAATTTTTTTCCTTAAATAAAAAACACTATTTGGGATTCCGCAAAACCAATTTTTAGAAATAAAAATTCAGCTCCCAAAATTTTTCATTTTAACATTTCTAGATCCAAGAAATTTTGGATTCCAAAATTCTAATTGTTTATCTTTCAGGAAAACAAAGGATGTACCAGCATCAAGAAAATATATGACATGGAAAGTAATTATTACTGACATTTAACTAGTTACAAAAACTTCTTTGAAAATATTTTTGAAATGAAAGGTGGAAGAGTAACCTTCTGGGGCAATGTTAACAGAAATATTATTATTATTGGTAATATTGTTCTTCTCAGAAATGCTTATATTTCAAATGCATTATTTGTAAAAGGTCCTAAGTACAACCTCGTAAACATATGTCAATTATTTGATGGATGTTATTTTGTGAATTTTATAAATTTTAAATGTGCAGTACATAATTTCGATGACAAATTTATTCTTTCAACCCATTGGTCTGAGAATGTTTACAAACTCTACATAGAACACCATAAGAGGCAAGACTTACATTGCCTTAGTGCAGTGGAACATCAATGTTGGTTTTAGAATAAGAGGTTTAGACATTAAACATTAGGAACCTATATAAATTTTATATGAAAATACTTTTTAAGGATTTTTCATAATATATATTTGATTATTCAAATGTCGGAGACCCTTTTCAATATGGAAATAAACATAAGTCAAGATTTAAATAAATTAGTGAAGATTCAACTTCTGATGCCCTATAGTTATCTCACATGGATCTTTTAGGTCCATTAAAATCTAAATATAATTTAGGTAATTATTGTGTATTTTTCTAGTTGATGACTACCCAAGATATTCATGTGTCTATTTTCTAGAAAAGAAATATAAAGCCTAATTATATTTTAATCCAATGTTAAAAATGAGAAAACTCTTCCATTGATAAGTATTCGGATTCATCATGGTGGATAATTTATAAATTATGATTTTTAAACTATTTGTAGTAAGAAACGAATTAGACGTAAATTTTATGCTCCCATAACTCCTCAAAAAAATGGTTTTATTGGAAGAAGAAATCATATTCATTAATAGAGAACAAGAACCATTCTGAGTGAATATTATATTGTATATCATTTTGGTGTGAAATCTATGAGTACTTCTTTCTCTACTATAAATCTAATTTAAATTAGACCATTTATTTATAAAACCCATTATGCGTTATGGAGAGGTCGAAAACCAGAAGATTCATATAAAAATGAATTTGGACGAAAATAATTCATTTTGAATAAAAATGATAATTGTCATACATTATCAAACAAATCTGATGAACATCTTTTCTTAGGCTATTCCACTACATCTAATGCTTATAGATTTTTTAAAATAAATTTTTTTTACTATTGAAGAAATAGTACATGAAAAATTTGACGAAACTGGTCCATTTGTTTTTAAATAATCACATCCTATATCTTAGGATGTGTTTTCCAAAACTAATTATTGACATTTGATAGAAGACTCTTCTAATTTAGAATATACTCAATAAATGCTTACTGAATTGTTCACTCCAGAATAATTTTTATGTTTTATTGATGAACATGTTTTGAAAAACCCAAATTAGTTGTTTTTTAAGAATCATCCCAGTTATAGTATCACTAGTGATATAAATCCAACTATAAATACTGGATATTCATTGATATATGATGTAGATCATATACCATTTCATTAAAATTTTGAACCTAATAGTCCTAATTTTTATTTTAGTAACGAAGATTAGATTAAAGAAATGCATGATAAACTAAATTAATTCAAAATAAATAATGTCTCGACCTTAGTTGAAAGACCTAAAAACCTCTATAATTGGAGTAAAATGGGTCTTCAAAAAAATTTGTTGAAAATGGAATAATAATTAGAAATAATCAAATACTAGTATCTAAATTTTATAATCAAAATGATGGAATATATTATAAATAAACATATGAGCCGGTAGCTAAAATTGAATCTATCAATATTCTACTATCCTTTGTTGCATTATTTAATTTGAAACATTATAAAATGGAAGTGATGTCTTATTTTCCTAATAGATATGTTCCAGAGTAATTTTTTATGAATAACCTCTTGGTTCTAAATATTCAAAACATCTTGAATATTGTTTCAAAATTACCATAGATTTATATTTAAACACGTTCAAAGTGTAATTTTGTTAAGGAAAATGTTGATCTGTCACTTTTCATAAAGAAAGAAAACAAAAAAAATTGACCATTCACATTTATGTTGATTCCATTATATTCAGATTTACTCCAAAATCTATATTAGATTAATTTTTTAATCTTATGATATATAATTTTGAGACGTGCATGATGGGTGAGTTCACATTCTTTCTTGATTTTCAATTTTCCGACAAACTAGAAGGGAATTATATATACCAAATTCTATATATTAATGATCTTCTTAAAAACTATGGATACAAAAATACCAAAACTATTATTACTCTAATATATACCTCAAATACTCTTAAAATTGATGAAGTTAGACAACTAGTAAATCAAAAAACAATTAGAGGGATGATTGGAAGCATACTATACTTAATAGGTAGTCATCAAGTCTTAATGCGTTCAGTATGGTTATGTGAAAGGTATCAGGAAAATCCTAATTAATCCCATTAAAAATCTGAAATATGAATTTTTTGTTATTTAATGGGAACTAAGAATTTTGGACTTTTTTATTCTTCTCAAAATAATTTTGAATTATTTTTTTTATATTATGACTTTGGTCATTATAGAATGGATAGGAAAAGTACATCCAGAACTTCTCTTGTATTAGGTGATTCTTTAGTTTCCTGGTCTTATATGAAATAACACTCAGTAACACTTTCCACTAATGAAGCTGAATATGTGGAAGCAATAAGTTATTGTTCTCAATGGTTATGGATGCAACACACACCCACTGATTATGGAATGAGTTTTAGTGAAACCCAAATAGTATGTCATTACACTATTGGCCTAACTCAATGTAAAAACCCTGCACATAACTCATATTAAAAACACACAGATAATAGGTATCAATTTCTTATAGGTCACACACTTAAAAGATACATAATTCTAAAATTAATTATAATTCAAAAATTCTTTATTATTACATTACCAAACCATTAATTTCTGATAGATTTGAATACAAAAAAATCTAGGAATGATTACATTGAAATAATCATTCATATCTACTAATTTTATAAATTATCCCCCTATTTTAATTTACTCGTTTTTAATGGAACAGTATATATGATTGATCTTTTTTTCTTTCCCTTTATCTTTTCATCAAAAAATTTCACCCTCAAAACATTTTTTAAATAGAAATTTTTTTACTCCGAAACTTACAGAATCATAAATTTTCATACATAGAAATTCTCATACTGCGAAATTTTTGAACAAATAAATTTGTATAATTTAATATGTTCATTCTCATAAATCACCATGATCAATTTATTTTTATACTCAATGTTGTTAAAATAAAAAATTAATAAAAAACAATAGATCTATTCTGAAACTCTGAAAGGTACAATTTCTTATCTCACACCTTTCAATTTAAATTATTTTGTTGGTATTTCATTTTCTTTTAAAACCCCTAATTGAATTCGTTTTTATTATAAATTTTTTTTAAAACATAATCAGATTCATGATAAATATCATAACTTTTTATAAATTATTAACAAAATCCCAAGAGATCAAAAAAATTAACAGATGGATATTTTTTTGATCTAATCTAAGCCGTAGAATCTCAACAGACATATTTTTATGGGTTTATATAAAGTGACCCCATATCCTATACCTTATCTGTTGTCTTCTTCTTTATACTAAAACTATTCCTCCCCTTATGTAGCTATGTTGGATATGTTTTCTTGCTCAAATTTTTCATCGCACCCATGTCAGAATCCACAGATTCATCCCATAAGACTATACCATAGAAATATTAAACATAAATGATGTTTTTTAGGAAGAAGTTAGTTACTAGATAATTTTATGATAAGTACAATTCATCTTACAAAATAATCCTTCAGTTTCATTCATGGGAACTCGTTTATGTAGAGAAATCCAATAACTATCAAGACCTGATTATTTTTGACAAATTTAGACAATTCAATCAATCTGTGAAGATTGATGCCGATTTAAATGAATATTTTTCTACGTAAGAAAGATTGATATGTATGTCTTTAAAATAATCCACTAACATCTTAGGTGTGCCATATGAATATGATTCGTTTATTACATCCCACAAATTACATAAATTGAATGGAACCTTTAATAATGAATGGGTGGAACAATCACTTTTTAAAGTGCATGAACAAAAAAGAAAAACCACTCATATTTCATCAGACAGTTGTTTGATATAATGAAGGATGAAAAGTTTTATAATTATTCATAAGAGAGATATATAAGCACTCAAATTACTATATGTATATATTCCTGAATATTTTGTGAACATGAGAAAGATAAATCTAGTGGATTATATCTTTGTAATTGTCAGCAACTTGATGTTAGGTGCTATCAAGCCTCATATGATCATGTTTCTAGCAATTCATACCAAGTTCAATTATGAATGATTAAAGTTTTTATATCTTTCACTCAAGTCAGTGTTGGGAAAATTGATATTAACATGGATTAGTGTTTATGATAATGATATTGAAATTTCAGTTTGACTCAGAATCAAAAAAAATATGTAAAGGATATCGACGTTGAAACTATAAAAGAGATAGTTTGAGGAATTCAATAATTTCCAAAATAATCAATGATGATTGTTACATAGAAACTAAATATATTCATGTATGATTCCATATTAAAAGAAAATAATAGAAGTGTTTATAGTTTAATAAATGATATGAAGTGGAGAAAGGAGAAAGCTGAAAGGAAAGTGGGTGGCCAATTTTATGGTATTAATCCTATAGAATCTCTTTCTGAAAAGATCAGGGCTCAAGAAATTCTCAAAGAAGAAAAAAAACAACAGTGGATGAAAATAGAACAGTTGATAATTTTTATGTTGATACTGTGTTAAAATCAATTGAAGAAGAGATTGTTGTAATTGCTATAAGGGATTCATTTCCAGAAGAAAAAATCACTCCCCCTTTCTGAGACAAGGGAATGAAAAATAAAAAAGTGGGCAAAGAATCGACTTCACTATTTGATTATCAAGAAAATGTTTAATAAGAGAAAAACGATACAAATATTAGAAAAATAGATCAGTATTTTGGTGAAGAGAATAAGAGAAAAAAAGATGAAGAACCAAAATAAAAGGAAGTAGTATAAGAAGAAAATATGGAATGTGTGAATAAAAAATAACCTGGCCAGGAAGAAAAGTATTAGTACAACATAATTCTAATGAGGACGTATAATGCAACCTCATCGAAAATACCCTAACCTAGAGTGGAATCATCGAAGCATGATACTCAATGAACTCATGATGTTAAATTACTTCATATATCACAAAAAATGAAGATACTAGATTTGATAATGATAGGAATCAGGTTTTTGATGATGATGATAATGATGGATGTCATTCTAGAGAACTTCTACGTTATGAGGAAGACAACAACTCGGATATTACAATTTCATAGAAAATATAACTGTACATTATTTAGTCTCTTAGAATAATTGAAAATAAAATTCCTTATTTTCCTCATATTGAAGGTAATATTAATTTTTTTGCAAAAAATTAAAACAAAAGATCAGGCTCTATAAAACTTCGTAAAAAAAACTAGTTAAACATGAGGCTGATTTCAATGTGTGTGAGAAAAAGTACATGAGAAAATATAGTATTTTCCAATATGGTTTTGATGTGGTTGTATAATTATGATGAAATTATCAAGCTTAATTAGTCTTCAACTTAAGATATTATAAGGCTATTAAATGAACTATCTATTGAATTCAATAGATTTGTTAGTGATACCACTCAAAGGAAGAAATATTTCAAAAGTCTAGATGTTATCCCATCCAAGGAATTAAAATTGTGTTAAAAGAAGCTAAATTAAATTCAATCTCAAGTCTCCAATATAAAGGACATAAAAGAAGAGATAATTGAATTTAAAAATAAAAAATCTTTGATGAATGATATAATTACAGTTCAAGATCAGAATGTTAAATTACATGGATACAAACATCATACTCCGGAAGAAAAGGTTAAATATAAGTTTGAAAAACTATGTATATAGGACCAGTTATTTGTAAAACAAGAAGAAGGTTTTAGGCCACAGAAGTAATCTATTTATAAGATGATGTATGAAATGAAAGAATTCATGAGAATAAACATAGTTTTCCTAGAACTCATGAAGATGAAAAATTAAATGGTGATGAAATAAATTTATCAACCCTTTTTGTATTCCATTAAAAACATCAATGAATTATTTCTTCATCTAAATAATTTTTAATTGAATATTATGAAATTATTTTTGGATGATTTTTATTCCATGAATTCTGGATGATCAATTTCTTTATTTTATCTGAATATTTTTGTTTTTCTAACCATGTTTCTGCAATTAAAAGTTTTTCCCTATCTCTTTTTGTAAATCACAGAGGGGGGGAATGATTTATATAGGGGAGAATGTATTTGACATGGGGAAAAAGTTTTATATAAAGGTAGAATGGGATAATAAAAATTAGAAAAGGATAATTCCCTTTGTATGGGGGATTATTTATTAAAGATTAAGTATAATATGATCCTCATATATTTTTTCATCATAAGGGGAGTTAGTCATATTCAAAAAAATATTTAGAAGATTTTTTAAATCAATGGTAGGTAAGTATAAGTGTTCACATCTAAATAATTGTTTTTCACCATTTAATATTTTATTTGTTTTGTCTTGTGGTTTCTACATTCCAAAAATGGCTAGATTGTTGAGTCAAAAAGTCTCATTTTGACTTTTCTATTTATTTTGTTTTTAAAGTCACAAACTCTATTTTTAAATGAATTTATATCTTGTTTTATCATACATACTTTAAGGATTTTTTTACTTTTTATTATTTTGTTTTCCATATACGTATGATTATAATCACACTCATTAGTTTCACCAAAATAAAATATTCCTTGATTATCGTAAGGATCCCATATAAAATTTCTATCACAGAAAAAAATGATTTTTCTATGTACACGTTTTTCTATTTTTGTACTAACAATATTATCGTATTTAAAAAAATTTGCAGACTCTTGTAATGAGAATCATCAGATCCATTAAAACGCATTTTATTATACATAGATAACTATATTGTAATAATTGAAAACCTCTTAATAAAAAATATGTCGTTGTTTCAGTTAAAAGAAGGCCAATGAAGTACTAGGTGTCCTTTTCCCTCTGCATATTTAGGATTAAAACTGATGATTGGAATCCAAGATGACCGTTGGAACAAGGGTATATAATACAAGGTCATTTGAATGAGCCCTGAAATTTTTGAATGAAATTGAGACATTATGTGAGAACTCTACCAAATTTCTGCTTCGTACAAAGGTTTTTGAGGAGTTCAAGTTGTGAACTACTCATTCTATATACTTATAACTTCCAAGAGTTTTTCTTTTCATAGTATAACACTAATAATTAGATATTACGATTAAGGGCTTCCATGGATAGGAGAACAATTGTGTCGCTAATTTGGGCATTGAGGGATTCCATGGACATGAAGATAGAGGTACTCATCACCTTGTGAATTGAGGGGTTGTGGGGGATAGCAAGACAGAATACAATATTCATATTGAGGTCTTACCATGGTATGGGTAAGACATAATTTCTAGAAAGTATAAATCAAGGTACATATATCTATGTTTATTGGATACCCATGTCTTTGGATTAAAAGAATTATATTATTTTAATTGTTTATATTTCCACTCCTTTTAATATAAAATGCATCATTTTATATATTCATGTTTATATTATATATTTAGTGACTATAATCATTGTAATTATGATTATAATAGTTATGATCTATTAATTTACCCTATACGATTCAATAATATTTATGATAGAATGATTAATTATTTTACTCTATTTATTGTTACCCTTTATATTAAGATAAATATCATTCTTACTCTGACTAAATCATTTCATTATTGTGAATATAGTTAATTTCAAATACAACTTGTGAAATACTCATCGTAACTTACTGATTATGATACTTTTTCCATTGAAAAAAGTTCCCAATCCATTTATTGTTTAAATAAAAATAAAGTTTTTGAATATGATTAGTTTAATTGTTTTTAAATAATTCCTCTATATGTATAAAAATTAAATCATATATAATTATAGATCACCCCACCCCCCCTTCATCTATATATACGTTCTGATGCAACAGAATCATCGACTAAATGAATGTTCAAACTTCCCCTTCAATATCAACTCATCCGTACACGCAATATATTACATTCAAACATTATATAATCAATTTTAGGTAATTTAACATATTTAATATTATTTAAATATTACATATATGTATTTTTCAATCCTTGATCAAATAATTCTTTAAAACAGCTTCTTCGTGTGGTTTAAAAATTTTAATCAAATAAGGCCTTTTGTTTGAATAATTATAATTAATTTTTTGAATGAAAACATAATTTAAATATCAAATATTTAACATTTCTAACTTATTTTAGTAATTTAGAAAGATTTTATAAATAATCATTATAATTTCCATATAAACATTTTATTTTTGAAATAAATTCATTAAATAGAATTTATAAGTAATTTTAAAATTATCATTTTATATTGTGGAATATTTACTAATAAATGATTTATAAAAAGTTAATTAATTCATTATAATATATTAATAAATAATTTAATTATTGAAAAATTATTAATTAATAAAAATCCCAAAATACATTTTATTATATTTTATAAACAATTTACAATTTACATAATTCAATACATAATTGAATTTAAGGAAAATCAATTTTCTCTATCCAATTATATTCAATAACATATGGAATCATAATATATGATCGATATGGATTTGTTTCTTAAACCATTGAAGTGTTATCATTTATATTTATGAATGATAATAACATCAATACTTGTGGTAAGATGATTTTCGTAGTATTTTCACTTATAAATAAAAGGAAAAAATATTCTTTATCGTTGAGTTAATCATACGTATCTAGTAGGGCATTTTTTCGGAGTAAACCTTATATATCGAGTTTCCCTCTTATATGGAACCATTATGAATGTAACACTTACATATAAAAATATTCGAGAAGTGCAACCCTTACACACAAAGTATCAGGAAATGGTAGTAGCACTTAAATATTAGGTAGTTCGTTTGTAAAACCTAGTTATAGTGTATATATAATGGTTATTAGTGATGTAACCCTTACGAATCCACTCATAACCATTAAACATTAGAATTAATTAACCTATCATATTTTATTATATACATTATATCGTCAGAATAACATAATTATTTTTAAAAAATAAGGATTTTAGTTACATCCTACGATATGACCAATATCATAGCATACAACAAAGAACAAAACTATGGGATTTCATTGTGTTATACTTTATAATACAAAAAAATCATACCCGAAAACTATAAGAAAATTATATCACACAATATGATATCATATATTATAAATATATTCATAGTGATTTAACAACTGATATTGAACCTCTTCATATCATACATTATGATATTACTTACTAAAAAATATAATATTCATCTTCTTTTCAAAATTGAACGAAATGAATTATTTCGGGATTCAAATTCATGTTAATGATTTTATTACACTTTTATTTTTCATTGGACTTTATTATGCTTATAGAAGTAATAAAAACCAAATTAGAAATGAAAATCTAGAAACACCATTCTAGATAAATAAAATTTGGCTGCTTCATGATGAAGAAACCATTGTATTATTTCTTACACAATAGTGGCATGAAATCAATCATTACCATATATGGATAATGAAGAACACAAAAGAGGTATCTGAATTAATTATCTCATCTATAGGTATCCATGATATATATAGAATTGTTAAATTCTTGATCAGAATCCTCATATCACCTACGAAATACTAGTACCTCATGATGGCTAATGGTGAAGAGGAATTATGTTATGGGATCCATGGATTTTAATCCAATAATACTAATGAAATATTTCACCCATCATATGGAAACTGGATCCTTAATATATCATCCAATAAAATCCCCAAATCTCTAAAAAAACTGATGTCTTACAAAACACATCACTAATTAATTAGACAATTATTCATTCATCATATGAATTTAACATTCATATATTTAATTTTATGAAACTTATTACATAAGGAAATCTAGAGGGAGTTATTTCAATAATAAATAGTTAAACATTTCAATAACTTAATATATAATTACTGTCCAAGGATGTGATTAACATATCACAAATATCATAGTAAATTAATTTTTATGTATGCATGTCATACCATATGAATTACACCTATCATATAATGAGATTTAAACAAAAAATCCACATATAAGTTAAATTATTTAAAAAATATATCATTAATCAAAACCAATATGAATATATGGGAACCTAAACACTATAATCTATTCTGGAAATGAAATAGATTGAAATCATATACTTGGTATTATGATATGATATTTAGGCATCAGTACATATCCTATGGTAACATGAATCATATCATATATAATTCTATATGTAAACCCTAGTATGAGTAATCTAACATGAATGGTGTTATCTTAGCCTAATAATTACTCATTTTAATAATCACCAGTCATTTTTATGTTATTTTTAATCTATTTTAGGCATAATAAAAAATTAATTTTATGTAAAGTATTGAGGAATTTGTAAAGTATAGAATTGACTACATGGCATATGTGATCGACCACATGACTACGAGATCAACTATGGTAATTTTATAGAAAACCAAGAGACCACATTATAGAACCAATTGATTTGGAATTATATATCAATAAATCATATAGATCATGTTTCTTTTTAAAATTCATGGATAGACTGCATGCCTTTCTATTGGATCAACCGCAAGACTAGTTTAATTGATCATATGAGTAACCATGTAACCACAAGAACAAATAAAGAAATTGTGTTCATTAGTCTCAAAATTGAAAAGGTATTAGAATAAATTCAAGTATAAGTTGATCACCCACAATAACAAGGTGATCTACCAAAAATACAAGGTGATCAACCATAAGTGTAAGTTTACAGAAAGTAAGTTAAAATCATTGACCTTTGGTATATGTGATTGATTGTACATCCTATCATGAAATTCATACAATGTACTAATGAAACTATTTATACTGACATGGGAAATTTTAAAAATCATATTTCTAAAGTTAATTATAATATTATTAAATATGATAATCAATCCATTTCTCTATATGGAATTAAATGACAGTCAAAAGCATTTTCTGATCCTTGGTTTAATATGAAAGTATAAGAATCATTAATGATGAATTTTCAGAATCTATTTAAAATATTCAATATTTTTATAAGATAAAATAAGAAATGAAAATAATCTCAAATCATGAGAATGAGAAACATGCATGCATAACTCAGTGACATCATAAATTTTCCTAAATAAGAAAAGAAAAACATATACTCTGTTTGGAAAATTTTCTTTACATTATTTTCACTAGAATATCAACAGTGCATCTGAGTACAACTGATCATCTTCAAATATCAATTAAATATAAAAATAATATAATTAGTAGATATGAATACATTAACGAACAAAAGATCACCCTACTCTGGTACACAATTTCTTTTCATTTCTATTACTCTATTTCTAATACTTTCATACTGTGTGTGTTATTTTCATTGTAAATATTTTTCATCATATTCTATGCTAAAATGAATTGTGGAGGAAACACTCCATGTCATTTCTTTATCTACTCTCTTCCATAAAATTGTGTAATAGGTTCTGAATCCTAGTCTTCCTTTAAGGAGTTATTTTATTTTCTTTCTCCTATTTAAATCCATGCAAGATGCTACATGATTCTTGGACTATCTGGGTACATTTATTTGAAAAAAAAATCTAGGTTGTGGATTATTATATTTTGTAATAAACTTCTTGTCATTGGAGGGGATTAGGTCTTGTTTTGGGAATGATATCCTTTTTTATTTTGACTATGTTTTTTTTTCTATTTTGGTACACTATTTTTCAAATAATTTATCTATATATTCTATAATATATATATTCATATTTATCGAATTTGTAATAAAATTTAATTTATATTTTATATATAGTGTTTTATTTAATTGAAAATCTTTCAAAAGTTAAATGATTTTTACACATATTTTAACAATGTTTTGATCAAACAACTAAGAATATTTTCTAAAATATCAAATTATATAAATATACTTTTTATTTAACTGGTCAAAATTTTAAATTAGGGGCTTTATTATTTAAATAATATTATTAATAGAAATTTTAATTGGAAACATAACTCATTCCCCTCTTAATTTTTCCTCTCCAGGAAAAAAAGGGACAGACATCTAAAATTTTCGAGTGTAATGTCAGAAAATAGAATGGAATAAAAATCATTATTGGGCTTGTGATAGTATATTTAGCTGTTTCTACATATCCTGAGGGTGTTGGAAAAAATAAACATGTTTTTTTTTTTATATTTAAAAATTTTATTATAGGTTATGTGAGTCTCAACAAAAATGAGAGAGAATTAAAATACTAATATGTTAATTGGTTCCTTCAATTAATAATGTCTTTTACATAAGGTCGGTCAATAAGTTAAAAGGGAATGTGAAAACTATTTCTCCCTGAATTTGAGTTCATCATAGAAAGGCCATATATTATGTATTTAATGGTCTTATGAATAGAAATTATTATTTATATAATAACTTCATACATAAAGGAATATAAGTGGGGTATGGACATTATAATTTTTTAAAATTAACAATAAAATTATTTCATGAGGATCATATTAGTAGGGGATGTTCTCTCAATCTAGGGTGATTGGGGAATATTCTCTATCGAAGTTAATATTCTGTTCAATGCAAGGATTTTTTTTATTCTAAATTTGAGGATTTTACCTAGGTAACATTTGTGTTCTTAATAGGAACCCAAACTCAGCTTGATTAAAAAAACAGGTGAACCATTTCATTAAATGCATTATCCACACAATTAAAATGTACCATAGGGTTCTCTAATGCTCCCAAACATATCTCATCGTGATCTAATTACTCATATAGAATTATTTTTGACTGGTAATCTTAAATTAATATAACACAAATATATGTCTAGGTATATGGTAGTTTCACCTCAATAGTGTATACAAGATTTATTCCCTACAATAGTGTATGTAGGGTTTCTTATATATAGTCATTTGTATTGGTGTAGAAAACCCACAATGAATTGATAAGATTATAAAGTAAGGACTTATTCTATATATTAATTATATTTTATATAATATTAATGAATTATACTAGAAAATAAGTGATGTAATTGTAAACTAGAGGGGTGGATATTAATTTAATAAATTAAATAACAAATCAATTAGGTTTTAAATAATTAAAGAACCTTATGGTGAGTATTCTGTTCAATACATGAAATAATGTGTAAATAAAGACAAAGATCAAATATATTTTATATTGGTATGGTTCAATAATATCTTATTCCACTCCCCAGCCATATTTACTTTATGATAAGATTAGTACCCAGTAATAAACTCATTTTATTTATTTGATAACACATTACAGATATTTCCTTTTATAAAAAACCAATGGCACAACATAGACTTTTTTACACGAGTCCTTAACATAGTTTATGACCAAAATTCTGATTGGGATTCACAACCCGAACATCATTTTAGGTTTTGGAATAAGAAAAATCAAAGACATGACTTTGTTAGGAAAATTATAAACTATCCAAGAATAGTTTCTCTATAGATAAATAAATGTAACATGAAGAAATATATATGGGAAAAATAATAAAGACCATATGATGAAAATGATGAATATATATGATATTGATCACTTATTCAGAAGAATATTTTATATTATATGTCTCTTAAGGATCATATAAAAGAACTATAAGTCGTAGGGACTATTATTAGAATGAGTAGGAATAGATTTTTCAACAATAGTCGTTGGGAAAAGTTGTTTCGAATAATCTATATCCTATTTTTTTGTACACCTTGATCACATATCTAATTGAATAATTCAACTTATTTAAATAAAATATCTTCTTATAGTTTCATGTGATCCAATCATTGCATGACACTTGATATTGCATATCAAAATATAATGTTTGAATTACCATTTTTTAGAACAAACATGTTCAACATTGATGAACATTCACACACTTTATATGTATGTTACATAGATATATAAAACCTATAACATAATCATTATTACATATATTAATTTTTAATATTAATATTAAAATTATATATTATGAATCTAATTGTTGTTTATTATAATATTAAAAACACTCAAAAATTCATGTCATACATGCATGTATATACTTAACTGCATGTGTGTCTTGTAAACATTATATATTCAAAAAATAATTAAAACATGACATGTAATTATATTTTTTTATAGAAAAAATAATAAAATTGTTATTAAAAATGTTTTTAAAATTTGTTACAAGTAAATAAAAAAGAATTATTTTTATGAAAAACAATTTAACTAACAGTAGATTAAAGAATTCCTAGCGGTATGATGATTTTTATATTGCTAAAATGCTAACATTGAGTAATATATTGTCGCATTCAGTGGATTAATGTACTACTGTTGAATCATAGGAATAGTCAGAAATTGTGATCTACCATTGCAACAAGATCTACCTTCGAAGTAGATGACCAACAGTTGTTGAAATGATATGACATGGTGATGAATGATAGGGGATTCTACCATTTGTGAATAGACATGCATTGTTACTGTCTATTGATGGTACTTTCATCGATTCAAGCAATTAGGGTACTACTATGAATGAATGAGTTACTACTGTCAGGATAAAATCAAAGATACCATTTAGAAGAAACAATAGTGTATATATTAACCATTACTGGCAATCTACTGTTGGAGCTTTCTTTCATCGAGGTTAGTATTGGTAATGATTCCATTGAAAACATGCTAATTTCATTTGAATGGTACCTCCACTGTTAATGATGTATTGATTATCCAACCTCTAAAATGCTAGTATCGTATTATGGTGGAAGAATTTGGTCTCTTTTCCTAAGTCCCACATTATATATGTTGATAGTAGATCCTCTTATATATCAGTTGAGTCATTTTTTAACTGCTCGATCTGGCTACGGGGGAACACCACCAATAACACTTATTCATACAAATGGATTGTGGATCATCAGGGCTACTTGGACCATACTCTCATTTAGGAGATCTATGAATCCAATCTACTTATTCTTATACTATATCAATTCATCTTTAACACACATGGATATTACATCATTTCATATGAGTATTTATCACGTTATAGAAATATATTCTTGATCACCATAATAGTTAGGTGTCTTGGAAACATGGAAAAAAATCTTCTTACTCTGTAAAATATCTTCAATGTTTCCCACAAATATATCCCCCTCTATTAATTCTACCAAAAACCATTCTTCATAACCTTAGTATAGGAAATATAAGAAAGTGGTGAACTTGGATTCTTAGTAATGTTAATAAAAAATAGATACATAAGAATAACAAGTGCATAAGTGTATGAGAATAACATTTGGAGATCATAACCTATATATCAACTTTCGTTTACGTGATCATAGAATAAATATTGGTAGTTCATATGACATGAATCATAAGGGAAACAGATCATAATCCCTGAAAAAATAACATATGAATATGTTATGGAATTTATATCATACAAATTATCATAGAAACTTTTATTCTAATACTACCAAAAAAACCATCATAACATGCTAGGCTTGGGCTAATAACTTGTGTAACTACATCAGGCTTGGGATTCCCTCTTGTGTACCAAATTATTTCAGTCATGGGATAACATCTTGTGTACCCACTAGATTTGGTCTTGGGATTCCCTCTGACGTACCATCTTGTTTCATTCTTAAGGCACCCTCTTGTTTCGGGCATAGGATTCTCTGCCATGTACCTTCTTGAGGTCATAAAACATTTATCATTTCACAATTAATTGGAGGGAGTTATAGATCCCACTGATCACATAATGAAATAAAACATGCATGTTCAAAAAAATAACAATACATTCACAATATCATGACCCTTGAAGTGAAATTGATATCATTAACATTCAATCACAAAATAACCTATTGAAAAGAGATAGGTTTCATAATCATTACATCAATGAGTACCCCAAGAAAATAAGTTTGTTTCAAAAGAAAATTACATTTTGAATAGAAACTAGCATCATAAACATCATTCTATTGAAATATAAACCATTCAAGAAACAATATTAATGATATTCATAACATATAAAAAAATATCACATATTATATAGTCAATGATTTTGGATGATCGCAAGGAAAATTTCTTATGTAAAATATAATTTATTTGAAAATCTATTTCATGAAACCTTTAAAAAATCAATTACTTAAAACTAATTATTTAAAATTTAATTTAAAACCATTATTAAGGAAAATGCATTTTCTGATTTGAAAACAGTTTTCAAAACATAATGCATTTGGAAAATATTTTATTTTAAAACACCATGAATACATTAAAATAAGTCTTGAAATAATTTTTGAAACCCTTTACCAGAAAATATTTTTAAAAATATTATATAGAAAACATGAAATCATTGAAGTTGTTTTATTTTAAAATATCATGTGGAAAAATTCAAATGGGTGCATTGAAAATATTTTAAAACACATTTTAAGAAAAAAACATTTTTCAAAACATTTTATTTGAAACCCAATTCAATATAAAAAAAATTTATATAATATTAGAAAAAATATCTTTAAAATTAAACTTCTAAGAAAAAAAATAATCTAAATAGAAATGATGGTCATAACCACGGGTAACTCTTTACATACTGAATATTCCTTATGCACCCTAAAAATTTTAAAAAGTGTCTCGATCGGAAAATAAAAAGAATATATATTTTAAAAAGATTTTGTAAAAAAGTCATAATATTTTTTTAATGTTTCCTTTAAACATTATTGTATAATTTTTTAACATTTTTGAAAACATTTTTAGAAATTATAGTTTTGAGTGAACATATATTTTTTACCGAATGGAGAAATAATGTAGGAATTTCATAAAAATATTTTCTTTATAATATTATGTACCAAATAGTGGGAAATTATACTAATAGATTAATAAATCATGGATAACTAGATTTTATGAATGTTATTTAGTGTTATTGAAATGTGGATCATAATATTTAATCATTGGACTCATAATCGTAAACAATCCCAATAAATGATGAGATTATGGAAATAAACTATTATCACATGGGTAACATTAACCCATACTCTACATGAGAGAATGAAATAAAATAAAATAAACCATTAAATATACTAAATTAAATATATTCCTGATATAACATTTCATGTGGATGTATATACACCCCATAGAAATATATAGGTGCGTAACACGATGTGTATCTCAAACAGTTCAACTGGAAGAAAAATTATTTTACCAATTTAAAAACATTTTAACTATAAACCCCATTAATCCAAGATCATAAAATATATATATATGTGAATGAAATTTAATATAAGTATAATAATCCTAAAAAAATTCATGCGTAGTATATACACCACAACACAATCAATGAGTGCTGAATAAGTCATTTATCTCATGGATATGAAAAGTGAGATGAGAAAACAATTACTAATTGAGTAACATTATAATTATGATCCCCATGAAATAATAAAATCAATTAAATATTTTAATATTATTAAATAAATTAAATTATTTTTATAACATTCCACTGGACAATTTATACACAACATAAAATAAGTGAGTGGGAAATATGACATGTATCTCATGAAAATAAAAAGTGAGATGAAATTTTCTTAACATTAGTATTCACTTTCTTAATAAACGTTCAAAGATAATGTATCATTAGTAAAATTTTATTTTCAATCTACCTAAAAACATATTATTATATATAAAACTATATATTAATTTTTAATGACTTTATATTGTCATTTTATTAACAACTTCATGTCAATTTTACATTTAATGTAATATATCCTTTGTTTTTCGTATATGTTTTGGCTTGTTATTCCCGATCCCATTTTATAGATCATTATTTACTTATTTACTGAATGTAAAACATGATATATATATCATATATATTTAGTAAGTATGTAATTATAATAATATATAGAATAAAGAAATTTTAAATGGAATACACCATTCATAGAGACAATTTCACGTACGTAAATATGAACATTGTTTTCATTTTCATGTCGTATAGAAGTACTGAAAGTAAATGAAATATACTCATATTTATATATATTACAATTTTAAATTATAATTGTTATTTCATATTTATTCTATAATCTTACTAAACTCATCTTTAATACATTCCATGTTAAGTGTGAATGAATTACATCACTTTTAGGAGGTGGTAGTCCACACGTCCACAAACAAAGTTATCATTTTTACAAAAAAAATGATGGTGGGTATTATATAATAATTAAAAAAAATTATCATAAATTTAATATACATCATATAATAAAGGTGTATTAATCATAATTACTAACCATGGTATGTGTTAAAGTAAATCTAAAATCATTGTTTCGTGAGGTGGTAATTCGCATTACACAATAACAGTAAGTTCATTACCTATTAAGTTGAAGTGTGTGTAAGTGTAGGTAGAACTCTGAGAATAATCAAATGTAGTATATTTAGTATTTTTTGTTACATAAGTATGGAATATGAATAATTGAGGTGGTGGGGAATAAAAATAAATCAAAGGAACATGAAAAAGTATGTTACCTCTTTATTGGGAAACTCCTCTTTGGTTACAAAAAAGAGAATTAATAGATGGATTTATTCCAAAAGGTATGATTAGAGGATTAGGGTTGTTATTTTGTAGATTATTTGAGTATATTTTTTTCAAGAAATATTTCATTAGAGGTTTTAACATGGGGTAGAGTGAGTGAATTTTTATTGTGATGTACTGGCATTCATTTAAATATTTTGAAAGTTAATTCCACCCATGATTTTCCCATGAAAAGTTCATAAAATAATGGTAAAATCCAATAAAATAGATTATACGATATAAATAAGACTGTAAAATGAATTTTAAATAAGTTTCAAGGTCGTTTTTTTCCTATAGTATAAGGGTTAGTCCTTTCTTCAGCACATTTTTCACTTAATTTATATAATTAATTTTGAACAATTTCACTAATAGGTTTGGTCAAAAAGTAATTTTTAATATTTATATATTATAAATTCTTCAAATAAAAATATGGAAATCATTTTTTCAAATTCCAATTACATAAGTTGTATAAAATTATTTAAAATGAATCCTGCATACAGGATGGAAAGGTGGGTTTTTCAAGTAAAAATGATCAAAAAATTTCCATGTTTTTACATCTAATTTAAAAGTTACATCAATCCCAAAGAACTATATTGGTTGAATTTGTGAATTATTGATATAATTATACCTTAAAACCAATTATAAATATAGTATAACATTATTAATAAATTCTATGAAGAAATAGTTTTGAATTGGTTATTATTTTCATTTTTAATTAATTTTTAACGAGTGAATTAAACCACTTATTTTAATAAGATAATTAATCCTATTTATTGATTCCAACATAATAGCTAGGATATATCTTATTATATTAAATAATAATATTTTTATAATATATTATTGTAAAGTAAAACTCGTCCTTGCGTGTTACAAAATCCATGGAGGAAATTCCATCATGTTTGTAACATAAGCTAAACTCAATGTTCCATGTAGAGAAATATAAGCCTTATGATTCGTGTACAACATGATTAATTTATTGTTTCCTATAATGCAATCTAAAATTTTTTCTTTGAATTAAAAAAATATTTTGGTGTTCTGTGAAATGAAAAATATCTTAAAGGTTAAATTAATTTGAAAAAAAATATTTCACAAAATCTCAGGGTATTAAATTCTAAATCGCATAAAATTAAATTCCCCTCATAATTAATATGGGTTATCAATGTTTTAATATATGAAAGATTCTCTAATAGAGTCTCATATTTTTAAAATGAATACTAAAACTTCAATTAATAATATAAAGTTGGAAGCATAACAGTTACCCAAAGTAACATATAAATAGGTTTACATGTAGTAGAACATAGGTGGAAAGTGAAAACATGGATGTGAAAGAGACATATAACTGTCATATTCTGTTAGGGAGTGATAGATAACATGGTCAGGACAATGTTAACCATTACAAAGCCAAAAATCTGGGATGATCTAATGGATATTTGATTCATTGGAAATAATATTACTAGAATAACATTTTTTGGTTTCAAGATAGTTTTTCTAAAGGTATAATAATTTTTATGAAAAATATATACTGACAATATTTTATGAAAACTATAATAGTTTTTTGGGCCTTTATCATCTTTCACTTCCTATCTCATTCCATGAAATGAAGGTTGTTTTTTCATTCCTAAAGAATTAATATATCATGAGGTCCATGAATAGATTGATAGGTCGTTGAATCTATTTTTATCTCAAAAAAAGGTTATAAAAATTTATACAGTATGCACAAATCCATTTATGTTGAGACAATACATTAATATTTAAATCCTTATGTAAATTTTTGAATAAACCATTCCATAAATGGTCAGCCTTGTTACCATTATAAAATATAATTTACCCTTTATTCCTTAAATAATCTCTTATCTTATACAAAATATTTTTAATCGAAACATGGGCTTGTCCTTGTACCGACACAATATAAAACGTAATTTAATTAATATAGATTCCATGAAGAGGGATATAGTCACATGAAACTTCACTAAATAAATGAAATTAATATTTTCATATGATTAATAGTTCAAAATCAAACATGAAATTCCTAAACAAGGAGGGGAGGATAAGTGTGCCCGAGTTATCATGGTTCACTTTATCCATTATGATTGGATATGAATAACATTATTTGTGTTTCCCTATATATTGTTGTGGATTATCATCCACACTAGTCATTGTACTGGGGAACTTGTTTGCATTATGGCCAAAATCTATGAAATTGAATCACCGAAGTGTTGGAGTGCATCAAGTGGGGCTTTCTCGTTATTTGCAACATTAGCTAAATTTTTCATATTAGATAGATATTCATCAACCCAATTACTTTCCCTTACACATATAAAACATTTAGTAGTCCTCCAATGACAATTCCCTCACATTTTCTTCCCATATAGTGTGTATAATGAAAGGATCATTTTCTTTCTCCTCTATTGTCATATTTTCCATTAAACTCCATTTTCATTTTTTTTCAAAACCATGAGATTTATATGAAATTAAAACATCAATTTCCACCATAATATGACATCAAACAACTTCTTAATTGTTTCTAATGGCTCTTAGAACAAAGTCCTTTGGAAGACTAGTTTTTAGGCCACCAAATAATCGATCAATTTTTCTTTCGGGATGGATGATAATACCTAAAGAGTATATCATAATCCATATAAATTTTATTCATATTCACCAACTGATTCATCATTCTTATTCCTAAAATAAAGTAATTACTTTCATATCGTTGCATGAAGAAAATGGGGAAATTACTTATTGAATGATATGTTCTTAAACTCATCATAATCGATTGATTCAACTTCATATTGATTCTTTCTTTTCCTGATTCGGGTCAACCACTAGTCAGATTCACCATCTAAATAATTAATAGCCAGAATTAATTTCTTATGTTTCGAACACTATAGAATGGAGTCTATCCTTTTAGGGGTTCTGATCAATATTCCAACTAGAGTCGGATGAAAATACCTTCTAAAATAATGTGGGAATTTCCTCATGAAGGACTCAACAAGACATTGTTCCCTCATTTTCTCATATGGAAGCTCAACATGATTTATAGCTTGAGAAATTTTTGTAATCATAAAATGGAGGTTTTATATTCTATATCCCATTATATTTGCTTTCTCAAGAGTATAAACATTGGATTATCTCTTTAATTCTCCATTAACATTGTCCCTTCAGGTTCCACCCTTTGACTAATACCAAAAATCAGAGAGTAATAAAAAATCATCATAGTGGGGAACAATATAATATTGAAAAAATACTTAGAGGATGTCTAAATAATGGATCCTACTTCTTTAATTTGTGACATATTATGATTAACCTAGGTTTTTCATAGTCATATTGTACTTGAATCCTTCATATTGGTTCATAAAGTGTTTGTGAATTCTCTTGAATATCCCCCAGGAGTGTCAATCCAAGTGTCTTGCAAGGACCATTTTCATGTTCTAGGTAATACTCAAGTCAGGGCTGCCAAACCGTTTCAGTGGTGTTACTCCTAGGTACATCAGTTTTATATACCCAACCACTCGTATTTTTCATGAATGTAAGTATTACTATAAACCAACTCACTCTATATTATAATAAAATTCTAGGACATTTTCCAATTGTTTTCCTTATTCTTAGACTTATACTTACATACATCACAAGAAATATCCTTATAAATATCCAGAGGGATATCACTGAGGTTTTCTCTTCCTAGATTCCGAATTTTTACTAAACCTTTCATTTGATGCCAAATATAGTGACACAATCTTTACACACATGGATATTACATTATTTTAGATGAATAGTTTTCACATTATAGAAATACATGTCTGATGACCACAATAGTTAAGTGTCCTTTAATACTTGGAAAAAAATATTCTAATTTAGTTAAATATTTTCAATTTTCCCCACAAAGATCATCCCCTCTATTACTTCTACCTAAAACAATTCTTCATATCCTAGGAAAATAAAACATAATAAAGGGGTGATCTCTGATACTTAGTAAGGATAAAAAAAAGAAGATACATAAGAATAACATGATCATATGGGTATTAAAATAACATTTAAAGCTCATACCCAACATATCAAATATCATATACATGATTCGGGGAAATAATATCAGTTTTTCATAAGACATGAATCATAAGGGAAGAAATAGCATAATCCATGAAAATATATCATTATAATAAGACGTGGAATTTGTGTAATACACTTAAAAATATAAAATACTATGTTAAGTAATCCTACAAAGACCTTGATAAAATGTTAGGCTAGGGATAATAACTCGTGTACCAGCTTCAATCTCAAGATTCCCACTCATTTACCCACTTTTTTTAGGCTTGGTATTCACTCATCTGTGCCCTATTGTTTAGGGATTGGGATTTCTTCTCGCATACCCTCTCATTTTGGTCTAGGTATTCCCTACCAATTACTCTCTTGTTTAGGGATTAATATGGCCTCTATTTTCGGGTTTGGATTCCCTCATGTGTACCTTCTTGAGTTCATAAAAAATGAATTGTTATCCAATTTCATGGAGGGAGATATAGTTCCCATAGGTCACAAAAGGAAATCATAGATGCATGGTCCATAATATAATAACCCATTATTCATGTCATGAATCATGAAATGAAATTGGTATCATTAACATTTCATCGCATCATAACCTATGGAAAAGGGATAAGTTTTAGAATCATTTCATCAATTAATAACCCGTGAAAAGAAGTGGGTTTCAGAACTATATAACCTATTGAATATAATTTGTATCATAAACATTATTTTATCAAAACATAAACCATTAACGAATGAATATGAAAGGTATTAATAACTCAAAACAATATATTTCATTGTAAAAAGTGATTAATTTTAAAACATCACATAATTTTTTTTATGAAAATAGAATTAAATTTAAAATACATTTATTAAAACCATTTTTGAAAAACTTTTTTTATAAAAAATGATTTAAATTTAAATTTCAAAAAATTATTCAAGAAACTATATTTTCATTTTAACAAATTATTTTAAAAACATAAAGAATTTTGAAAAAAAATTTGTTTGAAAACACCTTGAAATCATAAAATGAAGGCTTAAAATCATTTTGGAAAACCTTTTTTAGAAAATGGGTTTTTCATACTTATAAAAAACATTAAATCATTGAATTATCTTTCATAGAATATATACTTCTGAAAACATTTAAATGGAGTTTTAAATTATTTTAATACTTTTTTGAAAAACTTTTTCTTTGAAAACTACTTTAAAATCAACACATTTTCAGGATTTTATGAAAACATTTAATTTTATAAATAAAAATTTAATCTTACAAGTTATTCTTCAGGGAAATGATGCTCATGATGGGGGTAATTCTATACATTTAGAGTGTTCCCTTTTCACCATAAATATTTAAAAAAGTTCTTCGATAAGATAATGAAAAGAAGAATCCTTTAAAACAGTTTTGTAAAAAAAATTAAAGCATGGTTGAAAATTTCCGTTAAAATTTACTAGATAACATTAAATCATTTTTGAAAATATTTTTAGGAAACTCTATTATGAAAAAACATAGATTTTTGACTTAAATGAAAAGTATAATTAGGTTTTTATAAAAATATATTCTTACTTATCTTAAGTACCAAAGATTGGAAAATGTAAATAATACAACAAGATATCTTGGATAAAGATATTATAATAAAATTATATATATTTTTGAAAGATCGATAATAATATTTCATCTATGGAAGCATAATCATAAAAAATCTTCAGAAAAGATGAGATTGTAGAAATAAACTATTACCACATTGGTAACTTTGAACCATACTCTACCAAATATAATATAATTAAATAAATATTAAAATATCATTAAATAAGTATTTTCAATATATAACAGGTAAAATGGTAGTATATACACCCCCTAGAAAATATTTGGAGAATAACATTCCATATGTCTCAATGATGGAAACTTCAGACAAAAATTTCTTTGCTGATATAGTCATTCTTGAACCATAAACCACATTAAGTAAATATAATATAATGGATATATAAATACCCATAAATATAATTATATGAATATATAATACAATAATGTGGAGTATATAAACCTACCAAAAGAAATGACTAGTAAACAAGGCTTGTATCCCATGGAAATAAAAAGTTAGATGAGAAAACCCTTACTACTTGAGTATCATTATAATCATAATCCCGATAAAATAATAACATCAATGAAATATTTTAATATAATAAATAATGAAAATTAATGATATAAAATTTAATTATGTAGTATATAAGCTTCAAAAAATAAGCGACTAGTGAATATTGTAGGAATCTCATGGAAATAAAAATGAGGTCTGAAATTCCCTTACCATAAGTCATAACCTCCTTCGTACATGTTCAGAAATACTTTATAATAAGTATACTTTCATTATAAATCTTACCTATAACCATATTATTATATAATATACCATATATTATGAGGATATGACTTTATAGTACCAGTTTATTTACAACTCCATGTTACTATTACGTTTTGGGTAATATCTGCTTTGTTTTTCATATAAGATTTGGCTTGTTATTCTTGATCATATTAATTAGATCATGATTTAATTTATTATAGATTGTAAAAAATGATATAAATAAAATATCTATTCAGTATATATATATTTATAATAATTTATCAATTATAAAAATATGAAATTGAATACACCGTTCACGGAGAAGGTAGACTTTACGTACTCTTGAATGTTGATTCCATTTTATAATCACATTTAAAGAAAGAGTGTAAATGAAATATATGTATATATATATATATTAAATTATTAAATTATGAAATTATTATAATTATTTCATATGTATTATATAATCTCTAAGAAATCATCCCTAATAAATTCTATGTAATGTGTGAATGGATCACATTACTTTAAAGAGGTTGTAGTCCACATGTCCACAAACAAACTTATTATTTTCCTAAAAATGGAAATAATGAAGGTATGTTTTATATAATAGTTAAATAAGAAAAAATTAATCATATATTTCATATATTTCATATAATAAAATATTTTCCCTCATAATTCCCAACCATGAGAGTTGGTAATGGAAAAACAAAAAACATCTTTTATGTAGAAGAAGCTTGACGTACACAAGAACAGTAAGTTCGATACACATTAGATTACTGTGTGGTTATTTATAGGTAAATATCTTGGAATAAAAAAATCAAAGTATATTATGGATACTTATGTTACTATATATTCATTTAATAGTAACAATTGAGGTGGTGCATAATGAAATCAAGACGACATCAGTTGAGGAATGGTGTTAACTTTTCTTTCGGTAGCGCCTCTTTGTTTGCACCAAAGGGATTCTATGGATAGATTTAATCATAAATAGAGGCATATAAGATTATTTTAGGGGTTTTTTAGATTATTTTATAATATTATGGGTTATTCAAATGACTTGAGATGTGTGAATAAGGGGGAGGGATGGGTGTCTTCTCATAGTGGAGGAGGAGTGACATACGTGTAAATTTTTAGAAAGGGAATTCCACCCTTGTTTTTTCAAACAAAATTGAATCCAATAATGGTTCAAATCATATAAAAGGTAGTATATGGTATAATTATTAATATAAAATTGATTTTTTATACTATTATAGGTCATTTTGGGTTTTAATTTTAAGGTTTCTTAATTTCTTGTGCTAATTTTACTCTTAATTGTTGTATGTAATTTTAATCAATTCTGTTAAATTTTATGAAAAAAACTATAATGAACTTATTAAAATTATAAATTATTATTATTACAAAGTTTGAACCCATTTTTCATATTCGAAAAATATAAGTCATAGAAATTAATTTAAAATTAATCTTGCGAAAGTGTTGAAAATACAGCATTTTAAAGTAAAAATTTTCAAATGATTGCTATTTTTTTATATCTAATTCCAAATTTAAATTGATGAAAATGACCTATATTGTATTATTTTATCTATAATTTATATAATTAGTCCTTAAAGCCAATTATAAATATAATTTACCCTTATATATAAATTAAATAAACAGTTTTGAATTAAAATATAGTATTTTACACTATTCATAAAAAAATGAAACATCATAGAAAAATTCTGAAAAATCACCCTAACATAATGTGTATGATTGAATTTAAAAAATAAAATTTATTTTTAAAAATAAAATCTATTAATGATCCAAATTTTAGATTGAAAATTGCTTCACCAATAAAAGGTGGTAAAACTGATTTTATTAAAATATATGTTTTTATGTGTAATATTGTGATTGTTCCATTATTATGCCAATAAAATATACTCAATGAAGGTAAATAAAAATATATTTATTATATAAAATATATATTTTATTAATATCATTCACCAATTGTAATTAATTTAATATTAGGATAAACTTCCTTTGTGACCATTACAATGGTTTTTATAAAAACAGTCTTTTTATATTTAATTAGTTATTATATTCATTTATAATTAATTTTTAACCAATAAATTAAACCATGTATTTTAATAATTTAGTTCATCGTATTCATAAAATCCAACTTAATGTCTTTGATAAATATTATTATATTATATAATAATATTTTATAATATATTATTGTTCGGTAAAACAAGATCTTGTGTGTTATGCAAGCCATCAAGGAAAATGAGTCCTTCATGTATTATAAGATAACCATGATTTTCTACTTAGCTAAATATAATCATTATGTTTCATGTCATGTATGATCATCTTGGTGATTCATATATTGCAAGAATAACTTAGTTCTATAATAAAATAATCTATTTTCAATATTGGGTGAAATGAAAAATTTCAAAAAGGATATATTAATTCCAAAAAAAAAATATTTCATAAAATATTATGGTGTTACATATACAGTTCCCTACAACTATAGTGATACCCTTGGGCTTCTCTCCCATATATTTGACCACCATTCCTCTATGTGGTTGAGGTATAGACCTTCATATTGTCCATGGTTTAGATTATTTTTTAACAAGATACACAACAATGAATATTTAATAAAAAAACATAATATGTTTATAGAAATTATTAACATAAAAAAGTAAAATTAAATATTTAAAGATTCATTAAACATTAATACATTTCAAAAATTTATAATTAAATTTTATAAAAAATTAATTTAGTAAATTTGATGAAATAATAATCTTTCAGAACAAAATAGTTGAGTAATTAATATATAGATTCAAACTCTAACAATATCCATTTTTTCAAAATTAAAAAATATAAAATTTATTATATGTTCAATAAAATTATCCCGTTTACAAAATTTATCATAAAGTATAGAAAAATTAAATATTTATAAAATATCACAAAATGTATAAAGTAATTAGAATTAATAGATTATAAATTTTTCATAAAAAATAAAATTTACATATAGCGTTGGTGTAAAGATAATAAATAATGGTTTTATCAAAATATTAACTCTTCTAGATGGAAATGTTAAGCTTTAAGCATACCCAATTCACTATTTATTTTTTCAAATCTGATAGAATCTAATGTTTTACATAATATTCCTTCTAATTGTTTCTTAGTTAGAAAAGAGTCTAAAAATATATCACCTTTATTTACATTATCCCTTAAAAAATGAAATCTAAAAATAAAGTTTTTGCTTAATGAGAGTTTCAAATGATTTTTAGAAATTAATATTACAGTATAATTATCACTTATGATTGGAATTTCATCGAAACAATTATAAAAAATAAATAATGTTTTTTATCCATATACATTATGAACAATATCTAATAGCATCACTATATTAAACCACAGTATTATATAGTTCTACAGATAGTTTTTTCATAAAACATAATGAAATTAAACTTTTACACATAAAATGACACATAACTATTGTGCTTTTCTGGTTAATCCTATAACCTCTAAATCCATGATATGAATAAGTTATTAATTCAAAAAAATATTATTTGAATAAATTAAACTAGTTCATGTAGTTTCATTAATATATCCAATTACCCTTTTAATTTCTTTAGTATTACTTACATTAGTGTTGACTAAAATCTAGTACTGAAATATACTGAGAACATTATGTCTAGTCTAGATATAGTGAGACACAATAAATTCTTAACATGAAACTATACAGTTTAATATCATTTTAACTTCTAAATTCATCCATGTTTAATTTGTAATTATTAGTAATTAGTTTTTTCATAGTCTTAGTAGAATCAAAACCAAAACATTTTACAACTTATATAACATTATTATCTTTATTTAAGAAAATAACATATTTTCTTAGATTAATTTGTAAGATAAGGGAAATTTATACTTCTCCAATTAACCTCATGTTAGATTCAATTTTCATCGGTTTATAAAAAACATTATATAGTAAATCCTTTATTTATCCATGTATTATATCATCAACATATATCTATATAAACGGTATATGATTTTAAAATCTCTTTTTAAAAAAGGTTGGACTAAATTTACCTTTAATAAAATCATTTTTACTTAATAAATTGATTTATCCTTTCATAAAAATCTCAATTATATTAAATAATAATACTTAAATTGTTATTAAGTTTAAAAAAATTATTTTTTTTTCATTTTAAAAAAAGTGGGTTGTTTATCAAAATGTTCCTATGATATTATTACATTTAAAAATAACTATTTACATCGATTTCAATAATTTGATATTTCCAAAACAAGAAAATGAAAATAAAATTCTAACTTTATCAATCCTTGAAATAGGAGTAAAATAATATAATCAAAATAAAATCACTCTTCCAGGGAATAACCTTGAGAAACTAGTCTTGATTTAATTTAAACTGTGTTTCTATCTTCATCTAATTTATTATGAAAATTACTTTTAGGTCTTATTATCATTTAATATTTTCAAAATTCAACCAAATTAAACACATTATTTCTTTGAAATTAATTTAATTCATCATTAATATCATAAATAAAATTTGAATCAATTAATGAAACACTAATATTAATAGAAAAAATTAAAAAAATAGAGCTTTCATAGTAATGTAAAACACATTCTCTTGTTTGTATACAAGATTCTACATTAACAAATAATTTTTAAATTTTAGGATCCTTAAAAGTTTTAAATTCATTAGGATTAGTTTTACAGGATATATTCTCCCCCAAAACCGATGAAATTTCATTTTCTTATCCTTTATCTTCAACAAAAATGAATTCTATAAATTCATCATCATCTTTGTCAAAAACAAAATCTTGCTTGTTATTGTTATTTTCATTAAACAAAACATTTATATTATATAAGAAAACAAAATTTGTCTTAAAGAAAACTACATATTTTTTGATATAATTTTAAAATCCTACAAATAATCCTTCAACACATTTAGAATCTATTTTTTTAAAATTATCTTATGTACTTATGATTAATACAATGCAACCAAATACCCTAAAATATATGAACTTAAGATTATACCCTTTAATCGGTTCAAAAGGGGTCTTATTTAAAAATGGTCTACTAGATATTATAATTAAATCATAAAATGCTATATTTATAGATCCTTTAAAAAAATATCTAGCCACATTATATTCAATAATAATGGATCTAGAGATTTCTTATATAGATATATTTTTCCTTTCTACCAAAACATTTTTTTGTAGTTCAGTAGGTGTTTAAAAATAAATATTATAAAAAGTTTATTCACAAATTTTAATAAATTATAAATTTTAAAATTCCACACATCTATCTCTTCTGATATATTTTTAAACATTAGAATAATTCTATAGAAAGTGAAATATATATTTAAAGATTAATTTTTTAGATAATAAAAGAATCAAGATAAATCTATAGTAATCAACAAAATTTTAAAAAAACGTACTTCTTAAAAAAATAAATGTTTTTGTAGGTTCAAATAATTTAATATGTAGTATTAATTTGAATCTAGTTTTACTAGCATCATTTACATATTTAAACCTTTCTTTGGGATTTTTTCCCTTTAAACAGGAATCACACAAAATGTACATTTATTTAATTTTTTTAATTGCAGAACAGGTTCATGCCCTGAGAGTTTCTGAAATATTATGAAGTTTTTATGACCAATATTTATATTCCATATAAATTCATCTATATTTTCATTATTTAAATACATAATAATTTGATTGGTTAGGTTATAGAATTCAATAGTGTAAACATTTTCTTTTCTATTTCTAGAAAGTAAATAGCTTTCTTTTTCAAAATTGTACATTTATCATTTGAAAAAGTAAAATTTAATACATCATCACAAATATATGATATTATGATATGATTATGGGTTAAACTAATTACATAAAATACCTTTTATAATAATCAAATTCACCAACACCATTAATATATCCTTTATAGTTATCGGAAAACGTTACAAGGATACCACTACATGAATTTAAATATAAAAATAAAGAAATATCACCTTTCATGTTTTTGGAAAATCCACTATCTAAATGATATTATTATTTTTGTATTCTTTGTTAAATTTATTATATCTAATCAATACAATAGATTTTTTGGTACCCAAGCTATCTTGGGTCCAACTAGATTAGTAGAATAAAAAATTTAAACACAAATTTGTTTAACGAATTTATTATTTGGATATTTTGAAAATAAATCACTTGAAATGAATGTTATAGTATTCAAAAAAGATTTTATAAATCTCAGTGAACACTTATTAGCATAACTCCGATTCATTAAACATTTAAAATGTGTTACATTAGATATACTTCCTATTGATATTTTAACAACGTTATTTGTATTTATCCACAGAGGTAAACTTTCAAAACCAATAACATAATTAATACTCTTTAGTTTTATCAATTCAATAATTTTATGATATTGTTATTTAAATTGAACAAATGTAGAAAAAATTTCTCTATGAATGAATACAACATTTTTCAAATTCATATTATCCTTTTGAATAGTCTCTTAATCTATATGAACATTCTCATTATATCCTGAAGGTTTTTTTTGTAATTTTTTATATTATTTCAATGGTTTTTTATAATAATTCACATAATTAGTTATATATTACACCGTAGAATTGAATATAACTTCTCGATATATATCATTCACTCCAAAAGTGGTTTAAATTCTATGATTATTAGCATTCATTTTTTACATATATGAATCAAAATTCCTTTTAAAATCATAATTTGGGTAAGAAGAAGTATTAATATTATCATTTTTTCTTTTTAATTTATCATTTTATTTAACCTAATTGTTATTTTTAACTTTTATATATATTTATTTTTCAATTATCATGACTCCATCATTCATTAATTCCTCAATTTATTTATCCAGTTATTTTACTTCATAATTAAGAGAATTAAAATTAATTCATGATTCTTAATTATTTTCCTTATCATTTATAGATAATTCAATATAATCTAAATTTTAAAGAGTAATTGATTGAGTGAAAAATGGATCAGTTACCTTGCACTTTATACCCATCAAAGTAAGGTTACCCATCTCATGTTAACTTCAAGAATCACGGATTCAGGACATTTTGTGCAGTACCAACCTCTAAAAAACTCTCTCTTTTCTTTTCTCCATGTCACTTTTTCATTATTTTCAATATTGAGTTTTGATTAGTCCGTTATAATGTTACCTTTATTTATTCACTCATAAACGGCTAATTCTAAAACATCATTACTATTATTATAATTTCCTTTCTTGAAATCCTGTATAAACATTATTATGAACTTCCCCTTACCACCTTTGTTTTTCATGAACATGAAAAAATTATTTGTAAAATAAGACATCTCTTTATCACATTCATGAAAGTCATATTAAATGGTTTTGGAGATTTCATTAACATTAGAGTTAAAAGACATGATTTTTCTCTTTGTAGACTCCTCATTAGAAATTATTTTCATCTCTAAATCATACTAAAAAATAGGGACTATTAGTTTGTCTAATAAATACTCCATAAATTTATTACTCTCATTAATGACCACATTCTTTTCTGGGCATCTTTCTTGTAGATCTCTCAGAACTCTTTCAACATGAGCTCTTTTTTCAAGTACTTCTCTAAGTTTACTCATAAAATTTGAAATACTTGTCAAGCAATGGAATATCTAGTTCACTAACTCGTTATCTCTCATTTTAATGTTCTATTGATCTTCTCAAAGCATCGCTATCTTGGTTCTCTTTATATTTTTAGTCCCATGGTGAGTCACTTATTTTATTATTCACATATTATGAGTCGTCTTACAAGATAGAACATGGATATAGACACTTCTACTTATAGGAAATTAAAAAATATTTTTAACATTATAATTAAAAACATATTTGCCACATAATTGCCTATAGTTCTCTTAAGAAAAACTTGGGCTAACAAATATAGCTTCTCCATGAAAGTCTACTGGTCTACACATAATTGTTATAGATATTCTTCCACACTATCTTTTAGTAGGAATGGTCACTTCAATCTAAAGATAGAGGTTTTTTTGGATTTTATCCATTATAATAATTAACACCATTCATATAATAGAACTGAAATTTTATTCCATAGACTGTTAGATCTAAGAAGATCAATCTATCACATAGTTAAAAATAAATAATACAACTATATCTAGAAGGAATAAGATAATTTGAGATATTATATATCATTTAAGGAACAACCTCTTATGGTACCAATTTTTGGATTATAAGTGATAGATATTATAACTAGATGAGGACTAATAATCATTTAAAAATTTTAAGAACAAATTAATTAGTGTTTTATTAATTCAAAAATCTTAGAGTGAGCATTGTTTTCAAGTTATGAAATTTAGTGGAAATAAAAAAGAAAGAATACAATGATTTTATTGTGGTTAAGATCACCATGATCCTAGTCCACTCCTCAAACATCTCTAATCTATGATTGTATTGGTACCCACTAAGAAAATAACTTTTAAATGTGTGAGCACTACCACAACAGAGGGATTCCAGAGTGCCACCCTTTAACAGTGCTAAAAGATCTATAATAAAGGGGGAACTTTTATTAGTGCTAAAATACATTGTTAAAGGTAACTTTTAACAGCACTAAAAAAAGTGATGTTAAAAGTGACCCTTTATCAGCACTTTTCTTTTGGGATGATAAAAGCACAACCTTTATTAGTAGTTTTATTAGTTCTATTAAAGTGGACCCCTTTATTTGTGGTTTTTTAGTAGCACTGATAAAGGGGGGCTTTATCTACACTTTTTCCTAGAACTGATAAATTGTATATTTAAAAAAATTATATTTCATAAAAAATAACATATTGATATATAAGTATACTTATATAGATATAAATATAATATATATTTTTTAATTTGTATTAGATAAGTATAAATAAACATTTTCACTAAATATTTATGATATGTAGTCATGATTGATTATAAATTATCTTTAAATTTTTTTTATTAATAATTTACTAATTATCATCGACTAATAATCATTTAATAACATTTTAAAGACCCAAAAAAACAAAAAATCAACAAAAGTTCTAAAATAAGATGAAAATCTAACTCACACTTCAAAAGGCCAAAACTTTTGATTTGGGTGTCCATTTGAGATCAAGGTGTGTGTGTTGTATATATGTATTTATTTATTTATAAACACTCAAAAAAAAAGAAAATGTTTTCAATGTATTTAAAATTTATCTTATAAATATATATTAATATACGAATAATCATATAAATATATAAAGATAACAATACATATATTATTATACGGATATATATATACATATATATATATATATATGAGTAAATATAACTAAATATATATATATATATATAAATAGATATATTAATAAATGAAGAGAAAAGAAATATGGTGGAGTGGTAAAGGCTTATGCACACCAGAAACAGGTCTCGAGTTCGAATCATGGGGGAAGTAGGTTGTGCTCATGGGTGGGGAATAAGGCCTAGTGCTATTAAAGGGTGTGGGGTGCTGTTAAAGGCTATGAGGGTGGTCGGTGTGTGCGGGCTGTGGTGGGAGGTGGGGCGCTGTTGAAGCCCCTCCCAAAATATCAAAAAAAAATTATTTTTTTAGCTTTTATCAGAGCTTTTTTAGCACAGATAAAAGTGGACTTTATCAAAAGTTTTTGATTTCTTGTAAAAGGTACCCCCTATCTTCACCTTGATTAACAACACTTTTGTTGTGTTTTTAATTCCATTTTCTAGTGCGGATAAATTCCATATTTGTAGAAGCGGAAAACCTATTACAGAATCTACCTTTTACAAGAAAATTAATTTAAAAATTATAATTTTAACATGATTATTTAACCTAATCTATAACCAAGTTTTTAATCAGGAATCACAACATAGTATTACATTTATGTGGTAGAATTGACAAAAACAACATGTCACGACCCATCCCCTAGAGCCCATCCCATGAAAACCCCAGTCCTGATATCCATAGGCTAGGGGCTGGTGACTAGCACCAAAAAGGCATATCCCAAAATGGGAAGGCATTTCTATTAAACCATCACACACAGAGACAAGACATAAAATACAAAGAAAACCAAAAAGGAAAAAAGTAGTACAACCACCAAAAGGATCCACCATTGAGAGTAAAAGGTTTAAACTAAAAGTAAAGGGGCCAGAATACAATCCCAACTGAAAGTATTTAACAGAGAAAAATTACACACTTTGGAGGTCATCACCCAAGGATCCTACCTAAAGGTTAGTTAAAAATGACTGTTGGATGTCACTGCAGCACCCCATGTCTATTTATCCACCTCCAAGCACGTTCTAACCCTGGCTTCACAAATTCCCAGTCAGAACTATCTATCATCTGCACAATACCAAACAGATGTGGATGATGCCCGTGTAGTAGGGAGTATAAAAATAATTAGTAGGGATACCAATACTATCTCAGTTCTGAAAAACATCCACAAATGAGGAGTACCACAGTGAAAGATATCAATGTAAAGAGAAAATAAAAATACATATCTCGCACTAGGTATAACTTAGGTACATAAGTAATGATGATTAGTTATAAAGATAGATCATCTTATTCTATTGAGAGGCTCTACTACTAATCCAAAAAGATGTACTCTACTACTGATCCATGAATGGTTGTTCTATTACTGATCCATGATGGGTCGCTCTTCGTCTGATCAATGGCTGGTTGTGCTACTACTGGTCTATGAATGGTCATTCTCATGGTCATCCACAAAGGGTCTCTCTCATTCTGATCCATTAATTTTCACTCATATGATGATCTACAAAGGGTGTCTCTTATGCTGATCCATGAAGGGTCTCTCTTATATTGATCCAAAAATGTTCTCTCATATGTTGATCCCTGAAGGGTCGATCTTCATTCTTCATGTCACCGCCAGCCATTGGATTCCCACACTTGTCATGCTTGATTTCTGTAGGATCTGATCCCCAAGCCATCAGTCATACCTCACCTTCCACAAATTGCCACATAGAGTAACCCAAATGACTGTCTCATCGTAAGGGTCCCAACTGAATAGATGATGTGTCGAATGGACACCTGGTCTATAAGATATAGGCATTTTCTTAAAAGGACCTGATTGGATTTGAGTTTGATCCAACCAGTTTATACTCCAATCTCTACGAAAACTCACATAGAGTATCTCAAAAGGACCGCCTGATCACAAGGTTCCTCTTCTATATATGGTGCACTAATCAGATACCCGGTCTGGGTGGCATCCTCATTTTCTAAACAGGGACTGGTTGCATTCAGGTCTGGACCGACTCAGTCGAACTAACCCGACCAATCTCAGACTGGGGTTCTGCATGACCTGTCTTTTATGCCTAGACCATTGGGCCTCATTGGGCCCAGCCCAAGTTGGTTGTGTGTCTAATCCTCTAGGTCACCCAGTGAACCGAAATTATCTGACCCGGCCCGTATGGCGGTCTGGTCAAATTATGACCCATGCCACTCGATGGCCCGGTCATTTTCACACTTCCCAGTCTGACTCAGTCATATCAGCTCAAAAAAACTAGCTGGGCCACTTGGGCAGCACGGTCCGCTGGCCGAGCCCAAACCAGCATGGATTATCTCAGGCAAGCCTGGATCAGCCTCGATTGGCCTAGTTTAGCCCGGACTATCATGGCTGGTTCGATGCAACCCAAACCAGTTCAGACGATCTGGTTGGGGGAATGTGTGGAAGGTCAACCTAGCTACCTCGTTCATCGAAATGTTTCCCACGGTTTTGGGCCGATCATTCACACAGTTCTGCATGACACCTTGTCTCTAGCCCACCGCCATGGTCGATGGGCAGCAGCATTCTACTGTTCCACCACGGCGCGTGTCGGGTGCGCCGCTCCCGCTTGCAGGTGGCCCTTCCTACAACGCCCCGACCATATGGTCATGTAACTCTACCTATATGGTGCGCTTCCTCCCTCCACCCTTGACCGCTACCACAAGCAACCCCCAGCCATCGTCGGCACCAACGTGCTGGTGGTTCTTCTACGGGCCACCAGAGTTACTTTGGTGATCCGTTTCTTGAACCGTATACGCCTACATGATCATAGGGAAGAAACCCTCATTATGAAAGCTTCAAACTCGCCTTACCTTCACTTTTAAAACTCATCCACGAAGAATGGACAAGAACACACAAGGTAGAGGGACTCTGGACTTGTTCTTGTCGGGCCACACCCTCTACTTTAGAGGTGTATAATCAAAGGGGATAATTAGAATTTCAACTCATGAATATATCCCTCAATTGAAGTCACCGAATTTAACAACCCTCTAACAAGAACACATGATATTTGGATCAACCTATTCAGTGGATGTTCCTTCTTTGTTGTTTTAGAAAGAAGACCAGGAAAATAACAACAATCCCAAAGAAATCATAACACCTACTTGGTTAAAGTATCCATCATTGATGAGGGATGAAGATTCGAGTTTTCGTAGTTCCTCGATCCATTAGTGTTTAGTGTATTTCTTTGTCTCTCTAATTTTTCCTATCAACGTTCATCGATAGTGATGTTGTTTTGTTATTTTTTCTCGTTTTTGATATAGTGTAGTTGTTATGCTTGCACAAAAATATTCCATTATATGTTTCCTTTAATTTTCCTCATCTTCACCTCATCGCTACTCCACAGTTTCGTCTTCCACCACTCAACATTTTATAAATGAAATAAAATAACTATTCTACTTTATTTTATTATTTTCACAAAATTTCAAAAAAAAATAACATAATCCTTTTTAGTCGAAGTTAAATCATTTCTAGGATAATCCCATCATTCTGAGTTCAACGGTGCCCTAATATTTTTTATTCGAGCATCGGTGAAAAATTTAGAAAAAATCTCTTGTACGTTTACATAAGTGAACTAAATAATGTTAAAATATTGTTCCAGGATCATCGGGCCTCAGAATTTCATGCCCACAAAGCGGGTGGTCAAAAAATTATTCCATATAATTTAAAAAATTACACTAAAATTAAGGGAAATTAAATTCTCCCGTCCATAGGAATTTACATCCCCAAAAACCAAAACAAAGTCTAGTCAGACAAATGGGTGGTACTGAGCACTTATCTGAGCCTCCTTCTCCTATGTGCTCTCCTGGAGGTTCTTGTGCTGACATCGAATGCACACTAGGGGATGTGACCATCCACAAATTACCGGCTATTTTTAATCCTGTATCTCCACCAGGAACTCTTCAAACATCTCCCCATCATCAAATTCTATATCACCCATGTCGATGACATGATATGGATCATAAAAGTACCTCCTCAGCTGCAAGACGTGAAAAACATCATGCATCCAGTGCTTCTGTGGGGGAAGATCTAGTCGATATGCCACCATTCCAAATCTGCGGAAAATCTGGAAAGGTGTGATGATCCATGTAGATAACATGACACCCCATCCAAATATAAATAATCCCCACTTGGGTGAGACGTGAAGGAAATTATGGCCTCCCTCCTAAAACAACATGGGTATCTATCTCTTGTCAGCATAAAACATCTGTCTACTCTGTGCAGTCCTCATCTTCTCCTAGATGATCTGAACCTTCACATTGTTAGCCCATACCAACTCTAGATAAATGATTCTTGAATCCCTTGGGTCTTTCCAGCATATTGGTGATCTTCATGGCTTCCCATAAAAGGCCTCAAATGTTGGCATTCTAATGGTGGAGTGCTAGTTGTTGTTTTATACGAACTCCGCCAGTGGAAGGTGGTCCTTCCATCTACGACAAAAAAATATGGAAACAGACACGAAGCATGTCCTCCATTTTTTGTATGGTCTGCTCTACCTGACCATCTGTCGGGGGTAAAATGCTGTGCTAAAGCGCAGATAAGTCCCAAATGCCTCCTACAACCCCTTCCACAACTAGTATTTAAATCGTACATCACATTCTGAGATGCTCGTCGAAGGAACCCTGTGAAGCCGCACTATCTCTTTGATGTAGAGGCATCCCATTCCCTCTACCAATCCCTTATCTCAGATGGGCAAGAAGTGAGCTAACTTAGTGGGTCTGTCAAATATCACCTAGATGGAGTCATGGTCCCTAGATGTGCATGGTAACCCCTCAGAAATTTCATGGAGATACCATCCCACTTTTACTGTAGTACGTCAAGTGGTTGTGTCAATCCTACTAGAACCTGATGCTCGGCCTTCACAAAACAACAAGTGAGGCATCGTGAAATGAACTCCCCCACCCCTTTCTTCATCCCTGACCACCAGTACTAATGTTGGAGTTCCTTTTTCATCTTCGCCACACTAGGATGTACCATAAATAGGGATATAAATAACTCCCAAAACACCTCCTCCTTTAATTTCATTGGTACTACGGTGCATCCTATAAAAGTGATTATGTGCTCCTTACCAATCAAAAATACATCAGGTTCATTTCTTGAGGATATCTAACCATGTTCGGCCTCATACTCAACATCCACAACATGTCCCTCCACAAATCGTAGAAGGAGTGGGGGAGTGACAATTATAGACTATAGGTAATCTGATCCATCATCATACATGAGAGATATCTACATTGTAGCTAGATACTCCATCTCCTCACTCAGCAACTATAAACTAGACATCTTGCTGTGTGTGTCTACCACCATTCTTCCCTTCCCAAAAGTGCAGACTATCTAAAACTCATAGTCCAAGAGGAACTCCAGCCATCACCTCTATCATATGTTCAGGTCCTTCTATGAGAATATATACCTCAAACTATTATGGTTGGAGTAGATGGTATATCGTTCACCCACCAAGTATTGCCTCCTCATATTTAAAGCAAAGACCGCCACTACTAACACTAGGTCCAGGGTCCCGTAGTTCTACTCATGTTGCTTCAACTTTCAGGATCCATAGGTGATAATTTCTCACTCTAGCATTAGGACACAACCCAGTTCTGTCCCTAATGCATCACAGTATACCACGTAGTTGATGCCCTCCTCTTGCAACCACAAGATAGGAGTGCTAGTCAAGCACTACCTCTGCTAATGGAATCTCTAGTGGAATTTCTCTATCCACGTGAAGGGTTTTCACTTCTCAGTTAAATATTTCATAGGTAATTATATTCTCAATAATTAGGGTATGAACCTCTAGTAGTATCCAGCTAACCCCACAAAACTCCTCAGCTCAGTAACGCTTCTGTGTGGCTTGTAAGAATGCATTGCCTCTATCTCATTCTGGATCCACTGCTACTCCAGCCTCTGAGATGATGTTTCATATAAAGATGACCTCATGAATCATGAAATTGTATTTCGAGAGGTTACAATAAATCGGGTTCTCTCTGAGTGTATATATTAATATCTACAGGTTTGTAGAAAGCTCCCCCTTAGACGTCGAGTACGTCGAGATGTTATCAATGAAGACAACCATGAAATGGTCGAGGTAAGGCCAAAATATCTTGTTAATGAGTCCCATTAAAATTTTTGGGGAATAGCTCATGCCCAAGGAAATAACCAAGAACTCATAGTGGCCATAACGACACATTAATTCTATCTCCGGCACATCCTCATCCCGTACCGGAAGCTAATGAGAGCCTGATCTGAGATCAATCTTTAAGGACCACCTTGATCCCTCCAACTAATCAAAAAGGTCCTCAGTTCAAAGAAATTGATATCTTTTATTCACAGTTATCTAGTTAAGTTCCTAGAAGTCCACTAATAGCCTCAAGATCTCGTCTTCCTTCTTGTAAAACAATAAAGTGGTTCCCCATGGAGAAACACTGGGTCTTACGAACCCCTTCCTCTACATGTCCTCCATCTGAACTCTCATATCTCAGAGCTCGGTGGGAGCCATCCAATATGTAGGTGTAGATATTAGTGTCATCCCTAGGTATATTTCAATGTATAAGTCTACATATTTTCAATGATGGAGTCATGGGACTTCATCTAGAAAGTCATCCACATACTCATCCACCTATACAAGAATGCTCATGCTCCTCTCAACCACCACACTGAGGGTCTGTCAAGCCAACTTGCGAGTGATCTGCTGAACTCTACTCTGAGAGAGTCCATCCTATGCTACAAAGGTTCACTTCTCAATGGTGAGGGAAAACCCGGTCGAATCCTTGTAGAGACACTGAAATTTTCACCTAAAATATTCGATCTGATTATGGACTGTGGATAACCAGTACATACCCAATATGACTTTGTAAGGCCTTGATGATGCTACTATGAGATCCCAGCCAAAGCTATCACCTCATAGAGAAAGGTCACACTACTATAACTAGTGTTTAATAATCAAATATCCTTCTTTAGCAGTCTCTATTCCTAAGTATCAAGCCAACAGCTCCACCGAAATCTTTGAGCCTCAAAAAAGGTCAGTGTAAAGGAAAAACTGATTGGAACCTGTGTATATGAAAACACTTTCTATAGTGCAGAAGACACAGATTGTGAATCTAATAACCTCTTGAGAAAAGTGGTTTTCAGCCTCTACTCTCTGATGCTGAGATTTCCCCTGTCAGTCGGCTCCATATGCCCGTGGTGGACCACCTGGGGGTGGTGGAGGTAGTGCCTCGAACCTTCATCCCCCACCTACCACTCAGCCTGGTCCCCTGCCAGGTCTACCACCTTGTGGACCTCATAGCTCAAACCTATTCCTCAGCCTTGGTCATCCCTCAAAAATCTATTGATTATTTGTGTGATGGTTCAGGCAGCCATGATACATGTGACCCTGCCCGCCACAGGAGTAACAAACTCTAGACCTCAGCCGACCTCCTATGCCTCATGAGCTCCGGACCTCCAACCTTGTGTCATGGGGTCATCCTCCAGAAGGTCTGTCATGTTTGGGACACTCTTTTGTCTGCCTAATACCTAATATAGAGGACTCAGCCACTTATCAACTGATGGTGGCTCTCACTGTCGGTTCTTACTCAACTAGGAATCCCTCCACCAATAGATCTATCTCTAGCACTCCATCCTACGTCGCGATTCAGAGAAAAATCATCGATACCCTGATCTCCCATCAATGTCCATGCTCCAAGTTATGGGACTTGAATAAAGGGTATCATAAAATGTCGGTGGAGTAGTGGGATAGGTTGGTAAACAACGCCGAGTACTATGGCACAGTCAGGTTTCCCTACTGTAGGTAAAATAGCTCAGGAATATGCAATGAGCATAGTTCTGTAGGTAAAATCTCTACCCTGAAAAGGCTCTGAAGGTCCATATATGCAAGGGTCACCTCCTCATGTTTATAGAGAATAAGGATCCACCATATCCCTATCATGCACTGAAAAAATCTATCATCTAGGAACATCGTCTGGTCTGTAGGTATCTCTACTACGTGAAAAACTCACTTAACTGTCTCCAGCTAGTCCTTAGCTACCTGAGGATTTGTATCACCTCAAAAACACAAAATCATTTGTCTCTAGAACTCATGATGTGTGCATAGTTGGCAGGAAATCTCCACCGCTGGGGCTAGTGGGGAATTGTTGCCCTACTGGTGGTGGTGCTTCGAGTACACCACCCGAAGGTGAAATCGATATAAGTAGACCCTATACCGATGTCTCATCGCTTGTTAGATCGTCATCATGATCGAACACTAGAATCCTAGATGGATGTCTTTGTGTAGGCATCCTTTAAGGAAAAAAATGAGTCACGTTCAATATGCTATACCGGGTGAGATGACTCAAAAGTGATCAAGAGAATAACATTTCCAATACATGAGAAACCAGTGTTTTTATGTACCGATTAGGAAAAAACAATTCAGGGTCCTGGGGTATGGATATTTCAGTTGCCTCACCAAAACTAGACTCACTGGCTTGAGAACTAAACTCAAAACAATTAACACTAGTGCCCCATCAAAAAATACAAACTCTTAGTTCTTATGGTAAAATAGACCCCTCTCACACCAATTTTTCATGAATCGTCTTCTGGGGCTCGTGCCATGACAACCCGTCCCCTAGGGCCCATGCCATGTCAACACTAAGTCCGCCTTCCATAGGCCATGGCTAGTGACTAGAAATAAAGGAAGATCTCAAAAAGGGATGTCATTGACTTTAAACCAGTCCACACACAGACATGGAATACTACGTAAATATTACCACAAGGAAATAAAGTAGTAAAACCACCACAAAGAACCACCCCTAATAATAAAATGTATAAATTGAAAGAAAAAGGGCCATAAAAAAATTCCAACTAAAAAGAATTTAAAACAAAAGAAGTACATGCTCTGGAGGTCATCCGCCAAGGATCCTACCAGAAGGGTAGGTACACCTCACTGTCAGATGTCACTATAGCACACCACATCTATTAATCCACCTCCGAGCATAATCTAGACCTGGCTCCCCAAAGTCCAAGTCACTGTTGTCCATCATCTAAACAAGACAAAATTGGTATAAGGGAATCCCATGCAAGGGTTAGTATAAAAATTCTCAGTAGGGACCCCGATACCAAATCTAGTCTGAAATACATCCACAACGGAAGACTACCACAAAGAAAGATCTAAAACTAAATCACAATTAAAAAGACACAGCTCACACCAGGTATGACTGAAGTATATAAATAAAGAGGATTAGTCATAATGCTATATCATATTTCATTAAGAGGATAAGTTGTTCATCCACAAAGTGTCACTCTCCTTATAATCCACGAAGGGTCTCTCTTCTTTTAATCCATGATGGGTTCCATTGTGGCTGATCCATGACGGGTTGTGCTACTACTTATCCACGAAGGGTCATTCTCATGTGGATCCATGATGGGTCTCTATTATGCAAATCCACGAAGGTTCTCTCTTATTTTGATCCACCAAGGGTCTATCTTATTATGATCCATGAAAGAGACTCCCATATGTTGATCCACGAATGGTCAATCTTATTCAAATACACAAAAAGGTCTCTCTTCATTCTTCACATCATAGACCGCCACTAGATTCCCGCACTTAGCATGATTGTTTCCTAGATGATCTTATCCTCAATCCATTATCAATAACTCAGCTGCCACAAATTACCACATAGAGAAACCCAAAGTACAATCTTATCATAAGGGTACCAATGCAACAGAAGGCACGGTTGAACGGACGCCTACTCAGTAAGATATGGGAATTTTTTTTAAAAGGGCCTGGTAGGATTCGATTCTGATCCCACACATCTATACACCAATCTCTACAAAAACTCACTTAGAGTATCTAAGAAGAACCACCTCATCGCAAGGGTCCCCATTCCACAAGATTCATGTCAATTGGATGTCCGGTATGGAATATATCGTTGTTTTTTTAAACAAGGACAGGTTTCATCTGGGCCCGGTCCCACTTAGTCAGACTAACCCGACCAATCTCGACATGGGGTTCTGCATGACCAATCATGTTTCCCTCACCCATTTGGCCTCACTGGGCCGAAGACATCTTGGTTGTTTGTCCAATCATCAGGTCATATAGTGACCTGAAATTCTCAATCCCAACTCGTACTGGCGGGCTGGTCAAATTATGACTCATGCCGCTCGACAACCTATTCATTTTCCCCCTGTCTAGTCCAACTCAGTTAGCCCTGCTTGAAAAACCAGGGGGGCTACTCGGGCTACACTGTCCGCAGGCTCAGCGAGGCCAGTCAGATGCTACCCAGATTGGTTTTTTCGGTTTGTTTGGGGGCATGTACGGCTGGTCAACACAACTGACCCCTTTGGCCAAACACAACCTATGGATTCAGACCACTCCTCCATATTGTGCCAGATGGAACCACATCTCCAACAGTTTCTTGTGGTTGTAAAACGGCATCCTCCTTCTCCTCTACAACAGTGCGTGTCGGGCATGCCACCCCCACCTACTGGAAGCCCATGCTGGTGGCCCTATCCACTCCACTGCGGCTCTCTACCACTAGGTCTTGCAGATGGTCGCACCGCCTCCCTCTACCCACAACCTCCATCGCGGTCCACCACCGGCTGCTACTATTGGTGCACCAACGGTTCTTCTGCGTGCCACCAGAGTTTCTCTTGTGGTCTGTTTGTTGAACCATCTATTCCTATGAGATTATAGGGCTTCCACCTTTACAATGATGGATTCAAACTCCCCTTGTTTCCACTTTCAAAATTCTTCCATGAAGAAGGCACTGTAACACTCAAGGCGTAGGGACTTGAGCCTTGTTCATGTCGGCCTATGACCTCTATGTTAGAGGTGTATAATGAGAGGGTAGGTTTGGTATTTTAACCCATTAATGTACCACGCCATTCATGTCCATGAATTTAACAACCCTCACACAAGAACACAAGATCTGTGGATTAAACTGTTCTTGGGTTTATCCGAAATTGTTTTTTTTTGAATGATAAACGGGGAATGAAAATAAATTAGAAATAAAGAATAACCCCTACATGGATTGAGGATCAATCTTTGTCGATGGATGAAGTTTCGAGCTATCATCGATCCTCTCTCCATTAGAATTTTGTGCAGTTTGTCGTCTCTCAAATCTGCCCCACAAGAATTCATCGATAGTGTTTGTCATCAAAGGGTGAGTTAGAGAGAGGATCTACATTCGTCTGAGGAGGAAATTCCCCCTTGGAATTTCCCAAATGTGTTATTAAAATAAAACATGTCGCAATGTTTTTGTTACGCTATGATGTTTCCTCATTACGCTGTTTCCTTTATGAAACCGTGTAGCTGTTATTCATGCGCAAAAATGTGCCATTATGAGTTACCTTTAATTTTCCTCGTTGATGCCTCATTGTCGTACCGTATCATTTTCATCCACCACTTAATGGTTGATAAAAGAAATAAATTATCATTTTTATGATATTTAATTATATTTTGAAATGTCTAAAAACTAAATTTTTTGTTCGACCCTTACTAGGAGACGTTACGTCCTTTTTAGGCAAAACCATTCATTTCGTGTTCTACGGTGCCCTCAGATTTTTGATCCCAGCACCAGTTAAAAATATAGAAAACCCTAATCTCGTGTTTACTTGAGTGAACTAAAAAAAGATTAAAATTATTTTTCTGACTCATCATGCCTCAAAATCATGTGCAGTCAAAGCGTGTGGTCACAACATAATTCCGTATAATTTTAAAAAAGTACATGGAAATTCTTAGAAATTGCACAAGACCTGTTTTGATGGGAAAATCATAATACAAACATAAATATTTTACAAATAGATAAAGAAAGATTACAAAAATAAAATAATATCCACAGAAAGACCACTAAGGATCATATGATGATAACATTATAGTTTAATGATCATGACCATTTAATTTGTATAATATGGTATAGTATATGTTTCATCATGGTCATAGTAAGGAATCAGAATTTACAAATTTTCTTGATCAAATTAGTAGAAATACAATTTGTATCAACAGCCATTGTGAAAATTTAATTCAAATATTAAATATGTGGTTGTTTTATATCCCTTGATCACATATCTAACATAATAATCTAGCTTATTTAACTATAATATATTCTTGTTGCATCATGTAATCTAATCATTTCATGCCTCATGTTAGCATATTAAAAATATTATGTTAACATTACCTTTTTTTTTGAAAAATCATTCTCAACATAGAATAACATTAATGGTCATTATTTATATATGAAATAAAAATATAAAACATGTAACCAGATTATTAGTATGTAAATGAATTTTTCATATTAATATTTAGATTAAAAAGAATATGAAATAAATTGTACTTTATTGAAATATTAAAAACTCACAAAAATTGAATATTCTAAATTCATGTATATATCTTACTGCATGTGTATCATATAGACATTATATATACCGAAAGCCTTAATAGATAATTTAATAATATTTTTTATAAAAATATAATAAATTAGTTATTAAAAATATTTATTATAATTTTTTCTTAATACATGAAAAGAATTATATTTTAGAAAATAATTTTAACTAACTATAGTTTGAATAATTCCTGGAAGTAGAATGGTGTTTCTACTACTGACAAGCTACCATTGAGTGATCTACCATATCATGTTGTGTAAAATGTTACTAATATTGAATCATATGAATGGTTGAACTTTGTGATCTAATTTTGAAACATCAACCACCATAAATGTTGAGGACCTACCGTTACTAGAAATCTATGGTCACTATAACGAACGGTATGTGATTTTTCCATTGGTTCATGGAAATTTAGTTCTAATGCCTTTGTGGGGTACTATCATAGTGCTTGGATTCAAGATACCACCACCATGGAATGATCCACTACCATGAAGAAGAAATAGAAGCATCCATTGATAATAAACAATGATATGTAGACTAATAGTGATTGGAGGTCGATAATTGGGGAATTCAACCATTGAGGTCGATGATGGCGGTTCTTCCATTGAAAAAATTGTACTATTGTTTAAACATTACTCCCATGGATGAGTATGAATGGATTGTGTGGCATCAATAATGTTTTTATCTTATAATAGAGGATGAATAATGTGTTTATCGCTTATGTCCCACATAAAATATGTGGTTAGTTGATCCTACACTATATTAGTTAAGTCTTGATTCCCTTTCTCATTCTAACTACAAGGATCAGCAACTATTTCACTAATGTAAACACAAAGGCTTTGGGTTAGTGGTCCAACCTAGCCCACACTCTCATGTGAGTGTGATTTTCATCAATTCTATATGGGTTTATACTCTAATCCTTTTCACCCTATCTGGTCCATCAGACTAGTCTACCGTATGCTTGGGAACTTGTCCACTATGCAATTGAGGGATGTCACTTCATATTACGCATGGGATGGCTTATTTTTTAATAATATTGACAACTAAAAATACTTAATTAAAAAAACATATGTTTAAATAAATAAATAACATATAAAAAATAAATTTAAAATTATAAATAATCATTTAAAATTTGTACATGCTAACAAAATAATGATTATATTTTAAAAAAACTGAATTTAGTAAATATGGGGATGTGATAATTTCTCAAAACAAAATACTTTAAGAATTAATACGTAGATTCAAACACAAACAACCTTCCTCATTTTCTAAATTAAAAAACATAACCTTTATAAATTTTTCCAAACCATTATCCCCCTTTTTTAAATGTATCGGAAAATATATTAAAGATAAATATTTGAAAATAAACTTACTCTTAAATATTATAGACTGATTATATTTAATATACTATTATTCATTCAAAAAATTAAACATATAAATATAGTGTTCATTTAAATAAAGAAGATAGTAGTTTTATCAAGATATTAATTATTCTAAATTGAAATCTTAATAATCTCGCATACCCAGTTCAAACCTCATTTACAGAAATTTGACAATGTATAGTGGTTTATTGAATATTTTATCCAATTGTTTCTAAATTAAATCACATTATAAACATATATCACCATTATTTACCTAATTCGTTAGAAAAATAATTCAAAAATCTTTGTTTTTGTAAAGAGTGTTCCAAAAGATTTTTAGAAATATATATTCCTCTAGAATTATTATCAAATATTGAAATTTCATAAAATAAAATATTAAAATCCTAAAATATTTATTTTATCAATATATGTTGTGAGAAATAGCTAGCAGCAACTATATTTTCAGCTTAAAAAATTTATAGTTCTTATGATAGTTTTTTTCTTATAACTCTACGAAATTAAAATTTTACCTAAAAATGACACCAACTTATTGTGATTTCTCGGTCAGGCCTACAACCTCCTATGTAAGAATCATAATAATACATTCAATCAAAAAATATTAATTGAAGAATATAAAATAGTTCTTGTAGATACCATAATAAATATAATTACTCTTCTTATATATTTAAGATGAATTTCCTTAGGGTTGAACTTTAATCCACCATATAAACAGATAGATAAAATTATATCTAGTAAACATGGAATGATATACAATAAACATCTCATTATTCCCCTATACAATTTAATAACAACTCTCTTTACAATTTCATCCATGGCTAATATAGATTTGGTAATATTTTTTTTCATAATCTTAATATAATCAATCCTGAATCTTTTTACAGGTTCTTGAGTATAATAATATTTATTTAATAAAATATCATATATTCAATGATTAATTTATATGCTATGTAAACAAATTCCCCTATAAAATCATTTCAAATTAAATTTTCATTAGTTTTGAAAAATCATTACATATTAAATCATTATTTATCCAAATATTATATCATAAATATAATTCAGTATGATATGTATATCATTTTAAACTCTCATTAAAAATGTTATTCCCAACCATACCTATAAAAAATAATTATGAATTAAAGACACATTTAGTCATTCATACCAAGCTCATGGATCATTATTAAGACCATAAATGTCATTATTATATATTGAATCATGATTTGGAAATTTTTCTTTTCAAATACATGGGGGATTCTAAGAAAAGCTTACTCAGAAATTATTCCTTTTAAAAAGAATGTTTTACATCCATTTTAAATAATTCGATATTTTCAAAACAGGAAAAGGATAAAAAAAATTACAATTTCATCCATCTTTAAAACAAGATATAAATAACCTACAAATTCAATTCCCACATCATGGGAATAATCATGAGTAACTAGTCTAGATTTATTTTGAATTACACTTCTAACTTTATCTAATTTATTAAAAAAAATCATTTTGTTCATATTGTTGGTTTATGTTTTGAAAATTAAACCACAATACATGCATTATTTATTTCAAATTTATTTAATTCATCAAGAATACAATTAATTTAATTTGAACCAATTAAAGCATAACCAATTTCAATAGGAACAAAATCATCTATTAAAGATGGATTTTCACTGTGATGTGCAACAAATTCTCTGGTTTTTATGCCAAATTATACATTACAAATTAATTTTTAAATTGGTTTTTTAAAAGACGCATCATTGACTAATGTTCTATTATTGAAAAATATATATGATCTTCTAGAAGTGCAATATCCAAAGAAATCACTTCATCACTTTTAAAATCCAATTTTTCTAAATTATCTTTTGTATTTATGATAATTTTTTTTACCCAAATACCCTAAAATATCGCACATTAGTTTTGAACCATTTTAGTATTTAATAAGCGGTCTTATTTAAAAAAAATTCTAATGGATACTCTATTTAAAAATGAAAATATTTATTTACATCTCCTTACTAAAATGATCTAGGTGCATAAAATTACATATGCATTGATCAATCTATTTCATGTATAGATCTATTCTTTTTTCTATGACACCATTTTGTTGTGGTGGTCGAGGGGGTGAAAAATAATGTTTATAAAAATTTTATTTTTATATTTTATCAAATAAAAAATTAAAAATACACCACCTTTATCTCTTCCAATTGATATTATTGACATATTATTTATTTTTTAAATAAATTTATATAAAGAGTAAAATTTAGATAATGTTTCATTTTTATGATATAATAAAAAATCCAAATAGATCTACTATAATTATCTACAATTAAAAATACATACTTCTTATCAGAAAAAACAACATTTTTTATAGGTCCAAAATTGTAAATATGTAATACTTCTATTCATGTATTATTACAAGCATCATGTATAGATTTAAACCTTTCTTTGTTTTTCTTACCATTTTATATAGGAATCACATAAGGAGTAATTACATTTATGTATTTTCGGAAATTGAAAAACATGTTCATGATTAAAAAATTTCTAGAATAGTTTAAGGATTGTATTCCCAATAATCATACACTATATAATTTCTTCTTTTTATTTTTCATTTAAATACTTAACATTTTTTTTGATCATATTTGAGAAATAAATAGTGTTTACATTCTATTTCATATTTAAATAAAATAAAACACATTTATTTTTTAGAAATCTAAATTTATCATTGTAAGAAATAACATTTAATTTGTCATCACACAGCTATTATATACTTATTATATAATGATTTAAACCATGTACATACAATGATTTATAAATAATAACATTTTTATAAAAACCAACCTCACAAATACCTTTAATATACTGTTTAGAGCTTTCTATAAATATGACAAGACCACCAGCACATTAATTGAAGGATAAATATATATAAATGTCAAATTTCATATTCCTAGACTATACACGATCTCAATATTATGATTCTTTGAGAATAAAAATGTATATTTCATTTAATTAAACAATAAAATATATTGTTTTAGTAACCATGGTAACATGGGTCTAACTATATTAATATAGAAAATTTGAAACCAAAATTGATTTAAATAATTTATTATTGGGATGTTTAGAAAACAAATCTATTGCGATGAGAGTACTATTATTCCCAAATGATTGTGTAAATATCAGTGGACACTCATTGGAATAATGTCCTCTCACTATATATTTAAAAAATTTTAAACTAAAAATAATTTCATTTGATCCTTTAATAATGTTATTATTATTTATCCTTAGATATTAATGGTAATAACCAAAAAAATTTGTATTAGTGTTTACTTTATTCAATGACATCATTTTATCATATTATTCTTTGACATGAAAATTTTAGATAAATTCTATTTAAAATTGAAAACGTGATTTTTAAATAGAAATTATCTTTATGAATAGTGATTAAATCTATATAAGAATTCTAATTATATTCAAATTTTTTATTTATTAATTTTTTATTTTATTTCTTATGTTTTTCAAAATATTTATTAGCATTACATATATTATCCATGATAGAATAAAATCTTCATTCTTGGTCTTCATCATTCACTACCAAAAAATTTCAATCCGATCATTTTCATCTTTATTTTTAATATATCAAAATCATAATTCCATTTATATTCATTATTCCATGAAACATGGGTATTACAATTATCACATTCAATTTTCAATTTCTATCTTTATTTAATTGAGTTTTTGTTTTTAATTTTTATACCCCTTTATTTTTCAATTATCCCAACTCCATCATTCACTAATTCTCAATTTTAATTAATCGGTTGTATAAATATAGAAATAACATAATCAATATCAGAAATATAATTAAAATGAATTTAATTATCATTTTTATATATGTAATTTTTATCTATAATTGTAGGAGTATTTAATTGAGTGAAAATTGAATCATTTTCCTCACACTATATAACCATCAGAGAAATGATTCCTTTATCCTATTAACTTCTAGAACTACTAATTAAGTCATAACTATTTGGGTAGTCTCAACCTAAAAAATTTTTCAATTTATTTTCTCACATTATCTTGGTCTTTATTTTTATTTTTCTGTTTAGGGAAGTCTTTTCCAATGAGATCTTTCTTTTTTTAACTAATAAGTGTTATATTATGAAATACCATTATTATTATTAGAATTACATTTCGTGAAATAATTTTTATACTTTCTTTTGATTATATCTTACCCCATCTTTTTGTGAAATTAAAAACATATTAGAAAAATGTGCCATATCTTTGTAACCTTCCTAGAACTCAAATTCAAAAGTGTTATATATTACAATAAAATTGATCTTAAAATTTATACCATTTTTATTTTAAGACCCCTCATTCGTAATGTTTATCTACAATAACTAAGACTACAAAAAAAGATAATATTATTTCATCTAAGTTAACTCCTTAAAATTATTACTATCACGGATGGACACATTCTTTTCATGCCATATTTAATGTAGAGATCTCATAACTCCTTCAAATTGAGTATCATTGTACAATACGTATCTAATAGAACTCATACCATTTTTAAAACATGTAATTTGGGGGAACATCTAGTTTATTAACTATTCTTCTCCAATTTTAAATTCCATGTATTCTATATAGAGCATTCCAGGATGGGTTCTTTTGAGATTGTCAACACCAACCAAATATTTTGGGTTGTCTTGAAAGATTCAACTTGAATATAGATACTTATACTTATAGCAAAATATACACTATTTATATCATTATAATGTAGATAATATTTTACCATGTCATTACCTACAAGTGTATCTTGATCTATTTTGGGTAGATTATATGTATTCTATGTGATGGTTCAGTGATCCATACTTAACTATTTATGAATATGATTCTAGTATGTCATTTAAGTATCCAAAGTCACTTCCATCGATGAATGATGGTTATTTATGGAATCCAAACATTTCTGACATTCACATTTGTCATCTTACATAACTAAAACTTTTTTCCATAGACTATTAGGTCATATATGACCATGTTACTATATAGATAAAAATAAAAAATTTAACTTGATTTGTATAGATTAAAATAATCCTAGATAAAGACTATAATTTAAGGAAAACCATCATCTGATACAAATTTTGGGATTGTAAGTAGTCCAAATAAATACTTGAGGGGGTGAATATTTTTTTTACTGAATTAAGGAAAAAATTAAATCAGAGTTTTTTTATTCAAAAAATATTATAGTGAGTTTGGTGTTCATGATATGAGATATGGAAAAAATAATGATAATTCACATAAAGATTTTATAGTGGTTTGGATCACAAAGATCATAGTCCACTCCTCACCCTTTTCAACTCAATGAAAATATTGGTACCCACTAAGAAAATTACTTTTAAAGTATTGAGAACCTGTTAAATTCCCTTCATTTAAAACCCTTGAGTAACAACCCTGAATATTTATAGGAGTCTTTAACCTCTTATTTGATATGAATATTTATATGGAGTCACAATCTAGGCATCCTTTTCGGTGGTGGAAAAAACAAAAGCCAATACTAAATATTGATGGGGAAATTCATAAACTAGACACACATATTTTAAAAATAATTAAAGAAATATTACGTGAATGAAAAATATATATAATGAATAAACAATAATGATTAGATGAATTGATTAATCAATTTTTATTTTCTTGATCACTTAAGTAACAAAATATGGTAGAGTAGATGTTTATTCATGATAAAGGTAAGGAATCAAAATCTGTCGAGATTCATAATCGACCGAGGAGGAAAAAAATGTGTATCAAAAATAATTATAGAGATTAGTTTATTGATCATGTATATGTAATGTTTTATATCTCTTGATACTATATCAAATGTATTAGTCCAAATTATTTAACTAAATGATATTCTCATAGCATTAATTGATCTACTCACTACATTCCACTTGTTAGCAAATAAAAGAATATAATGTTACTATTACCATTGTTTAGAAAAACCATACTCGATATTGAGGAACATTCACACTATTTATTTCTATAGAAAATAGTAGTATAAAAGTTATTACAAGGTCATTAATACATAAATTAATATTTCATATTAATATTACAATTAAAAAATTTATTTAATTAAATTTTATTGAAATATTAAAAACTGAAAAAAATAGAGTGTCCTAATTTCATAAATTTACATTACTGCTTGTGTGTGTTATAAACATTATATATACTCAAAATAATTTTAACATAGTGTGTAATAATATTTTTAAAAAAATATAATAAAACAGTTTTCAAAAATATTTACTTTAATTTGAAGTAAGTAAATTAATATCTAAATTAATGATATAATGGAAAATACATGGTGGTAGCACTGTGTTGCTACCATAGAAAATCTATGCTTGAGTAATATATCATCACACACACTAGAGAATATAAATAAAATTGAATGAGAGTAACAATTGACCATTTTGAATTACTATTTCAACATGATCTACCTACGAAGTAGAGAACCTATCATTGTTGGAATGATAATGTCACTATAATGAATGGTAGGTAATTTTAATTGGGTATAATAAACATGCACTAATACTATATATTGGTGGTGTTATCATCATTGAATTGAATAAAGATACCACTATCCATGAGTGAGATATTATCTTCAGGATGAAACAAATGATACATTTGAGAAGAAAAAATTGTGTGTCTATAAATAGTACCAAGAGGTCGCCCATTGGAGCATGATACTGTCAATTCTGATGTTGTTCATTATTTTTTTTAACATGATTCCATTTTTTAATGGAACTTCCATGTATGAATATTAATTGAATATATAGCCTCTGAAATTATTTTATCTTATTATGGTTGATGAATAAAGGTCACAATTCCCATTTCCCACATCAAATATGTAGTTGTTTGATCATACAATATATCATTTAATCCATTCCATAATCACTCAAGCTAACTATTGGGGATCAGTACCCATTACACAAATAAAAACACATGGGATATAACACAATGGTCTTACTAGGATCATGCTATCATATTGGAGTGTAATGTGTCCACTCTACTCAAGAATATACATGACCCCTTCCCCATGGTTGCTTCATCATGCTGCTCTCTCATGGGATTGACCACTGGTCTCTTTTGTGGATGGGGGATGTCCCTTCATATTATCCATGGGATGGAGTATTTTTTTTAATGAGATCCACAAATAAACATACTCAATAAAAAATATATGATATATTTAATGAAATGAATAACATATAAAAAGTAAAATTAAAAATAAAAATAAGTGTTATACATTAATATATTCTAACAAATAAATGATTACATTTTAAACAAGTTGAATTTAATTAATGTTAGAAAATGATAAGTTTTCAAAAAAACAGTTGAAGAATTAATACAAACTTTAAAACTATAACAAAGTCATGTTTAATTAATCTATCATTATGTTTTAAAAAGATTATAATGTAAAAAGTGTTTGGATTAGATTTTTTAATTAGATTATAAATTGTTATACTCAAAGGCACAATAATTATTTGCATTATCCATGAAGATATTATGGGTAAATTTACATTTGTTAATGATGTTGGATTTCAAAAATATTGGTCGTGGTTACCATTCATATATTTTTAAAGGTTTAAACATAATCCCATTTGGAATATAAATTATTGTCATTAATGATTAATTTAAACTATCTAATGATAGTAATAGGGTTATGGTCTATGATATTTATTTACCATATATAAAAAGGTAAATAGTTTATTATATCTTGTATAAACTATGAGGGTTAATGTATGTAGTTAGAATATATCTAACATTCATGGCACTCATTTGTGTATTCCACATAATCAGGCATTGTTGTGGGAAAAATTACCCATGTCATTGAATTTATTGAGATATCATAGTTCCTATATAGTTTTCATCACATGTTTCACCATTTTTTTATTTTATAAGTATAAGGGTATCCTCTCATTGAATGCACATGGGAAGGGGAACATAAAATCCACATTTTTAGAGTATTTCCTTGTAGTCTATGGTATAATATAGGATTTTTTTTCATACCATGGAATATGTATTTTTTATCACTCGGTCATGGTATAAATAAATTGTTAATATAATCATAAATTTGAGAAATATATTAAACTTCTTGATCATTTTATAGGGATTTTGAACTAGACTAATATAAGGTTTTATAAACCTCATCCATCTCTTCTACTTATCTATTCAATAATATAATGACCAATATTTGATGTAAAATATTTATATGCATTTTTCCTTGATTCATTTTTTTCAAGAGCACTGGAAATATTGTGCAACATGTCTTCATGAATATTATGTGGTAATGGTATATAATATAGGACATGATCATATGGATAATATGGATAAAAATATCATATGTTTTCATCAAAAGGAATCAATTCATATTTCTCCATAACATATTCTCTATTATTCTCTTTGATCACCAATTCCATAACACATTTGATATTCAGTAAAGTGAATAGTAATTGTAATATTATACCTATGCCTATAATAATAGATTGGTATTCATTCTCTTTATTGGTGTGACCCTATAAAAAATGAAGGAACATGGAAGGATTTTTTCCCATTGAGAAATAAATATAATCCAAAAAATGAATATTTTGGCTTTCAAAACCTCCATTATATTACTAGTTTGGCTTCAAAAGTACCATTGATGTGCATTTCACATATTTGTAAAGTTCTATTTTCTTATGAACCAACCCATTGGGACACAAGATGTAACTCCTCAAGACCACCTCTAATAGGCTAGGGGTTGGAGACTACCACTAAATAATAATTTCATAGAGAAGGGATGCCTTTTCCTAAAGAACATGCACACACACACACCCAAAAACACCTCCAATAACTAGAATAGAGACAATTAAAATGATGGAAACTAAAATACATACATACATATATCTCAAACCAGATTACAAAAAAAGTATTGAATGATTGAAAATGGAAAAAATTTACCAAAAAATGTAGTGAATGTGTACATCCTTCTTAGAAGGATGTGATGGTGATAAAATGAAACTTTCAAAAAGATCCTCATCCGAGCTTCGGTAAACACCACATTCGGTCTCTCTCACCATGCTCTTCCTACCTCAGGTCCTCTAAGGTATCCTTCAAAAGGAAAGTGTCCTTCATAGGACACACATTTGCAGCAAAATAACATCCATGGGTGATTATAACAATAATCATTTAGCACCCTAAAAACCCAAAATAAAAGGTTGGAACTAAAAGAAAACATTTAAAATAACCTAACTATAACAAAACCAATGGACAGAGAAAATATTTCTTGAAACATCCTTGGTTATACATGCCTAGTCAGATCATTCTTCCAGGGGTATCAACCCAAAAGTGTGAATAATCCAAAATGACTACAAGAATCACCCAGATATACTAATATCAAACTCCAAGTCTCATGAGGTCTTGACCTTATAGCAAGATATAGGATTCTACTAGGAGATCTAAAGGTAACACCCAACAAGGAGAACTAACTCCAGGTGCTTAGCCATCCCAGATGGCACCCCTCTAAGAGATATAATCCACCAAGAACAACTTTACAATTCTTGATGGTACGTCTAAGAGAACAAGATTCATGAGGAACTAATCACTAGGAAAAACTCTTGTGCCCAACACTAGAGGTCCTACCAATTCTAACATGAACCCTCCACATGGTCGTTAAAAACTAAGTGGAGAGGCCAGCCCCTCTCCACCACACATAGTTGAGGGAAAAGTCCTCCAGAAAATGAGACACATACTTCATCTCAAATGGGAGACAATGGAGGGACTCACACATCACCACTTCCCAACAAAAGAGGGATCACTGGCAAATAAATATAAAATGAATCCTATATCACTCCTGAATGGAGTGGCCCGCACCTTAATACATTAACAGAGAACTAACTCCAAACTAGGTATTGCACATAACTATTAGAGGGGCCCAATCCTCGAAATTGTACTCAACATATGAGTGGGATTCAACACCAATGGAGGACCTTCTCCCCACTACTACTCAAATATGGGGTAGTAGTACTCCTTAAATGAGGACCCACACCCTGGTATGAAAATGGATTACCACTCAAAGGATAGAGTATTTTCACCTTGATATGACCTGGGAGTACACCTCCACAAATAGATGACTCACTCGCAAGAAAGAAATGGTTGTAAAACAACACTAGCACAATCACTATGGGGAACCCTCACCTTGACACGACATAGGAGTACCAACCGCAGGCTAGAGGACCCACTCCCTAGTACTACAGGGGAGTACCAAATCATCCAGAACAACATTAATGGATGTCCTAAAACCTAGAATTATAGGGTATTTCTAACTCCATTAATAGTGGACCCTCACCCTAACATGATAGGAGAGTACCCACTCTAACTATAAGTCACATAAAGTGGACTCAGGTCCCGAAACTGAAAGGAAGTACTGAATACATGTATAGAGGTACCACACCCTGGTACAATAGGGGAGTACCTACACTATCTATAAAATGATTATAGATTCCATGCACCCTATCACGATAGTGGAGTGTTGTCTCCATCTACATGAATAATATAGGAAATCGGTTCCCTAGTTCAACAATGGAGTAGCAACCCAATGAAAACTACCACATGGGTAAAGAACCCACACCCACAACCTGGGGAGTACCATATCAACCAATTACAATAGATATGAGAAACATGTGCTCGGATGCCACCAGGGAATACCAGTAATAGTGCCCCTCTCTAATAACCTCCCATATCTAAAGAATCCATCAGTTTTTGTCAAAAGAAGTTTCACACTAATCATACATAACATTTCAACACTACCATGGGCATGGGCTTGTGCCCTAATACAATATTGGATCACCACTCTATCAGCCTAAAGTGTCTAGAGGACCCACATACTAAGGTAATAGGTATGGCTATCGACCTAGACAACAACCCAAAAATCCACCTTTATCACTACCAAAGGTTAAGCACAAATACTATAGTGGCCTTCTTGAATCACACCACATCATATCTCTCAGGAAACAATGGAGTCCATCATCATGTTCTTTACAAAAACATTTCTCATGATAGGTGAATCAAAAGCCTAAATCCATGTTCTGGAAGATCTGAATAACAGTACACGACATGCACTCGGATCAAGATACTGTGTGAACTGACCCAAGTACCTATCTGTGACCCCTATTTACATGGATGATCATTCCATGTAGACATACAAAGCCTGTAAATGTGATACAGGGAATGTCCTACATCACACATCCCTTGTTAATGTTCTCCCTTCACATGGAATGGCCATTTGTGCCTAAAATATGGTGTGTACCACTGGGCACATGGCCTATCCAGGCTAAATTTCCCCTTATCCATGTAATTTTCACATGCCTATTCCATCACCAAGTGTCCATGTACTTTGGCCTTTTAACTTTAAAAGGCCATGTACTATCACCTGACTACCCTATCCATGTCCTCTAGCTACATGAAATGGGGACACTACAAAACATGTAACCCCAGTACATGAAGTGTGGTCCCAAAAATCCATCTTCCATGAATGGGAAGAACACACAACATTTCTCACTGGCCTACATTCAATATAGACGAGAAATTTGATGACAATATCCCCATGAGTTTCTAATTTCACCCTGGTTTCCCCTAAAACCTTCAGATCGGCCTAGAAGGTAACTCATACAATCATAATAGGTCTCTAAAAAATTAAAAAAAATATAATAATTGGGGTCAGGATCAAACTCAAATACACCTACCTCAATGGAGAATCACTGAAGATTCGGAGGTATATTGACTCCCTTACAATTCTTATCCTCCATTTGATAATGATTTCTACCAATAATAGAAATTAGCGCAACCTCATAGATTATATTCATCCTTAGTTCATCTGTTGGCCAAAAGGGGATAAAAGGGTTTCACCTCCTCCTAATGTCATGAGTACAAAAGGGGTGGGGGAGTGGGTTAAATTGATTTTATTTAACTAAATTAATTAACTCCCTTTTAACACCCCATCTCTAACTATCTTGTGGTTTCAAATCCAATGGTAAAAAACTCTATATCACACATAGGGTAAACATGGCATTCTAAACTCAACCACAATCTCAGAATTCAAATCTGAGAAACCTGTAGATAATTTGTTCCACATTTCAATAGAAACTATACATGCATGATAATATATATTTAATATTTTTAATATTACTATTATGAGTCACTCTTAGCCACAAAATCTCACACCAACATAGAGCTTTACATCGGATATATTCCTAAAAATATTCCAAAGACTTACAAGTCAAAATGAGACAAATTAACTTCTCCCAACCTTATGATTATTCATCATTAAAAATAGAAATCCTAGAAAAAAGGGAAAGAGTTAAAGCTCTCCACTAGAACTCCAGAACCTGTGAGCTCAACAATGATTCATGTACAACTGAATACCACTCACTCAGGGGAACCGCTAAGTCTAAACCACACCCACATCCAACTCCAACCAGGTCGACATCAAGAAATAATTGGAACATGTATCCTCATCTATAAAAGGTGAAAGGAAAAAATGATCCATATACATTCATAGGGTTCAGTGGTACACCAACTTTCCAACCTAATTCATATAATTAAGGAACCACACATTTCACATCTAAACTAGGATAAATGGCCCCATGACATCCTCAAGAATCTTGAATTAATGGGTAATATAGAGAATTCAAGGGTAAAAATAAAAAAAATTGGCAACCAAAGTGTAAACAATGGGTCTTATCAGGATCTACTTCCATGAAAATTCAGCTACAACATAGATAAACTAACCAAAAACACCACCACACCCACTTTTGGCATCCAAACTACAAATAGATGGTAGGAAACCAATCATATTTTGGAAACATTGTAGGGCTTAAATTTAACACTACTAAATGACACTCTTAAAGTATTTCCATCCACCAGATATTCCAAGCATAAGTGTCATACAAAAATTCTCCACCGTGAATGATAGGACTAGTTGTAATTATCAATTTCACAAGTCCGCCTCGAACACATAAGTATAAGGAACTCATTCACCACACCTCAACACTATCAAATTTTGGCGTCACTAAATGGCCACCAAGATTTTAATTGTGTCTTGATGAGTAATTCATCCCTCTTCCTCATGAGTACAAAGTTTCATCAAACAACACCTTCATGGGGTTTTATCGACACCTGGCATCACCCAGATTAAACCTCGAGCACGAAAAATAACGAAAAGAGTACCTTATAACAATGTCTAACAATTACTATTGCAGAAAGTGAAAAGGAAAAAAGATAATACTTTTATTCCTCCTCCGAGCCTCCGGGTCAAAGGTCACTATGGACTACAACTATCCTCAACCTTATCCATCATCTCATAAGCCTAGTGTGGATCACCTTGGGGAGGTGGTGGAAACACCCGGAACCCTAATAAACCTACCTTTTCACAACTATCTCCTCCATAGCATTATCCATCATGTAGAAATCCACACTCCAAACTCTAAATTTACCAAGTAAAAACGTTGATCGGCTCCCTATAAGCATCATGGTAGGTCTAAAAATATCTAAAAAAATGTCCTCATCCATTGCAAGTTTAATGCCACCTATCCTATAGCTGACCTGATCCCGGAAGTGGATCTTGTCCCACTGACCCACATGTCTATGTTTATGAATTGGTATCTCTCATATTCTATGATCCTATCAATTATCCTCTTCCAACCACTGCATATTCCTTAGACTCATGACCAACACTATAGACCACATCCTCCCATACATCTTCCATGAATCTCTCTACTACCAAATCTAACTCAAGTACCCCTGCATAAGTGGGATGGCATATGAAAACTGCACATTCTTGGTTGTTTATGTGGAGAGAATTCTCAAAGGTCTAATATTCGAAAAATTTGACTTTAACCATATCCAAACACTATCATTATGGGTCAATGAAAATCATTGAGTAGTTTAACTCAGTCATGCTACCCAGTCGATGCGGCAGAAGCTCTTGGATATGAATATATATCAACGTGCTAGGGTAAAACTATTCCTTGACGAGTATCTCAAACTCCTACCAAGTGATCTTCACCTCATCATGGGTCGGAATCACTAGACTCAACCATCTCCCAACATAACCTTCTAGAAGGCTTTCTTCTAGGACTACCACATAATTAGGAGGTGTCCCCACAAGGGGGGAAGAATATGTTATTGCCTCAATCCAGTCAAGATCTACCTAGGGGTTTGGATCTCCCTAATACCACATAGGTCATTTCATCTAGAACTCATGAAGCATACTAATCCTAAACTCATCCACATCCAAAACATCAAGCACAACCAATTAGTTAAATGGTGATTTCAAAACTGGTGGACCAACTAGAGGTAGAGTCTCAGAACCAGTGGAACCCTCATCATGGGGCGAATCCACCTCACAATCACACCCTCGGACACTATCTGGTATTCATCATGGAAGCATCCTAAAATATAATCAATAAATACCACACTAAAAGAGTATATCCCGGGACCTAATTCAAGAAGGGCAATGAACCCACAACTCACTCTTATATGATGAATGTTCCATTATTTACAGATGATTGGTTTCCTAATGCAACGAGTTAAAAATCAGGTTTTTAGTGTCTTGGTGAGTGGATATGTTCACTTCTTCACCCACACCAAAACCTCTATCGTGATGAAAAAACTCAATACACCCTAAAACTATTTTAATGAAACCCAAACTAATCTTGTGGCACTTCAGCCCCTAAGTCCCTTCACTAATACCACTTTGTCACAACCCAACCCAATGGGTCCAGGACCGCAACTCCCAATACTAACTCCAATATTAGAGAAGCATGATACATGGGCTAAGGATGAAAATCACACATATTAGAGGTAATTCCCTAAATTAACAAAATTAATTCACCCACAAACACCTCCATACATCAATTCAGAAATATAAATATGCAGCAAACTAAAATTCTTGCATTAGTCTATCCCAAAATAGAGTATAATAGAAGTATTAAATGTTTTAAAAAGGAAAAACAAACACCCACCAAAAACTATAAAATCATCCAATGATCTTGTAAGGATGAGATCACTAATAAATGAGAATGCCAGAAATATACTTTTCCCAACTCTGGTAAACAACTCGGTCAGTCTAGATCACTATGATCAGCCTACCTCAGGTCCTCTAGGGACTCTATAGAAATTATTTTGGCCTAAACAATACACAACATGTTTGGGTAAATACCTTCCAGGTGTGAGTATAACAATACTTAGTGAGTTCCCAGAAAAAACAAATGAAAAGTGGGAAACTAAAAGTCAATACTACACTCAACCTAGAGAAACAGAACCTAATCAAGAGATAAATTCTATCTCAAATCATCCAGAGATATAAAATACCACTAACCACATTCTAATAGGGGTGTCAACCAAGAAATGTGAAAACAAAACAATGAATCCCATAATCTCCTAGATATAATCATCTTATACTCCATGTCTCGTTTTGTCCCAAACTCATAGCTAGATACATGATTCTACTCGAGGCTCTAAAGGTAACACAAAACTAAGAGAACCCACTCCACAAGATCAACCATCCTAGATTGCTCCTAGTAGAGAGAAACACTCCATTAGAATTAAATCAACCATTTATTATGGTATATATCCGAGATCATTCACCATTACAAATAACCATTCAAACTCTAGTTCCTATCATCATAGGGCATGCCAATGCTAACCTATTCCATGCACAAGGACATAAAAATCCAAGTGAAGAGGCCCACCCCTCACCATGGAACATAGTTGAGGTAGAACCTCTCTAGACGACACACCTCATGAATCCTATTTAAAGAGAGTTAATAGAGGGACTCACACCTTGCCACTACCATACAGTTGAGTGAGTAATAACTCATATCTAAACCTTCAAATTAATGTTGCCATGGAATGGAGTGGCCCGAACATGAATTTTTCAAGGGAAAACTTACTCCAAATTAGGAATTACACGTAACTACTAGGGGAGCCCAATCCTCATAATTGAACTCAACATCCTAAGGATCTCCAAATCAAATAAAGGACCCACTCCCCACTGCTACTGAAACACGGGGGAGTACAACTCCATAAATGAAGACATTCACCCTAGTATAATAGCGGAGTACCACTCAGAGGTTAGAGGACCCACAACATGGAATGAAAGGGGAGTACCAATCTACCAAAATGAATACTATGGGGGTTCCTCACTCTAACATGGAAGGGGAGTACCAACCCTAGCCTAGAGGATCTAATACCTGGTACGACAGGGGATTTCCAAATCTTTCCGAATAACATGTATGGAGGACCTATACCCTAGAATGAAAAGGAATTTTTTAATACAAGGATATAGTACCTATAACCTAACATGATAGGGGACTAACCACTAAATTTAAACGTAAACTAAAGAGGACATGTGCCCTAACACGGTAGGGGGTACTGAATCCACAGATAGAGGAAATGTACCATGGTCCAAGAGGGGTGTACCTACTCAATAAATCCAATGAGTATGAAGTCCCTACACATGGGAAAGTTAGGGTAGATTTGTCTCTAACTACACGAATAAAATGAGGAACCCATTCCAGAGTCTTATAGTGGAGTACCATCCCCAAGAGAACTAACACATTGGGAGAGAACCCACACCCCTGAAGTGGAGATTCCAATGTCTTCCAATGAAAAGAGAAAAGGAAAACTCTCAAAATAATTCCAAAGGGGAGTACTAGTCCTAGAGTCTCTCTATAGGAACCACATCGATATATAGCATCATTCATGTGTCGCTGAAAGGATCATCACTGTTATCACAGCTCATATCACAACACATCCATGGGTAGGGTAATTTTGCACTAATACAATAAATGATCACAACTATACTACCCTATAGTGTTCAGGGGACCCACATACTATGTTTATTTGAATGGGTACCAACCCCGATGTTAACTCAATGTCCCACCATGATCACTACCCAAGGTTAAGCACCGCTACTTAAAAATAATGATTGAATCATTCCATGTTGTATCATGCAGGATAAAAAGAAGGCCACTATCATGTTCTATTTCAAAAAATTCTCTATATATGGTACTCACAATCTTGAATCTGATTTTTAAAGACAGAGATATGCATGGAGAAAGATCTCAAGAAGATCCATATAAAAGTACAAGGTGTGCACTAGGGTCCACACAATGTGTGACCCCAACCGAGCACCTGGTCGTATCCCCCATTTGTATGGCATGGCTAGTCATGAATCCATACAAGGCTTGTGAAAGCTATACATGGTGTTTCTTTCCTCACCTGGTCTCCGTCCGTGTTCTTCTTCCACATGGCTCAGCCATCTGTTCCTCACACACAGAATGTACCACTGGCTACATGGTGTGTCAAAGATAAATGGACACATAGCCATATTGTTTTCCAATGAACATATATGGAAACCTATATCAGTGTAATTTATCCATGTTTTTTTACACGACCATGTACTACCACATGGTTACATTTGGCATGCCCTCTGGCGACTGACTTGGGGCCACTACACATCCTATAACCACGATACATGGCGTGTAGTCCTCAAATATCATCTCCCCTAAACATGAATGATTACCATAGTGTCTCACTAGTTTAGACGCCTTGTATATGGAAATTCTGACAAAAATCTCCCTCTGAGTTGCCCGAACCACCCCAGTTTCATCCAAAACCTATAGATCAACCTAGAAGGCATCTCTAGTAATTTTAAAAGTGTTATAAAGCATTAAAACAACACTTAAAAATGGTATCATGAACAAAACTAAAATAAAAATACATTGAAGGTGAAACGTCCAAGATTTGGTTTGTAGAATGATTCATGGATCACGATACTCCATAATCTGAGGATTATCGGTGTAAAGAATGGAGTTTGATATCACCTCATCGCTTCAATTTGTCCTCGGTTCATTCATTGGACAAAGGGAGTAGGAGGGTTGTGGCTACTCCTTATATAGTAAATTCCAAAGGAGTGGGGGAGGTGTTTTAATTGATTTAATTTAATTAAATCAATTAAATCCCTTTTAACACATCTCCTCTGACTATCCATTGGTTGAAAACCAAAATATAACAAATTTTATGCTGTGCATTGGGTAAACATGAATGTATTAACTACACAGTGGTATCCAAATTCTGATCCAAGTCTCATCTATAAATTTAATCCACATTTCATGAGAAACAATCCATGCAAGACAAAATTTATTTAATATCATTAATATCACTATAATGTGGCTCTATGGGCCCTAGAATCGCACACCAACTCATCACTTGGATTAGGAAATATTATTAGCAATATTACAAACCTTATAGGGAAAAACTTGAGTAATTACACATTGATCGAGAAAAATTAGTAATTAGGTAACTTCTTGTTTAAAGGTAATTTCAATAGGGTGGGTTTTCTTTCAAGAAAGTCTCCTCGTTATTTTTTAAACACTTTCTTGAACAATATGATAATATTCTAATTAACATGGGTTGACCATGGATTTATTTCATATGGTCTATGTGGGAGACCAATTGGACATTATGATGTTGTAATTAATGGTTATCCTTTTCCAATAATCAAAATATAAATAATTTCTAAATCCAAAATCATTTTATTAAATTAGTATAGGATAATATTCTTTATTAATTCCTTATCTGAGTAATAATAGCACCACAATATCATTACAAAGTGTATACATGAAGGATGGGAGACTTTTCCACCACATGTGGCATTAAAAAAAGTTGTGCCGATAAATACTACATAAGGAAATCAAATAAACTCTCAAAATATACATCCAATAAATAATTTACAACCTTTTATCAACTTATTAAAGGTTAATCATTTACTATATACTATTATAATGAAACACATGTTATTGGTTATTCATCCTTAAATTCATCGCAATTCTTAAATATTTCAAGGGTGATAATGAGGATCACTTTAGTTTGCATAGGGTAGATATCAATTAGTTGATAATGGATGAAAAATATTATAAATTTCTCTTGTATTAATATAAATTTAAACATCAGTAGGATTTTATTCAATTTATTTGGCCATAGTTTTGAAAACACCACCTCAAGGTCACCAATGGTCCAAACACTGGCTTTATTTTATAACTACATCATTCATGTTGAATTCAATAATTTTTCCTAAAAGTGGATAATTAATATAGTTTATCTTTAAATTATATTTCTATCCAATATTCATCAGGTTGAATTGAATCAACTTGAAGGAATTAGATCCTTTGATAACCCAAAAGGTAGACACATCTTTGTCTTTAAAGGTGATTTGGATTTAATTATAGCTTAAATACCCACCAGGAATGAGAGGGATTAAAATATTTATATCACAAAAATAAATAATTATATTTTTTGTAATGGTAAATAATAATTTATTTAATGGTGATTATAGTCATATAATTTTATATAAACTTGAATCTACCAATTATCCTTCACGAAATGACAATATTGGACAACAATATAGGGTACTGAACTTTTCAGATAAAGATGGATTTAATTATTTTTTATACTTAATTTTCTATAATGGTAGTACAAGATAAATCAATTCTTATAACCTATCATTTGTAACCATGATGGTTAACTAATAGAAACATGTCAAGAAATTCTGCTTCATGTTCTAATCTTGAAATTTTAGTGACACTCTATGCAAAGACACCCCAAAATTTATAACTAATGGAAATATAATGTTATTAATAGTCATGATTCATATGTAAAATGATTAACATTTGTATTGGGTCTTATTTGGAGACTAAATTCATTTTTTTTCAATCGTTAATTTTTGAGACACCTTTTTCAAATGTAATAAATGCATCTTTAAGCAATTATTTTTCAAAATTTCAAGTGGAGAATGGGTCAACCTCATTAGCCTCAACTTATTATAAAGTAATATCATCATACTTTATGTATCCACACTGATTATAAATGGATGAAAATTCATTAAACCCAATAGATACAAAATAAATAGTCACATATGTACTTAATCCATGGGTATTCTAAAATTTATATATCATTATTCCATTAAAATTTCTTGACTGTGTTGACTAAGTATCAGTTAAACCTATGTTATGGTAGTTTTGATCTAATATATAATCAATATTCTAGGGTAACATAGGAATAGTTTTACGTTAATAAATATATTATAACATTTAAAAATAATTTTCATCATCCCAGAAAAAGGATATGATGTTTTTCTGGGAATCATTCCTTTTTTGAATGGAATAGGTTATTTTCAAAATCCAATATTTTTTATTCAATAAAATGGATAGAGAGTACGAAAATAATTTTCACTCATTTCTATGGGTTATTCGGTGTAGATTGTAATTCATTCTAGGATTATACATATAATTTAGTTTCATTTTCTAGTTGTTTCCCCAACCTCTTATATTATATCATATGAATTTATCAATATTTACATGAGTCAAAAGGGTAACTATTACCATTAATTACTCTTATTTATCCAATAATACAATAATTTTTGAATATATGATATTAATAGGTTACTATAACATATAGATGAATTAATGGTCTTCCCAATAAACTATTGATGGTGGTGTTTTGAAAATCCACCAAGAACTCAAGGTCAAACATAATATCCCTATATTGGGTTTTCAATTTGATCTTCCTTAATGATTTTTATTCACTCTCATCACAAACTGATATAATCATATCAAAAGGATCCAAAGTTTGTTCATTTTATACTATGTGATGGTGGATTCATGCCAAAATAGGGCCAGTCCCTAAATCACTTTCCACCAAAGCACAACAAAACATGATGTCATTGATCTTTCATGATATATATAAGAGTATGATGTTCCCTTATACATGTGTTTCATAGTTTTCTTCTGTAATGAATATAAATATGTGGTATTTAATGGATCCAATATTTTTTCTATATGTTTTGATAGTAATCACGTCCACACTGAACACCTAACAATTTAATAATGCCTCAATAAGGGATTTCCGTAGTAATTTAGATAGAAATATGATATCTAATATTAAAACACTTATCCAAATAGTGGAGAAATGATTTAACACATCATGATTATAATTTAGGGACTTGTCCTTATTTCCATGCACTCGATCTCAATCATGAGGTATATGGGTTAGACTATGATGTAAATACAATGGACGAGGTGTTTGGTATTATGGGAATTCTAGTGTTTTTTGGGTTAGAAGGAATATATCCTCTAATATTTTGTGGCTGGTATGGGGATTATCTTATAGATATTTTATCTTCAAGTTAGATGGGAGTAGAGTGATCATTAGAGAGTCTTGGATCAAATTTTTTCATCTTATTACAATAAAAAATGACATTTCTTTTAGTTTTTGTGGCATATATTATTCAATGATAGATAACCCATTGTTCCTGGTTATTCATTTGGAATTTTCCCCTCAATCCTATATACATCCATGAGCGTTTCTGGAATATATTAGTTTACAAAAAAATTTCTCAAAACATATATCTTTTAGTAAAATGATGATTAAATATGTAATTCAATACTCTAAATCATAGTAGGATTCTATTTTATAGGTAAACTCACATCCTCTCAATGATGGGGCATGAAGTATATGAGAGTAAGAACTAATTGGGGAAATTTTGAAGGTTGTTATTCATGTATGTTTCTTTTAAAAGGTATATTGTGTTGGATTCCAAAAGAATATGGATTAAAGGGATTCACTACCTAGGCTACAGGAGGGAATTCGAACATAAAATAGTGGATTGATACATACCCTAATGATTTCATACACATGATTCACTAACATCTTGGTCATCCAATTAAAAATTTTCTATACACATCTTTATAAAACCTCTAATCATTAATTTATCATTATAGAAAATAAATAATACAAATGATATGTATTCATTGTAATTTCTAGTACTATTAAGAATCCATCTATCATCTTTTACAAAACAATTATAAAAAAATAATATTGGGTTGTGTGGGATAAAATTCAATGAGTGTAAATAATTGTACTGATTAATTAACCCTACAGTATCTAGTTTCTTAACATATTGTAATAAAGTAAAAATATTAATTTGGAAAAATAAAATACCCTGGAACCCAATCATTTTGAAAATAGTGGACCGTATTTTTCTAATTATCAATATTAGTATAACTATTCTCTTTCATAATATTTTTTATTAGGATTTGGGTGTGTGGATTATTATTATTATGGGATAGGAGGGAGTGGAATTGAACATGATTGGATTTTAGGATATGGTTTTTCACTCTATTATTTTAAAAGTGTTGAAGATTTTATCTTCTTTTATATACTTCCCGATTTCAATTGGAGGAACTATCCAAAATTTCTCCTGGTCCAATTAATGGAATACTCGAAACCCTACATTATTTCATAAAAATGTAAAAATCCATCAAGAAATTTTTTAGGGATTAAATTGGAAACCAACTTTTATTATGAGTGTCTCATGTAGATCATTAGTAACTACTCATATGGAAGTTGTATCTGTTTGATATAGGTCAAAATCCTTCTACTAACAATTAAATTAATAATTCTATCATAATACCATTGTTTATAGTTATAAAGGTTATAAATAATTTTTTTCTCATTATATTAGTAAATTAGAAAAGGAACGGTCTATGAAGATCATTTAAAATTGTGATAGATTAGGTTTTGAGTGATAATACTATATAAATTTTGGCAATTATAATATATAGATAAAACAATAGAGCTTGTAAAAGACATGTTGTTCAAGAGTCCCCAACATCGAGCCATACTGGGAATAAAAAATGATTCATATGTTTCCATGGTCTTTCTGTTCTATTAAATCATGAAAATTATGGACTGTCAAATTTTTAGGGTGGAGGATAAAATTTCACCCATTCAAGGTATGATTTCTTTTATATTGGTACAACTATACGCCTAGATTAAATACCATCAAATTAATTATTAATAAAGTTGAGTATCCCTACATGTAATGTTGTTTCATGTAATGAATTCTATTATTAATGACTCTATTATGTCCAAGATTTATTATAGGATAAAATTGTCAAATTCTACTAATTTATTGGTCTAATAATTAACAAAACATACAGGTATTGTCATAGGTTTTTTGGGTATATCAATTCAAAAATTTTGGGTTAATCAACATTCTCTTAATGGGGAGGATCATAAAAATTATGTATATATTTATCTTAGAAATCATGTTGAATGGGTATATTTCCCCTAACTATGTAAATATTAATTTTTGAGAGGATCTACAATTATTTAATTAACTAAGAGTTTTTTACTTAAAATTTCCTCAATGATTTCATGTGGCTAATAGGTCAATGATATTGCAAGTTCTTATCATTTATCAATGAAGTATCATGTGTGTAAAAATAAAATATCAATTTTGGAAAGTAATATTTTTTCATGCATTTGATGCTATGCACACCCTCATTCCTCATGTATCATGGTACAAATGACATTCTATATAGATTCCAATTTTTCATCATGTTTATTATTAGTATCATGATCTAATAAATTAAAAGCTTTAACATTGATAAATATCACCAATGTGAATCATGTGGTAACTAGGTCCTCATCTACATCTATAAATTTCAAAGATTCATTGAATTAAGAGTAAATGTTTTTATTTGGTAATAATAATACGTTATCGTTGACCTGCTGAAGGTGAATATGGATTTTTAGTCCTTATGAAATTATATTTTTCCATTATTATAAAACATTATAGGTAAAGTATAATATTTCCCATGATAATTGATTATGAGATAATATCCTCTAACTACAACAGATCATGAATTAAGTTCAAGAGTTGATCTCACATATTACATATGGGTATTCCCTGGCCTTATTAATACTATCTTTCTATAAGGAACAATATCAATGATCTAGGTAACCTTGTGATTGATTGATTATATAGGGGTTTATATAAAGTGTAAAATTTCTCACAAACCCCAAATATGGGGTTTAACTAATTTTTATTTTTGAAAAAACATCTATTCTAGATTCTTGGGATCATGTTTTGATGAATGTTTGATGTGAGGTATCCTTTTGGGTTACAGATTGAATGGTTCCCTCCAATTGTTAGGATTTATTCATTTATAGGTTTTAACCACATCATGTTCATAACCACTTTATCATTATTATTGTCTCTATAGAGTATATAAATTGCGTGAACTTATTGAGTATATATCCTTTTGTTATATAAATATATTACATTTTAGTGAAACCAACCAACTGTTATTTCCATATAATATAAATTAATTCTATTAATAGATAAGAGAAAGAAATATGATTCCCCAAACACTCCCCAACCTATAATGCACATATGAAGGAAATATTTAAGTATGATTTAGTGATTCTCATTGAGGATATACGTACATGTTCATTAGAGGTGGTTACATTGTGTTCTAGATTTAGGGATTTTGAAGAAATGTGATTGGATTATTAAACATTGAAAAATGTTATTATTTAATTTTAATTATTATATTAATAAATATATATTTTATTAATTATAAATATATTTAATCTAACATCATTATTTTTTTGGTCATTTTCTCTAATAAAAAAATAAATTTATTGAAATTAATAGTTTCAATTGATAAATTTTTAATTTTCTTTTTAATTGAGACTTTAAAATTAGTTAATATGGTAGAAATTATAATTTGGGTAAATTATAAATTGCAACAATAAATATTTTTATTATATTATAAATATGATATATAATGGTAAATTTATATATATATATATGTTATGTATTTATTAAAATAAATAATTATTTATATATATTGGAGAACCATTTTTAGTTGAGGAATCCAAGATTTAAATCTCCAAATAAAATTTATAACATTCCTCCCCCAACCAACCTAAATCTCATGTGATCACAAAAATTCCACTCACCTGCTTCAATATTACATGGATGTTTCCCTCAAATTTACATATAAAGTCCAAACCCTCTATATTGGTGAGAATGTATGTGAGTATGATATACTCTATAATACCTAATGTAGGATCGAATATGTAAACACGAGATGCTCCAATAAAAGAGGGGGTTGAATTGTATACATTAAAAATTCCTAAGGATGTTTTGTGTAACCAAAATTTACAACACCTCTAAGTTCTAATAACTTTCTTTATTCTAGAAAAGTGATTCTGGAAATGAAACATAACCAAATCTTACAATAACTAATATTCTACCTTAAAAATATAGAATCTAACTAAATCAAAGTACAAGTATAAGGAAGTATAATATAGTTATACATTCCTCAACAGTACCAATGCAGCAGAAAACTTGTAATAAAGGAAGTAACAAGTAGTGAATCCTTTAACCCAAATAGAAGGGTATCCAAAAACCTTGGATAAGGGTCCCTTGATTTATACTTTCAAGAAATTATGTCTTAACCACACTAGGGTAAGCCATAGATAAGATGATCGGAGTTTGTCTTGCTATCCCCGCAAGCCCTTAACTATCAGGTAGTCGGCACCTCTATCATCCTCAACAAGGAATCCATCAATTTCAATGTAGTCAGCACCTCTGTCTTCCTATCCCCGGAAGCCCTCGATTGTAGACAGCAACAATTGGACTCGTATGAAGTGAAACTGCATGAAGAAAAGTTTGAAGAAGTCATTCAAAATTTCGGCACAAAGCATGAGAGTTTATTAGAGAATCTCTCTCTCTCTTGAAATCACTTCTGAAAGTTCTGAGCTTAAAAAATTCCAAAAGTCCTGAAGACATTCAAATGAGATCCTATTTATAGTCATAGCTCCAATGGTTGGCTACCTCCTCCAACAGTCATATTTTCAGTGAAATTCGGAGGGACCTGTACACATTTCACTCAAACATTGGATAGATGATAACTAAAAGCACGACATTGTTTTATAACAAAACAAGTGTAATCATAACTAAAATTTGATATTCGGGTTGTAAGTAAATGAATGTTCATAGTCTAAACAAAAATTGATTCTGGAGTCTCTAATAGAAGGATATTCGGATTCTATTTTCTAGGAATTCGGAACCTGAATTCTATAGAATTCTGGAGTCTGAATTTCAAGGCAATTCAGAATCGGGATTCATAAGTATTCGAAACCTGAACTTATAAAGTTCAGAGTCAGAGTTCATGAGAATTCAGAGTCAGAACTCATAAGAGTTTGGTGTCTGAATTTAGAAACCTCAAAGTAAGAACACAGAGAAGTTCATATCTAGAATTCGTATTCCGAATTAGGAGTCAGAACTCAGAAGAGTTCGTATATAGAATTATGATTTTGAATTTGGTGTCAGAACTCAGGAGAGTGCGTAACCAGAATTATGATTCAGAATTTAGAGTCAGAACTCTGATGAGTTCATATCCAGAATTCATATTTAGAATTCAGACTCAAAACTCAGAAGAGTTCATAACCAGAATTTTGATTCAGAATTAAGAGTCAGAACTCTAAAGAGTTCGTAAACAATTATGATAATTAGGGTCCTAAAATAGATTTCTTCTTATCTAGGTAATTATAAGATTCTGAGGTTTTGGTTACAATCAGAATTCTACACTTTGAAAAATTATTAGATGAACAATAAAAACATGGTAAGGATAAATTTTCTTGGGGAAGGAAATTTTTCCTTATAGAAGTAAAACATATGGTAAAAAAGATATTTTCCTTAAGATAAGGTGTTTGTGATTTTCAAACAAGAAAGAACGGTCAAGTCATATGGAAACCATATTGTCTTAACAATCTCCCCCAAGTATGAAGTAATGTAAAAGTCCTAAGGAAATTTTTTTTAACTCAACAATCTCTCCCTTTTTAAAAAGCACAAACATCCTTACGAAAAAGAATATATGGACTTTGAAAATACTTTACTAAACTATGCAAATAAAAATTTCTCCCTTTATTCATGGACAATGGTAAATATGAATGACTCCCCCTTAGGCTATGGAACACTATGGATCATATTCTAGATTTATGGAAAGAGAAATTTTTTTTTAATATGGAATTCTTCATAATGAGAACTCCCCTTAGATAAACTCCCCCTTACTTAGGGATATTTCTTCATTACATAGAATTCTTTTTCCTTCTCCCCCTTAGAATTATTTTTTCATCTCCCCCTTTGTGATTTTCATAATGATTTTGAGGGAATGGAAAAAATATGGTACCTGAAATATTAGTACAAACATCCAAACAAAACAAGAAACCACAAAATTCAATAAGATTGGAAGAATTTATACAAGGAAAAATAGATACAACAAAATATTAGATTTGGATATATTTTTCTTCTTTTACCATTGGTATCATCTTCTTCACAATGGTTTTCATCTTCTTGAATTACTTTTGATATCCCTCATATTTCTTCTCTAGAGCTTTGATTCTCTCTTCCTGAGACTTAAGAACTTATTCTTGAGCTTCCAGCAACTCATCTTGCTTCACAAGTTTCTCTTAAAACTCAATCCATAGATCCCTCTCTTTTTTCCAAATTTGGACAACATAATTCATCTTCCCATTGGGATCTTTGACATCCTGGATCTGCGAAATTTGTTCAAGATTTATCTTTTCCATAAAGCTATTTGTATGATACTTGATTTTGGTGTCTTCGACATCAAAATATTCCTTGAAATATTCTTTAAATTGATCAAGCTCACTCATTTCTTATACTGACCTCTTTGAGCCGCTGGCTATCTTCGTACATGACTTACTGTGAGCTTCATAGCCTATGAGGAATGTTTTGAAATTTGATTCCATCTTGACACACTTTTCCTTCACCATAGACACCAAAACCAATTTCTGATTAAGAGAATTTTGATTCATCTAGTATCTAGAGTCTGTGCTGGAAAAAGTCAGAATGGACTCGACAAGCTTCCTCAAGGATTGTTCAAAAAAACATGACCTAGTGAAGATGATTTAGAATCTGAGACTTTACATTGTGAGGCTTGTTTTTCTATCTCAACAAGTTTTCTCTTTGAAGTTCCACCAACTTAATTTTTCTTCTCTATTGATTTTCTAGAATTATCAACAAACACTTGATTACCTATATCAGTTTTTGGTACAACTTCCTCATCAAGGGATTCATGCCCGCTATCAGATAGCTACACAACTCTATCTTCATCTACTTTTCTCTCTGATATCTAGCTTCAACATCCTCTAGATGAATAAAATCATGATTTAGACATACTTCTTCAAACAATTTATCAACTTATTATTCACCTTTCTCTTCACCCTTCTCTTCATCTTTCTCTAGAGTAAGAATCTTAGAGGAATCTGCATCAGAAGATCATAGTGACAATTTTTTGGATGAGGTTCCCTTGTCATGATAATCTTCAACTTTATTTATAAGATCATTTTTGTTACCACTTCCTTCTTCATATTCTTCTTCTTCCACCTCTTACACTTCTTCCACTTCTTCAATAAGTTTTTCTTTATCTTTTTCCTGAGTGACGAAATTCTTCCATAGAGTCCCATGTAAAGGCTCTGTGAAGAAAGATTATGGCCCGAGAATATTTTCTAATGCTACTTTAGTAGCCTTCAAGAGTGATTGCACAATCTTCTCCTCAGACAATTTCTTCTTAAGTTTCTTCTCTTTATCTTGCATGTCAATCTCTTCAGCAGTTGATTCTTTCAAGACCTTAGCCTCAGCATGATCCAAACCGAACTGTGGCTCCCCTATTTTTTTTTCTTCTTATCCTCCGTCTATTTTTCTACAACCTCATTTGGGTAGGATTTATGCTTCTTTGGTTTAAGAGGTGTTGATTGGACTTCCTTATATTTAGGAGTTTTTTCTTCTACTTCATTCTATTTCTCCCAAAATGTCTTTCTTTTCGTTCTTTTCTCTTGATCATAGGACAATCGGGTCTTATGTGTCCAAATATCTTGCATTCATAGCATGTGAATTTCGAATCATTCTTGTCTTTCCATTCCATTTTCTTATATCTAGAATGAAAGTTCCTCTGTCCAGCTATCTTGTTCATCTTTCAAGCAAGAATTGCTAATTCATTTTCTGAGGATTCAGTTTCACTAGATTCGGGATGGATAACAACATTCTTATATTTGGATATAGTAACTCACTCATGATTATTAGATTTTATATGATTATAAGTTGTTGTAAAAACAACACAATCATTTCCATTCTTCTTCTTTATATTATCAGTATCTCTCTTCTTCTAGGATTCATGTTGAAAAAGAGTTCCAAAGAGCTCATCTAAGGAAATCAGAGTAACCTTTTTGTTCTCCTCAATACCAGTACATTTATATTTCCATTCATTCAATATGATGTCAATGATCATATCAACAAGAGCTTCATTATCTAATCCTTTCTCACCCATTGATTGTAAGGTATTCACAATAATAATGAATCTTTGTTGCACCTTATATATGGTTTCTCCATAATGAAAGCAGAAACCATGATATTCAGCTCTAAGCATGGCTCTTTTTATTTCAATTACATTTAAAGTTCTAAAGTGAGTAACATCAAGTTTCTTCCAAATAGAATTTGCTGCATCACAAGATGAAATTTGGCTATATATGTTTCTAGTCATGGAGCAAAGAAAAGTATTGTGTACCTTATAATTCAGTTGATATTCATGCTTTTCTAGATTGGTAATGGTACCAACTTCTTTGTCAGGGATTTATTATCCTCCAGTAATCATAAAAAAAATATCAACTCCAATGTTGATAATGAATGTCTTAATGCAATCTCTCCCATATTCATAGTCATTTCCATCAAATATAGGTGGTCTTGTTGGATTGAAATTGTCTATGGAACCAACATTGATTCCTAACATCATTAAGAAAAATCATTCCACAAAAACTTGTTAATAGTAAATGTTCATAAACAATGAAAATATTCCTAAGCAAGATTAAAATATAGAACAGGGGTATCTCTAAGAAATGATGAATCTGAACTATACGAGTTCGAAAAAGTGATTCTTAAAAAGTAGGAATCCATAAAATCCAATTCCGAATATTCTATTCCAAAAGTAAGAAGAAGAAGAAAGTCTTCTGAATCTAATCGTGAGATTAATTCATGTTGAACCAATCCCCTGATACCAATTGTTAAGATGTTATGTGAATATGATATACTCTATAATACCAAATTTATAATTGAATATGTAAAGATGATATTCTAAAATAAAAGAGGGGGTGTGAATTGTATAATTTAAAAATTCCTAAGGAAATTTTTCATAAAAAAAATTCACAACACCTCTGTGTTCTAATACCTTGCTTGATTCCAGAAAAGTAATTCTAGAAATAAAACTTAACATAAGTTTTCAATAACGAAGATTCTACCTTAATGATTATAGAATCTAACTAAATCAGAGTACAAGTATAAGGAAGTATAATATAGTTATACATTCCTCAACAATACAAATGTGGAAGAAAACTTGTAACAAAGAAACTAACTGGTAGTGAATTTTTTAACCCATAAATAATGGTATCCAACAACCTTGGATAAAGGTCCCTTGATTTATACTTTCAAGAAAGTTTGTCTTACCCATACCAGGGTAAGACCTAGATACGAAGATCAGAGACTGTCTAGCTATCCCTGTAAGCCCGCAACTATCAGGTATTTGACAACTCTGTCTTCCTCAGCAAGGAAGCCCTCAACTTCAATGTAATCGGTACCTCTATCTTCCTATCCCCGGAAGCCCTCGATTGTACACAAAAACAATTAGAGTGGCACTAAGAAAAACTTCATGAAGTAAAGTTTGAACAAGCCGTTCAAACTTTCTGCACAAAGCCTTAGAGTTTATAAGAGCCTCTCTCTCTAGAAATCACTTCTGAAAGTTCTGAGGTTCTAAAATTCCAAAAGTCCTGAACTCCTTCAAATGAGCTCCTATTTATAGGCATAGCTCCAACTGTTGACTCCCTCCTCCATCGGTCATATTTTCCTTGAATTTCGGAGGGTCATGTACATGTATCACTCAAATAATGGTTAGTTGATAACTGAAAGCACGACATCATTTTATAACAAAGCAAGTGTAAGCATAGCTAAAATCTAATATTCAGAAAATAAGTAAATTAATGTTCAGAGCCTATAGAAAAACGGAATTGGGAGTCTATAATACAAGGATATTCAGATTCTCTTTTCTATGAATTCGGAACATGAATTCTATAGAATTCCGGAGTCTGAATTTCAAGGAAATTCGGAATCTAGATTCATAAGTTTTCAGAACATGAACATAAAAAATTTGGAGATAGAGTTCCATAGAATTTGTATTCAGAACTCATAAGAGTTTGGAGTCTGAATTTAGAGAACTCAGTGTCAAAACTCAGAGAAGTTCGTATCCAGAATTTGTATTCAGAATTCTGATTCAGAAATGAGAAGAGTTCGTAACCAGAATTATGATTTAGAATTTAGTTTCAGAACACAGAAGAGTTCTTAACCAGAATTATGATTTAGAATTCAGAGTCAGAACTCTGAAGAGTTCGTATCCAGAATTCATATTCAGAATTCGGAGTCAGAACTCAGAAGAGTTCGTAACCAGAATTCAGATTTAGAATGAGTCATAACTCTGAAGAGTTTGTAACCATAATTCTATGAATTCATATCCTAAAACAGAATGCTTCTCATATAGGTAATTATATGATTCCAATGTTTTGGATAGAATATGAATATTACACTTATAAAAATTATGATATGAGTAATGAAAACATGGTAAGGATAAATTTCCATTGGGAAGGAAAAACATAGGGTAAAAAGTGATTTTCCTTAAGATAATGTGTTTTTTATTTTCAAAATAAGATCAAATGGTCAAGTCATAAGGAAACCTTATTGTCTTAACAATCTCCCCAAAGTATGAAGAAATGGAAAAGTCATAAGGAAAACCTTATTGACTCAACATATATAATTCTCTTCGCTAATAAATTTTTAATTCCTATTTTTTTATTTCTAATTATTTATTATACTCTCGTTTTCAATATTTAGATATTATTAAAAGGATCAAGGGATCACATATTAAGGAATAAAGAAATCAAGGTAAGATATTATTTTTCCGTCTATCCCTCTCTCTCCCTCAGCCCATTTCAACACTCCTCCATTTATCATTCATTCATTTAATAAAAAGTAATTTAATTTTTTATTATTATTTTATTATTATTATATATTATATATACTACTCTCAGATTATTGATTTATTCTCAAATTTTCCTTATCTCACCTTTGTAAACCCCTTTCATAAATTCATTAATTATAAGATTATTATTCTATTACTATATCAAATTTCAACCACATTATCATTGTTTAATACCTATTTCAATTACTATTAATTAGTGTTATTATAGAGATATAAAATTTCTAAATGGTTAGATCTTTTACAAATACGTCTTCAATATATATTTTGTTCATACATTACCATAACATTTCTGATTACTCTTTGTATGTGGAAATAAGTAAACATTTAGAATCTAGGATTACTGGTATGTAATATTATCCTTAATGTATTTTGTTTCACAAATTTCAATTGTATATATGTGTTATATTGTCATGATTTTATAAGGGTTTATTTATCACATCCTTGATATGCCACTATTGAAAACCCTTTCAAAAAATCACCCAGTCATAAATTTGATTTATTGTAATAACTTTGATTATGAATAAAATTTTATCCTTTAAAATTCCAGGGAATTTTCCGTAAACAAAAACCATTAAATTATCTTTTTAAATGATTATAAAAAATTTAATCCATTTAATCTATATGGGTAATCATTGTAGGATATTCATTTCTATTATGATCGTAGTCTATTTAATCCCAAAATTATTCATATTAGATACCCGTAATAATTGTTCCATTATTCATATATTTATCTTATTATTTCCTTGATTGGGGAGTATATATCCAAAAAATCCACCTTCAATAATGTTTTAAACCAAAATAATGTTATCATGTTAGTGAAATTTTATGAACCTATATTTCTCGTATAATGGATTTTAAGTGAATGTTATATAACAACTGGGATATAAAATTATAATACTCGCTAACACATTAGTAGTGCTCATGATAAAATTAATATATATTTACGAGATTTTTATTACCCTTTTATGATTTATTATATCTTTTCTTGGGACAGATGCTTATTATCAATTAATTACAAGTTATTTCATGATTATTTTTTTATTTATACATATATTTTATAATTATTAACCATAATTGAATATCTAAACCCAATTAAATGTTTAATATGTCTCATGAAATATATTAATTTACCGTTTTTTATTTATGATTATGATGCATCACATTCAAAACTATATTCCTATAGTTTAATGTACATTTTGATATCATTAGAATATTCCTTAGGTATCCATTATGAAAAAACATTTATCATTTAATTTAAATTTGATTATAACCCTCTCTTATTCGATGAAATCAATTAACTATTGAAAGGTAATAACAAGGTGTAAGAGGTTGGAGGCTTGTGAATGCATTTAGGATCATGTATAAAAATATGTTTTACCAAAATATTGCATTATTTTTTATCATATATGAACCCATTAATACACCAAACAATTATTTTTTTAATTTTAAATAAATATAGTAAAACATTATATAATATAATCAAAAAATGTTATTATAGCATAGGATGGGAGATTCCAGTTCAAAGGAATTATACAAGGAAGTCATCAATAGTTCATTAACATTACAGGAAATTTTAGTATGTCTTTCTTATGAACCAAAAGAATAAATCCTTCAAAATTTTCAAATAATTTACAAATTATGTATATAATAAAATAGTAAAAAGTATTGAAAATCATTGATTGAATATAAAATTTATATACTTATACCAAGAATTTTATGATTATATGAAGGAGTGTAATGGAGTATTAAAAATACATTTATCTTGGAACACTATATGTAAATTCTTTTTTCAAAAGTATGAAATAAATATAATTGGAAATAAGTTGACTAGAGAATTTTCTCACTAACATTTTTTTTGGATAATACTTTAAGGAAAGGTTTTATATGGTATTTTCAATTCAATATTGAGATAAAATTGTCATATCAGATACAGAATAGTAAGAGTATAAAACTATATTTTCTAAGGTTTTAGATTTTTATAGAATATGTTATCATATATTATTTACATAATGTTATGGGACAAATATGAAAATTAAATATTTATTATTTATCCAAAAAAATGAGATGTGGACCCTTTAAGAACAAATTGTTCTTTAGTAGATATGTAATATTATTTGGAATGATTTTTTTAGAATAAATATTGAGGGAAAAAATAAATATTCGTGAAATTACATACAAACTATGGCATATAATTCTTGAGATATATGGGATTGTTTAACAAATTTAAATATAAAGAAATAAATACATAAATTAACCAGGAAGATCATGTAGAATTTATAATACTCCCAATAAGTATAGATATATCATGTTTAATGGTCAGAAAATTGTTCTTATCAATGAAGAGTCTACAATTCACAAAGAGTTCATTATAGTTAAAAATTGAAGAAATAATTGAGATTGATGGTGGATGATATGGAATTCATGTACACCAAAAAACATAAAATTTGGTTCCTAACCTTATAGTTTAATTATCATAGGTTGGAAGGGTTTCTTCATTAATAAATCATAAATAAGAGTTAATGTTTTAACCATTAAATCATAATTTGTTATCGAATTTCCACATAAATTCTTAGGATTTATTATCCAAATACCATCTTTTGGATACAAATGAAAAACATATGAAAATTTATTTGTTGAATATTGATTTAGACGATTTTTAAATAAATGAATTTTTATCAAAACATTAGAAGGTTGAGATGAAGATTATGGGTTATAATATATCAAAATATATATTGTAAAAACATTAAGAATAATAATATGTTAATAAAATGATTAAGAAGACTCTATTATACATTCTTTAAAATTTTATTTAATAATTATGAATGATGATGAATGAAAATATTGTGGATTTTTTTTGAAAATTGGACATGATCATGATTACTATATGAGAATATTGGGAAATTATTAAGGATTTAGTTTTATCAAAAAATAATTAAAAAATTTTCATTAACGGTATGATTCAAATATCTCGTCTTTTGAAGACTAGAATTTGGATAATTTCACAATTGATTAACTTCATGGAATAATAATATAATATGAAATGTTAAAAGTGAAATCATTGAAATAGAATATAAATTTTGTGATAGTGACTAAATTCAATGTTTTTAAGGGTTTTTAAGTTCAAAAAAAATATAGAAACAATTCAAGAGGATTCAGAAGACAAATTTTAAACTTTTAACTAATTTTTTTACCTCACATGTAAAAGAATTATTAGAAGGGAAAGTAAAATTATAATATTTAATTTTATATTTAATGGTTTTATATAAGGGAATCTGGACTCAATTTTTTAATTCATTTAAGAAAAATCTTGCTACTAATGGTAATGAAGAACTTTCAAAAAGGTTATTCAAGAAGAAAGAAAAAAAATGTTTCACAATATAAAAATGAAAACAAACCTCCAAAAAGATGGCCATGATTATTTCCAGACAAAATATGAGAAAATTATCATTAATGTAAGATAATATATAATGTGGGGAAGATATTGAAATTGGTAAATAAATATCAAAATATGAATGTGAGAAAAACCTTATAGATCAGGAAAACAAAGGGGAAAGTTATTATATCTATAGTGATAGTTGGAAATAATGAAGAAGATACTAATTAAGAATACATCTTAAGAATTAATCTCAAAATGTACATTAAAAGGATTACTAAATTAGATAATTATAATTCCTCTTAATTGAAATATAAATTTTCAAATGAATTTGTGAATAAATTTACTAATTTTGAAGAGGTTATTTTAAAGGTAATTGAGATTTACAATTCCTTTTTTCCTAGAAAAATAATCTAGAAAATTACTGTACATTTTGGTTTTTGAGAAACAAATAATAAGTTCAACCTATTCATTATAATTATTAAATTCCAAAATATGAATGAAAAATTCATATTTCACTATGATAAATTCCTTAAGGTATTGGGGGAAGATTACAATTTCATGAGAAAAAATATATGGAATCAAAGAATTTATAATATTGAGTAAACCAAATAAGGACACATAACATGGGCATAAAAGACATGAATATGTTGAAGTATAGTCTGTCAATTTAGTTTATTAACTTAATATTTAGTTTTCTCCCTACAATAAAAATACAAATTAATATTTCATTAGAAATATTTGAAGAAAATTTTATAATGTGGTACAAAAGTGAGATAGGATTATGAATATATACCACATCCAAGAGTAATGATAGGATTATCTCCTATATATTTTTATGTGAAGTAGAATACCATAATATTACTTAAAATGTTTACATATAATAGTAACACCTTTTGATGTATTACATGTTCTATGAGGTTTTTTTCAATGTCGTTGTTATTGTTGTGGAGTATTGATTCAAAAATACTATATATTTTTCTATAAAATTTCTATTAACATGAAAATTATTATTGATAAATTAATTGGGTATAATCCAAAATATTGATTATGAAAGTGAAACCATAATAAGTGCAATGAACAATCATGGTTAAAAATAAATTTTGGCAGCTTGGTGAAACGTAGAAGAAGTGTAACTCACAAGTTATTTCATCGGATGAGTGTCTAATAACTATACTAGTATAACTAAAAAATCAAAAGTCCTTATTTTTTATAGAAAATGTGTGATTATAAGAAGTGGGTAATGGTAGATGGAATGGATTGTAAATATGAAATAAAAAAACATGGACACTTGATTAGTTTTTCTCATTTTCCATGAAAGGTGAAAAAAATATTCTTAAAATTATTGATAATTATGTTAGAGGTGATATAAAATCCTATAATTATTTATTGCAAAGATTAGAGGTTTTCAGGTTGAATATATTTTCAAGAAGAACCTCAAATAAAAAAATAATTTTTCTATAAATAGTTGAAGAATAAAATGTTGAGTGCTTATAAATTATAATACAATAGTAATAATGGCATATTTTGAAATAAAATTTTCATTATCAAGATATTAAGACATGGTTTTATATCATCCACGTGGAACTTTTTTTTAAATATCATTGATGTAAGATATGATCGTAAATTATAGTAAATTAGCATGAAATATGGGAACACACATTATTTAGAAAGGCTTGGACAACTTAGCTGAATGAAACTGAAAATAGTTTTTATATAATTTTTTATAAAATGTTCTAAACTATTTATGTGTAATAAGTTTTTAATTAAATAAATTAAAAAAATTAGAATACAGTAATCTTAATCCATAAGAGAGTTTAAATCATATCTAAAAGATAACTCGTGCTCATAAAATTTTATTTGGGTCCAAGTGAGTAGAAAGTAAAAAAAATTGGGTAATTATTTTATAAAGATTATTTAGAAATTAACTTATATAATATATACTGACATAATATTGGGTAAACAAAAATTCATGAAAATTTAAAAGAGCTACTAAAGTATGGATGTAAATTAAATCTTCTATTGTATTAATAGGTATTAAATTGATGTTATAATGATGTACATGAACTTGGGGTTTTTGAAATACCATATAGAATATGGAATTTTGTTATGAGATTATCTCTATATACAAATCACAATAAAGATTAGTTTTTTAATGAAATTATAGAATCATTGGAGATATGTAGAAGACCATGATAACTTAGAATTACACACAACATTATTTTTTATAGATGTTACATAGATATCAATTCACGTTAAAAATTGTTTCCACTAGATACCCAAATTTGACATGATTCTTTAATAAATTTGGTATATTGATAATATAAATTTTCCACAATATTTTAATCATAAGTTCGTACATTATCAAACTGAAGGGTAGGAATAATAATAAAATCAATGAGTAGGTGGATGTTCGTAAATTCTTAGATTACACACTAAAATGGTGGGGTTATCAATTATTAAATAAAAATATGGGAATACTTTTTAATAGTTTTTTCATCAAGTTCCTATAATATACAATTTAATTTAGAAAAAAACATTATATTAATGAAATAATTAATGGGACACCTATTGAAATTTATAAACATAAAATTGAACATTTTGAAATGGTGTTGGTATGGGCCCTAATTAAATTTATTATTTTAAAATAGATAAATATGATTTAAAAATCATAGATATAATTATTCAAGGATTATAAATCTTTTATATCTTGAAAATATAAATGGTGATAATGATAAAACTGTGTTTACTTGAATATCCCTGGTATTAAGAAGTCACACTAACTTGTTTTCCTATGTTAGTCCAAAACATATTGAGTACGCTTCTAAGTATGGAGATTAGTTTAAAGAAATTAATAATGATACAAATCAAATTAAAATTAAAAAACATGGGAACCTGTACAGAGTTCTAAGGAAAATAATTTAATTTTTATAAAGTGTATTTTTTATTTATACTCAATAAAAAATTTGAGGATGCTAAAAATATAGAGTATATCATTTGAAATATGTACTCTCAAGTTTTCGGAATAAATATTTTCGAGAATATTCCTCCCATATAGTAAATAAATACCATATTAATACCTATTTCTACAGTTTCCTAAGGAAAATAAACTATTTTTAAAAAGCATGTAATGTTTTTATTTATTAATGGAGATATTTAAGAGGAAGACTATACAGAGTATAACAATGGTTTTTCTTTTTTATGATAATGGAAAAAAATCATATTTAATATGAAAATATACTTGTTTAATAAATACTTGTACATTGATATTTAAACCTGATACATGCCTAGTGAGGATGAACATATGGAAGGTAAAGGTGCATATTAAAATGCATCTAAATGGAGATTACAATACATCAGTCATTGAAATTATATACATCATTGATATATTATTTAGTTTAAATGTATTTTAAGTGTATAAATATATTTATACTCAAATAATGAATATTTTTTACATGTATATACTCAGGGAAGTGAAAATTATCTTGGGGTTTCAAATAACATATTCTACAAGAATGGTATTTTTCTAACAAGTAAATTATGCTCACGAGATTCTAAAAAGTTTTGGAATAAATAATTAAAATGATTTATAAATATATATCACAGAAAATAAAAACATTACCAATTATGGTAAATAAAAATCAATAAATCACGGTATTATGGGAGGATAATTAGAAGCATACCATTTTCGAAAAACTTATTGGGATGCCTTTGTCTTTGTAGTGGATTTATGTATGAGGTTCCAAAAAAACAAGGGGATATCATTTTATAATAGTTAATATATTTACCTAGTATTTTAATTGAATACTTGAATATGGATACACTAATATATATTTAATAAAAAAATATTTATCATTGTAATTCCACTCCTAATTGTGTAATTTTCCTTGGAGGATGGTTTGTGGCAGGGCATTGTATGAATAAATTATTAATCACTTTGATCATGATCGAGCCCAATAAAATAGTAGTGGATAAAAAAATTATAAGTAAATTCTCCTAAACATTTTATAATCTATATATTTAAGTCAATAATTCATTCTCTTACATTTGAGTAACTTTGCAGGTTTTTATTTTTAGAGAATTAATCCAAAAATAATACATAATGAAACCATAAATTAGAAATTGTCCACTTCTTACCAATATCCATTTCTTCCACTATATAAAACATTGAAAATAGAGAGATATTTCAGTTTATTATAAAAAATATTGAAATTAAACTTGACCTCTTCCTTTTTCTTACCCATAATTAAATCTGGCGAGTTACATTTTAAAAATATTTGATGAGATGAAAAATATAAGCATGAGATATAAAAAGAAAGAAAACCATTATTACAGCTAAAAAATTAAAACCAATGGAAAATTTACCCTTAAATTAAAATTAATTTTATAATATTAAATTAAAAATTTGTACATAGAAACACACAAACGTTTTTTCTAATTAAGCCGTTAAAAACCCATATCATGCAATTGAAAACAATTTTTGGTAATTTATAGTATCACATTAATAACCCATTTTAAAACTATGTTATATGTAACTAGATAAAAGATAGATACATAATAGGATAAATTTTTTAACTCCATTTTTAAATCATATTAATTCAATGAACCTTACCAAATGCATTTGAGAACTATTCGAGTGCACCCGTTATATAAGCATTAATAGGGTTACCTAATACTATCGGGTTCTAACCATTGTATAAGATGTAATGGGCTCTCCTAGTGTAATATATGTGAACTTGTTTCTCTTGTATAACACTCAAGTAATATATCATGAATAAAATAAATAAATTTTCAATTTTCAATCATAAAACATTTGAAAAACTATAATGAACTCATAAGAATATCACTTTTTCATATCAAACAATAATTTTCTTTTAAAAATTCGTTTTAAATATAAAAAAAATCAAAAAGGGAAAATATATTTTTTCATATAATACATGGAATATTTCAATGGAAGAGAGAAATAAAATATGGTCACAATGGTGTAAAGTATCATTGTTTTTGTAAAAATTAAAATAGAACATTTCATTTTCATTTTTCAATATGTTCTGTAAAAAACATGTAAAAATATTCTTATTAAAAAACATTTAAATAATGTTAAAGTGAAATAAAATGTAGTTTATAAATTTTTTATTATATATATAAACTTTCATATAATTATTTAGAAAACCATGTACATGGATGAGAAATAGTTGTATGGGAAAACATTAAAGTGTGATTTTTTAAAAGTCCCTTATCCCTGAGGAAACACTTGAAAGATCCATGTTATAATAACATTAAAATACAATTTATTACATAAAAATAGATAATTTGAAGATATTAAATGTTAATGGGACTATATGTACACATTATAAAAGAATAAATGTGTATATCATCAAAATATACCTCAATGAATAGAAATTGATATGATGTCCCTTACCATGAGTCTTACTTGTCACATGTGTAATTATATTTTTAAATAATAAATTTATGTAAATTAAGTAATTTATTTTGAACCTTATTCATGTTTTTATTAATTTTATTTAACTTATTACAATGTTATATACAATTAGTTAATCAATAAATTTTATGTTGGATGTTTTCACTATATTTTTCTTATGTATCAACAATGACTTTGGTAGATTGACTATGGTAAAAGTGTTCATTATTTAAACATATAAAAAACAATAATCATGAAATATATATCATATTTATAGATAAATTATAGTTTTAATGCCAATCATGTATTATTTTTTATGAAAAAATGTGAATGTTACAATCATAGAGACGGTAGGTCAAATGTACGCAAGAGTATCATCTCCATTTTTCAATGATCATTATGGAAAGATGGTAAGTAATATTTTAACTTTTGGAAACAATAATAATATCCCGTATACCATATTATTTCCATAAACATACATATATATATCATCTATGTGGTGTGGTAATGAAAATAGAGTCTCATCCCTTTGTTAAAGTTATAGCCCATACATACGTGAACAACCTTGTCATTTTTCCCTAAGTGAAAAGTTGAAAAATAAATTGACCTATTATAGTTTTTAATGATAAATATGTAATTAAATTCATTATTATGTCATTTATATCACATATATTTACTATATTAACCCTTATTACCTTATATACAAAGCATTTGTGAAAACGAATCACATCACTTCATGAGGTTGTAGTCCACCAGAGACTTGAATGACATTCTCTTATCCCCTATTGAATGTAATGTAAAAATGTTTTATATTATATAGTGACTCTATGGGTTTAATTATGATATAAATATAAAATATATGTATATATATACTTTATATCCATCATCATTCCCAAACATAAGAGATTGTAATGGAAAAATGAATGGCATCAGTTCGCAAGGTGGTAGTCCAATATACACACGAGTAATGATTTTGTAATAAACCTGATGCAAGGGGATAAGGATTTAAGTTATTCCATTAAAATATCAAAATATAATTATATTTAATATAATAGGTTATTTTATAATCATGTTTTAAGATGAATTTAATGGGGAGTGGAAGAAATAAAATAAAAATTCTTCATGAAAAACATTACCTCTTCTTTGGGTTACTTATTTTGGTTTTCACGAAAGGCTTTCCTTAGATGGATTTATGACCGAAATAAGGCATCTAGGAATATATAATGTAATTATACAAGTTGTGTTTTCTGATAATTTCCTAACCAATTGGTTTTAAATGTGTTAAGAGAGGAGCAGAGTGGGTGGACATTTTTAAGTGAGTTGAGTGGTACGCTTGTAATGTTTGGAAAAACTAAATTCTAAAAACATTTTTCATGGAAAAAGTCTCCAATAATAAATAATTATAGATAATATAAACAATAAGGTTAAAATTCATCCATGATATACATTTTATACAATTTTTTATGAAATTTTATCTATTATCTTTTTAGTTTAACCTTTGGTAAATCCATTTTTACCTTTACCGTGGTAATTAATATTTACTATTTTCACTATTCAATATGTTCAAAAACAATTCAGATTATTAAAAAATATAAATTATTATGATTCCAAATATTTAATATATTTTATGAAATTATATTTGTATAAGTGTAAATATTAAATTTAAGACAAATCTAGAAGATGTGATGAAAAAGAGGGTTTTTAATAAGGGTATTTTTTGTGAAAATGTTGATTCTATATTAACAACACGAATAATATTAATAATTTTATGAAAATAAATTATTATATACTTATATATAATATATATTTAATTTAAAATAAATCCCAATTATGTATTATTTTAAATTTTTTAAATGAAAAAAAATTATGCTTTTTAAAAGAGTTTTAGATAAATTTGTTTTTAAACAGAAAAAACAAAATTAAACTGAAGACAAAAATAAGCTGATTGAAAAGTAATTAAGTGTATTAAATATAATGAAATAATATTTATGTCAATTAAAATTATATTCATTAAATTTTTCTAAATTTAAATTATTTATTTTGTTGGAAATAAAATATTTTTTTATAAAAATCATTATTTTTCCCATTCCCTAAAAAATAACATTTTTCTAAAAAATCCCAAGATTTCCCCTTATGTTTATTATGATATTATGAATTAAAAAATTATATTAATATTAAAAAATTCAAAATCTAAAATTTCATAATTAAACTTTTAAATAAATGCCCATTTAGAAAAAACATCAGTTAAAACTATTTCATTTTTGATCTAAAAATAACTTAATATTTTTATAATTAATATAAATATATACATCATATATATAAATATGAAAATAATATTTTATATTATTAAATAGTTTATTACAAAATTTTCCCCTTTTATAAATTTTATCCTCACAATTTTATTCACTTATTGAACAAGTAGGGATATATTTCTCTCATAACATTTTCAGATTACCATGTTGTCTCATTAATAATATGGATTTTCCACAAAACATTAACATGGTGAATCAACATATTCCAAAAAAATATTTTATTGATAGTCAAGAATCATAATATTATCTTTCTTAAAACAAAGGTTCTCTTACAATTGAACTACTTCAAAGATGAAAACATGATATGAATATGGAACAAATTTCATCGACATTTAAACAATAAATATTATGTGTATCTTGGATAAATTCAGACGTAACTCCACATGATAAAAATCACATCAAATTTTATCTAGGATTTTATACTGTCTAGTGAACCATAGAGTTAGATTCGTTATTTTACCAAAACATATAACACCTTTCCATAGAGAAACATTGAGAAAGACATGATCATCGGCCTCAAAAGAAATATGCAACATCCCCCATCTTTGTACACACTCATGTGGCCAAAATGACTTTTTTACTATACCCCAAGCGTGCCTCCCCATTTTCAAGATATTGTAAAATATTATCGAGGTATGAAGTTTAAATTGTGGATATTATACCCCTTTATATTAAGTTTCATAGTAGTATAAAATAAACAATAAAAATGATATAAAACAAAATATAGACATAGAGGAATAAAATAAAAAAAACTGAAAAAATAAAATAAATAAATAATGAAATAATGTTGCAATCTATTGGAATGTGAATAAATATAATGCTAGAATCAATACAAGTAAAAGAATATCAGATTAAAATAATGACTCAAAATTACTCAGTCCCAAACCCCATGTCCGTCCCATTACCAATCTCTTAACCATATGGAATGAAAAAAATAAACAACATGATACTTTTCCCTTATATAAACCTATATCCATGTAAACTGCTCGGGTAGAAAACAACATCCAAAATAGGTTGTTAGTATATCTCATTAGCTCGAACCCACAATATCTAAACTAAACTTTTTGATAAGAAATGTATGCAATAAATCAAACAATATGTTTATTAATTAATTTACCAACTAATAAATTACCACAAAAACCAGTTTCAGCTCAATGTTGTAATATCTTTGAGTTTGTCTTATAACCATGTAAACCACAACTATATAACCATGGTAAAATGGAATACTTCTGTACTACGTCAGAATATATAAAATCATGTCTAAAAACTATTCCAACCACAACCATATAACCATGGTAAAGTTCAACAATCCAGGTAAAATCTTTATAAGCTTTATAGTATCCTAGTCAAATCCCTATAATAATTAGAGCATGGGAATGGGACAAGCATGATATTTATAAGAATTATAGCATGGGTATGGGTCGAGCCTGTTCTATATGATTATTACCGCATATAAGTGTGCATGTTCTAGTGAGAATCCCTCTATATAATCATTTCATCATAGAGCCCACATCTTGTCATAAAACATGACTATCACAGTATCACGTCATATATCACAGTGGTTATTTATGTGAATTATCATTTATCTTTCATATATCACATTCAATTAAATCCTAGTTTATTTACATTTATTAAAATAATAAATAAGAAAAAAATAAGGGATTCTAGATCAATCAATTACCTAAGGTCACATGTCAAACTAAAAAAACTTTAATACATTATCCAAATAAATTATATTCATGGTCTTCTCACCCAAAGCATATCCATAATCCTTGTTAAAATCCAATTAAAAAAGGACACCAAGGAATAATCCCACGATTTATATAATTGATATGGGTTCAAGATACATTTGTGCAATCACAATATTTCCTAAACATAATAATTTCAACCATATGGTTATGATTTAGACCTCTAACTTAACAGAAGAAAAACATAATGCTTCCAAAAGTAAAGTCTCATTAGGAATAAGGCGTGAATGAATTTCAAGAGAAACCTAGATAAAAACAAATCATGATTATACCCAAAAACAAACATTGTTAAAGGATTAAACCTCAATGGTGAGAAGAATAAGGTAGATAATGGAAAAACCTATCCAAAAAGTATTTCTAGGGATTTTTCACCCAAATGGCATGTCTGGGAGGGAAGTTGTCACTCCAAAATTTCCTGGGGGTTTTCCAATGTCAAGAGAAGAATATATGCCTCGAATTAGAATGAAATTTATCTGCCTAAAATACTTTAAAATTTAAGGTCATTGAATTACATATTCTGTAATGTAGTTACACGTCGGGTAATTATTTTTAATGGTATATTCCAAAAAATCCATCACCACAGTTTTATTTTATTAAAACTGTCAAAAAATTATGTGGCTTGTAATCCATTTACTCTGTGTGTAAATGTTCTAAAGGTAATTTTTAACCCATTTTCCCTTTAAAAACCAAACCTCCTTTAAATCTTGTAAACATAGCAAGAACCCATAAAAAACATAACCCCTTTTACCCATAAACCATTAATTCAAACAAGAACGCATCCCTAAAATTTAACTCATTTTCCTTAATAACGTATATTCGTCTCTAAAAAAGACTCAGCCACTATGGAACAAATGAAAAACTCAAATAGATACATACTATGAAAAATATGTGATCATATAAACTCCCAACCATATAGGTGGTCATCCCCGATCTTCTCCAAGAATCACCGTGAGGTCTTAGTGAACAATTCTAGCCACTTTGTTGTCATATTAGACTCCATCTCCCATGTCTCCTCATGAACTCGACCATGCATCCATTGTACTTGAACCAATGGTATAACCCTACCCTGAAGATATTTATCAATACATTCCATGAACCATATCAGATTATCCTCAAAGGAAACATCATCACAAATATAAATGTTTTCTATGTCTTTCACATAGTAAGGGTTTGGACGATATCTTGATAGCTATAACACTTGGAACACATCATTCATGGAATTGTAGTGTTGTGGATTTTATAAATAGTACACCACTAGACTGACCCTTTCCAAAATATCAACCGGCCTAAAAAATATATTTGGATTTCCCTATTTCCTAATATAGAATTTCCCAACCTATGAGACACCCTAATGGAATATGATTACTAACCTCAAATTCCATAGGTTGTCTCTAATAGTTACCATACAAGTTCTAACTAATCTTCATGGTTACCAACCATTTTCTAATCAAAAAATCCTTCTCAGATGTCTCCTACATGAGACTGGTCCCAACGGGTTTTGACTCACCTACCTCCATCCAACAAAGAGGTGAATGGAATAGAATTTCATACAAATCCACAATGGAAACCATTTGGATCGATTCCATGAAGCTAATATTATATGAAAACACTATGAGTGCCATTTTTTCTCCCATGAACGACCAAAATCCAAAACAAATACTCATAGAGTATCCTCTATAACCTGAATTGTCTTCATTGATTGACCATCAGTCTGTTTATGATAGGTTTTGCATAAATGAACCCGAGATCCTAGAGCCTTCTGAAGACCCTATGAGAAAATCGATCTGAAAGAAGGATCTCTATTAGAAATGATACTCCACAGAACACCATGAAACAAAACCAACTATTACATTTAAATAATTACCATTTTATCAAATATTAAGGTTTCCCAGATATGAAATTAGTAGGCTACCTTAGTCAGCCAATCCACAATAACGTATATTATGCCATTCATACAGGTTTTCCTGTGTAGTTTTGTCACAAAATCTATTGTTACATCATCCCATTTCCACTCTATAATGGTAAATTTCTACAATATCCCAACTAGGCTCGACTTCTTGAATTTCACCTATTAAAATGTGAAGAATATAGGAATGAATATATCCAAATCCTTCTTCATTCCAGACATCCAGTACTATATTCAGAGATCATCATACATATAAGGCCCCAGCCTTAAACCTTACTTAATATTGAATTAAATGAATAATTCACATTGAGGATCTTTTCAGGTTTAGAGTTTTAGAGAATTAGAACATAACTATTACATCTCAAAAGATTATAAAGTAGACACTTCTCCTAAGTTTCCTTAATAAAAAAAACTCTTAAAAAGAAACATGTATAGTTCCATGTTTTATATAGCATGACATTCCCTTGATCCCATCCTTGACCTTATTCCACATTAAGTCCCGTGAAAAACATTTCAAAAAAACTTGGGGTGAGCATAAAAAGCTTAGTAAGGGATACACAAAGAATGAAAACTGTTATTTTTCAAACATCAAGTAAACCATGTATACTCTATCAAAGTAATACCTTCACCTTCATGAAGTAGTAAAAACTCTTCACTGAATAAGGTATCATTACTTACCTTTTTGTAAACAAAGTATTACCATAAAACCCATAAAAAGAACACATAACATATATAAAGGTAACATGGGACATAAACATACTTAAGTGGAATAACCATACGGTCGAATTCCACACATATCACTTAATGGAATAGCCATACGTCCAATTTCCATACATACATAATGGAATAGCCATACGGCCAACTTCCATACCCAATGCATTGGATGTTATAACATAACCACCCATCCTGGTATTCACGGCACCACCTGTCATATGGTTTATCACGTAACCACCCGTCAAATGTCCAAGTACCAATATAAAATCATAAAACATAAAACCAATATAAAGGAATGATAACATTTCCAAATTTAAATCACAATATATCATAATAGAATCCTTTATCAAAACCATTTTCAATAGAAAAATACATAAAAGAGTATATGGTATTTATTTTATTTTAAAAACATTACAGCTTGTTGAGGAAGCCAAAGACCAAATAATACTTGCGACGGCGGAAAAGGTAGTTGTCACCGTATACGTTAAAAAAACATTCCTTTTTTTGTTTAGTAAAACGCTTCATAGAAAAATATTCCTTTTTTATAAAAGTAAAAGTCAAAGGGGTTTATACACCGAATAAAATGAAGTTGTGTATAATATGAAATATGCCTCAACGAAAGGAGATTGAGACGAAGTCCCTTACCTCGGGTCCGACTTGACTCGATCGTTCATTAACGTCCGGAATAATAAACTTGAGTTAATTTATACATGATTAAGAACCTTTTTAAAGTTCATTATTCCTTTTATATCACTTATTTCCATGTTATAAACATTATGTAACCATTTAAGTTAATAATGTTTGTTTTGTCGATATTTGGTTCTTAAGTCGAAAGTGGACTTCTTACAATTACATGTTGTTCGTGTGGTCAATGGTTCTTTATATCCAGAATGACATTACTGATTAGGATATCATATATATCATATATATTCAGAATATACAAGTATTTATAATATTACATAATCATTTAGAGGTAAGAAATGAAATTCACCGTTCATGGAGACGGTAAGCCGTACGTACGCATGAACGCTACTTTCATTACTTTGTCATCTTAATGGAATTAAAACTAAATGAGAGGTATGTATATTCTAATTCCAGAATTGTATTCAACATTTAGATATATGATTCATTATATATATCTATTATATACATGTAATTTTAATAGTACATTACATTTGGGGATAAGAAATGATATGCACCGTTCATGGAGACGGTAAGCCGTACGTACACATGAACGCTACTTTCATTTCTATCTCATACTTTAATGGAAAGAAATAATAATTATATAGAGTTATATTATAATTCCAGTAAAACATCATATATAATAACTTTAAATCCATCCTTTACACATCCCACATATGGCATTAACGAATCACATCACTTTGAGGGGGCGGTAGTCCGCACTTCCTTAAACGAAGATATCATGTTTACCCATAATGGAAACCATAAATGTATGCCCAAAATGAAAAATACAGAAGCTTAAGGAAAACATAAACATATTATATATCATATATAAATATAGTGTCATCTTAATGGCAACCTTTTAAGGTGTTAAAAGAATGTTGAACAATCATCGTTTCGGGAGGCAGAAATTCACCATCCACAAAAACAGTATATTCTTTAAACATTAGATGTAGGTGTGTGTAATTGTAGCTTGAATACTTCTTATAACAAAATCCTAGTATATTGAGGATACTGGAGTTGTTACAAAAGAAAATAATAAAAAGAGTTTAGGGGGTTGGAGAAGCAAAATAAAACAAAAGGACTCAAAAGAAGACATTACCTTAAAATTGGGTACCTCCCCTTGGTTTGAGCTCAAAGGCTTCCTTGGGAAGGCTTCTTCCCAAAGTGAGGATTCAAGGAGTAATATAGGGATGTGTAGAGCCAAAATGGGTAGGGGTTGGCCGAGCCAAAGGCTTTGGGTGTGTGGCTAAGGAGTTAGAGGTGGGGGCCTTTTATAAGAGGAGAGGAGGGGCACTCTTGGAAAGTAAAGAAAAGTCACATTATTTTAAAATGGAATTCGGATATAAGAGGTCCCACATTGATTTATTTAAAGTATAAGGTGATAAGGGTTCTAAATACACTCATCCAATAGGTTTTGGAAATGTGTTGGTCTTAGATATTACATTATCTTTCCATTTTATTTAAATCGTTAAATAATGAGGTCATCGCTGCATCATCATGATTTCATAAATAATTTAATTTAATTAAATTCTAAAAATTATAAAAAAAATACTATGATGTATAAAATATTTTTATCTTTCCAATGATTATTTATTGTCAAAAATATGACTTGTATAACCCCATGGAAAAATTGTTTTAGTAAAACATCTCATGTGTGTGTCATTTTTACTTTAACATTAAATAAAAAGTTATTTATGTCATTTCCCAACCAAAGTGGCTCCACGGGGTCCCCAAGTTGACCCATGGCTTGTCTTGGTCTGCCATGACACATCCAATAAGGGTAGGACATGTGTCAAGGTATTTTCATTTTATTATAGTATCATTTTTGCCTTAAATTTCATTAATTACCTCTAATCACGATTAAAAAACTTAACAAGTTACTATTCACCAAAAAAAATATTTTTATCTCATTGAACCACATTTTATTTCATAAGGACAAACATGTATGTCGGATTTTTGAAATTCAAAACACAGAAGTGGTAAAAGTACATTTAAATGAATAATCAGTTTTTATAAGTACCACTTAGTGGTTTCACTATTCTTCAAAAATTTAAGCTTTTCAAAAAAATAACAAAAAATCACCCTAAGCTATATTTGATATTCCGAATTCAAAAATGAAGTCCATTTTACAAAATTCACAACATATATGTTGAATTAATTAATTTAATAATTAATTATCGTTGTCAGAGCAAATAGCGTGTTTTTATGAAACAATAAGTATCGAAAATTGACACTAGTTTAAGTCCGATTTCAACGTGAAATTAATTCCAACGACCACTATTGGATTTAATGGTAAAAATATTTTCTAATTTCACTTTAAAACCAATTAAAAAGATAATCTAATCATATAAATAAATTATATTAAAAAGTGGATTTGAATTAAAATACAACATTTTACACTATTCATTAAAAAATGAACTTTATCGGAAAGATACCAAAAATTTACACAAAGTAAATTTTGATGTCCTGATTCTAAAGAAGAGTTCTATTTGGTCCAATTGAATTTATAATATTGATCAAAACTATATTTAATGACGGTTCTCCATCAAAAGGTGATAAGTGAACCCTTAGTGAAAATTAGGGTATAAATGCCTAAAATTGAATTCTTTCTGTATTTTAAGTCATTATCTTTTATTGGGTAAATGTAAAAACATTTAAAAACATATATAATCATATTTTAGTTATTTCTATCCATTCCTGCCATTACAACGGCTACGTGTTAACTAACACTTAAAATAATATTATTTTATTACTAGTGTGCAACGTAAGTTTTCAAAGAAACTCATCATTGTGTATCGAGTACGCTATCGAACGTAGAAACCCCTTTTAATTAAAATTAATATTTAATTCGTAAATATTAATAAATATAAAAATTATTTATTTTTTATTTACCTATGACGTTACATCCTTTCCCCCTTTTGGGAATTGCGTCCTCTCAATTTTATTCACTTATCAAAATAAGTGGGGGTATTTATCCCTCATGGCATTTTCAGATTCCCAGGTTGCCTCTTCAATCACATGGGTTTTGCAAAAAACATTTACCTGATGAATCACCTTCTTCCGTAACACCTGCTCCCTGTGGTCAAGAATCTGGACTGGTTGTTCTTCATAAGATAGGTTCTCCTCCAGCTAAACTACCTCTGGACTCAAAACATTAGATGGATCTCGCATATACCTCCTTAACATCGAAACATGAAAAACATTGTGTACTAGAGATAAACTGGGAGGTAATGCCACTCTGTATGCAACTGATCCCACTTTCCTTAGAATTTCATATGGTCCATTAAACCTTGGACTCAGCTTTCCTTTCATACCAAATCTCATCACACTTTTCCAAGGAGAAACCATAAGAAAAACATGATCACCTACCTCGAAAGATAGATCCTTCCTCCGGTTATCCGCTTAACTCTTCTGCCTGCTCTGAGCTGTTCTCATGTGCTTCTGAATCAACTGAACTTTTTCTGACATCTCTTCTACCAATTCTGGTCCCATCTGCTTCCATACACCCACTTCTTCCCAAAATGCTGGAGTTCGACACCGCTTCCCATATAATGCCTCAAATGGTTCCATCTATATACTGGAATGAAAGCTGTTATTATAAGAAAACTCAACCAAAGAAAGATGTTGGTCCCAACTTCCCTGATAATCCATCGAACAAGCTCATAGCATATCCTCCAAGGTCTGAAATGTTCGTTCTGACTGCCCATCTGATTGAGGATGAAAAGCTGTACTAAAATTTATTTCAGTACCCAACGACTTCTAAAGGCCTTTCCAAAAGTTAGAAGTAAACCTGGGATCACGGTCAGATACAATGGATAGAGGAACTCCATGTAACCTGACTATCTCTTTAAGATACAAATGGGAAAGTGAATCTAGGGAAAAAGTATCTCGTATAGCAAGGAAATGAGCAGATTTAGTCAAGCGATCAACAATAACCCATATTGCATTATTACCTCGAGATGTCATCGGTAATCCCACAACAAAGTCCATGGATATGTTTTCCCATTTCCACTCTGGCACTGGTAAAGGCTGAAGCATCCCTTTAGCTAACTTCTGCTCTGCTTTAACCTGCTGACAAGTAAAACACTTCACAGTAAAATCAGCAATATCTCTTTTCATTCCATCCCACCAGTAATACTCCCACAGATCTCTTTACATCTTAGTACTTCCAGGATGAACTGAAAACAGGGAACTATGAGCTTCACATAACAACTCATTCTTCAACTGTGAATCACAAGGCACACATAATCTCTTCCCAAGCCTCAAAACACAATCATTATCAGTGTTTAATTCAGGCAACTTACCTTTCTGAACCAGCTCTACCTTTTTCTGCAACTGGCTGTCTTGCTTCTGTGCTTGCTTGATTCTGTCTGATAGAGAATATTTCACTGATACGTGAAACAAAACAAAAGGACTTCATGCACCAACAACTTCTATGCCAAAGTTCATCAAATCAAAAACCAAAGGATCTCGTTCCAAACGTAGCATGGTTAATGAAGCATTACTTTTTCGACTCAAAGCATCGGCCACTTTATTTGCTTTTCCCGGATGGTAGTGAATTGTACAATCATAATCCTTGATTAATTCCAACCATCTCCTATGTCTCATGGTCAATTCATTCTGAGTGAATATATACTTTAAACTTTTGTGATCAGTATATATTTCACACTTTACTCCATACAAATGATTCCTCCAAATTTTTAAAGCAAAAACAACAGCAGCAAATTCCAAATCATCTGTAGGGTAATTTACCTCATGAGTTTTCAACTGACGTGAAGCATAAGCAATTACCTGATCATTCTGCATAAGGACACAGCCAAGTCCATTCAACAAAGCATCACTGTATATATCAAACTCACCATTCCTGGAAGGATGTACCAAAACTGGAGCATTCACCAATCTTCTTTTCAACTCCTGAAAACAATCTTCACATTCTTTCGTCCAGATGAACTTAACACCCTTAGGAGTTAGCTTAGTCATTGGACTAGATAACCGTGAAAAATTTTCATCAAACCTTCGGTAGTAACCTGCCAAACCAAGAAAAATACGGATCTCGGTTACATTTGTGGGTCTTTGCCATTCATAAATAACATTTGTTTTAGCAGGATCAACAATTATGCCATCTTTTGAAACAATGTGACCAAGGAAAGAAATTTTTTTCTACCAAAACTCACACTTGCTGAATTTCCCATACAATTTCATTTCTTTTAAGGTTTACAAAATAACCCTTAAATGACTTTCATTCTCCTCTTTACTTTTATAAAACACCAAAATATCATCAATAAAAACAACCAACATTTTTCACCTGAGTCAACTGAGCCATCACTGCAACAAACTGTTTAGTTTTGATTTTGACCATCTCAAGATACTGATTTGAAAGGTCATTTCCCTCTGTATGCCTTCCTATAAAAGATGTTCTTTTTCCACTATGAAAAACCATTCTTATCACAGAAATACCATAGGTGAAGCAACATGGTAATCTGTAAATGCTATATCATATCAATCATACCATAAATTAACTTATAATTTTACACTTTTCTAACTCCTAAAGTTGTCTAAATCGACCTCTGATACCAACTATAAGGCCCCGGCCTTAAACCTTACTTAATATTGAATTAAATGAATAATTTACATTGAGTATCATTTCAGGTTTAGTGTTTTAGAGAATTATAACATAACTATTACATCTCAAAAGATTTTAAAGTAGACACTTCTACTAAGTTTCCATAATAATAAAAAATCTTAAAAAGAAACATGTCTACTTCCATGTTTTATATAGCATGGCATTCCCTTGATACCATCCATGACCTTATTCCACATTAAGTCCTGTGAAAAAAATTTCAAAAAAACTTGGGGTGAGCATAAAAAGCTCAGTAAGGGATACACAAAGAATGAAAACTGTTAGTTTTTCAAACATCAAGTAAACCATGTATACTCTATCAAAGTAATACCTTCACCTTCATGAAGTAGTAAAAACTCTTCACTGAATAAAGTATCATTACATACATTTTTGTAACCAAAGTTTTACCATAAAACCAATAAAAATAACACATAACATATATAAAGGTAACTTGGTACATAAACATACTTAAGTGGAATAACCATACGGTCGAATTCCACACATATCACTTAATGGAATAGCCATACGTCCAATTTCCATACATACTTAATGGAATAGCCATACGGCCAACTTCCATACCCAATGCATTGGAGGTTATAACATAACCACCCATCCTGGTATTCACGGCACCACCCGTCATATGGTTTATCACGTAACCACCCGTCAAATGTCCAAGTACCAATATAAAATCATAAAACATAAAACCAATATAAAGGAATGATAACATTTCCAAATTTAAATCACAATATATCATAATAGAATCCTTTATCAAAACCATTTTCAATAGAAAAATACATAAAATAGTATATGGTATTTATTTTATTTTAAAAACATTACAGCTTGTTGAGGAAGCCAAAGACCAAATAATACTTGCGGCGGCGGAAAAGGTCGTTGTCACCGTATACGTTAAAAAAACATTCCTTTTTTTCATTTAGTAAAATGATTCGTAGAAAAAGAATCCTTTTGTATAAAAGTAAAAGTCAAAGGATTTTATACACCGTATAAAATAAAGTTGTGTATAAAATGATATATGCCTCAATGAAAGGAGATTGAGACGAAGTCCCTTACCTCAGGTCCGACTTGACTCGATCGTTCTTTAACGTCTTGAATAATAAACTTGAGTTAATTTATACTTGATTAATAACCTTTTTAAAGTTCATTATTCCTTTTATATCACTTATTTCCATGTTATAATCATTATGTAACCATTTAAGTTAATAATGTTTGTTTTGTCGATATTTGGTTCTTAAGTCGAAAGTGGACTTCTTACAATTACATGTTGTTCATGTGGTCAAAGGTTCTTTATATCCAGAATGACATTCCTAATTTGGATATCATATATATCATATATATCCAGAATATACATGTATTTATAATATTACATAATCATTTAGAGGTAAGAAATGAATTGCACCGTTCATGGAGACGGTAAGCCGTACGTACGCATGAACGCTACTTTCATTTCTTTGTCATGTTAATAGAATTAAACCTAAATGAGAGGTATGTATATTTTAATTCCAGAATTGTATTCATCATTTAGATATATCATTCATTATATATATCCATTATATACATGTACTTTTAATAGTACATTACATTTGGGGATAAGAAATGAAATGCACCGTTCATGGAGACGGTAAGCCGTACGTACGCATGAACGCTGCTTTCATTTCTATCTCATACTTTAATGGAAATAAATAATAATGATATAGAGGTATATTATAATTCCAGTATAACATCATATATAATAACTTTAAATCCATCCTTTACACGTCCCACATATGGCATTAACGAATCACATCACTTTGAGGGGGCGGTAGTCCGCACTTCCTTAAATGAAGATATCGTGTTTACCCATAATGGAAACCCTAAAGGTATGACCAAAATGAAAAATACTAAAGCTTTAGGAAAACATAAACATAATATATATCATATATAAATATATGTGTCATCTTAATGGCCACCTTTGAAGGTGTTAAATGAATGTTGAACAATCATCATTTCGGGAAGCAGAAATTCGCCATCCACGGAAACAATATGTTCTTTAACCATTAGATGTAGGTGTGTGTAAGTGTAGCTGGAATCCTTCTTATAAAAAAATCCTAATGTATTGAGGATACTTTAGTTGTTAAAAAAGAAAACAATAATAAGAGTTTTGGGGGATCGAGAAGCAAAATAAAACAAAAGGACTCAAAATAAGACATTACCTTAAAATCGGGTAACTCCCCTTGGTTTGAGCTCAAAGGATTCCTTGGGAAGACTTATGCCCAAAGTGAGGATTCAAGGAGTAAGAAAGGGATGTGGAGAGCCAAAATGGGCAGGGGTTGGCTGAGCCAATGTTTTTGGGAGTGTGGGTAAGGAGGTAGAGGTGGGGGCCTTTTATAAGAGGAGAGGAGGGGCACTCTAGGAAAGTAAAGAAAAGTCACTTTATTTTAAAATGGTATTCGGATTTAAGAGGTCCCACATTGATGTATTTCTAGGATAAGGTGATAAGGGTTCGAAATACACTCATCGAATAGGTTTTAGACATGTGTAGGTCTTAGATATTACATTATCTTTCCATTTTATTTAAATCGTTAAATAATGAGGTCATCGCTGCATCATGATGATGTCATAAATAATTTTATTTATATAATATCTAAAATTTATAAAAAAATACTATGATATAGGAAATCTTTTTATCTTTCTAATTACTATTTATAGTGAAAAATATGACTTGTATAACCCCATGTAAAAATTGTTTTAGTAAAACATCTAATGTGTGTGTCATTTTTACTTTAACATTAAATAAAAAGTTATTTATGTCATTTCCCAACCAAAATAGGCTCCATGGGGTCCCCAAGTTGACCCATGACTTGTCTTGGTCGGCCCTGACACATACAATAAGGGTAGGACATGTGTCAAGGTATTTTCATTTTATTATAATATCATTTTTCCTTAAATTGCACTAATTACCTCTAATCGCGATTAAAAACTTAATAAGTTACTATTCACCAAAAAAATATTTTTATCTCATTGAACCACATTTTACTTGTTAATGACAACCAAGTATGTCAGATTTTTGAAATTCAAAACACAGAAGTGGTAAACATTCATTTAAACGAAAAATCAGTTTTATAAGTACCACTTAGTGGTTTCACTATTCATCAAAAATTGATGTTTTTCAAAAAAATACCAAAAAATCACCCTAAGCTATATTTGATATTCCGAATTCAAAAATGAAGTCCATTTTACAAAATTCACATCATATAAGTTGAATTAATTAATTTAATAATTAATTCCCGCTGTCAGAGCAAATAGCGTGTTTTTATGAAACAATAAGTATCAAAAGATTGACACTAGTTTAAGTCCGATTTCAAAGTGAAATTAATTCCAACAACCACTATTTGATTTAATGGTAAAAATATTTTCTAATTTCACTTTAAAACCAATTCAAATGATAATCTAATCATATAAATAAATTAGATTAAAAAGATGTTTTGAATTAAAATACAACATTTTACACTATTCATTAAAAAAATGAACTTTATCGAAAAGATACCAAAAATTTACACAAAGTAAATTTTGATGTTCTGATTCTAAAGAAGAGTTATATTTGGTCCAATAGAATTTAAAAGATTGATCAAAACTATATTTAATGACGGTTCACCATCAAGAGGTTATAAGTGAACCCTTAGTGAAAATTAGGGTATAAATGCCTAAAATTGAATTCTTTCCGTATTTTAAGCCTTTATCTTTTATTGGGTAACTGAAAAAACATTTAAAAACATATATAATCATATTTTAGTTATTTCTATCCATTCCCTCCAGTACAACGTCTACGTGTTAACTAACATTTAAAATAATATTATTTTATTACTAGTGTGCAACGTAAGTTTTCAAAGAAACTCATCGTTGCGTATCGAGTATGCTATCGAACGTAGAAACCCCTTTTAATTTAAATTAATATTTAATTCATAAATATTAATAAATATTAAAATTATTTATTCTTTATTTACCTGGGATGTTACAATACATCTTTGTCAAACCAGGATGCACCTCCCATCTAGAAGAATGAAAACCCCTCGTCAACTCCTCACATAATCCCATAAGAACCCATACTCTTCCAAGGAAAAAATTTAATTTCCACATCCGAGATACCATCCTGATGGTCTCTCCACACTATATATTTGTCCTCTCAAAACTAATCATTTTGGATTTGACAACTGCTTGATCTTAATCTAGTATAAAATTATGATTTTAATAGATGTTGATGTCAGAGCTTCCCATCCATTAGAATCCTAAACATCCATATGAATGTCTACAAAATAGGCCACTTTATTCCACTCAAATATGATGAGTATTATTTTTTTCTCTAAAATAATAACACAAACCTTGGATAATTTTCTAGAAACAAGGTTACTCTTAGTAGTTGACTACAATAGAGACCCACTAACACTTGGTCTCTCTAACATGGTTTACAAATTCTTTATCATGAAATGTCAGCTCATTTCATTTCTCCTATTAAATATATATCTCATATCACATCTCAATTGAAATGTATATATCACATTAAAGAATAGGTCGTTCCTTATCATGAACATTGAATGGTAATATTACCCTATGTGGCTATTAAGTTGCATGTATTCTCATCTCTCACCATACCAAAACATGAGTATAAATATCAAGAAATTTTTACATCATAAATCAATAACCTTACACAACATGTGAATAAATCAAAATGAAATAACATCAACCATAACAAGAACATATCACAAACAACAATCCCATCCTTGGGCTCTCAAATTTCCCCCATACATGGGTTAGATACCCCTATGCACAAGCTCATTACCATGTCTTGACAAATCATAGTCTCTTATCTACATTTCCAAAATAATAAAGTGGAATAAAATAAAAAACTCTTCTCTGATACCACTTTTTAACACCCCTCAATCCTTCACTCTCTCACATAGAAAAAAAGGGTTGGTTACAAGACCTCGTGTGCACCTCCATATATTCTAGATGTTTCTAAATATTAATGGGGTTTTGAAATGTATATTGGAGAGACTATACCCCTACATATTAAGTGTCATAGATATAGAAAATAAACCATAAAATTATATTAAATCAAAGAATAGACATAGAGGATGATAAAAATAAAAGATAACTAAATAATCCAATATATAATAAGGGAATAATTTAATGATTTATTGGTATTAAACTAAATGTTTGACTAGAAAAAATACAAGTAAAAGACAAGAATACTAAAATAGAGACTCAAAGAAAAACTCAAAATTCTCTTGTCCTGAACCCCAATTTGGTCCTACCTCAAAACTCCAACCCATCCATCAATCTAACAATCAACAACATGGTCCTTTTTCCCTATCCAAACATGCATCCACATAATCTCCATGGTTACCAAAAGGAATCTCAAATAGTGTGTTTGTAAAAATTTATAGGTTGACACCAACATGTCTAAAATAAATAGTCTGATGATAAGTGTATTTAATAGAGAAAAAAGATGAGTATTAATTAATTCAAAAATTTATAAATTGAAACAATAACCTACTTCGGATCCAATATAGAATATATCTGACCATGTCTTATTAACATGACAATGATAACAAAATATCCATTATAAAATAACTTTCTTTGGAACCATGTTATAATATCTCTAAACATGTCTTATAAATATACTAACCAACCCATATAACCATTGTAAAGTAACAACAATCTGGGTAAAATCCAAATAATAATTACATCATCCGGGTCAAAGCCCAATAGTAATTACAATTTTTGATCAGACAGAGCGCACTATCTATATGAATTACAACATGGGACTAGGATGATCCCGATCAATATCAATATTATATTATAAAAGTGTCCATGTTCCATTTCCAATCATGGTATATAATAATTTCTGCATTGAAAAAAAGTTCTGTCAACCATCATGGTTATCATAATATCACATTATATATCTCAAATGTTTATTAGGAAAATTTCCATTTATCGTTCATATAAAACATTTAATTAAATAGAAATTGATTAATAGTTATAATAATAATAAATAAGACAAAACATTGGGATTATATATTAATACATCATTGAAGGCCTCACGTCATGTTAAAGAGACATTAATCTAGAAGCCAACTCAATTATATTCACAGTCTGCTCACGTAATGGGTAGCGATAACATATTTGAGAAATAAATTTAAATCCACGGACTTAAAGGATGAGTACCATAAAATTATGTAATCTATTTAGGTGTATGTTACATTCTTTTAGTCATACTATTGAATAAAAAAGGAAAATTATCAGACCATGGGGTATATATTTAGACCACCGACCTTAACCAGCAGAGAACACAATGCTTCCAATGGAAAACACCCTTAAAGAAGAAGGTACAGATGAATTCCAAGAGAAACCTATATAAAAACTGGTCAACATCAAAAGAAAAAATGAACATGGTCAAATGATTACACTAAAATGGTTGGAAGATGAATGGAGATAGGGAAAACCTAACCGAAAAGGATTAAGAGGGATTACTCAACCAAAAGAGAAAATTTCTAAGGGATGTTGGCACTCCAAAATTATCTGGAGGGTTTCCCAAGGCTGAGAGTTGAAGAGTTGTAATGAATTAGAATGAAATTCATTCACACAACCTATATTAAAATTGTATATCTAGTAATTATATGGTGTTTAATGTAGTTACAAATCGTGTAACACATTTTAATGGGATATGCTAAAAACCCCATCATCTTGGATTAATTTTATTAAGACACTCATATAATTACACAACATTTCATCCATTTATATGGTGTGTAAATTTTCTACAGATTGTTCCTCAGTCCATTTTCTCTTTGAAAAAACCAGACCTCTATTAAATTTTATCAAATTACCCAGAACCCCTGAAACACTTAACCCATTTATACCTAAACACCATTAATTCAAACAAGCATACATACATGAATATTATATTATTTCCACCAAAAACGTCCATCTATGTATGAGCAATACTCATCCACCAAGGCTCAAATGAAAAACTCAAAAATGGGATACATGGAAAAATATGGTGTCATAAAATATATCTTTCCTCTAGTTATCAGCATAATTTTTTTTCATGGTACAAGATATCCTTATATGTTGCTGAATCAGCTACACCTTCTCATTTGTTTCCTATAATAACTCATATCCCATCAATTTTATTTCTCCAAAATCATCCCAAAATCTACTTTATAACCCCAATTTCCATATAATACCTTAAATGGTTCCATCTATATATCAGAATGAAAATAAATTTTGTATGAATAATCAAATAAAGAAATATTCTAATCCTAAAAATCTGGGTAATCCATTGAACAAGAAAAATAATATCTTCCATGGAATTAATTATTTTCTCAGACCATCCTTCTAACATGGGATAAAAAGAAGTATTGAAATATAGTTGAGTGTGAAAAAACTTCTAAATACCCTTCCAAAAAGAATATTATAATATAATATTAGATTATGATATAATGGATTGAAGCACTCTAGTTAAAATTATTAACTCTTTTAGATTCAGTTGATAAATATGATCCCAATACATCGTATCATAAATTTGATTGAAGTGTGTATATTTAATTAATCGACCAAAAAAACCCCAAATTGAATTATTACCACAAATGTATTTGTAAATCCTTTTAGGAAAATGATAGATATATTTTTCCACTTCCACTCTGTCACTGGAAAAGGCTCAATAATTTTATTTGGTAACATCCATTCTTCTCTAACCTACTAAAAAATAAAACATTTCATGATAAAGTCACAAGTATCCCTTTTCATCCCATCCCTCTAGTAATACTCATGAAGTTCTCTTTGCATCTCGTTTATTGCCTGGATTAATGGATAGTGGAGGATGTTGAGATTCAATGAATAAATCATTCCTCAATTGGGAATAATGAGGCATGCATTATCTTATTCTACTTCATAAAACACATTATTAATGAATTTTAAAATTATTAAACGTACCATTATTAATAGATGATAACTTTTCCAACAAAAATTTATCTTACTTATGAGATTGATTAATTTTTTCTAAAAAATATGACTATACTAAACCCTGAAAAAATAGAGTATATTCCTACATCCATAACTTATAGGCCAAAATTTATCAAATCATTTACAAAAGGGTCACATTCCATATACATCATGTTTATTATAGAATTAATTTTTTGATTCAAATAATTAGCCACTTTTTTCTCTTCTAGGATGGTAATAAATAGTACAATCACAATCCTTGAATAGTTCCAACCATCTTCTTTGTCTCATTATCAATTATTTCTATGTGAATATATATTTGAACATTGAGGAACTCTAGCCATCTCTTTTTTCCTTGTTTAGAACATTACGAGAGATTATGTACTTTCGACTCTTATTGTCAGAATATATGGTAAAAATATCCCATATATGGTAGTGTTTCCAGATCTTTACAGAGAAGACTGTTGCTGCTAACTCAAGATCATGGGTCACATAGATCTTCTCAAGTTGTATAAACTAATATGAACCATAGGAAATCACCACATGTATCGACATCATAATAAAAACTAATTCTAGTGCATGATGCATCGTATAACACTTCATACGTGACAATATCCTTTGGTAGTCTCAAAATGGGATCACTCGTCAATATTTACCACAACACATACAAGTCTTATTGGATCCTCACTATCCACATGAAAGGATATCCCTTTTGGGAAAAAGATGTCACAGGGGATGATATCCTGGATAATTAAGGTATGAATATCTGGTAATATCATGACAACCGAAGGAATATTGTTTACATTCGTTGCGCTCTTGGGTGGCTCCCAATTTAACACTACCTTGAACTTTGTTGGTTCTAATACCACAAAATATAATGAAAAAACATATCCTAGAAAGTGTAACTCATGAATCCATAACTATAACATCAAGAACTTCTCATAAATTTGGTTCTCTCGGAGTACATTTTTAATAATCCTCTAGTGTATCATGTGATCCTACTTAGATGTTGAGTATAGAAGTATATTTTCATTGAATGATACCAAGAATGAGTCTAAGAATGGTTGGATTTTTTATTCCATGAGTCCAATGAAAACTTCTAGGGAACTCTTCGCACCAAATAGAATCACAAAGTACTTATAGTTACTACATAGACATCTAAATGTCATCTTCGACACATCCTCATACCGTACTCAAAACTGGTTATATCTTGACCTGAGTTTAACCTTAGAAAACCATCATTCCCCTCTTAACTGATCAAAGATTCCATCAATCCTTGTTAGTGGATATTTTTTCCTTCAAGGTCACCTAGTTCAACTGCTGATAGTATACGTACAATGTCGAGAATCTATATTCCTATTTTGGAAAACAAAACCAGGGCTTCATAGTGGGAAACATTATGTCTAACCAAGCCCTTCCTCTATAATTCCTCCAAATACACCATCAATTCATGAACCTCTATGGGATCCATCTGATATGATGGCATATAAATAAAGTTTATTCCATCTAACTGATTTTTAATCACGTGCACCCTCCTATGAATGAGTCTATATTGTGATACATGGGTTTCCATTTCACCCACAATGGAAAATGTGGTCCCATCACTACGGACACACTACATCCTCTGTCTGAAATAGTTCATATGTGCATGAACTGTAGATAACCAGTCCATACCTAAGATGATTTCATGAGGAATCATAGATGCTACAATGATAACTCAATAGAAACTCTTACCTCTAAGATTGTGGTCACATTATCTTCATGAGTGTTTGATCTCTATGTCATCTCCATTAGGAGTCTCTAAGTGCAAGGGTTGAGCCAACGACTCTACCATAATATTTATGCCTCGAACCGGATATGTGGAAATAAAGGAATTAATATCACTTGAGTCTATAAATACTAAATATATGGTATAAAATAAAAATATTATACCTAGAATCATCCCTAGAGCCTCTAGGTCCTAAGCATTGTCCACCTACATCTTTCAATTCCCCTGTCCTCCAGCACCTCAAGCCTATTGTTGACAACCTTGGGGATGTAGTGGTAAAAATTAAATGTTTATACCACCTCTAGATCCTCTCACATATAATTTTCCATGTATTCATCCCAGATAACTAGTATTTTCCTAATGGTTCCTCTTCCTCAGTGGCCAATCCACTATCTATCACTTGGCATACGGCGGGTCAGACAATCTCGTGCATGATGACCCATGCCATCACGTGAGTAACATAACCTATCCCTACGATGAAGAGACCTATCTTATGACCCCTTCCCAACTATCCCACTTTCATGGGACCTCCTACTGAAATGTATTCCATGTCATGGTCCATGAGACTGACATTGACACCCTTCTTTTGAAGTCTCTTCTCCTATATTCTCACTGCTGGTAACCACTATTTGTGTCTACTCAGCCAGTAAAATCTCAACCACCGAAGCTCACACTAGAAACCAAACGTAGGTGGGAAAATAATTAGGTATAATGTTGGATTATATGTCTCTATGCAACCCTTTCTTGAATGTCCATGACTGAAAGAATGGATCCTAAATCATATCGATCGAGTACCTAGAGAGGATGGTGAACCTCGATGAATACTCATCTACTGTCCTACTTCAATGATGAAGTTGTAAAATATCACGGATATTTATGGACCTCAGCATAGCTAGGGGTAAATAAAATTTTAAAAGTCTTTTGAATTATGACCATGTTATTTTTACCTCATTTTATGACTATCCCACTAAACCCCACCATCAACATACTTATCCATAGAAACGGCCCACCACTAGGACCACCATCTAATATGCTACTGTCCAAACAAAATAAAAAGATTTGGGCACTGCCTCTGTAACACCTCAAGATATTATAAGAAATATTCTTTTTAATTTCTTTCATATATTCTATTGTACGCTACACCAAGATTATCTTGCGCTATACACAACACCGTATTACCTTGCAGTACTTGCAACACTATTCATGGATCGTGTTACACACAATTTCATGTTTGTTTGATAGTTTTTATTCTATGAAACATTGAGTGTATATATATATATATAAAATGTATAAATTAAATATGGTTTTATTTTGTTAGAATCAACAACAAATGAGTCTTGCACTACACGCCACCCTGACATGTCTTGCATTACACACAATCGCGACCTTCCTCGATAGCGTGTTTTGTTCTCAATACCGAGTTTCACTAAATGAAGATATATTATTATAATATTATTATGAACAAGCCATTATGAATATTAGTATCTATATTTTGAATTATATAACATTATAATTTATCTTACGCACTTTATAGAACATGGTATGAGAAAAGAATAAATTTTTTGGGTAAAATATGTATTTTTAAAAAATTGCAGTTTTTCCGCCTTTTGATGGTGCACCCACATTAAATCTAGTTTTTCACATGATTATAAGTTCAATTTGAAAAAATAGAATTCTTCCTTGGAATCAGGATATAAAAATTTAATTTAGATAAAATTTTCAAATTATTCTTATAACTTTAATATTTTAATAAATAGTAAAAACACGATATATTTTAATTAAAAACGACATTTTTCATCGCAATATTTTATATGGTTATATTATATTTTTAATTGGTTTTAATGATTATTTGGAATATATTTTTACCATTTAATCCAATTTTGTTCATTGGAATTAATTTCACTTTGAAACTAGATATAAACAAGTGTCGATCTTTTGATAGTTATTGTTTCATAAAAACACGCACTTTGTTCTGATAACGGGAATTACTTTTAAAATTAATTAATGCCACTTCTATTTTTTTAATTTGGAAAAATAGACATCATTTTTTAATTCATAATATCAATTATAGGTTAAGTTTAATTTTTGGTATTTTTCTGAGAAACTTCAATTTTGATGAATATTGAAACCACTTAGTGGTAGTTAAAAAACTGACTCTTTCATTTAAATGAAATTTTACAACTTCTGTGAATTGAATTTCAAAAATCCTACATACAAGGTTGTTATCATGAAGTAAAATTTGGTTCAATAAGATAAAAATAATTTTTGGTGAATAGTAACTTTTTACTTTTATTTACCGCAGTTAAAGGTAAATAGGGTAATTCAAGGATAAATTAATATAATAATAATTAAAAATTACCTTAACACTTGTCCTAACATTATTGGATGTGTAGTGGCCGACCATGGGAATACATGGGACGATTTTGGGACCCCATTGAGCCACTTGGTAGTGATAATGACAATTTGGATTAATTAATTTAATGTAAAGACAAAATTGGCAATAACAAAAATCTTTTAGTTATTAATTTTTATAAAGAGTTATATAAATAATATTTTCAAAAATAAATATTCACTGGAAAGCTTAAAATATTTCCTACATGGCGGTTTTTTATAATTTTTAGACATCAAATAAATTAAATTATTTATAACACAATAATGATGCAGTATTTACCTCATTAATAAATGATTGAAATAAATAAAATTATAATGATTAAAATATTATCAAAAACATATCCAATTATGATTGGATGATTTTATTTCGACCGTGAGTCATATTTTATGCTTCTTTAATGATTTTTGGTCATTTTAAAACCGAATATATGTTTATAATAAAATAATATTTTCACACTTTCTAAAGGTGCCCCTATCCTCCCTTATAAAAGGGCACCTCCTCCCTCTCCTCTTTACACAACTTAGAGCCTTTAAGATCGGCCAAAACCTACCCAGTGCTCTTCTCAACACCCCTAGTAAAATTCTAGAGGTCTGGGTCTTCTTCAAAGACCCACATTAGTGCCCTAAGAGGAGGTTTCAAAGAGGCGTGTCGAAGAAGAGGTAATATCTGTTACCGATTCTTTCAAATTTATTCTTCTTATACTTCCTCTTATTTAGTTGTTTCATTATGAATTAATAACATCAGTATAACTCATATAATTATATTTTATTATAAATATGAAACAACCATATTTCACCTACTATACATCCAACAGAAAACGAAATCACTACGTGTGCGTACGTACAGAATACCATCTCCCCGCCGTAGTGTAATCTGTTTTCCACCACCACCTTACTTGGATGGGTATAATGGTGTAAATAAATAACTAAATATGTTTATTCCAATGTGATATTGATTCTGAAATATTATACATATACTTCAATACAATTCCATGATCATGGGAATGATATCATCTCTTGTGCGTACGTACGGACTACCGTCTCCACGAACGCGATGAGATTCATTTACCATGATTAACCATTCAAGTATGATTATAAAGTGTATATAATAAATAATCATGAAATATATTAAATAATAATGATACTGGATTTATTTACATATATGTTTCATTTACTTAATTCCATTTAATTCAATAAGGAAACGAAAACAGTGTTCAAGCGTACGTACGGCCTACTGTCTCCATGAATGGTGTAATTCATTCCATTTATCAATATATCATATATATTTATATTCTGAATATATATTATATATAAATAATGTTTTACATTCAGGAATTATGTAAATTAGGATATAAGTAATAATATCAAAAATAACATGTTGAAACACGTACGATAAATGAAACAATTTTACCCAAAACAATGCTTTAACATAGAATTTATAAAAGAACGGGTAATATAAAGTCATAAGTGAACCATATATGATACCATAACAATGAATATGATTCTGTAATTTGTCAATGACATTATCTAAATCATTATACAGGAGTTTCAGATACATATGAAGCATATCGGACATAAGGTAAGGGATAACTTTTCCAATCTCGTTGTTATCCGAGATTGTTTATTCGTAAGTATTTACTAGAGTTATATTTATCATCCATGTAATTGTTTTATAAAAATGGTTTCTTGTATGTTTAAAGTCCTTTTACATATTTTTTTACTTTTACTACATGGTGTGTAAGTAATCTTTCTTTTTTTCACCATACAAGGTACTTTTTGACTTTTCCAGCAAAAGTACGAGAAAAATATTTATTTTATCTTATACAGCATGAATGGATTTTTACGATTTCATAAAAACTCATTTCAATGAAGCTTCCACTACATGATTTCAGGACTATTTTCAACAAAATCCTTTTCTTTTAAAATTTCATTGCATTTTTTGAAAAGAAAATGACTTTTAATAAGAAAAGATATTTTCCTCAAGAATTTATCTCAATTGTTTTATCAAAACCATTTTCCATATAAGAAGACATTATATCATATGTGTATGTTTCAAGTATAATGTCTCTATGATTTACATGTTTTCACTTCTGTTATGTTGAAATGATATCCATTGGTTTTTTATGGATTACGTTATGATGGGATGATGTTTGTGAAACCCATTTTGTTCCTTGGGTTATGATGAATGATTTATGTTTATGTTGTGGCACACATAAGAAGGATTTCATTATGAGATGGGTGGGACCTATATCTCCCTCAAATTAATTGGGTAAAGATTTATATCTCATGAGATAGATATGGCTAGAATGGCAGGTAAATACGGTTCAGTGTTATAGGGCTGGAACGGCAAGTAAACCTGGTTCAGTAAGGGACTTTGTAAACTAAGATGGTCTTGGCAGCAATGCATTGGTTACTATGGAAATCATATCATGTGTTTAATGGTTTCCACAATTACATGATTTATTCCCATGCTATTTTATAATGATTGTTGTTCCAATATGATATATTCCTTACGTACTTCCAAGATTTATGTCTTTGCTCAATATTTTGATGTTTAGATTTTATGTTGAAGTTTTTCATTCAAATGGTTATGGATTGATTTATGTTATATATTTTTACCCTTATTGAGCATTTGAGATCACCCTTTATATGTTTAATTTTCCCTAATATTTAAAGAAAGGTTTTAGGTAAGAAAACCAAAAGGGAAGATATTTAGGTGAGATGTTGAAGATCTTTCACCATGATTAGCTGATTATGTTCTGAGTTTCAAAAGACACAAATCTATTACAGTCCATGAGTGTTGGTTCTTGTAATGTATTAAGTATTCTAAAAAAGTAATTTAATTTCCATATACACCAGCTTTGGGTATCTATAGCCTCATTCAATTCCTAATATACATATGAATTAGGCACACTTTGAAAACTAATGGTTCATTATCTCTAGAAATAGTGATGTGTGTTCAGCCTAAATACCTCATCTTATTGTATTTTGGGACCCATATGCTACTCAACAGGTGGTGTTATAGATTATACACAACTGTGAGGTAACACCCTTTGAACTGGTCCTTGTATTGATGCATCACCACATAAGGGATAATCCTCTTGATCTTGATGATAAATCCAATCATATATACATCACAAATGAATCCTGAGAGTAAACAAAATGTACCACATTCAATGAGCATATCAAGAAATCTAACTCAAGAAGGAAATTGAAACCACATTCCATTCCAACATAATGCATAAAATATTATATTCTCTATAAATAGTGTTCTAATATATTATTTCAAAAAGGTAAGAAATCATTGTCCTAGGGTATGGATATTGTCGAACACCACACTAACATTGGAATCCCTAACATGAAACCAAAACATAAAAAACATAACACTATTTTCCCATACCTATATCACAGACTTTGGTCCTAAGGTAGAATTGACTGCTCTGATATCATACTACCATGACCTGTTACACCTCAAGTATTTATAAATAAATTTAATATTGAATGCATGAAACACTGAATCTCCATAGAGAACCACTTTTTTATAACATAAATAGTAAACATAATTTTTCAACCTCTTGAAATTTAATTTTGAAACATCAACACACACAGTTATGTTCATTAAGATATTTAGAGTCATATAAGACAGTCTTAATTTTTATGTGAATAGTAATATAACCTTATGAATAGTAATAATAATAGTAATATGACCTTAATGAATAGTAAATCAATTGTTGTTTTGTTATCTTAATGTTATATATAATGATATCTTGATTAATTTGTCAAGGTGTTATAAAATTAATTACTGTTTTTTAATTATTATTTTTCTAATAACTTATTATTTTATTTAAAAATTAAATTAATAATATTTGGAAAATTATTTTAAAAAATGGAGTTTATTTTGGAATTCTACGTATCGTAAAATGGTTAGGGTAAATTTTTGGATTTTTCTGAAATACCTGAATTTCTTCAGAATAGTGAAATTTGATAATTTACAAAATATGATAAATAAGTGAATTTATGCATCTTTCTTGACTCATGGATGATGTAAATGACCAATTTTTCAAACTCACATGTACACTCTATAATTAATGTTCACAATAATTATTATTATTGGTATTATTTGAAAAAAATATTAATATAATGAGTAAAATAATGGGAAAACTGACCTCTCCTCCACTATAAATTTCCCCTCACTCCCTCTTCTGTTCACTCATAAAAAGCCTTGTTCCTTGTCTAAATTATGCTCAAATATCCTCCCAATTTTTTACCATACTTCAATTATCCCTTTTTATCATATAAAGATAAACACCTCTCCCCTAAAGAGGATCTCAAACAAGATTAATTCAAGATGTAAATTCCTATTTTCAATTCTTTTAGTTTCATTTCAATTTCCTTTATTTTATTTTCTATCCTCACCTAATTTAATCCAAATGTGGTGATGAATTTAGTACCTTACAAGTAGTAAATTTGTTTTGGTGATAAATTATTAATTATTTATCATCTCTCTTTTACCCTTAATTTATATTAGAAATGAAAACACCATCCCAGATGGGTTAATTTACCACATTCAAGGATGAAGAATTTTTAATCTATTTTACCATCTTCAATTATGGTCATGAAACCATTATGAGCATCGAACCAAACTATAATATATGTATTATAACTTATTTATGGTTAGGGAATCCTTTTTTACACATGATATTAAATTATAAATCAGAATTAGTTCGTTGTGATCCAGAAACACCAATTAACCCAAAAAATTATCATTAATGTTTTATATAATAATTCATCTTCAATCCCAATAAAAAAATGAATATATAACCATGTAATATTATAGTTTTTCAATAATAACATAAAACATTATCTATGGACAACCATTACCATTCTACTTGTTTATCATTACATGAATATAAATAAACCAATCATGAAAACAAGGTTAGAAAACACTCCCAAACAAAGAAATTGAATCTATTAACCCATTAAAAGGCCATCAATGAACCAAATAATGTTGTAATAAATAAATTAAATGTATAGGGGTTTTTTGAATTATTTTTTTATAAATCTAAATTTTATTATTCAGGCCATTAAGATCATATGAGGAACACCTTCGTACTTAAGGTATGGGTTTTCTACCCAGACCTCCATTTTCATTCGGTTCATCTTATTATATACATACCTCAATAAAATTATTATTTATTCAAATTTAATCCTAATATATTATGTGAGAATGTTATATATATATATACCAACAAGAATATTACATTATTTTATGGGAGTATTATGTTTTAAATGGATCATTCAAAACAATCTCGAAATAAAATACCAATTCATGGGAATTTATCAAATTCTTGCCTATTTTCAAGGGGAATCTATAATCTCTTTTAGTAACCATTATCATTAAAAAATAACTTATTTTATTATTAAAATAATATCTCACTTCACATTGGGTTTTATAAAAATATTTTTCCAAAAGAAGTCTTCTTTTCAAAGTAAAATGGTATTTATCACAAGAATTACTCGATGATTTTATATGAGTATCATCATTTCATTCAACACTATTATTGATTTTTATATGCTATTAGGATTAATATTTTATGATACCATCTAAAATATTTAATTTAATGGTTTATTATTAGTTTTAAAAATGACGTTATATCTTAAATTTTTTCACCATTTTACACTGAATGGTTAGTGTTTATGCTTAATGTTTTGGGAAAGTTATTTACTTTTCATATATTAGTATCAATATGAATGTATATGTTATTCATGTTTATTCACATTCATATGAGAAATTAATTTCACATATTTAATGTATGGTGGGGCCCACTATAGTCCCTCAGTGTCTCGGTAGGTCTCATGATGCAAACTAGGGTCTTGGCATGAGGCCTTTACAAAATGGATATTTATAGTCTTCACATGAGGCCTATATAGTATGGATATGATGTTCCACATTATGAAATCCCTCATTTTGATAATAGTATTTAAGGTTCATGAGGTTATTCGACTAGTATAATACTCATGATCATGTTTTATTATGGAATTATTCATTCAACTCATATTTATACCATATTATTTTCACGTTCATTTTTTAAAGGAATGTGTTTTTAGTTATTCCTCATGCCTAATGTTTATGTTTATGATATATTCCAATGTATTTCGTACCCTTACTGTGTGTTTGATCTCACCCCTTTATTTGGTTTCATTTTCATGTGACATGAGGAGGTATATTATGAATGACTTGTAGAAATAACCTATGAGTTATCAATTTTATCAAAGGAGTTTCAATGTTGTATTTATTTTCAAGATGTAATGTATAAATTATTCATGTATCTTATTTTCAAAGATATTAAACTACTTAGTCCTTTGGGATGAAAATTCCATATTTATATGCCAATGTAAAAAATAGGGCATTGGATCCAGGCAATTGGGATTAGTTCCATATAGTTGGTCTCAAAGGAAGTTTAGTAGAAAACATTGAAACTAGATTTATAAAACAAAGATTAGGGATAAAAACCCTAAGATAGTCTTTTATGATAAACATATAAAAAAATCCTAGAATTTTTTGTAAGGAATATATTATGTGGATCTTTCTAGAAGATACAACCATGTTTGGATACTACAATTGGATGTGGTTCTGGTACAGATGTACCTAGGAGTGAAAACTCTGACAAGAAGTTTTGGGCTAGACCCAGTGTATCCTCGTACATGATAACGCACCTTACTGCCCTCCTAGTTTGATACTCTTTGGGTATATTCTAAGGATAATTCATATTTTCATTACAATCCGTTATAAAGGATTTAAATGTAAATTTTTTCTCAACAAAACCATGTCTATGATTATAGGATTATCCAAGAATTGGATTTCAATTTATGATAATTATTTTTCTATGTTGATATTATAAAATATTATTCTTAACTTAAACTATTGTATTCTATTATTTGAAAATGGAGCTTAGTGGATGAAATTGAAACCACATGAATATGCATGTCCCATGTTTGGATTCCCTCTAATGCATGATAATGATGTTGACTCTATAGCTATGACCGGTGCTAAAGACCCTTATAATTATACAAAGAAAAATGACTAACGTTATGAAAAATAACCATACTAATATATATCATCTCGATCCACAATATAGAGGGTCTCTGTTGGATTTCTTTATGCAACAAAATCCTCCATATTTTAATGGGACAACAAACCCATTTGTAGCGGAGGAGTGTGTAAGTTCATTAGAGGGGATATTTCTCACATTGGGATGTAATTAAAGAGATAATGTTGTCATTGTAGTTTATCAACTGATAGGATATGCAGATCAGTTGTGGTATTTAATCGAAAAAAGAGGAGGATGAAATATAATAAATGGAATGGAGGGTTTTTAGGGAAATATTCTTAGAAAAATACTTCCCTCATAGAAAATGAGTATATATGGAAAGTAAATTCATGAATCAGTGGAATAATGAGGATAAAAATGTTTCCACGTATGAAGCCAACTTTACAAGGCTGGAAAGCCATGATGTAGACTAAAACATAATCCAAGAAGCAAGATTGATCGATTCTTTGATGGTGTAAATACATTCTTCCAAAGGGATCTCGTCTCCCAATGTTTCTCATCATATAAATATATAGTATCATGTTCTATAAAGATGAAAAAAGGAATTTTCTATATCTATCACTTTAATGGAAAGCAAGAGAATATGATGGCTGCAAAAAACTCTACAAAATGAAATAAATAAATGGGAATGAAGGGAATATTTGAGCACCTATCCTACAATAATTGTGGGATGAAACTCCCTGGGACTTTCCTAAATGGAATGTGAGTCTATTAAATGTTTGGAGAAAAAGTACACATATCACTATATTGTAAGGATAAGAAATAATCTATAAATTTTCAGTGCTATAATTACAAGGATTTGGGACATTATGTACCTGAATCTCCAAAGCGTTAGGAAACTTTCCCCAAAGAAGGCCAAGGGTGCAATGCTAAGCTTATGCAGTCACAACTGTGATGTTTGAAGTTCCTAATGATGTGTGGGCATGTAATTTAATCATTTCATCAAACTTATAAAATTCTTTATTAGATTCAATATCATTACATTCTTTCATATCTTCCCAGTTTTCAATGAAAATTATATATTTACAATTTGATTTAATAATGGAGTTGTTAGTAAAAACTCATAATGGATGTATCATTGCAAAAAAATTGTGTTAGGATGTCCCCATTATGTTCTATAAATGTGATTTATCTTCTTATTTAATTATCATACCCATGATTGAAATTGATATAATCCTCAGTATGGATTGGATTTTGAACCATGATGTGAAAATTTATGGCAAGCATGAGGAGGTTACAACTTTTTAGCATGATTCTCAATACATAATCTATAGGTAAGAAACATCACCATCGAATTATCATCAAGATCCACCCCCAGTAGCTCTACTGAATTCAATTATTGGGGAAGAAGTGAATGCAATAACTATTGTGGAGAAAAATAATGTTAAAATATAGGACATACTTATTGTGCAGAAATATGTTGATTTATTTCCAAAGGATTTAACTATATATCCTCTAGAGTAGGAAATTGGGTTTTCCATTAACTTAATTCCTCATTATAGGCCCATATTAGAGACCCCTTAAAGAATGGACATTGTGAAATTAGTGTAAGTGAAGAAACAACTAGACTAATTGGGTGATAAAGGACTAATTTTCCCTAGTGTGTCCCCATGGAGAGCCCATGTTCTTTTCCTGAAGAAGAAAGATGGATCTATGAGGTTGTGAATTGGTTGTAGGGTTATCAATGCTATAATAATAAATAACAAGTATCCCCTACCTCTCATTAATGATTCATTTGAGAAACTTCATGTATCCAAATATTTTTTAAATATTGAACTTCTATATGGATATCATCAGTTTCTAGTAAGAATTGCAGACATTCCAAAGATAGTCTTTCGAACCGGGAATGGGTATTATGAGCTTACAGTAATTCATTTTGGACTGACTAATGCACCCTCAATTTTCATTGATATAATGAATAGAGTTTTCAAGGAATATCTTGATGAATTTGTGGTGGTATTAATTGATGATATCTTTCTATTCTCCAAAAGCTATGAAGATCATGAAAATAACTTGGGCACTATTCTAATGACTCTTAGAATAAATGAATCATATGGGAAATTTAGAAAGTGTGAATTTTGGTTTCAATCAGTTTCCTTTTGTATCCATATTGTATATAATGATGAAATATATGTTGATCCAATGAAGATAAAGGCTATGCAATAATGGGATACTCCAATTAACATAACTAAAGTATGTATTTTTATTGGTTTTGTAGGTTATTATCGGTGTTTCATTCAAAACTTCTCCCATTTATCCAACCTAATGAACAAGCATACACGTAAAGCATTTAACATTGTATTGAAAAAAATAATGTGAGGAATGTTTTGAGGAATTTAAGAGGAGATTAGTGAATTCTCTGATTCTGACTCAACCATTCGAGAATGATGGGTTTGTGATCTATAGTGATGCATCAAAGAGAGGACTTGTTTGTTTCATTATGAAAAAATATAGAGTTATTGAATTTGCATCCAGGAAGCTAAAAATTGAAGTAAAAACCCATCCTAATCATGTTCTTCAGTTATCAGCTGGAATATTTTCTCTAAATATATGAATATATTATATCTACGGTGGAAATTTTGAGATAGATACTACTCACAAGAGTTTCAAATATATCTTCTCATAGAAAGAACTAAACATGAGGAAAAGGATATGGATCAAAATACTCAAGGGTTATGATTGTACCATACACTACAACCCTGTAAAGGAAAACAAGATAGCTAATGCATCAAGCTGGAAGGATCATGGAGTTCACAAAAAAATTTGGATTGAAAAGGATCCTTTATAAATATATCTACTGAGGATGGATATGGAAATTATCAAAGAATGAGAAGAACCTGTACTTTTTCAAATTGTTTCTCAACTATCATTATAGGAAAGAATTAAACCTTCACAGTTTGATGATGAGAATCATTAAAAGAAAATTAATTCTATGAAAGATGTGATGTTGGCTGAATTCATGGGTAAAGATAGAATTATGAAATTTGGGAAGATTATATTTTTTCTTCCTCTAACTAGGATGAAAAGGATGTTATTGGATGGTTCTCATAGCTCAAATTTCTCTATACATCATGGTAACACTAATATGTATGGAGTTTTGATGGATTATTTTTTGTGGGACAACATAATGATGGAAGTTGATGATAATGTATCAAGATGTTAAGTCTATCAAAAAATAAAGGATGAATGAAAAAATCCTAGATGCTTTATGAGACCTCTAATTATTCCTACATAGAAATGGGATGACATCACCACGGATTATTTCACTCGGTTAAGAAAAAAACTGGGAAAGAATGATGCAATATGGTTAATTGTTTGCTGAATTACAAAATATTCATATTTCCTTGCTATAAGGGAGGATTTCCCCCGGAGTGCCTAGAATGACTCTAAATCAATGATGTTGTGAGACATCATGGATCACCTCTGTTAATTGTTTCTAATCATGATCATTAATTGACATCAAAATTCTGGAAAAGTCTTTATAAATCCATGGATATTGAGCTTTTTTTGAGTACAACTTATTATCCTTAAGATGGAGGGAAATTATAAAGGACGATCCAATCTTTATATGACAAGTTGGGATCATTCTTGATCAACTTTGAAGGTGTCTGGGATCATTATTTACCCATATTGGAGTTTTTCTACAATTATAGTTTCCATTAAAGTATTTAAATGGTACCATATGAATCATTGTACAGAAAGAGATTTTGTACAATAATTTTTTGGGATGAAGTTGTAGAAAGGATGCTAGTGGGCCAAGAACTTGTGGAGGAAACCACATAAAAGGTAAAAAAAATTCAGACCTATATCAAATTATCTCAATGTAGGAAAATATCTATGCCAATAATGAATGGAAGGATCTATAATTTCAAGTGGGAGATCACATTTTCTTGAAAGTATCTCCCTGGAAGGATTTGTAAGATTTGGGATGAAATGGAAACTTTTCCCATGGTACATTGGTCCTTTTGAAATTCAGGAGATAATTGGAGTTGTGGCTTATCGTTTGGTTGTTCCACCTAGTCTATCTAAAGTATAAAATGTGTTCCATGTCTCATTGCTAAGAAAGTACATGCTAGACCCAATGCATGTCCTCACGTCTGAAGGTATTGAATTGGAACCTAACCTATCAGAATGTGAAGAGAATATCAGAATTATGGACAGTAAAGAACAAGTGTTTAGGAATTGGAGGATTCGACGGGTAATGATACTTTGTAAAAATTATAAAATCGAATAGGCAACATGGGAGCTTGAAGAGCTTGTGATGAAGAAATATCCCAATCTTTTTGTGAGATAACATTCTGGTAATTTTGAGGATGAAATTTTTTTTAGGAGGGTATAATGTAACACCCCATGGTTTTCTAAATAAATTTATATTGAATGCATGGAACACTGAGTCTCCAAAAAACACTACTTTGTTATAACCTGTCTAGTAAACATAATGTTTCCACCTCTGTGATTTGAATTTCAAGAAAAACGATATACATAGTTGTGTTCAATAAGATATTTAGAGTCTTATAAGACAAACATAATTTTTGGTGAGTAGTTACACACCCTTATGAATATTAATAGTAATAGTAATATTACCCTTATTAATAGTAAATCAATTATTATTTTATTGTCTTAAGGTTATAAGATAATGAAATCATGATTAATTTTTCAATGTGATATAAAACGAATTGTAGTTATAAAATTGTTATTTTTCAAATAAATTATGATTTAAATTAAAAATTAAATTAATAATATATAGAAAACTATTTTCAATAAATGGATTACATTTTTGAATCCTAAAACATTAAAAAGTGGATGGGGTGAATTTGTTGAATTTTTCTGAAATACTAGAACTTTTGGAGAATAGCGAAATTTGATACGTTACAATATATGCTAAATAAGTGAATTTCTACATCATGATTGAGTCATGGATAATGTAAATGATCATTTTTTTGAACTCACATTTACATATTACTATTCATGGTCACAAGAATCAAAACAATTGGTTGTATTTTGGAAAAATAATAAAATGATGAGTAAAATAATGGGAAAACCCTCCTCTCGTCAACTTTAAAACCACCCCGCACTCCCTCTTCTCCTCACTCTTCTCAAGCCACGTGCATTTTTAAAATTTTTCTCAAATATCCTCCCATGATTTTCCCCCAATTCCAGCAACCCTTGGTCTCATAAAAATACCAAAGCCTCTCACCCAAAGAGGATCTCAAATAATATTAAGTCAAGAGGTAAATTTTTATTTTCAATTATTTTACATTTTTTCATGTTCCATTGTTTTCTTTTCTATCCTCACCTCCTCCCATACAAATTTAGTGACGACTTCAGTACCTTACATATAATTTAATAATTTTATGGTAATGTAATAATTCTTTATCATATATCAATTCCTCTTCTTTTATACATGAAATGAAAACACCATCTGTGATGTGTAAATTTATCGCATTCAATAACAGCAGGTTTTCAATTTCTTTTACCATCATTACATCTGGTCATGAAACCATTTTGACGGTTGAAACAGAATATAATATTTTTATCATAACTTATATAAGGTTTTTTACTCCTTTTTTACACATGATATTAATTTATAAATAAAAATTATTTCATAGTGATCAGGAACATCCAATTCACCCTAACAATTATCATTAATGTTTTATATAATGATTCATCATTACTCCCCATAAAAAATGAATTTATAAAAATTTAATAATTTGGTAGTTCAATAATATCATACAACTTATATTCTGGAAAACCATGTTAGGTCAAAATATATAGATATACACAATAGGGTGAATTGTGCCTTTTCAAAATCTTTCACAATTCTTCCTTTTAATGTCGACTAATTATTATGTGGATAAGTATTTCTTGTCATTTGTATAAAAGTATTAGTAGTTGATAAAATAGAAATATAGAAAACATTTGTGTATAGTGGTTCGAGTCATAAAGATCTCCTAGTCCACTCCACCAATTACTATATCTGCTAGTTTGGTGAATTTTGCTCGTTAGGTCCTCATATCATTAGACCAATCAACAACTGAGTTCATGAAGATGACATATTAACCTATAAGGAAACAAAACGGAGCTTTATAGTTCTTTAAAAGTGGACCTAAAACCATAACTTCGATTGAGAAGCTGATACACCACCTTAACCGTGTAACGCCCCGACCCTAGATACCCAGAGTCGGTGCATTATTACATAACATTGGCATGATCACAAGAAAGATCATGTCTCGAAAGGCCGTTTGTTTAGTATCCTTGGAAACACTAGATATATACATAAAGTTTACATTGCATCAATAAGTGAAAAACTACAACAAGATATTGTCTTCATATCCCCTCATACTATCCCTACAGGTCATTCATAAAATACTTCTTCACATCCTGGGAAAAATAAAACATTGAAAGGGGTGAGCTCAGATGCTTAGTAAGGATAACAATATAGCGGAAACTTTCATAAATAAACATTTAAATTTAAGGCAATGTATAACTAAAACAAAAGCCTTTTAAACTTTAACTTCAGCATAATATGGCAAGGATTAAATGAAATAATGCCATTTACATATTCACATCGATATTCTACTAGTTGAATAATCACATGAAAATATTAAAAACCACTTTCATAATGACGGAATGCATAATGCCAGACTATCATAACCACGTAGCCAAGGCCTTTCCCCAAGACTACAAATACGATTTTGTCAAGGCCTCGTTCCAAGACACTAGTTTGTCACATGAGACCTACCGATTCATCGAGGAGCTATAGCGGGCTCCACCCATCACTTACTAAGACCAATGCATTCCTCATATGAAAAGTTTTAAACATAACATAAAAATTTGTATTAAAACTAGCATAAAAAATTTCAATACATTATCCACAAACAATGAATGTTATAAAAATATCACATCCACAGTCAAACATAACTCATTCAATACTATATGGAAGATTTTATTGTATCATATTAACCTCAATTGATAATGATGAAGGATATTGACATAGATGAAAATAATCATCAAAACAATTAGAGTGAAATATCCCCCTTTTTTCTTGAAATCATTTAAAAGTCGCACTATTTGTCAAGAATCCATTTAAAATAGATTTTAGAATCAAAGTTTTCCATACCACTTTGAAACTATTAAAATGAGTTTTAATTTTAAATCTTTAATGCCCATATAAATGAATCCATAAAACCATTTTTTAAACATGGACATTAATGAGATAGATTTAGAAGAATAAGTCATTAAAACATTTAAAAATGATATTTTAGTTAGAGTTTCTAACCAAAAGAGAGACACTTGAATTCAATAATTGAGGTAATAAAAACGTTGTAATATCTTGAGAATAAAGGGATTCATGATATACTACGTCAAAGTACATTATATACAGCACATAAAAGTGATTTGGTGTATAACAACAAAGAAGTTTCAATGGAATGTAAATTGAGATGAATTCTCTTATAAAGACCATATCCTTAGGTTAAGGATAAATCAACGACATAATTATGTGTGACAAATATAAATACACTCAATATGATTGTATATTTAGTGTAAATCAATCAGATGACATTCACACATATTCTTGTAAAAACAACACCAATTAATTGGATATTTAATTCAACAAAAGGAGATTGAGTTAAAATTTCTCTTATCAAGTTCATACCGATGACTTGAGAATTTATAAATGGAGTGATTATGTGTATCAAAATTATATCCATATAAAGGGGAGTGGAAATTATGGCATAATCAAATGAAAAGTTATTCCACACATAATCATGGAGTAAAATAATCAATGAAGTATGCCTAAAGCCGAATCAGTGGAAATTGAAATTTCAAATTCCCTTATCGATTTGGTAACTTATGAAACATGAACCCAGGAAAGAATGATAATACAATGAAGATGTAAATATCCATAAATTAAATTTTATTACACAATGAATACAATCATGGGCAGTACACACACCACATTCAATAAATAAGTGGTGAACAATGGAAATCTCACGGAATTAAAAGTGAGATAAGAAACCCCTTACTTTGTACTTTTTCCTTGGTCGACGGTAATTTAAACTCCTATATAATGGTGAAATAATTGTTATTGAATTATACAAGAATAATTTACATTAATATGATATCATACGTGATCTTTTAACATTGATTTGTTAATAATATCTTAGTATTATCGTCATTTTGGGTGTTAACTTACTCGTTTTCCATTATATTTTTTGTTACGTAAGCCGTGTTTGTTATGGATAGGTTGTATCATATTAATATCCAGAATTATATCAAGTCCTTATAAATAATTTTTAATCATCAAATTAGAATTATACTTGAATGGATACGATGGAGAATGAATCTCATCTCGTTCGTGGAGACGGTAGTCCGTACGTATGCACGAGCGACAATATCATTCTTTTGATGTTAAAATAATATATAATTGGATGTTATATCATGTAGACAGAATAACTATCATGTTATATTTATTATTTACATGAATTACACATCATTATTATACACATCTAAATAATAATTTATTGAATTACAATTACACCACAACGTGGAGACGGTAAGCCGTACGTACGCACGTATGGTGACATGCCATTCAAAGGATGGATAGAATAATGAATATGGTTGTACCATATTTATAATAACATCACAGTATATAGAATATACTGGAGTTATTATTTTAGAATATAAATAACAAAGAAATAAGAAGTTGAAGAAGAAAAGAACATGAAAGATGGTGGTGAAAACATTACCTATTCTTTAGGTTCATCCTTTTGATTTCATCCAAAGGGATCCTTAGGGTGGCATTATGATCAACATAAGGCCTCTAGGATGTAGTGAGGGAAGTTGATATAGTATTTGGTCCGGGTTTGGCTGAGCCAAAAGTCTTTGAATGTGTGAATTAATGAGAAGGGGGAATGCCCTTTTATAAGAGGGGTGAGGGGAACCTTTGGAATAGCTAAAAATATTATTTTATAATAAATTCATATTCGTTTTATAATGGCTCAAAAGTGGATAATTTAAAGGTTAAAGTGGGGATGGGTAGAAAACCACTCAACCAATATAATATATACAGGTTTGGGTCATTATATTAACCTTATCTTTAAGTATTAAATCTTAGTTAATTAGTTTCAATTTTACAATGTATCTTTGTATTTTTATATTATATGGTTAATAAACTTACTATATACATCCAAGAGACCCCCAAGTGGTCCATTAATGATACACCTATCATGATATATGTCTCTTGGCCGATCCTTAGATTTTTAGGAATTGAATATAAATTAATAATATAATATTTGTTTAAAATACTCTATTATGTCAACTTTGACACTATTGGATATTTTGTTTTTCATAAATACATAACAACATTATTACATCGAACACAATTTATTTAATCAATCCTAATATGTCATATTAATCTATAAAATTAGTCTAATTCATAAAAAGTCTCAAATTACATTTATTTTGATATTTATAATATCAATTATTTTAATATTTCATTAATTAGGTAATTACTGCATCACCATTGTGTCATAAATAAATTTAATTATTTAATGTCTAAAAATTATAAATAAAATACCATAATGTAGGACATATTTTTTGCTTTCTAATTAATATTTACAATCTAATTTATATTATGTATAACTCTATATTAAAAATGTTTTAGTAAATAATCTTTCATTTTAACTCTTTTAACTCTTCATTGAATTAAATAATAATAAATGTGCTAATCGAATACAAGTGGGCATAAATGATAATATTTTACTCCTAAGGTTTTTTTTGGTCGAGACACACTTGTACAATAGAATTAGGACATGTGTTAGGGTAATATTAATATCATTTTTACCCTTAATTACTCTATTTACTTTCAACTATGGTAAATAAAAGTAAAAAAGTTACTATTCACCAAATATTATATTCATCTCATTGAACCACATTTTACTCATTGATATTAACCATGTCCTTCATATTTTCAAAATTCAACTCACAAAAGCGGTAAAATTTAGTTTTATAAAAAATTCAGTTTTTTAACTACCACTTAGTGGTTTTCACTATTCATCAAAAAATGAAAGTTTCCAGAAAAATACCAAGAATTAGGCCTAAGCTATATTTGATATTATGAATTCAAAAATTATGTCTATTTTACCAAATTCAAAACATATCAGTTGCATTAATTAATTTGAAAATTAATTCCTGTCTTCAAAACAAATAGCGTGTTTTAAAGATATAATAACTTTCAAAAGATTGACACATGTTTATGTCTGGTTTAAATGTGAAATTACATCCAATGACCAACATTGTATTAAATGGTAAAAATATATTCTAAATATACTTTCAAACTGGACAAATTAATAATTTATCACTATTAATTATTTTGAATAAAAATTTTGTTTTTAATTAAAATTTAGTAATTTTCACTATTCATCAAAATATGAAAGTTCTCCGAAAAGTACCAAAATTTCACCCTAAGCTAATTTCGATATTAAGAATCCAAAAATGAAATCCATTTCGAATGATAAAATTTATAAAATTTTAAAAAGTAGGTATTACTATTCATAACAGCTAGTTTGATTGGTTGTGGTGTGTTAGAATCTTGATGTTGCGTACAATGCACGCCATTGCATTATTAAAAGGAAAACGTATAGTGGAAGCTTGGGTTATTACATTCTTCCCTCCTTCAATAAATCAAGTCCTCATAATTTTTTAAAATTGGGCTTGAGAATATTATTGAAAGTCCCACATCGGAAAAAGAGTCAATAAAACTATCACATTAAAAGAATGAAAGAGATGTACAAAGGTCACCTGAGATAACCTATACTAGGATTCCATGTTGAAAAACATGGATATGGATGATAAAATAAGATTCAAGTTATGATGGAGAGGGAAATAGAACATGATCAGGAGAAAGTTAACAATAAGAAAACCACAAACTTTTGATGGGACAAACAGTCATTAGTTTTCCAGTAAGAAAATTAAACGGACAACATTTTTTATGTTTTAAGTTACATTACATAAAGATACGGAATTCATTTATGATATTGACTAAGAACATAAAGACATATACTTACTTTTTAAGTATATTTTCATTCTTTAATTAATTTCTACCACTAACTCATTTTTTTTACAATGAGTATTCAAGAAGACTTGGTCACACATGAATAGGTAGAATAAAATTCTATAGAATAACATGATCCACATAGGATAAACTATATATTTACCTTGTCTTTAGAGATTAATCAAAACCTAAACCGTTGGTATAAGATCTGATGATACACCAAATTGATATTCCATTAGAGAAAAAAACTAATCTTAATTTCTAAAATTAAACCATCAATACCCCAAAGTTAAATAAATACCATTCAATAATCAATTGTCCTTAAAATCCTTCAATATAATCCAAACTAATATTGAAACCCAAAACATATAATAATGTATTATTCAACGTAAAATTGTATCTCCAAATGACATTAATTAATCTTAAAGTCACATACTTAAAAATAATTAACCTAATCATTTCCATAAATAACACAAATAACTATAAATCCAAAATAAAAACATAGATAAAAATCCACCATTACTCCTCAAATGAAATCCCATACTATCCTATTTTCCTTGGGCATATAGTATTCACAACAAAGCAAACAACTTCCAAAATAACATTTATTACTTAATCACCAAATAATTTTCCTATACTAAGGGTATTCATTTGATAAGACATAAGATCCCAAATCAAATTATTATAGATCAGTATAATCATTTAACTAAAAATAATAGTCACACTAACTAGGGACTTCACGTAGTCTAGTGGTAGGTGATAAATCCCAATCGCACTTTGGTTGTGGGATCGATTCCCAGAGCTTTGTCCGACGCGACGGGTTGTCACGTGGTCTGCATGTTTTCCTTTTTCAAAAACTATATTTTATAACATTAAAAAATGAGATAAATTTCTCAAACTAACCATAACTTAATTTAACCACAAATCTTATCTCATACCTTGCATTTTAATCCCAGATTATAATAACTTATAATTGCCTCAAACCCAATGATCATATAAAACCAAATGGTTATTTATTACTATATCCAAAAGAGAAAAGATAATTCTTCCTCAAATATAATTCTCACATGGAAAACTGCAGGGTTAAAAATACAAGAGAAAATTATTCCAAAGTAAACCCATAAATAAGGAGAACTAATACTTTTTAAACATTTCTCCAACCATTTATTTCCACATAGCTTCTTCTTTGACCAAGAAAATATAATATAGAATAGGGCATTCACTCGGGTAATGGCCAGGTCCCCTATATTAATGGAAAATGACTATAAATGGATTCTTGGGACCATTTTTATCTTCTTCCATAGTACTCTTCATTTTTATTCCGCAGTTATTCACTTTATGTCCTTTCTTCCCGCACGTAAATCATTTCTTTCCCCCATTGAGACACTTTCCTGGTTGTCTCCTTCTACATTTCATTTATGATGGAAATTGAGTATTCCTTTCTCCAAGGTCTCCACTGCTGGAACTCTTATCTTTCATCACCTTTCTTTTCTTTGTTGAGTCCGGGAATTGGTTAATATATATATTATTGATCATATTTTTGGAAATTTTATTTGACATGAAGACGATATCTTTTACACCTAACAACATTCCATTTTGTTGCTCATTTCCAACACCATTCCCACCTTGTAAATCATTCTCAAAGTCAAAATGACTTCCTTGGAATCCAGCCATTGACTAAAACCAGAAAGCATTGTGTCAGTAACAGTAGTCATAAAATCATTTAGATAATATCATGTCACCATATTCCTAATTTTAAACACATTAGGACTAACCAACGTCATTTCCCTCATCTTATATATAATATTTTAAATCTATTTGTAAAGAAAAAGTAAATTATCCAAAGTATATCCCCCGGGAGTGTCGAAACCAAGAGTGCATCAAGGCCCGTTATCGTGCACCAGTTCCCGTTCAAGTCTAGATCAAAGCGGTGTTTTCGGGTTTTACCCCTAGGTACATCTGTGCCAGAGCTGCCTCTACCTACTCGTATCCAGACAGGGATGTATTTCTCGGAAAACACACAAAATCTCTACAATACAAAAATTCTAGGAAGTTCTTCTATACTAATCCTCAAAGCCTATGTTAGGGCTATGTGCTCTAATCAGAGATTATCTAAATCTAGCTCCCAATGTTTGTACTAAACTTACTCTGATACCAACTGTAATGACCAGACCCTAGATACCCATAGTTTGTGCATTATTACATAACATTGGCATGATCACATGAAAGATCAAGTCTCAAAAGACCGATTAGTTTAGTAGCCTTGGAAACACTAGAAATATTCATAAAGTTTACATTACATCAATAAGTGAAAAACTACATCATCATATTGTCTTCATATCCCCTCATACTATCCCTACAGGTCATTCATAAAATACTTCTTCACATCCTGGGAAAAATAAAACTTTTAAAGGGGTGATCTCATATGCTCAGTAAGGATAACAATATAGCAGAAACCTTCATAAATAAACATAAAAATTTAAGCAAATGTATAACTAAAACAAAAGCCTTTTAAACTTAAATTTCAGCATAATATGGTAAGGATAAAATGAAATAATTCCATTTACATATTCACATGGATATTATAATAGTCGAATAATCACATGAAAAATATTAATAACCACTTTCATGATGACGTAATTCATAATTCCAGAATATCATAACCACGTAGCCATGGCCTCGTTTCAAGACTACAAATAAGATTTTATCAAGGCCTCATGCCAAGACACTAGTTTGTCTCATGAGACCTACCGATGAATCGAGGAGCTATAGCGGGCTCCACCCATTACTTACTAAGTCCAATTCATTCCTTATATGAAATGTTTTAAACATAACATAAACATTCCTATTAAAACTAACATACCAAATGTCAATACTTTATCCACAAACCGTGAGTGTTATAAAAATAGCACATCCACTGTCAAACATAACTCATTCGATACAATATGTAAGATTTTATTGTATCATATTAACCTCAATCGAGAAAGATGAAGGTCATTGACATAGGTGAAAATAATCATCAAAACAATTAGAGTGAAATATCCCCCTTTTTCTTGAAATCATTTAAAAGTCACAGTGTTTGTCAAGAATCCATTTAAAATAGATTTTAGAATAATGTGTCCCATACCACGTTGAAACTTTTAAAAGGATTTTTAATTTTAAAACTTTAATGTACATATAAATAAATCCTTAAAACCATTTTTAAAACATGTACATTAATGAGAAAGATTTAGAAGAATAAGTCTTTAAATCATTTTAAAATGATATTTTAGTTATAGTTTCTAACCAAAAGAGAGACACTTGAATACAATAATTGAGGTAATAAAAACATTGTAATATCACGAGAATAAAGGGATTCATGATATACTTTGTCAAAGTACATTATATACACCATATAAAAGTGATTTGGTGTATGACAACAAAGAAGTCTCAATGGAATGTAAATTGAGATGAATTCTCTTATAAAGACCATATCCTTAGGTTAAGGATAAATTAACGACATAATTATGTGTGAAAAATATAAATACACTCAATATGATTGGATATTTAGTGTAAATCAATCAGATGAAATTCACACATATTCTTTTAAAAACAACACCAATGAATTTGATATTTAACTCAACAAATGGATATTGAGTTAAAATTACTCATATCAAGTTCATACCGTTGACTTGAGAATTTATAAATGGAGTGATTATGTGTATCAAAATTACAACCACATAAAGGGGAGTGGAAATTATGACATAATAAAATGAATAGAGATTCCACACATAATCATGGAGTAAAATAATCAATGAAGTATGCATACAACCGAATCTGTGGAAATTGAAATTTCAAATTCCCTTATCAATTTGGTAACTTATGAAACATGCACCCATGAAAGAAGGATAATACAATGATGATGTAAATATCCACAAATTAACCTCTATTACAGAATTAATACAATCATGGTCAGTACACACACCACATGAAATAAATAAGTGGTGAACAATGGAAATCTCACGGAATTAAAAGTGAGATAAGAAACCCCTTACTCTGTACTTTTTCCTTGGTCGACGGTAATTTAAACTCCTATATAATGGTGAAATAATTGTTATTGAATTTCACAAGAATAATTTACATTAATATGATATCATATGTGATCTTTTAACATTGATTTGTTAATAATATCTTAGTATTATCGTCATTTTGGGTGTTAACTTAATCGTTTTCCATTATATTTTTTGTTACGTAAGCCGTGTTTGTTATGGATAGGTTGTATAATATTCATATCCATAATTATATCAAGTCCTTATACATAATTTTTAATCATAAAATGATAATTATACTTGAATGTATACGATGGAGAATGAATCTCATCTCGTTCGTGGAGACGGTAGTCCGTACGTATGCACGAATGACAATATCATTCTTTTGATGTTAAAATACTATATAATTGGATTTTATATCATGTAGACAGAATAATTATCATGTTATATTTATTATTCACATGAATTACACATCATTATTATACCCATCCAAATAATAATTTATTTAATGACAATTACACCACGATGCGGAGACAGTAAGCTGTATGTACGCACTTATGGTGACATGCCATTCAAAGGATGGATAGAATACTGAATATGGTTGTACCATATTTATAATAATATCACAGTATATAGAAGATACTGGAGTTATTATTTTAGAATAGAAATAACAAAGAAAGAATAAGTTGAAGAAGAAAGGAACTTGAAAGATGGTGGTGAAAACATTACCTCTTCTTCGGGTTCTTCCTTTTGATTTGATCAAAAGGGATCCTTAGGTTGGCTTTCTAATCAAAATAAGGCCTCTTGGATTTAGTTAGGGAAGTTGAGAGAGTATTTGGGTAGGGTTTGTTCGAGCCAAAAGGCTTTGAATATGTGAATTATTGAGAAGGGCGAGCATGCTTTTATAAGAGGGGCTGAGGGGAACCTTTGGAAAAGCTAAAAATATTATTTTATAATAAATTCATATTCGGTTTCTAATTGCTCCAAAGTGATTTATTTAAAGGATAAGGTGGGGATGGGTCGAAAACTACTCAACCAATAGAATTTAGACAGGTTTGGTCATTATATTAACCTTATCATTAAGTATGAAATATTAGTTAATTAGTTTCACTTTTACAAAGTATCTTTGTATTTTTATATTATGTGGTTAATAAAATTACTATATACTTCCAACCAACCCCCAAGTGGTCCATTAATGATACACCTATCATTATATAAGTCTCTTGGCCGAACCTTAGATTTTTAGGAATTGATTATAAATTAATAATATAATATTTGTTTTGAAAACTATTTTATGTCAATTTTGACACTATTAGATATTTTGTTTTTGATAATTTTATAACAGCATTATTACTTCGAAAAAAATTTATATAATGAATCCTAATATGTCATATTAACCTATAAAATTAGTGTAATGCATAAAAAGTCTCAAATTACATTTATTTTTATATTTATAATATCAATTATTTTAATATTTCATTAATTAGGTAATTACTACATCACCATTGTGTCATAAATAAATTAAATTATTTAATGTCTAAAAACTATAAATAAAATACCATTATGTATGAAATCTTTTTCTATTTCTAATTAATATTTACAATCCAATTTATGTTATGTATAACCCTGTATTAAAAATGTTTTAGTAATTAAATGTTGATTTTAACTCTTTTAACTCTTCTTTGAATTAAATAATAATAAATGTCCTAATCTAATAAAATTGGACCTAAATGAAAATAATTTACTCCTAAGGTTGTTTTTTGTCGAGATACACTTGTCCAATAGAATTAGGACATTTGTTAGGGTAATATTAATATCATTTTTACCCTTAATTACCCTATTTACTTTTAACCGTGGTAAGTAAAAGTAAAATGTTACTATTCACCAAAAATTATTTTCATCTCATTAAACAAAATTTTACTTCTTGATGTTAACCGTTTCTCTCGGATTTTCGAAATTCCACTCACAGAAGCAGTAAAAGTAGGTTTTATGAAAAAATCAGTTTTTTAACTACCTAATATTGGTTTCACTATTCATCAAAAAATGAAAGTTCCCAGAAAAATACCAAAAATTATGCCTAAGATATATTTGATATTATGAATTAATAAATGATTTCTATTTTACCAAATTCAAAACATATCATTTTCATTAATTAATTTAAAAATTCATTCCCGTCGTCAAAACAAATAGCGTGTTTTAAAGAGATAATAACTATCAAAAGATTGACACTTGTTTATGTCTAGTTTAAATGTGAAATTACATCCAATGAACAAAATTGTATTAAATGGTAAAAAAATATTCTAAATATACTTTAAAACAACTCAAATTAATAATTTATCACTATTAATTATTTCGACTAAAAAAGTTGTTTTTAATTAAAATTTAGTAATTTTCACTTTTCATAAAAATATGAAAGTTATCTGAAAAGTACTGAAATTTCACCCTAAGCTAATTTCGATATTACAAATCCAAAAATAAAATCCATTTCGAAAGATAAAATTTATAAAATTTCAAAAAGTAGGTATTACTATTCATAACGGCTAGTTTGATTGGTTGTCGTGTGTTAGAATCTCAAAGTTGCGTACAATGCATGCCATTGCATTATTCAAAGGAAAACGTACCGTGGAATCTTAGGGTGTTGCAAACCGAGTACAAGAAGTTGAAGCTCTTAATAAAAATATATTTATTAAAAAGGATCTCGTTGAACTTTACAGTTGTAACAACAACTGATAGTAGATGGATCTTCTCCATCAGAAAATTGTTTCATCAAGAAATAGTAGTTCTGAAGTGGTATGGTAACAATAGAACTTTCATCAAAATAGAAATCAATTTTTAGAAGGATACATACAATAAATACAAGTTTCAAAACAGGTATATTTATATTGTACCCTCTTCTTTAGAAAACGGAGTCAGATCGGTTGTTCTTGTAGATTCTATAAAATATGTTCACAATAATGATGTTTAAATTGACAAATATATTTCTCAATATATGGCTCAATATATATCTCAATATATATATATATTCTTAATTGAATCATACACACATATATACAATGAATACATCATTATAATAAATATACCAGAGTTTGATTTTCAATTCAAGATCCAAGAAAATTTCTTGATGAATCATATGAATTCAAATTCCTAAGACAACTCAGAGTAGTCGTAACTTCCCTTAAGAATATGAGATAATTTCTATACTTAAGTCTATTCTTTGAATCAGTCATAAAGATATCTGTATTATTCAAAAATCATATTTAAATTTGATGGATATTCTATAATGACAATTGATGAAACTCTGATAAAATTGTAAATTCAAATATCTAGTGATGAAAAGTCAAACGTAAGGTTCCTTCATAATATTAGAAAATACCAAAAGTAGGATTTAACTATGGAGAATTCATTCTCCGAACATAAGGTTAACAATATTAGGTAGATCATTAATGTGAGGTTAGTGATCCATACATTTTCTTCTAAAATGTGAGGTTCCATACTTACAAAGGGTTCTTTAACAATAATTTTTATCTTTTTGAAATGTATGGTTTAATCCAAACATATGGTTATTTATCCATATGATTCTATCAACATATGGTTGATTAACCATATGTGTTCATCTTTCAACATAAGTTTTAATAAAAACATAGGTTTGTTCCTTATGTTATGTTCTTCAATGTACAATATAAATAGTGTTTCTATAACACACTTAAGATAATTTCGAACACTTTGACAAATATTCCATGCGAATAATAAGATTGAATATAATTCCGAAATAAGTTATATAAAGAATATTAATTTCTTGAAATACACATAAAGTAATATCATTAGTAAAAAAACAACGGTATTTTTTAGCATCATAATCAATAATATTTATAATGTGTTGTTGAGACAAGACATGACCAACAATAACTCCATTTTTTAATGATAAAAAAACCCATAAAATTAATAAAGGGATTTATAATTTCACAAAAAATTAAAAAAATAATTTGAAATCCTATTTGACTGAATTATTATGGAAAAATTATTTTATTTATCCAAATGTCACCCATTTTTATGAGATAAAAATAAAGTATAGAAAATGATTAAAACACTTTAATTTTTCATAGACCAGTATGTTAATGGTATAAAAATCTATTTAAATAAATAATACTAGATTATTGGATTCCAGCATAAACATTAAAGAATATAAAACAAAGCACACAAAAATTAAATTAAGGTGATTTTATTGATTTAAAATTTTAGAAATACAATATTCAGTATGACTAGGAAACAACTTTAGTCAACTAAATTGGATAGTGTACAAATGATTGGGTAGGATTTTCCTCGGTTAACGTTCTATGGATTTTGTAGTATCTTCAAACATATATTTCAACTCTTCTATCTGTAACCATAACTTATTCATAATATTTTCCCCCAACTACATAATCAAATATCGAGAATCTTGACTGATATGAAAATTCTCAACATGATTGACATTCAAAAAGTCATGCATGCTTTCCTCTTGCTGCATTAACTGATATAACTCATCTGTAAACTTTTTCAACAAAAATATGATACCTGGTTCATTCTGAGTCAGTTGGTCGACTAGAAATTTCTGATTTTCCAATAGAATGGACATAAGAGTACTATTGTACTAGATATTTTGAAGACTATTATTCATGTTAACCATGAAAGTTTTGGTTTCCGAAAATCATAAAATCATATCTCAACTGGTGGTAGGAGCATTGGTAGATGTACTGGTATAACCAAAACTACTATAGATTGATTCAAACTGACTCCCCAAATACCACTTAATATCAGCAAAGCCTGACTTAGAAAAAACATCAGACTTATCCTTTCCAACATTATTCAGCATCTCTCTCTTGAAAACAACAAATTCCTTCTGGGTATCAGTATTTTATTTAACATCCTATATCTTTTTCTTTATAGCTTCCAGTTCATGAAAAATATTGACATTCTCTTCTTGAGAATTATTAAGCTTAATTACATTCTCCATAACCATATTTTCCATGGAATCAGATGTCCCTTCATCTGGATGTTGGGAGTGGGAAACTATAACAATTGTTAAAGATATTGAAGGAGACTTTTCCACAGATTTATCCAATGATTTTTCAATTTATTTTCAACTTTAATAAGACAAACTATCAAGAACATATATTTTTTCTTCAATTGAAGAATCTTTTCTCTCATCCATATAATCAAAAACAGAGGAAACTAGATTCTCAACAATTTTTGTAGCCGCATTTCCAAATCTGATTAATTGTTCCTCTACATGAATAGCTGTCTCTTCTTTCCAGATAATTTATAAAAAAGTATTATGTAAATCTCGTATTTGTATTTCAAATTGTTGATCTTTCTCAAGAAATATTTCTTCCAAATGTAATGACTTGGAAGCTTTACCTGAATCTGACACTCGTTCTTCAGAAGGTGGATATACACTCTTCCATGGTTTTACAAACAAATCTTCTTGTATAGCAGCTTCTTCCTCTTATCCTTATTCTTATTCTTCTTCAAAAAATATTAATCTTCTTTGGGTTGGTTTGGAAATTCCTTCACCTCAGGTTTGACCAATACCTTCATTCCCAATTTCAATTTTCTCCCCCTGAGAAAAATATATTGATCTTTCATTGTCATATTCACTAACAAGAATAAGTTTTTATTTTACTATAATACTATAAAAACCTAGTTGCCTCAAATATACCACATTAAGTATATTTTTGTGATGAAATTTGTTTCATGAATCTATTAAATGAATCGTTCCTTTCTTAAAGAAAATTCGAGATATTATCCTTCCACAATGAAAAAAAGTCATCCATGTATCATTCTGAAAGAAGTATTAAAGATATGTGAACATATATCTTGAGAAATTAAGTTTTATTTAACCTAAAATAGAAACATGGTATACATGTATAGATATAGAATATTCTTCTTCTCACCCATCTTTGGAGAAATTCCAATTGGAATAAACTTAACCAAGATTTTCTACATTTCCTCAAGATCCTTGAAAACAATATTGTAATGTATGTTGAACCATAAGGAAAATTCATAATGTCTTCAGTCATGTGATCCTTATATTCAATAGAATATATATTGAAATGAAAAAATTCTTCATGAGGATAGTTCAAAATTTGAGAAATTTCAGTCCATGAAACATAAAAGTCCTAATCTTTAATTCTCGTTAAAACTGTATCATTAGAGTCTCCAAATCTAATTTGAACTCGTTATAGAAAAATTTCAGTTCTAGCACATTTAATTACATTGAGTTCACTTCATTGAACTTAGATTTCAATTAATGCAAAACTAGTGATTGCTTCTGGAGTAGATTTTTCTAATATAACCATTCAAAATCAATTAATTTTCCTTATAGAATCAATCTTCTGGGATCTTTTTGACACTTCAGGGCACTATCTCCACCTTCTTTTGTTCTCTTATTTTTTTCATATTTGAGAAACGAAAGCTCTGAGTCTTTCAGGTTCTAGTGTTTCAAAATAAAATATAGGTAAATGATGGTAGACGATAATAAACGAAGGTTTCGGTATTCAAAAAGGGTTTGAGGAATGAAAATGTATGGAATTTAAAATGTTTCTCATAGTTCCTTGTTTCCCATGTCATTATGTAACATAATTATTAAAATTTAAAAAACACATAGAGTGATTTAATTTTAGATAAACTAAATTAACTAAAATATATAGCAAAGAAAAAAAATTAAAATTAATAATATTTAATGTAATCAACAAATAAATTGGAATAAATAAATAAATAAAATAAAATAAAATAAAACATTTAAAAGATAAAAATATTAACAATTATTTTAAAATTAAATAAACCTAAATCCCTTTAAAATATCAAAAACAAACAGTGGTATGTGGTTTAGTAAAAATATCAGCTAGTGGATATTTAGTATTTACAAATTCTAAAGATATATCCTTTTTATGTACGTGATCTCTTAGAAATTTATTCCTAATGTTAATATTCTTAGTTCCGGAATAACTTATTATATTTTTTGAAATATTTATATCACTTTTATTATCACATAAAATAGGACTACTATTAAAATTTAATCTAATGTCCATTACTGTGTTTTTCATCCACAATACTTGTGCATAACAACTGCCAGTAGATATATATTCTTCCATGGTTGTTGATAGGGAAACTAAGTGTTGTTTCTTACTTGACCATGATAATAAATATTATCCTAAAATGTGATAGGTTCTGGAAGTTTGTTTTTTATCTAATTTAAAACTTCCTAAATCGATATCATAATTTGTTATTAAATTAAAATCAGATGTTTTTAGATGACCAAGATATTAAAAATCATTTCCCATTAAATATCTAAAAATACATTTGATATAAATAATGTGAGACTATTTAGAATTTTTAGAAATGAAGCACATAAACATACATAAAACATAATATCATGTCTTCTAGTAGTAAGATATAATAAACTACCAATCAATCCTCTATATAACTTTTTGTCCACTGGTTTTCCAACATCATACAAATCATGTTTTATATGGATAAACATAAGAGATTTATATGTCATTATATTATCAAGACCAAACATTACAATAAATTAGTAATATATTTATATTGGTTTAAAAAATATCCATAATATTTTTGATAAATTTGAAGTTCTAAAATGATGATCAATTGTCCCATAAAAATCATTTCAAATTATTTTTTCATAATTTATGAAAAACAATTAAATTTTTTGTCATTTTTTGAAACAAAAATAACATCATCAATATAGAATCGAACTTCTAATTTATTAGAAAAAATTATTTTCATAAAAAACAGTTAGATATTCCAATATAATAGTAAATTTATTTTTTCAAATAAAAGAAATTAATCTTTCATACAAATATCTTATTACTTGTTTAAGTCTATAGAGATCATTAGTATGTTTAAAAACATAATACGGTTTTTGAGAATTTTTAAAACCATGAGGTTTTTCAACATAAACTCACTCCATTAAATAACCATTTAAAAAGCTAGATTTAACATCCATCTGATATAATTTAATGTTTAAATGAGATGAATAAGCTAATAGATTTCTATTTACTTCAAATATAGCTATAGAAAAAATTGTTTCATCATAATCTATACGTCCTTCCTGATTATATACTAATCATGAATCTTTTCTGGTTATAATCCCTTGGTCAACTTTTTTCTTTCTAAATACCCAGTTAGTTCATATAACTGGATAATTTGATGGTATTTTAACTAATTCCCAAATATCATTCTTTTGAATTGGTTTATCTCATATTGCATTACTAACATCCAAATCTCAACATCTAAGTATCCTTCAAAATATTTAGGATCTTGTAGTGATATAAAGGCAGATAATTCAACTAGTTTTCCTGTATTTCATCTAGTTCATATAACTATGTCTTTGTCTCCTATAATCATTTCTAGAGGATGATTATTTAGGGTTCTAGACTGTCTAGGTAAACCACATCTAGTTTCATCAGAAACAATTTCTTCTGAAATATATTTATTTTTATTTATATTATTTTCCAAATCAATTTATAGGTTCTCAAGTCTTTTGTTGTTAGAAGAGTTTGAAATTTCATTAGTTCGATCTTTCTCTTTAATGAAATGTTCTGTTTCAGCAAAATTCACTTGAACTAATTCTTCAACAATAGTTTTCTTCTTATTAAACACTCAATAGGATTGAAAGGTAGAATAATATCCTAAAAATATTCTTTCATCTTCTTTTGGATCAAACTTACCAATATCATCCATGGTGTTTAGGATATACACCTTGAATCCAAAAAACAATAAAGAACATTACTTTTGACTTTCTATTATTCCAAAGTTCTAAAGGAGTCTTTTTGAAAATGGGATGAATGAACACTCTATTAATGATATAGTAGGGTTTGCTTATAGCTTCTGCCGATAAATAGGCAAGAAGGCCGTTTTCATTGAATATAGTCCTATCCATTTCATGAATAGTTCTGTTTCTTCTTCCAAAAATTCCATTTTGTTGTGGTGTTCTTGGTGCAGAAAAGGAGTGTTTTACATCCAAATTTGAACATAAGGAATTGAATTCCTGATTCTCAAATTATTCACCAAAATCAATTCATGATGAAATTATATTTTAAAAAATTCATTTTGAACAATTTTACAAAAACATTCAAAACTAGTAAAAGCATCAATTTTGACCTTTAGAAAATAAATCCATGTAAATATAGAATAATCATAAAACAAAACATATAAATATACTTTTCTGGCCAAACATTATAATCTTGATGGTCTAAACAGATCCACATGGATATGTTCTAGAGGTTTTGATATAGATATTTTATTAATAGATTTGTTTGATGATTTCTGTTGCTTTCAAATTTGGCATGAATCACAAAATCTATCACTATAAAACATAAGACAAAGTAAATAAGAAAATAAATATTTCTTAGATAATTTATGTAAATAATAAATATTACAATGACTAGGCCTCATATTCCGTATTCAAGACACATTTATCATAGTAGTTAAACAATTCAATTTATGTTTACAGAAGGAATTTAAATCCAAAGTATAAACATTATCAGTTCAAGGTGCTCTAAACATAAGAAGTTTATCATTAAATATAGAGACAAAATTTTTAAAAATAACCAAATAATATCCATAATAACATATTTGAGATATACTTATCAGGTTATTCTTTAGCCCACGTACATATAATACTTTTTTTATTGAGAATATTTTTGGATCTCGAATAATTCCAAGTCCAATTATTTTTCCCTTTTCATTATCCCCAAATGTGACGAGAACTCAATATATTTGAGTTATCGTATTGAAGTTAGATGTGTTTCCACTCATATACTTGGATCAGCCACTATCCATATACCATATATCTTTTCTTTTTCTATGACATGTTTCTTACAAAGGCAATTTATACAAGAGTTTTTTTTTGGTACCCATATTCTCTTGGATCCAGCAGTGTTAGCTAGCAGAAATAGGAAAATCTAGATCTATTTTGTTTTTCCATAATTCATATAATTTTTTTACATAAATTTTTATAAATAAATGATTTTTTAATTCCACTTATTTGAGAATTTCTCATATAGATTTTTGTTATATGTCCTTCTCTTCCATAAAAATGTCAAGTAATATTTTTTGAGTTGGGAAAAAATAATTCTTATATAGTTTATATTTTTCAACTTTACATCTTATACCGAATATTTTCTTTATAATGAAATTTTAACAAAGATTTTCTTTCAAAATATTTTCTCCTTTTGTAAAGAAGAGAGTAGAAATTTTGTAAGTTTCAACATCATTTTGTAATTCATTAATCTTAGTTTCATGATCAGCACAGTTTGTGGTAGATGAGTTAAAAAAATTATTAACTCTTTATTTTTTTAAAGTAATGCATATCTTTCTCCTAAAATAACATCGTGAATATTCTTTAAAGAAATTTGTTTCATTAATAATGTGTCATATTTCCCTTCTAGCATTTTGCAACATGCGACCAATTTATTATTTGAATAATTTGAATCAGAATCAGAATTAAAATTATATGAATAATAGGTTTGTGAATTTTCTTATTCTACCATGAAGCTCATATTTGATTTTAGATTTGATTCTTCCTTTTTTGAATTAGATTTTGATGAGATACTGGAGTCTTAAGAAATACTCCATGTATCCATTATTGCCCCTTTCAGTTACTTTCATAATCATCATTTCTCTGATATGTTTTTTCTATATTTCTCTTATCACCTTTTATCTAAGGAAAATCAGTTCTTATATGATGTAATTTCCTACATTCATAGCATTTGACCTCTCTTGAGACTTTCTCATCCCTCTAGAAGATTTTTATGGATCCAATTTTCTTCTTATAAAACATTCTAAAATTTATGGATAACTGAGCTACTTCCATTTTAGAACCAGATGGATCAAAATTCTTTTCTTCTATGACATGTTTTATTATTATTTTTCTTTTCTTTTGAGATATTATCTTTAGATAAATTTTGTCCTTTTTCACTAAGACTTTATGATCTTCAGTTTCATCATTCATTTCATCTTCATACATCATCATTATCCTAATTAATTCTCTCATTGTCATATTTTTGACAGGTGATGATTGTAGATTAACATTTGATATACCCTTAAATATATTAGGTATTACTATAAATACATTCAAATCTTGATATTCATGTATTATAGGATCACCAAAGGTGGCAATATTATTAATAATCTCTGTAAGTCTTCTATTCATCTGAGTAATACTTTCTCTATCAAATATTCTGAATGTATTGAATTTCACTTTTTTCTCTTCCATATCTCATTTATCTTACATTTTCGGTTCCTTTATTAGAGACTACAATGGTTTTACACATTTCATAACTAGTAGGAAATTTTGAGACGTTCATCTTTTCTAAGAACACAAATAATAGCTTTCATAGATTTAGATTCGGGTTTAAACTCAGCCTCTAAAACAGAAGTCCAATTTGCAGGATTTTCCATAATTATATAAGGAGTAATGATTTTAGAGGAGACATTTGGTCCTATATTGTTTAAATAGATAATCATCTATGATTTCCTATATCCATATTTATCAACATTGAAATAAGTATCGTGAATCATTTGTGTTCCTTCTCTCTGATTAGTCATTTTCATATTTTTATAAACATTATACATTTAGCTTATTATATATTTTTTCAAAATCTCTCATATGATACCAATTGTTAAGTTGGAATATAAAAATATACACAATAGGGGGTGAATTGTGTCTTATCAAAATCATTCAAAATTCTGCCTTTTTATTTGAAATGATGATTATGAGGATAATAACTATTTGTATTATGTATGAAAGTATGAGTAAGTGGATAAAACATATATATAGAACACAACCCTTTATAGTGTATTTCGGTATAAAGATACCCTAGACCACTCCCCCAATTACATTTTATGTGATTTTGGTGATTTTACCTTGTAAGGACCCCATATAATATGACCAATCCACAATTGAGTGTTGGAAGTTCACGCCTTTAGAAATAAGGCAAAAAACATACCCTTCAAGTTATTTAACAGAGAACTGAAAAACCATACCTTAGATTGAGAAGCTAATACTACACCACAACTATGTACGAGAAATTTAAACTCTCAATAAAAATATATTGATTTAAAAGGATTCGTTAGAACATCATAGTTGTAAAAAAACTGACAGTAGATGGATCTTCTTCTTTTGAAAATAGTTTCTTCAAGAAAGATCAGTTCTCAAGTGATCTGGTTGAAATAGATCTTTCAATAAAACAACAATCGATTAGCAGCAGCAGACTTATAGAAAATACTAGATTTAGAACACATATATCTTCATTGTAGACTCTTCTATATAAAAAATAGCATGATCGTTTATTACAGGAGATCTGTAAAATATTTTCACAAGAATTCTATTTGAATAGAAAATTATGTGTCTCAATATATGGCTCAATATATATGTCAATTTATATATTCATCTTCTAATCATACACACGTATATAGAACAAATACACTAATATATTAAATAATGTATAGAGTCTAATTTTCAATTATATATCCCTAAAAATATCCTCATAAATCATAAGAATTAAAATTCTTAAGATAGCTCAGAGTATTAATAAATTCCCTTAAGAATTGGAGATAATTTATCTACTTAATTCTATTCTTTGAATCAATCATAAAAAACTTTGATTCATTTGAAATAATGATTTAAATTGGACTAATATTCCACAAATATGCTTTAATGAAAGGCTGATAGAATCATAAAGTCAAATCTCAGGTGATGTAAAGTCAAATGTAAGGTTCCTTCATAAAACAAAAAAAATTACAAGCATAGAGTTCAACAATGTAGTGTTCATTCTCTGAACATATGGTTGATAATGTAAGGTTGATCACAAAAGTAATTTTAATGATCTATATGTTTTCTTCTCAAATATAAGGTTCCATACATACATAGTGTTCTTTAACCATACATTTGCTTTTTGAGAAACATAATGTTTCATCCAAACATAAGGTTCTTTATCCGTAAGTTTCATTCAACGTAGGGTAGATTAACAATACATGTTGATCTTTCAACATAAGGTTTATTACAAATGAAAGATTTGTTTATTAAATTATATTCTACAATCTATTGTATGAAAATTGTTTCTAAAACACACTTATGAGAATTTTGAAAACATTTTTTAATATTCCTCATGAATAATAATCTTCAATTTAATTCCAATGTAATGAATATAATGAATATATATTTCCTAAAATACTCTTATTGTAGTATCATTAGTAAAATAAATAAGGGTACGAGTGAGCATAAATATAAATAAGATTTATAGTGTATTTTTTATAAAATACATTCCCAACAAACCATTATCATTCTACATGTTTATACTTACATGAATATAATTAAACCGATCTTGAAAACCAAGGATGAAAATGCTCCCAAATAATGAAATTAAATCTATAAACCCATAAAAAGGCCATGAATGAACCTAATAAAGTTATAATAAATAAATTATTTGTAGAATATGTTCTGGACCCATTATTTTTGATCCAAAATGTGATTATTTAGGTCATTAAGATCATGTGAGGAACACCTCTAGACTTAAGGTAAGTGTTTTCTATATGAACCTCCATTTTCATTCGGGTACTCTTATTCTCTACTTACCTAAATTAAATTATTATTTAATAATATATACTCCATAGATATTGTGTGAAGATTTTCTATAAATGTGTACCAACTAGAATCATACATTTATTTATGGCGAGTTATATTTTTTAAAATGATCTTTCATAAATTCATCCCGAAATAAAATCCCAATTCAAGAGAATTTCTCAAATTCTTACATATTTTCAAGGGAACACTATAATATGTTTTGGAAACAATTATCTTTATAAAATTACTCATTTTTTATGAAAATTATATCTCACTAAACTTTTGGTTTTATACAAATACTTTTCCAAAATAAATCTTCTTTTCAAAGTAAAAGAGTATTTATCACAAGAAGTACTCGATGATTTTATAAGAGTATCTTCATCTGTTTCAACACTCTTATTGATTTTTATGTATTATTGGGATTAATATTTTATGATATTATCAAACATATTTAATTTAATGCTTTATTATTAGTGTGAATTTGTATGTCCTATCTTAAAACTATTCACCAATTTACTCCAAATGGTTTGTGATTATGCTTAATGTTTGTGGAAAGTTATTTACTTTTCATATATTAGTTTCAATGTGAATTTAATTGTTTTTTATATTTATCCCAATTCATTTGATGAATTCATTGGAATTATTGAGTTTTGGGTGGGTCCCGTTATATCCCTTCAGTGCATTAGTAGGTCTCATGAGACAAACTATGGTCTTGGAATGAGGCCTTTAAAAATGGATATTTGTGATCATGGAACGAGGCCTTGAAAGTGTGGTTATGGGGTCCCACATTACTCATTCCACCATTATGAAAATATTATTGATGGTTTGTGAGGTTATTATACTATTAGAATACCCATGATCATGTTTTATTATGGCATTATATACTTAGCTTGTATTCTATCTATATTATGTTCAAATTAATTTTTTATAGACATGAGTTTTTAAGTTATAGAACATATATAATGTTTATGTTTATGATATCTTCTATGTTATTTATTACACTTACTGAGCATTTGAGCTCATCCCTTTATTATGTTTCATTTTTTCAGGACATAAAGTGGTATATTATGAATGACATGTAGAAATAACATAGTAGATTTGGATGTTGTCAATGTAGTTTGTATGTTGTATTTCTTTTCAATTTGTAACATTGAACTTATTTATGTATCCTATCTCTGAATCTACTGAACATCTTAGTAATTCAGGATGAATATTCCTCATTTATATGCCAATGTAATAAAATAAGGGATCGACTCCACGAAACTAGGGTTGGGTCCTTACATGAGTCATCCCAATGGGGCCCATACTATGACCCCCTAAGCCCTCCTCTAATAGTCTAGTAGTTGGAAACTAGCATTGAGTAGTCATTTCAATAACATCGGAGGACTTATCCTAAGTACATGTTCACACACACACACACATACACATATCAAATCCCATACAGTGATGAAATTTAAAAACAACTGAGAAACCATGCATTCATACATCTAAACCCTCCAACCAATGTATAATAAGAAGTTATGGAATGTAAATAGGGCCAAATACAAACTCACCACATAGGGTTTGAAAACAAGTCCAACCCAAAATTAAAGATAAGGACTACTATCAAGATACCATAGGAACACACCTCGGTCTTTCCAGCTCAAAAATCACCACCTAGTCCTGGTCCCTCTAGGGATCTATCAAATGGTTGATCGTCTACACAATACATTACACCTGTGGGAAAATCCCAAGCTAAGGTGAGTATAATAATACCTAGTAGGGCTCCCCAAAACCACAAAGAATATCACAATAGAATAATATTTATCTCTAAAAAGATACATGTCTACAAAACATATAACAAGAATATGATGGTATACTTAAAAAATACACAATGTCTCAAGGTAAATTTACAATGTTAATATCATTCTTGAATTCCTGATTATATGTTTCTCATAGCACTCATCTAAAAAAACACACTCCATGATTCCGATAACTCTGATGACATCCATCCAAGAGGTAGTGCTTGTCCTGTTTTTCTATTATAATTACACATTGGAATCCTAAAATGTTATGGTTAAATAATGAGGATCACTCGCAATTCCATGGGGTCTACCAACAACTCAATCTAGATTAACCTACAATGTAATGGATCATTGCCCGTATATTGTTGGTCAGGATGATACTAATAACTCCACCTAGTGAAAGAATATGATATATTATCTAACTTTTGGCCACACAGAAGGATTCCAACAACTCTATATAAGAATTAATTCTAAAGGGATCACCATCCTATGTGTAGGAAACGATTACATACAAGCTCTTAGGGAAAAGGATTTACAGAATGCACCCAAATTAAATTTTTCAGATATATGAGGGAAAAGGGATCCAAGCTAACTCTAAAGGATTACACATTGTATACAAGGAGTACACACCATTTCCCTTCAACCCCTGGTCTAATCCATGTAAAACAGCCCATGCCCATGTCACTGTGGAAGTTCACAACATTTCCTTTCCCATTTACGTCTTCTTGTGTCCATGTATTTGGCAATTCTAATTTATAGTTTTTCATTACCATATCTATGTGGGAGTATACAGTGTTCCATTGTCCTTGTACTCATGGTCGTTCCCATGTACCCTCTAACGTACATGCTAAGCCACTGGGCAAGGCATCAAATGTCATGTGATAGGGGTCACACTTCATGTTATCCTTAGCGTCAAATAGAAACCCTAACCACTTCATATGGGTACCACAAACTATGTAATATAGAATTACACACCATGAATTTTGATATTTATATAATCCTACTATTCTTCCTATAGTATTGTCTCATACTCCTTCCACAATGAATTAAATTATGAATCATTCTAGGAAAGGTGGATCTGGTCCGACTTACCCTTGTCATCATCTTTCATCAGATTCAATCCATCTGATTAATATGAGAATCGATGATTTTTCATTCTCTTCATCATTGAATACACTAAACCAACCTGATAGTCTCAAATCAAGTCAAATCCATTATTTTCTTCCACTGTAAGACAGCCCTCATGCAATATCGAGTCTATAACTAAGATATCAGCTCATTGAACAAATAAATCGGTGCACAATGATTGATTTCATGGTATTTTTCTGATCCACAAGGATAATGAAACCCTTGTGATGAATAGATAAAATATGGGTGAAAAGATCTCTAAGAAACATAAGGAAATAACCTCATCCAATGTTTGTGTTGGCCTAGATCATTTACTGTTAGAATAAAAAATGGTGAATTAATAATTATAAAATGAATCTCTCAATAAATCCCTAAAAATAAACTCATCTCTAAAAATGACCAATCCAAGAATTAATCCACTGCTCAATTGATTCAAATTCATAATAGATATAGATAATGAGGAAATAATTCAATAAAAAAATTTCTTTCCTTGATATGGACCAATCACTAACGAAGAACAATCATATGTTGTTGTTGCTGAGAGATCTCTGAGTCATGCTGCACACTGATCACCAATCTATGATCTGTTTGATGTTCATCTATGAAATATCCTCTAATATTTTCTAATGGAGTTCTTGAATATCTCAAGGGTTATGAAAATAACCCTAAATTTTTTGAATAACCATATAGTTATAGACGATTTTAGCTATCTACATCAACAGATGAAAAAATTATTTAATTATTGTATTCATTTTAAGCCTACAATGACCATTCCAAAAATTTCCCTCGCTGATAAAGGTTATGTCATTCCCATGGTAAAACATTCATTCTAAACTCAATTGTTCCCATGTATTTCAGATCTGGGACTCTATTTAGAATTTATTTATCTTTTTTCAAAAACCTACATGCACATGATATTTAATATATTCAATATATTAAAATCATTTATTAAAAGAACACCTGGCGTTGAAATTACACTCCATATCAGTTCCATGGAATGCAAATAATTTGTACAATATACAAAATAGTACATTGAAAATAATAGTCATTACATGCCTACCACCTTGACCTTTTCCTACTATTTTTATCTCAAGGAACATGCATTTCAACACAATATGTCTTCACTTTCCAATCACAACAAACCACTTTATAATAAAAATTTAATTCTCAAGAAACCAATAATATTCCTAAATATGGTTTCAACCCTGAGTAAAGTATATAAATTTTATTATCTATGTCCCAAATAAAATCTAGCACATACCTGGCCAATATAGTGAAGTTTTCTTCACATGTAGCTAAAGAATCTTTACCTTTTCTAATGTTCTAGGAACATTTTTCTATCCAAATTCGAAAAAAACTTAGGGAATTTTTTATCAAGAAAATATCATTAAATGTTTCACATTACATTATATCATTTTTATCTTTCTCATTGGTATTCTTAAACAAATACCACTATTGTTCAGTTTCACCTTTAAAATGTTAAATGTAAAGAGTTTCCTTTAGAAGTTCTAAACATCCCATGGAATCAAATATCTTCTTCCAAGGCATGAATTCATAAATCATCTATCAAGTGTTCATATGATCCACTAAAATATTGGGGATTTTGACTCATAAAATGCATCACTATTGAAATTTTATTTCGTTGTGGATCGGGTTCCTCCCTAAAATGGAAACCAAAACTATTAATAGCTTTTTTCAACTAAGAAATCACTATAACAATGTTCTATTGTAATTCCAATAATCTCAGGAAGCTAATTTATATGGATATTTTCCTGTTGAAATCTTTAAAATACATCTTCCATGATTCCTCTATGTAAAATCATTATAATTAGAAATTTTTTTAGAGTAAGAAACATGGAAATATTTAAATTCTATATCATTTCAACATAACCATATAGTAAAATCATTCAAGAGAATTTGTTTATCATTAAACTAAACTGTAAAGTTATTTAAACACACATATGATACCAAATAAAATAACACAATGTTAAACATTAAAAAATCCTGAGATTTATGTCAATAATTCATTCTACTACATATGAGGATATTTTCAGGTTTATTATTTTAGATAATTAGGCAATAAATCATCCATAACAAAACTATATTATACAAAGTGGACAATTTTGATCAGTATCTATTTTCACACCATATAAAACATCAAAATAAAACATTATTTCATTTAATAAAAAATATTCATGAATTTTAACATCACCTATCACATTCCCTTACCGATCATTAAATCCTTTGAATTTTTTTTAAAAAACGTGGGATGAGAGGAAAAAGATCGGTAAGGGATGTAAAAAGAAATAAAACCACTAGTCTTGTGAAAACATAAAAACTCATGGAAATTTTACCTTTATCGTTAAATATATTTGATAATATGTATTAAAACAATTTGACATGAAAAATAAAGTTACTTTTTTCTAAATGGAATCCATTAAACCCCTATAAAGACAAGATAACGACTCTTTTCGGTAACTTAGACCATCAAATTAGTAACCCATTTAAATAGTAACTGGATCTTTGTGAAATATATATAATAAACCCTTTTGTAACTCACTACTTCTTTCCTATTAATAAAAGGAAAATTACACAATTCATTGGAGTATTATCAATGTGCACCCATCATTTAAACTATAATGGGCTCACTTTGCATTATCTAGGTTCGCCCATCGTATAAGTTGCAACATTCTCACCCAGTGCTACCTGGTTTCACCTGTTTGTCTTAAAAAATGATCAAATACAATATCATGAATAAAATATTTTGTATTTCACTTTTCTATCTTAAAACATTTGAAAAAAATATTTTAAACATATATGAAAATCAATTTTGGATTTAAAAAAACATTTAAAAAATAATTTTCAAAATATAAATAACCAAAGAAAGTAAAAGGGTTTTTCTTTGAAGAATAAAATAAATATTCCAAAGGGATCTATAAATAAAATAATGTTCATGGTGGAAGAAAAATTTGTCATCATAAATGTTATAATATAACATTTCTTTTATTGTTTGTCAAAATGTTCTGTATAAAAAACGTAAAAATATTCCTTCTGAAACCCATTTAATTAAATTAAATGTGAAAAAAAATATAATTTATATATACTTCTATTTCAATATAAAAACATTCATATAATTATTTTAAAAAAATGGAGTTGTAAGAGAAAGGGGTGGAGGGAAAACATTTAAATTTGATTTTTTTAAAGAAAAGTCCCTTATCACTTCAGAAACACTTCAATCATAAGACCCGTGAAAAAATAACATTAAACAAAAAATTAAATTTCATTATAATAGATAAATTAATGATGTAACATTTCAATGTGTCCATATATAGACATTATAAAATAATAATGGTGAATAACATCAAAAGTTTCCTTAACAAAAGCAAATTAAAATGATGTCCCTTTCCATGAGACATACTTGTCACATGTATCTTTATGTTCATAAATAATAAAAATATGTTAACTATTTAAATTATTGATAACATTATTAAAGTTTATGACTACTTTCATTTAACTTATTACAATTTTATATACAATTTATTAATCAATTATGGTTACGTCGGATGTTTTGTTCATATTCATCTTATTTGATAAAAATGACTTTAGTATGTTAACTATGGTCAAATTGGGAATTATTTAAACCTATACAAAATAAAAATATAGAAATATTTATCATATTTTTACATTAACTATTCATCTAATACCTATTGTAAAATACAGTTTCGGGAAATAATGTACATTACAATCATTAATATGGTAGGTCATATGTACACATGATTAATGTTTTCGTTTTTCAATGATCATTATGGAAAGAGCGTAGCTAATATTTAACTTTCTACAATGATAATAATATCACATATAGAATATTATTTCTCTAAATATAGTTATGTATATAAATCATGTGGTTTAGAGATGAAAAGAGATTCACATCACTTCATGAAGACAATAGTCCACACGTAGACGAATGATGTTATCATATTTCAGTGAGTGAAAAGTTAAGAAATAAAATGATATATTATCATCTAAGAATGATAAAATTTTAATTAATATAATTAATATTAAATTTATATCATATTTATTCATTATATTTACCATTATTAACTTCCATGTAAATCATCAGTGAAAATGAATTGCATTGCTTCGTGAGGCTGTAGTCCACTGTAAACATGAACGACGTATCATATCCCCTAAGGAATTAAATATAAAAAAATTATATTGGAAATAATGACTCCATAGGTAAAATTATGTTTAAATTATAAATTATATAAACTTTATATCCATCAAAATACCAATCCATGAGAGGTGGTAACAGAAAAATGAATGACATCAATTTGTGAGGTGGTAGTCCACCGTACACATGAATGATGATTTTGAAACCCATTTGTTGGAAGTGAATACGGATTTAAGTTATTAAATTATCATAATAACAATTAAGTATATGTATGACACTTATTTTATTATATACTCTTGGTTTAATAATAACTTATAGGGGTTTTATAATAAATAAAATTAAATGCTCATTGAAAAATGTTACATCTTCTTCTCGTAACATCTTTTGGTTTTCAACAAAGTCCATCCTTGGTTGTATTTATGAAAAATAATAAATTTTATAAAATGATATGAGGTATGTATATAATTTATTTTGTAATTTATTTCCTAAACCAATTGGTTTTGAGTGTTTTAAGTGATGAGGATGTTGGGTGACCTTTTATTAGTAAGGCGAGTGGCACACTTGTAATTTTACAAAACAATGAATTCCAACCACGTTTTTTTCATTTATAAAGGATCCAATAATGTAAAATTATCGATAATATAAGTTATATGGTCAAAATATGTCCATAAAATATATTTTATAAAAGTTTTGAGGTTATTTTAACCTTTATATTTTTAGTTTAACATCCAGAAAATCCATTTCAACCTAAACTGAAGTATTTAATTTTTACTATATTCACTATTAATTTTGGTAAAAAATTATGTTCACCATTTTAGAAATTATAAATTATTATTATTTCAATTATATAATCCATTTTACCAAATTAAATTCATATAAGTTTCAAAAAAAATTAAAATAAATCTCACAGACTTAATGAAAAACCGTTTTTTCAAGAATAATATTTTCAGAGAAGAAGATGATTCTATATTAACTCTATAAATAATAATAATAATAATTTGATAATAAATTAGTATTTTATGGTATATAATATGTACATTAAATTTAAATCTGTCCTTGTTATAGATTATTTTAATTATTTAAAATGGAAAATCTTTTTTCATTTCAAAATAGTTTTTAGAAAAAAAACAATTTTTAAACCCCAAAAAAACTTATAATGAAAACCAATATAAAGATGATTCAAAAGAAATTAATTGGATTAAATATACCTAAGTAATATTAATGTTACTATAAATCGTTATTAAAACATAATTAGACTTTAAAATTAATTAATTTATTGAAATGAAATCTTTTTAACAAAAAGTGGCATTTTCACTATTCATTGAAATTTTTATATTTTCTGAAAAATTAAAAAAAGTAACCATTGGTAAATGTTGATTTTATTATTTAAAAAATTGTTTTCATATTTTTAAATTAAAATTAAAAAATTAAAAAAAAATATTTTAAATAAAACACATATAAAAATTAGTTTTTTGAAAAGTATGTTATTTTTGATATAAAAATAACTAAATGTTTTTATAACGTTTATAACTATATAATTAATAATAATAAATAAAAATAAAATTTATTCTTTCATTAACTGGGTTTTTATAAACATTATGTGAATAAAGTCCCAACTCGAGGACATATGATTAAAGATGTATTTTTTGTTGGTTATCTCGTGTAACGACTAAAGTGATACAAAATTTTCTAAGAAGTTAGTGCAACAATGAAGGATAAAACACATAAACATAAAAAATTAAAATACTTCTAGGAGAAATTGGATCATGGATAAATAAAATATGATTAAATTTATCTAAAAAATTAATCAAAATCGTATGTTAATTATTATTTCATAAATCCCACTTAAATGAATTTCTTATTTTCCCTAACATGAATTATAGTGGCAATCAATAGGATCAATCTCTCAACAGGGCCACACATAAAAAAAATCTACTATTATCACTTTTTATTATTTATAATATATTATATAAGAAAACCTATAAATATGTTGGGCTTATAAATGTGCATGACAGATATAGAGATGATTATAAAAGAAGAATAAAAATAAAGATGTAAAATAGAATGAAGTTAGGGAGAAGAGAAGATACGGTCCTATAAGTTCATAGTGATTTCAATCATATTTTTTTGAAATACATTCACTCTACTTACTCAATTAAATATCAAATTAAATATATATCACTCTAGACCATTTAACATGAACCAACCAGAGTCTTCGTCGAACCTATCACCGATGTTAGCCTAAGACAAGGCCTGAGAGGTGTTCCTGATCCTCTTAGGATTAAAACTAGTGTTGGAAAATTAATAGAGAAAAAAATTTATTATTATACCAAAATGAATGAACTGAATAGTAGAAATAAATAGAGCATCCCAAAACATACACAATTACCAAACTGAACATCATTTATACAAAAGCTGAAAATACAACAAATTGTACAACTAAACCTAAACATAACTTGACAACCACAATATCTCCATGTGGCCCCAAGGGTCACTCTCTAATACCAATTGTGACCATCACCCCTGGAAATCCAAACCAATCTAAAACAATATTTAGAAACTAAATTCAATATATAACTATAGGATTGATTATTAAAACTTGATGTGTGTGCCCAAAATAATCTATTCCTAATGTACATCCAGTAAATAAAAGAAACATAAATTTATTATTTCAAATAAAATATATAAAACATTTATTTTACAGATTTCCACTTTAAAAAATGGTTAGTTTCCATTAAAATCCATATTATTTACCAAGGATGCATACATTGGCATTTTTTAGGAATAAAATGATGTTTTTCATTTAGAAATAGAGAACAAAATTATGAAAAACTTCCAAAAAAAATTCTACAATCCATTGAAATCCAGTAAAAATCTATTATCCAAGAATTACACAATACAAGAAATCTGATGTGATGATCATTGGACAAGGGAAATTTTAAAAAGTGTACACAAGAAACCAACCAATAATGCATCTCAATCATCCGCCAAATAGAACTAAGTTTTTAAGAACTTGGGAGAACCTAGGATCTCAATGGAATAATGTATAACATTCTATACATCAGGACTATTCCTGAAGGCATTCCTCACCCGATGACAAGAATTCTCGCCCGCACGCTCAATCTCACCCTACCTGGTTTAACATAGGGTCACTTTCCCATAGTAACCAAAACAAAAAAACCTAGTTATGGACCACTGGCGAAAGAGAAATTCTATTCTAGTGAAGCAACCATTCACTGAAAAAACTCTAGTTATTCCAGGTTCCCATGTCATGACTAATGTGGGGGTGATCCAATAATTCCAACTAAGCATCGAATAACATTCCCATTTATCATACAAAATCAACTAAAACAACAAGTCACCCCTAATACACACCAAGGAACAATATCTTTCATTTAATAAAATTATCACCAAGTAGCCATTTAGCATCTTCCTCCCACAATAATCAATATAAAAAGGTAAGAGAATTATCCTATGAGATTTTTAAAGATGACCAATTTTGAAAAAAACCAAATGGTCCTATAAAATTATTCTAGAAATCACTCCTTTTAATAGAACTAAAGCCATCTTCCAAAAAGGTTCAAGGACACCATTATTAATTTTAGAATCATGTATAAATATTCAATTTAATTAATAACACAACATTTTCAAACAAATTTCTTTTTTTAATATAATTACAAATAGTCCACTCACCACCATCACATGTCACCCATTTTTCAAGAAAGAATCACACACTGCATTCAAGTCCAAACCATTTAGAAACCCATTTGATAAATCCAAACCACCATTTTAAATTCCACCAAAACATTCATAGAGCCAATAAATTATTCCAAAAATATATTCCACTTGAAAAATCCAACTGATTAATTTTTATAACACTCGGTGTGCCTCACATAACCAAAGAATTCTATATGCCTCAAAAAATCAATAAAACCACTTCATTTCTCATGAAAATAATTTTTCGAAAATCATGCATCACTATTAAATATCCATGGAAGGTTCAAAAAGAATGAAACGAAGGATTCATAAATTTTAATGGCATGTAAAAATGGAAACTTACATCAATTCACATGTTCTCCAATAACACTCACTATAAATAATTCAACGACGGTTCCATGAATCAGGAAAAACAAGAGATACATTAACCTAGAAAATACCCTAATTAAAACCCAAGAAAGCTTGAATCATATATCCACACTACCATGGGAGCAGAATAACTCTATATAAAATGGATAGAGGAGGAATAGGAAGAAGACAAGAGGATATTACATTGAATATTAACCCCAAAAACATTGAAGTAACCCTAGATCCACACCATGGGAGAGGATTGTAGTCTTGGAGAACAACGGAGGAGCTCCCTTTGGGTAACACAAACTATGGAAGAAAGGAAATTGGTGTTTTGGGGATAAAATATAGAGTGAGATGAATGGTAAAATAATATTTTTAATGACCTCCTATGGTTGCATATTTTTCTTGTATGGTTTTCCAAACCTTATGGAAATCGTGCATCTCTCACTATCCAAGAGGAACAAGCCACATGGTTATTACAGATGGTCTACCAAATCATGTGAAAGACATATGGTTTCCACTATCAAAAAATGAAACTATCCACATAGTTTCCTAGTCAACGGTGTATAGTTCTCTTTAACCATACATCATGTATTTTCAATACCAAAATATTCAATTTTCACCATGAACTATTGAATAAATTAATGAACAAACATGGGACAAAAACTAAACAAAATAAAGCCTCAAAATTTAAATCAGGAACACCCAGAATCTCAAGAGGATAACCAAGACCTGGAACATGAGTCAGAAAAAAGGCTGAAAATAAAAATATGGGTGTTAAAATTGTCCCCACCATTATGCTTTATTCCCCTATAAATCCATAAGATATCCCAATTGATCGATCAAATACATGTTATTTAAAAAACTAAATGATCCAACCTCTCAAACCAAGAACACCCCATCAATCACCAAGAGAGACTCATACCACTTACCTGAAATGAACAAACAAATGAAGACCACTTCTCAAGAATTGAATTAAAACTCAAACTACAACCCACACAACCCATCCATAAAAAAAATGTTGGGGGTTCTCCAAAATCCCAACATTCACCCAAATAGAGTGGAATTTAAAATTAGAGAACATCAAATGAAGCCACCCATTTCTATGATAACCCAATAAACTAAATTGAATTATCGACATGGGAGGCATGAACATACTCCCCACCATTAGAAACTCACTAGCCCAAATCAACCCCAGAATCAACCATTAAAAGATATGTTGTTGGTATCCCCACCATTAAGGACCGGTCAGGTTGAGATAACCGAAAAACTCCCCGCATAGACTAAATACCTAGCTACAAGGGGGGACCAATTAAATATACTCCAAAAAAATTCAAAATATAAAAAATGAGTCATTATGTTCAGATGATCACAAACCAAAACCAAAACTCACTCAAAAAGGCTAACTCCACAATGAAAAAAAATTAGAGGTCCTCATCTAAAAATAAAACCCCCTGGAATTACCCAAGGATGAGACCCCAAATATTTTTACAACAAGTAGAAACTTAAAATGTGATGGAGAGATATGATAGGGACATTATTAATTCTACACCATAATGGTGGATACAAGAGTTGGTCCAAGGTTTCCCACACCCCCACAAATTTCTTAACTACATGAAGAGATTCACTTCAAGACCTATAGCTAGAGCCTTATTGTCATGTGGAATATATTGTGTTGCAATCAATATTTATTAATCCCCAATAAAAACTCCTTAGTTTGGTGTCATGAGTGACCACACAACACCCCACATAGAACCAAACGAACATGATACACCATGAGACTCACTTATCACCAATCAGGGAACTTACGAAACACTTAGAGATACACCCACATCATCCTCCACCTTAAGCATGAAACGGTAGGTACAAGATTCCCACAGAACACACCTCCACTTAAAATGGAAAAAAAATTCAAAGCATCCAAAAGATAATAATGCATCCGTAAAAATAGAAGTTCCTAAGAGATCCATAGAATCCACATTTAAATATTAGTAAAATTTAAACCCCATAAGACACCACAACACAGAACCATTAAAAAATGAAGCATTACATAAAAAGGGACTTTAAACTTGTCTCAAAACAACACCCTACTCATATAAACTAGAATAGGTGGTTTTCAAAGGGGTGGATCTTGATCAATGTCACTACTTGGAAACCCCAAAACAAAACTGTTGTAAGGTTCCTTTTCATCCATAGGTATGGAAGGTCTTGGGAAAATACCAACACGATTACTTCTTATGATCTGGCTTGCTACAATGATTACACACCATCATCATGTGTTTAGAGAAAGATAATGAAAGATCTTGAGGTCTCTTCAATCTATGACCAACACCAACAGCTTCGGGTCGATTCCTCATCTCTTTACTATAACTACCATAACCACTTACATATACTGGATGATGTTTGTAGGCCTCATGAAATCCTTCTAGTATAGATTATACATTAATATCTTTCCTTATCACATCGTAAAAAGAAGTAAGACTGAACTCTAACTCCTTCAACTATAGGTCAAGAAGAAGCCCTCTCTTAAAAGTTCACGATTTTAGGGAATCATCCATATCCCAATATGAAATGTAATAAATTAGATCCAAAAAATGATCAATGTACTCCCACACTATTCCATCACCTTGTTGCAGAAAACACATCACCATATCCTTCCACACCTTCCCTACCTCATAAAAATAATGAAAAATGAATAACGACTTGAATAAATACCAAGTTAGAGCTTCCTAAGGATTAGTTTGAGAGGAATTATTCTACCACTTCTAGGTCAAACATTCCCGAATTAAGGTAGAAATTCTCCTTTAAGAAATATGGCTACACAAGGAAATCAATGATTCTCTAAATTTTTTCATCCACTCTTCTTCTTTAAGAGGGTCCACTTGAACATAAAAGAGGGTAGGATTCAACTTCCAAAATTCATGAAGGAAGTATATGGTATGATCAAATAGAGGTTATTCTAATGGTGAACCACCTTTAGTTGCACCATGAACATCCACTAAAATTATCTTAGGGTCATTCACAGAAAAAATAATAAAACCAAGAGCACAATCAAAACCAATTAATCAACACGAATTATCACACTCATAACACCTCTTAAACAACATTACCCAATCATAAAAAAACAAACCACACAACTACCAGTTACCAAAACACTATAATTTATCACACATAAAAACAATTTGGTAAAGAAAATAGAACTTAATAATTTGTGATATCACCAATTTTATTCCTCATATCCTCAACATGAAAATCTATGTGTTGATGTGGAAACCCATCCACTCATTCCAATATAAGCACTACTCTACCCAAGCCACCAACCATTCACTACACTATGCATATCCATGCATGTGAGAACCCATGGAAATATGAAAGGTCAAAAAAACATTTCAAAAAAACATTTCTCAAAACCACTCCATTTAAAATATAATTTATGTTTCCAATTTCACAAAACTCTATTCAAAGGCTACAAACCAATAATCATAACTGATTTTCAAAATTTACACTTCAATATATTTTATTCTATTTAAAATTAAATTATTTTTTACTTCCATCCAAAACCCAATTCATCCCATTTAAAACATTTTCAGCAGCTCTAGAAATCCAATTCCATAAAAAATCAAATGATTAAAAACTCAATTCATAAAAAAATTATTCTTATTTAAATAAAATTTCCAAAAAAACATGTTATTAAAAACATCCTATTTTAATAAACTCTATGTTTATTTATGAAAATCTAATATCACTAAAACCATTCCATTATTACCAAAGGATCATTTAATAAAACTCATTTTTATAACGTTTTCATCAAATTAAATCTGAAAAATCATTTTCCAACATCAAAATAAAAAATAATTACCAATTTAAATTTATTATTTTACAAATACAAATTAAGGGTTTTCAAAAAAAAATCAGAATCATGATACACCAAAATCAACTCAAAAGTGGAAACATGTGTCTGTTGATGACTTTTCCATATAGTTTGAGGTAATATTCCAATCATGCCACCATAACAGATAATCTTTTGGGACTATATCCTTGTCTCCACATGGTCTTTTATACCATATGATATCATTGAGATCCTTATCCCAACTCTCTCTTTTTGTTTTCCAAAATATAAAATAAACTGTAAGAAACAAAGAAACAAAATTTGACCCAACATCTCATGGAAACAAAAGGTTTATTGTAGAAGGTGTTGTCTAGACACTCCCTAATACTTACACCCAAAGTTACAATAGTCCTGAATCATCTACACTAACATCCCAAATGACAATGGTTTGTCTAAAATCTAGGTCCCCTAAAGAACATGCCTTTTCTGATACCATTTTTTCATGAACCAACCGAGTTCGACCCCAAAATCGGTCACCCGATTTATCCTTAGACAAGGATCAAGGGGAGTTATCAATCCTCTCAGGCTAAAACTAGTATCAAGGAATAAATAGAGAATCAAATGGAATGATTCTGAAAAAAATAAATAAAAGGAATAACATAAATAAGTATAGTAGTACAAAATTAATTCAATTACAAAACTAATAATCAGTTATTCATAAGTTAAAAAAATTGTTCACAATAACCGAAATAGAACATGACAACCACAACATCTCCACATGACCCTGAGGGTCACTCTCTAATACCAAAACCAACCATCACCTACAGAGATAGAAACCCATCTAAAACCTTCACTATAAACTAAAAACAAGAAATAAATATAGGTGTGAGTATTACAACTCAATAGTAGTTCCTGAAAAAAAATATTCCCAATGAACATAATTTAAATAAAAGATACATCAATTTCAGGTTCAAAATACAATATATAAATATAGGAATTCACACATTTCCACTTTAAAATAATACACATCCCATTTTTATCTTTCCATTCAAATCCATTTTGTATACCAAGGAATAACATATTATCATTTCCGAGGAAGAAAATAATGTTTTCCTTAAAAAAGAGGATAATTAAGTATAATAATTATGCAAAAAAAATTTTTAAAACCTTTGAAATTCAAGACAAATTGTTTATCCTGGAATTACACCATATAAGGAAGCAATAATAATTAACACATAATAAGGGTAATTAAAAAATAGCACACACAAGAAACTACCCATGAATCCATCTGAATCATCCGTAGTACAAAACTAAGTGCTGAAGAACATTGGATAACATAGGATTTCAGTGAAATAATACAGAACAGACTATACATCTTGACAAAACCTGAAGCTATGCCTCAACTAATCACATAAATTCTAACCCACTTTCTCAATCATACCCTACTTGGTCTGACTGAGGGAAATATCCCATAGAAATAAAAACAGCACAAATCCCTTCTATGGTCACCTATCTAGAGATACATATTATGATAGAGCAACAAATTTTGCACTAATAATTAACTAGCTATTCTAGGATCCCATCTCAAGACTAAAATGGGGGTGATCAAATATTTCTAACAAAGAATCCAATCACATGAACATATATCATACATAAGAAACTCACAAAAAAGTCACTTCTGAGCCACACTATGGAACAATATATTTCCTTTAAACCATATGTGCAACGCCCTGACCCTAGTTACCAAGAGTCAATGAATTATTACATAACATTGGCATGATCACAAGGAAATCATGTCTCGAAAGACCAATCAGTTTAGAATTATTGGAAACAAGATTCATACATATGTTCAAATTTACATCTTGAAGAGAAATAAAACACAAATATATTTCATTAGGAACATCCAAGTCTCCTAGATTATGCCTGCAGGTCACTCATAACTAACTTCGTCATATCCTGGGAAAAAATAAAACATTTAAAGGGGTGAGTTCAAACTCTCAGTAAGGGTAAGTAATATAGCAGAAAATGGCATAAATATTAAACATGGTAAATAATTGAAATCACGTTCCCTTACCAATAATATAAATGAATACTTTTATGGAAAGAACACGAGATGAGTAAATAATGCCATAATAAAACATAATCATGGGTATTCTACAAGTCGAATGACCACATGAACCATCAATATTATTTCCATAATGAGGGAATGTATAATGCCGGACATTCTGAAACATTTTTTCAAGGCCTCGGCCAAGATGTCTAAAATTATTAAGGCATCGGCCAAAACCATAAATCAAATTGGGAAAGGGCCTCGGCTAATTCCACGTCTAGTTGTCTCATTAGACCTACCGATTCATCGAGGACCTATAGTGGGCTCCAACCATCACATACTAAGTCCAATACATTCCTCATATGAAAAGGTTTAAACATATCATGAACATTCGTATTAAAACTATCATACGAAATGTAAATAATTTAACCATAAGCAATGAATGGTATAAAAATAGCACATCCACAGTAAAACATATCACAAAAACTTCAATACAATATGGAAGTTTTGTATCATAATAAATCAACTTCAAATAAAATTAAAATCTATCAAAGGTTGTTGACATAGATGAAATCAAAACCATTTTTATAGAGAGATGTATCTCTTTATATTTTGAAATCATTTATGAGTCACATAAAGAAAATATTTATTTTGAAAATATTCTAATAAGCTTGTAAGGGAAGATTTGACGATCTTATAACGGCGGAAAATAGTCGCACCCACCTTATAAGTTAAAAAATCATTCTTACATTAATTTTGTCAAAATGTTTAAAAAGGAACTTGTTTTGAAAACGAAGGAAAGATTCCTTTATAAACCTCTTATAAAAGTCAAACAGGGGTATAAATGACTTTAACCCATATTCTGTAAAATAGTAAGAATGTTTTGAAAGTCATTTTTAAGAAACATAGATGTGGATGATAAAGAGGTCCCAGTGGATATTTACGTATAAACAACCTAGAATGATAAAGAGATTGTGAAATAACCCTTACCTTGTACTTTTCCTTGGTTGATGGTAGGTTTACCTCCTCTTCTTCGGGTTCTTCCTTTTGATTTGATCAAAAGGGCTCCTTAGGTTGGATTTTTGATCAAACTATGGCATCTTTGTTGGAGTGAGGGAAGTTGAGAGAGTATTTGGGCAGGGTTTGGCTGAACCAAAAGGCTTTGAAGGAGTGGATAATTGGTTAGATGTGGTGTCCTTTTATAAGGGGAATCGGGGCACCTTAGGAAATTCTAGAAATATTATTTTATAATAAATTCATATTCGGTTTCTAAAGGCTCAAAAGTGGATTATTTAAAGTTTAAGGTGGGGATGGATCAAAAACCTCTCAACAAATAGAATTTAGACAGGTTTGTGTCAATTTATTAACCTTATATTTTGGTTTTGACTCTTAGTTAATTAGTTTGAAACATACCATGTCACTTTGTATTTTTATATAATATAGTTAATAAACATACTATATACCTCTAAGAGACCCCCAAGGGGTCCACTAATGATAAAACTATCATGATATAAGTCTCTTGGACGAAACATAGATTTTTATGAATTGAATATCTATTAATAATATAATATTTGTTTTAAAAACTCTATTATGTCAATTTTGACACTATTGGGTATTTTGTTTTTGATAAATTCATAACAGCATTATTAAATCAAAAAAAAATTATATAAATAATCCTAATATGTCATATTAACCTAGAAATTTATTTTAATTTATAAAAAAGTCTCAAATTACATTTATTTGGGTATTTGTAATATCAATTATCTTAATCATTCATTAATACAGTAATTACTGCATCATCATTGTGTCATAAATAAAATAAATTATTTAATGTCCAAAAATTATAAGTAAAAAAAATTATGTAGGAAATATTTTTATCTTTATAATGAATAATTATAGTAGAAATTTAAACATATATAACCCTATGTAAAAAGTGTTTTTCTAAAAGTTATATGCTTATGTCTTTTTTGTATTTATTTTAACTTAATTAATATAAAGTGTCCTTATCACCAACAAGTGGCTTCATGGGGTCCTAGAATTAACCCAAATATGCCCACGAATGGACATGTGTCAACCAATAAGGTTAGGACACGTTTTAGGGTAATTTATTATTATTATAATATTATTTGTTTACCCTTATTTATCGGATTTACCCATTAACCATGGTAAATAAAATATTTACCGAGGTAATTATTCAAAATGTCTAAAAATGAAAGATACCTATTTACACAATTTGGAAATCCTGATTACAAATTTTTAATCCATTTTTCCAAATCAAAAACAAATAAGTGGCAAAAATTAATTTAAAATTAATTACCGTCATTAAATCAAAAAGCGTGTTTTTAAGAGATAATAACTATCAAAAGATTGATACTTGTTTATGTCCTGTTTAATTGTGAAATTATGTCCAATGACCAAAATCATATTAAATGGAAAAAATATATTCTAAATATACATTAAAACCATTCAAATTCATAATTTATCACTATTAATAATTTTGATTAAAAAAGTTGTTTTTAATAAAAATTTAGTAATTTTCACTATTCATCAAAATATAAAAGTTATCCGAAAAGTACCAAAATTTCATCCTAGGATAATTTTGATATTATGAATCCAAAAATAAATTCAATTTTGAATGATAAAATGTAAAAAATTTCAAAAGGTTGGTATTATTATTCATAACGGCTACTTTGATTGGTCGCGGTGTCTTAGAATCTTGAAGTTGCGTACAACACAGGCTACTATATTATTCAAAGAGAAGCGTATAGTGGAAGCTTGAGGTGTTAAAATATGATTGTAATGGAGCCTCTCAATATGGGACTCTAAAAACAATAATAGTAACTAAGGAAATAGAATTATCTAATAAGAGTTTTAATGATAACCAATTTCAAAAAAATGCCAAATAGGGCTCTGACACCATTCAAGAAATCATCCATTTCAAAAGAAAAAACCCCACCTTTCTAAAAAGGTTAAAGAAAACCATTTATCATTTCACATCCATTTAGAAAAATTATATATAAGATCTCATGCCACATTTGAAAACATAAGTAACTTTCAACAAAATTCCAAATGGGCCACACACCACCATCGTATCTCACCCATTATTCAAGAACCAAACACACACCACATTCAATTCCAAACCATTTATAACCCCATTTGATAAATTCAAAACACTATTTTAAATTCCACCAAAAAATTCAAAATCCCAAGAAATAATTTAAACCTCATATTCCACTTGAAAATGCTAGCCATGAAATTTATCAAACACGTGGTGTGAAACAGATAATAAAATAATGCAATAGGATTAAAAATATTCATGTAATACACTTCAATTCTCATCAAAAAATTATTAGAAAAATCATTCATCGTTATTTTTTATCCAATGAAGGTTTGAAAAGAATGAAACCAAGGATTCCTAATTTTAAAGGGCATGTGCAATGGGAAACCTACCTCAAATCACATCTTCTTCAAGAAAACCCATCAAAAAAAATTCAACAAGGGTTCAATAAAGCAAGAACATCCAAGAGAAACCATAATAATGGGAACCCTCAAATTGAAACCTAATTAAAAATGAACCCTATATTCACACAACCATGGTAGAAGAAAAATCAACAGAAAATAGGGAGAAGATGAAGAGGACTAATATAGGATGTGATTACCCTAGAGATTCACCTAAGAAAATTTATGAAACCATAGATCCACACTATGGGAGAGGAGGTAAGTCTTGAAGATGAAGGAAGGAGTACCATTTGGGCCACAAGAAGAATTAAAGGAATAAAATGGTATTGTTAGGGCTAAAATATATAGAGGGATGAAGAGTAAAATCACATTTTTAATGACATGGACAGGGCACATGATTTCCCCGCATGGTTTTTCAAAACATGTTGCAATTATGAGTCCCTCAATGTCCAAGGAGAAAAAGTCTCATTGTTATCCCTCATGTAATTCCAAACTATTGGAAAATTATGTGGTTTCCATTGTCCAAAAATGAAATTGGATGCATGGTTTCCTGTGTAAGGGAACACGGTTCTCCCTAACCATGCGCAAACTATGTGCCACCTTCTGTCAAGACCAAAATATCCACTTTTCACCAAAAACTCCTAGTATAACTAAAGAACAATCATATGAAAAAAATTAGACAAAATAAAACCTAAAAATTAAAATCATGAACACCCGGAATATCGATAGGAGAAAAATACCCAAAATATGAACAAAAAATAATGAAAATAAAAATCTCGGTGGGAAAACCTTCCTATTAAAATGGATTTTATCCTACATTGAATCCTCTACATATAGGATACCATCTTCCAGAATTAAATTTAGAAACCTCATCATTAAAAAAAATTCCAAATAAAAAACCATTTTATGAATAAATTAAATATTAAAGAGGAGTAAAATAGAAGAACTATAACACTATGATATTTCAGGGATTTTTTTCAAATATATTTAAATTATTTTACAGCTATTTTTTCATGCAACCCTGATATTAATTGAACTATGATATTCTATTAAATTATAGTTTTCACATTGTCATTAGATTAGAGGGTATGAATATGACTAAATAAATCTTAAAAAATCATTTTTTCATATGTATATATGAATTCATTGGGTACTATTTATTAAAATTACAAATAAAAATCATTCAAAGTAGAAAAGATGTTTTCATTAAAAAAACATTTTTTGTGCACAATGTTTTTTTATCTTAATAAGCTAATATAATCACTATTAATTAATTAATTTAATAAAATTAGTTTATTATTTATTAAATAAAATTTTTTAACATTAATTTAGTATTATTTTGGGGCATTTTATATGAATAAACCATGTTTTATGCACAAAATTTTATATTTCTAAAAAATTGTTTTCATTCAATGTTTTACACCTATTTTAAAATTAATTTATACCACTTGAAGAAATTGAATTTGAAAAAATATAATCCATATGTATAATAAAGATATTCAACTCGGATAAATAGTTCCCTTATATTTTCTGTCCACGTAAATAGTATAAATTGTAAAATTTATCACCTCAGTAATGGGTTAATCCAGTTAATCTGGGATAAAACAGCATGATAAGGCCAAAAGTTTTCATCCTAATTTATATTTGATAAATTTAATTTGATCATTATCATCTTAGTATCCAAATGGAATTTCTTTTAATGAACACATATCGATGAAAATAACATATATAAAAATTAAAAAAAATTAAATTTACAAAACATTCACTCTCTTAGTTTTAAATATCTCTTATGTATCCACATAGGAAAAAACAAATTTATAGATGAATATAAGAATATATATTTAGATTAATTAAATAATATTAATTATAGAAATTTATTTATAATTTTTAGTAATAATATAGTGACCTTAAACCCTTATCCAACACCATTGTAGTATTTATCGAATTAATATAAAATTAATAAATTATTCTTTAAAAAATAAAAGTGATTTGATTTGAGTGAGTTTAGGTGTTCCCAACGTTTTTTAGATTCATATGAAATATTATTTTTAATCTAAATAATTATATAATAATTATAACATTATATTTATATCTTTTAATTCAAATTAAATGGATAATATCTAAATTAGAAATAATAATATTTTTTAAAATAAAAATTTATTAAATTACAAAAAAATATCTAAAAAAATTGAAATAAAACATGGAGGATAATATATTTTTGAAAATTTCATCCATAGACCATTTATACATCATTTGAAATCATTTTTATTGAAAAAGACTTCAATATATTTTAATCTTGTAAGTAATTCCATTGGTTCCCCTCTCCATAATTATAAAAGGGAACATTTACTTTATCTTATTCACAACACAATGAGACTTATAGCTCTGTAAAATCTATCAATTTATAGTCTCCAATCCACTATCAAAATTCTAGAGGTTTGGTTCTTCCTACAAGACAAATTTTGAATCCTTTAAGAGGATATCTGAATGAGTTATATTAAAGAAGGGGTATCTGCCTTAATCGATCACTTTCTTTATAATTATTATTTTACTTCATCTACTTTTTTTTAATAAAATAAAAAAATTAAGTATCCTAAATATTATTTAATTTTACTAATATTATTAAATCACCTCTATTCTCTCCCTTTCTATCCAATAGGAAGTTAAAATATCACTTGTACATACGTACGAGGTATTATCCCCACATTGCGATACAATTCATTTCTCATCACCATATCTTATGGATGGGTATTATGATGGGTTTAATTTTTATATATGTTAATTATTATATATTTATAATTCTTTAATTACAATATCATATGTACCTCCTTATCTTCCAAACTAATAGAAAATGATAATGTTGATTGTGCGTATGTGTAGACTACGACCTCCATGAAGAGATGTTATTCATTTGTCATTTTGGTAACAGAAGGGTGGAAATAAGGATGGATATAATTAACATATTATATATATATATATGATAAAATAATGATTCTAATAATTATTATTATTATTTTCCTTTATTTCATTCTATCTATCGAAAAATTGATATAGTGTTCATGTGTATGTATGATCTACCATTTACATGAATTGTGTAATTAATTCCTCTATCTCTATATTTTATGAATAAATCTAAAAATGAATATAATTAATATTTTTTTTATCATGATTAAATTACAAGATATGATGAAACCATGATCATAATAATATAACCCAAACTACCAAACGAGAACATACATAAAGAATGTAGCAGATATCACCCAGAATAATAATTTTAATAAAGAAGAGTTAATGAACTAGTGAAAATAGTTATATAAAAATCATATATAGAAATATTAATATGATTATTTTTATTTTATATATTTATAATAAATCTATTTTTTTTAATATATGATGTAACAATGCATACTAAGGAAGTCATACCTAAGGTAATAAAATTCCGTCTCACTTTTAAGTCTATGTGACATATTCCATAATTACAACTTATTTATATTATGTGTTTTATATAATACCCATGATTGTATTTTATAATTATTCATATTAAATTTATTGGAATTTAAAACTTAATAAATGTTTCTTACATTAATTTTTCTTACAACTCAAAAGATACTAATGTTGTAAGGCATTTATGTTACAATCTCATTGTGTATCAGGATGGTTTATAATTAAAATTATCATGATGAAATCATATGATATATCTCCCAATAAAATCCGGAATTATATTCTCCTCAGGATATTTGTTGAGAATAAATATTTTCTATTCATTTTCCTCACTATATGTACTCAAGAGATGAAAAATGTGTTCTTTAGTAAAATCTACTTTATTTCACTTTTTTGGTCGGAAAATATTTTTCGTCCATATCCATGTTATCAAAAATTGTTTTAAATAATGTTTTTAATATGATAAAATGAATGTTTAAATTCATTTTTTCCAATTATTGCCTTTTAAAAAATGGTTCTAAAAGGAATATTTATGCTTTTATCTTATTGGGGTAAATTTTTTGTCTTTTTTAAAATATATTTACGGAAAATATAATTAACTTATATTGAATGAATGGAATTTCCCACCATCTTGACTGATCAATTATATGAATATTTATTTAAAATTTTCATTGATTATTTTCAAATAAAAAGTTTTCCTTAAAATTTTATAAAAAATTATAATTTAAATAATCCATTTCAAAATAGAAATGATATTTTCCTCATGATTTTTTAGTTATCTTTTAATGTCATTTCTACTCATCAAAGACAAAAAACCGTGATTTCACATGTACTTTACTGGGGATACAATCCAAGGATACCATCCTTTTTATTTCTCTGGATGGATTATGTTTATGATGAAAATATGTGTATGGTATTCATTCTATTTCAATGGATTGTTCTACGATTAAATTATGGGATGTTTATGAAAATAATTTATTTTAAAAGGGTTATGCTATGATGAAGTGTTTATGAATCCCATTCCATATACATTGGTTATTCAATGATAAAATATTTATAAAAAACTATTATCATGGTTTATAACAGGATGAATGTTTTATGAAATTTTGGTACACACATATTTATGATTTTCATTATGTAGTGGGTGGGACATATATTTTCCTCAAATTAATTAGGTAAAGATTGATATATCATGAGATAAAAAGGACCTGAATGGGGAGTGAACCGACATCAGTAAGGGACGTTGTCCATTATGGTAGTCTTGGGAGTAAACCTTCACTACTATGATGGTTTAGAGAGTGAATCTGGTACACTAATAGTTTTTGATGTTATACATGAATAGTGAGTTAATGATATTATATTCTTATGTGTGTCTCTAAAATTTATGTGTTATCCCTATGGTTTTCTCACAGGTCTCATGTTTGTTGATTACATTATGATTCATGTCTTATGAAATACCATGATTTATACCATGACACAAAATTATCATCTAAAATATGCAATGACTGATTTCAAAATTTTATTATCATGCTTTCATACTCATATTCTCATGTTATCAATGATATCTCCCTTGTATACCCTTATCGAGCATCTGAGTTCACCTCTTCATTATATTTCCCCTCACTGAGTTCTGATGAAAGGTACACAATATGTTATGTATAATACTGGTTGGAGTTTTTATAAACATATTAGGATATTATTTATATCATTATGAGACATTGGCTTACCTTTACATGATTAAAAAGTCATGATACCAATATTATTTTAGTGTGGTTGGTTTTTTTTATGTAATAAATATTCATCAATTAATATTTAATATCAATGTATGAAAAGTACGGGTCACTGTAGTTGTTAATAGAATAGGTTTCAGTTAAACTTTAGACACGAGGATGAGAAACATTTAATGGAAACCCAAAGGATAAGTCTATGTATAGAATAAAATCCTATTTTTTGGGGAATGATCATAAATTTACTTGGTTAAAACAAAGGTTTCATAGAATAAGGTGTCATGATTTAGACATCTTATAAATGATTTTTCATGATTATATGGTTTTCCACTACGATAATGTTTTATCAAAATATGATTTTTCGTTTCATTAAATGGATGGAACATGAAGGAATCATATTAATGTTCAATTTTATAGAAATTGTAAAGATTTTCCTCCTGAGTATCCAAATGTTAAGGGAGATGAACTGAAAAATCATGTTACTATTCTTATAAGATGTTCTCAAGATATAAATCCCACTGATCATACAAAAAATAAAAGGATGGAAAATGTTTTGTTGAGTCCTTTATAAGGAAATTTACACTTCTTTTAGTGGGAGTACTGATCGAAGATGAAATAGGTAATGGATAATTACCAATGAAAATATATTTTTTGTTATCTAGTTTATGGAAAATGAAAATTTTATTCTGAATGCTTTTTATTTAGAAGTCCAGGTGGATCAATAGTGAACTATTATCAAGAACATGAGGAAACATGTATAAATTAATAGTATATAGTTTGGTTATTTTAAGATAGTATTTTTCAATACCTATATTCCTCATATTCATCACATGAAATGGAGAAGGAATTCCTTAAGCTAAAACAGATGAATGATGAATATATTGGTACCTATGATGAAAATTTTATAAAACATGTGACGTACACTTCATGAATTATCATCAAACCTCAAATTGAGGATGATTGATAATTAAATGGATTAAAAAAATAATCAGAATGGAATTATGCATAATGTACTTCAGTAGCTATGAATAAATTGGTCGATGTTCCACCAAAGTGGTGATAGAGATTTCATTTACCCATAAATCTCATGGTTTAGCTAATTATGTTAATAGGGATAAATCTTCAAAGACTTTACCACCCACACTCCATTATTTTAAATGCAAGGACTTTGGGAATTAAGAAACTAGTTCCTCAATATGAAGGTTAATGATGATGATCAATGTTAATAAACTCTTGATCATAGAGACAAATGTAATCCTCATGTGATAACTATATCTGATGAATGGTAAGATAAAATCATGGAGAAAATTATAATTATCATCCAATATATAACTATTAATGTCTTATATGATTTTTTATATTACCACACTTTTATATACAAATAATTATCTATGGGATTCATTATACCATCTCAGTGATTACATGTACAGTTAGCAGTAAAAACCCATAACGATAAAATGATCAAATCTCATGACTATGATTTTTCTTTGGTTGATGTTTGTAGGAATGTGCTTCCAAGAAATTTTTTATTAAACCTTTCTTTTAGTTGGATATTTTCTTAGGCACAGATTGAATTTATTTAAAAAAATCCTACCTCAATTTCCAAATAAGTTTAGTCACATTTAATATTATTAACCCACCTATGACCGGTTGCTAATGTAATCATAAATATGTACTTTTGATAGAAATCAAATCCATTGTATGAATCTTGGATCCTTTAAAAAAGGGTGTTTATCTCATATAGTTGGGTATAAACTAAAAATAAAATATATCTCTAGTGTGTAGGAGTTTATTGATTTCTCGTCAGAGATATTTTTTGGTCATTCACAAAATTGTGAGTTTTAGTTCTCGATAGAATGCATACATGGTTCTACACCTATTTCAAAGAATCTATATAGAATTTCCTTGATTGATTTAATAGTGCTGAAGAAGAAACTCTTAGTGAATAATGAAAAGGAATTAATTATTCCATTGTCATTGAATATTGAGAACATAACAAAAAAAATATCAATAAAAAGTATCCTGCAACCTATATTTTCAACTAGTTTTATCAACTGTGTGGAGCTCAGTACTTTTCTAAGATCTACTGTCATTCTTTATATTATCAAATGAGGGTCAATAAGGCTGATATTCCTAGGAAATCATTTCATACAAGGTATTGACACTATGAATTTAAAGTGATTCCATTTGGTCTTAATAATTCTCTTGTTATGTTCATGGATTTAATGAATTGAGTCTTTATATACTTTCTAGATCAGTTAATGGTAGTTTTTAAAAAACTGTTATTATATATCAAATGATCAATAGAGATCACAATGATCACTTGAGAATTATACTAAAGACCCTAATGAAGGATAAAACTTAAATAAAATTTAGAAAATAAGAATTTTGGATTTAAAAAGTTTCATTATTGGGTCATATTATCCCATGTTAGTGTATATCAAAAAATATTTCAATGTAATAAGTTATTGAAAATTGTCCTAGACCAAACCCTATAAATAAGATCCATATTTTTAATGGTTTGTCTAAATATTATCTAATATTTATGGATAATAAAACATTGAAATATAATATACCCACCAAGTTAACTCAGAAAGAATAAATGTTGATTTGGATAGATGACTGTTAAGATAATTTCAATCAACTAAAGAGAAGGTTAGTCAGTGAACAACTACTTACTTTACCATGTAGTGGAGAAGGATTTATAATCTATATTGATGCATCAATTAATTTATTGGGATTCATTCCATGTATAATTATATGGTGATAGATTATTCTTTAAACTAATTGAACTTTAATGAGAAAAAATTTCAAACTTATTATTTGGAATTATATGTGGTGTTTTCTTCATAATTATATAGATTACTTATATTTATGAAGAACTGTTTGATATATATACTAGTCATAATAGTTTAATGTAAGATCTCTGACCCCAGTAGCCTCGATTAGGTGGTTATTTTATTACAATGGAATAGATACAAGAGATAACATAACCAAGGATATATCATTTTAGTGGTCATGAAGAAATATGTGTTTGTGTGTGTGGTTCCTTTATTACATTGGTAATTAATCACAGAACACAATAAAGGAAAAAACTACTTATTGTTTCTTATTAAAATATTTCATCTTCACATCCTTGGGATTGAAAAAAATAAAAGGGTGATATTAAATACTCAGTAAGTGTTATATGAAATAATAATCAGTGATTAAAATTCAAAACCACATAAGAATCATAGAAAGGTAAAAAAAACAGGAAAAACACATGCAATCAATAAACAAAAATGAAAAATGCATCCATATATTTTTTCATAACAAAAACCTCATGGAAAGTAATAACAAAAAACAAAATGAAGAAAATGATTATTTATTGGAAATCATGTATCTGTAAAATGAACCATTATACCTTCATTATGGATTCTGTATTTTAGTAAAAACGAGTCTAGAACTATTAAAAAACATAAAAGGTTTGATGCCAACTCTTTTGTCTCATGCGACCTGTCAATGCCTCGAGGGAATATCTATAACCGAGCCCCACCCATAACTACAAGTAAAAATAATTCATCATACATATATTCACTTCAATATCATGAAATTATATAAAAATAATATATGGCTAAAACAATTATCATATCCATGATATAGTAAATATGGATATTTAATTAATGATGGTCGTAAATAAAAGGGAAATATATGTACACCACACACAGAGAATAAGTAGTAAAAGAGAATATTATAATGGTTTCCATGAAAGAATATATTAAAATAAAACTTAGAGAAAATATATGTAGATAATGATGTCCAAATTATGTGAAAAATTTTAGTAATATTTTTTAAGAAGCATTATAAATGAGTCTCTTTATGGAGGTTTAAGGAAAATATTAATCAGTTTTTTAAACCGAAAATGAATAATTTTTTGAATAAAACTAGAAATGAAATAAAATACATTTTATTGATTAAATGGGTTATTTTAGAAAAAAATTGAATCTTATAACATATTATAGATGGAACCTAAAAATTGGTAAGAAATTAAGAAGTTCCCTTTAATCAGACTTGCTTATCATGAGGAATTTTGGTGGGATTCTTTTCAAACATGTATTTCCCATAAAATAAAGAAGAATTGATATATGTTAATATTAATAGAACATAAAAAAATAATTTATGTGGATAAAATAAGAATACTTAATAATATTATTTGTGTAAAGAGAAGTAAATCATAACCTGAATAAAAAAATGGAGGTTTAGGGGGGATTGCTTACTTTATGTCTGAAAGTGTTCTTCACATTCACATAATTTCTTGGATAATGAAATTATATTCCTTAATAATTTAATTAAGAACCGATTAAACATTTATTTTATTTATAATAATTTTATTATGTTCATTTATAACATTTTGGTTGAGTTATGATGTTCATTTTTGATGTTCGGGAGTGTTCATTTCCCTGGTTTTCATGATTGGTTCACTTGTGTATATGTATGGATGATCATGTAAAAATGGGATTAATTATCTAGGAATAAAATTATTTGTTATTAATGAACATATATAATATTAAATGTTCTTATATACCCTTTTATAAAATATTAGGGTGATTTAGTAGATAAAATTTTAATGATGAACATTGTTTTATTTTGGTGAATTTTTAATTATCATGAACTAGTTTTATTTTATTAATTAATATTATGTATATATATAATGGTTATAGAAGATAATATGAGTTATAATACGTATAATAAAATATTATTTAACCAAAATAATGGTATTATTAGTATCCTTGGTGTCCGTAATAGAAAATTAAAATGCATCATACATCGTGGCCATAAATCGGCACATTACAGATGATACTCTCTTTTTTAGAATAAAAAAGAGATGAGAAGGGGATTGATGATTAATTTTCCATTAAAAAATAAAATAATAGTACATATAGTAGTCTATATTAATCATGAATTATTTTAAGGAGTAGGTGAAGGAATGGAAAGACAAGAAATGAAATAGAAATAAATAAAAATTGAAAATGTAGTAGGACTTCACCTCTTGAATTTCATCTCGTTGAGAACCTCCTTAAGGGGTTAGGATTGGACTTTTGGTGAGGAAAAAGGATCGTAGATGTGGTGAAGATGCTCAGGTAAGGGATTAGGAATGAATTAGAAATTATAAAACACTTAATAGGTGTGAGTAGAAGTGGTGGTGAGGAGTGGTATTTATAGTGGGGGTGATGGGTGTTTTCCCGTTATTTTATTCATTAGTTTATTATTTTGCCACCATACTATGAATAGTATGAGAATTATCTCTAAAAGAATTAAAGTAATGAATGTTAGTTAATTAGATTTTGGACTAGATCATCAATGACTCAAGGAATATTTTATTTTACTTATAATGTATTTATATCGTAAATTGTCGTATTTTATTATTCCCCAAAAAAATAACGTATTATAGAAAAAACCTAAAAAATTAACATTAATTATTTTTTAAGGTGTATATTTCAAAAATGATATAAAATTTATGAAAATAATTTTCTAAATATGAATATTTTAATTTTTAATTGAAACCATCATTTATTTGGAAAATACAAATGTTAAAATTATAAATGAATTTATAACACTTTGAAAATTTAATTAAGGTCGCATAAAATTATCTTATAATAATAAGAATAAAACTATTAATTTATGAGTACATTTTATAAAAATAAAACTTCTTTAAAATCATTATATTCATTATAAAATTAAAAATAAACATGTATGTTTAAAAAAATAAACACTTAACTAATAATTTCTAAAACATTTACTCACTTGTGATATGATATAATTATATCATATTACCATTTATAATATTCAAAAAAATTATTTATATTTTTATGGGTGAGGTTACAGTTCTATTAGTATTATAATTACCATTCTTGATGCTCACATTACTATTCCAATGGTCATGTTATATTTTGTTGATATATTTTCCTTATTTTATAGTAAAACCCTATTATTTCACCTATTCCTCATTTATAAAGATTTTGTTGTGTTATATGTGTTATTTTATATGATTTATACTATATGAAGTATTTTTTTTTGAAATTTAATCATACTATAACATTGTGGGTTGATATATTCCTCCCTCTTTTGAGAATTTCATCCTTGGAATTTTTCTGGAAGATTTCCCTCTAAACATATGTGTGTGGTTCTTCTTCCTAACATATTCAGGTTCCCATGTCACTTCATCCATTTTATGGTTTCTTAAAAGAACATTTACAAGCTAAGTCATTTTATTTCTCATTTCATGCTCTCTTATGTCAAGAATCATGATAGGCTCTTCATGGTAAGACAAATCATGCTCTTGTTTTATTTCTTCATAGGTGAGTATATGTGTTGGTTCAGACATGTACTTCTTTAACTATGATATGTAGAACACATCATAAACTTTTGATAGTCTTAGTTTCATTGCTAATCGGTAAGCTACAACTCCAATTCATTCAAAAATTTCAAATGGTTTGATGTACCTGGGGACCAATTCTCCTTTCATAGAAAAACTTAAGACACCCTTCCATGGAGATTAATATATAAATACATGATCTCCCAATTGAAATTTTAAATCATTTCTTTGGTTCAATAAATAATTCTTTTTTCTACTTTGTGATTCTTTAATATGATAGTGAATAGTCTTTAACTTTGTCATTGTCTCTTCAATATGTTCTGAGACTATATGTTTCCTCTCACCAACTTCATCCCAACAAGTTGTAGTTTGACATCTCTTGCCATATAATTCTTCATATTATGCCATTTGAAAACTATAATAGAAAATATTATTATAGAAAATTACACCAATTGAAAATACTAATCCCGTAAACCTTTAATGTCAATTGATCATGATCTCAACATTTCATCCAATGTTTGAATTTTCCTTTCAGACTATCTATCAGTTTGAGGGGGATAAGAAGTAATTAAATGAAGCTCAGTATCCGAAGAATTTTGAGCACTCCTCCATAATTTTGATGTAAATCAGGGATCTCGATATGTCATAAATGATAGAGGTTTCCCATGAAGTCATACAACATCATTTAAATAGAGTCTTTCTAAGATATCAATAGGTAAATCTTCTTTTATAATATGAAAATGTTTCCTTTTTGTAAGACGATAAAAAATAACCCATATTTCATTGTTCCCTCTAGGTTTCCTTGGTAGTTCTATGACAAAGTCCATCTAAATATCATCCCACTTCCACATTAGAATATTTAGTGGTCTTATGACTCGTCTAGGATGTTGTCTCCTAGCCATCACTTATTAACAAACTAAAAAACCTTTCCACATATTTAGAAATTTAAAACATCATATTATCCCACTAAAAATAATCTTTCATATCACTATACATATTGGTACTACCATGGTGTATAAAGAAATTGGATCTCTTAGAATCATATAATAGTTCCCTTTTAGCTTATGTATTGATGGAATACATAGCCTCATTCCAAATATCATAGTTCCAACCACATAATTGATGTCTTCTAATATTCCATGATTAAATTCAACTTCAATGTCAATCTTTATTTTATTTCAAGGATAATCCACATTTAAGGTCTTATGGGAACCATCACAGTAAGTCTAATTTAAAGAGAGGAAGAAGTCAAGTACCTTGATCATTTTAGTTGGATAGAATACCTCTCAGGCATATTAGCAATTAGTTCTTCATTAGAAAGAAATTTAGTCCCCTCAGGAACTGCTAAAATCGCCCCCCCCCCCCCCCCCCTCTTCCTGTGGTGTTTCATGGAGTGTTTGCCTTAGGCATTGCCCTTAGAGTTTGGAGAGATTCAGTTTGAGCTCTAATAGTATGATAATTACCATAGAATCTTCCAAGGAGGATCTCATTCTCTTTATTTTCATGGATCACCACCGCCAAGGCTGTAGAGTTTCGAGTAGACCTCGTATTGACAGTTCTGGGGATATTGTAGTAGTCCCTTCGTGGTCGATATTTCTTCTCCTTTACAGCTTCAATGCCCTCACAATTAGTGCCAGTATTTGGTTCTTTACCTTTATCCACATCAGAAGTAATTTGGTTATTATCAGACTTGATAGAAGCCTGCACCTATTCATGTGCATCTTCCTCCTTTGAAAATTGATGAGTGTCTCCAGCCACTATCTCCCTACCGCAATTCTTCCCATTGTTCATAATAGTGAAGCCAATTCCAGTGTCTACTTTAGACACGAGATTCTCAGATTCAGCAGTGCCGGCACTTGAAGCAACTTGGTGGTTATCATTAGATCCATCAGCAATGCCAGAACCTTCAGCGACATCAGAATACATGTCGTTCCTCAACTTATTATGAGGTTTTTCTGCCCCGAAGGATTCTGAAACTTCACGATATTGACCATCCTAATTAGAGGTACCCCATGTACTTCAGATAGATGCATTCCCTCTTTATCCTTTTCTCGACCAACTGGATCACCATCTTGCATGACCCCACTTACCTTACTCAACCCGTCCATGCAACCACATGTCGAAGCTAAGTGACCACATCTCTTACATCTGAAGTAGAAAGGAGGAAGATCTGCATAGTGTACTTCCAAGAAAAAACCTTCCCTTCCATTCATGATCTACACGAATTGAAGAAACTCCCCTGCATGGTCCATGACAATACAAACACGAGCTACCGAAGGGATGGAGAGATTAATAGTCGAGGAGTCTATTTTGATTTGGGAGCCTAAAACTCTTGCAACCGCCAGAAGGGCTTCCAAATGAAAGATATGAAGAGGAAGTCCGAAGAAACCTACCCAGATCGGCATAAGTGAATATTCACAACCCTCCAAGGTGAATGGAGACCATTTTTAGATCTCCATATCGAAACTAGCGATTCTCTAGCTTCATCGCCTCCAACATCGATAAAGTTCCTCTCGATCCTCAAAGCGGAGCACCACACGATCCTCATCTGAAATCCCAAAATTCAGTTTAGATAAACCAATTTCATCTGTATTATGGAGGATCGTAGCAAGCGAGGGCCTCCCACCGTGGAAAACCCCAACCAGAGTAAAACGAAAATCATCTGCCAAAACCCTAACTTCATCTTCAGTAAAAGCAACCACAGGAGATCCTTTGTACCAAAATGGAGGAGAGGAGGGAAGAGTAAGCTTCAATGATGGTCTGATGTAGGTTTCATCTTCAAGAAATATGTTCTCCACATATTTCCCAGGGTCGGGCTCAAGAAGGGGGAACATTTCCGAAGAAGAAGCCAACCAATCTTCCTTGCTTAACAGCTTTAATTTTATTTTGAAAATTATGATCATCATATTGAGTGATTTTTATATTATGCAATAAATAATGTTTAGAAATCATTTAAAAAAGGAGTGATGTTTCCCTTTCTTCAATAATCCCCATATCCATCTTTACTAAAACCATCAATATATAACCTTTCTCAATCCTCGTTTGATTTAGAATACCATGATATTTCATGATTAATTCATCCTTTACCTTATTTTATTTTACAAGATGGTAGTGTATTTAGAAATAATAATGTTTGATTTAATCTATCTATCACCTTTTCTTCATGTTGAGTTCAATCTATGTAAATATGTATTTTGAACTATTTTGATCAATATATATCTCACATCATTCACTATATAGATGGTGTCTCCATATATTTAGAGAAAATATTTCAGATACTAACTGAATATCATGAGTTGGATATTTTTGTTCATGAGTGTTCAATTTCCTTGATGCATAATCATTAACGGTATCATTTTTTATAAGGACACAACCTAGAATATTCTTTGATGCATTACGATAAATCTCAAAACCGTCATTTCTGATTGTATAGTTAAAATCAACGAATTTAATATTCTTATCTTCAATTCACTTGATCATTCTCCACATTCATTTTTTCATGCAAAATTAACCCATTTATATGAAAATTTGGTTAATGGGTCATCCAATCAGGAAAACTTCTAAACAAAACACTGATAGTAACCTGCCAAACTAAGGAATCTACATTCCTTGGTTATGTTTGTTGGCATACGCCATTCTTGGATTACGTTTTCCTTAATAGGATAAACTAGGATTCCATATTCAGAGACAATATAGCCAAGAAAAGAAATTTCCTAATGCTATAATTCACAATTGGTAAATATTCCATATAACTATTTCCTCATGAGAGTCAGAAGATTAATCCACAAGTAATTCTCATGGTATTCATAGATTTTATAATATAAAAAAATATCTTTAATGAATACTACAAAAAATCATCAAGATATTTTTTGAATACACTATTCATTGGATCCAAAAAAGTGAGTGTGAATTATTCTATCCAAATAGAATTACTGTGAACTCATAATGTCTATACCTCATCAAAAAAGTTGTCTTCAAAATATCTTCCTTATTTACATGCAACAGATGATACAAAGAATGATGTTCAATCATTTAGAAATATTGATCTCGGTGTAGTTGATCAAATAAATCATCAATTCATGGAAGAGGATAATTGTTCTATATTATAATAGCATTGATTTGTCTATAGTCAATGCACAACCTTAAGGAACCATCATTATTATTAACAAATAGAATATGGGCTTCCAATATAGAAACCACTAGGGGAATAAATTACTTATTACTCAAATTCCCTATCTATTTCATTAGTTCCACTAATTCCATAGTTTCCATTAAATAAGGGTTATTTGTTATTGGTCATGAATCATGGATAAGATCAATGGTAAATTCATCTTCACACTCTAGGGGGTGACTAGGTAATTACTTTGGAAACACATCAATTTACTCATGCACAATTGGTACATCCTTAATTTTATGATGGATTTCATAATCCTTATACATATTTTACTCTTCCTCTCTAGTATTTTCATTTTGTAGAGCTACTGGTGATGGATCTTGAGAAGAATCATATGGGGAAGTTCATGCTCTAGAGATAAGGGATTCTACATCTTCCTCACAAAACATAATTTCATTCTTCATGTAATAAATTGTTACATCATATTTTGAAATACATTCAATTAAAATGATTACATCAAATTCAACCATAGTTATTATGATAAGGTTAGAAAATGAAGCATTTTTAAATTATTTAATGGGAACTTCCAAAAAAAATTATTTCAATGAGACTTCCCTTAAGAGTTTTGATTGGAAACTCACTTATTAAATAAAAATAGAAATATTTAATTTTTGTGGAAAATTTGGTTGATATAAAAGATATTTATCATTAAAAATCAATTGAATCATTGCTTATATTTGAAGATAGTATTAATGTACCTTACACATCATCATTGGGTACTTCTTCTTTAGTTGTGGAAATCCCATAAGCTTGGTCATCTATCATTGGCCTTTTATATGGTAGATTCCACTAATTATTGGGAAATTGATTTGAATAATTCCAAAATTCCTTATAATTAAATCATTAAAAATTGTTGATCTCTTTCATCCCTTTGAAATAATTAGCTCGATGACCCTTTTCTCCCTTATATAAAACTCCCAAGACTTTCAAGAATTTACCAGAATGATTCTTTCCACAATTTTCACACAATGTAAAATGATTCATTCCCTTATTCTTCTTTGGAGAATACAATTTTCCAAGGTCATCAGAAGGTCTCTTATTCCCTTTATTTACCTTTAACAAATAGGATCTCAAAAATTTCTTCTCCTTTTTCATGGCACTTAATATTATTTTATCATATGAGGAAAAGGTTTCAGAATCAAGTGAACATTGATGAATTCATTTAATACCATCAAATAAATGATCAATATTGTCTTCTAAATAAAATGTGGAGTCTGTAGAATAAATTTCTACTCTTATTAAGGTGTCATCATACTTCACAACAATCTCTTTTTTGTTTTTTTAAACAATGTAATTTTCTCTTCATTTCATTTCATTTCTCAAGAAGAAATTATTTTATGAATAATGTTTTATTAGAGTTATCTATTCCAATTCATTTATATCATCTTCTTCCTTAGTATTATGGATATAAGACTGACATTGATCAGCATCACCCTTGAGGCAATATACCGTGAGTACTACCTTTTCAATTTCATACCATCCAAATGCAAGAAATATGTTTTCATGGGATTTGATCCACTACTCAGGTACCACTGGATTAGTAATACCACTAAAAGATGGGGGCTTCTTATGAATGAAATGATCCAACAAATGTGTAGTATTATTTTTCTTCATGACCTATGTAATATTTCCTAATATGGACATTATCTATCCAACTCCAACACTAAGTGTGTTAACTATATCAGTAGGGAAATCCCCACATTGTCTGTTTGTATTGATTTATTTCCTTCCATTTGGAAGCTTCACTAAACAATGGTATACAGTAATTTAACTCATAATCATCATGAATATTGTGCCAAAAATTCACTATAATGAGTTATTTTAATTCTGGTGTTTATTTAACATCTAATTCCCAAGGATTCTACTAAATTTTTCTAATATGAACTTTGAAAAACCTAACCCCAGTAGCCTAGAGTCAGTAATAATTTTATTATAACGGCATAGACACAAGAGATAAAATCACCAAGGAAAGATAAATTTAGTAGTATTTAATAACTATATGTATATTTGGTTCCTTTATAACATTGTTAACTAATAACAGAACAAAACAAAAGAAAAAAACCACATCTTGTCTCTTACTCAAAGATTTTATCTTCACAAGCTATGGAAGGAAAACAAATAAATTAGTGAGCTAAAATTATCAGTAATTGTTATATGAATTAATAGTTACTGAAGAAAATTTAATACAGAATATGAATTATTCCAAAGTAAAAAACAGAAATACACATGCCATAAATAAACTGTAAATGAAATATGTGTAAATAAATTTTTTCATAATGAAAACCTCATGGAAATAAATAACTAAAAATTTAATGAAAAAATTGATTATTTATTGTATTTCATGTTTTTGGAAAATGAAACATTATAAAATCAAGATGTTTTAAGTATTTGTGTAAAAAACCATCTGATTTGGTTTGAAAAAAACACAAAGCGTTTTTCTCTAACTGTTTTGTCTCACGAGACCTATCGATGCATCGAGAGGCTATCAATAACCGCTCGCACCCATCACTAAAAGTCCAATGTTTTTTTCATTCATAGGTTCACTTATATAAAAATTATATATTTAAAAACATTATATGGATAAGATAATAATCATATCCATTATACAATTAATATGAATGTTTAATGAAAGATAATCATAAATAAAAGTGAATTATACATACATCACACACAAGGAATAAATGGTCAAAGAGAATATCATTATGGTTTCCATGAAAGAAATGATTTAATTAATACTTAGACATTAATAAGGTAAAATAGGTATAGATCATGATAAATTATGTCCATCTAAAATGAAAACATCTAAAAATAGTTTTTATGAAACATTGGAAATGAGCCTCTTTAGTGCTTTTTAAGGAAAATATTAAAGAGTATCTAAAACAAAAAATACATAATTGTTTGTATAAAACAAGAAATGAAAAATGATATTTTTTCATGATAAAATAATTGATTTTATAAAAATAATGGTAGCTCAAAACAAATTATTTATGGTAATTTAAAATGGTTAAGAAATTGTGAAGTTCCCTTTAGTTGGGCTTGCTTATGGGAATGAATTGAAAATAGATTCTAAAAAACATGTATTTTCCAAAAAAGTAATGAATAATTGATACATAAAAATATAATTTAGGAGGTGTAAATAAGAATAATTTTAAATTTCATTAGTGTAAACGGAGAGAAAGCATAACCAGAAAGAAAAACGGAGTTTTAGGGGGCAGAATCTCTTACATTATGTCTGAAATTATTCTTAACTTGAACATATTGTTCAGGATAAATAAATTTTATTCTTTAATAATTTTTTTAAAAACCTAATAAACATTTATTTTATTTATTATAATTTTATTAAGTTCTTTTGTGGCCTTTTGATGAGTTATAAGATTCATTTTCGTCGTTTAGGAGTGTTTGTTTCCTTAGATTTCATGATTGGTTAACTTATATACATGTATGGATATTCAGGTAAAAATGGGATTAATTATCCAGAATTGAAATTATATGTTATTAATTAAATTAATTAATATTAAATGTTCATATATACAATTTTTTCCAGATATTATGGTGACGCATTAGATAAAATGTTAATGATGAACATTAGTTTACATTGGTGAATTTTTTATTATCACAAAGTAGTTTTGTTTAATTAATTAGTTATATATATATTTAATGGTTATGAAACATTATATAGATTATAATATTTATAATAAAATATTATTTAACAAAAATAATCTTTTTATAATAGCCCTTAATGGCATTAATTGAAAATGAAAATGCATCGTCCACTATGGTGGTAAATCATCACATCACGGATGATATTTTCAATTTCTGAATAAAAGGTAGAGGAGAAAGATATTGATGATGGATTTTACATTAACATGATAAAATTATAGTAAATATAATATAATGGAGTTTTCATTCATTTTAGGATAGATTCGGTGAAGGAAGGATAATAAAACAAATGAAATTGAAAGTAAAAATAAAGGAAAACAATAGAGGATTTCACCTCTCGAATTTATTCTCTTAGAGAACCTCATTAAGGGGTACGATATTAGTCTTTTCATGGGAAAAAAGGATCCTTTGTTTGGGGAAGATAGTTTAGAAATTTATTTCATAATAATTGGATAAGATCCATGGTTTAAGAGGTGTCTGGTGAAACGGTGGTAAGGGGTTGTTTTTATAGTAGAGGAGGGTTGTTTTCCCATTATTTAATTCATTAGTTTATGGTTTTTACTCAACACTATGAATAGATTGACTATATCACTAAATATATTAAAATAATGATGTTTAGTTGTTGATTATGGTGTTTACATCATTGTTTTTACAAAATTTGAATCGTACCAGGGCAAAAAAAATGGCCCAATGGATAGTAACCAATTGTCTATTATTGTTGATGGTTTCTCATTAAGATCGCCATTCTTGTTTTGAACTGATTCATATCGTAACAGGGAAAATTGTTAGACTTATAGTAACCAATTTTTATTATTATTGAAGGTTTCACATTGGGTTTGCCATTTTTTCAGCATGAGGTGCGTGTGTGGGAGAGAACAAAATAGTCTGATGGATAAGAGCTAATTACTTTCTATTAAAGAGTTTCATGTTGGTTTTACCATTTTGTTTCAACCCAATTCACATTGTGAGCCTTTTTGGTGGGGAAGATGGTCCCAAAGGGTCTGTGTAGTAAATTATTTTTGTGTCATGAAGGAGGTGACATAGTCGAGTGGTCATGGCGGGTGATTGCAGGGGGGTTCATTGTTTGTGAAATTAGCCCACTCCAGGTACAAGGTCCTCAAATGGTCTCCTGTGGGTTTATTTCCAAAGACAGAAACACCCAACAGCCATTTTATCCAAGATTCGTGGACATATTTTCTTAAATAATGTTCTCAATGGATGATTTTTCCAATGAAACTTAAAGACTCCATTTGTTGAGAGTATGGGAGGTCAGGCTAGTCACACTCTTTCAGGGGGGGTTATTGCCTACATGAGGACTCTATTATAGATTTATGAAATTATTATATGATCATGAATCATTGGTTCATTCCCAAGAATTTTTCTACAAATTACTGCAAGGATGAACGATCAATCATGGATATACCTTAGTTAGGGATTACTGAGAGAAAACTATCTTTAGTCAAGTAATGAGGCACCTTAGAGCTTATCATTATCCAAGGGGGTAGATATTTTTTTGATGTCGGTATCAAATCCACTAAATGGGGTTCCCACAAATTCCCATGAGAGGAATCAGCTTCCATGTAGTTTGGTTTGAGTTGTGAATTACATCATTGAGGTAGCCCGTTTTTGGTGGCATGATTGGGGCTTACACCTATGAGTTTCCCATATTTGATTCATAAGTCATGGCTTACTCCTAAAGAGGATTCCAAGAGAGTTTTTGGAAATTTTATTGGGAATGACTTCTAAAGATATTTTCCCATGATCTAGGGACTCAAGAAGACGTCCTACATATCCTAATCAGATCAGGAATCATAGTTCTTGTAGTTCATTATATTTGGTGTTTACGCCTAGGTGGAGTCCCATGTTTCTAGAACCATGATGACAATTTAGACATGGTATGATTTGGAGGTTTGGTTGGGTATTATACCTGGGAGTATGACCAAGATTTGGTGTTCTATGGGTGTTATGATCACCACCAACCTATAAGACCATGTGAGTGATGCTCAGTGTGAGAAAAAATTGGTGACATTGTATCTAAAGATTGCATGTCCCACATCATCTATTGGTATATGGTACTAAAAACCAAAGGGAGAGGGGGGATTTGAATGTTCCAATTTCCCCTACCATGTTGATATCCAGGATAGCCATGTCCAATGATCTATATAGACTTGTCTCACACTATGCCTAAGAGGAGAAATAGTAATGCATCTTGTGTAATGGTTAGGGATTTACCGAAGGAGGAGTTCCCTGAAATGAGTTCTGGGAAAGGGGAGAAGAACCCCTCCTCATACAATAGAAAATCCCGAATGATCACTTTGACTTGTCACTATCCCCAATTAAAGTGAAAAGTCAGTGATTACCCTTGATCCCAATAATGGTGAGGTATATGTGAGTATCCCATAATCCACCCCCATGTTACCATGGGAATGTAAACCTAGGGACATTCTGAGTTACCCAACAGTTGCAGGGATTACCCACATGTCCCCTATTACCAGGGGTATATAAACTCAAAAGGGTGTGTTGATGCACTCTGTGGTTTTATCATATGGGTATGGTGGCTTCGAAAGAGGCATAGGCATGATGTTGTTAGACTGGTTTGTGGAGGGGTTGCAGATGAGGTGATGAAAATGGACGAAGATGATCAAAGCTGTAGAGTGGAATATCTGAGGATACCCCATTTCCCATATTGTATCTTCATACATGATGGGGGAATCCTTGTGGAACATGTATCTATATGGATGGAGGGATAGTCTGCATACCATGATGGTGTGTGGACCTGTATGTGTTCCACGTAGTGTTTTTCTACACAGGACTAGTTTCTGGCCTTGTAGCACGATGTTAGGTGGCGTCGAGTTTCATCCATGTAGCGAGGTGCTACGCAGTGCAATGTTCCAACAACATAGCCTTGTGCTACGTAGGGAACTAGAGTGGATATTGGACATTGATCCTTTGGTTCATTGAAAGTTCATCCACCACTGGGTTATAGTTCATAGTTTTCCAATTAGGTTCGCGATATACCTATTAATATTATGTTTCCCTCTTTTTATGCTATGATGCTAGTTTATACTTGTGGGAATTCATCGAATGAGGTCTATGCCTCATCGATTAATCTCTTCATAAATCTCTCTCACAAGTCTATCTAATTCTATGAAGCATGGTACTCTTCTTGGATCCCCTCAAGGTCCTTTTATAATGTTTTGGGGATGCTGGATCTTTGGATCTCTCCACACCTTTTACAGAAGCACATGGAGAGATCATCCAACCCATGGATGAATCGGTCAATAGATGCACATGGGTTGTGATTAATGGGGTTGAATATCACCACCTCAATTCAGTGAATGAATTCGTCTTGTTCGTGGGGTACTGATAGCTTTTCCTCATCTTCCAACAATTGTGTTTTCAGCGATGGTAAGAGGGGGATATTTCCTCCACATCAATTCCTCCAATGAAATGGTATGAGGTGAAAATATGCATGGGTGGAATTATCTACCTCTATTTCACCAATGATGAGGTTCGTAGTAGGATTCTTACACAATGGTAAATCTCTATACCTTAATTTCACAAACAAAGTGGGTTGTGGGGATAGCTAGCATCATTATCTTTATTTCTCTTACAACTTGGTTCGCGAGCCATGCCTTCCATAAACCGTTCCCGGGATTCATTATGCAAACCACATTGGGTCCTTTTAAAAATTAGGATTCTTAAACAATTTTCTATAAATCCTTCTTCCAATTTTTTTTTCTATTCCCAAAATCATGGGAGTAGTTACATTGTCTTTGAAAAGTTATCAAGACCCTTGAAATGCCCCCCATCAAAATGGGTTCTTATCAGGAAGAAGAGAAGGATATTCTGATGTAGAAAGTAGTCATTGTCTGAACTAGTTTTTGGTAGAAACGTGGAACTGTGTGGGAGGAACACCAATATATAGTTAAGGCATGGTCATTTTTCATTTACTGAACTTCTCGGCGGAAACCACCCCATAAACTGCTCTTGGATATACTTGCTTCCATGTACTAAAGACATTGTAAAAAATCTATCGTCGGCAAACTGTTCCTTACATTATATGAACCTAAGACCATTCAAGGTCATCCTCATCCACAAAAAATAAAATTTAAATCCATGAACTGGAATTTTATTTTTAGAATTAAATGTAATTCTTCGCACTATATGCTTTGGATAATAGCATATCAAGGATCGGTGTGTAGATCACTCGATCTGTGAACCATTTAGTTCACTAGCCAACGCTTCGCGGGTCAACATTTTGTGGGTCATTCCAAAAACTATATGTTCATAAGGAATTTCTTCCATGAACCATTTCTGAGGTTTTCTACACAAACCCCTTTTCTTGGTGGAAACCTTTAATCCATTTTCAATTTTTGGTCTTTTCCCAATTATTTTATTGGACTGACCTATTTATTGGTTTTTTGTTGCAGGAAAGATATTGATCTTCCACATATATCAATGGAAGGGACTATGAGGATGGAGGATAAGGTTGATAACACTATAGATAATCTTTGTTCCTACATCATTCCTCAAGAGGGTATCCTTATAGATCTACTCTCACCAGAGCATAGGGTTTACCCACTATCTGTCCAATATTCGCTCTACATATTCAGGCTCAAAGAAGACATTCCATTGACACTTTTTTACTAGAGCTCCTTCACTATTGTCTTATAGAGATCTGGAAATTATGACTAGAAAAATATTCTTTCTATGAGGGATATCACGAATACCTAGTTCCAAGATGGAATATTTGTTCTGAATAGACCTATGGGGGCATAGAACACTCAATGTCAATGCACTTCATCTTATAAATCAGTCATTCAAGATTACCCAACTATTTTTAACTTGTCACAAATCATCCCCAATGGAGGGTGAATATTTAAAATCAATCTCCAACCTAGAGGTTAGTTTTCTAATGAGTGCTTCTAGGATTTTTGGGTGAACCAAAACTAACTAAAGTTACCTAATCAGTTGGAAACTATTAGTCTGCATCATTTAGTATTGGTCTCCTAGTTTTCCATCTATTCACTAGGTGAAATGCCAACTGAGTTTCTCAGCTATTGGTGTTCTAAAACTAATACAATTCATAAGTCCCACTATGAAGTAGGGATCATTTTATGGGAGGTCTATCAGATAGGGGGACTTTCTAACCTCGAAGACATGTACAATGAATTTCTTCTAGTGGACAATACATGGGAGAATTTTGAACTAGTATATCTATTAGTGATAGATTTACTAGTCCTGGCATAGGGAATTCTTAGTCATCCAATTCATGCATGGTCAATAATTTCATTTGAATATTGGATAGCACTGTTCTTGCAAGCAAGCGGGCTGAGGCCAAATGTCCTCTGCAGTAAAACTCATCCAACACAATAGTCTCAAAATATTCTTGGCTCATATTGTGGTACCCTAAAGGTGTGTCGGTACACTACCTAGGGATATGAGATTTAGTCAGACGTATCACCCGATATAAGATTAGCGGGTCATCGTGTTATGTTTCTAAGTGGATAGATCTTCACCTACCGTGATTTATACACTGGTGTTAGATCTTGTACTCTAATTATGGAGCCCACATTGTTGGAGGGTCATCCACATCACCTTAGTGGGCTATTTTAATTTTAATATTGTTGGGTAACTGAGCATTTTATCTACTTTTATAATCATCACGCAATGATGATTATTCATTAAATATTTCATCAAAATTTACTCAATATTTATATTTACCATCCCATGTCCTTGAGTGTTGATAGTGTCATTGACATGCTATGTGATCCTTCCTATTTTACATTTTTCACCCTACCCCATGCCTTAGAAAATAATAATAGTTGCTGGGGGGACTCTTCATAAGAACGTTCATACCTCATCACACATCGATATATAATCTTAACTACTTGTGTAGATAGGATGATTTTTTGTGATCCCTATGCTCCCTACTAGATTTCCATACAGTTTTGATTCCTATAGTGAGTCACATTCTTCCTGGTTACCCCAGTTAAGAGGTAATCTCACCCAAAAAATGTTCATCAACTATAGTTGATAATTATATGGGAGGACACTAGAATTCATGTATTTATTCCCCATAAAGAGGACCCTACTTAATTATCATTTGATTATGCCCAATAGTGGGTAACGTGATATCCTGATGGTAAAATGGCCAGGTCAGTCCGATCCCTTGACTGTTTTTAGTCCTATCTTACCTGTTCTAGCTACTCCATTTCCCTCAATTATGATTACATAAAGTCTCTCTACCAGTCATCACATGAATTATGAGGTGACATCCTCTATGCATCCTATATATTTGGAGAGTAAATCTGACCCTCTATCTCTATGTGAGATAGTTTTTGGTCCTACCGACGTCGTCCCATGTGGAACGTCACCGAGTATCCCTAAATACATAGTCAACCCCCCAGGCAACATTCCAGATACTGAGCCACCTACAGAATAGGAAGGCTCCCCATCTTGGGTAACCCAACCTAGGTTGGATCCATCTATCTTGGTTCCATTTCTCGACAACATATCTTTTGTGATAAAGGAATATAGTCAGGGTTCCAATATTGTTAGGAGATATGGAACCATGTAGAGACGGGTCTGGTTTCAAATATGTAAAATTAATGTTGAAACTCTTCTATTAGAGTTTACTGATGAAAAGGACACCCTTTGGAGGCTATTTGGTGACTTGGGTTATGGGTTCTTCAACTACTAATATATGAACCAACTTTATCACAAGATTTTCATTGTTAAACAGAACCTAGCCATTCCCAAAGATAGCCTTGCTCATTTAAATGGTTCTCAACACTAGACAAAGACCATTCAGGATCTTATCGAAGTGCCGAATCATCTAGAAGCTAAGGAGTTAATTGATCATGACAACATGGTTACCCAAAAAGAAGATCAGTGGGGTTGGGAAGCTCATGTATCCAAGATGTAGGTTCAACTACAATAAACGAGTTCCATCTTTGAAGACATTAATCAAAAATGGTGGTATCTAAGTTCCATTATGAGGAAAGTGTATACCTTAGTTGAAGTTGAATCTATATAGAAGACATATTTAAAAAAAATATTTACCCTACATTCTAGACAATCATTAATCTACGGAAAATAGCTAGGCAGGATTTCTTATATTCTTTTTATATTGTCTTATGACATTGTTTTACTATTATTTGTTGGAGAGGATCCAGGTTGTTGGTGTCTTCAATATCTGCATTTAATAAAAAGAAAATATTTTACACCCCTATGTTTCACATTTACCTTTTCCTATTATGTCAATAAATCATGATCAATTATATAATAAACCATAATCTCAACTGGATATAATTTTCATTCACAATCCAAGATGACTAAGATAATCAAATAACGCTTTAATATTTTCTTGAACTGAGGGGATCATCAAGAGTGGTTCCAATGTTTCTAGGGTTTAATGGAAAACCCTAGAAACATTGAATCTTTTCTTGTTACTATACTAATTTTTCCTATTCCCATTAATGTGGGGACTTAGAGGGTATAACTTGACTTTTTCAGAGGCTGTCCTTCTTAGGTTTTCGACCAAACATGCTTTGTGTATCATTATTTTTTTTGTTACTCAAAATATTTCTTATACCATACTATGTGTGGGTTTGGTGAGTTGTTACTCGACTTTATTCATGGATACCCTTTGTGGGATTTCTTCCGGGTTAGTGTTGTCTCTTTTAGGGGTAGTTAAAAGTCTTTAAAATAGGGCAATCATTACTGATGTTTTATGTTGAATAGGTTTGACATGGACTTTTGTTTCAGGTCGAACAGTTTTGACAGTGATTTTAAGGGAGAGGGCCACAATTTAAGACTCATTAATCGAGAATGTCGCAATAGCTTTTAGACATGGATAAGGTATTTTTCTAGACCCTGAAATATTTTTTCTAGAGAATGGGATATGACATGTTGCATGGAATGCATTGGGTGTATGGAGATAGGAAAGGCTATGTATGGGGACGAATTTTCCTTTGGTTGATAGACCATTTTGTGGGTAACATATGAAGATCCACCGGGCCATTATGTGCATTAGTCAACAATGTTTTCCATGAGACACTGGATTACTATTTCTGATGTCCATGAAGTTTAATGGAAATTTATACATAATATGTTCGTAATACCATAGTGGGTGTCTTGTTTCGGGAATGATGTTTGAGAATACTATGGGAATTTATATCTTCTTTGGTTGAAAAACCACTCCCACATGAATTTGACTTATGTAAAAGAGGATAGAGCATGATGGAGTTTAATTTTGTACATATGGGTCATTGGGGACTTGTGATTTGGATTCATTTTACTCCAACTAGGGGATAAAAGATCTACCTTTTTCATGGTGGTATGGACGGAAATTTTCTACCATCTTCAATCATGAGAGGGGAGAGAGGATGTAAACTGTAATTGGTGGGCCTTCCAAAATCAGGGAAATATGTGAGATGTAAACATCCCATGGGAATATGGAGGGTGTAAGGTCTCTCATGAGGACTAAATTTCCATTGTATGATAGGCTATTTTGTGGGAAACATATTCAGATCCATTAGGGTATTATGTGCATAGTCAAACAAAGGTGTCCGCAAGATACAATCTGTCCATTTCTAGTGGTCATGGATGGTTATGGTGATTCATACCTCTATGGAAATAGAGTATGGTTTGTGAAGATGGGTTATAGAACATGAAAATGGGCCTTGTAAGCCTAATTTTATCAGGAATTGGTGAAGACATGCTTCCCATAAATGTGTGAGTAGATTCCCCACACACGTCTAACCCTTGTGTGGGATAGAACGTGGATATATTGTTTCATATCTAGACCCGAAATATGATATTCTTGTGTCACTACATATACTAGGATAATAGTAATGAAGAATAATGTAGTTATTTTAAGGTTTATACATATGCATATCTGGTTCACCCGTATGAATGGGGTGTTCTTTTTTATTTGCACTTGGGGATACCAATGAACTGGTACCCACATTGAAAGTTCCCATGTGGATTCTTTTCCTACATAGGAACATGGGGGAAAATTATTTGGTGTGTTGGGGACCAAGAATGAACATTGATCATCATCCATTATTCAATTTTAATGTCATGCAGTTATGAAATTGATGAAGATGACCTAATTTACCAGAGGATGGTCAGCTCATGGTGTTCCAACATGTTCAAGTAGTGGATAGGGAGGAAAGTGTGAGCCATGGTTTCAAGGGTTCATGTACCATAGAGATGATATGGGGCTTGAAATAAATTGATCGTATAGTAATAGGAAAATAATCTCCTGAGGATGAATTTTTTCAATGGTTAATAGGCCTATTTTTTAGAGAAACATATGCAGAACAACCAGGTCATTATGTTGCTAGTCAAAAAAATCAATCCATATAACACTATCCTACCATATCTAATAGTTGAGGAGGTATATGAGGACCCAAAATTGTTCAAAGCGCAGATTTTGATTTATGGAAATGATGTGTTTGGACACGTTATAAATGTTCAATCTGTGAACACCTATGGAGTTGGGCACTCTTCTGGGTGTCCTAAAATTAGGCTATCTATATAGGGTTGGCCCGTGGATAGGGATTAGGGAATTTTAACTATATTTAGGGTACCTTTTAGTTTAATTTCATATTTTTAGGTCTTTAGGTTTCCCAATATGGTGGGGGGAAACTCTAATATGCCTTTAAATTTCATGCCAATAGGATCAGTCATTGTGGATTGATTTGACCTAGCTCTATGGGAAATTCGCCACCAATATTCCAATGCCCACTATGATCAGTGTGAGAAACAAGGGGTGTTAATGTTTTCACTCCACTACCTAGTAATGGAAGTATCAATGAAGGAGAATTTTTGGGCCAAACATTTTATGGTCATGCAGTGAAGATGTGGGTAACTCGATGTGAAAGAGATAGCTATTGTGGATCCATGCAGTCTTATATCTGGCAGAAAGGATGATGATAGCGGATTTTAATGCCATATTGTAGGGAAGAAACATAAAAGGACTTATTCATCAATATGGATAATCATGATAAGGTATCTCTAGTATACCTTAGATGTGAGCGGGGTAAGAAAGTGTAAACCATGATTCTAGGAGAGCTTGAATTAGGAGTGATGATGAGAGGCTTAAGATCCAGTGGATGTACAGAAGTAGGAAAACCACTCATGAGGATAAATTTGTCTTCTAATGATATGCCATTTTTGTAGGAAATATATGCAGAGTCACTAGGTCAATATGTTCATAGTCCAACAAAGGTGTCCATAGGACACTGGCCTCACATATCTGATAGTCATGGGTGATTATAGGGATTTCATATTTCTTTAGGATTTATGTTTGACAGATAAAAAAGGGATATCTATGTATGAGAAATATCTACACCCTGATTAGTTATAAGGAAAAAGATCCCCTCTATAGATATGATTCATATGTAGGGGCATGATCTTTTGACTAATTCTTATTATGGGGATCAAGGTTTGTAATCTTCCGCACATATACAAATTCTTACGCAAGAAATAGAGAAAATTTGTTTTCTATGATGAGGGACCTTGGAAGGCATGTGTTTCACTATGTATCTATTCATACAAAAAATCATTCCACACATAAAACATGAGATACCTTACAGTTTAATGTAGTGTGGTTATGACTTCTTTAGTCTTACAGTTTAAAGTCATGTGGTTAGGACTCATGAATTTACTTTTGTAATTCTAACCTATACACTTGGGAAGGCATCTTTTTTGTCGACTCTAGAATAGGATGTGGGATCTGAGAATCACTACATATCCTATAATGGTAGGAATCATGTCACATGTAGTTCTAAAAACATGGTCCATGTACCAGTTTGACCCATTTACAGGGGGGCATTTATTTTTTAATGGTGGTGGGTCCAAGATATAGAATTCAAGGTGCACTACTTATCCTATGATGATTGGAATCAAGAAACACATAGTTATGGTATCCCATGTATTATAACCTCATACGGTAAGGAAAATAGTGAACAAATATGAAAAGCATGAGGTGGGTGAAGTGTCGGTCTTCAATATCAATGAGGTTTCCTACCTATCCCTATCAGTTGGGAATCATAGTCTATGTAATTATAACAAATTTTTCCTTATAAAAATCTGACCCATGTAGAGATTGTGAATATTTTTAAATGTTGGATGGACCAGGATGAATGATCCATGTGTGACTATGTATTTTGTTAGGGAAGGAATCAAGACATATATAGTTTTGGATGACTCTTCATGCTTGTCTGACATGTGAAAAGCCAAGGTGGATATTTTTTCCATGTGGTGGCTAGACTAAGACATAGGTTCAAGGTGTATCTACGTATCATGGGAGACAAGGAATAAATCCATACATAGTTCTTGATGTACCTTGTAGTTTAACATTGTACGATTAGAAATTTTCAGGGATTCCCCTACGCATGTCTGACTTATATAACGGGAAAGGTGCATTGTTTACTTTAGTAGGTGGATGGACCTGGATGAGGATATAGGCATCAGTACGTATCCCATTAATGAATGGGAATCAAGTTGTATATAGTTCCGAGGTTCCATATACCATTTGGACTTGTGCATTGGGAGGGGGAATATTATTAAAATTCTTTCAATATGATGGGATTATTATATTCCACTATGATTTGTCCATGTGGGGAAACCCTTAACACTATTCCTAATCTAATGTGAGTTATACTTTGTGTGAGAAATAAGGAATGATAAGTATTTTCTCTATAGTGCCGGGGAAATATAGGATATATCATAGGAATTTTGTGTGATATAATGGATTTACCAAAACATAGGGCCAAGGGGTCTCTACATATCCCATTAATGAATAGGAATCAAGTGGTACATTGTTCTTGAGATACCTTATAGTTTAATGTCATGTTGTTACGACATCTTTGGCCACGTAATTTAACGTCGTGGAGTTAGAACTTATGAATTTCCCTATACAATTATAAACTATACACAGGGTAGGAATTAGTTTTTCATGGCGGCTGGACAAGAATATGGGATTTGGACATCACTATATATCCAGCATAGGTTGTAATAAAAACACAAATAGTTCTGTTAAAGTCCATCCATGCATAGACTTAGGCCATAGACAAGGAGGGGGAGTGTTTTTTTTTGGTTGATGGACTAGGATAAAGGATCCAGGCATCACGACGTATCCCACTAATGAATGGGAATCAAGTCATATTTAGTTATCGAAAAAAATCCTTACACAGGCTCAAGCCATACACAAGAACGATGATTAATTTTATCTCTCTCTTTTTTTATTTCCCTTGCAAAAATTTATCATGTCCGATGAATCATAATTCAGAATACAATGACCTCTGTATTGTTTAATGTATAGTATCCTTGATGTTGATGGTACAATGGAAATTAATGTCATGTATCTAAGATAGTTATGCTATGTAGTTTAACATCATTATGTTAGGACTAATGGTGTATAATTACACAAATTTTTTCTCCTGGAACCTTGCATTGGTGTGAACTATGGGGAGCTTTCCATCCATTGAAATTAGGTCATATGCTATATTGGTGTAGGAATTGTGAATGGAATATGGTCCTTCCCATTTTGGCTTCAATTTTGGAAGTTTCTTTACAATTATCATTGGAGTTATGATGATCAATAACATCTCTCCTTAATGGAAAGAACAAAGGAAAACCCTTTTATTGAAGGCTCTTGTGATATGGTTCTGGTTGACTTCTAAATGTTGTAGAGTGTGTAATATTTTCTCATCCAATCACTCTAGCTCGTAAAACAATTTATGGGACTAATAACTTATGGAAAGTTGATTGTAGATGACAATGCATAGTGATGGTAGTTGAACATCAATGGGTAGAACCACTTCTGTTCTATATAATAATGCGTATGAGGTTTCTTGAGTGGCGGTGCATGTCATATTCTAGTAATCTCATAGAGGATTGAGGAGCTTATCCTCCCATGATTTCTTTTCCTTATGTAACATTTTCTTTTTTTTGTTGGTTTTTTTGAAGGCCTCTATCTATCCATTGCCCACTGCATGATAACGTGATGGATGGTTAGACATGATTCCATACTCCTTATATAGCTTGTCTAACTCAATAGTGTAGAAATTTGTGATGTTTTTAATCAGAATTGAATGAGGGACGCCAAATTTTATGGTAATGTTCACTTTCAAAAATCTGACAGTGATCCTTTCCCTTACTTATTTGATGGGATGACCTCTATATATTTGGAAAAGTAGTCAGTTTCTGTGAGAATAAACTTGATCTATTTATTTGTAGAAGGAGGATATCATCCCACGATGCCCATTCCCCCTATGGAATATGGCAAGGAGTACTTGGCTGTGTGAAGAAACATGAGGGTTTGGTGGATGAAACTGGCATGAACATGATAGGGATGTCATTTCATAGTGAATTCATTGAAATCCAATTTTATAGTGGTCCAATTGTATCCAAGCCTATTAATTTGATGAGAGAGATTGGATGTTGACATATGTTTTCCACAAGTTCTGGACTGTAATTATTTAATAAAGGTAGCTTCCACTTTCCCATCGATTTACCTGTAAAGTATTTCATCAAGAAATTAATTATAAAATACCCTTTACTAGTTTGAGTTCTCATAAATCATAAAATTGATATCCGGCATTTGAATTTTATCCCTTCAAGCCCAATCAGGTGGTATTTCTCTCTTTTTGATGTAATTTACAATTGGAGTCATCTAGCTTGTGTTATGACCATATGGTTCAGTGAAAAGACTAATCTCATTGATTTCCTATATCTTGTTCTGAATGAACAGTATGACCATATGATGATGGGATATTCTAATAACTATCTCATTCAGAACTGGGTTAGCAAAATCATGGGCTACATTTTCCAATGCATCGTCTTGTGAATTTTTTGATAGGGTTACATAATTCAATGTTTTCTCTGATGGGAATTCCTCCATCAGTTTTAATACATGGTTTATAAAAGGGACTAACTCCTCTTTATTGATATCATATTCACCATTGACTTGTTTGATGACTACTTCAGAATCACCTTTTATCTTCATGTGATTGGCTTGAACTTGGAGTGCTAGCTCCATGCATGCGATAAGGGCCTGGTATTCTGCATCATTGTTTGTGAACCACTATGACAGTAGGAAGGAATAGGAAGAACTTCCTTTTGTGAAGAAATTATTATGACTCATATCCCCTTCTTGTTAAGTATGGTATCTTCCATTATTTTTTCCATCATGATTTTGGAGGTACCATCTAAGTACATTTCCCACATATGGGATTTATAATGAATACAGAACACTTCCTCATTAGGAAGCTCAACATATCCTGGGGTGACCTCCATTGAGGGATGATATTCTATGAAATCTGTTCATATTTGGCCTTCGATTGATTTCTATGGTATGAACCATATATAGAACCATTGTAGGATGTCCACCCACTATGACGGGTGTCTAGTTAACATTGGATGGCTGATAATACACATGACTAGGTTGCTATATGAGTCCAAATGGAAATCATGGTGTTGAAAGTAATGTATCACCTTCTAGAACACATATATTATTGCATGTAATCTCTTCTAGATATTCAAATAACATGTCTTAGTATTGATCATGGTTTGGCTGAGGTAATAGAGACTATTCTATCTGCTGGTTTCATTGTTTTGTGTGAGTAAGGTACCTAGGGATCACTCCATGGTTGTCACATACAGAATGAGTGGCTATCCTTTGATAGGTGGCATTAAAACTAGTGGGATTAGCAGATATCTCTTAATATTATTGATTGATTCCTGAAAATTGTCATCCAATTGGTATTCTGCCCCTTATTCGTTAAACTGGTAAAGGGAATACATTTTCTTACGAGGTTGTCTATGAAGTTGAAAATGTTGACAAGGTTCCCTTGAAGTCCCCTGAACTCATCGAGGTTGCGAGAAGGTGACATGCCAAGGATGGCCTTTTCCCTCTCAAGTTCTACTTTAATTCCACAGTGGTGTATGATGAAGCCAAGAAATTTCCTAAGGGAACACCGAAGTCACACTGTAGGGGGTTTATTTTCAGACTATGATGCCATGGTTTATTTGAAGATATTTCAAAATCTGATAGGTGATCTAAGAATTTTGATGAATTAACCACCTAATCATCAACAAGTCATTCGTTGAACTTTCCCCTGAATGGTTTGAACATATGATGCATGGTGCGCTGATATGTGGCACCAACATTTTTCAAACCGAAAGGCATTACTTTGTAGTAAAATACACCTTGTGGAGCTATGAAAGAACTTTCTTATTGGTCTTCTTAGGCAATTTGGATTTGATTATAACCTGAATAACCATACATGGAAGGGAGGGCTTAATATTTTATAGTTTTATCAATCATAAATTCTGTTATTGGGACAATGAAATCACCTTTTAGGCAATACCGACTAAGATCCCCGATATCGATATAGACTCTAATCTGTCCATTTTTTCTTTTTGATAGGGACAATGTATGCCATACACATGGGATATAGACCTCCTAAATTATTTTTTCCCTAATGAGATTGTCGACTTCAACCTCTATTTTGGTTACCTTCATCAGGTGTATCATTCTGACTGCATACTTGTAACCCAAGTGGTCTTCTAGCATGTCCAGGTGGTGAGTGGCCACCTATGGATCGTGTCCTAGAATTTTTGTATAATTATAGGTGAAAACACATCGATTATACTTTAGGAATGAGGTATATACCTCTTTCTCTTCAATAGGCATGGACTGTAGCACCCCAAGCTTCAACGGTACACTTCTCTTTGAATAATACAATAGCTTGTGTTGTACGCAATTCGAGTTCAAACACACCACAACCAATCAAACTAGTCGTTATGAATAGTAATACCCACTTTTTGAAATTTTATAAATTTTATTTTTCAAAATGGACTTCATTTTTGGATTCGGAATATAGAAATTATCTTAAGGTGAATTTTTTGTTTTTTCTAAAAACATTCAATTCTTGATTAATAGTGAAAAACACTGTGTTATTGTTTAAAACCCACTTTTTATTTTAATAAATATTTATTTTATTTTATTTTATTTTAAGTAAAAATATATACATAATACTAATATTAATTCAATGTAATTAATTAGAGTCATTTTTATAATAACATTCTATTTATAAAAAAATTGTACTTTTTACAAACTTTTACCCACCTTCTTTGAGAAATTTAAACTTTTCATAAAAATTAATTTTACCGCTTCTATGAGTTGAATTTTGAAAATCCCAGAGAGACGGTTGATATCAGTATGTAAAATTTTGTTCAATAAGGGAAATTGTTTTTGGCTGAATAGTAACTTTTGACTTTTATTTACCACGGTTAAAATTAAATAGGGTAATTAAAGTTAATAATAATAATATCATTACCCTAACACGTGTCCTAATTTAATTGGATAAGTGTATGTAAACCAAAAACAAACCTCGGATTAAAATATGATCCATTAGGCCCACTTGGATTTGATTAGGACATTTATTATTATTTTATTTAAAGAAGAGTTAAAAGTGTTAAATTCAAAGTTTAAAACTAAACCATTTTTAATATAAGTTTATACATAAGATAAATTCCACTATAAATATTCATTATAATGATTAAAAATATTGACTACCTAAAGGTATTTTATTTATAATTTTTAGACATTAAATTGATAAATTTATTTATGACACAATGATGATGCAATAATTACCTTATTAATGAATGATTGAAATAATTGATAATATAAATATCCAAAATAAATTTATTTTGAGTCTTTTGATAAATTAAAATGATTTTAATTTTTAATATGACATATTAATATTGATTCAATTAATTTTTATTGAAGTGATCATGCTATTTTGATTTTAACAAAAACAAATACCAAATATTGTCCAAATTGACATAATAGAGTTTTTAACAAAATACTCTATTATTAATTGATATATTATTCCTAAAAATATATGGATCATAAAAAGGACTTAGATAAGATTATATATATTAATAACTAACCGCTTGGGGTTTTCTTGGCAGTTTATGTTAAGTTTATTAACCATATAATATAATAATACCAAGAGACCTGGTAAATGTAAAACTATTTAACTAAGAGTTAAATATAAAATATAAGATTAATATGGTGACCTAAACTAGTCTAAAACCAATTTGATGAGGGGTTTTCGACCCATAATTACCTTATCCTAGAAATAAACCATTTTGGAGCTATTATAAACCGAAAATTATTTTATTATAAAATAATATTTCAATATTTTCTTGAAGTGACCCTTACCTCTCTTATAAAAGGTTACATCCCCTTCTCTTTATTTCACTCCCCCAAAGGAATTTTTATCAGCCAAAACCTACCCAAATATCCTCCCTTCTTCTATCACTTAAACCTAGAGTCCTTAATTTGATCAGAAATCCAACCTATGGAACCCTTTTGATCAACTCAGAAAAACCCTGAGGAAGAGGTAATAATTTCCCCACCCTCTTTAGAGTTCTTTTCTTCTTGCACTTTCTCATTCATTGTTTTTTTCATACCATAATAATAACACAAGTACCTTATACATAATGTGATGTCATTATAAATATGGTAAAACCATATTCATTATTCTATCCATCCTATAAATGACAATGTCTGTAGAGACCCGTATCCTGACGTACATGGACATTACATTACATTTGCGGAATACTTAGTACATAACAAAAACACACACACAAGGATCGTAATAGTTTAGTGTCTTTGGAAACTCTGAACATAATCTTCTAATCCTGGTGAAAGATCTTCAATATCTCCCATAAAGATCTTCCATTTTTTTACCTAAAACCTTTCTTTATATCCTGGGGAAAAGAAAACATAAAAGGGTGAGCTCAAATGCTCAGTAAGGGTATACAAAAGAAATAAAAATCATATCATATCTTTTTGAAAATCATAACCTGCAAAAGAGATCATAATATCTTAACATGGAACAAATCATAGAAGTGAAAATGAGATCACCATAATCATAACATAAAACGTGAAACTTTGTGGCATGCACACATAATTATGGAAAATCATTTCTTGTTAGTCATGACTCATTTCCAAGACTATCTTAGTGGACAAAGTCCATTTCTGAATCGAGTAACCCTCGTTTCAGTCCTGTTTCACTGAACCGGTATAACCTACCATTCCAGCCATGTCTATCTCATGAGATATAAAATCTTTACCCAATGCATTGGAGGGAGATATAGGTCCCACCCATCTCATAATGATACCATTCTTATGTGTGCCACAAAATCATAAATCATACATCATTGCATAACCCATGTAATAAAAATGGGATTCTTAAACAACATGACATCATAAAACCATTCATATAAGATAAAGGAATTCATAAACATAATTCCATCACAACATAGTCAAATCAATGTAAAAATATGGATAGAAACATAACCCTTTATTATCTTAGATGGAAAATAATTTTGATAAAACACTTGAATTGAATTCTTGAGGAAAATATCCTTTCTTCTTCAAAAACATTTTTCCTTTCATAACATGTCATATAACTTTAAAATAAAAGAATTTGATTAAAAATAAACTTGAAAACTTGTAAAAGAATTTTCTTGGAAATAATGTTTTAAAAATCCATTCATGCTGTATAAGTTAAAAAAAACATTCTTCGTACTTTTGTCGGAAAAGTCAAAAAGTACCTCGTACGAAAAACGACAAAAGATTACTTTTATTTCTTTTACTAAAAACTCACCGAAGGGTAAAAATGGATTTAAACAATTGTAGGTGGATGAAAATAATATTACATATTGATGAAACATTGATGTGGATGATAAAATACACCCCAGTAAATACTTACGAATAAACAATCTCGGATAAAAATGAGATTGTGATATTTCCCTTACCTTAGGTCCAATTTGCTTCGTATGTGTCCGAACCTCCTGTATAATGATTTAAATAATGTCATTGACTTATTACAGAATCATATTCATTGTTATGATATCATATATGGTTCACTTATGACATTATATTACCCGTTCTTTTGTAAATTCCATGTTAAAGAAGCGTTTTGGGTAAAATCATTTCATTTATCGTGGGTGTTTTGGCTTGTTGTTCTTGACATCATTATTACTTATATCATGATTTGCTTACTTACAGAATATAAAATATGATTTATATATCATATATATTCAGTATATATATATATAATAGATATATAAATAAAATGAAAAACACCGTTCATGGAGACGGTAGTCCGTACGTACGCATGAATGCTGTTTTTCTTTCCTTATTGTCTTGAAATGGAAGTAAGTAGATGACATACATATGTATATATATACATAAATCCAGTAGCTTTATAATGTCGTATATTTCATTATTATTTCTTATATATACATTATAATCATTCTTAAATGGTTAACATGGAGAATGAATCTCATCGCGTCGTGGAGACGGTAGTCCGTACGTACGCACGAGTGATGATATCATTTCTATAAATATTGAATTGAATTGGAGTGGATTATACAATATATCAGAATAAATATGATGTTTTAATAACTATGTATAGTTATTCTTTACACCATTATACCCATCCATGTAAGGTGGTGGTGGAAAATAGATTACACCACGGCGTGGAGACGGTATTCCGTACGTACGCACGCGCGGTGATTTCTTTTTCCGTAGGATGGATAGATGGTGAAATAGGGTTTTTTCATACTTATAATAACATATCTGTATATGAGTGATACTGATGTTATTACTTCATAATGAAACAACCTAAGAAGAAGAAGTGGAAGAAGAAATAAAGATGAAAGAATTGGTAACGGTAATTACCTCTTCTTTGAAGCGCCTCTTTGAGACCTCCTCTTAGGGCACTAAAATTGGTCTTTGAGGAAGACCAGAACCTCTAGTATGTTTCTATGTAAGTGGAGAAGATATTTTGGTAGGGGTTGGCCGAGCTTGAGTGCTCAAATTGGTGTGAGGAGGAGGGGGAGGAGGTGTCCTTTTATAAGGGAGGAGAGGGGCACCTTAGGAATATCTCAAAATAGTATTTTATATTAAAGTCAAAATCGGTTTATAATGGTTCCAAAGGGTCTTATTTCGAAGCTAAGGTGGGTAGGGGTCGAAATACTATCAACCAATAGAATTTAGACAAGTTTAGGATATTATTTTAACCTTATCAATTAGATTTAACTCTAAGTTAAATAATTTAACTTTTACCATGTCTTTTTGTTTTCGTTCACTATATGGTTAATAAACTTACTATAACATGCCAAAAGAACCCCAAATTGTTTATTATTAATATATATATCCTTATCTAAGTCATTTGGCCGAACCTTAGATTTTTAGGAATACAATAACAATTAATAATATAATATTTGATTTAAAAACTATTTTGTGTCAATTTTGACACTATTTGATATATGATTTTTGTGAAAGTCATAACAGAATTAAATGTTCTAACCAAGTTGATTAAATCAACATTAAGATATCATAGTAACCTATAAAATTAGTGTAATTCATAAAAAGTCTCAAATTACATTTATTTTGGTGTTTATAACATCAATTATGTCAATATTTCATTAATAAGATAATTACTGCATCATCATTGTGTCATAAATAAATTAAATTATTTAAAGTATAAAAATTACAAATAAAATACCATTATTTAGGAAATCTTTTTATCTTTCTAAGGAATATTTATAATCTAAAATCCAACATATATAACCCTATGTAACAATTGTTTTTCTAAAAGATATATGCTTGTGTCAATTTTGTATTCATTTTAACTTAATTAAAATAAAGTGTCATTATCACTTACAAGTGGATCAATGGGGTCCCAAAATAAACCCAAAGATGCCCATGGTCGACCATGTATCAACCAATGGGGTTAAGACACGTTTTAGGGTAATTTAATATTATTATAATATTATTTTTTAACCCTTATTTACCGGATTTACCCTTAACCATGGTAAATAAATTATTTACCGCAGTAATTATTCAAAATGTCTAAAAATAAAAGGTATCTATTTACACAATTTGAACATCCTGATTCCAAATATGGAATCCATTTTTCTAAATTCAAAACACAGAAGTGGCAGAAATTAATTTAAAATTAATTCCCGTTGTCAAAACAAAAAGCGTGTTTTTAAGAGATAATAACTATCAAAAGATTGACACTTGTTTATGTTCGGTTTAATTGTAAAATTGTGTCCAATGACCAACATTATATTAAGTGGTAAAAATATATACAAAATATACTTTAAAACCATTCAATATTATAATTTAACCACATAATATATTACGATGAAAAAAGTTGTTTTTAATTAAAATATAGCGTGTTTTTACTATCCATTAAAATATGAAAGTTGTCGGAAAAATATCAAAACTTTATCTAATGTAAATTTTTACATCCTGATTAAAAAGAAGAATATTATTTCGTCAAATTGAACATATATACATGTCAAATACTATATTTAAAGTGGGTGCGCCATCAAAAGGCGGTAAAACTGCATTTTTTGAAAAATACTTATTTTACCCGAAAAATTTATTTTGTTCTTATACCATGTTCTAGAAATGTGTAAGATGAATAATAATGTTATAAAATTCAAAATTTAGTTAATACTATTCATAACGGCTAGTTCATGACAATATTATAATAATATAACATTGTTTATTAAAACCCGGTATTGCGTACAACACACGCTATCGAGGAAGGTCGTGATTGCGTGTAATGCAAGCCAAGTCAGGGTTGCGTGTTGTGAAAGAATCCTTCATTGTTTCGTATAACAGAATCCAACCATATTTCATTTATACATTTAATATATATATATATATATACTCAATGTTGCGTAGAATAACTATTATCAAAATTGTGTGTAACACGGTCCAAGAATAGTGTTGCGTATACTACAAGCTAATACGGTGTTGCGTATAGAGCAAGGTAATCTTGGTGTAGAATACAACACAAGACATTAATGAAATTAAAAGAATATTTTTCATAAAATCTCGGGGTGTTACATTCTACCCCCCTTAAAATGAATTTCGCCCTCGAAATTCGTCGAGGTTATAAATGGTTTACTATTTGAAAGTTTCTTTGATAGAAACCCACATCGTAAAAAGGAATACCAAAACTTATCTTTAAAAACAAAAGTATGAAACGTAACGGTTACCCAAATAAACTAATCACTGGGTTTCCACATAGGTGAAAATATGGATATGGAAGAGAAATCTAACAATCATGTTCTGATGGAGAGTGGTAGAGAACATGGCTATGGAAAAGCTAGCAATCACAAAGCCATAAATTTGTGACGATCTAAGGTACCATCCGATTAATCAGATATAAGATAACTAGTACAACATTTTTGCTTTTCAATATCATTTCCCTAAAGTTGAAAAATTTTAATTAGAAGAAATACTTACTTGATTTTGGTATAATCTCACTGTTGTTCGTGAATTGAACAATTTACACTTCATCCCTTAATGAAATGAAGTTGAATTTGTTATTCGTGAAGCATTAGCAGATCATGTGATAGAAGGATGGGTCATTCCATCTATTTCAAACAAAGGGATAGCAAAATTTATAAGTCCATCTTATAGTGAGATTAATCGTATATGGTTCCAAAAATGAACTTATACATCATATATCATACCTCTTAATAAAATAAAACTAGTTTCTACTAAACAGGGACTTCCTGTAGGCCAGTGGTAGGCGATAAAGGCCAGTCGCACTTCGGTTGTGGGTTCGATTCCCACAGCCTTGTCTGAAGCGATGGGCTGTCGCCCGTCCTGCAGGTTGTCCTTTTTCTAAAACTACATTACTATAACATCCCATCAATAATATCGAAAAAACTTTTATCCTTAAACAATACTAACTTATGTCCAACATAATCCATTCCAATCTTTAGGCTTATCCATAATACTACAGTCCATTCTCATAACATAGTGAAAACGATTACCAGATATTTAATATCATCGTTGATCCCCATATATCATAAGATATGTTTTGTTGGTCACATTCCAAACATTCAAAGTCCTTAATCGTGTATTCTCTTGAATACCCATTGAACCTTAGTGAAAACTTGAATGCAGTTAAAAGTTAACACTTTCCACATACCAAAATCCTCAAAATTCTATATACTCAAACCATGATATCACTTAGTCCTTATATCAATCATGAGCTCATGAATATAATCAAACATATCATTATCTTATTATCCTTTAATTATGCACTTATAATCTACTTTCCAAAATAACATTTCATGGTTACTGGTACCATTCATCATACACTTTCAAAACTTAAGAAAAGACAACAGTGTAACAATCCTTAGATGTCTCTTTATTCCATAGTACCATGAGATTTATTATACAGCATTACACATGATAAACATGTAATCATTCCACTACATTCTTAAACCATTGACCGAGCTTCAACAATTCTTTCATCTCACATATCAATTGTAGTCTCTTCATCATCATCAACATAAATACTTCCCATACGACCATACTGATTATCTTCATGAGACTTTCCCTTAGGGCATTGGTTTGCATAATGCCCATACATTCCACATTTAAAACATTTAACCATTGTTGATGTCGTAGCAATACCATTATCCTCATCCATGGTGTTAACTGAACCTTTTCCTTTGCACTTACTTGCTTTGTGTCCTTCTTTTCCACACCCAAAGCATCTTCCAGTTCCTTTGAAACATTCTCCTTGATGCCTCTTCCCACAAGATTTACATAGGGGAAATTGAACTTTCTTTCCTCTATGATCATCATGAAACTCCATCTTTATCTTATTAGTCGAGTCAGGAAACTTACCAAATTTTACTTTATTGATCATATTGTGAGATTGCTGATTCGGCATAATAATGATCTTTGGACTTCCAAATCCCATTTCATTTGGTTGCTCATGAAGAATATCATTCCATTGTCCATCATATCCTCCATTATCGTGAATCATCTTGTTTCTAGCCATTTTCTAAAACCCAAAAAGAATAATGTGAGAGGAAAAAATCATGCTAGGGAAAACAACATAATAAAGGGGAAGTACCTTCAATATCTAACATCTTAGGTTTAATTCTATGATCGTTAGCATAATTCTAGTACTATAACCTATACGTATACTTAACCTTTAGGGACATCCCTAGACATACCTTAGAAATATCTCTAGGGATCTCACTAACATTTTCGCATCCAAGTTTCCAAAGGTTGACTAAACCTTTCCTCTGATACCAACTGTAACACCCCGACCCCTGCTACCCAGAGTCGGTGCATTATTACATAACATTGGCATGATCACGAGAAAGATCAAGTCTCGAAAGACCGATTGGTTTAGTAGCCTTGGAATAACTAGATACATCCATATGTTTTTACATTACATCATAAAAAAACATCTTGTCTTCATATCCCCTCATACTATCCCTGCAGGTCATTCATAAATTACTTCTTCATAATCCTGGGAAAAATAAAACATTAAAAGGGGTGAGCTCAAATGCTCAGTAAGGGTATACAAAAGAAATAAAAATCATATCATATCTTTTTGAAAATCATAACCTACAAAAGAGATCATAATATCTTAACATGGAACAAATCATAGAAGTGAAAATGATATCACCATAATCATAACATGAAACTTGAAACTTTGTGGCATGCACACATAATTATGGAAAATCATTTCTTGTTAGTCATGACTCATTTCCAAGACTATCTTAGTGGACAAAGTCCCTTTCTGAATCGAGTAACCCTCGTTTCAGTCCTGTTTCACTGAACCGGTATAACCTACCAATCCAGCCATGTCTATCTCATGAGATATAAAATCTTTACCCAATGCATTGGAGGGAGATATAGGTCCCACCCATCTCATAATGATACCATTCTTATGTGTTCCACAAAATCATAAATCATACATCATTGCATAACCCATGTAATAAAAATGGGATTCTTAAACAACATGACATCATAAAACCATTCATATAAGATAAAGGAATTCATAAACATAATTCCATCACAACATAGTCAAATAAATGTAAAAATATGGATAGAAACATAACCCTTTATTATCTTAGATGGAAAATAATTTTGATAAAACACATGAATTGAATTCTTGAGGAAAATATCCTTTATTCTTCAAAAACATTTTTCCTTTCATAACATGTCATATAACTTTAAAATAAAAGAAGTTGATTAAAAATAAACTTGAAAACTTGTAAAGGAAGCTTCTTGTAAATAATGTTTTAAAAATCCATTCATGCTGTATAAGTTAAAAAAAACATTCTTCGTACTTTTGTCGGAAAAGTCAAAAAGTACCTCGTACGAAAAACGACAAAAGATTCCTTTTATTTCTTTTACTAAAAACTCACCGAAGGGTAAAATTGGATTTAAAAAATTGTAGGTGGATGAAAATAATATTACATATTGATGAAACATGGATGTGGATGATAAAATACACCCCAGTAAATACTTACAAATAAACAATCTCGGATAAAAATGAGATTGTGATATTTCCCTTACCTTAGGTCCAATTTGCTTCGTATGTGTCCGAACCTCCTGTATAATGATTTAAATAATGTCATTGACTTATTACAGAATCATATTCATTGTTATGATATCATATATGGTTCACTTATGACATTATATGACCCGTTCTTTTGTAAATTCCATGTTAAAGAAGCATTTTGGGTAAAATCATTTCATTTATCGTGGGTGTTTTGACTTGTTGTTCTTGACATCATTATTACTTATATCATGATTTACTTACTTCCAGAATATAAAATATGATTTATATATCATATATATTCAGTATATATATATATAATAGATATATAAATAAAATGAAAAACATCGTTCATGGAGACGGTAGTCCGTACGTACGCATGAACGCTGTTTTTCTTTCCTTATTGTCTTGAAATGGAAGTAAGTAGATGACATACATATGTATATATATACATAAATCCAGTAGCTTTATAATGTCATATATTTCATTATTATTTCTTATATATACATTATAATCATTCTTAAATGGTTAACATGGAGAATGAATCTCATCGCGTCGTGGAGACGGTAGTCCGTACGTACGCACGAGTGATGATATCATTTCTATAAATATTGAATTGAATTGGAGTGGATTATACAATATATCAGAATCAATATGATGTTGTAATAACTATGTATAGTTATTCTTTACACCATTATACCCATCCATGTAAGGTGGTGGTGGAAAATAGATTACACCACGGCGTGGAGACGGTATTCCGTACGTACGCACGCGTGGTGATTTCTTTTTCTGTAGGGTGGATAGATGGTGAAATAGGGTTGTTTCATACTTATAATAACATATCAGTATATGAGTGATACTGATGTTATTACTTCATAATGAAACAACCTAAGAAGAAGAAGTGGAAGAAGAAATAAAGATGAAAGAATTGGTAACGGTAATTACCTCTTCTTTGAAGCGCCTCTTTGAGACCTCCTCTTAGGGCACTAAAATTGGTCTTTTAGGAAGAACAGAACCTCTAGGATGTTTCTAGGGAAGTGGAGAAGATATTTTGGCAGGGGTTGGCCGAGATTGAGTGCTCAAATTGGTGTGAGAAGGAGGGGGAGGAGGTGTCCTTTTATAAGGGAGGAGAGGGGCACCTTAGGAATATCTCAAAATATTATTTTATATTAAAGTAAAAATCGGTTTATAATGGTTCCAAAGGGTCTTATTTCGAAGCTAAGGTGGGGAGGGGTCGAAATCATATCAACCAATAGAATTTAGACAAGTTTAGGATATTATTTTAACCTTATCAATTAGATTTAACTCTAAGTTAAATAATTTAACTTTTACCATGTGTTTTTGTTTTCTTTCACTATATGGTTAATAAACTTACTATAACATGCCAAAAGAACCCCAAATTGTTTATTATTAATATATATATCCTTATCTAAGTCATTTTTCTGAACCTTAGATTTTTAGGAATACAATAACAATTAATAATATAATATTTGATTTAAAAACTATTTTGTGTCAATTTTGACACTATTTGATATATGATTTTTTTGAAAGTCATAACAGAATTAAATGTTCTAACCAAGTTGATTAAATCAACATTAATATATCATAGTAACCTATAAAATCAGTGGAATTCATAAAAAGTCTCAAATTACATTTATTTTGGTGTTTATAACATCAATTATGTCAATATTTCATTAATAAGATAATTACTGCATCATCATTGTGTCATAAATAAATTAAATTATTTAAAGTCTAAAAATTACAAATAAAATACCATTATGTATGAAATCTTTTTATCTTTCTAATGAATATTTATAATCTAAAATCCAACATATATAACCCTATGTAACAATTGTTTTTCTAAAAGATATATGCTTGTGTCAATTTTGTATTCATTTTAACTTAATTAAAATAAAGTGTCATTATCACTTACAAGTGGATCAATGGGGTCCCAAAATCGACCCAAAGATGCCCATGGTCGACCATGTATCAACAAATGGGGTTAAGACACGTTTTAGGGTAATTTAATATTATTATAATATTATTTTTTAACCCTTATTTACCGGATTTACCCGTAACCATGGTAAATAAAATATTTACCGCAGTAATTATTCAAAATGTCTAAAAATAAAAGGTATCTATTTACACAATTTGAACATCCTGATTCCAAATATGGAATCCATTTTTCTAAATTCAAAACACAGAAGTGGCAGAAATTAATTTAAAATTAATTCCTGTTGTCAAAACAAAAAGCGTGTTTTTAAGAGATAATAACTATCAAAAGATTGACACTTGTTTATGTTCGGTTTAATTGTAAAATTGTGTCCAATGACCAACATTATATTAAGTGGTAAAAATATATTCTAAATATACTTTAAAACCATTCAATATTATAATTTAACCACATAATATATTACGATGAAAAAAGTTGTTTTTAATTAAAATATAGCGTGTGTTTACTATTCATTAAAATATGAAAGTTGTCGGAAAAATATCAAAACTTTATCTAATGTAAATTTTTACATCCTGATTCAAAAGAAGAATATTATTTCATCAAATTGATCATATAAACATGTCAAAAACTATATTTAAATTGGGTGCGCCATCAAAAGGCGGTAAAACTGCATTTTTTGAAAAATACTTATTTTACCCGAAAAATTTATTTTGTTCTTATACCATGTTCTAGAAATGTGTAAGATGAATAATAATGTTATAAAATTCGAAATTTAGTTAATACTATTCATAACGGCTAGTTCATGACAATATTATAATAATATAACATTGTTTATTAAAACCCGGTATTGCGTACAACACACGCTATCGAGGAAGGTCGTGATTGCGTGTAATGCAAGCCAAGTCAGGGTTGCGTGTTGTGAAAGAATCCTTCATTGTTTCGTATAACAGAATCCAACCATATTTCATTTATACATTTAATATATATATATATATATACTCAATGTTGCGTAGAATAACTATTATCAAAATTGTGTGTAACACGGTCCAAGAATAGTGTTGCGTATACTACAAGCTAATACGGTGTTGCGTATAGCGCAAGGTAATCTTGGTGTAGAATACAACACAAGACATTAATGAAATTAAAAGAATATTTTTCATAAAATCTCGGGGTGTTACAATGTCACCATATGTGCGTACGTACGGCTTACCGTCTCTACGTCGTGGAGAAGTTTGTTATTCAAACAATTAATTATTTGTATGGGTATAATAACTAGTATTACTATTGTGAATAATAAATATAAAAATGTTTAAGACTCATTATTTATGATATACAATCCAATTATATATGATTTAACCATCAAATGAATGATATAGTCACTCATGTGTACGTACGACATACCATCTCCACGACGCGATGAGATGTCATTCCCCATCGTAATCATTCAAGAATAATTTTCATTTGATGATTGAAAATAATTTTTAAAGACTCAAAATAATTATGGATATGAATAAGATACATCTTATCCATAACAAACATGACTTCTATAACAAATCTATAAAGGAAAACAAATCAGTTAATATTCGAAATGATGATACTACTAAAATATCATTAACAAATCAATATTGGAAGATCATATATGATACCATATTAATGTATATGGTTATTTTATAATTCAATGACAATGATATCACCATTATACAAGAGGTTAACCTACCCTCGACCAAGGAAAATTACAATGTAAGGGTTAAGTATACAATCTCTTCATTATTCGAAATTGTTTATATGTAATTATCTTCTAAGACATCTTTATCATCCATATCCATGTTTCTTAAAATGTATTTCAAAATATTTTTACTATTTCTTTACTATGGGTTAATGTCATTTATACCCTTGTTTTAATTTTTATAAGATGATTATAAAGGAATCCTTCTTTCATTTTCGAAACAAGGTACTTTATGTCCTTTTCGAAAAAATTAAGGAAGGAATGTTTTTTAACTTATACAACGGGTGCGGCTATTTTCCACCATTATAACACCTTCAAAGATTCCATTACAATATTATAAGAATATTTCAAAAAAAATGTTTTCATTTAAATGGTTTCAAAATAGAAAGAGGTATTTCATTCAAATATATTTTATTTCATCTATGACAACGTCCATTGATGGATTTTAAACATGTTCGAAGTTGATTTATTATGATAAAAATCATCCATATTGTATTAAAGGTATTGTGATATGTTTGGCTATGTGTGTGTTGTTATATACCATTCATGGTATATGGATAAAGTATCGACATTTCATATGATAGTTTTAATACGAATGTTTATGTTATTTTTAAACATTTTCATATGAGGAAAGCATTGGATGTAGTGGGTGGTGGGTGGAGCTCACTATAACTCCTCGATGCGTCAGTAGGTCTTATGAGACAGACGAGTGTCTTGGAAGAAGGCCTTCACTATGTGGTTATGAAGTATGTCATTATGCATTCCACCATTATTAAATTGGCTATTGATATTGCATGTGATTATTCGACTATTAGAATGTCAATGTGAATAAACAAATGGAATTATTTGATCTATCATTTCCATATTATGATGATGTTTATGTTTAAATGGCTTTTGTTTTAGTCTTATACATTTCCTTTGAATTTTTATGCCTATTTGTGAAATTTGTTTCTATATTGTTATCTTTACTGAGCATCTAAACTCACCCCTTTCTATGTTTTATTTTTCCCAGGATGTGAAGAATTATATTATGACTAAAATATAGGATTATCTATGGGATATGAATGGGGTCAATAGAGACAATCTTTTTGTTGTTTTTTATTTTATAATGTAATGTAAAACTTATGAATGTATCTATTACTTCCAAGTCTACTAAACTGATCGGTCTTTTTGGACATCATTTCCCTGTATCCTGACACTGTTATGTAATAATGCACCCACACTGGGTAACTGGGGTCCAGCTGTTACAATTGGTATCATAGGAAGTTTAGTACAAACACTAGAAGCTAGATTTAGAGAAACTCTGATTAGAAAACACAACCCTAAGATAGAGTTTGAGGATTAGTTTAGATGAATTTCCTATAATTTCATAATGTATAGATATTGCGAGTTTTCTAAGAAATACATCCCAGTCTTGATATGAAAAGGTAGAGGTAGCTCGAGCACAGATGTACCTCGTGGTAAAATCCGAAAACGCTGATTTGAGATAGACTCGAATGGGAATGGGTGCATGACAATGGGCCTTGCTGCACTCTTGGTTACAACACTCCCGGAGGGATATGCTTAGGAAAATTCAAATTTTCTTTACGAACCATTATGAAGGATTTATGAGTATATACCTTCTCAAATAAAACATTTTTATGATTATGGATTATATCGATAAACTATTCAATTTATGTTAAGTGTTTTACAAGATTGGAAATATGTATTTCAATTCATAAACTAATGTACTATATGCCATTGTTTAGAAATGGCGCCTGGTGTAAGGAATGTAAACTATATCAATTCACGTAATCCATGTAGGGATTACCATCCTACTCAAGATAATTATATTGGAGCTGGTGATATCACTGGTGCTAATCAGCTTATCACCATACTTGGACAACTCACTCAGGTTATGAATAATAACCTTACCCGTATGGATCACCCTGATCCAAAATGAAGAGCATCAATGTTAGACTGCTTCATGAGGAAACGACCTCCAACATTTAGTGGGAATATAAATCCATTTGTAACTGACCAATGGATAATATCCTTTGAGAAAATATTTCATGCTTTGGGGACTAGCAAAATGGAAAAAGTTGTCATGGTAGTTTATCACCTCGCGGGAGATGCAGATCAGTGGTGGTAATTATTTGAAAACACAAAGGAAGATGAAGAAGTATCAAATATGTAACTGAGGGAGTTCAAAGAGATTTTATTAGAAAAATATTGTCCTCGTGACCATCGAGCGGATATGGAAAGGCAATTTCTGAGTCTGAGGACCAATGAGGATGATAATGTCGCAAAGTATGAGGGTAACATTGCAATATTAGCAAGGCATGAAACAGATTATATACATAACCCATGGAGTAATATTTATCGATTATTTGATGGGTTAAAACCATTTCACCATAGTGCATTAGTCTTATAGTAGTTCTCATCATACGAAGATATTGCCTCATGTGTTATCAAGACAGAAAAAGAATTCTATAAGTCTTATGACATTAAAGAAAAGTAAGAGAAGAAGAGATCTGATGAACACTATGGAAATGAAAATGAGGAGAATAAGGGAAAAGTTGAATATCCATCCTACAGTAAAGGTGTGAAGAAACACCCTGGTATATTCCTGAGGGAATGGGAGTCTATTAAAAGTGTGGTGAAAAAGGACACCTAGATAGTGATTGCAAGGGAAAGAAAGAGGCTACGAATATTTATTGATACAATTATAAAGACATGTGGAATTATGAAAATTAATGTCCTAAGAGTCTGGGAAACATACCTCAAAAAGGCTAATGGATCAAGTCCAAGCTTATGTGATCACTACTACTAAGGTAGAAGCTTTAGAAGATGTAGTGTCGGGTAATTTAATGGTTTCCCCAAGTTTAGCAAATGACATATTTGATTCCGGATCATCACATTGTTTCATGACTTCCCAGTTTTCTAAGAAAATTAGATATTTCTAATTTGATTTAATAAGGGAGTTGTTAGTAAAAAATCCTAAGGGAAGTATCATTGCAACAATGTTTTTTGAATCAGTACCCATTAGTGCATATAAATGTTTTTTATCTGCTGAACTAATCCTCATACCCATGATTAAATTTGATGTAATCCTCGGTATGGATTGGATTTTGGACCATGATGTGAAAATTTATTGTAAGAAGAAGAAGGTTACAATTCTCGATGATGATAAAGAGTACCTTATCTTTAGAGAAGAAACATCACCACCTGATTCTTATCTAGATCCAGCCCCAATAACACTTCTAAATTCAACTATTGGGGAGGATGATAATGAAATAACTATGGGTGAGGAAAAGAATGTTCAAATAGATGATGTACCTATTGTGAATTGATATATTGATGTGTTTCCAAATTATTTTCCTGGACATCCTCTAGAATGATAAATTGAGTTTTCCATTAATTTAATTCTAGGTTCAAGGCCCATATCAAAGACCCCTTATATAATGGACAATGTGGAATTAGTGGAACTAAAGAAACAACTAGATGAATTGATTAATAAGGTATTTATTCACCCTATTGTTTCTCCATGGAGATCCCATGTTCTTTTTTTTGAGAAGAAAGATGGATCTAAGAGTTTGTGCATGGACTATAGGTAGATAAATGCTATAACAATAAATAAAAAGTATCCCCTACCTCGCATTGATGATCTATTCGACCAAATTCATGGAGCATAATACTTTTCCAAGATTGAACTATGATTTGGATATAATTATTTGTGTGTGAAGAAGGAAGACATTCCGAAAACATCATTTCGAACCAAGTACGGGTATTACGAGTTTACATTAATGCCTTTTGGGCTGACTAATGCACCCTCTATTTTCATGGATCCAATGAACAGAGTTTTCAAGGAATATATTGATGAATTTTTAGTGGTATTTATCGATGTTATCTTAGTAAACTCCAAAAGGTACAATGATCATGAAAATCACTTGCTTATTATCCTAAGGACTCTTAGAAGAAATGATTTATATGGGAAGTTTATCAAGTGTGAATTCTAGCTTCAGAAGATTTCTTTTCATGGGAATATTTTCTCTAAGGATGGAATCTTTATTGATCCTTCTATGAAAAAGGCAATCCAAGAATGGACAGCACCGACAAGTATAACTAAGGTACCCAGATTTTTTTGTTTAGCAGGTTATTATCGATGTTTCATCCAGAATTCTTTACAATTGGAAAACACGATAACCAAGATCACACGTAAATGGGTTAAAATTGTTTCGAAAAAAGTGTGTGAAAAATGTTTTGAAGAACAAAATAGGATATTAGTAAATGATCCTATATTAAATCTACCATTGGGGAATGATGTGTTTGTTATTTATAGTGATGCTTCAAAGAAAGGACTTCGTTGTGTCCTTGTGAAGAGTGATAGGGTTATTACCTATGCATCATGACAACTAAATATTCTTGAGAAAAACTATCCCACTCATTATCATGAGTTTGCAGTCGTAATCTTTGCTAGGAAATAATGGATACACTATCTCTATGATGAAAAATGTGAGAATTATACTGATCACAAGAGATTGAAGTATATTTTATCACAGAAATAACTCAACATGAGGAAAAGAAGATGGCTTAAACTACTCAAGGATTTTGATTTCACTATACACTACCACTCGTAGAAGGAAAATAAGGATACAGATGGTTTGAGCATAACAGATCATGGAGTTTTGAACAAGATGAGGGTTAAAGAGATCCTATTTTCGTGGATCTAGTAAATATGGATATGGGAATAACCATGGAAGGTGAAACATCAATACATTTTCAAATGGTTTCCAAACCATCTTTACTAGAATGGATAAAGAGTTCTCTAACTGATGATTAAGAGTTTAAAAAGAAAATTAAAGTTGTGAATGATGGGATATTGAGTGACGTCTTATATAAAGACGGAATTTTGAAATTTGGGAAGATTCTTTGTATTCCTAATATACCAGATCTAAAAAGGGAATTTTTTGATGATGCTAATAGCTATTATTTCTCTATACACCCTAGGAGCACCAAGATGTATAGTTATTTGAAGGAATATTTTTGTGGGACAACATGTAGAGGGAGACTGCTGATTTTGTGTCAATGTATGGTTTGTCAACAAGTGAAATTTGGGAGGCAATAGTCTGGATGAGTCGTGAGACCTCTTCCCATGCCTAAGTGGAAATGGGATCATATTATGATGGAATTTTTCACGGGGCTACCAAAGACTGCTAGAAGGAATGATGCAATATGGGTCATTGTTGATCATCTTACTATGTCAGCACATTTTCTTGCTATAAGAGAAGATTTACCACTTGAACGTTTAGAAAAAATATATATTAATGAAGTTTTAAGACTTAATAGAGTACCCTTATCGATTGTTTTTGATTTTGATCCCCATTTTACATCATGATTCAGAAAAATTATTCAGACATCCTTGGATACTGAACTTCATTTGAGCACTTCCTACCACCCTCAAACAGATGGACAATCAGAACGGACTATTAAAACCTTAGAATACATGTTGAGATATTGATCACTCAACTTTCAAGGTATGGGGGATCAATATTTTCCTCCGGTAATATTTTCCAATAATAATAGCTTCCATTCAAGTATTCAGATGGCACAATATGAAGAGTTATTTGGAAATAGATGTCCCAGACCAACTTGTTGGGATGATTTTGGTGAAAGAAAACTCATCGACCCAGAACTCATTAATGAAACAATAGAAAATGTGAAGATTTTCCAAACCCATGTCAAATTATCTCAAAGTAAGAAAAAGAGCTATGCTGATAACCGAAGGAAGTATTTGGAATTTCATGTTGGAGGTCATGTTTTCTTGAAGGTATCTCCATGTAAGGGAGTTATTCGATTCGGAATAAAGGGTAAATCAAGTCTCTGGTACATCAAACCTTTCAAAATTCTAGAACAAATTGGAGTTGTAGATTATTGTTTGGCTATGCTGGAAAGTCTATCCAATGTTCATGATGTGTTCCACTTATCATTGTTAAGAAAATACATGTCTGACCCAATGCATGTACTCACCTATGAAGAAATAGAACTGGAACCCGATTTTCCTTATTGTGAAGAGCCTGTCACAATTCTGGATACTAGAGAACAAGTGTTCAGAAACTGGATGACTCGTCTAGTGAAAGATCTATAGAGAAACCATAAGATGGAAGAGGTAGCGTGGGAACCCAAGGAAATTATGATAATTAACCACCTGAGTCTTTTTATGTAGTGATATTCTAGAAATTTTTAGGATGAAATTATTTGAATGAGGGAAAAATTTTACACCCAAAACTTCCACATTATACTTCTCTTTGAATAATACAATAGCTTGTGTTGTACGCCACATCAAGTTCAAATACACTACAACCAATCAAACTAGCCATTATGAATAGTAATACCCAATTTTTGAAATTTTATAAATTTTATTTTCCCAAATGGACTTCATATTTGGATTTGGAATATCGAAATTAGCTTAGGGTGATTTTTGGTACTTTTCTGAAAACGTTCAATTTTTGATTCATAGTGAAAAACACTGTGTTATTGTTTAAAACCCACTTTATAATTAAATAATTATTTATTTTATTTAAATTTTTATAGTCAAAATAGATATATAAAATCAATATTATTTCAATGTAATTCATTGAAGTCATTTTTATCATAAAATTAGATGTATAGAAATTTATGGATCTTTTTACCATCTTTTACCCACCTTCTAGGAACAACTGAAAATTTGCGTAAAACTTTTTTTTACCATTTCAGTGAGTTGAATTTTGAAAATACTAGTTAAACAGTTGATATTAGTAAGTAACATTTGGTTTAATATGATAAAAATAATTTAATTTGAATAGTATCTTTTGACTTTTATATAGAACGGTTAAAAGTAAATATGGTAATTAATGTTTAAAATGATATTATTGTTACCCTAACACATGTCTTAATTATATTGGATTAGTGTATTTCGACCAAAAACAACCTTATGAATAAAATATGAAACTTTAGTTCCACTTGGATTAGATTAGGACATTTATTATTATTTTATTTAAAGAAGAGATAAAAGTGTTAAATTCAATGTTTTATAACAAAAACATTTTTCATATTGGGTTACAGATAACATAAATTCGACTATAAATATTCATTACAAATATAAAAAAAATTATACAAAATGGAATTTTATTTATAATTTTTATAAATTAAATAATTAATTTTACTTATGACACAATGATGATGTGGTAATTACCTTATTAATGAACGATTAAAATAATTGATATTATAAATATCCAAATAAATTTAATTTGAGAATTTTTATGAATTCCACAAATTTACTATGTTAATATGTCATGTTCAGATTGATTCAATTCATTTTTTTCGAAGTAATCGTGCTATTATGATTTTAACAAAAACAAATACAAAATAGTGTCAAAATGGTCATAAAAGTGTTTTGAAAAATACTATATTATTAATTGATATAATATTTCTAAAAATATAAGGGTCAGAAAAAGGACTTATATAAGGTTATATATATCAATAATGAACCACTTCAGGTTCTATTGGTAGTTTATAGTATGTTTATTAGCTATTTAATATAAAAATACAATGAAACACGGTAAATGTCAAACTATTTAACTAAGAGTTAAATCTAATAGATAAGATTAATATGGTGACCCAAAGTGTATAAAACCTATTTTTGGAGAGTTTTTTTTACCCATAATCACCTTATCCTAGAAATAAATCATTTTGGAGCTATTATAAACTGAAAAATATTTTATTATAAAATAATATTTCAAGATTTTCCTAAACTGACCATCACCTCTATTATAAAAGGGTACTTCCCATTCTCTAAATTTCACTCCTCCAAATCCATTTGCCCCCTCGAAAACCTACCTAAATATCCTCCCAAATTCCCTCACTTAAAACTAGAATCCTTACTTTGATTAGAAAGCCAACCTAAGGAGCCCTTTTGATCAACTCAAAAGGAAACACCCGAAGAAGAGGTAATAACTTCACCACCCTCTTTAATGTTCTTTTCTTTATACACATCCTCTTTCTTTGTTGTTTCCATTCCAAAATAATTACTCCAAATCCTTCTAAATTATGTGATTATATTATAAATATGGTACAACCATATTGTTTATTCTATCCATCCTATAAATGAACAAGTCACCATACTTGCGTACGTACGGCTTACCATCTACACGTCGTGGTGTAGTCTATTATTCAAACACTTAATTATTTGGATGGGTATAATAATGTGTATAAATAATGTAAATAATAAATATAAACATGTTAATGATTCTTCATTTATGATATATCATCCAATTATATACGATTTCACCATCAATAGAATGATATTGTCCCTCATGCATGCATACGACTTACCGTCACCACGACACGATGAGATGTCATTTTCCATTGTAACCATTCATGAAAAATTATAATTTTATGATTAGAAATAATGTTTAAAGACTTTAAATCGTTATGTATACGAATAAGATAAATCCTATCCTTAAATAACATGACTTACATAAAAAAAATATAAAGGAAAACAAATCAGTTAACACCCAGAATGATGATACTACTAAAATATCATTAACAATGCAATATTATAAGATCATATATGATATCATATTAATGTATATGGTTCTCGTATAAATTAATAACAATTATTTCACCATTATAAAGGAGGTTAAACTACCCTCAACCATGTAAAATTACATGTTAAGGGTTAATTCTTCAATCTCTTCATTATCCGAGGGTGTTTATACATAATTATCTACTTAGACCTCTTTATCATCAACATAAATTTTTCCAAAAATGTATTTTTTAAAAAATTCCATTTCCTAGAATATGAGTTAATGTAATTTATACCCCTATTTTAGTTTTTTTAAGTTGTTTATAAAGGAATATTTCCATCATTTTCCAAAACAAGGTACTTTACGACCTTTTCGACAAAAATAAGGAAAGTATGTTTTTTAACATATAGGGAGGGGGGGGATATTTTTCTCCAGTATAACACATTTGAAGCTTACCTTACATGCATATAATAAAATTTCCAAAATAAATGTTTTATTTCAAATGGATTCGAAATACAAAGAGGTTTTTCTTTCAAATAGTTTTCATTTCATCTATGTCAACATCCTTTGAAAGATTTTAAACTTGTTTGAGGATTATTTTTTATGATACAAATCTTACATATTGTATTGAAGGTTGTGCGAGATTTTTTACTATGTATGTTCTATTTTGTACCATTCATGGTTTATGGATAATGTATTTACATTTTTTATGCTTGTTTTAATACGAATGTTTATGTTATATTTAGACCCTTTTATATGAGGAATGCATTGGACTTAATAAGTGACTGGTGGAGCTCTCTATATCTCATCGATGCATTAGTAGATGTCATTAGACAAACTAGTGTCCTGGAACAATTCCATGATAAAATATTATTAGTAGTCTTTGCAAAAGGCCTTGACTATGTGTTTATAAAGTTTGGCATTATGTATTCCATCATTATGAAATTGTCTTTTGATATTGCATGTGGTTATTCAACTAGTAGAATATCCATGTAAACAACTAAATAGAATTATTTTATCTATCATTTCCATATTATGCTGAAATTTATGTTTAAAAGGATTATGTTTTCATCTTATACATTTCATAGAATTTTTATGCTTATTTATGAAAGTTTCCGCTATATTGTTATCCTTACTGAGCATCTAAGCTCACCCCATTCTATGATTATGTTTTCCCATGATGCGAAGAATTATATTATGACTGACCTACATGGATATTCTATGGGATATAAATTTTTTCAATAGAGACAATTTTTTATTTTTTTTATTTTATAATGTAAGTTAAAACTTATGAATGTATCTAGTATTTCCAATGATACTAAACTAATTTGTCTTTTGGGACATGATTTCCTTTATCATTCCAATGTTATGTAATAATGCACCGACTCTGGGTAACAAGGGATGGGGTGTTACATGGATGAACTAATCAGAGTTGGTCATGTTTCTTCTTCCATACCCAAGTTGATTTCCTTGAGTTCATTAATGGTGGTAGAGACCCCTTCTTTAAATTATAGAGGGAAATCCCTTTTGACTTTTTATTCCTCCACTGCATCCTCACTATCTTCCTCCTTTTCATCTGATGGTAAAATAGTTCTTGAGATTATTGTTCTATATTTTAGGGAAGAGTTTCAATTTTGGTTTTTGGGAGGAGAGTTTGAATCATTTACCTTGGCCATCAGCGAGGGCTTCTCCAGAGATGATGTAGTGAGAGGTAAAAGAGTTTCCTAATCTTCATTGAGTGAAGAGAAACTTACTCCTTCCTCAGTGGGTGTGGCTAGGATTTTATGGATTTTGGATGTTTTTTAGGTGATATTCTTATATTAAACCTCCCTAATTATCTTAGGGGGCAGTGATCATTTCAAAATTATCATGCTTATAAACCAGGATCGAAATCATGACGACTACTGAATACATGTCTGAATTTGGACTTGCGCTCTCAATCTGATTTATCAGAAGTATGTATGCTTCCCTGATCTACTTGAGGGGATCAATGGGAACCATTTCCCAACCATTTGGGGTGGGAATCCAATCCACTCCATTTACCATTGGTTATTTCTTCTTCATCTCACAGAACCCATGATCAATATAGTGTGATTTTAAGAGGTCAAATGGGGCCTTATTGGCATGTAGAGTCCAACTCTATCCATTAATGCTATATTTGATGTACTGATGGTAAGAGGAGTGGATTGTTTCATGTTTATGTAGCCAGGTCCTGCCCTACAGGGCATTGAAATCCATATTATGTCAGACCACAAGAAATTTTGGGTGAGTTAGGGGCACAAAATTGGTTTTCAAGCTTAATCTAACCAAATTAATTCTGCATTATTTTCTCATAGCCCAAAAGAGTCGTGGTGGAGGGAATTCGATCATACTCATTGTATCCCAGACGAAAAAGTGTCTGTAGAGGGAGGAGATTGACATCAGATCCATTTTTGATGAAAACATTTCAGATATCAATATTATTTATCCTTTCATACACATATATGGGTTTGATGTGTCATTGCATGGTGGCGTCTTCATCTTAGTCTTAGAAGGAGATAACTACATGAAAATCTGTAGGATTGTTCATTCTACGATATACTTAAATGGATGTTACTTCTGCTTCAATCTCTTGGGAACTTAGAAAATCATTGATGATTAGATCCCTAATATATTCCGATAGATTCAATGCATCCATTATTGATAGATTATCTAGTACTGAACCTAACTACTTCAAAATATAATATTTCTAATCTAAAGGACAGTTCTTCCCAACATTGGGATACTCTTTCATAGGATCCTTGGGGTATTGTTCATTTTATGAAGATGGGTTGTCCCTTTAGATCAGATATGGGGAACTTCTATCCTTTTTGGATTGGGTCTCACAGGCCTACTCATCACCTGAGGGAAATTATCCACTTATTCTTCCACTGATGGATACTCTACAAATATTAGACCAGGGCAGTTTCTTGTGGTGGCGGTAGAAATTTTCAATCCCTCTTAGATTCAATGGAGGGTCCTAATAGTTTCTGAAACACTTAATGTTTGAATGAGGGCATGGCCATAAGGTTGATTTCTATCATGGTTTTGTCTCCCTTGATATCCCTTACATCTACATCTTCTTCCTCTAATAGCCCAATTCATTAAGGGAATTCTGGTTGATAACCATATTCAGCGTCAGAGAACGGATCCATCAGGTGGATGACATTGAGGGAGAAAAAAATTAGCTCCTCTTCTGAGATGACATTGACTTATCATCTGCCTCTGGTGGTGTCGTTTGGTAGGACGGTTCCCATATCTTCATTTCTATTCCCACACAATCTGAGAGTTTCAAAATTGACTTTGGATTTGGTGGAATTTCATCTTCTTGAAATTTATCTCTACAACCCTTCTGATTGGGCTGATATTTGGGTGTTTGACCTTTGGAGGATTATAGGGCCAAGGATGTTAGTTGTGTTGCATTAAGATCTCCTGGAGGCACTGTTGGATTCTTTAACTTAGCTTAGTGGATACTGTGGGCTCGGTAGATTTTTTTCCAAGCCATACTACTATAAATTTTTTCACTTTTTGTTAACAACTTTTTTCCACTCCTCTACTACATGTGGGTTAATGGTGGAAACATATTTCACATGAACTAGAAGGGTCCCAACATGACTTGTTTGGAATACCACAATTTGGTCGGAGGTCCTTGACGAAATAGAACTTATGGATGCTATGCCTCAATATCTGGTGGATGGGATTGTAATATGGATGGTCATAAATACCTACTTCATCATACATCTTTAGCTCCAAAATTCAGATTATGCTTCAATTCATGGTGGATATAATGTATCCATAGTCTTGGTCATCCTAGAATGAGTAAACTTTATTATTTCTCTCCTCAAATTTATTTCTTATGGGTCATCTTCACTCGTATTAACATGGTGTGGGTGGATACTGACATCCAGGGGGCCCACATGATTCGGTGCAGACCTTGGAGATAGAGCCAGAGTAAGGGTGGATTAATCAAGATAGAGGACACTTCATCTCTTCCCACTCTTTTTACTGGGGCTGATGCAGCTTCCTGGGACTTGAGATTAGTCTATTGTAAGGAAAACTAAATTCATTGAGAGATGGAAGAGAATTTCTAAAACCAACTTGTATATTTTTTCCATAATAATAGGTCCTCACAGCTCATTATGGAGTTTGGGGATGCACATGGCCAACATCTCATCTTAGGGGAGTGGTTGGTTTCAGGAGTAAGTTAGGCCCTTCCATGTGGAAATGTAGTCTGAAACACTCTCATTCTATTGATGTTTGCAGTTCATTAGATCATCGACTCTTGTATTTGGAAATGTTGAGATGAAGTGTTATAAGAACTAGAATCGGAGATCCTTCCATCCAATTATTTTGTTAGCTTGAAAAACGGTGCACCACAAAAGGGTGAACCTTGAAGAGTGTGCACAAAGAATATGAGCTTCAATTCTTCTTTTTGCTCTAGGGTTCCTATCATGGGATCAAAGTAATATCTGTAGTGAATTATAATTTTCATTGGGTTCCCCGATCCATTGAACACTGGGAACACATGATTCTGAAATTTTGGTTGTGGAAGAATTTTTCTTACCCTTTCTGGGTAAGGTTCCTATTCTGGTTGTATTGGATCACACCCACATACCAGGATTATAATTGGTTCATTAATGAATAAATGGTATTCATGATCCCTTTATGCATGTTCAATTGATCCTAAACATGATAGGGTGCAGTATGGGGAATGATTTGATGTGTCGGTGCTGCTAGAGATTGAGGAAGATACCCAGTTGGGGGAATAATTTGGGGATTTTCCTGAATCATTTCTGGTTGTTTCCTCAGTGCTAGGAAGTCTTAGTATCCTCCCGAGATTGGGTTCAGGTAGACTAACGGTCCCAAAGTTTCCATTAATGAGATTTTCTACCATTCTTTATTTATCTGGATGATCCCTAGTGGAACATAAAACTTTTTTGGATGTGTGAGTTGAAGTTATACTAGAAGAACATATATGGAAGGACAGATTTCTTGAAGAAGCTTATCGTTGATTCTCCTTAATTCTTACATTTCTTCATCTTGTTAGGTGAATCTCTCCTCAAGTGAGAGGGGAAAATTTTCACTTGGAGGAGGATGTGGGTTGTGTGCAACCTTATTCTTGTTCTTCTCCTTATTGTGGATTTTCAAAGGATGAAATGATAGGTTATTGGATGTAGTTCACAAATATAAGGCATCCCATTGGTTCTGGGTATGCACATGCTTCATGCTCGGTGTGGACCACCTTTGGAAGGGAACCATATTCTCTTTCATCCTCCTCATTCATATTATATTTAGTATTATATATGGGATTTAAATCTATAATTTTTATTGATACATATGGGAATGAGGTGGCGTACTACGTGCTGAATTGAAGGAGGGAATCATACATCCCTTATTGGATCTTGTCCTTCTATTATGGGACCCTCTATAAGTTTCTTATCCAAGAGTGACTTGAAGGGAGCCTTGACATTATTTGGAAGTATGCCTTCACTCTGGGGGACATGAGTCATGAGATAGGATATAACTAGTAACATCTCTATTTGTTGTCCCCCCTGGGTGGGAGGAGACTGACTTCCACTGAGTGGGTGGATGAGGAAAAAATTCACCCAGCCTTACAGGCTGGGGTTGAAAATATTTTCCCATTGATGTGTCTTGACCTTAATTTATTAGTCTCATTGGGGCACTTTGGGTTAAAAAATTCCCTAGACCTATGGGATGGGGTTTCTCCTATATTGTGGCAGTCGCTGTTGTTATCACTGCCTTCTTGATTTCATTCATTCCAACAGGGGAATGAGCCTTATATGGTGTCTGATCTGTTTTTGAATTATATTCTTCTGAGTAAATAACTAGTTATCATTTTTTGGATTCCATTTGGTGATAAAATTGGGGAATGTTATCAGTTTCCAAGTTCAAGTGCTTCTTTATGGCTTTCTCTCATCGAGTCTGATGATTTCAAGACATTCTCATGGATGGTTCTTGTCGAGCTGGACACATTTCCTAAATAGGTACTTCTTTTAGCTGCCATATTGGGATTATAAAATTTCAATATTCCATTTCCATTGGATTATTTTGGATGCTACAAGGGGGTGAAGTGTAGAGCTCCATGTTCTCCCCATCCATAGATTTTAACACTATATGGGGCATCACCGATGAGGAAACACAATTTATGCAGCACATGGAGGCAAGATAACTCAAGGTTATTTTTTTTATTTCGAATTCTTTGCAAACAAAAGGTATTATAGGTCAATTTGTCGATTAATCTCCAACAGTATACTAACATGGTCTACATACCCATAATATGGTAGAAATTTCATTTTCAGCTAGCAGATAGTTGTACAAACATTAAGGAGAATGTTTTTCATAAATTCATTTGAAAACACTTTTGTAATTCTGAAATAATAAATGGATGTGGTCTAGAACATAACTATTATGACATCTCTGGCTAGGATTCTTCACACAATAAATATATTATTGTGTTCCTCTACTAGGGCTTCCTATACTAGTTGATTCAAACATGGATTTTCTATGATGATTTCATCTGGATTACCGGGGCCGGTAGGGGTCACATTGATGCATGAACGGTATGGGTGGCTCATAGGAAACGTGTGGAACCATTTCTTTTCGTAGTTGTAAAAGGATTTCACTTTTCATCGATAGGTTTTATATTGTATCTGGCACTATCGTTCCAAGTGCCATAGAATAAGAGGGAATTTTCATATTTCTAATAGTATGGGAGGACCTTCTTACCAGTGTGAATTTGGTCTAGAGGGAGGGCCTTTACATATTAGAATCTAATAAATGGGAGATTTTTCATGGAGTTTACCCTAGGGAGGACCTTCATGGTGGACTAATGTAGGGTTAGACCCTTCTTGTTGCTTAGTGTCATTTAATAGAGGATCATCACCGCGAATTCCATCATGTCGAGGACTACCATTATGTCTTGATATCTAGTTATATAGAGAATTCTTATAGTACTCATCTTTGGGGGATTCATGATGTACCAGAATGAGGGGAGTACCTTCTCATTTAATTGTATCACTAAGGGGGGGACCTTCGCAACAACTACCATCATGGCCAGGACTACCATGATATCTTGACGCTCGACTATTGGTCGAGTAATATCTGTAACATATACCCAAGAGAGGGCCACCGTGGTGAAAATAGAAAAGGGTGGACCTTTTAATTTTTTGATATTCTATAAAATGGGAGGGCTACCATGACACTCATCAAGAGATAGGCTCTCACGATCAATCATTTATGGCCGATGGAGTAAACCCCCATGGTTGCTCTGGGGATGTCCTTCAGAGCTATTGGAAGTAGCATTGCGGGGAGGACCTTCACAACTTCTATTTTCACTTCTATAATTTGGTAATTTATATACATAATCTTGAGCCTCTATTGATATATGTCTTATGACATCAAGAACTCTATCTTATAGTAGGCCCAAATCATAAACATGCTCTTCATTTTCCAGATGCCTTTATCAGTTTTCCTTTTTGATCACTCTCTTACGGGTAGTTGGGTACGCCTACTATTTTTAACAAACATCATATACATGTTCATATTTGGATGAATACCACAACTATGGTGAGAATATTTATTATTAGAAGGGGTGTTTTCTTACTTAAGAGTGGACACCACGTTGGACCAGTGCCCCCTAGTTGGAATGGATATTTGTTCCTGATCTGGTTGTCCTTGTATCGCAGAATATAGCCATCGACTGTCCAAGATTGGAGAAATGATGAATGTCTAATCTAGAGTAACCATCTTATTTTTGGGATGAGTATTATCTACCAAATGGAAAATATTGTTGGCATGTCTCCTAAAATTTTCCACATATGTGATAACATCTTGAAAATTTTGGAGGATATTATATATATTGGTCTTTTGATCCTCCATCATTTTCAGGATGATCTGAGATACTTTTTGGATGGAATGGATATAAATTCCCCCTCCAATGTCCAAGAAAGAGTTTGTGCCTGTACCCGTCCTCCTTGTGTTTCTAGTGGGTACTAATAATTCTACGCTGTTGGGACAGACGAACGGGCCTTCCCCTGACTTATAATCAGGATACGCTAGCTACTTTCTCCCGTTGACACTGTATTTGACAAGTTCAATTTATATTTGTGAGAATTAATTTGTGTATTCACATTTTATGATGTATTTGTATCACAAAATTCATGTGCATCTGTAGGAATTTGACTCTACATAAATTTACTCATGAATATATTTGACTCATGGGATTGATATTGTTAGGTATGAATTTTCATCTACCTATTGATTTCCATTGTTTTTGACTGGTGGGATTCATATGCAATGGTAGTGTTTTATGACCGCCCATAGTTTTCTTCCCAATTTATATGGTGGGATTCTTGTGTGTCATTAGGGGTTTCTGCCTGCCTGTAGCCGGTTTCTACCATAATTGAATGGCATGTTTCTTGTGCATCGACAAAGATTTTCATCTACCGAAAATTGTAAGCCCAGATTTCACATAAGGACAAGAGAACAATAACCGAAATATGAATTTTCTCATAATTTTCCACTATATATCCATGGTGGACATCATAAGAGAGAGCAAGGATATGCATCCACTCATAGGTTCATGTTGTATTTCTATGGTGGGCTTCAAAAGAGGTGATAGTGTTGTATATCTTCCTATGGCATGCCAGTGTGTTTTTATGGTAGATATCCTCCTCAGAAACAAGGGTGATAACCTATTTCAGATTGTGAATTTTCTTCCCTAAATGGGAATCCCTGGGGTCCTACTACTATTGGTCTTCTTTAGGTTCCCTCGACCTGAGATAAAACTATGAGTGAGTATATTTGGTTGTACACCACATGTGGTGATGTCCTCTAGTAGGAACCCTCAAGCGAGCTTCATGTATAGCATAGGATTTTTTTTTGTGACCTCATCATTTTCCTCCCTAAGGAATGGGAGGTACTCATTATCTTTCTCTAGGGACATTCTCCCAAAATGATTCAAGATGGCAAGTGGTTCTCTTTGTGCAGGGACTCGGACTGCAGCTAATAAGGTAGCTAGTGAACTTTTACTGATTGGAGGTCCAATTTTGTAGCCTCCACCATGGGGAGAGTACTGTAACAACATGATATTTTATGAACAAAATTATTTATATTTTAATTCTGTATAGATATATAAAATTCTTCCACTATTTTTATGGGTTTTTAATGACCGTTAAGTATCATTATTGTTGATAATATAGTATTTTAATAGTGTTCACATGACTCAGATAAATATATGGTTTTAACAAATAATTCTGACATAGACAAATGAGATGATGGCCTCATCTAATAGACTTGGGACATTTGAAGATCCTTTGTCAGAGCTCACAAAGGAGGTTGCATCAATAGTCTTTGCTCTTGACCAATCCTAAGTCGAACTTTAACAGGTTATGCTTGATTAGAATCACCTATGGAAGAAGCTAAAGTAAATAGATATTACCACTAGGGTGATGTTATCCAAGCCACCGCAAGAGTCTGTCACCATCGCACACCATACCCTTAGGTGTTATGAGGGTGTTATAAAGAGTTATGTAACAAGGTATTAGTTACTTATTATTTAATCCCTTTTATAAATAAATGTTTTATTATATCAATTCCTTTTTGGGAATAGTCTTTCTTTAAAAGGTAATGAATTTGATAAAGTGTTTTTTTGGGAAAAAATGTTTATTTTGAGAAATATATTTATTATTGTATTAAAATATGTTTTTCTACTAATATTATAAAATAACTTTTTATAAATGAGGATTATATAAATTCATTATCTCTAAATTATTAGGGAATAAGATTAATTATAGTAATATTTTCATAAGATAAAACCGAATGTGTATTTTTTTTTAATTAAAGAGTTTATTTTAATGAAATAATGAATTTTTGAAATAATTAATATTTTAATAAAATAATATTATCAAATTAATTTTATTAAAAATAATGGATTATATAATTTTTATGAAGTCAAAAGTAAATTTTATTGAGGTTTGAAAGCTGTTTTTGTCAAAACCCATTAATTTTCAATAAATATCGGTTTTCATTTTAAAAGTAAAAAATTCACAAATTTCGAAAATTATTTAGATAAAATTAAAATTATTTTTTAATAATTATTTCAAAATTATCCAGTGATGAATTTTTCATAATATTCTGAAATAATTGAATTTTTTGGTAAAAATTAAATATCGTATAAATAAAATATGTGTTTTATGACATCGTAATGACACCAAAATGATATAATAAAAACTATAATGGGTATTCTAGGGCCAATATATTTTTTTCAATTAAATTAATTCAATTTTAGATTTATTTCACTAATTTTATAATACATTAGTGAATCCTACAAAAAGAATAATATATTTTACGATTTAAAATTCATTTCCTTGGGATGTGACTCACCTCCACATAAGGAAGGATAATATTTTAATGTATTCAGCTATTTTCATTATAAAATAATTTTTTTCACTTCTATTTAGAATAGTCAATTGTAAAAAAGCATGGTATGGTTTTTGGTTTTGAATATTTTGATTATATAGATTCTAAAACATATGTTTGTGAAATATTTAAGAATTCCCCTCCAATTTCCTATATAAATCAACTCATGCTCCCACTTACCTTCACTCAAAATACCTATATCATTTCCCTATTCTATCATACCCCCTTAATAATCCCCCCATGTTTCCCCAAGATCTCAATAATACCCTCTTCAAACTGTTGAAGTCTCACGCTTAAGTAAGGGATCCTCCACCCTCCTCTTTTATAAAGCATTACACTCATGTTATATCCTTTCTAGTTCCCTTTCTTCCTATATTGGGATATATTATTAAATTTCCCCCTTACTATAGATTTTATTTATAAATGATGATATCCCCTTGCACTCTAATTTATCTCTCATATGATCCTTCATGTTCACTCATTACAATGCCGAAATTTCTTAAGGGTTTCATTCCTTTCTCATTTTTAACCAAGTTTACTTATATGGTTATAACATCTTATTTTCAATTACAAATTATGTGTTATGTTTTCAAACCACCCCAATACTTCCCTTATTATTTTTTTATGATGGGATACCACTCTTTCTCTCATTAATCACTCCCATGAACACCTGTTACCATACTGATATTTCGTAAGAGTAATTCCATTTATCCTCTTTCTTCATGTTTCTTTATTATGTTACACCTCCTACTTCCAAATTGATTATGTTGGGACATGTATCTATATAAACCCCATGCTTTCCATATCAGGTATATATGATGAGATACACAATTCTCTCTCATCAACCATTTTTATGAATTTTTATGTGACGTCGTTAGGCTTCTAAAAGTGCACCGCAATTTTCCATTCCAAAATAATCGTGTAATGAATATCATTCCCATTTATATATCAAGGGTATTCAACTTTATGAACATATACGTATTGATTATATACTTATATGTTTGTATTACACATTATTTTATCATGTAATAAATGATTATGCTGAATGAATCTATGTTATATTATCTATGTGGCACACATAATCATGATGTTAAAATGATTATGAAGGGTATGCCCGGATAGCACTTCAATGCATTGGTTAATGTTTAGTATAATGGTATGACATGTGAAATGAATGTTTACTCATTATAATTCATGTGAAACGAGGTTTTACTCATGCTAATCCATGTGAGATGATCATTGGATCATGCTAATATCATATAGTATGTTTTTTCCACATTTCCATGTTATGATAATCATGTTATATCATACCACTATGTTCACATTTATCATATGCTCCATTGATATGCCTATTGAATAGCATGTATTTTATTCTTCCTTTTATTCTTTTTTTTACTACCCTAATGGGCTTTACAGCTCACCCATTTCTTATGTATGTCCTCAATTTATCCTATGTGGTGTTAAGTATGAAGGAATGAGTTAGTCATCTCAAAGAAGTTTGAAATAAAGATGTTGTACATAATTTTTTTTCATTTATATGTAATTTTCCTACGTTCCCAAGAAACTATACCACTCAATCCATGGATTTTTATTAAGTGAAAATTTATGTAATAAATCATGTTTATATGTGAAATAAATTACATGGTTTTTTAAGTACCATTTTGGTGGAATTCATTGATCAGCGTGTTTGAAACCCATCATTGAAGATATTGGGTGGAAGATGGAGAATTATTCTTCATTGGGGACCTTTCAACCTAAGAGTTCACTTATTCTCATGTCTACGAAAACTATTTGGATTCCATTGGATTGAAGGTAGCTCTGCATAACGCACACAACAAATATGACATATATAGAAAACAAAACCCTGTCAATGTTTCATCTCATGATCACAAGCATAATTGATGATATAGCTTAGCCCCTTCCATTTGAATTAATAACATACTTGAGGTGGGTTAACCCTCCACCTTGGTTAAATATTCACATCGGGTTCACCGTTTTCGTTTCAACGTGATTCGCATCATACAAGGGAAAACAAAATGTCCAGACAGATAGTAACCAATTGTTAGTTACTGTAGAAGGTTTCACATCAAGTTCAACATTTTTTCCACCCGTTTCACATTGTACCATGGAAAACAAAATGGTCAGAAGGGTAGTAACCAATTGTCCTTTATTCTAGAAAGTTTCATTGTGAGTTCACCATTTTTGTATCGACCCGATTCGCCTCATAACAAGCCAAAAAAATGGCCCAATGGATAGTACCCAATTTTCTATTATTATAGAAGGTTTCACATCAGGTTCACCATTTTTGTTTCCTCCCAAGGTGTGTGTGTGTGATAGAACAAAATGGTGTGATGGATAATAGCTAAATTCTTTCTATCATATAGTTTCACATTGGGTTTACCATTTTGTTTCGACCTGATTCACATTGTAAACCATTTTAGCAGGTGATATAGTCACACTAGGATTGGGAAATTTATACTTATTGTTTCATGAAGTAGGTTCCAAATTTTTGTGGTCCCAGCGGGTGATTATAGGAAGTTTAGTGCTTGTGCAATCATCCCATGTCAGGTACAATGTCCTCGAATGGTCTCCAGTGGTTTTATTCGTGGATCCAGAAATACCCAATGGTCCTTTTATCCTAAATTCATGGACTATCATTCAAATGGTAGGCACACATTTGATGACATGGAAAAAGACACTAAAGGACTCCATTGGAAAAGGGTTTGGGAGTTCGGGCTCATCACACACTTTTGGGGTTAATTCTTTCATACTCAGGGACAATATTTTAGATTTAATGAATTTCCATATGTTTGAGAATCCTTGGATAATTCCAAAGAATATGTCCACAGATTACCCTTAGGGAACAAGATCAATCATGGATATACTTGGGTCTGGGATTACTCAGAAAACACTAGATTTATCCAAGTAATGACACAATCTAATGTTCATCGTCATCCAAAGGAATGTAGATTGTTTTTATGTCATGATAAAACCCACTAAATGGGATTCCTAAATATCCTCATGAGATGAATTAGATTCCATGTAGTTCGTTTTGAGTTGGGAATTACACACATAAGGCTACCTATTTGTTGGGGGCATGATTGTGTCTTACACATGGGAGCTTCCCATCTGAGAGAAACAAGTTAGGGCTTACTCTTGAAGTGGGTTCCCTAGAGAGTTTGGTTGAATTTTATTTTGAATAACTTCTAAGGCGAATTTACCTTGATCTCAAGCCTTATGCTAGTGTCTTACTTATCCTCATCAAAGAAGGAATCATTATTCTAGTTGTTCATTATATTTGGGACTTACACCTAGGAGGAGGCCCATATTTACGGATCCATGAGGAGAATATTGACTCATAATGATTTGTAGGATCTGTTAGTGCTTATACCTAGGAGGATTCCCATTATTTGTGGTCATATGGATTTTATGATCACCACCAATCTCTAATCCCACGTGATCCATGCTCAGTGTTAGAAACTATAGGAGGCAGTGGATCAGAAGATCGCATGACCCCCATCATCTGTTGATAGATGGTACTGGATCCCAAAGGGAGAGAGAGGGGGTCTTTGAATGTTCCAATTTCATCTCCCATGTTGATATTTAGGATAAATATGTCCAATTATCTATCTAGACATGTCTCGGGCTAATCCTATGTGAAGTAAGAGCACCAACACATATGGAATGGTTTGGGACTTACCTCGGGATGAGTTCCTTAAAATGAGTTCTGGGAAAAAGGAGAAACATCGCTCCTCGTCAAAGGGAAAATCATGCATTATCCCTTTGACTTTTCATTATCCCTCATTGAATGGAATATATAATGATTACCCTTTGTTCCTAGAAAGGGGAGATACATGTCAGTATCCACAGGTCAGTCCCCATTTTGGAATGGGAATCTAAGCCCAGGGAAATTTTAGGGTACCCAACTATTGTAGGGAAATCCCACACGTCCCCTATTCTCATGGGTATGTAAACTAAAAATGGGGCGCTGATGCGCCCAATGGTTTTATCATATGGTTTTGGTGGCTTCATAAGAGTATTAGTCCTGATACTATTGGACTAGTTAGTAGATGGGATTCGAATAAAGAGATGGAAATGGAAGGAGATGTTCAAATCTAGAGAGTCGAATATATGAGGGTTCCCCATTATGCATACAGTTTTTTCATGTGGGATGGGGGCCTCCCCACATAGAATTTTTTTTATGTAGGTGGAGGGACCATTCATGTATTATGATCATACACGGACCTGTATGCATCCCATGTAGTGTTTTTCTATATGGTAATAGTTTTCGGTGGTATAGGATGCTACTACGCAATGCCGATTTCAGTTATCATAGCAAGGTGCAACATGGTGCAGGGTTCCACATGCGTAGCCTTGTGCTATGTAGTGCATCGTAGTAGAGAAGGTTAATTGATCATTTGGTTCCCAGAAATTTCATCGGCCACCAGGATATGGTTCGTGGTTTCGAAATTAGGTTCTCAGTCAATTGATTAATATTATTATTCCCTCTTTTAATACTATATTTAGGGTTTATACCTATAAAAATTCATTTGAATAGGTCTTCACCTCATCAATTGATATCTTCATAAATCCATCACACAATTCCATCTACTCCTCTAAAGTCTTGTCCTCTTCTTGGCTCCAATCGGGGTCCTTTTATAGAGTGTTGATGAAGCCGAATCTATGGATCTCTTTACATAATCACAAGGGGATATCATCCGGCCCATGGATGACTCAGTGCAAAAAGGCCCATGGGGTTCCGGTTTGCCGTGGTGGAGATCACTGCCTCAATCCTGTGAACAACTTCATCTTGTTCACTAGGAACTTCTAGCTTTTCCTCATTCACGAACTGTTGAGTTTTCTAGGTTGGTATTTGGGGGAATGTTTCTCCGCCTCAATTCTACCAATGACACGGTTCATTGTGATGGTACGGAGGGGCGAAATTCTCCACCTCTATTTCCCCAATGACGCAGTTCGCGACATGAGTTGTATGTGGAGGTGAAATTCTCCGAATCCATTTTTTCAACAATGTGGTCCATGGAAATGGATATCGTCGTCATCTTAATTCCACATACTACTCAATTCGTAGGTGACAACTTCTATGAAAAAATTGTTCGGATTCAATTCGCGGACCACTTTGGGTCCTTTTCCAAATTTGAATTTTTTAATAATATTCACAAAATCCTTCATCCTATTTGTTTTCATTCCTTATCCAAAACCATATAAGTTTTTAAATTCAATTTGAAAATTTTTTAGGACCCTAAAATCTTCAATGACTCATGAAATAGTGTATTTGACTAATAATGTATTTATACTATAAATTACCATACTTTACTATACACCAAAAATTCAATAATGATTAAAAAATTTGAAAATTTAAACCTAATGTTTTTTCGACTTGTAAAATTAAAAAATGTCCAACATTTTAACAAAAATTATAAATAAGTGTTATTTAATTTTTAAATAAAATCATTATTTACATGGAAAATAAAAATTATAGAATTATGACTGATTTGTATAACAACTCAAAAAATTAATTATGGCCTCATAAGGTTATCTTATAATAATAAGTCAATAATGTATTAATATATGAATATATTTTATTCAACTAAATTTTCGTTTAAATCATTATAGTAATTATAAAATTGAAAACAACCATTTATGTATAAAAAATAACAACATTTAATTCTTATTTTATAAAAAACTTATTTACTTATACTATTATATAATTATATCATATTATCATTTATAAGATGTCAACATTTTATTTATACTTGCATAGGTAAAGTTATTATTATATTGGATGAATCACTATTCATTATGGACACATTGTTATTCCAATGGTCAAGTTGATATATCATTTATATATGTTCCTTAATTTATAGAAATAACTTATTTTTTCATTCATTGTTCATTTATAAAGTTTGTTTTTTGTTCTCTATGGGATTTTGTATGATTTATATTATAAGATATAATTTTTTTTGCCACGTAATCATACTAAAAAATCTTGGGGTGTTATATTTAAATTATATTTTCACATATAACGAGTTGAATTTTTTCCATAAAATATAGTTTGAATTAATTAACGAGTATTAATGCTTAATACATTACCACCCTGGGAAAGTGAGTAATATAGAAGATCCTCTAAGACAAAAGAATCATGAAATCTTATATAATATGAGCATCACAAAAGATCCAGTATTTTTTATGTGTAATTAATAAATCATGAAATACTGAATTAAGGAGATAAATCGTATCTTTCTCAAATGAGTGTTTAGCCACCTATCTATATGTGGAACAGACAGACATAGAAGGAAGATATGTAACTGTAAATAATGTGAGAAATGTTCTTTTGTTTAACCTTTATTATGATGTTATAATGAGGTTCATGAAACATGTATGTGTTACATCCATACCATATTTTGTGATGTTATTGGATGATGCTCACAGTATAACATTCTTTATTCATCATAGAGGTACAATGATGTATAAATAAATGAAATAGTCTTTCCAGTGGGAATAAATGTAGAGATATATTGCTGAGTATGTATCCCGGTGTTTAGTATGTTAGCAAGTTTACATTGAGATAAAAAATTATGAGTGTATGTAGCAACCATTATTCATACCATAATTAAAATGTGAAAACATCACCATTGATTTATTCATTAAACATTACAAAACATCGAAATAGTGAAATCTTACATGGGTTATAGTTCATCAGCTTATGAATTTAAAACATTTCATTTTCATTATAGAATAATTAAATTTGGCTAATCTATCTATAATTTATATTAAAGAAGTTGTAAGTTTTCATGGATTACTACATTATATTATATCTGGTCAGGGTCCAATGTTTTCCTTGATATTATTGAAAATTATTTAGAAGGATCTTGATACATATTTGAGTTCTATAATGGGAAATCATCGTTAAATAGTTTTTCAATATGAGAGAACAATTCAAACCCTATATTTAATTATGATATCTTATTATGTTGATTTGGAATGTTTTTTTTTGGATCAACACCTTCATTTAGATGATTTTTATAACAACAATAGATTTAACTCGAGCATTTAGATGGATACATATGAATCTCTCTATGAAAATATATGTATAACCCTATCATGATGGGGTGATACTAGATAAAGAAACATCTGAGGACCTGATCTAGTAGAATAAATTTCAGATAAAGTCGGATACATTCAGAAGAACATCAAGGAATCTCACTTTCAATAGAAAAGGTATGTTGACAATCATTGGCATGGCCAAGAATTGTATGTTGGTTATAAGTATTTTCTATGAATTACTCCATGGAATAAGGTTATGATATTCAAAGATATGGGAAATTTCATCCATTTTTTATTGGTCCTTTCAAGATTCTTGATCACGTAGGGATGGTATCTTATCGCATTGCACTTCCAATATTCCTCTCTCAAGTTCAAAATGTGTTCCATGTATCTATTCTAAGTATATACTTGATCGATCACATGTACTAAAGTCATATTTCATATCATAGGAGAATGATATTTATTATGAGCAATATACTATTGACATCATCAATCATAGAGATAATTTACTATAGAACATGACTACTCACGAGTAAAATATATTCTAGAGAAATCACAAATTCAAAGAAGCTGCATAGAAAACCGAGGATATAATGAAACAAGATATATCCACATATTTTTATATCAATGTGATTAAATAAAAGGGTGATATTCATTTTTAGGGGGCATAGTGTAACACCCCAAGACTTTATGAAATAGTTTTTCAAATAAATTTAATTTCATTGATATCTTATACTACATGAAACACTATGTTTAAACAAACCACATTATACTATTAAATTATTGTTATTTCATAGCCGTAGGATATGAGAGTACAAATAGGAATAAATAAATTATGAAAAATTTATGGTTACATTTGTGTAAATTGATTCTTTTGCTGTCAATTAATTACAAATAAAAATAAAAAACATTGAAACTAAAACATATATTTTTTTAAAAACGTTTTTTATGAATGAAATGAATTTTTATCTTAATAAATTAAAATAATCCCTATAATTGAATTATTTTTAACAAATTAATATATAATATAATAAATCAAATGTTTTAAAATCAATTTATTATTTTTCTAATCAGGGGAAATGAATAAACCTTGTTTTACGCTTAAAATTGAATGTTCTTAAAAAATAGTTTATGTCGCGTGTTTCAAACTTATTTTAAAATTAATTTATTGCACATATAGAAAATTAATATTATAAAATTTGTTCTATTTTTTTAATCATTAGGATAAAATTTTATAAATAGGCCCCTTTTATTTTTTGCAAAATTAATAAAAACTGTGGTAAAATCTATCACATCAGTAAAGGGTGAAATAGGTTAATCTTTGATAATAAAAAAATTGATAAAACCAGAACTATTCAAACTAATAATTATTTTATAATGTTAATTATAACCTTATAACCTTAGTATCTAAATTTAATTTTTTAATGGACATTTTTCAAGGAAAATTACCTATATAATATTTAAAGAAAATAATGTTACAGAATTTCACTCTCTTAGTTTTCAAAATCTTTTATATGCCCATATAGAGTAAAAGGAAATTTATGTATAAATATAAGTAAGTATATTTAGATTAATGAAATTATCTTCAATATATAAATTTATTTATAATTTTTATTAATTATATAATGATTTTTAATTCATAGGTAACACTAATGGAGGATTTCTACAATTAATAAAAAATATAATAAATGATGTTATATATTTTGAAAGTTATTTAATTTCTGATATTTATGGTGTTCCAAGATTTTTGTAGATTAATATGACACATTATTATTAGTTTAAATACTTATATTTGAATTCCAAATTTTTATCTATGTCTTTTATGTCAAATAAAATGAATAGTTTCAAAATTGGCAATAATGATATTTTATGAAACTAATAATTTATTAAATTTCATAAAATATATAAAAAAATATGAAATATAACAAGGGGGAAATATGGTTGAATATATAATCCCTTTCCCATTTATAGTCTATTTAGAACCATTTATTTTGATAATTACTATAATATGTTTTAATCTTTTAAAAAATTCCAAGGGTTACCCTCCCCTATATTATACAAGGGAACACCTCCTTTCTATTAGGCACACTAATTTTAACAATATAGAATGACCAACCTATAAAAATTTATCATCTTCAATCTACTATCCACATTATATAGGTATTATTCTTCAAAACATACCATCCCTAGTTCACTTAATAGGAGATATAACGAATTTATTTCATAAAATATGTAATCACCTTTATCGATCACTTTCCACTTAATTATTCACTTACCTCTTCAAAATATTGATTTTATTATTCATAAATTAAATATCATAAATACACTTAAATTTTATTATGATTATGAAACCACTATTATTTACCCTCTTTCTATCCAATGTGATGTTAAAATCTCTCATTTGCATAAGTATGGATTACCGTCTCCATGTAGTGATACAATTCATTTCTCAAAAAAGTATTTTCTTGATGGGTATTATGATGACTTTAATGTTTACATATGATAATTATGAAATAATTATACATATATAATTAAAATTAAATATCTACCTCCTTGCCTTACAAACATTCTGAAAATGATAACCTCGATCATGTGTATATGTGGACTACCACATCCACAATGTGATGTGATTATTTTTACATTTATGTTATACATTGATAGTAATAATGATTTATTAAATGAATATACCAGATATATATGTATATATGATATAATAATTATTTTAAATATATATTTATTATTTACCTTTCTTTTATACCATTCGTTGAAAAATGGAAAGGCGTTAATGTGTATGTACGACCAACCATCTCCACGAATGGTGAAATCCATTACTATATCTATATATTTTATGAATGAATATATATGATATATATATCAAGATTCAAATTATATATATGATCTAACCATGATCAAAATACAAGGTTCAAAACTACAAGACTAGAACATGAATAAAAATTGAAGTAGATATCCCCATGAACAATGATTTTAAAAAATAAGTCTTAAAAATGGTTGATAAAAGGCCATATGTAAATCATATATGGAATAATATATGTGTGTATGGTTATTTAATATATTTATAATAAATAAATAATTATTATATTTGATTTTCTAACATATATGAAGGATGTCAAACAAAATTTAATGGATTTATGTCTCACTTTTACTTCTGTGGGACATATACCATAATTACCACATGTTTATTTTATGTGGTGTATATAATGCCCATAAATGTATTTTATGGTTATTATTATGAAATTTATGTATATTTTCATATCTATATATGTTTCGTAAATTCATTGTTCTTACAATTCATATCCTTACCAAAGCTATATGGGTTTTATGTTAAAATCTCATTGTTTATCGGGATTGTTTATGATTAAATTTCCACTAATGAAATCATTTCATAAATCACTCAAGAAAGTCCTGAATTTTTTATCCAATGCTTATTTCTCAATAATAAATGTTTTAATTTCATTTTAATCACCTTAATTACTATATATTCTGAAAATTAATTTTTTAGAAAAATTTACATTATTTCTCTTTTCGGTCGAAATTTTTTTTCTTCCACATAAATTTTTTTTAAAATAATTTATATAAGGTTTTTACTACCCATTTAGGATTTTTAAATTAATTTATACCCATTATTTACTTTTAAAAAAATTTAATGGGAATATTCCTACAATTTTATGAATGATTTTTGATTATTTACACAAGTATGAAATGAATATTTTTTAACATATTCGACAAGAATAGAATTTCTCACTATAATAACTGTTCAATGTTTTCAATCTTCATTTACAAAGCTTCCACGGTTATTTTTAAATTAAAATTTCTACACAAATTTTTTATATTTTTATATTTTAATAAATCCATTTGAAAATTGAAAGGATATTTTCCTCAATATCATTTAATGATATTTTAATAGTATTTCTATTCATCAAAGACAAAAACCCTTTATTTCAATTATTCTTTACTAGGGATATGATCCAAATATAACAAAGATAAAAATTATTAATATGGTTTATGTTTATGATGAAAATATTTTTATAAAATTTTTTCCTTTTCAACTCGTTATTCTATGATGAAATGATGAGACGTTTACGAAACCCATTTCCATTCCAAGGGTTTTGTATTGAGGAAATGATTATGAAACCCATTTCATTTCTATGGGTTATTCTGCAATGAAATTTTTATGAAACCCATTTATTTTTATGGGTTATGATATGATGAATGTTTTATGATCTTATTTAACAAAAATATGTATGATTTTTAATATGTGATGGGTTGTATCCATATAGACCTCAAATTCATTGGGTAAAGATTGATACATCATGAGATAAACATGATTAGAATAGTGAGTGAACCTAGTTCTGTATGGTAATCTTCCCACTACAATGGTATTGGGAGTGAACATTTACTACTATGATGGTTTGGGGAGTGAACCCAATCTACTATGATAATATTTCCAATGATCTTTGAATAATAATGAAATGATATTCTATTCTTATTTTTGTGCCAAAAACTTATGTCTTCTGAATAGTTTATGCTCTCATGGACATGTTCAATGATTCCTTTGAGATTATTAACTTATGAAATTCAAGTTGTTTTCCATGACTCAAAATTATGATCTATAATATGGATGTTATAATTTTAAAATGTTATTCTCAATTTATCATACTCTATTGCTCATGTGATAATTTATATCTCCCTTGTTTACCCTTATAGTGCATATGAACTCACCCCTTTATTATGTTTCCACTCATTAAGTTATGAAGAAACGTAATGGTAATGATATTTCTTATATGGGTTCTAGTTATGAATAACTTATTGAGAGATGATATAGATCTTTTACGAACAATTTTTTCATATTTCTCTATTTTCAAATGCACCAGAACTATATGATAGTAATATGGAATGTAATAATATTAAATAAATATTCATCATCAATGATGTGAGTTATATGTATGAAATTTTGGGTGACTATATAAATATAGAATAAGAAAATGTTTCAGGTATCGTGAATAATCTAAAATCACTATCAGTTTAACAATTACAGAATTCTTAAAATAAATTATTGATAAACAATTAAAATACAACAAAACTCAAAGCATAGATGTTTACCTTCTTCAAAATAGGTTGTGGGGAAGTTATTAATTACCATGGAGATTATAAGGTTAGTGTGGGTGAAAAATAAAAAAAATAACATAAGAGAAAAAGGAGAAAACTATATTTAAAAATGGAAAAACAATTTAAAAACCCCTAATCTTTTTTATCACCTCAATTGAGAGGAAGAGATCTCAGGTCCTTTTATAATGATGGGAAAATTTTATTTAAATAGTATAAAATAGAACCCAATTGGATTATTAATTTTTGAGGATGGATTCCATAAAAAACACAAACAAGTTGAAAATATTGGAGGCCACAGTAATAACATCATCATACGCATGGGGGTGGATTCTATGTGGGAAAGATAAGGCATCAGTAAATATTCACATGGTCAGTGAGCCTTTAATATACTTTTCAGTCTTCCAAAGAATACTAATTATAATATATGAAATTGTTATATTAAATTTAAAACCATGTGGTGAAATTATTTTTATGGATTAGTAAAATATGATATTAATTAAATGGATAAAAACATAATGATGGATGCCTCTATAAAACAGTACTTTAGATTTTTTGACATCGTGAAATGGTTATTGGTCACAACATGATTCTTATTAATATAGTTACGTTATGTCATTTAATCCACCATATCATGAACTTATTTTCCAAAATGTAATCTCCATTTCTTATAATTTCACAAAGGAAAATCCTTCATGTGTGTTATGATAAACCTTACATATCATTGTATTCACCTTCTCAACATGACTTTTGGCTATTAGGTATGAGTTTCCTCAATAGAGAGGAATCTTATTTATTAAAAAAATGTAACTTTTACATCCTAGTAAAGAACATCCTATAAATTTTAAAATCATTAATGTATCTGGTCGAAGGAATCTTATGTATTATAAAAATAACTCTTACATATCCATACATAATAATCATTTAAATTAAAACATTTTCATAATGGATTCAGAATGAATCATATATATTCATATGTACAAGTCTTTTACTTTGTAAAATTCATATTTCGTGTTAAAAATCCATAAATTACTCATCCTTAAATAAATTTTCAATTCTTCTTCTTTATTAATTAATATTTATTCCTACATAATATTATATGACACATACATATTTCAATAATTTCCCTCTTCCAATTTCATAATCTAAAATAAATTATAGAATTTATTGTATCTAAAGTTATATTTAACATCAAGAAGTTTTTTATCATCTAGAATCATAAAATATCATCAAAATACTAGAAATTAATTTTTTAAAATTTAATTCATAATAAATTAATAATAAAAATCAATAAAAATAAAATTTTGGTCATTTTCAAAATAAATTCGAAATTATTCCCAAAAACTAAATATGTGACAATTAACCCTATAATATAAAAATATTGGGAATTATATTAGTGAATTACCATGAAAAATTTATGAAAATATTTTATTTATCAATTCCAAAAACATACCCATCACCCTCTAAAGAAATAATCTAATAAAAATATCAAATTGTACTTCTAAAGATATTAATGGTAGAACTTTTGAACTCTCATATTTAAAAAATATCATGATTCCTACATATATCTCAACTCCCTAATTTAAAATTATTCATAAAATATCTTTATAACACCTATTAATAACCATGTTAATTTTTTACCAACATCCATATTAATGTATATCTTTTCACTCTGGGAATTCTATTTTATATATTTTTTCTCTTTATCAATATCATGTGTGGTTTTCATTGGCTTGTTACCTTCTACATATCTCTAATTCATATATTCACAAAAAAAATCAATTAGAATGAAATTACATATATTTTTTATTGCTATGATTTGGTAGGTTCGATATGTAAGAAACCTATAGGATAAATGAGGATGTTTAGTTCTAATATGAATAAAATTTTGTGTCATTAGGTTTTTAATCAATAATGGTATCCTCACTCACAACTATATGAAAATGTTTACATAAAAACAACTTTTAATTATCATGTAAGTTAGCATTTGAGGTATTTAACTGGAAATAGTTTTATTAATTTTATTTTCTTCTCTCATACTCATTAACATTTTATCTTTCATCACGTTATTTCTACACTACTTTTAAGCTTAAAAGGAGGAAAAATATTTAAGAAAGAAAAATTAATTTGAATTACCTTTCCCTAATTTTTTAATGATAATTTCAATATATATCTAAAATTTATATTTTCAATAACTTCACACCCAATAGCATCAGATGATAAATAACAAAAATCAAAAAAATCCTCCAAATCAGAAAAAAGATATATTTATCCCTCTTATAAACATGATTTAAACAATGATCATGCATTAACATATAGAGTAGAGTGGAATGGTTTTTTGAATTATAATGTGGCTTCCTAAAATTGTCATTCATAGATGATATGGGATTAATATAAAGTTTATATGCAAGGGTAGAGAAAAATATAATTCTATTTGTAAAAATATTCTTTAAAATGGTTCTTTATTCATATTTTCAACATTCATAAACTCTAACTACATGAGACAAAGAAAAATATCATGTTATATATCACATAACAAGTCACAATAATCTCTAGAATAATAAAAATGTAATGAATATATAAAATAGGGTTGTAAACCTTTATTTATTGGAATGATAAACATTATACAACACTACTACATGTTTATTTTACATTTATCAAATACCATTAAATGGAATGATTGTAAATGATGGACTAGAATTCAATTAAATAATATTTTAAATAAATTGATATTTAAATTAATAATTTTCCCAAAAATTCCATGATAAAATCAAATTTATCTAAAGTATTCTATTAAACTCTATATTACAGAAAACACTCTAAAACTAGATAAGAATATATAACTACAATTGGATGTTTCTTATCTATCATAGATTGTTTATACTATAATTAATTTCAACTCGTGTAAAAAAGAATAGAGAAGCTTAAACTAAATACAAGGAAAGGTACAACTTGAGTTCATTTAGGAAGTGGTATCTCTGATTTAATCTCTTAATGCAAAACTTTTTTCAAATCTATAATAAAAATTAATGAGAAAAATTATTAAAAGTATAAAAAAGTAACTAAAATAAAAAGAAAATAAAATGGTAAAATGTTATATCTTCCATTGAAAACACCTCAAGATGTTCTAGGATTCACTAACCCTAGTCAGGAAGTTGAATAACCTTATCCACAATATAATATAGGATGGGTTTTCTTACTCAAGAACCACTAAAAAAAATTTCTATGGTGATTTTTAGATTTAAATTCTTATAAATTAAACCACATAAATTGTACTATAGAACCATCCCATTAGAGATTTTTTATATCTTTCATTGGGGAGGTTGGAGAAAGTATGTGCCCTATTATTTTTCAAATCATTTTATGAACTCTTCATATTTAAGGGCTTCTTAATTTTTTTAATTTTTTATAAAATTCATCAAAGGGGTGTTATTATAAATTAAAAAATTAAAAAAATTAAAAAAAGATAAATCAATATTAAAATCTTCTCCATCGAATTTTATAACTTGCAACATTGTTTTTCCTTGAAAATATGCGATGAAATTTTCTATTACCCCCTCTAGTAAGTATTAAATGGGTTTAAGGCACCTAATTTGTTACTTAATAGGTGAATTTTATTTTTTTATATAACCATAAAATGAAATCCATGCGTTGAATGAATATTAAAATTGAAATAAATGGGAAGTAATACTCAATTAATTTTAAATGAAACTAGATAGAAATACGTTCACGAAAAGAGTATCTACCTATTTTGGATTGGGAATTATTTACTATTTTCATAGTAACTAAATGAGTTGGGATCTCATAGAAGGAGTTAGGAAGTAAATATGTTACATAATTTCTTCAAATTCAACCACTTTTGTGTTGTATTATTTGTATGTGCAATGATAGGTATAAAGGTATTGATTCTTCATTTCCCACTATAGGAGGATATCTTATCAATTTAGTTTATAACAATCTATCCTATTAATTATCTATACATTTTTTGTCTCCCACATTTGTATGAGATGAAATGTACTCTTCAATAATCTCCTCTCGAAATGGTTGAGTGAGGTATATTAGTAGTTGTTGAAATCATTTCCTATTGGCCTCATAGGGTTTTCAACATAAAATTTCGGTGGAATAAGATTTTCTTCTTTATATACTTTTTTTTGTTATTGTTCAAAACTCAAATATTTGATTCCATTTAGGGAAATTCCAAGAATTTCTATTTACTTTGTCACTTCTTTAATAATTTTAAAATTTTGATTCACATAATACATTAATTTATATTTCATGTTGGACCCATTTAATTTTTCTTAGGAGAATAATAATAATATTCATTATGATAATCCATCCTAGAAATATTATCATCTTATAAAAATGTTTTATAAATCACAAAAAAAATAGTCAACAATTATCAATGAAATTAAATTTTTTAATCTTACAATTTTTTATACTTATATTAAAAAAGGTATACAAGCATTCTTCCTTCATGAAAAAAAATCTAAATTGATGTAGTGTGTTTTTTAATGAATCCCACATTAATAAATTTCTTATTTTTCTAAGAATGGTCTGTAGTGGCATGACTTAGGGTCAATCTATTGATTATTCCACTAAAACAAATTATTATTCTATTATTAAAATTTATTATAAAAAATATACAATAAATTTAATCAAAAAAATAATTGGGGGTTATATAAATTCATATGATATATATATATATATGATAGAAAAATAATAAAAAACAAAGATGCAAAATATAATAAAGTAAGTTAGAAGGTATGATGATTTCCATTGGAGATTATAATTATTTTAATCATCATTCTTTGAAATTAATTCATTAATAATTTTTAATTCAATAGAGAGATCAATAACTATCACACTACATAGTACTATTTTAATTATTATTCTTCGAAAATGATTCCATTTTATATAGCATAAACTCTTTATAAATTCATCTCGAAACCTTATTTGTTGAACATAAATACTTGAGATAAACTTTACCATATGAATGAATTTAATATTAAAGATATGGAAAAATATGAACAACGAAGAAAATACCATATTAGTAGGGAAGTTGAAGCGACCAAACATCAATATCAGTTTAACAAACTACTAAATTATTAGAAAAAAATATTTAAAAAATATTTGAGTAGAAATAAACTCAATGCATTTGTGTTTACCTCCCTTGATGGAGAATAAGATTTAGTTATCCATAAGCAGATAAATGAGAAATATATGGTGGTATAAAAACCAAAATGAAAATGATTTAATAGAGATAAATAGAAAAAAATATTTATTAATATGGAGACTATTATAGAAAACCCTAATATACTTCATAACCTTATCCTAGAGGTAATGGTTTTGGATCCTTTTTAGTTGTCTGAAAATATAATTTATATAGGCTAAAATGTACCCCAATTGTCTTCGTTGTGCATGGGAATGACTTCTATAAAGCACACTCCACGGATTAATCACTATGTGGGAAAAATATTGGATTCAACATATATATTGGGGAGGCTTCCTTGCATTCAAAATAAAGAAAAAAGTAAATATTAATAGTGTCAATGATACTTCAATATCTTTGGAATTCCTCCCAAGATATTAAATTATTTTAAGTGACCTTGTTCCCTTGATTTTAAATATATTTGATTAAATTATTTCAATTTTCATATAATGTATAAAAGGAAATAAATGGATGAAAATAATAGGATGGAAACATCGAAAAAATAACACTTTTAGCTGTATCATACTATGAAGGGAATTGGTCATGAAAAGGTTCTTAATTATTTGTTTTCCTCAGCTAATTTCATCTCCCATGATATTTCAAAAGTTTCCACATAATGATCATTAATTATTTTAATTCCTTAAAGGACTAACCATCATATATGCCTTGATTACCATTATTTATCATTGGTATCATCTTCCTAGTAAATTTTTTACATTATATATGAGCTATATTAGTTGATAAGTCTCTTATTTATTAAAAAAAAAAATTACACATATCGTGGAATAGTTTCCTTGTATTTTCCAACTAATGAATCTACCTAGGGGACTCTTATGTATCCATATGTAAGAGTATTTTTCATTTAAAATTATCCTCAAAATCATCAAAATTACTATTATATATTCAATTATAAAAGTCCTTTACTTCGTAAAAGTCTTCATTCATGTTCAACTACAAGAAATGAGTCTTCCTATATATTTTTATAATTATTCATATTTAGTTATTTAAAATGACACTTATGTAATAGTATTTGTCTCTTATGTATGATTGTACAAATTTTACATATTCCAGTGACTTTACTTTTCCAATTTCCTAGTCCAAATTAAAATTTTTAATTTGTTAAATCCATCGGTTTTACTAACGTTTGGATGTTGTTTATAATCTTCTAGATGCCCAAAATATTATCAAAATAAAGGAAATCAGGATTATTCATGGAAACTAATAGTATAAAAATAATAAATATAAATAAAATTATAATTTAGTCTATTTTCACACTAAAGTAAAATTTATTTCTAAAAACTAAATGTGTTATAATTACCCATAAAATACATAATTGGAGGGAATTAAATTATTGAATTAATAAAAAAAATTATTGAAAATTTTTTCATTATAAACTTCATAAAAAATCCAATATCCAAGGAATATTTTCATTATTTTTGGTTAATGTTGAAACTGTTACCTATCTAAAAATTAATTTATCCTTTTCATGTAACTATATTTAATTTATTTTAATTTTCTATCAATTAGGTATTAAACTATTTGAATCCTGGATAAAAATATTTATGAGTGGGGGGAATTAAATTAAAATTATATGAGTTTTTAATATAAAAATTTATAAGTATATATCTACCAAAAAAGTAATTATTAGTATTTAATTCCCTCGAATGAGATTCTTTCCATCTAGAGGTTGTTCTTAGATTTTGAAAAGACAAATTATAGGATATTCTCTTATATAATCACTACTTGTGGATTCATGATGTGCATGTTTCCAAAAAATTCAAAGGGTAAAGTGTTAATGGGTGATTTTTAATGAAAAATTTAATTAGTTAATTAGTACATTTCACCATGAGATATATTTTTATAAAAAATATTATATATTATATGTAAATGTGTGAATCATCACACATTTTGAGGGAAATCTTTGGAATACTCTGGTTGTTTACTTCGGTGTTCTTATATTAGAATATATACTTGTGTTTTCTATTTTATTTCATGCCACAGTGGGACTAATTACTATTGAATATAATTTTTGTATACATGAATACATATTTGATATAACTGGAGGTCATTTGAGTATGCTGGGAAGTCATTAATATTGGTTATATGTGAATTAATACTTTTCACCAAGAGAAGTATTTATTTAAATCTTCTACCCTATGGAAAAATGCATATTTTCTTCTTGTTACTCCTTTATCATAAATACGTTTAAGAAAAATGATACTTATCTTTAATTTTAAATTAAAATATGCCTTTTGATATAATTTAGATCAATGGGAACAATTTTCAATCACCTTAGAGGCATTAATGTCATTTGGATGAACTTACAATGTATAATACATGTTCTATCAACCATTGGAAATACGTCCATAAATTGAATTTTGGTGTTAATAAATAATATACTGATATTTGAGATAAAAAATAAGTATAGATTTTTTTTAAAACATAATCACATATTATAGTCAAAGGAAGACTATTTCATAATGTATATAAATTTTGGAATATATTTTTTTATTTATATCGATGAAATAACATATTATTTGTCGACTTATTTCCCCCAAAACAATAGATCATTATTTACATATAAATATATAAATTTAATCACGGATTATAAATTTCTCATCCTAGTTTTGATAATAAAAAATTAATATTTATTATGAAAAGATACAAATTCAAAAAAATTATATCTATAAATAGTAATGTAAATGAGCATCATGAAAACAAATATGTGTTTTCTATACTATTGTTCCATCATAAAGGTAAATTTATGTAATTCTACGGTCTAATGGAATTAATTTCAGGAATTAATATTTTAAAATATACTTAAACAACATAATTTATATATCTATATTAAGAATTATGGATCTTATAATTTGATGATTAGTAAAAGTGAAATAATAGTTTATATATTACATGAAGTGAATTAAATTAATTTCTTGACCATGGAGGAGATCAATAAATTTTTTGATTAAAAATATTGAATGTTACTAAACTCATTTTTCTGAAGGAAACTATAATTTCTCCCATGTATTTGATATTTTTTCACCAACATCATAGTGGATATACTTTCCAATGGAAGGTGGTTACTTTGGTTTCTGGATATGGATTCATTATATTGCACATTGGTCTAAGGGATGGTATTTTGGGCTTATCACACCATTTTGGATGGAATTATTTCCTACTCTTAGACTCCCTTATTGATTTGAGAGTTATATGTGAATCATTCATAAATCTTAGTACTAGACTAGTTACCCTAATGCTAATGATCTGATAGAATCCATTCAGATATTTAAGTATCTTTTTGTTGTATAGCCTCACCATATTTCCTTTAATAGTTCATGATAGTTTGATTTAAATCAGTATAGTTGAGAACCCTAGAGTTTATCACTATCCAATGAGGAATTGGTTGTCATGGTGTTGGGATTTCACCCATATAAGGGGCTTCCTATGTATCTATATTAATGGAATCATAACCCATATATTTTGGTTCCACTTAATTGGAAACATCGTACCTTCTATGGTCATCTGACAATGACTACTTCCAAGAAATTTACCATCTTACAAAATGAATGACTAAGAGAAAGGTATCTTGAAATTGTTGGTGTCAGACATTCTTGCGAGTTTCCATTTCTAGTTCCTCTATTCTATTGGTCACTTGAATGGAGAAATTTTTGTTTGGGTTTACAAATACAGGGGATTACCATGTTATATTCGTAATGGTAGTCCATGAGGTAATCACATTCTCTTAAAATGAGATATGTTGAATAATATTAGGCTCATCATCAATGGAATATCTACCTTGTTACTCAAGTAATCCCAAGAGTGTCAGTAGAAAACGATGAGTTTCCTCATGCTCATCAACATATGGAATTATAATTCTTATCGCATAAGGAGTCCTAAGATGAGCACCATGCGAAGGTTTTTGTAGTCCCATTATCTTCATATTGGTTTATTATGCTCATCTCATAAGAGGAACCCAGATGAGGTTGGGGAATACACCCTGTTGGGGGCTCGTATGGGAAGTACGTACTATAAAAAGGGATGAAATATGAAACTAAACCAGGCTTATGCATGAGTTTTCCTAATGTTTTATCCTATATGTTGGTAACTAGATATGAGAAATTTGGTCATGGTTTATACCTATTAAGATCCCCATGAAATATATTTGGTAATTTTTTTCAACCAAAAGAGTATTCTAATGTATCCTATTCATAATGAATCAAATCCCATATACTTTAAATTAAAGAGTTTAATTTCATATGTGAAGATAATTCCTTGAAATTTACCGTCATTTTTTAATGATAAATATTTTTTAGTTTAAATTTATACAGTTGGGACATGAAGGTGATTCCTACAGTGCATCTCAATTATGTTAATCGAATGATTCAACAAACCTTTAATCTGATATGATTCATGACCACTATCTGAAATGAGATATAGATGATAAATTTTACTTCATTTGACCACATAATGGGGGACTGATTGGGCTTACACATGTGTTTCCATTTGAAGTAGAGTTCAAGATCACACCAAATAGGGAACCATGATAAATATTTACTGCATTATATTTGAACCAAAAAAACGTTTCCTATGTATACTTGTCATTATGGATTAAATCCTATATGGTTTATGTCATATATTTTATGTTTATTTTTTAGGACTGGTCTATAATGTAAAACATCATTTCGTTAGGATGTTAACCATGCAATTAAGATCCCTGCATCTATGACAATAATTTTATTTCTATTTATATATCTCAATTTTGCTAAAAATATTGTCAACTAATACATTGAGACCATGTGATTCATGGATAGTTTAATAAATAAGAGGCATATGACCAATTGTATTTCATTAGAGTTCCTAACAAGTGATTGATGGGGGCTCACACATGAGCATCCCTTTTAGGTAGAGTTGGGTATATGACTTAATTGCAGGTCTATTTATGATAACCAAGAAGAGTATGTCCACTCGTTGTTTTGTGGAAAATCAATGGGATTTTCTGAAAAAAATTTGTCTTGAGAAGATATGATGAGTATCTCCAATCAAGACATTTTTTAGGATCAAGGTTGGGTTTGCATATATCAAAACCCAAAATATATCTATCCTATCCTAAAAACCACATGGAGTGACTCGTGATTTTTCATGGGGCAGTAAAAAAAATTAAGAGACTGAAATGAAGGCCTCGTGACTGTAACCTTTAAAATATCCAAAGAAGGGGTGTGAGGGTAGGATCCCCAATAGTATGAATCCTTAGAGATGGCATTATTGGGAGTTCATATATAAGGGTCTTGTGTCTGTAGTCCACGAACAGAGCTCTGAAATGTAGTCTTCTGAGGTAAGACCCAAGAATAGTGATTTGTATAGTAGTCTTGTGAGGGATGATATGAATAGATAGTTCATGAAAAGGGTATGTGGGGTGTGTTGATGGAGTGGTATTGTGAGGTTGTTTCATGGTGGAGTTCTGGCTGGTGAGTTTATAGAAAAGGGTTTTTTAGTTGAGTTCACAAAGAAAGGTTTTCATGTAATTGTATACATAGAGATGTGAATCTGTATAGTTGTGTTTAAGGAGGGGATCATGCACTTAGTTGAATATATAGAGTTTTGGATCCACATGATTTATTTCATAGGGAAGTGAAATCCTATTGTATATTTTTTATAGGAACCTTATGGACTAGATCTTATGGAGTGATGGATCTATATATTATAGATCAAGGAGGGATGGATCCATGTATTTAACTTCATGGTTTTTAATTATGAAATATCCTTAATAGGCCTCCTTAAAAATATTATTCCCCTCTTCCCAATTTTGATTTAGGAATTATCTGAGGATTTCATCGAGATTATTCCTTCAAAAATAATAAACTCTATCTCTGATCTTCTTCTTTGTATCAGTGTCTATTCTTTTTCTTGGATAATGATGGGTATTTATTTTAATCCTTGATTCAGTGGTATCCTTATTTTAGATGTCACGTATAGGGGTCACATGTAAATAAAGGAGCAATTCATTTAAGGAACTCAAAAAGCATCACAAAATGTAACCATAATTCTATAAGGTCATACCTCATGGAGCATCACAAAAGGACACCATGATGTCATGAGGTTAGACATCATGATAAGGATAGGTCACTACGTGAATAATATCAGTTGTTCTATGGATTAATTTTGTAGAGGATTATACCTAATCGAGGGTTTATAGAATGTGAAGGATATTTCATAGTCCACAAAGTGTTCTTATGAAATTTCTTTTGTCGCATATTTTTAAAATAATCCCCAACATCATATGTCCATAATTATTGATCTGTATGTTAATTTTGGATCCACTAATAGTCCAATAGAAGCATTAAAATTGAAATAAATCCATATATATGGTGTATAGCCCATATAAGTATGTTTTATAAGGCCAAAAAGTCTTTATAATACCCTCAAAACTGGGTTTTAAGGCCTCAACACATCTTTTATCAATGTGTTAAATCCACAACCTACTTATAGAAAGAGTCTCTAGCCACCATGTGGATGGGATGAGAAAATGTTTAATGGAATATAGATCCCTTGGTGATTCATTAATCATGAAACACATGGAAATACCATTCATTTATTATTTTGTTATAAAGGTACATTTTTCTTAAACTCAATTCGTGTTGTCTGAGTAAGGACTATGTTATAGATTCCACAATAAATTTCAGGGAAACAAATTCAAGATGAAAAAATCATTGATATTTTAAATATATATTAAGTCACCTAAATTAATTCTATTTTAAATAAAAAATGGAAATCAAATCTTGTACATAAGTTTTATGAATAGGTCAACACATCTTCAGTAGAATTAGATGGATTTGGATTATTTTATTTCCTCCAACTATTACGTGACATTAATAAATGTTGAATCATTCAAATATAATTTAATGGATTCTTATCAATCGTGTAAAATTTAATTAATTCCAATTTTTGGATTTATGTAATAGAAATTGAATGTGATTGATTGATTTTGATTGATTACAAGTCATATGGTAGGTAAAGGTTTGGTGGAGGTTTTCCTTGGGAAAAAACCATAATTACTAAAAAAATGATTGAGTTATTAAATGGATATGAAAACATTTAGAGATGTTTTATTAAATATATGTGTATAAAAATAATTTGGATCATATCTAAATATTCTAGAAGTTAAAATGACCAACATATTGATGAAATCATAAATTTCAATATATGATTGATGAAGTTGTTTATTATTATAGATTTTTAACTACTAATTTTCATTTAAATTATTTCATGTAATTTATGAAGAATATTTTTTGTTTTAAATTGGATTTAGTTCACAAAATTAAAAAATAATATAAATGCACTCGAGTGAGTGGTTGATAAACAATTTTATATAATATATTTTCTCCACTTGAAGACTATGTGAATTTATAAAATTTGATGAAAAGGTGACATATTGGTGTTGTGACATTATAAACATTTCTTATTTTTATAATCATTGAAATAATAAATTTTCTATTATTATTTAGGAAGAAAAATAATTAATCAATATACACTTTGTAAATGGAATCCCATGGCCATTATCTTGCTTATCTTTTAGAGTCATTTTGATAGAAATAAAATGGCCAATTTCTGTTATGGAATCAATCATTACATACCAAATACTATACATTAAAACTAAGTGGGAAAACACTAAACTACTTTTATTAAATTTTCACATTGGATATACTAAAACTGAAGTCAAAAATCAAAAAATGATATTGAAGTAACATTAACATGTCAGTTTTATAGAAGAAGTTATGTTTAAACATAATATTTATTTAATATTATAAAAATTAAATATCCCATATTTTTTATCAAAAAAAAGAAGCACAATAGAAAACAGCATGAAACAAAACACATCAATAGAAAAAATGAAAATTTAGGTTAATTAAAACTTTTATTAAACTTTTTTTCAAGATAATACATATAATACATCAATAAATTAATCCATCTTATAAAATATTTTTAATTAAAAAATGATGATGGGTTAAGTATTTAGTTGAATAAGATGAAACATCATAATAACCCTATAAAATTAATAAAAATTATAAAATTTACAGCACAACATATTTTTTAAAATCATACGAGATATAGTGTAATAAAAATTTTATAGATTTTTCATAATTCTAGTCCTAATAGTCTCAAAAATGAATCAAAAAACATAATAACAATATTAAAAATATATTCTCTCTTAATGAAACTATATTTATGAAATAATATATTAAAAATAATACACACAACATATATAATATAAAACAATAATTAATTCTAATATAAAATAAACCCACATTCATATCCAGAAAATTAATTTCATTTGGATTCTTTATAGAAATGTTTTTTTGTTAAATGATTTCCATAAGCTATTTTTTTGTATAATAATTACTAAATCATATTTACCATGACAAATTTTATAATAATGGAATAATAAAATACTACAAATCTTTTGAAATCAACAAGTCTCAAAAACAATCCTAACATTCACCCAGTAAAAGGAATAAAAAACATATTGTACATTCATGTATGAAAAATATGCATAACATCCAATGTCCCCTAAAACATAAAAATTTTATCATGAATGAAATTATAATTAATTTTAGTTCATAGTTATATAATACTTCTTACCCTTTAATGAATTAAATGAACCAATACATAATCTCCATGTTTTCCAATGTTTTGGCTTTATATTTCACTCTAACATTCTTTTTCGTGTATTAAATAGTCGTTGAAATAAATTATAGATCAAAAAATTTATAAATAGAATTGTTCTAATATTTCAATAAAATGATATTTAGATACATAATTAGATAATTATTAAATTTAATCACTATAAGTTATGTTTATTCAAATAAATTAAAATTGAAATTGAAATTTACATACATGGAAAAAAAATTGTAACATGGGTATGGAGAGATCATCATGAATAACAAAATACATGATGTATTTTTTAAATACTGTTAAGAGATTGTATCTTAAATATTTTTTTCTATAATTATAAACTCATAATAACTCTTCAGTATAAAATAATTTATTGCTAATTGTATTAAACATTAAAAAAAATTGAAATATCTAGAGGTTTGGAGTGTTTTACAATATAAAATATATTAACAAAATAAAAAGGGAGAAAAATTACAATATATTTATATATAAATGAATATACAAGAATTTTTATTTTATTTTTATAATTTTTACACAAAAATAGAAAATTTATATTTACCTGAATAAATAGGAGATCAAAAGAGTGTTTTCCTATATCCTATATACATGACCATTTTGTATTGAATGTACTATGATAATCACATTAATTATTACCCTTAGGTAATCATGTAATAGATAAATAATTATCACATAAATCCTCAACTTCTCAGCATTATCCTCACTCAAATTAATTTTTCCCATTAAAAATTTATTACAATTGATTATTCGATGGCTCAAAGGCATAAAATATTTTTTTCATGTGTCACCATGATAAATGATTCTTTTTTACAACTAAATATTTTCAAATAAACAAGTGTAAATCTATACTCATCATGTGTTATGGAACTATTAATGTCAACATAGTTACACTAAAACACTAGCACTTGAAATTTAGTGTGATCAATCACTCATATATCCTCAAAAAACCAAAATATATTTTTAATGCATAAACTCAGTTTCTATATTTGGATCTTGAAAAATGTATTCCGTCAGAAAAAACCACCACTCATCTATTTTGAATATTATTATTATCATCGTAATATTTTTTTGTAAAATTTGTAACCATTAATATCAAAACTATACCTTGTGACCACATTAACACTTTTTCCCCTATATAAATATTTCAATGTTTCTAATGTAGATTAATCAATATTAAATTTATCCTTAAACCATATAACAAATTTATTTTTATTATCATTCATAAACCACTTTTAATATATTTTTATATATAACACCTTTAATATTGAAATATTTTATTATATATATTATTTAACATCACCCATATTTTTAAAAATTTATAAATGTGCATGTATCACTTCATCACATTGAATTAACTTTACCGTTAAGAAATATATCACTTTACCTTCACTATAAACTATAAAATGTTGACATATAGGGTGAAAATCCTACCCCACTTCATAAAAATAATCAGTACATAACTCAACTTATCTTGTAATTTATATTTTTTATTAATAGATACATCTGGTCCATGGGGATTTTTAACATAAGCCATTAAAATTTTCATATATATTTTTAATGAAAACTTCCAATATTAATAAATAATCCCCCATATTATTATCTCTCACACCAAAAGAATCATAATAATAACCATTATATCAAAAACTATTGTGAAAAAAATACATTTATAGTTATAAAAGTGTGATGATATCTTTATTCTTCAACACCTCTATAAAATTTTGATATGTAATTTTTTTTGAAAAAAAAAATTAAAAATGTAACATACATTTATTAATTAATTAATGAAAGTTATAAAAAATATTCCATGTAGTGAAACTGGTGTCATTAATTTCATAAATACATGACAATCATGAAATTTTGTGCCAATTAACTTTAAATCCTTCAATGATGTGAAAATTTTCAAATTTTAAGAAAACATACTTGGTATTTTAATACAATACATTAAATGAAAAAAAATAATTTCAATGTTGATTAATGTGGGACATGAATTAGGTAAATATTTTATATTTTCTTTCAGAGTGGTAGAAAATCCAAATATATTTATATGGATATTAAGTCCAATATTCAATTCTATCCATCTTTTTTTTTCTTTTTATGTCTAACAACGTTCTACTAAAATAGTCCCAAATAATTTTCTCATGCAGCATAACTTAAATGTTCTGTTTTGCCTCATAAAATCTCTGATAATTTATCATGAATAGGTTGGAATGTTTCTACCATGTATTTCATTAATGACCTATAATGTCTTTACCCATATGCCACTCAACAGTACCCCGAGTCAATGGGTCAAATGGAATCGAAAAAAGCTCCCCAAACACCATAGGATGTAAAATAGTATAGAGGGTAAAGGGTGTGTCCCTAGAGATACTATTCACTCATATAAGAGTGAAACCCAATAGCACAAATCATACATATCATTAGTAGAAACCGGATAAAAATGAAAAATTGTAGGAATAGGCAGTATGACCATTGGATAAGTAACCCGCCATAGTAAAAGCCTAAAAAAATCAAACACGATATAAACATCCAAAGACATATATATACAAAATTTCTAGAATTAATCCAATTTAAAATATGATATGTAATGTTATGTGTCTACAAAAAATCCAAAAAGTTATACAGGCATTAGTACAATACATGTATCAAATACCAAAAAGAAACTATCCCAACTAGTAACATGACCCAATCTTGGTCATGTGCTCCCCTACTTTTAAGCTTGTAAAAATCAAGAATAATACTATAATATCTTTCCCAAATCCCAAACTTTATCTATATAGTCTTTCTGGGTACCCAACATTCACCTAAGATAGGGTGTGAGTAAAATCTCAGTAGGCCACCAGCAACAGTGTCTATAACAAAATTAAGGCTATGAAATACAAGATAAGAAGTGTTCAAAGAATATCACAATCATAAAAAAATGAAACAAGTTCCCATGGAATATGTGAAACAAGAAAATTGTAAATTTTTGGCCAAAAAAGGCTCCCTACAAAACATTATTCATGCTCCTATAAAATGAAATTGTAAATAAAACACAAGTAAACACCATGGATATATCCTATAAAATGTATATTATATCATCCAATTCAACATCATATAAATTTTATATCACATAAAACATGGAAAATATGTATAATATATCATGTAACATTTAACATGGATGAACTGTATAATTAGAAGTGTCAGACTCCAAGGGGTTGGATCCAAGGTCTAGTGAACCAAGGCATCCTCTTCGAGTCCCTAGAGCATCTCGATGGAAACTCGGTTAGACCTGAATTGGGTTCCAAGGATCATGTCATCATAAAATTTCCACTAAAATCCTATGAAATCCATATCCAAGAGTTAGCAAGGCCAAAGGTATCACAAGAATTAAATACCCAAGGAGCAATCACATCTATGTAATCTAATACTTCTATCATGACCCATGGTGTAGCACACCCATAACATCCTGTGGAATCATACATATTTATATTCAAATATCATTTCATACCATGAATTTATAAAACTCATATAACCATTAATATATAAATTGTTAGGAAATCCACATCATGTATAACATGTAAAAGGATTAAAACCATCTCCTAATCAATTTAACCCATTTAATTAAATTACCATTATTTCAAAAAGGCATCCTATAACTATGAAATCTCACACACATACCCCAAGGGTGGTATAACAATAAGAAAAGGTAATGGTACAACCCATAGGTGTCTTAGGTTGGGGAAATACCTCCAAATATCTCTAAGGTACTCAACAGAAACCTAAATTGGTTCCAATTCATCCAAAACATTTATTGAATTAATTATCAGGGTGCTACCAGAAAGTCCAATGCGTGAATCATTGGAAACAGGTAATGTGAAGCACTAATCCTTGTTGGAAAGAAGTAATCCACCTACCATAGGTCCTTAATAGATTTATTATCTAGTATATTCTTCTGATTCAACCAATATCAAAAGAAATTAAAGAATGTATGAATAACATGAAAATAGGGAATATTAGCTTGCACCTAAATAGCGTATCTAATACCAACTAAAATGAATAACAACACCAGATGGATGGAATACGTACCACCATGTATCCAATGTGATGAATGAATCTTGATTCCTAGTTCTGATGGAAAAATAGGATAAGAACCTATGAAATAGATTCAATGGAGAGCACTCAGCATGCGCGACTGCCAAGGGATGAAGAATGAAAAATAATTTTATATTATAAAATATTTTAGGGGAAAAGGTAATTTTGGATCATAATACTAGGATGAACAGTTTGATCACAAAGTTGGTCAAACCATGTGCTAGTCATGTTCCCTTCAATACCCTAATGGGGCTCCATGCAAGCTTAGTGAACACAGTTTGGCTAACCATGTGAAAATTGTGTATCAACACACTATAAAGGGTCTATAAAAAATCACATATCCATTCACCTCCATCATCATGGATTCCTCAAATCATGTGGGATCCTCAAGCCCACATTCTAGGCCTCACATAGTTTGTGTAACCATATATCCTATCTCGCATGGTTTCTCCTAACCATGTGGACCACCTATTTTTCAAAAAATGATTGGTTCAAGGATCTAAAAAATCTATAGAAGACCCTGATAACTCTATAAACTCAAATGGTATTCACATTAGCCCAAAAAATTATTTTACCCCCAAAAAGATCTATACAATTTATTAAAACCTAAGATCATACAATATTCCCCCCTTAAAGCAATTCTCACTCAAATTTACCTCTATTGGGTGATCAATAATTTCCTAAAAATAACTCTAGTCACTAAGAACATATGTCGGTCTCCCACTCAGTCGTGTTCTATAAACAACCATACTGCCAAAGCACCAGTACTAGAGGAACTCACCGGCCTTGTAGATCCTTCATTATCCTATCAATAATATGAATATGATACTCTTAAAAGGATGAATCTACCTGTAACTCCACCTCATTTGGCTGGAGAGTGTGAGATGGTTCTGGGTAATAGTGACACATCGGAGATACGTGGAAGACATCATGCATGGCCCGGTGCATTTGAGGTAGTTGCAATTAATAGGACACCATCCCAACTCTCAATAGAAACATAAATGTCCTGTAATATTGCAGTTAAATCGTACCCTGTATGATAATCCATTTGTGTCCCATCCTCGGTGAGATACAGAAAATTACATGGTCCCAAACCTCATACTCTAAAGATCATCGATCGCAATTATATTATGTTTTTTTGAGACTGTGCAGTATCCATCTTCTTTCTAATCAAATGGATAATCTCATGAGTCTCCAACATGACACACGATCCCAGTAAAGTTGTCTCTCTTTCCACTGACTATTACAGGGGGTGATCGACATGGCCTACCGTAAAAATCCATATAAGGTTATATCCTTATAGTCTCCTGATGTCTATTTTTCTAGATAAACTCAACATTTGGTAAATGCCTGTTCTAAGAGCACCCAAAATCTTGTATGCATGCTCTCAACATATCTTCATGAACCTGTATCATATGCTGTAATTGGACAATAGTCTAATGGTGCTATGGAATGATTTGGAGCACTGTTATACCCATTAACATCTATAAACTCTTCCAAAAACAAGACGTAATCTAGGAATCCCTATCCGAAATGATAGTACAAAGGACCCATTGTATTCATACTATCTAACAGATACAAAACATCCCAATATCATCAACACAAAAGGTCTCCCTAGTTGGTAGTAAATGAGAAACCTTAGAGATCCTATCGACAACAATCCACACAACATCACTACCTCGAGACGACCACACAAAACAAGTCACAAAATCCATCGTAACATCATCCTATTTCTATTAGGGAATATATAACTGCTATAAAATCTTGACTATTCCTTAATTTTCATCTTTCACTTTTTGATAGGAGGAACACCTTGTAATAATACCAGCTATCTCACACTTCATACCCGACCACCAGTAAAAATTACATAAGTTAAGGTACATCTTGGTAAGACTAGGATGCACTGCCCAAACTGATGCATGAAACTACCACATAATCTCCTCAAATATGTCCACCAAAACCCAAATGCAATCATGTCTTATGAGGATTTCATATTCACCTATGGTCCAATCAGGAGGTCGATCCTCACCTTCCACACTCTCCTATTGGACTAGGTCTTTTTAATCTAATAGATGCATCATCCTTACTCTATTCATAAGGGTAGATTTAATAGATAAGAATGAAAGAAAAATCAATACCATACTATCCTACACCTCCAAGAGAATCTTTTAAAATAAGGCCACAAGTTCCCACTCACTATTATCCTTCTGAACTACCTATAACAGAGTCCTCATGCTCATTGTATCAACCAGTACATATTCTTTTCCAGACATATAATAACGCTTGAAGTCAAAAAACTATTAGTACTCAAACCACCTTCACTAAATTAAATTAAACATGAAGTTTTATGGTATATGTACACCACAAAATTCTCTCCAACTAAATAGTGTCTTCATCATTGCAAAGCATGAACAAATATAGCTGACTCTACATTTTTTTGTGTGTAATTAATCTATTGTAGCCTCAACTAATGAGACTCATACACTATGACTCTATCCCCCTACATCATAACTACTCCTAGCCTGATACCTAATGTGCCACAACACATAGTGTAAATACTACGTAGGTCAGGAATAATCAATATTAGAACTAAAGTAAATCCCCCTTTCAACTCTTTAATGGTTATCTCATAGGTATCTATAAATACTACCTTCACACCCTTCTTATTCAGGACCTTCAAAGCTATTAATATGAATAATAATTTCAATATGAAACACCTTTGATATCTAGCTAGGTGATAAACATAGTGTTTTCTCAAATCCCTTATATATAATTATTTTTTATTGCATACACTATGCAACTATCGTAATCATTATTACCCTTGGGAAATCATGTAATTGATAATGAAATATCACATAGTTCCTCAAATTCTCAACATTATCCTCACTCAAATTATTTTTCCCATTAAAGATGATAGACCACTAATTATTCAATGTGTAAAAACTTATAATATTTTGTTTTCATATGTCACCATGATAAATGATCCTTTTTACAACTAAATATTTTCAAATCAACAAGTGTAAATCCAGACTCATCATGTCTCATGGAACAATTACTATCAACTAGTTACGCTAAAACACTAATAATTGAAATTTAGTATAATCAAACAATAAAATATCCTGAAAAACTCCAAAATATATCTTTAATGCGCAAATGCAGTTTTTATATTTAGAACATTAAAAATGAAGTGATTCTGTGATAAAATTTACTCCAAAATTTTGAATTGTATTAATATAATCATAATATTGTTTGTAAAATTAATAACCATTAATATAAAAACTAGACCATGTGATAACATTAACTCTTTTTCCATAAGATAAAAAATTCAATGTTATTTATATAGATTATGCAATGTTGAATTACTTCTTAAACTGTGTAAAAAATGTATTCTTATATTCATTAATAAACCACTTTTCATTTTTCTAATATTTCATAAATTTAATATAAAAATATGTTATGATATATGTTATTGAACATCACCCATATTGTTCAAAATTTATAAATGTTCATGAATCACTTCATCGCATCGAATTAACTTTTCCTTTAATCAACAAACCCCATTACCTTCACTGTAAACTATTAAATAATGATATATAGGGAGAAAAACTTACTCCAATACAAAAAAATAATCAGTATAGAACTCAATCGCATATTTTAATATATATTTTTGAATAATAGATTTGTCTAGTCTATCTAGAATTTTAACATAAGCCTTTACAATTTTCATATAGTTTTTAAGAGGATAAATCCAATGTTAATAAATAATCCCACATATTATTATCTCTCACACAAAATGAATCATCATAAGAACCATTATTTGAAAAATGATTATGAAATATACATTTATAGTTGAAAAGTATGATGATATCTTTATTATTCAACACCTTAAACAAATTTGGATTGATGATTTTTTAGAAAATAATGTTGAAAAAGTTACACATCCTGGTGACATAATTTATGAAAGGTATTGGAAATATTCTTCTCGGTTAAACTAATATAATTTATTACATCAATACAAGAAAATCATATGATTTTATGCCTATTAACATTAAATCCTTCCATTATGTGAATTTTTTACAGTTTATGAAAACATACTTGGTACTTTAATATCCTACATAAATTGAAAAAAATATCCTTTCACTATTTCTTAATCTATGATAATAAGTAGGTAAATATATAATACGTCCTTTCATAGTGGGAGAAAACTCTAAATGTATTTATATAGATATTAATTCCAATCTTATATAAAACCCATCTTTTTTCATTTATTTTTATGGAAAAAAAACATCCAATCAAACTGAAACATATTTTTCTTATCGACCTTCAAAACATAAATGTTAGGTTTTACATCATAAAATATCCAATAATTTATCTTGAATAAGATGGAATGTTTCTTGAGAGTATTTTATTTATCACTCATATTGTCCTGAACTGGATGCCACTCAATAGAGCCTCAATCCAGTGGGTCACATGGCCTCAAGCACATCTACCCAAACACCATAGGATACTGACTGGTGGGGATGTCCTAGGGTGTCTCTATGGGGAGATAGTTAACTCATGTAAGAGTGAAACAAATTAGTATAAATCATATAGATCAATATAGGATGCAAGATAATAATGAAAAATAGCTGAAACATAAACTATGACCACTGGATCAGTAACCCACCATAGTAGAAGCATAATAATAACTGAGCATGAGATAAACACACAAATATATATATATATATGTATATATGAAATTACCAGAATTGATATCATATACAAGATGACATGTAATATTATGTATATACCAAGCATCCAAAATAGGTATGCAGGAATCTGTACAATACATGTAACAAATAACAAAAAAAGAAACTATCACAACAATTATCTTGAGCCACATATTATTCCTATGCACCCCTTCTTCTATGAATGGAATAGTCAAACATCATTCTATAGGTGCATTCCCCAATCCCTACCTTCATCCATATAGTCTGTCTATGTACTCAATAGCATCCCGAGATAGGGTGTGAGATAAAATACCAATAAGAAACCACCAACAATGTCTATAAAAATCTAGGTTATGCAATACAAGCTAAATAGTGTGAAATGTATATCACAAGTATAATAGAAATGAAACAAGTTCACATAGAATACATAAAACTAGAAATGTGTAATTTTATAGCTAAAAAGGGATATCTACAGAACTCAAGTCATCCTCCTATAATAAGAAATATGTAAAGAAAACAGAAGTAAACATCATGTCCATGTCATATAAATTGTATAACATGTCAACCACAGACACATCATATAAAATTTATATCATATTAGTCATGGCCAAGACATATAATAAATCATGACACAGTTACCACAGTTGAACCTTTTATTTAGAAGTGTCAGACCCCATGGGATCAGATCTTAGGTACTATGATCAAAGGCATCCTCATTGATCCCCCAGAGCATCTTGATGGAAACTCTTTTAGGATTGAATTGGATTATAAGGATCATGTTAATAGAAAATTTTAATTAAAATCCTAATAAATATAGACCAAAGGGGTAACGAGGCCCAATGTATCCCATGGAGTCAATACCCATGGAGAAATCTCATCTAAGGAATCTAATACCACTATCAAGACCCATGTTTTAGAAAACCCACAACATCATGTCAAATCATACATACTTCAAGTCAATTATCATTTCAAATCATGAGTCTATACAACTCATATATCCATTCCCATTAAAACATTCAAACAATTCACATCTTTTCTAACATAGAAAATTATGCAAACCAACTCCTATCCAATTTATTCCACATAATTAAATTAACATTAATTCATAAAGGCCCCCTCAAACAAGGAAATCTCACACACGCATATATCCTAATGGTGGTATAAAAATAGAAAAAGTCAATGAAATGTCCCATGGGTGTCTCATCCTAGGGAAAAAACTCAAAATATCTTAATGTTTCTCAAGGAAAACCTAAGCTTATTCCAATTACTTTATAACATTTATTTAATTAATTATTAGGGAACTTCTGAAAATTCTGGTGGGTGACACAATGAAAAGTAATCATGTAAATCATAAAAACACAATGGAATAACATAAACCACCTAACATAGGTCTGTAATAGAGTGATCATCTATTATCAGCTTATGATTCAAACTAGAACATAAGAAAAATGAGGAACAAATGAATAAGCTGAAAATATGGAATATTATCCTGCACCAAAATAGTGTTTTTGATGCCAAAATAACTAATAACAACATAAGATAAATTGAATACTTACCATCATGGGTCCTACAAGATGAAAAGATCTTAATTCCGAATTTAGATGGAAGAACATGATAAAAATATATGAAATAGATTCAGTGGAGTTCTCTCAACCTGGGCCACTTCTAATGGATGAAGAATGAATTAGGATTTTAGATTACAAAAATAGGGTAAAATGGTAATTTAGACTCAAAATACTGGGTTGCATAGTTTTTCCACATTGTTGGCCAAACCATGTGCTCACCATGAACCCTTCACATAATTAATGAGAAAACTCACATTGTTATTGCAAATGACTTTCTTAACAATGAGAAACTAGTGTCTCATCACACTTTCATTGGTCTATATAAAATCACATGGGAATGTTCCTCCATCCGCATGGATTCCTCAAACCATGTGGGGTATTGAATCCCACTATACAAGCCTCGAATGGTTTGGGTAAACATACATGCAGTCCCATATGGTCTCTCATAACCATGTGACCTACATTTTTTCACAAGAGGTTGGGGTTTGAGATTCAAACAAGCCCTAAAAACCCCTAATACCCCCAATGAACACAAAGGGAATTCACTTTAATCCATAAAAAAAATTAAACCAAAAATTATCTACACCATGTAAGAAAATACTATATCATACACTATTCCCCCTATAAAAAAATTCACCATCAAATTTTCCTATCAAGGGTGGTCAATAATTACATGAAAATAAATCTAGAAATTGGCCACAGATGTTGGTCTCACATTCCCAAGTCTCATCCTTTAATCAATCATACTGCCAAAGAACTCGTACTATAGGAACTGTTCATCCTTGGAGAACCTTTTTTCTCCTATTGAAAATATGAATATGATTTTATTCAAAGGACGCATCTACTTGTAACTCCACCTCATCTACCTTCATATTTTGATATGGGTCTGGGTGATAATGGCATAGATGAGATACTTGGAATATATCCTACATGGCCCAGTACCTTTGAGCTAGCTGAAATCGATAGTTTACCGGCCTGACTCCCTCATGAATCTTGAATATCCTAACATATCATAATGATATATTACCTTTTATCCTAATTTTTTTCTTCCCCATCCATAGTGAGATGCATAAAATGACCATATCCCTAACCTCGAACCCTATAGGTCATCGAATACAATTGGATTAATATTTCTATCGATACTTTGAAGTATCCATCTACATTCTAATCAACTGGATATTCTTATAAGTCTCATTTACAAGACATGGTCTCAATAAATCTTTCTCACATGCTTCTAACTTGTACAGGGGTGATCAGTATGGCCTACCTTAAAAATCCACACTAGGTTCTATCAGTATAGTCACCATAAATATATTGTTGTAGATGAAATAAACAAGTTGTATATCCCTCTCCTAAGAGCCTCCGATAATCCATGATGCATGCTCTCAGAAAGTCCTCAATAACCTATATTGTATTATCTAATTGTACATTAGTTTGAGGGTGTTATTTTGTGCTCAGAAGCACCTATGTACCTACCACCCTCTACAGAATCTATCAGAAATGATATGTAAACCATTTTTCCCTATTTGAGATGATAGTAATATGGACCCCATGTAGTCATTATGTCATGCATATATACAAATCAACAAGATCATAAACACTGAATTCCTCACTAATTAGTATGAAATGATAAATCTTTGAGAGGCTATCAATAACAACCCATGAAACATCACTACATCGAGGTAACATCACAAAACATGTCACAAAAACATCGTGACATCAAGCCATTTCTACATGGGAATAGATAACTACAATTAAATCCTAACTTGTCATTAATGTTCCTCTTTCACCTACTGATTGGTGGAACACCTCATAAGAAATCTATTTATCACACGCATCATACTTGACTACTAGTACATATGGAAAAAGTTATAGTACATCTTGGTAACACTAGGATGCACTTCACAAAATGAGGAATGAAACGGTTACATTATCTCCTCGCGTATTTCCAATAGAACCCAAACAGAATCGTGTATTTTCAAGATTTAAACCTCACCTATGGTCCAATCGGGAAGTGTGTCCTCGCCTACCATGCTATATCATAGGATTAGGCCATGTTAATCTGATAGATTCCTAAACATTACTCTATCCAGAAGGGTATAGTTCATATCTAAAGATTAAATAAAAGTCTATCCCATAATATCCTACACCTCCATGTGAATCTCTAAAAATAATTCCATAAGTTCCCACTCACCAATTGCCTTTTTCACTACCTATAAATGATTCATCATGCTTAGTTCATCGGCTACTACATTTTCCCTTCCAGGAGTATAGGCAATCTCAATGTTGAAAGACTATTAATACTCAACACACCTTCAATACCTAAGATTAATCATGAGGATTTTGTGTTCTGTATACACCACAAAATGACCTCCATGTAAATAGTGTATCTAACAACACAAAGCATGAAAAATTATATATAACTCTAAATCATGCGTCATTTAATTCCTCTCTTATGGAATCAACTGTTGAAGATCATATTCTACAACTCTATCCCCCTACATCATAACACCTCCTAACATAATACCTGATGTGTCACAATACATAGTGTAGCTCCTACCTGGGACTATAATAATTATGATTATAACTGAATTCAATCTCCGTTTTAACTCATAAAAGAATGTCTCGTTGGTATTTTTTCATAAAAACATCAAAACCTTATTAGTCAAGACCTTAAAAGGTGATAATAGGCATGAGAAGTCCTTTATGAATCATATTTAATATCTCTCTATCCCTAATAAATTCTATAGATAAAATACATTATTGGGATGCTCCTAGGAAAATATATCATTCACCTTCTCTGGGTCAACTGATACTCCAGTCTCTAAGATAGTATGACAAAGGAAGTGAATCTGGTCCATCTATAATTGGTACTGTGTCATGTTTTCCTATATATTATTCTATTTAAGTGTTTTACAAACAACCTCAATATGTTTGTCATGGTCACATCAATTTTGAGAATACAACGATATGTCATCCTTAAAAACAAAAACATATGAATCCATAAAATGATGGAAAACTTGATTCCTCAGATCCACGAAAATGGTTGGCATGTTCGTGAGACAGGACGACAGGACCATATACATATAGACCATAACTTATATGAAAAGTTGTATGAGGTATGCATATAGGTCCAACATGTAGCTGGTGATAACCTAAACTCAAATCAATTTTCTATATCACATGAGCTTTTTTGAGATGATCAGATGGATCATCTAACCTAGAAAGGTTACCAATTATTAACCATCAACTGTTAAATATTTTTTATTCTACACAGGTCCAAAGGGTTCCATCTGGATTTTCGCAAAAAAGACCAATGAACCCCATGGAGATGTACTGGGTCGTATAAACCCCTTTGCCTCCAAATCCTCTAGCTTCCTCTAAACGTCCTTCCACTCATTAGTAAATATTATGTACGGCATAATTGATATAGGTGTAGATTCTGGAACTAGATTGATGGAGAAATTAACCTTCTCTCTTTAGATAAACTAGAAAATTATTTCCGGAAATCAAATCTGAAATGATCAACTGATGGAGGAAAATATTCCTAATGTGATCCATGATCATCCAGATGAAAACCGGATATCTTAGATATCTCCTACACATCCCATTATATTTTGTTCTATCTCGGCTCTCTTGGACATCCCATTCACCCTTTTGAATATAATCTCGACCCTCTGGGGATGTGAAGGAGACCAAATGGTCATAAAAATCAACGATGTCTTGATAAAAAACTAGAAATTCCATCCTATGTATGTTTTTAAACCCTATCACATCAAGAAGGATGAGATCATAAAAAATGTGACCCCCCCCCCCCCAATATCAAGGGGGACCTCTCTAAATAGGCACAAACTCTTCATTATGATTATTAATAGAGTATCAAGTTTCATAACTCCATTAGAAAACTGAATCACGATCCCAAGGCTCAAAATAATAAGTAGATATATGAAACTAAGTGATAAACCTATATCAAAAAGGGTATATATAAGAGTAGATGATACAAAGATCCTACCTCTCACAATAGATGGTTCAGTGACTTGCTCCTTGGGAGTAGGCTGTATAGAATATATCTGGCATGAATCATGGCCTTGTGAAACAACATCACTACTCAGAGTAGGTCCACTCATCTATCTTGGTAAAATTGGGGTATGGATGCCTTAAAAATGACCACCACCTCATCCTGATTGAATGATACTACTCCAGCTACTAGCTTGATGTAGATCTGTGAAACCAACTCCCAACCCTGGTGTCAGAGTTGACCCCCTTCAACTAACTGCTGGAGGAAAGGGCCTAAAAAAGAATTGTACACTTCCCATCCATACACAAGATCCTCACTTGAATGGGTTTCTATCATACTAGTTTTTCATATGCTCTCATATTCGACACTAATTATAGAAAACTTCACTTCCATCACTAATAGTTTGGATGGTACTCATCTAATGAGATGTCTCAAAAATGTCGCTTCATGCCACTAGAAGTCATACCAATGGGCCGATATGCTACACTGCCCTACTCCGAACCCCCATATTCTCTCAGGATCCACTTTATAATAAGTACGTGATTTAATATTTTATTGATAGTTTTCAACCCGATCACGTTGACTTGGGATTGAACGACATGTATGAGACCTTCCTCAAAGTGTCTCACCCTCAATGCCACATTAGCATGATATATCAGTGAAAAATTATGAAGATCTTAAAAAAATGATGAATACTCCATAAAATTCATAGAACCATACTCTAGACACATGAACTCACTGGCCCCATTATAACTCAGAGTCTCAGGAAAAAAATTGGACTTATGATCTAGTTTGTAAATAACTTCATACCATATCTCGTATCCTTTAAGTTTGGTTAAAAACATCCCACTAGCACTTCTATACTCCCTAAATCATGTAATTAAAGAGATTCACTCTCTTCTTTGGAGTTTTCTTAATATTCATGAATATCTATAATGTAGTCCCAATGCATATCATAGCAACTTTTGGACCACCATCCCCCAAAAAATGGTAGGATGCTACTAATAGAACAGACGCATCAGCACTTCCATAGATGATCCATGCTACAGTGCTCTTTGAAAATTCTACTTATTGCATATAAATCCATCACAGACCTATGTCGTAGTACGTATGTCCAGTAAAAATTATGGTTCCTTAGTTGGCACAACAGGAGGATCTATTGGTATACCATTCCCCACCACCTCCAAAGCATAGACCTCATCTCTCTCTTGGCGTACGACTAGAGGTTTTCATGGTGGAATTTATCTAGAAATACCAACACACCTCATAAGTTATCAAAAATAAAGTTCATATATTAAATCATAGAATAGGTCAAATACTTCATATAAATATGTCGTACCATAGAACCTATTCATAAATCTATGACTAGTAAAAAGAAATAGTCGCTAACACTACTAGAGACACTGCCTACTACCCACTCAAAATCTAGATCTAAGTCAAGTCTCTATTTCTGATTTTCAATTTCTGTTTGATTTCATGATCATTTCAAATTTCACATTTAATGGTTGATCCAAATAGTTTACCACTTCCAATCCATAAGAGACCATGCTCTCCATGAAGTAAAATATAATTCCAACATAATCAACACCATTACACCTTCCAGTATGTATAACCAATTGTCCTTTAATCAACATTCCATTGTTGACCGATTAGGGTTTCTATTTTATCCTAACCAAGATAAAACTATTTAGGTTATGGATGGAACTATAAGTACCAATGATTTTTTTTTAAAATCTCTTTCAGAAAAGATATATCACACAAGGAACATATATGGAATACCCTCACCTCATCAGGTTGTAATTAAATAGAAACCTAAATCATGTCAATAATAACATCATAGTTCATGTGCATCACCCAACATTGGAATAAAATCAATTATAACATCACAAAATCTAGATAACAATATTTTCTATTTGATGTAATTTGGATTTTTCTCAATTGTGGGATTGCTACTCCCATGAAAATATCCTTAAAAAATTCAAATTCATTATTCATATCATTTCTATTCTTTAAAAGTATTAATGATAGAAATTGAATGCTCTGATAAAACTTTGTAAGATCCGGACCCATATTCCACTAGACAATGCATTTATCTAGGGGGTCACATGGTCTCATACGCATATCCATAAACTCTAGAGGATCTTGACTTGGAGTGAGGGTCTGGGGTGTGTTTATGGGGAGACTACTCCCTCGTGTAAGAGTGTAACACTACAATATAAGTCATACAAATAAATATCATAAGAAATATAATAAAAAAAAGTAGGAATAGATATTGTGTCTAATAGACCAGTAACCCACCATAGTCAATGCACAATAACAAATAAACCTGAGAAAAACATCCAATGATAGATATATACAAAATATCTAGATTCAATCTCATATATAAGATGATATTCCATGACATGTGTCAAAAATATAGCCAAAACAGTTATACAATAATCATTAAATTTCATGTATCTAATTCCAAAATGAAACTATCCCAACTAGCATTAGGAGACTCATCTAAATCTTGGTATCCCATGATCCTAAACTTGGAAAAATCAAGCATCATACTATAGGTACATTCCTAAATCCCTACCTGTATCCATATATTTTTTTTGGGTTCTCAATGGATGCCCAAGATATGGTGTGAGATAAAATCCTATGAGGTCACCACAAATAGTATCTATAAAAAAATTGTTGTTTCATAAATGATAATAAGTGTGAAGTGTTTATCACCTGTTTAAAAAATGAATCAAATTCCCATAAGATATGTAAATAATGAAAAGTATAAGTATATAGCTAAATAAATCTCCCTGTATAAAATGGATCATGATCCTTTACCAAGGAATCCATAAAGTAAATATAAGTATACAACATGAAAATTCCATATAAAATGTATATCATATCAACCACAGCCACACATTATAACATTATTATTATATCTACCATGGTTTATCTATAATGTCATGCAAGTCACATGTACCATGACATAGCCTTATAATCAGAAGTGTCAAACCCCATGGGGCTAAATCCAACATATAGTGAACAAAGGAATCCTCTTCAAGTCCCAAGATAATCTTGATGGAAACATTATTAAACATTAATTGGGTTCCAATGGGCATTTCAAAAGACCATGTCCACTTTAATCATAAAAAATTTGGATCAAATGGGTAGAAAGTCCCATGGAATCCCACAAAATTAAGACCCAAGGATAAATCATTTCAAAGGAATTCACTACCGCTATCATGGCCCATGATGTAGCACACCCATCGCGTCCTAAGCAATCATAAATCATTCAATTAAATTATAATATCATACCATGAGTTATTCTAACTCAAAGAACCATTCACATTAAAACAATTATACCATTCACATCAATTATAACATGGAAAAGGAGGGAAATTGTCTCATAATCAGTTTATTCTGTTTAATTCATTTACAAATAATTAATAATGGCTTCATCTAATGAAAAAATATGACACACACACCTCAAGGGTGGTATAACAGTATTCAAGGAAAGGACACATCCCATGGATGACCTAGTTTGGGGAAACAACCTCCATATATATCAAAGGTACTCCATGGAAACATAAATATGTTTTAATTCATTAAAAACATTTATCCAATCAGTTATTGGGTGCCACTAGAAATTCTGTCTTGTGGAACAATGGAAACATGCATGTAAAGCACCAAATCTTGAAAGATAGGTATAGACCACCTACCATAGGTCCATAGTAGATTTCTTTTCTAGTATCAAATTCTAATTCAAATCATATCAGAATAAAAATGAATAATGGATGAAGAACCTAAAATTCAAGAATATTTTATTTCACATAAATAGAACATATAATACCAAGGAAAACGTAGAATTATATAGGATGGATTGATTAATTACCAGTAATGATCTAATGAGATGAACGTCTCTCAATTCTAAGTTCAAATGCAAGAATAGGATCCAAAGATATAAAATAGTATCAAAGGAGATGTATCAATGTGATCCACTGCCAATGGATGGAGAATTAAATATAATTTTAGGTTATACAATATTTTAGGGGTGAAATGGTTATTTACCTCCAAACATTGTGTCTCACAGTTTGGTCGCATTATTTGATAAACTATGTGCTAATTGTCTACCCTTCACATACATAAGGGGAACCTCACATAGTTTGTGCACATGGTTTTACAAACCATTTATAAACAGTGTCTCACCCCACTATGAAGGACCTAAAAAATTACACAATAATGTGCCTGGATCCACATAGTTTCTTCAGAATCTTGTAGGCACCTATGTCCCATGATCCAGGCCTCACACGGTTTGGGTAACCATGTGTCCAATACCGCATGGTTTCTCTTAACCATGTGCTCTGCCTGTTTTTTTTTTGAAAAGGATATGTTTCCGGCACCAAACAAACATCAGACACCCCTATATACTCAAATTTTATTCATATTATTCCATAAACATGCATTTAAATTGGAATAAAATTCATACATCGTAGAAAATTCAAGGAACTTACATGACTAAAACAACATTTTTTTTCAAATGTGACATTCGTGTTTTTCATCTTATCAAAACATTATTCTTTTAAAAATGGTTTTAGGGAAGAATTGTTCTCTTTAAAACTAAGAAATTCATTTTTGATCATTAATAAGGATGAAAAATTTTCAAAAATCCTTGATGTGTTATGTACACCGTCATTCTTCTATAATACAATTGATTAAATAATGTCCTTTAGTTGTAAATTGGGAATGATTTATAACCATTAACACTATATCTAGATAAATTTCTATATGTCGGTTGTTCATTTATAGTGAACATTACCATGAAACATAAAAAAAATATCCTTTATTATATGCATCAAAAATATTAACACATGATGCCCATTGAAATTTCAAATCATTAATCAATGGTGTCATATTAATATAAATATTATTTATAGAATGTTTTACTCCAGAAATAATCAGGCTCATCATAACATATTTATTTAATCATACATGTCTATGGGGAAAATTTATACCCTACTAACATAAAAATCCATGAAGTATATTGGATAGAGAGGCTTTGATATGGATTCATTCCACCTGTGCATAGTCCCATTCAAATTTTCAAAACAATATTTCCAAAATAAAGGAGCTTTTTTATCAAATTTATTATTTTTTATTGAATCAGTAAGGTGATTTTGGTTTACAGTTGGGATTAGTTCATATTTATTCTGTATTTTAATCTTTTCCCCATTTCTGTCTTCTAATAGATGCTTCAAATGAATAATTATTGGAAGATTACATATTTATTTTTCAGGAGACATAGATAATGTTCTTGACAATGAATCGTAGTTGGATTTTTAATCCATTATATATTATGACATACAACATTTGGGAAATTTTGATAAACATTCATAATCTTTCTTTATCATGACCTGCATTATCACAAGTTGTGGAAAATCATGAAAAAAAATCAATGCATTTGTTCCCATAATTATTTTAGGTAAAAACTAATAAATAATACTATGAGATGATCTCATATTACTTTTCTATCCACTTAATTAATTCAAGAATAGGGTAATTACTGTAGGATAGGATTTTGGTAGAAATTGAATCCATTTAAACTTCACAGAATATTTAATATTTCATTAATTATATATTAATTTATTATTTTTTGTTTTTTTGGTGATAGCTTTTAAACAGAACTACATATTAAGATTCTCCCTCTATAGTTTATTTTGTAATGGGGGTCTTTTCCTAGGTGACATATAATCATGTATTGAGAACTGGTATTGGGCCTAGACTAGTTTTCTTTTCTTTTTATTTTTTCTTCCTTTTAATTTTATCGTTTTCAATTTTCATTTATTACATTTGGATTCTTTAGTACACCCATATGGGATAATTCGTTAGAAATTTGATAGAGGGAAATGAAGAGAAGAGGGAGAGGGAGGAGAATTCACCTCTTAGGGAACTCATCTGATGAAAGATTAGGTGTCAAGGGGGGGGGGCAATGGTATAGATCTAGTTCAAATCTAGGGTGTTTTACACCTAGAGCTGGGAATGTTTCTACGTTTTTGGTAAAAACCCCCCAATACATTTATTTTTAAACTTTTAAATACATTTATGGGTTTTGAGTGATCCTTTGGGGGTCGATAAGTGGTCCTATTGGGAAAATTGGGGGTTTTGAGAAAATCAAAAGTGATTTTTATTTGGGATACCCATTTTCACAGTGTGTAGTTCAAAGAGAAAAGGACATCTATTCATAATTTTACTAGATTTGGGGAATAATTGGTTACAACACATGTGTGTTTAGGACACTTGGTATAGGGGAGACTCAGGGTGTCTCCAGGGGCATGACTAAACACACCATGTTAAGGAACATGTTTTTGTACGAAACACATCCAGAGCCCATGTGAGGTACATGGAAAATGGTCATTTACTATAGTTGTGGGAATGAGGCCTACTACATAGCTATAAAACTTATGTGGTGTACACATCGTGTATGAGGTGAACATGTCTTGCAATTAGCATAATTAAATTTCAAGTGGGTTATGGCACATGGCCAGGGATAACCTTTGGGGGTACAAATCATGTACCTAAAGTGCACACCATTTACTCTTCCTTGGGGTGTTTTACCTATTCTTTTCCCAAGAATAAAAAAATTATTTGTGAGTAATCCATTATAATTGTTGTTCAACAAAATCATTATTGTGTTTTCTTACATATATTTAAAGGTAATATGGAGATTTTTTTGGTTGGGGTTAATGTTTGTAGGAGGATTTATTCATATTTTGGGTTTAGAATTCTCTATCAGGTTGGGTTATGCAATACAAGAAACTATTCGGGGTCGTGAGATCATTTGTTTTCTTCTATTATAGATTCCATGTTGTTTTCTATTTGATGTTATTTCATACAGATAATGTAAGGTAGGATCATGTAGTATATTATAGGATATCCTAGATTGTACCTACATATTGGTACTGGTTTCATGAGGTTAGCTCAATTGAGTATTAGATCCTATGTTTTAGGATTATAGATGTGGGAACCTTTAGGTTGTGTTGATATTGTATAATGAAGGTTATGGATGGGTTCTATTAAGATAATGTTGAGATGGGTTTTAGGGAAACGTTTAGATTCACATTTGCAATGAGAAAGTGCCAAATGATGGGTTTTTTATGAGGATGTTGGATGAGGTTATCTTGCACTGAAATTTTCCCTGAGGTGTCACTTGTTCTAAAGATGCCTTGCATGGTTTATAGTTTTTGATGTTTTCTTAGTGACTATTGAGAACACCTTTATAGGTGTTATCATGATTTTTGATTCCCTTAAGGGCATGTTATTGATCAAGGATCAGTTGGAGGCCATTGAGGGATACTTAAGTATGTTTCTCAAGTGGGGATTGTTCAGATTTTTTATGCGAGAGAAGAACACCTCATAGGGTGTCATGCTCTCTCTACGTAATTTTATCCATTCAAGGATCATTTTACAGGCATAATCTAAGATCCAAAGTTTAATATTATAGTTCCTAGTGGTAAATTATCTTATGTTATGACCCTTGGGACCATTGGAGCCCCATGTTTTTAGCCAATATTTGATTGGTGCTACTAGTGTAATAGCTCGGTTCTTATTTTTGAGGTACGTGTTTCTTCTTTTCTAATTTCCTTAAGTGTTTTGAGAAAATAATGAAAATGGGGAAAATCCTAAATTTCAGGACTACACGCCATGTACTATTCCACACACCGTGTACATTGTCCGTGTGTGATGAGTACAAAGGGTGTGTAGCCATATCAGCGACGACAGGTGTAAAAACATACTACAGGACATGTAGTGGGTATGTACCCGCCGTGTAGTCAGTCGGTAGGAAAGTATTAAAGAAGTGGTAAAAGCCGCTAGTTGAGCAACAGTACATGTCGTGTATTCAAGAATACACATCGTGTACTCATGTCGACGGATGAACAGTGATGCGGTGGAAAGAAGCCACTGAAGGAACAGTTAAAAAATTACAATTACATGCCATGTACTTAAGAATTAAACGCTGTGTAGTTTTTTTTCACTTAAAATGGGAAGTAGCCTCCCATGTTCACAGGATTGTCTTAGAACCGGAGTAGGAGTCAGGAGAGAGGGCCTGACCTTCGAGGAGCTCCAGATCGTGTACTGGGAATCCGTTTTCTGCACCGTTGATCTCCCTAAAACCGCATGGGTGATTTTTTCCTCCTACATTCGTAGTTCGTTCCAATTATTCATCTAAGTGATGTTATTTACATTTTAATGGGGATTTCGTTCACCTCATATCTACGTCATTATTGAAAGATTTGAGGATCTTTGTCCCCTTATACCATTCAGGGGTGTTTAAGGTAGGTGGCTTAAAGATAAAATTCCATCTGATGTGCATTTTTGTGTATCGTTGAGCTACTAACCCATGGGGGTGTCATGTGGCTGAGGCCTTAGCTATTTTAAATACCTATAATTGTATAGGTATTTAAATGTGATAATAAACTGATGTTTGGGATCACTGCTTGGATCTTGGACCACCCCAGGGGTGTGTTCCTCTGTTTACCTGTTTGGCCAGGATACCCGAGGGTATTCCATGTTTATTTTGTGCCTTACTTCTTCCTTGAGAGGAATTTTGTTTGAATTTCTTGTTTATATGTTTGTAAAGGCCCGGTTACTTGTTTATGCCGAGGTTATTGTTTTACATAGCCTGAGGGAAGTGCATCTTTTAGCCTGAGGGCCACTTATTCTGTGCCTTTGGGCAATAGACTCAGTGCCTGAGGGAGACACTTTGTACGACTGAGGGAAATATCTGTTATTCTAGTGGGAAATTACCTGAGGGTTTGTTTCTGATTACCTGAGGGTAAGAGTTTAAATGTCTAGTGACACTTACTTATTACTTAGAAAATTCACTGAGGTGATTTCTTATATTAAATGGATAAAATAAATATTAAGAATTTCAATATAACTGGTAAAGTTAGTTACATTTTTGTACTACTTAGTTTATTTCATTTTACTACTGCACACCGTTGTTGCATATTTTCACATAGTTGGGCTTGAGCCTTTGGTGAGTTCCTAATTGGAATTATTTCTCACACCCTATTTGGGTCATGTTTTCGGCCCAAACAGATTACATTTCAGCAGGTGTGAATAAGTGAAAGGGTCCCTATATAGGTACTTGATTGATGCTAAGGAGTAGGGGAGCATGGGACCGGGCTTAGGCTCACGATGTGACCTACTATTTTTTTGGTTTACTCTCTATTGTACTGTACTTTATTTTTGTGTAACATGTTGTGGGTGTTTTATTAGAACTTGAGACATGTTTCATCATTATCTATATACCTGTTGGTTATCTTTTACTACAGGTGTTTATTTTAAATGTGTATGGTTTATTGCTTCTACTGTCATTGTATAATTTTTTTATTCCGCTATGCTACACTTTGAATAATGAGGGCATAGTTTCCCCACTATCAGACATGGGCCCTCACTGCTAGTCGACAGCCTCTGGCGTTTGTGTTAAATGTGCTTGAGGTCATGTGACCAATCGGGTCCGGGGCACCCGTTGAGTGTCCCTCAGAACTGGGACGTTGAAAAGTTGTATCAAAGGGGGTTCTTTTATTAGACGTACTATTTAGAGGCTTAGTCAGGGATAGGATGGAAATGGTAGTTGGTAATATGTTGTACCCAGCCGTACCTCACCTGTGTATAGGGAAAATCCATTCTACCTCATATTTTTTCAATTTTTCTGATTTTACAAATTTTACAATTGATTTGATTTACACTGATGGGTGATGCACTTGTGATTGTGCTGTTATATTTTATCTTGGGGATCTATTTTGTTTCAACCCAATGAGATGAGGGTATGTCATTTCATGCATTATTTAGGCACATTCTAGGAATCACATGCCATGCACAGTTCCATGCCATGTAGGTGCATTAGAAATTGCATATTGTTGAGATAGTTGTTGTGCTATAAAATCATGCTGTTGTGATAGTTTCTTTGATAAAATACCTACTATGTGATAGGGTATTATTGTATAAGCTTATTGATAGAATGGATGCCAAACTTTGGTTTTTGGGGAGTATGGGCCCTAATTGACCAGAATTTGGTGGACCATTGACTGTTTTTATTATAACACATATAAGATGCCGACCATTGATTCGTGGTGAGTATGGGCCCTCACAGGTCAGAATTTGGCACTTAGGTGTTGTTTTTCAGTATTTTTCTGGGTTCTGGAATAGTATATGAGCCTTACTGACCGGAAAACCGGAGATACATGCCGTGAAGTTCCTCGGTCACATGCCGTGTGTTCTTTGGTTCTGGGAAAAAAAGAAAACTTTTTGAGTACATTCCATGTACCCTCAGTACATGCTGTGTAGTCTCATCCCGTGTCGTAGACCATGTAAAGCATTGGTGAATTTTTTTTGGTTTCCTTCAGTACATGCTATTGTGAACCAGGCGCTGATCATAGAGACGAACCTGTGGGAAGCTAGTGGTGTGGTCCAGGGTAGATCAGCAATAGTTTCTGGTACTATTTCTACTAGAAATAGGAAGAGACATATTGATTTCACTCAAATTATAAGTACCATCCAAAAGGATGTTTTATCTGGTCAAGTTTGTTGCTACCAGTTTAGTCAAGAGGGGCACAAGATAACTTAGTGTCCATGAGACCTAGTGGAGTGCTGAGCTTGCGGAAAGATGGGCCATCTACGGTGCTTTTACAGCGCGTTTCCACCAGTGGCTAGTGAGAGGGGTTCTGTGCAGAATCTACGTGAGGGAGAAGAACCATTAACTTATTACCATCGGGGAACTGGAATACGTAAGGTCATGCAGGCAGGGATGGTGGTCATGGCCCTGGTAGCCAGACACTAGGATCTCAGAGGCAGCAATGCAGGACAGCTCAAGGTAGCTAGGCTGTGTTCCAGGGCCGCGGCCCTGGGCATGCATATGCAGTGCAACAGACCAAGGAGTAGGATCCCAGACCTTCTACAGTCAGAGGTACTATTCTTGTAGATTCTGTCTTATCTTTAGTACTTTTCGATATGGGTGCTACACATAGATTTATATTTGTGCACGTTGTGGAGAGCCTTGGGCTCTGTGTTTCTTCTTCTTCTATTGTTATGGCTCTAGACACTCCGTTGGGAGCTAGAACGACTAGTGTGGATTAGTGCAATGACTACCCCCTTGAGGTTGGTGGGTGTCACTTCCTTTGGGACCTCTATGTCATATAGATGACGAGCTATGATGTCATTCTCGGGATGGACTGGTTGGTTCCCTTTCAAGCCTTTGTAGAGTTCTATCGTCATAGGGTGAGTTTAACATCACGAGAGGGTGGAGAGTTTCTATAAAAAGGTGAATGGCATGTTCAGGAGAGTAGATCTGGACCAAAGCATCATGGGAGAGGTGGAATCACAGACCAAATTGCGAGTTTATATCTGGATGATCAGGGTACTTTTCAGAAGGATTTCCCCCTGGTGGTTGATCGTTTCAGGGATGTCTTCCCGGACGACTTTTCAGGTATACCTCTAGAGTGAGAGGTGGATTTCTCAATTTATCTACCTCCAAGAGTTGCACTAGTGTCCATTCCTCTTTATAGGATGGCTACACCAGAGTTTCAAGAGCTCAAGAGGCAGTTAGAGGAGTTACAGGCAAAGGGTTTCATCTGACACAGTACATTTCCTTGGGGTTCGCCAGTCCTCTTTTTGAAGAAGGCGGACGGTACCCTTAGACTCTATGTGTATTATCAAAAACTGAACCAGTTGACGGTCAAAAACCGATATCCCTTGCCGAGTATTGATGATCTTTTTTATCAACTTCAACGGGAACAAGTGTTCTCAAATATTGACGTGAGATCCGGATATCATCAGCTACGTGTGAGACCATAAGACATACCACTTACAGCATTTCAGAGTAGATATGGTCTATACGAGTACTTGGTTAAGCCGTTCAGACTCATGAACACGCTAGCAGTTTTCATGGCTCTGATGAATCATTTGTTTCATCCTTACCTAGATTCTTTCGTGGTAGTATTCATCGACGATATCTTGGTGTACTCTCACACTGTACACAACCATGCCACCCATCTTGAGATCATATTGAGTGCAATGAGAGAGAATAATCTATATGCTAAGATCTCAAAGTGCCACTTTTGGATGGACCATATTCATTTCCTAGGTCATATCATCTTAGAGGTAGGAGTTTCAGTAGACCAAGAGAAGGTGAGAGTAGTAGTTTCCTTGGAGCAACCTAAGAACGTGTTTGAGATACGAAGTTTCTTGGGGATGGATGGTTACTACAGACACTTCATACATGAAATCTACCACATAGAAGCACCATTGATGCGTTTGACTAAGAAGCGTGTAAAGTTCGTTTGGTCAGAAGCTTTTGAGACAGCCTTTCAGGACCTGAAAGGATGGTTGACATCAGCACCAGTCCTGATAATCCCAGAGTAGGGAAAGAGCTATAAATTTTTATGTGATGCATCAGGTATTGGGCTGGGAGCAGTGTTGATGTAGGGCGATCGAGTTTTTGTGTACTGTTCTTGGCAGTTGAGGCCGCATGAGAGGAATTACCAGACGCTTGATCTCGAGTTGGCTGCAGTTGTTCATGTGTTGCGCTATTGGAGACATAATCTCTTGGGAGAGCATTTTTTGGTTTTCACTGACCATAAAAGAATCTTGTATATCTTTACTCAGGGTGACTTGAACACGAGACAGAGAAGGTGGGTCGAATACCTTCATTCCTTCGATTTTGAGCTTTCATATACACCTGGTAAAGGTAATGTAGTAGCTGATTCACTGAGCAGGAAGACTCATATACAGGCTGTGCATGAGGCCAGTGATGAGTGGCAGCTTATGGCTTTGTTCTCTGAGATGCATCTGGAGGTTCATGATAGTCTGGGGAAGACCTATATTTATTCTTTAGTTGTGAATTATACCTCCTGGATAGAGTGAGGATGAGACATCTATCTGATTCGGAAGGCCTAGTTCTACAGGATTCGGTGGCAAGTGAGGACCCTCCTCCTAGTTGGACAATAGGCGATGATGAAATTATGCATTTCCATGGACGAGTGTGGGTTCCATGGGATATACGCGAGGAGATGATGCGGGAGTTTCATGATTCAACTTGGGCAGTTCATCCCAGGGTTACCAAGATGTACTGAGACTTGAGACGTCAGTACTAGTGGCTGGTATGAAGAGAGAGATAGCTGGTTTTGTTACGAGATGTTCCACCTGTTAGCAGGTGAAGGTAGAGCATCAGAGGCCAGCCAGACTGTTACAGCAGTTACCCATCCCGGAGTGGAAATGGGATTCTTCCACGATGGATTTCATGACTGGGTTTCCAAGGTCACCTCGAGGTAATGATGTCATGTGGGTTGTTGTGGACAGACTCACGAATGTAGCTCACTTTTTTCCGATCAAGGAGACCTTCAGAGTTGACGAGCTCAGGAAGTTGTATATCTGAGAGATCTTACATCTTCATGGGGTTCCTTGTTCTATCGTTTCAGATAGGGATGCTCAATTTACATATAGTTTCTGGAAAAGTTTTCAGAGGGCACTGGTTACACAGGTGCTTCTGAGCACAGCTTATCACCCTCAGACTGATGGCCATTCAGATCATACGATATCGGTGCTTGAGGACATGTTGTGTGCATGCATCATAGACTTTGGGGTCTCTTAGGAGAAGCATATACCCCTATTATATTTTTCCTACAATAATAGTTTTTAGGAAACAATTGAGATGGAACCATATGAGTCTTTATATGGTACGCCATGTCGATCACCTTTTTGTTGTTTAGAGGTAGGTGAGGCAGCTTTACTGGAACCACAACTCATGCAGGAGACTTCTAAGTAGGTCCAGTTGATTCAGAAGAAGATGGCTACCACATAGTACCATTAGAAATCTTATGTTGATTGTCGCAGATGACCCTTGGAGTTTGTGGTCAGGGATCAGGTTTTCTTACGTGTTTCGCTGAGGTTGGGACACATGCCAATTAGGAGACAGGGTAAAATTTCACCGAGGTATGTGGGGCCATTTGAGATTATGGAGAGAGTCAGGCAAGTTGCCTATCGATTGTAGTTACAATAGAGGTACCAGACCTTACACAATGTCTTCCATGTATCTCAGTTGCCCTGCTATCATTCGGACCTGTCTCACATATTTCAGCCTGAGGAGGTTGAGCTTGAGGTAGATGCGTCCTTTGAGGAGCATCCTATTCGTATCGTGGATAGGAGCTTGAAGGTTCTCTGAGGCCAGTCAGATCCTCTCATACAGGTGATATTGCAGCATGGACGAGTGTAGGACAAAACCTGGGAGCGAGAGACTGACATACGTGCTCAGTGGCTAGATCTATTCAGAGATTTATCTTCTCCACCCTTGGAAGGGAAATTCATGGACTATTTACTGTAAGGGGGGATGTTTGTAAGAACCTGGTTCTTATTTTTGAGGTAAAAATTTATTATTTTCTCTTTTCCTTAAGTGTTTTTGAGAAAATAAGGAAAATGGGGGGAAACCCTAAATTTCAGGACTACACACTGTGTACTAATCCACAGGCCGTGTACTTTGGCTGTGTGGGATGAGTACACAGGGAGTGTAGCCATGTTGTCGACGATGGGTGTAAAAACCAACTACATGCCGTGTATTGGGTATGTACATGATGTGTAGTCAGTCGGTAGGAAAATAGTAAGGCAGTGGTAGTAGCTGCCAGCTGAGCAACATTACATGCCATGTATTTAGGAATACATGTCGTGTACTCATGTTGATGAATGAACAGTGCTGCGGTGGAAAGAAGCCGCAGAAGGAACAATTAAAAATGAAAAGTACACGTCGTGTACTTAAGAAGTAAACGCCATGTTTTTTTTCACGTAAAATTGGCAGTAGACTCTACTATTCACAATATTGGCTTAGAACCGAAGGAGGAGTCGGGAGAGAGGGTCAAACCTTTGAGGAGCTCCAGATCGAGTGCAGGGAATCCATTTTCTACACCGTGGATCTCCCTGAAACCGCACGGGTGAGTTCTTCCTCCTCCTTTTGCAGGTCTTGCCAATTATTAATCTAAGGGAAGTTATTTAAGATTGAACGGGGATTTCTTTCACCTCAGATCTACATTGTTCTTGGATGATTAGAGGATCATCGTTCTATTATATCGTTCAAGGGCGTATAAGGTAGGTGGCTTAGTGTTTAAATTCGAATAGTTGTGCATTTTTGTGTATCTTTGAGCTAAGAATCCATGTTGGGGTGTCTTTTAGATGAGGCCTTAGCTATTTTAAATACCAAGAATTGTATAGGTAAATAAATGTGATAATAACATGCTGTTTGGGATCACTACATGGATCCAGGACCACCCTAGGGGTGTGTTCCTCTGTTTAGCTGTTTGGCCAGGATACCCGAGGGTATGCCATGATTATTTTGCACATTACTTCCCATGAGTGGAATTGTATGTGAATTGCTTTTTTATATGTTGGGCAAGGCCCGGTTACTTGTTTAGCCCGAGGGAACTGTTTTACTTAGCCTAAGGGCAGTGCATCTTTTAGCCTGAGGGCAACTTATTTTGTGCATGTGGGCTATAGACTTTGTGCCTGAGGGCGACACTTTATATGCCTAAGGGAAATATCAATTATGCCTATGAGAAATTACCTGAGGTTTTGTTTCCGATTACCCGAGGGTAAGAGTTTACATGTCTGGTGACACTGAAATATTACTTACAACATTCACCAAGGTGATGTTTTATATTAAATGGATAAAATGAATATTAAGAATGGAAATATAACTGGTTAAGTTTGTTACTTTTGAGTACTTCTTAGTTTATTGCATTTATCTACTGCACACCGTTGTTGTATATTTTCACACAGTTGGGCACGAGCCTTTGTTGGTTGCCTACTAGGATTTATTTCTCACACCCTATTTTGGTCATGTTTTCGTCCCAAACATATTATATTTCTATAGGTGTAGATAAGGTAAAGGGTCCCTATACAGGTACCTGATTGCTATTGAGGAGTAAGGGAGCATGGGACTGGGCTTTGTCTCGCGATGCGACTGACTATTTTGTGTTGTTTTTCTGTACTCTATATTGTTATGTACTTTATTATTGTGTAACATGTTCTGGATATTTTCTTAGAACTTGAGACATGTTGCATCATTATCTATATAACTGTTGGTTATCTTTTACTGAAGTTGATTATTTTAAAAGTGTATGGTTTATTGCTTCCATTATTGTTGTATACTTTTTATTTTATTCTGTTGTGCTACACTTTGACAAATGAGGTAATATTTTCCCAACTATTAGACCTGGGCCCTCACTGCAAGTCGGCAGCCTCTGGTGTTTGGGGAAATGCGCTTGAGGACATGTGACCAACCGGGTTCAGGGCACCCTTTGATTGGCATTCATAACCGAGACGTTATAACTAGTTTATCTTTTTGGATGATGGTTTTGAGATTTAGATCTACCCACATCCTAGATAGCCATTATATGTGATTTTATCAGGGATTATTGTTCATAATTTTGGATGGTGGGTTCAAGAGAATGATGAACCCATGTTTCGGTAGAATTTAGATGATATGTTTGATTAGTATTTCATCTTGACTTGGTTTGGGGAGGAGACACGTGGGATGCAACACCCCAAGCTTCTACGGTACGCTTCTCTTTGAATAATGCAACAGCGTGTGTTGTACGCAACAACGAGTTCTAACACACCACAACCAATCAAACTAGCCATTATGAATAGTAATACCCACTTTTTGAAATTTATAAATTTTATTTTTCAAAATGGACTTCATTTTTTTATTTGGAATATTGAAATTAGCCTTGGGTGAATATTTGTTATTTTTCTGAAAAACTTTATTTTTTGATGAATAGTGAAACCACTTAGTGGTAGTTACAAAACTGAATTTTTCATAAAACATAATTTTTACCGCTTCTATGAATGGAATTTCAAATATCCTAGAGACACGGTTAATATCAAGGAGTAAAATGTGGTTCAATGAGATGAAAATTATTTTTGGTGAATAATAACCTTTTACTTTTATTTACCACGGTTAAAAGTAAATTGGATAATTAAGGGTACAAATGATATTAACATTACTCTGACACATGTCCTAATTCTATTGGATAAGATTAATTCGACTAGAAAAACCTTAGGAATAAAATATGAACCTTTTTGGTCCACATGGATTAGATTAGGACATTTATTATTATTTAATTCAAAGAAGAGTTAAAAGAGTTAAAATCAATGTTTATTTACTAAAACATTTTTAATATAGGGATACACATAATATAAATTCGATTATAAATATTCAATAGAAATATAAAATGATTTCATACATAATGATATTTTATTTATAATTTTTAGACATTAAATAATTTAATTTATTTATGACGCAATGATGATATAGTAATTACCATAATAGTGAAAAATTAAAATAATTGATATTATAAATACCCAAATAAATATAATTTCAGACTTTTTATTAATTAAAATAATTTTATAGGTTAATATGACATGTTAGTATTGATATAATTAACTTAGTACTAAGTAATCATTCTGTTATAAGTTTCACAAAAATCAATTTTCCAAATCGTGTCAAAATTGTCAAAAAAGAATTTTTAAAACAAATATTATATTATTAATTGATATTAAATTCCTAAAAATCTAATGTTCGGCCAAGAGACTTATATAATGATAGGTGTATCATTAATGGGCCACTTAGGGGTCGATTAGAGGTATATTGTATGTTTATTAACTATGTAATATAAAAATACAAAGTGAAATGGTAAGTGTCAAACTAATTAACTAAGAGTTAAAACTAAAAGATAAGGTTAATATAATGACCCAATCCTGTCTAAATTCTATTGATTGAGTGGTTTTAGACCCATAACCACCTTAAACTTTAAATAATCCACTTTGTATCCATTAGAAACCGAATATGAATTTATTATAAAATAATATTTCTAGCTTTTCCAAAGGTGCCCCTCACCCCTCTTATAAAAGAGAACTCCCCCTTCTCGCAAATTCACACATTAAAAGCCTTTTGGATCGGCCAACACCTACCCTAATACTCTATAAAATTCCATCACTTCAACCTAGAGGCCTTATTCTGAACATAAAGCCAACCTATGGTTCACTTTTGATCAAATCAAAAAGAAGAACCCGAAGAAGAGGTAATGTTTTCACCACCCTCTTTTAAGTTCCTTTCTTCTTCAACTTCTTCATTCTTTGTTATTCCCATTCTAAAATAATTACTCCAGTATATTATATATACTGTGATTTTATTATAAATATGGTACAGCCATATTCAGTATTCTATCCATCCTTTGAATGACATGTCACCATACATGCTTACGTTTGGCTTACCGTCTCCACGTCATGGTGTAATTGTGATTCAATAAATTATTATTTGGATGGGTATAAAAATGATGTTTAATTCATGTAAATAATAAATATAACATGATAATGATTCTGTATATATGATATACTATCCAATTATATATTATTTTAATATCAAAAGAATGATATTGTCGCTCGTGCGTACGTACGGACTACTCTCTCCATGAACGCGATGAGATTCATTCTCCATCATATCCATTCAAGTATAATTCTCATTTGATGATTAAAAATAATGTTTAAGGACTTGATATAATTATGGATATGACTAAGGTACAACCTATCCATAAACAACATGACTTATGTAACAAAACATATGAAAGAAAACGAGTAAGTTAACACCCGAAACAATGATAATACTAAGATATTATTAACAAATCAATGTTAAAAGATCATATATGATATCATATTAATGTATATGATTCTTGTAAAATTTAATAACAATTATTTTACCATTATACAGGAGGTAAACCTACCCTCAACCAAGGAAAGGTACAAGGTAAGGGGTTTTCTTCTCACTCCTTATTCCCATGAGATTAATGCCATATTGCCACTATTATCTTTTGTGTAGTGTATATACTTACCATAATTGTATTCTTTGTGTAATACACTTTAATTTATGTGTATTTACATATTCATTATATGATACCTCTTTCAATGGTTGTATGTTTAGTAAGTTACCAAATTGGTAAGGGTTTATTTCGCAATCTCTTCATTATCCGAGGTTGTTTATACGTAATAATCTACTGGGAATTTCTTTATCATACAAATCCATGATTCTTTAAAATGTATTTAAAAAAAATTTTACAATTGAAAAAAATATGGGTTAAAGTAATTTTTACCCTTTTTTGACTTTTTATAAGTGGTTTATAAAGGAATATTTCTGTCGTTTTCCAAATAAGGTGCTTTTTAACCTTTTTGACAGAATTAAGGTAAGAATGATTTTTTAACTTATACGGTGGGTGCGGCTATTTTCCACCGTTATAAAATTTTCGAAGATTCCCTTAAAATCATATAATAAAATTTTCAAAGTAAATGTTTTATTTTATAATTATGTGACTTTTAAATTATTTCAAAAAAATAGATATTTCTCTCAAATGGTTTTGATTTCATCTATGTCAACATCCTTTGATGGATTTTAAGTTTATTTGAAGTTGATTTATTATGAAACAAAACATCAATATTGTATTGAAGTTTTTGTGATATGTTCGACTGTGGGTGTGTTATTTTTATACCATTCATGGTTTATGGAGAAATTATTGACAAATCGTATGCTAGTTTTAATACGAATTTTTATGATATGTTTAAACCTATTCATATGAGGAATGCATTGGACTTAATAAGTTAGGGGTGGAGCCTGCTATAACTCCTCGATGCATCGGTAGGTCTCATGAGACAAACTAGTGTCTTGGCACAAGGCCTTGAAAAAATCTTATTTGTAGTCTTGGCACGAGGCCTTGGCTATGTGGTTATGATAGTCTGGCATTATTCATTCCATCATTATGAAAGTGGTTCTTGATATTTCATGTGATTATTCGATTAGTATAATATCCATGTGAATAAGTAAAGGTAATTATTTCATTTTATTTTTTCCATACTATTTTGAAGTTCAAGTTTAAAAAGCTTTTGTTTAAGTTATACATTGCCTTAAATGTTTATTTTTATTTATGAAATTTTCTTCTATATTGTTATCCTTACTAGGCATTTGAGCTCACCCCTTTTTCTATGTTTTATTTTTCCCAGGATGTGAAGAAGTAATTTATGAATGATCGGCAGGGATAGTATGAGGGGATAAGAGTGTGGACTATGGAGACTATATTGTTTTCGTTTTCATTTTATGTTGTACTGTAAACTTTATGAATGTATCTAGTTATTCCAAGGCTACTAAACTAATTGGTCTTTCGAGACTTGATCTTTCTTGTGATCATTCCAATGTTATGTAATAATGCACTGACTCTGGGTATCTAGGGTCGGGGCTATACAGTTGGTATCAGAGGGATTTTAGTAAAACCATGGAATCTAGATTTAGATAAACTCAGATTAGATCACATAGATTTAATATGGACTTTGAGGATTATTATAGAAGAACATCCTAGAATTTTGGTATTGTAGAAATTTTGTGAGCTTTCCAAGAAATACATCCCTGTCTCGATACGAGCGGGTAGAGGCGGATCTGGAATAGATGTACCTAGGGGTAAAACCTGAAAACACCGCTTTGAGCTAGACTCAAACGGGAACCGGTGCATGACAACGGTCCTTGTTGCACTCTTGGTTACGACACTCCTGGGGAATATGCTTCGGATAACTCTCATTTTCTTTAAAATTCATTATGAAGGGTTTATGAGTATACACTTCCTCAAAGAAAACATTTTTATGATTATGGATTTTATCCATGAATAGTTCAATTTATGTTTAGTGTTTTATAAGTATGGAATTATGTATTTTGATTCATAAACTGATCTAGTTTAGGCCATTATTTAGAAATGGAACCTAGTGGAAGAAATGGAAACTGTATCAATGCATGAACACTATGTAGGGATTGACCTCTTGCTCAAGATAATTATAGTGGTGCAGGTGATGCAACTGGTGCTGATCAACTAATCACTATTCTGGGATAACTCACTCTGGTTATGAATAATAACCTTACCCGTATGGAGCACCCTGATCCACAGCATGGAGGATCAATATTAGATCGCTTCATGAGGAAAAAACCACCAACATTCAATGGGAGTACAAATCCATTGGTAGCTGAGTAATGGATAAGTACCCTAGAGAAAATATTTCAGGCTTTGGGAAGTAGTGAAAGGGAAAAAGTTATCATGGCAGTTAACTGCCTCACTGGAGATGCTAATCAATGGTGGTCATTGATTCAAAACATGAAGGAAGATGATGAAGTGTCAAATATTTAATGGAGGTAGTTCAAAGTTATGTTTTTAGAAAAATACTTTCCTTGTGACCATCGAGCAGATATAGAAAGGCAATTTCTGAGTCTGAGATAAAAGGAGGATGAGAATGTCGCAAAGTATGAGGCTAACTTTACAAGGATAGCAAGGTATGCTGGAGATTATATACGTCACCCAATAAGTAAGATTAATCATTTATTTGATGGGTTAGAACCATTTCTCTGTTGAGCATTATTCTCACAATCCTTCTCATCATACGAAGACATTGTCCCATGTGCTATCAAGGCATAAATTAAATTCTCTAAGTCTTATGACTTTAACGAAAAGCAAGAGAAGAATAGATCTACTGATCAATCTGGGAATGGAAATAAAGGGAAGAAGGGAAAATTTGAATATCCAACCTACAGTAAATGCGGGAAGAAACACCATGTTACTTGCTTAAAAGGAATGTGAGTCTGTTACAAGTGTGGTAAAAAAGGCCATCAAGCTTGTGATTGCATGGGGATGAAGGAAGCTACTGATGCCCAATGATACAATTGTAGGGAAATGGGACATTATGAAAATGAATTTTTTAAGCGTCAGGGGAAATTAACTCAGAAAAGGACTATGGATCAAGGCCCAGCTTATGCTATCACTACTGCTGAGGTAGAAGCTCCGAAGGATGTCGTGGCAGGTAATTTAATGGTTTCCTCAAGTTTATCAAATGCATTATTTGATTCTGGATCATCACATTTTTTCATATCTTCCCATTTTTCTATGAAAATTAGATATTTCGAATTTGATTTAACAAGGGAGTTGTCAGTTAAAACTCCTAAGGGAAGTATCATTGCAACAAATTTTTGTTATTCAGTCCCCATTAGAGCACATAAATGTTCTTTATCTGCTGATCTCATCGTCATACCTATTATTGGGTTTGATATAATCCTTGGTATGGATTGGATTTTGGACCATGATGTGAAGATTTATTGTAATAAGAAGGAGGTTACGATTTTTGATGATGATGATAAGGAGCACCTTATCTTTAGAGCAGAATCGTCACTATCTAATTCTTATCTAGATCCACCCCAGTAGCTCAACTAAATTAAATTATTGGGGAGGAAGAGAATGAAATTACAGTGGGTGAGGAAAGGAATGTTCAAATAGAGGATGTACCTATTGTGAAAGAATATGTAGATGTGTTTCCGAAAGATTTAACTGGACATCCACCAAAATGAGAAGTTGAGTTTTCCATTGATTTAATTCTTGGATCAAGGCCTATATCGAAGACCCCTTATAGAATGGACACTGTTGAATTAGTTGAACTAAAGAAACAACTAGAGGAATTGAGTAATAAGGGATTTATTCGTCCTAGTGTTTCTCCATGGGGATCCCCTATTCTTTTTGTTAAAAAGAAAGATGGATCTATGAGGTTATGTATCGGCTATAGGGAGATAAATGCTATAACAATAAAGAACAAGTATCCCCTACCTCGCATTGATTATTTATTTGACCAACTTCATGGAGCTCAATACTTTTCAAAGATTGACCTTCATTATGGATACCATCAGTTGTGTGTGGAGAATGAAGACATTCCGAAGACAGCATTTCGAACTAGGTACGTGCATTACGAGTTTATAGTAATGCCTTTTGGATTGACTAATGAACCCTCTGTATTCATGGATCTGATGAATAGAGTTTTCAAGGAATATCTCGATGTAATTGTGGGGGTATTTATTGATGATATCTTGGTATACTCCAAATTTTACGAAGATAATGAAAATCACTTGCGCATTATCCTGAAGACTCTGAGAAGACATGAATTATATGGGAAGTTTAGCAAGTGTAAATTCTAGCATCAGAAGATTTCTTTTCTTGGCCATATTATCTCTAAATATGGAATCTCTGTTGATCCTTCTAAGACCAAGGAAATCCAAGAATGGCCTGCACCGTTGAGTGTAACCGAGGTACGTATTTTTATTGGTTTAGTAGGTTATTAATGACGTTTCGTCCAGAATTTTGTATGGTTGGATAACCCATTAACAAAGGTCACACGTAAAGGGGTTAAATTTGTTTGGACAAAAGTGTGTGAAGAATGTTTCAAATAACTGAAGAGAAGATTAGTCAATGCTCCTATATTGACTCTACCATCATGGAATGATGGGTTCTTTATTTATAGTGATGCATCAAAGAAAGGACATGGTTGTGTCCTTATGTAGAATGATAGGGTTATTGCCTATGCGTCACGACAGTTGAAAATTCATGAGCAAAAATATCCTAATCATGATCTTGAGATAGCAGTTGTGATCTTTGCTTTGAAGATATGGAGGCACTACCTCTATGGTGAAAAATATGAGATTTATACTGATCACAAGAGTTTGATATATATTTTCTCACAAAAAGAACTCAACATGAGGCAAAGGAGATGGCTTGAATTACTCAAGGATTATGATTGTATTATGCACTACCACTCGGGGAAGGAAAATAAGGTGGAAACTACTTTGAGTATAAAAGATCATGGTGTTTTGAACAATATGAGAATTGAAAGGGATCTAATTTTCATGGATCTAGTGAATATGGACAAGGCAATAACCATGGAAGGTGAAACATCAGTGATTTTTCAAATAGTTCCCAAACCATCTTTACTAGAAAAGATTAAGAGTTCTCAGACCGATGATGAAGAATTTCAAAAGAAGATTAAAGCTGTGAATGATGGGAGATTGAGAGACTTTGTGTATGATGAAGGAATTTTGAAATTCAAGAAGATAATTTGTGTTCCCGATATACCTGATCTAAAAAGAGAATTGCTGGATGATGCTCATAGTTCCAATTTCTCTATACACCCCAGGAGCACCAAAATGTATAGATATTTGAAGGAACATTTTTGGTGGGACAACATGAAGAGGAGATTGCTAATTTTGTGTCAATATGTATGGTTTATCAACAAGTTAAAGATGGAAGGAAACAGCCTGATGGAGAATTGCAACCACTTCCCATACCTCAGTAGAAATGGGATAATATCACGATGGACTTTGTCATGGGACTACCAAAGACTCCTAGAAGGAACGATGCAATATGTGTTATTTTTGATCGTCTTACCAAGTCAGCACATTTTCTTTCTATAAGGGAAGATTTAACACTTGAATGTCTAGAAAGGCTATATATTAATGAATTGGTGAGACTTCATGGAGTACCCCTATCGACTGTTTCTAATTGTGATCCCTGTTTTACTTCAAGATTCTGGAAAAGTCTTCAGAAAGACTTTGATACTGAACTTCATTTGAGCACTGCCTACCACCCTCAAATAGATGGGCAATCAGAATAAACTATTCAAACCTTAGAAGACATGTTGAGATCCTGCTCACATGAATTTCAGGGTATGTGGGACCAATATTTACCTCTGGTAGAATTTTCTTATAACAATAGCTTCCATTCGAGTATTCAGATGGCACCATATGAAGCGTTATACGGAAAGAGATGTCGCACACCAACCTATTGGGATGATGTTGGCGAAAGAAAACATATAGGCCCAGAACTGGTGGAGGAAACGATGGAAAAGGTGAAGGTAATCCAAAACCATATCAAAGCAGCTCAAAGTAGGCAGAAGATCTATGCCAATAATCGAAGGAAGGATATGGAATTTCAAGTCAGTGATCATGTTTTCCAGAAGGTATCTTCATGGAAGGGAGTCATACGTTTTGGTAAGAAAGGTAAATTGAGTCCCACGTACATCGAACCTTTCGAAATTCTAGAACAAATTGGGGATGTAGCTTACCGATTGGCAATGCCGCCAAGTCTCTCCAAAGTTCATGATGTGTTCCACATATCTCTGTTGAGGAAATACATGCATGACTCAACGCATGTACTCACCTATGAAGAATTAGAACTGGAACCTGATGTGTCTTATTACGAAGAGCCCATCAAGATTCTTGATATGAGAGAACAAGTACTGAGGAACCAGACAACTCCTCTGGTAAAAGTATTGTGGAGAAACCATAAGATGGAAGAGGCAATATGGGAACCCGAGTAACTTATGTCGAAGAACCACCCGAGTCTTTTCATGCGGTAGTATTCTAAAACTTTCGTGGATGAAATTATTTGAAGCAGGGGAGAATGTAACACCCCAAGCTTCTACGGTATTCTTCTCTTTGAATAATGCAATAGCATGTGTTGTACGCAACATCGAGTTCTAACACACCACAACCAATCAAACTAGCCGTTGTGAATAGTAATACCCACTTTTTGAAATTTATAAATTTTATTTTTCTAAATGGACTTCATTTTTGGATTCGGAATATCGAAATTTTCCTAGGGTGAATTTGTGATATTTTTCTGAAAAACATAATTTTTTTGATGAATAGTGAAACCACTAAGTGGTACTTAAAAAACTGAATTTTTCATAAAACTAAATTTTACCGCTTCTGCGATTGGAATTTCGAAAATCCGAGAGACACAGTTAATATCAAGGAGTAAAATGTGGTTCAATGAGAGGAAAATTATATTTGGTGAATAGTAACTTTTTAATTTTATTACCACGGGTAAAATTAAATAGGATAATTTGGTGTAAAAATGATATTAATATTACCCTGACACATGTCTTAATTCTATTGGATAAACTTAATTCGACCAAAAAATACAGTAGGAATAAAATATGAACCTCTTTGGTCCACTTGGATTAGATTATGATATTTATTATTATTTAATTCAAAGAAGAGTTAAAAGAGTTAAAATCAAAGTTTATTTAATAAAGAATTTTTAATATAGGGTTACACATAAGATAAATTCGATTATAAATATTAATTATAAAGCTAAAATGATTTCCTACATAATTATATTTTACTTATTATTTTTAGACATTAAATAATTTAACTTATTTATGACACAATGATGATGCAGTAACTACCATAATAGTGAAAAATTAAAATAATTGATATTATAAATACCCAAATAAATATAATTTGAGATATTTTATAAATTACACTTATTTTATGGGTTAATATAACATGTTATGATTTATTTAATTAACTTAGTTAGAAGTAATCATTCTGTTATGATTTTCACAAAAATCAATTTTCCAAATATTGTCAAAATTGACAAAAAATAGTTTTTAAAACAAATATTATATTATTAATTGATATTCAATTCCTAAAAATATAAGGTTCGTACAAAAGAATTATATAATTATATGTGTATCATTAATGGACCACTTGGGGGTCTCTTGGAGGTATATATTAAGTTTATTAACTATATGATATAAAAATACAAAGTGACATGGTAACTGTCAAACTAATTAACTATGAGTTAAAACTAAAAGATAAGGTTAATATAATGACCCAAACCTGTCTAAATTCTATTGGTTGAGTGGTTTTCGAACCATCCCCACCTTAAACTTTAATTAATCTACTTTATAGCCATTAGAAACTGAATATGGATTTGTTATAAAATAATATTTTTAGCTTTTCCAATGGTGCCCCTCACCCCTCTTATAAAAGGGCACTCTCCATTCTCACTAATTCACACATTCAAAGCCTTTTGGCTCGGCCATCCCATGCCCAAATACTCTCTCAACATCCCTCACTTCAACCTAGAGGCCTTATTTTGATCATAAAGCCAACCTAAGGTGCCCTTTTGATCAAATCAAAAGGAAGGACCCGAAGAAGAGATAATGTTTTCACCACCCTCTTTCAAGTTCCTTTCTTCTTCAACTTCTTATTTCTTTGTTATTCACATTCTAAAATAATAACTCCAGTATATTATATATACTTTTATGTTATTATAAATATGGTACAACCATATTAATTATTCTATCCATTCATTGAATAACATGTCACCATACGTGCATACGTACGGATTACCGTCTCCACGTCGTGGGGTAATTGTTATTCAATAAATTATTATTTGGATGGGAATAATAATGATGTGTAATTAATGTAACTAATAAATATAAAATGATAATTATTCTGTATATATGATATACTATCAAATTATATATTATTTTAATGTCAAAAGAATGATATTGTCGCTCGTGCGTACGTACGGACTACCGTCTCCACGAACGCGATGAGATTCATTCTCCATCGTATCCATTCAAGTATAATTCTCATTTGATGATTAAAAATAATGTTTAAGGACTTGATAAAATTCTGGATATTAAAACGATACAACCTATCCATAAAAAAGATGACTTATGAAACAAAACATATAAAAGAAAACGAGTAAGTTAACACCCGAAACAATGATAATACTAAGATATTATTAGCAAATATATGTTAAAAGATCATATATGATATCATATTAATGTATATGTTTCTTGTATAATTTAATAAAAATTATTTCACCATTATACATGAGTTTAACCTACCCTCAACCAAGGAAAAGTATAAGGTAAGGGGATTTCATCTCACTCTTTATTCCCGTGAGATTCATGCCATATTGCCACTATAATCTTATGTGTGGTGTATGTACTTCCCATAATTGTATTCTTTGTGTAACACACTTTAATTTATGTGTATTTACATATTCATTGTATGATCCCTCTTTCAAGGGGTGTATGTTTCATAAGTTACCAAATTGGTAAGGGTTTATTTCGCAATCTCTTCATTATCTGATGTTGTTTATACGTAATAATCTACTGGGAATTTCATTATCATCCACATCCATGTTTCATAAAAATGTATTTCAAAACATGTTTAATATTTACAAAAATATGGGTTGAAGTCATTTATACCCTTGTTTTACTTTTTATAAGAGGTATATAAAGGAATCTTTCTGTTGTTTTCCAAATAAGGTGCTTTTTAACCTTTTCGGCGGAATTAAGGTAAGAATGTTTTTTAACATATATGGCGGGTGCGGCTATTTTCCACCGTTATAAAATCTTCTAAGCTTCCCTTAAATGCTTATAAGAAAATTTCCAAAGTAAATGTTTTATTTTATAGTCATGTGAATTTTAAATAATTTCAATAAAAGGTTATATCTCTCAAATGGTTTTCATTTCATCTTTATCAACATCCATTGATGGGTTTTCAGCTTATTTGAAGTTGATTTAATATGAAACAAAACTTCTATATTGTATTGAATTTTTTATGATATGTTTGACTGTGGATGTGTTATTTTTATACCATTCATGTTTTATGGAGAAAGTATTGACAAATCGTATGCTAGTTTTAATATGAATGTTTATGTTATGTTTAAACCTGTTCATATGAGGAATGCATTGGACTTAATAAGTGACGGGTGGATCCCACTATAGCTCCTCGATGCATCGGTAGGTCTCATGAGACAAACTAGTGTCTTGGCACAAGGCCTTGACAAAATCTTATTTGTAGTCCTGGCACGTGGCCTTGGCTATGTGGTTATGATATTCTGGAATTATGAATTCCATCATTATGAAAGTGGTTATTGATATTGCATTTAATTATTCGATTAGTAGAATATCCATGTGAATAAGTAAATGGAATTATTTCATTTTATTTTTTCCATACTGTGTTGAAGTTCAAGTTTAAAAGGCTTTTGTTTAAGTTATAAATTGCCTTAAATGTTTATTTTTATTTATGAAATTTTCTGCTATGTTGTTATCCTTACTAGGCATTTGACCTCACCACTTTTCTGTGTTTTATTTTTCAATGGATATGAAGAAGTAATTTATGAATGACATGTAGGGATAGTATGAGGGGATAAGAGTGTGGACTATGGATATTATATTGTAGTAGTTTTCATTTTATGAGGTAATGTAAACTTTATGAATGTATCTAGTTATTCCAAGGCTACTAAACTAATCGGTATTTCGAGACTTGATCTTTCTTGTGATTATACCAATGTTATGTAATAATACACTGACTCTGGGTGTCTAGGGTCAGGGCGTTACATGGGATATCTTGAAATGATAATTGGTTCTAAGTTTTTATATGGTTCACTCGTTAGTTAACTGGATATTGATAGATGCTCTTGGGGAAAAAATGGGTGATTTTAATGAGTGAACACCTCTATTTGAGAGTTACAATCTTGAAATAAGTTACCATCCAATTATTTTTAGGTATCTTGGATACTAGTATGGGACACCTATGATAGTGTATCTATTTGTCCCATGGATTCATGGGAAACCTACGATTGTATATCTGTTCGACCCATGGATGGAGGGACCCAAAGGGTAGTTTATATTGTCAGGATTTCATTTGGATCTTGATTTGTTTTATAGTAATTTGAAGACATTATAGTTTCTTGGGATCTGATGTAGAGACTATTTTCTAGTTCATATTGTGCCATTATAGTCCTAGAGCACAAAAGTTGTGCATTTTCTTATGGATGCATATAGTTACAACATGTGTTCTGTCATTTATTCCTTTACATATAGAAATCATATAGTTCCTTTTTATATCTAGTGGATGATCCATATGTCGTGTGGTGGGGTGATACATGAGCTATAAATATTTTGGTGTAAGCCATATAGGAGGTAGATTTACCTCGTGTGTTGGGCTGGAACTCGTGGGTAGTTGTTTTCATTATTGTTTTTTATCTGACTTTATTTTTAGGTAGTTATTTATTTTATTCTAGTTATTATTAGCTTTCAAATAATCTAGGAATATCATGTGTTCATGCACTTGTATATGACACTAGATTATAGGTCCATTGTTGGGTGTGTCTTACTGAGATTTATTTCTCACCCTATATATGTGAACCTAGGTGTTTATGCTTATAATAAGTCTAATTTCAGATAGAGAACTAGTTTCTTAGTGGATGAGGTATAGGCCTAGTGTTTCTTGATTAAGTGGGTTTTCTCATATGGATCCTTTAGATCGGGCGGGTGCAGCTCGAGAGTCTAGGAGACTGGGTATGTAGTTTTCCTTAGATGTGGTAGTAGAGCTTAATGATTTTTTTTAGTTTTTTTGTTTTGAATATGTTTCCCCAAAATGGGGGACCTACCTTTTTTGTTTCACATTCTTTTATTTTGTATGATTGTATGCTATATTTCATTTATTATAGACTATTTCAATTTCAGTTTATTTATTATGAATTCTCTAATTCTTATACCTATAGATGATATGTTTATTTATATGTTTATAATACTCCAACCATAGGGTACCGTCAACTCATTGTATCTACTGGACCCATACTAGTTCATATAATACTCTTTCATATGGGGAAGAAAATGTAATTTCTTGTGGTTAGTCGGGTGATGTGTTAGGTCACACTTGGGTGGTTCTATACAAAATGACATCAAAGGTGTCGAATTTTATGATTTGGGAATCAAAAAAAATGTGGTCTCTAAATGTATAAGAACATTTGGTAGATATTGAACTATTGTTTGATGAACACCTTTTTAGATAGAAATACCATGTTTCCAGGTCATGGGATTGGTATTTTTGGTTTCTATTTTTACAATAGTGTGATTCCACCTAGTGTGTTGATCAGAGGTTTGTGTATTGATGGTTTATACTATTTTTTGGCCCCTAGAACATGTGAAAATTCTAGTGTCCATGGATAATTCATGGCACATGGGACTCACATTCAACATGAATGTCTTTGTGTGATTTAACAAAAAATGGAGGTGGGATTATTTGAAGTGTCAATAATGAGCTATATAGTGTGTTACATATAGCTCCTTAGAGGAATTTACTCAAATATACCGCATGTATAATCTTATTTTAATTATAGGTCTTATGAATATTTTGGTGAGATGTTTTCTGGTAATGAATATCGTGTTCTTTTGTTAAGGGACACTGAGAGACCCTTCTGGGTTAGTGTGGGTTATGAGTGCCTAGTTGTTGGATCGATGAGGTAAATTATTCCTTCCAGATTTTTGCATCAGGCTTGAGTTACCATGAGTTCTTATTTCCCCTAAATCTCCCAATTTTAGTTTCTTGGGAGGGGGTTGTTTTTTCCATTTTTTTTCTGTCAGGTCTTATAGTGGGACCTATGTACATTCAATCACTGGTAGCTTGGGTTTGTGTGGTTGTTCTTCCTTGGTGGGTCCACTGAGGTATATTATTTATAGGGTGTGGTTAGGCATGAGAGTTCATGTTTCTTGAGAAGTGGAGTATTGGGAGTGCTCTACGACACATTTCTGTCTTGAGAGGGTAGGTTTGGTTGGACACCAAGACCTATTCATTTTGGTTGTGATTTGGGTATCATGGTGAGAGTGTGGGGGAAATTGTGGATTTAGATTGAAACCTAAGTAGGGGTAGCCATTTGGTTTATCTTATCATAAGAGATATTCCTCGATCTTGAAGAGGATTTTTGAGAGTTATTTGGTTTTTTGGAACATCCCAATATGAGGACCATGGTTAGAGGTTTTAATTGAATTAACCTAGATTCATTAATACATGTCTTGTGTGATTGTCATTTATGCTACATATTCAATATTTGTTTACAAAAAGTCTTACGGGGGAGTTCAATATAAGTCATTGGAGTTGATGAACCTCATTCTAAGTAGTTTGTTGAGCACATAGGTTGTGGTTCTTCGTGAGCTAGGAATAAGCATTGGTTATTGTGGTTTTCATTATGGCTCTCAAGTGAGAGTGGTTTGGACATGTCTATCAATTATTTTTCTTGATGTAAATAGTGTAAGATAAGTTGTTTTTCATTTGGTTTGTGGGTTAATAATAAGTATACTCTTATGGTGGGTGAATTAGATCAGTCATGGAGTAATATCTCTTATATTCGGAAATATTTTTATACATTTTATAACCATTCATTGGATGGTTTAGATAACATCAGTTTTTCTAGTTCTTGGAGTGAGATCTTGGCTTTTGGTTGACCACCAAGGATTATTAGGGGTCACAAGCATTTGTAGTGGGAAACTTTTAATGACTCATGTCATCAGTGGTTTGAGAAAATCAGGATAAATTTAAACCCTTTGTTTCCAAAAGAGTTTTATGGAATAGTAGTAATTTAACCTATTTTAGGATCTCATCTAATTATTCTAACCAATTCCTTGGTCCAAAAATAGGGTTATTATCCTAGGGTAGGTGTTTTGTGGAAATATGAGCCCTTCAAACCTCATGGAATATTTAATATTTAACTAATTAAATATTAATTAATCCACGCAAGTTTGTTCGGTGATATATTTTTAATGGAGTATTGGGTGGAGATTTTTTCTTCATGGTTGAATATTAAATGGGATGATTTTTTAGGCAACTCATAAACCCATCATGACTTATGAGACAAGTCATCGACCCCATTTCTTTTATTTTTCTACTTTATTCCTTATTCTTATTCCCTTTTTATTTTCCTTTCATCCCTTTGGATTCTCACATAAATCCCCATAGGAAACTATGTCATGTAGATCATATAGATATATGGACAAATGTGGGGTGACGGAGAAGGAGTCACCACCCTAGGAGATCTTTCGGAGGTAGACTATGAATAATTGGTGCATAGCGCAGATCCAGTTTGAATCTATGGTGTATTACACCATAAGGTACATATTTTTTTATGTTTTTGAATCAAATAAGTATAGTGTATTTTTTTTTCAAAATACTTTTATGGTTTTTTGGGGACCCATTTGGGTCAAACTATTTGTCTTTTAGTTTAATTTGGGGTTTGGGGGATATCATAAGGTATTTTTTTTGGGAAACTAGATTATATGGCATGAAGTTTAGAGGAAACAATAATTGTGTTCTTCCATTCAGACGAGGTGAGGAAGAAGTGGTCACAAAAAAAATTTATTTTAGAAATGTTGTGTATAGGAAACTCAGGGTGTAGTTGGGGACGTGGACAGACACCATGTGTTGGGGAACATGGTTTTGTAGTGCACATGACTAGAGCACGTGCGAGGTTCATGTCCAATGTCCATAAACTATAGTTGGACAAAAAAACCCTTGTGGGGGTACATGGATAGATACATGGATGGAAACCCTATGTGGGATAGCAGGACATGTTAGATAATTACAATAGGTACATGCATATTAGGGTGTGGCACTTGGATAGGGATCACTATTGGGGTTATATAACGTGTTCATGAAATGAACACTTTGTCCATTTCCTTAAATGGTTTGTTTTTTACATTCTTCATGAAGGAGTTAGAATTAAAATTTAGAGTATTCTATTATGATCCATTTTTTCGATTTCTATGGTGGTATCCTTTTGGTGTTTAGAGATGATCTAGATGGTATTTTGTTTAGTTTGATTTTTAGGAGGATTTATTAAAGGATTTTTATTTAAAATCCACCAATGGGTTGGGTTATGAAATGTAAGATCTAAGTAAATGTTTTGATATCAGTAGTTTTATATTATTATAGATTCTAGGTCAATTCTGTTTGAGGTCCAATCATATGGATCCAAGAAGGTGGGATCGAGTAGTATATCTAATGAGATCTTTGATTGTCCATGGATATCAGGATCAGTCAATCAAGGATCGAGTTGATGAGGTATAGATATTAAGTCTGAGGATGAGATGTTTTGGAGACATTAGGCTTGGTTGATTTCATGGTGTTGAATTTATATTTGGATTCTATTGAGATGGTGTTGATATGTTTCTAAGGGACCTATTTGGATTCTTTTATGGGTGAGACAGTTCCCAAGTATGGGTTGTTTTTTAGGGATACTCGCTAAAATTTTCTTGCAATAGTATTTCACTCATGGGTTTTCTTATACTAAAGATCCCTTATAGGGTTTCTTATTTTTTTAGTTCATAATAAGGACTATTGAGAATACCCATGTAGGTGTGATCAGGCTTTTACATTCCTCTGTATGTGAGTTATTTATTGATGATTAGTTGGAGGTCCTTGAGGGGTTCTTAAGGATGGTTTTGATTCTATGATAAGAACAAATTTTTAACTGAGATATAGAAACCAGTTAGAGGGGATCCTTATATTATTATGGAATTTGGTCCATTTTATAATTGTTTAACTGGGATAGCCTAAGAACTTAGGTGTAGTAGGGGACTCCCTAATTGGAAGTTTCATTGTTTTGTGACCCTGAGGATTGTGGGAGCCCAATGTTTTGTGAACTAATAGTTGATCAACATTGGTAGTTAATGTTTTTGGATGATGGGTTTTTTATTTTGTTCAACCCACTTCATAGATGGAATTTAGTTGAGATTTAATCGGAACTAATATTTTCTATTTTTGGAAGTTGTGTTGGTGAGTCGAATCATCCCATATATTGGTGCCCATTGGGAAAGATGTTTGTGGAAATTTCTGTTAAGGACTTGTTTTAATGGAGAAACCCATGAGATATCGTGGAATGAGAGTTAAACCTAAGTTTTAATCTTATTCTCTCCTTCATTGGATATATATGGTTAGATAGGTTTAGGGAGATAATGGTTGATCGAGACAAGTGTACCCCTCTTGTTGATAGTTACAAATTTGCTAGAGGTTACTTTCTGTGGATATTGAACATTCATGGATACTTGTATTGGAACCCTAGGAAAATGTATATATTTGAACCATGGATGGATGGGACCCCTAAGACAGTGTATATGTTGAGAATAAAGATGTACGGACCTTTGGGGTAGTGTACATTTTCTAGACCTCCTTTGGAGCCCGATTTGTTCTGAATATATTTTGATACATGATTAGTTCTCTAGGGTTCGGTGTATAGTATTTTTTCTACATTGGATCATGCCAATGGAATCCTATATACAAATAGATTTATATTGTCATCTAGATGCCTAAGGTTACACCCTAGGGTGCATCATTCATTCATTTTTATTTAGACATCCTAGAGCCCATTTTTAGATCTGTTAATTTTAAATGATGTCATATGGTGGGGTGATCCATGTGCTTTAAATCCTCTAGCATGGGAAAGAGCGGGGTGGTTATACCTAGGGATTGAAGGTAAAACCATTGGTTGGATATTTTATTATTATTTTTATCACCCATTAATTTTATGAAGTTGGTTATTTTAATCTAGTTTTTATTATATTTTAGCTATTTGAGTCATATGATTTGTTCATAAACTTTCATATGATTGTCTATTATAGTTTCACTATTAGGGTGGTCTGTTGATATTTATTCCTCACCCCCTCTAAATTCACCTCTTTGTGTTTATGTGTGTGTGTGTGTGTCGACTTTATATCTACTTGAAGAACATAGGTTTTGTAGTGGATCGGGTGGAGACATAGTGATTCTTGATCAAGAAAGGCCACTTATGTGGAGTCTCGGGATTAGGATGGTGCCACTTGAGAGTCATGGGGACTAGGTATGTGGTTTTTGTTAGAGTTGGTTGCTGATTCTAATGTATTTATTTATATTTTGTTTTTTTGTATATATGGTCTTACCTGTGGGTGACCAATTTTTGTTTGTATAAAATTCATTGAGTTTCTACAATTGTATACCACATTTAATTTTTTATAACATGCAATTATTTTAGTTTATTTATTATTTTTAAATGGATTTTATTCCTTGTGAATGAATTTTTATTTTTCTTTTATTATACTATGACCAGGTTTTATAGACTCCTAATTTTATCTGTCAGCCCATTGACACTAGTTAGTAGCCTCTAGCATATGGGTATATATACTTTAGGCCTTGTGGTAGGCCGGATTTGCTAACGTGTTTGGTCATCCCATGCCAATTGGTTACCTTCTCATATAAGAAATAACCATTTGGGATATCATGTATTTTATAATACTGCAATCACATTGGCCATAGTATTTTCTTATCATAATTGTAATCTTGAAACCTATATCCTTCTAGAAATAATCCTTTTAAATGTTTAAGTAGAAACTTTTGCAGATCCAACTATTTTTTGTTTCACCTTAACCAATCTCAATGTTATGGTTAACATTATAAATTTAGTGCAACTAGGAATAGGGGTATCTCAGAATCTCTATATAATTATTAAATATTTTTTATTTTTTCAATGGATTCAATGCCTACATTATAAATTCATTCCTCAAGATGATCTTATATCTCATATTGTGCATATTCATCAACATTATATCCTGAAATATTTATTATATCACCATTTTAAATCCAGTTTGTAGATATATGATTAAAAACATATAAAAAAATAGGTAATTGAATATCTATGGACCATAATTTTCTCAAATTCAAATAATTCATGCATGGATATAACACCATATCTCTATTTTCAAGATGTTTTTGGAAAAATGAAAGAAATCATCAATCCCTTTCTAGTATATGTGACTATTTATTAATGAATTTTTCTATTTATGATTCTTTAATTACCTAAAATTACAATATAATATATGAATATATTAAAATATCCAAACATTTAAACCTATAAATGAACATGTTAATCTAAAATAATTATATTCAAATTCTTTATTCAAAAATTTAAATCATGTAATCAAAATAATCAATCAAATAATAATTTATTCCAAAACATTTATCCAAAACAATCAATAAAAAATAAACATATATATAGTAAATAAATAAATACAATATAATTAATGAGCACACCATTTATTAAAAAACATGTAATTAGAACCATTTATTTATAAATATATAATAGAAAACATAAATATACAATATAATCATTAATATAAAAAATATAGTACAATATTGTAAATGGATATAAAATTTATAAAAAATTACTAAAAGAATAAAATTTAAAAATCAAAAAAAAAATTAAAAAAGTCTTCTAAATGAAAAAAATAAAAAATTATCTGAAAAAAATATATATATACTGACAGTATATCTATGAAGAACAGTGGTAAAACATAAATAAAAAAACATAAAATTACACAAAATTTAGTGGGAGCATGGTCAAAAATAACTAAATGATTAAAAACTATATCATTAAGATCTAATAAATCATTAAACAAATAAAATAGAAAATTAATCACAAAAAATGTATATGCAGAGAGTATATTGGTGACAAATTTAAGATGGAATGAAATTAATTGGTTGGATGTGTTACATCCTTGGCCCAGTTCTCCCTCACTTTACCAAGTCGGGTCGTCACTAGACTCTAGGCCCACAGCCCCATACACCAGAGGATACCGACTAGTTGTGAGGGTTTAAAGGACATATAGGGGAGACTATAACCTTAAGAATAGTACATAAAAAATAGTGGAAATAATTTGTATAACAAAAAATTAAAACCAAGATTAATAAAATGGGAAATAAAACAATCCAAAAAATAATTTAAATAATTTAATGATAAGATCAATTCAACTAAATGTTATGTTTAATGTCATACAACTAAAAGTCTAATACACTAAAAAGGAAATGATATAAAAAATCCATAGTCATGACCACATTTTGGTTATTTATTCATGCTCTAACCCATGTGGAATGTAATCAACTAACACAGGGCCCCTTACCCATATCCTAACTTGAATCCGTGAAATCTGTCAGATTACCAAATGGTGTCTAAAAAGGGTGTGAGTACAACTCAGTAGGTCAACACCTATGGTGTCAAATAATATTCATCCTATATAATCATTTCATAGAACAATATAAAACTCGTTTTATTAATTCCTAAATAAATATTTAACACCATGTAAAACTACAAACCCTCTATCTATAAGATGTTGCTCAGGGTTATCCAGACCAACATCATCCTCATCCCAATGTTCTATGTCAAGTGGTGCATTATCCTTCCAATGAAAAATAACCCATATCATTGGTAGATTCTCCAATAGAGGATGAATCAACCATTTCATATCATGAACCAATGAAACCCACCCTCAAACCAAAAATAATATCACCCCCCAAGAATCCAGTTATAGTACATCTTACCATCATATAGTAAATAACCCCTGCATCATACCATTAGGTGGTATCAAATACCATGCATCTTATGATCAAGTGGAGAAATTCATGAATCTTTCCCTGATGCATAACAAATATTTCCCTCAAGATACAAACACAAGAACAATTAATAATAATAAAAGACTCAATATAGCAAACTAAGATTAAAATAAATTTATATTACATCATTTTATATGAATATTTAAAACATTACCAAAATACATGTCTGAGGACTATAGTATTTTAGTGTCTTTGGAATCATGGAAACACAATCTTATATCTTAGTGAAATAACTTCAAAAGATCCCTTAAATATCATCCCTTTAAAAATTCATACTTAAAACCCTTTCTTCATAACCTATGGGAAAAGAAACATACGAAAGGGGTGATCTCAGATTCTCAATATTGGTAAATAAGTGAGATGTGTAAGTATAGTATGAGCATAAGGGTATGATAAAATGATCTTAACATTATAAGGTAATACCCATCATATCAAATATTATAATCAAGAGTCATGGAATATAGATTTGCAGTTCATAAGACATGAATCATAGGGGTAATAAATCACCATAAATGAATCGTAAACCATAAACTCAGGTCATATAAGTGTGTCACCATTATAACTACAGAAACCCATTCCATTTATCAAAGTTAACTACAAATACCATCCAAATATTGTATCAAGACACACCCATTCCACCTTTTGGATCATGAAAAACCTATTTTCTATAGCATATTATGTTACACCTATTTCCTATTTTTGTATTAGGGTACACCTGTTTCTCATAGGGGGTCCGGACTGACCTATTTCAAATTTGTGGATCATAACTTACATGTTTCCTGTTTTGGTTTAGGAATCACTTATTTCCCATTTTTAATTAAGTATATCAACTTGTTTCCCATCATTATCTCACAAGATATAATTATTTACCCAATGTATTAGAGGGAGATATAGGTCCCACCCATCTCATAATGAAATCGTACATAATGTTCTATTAAAAATTCTTCTTATTGTGGCCAATAAAAGTCTATGAGTTTTATAAACATCATATCATAACCTATGAACTGAAATATGTATCATAAACCTTTAATAATTTCAAATCCTAAGTAAAATAGACTAGTTTCATATTAATTTAATCTTATAATAAACCATGAAAGGAAGCAGGTTTCAGAGTCATTTATCATGGTATAACCTATTTAATATAAACGGTTTTCATAATAATCAATCAATAAAAATGTAAATAATTACAAGAAATAATATGAGTGGTTTACTTTGATCATATCCCTAGTACGTAAAAAACTATAACCAGGTATGTCATCTTATATGGAAGAGGATTTTTAAAGTTCACTTTTAATATAACTTTTTAAAACCTATATCATTTTCAAAATCCTTTTCCATGAAACCACTTTGAAAATATATGATGGAATCATGAAAATTCATTTAATAATTTTCTTGAGGAAAAGATCTTTCCCTATTAGAAAATTATCTTTTAAAAATATGGGTTTTGAAAAATATTTTTTGAAAACATCATTGAAATCTTATAAAGGAAGCTTGAAACATCTTGAAAACCTTGTTCCATGAAAACTTATAAAATATCTTGAACTTTTTTTGAAAACCATTTTCCTTCAAAAAATATAGAAATATCTTCAAAAAAATTTATAACCTTTTTCCTCGAAAACTTTTAAAAAAATTCTGAAAATCATTTCGATAACATTTTTCCATGGAAAATTATAAAACAAGCATGAAAATTATTTTGAAAACATTTAACTTTGAAAATACATTTAAAAATTATAAAAAATCAAAAACATTTAAAACTCTGTTTAAACATAATTATTTTTTGGGAAAACCTTTTTAGAAAAAATTGTTTGAAAGAACCCAGATTTCTGACCAAATAGAGAGATAAAGTCGGATTTTCCAAAAAAAACACTTTTATATTTATCTTATGTAACAAATAGTGGGGAAATGGTACTAATATATGAAGATATAATGAATAACTAGTGGAGAATTAAATTTATAATTTTTCTTGATATATGAATTATAGTATTTCATCAATGAAAGCATAATCATAAATAATCCTGATAAACGATGAGATAATAGTAATAAATGGTTACCACTTTGGTAACATTAAATCATGATACCCCTAGGAAAAAGAAACATTAAATGAAGCCTAAAATATCATGAGAGGAAAAAAATCATGATGTAGCATTTCAATGTCATTATATACACCACTTAGAAAAATATTAGTGCATAACATGACATGTGTCTCTTTGAAGGAAAATTTAGACAAAACTACTTTACAGACTTCATATCTTTTGAATCATTAACCCTTTGAAATATATATATCATAAAATTGATATGTAAATAAAATTAAATTTAAGTATAATTATCATATACAAATTCATTTTAATTATATACACCATACAAAATAAATGAGTAGTGAACATGGAATGCATCTCATGGATAATAAAAAATGAGATAAGAAAAAATCTTACCTTAAGTATTGGATTTCTTTGTACACGTTCAAAAATCATGTATAATAAATATTATTATATTATAAATCTACCAAAGGACTATATTATTATGTTTAATACCATATATTTTTTTATGACTTTATATTTCTTGTTTATTTATAATTCCTTGTTAATGTTACGGTTCGAGTAATATCTGCTTTGTTTTTCATATATATTTCAATATACTATTCCTGATCCTCTTAATTATATAATGATTTAATTATTTATAGAATGTAAAACATGATATAAATATCACATGTATACATCATAAAAATATTTATAATAATCTATAAAATATATAAATATGAAATGGAATACACCGTTAATGGATATGGAAGGTCATACATATGCATGACCATTGTTTTTGTTCTACTATCGTATTGAAGGAAAGTAATTAAATTAAATAAATAAATATATATATGTGTGTGTGTGTGTGTGTTTATTATCGATACATTATAATTAATATGTCATATATATCATATAATTTCATTAAACCCATCTTTATGACATTCCATGTAAAGTATAACCGAATCACATTACTTTGAGGAGGCGGTGGTCCACACATGCATCATAAATATCATATATATCATAAAAAATTTATTGTCAATCATAATTCCCAACTATGATAGGTGCTAAATGAAAAAATAACAACATAGTTTCATGAGTTTGTAGTTTTTTATGTGCAACAATAGTAAGTTTGTTACCCATTAGATGTAATTAAGTGTAAGTGTAGGTATAACCCTTAGTATAAAAAAATCTCAGTATATTTATTATACTGAGGTTTTTATATAATCATGGAATAATAATATTTTAGGTTTTGAAGAATGAAATTAATATAAAATATCTTGTGGAAGGATTTTATTTCTTCTTTGAGTAACACCTTCTGGTTTTTGCCAAAGGGATTCATTAGTTGGATTTCTGCCTAAATGGTGGATTATAGGTATATTTTAGTGATGTTGGGTGGGTAGGGTATTTGGTAAATTTTTGGAAAATAAAAATTTGCTTGACAAGGGTAAGGAAGTGAGGGTTGAGTGCCCTTTTATAGTGGAGGAGGAGTGTATTGTTGTAAATATAAAAAAGTAAACACTATTGAGAGATCTTCTATACATAATTAGCCTCCAATAATTGTCCAATTTCTATAAAATAGAGTACATGGTCTAATATTTCTGTAAAATTTCTTTTAGGAATGTTTCTATGTAATTTTGGGCCTTATGTTTAATGGTCAGTCCATTATTAAGCTAATTTTTCTCTTAATCTCTTTAATTGATTTTAATCACTTTCACTTTTAGTTTTTTTTAAAAAACTTGTTTAACTTATTAGAAATTATAAATTATGATTCATTATAATATCGTATCCATTTTTCTAAATTCTAATCATATAATTGGTTGCAATTAATTTAATCTCAATCATGTAGATGGGATGACAAAGCGCGTTTTTAAAGAAAAAATGTTCAAATTTTTGATAAGTTTTTATATCTATATTTAATGTTAAATTGTTTAGAATGACATCAATTTGTTTAAATGATGTAAAATATATCTAAATATAATTAAAAACAAAATAAAAAAATCAATTAACTATATAAATAAGTTGGAATAAAATGCGGTTTTGAACTAAAATTCGTTATTATTCACTATTCATAAAAATAATACTTCTCAAAAAAATTCCCAAACTAAATTTTCATATTACACATTAAAATTGAAGTTTATTTTTTTAAATAAAAATTATAAAAGTTTGAAATCCCATATTTAAAATTTTTTCTCCAGTAAAAGGAAGTAATATTACTTTTTATAAAAATACATCTTTTTATTCATAAAATTCTATTTATTGTTATCTTGTACCTATAAAATCTATTGGATTAGTATCAAAAATATTGATTGAATATATAATATATAAATTTTATTTTAAACATTAGTAAAAAAAGTTAAATTATTGAGATAAAATTGTGTTTCTACATAGAAAAATAGTTTTCTTAGAAAAGTAATATCTTTATTTTAATATAATCCATATATTAACTTTTACTAATTCATAAATAATGGATTAATTTTATAAACATGATTAAATAATATTTTCATAATTTATTTAATTTTATTCGTAACTTTTATTCCAATGGCTTGGTGGTAGTTATAATTTTATTTTAATAATAATATTAATAGTGTATTGGTGTTTGGTAAAAACTCAGCCTTGTGTGTAAAGAAATATATAGAAGGGACTCATTTTTTTAATAAAAGTCAAACATAGTGTTGTGTGTACTGCAAGTATATCTATGTGTTTTTTATAGTGAAATGTTGACTTTTTGTTACATATGGCATAAGCCACACTTAGTGTTTTCATATAAAAAAAGATATATTCAATGTTGTGTGAAAGGAATGAAAAAAATATCAAAATGATTAAATTAATTCGAAATATAATCCAAAAAATATTGTGATGTTATATACATCCCAAATCAAAATGAATTTATCCTTATAAACTCATCTAGGATGTCATATTTTTAATACTTTAATGTTCTATTCATAGAAACCCACATCATAAAAACGAATACTAAAACATCCCGTAAGAAAAAGAAATTTTGAAACATACAGGTTACTCAAAGTAACACATAACTTGGTTTGTACATAGGAGATCATAGGTGGGAAGTTAAAATAAGGACATGGATGAAAAGTGTAAATAATCATAGATATTGATAAAGATCACAATTCAAAAGAAATTGAGTGATCCAATGAATGTTAAAAATCACAAAACCATAAACTGAAGAAGATTTAAATAGGTTAACGGTATCATAAAAAAATTATAATAGAACTATATTTTATTTCAAGACCCTTTTTCTAAAGTCAAATAATTTTCAGGAGAATGTATACTTACTTCATTTCAACATAGTCTTTCCCTTTGTTGTGCCTTGATCAATTTCCACGTTTTCTCTTATTCCAACAAATAAGGGTGAATTTTTAATTCTTAAATCATTAGAGTATCATGAGATCCATAAATAGAATGATAGGCCATTCAATTTTTCCTTATAGAAAAATTATTAGCACAAGTTATCCAACATACATAAATCGTCATATGAAGAGATAATACATTAATCTCTAATACATCTTCAAAATTTTAACACAAACCATTCCATAAATGGTAAACCTTATAAAAATTTCAATATATGAATGTTCAACACATTAGAAATAAGGTCACTAATTCTTCTTGATCAGTTATCCCCCACATCTCATAAGGTAGCTCTTGGTTGTCACATTCAAAACATGAGAATACCTTTATCATGTCTTCTGCAAAAACATGGTAATAACCTGAATTACTATAAAAAATATTGAAAACATATAATTGGATATATTCCATTAATCAAAAAAGTATGACCTTCATCCATAATAGAGTAAAACACTTTTTAAAAAAATCATTTATCAGATTTCAGTTCATAAATACTATCCAATTTACTTTATCCATATCATCATCTCTTTATCCATGTAAAATTTCATTTCCTTATCATGAGTAACATGTGAAGGGTTACCTTTCCTTAATTAAATTTCTCTATTAAATCAATTTTCTAGTTCACCAGTATCATTTAACACATTCCTAAGAATCCTTACAGTAAAACGTATACAAATTCTTATATACTTCATGATTCATATAACATAATTTTCGAATTCCAAAACATATACACTTCAATAATCAAACTTTATTCTTAAACCATTACTCAGGCTTTAACATCTTATTCATTAATACACCTTTCTTAGAATACGAAATATGAATCATATCTCAATGTTCCTAAACCTTAATCTAGTCATACTTATTATACTTAATGTAAACAATACTGTTAGAACATCACATACCATTCACAAGACGTTTTTGGTCACTTTCTCTTCAGTAGTATAACCATTATTCATACCACCTTCTTAATTATAATCATTATATTTCCAATTAGATCATTTACCTTCATAATTCCCAAATGTTTATCGTATGAAACATTCAATGTTAACATGATTCCCTCTAGTTCATGTTATTAAAAAATATCAGAAAGCATAGTGTGAGAAACACTTATAATAGAATAAAATCACATAATCATGGAACATTATTTATAGGATGTCTAAATCATGACACCTACCTTTAAATCTATTAATGCTTATGATTATCCTTATATACATCCCTAAATATATCTATAAAAATATCCATAGGGGTCTCATTAATATTTACTCTTCCTAGTTACCAAATATTGACTAAACCTTACCTCTAATACCAAAAAATAGCTACCCATGATTAAAATACATGTATATTACATCATTTTAGATGAATATTCATCACATTAAAAAATACATGCTTAATAACCATAATAGTTTAGTGTCTTTGGAAACATGGAAAAATAATTTTCTATCATGGTGAAAGATATTCAACATCTCCCTTAAATATATTCCCCATTGTTACTCATACCAAAAACCTTCTTTAATAGCCTAGGGAAATGAAACATATGAAAGGGTGAGATAAGATTCCCCGTAAGGGAAAAAAGGAAATATGTAAGTATATCATGAGAATAAGTGCATGAGAACATGGTATTAACATTATAAGATCACACTATGCATATAAAATATCATAATCAAGATCCACGGAATAAAGATCTTTAGTTCATAATATATGAATCATTTGGGTGATAAATCATCTTAAATCATTCATGAATGATAAACGCAAGTTATATAAGTGTGTAACCATTATAACAATATAAAACCATTTCATGCATCAAGGATAACTACCAAGACTATAAATATAGTGGATCAAGACATGGTTATTTTCCCTTTTTGTATAAGGAAAAACTTTTTTTCTATAGTGGATTAAGACAAACATGTTTCCCATTTTTTAGATTAGGGAATGCATGTTTCCCATAGTTGATCAGGAAAAACCTGTTTCCCTTTTTGGATCAGGACACACCTATATCCCATTTCAGATCAGGACACAAATATTTCTCATTGTGACTCATGTCCACTGACTTATTTCCCATCATTATCTCGTGATATATAAATCATTACCCAATGAATTGTAGGGATATATATGTCCCACCAGTCTCATAATTAAATCATCCATATGTGTGCTATAAAAATTCATATTATCATGAACCATAAAAAGTGACGGGTTTATAAACCTCATATCATAACCCCTTAAATGAAATGGGTGTAATAAACATTTAATCATATCTTAACCTATGGATAATAGATAGCTTTCATAATAATTTCATCCTAGAATAACCTGTTAAATGAAGAAGGTTTCATAAGAATTTATCATTGTATAACCCATTAAAGGGAAATGGGTTTCATAAACATCAAGCTATAAAAACATAAACCATTCAAAAAAAGATAAGAATGGTGTCTTTGTATCATATTCCTAGTAAATAATAATCTATAACCAAGTATTTTATCTTATATGGATAAGGATTTTTAATGTTCGCATAGAACATCACATTTTAAAACATATATCATTTTCAAAATTATTTTCTTAGAAAAAAATTGTAAACACATAAGGGAATCATGAAAATTCATTTAAAAAATTTATTGGGGAAAATATCTTCCCAACCACCAAAAAATATCATTAAAACATAAGCATTTTGAAAACCTTTTTCTTTGAAAATATCTTTTAAAACTTATAAAGGAAGCTTGGAAACATTTTGAAAACATTTTTCCTCCAAAACTTATAAAAGAATCCTGAAAAAATTATGAAATTTTTTTCTTGATACCCTATAAAATATTCTTGAAAATAATTTTTAGAAACTATTATCCTTTAAAAATTACAAAACATGCTTAAAAATCATTTTGAAAACATTTTCCCTTGAAAATATATAAAATAATTTTGAAAATAATTTTGAAAACATTTTTCATTGAAGACTTATAAAATAATCTTGAAAATAATTTGAAGAACTTTTTCAGTGATAAAACATTGAAAAATTTTAAATAAATATTGAAAAAATTGAAAAACGTTTTAAAAATAAAAAAAATGAAAACCTTCATATACAAAAATGTATTGGAAGAAAACTTTTTTTTGAATGAAATGAGGGATTAAGTAGAATTTTCTTAAAAACAGTTTCATAATTATCATAAGTATTAAAGAGTGCGAAAATGGTACCAATACATGAAGATATTTTTAATAAACATTGTAACACCCAAAGCTTCCAGTAAGATTCCCTTTGAATAATGCAATAGCTTCCGCTGTACACAACTTCAAGATTCTAACACACTATGACCAATCAACCTAGCTATTATGAATAGTAATACCCACTTTTTTAAATTTTATAATTTTTTTTCAAAATGGAATTCATTTTTGAATTCATAATATCAAAATTATCTTAGGGTGAATTATTGGTATTTTTCTGAAAACTTTCAATTTTTGATGAATAGTGAAAAACACTGCATTATTGTTTATAATCGACGTTTTTTTTAAATAATTAATTATTTTATTTAAATTAATTTCAGGTAAAAATAGATACATAATACCTATATATGTTCAATGTAATTCATTGGAGTCATTTTGTAATAATATTAGATATATATAATTTTTTTGATCGTTTCACCATCTTTTACCCACCTCCAACGAGAATTTGAATATTCACATAAAACATAACATTACCTCTTATGTGAGTGGAATTTCAAAAATCTGAGAGACACGGTTGATATCAGTAAGAAAAATGTGGTTCAATAAGATGAAAATAATTTTTTTGTGAATAGTATCTTTATACTTTTATTTACCACAATTAAAAGTAAATAGGGTAATTAAGGGTAAAAATGATATAATTATTACCCTAAAACATGTTCGAATTATATTTTATAAGTTTAATTCGAACAAAAACAACCTTAGGAATAAAATATTATACTTTAGGTCCACATGTATTTGATTAGGACATTTATTATTATTTAATTCAAAGAAGAGTTAAAAGTGTTAAATTCAAAGTTTAATAACTAAACCATTTTTAATATAGTGTTACACATAAGATAAATTCGACTATAAATATTCCCTAAAAAGATAAAAAGATTTACTACATAATGGTTTTTTATTTATATTTTTACACATTAAATGATTTAATTTATTTATGACACGATGATGATTCAGTAATTACCTTATTAATTAAAGATTAAAATAATTCATATTATAAATATCCAAATAAATATAATTTAAAATAATTAATGAATTATAATAATTTTCAAGGTTAATATGACATGTTAGGATTGATTAAATGAATTTGATTTCGAATTAATAATGCTGTTATGAATTTTACAAAAACAAAATATCAAATAGTGTCAAAATTGACAAAAAAGTGTTTTTAAAACAAATATTTTATTATTAATTGATATTCTATTCCTAAAAATATATGGTTCTTCCAAATGTCTTAAATAATATTAAATATATCATTAATTAACCACTTGTGGTTCGCTTGTATGTTTATAGTATGTTTATTGACCATATAATAAAAAAATACAAAGAGACGTGGTAAATGTAAAACTAATTAACTAAGAGATAAATCTAAAAGATAAGGTTACTATAGTTACCCAAACCTATATAAAACCTATTTGGTTGAGTATTTTTCGACCCATATCCACTTTAGTCTCGAAATAAATCATTTTGGAGCCATTAGAAATTGAAAATTATTTATTATAAAATTATATTTCAATCTTTTCCTAAGGTGCCCCTCACCACTCTTATAAAAGGGAACTTCCCCTTCTCTCAATTAAACACCTTCAATGCCATTTGGCTCATCAAAACCCTACCCAAATATCCTCCCAACTGACTTACCTTCATCTTAGAGGCCTTCCTTTAGTCATAAATCCATCCTATGGATCCCTTTTGATCATGCCAAAAGGAAGAACCCGAAGAAGAGGTAAATATTCCATCGTCTCTTTCAAGTTACTTTCTTCTTACACTACCTCATTCTTTGATGTTTCCATTATAAAATAATAATTATATTATATTATATATACTATGATGTTATTATAAATATTGTACAACAATATTAATTATTCTATCAATCTGTTGAATAACATGTCACCATACGTGCGTACGTACGGCTTACAGTCTCCACATTGTGGTGTAGTTGTTATTAAATACATTATTATTTGGATGGGTATAATAATGTTATATAATTGAGTTAAATAATAAATATAACATGATAATTATTATTTATATATGATATACCATCCAATTATATATTATTTTAATATCAAAATAATGATATCGTCGCTCGTGCATACATACGGATTACCATCTCCACGAATGCGATGAGATTCATTCACCATCGTATCCATTCGAGTCTAATTTTCATTTGATGATTATAAATAATGTTTAAATACTTGATATAATTTTTTATATGAATAAGATACATCCCATACATAACAAATATGAGCCACATAACAAATAATATAAAGGAAAAAAAATTAACACTCGAAACAATGATAATACTAAGATATTATGAACAAAGAAGGGTTAAAAGACCATATATGATATCATATTAATGTATATGATTCTTGAATTATTTAATAAAAATTATTTCACCATTATATAGGAGGTCAAACTTCCCTCTACCAAAGAACATTACAAGGTAAGGGTTAATTTCACAATCTCTTTATTATCCAAGATTGTTATTACGTAAGTATCTATTGGGATTTCTTTATCATCCACATCCATGTTTCTTAAAAATGTATTCCAAAACATTTTTACTATTTACTAGATTATGGGTAAAACCAATTGATACCCTTGTTTTAAATTTTATAAAATGGTTTTAAAGAAATCTTTCTGCCATTTTCCAAACAAGGTACCTTATGACGTTTTCAACAAAATTAAGTTAAGAATTTTTTTTAAACTTATATGGCGGGAGCATCTATTTTCCGCCGTAATAACATCATCGAAGCATCCATTACAAGCTTATAAGAATACTTTCAAAATAAATTTTTTCGTAAATGATTTTAAAATAGAAAGATATATTTCTCTAAAAAAAATGTTTTCATTTCATCTTTGTCAACATCCTTTGACGGATTCTAAGTTTACTTGATGTCGGTTTATTATGATAGAAAATTTCCATATTGTAATGAAGGTTTTGTGATCTTTTTGACTGTGGATGTGTTATTTTCATACCATTCATGGTTTATGGATAACGTATTGACATTTCATATGCCAGTTTTAATAAGATTTTTTATGTTATGTTTAAACCTTTTTATATGAGGAATGCATTGGACTGAGTAAGTGACGGGTATAGCCCGCTATAGCTCCTCGATTCATTGGTTGGTCTCATGAGAAAAACTAGTGGCTTGGTACAAGGAATTTACAAAATCTTATTTTAGTATTGGAACAAGGCATTTACTATGTGGTCATGAAGTCTGGCATTATGCATTCCATCATTATAAAAGTGGCTATTGATATTTCATGTTATTATTCGACTAGTAGAATATCCATGTGTGTATGTAAAAGGAATTATTTTTATTTATATTTTCCATATTATGATTAATTTTATCTTTAAAAGTATTCTATTTTAGTTTTATACATTTCCTTAAAAATATATGCTTATTTATGAAAGTTTTCGCTATATTGTTATGCTTACTGAGCATATGAGCTCATCCATTTCTATGTTTTATTTTTTCCAGGATGCGAAGAAGTTTATTATGACTGACCTATATGGATAGTCTATGGGATCTCAGTGTTGTCTATGGAAACAATTTTGTTGTAGTTTTCCATTTTATCATTTAATGTAAACCTTATGAATATATCTAGTACTTCCATGTCTATTAAACTAATCGGTATTTGGAGACGTGATCTTTTTTTATCATACTAATGATACGTAATAATGAACAAACTCTGGGCTTCTAGGGTCGAGGTGTTACAGTTTATATCAGAAGAATTTTAGTATAAACCATGGAATCTAGATTTGATAAAATCTGATTAGAGTACATTATGCTAAGATACACTTAGAGGATTAGTATAGCAGAACATCCTATAATTTTGGTATTATAGAGATTTTGTGAGTTTTCCAAGAAATACATCCCTTTCTAGATACGAGTAGGTAGAGGCGGCTCTAACATATATGTACCTAGGGGTAAAACCCGAAAACACTACTTTGAGCTAGACTCAAATGGTAACAGGTGCATGACAACGGGCCCTGCTGCACTCTTGGTTACGACACTCTCAGGGGATCTACTTAGGATAATTCCCATTTTCTTTACAAACCATTATGAAGGGTTTATGAGTTTATACTTCCTCAAAAAAAACATTTTTTTATTATGGATTATATCCATAAACTATTCAATTTATGTTATGTATTTTACAAGTTTGAATATATGTATTGTGATTCATAAACTAATCTAGTTTATTCCATTGTTTGGAAATGGAACCTAGTAAAGGAATGAAAACTGTATCAATGCACGCACTCCATGTAGGGATTTCCCTCATACTCAATGTAATTATAGTGGAGCTGGTGATGCAACTGGTGCTGATCAGCTAATCACCATACTGGGGAAACTCACTCAGGTTATGAATAATAAACTCACCCATATGAATCACCCTGATCCGCAGTGTGGAAGATAATTGTTAGATTTCACCATGACGAAACAACCACCAATATTCAATGAGTGTACAAATTCACTAGTATCGGAGAAATGGATAAATTTCTTAGAGAAAATATTCCACGCCTTGGGGAGTAATGAAAGGGAAAAGTTGTCATGGCAGCTTACCGCCTCACTGGAGATGTTGATCAATGGTGTTCATTGATTCAAAACACAAAGGAAGATAATTAAGTATCAAATATGGAATGGAGGGAGTTTAAATAAACGTTCTTAGAAAAATACTTCCTCATAACCATCGAGCAGATATGGAAACATAATTTCTGAGTCTGAAGTAAAAGGAGGATGATAATGTCGTAAATTATGAAGTTAACTTTACAAGGTTAGTGAGGTATGGTGCAGATTATATATGTAACCCAAGAAGTAGAATTTAGCATTACTTTTATGGGTTAAAACCATTTCTCCAACCAGCATTAGTCTCACAATCCTTCTCATTGTACGAAGATATTGTCTCATGTGCTATCAAGAATGAAAAACAATTCTCTATGTCTTACAACATGAAAGCAATTAAATAGAAGAAGAGATCTTCTAAACACTCTAGAAATCGAAATAAGGGGAAGAAGATAATAGTTGAATATCCATCCTACTGTAAATCTGGGAAAAAACACCATGGTACTTGCCTGAAGGGAATGTGAGTCTGTTATAAGTGTGGTAAAAAAGTCCACCAAGCTCGTGATTGCAAGGGGAAGAAAGAGGTTGTTGATGTTGAATGCTACAATTGTAGAGAAAGGGGGAATTATGAAAATGAATGTCTTAAGCATTAGGGGAACTTACCTCAGAAAAGGCCAAAGGATCAAGGCCAATCTTATGTTATCACTCCTGTTGAGGTTGAAGCTCTAAAAGACATGGTGGTAGGTAATTTAATGGTTTCATCGAGTTCAGAAAATGCTTTATTTTATTCTAGATCATCACATTGTTTCAGAACATCCATGTTTGCTAAGAAAATTAGATATTTCTAATTTGATTTAACAAGGGAGTATTCAGTCAAAACTCATATGGGAAGTATCATTACAAAAAAAGTTTTGTGAATCTGTCCCCATTAGGGAATATAAATGTTCTTTATCAACTGATCTCATCATCATACCCATGGTTGAATTTCTTATAATCCTCATTATGGATTGCATTTCAAACCATGAGGTGAAATTTTTTTGTAAGAAGAAGGAGGTTACAATTTTTGATGATGATAAAAAGTACCTTATCTTTAGAGCCGAAATGTCACCACCTAATTCTTATTTAGATCCACCACCACTAGCTCAACAAAATGTAATTATTCGGGAGGAAGATAATGAAATAAATTTGGGTGAGGAAAGTAATGTTCAAATAGAGTATGTACCTATTGTGTAATAATATGTTGATGTGTTTCCAAAGGATTTACCTGGAAATCCTCCTGAATGAGAAATTGAGTTTTCCATTGATTTAATTCTTGGTTCAAGGCCCATATCTAAGACCTCATATATAATGGACACTTTGGAATTGGTAGAACAAAATAAAAAACTAGATAAATTGAGTAATAATTGATTTATTCTCCCTAGTGATTCTCCATGGGAAGCCACAGTTCTTTTTTTTAAGAAGAAAGATGGATCTATGATGTTGTGCATTGACTACATGGAGATCAATGTTATAACAAAAATGAACATGTATTCCCTACCTCGCATTGATGATTTGTTTGACCAACTTCATGGAGCTCAATATTTTTCAATGATTGAACTTTGATATGGATACCATTAGTTGTCCATGAAGAAGGAAGACATTCCTAAGACATCATTTCGAACCGGGTACGGGCATTATGAGTTTACAGTAATGCCATTTGGATTGACTTACGCACCCTCTGTCTTCATGGATCTAATGAGTAGGTTTTTCAATGAATATATTGATGACTTTTAGTGGTATTTATTGATGATGTCTTGGTATACTCCAAAATCTATGAACATCATTAAAATCACATGTGCATTATCCTGAAGACTCTTAGAAGAAATTAATTATATGGGAAGTTTAAGAAGTTTGAATTATGGATTCAAGATATTTCATTTCTTGGCCATATTGTCTCTAAGGATGGAATATCTATTGGTCCTTCAAATACTAAGGCAATCCAAGAATTACCATCACGGACGAGTATAACTAAGGTATGCAGTTTTATTGGTTTAGTAGGTTATTATCAACGTTTCGTCCAGAATTTTTCCTGGTTGGCTAACCCATTAACAAAGATCACATGACAATGGGTTAAATTTGTTTGAACAAAAGAGTGTGAAGAATGTTTTGAATAACTGAAGATAAGATTAGTCAATGCTTCAATATTGACTCTACCATCGTGGAATTATGGGTTTGTTATTTATAGTGATGCTTCAAAGAAAGGGCATGGTTGTGTCCTTATGCAGAATGATAGGTTTTTTGCCTATGCATCATGACAACTAAAAATTCATGTGAAAAACTATTCTACTAATGATCTTGTGTTAACATCTATAATATTTTCTTTGAAGATTTGGAGACAATATCTCTATGGTGAAAAATGTGAGATATATACTGATCACAAGAGTTTGAATTATATTTTCTCACAGAAAGAACTCAATATAAGGAAAAGGAGATACCTTGAACTACTCAAGGATTATGATTTCAAAATACAATACCACCTAGGGAAGGCAAATAAGGTGTCAGTTGATTTTATCAGAAAGGATCATGGAGTTTTGAACAAGATGAGAGTTGAAAAGGATCCTATATACATGGATCTGGTAAAGATGGATATGGGAATCGCCATGGAAGGTGAAACATCAATTATTTTTCATATGGTTTCCAAACCATCTTTACTAGAAAGGACAAAGAGTTCTTAGACTGATGATAAAGAGTTTCACGAGAAGATTAATGTTGTGAATGATGGGAGATTGGGTGAATTTGTGTATGAAGATGGAATTTTGAAATTTCGGAAGAGACATTATGTTCTCAATATACCTGATCTAAAAAGGGAATTGTAGGATAATGCTCATAGTTCCAATTTATCTATACACCCTAGTATCACTGATATGTATTGTGATTTGAAGGAACATTTTTTGTGGGAAAACATGAAGAGGGAGATTCCTGATTTTGTGTCATGATGTATGGTTTGTCAACAAGTGAAAGCTGGAAGGCAACAGCCTGGATGAGTCATGAAACCTCTTCCCATACCTGAGTGTAAATGTGATAATATCATGATGGACTTTGTCATTTGACTCCTAAAGACTCCTAAAATGAACGATGCAATATGGGTCACTGTTGACCCTCTTACCAAGTCATCACATTTTCTTGCTATAAGAGAATATTTACCACTTGAACGTTTAGAAAAACTGTATATTAATGAGGTTGTAAGACTTCATGGAGTACCCCTATCGATTGTTTCTGATTGTGATCCCCGTTTTACATCAAGATTCTAGTAAAGTCTTCAGAAAACCCTGGATACTGAATTTCATTTGAGCACTACCTACCACCCTCAAACTGATGGACAATCTGAATGAACTATTCAAACCTTAGAAGACATGTTGATATCTTGCTCACTTGACTTTCAAGGAATATGGGATCAATATCTACCTCTGGTAGAATTTTACGATACCAATAGATTCCATTAAAGTATTTAGATGTCACCATATGAAGTATTATATGAAAATATATATCGCACACCAACTTGTTGGGATGATGTTTGTGAAAGAAAACTAGAAGGCCCAGAACATGTGGAGGAAACGATAGAAAAGTTAAAGTTTATCCAAACCCACATAAAAACACCACAAAGTATGCAGAATAGCTATGCCGATAACCGAAGGAAGGATTTTGAATTTCAGGTAGGAGATCATGTTTTCTTGAAGGTGTCTCCATTGAAGGGAGTTATATGATTCGGTAAAAAGGGAAAACTAAGTCCCAGGTACATCGGACCATTTTAAATTTTAGAATGAATTGGGGTAGTAGCTTACCATTTGAAAATGCCACCAAGTCTCTCCAAAGTTAATGATGTGTTCCATGTATCACTATTGAGAAAATACATACCTGACCCAACGCATGTACTCACCTATGAGGAATTAGAACTAGAACCCGATCTGTCTTATTGTGAAGATCCTCTAAAGATTTTTGATACAAGAGAACAAGTGTTGAGAAATCGGATGACTCGTCTGGTAAAAGTTCTATGGAGAAACCATAAGATGGAAGAGGCAATGTGGTAACCTGAGAAACTTATGATGAAGAACCACCCAAGTCTATTTATATATTAATATTCTATAAATTTCAAGGATGGAATTATTTGATGGAGGGGATAATGTAACACCCCAAGCTTTCACAGTACGATTCTCTTTGAATAATGCAATTCCATGTGTTGTACACAACTTTGAGATTCTAACACAATGCAACCATTCAAACTAGACGTTATGAATAGTAATACCCACTTTTTTAAATTTTATATATTTTATTTTTCAAAGTGGACTTCATTTTTGAATTATGAATATCGAAATTAGCTTAGGGTGAATTTTTTATATTTTTTTGAAAACTTTCTATTTTTAATGAATAGTGAAAAACACTGCGTTATTTTTTAAAACATAATTTTTATTTAAATAATTAATTATCTTATTTAAATATATTTTAGTTAAAAATAGATACATAATACCTATATATGTTCAATTTGATTCATTGGATTCATTTTGTTATAATATTAGATATATAAAATTTTATTGAACTTTTCACGGTCTTTTACCCACCTCCTAGGAGAATTTTCAAATTCACATAAAACATAATTTTACAGCTTTTGTGTGTGGAATTTAAAAATTACTAGATAAATGGCTGATATCAGTAAGAAAATTGTGGTTCAATAAAATAAAAATAATTTTTGGGAAATTGTAACTTTTTTCTTTTATTTACCACGGTTAAAAGTAAATATGGTAATTAAGGGTAAATTAATATTATCATTACCCTAAAACATGTAAAAATTGTATTGGATAAGTTTAATTCAACCAAGAAAAACTTAGGAATAAAATATGAAATTTTAGGTCCACTTGGATAAGATTAGGACATTTATTATTATTTAATTCAAATAATATTTAAAAGTGATAAATTCTAAGTTTAATAAATAAACCATTTTTAATATAGGGTAACACATAATATAAATTCAACTACAAATATTCATTAGAAAGATAATAAATATTTCCTACATAATGGTATTTTATTTATATTTTTTAGACATTAAATAATTTAATTTATTTATGAGACGACGATGATACAGTAATTACCTTATTAATGAAAGATTAAAATAATTGATAATATAAATATCCAAATAAATATAATCTGAGACTTTTAATAAAGTACAATAATTTTTTAGGTTAATAGGACATGTTAGGGTTTATTAAATAGATTTTTTTCGAAACAATAAGGCTGTTATTAATTAAAAAAAATAAATATCAAATAGTGTCAAAATTGACATAAAAGAGTTTTGAAAACAAATATTATATTATTAATTGATACAAAATTATTAAAAATATAACGTTCATCCAAAATTCAAAAATAATATTATATATATAATTAATGAACCACTAGAGGTTCTCTTGGATATTTATAGTAATTTTATTATCCATTTAATATAAAAATACAAAGAGACATGGTAAATGTCAAACTAATTAACTAACAATTAAATCTAAAAGATAAGGTTAATATAGTGTCCCAAACCTATCTAAAAACTATTAGTTGAGTAGTTTTCGACCCATACCCACCTTATCCTCTAAATAAATCATTTTGGATCCATTATAAACGGATAAATATTTTATTATAAAATAATATTTCAATCTTTTCCTAAGGTGCCCCTCACCCCTCTTATAAAAGGTCACTTCCCCATTTCTCAAATCTACACCTTCAAAGCCTTTTGGCTCAGCCAACCCCTGACCAAATACCCTCCCAACCATCCTTCATTAATCTTATAGGTCTTCCTATAGTCATAAATCCAACCTATGGATCCCTTTTGATCAAATCACAAGGAAGAACCCGAAGAAGAGGTAAATATTTCATCACCTCTTTCAAGTTCCTTTCTTCTTCCACTTCCTCTTTCTTTGTTCTTTACATTATAAAATAATAACTCAAGTATCATATATATACTTTGATGTTATTATAAATATAGTACAACTATATTAATTATTCTATCCATCCATTTAATGACATGTCACCATACGTGTGTACGTATGGATTACCATCTCCACGTCGTGGTGTAGTTATTATTCAATACATTATTATTTTTATGGGTATAATAATGCTGTATAATTGATTTAGATAATAAATATAACATGATAATTATTCTGTATATATGATATAACATCCAATTATATATTATTTTAATATAAAAATAATGATATTGTCGCTCGTGCGTACGTACAGATTATCGTCTCCACGAACGCGATGAGATTCATTCCCCATCATATACATTCAAGACTAATTTTCATTGGATGATTAAAAATAATGTTTAAAGACTTGATATAATTCTGGATATGAATATGATACATCCCATCCATAACAAATATGACCCACATAACAAAGAATATAAAGGAAAATGAATCTGTTAACACCCGAAATGACGATAATACTAAGATATTATTAACAAAGAAATCTTAAAATATCATATATGATATCATATTAATGTATATGATTATTGTATAATTTAATAACAATTATTTCACCATTATACATGAGTTTAACCTACCCTTGGCCAAGTAAAATTACATGGTAAGGGTTAATTTCACAATCTATTTATTATCTGAGGTTATTTTTACGTAAGTATCTACCGAGATATCTTTTCCATCCACATCCATGTTTCTTAGAGATGTATTCCAAGACATTTTAAATATTTACTATAATATGGGTTAAATCAATTTATACCCATGTTTGACTTTTTATAAAATGGTTTGAACTGAATCGTTCTATCATTTTCCAAACAAGGTACCTTATGACCTTTTTGACGAAATTATGGTTATAATTTGTTTTTAACTTATATGATAGGTGTGGCTATTTTATGACATTATAACATCGTCGAAGATTCCCTTACACGATTATAAGAATATTTTGAAAATAAATGTTTTCTTAAATGATTTCAAAATAGAAAGATATGTTTCTCTAAAAAATGTTTTGATTTCATCTATGTTAACATCCTTTGATGGATTTTAAGCTTATTTGATGTTGATTTATTATGATACAAAACCTCCATATTGTATTAAAGGTTTTGTGATATGTTTTATTATAGATGTGTTATTTTCATACCATTCATAGTTTGTGGATAAAGTATTGACATTTCGTATGTCAGTTTTAATATAAATGGTTATGTTATTTTTAAACCTTTTCATTTGAGGAATGCATTGGACTTAGTAAGTGACGGGTGGAGCCTACTATAGCTCCTCGATGCATCAGTAGGTCTCATAAGAAAAACTAGTGTCTTGGCACAAGTCCTTGACAAAATCTTATTTGTATTCTTGGCATAAGGCCTTGACTAAGTGGTTATGACGTCTGGCATTATGCATTCCATCATTATGAAATTGGTTATTGATATTGCATGTGACTATTAGACTAGTTAAATATCCATGTGAGTAAGTAAATAGAATTATTTTGATTTATATTTTCCATATTATGATGAAGTTTATTTTTAAAAGGATTTTGTTTTAGTTTTATACATTTCCTTACATGTTTATGCTTATTTATGAATGTTTCCGCTATATTGTTATCCTTAGTGAGCATCTGAGCTCACCCCTTTCTATGTTTTGTTTTTCCCATGATGCAAATAAGTATATTATGACTGACCTGTAGGGATATTCTATGGGATCTCAGTGATGTCTATGGAAACAATTTGGTTGTAGTTTTCCATTCATGTAATTTAAACCTTATGAATGTATCTAATACTTCCAAGCCTACTATACTAATCGGTCTTTCGAGTCTTGATCTTTTGTGATCATTCCAATGATACGTAATAATGAACCGACTCTAGGATTCTGGGGTCGGGGTGTTACAACCATATAGTAAATAAATTCATGTTTTCTTGTGAGATATTAATCATAATATTTTATCAATGGAAGCATAATCCTAATCAATCCTTATAAACAAAGCGATTTTAGAAATAAATAGTTACCACTTCGGTAACATTAAATATTTATCCCCATATAAGAAAAAAATTACATGAAGCATAAATATAATGAAAATAATAAAATTATGGATATGAAATTTCAAATGAATTATATATACCTCATAGAAAAATGTTTATGCATAACATGGCATGTGTCTTAATGAAGACAAATTTTGACAAAACTACTTTATCAATTTGGTATCTTTTTCAACATAAACTCCATGATAGTGAGATTAGAAAATGTATTTTTAAATACCCATAAATTTAATTATACTTATCATATAATACATTCATGGTTATTACATACACAAAACAAAATAAATGAGTGGTGAATGTGGCATGTATCTCACTGATAATAAAAAGTGAGATGAGAAAAGTCTTTTTTAATGTCTTGAATTTATTTTTACATGTTCAAAACATATGTATAATGAAAATAAATTTATTATAAATTTACCACTAAACCATATTATTATATTTAGTACTATATATTATTTCTGTATGAATTAATATTACCCTATTATTAAAAAATCCATTTTAATGTTACGTTTTGGGTAATATCTGCTTTGTTTTTTGTATATGTTTAAACTTTTTATTAATAATCCTATTTCTTAGATCATGATTTACTTATTTACATAATTAAAAAATTCATATAAATATCAAATATAATTATTATAAAAATATTTATAATAATATATTAAATATATAAATAAGAAATGAAATACACCGTTCATGGAGACGATAGGTCATACATACACATAAACGATGTTTCTATTTTATTTTCTTATTCAAATAAAAAAATTAAATGACATATATATATATATATTATCATTAAATTAGAATTAATATTTCATATATATCATATTATTTCACTACACCCATCCTTAATATATTCCATTTTATGTGTGATGAATCACATCGCTTTGAGGATGCGGTAGTCCACATGTCCACAAACGAAGTTATCGTATTTACATAAAATGGAAAGCATGAATGTATGTTTTATAAAATTCTTCCAAAAGAATAAGTTAATCATAAATATCATATATATCATATAAAATATATTTTTCAGAATAACTCATAGCCATAATAGGTGGTAATGGAAAAAGGAGAAACATCATTTTGTGAGGTGATAGTTCATCGTACACAAGAATGGTAAATCGGTTACCCATTAGATGGATGTTTGTGTATGTTTAGGTAAAAAAATTAAAATAAAAACATCTCATTATATTTATTATTATTTGGTTTTTATATACTCATGGAGTAATAAAATTTTAGGGGGTTGATAATGAAAATAATACAAAAGTTCTTGTAGTAGGATATAACCTCTTATTTAGGTGGCTACTATTAGTTTGTACCAAAGGTATTCATTGGTTGAATTTATGCCAAAAGAGATTATTCTATATCTATGGGATGAATATTTTGGGATACTTTTCCAGGGGTTGGGTGATAAAAAGTGGCATTAGGGGTGTATGTAAGTGAGGGTGGGGAGTTCCCTTTTATAGTGGAGGAGGAGTGGAATTCTTGCAAATATAAAAATATAAAAACTATTGACGGTATTACCTACATCATATGCATTAATTAATTTTTAAATTTTGATAAAATAGGGTACTTGGTAGAAATATTTCAATTCAATGTATTTATGACAAGTTTCTAGGTCATTTTGGGCCTTATGTTTATGCTTTATCCCTTTGTTAAGAAAACTTTTCTCTTAATCGCTGTAATTAATTTTTATAACTTTCACTAATATTTATGGTTAAAAATGTATGTTGATATTATTAGAGATTATATATTATGATGATTAAAAATATGGAATCCATTTTTTTAAATTATAATAAGAGAATTGTTAGAAGTTAATTTAATGTCAATCCTACAAACGGGATAACAAAGTGGGGTTTTATGTAAAAATGTTCAAAAGATTACTTACCTTTTATATTTAATATTATATGAAATTGTTTCCAATGACATGAATTATTTTAAATTATACAAAATATGTCTAATTATAATTAAAACCAAATTAAAAATATTTTTTAACTATATAGATAAATTGGATGAAAATGCAGTTATGATCTAAAATTCAGTATAATTCAATATTCATCAAAAAATGAAACATCTCAAAAAATTACCATAATCATAAAAAAGGTAAATTTTAGTATTAATATTACAAAAATTAAGTAAATTTTTTAAAATAAAAATTATAAAATTTTCAGAAATCATATTTAAAATTTTGTCTCCATTAAAAGGTTGTAAAATTACCATTTAGAAAACATTATCCTTTTATTCATAAAATTTGTTTTATTCTTATCTTATAACTATAATATATATTGTATGTGTATAAAAAATATTGATTTAATATATAATATATAAATATATTTAAAACAGTAATCAAAATTGGTTTTCTTAATTAATTTTTATAAAAAATTATACATATAAAATTCTTTTTATTAGAAAACAAACTTATTTATTTTAAAATAGATTATACATTAACTAATAATAATTGATAACCAAATGATTAATTTTATATCCATGTGTAAATAATATTTTTACAACATTTTTAATCCTATTCATAACTTCCATTCTAATGTCTAAGTGGTAGCTATAGTAGTATTTTAATAACAATATTGATAATAAATTTTAGTTTGGTTAAAACTTGGCCTTGCGTGTAACACAATCTATCAAAGGGACTCATTATTCCATGTAATACAATAAAAACATAGTGTTGTGTGTATTGAAAGATAATCTAAGAGTTGCGTGTAGCATAATCTAGACTTGGTGTTGTGTATAATTTAAGAAACACTTAATGACTTATTATAAGAAAATCTGTATTCAATGTAGTGTAAAATGAATGTAAAAATATCAAAAAGATTAAAATAATTTGAAAAATAATTCAGAAAATATTGAGGTGTTGCACTCAAAATGTCATGTAACATCCCCCATTAAGCATCAATCACAAAAAGTTTCATATTGAGGAAAAAATTATTCAGGAAATCCACATGAAAAAGGGCCAAGAATATAAGTTATTTCATTATTATCTACATTTCATAATTTAGACAATTTCCATTTAGAATCCATTCATTCTATTGATCCATTTACCAATTATCATCATAATTATGACACTTGTATTTCATGTATCAATTATTTCCATTTAACAATCTCATTCCATTATATACAGATTTAAAAAATATATTAGGCCTAAGACCATTCAAATCCAATTCATCATTATAATACATATGATTCTTTTTCAAGCCAATCACCTAATTACCATGTTAATCCATTTCTGAGTAATCCTAAATCCCATGCTAATCAAAACCAATTCAATATAATTTCAAAATTAGTCACACCCATTAGTTTCCTTATGTTCATTCACATTTATAATAGATCTATTAAGATCTTTGGGAGGTCTTGATATGTGAATTTATCAAAATAATGGGTTACCAGTTAGTTTAGGTTGGGTACCTAATGTGAAAACATGATTGAATATGATTACCATACATGAAAAATATAAAACAATAAAACAATTATGGATATAACTTAAACCACCTACCTAAAGAGAATAGAAGATAGAAATTCATCAATAACTAATGTAGAATAGGGTTCCTCTTCATTACCCTCAATGAAAACAATGAAACTCAATCATAACAAAACATCATATGTAGATTATGTCTTGGTTGTCCTAAATTATGGTTTCCCCAAGGGAATGCTATGGTATTAATAGAGAATAAGGACTAAGAAACATACCTTCAATCTCCATGCCTCAAAATATAATGATCCATTGAGAACATCTTTTGGACTAAACATAAGAACCAAAATTTCCTACAGGGGGATGGAAAACAAGATAGAAATGAGATTTAGTGATCTGGGAAATGAAATAGATGAGGGTTGAAATAAATTGTTTGAATGATCCTATTAATGACATGAAATTATGATTCATGATGTAAATCATATGTTTTCAATATATAATGAAAAACATGATGCATAGGCTTTAAACCTAAGAAAATTCATTCACATCATGAATACTATTCCAGGGGTGATCCCCAAACCATTCATGCCTTAAATTTTTTAATGGGGGTATACCCAAAACAATTCACTTCAAAAAAATAAAATTTTAAGTATGAATATTTTCTACAGAAAGACATCACCATCCTCTCTTTTCCCTTAGAACACCTCTAAATCACATTCAAATATAATACAAGGGCATTATTACCAAGCCTTAAAAAATTAAATGAACCTAATTAGGTTTCTATAATAATATACTGTGCGACATAACTAGAAAATATGAGATCTTAAAACCTCCCCATTATATATTATCACATTCTCCATTTATACCCTAAAGGTTAATTTTTTGTATCAGTAAGAATGTATGGACACTGTGTCCGTATATCATACTCCATCTCCCAAGTCACCTATTTAATATTCGCATGCTTTAACTACACCTATTATAGAGGTATGGTCTTACAGTCGAGATCATTATCACTACAATCTATGATACGGATTAGATTCTCCTCAAAGTACACATCAATATCAAGCTCAACATCTTCATCCTCTATCACATGAGAAGGATCTGGGTGATGTATTTGAATCTATGACACATGAAACACATTTTTTAGGGTTTATTAGTGTTGTGTAAGGGAAATGGAAAACCACTTCACTGACCCGCTCTACTATCTCAAATAGCCTGAAAACCCATTATTCTAGCTTCTATTTATTCTAGGTATGGAATTTTCCCAACCGATGAGACACCTGAAGAAACACATGATGATTATACAAAAACCCCAGAGGGCATATCTAGTGGTCATTGATTAATTTTTACTATCTCTAGAGGGTTACCAATAGCTTTCTGATCAATTGGACCTTCTAAAATTTCTTCGACATGAGACTTGGTCCAATGAGTGTTTAATTAATTTCATCTAACCCACCAAGAAGAGAATGAAACAACCTTATATACAAGGCTTATTAAGGATCCAATTGGATTGATATGTATAATATGTTATTATTAAGGACCTTCATGAGTTCTCTATGTTTCTCCCATGAACCACTAAAATCTTGAACAGAAGCTCACAACATATCCACCAGAGTTAAAATCATCCACTCTTATTGCCCATAAGTCTGAGGATAATAGTGAATAATCATAAGAACTTGTAATCCCCACTCCTTTTATGTCCGTTATAGAATCTTGACTTTAAATGAGGATCTTAGTAGAAATTATAATCCTCGTAACACAATGAAATCAAACTATCTCCCGTACATAGAGACTACCCAAATCACCAATAGTGTAGGTCTCTCTAATAGTAAAAAATTGTTCTACCCTTGTTAGTCGATCCAGGATCACCCATAATGAATCATTCTTGTGGGCATTCTTAGGTAACCCTGTCGTAAAATAAATAGTGTCACCATCTCACATTTATCTCACAATAGGAAAAGGATTCATTAACTATATAGGCCTATAATGATTGTCCTTCACCTATTTTTAGGTGAAGCATCCCACTAAAAATCATGTTATCTCATTATTCATCCCTGGCCCCCAGAACTACCTTCAAATATTGTGATACATATTTTTTAGACTAAGATGTACCGCCCACCTAGAAGCATGAAACTATTTCAAAAACTCCTTATGTAAGACAATATGAACCCATAAATTTTCATGGATAATTAGACCTTCAACACTTATATGAGACCATATTGATGGTGGTTCCCCCATGTATGTTTTACTTCATACCTAATCCCCCCAAATCAAACTTATTTTCTCTATTTATTTGTTCAAGAATAATGGGTATAATTTGTATCGATTTCAGATTCACTGAACCCTAATACTCTTGGACATAAAAATAAACATTTGTAAATAGTTTCATCTTCCACCACTCATAAAAATAATCATGTAATTCCTATGGATGCATCCTCTGAATCAAATAATTGGAAATGAAATTTCCCATTCCCGGATTTTATGTCATCCCTTAGTCGAAATATTGTAGATACTAGACCAACATCCTTTTCTTAGGGTTCAGTTCCAATTGTGAAAATATACACATGGGGCTATTATGGTATGTACGGACCACAAACCGATCACCTAAGATATAGTACCACCCGAATCCCATGGTGTGTACCATAAAAAAACTCCATATCATTGGTAGGATAATTTATCTCATTCAGTCTCAAATACCTTTATCCCTAAAAAACTACTTGATCCTCCTACATCAAAACATCTTTGATTCTGACTCTAGATGTCCTTTGGTACATGGTATATTACTTAACTATCTCATTTAAGGTGAGTATTTGTGTGGAGGTTAGTATGATCATTATCTCCTGAAAATATCTCTTTCAATAATATAACTAAGGAAACTTCACCCCTTTTATGTTCAACCCAATCATTAGTTCTTCCATATATGAGAAAACCTGATTGAAATGTTGATAATCGACAACTAGACCCAAAAATGTCTGAATCAAAAATACATTCAGGTTCTTCTCCCAAGATAACACAACTCCATCCTTCATTTGATTCACATATAGTCCAACCATTAAGATAACATGACCCAAAAAATTAACATTATCAATCTAGAAATAACATTTTATATCAAGATATGATCAAGATGTTTGGAATTATGTTCTATATACTAGGAGTACACCAAGATTTTATCAATGAATATAATCCCAAATTGATCCAAGAATGGATGAAAAAATTTATTAATCAGGTCCATGAATATCTTCGGTGCATTTTTCAGACTGAACGAAATTACCATGAACTCATAAATGCCTTATTTCCTTTTAAAAGATGTCTAAAGTATGTCCAACGGTCTCACCCTCAACTGATGGTACCCTTAAAATGAGTTGATCTTAGATTAAATCACGGTAACCCTCATCTGATCAAAGAGTTCATCGATGAATGGAAGGGGATATTAGTTCTTGACTATTATCTGGTTTAGTATCTGATAATCCACACACAATTAAAAATTATCATCAACCTTATTGTAAAAAATCCTGGGATAACCCCATAGTGAGTTACTAGGCCACATGAAACTCTATTAAATTAAATATTGAAAACACACTTTCAAAACCTTGAGATCTACCTGTTACATTCTGTAAAGATGAATAAAAAATATCTCAACTTCTAGAACCAACTTGATGGGAAACTAGATTTTTTTATTGGGTGGAAATCTTTATAATTCTTCTGGTTTGAAATCTTGAAAATGGTCCACTACTAAAAGAAAAGTTCTCCACAAAAAAATTTCATCATCCAAAAAATGGATTGCTTACTGTTTCATGATACAATCCAATCTAGACTAAATTATTCATGAACCACCTATCTAATGATACCACTCTACATGATGGACATAAATTCCCAATTCTATAGATAGAAAGGTAACTATACACCGATAATGGTCTATATTAGATTGGTTCATAAGTATTAAATCCATACCTATAATCAATTTGATGACAATCATTATATATCTCGAACACCCCCTAAAGGAAATAGAATCCACCCACATCATGAGAACACACCTTAAAATGTTTGATATCCTCTAATCTCACTCTCTGTGGTGTGTTAATGGAAACCCCATCCAATATCTCCCAAACTAACCCCAATCAATCAAAAAAATTGAGTTCATATAAGGTAATTTGATTCTATTCTATCAAATAATTTGTAGTCAAGGGTATATAACATGATAATTATACCTTTTTGGTAAAAGGTCCTACCTCTAGAGTAGTTTCAGTAGGCTTCACAGCTTGTATCTAACTTTCCAATCTACCCTAGTCTCTAGTATGAAACCCCTTCATTGCTCCCTCTTACTGCTAATGTTATTTCTTAATTAGGGTACCATTTCCCCTACCACGACATGAGTGTCTCATGGAACTCCAACTTCCAATATTATGAGGGGTGGTTGAGTACTTCTAAGACTCTAGTCCTTCTCTTGATATCCTTATACTGCTCTAATGTTGTGATTCCCTACAAAACATCTTTATATTTCCCATCCTATCATAAGTGCATTATTCGATAGTGGGTTAAATACATTTTTTGTTCTTTTTTCTAGCCCTTCCACACCAAAATCATTGCACCAAGTCATGGTCCTAAGATAGCTACTCATTTCCCTAGCTTCCCTTCTCATCACTACCCTAGTGATAACTTTCATAGTATCAATTATTACAACTAAAAGAATATCTCCTTGATTTCCTAACTAATAATTGTTATATTCTACTCAGGGACTCTCTTAGGTACTATTTCATGATTCGAGATTGATTCATCACATCGGTGGAGTTGATCAGACAATATATGTTCACCTGAAACCTTGTATCATTATGAATCCCATCCTGGAATCATTTTTCCATGGAGGTCTTATCATCATCTGAGTAAGGTGAAAAATGTTTTAGGTCAGAAAACCACCTAGAATATTCCATAACTGACATTCTCCCCTTTGTTAGGTTCATAAATTCTCCATCCATATCATCCTTTAAAATATCTAGATATAAGTGGGTTATGAACTTTTCATTGAAGTCCTTACTGGTTTGGTTCTCTTTTTGAATGGATTTCTCCATTATGTCCCACCAATGATTTGCTGGCCTAAAGAGCATATAGGTATAATTATTCACCTCCCTATCTATAGATGTCTCAAGATTCTTAAATATCATCTTGAGAGACTCGATCTAGAATACAGTTTCCTAAGGGCCTCCCTCCCTAGTGAATGTATGTGAATTTTTTAGCTAAAATTATCTCTATAACTCAAACATTGAAAATAGGTTTTGAGTTTTCTCCCACTCCTTGGATCCCATAACATGTAGGAATATATCATGATGTTTCTCATCTATCTAATTTCTTAAATCCACAATATGTTTTGGATCGGCTCCTTTAGGAGTGTTCTGATTACAAATATCCTTATTCTCATCTTGAAGATGATATGGAGGCATTTTATTTACAAGGTTCAACACCTTCTTTTGGACAAAGGAAGAATAGTAGGTTTTCCTCAAAAGGTTATAAAAAATAAAGAGAAACACAAGCTAAAGGTTCTTCTATTGTTGTCATAAAAAGTGGATTTGGTTTCAAAAAAGTTCCATTTATTCAATTTTTATCAAATATAAAATATGAAATTTCATTTCACAAATAAATTAGGTGGATATATCATGTGAAAAAATAACATACCTAGCATGAATAATTCATGTCAACATATATATACCAACATGCCTATCATGTAACATTCATACTCATTTTTTGCCCTACTAGTGTATGGGTAAAATCTCAAAATACCTTAACATCACCCAACAAGTGAATCCACCCAAGGTGAAGTAATATCAAAACATTAACAAAGAGAAAAAATTGAACAGTAATACCAACACTAGGCACTTGGGATTTGTCTCGTACTTGGGTTAGATAATCCCTTGAATGAGCTCAATTCTAATCTCTGACATGTCCTAGTTTTCTATATTATTTTATTAAATAGTAAATAAATATAAAATACCCAGGATATGATACCACTTTGTAACATCCATGGCCCTGTTATCCCTCACGTGTCTGAGTTGGGTCATTACCGGACCTCAGACACACCTCCCATACACCAAACTATTCAAACTAAAAGTGAGGGTGTAAGAAACCTCATGGGGATACTATACCCTCAGGAATAGCATAGTAAAAATCTAATAAATAAAATGGATAACAAAACATGCAAACCGAAAATAATAAAAGGGAAAACTCACACGAAATTAATATTTATAGAAACCATTCAATGAATGGTTGAATGTAACTAAATAACATTTTGAAATTCATACAAGTGAAATAAAAAAAATGTACTAGACTCAAAAATACCTATTCATGAACCCCATGTTGGACTCTTCGGTAAGATCCATCCCACCCAAAGGGTAATAAATCAATACAAGTACCCTTTCCATTATCCAGGCATGCTTCCATGAAATCTTACAGGTACCAAATGACATTAAAATAGGGTCTGTGTGAAACTCAGTAGGTCAAAACCCAAGTCCTCTAATCATAAAGAGTTGTCATAATTTGTCCATGAAAAACTTTATCTAATAAGGAATTTATTCATAAATAAATTTTTTATTTCATGTAAATATGTCAACCCTAAATCTCTAATATGATTCTTAGGGTTTTCCAAACCTACTTTATCCCCAAACTGAATGCCTATGTCAAGTCGTAGAATCTACTACCTAGTATGAATCACCCATATCATTGAAATATTCTCCTATCATAGATGAATATACCATATCATATCATGAACTAGTGAAACCTTCCATCAGGACGACAAGAATATCTACCACAGGCATCCGATGATTGTGCATCATACCCTCATACTGTATATACCTCAAGAATATTACCCTCATGAGGTATCCAATTTCAGGTATCTTACACTGAGGTGAGTATGTGACCATGCAACTTAACATTAGGTGTGACATATGGTTCCCTCAATAATGAAACACAATTATAATTTCTAATAAGAAAAAACCCAAAAAATTCATGTAACATCCCTCCCTCAAGCATCAACCGTAAACAATGTCAGATAAAAACAAAAAACTAAGAAATAAATTCACCTGAACAAGCACCAATAATATCATATTAATTATATTTAAATTAGTAAATTTATCCAATTACCATTTAGAAACCATTCATTATATTGATCCAAGTTACCGATTATCATCATAATTGAAACATGTATATTTTGAGTATCAATTATTCCTATTTATCATTCTCATTTCATCATGTACATCTTTCATCGGTTTATCATTCGAAATGGAATTCAAATTGAATTAATTATTTCATGAAATTTGATTATCCTTCAAGAGAATCAATTAATTACTATGTTAATCCATTTCCTGGTAATCCTAAATCCCATGTTAATAAAAATGAATTCATCAAAAATTAAAAGGTAGGCACACCCCTCTGTGGCGGCAAGTCTAATCTCATTACCAATTGATCCATTAGGATTCATGGGATATCTAAATATATAAATTTATCATGACAATGGCTTACTGGTTATTTTAGGTCATGCACACTATATTAATACATGGTTTAATATTTTTTTTCATACATGAAAAAATTAACAAATTCAATCCTTATAGAGATGACTTAGACCACCTTCCGCAAAATTAGAGAAGACGTAAATTATTTAATGACCAAGGTAAAATAGGGTTCCTTCTCTTTTTCACATTATTTATTACCAAGAAACTCCATGATAACCAAAAATCAGATGTATATTTGAGTTCTATCATCCTAAACTTCGGTTCTCCCCAAAGGAGAAACTAATGGATCAATGTGGAGAAGGACTGAGAGACTTACCTTAAATCTCTAGGAGTCAAAACACCAATATCCAATAGGAACTACATTTAGATCAAATAGGAGACCCATAATCACAAATGGGAGGGAGGAAAAATGAGATATAAAGGAGAGTGAGTGATCTGAGAAATGCAGGGTGGGAGGGTTGAAATAACCTTCTATACACACCCCATTCACAAGGTGAATTTAGGATTCACAACATTAATAATTGGTTTCCATTTTTTCAAAAAAACCCAATGCCTCAAATTTTAAACCATGGAAAAAACATTAACATCTTATTTTATTTTCATAGTTTATTCCCTTTACCATTCATTCCTTGAATATTTTTCAGGTGGTATAAAAAGAACAATTTATTTTTTTAATTTAATATTCATGTTGTGAATTGAAAATTAACTATGTGAATATTTTCTATATACAAAATTCACCTCCCCTCACTTTTTCACTATGAACACCCCTGAATCATGAGACTATCTAGTACAAGGGATTTATTTCCATCTTATAAACAAAACTATCAAATACTAAGAATGCTTATCCAATAACTTAAATAGCGACATGACTAGGAAAGATAGGATCTTAAAGTATGTTTTAAAAACAAATCAGAGACAACGATTAGGGAAATCAAAGTATAGATGTGGAAAACCTCTAGTATCGTTAACAAAAATAAAGAGAATTGAAAATATAATGAAGTGAAAATCCACAAAACCAAAGGATAAAACATAACAAAATAATGAATCTCTATGATCAAAGGAGAGGTAAGTTGTTTTTGAGTCACAAAACATAGGGTTTGATAGTTTCTAGTTCAATAGAATGAAATTAAGGAGTCAAAAGTCTCATGTCTTTAAATTTTAAAAAGTTTTTAAAATCATCTATTATAATAACTAAAATTAAAACCAAATTTATCAAATCATTTATTATAATAATTAAATGAAAACGTCTACAACAAATTTTTTTACCTTGGTTATTATAATAACCAACATAAAAACCATGAAATTCAAGGTTTCCACATCAGTTCTAATAATTATTGATTTTAAAAATCCCACTAATATGTTTTCCATGTCTGTTATTATAATAATAGATTTGAAAACCCTGATCGTTGAGGTTTTCACATCGGTTAATAATAACAAATGTACAAACCTAGATATAAAATCTATTTATAATTCTAGTTTTTTATTTATAAAAATTATGAGGACTATATACCACTCTATATATTTAGTACATAAGATATTTTATCAATTAAAAGTGAATGTGTTGAAAATAAATCCTTGGAAAAATCATAAGATGATGGTTTGGGGATGTGATTCTATCATGTATAAAATTAATTTTTAATATAAATGATTCTTGTATTATGATTATATTTTATTTTATTATTTTTAGAAAAATACACCATAACAAATATAATATTGATACTAAAGTACTTCCTATTTTATTCTTATCCTAAATAAAGCACATGAGTAATAATTACATTATGAGGTCTTCATGATAATGACTTGTTTACAATATAAGTTATACATATTCCTATATTTTATTATAGGAATAAATTTATTAAACTAGATGGAATAAAAACACCACATGGGTGGTATTTTTTGTATGTCATGTGGGATATTACTCGTGTGACATTTGACTATATTATTTGAGGTATATTAATCATGGTAACATTCTGTTAGATTTTTTAGGGAACAATCCATGTCCTTTGGAACAAAAAAAATCCCATAATCTTTTTCTTCAATATCTAACCATGATATATTTGAATAGAATGCGTGGAATCAAATAAAAAGACCTCATTATTTTGACTAAGTAAAACCTTTTTTCTCAATTATGAAATGGTTGAATAAGGCCCCTAAGTGGTATCCAATAAACCTATACCTTTAAATGTATATATAGTTTGTATAAATCACTGAGAACACTACGTCTCAAAACTTTTCAATACCCATTGCATGTTAGGACCTCAGTGTTAAAAATAATAATAGAAAACAATGAGTGTCCCCTAGGGTTTAACACTAGGTCAAATCCAAATCAATATTTTAAGAATTTTATCATGGGCCAAGACTCAATTTATAGTCTTCTTGGACTATCCTTATAAGATCTATCATAATACTAAATATATAATAACTATTGTTAGTTTTCCTTGTATGGTTTTAGATTACCTTATAATAAAACATTTAACATTTAAATAATTAAAATAATGATCATAAATTCATTTTAATCATTATAAAATGATGTTTAATTGATGTATGATAGACTAATGTGGAATAAATGGAATGATAATATTGAATAACACATATTTTAAGTAATTCAAATAATATTGGCATTCTTATATTATGGTTCATTCCATTGAAATTTCGTGTGCACTAGTTATTCCATAGTGTTAATCGTGTTATGAGAATTAGTTCATTACTCCATTAATACATAACCTTCACTAAAACCACATAGATTTTATGTTCAATTCACCCTATGTCATATTGTTTGAAAAAACATCTGAAACCTTATCCAAAACTATTTTTATATTCTCAAAAACCATTTTTGAGAAGTTATCATCAAGCTCTAAAAGGGTTGTAACAAATAAATTAACAAAACTTATACATTATCACATAAAAATTATGTGTAAATCTATATCCCTTATCTATCATTAAAAAAATTATGATTTCATGAAATATAAGTATAAGTACAGATAATTCTCAATCAAATCAATATTACTACTCAAGTTACAAAGAGATCTGATGTGATCTCTATAAAACACATTAATCTCTATACTTGTGTCCACCATATGTATCTCAAACATCAAACATCATAAAATTATCCCTTTTTTCAATACATAAATACTAAAAACAGGAAAAAATAATGTCAATATATTATAGGATAATTGATATATTCTCAATTCTACAGGTATTTAATAAATATAATAACTAAACATAACTTAGGTTATTCATCCAAATAGATTAGTTTAACACATTTAACTCACCTTGGTAGAAATATACATATCATGTTATTTTTTAGATAGGATCAATCTTACTTAATTGAGATCACATGTGTTATGTACCTCATATAATAGGAAAATACCATCTTGGTTAATAAATATCTGCCACATTATCATCAATATACCCAACCATCCATGATTTGTTTGGGATCAAGTATGGAGTAAGAAGGAAATCAATGTATAAGGGTTAATATGGAGAAAAAATAATTAATCTCAAGTAATGATGACCAATATAAAACAAGTAATTCATAGTATAATAATAGAATAAGGTATTCCATTCCACGTAGCATATTTAACAAGTCATCATATAATCCAGAACATATTTTCTGCCCTATAGATGAATTCCATAACACTATATATGCCCCAAGTCACATCAATCATAGCATTTTGGCATTACTCGTGCCATTCCATGATGGTGACTCATCAAGGATATGAAAATACTGATAAAAACATACAAAAACATCATTCTCGCAATATCTAAAAATGTAAATATATTAGTGCCATTGGGTTTTAAAGTTTCTATTGGTTTTATCAAAACAGGTTACATATCCATGTAACACCAATTGTATTACTATATAACATTTGCTACATCACCATGAAACTATCTGAAAGATTCTCCCTATGAACCATATAGTGATATAATATCTATATCAGAAAAATATATGGATAATTGAAATTTTAAGATTCACAATTAATATATTCAACATTATTAATATTCTATCAAAAGTCTGTTTGTTTGACAATATCAAATTTTATGATTTATTTAACTTTTTTTAAATGGACAACATTTAGAACTCCTTATTAGAATAAAATATTCTTTTGAGGTCATTTGTATTGATTAGAAATCTAAATCATTACATTAAACTTTCTATTTTTACTAATCATATTTGAAAAGCTTTTTAAAGTTCATAGAATGTTTTATTTAGTTAATTTCACATTAGTTTACATTTGTATCTTCACAATGAATAAATATATAACATTACATTTGTTTTTCTAATTGATAATCTTATTAAAGCTCAATATTATTAGTAATTGTCACTTTCGAAAACATATTTTCCCAAATAAATTATTTCCATGACATTGAAACACTTTGTAAACCACGAACAAAGTAATTCCATAGATCATATAACTCGAAAGTAATCGAAGTAATTCATTACATGGCCTAAATCTCATCTTCCCATATTCTAGAGGATTCTTACTAGAAGAATGAGTCTAAGGTAATACCATGGTGAGATTATTCCCTCACATAGTAGTAAATAAAAACAATGGAATAAAATACAATCATTCATAAAAATAAAAAACTGAATTAAAGAACATAATAGTAAATGGAAACTAAGAAAAATAACATACCAATGTTATAAAAAGACAGCAACATCCCTCCACACCTAACAATCGATTGGTGTTTGAGCCAATAGTTTTTACATGACCTCAAAACTAATTCCCTATAATCTAGAGGCTACCAAATAGTAGAATTGGTCTTTGGTGTTTCTACTGATAGATTATACACTCACATTAGATTAAAACATGAATAATAGTCCAAAAAATATTTTATAAATAAGCATTCATTAGTTTGTTCATAAGAATATAAAACACCACAAGATTTATCAAATTATATTCAGAAGCGTATTGTAATACAAAATCATAGTAATTCCAGCATACAAAAAACGATTTCCCTCCAAGGTAATCACATATTTATAATAAATAAAATAAAAATACATATGGGGCTATATAACCAAACATGGGTCTTATCTCATTCCAATTTTTAATATATTTTTATTTTTATCACTCTATCAGGAAAAATTGTCCCTCTACCCAACATGGACCTGTGATTTGTGAAGTCTTCTCAGTTAGACATGTTTCCTGGACACCCAAGTAGGGTGTGATTAAAAAATCCATAAGGCACCACTAACAGGGTCCCATATAGAAATAGTGAATATAAATTATAAACAGGTGATATTCTAATCTAAATAACAATGATACTGTAGAATAATAAATAAATAAACCATCGTTGATCCTTAAGTTTTATTGTGAAATCTTAGATCAACTATACCTATTTTGTCCAGTGTTGATGTGTCACTAAGAGTTTGATATATCATTTCATATAGTATCAGCCTCAAAAACTATATACTACGTAATACCCTAGGTATCCCAATAATAATAGGTTCAATAATTAGATCCCCACATGTATCCCAAGCATCCCATATAGGCATAAGTCAAATCTTAGGTGTCCAAAAAGGGGAATTCCAATAATCACACTGGTCAGATCCCATGTGATGACATGGAAATCCCATGTATCCATACTCATCTAATCCAAGGTAGTCTCCTAAGTATTCCATAATAATCAGGAATACTCTCCAAATTTCATGTACTTTCATGGGCGTCCAACACATATCATGTTCGTCCACCAGATCCTAGGGAGTATTGTCAGCAACTCATAATGTCATACATGATGGTCAGATCCTAAGGAAGACCCTACTCATACAATGTAGGAAACCCCTATATCTTATTATAATAAACATTTCATCACCCATATACCCAAGGGATGAATCTTAGATATCAACCTATGAATTCCATAAATGAGTTTCACTAATTGGATCATGAGAAGTGTCCCGTGAATATTGTGTGTGCAGATTAATGACTGGATCCAAAATAGTATCCTATGAATCCCATATTAATTAGGAATATACCAAATCCTAGGTTATAAGACTCACAAATTCTGGTATCACCCAAATTTAACCATGTTTAGGGTTAAAGTGGTCTTTTATAGTGTATCTTAGGGTGTTGAAATCTCAGAGACCTATGAAGAAACCTATGGAAATGAGTATTTTATAGAAGAGAAATTTTGTTATAATGTGGCTAACATTGGTTTTATTTTAAATTGTTCAAATTTTCAATAAGAGTCCTTGTAGAATGAAATATGATATAATTAAATTATCCTAGGTTGTTTCTAGGGGGTTATTAGATGGATTTATTAAAATGGTTTCAATGTCTTAAATTTGAGAGTGTTTCATTCAATGAAATGAAAACATACAAAATCACTCCCTGATTTTGTGTTTTCACTATCCCAATTTTAGTCACATATACACATTATGATCATTTTAATGAGAACTTAAAGGTAGAGTATTATTTTATCAAATGGAAAGTGTAGTATAAAAATTATTGAGATCGAAGGAGATGGTAAATCATTGAATGAAAATCATAAAAAATAATTGATTTTAAATAATAATAATGATAAATAAAATCTTGTAAAACCCATTAAAACATACATGGATAAACCCATATGATTTGTATCCCTATATTTATTCAAATAACTCAATAGAATATTGAATTATACTCATATTGTCAGAATTTATGAAGAGAAATCAATGAAATAACAACCATTCACCTGTTGTGTGAAGGATTTCTATTTTTTTATGTGAATAAATTGTCCATATAATAAAATAGTATCAATGTTTTCATAAAATTAATATAAAATAATAATAAGATTAAAAATGTTTATTAAGAATAAAATGTTATTCGAGAAACATACATGATAAAGAAAACTCTTAAAATGGGAAAGTAATAGTATAATAATAAAATTAAACATTGAAAAATTTTCTAAAAAATAAATGAGAATCATTAAATTAAATAGGTATTTTGGAATCCTTGGATGGGTCCATCATTTTCCCAATTAATCACAATTAATTTTCTTAAGAATAGGTGAGTGGAATTTTAATTTACAGTGGACTTCTCCAAACATGAAAAAAATAGATCAAGTTTGAATCTACCCAAAATACATTCCCAAAAATATTCTAGATGGAAGAATTTTTGTGGAACATAAAAAGAAGAAATTAAATCCTATGATATACTATAATGGATGTCAAATTTCATCCCATTTTCATTATATATATATTCTTATGATCAAAATAGTGGGATGTTATTCAGTGCCACTAAATTTGTCCTAGAATTTAATGTTCCACTTAGTCTACATGAATCATCCAAGAAAATTATCAATTTACAATGGAAAAATTTTAAATTAATTTTCTCCATGATTTCATATATCACAAATTAAAATTATATTATTATTCAGCTTATATAATTCCTTTTATAATAATTTTAGCGTGATATTAAACATTTTACTTTGCATAGATTTTTCTGGGTTCAAGGACATATATTAGTGTCATCCATTATAAATCTCCAAGTTATTCATAAATATTAAATATTCCCCATAAAATGGGTACACTTATAATAAAATATAAAATCAAAATTATGAACATAGTTTTTTCAAAAAGGTGATGAAAATTTTACCAAGTATTAGTGCATTTTACCAAGAATTTAAATCTTGATGGAGAATGAAGTAAAAATTACAAAATACACAAATATAGGGGTTTATTAACATTGAATAAAATGAATATTAATATATGAAAAAATAATGTTATACTATTTTATGGAAAATAACACCCCCTAACTTGGTTTATGCTTATACAAAGAAAAATGTATCTTAAAATTATGAAAATTTGATTCCCTTTTACAAAAACATTTTATCATACAATGATCACCAACAGAAAACAAGCCAAACGATCATCAAACCGATCAAAATTAATTAACACAATCTTGATTGAAAATAATATCGCAATCCTAGTACAATTAATTTATTCAAATTCATCACCAAATTTCTACGAATTCAATTAAGCATAATGAATTTTTTCTTCATAATAGACATGGGGATTCAATTTTATTAATGGGGAAATATAGAAGCTCTATGTGGAATCAAATTTTAATCTTAAGTTGGGTATTTTTTTTATTTTCTATGGTAATTGAAATATCACTAAATCAATTAAACTTGTATAGTGAAATTTTATCGATGACTCTAACGCTCAATCAAATTAAGGTACCAAGTGAATCACACATACTCATAAATTTTCTAATTTTAACTCAATAAAAAAATTCAAATTACCTGACATAGAGATAAAGAACCTAACTCTAGGATACAAACTATGGATTCACAATCCCTAATTGTTGAAATACACACATTAGGACAATCTATTTTTCTAAGAAAAAAAATTATTGTTTTTTTATATTTTTTTAGAAAAAAATTAAATTAAAATGATCACAAAATCAATACAATTTTTTAGTGGACACCATGAACTCAGAAAAATTAGCCAAAATCCAATGGATGTGCATGTGAAATTTTGATTAATTTTCAGAATATATAAATTATAATATATTAAATTAAATGACCACACTTTCTAAAATTTATACTCATGAATATAAATAATAATTAAAATCTGAATCAAGGAATTAAAAATTATTTTTTTTTGAAGATTTCAATGTGTATTATCATGTTTAGGGTCAAATAAATGTATTTCATATTTATGTACAGAAATTCTTGTTTACTATAGACACAAACACAAAACACATTTTATTTGAAATGCACATAATTTATTTTATTATATATTCCTCTCCCCCTTTAATATAGAATCACACCTCCCATTATTTATAAAGAAAATATGAAATGTGATAATTTGAGGATAGGAGTTCTAAAATATAAATATAAAATTAAAATATGGAAAAATGTCACCTAGTATATCAAATAATAATTCCATGATAAATCCAATCGATCTTTTGACCTCTATGAAACATAAATACACATCCTTAATGATGGAATAATATGTTTAAACTATTTGAAGAAATATTATTTTTTTGAAAATACATCAACCTCAGTAACCCTTGAATATTAAAAAACAAATAAATAAAATCACAATGGAGCCCTATTTAGGTTTCTAAAAGAAATAACAAAATGGAAAATAAATTAAACAACATTACTATTTATTTTAGAACACTAAAAAAATTCAAGTTAATGGTAGAAGTGAGGTTAACTCTCAAAAAGTACTTTACTTAATGTCATTATCCTGTCCTGGACCCTAAATATGTCAATTATTCCCTAGTTCATAGGATAGATCAATTAAATCTTCCTTTGTTTCATGTTTATTGAATGATTCAGTGAATATTTTTAATCTATTATTATTGAATTTAAATATATTACCACTAATGGGATCTTGAATCTCTACTACCCCATCGGGGAACACATGATGCACTATGTACAACGCTGGCCATCTCAACCAAAACTTTACTAGATATAAGTTATGTTTTGAACTATATAGGAGCACTAATTTTCTAGATTCAAATTGTTAAACTGTAAGATTATTATACTATTAATCTGAAACTCTAGATTTATTGATCCTTTAATTTTAATATGTACTTATCCAGAGTTCCTCACATTTTCTAAGGTCTAATTTTTTAGGTCAAATAAATGCCGAAAGTTATTTATTTTGATTTCCCAAAAGTCATTATGTTCAATTTCAATAGGTAATTGGAAAAAAATTCAATAAAACAACCTATATTTTGAGACGAATATGAGGGTTTTGAATGCAATATGATATTCCAAAAGGGAATCCAAGAGTTTCTCTAGACAATATTTCCAATAGAGATTGACATTTTTTTCAATAATTTTCTTATTTTCCCTATTCACTAACATAACGTGCCCATTATTTTAAGGATGGAAGTTAGTGGAAACTTTTTGAGAAATATCATTTTATACATGTATGTCAATAAAGTACTATTTTGGAAAATGGGATCCATTATTATTGATGATATCCCTAGGAATTCTAAATCTACAAAATATGTTTTATTTCATATATCAGATCACAACATAATGGCCATTGGAAATGGTGGGAATATAATAAACCTATTTTTAGATATAAAAAATTATTAATAAAACATATATATATATCCTATAGAGTTCTCTAAGGGTCCCATAAAATCAATTCTCAAACATAAAAATATTTTGACTACCATAATTGGGGTAAGAGGCATTTGATTTATTTAAGTTTTGGATCCTAATTGTTAACACTAAGGAAAAATCTGTCATAATTTGAATGAATATTTATTGAGGTTAGTATAAAATATCGATCTTTTAATGACCTTTTAGTGGTTTAATTAGTTGAAAATTCACCTCCATATGACTCTCCATGATAGAATTTTATGATAGGCTCTTAACCAGGATCAGAAGTGCATCTCCTAATTACCCGATCAAGATAGAAAATAAAGAGGTTTGGGTCTTCAAACACATATTGTTTCACATCATAAATTAATTTACTCTAATATTGGGTCTATAATAATTTTTTAATAACTCACATAACTAAGTAGTTTTTTATGTCTGCATACCATGGGAAATCACACATGGAATTGAGGTGATCATCAGAAAATTAATCAGAAACAGAATGGTTTTGTGAATTTTCTTTGAATTCCATATGATATAAGTGATTAGATACAACATTTGAAAACAGTTTTCATCTTTAATAGTTATATAAAACTCATGGAGAATGAGGACCTAACAAATCAATCTAGCAATGGAATATTGTTTTTGGAATATATATTTTATAGTTTAATGGTATATGAAGGCAATAATGGGGTTACTAAGTGGAAGAACCTATATTTTTATAAGTAAACGACAAAAATAATATGCTCATTCTCAGTGGTGTTTTATTTTTTTCATCATTCAATTATTTTCCTACATAAATGATGAAAATAGAGTTTTATCTGATCTTTATCCTATAATGTCTCTTATAGAAAATACAATCATGTTACATATAACTTTGAAAGGAAGATTCCAATTGGGAAAATTCATGATGGAAAGATATATAAGATATTAATTGAGTATAGATAATGATTTCTAATAGATCTATATCCAATAAAATGGGGTCTATTTTATAAGAAGAGAAAAATGGGTTCGAAAAATGTATCTAAAGTTTCTAATGAACCTTTTATAGATACTTGTATGTCCAAATTAGTACCTCACTTATTTGATTGTTTTTAGAGAGGTAAGGTGATGAATGACATATACATTGGATTTATCAACTTTAATCCCTCTTACAAAGACTATATGGCCTATAACTATTCTTTCCTTTACCATGAAATATATTTTTCTCAATTTAGGATAGAATACTTATCTTAGCATCAGGAGAACACTCTTTCAACATTTCTATAGAATTTATCAAATGTATCCTTGGATATGAAGAAATAACCAATAAATAACTCTAAACAACCCCCTTCCATGTTATAGAAGATTCAAATCCTACACTATTTTAAGGTACAATGGGAATTACATAACCGAAATGGGATTTTCCGGATGGAAAATTTTTTAAAGGGATAGGTGATGTTTTTTTCCTTGACCTTAAATATAGACCCCGATTTTATTACACCTAGAGAATCCATCAAAAATTGTTAAAACTCATAACCATCCAATCGCTCAAGGACATGATCAATGATGGGAAATGAAAAATGGAAATTCATGGTGAAAGAGTAAGCATTACTATAGTTAATGCACACTTTATATCCACTACTGACCCATATAGGGAAAAAATCACCATCCTCATTGGTAATCACGATAATTCTAGAATTATTTGGAATAAGATGGATTGGGCTTATCAAGTCACTCTCAAAAATATGGTAGATGATACCATCTTTCAATAACTATATAAGTTATTTCCTTAACACATCCATGATATTGGAATTGAGTCATATTGATTCAACATTATTTAGAATCAGATTCTAGAATAATTTTATGGGTTCCAATGAGTAGACTAATCTGGGGAATATCATAGTGGTTCTACTAGTTTCATTCTTATTCATGTTCAATACTTCGAAAAGAACTATATCTTGGTTGGATTCTAGCGGATAATATATGAGAAAAGGAATTCTTTGATTGTCCCCTAGTAATGTATTCTTATATATATTTGGAAGGAACATGAATTTGAGATTATTATTTTTTTACATTTTTACAAAAAAATTAGGACTTTGAATCGAATTCAGTTTCTTCTTCCAAATTTATCTATAGAATTGGTTCCTTTGGAAAATATGTTTCAACCACAAAATTAGATCAATCAGTGTCAGGAATTAATATGGAATTTATGTTTGTTATTAATCTAAGGGTTCCATTGATTAGTGATCCTATAAAATCATTAAAGGATCCATATGAAAGATATTCAAGCTAGGGAGAAGAATTAACTTTATGTGAACAAAGGAAATCAATCTCATCTTGGATAAAATATCCTTCAATGAATCCTTTATGTTTATCTAGTTAACTATAAATACTATTTACCTATCTAATTGACCTCATGTGTCTCTTAATTATCCACAATTTGATAGTTTTCATTATAAATTTTCAAATCAAGGATCATGTTTCTTGAGGTTATGGTCATGTTCCTATTCTAAACTCAAATCACTGAGTTGTTCTTTTCTATGAATTAATGACCAAAGATGATTGGATTGTAATCATTTCTTTTATGGTTTGAACTATTTTTATTAAAAATTAAGTCAAATGGGTTGATTAATTTTTCAAAATTCACTAGAAAATCCCTTATGATACCTTTAATAACCTAAATACTTTTATTGGAAAGTTGAATAGTGATATATATGTGTTAGTTTTCCATAATTTATAATGGACAATACACTGAATATGGAATGAGGTTCACACTAACTCATATATCAAAAATGTATTTCAAAATACTTTTTATCTACTAATTCAATATTGATGATTCGATAAATTGTGTCATTCAAAATTAGAGGAATGTTTCATTAAATGGTTTTAATCACATTAACATCCAAAAGGACTTGGTTTTTATTAGAAAATTTTATTTTCAAAGATTGGAAGTCCTTATATTACTTAGAGTATATAGGTATGGTTTGAATTTCATCTAGAAGGGGTACAATCAACTTAAATTAAGATATTATTTCCATTAATTTTTTATTCAGTTTAAGTTTATATTTTCCCCACACACATTGAGGTAAGAGAGTAGGTTAATGTATTATTTTGTTTTATATAGGCTCCTTCACAAGTTCATTAGATTTTTTTAGTTTTGAAATGTGTTTCTTAATTATTATCATGAGTTTTTTAGGATTTATTTATTTCTTTATTGTTTGTAAAAGTTTATCAATGGACTTCATACTTATTAATATAATCACTACATTGAGTTGTTCAAGAGATGATTATGTAAAACTAGATTCTCATATCAAGGTTGGGAGAGGAATAAGTTGTGTATGCATGAGTGGATTTCTAGTTTTTATTTTTTATAGTTCATGTAAATGTGATGGTACTTCTTATTTCATTATATCTATTTGTTTTCACAATTTTTCAAGGAATGGAAGTGGTAAAATTTGGAAAGGTCATGTACCAATTGGTTTGTCCCATGATGATTCTTTAGATATTTGATAGTCTATTGAATGGGTTTATATATAGGTTATTATAATTGGATTGGTATATGTTGGTATTGGACTAGTTGGGATTGAAACTCTTTATCTTTTTAAAAATTTAATTAAAGGTAGGGGTTGATAAATTGGTGTTGTGTTAGTTATTGATTGTCTATCCAACATAATAAGGTTTGTTAATTATACATTTGATTGAATTTTTTTTGTATTTTATCATTGGAATGTTCAAAACATTGATCATTGTTGGTGGTACTCATAAAATCGCATACTTTATAGAAGGGATAGTTGGGAAGTTTTCAGTCTTGTGGTCATGTTTTCACAGATTGTGCGCATACGTTCAATAGTTTGAATTTGATGGATATTCCTATGTTTTATCTGATAAACCTTCCTAGTTGGTGAATAATGTATTCCCTTGATAATTTATTCTTCTCTAAGGTTGTTAATTCTATAATATTTTGGTGTATCATCATTGTAAGGCGATTCTTCCTATGTTTGTTTATTTTCAATGATATTTTTTAAATACTCATAAGAATTATTAGGGAAATTAGTTTTGAAATTTTTATTACACATGATGTCAATGAATTTTTTGTTTCAAATACCCAGTGATTCATATAAATCTATCACATATTATTTAATTATAAAAACATGGTGTGGTACCATATTGATAGTTTCATTGAACCATTCCCATCTTTCATAGAAATCTTCCCTTTTCTTTTTCGATAATGTTTTGAATTCTATATTTTATTGAAATTATTTTATAGTGGGGAAAGTATTTCATATAAAATTTTATTTATAATTGATCTGAGAAGTGGATGGATTATCATAGAAGATTATTAAACCAATTAATTTCTCTATCCTTTACAGAAAGAAGGAAAATGTATCATTTTATCTGATTTAGGTTTTTTTGGGAACATAGTTTCAATAATTTCACTGAATTATTTATCATGAAGGTAAGGAATATCATAATCTATTTCATGAATGTTTTGGAAGGTGTTTTAGTATATGGGGTTAGAAGATATAATGGGAATATTATATGGAATTATACCTAATTCATGATGTTTCATTGGTCCGTTAATGTGTAAAGCATTCACTCATTGTCTGGTAAGCAACATTCACCAATTAAGGGGCATTCTCATTTTGGATCCCTTTTGGGTTCCCAAATTGGTTTATGATTTGTATTGTTTGATGATATGCATTGTATTGAACATGATTTTAGGATCCAAAATATTATTAAGACTAGTATCTAGTAAAAGGATACTGCTAGACTCACTGGATTCCTCACCCCTCAATTTATCCACCCCAAAAACTCTATATGTGTTTTCATGAGTATAAGAAGATATTAGCAAGAAAATAAAAGAACTGATGAGGTAAAGATAAGATAAATTGTGGTGGTAAATGATTAAATGGGAGATAATGGTAGTTTAGTTTCTAATAGGACTTACTTAGGTCCCTGTAAGTTGATCCAAAAAAATTTATCACTAAAATTTACCCAATTTTGTGGGTGAAGTAGTAACTTGTATAGTTTCTTGGGTTGTCAAATCCTCAAAACAGTAAGAAAAAACCTACATAAACATACTTTCTACAAAGGTAATATTTGGATATAATGTGGCCAACTGTGGTTTTATTTGAGATGGTATAAATGATAAATATTTACCTAAGTGATTTTTATTTTATAGAATGGTTTGATCCTTGGTTTTTTAAGGTGTTTATTTGATGAATTTTTTGGAATTATTTTTTTTGTCTTAAATTCATGAGTGTTTATTTAATGGAAATGAGAACTTCCAAAATCACTCATTGATTTAGTTTTTTACCTCCACAATTTATAATTAACTATACACTTGTAGGATCATTTTCACGATCTCTCTTTGGTAGAGGATCATTCTAGAACATATAATGTGTAAAAAAATTAGTGAGGTCAAAGGATAAGGTAAATTTTTGAATGGAAATATTAATTAAAATAATTGATCATGAATAATTAAAATATGAAATAAAATAAAATGTATATATCCTTGAAAATTACATGGATAAACCCATTATAGGTTTTCCCTCTATTGATTTAAATCTCACAATGGAATATGGAATTATACTCATAAGGGTATAATTGAAGAAGATAAAACAATGAAATGACGAACACTCCAATATCATGTGAAGTATTTCTCTATTCATAGTGTGAATTAGTTATTATTTTAATGAAACAATGTCAATTTTTTAAAAAAATATCTTAAAATGATGATGATGATAATAATAATATTATTAATAATAATAAATATTAAGAATTTAATGTGATTAGAGTAACTTATATGAGAAAAATACTTACAAAGACAAAGTGGTGGTATATTATTACAGTGAAACAAATAACAAAAATTCATAAAAATACTTGAGAAACACTACATTATATCTTAATTTTTAAAGACTGGATAAATCCCCCATATATACAAGTAATTGCAATTAATTATGGTATTCATAGGTTCTTTTCAAGTTAATGGAGAGTGGACTTTTACACACATGAAAAGAAACATACCCAGTAATAACCACTAAAAACACGGGCCAAAATGAGCTTATGAATGGCTGAATTTTTTTGGTTCATAGAATATTAAATTTAATCTCCATATTTCCACTAATAGATTTTATAATTTCATCACATTTGGCCTCATGTAGATGGATTTATGATCAAAATTGTGGGATGTTATTTTGAGCCACCAAATCTGTCCTAGATTTTAATCTTTCACACATACTGCATGTATAACTCATTAACTTATAAATTAGAATTTTCCATAGTCAAATGACATTTTAACCATTATTTACTCTCTATAAATTTCTAATATTAGCAACATTGTTCTTATATCATGGTTACTATAGTCATTTTAGTTGGTTGTTGTCCAGTTCACTTCACCCAGAATTTTCTAGTTTCAATGAAAAAGATGGGATCCTTCTAATAAGAATATCTAAGTGATCTATAAATTTTAAATCCTCCCAATAAAATTCACAACTAGATATTAAAATATAAACTCAAAATTTTCACAATAGTGTGTTCAAAAAGGATGTGAAAATGTATCAATTATTTGTGTATTTTAACCAACAATAGAAAGCATTGAGAGGAATGTAGTTCAAACTATAAAATAAAGCAATACCAATGTTTATGAAAATTGAATCACATGAAAATTAAAATATAAAAAATTAATATTATCCTCTTTCATTGGATCATCACATTATACTTAAAAGATTAAATGGTAGAGCATCCCTACCATAATAACTCATATAAATCATCTCATAAGGATTGGTCATCTATAAAAATTATTCTCACATAACTAGAGTCTTCCACTAAAGTGCATAACCTAACCTCATTAATATATACATATCATGTTAACATCATTGATTTGGTTTCTGATGTTATAACTAAAATCAACACTATCTATCTACCAACACTGCCCCTCTCTAGGGTTAATGTCATACTAGGGCACCCATCGGGGTCCCCTAGGTTACACCATAGCACGAACACCCAACATGGGTTCCTCTATATCAATATAATTTTTCAGGGAAACACCCATAAATAAGAGGGAATATAATACCTTTATGTCATAATAATCACATCATGCCCTCAGTGGACTCATAAGGTAAGCCTCACTAGCATCACTCTTAATAGATGGAATAATGCTCATCTCCTAACCCAAGTCATACATTTGTCCACTTGAACAACCTATTATCAAGTACAACCCATAGAATACCCACCAAGGAACTCACATCTATGTTTGAGGGAGGCACTCCCCACACAGATATTAATTAACCCAAAAGCTTTAATTCATATAAAGGTTCTATAAAGACCTACTATGGATAACTATTCTAATCCATCACACTTATCTACTTGGAGGTTACTAAGGAAACTTATCCCTTTTATCACCACATATTTTTTATTTTATTTCCAATAATTAACACTTGTTATGGTCCATAAATCTAAAAGAACATTTTTATATAGAAGGAATCAAACATCAATGGTTAAGGCACCAATACAGTGCACTTTGGAATATTATAGGCATTTTCACTTTGTCTATTCCTAGGAATTTCATTTAAACATAAAAATTAATTTAATAAAAAAAATTGATCACCCATAGAAGAGATACCACATATTATATGATTCGTAAATAAAATTCATGAACCATAGAGAAATGCCTAGGAACCACCTACCACATATAATAAATTTTTTTTAAATCATCCCAACTACTAATGCTTAAGATCTTCTAATTTTAACAATCCATAACCAACCCAAAAGACGTCCTAATGCATTCCAAAATGTCCTATAATTAATTTTATAAAATTTATAACTAATTAACCAACATAATTATAACTATGTATTATTTACTTATAATTTAATTCAATTAGGCATAATTACATAATTCTCATCGAGTAACCTCATCACACCGAAGTTGAGACCAACATAATACATATGGTATGTGGAATAATATCCACACTATCCCATGTTAAATACTTGTAAAAAACAAAAAATAATTAACAAAATTAATTTAGTTTGGGAAAACCCTTAAAAGAACCAAACATATGACATTAATTTGTTAAAATGGCATGAAATAGCATCTCAAATATTTCTCAGGTAATCCTCTAGCTATATCATATGAAAGCCTAATTATATCAAAAAATTTCCACCATTCCTTAGTGTAAATCATCACCAAACCCTAAGACACATCGTGCGAAACTAGTGAGGAGAATAAGGGGAGGGAAATGAGGAATAAAATATAAGAATCACCCCTTGAATCAATGTTGAGTTTTATATAGAATCAACCCAAACCAAGTGGAAATAAATGATTAAAAGGGGGATTTGGTTGGTTGGGTGTGATCATAAGAGGGCAAGGGAATGGAGGGGTCAAATGTTGAATAGACAAGGGGAAAACTATAATTCAAAAATCATTAAATTTGCACATTTTTTTGATATTTTATTTTAATAGTGTGTCAAAATTGCAGTTGGAATTGTCTCTATCCACCCCTATCACATAATTTTACTTACCATATTCCTACCATTACAATCATAATTAAACTCTAATTACATTATTTTTCATCTTCCCTAAAATTGTTCTCCAATTGTGCATCATTTCCAAATCTAAAAACCCACTACATAGTTTACCCATGTGGTTTTCCCTAGTCATTTGGAAATCATGTGAATGGAAAAACACTCTATGAAATTATAAACTCTATCTTGTAGATATCAATACTATCTTGAGTACTCAATACCATTACCAATCATAAATCCACATCCAAAAACATCATCTTAGGATGATCTAAATTTCTTGATCTTAATATAATTTCAAATTCTCAAAAATACTTCCACTCTAAAATTCAAAAAATCAAAGTCCCTCTATAATTTCCTATATAAAAGAACATGAGGTTCTACATAATCCCCGAAATAGCACTTATAGTCCCTGAGAATCCTTAGTGGTCTCTCAAACCTTAATCAATACTTATATAGGTCTCTAAACCATTCTCAATTCCTCACATTCTATTTTGGAACATCAAATTATCTTCCACTATACAACAGCAAACACAAGGTATAACATTCATCAAAACCTAATCTACCACTCATTACCACCTCTTAAACATTAATATGGCACTTGCCCATACTTTTTTTCCTGAAACACCATAGCTACATCAACAAATTAACATGCTTCTTCCCACATTTATTACACGTGGGAAGTTGTACTTTCTTACCTCCTCTTCTTTGATCAAATATCCTCCCTAAGATTTGCTCCAACGATCTCTTCTTTTAATTTGATTTATGATACTACTACATCTCACCAAAATCTAGATCGACTTTCATCGAACTCCGCATGATCTCCTTGTACCTATCATAGTATTGGTTGGCTAGATTCTTTTGTAGATGAGGTCTCAGTCCACCAAAGATTATATCAACCTTACCATTTGGATCCATTATAAATCTAGAGGTATATCGTGAAAGCCTTGTGAAGTTCATCACGTAGCTTCCCACATATTCATTCTCATTCTGCTTCATCTCGAGAAACTCCTTCTCCATTCTTGTTCTCATAGAACGAGGGAAATACTTACTGAAAAAGATCCATCTGAACTCTTCCCACTCCATAGCTTTAACTTCAACTCTTTGCCGCGTGTTTTTTATTAGTTCCCACCACTAATCAGAAATTGTGCTCTCCAACATGTTAATTTCCTAGTAAACCAAATTCCAATGATCTAATAACATGATTAGTGTTATATATATCTCATTGTACCTAGATACTTACATAATCATTAATCAGTTCTCCTCTAGTAGGTCATTCAAAAAAATTATAGGTCGCACCCTTCAACATCCTATGAAAATTTTTCCAATCATGATTCCTAAATCCTCAAAGGAATCAGAATATCTTCTAAAAGCACACTAAATTTATAATGAAATCTTGGTGTAATTACATGGTTGGATCTTAATGACCCAAATTAGTCATCATTTTATCTTATTGAGTAACAGTACACTATCGATGAAGCACACCATCAAACAACATCTAGATCGTCCCATTCACAACACTAATTCGTGGACTCCATTGAAATTTACATCCAAATTTTAAATTTTGTAGTCACTAAAGAACAAGATTAAATCATATCCATCTTAACACCTACATATAAATTTCATGTTGTCCATCCAATAACCAATCCTATCACACCCATAACCCAGTGACAAAGGGGTTCATATATCCATGGGTCATGATCCATCCATTACTATACATAATTCTTGGATGTTTCTATCACACTCAGACCTGAGTGCTAACACAAAACTCCAAATGTTAACCATTCCCAACTCACTAGTAATTCTAATATAGATATATACTAAATTACATCCATAATGATTGTCACACCATCTAATGGCCCATGGTTCACCACCCACCATATGGATTCCCATATACCCCTCGAGTGAAACATCAATAAATTATAATAACATGATTTATATACAATTAATTTAAAATTGATACCACAAGTTGACCATAGCATGGAACCTTCGTCCATCATTTACATCACTACTCACAACATAGGTATATTTCCAATTTTATCAAAACTCTAGGGAAATCAATCCCATTAAAATTTTTCTAAATCCATTAGTACTCAAACAAAACATTTCCACTCATTGATCATAACTCAGATGTTATTTCATGTAACTAGTAGGTACCACCACAATCTCATATAAACCCAACACATATAGACTCTTCTACCACCCAATCGCAAAACCAAGATCATGTTAAAATAAGTTTCTTGTTATAACCCTCATATCAAAACCCCTACCTAGTAAGCTACTTCATGTGAAGATAACGAATAAAATCATTCCTAAACACCTCATTCCACTATATGAATCATCTTTTAGAATGTTACTCGACCTCCCTTTGGTCAAAACAAAGAATTCCAAATAGGTATACAATATAGTGTTAACCTACCATATTATTTGAAACAGATAACCTCAATTCTGTTTGATCTTAGGCTCCATATCCTAAACTATTTTCCATTCTCATGTCATGTCAGCCTCATCTAACAAGAATCACCCCAATTCTTAGCATCTAATAATCTTGAAATATCACTCATGTTGAGGTTTATCATATGATCTATCAACTCTATGTATGTTATTCCAAAATTATAAGTGCATTCCCACAATCTTATCCATCCTAGATCCACTAATATTGGATCAAAACCCAATATATCACTAGTAACTAAACAAAAAATCAACAAGGTTAGTAATTTTACTGATCCATCCCTCCAAAACACAACCTTGATAACCAAATCAGTGTCACTATTGTACATCATAAGGCCTAAGGCATCCCCATTCCTATAACATAGACCCTATAGAACCTATTTTGTAGAGATATCCTAACCCAAATAATTTACCCATATTTATTTTCGATAAGGAACTCATATCTATAGGCTAACCCCTCTCTCACAATACCCTCGCATATATCACTTGGCTCACAGACACCTTGATATATATCTCTACAGTACTAGGATCTCCACATACCCAACAAACAATGTCTCATATAAGATCACAACTCAGAGGGAAAATTACATGCCCTCATCTATAATATCACATGGAAACACACCATCCAAAACAACCCTTTTATTGTCTCACACATACACATCAGATATCACAATCCAATTCATCTTCCAATTCATGCCACTAATACTCATCATGAATCTACATAAACTACTTCCCCTTGAGTCCCATGATCATGATATCTATACACATATGTATAATTATAACATCATATAAATATCCATGTTGATAAATTCATAGTCATATAATTTAGTTAAGTAGAATGACACCAAGAAAATTTATTTAAAAACACAAAATGGGTTATTATTAACATTTTAAATAAATAAAACCATTTTCCCTCTAGAACTAGTACTACAACCAGCCAAAAGTTCCTTATGAAGAAGTCAATACATGCTTGTATAAGCCCATTAATGGTCACTATGAACCACTTTAATAATGGACTATATATCCATTATCAAGGAGAATCGCTCTATTAGATCTACATGACAAACCATTAGAGAAAATATATTGGGGTTAATCTATGTAAAATTCCTCAAAAAACTTTATATGGGAAAACCAAAAATATGTTTATATTAATGCAATTAACATTTGACCCCATTATTTAGTGATACCAATAAAGAATAAGAAATTATTTTTCATGTGGGTGTTAGGATCCAAAAATTTTGCATGTACACAATCTTTTTACTAATTGTCTAAGAGAAAAAACCACATAAATCAAAAATATTAAACTCAAGTGCATCATACTATATGAAATCATATAATCATAAAAGTGGAAACCATGAATAGTGATCTAAAATCACTAGTAATGAGAGATTATAATTAGAAAATGTATTCATGAGGCAATAATTATAGGTCTATCCCAATATCTAACACATACCTATATCATCTATCTAACATTTCATTAATTTTATGAAAAAAACATTGATACTAATTTGTAATATCCGACAAACCTAAACCACCTGACCAGTGTCTGAACTAATGGTTTCTACATTACCATAGGTTGGCCTCCTTGTTTTCTAGAGGCTTCTGACTGGTATTGAGGGTATAAGATGTTATAAAATGAGAATATACCCTAATATAAATGATTAATATAAAAGAAAATAGTTAATTACATCCATCATAATTAAATATATGTCAAAGTATCCATATGAATATAAAACACAATATGTTATATAAAATGAAATTGGAAATCATGCATTCCTAAAAACTCAAGATCATGATAGAATACATAAATTTATCACACATCAGGCCACTCACATATATATAATAAATAAAATAAATAAAATACACATGGGAGATATAATTTCATCCCTGAGTCCCAAAACAACCTAGTCTCTAAACTCATCTGAGTTATCAGACTCGATCATGAATCATTGGGCCTCTACCCAACATAGACATGTGATCTATAAAGTATACGTAGGTACACATGTGACATGGTCACCTAATCGATGTGTGAGAACAAATAATTAGGGAACTTCCAAATAGGGTCCCATGAATAACCAGTAAATATTGTGTATGCACCAGTGATATGCATGGATGAATAAATAATAAACTATGGAGTAAAAAATAAATAAACTATCATCTATCCCCAACTTATAATGTGGCCCTAAAGATTAATTACACATTCTTCGGTCAAATCCAGTGTATCTGAGCATGTGACATGCTACAACATCCAAGATTAGGCTTAATGAATCGATCCAGGGTGGTACACTAGGTTTCCAAATAGTACCAAGTTCCATAAAAATAATACTAATAATTGTACAAGGCATCCCAAGAAGGAATAAGTCAAATAATTGGTATCTAGACCTAGTAATTCTAAAATGAATAGTGAAAAAAATACTAGGTGAAATCTTTGGTATCCCATATATACATACTTTCTAAATTCTAGTTAATTATATGGGTATCACAAAATCATCAAGAATACATAATGGATTTCAGGATGTATATTTAGAATCTATACAAATCAGGTGAATCCATAAAATCCTAGGAGGTATACAAGTAATATTATAATTTTATTCATGATTTTTTATTCCTAAGTAATTCCCATGAAATCCCATTTAGGCAACCACTGAATCCCTAACAGCATGACCAGTGCATTCCATATAGATTTATGGGTCAAATCATAAGTAGAAACCATGAAATTAGATAAATGTGTTGCGTCGAATAGTTACTGAAAAGTTTCTTAGGAATTAAATATATTAAGATCACAATCAACATGTAAATTTTATAGAATTTATGGTATATATTTTTTGAAATAAATTTAATCTCTTCGATAGCTTGTGATATATGCAACCCCAAGTCTCACTACTGGAAAAGGGACCTTTCCCAACAGTTGTGTACCAACGGTTCATTGAACCGTTGGCATATCTTGTTTTTCCCAACGGTTTATAGAAACCGTTGGGAAAAACCCCTCAATGCATAGTTTTCCCAACGGTTTCATACAACCGTTGGGAAAGATAGGTTTTTCCCTTGTTTTCCCAACGGTTTATATGGAACCGTTGGGAAAGATAGCTTTATCCCAACGGTTCTAAGAACCGTTGGGAAAAGTGGTGAAGAAATCTTGTTTTCCCAACGGTTCTATGGAACCGTTGGGAAATGTTGGTCATTCCCAACGGTTTTTAATAACCGTTGGGAAAAAAAAGCCCCAAATACCAAATCGATCCAGCGGGCTCCCCACATTCCAGAAGCATTCAGTTCGTGTCCTCCTGGAGCGATTCCTTGCAGAAGGACCTCCCAATCCCCACATCTTCCATCAGATCAGCACCTACCAGGTTAGACTCCTATATTTTATCAACGATATAGTTCCAGCTCTTATAAATCATATACTTCTATTCTTGATTTCGTTATTCCCAATTATTAGGGTTTTTGTAAAAATTTATGATTGTTTCATGGTGGTCATGTGCACCACTATAGGTACATTGATTCACTAATTTATTTTGGTATTTCCATAAAATTCGAATACAATTTATTAATGAATCAATGTTGAGTGTTAACATGACATTCATGTTCTTTATTTAAAGTGTAAACAAATACTTATATAGAATTTCCTTGTAAAACCTGATGGTTTAACTCTAGTTAAATGGAATCATAATTTTGTATGTTATTAATATTTAGTAATTGGTGAGGTGAATCATATATGTATATGAAAAATGGATCAAGATCATTTAGTATTGGATAGAATTATTCCATAGTAATGTGAGACCCTTATGTTGTGGGGTGAGTATGGAGTAGTGAGATATATTGCTTGTTACTTACCTTTTTTCAATTCTATGAGGTAATGATGGCATGCACTCATTTTTTGAGATCTGTCAATGTTTTTATGGTTTTGATAGTGATCCATGATGTGTATCCTAGTATGTAAGATCCTCACTACTGGAAACTGGAGTTTTCCGAACACTTACATACCAACGGTTTGGTATAACCGTTGGTATTTGAGAGGTTTTGCCAACGGTTCTTGGAGCCGTTGGGGATCAAGTGGGCAAGTCTGGTCAAGCTCTAACGGCTAGTTTGACTTTGCTTACCGGCTGACCGGTGCTTGACCACCGGCTGGCCGGTGCCTTATTGGAAGGTGGAGAGAGCTTCTGCCCAGGAGCCACCGGCTGGCCGGTGGGAAGGCCACCGGCTGGCCGGTGGTGAGACAGTAGGTCTCACTATTCCAAAGAGTTCCACCGGCTGGCCGGTGAGGAGGCCACCGGCTGGCCGGTGGTCTGGACAGAAGACATCCCATTCTGTCTGGGCCCACCGGTTGGCCGGTGGCCAGACACCGGCTGACCGGTGGCACCTGGCAGAGGGCAAGCCCTTCTGCCTTGTCCACCGGCTGGCCGATGGGCTGGATCCGGCTGGCCGGTGCCCTTACCGGCTGGCCGGTGGTCCTACACCGGCTGGCCGGTGGACTTGAAAAAAGTCCACTTTTCCTTTTTTTTGCCACTTCTTGCTCCTGAAATCATGCCTATTAACAAGAACACTTGAAACAACATTAGATCACTATGAGAGTGATTGTGATCATTAAAATCCAAGAGAGTGGGGTACAACATTCCCTACTCTTCCTTCAAAAGTGATTGACCATGTGTTTTTAGGCAAGATGCGATGTGATTGTCCATGTGTCTTCAGGTGAGATGTACTATGATTTCCCTAGTGTTTTTCGATGAGGTGTGATGTGATAAGGCTATAATAAGATGTGGCATGTGGTTGGGGTCATGTAGGGTAGGAGGATGGCACAAGGTTGATGTTATTCATGTTCATGATACCCTACTAATATGGTTATGGGATGAGTCATGCTGTTATGTGATATAACACATTAAGTTCTTGTTGGTTTTACATTTTTTCAATAACACATTTGTATGTTTTTTTGACATGTGTAGTTGATACCTTGATTATTTTCTTCCTTTATCGTTTACTTAAATGTATATTCTATTATAGTTAATGCCTATTGAATTGTTTATGACAAAATGACTTATATAAATTCTTTTTACAGAATGGACAGAAGTTGGATGTATGAAACCGATCGGATCTCAGATGATTTTCAAAACAATTTGGAGAGCTTTATAGATTTTGCATTTGACAATGCTTCAGATAGTGGTCGCATACACTGCCCATGTTCCAATTGTGTTGGTAGACCTTGGTTGAGCCGTGAAGAAGTCAGCTACCACATAACCAAAAATGGGTTTCAAGCAAACTACTTTCTGTGGTATCACAATGGGGAGAAAACGAAATCTCAAATTGGTGATGATCGAAATGAAAAGACTGGAATGGAGAATTTGTTAGATGATCGGTTTCCGTTTATTCGTCATCATGAAAAAGAAAGGATTTCGACTCAAGAAGACTTCGATATGAGGACAGCTGATGCATCTAGTGAAAATGATGATATTGATAGGGTGAAAAAATTGAATGATGCTGCCACGACTCCAGTATATCGGCAATGCGATAAAATGAAAAAGCTGGAATTTTTAATCCGATTATTTCATGGGAAAACTATGTATGGGATTTCTAATACAGCAATCGATTACATTCTTACCCTCTTGAAGGATTTACTTCCAGATGATACAGATATTCCCTCAAACCACTATATGGCATGGAAGTTAGTTGAGTAACTTGGATTTTCAAGAAACAAAATTCATGCTTGCCCGAAAGATTGCAGTTTATTCTGGGAGGAAACCGCTGAACGAAATGATTGTATAAAATGTGGCACATCCCGCTGGAAGTCAAAATCTGATGGAACACCATCCCGCGTTCCACAGAAAGTAATGTGGCACTTTCCATTGATTCCCAGACTCCAGAATCTTTTTATGTCTGATGACATATCAATAAAAATGAGATGGCATGATACCGAGAGAAAGAAGACTGATGATGAGTTGGTTCATCCTGCAGATGGATTTGCATGGAAGAGATTTGATGCTCGACATCCTGATTTTGCAGCTGACGTGCGTAATGTGAGGCTGGGTCTTTCATGCGACGGTTTTAATCCGTTTGGGCAGATGCTTACTTCGCACAGCACATGGCCAGTTTTTATACACATTTATAATCTTCCCCCATGGTTGTGTATGAAAAAACCTTTCACTTTCATGAGTATACTCATATCTGGTCCTTCTGATCCTGGCATTGATATTGATGTATACATGCAACCTTTAATAAAAGAGTTGAAGCTTCTTTGGGATGTGGGTGTGCGCACATACGATGCATGTTCGAAAGACATATTTCAGATGCGCGCTGCGCTTATGTGGACAATCAATGATTTTCCGGCTTATGCAATGATGTCTGGATGGAGCACGAAGGGGAAACTGTCATGTCCAGTTTGTATGAAGAATACACGATCCAGAAGACTGAAACATCGTTGTAGTTTCAGTTTTATGGGACATCGACGATTTTTGCCAAAGGATCATCCATATAGAATGAATCGTCGAAGATTTGATAATACTATAGAGACCGATGATCCACCTCAGCGTATGTCTGGAACTGATGTGCTTAATGAATTGAAAGATTTCAGTTTTTCGTTCGGGAAGGGTCAAATGAAATCTGGAAAGAGAAAGAATGTTTCCACAGAAACCTGTTACAATTGGAGGAAGAGGAGTATCTTTTTTGATTTGCCTTATTGGTCAACCAATTTGCTACGTCATTGCTTAGACGTAATGCATATTGAAAAGAATATATGTGAAATGTTGCTTTCAGTTCTTCTAAATGTCAAGGGGAAGACAAAAGATGATTTACGATCTCGACGTGACTTGGTGGATTGGGGCATCAGACCAGAATTGCATCCTGTGCGTATCAGTGAAAATAAATGGCAACTTTCATGTGCTTCTTATGTGATGACACCTACTGAAAAAAAACAATTTTTGGAAGTATTAGAGACTATTAGAGTTCCTGATGGCTATTCAAGCAACATATCAAAACGGGTCAACAGAAGAGAGTTGAAGCTAAAATCTTTGAAGACTCATGATTATCACGTTCTACTGCATGAGTTGCTTCCAATAGCAATCCGTCATCTTTTGTCCAATAGTGTAAGGGTGGGTGTTATTCGGTTGTGCCATTTGTTTAGAGATCTTTGTGCTAAGAAGTTGTCGAAGTCTTTCTTGCAAAAAATGTTGACAGATGCCCCATTAATTTTGTGTGAGTTGGAGAAAATATTTCCCCCATCATTTTTCACATGCATGCTGCATCTGACTGTCCATATTCCAACTGAAATACTTCTCGGAGGACCTGTTTCTTTTCGTTGGATGTATCCAACTGAAAGAAATATGTTCACATTAAAGTCTTATGTTCGAAACAAGAATCATCCCGAAGGTTCTATCGTGAACGGTTACTTAGCTCAAGAATGTATGGATTTCTGTTCAATGTATTTGTCTGATCTTACTACAAGAATGAGCAGACCAATGAGAAATGAAGAAGAACAATATGAGCAAATTGAACCCAGTTTTCCATCACTTCCTCAAACAGGAGGAATTCCTGGATCATATACATTGAAGACATTAAGCAATGAAGAGCGGGAGATGGCACATCGCACAGTTTTGTTCAACTGTGATTTGTTCGATGACTATATCAGGTAACAAAATTGAATATGTATATCTTACATATATATCTGTTAAACTATTCATATTTTTTTATCTACAGGGAACATAAAACAATGATAAATAGGAAGCATCGTTCTTTATCTTTGAGAAGGAGAGAGACTTTGCATAGCAAAGAGTTTTCTGCTTGGTTAAAATTGAAGGTAAAAATATTACTGTTTAAATTAATTATTTCAATATTTACTTAAGTTTAGCAGTCATTTATATTGCAGGTATTGAGTTTGTCTGCTGACTCTGTCTCTGAGGAAATAAGAGCTTTGGCTTTTGGTCCTAATACCGTGGTTCGTGACTGTAAATCAATTGTTATCAATGGGTACAGATTTATTGTCACTGAACGAGCCAAAAACATGAGAACACAACATGATGGTATTATGGTTACTGCCACAACAGATTGTTATGCCAGCGCATCAGATAGTAGACCGCGACTTGAAAATGTGGGTTATTATGGAGTCGTTGAGAAAATAATAATATTGGATTATTACTCTCATGGACGAGTCACAATGATGAAATGCCATTGGTTTGATTCGATGACGAGACATGGCACATTTATTGATGATTGTGGATTTCGAGTAATTAATATGACCCGCACTCTTGCAACCGAAGAACCATATGTGTTGGCATCAATGGCTAAACAAGTTTTTTATGTCAAAGATCAACTTCAACCTGAATTTGGTGTCGTAGTTGAAGTAATTCCAAGACATATTTTTGATGATGCTGATGATGGAATTGACACTGTCCCTATTGCCATTGGAACCAATCCATTTATTTCTTTTGATGACTCCAATAGCTCAATTGTCAGAGTTGATTGTGAACCTGAAGTTGTGGTTGGAAATATATAGAATCATTCATCCATGTTCTCAATTCTTTTGGTTTACCTCGAGTTGGGTTGTTAAGGTTGGTAATATTCATATTTATTTAGTATTGATCACAAATATGTTTTAGCTGACTTGACCGTTATGTGAATTTTCAATGTTTATTGGTTGCTGTTTTATTTGAATTGCATTTTCTAATTTGGAATTGAACTGTATTCAAACCAAATCAAACAGTATTTCAAACTTGGTGAACATTACAACTTGTATGTTTTATTAAATTCATTCAAGCTCTTCTAAAACAATTGATAGCTAAATTACCAATGAATCCCCTCATTCCCTCATATATTTAGTTTTTTGGTTTACACATTAATTTTCTTTTTCTAATTAATTACATATTTGTTTTCCAATGCAGGAAATGAAGCCAATTGAAGAGAGACGAAGAAAAAAAATGGCGGAGAACAATCGTCGGATGGAGGAGCTGGGCATTCCACCATTAGTGCCTACAGTGAGTACTTTATTTCAAATATATATATATATATATTTACAGAATATATAATGTCATGTGATTAATTTTTTTTGTAAACTTTTTTGTAGGATCCACCATTACGTCGACAGTTATTTGACGAGGAGCCTAGTACTGGTCCGAGTACTCAGGCCGGTGGTACGAGGAGGGTTCGTACCAGAGGTGGACATAGAGCTGCGCGTGCCCGACTAGACCCTGCCCCTCCCACTGACATTTCAGCCTTCCCACATTCTGATCCCGGTGTGTCGTTAGGGACACACGGGATATTTAGACCTCCCATGTTTTCGCTACCTTCTGCATCTTCTGCCCCATCATTTTCACATCCCATGATGATTCCCACTCCCCAGTCAGCATCAGGTCATACAGTTGTTCCATCTTCTTTTCCTTCTACTTCTGTCTCTCCGAGCTTTTATATTCCATCGTCTTCGACTCCCGTTCCACCAGAGGGTGTTCCATCAGGTTCTGTGGATCCGGCGCCACTCATTGATCAGACTAGCACAGGTATATTTATAAAACCCTATCAAATTTTTATAGTAATATTTATTTTCATTATAACATGTTTTGATAAAATATTTGTTTTTCTTTCATGACAGATACATCTACTGAAAGGAGGCGGGGGCGGGGCCGTACACGCATGCGTTCGGTGTGGAACCGTCGCACACAGGTTATGGTGGAATATAATGAAGACAATCAGATGGTTGAGAAAACAGGGCAGCAATGTCGGAGTTTTATGGCGACGCTTGCCAAATACTCCGACATCATTCCCGTCAGCCCGCTGTCGTGGAGACATTTGCCACATGAGGTCAAAGATAGAGCTTGGGCAGAGATATGGGTAAAAAAATCTGTTGTATTTAATGCCATGAATTTTTTTTGTATTTATATAAATTAATATTTTCATTTCAGATTCGATTTAATTTTCCTGATGGTGAGGGTGCACGAATGGAACGTCTAAAGGATTTAGGCGAGCTTTGGAGAGCCTACAAGCATGAGCTGTATATTGGCTGGCGTGCTAGAGTTGGCACTGAGTTAGAGGCGGTACCAGTCGTGGATGATTGTCCTATAGAGCAGTATCGTCAGATGATTACTCATTGGACGAGTACCCAGTTTAAGGTATGAATTACATTTGAGGTATTTAAATAATAACTTTCAAGTTTTGCATTAATATTATCCTTTGCATTATCGAATTTTATTTAGGAATCATCTGGTAAAAATAAAAAAAACATTGATGCAAAAAAATACCTTCATACACTAGGACGCACGACGATGCCGGATCATGAGAGGCAGCAGGTATGACAATTGTTTATAAGTTTTCTTTACGACTTACATTTTCTTTTTTTTCCTCAATTATTTAATTATTTGCTGAAGTCTTTATATAAATTTTGTTTTCAATGTCATTGTAGAGGAATGTACAAAATATTGAAGGACGTGTGCCTCGAGCAAAACTGTTTTGCTCGAGTAGACGAAAAAAGGATGGACGTGCTGTCAACGAAGCGACTCAGCAGCAGATTGTAAGTTTTAATCTGTTGATTTTATATTTTAATATCTATTTCGTAACTTAACAATATATTTATATTTGTAACAGGATGCTTTAGAGGCCCTCGATGCCCAAGAAGCAGACAATTTTGGGCCATCTGATCACTTACATCAGGTGTTGGGAGATGATCATTCTGGCAGAGTACGCTGCCGACCTAGGATAGCCCCGACGAGGTATTGGCCTGCCTCAGGTACGAGTTGTAGTGCCACCGAGCTGCAGCAAGTTAGGGCACAGGCAGAACAGGCTGAGAAAAGGGCCACAGAGACGGCAGAACAGTCTGCAAGGGCAAACAGTGCATTTATGAAATTTATTGAAGTTCTACGTCCAACACTTCCAGCAGAGGCCAGCCCAGCGATTGATGAATACATGTCGTCGATACATTCTATATATGGTGCACCAGGTGGCAGTTCCAGTGGTGGTCAGGCCGATGTCGAGCTTGAAGATGATGATGGCGAGCAGTCTGATTCGGAAGAGGATGGAGATGAGGAGGGCGAGGAGGAGGGCGAAGGCGAGGAGGAAGGCGTTGAGGAGGGTGATGACGATGAGGAGGACGATGACGAGGGCGATGATGATGATGATGATGGAGATGGTGATGCTGATGTGGGACATATTGATCCGTTACATTTTTGACTTGACATGTGATGTTTAATCTATTCTAGTTGTTGGTTTTATCTAGACTCGTAGTATAGTATTGGAGTTGAATTATTTTAATCAGTCGCCCGTATTTGTCGTCTGATTTCAGGCCATTCCGACATCGTTCGGCCCGTTTGGACCCCCCTCACGCGCGTTTACGAAGCGCGCGCATCACTTAAAACACGAATATTGAGCCGTACCGCGCAAACCGCACGTCCGATTGAGGTGCCGTCTGCGCGTACACGTCACGAATAATAATTAAAATGTTCCACGGTGGTTTCAGATCAATCCGAGGCCGTCCGCTATGAATTTGACCGTTGGACGCCCGTTTTGGCCGTTTATGACACCATAACTGCGTTGTCGGTCACCGCGGGCACACGACAAGTCCGATTGACGTGCCGTCTGCTCGACCACTTCAGAAATCACTCACCCGTATTTGTCGTCTGATTTCAGGCCATTCCGACATCGTTCGGCCCGTTTGGACCCCCCTCACGCGCGTTTACGAAGCGCGCGCATCACTTAAAACACTAATATTGAGCCGTACCGCGCAAACCGCACGTCCGATTGACGTGCCGTCTGCGCGTACACGTCACGAATAATAATTAGAATGTTTCACGGTGGTTTCAGCTCAATCCGGAGACGCGGTGTGGCCGACACCACTCAAAGTGTCCGTCTTTTGTTTCAAAAGGACGTCATTTTAAGTGAAAAGAATCAACTGGCTTACGGAAAACCGACCAAACGCATTCCGAATCTGTTGATAATTTATCCCAACAATTCATGGGTCATATGTGACGTGTACGAGCCAACCCGGGATGAATCCGAGTCGCGGTGTTGCCGGGATAAGTTTAAGTGGCTCTCTTTTGTTTAAAATGAACACCATTTTAAGTACATACGGAAAAACGACCAAACGGATTCGGTTTCCGTTGAAACTTTAGGAGAACGATCCATGGGTCATATGTGACGTGTACGAATAAACCCCTCCACAATCGGAGACGCGGTGTGGCCGACACCACTCAAAAAGTGTCGGTCTTTTGTTTCAAAAAGACGTCATTTTAAGTCCACCGGCCAGCCGGTGGGAGACCACCGGCCAGCCGGTAAGGTCACCGGCCAGCCGGATCCAGCCCATCGGCCAGCCGGTGGACAAGGCAGAAGGCCTTGCCCTCTGCCAGGTGCCACCGGTCAGCCGGTGTCTGGCCACCGGCCAACCGGTGGGCCCAGACAGAATGGAATACCTTCTGTCCAGACCACCGGCCAGCCGGTGGCTCAGCACTGGTCAGCCGGTGGAGCCAGAGAAATCCCTTGCTTCTGTCTGGTGCACCGGCCAAACGCATTCCGAATCTTTTGATCATTTATCACAACAATCCATGGGTCATATGTGACCTGTACGAGGCAACCCGGGTTCAATCCGAGTCGCGGTGTGGCCGAGATCAGTCTAAGTGGCTCTCTTTTGTTTAAAATGGACACCATTTTAAGTACATACGGAAAACCGACCAAACGCATTCGGTTTCCATTGAAACTTTAGGAGAACGATCCATGAGTCACATGTGACGTGTACGAATCATCCCCGCCTCAATCCGAGCCGCGGTGTGGCCGACACCGCTCTAACTGTGTCTGTTTTGTTTAAAATGGACAGGATTATAAGTGAAAAGAACAACTGGCATACGCAAAACCGACCAAACGCATTCAGAATCTTTTGATAATTTATCACAACGATCCATGGGTCATATGTGACGTGTACGAGCCAACCCGGGTCAATCCGAGTCGCGGTGTGACCGGGATCAGTCTAAATCGCTCTCTTTTGTTTAAAATGTACACCATTTTAAGTACATACGGAAAACCGACCAAACGCATTCGGTTTCCATTGTAACTTTAGGAGAACGATCCATGGGTCCTATGTGACGTGTACGAATCATCCCGCCTCAATCCGACATGCGGTGCGGCTGACACCACTCAAAGTGTCCGTCTTTTGTTTAAAATGGACTAAATTATAAGTGATATCAACAACTGACATACGGGAAACAGACCAAATGCCTTCGGATTCTATTGAAACTTTATGAAAATGATTCATGGGTCATATGTGACATGTATGAGTCAACCCTGCCTCAATCCAAGTCACCGTGGGGCGGGGAACACCCAAACTTCATCTCTTTTGTTCGAAATGGATAATATTTTATGTACATATGCCAAACAAATCAAACGGATTATGATTGTGTTGAAATTTAGGACAATGATCCATGGATCATAAGTGATGTGTACCAGTCAACCCAGCCTCAATTCGAGGCCCGGTGTGTCACTTATGGAGTCACAAGTGATGAGACTCCTATGAAAAGACCTTTTCACCATATATTATTAAAGTGGTTGTCATGTGAAGATTGAAATGGGTGTAAATAATGTTTGATTTATTGAAACCCTGATTCAACTATACTGGATGATTGTTGTCATATGAAAATTCAAATGGGGAATTATTCACCATGCCTCTAATCAAATAGGTGGTGTTCTTTTTAGTTGTTTTAATTCTGTTAGTGTTTTTAGTGGTGTGTTTTATGCAGGTCTATGCACTGGAGGGGCTACTGCAGGGGCATCTGTGCAACATTTCTGGAAATACACAATCCCAACGGTTGTAAACCGTTGGTAAACTTTGAGAAAGAATTATACCAACGGTTCAATAAACCGTTGGTAAAAAACTGGTTTCAATGAAACCGTTGGGAAAATGATATACCAATGGTTGTAAACCGTTGGGTAAACCTATACCAACGGTTCAACAAGAACCGTTGGGAAATCAGTACATAGAGTGGGCTATCCCAACGGTTTACTTAAAACCGTTGGTATATATCTTTCCCCACGCCTTACTTCCCTACGGTTTGGAGAACCGTTGGTATAGAAAATACCAACGGTTTTCCAGCCTATACCAACGGTTGTAAACCGTTGGTATATACTCTATTTCCAGTAGTGTCTAAATGAACCATAATATGGTATATCATTATAACCAAGCCATTACATTTGCTAGAATGAACAGAAGGTAACAAATTATAAAAAATAAATGGTTTACTCTTGTATAAAATAAAATTATTATTTATCAATCTATTATAAATAAAAATAATAATCTTTTGAAAGTAAAAGATATGTTTTTCCATGAAATTGATTCTAGGTGTGCAATGTAATTTTGACTAAAATATTAAATTAATAACTATTGGTAATTAGGTTATTAAAATTAATATATTATATATTAAATAAATAAATTTAACAATGATCTAAACTTTTTAAAATGCATGGGATAAGAATAAATCTCGTTTTATTCTTAAAAATGTATTTTTCTATAAACAATTTTAATTATGTTTTTCACACATATTTTTAAAATTAATTTATTCAATTTATTGGTATAGAATTTGATAAAATGGATTCCATATTTTCAATCAGGGGGTTCAAATTTGGTAAATAGTTCTTTTTATTTTTATACATGATGAATAGTAATTGTTGTAATGTTTATCATCTTGATAAAGGGTAAATCATGTTAATATATATCAAAAATAAGGGTCAAAGTCACAATTTTTCAAACAGAAATTACCATTGGTTGAATTTAAATTGACCATTATCACATTAGTCACTAATTTTATTGTTTAAGGAATATCTATCCATGAAAATAGCCTATGTAATAAAAAATATAAAATGTTTGTCTCTTACTTTTAGATATCTATTAAGTGCCCACATATGATCAAAAGAATACTATGAATGAATATAAATATCTATTTTTAGAATAATGAAATTATATTTATGATGAAAATTTATTTATCAATTTTATTAATTAAATAATTACCTTAAATTCTTGTGCAATGGTAACAAATTATTTATTCAATTAATCGAAAATAAAATGATTGATTTTAAAAAAAATTAAAAGTTATATAATTTGAGTGAGATATATTGTAAAAAAATTATATAAAAATATGACATATAATAATTTTATAAAATAATTATATTTTAATTAAAATTTTTTATTTATTTAATATAATCCAATTTTTATAAAAATTATTAAAATTGAAATTAATGATAATTTATCAAAATAATATTTTACTAAATTAGTTAAAAATTTTAAAATCATGAAAGATGATAAGGGGGTAAGATATGGTCTAAAATTTAATCCTTTTTATATTTATGAATCAATAGTAACCTTATATTTAAAACTACAACCATTTAATAGGGGAAAATGTGATACTGCATTTAATGTTAAAATTGGATAACTAATGAATTAAATCAAAAGATAAGGTTTTAAAAACCACTTAAACTAGTACAAGTTTGATTGATTGATGTTATTTAAACCCAAAACTATGTTATATTTCAATACTTTTCATTTTTCATAACTTTTATCTAGATAATGACTTTATTATAATTTAAACATTTAGAAATTTCCAAAAGTGCCCCTCACCTCAATTATAAAATAGCACCACCTCCCCTCACTTATCCACACTTTTTTATCCATCTAAAATGACCAAAAACTGAAAATTATTCTTATAAATATTATTATCTATGTTCTATATGTTATTTACTATCTATAATTCCAATCCTATTTCTATTAAGATGATATCTAAAGGAAGTCTACCGAAGAGGAGGTAATCATCATTACATAGCCTTTCAAGATTATTTCTTATTACAATTACTCATTATTGTGTTTTAACCATAATAAAATAATAATAATTTATGATAAATATATGGATATGTTATTATTATTATTATGGGAAAATCATATTCTATATCCTTTCTATCTTATGAAGAATGAAAACATCACTTGTGTGTGCGTACAGCTTGTTGTCTCCATGTTGTGGTTTAATTTGTTTTCAATCTGAACTTTACATGGATGGTTATAATGATAAAAATAATTATAATATGTGATTTTTTTGAAATAAATATTATTATGGAACTATAATATCATATACCCCTTGTAACCTTCCAATCCGTTAGAAAATGATAACTTTACTCATGTGTACGTGTGGACTACCATCTTCACGAAGCGATGTTATCCATTTTTTATTTAAGATTTTTTTGGATGGTAATATGGATGGATTTATTTAAAATAAATGATAAAATTATTATTATATAATGATTAATTTTTCACCTTACTTTCATTACATCTGTCGACAAGTAAAAAATAGTGATCATGCGTACGTATGATCTACTGTCTTCATGAACAGTGTCATTCATTTTTCTTTATCTATCTTTTATGGATGATATATATATTGAATATATATTATACTTATAACATGAATAAAATTCTTTATATGATGTAACTTAATAAAAATATAAGCATCAGAACTACTGAATCAAAACATACATGAAACACGAAGCTGTTAACACCCAAAATAATGAAAATAATAAAATATTGTTAATAAATTGGTGATAAAAGTTTGTATGTATAAAATATATGGAATTATATATATTAATATAGTTCTATAAAAAGTTTATAATAAATATATATTATTTATACATGTGTTTTATAAAAATATAAAGGAAATCAAACCTGTTGTAATGGTTTATTTCACAATCTCATCATTATTAAAGATTGATTAAGTTTAAGTATCCCTTAGGAGTATTTCTTGATATTTATATATTAAACCCAATATGTTATCTTATAATATGGATATTCCTTAAATTTTCATGTAATATTACTATTTTACACTATTTTTTACTTAAAATTATTGATAATTGTTTTTAAATTCTGACTTTATTTCTCTCTTTGGTCAAGAACCCTTTTTCTTCCAACTCCATTATTTCGAAAAATATTTTCAATGAAGATTTAAATATTATCTAAATGATTTATTAATGATATTTTTAAACATTTTGTACTTCTTATAAATTTTTATGAAAGGAATATTCATGTTGTTTTCTGAATGAGGAATTTTTTCTCGTTTTACAAAAGTATTAAAGGAAAGTTTTCTAAACTTATAGAAAATTTATATAATTAACCAAAAACATGATAAATTATTTTTTAAAAATAAATATAAAATATTTAATGATTTTTTAAAAAGAAAATTTTTTCCCTAATATTCAAGAATTTGTTTTTTTAAAATGTTGTTTTCAAAGTGTAAAGGATATTGTCCTCAAGAATGGTTTTAATGAAAACAATCCTAATTGTACTTATGCTCCACTAGGTATATTTTTTCATAATATCATACTTATTCTTGATATAGATGGTTTATGATCTATTTTAATGGGAATTCACTGCTTTGACATGATTCTCTATATTACTCTTGATAGGTTATGATTATGTTTGTTGATAAGAGAAAGTATTAATATTTGGTATTATAGTTTTTCAATATGAATGTTTACATTGATTATGATTCACCTATTTCATATGAGTGTTTAATTGGACTTAGTAAGTGATAGAAAAATCCCACAATATTCCCTCGATGCATTGGTATGTCTAATAATAAAAACTGGCTTGGGTATTTGGTTAATTAGTTTCCCATTTATATAATATGTCATGACATGAGGCATTGGAATTATGTTAATGATGGTAGGCATTATGAATTACCTCATTATGACATTAGTTATTAATTTCCATGTGATTATTTTATTAGTTATCATATCCATGGATAATTTTCATGCTAATGTGTTTATTTATATTGAATTATTTGATCTTCATTTATTCATTCTATATTATTCTTAATGCTCAATTTGCTGATTAAATTGAATGTGTTTTGAGATATTTAACTTAAAATATTCATTATGTATTATTTATTCATGGTATCTTACTATATATTACAACACTTACTATGAATATGAGCACACATATTTCTTATTTTTACTTCCCCCTAGATTCTAAGAAATGTATTATGATAGATATTAACGAATATGGTAAATGGAATTTTGTTTTTCTCAAAGAAAATAATATGTTGTATATTAACTTTTCAAATATCATGTGAAATTAAATTATATATCTAGTTTTAAAATAATAATATACTATTTATTCCTTTGGGATGTGATCAATATTATATATCACTAATATAATAATGAAACCAACAAATCTAGGATACTAGGGTTGGGGTATTTGTTGTTGGTATCAGTTAATGTTTAGTAGAATCATTAGGAGCTATATTTAGGAAAATATAGATTGTAGAACCAAAACCTATGAGGGACTTTTATGGTATTCCCAAAGAAATCAAGATTATAATTTAGAGATTAGTTATAGACAAAATATCAATTTATGTTAACTGTTTCCCTAGTTTTGAAATTATACATTATGATTCAGAATGTTATTATTTAATAAATTATACTCCATTATTCAGAAATATAACTAGTTGAAGGAATGAAAAATGAATAAAAAAATAATCCATCTAATTATTTTCCACTAGTGAAAGATAATTGAGGTGCATCTAGAGCTATGACGGGAGCGTAAAAATGATAATTATATTGGGTTTTTTAAGTCATGTTATTTCTAAAACCCTTTCCCATATGGGGTAGTCTACCGATCCATAATGTTGTGAAACAATTTTTGACTAATTCTTGTGTCATCCACCTCTATCATACAATGGGTCTATAAATACATTTATAACTAAGCAGTGGATATGTTCTAGGGAGGATATATTTCTTTCTTTTTGGATTAATCAAAGGGAGAAGGTTTTCATGGTAGTTTATCAACTTGCATAGGATGTGGGTCAATTGTGGTAATTAATTAAAAACACTAATGATGAAGAAGATATAGTGGGCTTGGAATGTAATAACTTTAAGGTGATATACATGAAAAAATATTTTCCTCACAAGAAATGAGTGGATATGGAGAGAAATTTTTTCATTCTATGGAAAAAGATAGATAATAATATTGATAAATATGAATAAAACATTACATGGTTCAAAAGGCATGTTTTGCACTACAAATTTAATACAAATAGAAAGATTGAACATTTATTTTATGGGATTATGCAAATCATTTGAAGTTTACTAGTCTCCCAAAAAATTCTCATCATATAAGGATACAATACCATGTGTTATCAGGACAGATAAATGATTATCCAGGTCTTATAGATTCCAAGGAATGAAATAAAATAAGACGGCTACTGTTTATGACATAAAAAGAAATATGGAAATAGGGAATAAAGGGAGGGTGGAATTTCTAGCTTGTAATAAATGTAGAAATAACCACTATAGATCATGCTTGCTCAGAATGGGAGTTTTCTACAAGTGTGTAGAAAAATTCCTCCAGTCTCATGATTTTGTAGGCATGAAATAACCATCAAATCTGCAATAATTCAATTGTAAAGAGATGGGGCGCAATGAAAATGATTATCTCGTGCATCAAGGAAATTTTCAATAAAAAAGGACAATGTAACAAGGTCAAAATTATGTAATCACAACATCTTAGCTTTTAGTTCCAAATGATGTTGTAGAAGGCACTTTAATCATATCTAAGAACTTAGCTAATGATTTATTTGATTATATATCACTGTAATCTTTTATATCCTAAATGCTTTCTAATAAAATTATATTTTTTCATAGAACCTTAAAAAGATAGTTATCAGTCAAGAATCCTTGTGTATGTCTCACTGCAAGAAGGATGTGTCAGTAAATTCCTATTATGACACATAAAAGTGCCCTATTTTCTGAATTTATTATTACACATATGGTTGATTTTGATATAATCGTTTATAAGGAATGGATTTTATAATATCATGCCAAAATTTAGTGAAAAGGAATGGAAATTATGATTCTAGGTTAGGATGTGTAATTCCTTATCATTAAATGGGAGACTTTGTCATATGATTCACATATAGATCCACCCACATTAACTCTTCTAAATAGGTTTTTTCAAGGGAATGAGTAGACATGATCTTCGTATGGAAAATTTAATCTTCAAATTGAGGATAGAACTATTTTGTTTGAATAGATTTATGTTTTTCCTAAGTAATTTCCTAGATATCCACCAGAGTGTGAGGTTTACTTTTCCTTTGATTAATCCCTATTAAAAGGCATATATCAAAGACTCCCTAAAGAATAGGCACTACAGAACTAATAGAATTAAACAAAAAACTAGTCTAGTTGTGTAATAAGGGATTAATACACCCTAGTTGTTATCCTTTTGCAACCCATGTTATTTTCATTAATAAGAATTATGCATATATTAGGATGTGTATTGATTATAGTAAAATTAATGTTATTATGATAAATACTAAGTATAATTTTCCTCACACTAAAACTTATTTTATCAACTTCATAGAGCTCAATATTTTTCAAATATTAACATTTATTCTAAGTATTATCAATAATGAGTAATGAAAAAATATATTTTGAAGATAAAATTTTAAGAAAGGTATGGATATTATGAGTTTATAGTGATGACATTTTCACTGACAAATGCACCCTCAATTTTTATAGATCTAATGAATATAGTATTCAAAAATTATTTTAATAGTTTTTTTGGTATTTATTAATGATATATTTTTGTGCTATGAAATCAATAAGGATCGTGATAATAACTTTTGGGTCATTCTTAAGACTCTTTGAATAAAAGACTTGTGGGAATTTTAGAATGTTTGAATCATAACGTTTCTTTTCTGGGCCATAATTTCTCCAAGGATGGAATCATAGTTGACCCTATGAAAAAAAGGAAGGATAAGAAAGTCATAGACCAATGAACATAACCTAGGTACATAGTTTATTTGGTTTGGATGTCACCATTGGATATTTGTTCAAAAATACTCCCAATTTTCTAACCCTTTAACCATGACTACTCATAAAGGGGTTAAGTTCTTATGGATAGTGTAATGGGAAGAGTTTTTTTAAGAATTGAATAGTAGATTGTTCCATGATTCGATTTTGACTCTTCCACTAGGAAATAATATATTTTCAATATATTGTGATGCATTAAAGAAGGGAATGTATTGTTTCCTTATGAATAATGATAAAGTTATCACTTATGAATCATGTAAGTTAAAAATACAGAAATAAAACTATCCAACCTATCATATTGAGTTGGAAGTTATAATATTTTCTTTGAATATATAGAGATTTTATATCGATAGTTAATAGTGTGAGATATTTATGGATAAAAAGAGTTTAAAATACATATATTAATATTGAGAGATTAACATGAGGTAAAATATATGTCTTGAGATTCTCATGGAATATTATTGATTAATTCACAACCACTTTAGGAAGGAAGATATCATACCAGATTCATTGATTGGGAAAGATCAAGGAGTTATGTCCAAAATGACTAGTGATAGTTATATTTTTTTGGATTAAGTACAGATGAATATGAAAATTATTAATTATGGGGAAACAACACCCCTTTTTCAAATGATTTCCATACCATCTTTATTAGAAATGATATAAAAATTAAACCTGAGGATTAGAATCTTCAAAATATAATTGAAGTCATGAATGATGGAAAATTAGTAGACTTTATTTGTGAGCATAGAGTTCTGAAATTTTGAATTATTCTATTTGTTATATATATATAATCTGAATAAGAAATTATAAGATGATGCTTATATTAGAAATTGCATTATACATACTAGTAGAACCAATCTTTATAGATATTTTAGATAACATTTTTGGTTAGAGAATATTAATTATAAATTGCTAATTTTTTATAAATACTGTTGGTTTTTCAATAGTTAAAGGGTGGGATACAACATCCTAGAGGATTAATAAAAACTCTACTTATTCATTTGTGGAAATGGGAAGACATTAATACTTATTTTTCACTGAATTATCAAATAATTAAAGAAATAATCATGCAATATGGGTAATTTTTTATCACCTCCCCAAATCAACACATTTCCCAACTATAAGATAAGTTTAACCACATTATAACCTTTCAAATATCTATTTTAATGACGTTTTAAGACATTATGGTGCACCAATTTTTATGTCAATAAGGTTTTCCTTATGAATTTTTCCATTACTTCTTGTTTTAAAAATAAAAAACACCCTACACTTAAGCAAATCTAGATCATACTTATATAAGGAAAATTTCCTTCTCAAAGGAATTTACCCCTACCATGTTTTCATTGTTCATATAAATATTTTTCATAAGTATAAAAATCGGAGTCATGTAAAAAACCTCGAAATCATATAATACTTATATATGAAGATTTCTATTTTAGGATCCAAATTCTAGATATGAACTGTAATAAAGTTCCACTCAGAATTCTGGATACGAACTCTGATAAAGTTCCACAACGAATTCAGGATACAAACTCTAATAAAGTTCCATTCCGAATTATGGATACAAACTCTAACAAAGCTCAACTCCGAAATCTAGACACCGAAAGTTTATTAGATTGACACTGACCTTTGATGAGTTCGACTCAGAACTTTTACTAGTTCGACTCCAAACTTTTACTAGTTTTTCTCCAAACTTTTATGAGTTCGACTCCGAACTTTTACTAGTTTGACTCCAAACTTTTATGAGTTCGACTCTGAAATTCTATAAGTTCGACTCCAAACTCTGTAAGTTCAGATTCTGAATTCTAGTGAAACCAGACCCTGAATTTCCTTAGAAATTCAGACTCTGGATTTCTATAGAGTTCAGGTTCTGAATTCCTATAAAACAGAATCTGAATATCTCTTTATTATAGACTCTGAATTCCATTTTTGTTAGACTCCGAACTTTTCTTTTGCTTACATTACGAACTTTTTACTTACAATCTGATTTGTTATTTTTGTTATAAAATGATGTCGAGCTTTCAGTTTTATATGTTTTTTTATAAAATGATGGTTTCCATTCTGTTTCTATATAAACATTAGTTTAGTGACACGTATACAGGTGCCTCTGAAATTTAAGGAAAATATTTTTGTTAGAGGAGGGAGCCTACTATTAGAGCTTCACCTATAAATAGGAGCTCATTTGAAAAGAAGAAACAACTTTGACACTGATAATAGAAAAAGTCCTGTTGAAGTGATTTCTATAGAGAGAGGCTCTTATTAACTCTCAATGCTTCGTGCATAAAGTTTGAACAACTTGTTCAAACTATTCCTTTTGCAGATTGCATCATGTGAATCCGAATGTCGGTGATTATATTTGAGGGCTTCCGGGGATAGGAAGACAGAGGTGCTGACTACCTTGAATTTGGAGGGCATCCATATTGAGGAAGACAGAGGTTCCAACTACCTTGAAGTTGAGGGATTGCGGGGATAGTAAGATAGAGATTATGATCTTCATATCAAGGGATTACCTGGGTGTGGGTATGATAGACTTTCTTGAATGTATAAATTAAGGGACCTTTATCCAAGGTTTTTGGATACCCTTCTCTTTGGGTTAAAAGATCTATATCTTGTTACATGTTTTTATTACATGTTTTTCCGCTACATTTTGTATTTTATGGAAAGTATAACCTTCTTATATTTACATACACTTTTACTCTAATTCATTTAGATTCTATATGCTTTAAGGTATAATCTCATATTGTAATCTTTGGTTAAGTTTAAATTTCCGGATCCATATTTTCAGAACCAACTTTCTGGATCCATATTTCCGAAACTGATTTTTTGGAATCACTTTCTAGTTTTAAGAAAGTGTGTAGAACTAGAAGTTTAAAACTTCATACCTTGTTCCAATTCTCCAATTGGTGTTAGAGGTGTTGTGAATTTGATTAGTTTAGCTTTGTCAAACTTATATCTTTCATTGTTTAAAGAATTTTTTAAAGTGTAAAATTCACCCCCCCCCCTCTTGTATATTGAGCATCTACATTGTTATTTCGGTCATAAAATTGGTATAAGAGGGGGTTTCTAAAATATATATACTGATATATACGTTTTTATTTCTCAGTTTTTTATTGTTCTATATTTTTCCTTACTTAAGAATTTTCACCTTGAATCCGAACTTTTTTTATTAACAAGTTTTTGTGTGGAAAGATTTTAAGATGACAGGAATAAATGTTGGTTCCATAGACAACCTAAATCCCACAAGACCACTAATATTTTATGGTAATGATTATGAGTATTATAGAGATCGAATGAAGACATTCGTTATCAGTAATGGAGTATAAAATTTTTTATGCTTACTGGAGGTTATCAAATACATGATAAGGAAGTTAGTACTTTCACCCACCAAGAGAAGCATGATTATCAATTAAAATATATGGAACACAATACTTAACTATGTTCAATGACTTGGAATATATATATCCAAATTTATTCTTGTGGAGCAGCTAACTGTGTATGGAAGAAACTTGAAGTTACACATTTTGGTACATCTAAAGTGATTGAGACTAGAAGAGCTATGCTTAGAGCTGAGTATCATGGTTTTAACTTTCCATATGGAGAACCCATTTGTAAGGTGCAACAATGATTTATGACTATCGTGAATATCTTACAATCTATGGGAGAGAAAGGTCTGGATGATGAATCTCTTGTTGAAAATATCCTTGATATTATGCCCAATGAGTGGGAATCAAAGAGAAGTGTTATTGATGAGAACAGGAAGGTTACTAAAATTTCCATAGATGAACTATTTGGAACTCTTCTTCAACATGAAACAAGGATGAAGAGAGATGTTGAAAACATCAAAAAGAAGAATGGGAATGGTACTGTTGCTTTTACTACAACATCAAATCACATGAAAGCTAAGACTCCTGAGAGAGTAACTAGATCCAAGTCTAAGAAGGTTGTTATCCAATCCGAATCTAGTGAGAGTGAAGTCTCAGAGAATGAGTTAGATAATTTTTCTCAAAGGATGAACAAGATAGCTAGTCAGAGAAATTTCCAATCCAAGTATAAGAAGAAGGAAATGGAAGATAAGAAAGATTTAGAGGTTACATGCTATGAATGCAAGAGAAGTGGACACATACTGTCACGACCCGTCCTCGGGGCCCATACCGTGACTACCCCAAACCCACCTTCCATAGGCCAGGGGCTGGCGACTAGAAGAAAGGCGTAATTCCCGGTAAAAAGGGAAGGCATTGCCTTTGTAATGTTAACAAACACCACAGAGCAAGCAAGCAGTATAAGTAAACACTAAGTAAAAACTGGGTACAACAGTAAGTGCGGAAAAAGTAAGTGGGCCAAAATACAAACCCAACTGAAAGTAAAGTACAACTTGAAAGGTAAAACAACAACAGAAAGTAAAGCCGCAACGTCAAGCCATCCACTTGAAGTCCCACCTGAAGGGTGAGTAAAGATGGCTTCCACAGCTCCTAGGGTCAAGCTGTTCGCTCCGAGTATGTCCCGCCCAGTGGTCCACCTCCAGGTACTCTCCTGCTCTGCAAGCCTCAACCACGATCAGCGATGTCCGTCATCTGCAACCAACACAACGTAGTGTGGGGATAGCCCGTGTAGGGGTGAGTATAAGCTACTCAGTAGGGACCCCGAGACCCCTGAAGGTCTCCCAAAATCTACAAAGGATAATCCACAAAGGAAAGATACAATCACGAAGTAACATCCGACACTGCTTAGGTATATGCCCATACATATACCTAAGTCATCAATTCAATTCCGCTCCAACCTCCAAGCCCAAGTACAACCTAGTCCACACAGGAAAACACAACCCAATCCACACAGGAAAGAAAAATGAAATCCACACAGGATAGCACAACACAATCCACAAAGGAAAGAAAAACATGATTCCGCTCACACAGGTATACTTCATCATATGACGATAGAGATGATCAGGTATATCCACTGATTCATCTAATCTGTCAGACCCACAAAGGATCGATAGGTACTAACCCCTGCAATGACCCACAAAGGATCTGACCCACACAGGATCGATAGGTAACTAACCGCCGGAAATACCCACACAAGATCAGACCCACACAGGATCTCTAGGCATTGGCTCACACAGAACCGCTGAGCACTGACCCATACAGGATCAGACCCACACAGGATCGGTAGCATTGATCCACGTACGATCGCTGAGTGCTGTAGTCGTCATCATTGAATCCAAGGAGGATTTCTGTACAGTCGTCGCCATTGTAGTCGCAGCCAGCTCTAGGGTTCCCGCACACAACAAGCTCATTTCGGGAGGATCCTCTCCTTTAGTCAAGGGATGGACACATCGACTGTGACAAAGTCTAGGGATGCTGTAACCCAACATTGTGTCCCACGTATTAGGGGAAAACCACGAAAAACGTGCCCAAGTCACCTTGAACAAGACAACCAAACCATTTTCCAAAAGTACACGGCGTATAGATATATGATACACGTCGTGTCATTTGACACCGGGTAGTACCCATGTGTTATGGCCCATGTCGCAGGGCTAGTCCTGTAAAAAGTAAGTACACGGCATGTGGTATGGTTACACGCCGTGTCTTCTGTCCACGGGTACTGTCCGTGTTCCACAGCCCGTGTCGATGGGATGTTCGTGTAAAAAGTAAGTACACGAGGTGTGGTATGGTTACACGCTATGGCCAAACATCTAGGTCAGCTCCGTGTATGCTGTCCATGCCTGGTCGTGTGGTGTAGTACATACCAGTGTACTCAAATCCATGTCCGTGTATCCCCGAATTACACGCCAAGTCCCGCGAAGCTGCTTCCGCTATTCTGCATAGAGATTTCACGCTGTGTGGCTGGGATCACACGTCGTGTGTTACTTGTCTAAACCCAAAACTCCAACCGTAGTACACCCACACTACACGGCGTGTTCGTCAGTGGAACACACCGTGTATTCACGAATTTTCTAGAATTGACGCCTCCGGCCAGCGCGCCTCTCGTGCTGTCCGTTCTTCGTTCTAATGGTCCACTCATCACGAAACTACAGACACTAAGTTGCCCTGATGTCCCGTAATCGTCTCCGGTGTTTTTGAACCTCCGATCGGCTCTGAAATCAGAATTTGATTCACCCGCTCGAAGAACGGTCAAGGTACGGTCTCTCCCGTTCATGTTTGATTCGTCGCCCGCTATCGTCGTTGCACCATCGCTAGGATGTCATGATTTTGGTTCTTTAATTGGGATCGTTGCATCGCACAACGAACTAGAAAAGTTCTGGTGTTCGTCACCCATGAAGAACACGAAGATCCCACAAAACATTCCGAAAAATAGCGGAGGGATCGGGCCGTGTTTGTTTGGCCCGGTCCTTCCACATTAGATTGGTAAAAAGCGGGTCAAGATAAACAAAGTAAGGAAGAATCAGCATTGCTCAAATAAAAACACACCCCTACCTTGATAACAATAAGAACGAAGGTTCGTCACGGAAAAGATCATCGCTGAAGAAGACTTTGTAAGCGTCGTCGGCGTGATGGAGAAGACAGACATCGGCGTCGTGGTATACGGCGTCGCGTCGTCGATCTCTGAGGATGGAATCTCTCACCGGCTGCGTAGAGGGAAGAAGACGGTAAGACAAACTCCCCTTTGAGGTGACGATGTTCTTTGTCGAAGGTTTAGTATTCTTTGCATTCTACGATGAGGAAGAAGATGAACTTCAAGACTTAGAGTTTCCTTCTCCCCAATCCCCTTACACCACAAGCCAACCTAATAAAATAAGATCCCTCTCATTTTATTATCTTATGTCATGCCTTTCAAAATTAAAATTTCAAATACATAACTCACTTAATTAAATTAAATAGTTGGAATTGAATAAATGTGGGGAGAGGGAAGGTCACAAATTAAATGGGAAGTTTTAAGGGTTACACACTTAAGAGGGAGATTAGAGGAGTTTGGGAATATGAGAAGATGAGGGATCGTGTGGGCCCCACAGCCCTCATTACCTCACATGGGAAGTTGGGTGGTTGTGGGCCCCACCAACAACTTCCCATAAGAGAATTTAACTACCAAGGATAAAATAAATTTTCACACAATTTATTTTACCTAACATTTAATTCCCTAAATTTTAACAATTCCTCCTGAGAAAACGCAACTCCAGAAAAGGCGTTTCTAAGTAAATACCGGCGTTGTGATTCCATCGGTGCCCTCGGAATTCGATTCCGAGTACCAGTTCAAAAGTTAGAAATTCCCGCTCTTTCGTTCACTGAACGTACCCAAGCTAAACTTCGGATAGAAATTCTGGGCACACTGGGCCTCAGAATCAAGTTCTGTTCGAAACTGTGTTCTTGTAAACTCCCAAAAAAAATTAAGAAAAAATTTTCCTTGAATTTTACGAGTCTTTACACATACGACCAGATTTCCCTGTGCTCAAGAAGAAAGAAAGAAAAGAGATGCATTCTGAATGGAATGGGAAGGAGTATTATAAAGCTAAAGCTAAGAAAGTCTTAAAAGCTAATGATACTTGGAGTGCCAGTGGTGGTGACTCTACAGATGAATCTTCGGATTATGAATCTTCTGGACAGAAGAATCTTGGTTTATATTCAGATTACATATTGATAATAATTGCTTTATGGCTAAGGTACACAATGTGGAATCATTGACCAATGTTTCTTTGAATGTTAATGATGGTAAATATTATAACTCTTCTAATGATGAATCCTCTTCTAATGAAGAAAATACTTTATAGACCTATGAAGAAGTTTCTAGGATTGCTGAACTTCGTGAGATTGAGGATTCAAAACTCAATAAAAACTTGATAAGGAAAATTCTAGAAATATTATTCTTGCAAAGGAAATATAATATCTTTCTAAAGATCTTGATAAGAAAAATGCTGATTTTCTAAGTATTTCAAAAAATCTTGTGGAAGTAAATTCTGAGAAGAATAAACATTCTAAAGATCAAGAAGAAGTACTTTCAAAGAAAAATGTTTTCGAGCCTAGATTTAGTTCCAAATATAATGATTTTGAAGATAAAGACATGGTTATAAAACTCACGTCCAAAATATATTCCTTAAAGAAGTGTTTTTCAAACATTACCTTAGGTAAAGAAAATTTCGATAAAATTTATTCACACATACGACCTTTAAGAAAAAAATCCGGATTTGGTTATACTCATGCTATACCAACTTTTAGTAACAATTATTTTGTCCCCCAAAGTACCCCATTTTGTAACAAGTGTCAATGTGGTGGTCACAGGGAAAAGAATTGTTCTTTAAACAAAACCCAATCTTCTGGCTTTCATAAGGCGTATTTTTCTAAGAATATGTGGGTACCAAAAATTTTGTTATTTGAAAATCTCAGATCCAAAAATGTTTGGATTACGAAAGTCTAATTCATTTATTCTTCTCAGGAAGATAAAGGAAGTACCAACAGGAATACATAGTACATGGATAGTGGATGTTCCTGGCATATGACTGGTAAAAAAAACTATTTTGAAATGATTATCAAGACGAAAGGAGGAAAAGTAACTTTCACAGATAATGCTCAGGGAGAAATTATTGGTATGGGTAACATAGTTCTTCTTGGAAAAAATTTTATTTCTAATGTTTTTTTTGTTAAAGTTCTTAATCACAACCTCATTAGCATAAGCCATTTATGTGATGAAAGATACCTTGTGAATTTTAGGAATGATAAATGCTTAGATCAAAATTCCAAGGAAGATTTTATTCTCTCTTCCCATAGGCAAGAGAATGTATACACTTTAAATTTATAAGACTTTAGGAGCCAAGACTTACCTTGACTTAGTGCAAAGAAAGATCATACTTGGTTGTGGCATAGAAGGTTAGGACATTGTACCCATTAGAACTTATGTAAACTCTATAATAAGAAACTTGTTAAGGATCTACCGGAGCATAGATTTGATTCTTCTAAAATTTATGATCCTTGTCAATATGGTAAGCAATATAAATCTATTTTTAAATTAATTGGTAAAGTCCCAAAAACTGATGTGTTACAGTTGGTTCACATGGATCTTTTTGGTTCTACACAAACTGGAAGCAATAGAGGTAAATAATATGTGTTTGTTCTAGTTGATGATTACACTAGATTTACATGGGTCTATTTTCTAGCAAAGAAGTCTGAAGATTTTTATTATTTCAAAAGTTTTAGAGCCCAAGTTAAAAATGAAAAAAACCTTCCATTGAAAACTATTCATAGAGATCATGGAGGAGAATTTCAAAATTCTGATTTTGAAACTTTTTGTAGTAGAAAAGGTATTACTCACAACTTTTCAGCACCTAGAACTCCTCAACAAAATGGTGTAGTTGAAAGAAGAAATAGAATTTTTCAAGATATAACTAGAACCATGTTGAGTGAATATTCTATAGCTAGCCATTTTTGGGCTGAAGCTGTAAGTACTACTTGTTATACTATAAACTGAGTTTTGATTAGACCTTTTCTTAATAAAACTCCTTATGAGTTATGTAATGGTAGAAAATCTAGACTTTCCTAATTTATGTTTTTTTGGTTGCCATGTATTCCATCCCTTTTCCATCCTATGGAAAATGAAAACATCTCTCGTGTGTGCATAAATATTATCGTCTCTACGTCATAGTGTGGTTCATTTTTCATCACCAGTTTACATGGATGGTTATAAAGATAGAAGTAATATATATATATATATGGTATTTATGACATAAATATAATTTTTTAACTATAATATCATATATACCTTCTTACCATTCTTTTTTTTAAATGATAATGTGTATATGTGTGGACTACCACCCCCACAAGGCGATGTCATCCATTTTTCATTTATGCTTTACATGGATAGTAATAAGTATGTATTTAGTGACCATATATGATATATATAAAATAATAAATATTAATTAAATTTTAATTATTATTCACCTTTCATTTCATTCATCGAAAATTGAAAATAGCGTTTATATGTTTGTACGACCTACTATCTCTATCAACTGTGTGACTCATTTTACTATCTATATCTTTAATTTATAACTCTAAATATCTATATATTGAATATAAATGATATTTATACCATGAATATAATTCTTTAAATGGTGGAACTATAATAAAATTAAAATTAATGGAACTACCAAATCAAAACATACGTGAAAAATGGAGTAGTTAACACCTAAAATAATGGCAATAATAAAAGATTGTTAATAAACAGGTGAAAAAGGTTATAATTAAATAATATGTAGTTTTATATATATGAATATGGTTCTATATTATTATTAGATTAAATATATATATTATATAGTATTTTTATACTTTTATGAAGTGAATCAGACCTAAGGCAAGGGTATATATCATAATCTCGTCGTAATTAGGGATTTTTCATGTTTATGTATCCCATGGGTGAATTTTTTATATTGATATATAAAAACCATTCTATTTTCTTCTCCTTTTATTAATAATGGAAATTTCAAGTGATAGTATCATTTTCCTCACTTTTTTGCTTAAAATTATTTAGAAATTATTTTTAAAAATTTTCTTTATTTCTCCCTTCGGTCAAAATAAAATTTCTTCCATATCCATGTTTTCTAAAAATGTTTGCAGTATTATTTTAATGATTTATTAAGTAAATTTTTATCCATGTTTGACTTTTTATGACATTTTTAATGAATATTATTTTCTTTTTCTGAATTATGTACTTTTTTAACTTTTTACAACATTATTATGTGAATGTTTTATAAACTTATATGACATATACATAGTTACCCACCATCATGAACATACATTGATTTGAATTTTCCTTTACAATTTTCCATGATTCTTTTCAAATAAAACATTTTCCCTAATATTCTTGAAATTAATAGTTTTTAAAAATTATTTTTAATATATAAAGGGTATTTTTTCAAGAATGATTTTAATGAAAACAACCCTTATTTAACTTATCCTCCACTAGGAAAATATTCTCATGATATCATCCTTATTAATTATATGGTTGGTTTATGATCAATTTGACTATGAATGTACTATGTTAATACCATTCACCATATTACTCAGGATGGTTTACAATTACATTTATATATTGGATAAAGTATTAACATTTATTGTGGTAGTATTTAATATTAATGTGTGTATTGATTATTTTTCACCCCGTTCATTTGAGGAATGAATTAGACTTAGTAACCAATGGTTTGGATCCTTTATAACCTCTCGATGTATTGGTAGGCCTCAAGAGACAAACTATCTTGGGTATTTAGTCAATGTCTTCCCCATTTATTTAAGATACCTTGGAATGTAGCCTTTACGGTATTTTTATGATGCATATAATTATGAATTACCTCATTACTTGATTATTTATTGATTTACATGTGATTATTTGATTATTGATGATATCCATGTATAAGTTTCAATCTCATGTTTTTATTTATATGAAATTAATGTATTATCATTTATTCCTTCCATATTATTCGTCATGATCAAGTTATTTATTAAATAAATTTTGTTTTTAGATATTTACCTTTCCATACTGATTATATATTATTTATTCAGGATAGCTTATATTATACAAATACCCTGCTGAGCAACTAATATCACCTCTTTCTAATGTTTCCCTTCCACATGATGCTAGGAAATTTATTATGATTTATATGTAGGGATTTATAAAAGGTTAAAGATGTGTTATAAAAAAATAATTTTTTTTTAATGTATTCAAATGTAATTTGAAATTCATGTATGTATCTAGTATTCCTATACTCCTGAATTATTAATTACTTTGGGATGTGATCCCTTTTATCTAGCACCAATGAAATAAAGTAACCACCAACTCTGGGCTACAAGGGTCGGAATATTTACAATATATACTTGGGATAATCCTATGAATCTCATTGTTAATAGGAAAATATCAATTAGTATGTGAAAATGACTAAGTATTCCATTTATAAGACCTGATGCCAGAGTTCCCCTATCGTAATTACTCATATGTAGTATCTTATAAGGGATAACCATATTTCGAAAACCCTCTCATTTAATTTAGTTTATCCACTCTATTGAATGACCTAAAATCATCACTATATCTATATCAAGATCATATCATTGATTTAGGTTCTTCGTTGACCCTCAAAATCAATAATATTTGTCCACGTCGCATTTTCCTCACAAGGAAAGCCTCGCTGACATCAATATTATGAGATTGTATAATTCCCATCTCGCATCCCAAGTTAGATGTATGTCCAATCACCCAACCTATCATCAAGTAATGCCAAGGGAAAACCCAACCAATTACTCACATCTCAATGGTTGAGCAAGGCTCACCCCATGCTCATTTTAAAATCCCAAAGTCTTTAAGTCATCTCAAGGTTCTATAAAGTCGTATTATGGTCAAATATTTTCTTCTATCACACTAATCTACTAGTAGGTCACTAAGAGAACATATCCCTAGGCCCAACATGCCTATTTCAATTAATTTATTTTAATTTAAAAACCCCAGGGGCTATACAACTCAAGGAATATTTTTATAAACAATTTTGCATCCATTAATGTCTTAGGTACTAAGCCAGTGCATAGGGGATAATCATATACCTTGAATTTTTTCCATTTAAACGCATTATATTTAAATAAAATAATCGATTTAATCAAAAAATCTTGTCGTAAATAGTGGAGATACAACATATCACATACTTCATAAATAAAATTTATGGACTATGCGATAATTCATAGGGACCGCCTACCTTATATGATCAATTCCTTTAATTTAGGCTGGCTAGCATCACCTAAGATAAATGGTTGTTCCCAAATTTACCCTACAGGTATAAGAGATCGATGTAGTACATGTATGGTTCGAATACATAGGGTCATAAGAAGTGAAATATGATAGAAAATTTTTCCTCTATTATTTGTAAAAATTTTGGGTCATTTGGTGCAGCCGTTTGGAAGTTATGATTGAAATGGTTGGATGAATTTATGTGTATTCATATCGGTCCCACCATTTAAATATCAACTTCAGATTCCTTTATCATCATGAAAACATTAGAGTTATCTATGGTCACAATTGAATAAAATGATCCCCATATTTTTATCTTTCTTTAGTAAAAATATGAGCTTCATTGCGCTTGGTTTGTTGGCCTAACTTTTGTTTGATGGGCCTTTGGCCCATTATGCTTTCTCCAGAAAATTTCTCCATTCATGATGAAAAATATCCATCTTCTTCGGGGATTCATCCATCAATCCTAAAAGAAAAAATATTCCAAAAAAGTGTTCAATGATATCCAAAAATATTAAATTCAAAAAATGAATATAACATTCTCCACAAATTGATGATTTATTGTTCCCAAATTGGCATTTCTAATGGGAATTGAACTTAATATGAGAGATGAAGTTTAATTTTTGTAATGCACTAAAAATGATGTTTATGGACTTTGTAACACATAAATATTAAGATATTAACAATGAATATTATCCAATCTCAGTGGCAAATCACATCCCCTAACTTTAGTTTTCCTAGTCTTGAGAAAAATATATTTCAAATATGAAATTTGAATTCCATTTTCCATAAACATTTTAATACACATTTCTCACACAAATACCTCATACCATTTTTTTTTGAAACCCATCAAAATCATTTAAAACAAGCTAGGTCCATAATAGTATCCCAATCCCTAGGCCATTCCTTTGTTAAAATTCATCATCACATTTCATCCAATTACAATTAATCATGATGATGTCTTGTGCATCAAAAAAGATAAGGGGCCCATTTTATTGTTTAAGGGGAAAAATGGAAGCTCTTGGTGGGAATCACATTAAACATTAAGATGAGTATCCATTTTTTTATTTTGATTTTTTGATTTTTTTTATATTTTTTTAATCACAATGGATATGAAAAGACTAAGTCTGGGAAAGACAACTATAGAGTCATGATCCTCATGTGCCGGACCCCACACATATTTAAAATTCCATGTTCTATAATAGAGATATAAATCCTAACTCTGGGCAAGAAAACTATGGAGTCACGGTCCCCAAGTGTCGGATGCCACACATTTGGAAAAAACATTTCTCTATGTGGTCACAATTTTTTTATGTATTTTTTTGATACTAAAATTTAACTAAAAGTGACCCCAAACCCTATGCTATGATGAAAGGGACCCAAGAACTAAAATTTATACCCCAGATTCAATAGACATCCATTGTGGCATTTTTATTAAGAGGATGAAAATTTAAACATTGAAAAATCACATTAGACAACTGCACTTTCCAAAAACTATTCTCATGAACTTAAACTTGCATTAAAATCAAAATCAAGGCTTGAAAAAATATTCAATATCCAGTTCTATATTATGAAATTTGTGTCATAATTTCCAATTTTAATGGAATTTTTCTTTCCATGCATGTTCTTATTCACAAAAAAAATATTTCTTATTTAATATCCCCCCAAAATAGAATAACAATGTCCCCATTGTTTGAAGAAAACATAAAAGGGTGTATGGGAGATGTGTTCAAAGAGGAAATTGAAAATGATAATTATGGAATAAAGTTACCTGGTGGTTGATGATTAAAGTACATTCCACAGTCTCCCTTCAATCCTTAGTTCATGTCTCAGTGGCGTGGATGATTGTGATGGGATTTTCCCCACGACCTACAGCATGTCCTTTTAAATTTTTTTATTTATTTTTTTAACCTATAAAAAAATAAAAATAAAACAAATTAATTGATGATACATTGTCTTCTTTTTAAATTTTTGGGAAAGGTATTACTCAGATATCATTCCACGTGACACGAATGAATATGGCACTCCCCTTTCATACCCATCCTTACTCATAAAATAAGATCAGGTCAACAGTTGATATTAATCTTTTAAATGAAAAAATAAAAAAAATGAATCACAATGGTTGTAAATATGAAAACCATGAGTTTCCTCCCATGCAACACTTTGGTTTAACATCGTTAGCTTGACTTGAACCCCAAAAATTATCCAATTCTAGCTTTCAAAATTTTTAGGACCCCATTTTTATCCACCTCAATAAGATTTAGAATAATTATTTTTTTAGAATTTTTTCCATGTAAAATCCCATGCATAATAATGAGTGTAAAATTCCAAGTAATTTCGGTAATGGTTGATTGAGTTTCTTCTGAAGTATTTCCTATGATTTAATGGTTCATTCCTATATTGTGATATTATTGATTAAAATGGATGTTAATTGAATGGTATTGGTTATCATAAATGGAGGGATTCATGAGTGGAGAAGTTAGGATTATAACGTTGAGTTTTGTTTGATTTATTTTTCCCAAAGAAGAATAGAAATTTGAATCCAAATTTATTTCTTCTACAAAACATTTGGAAAGAATTGGTTCCTTTTTAAAATATGATTCATCACCAAAAGTGTCTAGTTGAATATCAGGAGTGGGTATAAACTCAATATTTTTTATCCCTCTTAATAGTTCCATGAAAGGTGAATATAAAAAATTATTATTGGAGAAATATTTCAGACACTCAATCCATGAAGACAAATTTTCCCCTTGTAAATCCAAAAAATTAATTTCCTCTTGATTTAAATACCCTTCAACATTTCCTTGATCTACTTCAATTATCCCATATCCAAAGGGTAGTTATTTTTTAAATTCATGAGTGGTTTGTGGGATAAAATATTCTTCTATCGGTGAGAATGAAAGGAAATCCTAAGTGGGAATGGGTTCCTTAGAAGTCTCAATGCATTGTATTTCTAATCACAGTGATGAAACTTCTGAATTCATTTTAACCAATTTTTCACACAATTGTTCAAGATTTTTTTCAGGATTAGGGTTGATTGATGTTTGTACATCATGGACTTCCTCATTATTTTTATTTTCAATCATTTTTGATAGTTATGTAAATTGATCTTTTAGACAATAAGAATCCAATTGATTGTACATATCATCTGGTGTGGTGTTTTCAATCAAGGTTTGGTCAATAAAATTCCCTATGTGGGGAGATTCCAAATATTGATTTTCAAGATTATTATAGCCTTGTTCTATCAATGGGTATTGTTGAAGATAATCTATTTGAGTTGATTGAAAATTGGTTTTGGGATTCATTGGACACACAAGAATAGAAATGGGAATAGATAAAATAAATTAGGGTGGGAATAGAGAATTTGGGGTGGGAAAAGAATATGAGTGTCTAAGGAACTTACTTGGCTCCCTGGCAATGGCACCAAAATTTGGTTGCACTCAAATATTCTCTACAGGTATAAGCAGTCAATGTAGTACATGTAGGGGTCAAATACACAAGGACCTAATAAGTGAAATATGCTTTAAAATTTGTTCTCTATTAGATATAACAATTTTGGGTCATTTGGTGTAGCCGTTTGGAAGTTATGATCGAAATGGTGGGATGACTTTATGTGCCTTCATATCGGGCCCACCATTTAAATCTCAACTTCAGACCCCTTTATCATCATGAAGAATTCTGAATTAGCTCTGGCCATAGTTTAATAAAATGTTCCCCATATTTTTATATTTCTTTATTAAAAATTTGAACTTCATTGGGCATGGTTTGTGGACCCCACTTTTGTTTGATGGGCCATAGGCCCATTATGATATCTCCAAAAAATTTCTTCATTCATACTGAAAAATATCCATCTTATCCTAGGATTCATCAATCATTCCTAAAAGATAAAATATTCCAAAAAAATTGCTCAATGATATCCCAAAATATTAAATTCAAAAAACTAATATATCGTTCTCCATAAATAGATGATTGATTGGCCCCGAATTTTCATTTCAAAAGGGAATTGCACTTAAGATGAGAAATGAAGTTCATTTTTTATAATCCACTAAAAATGAGGTTTATGGAATTTTGAATACATAAATATTAAGATATTAACAGTTAATATTATCCACTTTTCGTGGATAATCAATAAACATATTCTAACTATCCATTCACAACTCATAATAGTCTATAACTCATTCCAACAAACTCAATATTTCATTATAAATAATTTAAAATTATGGGCTTAGTTCAGCTATAAAATTTTATAATTAAAATAAAATTTAATTTAATTCAATATAGTGACTAAAATATCATTTAGGAACCTCGTTTTACAAAAACAATGACCAACCACCCACATAAGGTTTTTGGCATACTCTTGAAACAATCCTAGGAATATCCCTATCAATCAACATTGATTCATTAGAAAAATTAATTTCGTTTAGGAAAAAACATAGGAAAACCCATTAGGAAACAAACCTTCATAAAAACTATATGAAACATTGTGTATACATATTCTCAAGACATCTTTTAGCTACACTATATAAAATCCCTATCATATCAGAAAATTCCCACCATGATCTATTGTAAAACTTCCCCCAAATACAATCCAAATAATCCAAAATCAGAGGGGAGAATAAGGATATCAACAATGAGATAGAAATTAAGATAATAAAACCTCTAATAACTGTCAAAATTTACCTAAAATCACCTAAAATCAATGGGAAATGAAAGTGTAATATATGGATTCAATTGGATTCGTATGTTCTTGATAGGTAAAGGGAATATAAGGCTTGAAGTTTGAAATATTGAGTGTGTTGGAAAAATTATTTTAAACTTTTTAATGTTCCCCAAAGTCACTAAAAATTTATCAAAATAAGGTGCAAACCATGTGGTTGAATCTTTATAAATCCTCCCCTTTCATTTAGTTTGGCCACATAGTTTTCCAATCCATTTTCTAATCCCCCACACAAAACCACACCTCATGGTTTTACTAAAGTGGTTTCCATAACTATTTAGTTACTATGAATAGGGGAAAAACATTTTTCTAAATTAATTACTCTGATCTGAAGCTCCTAAGACTCACCTAAGAACCCAATATGTTCCTCGGGCCTTAATCCACATCTTAAAACACCACCTTAAGACACTCTAGATTTCAAAAGTTCAATCACATTTCCAATTATCAAAATGAATTTCTCTTTAGAAGTCAAAAAAATTCCCTTAGGAATTTACAATCTTAAAGGGAATGGGGTTTTAAAAATATGATCTAACCTAAATGTCATGAAATTAAATAATAAACCAACATATCTTCCATAAGTACATCATATAAAAACCATACCAAAATGTAAATAAATACAGACAACTAGAAGTTGTTCATGAGTCCCCTCTTGGTCTAGTCACTTTTCTCTATCCAATTTATCTAGTTTAACCAACCAATAATGGTCCTCCTACCTAACTAAACATATTATAGTGATATCTTATTAGGTACCAATGTGCTCGGGATGCCTGATCGGGTGAGAGTATAACTTAGTAGGCCACCATAAATGATTTATTTAACATAGCTAGAGTATACAATACATTTACATTGTGATCTCTCATAATAATAAAATAAACAACTTTGAATAAAATAAATAAATCATTGATGATCCATTGGTTCTAATGTGACACTCGAGGTCTATCATACTTGCTTTGTCCAGTTTTGGAATTTCCTTGAACAAGTCAAATTTCAGAACTAATTTTTGTAATAATACCCACGCATAATATCATCAATATATAAAATTCATTATGGGTAAATGAAACCACCCTGTATAACATCATATATCATAATTTTTAGGGTGAATGGTTCCCACTATAATACTCATCTTATAAAATTAGGGGACATATCTATAACCCCATAATACTAATCATATAACATTGGGGATAGTAGAACCTACTCCATAATACCCATCACATAATATAAGGGGGAATGGAACCCACCCCGTAATACTCAACAGATAATCTTGGGGGTAATAGAAAACACCACATATACTCATCATATAACATCAAGGGTGTATATCTCATTTTATAATACCCATTTCAAGATATCTTATAGAATAAAGCCCACCGAGTAATGCTCAACATTGAATAACAAGAAGAATTATTCCCACCCTGTAATAACAATTATAGAATATTTAGTAGTGATGGTATCCACTTAATAAAAAGCATTTCATAATATCAAGGGATGGGGTGTTTCCTATAACACCTCCAGATTTTATGAGATATTTTTTTCAAATGAATTTAATATTTTTTATATTTTTCATTTCCCACCAGACTAAAAATTTCTTACGTTATATTAAATCTCTATGTTGGGCTAGTGTTATATGAAAACCCATGTTATGTGTTCTCTACATACAACATAAATTTTATATTTCTCCATATGGAAAATAGAGGTTAGCTTGTGTTATACACAATAATGACTTTCCTTAATTTCTTATGTAACACACAAGACTGAGTTTTACCGAATAACAGTATATAATTAAAATATTATTATAATAACCTAGACATTATATTAATAATTATGAAAAGTTGTAACAATCTTATAAAAAAAATTTTATTATAAAAATATAAAATGAATTAATTGGTTATAGATTAATTATAAATGAATATGAAAATCTGTTGAATATAATAGAAAATATTATTATTATTTTTATGCCCAAAAATTTGTTATACCCAAATAAATTAAATTAATTTAAATTATTGAGTGTTATTAATATGAGATATATATATATATATGTATTCAATAAAATATTTTTTATATTCCTCCAATATATTACATAGGCTTAAGATAAAAAAAACACTATTTTATGCATAAAATTCTATATTTTTTTAAGGCATTTTTACCGCCTTTTAATAGAGAAGCTATTTTAAATAAAAAATTTGAAAATTTTATGGATTACATATGTCGTAATAAACTTTATATTTTAATTCGATAAATAAAAATTAGGTTAGGTTAATTTTTTAGAATTATCTCTGAAGTTTAATTTTTTTAATGACTCGTGAATGTACAAAATTTTAATTCAAAACTACTTTTTCGTATCATTTATTTATTTAGTTAAATTAAATATTAATTTAATATTAAATTATAATTATATAAAATATACATAAATTAATACAATTTAAGTAATTTTAATTGATTTGAAATTGAAATTGGATATAAAAATGTAGAAATCTTGTGATCATTTTTTCTTTAAAAGCCTGTAGTGTCGTCTTGTTTGTGGGATTAAATTTAAATTAATTTCTACCACTTACGTGATTATAATTTTTAAAAATGGATTATATTTTTTTAATAATAATAATTATTAATTTTTAATATGTTTAACTTAATTTTTTACAAAAAAATATTACTGAATGCAATTAAAATTAATTACAGTGATTAGTGTAAAATTAAGCTTAAAAATGAATAATCATTAGGCTTAAGGGCCCAAATATCATAGAAACTTGTCCAAATCCCATTTTATATCCATATTTCGACTATAGATATTAAATTATTGATTTTTATGGTTTTTTATGACATTTATTAGTTAAAAACATGGGTAAACCAATCTTGTTTTCAAAAAAATCCAAGTGTGTCCTTTCCCTTCCCTATAAAAGGACAACCCCACTACCAGTTCCTCACACCTCTAAAACCACTCAGTTTAATTAAAGATATACCCAATACAATTCCCAAAAACCCTAGCATTATCCTTGTGTACTACCCTTTTGTATAAATACCTCCAAGTAATCTATTTGGTGCAAACCAAAAGGAGTTACCCAACGAAGAGGTAACACCCTCCCGCAAGAACATTTCTTTCATTTCCATTATCCGCTACCAAACCTCTTTTCATTCCATTATTTTACAAAAAAACCATATAATAAATATAATATGATGTTTTTAGTGTAGTTTTTATACCTAGAAACACACACTTCCGTTTAATGGGTAACGAACATACTATTTACGTGTTTGGTGAACTGTCGCCTCACAAAATTATGATTATTCATTTTTCCTTTACCACCTCTCATGGTGGACATTATGATAGAAAATACATATATATATATATGATAAAATTTATATTTATATTTTCTTTATTATTATATAATTTTTATTTATAACATACCCTTTTTCTTTCTATCGTTTGTAAATATGATAATTTAATTTGAGGAAATGTGGAAAACTGTCCCCCTCAAAGTTATGTGATTCGTTCGCACTCTAAATGGAATGATTAAGGATAATTTTAGTGAAACTATATTATTTATATGACATAATTAATCTAAATTAATGATATTATATACATATATTTCATTTACTTACTTTCTTTCAATACGTCAAAAAAAACGGAAGTAGTGTTCATATGTACGTACGACCTAACATCTCCCTGAATGGTGTATCCCATTTCATACTTCCATGTTATATAAATTATTATAATAAAATTATATGGAATTTTAATTATATTAATTTCCTGTTTTAAATTATTTAAATAATGATATATTTATAAAGACCATAGATATAACAAGTTAGGACATAAGAGAAAAATGAAGTGAATATTACCTAAAGCAGAACCTTAACATGAAATTGTAAAAAAGAGGCTAATAAAAAGTCATAATCAAACCATATATGGTATTATATACAGTAATATTATTATTTAAAAGATTTATAATAAAATTATATTTATGATAGAATATTTTAGAATGAGTACGACGAGAGTCAAGACATAAGGTAAGGGTATTTCATCTGACTTTTTAATTCAATGTTATACATGCCTTAATCACCACTAAATTAGTTTGTGTGGTGTGTATAAAAACTGTGGATGTATTATATTATTATTATAATTAATTTTATGGGTATTTACGTATCCATTTGATTATTTATATCATGGGGGTTATGTTTCAAAACTTACCAAATCGGTAAAGTAACATTGTCTCCAATTTATTTCTTTGAGACACATGCCATGTCATGCACCAATATTTTTCAATGAGGTGTATAAACTAACTTTTCACCTATTATATCATGGATAAACTTCTTCTAATGATACTTTGAGTTTCATTTAATGTTATTATATCCATCATGAATTAATGTTTCCAAAATGGTAATAGTTTATTGCAACAATCTCATCACGTGTCGCGATTTGTTATGATTGCGCTTTTTTGATGAAATCATATGAACCATCTCTCAATAAAAATAATGAAATTTATTATATTAAGATTTTTCATGATATATTCATGTATTAGTGCCATTTTTTTACACTTTGGTACTTAATATACTTATGAAAATGTTTTTATGAAACTCTAACTTTACCTCTCCTTTTGGTCGGAAATCTATGTTCTTTCCAAAATGTTATTTCAAAAAATGTTTCCATAATTTTTTACTTTTATACCTTGATTTTACAGGTCACTTTTACCCATGTGTTAAATTTTAAAAAAAAAATTAGATGGAATATTCTTTTCATTTTCTAATTAAGACACATTTCTGAACTTTTAAGTCAAAAAGGGAATGTTTACCACGTACAGACATAACCACTATCATGACCGTCATTTCCTTGAATATTCAATTATAATTTAAAAAGTTCATTTTTATGAAAAAAAAATTCTCAATATTTTTTATATTCATTTTCTTAATTGGATTTCAATGAAAATGGTTTTCAAAAATGTTTTCTTCTTTTCAATGCTTACTTTAAAAGTTTTCAAATCTATTTTTAATGAAAAAAGATTTCAAAAAATATTATGATTAAAAATACATTTTAAAAATTTTGAAGACTTATTATAAGTTTTCAAATTATTCTAAAAATTACTTTTTTTCAAAAAAATTGTTAATCTTATTTTATAATTTTTCAATGAAAATGGTTTTCAAAACATTTTTTATCTCTCTTTATAAGCTTTCGATGAAAAGGATTCCAATTTTTTAAAATATTTATTTATAAGCTTTCATGTTTATTTTCTATATAATGGTTTTAAAAAGGTATTATGTTTTAAAGATCATTTTTTCATGAAAAAAGTGTATTTTCATCAAAAAATATTTTAAATGATTTTTCATGATATGTTATCAATGTGGTTTTAAGGAAAAGTATTCTGAAAATTGGATATGGTTTAAAAAGTGATGTTCTATGTGATATTTAAAAGTAATTCTCCAAATAATACGAGATCCTTGGTTTTAGTTATTATTTACTATGGATATGATCCAAGGATACCATTCATATTATTTCCCTAAACGGTTTATGTTTTGATGGCTAGATGCTTATAAAACCCATTTATATTCAATAGGATATACCCTGATAAATGCTTTTGAAACTTGATTCCTTACAGTAGTTATTATAGGATGAAATTATTATGAAACATAAATATTTTACATAGGATAAGATATTATTACATGTTTAAGACACCCATTTCATATCAGGGGTTATGGTAGGATATTTATGAAACCCATATCTTTTTATGGGTCATGATATGATGAAAGTTTTATTATCTAGTGGAACATGTATGAATGATTTTATTATGATATGGGTGGGACCTATATCTCCCTACAATGCATTGGGTGAAGATTAATATCTCATGGGATAATAATGGGAATCAAGTTGATGAGCTTCATCAAATATGGGAAGATGGGGAAACCTGATCCCTTATCAGGAATGGGCTATGACTGGAGATAGTGGTGTGTCCCACCAAATAGATGTAGTCACCATGAATATAGAAGATGGAGAAAACATATCCACTATAAGAAGATTGTGAAACCTGATCCCTTGTGGGAATATAGGGAAACATGATCTCTTATAAGTAAAGGACTATGACTGGGGATGGTGTTGTGTCCCTCCCAGTAGTTGTGGTTCCCATGAAGTGCCTTCATAAGTTCTAGAAATGAGTGTTGACTTATTGGTAATGATATCGAATGTTTATGTATTCCATAATTTTATGTAGTATTCCAATGATATGATTTCCTGGATTTTTTTTATTTTCTTATGATTAATGTCTTATGAACTGTCAAGATTTATTCCATTATTCATGTTTATGATATTTGATATATAGGGTATGATATTATAATGTTATAATCATGCTCTAATACTCATATGATCATGTTTATGATTAAATGTATCCCTTTTTAAACCTTACTGAGCATCTGATCTTACCCCTTTTTAGGTTTCCATACCTATATTATGAATATATGTATTTGGTATGATGTTTCTATGAAGGGTGATAGTCATGAAGAACCTAGTGGTAGAGAATGTAGCTCCCTTATGTACCAGTGTTTAGGTTTTCATATTTCCAAAGGCACTAAACTAATACGGGCTTTAGGAATATGTTTGTATAATGTTTTAATTATTTCAAATAGGTGATATAATTTCTATGTATTTTATGACTAGGATGGTATATTCCCACCATTTTATAATCATCTTATAACATCAGGGGGGATGTCACCCCTCCTATAATACCAATAACATTATATCATGGGGAAAAACACACAACATATAAAACCCATCATATAACATCATTGTAAATGGATCCCAATCCATAATATCTATTATATAATATCATGTTGAATAATATCCACCCCTAAATACCCATCACATTACATTGGGAGGAATATAACCTACCCTATAATACTCATCAATAACATCTTCATATGGTTTCACCACTCACTTGAAAACAACACACATTTCCAATGTAATCCTACTAAGAACCAAAACTATAACAATCACAACATTAATACTATGATAAAATCATGTTTTTTATTACAAATGAATCCTTTTAAGAGTCTACAAAAGATCAGGGCCCCTAGTATGGTCTTTTAGATAACATTATGTTACAGAAACTCCACATGGAATTATGTATCTCATTCCTAACATCAAGGGTCCAAGGTCAACATTCATAGGTCATAGTGTCCCGAAATATATAGATGGTGGAATCATGGTCTAACATGAAATAAAAAGAATATAAAAATATTTACAAGAAGAGATAGAATAACACTCATCTAACTGCTAAAATTAATTAGGTTATTCCTCTCACACCCAACCTATATATAATCATTTCCATGTTATATCCCTAAGTAAAAAAATTATTAACCAATCACACTCTCTAACTCATTGGGAACAAGAAATAACTTTTACAAGGTCCACTAGGTTTATTATTTGAGTTGGTACCCCTATAGGGTCCATATATCACATATCATGTATCTATGTTTAGACTCAAAGCCATCAATAATCGAAGAAACATGATAGTCTTTAGGGGTTTAATGTGGCCCAATACACTAATATTTTACTCATTATAATTCAAAAGAAACAACTCACTCTTGTTTAATGGTTGATCTTTATTATTGGAGTGACTACATATGAAATTTTACATGATGAAATTAATAAACATTATAGGGATTCTAAGGGACCACCTACCTTATTCATGGAGTTATTCCCTTTTATTAAAGCTTAGCCACCATGACCTAAGCTTTCCCAAACCTAACTATCTATCACCCATCAACAAAAGTCCCCAGCTCTAACAAAATTCTGATCTAATGATTATAAAACCATTGTAATTGATTTACATAATAAACTATTATTATTTTTGAAATTCAACACCTAATGCATAATCAAGTAATTACACATTAGGAAATATCCCTTGCCTAAGTCCTCCGACAAAGGGGTTTACACCATCCCCGATATCCACACAAATCATAAGTAGAAAAATAACCAAGTTCACATTTTAAATTATCCATTAATTTCAATAAAATAATTTTAATTCAATTAACGAATAAAAATATAAACATAAATCAAATAATCCATACATAACCAAGTTTTTTTATCCTATTGTGACCCCCTCTATCTAAGACAAATAAAATCCCCATCATCATGGCCCAATTCAACTATGATCTAGTGGAATTACTTTCCACCTTAACCCAAATTTTATCACATAATAAATGAATAAATATGGTAAGAAACTAAGTAATAATAGAATAGTGATTGAAAATTTACCTTAATCCATTTTCTAGATCAAACAATATAGAAATTGGGTGAAGGATGAAAAAGATCTCACTTGGGAATACAAAGAGGAATGATAGAATGATTTGGGGTATAATTAACATTTTTTGAATCATGAAGGAATCATTCCCATTTTAAATGTTATTTAAACAATTTATCAATATTTTATAAAAATCCTGAAAAAAAATTCAAAATCACTTTTGGAAAAACATCGTGATTCTTACATTCCCTTTTCCAAGAAATTTCTCTTATGTATATAGGGTAACAACATTGTTATTTTTATGTTTTGACTTAACCATTTTTTACAACTCTATAAGATGAATACTATATATCATAGGGTCACTATTATATACTAAAACGTTACTCCTAAACATGAATCATTTACTTTTATTTATCACAGTTCATCTAACACTTATTCATTTTCACATTATAGTTATACTCTTGTATATCAGGAACCCATACATAAGAGTAACTTTCCTTTGTGGTTACCCATATGTTCTGAAGACTTATCCATTTTCCCCAAACACTTCACAAGGTTATTTTTATTTATGAAGATAATTATGGATAAGACTCTTATGTATCAAAATATTAGTATTCTATATGTGAGTTTCTCAAATTTCATGAAATCTACAACAAATTTTAAAAAAACCCAAAACTCAACCTAAAATAATCCAAACCCTAAATTATCAAATAACTATGTCGATAAATACTTTTAACCTGTAGAATGCTTCAAAAAATTTCCCATTATTGAATTAGGTAATAATACAACACCCAATATTTTTCCAACCCTCGAGACTCATTTCTCAACCTATAATGATAACCCCTCAAACTTTTAAACACACCCATAAAATACTTCATTCCATGAAACCCACTAGTCCGGATGTGACATCCTTCATAGATGTAAAATTATCAATGAGGCCACTTTATCCTTCTCTAACACTCACCATAGTACCCATTACATGTCTAGGGACCCAAAAAAGATCCCAAAACACCTTGTAGATAAGTTCCAACTCTCATATATGCAATTTGGACCCCAATACTCAAAATATTCCCTTATCTAAGACCAAAAATTCAAAATTTCATTAATTTTACCAACCCATAAGGACACAGTTGTTCCAAAAACCACCAATAAAACATATCATGATATTATCCAACCATATCATAGATACATAATAAATCATTTTATTTGAGTATTCGGTACATCTCACAATAACACAAACCCCAAAATATATAATTTTAGTGCATTTGGAGACTAGATATATAATAAACATATTTTTAACCATATTCTCATAATCTCTCACAAATATTATTTACACACTATACCCATATAAAAATATCATATGTAAAAATATTCTTTAATACCTGGGGAAATAGAAACCTAGGAATTGGTGGAATTATATGATTGGTGTAGTGTGTACATCAGAGATATCAATCAAAAATTATAACTGAACATAAGATGAACATATTTGTATGAGAATATAATCAATTTATATGAATATAACATAAGACAATCATACCTAATAAAATATAGAACAAAAAATAGGAGTCATTAAATGGCATTTTTGAAAAAATATAATAAATGAGTCATAGGAGTGTGGAAATTTGAGTCTATAATCATGGGTCATGACATCGGTACATTGTAAAATAGAATTATGTGGAATAAACATAAACCTATAAATCATAACATATATACATTTTAACTATAACTAGTTTTATATCATAGTGTCCTTGGATAACCACCTACCCATAACATGGTTGACTTGAGCTGACAACTTGTTCCAAATAATATTTTGGAATTGAGATAACCACTTGTGTCTCATCCTAATATCTGTGGATATAAAATTTATTCAATTCATCAAGAGGATATAGAAGACCCACCTATCATGTTATTATAAACTATACAAATGTGTTCCACTTGAATATGAAAATATTCATAATTCCATCATAGTATAAATAACCCATTGGAAAGAAACTAATTTCAGGAAAATATCCATTATACCTAGTCATATTCCATCTAAAAATGAAGTTGGATGATATCGTAAAATAATATATTGAGTGAAGCATTTGAAACATAATGGGGTATTGACATATTTAAAAAACACTTTTTATGTTCATTTGAAAATTTCTTTGAAAAATAAGAAAAACATTCTTTACTTTTGGATATCATTTATTCTAAAAGAAAGTATTTTATAAAATAATGTGGTTAGAAATTAATTTTTAAAACCATGAAAACATATAGAGGAATATTTTTAAATAATAATAAATAATTTATTGGTAAAATTAATTTGTGAAACAAATGTTAAAAAATCATGTCACACATTTGTAATGAGACTAAACGTTAATAGGAAATTAAATTTATGAAAAAAATAAAAAGATCCATTTAAAACATATTAAATTAAATTCAATGTAACAAATAAATAACAATAATAACACATTTTTGATATAGAGGATAAAATTTATTAAAAAAATTAACGAATATGAACATGAGGAGAAATACTCCCGAACAAAGAGATGAGATATGGTTGGCACCACTTACATCAAACCCTTTAGTTAAGTTATGAACCAAAGGAGGATGAAATGGTATGAAGACATGTAAAACCTATAAATAACTATAGTATATGAAAATATATGGGTTTTTAGAGATTAATATAATAAATTTCCCCCTAGTGTAAATTTATTCATAAATAATCTTTATTTAAAAGTGAATTTGGAAAAGAAAATTTTATGGATTTGGTATCTTTTGAATAAAAATACCTATAAAGAAAAAACCCAACATTGATTTATAAATACATTGAATTTGATGATAATTGTGATAAAAATACATTTATGGTGAAATATATACACCCAAAAAAAATACAAATATTCTGGAATATGGAATATATCTTAATGAATGGAAAATTGAAATGAAACACCCTTACATTTACTCAAAATTACAATGATGTCACTTTAACCATAACTATAATAAATATAAACATATTAATCACTTTTTTAAAAATCATATTCATACATATTACCTTCTACAATCTTCAGTTATAATCATTTATTAAATATATATTAGTTTTTTCTTATTTTATTTTCATCATTCGATATTAGTGATTTTCATTGTCTTATAAAAGTTTCATAATGGAAATGTTGATCATTGTTTTATATTCCAATTTCATCATTATAAAATTATTCAAGGTAGTAAAATAGTTATGATCTAATGATTTATATAGTCCATTATTTATTTGATTAAAGTTATGGGTATGGTTCACAAGAATTAAATCCAAGATGAGAATGTTATGTGTAATTTTCCAAAAATAATAATAAGCTACTTTATAATAGTAAGTAATTTTTAGGAAATCCTTACAAACCCTTTCTCATAACATAAATTCCACCGTAATATCATATATTTCTATAATTAATGTCTTGTTATTTATTTATTTTTAGGTCCTTAAGGAGAATGGGTGAATAGTTGATTGGGGGTGAATTGGAATTTTTAAAATAATTTTATCCACTTATTAATGACAAATTAATACAGGGAAAAAATAATTAAAATTAACACAATGATTTGTATTTATGATCATATCTAATTTATCTTACTATAATCATCACCCCTTTAATTAAATTATAGATATGAAACCAATTATAATAGACTCTTTGAATTTTAAAAGATAATCCCAACCCTTTAAAAATGTATTTTTAACACCTAGAGGCACAACCTAATTCAAAAACTTTTTCACAAATTATGGCTTAACACAATAACTATGTCTTTTGTAATCCTAGAGGAAAAAACAAAAAGCTACCTTTTAAATAGGTGTTAAAAAAACCTTCCATTTAACCAGTCCAAGACAAAACTGAATCCCTATCCTTTTTCAGTTATGGTTATACCAGATTCCTGAATTTTTTTTGGAGTCACAACCCACAATCATACCTTTTAATGGTTTATATAACCTATTACAATTAAAAAATTTAAAGGAATATAAATAATTAGAACCACATAACCAAATAAATAGTTTAATATCTAAATGTGGAGAAAATAATTTTCTCTCTAATAATGAATGATCAAATTATTAAACCTTAGTTAATAGAAGAAGTTGATCTCTAATGTATATATAACATATACAGGTCAGGAATTTCCATTACCTCTTATATTTTGATATATATCAATCAAACCCATTATATGTAGTTCTTCTATGAATAGAAAATTTAAAGATTGAATATTTTTATATTTTATCATTTTCAAAGAAACATATGATTTATTCATTGAATGTTCATTAAAAAGATACCTGCATGGGACAATATGGTAATCTAAAATATTAAAATCAAGATTTAATATTATAACATGTAATAATTATTAATACATTACCAATAATAAATAATAATCAACCTTAAATTTCATTGAAAATTTATCTATAATGTACAAAAGAGAAACTTTTCAAAGTCAAAAACCAGGTTAAATTTGAAACTTACCTTTTTATAAGAAACAAGCATTATAATTCTACACAAATGATGTGAACTTAACCCTATAAATAATTCTTCAAAATAAAATTAATTATCTAGAAAATAAGAGTTTAATATATCATTAGATCAACAAAAACATTAAGAAATATTTTTAGTAATTGAATATGTATAAATATATAAAAGAATGAAAAGATATAGAATATTAGAAAATATTTCCTATTAGGTATAGTAAAATTTTAATGCCCAATTTATTTTATAAATCTTAGTACCATAACATATAACATTTGGTAACTTGATATTCAATCTGTGATCAATTTTCATTACGGTTTTTTAACTTGTTTTCAATTTGTGGTCACTTTTATTCAATATCTGGTCACATGTATTCAAAGTACATTCCCATGTATTCATAGTGTTTTCACTTATTTTCTAGGTGTGAACAATTTTATTCAATGTGTGATAACCTATTTTCATTATGAAAATACATGTATTTAATATATCATCACTTTTTTTCATCCTGCAACAACTTTCTATCGATGTGTGGTCACTTAATTTTTCATCATGTGGTCACTTCACTAGGTCACTTCACAAGGTCACTTCATAAGTCCTTTCACCAGGTCACATCATAAGGTCGATTCACAAGGTCATTAGATCACATCACAAGGCCACTTCACAAGGTCATTTCAAATGGTCACTTCCAAACATGGTCAATTTTTCACTAGTATAGTAATAATAAAATTATAGTATAAAAAATACCATCCCATGTTCGGATTTTCTTTTCTCCAGCATAAATTCATAAAATTATAACTATAAAAACATAAATAAATAAACAAGATCAATTAGTAACTTATAATTCTACCCATTTTTGATAGTTACAAAAAAAATATGAAATCGAATATCCCCCCTTTTAAAACTAATAAAAAATATTTAATAGATGTCTCCATAAATGTGCTAATATTTTAAGTTTATATGTGTTTCCCCTAAGATAACTAGTCACTAATGGGAATGAAACTAACCTTTATAATAAAAAATTGAGTGGGGAAATATCCCACTAAATGATTTACGGGAAAGATACTAACCCTAAAAGTTACATCAAACTCATAACTAGGATTAAAATAAATTTATATAATTTCAAACAGTATGTGTAGACATAAAACAACTACTTTTGTATAATAGTATAAATTATTTTGGAAATATATTCTATAATCCTTAAGAAGACATGAAAATATTTCAATATCTTCAATGAATGATTTAATGAATTTCATAGAATTAAATAATAACTAACTACTTAAACAAATTTTGGTAATACAAAAAAATAGCTGAAATTATTATACTCCCGAAATAGAACAAATGAAAATTTTTTGCTCAAAAATTATGACAAAACCCACTTAAATATATGTTTTATGATTAAATTTTCATCATACCAAGTTCAAATTTTTTTAAAAAAATATTTCTAAATATAGGTGTTTAGAGAAAATGCCAGGGCATTTTCCTTCAATAGAAACGGATTCTAAAATAACATTTCATTTTTGAACATGATCACTAAAAAAAGTGATACCTGACATCAATGTATTTAGTCTTTGAATGTTGTACAAGATTTCTTGAAATAGAAATTTTTAAACTATAATCAAAATAAATTAGTATCTTTGAAAAATGAAAACTATAATTATAAAGTGTTTTTTAATCCATAAATACTATGAACAATAATAATAAAAAGTAACATACACACTTTAAGAATATGATAAACCAATTGATTTTTGTTTCTTAGAAATAAAAAACAATAATTTTCTGATAAAGTGACACATACATATTATTCTTTTTATATATATTTTTCAACTACCAAAATTAGAATCTGAAAATAAAATTGTTAGATTAAACAATGTTTGTATATGATAAAATTATATAAGATTCATGAATAATTTAACACTACTAATTACTCTTTTAACTTCATTAAAATGAATTTCATTTGTATTATATTATAATCTTGCATATATATAGGCTGAAAAAATTAAATCTAGTCTAGATGCTATAAAATAAATCACGCTACAAATCACAGCTCACAACAACTTATTATTAATAGATTTTCTATCTAAATCATTGTCTAGATTACAATAAATACTGATTGGAATATTATATATTTTTCAATTATCAGGAAAAATCATTGTAACGCCCCGACCCCAGTTACCCAGAGTCAGTGCATTATTACATAACATTGGCATGATCACAAGAAAGATCAAATCTCAAAAGACTGATTGGTTTAGTAGCCTTGTAAACACTAGATATATTCATAAGTCTTACATTATATCATAAAAATGAAAACTACCACAAAATAGTCTCCATAATCTACACTCATATCCCGAAATACATTACCGGCAAGTCATTCATAAATTACTTCATCGCATCTGGGGAAAAAGAAAACATTGAAAGGGGTGATCTCAAATTCTCAGTAAGGATAACAATATAGCAGAAACTTTCATAAATAAACAGAAACATTTAAGTCAATGTATAACTAACACAAAAGCCTTTTAAACATCATCTTCAGCATAATATGGCATAGATAAAATGAAATAATTCCATTTACTTATTCACTTGGATATTCTACTAGTCAAATAATAACATACAATATTAATAACCACTTTCATAATGACGGAATGCATAATGCCAAATTATCATCACCACGTAGCCAAGGCCTTGTGCCAAGACTGAAAATACAATTTTGCAAGGCCTCGTTCCAAGACACTAGTTTGTCTCATGAGACTTACCAATGCATCGAGGAGCTAGAGCAGCCTCCACCCATCTCTTACTAAGTCCAATTCATTCCTCATATGAAAAGTTGGAAACAAAACATATACATTCGTATTAATACTAGAATACGAAATGTCAATACTTAATCCACAAACCATGAATGGTATAAAAATAGCACATCCACAGTCAAACATAACTCATTCGATACAATATGGAAGATTGTATTGTATCAGATTAACCTCAATCAAGAATAATGAAGGATATTGATATAGATGAAAATAATCATCAAAACTATTTGAGAGAAATATCATCCTTTTTCTTGAAAACAATTAAAAGTATCACTATTTATCAAGAATCCATTTTAAATAGATTTTTGAATAAAAGTGTCCCATACCACTTTGGAATTTGAAAATGATTTTTAATTTTAAAACATTAATGTCCACATAAATAAATCCTTAAAACCATTTTTAAAACATGGACATTAATAAGAAAGACTTATAATAATAAATCATTAAAACATTTTAAAATGATATTTTATTTAGAGTTACTAACCAAAAGAGAGAAACATGAATAAAAATAATTTAGGTAATCAAAAATTTGTAATATAATGAGAATAAAGGGATTCATGATATACTATGTCAAAGTACATTATATACACCATGTAAAAGTTATTTGGTGTATAAAAACAAAGAAGTCTCAATAGAATGTAAATTGAGATGAATTCTCTTATAAAGACCACTCCTTTGGTTAAGGATAAATAAATGACATAATTATGTGTGAAAAATATAAATACACTCAATATGATGGTATATTTAGTGTAAATCAATCAGAGGACTTTTACACATATTCTGGTAAAAACAATACCAATGAATTGGATATTTAACTCAAAAAATGGAGATTGAGTTAAAATTACTCTTATCAAGTTTAAATTGATGACTTGAGAATTTATCAATGGAGTGATTATGTGTATCAAAATTACATCCACATGAAGGGGAGTGGAAATTATGATATAATCAAATGAATTGTGATTCCACACATAATCTTGGATTAAAATAATCAATGAAGTATGTGTAAAGCCGAATGAGTGGAAATTGAAATTTCACATTCATTTATCGATTTTGTAAATTACGAAACATAAACCCATGAAAAAATAATCATACAATTATGATGTAAATATACATAAATTAAAGTATATTACACAATGAATACAATCATGGTCAGTACACACATCACATGAAATAAATAAGTGGTGATCAATGGAAATCTCACGGAATTAAAAGTGAGATAAGAAACCCCTTACTTTGTAATTTTTCCTTGGTCAACGGTAGGTTAACCACCTGTATAATGGTGAAATAATTGTTATTGAATTATAAAAAAATAATTTACATTAATATGATATCATATATGATATTTTAACATTGATTTTTTAATAACATCTTAGTATTATCGTCGTTTCGGGTGTTAACGGATTCGTTTTCCTTTATATTATTTGTTATGCGAGCCATATTTCTTATGGATGGGATGTATCTTATTCAAATACAGAATGATATCATGTCTCCAAAAATCATTTTTATTCATCAAATGAAATTTAGTCTTGAATGGATATGATGGGGAATGAATCTCATCGCGTTCGTGGGGACGGTAGTCCGTACGTACGCACGAGCGACAATATCATTCTTTTGATATTAAAATAATATATAATTGGATGGTATATAATATATAAAAAATAATTATCATGTAATATTAATTATTTACATGAATTACACATCATTATTATACCCATCCAAATAATAATATATTGAATAACAATTACAGCACGACGTGGAGACGGTAAGTCGTACGTATGCATGTATGGTGACATGTCATTCAAAGGATGGATACAATACTGAATATGGTTGTAACATATTTATAATAATATCATAGTATATAGGAGATACTTAAGTTATTATTTTATAATGGGAATAACAAAGAAATAATAAGTAGAAAAAGAAATGAACTTGAAAAGGGTGGTGAAAACATTACCTCTTCTTCGGGTTCTTCCTTTTGATTTGATCAAAAGGGCTCCATAGGTTGGATTTATGATCAAACTAAGGCCTCTAGGTTGAATTTAGGGAAGTTTACAGAGTATTTGGTCAGGGTTTGGCCAAACCAAAAGGCTTTTAAGAAGTTAAGAATTGGATAGAAGTGGGGTCCTTTTATAAGGGGGAGGAGGGGCACCTTAGGTAAATCTAGAAATATTATTTTATAATAAATTCATATTCGGTTTCTAATGGCCCCAAAGTAGATTATTTACAGTTTAAGGTGGGTATGGGTCGAAAACCACTCAACCATGAGAATTTAGACAGGTTTAGGCCATTATATTAACCTTATCTTTTAGTTTTAACTCTTAGTAAATTAGTTTGACACTTACCATGTCACTTTGTATTTTTATATTATATAGTTAATAAACTTACTATATACCTCCAAGTGACCCCAAGTGGTCCATTAATGATACACCTATCATGATATAATTCTCTTTGCCGAACCTTAGATTTTTAGGAATTGAATATCAATTAATAATATAATATTTGTTTTAAAAACTCTTTTATAACAATTTTGACCCTATTGGGTATTTTGTTTTTGATAAATTCATAACAGCATTATTACTTCGAAAAAAATTTATATAAATAATCCTAATATACCATATTAACCTAGAAAATTATTGGAATTTATAAAAAGTCTCAAATTACATTTATTTGGATGTTTATAATATCAATTATCTTAATAATTAATTAATACGGTAATTACTGCATCATCATTGTGTCATAAATCAATTACATTATATAATGTCTAAAAATTATAAATAAAATACAATTATGTAGGAAATATTATTATCTTTGTAATTAATATTTATAGTTTAAATTTCAACATATATTACCCTGTGTAAAAAAAATTCTAAATGATATATGCTTATGTCTTTTTTGTATTTATTTTAACTTAATTAATATAAAGTGTCCTTATCACCAACAAGTGGATCCATGGGGTCCCAAAATCAACCCAAAGATTCCCATGGTCAGAAATGTTTCCCAAAATAAGGTTAGGACACGTTTTAGTGTAATTTATTATTATTATAATATTAATTTTTAACCCTTATTTACCGGATTTACCCTTTAACAATGGTAAATAAAATATTTACCGAACTAATTATTCAAAATGTCTAAAAATAAAAGATACCTATTTACACAATTTGGAAATCCTGATTCCAAATATGGAATCCATTATTCCAAATTCAAAACACAGGAGTGGTAGAAATTAATTTAAAATTAATTCCCGCTTTCAAAACAAAAAGTGTGTTTTTAAGATATAATAACTATCAAAAGATTGATACTTGTTTATGTCTGGTTTAATTGTAAAATTATGTCCAATGACCAACATTGTATTAAATGGTAAAATATATTCTAAATAAACTTTAAAACCACTAAATTTAATAATTTATCACTATTAATTATTTTAATTAAAAAGTTGTTCTTAATTAAAATTTTGTAATTTTCACTATTTATCAAAATATAAAAGTTGTCCGAAAAGTAACGAAATTTCAACCTAGGCTAAATTCGATATTCCAAATCCAAAAATGAATTCCATTTTGAAAGATAAAATGTATAAAATTTCAAAATTGGGTTATTACTATTCATAACGGCTAGTATTATTAGTTGTGGTGTGTGTTAGAACGTGACATTGCGTACAAAAAACGCGACTGTATTATTCACCGAGAAGTGTACCGTGGAAGCTTGGGGTGTTACATTCTCCCCTATATTAATAAATTGTGTCCTCACAATTTTTAAAATTGGTCTTGGGAATATAATGGAGTGTCCCACATCGGAAAAAGAGTCAATAAAACTATCACTTTAAAAGAAAGAAAGAGAAGTACAAAGGTCACCCGAGATAACCTATACTGGGATTCCATGTAGAAAAACATGGTTATGAATGATAAACTAATTTTCATGTTCATATGGAGAGGGATAGAAAACATGATCAATAGAAAGTTAAAAATATGAAAACCATAAACTTGCGATGGGACAAACAGTCATTAGTTTCCCAATAGGAAAAGTAAACTGACAACATTTTTTTTAAGTTACATTACATAAAGATAAGGAATTCATTTATGAGATTGACTAAGAACATAAAGAGATATACTTAATTTTTAAGTAAAGTTTCATTCTTTAATAAATTTCTACTACTAACTCATTTTTAAACTATGAGTATTCCATAAGACTTGGTCACACTAGAAGAGCTACGATAAAATCCTTATAGAATCACATGATCCACGAAGAATAAAGTATATATTTACCTTTTCTTTAGAGATTAATCAAAACCAAAATGGTTAGTATAAGATCCGATGATCCCCCAAAAGGTTATTTAATTAGAGAAAGAAACACTAATCTCAATTTCTAAAATTAAACCAAAAATACCCCAAAGTTAATATAAATAGCATTCAATAAAGAATTGTCCTTAAAATCCTTTAATAAAATCCAAAATAATATTGAAACTCAAAACTTAAAAGAATTTGGTTATGTAGTCTTCCATGTTAAATCGTATCTCCAAATGACATTAATTACTCTTAATGTCACATACTTAAAAGTAATAACCTAATCACATATTCTCTATTATATTCCTTAAATAACCCAAATCAATATAAATCCATAATAAAAACATAGATAAAAATCCACCATTACTCCACATTGAAATTTGAAAATGAATTTTAATTTTAAAACATTAATTTCCATATAAATACATCTTTAAAACCATTTTTAAAACATGGACATTAATTAGAAAGATTTATAATAATAAATATTTAAAACATTTTAAAATGATATTTTATTCAGAGTTACTAACCAAAAGAGAGACACTTGAATAAAAATAATTGAGTTAATCAAAAAAATTTAAAATCATTAGAATAAAGGCATTCATGATATACTATGTCAATGTACATTATATACACCATATAAAAGTGATTTGGTGTATAACAACAATGAAGTCTCAATGGAATGTAAATTGAGATGAATTCTCTTATAAAGACCATATCCTTAGGTTAAGGATAAATCAATGACGTAATTATGTGTGAAAAATATAAATACAGTCAATATGATGGTATATTCAATGTAAATCAATCAGAAGACATTCACACATATTATTGTAAAAACAACACCAATGAATTGGATATTTAACTCAACAAATGGAGATTGAGTTAAAATTACTCTTATCAAGTTCAAATCGATGACTTGAGAATTTATCAATGGATTGATTATGTGTATAAAAATTATATCCACAGAAAGGGGAGAGGGAATTATGACATAATCAAATGAATAGTGATTCCACACATAATCTTGGAGTAAAATAATCAATGAAGTATGCGTAAAGCCGAATGAGTGGAAATTGAAATTTCAAATTCCCTTATCGATTTGCTAAATTACGAAACATACACCCATGAACAAAAGATCATACAATGATGATGTAAATATAAATAAATTAAAGTATATTACACAATGAATACAATCATGGTCAGTACACACACCACATGCAATAAATAAGTGGTGAACAATGGAAATCTCACGGAATTAAAAATGAGATAAGAAACCCCTTACTTTGTACTTTTTAGTTGGTCTACGGTAGGTTAACCTCCTGTATAATGGTGAAATAATTGTTATTGAATTATAAAAAAACATTTACATTAATATTATATCATATATGATCTTCTAACATAGATTTTCTAATAATATCTTAGTATTGTCGTCTTTTTGGGTGTTAACGGATTCGTTTTCCTTCCTATTATTTGTTATGCGAGCTATATTTATAAAGGATGGGATGTATCTTATTCATATCCAGAATTATATCATGTCTCTAAAAATCATTTTTATTCATAAAATGAAATTTAATCTTGAATGGATATGATGGGGAATGAATCTAATCGCGTTCGTGGAGACGGTAGTCCGTACGTACGCACGAGCGACAATATCATTCTTTTGAAACTAAAATAATATATAAGTGTATGGTATATAATATATAAAGAATAATTATCATGATATATTTATTATTTACATGAATTTCACATCATTATTATACCCATCCAAATAATAATATATTGAATAACAATTACACCACTACGTGGAGATGGTAAACCGTACGTACACATGTATGGTGACATGTCATTCAAAGGATGGATAGAATACTGAATACCGTTTTACCATATTTATAATAATATCACAGTATATAGGAGATACATAATTTATTATTTTAGAATGGTAATAACATATAAAGAAGAATTTGAAGAAGAAATGAACTTGAAAACGGGTGGTGAAAACATTACCTCTTCTTCGGGTTCTTCATTTTGATTTGATCAAAAGGGATCCTTAGGTTGGATTTCTGATCAAACTAAGGCCTATAGGTTTAATTGATGGAAGTTGAGATAGTATTTGGGCAGGTTTTGGCCGAACCAAAATCCTTTTAAGGTGTGAAGAATTGTATAGAAGTGGTGTCCTTTTATGAGGGGGAGGAGGGGAACCTTAGGAATATCTAGAGATATCATTTTATAATAAAATCATATTCGGTTTATAATGGCTCAAAAGTGGATTATTTGTAGGTTATGGTAGGGATGGGTCGATAACCACTCAACCAAAATAATTTAGATAGTTTTTGGTCATTATATTAACTTTATCTTTTAGTTTTAACTCTTAGTAAATTAGTTTGACACTTACCATGTCACTTTGTATTTTTATATTATATAGTTATTAAACATATTATATACCTCCAAGGGACCCCCAAGTGGTCCATTAATGATACACCGATCATGATATAAGTCTCTTGGATGATAATTAGATTTTTAGGAATTGAATATAAATTAATAATATAATATTTGTTTTAAAAACTCTTTTATGTCAATTTTGACACTATTGGGTATTTTGTTTTTGATAACTTCATAACAACATTATTACTTCGAAAAAAAATTATATAAATAATCATAATATGTCATATTAACCTAAAAAATTATTTGAATTTATAAAAAGTCTCAAATTACATTTATTTGGGTGTGTATAATATAAATTATCTTAATCTTTCATTAATACAGTAATTACTGCATCAACATTTTGTCATAAATAAATTACATTTTTTAATGTCTATAAATTATAAATAAAACAACATTATGTAGGAAATATTATTCACTTTCTAATGAATATTGTTAGTCGAAATTTTCAACATATATAACCCTATGTAAAAATTCTTTTACTAAAAGATATATGCTTATATCTTTTTTGTATTTATTTTAACATAGTTATTATAAAGTGTCCTTATCACCAAAAAGTGGATCCATGGGGTCCCAAAATCGACCCAAAGATGCCCATGGTCGGAAATGTCTCTAACAATAAGGTTAGGACACGTTTTAGTGTAATTTATTATTATTATAATATTATTTTTTAACCCTTATTTACTGGATTTACCCTTTAACCATGGTAAATAAAATATTTACCAAAATAATTATTCAAACTGTCTAAAAATAAAATTTTCCTATTTACAAAATTTGGAAATCATGATTCCAAATATTGAATCCATTATTCCAAATTCAAAACACATAAGTGGCATAAATTAATTTAAAATTAATTCCCGCTGTCAAAACAAAAAGCGTGTTTTTAAGATATAATAACTATCAAAATATTGATACTTATTTATGTCTGGTTTAATTGTGAAATTATGTCCAATGACCAAAATTATATTAAATGGTAAAAATATATTCTAAGTATACTTTAAAACCTCTAAAATTCATAATTTATCACTATTAATTATTTTTATTAAAAATGTTGTTTTTAATTAAAATTTAGTAATTTTCACTATTCATTAAAATATAATAGTTATCCTAAGAGTACCAAAATTTCACCCTAGTCTAAATTCGATATTCAGAATCCAAAAATGAAGTCCATTTTGAAAGATAAATAGTATAAAATTTCAAAAAGTGGTTATTACTATTCATAACGGCTAGTTTTATTAGTTGTGGTGTGTGTTAGAACTTGAATTTGCGTACAATAAATGCTACTGTATTATTCAGCGAGAAGCGTACCATGGAATCATGGGGTGTTACAAACATCTTGTCCAATTATTTTTCATTGTTTTATTGATTAATAAAGATATCATCTTTTCTTTGAAATATTTAAAACCCTAAAAGAAACTAATTTCATCCAAAACGCTCAAGTTAAAATTTTAAGTCATTGATTTTGAAAATTCATTACAAATTATATGAAATAAATAATCAAAGATAATATCATTGTCATATATTTGAAGTGTCAGAATATTTTTTGAGTCACTTTTTAGGAATAAGGTTTGATCAACATTCCCCTTTTCCAAAACAATTATTTAATGAAAAAAACCTCTCATACCAAGATCTAGGAGAATTTTTATACCATAAATAGATTTTTATAGCTTCAAAACATGGTTATATTTAGATTCATTCTAAAAATAATGAGGACAATTTACATCAACATATTCAAAAATATATCCATTCAAAAATGAACTGTTTAAATCCATTTAAAAATTAATAATTCCACAAAGAGATTAATATGTTAAAATAATTCGTAAAGATTATAATTGAGGAACATGGGTATAATATTATTTATAATCAATTCATTCTTATAGGTTGTAACCATGAGTCACTAACCATTCTTTGTTTCTAATTATTTGACTAGACTCATCTAACTTTTTACTAAATATCCACTTAATTCCAAAAATATTTTGATCCTTAGGGGGTTCAACTAAGATCTATAATTTTTTAAAATCAAATTGATTAAATTATTCATGAATTACCATAATCTAATTTGATTTAGATAAAGCTTCATCAATATTTTGACGCACAAAATAAGAATGAAATTCATGACAGGAAAAATATTTATTAAGGAATTTTTGGTATTAATATTAGTAGTTATAACACAAATTACTTATTAAACTAGATGATCATTATGGAAATTTAAGCTTTTATCATGATAAGTAATATCCACATAAATATATTCATTAAACTATGAATTTTGAGTTTCACCAATGTTTAAATACATAAACTCTTCCTCAACTAGTTTTAATTCATATATCATTTCCATTGAATGATTTTTATCAAATTTTACATAGATCGGTTCATCAAATACTATTGTTTTTTAATAAAACCTATATTTTTATTATTAAACTAGAATTTCTAAGAAAAATACCTTTGTCTAATTTGGAATCATATTTATCTAGTGAATATTTGGTATTAAGAATGTGAAATTTTTATTTAAGATACTCTAAAATAGATAATCCTAGGATTACTTCATTTCACATTTCATAAGGTGTATTCTTCTGAAATTTTCTATGATGAATTGATTAAAAACAAGAAATATTTAGTAAACAACTTATTCCCAGAAATATTTTAGTAAATATTTCTCATTTAACATCATCCTACCATTTTGTTTAAATTCCTATTTTTTTTTCTAACACACCATTTTATTATGGAGTCCCAGGGGTTAAAAAATTATTAATACATCTACTATATTCATAGAATTTATTAAATTACAGATTTGAAAACTCACCTTCTATATCTTTACTAATTGATAAATTTATATAAAATTTTTTATTTTGAACCTCTTTTAAATATTAAATAAATTTACACAAATTCTCATATTTTTGAGAAATAGAATAATTCTATTTAAATTTACTACAGTAAAAAAATAATTAGTAAATATACATTTTTTCTCTAACACTGGTTGTTTCCATTGTGAAAAATAAATTTAAATGTAGAAGTTGAATAATTCTATATGTTAACACCTTTTGGATAGAATTTAATGACTCTTTATACATCTTACCTTTAAAGCACGAATCACTTATATATGTGATGTCCAATTTCAACTCAAGAAGATCCAACACCTTTTCAATTTTGAAAATATTTTGTAACAACTTAAAATTTACATGCCCCATTATTCTATGACACTAAACATTGTCATATTTAATAGAATTTAAACATATTATATTTTGTTCAGTCAACTCAGAAAAATTAATTGAAGAGATATTTCATTTTTTTTATAAAACAAGTCTTATTCTTCTTTAAAAATTATAAATTTCTCATTTTTTAATTTCACATTCATATTATCATCGTAAATTTTTCTAATACTTATTAAATTGTGTTTTAAAAAATTAACAAACAAAACCTTTGAAGAAACTACTGAATTTGGAAATAAAATTTCTCTAAAGAATTTCAATTCTACCTTTGAATCATCACTGAATGTTACACTACCACCATCATACTTATCAAAGTATATAAGTTTAGAACTATCACTGCCCATATGTTGTGGACATCTACTATATGTATATCCCACATCCTTTTATATCCTTCTATGAAATTTTTCCTATAAAATTATTAAAGAAGACTTTGGTACCCATACAAATTTGGGTCAAATTGGGTTAGAAAAATATATCTTGGGGTCCTAAACTAATTTCAAGTTTTAGTTTATAAGGAAAATACCATAAATTTATTTTGAGATAAAACCATTGGTATGACTAAGAGACTATATAAATCTCAAGGAACATTCATTTTCATTATGGCCCTTCATATGACATGTAAAACTTGTAAAACATGAAAATTTACCTCTTGAAACATTAACAAAGAAGGTATTATAAATTTTCGGTAAATTATATTCACAACCAATACTAGTCTTTTATTATTTAATTGTTATCACTCTTTCCATTTTTCATAACTTTTCCTCCCTTGTACAAATCTTGAAAGATTTTTTTTTAAGATTTCACATTCATTCCTAAGCCTATATTTTTCATTCAAAATGGAAAAAAACATAATTATTTAATATTATTCACATGTGGACTAAAGATATTTGTGTTTTAGATTTTCTTGAAGATCACTTTTCAAATCTATATATAATATTTCCTTTGATATAGATAGGATATTTTTCATTTTTTTTCATTTTTATAAAGACTGTAATTATATATTTTGTTGTGCTTTTTGAATAATATAGTAACCATATTAACTTTATGATTGAGTCTATAAATCTCACTAAACAACTCATATTTATAAAAAATAAATTTTGAATAGGGAGAGCATTAAGATTTACTTACCAACTTTTTAGAATCCATTAACGCTATGTTTGTTGTCCCATTTTCAGTACTAGATTCCAAACATGAATCTATTTCAAATGTTAACTCCATCGAGTTCTAATTTATTTTTGTTAATTATTGTATTGATCCATCATTATTTGGTCACTATTTCCTCTTAGGTAGTAATTCTTGATATTCCCTCCTTCTCTACACTCATAATAGATAAATTCATCATCATCATTACCCTTTCTCTTCATTTATTTAAAGGGAAAAGTATTTTGTTCCTTCTTGAGTAACATTTATACCTTATTCCTTGTAAAACTTTCACAACATCTTCTATTTCACTTCTTTTCAATTTAGAATCATATGATTAATTGGTTACCTGAAATTTTGATTTAAAATCAGTACCATTCTTTTTTGAATTCTTCTCTAGAGAAATATTTCTCAAATATAATTAATTTTACAATAAAAATCAAACTATCTACTAATATGTATACTATTTGAAATTTTTTATGTGTCTCAATGGATACCTTTTTCTCATTCCATTTATTCATTAAATCTTTTGAACCTCATTCAAATAGAATCGAATTATCAAATTTTTATCCCAAATAATTCACACCATTTAAAATTCTTGTAATTCTATGAAATGTTTGATTAACTATCTCTTCTTATCATATATTTAAATCCTAATACTTAAATCGTAAAATTCCCAGTTAAGATCTTATAATATTATCAGAATTTAAATGGGTAACTTTTAGTATTTTGTAAATTTTATGTATTGATTATAATGTAGAAATATGACTATACACGTTGTTATTAATTTTACAATAAAAAATATTCATCACCATGTAATTTAGAACATAATTTATCACATCCTTACCAATTTATTTTTTTGGATCAACATCGAGTGACTTGTATGGCCTCACCATGATTCTAAAACTTTCAGTTATAAAGTGCTTAAGAGAATACTCCATGAAATACTACCAGTATCAATAATAAATTCCACCAAACAGTTGATGTCGTTGAGTTATCCATCCATCATTTTCATTCATTCCTTCTATCTCAAAAAAATATTTTCCTCTTAACTATTTATATTGGGATTATATTAGCACAAATAATTAAAAAAATTCAAAACCTAGGGAATCCTCTCTAATAAAAATTTTTAGGTCCTTAGTTTGAATGGTATAATTGTCAATAGAGGGTGACAAGAACGTTTCAAAACAATTTTAACCACTTATCAGTGTTAAGTTAATGTGGTGGAAAAATAAAGTAAAATGAACATTGTGATTTTTATAGTAATTCTAATCTAAATGATCTTACACTACTCTTTTCCCCTCTCATGAATTGATAATGATGGATCCCATTATAATATACTCTCTAACTTTTGAAGGGAGATCATAACCCATTACAGCAACATTTTTAACCTCTACAGGATCAGCTAAATAAGATATATTTTTTCTCACCTAGGGAATTAACATGATCACCCTTACTTTTACACACCTAATGAAACAACCTACATGATACCTTTTAAGTGATGGTATAAAACAAACACATCCTTTAACTGATCCATAGAAAAACTGAATCCCATTATTATTTTTTATGGATGATTCTTGTATTTTTTGGAATTCACAACTCATTATCCTATATTTTAATGGGTAGTATAAACTAAAAAAATTATTCATTATAAAAAGTTTATATAAAATTAAAATTGATTAACTAGATAGAAATTTTAGGTTATAAGTGTTGAGGTATTAATTTTCTCTCCATCAACAAATGATCAAATGATTAAACATATGTTGAGACCAATAGTTGATATCCAAATTATATAGAACTTGTATAGTTCACGAATAACCCCAATATCATATATGTTGATCTAGATCATTCAAAATAATTATATATATTTATTCTATAATCTATGGATTCAAATACTAAATCCCATATCATTTCATCCTTCCAAAAGAAATATATGATTTCTTTATTTAATTCACATGAAAAACATAAACCCATGGATCAATTTGATAATTTCTTATATTAAATTTTTTTTCCATGATATCATGTTATAATAATTAATATAGTTCCAAAAAAAATAAAAATAATCAACACTAAGGACTCTTTAAAAACTCTTATAAAGTATACAAGGTAAACTATTCATGTTCCAACCACTTTAAATTTGAAACTCACATTTTTTAAAGAAACCAGCATGTGACTTCAACCCCCAAGTGGTTATCATTTAATAAAATATAAAATTATTCCTAATAAAATTATTTAGATTTGAAATATGTGTTTATGAAATAAATAGATCGATGAAAACAATAAGAATAAACATACAGTAAATAAAAATGTATAAATATATTAAAGGAATAAAAAACATAGCATACCAAAACAAATTTCCTATTAGGATCAATAGTTTTTTCATATTCACTTGATTTTATAACACATGGTATCTTAACTTATTACATACGGTCACTCTAAATTTAAATTTTATTTTCTTGTCTTTAATGTCTGGTTACTTGTTTTAAATGTGTAGTCACTTTCCATAAATGTGTGTTCACTTCTCTTCAATGTGTGGTAACTTTTTATCAAAGTATAGTCACTTGTTTTCAATTTGTGGTCACTTTTCTTCAACATATAGTCACTTTATTTCGCAATGAAATCACTTATCTTTAATGGTTAGTTACTTTTTATAATCATGTGTTCACATGTCTTGAATGTGTAGTCACTTCAGTTTTTCTTCATGTGGTCACTTCACAAGGTCACTTGACATTGTCACTTGACAAATTCACCTAATAAGGTCACTTCAGAAAGTCACTTTACTATATCACTTCATGAGGTCACTTCCATAATTTTTCCATTTGTCACTAGAATACTAATAACAAACTAACATCATATAAAATACCAAACCATATAATTATTTATTTTTCTCAAACATCAATTAATAATATTTTATTTTCTAAAACATAAATAAAAAAATGGACAAGGACAACTAATTTTTTTGGTAAAAATGATGGTGTTAGTATAATATCATTCATGTATGTGGTTGAACCATCCCAAATAAGAATTTGTTATACTAATATATGATTTTGAGTTTAGAATTATATAATAGTAGTATCATTTTCATAGAATAATAATTATATTTATTGAAAAAAAAAATTAGAGTGTATAATTATATTTAGAAATATTTCAGATGATAATTCAAATACAAAATTAAGATAACAACATAGATACTAACTTTGATTAATTCTCTCATTATCAACATGGTTTCTTTCAAAATAACAGGTTTAGGCATTATTTTTAGAACTAGAAGCTTCCCAAAATATAATAAATATATAGTAGATGAATATAGTCATGAATCCAAGTGAAAATTGAATATTTTTTATAGATTGGAAGGGATTGATTGACATCCGTTATAGGTGGTTTTTGAGTTTTATTTCAAAGAATATGTTTTCCCTAAGGTGTAAGGATCAAATTTTTCACAGAATGTGTATCCAAAGAGAAAAATAATAGATGTGGGTAATTAATATCATCATAAACATAGTTTAGTGACAATATTATATATATTATAGGCCTTTTCACTATAGTATTCTCCATTAACCTTATTTAATTGTGACTGTGGTAACTCATTATTTACATCAATAACTATTTTATGTCTAAAAATAATATTATCATTCATACTTAATTTCAACACAATAATTAATAATTTGTACTCAATTTATTTTAATTTAATTTTTAAATAATATAAATATAACATTTATGTGAAAATATAAATTATATATAAAAAAATATTTTTATAGAAAAATGACTTTAAACTTTAAATGTTATTAGTCACATTTAACATCAATTAACAATTAAATGAGTGTTTATATATTTTTTATAAAATGAATCATTTTATGAAAAACATCTTTTGAAATTGGTCAATTTAATTTATTAATATAAAAATATTCATCACATAAAAAAATCATTGAAAACATATTTTTTAACAATAAATAGATTTGGTCATATCCCATTAAAATTAATTATTCATCTCCTAACCATGAAATTTTATCAATCCATTCATATTATAATATTTGTTTAGATTTTATAAACTCATCAATTATTTATTTTTCAAAATAATAATTCTAATATATAACAAATAAAATTAATCAAATATTTTAATCAAATATTGTCTATTTTATTTCTATCCAAAATTAATATTTATTTATGAATTATATTATTTTTAATTTTCTACTAACAATTAAAAAACATCAATATATCTATTAGACACAAATATATACAACGACTATATATTTACGGAACATATGTCCAATAGTCATATATCTACAAACCACATACATAATATTAATATTACATTCCTATATATTTACTTATATATATATATATAAATATCCATCATATTTATTTATTTATTTCCCAAAATTTATATTTCATTTATAATGTTTTTACATTTTCCATAGTTATAATCAAAGGTATGGTCTTCAATGAAAACCATGATGATATGGATTATATGTTTGTGGTCTTTTTAATTAATTGAAGTTTAATTATTATTATGGATTTATTAATAATGTTTTGTATTTAATTATAATAATGTAATAACATTCATCTTCTATTATAATATTTTTTATTAATAAAAAATATCATAGTTTATTTTAATTCAGTTTTGTGTGTATTTGACATGTTACCATTGAAAACTTGCAAATTTAATTATTTATAAAACATACTGGATCTAGTATATTGGAAGCCATAGTATCCAATCCACAAGGTAGGTAAAAATAATTATTCAACCAAAAAAAAGTAAAAAAAACAATTTGATATCAACGAAATGTTGTAGTGATAAACAAGATGAATTTTTTTATGTGTTTGAGTAAAAAATGATAGAATATATGTGGAGGAAGAGTATAGGGAACAATTATAGAGAGTGTTAGATAATGAAATTGATGAAACTATAGTTTTCACACAATTTTAAATGGAATAAAATGAATATTCTCAAGTCCAACTCAATATAATTACCAACATTCAGTGCTTAATGAAAAATTAAGGATTTACAATTTCATCACCTTAGTGAACTTCCACTGCATAGTAATCATTCAATAATATTGATATCTCAATAAAAACATAATAATTAATAAATTAATTATGAATAATAGATATTTATTTTTATTCTAATTTATGATACTTTGGTCAACGATCAAGAGACAATGGATCCACTATAGTCACATGTCTATTCATGAGTAATGTGAAATGATACACATAATTGAACAAGAAGAAAACACCAAATATAAAGCACACAAACAGATTTATTAAAAAAATAAGAACAGATTAATTCATTTAAATTTATACTAGTATAAATCCCCAAATATATTTAGTTACGAATATCAAGAATAAAAATCAGGAAGTGGGAAGGAAAAGAAGTGAAAAGTTATCTGATGATAATCTATCCTTCCTCAATTTCTAGGTGTGGGAACTAATCATGGATTAATTGTATCCTATTTTTTCACTCCTGATTATTATTATTTTTCTATATTCTTATGCAATGCTTTGTTTTTGTTTAATATTCATCTCACAACCTTAAGAACTGACTTACCGTGGTCATTTCTTCAATAGATTCCACATGGAAACGTGGATTGTCCACTCTCACCCATGTGTGACACAAGCTAAGCTCCCCTATATAGGCCAGTAAACCCACATGTGTTCAGTTGATAATGAATTTGGCTATGAATATAGGTTAGTTTCACTCTTTATGTATTTTTATGTTTTTCCAGAATCAATCAAAGGCTTTGAAGAACTCCTACTCAGGCTTATCTTGACCCTTTAAGTAACTCAAATAATGCAATATTACTCTTTACAAATGTTACCATTATGCAATGGTACCATTATGTAAGGTTAAAATTACACAAAAATACCCTTACAAAAGGTTACACTTATTCAATGTTGTTATATACTTTCCTTACATGGTCCCAACATACTATGATTATACGAGCTCATCTTCTACTAAGATAAAAAACTATAACCTCAACATCGACATCAGATATATTCTCGGCTCGGTATTTAGTCAGGAAAGCATCAAACCAACTTTGATCCCCATTAAATCCTATATGTGTCAAAAGTGGGTTTCAATTTTACCACAATTTTTGTGACTCCTTCCCCAAACATCATTGTCTTCTCCAAAATAGATCATTGAATATCTCAAAGGCTTTTATGCCAATATTCAGTTGTAATCCTCAAATCCCATTACTAATTTCGACTTCCTTTGATGTTATTGGGTCCAATAAATTTCCCATTTTAAAATACATCTTCCAAACCTAAGTCTTGACTTCTAAAGTATAGTTATAAGGTTCTTCAATTGGTAGTGGCTCAAGTGGTATCATCTTTTATAACCATATAAAAAATCTTTGTGATGTCCTCATAGTGTGGAGGAAGGTACAACCTATACCTGCATCGAAATTATTTATTATATATTATTTATGATTCCAATATAAACTCACTCAAACATAAATTCAATCACTTTTAGTGCATTATAATGAAAACTCACAATTTCAATGTTTGGGAGGAACAAATTCTACTCTGTCATCATCAACATTCCTATAAAAAATTAAACCAAATTATTTTCCACAAATCCATATCATTCATCACCAAACATATTGGGTTCATCCAACTTTAGGTTTGGTTTTGGTTTGACTTTGGTTAATCGATTAGAACGAACAAAATAGATTTATCAATTAATTTTTCAGTCGCATATTTTCCCTCTTTATTGAATCGGAACAAATAATTATGATTCATATCAGTTAAAATTATTCACTTTACAAAATCCAACATTTGTTCCTCACAACAAACAAACCAATAACTATTTGTCCTAGGTAATTATCAACAAAAATTGTGATTTGGGTTTTCAACTTCACATAGTCTTCGGTCATGGATCAACTGAAATCAAAATTACTTAGTTGGATAACATTGATTCTTCTTAAAATATGTTGTGGGTAACGTTACCATTTCAATGCCATCGATCTTTAGTCGATATCCCACATATCTACCAAAATGATAACTCAAATTATAAATCTTGCTGTAATTTTCCGTTCAAATCTACAGTTCTGACAACCCTCTCCCATGTCATTTGAGGTTCTCCTTTGCAATGCACACTTCATTTTGATATTTTTCATGGTTTATCTGGTTAATATTTTTGGTTAATTAATTTTACCATATATTCGATGGTTTTTTCAAGTAAATTCAATCTAGGTTGAACATGCATGGTAACCTCAAACCATTGCTTTATTTTTAAATGGTTAAGGCTTGTGGTTGGTACATATTTAATAAGAACTGTAGATTTTATTTATCAAGTTTCGTCGATGGTAGTGTTTTCCACATTTCCCCTTTTTCAATTGTCACTCTTCCTTTTTCTAAAAAATGAGGCACTACTGTTTTTACCCTCTTCTAATTTTTCATTCACATTTATCTTGCAGCAACTTCTAGTACACATAATTTATTCGAAACTTTTCCAAAACATCAATAAATCATGCTTGAATATAAAATGAAGTAATATTAAATTAAATTATAAAAACACTAAAACATTAAATAAATAAAAAATTCAATCTAAATAAATTTATACACATATTAAAAGTGAAAATAAATAAAAATATTAAAACAATAAAAAAAAATATATATTAAATAATAAGTTAATTGATTAAAAATATGGAATGATATAAATTAATAAATAATTAAATTATAAATTAAGGTTATAAATTATGAAATCAATGAATACTATGATTAAAATTTTAATTAAACTTTTATCAACTAATTAATTAATTAAAAACAAGAATACGGAAATAAAAAAATTAAATTAATAGAATAATAAAAATAAAACATGGCATTAGAAATTAATATTTCAAAATAGAATATGAAATTAAATAATAAACTCATTTCGTTAATAATTTTATAATTTAAACATAAAAACATAATCTAAACAAAAAAATAATTAATTTAACATTTTACTTAAAAATTAACAGCAACTCAATATTCAAAAATAACAAAAATATTTTAAAATTAAATTTGAATTTAAAATAAAAAAAGTGAAATGAAAAAAATATATGAAATAAATCCACCTAAAATCCCTCCACACTAAAGAGTTTTCGTTTCCTCAATAAATCAATTATTCAAATTTAGTGCTAGAAAATAAATCGCATGATCAAAAAACCGTGATTCCACAATGAATTGATCTTTACTTCACTATATCTAATGGTGTATCTATTAAGGGTTTATAATAATTATAAGCATCAATGGATGGGGTGGAATAAAAATTTATTGGTCGAAAAATAACTCATCCAACCTCTGATGAATAAAGAAAAAAAGTGAAAATTATTCAACAAACATATGATTTTCATTTCATATGCATTTGGATTCATATCTCTTGAGATAAATTTAAATTTAAATATTTAAAGCCATTTTTTTAATTCTTAATTTGATTAATTAAAATGTACAAAATAAAAAAATTGAAATACGGTATTTTACAAAAGTCTTTATTGAATACTGAAATCAAATCATCATGAAGAACCAAAGAATCTATGAGATTTTCCCTTTTAACTAGTTTTTTTCAATCCCTTAATCAAGATAAGTGGACTCCTAAAAATCATGCATGATTATGTAATTCATATTTTAAATGGACTCAATGAAATTTATCCATTAATCTATTGACTCTCAAGATAGATGAAAATAACCAGTTCTGACAGTATTGACAATGGTGGCCAAATCACATTCAAACCATATATTGTTCCTTTTTTTTGAGCCACTTCAAAAGGGAAAAATATGATTTAACCAATTAAATAAATATAGTATTATTGATTAATCTCTTCAAAGTTTCATCAAAACCTTAAAATTCAATAAAAACTTTTCACCCACTATTGAAATATAAGTTATTCTTGAAAACATGAAATTATAAATAAAAATTAAAGGGTTTTATGTGGATCCACATTCAAATATATCTGAACATAATTAAATACCCCTTCCCCACACATAAAAACTAGTATTATCCCCAATTTTTAACTCAAGTTGGAAAAACATTTTATGACGTTATAAATTAAAAATGGTTTTCAAATTTTCAATGAATGTTTCATGTTAAGGGTCACAAATAATGTTAAAAGATATCATTTCCACATAGAAGAAAATTTATTAATGTATGAGATATATGATGGAAAAAACTATGTAGCTTAACAAATATACATAATAATTTCAAATTATATAATCTATCAAACTTTAATTCAAAAATATTGTTTGTAGAATATATAAAATATCATTCCCATGCACTTTTTTATCACACAAAACTATGAAAATCAGTGATGACAAATAGGATTTACTAAAATTATAGCATGTTTCCTAGATCACCAGAAAGTGACATTCAAAAATAGAAACATAGTCCAAATACAACATTAAAAAAGATTAGGAAACCTTATAAAATAAAACAATTAAAATAATTACTCCATAGATATGAAGAATATTTTCTCAATGTTGTATAGAAAATATATCATCCAATTAAGTTGTAATAACCCCAACTCCATTAAACTAGATTCATTAGTTGCTGCATTAAATTGGTATTAAATAAAAGTAATTGCATCCCAAAAAACAAAATAGTTTATTATTTTTGGAAAACAAGATACATAAATGTCACCCTTGTTACATTCATAATTAATCATAGAACATAAAAAAGGAATTTAAATTGTATCATTGAGTTCATTCTAACATTTCATATTCAGATCTGGAGGAATAGGAAATAAATAAAAGGGTGAGAATAGATTGTCATTAATAGTTACATATAGTGTTATATATATTTAAATAAATAATGTGTAGTTAATATGTCAAGTTTAGATAATTGAACACACAATCCATTTAATTCCATAACTTTTTCCAAAATCTGATTCCATGGATAATATCACCGTGAAAATATAATTCAAAAAAATAACTAAAATCATAATAATGATAATTATTAATTATAGGAAGTATTTTTTTCCAAGAACATAATATATTTACCATAAATACCTTTCACAAGATAGTTTAATCATTATGGGTAAATCCCCATTTAAGTTTCCCATCTTTTTTATCACACGAGACCACTGATGAAACAAGGGGATTTTCTATATATAGTCCTCACCCATTATTACATGTCTAAATAATTCCGTGAATATTTATGATGATTGATTTAGTTCATTATTCTATATAAATTATCAAAAAAATATCATTATTGAGTAAAAGATGCAAATTTAACATTATCTCCCCAGCAATTCAAATAAATTTTAATGTAGACACCGTATATAGACATGGTATACGATTTAGGAAATAATCAAATGATTAAATTATGAGTATGAACTATAAATTCATAAAAAACATGTGTCAATGCAACATAAGATAATAATATTTCATTTCACACATAATCATATAATGAAATAATCATGAGATAATAGGTTTAACCCAAATACAGGATATAGGGTTATGAAATCTCTTAACACATTAAATCATCAAAATCGTATGCCCCATAAAAGTAATTATTATAAAAATAAATATTTCATATCATTAGAATAATTATATTCATGATATTATATTTCAAATGTGAGTATATACACAACACATAGGAAATAAGTGATGAATAAGGAATGTATCTCACAGAAGTAAAAGTGAGGCGGGAAACCCTTACCTCACACTTCCTTTTGGTTGTACGTGATTTAACCTCCTTTATAATGGGTTGAATCACATATTATTTTATACAAAATCAATTTTAAAATTTATTATATCTTATATGATCCTCTTATATCATTTTATCACACACATGTTAATAATATTTTGTTATTACCCTTGTTTTTATGTGTTAACTTCCTTATTTTCTTATGTATGTTTTGCTATGTAAGTCCCAATTCATATATGTAGGATATCATTAAATCATACCCAGAATTATTATAATGTAGTTAATATTATATTTAATCATTAAATAAATATTTATAATCATTATTTAATGTTTAACATGGAAAATGAATCACATCGCATCGTGGAGATGGTAGGTTGTACGTACACACGAGTTTCAGTATCATTCCAGTTACGATAAAGGGGTAAATAATTGGATGGTATATAAATTATAAATAATCAATATCATGTCATAATTACCATATATATTCATCATTTCTATAATTATACCCATCCATGTAATGGGGGTATGAAAAAAAAAATTACACCATGGTGTGGAAAAGGTAAGCCATATGTACGCATGCGTGGTGCATTCATTTTTTGTAGGATAGAAAAATAATGGAATATAGTTGTACTAAAATAATAATAACAATCCAATATATATATGATAATATATTTATTACATTATCAGGGAAACAACCCATGATTATTAAGTAGAAGAAGAAATGTTTTTGGGAAAGTCGGTAATGATGATTACATCTTCTACGAAGTATATCTTTATAACTTCTCTTAAGAGAGCTAGGGTAGGTATTTTTGAAATATCAAGACCTCCATAACATGTTTTAGTATTTTGGCGAAGAAAAAATAGTATAGTTTGGTCTATATATAAGGCCCATGTGGTGTGAATAAGTGAGGGAGGATGTGCCCTTTTATAATTGAGGTGACAGGAATATTTTGAAACTCACAAAATATAAAATTAATCTAAATTAATATTCAATTTAAAATGGATAAAATGTTCGTTATTTCTAATATAAGTTGAATATGGATAGAAATACTCTCATGAAATAATTTTTATACAATTTTAGGTCACATTATTTATCTTATCTTCTGGATTTAACACTTATTTATTCCCAATAACTCTTACAGTTACAACATGTGTTTTTAAATTTTATGGGTTAATATGAAAAACTATAAAATACCAAAAGATAAATAAATGTATAATTGATGAAATTTTAAACTTTGTCCCAATATGTTTTAAAAATATTATATTTTTTTGAATTTTATATCATTTAATGAAATATTATTTATTTTAAAGTATCATTAATGTCAATTTTGATTCTACACATTACTTAACTTTTTAAAAAAAGTCATAAAAACATGATATCGTTGAAAAGTTTTATTGAAATATCACTAACAAGTAAATGGTATCTATAAAATTTTTTTATGATGTTAATTATGTAAAATTATATATATTTTAATATTTTTAATAACATTTCTTTGATATGTCCATTAATTAAACAATTACTGCATCATCATTGTGGACAACGTTAATTTTATTATTTATTTTCAAAAAATTTAAAAAAAATTATCATGATTAATATAAAAAAATTAGCTTTCAAATGAATCATTATATTAGAAGATATATTCTGAATAAAAACAAATTAAAAATATAATACTTACTAAAAACATAAGTATTCCATGTTTGACTTTCCTTGCAAAAAATACTATTAAAGGCTTAATGTTATCCAAGTGGATCCAAGAGGCCTTAAAATTCTCCCAAGGATAATTTTGGGGGACATTCTTTCATCCAAAAAATTTTGGATGACTGTTAGAAAATTTTTATAATACTAGTTTACCTTTAATTTACTTATTTATCCTTAATCATGGTAACTAAAAAATTACTAAAGTTACTATTCATATTTTCCAAAATAGAAAAAAAAACTTATTTACTAAATTTAGAATTTATGATTCCAAATATTTAAACCATTTTTGAAAATTTAAAATATATAATTTTCTAAAAAGAATTTAAAATTAATCTCATTGACCAGGTGGGAATACGAGTTATTATAGTGAAGATGTTCAAATGTTTGAATTTTTTTTATATCCACATTCAATTTGAAAATGATTAAAATGACCTAAAATAGTTTAAATATTATAAAATTTATCTCATTAAATTTTTAAACAAATCTAAAGTATAATTTAACACTAAAAAAATATTTAGATGGATAAGTTGTTTTCAATTAAAATTCAGTATTTTTTCACTATTCATTAAAACATGAAGCTTTTCTAAAAATACCAACAAATCAGTAAAATTAAATTTTAATATTCTTATTTAAAATAAGAAGTGTATTTTGTCTAATATAATTTATGAAAGTGTCAGAAATAATATTTAAAATAAGTGATCCATCAAAAGGTGGTGAAACTGCCTTTAGAAAAATATAACTTTTTATACCTAATATTGGATTTATTATTATCTAATGCCAATAATATATATTTGACGACTATAAAAACATTTTTAATGTATAAAAAGTTCATATTTGGTTATTATTATTCATTCCAATCAATTTAACAGGTAGGTTGTAATAGTGTTTTATGGTGCAGTTATGATGGGTGTCTCATGCAACATAAACTATCAAAGATATTTAATTTATTTAATGAGATACATAACGTAAATTTGTGGGGTGTTGTATTCTTACCACCTTTAAAAAATTTCATCCTCTAAATTTTCATAAATATTACTTTCTAAACATATGAGTGTGGTTCTTATTTATAATATCCTTGGGGTCCCATGTTTCTTCTTCTATTTTATGGTTTCTGTAAAGAGCTTTTACCAGTCACGTCATTTTATTCCTCAACGCTTTCTATCTACTGTCAAGAATCTTAAAAGGATCTTCATAGTAAGATTTATTAGGATACATTTCTATTTCATCATAGGTAATTACATGTTTTGTGTCTAGCATGTACTTACTTGACAATGATATGTGGAACACATCATGATCATTGGAAAGACCTAGTGGAATTTCTAATTGGTAAACTATAGCTCCAATTATTTCTAGAATTTTAAATGTTCTGATATACCTGGGGCTTAGTTTCCTTTTCTTACTAGACCTTATGACACCCTTCCATGGATATACTTTTATATTTACATGGTCTACCACTTAAAATTCCAAATCTTTTCTCTGGTTTTCAACATAACTCATTTTCCTACGTTGATATTCTTTAATATGATCTTAAATATCCTTTATCTTTATTTTTTTATCTTCAATAAGTTATATTCCTATTGGTTTCCTTCAACTAACATCATCCAAATAAGTTTTAGTATGATATCTCTCTTCATATAATGCTTTATATAGCCCCATTTGAATACTTGAATGGAAACTATTTTTATAAGAAAATTGTACGAAATATAAATATTGATCTCACATACCTTGAAAGTCAAGTGAGCATGATCTCAAATTGTATTATTATGATTGAATAGACCTTTATATTTTACATAAATTTGAGGATGGTAGGTAGTGGTCAAATAAATCTCACTATCTGGAGCATTATGGAGACTATTCCATAATTTTATTATAAAATAGGGATCTCAATTAGACATAATTGATAGAGTTGAACCATGAAGTCTTAAAAAATCATCATTATAGAGTTATTTTAGTCTTTCAATTGGTAAATCATCTCTTATTTCAAGAAAAGTTTTTGATTTGTAAAGGTGATCAATAATAACTCATATTGCATCACTCCTTCTAGTAGTCCTCGGTAATCCCATGACAAAGTCCCTCGTAATTTCATCCCATTTCAATATAGGTATACGAATAGGTTTCACGAATCATATAGGATGTTGTCTCAAAATCAATACTCGTTGAAAAACTAGACATCATGACACATATTCATCAATTTCCCACATTATATTATCCCACCAAAAAAATACTTTCATTTCCTCAATCATATTGGTACTACAATCGTGTATCGAGAATTTTGAGCTATGAGAATAATTCAATTGTTAAATTTTAAATCATGTATTTATGGAAAAAATAAAATCTTTGTAGATATCATAACACTATCTTCACAAACAATGCCTTCCAATTTTCCTTCATTAATAGCTTTAATTTTATTATGAAAATTCTCATCATCTTATTGATAGTTTTTTATATCTTCCAAAAAATATGGTTTCAAATTAAATTGAAAACAGATTTTTCTCTCCACTTACATTGAAATTCCAATATCCAAATTTACTAAATCCATGAATATAAGATCTCTATAAATCCTCATTTGGGTCATAACTCCACAATCTATCTTGCTTAATGCATCTTCTACCATATGTGATTTTCATGGGTGGTAATGTATCAAGAAATTATAATCCTTGAGTAACTCATGACATCATCTTTTCCTCATGTTGACCTATTTTTGAGATAAGATGTATTTCAAATTATTTTGATCTATATATATATATCTCACATATTTCAACATAGAGATAGTGTCTCCATATCTTCATCGAAAATATTATGGATTCTAACTCAATATCTGGAGTTGTATAATTTTTTTTCATGAGTCTTCAACTTCCTTGATTCATATGCCATAACATTATCATTTTTCATAAGGACACAATAAATTCCTCTCTTTCATGCATCACTATATATAAAAAATCCTTCGTTTCTTGATGGTATAGTCAAAATTTGATCATTGATCGATCTCCTCTTCAATTATCCGAAACATTAACCACGTTATTTTTTCCATATAAACTTAAACCCTTTACGCGTGACCTTGGTTAATGGGTCAGTCAATCGAGAAAAATTCTGAAAAAATCACTGATAGTAACCTCCCAAACTAATGAAACTATATACCTCTGTTATGTTTGTTAGTGTACGCAATTCTCGGACTTCCTTTGTCTCTGTAGGATCAACTGAAATCTTATCCTTATAGATAATATGTCAATGAAAAAATTCCCAAAAGATAGAATTCACACTTTTCTAAATTTACTATATAACTCTTTTCTTTTAAGAGTATCAAGAATGATTTGTATGTAATTGTCATGGTCCTGATAGATTTAATATTACACCAAGATATTTTCAATAAATATTAAAACAAAATTAACAATGTATTCCTTGAATACTCTTTTCATTATATCCATGAATACATAAGGTGCATTACAGAGTCTGAATAGTATTACTGTAAACACATAATTTCCATACCTCATTTGAAAAGTTATATTCTAGATATTTTCCTTCTTTACTCATAATTGATGACACCTAAAATGTAGGTCAATATTCAAAAAATATTAACATCCATGAAATTGATCAAATGAATCATCAATTCAAGGAAGATGATACTTGTTCTTTATCATAATAGCATTGATTTCTCTATAATCAAGGCATAGCCTCATGGATCAATAATTTTTATTAATAAATAGAATAGGGGCTGCCCATGGATAAACAATAGGGAAAATAAATCCATTATTACTCAACTCCTCTAGTAATTAATTCAGTTATAGTAATTTTATAGTGGTCATTCTATAGGTATTCCTTGATATTGTCCTTATATAAGGGATAAAATCAATGGAAAACTCAACTTCACATTCTATGGGGAGTCCAGTTATGTCCTCAAGAAATACATATTCATCTAAAGAATGTGCATCCTCAAATTGAAGATTACCTTCTTCATCCCTAAATGATGTTTTTCTTCCTCCCCCTATAATTTCATTCAGTAGGGTTGCTGTGGGTGGATCTAGATAAGAATAAAATGGTGAATTTTCTTCTCTAAATATAATCAATTTTACATCTTCCTCACAAATCATAACCTCTTACTTGTTGTAATAAATTTTCTATCATATTTTGAAATACAATCATTATCAACAATTATACCAAATTAAACCATAGTTATGATGATAATTTCAGCAAAAAAATCATGTTTATGTGCCATAATAGGATAACCCATATCGCGAACCAACCTGGGTTGACCATCAAATGGTCACCCAAGTCGGTCAACGACACATTTTAAGAGGCATTACTGATCCCTACAGGCTAGAAACTAGTGATGGGTATCAAACAAAATAAATTGGGAATTTTTTGTACCATAAACACAAGAAAAATAAAACAAATATCAACTGAGTAATAATAAGATAAACACTAGCTGTGGAGATAAAATAAAACTACATGTACCCCCATATGACCATGTGGGTCACCTCTAACCACTAAACCAACATCTCCCTATGGTGACCAAATCCAATCTAGAAGTATCACTATAAGCAAAAAACAAAAATGAAACAATTGGAATGAGTATTAAAACTATGTAGGCATGCATTAATAAACTATTCCTTATGCCATACCATTAAAAATAAAACCAAGTCATTTCAGTCTGAAAATAAAACCACATAAAAATGATTTTTTCTATGTTTTAAAATTCAAATCACAAGCTTCCAATTTTCAAGAAAATTTTTTTTCGTTACATCACATTTTCAAAATAGTTTCAATTTTTTCATAGAAATTTTAAAATGAAAGGCAATATATTTAGATTGAAACATGATTTTCATAAAAGGGAAAACATGACTAAAGAAACAGAAATGAAAATCGCATCACAAGTATCATGTCACAAGGAAGAACCATTGGAAATCCCTATAGGTAACTAGAACAATGGTACCCTAGAAACCTCGTACCTCGATGATCAAAATCCTCCAACTCAACTACCAATAGTGTTCCCATGCATGATCCACTAGAGAGGACCCCATTAAATGTTCTAGTGGTCTCTGAAACATAAGACAATACCATAAACGATCTTTTTCATGGGCCATTGGATAGGATACCAACCAAAGATTTAGTGGAATTTGATCATATCACATGTTTAGTTAGTGTTGAAATCATTAATCCTTTTAGATGAATCCAAGCCTCACCACTACTGAGTCAACAAGATTACTAGTTCTAGTTCAACCAACTAGGTAACTAGGTTTCCCATGTTCTCTATTTCATTTCCAAACTTACCAAAAAATGAAAATTATACCTTCTTAAAATCACACATCAACCTGTTTTAATTCAATTCAAATTTCTAATATGTGTTACACATACAAAACATCTTTATAAATACCCATTACAGACTCAAATATATTTAAAAAAATTAAATAATTTTCATTTAGAATCAACTAAGAACTAGATATAAATTACATTTTCCAAAAAAAAGATCAATAGAATATTTTAACAAGAAAAACCGATGTGGTAAGCTTAGATAATCAGAAATGCAAGGTGGGGAGCTAAGGCGATCAATGATGCAAGATGCTGGGGAGGGGCAGTTCTAGTGGGCTGGGCCTACGGGTCATGTAATGGGCATGGTATGCCACTAGGCCTTCATGTCATGTATTGAGGGTCATGTTGGGACTTGTGCCTTGGGCCAACGGGTCATGTACGGGTTTCCCTTCAACCCTTAAAATGGGTATTATCTATAATAATATAAAAAGAAGGCCTTCGGGCCATTCAGGGGTAATCTTAGATAAATGATGTAAAAAATTGAAGAACCGTTTATAAAAACCACAAATATAATTCCTAACATATACATCTTATATAAATATAAAACATATTTTTAAACCATTCAACCAATTATTGAAATCAAATTAAAGGGTTAGGCATAGGGAACCTAGCTCAAACATGCTTCTTTTTTATGACAACCACTCGAATCGACCCTTTATGATTACAAACTCATGCATTTATACATGCATATATATATATATAACCATAGATTCATTTCACATGTTTCCCTTTCCATGAGTGAATATGTACAAAGAGTTCATAGATATATGTCTTACCCATGCGTGCAATGTAACCGTTCCAAATTCTTATAGCTTGAAACCATAGTGAAGAGACCAAACACACTATAGAAAAGTTACAAAAAACTGAAAACCCCAAAAATATTTAATCCATGGAATGGAAACAAATACCCTTACCTGAAATTGATGGTGAGTAGACTGAAAAGGTCTGAAATGCTTCACCTGCGACAAAGGCCATCGAAACACGCTTAAAGGAGGCCCAAAAGACCCATCACACACCCAATTGAGAATAGAATCATCAAAAATTGTATCACCTAGAACCCTAGGGTACGGCCAAAATTCACGAACCACCCTGGAGAGAAGAAAACCAAGACTATAATGAAGATAAGGAGACAAGAGTGTCACTAGATAGATCCACGCCCAAAATTAGAAGGAGAAGCGGTCGTCGGAGAGAGGAAGGTGGTTCGCCGGAGCACTTCATCCGATGGGGGTCACACGATCAGGAAGAGGGAAGGGGGATGGGTGTATCACGTGGAGAGGTATTATGAAATTGGGAACCCCATATTTTGAGGGTTTAATTAAAACCCAAAACTAAACCTAATAATATTAATCTTAATAATAATAATAGTATCATTATTATTAAAAAGTTTTCTTTTAATTGTCTTTATTTTTATTTTTATTTTTATTTTTGAACATTGGGAAGGCAACACAATTTGGCTGCTTGGTCTTCTAGACCACGAACTAACCATGAAACTCAACTCAACACATAGGATGGCTGCACATTTTCAGATGTCATGTTCCATCCATGAAACTCAACTCTATCATTTTATTGATCCATTTCACACGCTTTCCACACAGTTTAATATATCGTGTGCATAGTGTGTGTCACACCACTACCCCACCTAGGCATCTGTATGGGCACTACATGGTTACCACTAACCGTGTAACAGCTAAAAAGCTTCCAAAAATTTAAAATTAAACCCACCAACAATTGAAACTCAAAAGAGAGGCTAAAAATTGATTAATTAAAATAATTTAAATTCCAAGGTTGGGTGTGACAATTCTCCCAACCACAGACACATTTTCCCCCATAAATTCCCCTATATGATCAATAAACAACGGTCAACCTAAAAAGGAATAAATCTAGATAAAATTATAGACCTATGTGTGACCTTTCAACTCCAAAATTCACACCCAACGACCTCTAATAATAACTTCAATGAGAGTAACTGTAGGGAAAAGAAGAGGGTTCTCCCCACCACAATAACCAGACTATCACCATGGAATTACCACTGAAAATACCAACATGGGAAAATTCAACACAAACTAACACCATGATTCTCTACTTGAGCTAAATAATGAATCAATCTTGGGCATGAAACTAAACAATGCCATAAAAATCATGAACTCGGTGTGACCTTTCACACTACCAGTCACTCCCAAACAGATCTACGAGAAACTGCAATGAGAAGAACCATTATAAAAATTGGAGGTTTATCCATACAAAAAGAAGCCAACTAATACCATATAACCTTTATTGGGAACCCAACAAAAAAATAACTTGGGAACCCTTCACATATACTAACCAGCATATTCACTGAGAACTCCCAACCCAAACCAGAACCCCCAAACACATGGGAAAACCCAAAAAAAGTGATCAATCCAAATATCAGATCAGACCAAGACTCCTTATATAGTGACTCATGCTTAAAATACATTGTTATTACATTAGTTTAGATAAACATTAAGTAAATTACAAAAATAAAAGCACAATTATCGTAATTTTCTAGTGTCTTTCAAAAAATAGAAACAACATCTTCTATCCTGGTAAAAGATCTTCAATATCTCTCATAAAGTTCTCCACTTTAGTACTTATACCTAAAACCATTGTTCATAAACTGTGGAAAGAAAACATAAGAAAGGGGTGACCTCATCTGCTCAGTAAGGGTAAATAATGGAAATACATATACATAATATGAACAAAAGGGTATGGAACTTGAGAAAATAACTTTTGAAGATAATACCCTACATATTATAGATAATAATAAATATTTTCATTTCATAAGGCATGGATCTTAATATAACAAAGATCATTGTCTTGAAATAATAAAGTATGAATATTTCATAGAATTTGTGGAATTATCATTAGTTTATAACATTATGAACATGAATATGTAGAAACAGATTCACTGATTAAGTTAAGGAATTGAAATCTAACCCCTGCATCAACTTATGGGCATGCAACCAGGTCCATGAATAACATTGTAAATTTGTAATCTGGTTAGAAATAACCTTATGGAAATAAAATTAGGATTATGCATAACATTTTGAACATGTAATCAGGTATACACATAACATTTTGAACGTGTAATCAGTTTTATGCATAAACTTATGGACATGAAACTAGGTCTATGAATATCCCTTTGAACACATAATAAGTTTCACTCACAATATTGTGAACATGTAATCATATTAACACATAAAGTTATGGACATACAACTAGGTCTATTAATAACATTGTGAACACATAATAAGGTTCACTTATAACATTGTGAACATGTAATCAGGTTTACGCATAAACTTGTGGACATGAACCCAGGTCCTTTAATAACATTGAAAACATGTAATCAGGTTCATGAATAACAATATAAACATGAAATTGGGTTCACTAACAATTTACATACTCATGATTCATCCATAGTTACCCAATGCATTAGAGGGAGATATATATCTAACCCAAGAGAGAACAAAATCATACATACAAGTACCATAATATTATATACAATAATAATATCATAAACCATGAAATGAGATATGCGTCATGAACATTTAACCAAATCATTATTATGTATAATAGGTAGGTCTCATAATAACCACCTGTGAAAAGAAGCGGGTTTCAAAAGCATATAACCCATGAAATAGAAATGGGTTTCAAAAAAACCATTCCATCAAAACATTATCCATTCATTGAAATAATATTAATGGAGGAATTAAATCATTTACCCAAAAAGTAATGAGTAACACAAATGGATGTCATCTTAGATGGGATATATGTAACATCCCAGGTAAATAAAGAATAAAGAATTTTCATATTTATTAATATTTACGAATTAAATATTAATTTTATTTTAAAGGGGTTGCTATGTTTGATAGCGTACCCGGTACGCAACGATGTGTTTCTTTGAAACTTACGTAGCACACTAGTAATAAAATAATATTATTTTAAATGTTAGTTAACAAGTAGTCGTTGTACTGGCGGGAATGGATATAAATAACTAAAATATGATTATATATGTTTTTAAATGTTTATACATTTACCCAATTAAAGATAAAGGCTTAAAATACGGAAAGAGGTCAATTTTACGGGCATATATACTCTAATTTTCACTAAAGGTTCACTTATCACCTTTTAATGGTGAACCGCCATTAAATATAGTTTTGATCACTCTTATACTTTATTTTGGACCAAATATAAATCTTATTTAGAATCGGGACATCAAAATTTACTTTGTGTAATTTTTTGGTACCTTTCTGATAAAGTTCATTTTTTTATGAATAGTGTGAAATGTTGTATTTTAATTCAGAACCTCTTTTTAATCTAAATTATTTATATGATTAGATTATTATTTTAATTGGTTTTAAAGTGAAATTAGAAAATATTTTTACCAGTTAATCCAATGGTGGTCATTGGAATCAATTTCACTTTGAAATTGGACTTAAACTGGTGTCAATCTTTTGATACTTATTGTTTCACAAAAACACGCTATTTGTCATGACAGCGGGAATTAATTATTAAATTAATTAATTTGACTTATATGTTTTGAATTTTGTAAAATGGACTTCATTTATGAATTCGGAATATCAACTATAGCTTAGGGTGAATTTTTGTTAATTTTCTGAAAAACTTCAATTTTTGATGAATAGTGAAACCACTAAGTGGTAATCAAGCAAACTGATTTTTCAGTTAAATGAAAGTTTACCACTAATGTGTATTGAATTTTGAAAATCCGACATACATGGTTGTAATTAATAAGTAAAATGTGGTTCAATGAGATTAAAATAATTTTTTGGTGAATAGTAACTTTTTTTCATTAATCGCGATTAGAGGTAATGAGTGTAGTTTAAGGTAAAAATGGTATTATAAGAATGTGAAAACACCATGAAACTTGTCCTACACCTATTGGGTGAGTCATGGCCGACCAAGAAAATCCATGGGCCAACTTGGGGACCCCATGGAGCCACTTTAGTTGGAAAATGACATTAATATATTTTTATTTAATGTTAAAGTGAAAATGACACTAACATAAATTGTTTTACTAAAATAATTTTTGAGTGGGGTTATACAAGTCCAAATTTTGATTATAAATAGTCATTGGAAAGATAAAAAGATTTACTACATCATAGTATTTTTTTTATAATTTTTAGACATTAAATAGATTAAATTATTTATGACATAATAATGATGCAGTGATGACATCATTATTTGGTGATTTAAATAAAATGAAAAGATAATGAAAACTCTAAAACCTACACATGTACAAAACCAATTGGATGAGTGGATTTCGAACCCTTATCACCTTATCCACGAATTAGATCAATGTGGGACCTTTTAAAGCCGAAAATATATTTTCAAATAAAGTAATATTTCTTTACTTTCCAAAAGTGCCCCTCCTCTCCTCTTATAAAAGGCCCCCACCTCTACCCCATTTCACACACTTATCAAGCCTTTGGCTCGGCCAACCCCTAACCAATTACTCTCTCCACATCCCTCTCCTCATCCTAGTGGATTCCCTTTGGGAATAATCCTTTCAAAGGAAGCCTTTAGGCTCAAATCAAAAGGGAGTTACACTTTTAAAGGTAATTCATTCTCTCTTGTTCATTTGTTTTATTTTGCTTCTCCAACCCTCTAAACTCTTTTTATTTACTTTTTTTGTAACAACAACAGTATCTTCAATATACTAGGATGTTGTTATAATATTTATTTGAGCTACACTGTCACACAACTACATCAAATGGTTGAAGAACATACGGTTTCCGTGGATGGAGAAATTATGCCTCCCGAAACGATGATTGTTCAATACTCATTTAACACCTTCAAGGGTGTCCATTATGATGTCACTATTTTTATATATGATATATAATATTTTTATTTTTTCTTTAAGCTTCTGTATTTTTCATTTTTGGCATACCTTTATGGTTTCCATTATGGGTAAACACGATATCTTCATTTAAGGAAGTGCAGACTACCGCCCCCTAAAAGTGATGTGATTCGTTAATGCCATATGTGGGACGTGTAAAGGATTGATTTAAAGTTATTATATATGATGTTATACTGGAATTATAATATACCTCTATATCATTATTATTTCTTTCCATTAAAGTATGAGATATAAATGAAAGTAGCGTTCATGCGTACGTACGGCTTACCATCTCCATGAACGGTGCATTTCATTTCTTATCCCCAAATGTAATGTACTATTAAAATTACATGTATATAATGTATATATATAATTAATTATATATCTAAATGATGAATATAATTCTGGAATTAAAATATACATACCTCTCATTTAGTTTTAATTCCACTAATATGACAAAGAAATGAAAGTAGCGTTCATGCGTACGTACGGCTTACCGTCTCCATGAACGGTGCATTTCATTTCTTACATCTAAATGATTATGTAATATTATAAATACATGTATATTCTGGATATATATGATATATATGATATCCAAATCAGGAATTTCATTCTGGATATAAAGAACTTTTGACCACACGAACAATATGTAATTGTAAGAAGTCCACTTTCGACTTAAGAACCAAATATTGACAAAACAAACATTATTAACTTAAATGGTTACATAATGTTAATAACATGGAAGTAAGTGATATAAAAGGAATAATAACCTTTAAAAAGGTTCTTAATCAATTATAAATTAACTCAAGTTTATTATTCAGGACGTTAAAGAACGATCGAGTCAATTCGGACCCGAGGTAAGGGACTTCGTCTCAATCTCCTTTCATTGAGGCATATTTCGTTTTATACACAACTTTATTTTATACGGTGTATAAACCCCTTTGACTTTTACTTTTATACAAATGGAATTTTTTTCTATGAAGCGTTTTACTAAATGACAAAAAGGAATGTTTTTTTAACATACGCGGTGACAACGACCTTTTCCGCCGCCGCGAGTATTATTTGATCTTTGGCTTTCTCAACAAGCCGTAATGTTTTTAGAATAAAATAAATATCGTATACTAATTTATGTATTTTGGTATTGAAAATGGTTTTGAAAAAAGATTCTATTATGTCAATATATTTTTGATATATTGTGATTGAAATGTGGAAATGTTATCATTCCTTTATATTGGTTTTATGTTTTATGATTTTATATTGGTACTTGGACATTTTAACGGGTGGTTACGTTATAAACCATATGACGGGTGGTGCCGTGAATACCAGGACGGGTGGTTACGTTATAACCTTCAATGCATTGGGTATGGAAGTCGGCCGTATGGCTATTCCATTAAGTATGTATGGAAATTGGCAGTATGGTTATTCCATTAAGTGATATGTGTGGAAGTTGACCATATGGTTATTCCACTTAAGTATTTTTATATCCCAAGTTACCTTTATAAATGTTATGTGTTCTTTTTATGGATTTTATGGTAATCCTTTGGTTACAAAAAGATGAGTAATGATACTTTATTCAGTGAAGAGTTTTTACAACTTCATGAAGGTGAAGGTATTACTTTGATAGAGTATACATTGTTTACTTGATTTTGAAAAACTAATAGTTTTCATTCTTTGTGTATCCCTTACTGAGATTTTTATGCTCACCCCATGTTTTTCGAAATGTTTTTCACAGGACTTAAAGTGGAATAAGGTCAAAGATGGGATCAAGGGAATTTCATGCTATCTAAAACATGGAATCTAGACATCTTTCTTTTTAAGAGTTTTTATTTTATGGAAACTTAGTAGAAGTGACTACTTTGTAATCTTTTGAGATGTAATAGTTATGTTCTAATTCTCTAAAACTCTAAACCTGAAAATATCCTCAACGTGAATTATTCTTTTAATTCAATATTAAGTAATCTTTAAGGTTGGGGCCTTATAGTTGGTATCAGAGGTCGGTTTAGACAACTTTAGGAGTTAGAAAATTGTTAAATTATAAGTTAATTTATGATATGATTGAAATGATATAGCATTTATGGATTACCATGTTGCTTCGCCTAAGATATTTCTGTGTTCAGAATGGTTTTCCGCAGAGGAAACAAAGCAACTATGTTGGGACGACATCAGGAGGAAGAAAACCTTTCAAATCAGCAACCTGAGTTGGTCGGAATTGGAACTGAACAGTTTGTTGCAGTGATGGCATAGTTGACTCAGGCTATAAATGGTGGTGGTATCCATGCACGAGATCAGCCAGATCAACCGCAGAGGAACATGTCAGTGGTGGAACATTTCATGAGGCAACATCCCCCATCATTCATAGGATCATCTGACCCTGTGCAAGCTGAAGGGTGGATTAAAGCACTGGAGAATATTTTTGATGTCATGGGGTGTTCAGAACATCAAAAGGTTAGTCTTGCTGTTTACCGTTTTGAAGGTGAAGCTGATCAGTGGTGGTCGATGGTGAAAAATATAAGGGATAGTGATGAGATTGATGCTCTTGACTGGGATGAATTAAAAGGTATGTTTCTTGAGAAGTATTTTCCTAAGGCTGTTCGACTTAGGATGGAAAAGCAATTCTTGGAATTGAGGCAAGAGGAAGGCTCAGTGGCTGCCTATGAAGAAAGGTTCACTGGACTGGAAAGGTATGCTCCAAACTTCATACGAGATCTTGATAGTAAAATAAACCGTTTTTACTTAGGGTTAAAGCCAAAGTATCGAAGGGCTTTACCTTCTCGTGAGTTCAAAAGTTATGAAAAACTTGTTCTATGTGCGGAGAAGGTGGAAATGGAGTTTGAAGATGATCAGGTGTTCTATGAAAAACAACAGAATAAGAGGTCTAGTTGGCAGGCAAATGGGAAGAATTCATCAAAGAAGCAAGGAGGTAAGAAAACCAAATATCCATCCTGTGAGAAGTGTGGTAAAATGCATCCTGGAGAATGTTTATCCAAGTCTGGTAAGTGCTTTCGGTGTGGTAAGTCTGGTCATATTGCTCGTAACTGTAAGGAACATGATCAAGAAGGAAATAAAAAGCCAACGGTAAGATGTTTTAAGTGTAATGAAATGGTTCATTATGCAAACGAGTGTCCAACGAAGAAATCAACTAGGGGAATGCAGCTAGACTACAAGCAGAAAGGGGTGGTAAAATCATTTGCAACAACTTCAGCAGATGTTGGGCCATCGAATGAAGTGGTATCAGCTCCAGGGAGCTAAGTATTTTTCGAAGATTGACTTGAGGTCGGGGTACCATCAGTTGAAAGTAAAAGAAGCAGACGTTCTGAAGACTGCGTTCTGTACTAGATATGGCCATTATGAATTTGTAGTTATGCCTTTTCGGTTAACCAATGCACCTGCTGTATTCATGGACCTTATGAATAAAATTTTCCATGAGTTCTTGGATAAGTTTTTGTTTGTGTTTTGAGGTTTGGGAAGAGGTTATGTGTGCCTTGTGATTCACTATTGAAGAATGAGTTGTTATGTGAGGCTCATAGTTCCCCGTTTTCAGTTCATCCTGGCAGTACTAAGATGTACAGAGATCTACGGGAGTATTACTGGTGGGATGGAATGAAAAGAGATATTTCTGATTTTACTGTGAAGTGTTTGACATGTCAACAGGTTAAAGCAGAGCGGCAGTTACCGAAAGGGATGCTTTAGCCTTTACTAGTGCCAGAGTGGAAATGGGAGAATATATCCATGGACTTTGTGGTGGGATTACCGAAGACATCTCGAGGTAATAATGCAATCTGGGTTATTGTTGATCGCTTGACCAAATCTGCTCATTTCTATACGAGATACTTTCTCTCTTGATCAACTTTCCCGTTTGTATCTTAAAAAGATAGTCAGGTTACATGGAGTTCCTCTCTCCATTGTATCGGATCGTGATCCCAGGTTTACTTCTAACTTTTGGAAAGGCCTTCAGAAGTCGTTGGGTACTGAATTAAATTTTAGTACAGCTTTTCATCCTTAATCAGATGGGCAGTCAAAACGAACAATTCAGACATTGGAGGATATGCTACGAGCTTGTTTGATGGATTATCAGGGAAGTTGGGAAAAACATCTTTCTTTGGTTGAATTTTCTTATAATAACAGTTTTCATTCCAGTATACAGATGGCACCATTTGAGGCATTATATGGGAAGCAGTGTCGAACTCCAGCATTTTGGAATGAAGTGGGTGAAAGGAAGCTGATGGGACCAGAATTGGTAGAAGAGATGGCCTAAAAAGTTCAGTTGATTCAGAAGCACATGAGAACAACTCAGAGTAGGCAGAAGAGTTATGACAATAACCGGACGAAGGATCTATCTTTCGAGGTAGGTGATCATGTTTTTCTCAAGGTTTCTCCTTGGAAAAGTGTGATGAGATTTGGAAAGAAAGGAAAGCTGAGTCCAAGGTTTATTGGACCATACGAAATTCTGGAAAGAGTTGGATCAGTTGCATACCGAGTGGCTTTACCTCCGAGTTTATCTCAGGTACACAATGTTTTTCACGTTTCTATGTTGAGAAAGTATATGCCAGATCCATCTCATGTTTTGAGCCCAGAGGTAGTTCAGCTGGAAGAGAACCTATCTTATGAGGAACAACCGGTCCAGATTCTTGACCACAGGGAGCAAGTGTTACGGAATAAGGTGATTCATCAGGTAAAGGTTTTGGGGAAAACCCATGTGATTTAAGAGGCAACGTGGGAATCTGAAAATGCTATGAGGGATAAATACCCCCACTTATTTTGAAAAGTGAATAAAATTGAGAGGACGCAATTCCCAAAAGGGGGGAAGGATGTAACATCCCAGGTAAATAAAGAATAAAGAATTTTCATATTTATTAATATTTACGAATTAAATATTAATTTTATTTTAAAGGGGTTGCTATGTTCGATAGCGTACCCGGTACGCAACGATGAGTTTCTTTGAAACTTACGTAGCACACTAGTAATAAAATAATATTATTATAAATGTTAGTTAACAATTAGTCATTGTACTGGAGAGAATGGATAGAAATAACTAAAATATGATTATATATGTTTTTAAATGTTTATACATTTACCCAATAAAAGATAAATGCTTAAAATACGGAAAGAGTTCAATTTTACGGGCATATATACTCTAATTTTCACTAAAGGTTCACTTATCACCTTTTAATGGTGAACCGTCATTAAATATAGTTTTGATCACTCTTATACTTTATTTTGGACCAAATATAACTCTTCTTTAGAATCGGGACATCAAAATTTACTTTGTGTAAATTTTTGGTACCTTTCTGATAAAGTTCATTTTTTTATGAATAGTGTAAAATGTTGTATTTTAATTCAAAACCTCTTTTCAATCTAAATTATTTATATGATTAGATTATTATTTTAATTGGTTTTAAAGTTAAATTAGAAAATATTTTTACCAGTTAATCTAATGGTGGTCATTGGAATCAATTTCACTTTGAAATTGGACTTAAACTGGTGTCAATCTTTTAATACTTATTGTTTCACAAAAACACGCTATTTGTCATGACAGTGGGAATTAATTATTAAATTAATTAATTTGACTTATATGTTTTGAATTTTGTAAAATGGACTTCATTTTTGAATTCGGAATATCAAATATAGCTTAGGGTGAATTTTTGGTAATTTTCTGAAAAACATCAATTTTTGATGAATAGTGAAACCACTAAGTGGTAATCAAGCAAACTGATTTTTCAGTTAAATGAAAGTTTACCACTAATGTGTATTGAATTTTGAAAATCCGACATACATGGTTGTCATTAATAAGGAAAATGTGGTTCAATGAGATTAAAATAATTTTTTGGTGAATAGTAACTTTTTTTCATTAATCGCGATTAGAGGTAATTAGTGTAGTTTAAGGTAAAAATGGTATTATAAGAATGTGAAAACACCATGACACTTGTCCTACACCTATTGGGTGAGTCATTTCCGACCAAGACAAGCCATGGTCCAACTTGGGGACCCCATGGAGCCACTTTAGTTGGAAAATGACATTAATATATTTTTATTTAATGTTAAAGTGAAAATGACACTAACATAAATTGTTTTACTAAACTAATTTTTGAGTGGGGTTATACAAGTCCAAATTTTGATTATAAATAGTAATTGGAATTATAAAAAGAGTTCCTACATCATTGTATTTTTTTTATAATTTTTAGACATTAAATAAATTAAATTATTTATGACATAATAATGATGCAGTGATGACATCATTATTTGGCGATTTAAATAAAATGGAAAGATATTGAAAAATATAAAACCTACACATGTCCAAAACCAATTGGATGAGTGGAGTTCTAACCCTTATCACCTTATCCACGAATTATATTAATGTGGGACCATTTAAAACCGAAACACATTTTCAAATAAAGTAATATTTCTTTACTTTCCAAAAGTGCCCCTCCTCTCCTCTTATAAAAGGCCCCAACCTCTACCCCATTTCACACACTTCTCGACCCTTTGGCTCGGCCAACCCCTGCCCAATTACTCTATCCACATCCCTCTCCTCATCCTAGAGGATTCCCTTTGGGCAGAATCCTTTCAAAGGAAGACTTTAGGCTCAAATCAAAAGGGAGTTACACTTTTAAAGGTAATTCTTTCTCTCTTGTTCATTTGTTTTATTTTTCTTCTCCAACCCTCTAATCTCTTTTTATTTACTTCTTTTGTAACAAAACCAGTATCTTCAATATACTAGGATGTTTTTATAATATTTATTTGAGCTAAACTCTCACACAACTACATAAAATGGTTAAAGAACATACGGTTTCCGTGGATGGCGAAATTCTGCCTCCCGAAACGATGATTGTTCAATACTCATTTAACACCTTCAAGGGTGGCCATTATGATGTCACTATTTTTAAATATGATATATAATATGTTTATGTTTTCTTTAAGCTTATGTATTTTTCATTTTTGGCATACCTTTATGGTTTCCATTATGGGTAAACACGATATCTTCATTTAAGGAAGTGCGGACTACCGCCCCCTAAAAGTGATGTGATTCGTTAATGCCATATGTGGGACGTGTAAAGGATGGATTTAAAGTTATTATATATGATGTTATACTGGAATTATAATATACCTCTATATCATTATTATTTATTTCCATTAAAGTATGAGATAGAAATGAAAGTAGCGTTCATGCGTACGTACGGCTTACCGTCTCCATGAACGGTGCATTTCATTTCTTATCCCCAAATGTAATGTACTATTAAAATTACATGTATATAATGTATATATATAATTAATGATATATCTAAATGATGAATATAATTCTGGAATTAAAATATATATACCTCTCATTTAGTTTTAATTCCACTAATATGAAAAAGAAATGAAAGTAGCGTTCATGCGTACGTACGGCTTACCGTCTCCATGAACGGTGCATTTCATTTCTTACCTCTAAATGATTATGTAATATTATAAATACATGTATATGCTGGATATATATTATATATATGATATCCAAATCAGGAATTTCATTCTGGATATAATGAACTTTTGACCACACGAACAACATGTAATTGTAAGAAGTCCACTTTCGACTTAAGAACCAAATATTGACAAAACAAACATTATTAACTTAAATGGTTACATAATGTTAATAACTTGGAAGTAAGTGATATAAAAGGAATAATAAACTTTAAAAAGGTTCTTAATCAATTAAAAATTAACTCAAGTTTATTATTCAGGACGTTAAAGAACGATCGAGTCAAGTCGGACCCGAGGTAAGGGACTTCGTCTCAATCTCCTTTCATTGAGGCATATTTCGTTTTATACACAACTTTATTTTATACGGTGTATAAACCCCTTTGACTTTTACTTTTATACAAAAAGAATTTTTTTTCTACGAATTGTTTTACTAAACGACAAAAAGGAATGTTTTTTTTAACGTATGCGGTGACAACGACCTTTTCCGCCGCCGCGAGTATTATTTGATCTTTGGCTTTCTCAACAAGCCGTAATGTTTTTAGAATAAAATAAATACCGTATACTAATTTATGTATTTTGGTATTGAAAATGGTTTTGAAAAAAGATTCTATTATGTCAATATATTTTTGATATATTGGGATTGAAATGTGGACATGTTATTATTCCTTTATATTGGTTTTATGTTTTATGATTTTATATTGGTACTTGGACATTTTAACGGGTGGTTACGTTATAAATCATATGACGGGTGGTGCCGTGAATACCAGGACGGGTGGTTACGTTATAACCTCCAATGCATTGGGTATGGAAGTCGTCCGTATGGCTATTCCATTAAGTATGTATGGAAATTGGTAATATGGCTATTCCATTAAGTGATATGTGTGGAAGTTGACCGTATGGTTATTCCACTTAAGTATGTTTATGTCCCAAGTTACCTTTATAAATGTTATGTGTTCTTTTTATGGATTTTATGGTAATCCTTTGGTTACAAAAAGGTAAGTAATGATACTTTATTCAGTTAAGAGTTTTTACAACTTCATGAAGGTGAAGGTATTACTTTGATAGAGTATACATTGTTTACTTGATTTTGAAAAACTAACAGTTTTCATTCTTTGTGTATCCCTTACTGAGCTTTTTATGCTCACCCCAAGTTTTTCGAAATGTTTTTCACAGGACTTAAAGTGGAATAAGGTCATGGATGGGATCAAGGGAATTTCATGCTATCTAAAACATGGAATCTAGTCATCTTTCTTTTTAAGAGTTTTTATTTTATGGAAACATAGTAGAAGTGACTACTTTGTAATCTTTTGAGATGTAATAGTTATGTTCTAATTCTCTAAAACTCTAAACCTTAAAAGATCCTCAACGTGAATTATTCTTTTAATTCAATATTAAGTAAGGTTTAAGGCTGGGGCCTTATAATATAATTTGGAAAGATCTTTTAAAAACACATATTAAGGAAAATATCATTTCTTCTTTGAATTTTATTTATACATAAAACCTTCATAAAACAATTTCCTTGTAAATAAACTTGTAAATATATAAAGAAAAATTTGAAATCATTTCGGTAACCTCTTTCTATGAAAATATATAAAAAAATACTTCAAAATATTTAAAACATTTCTTAAACATAAACCATTCTTGAAAAATCATTTCTTTGAAAATAGATTTAAAATATTTTAAATTAAACTTTGAAAGAACATATAACATTTTTTAATTCATTTTCCCTTGAAAAATATTTTTGAAAACTTTGTTGTTAAAATAGCATAAATTTCATAGGGAAATGAGATATAATGATGGATTTTTATTAAAAAAACTGTTAGTTATCATATCTACCAAAGAGTGTAAAAAAGATAATAATACAAAAATATATCATGGAAAAACATAAGATAACTTAATTCACAGGTTTTCTTGATATAGGTATCATGATATTTTTTCAATTAAAGCATAATAATATGCAATCTTGATAAATGATGAGATTGTTTCAATAGACTATTACCACTTTGTAACATAGAGTCATACTCCCCAAGTAAGAAGATGAAATTTAATGAAGCTTATAATATAATTTAAAAAATAATATTCCTGATATAACATTTCAAATGGAATTTTATATATCAAAAAATAAAAGTAATTGGTGAATAAGAAATGTATCTCATGGTAATAGAAGGTGAGATGAAATTCTCTTACTATATATCTTGACATTAGTTGTACTCATTAAAACCTCATGTATGATAATTATAAGTTGATTATAGATCTATAATAGAACCATATTCACATATATAACACCATATAAGATTATTTTAAGGATTTATAATACCCGTTTATCATTAACTCCATGTTTCGGGAGATGAATGCCTTATTAATCATACATGATTTCCCTTGTTATTCTCAATAATTTCACTTAGATCATGAATTGATTATATCAAAAAGTTAATGCATGATATAAATATCATATATATTTATTATATAATTATTTATAATAAAACTCAATAATAAACAAAATATACCGTTCAGGGAGATGGTAGTCCGTACGTACGCATGAACCCTATTTTTGTTTTCTTGCCGTATTGATTGAAAAAAAAGTAAATGACTCATTAATATTTTATGTATATATTATACATTTACTAAAACAATATTTAATACTTTACATGTATGGTGTGAATTAATCACATCATTTTGAGTAGGTAGTAGTCTACACATCCATTAAAAAGTTATTGTATATAGAAAATATAGAAAGAAAGAGGGTGTGTTTTATTTAACAATTAAAGACACATAAGTTAATAATAAATATCAAATATATTATTTAAAAACCCTGTTTCTATAATAATTACCAAAATGAGAGGTGGTAAAGGAAAAAAGAACAATCATCGTTTCATGAGGTGGTAGTTCACCATACACGTAAAAAGTATGTTCATTGACCATTAGATGGAAGTGTGTGTAAGTGTAGGTAAAACCATTATTATAAAAACATCATAACATATGGAGGATACTGTTTTTTATAAAATCATTGAATAAATATATTGTACGTGTGTGGAAATAAAATAAAATAAATGAGCTTCAGAGAAGACTTTACCTCTTAATCGGGTAACTCCTTTTGGTTTTCTCCAAACGGCTTCCTTGATTATTTTTATGACCAAGAAGAAGTTTCTATAACTATGGGAGGGATTTTTGGATGTTTATTGGAAAGATATACGAAAAAATAATTTGTTTGATATGTTCTAAGAAGATGTATTGGTGGAGGCCTTTTATAGGGAAGGGAAAGGAAACACTTGACATTTTTTAAAACAACTTACATGTACCCATGTTTTTTACTAAAACAAAGTCGCACCAAACCAACCAAACTCATGAATGAAAGGTTAATGGCTGAGTAATGGTCATACTATGGGTTTTAGACAATTTTATTAGTAGTTTTGGGACATAAATTTATGATTTATTACTTTATTAACCTAATTTTTCTCTTAATCATTGTAATTAATTTTAATCACTTTCACTAAACTTTTTGGTAAAAACCTATGTTTAAATTATAGAAATTAAAAATTATTCTAATTTAAAATATGGAATACATTTTAATAGATTCTAATCATAGAAGTGTCAGAAATTAATTTAATAATAATCTCGCTGACGGGACGACACTACAGGTTTCTAAAGTAAAAACGTCCAAAAGTCTGCACAGTTTTTATACACAAATTCCAATTAATATTGATTTAAATGACCAAAATTGGATAAATTTATAAAAATATGGTCTAACTAAACATTTAATCAAAATTAATGTATAATTTATCTTTATAAATAAATTATTTTAAAAGGCAGTTTTGAATTAAAATATGATATTCTTCACTATTCATCCAAAAAATGATGTTTCTCAGAAAAATCCCAAAAATTCACCCTATGATAATTTCAACATTATAAATTAAAAAATGCATTTTATTTTACCAAATTATGTTTCAACGTTTTTCTAAAGTTAAATTTATTATTTTTCATTTAATGACATTAAAATTAGCTCATTTGAGAAAATAATATTTTTAATGATATAAAAAGTTTAACAGAAATTATATATTTCATTATAAATATGTTTTATTTCGATAAAAAATTGTGAAAAATATTTTAAAAATATTTATTAATATTAATATTACTATTTATAATGTATAGGTTATAATTATTTCATTTAAAAAATTATAAAAATAAAATCATGTTTCGTAGAAACATTGGTGTTGCATGTAATGTATGTCAAGTCAGTTTTGCATGTAACATATGACACATCATTGTTCTATGTGATGTAATCTGATTTGGTGTTTCATGTAATTAAAGCCAAGTTTTTTTTTTGTATCTCATTCACATTTTGGTTTCATGTGAAAGGATCGTTTTACATAGTGCAATACAATACCTCAATGAAAATTAATTTATTTGAAAAAAAATAGTTCACAAAAACTCGAGGTGGTATATTATATTCCACTTAAAATGAATCTATCCCTCCAAATTCATGTGTGTTATCAAAGGTTTTATATTATATATTTCATTTCAAAAACCCCCACATCAAAAAAATGAATACTAAAACTTAATTTTAAAATGAAAAGTTGGAAACATAATGATCATCCATAGTAACACATAACCAAGTTTACACATAAGAGAATATGGGTGGAAAGTGAAAACATTGAAATATAGGGGAAATATAACTACAATGTTCTAATAGTGAGTTCTAGATAACACGGTTAAGAGAAAGTTAAAATTCATAAATCCATAATGGAAATAGGCTTGAACATGGTCATTGATATCATTAAAATGTTGATAACTTGAAAACATTTTTATATTCAAAAATATTTTCAAGAATTTTATGAATTTACATGAAAAGATATACTTACATGATCTTAGCATAATCGTGCCATTTTTTGTGCCTTGATCAATTTCCCCTTCATCTCTTATTCCAAGAAATGAAGGTTAATTTTCTATTCCTAGAACACAAATAGATCATAGAATCCATAATAAGTCATCCCATTTACCTTTAGTTATCAGCATATCATAGTGGTGACAACCGATTGTCCAATATGAATAAATCTTTATCAGGTGATATGATATCCTAATCTCTAAATCCACATATGAAGTTTTGACATATATAATTCCATACATGTTAAACTTATAACCCTTCTAAAATACAATTCAATCTTTAAGAAATTATCTTATCCCAAAAAAACATTTTTTGGATACATGGGTTCATCTTTTCACTGATAGAACATCATTGATGATTTTATTATCCCAAAATCTATATAGAGATATATAATCGCATGAATCATCACTAAAGGATGAATGATAGGCTTTATTCATAAAAATCCACCATTAACTTCCCAACTAAGAGGGGGGAGGATAATTTTTCCTAAGTATCTAGATCCACTTAATTCATTGTGATTTCATAAGAATTCCCATATTTCCTTTGTCTTTAGAGTTTATTGGGTCTTATCATCCATATTAGCCATTATATTGGGTCAATGATTTTTATAATGCAAAAACTCCTTACACCTGAATCATTAAATTACGAGTGGTGTATTCTATTGAGATATCTCTCTATTAATATCATTAAATGTCCTCTTTCCATCACTTATACATTGTTTTTCTAAATAGAGAGTCTTCCCACACTTGAAACACCTTTTTGTTTCTTTTAGTCACTCACCTATGTGCTCTTTCCCATGTTTTTGGAAAGTATGAGTATAAATATTTTTCTTCTCTCTATGTGACATATCATTTGATATTCCATATAACCCCATTTTATTTTTCTTATCACCAAAACCAAGAGGTTTTCTAATATCCATTTACACTTTTAGTACACATAGAACAATTTTTTAATAGCATTCAATGACACTTTTGGCTAACACCCTTTTGAGAGTTGGTATCAAGCTGCCGAAAAATTGATCAATATTACGTTCAATATGAATTATAATACCATAAGAGTACCTTGAACGTCTGGTAAAATTTTCTTTATATGAACCAATAAATTCATCAACTCTCTTATTAATCTTTAGGGATTCCTTATCCATCTTTGTACGAATAATACGAGGAATGTAATTATTTAAAGATATGTTCTTGAAATCATCCCAATCCATTGAGTCAATTTCATATTGTTATCTCATATTATTGATAAGATTCCTACATTGATCTTCCTCACCATGCAGATGGAGGACAACAAATATTACCTTTTCATGCTCTGAAAATTAGAGAATAGAAAATATATTTTCAATGGTAATGATCTATTTTTCATCAACTAATGGATCAATGGAACTACTAAAATAAAGTGGGTTATGTCTCTTGAAGGACTCAATGGAGTGTTGTTCCCTCCATTTCTCAGTAAGATATTTACTATGATTCGTAGCTTCAGAAAGAATCATAACAAGGTTTCTCATTTCATCACCCATAGCATTAGGTTGTTGATGGGGACAACCATTTATTTGTATTTTGAATTCCCCATTAACACAGTTCCTTTGGGTTCTGTCCATTGAATAAAACCAAAAATAAAAGTGTGAACAACACTTATCACTGATGGAAACCATATTAATCATAAAAAATTTCTTATTAGAAGTATAAATGATGACACCTAATTTTTAAACTATGATTACTTTGTATTAACATAGTTTATTCAAACCCAAAACATATTTAAATACTTCATAATGGTTCATGAAGAGATTTTTAATTACCATATAATATCCCTTGGGAGTGGAAAACCAGGTGTTCAGCATGGCCCATTGTCATGTAGCAGATTACCCAGAGTCAGGCCCAGAACATATTGTTAGTGTTTTTAATCTATGGTAAATTTGTGCTAGATCCACATCCACTTGTAATATCCAAACATGAATTTATTTCATGGAAACCAATTGTTCTATCCTTTACCAAAATTTCAAGAAATTTTCCTATACTTTTTTTATCCCTAGACTTATCCTTAGAGACATCCCTAGACATAATCTTAGAAATAACCCTAGGGATCTCACTAAGGTTTTCTAGTCCTAGTTTCCAAATGTTGACTAAACCTTTCCTTTTATACCAACTATAAAGAATCAGGCTTAACTAACATGTATATTACATCATTTAAGATGAAAATTAAAAAATACAATCCTAAGGAATAGAATAGTTTAGTCTCTTCGGAGAATTGAAAAAAATCATTTATCCTACTGAAATATCTTAATCATCTCCAATAATGATCTCTACCTTTAGTATTTCTACATAAAACCTTTCATCATAACTCGAGGAAAGGAAACATGAGAAATGGGTAAGCTTAAATTATTATTAAGGGTAAATGATGGAAATACATAATCATAACATGAATAAAAGGGTATAAAACTTGAGCATAACATTTGAATATCATAACCAACATAATAGAGATTATAAAAAATATTGAAAATTCATAATATATACATCATAAGAGAATTAAGATCATATTTAATAAAATAATATCATATTGATAAGTCATGTAATTTGTGGCATTAACATTAGTTTATATCATTCTAAACATGTATAAGTATAAACAGGTTCACTCATTAAGTTAAGGACATGAAATCAGCCCCCCATATAAACTTATGAACATGAAACCGGGTCTATGAAGATCATTTTGAATGTGTAATCCAGTTTATGCATGACCTTATAGACATGAAACCAGGTCCATGATTAACATTGTGAATAAGTAATCAAGTTCATGGAAAACATTATGAACATGTAATCAAGATCACTTATTGTAATGGCCCGGGTTTTGGGGGGTCCATTACTTTGTAAAAATCTGATTTTGGGTGTTCTGGGTAGTCTGGGAAAGTTATAAAGGCTTCTTGGTGAAGGTTTGACCCCTAACGGTAGGCCTACCGGTATCCTTAGCCTACTGGTAGTAGGCCTACCGGTAGCTCGGTCTACCTATGGCTGCAGCCTACCGGTAGCTCTCGGCTACTTGTGGCTCTTGCCTACCCCCACGGGTTTTTCCAGTCGCACCTCCTTTTTCGCAAATTGGTTTTTAAACCCTATTTTGACCCCTTTAAGCTTGTTTTAAATCCCATTAATGCACATTTATGGCATTCCAATTAAGTGTTTGATGAGGTACCCTCATGTGCATCGGTTTAATCCGACCCTAAATGAAAGGACCTTTAATGACGTGTGGGGTCGTGTGGTCAACCCACAACCCCCGCTACTTATGCGGTTTTGTGTTCCTATCTCTGTATCTCAACCGTCCCCGGCCCTATAAACCAAAGGGTTCTCCCTGGGATTCCTTTTCTTGGCCACCCTATGATCGATTTTTCTGCTCATCCTTGAGTTCCCGAGGTCACACCCCTGCAATTTGTGCATCCGTTGTCCCTCGCGCGTGAATAGAAGCTTCAATTGTTGATCAATCAAGTTGGGTTTCACCTTCGTCTATCCTTTTTGAGTATCTTGTGGGGTGGTTACGCTATGTATTCTATAGAATTAGATGAACCAAACCTTAATGAAGATAATAAATGGATTCTGTGAATTAAGGGGAAGGGTGTGACCGCTGCTCTGTTTTTATCTTTCATGATTATTGATTTCTGTTTTGGGTGGGCTTACGCCTACTGAAAATCATGGTCGTTGGAGGTCTTTATCTGTGTTCTAATAAATCCTTACTTCTTGTGTTGGTTGTGTGAAGTAAATTGGTTAATTACATATATTCGGCTAAATAAATTGAAAGCACTAAGATCAATCATTTTCTTTGATAACCCCGGTTAAGGTACAGTGGAATTGGAATCATGGAATGTGTTAAATCTTTTAAATCTAAAGATACTGGCATGGGCTTTATTTGTGTTGGTGGTAGTGGTTTGGTTGTTTTTCTTTCACGGGCCGATTTCTGGGTGATGTGGGTGGGGATGGGATCCCCTATTGTTATGGTTTCGCTGGTTTTAAAATTTGAGGTCGTGTGGTCACCTTGATTATATCACGAATTGGGGTGAAATCCTCTGTTGTTGAGAAACCATTGGCTCATGGGGTTTGGGAACATGGGGTAGTATCTTGGGGTTTTTTCTTTTGTTCCCTTACTTTGAGGGATCTCACTCGATCTCTAGTTGGTGTGTTTTTACAAGAGAACCGGGTATGAATGTTTAAATTGTTGTTGGATGTACCATTTCCTTGGCTTGTACTTATGCTTGCTAGTTTCCCAAGTAGGTGAAAAAACTTATTTTAACATTATTACAGAACATGAAAACATGGATGGAAAAATTGGGGATTTGGTCCAGGGTGATTTGTGACTTGGGCATGGGTGTTGTTCTCTTGTCTTATGGATGACTAGTAAGGACAGTGTTCTTTAGGCTGGCTGAAGAAAAACCTAGACTGGGTACGTGCTTGTTACCTATACATATACTTGTAGTTTTGTTGTTTCTTATTCACACCCCACCTAAGTTGAGCCCTTAGTACCTAACACCCCCACTCATGGGGGGGTGTTTTTTCAAACACTTCAATTAGTGGCTGGTTATTAGCTATTTTCTTCTCCCATTCTCAGATATCCCAAGTATCTTCAGGCTGGCTGTGATGGCCTGAGGTCCATTATTAGCCCAAGAATCTTCGGTCGTGGTGGTTGCGGTGGTTGGCCCAGGTGTGTGCGGGAAGGCGGTTTTCCAAGTATCTTCGTGATGAGGCCGAGGTGTCTTCGGGCATGGTAGTGATTGTTCTGGACTAGGTGTTTTCAAGCGTGGTTACGTGTGATAGTTGTGGCCTAGGTGTTTTTGGGTGGGATAGTTGTTGTGGCCCAGTTGTGTATGGGCAGGGTTTGGCAGTGGGACTGTAGTGAGGTTGTGGCCCGGCTGTGTGCGGGAAGGGTTTGGCAGTGGGATTGTGGTGAGAATGGCGGGATTGGTTCGATGCGTAGGATGTCTTTAATAACCAGTGGGAAAGTGGCAAGGGGTACCCAAACATCGATGTGCTATTACTATACATTACATGACTTGCGTTATTTGGGGAGTGTGCCTTGGTGAGGCTTGGGTGGTTAGTTTCCTTGCTTGGTGCTTTGTTATCTCTTTTCTCACAGGGCTTTAGTATGCCTCCCCACTTGTGCACGAGAGCTTTAGGTTTTTTTTCCCTACTGGGTATACTTGTATGCTCACCCTACATATATAAAAAAGTTTTCAGGTTTCCAGAAGGACTTCAGGGATCGTGTGGGACCATACTATCTCAGACCATAGGGTAGTTGTTGTTGTCATTTTCTTTCTTTTGGTACTTTGTCTTTGGAGTTCTTGTATCATTTACTTTTGAACATGCATGTGGGAATGGTTTACTTTTGGCATTACTTTTCTTTCAGTTTTGGGGTTGTGGGATTTACCATCTTATCTCCCGATCCTTTTAAAAGAAAAAGGGTAATGCCTTCAATTTAGTGTGTGATTCTATACCCTTGGTACTGGTGGCCACTCCGAGACCTGTTGAAGGCAGGTTTCAGGGGTCATTATCCATCCTTCAACTTAAAGAAGGATGGGCTTGGAAATATGCAGACCCTTTCCTCCTTTTGGTGAAGGCGAGTCATGACAGAATGGTATTAGAGCAAGGTTGAGAGAGAGGATGGAGTCTGGAGTTAGGCACAATGAGGATTGCATGGGATGGTAGGGAAATAGCAGTCGGTGACCTTGGTGGATGAATTAGCCCAGGGAAGACTGGCTAGGACACGGGATTTTGGGGACCCCCGTGATCTGATGCAAGGACTTTGGACCTACCGAACGACCAAGTGAGGCCACACTGATTGTAGGGTAGAGACCCTAGGGAAGGTACATGCATCATAATGACTTGTGTTCTCGTGTTTCTGGGATGTTTTGGGAATTTGGAATAAATAATAAGTTTAAGAAGTTTTAAGAACAATATTCTGCACTACTTGGGATTAGGCATTATTTGATTACCTTGTAGCTATGGAATCTGGAAGACGACCACGATTTGTATGGGAGATCGAGGCCCATGAGGTTGAATTGTCTAATCAGCAGAGGGCTGATCGAGAGGAGGAGGATGACCAGTGGCAGAAGACGCCTCAAGCCTTCCAGTGACAGACCCTCGAGAAGTACGAGGGAAACACCTCTGACATGAAGACGGAGGGCTGGCTGGAGGAGCTGGTGATAGCCTTTGGCTTGATCCAGGCTCCGACTGAGTACTGGGATCCTCTGGTCGTCAGCCAGATGTTGGGATCAGCGCGTCAGTGGTAGACGCTCTACCTGGGGGAGAGGAGAGAGGCTGAGGTGGCATGGGTTGATTTCGAGATGGAGTTCCAGGCGGAATTCCTCTCTTCTACGATGAAGGAAGAGAAGAGTCAGTAGTTACTCTCCCTCCAGCAGGGGAGTATGTTGGTAAGGGAGCTAGGGATCAAGTTCAAGGACCTCCTATTCTTTCCCCCGGACCTCTTTCCAGATGAGGAGTCTCGGGCGAGACATTTAGAGGCAGTTCTCCGACCCTCCCACTAGTACGATGTTACCCCCTTCACCCTGTCGACATACATGGTAGTCTAGAAGAAGGCCTAAGTGGTGGAGATGATTCATGATCTTGGAGGTGTGACATGAGAGGGGATCCAGCTGGGATCATCGAAGGGGAAGGTTTTTAGCACCATACCACTAGCATCAGGACCCTCTCGGTTCCGACTAGCTGGGAGCAGGCCGCAGCAGTTCCAGTTCCGGTCCCCTGGTCCTCGCCCTTTCCCATCGGGCCCAGGACCAAGGTGCTTCGTCTGTGGGAGCCATGGACATATTCGGAATCAGTGCCAGGACCGAGTTCAGTACGGCAGTGGCGGATAGGCTCAGCACCCGCCTCAGCAGCAGCTTCCAGCTAGTCCCTTCAAGTAGCAGCAGCAGGGGCAGCGACCTCCCCCTCCTCCGAGGGTAGACGTTGCAGGGGGGAGGCCGACCTTAGGGTTCTCCTCAGGGACCCCGAACAGGGTGTGGTCGGGGAGGCGGCCGACAGCCGAGGGGCAGAGGAGCTGCGTGTGGACAGTTTAACGCCGCAGAGGCAGTAGTTCCAGTGGGACCGGAGGTTGTCCGAGGTATGATCAGTTTGTTAGGTACCATTGCATATGCCTTGTTCGATACTAGAGCTTCTCACTCCTTTGTTGCACCCGGTCTGGCCCATTCTCTGGGCCTAGATGCCAAGAGACTTCCAATTCCCCTGGTTCTGAGCACACCAGTCGGAGGTCAGACTGACTTGTTATTTGTTTGTCAAGGATGCAAACTGATGATAGGGCCACATCAGCTAGCCAGAGATTCACTGCTGCTACAGATACAGCCATACGATGTCATTCTAGGAATCAACTGGCTGTTCTCTGTGGGTGCCGTCATCGACTACTTCTGAGGAAGGGTTGTGTTCTCAGACATGGGTGGCCGGTGTGTTACTTTCACCGGCAAGCAGAGCAGTCAGAAGGGTAGTAGGTGAGAGGAACCCCTCCTCTCCTTGTTAGCCAAGCTATCAGTAGAGTCAGTAGATGCTGAGATGGTAAAGGTACCATGAATCGTCAGTGAGTTTATGGACATATTTCTTGAAGAGGTAAAGACTTTACCCCCTCGACGTGATGTCAAGTTTGGGATAGACTTACATCCTGGTGCTCGTCTGATTTCAATGGCTCCTTACCGGATGGCACCTTCAGAGAAACAGGAGTTGCGGATTTAGATTGATGATCTAATGAAGAGGGTTTATGTTCGACCAAGTGCGTAACCGTGGGGTGCTCTAGTCTTGTTCTCAAAGAAGTAAAATGGTGGTCTCAGGTTGTGCATAGACAACAGGAGGCTGAATCAGGTAATGATCAAGAATCTCTACCCTCTTCTGATAATAGATGATCTTTTCGACCAGCTGAAAGGGGCAGGATGGTTGTTAAATATTGACCTATATTCGGGGTATCACTAGTTAAGGGTAAAGGAGGGAGACATCTAGAAGATGACCTTCAGGTGTAGATATGGGCACTTCGAGTTTGTGGTCAAGCCTTTCGGCATTACGAACGTTCTGACTGTGTTCGTGGGGCTTATGAACTCTGTCTTCCAGGAGTACCTAGATCGGTTCGTAGTTGTGTTCATCGACGACATCCTGATCTATTTAAGATCAGAGGAGGACCACGCAGAGCATCTAAGGACAGTTTTGGAGGTCCTACGGCAGCACCAGCTCTATGGGAAGTTGTCAAAATGCAAGTTATGGATGCGAGAAGTGCACTTCCTTGGGCATGTAGTGTCCGAACAGGGGGTAGCGGTGGACCCATCAAAGTTTGAGGCGGTTGTTTCTTGGGAAGCACCCAGGAATGTGGCAGAGGTTCATAGTTTCCTTGGGCTGGAAGGTTACTATCGGAGGTTCATACCCAATTTCTCCCGAGTTGCAGTCCCTTTGACAGCCTTGACCAAGAATGACTAGGTTTTCATGTGGAGTGAGCAGTGTCAGGCAACCTTCAGTTATCTGAAGGAGAAGTTGGTTAGTGCCCCATTGCTGAGACTACCAGAAGAAGGGGCAGCGTATGAGGTGTTCTATGATGCTTCAGGGCAAGGCCCCAGATGTGTGCTGATGCAGCAACAAGGAGTGATCTCTTATGGGTCTAGGTAGTTACGCCCTCATGAGTGTAATTATTCCACCCACAACCTGGAGCTTTCAGCGGTCATTTTTTCTCTAAATTTATGGTGGCATTACCTCATTGGAGAACGCTTTGTTGTCTTCACAGATCAGAAAAGCATGAGGTATATCTTCTCCCAGCAGGACCTAAACTTGCGGCAGTGAAGGTGGGTGGGGTTTTTCTAGGATTTCGACTTCGAGATTTCCTACAATTCAGGTAAGGGGAATGTAGTGGCCGATGCTTTGAGTAGTAGGTCGGAGAAGAATGTGTTCCGAGAGTTGGAAGATGCCTGGAAGACGATAGAGGAGTTGGATGCCTTGCACCTAGATACAAGGATGGATGGCGGTAGAGGTTCCCTGTATCATATGATAGTGCAGTCTTCTCTATTGCAGCGAGTGGATGAGTCCCAGTGGGGAGACCCAGAGTGCGAAGTGATATGTGACCGAGTTGACCAGAGCAATGCTCCGGAATGGTGGACGGAGGATGGTCAGAGCCGGATGCTTTTCCGAGGAAAGATGTTTGTTCCAGAGGCGATGTGTGGAAAGGTTCTCAGTGAGTTCAAAAACTCACCTCTAGTAGTGCACCCGAGAGTTTCCAAGATTTACCAGGGTCTGAAGAGAAATTTCTATTGGCCCGGAGTAAAGCGAGCAGTGGCAGAGTTTGTGGCCAGGTGCCTAGTGTGTCAGTAGGTGAAGGCTGAACACCGTGTTCTAGGTGGCCTATTCCAGCCTCTGGATGTCCCCAAGTGGAAGTGGGAGGACATCTCGATGGATTTAGTCATGAGACTACCCAAGGATCAAGTGGGATATGATTCAATTTGGGTAGTAGTGGACCGGTTGATGAAATCGGCTCACTTTATAGAGATTAAGGAGTCAAGTGCAGTGTATGCTTTGGCACGAAGGTACGTGGATGAGGTGGTGCAGTTGCATGGAGTTCCTAGGTCTATAGTCTCGGATTGGGATTCACGGTTTACCTCACGTGTCTGGAGAGGATTTCAGCATGCTTTTGGAACCCAGATACATCTTAGCAATACTTTCCATCCCCAGACAGATGGACAAACAGAGCGCAACATCCAGACCTTGGCGGATATGCTGCAGGCATGTGTTCTGGACTCAGGAGGATCATGGGTGCGACACTTGCCTATGGTAGAGTTTTCCTACAATAATAGCTATCACTCTACCATCGGTATGGCATCGTTTTAATCCTTTTACGAAAGGCCATGTCGCTCGCCTGTGTGTTGGACCGAAGTTGGAGAGACAGGCAGGCTTTTCCCGGAGGTGGTGCAGAGCACGACAGAGAAAGTCTAGCTCATACGGGAAAGGATAAAGGCATCTCAAGACTGACAGAAGTCATTTGCTGATACCCGGAGAAGGCCCTTAAAGTTTTAGTTTGGAGACCATATGTTCTTGAATGTCTCTCCTTGGAGTGGACAACGGAGGTTTGGCAAGGGGAGTAAGCTTTCTCGCAGGTTCATCGGACCATTCGAAGTGTTGCGGCGGGTCGGCAAAGTGGCTTATCAGCTAGTGTTACAACTGTCACCACTGAGGATACATGATATCTTCCATGTGTCCCACCTCCGTCGGTATCTGCACGACGATTCACACATCCTCGACTGGGGAGAGCTAGACATCGAGGACAATGTGACCTTTGTGGAAAGACCAGTGATGATCAAGGATCGTGAGGAGAAGGTGCTTCGTGGGTGAACCATTCCCTTGGTACGTGTGTTATGGAGACATGGTGGGATTGAGGAGAGTATGTGGGAGAGGGAATCACAGATTCATGCCCAGTACCCTGAAATATTTTGAGTTTTGTACTGTTCTATTTATACTTTTTGTGGTGGAGGTTTTTACCAAGTTGGCTATGAAATACGTGGTTTTCCTTCCATTTAATGTGTGTGACAACTCTTGGCTATGGGTAGGGGAGGACCTTACCCCTAATCAAGATGCATTAAGGGTGATGCGATTAAACCCGTGCGGAAGAGTCAGTTCCGCCCAAAGCGGATAGTATCATGACATGGGGAAGAGACTCCCAAACCCTCATGACTGGGCAGTTTGACATGGTATGTTTCTTGGTTCTTAAGAGAAAGGTGTTTTTAGTTAACAATGGGCTTCGCTCCTGAGAGGTATCTTTCATGGTGGTTGTTCGGACCCTTTATTTCTTTCAGGTTGTTTTGATTTTCGAGGGTGAGAATAGTTTGAGAGGTATCTGATGTAATGGCATGGTTCTTTGGGGGTCTATTACTTTGTAAAAATCTGATGTTGGGTGTTCTGGGTAGTATGGAAAAGTTGTCAAGGCTTCTCGGTGAAGTTTTGACCCCTAACGGTAGGCCTACCGGTAGCCTTAGCCTACTGGTTGCAGGCCTACCGGTAGCTCGGTCTACCGGTGACTGCAGCCAACCGATAGCTCTTAGCTACCAGTCGCTACATCCTACTGGTAGCTCTCGGCTATGGGTGGCTCTTGCCTACCCCCACGGGTTTTTCCAGTCGCTCCTCCTTTTTCGCAAATTGGGTTTTAAACCCTATTTTGACCCATTTATGCTTGTTTTAAAGCACATTAACACCCATTAATGTAATGTAAATTAAGTGTTTGATGAAGAACCCTCGTGTGGGTCGGTTTAAACCGACCCTAAATGCGAGGACCTTTAATGAAGTGTGGGGCCACGTGGTCAACCCACGACCCCCGCTCTCTACGCGGTTTCACATTCCTATCTCTGTATCTCAACTGACCCCACCCCTATAAACCAAAGGGTTCCCCCTGGGTTTACTTTTATTGGCCACCCTGCGATCGAATCGTCTGCTCGTCCTTTAGTTCCCAAGGTCACACCCCTGCAATTTGCGCATCCGCTATCCCTCTCGCATGAATAGAAGCTTCGATCGCTGATCAATCAAGTAGTTTTTCACCTTCATCTCTCCTTTTTGTGTATCTTGCGGGGTGGGTACGCTATTGATTCTGTAGAATAAGATGAACCAAACCATAATAAAGATAATAAATGGATTCTAAGAATGAAGGGTAAGGGTGTGACCGCTGCTCTGTTTTTATCATTCATGATTAATGATTTCTATTTTATGAAGCCTTACACCTACTGAAAATCATGGTCATTGGTGGTCTTTCTCTGTGCGATAATAAACCCTTACTTCTTTTGTTGGTTGTGTGATGGAAATTGGTTAATTACGTATGTTCGGCTAAATAAATTGAAACCACTAAGATCAATCCTTTTCTGTGATAACCCTAGTTAAGGTACCGTGGAATTGGAATCATGGAGTGTGTTAAATCATTTAAAGTTGAAGATACCAGCATGGACCTCCTTTGTGTTGGTGGTAGTGGTTTGCTTGTTTTTCTTTCACAGGCCAATTGTTGGGTGATGTGCGTGGGGATGGGATCCCCTGTTGTTATGGTTTCGCTGGTTGTAAAATTTGAGGTCGTGTGGTCACCTCGATTATATCATGAATTGGGGTGAAATCCTCTGTTGTTGAGAAACCTTTGGCTCATGGGGTTTTGGGAACATGGGGTAGTATCTTGGGCTTTTTTCTTTTGTTCCAGTACTTTGAAGGATCTCACTCGATCTCTAGATGGTGTGTTTTTACAAGAGAATCGGGTATGAAGGTTTAAATTGTTGTTGGATGTACCATTTTCTTGGCTTGTGCTTATGCTTTCTAGTTTCCCAAGTAGGTGGAGAAACCGATTTAAACATTATTACAGAACCTAAAAACAAGGATGGAACAAATGGAGATTTGGTTCGGTGTGAGTTGTTACTTGGGCATGGGTGTTGTTCTCTTTTCTTATGGATGACTACTAAGGACAGTGTTCTTTAGGCTGCCTGAAGAAAAACCTAGATTGGGTGAGTGCTTATTACCTGTACATATACTTGTAGTTTTTGTGTTTCTTATTCGTGCCCCACCCAAGTTGATCACTTAGTGCCGAACACCCCCATTCATGGGGGAGGGTGTTTTTTCCAACACTTCAATTAGTGGCTGGTTATTAGCTCCTTTATGCCCCCTTTCCCGGATATCCCAAGTATCTTCGGGTAGGCTGTGATTTCCTGAGGTCCATTATTATCCCAAAAATCATGGGGCGGGGTGGTTGCGGTGGTTGGACTAGGTGTGTGTGTGCAGGTGGTTTCCCAAGTATCTTCGGGATGAGGCAGAGGTGTCTTCGGGCGTGGTAGTGGTTGTTCTGGCCTAAGTGTTTGCAGGAGTGGTTACGTGTGACAGTTGTGGTCCAGGTGTTTGTGAGGGGGATAGTGGTTGTGGACCAGGTGTGTGCAGGCATGGTTTGGAAGTGGGACTGCGGTGATAATGGAGGGATTGGTTCGATTCAAAGAATGTCTTCAATAACCAGTGGGAAAGTGGCACGGGGTACCCAAACATCGATGTGCTATTACTATACATTACTTGACTTGCGTGATTTGGGGAGTGTGCCTTGGTGAGGCTTGGGTGGTTAGATTCCTTGGTAGGTGCTTGGTTATATCTTTTCTCAAAAGGCTTTAGTATTCCTCCCCACTTGTGCACGAGATATTTAGGTTTTTTTTTCTACTGAGTATATTTGTATGCTCACCCTACATATGTAAAACTGTTTTCAGGTTTCCAGGAGGACATCAGGGATCCTGTGGGACGGTACTAGCTTGGGCCTTAGGGCAGTTTTTGTTGTCATTTTCTTTCTTTTGGTACTTTATCTTTGGAGTTCTTGTATCATTTACTTTTGAACATGCATGTGGGAAAAGTTTAATTTTGGCTTTACTTTTCTTTCAGTTTTGGTGTTGTGGGATTTACCATCTTATCTCCCAGTCCTATTAAAAGAAGAAGGGTAATGCCTTCCATTTAGTGTCTGATTCTATAGCCTTGGCACTGGTCGCCACTCCGTGACCTATTGAAGGTGGGTTTCGGGGGTCATTATCTCTCCTTCAACATAAATAAGGAAGGGCCTGGCAATCTGCAGACCCTTCCCTCCTTTTGGTGAAGGCGGGTTCTGACACTTATAAACTTAGGGACATGAAACATGGTCCATTCATAACGTTGTGAACACATAATAAGGTCCACTCATGCATTGTGAACTTGTAATAAGGTTCACGCATAAACTTATGGACATGAAACCAAGTCCATGCATAATATTGTGAACGCGTAATAAGATTCACTCATAACATTGTGAACATGTAATCAGGTTCATGCATAAACTTCTGGACATGCAACCAAGTCCATGAATAACATTGTGAATATCTAATGAGGTTCACACAGAACATTTTAAATAGGAAATCAGGCTCACACATAACATACATACTCATGAGTCATCCATCATTACCCAATACATTAGAGAGAGATATAGATCCAAACCAATACATAACAAAATAAAAAAAATACAATTTCCACAAGATTATAAACAATAATAATATCATAACCTATTAAATGGGATAGGAATCATGAACATTCTATCATATCATTGCCGATAAAAAATAGGTAGATCTCATAATCACCACCCATGAAAAGAAGCGAGTTTCAAAAGAATATAATCTGTGAATGATAAATGGGTTCCATAAAAATAAATCCATAAAAACATTAACCATTAAAATAAATAATAGGAATGGAATCATTGAATCATTTCCCTAGAAATGTGTGATTATCATAAATAGATGACATCTTAGATGGTAAATAATTTGGAAAGATATTTTAAAAAAACTTCTTGAGGAAAATATCATTTATTATTTGAAAAAAATAATTGTTTAAATATAAAACATTTAAAAAACATTTCATTTAAAATAAACATGAAAATTTATAAATAAATCTATTAAATAATTTTGGAAACCTTTTTCTTTGAAGACGTATAAACAATTCCTAAAAACATTTAGAAATATTCATTGATTTAAAATATTCTTAAAAACCATTCTCTTTGAAAATAGCATTGAAATATTTTAAAGGAATCTTTGAAACCCCATAATGTATTTTTAATATCTATTTTCCATGGAAGCATTTTTTAAAACATGATTTTTAAAATAATAAATATTTCCAAACGAATGGAAAAATAAATTCATATTTTCCATCAAACATTTTATTAGCTATCCTAATTAGAAAATAGTGGAAAAATAGAACTAATAAATAAATATATCATAGGTAACAATAGGAAAATATAACTCATGGGTGTTCTTGAGATATGGATCATGATATTCCATCAATTGAATCATAATCATAAACAATATCAATAAATGACGAGATTGTTTCAATAGAATATTACCACACGGTAACTTACAATCATACTCCCCATGAAAGAAAATGAAATTTCATAAAGATTATAGTATCATCAAAACAATAAGATTCATTATATACCATTTCAAAGGTCATTTAATATACCGAAAAATAAAATTGAGTGGTTAATAGGGCATGTATCTCACGATAATGAAAGGTGGGATGAAATTCTCTTACCTTGTGTCTTAACTTTCATTATACTAATTAAAACCTCATGTATGATATGTATAATTTTATTTTAAATATATCAAAGAAACATATTAATATATATATATAGTATCATATATGATTACCTTAAGGCTTTATATTACCTATTTATCATTAACTCCATGTTTTAGGTGATAAACACTTTGTTAATCGTACATGATTTGACTTGTTATTCATAATATTAATACTTAGATAATGATTTATTTATTTATAAGAAGTAATACATGATATAAATATATCATATATTAAGTATATATTTATTTATAATAGTCTTTAATGATAAAATAAATATATTGTTCATGGAGATGGTATATGTACATATGCATGAATGTTATTTCCATTTTCTTATCATTCTAAAAGAAAGTATGTAAATGAAATTTATGTAAATAAATATAAAAAATATAATGTAATTTATGTAGAATTAATATGTAATTTATATCTTATATGTTTACTAAAAAATCTTTAACACTATCCATGTATGGTGTGAATGAATCACATCATTTTGAGGAGACGGTAGTCCACATATCCACAAACGAAGTTATCATATATACAAAAAATAGAAAGACAGAAGGTATGTTTTATTTACTAATTAAATAATCATAATTACATATTAAATATCATATATATTGTGTAAAAATATAGTTTCCATTATAATGGCCCTCATTATAGGTTGTAAAGGAAAAAAATGAACAATCATTGTTTTGTGAGGCGGTAGTTCGCCATACACGTAAACAGTATCCTTGTTACCCATTAGCTTCTTTTGGATTCTGCAAAAAGGATTCCTTGTGTTGATTTATACCCAAGTGGAGGCTTCTAATAGGAGGTTATGGACTTTGGAAATTATATTGGGAAGATATTTTCCAACACTATGTATTTTGAGAGGTTTCATGAATAGGGATAGGTGGTGGCCTTTTATAGGGAAGGGAAATGATACATTTGGCATTTTTTAAAGCAAGTTAGGTGTAAAAATATTTTTTCCTATAAAAATTCATAAAAAACTCAATAATGGATGATTAATGGCCATATAATGTCTAGAAAATGAGTTTTGGACATGTTTCTAAGTAATTATGTGTCTTAAATTTCAGGTTTATTACTTTGTTAACCTATTTTTTCTCTTAATTGTTGTAATTAATTTTATTCACATTTACTAATATTTTATGTCAAAAACTAAGTTGAAATTATTATAAATTATAAATTGTGATGATTAAAAATATGGAATCTATTTTAATAAATTATAATCACATAAGTGGGAGAAAATTATTTAAAAATAATCTCACTAACAAGACGACATTGCGGGTTTTAAAAGTTAAATTGTCCAAAAGTTTACAATGTTTTTATACGCAATTTCAAAGTGAAATTGATTCCAATGACCTAAATTGGATTAATATATAAATTTTTTATCTAAATATAATTTTAAAAAATTAAAATATAATTTAACCTTATAAATAAATTATACAAAATGGAATTTTTGAATTAAAATCCTGTATTTTTAACTATTCATCAAAAATGAAGTTTCTCATTACAATTTCAAACATTTACAATAAGATAATGTATTCATTCAACAATAAAAAATAATTTTCTTTTTACAAATTCAATTTCCAAATGTGTCTGAAGTTAATTTTATTAGTTTTCATAGAAGGACATTAAAAGAGTTCATTTGAGAAAATAGTATTTTTAAACTTATAAGGACTTTACAGAAATTATGTCTTTAATTATCAATATGTTTTATTTATATAAAATAATTATAAAAATTATTTGAAAAGTAGTTATTACTATTTAAATTAATATGTTTAAGTACTAGATTATATTATCTCATTTAAATAATTGTTGCAATAAATAATCTTTTTTAGATAATCAGTGTTGTGTGTAATGTACACCAAGTCAGTGTTGCGTGTAACAAACGCCAAGTTGAAATTATGTGTAATTTATGGCAGGTTGGTGTTACATGTAACACAATACAAGTGGTTGTTGTGTACTAAATTCCATATTGGTGTCATGTGAAAGGAATGTTTGACTTATTTCAACACAATATATCGATAAAAATTAATTTATTCAAATAATGTTTGTCCACAAAATCTCAGGGTGTTACACATTATTTCTACACATTCCAAACATATCCAAAGTAAGCACGACAGAGATCCTAAAACCAAAATTGATCCATCAAAGCTATGCGCACACCAAAAAACACACTAATCAAGGACTTGTGTTCCAAAAAGATCACAACCAATAGAACTCCAAGAGAACAAGCCCATAATGTTTTCACAACAATGAGGAACTTACAAAAATCAAGGAGAACATAAAAAAAGAACTAAAACTAAAATATCTATGAGGTTCCCCACACTCCTAGGAATTCCTGACTGTGTATAAGCTTCACTTTGGGACTTATGGTTGGAGCCCTGATATTTGAAGGATCCACTACCTTATAGCCAGAAGCTGACATCCACCAGCTGAGACTCCATCTGACGTTGCTTCTAGACTAAATTCTCCAGGTGACCCAAATGGACACATTGATGGAAATAGTTTTAAGGATTATGACAATATGACTTAAATAACCCAAACCAACCACACTTAATGTAAACAAGAGAGCGACCCAACTAATGAAAAGATGAAACAAACAAGAATAATTGTTTGAAACAAGTTCCTCTGGTTCACGCTCCTCACTGGATGGGGAACCTTTTCAAACACGAAAAGGAACCATTCCTTGTCCATGGATGAAAACACCACACAAGAGGATCTTTGAACTGATTCAACATTGCTACATTCAGAGAAAAAGGAACCAACTCCTTGAAATGCTCAACTTAGGCCTTCACTATCCATTATCCTTGCTGAACACTCTCGATATCTACCACTTTCCTTGCCTTCATGTCCTCAGGTATAAACCATCATAAAAAATTGGTCTTAAACACATCCCAAGACATCCCATAAATACAAAAAACTATAATTTAATGATTTTTTATTGATGTTTTTAAGGATCTGTCACTAATTTAATGATGTTTTTAATAAATTTCACCAATTTTGTGACATTTATAAAGAAACATTGAAAATTTAGGAATTATATTCAGGGGACATGATAATTTAGTGACGCTTTTCTAGAAATATCGTTAATTTAGAAATGTTTTTCATGAAACGTCACTAATTTAGCGATGTTTTCTATGAAATGTCACTAATTTCTCAATGCTTTTCATGAATCGTTTATAATTTAGAGATTTTTTTTAGGAAACGTCTCTAATTTAGAGATACTTTTCACAAAACATGAATATTTATGGATGCTTTTAACAAAATGTTGCTAAATATAGATATATTTATATATCTCATCTTCCCACATCGATGTAAATATATATTTATACATATATATATATATTAATATATATATAAACACATACATATATATATAAGCACACAAAGACACACATATATATAAATTTATAAATATATTTATATACATATATATTTTTAATTTAGTCATGTTTTAAACAAATCATGGTTATTTTAGTGTCATTTTTACCATTGTTTTAAAACATGGCTAATTATATATATATATATATTATTATATTTATGTGTACATGCACATATATATTTACACAGACACACTCATGTATATAAACATATACATACATATACATATACATATATATATATAAACATATATATATATATATAATATAACCATATATGTAATAATATAAACATATTATATATGTGAAATATAAACATATTATATATATGAAATATAAACATATAGTATACATAAAATATAAACATATGATATATATGAACATATAAACATATATATATATATTATAAAATATAAACAAATAGATATATAAAATATATATGCATAATATAATCATATATATATAATATAAAATAAAAACTCATATGTAAAATATAAACAAATATATATAATATAAACTTATATATATACACACATAAAATAAAAATTATTACCATATATATTAATATATTTAAATTAATATATAATATTATTTATATATATATATATATATTATATACATTAATTTTATAAATACTTTAAAATATAAATATATATATATATAGAATATAGACATATAGATATATAGACACACACAGATACATATATATCATATAATCATATATATATGTGTGTGTGTGTGTGTGTGTGTGTCATATAAACATATTTGTAAAACATAAACATATATATATAATATAAACATATACATATATGTGTGTGTGTGTGTGTGTTAATATATAAAAATATATATTTAATATAATAATTATTTAAATGGTTTAAAATATAAACATATATATATTAATATAAACATATATATATTAATATAAACATATACATATATATATATTAATATAGACTTATATGTATATTAATATATAATATTATATATATATAACATATTAATTTTTTAAGTATTTTAATATATAAAATATATATATAAATATAATACATTAATATATAATATATATATATATATAATATAAATATGATACATTAATTCAAGTATATTAATATATAAAATTATATATAACACACATTTATGTATAATAAATTACCAAAAAAATCTGTCAGATGCAAATTCATCTGATCTTTTATTTTATATATATATATATAGAATACATTAATTATATATAACATATATATAATACATTAATATATAACACATTTATATATAATACGTTAATTATACATAGAATATATATAATACATTGATATATGTATATTAATATAGCATATATATAATAAATTAATACATTAACATTTATATATATTACATTAATTATTTAAAATATATATATATATATTACATTAATATATAATACATTAATTTTATATATATAACACATATATATATATATTAATATATGTATATTAATATATAAAAATCTATATATAATACATTAATTTCTTAATGTAGTTTACTTCAGTTATATATATAATTATAATCTTATATAATCTTTTATTCAAAAAAATAAATAAGTGAGTTGGTGAGAGACCTTGTGCATATGTTGAAAGGTTATGGGTTTTAACCCATGCAGAACTATATTTTGTATATGGAGGGGACAAACAGAGAACGTGGGAATGGGAGGGTAGGGTTACTAGGTGGTGATTGGGGGAAAGGGAGGGGGCATTGGGGCATGGAAGCGAGTGGGATAATAGGAGGGGCGTTGGGGTTTGGGTGGGGTGCAAGAGTGGAAAGAGAGTGGGAGTGTATTGGGTGTAGGTGGGGAACTGTAGGGGGTGTATGGGGTATAGGGGAGGGGAACAGGAGGGTGGGGCATGGGTAGGGGTAGAGTAAAAAATCAAAAAATAAAAAATCCAAATAAAAAAATTTATCCATAAATAAAAATTGTAAATTTTAGTAAAAATTAACGATGTTTTTTTTAAATGTGGGTAAATGAAAATACTTTAGCAAAGTCTGCAGCAAAAATCTTCAAATGGGGTGTTTCTAATTTAGTAATGTTTAAAAATGTCAGCTAATGAAAATAATATAGAAACATTTACAAAAAAATCAGTAAATGAGTTATCGCTAATTTTTCGATGTTTACAAATGTCGCTAAATTAGCAAAAATTATTTTCCAACATTTCTCAAAAATATCATTAAATGAGGTGTCTCTAAATAGTGGTGTTTATAAACATTATGAAAATAATGGCGTTTATAAGAGTTTAAAATTTGAGATATTTTTAAGTGTCTCCAATTATCAACATTTATTAATGTCCCTAATTTAATGTCTCCTCATTTAGCGACATTTTTTAGAAATGTTGGTAAATAAATAAGCGACATTTATAAACATTGATAATTTTTTACATTTTGTAGTACATATTTAAACAACACTAGTATTATCACCTTCTACCAATAAAAATTCGGACCATCAGATGAACCAAAAATAGCACGGACTCTCACAGCTTTGGGAGTTCCCAACAACCTGAAAACACCAATAAATTCATCAAGAAGTTATGCAGCCTGCAATAGATCCCTATCACCATGGAAGATGGGAAAATCTGAGAATATTTCAATCCCACCATTCTTCTAGGAGTCTGGGTAGAACTAACAATGAGAATAGAATTATTGGAAACCTCTGGGACTATTCTGGGTGGCATACTAAAATCAATTGGCATGAAGTCGAATCAAAATACATTATAAACCAAAATTCCACAATTCAATCACAAACCAAAATACAAACAGAAATAACCATTTAAAGAATAATTATAAATTTCAAAACCAAGAATCCATGAAAAGGGATGCCAATCAAGAAAATAAAACACTAAACAACTGCTCACACACTTTTCAAAACATTAAAATCACCCTTAAAACCATCTTTCATCAAGAAAAAACAACTTAAATACCCACTATTATAGTTCCCCGAAATCTCACATATGTATACATCCTTGTTCTATCTCAATAACCCATCCACACATACCACCACTTATCCTATTTTTATTTTCATACATCTATATATGTGATCATTCTTAGAAATACCAAGGGTCAATTCAAAACATTACTCATTTACAAAATAGTTCATTCAACTTAAAGCTAAAATTCCCAAAAAATTGATGTTTCCCCTTATCAATAAAGAAACACATTTCCAAATTCATAGGTAACATTCATTTCACATTCTAAAAAGTGTTTTCAAAATCTCAAAAAATATCGAAAACACCTTCCATTTTTCTATTTGAAACCACACATTCTCTTCAAAGAAATCCATTTCTAGAAATTATTTCCATTTCAAAAAGCATTTTTCCACTCCAAAAAAACACTTTCCATTTTGAAAAACCATTTTTCCTATAAAATAATTTCATTTTTGAAATCCTCTCATTCCAATCAAAACTAATCCAAAACATAACTCACACCAACACATCAGGAATTAGGAACTAGTGTTTATGCCTAACACTTCAACAAGGCTTAGCACACCAATATCCGAGTGATAATCAACCACATGATATATCTTGAATAGTTAACTCAGGATACACATGGGTCACTACTCAATGCAAGCTCTTCATGTAACACTGACTCACTCCCATTGTCAGCCCTTATCCACACCGAACGAACAAAAGAAAAACTCAAATCCCAGAAAAACCCCGGTTACTCAAGGCTCAATACAGGTAAGGGTTTATAACATCCTTACCATAACTACTTCTCGATTCCCAACAGTCCTAATCTCTACGATGTGTGACACCCAAAAAAATAAGGTCCTACTCTGATACCATTTTTTCATGAACTAACCTGGGTCGACCCTAAACTAGTTACATGTGCTAGTCCACAATAAGTACTGAGAGGCATTCATGATCCCCACTAGCTACACACTAGTTTCATTCATCAAAATAAAGAAACTGGTAATTATTTGAATCATAAACTAAATGAATATGAAAAAAATATAAACTAAGAAGGAAAAAATAAACACACATTGAGAAAATGAAATAAAACTATGTGTACTTAAATTTGACCCTGAAGATCACCACCGACCACTAAACCAATGTTTCCCCTAGTAACCTAATCCAACATATAAGTATTACCATGATCTAAGAACAAAAAATGAAACTATAGGCCTGAGAATTAAAATTTCGTAGGCGTTCAGGAATAAACTATTCCATATTCCTTACCTTTAAAAAGAAAACCAAGTCATTCTAGTTTGAAAATATAACCATATAAAAATGGTTTTATGTTCTTTTCAAATTAAAATCAAAATCTTCTATTTCTAAATAAAAATCATTTTATTTCAATCACATTTCCAAAAAAAATTCCATGAATGCATATAAATTTTAAAATTAAAGCAAATCTGTTTAGATTAAAACATTGTTTTCATAAAAGAGTGAAAAAAAATCATGAATCAACTCAAATTAAAATAACATCATAGGTATTATGTAACAAGAAATAACCATGGGAGATACCTATAGGTAACTAGTACAATGGTACCCTAGAAACCTCATACCTCAGTGATCAAAATATTACAACTCAACTACTAATAATATTCATGTGCATGAGCCACTAGAGAGGATCTCATCCAATGTTCTAGGGGTCTCCAATAATATCACATGTTTATTTAGTTTTTGAAATCGTCAATCCTGCTATATGAATATGGTCCCCTCCACTATCATGTCAACTAGATTACTTTTTCTAATTCTCCCAAATTGGTACCCAGGCTCCCATGAGTTCAATTTCCTTTCAAAACATACAAAAAAAATAAAATTTCCCACTTTTTAAAATCACACACGAACCTGTTTTAATTCAACTCAAATTTCACATATATTGTACACAAACAATATATCTTTTGAAATACCCATTACATACTCAAAACCAGGTGAGAAACCACATTTAAATAATTTTCATTTTGGACTAATTGAGCATTATATATACATTATGTTTTCTAAAACATGACTGTGATTATATTTCAACACGAAAAACCAAGATGATAAGCATAGATAAACTATATAAAACAATGAAGAACCATTTATAACAACCAAAACAATATTTAATAACATATAAATGCTACATAAATATAAAACTTATTTTTAAAACAATAAATCAATTTTTAAATTCAAATTAAATGGTTAGGGATGGGGAACTTACCTCAAACAAGCCACGTTTTGATGATGATCATTTGAATCGACCCTTTGTTCTTACACGCACATGCATTTATACATATATATATATACATAATACTCGTATATGCATTTTAAATATTACCCTCTCCATATGGGAATATATATATATATATATACTCATTACTCATGCATTTTCATATAAGCTTTCTCGATTCCCACATATCGAAACCACAACAAAGAGACGCAGCGCACTCTAGAAAAATTATCATCAACTCTAAAACCACAAAACCATTAATTTAAAATTACGCCAAAGAAAAGTAACTATTGAAACTAACTTTAAATTGATGTAAATTGGGACGTAATGGTCGTAATTTCTTCTCCGTTAGTGGGAGACACCAAAACACACCTAAGGGACACCTGAAAGACCCATCACAAACCCTATTGAGAAGAGAATCATCAGATATTGAATCACTCAGAAGCCTAGTGTTTTTCCAAAATGTCTACACCACTCAGGAGAGAAATAAAAAATAAAAATAATAAATATGAGGAGAGAAAGGAATCACTGGAGATATCTTCACCCAAATCGGAAGGAGGAGTGCTCGCTGGAGGGAGGGAGGTGGAATTTTGGAAGACTTTGACTGAGGGGGTCATGAAAGTAGGGAGAGGGAAGGGGTGAGGGGTTTGTCACATGGAGAGGGGGAGTAAAGGGGGAACCCCCTTTTTTAGGGTTTAATTAAAAACTAAACTAAATAATAATAATTTTAATATTAAAAATAACAATCATCATCCTCATATTCATAATCATCATAATAATAATAATATCATTATTATTATTATTAGAAAAATTCCTTAAATTCTATTAAATTTTTCCTATTTTATATTCTTTTAATTATTTTTTGGACACTGGAAAGACTGAATTATTTCGTTGCACGGTCTTCAATACCATCCACCAACCGTTCGCACCATACTGAAGAGAAGGGGCACTATAATGAACTAATAACACATTAGGAGAATTCATGTGCCAACCAAGAAACTCAAATATTTTATTTGACAGATCTATTTCGCATGCTTATCGCATGGTTTAACATATTATGAGAAAGTTGTGCACCATACCACTGACTAACCTGGGCACATTGCACGACCACTTCGTGGTCACTACTAATCATGTGGTATAGTCTTGAAATAGCTAAAAAGCTTCCAAAAATTTAAAATTTGACCCACCAATTATCGAAACTCAAAAGAGAGGTAGAGAAGTAATTTTTTAATTAAAATAAATTAAATTCCGATGTAGGGGTGTGATAGCCCAACACATCTTTGTTGAAATTTTACTTCCCTTATGAGTTTGGATTGACAAATACCTTATTAAATATAAAGGGAAATGTCTAATATTGTTGGAAAACTGAGTATATATAAAAGAGTGTGATGATCCAGAATCAAGTAAAGCGTTGTCAAAATTTAAAGATAAAATTAATGTACCTTCCACCATATCATTGGGTAGTTCTACCTCATCTTTAGTTGTTGCATGAGCTTGGTCATATCCTCGTGGCCAATTTTATAGTATATTACCCTTAAATTTGGGAAATTAATTTGAATAATGACCCATTTCATTATGTTTGAATCACTAATTATCACTTCTTTATTTCTTCCCCTTTCATTAATGAGATATATGACCCTTTTCTCCGCAATTATAACACACTCATCTTCCATTTAGGAATTTCCCTAGTTTTTTATTGCCACATTTTTCATAAGATTTAAATTTATTTATCCTATTATTATTATTTATTATTTTACCTTTCTCATGGTTCCCAGACAACCTCTTATTCTCTTTATTTACCTTGAAGATATATGATATAGTGAATTCTTTCTCCTTTTTGGTGAAACATAACACTATTTTATCGAATTATGAAAGATTTTGAGAAGCTAATACCCTTAATAGACTTGGATTAAGTCCTTAAAAGAAATGATTATTCTTAAACTCTAGATTACTTATATAATATGTAGCATACCTGGATAGTATTGTAAAAGTATCCCCATTTTCTAAAACAGATTCTTCCTTCTTTTTCATTAAGATAATAAATTTTCTCTTGATCTTATATCATTGTACATGAGGGAAATATTTTTCTAATAATGTTTTTTTAAAATCTCTAAATTCCATGTGTTCTATTTCATATTCATCCCTAGTATTCTAGATCAATGACAACCATTGATGAACATCTCCCTTGAAACAATATACTTTTAGTACTATCTTTTCATTTTCATCACATCCTAATAGTGGAAATATGTTTTCATGGGACATAATTCATTTCTCATCTACCAATGGACTAGTATTCCCACTAAATGATGGGGGCTTCTGAAATATGAAACAATCCAACATAGGTGTTGCATTGTTATTTTCCATATCTTGAGTAAGATGACCCAATATGTTCATTATCTGCTCAGATCTAACTCCAACTGTGATGGATTTCTCGGTTGGTCAATCCATACATTGTTCATAGGTATTGATTCTCGTCCTTCCATTAGGCACTGTCACTGAATAATGAAACACCCTATATTATCCCATAATCATTATTATTATTGAGTCTCAAAATAAAAATTCATCTTTTGGTAATTTTTTTTAAATACTATAAGGAATTATCATAGTTCTCAAGTTGGTTATGTTTATTTTAAAATCTAGTTCCCAATATTTCTACTAAACTTCCTTTAATACTAATAGTAACAAACTCGAATCTAGTAACCTAGAGTGAGTGTTTACATATTTAAATTGGTATTAAATGGAAAGAATCACATCCCTATGGACCAAATAATTTATTATTTTTTGAGAAAAATATGCATACATGGTACTCTAATTATATTCATAATTAAATATTGAACATAGAAATGGAAATTAATTCGCTTTTTTGAGTTCATTCTAACATTTCATCTTCAGATACTGGGGGAAAGAACAAAATAAAAGGGTGAAATCTAATGCTCATTTAGAGTTAAATATAGTATAATCTATCTTGAAATCATTAATTCATAGTCAATATGTAAATGTATAATAATTAAACAAAATTCAATTTAATTAAATAAATTTTTCCAAATCAAAATCCATACAAAATATCTTAGTGAAAATATGATGGATAAAAATAAGTGAAATATTAATGAATTAAATGTTCAATTATTGGATTTCATGTATCCTAAGCACATAATACATTTACCATCAAGACATTTCACAAGATGTTTTAATCATTATGAGTATAAACCAATTTTATTTGGTCATCTTTGTCATCTTGTGAGACTACCAATGAATCGAGGTGGTTTTATATATATATTACCAAACCATTCTTTCATTTACAAATAATTCCTCACATATATATATAATAAATTCCATTCATTAATCAATACGCCTTATCAACAAGTAATTTATTGAGTAAATATACAGATTAAATATTATCTCTACAGCAATTCAAATAACGTTCAATATAGACATTGTATGTAAAAATGGTATATGGATTGGGAAAAATAAAATGAATCAATTATGATTATCAACTATAAATTCACATAAAACAAGTTTACATACAACATAAGATTTTCAAACTTTATTTCTCATATAATCATAGCATGACATAATCAATGTTGTATAAGTTGAACACAAATAGTGGAATTTGGGTAATGAAATCCCTTACCACATATAATCAGTAGAATCATTTAACCCCTAAAAGTAATAATTATCAAAAAAAATTAATACCATGAAAATAGTTATATTTATGATATTATATATCAAAGGTTGGTATATTCACCACACATAATAAATATGTGGTGAATAAGGCATTTATATCACAAGAGTAAAAGTGAGATGAGAAACCTGTACCTCACACTTCCTTTTGGTTGTACATGATTAACATCCTATATAATGATTTAGATAATGTCATTAATTTTTTATAGAACCATTTTAATATTTATCATATCATATATGATCTTATAATATCGTTTTATCACCTTCTTCTTAAAAATATTTCATTATTACCCTTATTTTGGGTGTTAACTACTTCAGTTGCTTACGCATATTTTGTTGTGTAAGTCCAGGTTCTTGTGTATAGGATATTGTTATGTATTCTAAAATTTTACATTCATGTTATAAATATCGTATTTAATAATTAAATATATATTTATAATCATTCATGAAATTTTAACATGGAAAATGAATCACATCGCATCGTGGAGACGGAAGGTCGTATGTACACATGAGAGAAAATATCCTTCCATTAATGCTAAAAGGGTAAGTAATTGGAAGGTATATTAATTATAAAAAAATATATCATTTTATAAGTACCATATATATTCATTATGTCTATCATTATACTCACCTAAGTTGAGTGGGGATGAAAAAAAATCACACCATGGGGTGGAGACGGTAAGCCATATATATGCATGTGTAATGCTTTCATTTGTTATAGGGTAGATAAATCCTATAATATTGATGTAACATAATAATAAAAAATATGATAATATATATTATAATTAATTTATTACTTTATCATGGAAAAAAGTCATGAATAAGAAGTAGAAGAAGAATTCTTTTTTGGAAAGTGGGTAAAGACGGTTACCTCTTCTAAGAAGGAGATCCTTTATAACTTCTATTAATAGACATAGGGTTTATATTTTTGAAATATCATGACCTAAAAAATGTATAAGGATGTTAGGGAGATAAATTTTCAGCATTTGGTCAATCTATAAGGCTCAATGTGGTGTAAATAAGTGAGTTAGGAGGTTTGATTTTATAATTGAGGTGAGGGACACTTTTTCAAACTCTCAAAATATTAAATTAATATAAAATAATTTTAAATTAAAAATAGTTCCAAAGTGATTTATTTAAAATATAATATTATTATGGGTCTAAATAATCTCAAAAAAAAAATTAGATAAGTTTTGGTCACATTATTACCCTTATCTTTTGGCTTCAGCCATTATTTATTCCTTTTAACTCTTACTATGACAACATGTGTTTTTACACTATATGGGATAATATAGTTACAATAAAATGACAAAAGAACAAAAAATGGATCATTCATAAAATTTTAAACCATATCCAAATCATTTGGACTAATTTTATATTTTTATGAAATTTATATTATTTAATAAAATATTATTTATTTTAAAATAACATTAATGTCTATTTTGATACTATTCATTACTTGACTTTTTAAAAAATATCATAACAACAAGATATATTAAAACCAAATCTTATGAAATTTCAATAACATGACAATGTTATTTACAAGATTATTTTATGAAAATAATTATGTCTAATTATATTTGTTTTATTATTTTAGTAACATTTATTTTATATGTCCACTAATTTAACAATTACTGTATCATCATTGTGAAAAAATTTAATTTAATTATTTCTTCTAAAAAATTTAATATAATTTTCATGATGAAAATAAAAAATTTATATTTGTAATGAATATTTATATATGAATATAACTTTTTATTAAATACATATTATAAATGTAGTACTTATTAAAAATATAAGTATGATATTTTTGAATTTCCTTAAAATAAAATATTGTAAAAGGATTAAAGTCATAAAAGTGGATCCAAGAGGGCATAAAATTTTCCCAAGGATGATTTTGGTCAAAAATAAGTCAACCAATAAAATTTTGACAAGTTTTAGCGATAATTGAAAATACAAATAATATTATTTTTAGCTATAATTACCAGATGTATCCTTGACCATGGTAATTAAAAAAATATTAAAGTTACTAATCAAAACAAACAAAAATAAGAAGTAACTATTTACATAATTTGGACCTTATTATTCCAAATATTTAATCCATTTTCAGAATTTATAATACATAATTGGATAAAAATATTTTAAGAATAATCTTGTTGACGGGGTGAGAATGCGAGTTATTAAAGTGAAAACGTTCAAAAGATTGAAATATTTTTATATCCAAGTTCAATGTGAAATTTATTAAAATGACCTAAATTGGAATAAATGATATAACATTAACCTAATTATATGTAAATACAACTCAAAATATATTTTAACACTATAAATTATTTATACAAAAGTTTGTTTTTAATTAATATTCAGTATTTTTCACTATTGATCAATAGATGATACTTATAAAAAACCCAAAAATAAACTAAAGTAAATTTATATATTCATACTTCAAATAAAAAGTTTATTTTGTCAAATAGAATTTATAAAAGTTTCAAAAAATATATTGACAAAAGTGTGCCATCAAAATTTGGGAAAACAACCTTTATAAAAATATAGGTTTTTATGTGTAATATTAAATTTATTCTTATTTTATTCCAATAAAATCTATTGAATGAATGTATAAAAAAATTTAATATATATAAATTTCATAATCTAAGTAATATTATTCATTCCCACCAATTTAACAGCTCGCTTATAGTAATGTTTTATTGTACGGTTACAGTGGGTGTCACGTGCAATGTAAACTATCGAAGAAATTCAATTAATTTAAGAAGTGACATGCCATAAAATCATTGGGTATTATATAAAACATTTAAATAGTTCTCTAGTTTCAATTTCAAGTTCCTAAAAAATAACATGTCATAATGATTTTTTAGAATTATTACTAGAGTTAGAGTTGAAGGATGTTTTATTTGGTTTTCTCCAACTAGTTGCTCCTTCGGGCCTTGATGTTCAAAATGATTATACCACTATTAAGAAGATATAACAATCTAATATTCCCTATTATCAAGGTAAAATAATCATATTCACTTTAACTTCTCACTAAATAGTCAGTAGACTCAATTACATTCAATGAAAAATAATCCCAGCATGAGAAATAGAATGCTATTAAAACCTAACAACATTGGTTCACCAAAAAAGGAGACACACAATGGAGCAATAAACATTTCATTAAGAAAAAATTATAAGGTAAGAAGAAGAAAATATTGGGTTTCCTCATATATAGTTTATAAAATAAAGACGTCAGCTAGAATATATCCTCTTACGATTTTTCATCCTTGATCGGTTAAAGGGTATGATTTAGTATTAATTGGTACTATATTATTCTATGTATCAAAGTTTTCAGGTTCACTCAATAATTAAAATATAACAAAAAATGTTAGGACATTTTCTAAGTAATTAAAACTTATAATACAATGTTTCTTACTACTAGAATCTTCAAATCTTATAATTTCACGAACATAATATAATATTTATGAAAACGGCTTAATACATACACCAAAATGGCTAGCTTAACTACTCACTAATTCCCCAACACTTGACGGATTTATTGGTTTAGTATATGGTTTTATATATTTAGTGGTTTGATTACTAGCAGTAGGACTCCTAGATTCAATACCTTTAAATGATAAAGGGTAACTCTCCTCAAGATCACTCATAAATTCATTAACTTATATAATAGAAAACTTGTCATTTTGGTAGCTCAATTGAGTAGGGATAGAATTGTAATCATTAGAAGATAAAATTTCCACGCATTCATGTTTCACACCCTCTTCAAATTCCTGATGGATAATATTAACCATAAACCCGTGCCCAGATTTAAAACAATAATTATAATCTAATGAAGAATAAAAATCATTCTCACACCTCTTAGGTTATAATGAATATGATGTAGTATCGAGGATGGGTATATGAGAGGTCTATGAATTTTTAACAATAGAATGAGAAACAGTATCAACTAGAATTACTTCTATTTGTTGGACTACTTCATGGTTCTAAAAAAATCTCATAATCGAACACTCAACTTTCCATATCCTTTCCAGCTCAACCGCGAACTTTGATTCAACAAATTTCACATAAAAATGTTTTTTTTAAAGAATCACTAATAAAATAATAAAAATTTGGTGATTTTACCTCGTAAATTCAACTCTTAAGAACTCCTCATTATCATATATCAATTTTAAACACACCACAAGAGTTGTATCTTATAAGACATGAAATTCTTCTTAATCATCACTAGTATAACAAGTAATTTTTCATTTTTATTCATCAATGAAAACCTTATTCATGGATAATAAAGGTATCTCAATAATGATTGAATTTGTTTTACACTTCATTTCAAGGATAATAAAATTAGTTGGTATTGTGAGTTTTCAAAGTTTTACTAATAGATCATTTACTTTTTCATAAGGATAAGAAAGTGATCTATCATAAAAATGTACAAAAATAGATGTTTGTTTGAATTAATTAAGAATAATATTTTGAAATAATGGTTAGTTCATAAGGTTGATTCAATCTTATAAGTCACAAATATTGTTTATTACCTCACTTTATCCTATTCAAAAATAAATAACAAAGATTAAATTGTCTTTCAATTTTTATGGTAATTATCGCAATACAAATATCAGTGATATTAATGGTATTATATGCTCCATAATCCCCCTTGTTGGATAATAACATTTTATGAAATTTAATATAGGATGTAATATTTTTCAAGGCCTCCAAAAATGGAATGTTAATGTTTAAGGTCATAAAAATATGAAGAAATGTAAAAAAAATATGGTTCATCACACTTTTTAACTCTTTATAGAAAATGGATTCCATGGGAGTAATTCTTGAAAATTGGTAGAGTACTCCCTTAATACTCAAAACTCTCCTTATTTGTTCCATCTTTGATTGATTCCCATTTCATTTTCCTTTGTTCTTGGGATTTTCCATGTCAAGATTCATAATTATATTCATGTTGGACCCTATTATCTAGGATTTCAAATTTATAGTTTTCAATATTTTCAACTTAAGATTCATCATGTTCATTAGTTTTGAAATCCCCTGGTTTTTCCTTAACCTTTTATTTATTATGAAGACCTTATCAAGTGGTTAAATCCATGAAATTATATATCAGATTATGTATTGTTGTGCTAATAAGCTCTACCATGTCTCTCCCAACTATATCTCTTGAAATTTGACCCACTTAAAGCTTCATACTCTGGATACAAGAATAAATATCTCCTTTAAATAAACTTATTTCACACAGTAATTACAATTACAAACCCTTTAACTCCCCTTGATAATTTAAATACTCATCCCCATATTTATTTGAAAACAAATGTTTAGGATTCTAAGGAAGAATAGGAGAATTAGGTTGTTTATGAACTTCTTGATCTCTCCATGATAGGTTATGATTATTCTTATACCAATCATTGTATCAGTTTGAAAATAGATCATTATTTCCTTGATTCCTAGCCTAAAAGTAAAAAAATCTGAGCACTCTTTATTTTGAATGGGCATATCAAAATTAATATTAAATTTTTTATAGAAACCATACATCCCATGGTGACAACACTATTCCTAATAACTCTATATTCAACAAAAGTAGCTTGGATGTATGTTTTATCTCTATGAATCACTCTCATCCTTTCCCACTTTTTCTTGGATTTTAGAGTAATTTGATCAAAAAAAGTATGTTCAATAGTAGTTAAATTAAAAAAAATTTAAACCATAATATCGATTAATAAAATTTTGAGGTTATGATGTAAAATAATTATAGAAGGTATCCATTAATAGATATAAATAAAATTGGTTATTGTGACACTATTTATGTTTTTATCTAAACTGATCACATGTCTCAAGAATAAGATCACCCTCATCCTGAATAAAACCCACTATTTTGTGCCTCATGTCAATAATGGTGTTTTTGGGACAGAAATTAGTGATAAAATTATTTAATAACTCATCCTAGGTATCAAAGATTTCATTATCAAGGTTAGAGAACTAGCCCCTATACCTTACAATAAGGAAAAAAGGAAACACACTCAACCTCAACTCCTCCTCACTCAACCCTATCAAAGGAAATTTTTTCAATGACCTATAAACTTCCCTAATAAAATCGAAAGAGTCCTATGTGGTAGACCATTAAAGGATGAAATCATGTAGAGGTGAGATTACTTGATTTCTTAATTATTATACATGGGGTAATATCATATACATGAAAGATTTATTTACATATAAGGAAGATTAAACTTCCTATGTCTAGTCCTCAAAGGGAAATTATTTTCGGGCTAGGTAGGATTCATATCCTAGTTTAAATTTCCAGCTTCCAGAACTTTTTGATTTTATATTTGAATTTTGTTTTTTGTTTTCCTTAAGGAAAAAATAGTTTTTATTAAATTCTAAAATTAATGTTTCAAGTTCAGGATATTAGTTTGTGTCCCTTGTGTGCATCTAATAAAGGATTTAACAATGATAATAGAACATGGATAGTGAAAAAATAACCTTTTTTAACATTATTTTTTTTTAAATTAGTTATTAATGTGAATATATATATATATATATTATTTTTAGTTTACTATGTATTACTTCTCTAAAAACGAAAATAGAAATTTGACATATGTTCATTGAAAACCTGAAAATTTAATTATTTATAAAACCTACAAGAACTAGTATAGTGGAAGCAGGAGTATCAAATCCATAGGGAAGGAAAAAATAAGTGTGTACCTAAACAATGAAAACAAACTAAAATCAGAGAAAAATAGTATGGATGATGAAGATTAATTTTTTTTATTTTTGTAAGTTAAAAATTTCACAATATTTGTTGAGTCGAAGTAATTAAAAAAATTAAAGAGATATTAAAATAAGAAAGTTCATGAAATAAGGTTTTTCAGAATATTTTTAAATGAATAAATTGAATATTATCTGATCCTATTCAAGTCAATTACTGTCATTCCGTGCTTAGAGAAAAAGGGAATATTCATTGGGACTTTTTTTTAGTGAACATCCACATACAAGTAATATTTCTTTAATTTTGATCTCTAAATTAAAATTGTAGAGTTAATATATTTATTATAGATAACATAAAAATATTTATTTTCCAATTTTCATTACTTGGATTAATGATCCAGATTCAATTAATCTACTACCATCACCCATTTATTGTTGAGTGGTGTGAAATGGAACCTATAATTGAATGAGAAAAGAACAAGAAACGTAAAACACACTAACATTTGTATTAAAAAATAATAATAGATAGTGTATTTTAACTAATAGTAGTATGAATCCCCAAATCTATTTAGATACAAATTATAGGAATATTAATGAAGAATTGGTAGGGAAGAGAAAATAAAACTTCTTTACTAGGAATCTCTCCCTCAATTTCTAAGAGTAGAAACACCTCCCAGCTATGTTGTCTCCTCCATTGTGTTCTCTTGACTGTTTTTTATTTTCTTGTGTGAGGATCTATTTTTATTTAGTTTCAAGCTCACCATATAAATAATTTATTTAACATGATCATTTCATTAGCAGGTTAAATATATAATCCTTGACCATTATTTTTTACTACTCCATTAATCGAGTTAAGTTTCTATGCATATTTCAAATACACCACATTAGATCAGTTGTAAATGAATACGGACAAGAATTTTAGTTATGTTAACTCTTTCAATTATTTCTAAAAATTTATAAAATCGTAAAAAGGCATTGATGAACTCTTTCTCTGGATCATCTTTATCCTTTACAAATTAAACCATGAAATATTACCCATAATCAAGGATAAATTTACACAAGGATCCCCTTATGGAAGGTTATTGCATAATAATCTAATGTGAGATAAATTTACTCCCCATATACAGGATCCTCTTCTTCTCAAATCAAAAATAAAAACATAACATTGAAATTAAATATTTTCTCAACATAGTATTTACTCAGAAAAGATTCATCCTAATTTTTATACTTGATCAATACATCATAGATTAAATAGTGGGTGTTTGTGAAATCAAAATTGTAGTGAACCCTTCTTTAAGAATCATCGTCATCTTTAAATTTGATAATCAGAAACCTAAAAGGATCCCACAATAAGATTCTATCATCATCCTCAAAGTCTATCACCAGTTTTTAATTCCTTTAATTTCAACGACTTTAGATAATTTCTAGTTCTAGAATCTAGCTTCCAAACCTCAGTTTTGTATTTTGATGCTCAACCACGGAGATCGTTGATCAGTGGTGACTTGAGTGGAATCATATTCTATAATCATTCAGATAAGATTGGTGATATCTTCATAGAATAGGTCAATCTCTATCATGTATCTTATTCTGCTTAAATTTTTTATTCCAAGAGAAGCTCATTAGAACTGAAATTATAGCACTTGGTGTGAACTAAAATAACAACTCACAATTACAATATTTGGGATGAAAAAATCCCAATCCACCATTCTCAATGGACTTGGAAAAAATAAAACAAAATTCTTTTTCACAAATACAAATTGGTCATCACCACTCAGGTCAGGTTTTTCTAGCTTTATGTTTGGAATTGGTTGGACTCCTGTTAATTTGTAGGCATATATAAACTAGATTTATCAGGAAATTTTTGTGGCTCATATTTATATCTCTTAACCAAATAGGGAAAAAAAGTTTTGTATCATTTAGAGTTCTTCAATTTCTAAAATCATAATTCTATAGCTCATAGTGAACAAGTTGGCACTAATATTTCATGGGTAATTTTCAACAAAAAATTTTATTCAGGTTTTTAACTTCACATCATCTTTAGTATCAGATCGAATAAAATCAAATGTTCTTAGTTGGGTGGAATTTAACCTTATTAAAATACGTTTCTTATGAAGTTACAATATTAGTGTTATCGTTTTTCAGTTGAGCTCACATGGATACATCCAAATGAGTCTTTAAATAGAACATATCATGTATCAATTTCCTTTCAAATCCATATTTATGAGGATCTTATTTCACTTCAGTCTAGGTTCTCCTTCACAATGTGCACTTTATTCTAAGCTTCTCCATGGTTGAACATGTTCTGTTTTTTGGTCGATTGAGTTAAACATACATTCAATGATTTTTTCTTGTATTGTTGATCCATGTTTAATACACATTGGAGCTTCCATCATTTCCCATATTTTCAACTGGGCAAGGATAGTAGTTGGTGAATATTTAATAGGAATGGTGGATTGTATATCTCTAATGCGATTGATAGAAGTGTTTTATAAATTTCTCATTTTTTCCATAATCGATCTAACTTTTTTGAAAAATGAAGAATGGTTTCTTTTTCCCTTTTCTAATTTTTCATTTATATTAGTCTTACATAAGCTTTCAACACCAAGATTCAATTTAAAAGTTTTCCGAAATTTGAATACCATGACTTGAAATAAGAATCAGAAAGATTAAACTAAATTAACAAAACATTGAAACATTAAATAATTAAAACAAATTACAATATAAATTAATACAAAAATTATAGGTGAAAATTATAAAAATGTTAAAACAATAAAAATAAAAATTAATAATTAAACAAAGACTACATTAATTAATCAATTAATTAATAAAAAACAAATAATGATAAAATAATAAAAAATAATTAAACTCTAAATTAATATTACAAATTAGTAAATCAATTATAGCAGAGCTTAAAATTAAAATTAAACTTTTATTAACTAGTTAATTAAATTGAAACAAAAAAAGGAAGTGAAAAATTAAATTAATATAGGAAAAATTTAATGAAATTAGAAATTAATATATTAAAATAAACATCAGAATTAAACAAAAAACTTATAACTTGATACATTATAATGTAAACATAAAAAACATAGATTAAACAAAAAATTCATTATATTAACATTTTAATTAAAAATTAATGAAAAACATATTTATCCAATAAAATAAATATTTTAAAATTAAATTTACATTTAAATCCCCAAAAGTGAGTATTACAAGATATTGAACATATAGTTATTAATTAAAGGTTAAATACATACTAAATTCTTGTGGTGTTATATTCGACCCCATAAAATAACTTCTCCCTGGTATTTTATTTTTTTATATGAAACTAAATGAAATTACTTCTACCTAATTACCTCTTCAGGTTCCCATGTAGCTTTATCAACCTTATGATTCCTCGGTAGAACATTAACTAGGTGACTAGTCTTGTTTCATAATACTTTATCTTTATAATCAAATATTTCTACATGTTCCGCCTCATCGGAAAGATCACGTTCCAGTGGTACTGCCTTTTAGGTTATTAAAAGTGATGGTTTAGGTATGTAATTACTCAAAAGTGACATATGGAATACATCATGAACCATGGATAGTTTTAGTGGAAGTGAAATATGATAAACAACCATCCCCACATGATATAGATCTTCCAAAGGGAAAATGTATGTAGGGCTCAAAATTAACTTTTTCTAGAATCCCATAACCCTCTCCCATAATGATATTCAAAGGAATACCTTGTCTCTAACATTAAGCTCTAGTTCTCATTGAAAATTATTAGTGTAGATCTTCTACCCACTTTGGGCAATTTCAATGTGCCACTGAATATTTTTAATATTTTATGGAATCCCTTTAGTTGGATGTGATCATAAAAATTGAAGCACTCAAACTACATCCCAAAATTTTTAAGTTCCACACCTGTTCCCATATAAATCCCCATTTGATTCCATAAAAATGATGTAATGAAAACTATTGTTATATGATAACTCTAGCAGGGTAAGTTGTTGATCCCAACCTCCTTTAAAATCCATTAAACATGATTTCAATATATATTATAGAGTTTGAATGGTCCTTTTAGATTGACTATCGATATGAGAATGATTGTAATTGTTTAATGTTAGCATAATAAGAACTTTTTTTTGAAACATTATCCATAACTTCAACGTAAAAATCAGATATTGATTAGATACAATTGAGTGTCATACACTAGTTATATGTTCACTAAAATGTATGAGAATGAGATGAATGTACATATGCATATAATTAAATATATATATATATATATATATTATTTTATTTTATATTTATAGTGTGTATATTTTAATACATGTGATGCTTGAATATTATATTTATATTATTCAATTTCTATTCAATGGTTTCATTATTTATAATCCTATAATGAAATGATTAAATTATTTTCCTTCATTAATTAAAATCATTCAATGAATAATACCCAACGGGAAGTAATGCACGAGAAATGTTATGAATAGAAGGATCATTAGGATTTTTTTATATAAGAGGATGAGAACCTCTCTTTCTGTTCTGGGAAGTGTGATGCATATAAGCCTTTCCTAAATTATCTAACTCTTGAAACTCTTTTTATATCTCTAAGAAGGTACTAGAACCCCCTTCGGATTACGTGCATTTTCATGGAGTGTTTTTTGATCGTTTTTCGATATACTCCCTCAGTGTTAGAATTCTTATCATATATTCTCCTCATGGTATTCCCCAAACATTATTTATGGAATAAATACCAAAACCACTATATCTTTTAAATACTACGTACCATATTTTTATAGTTTCATTTACATGTTGATTTATTAAAGATATAGTTTTCTGTGTTTTGGGTTTTCTTACACTACAAATATACATCATATGATTATATTAAACTATTCAATGGTATCATAGAAAGTTTCATCAAGAATTATATGTGTTTTGATGAATATTTTTTGAAGAAAAATGAAAAACAACATTTTCACAAAACTAGAGGGAGTTTACATACTATTATGTGAGTTGCGAAAAGGTAAATTTGATTTACCCGTATGAAGGTAAAATATGTTAGGGTAACACCCTTATGAAGAATGGCTACATAAATAATACCTCTATATTACCTTTTTGGAAATGGGTTACAAAAAGGTGGTACTATTACGCAGTAGTGAAGTAGTATTGTGTAATGGTAGTTTTGAATTTACCCTTACATGGTAACCTTACGCAGAATATATGCGTAAGGTTACCAAAATTTTACCATTATGAAAATTTTTTTCATAAAGGTAATACCCTTATGAAGAAATTATTTCATTAAGGTCATCATCATTTTACCCTTACGCATAAAGGTATAATATCCACTATGTAAAGGTCCCTCAGGTTTAACTTTACGCGTTGTGTGAAACCTACTATGTACCATTAGACAAAAGAGTTTTATATGGGTAATACCTTTACATTATGGGCCTATATAAATTTAATCTACATATTACCTTTATATAGCAGCTAAAAACATCAGTACCCTTGCACAGGGCATCTGTTTAAGGGTAATATTTTGATATGGTTATGTGGATTAGGGGTGCTCTGTAATGGTAAGCATACAATTTGTCAAAATAGTTTTTAAAATATTTAAATGGATTTTATGATGTAAAAAATATTTATAAATGATAATAAAAGTTATTTTTGAAATATTTTAATTATATTAAATTTTTAAATTAATTAGTAAATTATAAATTGTTTATAATTAATTAAATAAATGTTTATGAAACATTTTTCCAAAATATTGAAGGATTATATTTTAAAATACCATTTGAAAAATTAAAGGATATTCATTTTGATCTATAAATAAAAGGTTTATATAGAAATAATAATACAATATATTTAAAATGTTAAAAAATAATAAAATATATGATATTTATATTATATAAAATTTTTATACAAAAGATATTTAATAATAAAATGTTTATAATTAATTCGATATTATATAAATTATATTTTATATTAAATATGAAGGGCTTAATATTAGAAAAATAAAAATTATATTCTTTATAAATTTTAAAATGATTATAATTAGCATTAATTTATGAATAGTTCATAAATGAAACAAGCTTTGGAAAATAAATAAATGATTCATTTGATTGTTAAATTTATTTGATATTCATGTTTAATAAAAATTTTAGGAAATAGGAATATTGATTATGGAAATTTATATAATAAATTTATTATATAATAGAACCATTCATATCATTCTAGGTTTGATATCATAAAATCTAGTTTCTATATACCTTAACCACTATTTCGAATTTTAGTTTTCATATTGAGATTTGTTGATGAGAATAGTTTGTACATATTAGGTATTTTTGTTTTCATCAATTTAACTCTCTCTTGAGTAAATTATCATTGGGTTTAGGTACATGGGGTCAAACAACTTATTTTACTAGAGTATTTCATTGTCTAGGAAAGTGAATGGGGTTGAATATATGTCACTCTGATCTTACTCATGTGGGGTTTTTTAATCATATATAACTCTGTCTGTTCACATGAAATGTTCATATATCTTATATATATATGATGTATTTGGATATTTATGAATATATTTTACATCTATTTTTTGGTGATTAACAGAGACGTGTGGTTTATGTAAAGGTCACCACATTATTATGGTGTCAACACATTAATTTAGTGGTTGGAATAGGGATTCAAAAACTAAATCATTAGAATTATGAATACAAAAAAGGAAATAACACATGAAAAGATTATAATAAAATATTTTGTATATTAAATTGATGAGACTGAAAACCCAATAAATAAAAAAGTGAGTGATTTTATCCAAAGAGATACTTTTCAAGACCTCGATCATCTGACCACGTCGGTCATGCCATAGCGGGGTTCCCATGAATTATCTCATGTAAGGAAATAAAATAATGGGTGACACTAGAACATAGTTATTTAGGTTATGCTATAGTTGGGTTCCATTGTATTATCATTTTTATCCTATTTTTAGTATTTTATTTGGGTTACACTATCTCAGAGACCCTATTATGATTAGGTTACCAAATAAATAGAGTTTAGTGAATCCATATAATGGATATGGGAATGTGGTTATCTGCTCAATTGTATAGGATTCACAACTATTATGATTTGGATGAATCCCAACCTAAATAACCATGTGGTGAGAAAAGTTCCATATAGTACTAATTTATAAGTAAATTATGGATCTTGTCTCACTGAATAAAAACAATGAATTGGTTCATCATTTTTAGTGGGATTGCATTCATATAAATACCTTAATTAAAATTTATAAGACATGATATTCATCAGATAAAAATTTATATTATTGATAAATGTCATCATCATCAAGATTAAAATTAATATTAGACATTTCAAAAGAAAAAAACTTATTTTTAATAAATGTTTTAATGGTTAGAAAAATTTGATATTTTTTCCCAAAAAATAAGGAAATTTATATGTGTTGTAAAAACATCCTCCTAATAAACTTAGTGTTGAAGTTATTCCAAAAATTATTGTATAACTATGATATATATCTAAAGGATTCATAGGATGTATTTACACTTATATTGGTTACAATGGGGTCAAAATTTAAAAATTAACATAAGACTCTAAATATATTTTAGATGACAGATAACCTAAAAAGTATCTTTCAATAATAAGAAAGGAATAAATTGTATTATGTGTTTAAAAATGTTTTTCATTTTATGGTGACTGAATAAACCTCATTCTCTTCCCAAATACTCAATATTATTGGATACATCAAATACATGGAGAGTCTAGGATCAACTCTAAAGCTTAAATTGGAAAAATATTTCATTCTAGAGTCACTGCTGGCAAGGTCTCGATGGTTTGTAGTGAATAAAAATATTAATAAACTCAGAAAAAATTAACCAAATATCCTCAATTTGTTAGGTATTATTTAATAATGTATGGTTGGTTCATGATCAAGTATCATTCGGATGGTATAAAAGGACATGGGTCAATGTTTTAGAAAAAGAAGGAAGAAAAGCGGTTATAGAATGTATGCATTGCCTATCAAACTGAGAAATAAAAGGAAGAATGATGTTTTAGTAGTGAAAATATTGGTTATTGGAGAAGAAATTGTATGTATTACTTTAATTAAAGCAAGAATATGTGTGTAACATCCACATCATCTGTTATTGCTATATAATTCATTTATTTTATGTTATATTATAACAATTGTATATTTTAAAAGTGTTATAAATATACAGGACACCAAAAAAGAAACAAGTCAATTGTGAAGCGTGATGCTTCAAATTGATATGAAAGTGATAGAGAAAATGTGTTTTTCTGTTGAAGACTTGGATAATTTAGGCTCATAAGAATATTTCATAATATGTGTATTTCCTCATTTTTCTCATAATAACAGCATGTAAAAAATTGTTCTTTGGAGTAAGATAGATTTTAATACACATATTTGTGGGTTTTTCAGTTAAATAACAAGTTTTATAAAGACTAAAATAGAATATACTAGTTAGTGAATTCATATTATTATTATTTATAGAAATATTAAAAAAAGTGAATGAATTCAAGAAAATTTTACTCCGTATTGTCAATGTGTTGAGAATGGGTGAACTAGGAATATAATTTATAGATTTTGGTATAATCTGATCATTTCTAGAGGTTAAATGTTTAAACCAGAAGAAGAAAAATTATTTGAAAAGATCAATAATGTTTCCACAATAAGATATTCAAGGTCATTGAAATCTAGGGTTTTCAGGAATTAAGAATAAGGATTCTATATTATTATATTATTTATAAAAAATAATGAGTTTATGAAACTCCATGTATTGTCCATGTGAGGTATGGATGTTATAAAAATTAATACTTTGGTTTTTGAATGACTTTTTTATACTAGATGTATAATTTACCAAATGTTATAAATATAGAGTAGTTCAAAATAAAATATTCATTTTATCATATAGTTCACATTGATGAGAAAAATATTTACTATATATGAATGTAAAACATGGTGTCATGGACATATTAATCTTATTAAAATATGTGAATCTTAATTATATTTCTATTATATAATAAAAGATGTTATTTGATAACAAAGAGTTGTTATTGAGAACGTGACATAATTAATTTTAAACACAGGGTTTATGATTCATCAATTTCTATAAAATGTTTTTGAGAATAAGAATTATATAATAGTGTCTTATATATGATAATATTTTTATCCAAGTTTTTTTTAAAATAGGTGGAAATATATTCCAACCACATATTAGTTGTATATTTTAACAATGATTTCTTTTAAAAATTTTTCAGATAGATGGAATACTTTATAAAATAATCAAATAATATTTTATTTTTTTAATATTCCTACTAAAGGGAAATAAATTTTGTTTCCAAAAATAAAATGTATTTTGTTTGTTAGAAATAGATTTTGATGAGAAAATAGTCAATGAGGCTAGTGGGAGTATGTTTCAACTTAGAGAAGTTAAAAGTAAAGGAATAAATTTTTTGATTTAGTTTTAATAATTATTTAGTTTCTTTCCTAAAGGGTAAGGATATGTGAAAATAAATAAAAAATTAAATAGTTACATTTAGATACTATGAGGAAGTGAATATCCCTGTTAACTATAAGATTATACCAATCTAAGATTATATATATTTTCCAGTTAAAATATTATATGTTATGGTAAATAGAAATTTAAAGAGTGGCATTTAGTTTCCATAAAAAGTGATAATCAATGTTCCCTAAAGTTTTATACCATCAAATATAAAAATTTTACAACATGTTATGAAAAAATAATGTATGGTTTTGTGGTAAATATGAATATAGAGAGTTACATTATTTCCTATAAAAAATTGATATAACTTAATCCTAAAAGAGTTTAGGATGTCTAGTAATGTGGTAATGGTTACATTATTTAGAAAATATTTCAATGAAAAGTTTGATAGAAAGGGTTCCAAGGAGGATGTTGATGTGCTTATAAATGGTTCTATATAGAAAAAATAATATAAAATTATAATATTTGATGTTATGAAGTTAATTAGTTTGAATATAAGTTCAAATAGTTGATCTCAAGTAATATGATTCCAAGTCTCACCATAATTCTAACTATCTTTCTTCATAAATTATACTCACTAAGAGGTTAGTGGGATTATTTTATATAACAGTTGCATAGGGATGCGATAGTAATTACCTATGGATGTAATGTTCAAAACACCATTAATGCAACAACAACATGATGTTCATGGAGAATCTCTCGTTGTTTGAAACATGAGAGATTGGTTGTAATGTTTTTATACATTTTATGAATTTATAATAAAGGAAATATTCATTTATCATTCATTAATGTGTTTTATAAATTTAAATTACATGAATGGTTGACTGAAAAATATCCCCTCAAGGTACTAACTTTGAGTTTTCCCTAACTGATGATCCTTGTGGAGTGTAAGGGGTTATGATTATATGTAAATATTATCTCTAATAAATTCTTATATCTGTTATTGAGGGTTATATATGAGATATTAATAATATATTATTAATGTAATAATTGAATACTTGTTACTTAGACTAACTGAAAAATATATATCTCATGGTATGTCATACTGTCATTGTTATACTTAGATGTTTATAATTCTTATCAATCCTTTAACCCTGAGGTTGGATTGATTCCTAGCATGATAATGTTTATACTTTGATATAATACTTTGGTAAGTCAACATATTAACTTATCAAATTAGGGTTTGTGGGGTATTTGTATGATATTATCATCATTAGAGCATAACAAATATGGGATTTTTCCACTTTTATTACAAGTTAAATACATTTAGCAGTATATTGAATTAGGCTGGGTAAATGAATGGTAATGCTTAATTATTTTAAATATTATGTGTTCAACTAAATGGGTATGTGACATGTGATATACTCGATTGGTAGATGAATTACTTATGGTGTATTCATTGACTTTGTCTGTCTTTCTTGGTGAATCAAGAATTAATGAGAGGCCAATACTAGATTTACATGTTCCATGTCTAGTCATCAACCAAAATCATGGAAAAAGGGACTATATGGCTATACATATGAAATATATGATAAATATTGTGGGGGACATGTTCTTTTTGAGATATGAGTTTGTTTGATAGAGATCACACCAGGAGCCTTAGTAGCTAAAGTAGCATTTATTCTTTACTAGAGGACACTCTTAAATTTCATCTATGAAATTGGTATTTTAATATTTTTCCAATGTTGCTAAGGCCTATAGGGTAACATAATTAGGACCATGGAAAATGATAAAAATTTAGATAAGTTTTTTGTTCAAAAGAAAGGGAGTTTTATGAAAAAAAACATATCCCAAGGAGTTTTTATGGATTCACAAAGAGTCCTAAAGTTTATTCATGGAGTCCTTATGGGATTTTAGTGTAAGGGGGGATTTTTGGATTTTCACTAATATATAAAAGCATATGATTCCTGTACAAAAGAATATGATGTATGTGACATATATATAATATATTCTACTATATATATAAGTGTACATTTAAAAAGCTTATTTGATGAATGTATTTTCTATAAATGTGATTCATGGACCTAATATATATATATATATGTGTGTGTGTGTGATAGATTTATATATATGTGTGTGTGATATATATATTTTTTGTGTGTTCTAGATATATATATATTATTTATTTTCTCCTAAATGGTTTCATCAATTATAATCCATTTATAAATGTATTAATGGCTTTGAATTAATTCAATTAAACCATTTAATGGATTATATCCTAACTAGAAGAAACTCATTCAATTAATTTGAGGATACTCGAGCTTTAGATATATAAGTGTATGAGATCCTCTTATTTGGGATTGTGATATGTTATGTGTATGGACCTCTTTTCAACTTTCTTCTTCCTGGAAACCATTTATTTCATTTGAAGAAGGCCCTAACACAACTTTGGATACCAGGTAACCTCATGTTATGATGATGCATCCATTGGTAAGTGTACTCCATCAGATCAAGGGTGATTACGTTCACTACTCCTCATGATCTCCCTCAAGAATTCTTTTTTGAATAAAATTAAACAGTTGCAGTAATAGTCGAATACCAGGAACTCTATTTTAAAATTTTATGTACATTTTATTTTTTGATGATATATATACTTATGTTTTAGGTTGTCTCTACTATATATAGTTATTATATGATCATACAAAACCCATCAATTCCATACAGCCTTACCACTTCCTTTATATATATCATTGAAATTTGATCGAGTGAGAAACATCTCTAATAGAAATAAAATTCACTAACTTAATAAAGAATTAAACTAAAATACAAATGGAATTATTTATTTTGAATCCCTTGGATAAATCTAAATAAATATGGTTATGTTTTCCCATTTCCATACAAGTATAGGTAATGGTACATCATCTCTTTAAATAGCTAACACATGTCCTTAAATTTTTTCCAAACCAAGCATTGAGATAAATTCTATGTAATCTCTTTAATTATTTTTTTTCATTTGAAATTATTCTTTAGATATTTATATATGTTTTCCTTATAAGATAGATAAAGAGTTATGATCTATGTGCTTCATCAAAAAGATCCTTCTTCAATTTGTTTATCAAATAAACACATGTTCGTTTCAGGAATATTATAATCACACAATTGTCAAAGTTGAACTCTATAGTATTCTTTTACTTCTTCTATATATTTACATCCTTCTTATACATCTCTATGATCTTCACAAGGATGAATGAATAAGAATATAGGTTCTTGGGACAGCGAAAACATTAGATGGATCTGAAAACAGATCTACATAATTCCACCAATCAATCGTATGAATCAAGAATATATTCTCTATAGAAATGATCCACAAATGTTCCACAAATTTCTAAACATCACCTTCAGAATCTCTAAGGGCTAGCATGGAAGATCCAAATTCTTGTTTCATTCACCTTTTATCTCCTAGATAATCGCTTCTAAAGGGTTCTCCTTGATCTCTCTCTAAACTTAACAGTGGAAGGTGGAGGAAGATCTCTGCCCATTCTTGAGGGTGTTCTGGGAGAGGGAGCTCTCAAGGGATTGAGGTAATTCTCTCTGAATGTCATTTTTGACAACACATAATGAATTGGCTCTCATAAGAAAATAATATAATTGGGTTTATAAACTGCTAAGGTTAGAATAAATAATTACAAAATTTCCCTTTGTTTTTTATTTAATCCATGCGGAACCCCGTGTCTACAATAATAATAATAATAATAATAATAATAATAATAACAAAACATCTTGACATGCACTAAACAAATTAATTAAAATTATATATTATTTATTCAAATAATATTAAATATATATTATTTATCACCGGACCATTAATCTTTGTATTTCATTCCACCACAATATTTATTTGGATTTGTATAATTAATATTTATTTAATAATTAAATATCACATCAATATTATGTAAAAAATAAATAAATATTATATCCACTAAATATAAAATAAATAATTATTAAATATTTTGAACACCTAATATTATCTCGAGTAACTAGTGAATGAATATATGTTAGCAATAAAACATGAATAATTATTAAACCACATGCTAGAATAATATTTACTCAAATATTTAAGTAATTAATAATAATATATTATTTAACAGAGATTTTGGATACACTTAGTGTGTGACCGTCTAAGCCTCTTTCTTAGTGGCATTAGGTGAAGTAGTCTAAAGTCCAAAGTTAGAATCTAGTAACAAGACAAGGCACCCATAGAGAAATAATTTAATTATTCAATGATATAATACTTCATACTAACACTTACTATATAATATAAACCCTTTATTGTGATATCTCAAATCAAGTATGTTACATACTGGTGCCATCAACCTGTGTGCTTGATATCTCTTTCTTTGACTTTGAAACCATGGTCGTGGATTTATTTAGAATATATAATTTTCATAAAAGGGCCAGAGATATCAACTTCCATTAAATACCAAAAGGGAAAATCATTTCTTTCATTATTCATTAATGAAATATTACTCATGACGCACCCAATGTATCATACCTCACCGTGAACATATGTCATCATAGATTTCATCAATACATCAAATTATATGATGTATAACACTCATTAATAATAATATTGATGTATAATGATCAATACACATGTCCTAAGATAAGAAAATCAAATTACACATATAAATTTGGATATTTTACTTGTGGGTATCATTCAAATAATATCCTACACTCTATATTTTCATGGAAGTACCCCATGAGAATGTGCCTCAAAGTCCTATGATTATCTACCCATGATAGCCTGAATCATTTGTGTAAATCAAATGATTTCATACAGATATAGAACATATATTTAATACCACTATCACAGAACTTTTGGGTTCTCATCATATCGGGGAACTACTATGAGCTTTCAGTGTGAGAGCTACTCTTATGACGTTATAACATACTGTGTTATACAGAAGAATAATCTTGATGAGATAAATATTCATTCAATATTATATTTCTCACATTATACTCATGATTATGCTAAGATAATACTTTAGTCAAGGGGTCCACCATGTTTAATTATTTGGGAAATCTATTTACTGAAACATAAACCCTATGAGAAAAATCCTTCAAGATGTGATACTTATGAAGTATGTGATTTTTCTATTGGTGTGACCTTGCCTATTTTTTAGGACACACAACTACAGTATTATCATAATACATTGTGATATGGTAATTAATAAAAGGTACCACATCAAGATCCTAGGAAATGATTCATATCCAAATAGCTTCCCTAGATGCATCAAAATCCGTTATATACTCAAACTCCAATGCAGAATCAGGGACAAGTGGATAATTTGAACTCTTTAAGCTCATAGCTCCTCTATTGTGATAAGAAAACATATCTTGTCTATGATTTTAGATAATTATGATCTATTTTAATACTAGTATCAGTATAACCCTTGATGTCTAGCTCCCTATCTCCCCCCAACCACCAAAAATATATCCTTAGTTCTTCTCAAATATATCATGATAGCCTTTATAGAAAACCAATGTTGTTCTCCTAGATCAGTTTTCCAAATTCTTACCATGTTCAATGTGTAGTAAACATCAAGTATATTATATAACATGTAATATATTATTGATTATATCACTAAATATTATAGGATCTTACTCATTCTCTCTTTTTCTGGTTGTGTATTAGGATGCACGTTCTAAAAAAAATTATACCATGTGACACTTGAACCAATCCCATCATGGATTATTCCATAATAAATATCTTTATTATATGGTCAATGTATCTATACTGACATTGTCTAAGAATCCTCTTGGATCTATTATGAATGATATTGATCTCTTGAATATAGACTTTTTCACCTATGTCCTTCATAGAGAAACACTTTTTAACTAGTCCTTAATTGACTATAGTACTTGTATTTAATTTCCAATAAGTAATATGTCATCAACATATACTACTAGGATAACAACTAAATTCCCACTAAACCTTTTTTAAACACATGTATCACATTCATTCTTTGTCAAACAAAATTATTTTATAGCTTCATAAAATAAAATGTTCCATAACATATATGATTACATCAATCTATAAATGGATCTCTATAACTTGAAAACAATTTTTCCATCACCTGGAATCACAAACCCTTCTCGATGTTTCATATTGATATCTTAATGCAGGTTCCAATAATGGAAATCTATTTTGACATCCATCGTAACAATTTCATAGTCAAGGTAAGATGTTATAGAAAGTAGAATTATGAAGGAATTGAACATGAAAACATGTAAAAATGTTTCATCGTAGTCAATTACTTAAATATGTTTAAACCCTATCTCCACAAGAATTTATTTAATTGTATTTACGTTAAATTACATGTCTAATTTTATATTGAATATCCATTTTCAGACAATGGGATTTACAACAACTGGTGCATCGAACAGAACCCAAGCATGGTTCTGATACATGGAATCCATTTTAGAATTAATGTCTTTTTTCCATCTGGAAGATTCAGATCTATATACTACCAATTTTAGGAGATAGGTTCTTCATTATCAACCAATAATTAGTCACCATCTTTGGTTACTAAAAACTATATCTATCTTGTTCTCATACCTCTCTAGTTCTACAATGTAGTACTTGTGTTTCAAGAACTAATTCTTCCATGAGGACATGTGGAATATATTCATGTACCAACTCTTATGTATCTTGATCATAAACATTATAAAAGTCAATCTTTCTCACACTATCATTTTTTAGGATGTTCGCCCTCTCAAGAAAGATGACTGGTTTGGTGATAGTCACTTTCCTATCTATGAGGTTCTATAGGTAAAATCCATTTTTTTCCTAATATACCCTTTAAAAATACACTTTGTTCCCTGTGGTGCTAGTTTTTATTAAGAAGACCTTAAAAAATTCATCACAACCCCATACATGTGTGAGTGAAAAAATAGGTTTCATTACACTACATAACTCAAAGGGGATTTTTTTTCTAATTTAGTTGGTACTTAGTTTAATAAATATTTCATAGTTTGTAATATATATCCTCAAATGGATAATGGACGATCTGTGTGACTCATCATCATCCTCACCATGTCTAACTAGGTATATTTCATCCTTTCACTAACACCATTACATTGTGGTGTGTATGGTGGAGTAAGATGAGTAATAATATTAAACTCCTATAAAAATATGATAAACACTTGGTTAAGGTATTCACCACCTCAATCTAATTAAATCTTATTTATATACTTTCCAAGTTGATTCTATACTTCATTCTTTAATTATTAATATTTATACAAGGATGTAGACTAATGACTCATCAAGTAGACATATATATATCTACTCAAGCCATCAGCAAAAGTTATTTTTGAACCCTCTGGGAGAATTAGTTGAACTCATATTTTGATAATCCCAATTATGCTCACTCATATTATGCTAATCCCAATTATGGTTAGATAATCTTTCTATTGATTAATGGTTAATTACTTATTTCAGTATTTCTGTACACCATGCACATATTCATATATTATAATATTTACATGATCTTTAGAGAATTCAGTTTCTAGATAGATATATATTCTAACTTAACCCATTCTGCCAATAGAATGCTTAAACAGGCAAGTGGTCACCATTACAGATCAAGCCTACCGATACGTGAAGGTCACCGTTACATCAAGCCTACCGATACATGAAGGTCACTGTTACATCAAGTCTACCGATACATGAAGGTCACTGTTACATCAAGTCTACCGATACGTGAAGGTCACCGATACATCAAGTCTACTGATACATTAAGTCCACCAGTACAACAAGTCACCGTTAAGCAGGCCTACCATTACAGACGAGTTACCGAAAGAAGTCTACTGATACACCAAGGAAGCTACCAGTACAACAAGGCTACCGTTACAAGAAAGGTTACAATTACACTAATTCTACCGCTACCGATCAGGTCTACCGACAGACATGAAGTCTACAAATAGAAAGGCTACCATTAGAGAAGAGGTTACCGATACACAAGGCTACCGATATCCAAATCTACCGTTCCAGAAGAATCCAACGCTGTCTTAATTTCTTTCTCTTTATTTAATCTAACCAACGGTCATATCATGTATATTTTAATGCTCTGTAATTTGTTTAATAAAGGTTGTTGGATTTCAGGAAACCATACCTCGTACCTGGAAAAAGAAATCATTTCTTTTTCCGGAGATCGTGCCATAAATACAAGAAGTCCCAGTTTCTGTAGAGACATGGAGTAAGACACACATGTGAAAGACACAAGGAATATACAACCGCAATATGGAAGCGACCTATGAGTTAAATACACAAGAAGAGATCATTCATGCATGACCAAACAGAATCTCATACACACTCAAGTTTACTCAAGAAGAGTTCGTTACATTCACAAGGATTTTGAAGAACTTCATCGACTACATTTTCACTATCTCTAAACCTGGATTCCAAACAGAAGACACTCTATTTTTCAAACAAAATCTAGAAGATGACTCAGAACTATTTTTGATAAAATTTAAAGAAGTCCAGAGCTACACTACAATCACTAGATCCATTCTAAACTCTATATCTTACTCTGTGATTTATTATTTACTTTATGAGTAGTGTGTATCATCTGTTTTAATTTATAAACACTATCTCCTGAACCTTAACTGGAGGATCTTTAAATCCTCATTCAAACTCCTTACATTTTCTATTTCCCACTGTGGATAGTGGTAGAGGTCATGTGTGACCTGGACAGCTGTATTTGCTATTGTTTTTTGTTTCCCACGTAGAATTGTGGTAGAGGACTTTGTCCTAGATAGTGGTAAACTGTTGTGAACCACGATCTAGGGTGTGGATCCAATTTGTATAAATTGTTGAGAGGACTATGTCTCGGCTTCAGACTGAACCTCTTGGTCATATCCGTTGTGCTTTGTTTAGTTTTATCAAAAACCTTTTATTCTGCTGACAAGTGCTTTAAAACCTAAACTATTTTTCAAAGTTACTCTGATAATTGAAATAGAAAGTGTTTTCATTATTTGTAAATCAGTAAGTTAGGTTCAAAAGCTAATCTGATCCTCTGATTAGATTAACTGGGAATTAATCAGTCCCTTGAGAACCTAGCTGGAAGTTTTCTTTAGTTCAAATTCACTACAATTCAATTAATATATTAAATTGGGGGAATTTGGTAAGGGATTTTAAAACAGAAATTTTAATTGGAACTCAATTCACCCCCACCCTCTTGAGTATCCACTCCGACCAACATTTGGTATCAGAGGTGCTTAAAATATTTTCTGAAGTACTCTGTTTTTCAAATGTGATTTTAGTTGTATTTTAATGTTCTTAAAATTTCTGTTATTTCTAAATTTTTATCCCTTTCAAATATCTACTTTAACCTAGTTATCGTGGATAACATACTTGAAGGTGTTGCTACTAATAGACCACCATTTTTTAATGGAAACAACTATGCTCAGTGGAAGATTAAGATGAAAATTCATTTAGAAAGCATGGGTTTTGATATTTGGACTGCCATAGAATCAGAATATAAAATTTCTACTACTTTTAGATCTACTTTGGAATGAAGATACTAAGATAGCCTACAATAATAATTGAAAAGCTATGAATGCTCTGTATTGTGCTTTAGGAGACGAGGACTTTAATAGAATATCTACTTGTAATACTGCACATGATATTTGGGATACCTTAAGTGTTTTCTCAGGAAGGAACAACTAACGTTAAGGAAATGAGATTGAACACCAATACTATTAAATATGATAATTTTAAGATGAAGCCTGATGAACCCATTTCTGATATGTATCTCAGGTTTAACGAAATTGTCAACACAATGATCTCACTAGGAAAGGATGTTCCATCAAAGGAGCATATCGTGAGAATTTTGAGGTGCCTACCTAAAAGATGGAGGGGCACTTCTATTTCAATTAGAGAATCTTGTGATATTGGTGAACATCCAGTTAAGGAACTTATTGGTAAGTTGATGATGTATGAAAAATAGCTTAAGGTAAACAAAGAAGAAGAAGATGAACCAAAAAGGAAGTCAGTTTCCTTCAAGACTTATACTTCAACAAACAAGGATAAGGAGAAACATCAAGCTGTAAGAGATAGCTCAAGCTGTGAAGATAGTGAAAGTTCATCTGACTGTGATGCAAAAATGGCTCACATAGCCAGAAGATTTAATATGTTTTATAGGAAAAAGAAGTTTCTCAGAAAATAAAATTACAAAGGTAAGTATGAAAACAAGGGACACTGGAAAAATGACTGGAAGAAATCTGACAAATCTGATGAAGTTGTCTGTTATGAATGCAAAAGAAAAGGAAATATAAAAGCAGGCTGGCCAAAGATGAAATACACGAAGAAGTATGAGTATAAGGACAATAAGTATGGGAAATCCATGAAGGCTACTTGAAGTGATTCTGAGGATAGATCCAGTGAATCTGAAGCTTCTGAAATTGAAATCAACAATAAGGCAAACATGTGTTTTATGACAAACACCTCTGAGGTAACATCTGAAACTCATACTTTAAATTCTTATTATTCTAGAGATGATTCTGATTCTGAAAATATGTCAAAACTTGAACTATTTGAATATTTTGATATGTTGGAAGAAACCTGTAATGAGCTGAAATACAAATACAAAGGTTTAAAGAAACAGTATGCTTTAACTATTAAACATAAATCTGATCTTGACATAGAAATGGAAAATAATGCTCAGTTACTTAAAGAAAACACTGAACTAAAATTGTCAAATGAGCAACTTAGGAGAGATTTAGATAATTTAACAAATGGAAAAGATACTCTTACTCAAATGCTAGGTAAGCAGATTACACCTAGATATACTACTGGCATAGGATACCAACCCAGACAAAGAAAAATTACCAAAACTAAATTTATTCCTAAATCTGGACAGAATGTAGATAGTTATATTTCTGGAAGTTCATATGCATCAACCAGTTATATTCATAGTTATGGATCTCATAAGTTTTATTTGTCTAAATCTATTAAATATGAAAATCTTATGAGACCCATAAGACAAATTTGGGTACCTAAAGTTTTATTGGCTAACCTGTCTGGACCCAAGAAAATCTGGGTACCAAAATCATTTCTTATCTAAATCTACTTTGTAGGGAACCTTCTTAAAAGCTCCTGTAGAAAGACTTGGTACTTGGACAGTGGATGTTCAAGACATACGTCATGGGACTTCTCACGCTTTAATATCATAGTCAGAGTTGATGGACATTTTTTCACTTTTGGTGATAATTCTAAAGGGAAAATCATCGTCTTAGGCCAGATTGGTAACATTGACTCAGTATTAATTTCTAAAGTTCTATTTTTTGATGGACTTAAATATAATTTACTAAGTATTTCTCAATTATGTGATGATGGTTTTAATGTTAAATATGTAAATGATTCTTGTAATGTTTTTTCTAAAAATGATTTAGTATTTTCTGCCTTGCGAAAGGAAAATGTCTATGCTATTGATTTAATTTCTTTAGATATGAAAAATATTACTTTTTTAAATGCTTTTCATAAAGAGTATTGTCTTTGGCACAGAAGATTAGGACACTGCAATGTACATTAACTTAAAAAACTTACTAGGAAGAACTTTGTTAGAGACCTACCAAAAATTGAATTCCCAGCAGATAAAGTTTGTAATCCCTGTCAAAGGGAAGGCAACATAAAGTTTTGTTCAAATCAAGGAAATTAGTGTCAACTTCTCAACCTCTCGAGTTGGTTCACATGTATTTGTTTGTACCTTCTAGAGTTTCTAGTTTAAATGGGAAGCACTAGGTCTATGTTCTAGTAGATAACTATTCTAGGTATAATTCGGTATATTTTATAGCTCACAAAAGTGAATCTTGTTCTTACTTTTTTAAATATTCCAAGTCTGTAGAGAACCTTAGTGGACTTAAGATTAAAACCTTGATAATTGATCATGGTTGTGAGTTTGAAAATCATGAGTTTGAATCCTACTGCTCACACAATGGATATAGTCACAATTTCTCTGCCCCTAGGACACCTCAACAAAATGTTGTAGTAGAAAGGAGGAATAGAACCCTTCTAGAAATTGCCAAAACCATGCTCAATGAGTATGACCTACCTGTTTATTTTTGGGATGAAGCTATCAATACAGCTTGTTATATTATCAATAGAGTCTTCATCAGACCTATTCTTAAAAAGACCCCTTATGAGTTGTGGAATCACATGAAACCTAAGGTTAACTACTTTAGAGTTTTTGGTTGAAAAGTCTTTATTCTTAATACTAAAGATAATCTTGACATGTTTTCATCCAAGAGTGGTGAAGTAATTTTCCTAGGTTACTATATTTCTAGTAAAGCCTATAGAGTTTTCAATAAGAGAACCAAATGTTTGGAGGAATCTGTTCACATCAAATTTGATGAAACTGACCCACATGAACCTAAGACCTCTCTTTAAAATCATTAAGATGATCTCTCTGTTTTGAACCTTAATGATAAAGGTAGTGGACCTATAATTAAAACATCCAGTTCTGGAAATTTTCCAAAACCTGCTTCTGTTGACTCCCAACCTGTTGGTGAACCTGAAATCTCTAGCCCTACCTTTTTGAGACCAACTAGGATTATGAAGAACCATCCCTTAGATGCTGTTGTAGGTAATCTGGATAGAGGAACACAAACTAGAGCTTCTCTAAGAAATCAGGTTGAAAATCAATCTTTTCTTTAACAGTTAGAACCTAAAAATATCAATGATGCTATCAATGATGAATTTTGGGTAATATCTATGCAAGAAGAACTAAATCAATTTGAAAGAAATAATGTCTGGGAACTATTAGAAAGACCTAAGGACACTTTAACCATAGGCACAAAGTGGGTGTTTAGAAAAAAAGTTGATGAATATGGAAATATCATTAGAAACAAATCTAGACTAGTTGCAGAAGGTTACAATTAAGAAGAAGGAATTGACTATGAGGAAACCTTTTCACATGTAGCTAGATTAGAGGCAATTAGGATCTTACATTCCTTTGCATCACATCTGAATTTCAAGTTATATCAAATGGATGTGAAAAGTGCTTTTCTAAATGGTTTTATTTTTGAAGATGTTTTTGTAGAACAACCACCTGGTTTTTCAAATCCTCACTTTCAAAATCATGTTTTTAAACTTTCTAAAGCTTTATATGGTTTAAAACAAGCTCCAAGAGCTTGGTATGAAATACTTACAAATTTTCTTATTTCAAAAGGATTTACAAAAGGAATTGATGATCCCACTCTTTTTATAAAAAGAATTTAAAAAGATGTTTTAATAGTACAAATCTATGTTGATGATATTATTTTTGGATCTTCTAAAACTTCTTTATGTACTGATTTTTTAAAGGTTATACAAAATGAGTTTGAAATGAGCTTAATGGAAGAGCTTAAGTACTTTTTTGGATTTCAAATATTTCAAACTAAAGATGGTATTATTTTGAATCAGAGTAAATATACTAAGGATTTATTAAAACGTTTTTGTTTGGATAGTATTAAGGGGAGTGATACACCTATGAGTACCCCCTGTAAATTGGATATTGATGAAACTGGTAAACCAGTAGATCAAAATAATTATAGAGGTATGATTGGGAGTTTACTTTATCTTATTTCTAGTCAACATGATATTATGTTTACTGTATGTATGTGTGCTAGATTTCAAGCTAACACTAAAGAGTGACACTTACTTGCTGTTAAAAGGATTTTCAAATATCTTAAATACACTGCCAATTAGGGACTGTTTTACCCAAAAGAACAGTCATTTGATTTAATAAGTTATTCAGATGCTGACTTTACTGGATGCAAGTTAGATAGAAAGAGCACATCTGGAACAAGTCATTTACTTGGAAAATCCCTAGTATCATGGTGTAGTAAGAAACAAAACTTAATTGCATTATCTACTGCTGAAGCAGAGTATATAGCTGCTGGTAGTTGTTGTGCACAGATTCTGTGGATGAAACACACTTTATTGGACTATGGATTTGAGTTTAATCATGTTTCAATTAACTGTGATAACACTAGTGTGATCAACATCTCAAAGAACTTTGTGTCTCACGCTAGAACCAAACACATTGATGTCAGATGCCACTTTCTAAGAGATAATTATCAAAGAGGTGATATAACTCTTGAATTTATAGGCACTAAACTCCAATTAGCTGATATTTTTACTAAGACATTAAATTCAGAAAGATTAAGTTTCATTAGACACGAATTATGAATGATAACTTACTCTTAAACTGTTAGGATAAACCTCACTGGTAGGATGAACCTCACTGTTAGGATAAACCTCACCATTAGGATGAACCTCACTGTTAGGATGAACCTCACCATTATGATTAAGCTCACCATTAGGATAAACCTCGCCGTTAGGATAAACCTCGTCATTAGGATAAACCCCACTATTAGGATGAACCTCACCGTTAGGATGAAACTCACCGTTAGATAAAACTCACCGTCAGACCTCACCATTTAAGGACACCTCACCGGTACATCTCTCGTGCCGTTTTAGATTTTCGTATTAAGGCCAAGACTTTGAATTTCTCTTTAATATAAGATTTATTTTATATGTGAATCCTAAATGATATTAAACCCAACTCTAGACATCACTCAATCATCGTGAACCCGTCTGTTCGAATCCCTCCAACCTAAACCTCTCAAGCTTGGAAAACCCTAAGCCTCATAATCTGAAATGGCCCGTGTGAAGCGACCCTTAGTGGATTAAGGGAGTGATGCACCACAAGCTAAGAAGTATAAATTAACCAATGTTGGTACCAGTAGAAGCAGTAGATATGTTGTTCGATGGAATCTCATGAATCCACATTTATCGAAGCGATCAACTATAGTGGAAAAGGAATTATGTGAGGCATGGCTGCTCGAAAGCAAGTCCTTGATTCTGAAGGTTTTACAAGAACAAGGATGGCTCGAATGCTTCATGAACAATAATGGACCGTATTATCAAACACTGGTAAAATAGTTTTATGAGTTTGTCTGTTTTGAGACATCAGAGGAGGAGAATAGGATGATTTTCTTTGTGAATAGTCAAACATATTCATTTTCATCAGTTGAATGGGCTGAGAACCTTAAGGTTCCTCAAACTGGGGATTATGGATTTTATTCAAAATCCATACCTACTGCTAGTGACTTTTTCAAATATGAGGATGCCTTGTTAGAATTGATAAGAAATGGAACTCCTAGAAAGGTCATTGCTGGAGAGATGGTAGGGGAGGATAAACTACTTTTCAAGTTTATTCAGCATGTGATTAGTCCAAGGAGAGGATATTTTACTACCCTCAGATTTTAGGATATTTATTTTTTGTATCTGTTAAAGCATGGAGTAAAGGTGAATTTATGTAGACTGATAATGATTCAGATTGAGGAGATGACTAGACTGATGTCTATGTCCAATGCACTTTTCTTTTATAAATTGATTTCTATTATGTTGAAGGCAAAGGAGGTAGTTGGACCTCAAGATGAAACTGTTGTAGTTAAGTATAACTTTTGCCTCACCAAGACTGTCTGTAAGCTTATGAAAGTCAGCTGGAACCCTTGGAAGAAATCATGGGTTAATGATGATGGAAAAATCTTTGACAAGTACACTCTTGTGGATCATCCTTCTAGACCAAAGGATGTGAGGGATCCTGGTCTTGGACCAGATGAGCCAGAACCGGTCTACAGTGATAATGAAACTGAAGCTGAAGAGGAAGAGACATCAGTTGAGGAAGGAGGAGACCCTGATTTACCTCCTAGCCCTATGCCTCAAAACATTTCCTATGGAGCAGCTAGCCCTCCAAAAGAACTACCAAGGAGAGAAACTATTCTGAAGGACAATGACACCGATACTACAGAAGAAGAAGAAGCATATCAGTTTGTTGTCAAAGACACCTCTAAAAAGGATGAGGCAACCGAGTCAGATCAGATTTCTCATGAAGAGAAGGAGGTTTCTGGTGAAGCAGATGATGAGGAAAATGAAGAAGAAGAGCTCAGTTTGAGCCCTCTGATAGACAGTACAGTCAAGAAAGTGCCTGATCAGGAAGCAAAAGTAGCATCTGTTGATGAGAGAGTCCTTGAGCCATCAGAGCAAATGGATATTGAATCTGCTGTAGTTGTAGAGGAAATTATAGAATTACCTCGAGCAGAACAGTTGTAGAAGATTCCTCAGTTGAATGCTCTAAGTGAGGGGGAGCATCTTGGTTCTGTATCAGTGTTGTATGACATTGAAGGCTGGACATCAAATCCAGGATACATGGTTCTTGGAATTAATTATAAAGACTCTGATTAGGAAGACCATCCCTAAAGAGAACCGGTTATCCTACGTGTTGTGGCTGAAAATTTGGCAACCAAGGAGGACCTTGAGTCCTTAAAGGCTGAAATGAAAGAAACACTAAGAGAATCAGTGGTAGACTTCAAGAAAAGCATGGTTGATGAAATGAGATGTTTGGAGCAATCCCTCGATCTATCTCTGGGATGTTCTATTTCTAGTCTAGTGAAAGGAATGATGGATGAAGTTAAATTATGCCATACTCAAATTGAGAGTTGGACAGGAGATGTGGTGGCTCTAAGAAAATCTATTGCTTCATTGACTGCCATGAACAGCTCTCAAACCCAAGTGAATATTTATATCAGATATATCAAAGAAGTAGTCAAACAGTTTGTGGAAGTTTTTGAGGATTTTAAGACATCAGTCAAAGAACACTTGAACAGTCAAGATGAAATTGTCCAGAAGGTGGTTAGTAATGTGACACAATCATTCAAGGAGGCAGTAGCTTTCTCAGTTAAACCCCTTCCCTCATCCAGCTCCACTGTGAATCTTGACCAGATCAGAACTGTTATCCAGGAAGAGTTGGCTAAGGCCAGTACCAGTGGCTCCTCGGATACTCAGATCCTTGCTACCACTAGGGAAGTTATTAGTTGTGTTCATGATCACCTACAGGCAGCTACTGCTTCTCAAGAGGCAATTAAAAATAAGGTGGATGCTTATTTTGAGAATGTCTATACCAAGCATCAAATGACCAACCATTTCAAGCTCTTGCTGGAAAATATGAAGTTGCCTCTAGTGACTCAGGCTTTCAGAGAACATGTTAGTAGGCTCAGAAAGTTTACTCCTACCTTGGATAAATTCATTGAAAATCAAGATGATTTTGTGTCAGCAATGGAGAGAGGAGGCAGTATTATTATGGATTTCAGGAACCTATTGCTACCATTCTTGCATGTGGATGCCAGACCTGTGATTGTACCTCTTGCTCTTCCTACCTCTTCCTCTGGGAGTACACCTCAGTTGACTCTAGTTCAGGCTATTCAAAGCTTGACACCGATGATCTCATAGAAGAGCACAGATTTCAGATCCAGTACAGTTTCAGTGGTTGACCCTCCGGTTGTTCTTTTAGCTATTCCTAACCCATCTACTCAATATGAACCTATAACCTCTTCTGATACTAAGGTAAAGACTCTTGTTCAAGAGGATGATTTAGTGATTCTGGATGTTTTTGATAGGATTCACTTGTATTTTTGTAATCTTGACTTTCTCAGTTTGTCCCTATTGTACCTTAATGGAATCTTACTCTTACATTCTCCAATTTACTGTGTTTATGTTTCCTTGCCATCTTTTCTCTTTTTGTCTCTACATTTCTCTGATTCTACCCTTATTTTTGTTAATCACAAAGGGGGAGAGAAAATGAAACCAATGATAACTAGGAGTGCAACTGAAAGGGGGAGAAAATGAGAACATTGTTTTAAAGTTTTTCTTAGGAAATTTTTTCCTCTGACATTATTTTAATTTTCTTAATATTTTGTCATAAGTTTTGATTATCAAAAAGGGGGAGATTGTTGAACCCTCTGAGAGAATTAGTTGAACTCATATTTTGATAATCCCAATTATGCTCACTCATATTATGCTAATCCCAATTATGGTTAGATAATCCCTATATTGATTAATGGTTAATTACTTATTTCTGTATTTCTGTACACCATGCACATATTCATATATTATAATATTTACATGATCTTCAGATAATTTGGTTACTAGATGGATATATATTCTAACATAACCCATTCTGCCTATAGAATGCTTAAATAGGCAAGTGGTCACCGTTACAGATCAAGCCTACCGATACGTGAAGGTCACCGTTACATCAAGCCTACCGATACGTGAAGGCCACTGTTACATCAAGCCTACCGATACATGAAGGTCACCGTTACATCAAGCCTACCGATACGTGAAGGTCACTGTTACATCAAGTCTACCGATACGTGAAGGTCACTGATACATCATGTCTACGGATACATTAAGTCCACCAGTACAACAAGTCGCCGTTAAGCAAGCCTACCATTACAGACGAGTTACCGAAGGAAGTCTACCGATACACCAAGGAAGCTACTGGTACAAAAAGGCTATCGTTACACGAAAGGTCACCATTACACTAAGTCTACCGCTACCGATCAATTCTACCGACATACATGAAGTCTACCGATATAAAATATACCGTTAGAGAAGAGGTTACTGATACACAAGGATACCGATATCCAAATCTACCATTCCAGAAGAATCCAATGCTATCTTAATTTATTTGTCTTTATTTAATCTAACCAATTGTCATATCAGGTATATTTTAATGCTCTGTCATTTGTTTAATAAAGGTTGTTGGATTTCAGGAAACTGTACCTCGTACCTGCAAAAAGAAATCATTTCTTTTGCTGGAGCTCATGCCATAAATACAAGAAGTCCATGTTGCTGCAGAGACATGGAGTAAGACACACATGTGAAAGACACAAGGAATATACAACCACAATACGGAATAGACCTATGAGTGAAATACACAAGAAGAGCTCATTAATGCACGACCAAACAGAAGCTCATACACACTCAAGTTTACTCAAGAAGAGTTCATTACATTCACAAGGATTTTGAAGAACTTCATCGACTACATTTTCACTATCTCTGAACCTGGATGCCAAGAAGACGACGCTCTATTTTTCAGAAAAAATCCACAAGAGGACTCAGATCTATTTTTGATCAAATTTAAATAATTCCAAAGCTACACTACAATCACTAGAGCCATTCTAAACCCTATATCTTACTCAGTGATTTATTATTTACATTACGAGGAGTGTGTATCATCTGTTTTAATTTATACACACTGTCTCCTGAACCTTAACTGGAGGATCTTTAAATCCTCATTCAAACTACTTACATTTTCTATTTCCCACGGTGGATAGTGGTAGAGGTCGTGTGTGACCTGGACAGCTGTATTTTCTGTTGTTTTTTGTTTCCCACGTAAGACTATGGTAGAGGTCTTTGACCTAGACAGTTGTATACTGTTGTGAACCCCAATCCAGGGTGTGGATCAAATTTATATAAATTGTTGAGAGGACTATGTCTCAGCTTGAGACTGAACCTCTTGGTCATATTTACTGTTCATTGTTTAGTTTTATCAAAAACCTTTTATTCCGCTTCCAAGTGCTTTAAAACCTAAACTGTTTTTCAAAGTTACTCTGATAATTGAATTAGCAAGTGTTTGCATTATTTTTAAATCATTAAGTTAGGTTCAAATGCTAATCTGATCCTCTGATTAGATTAACTTGGAATTAATCAATCCCTTGAGAACCTAGATGGAAGTTTTCTTTAGTTCAAATTCACTACAATTCAATTAGTATTTTAAATTGGGGGAATTTGGTAAAGGATTTTAGAATAGAAATTTTAATTGGAACTCAATTCACCCCCCCCCCCCTCTTTATTATCCACTCCGACCAATAGTTATGAAGCAAGATTACCCACCTCTAACATCTACTGTAAATGGTCCACACACATATATGTGTACCAATCCTAAAATCTCAATGTCCCTTTCACCCTATCCATTTAATGATTATTTGGTCATTTTTCATTGTAAATAAGAATTACATATTGCAAGTGGTTTTAGCTTAAAATAGTCTAAATAACCATCTTGATAGAGATTTTGAAAAATGATTCTTATTTACATGACCAAGATGGTGATTCCATAGCTGGGTGTTATATTATTCATGTGAACATGATTTTATATCTATTTCAAATACTTAGTTTTTGAATTTTAATACATAAATACCATATTTAAATGTATCATACCATAACATAAGATTTATTTATAAAAGAAACAAATTTTACTCTAAAATTTAAAAATATATCCATATGTATCTAGGAATGATTTAGAAATTAATTTTTTTAATAGTTGGTTCATAATAATAATCACTTAAAAATAAAATCATTATTATTATCAATGAAAGGCGGTAGTCTCTAGAAGATATAACAGCCATCCTTGCACAATTGGTAGCTCAAAAATCTACCTCTCCTCTTGAAATCTTTTCGAATCTACTTGGCTCCTATATTTAGATACAAATGTGACAACCAAAAGATGTATCTAACACCAAATTTTTATATATTTGATGATTTTACAAGATAATTATTTCACATTTAGCTTCCCCTTTCTTCTGGGTGTAGTTTTCATTCCAATGGCTGTAACGAACCAAAGTTTCATTAATGGAAATCCATCTTGATCTAATTAAATGTCTCTTTATGTTTATATAAAATGTCAACATCCTTGGTTTTATGTTAAGAATTTTGATCGTTGCTAATATAGTCATTGAACAGTGATCACATGATTAGTATAAATATAGGACTTTAACAAATCCAATTTACTCAGAAAAAGGAATTGATGGTCTCATCCAATAGAATTTCCCCATACGAAGCCCATTTGTCGGAGCTCGGAAAAGAGGTGGCGTCCTTGGGCTTCGCTCTTGACCAAGACCAAGCTGATCTTCACCATGTCAAGCTTGAACGGGACCATCTACGGGAAAAATGGAAGTTGATAGAGATTACCACTCGAGCAATGTTAGCTGAGCCACCCCAAGAGTCTGTCACCATCGTACACCTTACCCTTAGGTCTTATGCGTCTATTTTAAGGGGTTATGTAACAAATAAGTAGTACTATGTTCATGTACAATATTTTTTTATATAATAATGAATATAATTTCTAGACATTTTTCATACATTGTAAATAGTTTTTAAAGTACAAATAGTGTTTTAAATTATTATTTTATTAAGAAATATATTTTATTAAATTAATGGATATTTGAATTAAATAATATTTTAAAAAAATATTATTTTTATTATTAAATTAAATTTTATTAAATATAAATGATCTTATAATTTTATGAATGAAATTATAATTTTTATTATGGTTTGAAAGCCATATCTGTCAAAACCCGTGAATTTTCAATAAATGAAGGTTTATATTTTAAATGTGAAAATTAACATATTTAGAAAATTATTTAGATAAAATAAATGTTATTTCTGGAATCATGACGTCTAAATTATCCAATGGTGAATTTTTTATAATTTTCTGAGATAGTCAATTTTTTGGGTAAAAATTAAATACCTTTTAAATATATAATATGTTTTATGACATCATAATGACCCAATAGTGAGGTAATAAAATACTATAAGCTTTATTTTCGTCCAATATATGTTTTAACATTAAAATAATGTTATTTTGCGTTTGTTTGACTTACTTTTCAAAGCATTAATGGACCTCTCAAGACTTATTAAACATCATGTCTTTTTAAATTAATTTCCATGGGAGTGTGACTCAACTCCACATAAGAAACCCTATTATTTTAAGAAGTTAGGACTTTGGCCTTATAAAATATTGTTTTCCTATTCCCTTAACCAAAAATCATGGGCCAAAACCATGGGATGGTTTGTGGTTTGGATTAATTTAATATAAGGGGTCCCAAACCTAAATAATAAAGAATTCTCTCACTTTTCCTATATAAACCCACCTAAGATCCCACTTCCTCCTCACTCAATGCATTTGGAGTTCGTCCAACCTCTGCCCAAATCTCTCTAGAATCCCCCCAAGGTGCCCCAATCTCCCAATAATCCTCTCACAAGCCTCTCTCTAGCCTTTGGAAGCACACTTCCAAGTAAGGGTTTTTTCTTCCTTTCACATTTTTGTCCAATTTTCATTAAGTTGTTTTGCCCATTTAATTTCAATTATGAATGTTGGGGTATGGTTTTTCACCTCTATAATACTTCCCTAACTATGTTTGAATGATGGGAGACCCCTTTCTCGATCATTAAATTCCTCACATGTACACCCATTACTATTCTGAAATTCCGAAAGGAACTTCTCTCTCCTCATTTACATTCAAGCAATACTTTTGTATCATGAATCTAAATTCCATTACAATTGTTGGAACATGTATCTATATGACCTCCTTACTGTACTTGACATGTAAATATGATGAGGAAACCCTTTCTCTCTTATCAACCATTTTTATGAATTCTTATGTCACGTCGTTACGATGCCGAAATCGCACCGATTTTCTATGCCAATGCCATTGTGTAGTGAATACCATACCCATTTCTCCATCAAGGGTATTCACCTTTATGCACATTCACTTATATATTATAAAGTTTCATGTATAAATTCCACATTCCTTTATCGTGGAATAAATTATTTTGTTTTATGAATCCATGCATTATGATCCATGTGGCACACTTATGCATGAAATGAAATGTTCAAGAAGGGTGTGCCCTTATATCGCTCCAATGCATTAGGTAAAGTATAGTATCATGATACGTCATATGCAATGAGTGTTGCCTCCTTCTAATTCAAGTGAAACGAGGGTTTACTCATGCTTTATGTGCAATGAGGATTTACTCATGCTCTATGTGCAATGGTCCATGGCTCATGCTAATTCCATGTTAAGTTTTGTTGCCACATTTCCATGTTATGATTATCATTCTTTATCATGCCTTTATGTTCATGTTTCTCTTATGATCTATTGATATGCCTATTGACTAACATGTATTTTACTCCTCATGTTATTCCATGTGTACTCCCTTACTGGGCTTTATGTCTCGCCCTTTTCTTATGCATGTCCTCAGGTTATCCCATGCAATTCTAAGTATAAAGGAATGTAGTGGTCATGTAAAGCATGTTTTCAATAAATATGTTGTATTTCATGTTTCATGTTTTTATGTAATGATACTAATCCCCAAAGACACTAAACCTCTTGATCTTCTTTGTTGTATCAAGTGAATTTTTATGTTTAAGTTTGTATAAAAAAGCAGGGTTGTCATAGTTGGTATCAGATGACAGGTTTAGTTATTTTTGGGATTAGGATTAGAAAACCCTAGTAAAGCCTTAGAGACAAGACTAAGTATAATAAAAACATCCCTATGTTTTGGTAAGTACTATGTAAGTGGTTTATCAAACTAATACATCCCAGTCTGGATACGAGCAGGTAGAGGCACCTCTGGCACAGATGTATCCTAGGGGTAAAACCAGAAAACACCGCTTTGAGCTAGACTCGAATGGGAACTGGTGCATGACAATGGTCCTTGCTGCACTCTTAGTTACGACACTCCTAGGGGATATGTTTTGATAAATTCAAAAGCTTAGTATGAACCCTTATTAAGGGAATTAAAAAAAATTCCCTACGAGTATATGTTAGAAAGTAGATCATGAAAAGCCTAGATTGAAGCCTATAGACTCATGAGTAAGGAAATAAAAGTTTATTTATAAGTCATCAACTTTTGTATTTGGATAACCCTTTATGTGTTACCCCTAACATTCCTTTTATTCCATCCAATGGCCGGTAATAGGAGGACATGGTCTAACAACCGTTGTGAAGATCAGTGTGATGACTGTACTAATGAGATACCCAATCCAATGGGAGCAGGAATCGCAAACATTGTCATGCTTCTCTCTCAGCTAACTCAAGTTTTGAATAGAAACACGGGTCAAGAGGAACTTCCAACCCCCCCACCCCCCCTAAGAAGGAACAAGTCGCTATCGAGAGCTTCATGAGGCAAAGGCCTCCTAATTTTAGTGGATCATCTGATCCCATGATCGCTGAACAATGGATCAACTCAATTGAAAAGAACTTCTCCATCCTTTAATGTTCTGAACAAGAGAAGGTTCTCCAGGCTAATTATCGTATGGAGGGTGAAGTTGATCAATGTTGGACGTTGATCAAAAAAACGAAGCCTGAGGAAGAGATCGAGGCGTTGGAATGGAAGGATTTCCAGAAGATGTTTTTCGATAAATATTTTCCACGCACCCTTCAGCTTAAGATGGAAAGGGACTTCTTTTACCTCAAGAAAAAAGATGAAGAATCTATTGGAGCGTATGAGGAAAACTTCACAAGGCTTGAACGATACGCTTCCAGCTTTTTCATTTCTCCCGAATGCAAGTTTGACAGCTTCTTTGGTGGGTTGAATCCTAGCCTGTGGAAAGCATTAGTGATCCGTGACTTTGACAGCTATGAGGAGATTGTTTGATGTGCCCTCAAGGACGAAATAGAGATCGGGGAATCATAGGGGTATCAATGGGACAAGAATCGTAAGGTGGAATTCAATGTTGGCAGTCCGATGGATAAATCCAACAGTGCTAAGAATATCCAGCACCCCACAAGCCAAAAGTGTGGAAAAAAGCACCCTAGAAATTGACTTAAGGGGACAAGGAAATGCTTCAGGTGCGGAAGGGAAGGGCACCTAGCTGTTAACTGTCGGCAAGAAAGACCCATGGCTGTGACCGAGGAGAGGAACGCTCTGTCTGAACCTCAACACATTGTTCAATGCTACAAATTCAAAGAACCAGGTCATTTCAAAAATCAGTGCCCTAATCCAAGGGTTTTTGGAGACAACCAACAACCTCCAAGGAAGCAAGGAAGAGCTTTTTCCATCACTTCTGTCGAAGTGAACCCCGAAAATGAAGTGGTGACAGGTACACTAGTTATTCATTCAAGAATAGAGTACATACTTTTTGATTCAGGTTGTACGCATTCTTTTATATCTCGAAAGTTTAGTAGAACAATCCCAGCACCACCATAAATCATGGAAGTGAAAATGTCGGTGAGTACAACAAATAGGGAAATCATTGCATCCCATGAATATAAGTCCTCCCCTGTTATAATCTGTGGATTGAATTTCCCGGAAAACCTCGGCATACTCCCTCTGGTGGAATTTTATGCAATTCATGGCATGGATTGGCTTTCCTTATATAGATCCAATATAAATTTTCGGGAGAGGGAAATCACACTCCATATAGAGAATCGACCCCCGATTCTTTACAAGTGGCAGGAGGAAGATGAATCTCCTTTAGCTCCATCATCTCAAGCATGGATATTTCTACCCTATGAGCACGCGTATCTGGCTTAGATGATTGAGTCCATGGAAGAAACCATCCTTGAAGAAATGCCTATTGTGAGGGAATTCGTGGAATTGTTTCTCAAGGAACTTCCTGGTCTTCCTCCTAGAAGAGATACTGAGTTCTCAATTGAACATATACCCGGGGTGCTACCAATATCCAAGAATCCATATAGAATGGCTATTGTTGAGGTTGAAGAGCTGAAGAAACAACTATAGGAGAATCTGGATAAAGGGTTTATACGCCCAAGTGCTTTACCATGGGGTGCACCAGTCCTCTTCGTGAAGAAGAAGGATGGGTCAATGCGGCTTTTCATCGATTATCGTGCACATAAAAAAATCATGATAAAGAAAAAGTATCCTCTCCCAAGAATTGATGACTTGTTCGATCAGCTGCGAGGATCACAATACTTCTCCAAGGTGGACTTGCGATCGGGATATTATCAAGTAAGGGTTAAGAAGGAAGATTTCCCCAAGACTGCTTTTCGTACAATATACAAGCACTATGAATTCATAGTAATTCCTTTCGGACTCACCAATTCTCAAGTAATATTCATGGACTTGATGAATAGAGTCTTTAGAGACTACCATGACAAATTTGTGGTAGTCTTTATAGATGATATTCTAATATACTCCAAAACCAGGGAGGATCATGAGGAGCATTTAGAAACTGTACTAAAGACTTTTCTCAAGGAGAAGCTCTATGCAATGTACAACAAGTGTGAGTTCTGGTTGAAGGAGGTCTCATTCTTGGGCCATATCATCACAAGAAATGGGATATCTGTGGACCCCTTTAAAACAGATGCAATTGAGGGATGGCTGAGGCCAACATCAGTAACGGATATCCGTAGCTTCTTGGGGTTAGCTGGATATTATCGACGATTTGTGAGAAATTTCTCACAATTGTCCAACCCTCTTACCAAGCTAACTCTAAAGGGAGTAAAGTTTTCTTGAAGTGATGAATGCGAAGAATGCTTCAAGGAGTTGAAAAGGAGGCTTCTCACTGTGCCTGTGGTCACTTTACCCACAAGTGGGGAAATTTTTGTGGTATTCAGTGATGCTTCATAGAAGGGATTAGGATGTGTGTTGATGAAGAATGATAAAGTGATATCCTATGCCACAAGTCAGTTGAAAATCCATGAGTGAAACTATCCAACGCATGATCTGGAGTTAGTGGCGGTGATCTTTGACTTGAAAATCTGGCGGCATTATCTCTATGGGGAGAAATGTGAGATATATACTAACCACAAGAGTCTTAAATATATATTCACACAGAAAGATCTTAATATGCAACAGAGAAGATGGATAGAGATCATCAAGGATTATGACTGTTCAATACATTACCACCCAGGGAAAGTGAACAAGGTGGAAGATGCCCTAAGTAGAAAGGATTCAACGATTCTATCAATGATGATAATTGAGAAGGATCCAATCTTCTTAGACTTGATGAAGATGGACATGGGTATCATAGAGAAGGGAACATAATCAATCCTTTCACAAATGATTTCTCAACCATCTCTTTTGTAAAAGTTAAAGGATGATCAAAGGGATGATGTGGGAATTCAGGAAAAAGTGGAATCTATCAAAAAGAGAAAATCCTAGGAGTTTAATGTTATTGAAGAAGGAATCGTGTGGTTTGGGAAAAGACTATGTGTTCCATCGAGTCCAGAGCTGAAGAAGGAACTTTTGGATGATGCACATAGTTCAAATTTCTCTATTCACCCAAGGAGCACAAATATGTATCAAGATCTCCAACAAAATTATTGGTGGGATAATATGAAGAAAGAGATCGCTGAATATACATCAAAGTGCCTAGTGTGTCAGCAAGTGAAGGCAGAGAGGCATAAGTCTAAGGGGATGATTCAACCATTGCCCATACCAGAATGGAAATGGGAGAACATCACCATGGACTTTGTCACTAGACTTCCAAGGACATCTAAAGGCAACAATGCAATTTGGGTTGTTGTGGATCGTCTTACAAAGACTGCACACTTCATTGCTATTCGGGAGGATTTCTCATTGGATCAACTGGCATGGATATATATCAGGGAAGTGGTAAGGTTGCACGGAGTACCACTATCTATTGTGTCTGACCATGATCTAATATTCACCTCTATGTTTTGGGAGAGTCTTCAACATGCTCTGAATACTGAACAGAACTTCAGTACGGGCTATCATCCTCGAACTGATGGCCAATCTTCATGGACTATCGAAACACTTGAGGACATGTTGAGAGCGTGCTCAATGGACTTTAAAGAAGGATGGGATCAACATATTCCTCTGGTTGAGTTCTTTTATAACAATAGTTTCCACTCGAGCACCCAAATGGCACCATATGAAGCCCTATATGGGAAAAGGTGCATAACACCGACATGTTGGGATGAGGTCGGTGAAAGTAACCTGCTTGGACCAGAAATGGTCGAGAAAATGTTAGAGATGGTAAAAACCATTCAACAGCATATCAAGATAGCTCAGAGTCGACAGAAGAGTTATGCAGATAATCGTCGATAAGACCTTGAGTTTAAAGTTGGAGACATGGTGTTTCTACGCATATCTCCATGGAATAAGGTTGTGAGGTTTGGATGGAAAGGGAAGCTAATTCCAAGGTACATCGGCCCCTTTAAGATTCCTGATCGTTTCGGGGCTGTGTCCTATCGACAAGAACTTCCACCTGCCATGGCCAAAGTACATGATGTCTTTCATGTATCCCTCTTAAAGAATTACATACCTGACCCATCACATGTACTCTCTTATTAGGTTGTACAATTGGAATATGATCTTCTTTATGAAGAGCAAACAGTGAAGATCTTAGATCATAGAGAAAAAGTTCTATGAAATAAGACAGTGTCCCTCATCAAGGTGTTGTGGAGAAACCACAATTTTGAAGAAACGACTTGGGAATCGGAGGAAATGATGAAGCTAAGTTACCCACATCTGTTTTAGTGTGGGAAAAGGAAAATTTCGAGGGTGAAATTTCTTAAGGTGGGGATATTGTAACAACCCAAAGTTTCATTAATGGAAATCCCTCTTGATCTAATTAAAAGTATCTTTATGTTTATATAAAATGTCAACTTCATTATTTTTATGTTAAGTATTTTGACCATTTCTAATATAGTCGTTGAACAGTGATCACATGATTAGTATAAATATCGGACTTTAACAAATCCCATTTACTCAGAAAAAGGAAGCGATGGCCTCATCCCGTAGAATTTCCCTATAAAAAGCCCATTTGTCAGAGCTCAGAAAAGAGGTGGCATCCTTGTGCTTCGCTCTTGACCAAGCCCAAGCTGATCTTCACCATGTCAAGCTTTAACGGGACCGTTTACGGGAAAAAGGAAGTTGATAGAGATTACCACTCGAGCAATGTTAGCTGAGCCACCCCAAGAGTCTGTCACCATCGCACACCTTACCCTTAGGTCTTATGCGGCTATTTTAAGGAGTTATGTAACAAATTAGTAGTACTATGTTCATGTAAATTATTTTTGTTTATAATAGTGAATATAATTTCTAGTCATTTTTGATACATTGTAAATATTTTTTAAAGTACAAATAGTGTTTTTAATTATTATTTAATTAAGAAATATATTTTATTAAATTAATGGATTTTTGAATTAAATAATATTTTAATAAAATAATATTTTTATTATTAAATTAATTTTTATTAAATATAAATGATCTTATAATTTTATAAATGCAATTATAATTTGTATTGAGGTTTGAAAGCCATTTCTGTCAAAACCCGTGAATTTTCAATAAATGACAGTTTTTATTTTAAATGTGAAATTTAACATATTTAGAAAATTATTTAGATAAAATAAATGTTATTTCTGGAATCATGATGTCGAAATTATCCAATGGTGAATTTTTCATTATTTTCTGAGACTGTCAAATTTCTGGGTAAAAATTAAATATCGTTATAATATATAATGTGTTTTATGACATCATAATGACCCAATTGTGATGTAATAAAATACTATAAGCTTTATGTTCGGGCAATATATGTTTTACCATTAAAATAATGTGATTTTGGTTTTGTTTGACTTACTTTTCAAAGCATTAATGGACCCCTAAAGACTTATTAAACACCTTGTCTTTTTAAATTAATTTACATGGGAGTGTGACTAACCTCCACATAAGCAACCCTATCATTTTAAGAAGTTAGGACTTTGGAATTACGAAATATTGTTTTCCTCTTCCCTTTTCCAAAAAACATGGGTAAAAACCATGGGATGGTTTGTGGTTTCGATTAATTTAATATAAGGTGTCCAAAACCTAAATAATAAAGAATTCCCTCACCTTTCCTATATAAACCCACCCAATCTCCCACTTAATCCTCACTCAAAGCCTTTGGAATTCGTCAAAACTCTGACCAACTCTCTCTATATTCCTCCCAAGGTGACCTAATCTCCTAATAATCCTCTCACAAGCCTCTCTATATCCTTTGGAAGCACACTTTCAAGTAAGGGTTTTTTCTTCCTTTCTCATTTTTGTCCAGTTTTCTTTAAGTTGTTTTGCCCATTTAATTTCAATTATGAATGTTGGGGTATGGTTTTTCACCTCCCTCATACTTACCTATTTATGTTTTAATGATGGGAGACCCCTTTCTCTCTCATTAAATTCCTCCCATGTACACCTATTACTATTTCGAAATTCTGGAAGGAACTTGTCTCTCCTCATTTACATTCAAGCAATACTTTTGTATCATGAATCTAAATTCCATTACAATTATTGGGACATGTATCTATATGACCTCCTTACTGTCCATCACATGTAAATATTATGAGGAACCCCTTTCCCTCTCATCAACTATTTTTATGAATTCTTATATCACGCTGTTACGCTGCCGAAGTCGCACCGATTTTCTAAGCCAATGCCATTGTGTAGTGAATACCATACCCATTTCTCCATCAAGGGTATTCACCTTTATGCACATTAAATTATTGATTATAAAGTTTCATGTATAAATTCCACATTCCTTTATCATGGAATAAATTATTATGTTTTATGAATCCATGCTTTATGATCCATGTGGAACACTTGTGCATGAAATGAAATGTTTAAGAAGGGTGCACACTTATAGCGCTCCAATGCATTGGGTAAAGTATAGTATCATGATACGTCATGTGCAATGAGTGTTGACTCATGCTAATTCAAGTGCAACGAGGGTATACTCGTGCTTTATGGGCAATGAGTATTTACTCATGCTCTATGTGCAATGGGTCATGGCTCATGTTAATTCCATGTTAAGTGTTGTTGCCACATTTCCATGTTATGATTATCATGCTTTATCATGCCTTTATGTTCATGTTTCTATTATGATCTATTGATAAGCCTATTGCCTAACATGTATTTTACTCCTCATGTTATTCCATGTGTACTCCCTTACTAGGCTTTATATCTCACCCTTTTCTTATGCATGTCCTCAGGTTATCCCATGCATTGCTAAGTACGAGGGAATGTAGAGGTCATGTAAAGGAATTTTTCAACAAAGATGTTGTATTTCATGTTTCAAGTTTTTATGTAATGATCCTAAGCCCCAAAGACACTAAACCTCTCTATCTTCTTTGTAGTATCAAGTGATGTTTTATGTTTAAGTTTTTATTAAAAAGAAGGGTTGTCATAATGGCCTTTCTTGCCACATGAATAACATACTACCCTCTTTTTCATGCATTTACTATGGATCTTCCTCTTCTTGGAAGGACAGTAATCTAGAGATTTATACTTTTATGAGTTCTGGGACCCTTCAATATGTTCTTCTATTTTCTTATTCTCTATAAGGAACATAGGTTTAACATGCCCCCATGTTCTTATCAATATGTAGAATCATAGTAAGAATCTCTAAAAGACTCTTCTAATTTTTTTCTCATGTTTTAATTGACAATAAAAATGGATAATTTCTTGGGAAGTGAGGAAAGTATGATATATCTATGCAAATCATCTAGGAATTTAATCCCTAATATGTACAAGCATTCAATATAGCCATTATGATTGACAACATGAGGCCCAGCTAGCGCATACTCTCTAAACATAGTTGAGAATAGATCATTATAGATATCATATCTATCGTATCTCACGTTATCATAATAGATATCCCAAATGTGATACATCATGTTATACATATCTATGTACCCATGTCGTATCAAAATCTCATTGGTGATGTATGATTGAATGAAGCACTAAACATTTGTAGGATCGTTCAAATGGTTATCATATAGATTCAAGTCTTATTCACTAGCCTCATTACCAAATGCATTAGGAATCGGTTCTTCCAGAATATACAATTTCCTTTAATGGCATGGGATAACACGTAAGCGCCTTTTCCACTCTTAAAAATTTGTTCCAATGAGAAGGTTATCCTTATCATGTATGGATTGCAGTTATATGTTTAATGTAATTTTTTATTATATTTATACAAACAATATGACAATAGTTTAGTACTTTGTCTAATAAAACATTGATAGATAAATAAATATTATATTTATTAATCTAGCGCTATATTATCAAAACCTAATAACCATCGCCATTGGATTTTGGATATGTTATTTCATGGAAATTATAGTGGTAAGGATCCATATTCCACTTCTCATCACCCTATCTTTGGTTAGTCATGAAATTAGGAGGGTTTTATGTAGTAATTCCAAATTAAAACTATATTAACTCAAAATTCCTTATTATGTTGAGTGGACTCCCCAGTTGTGAAATCCTTAAATTGGATTTCCTCAACTTTTTCCTCTCAGTTATACCATGTCATGCTTTAGTAGTCAACCCTTGATGTGAACTAAGTTAATTCAACCCACAACATCATGTTAAAATTCCCAGATAATTGATATCACCTCAAAATTGGTTGGTCAAGCACTTTGAACTGTGGTTTGATTTTAACTAAAGTAGTGGATGGTTATACCAACTTAATATATATAATTGAGGGATTTTATCTTTTAAACATAAATTAGTAGTTTTTTATCTTTATCAAATACTTGTTAATGCTAATTGTATTTACTCAGGTGATTAATTATGTATTATATAATATTTAGGCATAAGATAATTTATTTTAGTTTTATATTGAATTATTGTAACTCCATTAATTCATGTGATCGCGATAAGACATACATAATGAAATAACCATCAAACCTGATAGAAATAAAATAAAAAATTGGTGTGATCATGATATTTTACTAATGGTTAGTTTATCTTTAGGATTAAAAACTAACTGTCACCCTGGGGGAAAAATCATTGATCCATTAATGGTTCCTATTTATTCATTTTGTCTCTCCACCTATGTATCTCTATTGGATTGGTTTCACCTCCACTATAATCCCAAATCAGCTCATGTTGCTTGGGTGCTCCATAAAAAATAATTGGTTAAGGGGTTTACATAAAGCAAATCCTGGGAACATAGGCCATTACATAATGATATGGGAGATGAAACGTAGGGAAACAATTTAATTAATGAAACCAATCACATAAAAAGATCTATTTTATGATCATGATCATCCACATGCATGCAACAAATTATTTATTTGATAAAATTAGTATTCAATTATAATAATTCTTATTTAAGATAAATCATGCTCGAATTAATTAATTGCATTCTTTATTTATTCAATTAATTTATCTTAATTCTCATCGAAATTTTATTGAGATTCTCATACATAATTATTTTAAGATAATTGAATAAATTTATTTAAAATGAACTATATGAAAAATGTACCTTGGAGTAAATATGGTGAGTACCCTTATGAACTACCCAACATGTATTATACTCATATACTACTTTATTTTACTACATGTGGCATACACTACTTATCACATAATTTCACAGTGTGTACTATCAACTTAATAACCACATAGAACACATGGTATTTACATAGAAAATTATGCTTCAATGTGTATAGAGTAATAACCATAATATGACTTATACATGATATGTAGATGTAAACATTATATAGAAATTAATTATGCATTTATATATATATAAACCCTATCACATGGAATGTACTATGAACTTAATGACCACATGGAATACATATTGGTAAGGTTTTCATAGTATATTAGATTAATTTTAAATTCTTCATAATTTTCTAAAAGTAAATATAGTGTGTACATTGAAGCTACATGACATGTATTTTTCTCACCATCTATCCACAACACATTATTAGGGACTCATCATGTAACAAATCCATATAAAATATTAGAGTACACTATGTGTAAATGGGATACACATAATGTGGTCTCCAAGTTACATAGCCACCAATCAGGTAGGACGTGTTGGAAAATGCATGGACCATTTATGAATAAGGGAATACACATCGTGTAAAAATGTTTCACATCATTTACTTTACACAGAGGGTACTCTTGCTGAATATGTACTAGGCTATGCTGATCAACATGAAATGTATAATTAAATTTACCAAATGTAATAAATTCATATTCCTTAAATTAATTCAAAATTAATTCCAAGTGCATTAAACACTGGTAAATAGTGTATAATATGGGTTGCATGGTGTGTACTATTAAGTTATCTAGCCTGACTCCTAGACACATCCAAATGAGTATTCGAATTTATTTGCTTCATAAAATTATTTAAATTTATTATATTTTCAGGAAATGAAGAAAAGAAATGATATCTCATAATTCAGACTAAATAATTGTTAAACTGTAACCGAAATTAATGAAAAATGCATAAATCAATAAATGATATTTAAACAATTATAAATACTTATGTGACCCCTATGATACCTCATGTAGGTTACGAGCATAGCAGAAGCATCATATGGATCTTTCCCAACTAAAATATTTCAGGATCTATGATTAATCTATGTTTTTCTCAATAATAAAATTTGTGATCAATGGATTTGAATCAAATAATTTGGAAAATAGATAAATACCAGAACAAAAGTGTGGGATCGTCACATATGATTTATAATTAATTTAAGTAATTAAATAATTACCTTAAAAGAAATTATTTCTTCATTGATAGATCAGAAAACAAATATATATCATACCATTGTTGGGTTATAAGAATCAATAATAGATTCCTTCTATTGGTGATTCACATGTGTTCCTAGAATTTTAAAAAATCACTATATAAATATCAGGGTGCTATCACAGCAGATCCTAAGTCTTGTATTTTTCACCTCTAATCTCCCTGAGAAATAATTCCAAAGTATTCTCCTGAAGATACCTCAATATTGAAGAGTGTAAGTAGGTGGAAGATCTCTCTCCATTCTTGAGATCATTCTGTGAGAGGGATCTCTCTAGGGTTTGAGAGGATTCACTTCAGATTTCATTATGCACAACACAAAATGAATTGGATCTCATAGTAAAATAATTTATTTGGGTTTATATGCTGTTATGTGTAGAATAAATAATTACACAAGTTACCTATATTATTTATTTAATCCTTGTGAAACCCCATGCCTATAATAATAATATTATTATTATTTCTTTATATATGATAAACTCATGAATTAAAATTATATATTATTTATTAAAATTATATTCAAAATATATTATGGTAACATTAAACTCGATTATATATTCCTCCAAAATATTTATTTGTCCTTCAATAAAAATTATTTATTTAATAAATTAATATCAATGAATTATTCTCAAATAAGTAAATAAATATTATATATATTAAATAGTTAATAAATATTTGTTAAATATTCCACTCACATAATATTCTCTTGAATCACTAGTGAATAAATTTATAAAATCAAATAGACATGAATAATTATTAAACCACGCCTAGGAGTAATATTTATTCAAATTTTTAAATAATAAATAATAATATATTATTTAATTATGATTATGTATACACTTAGTGTGTGACCCTCTAAACCTATTTCTCAGTGGTATTAGGCGATGTAGTCTAAATTTCAAAGTTATAATCTAGAAATATGCCAACGAACCCATATAGAAAGAATTTACAATTTCAATGACATAATACCTCATACAGATTCTTACCTTATAATATAATCCCTTTATTATGATATCTCTAATCAAGGAGGTTGCATGCTAGTGCCATCAACATATCTGCTCAATATCACTTCATTTGACTTTCTAGAAATCAAATATTCTTATAAAACACCATGTCCATAGACTTATTTACTCCATAGAATTTCAATAGATGTTCTTCAGATATCCACTCCAGTTGAAGAAGAGAATGGATAAATAAATTCTCTTATTATCCACTAATGAAATATTACTCACGACACACCCAACATATCATACCTTGATGCTAGAAATTGTGATCACGGTTTTATTCAACACATCAAAGTAAATGACTTATAATACTCATTAATAAAAACCATAAATTATAAGGATCAATAGAAATGTCTATAGATAATAACACCCAATGACACATATAAATGGAGATTTATTACTAGTAGGTCTCATTCTTATAAAATCTTACACTTAATATTACCAAGGACATATACCATGAAAACTGCGTCAGTGTTCTATAAGACTCCACTTCTGATATCCTGAATCATTTTTGTCCCTAAAATTATTTAATCCATCTATAAAACATATATTCAAGAATAATGTCTAGGAAAATATAGGTTATCATCATATTGGGTAATTGTTATGACCGTTTAGTGTGAAAACTACTCTTAGGATATTATCACATAATATGTAAAGTAAAAGAACAGTCATGATGTTATAAAGAGTATATTAATATTCAAAATAATGAATAAATGTTATCATAAATTATATAGAATTATTTTTCTAGGTAACCAACTCTAATAGAGAATCCATTTGGTCAAGATAGGATTTCTCCCATTCCCTTATGATTTTAAGGTCCTACAATTACAAATCCATAAGTATCGGGTCTATTCAATCTTCATTGTGGATAAGGTAGCATGATATTTACTACATAGAGTATCATCCGCCTTGTTCTAACTTCAGAATAGGTAATGTATTGAGTAGTAAAACTCCTTGATCAAATCCAACTATATCCTTTGGAATATATTCAACTCCATCCATGTGAATATAAAAATTAAACTATTGTGATTAATATTTATTTCATACATTTAACTATAGAGATAATTTCTTCATATATTTACTGAAAACATTATCGATTCTGGCTCCAAATCACATGATGGGTAATTTTTTTCATAACCCATTAATTTAAGTGAGGAACATGCTACCGTCATGTCATTTTTATGAGTAAACATTTAAATCCATTATTTAATGCAACATAGTTTATTAAAAAGTATATATCTCTAGTATGGATTAGATTTCTTGTTAATAATAACACTATTAATATGCAAGATATGTCAATATGTTTTTAGAAGAGATGAGTTGTTTCATCATCATAAATGAGAAAATGGAGATGATATGTGTTGTTGTTGTTTAAATATCCACCTTGATAGGTCCTATAATGACAGTCCAAAAAACTAATGATTTTTTAATGGGTCTTAATGAGAAAGAATTTTTTTGATGATTTTGATTAGAACATTATCTATAATTTGATACATGTGAATTGGTGTAGATTTCTAGAGGGAATATAAAATCATATATGATTATTGGAATTAAAATCTATCCAAAATTTTGGAGAATCCTTCCTTAAGGAAGTAAGAATGATTTTTTTTGAAATAATTCTTTAAATACCATTAGATGAATGCTTATAGAATCTTATATTGAATACATGGAGTTGGAATTAAAAAAACATTGTAATTACACTAATTTTATCAATAAAAATTACATATGATTCAATAGAACATTAAATTAAGTAAAAAATACTTGGAATTATTTTCATATATTCCAAATTTATTAATATTAATTTGAGTATCCATGTAACTTTCCATCGTGAAAAAATAATGGTTGAGATGGAATTATTTATGGGAACGTAATATTATAAAGGCAGCTAAAAATATATTTCACCTAAGGCTAGAAATTGTTGAAATTTTTATCGCATCCATTTTTTGTCATAGGATCAAGCTCCACTATAGCTAGACCATGTGTATATGGGTGAAGAGTAGTGTGATTATGGTTAGTTCATAAATAATGAGTGTGAGATAGCACCTGGGAAGATCCACCTTGTAGGGAGACATCATAGTGAGTGGCCATATATCCAGTAAGATAAAAGGGAGTTCAAATAACCCCCCCCCCCCCCCAGAAGCACATAGGGTAATAAAATAACATCTATACAAAGAAAACATCAATTTCAAACTCAGCCCATAGGGATAATTTTTTATAGTGTTAAAAAATAGGAACTTCATGGATTAAATGATTAAATATTTATTATCTTCCATGGGTACTGGGATTTGTTTTTTGGAAGTATGTCTTCTACATGAATCATTAAAAGATAAGTTTATGATCGAGATTGTGGAATCACAATGAACCTGAGTGTGCGTCAAACATGAACTTTTGAGATCAAAGGAAGCTTGGTGTAGTGATAAAAATTTTCAAATGTAGAATATTCACATACTTATTTTGTGAAAAAAAGTTATGTGATTATTGTTCATAATATTATTATCCATAAGAAGACATGTTTTTTAAAGTAATTATGTGGAACATGAACATGAAACATGATAAGTATATTTTTATAGAATTAATGTGAGGTTGTTATGTGATGCATAACATATAATTCCAAGACCTGTAATTTAGTATGAGGAGGAAGATCAATTTGTGATGGTTATATGTGAAGAAGATATATTATAAGAAAAGTAGTTTTTATTTTTCAATGCATGATGAGAACACAATACACAATACAAGATATATGAATGAGATACACCATATTTTTTGGCATCTCATGAGAATGAATAAGTAACTTTGATTTTTGGATGTTCTAAGAGTTAAGTGTCAAATTATTTTTTCCTATAAATAGTCTCACTATGTTATTAGTAATGTGAATGAGTGGGGTAGTATCCTCTATTGGTTTTTAAGAAGTTGAAAAACTCTCAATATTTTATATATTAATCCTATAATATATTTTCTTCTGTATATAAGTTTTTGTGAAGTATATTATGAATGAATTAGTTATGTGAATAATTACAGAGAAGGGTTCATGAAATTGAGGTTACATAAAGAACTAGTACATGAAGAAACTAATTATGAATCATCACTATGTGAAGTATCATTCATTGAACTATTTTCTTTTGTAAAAATTTATATTAAAAGTTAAATCATGTGAAAGTATTTTATGTGAATGAATGGGTGAGCCCCACTAACAAAGTGTTACATTAAGGATTGTTTATGAAGTAATAAATTTAAAAAAATCGGGAGAAGAAGATACATGATAAATTTATTAAAAGAATACAATTGGGAAGAGAATAATAAAGAGATAAAATATAAAAAGATAAGAGTTTTCAAAAAGGAGAATAAGATTATAAGTTTCTAAGAATTTGGTGAATTGAGGAAGAACCAGATCACTTAATGACATGAAGACAATGAGTGAGATCAGTTGATCTGATTTTTTTATAAAACATAAAATTTATCAAAGAAGTGAGTATGTGTAGCTTTTTTATCCATAAGTCTTCATAGGAAAATAGTCATCAAATTTTACATAATCAACTAGGATAAAAGAAGTTATTTTTCCCTTTTTTCTTGAACTATTTTATATCAGGTAGTGAAATTTTTTTGTTCAAGTCAGACTCTGGAAGATCATAGAATGAAATTATACTGATGTAGATGGTATAAAGGATCTAATAATATCCCAGGTGTAACCACTTTCATTTATTGTGGATAATCAATTATTTTGGGGTTTAGCTAATCATATAAGTAAATAGGGTCTCACATCAAGGATTGACATTGTAAAAAAATTATCTTATTTAATTTTCTTTTTAAAATATTTTGGTAAGGTTGAGAGACATAAATTGAGAAGGTATATATCTTAATCAATCATGGTAGTTTAATTAAAAATAATAATTCATAAAAAATTATCACTGATTCACCCCCCCCAGTGATCTAACAAATTATGGGAACTTCAATTAGTACTTAAGAAAACCTAGGTTCCCTCTATTAAATCCAAGAGTTGTGGATGATGTACATCATGAATTCAATTAATAGTGGGTGTTCTTACGCCTTTAATAGAAAGAAATATCATATTTCTAAAAAAAGGATGTTTCTTTATCTTCTATCGCATGTTTTAGAAGTAAAAGATGTAGGAACAGTTGTACTTACAGCAATTTATGAGGGTAGTCCTATTTATTTTTCTAATAATATAAATATGTAAATTTATGTCAAGGCTCGAAATTCCATTTTTATGTCTCCATTATAAAATTTTTACATAAAAGTCATGGGACATCAAACTTACAAGGAAATTTAGTATAAATTTTAGAATAGTTATAAAGGAAATATGAAAATCAAGGATGAAAAATTAAAAAATTTGGATAATAATATTTCAGGGTATTAAAATGGATGATAAATATAATATTGATGGCTAATTTACTAGAGTCAATGAAATGGTCCACAATATTTAAGGATTTAGAGAAAATTTGGATGATTATAAACTGGTCCAAAAGTTTATGAGAAAATTTTTAGATAGCTTTGATTCTAAATTTTCAACTTTAGTAGACGTATATTATATTACTCTTGATTAATTATATAATATTATAATTACATATAAAATGGTTGATATTCTATTTTTTTAGAATAAGATCAAAGATGAAATGGATTTTGAGGAAATGAGAATACTCAAAATATGATATGATGAAGTGTTAGAGTCATGTGGATCAAATAATAAGGAAGATGATGAATATACTAATATAATTTTTATACTTTTATCAAACAATTGTATTTAGGGTAAGAGAAAGAGTAAAAGAAAAACCCACAGACATATTATAACTACATGGAGATTATACATTTATCAATAATCAATCTAAAGAAAAAGGCTTTGAAATATTATTTAGAATAATATAATGAGAATATATAAAGATAATTAATAGGGTAAGAACTCAAAATATTTTACTAAGTAAGAAAAAATAATTTAATGGTGAAAGAATAAATTTTATGATCAAAGAATAAAAAGATTACTCATTTAAAATTAGTCAATCAGAAGATGAATATATTGATAAGTTAACTAATTTTATGGCATAGATTATTTTTTTGATAACTCTATAAATTATAATGTTAAAGGAGAACAAAATGAGCTAGAATACATTTTAATGAATGAGTTAGATTTTTTTTTGGACATAATAGATAGCTCAACAAGGATAAGATGGAGTTAATAAATTAAAATTATTTTATAGGTGAAGGAAAATAGAAGTATATAAATAAATAAGTTTCTTATATTAATGAGAACAATAAGTAAACATTGATAGTGGCTAAGTAATAAAATATGGTGAGAGATCTTTAAAAATTAGGTTGTTGTGGAATAATAATTTTCCAAGAAAATATCAAAATGCCTTGAATGTCATAGTTATTTAAATAAATTTATAGAATACTTAAACAAGTAAAGTAGAGGGTAAATCTGATTTATATCAACTATCTGAAAATAATGGTCTAAAGAGGTGGGTTAATTCTATTCCTAAGAATTCTCAAATTAATCCAATTATCCCTAATATTTTTGGTCTTAAAAACACATCTGAAATAGTCTGAATTGAGAATAAAAGTAAGGAACCCTATTTTACATTTATTGAATAAAGGAATATATCAATAAAACCACATCCCCCTAGGAAAATACAGGCTCAATTTTTAATAGGTAAATAACCTAAATTTTCTATATAGACTTATGATTAGTATGGGAGATAAAGGTTTATAGGATATTACTGGTACAATAGAGTGTTAAGACACAAATCCAACTCATTTTGGTTCAATATATCATTACTAGGTTAGAATAATTAGCCAATCAGGGATATTCTGAGATGAAGAGAATATAATTTCAAATAAATTAATATTTTACTATGAATTTATCTAAAATACCATCAAAAAATATTTAAAATTATTTAAATAAATCTACAAAAAATGTGATCATTAGGTCATTGTGTTAAGGAATGTGTGATTAACTTACCTGGATAGGTTCCCCATATTGTGAAAGAGAAGTAAATTTAGAAGTTAATGAACTAAAATTCATATTTTGATAAGTATTCCAAGAAAACATTCAAATAACCCAAGAAATATGATCATGGTAAAAAGCAGTGCTTAACTATTTAGGAAACCAAGTTAAAAATATCTAGAAAAATGTTGAAATCATAAGAAAATGAAATTTCTAAAGTGAAACAAGATATTTTACATTAATGGATAAAATTTAAAGAGAATTTTTATAAATTTGGTGACCCAAATATCTAAGAAAATATATGTGGAAGGTACAAATAGGTTGGAAGTTGTAAGAATGATTATATGACTATCCTACCAGCTCAAAAATAATTGACAAAAAATATTGTGCTTGAACTAATTAAAAATTTTAAAAATAAAAAACCATACAAGAAATAGTTAAAGGGAATAATATGACCACGTAACCTATAAAGAATCATGATAGAAAGTAAGAATGAAGAATCTACCCCAAGATAAGAATAATCAAAATGCAGGATCTTAGTTGAGAGGAAACTTTTAGAAATGTAGTTTTAACTAAGGATCTAATAGGTTCCTTCTTATTCCCTTCTTTCTTTTACTTTTACTAACATTCATGTAATTAAAGGATATTAATTTATGGAGGATATTGATTAGTGTTGAATTAGTTGTACATTAGGAAGAGGTGATCATCATGGAATTATCAAACTCCCATTATGATAAATAGAGTACATCCCATGAGATGGATATTTTATGTGGAATAAGTACTTAGAGATAAATTCTCTTGTATAAATATATAATTGGATAGTGCCTATAAAAAATTAAAAAATGTGTTTTGCCAATCCAAACCCCTCTACTATTGTTGTGATTATGATAAGTATGTTGATAAATGGGGAGTGATAGTGTATAGGAAAGAAAATTATATGGATAAATATTTCACATGAATGTTTCATATGTATTTTATGAAGAAAAGTTAAGGTTATATATTTATTCATGAAAATATATTTATATCATGTATAATATAAAAGATGAAGTGGTATCACATTATGATTTAATTAGTTTAAATCTTTCATGTCTAGGTTAATTTAATCTTTTTCTACATTAGTATAGACCATATAGACTTATAGTTGAATGACTAGAAAAGCCTTTCTAAGACTCATGTTATGTTATCCTTCTCTCGAAATATAGGATTTTATTATTATGTGGAATGAATGGGATAGAATACATTTATTTAAATCATAGATGTATCATGAATATTAGGTGAGAATACCTTAACTTATAATCCCTTTAAATTTATAATCATTAAGGGTGAGAAAAAAAGGCACACATATTGGCATGAATATTTAATGTTATTGACAACAAACATAAATGGGGTTTAAAGGGCCCAAATATGGATTGTATTTATTATTGATGATAAACACTATGAATATGATAGAGATTTTAATATGTATTTATAAAATATGATTAGATACTCATACATGAATGAGATAAAGGAGAATAAATGTGTTTCTAATATTAGATAATATAGAAGGAAAAGTTAAAAAAAGAAGTCTGAAAATATAAAAAATATTGACCTAGTCTTTATGAGTATGAAAGGTGTTGAATGTTGTTATATTATCACTATATGTAGTATTATACATGTAAATTTCAGTATATTGATAGAGATAATATTGATGTAAGTTTGATTCAATAAATAAAATTCTAGATATAATATTAAAGAATCCATTATTATGTAAGAAATCATGATGTTTAATTAAATAAATATTGAAATACACTTGGATAATGGTTTAGATAATATGATATTAAAGGCTTGAAGTTAAAATTACTAAATAACTAGAACTACTTCAAATTAGTCAAAGGGATGTATATATGCTATAATAGAATTTTAAATTAACTAGTTTATGTTTTGGAATTATTATTATATTTTAAAAAGTTAGTTATAATCATTGAATGTCCATGGTATTTTCCTTGGTGAAGAAATAATAGTTGAGATAACCTTATTTTGGGAAAAGGAATATTGTAGAGAAAGATGGTAAATTTTTTCCAAATAGGGCCATTCATGAAATTAATCTTGACCGCATCAACTTCTAAGGATGGGAAACATCTCAACCAAAGCAATCCCAAAAGATTATGGGTGAATATTTTTATATCATACGCTGGCGTAGTCATGAAGATACGTAGCTATGCTAGGATAGAGCCACTAGGTGGGATAGAATGGCAGTGAGTTTATATACGAAGGGGATGATGAATGTGAGTTAAATTCCCCACCTAGGAGCACAAAAGTTTATAAAGGATCTCCCACACATAACAAAGTCCGGTGTGGGACTCTCCCCATATGGGGTACTTTTTACGGTATTAAAATATGTGGATTCCATGGATGAATCTAAGATCTATCCTTCGTCTTCTTCATGTATTGGGGTTTATATGTCATAATTTCATCTCATGCATGCATTAGCTGAAGGGAAATTAATGATCGACACCAAGGAATCATGAAGAAGCTAATTACACATCACACATGAACCGCATGATATCAAAGGAAGGTCAATGAAGTGAAGAATAATGACAAAGTCAGGATATTCATGTACTTTTTTACAAATAGAACTATGTGATTTATATTCACAAATTAAATATATAGAGAAAGAGAAAATTTTGATGTTATTATGAAATACATGAACATGTATTATATGGAGGTTAGTTCATGATAGATAGAACATGAAGTCGATGTGTTATATTCAGTATAAAAACATTGGATGTGGAAGTTAGTATAAGGAGGCAGATTGGTTTGTGATGGGTTTTTTTATGATTATAGTATATGATGTGAAATGTAAGTTTAATGATTTAGTATGTGATGAGAGCAGGGTGTGCGATATATTTTATTTGAATGAGTGATGCCTTGTTTTCCATTTTCATGTGAGAATGATTGTGTAATCATTATTTTTGGATAGACTAAGTTTTAAGATCTAGATTATTATTTAATATAAATGGATCTACTATATAATTTATAATGTAAGAGTGTGGGGTATTATCATTGATGCTTTTTGAGAAGTCATAAAACTCTCTATATTCACAAGAGTACTTTTACATGATATCCATTCCTACATATAAAAAATTTATGAAAGATTTTATGCATGAATCGACTATGCAAGCCCGTATACATAAGGGTTTTTGAACATGTAGTTACACAAAGAATTAGTTTGTGAATAAATGGTTCACGAATCATCACTTCATAAAGTATCGTTCTTGGACGTATTTTGCTATATATAAATTGATTTTATAAGTGTAATCATGTGATAATATCCTATGAAAATGAATAGGTGAGTCATGTATACTATGTATTATGAGATTAATAATTAAATGTTTTATTGTGAATTAATAAATAAAAACTAATAAAGATAATTAGTAGCATAAAATATTTGATAAAATTATTAACAAGACAATAATAAATGGAGAAAACTAACTTGAGGTAGAAGTTTTCTAAAAGGAGAAGAAGAAGAATAGTTCCAAAAAAATTGGTGAATTAAGGAGGAACTAATTTTTTTGAAGATCTGAAGACACTTAGAAAAACTATTTGTTCATATTGTGATTATTAGACATTCAAGTTCCTGAAAAATTAATCTCATGTATTTTTATTGATCGAAAAAGGGTCAATGAGGAAAATATTTATCAACTGTTGTACAAGAAACCATAAGCAAAATTGTGATTTTTTATAATTTGTTCCAAACCATTTTGTATAAGGAAATGAGAAGATAGTGTTCTAGTCGGACTCTAGAAAATCATAATATGATTCTATCCTAGTGGATATTTTATAAAGAGATTTAGAATATTCTTGGTGTAACCACTTTTATTTATTGTGGAGAATCTGTGATTGGGGACAATCACAATAAGGAGCGGGCTCTCACATCAAGTACAAACCTTGTAAATATTTTATTTAGTATTAAATTTACTTTATGTAATATTTGAATAATTATGACAGACACAAATTGAGAGGATCAAGATCTTAACTAGTCATAGAGGCTGAATTAAAGAGAAAATTTCCAAAAAAAGATCAATGATTCACCCACAACCTGATGATCTAACCCATTCTAGGCGCATCAAAAACCCTTCTCTATTATAGGGTTTCTGTTGATATCCTTGAAATTTTATTCACATTCATCTATCCAATGTAAATTGAGTCCTATATGTGTTAAATTTATTTGTGGATTTAACAACTATGTAAACTTTCTCACAAAGATTTGATAATATTCATCCAATACAATAAAACAGTAGATTTATGCTATAGTGGTTAGTTTGAGCCATTATTTAGTAAACTATATTTTTTAAGGATCAACGTATATACCCTCACTTGTGATTACATAACCTAATAATGACACTTTCTATATCCATAATTCACTCTTTCTAAATTTGGAATATTTTTTCTCCTCTTCTGGTATTTAGCACAATTTTCAAATAATCACAATGCTCTTCCTTTCTCATAGAATATATGAAAATATAATTTATAAATACAAAAAAAATCGAACAAGGTAATCTATAAATACTTTATTCATTAGATCTATAAATAAAATGGTTGAATTTATAATTCTTAATGGAGTAACTATGAATTCATAGTTTCTATATCTTGTAAGATAGGTTTTTGTGGGTATATCATCTATTTTCACTATTAATTAATGATAAATAGATCAATGTTCAGTATTTTAGAAGTATTAATATCCTAATAATTGATTGAAAAATTAATTGATGTGGGGTAAAAGATACTTATTCTTCATCATGATCATGTCAAGCTCATGAAAATAAATTTAAAGATGCATTGGTAAATATTTTTTCCTAATAAAGAGAACTATTTAACCCCATGGTATGGAATATGGGAATATCGAATACGTATCAAAATTCTCCAAGTGTTTCTTATTAAATTCTTCCAACTCAATCAGGGTAATTTTATAATGAGTAGTTGATATAGGTATAACACCATATAACAATTCTATTGAAAACTCAACCTTGTGATATTGGGGGAAACCATGAAGCTATTAAATAAAAAAACAACATATTCATTAGTAATTGGATATCATAAATATTAAGTTTCTACCCAACCATTTGAACTAAATTCCCTTAATTTATGGGTATTAATACTCATATAATGGAATTAATTTCCATAGGGAGTTCCTAGTATGCCTTGTACTAATAAATGATCATAGCTTGATTTGGGATGTGAAATATGACTTCCTAGTCATAGAAATTAATAACGGATTTATATAAATAGGTCTAATAAATTCTCAAAAATCACATCCAATTTCACTAAAGGGGGAATAATAAGATTTACTGGAAGCACATTCCCACAAAAATCTCTCAAGGGGGAGTGATAGGCTTGGGATGTAATCATCACACCATTATCAGTTTTTACTAATAATTCAATATATATCTATTAGACATATTAATTAATTGTCTGAGATAATTTTCAATATATTAAATAATTCATATAACTAGGCTAAAAAAATAGATTATCAATATTGAGTATACCAATCACTGCCCCAATATCATGATTTTTTTAATAAATTCTTTACTGGAACCCAAATAGTTCGTGTAAGTATCAAGTAATACTAATAAAATTAATAATTCATATAATAAGTAAAATCACTCTTGAGATGTCCTAAATTATGACACCTTAATTTCAGCATATAAAATTTTAGGATCCTTATACACCCCTTTTGGTTTGTCATTGGTTGTTTTACGTCTTATCATCTTATTCTTCAAAACCTAATCCCCAAAAATAACTAAACCCTACTCTGATACCAACTAATAAGACCCGAAAACATCATGCATTTATAATAAACAGTTATAGATTATTTTTCATTATATATCACAATAAAATACCCCCCAGAACCTATAGTTTTAGTTTATTTTGAGACTATATACATAATAGACTTATTTTACAACAATTCTTCAACATATCCCACAATTATTATTCACACATGATGCCCATATAGATATATCATATGTAATAATCTTCTTCATAACCTATGTAAATAGAAACATAAGAAAGGGGGATATAAGATGCTAGTAAGGGATGCACATAAGAGATATCAATCAAATATCATAAGTTAGTATAAGATAAACAAATGGGTATGAGAAAATAATAATGGTACATGAACATAACATAAGGAAATAGTTCCCAATAAAGCATAGATCATAAATCATGATTCATGAAAATATGATTTTGGAAAAACATGAGTAATAGGAGTATGGAAACCTGAGTCCATAATCATGAGTTATGACATAGACAGGCTGCATAACAAAAGAATGTAGAAAAATCATAAGAATAAAAATTATAACATATGTTAAGGTTAACCACTGGGACATTAATATCATATAAGACTACACTAACCACCTAACCATAATATAGTGGACTTGGGCTAACCAGTTGGGTCCCATAACAGTTTAGATTTGGGTTAACCACTTGTGTATCATATGAATCTCATGAGATATACAAATTTTCCCAATGAATTATAATAATATAATGTAAAAACCTATCATATAATGATAAACCATGAACTTTTGTGCCACAAGAACATGAAAACATTCATAATTACATCATAGATTAATTAACCCATGAGAAAGAAATGTCTTTCATATAAACTTTCATAAGACATGATCATAATCCATCCAAAGAAAGATGGAGGATGGTATCATTAGATAATATCCGTAGTGAATCTTAAAAACATTAAAGAATGTTAAAATTGTTTAGAGACACTTTATAAGAGAATTATAAATTTTCATTGAAAAAAAGAAGAAATAACCATCCCATTTTAATAGCTTTTATTTTAAAATAAAATAATTTATAAAATTATGGGGTTAAAAATTTATTTATAAAAACATTTAAACATTGGTATAGAGATTCATAAAAAACTATATATGATGATAAGAAAACGTGTTCATGTAATTTTAAAAAAAAACATTACACACTTTTATAAAGAAATTCAGAGATAATATAAAATATCTCATGTCAAAAATGATTAAAAAATTTACATTCGAAATCTTGTAAACAAATTTAATGTCAAGACAAAATTACCTTAAGAAATAATAGAATTATATATAAATATATTTATAAAACAAAATAAATAACATGAATATGTAGGAGAATGTTTCTCGGCTGAAGATATAAGTTAAGGTCTACTCCACTTATAGGAAACATTTTGGTTGAGTTGTGAACCAAAGGGATATTAAATGGTAATAAGACATGAAAAAACCAAAAATAAACATAGTATAATAAAATATATGTATTTCTATATTGTAAGAACAATAAAATTCATGTATTGAAAATTTCATCAAAAACATTCTCAATTTCAATGTGAATTTGGAAAAGAAACCCTAATGGCATTGGTAATTGCTGAATAAAAATTCCTTAAAAGATATAACATGAGATAAATTTATAAATCCATTTAATTTATGATATTTATGATAATTGTGATAAAAAACTCATTCATGGGTATATATATAACACATAAAATAAAATAAAAAAGTGGTGAATATGGGGCATATCTCAATGAATGGAAAATTGAGATGAGAAACCTGTACCTTTACTCATGATTTCCATGAAGTCACTTTAACCTCTTAAATAATAAATATAACCCTATTAATGACTTATTTTATAAACATATTTATATTTATTACCTTTTATAATATTAAATTATAATAATTTATTATACATATATTAGTTAGTTTTTTTTATTTTTCATCATCGAATATTACTAATATTAATTTTTTTTTGAACAAATTTTGTAATGCATATAGAAAACCTTGTTATTTGATACCAATTTAACCATTATAAAATTAATAAATTTAGTGGAATCAATGAGATTATAAAATTTATGCAGTACAATTTTCATTTGATATAAATTGTGGGTATAGTTTGTGAGAATATAATCCATGATGATTATATATCAAGTCATTTTCCAATAATAAAAAGTTAATTTATAATTATTATTAGTTTTTGTGTCATCCATATAGAATCATATACATAACAATAATTAATAATTCATATATTATTTTAATATTATTAATTTCATGATACTTATTTATGATGAAAAAGATATTGGTGGTATAGTATCGTTTATGAGGGTGGCTGAACCGGCCCAAATAAGAACATGTTATACTAGTGAATGAGTAAGAGTTCTGATTTATATAATGTTATTACAAATTAAATAGAATAATAATGATTTTAATAAGAAACAATTATATAATTTAATGAAATTTATAAAAAAATAATATGAGAATGTAATTGAAAATTTTATACAAGTTAGTAGATAGTTATTTAATGAATTTTATTATTCTCGACACGAGTATCATCAAAATAAAGGATTTAGGCCTCGTTATAGGAAAAAAAATATACCCAATGTCTAATAAAGATTTAGGATGAAAAAATAGGTAGGTATTAAATAGAAACATGAATTTTTTTTTATTGTTTTATAATGGATATATTGTGTATCCTTTTTATGTAATTTTTTAATGGCATTTCTACATATACTTATTCTCAAAGGTTTAAGGTTGACATTATTTAGAGAAAGTGGATTAAAAGTGAAACAATATTTGATATGGGTCATTTATCCCCTCATACACACAATATATATATAATTTTATAGATATTTTATGTTTTTCATCTTAGTTTACTTTTTTACCCCGTTTAACCTTTATCATGGTAACTCAATTTTTCTCTTGGTAACATTTTTTATATCTAAAATATGAAATTTTTATTGTTAAATAATTTCAACATGATGATTAAAATTTTTAAATCTGTTTAATATAAACAAATTTTCAATTAAAAGAATATTAACTTTTAAATAAGAATATATAATATATAGAAAAACTGTTTATTATAGAAAAATGACTTTTAAAACATTATGTGTTCTTAATCGTATTTCATATAAATTAATAAATAATTTATTATTAATTTATTTTTTTATAATTTCATTATTTTACTATAATAATACTTCATAAGTGTTAAATTTAATTTATTAAGATAAAGATACATACACCTAAAAATAATTCATTACAAAATATCTCATTTTTAACGTTAAATTATTTTTCTCGGGCCCCCTTATATTTATTTATTTATCTTAAGTCCAATCATTTTTATAAATAAATTTTTATTATATTATTTATTTTGATTTTATAAACTCATCAAAACATTATTTTTAAAAAAAAATAATAATAATATAAATAATAATAAAAATAAATATTATCTTTTTATTTCATTCAAGAATTATTTGTTATTTGAGAATTATATTACTTTTAATTTGTTAATAATAATAAGAAAAAAACAATGTATATATTGGATACCAGTATATACAATGACCATATATTCAAATTGAATATGCTCAATGAGAATATATTCAATAATCAAATGTATAATGGTTATATCACATTCCTATATATAGCCTTGCATACATATCTATAATTTTTTATCCTATTAATTTACTTCATTCTCAAAATTTATATTGTGTCTCTAATTTTTTCCTTCTTCTGAAAGTTATAATTGAAGATATGAACATCAACATAAACCCAAGGGATAAGTATTTGATATTCCTATTCTTTTTATTTACTCTTCGTTTTTGTTTTCTAGTAGTTTTCTTAATGATATTTCTTATAATGTATTAATGTTTATCTTGAATTGAAATATTTTATCTCAATAAAATACCTCATGTTTTGTTTTAATTCGGCGTTTTTTGTATTATAATCCATAAAATGACCAATTTTTTTCTTAAGGTAAATATATATTATATTTTTTAGTGTGTTTCATGTTATCCCTAATAAGTCCCCTCTGGTATCCTCTAGGAAAAATCTTTCTCATTAAAAATAAATGCATAAAAAATTCTATGTCTCTCGCTAGTTGTGGTCATGCCAGCACATTACCCAAACTAGATTCACTACACAAAACCTCACTAGCATGTGAATCACACCACTAATTATTTACAACAATTATAAAAAAATTCCCCACACCTGGGTGAAATTATGAGTTCTCACTCAAAATTAATTTTTTATTAATAAAGAGAAGGGGGAGGAGAGATAGAACACCTTCCAACAGGGGATAGAAATGGTAGTTCCTAGAGGAATCATCATTAAAAATAAGATAGTAGTCATTGGGCCTTGATAATAGCCTCTAATGAAGTTCTAACTCCAAGGAAGGCATTGAAACCCAAGATAACTAATCTGTTACCATCTCTCACTAGACCTCCTCCTTTCATTACTCTGGTCACACCAGATCCATCCACATTCATTTTTATTCCTATGTTAGGAGATGAAAATTTATTATATCTACTAGAACTCATGTTTCTCCAATATCCTATAATAATAAAGGTTTCATGAAGTATTTTACAAAGGGTTGCTAATAATGCTTCTCCCTTGATGAGAATCTCCACCTCCGCCACAGATAAAATTACATGGGATTTCAAGCAAGTAGAAGAGATTATTTTACCCACCATTATGTTATTCCTCATCTCCTAGATAACACATCACATCACTATTAATATAATACTATAATACTTGTCCTCAATCCCATGTTTCCCTATTCCCTAATACCAGCCTGATATAAAGAGTGAGACTAAATCGCTTCCACCAAAGAACCCCCACTCCTGGCCCACAAAACACTATATATTTTTCTACCTAATTTCTCATGAAAAAGAAATTATGGGTGGATTTTGTTCTTGTTTGGGCACATAACCTGAACTTCGACACTCACGCAACCCCCATATGTTGAATATTTCAATCAACGGGTTGTGTTTCATTCCTCATACACCAAAAAAAGTTCAACATCACTGGTAGTTCCTTGCACTAGATGTTGGAAAACCACTCATCTGAAAATGAGTTGGAATTACTCAAACTTATGAAATCATAGATGTTGAAGCACCTAAACATGGATTTTCAAAAAATGCACCTATCAGGGTCTTCATTCCAATATATGTTGTCAAAGAAATTGTTTTTGCTGATCCAAAGTAGCACTAATAAAACCTAGGTGGAAGCTTGCTACCTGTAATGATATGCCTAAGGCTGGGCACCTTGGGAAGAATAAGACCTCATCATCCCAGTTAATAGACCAATAATTGATATCCCCTTGACCCACCACCTAGTGAATATCTCCTTCTATTAACTCAAGATGCCCGATCATATTCTAATCTACAGTTGATAATCTCCCAACATTATTCACAAAATTATTCCAATTATTCTTATACATATCTCACATTTCCTTGTCCCAAATAATATTTCCTTTAATGATTTACCATGCCATTCTTGTTTTCATGCCTAGTATAGTCTAGGATGCACTTCGTAGGTTGAAACCTCCATCCTAAATCAGTTTTTTCATCTTATTCCAGGATTCCCAGTGACATTTCCGGTTATGATTTGTGTTTCAGATGAATTTAATTAAGAAATTTTCAATTCACTAAATAGTTCCCTTAATAGCCTTCAACATAGATAGAACAAGTAGTTGTATAGATGAAAGTACATTGTTCACCAGTGTGATTCTCCATACAAAAGAGGTAAATTGATTTTTCCATATTTCAATTCTCCCTATTATTTTATTGATGATTTCTTTGAAAAGAACCTCTTTCGTTTGATAAAATCAGGTGGGAGTACCCAAGTACACCATGGGAAGGTCACACCTTTGAATCCTTAACCAGTTTTGGATGGATCTAATTTTCCTGATTAGACATTTTCATTAAATATAGATGTTTCTACTGGATTTATTTATCTTTTTGCTGAATATTTTTTTCATAGGAATCCACTATTTTTCAGAACCCATTGATAAAACTTTTTCTTCCATTAAATAATAAAATCATATCATCATCAAACATGAGTTGATTAACCATACACTTCCTGTTCATATTTCTAAAGGATCTTATTTCCCCTCCTACATCTCACTATTGATATTCCATGAGAGAGCATCCTACGTCCAAATGAAGAGACTATGTGATAGTCGATATCCTTTTCTTAGACCTATGAATGTCTTAAAGAAACCAAAACTCTTCCCCATAATTGAAATTGAGATGCATGGGGAGGTGAAACATCTAAATAAAATATCAAACAATCATTCACAGCTTAATCTCCTCATTTCCATCAAGATGAATCTCCACTGAAGTTGGTTTTATTATTTATCCATGTCCAATTTGATCATTATATTTGACCCTAATGATTTTTAGTTGATATCATCTTCCATATCCTTAGTTATTTTGATAGCTACTTGTAAATTACAACCTATCCAAATTTTTTGGTTCTCCTATAATAAATTCTTTGGAATTAGTCTACTAACCCTTCTATTGATGATATATGCCAAAAATTTATAAATTAAGTTAAAAAGTAAAAATGTTCTTTATTGGTTAAGATATGTGGGATCCTTACTCTTTGAAATGAGCGAAACCTTACACATGCTGACAGCCCTTGTAAGACAACCACCTCTAAAATAATCTTGCATCACCTAGTAAACATTATATTTAATGATATCCTATGCATCCATGAAATATGACCTGAGAAATCTTTCCAGACCTGGAGCACTCTCTGGGTTTAGGATACACATGGAAATTTTGACCACCTACTCATCTAGAACTACCTTCAACATATTATTATCTGTGTTAACCAACAATATTGGTATGTGACTAACTAATTCCTCTTTACCACTATCATCAATTGGGATTCCATTATCACTAGATTTTTCACCTTCCATAAGATCTCAAAAATGTTCATGAGTCATATTCCCCTCCACCTATAACTCTAAAGTATAGGACCCTTCCACCAGCCTTAGATTAATATTCATAGTCACACTTATTTCCTTCATGAAGGCTTGAAAGAAGACCATGTTCCCATCCCCCTCCTTGAGCTGAAGTGCTCTTGATTTCCCCCTCCAATATCTTCCCACAATAATAATTCTATTACATATAATTCTTTGTTTATCCACTAGAATTAAAAACGCATCATCATCCCACATATCTTCTGTAATTTCTTATAGCCTATTAATTTAAACATCAATTTCATATAGGATTTTCACTCAACTATTTATCCTTTCCATCCAATCCTTCATGTCAATTTCCCAACATTGAATATTATGTGAGAGGCCAGCCCAAGAAGTAGCAGCCTCTAGCCTATTCCCAGAGTATTTCACCATTCTCAATAAACCATCCATCCTCATCCAACTCTTAGAGTAGGAAAAATGGTTACCCCTTCTTCCCTCTCTTTCCAGCTAAACTACTAAGGGAATGTGATCCAATAACATCCTAGTAAGATGATAAACTGGGTTTTTCTATAAGGTTCCAATGCCTTTAATATTTGAAAGACATTGATCAATCCTACCCCAAATTTTCATGTTCCCCTTATTATTATTTCACTAAGTGACCCTACTCCCCGTGAATACCAAGTCCATCAATCATAAATCCTACATGAATCTCTTAAAGTCTTGTATCACCCTAGAAGGATAATTCACTCCACCTCTTTTTTCAGAAACTTCTGTTATCATGTTGAAATCACCCCGATGAGCCACAAAAAGCACTTTAGTTGGAAAATTGATAATTAATCACTACCACAAAGAAGGAAAAGTGAATCACTTCCCTTTATCAGTGCTAAGAAGAAAGCACTGATAAATGTTCCCTTCATCATGGCTAACACAAGCACTGATAAAGGTGGACCCTTTATCGGTGCTTTCCTTAGGGCTAATAAAGGGTACATTTGTCAACACTATTATTAGAACTGAAAGAAGTTTTTATTATTAATTTGTATAATATTATTATATTTATATTCCAAAATAATATTTATTTGTATACATTTAATAAAAAACAATTTTTATAATTAATATATATTTTTTAATAATTCAAAAATCTATATATAAGGTTTTAATTGAAAAAATTATTTCTAAGATTATAACTCTCTATATATAATTAAATAATTATAGTATTATAATAAATTACATTAAATAATAAATATATTTTATAGATTTTTTAGATTTTTTAGATTTATTGGATTAATTCATTGTATTTATTATATTTTTTATATTTATTTTATTTATTTTATTTATTTTATTAATAAAAATATAATGATTTTTATTATATATATTTATAATTAAAATTATTGAATAAATATGTATTTTCTAATGAATTTGGTCAATGAAAAAAACGGCTGATAAAATTTGTATTTATCAGCACTATAATTTTAGCGCTGATAAATATGTATTTTATCAGCGCTTTTTGAGCATTGATGATGATAGGACTTTATCAGTGATATAATTTTAGTACTGATAAATAGGTCCATTATCGGTGCGTTTTTAGCCCTGATAAAGGCCTATCTTTATCATCACTCAAAAGGCGCTGATAAAACATACCTTTATTGGCACTTTTAACTAGCCTGGATAAAGGTTCCAGTAGTTTTTATAAATGAACTCTAATAGGGCCCTACTCCCTCACACCCATTCAAGCCTTCACAGAAGCGGAACCCTGTGTTGTTGACCTCTCCTCTGTCGCGACGCCTCCTCCTCCTCCTCCTCCTCCTCCATCATTGCTACCTTTTCGTCCTCCTCCACCGCCATAGTCATCCTCCTCCTCCATCGTCGCTGCTTCTCCTCATCCACCGCTACAACCCCTCCTTCATCGCAACCCTGCTCCTCCTCCTCCGTAGCAGCCGCGGCCTCCTCCTCCTCCTCTGGTCACTGACTCATCCTCCTCCACTATGGTCGCCTCCTCCTCCTCCTACTCCTCCACCTCCCTCTCCTTCTCTTCCTTGCATGGTCCCCTTGTCCACGTGACCTACTCCAGCATGGCCACCTCATCTAAAGACCATTATGATAGCTTCCTTTATAGAGCATGGATTCCCCCCAGCTATTCCCTTATGTAATGAATTTTTACTCTTCTCCATTAGAAATATAGTTTGTGTTCAGAGTTAGGTCTAATCAACCCTATAGTGGTATTGGTTCATTTTATTAATTTCTAGTATCCTATGTTGAAACTGTATGAATGGTATTTTGATCAATCGTGTTGTAAGGGTCATGGGTGGAGGTTTCTATGAGGTAAGATTTATGGTAATCACATGGAAAGGGTATTTATATGGATTGTTAATTTGGGTAGAGTGATAGTGATGTGAAATTTATTAGTAAAGACAATGAATTTAATAGAGATTTGTCTATCCTGGGTTGTGTTACTTTGTGTTTGTACTGCATATTGTGATTGGGGGGATGACTTGGTGGGTCATAGTGATGGAATAACCAGTGGGTAGGTTGTTGTGTGAGATATAATAAGGATTATTTTAAATCTTATATCATGTGGAGTACATGGTTTGTATTGATTATCCCACAGAAAATATTTATCATGGCTATATGAAATTGTGACATCTCCCATAGAACCCTTATAGGTACAGTACATGGAAATGGGGTGATTATGATGTTAGTGGAAATGATAATGTGGATTTCTTATGACCTTAAGGGTCGGTAAATCCACACATGGGGTGGTGTAGGTTGGTAAATAAAAATGAATAAAGATATTCCTTATTGATATATTATTACCTATAGGTCTTGGGATCATCATGATATATTTTTTAAATATAGGATATGCTAATGATGGATATGTTTAGTGAGGCTAAATAGGATGGGTCATGTATGATCTTCTTATGTAATAGCCTCTTGCTTGATGCTAGGTATCAATCAACAGCTAGCTAAGTTCTACGATGAGGCTTATCTTATATTATTGTTTATTATATCTTAATTGTTATTTTATATCTATGATGAGTATGAGGCCTAGAGACCTTGGGATTTCAATGTAGAGATACTCCGCCAAGGTGAAAATTCTTTAAAAAAATGTAAAGTTTATGTTTGGCTATACATCCTGGGGTATATGAAATTTTCACAAGACATAAGTTATTTTACAGGTTCAGATTGTGTTGGAGGTTAGCTATGTTATAACCTCAATAGGTTATACTTTATGTATGTTCATTTAGCCATGTGATATGTCTTTCATTGGTAGTCCTTCTCATGAAGTAAGTTGGCTCTTTTATGACCTTCTCACAATCCACTTCTTTTATATTTTATTAGACTTGTATAATACTTTTTATTACTGATTTAGATTGTGTTAGATGTTAGATTGGTAATTCCTATTTATTCCCTCCTTTATGTATGTGATTTTATCCATGGGACCCACCTTATGTTAATGGTTTCAATCATGTGGGAGGTTGGCTATGTTATTCCATCCATACGGTTTTTGGGGGGTGGATGTTCTTCCATGAGGCATATAGTCACATCACAATTCATGATCAAGACTTAATAGTTCTTCCTAGGGGAGGAGTTTTGCAGTGTATACCTTGTGGTAATTCAACAATGTGACATAATTGGGAATACTATGCAATAGACCCTTTGGCTAAACCATAATTTACACTATTCATGAAATGAAAAAAGATTTTTCTAGTATTTTTAATGAGGTTCCCCTATTCCTTATTATCCACTCGACCCCATCACCCAAACCCCTCTTCCCCATATCATTCCCCTCTCATAATTCACTCTTTAGGATCCCTAATGGTAGTTTCATAGTTGATATCCCCCTTGGACATCCCACACCCCTCCCCCACACCCTTTCACCCACCCCCCACAAGGACAGCCCCCCCCCCCCACCCAACCCCATTTGGGAAGCCCCCGCCCCCTCCCTGGACAGCCCACACCCCCTCCCTCACACCACTGCACCCCCCCCCCCTCCATGGATAGCCCACACCCCCTCCCCCACACCCCTGCAGCCCCCCAACCCCTCCTGCAGCCCCCCTGGATAACCCAAATGTTTCTATTGGATTATCTGTAATGGTGTAACAATTATTAATCAATAATTGGTAACTAATTTTTATCATTCTCCTCCAATTATATTGGTTTTCATTATTCTGTTTCGCTGTAATATCGATTATAGTCTCTCATTTGGGTTCTCATCCTTGAAGGTGAAATGTTTTGAAAGGTTTTAAGTAAATTTACACCTCTTTAAGATGTATGTATCAATGAAATTATTTCATTTAGAATTAAATGGACTTGGGTCAATTATATTTGGAAATGTAATGATACGTACTATACTAGTATCATAACCAACAATGTACATGATATTCCACTAACCTAAGATGAGTTCATTATCCCTACGGGATAACAAAATTCCCCTGGGGAAAAGATACAATTAATGTGGAATATTTTACCCCTATATTAGAGTAAATTAAAAAAGGTATTTATTATGAAAACCATACATGTCCCATTTTTAAGTTTAACATCTAGGAAATTAGTAGATGCACAAAAAATAAATAAATAGGAATCAGATGTCATTGATGGAAAATAAAATACCACTATTGAACAATGAATTTTTTTAACCAGACATGTCCCATTCCTAAATATCATTGGACCTATTTTGGATAGGTATAACATCTGAGTTCTCATTTTATGTTTTCTTTTCAGTTGGAAATCTCCTCTACCACCCACCTCTCTTCTTCCATGAACACACCTCTGCCACGCATTGAATGAAACCTTCACAGTGATTTTTCTACTCTTACTCATTGGTTTCCACTAATTTTCATGTTATTACTATTTGATATTGATTATTTATGTTGTGAAATGTAAGGAGTAAATTCCCCACTAAAAATCATGGTCATTGGTGGTCCTTGTTTGTGTACTAAATGAATTGCATGTTGGTTGGTTCATGTTGAACATTTGAATATAAAAATTGGTAATTTATGTATACTTGACTAATGAATTAATTCCATAGGATGATTAAACTTTTGTCATAACCCCTTAATTAACAAAAAAAGTTGAATAAGATATGCTTTTTGAAATATGAAATTGTGTTTTTTTGGTTTTAATAGTGTTGTTATTGTTAGAATGATTGTGTGTTTGTATGGTGTTGCGGTTGTTGGAATGATTGGTATGCCATTTTTTCCATGTTTTAGTTCCTCTACCATTGAATATGAATCTAAAATTTACCCATTTCAATGGAATCACCTCTTTTTTAGGAGTGGAATTCCACTAAATATTACAAAACCACTTCACTAGAGGACTCTATGAGACACTTTATGGACACCCTAGTCAAATAACCATAAGAACACATGTAATTAATCCTTCCACCCATAAGAAATCTATTTAATATCGTACCATATATTAGTTTAGTACCATAGTTCATGACTCGATACATTATGTTTCTAGAGAAACACTAAAAACTGGTTAAAAATAATGCATAATGATCACATGTGGGATACTAAAACATTCGAGTGAAAGAGCTTCTCATAGCTAGTTCCAATGATCAGGTGGTTGGGACGATGGGTGTGATCTACATTGCTCCTGATTAATGAATGGAGAGGTAAGTGTATTGATTACCATATCTAGTTCCATTTATTATAGTTATATGATAACCCTATTTGAACATATTTTTTGTAATTATTTTGTAAAATATTAATATTATTGTATCAAATATGATGAATATGAATAAAGAATTGATGAATTCCAGTAGGTTGAAAAAAGAGTATGAAGATGGTGTGAAAGAGTTTATCAGGTTTGAAATAGATCATGCATATGACCCTTCTCAAATCCTTTGTCTGTATTTATTCAATTGTTATTCAAGACAAATAAGTCTAGAGGAGTTGGAAGAACACCTGATTTTTCATGGAATAGATTGAAGTTATACATGTTGGAATAAACATGGGGAAAATAGATGTGGGTAGTGGTTGGGATAGCACTGTGTTTTATTCATCATCTGACATGATTAAAGCATGAAAAATAAAGACCATCATTTGGAGGATGTGATTACATATGTGAATGATGATGAATATAGTATTGAGAAAATGAAAAGGACTGTTTAGGATGAACTTCGTTATTTCCCAAAATTGTTTAAGAAGTAAAATAATTTTGCAAAGACGCTATTGTATTATTGTTACACTAAATATACATCATTTTCAATAGTACTGAAGATGTATAATTTGAAAGTAGGAAATGGGTGGAGGGATGAAGGTTTTACGGAAATAATATCTCTCATGAATGACATGCTCCCAGAAGATAATGAGATCTCAAGCCGAAAATATGATGCGAAAGGAATGATATGCTCGATGGGTATGATCTATGAAAGAATACACACCTTCTTGAATGACTATATATTGTTTTTCAAGGACCACAAATCACATAAATAATTCCCAAAGTGTGGTGATTCTCGATATAAGAAATATGAATCTAGTCCTATGAAATTTGTATGGTATTATCCAATCATTCTAACGTTTAAGAATCTATATGGAAATGAGGATACTGCAATAAAATTGACAAGGTATATAGATACAAGAATTAAATATGGGAAACTACGTCACCTAGAAGAATCTCCTCAGTGGAAGGGAATTTATCATGGGTATCATGAATTTTTAAACGAGCTGAGACACCTTTATCGTGCGTTTTCTATAGATGGAGTGAATCGTTTAGGTTTTCAAAGCATCATTCATAGTACATGGCCGGTTATGTGGGTAAATTATAAGTTACCATAGTGGTTATACATTAAACAAAAATATATCATGTTATCTATGCTTATATCAGGACCAAAACTACCAAGTAATGATATTGATGTTTATTTGGCTCCATTGATCGAGGATTTGAAATTATTGTGGGATTTATGTTGTTTACAAAAATGAAGATTTCACTTTGAGAGCCATGTTTTATGTAAAATAAATGAAATTCCTACTTATGGAAATTTTTCAGGATATAACATTAAAGGAACTCAACGGTGTCTCATTTGTGAACAAGGTACACATTCAATTAGGTTCAAACATTCATCAAAAACTATGTTTCTATACATTGTAGATTTCTACCCCGAAGACATATGTATCGATATTTGACAACATCATTCGATGGAAGTTTAGAAGAACGTATAACACTATCACCACTAACAGGTGATCAATTGTTTGAGAAAGTAAAATATATGGACACTACATTTGGTAAACCGTTTTCAAAAAACCCAATGAAAACCGGTTGGGAAAAGAGATCAGTTTGTTTTGAATTACCATACTAGAATTATCTGAATGCCAAACATTTTCTTGATGTTATGCATATTGAAAAAAATGTATGTGGTAGTTTCATAGGCACTTTTTTAAATGCACCCAGCAAAAAAATGGATGGAATTATAGCTATATTGGACATGGGGTGAGATTGGAATAAGAGAAGATTTGGCACTAGTGAAGGGTGAAACTGAACATTTCTTCATCCTATTGAATACACTCTTTTTAGGCTTGAGAGATATCAGTTTTTTCACTTCTTGAATGATGTAAGGGATCTAGAGGCACTACTGGAAATTAGAGCTATAGCGACGGTTTTAAACCATGGCTATAGGTCCTCAAACCGTGGCTATAGGTAATAGCCACAGTTTGAGGAACCGTGGCTATGTTTGGCATGGCTATATGCCTAGACCTATAGCCATGGTTTGGAACCGTGGCTCTAGAACTATATCCACGGTTTGAACCATGGCTATAGGTATGTAGCCACAGTTAAAACCGTGGTAATATCACTATAGCCACGGTTTATAACCGTGTCTATACAAGAGGACAGACAACCTTTATTGCCACGGTTTGAAACCGTGGAATTAGGCCTATATCCACGGTTAAAAACTATGGCAATAAACCAATATCCATTGTTTAAAACTGTGTCTATAGGGTCTGAAAATCAATAAAAAAATACCCCCCCCCCCCCTTCATGTTGTTTTGCCTGTGTCCTTGACCTTCCAGCAAATTGGAAAGTAGCAGCCACAATATTTTGGTAGATTTCATCTGTATTAGTCCCTTGGATGCAGGGAGGCTTGGTCTTGGGATTCCTTAGGGTGAAGAGGAATATTTGGATGAACTATTTTTAGGACACCCTTCTGGGTGATTAAAAATCTATGAAATTCCATAGACCTGAGGCAATCAGTCTTCCACTAGCGCTGAGGACCCAAGCTGTACAAAATAAAAACTTATTTACCTTCCTCTAAACTAGATATGGATTAGGTTTCATCCCTGCACAAGTTAAATGATCAATATCTCCATCATGCACTACCAAAATAGACTCATGTGGCATCTTAGAAAATGGGTGTTGTTTACACATTACAAGTTAAGTATCACCTCAAGAGGGTTCTGATGTCGATGAAAAAATTGTGACATTCAACCCTAACTACAGCATGTCAAACAATAATGTGTCCAAGATTAGAAGATAATTGATTGTTTAAAGTGGTATTCAGCTTTAATTTCAAGCAAGAAAAAAATTGAGGGGTGGCTCTAAGAGATTAACATTTATATATTGTTCCATTGAGATAATAGGGTGATAAAGATAAACAATCTTATCGTTATGTAGTTTAATACAGAACCCCCACCCCCTGCCTGGACACCCCTCCCCCTACCTGGATAGCACCCCCCCCCCCCTCCCTCCCCCCTAGACACCACTCCCCCCTGCCTGGACAGCACCCCCCATACTGGACATCCATCCCCCCTACCTGGACAGAGCCCCCCTCCCTCCCTCCTGGACACCCCTCCCCCCTGCCTGGATAGCACCACCCATACTGGACACCCCTCCCCCCTGCCTGGACAGCACCCCCCCTACCTGGACAGCCCCCCCCCCTGCATGGACACCCCCCCTGCCTGGACAACACCCCCTCCCTCCCTCCTGGACACCCTCCCCCTGCTTAGACAGCACCACCCCCGCTGGACACCCCCCCCCCCCCCCCCCCCCCGCTTGGACAGCACCCCCCCCCCTGCCTGGACAGCCCCCCCCCCTGCCTGGACAGCAGCCCCCTGCTGGACACCCCTCCTCCCTACCTGGAGAGCACCACCCCTGCTGGACACCCCTCCCCCCTACCTGGACAGCACCCCCCCTGTTGGACACCCTTCCCCCTGCCTGGACAGCCCCCCCTCTCCCATGACTGGACAGCACCCCCCCCCCCTGTTGGACACCCCTCCCCCTCCCTGGATAGCCCCTCCGGCCTGGATAGCCCCCCCCCCCTGGGACACCTCTCGCCCCTGCCTGGACAGCACCCCCTACTGGACACCCCTCCCCCCTGCTAGAAAATTATTGAGACAACTGTTCTTATTCCTGAAGAAAGGCCAATTGTGAAGGAAGAGCTAAACCGGAGGTGGAGCATCATTCAATGGATCCAACTATCCTTGGATCACTTTCTTATGAAGATTGAACTGATGATGTGGTTATGAAAACTATTGAACATTATCATACACCACCTATACTGTCATCACCTCCAATTGTGCATGAGAAATCACCCTCTATTAGTAAGATCTCATAAAGTTATAAAATGTAATATTTTTCCTCTGATATTCTAAATGAGTTTGATAATATTTTAAGAGATTATAATGACCTGAAAGAGATGTTAAAATATACTAATTATGAGATTAGACAACTTAAGAAGTCCACTATTACCAAGGTTGATTTTGACAAGTTGGTTGGGTTAACGACTACCCAAACAAAGTTGATTAAGAATCTCCAAGCATTCCCTCCTATTCAAAAAGTTTTTTCTAAAGTAAGTTTCAAAGATCTTAAGGATGTGAATGGTCTAGTTAGATATTTATAGAATGTTTATACTACCATGTCTGAGTTAAATAATCTTGGTGAATGGTTGTATCTCAAAGGTACATGTTCCAAAATCATTCAATGGTGTAGTCAGACATGTCTAAAGATGTTCATGATGAGGTTAAGTCTTTCGAGACTGAAATGAACAGAATCCTACACACTTTATAAAGTGTTGTATTAAGCGAGATTGATTTCATTGAAAGTTTTCCAACCTATATAACTTCCACATCAGAAACTTTAGTTCCAGCTTTTTAGAGTGGAGTTGATCAATTTTTCCCAAAATTGAATTATGTATCCTTACAGATTCAGTCCCTATAGTGTGATATGTTCACACCATTCCTTATGAAATATTTCAAGAGGAATATTATGAGTGAGTTCCATGATACCAGAGAAGATGTCAGGAAGCTTGGTATTTTAACTAATAGATCCCTAAAATTAAGTAGTGGTCTTTTATGATGAATTTGATGGGAAGTTTATTGAAATCATGAATGTCTCTAAGGATGATCAATGTATGTTTTTTATATCTCTCATTGTAGTATCTAGAAACTACTAGAATTTGTTAACCTCTTTGAACAAGGCCTATAAATAATTTTAAAGGCTATATTCATGTTCTTCCTTGACAAATCTAGTGGTTATTAAAACCATTTTTTAAAACAATAAAGAAATTATGAAAAAATGTTTTTATGATAATCAAACAATTATAGAATGAAAATTAATGGTTTAAACAAAGGGAACCTACATCAACCTCAAGAGAGTTTCTTTTGACGACGAAAACTCGAATCATTATTTTTTCAGCTTGCACGCATATGCAACTTGACATATATATAAGGGCACTTAGCCCCTATGTACATATTTGCATGGACAAATATGCATAAGGGGGTCCTTAGATATATGTTTATACTTTCATATACCCCTTTACACTTACACATGTATGCATTTTTCATATCAATATATAAGCACACCTAGCCCCAATATATATATTCATACTGCCATGAGTGAATATATATATATAAAGGGGGAACTTATATATGTATATGCCTACCTATGAATACACATGTAAGTCTTCGTCAATGGCGACTCAAATCCACCTTAAAGAAATCCAAAACGCACTGCAAAAATATAACAAACCCAAAAAATCACAAATTCCCTAATTAAAATTGTGCCAAAGAATAAGAATGGAATAAACCTTACCCAAATCCGATGTTGAATTCACTATCATCGATGGTGGTGGATAGAACTGGTCTCGTCAAAAGAAACCACCTATAAGAAAATAGTTGGAGAAATTAAGATATAACAACTTATTATATATATGTGATCAGTGTGTCAACTGTACATGATAAATTATAAATGAATCTATAACCAACAATGAACAAATAATATTCAGATTGATATGTACATCCCAATACTAAATAACATGATCATTAATAAAGATCTTTATTTTTCAAACATCGCATTCAATTGCCTATTCAAAAATCAAAAATCACCAAAATATGAGAATAAAGCAAACCTCCATCATCACTTAAAAGAGAGAAATAGGGATTATACATTGTTCTTAACCTAGAAAATTCATTCCTTGAATGTATAAAATACCTAAAACTCTTCATGCCTATATCCTTCATAATTTTCTAGATTGAAACCTCGTTTTTTAGCATGTTCTTCTTATAGAATTCACCTTTATTCTTAGTTTATATAGGTTCATCAATTTTATAAAGTAGAGAATTTTCCTTCTTTTATTCTTACTCAATCCGCTTGGATTTTTCAAACCATTTTGGTAATATGATTAGACAAACTTTTGGTTCATGATCTTCCTTCTTCTTGATTGTATATTCCTTATTTTTAGAAACTATTTCTGAACATGTGATAATTGGTTCTTACCTTTTATCTTTAAACAATTATTATTGTTATGGAATCTATGTCATAAATTCTTAACAATTTGGACTACATGATTTCCCTTCCACACACACTTTCAAAAGCCTTTAGAGTACCCTTTTTAGGATCCCTTTCAAACTCCACACTAGAATTGTAAAGCACTAGCCCACTACAATATCAAATATTGATACTTAACCGAACACATTTATTTGAATGACATCTTAGAAATACAGAAGCTCTAAATAGAATATTTACTAATATAAACTCCACATAATTAACTGAACACACTGACTATACCAACCACTATAGGTAAATCATTAATTTTGGTGCGGTCTTGGAACCAAATATGGTTCATCCAACATCCAACTACAGACACTAAATTCATCCATTTACTATCTAAGTTCATGCATTTCACAACCCTGATAATGATCACCATCCCTTGATATAGATTTCACTCAAAAAAGACGAGTATGAATCTCCCCACTATAGTGTTATCGATACCATAATCAATCCTATATACACATGTCTAGTTCCTAATATCACATTATGATCACTATAGAAGATCTTGGCCCAAAAATGATATAGCTCCATGAATTCCCAAAACATGATCTTATTCTATAAATCTATCATAGCCTCTCATAGAAGAGGGACTAAAACTCGATCCATAAAACCTCCTCATTCCTTCTTTTATGATCAAATGTATTTATCCATTCTAATTCATCTCCTTTGAATTTAGATACTTCTAGTTTCACACATATATCCTCTAGAGTTCCAATCCTTTCAAATAGGAACAAAACTTTCTTCAACATATTCTAAGCATCCAATGATCCCATGTCACTACTAAAAATTAGATAATGCTACTCCTATAACTCATGGATAAAATAGAAAACCATTGTTTTTCCTTTTCGATGGCCTTGGTCAATGGATCAAAGTAGTTGTAACATAATATGAGGGAAACAACCACTTGATCATTTTCCCATGAGAACACAATGCCATCCTAATTAGATGCTTTTTTGATGAATTTTGACTCAACATTATTCGGTAATAACAACATTACTAATTAGAAACCCATCACGCCACAATCCTAAGCATGCATTATTACCACAAAATCATGAAACATCCATTAATCCATACTTTATAACAAAATATAATTTCCAAAACACAAAAACCTAAGGTTTATCATAATAATATAAGGGTTATTATCCTACACACCAAGAATAACAACAAAACCCCACACATTCACCCCAGATAATAAGAAACCAGCCACCCCTTAACTGATCTAACAAGAAACTTCCCAATAAAAATACACAATCCAATCACCTAGAAATCACAAAAATTCCCTATATCGAGAGATTTACATCAAAACATCAAGATATCATAAATCAAACAAAAAACATGTGAAACCCACTATGCCCTGTAGACCCCCCCCCCCTCCTACACTCATCCCATATTCCCTGCAGACCCGCCCCCCTTGCACCCCTCCCCACTGCCCTACAGACCCCCCCCCCCACCCTCCTGCACCCCTCCCCTATTCCCTGCAGACCCCCTGCCCTCCTCGCCATTTCCCTACAACACCCCCCCCCCCCCCGCCCTCCTGCACCAGTCCCCCCTGCCCCTACAAATTCCCCCCTCCAGACCCTGGACACCCCCCACTCCCCCCCACTCCCATCTGCCCTCCTGCACCTCTCCCCTGCAAACTCCCCTGCCATCCTGCACCCCTCCCCTATGCCCTGAAGACCCTCCCCACTTGCACCCCTCCCCACTACCCTGCATACCCCCCCTGCCCTCCTACACCCCTCCCCTATGCCCTGCAGACCCCCCCTGCACCCTCCTCCCTGCACCCTCCCCCCTGCCCTCCTCCACAGTGCCCTGCAGACCCTCCCCCCTGCCCTCTTGCACCCCTCCCCTATGCCCTGCAGACCCTCCCCCCTTGCACCCTCCCCACTACCCTGTAGACCCCCCTGCCCTCATGCACCCCTCCCTTATTGTAACACCCCGAGATTTTATGAAAAATATTCTTTTTAAATTCATTAATGTCTTGTGTTCTACGCTACACCAAAGGATCTTTCACAACACGCATCCTTGCCTTGCCTTGCATTACACGCAATCGCGACCTTCCTCGATAGCGTGTGTAGTACGCAACACCGAGTTTCACTAAACAACGATATGCTATTAAAATATTATTAAAACTAGCCATTATGAATAGTAATAACCACTTTTTGAAATTTTGTAAATTTTATTTTCAAAATGGACTTCATTTTTGGATTCGGAATATTTAAATAAGCTTAGGGTGAAATTTTGGTAATTTTCAGATAACCTTCATATTTTGATGAATAGTGGAATTACTAAATTTTATTTAAAAACAACTTTTTCAATCAAAATAATTAATAGTTATAAATTATTAATTTGAGTGGTTTTAAAGTATATTTAGAATATATTTTTACAATTTAATACAATGATGGTCATTGGATGTAATTTCACATTTAAACCAGTTATAAACAAGTTTCAATCTTTTCATAGTTATTATCTCTTAAAAACACGCTATTTGTTTTGATGACGGGAATTAATTTTTAAATTAGTTAATGAAACTGATATGTTTTGAATTTGATATAATAGACATCATTTTTGAGTTCATAATATCAAATATAGCTTAGGCCTAATTTTTGGTATTTTTCTGAAAACATTCAATTTTTCATGAATATTGAAACCACTAAGTGGTAGTTAAAAAAAACTGAATTGTTCATAAAACTTAATTTTACCGCTTCTGTCAGTGGAATTTCAAAAATCCGAGAGACATGGTTGATGTCATTAAGTAAAATGTGGTTCAATGAGATGAAAATAATTTTTTGGTGAATAGTAACTTTTTACTTTTTTTATCACGGTTAAAAGTAAATAGGGTAATTAAGGGTAAAAATGATATTATTATTACCCTAACACATGTCCAAATTCTATTGGATAAGTTTAATTCGACCAAAAACAAGCTTAGGAATAAAATATGACCATTTAGGCCCACTTGGATTAGATTAGGACATTTATTATTAATTTATTTAAAGAAGGGTTAAAAGAGTTAAAATCAAAGTTTATTTACGAAAACATTTTTAATGTGGGGTTATACATAAGATAAATTCAACTATAAAAATTAATTAGAATGCTAAAAAGATTTCCTACATAATGGTATTATATTTGTAATTTTTATACATTAAATAATGTAATTTATGTATGACACAATGATGATGCAGTAATTATCCTATTAATGAAATATTGACATAATTGATGTTATAAACACAAAAATAAATGATTTTTGAGACTTTTTATGAATACCACAAATTTGATAAGTTAATATGACATGTTAGTATTGATTTAATTAACTTGGTTAGAACTAATAATTCTGTTATGATTTTGAAAAAAATCAATTACTAAATAGTGTCAAAATTGACATAAAATAGTTTTTTAAAAAAATATTATATTGGTAATTGTTATTTTATTCTTAAAAATATAAGGTTCGGCCAAATGACTTAGATAAGGTTATATATATTAATAATAAACAACTTGGGGTTCGTTTGGCTTCTTATAGTAAGTTTATTAACCTTATAGTATAAGAACACAAGGAGACATGGTAAAAGTAAAATTATTTAACTTAATGTTAAATCTAAATGATAATTTTAAAATAGAAACCTAAACATGTCTAAATTCTATTTTATGAGCGTATTTCGACCCATACCCACCTTATCTTCGAAATATATCCATTTGGAGCTATTTAAAACCGAAATTGACTTTATAATAAAATAATATTTTTCATTATTCCAAAGGTGCCCCTCTCCTCCCTTATAAAAGGGCACCTCCTCCCTCTCTTCCTCACACCACATTGAGCCTTCAAGCTTGGCCAACCCCTGACAATTTCTTCTCTCAACTTCCCTAGAAACATCCTAGAGGTTCTGGTCTTCTTCAAGGACCCATTTTAGTTCCCTAAAAGGAGGTCTCAAAGAAGCACTTCAAAGAAGAGGTAATGTCAGTTACCGATTCTTTCATCTTTATTTCTTCTTCCACTTCTTCTTCTTAGGTTGTTTCATTATGAAGTAATAACAACAGTATCAATAATATACTGATATGTTATTATAATTATGAAACAACCCTATTTCATCATCTATCCATCCTATGGAAAACGAAATCACCTCGCGTGCGTACGTACGGAATATCGTCTCCACGCCGTAGTGTAATCTGTTTTTTTCCACCAACACCTTACATGGATGGGTATTATGGTGTAAAGAATAACTATACATAGTTATTATAACATCATAATGATTCTTATATATTGTATCATCCACTCCAATTCAATTCAATAATTATGGAAATGATATCATCGCTCGTGCGTACGGACGGACTACCATCTCCACGACGTGATGAGATTCATTCTCCATGTTAACCATTTAAGAATGATTATAAAGTACATATAATCAATAATAATGAAATATATGACATTATAAAGCTAATGGATTTATTTTTGTATATATGTATTTCATCTACTTAATTCCATTCAACTCAATAAGGAAACGAAAACAGCGTTCATGCGTACGTACGGCCTACCGTCTCCATGAACGGTGTATTTCATTCCATTTACTAATTTATTATATATATGTATATTCTGAATATATATTATATATATGTATATTCTGAATATATATTATATATAAATCATGTTTTATATTCTATAATTAAGTAATTATGATATAATAAATCATATGAATAATTACAAGTCAAAACACGGATGACAAATGAAACAATTTTTCCCAAAATGCTATTTAACATAGAATTTACAAAAAAACGGGTAATATAAAGTCATAATTGAACCATATATGATATGATAACAATGATTATGATTCTGTAATAAGTCAATGGCATTATTTAAATCATTATACAGGAGGTTCAGACACTTACGAAGCATATCGGACCTAAGGTAAGGGAAATATCCCAATCTCACTTTTATCCGAGATTGTTTTTACTTTGGTAATTACTGGGGTGTATTTTATCATCCACATCCATGTTCCCTAAATATGTAATATTATTTATATCCACCTACAATTGTTTAAATCCAATTTTACCCTTCAGTGAGTTTTTAGTAAAAGATATGAAAGGAATCTTTTTTCGTTTTTCGTACGAGGTACTTTTTGACTTTTCCGACAAAAGTATGAAAAATGTTTTTGTAACTTATACGGCATGAATGGATTTTTAAAACATTATTTCCAAGAAGCTTCCTTTACAAGTTTTCATGTTTATTTTTAATCAACTTCTTTTAGTTTCAAATTGTAAGACATGTTAAGAAAGGAAAATGTTTTTGAAGTAGAAAGGATATTTTCCTCAAGAATGGAGTTCAAGTGTTTTATCAAAATTATTTTCCATCTAAGATAATAAAGGGTTCTCTTTTTATCCCTATTATTACATTGATTTGATTATGTTGTGATGGAAATATTTTTATGAATTCCTTTATCTTATATGAATTGTTTTATGATGTCATGATGTTTAATATTCCCATTTGTATTACATGGGTTATGCAATGATGTGTGATTTATGATTTTGTGGCACACATAAGAATGGTATCATTATGAGATGGGTGAGACCTATATCTCCCTCCAATGCATTGGGTAAAGATTTTATATCTCATGAGGTAGACATGGCTGGAATGGTAGGTTATACCGGTTCAGTGAAACAGGACTGAAACGAGGGTGACTCAGTTCAGAAAGGGACTTTGTCCACTAAGATAGTCTTGGCAATGAGTCTTGACTAACAAGAAATGATTCTTTATGATTATGTGTGTATGCCACAAAGTTTCATGTTTTAAGTTAGGATTATTGGGTTTTACCTTTCACTACTATGATTTATCCCATGTTATGAAATTATGATTTCTTTTGCAGGTTAAGATTTCAAAAAGTTATGTTCTTATGTATATGATGTGAATGATATTTATTTTGTTTACCCTTACTGAGCATTTGAGCTCACCCTTTTATGTTTACTTTTCCCCAGGATATAAAGAAAGGTTTTAGGTATAAAAAAAAGGAAGATCTTTATGGGAGATGTTGAAGATCTTTCACCGGGATTAGAAGATTATATTCCGAGTTTCCAAAGACACTAAACTATTAAGATCCTTGTGTGTGTGTTTTTGTTATGTAATAAGTATTCCGCAAAAGTAATGTAAAGTCTATGTATGTCAGGCTTCGGGTCTCTACAGTTGGTATCAGAGGAAAAGTTTAGTCAACCTTTGGAAACTAGGATGCAAGAACTTTAGTGAGATTCCTAGAGATATTTCTAAGGTATGTCTAGGGATGTCTCTAAGGTTAAGTATACGTATAGGTTATAGTCCTAGAATTGTGCTAACGATCTTAGAATTTAACCTAAGATGTTAGATATAAGGGTACTCCCCCTTTTATTATGTTGTTTTCCCTAGCATGATTTTTGTCTCTCACACTATTCTTTTTGGGTTTTAGATGATTCACGATAATGGAGGATATGATGGAGAATGGAATGATGAGAAACCAAATGAAATGGGATTTGGAAGTCCAAACATCATTATTATGCCGAATCAGAAATCTCATAATATGATCAATAAAGTAAAATTTGGTATGTTTCCTGACTCGGCTAATAAGAGAAAGATGGAGTTTCATGATGATCATAGAGGAAAGAAAGTTCAATTTCCCCTATGTAAATCATGTTGGAAGAGGCATCAAAGAGAATGTTTCAAAGGAACTGGAAGATGCTTTGGGTGTGGAAAAGAAAGACATAAAGCCAGTAAGTGCAAAGGAAAAAGTTCAGTTAACACCATGGATGAGGATAATGGTATTGCTACAACATCAATAATGGTTAAATGTTTTAAATGTGGAATGTACGGGCATTATGCAAACCAATGCCCTAAAGGAAAGTCTCATGAAGAGAATCGGTATGGTTGTATGGGTAGTATTTATGTGGATGGTGATGAAGACAATACAAATGATATGTGAGATGAAAGAATTGTTGAAGCTCGGTCAATGGTTTAAGAATGTAGTGGAATGATTACATGTTTATCATGTGTAATGTTGTATAAGTAATCTCATACTACTATGGAATAAAGAGACATCTATGGGTTGTTACACTATTGTCTTTCCTTTAGTTTTGAAAGTGTATGATTAATGTTACCAGTATCCATGAAAGGTTATTCAGATATTTTTGGAATGTAGATGATATGTGCATAATGAAGGGATAAGGAAAAAATTAAATGTTTGATAGTATTGATGAGCTCATGACTGATATAAGGAGAAGGTTATATCATGGTTTGAGTATATAGAATTTTTGGATTTTGGTATGTGGAAAGAGTTAACTTTTGTCAACATTCATGTTTTCACTAAGGTTCAATGGGTATTAATTCTTCAAGAGAATACATGATTAAGGTATTCACATGTTTGTAATTTGACCAACAAGATATATCTTATGATATATGGGGGACAAATGATGGCATTCACGTGATTGTTCTGTGACATTTCAAGTAATCATTTTCTTTATACTATGAGCTTGGACCGAAGTATTTTAGATAACCCTAAAGATTAGAATGGATTGTGTTGGACATAAGTTAGGATAAAATGTTTTTAGATATTATTGATGGGATGTTATAGTAATATAGCTTTAAAAAAAGGACAACCTGCAGGACGGGAGACAGCCCATCGCGTCGGACAAGGCTGTGGGAATCGAACCCGCAACCGAAGTGCGACTGGCCTTTATCGCCTACCACTGGCCTACAGAAAGTCCCTGGTTAGTAGAAACTAGTTTTATTTTATTAAGCGGTATGATATATGAAGTATAAGTTCATTTTTGGAATCGTATATGATTAACCTCACCAAAGACGGACTTATGTATATTTGATAACTATTGCTAAACTTTTGTTTGAAACAGATGGAATGACCCATCATTCTATCACATGATCTGTTAACACTTCACGAATAACAAATTCAACTTCATTTCTTTAAGAGATGAAGTGGAAATTGTTCAAAGCACGAACAACAGTGAGATTGTACCAAAATCAAGTAAGTATTTCTTCTAATTCAAAATTTTCTACTTTATGGAAATGATATTGAAAACCAAAAATGTTGTCCTAGTGATCTTATATCTGATGAATCAGATGGTACCGTAGATCATCACAAATTTATGGCTTTGCGATTGTTGGCTTTTTCATAGCCATGTTCTCTACCACTCTCCATCAGAACAAGATGGTTAGATTTCTCTTCCATATCCATATTTTCACCTATGTGGAAACCCAGTGATTAGTTTATTTGGGTAACCGTTAAGTTTCATAATTTTTTTTTTAAGATTAGTTTTGGAATTCCTTTTTACGATGTGGGTTTTTATCAAAGAAATTTTCAAATAGTAAACCATTTATAACCCCGACGAATTTCGAGGGTGAAATTCATTTTAAGAGGGGTAGAATGTAACACCCCGAGATTTTATGAAAAATATTCTTTTTAATTTCATTAATTTCTTGTGTTGTACGATACACCAAAAGGATCTTTCACAACACGCATCCTTGACTTGCCTTGCATTACACGCAATCGCGACCTTCCTCGATAGCGTGTGTAGTACGCAATACCGAGTTTCACTAAACAACGATATGCAATTAAAATATTATTAAAACTAGCCATTATGAATAGTAATAACCACTTTTTGAAATTTTGTAAATTTTATTTTTCAAAATGGACTTCATTTTTGGATTCGGAATATTGAAATTACCTTAGGGTGAAATTTTGGTAATTTTCGGATAACTTTCATATTTTGATGAATAGTGGAAATTACTAAATTTTAATTAAAAACAACTTTTTCAATCGAAATAATTAATAGTGATAAATTATTAATTTGAGTGGTTTTAAAGTATATTTAGAATATATTTTTACAATTTAATACAATTATGGTCATTGGATGTAATTTCACATTTAAACCAGTTATAAACAAGTTTCAATCTTTTCATAGTTATTATCTCTTAAAAACACGCTATTTGTTTTGATGACGGAAATTAATTTTTAAATTAGTTAATGCAACTGATATGTTTTGAATTTTGTAGAATAGACATCATTTTTGAGTTCATAATATCAAATATAGCTTAGGCCTAATTTTTGGTATTTTTCTGAAAACTTTCAATTTTTGATGAATAGTGAAACCACTAAGTGGTAGTTAAAAAAAACTGAATTGTTCATAAAACATAATTTTACCGCTTCTGTGAGTGGAATTTTAAAAATCCGAGAGACACGGATGATTTCATTAAGTAAAATGTGGTTCAATGAGATGAAAATAATTTTTTGGTGAATAGTAACTTTTTACTTTTTTTACCACGGTTAAAAGTAAATAGGGTAATTAAGGGTAAAAATGATATTATTATTACCCTAACACATGTCCAAATTCTATTGGATAAGTGTAATTCGACCAAAAACAATATTAGGAATAAAATATGACCATTTAGGCCCACTTGGATTAGATTAGGACATTTATTATCAATTTATTTAATGAAGGGTTAAAAGAGTTAAAATCAATGTTTATTTACTAAAACATTTTTAATATGGGGTAATACATAAGATAAATTCGACTATAAATATTAATTAGAAATATAAAAAGAGTTCCTACATAATGGTATTTTATTTGTAATTTTTAGACATTAAATAATTTAATTTATGTATGACACAATGATGATGCAATAATTATCTTATTAATGAAATATTGATATAATTGATGTTATAAACACCAAAATAAATGAAATTTGAGACTTTTTATGAATCCCACTAATTTTCTAGGTTAATATGACATGTTATTATTTATTTAATTAACTTGGTTCGAACTAATAATCCTGTTATGATTTTCACAAAAATCAATTACGAAATAGTGTCAAAATTGACACAAAATAGTTTTTAAAACAAATATTATATTGGTAATTGTTATTTTATTCCTAAAAATATACGGTTCGGCCAAATGACTTATATAATGTTATATATATTAATAATAAACAACTTGGGGTTCGTTTGGCAGCTTATAGTAAGTTTATTAACCTTATAGTATAAGAACACAAGAAGACATGGTAAAAGTAAAATTATTTAACTTAATGTTAAATCTAAATGATAAGGTTAAAATAGGAACCTAAACTTGTCTAAATTATATTGGATGAGAGGATTTCGACCCATCCCCACCTTAGCTTCGAAATATATCAATTTGGAGCTATTTAAAACCGAACTTGACTTTATAATAAAATAATATTTTTAGTTATTCCAAAGGTGCCCCTCTCCTCCCTTATAAAAGGGAACCTCCTCCCTCTCTTCCTTACACCACATTGAGTCTTAAAGATCGGCCAACCCCTGCCAATTTCTTTTCTTCACTTCCCTAGAAACATCCTAGAGGTTCTGGTCTTCTTCAAAGACCCATTTTAGTGCACTAAAAGGAGGTCTCAAAGAAGCACTTCAAAGAAGAGGTAATGTCCGTTACCGATTCTTTCATATTTATTTCTTCTTCCACTTATTCTTCTTAGGTTGTTTCATTATGAAGTAATAACATCAATATCACTCATATACTGATATGTTATTATAAGTATGAAACAACCATATTTCTTCATCTATCCATCCTACGGAAAACGAAATCACCGCGCGTGCGTACGTACGGAATACCGTCTCCACGCCGTGGTGTAATCTGTTTTTCCACCAACACCTTACATGGATGGGTATTATGGTGTAAAGAATAACTATACATAGTTATTATAAAATCATAATGATTCTGATATATTGTATCATTCACTACAATTCAATTCAATAATTATGGAAATGATATCATCGCTCGTGCGTACGTACGGACTACCGTCTCCACGACGTGATTAGATTCATTCTCCATGTTAACCATTTAAGACTGATTATAAAGTATATATAAGAAATAATAATGAAATATATGACATTATAAATCTAATGGATTTATGTGTGTATATATGTATGTCATCTACTTAATTCCATTCAACTCAATAAGGAAACGAAAACAGCGTTCATGCGTACGTACGGCCTACCGTCTCCATGAACGGCGTATTTCATTCCATTTACTAATTTATTATATATATGTATATTCTGAATATATATTATATATAAATCATGTTTTATATTCTGGAATTAATTAATTATGATCTAAGAAATCATATGAATAATTACAAGTCAAAACACGAATGACAAATGAAACAATTTTACCCAAAATGCTCTTTAACATAGAATTTACAAAAACAATGGGTAAAATAAAGTCATAAGTGAACCATATATGATATGATAACAATGAGTATGATTCTGGAATAAGTCAATGACATTATTTAAATCATTATACAGGAGGTTCGGACACTTACAAAGCATATCGGACCTAAGGTAAGGGAAATATCACAATCTCACTTTTATCCGAGATTGTCTTTACTTTGGTAATTACTGGGGTGTATTTTATCATCCACATCCATGTTCCCTCAATATGTAATATTATTTCCATCCAACTAAAATTTTTTAAATCCAATTTTACCCTTCGTTGAGTTTTTAGTAAAAGATATGAAAGGAATCTTTTGTCGTTTTTCGTACGAGGTACATTTTTACTTTTCCGACAAAAGTACGAAAAATGTTTTTTTTAACTTACACGGCATGAATGGATTTTTAAAACATTATTTCTAAGAAGATTCCGTTACAAGTTTTCATGTTTATTTTTAATCAACTTCTTTTAGTTTCAAATTGTAAGACATGTTAAGAAAAGGAAAATGTTTTTGAAGTAGAAAGGGTATTTTCCTCAAGAATGGAGTTCAAGTGTTTTATCAAAATTATTTTCCATCTAAGATAATAAAGGGTTCTGTTTTTATCCCTATTATTACATTTATTTGATTATGTTGTGATTGAAATATTTTTATGAATTCATTTATCTTATTTTAATTGTTTTATGATGTCATGATGTTTAAGATTCCCATTTGTATTACATGGGTTATGGAATGATGTATGATTTATGATTTTGTGGCACACATAAGAATGGTATCATTATGAGATGGGTGGGACCTATATCTCCCTCCAATGCATTGGGTAAAGATTTTATATCTCATGAGATAGACATGGCTGGAATGGTAGGTTATACCGTTTCAGTGAAACAGGACTGAAACGAGGGTGACTCAGTTCAGAAAGGGACTTTGTCCACTAAGATAGTCTTGGAAATGATTCTTGACTAACAAGAAATGATTCTTTATGATTATGTGTGTATGCCACAAAGTTTCATGTTTTATGTTATGATTGTTGGGGTTTACCTTTCACTACTATGATTTATCCCATGTTATGAAATTATGATTTCTTTTGCAGGTTAAGATTTCCAAAAGTTATGTTCTTATGTATATGATGTGAATGACATTTATTTTTTTTACCCTTACTGAGCATTTGAGCTCACCCTTTTATGTTTACTTTTCCCCAGGATATAAAGAAAGGTTTTAGGTATAAAAAAAAGGAAGATCTTTATGGGAGATGTTGAAGATCTTTCACCAGGATTAGAAGATTATATTCCGAGTTTCCAAAGACACTAAACTATTACGATCCTTGTGTGTGTGTTTTTGTTATGTAATAAGTATTCCGAAAAAGTAATGTAAAGTCTATGTACATCAGGATTCGGGTCTCTACACCTATGCCCTGTAGACCCCCCCCCCCCCCACACCCCCCTGCACCCCCCCCCCACACACACACTTCCCTCCTCCCCACTACCCTGAAGACCACCTACCCCTGAAAATTCCCTCCTTCAGACCTTGGGCACCCCCCACTCCCCCCCTGAACCTCTCCCCTGCAGACCCCACCCCACCCTCCTGGACCCCTCCCCTATTCCCTTCAGAACCTCCCCACCCGGACAGGACCCCTGCCCCTTCCCTACTGCCACAGAAAAACCAATCCACTCCACTCCACCTCGAGCTCACAAACCGGCAGAAAACAAAAACCCAGCCTGTTTATCAAGACAAAAGCATTGGAAATTCCTCTTCCACCAAATCCTATAATAGGTGATCCTTTAATAGAGAAACTAATAGACAGCAACATAGATTCAATAAGGTGGACAACTACCTCTATTATCATGTTTAATATGTTGCAAAAACTATAAATTACAGTAGACAGAAAAAAGGACACACTGTACATGCTTTAGGTAATTATATAGATTTTCCAAATATTAAATCATCTGGAAAAAATGAAGAAAAATGGATTCTTGAAGCTACTGCATTGAACAACCAGCAATTACAGGACATACCTGACTATAGAGACTTTGAGATAGCTTCCCAAGTAGGATTTCTAGCATGAAAAAATAATAAGGGCCATCCTCAATCAGGAATGTTCCTAAAACCGATGACGAGTGTAGCCCTTCACATCTGCAATACCATAAACTACTTAATAACTAGACAATTCATAACTAAATATTAGAATAATACATGAATCTTGACACTATACAATGTAAATATATTAATAATTGTTCCTATAGATAGCAAAAACAAATAGGGGCTGACACATGCTCCCACCCCTGCATATGAATCCAGTCGACATATCCTTATGAAAAATGGACGAAAAGGATAATATTATATCCCCACTCCCATTAAGGAACATTAATAGATTCTTGTTTCTTTCAAAAAATTCTATTAGCATATCCTGGAACTAATTTAAGGGTATAATCATATCCCCACTCAATCCTTGTGAGACTATTAGTGTATTTTAGCAGCAGCAGTGAAAGGCCATTATTGCCATATCCTGACAATCAGTAGGGGAGATATCTATTTTCTTCCCACCCCCATTTAAGTAGTTTATTAACATGATTAAAGAGATAATTATGAGTTTTCACATATTACTACTCCCATTCATGAGGATCAATGGTGTATTCTGGTGAAGAATGAAAAATAGGACCAAGATCATATCGTTGTTCTGATTGGAGATCATCAGACCATTTAAATGGCCACTTCAAGGCAGAAACATATTACTTTTGACATTAAAAAAACTCATAAACATATTCTAAAGAAACAAAGAGGTATCCTAAGTTGGATCACATATGTGAATGTTGTAGTGCATAACACACGACCCCAAATGCCAAATATAGATAATCTAAGAGAAATTATCTCTATCGAATTTCCCTAGCGTTAACCTGAAAACACATTTTACCATATTTATGTTTAGGTTGTGCTACTGCAACTTGTTAAATATTGTTTAAAGATATTTGAAATAATCACATCTCTATTGAGATTTTATAACCATGTCATTAACAAAATCATTCATCTATTCTTTCTAAGAAGGTATTAATGATATAATGTGTGTGGTGTTGGTATGTAGTGTCATCATTATTTAATCCAAAGGGCATGACCTAAATGGTGCGGGATGGATTTCAGGTGGTTTTGGGCTGGTGCGGGCTCGAATGCATGTGGAAGGGGGTTGGAATGCCGGTGGAAGGGGGCTGGTTGTAGGTGTCGAGGGATGGTTCGGGCTGATTCGAAGGTGGTTGGGGGGGCTGTTGCGGGCTGGAATGAAGGTGGAAACATGATGAAATGAAGGTGGAAGGGGGCTAGTGTGGGCTGGATGTGGATGGAGCAGGGCCAAATCACAGCATTACTACAGCGTGACTGCGGCGTGACCGCAGCGTGACCGCGGCATGACAGCAGCATGTTGGCCAGGTCCAGCAACATCCGCGGGGCAGCATCTTCCACTTAGTTTCAAATAGGATGATATGGATGGCATAAGAGGATTTTTTTCTCATAATATTTAAATAAATGAATGCTAATCTGTGATGACTAGAGGATTGGATGACCCCTGATATACCTAATTCGGTGAGGCCTCGAATGCAGGTAGATAGGGGATGGAATGCTGGTGGAAGGGGGCTGGTCGCAGGTGCTGGGGGGATGGTGCGGGCTGATTCGAAGGTGGCAGGGGGCTACTGAGGGCTGGAATGCTAGTGGAAGTGGGCTGAAATGAAGGTGGAAGCGGGATGGTGTGGGCTGGATGTGGCTGGAGCAGGGCCAAATCACAGAATTACCATGGCGTGACCGCGGCGTGACCGCGGCGTGACCGCGACGTGACCGCGGCGTGACCGCGGCGTGACCGCAACATGACTACGGCTTGACCTCGGCATGACCGTAGCGTGTTGGCCCAGTCCAGCGACATCTTCGAGGCAGAATCATCCACTTAGATTCAAATAGTATGACATGGATCGCATGAGAGGATGTTTTCTCAGAATATTTAAAGAAATGGATGCTAATCTGTGATGAATAGAGGATTGGATGACGCTGATATACCTAATTCGGTGACGGCTTGAATGCTGGTGGAAGGGGGATGGAATGCTAGAGGAAGGGGGCTGGTTGCAGGTTCTAGGGGGATGGTGCATGCTGATTCGAAGGTGGCAGGGGGGCTGTTGCGGGATGGAATGCTGGTGGAAGTGGGCTGAAATGAAGGTGAAAGGGGGCTGGTGTGGGATGGATGTGGCTGGAGCAGGGCCAAATCATGGCGTGACCGTGGCGTGACTACAGCATGACCGCAACATGTTGGCCCAGTCCAACGACATCTGCGGGGCAGCATCTTCCACTTAGTTTAAAATAGGATGATATGGATGGCATGAGAGGATCTTTTCTCAGAATATTTAAAGAAATGAATGTTAATCTGTGATTACTAGAGGATTGGATGACCCCTAATATACTTAATTCGGTGAGGGCTCAAATGCAGGTGGAAGGGGGCTGGAATGCTGGTGGATGGGGGTTGGTTGCTGGTTCTGGGAGGATGGTGCAGGCTGAATAGAAGGTGGTAGGGGGGGCTGTTTCAGGCTGGAATGCTGGTGGCAGCAGGTTGAAATAAAGGTGGAAGGGGGCTGTTGTGGGATGGATGTGGCTCGAATATACAATGGGAAAATATAGTCTGGTGTGTTTTTGATGCAACCTGACATTGTGTTTCATTCACCATAGTATCTTCTTATGAATGGATATTCCACCACATCATCCCCACAAAGTTTAATTAATTGATTCCCAAAGTGATTTCTCATTTAAATGATATCAATCTGTTTGGAACATTCAAATTAAAAAAACATCAATAGGATGTAACATATTCCATTAAAATTGAAATTCATCATTTAATGAAGAATCATGGGAACTACCAATAAACGATAATGAGTATTATCATTGGAAGTAACATTACATTCATGATTTTGGGTAAATATCTCTTCATCCATGAATCATAATTAATCATCTATGAAGATGCCACTTGCACATATTCTTAAACAATCTGGATCTTCATGTCATGAATGTGGATCCATTATCCAGTGCAATATAAATGCATCAAAATACCCCATGATGAAATATTATTATAATCATTCAATTATAAATCATTTTAAAATAAAAAAAATATTTTTTTTGTAATTTTTATAGAAATCATTTAAGTATAAGTGTTGGATAATCTAGTAGAATATTAGATCTCAATCATAGCGATGTATATAGACCAATGAGTACTCAAGAAAGTGGTAATTTTTTTAACATAATTATATTAATATATATATTTAGTTAGTTTATAAATGAGTTTCTAATGATAAAAAATGTGAAATTTTTTAGAAGACAAATAGCCTAGTAATAAAAACCAAAATCTAATAGGAAAAATTTTATAGATCATCATATATGATTAGGGTGGTGAAAACCTTATCCAGATATTCATTGATCTTCTAAGGGATTAGGGAACAATTTCACAACACACTTCTCTTGGAACAACATAATGAAGTGGTGAATCTAAAAGGATTAATTTTCTATTTTGTTGATATTTTTATCAATGATGAGTCAGTACGACCTTACTATTTTATTCTAGTATTATACAATAAAATCCAGTGAAATTATAGTAAACTATTTTTCTTCAAAAATAATTTTTAGATATTTCATATATGACATGTAATTGGAAACATCCTATAAGGTATTACATTAAAATTTATGAATTTGAATCAATCAAAAAATGTTTTGATACTTATACACTAGACTGTAAATATAAAAAATTATTATTTATCTTCCATCTTAAGAAACGTATGGGATATTATTTCTGTAATCAAACTGAACAAAAAATTATGATGAGATTTGTTTTTCTTATTAATCACAAACACCAAAATTTAGGAGTTAGTAGGAGTAAAGATAAACATAGAGAATATCAATAAAAAAATAGGATGTACTCTAGAGATAGAGGTTGAGATAAATTTACAATGATTTTTAGAAGGATAACATACTCCATCCATATAAGACCCTTGAGGTTGGGGTAGGATTTTTTAATAGATCATGAGATATGTATATTTCATAGTTAATGATGATAAGGAGATGTTCATAGGAGATTAACCTACTACCCATCAGGAGGCCATAGATTGTTCTGATTCTAAGAAATGGTAAAAAGATATGGAATGTAAAATAGGATCTTTGTACATTAACCAATTTTGGAACTTATTAGATGAACATGAAAGGGTGAGAACATTTCGGTGAAATTGGGATTTGTAAATGAGAACTGACAAGGATTGTCGATTCTATAAATATAAATAAAACCTAATTGTAAAAGGTTACAATATAATTAATAGTATTGACAATAGAGAAACTATTTCACCTATTTTGATGATATTTTATATTCATATATATCAAATATACTCACATTGATTATGAGATATATCAAAAAGATTTATAAACAACTTTACATGTTGGTAATTTAGTTGTGGATGTTTATATGATAGCCTAAAGGTTTTAAAATACCAACTGAAACTATTATATTATGCAATCTGCAATGATATTTGATATAACAAACAATATGATATATACTTTCTCTAGATTCATACCACAAAAGAATCCTTTTAAAAGAATAAAATCTATACAATATAATTATATATATAGAAACACTCTAGGAATTTGTCCCTCATTTTTGTTGGTCCAATTACTAATTCAAAGCCTCATGGCCAAAAATTAAAGCTATTATATACCAACTCACCAACTTTTCCGTTACACAGCATATATTATCCCTAAAATTAGGAAATTATTTATTCTTAAGTTAGAATATATTATTTAAACAAACTAAAAAACTAATCCACTAATCCAGAAAAAATTAAAAGATAATATTCATAAAAAATAGATATTCAAGCATAAAAAATGGTAGAATCTTATATAGTAGGATATCTACTGATTTAAATCATACATAAAAATGATGAATGTGTTTTAGAAAAAATTTAATGTAATAATAGGATATTATCTTATGCCTGGGGTTTGGACTCACACCTATATGACCGAGTGATTATATTATTACCCAATAACCTTTATCTTTATTTCATTAGTGCACATTTAGTTTGTTATACCCAATTTTTTTCTATATTATTAATTGTCAAATATTAGTTATTTGTTCCTTCCAAAATCACATATTGTAATCATGTTTTCATTATTTTTAAAATAATCAATATTAGAAGTAAAATAATTGAAAATTTCATAATGTTTTTGTAATATTCATTATATAGATAACCCATGGTATGATCCAAATATCATTCATTAAAAAATAAATTACTATTTTATTAGGGTTTTATGAAAAAGTAATTTACCAGTCAGTAGATTCACCATTAATGTAAGATATTTTAGCATAAGTGAATTAGAACTAGCTACTACTAGAACTAAACAAGATGTGTTTTTATTAATAATTACATGGTTTTCAAAATGACGTTCCTGCACACATAGTTTAATTCATATAGGCTATGGTCATATTAGATTTATTGTTTCCAAAACTACATTTTCTATTAAGGTGTAGTGTTTTGACAGTGCGGGGTCGATCCTATAGGGGGTATAAGGGGGAAGACATGATCTAATTATAGAACCCTTTAGAACATGAGTCCTCTCATGATGATTTTCTTTGGGAAAACTAACTCAAAGATAACTGGGTTTAGGATCAGAGATAACTACATCATAAATTCATTAAGCATGGATTCTATGGTATAATGTTTCATAGTCTACTAGTAATATCGTATTCTACATCAAATAGGTCAGGGCCATTCATTTAAATATAACATGGTCAGGTTTTCTTAATCTAATGGACATTACAATTTTTATTTAACCTAATTACAATTCCTTAAGATTAAAAAGATTATAATTAATGATTAACCAGATTCAAAAACCCCTACTCTTGATCACTACCCAAAAAAATTTAGTTAGTCATGGTATAATCGATCAGAAATTGGTGAGAAATTGAAAGAATATTTTACATGGAAACAAATATTGAGATTAAATGACTAACAGTCATGTAATTATTAGGATTAAAAAATTAATCAACATTAAATTGAGAATAAGAAATATAAATATCAAACCAAGCACAATTTCAATCAACATCATATTTTAAATAATATTGAGAATGAGTACAACATTGATTCGATGAAGATTGATGAGATAATCAATTAATGCACATATAACAGTGTTTGAGATAAAAATGGATGAATAACTTCATTAAAATAAATCCACAGTGCATGTATTAAATTAAAAAAAATGAAAATACTTGATGAAATTAGAGTTTGGGGAGAGGATGATAATGACAGAACAATGAAAGAAAAATGAAAAGTGACATCCCTTTTGTACATGGTGTGCTGTTGTGGGAGAGTTCATCGAGGAGGAGGGAACTGTTGTGGGAGAGTTAGGTGGAGAGGAGGGAACCGCTGTGAGAGAGGTCTACACAGTGAGATCATCAGGAGGAGGATACATCGTCGGGGAGGAGGGTTGCGCGGTGATATGGCTGCGAACCGGGGGAGTATGAGGAGTGCTGTGGGGAGGAGGAGACGCCATCGGGGAGGAGGGTTGCACGGGGATAGGGCTACGAATCAGGGAAGGAGAGAAGGACTACGGGGAGGAGGAGACATCGTCAGGGATGAGGGTAGTCTGGGGTGCGAATCCAGGGAGGAGGAGGAGGGATGTGGATCGGGGGAGGAGGAGGAGCCCGATAAAGATTGGGAAAAAAACGAAGAAACTGATATAGCCATAGAAATGAAATTTATCCATGGAAATATAAAGGCTATAGCCACGGACCTATAAAACCATGTCTATAGCCCGGATTTCCAGTAGTGAGGGGTATTTATCAAATATCAATAACATCGTTTCAATGAGACATTTAATGTTAAAGGGTCTAAAATCCCATGACTTCCATGTTTTGAAGAAAGATGTAATTTCTATAGCTTTATGTTGCATTTTTTGAAATAATGTCTTCGAAACATTAATGAATATTTGTTTCTTCTTTAAAGCTATGTGGAGAAAAGTTATAGACCTGACGAATTTTCCAACTATGGAAAGAGAAATTCCCATTGTATTATGTGAATTGGAAATGTTCTTCTCACCTACATTCTTTGATATGATGGTTCATTTGATGGTTCATTTGGTGAGAGAGATTTGACATGTGGTCTTGTACATTATATATAGATGTACACCATTTAATGGTATATGAAGATTTTGAAAGGGTATGTCAAAAATAAAAGTCTTCCAGAGGGTTGTATTGCGAAGCGATATATAGTTGAGGAAGCCGTTGAATTCTGTACCAAAGACCTATCTGATGTGGAAAACATTAGCCTACCTAAATCTATTCACACTTATCATCTTGAGGGTGAAGGAATTACTAGAAGAGAGGCTGTCATAATCAATATTATATAATGGGAGTAGGCCCACCCTTAAATTTTTCATAATAGTTTCGATGTTGACTCATATGTTAAAACCCACAAAGAAATTCTTAGGCATTTGAATCCATCTAGGGATAAAAAATGGATATCAGATACACATAATTGATAGTTTATAGGATGGTTATGGGACCATATTTTTAAGAAGTTAGTCGAAAATCCGGACTCAATTTCAGAACGACTTCAATGGCTAGCTAGAGAACCACGTTTGTATGTATTATCTTACAATGCTTATGTAGTAAATGGTTATAAATTCAATACTAATGGACATGATGAAGATGGTACCACATAGAATAGTGGGGTTACACTTGTGGATGAAGTGATGCATGTTTCCGATGATAAGGACAGAAATCCAATTTATATGAATATGTTATACTTTGGCATCATCAAACAAATATGGGAGTTGGATTATACGAAATTCCAAGTGAAGATTTTTCAATGAATGTGGGTTGATAATATAAGTGTCATTAAAATAGATGAATTAGGATTCATGAAAGTTAATTTCAGTAAGGAATGGGGGAATGAAGAACCATTTATAATAGAATCAACGGTAGTACAAGTATTTTATGTTCCCGATCCTACAAACCAAAACTGGGCAATTGTTCTGTTATCGACTAACACAACTGAAGGGTCGGATGAAAGTTCAATGGAGGATGACTCTTTCATTTGGACTTCACAATCATTTCATAGTGGTCCCAATGTAGATGGTGTTTTGTATGTCAAAGGAGACAAAAATGAAGTGATTTACACAGCTGATATAGGGGTAAAATCTCTTCATCCTTTAAAAAAAGAGTTCAATAATCAGGTTTTTTTATTGTAATATACATTTTGTTACATTATGTTATTATCTTCTTGTTGCTTCTTTTATATAATCTAAATTAAATGTTAAAACACTTCTATAGATAATGAATTTTGCACTCGCTAATGCGCCCATTCCCAAGGAACAACAGGTCTCACAACCTGCTGATGCTGGTCCAAGTGCTGAGCAACAACAGGTTTCTCAACCTATTGTTTCTGGTCCTAGTGCTGAGGTAAAATAGGTTTCTAACCTTGTTTCTACTAGTCCCAGTGTTGATGCTAGCTCATCTAAGGAACATAATGATGATTCTTCTAATGAAATGGTAGGAAATGAAACCCTAACAGCACTAAAAAACAAGAACATCATAGTTTGATAGTGTTAGAAAAAAATCCTTAAGGCAAAAGAAAAAGGAATCAAATTTGAGGTGGGATGGAATAAGCGAGACCAACACGTTAACCCCGACAAAGCCATCTTTAGTAGTTACATTGCAATCTTCACTCGGCAAAGTGTATCGATTGATGTACAGTCATGGCACTAAGTTGTCACTGGTCTTAAGACACTTATGTGGGAAATGATTATGGTATAAATATAATATCATTTCATTAATTTATTAAAATAAACTAAAATACTAAAAATTGACTTACTCTTCATCATCTATTGTAGAGTTCATTTATAGTATATTCCACACACAAGGAATATGTATTAAGAGTTGCAGGAATGATTCATAGAGTCCTCCGCATAATTTTAATGAAATATCAACTTAATGATGCTGAAGGGAAAATCAAGCCACACCCACCTCATATTTATGCACACTTTATATCCCAAGGAGAGTGGGATTCATTTAGCAACCGTCATGCGGAGTAGAATTTTCAGGTGCATTGTGTCTGATAATATGTATTTTGACATTTCTTTTATTCATCACATTGATTGAAATTTTTTTATTTATGAAACAGAAACTGAGTGTTGAAAAGAAAGAATGGGAAACAAAACCAATCTACCCCAAACATAAATCAAGGATGGGGTATACTTCACTTGATAAAAATTAGTGCATATTTTAAATATACTATAATACTTTTATGTGACATAAAACAACACCATAACCATTTTTCTCTGTTTATATGCGGATTCATGAATAGAAATATAAATCCACTTATATCCCACGCCATGTGATATAGAAGGAGGATCTAATAAATAAAGAGGAGATACAGATAGATGAAACACAAAAAAATTGTGGGAAACATGTGTAATTATGACATAATATAAATTTTATTTTCTTTAAATGGCTATTATATAATAGTGAATACTTATTTTTTGATATTTCTATCTGACATGGTCACGGGAATCAACAACACATGAACTAGATGCAGACATTCTTTCAACGACCATGACGCAGCCAGATCAGTATGGTCATGTTAGAGGTGTGGGTTTTGGGGTGACACCCCGAACATATTTTCTGAAAGAAAAACAGGAGGAGGATTGAACTAAGTAAATGAAAAAGATTATAGAAACAATATATATGTTTCAAGAATCATTATAATACAAGAGAGATATGATGGAATGTTTGATGGGGGAGGAAAAGATAAGAAACAACTCAACAACAGCCCGTGTGTGAAAATCCTGCCCCACCCCCACCAGCTTTGAGGTGAGTCATTCCCATCAAAAACCTAACTTAGCTGAGTTAATTAATGTTCTAATAATTGTTTCTTTGAAATTTGAATCACAAAGACACTAATGCCTTTCAGGTCCTAATATTCTGTAGGGTGAAAATGATTGTGATTTATATCTATCAACACCCACATAACACCTTTTAGTGAGGGCTACGGTGTTCAATATGTAGAACAACATCATACACAATAGAAAACTTCCAACAGATCATGTCAGAGTGTCGATTTACTTAGCTAATGACCGAAGCGTCGATCTACCTATTCTGAATGACAATGATGACATTCATACATTCGAACAAGGTGTTGGAACACTCATTGCATGGTTGTCAGTTCTTGTAAAAAAACATATCGACAAGGAGGTATTCATTTCCAATTTATTTTTCATTCTAAACCATTAACATTTAATGAAAAAAGGTCTGAACCGATGAATGTTATTACAGAATTATAAATAGAAGTGGGTGACATGAATGATCGGCTCAAAACTGTCTCTAGGATCAACCAACCGATTAAAACAATATATTGATAGCACCCTCACCCCGCCCATTCTATATCCACATTTAATATCATTGTAGTATCATGTGGTTACAATTTTTATAGACAGTAATACTCACACAACTTATTTTGAAAAAAAATTTACGGAGAGAAAAAAATCAGATTTCATTAGTGCAGAAAATGTAAATGAATTCCTCATGTATGAATGGTTAGGCACCTCAGTTGTAAATGTATACATGAGGTATATTTTTAGGATTTGATTTTACAAAAACTGATATACTATGATAATTATGACAAAATACATGTCATGTTTTTTCCAAGTGTATATATGAAAAACAATTGAATGGATTTCCCCATGAAAAATAATTTGGACTCGTTAGTCCTCACATAACCTCTTCAAAAGAAAAAATAAATTCTGATAAAGTGGGGGAAATAATATCATCCCTGTTCAAATCATTTGAAAAAAATTTATGGATGACAGCCTCTTTTTAATACCAGCGATGTAGGGGTACAACTATATAATTTAATTATATCAACTATATTTTCATTTCTTTCATTACTTATTCCATTTTGTGTTTTTAGGCAGCATTTGATGCTGATTTCGGTCAATTTGGATTCTCCAAAGATTTATTTTCTGGATTCAATGAATGTATATGAAACAAACCAACCACGCATGATGGAGTTTGTTAATTTTTAATACACTAGATCTAACATTTTAGAACTATAAATATAGTTATATAATTTATATTATATTTTAATGAGGGTTATGTTATGATAGGGAAGTGCATCAATATCGTCTACTTCATGGAATGAATCCATGGCCTATGGACAAGAACACCCATGAGATCTACAACTGGACAAGTATCCTAGTATATAGAATAATATTTCACTATCCAAACACATATAAAAAATTTGCTTATTTTTCTCGATGTTTCTACAGCTTCCAAAACAAAGAAACAGAAAGTAATATGGTTATTTTGTTTTTAAATTTATGAAAGAGATCATAGTTCATCAGCAAACTAGAATCCCTGGAGTGGTATTTTCGAAAATAATTACTAGTTAATTTAAAATATTATTTATTCCTTTGTGTATTTATATTTTTTCAGTACTACCATGACTGTCGCAAAAAATCATATTCACAAGATGATATAGATGTGTTTAGAAACGAATTGTCAGCATACCTGATGGAATATTGTACACAAATAGGATGAAGGTGAATTCCTACTACTTATGTTATCCTTATATGATCAATTGATATCTCCCTTATTTACACTTATTGAGCATATATGATCACCATTTATTATGTTTTATATCCTTAGGTTATGAATAATGGTTTTAGAAATGATTTTTCTTTCTAGTAAATCATAACACAATGAGAGACTCTTATGAACTAGTTCATCTTGTTTCCATGTTTCCAAAAGCACTAGACCGGAACTATTATGACATGGATCATTTATATTCTTTATTTTGGTCATTTATGCATCTATTTTTTTTATGTAGGGTGTTGGAAGAATATTGGTTTTGCATCACTCACAAATTTAATAACAAAAATAATGATTCTCTCTACATTTTACTAATATTGGTTAACTACCGCTTAAAATTCCCTCTGATCTAAACTTCTGACCAGGCATCCCTTTTAGGCTCTCATCTGACACCATCTCTATGATATCATCATCAAGTCTTCACTTTTCCTTCTCATCCTGAATCCATTTACTAGGTAAATGGGTGTAGGAAGAGAAGGAAAAGAGAATGATGTATGATGATATCTTAGAGATGGTGTCAGATGAGTGCATCACATGGATGTTGGATCGGAAGTTCAGATTAGATTCTATTCTAAGAGGTAGTTAACCAATAGTAGTAAAGTGCACAAAGAATAATTAGTTTTGTTATTAGCTTATATTTGGACCAAAGAAACCCTTTGGAAAGACGTAAAGGTAATGTTATGATATAATATGTCTATTTTAATGAAAAATTATATAATTAAATGTTTACTTGATTTAAATTATTCCTTATAGTGTTTGTTTATTTTATAATATTATTGTTCATGTGACATGCCTTTGTAGGAATAGAAATGATGTTATGTATACTCAATAACATAGGTAATCTCAATGATTTCACATTAAAATCATTCTCCATAGAATTAATGAATTGTTTCATATTTATGTTTAATTTATTTCTTTTATGTAAGAAATATTAATCTACTCATATGTGATATCAATTTATGAAATGTTTAGGTCATTATAGTTGGTATCAGAGTTACTGGCCCTATGAACATGTCCCTAATATCATGATGGTCAACACCATCTCAAGTCTCATGATCCATGACCTTGTCCTGGCGACATCATCACCTCAAATATTGATGACCATGTCGACTCAACCCGGTGGTCATCGTCACTCCGAGTATCTAATAAAATCCCCACCTAACAAACCACATCGCTTCGATCCATATAATCAGCATCCACCTTAATCCTAAGTCCAAACCCATTACATTCCCATGTAATCAGGTAACCAATGTAACAATTTTATTTAATTCAAATTTACACTTGTCCTAAACATTCCAAGTTAGTCCCAACCTCTTACCCGGATTAACTAATCGTAGTGGAGTAGGAGCATGACCATATGCATCTCATATAATCATCAGAATAATTTAATAACCATGTATTTAATTAATTAGGTTCTCGCTCAAACAACCAAAATAGTGTATATGAACACAGCCCCAAAACACTCACAAAATCAAGGAGAAACCTAGAAACCACCAACCTTGAACTAGTATGTGCTCACTAATTTGATATCGTCCTCAAAATCGATTCGAATTCGAAGAAAATGGTGTTTTAGATGAATTCCCTAAAAATAGGAAAAAGGGCTTGAATGGATTTACCGCTCCATATGGTGAGATAAATAGAAAATAGAAGATAGAATAAAACAACATCTCATCAATTGCTCAAATAAACCCGCATCATATATACATATGCATGACCATCAAAATATGGGTGCCAACGCACCTCATATAGAACATGCATCACATAAATTCCTAGATGCATACACACCTCACATACAAATCTACATCACTTCAATTCCCACATAAATATATATTCCAATGCACCTAATATATATATATATAAACATATCACATTATAATTGATTCCAACCTAGTAACTAATGCCTACTTAGTCCAAAAACAATACTCGTGCACCTCATGCACCAATACTGGCCAAATCAAAAATGAAAGAAAAGTGTGGTCTCACCCAAAAAGTACCACTAACTATCATTAGGACACCATCCTACTCTAACCCTAACATCTTGATAGTGTGCTTCTGGCCTGATGCACGACTACCTGATTTCTGGCCTCCCTACGGAGCTCCACCAGCCACTAGCCACTGATCCCATGGTTTTGTCCCGCTATCTTATACAAAACATCCATGTGTAGATAAATCCCAACTACCACACTCCTGGTATTGCTCTCAGTCCGACCTCAGATCCTTGAGTCTGCCCTCTTCCCTGAATCCCACCTGTCTGATATGGTTTCCTACAAAACCTCTCCAAATGGCTCATTGGGTCACATGCATGACACTCCTTAAAACCCTGATCAGATTGCCCTACAATTGATGCCATGTGATCTTCCACCTTATTCCCTTCGTACCACGTATCCTTCACCCTGGTATTTGAGAAAATACTCCTTCTTTTCCTGATGTAGTACGATATGTACCAAGGGGTAGGGAATGTGCCTTTCACTGAGTTGAGGAGAGTGAGGGAGTCTGTTTCAGCTTTGACGATGACAAGGCCCCCCTATCAGTAGAGGGAAAGGCCTGAAAGGAGGGTGGGGGATTCCACCTGGATGGATGTACCCTTTCCTATGAAAAATGAGAAGGAGAACACAAAAGAGCCCCTGGAATCACAGAACACCCCTCATCCCTTCATTATCCCATTGGAACAGGATCCATCCATTTTGAGATTCAAACCTTAGGAAGGAGGATTCCACCAGACCCAATTTCTATGAGGTACAGTAGCTGGAAGACCGTGGACAGGTGATTGCAAAAACTAGAGTGTGAGATCATCGTTCCACCCCTTAATGTATCTGATTAGATCGAGAATAAGGCAGCAGATGTAGTCAATAATGGTCCACCCTGTGGAGATTATCCCTTCATAGCGCACTTTGTTCCACACATTCCAAATACACCATGCACCTGCATGCAAAATGACATCCTTGGTCTTCTGTTCCACCCCCTTATCCCATGAACCCTAAGTCCAGTAGGTGATGAAAGGAACATCATTTGGATCATGTTTTTGCTCATTAGTGAACGCACCAAAGGTATTCCATACCTCTTGGGCCTAAACCACCTCATAGAAAAGATGCTACATTCTTTTCTCTTTTTGATTGTTGCAGCACGAGCAGTGGGAAACAGTCGAGATACCAAATTTTTTGATATTATCGTTTGTGGAAAGAGAACCATTCCTTACCCTCCATATAAGAAAGTTTAATTTCGAAGGTATGCGCTTGAGAAAGAGAATATTGTTCCATTGATCATGTTGGGATGGGGGAATGAGGATGCTATGGTCGGTTTTAGAATAAAAGTCTCCTGATCAATCTCTTTGGAACCACATTGGAACCACAAGTTTGGGTTGGCTAGGTAGAATTCCACCAAAATAGTCTAATTAAGAAAGAACTATTTATCTTCATTGTTAACACTTTAAATAGTCCAACCCCTCTTAGTTCAATCCTTGTTCCCAATGAAAATCATAAGAAAGCATACATCATATGATCCTAAGTTCCTATCATGATTCGTAAGCAAACCTCCATTGCTATACTAGGCCAAGAGTCAAAATCTAAATAATAGCTAAATATCACCCCCAAGTGCGCCACCTGAGGTGGAAATCAAATCAACTCTAAAAGTGAAAATTAAAATATCAATTTACTACTATTAGAAACTTAGTCTATCCCCTGTGTATGGGGATGAGAGCACCCAAACATAATATATGTACCCAGTCCAAACATACTCAAAAGAACAAGTGACATACTCAAAAATAAGAAAACCCATTCATATTGTTTTAATAAGTCAAAATAACGATCTAAGACTCATTTTTCATGTATAGGATTCAACCCCACTCAATACGACGCACAGTGTGACCGGTATAACTCCAGATGTGTCTTTTTTATTAAAAATTGTCATTTTATTAATATATTCTTTCATATTAATGATTAATTTATTTCATTATTGTATTAATATCATAATATTTTTTTCTTATATAGGTGGAATTTTTTTAATGAGTTCGGGTGCTTTATTTAGAAATTAATACCTTGGATGATAATTTTTGAGAGGGAATCACAGATGAAAAAAGGATGTAACATTAATGTTTTTTACTATTTGTTGGATAATTGTAATTATAACCATTTAAAACATTATTTTAAATGTATATATTAATGTGTTTTTTTTATTTATGATGTCAAGTAAATGTATATAGCATTTGTGAAACTCTTGTGCAGTGCTGTTTTGTTCTTATATGCTTTTTGTGTGTGTAGGTGTTGTTGTGGGCAGTTGATTTCTGTGAAGGTGTTATTTTGTGCTTTTTTGTGTAGGTGTTGTTTGTGTACAAGTGTGAAGGTTCTTTTCATGTGTTGTGTAGGTTCTGGTGTTCTGTTAAATAAACAGCACATCATAGGAAACTTGGCCTTTATTAGTGCTAATTAAACGCTGATAAATTAGGATTTTATAAGCGCTCAAAATACCATTGATAAATTGGTCCTTCATGGGTGCTAAAAATAGCACTGTTAAAAGCCTCTATCTTCATCATGGTTAACAGTGCTTTTCTAGCACTGTTAAAGGTGGTTTCTAGTGCTTTTAAAAGTCCTATTTGTAATATTGACTGCTATAGAAAAATTTAATCCACCATGCCACACCTTGAATACTAAAAAGTTAATACGATCTAGAAACCACCTACTCTTATTTTTTTACTGATGTGTTGTTGTGAATCTTTGAAAACCTCTACCGATACCCCTCTCTTCCAAACAAAAATTCCTTTGTGAGTGTTTCATAGGCTTGCAAGCATACTCTCATTGTAGTCCATCTCTCTTTCCAGAGGATGAATTTGATCCACCTTCTCTTTGTGATCCAACACAACAAAAATATAAAATTTCAAACAATTATAATCACTTTGAACTAAATCCAATTTATCATGAAATCCAAAACCCTGAACATTCCATATTATCAATGTTATCATCTAAACCCAGATTTAATGGCCTTGTGACATGCAGACAAACCTGCTGAAGAACCTTAACTGGAAGTGTAGAACCATTTTCCACTCACTCTAGTGATTCAAAAATTATCATACAAACCAAACAACATCACCAAATCCTTCCCTTTACTTAGATATAAATAAACTATCTCTATTGGAACATCCATCAAAACCCCTTTTGATGTAAACTTGTTAGAGGACTTCGGCATGGAAGAACTGATCTCCAACTTCCCCTTTTCTTAGAACTATGATAGAGGTGAAACATTCATTGGATAAACACTAGATAAAATTCCATCCTCATACATATCCTTTAGCTTTCCATACCTTTTGGTCCAACCTAGAGCTGGAGAGAACATATAGTCACTAAAACACACTAAGGCCAATGAAAGGAGGAACCCCTTAGGCCCTCACAAAGCTGATGATGACACTACAATTGGAGATGAATTTGCTGAACCCAAGGGGAACTAATATGAACCCTAAAATGCAAGAAATATCCCAATATTTAGCAGAGTTTTGTTATCCCTTCAGCCAAAAATCCATTTTGGGTCAGAGAAATCATCAGACATGAGTTTAAGAGATGAAGAGTAGTGAACTATTTTAGATAAGATCACGTGCTCCTCATGATCCAATTTTGAAATTCTCACCCTTTTAAACAACATATGGTTTCTTGACAAAGATTCCATTTGGATACGAAATTCCACCATCTATGAAATGGGAACCAACAACCCTTTCTATGAAGAAACAGTTTCACCTGCATTAGGGGAAAGGACCTCCTCCGGGTCCAGAGTGTGATGGGTTGGCCAACCTCATCTTAAAAAATCCACTGAATGACCCTGAATGTGGAAGTTCACACAAAACCTGGGAAAATATTGGTATAGGAGGTGCTTACACTAGACAAAACTATTTCTAGCTATTAATAGAATACATCCAATAAATCTTTCACCAGATCCAGTTCAATGAAAATGCATGAGAACGAAGCAACATAAAGACACCTAGTGCTAGAATCAGATCATTTGAACAAACCCACTTCATTTCCCACTAACTGAAACAATTAATGGTTCTATAATGGAATTGGTTTCCCCAATAGATGAATCCATACCATTTTTTATCTTGAATCTTTCCTGAGGTGGGATTCTGAAAACCTTCTCAAAAGATAAAACTCCCACTTTCCACAACAATGCTATTACCTTGACCATGCTTTAGTAAAATACTCTTTAAAAGACATATGAATATAAAAGGCTGATCGAGACATCACCTTGACAGTCAGCAGATTGTTTAACCCCCATGAGTTCAATAATGACCTAAAAAAAAGAGAGAGGGTTTTTTTTGGATGGACTTTTCCATGAGGGTGGCGTGATGAAACACCAAAAAATAATATAACAACTTATTCGAGAAATCTGTCACCAGAAGTCCATACAACCTATTATAATTGTAAGGATATAAGAAAACGTTTGGGATATAATGGAGGAGGTTCCTGAAAAAACTATTTTCCAAACCTAAAAGAGCCACCTTAAATGAAAGATGCCCCATCTAATGATGTTAGTGGTTTATACCATACTATTAATCACTCATTTTTACAACTGAGCATCACCCAAACATTATCACTAGAATCTACAATCTCATTTCCAAGAATATACCCATAACACAATGCCCTTTTTTATTACTCATGTTGACATATTGTGCATGAGAACTGATACTTCACAAACTCGATCACTCCATTGTCTTGTTTCCCAAAACATACACTGAATCCCACAATCTTACTGTTATCTAGAATCCAGTGACTTTTAGTCACCACACATGAATAATTTTAACAATTTCCACCAATTGAAAATCGCATCAGGGAATTTTCTATTTACTTCACACAATCTATCTTCTTACATCCAAGTACCATGGAACATCACAACCACCCTCAGTTGGTTCCACTAACACATTACTCCTAAAGTATATCAAAACTTCTCAAAATGAGAAAGTCATTTCTAAACCATTCATGGTGTGTTCCCCATCATATAATTTACTTTATCACTAATTGATGAGCACAATACTTCAGGATATCCACCATCAATCAAACACTAACACTTAATATATCCAATCATATTCATCATAAAAGTTCATATAACAATCCCCAATCTAAGGCCTAATAACACAATAGTATTCTGTACAACTGTATTCCAATACTACATTTGTTGTCCAATACTACTAGAAATCTACCATCATACACCTAGTCATGAAAGATATAACCTAAGGTCCAAATCCTTTCTCATAACCACACAAATATCATGTTCCATCCCATTATGGGACCTAACTAATACCTCTATCAACTCATAATCCATCTAGTAATCCATTCACCATAGCTGGGGAACTCCTATATATCCTCATCCATCACGCAGAGATACTCAACCCCCTAGTGTTTCACAATATCCAATGCTCATTATAGGGCATTTTATAATGGATATAAACTAATATTTTACTTTAATTGATCATCTTGACATATCCACAATAACATGACCCCTTAATCATTCTATTATATCAATATAGAGACCTCATATCACACACCGATCATATCATGATGTACTAAACCATATAGGTCAAACTAGACTTAACCATACTCTAAATAATCCTCAACTCTAACCCATATATATCATATCATCAAGGATTAACACCCTTTTTTAAATTTCTAGATCAAAATAATATGTCTCATTCCATTCTAGTATCTCTCCAAGTCGAAAAACCATCCACACATGATATTTCACCAATCCTATTGAAAACCCATGACCTAACAATATGAAATCTGAAAAATAAGGAGTATTGGACTCCATAATAATATAGTGGAACCTCTAAAGGTACTACTAATAGTTTAAGTATTTATCATGAGTTATAAATAAATAAATTTCATATTTACCTAAGAATGCAGAATAGTTCAATACCAAGGGTTTATCTCTCATAGAGAATACTCACACAACACTTCTCTTCTATTGTAATTGTTTATTACTAAAATATATTACTAATGAAAATATAAAATAATATGGGTTTATAAAAATATATGTGATATATATAAATATATATTAATTCCATGAAAAACAAAATAAAGTTAGTAATAAAATAAAAATGAAGATTTGTTATTCTTATAAATTCTCAGTTGCTCTATCAATTCTCTCCAAAATAAAATTCTCATTATTTTATTCAATGTTTCTATAAATAACTATCAATTAAAACCTCATATTGAAGTGATTATTATCCCACATTGAGACCTCTATTTTCAGGATAATACTCTTCTTAATACCATATAAGAGACCTCTTTGTTGATCAACATTATTTAAGAAAAACTCCACCATTTGAATAACTCAGATAGTGGAGGGATGGAATATATATAGATATATATCGATGAGGAAGAAAGAGATGGATGGTAGATAAAAAGGGGAAACTAAAAACCCTAATTAGTTTAACTATCACTAAATAATTGGAAAAAAATAATAGAATACATTAAATTATAGATAAATCAAAGTATATATAGGTCCCTCACTCAAAAAACATCAAGGTTAGTTCTCCATTATGTAGTGATGATAATGTTAAAATGGGAGAAACAAAAAATAAAAAATGAGAAAATATAAAAAAAATTGAAAACTATTATATACTAAATATGAATAAAAACTATTATAAATGACAAATCTTCTTCGTAATGTTGAAGGCTATGTTGTGAAGTAAGAATCTAATATTGATGAAGAATCAATTTTTTTATAGTGGAAGAAAATTAATTTAAATAGGGAATAACCCTACAAAAATATGGGTAACAATAGGCTCAATAAATGAATGGGAAGGGGTCCATATGTTCTTGAGTTGTAAATTAGTAAACCCCCAACTAAAAATAGTATTTCCTTATTACTTTATTTCACATGATCTTTAATTCTTCATGTGATATTGTTCCATTATTCTTAAATTCACATGGTTGAGAGATATGAAATAATTTTACTCCTTGACAATATTAGGATTTATTCATTATGGAGTAATAGATATCGTCAATCCATGGCGCCTTGGAATTTAGAAATAGTTGTTGTAGTAGTAAAAATCCATCACAGCACAATAGAACATGTCACAATGAAATGTTCCTATTTTAGTTCATATCCTCTTGTTGTGGCATGAATATAATCACCATGAAATAAGAACCTCCAAAATAGAAGTGGATCTAAAATCCATCAAAGTCCCTTCATAGTTGTGATAGATCTTCAATGAAACAACTTGTTTTGGTTCTTAAAATTTATCTAATTATAAAATAAATATGAACATTATTGTGTAAAAACTTCCATTAGAAATAAAAAACACATCTTAGATGATATGTGAGATACTTATCTTAGAAAAATCTCAAGTTTTGATGATACATAATAAGTTTACCTCATATTTAAGATATTCTTTCACCCAAAATATTAGATAATATTTTTTACTTTTTCAATAATGCTGGTTTAAAGGAAACATAAGAAATATTTTTTAATAGATAATAAAAATAATTATCTTATGAAATATGTAAGTTAAATTTCTCATGTTTACAAAAATTAATTCATCCATAAAATTTATTAATTATATATATTTACACTTCATCCCAGGCATAATCTTTTCTTGATGATACAAAAAAAATTACTTTTCCAATTATTCAAATCCCTTGGAAATTATTTTGTATATACTCCCAAACTCTTCAAAAATATATTATGCATACTGAAAATTATCAAAAGTCTCCATTTCTTGTACAATATTATTCATTTCCAAAAATTCACAAAAACATATATAGATTATACCAATAATTCTATAAGTGAATAAAAACACATAAAAATCATGATTTATTCTAGTTTCATAATAAACTTCAACATATTCCTTAAACGTAAAAATGTTGTAAGTATCATTAAAATGATTAAAGAGTGGGATTTAAAATATTTAATTTTTGGAATTAAATATATGATAATGTGAAATTCAAAACCTATAATTGATATGGGTCACAAGGGACCAAACATGAAAATCCCAAAAGACTTATCCACTCACTAGGAAGGAATCACATGCCACCACCATGTATTTCCATCCATTATCATGAACACACTCGATAATTCCTGAAACATGAATAAATTCATCTCCATATTCTATATATTTTCTAAAATACACTCATTAGCATGTCTTACATGCCTCGCAAGGCCAATTGTACCTAATTAAACACCATGTTTACCTATAATAGACTAAGTGTAGGTTACACCAAACCATCTTCCAATTATTCTCAAAAAGTTATCACTATATTTATCCATGAAAGGAGAGTATAAATAAAAACCATCTCACAATAGTACTCATCATCCATTGTGACCAAACAAATCATACCCATGTGTGTGTACACCCTGGTGCCACCATGTCATACCATCTCATTCATGCTATCTTGAGTAACATCTTGTTAATCTTAGTCTCATGAACCTAACCCACTAGATACCCATGAGTCACACACATGTTTATCTCATCATTCATAGGATTTATTTCCTAATTAACCATCTAATTGTACATCTTTTGAATGTCAGACCTGTCAAAACATTGAACTTCCCATTAATTCACATTCACAATACCTAACACCTCTTTATGCCTATATCACATGCTTGATAGCACCTATAATGCATCAATATCAACCAAAAATAATCTTCAGGTGCTTTATATATCTAAAGGAATTCATAATCCTTGTCAAACCCCTCTCTTGGTTTATCATCATACCCCACAACTCATATATAATAATAATAATAATAAAGTGTATTATTATTTAATTACAACACCCAACTCACCCATGTCCTGAGTCACATAGAAAAATCACTAAGATCTCTCACCTAATTCTTAATTAATATACAATATGGTTCAAAAATCCTTGAGAAATATCCATTATCCCACTTTATATATCACTAGGAAACTTTCAAGTCAACACCCCCACTATAGGCTTCACATGTATATTTCAAGCATATCATACTCAAGAAACTACCCACTCTAAGGAACTAATCCTAAATAGGTTTATTCATTCCAAAACTACCCCTCTAGGATTGATATCACATTAAGGTTCACAAAATGACATCAAGCCATGATTATTTGTATCGAGTATCTCATAATCATGGTTCAATTAAATGAAATTACATTTTCAAATTATATAAGAGAACACATTATACGTTTTTATAGAATTTTATTTAATTGATGCTAGATGAAAAGATAAATAGATAATAACTATTAGAAATAAAAAATAATTTGTTTCTATTAAGTATAATGAAACCTAGAAGCATATTGGAAAACACCATATAGGTTGTTTTTATACATTAAGTAACCAAACCAATTTTATTTTCCAAAACCCATATCAAAATTACACACAAGAATGTATGTGTCATGTGAACCTACATGTCTACTAGGATGCATGAACACATATCTCTTACCACCTCGGGATAAGAGAGAATTTATAAATCAATAAATTCAAAACACCATTCCTAGAATTAATCACTTAAGTGTAATAGAGAAAAAAAATAACATCGATACAAATTACTTGGTTACATGGACTTCATCTCATATAGATGTAAGATAGGCACATGAAATTTCATCCATACCATGTTTCATAAATTAATATCTCTAGTATACCATATCCAAAAATAATAAGAAAAATAAACAACACTTTTATACTACTTTTTAATGTATTGGTTTGGATCACTCTAGAGTAGTTGAATCTATTCATTATGTGACCTCAAGAACACCTCATTTTATTACAGTGACTTCAACTAGAAAATAGGGTCTAAGTTTGTATCATGGGGAGACTATTCCCTCATATAAGGGTAGAAAAATTGTGAAAATAACATACAATGAGTCAAAATATATATATAGTTGAATGAAATACCATTATAGATAAATCCAATCAAGATAAATAATATACTCATGTTATAAAAAGATGAACAAACCCAAGTGTCACATGAGTTAGGTAGACACGAACCAGATCTCTCCTAGGTGGATCATATACAATAAAAACTAAAATTCAACAAAATAGAAAACCAAAAGCTAATTTTTTGTCTCTTCTCAGTACCATATTCCAAAAATTTCCAAAGTATCCTTTAAAACCAACCAATACCATACCTCTGCCCTACATGCAGTGATTATCATGAGATCCACTCAGGTACCAATGTTCCAGGGATTCCCAATAATTAGGTGAGTATAACTCAAGAAGACACCACCAATGTTTTCCTTAAAATAAAATAAATATATAGTATATGTTCAGTGTGATATGCTCAAAATAATTAAATAAATAGCTTAAAATGTAATAAATATATCATTGTTGATCCTCAGTTTCTATAGTAACCCTGAGGAAAACCAAACTAACTTAATCGAGTATCAGGATGTCTCTAATCTTTTCTCATATTAGAACTAGGGGCTATAATAGTTTCCACCCACAATACCATCAACAAATCATAATCACTAGGGGGAAATGGAACCCACCACATATAACATCATATATCATAATCATTAAATGGAATGGAAGACATCCCATAATACTCATGGGATAAATCTCACCCCATAATACTCATCATATAACATAAGGGGGGATGCAACCAACCCCAAAATACCTAACATATAATATCTAGGGGAATAGTGCCTACTCTGTAATACCCAATGTATAATATCAAGGGGAATGGAACCCACCCCATAATAAGCATCATATAACATTAGGGGTATGGTACCCACCCCACAATACTTATCTTATAACATTGGGGATAATGGTACCCTCCCTAAAATACCCAGTGAAAAACATTGATGGTAATGAAACCCACTCAATAATATTAATCATATAACATTTGGGGAAATATTACCCATCCCATAATACCTAGTGTATAATATCGAGGGGGGGGTATGGATCCCACCCTATAATACTCGGTATATTCCATTGGGGGTAATGGTGTCCACCCCGTAATACCCATCAAATAATATAAGTGGGATAGAACCCACCCCATAATACTCATCACATAACCTCAGGGGGAATAACTCCCAACATATAATACCAATCACGTAATATTTTGGATAATGAAACCCACCATGTAATACTCATCACCTAATATCAGGGGTAATAGAACCCACCCCATAATATTTATCATATACAATCATCAGATGTGTTATCCGTTCACCCAAACCTGATGCACATTTCCTAGGTTGACCTCTCAAGCACACAACCTATACTCATCATAGTATTCATACTAGGCTACAACAATTCTATAACTTATACACTAATCCTATAAAGTGTCAACATCAAGTTTTGGACACCCCACATCGGTTCCCTTATCTCATTCCTAACCTCTAGGGTCAAAATTCATCACTTGAAGGACATAATCTCACTTAGAAAATCCATGGTTTTATTATGGTGTAATTGGAAATATAGGAAATAAAAAATAGGAATCACAATAGGGGGTATAATAACACTCATCTCACTACCAAAATCAATAAGGATAATCCCCTTACATACTACCTATACAAAAATCATTTCAATGGTATATCTCTAAAATAACCATTCTCAAATCATCAAACTCTCATACTCAAAGGGAACTAAAAGAATCTATTCTAAGGTCTAATGTGTTCATTTATTGGGTTAGTACCCCTCTATTGTCCATATATCAAATATCACATATCAATGTTCAATACCATGATTATCAAGAACTAAGGAAACAAGATAGTGTTTAATAGTTCATTGTGACCTAAGACACTTCCACTGTACACATGGGAATTTAAAAAATTCAATTCATTCTTAATTCAAAATTGATCACACTTAAGTGTTGACAACACATATCACATGATACATAAAAAAATTCATAAACTTTAGGGATATTCTTATGGATAACCTACCACATTCATGGAGTTATTCTATTTTATCAGCTCTTGTATAGCCTCTCCTAATCTCCTTCATACCTGATCGTCTATCACCCATTAACATAGGGCCCTATCTCAATAAAAATTAATCGCAAATGATTATAAAATCATTGTAATTAATTTAAATAAAAAAACACTAATATTTTCCAAAATCAACACCTTAGGAAAAATTGTGGAATTAATCACTAAATGATCTCCCATGAAAGAACCCTTGAGAAAAGGGGTGTAAACCACCTCTAACATCCACATAGACATTAAGAATATAAAATCCCCACGTTCACATTTCAACTCATCCATCAATTTCACCAAAATCGAATGGAATACATAAATAAAATCAAACCTCATTGAATATAAAAAACCTAGTGTGTTCATCCTCTTATGACCCCTTTATCCAAGACATAACAAATCTCCATCATCTTGGATTGATTCCACAATTATCTACTGGAATTAGAATTAACCCAAGCCTAAATCACAACAAATTATAAGTTCCAAGTAAGTGTATTGTATCCCTGAGATAGAGAGGAGGTGAATTAGTGATACTCTTTTTCTTTTATATTTCCTTACAACTAAATCAACCTTATCCTCCTGTAAAATATTCATTTCCCTAATAAAATCAAAACCAACACACATTAATAGGAACACAAGTATTTATAAGGTTAACTATTAAATACAAATAGCTACGTCCTTGGTATGGTTTGGAGACATTCCAATAACAAAAAATCCACTAGAAAACCATCCTTGGATTAAAATGAGTTGGATATTCCATTTCACTCATGTATAACATTGAATTCAATCAAAAAATGTGTGTTCCCCCTCTTATCACAAATATGTTAATACAATTTTTATGTAACAACTCATCTTACCTACTCTTCTTTTCAACTAAAAAAATGTATTCAATTGAAATACAATTCTTTAATTTCATACCAATAAGAAAGTTAATAACCTAAAGGAATTTGTTCTAAAAACTATGTCTAACTTTCTTGGGATTTATTTTCCTCATCTGATTCCTCTGAGTACGATTCTTGCAAAACAATTCATCAAGTCTGATTTTTAGATATAATAAAATAGAAACATATCGTCACCACATCAAATTAAAAATAAAATACTTCATCAGTATGTGAAATCTAATATGGAAATCTTGAAGCTGATTAATCCAGCCCGATACAATGATCAGATGAATACAATGTTGAAAATAGAATATTATTATCTTTTGAGTACAGTGAATCTTGAGTACAATGATCACCCAGATACAATGTTACGATCTTTTCTTCTTCCCTGTCGAAATTTGTTCAATAAAAACAAAAGGGTATCACCTTTTCTCACTGAAAACTCGGAGCTTCTCTCTCTAATGCGGTGAATATTACCAACAGTTAGAAAGTACAAAGTAATTCTCCATTTATAGGTGAACCTCAAAATGTTTTGGTGGGAATCCCAAAAACATTTCCCGCCCAAAAAAATTCACCCATATCTCAATTTCCCTAAAATCTCAAATGCATTGTGAATTAATCAATGCTCCTCAAAACTTCTTGATTCATCTTCAAACTTCATCTGCTTCTTCATAATTTGATTTGAATCATATGTACGATTTCAATACATGAGATTCATTTTTATCAATGTGATTTCTTCAATACAAATCACTATATCAAGTGAAAAAATTTATGAATAAAGGGATACCATTCTGATTTACAGAATACAATTCTCAGAACTGATTTGAATCAAAATATTTCATTTGAATGTAATTCTCCCCCTTGATAATTCATTCAGCAGTCTCCTTCTCTTCTCTTTTCTCTTATCCCACTTGAGATTCAAAACTTCATTCACAGTCTTGTGCTTGTATAATGACTTGATTAATTTAAATTCATTTGAGAAAAACTTTAGCATCGTCAGACTTGGATTGGAAAGTATCATAACCTTCCAATTATTCTAGCTTATTTTTTTCTTCCCAACCCAAGTTTAATATTTTTTTAAAACAATTCGTATGGATATTAATATCTTGGGTATGATCATTCTAGATATGGTTGGCCTTGATATTTTCTTCTAGAATATGATCTTTCCTAGGTATGATCATTTTGGGAATGATCATTCTGGATACGATTGGCTAAGATAGGATTTTCTAGAATACAATATGTTCTAGGTATGATTTTTCTAGATATGATTTTCTAGAAAATGATCTTTTCTTGGAATGATCATTCTGGAAATCAATCGGCTCCATCACATACTCTTTTATTTGCACCACTTCTTCTATCGGCACCGCCTCTTCAATTGGAACCACCTTTTCAATCGATGCCACATTTTTAATTGGTACCACCATTTCAATTGGAATAACCTTTTCAATAGGTACCACATTTAAAACAACATCACATTTTAAAACAACATCACCATTTCAAACAACACTTCCTCTTCAATTGGAAACATCTTTTACTTTTCTTTCACATAGATATGATTGTTTTGAAAAACAATCTGTATCACTTTTTTATCTCTAACACATGGCTACAATAAATTTGGTTATGATCCTCTTCCGATTGGTAGCATCTTTTCCACTCACCCTTTCTTCCATCATTTTTAAATCAAAATTTCTCAATTCAACTTATCATTTATATGAAATACATATCAGAAAAGCATCATCACAATTAAAAAACCATATTCATAGTGACTCTGATTATCCATTAAAAAAATCACTTCTTTCATACTAGGTCTAGAGTGAATTCGATAAAATCCTCATTTCAATATTTACCAATACTAGACACTCATTATGATGAACAATATGAGTCGGGTTCTTATCAATACTAAGAGTCTGATTTTTATCAATACCATGGGTCTTATTTTTTTCAATACTATGAGCATCACAATTTTTTACTGAAACAAATTGAAGTGATTTACTTCCGTTAAAACATACATTGAAAAAAAAATATAACACTTGAATTAAAAACACCTTCATTATAAGCTTGGTCCCAACAATCTCCCCCTGTGTATTTTTGTTAACAACCAAGTTTCATAAATCAATGAACTTTGTATCCTCATGTAATGGATCACTTGTCAATAATTCTAAAGCTACATGAGCTAAATCATTCTAGGAAACAAGAATCATTAACAGAGAAACCATGTTGTCCAAAAGAAGTAATTATGACAACATATTCATCATTCTTTCTTATCTCTTACTCAACATATCTAGAATACACAAAAATTTATATCCTACATCCACTCCAACAAATAGTTATAATAGTTCAATCAAAAAATAATGTTGAATTCATAACTTACCCAGAACTCTCTCTTTTATACAATAGATTTATGAAATAATACAATTATCCCCCTTGAAAATACAACCCAAATGTTAGACGAGAGAGGGTACAACTACACATACATTAGCATTGAAAAGAATGAGGTTGGACACCTAAATTTAACATCAATTTTTACAATGATTCCTTTGGAAATGGTTTTCTGAAAATATCATCCACTTGTTCTGATTATGGAACATACTCTAGCTTTAATTCATTATTCTCCACATTCTATTTAATGAAAATATATTTAATATCAATATTATTTGAACGATAATGTTAAACTATATTATTCGAGAGATTGATTGTACTTTGATTGTCACAAACTATGGGCAAGGGTAACTTCACTTCAACAAGTAAATCTTCCAATTTTGTTTTCATCTATAAGAGTTGAGTAGCGGCTTGAGTGGAAGCAAAATACTCAGCTTCAGTTGTACCAAGGGTTACTGAATTCCATTTCTTTGAATGGCAGCTAACACAATTCTTTCTCATAAAGAATACTCTTCTAGATGGGGATCTTCTATCATCATCATTTCATTCCCAATATACAACAGAATACCCATTCGAATCAAAACTATCTGAGCTTCAATAACTAATTTTGAACACTATTGTGCCTTTGATGTATCTAATAATTATTTTTCCAGCAATAAGATGTGATTATTTTAGAGCAATCTGAAATCTTTCACATAAGGTAACAGGATAAACAATGTTGGGTCTTAAGGAATTCAAGTACAATAGACTTCCAATCAGATTTTGATATTATTTCTGATCCACTTATTTTCCTTCTCCATATTTACTCAACCTGGTTCCCACCGAAATAAGTGTGGAAACAGGTTTTAATTTTTCTATATCGAACCTGTTAAGAAGTTCCTTAGAATACTTTTCTTGGGAGAGAAAAATTTATTCTTTGCTTTGCATGATTTGTAACCCGAAAATTTCTTCATTTCCCCTAGAATAGATAATTCGAATACCTTCTTTATTTCGTCAACAAATATTTCAAAAATTCATTCTTTATTCCAAGAAAAGATAATATCATAAACATAAATGATCACAATGAGGGAATACTCTTGACTTTATTTGACGTATAGATTTATATCCACTCTTCCTTTCTTTAAGTTCATCTTCTATAAGTAAGTATCCAATTTTCAATACCATTACTTCAATGATTCTTTTATCCCATAGAAGTCTTTCTTCAATCTGTATACATATATTTCATCACTTCCAATAACAAATCCACCTGGTTGTTCAATATAAACATCCTCTTCAATATCAGAATTCAGAAATGCAGATTTAATATCCATTTGAATGATCTGGAAGCCTCATTTCACAGAAATAGTAAGGAAGATTCTAATTGTTTTCAATTTGGCCATCAGAGAAGTGGTTTCATCGAAATTAATTCCTACAATATTTGAATACCCTTTACAAACCAATATTTCTTTGTTTCTTATAACTTCACCTTCTTTATTAATCTTTTCCATAAAACCTATTTTGTGTCAATGAGGTTTTTATTTTTAGGCTTGGGAATGAGTTCCCCTGTATTGTTTTTTTTTTCAATCTGATCCAATTCGACATTCATGGCTTGAACTAATTATGGATGTTCAAATGCTTCTTTCACATAATTTGGTTCCATTTTTTAATATAAAGAACTATTTGAGATAGAATTTGTTTTCTTTATGGTTTGAACCTTTTGTAGTTGATCACCAATTATATTTTGAGCTTCTGCTTGTTTCCTTAGCCTGGGATGATACATTCAAGAATCAACTTCTTCACTTGAAATAGGTGAGTCTATTTCTTCTTCTTGATTAGTAATAAAATTGTATACATCCTTATCAGAATTTATTTCTTTGAGTTGATAAACTTCTTTTCCTACTTTAGTTGGTTTTTCTTTTCTACTACTTTCAGTTACTTTTACATCAATAGAATAAAGAATTATTTTTTGTTTCTTTGTTGATGCATCTATATCCTCTTCTTTCTGGAGCATATCCCTAAAGGTTTCTTCTTCACCTTTCTGTTCAAATTTTTTATAGTTTACACCTTTCTTCTTTATAACACACGGACTCCCAAAGACTCTAAGGTGCTTCAAACATATAGTTTTTTCATTAAAAAATAATATAGAGTCATATCTGATTGAGCCATTTAGAAAAAATGGTTCTGAATATAAATAGTTGTACTCGTGGATTTCTTCCAAAAGTAATGAGAAATACAATGTTCAAGTAACATAGTTCTTCCCATTTCAACAAAGCTACTATTATTTCTTTCAGAAACCCCATTTTTATAGGAGTGTATGGGGATATATACTCATGCCAAATTCTTTGCTTCTCAATATAGATTTCAAATTATTCACTTCTATATTCACCACCATTGTCTATTCATAGCTTCTTCACTGAATACTCACATTCTTTATCATCTTTACTTCTAAAACATTCAAAAAAATTCAAATCTTCTGATATTTTTTTTCATTTACATAACCAATGTAATGTGAGTAAAATCATCAATGAAGGTGATAAAGTAATTATCTCTATTTTTTGATTGTTTTCTCTTTGGACAACATATATCATAATGAATCAACTCTAGGGGTTGTTTTTAACAGATCTCAACTTTCATATGCACAACATTTGTAATATTTACATTCTCAAAGATAGTGTAACACCAATATCTTCTTCTTAGAAAATCAGGAATGTCTTAGACACTGTTATTATTAGATAACTTTCTCATATTTCTCTACCCCATGTGTCCAAGTCTTTTATACCACAACTAATTCTATTCCACCATGATCATGTAATAAGAGTTTTTTATTTCACCAATCGAAAAAAAATCTATTTTGTATTTTGGAATCTTGTAAAAATATTCCCATATTCTTCATTCTTTACAAAAAACCCAAATTTCCTAAAGATTACTTTGTTACACTCATCAAAAAATTGTGAAAAATTTAGAAATATGTGCTTCATCCCATCAACATACATGCCTTCTTGGATTTAATCCTTTCATTTCCAATGATGGCTGATCTAACACCTTTGGTCTTTGGGGATTAATCATTTCCAAATGTCATTGTGCACTATTTAAAATATTTTACATTCTTCAACAATTTCAATTATCCTTCTATGTGTTTAGAACACCAATTATTAACTATCCATGGCCATTCTCCTTTTGTAGCTTTCAATGCAGTTTCAACAATAAGATCTTTTTTATCTTCTTTTACCTTCCTTGCCTTTAAATTCTAAGAATTAAAAATATTTTACCGATCCAATAACAAAATGATACATACTTTTACAATGTATTTGGATTGTTCATATATTTCTCAAATATTTTCTAGGGGCTGGAACCAATTTTCAATATTTACTCCAACCTTCTCTTGTTTCTTCCTTGAAACTTTCTCAGTATTATTTTTTTGAGGTGATTGAATCACCCTAAATATTTTACTTTCATAAATTATTGGAAAATATTAATGTTTCTAGATTAACCAACACATAATTTCCATGTGTTTGAATGCCCCACAATACCAAAAAATTCCATAGAATGAGTGTTTTCCTATGAAACTTCCATATTTATTAGAATTGTGAATATGTTTCTCAGCAACTTCTGTATCTCTATTTTCTGAGCCACCTACATTATTGTTATCAATTTTAATTATATTCTTCTTTCCAAATTTTCTAGATCCCAGTTGTTTCAAAGCATTTTTAGATTCAGGTTTCTTTGAAACATAATAATTCCCATCATTGTTGGTTTGGGCCACATACATAACTTTCCATGATTTCATATTTTCAGAAGAAAAAAATATATATTTATACTCACCCATTGAAGGAAAATTTTGTTGAACCTTATCTAGTTTCTCATTTTATGAAAATTCACCAACCTCAATGGTAGTGTTTTGGAAACTTGTGTTTCTAAGTTCGTCATTTGTGAGTTTTTGTTAGACAAGTTCTAATTATTCTTCTTTTTTCGTCAGATTAACCTCCATATTCTCAGTATGATTGTTTTCCTCTTCCAGATATTTCTTCAAATCATCGACCAATTTCACCATATTTTCTCTTTCATCAAAAAAACGCACTTAGTTTCTTGAGAATTCATCTTCCAACCTTTTTTCAATCCTTTTGATCATTCTCATAAAATCTTTCAACTCTTCTTTCAAATGTATTTCATGTTATGTTTATTATTATTCAAAACTGCTACTTAAATTTTCTTTATCATTCACTATTGCTATAAAAGTATTTTTCATACCATACTCAACTGCCTGATTAGCCTGAAGGCCTTTTTTATTGATTTCTAATAACCCCCCTTTAAAGGGATGAGAGGAAACCCTTACAAGGCACGTAGGATTAGAGATTACATGACCCGTAGGCCTTAGATGAAATATCTAGACTATAACTACATGGAACTGATCCTCCCGAACATCTTTATCATGATATCATCTCTCCAACATCACATGATTGTTCTGCTAGGCTTCCCGTGCATGAACATGATTTTCCCAATGGCAACGACATACCCTCTCTTTCTCGCACATCTATTATATTCTTCTCTGCTGAATATGCCTGCTCTGAATCCTCATCAAGAGTTTTCTCATTTTCTAGAGTCTTCTTGGCCCATTCATCACAATTTTAGGTGTCCTGAAGGACTTGAGGTTTCCCAAAGGCATCAAGGTTTCTCGAAAGACTTACTAAACCGAAGGCCTTGGGTGGACCGAAGGCCTTGAAGGACCCGGGGACCAAACCAGTGGCCCGAAAGCCCAAATATATGAATAGTTCTACCACGAACTGAATCTGGTTGCCGCCAAAACTAGCACTAACCCCAGCCCGTGAAAAGGACCGAAGGGAATTTCTGATCCCCACGTGTTGGGACAAGTGCCCGGGTATCAATAACTAAAAATTGGTAATGATTTACCTGAGTTTGTATACTTAAAACAACAAATGAATCCAAGAAATAAAATCTGGATTTTTAAAACCAAAACATCTTTCACTAAAATTCAGAAATGAATTACAACATATTAAACAATGTTTGAATATCATTACAAAGGTACAAACCCATAAAATGACAGCCCAAGAACCTCCACATGGAAAGAGGCACCGCCCTCAAGCCATATCTATGATACTACATCATGATGGACCGCTAAAAACCCGAACTAATGGCATAAAAATGTACCAAACTTGTGACACAAAATAAGAAATTATACTTACACCCAATGGTTAAGTAGGGTGTGAGCCAAATCCCAATAGGATACCACCACCTAGAGATTCAATGTGACAAACAATTAAAGATGAAAAGCATGCAAGTTTTCATAAACATGAAAAGCTAGTTACAATTTCTAAAAGATGCAACTTTGAATAAGAACGGTTTTCAAGTGGGCTATTTTAAAGGATTGAAACTTTTAAAATAAACACCAAAGCTACTAAATTTTCCAGCCAAATGTACCGTATTCTGGCGGTAATTATAAAGTAACTAATGAGCACAAGTAATAAGAAATAACTGCTAATCACTAGGTAGTTGTGGGTCCCAAGTACCTCATATCTCGGTGAGAATAACCATCACAAATATCTGTTCCCATGCAAGAGACACTAGTAGGGAACATACCCATAACCTAGTGGTTCCCAATCATTATCTCCATAATTTAGTTAGAGTTGTATTCGTCAATCATACAAAGTGAAACGGAGGCCAAACCCCACGGATTCACTAGCATACTAGTACACGTCCACCCACTTAGATAACAAGATTTTCCTCTTGTGCTCAAACATGTTCAAAAAGTCAAGAAATATACATTGAACATGAGAAATATCATTTCCACATCAAAAATTCACCAAATAGCATATATGTATACCACACAAGTCACAAAAGTCCACATTTCATTCAAAATGATTTTGAAATCCGACTCACACCAAAATATCCCACAACACATTTCACATTTATTAAACATTTCCACAAAACCATTTAACAATTTTATAAAACAATTATAAGATATTTAAAATCATATAATATCCCACACACATGGCACATAACCCTCCTTTCATAATCAAAAATTCAATTTTTCACATGACACTCACACAAAACAGTCCACGTCACATTCACATCTCTTTCAAACCTCAATATCTCCTTCAAACAATTTAATAAAATATTTCCAAGATGTTACATATCACATAACATCCTTTTCACAAATGAAATGGACCTTTTAAAAATATACTCCTACCAAAACATTTTTCTGATATAGTTTCACCTCTTATACAACTCAATAAACCATTCAAAACATTCATAAAACAATTATAAGGAGTATACCCAAGCTTCTCACATAAAACCCATTTTAAAAACCACTTTTTAAGACAAAATCACACCAAGACCATAAAAAAATAGAATTTGCATCCCAATAAACATGTAATAATCCACTCTCAAAGGTTATATAATCACCATGAACAATACCACAAAATATAATCATGAGAACACACAAATCCATAAAACACTTTCAAAGAGTATAAAAAGGTTATACACATAAAACCCATTCAAAGACCCCCCCCCCTTTTAGGCCCACATGACACTATATCATTACCCAAAAAAAATTGGCAGCCCCTTTCATCAACTACTAAATTAGTTCCATGTTTTATAGAACTACCACAATAGATAACACGTGAAATACATTTGAAAAATACACACTTCAAACAAAAATGTAACTTTAATACCAAATGCTTTACTATTTCTACCAAAAATGGTTTTTGCATAATGAACATCATATAAGTAACATGAAAAATTATTTAATCTTGAAAACTAACTCATCATTAAATGGTTACCCACGGAATCACTTACCGAAATTGTCGAATCCCTCAAAACATGGTGTGAAACATCAATCACACCATCCCGACACCACAAGGATGCTAAATCCATCCCTAGACCACAAATTTTCATCAAAAAGATTCATGGTTAAACCCTAGTTACGAACCCTAGGTTCTGGACACTTTGGATCACCAAGAAAGAGAAATGAAACCCTAAGTAAATGGAAGAAGTGGAAGGGAAGAACATTTACCTAGAAAAATATTGAAGCAATGGCCCCGAATTAACCAAATCTTGAATCTCAAAGAAACAAAACCTGATAGTGAGGCTCGATTGATGGGGAGGAGGTCATGTTATGACTGTAATGGGAGAAAAGAGTAAATATTTAAGGATATATGAAAGAATGAATTTACCTCTTCAAATTTGGGCGATTTGATAAATTCATAGAAGAATTTCCCTCCTTCAGGGTTTAAAAGAGCTCCAAAAATTTGAAACCGATAATGGGGGTGATTCTAGGGATAGTGGCTTCGTGGGGGATGTGTAATCCCCAAAGAAAAGTAAAAAACGAATGAGATATTGAACATTTTAAAAATTAATTTAAAACATGAAATGGGCTTACGGGAAGGCCCATTACCTTAATCAAAAACCCAAATCAATCATGATTTTGGATTTCTAAGTGGTACAAAGGGATATGGTGATTTTAATATATCAGGGTATTCTATTTGGGAAGTATAATGGGTATAAAATGGTAAAAAATGAAGGAGTTATAGAAGAAATGAAATTTGTTTCTAAATCAGGAATTGGGCTCACGGTTTGGCCCAAATTTTCAAAACCCATCATTTTCACCAAAATGAGTTGTAAACCCGCAAAACAATTCAGGAATGGAAATTAAATGAAAAATGAATTTAAAAAAGGTCATGGTTGTGAAACTTCTCCCCATCATAAAACTTTCCTCCCTTGGAAAGCCACATCAAGGACAAAGAAAAAACCAAACCCAACTGAATGGAAGAAATGGACTAATTTGCAAAGCTTTGCCCCCAAAGGCCAAAACACCTCCAGTGATCAATTAAAGAAAAAAACTTCAAACCCAAAACATAAACCTCTTTAATTAAATAATCAAGCACATTCAGGATTTATCCTAAATGAAAACTCCCCAAACACTATCTGAACAATGCTCAAGAAATTTACCCAAACAAACAAGAACATCGAACAATGTTACACTTACCTTGATATAACAAAACCATTGGGAACTCTCCAATCCCAATGTTTACCAAAGAAGATGTAGGAGTTTATATTGCTCCAAACGAGACTACCCACTTCCATTCCAAGACCAAGGACAAAAATGAGTTTCTGGTACATTGATACACAAATGGGCTCCCCACCATAAGAGAAAACATAAATTTTTGAGAGACAGAATCAAGACACTAACAGGGGATCCCGGAACAAACCCCCAGTACAAGGGGGAGAATCCCATTAGAAATTTTCAAAATAATATACATGAGACTCATAGTGGGTCTCCTCACTATAATAACCAAGCATCTTAACTCACCAATATGGGCCATCACAGAAAGACCCCAAAACATAAAGAGTTAGGATGGTCGTACGGTTAGCCCGCACAGTTTGGGAAACTGTGCGCTAACCATGTAGATACTTATACCTACATGGTTTTATGGGGAATGGTTACTACTAAATGTGAACTCAACATTTATAGAAAAATCTAAAAACTTTCCCCAAAACCCAAAGGAAACCAAAGGGGAAAAGAAATTCATTGGGAGATAAAATGGGGATGAGGCCCTCCACCTCGTTCCACCGAACGGGAACAACATAACCAGGATGACCGCACCAAATGTTTAAACTATTACCATCTCTCATGTAACAACCTGAGATTTTATGAGAAATATTCTTTTTAATTTATTTGATTTCTTGTGTTTTATGCTACACCAAGATTATCTTGCACTATACACAACATAGTATTATATTGCAGTATACGCATCACTATTCTTGGCTCGTGTTACACACAATTTTAAGTTCGTTTTGTGGAAAATATTTTACGCAACATTAAGTATAGATTTTGATTAATGTATAAATTAAATAAGTTTTGATTATGTTATACACAATACCAAATGGGGCTTGCACTACACGGAGCCCTGACTTGGCTTTCTTTACACGCAATCGCGACCTTCCTCGATAGCGTGTGTAGTACGCAATACCGGGTGTCCCTAAACAACGATATGTTATTAAAATATCATATAAACTAGCTGCTATGAATAGTAATACCCACTTTTTAAAATTTTATAAATTTTATCTTTCAAAATGGACTTCATTTTTCAATTCGGAATATCGAAATTATCCTATGGTGAATTTTTGGTATTTTTTTGAAAATTTTCAATTTTTGATGAATAGTGAAAACACTATGTTACTATTTAAAAACTGACCTTTTATTTAAATAATTATTTATTTTATTTAAATTTATTTTAGTTAAAAATTGATACATAATACCTATATATGTTCAATGTAATTTATTGGAGTCATTTTATAAAAAATTTAGATATATAAAAATTTTATTGAACTTTTCACCGTCTTTTACCGACCTCCTAGGAGAATTTGAAAATTTACATAAAACTTAATTTTACCGATTATTTGAGTGGAATTTCGAAAATACAAGAGATATGGTTAACATCATGGAGTAAAATGTGGTTCAATAAAATAAAAATAATTTTTGGTGAATATTAACTTTTTACTTTAATTTACCGTGGTTAAAAGTATATAGGGTAATTAGGGGTAAAATGTTATTATTATTATCCTCAAACATGTCCTAATTCTATTTTATATGTTTAATTCAACCAAAAACAAACTTAGGAATTAAATATTACCCTTTATATCCACTTGGATTAGATTAGGACACTTATTATTATTTTATTTAAAGAAGAGTTAAAATAGTTAAAATAAAAGTTTAATAACTAAAACATTTTAATATAGGGTTATACATTAGATAAATTAGACTATAAATATTCATTAGAAATATAAAACGATTTCCTAAATAATGGTATTTTAATTATAATTTTTAGATATTAAATAATTTAATTTATTTATGACACAATGATGATGCAGTAATTACCTCATTAATTAAATATTAACATAATTGATATTATAAATACCCAAATAAATGTAATTTGAGAATTTTTATGAATTAAACTAATTTTATAGGTTAATATGGCATTTAATTATTTTATTAATTAACTTTTTTCTAACTAATCATGCTGTTATGATTTTTACAAAAATCAATTACCAACTAGTGTCATAATTGACATAAAATAGTTTTTAAAACAAATATTATATTATTAATTGTTATTCTATTCCTAAAAATATAAGTTTCGTCCAGATGACTTATATAAGGTTATATATGTTAATAATTAACCACTTGGGGATAGTTTTTCTTGTTATAGTAAGTTTATTAACCATATAGTGTATGAAAACAAGAAGACGCGGTAAAAGTTAAATTATTTATCTTAGAGTAAAATCTAAATGATAAGGTTAAAATAGTAACCTAAACTTGTCTAAAACCTATTGGATGAGAGGATTTCGACCCATCCCCACTTTAGATTCGAAATAAATCAATTTTGATCTATTAAGAACTGAATATGACTTTATTATAAAATAATATTTTAAGTTTTTTCAAAGGTGCCCCTTTCCTCCCTTATAAAAGGGCACCTCCTCCCTCTCCTCCTCACACAATTTTGAGCCTTAAAGATTGACAAACTCCTACCCATTCCCCTTCTCAACTTCCCAATAAATATACTACAGGTACTGGTCTTCTGCAAAGTACAATTTTAGTTCCCTAAGACGAGGTTTCAAAGAGGCATGTCGAAGAAGAGGTAATATCCGTTACCGATTCTTTCAAATTAATTTCTACTTCTACTTACTCATAATTAGTTGTTTCATTATGAAGTAATAACGTCCGTATCACTCACATACTGATATGTTATTATAAATATGAAACAACCCTATTTCACCTTCTATCCATCCTATAGAAAAAGAAATCATCGCGCGTGCGTACGTACGAAATACCGTCTCCACGCCGTGGTATAAACTGTTTTTCCACCACCACCTTACTTGGATGGGTATAATGGTGTAAAGATTAACTGTATAAAGTTATTATAACATCATACTGATTCTTTGATATTATATCATCCACTCTAATTCAATTCAATAATTATGGGAATGATATCATCGCTCGTGCGTACGTACAGATTACCATCTCCACGATGCGATGAGATTCATTCTCCATGTTAACCATTCAAGAATGATTATAAAGTATATATAATGAATATTAATGAAATATATGACATGATAAAGCTATTGGATATATGTATATATGTATATGTCATCTACTTACTTCCATTCAAGTCAATAATCAAAGGAAAACAGAGTTCATGCGTATGTATGGCCTACCGTCTCCATGAATGGTGTGTTTCATTTCATTTATATATCTATTATATATATATAATGAATATATATATGATATATAAATCATGATTTTCATTTTTGAAGTAATTAAATCAAAATATAAGTAATTATAATATCAAGAACAAAAATTCCAAACACGTATGATAAATAATGCGATTTTACCCAAAACGCTGCTTTAATATGGAATTTACAAAAGAAAGGGTAATATAAAGTCCTAAGTAAACCATATATGATATAATAACAATGAATATGATTCTTTAATAAGTCAATGACATTATTTAAATCATTATACAGGAGGTTTGGATACATACGAAGCATATCATACATAAGGTAAGGGAAAATCTCGCAATCTCATTTTTATTCGAGATTGTTTATACTTTAGAATTTACTGGGGAATATTTACCATCCACATACATGTTTAACCAATATGTAATATTATTTATATTCTCCTACAATTGTTTAAATCTAAATTTTACCTATTGGTGAATTTTTAGTAAAATATATGAAAGGAATCTTTTGTCATCTTCAGCGCGAGATGCTTTTTTGACTTTTTCGTCCAAAGTACGAGAAAAATGTTTTTTTTAACTTTTACAGTATGAATGGATTTTTATGATTTCAATAGAACATTATTTTCATGAAGCTTCCTTTATAAATTTTCAATTTTATTTTTAATTAAATTCTTTTAGTTTAAAATGTTATGACATGTTAAGAAAAGGAAAATGTTTTTGAATTAAAAAGGATATTTTCCTCAAGAATGGAGTTCAAGTGTTTTATCAAAATTATTTTCCATCTAAGATAATATAGGGTTATGTTTATATCCCTATTATTACATTCATTTGATTATTTTGTTATGGAATTATTTTTATGAGGTACTTTATCTTATATGAATTGTTTTATGATGTCACGATATTTAAGAATCCCATTTTTATTACATGGGTTATGCTATGATGTATGATTTATGATTTTGTGGAACACATAATAATGGTTTAATTATGAGATGGGTGGGACCTATATCTCCCTCCAATGCATTGGGTAAATATTTATATCTCATGATATAGACATGGCTGGAATGGCAAGTAAATCTGGTTCAGTAATATAGGGCTGGAAAGGCAAATAAACCTGGTTCAGTATGGAACTTTTTCCACTAAGATGGTCTTGGCAGCAATGTGTTGTGTACTATGGAAATCATATCATGTGCTTAATGTTTTTCCACAATTACATGATTTATTCCCATGCTATTTTATGATGATTGATGTTCTATTATGATCTATTCCTTACGTACTGCCATGTTTTATGTCATTGCTCAAGATTTTTATGTTTAAACATTATGTTCATGTTTCTAAGTTCAAATATATATGGTTTGTTTTATTTTCTCCATGCTTACCCTTACTGAGCATTTGAGCTCACCCTTTATATTTTTTCTTTTCCCCAGGATTCAAAGAAATGTTTTAGGTAAGAAAACAACAGGGGAAGATCTTTATGGGAGATGTTGAAGATCTTTCACCATGATTAGAAGATTATGTTTCGAGTTTCCAAAGACACTAAACTATTATGGTCTTTGAGCGTTGGTTTTTGTTATGTATTAAGTATTCCGAAAAAGTAATGTAATTTCCATGTACGTCAAGCTTTGGGTCTCTATAGTTGGTATTAGAGGCAAAAGAGGTAGGAATGAATCTGATCCTTGGGAACTCTCACATGTGAGCGTTGGACGAAGCATGGATCTCCGCCCAAGGGCTTCATGAGGAAATGGCTGACACTTGGGATGGTGGTGTTTCCCGCCTCGAGGGTGTAGCCGCCCATGGAGTGCCCGGATAGGTATCAATTATAGTCCACTGGAAGAAATTCCTGACCACTACAGTTGGTATCAGAGGAAAGGTTTTGTTAACCTTTGGAAACTGGGATGTGAAAACTTTAGTGAGATCCCTAGATATAATTCTAAGGTATTTATAGGGATGTCCCTAAGGTTATGTATAAGTATAGGTTATAGTCCTGGAATTACGGTAACAATCTTAGAATTAAACCTAAGATGTTATATATTAAAGGTACTCCCCCTTAATTATGTTGTTTTCCATAGCATGATTTTTCCCTCTCACACTATTCTTTTTGGGTTTTAGACGATGGCTGGAACCCGAAGGAACCGTGTTGATCAATGTAGTAGACAATGTAATGATTGTTCTCCTGAACAAACCAATGTTATGGGAGAAAAATTACAAATCTTATTGTTATACATACACAAGATATGAATCATTCTGCATTTCCAAATGATCAGAGAAGGGAACAATATTCTATTGAGTCCTTTATGAGGAAATGTCCACCTTCTTTCAACGGGTCTTCTGATCCACTTGTTGCTGAACAATGTATTAGTACCATTGAAAAGATATTTTTCATACTTCTCTATTCGAAACATGATAAATTCATTCTAGCTGTTTACTATTTAGAATATGAAGCAGACCAGTGGTGGACTCTAATTAAGAATACAAGGCCCCAAGATGAAATTGAATCCATGGAATGGGATGAGTTCAAGAACTTGTTTTTCAGTAAATACTTCCCTCGTATTCTTCCAACAAAGATGGAAAAGGAGTTCCATAAGCATAAGAAAAAGGATGATGAATATGTTGGTATATATGAAGATAATTTTACAAGGCTTTCAAGGTATGCATCCGGCTTTATCATCCAACCTGAAAGTAAAGTTGATCGATTCTTCAGTGGTTTAAAACCAAGTCTTCGAAGTGCATTAGCTATAAGAGACTTCAGTAGCTATGAAGAAATTGTGCGTTTTGCTATCAAGGTATAACTGAAAGTTGGTGTAACATATCCATCTCATGGTTTTGACAAGAAATGAAAGATGGACTTCAAGGAAAAACCTCAGAACAATGTTGAAAAGAAGAAGAATGTTTCTTTATGCTCAAAGTGTGGAAAGTAGCATGGTGGAGAATGTCTAAAAGGTACTAGAAGAGGTTTCAAGTATGGAAAAGATGGTCATCAAGTAGCTGAGTTCCTAAGTAATGGGAAAAAGGTTTCTAATGATGTGAATAAAGACAAGATTGTAGAGAATGCTCCACCAACACTTCAATGCTTCAAGTTCAAGGAAATGGGGCATTATGCTAACCAATGCCCTAATCCAGGGGTTAATGATGATTGACGTGAGCAACCTCTTAAGGCAAAGGATAAAGGGAAGTCACATGCGATCACTATTGTAGATGTTAAGTATAAAAACAATGTAGTGGAATGATTATGTGTTTATGTAATGGGATTCCAAAATAATGTTATGGAATCTAATTTATAGTAATGTGTAATATTGGAATATATATGTATTGGTTTATTATGGTTTTCAATAATTATATGGTCCTGGTAACCATGAAAAGTAATTAATATATTTTGGAAAGCATATGATATGATAAGGAGAAAATGAAATGTTTAAATGTATTTATGATATCATGACTGATATAAGGACTAAGGGATATTATAGTTTGAGTATATAGAATTTTTGCGATTTTGGTATGTGGAATGCGATAAATTTTGACAGCATTCATGTTTTCACTAAGGTTCAATGGGTATTCATTTTTCAAGAGAATACATAATTAAGGTATTCACATGTCTAGAATGTGACCAACAAGATATATTTTATGATATATGGGGGATAAATAATGGTGTCCACATGCTTGGTTGATGACATTTCTAGTAATCGTTTTCTTTATATTATAATATTGGACAGAAGTATTTTCGATAAGCCTAAAGGTTGGAATAGATTAAGTTGGAAATCATATAGAATTGTTTAAGGATGGAATTTTTTTTGAAATTATATCTGTAATTCTATAATAGGGTAGTTTTATAAAATGGAAAACCTACAAGACGGGTGACAACCCATCGCGTCGAACAAGGCTGTGGGAATCGAACCCACAACCGAAGTGTGACATGCCTTAATTGCCTACCACTGGCCTACAGGAAATCCCTGGTTAGTAGAAACTAGTTTTATTTTATTAAGTGGTATGATAGATGAAGTATAAGTCCATTTTTGGAATCATATACGATTAACCTCACCATAGATGGACTTATGTATATTTGATAACTTTTGCTAACCTTTTGTTTGAGACATATAGAATGACCCATCATTCTATCACATAATTTACTAACACCTCATGAATGAAAAATTCAATTTCATTTATTTAAGAGATGAAGTGGAAATTGTTAAAGGCACGAAAAAACAGTGAGATTATACCAAAATAAAGTAAGTATTTCTTCTAATTCAAATTCTTCAACATTAGGGAAATGATCTTGAAAACCAAAAATGTTGTCCTAGTGCCCTTATATTCGATGAATCAGATGGTACCTTAGATCATCACAAATTTATGGCATTGTGATTGTTGGATTTTTCATAGCCATATTCTCTACCACTCTTCATCAGAACATGATGGTTAGATTTCTCATCCATATCCATATTTTCACCTATGTTCTCCTATAAGGAAACCCAGTGATTTGATAATTTGGGTAACCGTTACATTTCATACTTTAGTTTTTTAAAGATAAGTTTTGGTATTCCTTTTTTTGATTTGGGTTTCTATTAAAGAAACTTTCAAGTAGAAAACCATTTATAACCCCGAAGAATTTCGAGGGCTAAATTCATTTTAAGGGGGGTAGAATGTAACAACCTGAGATTTTATGAGAAATATTCTTTTTAATTTATTTGATGTCTTGTGTTGTATGTTACACCAAGATCATCTTGTGCTATACACAACACCATATTAGCTTGCAGTATACGCAACACTATTCTTGGCTCGTGTTACACACAATTTCAAGTTTGTTTTGTGGATATTATTCTACGCAACATTAAGTATATATATTTTTAATGTATAAATGAAATAAGTTTTGATTATGTTATACGCAATAAGAAATGGATCTTTCACTACACGCAACCCTGGCCTAGATTGCATTATACGCAATCCTGACCTTCCTCGATAGTGTGTGTAGTATGCAATACTGGGTTTCACTAAACAACGATATGTTATTAAAATATTATATAAACTACCAGTTATGAATAGTAATACCCACTTTTTGAAATATTATAAATTTTATCTTTCAAAATGGACTTCATTTTTGGATTTGGAATATCAAAATTAGCCTAGGGTGAATTTTTGGTATTTTTTCGAAAACTTTCAATTTTTGATGAATAGTGAAAACACTAGGTTACTATTTAAAAACCGACTTTTTATTTAAATAATTATTTATTTTATTTAAATTTATTTTAGGTAAAAATTTATACATAATACCAATATAAGTTCAATGTAATTCATTGGAGTCATTTTATAAAAAATTTAGATATATAAAAATTTTATTGAACTTTTCACCGTCTTTTACCCACCTCCTAGGAGAATTTGAAAATTTACATAAAACTTAATTTTACCTCTTATGTGAGTAGAATTTCAAAAATCAGAGAGAAATGGTTAATATAAAGGATTAAAATTTGGTTCAATAAGATAAAAATAATTTTTGGTGTATAGTAACTTTTTACTTTTATTTACCACGATTAAAAGTAAATAGGGTAATTAAGGGTAACAACGATAGTATTATTACCCAAACACATGTCCTAATTCTATTGGATAAGTTCAATGCGACCAAAAACAACCTTAGGAATAAAATATTACCCTTTAGGTCAACATGGATTAGATTAGGACACTTATTATTATTTTATTTAAAGAAGAGTTAAAATAGTTAAAATCAAATTTTAATAACTAAAACATTTTTAATATAGGGTTATACATAAGATAAATTCGACTATAAATATTCATTATAAATATTAAAACATTTACTAAATAATGGTATTTTATTTATAATTTTTAGATATTAAATAATTTAATTTATTTATGACACAATGACGATGCATTAATTACATTATTAATGAAATATTAACATAACTAATATTATAAATACCCAAATAAATGTAATTTGAGATATTTTATAAATTCAACTAATTTTATAGGTTAATATAACATGTAATTATAGATTTAATTAAATTTTTTCTAACTAATCATGATGTTATGATTTTCACAAAAATCAATTACCAAATAGTGTCATAATTGACATAAAATAGTTTTTAAAATAAATATTATATAGTTAATTGTTATTCTTTTCATAAAAATCTAAGGTTCATCCAAATGACTTAGATAAGGTTATATATATTAATAATGACCCACTCGGGGTTCGTTTTTCTTGTTATGGTATGTTTATTAACCATATAGTGTAAGAAAACAAGTAGACACAGTAAAAGTTAAATTATTTCACTTAGAGTTAAATCTAAATGATAATGTTAAAATAGTAACCTAAACTTTTATAAAAACTATTGATTGAGAGGATTGCGAACCATACCCACTTTATCTACTAAATAAACCAATTTGGATCTATTAAAAACCGAATATAATTTTATTATAAAATAATATTTTAAGTTTTTCCAAAGGTGCCCCTCTCCTCACTTATAAAAGAGCACCTCCTCCCTCTCCTCATCGCACAATTTTGAGCCTTAAATCTCGGCCAACCCCTGCCCACTTCCCTTATAAACTTCCCTAGAAACATACTAGAGGTCCTGGTCTTCTTCAAAGTCCAATTTTAGTGCCCTAAGATGAGGTTTTAAAGAGGCGTGTCGAAGAAGAGGTAATATTCGTTATCGATTCTTTCAAATTTATTTCTTCTTCTACTTCCACTTTATTAGTTGTTTCATTATGATGTAATAACATAAGTATCACTCACATACTGATATGTTATTATAAATATGAAACTACCATATTTCAACTTCTATCCATCCTACCGAAAACTAAATCACTGCACGTGCGTACGTACGGAATACCATCTCCACACTATGGGGTAATCGGTTTTTCCACCACCACCTTACTTGGATGGGTATAATGGTGTAAATAATAACTGTATAAAGTTATTATGACATCATACTGATTCTATGATATTATATCATCCACTCGAATTAAATTAAATAATTATTGGAATGATATCATCACTCATGCATACGTACGGATTACCGTCTCCAGGACGCGATGAGATTCATTCTCCATGTTAACCATTCAAGAATGATTATAAATTATATATAATAAATATTAATTACATATATTAAATGATAAAGATACTGGATTTAGATATATATATATGTCATCTACTTACTTCCATTCATGTCAATAAGGAAAGGAAAATAGTCTTCATGCGTACGTACGGCCTACCGTCTCCATGAACGGTGTATTTCATTTCATTTATATATCTATTATATATATATACTGAATATATATATGATATATAAATCATTATTTACATTCTGTAAGTAAGTAAATCATGATATAAGTAATGATAATGTCAAGAACAATAATTCTAAACATGTACGATAAATAAAACGATTTTACCGAAAATGCTGCTTTAACATGGAATTTACAAAAGAACGGGTAATATAATGTCATAAGTGAACCATATATGATATCATAACAACGAATATGATTCTTTAATAAGTCAATGACATTATTTAAATCATTATACAGGAGATTCTGATACATACGAAGCATATTGGACATAAGGTAAGGGAAAATCTCACAATATCTTTTTTATCCGAGATTATTTATACTTTAGAATTTACTAGGGAATATTTATCATCCACATCCATGTTTCCAAAATATGTAATATTATTTATATCCTCCTACAACTTTTTAAATCCAAATTTTACATATTGTTGAATTTTTAGTAAAAGATATGAAAGGAATCTTTTGTCATTTTCAGTGCGAGATGCTTTTTTGACTTTTTCGGCCAAAGTACGAGAAGAATGTTTTTTTAACTTATATAGCATGAATGGATTTTTATGATTTCCATAGAACATTATTTCCATGAATCATACTTTACAAATTTTCAAGTTTATTTTTAATTAAATTCTTTTACTTTAAAATTTTATGACATGTTAAGAAAAGAGAAATTTTTTTGAAGTAGAAAAGATATTTTCCTAAAGAATGGAGTTCAAGTGTTTTATCAAAATTATTTTCCATCTAAGATAATATAGGGTTCTATTTCTATCCCTATTATTTCATTTATTTGATTATGTTTTGATGGAATTATTTTTATGAATTTATTTATCTTATATAAATTGTTTTATGATGTCACGATGTTTAAGAATCCCATTTTTATTACATGGGTTGTGATATGATGTATGATTTATGATTTTGTGGCACACATAAGAATGGATTCATTGTGAGATGGGTGGGACATATATCTCCCTCCAATGCATTGGGTAAAGATTTATATCTCATGAGATAGGCATGGATGGAATGGAAAGTAAATCTGGTTCAGTAATACAGGGCTGGAAGGGAAAGTAAACCCGGTTCAGTAAGGGAATTTGTCCACTAAGATGGTCTTGGCAGCAATGCCTTGGCTACTATGGAAATAATATCATGTGCTTAATGTTTGGCCCCAATTACATGATTTATTCCCATACTATTTTATGATGATTGATGTTCCATTATGGTCTATGTCTTACGTACTACCACGTTTTATGTCATTTCTCAAGATTTTTATGTTTAAATATTATGTTCTTGTTTTTAAGTTTAAATGTATATGGTTTGTTTTATTTTCTCCATGCTTACCCTTACTGGTCATTTGAGCTCACCCTTTATATGTTTTCTTTTCCTCAGGATATAAAGAAAGGTTTTAGATAATAAAACAAAAGGGGAAGATCTTTATAGGAGATGTTGACGGTCTTTCACCATGATTAGAAGATAATTTTCCGAGTTTCCAAAGACACTAAACTATTACAGTCCTTGAGTGTTGGTTTTTGTTTGTATTAACTATTCCGCAAAAGTAATGTAATGTCTATATACATCAAGATTTGGGTCTCTACAGTTGGTATCAGAGGAAAAGTTGGTAGGAATGAATCTAATCCTTGGGAACTCTCACATGTGAGCGTTGGACAAAGCATGGCTCTCCGCCCAAGGGCTTCATGAGGAAATGGATGCCACTGGGGATGGTGGTGTGTCCTACCGAGGGGGTGTAGCCACCCATGGAGTTCCCTGATAGGTATCAATTATAGTCCACTGGAAGAAATTCCAGACCTCTACATCTCATACTGAGAACAGTTCATTGTACAAGGTTATAAACAACACTGGGATTTCCCCTGACTATGTGCCAGCTTGTCTTCGGGACCTATGGCTAGAGCTCAAATGATTGAAGCATCTTCGGCCTCACAGTTAGGATTTGGAAACCCCCGATTATAATTTCTTCTTCCGATTCTGCAAACAACTACACACAATCCCATATGGGTTCCCCAAGACATAACACACTCCAGAACTCACTTTACCCTAACTTGAAATTTCCCTGAAATAAGGGTTTAGAGGATGCACTCACATAACAGCTTGTCTCTTCAGGTGAGAAACAAAATAAATAAAGGACACATATAAACACCTTCCTCTAAAACAGAGGATGTCAAGATCTCCCTAAGGGAGAAACACTTCTGAAAAAAATAGACTCACAAAATATTTTAAAATTTCACCTTTACAGTTAAACGAGCACGCGACATCACAACACGTCACCAAACATGACCAAAGTGGCTGATTGAAATAATACAAGGAGGGGGCCTTATACAATATCCACAAACATCATAGCATCCCCGAAAGTTTTCATAACAGCCTCTCATGGCCAGATTTCTTACACAAGTGGTTTAACATAAACCCCTTCTACGAAGAGACTACAAAGGACTCAGAGGCCCTCTTAGACATTATCCATACTGACAACCCCAAACAACTTCCACCTTCGAAGAATCAGGTAGATTAAGAAACTAAGGTCTCTTTCAACCATCCATGAGCACTCTTCCGCAACAAGAGGATCTGAAGAAAAAAAACCAAGAATGTAAATGTTGTAGACTCATTCTACAAATCTCAAGGAAATATGCCTTACATTGATCAACATGAGGATTTTCCAATGGTGAAACAATCCAGGTTGCACTTCAATTGTGCACTAACCCTTAATGGGGGCATACCTTATCCAACGGGAGAACCCAAGGACCCAACCAAGCTGGTAAATTGGTAAAAATATTCCACAAAATAGATCCAAACACATTAATTTAACCACCATAATGGTGTCCAAAAACATATCCCATATGAGACTACTAACTGGTCCTTCTACCCAGCTTACCGACCAAACACAAACCCAAAACACAGTTTGAACAGGAGGGGTTCATGGACTCAAAATATCCCATAACATCAACATTTTCCAAAAACAAACAATATACACCATCCCAAACAATTCATCAAGACATCATGTTTTTCTTTAAAAACATTTCTTTGAAAACCAACGGTTCAGCGGTAAGCATATCCACCAATGGTACCACATGGGCCTCACACAAGCATATTTTTGTGCCACACTGGGCGCCCTCCTTATATTTGTCCCGGCACTCATCCAGTCATTCCATCAACCATACATCATCCCATATAACCCCATGCATGTGGTCGCTCAAGGAAATACCAATGGTTTAAACAAAAATTCTTTCCACGTTTCAAAAACAAAACAGTCAACCAACCCATCCATTTTCTCAAAACTGCTAACAATGCAATCAAAAAATCAATTCAAATCTTAAAAAACTTATCATAAGGACAAACATTTATAAAATAAATCACTTTCAAGTTATTCACATCAATTTCAAAATATCTCATCCCATTAAAACACCCTTTAATTGTTTAGAAAACTACATTGGAAACACTTTTGAAAACCAACATCAATATCGTTCCGGATTTCAGAAGTGGTGTAAGAACACTATTTTCCATTTCAAAATAATTCTGAAAATTCAATTCCACCATTTCATAAATCAAACCATTCCCTATTTATTTGAAACCCATTTCACAAAAACATTACGCTTGTCAAAACCAAGTCACTTTAAAACCAAAGTTCCATGATTTCAAAACAAAATCACAAAACAATGCGAGAGGAAACTAGTTTCAGTTGGTGACTTGAACATATGGTTGGAAGCCATATTCCAATCACTTCACCATCACATAGAGTGTTCTAGGGAATATCCCCGGCTCCACATGGCTTTCCAGACCCTGCGAGCTCACAAAGACCATTAACCCAACTCTCTTTTCATTTCCCCTAATTATCATCAGACCAAGGAAACCGAAAGACATAGATAAATCCCAACTTCCCTTGGGGACTTGAATCCCGTCATGAGGTGTGGCAATCAATCACACTACCCACAACCAGAATTTCATGTCCCAATAATCTTAACTCCAGACTATCCTGACTATTTCCCAAATAACATAACTCCAATTGAGGGAAACTTCGCTCTGATACCATTTTGTCACGAAACGAATATGGTCTCTACGAAAACTGGCACCAAACCCAGCCCGTTATAAGGCCTGAAGGCCGTTCCCAATCCCCATGGGCTGGCACATGTTCCCTAGTATCAAAAAATATAAATTGGGAATGATTTACCCGAGTTTGTATAATTAAAAAAATGAATACAAGAAATCAAATCTGGATTTTTCAAACCAAAACATCTTTTACTAAAATTCAGATTGAATTACAAAATATTAAACAATGTTTGAAGACATTACAAAGGTATAGACCCAATAAATGACAGCCTAAGAACCTCCACATGGAAAGAGGCACTGCCCTCAAGCCATCTCCATGACCCTGCATCATGATGGACCACTAAAAACCCGAACTAATGGAATAAAAAATGTACCCAAACCTGTGACACAAAATAAGAAAGTCTACTTACACCCAATGGTATAATTAGGGTGTGAGAAAAAGAACATTAGGATACCACCACTAATAGATTCCATGTGATAAATATTTAATGAAGAAAAGCGTACAAGTTTTCAAAAACATGAAAAGCGTGCAAGTTTTCAAAAACATGAAAAGCTAGTTACAATTTCTACAAGATGAAGCTTTGAATAAGAACAGTTTTCAAGTGGGATATTTTAAAGGATTAACACTTTTAAAATAAACACCAAAGCTACTGAATTTTCCAAACAAATGTACCATATGCCGAAAATAAGTATAAAGTAACTAAGTATCACAATAAATAGGAAATAACCCCTAGGCACTAGGTAGATGTGGGTCCCAAGTACCTCGTATCTCGATGAGAGTAACCATCACAAATATTTGTTCCCATGCACGAGCCACTAGTATGGAAAATACCCATAACCTAGTCGTTCCCAATCATCATCATCATAGTTTAGTTAGAGTTAAAAGCTTCAATATTACTAAGTGAAACTAAGGCCAAACCCCACGGAGTCACTAGCATACTAGTACATGTCCACCCACCTAGATACCCAGTTTTCCCCTTGTGCTCAAACATGTTCAACATATCACGAAATATACATTGAACATGGAAATATCATTTCTCCCTCAAAAATTCACCAAAAATCTTATATGTATACCACACAAGTCACAAAATTCGTCTTTTCATTCAAAATTATTTTGAAATCCAACTCACACCAAAATAGCCCACAACACATTTCATATTTCTTCAACACTTCCACAAACCCATTAAAAAATTTTATAAAACAATTATATGATATTTCAAATTATATAACATCCCAGACACATGGAACATAACCCTCCTTTCATAATCAAAAATTCAATTTTTCACATGACACTCACACAAAACAGTCCACATCACATTCACATCTCTTTCACACCTCAATATCTCCATAAAACTATTTAATAAAATATTTCAAAGATGATACATATCACATGACAAACTTTTCACAAATTAAATGGACCTTTTAAAAATATACTCTTACCAAAACATTTTTCTGATATAGTTTCACCTCTTACACAACTCAATAAACAGTTCAAAACTTTCATAAAACAATTATAAGGAGTATACCCAAGGTTTGCACATAAAACCAATTTCAAAAACCACTTTTTAAGCCAAAATCACTCTAAGACCATAAAAAAATAAAATTTTCATCCCAATCAACATGTAATAATCCACTTTCAAATGTTATATAATCACCTTGAACAATACAACAAAAGATAACCATGAGAACACACAAATCCATAAAACACTTTCAAAGAGTATAACAAGGTTATACACGTACAACCCATTCAAAGACCCCCCTTTTTAAGCCCACATGACACTATATCATTACCCAAAAAAAATTTCCATCCCCTTTCGTCAACTAAAAAATCACTGCCACATTTTATAAAACTACTACAAGAGATAACACATGAAATACATTTGAAAAATACACACTACAAACAAAAATGTAACTTTAATACAAAATTCATTACAATTTCAACCAAAAATGGTTTTCTCATAATGAAAATCATATAAGGAACATGAAAAATTATTTAATCAAGCAAACTAACTCATTATTAAATGGTTACCCATGGAATCACCTACCGAAATTGTCGAATCCCTCAAAACATGGTGCGACACATCAACCACACCACCTCGACACCACAAGGATGAAAAATCCATCCCTAGACAACAAATTTTCACCAAAAAGACTCATGGTTAAACCATAGTTTCGAACCCTAGGTTCTGGAAACTTTGGAACATCAAGAATGAGGGATGAAAGCCTAAGGAAATGCAAGAAGTGAAAGGGAGGAACATTTACCATGAAAAATCTTGATGAAATCACCCCAAATTAACAAAATCATAAATCTCAAAGAAAAAACACATGATAGTGAGGATATACTAAGGATGAGGAGGTGATGTGGGGACTTAAATGGGGGAAAATAGTAGATATTGAAGGAGATATGAAATAATGAATTTACGTCTTCAAATATAGGTGATTTAATAAATTCAAAGAAGAATCTTCGTTCTTCGAGGATCAAATGAGTTCCAAAAATGTAAATTAGACAATGGGGATTATTCTAGGGATAGTGGCTTAGAGAGTGAGATAGAATCATTGAAAAACAATAAAAAATGGATGAGATATTGAAATTTTAAAAAATAATTTAAAGTAGGAAATGGGCTTACGGGAAGGCCCATTACCTTAATCAAAAACCCAAATCCATCAAGATTTTGGATTTCTATGTGGTCCAAAGGGATATGGTGATTTTAATATATCAGGGTATTCCAATTGGGAATTGGAATGGGTATAAAATGGTAAAAACTGAAGGTGTTATAGAATAAACTAAATTTGATTTTAAATCTGGAATTGGGCTCACAGTTTGGCCTAAATTTTCAAAACCCACCGTTTTCACCAAAATGAGTGGTAAACCCCCAAAACAAATCAGGAATGTAAATTAAATGAAAAATGAATTAAAAAAATGTCATGGGTGTGAAAATTCTCCCCACCATAAAACATTCCACCCTAGGAAAGCCACATCAAGGACAAAGTAAAAAACCAAACCCAACCGAAAGGCAGAAATGGACTCATTTGCTGAGATTCGCCCCCAAAGGCCAAAACACCTCCAATGATCAATTAAAAAGGAATAATTCGCAACCAAAACATAAAACTATTTACTGAAATAATCAATCTCATTCAAGATTTATCCTAAATAAAAAATCCACAAACACTATCTGAACCATGCTTGAGAAATTTACCCAAACAAATAAGAACATCGAACAAGGTTACACTTACCTTGATATAACTAAACCATTGGGCACTCTCCAATCCCAACGTTTACCCAAGGAAGATGTAGGGGGTTATATAGATTAAAATGATACCACCCACTTCAAAGTCAAGACCAAGGACAAAAGTGAGTTTATGGTATAAGGATACACAAATGGGCTCCCCACCAAAAGAGAAAACCTAAATTTTTCCGAGACAGAATCAAGACACTAACAGGGGATCCCCAAAAAAACTCCCCGATACAAGGGGTAGAATCCCATTAGACATTTTAAAAATAATATACATGACACTAATAGTGGGTCTCCCCACCATAATAACCAACCATCCTAATTGACCAATATGGGCCAACACAGAAAGACCCCAAAACTTAAAGAGTTGGGATGGCCGTACAGTTAGCCCGCACAGTTTCGGAAACTCTGCGCTAACCATGTAGATCCTTATACCTACATTGTTTTCTAGGGAATGGGTACTAATAAATGAGCACTGAACATTTCTAAACAAATCTAAAACCTTTCCCCAAAACCCAAAGTAAACCAAAGGGGAAAAGAAAGTCATTGGGGGATAACATGGGGATGAGGCCCTCCACCTCTTTCCACCGAACGAGAACAACATAAGCAAGATGACAATACCAAATGTTTACACTATTGCCATCTCTCATACTATGTATAGTTCTTTATACAAGGTTATAAATGACACTGGGATTTCCCCTGACTATGTTCCAGCTTCTCTCCGGGACCTATGGCTAGAGCTGGAATGATTGAAGCATCTTCAGCCTTGCAGTTAGGATTTGGAAACCCCCTGAGTATAATTTCTTCTTTCGATGCTGCAAACAACTACACTCAATCCCATATGGGTTCACCAAGATATAATACACTCCAGAACTCACTTTTCCCTGACATGGAATTTCACTGAAATAAGGGTTTAGAGGATGTACTCACATAACACCTTGTTTCTTTGGGTGAGAAACAAAAGAAATAAAGGACACATATAAACACCTTCCTCTAAAATAGAGGATGTCGATATCTACCGAAAGAAGAATCACTTATGAAAAAAATAGACTCATAAAATATTGTACAATTTCACCTTTACAATTAAACGAGCACGCGACATCACAACACGTCACCGAACATGACCAAAGTGACTGATAGAAATAATACAAAGAGGGGTCCTTATACAACATCCACATACATCACAGCATTCCAGAAAGTGTCCATAACTGGCTCTCATGGCTAGATTTCCCACACAGATGGTTTAACATAAACCCCTTTGACGAATAGACTACTAAGGACTCAGAGGCCCTCTTAGACACTATCCATACTGACAACCCCAGATAACTTCCACCTTCGATGAATCTGGTTGCTTAAGAAACTAAGGTCTTTTTTAACCATCCATGAGCACTCTTCTGCAACAAGAGGGTCATAAAAAACCAATAATGTAAATGGTGTAGACTCATTCTACAAATCTCAAGAAAAGATGCCTTACATTGATCAACTAGAGGATTTCCCGATGGTGAAACAATACGTGATGCACTTCAGTTCTGCACTAACCCTTAATGGGGGCGTACCTTATCCAACGGGAGAACCCAAGGACCCAACCAAGCTGGTCCATTGGTAAAAATATGCCACAAAAAAAATCGAAACACATTAATGGAACCACCGTAAAGGTGTCCCAAAACATATCTCATAGGAGACTACTAACCGGTCCTTCTACCCAGCTTACCGATCAAACACAAACCGAAAACACAGTTTGAACATGAGGGGTTCTTGGACTCAAAATATCCCACAACATCAAAATTTTCAAAAAAAACAATATAAACCATCCCAAACAATTAATCAAGACATCATTTTTTTATTTAAAAACATTTATTTGAAAACTAACGGTTCAGCGGTTAGCATATCCACCAATGGTACCCCATGGGCCTCACACATGCATGTTTTTGTGCCACACTGGGAACCCTCCTCATATTCATCCCAGAACTCATCCAGTCATTCCATCAACCATCAAACATCTCATATAACCCCATTCTTGAGGTCGATCATAGAAATACCAAAGGTTAAAATGAAAATTCATTCCACTTTTCAAAAACAAAATGGTCAACCAACCCATCCTTTTTCTCAGAACTGCTAACAATGCAATAAAAATCCGTATTTAAATATTACAAAACTTTTCATAAGGATACAAACATTTAGAAAACCACTCACTTTCAAGTTATTCACATCAATTTCAAAACATATCATCCCATTAAAATACCCTTTAATTTTTTAGAAAACAATATTGGAAACACTTTTGAAAACCAACTTCAATATGGTTCTGGATTTCAAAACTTGTGTAAGAACATTATTTTACATTTCAAAACAATTCTGAAAATTCAGTTCCACCATTTCATAAATCAAACCATTCCTTCTTTATTTGAAAACCATTTCACAGAAATTTTATGCTTCTTAAAACCAAGTCACTTTAAAACCAAAGTTCCATGATTTCAAAACTAATGCAAAAAAAACAATTCGAGAGGAAACTAGTTTCAATGGGTGACTTGGAAATATGGTTGAAACCCATATTCCAATCACTTCACTATCACATAGAGTGTTCTAGGGAATATACCCACCGCCACATGGCTTGCCAGCCCCTGCGATCTCACTGAGACCGTTAACCCAACTCTCTTTTCATTTCCCCTAATCATCATGAGACCAGGAAAACCAAAAGACATAGATAAATCCCACATTCCCCTGGTGACTTGAATCCCATCATGAGGTGTGGTGATTAAGAACACTACCCATAACCATAATTTCATGTCCCTACAATCTAAACTCAAGACTATCGCTCCTATTTCCCAAATAACATGACTCAATTTGAGAGAACCTCCCTCTGATACCATTTTGTCACGAACCGAATCTGGTCGCTGCCAAAACTGGCAACAAACCCAGCCTGTGACAAGGCCCGAAGGGTGTTCCCGATCCCCACAGGCTGGCATAAGTGCTTGGGTATCAAATACAGAAAATTGGGAACGATTTACCTGATTTTGTATACTTAAAACAACAAATGAATCCAAGGAATCAAATCTGGATTTTTCAAACCAAAACATCTTTTACTAAAATTCATAACAGAATTAAAAAATATTAAACAATGTTTTAAGTCCATTAAAAAGTTACAAACCCATGAAATGACAGACCAAGAACCTCCACATGGAAAGAGGCACCGCCATCAATCCATCTCCACGACACTGCATCACTATGGGCAGCTAAAAACCCAAATCAATGGCATAAAAAATGTACCCAAACCTATGACACAAAATAAGAAAGTCTAATTAAACCCAATGGTGTAAGTAGGGTGTGATCCAAAGCCCAGTAGGATACCACCACTAATATACTCCATGTGATAAACATTTAAAGACTAAAATCATGCATGTTTTCAAAAACATGAAAAGCTATTTACAATTTCTAAAAGTTGAAACTTTGAATAAGAACAGTTTTCAAGTGGGATATTTTAAAGGATTGACACTTTTAAAATAAAAAACCAAATCTACTATATTTTCCATCCAAATTTTCTATATGCTGACGGTAACTATAAAGTAACTAATGAGCACAAGCAGTAAGAAATAACCCCTAGGCACTACATAGCTATGGGAACCAAGTACCTCATATCTCGGTGAGAGTAACCATCACAAATATCTATTCCCATGCATGAGCAACTAGTATGGAACATGCCCATAACATAGTGGTTCCCAATCATCATCATCATAGTTTAGTTAGAGTTGTAAGCATCAATCTTGCTAAGTGAAACTAAGGCCAAACCCCACTGATTCACTAGAATACTAGTACACGTCCACCCACCTAGGTACCCAGGTTTTCCCCTTGTGCTCAAACATGTTCAATAAGTAAAGAAATATATTTTGAACATGAAAATACCATTTCCACATCACAAATTCACCAAACATCTCAAATGTATACCACAAAAGTCACAAAAGTCCACTTTTCATTCAAAATGATTTTGAAATCCGACTCACACCAAAATAGCCCACAACACATTTCACATTTCTTCAAAACTTACACAAAACCATTAAACAATTTTATAAAACAATTATAAGATATTGAAAATCATATAACATCCCACACACATGGAACATGCCCCTCCTTCCATAATCAAAAATTAAATTTTTCACATGACACTCACACAAAACAGTTCACATCACATTCACATCTCTTTCCCACCTCAATGTCTCCTTCAAACAATTTAATAAAATATTTCCAATATGATACATATCACATAACAGCCTTTTCACAAAAGAAATGGAACTTTTAAAAATATACTCCTACCAAAACATTTTTCTGATATATTTTCACCTCTTACACAACTCAATAAACCATTCAAAACTTTCATAAAACAATTATAAGAAGTATACCAAAGCTTTTCACATAAAACCCATTTCAAAAACCACATTTTAAGATAAAATCAAACCAAGACCATACCAAAACAGAATTGTCATCCTAATTAACATGTAATAATCCACTTTCAAATGTTATATAACCACCATGAAAAATACTACAAAAGATAACCATGATAACACACAAATCCATAAAACACTTTCAAAGAATATAACAAGGTTATACACATAAAACCCATTCAAAGATCCCCCTTCTTTGGCCCACATGACACAATATCATTACCCAACCAAAATTGTAAACCCCTTTCTTCAACTAATAAATCACTTCCACATTTTATAAAACTTCCACTAGAGATTACACATGAAATAAATTTGAAAAATACCCACTTTAAACAAAAATGTAACTTTAATACCCAATGCTTTACTATTGCTACCAAAAATGGTTTTTGCATAATTAACAACATATAAGGAATATGAAAAATTATTTAATCAAGAAAACGAACTAATCATTAAATGGAGACCCATGGAATCACCTTCTGAAATTGTTGAATCCCTCAAAACATGGTGCGAAACATCAACCGCACCACCCCGGCACCACAAGGATGATAAATCCAGCCCTAGACTACAAATTTTCACCAAAAATACTCATGTTTAAACCCTAGTTATGAACCCTAGGCTATAGAAACCTTGGAACATCATGAAATAGGGATGAAACCCTAAGTAAATGGATGAAGTGGAAGGGAGGAACGTTTACCTTGAAAAATCTTTAAGCAACCACCCTGAATTAACAAAATCTTGAATCTCAAAGAAACAAAACCTAATAGTGAGGCTCAACTGATTAGGAAGAGGTCATTTGGGGACTAAAATGGGGGAAAATAATAGATATTTAAGGAGATATGAAAGAATTAATTTACCTTTTCAAATCTGGGCGATTTGATAAATTCAGAGAAGAATCGCCCTCCTTCGGTTTTCAAATGATCTCCAAAAATGCAAACCCAATAATGGGGGTGATTCTAGGGATAGTGTCTTCACGAGGGAGGTGGAATCACTGAAAAAAAGTAAAAAACTGAATGAGATATTGAAAATTTTATGAAATAATTTAAAGCAGGAAATGGGCTTACGGGAAGGCCCATTACCTTAATCAAAAACCCAAATCCCTCATGATTTTGGGTTTCTATGTGGTCCAAAGGTATATGGTGATTTTAATATATCAGGGTATTCAAATTGGGAAGTGGAATTGGTATAAAATGGTAAAAATGAAGTAGTTATAAAATAAAGGAAATTTGTTTTTAAATCTTGAATTGGGCTTACTTTTTGGCCCAAATTTTCAAAACCCTCCATTTTCACCAAAATGAGTGGTAATCCCCCAAAACAAATCAGGAATGGAAATTAAATGAAAAATGAATTAAAAAAAAAGCTTATGGGTGTGACAAGTTCTATCTACTGTAGTACCCTGCAGTACCTGCTACAATGTCTACTACAGTTCCTGGTACAATACTGCTACAATACCTGGAAATATGTCTCTGCCTGGTTTTGAACTCAAGTCTATTGGATGCACTTTCTGAGTCCTGACCAAGTGGGTTGAGTCTCCTATGTAATTACATACTCAAATGATTTTTTAGATTCAACATCACTTCCTTCTTCATCTTATTCTTTTTCATCTTTAGATAAGAAACTTCTTCTTTTGGATTTAAAGAGTTTCTTTTCTTTCCTTGTGGAATAGAATTTTACATTATAATCCTATTTCTTCCATGATCTTATTGAATTTCTTTATACTTCATCACTATTCTCTTATTTCTTTCTTATAGGATATTTATCCACAAAGTGAACAACTCCACCACATTCAAGACATTTTAATGGAAGTTTCCCTTTGTATTTTTCTGTACCTTTTTTCACATTTTTATAAAATAAGGATAATATATCCTTGAGATTTTTACATTACTCATTTTTAGAGTCATGCTCATCATCTTTTTATTAAATAAGAATCTACTTCAAATTTTATTTCCTGATAGACTTGAAAGAAATTTCTTTGTCTACCATTTTATTTCTATTCATAGTTTTCTCTCTTCTCATTTTGTTAGTAAAAAGAGTACTATGAAGATCATAAATAGATAGTGTCTCAGGATCTCTGTCTTCAAATGAAGAGACATTTGCCTCGAATTTTTCTGGTAGTATTCTCAAAATCTTTTCAACAACTATAGAGTCATCCAAATTTTCACCAAGACATCTAATTGCACTCACAATATCATTCACCCTAGTAATGAAGTCCCCAACATATTCATGCTCAACCATCTTCATGTCTTTATACTTCAATCTCCATATTTGATATATTTCCTTCATGACTTGTGTATTTCCTTCATATAATTTTTTCAATTTTTCCCATATAACTTTGGATGTGTCAAGACCTTTCACTCTCAATAATTCACTTTCATAATGTGATGACAATATATCATTCTTCACTCTCCCTTCACTCTCAAGATTATTCTTATCAATAGGTGTAAGAGGATATTAATCATCAATGGGTTGAAAACCAACAATTGCATCTTAAAGAACATCATAACTGATAGGCATTAGATAAGGCAGTATTCTATACATCCAAATATGATAATTCTTTCCATAAAAGACCAGAATAACTTTATAGTTCACACAGTTCAAATTCTTCATCAGCAAAGAATGGTGAAGGAAACCTTACTTTGATACCGCTTGTAAGTTCCCAGTCAGTGTATTTTATCACTGAGAGGGGGAAGGGGTAAATCGGTGATACCCTTTTTCTTGTATGTTTCCTAACAATTGAAACAACCTTAGCCTCCTATTAAAGATTCAATTCCCTACTGAAAAAAAAAACAAACACATATCCATAGGAACATAAGTATTTACAAGGTTCACTATTCAATATGAATAGATACAACCTTGGTATGGTTTTTAGACAATCCAATACAATAAAATACACTATAAAATAATCCTTTGATTACAATGAATAGGATATACCCTTTCACTCGTGTATCACTTTGAAGATAATCTAAAAGTGTGTGTGCATCCTCTTAGCACAAATAGGGTAATACAATTTTTATTTAACAACTCATGTTACCTACTATTCCTTTCAATTCAAAAAATGTATTCAAGTGATTTAAAATTCTTCAATTCCATACCCTGAAGAAAGGTAAGAACCTCATGGACATTGTTATAAAAACTGAGTCTGATTTTCCTGGGTTTGATTTTCCTAGTCGGATTCATCTGAGAATGATTCTAGAAAAACAATTATTAAATTTATATTTTAAGATAAAATACAAGATTAATGAATTAGATCCACTTCATATCAGAATAAAATACCTTCTTAGTCTGAGAAACCCAATATAGAAATCCTAAAGCCAATTAATCCAACCCAACACAATGATAATCTGAATACAATTTTGACAAAAAGACTATGATGATCCTCTAAGTTTGATGAATCCTGAGTATGATGATCATTCGAATACAATGTTATGATCTTGTATTCTTCCTCTCCTAAATGTCTTCAATATAAAACACAATGTTATCACTTTGTCTCACTGAAAACTCGAAGCTTATCTCTCTTCTGCGATGAACAGTACCAATTTTCAGAAAGTAAACAGTACTTATCCTTCTTTTAGTTGACCCTCGAAAGGTTTGGGAGAGAATCCCAAAAAAGTTTCCTTCTCACACAAATTCACCAAAATTTCAATTTCCACTAAAATATTGAATTCATTTTGATTTCATCAACGCTTCTAAAAAATTCTCAATTCTTCTTCAATCTTCATCTCATTCTTCATACTTTCATTTGAATCGTAAGTATGATTTCAATACATGAAATGGATTTTTCTCAATCTGATTTCTTTAATACAAATCTTTATATCAATTGAAAACAAATTTATGATGAAATGGATACCATTCTGATTTTCTGAATATGATTTTCAAAACCAATTTGAATCAAAATCTTCCATTTGAATGTACAGCTCCCCTTGATAGTTCATTCAGAAATATCCTTCTTTTTTCTTTTCTATTGGCACATTTGAGATTCAAAACAAATTCACGATCCTTTTCTTATATCATGACTTCATGAATTTAAATTCATTTGAGAATATATTTATCTTCATTAGACTTGGATTGGAATGTATTGTAAATTTCCATTCATTCTAGCTTCTTTTTTTTCTTACCAACCTTAGTATGATATTTTCTGAATACAATTGGTCTAGACACGATCATCCTGGGTACGATCATTCTTGATATGATTTCCTAGATATTATATTGTAGAATATGATCTTTATATTTTTATTACCATTCTGGGTATGATGATTCTTGATATGATTGGTCTGGACATGATTTTTACAGAATGCGATCTTTTATGGGCAAGATCATTCTTTGTAAGATTGGCATGGATACGATTTTCTAGAATACTATATTTTTTGGGTATGATCATGCGGGATATGATCATTATAAAAAACAATTGGCAGTATCTCTTAGTCTTTTATCAGAACTGATTCTTCAATCGACATCACCTCTTCAATCAGAACCACCTTTTCAATCAGTTCCACTTTCTCAATCGGTACCACCTTTTCAATTAGCATCACCTTTTCGATTGGTACCATCTTTTAAAACAGTATCACCTTTTAAAACAACAACAACTTTGAAACAATATCACCTTTTAAAATAACCCCACCTCTTCAATTGGAAGAATATCTTACTTTTCTTTCACTTGGATATAACTATTTTGAAGAAAAAAATTTGTATCACTTCTTTCTCTTTACCACTTGGATACAATAAATCTGAATAAAATCATTTTCTGATCGGTAACATGTCTTACACTACCCCTTTCTTCCATAAATCTCTCATCAAAATTTCTCAATTCAACTTATGATTTATATGAAATAAAATTTTTTAATGCATCATCACAATAAAAACATCGTAGTCATAGTGACTTCGATTCTCCATTAATACAACCACTTATTTCATACTGGATCTAGTGTGGATCCGATCAATTCCTAATTATGATCTTTACCAATAATAGACCCTCATAACAATGAACAATGTGAGTTGGATTCTTATCAATACCGTGAGTCCTATTTTATCAATATCATGAGTCCGATTTTTATAAATACGATGAGTAGCACGATTGTTTCCAAAAACAAATTCAAGTGATTTATTTCCTTTAAAACATACCTTGACAACAAAAGACAATACATTAATTAGAAACACCTTAATTATCATCTTAGTCCCAACAAAAATGAGTAGTTGACTAAAAAATAGAATAAATTGAGAAAGAATCAAAGGGGAATGATATATTTACCCTAATTTTCCTTCAAGATAAAATTTCCCGTAAATTGGGTGAAGGAAAAAATAAATATCACATGGAAATTAAAATAGGAATCATAGAACAATTTAAATAAAAATTGATATATTTTGTAGTGAGAAGTCTTAATTCCCCTTTTATATTCCATTTAAACACATTTTCAATATTTTATAAAAATATAGAAAAATTCATCAAACTCACTTTTTGAAAGACACCCTAAACCTTATATATATGCCCTTACCATTACACAAAACCCCTTTTTGATCCTTATATATCATTTATTTAAAATAAAAATATCCTCACATATTAGGGTACATCCACACATAACTGGTTTTTTAATCAAAGGAGGTCCCTTATATATCAAGGTCACTATTACATATCTTGGGAATTTACACTTATGTTTTTTATTACTACGTAATGAACATTTCATATCTTGGGATATTCCTATATATCACAAGACGCTCAAAACATATCCGATTTTTCAAAAACAATAGGACTCTTACATATATGAAATTTACTATTACACATTCCCGTTGTCATAAATTTACTCTTATGTGTACAGGGTAACTCCATAGTTTCTTTTACATATTGACTTATCCATTTTTCACAAATCTACAATATGAATCTTACATATAAAACCATTACTATTGAATACCAAAAATTTATTCATAGTCTTGAATAGTTTACAACATTGAATCAAGGATCTTCTGACACTCACCTATTTTCACATACGAGGATGCTTACATATGAGGTACCCATACATGAGAGTAACTATGTTGTGTGGATACCATTAGGTTCTCAAGGCTTAAACATTTATCTAAACCCTTTATAAGTTTATTTTTTTATATGAATAACCTTATACATAAAATTATTACACATAAAAATATTACTCTTACATATGAGACTTTTTCAAATTTCATGAAATCTACCACAACTTTTAAAAAAACTCAAAATTCAACCTAAAATTATCCATGGTCAAAATTATCAAAAAACCAGAGCCCAAAAATACTTTCAACTCTTATAAAACATAAAAAATTACCTATGTGATGTCCCAAAAAGAGTTCCACTAAACCGTTGCCCTGAGCCGATTTTCTCAAGGCCTCAAGCACACCTCCCAATATGCCAGAGGCTACCGACTAAAAGTGAGGTTCTAAAGGGGGTATAGTGGGGAGACTATACCCTTATATCAGAGTAAGATAGTATAAATAACAAAATATCATCTAAAATGGTAATAAATAGAGTTTGGAAGTGGTAAATAATTTAAATATAGCATGATATAATAATAAATGAATTATTATAAAATCCAAAAAACCATGTCATACATAAAAAACTTTTCCCCCACTTGGCCGACCATACATATAGAAGTACATAAATAAACTAAAGAAAATTATAGGGCTCTAATGAAAACTCTAATCTAGAACACATACCAAGTCTCCAGTATATTTTTGAGCTTCTCAATCCCAATCATAAGAATTCACTTGATTGGATCCACTCTATCATGTAATTTTGGGCCATAACCTTATCCATCATGCATTTTTACTCAACCTAAGAAGTAGATATAAGGTATGTACACACACCAAGGTGCATATATAGGGGTGATGAATAACCTTATTAGGTCACCGTAATGATGAATTTATAAATATGCTGTCATAAGTTCATTATCATTCAATATGCTCAACCTAGATGAGACATAACTAAAATAATAAATAAATTGAATAATATAAAACCACATTCAAACCATAGGTCTATAATCCAGGTCAACTGGGACATGTTCCGTCATGTATAATTATATTTATATGTGTATATATATATTCCCATATATATATATATATGAATATATATGAGTAAGGTGAAAAATAACATAAACAAAAGTAGTTTATCCTTTGGTATATAATCCCAATTAGCTGTAAATACTATGAAAATGGAATTGAGTTGGATGTCATACCACTCAAGCCATGTATAATTATGTTGATCTCTAGGTCTATAATCCCAATCAAAAGTACATTCTTTTTTCAACCCTAGAAATGTATCTGATCAAGCTAGGTTAGCATAGGGAGATACATGTCACATCCCTGGGTTCACCCGTAATCACCTCCAATAACTATGATGAAGGATATCATATACCAACAATAATTCTTATAAATGTTCACTAATATATAATTCATACTACCCATTCCATGTAAATCCAGTCTGATGTCTGATCCCTAGATCTCAGGTTGTATGTGGTCAAGAAATTGTGACTCGGATAATCCCTAAGGTTTTGGCCCTTAGTCGATGTATAATGAGATCTCACCGGTGAGATTTCATGCCTGGCCATTGAGGTCTTTAGTGTGGAATTTCATTAACCACATAAATCATGGGTGTGAGATGTCATTACCAACCACCCTGATAATGTAATTCTCATAATCCTGTTCCCATGAAGAATGTCTAGGCATGCTCATGAGATAATTAGATCAAGGAGAGCGTAATCATCCTCATCATATTTCAATTAGAGGAAAGTGTGATCATCCTCAACATATAAAAATTAGTGGATAGTATAATAATCTTAATTATAATAAATAGGTATGTTAATAACATACAAACATATATATCTCAAAAGTTGGATCCCAAGAAGTACCTTTGGATATCTCAATAAAATAATAACATTCAAAGGCTTAGAATCCGGATCCCAGGAAGCACATCTATGAATCCCAACTAATAATAAAGATAATAACATGGATACGAATCTAGATCTTAAAAAATACATATGGGAATCCCAACAACAAACATCAGGGCACTGATTGGGCCCCTCAAGTCATAACACAAGAGATACATTCTACTCGAGATTCTTAAGCTATATGTATAAGAAAAGGTATCATACCAAGGATCCTCAATAGTGAAGGTAAAGGGAGGAATCCTACATGTAATCCTATAATGAAAATAAAATAGAGGTATCCTACATGGGATCCTTGGGATATTATATAGGAAGTGGCATCCTATAGGGAACACTAAATAACAAAGTATGTAGTCAGAGGCATCCTACATGGGATCCTTGGAATATTTAGAGGGTAGAGGAATCCTACATGGGATTCCATAAGTCATCAAGTAATAACATAGTGGCATCCTACATGGTATCATCAATACAACAAGAAGATAGTGGAATCCTACATGGGATCCTCTTGGTTAAAATTCAAGGTGAGGCATCCTATAGGGGATACTTAGAAACAACTAACCATTTAGCCTCTTGGGCCAAAATGGAACATCTCTCATGGTAAAATTCCTCAAGGGGGGACACAAAAATGAATTATACGATTGATATAAATCATGTATAATCCCAAATAAATGTTTATAAATCATAGAAGACAATTAAATTTAATTAAAATAGGAGAAACCTCTCCATTTAAGAAAAATCATGAAATGCATCCTAGGAGTCATCAAACAACCTCAAGAGTTTCACCAACATGATCTACATAGAAAGAAACAGAAAACACACTACTCATGAATCCAATTCTGACTCCTTGTAATAATGATATGAAAATCCCACAAAAGGGTAGCAATAGGGAAATACACAACATGTATACCTAGTATACAGCATGTTCTCCCAACACTCAACCTGGGAATGTACCTCATCCTGACATGGATCTTCAAAACCCATGTACATTGAATGTAAGATAGGTACACAGCATGAAACCTACATGTGGTACCTTCCCATGTACCTCACATTGTCTGGATGTGTATATATATTGGTTTTGTACCTCTACATGATGTACGATCCATATTTTTTCTAGTTATGCACTCTACATGGCCATATGCCTCAACATGGGATGTATTTTTGGGTACTCGACTACATGACGGAGTCCTAGTACATGGTGTGTATACCCCATACACAATGTGTACTCAGAAAATATCATCTTCCCTTGATAGGAATAACAAATGGTGTGTTTTCTTGAACTGGATGTCATGTGATCAGGATTCTCGAACGGGAAACCCCTCAAGATGTCTAAAACCCCCATTTTCTCCTCAAAATAAATAGATTGATCCTCAAAGGTTCCTGAGTAGGCATAGTAGGGGGTTAAAATTGAAAATGGTTAATCTATGGGTATTTATCAAAAAAAATAAAAATGGACTAAATTGGGGAAAAATCTGTCAAATCTTTTCCTATTTCCACGATCCATGGTTCTCATACGCTGATTTGTCCCCTCCCGATCTCTATGGCGGTACCTCCCTTCATCCCTCTCTCTCTTTATTTCTCTATAATTATCCATTTTCCCTCTCAGTATCATATTGAAGGAATCTTATAGGGTGGGCATATGCGATAATCTAGGGGAGAAATAAGAAAATAAAAAGGACAAAGAAAAGGAAAAAGAGAAGTGTAGGAAAAGGGGTCCGGCCTAACCTCAATACCCAACATGAGTTTATTCTCCATCTAATAAAAACTCCCCATTCTAGAATCAACAGAGAATATAGATTCTTGATATGTTTCTATGTTAAAAATATATTTTCAAAAAACCTGTGCGAGTAAATTAATATTTAATTAATTAATTATTCCTATTAAATTAGAATGGTTTTGAATTTCAACAAACTCTTATCCTAGGATAAAAACCCAATTTTAAGACAAATGGAGTGGTTTGAAAAAATATCTGAGATTATATTCTAGGGGAAAAATACCATTTCATGCCTTATAAGCATTTGAAAGAAAAGAAATCAAAATTCTATTCAAAATTTGAGTCTGAAAAAAAAATTCCTTACAATCCCCCTCCCATAAACCTTCTAATCTTTGAGAAGCCTTGGTGGTAAAACTAGTAGCCATGCTCTCATCTTGATCATCTTCATATCTATGCAATCTAAACTGTCCAGTGACTAGTCACTAGGTTCCCACTACTATCTCTTACATGGGTGATGTTCAAATGTGATCGACCTGGTAGTCCCCACCATAGGAATACCATTATCATTATCTCAAAACCAAAATCCAAGCTCAATAGCTCGCAAAAATATCTAAATTTTAAACTAAAAATGAGGACCACCAACCTCAATTACCAATGGTGAACTCCCCACCATATGGATTTCATTATACCACTTCTTGAGAACTACCTCAATAAGTTCCTCTATCAAACTAGAAAATATATTTGAAAAGGAAAGAATTTCATCATAGAGTCCATGTTCTCTATTTGTACTCAGGATAATGTAATGATATAATGTGATTTTCTCTGTTTAGGTGTACACTAAGATACTATTAAAAGGTTTGTATAGATATCTTTGAGCCATTCTCATATTAAAATTGGTTTCTCTTTCCTTTAACAAACACCTAACTCCATGTCTCGCGACAATCCATATCCAGGTCTAGCCATAGGTTAGCAATCCTACGGTACTCAATTCATTACCAATGTAACCTCTACCATGGAGGGACATTCACCATTTTATCCTAAACTCCCATGAAACCATGACTATGGAAAGTCTTCAAGCATTGATCATTATCTCACACATGACCACTCAATGATGTAATATCGAAATGTTTCCACACATAACCAACTTGTACCATCATCACCTGACTCACACTCCCACGAATCACCCATCACAAGGCTATGTTGATCGTGCCACTGATAACGTCAATTTCATTAATCCAGAATCTCCCTTGTAAATACTATTCAAAATAAAAAACATCACCTCTTTCATGATTTTTTTAACAACCTCTTTTCACTTTATTTCATTCCTATCACAAGAATCTACATGCATTCTAACCACATTACCAATAGTGGAAACACTGGTCGACCACTCCTTGAACCTGAACTATCATGTTCATCAAAGGTAGTCATGATACCAAAGCATGCTAGGTGATTCATAAAAATCCAAATACAACAATATTCCCGTATCACAAAACCCAATCATTAATCATACATCATTCTCAAATTATCTTAAAACCATGATCACTTCCTAAAAGGAATTCACAAACCTAGGAAAACCTCTCTCATTGTTTCACTTGATCAAAATAGACATTAACCTATATGGGTCTGATTAAAAACTAAGGGGCTATAAGTATCCCACCTATCCCTACTAATCATGTCTCTCAATTGGGTTACAATATCTAACCATCTAAAAAAATATCAACCCACTACAAGGGAGGTAAGTATATAACTAGACTATGAGGGTCAAAACTATCAATATGGCCAACAAGGGCCCAATCCTCTCAGATAATCCTCAAAAGTTTCTACTTACTAGAGATCATGATACCAACATTGAATAGATACTGGACTGACACTCATCATTTATCAACACATGGTAATACCCCTTCAAGTTCTTATCAAAGAGAAACATCATGGTACCTATCAGCATCACAATTAGTGATCTGACTAGATAACCACAAATAAAGGTCAGTTAAGTATAATGTCATTCCAAACTATGTACTAAAACACTATATAGTTTGTTTCTAAAACTTTAAATAACCAAACCTAATAAAAAAACCTAAAAGGGGTATAAATTTTGGGCAGTATGTGCTCTATTGACCTATAAGGTTCACTGTGCCTCCCATGCAAGAGGACTGAGTCATTAGCCTCACCACCAAACATCTATACATAGATCCACATGGCCAATCATCATAATGAAATATAAATATAATTCATCCAAATTGAGTATAATTCCACCAAAAAACCTATACTAGAAAAAATAATATTTAGGTTTTCATGGTCACTTTAATCAATTGGTCATTATTTTGAATAAAATTACACACTATAATGCCTATAACATGTGAATCCTCTGTATGAAATATGTTGCATGATACGCATCTTGAAATTGTTGAACAAGAGTTAAAATCAATCCCTGATCTCTTTATAATAGGAAAAGAGATAGAGATATAAATTAAATCATAATATCCACACAACATCTGCATCTCTTATATAAAACTGTAACATAAAATATCATAACAAAATTCCCATATCCTTGGAAAATATGAACTCTTACTAGAATAAGTGTTCTCGACATACCTGTCTGATATCCATCATTGGTTCTGACACATTAATAATACTCCTATAAACCATATCCCAAAAATTAAATAAAAATGAAAATAATTCTATGATTCCACTTTGTAACATCCCAACCAAGATTCCACTAAACTAGTGCCCCAAGTTAGTTCTTCACAAGGCCTTAATTGCACCTCCCAATATGCCTGAGGCTGCCGACTAGCAGTGAGGGTATAAAGGTGGTACAGTGGGGAGACTATACCCTCATATCAGAGTAACACAACAGAAATAAATAGATATCAACCAATTAAGTAATAAATAGTGTAGAAGCAAAAAATAACCGAAATAGAGTATTCTGTAATAATAAATGAAATATTATAAAATCCCTAACAGCTATGTCATACATATAATAATGGTCACCCACTAGGACAACTATACATACAGAACTTCATAAAGAAGATAAAATAAAATTATAATACTCAACTACTAACTCTGATAGAGACCATATACCCGACCTCCAAGACACTTATGAGCTACTCCAATCTGATAATAAGAATCCACATGAGTGGCTCTACTTGATAATGAAACTATGGGCCTCATCCCTATCCATCATGATTTTTTACTCAACCTGAAAAGTCGACACATGGTCTATACACACACTAAGGTACATGTACAGGGGTGAGAAATAATCTTAGTATTTCACCCCAATGATGAACCAATAAATATGCTATCATAAGTACATGCTCATGAAATATGCTCATCCTAGCTAAGAGAGAAGTAAAATAATAAATAAATCAAATAATGTGAAACCACAGTTGATCCCCGGGTCCATAATCCTACTCAACTGGGCAATGTTCTATCATGTATATTTATTTTTATATGTATATATATATATATATTCCTATAAATATATATATATATATATATATATATATATATATATATATATTCATAAATATGAATATAGATGAGTAAGGTGAAAAATAAAGAAACAACAACAATTGATCTTTCTATCCATAATCCTAATTCCCCGTATATCCTATGAAAAAGGTATTGATTTGGATGTTATACCACTCAAGTCATTCATATTTAAGTCATTTTATGGATGATTAATCCCAAACAACAATACCTTTTTTGTCAATAACTGGATATGTATCTAATCAAGATACATCACCATAGGGGGATACATGTCCTAGTCATGGGTACACACATTCTCACCTCCAATCACTATAATGAAGGATATATTATACCAATGGTAATTCCTATAAATGGTTACGGATTTTGACACCATTCTACTAAATCCATGTAAATCAAGTCTGATATTTGAGCCCTCAGTCTTGGTCCATAGGTGTTCAAGACATTGTGAATTAGATAATCTCTAAGGGTCTAACCCTTAGGTGATGTATAAGGAGAGATAATCAGTGAGACATCATGACCACCCGTTGATATTTCTGATGTGGAACTTCATGACCCTCATAAATCATGGGTGTGATCCATCAATATATACCACCCTAATAAAGTAAGACTCATAAGCCTATTCCCAAGAATAATGTCTAGGTGTGCTCGTATTATAATCATATTGAGGAGAGAATAATCCTCCTCATCACATGTTAATTAGAGAAGAGTGTGATCATCCTAATCATATTGTAATTCAAGGAGAGAATAATCATCCTTCTCATCATCACCAGGGATGTGAAAAACATACAAACATGTATCGCTCAAAATCTTGATCCCAAGAAGTACCTATAGACATCCCAATAAAATAATAACAATCAATGGCTTGGAAGCCAGATCCCTGGAAGTGCATCTAGGAATCCGCAATAATAATAAAAATAATGACATAGCTCAATATCCAGATCCCCGTAAATACTTATGGGTATTACAAAAAACAAATAATATGGATCTTATGAAGTAACTCTTAGAATACCAAATAAAATGAAGACACATTATTTCTGGATCATTAACTACCAAACAAGAATAACCTCTACTAATCATCACTACATCAACAGTAAACAAGTGAATGTATAAGTAAAAGTTTTAAGGTGGCCAAATGGATAAACCCACCAATTCATCCATAGACTCAGAGACTTATAAATTTGGAATTGGTTCTAAGGTGACACTTTCAAACATATCTACCCACACCCGTTATACTATCTTTGGGTCAGTGAAATAATGGGGCACCCTTTGGGCCCCTCATGTCATAACACAAGACAGACATCCTACTTGGGATCCTTGAGGTCTACTCATAAGTGAAGGAAACCTATTAGTGACCCTCATTAATTAAGATCAATTGAGGAATCCCACTTGGTATCCTTGAATTATAAGTAAATAGATGCATCCTACATTGGATAATAGAAATTTTATATAAGAAGTGATGTCCTATAGGGAAGCCTTAGCAACATAGTGCATAAGAAGAGACATCCTACATGGGATCCTAAAAATAGTAAGTAGGTAGAGGAATTACTACATGGGATCCCCTAAGTCAATATGTAATAGAAGAAATCATATAGCATACTCTCAGTGCAGTAAGGAGATAGAGGCATCCTACATGAGATCCTCTTGGTAAAAACACAAAAGGAGGCATCCTACAAGGGATCCTCAGAAACAGTTTACCACACAACCTCCTAATCCATAAGGAAACATCTCAAAAGGTATAAGTCCTCAAGAAAAGATCTATGAAAGAATCATTTCTGAGAGATAGCTAATGGATCATCTCAAATAAAAGGGTCTCACTCTCAAAAGATGACTAAATTTGATAACTATAGGAGGAACCTCTCTTTTTAAGAAAAAGACTAAAACACATTCTAAAAGTCATCAAACCACCTCAAGGATTTCACCAACGTGATATATGAGAAGGGATACTCTAAATGTAGTACTCATGTGTCCAATTATGACTCCTTGGAATAAAATTACAAAAAAAAACCCTCAAAAGGGTTGCATGAGGGAAATACATGGCTTGTATACCTAGTACACCCCATGTTCTCCCAATGCTCCACCTGGGTGCTTACCTTAGCCAGACATGGAATGTAAAATCCCATTTACATGGCATGTAAGATAGGTTCACAAAATAGACCCTACCTGGGGTACCTTCCCGTGTACATCGCATAGCCCGATCATGTATACTGTCTGGTTGTGTACCTCTATATAGCGTGTGACCCACATAGGTTCTAGATGTGTACTCTACATGATCAAGTGTCCCTACAAGGGTTGTTTGGATGGGTACTTGGATACACAATTGAGTCCCAATACACAAAGTGTATACCCCATACACAGATTATAGTCAGAAAATATTATCTTTCTCAAACTATAAGAACACGCGGTGTGTGTTCCTGAATTGCACTTTATGTGATCAGGATTCCTGAATAAAAAACCCCTCAATATGTGTGAAATTCTTCTTTTCATTCAAAATAAATAGATCATCCCTAAATGGTACCTAAGAAGGAAAAATAGGGGACTAATACAAGAAAATGGAAAAACTATGGGTACTAATGGAAAAACATAAAAATGGACTACCTTTGCATAGAATCCACTGAAGATTCTCCCATTTCAATGATCCATGGCTATTGTATGATGATATGATGCCTCATGGGCTCTGTGTCGGTACCTCACTTCTTCCACCTATCTATCTTCCCCTCAATATCTATTTTATCTCTTGGTTATTCAAAAAAGGAATCTCACGAGGGTCATGCCTAAGAATCTATGGGATAAAGAAGAAAAGAAAAAAGAAAAGGAAAAAAGAAGAAAAACAAAATGGGGCTTGACCCGACCCTGATGCCCAATATGAGATTATGACCAACTGAGAAAAAAATCCTCATTTTGGGCTCAAGGGTGGAGAAAAAATCCCAATCCTATTCTTCATTCAAAATATATAGATGAATGAATTTACATGAATAAATTAATATTTAATTAAATAATTATTAATTATTAATTATTCAACTAAAATTGGAACGGTTTGAAATTCCACCAAACTTTTATCCTAGGTTAAAAACCTCTATTTTGGGACCATGGAGTGGTCGAGAAAATTATATGACATCATATTCTAGGGTAAAAATACCATTTTACCCCTTATAGTCATTTAAAAGAAAAAAATTCAAAATTCTACTCAAAAGTCCAGTATAAAAAAACACGGATCCTTACAACCTAAAACAAATTTATATCAACACTTCAGCCCCTATGCATAGTAAAACTCCCAATACACATTCCCCAACCAATACCAACACCCATGACACTTTTAAACTCATCCAAAAAATAAAACACATTGTGACACCCACTAGTCATGACATGATCTACTTCCTGGAGCTGAATTCTTTTAAAGTTCACCCAACCCTATGCTATGAATCACCCAAGAAGCCAAAGAACCAATAATTCCTATAAACACATCCCAAATCACCTCATGGAGATGTTACAATAATCATATTCTCAATTTGAATAAAAATTTTCGAAACATCCCATTCTTTACGACCGAAAATTCAAATTTTCATTGATTTTACCAACTCATAATGTTGAGGTTGTTACAAATAATATATTTTATGATTTTTAGTGGAGTACGGATAAAATAAAAAACTACTATCTCATATGACATTTTTCATCAAAAGTATTTATTATTTTAAACCATAATCCAAATATAAGATTAAAATATGAAAAAAAATTACATTTCAGAACATAGATTAAGTATTTTATTTCAAATTAACTGAAAATAATTTCATATTAATCTTATAAATGTGTTATAGATTAACAAAAAAATATTCGTATGTTTCCATTAAAACCTTATTTCATTGTAAAAACGATTTTTATAAAATTAAATGTACTATTATTTTCATATAACAGATAATCGAAAAAAAATAACACAAGTACATAAAACATTATCCAAAACAATGAATCAATTTCTCTTCTATTTAAGAAATAACACATAATTACGCCCAAGATATTAACTCCAAGATTCCCCTATCAACCCTTCCTCATTTTTGATTCTTTTATATATTCACAATAATTATATAATATAAAGTTTCTTTTAAATACTGTTTAAAATAGAATAATTAATTTCTATAAAATTATTATCGTACATGGACTCTTAGTGGTATTATTAACACTATTTTAGGTATTTAAAGTAGTTTTATATTCAATGTCTAATATTTATACAATGGATATATTTTCATTCCTTCAATAAACACCCCTTAGGTTTCAATGGCCCAGATTACTATTGAACCTACTAATAGATTTCATGTTTTCTTTGAAATTTTCCATATTTCATTTTTATCATCATCATAACATCTGATATTATACCTTTCATGTCCTAATCATCATCCCTCAACATATTGAGGATATTGAGTAGGGATTTTTAAAACTATTTAATATTATAATACATAATAAATTATGTAATCCTTCCAAAAAATGATTATGGAATGAAATACATTGCCAAATCTAGCATGATAAGAGACACCATCCTATATAATTAATTTATTCACCCAATCATATTGAGAACATGTATAGATATTTAATCTCATTTATTCATATAGAATATAATTAATACCTTTCAAAAAATATATATGTCATGAATTTTCTAATCCTAATAATTCCAATTAAGGTAATCTATCATTTTAAAAGTATCCATGTTTTCATGTTTCTTATATAAATTTGATTCTATAGGAACCAAAATGGTTATATAAACAAACAAACAATAATTATTATGGTTTTTTTAAGTATTTAGATATAATTATTTAACTACTTCGTCAACTATTTATTTAATAGAGTGTTTCTCTCTTATATAAATTTATTTTCTTTCCTCAAAATGATTCTCAATCTCTTATACCCATCTAAAGAGATTATTCTAATAATTTTGTTCTTTTATAACCTTTCTATTAAATTTATGTTTTAGGCTTATTCTATTTTATCTATAATTTATGGTTTTACCAAATTTATATCATATTATATATGTACTAACTTTTATTAAATATTCACACCCTGAAATAATAAACCATTACATTCATTATATATTTTAGTGGGCGAAGATCCATATGTCACTAAAATTTGAGTTTATTTGAAATTTCTATCAATATATTGTTATTTAGGTATGAAATCATTTCAATTAGATCATATATAAATCTTTTATAATTGACAAAAAAATGCCTTTTCCTAATCCATCTCATGTATTATACCAAATCATTCCACTGTTAACATAATATTATTTGGATCACCTTATTAAGTGTAGACTGGCATTATTTTTAGATACAAGAATCTAATCCTATTAAGTTTACCCATATTCAACTTATCTTACACAATATAACACATGGTCATCTAACTTTGACAAGACTTGTGCATATATATGGATAATATATTAACTAGTTCTCACCTTGGAAGGAAAATTTGATTTAATATTTTCAAGGGGTCTCAGTTTTATTTCACTATATTACTAATGATTTATCTTTTCATCTTATAAATTAAGTAAAATTAATTTTTTATAAAAATATTAATGTATAACACTTTATATAACTAATGTTTTGTTTAACTCATCAAAAATAAAATTTAATCATATTTATATGTATCCAAATGAATCTCAGGTATATGGTAAACTAAATTATTTTATGTAAAGGTTTAGAATAATATAAAACTAAAATCTTACTCAATATGAAGAATAGTACAACAGGTAGCCATCTAATCACCTTTTTAATAAAATCAAAGTCCCCAAGTTAGTGTATCCCAACCCGAAGCCCCACTATCCATAGATCAATACTCAATATGGATATAAATTCCAATGAAATTATAATACCTAATATATGTAAACCATAATTAACCTTTATTATAAAATTTATAACCCAAAATATTATTCTCTTAGTTCAATTAAATTAAATATTATATTATACATAACATGTGACTCCTTATATACATGGTGAGAAATTTGTATGAAGAAGTTAAAATAATTTAAACTAAAGTATACAAGAATTCAAAATATAGACATTTTTTCATAGTGAACAATAAATAAATGAGGGATAAATAAATAAATAAACATTTTTAAAATTCAACAATACATTGTATTTTGTAAAAATTTTATAAATTAAAATCATTATCAAAAAAATTATTTATATTCCATAACATATATATATATAAACACATCACCTTTATTTTCCAACATAAACAATTCATATTAAATATTACAAGTTATTTTATAAACTCCTTCATAATCAATAATATACATAATTCATTAAGAAAGATAAAATTTTTATGTTTCTTAATATATGAATATTTAAAATTAACAATGTAAATACTTTAGATTATTATAAATTTCAAAAATATTTAAATCTTATTTAAACTAATATATAATCCACACACAAAAATTGGTGTCTGAAAAACAAAAGGTATTTAAGAATTTTAATATTAACATTTAATATTAAAAAAATATGTTATTAAAAAATTGAAACACTATGTACCACAGAAAATGGGATCCTAATATATTTAGTCCCCTATGAAGGACTTATTCTGTAGAATTTTCATGGAAGATGTAAGAAAAATTAACCCATAATGTTTTCTACATTCACATCATGTATAGAACTATCGCTATAAGGTTTCCTAAAGATTTCAAAAGCATTAAATTTTAATAGTGATATCAAAAAAGTTATCCTCATAATGTTAAAGTGTTATATTGGTCTACTTATTGAAAACATTAACCAAGAACATCATGGACATAATTATCTCATAGCACTCTTCAGGATTTCATTATGTGATTCCAATATTTTTACACATCATCCATTTTCTTAATTCGACCAACAATATCTCTATAGTGGGACTTAATTTAGTAAAAGTGGGAGACGATTAGTATTTGTGACATAAATCAAGTCAAGTGTTGTTGACTTGGGAGCATTCTATGTTATAATATATATATATATATATTAATGATAATATTTTATCATTTATTTATGTTTTTTACATAAAACCTAAGATGATATGATAATAACCCCTGAAATATATATATTACCAGGTTATCCCTGATTGATGATCGTCATGTTGTGATGATATGTTAAAATTATTTTGAGTCTGGTGAATTTTATAGAGATATAATTGATCACTCATTGTATATAATTAGGTCAACTTGTATTCGTATTGAACCATTTAAATTACACTATGTGGATTTTCATCTATATATTCCATTGATGTTACTCAAGTGAACACTGTATATGGATCCTTCAACTTGAGGTTGTAAAATAAGTTCCTTACATATGAGGTTTTGTATTTTGATACCTATCTAAATCCATTTGATAATTTAGCTTAATATATGTGGTTAGGTATGATACTTATTAAGTATAGGTATTTGATTAATCAAAGTTGGATGTGTATTTCTGTATGAAAGGTTTATGGCATAATATCCCTAAATCGATTTTTTACTAAGTGAATGTTCATGAAAAAATAATTACTTATGATGTAATTATCTACGTTTCAGTCAGATCAAGAACCAAAAAACATATATCAGTTATACAGGGTTGATATTAATCATTTATCATTTTTAACATTGATTTCATGGACAAAGAAACTTTTCTAATGGATATATTGGGGATTAGATCACACTAAACCCCATTGTAATTCAGAGAGTTAAAAAATGTTTCCAGATACCACTCTTAGTTTATGATTTTGAATGATATACATAATCATTTAAAAATTTAAAAAGATTCTTTGGGGTCATACATTATATAAGTGTAATTAGTATTTTTGGGATAATTTGATTCATCCATGTATTAAAATGTGTATGTTATCACAAATAAAAGTTGGATTTATGTAGAGTGAATTCAAAAAATTTAATTAAAATATTTAGTTAATTAAATAAGTAATTTAATTTTATAATATAAATAATGACTTATTTATAATATTAATTCATGGATTTGAGTAAAAAATAAATCCCATATTTTATTTGGTCTTGGTCTTGATTTAATGGGCTCTTGTGGCTCAATACTTAATAGAATCTCATATATCTACCTAAATCATCCATTTATAAACCTCCTTTCATATTTTACACCAATTTAAAGTCCCATTAATGCATATCACAAGGTGGATTATAAAATTAGTTACTTTTTTAGTCTATTTAATGTTTCAAATGACCTTATAAGTCTATTTATTTAACCTATATAGATGTTTTATGGATGATTAAAACAAGAAAACTCTAAATACTACATTTTCTTTCCCATAATAAAATATAGACTACACCACCTATATGTTGAAATTTATAATAGGAGTGTAATTTAATATTATCTGTGGAAATTAAACTCATAGAACACCAAAGGATATGTAATAAAGAGCCTCTAAAATCCATTTATAGAATTAAACATCCTCCAAAAGTGTTTAATATGTTAATACACTTGGGTAGGTACATTAATGGGAATCTAAAGTGGTTAAAACTTTTAGAAGAGGTTCTTAAATAACCTATATGTGTAGGAATATGAGATTTTATCATTGGATATATCTTATAATCCCATTATATCAAGACCAAGACCGAATCATTTTTCTAGTTCAAGTTTTCAAAATAAAACCTAGTTTCAAATCATGTGTATAAAATTTGTAGGCAGATAAAGAATATAGAGAGGGTAGAGTTAACTTAAAATAAATATGATATCATTTATGCAGTCCTAAAATCATTATCAGTATCATTTAATTGGTTCATTATTAATTTTAATATGAACAATATTGATTATACCATATATAATCTTCTCAATAGGTTGAGAATAATTGTTATGAGCATAAAAAGGTTGTTCCCAATTGTGATGATGAATAAGGAAATAGTAAATTAAAATTAAAAAAAATACAAATATAAAAAATATTAATTTAGTATCTTTACTAAAACCTTAGAAAATAAATATATAAAAGAAAGGATAATTTTTCTTTTATAAACAATATGGGAATTAAAATATAAATTTTCCTCAGTGCCCAGAGATTCTTAAGAAGTACCAGGGTGATTATTTGACTACAATCAGTATTTTTGTATTAGAAATAAATTTATCTAACTCAAAATAATTGGAATTAAATATTTTATATGAATCACATATTTATGGTAATGTATAGTTTTCTAAAGAAGGGGTAAGTTGATTAAGGGAGAGGTGTACCAATAAGTTAGTAATTGGGATTTTTTTATTTATATATAGGGACATAAAATCAATTTATTAATATAGTATTTTCATCATCACATAAATTTATTATCATCTACCATAAATTAATATAATTTTAATTTTTTATTCTTTCTTAAATAGGGTGAGTTTTTTATTTTAAATAAGAAAAATATTTTTTTCCACATATATAAATGAAATGATCTATGGTCATGTTAACATGATTTATGGTTTACAGATATTATATATTGAAAACAATATCAATAATATAAATAAAAAAAGTATGAAATTTTTAGGAATCATTTAATGTAAGACATATAAATAATAATCTCATCTAAAAACTTCATAATGATGGATTACTGGATTCAAATGTTTTGAATCATTTGATGTATATAAATATTTTCTATTAGGTTAAATGAACAAATAACCTTTTAATGGTAAAGGGAAAAGATTTAATGATTAATAAGAATTCATAAATCATTATCAAATGTTAACTTTTTATTGGAAATAAATGACGAGTAAATAAATTAAAGTGTTGTTAAAAAGTAAAGACTGAGGTAATCCATGAGCATGAACTACTTAAAATATAAAAGGGATTATACAACCTCATAAATGATAACCTATAAAACTAAATTTTATTCTACAAGGAAAGGAGAATAAAACAATTGGCAGTATCTCTTAATCTTTTATCGGCACTGATTCTCCAATTGGCATCGCCTCTTCAATCAGAACAACCTTTTAAATTAGTTCCACTTTCTCAATCGGTACCACCTTTTCAATCAGCAACTTCTTTTCGATTAGTGCCAACTTTTAAAATAGTATCACCTTTTAAAACAACATCAACTTGTAAAACAACATCACCTTTTAAAATAACCCCACCTCTTCAATAGTCATAATCTCTTACTTTTCTTTCACCCGGATATGACTATTTTGAAGAAAAAAAATAAGTATCATTTCTTTCTCTCTACCACTTGGATACAATAAATTTGAATAAAATCATTTTCTAGTTGGCAACATGTCTTACACTACCCCTTTCTTCCACCAATCTCTCATCACAATTTCTCAATTCAACTTATGATTTATATAAAATAAAAATTTTCAATGCATCATCACAATAAAAACATCATAGTCATAGTGACTTTGACTCTCCATTCTTTCATAATGGATCTAGTGTGAATCCAATCAATTCCAAATTACGATCTTTACTAATAATAGAACCTCATTATAATGAACAATGTGAGTTATATTCTTATCAATATCGTGAGTCCTATTTTATCAATATCATGAGTCTAATTTTTATCAATACCACAAGTAGCACGATTGTTTCCAAAAACAAAGTCAAGTAATTTCCTTACTTTAAAACATACCTTGACAACAAAATAAAATACTTTAATTCAATACACCTTCATTATCAGCTTAGTCCCAAAAAATGAGTATTAGACTAAAAAATATAAGAAATTGAGTAATAATCAAATGGAGATGATATATTTACCCTAATTTATATTCAAGATCAAATTTCCCACAAATTGGGTGAAGGAAAAAATAAATATCACTTGGAAATTAAAAGAGTAAGCATAGAACAATTTAAATAAAAATTGCTATATTTTTAGGTGAGAAGTCTTAATTCCCCTTTTATATTCCATTTAAAACATTATAAATATTTTATAAAAATATAGAAAAATTCATCAAACACACTTTTTGACAGACACCCTAAACATTATATATCGGCCCTTACCATTACACATAACCCCTTTTTGATCCTTATATATCATTTCTTTAAAATAAAAATATCATTATATATTAGGGTACATCCACACCTAATGGGTTTTTCAAACAAAGGAGGTACCTTGCATATCAAGGTCACTGTTACATATCTAGGGAATTTACACTTAAGTTTTTTATTGCTATGTAATGTACACTTCATATCTTAGGATATTACTATGTATCATAAGAAGCTCAAAACTTATCCGATTTTTCAAAAACAATAGGACTCTTACATATATGGAATTTAATATTACACATTCCCTTTGTCATAAATTTACTCTTATGTGTATAGGGTAACTCCATAGTTTCTTTTACATATTAACTTCTCCATTTTTCACGAATCTACAATATGACTCTTACATATCAAATCATTACTATTGAATACCAAAAAATTATTCATAGTCTTGAAGAGTTTACAACTATGAATCAAGGATCTTCTGACACTCACCTATTTTCACATACGAGGACACTTACATATGAGGTACCCATACATAAGAGTAACTATCTTCTGTGGATACCATTAGGTTCCCAGGACTTACCCATTTATCTAAACCCATTATAAGTTTATTTTTATAAATGAATAACCTTATACATAAAATTATTACACATAAAAATATTACTCTTACATATGATAGTTTTTAAAATTTCAGGAAATCTACCACAACATTTAAAAAAACTCAAAATTCAACCTAAAATTTTCCACACTCAAAATTATCAAAAAATCAGAGCCCAAATATACTTTCAACTATTATAAAACATAAAAAATTACCTATGTGATGTCCCAAACAAGGTTCCAATAAACCGTTTCCCTGAGCCGGTTTTATCAAGGCCTCAAGCACACCTCCCAATACACCAGAGGCTACCGACTAGATGTGAGGTTCTGAAGGGGGTATTGTGGGGAGACTATACCCTTAAATCAGAGTAACATAGTAGAAATAACAAAAAATAATCTAAAATGGTAATAAATAGGGTTTGGAAGTTGTAAATAATTTAAATATAGCATGATATAATAATAAATGAAGTATTATAAAAGCCTAAAAATCATGTCATACATAAAACACTTGTCACCCACTTAGTCAACCATACATACAGGAGTAATTAAATAAACTAAAGAAAATTTCAGGTCTCTACTAAAAACTCTAATCCATAATACATACCTAGTCTCAAAGATATTTTTGAGCTTCACAATCCCAATCATAAGAATTCACATGAGTGGATCTGCTCGATCATGTAATTTTGGGCCATAACCTTATCCATCATTCATTTTTACTCAACCTAAAAAGTAGACATAAGGTCTGTACACACACCAAGGTGCATATATAGGGGTGATGAATAACCTTATTAGGTCACCGTAATGATTAAGTTATAAATATGTTGTCATAAGTTCATTATCATGAAATATGCTCAACCTAGACGATACATAACTAAAATAATAAATAAATAGAATAATATAAAACCACATTCAAACCATAGGTCTATAATCCAGGTCAACTCGGAAATGTTCCATCATGTATAATTATATTTATATGTTTATATATATATATATATTCCCATATATATATATATGAATATATACGAGTAAGGAGAAAAATAACATAAACAACAGTAGTTTATCCTTTTGTATATAATCCCAATTAACTGGAAATCCTATGAAAATGGAATTGAGTTGGATGTCATACCACTCAAGCCATGTATAATTAATTTGATCTCTATGACTATAATCCTAATCAATAGTACATGATTTTTTCAACCCTAGAAATGTATCTGATCAAGATATGTTACCATAGGAAGATACATGTCCTATCCCTGGGTTCACCCATAATCACCTAAAATCAATATGATGAAAGATATCATATACCAACAATCATTCTTGTAAATGTTAACTAAGCTATAATTCATACTACTCATTCCATGTAAATCTAGTCTGATGTATGATCCCTAGGTCTCAGTCTATATGTGGTCATGAAATTATGACTCGGATAATCCCTAAGTTTTTGTCCCTTAGTCGATGTATAATGAGATCTCACCGGAGAGATTTCATGCCTGACCATTGAGGTCTTTAGTGTGGAATGTCATTAACCACATCCATCATGGGTTTGAGATGTCATGACCAACCACCCTGATAATGTAATTCTCAAAATCTTGTTCCCATCAAGAATTTCTAGGCATGCTCATCAGATAATTAGATCGAGGAGAGCGTAATCATCCTCATCATATTTCAATTAGAGGAAAGTGTGATCATCATAAACATATAAAAATTATAGGATAGTATAATAATCCTAATTAGAATCAATAGGTATGTGAATAACATACGAACATATATAGCTCAAAAGTTGGATCCTAGGAAGTACCATTGGAAATCCCAATAAAATAATAACATTCAAAGGCTTTGAATCCAGATCCCAGGAAGCACGTTTGTGAATCCCAACTAATAATAAAAATAATAACATGGATAAGAATCCAGATACCAAAAAATACATATGGGAATCCAAACAACAAACATTGGGGCACTGATTTGTCCCCTCAAGTCATAACACAAGAGATACATTCTAATCGAGATCCTTAAGAAGTATGTATAAGCAAAGGTATCATACCAAGGATCCTCAATAGCGAAGGTAAAGGGAGGAATCCTACATGTAATCCTCTAATGACATTAAAATAGAGGTATTCTAGATGGGATCCTTGGGATATTATAGAGGAAGTGGCATCCTACAGGGAACCCTCAATAACAAAGTATATAGTCAGAGGCATCCTACATGGGATCCTTGGAATATTAAGAGTGTACAGGAATCCAACATGGGATTTCTTAAGTCATCAAGTAATAAGATAGTGGAATACAACATGGTATCGTCAATACAACAAGAAGATAGTGGAATCCTACACAGGATCCTCTTGGTTAAAATTCCAGGGGAGGAATCCAATAGGGGATCCTTAGAAACAACTAACCCTTTGGCCACTTGGGCCAAAATGGAACATCTCTCAAGGTAAAATCCCTCAAGGGGGGACACAAAAATGAATTATATGATTGATATAAATCATGTATAATCCCAAATCAATGTTTATAAATATTAGAAGATAATTAAATTCAATTACCATAGGGGAAATCTCTCCATTTAAGAAAAATCCTGAAATGCATCCTAGGAATCATCAAACAACCTCAAGGGTTTCACCAACATGATCTACATAGAAAGTAACTCAAAACATACTACTCATGAATCCAATTCTGACTCCAAGTTATAATGATATGAAAACCCCACAAAAGGGTAGCAAGAGGGAAATACACAATTTTATACCTAGTATACAACATGTTCTCCCTACACTCAACCTGTGCATGTACCTCATCTTGACATGGAGCTTCAAAACCCATGCACATTGAATGTAAGATAGGTACACAGCATGGAACCTACATGAGGCACCTTCCCATGTACCTCACATTGTCTGGATGTGTATATATATTGGTTTTGTACCTCTACATGATGTACAACCCATATTTATTCTGGCTATGAACTCTACATGGCCATATGCCTCAAAATGGGATGTATGTTTGGGTACTAGACTACACTACTGAGTCCTAGTACATGGTGTGTATACCCCATACACAATGTGTACTCTGAAAATATCATCTTCCCTATATAGGAATAACACATGGTGTGTGTTCTTGAACTGGATGTCATGTGATCAGGATTCTCGAACAGGAAACCCCTCAAGATGTCTAAAACCCCCATTTTCTCCTCAAAAAAATAGATTGGTCCTCAAAGGGTCCTGAGCAGGCATAATAGGGGGTTAAAATTGAAAATTGTAAATCTATGCGTATTTATGAAAACATCTAAAAATGGACTACATTTGGGTAGAATCTATCAAATCTTTTCCTATTTCCACGATCCATGGTTGTCGTACTACAATTTGTCCCCTCCTGATCTATATGGAGGGACCTCCCTTCATCCCTCTATCTCTTTAGTTCACTATCATTCTCCCTTTTCTTTCTTAGTATCATAGTGAAGGAATCCCATAGGGTGGGTGTATGTGAGAATCTGGGGGAGAACCAAGAAAGTAAAAAGGACAAAGAAAAGGAAGAAAGAGAAGTGAAGGGAAAGGGGTCCAACCCAACCTCAGTACCCAACATGAGTTTATTCCCCATCTAAGAAAAACTCCCCATTATAGAATCGACGGAGAATATAGATTCTCGATATGTTTTTCTATTAAAAATATACAGCCAAAAAACATGTGCGAATAAATTAATAATTAATTAATTAATTATTCCACTTAAATTAGAATGATTTTTAATTTCACCAAACTCATGTCCTAGGATAAAAACCCAATTTTAGGACAAATAGAGTGGTTTGAAAAATTATCTTAGATTATATGCTAGGGGAAAACGACCATTTCACACCTTACAAGCATTTGAATAAAAATTCAAATTTCTATTCAAAATTCGAGTCTGAAAAAAAAATCATGTCCTTACAATCCCTTCTCCCATAAACCATATCATCCTTGAGAAAACTTGGTGGTAAAACTAGTAGCCATGCTCTCATCCTGATCATATTCATATCTATGCAATCTAAACTACCAGTGACTAGTCACTAGGTTCCCACAACTATCTCTTACATGGGTGATGTTCAAATGTGATCGATCTGGTTGTCCCCACCATAGGAATACCATTATCATTATCTCAAAACCAAAATCCAAGCTCAACAGCTCACAAAAAACTCTTAATTTAAAACTAAAAATGAGGATCACCAAACTCAATGACCAATGGTGAACTCACCACTATATAGATTTCATTATACCACTTCTTGAGAACTACCTCAATAAGTTCCTCTATAAAACTAGAAAATATAATTGAAAATGAAATAATTTCATCATAGATTTAATGACCTCTCTTTGTACTCAGGATAATGTCACGATATAATGTGATTTTCTCTATTTAGGTGTACACTAAGATACTATTGAAAGGTTTGTATAAATATCTTTGAGCCATTCTTGTATTAAAATTGGTTTCTATTTCCTTTAACAAACACCTAACCTCATTTCTCTCGACAATCCATATTCAGTTCAAGCCATAGGTTAGCCATCCTACAGTACTCGATTCATTACCAATGTAAAATCTACCATAGAGGGACATTCATCATTTTATCCTAAACGCCCATGAAACCATGCCTATGTAAAGTCTAAAAGCATTGATCATTAGCTCACACATGACCAATCAATGATGTAATATTTAAATGTTACTACACATAAGCAACTTATACCATCATCACCTGACTCACACTCTCGCGAATCACCCTTCACAAGGCTAAGTTGATCATGCCACAGATAACTTCAGTTTCATTAATCCAGAATCTTCCTTGTAAATACTTTTCAAAATAAAAAACATCACCTCTCTCAGGATTTTTTTCACAACCACCTTTCACTTGATTTCATTCCTATCACAAGAATCTACATGCACTCTAACTACATTACCAATAGTGGAAACACTGGTCGACCACTCCAGGAACCCGAACTGTCATGTCCATCAAAGGTAGTCCCGATACCAAAGCATCCTAAGTTATTCATAAAAATACAAATACAATAACATTCCCATATCACAAAATCCAATAATTAATCATACATCATTCTCAAATGATCATATAACCAAGATCGCTGGATAAAAAGGAATTCACAAACCTAGGAAAACCTCTCTCACTGTTTTACTTAATCAAAGAAAACATTGACCTATATGGGTATGAGTCAAAACTAAGGGGCTATAAGTATCCCACCTATCCCTACTAATCATGTCTCTCAATTGGGTTACAATATCTTACCATCTAAAAAATTATCAAACCACTACAAGGGAGGTAATTTTATAACAAGACTGTGAGGGTCAAAACTATCAATATGGCCAACAGGGGCCCGATCCTCACGAATAATCCTCAAAAGCTTCTACTTTCTAGAGTTCATGATACCAAAATTAAATAGATATTGGACTAACACTCATCGTTTATCAACACATGGTAATACCTTTTTAAGTTCTTTTCTATTAGAAACATCCTGGTACCTGTCGGCATCACAATTAGTGATATTAATAGATAACCACAAATAAAGGTCGGTTAAGTATAATGTCATTCCAAACTATGTACTAAAACACTATATAGTTTTTTAATAAAACTTTAAATAACCAAACCTAATAAAAACCCGAAAAGGGGTATAAAATTTTGGCAGCATGTGCTCTATTAACTTACAAGATTCACTGCACCTCCCATGCATGAGGACTGAGTCATTATACTCCCCACTAAACATATCAACATAGATCCACATGGCCTATCATCATAATGAAATATGAATATAATTCATCCAAATTGTGTATAATTCCACCAAGAAACCTATACTAGAAATAAATATTTAGGTTTTCATGGACACTTAAGCAATTGGACATTATTTGGAATAAAATTACACACTAGAAGGCCTATAACATGTGAATCCTCTGTATGAAATATGATACCTGAGATGCCTCTTGACATTGTTGAACAATAGCCAAAATCAATCCCTGACCTCTTTATAATAGGAAAATATATAGAGATCTAAATTAAATCATAATTTCCACACAACATATGAATCTCTTACTTAAAACTATATCATCGAAGATCATAACAAAAATCCCATATCCCTGGAAAATATGAACTCTTACCAGAATAAGTGTTCTCGACATACCTGTCTGATATCTATCATTGGTTCTGACACATTCCTAATACTCTTATATACCATATCTCAAAAATTAAATAAAAAGGACAATAAGTCTATGATTCCACTTTGTAACATCCTAACCCGGATTCCACTAAACTAGTGCCCCAAGTCAGTTCTTCACAAGGCCTCAAGTGCACCTCCCAATATGCATGAGGCTGCCGACTAGCAGTGAGGGTCTAAAGGCGGTACAGTGGGGAGACTATACCGTCATATTAGAGTAAAACATCAAAAATAAATAGATATCATCCAATTAAGTAATAAATAGTGTGGAAGAAAAAAATAACCAAAATAGAGTATGTTGTAATAATAAAGGAAATATTATAAAATCCCTAATAGTTATGTCATACATATAATACTGGCCACCCACTAAGTCAACCATACATACAGAACTACATGAAGAAGCTCAAATAAATGTAAATACTCAACTACTAACTCTGATATAGACCATATACCCGACCACTAAGACACTTATGAGCTACTCCAATCTGATAATAAGAAACCACGTAAGTGGCTCCACTAGATAATGAAACTATGGGCCTCATCCCTATCCATCATGATTTTTTACTCAACCTGAAAAGAAGACACAATGTCTTTACGCACACCAAGGTACATGTAAAGGGGTGAGAAATAATCTCATTATTCCACCCCAATGATGAACCAGTAAAAATGTTATCATAAGTACATGCTCATGAAATATGATCATCCTTGCTGAGACAGAACTAAAATAATAAATCAATCAAATAATGTGAAACCACAGTCGATCCCTGGGTCCATAATCTTGCTCAATTGGGAAATTTTATATCATGTATATTTATTTTTATATGTATATATATTTATATATTCGTATAAATATATATATATATATACATAAATATGAGTATAGATGAGTAACGAGAAAAATAAAAAAACAACACCAGTTGATCTTTCTATCCATAATCCTAATTTCCCATATATCCTATGAAAAGGGTATTTATTTGGATGTTATACCACTAAAGTAATTCATAATTAAGTCATTTTAGGGATGAGTAATCCCAAACAACAATACCTTCTTTTTCAATAACTTTATATGTATCTAATCAAGATACATCACCATAGGGGGATACATGTCCTAGTCATGGGTACAATCATTCTCACCTCCAATCAATATAATGAAGGATACATATACCAATGGTAATTCCTATAAATGGTCACTAATTTTGACACCATTCTACTCATTCTATGTAAATCAAGTCTGACCTTTGATACCTCAGTCTCGGTCCATAGGTGGTCATGACATTGTGAATTAGATAATCTCTAAGGGTTTGACACTTAGGTTATGTATATAAGGAGAGATAATCAGTGAGACGGCATGCCCACCCCTTGATATTTCTGATGTGGAACTTCATGACCCTCATAAATCATGGGTGTGATATATCAATATATACCACCCTAATAAAGTAAGACTCATAAGCCTATTCCCAAGAATAAAGTCTGGGCATGCTTATATTATAATCATGCTGAGGTGAGAATAATCTTCCTCATCACATGTTAATTAGAAAAGAGTGTGATCATCCTAATCATATAATAATTAAAGGAGATAGGAATCATCCTCCTCAGCATCACCAGGGATTTGAAAAACATCCAAACATATATGGCTCAAAATCTCGATCCCAGGAAGTACCTATTGACATCACAATAAAATAATAACAATCAATGGATTGGAATCCATATCCCAAGAAGCGCATCTAGGAATCCCCAATAATAATAAAAATAATGACATATATCATTATCCAGATCCCAGTAAATACTTATGGGTATTACAAAAACAAATAATATGGATCCTATGAAGTAACTCTTAGAATACCAAATAAAAAGAAGACACATTGTTTCTGGACCATCAACTGCCAAACAAGAATCACCTCCAGTAATCATCACTATATAAACAGTAAATAAGTGAATGTATAAGTAAAAGTTTTAAGGTGGCCAAATGGATAAACCCACCACTTCATTAATAGACTCAGAGGCTTATAATCATAGAACGGGTTCTAAGGTGACACTTTCTACCATATCTACCCACACCTGTTGTACTGTCTTTGGGTCAGTCAATCAATGGGGCACCCACTGGGCCCCTCATGTCATAACACAAGAGAGACATACTACTTGGGATCCTCGAGGTCTATTCATAAGTGAAGGAATCCTATTAGTGATCCTCATTAATTAAGGTCAAGTGAGGAATCCTACTTGGTATCCTTGAATTATAAGTAAATAGATTCATCCTACATAGGATAATAGAAATTTTATATAATAAGGGGTTTCATATAGGGAAGCCTCAGAAACATAGTACAAAATAAGAGGCATCCTACATGGGATCTTAAAAATAGTAAGTAGGTAGAGGAATTCCTATATGGGATTCCCTAATTCATTATGTAACAGAAGAAATCACATAGTGGACCCTCAGTGCAGTAAGGAGGTAGAGGCATCCTACATGATATCCTCTTGGTCAAAACACAAGGTGAGGCATCCTATAAGGGATCCTCAGAAACAGCATACCTCACAACCTCCTAATCTAGAAGGACACATCTTAAAAGGTATAATTACTCAAGGAAATAGCTATGAAAGAATCATTTATGAGAGATATCTAATGGCGCATCTCAAATCAAATGGTCTCACTCTTAAAAGATGACTAAATTTGATTACCATAGGAGGAACCTCTCTTTTTAATAAAAAGAATAAAACACATTCTAAGAGTCATCAAACCACCTCAAGGGTTTCACCAATGTGGTATATGAGAAAGGATACTCTAAATGGATTACTCATGTGTCTAATTATGAGTCCTAGGCATAAAATTACAAAAAAACCTCAAAAGAGTTGCATGAGGGAAATACATGGCTTGTATACCTAGTACACCCCCATGTTCTCCCAATGCCCCACCTGGGTGCCTACCTTATCCAGACAAGGAATGTAAAATCCCATGTACATGGCATGTAAGATAGGTACACAAAATATACCCTACCTAGGGTACCTTCCCATGTACATCACATAGCCTAATCATGTATACTATCTATTTGTGTACCTCTATATAGTGTGTGAACCACATAGGTTCTGGATGTGTACTCTATATGACCATGTGTCCCTACAAGGGTTGTATGAATGGGTACTTGGCTACACAATTGATTCTGAATACACAAAGTGTATACCCCATACACAGATTATAGTCAGAAAATATTATCTTCCTCAAACTAGAATAACCTTCTGTGTGTGTTCCTGAATTGAACGTTATGTGATCAGGATTCCCGAATAAGAAACCCCTCAAGATGCGTAAAATGCTCCTTTTCATTCAAAAGAAACAGATCAACCCTAAATGGTTCCTAAGTATGAAGAATAGGGGACTAATACATGAAAATGGAAAACCTATGGGTACTTATAGAAAAACATAAAAATGGACTACCTTTTGATAGAATCCACTGAATATTCTCCCATTTCCACGATCCGTGGATACTGTATGACGATTTAATGCCTCATGGGCTCTGTGTCGGTACCTCACTTATTCCCCTATCTATCTTCCCCTCACTATCTCTTTTATCCCTTGGTTATTCAAAAAAGGAATCTCACGAGGGGTGTGCCTGAGAAGCTAGGGGATAAATAAGAAACGAAAAATGAAAAGGAAAAGGAAGAAAAACTAAATGGGGCTTGACCCATCCCGGATGCCCAACATGAGTTTATGACCAACCTAGGAAAAAATCCTCATTCTGGGCTCAAGGGTGGAGAAAAAATCCCAATCCTATTCTTCATTCAAAATATATAGATGAATGAACCTACATGAATAAATTAATAATTAATTAAATAATTGCTAATTATTAATTATTCAACCTAAATATGAACAATTTGAAATTCCGCCAAACTCCTATCCTGGGTTAAAAGGCTCTATTTTGGTACCATGGAGTGGTTGAAAAATTTATATGAGATCATATTCTAGGGTAAAAATACCATTTTACCCCTTATAATCATTTAAAATAAAAAAAATAGAAATTCTACTCAAAATTCGAGTATGAAAAAACATGGATCCTTACAACCTAAAACAAAATTATATCAATATGTCAACCCCTATGCCTAGTAAAACTCACAATACACATTCCCTAACCTATACCAACAACCATGACACTTTTAAACTGATCCCCAAAATAAAACACATTATTACACCCACTGGTCATAACATTATCTACTTCCTGGAGCTGAAATTATTTTAATGTTCACCCAACCCTATGCTAAGAATCACCCGAGAACCCAAAGAACCTATAATTCCTATAATCAAATCCCAAAACACCTCATGAATATGTTACAATAATCATATTCTAAATTTGAATAAAACTTTTCGAAACATCCCCTTCCTTAGGACCGAAAATTCAAATTTACATTGATTTTACAAACTCATAACATTGAGGTAGTTAAAAATAATATATTTTATGATTTTTTAATGGAGTACTAAAAACATAAAAAGATAATATCTCATATGACATTTTTCATCAAATGTAATTATTATTTTGAACCACAATCCAAATAGATGATTAAAATATGAAAAAAATTCACATTTCAGAACTTAGATTATGTATTTTATTTCAAATTAATTGATAATAATTTCATATTAATCTTATAATTTTGTTTTGTATTAGCCAAAAATATTCATATCTTTCCATACAATCCTTATTTCATTGTAAACATGATTTTTATAACATTACATGTAATATTATTTTCATATAACAGATAATCGAATAAAAATAACACAAGTCCATAAAACATTTACCAAAATGATGAATCAATTCCTCTACTATTTAAGAAATAACCCCTGATTACTCCAAAGATATTAACTCCAAGAGTCCTCCATCAACCCTTCCACATTTTGGATTATATTATATATTCACAACAATTATATAATATAAAGTACCTTTTAAATACCCTTTAAAATGGAATAATTAATTTCTATAAAATTATTATTGTAACACCCGAGACTTTTATGTTATATAAATCATCAAAGGAATCTTTTTCTACACAACACTTGCTTGGCTTGCTTTACACGCAATCGCGACCTTCCTCGATAGCTTGCGTCGTACGCAATACCGAGTTTCACTAAACAACAATATGCTATTAAAACTAGCCGTTATGAATAGTAATAACCACTTTTTGAAATTTTATAAATTTTATTTTTCAAAATGGACTTCATTTTTGGACTCAGAATATCGAAATTAGCCTAGGGTGAAATTTTGGTATTTTTCTGAAAACTTTCAATTTTTGATGAATAGTGAAACCACTAAGTGGTAGGTTAAAAACTGAATTTTGCATAAAACTTAATTTTACCGCTTCTGTGAATGGAATTTCAAAAATCCGACAGACACGGTTGATATCAGTAAGTAAAATGTGGTTCAATGAGAAAAAAATATTTTTTTGGTGAATAGTAACTTTTTACTATTTTTACCGCGGTTAATAGTAAATAGGGTAACTAAGGGTAAATATGATATTAATATTACCCTAACACATGTCCTAATTCTATTGGATAAGTGTCATTCGACCAAAAACAACCTTATGAATAAAATATGACCATTTAGGCCCACTTGGATTAGATTATGGCATTTATTATTAATTTATTTAAAGAAGGGTTAAAATAGTTAAAATTAAAGTTTAATAAGTAAATGATTTTTAATATGGGGTTATACATAAGATATATTCGATTGTAAATATTCATTAGAAAGCTAAAAAGATTTCATACATGATGGTATTTTATTTTTAATTTTTAGACATCAAATAATTTAATTTATTTATGACACAAAGATGATGCAGTAATTATCTTATTAATGAAATATTGACATAATTGATAATATAAATACCAAAATAAATGTAATTTAAGACTTTTTATGAATTACACTAATTTTATAGGTTACTATGATATATTAGTGTTGATTTAATCAACTTGGTTCGAACATATAATTCTGTTATGACTTTCACAAAAATCATATATCAAATAGTTTCAAAATTGACAAAAAATAGTTTTTAAATCAAATATTATATTATTAATTGTTATTTTATTCCTAAAAATCTAAGGTTCGGCCAAATGACTTAGATTAGGATATATATATTAATAATAAACAATTTGGGGTTCGTTTGGCATGTTATAGTAAGTGTATTAACCATATAGTGAAAGAAAACAAAAAGACATGGTAAAAGTTAAATTATTTAACTTATAGTTAAATCTAATTGATAAGGTTAAAATAATACCCTAAACTTGTCTAAATCCTATTGGTTGATAGTATTTCGACCCTTCCCCACTTTATCTTCGAAATAAGACCCTTTGGAACCATTATAAACCGATTTTGACTTTAATATAAAATAATATTTTGAGATATTCCTAAGGTGCCCCTCTCCTCCCTTATAAAAGGGCACCTCCTCCCCCTCCTCCTCACACCAATTTGAGCACTCAAGCTCGGCCAACCCCTGCCATTTTCTCCTCTCCACTTCCCTAGAATAATCCTAGAGTTCCTGGTCTTCTTAAAAGACCAATCTTAGTTCCCTAAGTGGAGGATTCAAAGAAGCGTTCCAAAGAAGAGGTAATATCAATTACCGATCTTTTCAATTTCTTTCTTCTTCAACTTCTTCTTCTTTAGTTGTTTCATGATAAAGTAATAATATCAGTATTACTTACATACTGATATGTTATTATAAATATGAAACAACCCTAATTCACCTTCTATCCATCCTACGGAAAAATGAAATCACCGCGCGTGCGTACGTACGGAATACCGTCTCCACGCCGTGCTGTAATCTATTTTCCACCATCACTTTACAAGGATGGGTATAATGGTGTAATGAGTAACTATTTATGATTATTATAAAGTAATATTGATACTGAAATAATATATATATATACTCCAATACAATTCCATGATCATAGGAACGATATCATCACTCGTGCGTACGTACGGAATACCGTCTCCACGATGTGAAGCGACTCGTTCTACATGATCATCATTACATAGTAATTATATAAATGAATTGAATGAATAAATATGATATATGTTACACTAATACCATTCTGGATATAAGGTATCTATAAACTTAAAAGAAGAATAAGAATGTATTCGGCAAAACACGCATAAGAACAAAAGGCAATAAAGACCCGAGTAACAGGTAACAATGAAATATTACTAACAAGAAGCTAAGAATATGACCATATATCATATCATATCAATATGTATGATTCTGGAATAAGTCAATAACATTATTTAAACCATTATACAGGAGCTTCGGACACGTACAAAGCAAATCGGACCTAAGGTAAGGGAAAATACCACAATCTCATTTTTATCCGAGATTGTTTATTCGTAAGTATTTACTGGGGTGTATTTTATCATCCACATCCATGTTCCCTCAATATGTAATATTGTTTCCATCCACTTACAATAGTTTAAATCCAATTTTACCCTTCGGTGAGTTTTTAGTAAAGAATATGAAAGGAATCTTTTGTCGTTTTTTTTTCGTACGAGCTACTTTTTGACTTTTCCGACAAAAGTACGAAGAATGTTTTTTTTAACTTATATGGCATGAATGGATTTTTAAAACATTATTTCCAAGAAGCTTCCTTTACAAGTTTTCAAGTTTATTTTTAATCAACTTCTTTTATTTTAATGTTATATGACATGTTATGAAAGGAAAAATTTTTTTGAAGAAGAAAGGATATTTTCCTCAAGAATGGAGTTCAAGTGTTTTATCAAAATTATTTTCCATCTAAGATAATAAAGGGTTCTGTTTTTATCCCTATTATTACATTGATTTGATCATGTTGTGATGGAATTATTTTTATGAATTCCTTTATCTTATATGAATTGATTTATGATGTCATGATGTTTCAAGAATCCCATTTTTGTTACATGTGTTATGCGATGATGTATGTTTTATGATTATGTGGCACACATAAGAAAGGATTCATTATAAGATGGGTGGTACCTATATCTCCCTCCAATGCATTGGGTAAAGATTTTATATCTCATGAGATAGACATGGCTGGAACGGAAGGTTATTTCGGTTCAGTGAAACAGGACTGAAACGAGGGTTACTCGGTTCAGAAAGGGACTTTGTCCACTAAGATAGTCTTGGAAATGAGTCATGACTAACAAGAAATGATTTTCCATGATTATGTGTGCATGCCACAAAGTTTCAAGTTTTAGGTTATGATTATGGGGATCTCATTTTCACTTCTATGATTTATTCCATGTTAAGATATTATGATCTCTTTTGCAGGTTTTGATTTTCAAAAAGATATGATATGATTTTTATTTCCTTTATTTGCCATTGCTGAGCATTTGAGCTCACCCTTTTATGTTTTCTTTTCCCCAGGTCAGGAAGATGGATATTAAGTAGAATATGCTAAAAGGGACCCTAGATATGATGAAATAAATGGGAGACACTGTAGAAGATCTATGAACCAGTTGTTTATGATTCCCTGTTTCTAAAGACACTATACCTATACGGTCCTTTGTGGTTTTGTCATATGTTGTAATAAGTGTGCTTCAATTTTGAAGTATTAACAATGTATGTAAAGTATGGGTCGTTATAGTTGGTATCAGAGGAAAGGTATAGTCAACCTTTGGAAACTAGGATGTGAAAGCCTTAGTAAGAACCCTAAGGATAAGTCTAAGCATAGAACACAATCTTAGTGTTTTAGAAATGTCCTTGAATAACCTAGGATAAGACCTTAAGAATGATAATTTTATTCTTGAATTATGTGGTTTTCCTATTATAATTAGTGTTGCTCACACTATTCTTCTTGGTTTTAGTCAATGGCTGGAACCCGAAGGAACCGTGTTAATGCGGAATGCGATGGGAAATGTAATGATTGTCCCCCTGAGCAACCAAACGATATGGGAGATGGAATGCAAAATCTTATAGCCATGCTCACACAACATTCTCAAGCTATGAATCATGCAGGACTTCCAAACGAGCAAAGGAAGGAGCAACATTCTGTTGAATCCTTCATGAGGCAGCGTCCACCTTCTTTCAGTGGGTCTACTGATCCATTAGTTGCTGAACAATGGATTAGTACTACTGAAAAGATATTTTCAGTTCTTCAATGTTCTGAACATGATAAAGTCATCCTAGCAGTGTATCGTTTGGAAGGAGATGCTGATCAATGGTGGAATCTTATTAAGAATACGAGGCAAAGGGATGAAATTGAGTCTATGGAATGGGACGAGTTCAAGAACTTATTTTTCAATAAGTACTTCCCTCGTATTCTCCGAACAAAGATGGAGAAAGAGTTCCTTGAACTGAAGCAAAGGGATGATGAATCTGTTAGTACCTATGAAGCAAATTTTACAAGACTTGCAAGGTACGCTTCTGGTATTATTATCCAACCTGAGAGTAAGATCGATCGATTCTTTAGTGGCTTAAAACCAAGTCTTCGAAGGGCGTTAGCTATAAGAGACTTCAATAGCTACGAGGAAATCGTTCGATGTGCTCTCAAAGTCGAGATGGAGATTGGAGTAACCCATCAGTCGCATGGGTTTGATAAGAAGAGGAAGATGGAATTCAAAGGAAACTATAAAGAGCACACTGAAAAGAAGATGAACTTTCCCTTATGCTCAAAGTGTGGAAAGAAACATGGAGGGAGTTGTCTTAAAGGGACAAGTAAATGTTTTAAATGTGGAAAAGAAGGTCATCGGGCATTTGAATGCCGTGATAATGGGAAGAAGATGTCTAATGACGCAAACAAAGGAAGGGATACATAGAATGAACCTACTACACTTCAATGTTTCAAGTGCAAGGAGATGGGGCATTATTCCAATCAATGCCCAAATCCAAGGGTTGATGACGATGGTCGACGTCAACAAAATCTTAAGGCTAAAGACAAAGGAAAGTCACATGCAATTTCTATCAGCGATGTGGAGTACGATAACGAAGTGGTGAAAGGTACACTTACCATCCACTCTAAAGTAGCAAATGTTTTATTTGATTCTGGATCCACCCACTCTTTTATTTCTAAAGAATTTTCTAAGGGTATCACCGTATTACCTCAACAATTAGATGTTGAGTTAGCTGTGAAAACACCTAATGGCACAACAGTCGCATCAGAAGTTTATAATTCTTCTCCGATCGAAGTTTGTGGGAAAGTGCTTCCTGCAAATCTTGTGATCCTTCCTTTAGTGTAATTTGATGTGATTCTTGGCATGGATTGGCTTTCTCTACATGGATCTCATATCAATTGCCAAAGAAGGGAAGTCACATTTCATATTCCAGATCAATCTACGATCGTCTATCAATGCAAGGATGAACATAACCTTCCAGTGGAAATTTCTTCCATCTTATGGGTATTGATTCCACTAAATGAAGGTTATTTATCTCAAATGGTTGGTGAGAAACTCACGATTAAGAATATGCCCATTGTACGGGAGTTTGATGATGTCTTTCCGGAGGAATTACCAGGTCTTCCACCAAATCGTGAAGTTGAGTTTTCAATAGAACTCGTACCGGGTGCTTTGCCTATTTCAAAGACACCTTATAGAATGGCCCCAATTGAGTTGCAGGAATTGAAGAAGCAACTCCAAGAGAATCTTGATAAGGGATTCATACGCCCTAGTGCGTCACCTTGGGGAGCACCTGTTCTATTTGTTAAGAAGAAAGATGGATCAATGAGACTCTGCATTGATTATCGAGAACTTAACAAGATCACTATCAAGAACAAATATCCTCTCCCACGCATTGATGACTTATTTGAACAACTACGCGGAGCTCAATACTTTTACAAGATTGATCTTCGTTCAGGGTATCATCAATTAAGGGTCAAAAGGGAGGATATACCAAAGACGGTTTTCCGTACAAGGTATGGACACTATGAATTTATAGTGATGCCATTTGGTCTTACTAATGCCCCTGCTATCTTCATGGATCTAATGAATAGAGTCTTTAGAGACTATATTGATCAATTTGTGGTAGTCTTTATAAACGATATTCTTGTCTATTCAAAGAGCAAGGAAGAGCATGAAGATCACTTGAGAATTATATTGAAGACCCTGAGAAAGGAGAAGCTTTATGCCAAATTTACCAAGTGTGAATTTTGGCTTCAAAAAGTTGCATTTTTGGGTCACATAATCTCAAAAGAGGGGATATCTGTGGATCCAGCAAAAACAGAGTTTATCGAAAGATGGTCGAGACCAACAATAGTAACTGAGATCCGAAGTTTTCTTGGTTTGGCTGGATATTATCGACGTTTTGTAAAAGATTTTTCACGATTATCTAATCCACTCACCAGGTTGACTTGGAAAGGAGTTAAGTTTGTCTGGACAGAGGAATGTGAAGAGAATTTCAAGGAGTTGAAAAGAAGGTTATCTAGTGCATCTGTGCTCACACTGCCTTGTAGTGGAGAAAGGTTTGTGATCTACAGTGATGCATCCAAGAATGGATTGGGGTGTGTTCTTATGCAAAATAATATGGTGATAGCTTATGCCTCACGACAGTTGAAAATCCATGAGCAAAATTACCCAACACATGATTTGGAGTTGGCTGCGGTAATCTTTGCATTAAAGATTTGGAGGCATTACCTTTATGGTGAAAGGTGTGATATTTATACTGATCATAAACGTTTAAAGTATATTTTCACACAAAAGGAGTTGAATATGCGTCAAAGAAGATGGTTGGAGCTGATTAAGGATTATGACTGCTCAATCCATTACCACCCTGGAAAAGCAAACAAGGTGGCAGATGCATTAAGTCGACAAGACCATGCTAGTTTATCCATGATGAGGATCACAAAGGATCCAATATTTATGGATTTACAAAGGATGGATCTTGGAATTATAATGGAAGGGGAAAAATCTTATCTTTCTCAAATGAATGTTCAACCATCTATACATGTGAAGATTAAAGAGGCACAGAAAGAAGATGTTGAGTTACAAAAGAAGGTGAGAAATGTTCCTGAATTCAACCTTGATTGTGATGGGATAATAAAGTTCAGGAATCGGGTTTGTGTTCCTTCCATCCCTGAATTAAAGAAGGAGCTGCTGGATGAGGCTCATAGTTCTTCATTCTCTATTCATCCTGGAAGCACGAAGATGTATAGGGACCTGAAAGAGTACTTCTGGTGGGATGGCATGAAAAGAGATGTTGCTGAATATGTCTCTCGATGCTTGGTTTGTCAACAAGTTAAAGCTGAGAGACAAAAGTCTAAGGGGATGTTACAACCATTACCCATACCCGAATGGAAATGGGAAAACATCACTATGGACTTTGTCACAGGACTTCCTAAAACATCCAAAGGCAATAATGCTATCTGGGTCATAGTTGATCGTCTTACAAAGTTTGCACACTTCATTCCTATTAGAGAGGATTTCTCTCTAGATCAGCTTGCCAGGATATATGTAAAGGAAGTGGTAAGATTTCATGGAGTACCACTTTCTATTATATCTGATCAGGATCCGAGATTTACCTCGAAGTTCTGGCGAAGTCTTCAGCATACTCTGGATACAGAGTTGAGTTTCAGCACTGCTTATCATCCCCAGATAGACGGTCAGTCTGAGAGAACAATTCAAACCCTAGAAGATATGTTGAGAGCTTGCTCTATGGATTTCAAAGGAGGTTGGGATCAACACCTACCTTTGGTGGAATTTTCTTATAATAATAGCTTTCACTCCAGTATTCAGATGGCTTCTTATGAAGCTCTCTATGGAAAGAAATGCAGGACTCCAACTTGTTGGGATGAAGTTGGGGAAAGAAAGCTATTAGGACCTGATCTCGTTGATGAAATGGCAGAAAAGGTCAGATCTATTCAACAACACATAAGAGCAGCTCAGAGTCGACAGAAAAGTTATGCCGACAACCGAAGAAAAGACCTAGAGTTTGAAGTGGGTGATAAAGTGTTCTTACGAATATCTCCCTGGAAGAGGGTTATGAGATTTGGAAAGAAGGGGAAGTTGAGCCCTAGATATATCGGTCCTTTCGAAATACTGGATCGTGTTGGGAAGGTAGCTTACCGATTGGCGCTTCCACCGAATCTCTCTCAAGTTCACGATGTGTTCCATGTATCTCTCCTGAGAAAGTACATACCAGATCCTTCACATGTACCCAGCTCAGAAGTTGTACCGCTGGAGAAAGATCTTTCTTATGAAGAACAGCCGATATAGATTCTGGATCTTAGCGAAAAAGTCCTGCGAAACAAGACCACTCGATTGGTGAAAGTTTTATGGAGGAACCACCAACTTGAAGAAGCTACATGGGAGCTTGAGGATATGATGAGGGAGAAGTATCCTCATCTGTTTGTTACAAAGTGACGAATTTCGAGGGCGAAATTCTTTTTAAGGGGGGTAGAATGTAACACCCGAGACTTTTATGTTATATAAATCATCAAAGGAATCTTTTTCTACACAAAACTTTCTTGGCTTGCTTTACACGCAATCGTGACCTTCCTCAATAGCTTGCGTCGTACGCAATACCGAGTTTCACTAAACAACAATATGCTATTAAAACTAGCCGTTATGAATAGTAATAACCACTTTTTGAAATTTTATAAATTTTATAAATTTTATTTTTCAAAATGGACTTCATTTTTGGACTCAGAATATCGAAATTAGCCTAGGGTGAAATTTTGGTATTTTTCTGAAAACTTTCAATTTTTGATGAATAGTGAAACCACTAAGTGGTAGGTTAAAAACTGAATTTTGCATAAAACTTAATTTTACCGCTTCTGTGAATGGAATTTCAAAAATTCGACAGACACGGTTGATATCAGTAAGTAAAATGTGGTTCAATGAGATAAAAATATTTTTTTGGTGAATAGTAACTTTTTACTATTTTTACCGCGGTTAATAATAAATAGAGTAACTAAGGGTAAATATGATATTAATATTACCCTAACACATGTCCTAATTCTATTGGATAAGTGTAATTCGACCAAAAACAACCTTATGAATAAAATATGACCATTTAGGCCCACTTGGATTAGATTAGGACATTTATTATTAATTTATTTAAAGAAGGGCTAAAATAGTTAAAATTAAAGTTTAATAAGTAAATAATTTTTAATATGGGGTTATACATAAGATAAATTCGATTGTAAATATTCATTAGAAAGCTAAAAATATTTCCTATATGATGGTATTTTATTTGTAATTTTTAGACATCAAATAATTTAATTTATTTATGACACAAAGATGATGCAGTAATTATCTTATTAATGAAATATTGACATAATTGATAATATAAATACAAAAATAAATGTAATTTAAGACTTTTTATGCATTCCACTAATTTTCTAGGTTACTATGATATATTAGTGTTGATTTAATCAACTTGGTTCGAACATATAATTCTGTTATGACTTTCACAAAAATCATATATCAAATAGTGTCAAAATTGACACAAAATAGTTTTTAAATCAAATATTATATTATTAATTGTTATTTTATTCCTAAAAATCTAAGGTTCGGCCAAATGACTTAGATAAGGATATATATATATTAATAATAAACAATTTGGGGTTCGTTTGGCATGTTATAGTAAGTGTATTAACCATATAGTGAAAGAAAACAAAAAGACATGGTAAAAGTTAAATTATTTAACTTAGAGTTAAATCTAATTGATAAGGTTAAAATAATACCCTAAACTTGTCTAAATCCTATTGGTTGATAGGATTTCGACCCTTCCCCACTTTATCTTCGAAATAAGACCCTTTGGAACCATTATAAACCGATTTTAACTTTAATATAAAATAATATTTTGAGATATTCCTAAGGTGCCCCTCTCCTCCCTTATAAAAGGGCACCTCCTCCTCCTCCTCCTCACACCAATTTGAGCACTCAAGCTCGGCCAACCCCTTCCATTTTCTCCTCTCCACTTCCCTAGAATAATCCTAGAGGTCCTGGTCTTCTTCAAAGACCAATCTTAGTTCCTTAAGTGGAGGATTCAAAGAAGCGTTCCAAACAAGAGGTAATATCAATTACCGATCTTTTCAATTTCTTTATTCTTCAACTTATTCTTCTTTAGTTGTTTCATGATAAAGTAATAATATCAGTATTACTTACTCACAGATATGTTATTATAAATATGAAACAAACCTAATTCACCTTCTATCCATCCTACGTAAAAATGAAATCACCGCGCGTGCGTACGTACGGAATACCGTCTCCACGCCGTGGTGTAATCTATTTTCCACCATCACTTTACAAGGATGGGTATAATGGTGTAATGAGTAACTATTTATGATTATTATAAAGTAATATTGATACTGAAATAATATATATATATACTCCAATACAATTCCATGATCATAGGAACGATATCATCACTCGTGCGTACGTACGGAATACCGTCTCCACGATGTGAAGCGACTCGTTCTACATGATCATCATTACATAGTAATTATATAAATGAATTGAATGAATAAATATGATATATGTTACACTAATACCATTCTGGATATAAGGTATCTATAACCTTAAAAGAAGAATAAGAATGTATTCGGCAAAACACGCATAAGAACAAAAGGCAATAAAGACCCGAGTAACAGGTAACAATGAAATATTACTAACAAGAAGCTAAGAATATGACCATATATGATATCATATCAATATGTATGATTCTGGAATAAGTCAATAACATTATTTCAACCATTATACAGGAGCTTCGGACACGTACAAAGCAAATCGGACCTAAGGTAAGGGAAAATACCACAATCTCATTTTTATCCGAGATTGTTTATTCGTAAGTATTTACTGGGGTGTATTTTATCATCCAAATCCATGTTCCCTTAATATGTAATATTGTTTACATCCACTTACAATAGTTTAAATCCAATTTTACCCTTCGGTGAGTTTTTAGTAAAGAATATGAAAGGAATCTTTTGTCGTTTTTTTTTTCGTACGAGGTACTTTTTGACTTTTCCGACAAAAGTACGAAGAATGTTTTTTTAACTTATACGGCATGAATGGATTTTTAAAACATTATTTCCAAGAAGCTTCCTTTACAAGTTTTCAAGTTTATTTTTAATCAACTTATTTTATTTTAATGTTATATGACATGTTATGAAAGGAAAAATGTTTTTGAAGAAGAAAGGATATTTTCCTCAAGAATGGAGTTCAAGTGTTTTATCAAAATTATTTTCCATCTACGATAATAAAGGGTTCTGTTTTTATCCCTATTATTACATTGATTTGATCATGTTGTGATGGAATTATTTTTATGAATTCCTTTATCTTATATGAATTGATTTATGATGTCATGATGTTTCAAGAATCCCATTTTTGTTACATGTGTTATGCGATGATGTATGTTTTATGATTATGTGGCACACATAAGAAAGGATTCATTATAAGATGGGTGGGACCTATATCTCCCTCCAATTCATTGGGTAAATATTTTATATCTCATGAGATAGACATGGCTGGAACGGAAGGTTATTTCTGTTCAGTGAAACAGGACTGAAACGAGGGTTACTCGGTTCAGAAAGGGACTTTGTCCACTAAGATAGTCTTGGCAATGAGTCATGACTAACAAGAAATGATTTTCCATGATTATGTGTGCATGCCACAAAGTTTCAAGTTTTATGTTATGATTATGGGGATCTCATTTTCACTTCTATGATTTATTCCATGTTAAGATATTATGATCTCTTTTGCAGGTTTTGATTTTCAAAAAGATATGATATGATTTTTATTTCCTTTATTTGCCCTTGCTGAGCATTTGAGCTCACCCTTTTATGTTTTCTTTTCCCCAGGTCAGGAAGATGGATATTAAGTATAATATGCTAAAAGGGACCCTAGATATGATGAAATAAATGGGAGACACTGTAGAAGATTTATGAACCAGTTTTTTATGTTTCCCAGTTTCTAAAGACACTATACCTATACGGTCCTTTGTGGTTTTGTCATATGTTGTAATAAGTGTGCTTCAATTTTGAAGTATTAACAATGTGTGTAAAGTATGGGTCGTTATAATTATCATACATGGACTCTAAGTGGTATTATTAACATTATTTCAAGTATTTAAAGGAGTTATATATACAATGTCTAATATTTATACAATGGAAATATTTTCCTTCATGAAACACCCATTAGGTTTCAATGGCCCAGATTACTTTTGAACATACTAATAGATTTTCGGTTTTCATTGAAATTTCCCATTTTTCATCTTTATCATCATCATAACACCTTATATTATACCTGTCATGTCCTAGTCATCAACCCTCAAAATATTGAGGATATTGAGTAAATATTTTTCAAACAAATTAATATTATAATACATAATAAATTATGTAATCCTTTCAAAAAATGATTATAGAAAGAAATAAATAACCAAATCTAGCATGAGAGGAGACACCATCCTATATAATTAATTTATTAACCCAATCATATTGAGAAAATGTATAGATATTTAATTTCATTTATTCATATATAATATAATTAATACCATTAAAAAATGTATATGTCATGAATTTTATACTCCTAATAAACCCTATTAAGGTAATCTATCATTTTAAAAGTATCCATGTTTTCTTGTTTCTTCTATAAATTTGATATTATTGGAACCAAAATTATTATATAAACAAAAAAATACTAATTTTTATGGTTCTTGTAATTATATAGATCTAATTATTTAACTACGTAATCAATTAGTTATTTAATAGAGTGTTTCTCTATTATATAAATTTATTTTCTTGCCTAAAAATGGTTCTCAATCTCCTATACCCATCCAAGAAGTTTATTCTAATAATTTTATTATTTTATAACCTTTCTATTAAATTTATGTTTGATTATAATTCTATTTTATCTATAATGTATGCTTCTACCAAATTTATATCATATTTTATATGTACTAACTTTTATTAAAAATTCGCAACCGAAAAAAATAAACCATTACATTCATTATATTTATTTGTGGTCCAAGATCCATATGTCACTAAAATTTGAGTTTATTTGGAATTTTTATCAATATATTGTTATTTAGGTATGAAATCATTTCAATTAGATCATATATAAATATTTTATAATTGACAAAAAATGCCTTTCCCTAATCCATCTCATGTATTATCCCAAATCATTCCGTTTTTAACATAATCTTATTTGGGTCACTTAGTTAAGTGTAGAATGACGTTTATTTTAGACACCATAATCTAATCCTATTAATGTTTCCCATATTCTTATTATCTTATACAATATAATACATGGTCATCTAACTTTGGCATGACCTATGCAAATATATGGATAAGATATTAACTAGTTCTCACCTTGGAAGGAAATTATGATTTAATATTTTTAAGGGGTCTCAGTTTTATTTCACTATATTACTAATGATTTAGCTTTTTATCTTATAAATTTATTAAAATTAATTTTTTCTGAAAATATTAATGTATAACACTTTATATAACTAATGTTTTGTTTTACTCATCCAAAATAAAATTTAATCATATTTATATGTATCCAAATGAATCTTGGGTATATGGTAAATTAAATTCTTCTATGTAAAGGTTTTGAATAATATGAAACTAAAATCTTACTCAATATGACGTATAGTAAAACAGGTAGCCATCTAATCCCCTTTTAAATAAAATCAAAGTCACCAAGTTAGTGTATCCCAAACCGAATCCCCACTATCCATAGATCAATACTCAATATGGATATAAATTCCAATGAAATTACAATACCTAATATATGTAAACCATAATTAACCATTATTATAAAATTTATAACCCAAAATATTATTCTCTTAGTTCAATTAAATTAAATATTATATTATACGTAACATGTAACCTCATTATATACATGGTGAGAAATTTGTAAGAAGAATTTAAAATAATTTAAACTGAAGTATACAAGAATTCATGATATAGAAATTTTTTCTTAGTGAATAATAAATAAATAAGGGTTAAATAAATAAATGAAAATTTTTAAAATTCATCCATACATTGAATTTTATAAAAATTTTATAAATTAAAATCATTATCAATATAAGAAGATTTTATTTTTATTCCATATCATATATACATAAACACATCACACTTATTTTCCAATATGAACTATTCATATTAAATATTACAAGGTATTTATGAACTCCTTCATAATCAATAATATACATAATTCATTAATAAAGATAAACTTTTTCTATTTCTTATTATATGAATATTTAAAATTAACCATGTAAACACATTAAATTATTATAAATTTCAAAAATATTTAAATATTATTTAAACTAAGATATTATCCACACACAAAAATTGGAGACTGAACTACTGAAGGTTTTTCAGACTTTAATATTAACATTTAATATTAAAAAATTATGTTATAAGAAAATTGAAACACTATGTACTACAGAGAATGGGATCCTAATATATTTAGTCCTCTAGGATGGACTTATTCCATAGAAGTTTCATGGGATATGTAAGAAACATTAACCCATAATGTTTTCTACATTCACATCATGTATAGCATTATCACTATAAGGTTTCATACTATATTTCAAAAGCATTAAGTTTTAATAGTGATGTCAAAAAAGTTATCCTCATAATGTTAAAGTGTTATATTTCTCTATTTTTTGAAAACATTAACCAAGCACATCATAGACATAATTATCTTATAGAACCCTTCATGATTTCATTATGTGAGGACAATATTTTTACACATCATCCATTTTCTTAATTCGATCAACAATATCTCAATAGCGGGACTTAATTTAGTACAAGTGGGAGATGATTAGTATTTGTGAACTAAATCATGTCAAGTGTTGTTGAATTGGGGACATTATATATTATAATATATATATATATATTAACGATAATATTTTATCATTTATTTATGTTTTTTACATAAAACATAAGTTGATATGATAATAAACCCTAGAATATATATATTACCAGGTTATCCTGGATTGATGATCGTCATGTTGTATTGTGATGATATGTTGAAATTATTTTGGGTATGGTGAATTTTATATAGATATAATTGATCACTCATGGTATATAATTAGGTGAACTTGTATTCTTATTGAACCATTTAAATTACACCATGTGGGTTTTCATATATATATATTCCATTGATGTTACTCGAGTGAACATTGTATATGGATCCTTCAACTTGAGGTTGTAAAATAAGTTCCTTACATATTAGGTTTTGTATTTTGATACCTATCTAAATCCATTTGATAATTTTTCTTAATATATGTGTTTAGGTATGATACTTATCAAGTATAGGTATTTGATTAATCAAAGTTGGATGTGTATTCCTATATGAAAGGTTTATGACATAATATCCCTGAATTGATTTTTCACTAAGTGAATGTCCATGAAAAAATAATTACTTATGATGTAATTATCTAAGTTTCATTCAGATCAAGAACAAAAAATATATCAGTAATACAGGGTTGATATTATCAATTTATCATTTTTAACATTGATTTCATGGAAAAAGAAACTTTTCTAATGGACATATTGAGGATTAGATCACACTAAACCCCTTTGTAATTCAGAGAGTTATGAAATGTTTCTAGATACAACTCTTAGTTTATGATTTTGAATGATATTCACAATCATTTAAAAATTTACAAATATAATTTGGGGTCATACATAATATAAGTGTAATTAATGTTTTTGGGATAATGTGATTCATCCATGTATTAAAATGTGTATGTTATCACAAATAAAATTAGGATTTATGTCCAATGAATTCAAAAAATTTAATTAAAATATTTAATTAATTAAATAAGTAATTTGATTTTATAATATAAATAATTATTTATTTATAATATTAATTCATGGGCTTGATTAAAAAAAATCCCAAATTTTATTTGGTCTTGGGCTTGATTTAATGGGCTCTCATGGATCATTACTTAATAGAATCTCATATATATACCTAAATCACCCATTCAAGAACCTACTTTCATATTTTACACCAATTTAAAGTCCCATTAATGCATATCCCTAGGTGAATTATAAAATTAGTTACTTTTTTAGGCTACTTAATGTTTCAAATGACCATATAAGTTTATTTATTTCACCTACAATGATGTTTTACAGATGTGTAAAACTAGAAAACTCTAAATACTACATTTTATTTCCCATAATAAAATATAGACTACACCACCTCCATGTTGAAATTTATAATTGGAGTGTAATTTAGTATTATCTATGGAAGTTAAACTCACAAAACCCCTAAGGATGTGTAATAAAGAGCCTCCTGAATCCATTTTGAGCGTTAAATATCCTCCAAAAGTTTTTAAGCTATTGAAACACTTGTGGAGGTACATTAATGGGAATCTAAAGTGGTTAAAACTTTCCAAAGAGGTGCTTAAATAACCAATTTTTGTAGTACTATGAGATTTTATCATTTGATATATCTTATAATCCCATTATATCAATCCCTAGACCAAATCATTTTTCTAGTTCAAGTTGTCAAACTAAAACCAAGTTTCTACTCATGTGCATGAAATTTGTAGGTAGATAAAGAATATAGAAGTGGTAGGGTTCCATTAAAATAAATATGATATCATTTATGCAGTCCTAAAATCATTATTAGTATCATTTAATTGGTTCATTATTAATTTTAATATGAATAATATTGATTATACGATATATGATCTTCTCAATTGGTTAAGAATAATTTTTATGAGCATAAAAAGGTTGTTCCTAATTATGATGATGAATAAGGAAATAGTAAATTAAAATTCAAAAAAATAATAAGAATATAAAAAATATTAATTTAGTATCTTTACTAAAACCTAAGAAAATAAATATATAAAAGGAAGGATAATTTTTCTTTTATAAACAATATGGGAATTAAAATAGAAATTCTCCTCAGTGCCTGGAGATTCATAGGAAGAACCAGGGTGATTATTTGACTACAATTGGTATTTATGTAATAGAAATAAATTATCTAACTCAAAATCATGGGAATTAAATATTTTATGTGAATCACATATTTATGGTAATGTGTAGTTTTCTAAAGAAGGGGGAAGTTGATTGAGGGAGAGGTGTACCAATAAGTTAGAAATGGGGTTTTTTTATTTATCTATGAGAATATAGAATCAATTTTTTAATATAGTATTTTCATCATCACATAAAGTTATTATCATCTGCCATAAATTAATATAAATTTGATTTTTTATTCTTTATTAAATAAGGTGAGTTTTTTTATTTTAAATAAGGAAAATATTTTGTTCTACTTATATAAAGGCAATGATCTATGGTCATGTTAACATGATTAATGGTTTATAGATAATATATATTGAAATGAGAGGAGAACCCAAAATAATTGGAACTACAAAACTAAGAAAAATTTCCCCAATTTTTTTGTGAAATGAATCGTCTACCACCATTTTGTAATTAGTATAAAACCATTAGTATACAATTTTAATTTCTGATCAAGATTATTCTATTTATAATGACCCATTCTTTTCATATAGATATATTACATCTTAATAGATGAATATTCAATACATATCACAAATACAATGCGAAGGATATAAAAGTTTAATATCTTTGAAGACTACATACACAATATTTTTATTTCATGAATTATCTTCAACATCTCCCATAAAGATCTTCCCATTTATTACACTTCATATACATACACTACTTTAACCTTTATTCATAACCTAGAAAGTGGAAACATAAGAAAAGGTTGAGCTCAGATTATCACTGAAGTTAAGCATGGAAGATATCAACTGATGATCATATGAAATCATAATGTAAGCATAAATTTGTGAGATTATTAATATAACTTACAAAGTTCATACCCAATATATCATAGATCATAAACATGATCTATAACATAAAACATAATAATTTAAAAATACATGAACTATAAGAGTGATAAATCATCATAAATCAATCACAAATTATAAGTTAATGTCATAAATTTTTGGCACCATCATAAGTATAGAAATCATTTTATATTCAAAGCTTAATGTCAAAGACTATAAAATCATAACAGATTTGGAATCAACACCTATTTTCTACTTTATAAAGGATCAAGCATCATCACTAATTTATCATAGTGGATCAATCACATTGGTTTGATTCCTATAGTGGAGCAATCACATCGACTTATTTCCCATTATTATGTCATGAGATACACTGCTAGAAAATTGTGTTATCCCAACACTTGTATACCAACAGTTTGAATAAACCATTGGTATAATTAATTTTTTCCAACGGTTTCTTCAAACCGTTGGGATATTGGGATGAAAACAAGCCTTTCCCAAAAGTTTACTCAACCTGTTGAAAAAATCTATATATATACCAACAATTTTTAAAAACCATTGGTAAATACACTCTTTCCCAATGGTTTTAACAAACAATTTGGAATGTTTCCCCCAAATAGTAGCACATCTAGAATCCCTCCATGTGATTGCATCCATAAACCCAATCGCTCCAGACACTCTCCTAATGCTCTCTCTTCACCCCAAGGTATCTCTCGAATCTCTCTCTGAAATCAATTAGGTAATTCTTTAATTCTAAACCTCTAATCTATAAGTGTAATTTAGTGCATCTATTTTTGTTTTTTATCTATTTTGATTTCTCCTAAATGAGATCTGTGTGGTATGCTTGTTCCTGTATTTATATTTCTCTTGTCATGTTCCCTTTCCACAAGACCCTTCGGCATGATCTGATCATGAGAGTGAGGTTTTATATTATTTAATGTGATGGGGGCCTTGGGAATAATTTCCATCTAGTGGGAATCCTTTCTATTTATACAGTAAGGCATTCTAGTGTGCCATGTGGATAGTGAAAACTCATTTTAGGTGTTGAATAATTGTGGTTCTGTTTTTTTTGGGTTATGTTATCTCAATTATGAGAGGTATTGGTTGTATAATGAATCTAGTTTTATAGGTGATTTCATGTATAGTGTAGTAGAATTATGATTCATCGATTTTATGTATAATGTGATAACTTGTTTTGTTGATTTGTATTATTTATCTTGTTGTCACTATTCATAAATGAAAGATGTTGTCTTAGTGTGGTCTGGTTTTGGTAGACTTTTTGTAGTGACACCTCTTCATAAGAAGATATATGGTGACATCCTTAGTATTTTTATTCATGTAGAGCATGGAATGTGTTTGAAATAGATAATGGTCTGAGTGAACCTTTGGGGTTATATTATTGAGTAAGTTACGTAAGTTGTAAATTGTTATGTGAGTTCCTTGTGGAATATGGGGCATGGTTACATCCTAGAGGGGTGTTATGCTGGGATGTGGATGAGGGTGGATGATGAGATTTTCCATATATCAATTATGTCCTATGTGATTGTGTATAACATTAGGATATTTGTGAGTTATAGGGTATTCCTTGGGTGGTATGGTATGGTCGGATGGGATAAGAAAATTGATGATGATTTTCTTATACAAATTTCACTTAGGAGGGGGTGTGGGCTATCCAGGGAGGGAGGGGAGTTGTCCACCTCTTACTCCCCTTGGAAAACGCCCCTGGACTCTACCCCAGCCCCTGGACACCCCCACCCCTTGGACACCCCCACCCCCTTGGACAGCCCCCCTGTACACCACCCCACCCCCTTGGACAGCCCCCCCCCATATATCCCCCTGGACACCACACCACCCCACACCCTAGATAACCCCCCCCCCCCACCAAATAGCCCCACCCCCTTGGACAACCCCCCACCCCAGACACCACCCCACCCCCTGGACACCCCAACCTCCTGGACACCCCAACCTCTTGGACACCCCACCCCCTTGGAAAACCCCCCTGAATAGCCCTCCCACCCCCTTGGACAGCCCCCCTAGACACCACCCCACCCCCTTGGACAACCCCCACCCCCTAGAGCTAGTTATAAGGATATCCTTCTATTCTCAACCTTTCTCCATTTATTTCACTATCTAGAAATATCACTGTTATTATTACTTAAATATTTTTTCGATTAAACTTCAATCTAATTGAATTTCTTATGACAAAATGACTTATAATAATTCATTTTACAAATTGGATAGAAGTTGGATGTATGAAACCGATCTGGTTTCAAGAAATTTTCAAAACAATTTGCAGAGATTTTCAGATTTTTCATTTCACAATGCGTCAGATAGTGGTCGCATACAATTCCCAGGTTCCAATTGTGTTGGTATACCTTGGTTGAGACATGAAGAAGTCATCTACCACATAACTAAATATGGTTTTCATGAAAACTACTATGTGTGGTATCAGAATGGGTAGAAAATGAAATCTCAAATTGCTGATGATCAAAATGAAAGGACTGGACTAGAGAATTTGTTAGATGAACGGTTTCCATTTATTCTTCATCATGAAAAAGAAAGGATTTTGACTCAAGAAGACTTCTATATGAGGATATATGATGCATCTAATGAAAATGATGATATTGTCAGGGTGAAAAAATTGAATGATGCTACCATGACTCCAGTATATCGACAATGTGATAAAATGAAAAATCTAGAATTTTTTATCTAATTGTTTCATAGGAAAACTAAGTATGGGATTTCTAATATAGAAATCAATTACATTATTACCTTCTTTAAGTATTTATTTCTAGATGAGGCATATATTCATTCAAACCACTATATGGCATGAAAGTTAGATGAGGAACATGGATTTTCAAGAAACAAAATTCATGCTTTCCTGAATGATTGCAGTTTATTCTGGGAGGAAAACACTGAACGAAATGATTGTATAAAATGTGGCACTTCCCGTTGGAAGTCAAAATATGATGGAACACCATCCCACGTGCCATAGAAAGTAATGTGTCACTTTTTATTGATCCTCAGACTCCAAAATCATTTTATGTCTGATGAAATATCAATAAAAATGAGATGGCATGATACTCAGAGAAAGAAGACTATTGATGAGTTGGTTCACTTTGCAGATGGATTTTCATGGCAGAGATTTGATTCTTGATACCCTGATTTTGCAGCTGATGTGTGTAATGTGAGGCTGGGTCTTTTATGATAAGGTTTTAATATGTTTGGTCATGTGCTTACTTCACACAGCACATGGCTAGTTTTTAAACACATTTATAATCTTTCCCCAAGGTTGTGTATGAAAAAACCTTTCACTTTCATGAGTATACTCATATCTGTCCCTTCTTATCCCAGCATTGATATTGATGTATACATGAAAACTTTAATAAAAGAGTTGAAACTTCTCTAGGATGTGGGTGTGCACACATACGATGAATATTCGAAAGACATATTTCAGATGCATGTTGCACTTTTGTGGACGATCAATGATTTTCTGTCTTATGCAATAATGTCTAGATAGATCACGAAGGGAAAACTATCATTTACTGTTTGTATTAAGAATACATGATCCAGAAGAATGAAACATCATTGTAGTTGCAGTTTTATAGGACATCGATGATTCTTAACAATGGACCATCCATATAGAAATAATCGTCGAAGATTTGATAATACCATAGAGACTGATGATCCACCTCACCGTATGTCTGGAATTGATGTGCTTAATGAATTGAAAGATTTCAGTTTCTTTTCTGGGAGAGTCAAATGAAATCTATAAAGAGAAAGAATGTTTCCACTAATACCTATTACAATTGGAGGAAGAGGAGTATCTTTTTGAATTTTCCTTACTGGTCAACCTATTTGTTACGTCATTGCTTATACATAATTCACATTGGAAAGAATATATGTGAAATGTTTCTTTCGATACATCTAAATGTTAAGGTAAAGACAAAAGATGATTTACGGTCTCATCGTGACTTGGTGGATTGGGGAATCATACCAGAATTGAATTCTATGCATATCAGTGAAAATAAATGTCATGTTCCATGTGCTTCCTATGTGATGAAAACTATGAAAAAAACAATTTCTATAATTATTAGAAACTATTAGAGTTCCTGATGGCTATTCAAGCAACATATCTAAATGGGTCAACATAAAATAGTTGAAGTTAAAATCTTTGAAGACTCATGATTATCACGTTCTTATGCATGAGTTGATTCCAATAGAAATCCGTCATCTTTTGTCCAATAATGTAAGGGTGACTATTATTCAGTTGTGCCATTTGTTTAGAGATCTTTGTGCTAAGAAGTTGTCCAAGTCTTTCTTTCAAAAAATGATGACAGATGCCCCATTAATTTTGTGTGAGTTGGAGAAAATATTTCCTCCATCATTTGTCACATGAACGTTGCATCTAACTACCCATATTCCCACTATAATACTTCTCAAAGGACATATTTCTTTTCATTGGCTATATCCAACTAAAATAATTTTGTACACATTAATGTATTATGTCTGAAACAGGAATCATCCCAAAGGTTCTATCATGAACGGTTACTTGGCTCTAGAATGTATGGATTTTTGCTCAATGTTTTTTTCCGATCTTACTACAAGAATGAACATACCAATTATAAATGAAGAATAATAGTATGAGAAAATTGATCCCAGTTTTCCATCACATCCTCAAATAGGAGAAATTCCTGGATTATATACATTGACGATATTAACCCTTGAAGAGTGGGAAATGGCACATCGCATAGTTTTGTTCAACTGTGACTTGTTCGATGACTACATCAGGTAACTAAATTTAATATTTATATCTTACATATATATATATGTTAATCTATTCATATTTTTTATCTAGAGGGAACATAAAACAAAGATAAATAGAAAGCATCATTCATTATCTTTGAGAAGGAGGGAGACTTTGCATAGCAAAGAGTTTTCTTCTTGGTTAAAATTTAAGTTAAATATATTACTGTTTAAAATAATTAAATCAATATTTAATTAAGTTTAATATTCATTTATATTACAGGTATTGATTTTTCCTGCTGACTCTATCTCTAAAGAAATAAGAGCTTTGGATTTTGGTCCTAATACCTTGGTTTGTGACTGTGAATCAATTGTTATCAATGGGTACAAAATTTTTGTCACTGAACGAGCAAAGAACATGAGAACACAACATGATGGGGTTATGGATACTGCCACAAAATATTTTTCTGCCAGTACATCAGATAGTAGACAACAATTTGAAAATTTTGGCTGTTATGGAGTCGTTGAAAAAATAATAATATTGGATTATTACTCTCATAGATGAGTCACGATGATGAAATGCCATTGGTTTGATTTGATGACAAGATAGGTCACATTTATTGATGATTTTGGATTTTGAGTAATTAATATGACTCGCACTCTTGCTACCGAAGAACCATATGTATTGGCAAGAATGGATAAACAAGATTTTTATGTCAAAGACCAACTTAGACCTGAATTTGGTGTCATAGTTTATGTAATTCCAAGACATATTTTTGATGACGGTGATGATGTAATTGACACTATCCTAACTACCATTGGAACCAATACATTTATTTCTTTTGATGAATTTAATAGCTCAATTGTCAGATTTGATTGTGAACCTGAAGTTGTGGTGAAATATATATATAATCATCCATCTATGTTCTCAATTCATTTGGTTTACCTCAAGTTGGGTTGTTAAGGTTGGTACTATTCAAATTGATTTAATATTGATTAAAACAATTTTGTATCTAATTTGACCATTTTGTGCATTTTCAATGTTTATTGGTTGGATTTTTTATTTGAATTTCATTTTTTAATTTGGAATTGAACTATATTTAAACCTACAAAACCAACATTTCTAAAACAATGGTTTATTAAATTATCCGTGATTCCGCATATTCCCTCTAATTTATTTTGTTTTCTCAGTTACACATTAGTTATCCTTTTCTATTTACTTCCATATTTGTTTTCAAATGCCGGAAAATAAAACCAATTGAAGAGATGCGGAGAAAACATATTATGGGCAATAGTCGTCGCATGGATGAGCTGGGCATTACACCCCTAGTGCTTGCAGTGAGTATTTCATTTCAAATATATTTATTTAAATAATATATAATGTCATGTGATTAAATTTTTTAAAACATTTTTTCAGGATCCATCTATTAGGAAACATTTATTAGATGAGTAGGCCAGTAGTGGTCCCAGTACTCTGGGTGTTCGTATAAGGGGGTGGTACGGGAGCTAGACGATCTGGTTGGTGTACCCGATTAGGCCCTACCCCTCCAACTAACAAACTATCTATCTCACATTCTGATCCCGGTGTGCCATTAGGGACACACAGGATATTTATACATCCCATTTTTTCACCACCATTTACATCTAAGCCTCCTCACCTATCTGTATCATATATGATGATGATTCCCACTCCCCATCCAGCATTTGTCCAGCCAACCCTATCATCTTCTTTTACTTTTTCTTCCTTCTCTCTGGGATTTTATATTCCAAATTCTTCAACTACTGCTTCACCAGAGTATGTCCCTACGGAGCATACATTGGGACCCACTCTATCTGTACAGGGTGTTCCTTCAGTTTCTATGGATCCAGCGGTGCCCATTGATCAGACTACCGTAGGTATACTTATACAACCCTAACAAATATTTACACAATTATTTATTTTCATTATAACATGTATCGATAAAATATTTGTTTTTCTCTCATAATAGATACATATATTTTAGGAGGCAGGGGTGGGGGCATACACGCATGCGTTTGGTGTGGAACTGCCACAGGAAGTTGATGGTGGACTAAAATGAAGATAGTTAGATGATTAAAAAATTAGGGCAGCAATGTCGGAGTTTTTTTTTACGCCTGAAAAATACTCTGAAATCATTCATTTCATCCCGCTCTCATGGAGAAAACTACCAAATGAAGTCAAGGATAAAGCCTGGACAGAGATATGGGTAAAAAATCTGTTGTATTTAATGCAATATATTAATTTTTTTATTTATAAGAATTAATATTTGGGTGTCAATTACGGTTTAATTTCCCCGATGGTGAGGGTGCATGGCCATCACGTCTAAAGGATTTAGGTGAGCTTTGTAGAGATTATAAGCATGAGTTGTAAATTGGCTGGCCTGATAGACTGGGCATAGAGTTAGAGGTGGTCCTTGTAGTGGATTATTGTCCATTAGAACCGTACCGACATATGATTACTCATTTTAAGACTAGCCAATTTATGATATCAATAAAATTAAAGATATTTAAATAATATTTTCATGTTTTTAGTTAATACTAATTATTGAATTTTATTTAGGATGCATCTAGAAGAAATAAAAGAAACATTGATGCTAAGAAATACGTCCACACATTGGCAAGTACTACGATCCCAGATCATGAGAGACAACAGGTATGACAGTTTATAATATTTCTTTACGACTTTCACCTACTATTTATTCCTCCATAATTTATTCGATTGCTAAAGTTGTTATATAATTTTAGTTATGAAATTACAATGTTTTTTTGGTATCCTATTTTTAATTATGGTTTTCTGTATTCAATGTCATTGTAGAGGCATAAATTGAATATAGAAGGATGTGTGCATCAAGAAAAACTGTTTTGATCGAGTACAAAAGAGAAAGATAGAAGTGCGGTTAATGAACTGGATCAGAAGAGGATTATATTTTTAACATTGTAGGTTTAAAATTTTAATCTCTATTTAACTTAATAATCTATTTATATTTGTAACAGGATTTTTTAGAGTCCCTTGATGCCCAGGAACCTAAAAATTTTGGGCCAAACGATCACTTACATCAGGTTTTGGGAGATGAGCACCCTGGTAGAGTACGATGCCTATCTGGGAAGAGTATAGTTCCGAAAAGGTATTGGCCCTCATCAGGTAAAATTTTTAATGCCACTAAGTTGTAGCAAGTTAAGGCACAGATAGAATGGGCTGAAAAAAGGGCCACTGAGACGGCAGGACAATATTCTAGGGAAAACACTACGTTTATTAAACCGATAGAAGTTTTACATCCAACACTTCCACCAGAGGCCAACACTACTTTTGATGAATATATGTCATCGATTCATTCTATATATGGAGGACCAGGTGGAATTTTTAGTAGTAGTAGAGACGATGGTGATGAGGAGGCTGAGGCAGAGGAGGAGGAGGTCGAGGAGGAGGCCGAGGTGGAGGCTACGACAGAGGAGGAGGGTGATGAGGAGGCCAAGTCTGAGTACGACAGTGAGGAGGAGGGTGGGGATGATGATGGGGATGACGATGACGATGAGGGTGAGGGTGATTATGATGGTGATGAGGGACATATTGATCCATTACATTTTTGACTGATATGACTGACCTTTGATTTTTATTGATTTGTTGTGCCTGAATATATGTTTTATTAGGTAGGTCACATTTTCTTTATTTTTTATCTATTTTAATGAAATTTTAATTTTTTAATGGAATTCATAAAATTGATGGTCTGATTAGAAGTTGATATATTGAAGTTATTCTTTTTAACTTGAAAATTTATGCTTATAAAATATGTAAATATCATCCCATGTGTCCGGGACAGCCCCCCCACCCTCCTCCCTGGGCCCTGGACAGCCCCCAGATAGCCCCCCAGACAGCCCCCCACCCTCCTCCCTAGACCCCAGACAACCCCCTTGACAGCCCCCAACCCTCCTCCTTGGAACCCGGACACCCCCCCCCCCCCTCCTCCCTAGACCCTGAACATCCCCCCCCCCACCCTCCTCCCTATACCCCAGACAGCCCCCCACCCTCCTCCCTGGACCCCCAAATAGCCCCCTCCTCCCTAAACCCTGGACAGCCCCACCCTCCTCCATGTACCACAGACAGCCCCCGGACAGCCCCCCCCCCCCCCCCCCCCCCCGGAAATCCCCCTAGACAGCCCACCCACCCTTCTCCCTAGACCCCAGACAACCCCCGACCCGACATCCCGAAATTGGGCGAGCAGTGATTCAGCATATATAAAACATCACAACAATTCACGAAATTCTAAGGACCACCTACATTGATTTTAGAAACAATCTCACTCTTAATTCGGTGTCTTGGATCCCAATCTAAACTCACTTTAAAATGAACACCCTTTAAGTAAAAACAACTGGTTTACAGAAAACTGACCAAACGTATTTGGATTGTGTTGATACATTTTTACAAGGATACATGGGTCATTTGTGACATGTATGAGTCAACCCTGCCACAATATGAGACACGTTGTGGCCGGTACCACTCAAAGTGTCTCACTTTTATTTGAAATGGACAACATTAGAAGTTAAAACAATAACTGGCATACGAAAAACTAACCAAATGCTTTAGGATTTTGTTGATACATTAGGAAAAGGATCCATGGGTCATATGTGACGTGTACGAGTCAACCCCATCTCAATCCAAGGCATGGTGTGGCCGGTATCACTCGAAGTGTCTTTCTTCTGTTTAAAATGGACACCCTTTTAAGTAAAAACAACTTCCATATGGAAAACCGACCAAACATATTGGGATTGTGTTGATACTTTAGCATAAGGACCCATGGGTCATTTTTAATGTGTAAGAGTCAACCCTGCCTCAATATGAGGCATGATGTGGCCAGTACCACTCAAAGTGTCTCACTAATGGACAACATTTTAAGTGAAAACAATAACTTGCATACGGAAAACTGACCAAACACATTCAGATTATGTTGATACTTTAGGACAAGTATCCATGGGTCATATGTGATGTCATCGAGTCAACCCTACCTCAATATAAGGCACTTTTTGGCCGGTATCACTAGAAGTGTATTTATTTTTTTTAAAATGGACACCCTTTTAAGTACAAACAACTGGCATAAAGAAAACCAACCAAACATATTTTTATTGTGTTGATACTTTAGTAAGAGGATCCAAGGGTCATTTTTGACATGTACGGGTCAACCCTACCTCAATCCGAGGCATGGTGTGGCCGGTACCTCTCAAACTATCTCACATTTATTTGAAATGGGCAACATTTTAAGTGAAAAAAACAACTGGCATATGGAAAACTAAACAAACTCATTTGGATTCTATTTATACTTTAAGAAAAGGATACATGGATCATATGTGATGTTTAAGTGTCAACCCAACCTTAATCTGACACACGGTGTGGCCGGTATCACTCGAAGTGTCTTTCTTTTGTTTAAAATGGACACCCATTTAAGGAAAAACAACTAGCATACTAAAAACCAACCAAAAACATTCGAATTCTATTGATACTTTAGGAAAACGATCCATGGGTCATTTTTGACATATACGAGTCAACCCCGCCTCAATTCGAGGCATGGTGTGGCTGGTACCACTCAAAGTGTCTCACTTTTATTTGAAATGGATAGGATTTTAAGTGAAAACAACAACTTACATACGGAAAACCAACCAAACGCATTTGGATTGTATTAATACTTCAGGAAAATGATGCATGGGTCATTTTTGATGTGTAAGAGTCAACCCAACCTCAGTATTAGGCACGGTGTGGCTGGTATCACTCAAAGTGTCTCTCTTTTGTTTAAAGTGGACACCCTTTTAAGTAAAAACAACAGACATATGGAAAACTGACCAAATGTATTCTGATTGTGTTGATAATTTAGCACAAGGATCCATTGGTCATTTTTGAAATGTATAAGTCAACCTATCCTAAATCTGAGGCATGGTGTGGCTGGTACCACTAAAAGTTTCTCAACTTTTTTTGAAATGGACTACAATTTAAGTGAAAACAACAACTGGCATACGGAAAACCAACCAAACACATTCATATTGTGTTGATACATTAGTACAATGATTCATGGGTCATATGTTACGTGTACGAGTCAACACTGTCTCAATATGAGGCATATTGTAGTCGGTATCACATGAAGTGCCTTTATTTTGTTTAAAATGGACACCCTTTTAAGTAAAAACAATAGGCATCTGAAAAACTGACCAATCGTATTCAGATTGTGTTTATAATTTAGCACAAGGATCCATGGTTCATTTTTGACATGTATGAGTCAACCCCCCCCCCCTCCCCTCAATCCGAGGCACAGTGTTGATAGTACCCCTCAAAGTGTCTTACTTTTATTTGAATTGGACAACATTTTAAGTGAAAACAACAACTAACATATGGAAAACCAACCAAACGCATTCATATTTTTTTGATACTTTAGCAAAATGATCCATGGATCATTTTCGACATGTATGAATCAACCCCACCTCAATATGAGGCATGGTGTCACCGGTACCACTCAAACTATCTCACTTTTATTTGAAATGGGAAGGATTTCAAGTGAAAACAACAACTTGTATACAGAAAACTGACCAAAAGCATTCGAATTCTATTGGTAATTTAGGAAAACGATCCATGGGTCATTTGGAAAGTGTACGAGTCAACCTAGCCTCAATCTGATGCATGGTGTGGCTGGTACCACTCAAACTATCTCACCTTTATTTGAAATGGACAGGATTTTAAGTGAAAAAAAACAACTTGCATACGGAAAACTAACCGAAGTCTTTCAGATTGTATTGATACTTCATGAAAATGATCCATGGGCCATTTCTGATGTATATGAGTCAACCCTGCCTCAATCCGAGGCACGGTGTGGTTGGTATCACTCAAATTGTCTCTCTTTTGTTCAAAATGGATACTGTTTTTAGTAAAAACAATAGACATTCAGAAAACTGACCAAATTTATTCTGATTATGTTGATACTTTATAATAAGGATCCATGGGTCATTTTTGACGTGTATGAGTCAACCCCATATCAATCTGAGGCACGGTGTGTCCGGTACCACTCAAAGTGTCTCACTTTTATTTGAAATGGATAATATTTTAAGTGAAACAACAAGTGGCATACGGAAAACTGACCAAACACATTCGGATTATTTTGATACATTATAACAATGATCCATGGGTCATTTTTGACGTGTATGAGTCAACCCCGCCTCAATCTGAAGCATGGTGTGGCGGGTACCACTCAAACTCTCTCACTTTTATTTTAAATGGACAGGATTTTAAGTGAAAACTACAACTTGCATATAGAAAACTGACAAAACGTATTCAGATTGTGTTGATACTTTATCACAAGGATCCATGGTCCATCCTCACACAATCCACTTCTCATGTGAGGAACTCCTACCCCTATTCTAAAACACATGAAATTTAATACGCCAATACCATCTTCAAACAGTGGGTTCTAGGACCTAACCAAAGTCCCTTTGGGAAACCAATACCAATGAAATAGTTGAATATTCATACCCACTACCCAAAATGGGGATTCATCTCACATCACACCTAGGATACCAAATTAAAATTATCCACATAACCCCTTATTCTAACTGAAAAGTCTATGAAAAACATGTAGGCTGTTCTGGTAACCCATCTCATATGTCGAGATTGGCTAATGTTACCCACTAACACATCAGGAACCATTTATACATGGATACATAGTCATTAGAGGAATATAGACATCACATGTGCTTCCTATAACTCATCCTAGGTCTAAGAACATGACCACTACCATTTTCTATCTTATGGGTATCATGATCCCTGTCCACTCTACCCAATTTTTTCTGTTGATTTTAAGATAGTCAACCCAAGACCATGAGTAAACATCCCATATGATTCCTATAACATGTAGGCTTTTTCTCTTGTGTGTATTGGTGTTATGGTTTGCATGAGGAGTCAATTATAAAATTTTAATACTATTATGGGTGTTATTTCTTTTCAATTATAAATTTCTGAATTCTGGATGTATTGGATTCTGGTTCTATTGGTAATGAATTCTAAATTTTGAATACTATTATGTGTATTGGATTACGGATGTATTGGATTTTAATTTTTTATTTGTGTTATGGGTGTTATTGCATTTCAATTCTGGATGTATTGGCTTGTGGATGGATTGGATTTTGGATTTTTATCTTGTGGTGTGGTTTGAGTGAGGATGGAATTTTAAATTTCTAAATTTCTGAATTCTGGATGAATTTTAAACATCCCATGTAGGCTTTTGAATTCTTGATTCATGTGTTCTTGCAGGTCATGGAGAGTTGCAGGTTGGAGGTGGTGGTTGGCTACTGTGGAGCTGCAACATATGTATACCAACGGTTTTTAAAACCATTGGTATTGTCTTTTGATGTATATTATACCAAAGTTTTTTTATAACCGTTGGTATAAAATTCTACCAATGGTTTCGAAAACCGTTGTCATATCCTTTGGATGTATATTGTACACTATATACCAATGGTTCTAAACCATTGGTATAAGGGTAACATATACCAACGGTTTTTGAAACCATTGGTATATCTCTTACTATAACACATATACCAACGGTTTACACAGAACTATTAGTATAAGACTATGCCCACGACTTACATGGACACGGTTTGGGAAACCGTTAGTATATAATATACCAACGGTTTCCCAGCCTTTACCAACGGTTCTGAACTGTTGGTAAAGGGTAATATTCAAGTAGTGATATAAATCTTTACCCAATGTATTAGAGGGAGATATAGGTCTCAACTGTCACATAATCCAATCATTTTGTGCCAAAAATATCATAAAAATTTCATCATATCATACACCATGAAAAAGGAAATGAGTTTCATAAATATTTCATCATAACATTACCCAATTAAAAGAAAATGGTTTCATAAACATTTCAACAATTCATCACATCATAACCTATGGAAAGAGGAATGTATTTCCTAAAATTATTTTCTTTCTAATTTTAAAAATAAAACATACAAATAAATAACAAGTATGGTACCATTGGATCATATCCCCTGTAAAAAATAAGAAATACTAAAAAAAATTGTTAATTATGAGTATAAATTCCATAAAATATCATTAAAACATTCTTTAGGAAAATATATTTTGAATTTTAAATCACTTATTTAAAGAATATATATTTTCCAAATATTATGGAAAACCTTTTATTTGAAAATATACTTGAAAAAATGTAATTCGAGCTTCAAATTATTTTGTGGTCATGATTATGTAAAAATTCATTCGTGTTTTACATGTTAAAATAAATATTCTATCGACATTTTCGGTTAAAAGTGAAAACTATCTTGTTCAGAAAATGAAAAGAAAATGCATTTTAATTTTTTTTAATATTAAAACAAGGGTATAAGTTTATTTTAATATTAATTTGATAGTGGTAACATGTTATTTAAAACATTTTAAGAAAAACTAAATAGGGAAAGAAAAGTTTTTTCAATTTAAGAGAGAAATAAATTCATTTTTACCTTAAAGCATTAGTTAGAATTAATAAGTACATACAGAGAGTAAAATGAAATTAAAACATTTTTTTCAAGAAATATTCAATGGATAATAAAATAAATGAGTTTATTGAGTCATGGATCATAATATTTCATCATTTTAAACATAATCATAAACAATTCTGATAAACAATGAGATTGTAACATATAAACTTTTTAAACATTGGTATATTTTGAATTGTAATATCCAAGAAATAAAGAAAATTATATTAATATGTATATCCCATAATTTAATGATAATAAAAATATAATTAATTCATGTGTATTATATACACCACACAAAAGAAATATGTGGTTCATAAGGTCTATGTCTCACAGAAATAAAAGTGAGAACAAAATCCCTTACATGCTCTGGTAACATTTGAATCATAATCCCCATGAAAGAATAAATTAAAATTAAAATTAAAATATAATTATAATAAATTAATTAATTATATTACATGTGTAATGGGTTTTATATACACCTCAAAAAAAATAGGTGCATAACACAACATATGTCCCAAAGAAGACAATTTGAGATAAAGATCTCTTACCTTAAGTCTTGACTTCATTCCTTCCAATTTGAACATACTATATAGTAAATATATGTTTATTATAAAGTCATTATAGTTCTATAATTTTATTCATAATACCATATATGATTTACGTATGACCTTATATTACCCATGTATTAACAATTTCTTGTTAAAATCATGTTTTAGGTAAAAATTGCTTCGTTTTTCATGTATATTTTGGTTTTTTATTTTCAACCATTTTACTTTGTTCATGGTTATATAATATCATAATTTATAAAACAGATATAAATATCATATATATTCATTATAAATTTATTTATAGTGATCTATATAAGTTAAATATTGAAAATTAATTACACTATTCAGGTAGACGGTATGTCGTATGTACACTTGAACACTGGTTCCATTTTATCGACGGATGGAATGAAATAAAGGTAAATAATATATCAACATTAAAAACTAATTATTATCTAATATTTATCCCATATATTCATTAAATTTATCTTTATTAACTTCCATTTATATCGTATGTGAAAAACAAATCACATCACTTCACGTGGTGGTAGTTCGTTGTACACAAAAGCGATGTTATCGCATTCCCACGGAATGAAAATTAAGAAGTTATATGTGTTATTTTAATTAATAAACTATAATTATTTTATTAATATCATATATATATATATTATATCCATCATTAATTAATTTCTTGAGGTTATTTAATGCAAAACGAATTACATTGGTTCACGAGGTGGTAGTCTGCCATACACACTATCAATGTTTTAGTTTCCCATTTTGTGGAAGAAGAAATATATGTAGGTTATGAAATTTATATAATAAAATATAAATATATGTTATGTAATTTTATTACAATATCATAATATTTTAATAATATTTTAAGTAGTTGAGGAAATAAATAAAATATAAATGCTCAGTTAAGAATGATACTTCTTCTCATGAAAAGCTCCTTAGGTTTACACCAAAATCCTTCATAAATTGGATTTATGATAAAAAAACTCTAATATTTTATTAGGTAAGTAAGGAAATTATTTGGTAAGGTATTTTCTGAAACATTAGGTTTTAGAAATGTGTATAGGATAGGATAGGGGGTTCCCTATTTTGATTGGGGGAGAGGACACACATGGAATGTTTAGAAAGAAAAAAGTGTTTCCACATTTTTCACATGCCAAAAGGAACAAATATAGCTCATTGTAGAACCTTATATGATATAAGGCATAAATATGGATTTAAAATGGGATTTAAGTAAGTTTTTATGTCATTTTACAACTTATCATGTTAGTTTAACCCCTCGGTAAACCTCTTTTATCCTTAACAGTGGTAATTAATTTTTACTATTTTTACAATTCATTTTGAACAAAAATTAAATTAACATAATAATATAAGAATTAATTATTCTGATTATAAATATTGAATACATTTTCCTAATTTCCATTAAAATAATTGGGGAATTTTAATTTAATATCAAACCTATAAACGTGATGAAAAGGTAGTTTTGTAAAGAGAAAATTTTCATAAGTATAAAAAAATTTAATATAAGAATTAAATATTAAATTGATTAAAGTGACCTAAATTGGATTAATAAATATATAATTGAACTAATTTTTCTTTTAAAAACATCTTAAAATAAAATGGATTTGAAAAAAACATTAAAAAAATTGCAGGTTTTAATAAAAATCAGTATTTTCCATTTTTCAATAAAAAGGTAATATATTCTGAAAATTCTCAAAAATTCACTCAACTAAATTTTTTACATGTAGATTTAAAAAATTAAGTTTATTTTTTAATATATATTTTTTAAAATTTTAAAAATACTTTTATTATTTGTTCACAAAAATCAATAATGTTTTTTGAGAAAACAGTATTTTTGAATCATATAAAAACATTAATAAAAATTAAGTACAATATTATCAATATGTTTTCTTTATATAAAAAAATTATACTTAATATTTTTAAAAAATATTCTTATTCATAACTCTAAGTTTAATGGCTATGTTATAATAGTTATTTTAAAATAATAATATTAAAATTCGGTGTTTTATATAATGCCTTATATCGAAGAAATTAAATTTATTCAAAAAAACATATTTCATAAAAACTCAGGGTGTTACATTTTAACCCCCTTAAAATGAATTTTTTCTTTGAAATTCATCACTATAGTATAAAAAAATGAGGATACTGATTCCTCATCATATCTTCAGGTTCCCATAAAACTTTTTCAAGTTGGTGGTTTTGGCATAAAATTTTGACCAGGTGAGTGGTCTTGTTTCAAAAAACATTATCTATATGATTTTGAATATCTACTAGTTGTTCCTCATATAAAATATCATTATCAAGTGTTATAAACTATGAGTTTAGTACATGTGATGGATTGGGTATGTACTTTCTCAAGAGAGATACATGAAAAACATTATGGACTTGAGATAGGTTTAGTGTAAGCTCAAGGATACAAGAAACTAACCATACTAAATAAATAATAATTCAAGGGAAAATTTACCTAGGGATTATATTTCCTTTATTAAAAAATCTCATTCCATTATTCCATGTATAAATTTATAAAAACCCCTTCTAACTAACTTCATACACCAAATAACTCTAACGATTTTCAACATAACTTTTTTTATCAACTCTCAGCTACCTTGATGTGTTGTTGAATGGCACTAGATTTCTTTAACTTTCCTTTATCTATCCTAGGTCCAATATATTTATTTCTCCAACACCATCATATAATTTTTGAGTTATACTCTTCTTTCCAAAAAGGGATTCATAAGGATCCTTCTAAATTCTCAAGTGGAAGCTATTGTTGTAAAAAAACTCAACTAGTGGAAGATCTTGATCCCAACCACCTTTTAAATACTTATAAAAAGATCTTAGAATATCCTTTAGAGTTTTAGTCTTTCTATTAAACTAACCATCTATATTAGGATGATCTGTTTATTTTAACTTAACTCCATATCCAAAGCCTATTGAAGACTTTTTTAGAACATAGAGGTAAACCTCAAACCCAATAATGGACCAAGATTAACGTACATAGATATTATATTATTTTTTGGGACATTTCATACATTACACAAAAACAGTACCAAAGACCATATTATTTTAGTTACTTTGAAAACTTGTAATACATACTTCTAGTATGGTGAAATATCTTTGAGGTTTCCCACAAATATCTTCCCCTTTAGTATTCATACCTAAAACCTTTTTTTATAACTTAAATAAAAGAAACATAAGAAAAGGGTGATATCAAATTCCCAGTAAGTGTAAAAAGGTCTATCATTCATAACATAACCAAAAGTAATATTTACATAAACAAAACATTTTAAAATCATATCCTGTATATCAATAATAAAGATATTACATCAGGGAATAAATCATAAAAGTTCATAAAGAATCAAGGAAAATATTCCACGAGAAAATAATATAAGAAATGAAATTGTGGAAAAAAAATAAGAAAATAAAATCTTTTAAATTTCATTAAAGTATCATTTCCAAGACCATAATATTGGAAAAATCCCTTTATTGAACTGATTTCACTCCTTATTCAAGCCTTGTATTACTGAACCGAGTTTACTACCCATGTCATTCCTATCTATCTCATGAGATATAAATATTTACCCAATGAATTGGAGGGATATATAGGTAAAAAACATCACATAATTAGAATCATACATATGTGTTCCACAAGAACATAGTTCATTCATCATATTATAACCCATGAAAAGAAATGGGTTTCATATACAATTCATCATAACATAACACATAATAAAGAATCAACATTCATAAGTATCAAACAATCATAAACATAAACCATTTAAAGAATAAATAAGATTAGTATCATTGGATCATATCCCCAATAAATCATATGTAGCATCAAATAACATAGTCTTATATGAAAAATGTTCTTGAAATATTACTTGAAATAATTCTTGATGAAACTTTCTTTTCCATTTTGAAAACATTTTTTTTGTTCCTAGAAAATTAAAAGGGGAAAAAAATTATTTTAAAATAACACTATAATATTTTAAATTAATATTAAATACATTAAGGTTTCATGTAATCATAAAAATCCATTCATGTCGTATAATTAAAGAAAAAATTTTCTTTTTGTATTTTTTTAAAAAAAATCACAATGTACCTCATTTGGAAAATTAAAAAATATATTTTCCTTTCAAAATGTTTAATAAAAATTAACACATGTGTAAAAATGTCTTTATAAAATTTTAGGATAATATAAAAAATTAAAACAATTTTAGGTTATATGGATATGGAAGATATATATTCCCCAGAATATTCTTACATATAAACAGTCTTGAATGATAATGAGATTGGGAAATTAACCCTTGACATTTTTTAATCAATCGAATTGTATGCCTCGTGAAATAAAGAAATATATATGGATATTTAAATACCATAATATTTATAATTATCATAAAAAAATTCATGGGAAGTATATATAGTAAACAAAACCAACTAGTAGCGTATAAGGCATGTGTCCCATAGAAATAAAAGTGAGACAAAATTATCTTACCATAGGTTGGATTTCCTTCATATGTATCTGAACCTCTTGAATAATGGTTTAAAGAATGCTATTAATTTATACAAAAAACATATTATATTTATTATATTATATTTTATCCTCTTATATCATCTTATCATTATTTGTTAATAATGTTTCATTATTATCCTTTTCTCAGGTGTTAACTGCTTCATTTTCCTATGCATGTTTTGTCATATAATCTCTCATTCTTGTGTATAAGATATAGTTAAATCATATTAAGAATTATATTAAGGTAATATATATAATATTTATTCATTATATACATTTATATAATCATTATTTAATGGTGAACATGGGAAATTAATCACATCACGTCGTGAAGACGATAGATCTTACGTACGCATGAGCGATTGTATCATTCCCTTACTAATGAAATGGAAAATAGGTGAATGGTATATATATTTTTCATAATAAATATAATTTTATGAATAATATATATATATATATATATTATTATTTCTATCATTATACCCATCTAAATAATTCGGTGATGAAAAAAAATATTACACCATGGTGTGGAGACGGTAAGTTGTACGTATGCACTTATGGTGCTTTTGATTTTCATCGGATGGATATTAGGTGGAATATAGTAGTTATATAATAATAATAACATCTAATAATATATATTATACAATATTTATTACTTTATATTGTAAACAACACATGAAGAGGATGTAGAAGAAGAAATAATCTTGAATGATTCATTAAGGAAGACTAGCTCTTCTCCAGAAAACATCATTAGATCTCCTCTTAAGGATACTAGAGTTGGTATTTTGAGAATAAAAGAACCTATAGAATGTGTCTAGGAAATATTATAATAGAAATTGGTACGATATTTTCTAGATTTAAGGCTTAATGTGATGTGAATAAGTGACGGAGGAAGTTCCCTTTTATTATTGAGGTGAGGGGAACTTTTGGAATTTGAAAAAATATTAAATTATAATAAATTAAATATTAATAAAAATACCTATGAAAGTCTATTTCGTCAAATATAATATGATATAAGGTTATAATATCATCAAAAAATATATTTTATAAAAAAATTCTATTATTTTAACCTTTATCATTTTGGTTATCTCTTATTTATCATATTCTAATTTTAATTATTTACTTTTTCAATATTAAAAGGTAGTATTTTTTTAATTATGAGATGTAAATTAAATTATAAATGAAAACCTTATAAAATTTTATAACATATTATAATTATTTAATATTTTTAGATATGTTTTATTAATTTTTAGTAATTTAATAAAAAAAATTTTGATAAAATGGTATTAGTGTCAATTTTGATGTTATTCATTACATGGACTTTTAAAAATATCTAGATAAAAATTTAACTTAAAAATATATTTTATTATATCACTAAGAGTTCAAGTTCATCTATTAAATTATTTTATCACATTAATTATCTCAAATTATATTTATTTTAATATTTTAATAACATTTATTTGATATTTCAGTAAATAAAATAATTACTACATCAGTATTGTGTAATTATTTAATATACTTATTTGTGCACAAAAAATTAAAAATAAAATGTCTTGATCAAGTAAAATATTATATATTTAATAATAGTATTTATAGTTGAATATATACTTTGGGTATCCCCATATTAAAAATGATATAATATTTAAATCATGAATGTGACATCATCAAAATCTTATTAAATAAAATATTATAAATATAATAATCTCATCTAAGTGGACCCAAAAGAAAAAAATAAATTTATATCATGAAAATATGTTTATAAAGATAAAAAATTACATTTATATTCATTCATAACAAAATTTTTTCCTCTTTTGTACACATATGGGATATTTAAGACAATGAAAGTGACATTTTATGACTTTATTTGATTTAAATATTATATAAGTCCTTTTCGTGGACAAGTTTCCATTAAAAAACATAATTTTGATCCTTATGTGTTAAGGGATGAAATATATTTATCCAATAAATTTTTTTCACAAGTTAATGTCATTTTATAGTCTTTATCATTTGATTATTAACCTAAATAACTCAATTTACCCTTTACTTAGATAATAAAATTTGTCATGGTTACAATTCATATTGGAAAAAAGTAAAAGGAACTTATTAAAAAAAAATTTGTCTTATAAATATAAAATTTTTAACCATTTTTTAATATTAAAAAACATATACTTTTTTAAATTTAATTTTAAATAAAACCACTCAACCTCCATGGAAAGAGTTTTTCATAAAAATTCCCTTTTAAAACATAAAATATTTTTATTATAATTTGATGTGTAAAATAATTTTAAAAATCATAAATAGATTATTTATAATTGAAATTAAATAATTAAAATTTAAAACTAGTCCAAAAAATATTTTTACCCTGTAAATACTTTAAAATAAACTATAGTTTTCAATTAAAATTAATATTTTTCACTATTCATCAAAAGATGATACTTTTCAGAAAAATACCAAAGATTCATCCTAAGATAATTTGGAAATTACTATTCAAAAAATGACATTTATTTTTTCAAATATAATTTATAAACGTTCCAAAATTTAGTTCTAAAATAGGTGCGCTATTAAAAGGTGATAAAACCGCCTTTCAAAAAATATAGCTTTTTTATGTATAGAATTGGATTTATTATTTTCATATCTCTATAAAAATATGTTTGATTAATGTCAAAAAAATTATTTAATATATATATATATATATCATGGGGTGGTTAATACCATTAATTCTTGTTAATTTAACATCTAGGTTATAATAGCCTTGTTTAAATAATTAGAATAATAAAATGTTGTTTCATAGAAACTAAATGTTGCATGAATCACAAGCTAATCCAGTGTTTCATGTAACACAATATTAACATAGTGTATTTCATTACATAATACATCAAATAAAATTAATTTATTTGGAAAAAAAGGTTTATAAAAACTCAGGGTGTTACATTCTACCCCACTTAAAATGAATTTCACCCACAATTTTTTAGGGTTATCAAAGTTGTAATATATGAAAGTTACATTCATAGAAACCCACATCATAAAATGAATACTAGAAACATAAATGTTATCCAATAAAATTCATAACAAGGTTTCCATATATGATAACATAGGTGGAAAATGAAAACATTAGTATGGAAGAGAACTATAACTATAAAGTTATAATGAAGTGTGATATAGAACGTGGTTAGTAGAAAGTTAATGATCACAAATCCATAAAGCTGTGATGATCTAAGAGACTATTTGATTCATAAAACTATAAGGTTAAATGATAAAAAATTTTGTTTCAAGATCCTTTCCTAAGAGTTGAATAATTTTCATGAGAAGAAATACTTACTTTCATTACATTTCAAAAACACAATCTCATCATTTTATTGTGCCTTGAATGATTTCCACTTCATCTCTTATTCTAATAAATGAAGGTGATTTTTTCATCCATGAATCATTATCAAATCATGAGATCTATAAATATAGTGATAGGTCATTCAATCTATATTTACTTAACATCACAAAAAAAGGTTAACACAATTAATCTAATATACTTTAATATCTAAAACCACATCCAAATTTCAGTCTAAAAAAATTATAAATGGTTACCTTAATGATCCTTCCAAAAGATTAAAATCCACAACTTCCTAAAGAAGTTCACTAACTCTTCAAAATAAACTTATCATTAATACCCCAAAAAAATTATGTAGTTCTTAATTGTCGCACACCAAACATGCGAAGAAAATTATCTTGTATTCTCTTGAAATATGATAATAACCTAAATTACCAAAAAACATTAGTGAAAACAAACATTCTTTCAAAATTTAACTCTATCCTCATAAATAAAAAAATTCAATAAACTCAGTCAATGATATTATAAACCACTTTGTTATGATATCATTCCGAATGTAATTAATATTATCCCATTTATTTTATCATAATAAAAAATATATTTATTTCATTATCCCAATATTATGAACTTATTAAGGGTTATCCTTCCATTAATATAGTTTTCTCCTAAAATATCACCTTACCACCTCAATCACTTTTCATGGTTACTAGTACCAATGAACATATGGTTTCAAATCCTCAAGTAAGAACTATAGCATACCAATACTTAGATGTTTCATTATTTCATAATACAATAAAAGTACTTCTACAATATTATATAAACACTCAATCATTCCACTAATTATTTTTTGTACTCCACATCACCAATTGTGATCGCATGACATTTTCCTTTGAATTTGGATTTAATAGGTTACTAACATCGATCATTAATTTTTTCCCTTATATTTGGGAATTGATTAGAATAATGCTCATTTTCATTTCACTTAAATCATTGATGTGTGGGGGGTTAATAATGTGTAGACCTCTCTCTATTTGTATCATTTGATAACTTCTTCACATTAGATCATAATTTGTTTCCCGACAACTTACCTTTCCACATTTAATACTTTACCATTCCCCTAAAGACAATCTCTTCCATGTTTGTTCCACATTGTGAGAATAAATAAAATATCATCTTCTTTTCACCATATTTTTTATATTTTCTTTTAATATACATATTCCATTCATTTTCAAAACTATGAAATTGATATGTAACTCCAAATTCCATTTCACCCTGATATAACAACACACAATCTCTTAATATCTTCTGAAGTCTCTTATGGATAACTCCCTTCCATGACTTGGTTTTAAGCCACTGAAGAATCAATCAACCATAATTTTAGGTTGGATGGTAATTCCAGAACTGTACCTCTAAAGTCTTGTAAAATTTACGTTTTAGGTACCAATGGATTCATCATCAATTTGATTAATCTCAAGGAACTCTTTTTTTATTTTCATATGAAGAATATGAGGAAAGAACTTATTGAAAAATAATTTCTTGAACTCATCAATTTCCATGGATTCAATTTCATCTTTATACCTCATATTATTGATTAGATTCTACCACTGGTTTGCCTCACCTTCAAAAAGATAAATAGGAAAAATTTATGTTCCATGTTATATGCATTAAAAGAAGTAAAATATATTTTCAATGGTACTGATCCATTGTTCAAAAACAATTAAATCATAATACCCATGGAAATAAAGTGGGTGTTGCCTCATGAAGGACTCAATAGAAGGTTGTTCACTTCTATTCTCATATTTAAGTCTAGTATGATTCATATCTTGTGTAAGTATATAGATAATATTTCTCATTCTAGCTCCCATAACATTTAGTTTCTAAATAGGACAATCATTTCATTTCCAGTTGCATTCGTCAATAATGTGGTTACTTTGTGTTCCATCCATTGACTAAAACTAAATGTATAGTGTGAGTAATACTAATTATAGGGATAAAAAACATAATAAATGGAAATGTTTTTCAATATAATATATTAGGTTCCATCCTAGGTTATCTATGATCATTACCAAAATTCAAGGATGGAAACCTATAATTAAACTTATCATTAGGGTTCTTGTTAATATTTTCTCATCCATGTTTTAAAAGTACTACTAAACGTTTTCTCTAATACCAACTATATCATCCCACGATTAATGTACATAGAAATTACATAGTTTTTTTTAAATATTTCATACATTATAAAAACACATTCCTAACAACCATATTAGTTTAGTGGCTTTGGAAACATGGAACACAAAATTCTAGTCTGGTGAAATATATTCAATGTTTCCCATAAAGATATTCCCCTTTAGTATTCCTACCTAAAATGTTTATTTATAACCTAGGGAAAAGAAGCATATAAAAATGGTGAAATCATATTCTTAGTAAGGTTAAAAAAGTTAGATATAAATCATAATCTAATCATATGGAATAATTATGTAAATAAAAAATTTTAAAAACTTATCATGTATATCAATGATCATGATATTACATAAAGGAATTAATTAGAGAAGTTCATAAAGAATAAAAGAACATATTCCATGAGATCATAACATAATAAATGAAATTTTTTCATACACATAATCACAGAAAATAATTTCCATATTAGTCATGGATCATTTCAAAAACCATCATAGTGGATAAAGTCCTTTACTGAACCGATTTGGATCCTTGTTTCATCCCCATTTTACTGAACCGGTTTTACAACCCATTATAATAATGTCAATCTCGTGAGATGTAAATCTTTACCTAATGAATTTTAGGGAGATATATGTCCTAACTATAACATAATTTAAACCATACGAATGTTTTCCATAAGAACATATTTCATTCATCATATCATAACCTATGATAATAAATGGGTTTCATATACATTTCATTATAACATAACCCATGGAAAAGAAACAAAATTCATAAGCATCAATACATCATAAACATAAATCAGTAAGTGAATGAATAAGAATGGTATAATTGGATAATATATCATTTAAAACATAAATAAAATTAAATAACATAGTCTTATATGGAAAATTATCTTGAAATATCACTTGAACTAATTCTTGAGGAAGTTATCCTTTCCATACTAAAAACAATTTTAATTGCATAATTAGAAAAAGAAAACCTTTTCAATGAAAATTAAAATTTAATATTATAAATTATGTTTAAATACATTAAGTATTCTTGAAATCCAAAAATTAAATTCATTCCATATAATTTAAAAAACATTCCTTTTTGTATTTTTTCCATTAAATTCATAATGTACCTCATTTGGAAAATGACAAAAAGATTCTTTTCAAAATATTTAGTAAAAAATTAAAACATGTGTAAGAATGTCTTTAAAAAATTGTAGAATAATATTAAAAATATTTTCAAAAACATTTTTAGTAAACATGGTCATATAAGAGAAATATTACCCATTAGATACTTACATATAATCAATCCCAATTGATAATTAGATTGTGAAATTAATCCTTACCACTTCATAATTAGTAGAATAATATGCCTCATGAAAAAAGAAAATTATGTTGATATATAATTACAATAATAGTTATAATAATACAAATAAAAACATTCATGGTCAGTATATACACTGTACAAAATAAACAAGTAGTGTATTAGGTGTGTGTCCCACAGAAATAAGTGAGACAAAAATCCCATACCTTAGGTTTGAATTCCTTCAAACGTATCTGAACCTTATCTATAATGGTTTAAAATTTTTTATTAATGTATACCAGATCCATGTTAATATTTATGATATTATATATGATCCTCTTATATCATCTTATCAGCCATTTGTTAATAATGTTTCATTATTATCCTTCTCTTAGGTGTTAACTGCTTTATTTTTCATATTCATGTTTAGTCATATAAGACCTAGTTCTTGTGCATAAGATATAGTTTTGTAATATCCATAATGATATTAAGGTAATATATATCATATTTATTCATTATATACATTTATATAATTATTATTTAATTGTGAACATGGAAAGTGAATCACATCACGTCGTATAGACCGTAGGTCATATGCACACACAAGTGATGGTATCATTCCCTTAATGAAGAAATCGTAAATAAGTGGATGGTATATATTATTTTTACAGAAGAAATATAATTTTATTATTATTATATATATATATATATAATATTTTCATAATTATACCCATCCAAATAAATTTGTTATTAAAAATAGATTACACCATAGCGTGGAGACGGTATGTCATACGTACGCACGTACAGTGCTTTTTTCATATGATGGATAAAAGGTGGAATATTGTAATTAAATAATCAAAATAAAATATCATAATATATATTACACTATATTTATTTCTTTATAATGGAAATAAAATATAAAGAATAAGTATAAGAATAAATAATCTTGAAAGTGTCGGTAAAGAAGATTACCTCTTCTTCGGAAAACATCCTTTAGATCTCCTCTTAGGAGCACTAGAGTTTGTATTTTGAGAAGAAAAGAACCTATAGAATTTGTATATGTTTTTTTTAAGAGAAATATTTAGGGAATGGTTGAGACTTAATGATGAATGTGATGTGAATAAGTGAGGTAGGAGATTCCCTTTTATAATTGAGGTCAGGGGAACTTTTGTATTTTTAAACAATATTAATTTATAATAAATTCAATATCAATCCAGATGCATCAAAAATGAAATTTATTCGAATATAAGATGAGATAAGGTAAAAATATCATAAATAAATATATTTTAGAGAGTTTTTTGAATTATTTTAAACCTTATCATTTTGGTTAACCCTTAGTTATCTAATTTTAATTTTAACTAAAGTAACAACTTTTTCACTATTAAAAGGTTGTAATTTTTACTTATATGATGAAAATTAAATCATAAATGAAAAAAAATTTATATTTTAGAACATATTATAATTGTTTTTATTTTTAAATATGTTATATTATTTTAAATAATTTAATAAAATATTTTTTTAACAAAATAGCATTAGTGACAATTTTGACACTATTCATTACATGGACTTTTACAAATATCTAGATAATAAGTTAACTTCAAAAAAATAGTATATTATATTTCTTGTAGGTCAAGGTCATATATAAAATTAGTTTATTGCATCAATTTTCTAAAATTATATTTATTTTAATATTTTAATAATATTTCTTTGATATTTCGATTAATAACATAATTACTACATCATGGTTGTGTAATTGTTTAATATACTTATATTTTCACTAAAAATTAAAAATAAAATAAAATTATTAAGATACATATTCTCTAGTTAATAATAATATTTATAGTTGAATATATATTTTTTGTAACCCAATATTAAAAATTATATAGTATTTAAAACATGAATGTGACATCTTTAAATTTTTATTAAATAAAATATTATAAATATAATAATCTCATCTCAGTGGCTCTAACAGTAGAAAATAAATTTAAATCATGGAAATATTTTTATTAAGTTAAAATTTTACATTTATATTCGTTCATAACTTACCTTTTTCTCATGTGGACACATAAGAAATATTTAAGACAAAGAAAGTGACATTTTGTGACATTCTTTGATTTAAATATTATGTAACTTATTTTCATGAAAAATTGTCCATTAAAAACTTAATTTTCATAATTAAGTGTTAATAATATATTTATATTCATCTAATAAAAAAATTAATTTGTTAAATTCATTTTATAGTCTTTACCATTTTATTTTTAACCTAAATTACCTAATTTAACCTTTACCGTGGTAAAAAAATTACCATGGTTGCTATTGATATTGTCAAAAAATAAAATTTACCTATTCAATAAATTTATATAATGTGAATATAAATCTAGAATCCATTTTTCAAAATCTAAAACATAGATGCTTCAGAAATTAATTTAAAATAAAACTGGTAAAATTCCCTGAAAAACAGTTTTTTGAAAAAAAATCCCTTTCAAACAAAAAATGTTTTTATAATAAATTAATATATAAAATCCTTTTCAAACACCAGAGTTGTATTATTTAAAATAAATATAAACAAATTAAATTTTAAAATTAATCCAAAACATAATTTTACCTTGTAAATACTTTAAAATAAAATACAATTTTCAATAAAAATTAATAATTTCACTATTCATCCAAAGATGAAACTTTTTAGAAAGATACCAAAAATTCACTCTAATATAATTTTAAAATTACTCCTTAAAAAAGAAGTTTATTTTATCAAATATAATAAATAAAAGTTACAAAATTTAGTTCTAAAATAGGTGCGCCATTAAAAGGAGATAAGACTACCTTTAGAAAAATATAGCTTTTATGCATAAAATTGGATATATTCTTATCTTATGTTTATCAAAACTATTGGATGAATGTAAAAACATTTTATTGAGTATATATATATATATATATCATTTCATGTTTAATACTATTTATTCCATCCAATTTAACGACTAGGATATAATTGGATGGTTTAAAGAATTAGAATAATAAAATGTTATTTCATTGAAACTATGTGTTGCATGTACAATAAGCTAAGATGGTGTTTTCTGTAACACATGATTAACATGTTGTATCATATAACACAATACATAAATTAAATTAAATTTTTTCAGAAAAAGGTTCATATAAAATTGGGGTGTTACTGATCCTAATCAGATATAGTAGTGTGTGGTACTCTACGCAACCTTACAAATTCTTTAATATACATCCTAGAAAGATAATATATAGAGAAATACTCTATGATTGAAATGAAGTGTACTGAATTTTTAAGGTGATTGAATACAACCCATTGAACATTGTACCCTTTAGATGTTTTGGGGATTCCAATGACAAAATCCATGGTTATTTTTTCCAATTTCCTTTATGGTATGGGTAATAGTTGTAACATCCCCTTAAAATTTTGTCTCTCATCATTAACTTGATGATATACCATGCATTGAGATACAAACTTTGTGATATCTCTATTTATGACAACCCACTATAAATACTCTTTAAAATATCTATAAATTTTTCTATTTCCCAGAAGAATAGATAATAAAGAAATATGGTCTTATTCTAATAGATCCTTCTTTAAATTGGGTATGGATAAAACGCATACATAGATCCTGGACATTATCATTCCATCAAAATAAAGTTTATAGTTATTAACATTGCTCACATTTTTCTAAAGCTCTATATCTTCCTTTTTTCCCTCTTTAATCCCTCCTTCTATAGATGGTTGAACACTCATTTGAGAAAGATAATATTTCTCTCCTTCCATCAGGATTTCCAGATCTATCCTGTGAAAATACATAAATATTGGATCTATTTTTATCCTCATAATAGATAAGCTGGCATGATCATTTTCACTCAAAGCATCATCCACTTTGTTTTCTTTCCCAAGGTGGTAATTTAGTGAGCAGTCATAATCTTAAATTATCTCTAACCATCTTATTTTGAATGGGTTCAACACTTTATGTGTGAATATATACTTTAAACTTTTACATCTATATATGTCATACTTTTCTCTCTAAATATAATTCCTCTATATCTTAACTAAAAAAAATTCCATAGCTAACTCCAAATCATGATTTGGATAATTTTTTTCATGAACCTTCAATTATCAAGAGGCATAATTTTGAACCCTGTAATTCTTCATGAGAATGTATCCCAACCACTTATTGTGTGAATCAATATAGATTAAAAAACCTTCACCATAATAGAATAATGTAAGAATAGGTGTGATGACTAATATTTTCTTTAGTTCCTTAAAATATTCCACACATTCATTTATCTATAGGAACTTAAATCCCTTCTGAGTTAACTTGGTGAGTGGATTTGATATCCATGAGAAATTTCCAAAAACCATCGATAGTATCCTTACAAACCAAGAAAAATAAGGATCCGAGTCATAGTGGTTGGTCTTGACTAACATTTAATTGCCTTAGTTTTTTATGGATCCATCGATATACCCTCCCTTGATATTATATGACTCAAAAATGCAACATTTTCCTTCCAAAATTCACACTTTTTAATTTTTTTATAGATATTATCCTTACTTATGGTCTTTAGTATTATTATAAATTGAACTTCATGTTCTTCCTTTATCATAAAATTGATGATAATATTGACTATAAAAATTACCACAAACTGATCGATGTAATCTTTAAATATTCTATTCGTTAAATCCATTAAGATAGTGGTGGAATTAGTAAGACCAAATGACATCACTATTCATGCATATTGTTCATACCTTGTATGGAATGTTGTATTTGGTATATCCTAATTTTTGACCCTCAATTGATGTTATCTTGAATAAAGTTCAACCTTTGAAAAGTATTGAGATGGAAACAGTTGATCAAACAAGTCATCAATATGGGGTAGATGATACTTTTTCTTGATTGTGAACTTGTCCAGTTCCAATTAATCAATGTATAGTCACATTCATCCAACATTATTCATTAAAAAATAGCATATACACTCCAAGGTAATGCACTTTACTGAATTAATACCTTCTCAAGGATCTCCTAGATTTTCTTCTTCAATTCTTGTTACTCGTTCAGGGTCATTCTATAAGGAGTCTTTGAAATATGTGAGGTTACAGGTATTAGTTCTATTGAGAAATAAACTTCCTAATTTGGTACAATAATATGAAATTATTCTGGAAATACATAAATAAACTTCTACACAGAAGGAATTTCATAATTTTTGATTTCCTCCCCAACCATCTGAGATAAATACCCCTTTTTAATAGGAAGAAAAACCCCCATAATGGGTGTGATTTACATTAAAAATCATATTTATCATTACACTGATAGAAAATCATAGTTTGGTTTGGAATATCAATTTTGAATTCCCTTCCATAGAAATTGATGTGGAATTTATATAAAGATATTCAATATATGCCTAAGATAACATCAAATTCAACTAATGGGAGAATAACAAGATTTACAAGAATTATATTCCCACAAACATCAATAGTGGAAAATCATATACATGAGATGCGATCATCATACCATTAGAAGTTTTCACCACTAACTCAATATGTAATCATTGAGGATAGGAATTAAAAATCCTATATACCTTTATTGATAGAAAAGAATTTATATAACTTAGATCAATTAGGGTACCTCAATATTTGGACATACATATTACCACATCAACTTTATCATTCAGTCTACAATCCCATACTAAAACCAAAATGGTTTGTCTGGAAACAAAAAATCATTAATCAGAGTGATCAATAATGAAAAATCACTCATATGATATCTAAATCTTGACAAATTATTTTAAAAATATGACACCACAGGTTTAACCAAGCTTATTTATGGTCAAAATATAATCAAATCCTTCATGATAGTTCATAAATATTTTATGACTTTCCAAAGCATATCCACTAGGAGTGTCAAACTAGGTGTGAATAAAGGCTGTTGTCATGAACTATTTGATGATTGAGTACATATCAATTTTATATTTCATAGTTATTACCCCTAGGTACAACTTTGAAATATCTCCATCCAATTTTAGTATCCATAGAGTGATGTAATTACTTAGAAACCACTCAGTCTATCCTTCAACAAAATTCTAGGACATTTTCCTATATTTTGAATTATCCTTGGACTTATCCTTAATGATATCCTTTGGTATATCACTAAATTTTTATCATCCTAGTTTCCAAATTTTAACTAAATCATTCCTATTATACTAATGATAATTTTTCAAACTTTTCATGCATAGATATTACATTTTAATATATGAATATTCAATAAATTTAACAAATACATGACCGAGGACCATAAAATTTTGGTGCATTTAGAGACTAGATACACACTATTCTTATTTCATGAAAGATCTTTAACATCTCCCATAAATAGTGTAACAATAGTAAACTTCAAATAAATACACTGCTTAAACCTTTGTTCATAACCTGGGGAGTGGAAACATAAGAAAATGGAGAGATTAAATTCTCAATAAGGGTAAATAAGGAAGATATAAATTGATGATCGTATGAAAGTATAAGATAAGAATAATGGTATGTGATTATGGATATAACTATAAAATTTCATACCCAATATATTTTGGATCATAAACATGATATATGTCATAAAACATTATCACTTCAAAATACATGAACCATAAGAGTGAGAAATCATCATAAATAAATCATGAACCATAAGTTCATGTTATATAAGTGTGGAACCATCATAAGTATATAAATCATTTCATATTTCAAGGTTAACATCCTAGACCATAAAATAATAACAAATCAGTCATCAACATTTATTTACTATTTCAAAAAAGATCAGAAATCATCACTTATTTCCCAAAGCAGATCAAATACATTAGTTTGTTTCCTATAGTGGATCAACCACATCGGCTTGTTTACCATCATTATCTCGTGAGATATGAATATTTACCCAATTTATTGGAAAGAGATATGGGTCCCACACATAATATAGTCCATAAATTTGTGTGACACAATATCATAAAATATTCATCATATCATAACCTATAAAAATGTAAATGGGTTATATAAATATTTCATTATAGCATAACCTGAAAAATATGGGTTTTATAAACATTTAATAAATTCATCACATAATAACTTTTGGAAAAATAAAAGGGTTTCATAAACATATTTTCATCATAATTATAAAAATAAACTATACAAATAAAGAATACGTATGGTACCATTAGATTATATCCCAAGTTAAACATAAGCAACACCAATGGTTGTTGTCTTTGTTGAGAAGAAATTTCCCAAAAGATCATTAAGAGATTCTTGATGAAAATATAATTTTCATTTTAAATCACTTATTTAAAAAATAAAATATTAATATTATTAAATAAAAAATTTTATTTTTTAAAAAAATTAAAAAATTTGAAGGAATATTCAAATAATTGAGTGGTTGTGATGGTGGAAAAGTATGATCAATCTATACATGTTAAAATGAATATTATTTTTCACATTTCTAGTAAAAATTAAAAAATACATCACTCAGAAATGATAGGAATATTCCTTTTAAAAACAATTTTAAGAATCAATAAAAGGAATAATGTATTTAAATAGTAATTTTATAATGCTAAAATTTTCCTTAAAACGTTTTTATAAAATATGAACATGGAAGAAAAAACATTTTCAATTGAAAAGAGAAATAAATTCAGTATTTCCTAAAAATATTATTTTGGAATCATGAGTGATTAAAGAGATTAAAATGTAATCAAAATTTTTTTTCCAAGAACTAAATTTGGATAAAAAAATTAATTAATTTCTTGAGAGATTGATCACAAGATTTCATCATCAAAAACTAAATCATAAACAATCCCAATAAACAATGAGATTGTAACATAAAACCTTTTACCACTTAGGTATATTTTGAATCATAAGAACCATTAAAGAAATAAAATTAAATATATATTTATATCCCATAATTTCATGATATTATTTTTAAAATTAATTCATGGGAATTATATACACCACACAAAATAAATAGGTGGCGTATAAGATATTCACTACTGGAAAAACGACTTATACCCACGGTTCAAAACCGTGGGTATTGTAACACCCCGAGATTTTATGAAAAATATTCTTTTTAATTTCATTAATGTCTTGTGTTGTACACTACACCAAAAGGATCTTGCACAACATGCATCATTGACTTGCATTTCACGCAATCGCGAACTTCCTCGATAGCTTGTGTAGTACGCAATACCGAGTTTCACTAAACAACGATATGCTATTAAAATATTATTAAAACTAGCCGTTATGAATAGTAATAACCACTTTTTGAAATTTTGTAATTTTTTTTCAAAATGGAATTCATTTTTGGATTCAGAATATCGAAATTAGCTTAGGGTGAAGTTTTGGTACTTTTTGGATAACTTTCATATTCAGATGAATAGTGAAAATTACTAAATTTTAATTAAAAACAAATTTTTTAATCAAAATAATTAATAGTGATAAATTATTAATTTGAGTGGTTTTAAAGTATATTTACAATATATTTTTACAATTTAATACAATGTTGTTCATTGGATGTAATTTCACATTTAAACCAGACATAAACAAGTGTCAATATTTTGACAGTTATTATCTCTTAAAACCACGCTATTTGTTTTGACGACGGGAATTAATTTTTAAATTAGTTAATGTAACTGATATGTTTTGAATTTGGTAAAATAAACTTCATTTTTGAATTCATAATGTCAAATATATCTTAGGCCTAATTTTTGGTATTTTTCTAGAAACTTTCATTTTTTGATGAATAGTGAAACCACTAAGTGGTAGTTAAAAAACTGAATTTTTTCATAAAACTTAATTTTACCGCTTCTGTGAGTGGAATTTCAAAAATCTGAGAGACATGGTTGATGTTAGTAAGTAAAATGTGGTTCAATGAGATGAAAATAATTTTGGTGAATAGCAACTTTTTACTTTTTTTACCACGGTTAAAAGTAAATAGGGAAATCAAGGGTAAAAGTGTTATTATTATTACCCTAACACATGTCCTAATTCTATTGGATATGTGTAATTCGACCAAAAACAACCTTAGGAATAAAATATGACCATTTAGGCCCACATGGATTAGATTAGGACATTTGTTATCAATTTATTTAAAGAAGGGTTAAAATAGTTAAAATCGATGTTTAATAACTAAATAATTTTTAATATAGGGTTATACATAAGATAGATTCAACTATATATTTTCATTAGAAAGCTAAAAATATTTCCAACATAATTGTATTTTATTTGTAATTTTTATACTTGAAATAATTTAATTTATTTATGATACAATGATGATGCAGTAATTATCCTATTAATGAATTATTGACATAATTGATGTTATAAATACCCAAATAAATGTAATTTGAGACTTTTTATGAATTCCAATAATTTTCTATGTTAATATGACATGTTATTATTGATGTAAGTAATTTTTTTCGAACTAATCATTCTGTTATGATTTTCAGAAAAATCAATTACCAAATAGTGTCAAAATTGACATAAAATGGTTTTTAAAATAAATATTATATTATCAATTGTTATTATATTACTAAAAAATATATGGTTCGGCCAAGATACTTATATCATGATAGGTCTATCATTAATGGACAACTTTGGGGTCTCTTGGATGTATATGGTATGTTTATTAACTATATAATATAAAAATACAAAGTGACATGGTAAATGTCAATATAATTAACTAAGAGTTAAAACTAAAAGATAAGGTTAGTATAATGACCTAAACTTGTATAAATTCTATTGGATGAGAGGATTTCGACCCATCCCCACCTTAGATACGAAATAAATCAATTTGGAGCTATTTAAAACCGAATTTGGCTTTATAATAAAATAATATTTTTAGTTATTCCAAAGGTGCCCCTCTCCTCCCTTATAAAAGGGCACCTCCTCCTCCTCTTCCTCACACCACTTTGAGCTTTCATGCTCGGCCAACCCCTGCCAATTTCTCCTCTCCACTTCCCTAGAAACATCCTTGAGGTCCTGGTCTTCTTCAAAGACCAATTTTAGTTCCCTAAAAGGAGGTCTCAAATAAGCACTTCAAAGAAGAGGGGGTTCAGACACTTATGAAGCAAATCGGACCTAAGGTAAGGGATAAATTTTCAATCTCGTTTTTATCTGAGATTGCTTATATGTAAGTATTTACTGGGGTTATGTTTATCATCCATGACCATGTTTTCTAAAAATATTTTCATAAAATGTTTACTATTCTTCCATGAATGTTTAAAGTCATTTTTACCCTTTATTGACTTTTTACCACATTGTATGAATGGAATATTTCCTTTGGTTACCATATAAGGTACTTTTTGACTTTTCTGAAAAAAGTACGAGGAGAATGTTATTTTTAACTTATACGGTGTGAACAGATTTTTACGGTTTCATAATGCCTCATTTTCAAGAAGCTTACTCTACAAGATTTCATGATTATTTTCAACAAAACATTTTTCTTTTAAAATTTCATGGAATTTTGTGAAAAGAAAATGATTTTAAAGAAGAAAGGATATTTTCTTAAAGCATTCATTTCAATTGTTTTGCCAAAACTATTTTCCATCTAACATGACATTATTTCATATGTGTATGTTTCAAGTAATATGTCTCTATGATTTAAATGGTTTCAATTTTCTTATGATGAAATGATATCAAACTTTTATGGATTATGTTATGATGGCATGATGTTTAAGAATCCCATTTTATTACATGGGTTATGCTATGATGTAAGATTTATGATTTTGTGGCACACAAAAGAATGATTTCATTATGAGATGGGTGGGACCTATATCTCCCTCCAATGCATTGGGTAAAGATTTTATATCTCATGAGATAGACATGGCTGGAACGGCAGGTTAAACCGGTTCAATGAAACAGGACTGAAACGAGGAGTGAACTCAGTTCAGAAATGGACTTTGTCCACTAAGATAGTCTTGGAAATGAGTCTTGACTAATAAGAAATGATTCTCTATGATTATGTGTGTATGCCACAAAGTTTCATGTTTTAAGTTATGATTATTGGGATTACATTTCACTACTATGATTTATCCCATGTTATGATATTATGATCCCTTATACAGGTTAAGATTTTCAAAATGTTATGTTCTTATGAATATGATGTGATTGATATTTCTTTTGTTTACCCTTACTGAGCATTTGAGCTCACCATTTTATGTTTTCTTTTCCCCAAGATATAAAGAAAGTTTTAGGTAAGAAAAAAAAGAGGGAAGATCTTTATGGGAGATGTTGAAGATCTTTCACCATGATTAGAAGATTACATTCCGAGTTTCCAAAGACACTAAACTATTATGGTCCTTGTGTGTGTGTTTTTGTTATGTACTAAGTATTCCACAAAAGTAATGTAATTTCCATGTACGTTAATATTTGGGTCTCTACAGTTGGTATCAGAGGAATGGTTTAGTCAACCTTTGGAAACTAGGGTGCGAAAACGTTACTGAGATCCCTAGAGATATTTCTAAGGTATTTCTAGGGATGTCCCTAAGGATAAGTATACGTATAGGATATAGTTCTAGAACTACGCTAACAATCGTAGAATATAACATAAGATTTTAGATATTGAAGGTACTCCCCCATTGTTATGTTGTTTTCCCTAGCATGATTTTTACCTCTCACATTATTCTTTTTGGGTTTTAGACGATGGCTGGAACCCGAAGGAACCGTGTTGATCAATGCAATGGAAAATGTAATGATTGTCCTCCTGAACAAACAAATGTTATGTGAGATGGAGTGAAAAATCTTATTTCTATACTTACACAAGCTATGAATCATTCTGGACTTCCAAATGAGCAGAGAAGAGAACAATATTCTATTGAGTCCTTCATGAGGCAACGTCCACCTGCTTTCAGTGGGTCTTCTGATCCACTTGTTGCTGAACAATGGATAGTACCACTGAAAAGATATTTTCAGATCTTCAATGTTCTGAACATGATAAAGTCATCTTAGCAGTATAACGTTTGGAAGGTGAAGCTGATCAATGGTGGAATCTTATCTAGAATACGAGGCAAAGAAATGAAATTGAGTCCATGGAATGGGATGAGTTCAAGAACTTATTTTTCAATAAGTACTTCCCTCGTATTCTTCGTACAAAGATTGAGAAGGAGTTTCTTGAACTAAAGAAAAAGGATGATGAATCTGTTGGTATATACGAAGAAAATTTTACAAGGCTTGCGAGGTATGCATCTGGCTTTATCAACCAACCTGAAAGTAAAGTTGATTGATTCTTCAGTGGCTTAAAACAAATTCTTCAAAGGGCATTAGCTATAAGAGACTTCAGTAGCTATGAAGAAATTGTGTGTTGTGCTTTCAAGGTAGAAATGTAAGTTGGTGTTACTTATCCATCTCATAGTTTTGACAAGAAACGAAAGATGGAGTTCAAGGAGAAATCACAGAATAATGGTGAAAAGAAGATGAATGTTTCCTTATGCTCAAAGTGTGGAAAGAAGCATGGTGGATATTGTCTTAAAGGGACAAGTAAATGTTTCAAATGTGGAAAGGAAGGTCATCGGGAATTTGACTTCCACAATGATGGGAAGAAGATGTCTAATGATGTAAAAAAAGGAAGGGATACACAGAATGAACCTACTATACTTCAATGCTTCAAGTGCAAGGAAATGGGGCATTATGCTAATAAATGCCCTGATCCAAGGGTTAGTGATGATCGACATGAGCAACAACTTAAGGAAAAGGAAAAAGGGAAGTCACATGCGATCACCATTGGCGATGTTGAATATGAAAAATATGTGGTGGAATGATTAAGTGTTTATGTAATGGGATTCCAAAATAATGTTATATATAGTATCATGGAATATTGGAATATTTATGTATTGGTCTATTGTGGTTTTCAATAATTTTATGGTACCGGTAACCACGGAAAGTGATTGAGATATTTTTGGAAAAATTTTGATATGTGCATAATGAAGGGATAAGGAAAAAAATGAAATGTTTGACAGTATTCATGAGCTCATGATTGATATAAGGACTAAGTGATATCATGGTTTGAGTATATAGAATTTTGAGGATTTTGGTATGTGGAAAGAGTTAACTTTTAACAGCATTCATGTTTTCAATAAGGTTTAATGGGTATTCATTTTTTTTTTGAATAGAATACATGATTAAGGCCTTTTAATGTTTGGAATGTGACCAACAAGACATATCTCATGATATATGGGGATCAACAATGGTATTAACATGCTAGTTGTATGAACTCTTTGGTAATCGTTTTCACTATAATATGAGATTAGACAGTATTATTTTTGATAAGCCTAAAGATTGGAATGGATTATGTTGGACATAAGTTAGTACTGTTTAAGGATAGAAGTTTTTTTCGATATTATTTATGGGATGTTATAGTAATGTAGTCTTAGAAAAAGGACAACCCGCAGGATGTGCAACATCCCATCACGTCAGACAAGGCTGTGGGAATCAAACCCACAACCGAAGTACGACTGGCCTTTATCGCCTACCACTGGCCTACAAGAAGTCCCTGTTTAGTAGAAATTAGTTTTATTATATTATGTAGTATGATATAGGAAGTATAAGTCTATTTTAGGAACCATATATGATTAATCTCTCTCTATATGGACTTATGTATTTTTTTGATAACTTTTCTAACCTTTTGTTTGAGACAGATGGAATGACCCGTCATTCTATCACATGATCTTCTAACACATCACGAATGACAAATTCAACTTCATTTCTTTAAGGGATGAAGTGTAAATTGTCCAAAGAACGACCAGCGGTGAGACTATACCAAAATCACGAAAGTATTTCTTCTAATTCCAATTTTATTAACTTTAGGGAAATGATCTTGAAAACCAAAAATGTTGTCCTAGTCCTCTTATATCTGATAAATTAGATGGTACCTTAGATCGTCACAAATTTATGGCTTTGTGATTGCTGGCTTTTCCATAGCCATGTTCTCTACCACTCTCCATCAGAACATGATGGTTAGATTTCTCTTCCATATCCATATTTTCACCTATGTGGAAACCCAGTGATTAGTTTATTTAGGTAAACATTACGTTTCGTACTTTTGTTTTTAAATATTGGTTTTGTTATTCCTTTTTATTATGTGGGTTTCTATTAAATAAACTTTCGAATAGTAAACCATTTATAACCCCGACGAATTTCGAGGGCGAAATTCATTTTAAGGGGGGTAGAATTTAACACCCCGAGATTTTAGGAAAAATATTATTTTTAATTTCATTAATGTCTTGTGTTGTACGCTACACCAAAAGGATCTTTCACAACATGCATCCTTGACTTTCCTTGCATGCAATCGCGACCTTCCTCGATAGCGTGTGTAGTATGCAATACCGAGTTTCACTAAACAATTATATGCTATAAAAATATTATTAAAACTAGTCGTTATTAATAGTAATAAACACTTTTTGAAATTTTGAAATTTCTTTTTCAAAATGGACTTCATTTTTGGATTCGGAATATCAATATTAGCTTAGGGTGAAATTTTGGTACTTTTCGAATAACTTTCATATTCAGATGAATAGTGAAAATTACTAAATATTAATTAAAAACAACTTTTTTAATCGAAATAATTAATAGTGATAAATTATTAATTTGAGTGGTTTTAAAGTATATTTAGAATATATTTTTATAATTTAATACATTTTTGTTCATTGGATGTAATTTCACATTTAAACCAGACATAAACAAGTGTCAATATTTTGATAGTTATTATCTCTTAAAAACACGCTATTTGTTTTGACGACGGGAATTAATTTTTAAATTAGTTAATGTAACTGATATGTTATGAATTTGGTAAAATAAACATCATTTTTGAATTCATAATTTCAAATATATCTTAGGCCTAATTTTTGGTATTTTTCTAGAAACTTTCATTTTTTGATGAATAGTGAAACCACTAAGTGGTAGTTAAAAAACTGAATTTTTTCATAAAACTTAATTTTACCGCTTCTGTGAGAGGAATTTCAAGAATCCGAGAGACACGGTTAATGTCAGTAAGTAAAATGTGGTTCAATGAGATGAAAATAATTTTTGGTGAACAGTAACTTTTTACTTTTTTACCACGGTTAAAAGTAAATAGAGTAATTAAGGGTAAAAGTGTAATTATTATTACCCTAACACATGTCCTAATTCTATTGGATATGTGTAATTCTACCAAAAACAACCTTAGGAATAAAATATGACCATTTGGGCCCACTTGGATTAGATTAGGACATTTATTATCAGTTTATTTAAAGAAGGGTTAAAATAGTTAAAATCGATGTTTAATAACTAAATCATTTTTAATATAGGGTTATACATAAGATAAATTCGACTATAAATTTTCATTAGAAAGCTAAAAAGATTTCCAACATAATGGTATTTTATTTGTAATTTTTAGACATAAAATAATTTAATTTATTTATGATACAATGATAATGCAGTAATTATCCTATTAATGAAATATTGACAAAATTGATGTTATAAATACCCAAATAAATGTAATTTGAGACTTTTTATGAATTACAATAATTTTCTATGTTAATATGACATGTTATTATTTATTTAATTAATTTTTTTCGAACTATTCATTCTATTATGATTTTCAGAAAAATCAATTACCAAATAGTGTCAAAATTTACATAAAATAGTTTTTAAAACAAATATTATATTATCAATTGTTATTATATTCCTAAAAAATATATGGTTCGGCCAAGATACTTATATCATGATAGGTGTATCATTAATGGTCCACTTGGGGGTCTCTTGGATGTATATGGTATGTTTATTAACTATATAATATAAAAATACAAAGTGACATGGTAAATGTCAATCTAATTAACTAAGAGTTAAAACTAAAAGATAAGGTTAGTATAATGACCTAAACTTTTCTAAATTCTATTGGATGAGAGGATTTCGACCCATCCCCACCTTAACTATGAAATAAATCAATTTGGAGATATTTAAAACCGAATTTGGCTTTATAATAAAATAATATTTTTCGTTATTCCAAAGGTACCCCTCTCCTCCACTATAAAAGGGCACCTCCTCCCCCTCTTCCTCACACCACTTTGAGCCTTCAAGATCGGCCAACCCCTGCCAATTTCTCCTCTCCACTTGCCTTGAAACATCCTTGATGTCCTGGTCTTCTTCAAAGACTAATTTTAGTGCCCTAAAATGAGGTCTCAAAGAAGCACTTCAAAGAAGAGGAGGTTTGGACACTTACGAAGCAAATCAGACCTAAGGTAAGGGATAAATTTTCAATCTCATTTTTATCTGAGGTTTCTTATACGTAAGTATTTACTGGGGTTATGTTTATCATACATGACCATGTTTTCTAAAAATGTTTTCATAAAATGTTTACTATTCTTCCATGAATGTTTAAAGTCATTTTTACCCTTTATTGACTTTTTACCACATTGTATGAATGGAATCTTTCCTTTGGTTACCATATAAGGTACTTTTTGACTTTTTCAACAAAAGTACGAGGAGAATGTTATTTTTAACTTATACAGTGTGAACGGAATTTTACAGTTTCATAACGCCTCATTTTCAAGAAGCTTCCTCTAGAAGATTGCATGATTATTTTCAACAAAACCCTTTTCTTTTAAAATTTCATGGAATTTTGTGAAAAGAAAATGATTTTAAAGAAGAAAGGATATTTTCCTCAAGAATTCATTTCAAGTGTTTTGCCAAAACTATTTTCCATCTAATATGAAATTATTTCATATGTGTATGTTTCAAGTAATATGTCTCTATGATTTAAATGGTTTCAATTTTCTTATGATGAAATGATATCAAACTTTTATGGATTATGTTATGATGGCATGATGTTTAAGAATCCCATTTTATTACATGGGTTATGCTATGATGTATGATTTATGATTTTAAGGCACACAAAAGATTGATTTCATTATGAGATGGGTGGGACCTATATCTCCCTCCAATGCATTGGGTAAAGATTTTATATCTCATGAGATAGACATGGCTGGAACGGCAGGTTAAACCGGTTCAGTGAAACATGACTGAAACGAGGAGTGAACTCGGTTCAGAAATGGACTTTGTCCACTAAGATAGTCTTGGAAATGAGTCTTGACTAATAAGAAATGATTCTTTATTATTATGTGTGTATGCCACAAAGTTTCATGTTTTAAGTTATGATTATTGAGATTACATTTCACTACTATGACTTATCCCGTGTTATGATATTATGATCTCTTTTGCAGGTTAAGATTTCTAAAATGTTATGTTCTTATGAATATGATGTGATTGATATTTCTTTTGTTTACCCTTACTGAGCATTTGAGCTCACCCTTTTATGTTTTCTTTTCCCCAGGATATAAATAAAGGTTTTAGGTAAGAAAAAAAAAGATGGAAGATCTTTATGGGAGATGTTGAAGATCTTTCACCATGATTAGAAGATTACGTTACGAGTTTCCAAAGACACTAAACTATTACGGTCCTTGTGTGTGTGTTTTTGTTATGTACAAAGTATTCCATAAAATTAATGTAATGTCCATGTACGTCAAGCTTTGGGTCACTACAGGTATAGCCCCCAAAACCGTGGGTATAGGCTATACCCACGGTTTTGGGAACCGTGGGCTGGAACGGCGTCGGGATAGGGTTCTTGACCTATACCCAAGGTTTTGTAGAACCGTGGGTATAGGTGTTTCACACAGAAACAAGTTGGTGTACAACGTGGCAGGGAACTTACCCCACGGTTAGAAAACCGTGGGGAATTTAAAATTTTTAAAAAACATGTGTAGTAGGACTCGAACCCGCTCCACCCACAGGGAGGCTCCGCTATGCACTTCAGCGGACCAACCGAGATGACTTCTTTTTATTAATATAAGAATAATTTTATTATAATATATTAATAATAATGTTGTTATCTACAAAATCGTAACCAGTGGGTTTCGAACTAGCGCCACACGCAAGGACTCAACACCGCAACACAGCCGTAGAACAACCGAGCTGGGTTTTATATGTGTTATATATCCATCTATCTACCTATATATATTAATATTGCATATTTAAATTCAGAAAAACCTCTCGCGAGGTTCGATCCCGCGACTTGTGTGTAGTCTCGCGGCCCAGCCCCCACCAACCGACCAACCAACCTAGAATTGATATCAATTACACATTCATATATCGGCATATATATATTAATATATGAAAAAATGACTACCCGCCAAATTTTTCATATCCCGCCTAAGTTTAATTGCCCGCCATAACGCAGGAAATCTATACCCATGGTTCTAGAGAACCGTGGGTATAAGCCTTCAAAAAAAACTTAATACCGACGGTTTCCAAAAATCGTCGGTATAAGTCTTCGTAAAATACCCTATACCCATGGTTTTCTCCAAAACGGTGGGTATAGGTCTTAAAAGAAAACTATACCCATGGTTTTTGCCGCAACTGTGGGTATAGGTGGCCTATACCCACGGTTCTAGAAAACCATGGGTATAGGTTCTCCTACTATCCCTATACCCACCGTTTTTTTCAAAACCCTGGGTATAGACCTATTTTCCAGTAGTGATGTGTCCCATAGAAATAAAAGTGTGAAGAAAATATCTTACATGCATTTATAACTTTTCAATCATAATTTCCATGTAAAAATAACTTTTAAAAAACTTTAAATATCATGTTCATAAATATATTAATTATATAACATGTTGAATTTCCTATATATGCATCCCATTAAATATGATAGGTTCATAACATAACATATGTCCCAAAGAAGATAATTAGATACTAAAATCTCTTACCTTAAGTCTTGACTTCATTCATACTCATTTGAACCTCATGTATAATAAATATAGGTTTTTTATAAATATTTTATTGAACCATAATTATACATATTATACCATATATGATTTACTTATGACCTTTTATTACCTGTTTGTTAATAATTTTTTTTTAAATCATGATTCTGGTAATAACTACTTCATTTTTCATATATGTTTTGGTTCATTATTTTTGGTAATTTAACTTTGATCATGGTTAAATGATCTCAATAATGTTAAAAATGATATAAATATCATGTATATTCATTATATATGTATTTATAATGATCCATATACATTAAATATAGAAAATTATTTACACCGTTCTCCGAGATAGTAGGTCGTGTGTACGCATGAATGTTGTTTCATTTTTTGTGAATCGATGGGATGAATTGAAGTTAAACAATATATATAATTTTATGTTTAATTATTATACAATATATATATCATGTATATTTATTAAATTTATACTTATAACCTTCAATATAATGTTTAAGTGAAAAATAAATCGATTCGCTTTCTAAGGTGGTAGTCTGTCGTACACACGAGTAACGTTATCAAATTACCATGGAATGGAAAGTAAGAAGGTATATGTGATATTATTTTTCTATAATTATAATTATTTTATTAATATAATATACATATATATATATAATTTATATCCACAATTATATCCTTTCATGAGATACAGTGATGTAAAGTGAATTACATCGGTTCGTGAGGTGGTAGTCTGTCGTACACAAGATCGATGTTTTCATTTCCCATTTGACAGAAGAGGAGATATATTTAAGTTATTAAATTAATATAATAACAAATATGTATATTTTATATAATTTTTATTTTAAAAAATAATAATTTAATTATATTTTAAAGAGTTGAAAATAGAATTAAAATATAAATGCTTGGTTGAGAATGATACATCTTCTTCTGATAACTGCCTTAGGTTTACACAAACAGACTTCCTAGGTTGGATTACTAATCAAAACAAATACTATAGGATATTATTAGGCTATTAAATAAATTATTTGGGTATGGCTGTTTTTAACCAATAAGTTATAAGTGTGAAGAGGAGAGTATAGGGAGTGCCCTTTTATAAGTGGTGGAGAGGAAACAAATGGAATTTTTGAAAAGAATAATGTTTAGCCACTTTTCTTACATTACAAAAGGATAAAAAATTAGTAATTATAGAAAATTATATCAAATAAGATATAAATATTGTTATAACATGGTATTTCTAAAAAAAATTCATTTTACCCTTAATATTTTTCATTCAACCCCTGGTAAACTCATTTTAACCTTAACAGCAGTAATTAATTTTTATTATTTTTACTATTAATTTTGATAAAATTTTAAGTTAGTATTATTATATAATACTAATTATTATGATTAAAAATATTGAATCCATTTTTAATAATTCGAATCAGAATATTTGAAATTTTTAATTTAAAATTAAATCCAGCAGACTTGATGAAAAAACATTTTTCCAAAGGGAAAATTTTCATAAGTATAGAATGTTTTAATATCAAAATTCAATATTAAATTGATTATAATGAAATAAATTGGATTAATAAATATATAAATAAAATAAATTTTCTTTTAAAAACATATTAAAATAAATTATAGTTTGTAAATTCATTAAAAGAAAATGTAGTTTTTAATAAAAAATAGTGTTTTTTAATGTTCACCAAAAAATTATTCTTTTTAGAAAATTATCAAAAAGTCACCCAAAGATAATTTTGACATGTAGATTTCAAAAATAAAATTTATTTTTTCAGATAAATTTTTAAAATTCAAACAAAACTTTTATTATTTTTTACAAAAAGGCAATAAAAATATTTTTTATGAAAATGTTATTTTAAAAACATATAGACTTTACTAATAATTAAGTAATTTTATATAAATTTTTTTTATTTATATAAAAAAATATATTATTAATTTATAAAATCTGGTTATTCATATTCATTCCACCAATTTTAATGTCTATGATATAATAGTCATGTTTAAATAATTATTTTGATAGTATATTATAGCTCATTAAAACATGATATTCTGTGTAACACATGCTATCAAAAAAATTATTAAAAAATATATTACATAAAAACTCAAGATATTACAAAATTAGTATTAAAATGAATACATGATGATATATGCGGTCATATAGGTAAAAAATATCAAGGTAAATTCAAGTACATTATTACCTTTACTGATGACTTCAGTAGGTATGGGCATGTGTATATTATTAATAACAAATATGAATCCTTTGATATGTTTTTAGTATTAAAAAATAATGTACAATATAAAATTGTAAAAAATTATTAAAAAAACATAAATATAATTTAGGTGGAGAATATTTTTACTAATAATTCTAATACTATCATGGATATTATGGTATAGTATCATAGATCACTTCACCTAGTATACCACTGTTAAATAGTGTATAAGAAATTAGAACCTAAACTTTTATGGAAATGGTTTAGTTTATGATGAGTCATGCATACTTTCTTATTTTCTTTTGAGGTTGTGGTTTGGTAACTATATAATTAACACTAAATCATATCCCAATAAATTTTATTTGAAATAAACCACATGAGATGAGGACCAAGATGCATCGTAATTTATCATTCATGGAGATTTGGGGTTGTAATTCATATGTAGAATGTATTACTCTATGTGAAATTGAACCCAAATTACTTAAATTTCTATTTATTAGTTATCTCAAAAATATAGTGGTTATAATTTCTATAATCTATCAAAACACTATTTATTTATTACTTGACATGTTGTCTATCTAGAAAATTAATTAATTTACAAAACAATTTTGGATAGAGAATTTGAAATTGGTGAAGTTCAATACCAATAAGAGGATATTATTCTTGAGATTGATGATTCAAGAGCACAAAAGGTTGTGGAAAATAAACTGACTTGGTGTATAAAAAAACTAACATGGTATGAGAAATTCCATCAATACCCTAATTGGTATGGATTTCTTTTTTTATAAAGGTGATGTAATGATCATATAATATGATATAGTATCTTATAAGAGGACATATTAAGTTATGATTTTGGAAACATGTTAAATTAAATGGAATCTATGTACAATAATTAGGTTTGGAACCCAATAGATTCACTTGATAGGGTGAGAACGATTGGGTTCAAGTGGTTATTTGGCATGAAGACTATCATTCATGGTAGAATTTATATCTATAATAATCCATAGGTAAATAACGATTTTAAATAAATTCATGATATTGACCATGAAAAATGATTTTCTCTAATGGTTATGATAAAATCTATTCAGATTATTTTAGTTTTATTAGCATATTATCATTATGAGGAATATAAAATGGATTTAAAAAATAATTTCCTTTATGTGAATTTATTTTAGGATTTATATATTGTATAACCTAAAACATTTAAATATGTGAAATTTTTTACTAAAATTTTTAATATATAATGATCCATTTATGGTTTGAAGAAATATTATTTGTGTTGGAATATTCATTTTAAATAATTTATCAAGAATTTTTACTTTATTAAAATTGAGTATGGGCCGGTGTATAAAAATGGGTCAGTGGGTGCATAGTTTTATTTTTGATATTATATGTGGATAACAGACTTCTCATTGTAAATGAAATCCCAATCTCGTATGTAGTGAAAAATTGGTTGGGATATCTCTTCTCAATAAATTATCTTGGTGACACAATGTATATACTAGGTGCAAATATAGCATCCCATGATTTTAGTATGTATATATATATAGATATTGTGATCAATAACTTGTTTCACATTAAATATCGAACTAAAACAAACCGAAACATAATAATGAGATAAAATTATAATCATTGAATGTGACTATTATAACATAATCATTGAATTGATGAGTATAAATAGAAGTAACCTCATTATAAAAACTATACAAAAAAGGATAATTAATAGAATCAAGCTGTTTAAGTCTTCCTTATGCACTACATTATTTGAGCATGGATAGGAGGTATTGTGTGATTTATCCTTGATGATTTCAAACCCATAAATAGTTTTTGATCTATCCTTGATGATATCAATATAAAATATAAATTAAAAAAATAAATCTTTGTACATGTATGACATTAAGCTCCATTTTGGATATTCTATAGAGTATTATTTATGAATATAATGGGAGTATCATAAACAATACTCCTACATATAAGGGGATTCCACTAACCAAATAATCCTATAATGTTTTTTAATTATCACTAAACACAAAAGGGTTTTTAGTGGATTCACATAGTGATAAAAATGTGTTATGAAGGAAAGAGACTATCTGAAGGCTAGCATAAAATTAGTGATCCATAGTAAGAGGGATCTCATTACATTATATATCTATTATATATGGGTTTCACTTAATGAAATATTTTGAGTATATTCAATGTATCGTTATATGTTTATTCTCATTTTCAATTATTCATTTAATAAATTTAATGAAGATGCAATCCACTTAATATATTCATAATGGGTTATAATTGATAAAACCATGCGGTAAGATTCATGAACATAAAGTCATTTTTGAAAATGAATTCACCTAACTCATATTATTTTATTTCACATTAAAAAATATCCCACATTCACAAATATCTCATAAGACCCTTAGTTAAATAACACAGTTTTTTAAAATCCATCTAAAACTATTTTGGATATAATTTTATAAAGATAATTTCATTTTTGAATAAAACGTTTTTCTAAAACCTAATACTTATAAAAATTCATAACTATTAATCCTTGAAAGACTTGTTAGAATTGATAATAAATATGAAATACTTATTTCATATTTGAAAGAAAATAATGGCCTCTAACAAATTATATGTGCTTATCTTGCTAATATGGGGTATTGTGTGATCTCTATCAAACATACTCATATCTAAGTACAAAAATTTTCACCAAAATATGTATCATATAAATCATATGTAAACCTATATAATCCATTTGTACATGACATAGAATTACCACTAGACATGGATCATGAACATATAAAATAAGATAACTCATATTTTCATGATCATCTGAAACAGACTAACCTAGAAATGAATACATCACATGCCAATCATATAAAAAATGATCATAACACATGTCCCTCATATAAGTATCTAATAACATCATATGTACCTTAAGTAATCATGTAAATTCATTTATTAAGTCTAATTAAAACAAGGTCATGATGTATTCACTTGTCATATAAGTGGAAAAATCTTATTTGGTTCTCCAACTACTAACATGATCAGAAACATACCCACACACATCCAGATTAGCTAAGTCACTTTTTACTTGCTTAAATATGTTGTCAAATAATTAATTCTCACATGATAAGTATCTCTACAACCTCATGTAATCATGATTTATAATAATTATATAGCCCTAAGTGTATCAATGACTATATGATATTACATGAGATATACTTTGGAGGGTCAGTCCAAGTAATAAGTATTTAATTATTACCCCATGAATGTACTCTTCATATCCTATATACACCCCATTGAAATTATTAAATGATTCTATTCATGCTAATAATTAAATTTTATCACTTCCAAATATCCTCTGTGATGTTCGTCGATTAGGGATAACTCAAAATTATATTCGAAGGGGATATTATCATTCAACTATTCATGTAAATAAAATTGTATAATTCATGAATTAATAATAAATGAATACATAATTTATTATGAAATCATGATACATTATTCAACCATCACATAAATTTATAAATAATTGAATACATAGAGACCTAAAATGACCTTCATATTATTATTGTGGTGGTGAATTTTTCAATGGATATATTGTATTAACATCTGTATCCACCCAAATAATCTTTACATCACCCATATCAATGACATCCCATATGAGATGGTACTTGATAAGGATTTATTTAGTCCTTTTGTGATACCAGGTTCTTTATGTAGATCAATAACTCTATTATTGTAATAATAAATCTAAATTTCTCACAAGATGCTAAGTTCCACTCAAATACTAGTAATAAAAAAAGTGATAAAAACGGTTTCCTTTGAATAATATGATAAATCAATGTACTCTAGCTCTATTTTCAAGTCCTACATGATGGATTGTTTGAAAATATTTCAAGTCATATCTACACTATTCAGAAAAAACAAAGAACCATATTGAGATTTCATATCATCTCTATCGAATTGATACTAACATTTTGGTAACCTTTTACATAGAGATCATACTAAACTATAATGATCGAGAACATATCCTTAGTCATTATTAAGTACATTAGGGTTCTTTTCATAGTAATATGGTTTCTCTCACCGGGATTTTATTGGTATCAAGTAGTAATTCTTAGAGTATAGGTGAAATCCGGTCAGGTACACCACATGGAATACAAGATGGAACCAAGGTAAAATTCAAAGGAAACTCCATCCATCCTTTCTAAATCTTTATAAGGATCCTAAATCTTCCTAAGATTCATCCAAGGTAACACTGGTAGATAACCCTTCTTAGAGTTCTTTATAATAAACCTCTTTATCACTTTAGCAATGTATGTGTCCCAACAAAGTCTAAGTATCCTCTCTGGTCTATCTTTATAAATCTTTATACCTAAAATATAATTTTTTTCACCCATGTGTTTCATAAATAATAACTTTCCCAACCATATATTTATAGAGTGAATAGAAAGGAAATAATTTTTTATAAGTAGTTCATCATAAACATACAATATTAGAAACAACATAATACGCATCCTCATCCTATTATAAACATAGGAATCATAAATTTTTTTATGAAACTAATCTATTTGATTGCATTATAAAACTAGATATTCTAAATACTAGAATCTTATTTCAATCCATTAATGGACCATTACAACTTTCATACCTTACTAGTATCATTTGTAACTTAAAAAAATTTGGGTTGTCTCATATACACATCCTTGACTAAATTCCCATTAAGGAAAATTAGTTTTGATATCTATTTGATATATCTCAAAATCATATTGAGCTATTGTGGAAATATATGTCTAAATTTAATTTATCATCTCTTCTTATAAGAAGGTTTATTTATAGTCAATACCATGCTATTTTTTGTAACCCTTTTCTACCATGAATAATTTATCAGTAGACTCTCTATTATCTATGTTATTCTTTCTACAAAAAATCCTTTTTCACACTATGGTTCTAACCCCTTGAGGTGAATCTACCAAGTTACATACTTTGTTAATTTATATGTATTCCATATAAGATTTCATATCATTTAACCATTTATCATAATCATAACTATAAATGACCACTCATTAGAAAGTAGGTTTCTCTCATATGGATTTAAATTAATCGTCATTTTCCATGATAAATCCATATCCCTTTGGTTCCTGAATAATCCCACTAGAACTTTGAGGTTCTTGTGTAAATTGTGACATTTTTTCTTCCACAACACTTTATAGAACTGACTCAACAACCATCTCAAGAACACTTCCTATTTTTTGGTCTTAAACTTCCCTAAATTTTACTTTCATTCCAATTAAACCTTGTCTCATTTTTACTTTTTCATGGAAAATACCACTTTGAGATAATTTTTTTTGTTTAGTTAGTTTAAAAAATTATTATCCTATGGTTTCATTAGGATAACCAACAAATAAACAATTTTCAAATTCGGGGTCAAGTTCATCAAAATAAAAACTTCATACATATACTTAAAAAAACCCAACTATTCATAAAATACATATTGGGATGCTTCCCAGTCCATATCTTGTATAATATATTTATGAATTCTTTAGATGGAATATATTTTAGAAAGAATACATTTGTATCCAGAGCATAACCCTAGAATATAATAGAAAGGTCACATAAACTCATAATCAATATAACCATGTCCAAAAAAGTATAATTCCTACTTTAAAACACACCATTCCAATATTTTTTTCCAAGAGGATTGAGTTTTGAAAAAATTCCACATTCTCTCATATGATCTGTGAATTTATTTTCCAAGTATTCACTACCCAGATTTGATCATAGAATCTTTTTATTTTTTCCTATTTGATTTTGTAGTCTATTATGAATTTGTTAGAGTTTTTCAATAGTTTCATACATTTTTTTCATTAGAAATAGATAATCATACTAACTAAATTCATAGGTAAAGGTAATGAAACACATAAAATGACCACTCAATTTTGTGTTCATTGGTCCAAAGACATCACTATGTATGAAATACAACTATCACCTTACCCTTTCAAATTTTCTCCTTAAGGAGAATTTTTCATTTTTCCAATTAAACAACATTCCAAATTCTATAATGATTCATAATAAAATGATTCTGACAATCTATCTATACAGATTATTCAAATCAATTTCTCATTTATATATCTACGGTGACAATTCCAAATTTATGTGGGATTAGAATCAACCATTGGCTTCTTATTTTTAATGTTGTAAATAGGATTATCCATATCTAAAATGCATAAACAATTTACCATATTCCCAATTCCATAAAAAATTTCATTTTTATATATAGAATAACTCTTTTTTGTAATAGTGAATAAAAATATCATATTATAAAAACAAGATACAAAAATAAAATTCATGTTTATAGAGGGAACATAATAACAGTACTCTAATTCTGGGACTAATCGACTGGGAAACAATATAACATAAGTGCCAACTTCTAATGTAGAAACTCTTTCCCCATTGGAGACATGAAGATATATTTATCCCTTTTTTAATTATCTTATATCATTGAATTTTTATTTTTCATAAAAAAATATATGATGCATGTCTGATATCTAATACACATGAGTGAGAGTTAGTGAAATTAACTTCTGTAACATTCACATTTAGAGACACTAAATGATTTTCTTTGAGAATACTTATTAGACCGAGATGAAAATTATGAACTATTTTGTAGTTCATACATAAAATTGATCTTAATATTATTGTCATAAAGTAATCCATAATCTACAACAATGACATATTAGTGGGTGAGTATTATCTTTTATATATTTTTATTCGATACTTTTAATGGAATTTCTCCCACTAAAAAAGATGACCCAATACATCATACTCATTTATTGATCCAAGATCTATATTTTATCATGTATTACACGTATTTTTTCATGTAAATAATTCATGACTATATCTAGAAGAAAAAAATCAATCATATCCCATTTAAGATTCTTAAAAAGCTGAGCAGATAACCCTTGGTCCAAACTGTCATATGGATAGAACCAACTCTATTATTTTTGTATCCTAACCATTAGGGTTTCCCATGTAGTGTAACCTAAATAAAATACCTTGAATAATATAAAAAAGGTATAATAAAGTATTTCTCAACTAATCCTGACCTACCCAACAAGATAATCTAGATTCAAGTAATGATTTCTTTCCTTACACAACATATTATAAGGGTACTCAGTTGAACTCGACCTACCTGGTTGGATGATCGATGTCTTGAAAAGTGGTTCTTTAGAAGGAACATCACAATTAGTATTTAATGGGTTTTCTTAATCTCACTAGTTTAATATACATCATATGAATATTAAATTCATAATTATTTCAATGTGTGTAATCCTTATCTTCTTATGTTTTATTTGTCTCTGTATGCAATATTATAAGGATTTAGTTTTTAAATCAATATTCCATACACAAAATTAAAGTGTTCACACCACATTAATGTATAAATTTTTACACAACACATGGTTTACCCACCCAAAAATAAAATCCAAGTATATTCATATATATCTAAATGCATAATATGCATAAGGTATATGAACTTTTAAGATAAAGTTATATAGATTTATGATATTTATAATCTCCCCATGAGTAAGCTCGAAGTGATAGGAATCCAATCCCTTCTCTTTCAAAAACATTGTATAAACATCTAGGTTGGTGGATAGTATGACCTCGAGTCCCTCTCCTTGGGGAGATATTAGTCAATAGAGAATTCAATTCATGATATCTCTAAGACCTAATATGCAAAAACTATATTCAAAAAATATTCTTAAGCTCATAACTCAAATTAGAAATTGTGGTTAAGGAAGATGAAAAATAAATCTTATGGAATCATACATAGCATATAATTTAAGGCTATAACTCATAGAAAAAATTTGTCACATAAATTTTTCATACGCAATATTCGCATTTCATTGAAAAATTTACTAATATTGATATATATTAAATTAGTAAATAAATAAATAAAATTTCTATTTTGAAACATATGAGATAACCTTTTATAAACTATTAATAAATTAAGGCTTACTATAAACATTTTATAATTAAGATAAATATTATGCATATTTCATAATCTTGAATATAAAATCATTTTTTAACTTATTAATGTAATTTAAAAACTCTTTATAAATTACACTTATTATTTTTAAATAAACACTTTATTTAAATTCACAAGTCATGCCATATAATTTATTAAAAAGGTATTTTAAACATTTATATAATTAATTATAAACTATTTATAATTAATTTATAAACACTTAATAAAATAAAATAATCCCAAAAACCTTTTACTATGATTTATAAAAAATTTATAAACCATATAAATTTAAAAAAAGATATTTTTATTATTAATTCTTAAATATTATTTTAATATTTTTAATAATTGTTTTAGAAACATTAAAATAATTAAACACAAACCTTTTTCGTTAATTAATTTTTAAAACACTTTTATATATTCTATAAAAATTCCAAAAAATCTTATTCCATTATTTATAAACAATTTATAAATAACCTAGAACTATTATGCATTATTTTCTAGCAGTAGAAATGTATATTATGTTAACTAGTTAATATAATCCATGTCTTCCACTATATATGACATTAATAATTTAATGTACAGTCAATTAGTTCTCTCTACCTTCCAATATCATATAACATAATTTCAAGAGGAGGAAAATAAATCAAAATTTCATTAAATATTTTATTTATTTAATAGTGTAAGAAATTTATTTATTTGATGATGAATATGGTGCTTTGATACCATATATGGGTTTTAGGGGATCATGATAAAATCTATTGTATTTGAAGTAAACCCATAAATGGTTCACAATCTATCCTCAATGATATAAGAATGAAATATAAATGTAGAAAACAAATGTGTGTACCTAGATGATAGTAAGCTTCCTTTGGAATATTTGATGAAGTACGCTTGATAAATATCATAGGAACAATAGACAAAAGTCTCCTACCTATGAGAGGATTACACTAGCCAAATAATCCTAGAATATTTCTTAAGGATTACAAAATGTGAAATGGTTGATAATGAATTCACCAAGTGATAAACTACATTTTGGAAGGAAGAGCATATCTAGAGTCTTTCATTCAATCAGTTATTTAAAACATGAGGGGTCTCATTTATTTATATATCCAATCTTGAGGAATTTCATTTAATGAAACACATTTTCAATATTTAATGTATCATCATAAATTCTTTATTATTTAAAATTATTTATTTAATCAATTCAATGATTATGAAATCCATTTATTCTCTTAATAATGGATTATAATTGATAAATCCATGTTGGATGATGCATACACCTAAATCCATGTGGGAATACTCTTGTACCTAAATAATATGTGTTTAGTGAACTTCTAATAACCTCTAAAAAACATAATCATCTTGGATTAAAAAAAATCAAAAACATTACCCATATCCTAGAGTTTTTGGTATCACCAAAACCCCAATCTAAGAATACTTAAAGAGTATCCTAAAGGAAGAAATATAATGAAGAGGTAATTGTTTTAACTGAGTTCTTTGACATATATTCCTTATTATAACCCCCCCCCCCCCATAAATATATTCAATACATAATGATATAATGACATCACTATCATATTTATTCTAAAATTTTAATATATCAACAGAATATCAATTATCCTACTCTATCCCTCTATTTATTTCTAAAATGAAATTATGTCCCATATTATGGCTGGTTCACCTCCTTCATGGAAAATGTGTCTCATTTTCCATTAACACCTTACTATTATGAATAAAAAAATGTATTTAAGGAATAAAAAATATATTTGTTACAAATATAAAACGTGTATACAGAGAAACTTTTCTTAATTTGAATCTATTTTGGGTAACCTATTGAACTATATAAAATATATTCTACTAATAAGATATGATACTAATATGTAAATAATTATTTGTTCTAGAATGTTAATATTATTATTTAACTCATTATTATGATACCATAATATGTTTGTTAAAAAATAACAAAATATGAGCATTGTGAGTTTCATCTTTAAGAATCATACCTAAAAATCCAATGGAATGAACCTAGAAATTCATAAATAGTTATGGGAAATACGTTAAAATAATTATAACATTATAGAGATAATTAAAACACATATATAGAATGATAAAAAATAATAATTATAATAAAAAAATATAGAATAGTTAAAACTATTGGTATTGATGATCAATATTAACTAATAATGTAAAATAACTATGTAATAAATTAATATAAAATATTAATGTTAACTTTGATAAATTTGAATAAAATTTTTAAATATATTTTTATTGAGTCTATAATTATTATATCATAGGTTATAACAAATCCAACCATGTAAGGATCTAAGGGATTCATTGACTCATTTTCACATCAAAATATTATTCTATGATGGATCCCTTTCTCCATAATAATTTGACATTTGAAAAGAATAATTCTGAAACTTTTTAATGTGTATTTCTTCTATATTCCCATATTCTTATAACTATAAATGTTTCTTTTATTGTTTTTAAATCCAAGTATATATAATTTTCTCTAATTTTTTTGTCTCTATTTATCATTTTATAAAAGGGAAATGTTTTCAACTCTTTATCTGATGTGTTTTTATATTTAAAACTGATTAAATGATCATACATTTTTATCTTCCATTTTACATTTATTTACTTAAACTTTAATTTTTTCAATGTTTCCTTATTGGAGATTTTGAAATGTATGTTTTAAAAGGACTCCTTCCACCTTCTTGGAATTGATATAAAACCCATTTTCTTTCCATGGGTCCTTCATGATATAATGTATGGTTGATTTCATGTGTCATAAATACATATGGTTTATCACTATGTTATGGGTGGGGTCTTATATATTCATAAAATTCATTAGTTAATGTTTTATGTCTCATGAGATAAGAATGACATTCATGGGAAATATAGGGTTTTTTAAATCATAACATGAGACATGATCAGATTTTCTTATAAGAGAATGTGTGAGAATGATTAGGTTTTTTCATGATGTTCTTATTACCTATGATTATTATGCCAAATTTCCATGTTATTTAAAATTTCAATGTGATTATTTCCATAGTTATGATTGTTTTCACATGTTTCCAAGGAATGTTATATTTGTTATGTTTCTATGATATAAATTTTGTTATATTTTGATATCATGTAAACATCTATGATGTTGTATCATTACTTTTGATTGGATTTTATGATTATATAGTCATTTTAATAATATATTTCTCACTGGATTCATATTTTCTCCCAATTTTATGATCTAAACTATTATGACTCATTAATAAATTTATCTTAATGAGAATTTGATCTCATCCCTTCTTTTGTTTCAAATTTCATAGGGAATTATATGCTAGATTATGGGCTGAATGAAGATATATTTTGAGTTTTTTGTGGGATATAATTAAGTAATAAAGTGTAATAATTTGTTTATTTATCCTATAATAAAATTCACTAAACCTTTTGTTTTTGGGAATATGAGATTTTTTGAGATATATGGTGATTAAATAATAAAATTATGTAAAATATATTCTTGATTTCCTTGGATTTTTTTGGTTGGTACCATAGAAGGGTTTAGTTATTTTTGGGGAATATGACCATAAAAATTTAGTGAAAACCCTTTATACAATTATAAATACAAAAAAAATCCAAAAAAATCAAAGTAAAAACATCATGGATTTATTATAATTAAATCCATGTCTATATAGTACATGTTGATGTTGGATATGGAATAGATATACATATGGGTACTAATCCCTTAAAATGGTTGGTTAGGTATTAAATCTATCTTAACTCAGTGTACAAAAAATGGGCCTAATTACACACCAGGTTTGACACTCTCGGGGGATATGTTTAGGTTGATTCAAATTCTCTTTACAATCCATTCTGAAGTATTTTAATGTATTTTATAATTTGATTATATAATATATAACTAGTTAGGTTAGAAACCCTAATAAGAAAATTACCATGGATAACCTAGATGGTAACCTAGAATATTCATAAGATAGTAAATATATTTGATTTATTCTTTCTAAGTTAATAGATTTATTTTTTATATTATTATTGAATTAAGTATTCTCCTCCCTAGCATTCCTTTATTTTAGTAAATAGATGGAAATATGAGTGATCTAGTTAACAATGAGTGTGATGGATGATGAAATGATAGTCCCAATGAGAAACCAAATGTGAAGGGAGAAGGAGTGAAAAATATTGTGTCCATTCTCACACAATTATCTTAAGAAATGAACAATAACGTGAACAATGATGGGCTTCTGAACCCCACTAATGAAAGATTAACATATTATTGAGCCTATAATTCATCAACACCAATTTTCATTTAGTGGGTCTTCTAATACACTAATTTCTAATAAATGTATCAATACAATAGAGAATATATTTTTTGTTCTATAATGATAAAATCATGGGATGTTTTTTTATCCATTTATCATTTGGATGGGAGGATGGCCAATGGTAGACCCTCATTAAGAATATAATGCAAAAGGAAAGAAATTACTATATAAAAAAATTTCAAGAAAATATTCTTCCTTATATATTTTCCCTAAAATATTCAAATAAAAATTCAGCATGAATTCCAATATATGAAAAGTATGAGGATTTATTCATTGGTACCAATGAAGAAAACTTCATGAGACCTACAAGGTACACTTAAAGTTTAATTACTAACATTGAAAGCAATATTGGTTGATTATTTAGTGACTTAAAACCAATTATTTTAAATTCATCAGCTATAAGAGACTTTTGTGGCTATGCAACTTTTTTTTGATGTCAACTTGAGATGGAAATGGAAAGTGGTGGCTCTCATTATTATCATGGATCAGGTGATAAGAAAAGGAAAATGGATTTTCATGGAAAAATGATTGAAAAATAACTTGGAGGGAATAAAAATGAACCGCCTACATGCTACAAATTTGAGAGAAAGAATATAAGAAATTATTTCAAAATATAAAAAAAATATTTATATACTGTAAAGCATACCACCAAGCATACAATTATCAGATAAATTCCAAGAGGATAAATAACATAGGAAAGGAGAAGAAATACCCGAATAATACTCTACCCACACATCAATTCATAAAATATAAGGATTTTGGTCATTACATAAATTAGTACCCTAATCCAAGTGCTCCTGAGGATATTAGGAATTAATATTGTAACATCCCATGTTTTTTAAAGGAGTCAATATGTTTGATAGCGTGCAAAATACGCCACATCAAACTTAAGCATTATTATGTTACCTTATAACCTAACTATTAAAATTGTGGTAATAAACAGTATTAATTGATTTATAAAAATTTTTTTTGCACAAATATTTAAATAATTATTTTATGAACACTTTTTTATAAATGAAAATAAATCCCATTTCAATTAAAGGGAAATTTTTTTCTAAAAAACTATTTAAATGAAAATAAGTGAGTTTATAAAATAATAAAATCACTCATTATGTATTTTTAATGAAATATATTTTTAATATACTCAATTTAATATTTAAAATTAATCTTAAATGTTTTCTAGACATGATATAAGAACAAATTCAATTTTAGAGATAAAATGAACATTTTTCTAAAAATGCAGTTTTACCGTCTTTTGATAGAGAACTCGTTTTAAATATAGTTTTTTATGCGTTAATAAGTTATTTTTTAAAAAATAAAAATCTTATTTAGAATTGGGACATCAAAATTTACTTTGGTTGAATTTGTTTTATTTTTAGGATAATATTTATTTTTTAATGAATAGTGAAAAATACTGCATTTTAATTTAAAACTGATTTTCATCTAATTTATTTATACAGAAAAGTTATCCTTTTAGCTGGTTTTACAGTATTATTATATTATTTTTTTATTATTTAATCCAATTTTTTTCATTGGAAGTAATTTCACATTGAAATTAATTATAAATGCGCATCAAGCTTTTGCTGGTTTTTACTTTTTAAAAAACTCATTTTCTCGATTTGACAATGGGAATTAATTTTAAATTAATTTCTGCAAATTCTGTGTAATGAATTTTGAAAAATGGATTCTTTATTTGTAATCAGTGTTTATAAATAATTTTAATAGTTTTTTTATTTTTTTGGATATTATGAAAAGTAACTATGGTAATTTTTATTAAACACATATAATGGTAAATTGAGTAAATTAGGTTAAAAAACAATATGATAAGGATAATAAAATTATTCGAACACCTTCAACAATCCTATTTTATGAATTAAAGTCTACCAATATCACCTAATGGCTGGAATTTATTTATTTAATGGACTTTTTCCCATGAAAGTGGTGTATTTATTATTAAAACATAAGAAAGTGACAACACGTCACTAACTTATCTTCTATAATTATAATAATTTTAATGTAGTGATAAACAAGATGAAACTTCAAAAATAAATATTCTACAAAAATATAATTAAATTATCTATATAATGGAAATTTAGTTTTAATTTTTAGAGATTAAATAATGACCATAAATATTGACACAACAGCGATTTAGTAATTATTTTATTGAGAGAAATATCAAATAAATGATAATATAAATATTAAAAAAGAAATATTATATGAAATAATTTATTTTATATAATATTTTTATATTTGAATATGAGATTTTATAATACTATTAAATTCATTTCATTGAAGTTATCTCTCTTTTTGTATTTTATCTAAATTTAATGAAATGAATACCGTTTAAATTGACATAATTCATAGCATAAAATATAAAATAGTTTATTAAGTATTATAAAATTCATAAAAATCTAATATTCAACAAAATGGTTAGGATAAGTATTAATATTTTATAAGTGACACTTTTTTTGGTCGTTTTACATGTTATGGTAATTACATTAACACACAAACTGTAAATAACATGATATCATGGTAAGATTGAAAAGGGTAAAATAAGGGTTAAACTAAAAATATATGGATTAAAAAATATTAAAAACTTATCAAATTTTAATTTTAAAATTTTTATACGACCCAAAATAATATTATATTTTAAATATATGAGTTTGGGACCATTATAAACCGAAATTCATTTTATAATAAAATAATATTTCAAGACTTTCCTAAAGTGCCCCTCCCCTATCCTATAAAGAGGTTCCCTCTCTTCTCTAATACTCACACTTCCAAAGCCCTTTGGGTAGGCCAATACCTACCCCAAAACACTTCCTATAATCCCTAAACACATTATAGAAGCCTTATTAATGGAATAAATCCTCCCACGCAATCCTTTTGGTATAAACCAAAAGAAGTTACCCGATTATGAGGTAATGTATTCTCTCATGAGTTTTAGTTTCATTTCCATTATCCACTCCCAATAATATTATTATTTTATGATTAAATAAAAAAATAGTATCCTAAATATAATATTATTTTTTTATGTTAATTATTTAGCCTACACTTACACACACCTTTATTTAATGGGTAGCGAACATATTGTTTTTTTGTATGGTGAACTACTGCGTCAGGAAATGATGATTGTTCAATTTTCCCCTACCACATCTCATGGTGGTCATTATGATGGAAAATATATTTATATATTATATATATTGTATTTATATTGTATCTATTCTTCCTTAATTTCTATTTAGAACATACCTTTATGCTTTCCATGTTTTGTAAATATAATAATTTCATTTGAGGAAGTGTGGACTGCCGTCCCCTCAAAGAGATATGACTCATTCCTATTATACATGGAACATATAAAGGATGGTTTTATTAAACCTATTAGGAATATATAAAATTAAAATAATACTAGTATTGCAATATAAATTTATATCATTTAATTATTATTCTTCTAATATGACAAAGAAATGAAAGCAGTGTTCATGCGTATGTACGGCATACCGTCTCCGTAAATGGTGAATTTAATTTATTATCTCCAAAATTATGGATTATTATAAATACATATATACTGAATATATATGATATTTAAATCATCAATACTATTTTGTATATGATGGACTTTTGACCACTTGGACAACTTACATCGAAACATGTTAATTTTTTACTCAAGTACACAATATTGATATAACATCGGATATGAACAAAAATTGTTATGTAATTTTTATAACATGTCAATAAGTTATATAAAAGAAATAATAAACTTAAAAAAAGGTTCTCCAGAAATTTTAAATTTACCTAAGTTTATTATTTAGGAACATAACGATTGTACATGATGAGTCGGACTCAGGGTAAGGGAACTTCTTAACCCAATTTCCATTCTTTGGGTTAGTCTTCTACTTCTTGGTTATGTCGTGATATGATTATTTGAGAAATAAATTTTGATATACTATCTTCTATTTATACTTTATTTATGTGTATTTATAGTGAATACACATAATTGATCTATTTTATTAACCAAGTGATCTTTTTAAGGGAAATATTAACTCAATCTTCATTCGTTGAGTTAAATGTCCATGTCATTGGTTTTTTTTACAAGAATATGTGTTAATGGACTCTAATTTTTTTAAAACTAATATCCACTCATATTGGGTGTATTTATATTTTTCACACATAATTATATAATTTATTTTTCATTAATCTAATGATATAATCTTTATAAGGGTCTTAGTATCAATCTCATTTCATTAAGGCATATCATGATGTTATGCAGCTTTATTATCCTCTAGAGTGTATATAAAACCATTTTCACATGTTATATCATGAACTATTATATTCTCAAGATATTTAAATTTTTGTTTAATATTACTCCTTAATTATGTTTATTCAAGTGTCTCTCAAGTGACAAGAGACTCTTTAACTAAATCATTGTTCTAATTTTTTAAAATATTTATTCTTCTAAAACCTTCTATTTCATGTCCATATTTTCAAAATGGTCTTTATGGATTTATTTATATGGACATGAATGTTTTAAAATTTCAATTTATTTCAAAATTTTCAAAGGGTTAGGGGAATCTTTGAATCAAAAGTATCATTATTAAATGTTTTAAATGGTTTTGGAAATGGATTGATTATTTTGATATCATGAAATGATTTACTATGATTGAAAATGAAATTTTATGACTAAAATTTCTAAAATTAAATATTTTATGTGTTATGATTGTATAATGGTACTTGGACATTTGAAAGGTGGCTACGTGATAAACAAAAGATGGTTGGTTACGTGATAAACCAAATATGAGAGGTTCTCTGACAAACCATGGAAAGGTGGTTACGTTATAACCTCTAATGAATTGGGTTTGGAATTCATATGTATGGATATTAAATATAGTGATATGTGTTGAATTTGACCATATGGTTATTCCATTTATGTATGCTTATGCCCCAAGTTACCATTATATGTTATATATTTATTTCTATGGGCTTTATGGTAATATTTTGGATATGGAAAGGGTAAGAAATGTGATTATATTCATTGATGTATATTTATTACTTCTTAAAGGTAAAAAGTATTACATTATGATAAATTATTCAAGGTTTACATGTTTCCATAAGACTAACAGTTTTCATTCTTTATATATCCCTTACTGAGCTTTTTTATGCTCATCCTATGTTTTTAAATGTTTTTGCACAGGGTATAAGGATGGGTAAAATAAAGGAATAAGTCAAGAAGAATTTTATCAAGAAAATAAATCATTTTTATCTTTAAAAAGATTTATATTATAAAATATATGGATACTATTTTATTTGTATATTATTTTTATAAATTTTAGTTATTATGTAAAAGATATGGAATACATCTCTAAAACTCTAAACCTAAAAATATCCTCAAATTGAAATAAATTCAAATTATTTACTTAACTTAAGATTATGTAATGTTTAAGTTCTGGGCCTTATAGTTGGTATCATAGGTCTATTTAGATAAATTTTGATATTTGGATGTTTTCTTAATAGATAGGGATATCGTCATGGGTTTATAATTATAAGGTTGGTCAAAAGTTAAATGTCTTAGAAACCCCTTTTGATGATTTATGATATAAAATATTAAGGTGACTAATGGTATTTTGGGAGAAATTATGGGTTATTAGTTTTGGGATGAAAAATTTGAGGTATGAAATAAAATTTGAGAATAAAATATGTTATATTAATTTTTTAGGTATTTAAAATATTTCTGGGAATGTTATAAAAATTTTATTGTTTTAGAAAAAGATAACCCGAAGGATGAGTGACAACCCGTCATGTTCAGCAAGGTTGTGGGGATAGAACCCACAACCGAAGGGAGAAAGGGGTGAATCGCCTACCACAATCCTATGTGAAGTCCCTGGTTTTTATGAATTTATCTTTTTAGTTAAACAAGTTAATTAAGTAAGAAAAAGTTGATTTTAGTAACTTACATTTTATTAAATGGATATCCTTGGTACTAGAAAATGATTTGGGGATTGAGTGATAAATTTTATTTTGTAAGATGTTCACTATTTTGGGAATCCTATATGATCATGGTAAATAAAATACTATGGGATTTTATTTGAGGATTAATGGTTGAATTTTAGTTTGGAAGAATCTATGTTTCTATTGTGGACTTATGGATACTTGGGTTATTTATAGAAATGAATAATATATTTTGGAGAATATGTGATTAAGAAATTAATTTTTGGTATGAGACTTTAATAGTGGTTGATGTTATTTAGAGATAAATGTTAAAAATTATCTTGGAAGACTGTGTCATAAAATCCTTATAAATTTTTTGTTTTAATTTTAGTTTTGGATTATTTGAGGAATTTTATGGAAAGTTATTTTTTGAATGGTATTTATTGAACTTTGTATATAACTGTTAAATTTTAGGGATTAAAATAATTTTTTCTCCATTCAATGGTTTATTATTTTGAGGGAATTATCTTACTTTATCCAAAAAAAAAATTGGTTAATGGTTAAATATAGGATGAATAGATAGTTAATCTTTCATTTATTAAGTGGATTTATAGAAGTTGATTCTAATGCTTCATATGTGATCAAGTCATCTTGAATACTCATCATTTGGATAAAAGATGAGTTTGTGGTAGAAATTTATTAAAGGATGAAACTCTACTTGACAAGTAAGTATGTTTCCTTATGTTCTTATACAATCTCATAAATAAATTCCTCATCTTTTGGAAAAGGATCTTAAACCAATAATGTTTACTGTTAAATTTTCCAACTATGAAATCAAAGACCGTTTAACCATCACAATTTTATGTTTTATAATTATTAACTTTATCCTAATCATGTTTTCTATCAATATCCATCAGAACAAGATGGTTAGTTTTTTTCCATATCCATGTTTTCTAATATAGAATCCTAATATGTGTTATCTTGGGTGACCTTTTTACTTCTCTTTCTTTATTTTAAAGTTGTAGTTTTATTAATCCTTTTTCTGATGTTGGAATAAAATAAAGTTATTTTGAAGAGTCATAACTTAGTTACTGAACCCAAATTCAAATTTAGAGGTTGAAATTTCCAAAAGGGGGGTAGAATGTAACATTCTGAGTTTTTAAAATGAGACAATATGTTCGAATGCATACACAATACGCCACATCGAACACAAGAATTATTATGTCACCTTATAAACTAACTGTTAAAATGGAAGTAATAAAAAGTATTAATTATTTATGAAAATAGTTTTTACACATATATTAAAATAATAACTTTGTGAGCAATTATTTATAATTGAAAAAACCCCTTTTTTAATTAAAAAGAAATGTTTTTTTGAAAAACTATTTAAATTAAAATAAGTTTTTTTATAAAATAATAAAATCAATATTTATGGATTTTATTAATGAAATATATATTTAATATATTCAATTTAATATTTAAAATTCATCTTATATGTCTTATAGACATGATATAATAATAAATTCAATTTTATGGATAAAATGAGTATTTTTCTAAAAATGTAGTTTTACATCCTTTTATTGAAGAACACATTTTAAATATAGTTTTTTACACTTTTATAAGTTATTTTTGACAAAATAAACTCAATATTTTGAATAGGGATATAAAAATTTACTTTGGTTTAATTTTTGGTATTTTCATGATTATATTCATTTTTTAATGAATAGTGAAAAATACTACATTTTAATTTAAAACTGCTTTTTCATCTGATTTATTTATACAGAAAAGTTATCATTTTAATTGGATTTAAAGTATAATTATATTATTTTTTTATAATTTAATCAAATTTTGTTCATTTTAATAAATTTTACTTTGAAATTAGATATAAATGCACATTAATCTTTTGAAGGTTTTTACTTTTAAAAAAATCGTTTTCTCGCTTTGATGACGGTAATTAATTTTAAATTCATTACTAAAACTCTTGTGTTTTGAATTTTTAAAAATTTATTCCATTTTTGGAATCATTGGGTCTAAATTATGTTAATATGTCACATTTATTTTTTAGATATTATGAATCATAACTACGGTAATTTTATTTATCACAGATAAAGGTAAATCGAGTAAATTAGGGTAGCAAAAAATATGATAAAAAATAAAATTGCCCTAAAACCTTCCAAAATACTATTGGATAAATAAAATTCAACCAATATCTTTTAAGGGCCATAATTTATTCATTTAATGGAATTTTGTCTATGAAAGTCATGTATTTATTATTAAAACAAAAGAAAGTGACAACATGTCACTCTCTTATCTATTATAAGTATAATAATCTTAATGTAGTGATAAACTATATGAAACCTCAAACATAAATAGTCTATAAAAATATAATTAAATTTTCTATATAATGGGAATTTATTTTTAATTTTTACAGATTAAATAATGACCATAAATTTTGACACAATAGTGATATAGTAATTATTTTATTAAGAGAAATATAAAATAAATGATATTATAATTATTAAATTAAATATCATATGAAATAATTTATGTCATAAAAAATTTTTATAGGTTAATATGACATGTTATAAGACTAATAAATTCTTTTTTTATAAGTTCCCTCTCTTTTTTTATTTTATTTAAATTAAATGAAATTAATAGTGTAAAAATTGACATAATTCATAACTTAAAATATAAAATAGTTTATTAAATGTTATAAAATTCATAAAAATATTATATTAGACCAAATGGTAATTATAAGTCTTAATATGTAATAAATGAAACTTTTTTTGGTCGTTTCATATGTTATGGTAATTACATTAATACACAAAGTGTAAATAACATGATATCATGGTACGATTAAAAGGGGTAAAATAAGGGTTAAACAAAAAAGATAAGGATTAAAAAATATTAAAAACATGTATAATTTTAATTGGATAATGGGGATACGACCAAAAATCCTCTTATATTTTAAATAGATGAGTTTTTTAACATTATAAACCGAAATTTAGTTCATAATAAAATAATATTTCAAGACTTTCCTAAAGTACCACTCCCCTCTCTTATAAAAAGGTACCCTCTCTTCTCTAATACTAACATTTCCAAAGCCATTTGGTTAGGAAAATACCTTACCAAAACACTTCCTAGAATCCTTGAACTCAAATTATAAGCCTCCCTTATGGAATAAATCCTCTCAATGAATCCTTTTGGTATAAACCAAAAGAAGTTACCTGATTAAGTGGTAACGCATTCTCTCATGCTTTTTAGTTTCATTTCCATTCTCCACTCCCTATACTATTATTATTTTATAATTAAATAAAAAACTAATATAATAAATATAATATGATTTTGTCAAGATATTTGTTTAACCTACACTTATACACACCTCCATTTAATGCGTAACAAATATACTTCTTTTGTATACGGTGAACTACTTCCTCACGAAACAATGATTGTTAAATTTTCCCCTACCACCTCTCATGGTGGTCATTATGATGGAAACTATATTTATATATGATATATATTATATTGTTATTGTCTCCATTCTTATGTAATTTTTATTTAGAGCATAACATTATATTTTCCATGTTTTGTAAATACGATAACTTCACTTTAGGAAGTGTGGACTATAGCCCCCTCAAAGAAATATGACTCATTCCCATTATACATAGAATGTATAAGGGATGGTTTTATTAAACCTATGAGACATATATGACATTAATATAATACTATTATTGTAAAATACATTTATATCATTTAATTATTAGTCTTTTTATATGAAAAAGAATTGAAAGTAGTGTTCATGCATACGTACGGTCTACCATCTCCATGAATGGTGCATTTCATTTATTATCTACAAATATTATGGATTAATATAAATACATATATACTGGATATATATGATATTTAAATCATCAATACTATTCTATAGATGATGTAATTTTGATCACATAGACAATTTACATCGAACCAAGTTCATTTTTTGACTCAAGTGCCCAATATCAACAAAACATTCGATATGAACTTTAATAGTTGTGTAATTTTTATAACATGGTAAAAAGTAATATAAAATAAATAAGAAAATTGAAAAAAATTTCTCATGAAATTATAAACTAACCAAGTTTTATTATTCTGGAATATAATGATTGTACATGACGAGTCTGACTCAATGTAAGGGAACTTCTTAACCCAATTTCCATTCTTTGGGTTAATCTTATACTTATTGATTATGTTATTATATGATTATTTGAGAAATAAATTTGGTATTTTATCATGTATTTATACTTTATTTATGTTTATTTATATTATATACACATAATTGATCTATTTTATTAACAAAATGATCTTTGTAAGGAAAATATTAACTCAATCTCCATTCATTGAGTAAAATATCTTTGTCATTGCTTTTGTTTTTTCAAGAATATGTTTTAATGGACTCTGATTTTTTACAATATACATCCACTTATATTGAGTGGATTTATATTCTCCACACATAATTTTGTAATCTATTTTTCCTTAATCTAATGATACGATCTTTGTAAGGGGCTTCGTCTCAATCTCCTTTTATTGAGGCATGTCTTGATGTTATGCACCTTTATTATCCTATATGGTGTATATAAAACCATTTTGACATGTAGTATCATTAATTAGTATATTCTCATGATATTTAAAGTTTTGTTTAATTTTATTCCTTTATTATTTTTATTCAAATATTTCTCAAGTGGCGAGAGACTCTTTAACTAAAACATCATTCTAAATATTTTAATGATTTATTCTTCTAAAACCTTCTATTTTGTGTCCATGTTTTCAAAATGGTTTTTATGGATTTATTTATATGGACATGATTTTTTTTAAATTTCAACTTATTTTAAATCATTCTAAAGTGTTATGTGACACTTTGATTTAAAATTCTCTTTATTAAAAGTTTTAAATGGTTTTGGAAATGGATTGAATATTTCAATATCTTGAAATTATATCTTGTGATTGAAAATGAACTTTTATGAGTAAAATATTGATAATTGAAATCTTTTATGTGTTATGATTATATAATGGTACTTGGAAATTGGACGGGTGGTTACATTACAAACCAAATATAGGTGGTTATAAGATAAACTAGATATGGGTGGTTCCGTGATAAACCACGGATGGGTGGTTATGTTATAACCTATAATGAATTTGGTACGGAATTCGACTGTATGGCTACTACATTTTGTGATTTTAGGGTCCTGAAAAAATACTCAAAGGAAGTTTTACCCAAATACACCAAATAATTAGGGAAAAATAATCAAAGAGGCGACACAAAGGACCAGTCCGCGAACCGGTCCATGGATGAACAACGTGGCCAGGCACCGCGAGGCACCCCCCCTCTGCGAACTATTGTCGTTCGCGAAATGGAGGTGGAGAGCCTCTGTGGTTGTGAGGTAGGATGGGCGCCAGTTCGGTTCACCATCACAAACCGCCTCAACCGCAGACCACGTCGACCGCCTCAAGCCGCACCCGTTGTCGTTCGCAGAATGGAGTCGGAACCCTCCGCAGTCGTGGAGTACTCCCTGAGTTCGCCTCACGGAGGAGGGGAGTGTTCAATACCCACCGCGAAGTGTGGATTGACCAAGTCAGCTGTGAACCGAGTATTTGGTTATGGGCCTCTACCAAAAGCACCTCATGTCCACAGATACATTCCTTTCCCCATTCTATAAAAGGAGACCAAGGGTGAAATAAGAAAGTATCAGAGAACAAGGATCGGAGAACTAGAATCGGATTCGGAGGAAGGAGATCAGTTCGAGGAAGGCTTAGGATTTCACAAACAGCGAAATTCCCACCTGTGAACCAGAGCAGGCATAAGAATTACGAAGGAATTGGAAAACGCATAATAATTTGGTGAACTGTGAAACTAAATAATAACAAAGGGAGAACCGCGAACCATACCCCCTCCACGGATGACTTCCCCGTGGAGTAGGGAGTTTATGCCTCTTTTCCCATCCGTCGTACCACATAGCACCCTCCTCCGCGGGCGAGTCCCCAACTGACGAGCCTCCGATCAGTGCTGCCCTTGGCCGCCGCTGCCTTCCTGGAACCCTCCGCGAACCACCCTGGTTCGCAGATTGATCCTGAAGCCATGAACCACCCTGGTTCGCTGATTAAACACGAAGCCGCGAACCACCCTAGTTCGCGGATTGAACCTGAAGCCACGAACCGCCCTGGTTCGCGGGACGCCAATCAGTCTACGGACCACCCTAGTTCGCGGATGGCTTCTCCAGCCATTTGGCACTTCCCCGCGTGAAGGGGTCCACCACCCATACCTATCGGTGGTTAGCCAAATACTTCGGGGTTCTCACTTCTAGGGCCAGGTAAAATCCTTTCGATTCATCTAGGTCCTCCGCGACTCCCTCATTGGCCTATTCATCGGCCCCGAGCTGTGGCCTCCGCCAGAGCCACTGGATCCGCGTGGTATAACTTTCAGGAACATAAGTGTGCCTTTTGAGTTCACATACCCACGGTAAACAGGGGCAAAGGGGTTACCCCGACCCTTGGGCGGGTTTCCGAAGCATGTCTAGGTTCACATTCCCACGGTAATGCGGGGTTTAAGCCTAAGAGCCCCCTTCTTGCCCCTACTCTCCAAGATGGGGTCTGCACGCTTCGGCAGTCGGGCACTTCTCCCCCCCCCCCCCTCAGAGAGGGGGCGGCATACCCATCCGAGGGTAGCTGTCCCCATGCTCCTAAATACTTCCCCGGGTATCTCCCTGGGGAATAATAGAGGAGATGGGGACAGGAGCACCACCCTTTCCCTCTCCCACTGGGCTTTGTCGCTCTGGGCGTCCATCTCAGAGTATGCCCTGACTTTCTGGGCCTCCTTAGAGTGTAAGCCCCAATCCATAATTTTGGTCCGCCTTCATGCATAAGCCCCACTCCGCTTCTCACAGACGCACCTTTCGCGACGTTATCCTCTGGTCCCTGCTGCCTCTTGTTTCTCACACCGAGCATGACTCACGTGGGCTTAGAGTAAGCATCGACCATGGCATCCTCCTATGGGCCTCCTAAGAGTGTAAGCCCCAATCCATCATTTTGGGCTGCCCCAGAGCGTAATCCAGAATCCAAAGCGAACTACGTGGACTTTGATCCATGTCAAGCCATGGTACGTAGGAAGCCTCCATGAGGTTCAAGCCCACCACTCGATCGTTTCTTCACGTCAAGTTCCACCCTCGTCCAACATGATGTTAAACTGTATCCCCCCGTCCAGCATGATATTAAACTGTTTATCCAAAATATGTGGACTTTGATCCCTGCCTCATAAGACAGGGTATGTAGGATGCCTCCCTGAGGTTCAAGCCCAACAACCTGTCGATCCGATCATCCCCGCATCGGTTCACCACGCCACTCATAGTGCTGCCGCAATCGAGTTCCAACCCTTCAGGGTCATTAATCCAACAAGGGATGGTAAACCTTGGGAATAAATGATTCTGAACCCCTGTGTCCAGTTGAATGTTGCCCACCATCGTTGAATCCGTGGATACTATGTTTGGGTATAAACCAAAGATTCATGAACATATGAATACGTTTAAAATCTATAAGAGAGTCCCGGAACATGCAATAATTTCCCCCCCAAAAGGGTGTGATGAGCCCGACTTCCCATCCTCTCGACCAATGGGAGTTCTTAAGAGTCGCTGGTCAGACCATCTGGTGAACGCCTGCCTTTGGAATGCAGGTCCATCAATAATTGGATACGGATCTGTTGGGTGTTTCGTGGCTGAAAACCAAGAATGAGAAAAAAAAAATGGTGAACCCGGCATGAATCTTTAACCAAACATGAAGGATTTAACCAAATCTTATCTTGTACCCTATTATGCTCTAAAGGGGGGCCAAGCAAGGACGTTAATTATGCATGGGATTATGAGATGCTGCTTTGACGGGTTTGCTACTTGTATTTGCTAAAATTTTTCGCAGGCACTACTTTCAGAACTCCCTTAATTCCAATGGCATCACAAAGGAACTCACAAGTGCGTGCTTCCAACGATGCAAGGACGAGACTTCCTCAACAATGGAGGACCCCGTCACCCACCCAGCGTCCTCAATGCTGGGTTTCGGATGCGATGATTTGAGAGTAGCACGTGAATGGTACTCTCCCAATGGTGGAGGCGACCATGCATGCCCTCAAATCCGTCAAGATTCGTCGGCCGCCTACCAAGCAGCGGCCGCAAAGGTGGACCCAGACAGCCCTTGTCGCTATCTCCAACCATTTCAGGAGCCTATCCCTGGAACGGGACAATGCGTACCTCCCTTATCTTAGGGAGGCGGATGAGGTCGACATTGACAACTTAATCCATGTCGAACGTGGGTTCCGCTCTAAGGCCCCCACTGAAAGGCGTCATCGCGGTCACGTCGCGACTCAACATCCTCGCACCGAGGAGGATGTTTCCCCAAGGATTCAGGCCCATGCTTCCCGATCTCCGGCCCCTCGGACCGCCCGATGAGGGCGGCAGACGTACAATCGGGGACCGGTCATCACCCGGGTCCCTGAGGAGGAGCTCCACTACTCAGCCACAGAGACGTACCATGAGCAGGCACCTACACATGTTCGCTCCTCCCAAGACCACCATCTAGACATGGAGGCAACATACGAGCCGGCCCGCATCCCTGCCGAGCTCCATCAAGCCCGTCACTCACGCGGGACGACACTTACTAGGTAGGCACCTCTCCCTACCCAGGGTTGTGAATCCCACCAGCTCGACATGGTGGCGACCCGGCACCTACAGGACTAGCTTCCGGCAGTTACTTTAGACGCCCGCCATCCTAATATGGTGGTGATCAACAAATCCCGCCACCCAGATGTGGCGGCAAATCATAGGAGGGCACATATCCCCACCAAAAAAGGCCACCGATTCGATACGGTGGGAAACCAATATACACAGGGCCAGCTCCCTGTGGATGCAGCTAAAGTCCGCCGCCCTGATGTGGTGGAAAATGGAGAGAGAAACCGGTGTATCCCGGTACAGGGGAAGATTCGTTCACCTGCCCCGACACAAGATAATTGTCAGTACCCACGGACCACTGGAGGACCGGAGCAGGATATTCCTACTCTGATACTGGAATGGGCCTTCATACCCGTTCTAGACAAATATGTCTCTCTACATATCCTGGCAATGATGGAGAAGCAGGCATCGATCCTAGATCATATCTTGCAGACTTTCCAGCATGTAATTGCATCAGCGGCAATAGGAAGGACTCTGACACGTGAGCCCGTCTCCCCAATTGAGGTGACTCATCTAAGAGACAAGATAGCCGCCTCAGAGCAGATATGCATCCCTACTTCATCCTAGGAGGGTCACTGACTATATTCCATAACGCAAGGGAAACCGGATCGAGCAGCTTCACTCATTCCAACTGGGGGACACCTGTCCATCACGGTGGATGCTCCAGAGCAGGCATATATCCCTGCTAAAAGTCAAGATGTTCGTCGGTGTATCCCGAAAACGTCACGGGACCCAATTAGATAGGGACCCAAAGGTGAAGGTCGTTGTCAACAGCAGATGGTCCCCGCTGCCCGTAAAAGAGCACCCAGAACGTCCCGAAGGCAGCCGGAAAATAAAGAGCGGGGTCATGACTCCGCTCTTCTGGAAGCTGCGGTTTCTAACACCACTAAGTGCACATCAAAGTATCAGAACCCTACCCACCCATTACCATATTATGGGAGTGGAAGTAGTAGTTGCGAAGTTCCTCCCCGCAATGTCACTACCAGCATCTCTGAAGGTCCTCCCCAGAGCACCCGTGGGGGCTTCCCCCGTGGGCATATAACGATCGGTCATGAGAGATTCTCTCTTGATGCGAGTAACGGAAACCCTCCATGTGACCAGAAGGTTGAGTAACAAGAAGGTCCTCCACTTGATGTGGTCCACCCTAAAGTTTCTCCCCGGGGTATTCACTGCAATCACTCTCCATGCAGTGGGACCACAGATTGTGATAGTAGTCCTCGCTATTATAGTCGCAACTACGGAGGTCATCCCCGTAGTGACATCTCATCATGACAAGAAGGACCTCCCCATGTCATGGCCTGCACTGAAGGTCCTCCCCAGGGGTTACGCGGCAATGGAACTCCATGCAGTGAGGCATCAGGTCATGGTGGTAGTCCTCACCACCCTGATAACGGAGGTCCTCCCCGTAGAGACATCAAGCAACGAGAAGTCCCTCCTCTCATTATGGTACATTCTGGAGGCCCCCCCCCCAGGATGTATCTCACAGATATTCTCCCTACAGCAGTAGTAATGTTATTCCTTTCCATTTCCATAGCTGTGATAGTAGTCCTCGCCACCACGGCCTCCATTGCGAAGGTCCTCCCCGCAATGGCCCCAAGCATCAAGAAGGTCCTCCCCTTGTCCCGGCATGTCCTGAAGGTCCTCCCCAGGATGTACATCAAACGTCAAGCCATGATGGTCATCCTCACCATGATGGCAGTTGTTGTGAAGGTCCTCCCCGTAACAAAGCCACACAGCCAGAAGGTCCTCCCCTTGCTGCAACATGTCTTGGAGGTCCTCCCCAGGGTGTGCACTGAAAAAGTCCTCTATGCAGTGAGGCATCAAGCATTAATTTTAGTCCTCACCATTACGGCCACCATTGTGGAGGTCCTCCCAGCGATGACATATTATTTCGACAGGAAGGCCCTCCCCTACCGAATCAAACACCGAAAATCCCTCGTATGCCGAGGCACTCAGAAGGACGGGATCGAGCATGCCAGATTCTTAAACTGTCGCTAGTGATGCCCTTCTTCGATCAGGGGTCAATCTAGGGCCGCTTTCATCTTCTGAACCACCTCGTAATCTCCCACAAGACAATTCAGTACCTATATGTCCCACTGCCTCCAACTACAGTGACTGCCTCAGTTGGGATGACCAAGTAGAGGAATCACATACGGGGGAGTATGCCGATATGCTGCACCTGAGGAAACGACTAGCCAGGAATGATATACCAGTCATGTTTTGGCCCACAACCACCTCTCAGTACGACATACCTAGGTAGTTGTCGGAAGAATACATGCATGGCATCTGCCATAATATATGGATGAACCTCCGCCAGCTGAAGTAAAGCTTCCTGTCCTATAACGGGTATGTAGACCATGTCAAGACAATAGGGGACCTCCTGCGTCACATCGACCTGGAGGCCCTTTCCTCAACGCGACAACAACTCCCCAAGAGGCGCAAAGGGAATATAGAGGCAGCTTGCCTCCATGCACTGCACGAACTGCACCGCCTCATCGGTGATGCCCTGACGGGAGTCCATATCAGGGGATGGGGGAACACGGAGCTCTGCATTTCACTCCGCTCCCCACCCAGAAGAACCTGTTCGGCATGGTATCGTGTAACGTTTTCACATCGAGACGGCAATCGGGTGGACCCCCTATTCAGGAAAGGCAACACACCCAACAGAGTCGGGCCTCGAGTAAGTCCCAGAAGCATTAGGCCCGGCGGGAACGAGCCATTCAAAAACTCCTGAATCAGGCCACCAAGATCATACAGTAGGCCTCTCACCTAAGAGAGGCCAATAAACAATCTATGCCTACCTCCCCAGAAGAGACTAATCCACAGGTGAATTCGGCACCAGATTTGGTTCACCCCCAGATGGGGGCACGCGAGATCTGGCAGGTCGCGATAGTCGCAGCCACTGCCGCAATCCATGGTCAACCCAATCCTGCAGGGCTGGGGGAATTTTTAACAAAAAATTCCCTCGTAAGACCAATAAAACCGGGAAGAGACTCAACATCCAGGGAACGGAGCCAGCCCCTGCCCTCAGGGCTGGGGGCATTATTACCCCCTCAACAATAACCTCCCCCACGAGAATCAGTATTCCCTTGTCTATGGAGGACAGTCATAAGAGGAGGCTCCCGTCCCATCCCGTCATTCGAATCATCATCCCCTTTGAGAAGAAGGTGCACCGTAAGGTCGCATAAAATAACTCTCTGCATCACCCTTCGTCAAGAAGTCCGAGGGAAATCCCAAGTCATGAAAGGGAAGGACAACCGAAGATGTAGGAGATCCTCTTCCTATTTGGAAGATGACGTCCCCTCCACCCCGCAATATGTGTTCATCAACGCCATAGAGGCTAACCATGTGGGTGACACCGGAGAAAATACAAATCCGGATGGATCGGGAGACGATGGTTCTGATCAGGCTGTGACTCACAATGAACCCCCAGATGTGCACACCTGGAACCAGAGGGCCGCCTTAAATTTGGCCGCCCCTTTAGCTAACCTCCCTCTGCCCACCCAGTGATCTTCCAACAAGGACAAGAACAAGGGAATAGTTACTCTCAACCTGTCCCCTTCCCTCGATAAAAAATAGACACTCACGCTCGAAGAGAGGTTCGCTCGATAGGAAGAAGAGATTAAAGAGTTGAGGTGGCTTAACACCGAGCTGCTCCAGAGGAACCGCCTTATTGAATGTGCATCCCAAGAAGAGCCACGTCATGCACTCCCAGCAAGTGCACCTCAAAGGCTAAGGCTTGCTCTTGAAAATAAAGCACAATCAGGGCTCCTGTCCAATGAGGCGCCTAGTTCGTCCAACTACCTAAACGTGGATGATGAATACCAGGATTTACCACCACTTAGGAGGCAACCAGAGCAAGTACGCCCGAACCCCCCAAGGGTACCCCGAACGGAATATGCATCCTTGGTGTCGGCCAATCCGGATCCTCGGGCAATACCTCGAGCTACGCCTGCCCAGGACCGAGCCCAACAGGATGTAAACCAGGGACTCACCAATACCATCGAGGCATTAACAGCTTGATTGGAAGTGGTGGAAGGTCGAAGCACTCCGATACAGCCGGAGCGGAAACCCTAGCCAGACTGGGTGACCAACATACCACCTCCACCCAATTTTGGGAGCCCTGTATTCCCCATCTTCAATGGATCAGGTGATCCGGAGTAGCATTTGATGCCCTATGCGTCCTATTGCGACCCTATGATGGGAACTCTGGAACAATAAGAAGCAGTGAAACTCAGATGCTTCGTACGGACCTTGAAAGGATCCGCCTTCGTCTAGTATACCAGTATGCGGGCCTAGTCGATAAAGAGCTGGGAGGACCTCTGACAGCAGTTCCTATTCCACTTCAGTTCAACTCTGCCTAAAACAGCGGTCAGCGATCTCATGAACTGTAAGCAGAGGAAGAACAATAGGGTCTCAGATTTCATCTCTAGATGGAAAGGTCTGACCTATTCTCTGAATATGACAATGCCTCAAGATGAGATGCTATCCATATGCATCGATAATCTTAGAGACGAGTTGCGAACACTGCTCATACCGGTGGAGTGCACCACTGGCTTCTTCCATCTCTCAGCCATTACCTAGAGAATTGAGGACTCCCTGCAACGGACTAATTCAAAGCCCCGAATATCCTCACAGGATTCGGTGAAGAGAGCTCCTAGAGCTAAAGTGTCCGATGTCACACTCAAGTCGGCCCCTATGCCTGCTCCACCGCTCAGGCCTCCACCAAATCGTCAAGGGCCCCATGTATATCTGCGGCTGCCCCCGCCTAAACAAGACGATCAGAGGGGACTGAAGCGGAACCAGTTTGAGGAGCGAAGACAAAAAGTATACTCATTCTGGTACGATAAAGTCCACGGCTACTTCATTGCCGCTATAAATTGCAACTTTCTCCGCCTTCCGGAACTGAGGAGACCTGAAGAATTCGGTCGCGATGACAGGATGAATTATTACCCCTACCACTGGATGTTAGGGCACAATAATTGAGAATGATTCATCTTCAAAGACCTTCTGTAGAGGATGGTAGATTCCAGAAAAGTCGAGCTGAGACCACCACCAGCACATGTGGCATGTATCTCTACCGCCGACTCCAACAGAGAAGAGGGGTGGCAGATAGTCACCAGCAAGAAGGGGCAGAAATTTGACAACTGGATGACTCGAAAGACTATCAACTGAGCCCAGGGCATACTCCAAGCTCAACTACAGCAGCCGTCGTTGCCACCAGCATCCCCTGGAGACGCAAAGCCGACCACATCGGCCTCACAACCCTCCACAAGATGGTCATCCAGACGGAGTCAAAGAAGGAAGCAATCACAAGAGGAGCAGTCCACGGCGGGGCTAAAGTTAGTCCTGACCCTGGCAGATTTCATGCCCTTGAATTTGGTACAACGGGCACCGACCCACCAAACGGCACCATTAGAGACAACCGACCAGGTTGACCTGTCAGAGGATGAAGAGCCAATCTTTGGTTCTATCAACGTCATCCATCTCATGGAATCATTCCCTGAGGAAGGGTATGATTATGAACCCGAGTTTCCTGCATGAGGGGCCGGGAGGAGTAATCGCAGAGGCATGGGATTCCAGGGGAGGCGCAGCCGTGGCCGAAACCAACCCACTGGTTGGACCCCAGCCCAGACCGTCAATATTGCGGAAACCCGTGGGAGGGCCCTTCAGCGGACTCATCAGGAGAGGGAATGCCCCTCCACCCCCACAAGCAGCCACTCGGGACCTATTGTTCTGTGATACCCACCAGAGGAGGAGGAAGTGTCTGGTCGCCTAGGGCGCACAAACAGACCGGCCAGGCCAAGTCTTAAAAATCCGGGAACACCATCGACATCTGACCCCGCAGCCGGTCCCTCCTCGTCAAATGTTCTAGCTCCCAAATCACCCACTAAGACTCTCCCGCCAATAGAGAAGCGTTGACCGCTGGAGCAAAATATTTGACATCCTTAAGCAGCTGGTGTCAGTACCATCCATGTTTTCAATCCTGGATGCCCTATGTTTGTCAGCTGACCTTAGGTAGGCACTCATCGAATCTTTGATCAGTCCCTAGGAATTCCAAGCTGAGGTAGCTGCCACCGAGATTTACCGAACGGAGACTAGCCTGGCTAAATGCAATGTGGTGATTTCCTTCACCGATCAGGATGAAGATGCCATCATGTAGGGACACATCAGACTGCTATATGTTTCCGGCACACTGAATGTTATTGAGATCTGAAAAGTCTTTATAGACAATGGCTTTGGAGTTAACCTCCTTCCCCTACGGACACTCCGTAAGTTAGGCTACAGTGAGGATGATCTAATTCCCTCAGCCACAACTTTTTTAGGTTACGACAAGAGTGAGCAGAAACCAATTGGGGCAGATTAAGCTAAAGAAACATTTTGGTGACCCTGTAGCCTACACAGAATTCCAGGTGGTCCGGCAGAGCACAGCATTCAATGCCCTGCTGGGAAGGCCATGGATCCATAAGCACATGGTTGTTCCTTCATCCTACCACCAGTGTATCAAGTACTGCGTGAATGGAAAAAACGGGATGTTGCATGCCGAAAAGGCCCCTTTCAAGCTCTCCGAGTCACATTACATCGATGTTGGGTTCTTTAAGAAAAAGAAGAAGAAGCCTCTGATCGACGATGTCGACTAGATCCCCGCTCCAAATGGCCTAGAAATGGTCCCCGATGACCCCCTCAGGCAGCTTGGTAGAGATTATGTCCTTCCCATCAACTGTGTTGAGAGTGGGAGTTCAAGTCCGGACATGCATTCGGATGTCCTCATGACTTCAGCCATGATGGCTGAGCACGACAACGCGGGAACGTCTACCAACCCTCGATTTGGGGATGAGTACTCAAGCAGGGATGCCCACGATGCCTCTCCCTCAGACCCTCGAAGGCTCGGACTGGAAACTCTCTCCTCGTCAGATCAAGAAGATGAGGACTTGGGAGAAGAAGAGGGGGGGATCTTAGAGATGCACCTCCCGCATTTGAGGAGAATATCTCCACAACTGTGGACGATCTCAGGGAAATAAACCTGGGTAACGAAGAAGACTCGAGGCCCACTCTCATTAGCATGGCCATGTCTCCCAAGGAACATGTGGTATATACCTCCTTCCTAAGGAAACATCGGGATGTCTTTTCATGGAATTACACGGAAATGTCAGGACTCAATCTCGAGGTAGCAACGCATCACCTAGGTCTTCTAGAAGACCACCGGGGCTACAAACAGGCTGCTAGAAGGACACACCCCTCACATGCTTCCAAGATAGAGGCTGAAGTTGATAAGCTCATTAAAGCAGGCTTCATCAGTGAGGTCCAGTACCCCATTTGGTTGGCCAACATCGTCCCCGTTAAGAAAATGAATGGGAAAATCCGTGTCTGCATTGACTTCAGAGTCCTAAATCGGCATTGTCCAAAAGATGACTTCATAGTTCCAATCACTGAGTTGTTAATTGATGTGATGGCTGGGTATGAGGCTCTATCTTTCATGGAAGGCTATTCCGAATATAATCAAATCAGGATGGCCTGAGAAAACAAAGAAGCCACTGCATTCAGGACTCCTCAAGGGGTATTCTGTTACAAGGTCATGCCCTTTGGTCTCAAGAATGCTGGCACCACATATCAGCGTGCCATGCATCAGATCTTTAAGCCGTTCTTAGGGAAATTCGTTGAATGTTATGTGGATGACCTAGTGGTTAAGTCCAGACAGCGCTCAGATCACCTATCGGACCTTGAGACCGTCTTCAACAAGATCTGACATCATAGCTTGGAGATGAACCCCTCGAAATGTGCATTTGGGGTTACCTCAGATAAATTCCTTGGCTTCGTCGTAGGCCATCACGACTTCAAAGTCGACCCTGAGAAGATGAAGGCTATCCTGAGCCTGCCACCCCCTCAAAATGTCACTGAGCTGAGGGGATTCCAAGGACACCTATCCTATATTAGGTGGTTCATTGCCAACCTGGAAGGCAAATGTTTTCCCTTCACTAGGTTGATGAAGAAGGGGGTCACGTACCAGTGGACGAATGACTGCCAAGAGGCATTTGAAAACATGAAGAAGTTCCTCTTAAACCAACTGGTGCTCATTCCCCCGGTCGAAGGAAGGCCTATCATTCTATATGTGAAGGCCCTAGAATGGTCATTGGGAGCCTTCCTCGCATATAAGAATGATGTCGGCAGCGAAAACAGTCTCTATTACCTCAGTCGAACCATGATTGATGCTGAGACTCGATACTCAAATATCGATAAGAGCTGTCTGGTCTTGGTCTTCACGGTTCAAAAGCTGCGACATTATTTGTAGCATCATGACGTCCATTTGATCTCACGGATTAACCCGCTCAAGTATATACTCAGTCTCCTGATACTAACAGGACGTCTATCCCGATGGGCAGTCATCCTGCAGCAGTTCGACATCCGGTTCGTGCCTCGAAAAGCCATCAAGGGCCAGGCATTAGCAGACTTTATGGCAGAGCACCCTTCAACAGGGACCATTGCACCGGACGCTAAACTACATGATGAAGATATCTTCTCGGTTCAAGAGGAGTTCCCAACACGGGAAATGTACTTTGACGGTGCATCCCGAAGCCCCAATGGCAAGAGGATGGAGGATCCCAGATTCAACAAAGTGGGTATGGGGATAATACTCGTGTCCCTAGAAAAGGCAGTTTTCTGTATTCCTTCTTCTTGTCAAAGGGATGTACGAACAACAAAGAAGAATATCATGCCCTCATTGCAGGCCTGGAGCTCGTACTCCAGGCACAAGTATAATAAATAAAGGTAAAAGGTGACTTAGAGATGGTCATCAAGAAAGTCAACGGTGACTATGCTATTAAAAAGGGGGAGTTGATCCCCCTGTTTGACCATGTCCAAGGGTTAATGGTTGAGTTCTCCAAAGAACCAACATTGACTTATATTCCCCAATCCCAAAATGCTTAGGCTGATGCATTATCCAACGTGGCCACAGCCCTAGCCGATCCAAACCGGGATGAAACAGTCATCATTATTGCTCACCGTCGAATGGTATTTCCATTTGTTCAAGATAATATGGAAGAGATCCACGAAATAAGTCCTGTCCCCGAGCCATATTCTTCTGCTACCGGCTGGATGACCCCCATCATGAACTACCTTCAATGGGAGAGCTTCCATCAGACAGGGATGAACGAGAGCAAATACGGAGAAGGGCAATCAATTTTATCATATATGGACGCGCGGGTCAGCAAGAGGTCCTCTACAAATGAGGCCTCGATGGAGTGCTCCTCAGATTCATTGATGGAGATGAAACTACTATTTTCATGACTGAAGTACATGCAGGAGCATGTGGAGCACATCAACCAGGGGCCAAGCTTTCCCATCAGGTTCGAAGGCTTGGGTACTACTGGCCCACAGTGGCATGAGACTGTGAGCATTTGACTGCAAAATTCCACTCATTCCAGATCCATGCCAACTTCATACAACAGCCCCCAAATTTACTTCATCAAGTTAAGTACTCATGGTCATTTTCCGTCTGGGGGATGGATGTCGTGGGACCATAGCCTCCCGCCATGGCCAAATAGTTGAAGTATATCCTCACAGCGACTGACTTCTTTTCCAAATGGGCAGAATCCATACCCCTTAAAGAACTCGGGGAAATAAATATTGTCAGCTTCATGAATACCAATATCATCACCAGATTTGGTGTCTCTCATACCATACTGACGGACAACGGAACCAATTTCTGCTCTGCTGTGTTGGAAAAGCGATACTGCGAATATGGTATCAAGGCTAACTGCTCGTCCCGCAATCATGCAGCAGCCAACGGACAGATAAAATCTTTCAACAAAACCCTGTCCAACATCCTCCATAAAATGGTGGAAAAAGACAAGAATTCATGGACAGATAAACTCCTCCATGCATTTTGGTATTATCGAACCACAATCCACACCGCTACTCGTTCTACCCCATACTCATTGGTATACGGCACGGAGGTGGTCCTGCACATTGAACTCCAACTTCCCTCACTCTGTGTGGCCATATGTGATCAATTATCCAATGATGAGCTGTCAGAAAAGCGGCTAGGTGAATTAGAATAGCTAGATGAGAAGCGGTTTCACACTCTGCAATGCCTGGAAGTGTACCAGAACCGGATCGCACAAGACTTCAACAAAAAGTTCTTCCTCTGGTCTTTCTTGGAAGAAGAATTAGTGATGGTCCTCCAGACCCCAATGATACCGGCAAGAAGCCTCCAAAATTGGAGCCCAAGTGGGAGGGACCATATGTTATACACAAGGTCTACTCCTACGGAGCATACACCCTAGTCTCCATGGATGGACAATCCACTACAGCTCCTACCAATGCGAGATTCCTGAAGAATTATTTCACATAGAGACCAAGAAGTATTCACGTCCTCACCGCATGACGTTAAACTGCATGGAGTTCATCCTTACCGCACGATGATAAACGGAACGGATGAAAAAAAAATGAGATGTACACATCATCTGAGCTGTATGACATTAAACTGCCAATCACCTCATCTTAACCTCAAGTTGTTAAACCATACGAAATCCAATAAATCCCCTTGTCCTCTCCGCATGATGTTAAACTGCACGACATTCATTTTTTATTTCATCCTCACCACATGACATTAAACTGTATGGACACCGTCCTCGCCGCATGACGTTAAACTGCACGGATTTCACAGAACTACATATGGATTGATTCCTACCCTTGTAGGATACGTAGCAACGTCGGGATTCTTTATCTTGGCCCAGCCACTTCAGAAAAAATGTCCCCTTTCCCCCATGTACGGACCAGACCTTCACGGGGTGTATCATCTTTACAAAGAACTACGTACGGCTTGATTCGTACCCTTGCAGGATACATAGCGATGCCGGGATTCCCTATCCCAGCCCAAACACTTCAAAAAAAATTCCCTCTTCCCCCGTGTATGGACCAGAACTGCATGGGGTGTATCGTCTTTCAGAGAACTACGTGAGGCTTGATTCCTGCCCTCACAGGATATGAAGTGATGCCAGAATTCCACACCCTAGCCCAGCCACCTCAAAAAGAAAAACAAAAATCCCTATTCCCCTGTGTACAGACCAGACTTGAACAGGGTGTATTCACATCCTCACCGTATGAAGATAAACTGCATGGAGTCCATCCTTACCGCACAACGCTAAACTGCATGGATAACAAGAGTTAAGAATGTCCATCCCCTGTGTATGGACCAGACCTACATAGGGTGTGCTCATCGTCCTAACCACATGACAATTAAACTATATGGACACCGTCCTCACCGCATGATATTAAACTGCAAGGATTCCAGAGAACTATATACGGCTTGATTCCTGCCCTCGCATGATATGTAGCGATGCCAGGATCCCCAATCTTGGCCCAACCCTTCAAAAACAAAAGTGCCTTCTTTCCCCCATGTATGGACCAGACCTGCACGGGGTGTACTTCTCGTCCTTACCGCCTATGTTAAACTTCATGGAAAATGATGTTAAAAATGCCCCTTCCCCCGTGTACAGACCAGACGTGCGCGGGGTGTATATCTTCGTCCTTACCTCGCGACGTTAAACTGCATGGAGTTTTTCCTCACCGCATGACGTTAAAATGCATGGAGGTTGTCCTCACCACATGATGTGAAACTTCACGGACTTCGTCGCAACCCACCCAGGACACATGGCGATACGAGATGGAGACACTCCTTGCACATTTGGATACATCCTTTCCATACATCCGACTCCACGGCCCAGATAATTATGGAACTTCATAACCACTCATGGCCATCGGAGGTGGAAATTCATCGACCCATGGAAGCCTTTGTACAACTATGCATACCATGCCCTCAGCGGATCTGCATATTGATAGCCCCTGGCCCGTCTACCAAAGGCAAGATTTCCACAGGCGACACTCTTCCTAGCTCCGTACACTTACCAGCCTCAGAGCCCCCATACCACATCTCCTGATCCAGAAGTTTATAGAAAAGTGGTTTACAAGTTCATTCCCCTTTTCACATCCAGAGGTCTCCAGGGTATCCTTATCTGGTTAGCCTATGTGTCCGCCAGTGGTTCACATAGCAACCTGCATCAACAAACATCAAGCCAGGACTAGGATACTTTGACTCAACAGAAAATTGCAGTGAATATGTTTTATGTATACCCAGACTCCATTATCCCCACATGATGACCTCTGCACTGGGAGCAATCATGGATTCTCATAATCATTCTTGGCCATCGGAAGTGGAATATTATTGACCTGGGGACACCATTTTACGACTATGCATACCAAGCCCTCAGCGGATCTGCATAATGATAGCCCCTGGCTCGTCCATCAAAGGAAATATTTCTTCGGGCAGTACTTCTCCTAGCTCCGTACGCTTACTGGCCTCAGATCCCCACACCACGCCTCCTGATCCGGGAAAGCTCAAAGTTGCAGTTTAAGACCTTCATCCCTTGCCTTGTTCTATGTATATCAGAACATCTTGACCCAATCATCCTTCGAGTGACTACAGCAATAGTCACCCAATGGTCTGAGCTCTATGACTGGTAAACTAGGATTACTTCATCCTCCCCGTACGACGTTAAACTGCGAGGAGTGAAGGAACACCCCCGCAAGCAAGATAAATTAGCGCAGGGGGGGATCTTTAAGCTTTAATAGCAACCAGGGACGAATATCCCCAACATGTCCGGATATTTCCTCACCAGATGACATACTTTGTGGCCCGGACAATCACGGACCCTCATAACCACTCACGACTATCGGAAGTGGAAAGTCATCGACCCGTGGACACCTTTGTACGACTATGAATACCATTCCCTCAGCGGCTTTTCATAATGATAGCCCCTGGCTCGTCCATCAAAGGAAATATTTCCATAGGCGATGCTCTTCTTTGCCCCGTACTCTTACCGGCCTCAGATCCCCCATATCACCTTTCCTGATCTAAGAAGCCCCGAAACCATGATTTACACCATCAACCCCCCTTCCAAATCTGGGGAATGTTGAGGTATTCAAGCCTATTTATATTCTGATGAAGAGCAGTCTTCACAATAATGCCCCTCGTCCTCACCGCATGACATTAAACTACACAGTAACCCTTAAATATATCCCCGTCCTTACCGCATGACACCAAACTGCACTGAATTCGTCCTCGCTGCATAACGTTAAACTGCATAGCGACCTTCAAAAATGCTCCCCGTCCTCACCACATGATGTTAAACTGCATAACAACCTTTAATAATGCTCCACGTCCTTACTGCATGACGTTAAACTGCACGGTCGAACACATCATGAGTTCAGTAAGGAACAAAGGCTTTTCTCTGTCTTGCAGTGCACGGGTCAGACATGCACGAACCACCTCCTCACACCAGCGTGAGAAAGGAATTACTTCACTTGTTCTCAGGAATTTGGTCTAGATATTTCCCCCATATTCAGGCACAGTCTCGTCATAAACCATAGTTCGTACACAGAAAAAGCCGAACACTCATAAGCCACCCCTGGTGGTTCCAAATCTCATCTTCCCTGAAGTTTCTTGGCTATCGGAAGTGGATAGTCTTTGACTTAAGGACACCTTTGTATGACTATGAATACCATGCCCTCAGTAGCTCTGCATATTGATTTCCCCTGGCCCGTCTACCAAAGGCAAGATTTCCTTAGGCAATGCTTCTCTCCGTACGCCTTCTTGGCCTCTGAGGCCCCATTTCTATCCAGGGATTCGGAAACCCTCTAAGCTACAGATTAGAAACCTCCTCTACAATCCTACCTGAATGCAGTGGAACTTTTTTGACAAGATTACCGAGAACCAAGAGAAGTCGTTCCACTTTAGGTTATATCCCAGCTGCATGACTTTAAACTATGTCAAGCCTCAACCATCCCTTACACTAACTAAATGCGTAGGGAGGTGGTCTCCGGACCACGATCTTGATTAGTACAGATGTTCCCAAAACCCTTTCAGATGTCACACTCTCCTTCTGAGCCACCCCTGGTGGTTTTCATTTCTTCCCATGTCACCCATCGTGGTTTCCATAAGCCAGACTTCCATAAAGTCCCCTGGCCATCATAAATGGATAAGTCTCTGACTTAAGGACACCTTTGTATGACTATGCATACCATGCCCTCAGCAGCTCTGCATATTGATCGCCCCTGGCCCATCTACCAAAGGTATGTTTTCCTTATGCAATGATCTTCTTACCTCTGTATGTCGGAACGGCTCCCATGCCTTGAGACATGCCCTACATGCCGCTCAAATTCAAACATGTTTCCCCCCACGTGCATCTGAAGGGTATTAAGATATCTTTTAATTAGTTGAACCCCATTGGGGCCCTCGCCCCACCATATTTGGTCAAAGATGTTCGACCTAAATCATCAGTAATGATAGTCTTGTCGGTGGGACTTTAAACCGCTCACAGAAGAAAGAGGCACAAAGCCTGTTAGGCCCAAAACCCAAAAAGGGAGACATAAGAAAAAGTAGGGTTATACCCGCTGGGTCCATACCGAATGGGACCAAGCAAAATCAGGGTATTAAAAGGAGAAAAAGACAAAAACGGTTGTAGGTTTTTTCCATAAAACCCTAGAAATAGTCAGACTATGCTCGCTGGATCCCATGGTCCAGGAAAAAGTTAGAGCTTTATTTATTTTTAGTCCTGGACCAAGATTATTTTATGTTCAGAGAATTAACATATGAAGTAATCATACCAAGTAGTTTCTATCATAGGAAAAGGCGACAAGGGCACTAAGAAGAAATGTTTCTTTGTTCCATAGAAAAGTGGGTAAGAAGGGAATCCACAATCTGAAGCCTCTTCTAGTACGAAAGGTGATTACATGAGTTTTTCAGTAGATTCACAAAGCTGTATCAAGAGCTGGTGAGAATCCTCAATTTCCTGAGAGAGATTCTACAGTAAGGCCATCTCAGCTTCTGCACTAGCCCGCAATTCTTCTTCCTCCTGAGCCGCCTTTGTGCATTCCCTTATTTCCTCATCCATCCGCCGCTCCCCTTCTCCAATCAGGGTGGAGACGTTGGCCTCTTCCTACTGCAGCCACTGTATATCATTTTTTTCAGCGCCTCCAGGTGAGAATGCTGCTCAATAACTTCTCTCTGAAGCCCTGCGATGACCCCGATGTGGTCATGAGCCTCTGTTAGGCAGAGCTGCCGAGTCGCAGAAAGGTAGGGCTCGGATTGGGTAGCGTAAAGGCAAGATTCGAAATCACCTAGCCTCTCCGGATCAGCTAATACCTACTTGAATAGGTCATAAACACCATGATAGTCGAAGCCATAAAATCCCAGCAGCATAAACAAATTGCGTAGCCTTGGTAATTTGGTCGGCATCTCGACCAAGGGATTTTGAGAGATCAGCCTCCAGATTTTCTCCCAAGCCCTTTGGCGAGCGGGTCGAAGTCTGGAGAGGACTTGTTGATCAGGCTCCAAATCACTCCCAGATGAGGACACATATTCGAGGTTGAAGGTCACCAAGGAGGGACCTGAGGCAGCCTCACCCACAAACTCTGGCACGGTGGCAGCTTCGACCTCGACAGTTGTGGTCATAGGCAAAGCCGGGTCTAGCGACACCATTGGCAGTGCAAGAGGTTTTGGTCCTAAAGCTGAGAGTCAATAAGACAGATGAGTAACCCTAATTAGATAAGGGAAGAAAAGGAAATCAGTAGGAGGAGACCGGGGAACTTCCTCATAATCAACGAGGCATCTCCATCCATAAGCTCTGCACTGCCACGACAGCCACTCGAAGAGGATGCCACATCTTCGATAGGCAACGGAATCCGGGGGTCCCCCAGAGGGGTCCAGGGCCTGAGGCCATGCCTTATGCCCGCAGTCTCTAAATCCGTCCCCAAGCGGTCGCCCACAGAGACCAATCTTGAGGAAATCACTCCCCCAGTGAACAAAATAATGACCCGCTCCGCGTTCCCAGCAAATGGATTAATGGAAGGCTTTTCCTCAATTATCAAGGGATCCGTTGAACCTGGGGTGGTTGGCTCTGTCAGATCTGGAGCCCCCTCAGCAATCATGGGCGCCCAGTCATCCTCCGAAATTGAAAAAGTTATCTGATCAGCAAGGTTCTCGGATACCAGCGGTTCTTCCTCTGGCATATTTCAGACTGATAAAGGAGGGAGTAAAGTGTCCATATCGTTGGCCCCTCCAGCTGGGCTCACTATCTCATCGCGCCCAGACATGGTTATGGGTGATTCCGCAGGTGGAAAAGAGGAAGAATGTAGAACCACTTGGGAAGCCACAGCCAGATCCTCGAGTGTTCCTGCACCATACGTCAAACAGTTAACGACTGAAGAAGTCTAAGAATGCAAGTTGGCGAATGAGAAAATGGAAATTTAGGATTACCCAATGTTCCCTGTTTGAGTCGTTCCGATAAACGAAATGTCTATTTCCGTCTCTGGATCTTCCCAAGGGATAGTTCACCCAGAATTCTGGAAGGGATGGGAGGAGGAAAGTCCCTAACTGAATCTGTGATGGTCGCCTCCATGAGCTCAACTGTGCCAGGGGATCCTTCCTCAGTGACCCTTGTGGGCGAAAGCACATGCTCCCCCGCCGCGGTACCATGAGGGGTATACTCCAGAGAAGGAATCATCCCCTGAGATTCTTCGGCACCCTACATAAAAGGAAGAAACCTTAGAACCTCCACTACAAAGGGGGGGAGAAGTCAGAATGGGAAAGAAGAGCAACCTCTTCTTCAGGGTCGGACAATTCGTGACATCTAATCATCATAGACACTTGAATGCTCCCATAGAGATGATTCCAGAGTGAATGAATGTACGTAACCATCTCCTTTAATAAGGAAAATATTTCATCTAAATCCTCTTCCAACTGCAAGTGGGGTGGAGCGATGATCGTCCCGATACCCGAAAGTTTAGGAGGTCCTGTTTGAAGAAACACCCAAACTTCCTCATCCAAACCACTGACACTCAGGTCATCCCAAATCCTCCAAGCCTCCGGGAATGCGGCCATGGCATGAATCGCCAACTGCGGAGGATCAACCTGAGAAGGTCGGGCGGCGATAGAGGCTGGTAAGGGTGCCAATGGCCGTGGTCGCGTTGCGGATCTCACCACCGCCCTAGAACTCTCTAGGGCTACCTGTAGACAGGACCTCATGGGAAGGGAGGGGAATTCCCTTGCTTCAGTTGTGATAGGGAGATCATCAAAATCATTTCCCCTTGAAGATCAGTCCCTTCCTTCTTCCTCCACATCAGTAATCAGGTGCAGCATGGCCTGGACTTGATGCGTCAACATCGCACACCCCTGAAGTGCGTGAATATAGTCCTCAAGGTCCCGGAGATATCACACGGCCCTCTCGGGGTCCGTGTCATAAACAATGTCAGCAGGAGTAGATATGTAGCCCATCCCGTCAAACGCTCCCTATGATTATTGAAGATACTGCCATAGAAGACGGGGGTACTGATTGTGAAAGGCTGATCAGGCTTTGAATTCGTCGCATTGTCCCCAAGCCGTCGGAAAGGCGGCATCGGTGGGGATAGTCCACCCCCATCGAGCAGCTTCGAGGGCGTGAGAGGATACACCCCTGTCTATTAAAATCCTCCCCGTAAGCACGGGACCAGTCGGGTGACAAAGGATTTTGCCCGGCCTAGTTGGAGCACCATCCTCTTTTCGCTTCCTTTTTCCCTTTGACAGTTTGGGACTTGAGATGGTGGGCACTAATGTCCCTAGCTGGCCATTTGGGTATGATTGTACCCAGGAGTTAGCATAATGCTTGGATAAGAAAGGCATGGCATCCACAAGCGTGGGGGTCATAACATCACAGCCGGTATCCTCCCAGGTAAACATTAACCACAGTTGTCTGGCCACCATCAAATGATAGTTCTCGCGGGCACTATTAAGTGCGGGAGGACACTGTGCTTGGACGTGGCCAAATTGACACCCAAATCAGCAAGGCGCGTACCCCTCGCAGATCAGTTCCCCACCAATACAAGCCACCAGAATACCCTCTCAGAGGGAGAGGAGGTAGCCCTGCTTGCTAAACTCTTCTGTTATGGTGTTCGTAATTGTGCCAGCCAGAGAAGAAAATGGATGAAAATTGAAATAGTCATAATTCAAAATTCGACTTGATAGCAGACGCCTGTTCGAAACAATCTGTTGACTATCCTTCTCTTGGGTCGCCCACTCTTCGGGCCTAACCCGACTGGTCAGTTGCAGGTACCGTCAGAATGTGGTGCCCGGAATCTGAATAGTGTTGGTGAAGTTGTAGCAGTTCTTGATGTGTACACTTAACCATCCCCACAGGATTTGGAAAGGGTCGGCCACTCGGTTTGGCTGATTCCCATCAGTAATGTTACCAAGTAATCGGCAAATCCTATCCAGTACTGGAACAACTAGGTTGATAACGTTACCGGTAGCCAAGTGTGCCGCCATGAAAATATTAGTGACCAGCACGCCACCAACCTTGCGTACGGGTAATAACCAGCCACTTAGGAACATGGCCAGAAAAGCTGCTAGGCGGAGCAATCGATCGACATCTGGAATATGCTCCTAGCCCCAGCCACGAAAATCTCCTTTCTCCAAAGTCATCCAATAGCTGCCCCCTTCTTACGGAACTCCATAATAGGGAAAGTCGTGGGCCTACGTTGGAGAGACGTGGATTCGTCAGATTTCTTTTTTCTCACGAAAGTCGTGACCCATTCACGGTATGGGACGAGTTGTTTTAGAGATGTATCCTTTGAGTGCTTCCGAGCCTAGTTAATGAGCTGCTTCACTAAGGGGGAGTCTTCTCTTCATTCTCCCACATAGGAGAAGAAGGCAGGAACTCGTCATACATACTCCCAATGACGGGGACCCCTGAAATCTGAAAGATGTCCCACAGGCTAATGCCCACTTCCCCATGCACCAGCTGGAAGGTGTTGGTGTCTGGGCTCCAACGACTCATAAGTTGCTTGGCGGGGGCGTGAGGCTGGTGGGTATAGGTTTGGGACACCCAGGCAGCTTCATAAAATCCCATGGCTCGCAACTCGGCCCCAAATTTTGCGCAACTCTAATGAACCTAGAAGGGCCACCCCCAATCTAACGACTTAAATGTTCCTCCCGGTCGGAGATCCTGTGTCACCGGCCAGCCATGCTGGTTGCTTACCATGGCACTGTGGGAAATACTCTGATAGCAGTGGATTGTTCCTTCTTGTTGACGTGGTTCTCCTGTCGGAGATATTGGAATGTGATTCAACACAGATCCGATAGATGTACCCCTCGAGCCAGGCCGCCTGTCGTTAGGTATCACGAACTAGGAGATAGTGGTGGTAAATATCCATGCTTTGGGATTATTGTCACGATAGGGTTCTGGAATCAAGGTATCATATAATAAACCGAACCTATAGGTAGGAAGGCTATTAGAAAAAGGATATTCATGCAGTGATTTGGAGAGCCGGTCGGCAAGGAAGGAAGACGGTAGGGAATGGCAGACTACATCTTGAACTGAGTCAGCCATGTCCTTCAGGCGTTGATCAACAGTTGAGAGGGGTTCTGCAGTAGGCCCCAGCACAGAATGAGGGGAAACCATATTCTCTCCCTGTACAATGAGAGAACTCGGACTGGAATAAAAATCTGGACAAGAATAACCAAAATGAATGGTTAAGGAGCCTTCATAATCAAATCCTCAAGGAGGCCTTGGAGGATGGTTCACGATGACATCGTCCCGCGAACCAGCCCTTCGCGAAATCAGTTCATGAAGCCCTGGCCTATGGAGCATTGGCTAGGAAGCCATGAACCAAGTTTCTCCACGAAAGTTCAATACCAGGTTCATTTGGAAGACTCATATACTTTTTAAAGTTCAAGAGATATTTAGTCCATGGAGCATTGAAACTGCGAAGAAAGTTCCTCTACAACCCTTCATCACTTACTTTTTTTAATTAATTAAGAGTAATGGTTCACGGTTGGGAAGTTGGTTCGCAGGTGAAGGCGACCGCGAAGAAGAAATGGTTCACAGAAGTTGTTGTCGGTTCGCGGACGAGGCACTTCGCGAAGGAGCAAACACGCGAAGGTGAAGGAGATCTGGTTTCACGAAGAATTCGGTAAAGGACAAGTGAGGGCTCCCCATATTTATAGGTGTGTTCCCCTACCGAGTCCACCTTTCTACCTAAAACCATCTTATTTTCAGCTCCACTTTTCATCGGAATGGCCTCCTCTTCGTTCCGATCGGAATCCATTCCAATGGGGGGGCATTTGTAGGGTCCTGAAAAAAATCCACAAAGGAAGTTTTACCCAAATCCCCTAAATAATTGGGGAAAAATAATCAAATAGGAGACACAAAGGACCGGTCCATGAAAGCACAACGTGGCCAGGCACTACGAGGCACCCCCCTCCATGAACCATTGTCGTTCGCGAAATGGAGGTGGAGAGCCTCCACGGTCGCAAGGTAGGATGGGCGCCAGTCCGGTTCACCATCACGAACTGCCTCAACCGCGGACCACGTTAACCGACTCAATCCGCACCCACTGTCATTCACGGAATGGAGGTGGAACCCTCTACAGCTGCGGAGCACTCCTTGAGTTCACCTCACGGAGGAGGGGAGTGTTCAATACCCACCGCGAATTGTGGATTGACCAAGTCTACTATGAACTGGGTATTTGGTTATGGGCCTCTGCCAAAAGTGCCACATGGCCACAGATACATTCATTTCCCCACTCTATAAAAGGAGACCAAGGGGGAAAGGAGAAAGGATCGGAGAACAAGGATCAGAGAACTAGAATCGGATTCAGAGGAAGGAGATCGGTTGAAGGAAGGCTTCGGATTTCGTAAACAGTGAAATTACCACCTGTGAACCACAACAGACATATGAATTAAGAAGGAATTGGAAAACACATAATAATTTGGTTAACCGCGAACCTAAATAATAAAAAATGGAGAATCGTGAACCATACCCCCTCCGTGGATGACTTCCCCTATAGACAAGGGATTTTATGCCTCTTTTCCCATCTGTCGTACCGCGTAGCACCCTCCTCTGTGGGTGAGGCCCCGACCAATGGGCCTCTGATCGGCGCCACCCTTGGCCGCCGCTACCCGCCTGGAACCCTCCGCGAACCACCCTGGTTCATGGATTGAGCCCGAAGCTGTGAACCACCCTAGTTCGCAGATTGAACCTGAAGTCGTGAACCACCCTGGTTTACATATTGAACCTGAAGCCGCGAACCACCCTGGTTCGCGGGATGCCAATCAGTCTGTGGACCACCCTGGTTCGCAGATGGCTTCTCCACCCAAGTGGAACTTCCCCACACGAAGGGCGCCACCACCCATACCTATCGGTGGTTAGCCAAATACTTCGGGGTTCTCACTTCCAGGGCCAGGTAAAGTCCTTCTGATCCAGCCAGGTCCTCCGTGACTCCCTCATTGGCCTATTCATCGGCCCTGAGCCGAGGCCTCTACCAGAGCCACCGGATCCGCATGGTATAACTTTCAGGTGCATCAGCGCGCCATTTTTAGTACACATACCCACAGTAAACAGGGGAAAAGGGGTTTCCCCGACCCTTGGGCGGGTTTCCGAAGCATGCCTAGGTTCACATTCCCACTGTAATGCAGGGTCTGGGCCCGAGAGCCCCCTTCCTGCCTCTACTCACCAGGATGGGGTACTGCACGCTTCGAAGGTTGGGCACTTCTCCCACCCAGAGAGGGGGCGGCATACCCATCCGAGGGCAGTTGTCCCCATGCACCTCAGTACTTCCCTGGGTATCTCCCCAGGGAATAAGAGAGGGGATGGGGACAGGAGCACCCCCCCCCCCTTCCCTCTCCCGCTGGGCTTTGTCACTCCGGGAATCCATCTCGGAGTAAGCCCCGACCTTCTGGGCCTCATTAGAGTGTAAGCCCCAATCCATCATTCTGGTCCACCTTCATGCGTAATCCCTACTTCGCTTCTCACAGAAGCACATTTCACGATGTGATCCTCTGGTCCCTGCGGCCTCCTGTTTCTCACACTGAGCATGACTCACGTGGGCTTAGAGTAAGCATCGACCATGACATCCTCCTTTGGGCCTCCTAAGAGTGTAAGCCCCAATTCATCATTCTGGGCTACCCCAGAGCGTAAGCCCTAATCCAAAGCAAACTACGGGGACTTTGATCCATGTCATGGAATGGTACGTAGGAAGCCTCCACGAGGTTCAATCCCACCACTCGATCGTTTCTTCACGTTGAGTTCCACCCTCATCCAACATGACGTTAAACTGTATCCCCCCATCCAGCATGATGTTAAACTTTTTATCCGAACTATGTGGACTTTGATCCCTGCCTCCTAAGACAGGGTACGTAGGAAGCCTCCTTGAGGTTAAATCCCAACAACCGATCGATCCGATCATCCCCACATCGGTTCACCACGCCACTCCTAGTTCTGCCTAAATCAAGTTCCAACCCTTCAGGGTCATTAATCCAATGAGGGATGGTAAACCTCAGGCATAAATGATTCAGAACCCCTGCGTCCAGTTGACCGTTGCTCACCAGGGTTGAATCTGTGGATACTATGTTTGGGTATAAACAAAAGATTCGCGAACATATGAATACGCCTTAAATCTATAAGATATTCCCAGAACAGACAATAATTTCCCCCCAAAAGTGTGTGATATGCCCGACTTCCCATCCTCTCAACCAATGTGAGTTCTTAAGAGTTGTTGGTCACACCATTCGGCGAATGCCTGCCTTTGGAAAGCAGGTCCATCAATCATTGGATACGGAGCTGTTGGGTGTTTCGTGGCCGAAAACCAAGAACGAGATAGTGATATGTGTGGAATTTGACTGTATGGTCATTCTATTTAAGTATGTTTATGTCCCAAGGTATCATTATATGTTATATGTATCTTTCTATGGGGTTTATGGTAATATTTTGGTTTAAAAAGGTGCAAGTAATGATCTTATATTTAGTGAAGTATATTTACTACTTCTTAAAGGTGAAAAGTATTAATTTATGATAAAGTATTCATGTTTTACATGTTTTCTCTAGACTAATAGTTTTCATTCTTTATGTATCCCTTATTGATCTTTTTATGCTCATACTAACTTTTTGAAATGATTTCCATGGGGTATAAGGATGGGTAAGAGAAAAGAAGAAGTCCATAAGAATTTTATAAAGAAAAGAAATCATGTTTATCTTTAAAAAGTTTAATATTGTTGAAGAAATGGATGTTGTTTTAGTTATATCCACTTTATATAAATTTTAGTTTTTATGTAATAGTTATGGCCAAATTCTCTAAAACTCTAAACCTGAAAATATCCTCCAATTGAAATAAATTCAAATTATTGACTTAAATAAAGATTATGTAATTTTTAAAGTGGGGACCTTATAATTATCCTACTAGATCAAAGTATTAATGAAGATTCTATGCAATCAATGATGTCTAATTGCACTGTGATAATGAAGTGGTTAAAATTACACTTATTCTCAACTATAGATCTATAAATGTCTTATTTCATTCTTTTTCTTTTCATTATTTTATATCAAGAAAATTTCCTAAGAATGTTGATTCCCCAATAAAAACATTGGAAATTTAATTGTTAGTGAGAACACCTGGTGGTGCAATGATTGTATCTAAGGTATAAAAATCCTCTCCAATTTAGGATTATAGGGAATATTTATAGTAAATCTAGTTATTTTTCTCTTAGAAGATATCAGTGTGATATTGGACATGGATTGTACCTATCTACATAGATCACATATTAATTTTTATGATGGATAAATCTAATTTCATATCCCAAATCATCCCATTATTCAATATGAGTGAACTGATGATTATGAACTTCATTTTGAGATGAATTATATAATATAAATCTTTATACCCAATAAAATGAGACTCATGGATCAAATTGTTGGGGAGGGACTCAATATTATAGATATTTTAATTATACAAAAGTATAACATTTCATATTCTCAAGAACTACCCGGACTCCCCAAGAATGTAAGGTTGAGTTTTCAATTGAAATCATGTAAGTTTTTACATCAATATCAGAGTCCTTATGTAATGGAAAATATTGAATTAGAATAATTAATGAATAAAATTTAGTATAATATTGATCAAGGAATATATTCCCAAGTGATTCGCCATGGGGTACACTAGTACTCTATTGTAAGAAGAAGGATGGATCAATGCATACTTTCATTGATTATCATGAACTTAAAAAGATGACGATCAAGAAAAAATATCCTCTTGTAACATCCCACTCCACCACATTTTCTTGAGAAGAAAAAGAGTGCCACTAACCTTAGGGGACATCCCAAGACACCAAAGGACATAAATAAATTACCAGGGCTTAAGAAAACTTTAGGGGATGATTTTACAAATATAAATATAACAATGTGACAAAATTAAATATAAACATCCAATCCTCCAATATAATGCATGATTATAAACAATAAAACCCAAATATAAAACCAATAATACAATAATATTAGTGTGATAGGAGAAAAAATAATATCAACTAACAAAACCAAAGGACAACACGACTCATAGACATCAAGGTCATATTATCCCAAGCACCACCCAAACTAGCTCCAAGATCTAAAACGACCTTCCATTCCCATGGTATCAAGATGAATCATTAGATAAATAAGATACCATTCCCTTCCCTATGTCTTGGTATATGACATCTAAAAATGAGCCAAAGTTCACAAGAAGGGGGAGAGTATAAACTCAGAAGGAAATACCTAAAGACTTCCCATTATATTCCACTAGGACAAGAAACGGTTAACACATTTCATATAAAAAAGTTTAAAAATAGTTAAAAAAAATTTATATAAATCTTTAAGTGACATATAGGTGAGAAAACCATGAACATGATCATTACCATATGTTAATACTTGGAATAATCATTCCCATTTTCACACATACACACATTTATTTGTACACTCAAGCTTGGTGTAACCATTTTTTGTGGTAACCCATGACCATAATCCATCATACCAAAATAGAGTAACTTCATAACAACACTCCATCCAATTTGAACATACAAGAACCCAAATATTATAAATTCCATAAAAATTAATTTTCATAAAAAAATCTTTCATTAAAATAATTTCATCAAACATTTTTTATGTGTCAAAACCAGTCAAAAATTTTAAAATCATCATTTTAAAATTATAAGGAAAGGGGGATTTCCAATAGCCATCCAGTTTTATATTATTCTAAAATGTACACCAAAATAGTTTATTTTAATAAATAACCCAATTAAACAATATAAAATCCAATAAAACCAATTAATAAAACTATGTATTATAATTATAGAATGATTTCATATGAGAAAGAATCTTCCTACCTCTCAAAAAATGGAAAAAAAGAAGAACAACACTAATAACTTCTAGATCCACTCTCATAACAACTTCCCTTCAATAGATATAACATGAAATCATCAATATTTACATCTTAAAACATATATATATCCATAATAGACTATATAGATGACTCTGAGAGAGAGGATAAGGGTAAATCTAAGATTAACAAGGAAGAATAACGACTTATCGTTGGTTTTGGATCTCCAACACACTTTGATTCATCTCAAAGTTTCTTCCAGATCAAAAGTAATAATCTTGGGAGCCTAGGGTTGAAAGGATTTTGATACATTACAAGAATATGGGAATAATGGGGGGGTTTTGTCCTTAATATTTATTAAATCATGTTTTTCAAATCATTTACTACTCATCACACGATTAGGTCCACTTTTTATCAAAATTAGTGAGTGTGTGTTACTAGAAAAGATTAAGAGAGACACATGGTTTGGAAACCTATCCACTAACTATGTTGTGTTGCTATCCCAAGTCCACACCCTCACATGGTTGGCTCGAATGGTTTGACTAACCATGCACTAACCTTTCTTCTCTTATTGACTATATCCATATTTTTTCCTCTTATATGCACATGGTTTGGATAAACCATGCTCCAACCATGTGCTATACCAATGAATCATGGTATCCCCTTACATGGTTTTCTAAATATACTTCATGGTTTCTACTACTAAAATTTTTCACCTCCATAAACACTTCCAAAAAATCCAAAAAACATCCAAAAACTCCCATAACTTTACTTAGACATTATATAACTTGAAAATAAAAAATTGAATGGTAAATTAACTAAAACTATAGGTGTCACATTATCTCCACCATTGGTCTTTTCATCCCCAAAAAGTGGAAGATCAGTGTTGCTTTTGAAGAGCTCAGGCCATTGTTCTAGCATTTCCTTTTCACGTTCTCATGCCTCTTCTTGAATCAGACCAGGTTTCCATAAAACACATTCCAAACTAATTATTTTTCCATAAAAGAGAATTATTTCCAATCCACAAATAGTATCAGTACATCAATCAACATAGCATTAAGTTCAAGATCAAAATGGTCTCAATGAATCACATGGTTAGGATCGAGTAGGTACTTCTTCAATTGAGATGCATGAAACACGTTATAAATGGAAATCAACTTTGGAGGTAAAGCCAACCCTTAAGCCACATCTATAACTCGTTCAAGTACCTCAAAGGGTAAAATTTACCAAGGTGAAAACTTTCCTTACTTAACAAAATGACGATGCACTCGCCTTTGAGAGATTCTCAATAAAACATGATCGACTACCTAAAATGATAATGGTCCTCGATGATAATTCTCTTATAATTTATGATGAATCACAGTCATCGCCATCATCTTTCTTATCATTGAAATATTATTAATTGTCTCATACACGAGGATAGGTATGGTAGGTGAAGTATCACCTGTTTCTATGCAAAAAAAGTAGATAATGACTAGGATGATCAAACAATACTTTGAAATTTTCCATATATATTAATGATTTATGATTGTTATTGTATGAGAATTGTGATAATGGTCTATTATCTTCCCATGATCTTTTGAAATCCATCACAAAAGATCTAGGTATGTATTATAGTTTTTGTATCGTGTGCTCGGACTGGCCATCCATTTTAGGATGATAAGTTTTTTTATGGTCAACTAGGTTCCAAGGTATTTATATAAAGAATTACAAAAGAAAAATGGAATCCTGGGGTCCTGGTTAGACACAAATGAAACTAGAATTCCATGCATATGTGTAATTTACAAAATATTGAGTTCGTAGAAGTCTTCCAGCATTATAGATTCACAATTAAGGATTAAGTTATTCGACTTCATGAGTTGATCCACAATCACCCATATAGCATCAAGTTTTCTAACTATTCTTGGAATACCTATGATAAAATCCATTTTTATCTTCTCTCATTACCAAATGGTAATTTGTAAAGAATGAAACATTCAATCAATTTTTTGGTACTATGCCATGACCTATTGACATATGAGGAATATTGAGAAAAATTTGTCCAATTTACACTTCATGAAAACCTACCAAAATTGTGCTATCAATGCTTTATACATATTCTAGAATTCAGGATGAACAACCTATATCAAATGGTGGTAAGAAGAAATAATTTATTACTAAAAATTTGGATAAACCACAATCTAATTTCTAAAATATAGCACAAATTTACTATCCAGATTATATCCCTTAATGGTCTCCCCACCATTGATTTTTTACCTCACAGTTAAATATTTTAGATTACATGTCTAAGTATCCCTAACTCTCTTAACCAAACTAAGTAATAGAGAAATTAGAAAGAAAATGAAATATCACCTTACTAAGTACAATACAAACACATATCATCTATAACTAAAATTAGCTTCCATTGACCTTAAACCTCTCTATAAAAATGATTATATGAAATCTTATTTAATTAATATATAATATAATTTATTTTTCATGATGTATTCATCAAAATAATGTCAAACATTTTTAGATATTCCATCTTTCTGTGTTTCCATAGGTTCAAATACCTTTGTGATAAAATTTGTTTCAATCTCTTATGATCTTTGAACACCATAAATATCCCAAAAATAGAAAATAACTCCAATTCCTTAAGGAATTATTTATATGATCCAATTCCAAATCATGTGTTGTGTAGTTTTTCTCATGAACTTGTAACTGTCATGATCTATAAAAACGACATCATATCCCTATATTAGAACACAACTCAACCCATAACCTGTTGCATGACAATAAATCACATACTTGTGTCATGACTCTAGAAATGTAAGGATAGGTTCTGATGCTATCCAAACCTTAATCTCTTGGAAGGATTTTTGGAACTTATCACTATATTATAAAGGAACACTCTTCCTTGTCAAATATTTCATCAATCAGGCAATATGTGAAAAAAATGAATTTGTAATATCTTATTTATTTTAGGAAACTATGTTTTAAAGTACATTATTTTGAGGTTTCCAATAGATAACAATCTCAACCATTCAATAATATACTAAAAGTCCTATTTTAAAAATTATATTACAATGGAAATATACCTCTTGTATCCAGAAATCACACTTTGTAAACCTATCATTAAGGTGATGTTCCTAAATTATAACTAACACTATAACCATGTGTTTCTCATTATCATCCTTATTCATAAAATACACAAGAATATCATAAAAACACTACTCTAAAGTAATAAATATACCTCCAAATTATGGAATTCATTAATGTTATAAACACCACTAGTTAATTCATCATACCAAAGGTAATAACCATGTATTCATAGTGGCCATAATGACTCTTTAAGGATGTATTTAGAATATCCTCATTCTAAAATCATATTTGGTGATGTCCTGATCATAAATAAATCTTATAGAAACATGTGGATTCCACAATTGATCAAATATATCATAAATTCATTTAATAAGATACTTATTATTTATCACAACATGGTTGAGATTAAGATAATCCACACAAATCCTAAGGGCTTCATCTAACTTAATTAAAAAAACAATAAGTGATGGCCATATATAATATATTTTCCCAACTACCAATACCAAAGGTCTTTTTCTTCTTGTATTCTGGTCCCAAATTTCTTTTAATAGATTCTTAATACCATTAAGAGATGTAAAATTCAATTTTCATGCATAGTAGTTGATATGGGACATAAAGTTCATTAATCAATCCATTCATAGAATTAGTTCACAGATATCCATCTAAAGAATATAGAAGTACCAAACCACTTCATCCCCATATATATTTATTGAACACACTACACACTTAAAATATTGAAACTCCCATTCTCCCAAAAGTGTTAGAAGTTTAAAAATATAATGAATTATCTCAACATAAAAATCCATTTGATCCACAAGATAATAAGTAATAAAATATTGGGATTCATCTGTATCAAAAAAGGCTTGTATGAGCGTATAATTAAAAAGAATCATACCTTACACCATCAAATGACTAAATTCGTCAAACATGATCATCTTATCAGGACCATAAATCTAATTTCTATATCCTCCCTAATCCTTTCTTCCTTTCCAATATTTTATAACCTAAGGAGTAATGGTGTTCCTAGAATCACATTTGGTTTCTCGTTAATGAGGATGAGAGTTATTCGGAAAAGATCACCTCGTGGAATCATAGGATATCTTAGAGACATGAGATGCATCTCTAGTGACATACATTGGAGTTTTATGATAGTAACACTAAAGATGTCCTATATAATTATAGTTGTGACATGATAGAGGTAGTTTCATAGAGTACATATTATTATGGTATGTAGAACCAAATTAGAAACATCTAAACTTTATATTTGGTCATTGATAAAATTTAACTGATATTTTAGTATGATTCTGAGAGTCTCCACCTCATTATAAGTAGGGTGTACCTCTTCCATGTATTCCTAGTATTTGAGTTCCCACGTGTTCTCATGGTGATAAAAAATACTTCCTCTATCTTGATTTCAAAAAATATCTCTTTATTTCATTGTTTATCTATTTACAATATCTACATAATATGTAATAGAGAAAATATTTATCTTAGAGTGAATCATTATTCGGATACCAAGCTCAAAGATTTGTGCCTTCAAGGATACACTAGAAGCAACTTCTAGGGATAATTGACAAAGTTTATAAATTTAGTTTCATAATCTATCACATAAATATTCTTTTTATTTAGGATTAATAAATCAGTTGTTCTTATGGTCATGAATGTGTGAGGATGGAATTGTTTATTGAAATTCCTCCTGTATAATTCCTCATTCATCTTTATATTGGATAGCTAAATCCCACCATTGGAATGCAATATCCTCTAGAATAAAATTCTAACTTAACATTAATATTTAATGGTGTAGCCACGAATTTGAATATTCAATTTATTCTATTCAGTCACACCGATGATTTTTTCAGGCTCTGAATCCCCCCAAAAGATGGGTGGATTTTTTTTCTAAATCTATATGGAGTGGAAAACATGTTGGGGTTCATCATTCTGATTTATTATTTCTATTTCATGAAAATCCTAAATGAATATTTGGAAAATTTGTAGTTTCACCTATGGATGAGGTGAAACCACAATTTCAATAGCTTCTTCTTATTGATTTCTATAGTGTCTACTCAGTTCCATTATCTATAACAAAAACAAAACCCCATGTGGTCATCACTCACTAGAAATTGATGGCTTGTAAAATTAAAAATCACCATAAGGAACACATAATACAATGAGTATTTCTAAAAATCCACAATTTTAACCATTTTCAAAAATCATCAAACACAAAATGAATAATGTTGTCCTAGTGGGAAGTATCACTATTAATGAATGATATAAAACACTCATCATCTAAAACTAATATTATGAGATGAAAACACATCAATAACTATCTTATAAAACTTTTATACCTAGACCATTCTGGTACATTGAAGTTTAGAACAAAAAAGCTCTCCATGTTTTTTTAATCTATATATTTCAAGTTCCAACATTCCTATCTCCCTACTTCCATCCCAAGAGACAGATAGACCAACCAAGACTGATATCATTTTTAATATCCTTCCCAAAGTCATTGTCTTTATAAGAGATGGAGTTCCACTTACATTAAGTCACATCCCCAAGACAACAAGGGTTGGTAATAAATTCTAAGGGATTAAGAAAACAATATGGGATCATTTTACCTTTATAAATATAACAACCTAATAATATTAAATATTAACATCCAATCCTATTATATGATTCATGAGTATAAAAAATAAAACCCACATATAAAAAATAGTACAATGATATCATAGTGAAAATGGAATAAAGAATTTCAAATGCAAAACCCAAAATCCCAAGCACCACCCAAACTATCTCTAACACCACCATCCATTCCCATGGTATCAAGATGCATCACTATAGAAATAATATTAATTTCCATTCCATGCGTCTCCGTATACTACATCTGTAAACACACCAAATTTCCCAAGAAGGTTGTGATTATAAACTTATTATGAAATCCCGAGAGACTACCCCACACATGCCACTTGGAAAATAACTAGTTTGCAAATTTCATATAAATAAAATTCAAAGTAGTTAAATTGTTTATATAAATCTATAAGTTACATCTAGGTGAGAAAATCATGAATAAGCTCATTACCATACATTACTATTTAGAATAACTATTCTCATGTCCACTCACATGGACAAATCCATCTATACACTCATGATTATTGTTACCATTTATCATGGTACTCCACGAATGTAATCTATCCTACCTTGATAGTGGCACTTCCTGACTAAAATCCATCCACTTTGAATATATACTAGCTCAATTATTCAAAATTACATGCTGATTAATTTTCATTAAACAAATATTCCATTAAAATCATTTCATTAAACATTTTTAATGTCTCAAAATTGTAACTCCCTGGCCCCCGATTCCTTGATCTAGTGTATTATTTTAATACATTGGAATGATTACAAGGAATCAAATCATGTAGTACCGATCGGTTTAGTAGCCTTGGAAAAACAAGATACAAACAAAAGTTTTATATTAGATCTTGAAATGAAAAACCACATATTATCCCCCTTTGAAAACTTTCATACCCCTTAGACTATACCTACAGGTCATTCATGATATACTTCTTAAAATCCTAGGGAAAAATTAAACCCAGAAAGGGGTGATCATAGATGTTTATTAAGGATAAAAAAAAATATAGGAGAATCTATAATAAATATGCATAAACTTTAAAGGGAAATTATAAAACTAAAATATAATAATTTTAAACATAATATTAAGCATAATATGGAAATAATAAATCAAATAATGAAATTTAAACATTCACATAGATATTCCACTAGTAAAATAATCACATTAAATATCTAATAACTAATATTATAATTAGGAAATGCATAATGTCAGACATCATAACCATATCATCAAGGTCTCGTGCCAAGACCATTACTATATCGCCAAGGCCTTATTCCAAGACACTAGTTTGTCTCAAGAGACCAACCGATGCATCGAGGGGTTATAGAAGGACCTTCCCATCACTTACTAAGTCCAATTCATTCTTATTATGAAAAGGGTGAAACATAACATAAACATTTGTATTAAAACTAGCATATAAAATGTTAATAGTTTAACCATAAACAATGAATGGTATAAATGTAGCACATCCATAGTAAAATATATTATAAAACCTTCAATAAAATATTGAATATTTTATCATAATAATTAAACCTCAAATAATCATAAAATCCAACAAAGGATGTTGAAATATATGAAAACAATTTAATAAATATATTAAAACTCGTTGGGGAAAATATTCTTTTTACTTTTAAATCATTTAGAAGATGAAAAATAAAATAAAACTCTTTTGAAAATAACCTTATAATATTGTATAGAAATATTAAAACTTTAAGGTTTCATAATGGTTGAAAATATCAACTTGCTCCATATAAGTTAAAAAACATTCTTTCCTTAATTTGTTGAAAGGGTTATAAAGTACCTCATTTAGAAAATGAAGGAAGGATTCCTTTCAAAACATTTTATAAAAAGTGAAACATGGGTAAAAAGACATTAAAAAATTGTCAATAATATTTTTAATTACATTTTAAGAAACATGGACATGGATGATAATGATGTCATAGTAGATACTAACGTATAATCAATCTGGTATAATAAAGAGATTGTGAAATTAACTCTTAACTTGTACTTTCCTTTGGTAAAGAGTTTATTAACCTCCTTTATAATGGTTAAGACAAGTTATTAAATTATAACAGAACCATATCCATATTTACAGTATCATATATGACCCTATTTTATCATTTTGTTAATAATATTTCAGTATTACCATTATTTCGGGTGTTAACTGCTTCGTTTTTCCCTTCTCATTTTTTCATGTAATTCATGTTTTTTATGCATAAGATGTATTTTAGTTATATCAAAAATTATATTAAGTTCATAATTTTTATTTTTACTCTTCATATAAATTTTATAATAATTCTTTAATGGTTAACGTGGAGAATAAATCTCACCGCGTTGTGGAGACGGTAGGTCGTACGTACGCACGAGCGACAGTATCATTCACTTGATGGTTAAATGGTATATAATTGGATTGTATATTACTTATAAAGAATAATTATCATATTATATTTATTATTTAAATCTATTATAATCATAATTATACCCATCCTAGTAAATTATTGTTGAATAAAAAATTACACCATGACATGGAGACGGTAAGCTGTACGTATACACGCATGGTGATATTGTTATTAATAGGATGGAAAAAAAGAGGTATAAGGTTGTACCATAATTATAAAAACATCTCAACATGTAGACGATATTGTATTTATTACTTTAATATATTAACAACATATAAATAGGAAGTAGAATAATAAAATAACATTGAAAGAGGTGATAAAACAATTACCACTTTTTCAGGTATCTTCAATTGATTTGCACAAAAGGACTTCTTAGGTTGGATTTCTACCCAAATTGTGGCCTCTAGGATGAATTGAGGGAATTTGGGAGTCGAATTGGGTAGTTTTTGGTTGAGGGAAAATGATTTTTAGGTGTGAGTTAAGTAGAAGGAGAAGTGCCCTTTTATAAGAGAGGTGAGGGACACTTTAGGAATCTTTCGAAATATTAAATTAATATAAATTAATTTTCGATTCCAAATGGTCCCAAAATAAATTATCATGAAGATAATATGATATTTGGTAATATAAACATCATACAATTAAAATTATACAAGTTATGAATATTTATTTAATCCTTATCTTTTTTGTTTAACCCTTATTTTACCCTTTTAAATCTTACTATGATATATTGTTATTTATAATTTGTGTGTTAATGTAATTACCACAACATGTCAAAAGACCAGAAATTGTGTAATTTATGACATATTTGGACTTATTCTAACCATTTTTTTGAATATTATATTTTTAAGAATTTTATAACATTTAATAAACTATTTCATATTTTATGTTATGAATTATGTCAATTTTGAGACTATTCATACTTGACTTTTTTAAAAATTCCTAGAAACTTAATTCCTTAAAAAAAGACATTAACTCAACTTAATATTTCATATTAATCCAAAAAATCATGGATGGAATCAAATATTTCAAACAATATTTATTTTGACATTTCAAATATCATTTACTTGATTCTTTCATTAATAAATCTATTATTCCATCATCATTGTATCATAAATAAATTTATTTATTTAATTCCTAAAAATTAAAAAAAAATAAACATGATGTATGTAATATTTTTATCTTTATAATTAATTTTCATAGTCGAATATATCACTTAAATAAGCTCATATAAAAAAATTTAGTAAGAAGATACATGTTTATAACATATTTTCCTTTAAATAAAACGTTATAAGTGTCATAAACACACTCATGTGGATTAAAAAGGACAAATTTGCATCCCAAGGGTTTTCTTGGTATCCCATAACTCATACAATCGGTTTAGGAGAAGTGTTATGGTAGTTTTATATTATTATAATGTTATTTTTACCCTTTTTACCTCATTTACCCTTTAACCATGGTAAATAAAAATATTCACTAAGGTCACTATTCATAATGTCCAAAAAAAGGACCTATTTAAATAATTTGGAACTTCAATTTGAAAATATGGAATCCAGTTTTTTTAAATTAAAAACACATAAGTTTCATTAATTAATTTAAAATAACGTTGGAAAAATGAGAAAATGGGTTTTTTAAAAGTGAAAATCGTCAAAAGATTGACATTAGTTTATATCCAATTTTATTGTGAAAATAATTACAATGACCTGAATTATATTAAATGATAAAAAATTAATCTAATTATACATTAAAACCAAATTAAATTATAATATAACAATATAAATAATTTAGATGAAAAGGAAGTTTTGAATTAAAATGCAGTATTTTTTACTATTTATTAAAATGTATACCTTTTCAGAAAATGACCAAAAAAATTTCAAAATAAATTTTTATATCCTTCTTATAAAGAGAATTTTTTTTTCAAATTGAATATATAAAATTGAAAAATATTTTATTTAAATTTGATGTTCCATCAAAAGGTGATAAAACTACATTTTCTGGAAAAAAAATACTTCATTTATTCAACAAAAATTGAATGTGTTCTTATATCATGTCTAGAAATTACATAAGAATAATTTTAAGATTATATATAGTATAAAAAAACAAAATTTGTTTAATACTATTCATAACCACTAATTTTACAGCTATGTTATATATTATAATAATATTTTATTAATATATTATTGTTCGTTAAAACCGGGCCGTGCGTGTAATGCAAGACAACTAATTGTAGTGTGTAGCATAAGCATAACAAGGTGTGATCTAAAAATAAATAAATTTATTTAAAAATATTATAAAGTCTTTGGGTGTTACATTCTCCCCTCCTTTAATAAATTGTGTATTCACAATTTAAACTCGGGATGGAAAACTAGGGGTTTGACATTTCAAAATATCTTTGTTGAAATCCCACATCTGAAAATGGATTAATGATACCTCCATTTTAAAATAAAGAAAGGGATGTATGAAGTTCACTATAGATAACACATATTAGGGTTCCATATAGGAAAACATTTACATGAAATAAAAATCTAACCATCATGTTTTGATGGAGAGTGATAGAGAACGTGATGAGGAAAAAGTTAATAACCACAAACCTAGAAGTCAGTGATGATCTAAGGGACCATTTGATTAATCGAAAAAGAAATTACTAGTAAAACATTTTTGGTTTTATAATCTTTTCCCTATAGTTTAATATTTCATTTACTTCATTTAAAGAACATAATGAAACATACTTACTTAAAAAATATAGTTTTATCCTTTAATAAATTTTTACCACAAACTAACCTTTATCTCCAAAAGATAATAAAATTTGATTTATCTTAATCGTATAGTGTTCCAAAAATGATCTTATACTTCATCCATATTAATTTTTAAATAATAGAAATGTATTTTATATTAACCCAGACATCATGTAGGCCCATGGTAGGCAATTCACCCTTATCCCCACTTGGTTTCGGGTTCAAGTCTCATGGACTTGGAGGAAGCGATGGGTTGTCGCCTGACATGTGGGTTGTCTTTTTTATATAACTATATTATTATAACATTAAAAAAATAACCTTTGTATGTTCAAAATTAAAGAAATTTGTTATCCTAAAACAATAATATCAAATGATCAACTTAATTAATTGCAACCTTAAGACCTTTCCAAAATAATTCTATCCAAGTTAATAGTCTAAAAGGGTCTCTAAATTTCCTAAATCAAACATAACATCAGATTCTCCAAACAACGTAATGTTTCTCTTATTGAAAAATAACTTTACTTTAATTTCTTGAAGGCCTTATATTTTTATTTTTGATAACCCCCCTTTTAAGGAATGAGGGGTAACCCTTACAAGGCCTGTAGGCTTAGAGATTACATGACCCATAGGTATTATAGGAAATATCTAGACTATAACTACATGGAATTACTCCTTCCCCATATTCTGTATCATGATATCAACTTTCCAACTTCATATGGTTTTTCGTCTAGGATTCTTGTGCATGCACGGGCTATTCCCAATGGTAATTCCATACTATCTCTTTCTTCCACACTCATTAGCTTCTACTCTAGTGAATACGCCTGCTTTGAATCCTCATATGGAGTTTGCTCCTTGTTGAGTTTTTCTAGTCCATTAAGCACAATTTTCGGTGGCCTGAAATCCTTGAGGTGGAACTAAAGCCTTGAGGTAGCCCTAAGTCCTTGAGTTGGCCTGAAAGCCTTACTGTCCCAAACTCATTGGGTGGCCCGAAGGCCTTGAATGACCCAAGGACCAAACCATTGGCCCAAAATCCTAAACGGATAAATAGTTTTGGCTGCTATAGTATCGAATAGTACCTTCTATATTTCCTACAAAAGTTCCTACTATTGTACTGCAACTATAACCCGAAAATATTTCTCTGTCTAGATTTGAACTCGGGTATCTTGGATGCACTTTCTGATTCCTCACCAATCGGGTTGCGGCTCTTGTGCATGAAAAATAACTTTATAAACTCAAAAATATTAGTGATGTAATTCATGATTCCAAATATTTGAAGAAGATTTACTGTATTACAATCCTTATATATCACATTATTCTTTTAACTAGAATATAATAACATAATTCTTGATCACAAATACATTAATTATACCATTTCGACTGTAGTAATAACATAATCTTGAACATGATCCATTTTATTCTTCTGAGATATATTTCCTTGATGCTTTCGATAATCATTTGCATAATGTCACATCTCTTTAAAATTATAGAAATTCACATTTACAGCTTCTTTCTTTCCCATACAATCATGATGCTGGTGAAATTTCTCTCCAAACTTCTAACAAAATCACATTCCTTTTAGAAAAATACTAGGATGTTTCTTCCCACAATTATCACATAAGGTAAAATCCTTCTTTCCCTTTTTCCCTTTATCCATAACTTGCTCCACCATTCTCTTTTTCACTTGATTCACTTTAAATTCATAAAACTTATATAATTCCTTTTCTGTCTTGATAGAACATGAGACAATATCTTCATACGATGAAAAATATTGTGTGACCAATGCCCATCGGAGGAATGGTTTTAACCCATCAAAGAATCGATCAATCTTACTTTTTGGGATATGTATATAATATATATCCTGAATTTCTAACCTTGTAAAGTTATCCTTATAATTTGAAACATTTTTATCATACTTTTAACTCAGACTCAAAAATATCCTTTCCATACCAGCTTGTTTTTCAGAAGGAAATTATTTTTCTAGGAAAAGTAGTTTAAATTCCCTCCATTACATATATGATAATTCTTCTTCATCCTTTTTATTTTTAATTAATTACCACCATTGATCCATATATTCTGAGAGACGATAAAATGCCATGAAAAATTTATCCCTTCCATTACCTCCCAATGAAACAAATATTTTCTCAAAGGAACTTATCCATCATTTAGCCACAAATAGATTTGTAGTCTGATTGAATATTGGTGGTTTTTTTCTCGTGAAGCGGTTTAACATTGATCCTCTGCATTGTGGATCAGATTTCTCTATATGGGTAAGGTTATTATTCATAACCTGTTTCAGTTATCCCAGTATGGTTATAAGTTGTTCAGCACCAGTTATATCACCATCTCCATTGTCATTATCTTGCATAAGAGGTAAATCCCTCCATAGGTTATGTGTGTTGATACAATTTCCATTTCTTCCACTAGGTTCCATTTCTAAACAATGGAATACACTAGATTAGGTTATGAATCATAATGCATAATTCCAAAGCTGTAAAATACTTAACATAAATTGAAAAATTAATGCATATTTAATCCATAATCATAGACATGGTTTCTTTGAGAACATAGTTAATCATAAATCCTTCATAATTGTTTATAAAGAAAATATGAATTATCCTAAGCATATCCCTTAGGAGTGTCAAACCATCTACGTATTAAGGCTTGTTTTCATTTACTAGGTTACTCTCAGTCAAGCTCGGAACACCTTGTCATATTTATTACTCCTAGGTACATATGTTCCAGAACCACATCCACTTATAATATCCATACAAAGATTTATTTTCTAGGAATACCCACATAATCTTCACATTACCAAAATTCTTGGATGTTTTACTATAGTTATCCTCAAATTCTATCTTAGGGTAATGTTCCCTAATGAAGGTTTTTCTAAATCTAGTTTATAATGTTTGTACTAAATTTCCTATGATAATAACTATAATTCCCAAACCCCAAATGCCTAGAGATGGTAAATTATTTGAATATATTGGAATGATTTCAATTAATCAAATCTCTAAGGATCGATAGGTTTAGTAGCCTTAGAAAAACTAGATAAAAACATAAGTTTTATATTACATATTGAAATGAAAAAAAATATATTATCCCCTTGTAAAACTATCATACCCCTTAGACTATCCATGTAGGTTAATCATAATATACTTCATCACATCCTTGGGAAAAATGAAACATAGAAAGGGGTGATCTCATATGCTCAGTGAGGATTAACATTATAGCGGAAGCTATCATAAATAAGAATAAAATTTTAAGGAAACGTATAAAAATGAAACACAAACCTTTTAAACATAATATCCAACATAATATGTCAATAATAAATCCAATAAATCCATTTAAACTTTCATGTGGATATTATACTTGTCAAATAATAAAATTTAAAATCAATAACTGATCTCATAATGAGAAAATGCAGAATGTTGGACATCATACCCATACCATCAAGGCCTAATTCCACGAACATTACCACACCATCAAGGCCTTATTCCAAGACACTAGTTTGTCTCATGAAACCTACTGATTTATTGAGGGGCTATAGCGGGCCTCACCCATCACTTACTAAGTCCAATTCATTCCTCTTATGAAAAGGGTGAAACACAACATAAACATTCCTATTAAAACTCACCTACAAAATGTTAATACTTTAACAATAAACCAGGAATGGTATAAACAAAGCACATACATAGTCAAATATATCATAAACCCTTAAATACAATATGTTAGATTGTATCATAATAAGTCGACCTCAAATAAGTATAAAATCCAATAAAGGATGTTGACATAGATGAAAATAATTTAATAAATTCATTAAAACTCTTTGGGGGAAATATCTCTTTTTTACTTTGAAATCATTTAGGATCCACACAATAAACTAAAACATTTCATTTGAAAATAACCTTATAATCTTGGAAGGAAATCTTCAAAATGTTGAGGTATCAAAATGGTGTAAAATAGCGGCATGCGTCGTATAAGTTAAAAAACATTCTTTCCTTAATTTTTCAAAAAGGTTATAATGTACTTCATTTCAAAAAAAAATCTGAAATATTCCTTTCAAAATGTTTTATAAAAAGTAAAAAATGGGTAAAAATTACTTTAAAAATTTTTCGATAACATTTTGATTTAAATTATAAGAAACATGGACATGGATTATATAAGCCTCAGCCTTAAACAATGCATAATCTTGAGTTTAGTCAAGAATTAACATTGAGGATCTTTTAAGGTTTATAGTTTTAGAGAATTAGGCCATAACTATTACATCTCAAATATTACAAAGTAGAAACTTCTACTCCATCCAAACTTTTCAAAACAAAAAAAAAACTCTATAAATAAATCTTCTTGAATTATTAATTTCTTTTACCCTTCCTTACACCCAGTGAAAAAACATTTCAAAACATTGGATGACAATAAAAAACTCAGTAAGGGTTATAAATTAAGGAAAGAAAACATTAGTCCGTCAATACATACAAATCAATGAAATCATACTTTTCAATAATAAAATATATTCTCTTTAACATACCTCATGAAATCATAAGACTTATTAATAACACACATAAATCATAAATCATAAATGTAACTTGTGGAATCCATAACATACATATATTATAGCTTTCATAGCTACATGGGGAGTTATGTTTGGAATTCACATCAAAATATATTCCATAAATCTCTTAGGATAAACATTAATGTTTACCTCCGTCACATTACCCAACGCATAAGAGAGTTGTCTCGGGCTCACCCTCCCTCGTTTTATCACCAAACCACCCGTATACATAAATAATTCCCAAGAACCATAACATATTTGTAACACATAAAATAAGCATAGAGGAAAGATAACATTTCCACATTGCAATCACAATATATAATTTCAAGATATTGACATAATAAATCCTTTATCAAAACCATTTTCAATACTAAAATATGTAAAAAATGGTATATGGTATTTATTTTCCTTTTAAAAACATTACAGCTTGTTAAGGAATCCAAATATCAAATAATACTCGCAATAGCGAAAAGGTCATTGTCACCATGTACGTCAAAAAGAAACATTCCTTTTGTTGTTTAGTAAAACTCTTCATAGAAAAATATTACTTTTTAAAATAATTTATTTAAATTAAAAGAAAAATGGTATAATTATACATCGTATAAAATAAGGTCGTATATAAACTAAAATATGCATCCATGAAAGGAGATAGAGACGAAGTCCCTTACTTTGAGTTTGACTTGTCATGTTTTTTCTCTATATTCTTGAATAATAAACTTATGTTAATTTATACTTGATTCAAAACCTTTTTAGAGTTTATTATTCATTTTCTACCACATATTACCTTTCTATAACAATTATATATTTATTTCTGTTCATATCGGTCATTTGTTGATGTTCGGTACTTGAGTAAAAAATGAACTTGCTATAATTACAAATTATCCATGTGGTCAAAAGTACATTATCTCCATAATCATATTCAGGATTTTAATATCATATATATATATTATATATGTATTTATTTCTAGTATATATGTATTTAGAATATTCCATAACATTTGGAGTTAAGAAATGAAATGCACCGTTCATGGAGACGGTAAGTCGTACGTACGCATGAACGCTACTTTCATTTATTTTTCATATTTAAAGGAATGAAAAATAAATGATAAAAAGGTATATTGTAATTAAAGTATAATATTTATGTTATATATGTTACATAAGTTCATTAATTCTATCCTGTATGTGTTCCATTTATGGCATGAACGAGTGATATCACTTTAAGGGGGCAGTAGTCCGCACTTCCTCAAATGAAATTGTCTTATTTATGTGTTATGAAAAGCGTAAAGGTATACTGTAAATGAAAAATAAATCATCAAAGAGATAATATAAATATAATATATATCATATATAAATATTTTTCCATCATAATGGACACTATGAGATGTGGTATGAGAAAATTTAACAATCATCATTTCGTGAGGCAGTAGTTTGTCGTACACAGAAACTGTATGTTTGTATCCATTAGATGGAGTTGTGTGTAAGTGTAGTTAGAATAATTCACATAAAAAAATATCCTAGTTTATTTAGGATAATTTTTTTGTTATTTAATCAAATAATAACAATATTATATGGATTTAAGAAGTAAAATAATGTAAAGGAACTTTAGAGAAGACAATACCACTAAAACATGTAACTCCCTTTGATTTGAGCCAAAAGGATTTATTTAATTTCCCTCTGCCCAATGTAAGGATAATATGAAGAACATATAAGTGTTGAGATATTAGTTTAGTAGAATTTTGATGATCCAAGTGGTTTGAGAGGTGTGATTAAATGGGTAGAGGTGGTGGTCTTTTATAAGAGGGAGGAGGGGCACTTTATGAAGGTATTGAAATATTATTTTATTATAAAATTATTTTCGGTTTAAAATGGTCAAAAAATCATTTATTTAAAATATAATATGATTTTGTGTCGACATAATCTCAACTAATTGGTTTTATACAAGTTTAGGGTACAAAATTAACCTTATCTTTTATCATTAACACATAGTTAAAAACATTAACTCTTACCATGCCTTCTTACATTTTCATAATATATGGTAACTATATTTACTATAAACTTCCAAGAGAATGGATAATTAATGAAATTTTTAACATTATATAAGTTATTCTTCTGAATATTATATTTTTAGGACTATTATATAATTTAATAAAATAGTATTTGTTTTATAAACTCGTTTATGTCAATTTTGACACTATAAGGTAATTGATTTTTGTTAAAGTCATAAAAACTTAATTCATTCGAAACAAATGAATTAAATAAAATATAATATGTCAATATAATCCATAAAATTCGTGGATGGAATCAAAACATTCAAATTACATTTATTTTAATATTTTTAATATCATTTATTTGAATTCTTTATTAATGAAGCAGTCACCACATCATCATTGTGTCATAATTAAAAAAATTATTTAATGTATAAAAATTATAAATTAAATACCATGATATCGTAAATATTAATATATTTTTAATTACTATTTATAGTCAAAGAGATCACTTATATAACCCCATATAAAAAAATTAGTAAAAGATACATGTTTATGTTATTTTTCTCTTTATTTTAAATTAATTATTATAAAATGTCATTATCACGCACAAGTGGATCCATGGGGTCCCAAAATCAACCCAAGGATTCATGTGGTTGGAAATATCTCATAAAATAGGATTATTACATGTCTTAGGGTAGTTTTATATTATTATGATATTATTTTTTACCCTTATTTACCATATTTACCTTTTAGCCATGGTAAATAAATTAATTACTGAAGTTACTATTCATAATGTCCACAAATAAAAGGTACCTATTTAAACAATTTGTACCTCCTGATTCCAAATATGGAATCCATTTTTATAAATTTAAAACATAGAATACGAAATAATTAATTTAAAATTAATTACCATTGTCTAAACCAAAAAGCGGGTTTTTTAAGAAGTAATAACTATCATAAGATTGACATGTGTTTATGTCCAATTTAAAAGTTAAATTACTTAAAATGACAAACAATGGATTAAATTGTAAAAATATAATCTAATTAAACTTTAAAACCAATTAAAATTATAGTATAACTATATATATAAATTACATTAAAAGGTAGATTTGAATTAAAATGCAGTATTTTTCACTATTTATTAAAAAATGAACTTTATAAGAAAAATACAAAAATTTTATCCAAAGTAAATTTTGATGCCCTATTTCTAAATAAGAATTTTATTTTTTAAAATTGAATATATATAAAAGTGGAAAAAAAACTATATTTAAAATGGCTTCTCCATCAAAAGGCGGTAAAACGACCTTTTAAGAATATTAGAGTATTTCATGATTAAAATCGGATCCATTCTTATTTTAAGCCTCTAAAATTTATTGGATAAATGTAAAGACACTTAAAAAACATGTTTAATAATAATTATTGAGTTCTGTTCATTCCCTTCAATACAATGGATAGGTGTTAATTATCATTTAAAATAATAATATTATTATTTTATTTTTTGTTATAACTCAATGTTGTGTGCAATGTTAGATTTCAAAGAAACTAATTTTTACATGTTGAGTACACTATAGGAAAAATAATCCCATTTAATGTAAAATTAATATCTTATTCATATATATTAATAGAAATTAAAAGTTATTATTCTATAAATACATGGTTTGATACATCAATCCTCACTTTTAAGAATCGTGTCCTTGCAATTATATTCACTTATCAAATTAGTGGGGGTATTTATCCCTCATAAAATTTTCAGATTACCATGTTTCCTCTTAAACTATATGGTTTTTTTACAAAACCATTACCTAATGATTTACCTTATTCCACAACACTTTCTATCTTCGGTCAAGAATCTGGACTACTTGTTTCTCATAAGAAAGATTATCCTCTAATTGAACTACCTCTAGACTCAAAAACCTGAGATGGATCCAGCATATAATTTGTCAACATTGAAACATGAAAAACATTGTGTACCTGGGTTAAACTTGGAATTAAAGACACTCTGTAAGAAACTGGTCCGACTTTATCCAGGATTTCATGGGGTCCAATGAACCTGAAACTCAAATTTCCCGTCTTACCAAAATGCATCACACTTTTCCATAGAGAAACTTTAAGAAATACATGATCACATACCTCACAATAAAGATCCTTTATCTGGTTATCCTCATTAATTTTATGTCTGCTTTGGGCTATTCTCATGTGCTTCTAAATCAACTAAACTTTTTCTACCATCTCTTCTACCAATTTTAGTTCCATCAACTTCCTTTCACCTACATCATCCCAAAAATTTGGATTTCGACACCACTTTCCATATAATGCCTCAAATGGTGCCATATCTATACTGGAATTAAAACTGTTATTATAAGAAAACTCAACCAAAGAAAGATGTTGGTCCCAACATCCCTAGTAATCCATTGAACTAGCACGTAGGATATCTTCCATGATCTAAATTGTTCATTCTGATTGTCTATCTGATTGTATATGAAAAGTTGTACTAAAATTTAATTCAGCACCCAATGACTTCTGAATGCCTTTCCAAAAGTTAGAAGTTAACCTTGGATCACGATTAGATACAATGGAGAGGGGAACTCCATGTAACCTGACTATCTCTATAATATACAATCGATAAATTTGATCTAGAGATAGATTATCTCAAATAGGAAGAAAATGAGGATATTTAGTCAATCAAACAACAATTACCCAAATTTCATTGTTACCTCAAGAAGACTTTGGTAATCCTACTGTGAAATCCATAGACACATTTTCTCATTTCCACTCTGGAACTGAAAAAGTCTGAAAAAATCCCTTTCGGTAACTATTATAACACCCCAAGCTTCTACGGTATGTTTCCCTTTGAATAATACAATAGCTTGTGTTGTACACAACTTGGAGTTTTAACACACCACAGCCAATCAAACTAGCCGTTATGAATAGTAATACCCACTTTTTGAAATGTTATAAATTTTATTTATCAAAATGGACTTAATTTTTGGATTAGGAATATCAAAACTAAATTAGGGTGAATTTTTTGTATTTTATTGAAAACTTTCAATTTTTGATGAATAGTAAAAAACACTGCATTATTGTTTAAAACCTTTATTTAAATAATTAGTTATTTTATTTAAATTTATATTTGGTAAAAATAGATACATAATACCTATATATTTTCAATGTAATTCATTGGAGTCGTTTTATAATAATATTAGATATATAAAATTTTATTGAACTTTTTGACGACTTTTACCCACCTTCTAGGTTAATTTGAAAATTTGCATAAAACGTAATTTTACCCCTTCTAGGAATTGAATTTCAAAAATAAGAGATACACGGTTGACACCAGTTAGTAAAATTTGGTTCAAAAAGATGAAAATATGTTTTTGTGAATAGTAACTTTTGTTTTTTATTTACCATGGTTAAAAGTAAATAGGGTAATTAAAGGTAAAAAATGATATTATAATTACCCTAACACATGTCCTAATTCTATTGGATAATTTTATTTCTACCTAAATCATCCTTAGGAATAAAATATGATCATTTTGGTCCACTTGGTTTAGTTTTGGACATTTATTATTATTTTATTTAAATAAGAGTTAAAAGTGTTAAATTCAGATTTTAATAACTAAAACCTTTTTAGTATAGGGTTATACGTAAGATAATTTTGACTATAAATATTCCTTAGAAATAAAAAAAATATTTCCTAAATCATGGTATTTTATTTATAATTTTTATACATTAAATATTTAAATTTATTTATGACACAATGATGACGCAATAATTACCTTATTAATGAAAGATTAAAATTATTGATATTATAAATATTAAAATAAATTTAAATTGAGACTTTTTTGCATTTCAAAAATTTTATATGTTAATATTACATGTTAGGGTTGATTAATTTTTTTTTTAACAAATCATATTTTTATGACTTTCAAAAAAACCAAATACTAAATAATGTCAAAATTGACATAAATGATTTTTTAAAACAAATACTATATTATTAAATGATATAATAGTCCTAAAAATCTATGGTTTGGAAAAAAGACTTATATAATAATATATATGTCATTAATGAACCACTTTTGGTTCTATTGGAATTTTATAGTATGTTTATTAACCATATAGTATAAAATTACAAGGAGACATGGTAAATGTTAAACTATTTTACTAAGTGTTAAATCTAAAAGATAAGGTTAATATGGTGACCTAAACCTATCTAAAACCTATTGGTTGAGAGTTTTTCGACCCATCCCTACCTTGTCATAAAAATAAATCCTTTTAGAGCCATTATAAATTGAATATGATTTTATAATAAAATAATATTTCAAGCTTTTCCAAAAGTGAACCTCACCTATCTTATAAAATGGTACTTCCTCTTCTCTCAAAATCACACCTCCATATCCATTTGGCTAGGCCTAACCCTGCTCAAATATCCTCCCTACTACCCACAATTCTACCTAGAGGCCTTACTTTGATCAGAAATCCAACCTAAGGATCCCTTTTGATCAACTCAGAAGGAAACACCCGAAAAAGATGTAATAATTTCCCCACCTCTTTCAAAGTTATTTTCTTCTACCACTTCATATTTCTTTGTTGTTTACATACCAAAATAATAAATCCAGTACCTTATACATACTATGATGTTATTATAAATATGGTACAACCATATTCATTATTATATCCATCCTATGAATGAAAATTCACCATATGTGTGTACGTACGACTTACCGTCTCCACGTCGTGGTGTAGTTTGTTATTCAAACTCTTCATTATTTGGATTGGTATAATAAAGAGTATAACTGATGAAAATAATAAATATAACATGTCAATGAGTATATATATATGATATATCATCCAATTACATATGATTTCACCATCAATAGAATGATATTGTCGCTTGTGCGTATTCACGGATTACTGTCTCCACGAATGCGATGAAATTCATTCCCCATCCTAACCATTCAAGAATAATTTTCATTTTATAATTAAAAATAATGTTTAAGAACTTAATATATTTATGGATATAAATCAAATAAATCCTATCTATAAAAAACAAGGCTTATGTTACCAATAATATAAAGGAAAACAAATCAGTTTACACCAGAAACAATGATACTACTGAAATATTAATAACAAAGAAATATTAGAAGATCATATATGATATCATATTTATGTATTTGGTTCTAGTATAATTAAATAACAATTATTTAACTATTATATAGGAGTTTAACATAACCTTTATCAAGGAAAAGTACATGTTAATGGTTAATTCTACAATCTCTTCATTATCTGAGGTTGTTTATATGTGAGTATATACTAGGACCTCTTTCTCATCGACATCTGTGTTTCTTAAAAATGTATTTAAAAACATTTTTACTATTTCCTAGGCAATGGTTTAAAGTAATTTATACCCTTGTTTTAATTTTTATGAGATTTTTATAAGTTAATCGTTATGTTGTTTTCCAAACAAGGTCATTTACGATATTTTCAACAAAATTAAGGAGAGAATGTTTTTTAAGTTATACGGTGGGTGTGGATATTTTCCGCCGTTGTAACAACTTTGGAGATTCCCTTACAATATTATAAGAATATTTTAAAAATAAATTTTTTCTTTTAAAATTACTGAACTTTTAAATGATTTCAAAATATAAAGAGATATTTCTCTCAAATAGTTTTGATTTCATCTATGTCAACATCCTTTGTTGGATTTTACGCTTGTTTGAAGTTTATTTATTAGGATACAATATTCCATATTGTATTGAAAGTACTGTGGTATGTTTGAATGTGGATGTGATATTTTTATACATTTAATGGTTTATGGTTAAATTATTTACATTTTTTATTTTAGTTTTAATACGAATGTTTATTTTATGTTTCAACCTTTTCATATGAGGAATGCATTAGACTTAGTAAGTGATGGGTGGAGCCTGCTATAGATCCTCGATGCATCGGTAGGTCTCATGAGACAAACTAGTGTTTTTTCAAAAGGCCTTGAAAAAATTTTATTTTTAGTCTTGGCATGAGGCCTTGATTGTGTTGTTATGATGTCTGGAATTATGCATTCCATCATTATGAAATTCATTATTGATATTACATTTGATTATTTGACTAGTGGAATATCCATGTGAATAAGTATATGGAATTATTTGATTTATATTTTCCATAATATTATCATGTTTATGTTTAAAATTCTTGTGTTTTAGTCTTATACATTGACTTAAATGTTTATTCTTTTTTATAAAAGTTTTTTCTATATTTTTATCCTTACTGAGCACCTGAGCTCGCCCATTTCTATGTTTTATTTTTTCCAGGATGCGAAGAAGTATATTATGACTGACCTACAGGGATAGTCTAATGGAGAATATTGTGTTAAAAGGAGACACATTGTTGTTTTTTATTTCATGATGTAATGTAAAACTTATGTATGTATCTAGTACTTATAAGGATACTAAACTGATTGGTCTTTCGGGACATGATTCCTTGTATCATAATGTTATGTAATAATGCACTGACTCTGGGTAAATGGGGTCTGGGCATTACAACTGCCACTCTTCTTTAACCTGTTGACAAATCAAACATCTCAAGGTAAAGATATAAATATCTCTTTTCATTTCATCCCACTAGTAATACTCCTGAAGATCTATGTGCATCTTAGTACTGCCAGAATGAATTGAAAACATAGAACTATGAGCATCACATAATAACTCATTTTTCAACTGGGAATCACAAGGCCCACATAATCTAATTCCAAACCTAAAAACATAGTCTTTATCAATGTTAAATTCAGATAACTTGACCTTCTAAACCAATTCTACCTTTTTCTACAACTCACTGTCTTCTTTCTGCAATTGCTTTATTCTATCTACTAGAGATGATTTTACTAAAACCTGAAACAAAACAGAGTAATTTATTTCACTAAAAAATTCCATACCATAGTTCATAAAATCAAAAACCATCGAATCTCCTTCCAAACATATCATGGTTAGTGTAGAATTACTTTTTCAACTCAAATAATCATCCACTTTTTTTCTTTTCATGGATGGTAATGAATCATGCAATCATAATCCTTCATTAATTATAGAAATCTATTATGTCTCATGTTTAATTCTTTTTGAGTGAATATATACTTAAAAATTTTGTGATCAGTATATATTTCACACTTTACGCCATACAAATGATGCCTCCAAATTTTTAAAGAAAAAACAACAACAGCTAATTCCAAATCATGTGTAGGGTAATTTAACTCATGAGGTTTCAACTGATGTGAATCATAAGAAATTACTAGATCATTCTTCATTAAGAATCAGCCAAGTCCTTTCAACGAAACATCACTATAGATAACAAATTCACCATTTCTAGATGGAAGTTACGAAACTAGATCATTCACCAATCTTTTTTTCAATTCCTTTAAAAATTCATCACATTCTTTTTTCCAGATGAACTTAACACCTTTTCAAGTTAACTTAGTTAGTGGGATAGATAACCAGGAAAATTATTCAACAAACCTCTGTTAATAACCTTCTAAACTAAGAAAACTATGAATCTTAGTTATATTTGTGGGTATTTTCCATTCCTTAACAAATTTTATTAGCAGTATCCAGAGTTATACCATATTTAGAAACAATGTGACTTGAAACCAAAACTCACACTTTCTGAATTTTCCATATAGTTTATTTTATTTTAAGGTTTTTAAGACAACCCTTAAATGACATTAATGGTCCTCTTTACTTTTATAATAAACCAAAATATCATCTATAAACATAGCCACCATTTATCACCTGATTCAACTAATCCATCACTGCAACAAACTATTTAATTCTAATTCCAACCATCTCAGGATGCTGATTTGGAAGATCATTTCCCTCTATATTTCTTCCCAACATAGCTACCCTGCTTCCTCTATGGAAAACCTCCCTGAACACATACATATCTTAGAAGAAGAAACATGGTAATCTTCAAATGCTATATCATTTCAATCATACAATAAATTAAAAATGATTTATGGATATTCATTTAACAATATCCTAACTCTTAAAGTTATCTAAACTGAACTCTGATACCAACTATAAGGCCTCATCCTTAAACATTACATAATCTTGATTTAATTCAAGAATTCACATTAAGAATCTTTTCAGGTTTAGAGTTTTAGAGAATTAGGCCATAATTATTATATCTCAAATATTAAAAAGTATACACTTTCACTCTATCTAAACTTTTAAAAATAAAATAAAAACTCTATAAATAAATATTCTTAACTTCTTCATCTATCTTACACTTCGTTGTACCCTTTTAAAAACATTTCAAAGCTTAAGATGTACATAAAAATCCCAGTAAGGGTTAAAATTTAATGAAAGAAAACATTAGTCCATCAATACATAAAAATCAATGAAATAATACATTTATTTCATAAAACATAATCCCTTTAACATACCTCATGATATCAAAATATTTATGAAAAATAAATTGAAATCATAAATCATAAATGTAACTTGTGGCATCCATAATATACTTACATTATATCTTTTACAGTTATATAGGGAGTTATGTTTGTAATACCCATCACAGTATATTTCAAAAATATCTTAGTATAAATATTAACATTTACCTCTGTCATGTTAACAAATTAATTGTAGAGCTATCTCAGGCTTACCCTCCCTCGGTTTATTAGGGAACCACCCGTATATGTAAATAATTCCCAATAACCATAACATATTCATAACACATAAAACATGCATAAAGGAAAGATTACCTTTCCACATTGAAATAACAATATATCATTTCAACATATTGACATAATAAATCCATTCTAAAAACCATTTTCAATACCAATGAACATAAAAAGGTTATATGGTATTTCTTTTCCTTTTAAAACATTACGTATTGTTAAGAAAGCCAAATATCAAATAATGCTCGTGGTAGTGGAAAGTTCATTGTTTCCACATACGTTAAAAAGAAACATTCTTTTTTTCATTTAGTAAAATGATTCATAGAAAAATATTCCTTTTCCAAATAGTTGAATGAAATTAATATAAAAAGGGAATAATTATACACCTTATAAAATAAGTTCGTGTATAAAGAAAAATATTCCTCAATGAAAGGATATTGAGACGAAGTCCCTTACCTTGAGTCCGACTTGTCTCGTTCATTATTTATATTCCGGAATAATAAAAATAAGTTAATTTATCATTGATTCAGAACCATTTTAAAGTTTTTTATTCCTTTTATATCACATATTCCCTTAATATTACAATCATATAATTATTCACGTTCATATCAGTCATTTTGTCGATGTTCGGTACTTGAGTAAAAAATGAACTTGTTATAATTACAAATTATTCATGTGGTCAAAAGTCCATTATCTCCAGAATCATATTAATGATTTAAATATAATATATATCTATTATATATGTATTTATATCCATTATATGTGTTTTTAAAATAGTCCATAACATGTTGTGTTAAGAAATAAAATGCACCGTTCATGGAGATGGTAAGTCGTACCTACGCATGAACAGTACATTCATTTATTATTCATATTTAAAGAAATAAAAACTAAATTATACATATGTATATTATAATTAAAGTATAATATATTTGTTATATATTTTACATGAGTTTATTAATTACTTCCTTTATATGTTCCATGTATGGCATGAATGAGTCATATCACTTTGAGGGAGCGGTAGTCCGCACTTCTTTAAATGAAATTTTCTTATTTACGTGTTATGAAAAGCATAAAGGTATATTGTAAATGAAAATACATAAGAATAGAGATAATTTAAATATAATATATATCATATATAGATATGTTTCCATCATAATGGCCACCATGATATGTGGTATGATAAAATTGAACAATCATCGTTTCGTGAGGCAATAGTTTTTCGTACACAGAAACAATATGTTTTTATCCATTAGATGGAGTTGTATGTATGTTTAGTTCGAATAATTCACATAAAAAACATGCTAGTATATTTATGATACTAGTGTTGTTATTTAATCAAATAATAATAATATTATTGTGAGTGAAGAACTAAAATAATGTAAAGGAACTTTAGAGAAGGCACTACCTCTAAAACGTGTAACTCCCATTGATTTGAGCCAAAAGGCTTTCTTGTATTGCCTTATGCCAAAAGTAAGGCTTATAGGAGGAAGTTGGGAATTTAGGATTTTATTTGATCATAATTTTGACTATACAAAGGGCTTAAGATGTGTGATTAAATGGTTAGATGTGGTGGCCTTTTATAAGAGGGAAGAGGGGCACTTTAGGAAGGTATTGAAATATTATTTTATTGTAAATTTTTATTTCATTTTAAAATGGTCCCAAATTCAATTATTTAAAATATAAGATTTTTTTGGGTCTAAATAATCTCGAAAAATATGTTTTAGACAATTTTAAGGCAGAAAATTAACCTTAAATTTTATCATTAACCCTTAGTTCAAAACAATAACTCTTACCATGTCTTCTCGCATTTTCATAATATGTTGTTACTATATTTACTATAAAATAAAAATAGAACAATAATTGGATCATTAATGAAATTATAAACATTATATAATTTAGTTTGATGAATTTTATATTTTCTAGACTATTATATCATTTAATAAAATAGTTTTTTTTAACTCAATAATCTCAATTTTGACATTATAAAGTAATTAATTTTTGTTAAAGTAATAAAAACTTGATTCATTCGAACCAAAAGTATTAAATCAAATATAATATGTCAATATCATCCATAAAATTATTTTATGTCATAAAAATATTCAAATTAAATTTATTTTAATATATATAATATCATTTATTTGAATCCTTTATTAATAAAGTAATCATGGTATTATTATTGTTTCATAATTAAAATTAGTTACTTAATATCTGAAATTATAAATAAAAAACCATGATGTAGTAAATCTTATTGAATTTAAAATTATTATTTATATTTGAATATATTGTTTATATAACCCCATATAAAAATTGTTTTATTAAAAGATACATAATTATGTTATTTTTCTCTTTATTTTAAATTAATTATTATAAAATGTCATTATCACGGCCAAGTTGATCCATGGGGTCCCAAAATCTACAAAAGGATGGAATTATTCAGAAATATCTCATAAAATTTTATTATTACCTATTTTAGGGTAGTTTTATATTATTATAATATTATTTGTTACCCTAAATTACCAGATTAACCCTTTAACCATGGTAAATAAAACAATTAATGAAGTTACTATTCATAATGTCCAACAATAAAATGTAACTATTTACACAATTTGGACCTCATGATTCCAAATATAGAATCCATTTTTCCAAATTCAAAACAGAAAATTTTCAGTAATAAATTTAAAATTAATCCTTGTTGTTAAAACCAAAAGGGAGGTTTTTTAAGAAATAATAACTATCAAAAGCTTGACATGTTTTCATATCCAATTTAAAAGTGGAATTACTTACAATGAAAAAAATTGGATTAAATGGTAAAAATATAATCCAATTAAAATTTAAAAACAATTAAAATTACAATCTAACTATATAAATATATTAGATTAAAAGGTAGTTTTGAATAAAATGTAGTATTTTTTTCTATTTATTAAAAAAATGAACTTTATCAGAAAAATACCAAAATATTGTCCAAAGTAAATTTTGTTGTCTCTCTTATAAATAAAAAAAATTATTTTTTCAAATAAAACATATAAAAGTGAAAAAATATATATTTAAAAGGGTTTCTCCATCAAAAGGCGATAAAACGACCTTTTATCCATCGATTCATCCAACGTCCCGAAGGCCTTAAATTTTTTTATTATAAATAAACCCCCTTTTAAGGGAAGAAGGGGAAAACCCAAAAGACTTCATCGACATAAGACAAAGCACGAATCGAAGGTCAAAGAGAGAAAAAATCAGACTGGAAACATGAAACTTCCCCTCCCTAGCATGTGATCTTAATGACGCTCTCCATCGTTGTAAGGTTGTTCGGAAAGCAAGTGTCATGTGTCAAATCACTGGACCAATCTGATGGCTGACACCATACCCTCTCAAACATGTGTAAAGACATTTAAAAAACATGTGTAATCATAATGTAGTCAGTTCTGTTCATTCGTACCGATACAACAGCTAGGTGTTAACTACCATTTAAAATAATAATAATAATATATTATTTTTCATTTTAACTCAAAGTTGTGTGCAACGTAATATTTCAAATAAATCCATTGTTGTGTGTTGAGTAATCTATTAGACAAAGAATCCACTATAATTTAAAATAAATATCTTATTTATATATATTAATAAAAATGAAAGTTATTATTCTATAAATACCTGGGTTGTTACAGATGACAAGGATGTCGTAGTAGATACTTACGTATAAACAATCTCGGATAATATAGAGATTGTGGAGTTAACCATTAACTTGTACTTTACTTTAGTCAAGAGTGAGTTAACCTCCTGTATAATAGTTAAATCATGTTATTAAATTAATCCAGGAAAATATTCATGTTTAGGATATCATATATGAGACTCTTTTATCATTTTGTTAATAATATTTCAGTATTACCATTGTTTCGAGTGTTAACTGCTTTGTTTTCCCCTTCTTGTTTTGTCATGTAAGTCATGTTTGTTATGAATTGGATGTATTTTAGTCATATAAATAATGATATTAAGTTCATAATTTTTATTTTTACTCATCATATAAATTTTATAATCAGTCTTGAATGGTTAACCTGGATAATGAATATCACCGCGTCGTGGAGACGGTTGGCCGTACGTACTCATGAGTGACGATATCATTCACTTGATGGTTAAATGGTATATAATTGGATGGTATATTAATTATACAGAATATTTATCATGTTATATTTATTATTTATATCCATTATACTCATCATTATACCCATACTAATAAATTATTTTTGAATAAAAATTTTCACCATGACGTGGATACGGTAAGTCGTACGTACGTACACATGGTGATATTATCATTCGTATGATGGATAAAAGGGGGTATAAGATTGTAAAATATTTATAATAACATATAAAAATGTATAATATATTGTATTTATTACTTTAGTATGTAATTAACATAGAAATAGTAAGTATAAGTAGAAACAAACATTGAAGTAGGTGATAAAACAATTACCTCTTTTTCAGGTATCTCCCATTGATTTGGAAAAAAGGACTCCTTAGGTTGAAATTACTCCAAAATGTTGGCTTCTATGATAAATTTAGGGAAGTTAGGAGCATAATTTTGTAGGTTTTGTCTGAGAAAAATGGATTTTGTGGTGTGAATTAAAGAGAATTAGAAGTTTCCTTTTATAAGAGAGGGGAGGGGCACTTTAGGAAACTCTCAAAATATTAAATTAATATTAATTAATTTTTTATTCCAAATGGTACCAAATTAAATTATTTTGAATATAATATTATTTTTGTTCGACACCCTATCATTAAATTAAAATTATATAGGTTTTTAATATATTCTTTATCCTTATCTTATTAGTTTAACCCTTATTTTACCCTTTTTAATCTTACCATGATATCTTGTTATTTATACTTTGTGAGTTAATGTAATTGTCATAACTTGTTCAAATACAAAATACAGTGTCATTTATGACATATTATGACTTATCCTAACCATTTGGTCTAATCTTATATTTCTAGGAATTTTATAACTTTTAATAAACTATTTCATATTTTAAGTATTGAATTATGTCAATTTTGACACTATTCATACTTGACTTTTTTAAAAAATCATAACTTGACTCATTCAAACAAATATAAATTAACTCAATCATAACATGTAATATTAATCTATAAAATTATTTTATGGAATCAAATCTTTCAAAGAATATTTATTTTTACATTTATAATATCATTTATTGGATTCTTTCATTAATAAATCTATTAATCTATCATCATTGTGTCATAAATAAATTTAATAATTTAATTACTAAAAATTATAAATAAATAAACATGATTTAGGTAATATTTTTATTTTTCTAATGATTATTTATAGTCAAATATATCACTTATATATCCCCATATGAAAATTGTTTTAGTATGAAGATACGTGTTTATAACATATATTCCTTTTCTTTAAATTAAATGTTATAAGTATCATAATCACACTCATGTGGCTTTCAATGGAATAATTTTCATCCCAAATGTTTTTATGGTCTCCCATGACTCATAAAATAGGATTAGGACAAGTTTTAGGGTATTTTATTATTATTATAATATTATTTTTACCCTTTTTACCTGATTTACAGTGTAACCGTAGTAAATAAAAATAATTACTAAAGTTACTATTCATAATGTCCAAATATAAAAGGGATCTATTTACATAATTTGGACCTTTGGATTACAGATATCGAATAAATTTTTCAAAATTCAAAACACATAAGTTTCATTAATTAATTTAAAATCCTGTTGACAAAATGAGAAACAGGCTTTTTAAAAATAAAAATCATCCAAAGATTGACATGTGTTTATATCCAATTTTGTTGTGAAAATAATTAAAATGACTTGAATTATATTAAATTATAAAAAAAAATAATATAATTATATTTTAAAACAAATTAAAATTATAATATAAAAATATAAATAATTTATATGAAAAGGCAGTTTTAAATTAAAATGTCGTATTTTCACTATTAATTAAAATGTGTAACTTTTCATAAAATTAACAAAATTTGTCCAATAAAATTTTTTTCCCACTTCTAAAGTGTATGTTTATTTTTTAAAATTTAATACATAAAATTGTAAAATATTTTATTTAAATTGGGTTTGCAATAAAAAAGCGGCAAAACTGTATTTTTTGAAAAATACTTTTTTTATCCAAAAAATTGAATTTGATCATATATAATGACTCAAAATTACATAATATAAATCTTAAAATTATCTCGAATATAAAAATTCAAATTTTGGTTAATAATATTCATAACCACTAATCTAACAGCTAGGTTATACATTATAATAATATTTTATTAATATATTGTTGTTCGTTAAAACTGGGCCTTATATGTAACGCAAGTTAACTCATTATAGTGTGTATTGTAATATTAACATTTTTTTGTATAAAAATTAAGAAATCAAAAAAATTAAATTTATTTAGAAATATTATAAAGTCTCTGGGTGTTACAAAAACCCTTCCATAATTTTAAAAATCTTATTTTAAAATTATAGGCAAATGAGGTTCTCCAAAATCCAACCAATTTTCCATGATTGAAAAATGTAAAATAAAATGGTTTCTTTCAATAAATCACACAAAATACCATATAAAAACCAATAAACCCATTTAATAAAACAAACCTTCATGATATAGAATAATTGGAGATGATATAGAAGCCACAAACCTCTCAACAGATAGTGAAAATGAAGTACATCACTAAGAAATTCTAGATCTGGGCTCACAACACCCTCCATTCAATAGATACAACAATATCTCATCAAGATTCACATCATACCTCATTTATATATCCATAATGGAATAAATATATGGATCCAAGAGAGAGAAGGATATATCTAAGAAGAAAAAGGAAGAACAAGGAATTATCATAGATTCTAGATCTCTAACACACTTTAATTCATCCAAAAGTTTCTTCCAGATCAAATGGAGTTTTCTTGGTAGTATAAGGGAGTGGAGGAGTTTAAGACCCTAGAAAATAGGAGAATAATTAGGATTATCATGACTGAATTATAATTAAAATTCATTTTTTAGTGTGTATGGTGGCATGTATGGCTTTGTCATCACCGATGTGGTGGCCTCATTTTCGCTTCTTAGGGGTCCGCAGCGAGGCATCTTGGGGTTGTGAAAATGTGGGAAAAGAGTTTGTCAAGTTGTGATGATCGTGCTCTAGTGGAGGGTTGTGCTTGAATTTTTTGATTCAGCAGCGAAGTGGCCTGTTCTTTGCAACAATGATGGTTGGGCATCAGTTTTGTTCAAGATCTGAAGTCTCCTTCGGTTCTTTTTCATCCATGCAATGGGTTCCCACTTCCAATTGCACATGGATTTTTATTGTATTTCTTTGATTCTTCTATGCCTCAATGGATCTTGTCCCACTGTTTCCATTGTTCAGTGGTTTTCAGTCACCTTTCCCTACCGTGACCTTTTGATTCTATGGCGGCCTTCCCAGTCAGATCTGATGTGATTGTTTATTTGAGGTTTTGGGGGTGTGGACAGGTCGACGATATCTGGGTATGGCCTGAGTCGGGTGAAATATGGTTCGAATTCTTTCTCAAATTATTTTCATTTCATTTGTGATGGTTCATAAAGATTTTTTATGTGAAAGTATGAGTGATCTGATGTTGGTTGGATGAGATGTGATTGGTTTTGGTGGATTTTGTGATGTTTTCCCTTAATTTCAGTGGTGTACGTCGGCATTGGGGGGGATGTGGTGATGTGATCTATCAAGGGAATTGGATGATCATTTATCTACTCTTTCTCCAAGACTCTGCCACACTCTCCAAGGAAGATCTGAGTAGTGGTCTTGTTGGTGCTTTGGTATGTGAGTGAAAGAGACTGCCAACATCTTGTGGTGTCTCTATCTCTATTGTCTCCAAGATGTGATTACATCGAAGGTTTTCGATGAGATTGATTAGTGTCTCAAGGATGTAATTGGTGGTCCTCTTGATTTTGATTTGAAATTTTATTTTTTTCTTGTTGAAAGTGTTGTGACAGCATGTTGGTTTTTGGTGATATTTTGATTCTGGAATGTTAAATCACCTAGACACTCTACATGGAATAGCTTCAGATGAGGTTTTAGAGAAATAAGTATTCATCAACACTTGGCCATCCATATTTGGATGTTTGAGAGGGCATTGATTTTTCCATCAGTATCAGGCATGTGTAACTCTGCATGGGACAGCTAGTCGATCAGGTATACAAATATAGAGGATTTTCCTAATGATTTAGTTTATGGGGAGGGGTGTTTCATATAGTCATTATCTGGGATGGATTTAATTTTAATGGTTTTAATTGGTTGAATTTGTTAGGGTTCACACTTATCCTTTAAAAGTTTCATTTGAAAATAAAAAAAATGGATTTTGGAACACCCTCACATGGTTGGCCTACATGGTTTGACAAGTCACTCCCCTACCATGATTCTCTCATTATCTATATTCACATGCTATCCCATTGAATGAACATGTTTTGGAAAACCGGTGCACCTTCCCAATGACTCAATGCATCCCCTTATATGGTTTCCTGGTGATAGTTCATGGTTTCTACTAACCATGCTCTAAACATCTCCAGAAACACTTCCAAAACATCATAAAACATTCCAAAAACTTCCATAACATAACCCAAACATTATGTAACTTGAAGAAACATAATTTAGGTGTAAAGTATCAAAAACTGAGGGTGATACACCTATACCCTGTATTGATGATATATTTGATCAACTTATAGGGGATCAGTTCTTTTCAATGGTCAATCTTTGATCTGGATGCCATAAATAAAGGGTAAAGTGAGAATATATAGGCAAGATATATTTTCTTAAAATATATTTACACTCTCAATTCATATCAATTCCTTTAAGAGTTATAAATTCCCCCACATTATTCATGTATATGATGAATAGAATCTTTATAGATTACCTTAACAAATTTTTGGTAGCCTTTATTGATGACATTATAATATATTCTAAGATCGTAGAGGGACATGAAGCGAATTTGAGTATTGTTCTAAACAAGTTATGAAATGATTAATTTTATTATAATTTTAGTATGTTTAAATTTTTTTCTATAAAAATTACCTTCTTGGGAGATGTTATTACAAGAAAGAGTATATCTGTGGATCCTTCAAAAACAATTGTAATTAAAGAATAAACCAACCAACCAATCTGAAAGATATGTGTATTTGTTTTGATTATCTGGATTCTATATATTATTTGTGAGAATTTTATCATGATTTTAAAATCCTATAGCCAAGTTAATTTGGAAGGGAATTAATTTCCTCTATATAGAAGAATGCGAAAAGGCTTCAAGGAACTAAAGAAGAGGTTGTTCGTTGCACCTGTACTTATATTACCTTGTAGTGGAGAAGGGTTTTTCAAATAAATTGATAGTTTAAATAAGGTCTTGGTATGTTTCCTAATGAAAAATGAAAAAAAAATCTTATGCATCACGTAAATTAAAAACCCATGAGAAAATAGCCTAAATCTTGATTTAGAGTTGGCATCAGTTATCTTCATATTAAGGATTTGGAAACATTATATCTATGGTGAAAAGTGTTATATATACATATATATATATATACTGATAACATGATCTTAAAGTATATATTCACATATAAGGATTTTAACATGCACCAAAAGAGATGGTTAGAGTTAATCAAATACTATTATTGATCAATACATGACGATCTGGAGAAGGAAAACATGGTGGAAGATATTATAATAAGAAAGGATCATGATACTTTATCCTTGATAGAAAAAATCTAATTTTTCAAGATATTCAAATGAGGGATTTAGATATCATAAAGAGATGAATGATATCATACCTTTTACAAATTATTTTTCAATAATCCATCCATGTAGAGAACAAGGATGCTCTAAAAATGATATGGATCTATAGAAGAAGGTATGAAGTATTCCATAGTTCAACTTTGACAATAGTGGAGTTATAAGATTTTTAAAACAAATATGTCACAAACCAACTCATTATTCCTGACTATATGAAACCCAAGACAATCCTAGAATGGCCCGAAATAAATTCCTGATCGCTATAGGTTGGAAGTAAGTTCTTAGGCATCAAGAACTACTTTTGGGAGTCCTAACATGGACTTAAGGGTGTTCTCAATCCCCATGGGCTATTAGGTGTCTATAGAAAAATATTTTATCCACTAATAAGCCCACTGAAAGGCTGTTGGTCCTCACCAACTAGACAATGGGCCACCTATAGCTTTATTAGCTATAGATTCAAGTCCGTAATCACCAACTCTATGAGGCACACCTCTGAACCCTCTTAAAATACCAAAAACAACTACACACAATATAGGATCATCAAGATAAGGAATAAAATAAAATATGAAAATGATAATAATTAAAAAAATATGCGATTTGAAAAAAAATTGTGCACCTTCAAAAATATAATTTAGGAGGATATTTTTGAAGATAAATATATCTTATCCTTCTCTATTAACTTGGGAAACATGAAGATGTAAAAAATATTAAGTAACACTTATGGTGGGACAACCTGAAAAGGGATATTGCAGAGTATGTATATTTTTCATTAGTATGTCACCTAGATAAGGTAGAGTGATAATAATCTAAGTAGATCATTCAACCATTTTCTATACCAGTACATAAATGGGAGAACATGACAATGGATTTCATCACCGGTCTTTCTAAGAAATATGAAGTCTATAATTCCATATGGGTATTAGTGGATGAATCATGAATTCATAACACTTCATTACTATTAAATAAAATTTTCACTCAATTAACTTTCCAAGTTATATATGAATGAAGTGGTAAGTATTCATGGGGTACCACTTCCAATTGTATTTTATGGATATCCTAGGTTTGCATAAAAATTCTAGAGGAGACTTCAAAAATAATTTTAAATAAAGGTGATATTTAGCAATAATTTTCTTCCCTAAACTAGCATTCAATTTGAAAGAACTATTATAACATTGGAATATATGATAATATCCTACTATATATATATTTAAAATAATTTTAAGATTAATATATTCTACTATTTGGTTTCTCATATGATAATAGTTTCCACTCTAGAATAAAAATAGAACCATATGTGGATCTATATGGGAAGAGGCAAAAAATATTACATGTTGGGATAAATTCCGAAAAATGAATATGTTAGAACCTGATCTAATCTAGGAGATGATATAGAAGGTTCAAATCATTTGGTGACATATGAAATCATCATAAAGTTTAAAGAAGCTCTATAATTAAAATCATCAACAAGATTTGTAGTTTGTAGTGGGTGAAAAGGTGTTCCTTTGAATATCACTATGGAAGAGGGTTATGTGCTTTGGTAAGAGTGGGAATTTGGACTTAGATACGTCATTTCTTTTAATATTCTTAATTGTATAAGTAATTTAGCTTCTCTTTTAGTTCGTCCAACAAACCTCTCTCAAGTACATGATGTGTTCCATATAGCACTTTTGAGGAATTACAAACTAGATCAATCACATTTACTTAACTCAAAATTTATGAATCAAGAACATGGATTAACTTATGAGGAATAACCCCTGGAGATATCGGATCAAAGATATTAAGTGTAATGGAATAATACCACTCACTTTGTTAATGTTTTTTGGTGATATAGAAATTTTTAAGAAGATATGTGGGAACTTCAAGATGTGATTAGAAAAAAGTACCATCACTTATTTCCATATGAGTAAAGAAATTTTGAGGATACAATTCTTTTAAGAGGGTAAAATATTAAATCCCATGATTTTAGTATGTCTTTCTCTTAAAATAAATTTTTAGTGATTGGAATATTGTTTCACATGTAACACCAAACTAAAACAAACCATAAAATATTAATGCAATAAAATTATTAGTGTCAAATGTGAAAGTTATAACACATATGTTGAATTTATGGGTATAAATAGAAGTAAATACATTTTGAAATATGTATAGAAAAGAGGATCAATGGAATCACGTAGTATGAGTCTTCTTTATAAGGCTAATTTTTTATCTTGGAAAGGAGGTATTATTACTATGGTTTTCCCTAGACCAAGCCCAAGATGAACTTCAACTTGTACGACTTGAGAGAAATGGTATGCGAGAGATGTTCAGGCTCATAGAAATTACTATGAGGTCCATGATAGGTGAGACACCACCCATGATTTTCTTCATTTCTTATCTTACTCTTAGATCTTATGTTGATTTCTTGAGGGGTTTTGTAATTATAAACTTGGATAATATAAATATGTAACTATTAATGTAAAAAATGTTACATGTATTTATATACATTAATAATTTTTATAAGATTTAATTTTAAATAAAAAATTAATTATATAATATAGGATGTATTTAATTCAAATATATTCATATACTTCAATTAATTATTTGTAAATAAATAATCAATTGAGAATAAAATAGTTTAAAGTTAAAAGTAAATATTTTAAAAAAAGTTATTTTTTAAGTGTGGTATTTCTTTTGAAAAATTAAACGCATTTAAATGATTATTATAGTAAAAATATTCAATGTATAAACAAATATTTTAGCACTAATTTTATCATTAATTTATATGAAATGAGATTAAGAACGCGTAAAGTTTTAAAATTGATTTTCATATAAAACTTGTTTTTCATTATAATTTCCATTTAAATTTATATTTAAAAAATTTATAATTCTAATTTCATAAAATTAAATTAATTTTTTTATTCATCATATCATTTTTATCTTAGGGTGTATTTTTTTAATTTTTTCTAAAAGCGTTTATGTTTTGGGTGAATAGTAAAAATACAGTTTTCAGAAATACCATAAATTTTATGACATCATTATGATATAAGAATGATTTAAAATTTTATGAAACGATTTATCAACCAAATATGTATTTAAGAAGTAAAATTATTAATTTAAAAATATTATGGTAAATTTAGAAACCTATTGTTGACATTTTATAACCAAATATATATTTTTTTCTAATAGAAAACTGTTTGTTTCTGTTTCCATTAGTTAAGAATACACAAGATTCCATCCATGTTTTGATTGGTTTTAAAATAAAAAATATATTTTTTTTAATAATTAACCAATAAATTTTATGGAAATAAATAAGATACATAATCTTTTTCTATATTCAATTTTATGTTTAAAAATTTCTAAAAACAATATATATATGCACTATACATATATTATTTTAGAGTTAATTTTTATTACTTTTATAAATTAAATAAATTAAAATATATTTCATATTTTTAATCATTGTGTTGAAATTATTTAATATGTTTATTTTTTTAAGTCATTAAAATAAGGTATTAAGGTAAAAATAGAATTAACACAGTAAAGGTAAAATGAGGTAAGAAGGGTTAAAGTAAGTGGTAAAGGCTTAAAATTTCATAAAACCTCTCTATAAATAAATAAATACGGGATTTATTAGCTAAAAATTATTTCCAATCCATTATTTCCCACTTGTGAGTCACTTTACTCTTTAAAAATGACTTCCCTTTTTATATTAAGTAATAATTATTACGAAAATGTTAGTCCTCTAACTTATAAAAGGGACCCTTCACTACCCCACATCTACACAAGAAATAAGAATATTGGATTAACCAAAATCTAAAAAAATACATCCCTAGGTATCTTTCCCATGTCCTAGAGGTTTTGGTATCACTTAAATACTAATATAAGATGGATTAAGGGGTGTCCTAAATGAGGATATTCATGGAAGAAGTAAATGTTTTAACCAGATTTTTTAAAGTTTCTTTCCATTTATACCACGTCTAAATATCTTCAACCCATAACAATATAATGTATTCAATATAATATATTTATTGATATTTTTTTATAAAAACTTAATGTGAATTTTCTTACTCTCTCACTCTCTTTAATTCTAAAACTAAATTATTACTTTTATTATGGTTGGTTCATTGCCTCCATGGATGATGTGTTTCATTTTCCATTACCCATTTACATGGATAGCTATAAAATAATTATTTAATGGATAAAATTTACATAGATGACCTGATTAATATTTTTTAACGATAAATTTTTCATTCTATTGGTGGTATTAATAATAACATGTCATTGTAAATTTAACCACATAAAACCAGCATATCAAGACCCTTTTCTTAATTTGAATCTGTTTTGGACAACCTATTGAACTATATAAATTTTTTGATATTAGTAAAATGTGATATTAATATATAATTAATTTTTTATTTTTTATTTTTTCAATTTTAATATTATTAATTGTCACATTATTAAGATACCACCTTAGTTCATTAAAAATTTCCAAAAACAAACCTATTATGAGTTTCATCTTTAAGAATCATTCCTAAAACTCAAATAGAATTAACCTATAACTTTATAAATAATTATATAATTTAAATTAAAATACTTTCAACATTATAGATATTTTCAATGCATGAACAAGGAATTCTAATTAAAATCATTATATCAGAATAGACGAGGAATGGTTAACACTGTTAACCCCAATGATCAATATTAACTGAAAATAGTAATAAATATGTAATAAATGAGTATAAATATTAATATAAAATATTATATATATTAATATGGTTATTAAATGTATGTTTAATAATTATATGATTATTTTACATGATTTTAGACTGTGTCCAACCAATCATGGATCAAATATAAGGGTTTCATCAACTAAATTTTATTTTAATAAGTTCATAAATTATCTTCCTTAACTACACACTTACTATTATCTTATATTCTACAATCTCTCTATTATATTGGTTTTTTATCTTTCTATCTAGTTAATTTACATTTTCACATCAAAATATTTTCTTTGATGGATCTCGTTCTACATAAAAAAATTGATATTTGTTAAGAATAATTATTATCCTTGCAAATGATTATTTCTCTTCCATGTACATATTCTTATGACACAATATATTTATATTATTATTTTTAAATATAAGAATATATAATTATATATAATTATATATAATTATTGTGTCTATCTTTATCATTTTATAAGAGAGAAACTTTTTAAAATCATTATCCACTATTAGATTTTCTTTAAAAATGATTAAAATCTAAAAGAGCAACTCTTTTCACTATCCTATATTATTATATTCCAATCTAAATTTATTTACTTAAAATTTAAATATTTTAAAAGTTCCATTATTGAATATTATTTTAGAGTTTTGTTTTAAAATTATTCATTTCACCTTCTTGGAAATTATATGAAACCCATTTTCTTTCTATAGTTCCTTCGTTATATAATGTATGGTTTATTTCATGTGGAATAAATTAGTATGGTTTATCATTATGTGATGGATGGGGTCCAATATATCCTTATAATTAATTTATTAACATTTTATGTATCATAAGATAAGGATGTAATGTGTGGTAATGATTATTTTTTCTCACGTCAAAATGTGTAGACATGATTAGATTTGTTCACAACTAAATGCATGGTCAGGATTGGGTTTTATTACAATGTTTTTATAACCTATTCTTATTCTTATGCCACATTTCCATGTTATTATAGATTAAAATGTTATGTTTTATATGGTATATGATTATTTTCACATGTTTATAAGCTATTTTATATGTTTTATGCTTCCATGATGGTCCTTTTATGATACAGAATCTCATGAAATAATTTATGATGTTCTAACATTACTTGTGATTAGATCGTATGATTACATGGTACTTTTAATTAGATATTTTTTCCATCATTAATGTTTTCTCATAGGTTTATAATAAAATCCTTTATAAATCATTGATAACTTTCCCTTACTGATAATTTGAGCTCACCCCTTCTTCTATTTCTCATTTCCTAGGGAATTATATACAGGATTATGTTTAGAATTAATTCTTATGTATAGTTTTTTGTGGGACATTGTTCAAGTAATAATGTGTAATAATATGTTCATGTGGCCTATTTAAAAATTCATTATACATTTATATTTTGGTATTTTGATATGTTTTGAAAGATATTATGATTAAATAATTAAAATTACATAAAATATATACACGATTACCTTGTGTCATATCGATGAAGATATATAGAGATAGATCCAAATGAATGATTGGCCTTAGTCAAAACATATACATTGGTAAAGTGTTAAAAAGTGTTAAAAAGTGTTAAAATGGAAACTCTAAAAAATTTCTTTTACTAATGTTTCATGGAAATGTTCTTTCAATTAATATAGTGTCCTTCTATAGTTAAAGAACAAGAATTAATGGGTAAGATGTTTCATGATTCTTTCATTAGATCAATCAAGTGTGTTATGTTTTATACGTATCCCGATGTATATTATGCATTAAGTATAATGAGTATATACCAATCATGATGGAAATCTGTACTAAATGGATTAAGCACTACATGGAAGTTTTTAACATGTTGTGATCTATACTCATGTGCACCATTCCATCATGTAAGACACTATATCCTGCTACATTTTACTTGGTATTATCACATAATGTGATAAAATTTGGCACCCATTATAATCCATCACCAATGGATATCATACTTAGTTTCTTATCATTTTATGATGATTTAAATAAACATAAACATTTTATATAATAATTTAAACACTAAATAATCATTATAAGGAATAAAATAAATTTTATATGGTGTTGAAATGTTTGGAGTGTTTTTTGAAATGATCAATCAATATTTTTTAAAACATTTAGTTCTTAGAAGAAAATATAAAATGATTTTCTCCTCATGTAGTGGTGTTTAATGGTTATAACTCTTAAAGGATGAAATTATAAAGTTCTAAATTATATCTATCTTGTAACCAATATGTTCTAGAAAACCATGGATAAATAGAGATACTTATTGAGTACCAGGAGATTTACGTAATTCTTGGACACCCTAAGAGGGAGGAACCCACTAGTTTCTCCTTAGTGGTCTATATAAAATGATTATTTAAACCTTATATCAACCGATGAAAGGTAAATCTCACTTCATTATTTTATTATTCATTAAAAATGTATAGATAGATCCATGTTTTATAGGTTTTTGTGTAATATTATATTATATTTAAGATAAGTGTCGTCCTTATGAAACCCTTTAGTTGTATAAGATTAACTCTATCAAAGTTTGGTATGATTTTAAAATGAACAAATAAATTTGAAAATATGATTTCCTAGGTACCATGTCATATCCAAATACAAAACAACCATTTTTATTCTTGCTCGTGCAAGATCGTGGCATTAAAAAAATTGAAAATTAGTATTTTATTCATAAAATCATATAGATCATGAAATATTTGATGTAAAATTCCCATTACGAGCATATAAAAACAAAAAAGAATAGTGTATCATAGGATGATGCCTATATGTCATAGTTAGTAGGTCATTATTCCATGGTGGCCTCCAAAATGAGGATAGGCCATGGCATAGTGGAATTCACCAAGATGTTTTAAAAACGGTCATGGTTTGTATGGAATCTGATTCCATAGGATCACCAAGGAAAAATTACATCACTATGTCATAAACTACCTCAATAATATATCAAAAAATGGGCTCTTCCTATAATGAAAAAAAACATTCACCAAAAACGAAACCTTCAAAAGACCCGAAATGACTAAAATAGATTCCTTAAAATGGCATAGCCAGGTTAAATAGTTTCTTATAAAATGGTCATAGACCTCATGAAATGACATTTTGAAATATATTTCTCTGCAAAACTTCATCCCAAAATGGCCATTTTTATGGTAAGACCATAATTAATTAAACATATTTGGCTTTTAGAAAATGGTAATAGTATTAACCATTACAATATTCAAACCTAGGGAACACCAAAATATGGTGAAATATATTTTTTGTGAAATTTTAATGAAAATTTATTTTTTAAAATTCTCAAAACCCTTCTTCGATGTAGGCTATATTCCAAATTCAAAGAATGGATTTAAACCAAACTAAAAATGCTTCAGTGCATGTCATCAAGTTTTAAAGTGGGTTTATATAGTGAATAATTTATAAAGTGTTTATAAATTATAAAAAAAGATAAATATAAATCAATTTATATCTTCTTATAAATTGTTTAGAAATTTGTATATAAAATTTATGTATTAAGGCCTTATTCTAAATGATATTTAAACCATTCTAAAAGGGTGTTTTGGATGATTTTTTCAGTGGTTCAAATAAAATAAAATATTTGATATTTAATTTATCTATATTTTTTACATAAAATAAGAAATTTTTATTGTGTGACCCCCAATGGTTTCACTTTCTTGGTATAAATCTTATGGGTGTATTTCCCATTGGATTTAGGGTGTTATGAGTTGAAATTTTGAGTTTTTGGAGGTTTTTTCAAGGTTTCATGGTTAGGCTCGTGGTTTGGAAATTATATAGTAGAAACTATGTCTCATATTATGTGGTGGATAAAGATTAATGAACTATCTTTACATGGTTTGGGAAACCATCTAACATAATTATGTGGCCTCTAGGGTTTGAGATAGTGGCAGGCATCTAGTTTGAAAAGTTGTGTAATAAAACTATGTGGTTGGCCCAGTTTGGGGTTTTTTTACATCCTTTTTAATTATTAATTATACCATAATTCATCCCCATTATAACCCCATGACACAAACGCCTCTCTATGGGTTATACCTCCTTCTCTAAGCTCCTCCAAGCTTATTTAGAGTGATTCATTAGTTTTTATTCCTCTGGATCAAGAGGTATGCTCTTATTTTCTCATCCTCTATTTATTTCTCACTTTTTCTATAAGTTTATATAACCCTAGTTTCCATTGGTTTCCATCTTTATTACTTAGGGTTGTTATGTGTGACATTCTGAGTCAGGTTCCATGCAATAGTACCCTAAGTTGGTCGGTCACATGACCTTAGGCGCACCTCCCATATGCCATAGGCTGCCAACTAGCAGTGAGGGTTTAGAAAGTCAGTCATATGGAGACTATACCCTCTTTTATTATATTAAAGCACCAGAGGAAGTAAATAATAAATATTGGAAGCATATATAATCGTAAACAGTATCAATGTTACAAGATAACCAAAACTATAAATACAGTACTCAACTAAAAGGGAACCATTCCATGCCCAAGTGAATACCAAAGTGTCTAAAATGAAACTGAAAGTGAAGACATTAATGAAACCCAAGAGGTTCCCTAACCATGTATGGTTCCCTCATCCATTCACCATCCCCAACCCTAAATCTAATCTAGGTCCCTTTCCCTTAACAAGTCCTTCAATAATAAATTCTATTCAGGTATTAATCAGGAAGCCTAAATAGGGTGTGAGTATGACTCAGTAGGCCACCACCAACAGTGTCTAAAAAATCCATCAAAAAATAGTGTATGAAATAAAAATAAGAATAAGAAAATTTCAAAAATAAAAATTTTATCACATTATTAAATATTCTCTTTTTAATCACATAAAAACCTCAAGTGCCTATAGATACCCATACCTCAATACCAACTTTGGCTCATGCTAGAATCTAATCATTCCCCAAGGTTTGCCAAGTATTTGAAATCCCATGTTACATTTCTTATTTCACAAATGAATGACCATGTTACCGTTATTATTTCACATATTAATTACCATGTTTCCATTAATTTAATCATACAATTTGAATTCCATGTTACCATTCTTATTTCACAAATGAATAACCATGTTACCCATCATTTAATCACACAATTTGAATGATCATGTTGACATTATTATTTCTCAAATAAATGACCACTTTACCATTCAATTAATCTCACAATTTGATTTGCCATGTTACCATTCTTAATTCAAAAATGAATGACCACATTACAATTCATTTAATCTCACAATTTGAATAACCATGTTTCCATTCATAATAGTTGGTCAAATTAACATGTTACCATTCACCATTTCAAAAATATCTCATGGATATAATTTATCAAGGATAATAAACATTAAACACATTATCACATAGAGAACATCATCACATTAATAAGGATTAATCAACAGTAAACCTCTTACCCCAAATAACATTCATTAATTTATCAATTAATTAATCAACTCATCCATATTGTTAATTCGATAATTAGTCTTTACATAAAAAATCCCCTTAATTAATTCAACCATTAATTAAGAACATCAATATATTTAGTTTACTCAACTATTAATTAATAAATTTCTCATAATTAATGAATTGATTTAATTATCTCAATTTACAAACCTAACATCTTATAATTAATTCATTAATTAAGTATTCAAACAAACTATTCTGGAGTCTTATAATTAATTCCCCAAATAATTATCCATTTCCTGGAATTAATATCCTGTAATTAATTCCCTAATTAATTATCCCAAAGAAAAATCTTAGTTTCTCATCATTAAGTTCCTAATTAGTTATATATATTTGCAACACACACAACCCAAAATTAATTCCATAATTAATTATCTCATTCAACGATCCCTAAATCTCACAATTTCACAATCCTCTCAATTAATTAAATAACCACATTAAATAATTCAATTGGGGATTATAATTTCTAAAAACACTATAAATTATATAACTTTCATATACATAATCAAATCAGGACTATGATATTTAGATTTTTGACCACCTACCTTGATTCTTTGATGGGCGTTCACTCAATGGAAATATCTAAAATTCGAGTAGCATGACAATGTAGATATGAGATCCAGATCTAATCCCTAAACCAATATCAAAGATATAAAGATCTAATAAATCTATATTAAGATATACAATCTTTGATCTATATCTTATAAATTAGGTTTATATCTAAATAAATAGAGAAGAAAATCCACTAAAAGATCAAGAGAATAAGGAAGAATAACCAAATAAGGATTGGGATGAGATCCACTTATTTAGAGAAGATATGACCTTTGAATCTTGACGAATAGAGGTTAGATGGCCTTGGAACCCCTCTGAAAAGCTCTGGAATCACCCAAAAACGTTCAGTCCCAAGACAAGGTTTAAATGAGGGCGTTTTAGGGTTTTGGGGGATTTTAAAATAAATTTTCAGGTGAAATAAAACAGCACTCATGGTTTGTTTGGGCATGGGAACATGGTTTAACAAACCGTGTGCCAACCGTGAAGCTCCTAACTATCTGGGGTTGCACAATTAACTTGGTTTTAGTGCATAGTTTTTCAAACTATGTGTCATCCATACGGATCCCCTCTACCTAGGTATGCACATTTAGCTGGGTTGGGCGCACGGTTTACTCTAACCGTGTGCCAACCATGCATAGTCCCCTTTTCTCAAGATATTTCTTAAAACTCCACCCAAACTCACCCTAAGTCATAACTCTGCACAAATTTATTTAAATAAAAAAAAATGTACCTAAATGTTTTCCTGATATAACTCCAAAAAAGGTTGGGATCGTACAATCTCCCCACCTTATAATAACCCATCCTCGATCTGTACTTCCAAGATTTTCAAAGATTCTATGACAAAAAGATTGTGTCATTAAGCCCTCATATATGCTTCCATTTTCCATTTTTCCTCTTGTAAATGTCCATGTTTCATAACACATGAACTATCATAATGGTCTTTCCCTACAAGACATTCTCACAACGATCCAGCACACCTATCAGATGCTCCTCAAAGGGAGAATCTATCTCAAGGTCAACCTCATCCACATCGATCACATGAGAAGGTTCTAGATGATACCTCTATATTTATAACACATTTAAAACATCATGAATTTCAATGTATTTCAATGGAAGATCCAATAGATACACCACTATCCTGATTCTCTCCACAATCTCAAAAGGTCCAACAAACCTTGGTGCTAACATGCCCTATCTTTGTATCCTACGGTGACCCAACCTGGGCGAAACCTGAAGAAATACATATATCACACTATGTAAACTCTATGGGTCATCTCTGTCTATAATCATATGACTTATTCCTACTTGGAGTCATATCCATACGTTTACGAATCAGTTGTACCTACTTTGACATCTCATGCATGAGACTTAGCCCCAACAACTCTGACTCGCCAGCCTCTATCCAGTATAGCGGTGATCTACATGGCCTACCATAAAGAGATTCATATGGTTCCATATGTATTTTTTTCTGATAATTGTTTTTTAGGTAAACTTCAGTAAATCCATGTGCTTTTCCCAAGACCCACCAAGGTCAATCACATATCTTCACAACATATCCTCAAGCACCAATATAATATGTTATGACTGCCCATATATTTTTTGGTGGAAAGACGTACTCAATAATACTTATTTACTTAGTGCCTTATATAATCCATGTTATAATAATGAATTAAAGTGTGAATCACGATCTAAAATTATGTTTGTGTCACCCCACGCAGACAAACTATCTCTTGACCATACAGTTTCCCCAACTGCCCTATTGTAATGGTTTCCCTTATAAGTAATAAATGTGCTATCTTTTTCAATCAATACACAATGTCCCAATAGAATAATTCTTCATAAGTGTATTTGTAAGACCTACTAAAAATTCCAATGTCATTTAATCCCACTTCCACTTAGGAATTGGTAACGGCTGTAGCAAACCTTCAGGTCGTTGATGTTATGCCTTCACCTGCTGATAGGAGAAGAATTGTGTCACAAACCTGGCTATATCTTTTCTCATGCCTAGCCAAAAAAAATATATTTGTAGGTTATATTACATTTTAGTCACACTTGGATGTACGGATGACTTCAAGGCATGAATTTCCCACATGAGATCCTCCTGCATGCTCGTAAGTACAATAACTATATCCTTCACATAGATGATCATGTCCTCATCTATCAACTAATATGAAGGTTTCTCCCCACATTCAAAGCTTTACACCAAGGATAAGCACTATGGATCCTCATATTTTATTTACCTGATCCATCTCAAAAGTATAGACTCCACTACAACCAAAACCAAATTCATCTGCTCCTGACTTTCTTAAACCACCACATGCATTTCAGCCCGCAAATTCCTCATCTTCCACTCAACACCCGACTCTTGAACCTTCTGATTCTGAGTTTTCCTACATAATGAATCAGCCACACTATTTCCTTTCATGGACATATATTCCATTTCCAAGTCAAAAGACAACATATATTCAACCCATATCTGCTGCCAAAGATTCAAATCTCTCTACGTGAATATATACTTCAATATTTTATAGTCAGTGTAAACTGTAAATTTTTTCCCATTAGATAGTGTCTTCAACCCTTCAAATCATATACCAATGCTACTAACTCAAGGTTTTTCATAGGTTAATTTCATTCATGAGGAATCAAACACAGAGACCCATATTCCACAACTCGATATCCCTATATTAGCACAGCTCTGAGTCCGATCCCAGAAGCTTCACAATACACCGTGTACTCCTCATATGACTTTGGAAGGATCAAAATTTATGTCGACAACAAAATCTTCTTTAGCTCCTTGAAATAATTTGTGCATGCTTCCATCCACCCAAACATTTCCCCTTCTTTTCAAATCCTGAACGTGGCACTTCCAATCGGTAAAAGTCTTGGATGAACCTCCTATAATATTCAGTTGATCCCAAAAATCTTTAGATATAAAAAACATTATTTGGATACCCCCAAGAAACCACTACCTGAACCTTATCTGGGTCCACTAACACACCTTAATCTGAGATTATGTCTCCCAAGAAGTGTACCTGGTCAATCCAAAACTGACACTTGCATAGCTTGGCGTATAACTGATTCTCTCTTAGTGTACTGAGGAAGATGTCAAGATGTTGGTCATGATCACCATGAGTCTTGGAGTACTCCAAGATTTAATCCATGAATACTATAACAAATAAATCCAGGTATGTATAAAATATCTTTTTCATCAAGTCCTTAAACATTGCTGGTGCGTTTTTCAACCCGAACGGAATTACGATAAACTCATAAATGCCATACATGTTCCTGAAAGTTTTCCTCAATATATCAAAAGTATGAACTCTAAACTAATGATACCCCAATCTTAAGTAGATCATTGAAAACATGGAATCCCAATTTAACTGGTCAAAATATCTTCAATACGTGGAAGAGGATATTGATTCTTCAAAGTCATTTTATTCAACTTCCTGTAATAGACACATAAATGTAAACTCATGTCAGCATTATTTGTGAACAAAACAGGTGATCCCTGAGGTGACATACTCAAACAGATTAACCCTCTTTATTTAAACTCCTCTAGTTGAGTCTTGTGCTCTTAAAGCACTATCAGTTCCATTCTGTATGGAAGAATATATACTATCACAACCCTAGGCATGATCTCAATAGTAAATTCAACATCTCTATTAGGCTGAATCCCTGGGAAGTCTTTCAAAAAGACATCATAAAATTGTTTCACTAATTCTGGAATGAAATCTTACCTAACACCCCCATCATCCAGTAATAGACTAGAAACATGGGTTGTGAGCTCTCCTAGTTACTAAGTAATTTTCCCTTCTCAGCCCGTCTAGATATCCCACACTCCCCGGTGAATGTAATGGTCACCCTTAGGATATTCAAACCCAAATCTCCAATAGTAATAGTATATGTGTGCTCGATATGAGACTATCTAGTCCATACCCATAATTTGGCCAAATCCATTCATATCAAGAATATAGAGATCCCATAGAAAATGATACTCTTTAGTCTCAAGAGAACATCCCTTGCAGACATAGATGTATCTAGACCATACACTCAAAGGTGTATATATCATCATAACCCTTATCACAAACTCCACCACCTACCTCAAAACATTAAAAAAATTAGAAGATATAAAGGAATGAGATACTCCAATATCAAATAATATACTAGCTAATATAGAAACTACAAGAATAGTACCTGTCACTATTGATGGTCTAGCCTCTCTATACACAAGTGTAGGTTTCACCACATGAAACTGTCATATCCCTATAACCTGTGATGTTGTCTAACTCCACTTAGTTTCAACACTCTATCGATGTGGGTTCTCTTTTCTAAAATCATTGCTTCCACTACCTTTACCTCCTCTACCAGTAGAACTCCAAATTCCAGATTGATATGGTGAAAAATATCCCCTAACCTCACTCAGACTCTGTCTAGATACTCCATCACTACCTGACTAACTTGAGTTCCTGCAGAACCTATATAGATGTCCCATATTTCCACAATATCAGAAATCCACTATTGGTTAGGAAAAAATACTATGATAATGTCTCATCCCACTACCCTGATGATAGATCACTCCAGTAAGTTCCTATGCAACTGACCCTCCTGTCTGTGTACTCTTCTTCCCACTACCTTGACTAAAGTTATCATAATGGAACTTCCTACTCTCATAAGTAACCTCTTGATCAATTAGTAGAAACTATATATCCAGTAATAGAAGCCTTGCTCATGTTACCTTCAGCTATGAGATCCTTATCTACCTCCTCAGTAAACTTCTTCAATCGACATAGATTTACTTGGGAATTAATCTCTCACTTAATTCCATCTTGAAAGTGTTTTTTGTAGCTACCTCATCTCTTGATAATGTTGAATCAAAGCATTGAAAATCTATGAAGTGTCTATTATAATCCATAACGGACATGCTCCCTTAAGTTAGCTTCATGAAATTTGCTACTTTCGCATGCCTTCATGTCTTCGAATAGAAGATCTCCAAGAATTTCTCCAAAAATGTCCTTCTATAGAATGTCATCAGCATATCCAGTCCGCATATGAATATCCCACTAGCCCTTCGATGATCCTCATATCATATAAGTGGCCATCTTGAAACTCTTCTCAGTAGGAGTCTCCAGATGGTCGATGTCACGACCCGGCCCAAACGGTCTCGAGCCGTAACTACCCCAAGCCCACCTCCAGAGGCCAGGGGCTGGCAACAAGTGCTGAAGGTGTAACAATATTGGGTAGGCCTTTGCCTAAGTACCTATACACACACACACAGCCCACTCAATGCAGAAGTGTAGAGTAAAAAAGAAAACCAATGTACAAACAACTATAACCCAACCATAGTCATGCATTAACTTCTATAGAAGAACAAGTAAAGTGCTGAAAATTAGACTAAACAGTAAAAAGGGAAAAACACACGCCCAACTAGAAAAGTGCCACAACTCAGAGACATGAAAAAAAAGTACAGCTGGTGAGTCTCACACTTGAAGGTCCTAATACGACCATTGAAAGCATCCCAAGCTCCTGTGTCATCTATGCTCCTTCGTAGTCTCGATCAAACTGTCTGTCGTCTACAAGGGAACACCGATTGTGGGCAAAGCCCAAGAAGCGATGAGTATAAAGATACTTAGTAGGATGCCCCGAAAACTCAAGGGAGCAACAAAGGAGGTACCAAAACGGTGAGAAGTAGACCGGATAAGTAACAGTGAAAGATTACAGTAAATATAGTGCAGCTTGACCCAGCAAAATAAAGGAATTAGACTCGTCCAAACAAGAGGAGCTAGACACGAAAAACATGTGGCATACTCCGCGTGTCTTCGCCCTTCCTAGAAGGAGAGTCACCAAACCCAAGGAGTGGGAAAAAATTAGGGTGTATATATATATGCTCAACAAGAAGCCTAAACGAGTGCATAAGGGGATCTCCATATCTAAGCTCATTCCAGGAAAAGTCTCCAACAGTTCTAAGGATATCCATCACTGATGCCCAAACATCCCGCACGTCAAGCTGTCTCATCGCTGAAACGCGCAACCAAGAATCCCGATCTGGTAATCACGGAAAGAAGTTACTGAATAGCCACATAGAAAGGGGATAATTCTAAAATAAGTCCTCAGGTAACCCACTACCCAACCCAACTAGAGGGTAGATCCTAAAGTCAACGGGTAACCCACTGCCCAGCCCCACTGGAGAGTAAACCCTAAAAGGTCATCAGGTAACCCACTTCCAAGCCCTATTAAAGGGTAAACCCTAAATTCAATGGGTAACCCACTGCCCATCCCCACTGGAGGGTAAACCCTAAGGTCAATGGGTAACCCACTACCCAGTCCCACTAGAGTGTAAACCCGGAACTGGTCTGATAACTCTGCACTGCATGTGCCATCACTGGGTGTCACTAAAATCGCTATCGTGCACTGGTTAGGAATGTGTCAAAGGAACCTCGGACAGACACCCTTTCATGTTTCCACATTTAATGAGATCTCGAAAGAGGCTTCACATGACCAAACATATTACACCATTATAATCCTCGTGGAAAAACACCTGAGATAGACTATTTGCTCGCTGGGAACGGACTCCCGACGAAAAGTTATTCAACGTTTATTTATGCCCATACGGCATCTCATGGGACCCACACTTCGGTCCTGAAAGGGGTCGGGATAACTACGCCATCATGATACCCTCGGAAAAACACGCTGAAACGACTACTCATTCGCCCCGAATGGTCGTCTGATGAAAAAGTCGCAAAATGATGCTCACAGCTTAAAAGACGGCACGTGGGTTCCCCGTCTTAACTCCAGAATCAACGCCTGGAATGACCTTGGACAACTTCACCTCAATTCCAGGGTAACAACATCACTGGAAGTGCCTTAAATGGACTCTGGATGTGTTCGCGCCATCCGAAAGAAGAATCTCAGCGAGCTACTTAACGAGCATGTCACGCCACCGAGCCCCCGTCTCTGAAATTCCAAAATCCCTAAGACCATCTCAAAAACTTCGTCTCAATTCGAGGATCATGCTTCCACAGACGTCGCATGAATATGACACCCGTAGTAAAAGATACGGGTGTCCAAAGGCAAAGGGGGCTAACCCCCCCCCCCCCACCTTAGGGTCGGACCGGGCCGGTCCGGCCGGTCCAGCCGGCCTGGGCCAGCCCGAAGTCCTTCCACACGGCCAGGCCGTGGACCTGCGCTCCACCCACACCGCCTGATCCATGTGGTCGGTCGCTGTCTTGTGCGGAGACCCGCCAAAGGCGGGTCTCGGTCTCCGCAAGGGATCGCGCACTGCGACCCCCGTTGTACCCCGCACCAGCGACCTTCGCCCGCCGTCGCCGCCTGGGACCGCCACCGAGCTGTCTGGGTCTGCCGCTGCCCCACCTGGGTCCACCGCACCACCACCCAAGAACTTCCGTCACTGCTGGGAGCCCGCCGCCGCCGCATGGGTCCACCACGCCACCGCCCGGGAACCGCCACCGCCGCTGGGAGCCCACCGAAAACCAAGGGAAATGGCTGAAAAACTTCCCGGGGCCACCTCGGATACCCTGGGACTCAAAAATCAGATCCGAAATGATTGTTGGGAAACTATAATTGAACTCTATACATATATGGCATTCTATTGACAATTAAACATCATTTTGACATGAAAATTTGAATTCAAGAAGATGAGGGAATTAAAAAACGCATGATCCAACCTCACTGGGCGTAGCCCGGTGCTTAACCAACGATCCGCCAGAGCCTCCACCTGCCTTGGAGAGGGAGAGAGAAGCTTGAATGAGGTTATCCCTTGTTGGGAACAACTTGCACCAAGGAAAAAAACAAAGGGGGATAAGAGGGTGGGGGTGGTGTGTTTAAATAGAAAACACTTAAACCCCCGTCAGTAGGCCCCGTAACCGAACATTCAGTGGGGTCGGGGTTAAGCCGATTCTAGGGTAAAAAAACATTCTGAGCACAACGGAGGTCTCAGAATTCTCACCTGAGGCTCCGTTCATAATTTGTAAAGTACACGCCCGGGGCCGCCAAATTATGAAAATGCACCTGGTGGTATTTTCCACATAAGGGCCACGCCCATGAAAGTTACACCCCTCTTAGGGTAAATGGCACATTCCGGAATCAATGGTTCCCTTGTTTTCCCAATCCGAGAAACCCTTTAGGAGTTATTCTGTTTATTTGGTGTGTCATGTGTGAACACACTGAAAATTTAATTCTGGCCACACTGGGGCTCGGAATCACATGCCGTCTGAATGCCCTACTCTGGAATAACATCAATAAAAATTTCAAATTATTATAGGCCCAAAACTCGGGTTCTTACATCATTCCATCCTTTATGTTATTCATCCCCGAAAAACAAGACTACAAAAACAACTAAAGATACAGAGCCCGCATCTGGCTCTCCCATTTCCAGGTGCTCTTCTGTACTCTCCCGTGATGCCACTACACACGAACCAAAGGAATGGTCCATCCATGTAGTGTCGGCTCCTATCGGTCCTTAGTCACCATCGAGTGCTCCGCAAAGGTGGCTCCATCCTCAATGTCCAGCTCTCCCCAGTCGATAACGTTTTTGGGGTCATGCACGTATTTCCTCAACTGTGACACGTGGAAGACGTCATGCACCATCTCCAGTTGTGAGGGTAGAGAAAGATAGTAGGCAACCTCACCAACCCTGTGCACGATCTCAAAGGGTCTAATGAACCTCGAGGATAGTTTTCCTCCTCAGCTGAACCTCTGTGATCCATGTCGCGGGGAGACTCTAAAAATGACATGGTCCCCCTGCTCGAACTCCAAAGGCATGTGACGAAGATCTGCATAGGACTTTTGCCTGCTCTGAGCCATCCTCATCCACTCATGAATGACCTACACCTTCTTTGTTGTCACCTGCACCAACTCTGGGCCCACGAGGGAGGTCTCCCCAACCTTCGTCCAGTACAACGGTGACCTACAGGGTCTCCCGTAGAGGGCCTCAAAAGGTTCTCTGCCAATAGTAGAGTGGTAAATGTTGTTGTATGTGAACTCTACCAAGGGAAGGTGATCCTCCCAGCTCAGGAAACAGCCTAACATGCACGCCCTGATCATATCCTCCAACACATGGATAGTGCGCTCAGTTTTCTTGTCCCTCTGGGGGTGAAAAGCTGTACTCATCCGCAGATGAGTCTCGAATGCCTCTTGTAGGCCTCGCCACAAAAGTGACGTAAACCATGTGCCATGGTCAGATACAATAGTTTAGGGTACTCCATGAAGGTGGATGATCTCTCGAATGTACAGCTGCCCCAAACTCTCCACCAGCTCTACTCCCTGATGGCAAGGAAGTGTGCTAACTTTGTGAGTCGGTCCACTATCACCCAAATGGAATCATGTCCCTTCACTGTGCATGGAAGCCCTGTGAAGAAGTCCATAGATATTTCATCCCACTTCTACTCCGGGATATCAAGGGGCTACAACAACCCTACCGAAACCTGGTGCTCTACCTTTACCTACTGACAGGTAAGACACTTAGAAACAAACTCAGTTATGCTCTTCTTCATGCCAGACCACCAAAACTGCCGCTGAAGGTCTCTGTGTATCTTCCCCACACCGGAATGTACATCCAAGGGAGAAGTGTGGAACTATCGCATCACCTCCTCCCGTATCTCCACTAGTACTAAAACTCGTCCCTGGAATAGGATCTCATGATTCCCTCTTTCAGAATAACCATTAGGTGCATCTCTTGTGGATATCTGATCACGGAGTACCTCGCTGTCGACATCCCCCAGTTGCAACTCTCTCACGGGTTCAAGGAGAAAAAGAGTCAGCACCATCGACTGCAGGAAAGTCGTACCCTCTTTTTCCACCAAGATCAGCTGAAGGGAAGCCAACTTCTCTGATGCTTCCCGCACTAAACGAGCATGTGACTTCCTAATAAGGGCATCTGCTACTACGTTGCCCTTCCCCAGAGTGAAGACTATCTCGAAATCATAGTCCTGCAGAAAATCCAACCAGCGCCTCTTCCTAATATTCAAATCCCTCTGAGTGAAGATGTACTTGGGGATCTGGTGGTCTGAGTAGACCACAAAATGCTTTTCCAGAAGGTAGTGTCTCCATAACCTCAAGTCGAAGACCACTACTACCAGCTCCAAATAGTGTGTCGCATAATTATGCTCATGGGTCCTCAACTGCCTCGACCCATATGCAATCACTACCCACTACTGCATCAGCACGCAGCCAAGCCCAGATCCTAAAGCATCGTAGTACACCACGAACTCAATGCCCTCCTCTGGCATCCTTAACACTGGAGCACTATTCAGCCTCTGTCTCAACTCCTCGAAGGCCTTCTGGCACTGATCAGTCCAGGTGGACGGTCGTCCCTTCTGCGTCAATGTAGTCAAAGGGTCGGCAATCCTAGAGAAATCTTACACAGACCTCATGTAGTACCCTGCTAAACAAAAGAAGCTTTTCACCTCTCACTCATTCTTGGGTGGCTTCCAAGCAAGCAATGCCTCTATATTTATGGGATATATGGCCAATCCCTGCTCCGTAATGACATGCCCCAGAAAGTGTACCTCATGAATCCAGAACTGACACTTTGAGAGCTTCCCATACAGCTGGTGCTCCCAGAGTAAGTCCAGGACCACCCTCAAATGCTCTGTGTGCTCCTCCTCCGTCGCAGATTAAATGAGTATGTCGTCAATAAAGACAACAACAAACTAGTCCAAGTACGGTTGGAAGATGTGGTTCATCAAATCCATGAAAATGGTGGGGGCATTCTTCATGCCAAAGGGCATCACCAGAAACTCTTAATGCCCATAACGACAACTGAAATCCAACTTCAGGATCTCAGCCTCACAAACCCGCAATTGGTGGTAGCCATATCGACAATCAATATTGGAGAACCACTTCACACCTATCAATTGGTTGAAGAGATCATTGATACTCAGTAAAGGGTACTTGTTCTTTATCGTGGCTTGATTTAGGCGATGATAATCCACACAAAGCTGCAGACTCCCATCTGCCTCTTTCACAAACAAAACTGGAGCTGCCTAGGGGGACACACTGGGCCCGATGAATCCCTTTTCACGAAGGTCATCCAGCTGAATTCATAGATCTAGAAGCTCTATGGGTTCCATCCGATATGATGTACATGATATCGGGGCAGTCTCTAGTTGCAATTCAATGCAGAACTCCATCTCTCGCCTCAGAGGTAGTCCCAGAACATCCTCAAGAAAAAACGTCCATGTAGTCTTTTACAATGGTCGGGATCTAAGTGCATGTAGCGTCCACTGCTCTGAGAGCCATTCTCGCCAAGTGGTGAGAAACAATTCATGGTAACTTTCTCAGAGTACCCGTCTTCTCTGCCACGAGGTCTCATTCACCTAGAATGGTGAACCTTGTCCCATCAGTGTGAACGCCTCTGACTCGTCTATGATGACAGTCAATCTGGTTGTGAGTCATAGAAATCCAATCCCTGTCCAGGATGATGTTGTAAGGTTCCATCATGATGATGAGTAGGTCCCACATAAAACTATCTCCTCTGAAGGAAACATCGAACTTTCTGTAGATAAAGGTCACCAACGAGGCACTTCCCATAGGAACCTCGAGGCTAAGTGCATGTGTCAGTGCCTCTACTGAAAGCTCCAACTCCCATACCAAATGCAGCGACATAAAGGATTGGATGTCACCTGTGTCTACTAGTACTGAAACAAATGTATAGTAAACACAAAGCGTACCTCAGACCATCTCGTGTGTTGGTGGGTCACGAACACCCAAAGCCTGAAGCTTCCCGCAGCCCCTACTGCTAGCTCCCTGAGCTTGGCGTGGGCCGCCCGGTGGTGGAGGTGGAAGGACCTCAAAATGCCATCCCAGACCTCCAGGTCCTGCAGCTCTGCCTGCACTGCCTCCCTGAGGACCACCCTATCCTCTCCTAGTGGATCCTTGATCATGGCGTTACCTCTGCCACTGTGGTGTGCCCACAGCCTGCCACGACTTCTCGGTATGCCTGGTCGGGCAGTCCCATGCTAGGTGACCCCGTCCGTCACAAGCATAGCACTGACTCTCTCCTAACTACCCCGGTGCTCTACGGCGCCACTGCGGTGTACGACCCTTCCCCTAAGTCTGTTCACAGAAGGGTCTCCTCGACTGAGGCTCTTCCCACTACCGCCTACCTCCTACTGAAGACTCTGCTCTAAAGTGGCCACTACTAAGCCCTACCAGCTGGTGCCCCTCAGTCAAGAATATCTCTATCATAAGAACCTTCTCAAGCACCCTTGTAAAGTAGGGATGCACAGGGGGTTCTATAATAGCACAAATCTCTCTGCGAAGACCCTGCTCAAACTTCTGTGCCCAGAAGTAACTGTCATGGATCATATCCTGTGAGTAACATGTCTGATCAGTAAACCAGGATGAGTACTTCGCCATGGTAATCCCCCCTGATTCATCTCTAGAAGCACCATAATCTAAATGGAGCGTAAATAATAGGGGGATTACTCCTCCTGGAAGAGTTGTTGGAAGCTATCCCATGTGAGAGACAACTCGTCGTGGGACTGTGTAACCAACCCCCACCAACACACGGTCGTCCCGAGGAAAAGGCTAGCAGCTAGGGATGCCATCTGGTCTGCTGGGGTCTGTACTAGCCTAAAAAAGATGGTCCACGTACTCTATCCAGTCCTTCACTGCCTGGGGATCTGGGTCCCTGTGGAACTTCTGTGGCCACTGACGCTGGAAGTCTCGGAGCGCACTCAGCCTGCGCTCAACCTCGGCCTATGCTTCCGGAACTAACTGCCACTCTTAATGTGGAGGGGCTACTGTTGAAGTAATACGTGGAAGGGGATCACGTGAGGGTCCCTGAACTGATGCCTCATCACCCACCAGGTCATCATCACGAACTGGAGAGGGTAACCTTGCTGGCTGCTGTCGTGGGAGCATCCTAAAAATTATCAAGGATTACCCAGATCAGATGAGCATATATATATATATATATATCAATAATAACAACGGGGAGCTGACTCAAAAAGGATAGTCAAAGACTCAATCCTACTGGATGCATGTTCCAAAGTTCCCTGCAACAAGTGTCTCAGCACTCCAAGTCGACAAGTGGGTTATCAGGGTCTTGATGAATGGATATGTCAGCCGCCCATACCATCACAAGACTCCTTGGCCTGAGAGTCATTCCCAAGATACATCGACATTATTTCCCTAAATCCCAACCAATTCATTTTTAGGGACATCCAAACAACGCCCCAAGGAACGAACCAACTATAATACCACTTTTTCACGACCTGAACCTACCATTCTCGAGCCGAAACTACCCCAAGCCCGCCTCCATAGGCCAGGGGCTGGTGACAACAGCTGAAGGTGTAACAATCTTGGGGAGGCCTTTGCCTAAGTACATGTACACACACACAACCCACTCAATGCAGAAGTGCAGAGTAAAAAGAAAACCAAAGTACAAACAACTATAAACCAACCACAGTCATGCATCAACTTCTATATAAGAATAAGTAAAGTGTTGTAAAAGTATATTGAAAAAAGAAGGGAAAAACACGTGCCCAACTAGAAAAGTTCCACAACCTGCGACAGGTAAACAAAAGTACAGCTGGTGAGTCTCACACCTGAAGGTCCTACTATGACCAATGAAAGTAGCCCAAGATCTTATGTCCTCTACGCTCCTCTGTAGTCTCGATTAAGCTGTCCGTTGTGTGCAAGGGAAAACTGAGTGCGGGCAAAGCCCAAGAAGGGGTGAGTATAAAGATACTTAATAGGATTCCATGAAAGCTCGAGGGAGCAACAAAGGAGGTACAAAAACGGTGAGCAGTAGACAGGACAAGGAACCGTGAAATAGTACAGTAAATAGAGTGCAGCTCGACCCAACAAAATAAAGGAAGTAGACTCGTCCAACCAAGAGGAACTAGACACGGAAAACATGTGGCATACCTCGTGTGTCTTCACCCTTTCTAGAAGGAGAGTCACCGAACCCAAGGAGTTGGAACAAATTAGGGTGTATATATATATATATTCAATAAGAAACCCAAATGAGTGTGTAAGTGGATCTCCATCTCTAAGCTCAGCCCAACAAAATTTTCCAACGGTTCAAAGGATATCCAACACTGATGCCCAAACGTCCCGCACGTCAAGCTGTCTCATCGCTGAAATGTGCAACCAAGGATCCCGGTCTGGTAATCACGAATAGAAGTTACTGACTAGTCACAGAGAAGGGGGCTAAGTCTGAAATAAGTCATCAGGTAACCCACTTCCCATCCCAACTGAAGTGTAGACCCTAAAGTCAAAGGGTAACCCACTACCCAGCCCCGCTGGAGGGTAAACCCTAAAAGGTCATCGGGTAACCCACCGCCCAGCCCTGGTGGAGGGTAAACCTTAAAGTCAATGGTTAACCCACTACCCAGCCCTGCTAAAGGGTAAACCTTAAGGTCAACGGGTAACCCACTACCCAGGCCTGCTGGAGGGTAAACCCAGAATTCGTCCAATAACCCTGTGCTGCCTATGCCATCACTAGGTGTCACTAACATCGCTACCATGCGCTGGTTTAGAATGCGTCAAAGGAACCTCTAACAGACACCCTTTCATGTTTCCACATTTAATGAGATCTCAAAATAGGCTTCACACGCACAAACATATTATACCATTGTAATCCTCGCGGAAAAATATGTGAGATGGACTATTTTCTCGCTGGGAACGAACTCTCGACAAAAAGTTATTCAACGCCACTTTTTTCCCATAAGACGTCTCATGGGACCCACAACTCGGTCCCAAAAGAGGTCGGGTGAACTGTTCCATCATGATGCCCTCGGAAAAACACATCGAAATGACTACTCATTCGCCCCAAATGGTTGTCTGATGAAAAAGTCGCAAAATGCTGCTCACAGCTTAAAAGAAGTCCCATGGGGTCCCCATCTCAACTCCGGATTCAATGCCTGGAACCACCCTGCACAACTTCATCTCGACGCCAGGCTCACAACTCTGCTGACAGCGCTTTAAATGGACTCCAGATGTGTTCTCTCCATCCGAAAGAAGAATCCTAGCGAGGTACTTAACGAGTGTGTCGCGCCACCGAGCCCCCGAACTCCGGCTCGACCCGAGTATCGCGTTGCCGCAGATGAAGCGCGAATATGACACCCATAGTAAAAGATATGGGTGTCCGAAGGAAAAGGGGAATAACCCCCCCCCCCCCCTTTAAGGCTGGACTGGTCCGGTCCGGCCAGTCCACCCGGTTGGGCCGACCCACAGCGCCAGCCCGCGGTCCTTCCGCACGGCCTGGCCGCGGACCCGCGGTCCACCCGCGCCGACCGGCCCTCGTTGCCGGTCACTGCCTCGTGCGGAGACCCGCTGAAGGGGGGTCTCAGTCTCCGCACAGGGTCATGCGCCGTGACCCCCATAGCGCCCCACATCGATGACCTCCGCACGCCGTCACTGCCTGGGACCGCCGCCGCACTACCTGGGTTTGTCGCCGCCCCACCTGGGTCCGCCGCGCCACTTCCCAAGATCCACCACTGCCACTGGGAGCCCGCTGCCGCCGCCTAGGTCAGCTGCGCCATCACTCAGGAACTTCTTCCACCACTGGGAGCCCACAGGAAACCAATTGAAATGGCTGAAATACTTCCCGGGGCCACCCCGGACGCCCCAGGACTCGAAAATTCGATCTGAAAAGATCATTGGGTAACTCGAATCGAATTCTATGCATCTATGGAATTCGCTGGACAATTAAATGGAATTTTTATGCTAAAATTTGAATTCAAGAAGATGCGGGATTAAAAAAAATAAAATGCACGATCCTACCTCGTTGGGCGTAGCCGAACGCTTCACCAACGATCTGTCGGAGCCGCCACCTACCTTGGAGAGGGAGAGAGAAGCTTGAAGTAGGTTCTCCCTTTTTGGGATGAACTTGAACCAAGGAGAAAAACAAAGGGGGAGAAGAGGTTGGGGGTGGTGTGTTTAAATAGAAAACACTTAAACCCCCGCCAGTAGGCCCCGTACCCGAACTTTTGACGAGGTCAGGGTTAAGCCGCCTCTAGGGTAAAAACCACGTTCTGAGCGAAACAGAGGTCTCAGAATTCTAATCTAAGCCTCCGTTTAGAAGTTTTAAAGTACAAGCCCGGGGCCGCCAAATTACGAAATCACCCCTGGTGGAGTTTTCCACAGAAGGGTCGTGCCAACGAAAGTTACACCCCTCCTAGGGTAAACGGCACGTTCCGAACACAACGGTGCCCTCGATTTTCCCATCCAAGAAATATTTTAGGAGTTAATATGTTTATTTTGAGTGTCTAGTGTGAACACACTTAAAATTTAATTTCGGCTGCACCGGGGCATGGAATCACATGCCGTCTGAACGCCCTGCTCTGGAATAATGTCAAGAAAATTTTCAAAGTCTTATAGGCTCAAAACCTAAGTTCTTATAGTCAAGTATCATTTCAATGTACACAACCAAAAACTCAACTCCCTCAGGTCCACCCTCTTTTGTAAAAGTTGTAGGGTGCTACAACTGACACTCCTTTCTCAAATTAGACATGATTTTCACAAACCTCCCTGAGTATCTTTCCATAAATTTCATGAATCGAGTGAATTTCTCTCAGAACTACTCTCATACTCCTTCCCCTAGTACTATCAGTGCCTCAGGTTCCACCACTAGAGGATCATCCACAATCATGTCCTCCTGTCATATTCTCAATAAGAACATTCATGGAGGCATATCTCTACAAGACAAACACACACCTTAGAACCAAGATTTATAACACATCCTATCATGTTTTAAATTATAGGGAATATCAAAACATGTTACAACAAGTCTTTTTCCCAAATCTCACCAATCAGACAAAATTGAGGCCTTATCACTACCCTTAACCATCCTACACCTAGGTCTTGTTAACAAGGGTACCCACATTATCATACTCAATTTCCTCATTAAGACACCCTATTATCCTCATTTTTCACTATATTCAAGTTCATCATGTTAGTTACCATTTTTCATTTCAATTTTACAAGAAAGGAAAACAATTTAAATTAAATGACTTACCAAAAACCTGTTTTCCTGAGAATGCCTAAAATGATGCATGTCACAATAATCCTAAGTTACTTGAATGATACATGTAGACTCAACTCTCATTCCATTATGGGAAATGAATCAATTCTCAAAAATCCCAATAGAAATTATCACAGAACAAAATGAGTGCATCACCCAAGGTGAAATAATATTCAATTATAACAGCAAACAAAAATAACAAAAATCCAACCCTGAGCACTTGGGTTTTCCCACATACATGGGTTTGCAACTCCCATGCATGAGATAATTACCAAGACCCGACTCTACCAAGTATCCTACCTACCTTTCCCTAAACTATAAGACAAAAGAAGAAGATCTAAAGCTCCTCTGATACAACTTTGTGATGTCTCGACCTGAGTACCATGCAATGGTGTCCCGATCCAGTCAGTCACGTGACCTTGGGCATGCCACCCTGTATGCTAGAGGCTTCCTACTAGTAATGAAGGTCTGTTAAGTCATTCATGGAGAGACTATACCCACTTTCATCAGATTAAAACACCAACTGAAGTAAATATGAGATAGTAGAATCATATATAATCATAAATAGTACCAATTTTACAGGATAACCAAAACCATAAATACAGTACTCAACTGAAAGGGAAACATGTCATGCCAAAGTAAGTGCCAAAGTGTCTAAAATGAAACTGAAAGTAAATACACTAATGACACTCAAGCAGGTCCCAAAAAATGTTTTGTTCCTTCATCCATACTCTATCCCCAATTAGCAATCTAATCCAAGGCCCCTTCCTATAACCTTTCCTACAACAATAAAGTCTATTCGGTTACCAATCAGGCAGCCCAAATAAGTGTGAGTATGACTCAGTAGGCCACCACCAACGGTGTCTAAAACAAATCCATCCAAAAACTGTGTATGAAACTAAAATAAGAGTAAGTATAATGCACAAATAAAAAGTTTTTCAAATTATTAAATATTATTTTTTTAATCACACAAAAACTTCAGGTGCCTGCAGATACCCATACCTCAATGCCTACTTCATACCATGCTGGAATCTAATCTTTCCCCAAGGTTTACCGTGTGTTTGAAATACCATGTTACCTTTATTATTTCATAAATGAATAATCATGTTTCCATTCTTATTTCACAAATGAGTGACCATGTTAACATTAATTTAATCACACAATTTGAATGACCATGTTACCATTATTATTTCACAAATGATTGACCATGTTACCATTCATCTAATAAAACAATTTGAATAACCATGTTTCCATTCTTATTTCACAAATGAATTACCATGTTACCATTCATTTAATCACATAATTTGAATGACCATGTTACCATTATTATTTCACAAATGAATGACCATGTTACCATTCATTTAATCACACAATTTGAATGAACATGTTACCATTAATAATAATTTTTATAATGACAATCTTATCATTAACCATTTCACACATATCTCATGGATCTCATTTATCATGGTTAATAAACATTAACTAAATTATCACATATAACACATCACCACATTAAAAAGGATTAATCGGCATTAAACCTCTTACCAAAAAATCACATTAATCAATTTATCAATTAATTAATCAACTCATCCTCATTTCTAATTCGACAATTAGTCCTCACATAAAAAAAATAGCCATAATTAATTCCCCAATTAATTAAGAACATAAATCACTTTAGTTAACTCAACCATTAATTAATCACTTGCTCATAATTGATGAATCAATTTAATTATCACAATTTCCAAACTCAACATCTCATAATTAATTTATTAATTAATTATTAAAATAGTCTATTCTAGAGTCATATAATTAATTTTCCAATTTATTATACATTTTAGGGCATCAATATACCATAATTAATTCACTAACTAATTATCTCAAACTACGATCTTAGTTTCCCATAATTAATTTCTCAATTAATTATATTTATTCACAATAACCACAACCTGAAATTAATTTCACAACTAATTATCTCATTCATTGATCCCAAAATCTTACAATTTCACAATAACCTCATTTAATTAATTTACCACATTAATTAATTCAATTAGGGAATATAATTTTTCAAAAAATCTAAAAATTATAAAAGTTTCATATACATAATCAAATCAAAAATATGAGATTTATATTTTCGACCACCTGCCTCAATTAATTGATGGAAATTCACTCAAAAAAATCCCTAAAATCCGAGTAGCATGATGACGTAGATCTGAGATCGAGATCTAATCCCTAAACCAACACCAAAGATATCAAGATCTAATAAATCTGGATTTAGATCTACAATCCTAGATCTCAATCTCACAAATTAGGTTTAGATATAAATAAACATAGAATAAACTCCACCAACAGATCAATAGAAGAAGTAATAATAAATGAAATAAGGATCGGAATGAGATCCACTTACTGGGAGAAGAGAGGATCTTTGATTTGGGCTTTGAATATTGAAGAACAGAGGTTGGACAACCTTATAACCCCTCTGGAAAGCATTGGAATTTCCCAAAAATTTATAGTCCCAAGAAAAATTATAAATGAGGGTGTTTTGGGGATTTGGTTGATTTTAAAATAAATTTTTGAGTGAAATAAAACCGCGTGCACGGTTTTTCCGCAAAGGGGAAAATAGTTTAAAAACCCGTGAACCAACCGTGCAACCCATCACTATTTAGGGTTTCATAGTTAACTAGGTTTCGGCACATAGTTTTTCAAACCTTACACCAGCCTTGTGGATCCCCTATGCCTGGGTCTACATAGTTAGCTGGGTTGGTCACAAGGTTTACTCAAACTATGCGCTAACCATGAAGAGTTACCTTTTCTTAACAAATTTCTTAAAACTCCACCCAAACACAACCCAAGTAAAAAATCCAATAAAAGGTACTTAAATAAAAAAATACCTATATTTTTACCAAATATAACTCTATACAAGTTCGAGATCTTACATTATAAATTGGTAATTTTGGTTTTAAAAGGTTTTGATCCATCCTAGGAGTTCTTTTCCAGTATATTTCATCGAAGGCGATATGATTCCACCGCATGGGGTAGGTGTTTCCATTTTAATGCCTTTTATTTAAGAGTTACATGAATTATTGATTCTTTAAAAGTGTTTTTGAATTAATTTGAATATGTATATGATAACTAGTTTGGATTTTTTTAATGGTTTTCCATGATTGGTTGGGTTTTTCCTTTGAAAAAAATGGTTGAATTACTTAGTTATATGGAAATTGGTTTTCAAATGGTATTTTATACATCCTACATGTTTAAGAAAATGAAAAATATGGTTTTCATTGTGATAACCACTTGACCATTGGGTTTTAACCCAAACAGGGTTTACAAAGTGGGTTTCCATTTTTTGTTTAAATGGTTTCCTTGTTTTAAAGGGGTGATGTTGTTTTATAAAGAGAAATAAAGTTTCCCTTGGGCTATTTGATTATGATTATTATTGACCATGATTCCATTGTAATTGTTTTTGGAATCTAAAATGTTTTAAAAATGGTATTTTCGAATGTATATGCTATATATGATAAGATAAATTATTGGTTGTAACATTATTAAGTGTTGATTGGTTTATTAATGATTTCATCATTTGTGAGACCCATGATATAGTTAATTATATTGTATAAATCCATTTTATGAATTCTTGTTTTTTGATTCATGTTGTAATTTTGTATTGGGGCTCTTTCTAAGGGTATTTTTTGAGGTGGTAAGTATGTGATTATGGTGTTAGCACTTTGAGATTTTTAATTTTCATGAGATGACATTGTTTTTTCATGGACCACATCCATATTATTCTATGAGTATGGTGTTAGGATAGTTGGTATTTACAAACTAGATAGTCTCCCTGATTTTAATGTAATTTCTGGTTAAGGGAATTCACTAATGGGACTTGTTGAGATTGATTCTATTAACGGTTGTGTGAACGTTATCCTATCGATACTAGGACCACATTTATTTGTCAAATGTTGTCTATCTAGTCACTATTGTTCTTCCTCATTATAGGTATCATATTTTAGTCCCTTTTCTTATAAATATTTTTATTCATGTTGTTTAAGTCTTGGATGGGCTCTCTTGATGTGTTGATTTTCTTTTGGTTTAGTCTTGAGGTTTATTAATTTAGTTATATCCATTATTATCATCATTTGTGACCTAAAATGGCTGATTTATCATTATTTTCTCCATTTTCTCCTTTATTAACTTTAATTCGGGTGTGTAAAGTATTTGAATAAAAATGGGGAAGTGATTTTTTTTAAATTATTTTTAAAAAAATAAAACCATATGTGGGTTTAATCCCAAAAGTTTTTTGTTATAAAGGGAAATTATTAGTACTTGAAATATGCATGGATTATGATAATAAATCTTTATAACATATTTTATAAAATAATTACTTTGATAAAGTTCAAGTTTCATTTTTTTATTTTTATATTATGTAATGTAAAAATGAAAATTCATTTATCTACATTATTTTTAAACTATCGTTTTTTTCTTTTATAAAAGGATTGAAATAGACTCACGGTGGTGTCCTATTGGATTCATCTCACACACTACATACTCATGATGATGGGTATGTACTCTTAATTTCTTATATAGTTCCCTTAAGTTATGGATTTTGGGTTTGATCTAATACTATATTCCTTGGGAAGTGAATGGTTATTGGGATCATGGTGGTGACTTGATTGTCACATGTAGATGGGGATCATTCCTTTCATTTCATATAACTGATTGGATTGTGTTTTTTTGCCTCTTTGGTCTTATGTTTTCCTTGATTTATTCTTATATTATAGTTTTGTATTTATGTATTAAATGTTTATTTATTGAGATGATCCTATTTCCCCTTGTTTTTGTTTCTACATTGATATTCCATGTTTGGATGTTATATTTATGTTTGTCTTCTTGAGGGTTAATCCATCTCCAATGGTTATGCTTGATACCCTTGATTCTTGTCATCATCCCAAGGGGATTGGGGACTCTCCTCAAGTATGTGGTAGGTAGGTTTTGGCACTGGTTCAGATGGAAGAATGAATTTATTCATTACAAAATGGTATCACAGACTAGGTTTCATGAAAGGGGCCTATGATTTTGAGATCCACCTTATTTATTATTTTTTGATCAGTAATATAATGGATAGAGGACCATTGGGACTCATGTTAGGTCAGGGGAAGTACATGGTCATATCTTCCTTTTTTCAGATCTTGAGTTTACATGGGTGTTTGGGTGTTTATGTTGAGTTTGGGTTTTGGAGTTGGTTGTTTTTGGGATATTTTGATATGGTTTTTACTTCTCTAAGATATAGGGATATTCAGAGGGTTGTCCTAGGAAATTATTTATTTTAGAGAAAATTGGAAGGAATTCAGAGGGCACGCAATCTATCAAACTACTTGTAGACCATGTGAAAATATTTGGAAAACTTATAGTGTCACTTTCATGGTTGGTGAATAGTCTATCAAACCATGTGAACAAGCCATTCGTAGTGGAGTAAGTCTTGAAATTTTGAAGATTTCTCTAATTTGATGTTTTTGTATTCTTCTTTGGTTGATGGTGTTTTAATATAGTTGTTTTTGTGGAGTTTATTGGCTATAAATTTTTTCAAATCAAGTTTTAAAATAAATTTTCTAATGATTTAGTGGTTGTAACTTCTTTAAAAACAATGTTTTGGATGACTTGGTGCGTTTTTATGATATATTTTCAATCTCAATATAATTTATTTGAGAAACAAATTTATTTTGGGGTTGTGTTATTTCAAAAACTTTTGGGTGTGTGTAAGGAAATGTTTTCAAATATTTTGTGTAATATTTTGAAAGGGATATTTTATATAACGTTGGTTTGGATACTTTGGGATTTAGTTCCCTTATGTGGAATTTTTTGGGGGTTTGTAATTTTAGATTTTTTTTTGTCTTGTGATTGTTTTCTTTATGTTGAAATTGAAAATGGATTTATTGATCGTTTTGTTTTCTGATATTTTAGAATAATACCCCAAGGAATGAGCCAACAAATCAAGAATGGAATGCCTTGGTTGGTTATCCTAGTGATCTGGGAGTTTTCTTTCTAGTCTCTGAATCTTCCTAGACTGATGATGGAGTGGAAATTCCATGTTCTTCTAAGCTTGTGGATCATGGATGAGAGTTCTTTAACTGATATCCTCTAGATTTATATGGTGATAAATGATCTCATGATGTGATTGAGTGGGTATCCAAGGTTAAAGATATTTTTGAACTATTATGCACTCATAAATCCTCTAGGGTGAGGTGAACCATTCCCTTGTTCAAATGATTGGGTTTGGAGTGGTGAAAGGTCACTATTTATGTACAACTATTTGAGGCTCTATATTGGAAATATTTCAATGCTACATTCATTCAATAGTTTTATCCTAAAGAAGTGAGTGTTGATAATGAAATTGAGTTCTTGGGTATTCTCTTATGTGATGAGTTAGTAAAGAACTATATTGATTGTTTCTATAGCTTGGTGCCTTTCTCTCTAGAGTTGGCTACTAAAAATGTGAAGAATGTGTGGTTCTTATATAGGGGACGTTTTCTGGAACAACATTTTTTAGTGCTTCATTCTGGAATGACTACCCATGTGGAATCATTTCATAAGGACATCATTATTGAAGAAAACTTATTAGGTCAACCTATGGTTGGAGATTATTGGAAACTCATTGGAGATATTAATGATGATCTAGATAAAGATAATAAGGAAAGGGAAGTGATGTGGATTAGAATTTATATTTACAATCCACCATTCATATTTTAGTAAATTAAAACAAAGTTATGTGTTTCCCATGTGGGAGGTCAAGGAACATTTGATCTTCTTTTCCTACAGCTCTGAAGACCTTTTATCTGTGTGGCTATCCTGGTCACATATAGATTTTTTATGAGATGGTTGAGGATTATAAGAAAAGGTCTCAGGCCTTGTTTGAATATAGTTAGAGGATTGTGTTTTTTATTCCGTTTGAGAGTTAGAAGTTGAGAATTGTTTAGGAAGAATCCAATTGTTTTAAAAAAAATTGGACTTGTCCCGTATTTTGGGTACCCAATTCCTTAATATATAATGGATTAAAGGGTTTTTTAACCTATTTTAGTATCACTATAGACATTAATAACCCATTAATTCTTGATTATTTTCATGTTCTATGCATGGTGTGAACTATATAATGAGGTTTTTTTGATGAATGACATGATAATGTATTCGGTTTGGGATTTGGTAATGGGGAGGATATATTGGTTTTTGGGTATGATGTGAGGGATATTGAGTAAATATTTCCTTCGGGATCACCATGGGTGGGTGTTCTATGACTTTATCCCTGAGTTACCCTCTATTTATTTTCATTACCTGTGTTTAGAACCATGTCATTCCATGTTGAGTCATATTCATGTTATGGAGTCCCTCTTGTTTCTTGGACTTCCTTTTCTTGGTGATTGGGTCTAGTGACCTTTTGGATATTCTCAAGGATGTTCCCTCTTATGGGGTTTTTTTCTATTTGTTGTGGTTAGTGGAATCATTTCCCTTTGGTGATGATCTTTCTTTTTCAATGCACATATCTAATGATTCACTCTTGTAAAGTAATTATATATGGTTGGGATACTTGTTCTAGGTATCCATGTTTTTTCATAATCTTATGGAGTTATCCTTTGTAAGGTATTTAGTTGGGATTTATTATGATCATTTTTCTGTAGTCTATTTTTTTATTTGGGAGGATCTTAGGAGTAGTGGTGAATATCTTGGTATTCTCAATTTCAAATAAGATCATAGGAGTTGTTATCCATGTATCATATTTTGTTGTCTCCTTTGTTACATTCAGTTATAAATCGGTTTCTTAGAAATCCTGTTGAATTTTATTTTGGTAAATTTTGAATCATTCCACTGTGTTTTTCCAATAGGTATGGTTTTTTCATGTCTCGTATCATTATTTTTTAGTTTTTAGGAAGCTGGTTATTGTTCAAGTACTCATTATAGAGGATTTAGTCTTAGTATTCTCAATTTCTCCGAGTCTTTGAGGAATTTTTGGGGTAATAAAGTCACATGGTGGGTAGTGTATTATACCTCGAGGTATCACTTTCTTGGTAGTAATCTTGTGGGTGTTTTTTCCCTTGGTTTTTGGGTGTTCCAAGTTGAAATTTTGAGTTATTGAAGGGTTTTATAGGGGTATATGTTTATGAACATGGTTCGGAAATAGTTTTCCCTACACTATGGGTGATATAGAGGAACACATGGTATGTTCACAATTAAGGAGACCATGTGATACAACTGTTCAACCTCTAGGGTTTTTGATGGTCGCAGATACATGGTCTATGCACTGTTTGAAAAACTATGTGAGGTAGCCATGTAGACTACCCAGTTTGGTATTGTTTTGTTTTCACCTATTTTTTAATTATGGATTCTACCCCAAGACTTCCCCATTCAAACTTCATGACACAAAAACCTCTCCATGGTTTCTCCCTCCTTCTCCAAGCTCAGATAAGTTAATTTAGAGTAATTCTTGGTTGGTTATTCATCTAGATCAAGAAGTATGAGCTTTGTTTCTCTTCCTATCTTGATTTATCTCTTTTTATACATGTTACTATAACCCTAGTGGCCATAGGTGTCCAATTTTCTTGGTTAGTGTTGCTATTAATTGGGGTTTCTGGTTTTTAATGTTTTTAAGCCAACCTAGGAGTTTCATTTTGGTGTATTTCGTAGAAGGTGACATGATTCTACCACATGGGGTTGGTTTTTCTATTTAATTAACTTGTTTTATGAGTTCCATGAATTTTTTATGTTTTAATAGTTTTTTTAATTTAATTTGAATATTTATATGATATATAATCTTTATTTTTCAAGGGTTTTCTATGCTTGGTTAGTTTTTTCCTCTATAAAAATGAGTTAATTACTTATTTCTATATAACTTGGGTTTTTAATGGTATTTTATACTTTATACATGTTTTATATAATTCCAAATATGTTTTTAATTGAGAAAAATAATTTTCATTGGGTTTTAATCTAAACGGGGTTTTCAAAGTAGTTTACCATTTTTTGTTTAAAAGGTTTCCTTGTTTCAAAGGGGTAATCTTGTTTTATAAAAAAAAGAGTTTCCCTTGGGTTGTTTGATTGTGTTTTTTATTCATCATGATTCTCTTTGAATTTAGTTTAGATTCCAATTTTTTTAAATGGATTTACAAATTTATATACTATCTATTATAAGATAAAGACCATATTGTCACTTCATGATGTGTTGATTAGTTTATTGTTGATTTTTCCAATATTGATCCCCTTAAGCTTGTTGATGATGTTTTTTAAATCTATGTGATAGATTTATTTGATGGGATTCATGTTGTGATTATGATTTGGGTATATTTATAAGGGTGTTATGTGAGGTGGGAAGGATTTTATTATGGTGTTAGCTATTAGGGCTTTGTTATTTCCATGAGATGATATTGTTTTTTCATGGATCATCACATTTATTATTCCATGTGGAGACTGAGGATACTAAGTGAGAAGTATCGGGATGGTATTAGTATATTTTATATTTAATCACTATAAAGTTTACCCTAGTTGAATATAATACCTATCTATGGGGGTTTTACTAAGGAGATTAGTTGAGAGTGATTTTATTGATGGATGTGCAATCGTTAACCTGCCAGTAGTAGGTCCTCCATTATATGTGTTTCATTGTCCCATTAGTCCATGTCATGCTTCATCAAGTTATGTATCATATGTTAGGACATTTTTTATATATGTTGGCATGAGTGTTGTTTATGGACTATATGGACTCTCTTGATGTGTTGATCTTCTTGTGTTTTAGTCTTGATGTTGACTAGTTTGGTTCCATTATTTTTTTCAAATCATTTATGACCTTCTATGTTTAAGATATCTTTATTGTCTCCCTTGTCTCTTTTATTAACTTTGATTTGAGTGTGTAAAATATTTTTGGAAAAAGGTGGAAATGTTTTTCAAGTGACATTTTTTTTGTTTACATGCTTTTGAAATGTTTTAAAACATGTGTGGGTTTATTCTCAAAAGTGTTGGAACTTTAAATTAGGGTATTTTTTTATAAAACATAATTAGGTCATGTTTTATAAAATTTGTAATTTAAGAAAGTTCATGTTCCATGTTTTATTTATTCCTATATTATATAAAGAAAAAATTAAAACCTATTTGTCTATATTATTTTAAAAAAAATATGTTTTTGTTTCTTTTATAAAAGTAATTAAATAGAATCATGGTGGTATCCTACTAGCTTCATCTTAAACCCTACATACTCATGATTGTGGGTATGTAGTCTTCATTTCTTATGCAGGTCCTTTTAGTTCATGTGTTTCAAGTTGGATCTGGTGTCATATTTCTTTGGGAAGTGTATGGTTATCGGGATCATGGTGGTGACTTGAGTGTCCCATAGATATAGTGATTAGTCCTTCGGTTTCATGGAACTGGTTAGATGAAGTTTTATTTTAGACTCTTTAGTATTCTATTTTATTTTATTTTTTATTACATTGTAGTTTTTTATTCTTGTATTAAATGGTTATTTATTAAGATGATATTTTTTTATCCTTGTTTTTGTTGCTACTTCAATATTCCATGTTTGGATGATATATTTATTTTTAGATTATTAGGGGTGAAACCATACCCAATGGTTATTCCTGATACCATTAATTATTTTAATCATCCGGGGGGATTGAGGATGGTCCTTCAGTATGTGGCAGGATGGTTGGGGTGATGGTTCAGATGGTGGCCCGGGTTGGTTTGTTGCATGTTATTCAGTGATAAAAGTTTTCATAATGTATATTATATTTTATAATATGAATTAGTTCATAATAAAAACATATAAATCATGATATAAATATTTTATTTTGGATCAAAGTGAATTTTTCATGTTTATCCATTCCTAATTTATAAAGTGACAATAATTTATTCCTGAATTTTTCATAATTTTTTATCTTATGTCTAACATTATGAATTTTTCATTTCTTTAGTATTATTATATACTTTATTCATGAATATAAATGATATATTATAAATTTTAATGTGTGATTTAGTTTAAATCTGTTAAACAACTTCTTTAGATTAACATACATGCATTTAAGAAGTTATATTCCAGCTATGACAGTTGATTTAGTTTTCTTCTACCTATACTTTGGCATGTATTTGGTTATGATCTTTATTTTAAAGGTTCATTATAGTTTATCCATATTATATGTTATAATTGAAGTGTAATTAAAGTCTATATTGGGTAAAGAACCATGGGTAGAGGGACTTTCAGTTAGACAACTCACTAGACTGGGAAATTTGGCTCTACCAAGAAATGTTGGGGGGTTAATTACCTATCACTTTATACCTAATCATATAATAATTGATTTTTTCATATTATTTTAAGCCTTTATATGAAATAGATTCATATAACTCTTGAATGTGATAAATTTTGATATGTGTGAATATACTTAGATTTTAATTTTGTTCAATAACAAAATATATGAGAAATTTAAAGAGTTAGACATCAATATGGTTTGAATATATTGATTTAGTAAAAGGAATAAGGATTAAAAAACAAAATCATTAGAATCATGAATACATTTAAAGGGGATAAAATGAGATAATATTATAAGATTAAATCTCATTTAAAATATCAAGATTCAAATTTCTTCAAAGAAAACACTTTTCAAGACCTTGGTAATCGAATTAGGTAGGTCATTCCAAAACTGGGTTCCCCTATATTAACTTGTGTAAGGAAATAAAGTAATGGGTAGACCTAATAGGATAAGTGCCCATTTTTTATTTTTATTTTTGTTAAACATATCTTGGGAACCCCAATATGATTATCATAATAGACGAATATATTTTATTTAATCCTCATGTTGGATTGGTATAAGAGTTATCTACTCAACTATCCAAGATTCATGTATTATATGACTGGTGTGGTGGCCTACCTAAATAGATAAGTTACGCAAGAAATTCCAAAGTGACTGAAATATTCATTTAATATGGATCTTTTCCCACTAATGGATATTATGTAAAATTAAAGGGGTCATCATTTTAGTGAGAGTATAAATTCATTATTAAATTAATTGAAAACATGATACTCAAATAATAAAAAATATTATTTTAGATAATTGGAATCATCATTACTGAACATGACATTAAGATAAATTATAGAGAAATAGAATCTTAATGGAAGAAACTTCTTAGATGGCTATAAAGACTTAATAATTATTCTTAAGTATGAAGAAAAATTATATGTAATCTAGAACCACCTTTCACAGTAGCTAAATATTTAATTAGATTAATATGTGGAGCTATAGATGCTTTTGAGAATCATAGAAGGATTCACTTGAGATTTTAATGTAATTATATTAAAATTTACCTAAGTAAAATTATTCTCTACTCATATAACTGGTAGTATTGGGTACTTTAATGACTTAGAAAGACTAAAGGTTTCCTTTAAATCTTATTCTATATATATAATTCATTCTAGAATTATTCCTGAAAAGGTTCCAAAAATGTGAATGAGTTTTGTAAAAGTTAAATTATTTTATAAAAGTGTTTCGGATAGATGGTTTAAAAATGAAATTTAGTTGTTCTGGTGTTGTATTAACAGTATAAATCGGTAAAAATTTTAACTAGAAAAAGGAAAAAATTATAAATTTCAACAATGTTTCTTCAATTAGCTAGTAAAAAAATTTAAAACCTAAAGGAAGCATCGTGAGGGTGGATAAAAGTTTCCATAAGATATTGAATTTTCAAAAATACAAGAAAGGTTTTGTAAAACTCTGTGGATAGTTCATGTCTGGTATCTATGTTATAGAAATCAATTATTTTGTTTTGTAGGGTATATGATAAAAAATGTATATTTTATTAATATTTTAAATATACATGATTTTTAAATAATGGTAAAAATTAATGAATCCTATAGTTTTAATTTAATTTATGAATAAAAGTTTTTCTAAATCATATATTATATGTAAACAAATATTTCAAGATCAGGTGGATTTGAATGAAGGATGTGTATACATGTCTAATTTCTCCTATATAATAAAAGAGGTTATTTGTTAACAAAGAGTGTTTAAAAATAAAATAATGTAATAAACATGGTTTATGATCCTTCAATACTTTATATGATTTTCTGAAAATAATTTAAGGATCAAAAGTAATTTTATCTAAAATAACTGAGTTTATAAAATATATTTGTTAAAATATAAAGTAAATTGTTCCCATCCCCCAATAGTTACATATTTTGAAGAATAAAATCTTCTTTTCAAAATATTACTCCAAACACATAGAATATCATATTATATATGGTTGGTAATAGTTTTTTTTTAAATATTCTAACTAAGAATAAATAAGTTTCATTTCCTAAAAAAATATTTTTTGTATCCTATCATTATATATTGGAGAGAATGTAGTTTCTAAGAAGCAAGTGGAAGTATATTTTGACTTGGATAAGTTCAAGTACAAAAAATAAATGGTTATGTTAGCCAAAATTAAATTTTATTTTTTCTCAATATCCTAAACTTTTTTAGGGTATGTTGGTAAAGATAAATGTAAGAGTCAACTTTAGTTACTATAATGAATTAAATATCACTTAATATATTAAAATTTCATTGGTACATATTTATAAAGAAATAATGTAAAGTTTTATATTTTATTACCAACATTTCTCAAAGGAAAGGTTTTAATGGATTATTTCTAATAATGATTATTATGGTGAACCTATACAAAGTTTTAAGTAGACAAAAAAAGTAATTAGAATCATAACATTAGATATTGTAAAGTAAAAAAGTCTGAATACTATATTTATGGAGTTAAACATTAAGAAAATGATCCATAAGACTTATTTTTATTCAAAACAAACATATCTTAATAGATTTTATAAACTAAAAGAGTTTAGTGGGAGGGTTTTATCATATGGTTGCATAGAAATGTGGTATGAATTACATAGATATGTAATTATTTTAACAAATTATAAAAGTCTAGAAAACATAAGGCCAATTTTGAAATATATCATATGTGATTTGACTATATAGATTCTTATAAATAGTTTTTTATTTTTAAAATAATTGAAGAATTTAAAATGAATCATTTTATGCAAAAGGCTATCTATTCTTTATTAATATTTCACAATGGATACATATTTTGTGTGAAGTAAAATTATAATTTACCTATAAAATTATGCCTTTAAGTTATCTCCAACTAATTTTCATTATAGAGTATTAAATTTCATAGAAAAATGTTAAGTTTAGAACAAGTATGATTTTTGTATAGAGATACAAAATATTATCATAAGTCACAAAATGAATTTTTTTCATTGGATAACCCACTAGTTATACCACATGGAGTATCATACATTATGTATTTTCAATGATAGGTGTGTGTGCTTAATACGGAATCCTCATACCTAAGGTTAAAAAGATATTTATCATGATAACCTTTATACTTTGATACCGTTATTATGAAATATTTTAGGCTTAGATAATCTAAGAGTGTTTGGTTTTTTTGTTGATCATGTCATCTATTGATTCTTAACTAAGAAAATATTTATTCTCTCATATGATGATTGTGAAATATAGTCCCTCCATTGATATATAATGAGAATACGTATAGTCATACTTAGATAAAGAACATTTTATGTACTTATATACCTAGGTGATAAGAATTTTATGTGTTAATTCACTTATAATAATGATATGTGAAGTATTCATTGATCGAGTTAGTCTACATGTAAAGAATTAAGAACGTATGAGTGGATTAATGGGTTTGACATACTGTCTATCAAATAGTTATTCAATGTATTCTAAAAATATATTATATGATTATACAAACTTTCATATAATATAGTTGTTGAACACTATTATGTATATACATGTGTTTATATAGATCAAGTTTGGTCCCTTTATAGATTAAGTAGAATTAACACTTTTCTAAAGGCCCATATTTTCTTATATTTAAGGATTATAGAATTAATAATTATTTTCAATGCAACAAAGTCCCCTAGGGTAACACTTTATTCTATTTCAAATGAGTATCAAGTTTATGAAACTTTGAGAGTTACCCAAAAAGTGTTTTGAAGGATATCTAGAAGAATCTATAGATGTGTTTTAACAAATTTATATATATTATGTAACATGTGGTGAAAATTTATGATAGATTTTCCTAAAGTAGTTTTTAAATTTATCAAAAAAAATTGGATATAGTTTCAAAAGTTGTTATATATGATGTGACATATAGAAAAAGTGTGTTTGGTTTGTGAGGATTTAGTGAAAGTGGAAGATTTATATAAATTTACACTAGAGGGATTAACCATGGAATGGTGGTATAGACCACACCATGGTCTATCCTTGTGTTCACCATATCATAGGGTAAGATATTATGTCATGGTGGATTCTGTATAATATTATTGTATAATGTGATAACTTATGGAACTCATTATGATTCATCTCTAATGGATACCATACTTAGTTAATTGTCATGTGATAATGATTTTGAGGAGTTTTATTGTTTGATATGATTGTGTAAATGTTAAATGATCATTATGAGGAGCGAACTAAATTTTTCAAAGAGACATTTAGATAATTTTTCTTTTGAAATGATTAATCAATATGTGGTTTAACATTTTAATCTTGGAGGATTATATAAATAAATTTGATCCTCATGCAGTGGTGTGTGATGGTTAGAACTATTCAAGGATTAAATTATCAAGATATTGATTCTCTATATACTTGAACAAAAATATTATATTAAACCATAGATAAATATAAATCCTTATCATGCATTGTGAGATTCATTCAATCTGTGGACACCCTAATAGGGAGAGAGTCATCATTTTCTTCTCTTTAATCTTCATCAAATGCATGTTTGAATCTTGGATAAACTATTGAAAGGTGTGTTGTTAATAATATTTTTATTATTCATTAAAAGTGAATATATAGATTTTTTATGTTTTTTGGTTTTCATGTTATCTTATACTGTGTTTAAGATAATTTTTACCCCTATGAAACCCTTCAAATAAAATCCTAGTGAAATTCATTAGGTAGTTCTGAAGAATATCCTCATATTCTTGAGAAGAACTAAGGATGAGTACTTATTATTGGATCAATCATGTAATATCATTGGGTGAACACATACTATCTTAGTTAATCAAAGATCTCTTATTCATTGCCAAATAATAAGTGTCTCATCCTCAACGCCAAAGACTAAGAGGATATTTCTCTATACATCATAGGAAATATCATCACAATCACTAATAAATTGTATATTATTTTATCATGTTAATAGTTTTGAAAGGTGTTTTTGTTCTTGACTCTTTTTTTTTACAATCTTAAGGGGTTTATTTAGTACTTTATTGGGATATGGAATTTTCAACTTTCATTCCTAAAAGGATATTGATGATTTATAATGGTTTTTATGGATGACTTAAAGGTTCAATATTTTATAAAAAAACTTGTTTTATAGTATGAATATAAGGGTTTATTTATAAAATTTATTATTTTAATAATAAAATTGTTTGTTTCATTTAACTTAGTATGTTTTCATATGTATTAAATAGGAGTTAAATGGTTTTTTCATGTATTTATATTTCACAAGTCCCTGTATATACATGATGAAAGATGAAATTTATATTAAAAAATAAGTTATACAGTGTAACAAAATCTATATCAAAACCAGAAATTATGTTTTTAATTATTAAAATGTGTTAAGTTATATGTTCATTTTCAATATAGTGATAAATTTAAGGCTATGGTACATTAGAAGGGAATTGAATGTTGCGATTATTGATCATTTTATGAATTTTGGGGAATTTTTTCATGTATTTCAATTCATTTGTATCCTTTTGATTTGAAAACACTTGAAGGGTGATTTGGATGGTGAATTATAACTATTATGAACCCCCATTTTTAATGTATTTTATCATTTCATTTTCATTAAACCATTTATATTTCTTTTCTAGGGGTAGTTTTAGTTTTTATAAACACAAGTCATTGGACAAAACCATGTAACTATGATATGTTTTCTTCTTAATTTATATTATTACATTATTTTTTAATAAATATATATTATTATTATTTTTTATTCATATTTTACTTTGACAACTTATATCAAATTCATGACATATGATATCTAACTCATAGGTTTTGAATAATCAAGAGTTAACTGGTTATTAAAATTTAGTGTCATACTTAACTTATTTAGTCTTAAATTGATATTTATTATACCTTAGAGGTTTTCTACCATTTATTATGATAAATTTAACATAAACTTATGAATTAGTAACCAACATAAATTTTAGTTACTAATTAATTTCTTTTCAAACATAGTATTATAGTAATTATTATTTAACCAAATATATAATATTAATTAAAAACAAATTTAATAAATTAAACTGAGCCACATAATATAATAATTAGATCCCACCGACCAAAATAGTGTCATGATATCATAATTTAGGAGAAGAGGGTCACCCATGTGGTACTTCACCCCTATACATCTAGGTGGTATTCGACCTTCTAGTATATCCTTATGATATGAGGTCCATTGGTTTCATCTTTTCATGAACTCATCATAAGAGTGACACTAACTCCCAACTAGTGTGGTGTCATGTTGAACCTTGACATGTACACTTCCAAAATAATTGGGGGAACTCCTATTTCTTAAAATTTGACTAATTGGGTGAATTTTATCATTATCATTCTTATTAGTGTGGTATATGATCCACTCATTTATCATCTCATTAAATTTTACCACCACCATTCATACACACCCTTGTTCATGTTGGGATCATATACTTTGGTGTGCCTATAAAATTATTTACTTATAACTAATATGTTTCTTTTTTCATATTCCCAATGTTATTCTCTCTCTCTCTTCCCATCAACTCTATGTCCCACCATTTATCCTCATATATCTTAAAACCATGAATATGTTTAAAACCCACCCTTTGTAGTGGTCTTTTTCCTTAAGAATTCTCCTCTAAGTATGACCTTCACTATCATGCCACCTCCTTTTTGGAATCCTGAAACTTCTCTATCCCACAACATATGTGTAACCACTATCATTACAAAAACATCAGATGGCATATTGTCTTTAATAAAACTTATCACGAGGTCATAATTTTGATATAGCATATCACCCATACGATAACCTGTATATATTCTCTCAGGTGAGGTTTAATATTCAAAAACATCCATGTGTTATGAGTTTCACTAGTTTCATTCTTCCATGGACTCATCATGATTGTGTCCCCAAAACTCAACCAGAAAGGTTTCATGAAAAACTATGAAATTCACTCTTCCAATATCATTAAAAAAACTCCCATCTAATAAAATTGTACTAACCCATTGAATTAAATCATTTTTATTCTAGATAATGTAGATAAATACCCCCTTATTTCTAGGTCTTTGAAATTATTGACATAGGCACATAATTTTGGCACAACAGGCCAATTGTGTATCACCTGGACCCTATCTATCAGGGTGAGGTTTAATATTATTGAACTTCTATATAATATGAGGTTCACTAGTTTTAATCTATTAGAGACTCATCAGGTGAGCGGACTTAACTCCCAACTAGTGAGGTTTTATAGTAAACCATGACACACTCTATTCCAAAATTATAGAGGTAACTCCCACCTCTTAAAATGAGACTAAATAGGTAAACTGTATCCTTTACATTCTATCTAGTGTGGGATAAAATCCCATCATTTATGGATTAGTGATATTATCCAACCACCATTCTGCATTCTATTATATATAATATGATCTTGGCATCAATCATGTCTATGAAATTCTCTACTTCTTACAAAAAAATCCATTATAATATATCTAATGTGAAACTCACTCTCTCACTATTGGCTCTAGGTCCTCCCTTTATTCTGCTGGTTCTCTAAACCATGGATCTCTTCAAAACCCACCCTATGTGATGGAATTTCACCTCTAAAATTTTCATATGAGTGTGAACTTCATTGTCATATCACATCCTCTTTAACACCTAGAGACTCCTCTCTACCTCCACATAAGTGAAACTAGTAGCATTCCACAAACATCAGGAGGCACGTTGTCCTGACCCAACCTACCAAGGTCCATCTCATGACTACCCCAAGCCTGCATCCAAAAGGTTGGGGGCTGGAGACCAGCGCTGAGTAGGAATATCTTGCAAATGGGAGGAATTATCTTAAATTACATGTACACATTCACACATCTTCAAGACCACACAAATATAAAAAGTTAAATAAACTAAAACAAATCATGCATAAATATAAGATCCCACAATAGAGTACGATAGTAAAATTTTTGAAAGTTGAAAAGGGGGCCAAACACAAGCCCAACCAAAAACCCGTACAAGCGTGAGTATAACAATACCAAGTAGGAACTAAATATGAAGAACCAAGTATATTCATCTCAATAAAAGATATAAAAATTAATTTATAACTGAAACACCCAGATATACTCAGTAAAGACACAACACCACAAGGTGGTCATAACCAACTGTAAACTATAGGATTCTGCTCGAAGAAATGCTCATTTCAAGAGAGTCCACTCCATGATCCATTATATCATCAAATACATTCAATAAAGTGGTCTAGATCATTGGGCCCTACCCAAGGAAATCTCACTAGTCTAAGAAGATATTGATACATAGATAGGGGTCATGCTCGGGACCGCTGGAGGACACCACAAACCCAATCTGGCTCTACCTACTATTTAGGGGGTCATATGTCAATGATACCACAAACCCTACTGATACAGATCTGATACCACTTTATCATGACTCGTCCCCTAGTGATCATGTTGTGACATCCCACAAGCCAACCTCCCGAAGGCCATGGGTTTACGACTATCACCGAAGCTATCAACCTGCAAGTGGGAGTCATTTTCCTGGGTACCTATATGAATGCACACACCACCACATCACAAAGTTGTAAAGGTAAAAATGAATTCCAATAAACAACCACTAAGTAAAAGTAAAAATTTTAGGTCAAATGTTCCAGAATATAATCCCAATAAAAGAGGAACTGAGAATAGGAAAGTGAAAGGAAACTCTGAAATTCATCCACTAAAAACCCCACCTGATGTGTAAGTGTAGAGTAGCTACTAGAAACCATAGAAGTAAGCCCATCCTTCTTGGTCTCACTAGAAACCACGGGTCCTAGTCCACCATGTCCTCCATCAATTCTTCGGTCGTCTGCACCAGACACAACACGTGCGGGCAGATCCCATGCAGGGTTGAGTAAAAAATACTCATTAGGAACCCCGAAACACAAAGGAAAGACCACAAAACAATACACAAAGAAATCCATGAAGAAATACATCTCACACTATGTATAATATATAGTAAGAAAAGTATGACCATCATTTGTATCATCGAACACATTGGGTTGCTAGAGAAATCCTCCTCTATGAGTATAGTGGGACTACCAGGTAACACAGAGCCATTGTCCCCTATCCTTGTGTTATTGTGGTACTCATACCTGATGAGTACCATGGGTATACTGGGTCACACAGAGCCTCTCCCCACCGTGGTCCTGTTGGGTCACACATATCAAATTCCCACCTTGGCCATGCTGAGGTACTCCTCCCCATCAGAGAGACACTAGAACTCTATATGAGACTCAGCCTCTAGTGGTGATCATGATATTATTATGTGGATTTAATTCCATATTGCAACCTTGAGGTAAAGGATCAAGGAAACACACTAAACCTATACTGGTCCAAACTAAGAAAATGAATAACCACACACACTCTTGAAGGGGTACATGGTGCGTACTAGGGAGTACCCAGAATTTACAGCTATATCCAGGACTTCCCATGTAGAATATTCTCACATGACATGTAAGTATCCATATACACGGTGTTTAGAATAAGTAAATGGAATTTAGAGACACATGGTATCATGCCTGTGTCACCTGGTTGTATCCATGTACGGTAGTAGTGTCTATATACTGACCCGTTTACACTAAGTCGTGTTTGTGTACAAGTACACAGCATGCCACATGGTCTTGTACCTTTTCTCATGTCCATGTACTTACCAAAGTGCACACTAAGACACATAGAAGGGTTCCCACACTGTGTGATAGGGGTCACATTTCTTGTGATCTTTATCTTCATCCTGAAAGCCTAGCCACCAATAAATGGTCCCACCACGAAATGTATTTCTGAGTTACACACCGTATTTCTCAAGATTTTATAGATCAAGATTTCCTCCTATGTTCTTTTTCACGTGCCACTTTTGCCTTTATTTACACTTGAAATCGCTTCGATAGGTAGTGGATTAGTGATTACGCACTTCTGTCGACAGTGCAATTTGGCTCTTGGAGGTGGGCTTGGGGTAGTCATGGGTCGTACCTCGACAGGTCAGGTTGTTATAGTATGGTATCAAAGGATTGACCTATTATCATCACCATTAGGTGGTTTATGCCAATCTTAAATAGTTGGTAGGTAGGGATGAGTCCAGTTGTAGGCTGTGTAGGCCTATAACTATGAGTCTCTAGGAGTTATATAAGGTAATATCTATGTCTTTTTTACTTTAGCTATAGTATTGAGAGAAATAGGTGGTAGTCATTACTTCCTTTACACGTCTCTGGTTTGAGACTTAGAGATTCAGGTAGATCCATTGGCTCAACCCCTGTGGTTGGAAACTCCGATAGGTAGTGACTCAATGATTACACACTTATGTCGACAGTGAGATTTGGCGCTTAGAGGTGGTCTTGGTGTAGTCATGGGCCATTCCACATCGATTTAGGTCCTGATAGAGAGAGACATGGAAATGGGATAATGAAATTGTCAATGAATGGCCTGATATCTTTCAATATGTCAATGTTTTTCTACTTTACAAGGATAGAAAGTCCAATGTTGGGGAGAATGTAGCACCCTTGGTTTCAAGTAATTAACCCTTTCATTATACTTAATAATAATGTAAAGTGTTCGGGGGAAGTTTGGGAGGTTTTAGAAGAATTTTGGAATGTTTTGGGGATATTATAATGGTTCAAGATTTGAGCATGGTTAGTGTAAATTGTGCAACTCATACAAGAAACTATGCAAGGTGTAACATGGGCTTCTGGGTAGGTGCATGGTTAGGTGTACATTTTTTCCAAACCATGTGGATACCTAGGAGTAACTGTGCAAAGTGAAACATAGGAGAAAACAAGGTTGGCACATGGTTTGTATAACTATGCGGTACAAAAATTCATGGGTGTTTAGAGTCATAGGCGTGCACATGGTTTATAAATAGTTTTCCTAACCATGAAACTAACCATGAACGGTTTAATTTTTAGATCCTACAAAAGGGGATTTAACTCTTTTCACCTATAAGAATCTCATTTTTCACTATTTTCATCCCTAACTCATATTTTCCTCCTCCCAGATTCTATGGAGACTCTCCCCTTTAAACCAAAACCGATTTGGTGGCAATTCTTGGATTACGGAAGCCTAATTCCCTTAGTAAGTCTTCATTTTAAGTGATTTTCCTTAAATCTAATTATCTTCCCTGTCTTGGATTCATATATATAATCTTCTCAGGATATATATATGCTAGTGGAATCCAATTTTGATGAAATATGGATATTTTGATGTTAGGGAACAAGATCTAAGGTGTGTTTTTGGAGATTCAACCTAGTTTTATTGAATAATTCATGTCTTTCTTCATTTTCATAATAGTTTCTGAAGTATGCTGCTTCACACTTGAATCCTCTTATTATAACATAAAGGATCTATTCCAAATAGATTTTTTTTATTGAAATTGATCCTGAAATTTTTATGAAGTGCATGATGAAAACCTTCTTTAGTGATGGTTTTTGAAATTGTGGAATTTTTGTGAAAAGAGATTTGATAAATGAATTTAAAATTTTGATTTTAAAATAGTTTCTTTTTTTTATTCATGGAAAATGGTTTTTTTGAAATGTTTTTAATAAGAAAATTTTTATATTTAAATGTTTGTGGAATAATTCTATTGGAATAGTTTTTTGTCATATTTGGTGGTGTGTGTTCATATTGCAAATAGGGCCTAGTTGAAATATGACTTGGTGCTTGGTGAAAAATGTGTAATGGCACATGGGATATTGGTTACCTTATGATGACTTCGTAGTTCAATGAGAGACCTCTCATAGCTATTAAACTATCAAATAGGAATGAATGTGTGGATATTTTGGTGTGTTTATTGGAATGGGTTATGCCAAATCAATTTGTGGAATGGTTTAGAGAACTTACTTGGTTACTTTGCATGGAAATGGATTTGGTTTGGGAAAACTATTTTATTTTGGAAATAGTTTTATAGTATGATATAAAATATTTTCAATTATTTTATATAAAAAAATTTATATAAATTCTCTAACATGTTCTATCCTAGTAGCATTATTAGGGAATTCATTTGGGGAAAACCTACTGAGTTCTATTACTCATCTTCCACTTTGGAACTTTGGTGATTTTGTAGATATCATATATCAAAACACAGGTAAAGGGAAGGTATCGCCTTTATTTAGTGATGCATCATGAAACTTTGGGTTGTATTTTTGAGTTAGATCATAGATCATGTTTGGAGCAATGGAGTTATGACTTTTGAGTATTTGAGTTTTGTTTATTTGGTCTTCTTATTTGTTTTCTATTTCTAGTTAGTTTTTTCTCAGTACTCTGATATGTTTTGTGGTTGTAGTTGGCTTTGATTATCAATTGTTATACTTTGAGTTGTATTCATTATTATCATACATATTTTATTAGTTTTTATTTATGGTATTTTGGTTATGGTTGTTTTTATTTTAAAATGGAAAATCATCCCCTAATGGTATTGAAGCCCTTGGCATCTCAAAGTCATAGTACTTGAGGAACTATAATAGTCACCTCTATAAAAAGTTATTATACTTAAGTGAGAAGATATAATTGAGACTCTTTTTTTTAGATTAAATGATAAACTGCTCCCTGTCATGAAGTGTCTCAACATATTCAATGCGAAGACTATCACTGCTAACTTAAGATCATGGATCATATAGTTTTTCTCACATGGTCTCAACTATTATAAACCATAGAAAATAACTACTTTCCTCTACATCAAAACACAACCATGTTTGGTCACTGATGCATCACATAACACTGTGTACTTGACACTCCCCTCGAGAAATCTCAATATGGGAGCACTCATCAACCTCTATATCAAATCCTGAAAGATCTACTGGCCCTTTTCCACCCATATGAATGGATTACCCTTCTGATTCAAAGCTATCAAGGGTGATGAAAATATATATAATTCGGGTAAAAACCTCTTATAGTACCCAGAAAACCTAAGGAAACTCAGCACCTCAGGAACACTCTAGGGTGGATCCCAAGCAAGCACTGCCACAACCTTTACTGGATCCAATACTACTCCAGCCTCTAAGATGATGCCTCCTAGGAAGTGGACCTCTCAAATCCAAAACTAGCACTTCAATATCTTTCCATAAATTTGGTTCTCTCATAGTGTGTCCAGGACCATCCTCACGTGTCTCGTGTACTCCTCCTTGGATTCCGAATACAATAGGATGTTATCAATGAATATCACCACAAACTGCTCTAAGAAAGGCTGAAAGATCCGGTTTATGAGTCTCATGAACACTACTAGGGAATAAATCATGAAGAACAACATCACCAAGTACTCATAGTGATCTTAATAACATATAAAGGTCATCTTCAATATATCCTCATCTCGTACTCGTATCTGATGATAGTCTGATCTAAGATCAATATTTGTGAACTATCGCACCTCTCTCAACTAATCAAAGATATCATTTATCCTCAGTATTGACTACTTATTCTTCACAGTCAGCAAATTCAAGCGCCGATAATCTATACATAATCTCAAGATCCCAACCATATTTTTGGAAAACAACACTGGGGCTTCCTAGAGGGAAACACTAGTCTCATAAATCCCTTCTCATGTAAGTCCTAAAACTACACCCTCATCTCTCAAATATTTGAATGATACATAAAATATGTTGGTGAAGATATCAATTTCATCCTAGGATTCATGTCAATATAGAATTATATCTCTCGATAGGGAGGTTAAATGGATATGTCTTCAGGAAATATGTCCTCATACTCTACCACCTCTATAGGAAACTGATATCTCAAAGCATTCAATACTCCAAGAGTCATGATAGACAACTGGTGAGTAGTCTACTGCAGTCTCCCATTCTTGAGCTCATCCTTATCCACTAGGGTTTCCTTTTCCCCCACAAAGGATTACATTGTCCTGTCATTGTAGATACACCGAATCCTTTACCTAAAACAGTCAATCTGGGCATGAACTTTTGATAACCAGTCCATACCTAAGATGGAATCTTAAGGCCTCACTTTTGTAACAAAGAGATCCCATACAAAACTCTCACCTCCAAGAACCAAATATCACTATCAGAAGAATTTCGTAATCACTACGTCATTGTATTTCAGAGCCTCCAACCACAAGGTTCAACCCAATGGATCAATTGGAATTTCTAAGTCTTGAACCATAGAAGTGGAATGGAAGCAATGTCTAGAATATATGTATATAAATACTACATCTAAAGTAGAAAATACACATATCGTACCACATATAATTCATAGATCCTCAAGGTCATAGGAATCCATAGCCTACATCTAGCTTCATCCCTACCCACCAGCTCCCTGACACTAGCGCAGACCACCTAGGGGTGGTGCTGGTAATAGGTTAAACCAAAGAGCACCTCCTAATGCCCTACTGACCCCTCTTCTACATCCTATACCATGTGGACCATCCTAAAATTTCCTCTTTCTCTATCTTGTCGGTCCCTCAACCATCTCACGATCAGCTGTAAAATAGTTAGGATAGTCCTAATCCAGGTTTGACCAACCATCACAGGAGAAACACTGCATGCACCTCAGCTAATTCGAGCCACCTTGAGATCCCTACATCGCTAACCCTATAACCTGGGATTTCATCTTAGAGCGTCTAACGTGTTTGGATCCCTATGACTATTGTCAGACACCTTTTTTCAAGGTCTCAGCTATTAGGTTCCCACTATTAGCCCCCACTACAAGTGTCTACTCTTCCAGAAATCTCTCCACCAACAAGGCTCACTCAAGAACCCCCAAAAGAGGTGTAAATACAAAGAGTTACCATTGAATCCATGATGTCCAATCTCAAGACATTCTCAAAGTTATGAGATTTGAAAAAATGATCTTGAACCATATCTAAAGAGTAATGCGAGATATCAGTAAACATTTTTGATGTCTCTACCATAGTCACACTACCCTACTATAAATTCTGAATCTCTTGTTTTTGTACCGATCACAATTTGGCTGGATAGAACACCTCTCTGAAGAGATTCTAAAAGTCTAATTGGGAGAGAGTTATCTCGTCGTGTGACTGAGTCACCAAACTCCACCATCGCCCAACATATCCCTAAAAAAGTCTCACTATCAGGACTTTCATTTGATATTTAAGAGTCCTCACATGTCAGAAAACATGAGTGACTACCACTATCCAGTCATCATCCACCTGGGGTTCTGTATCACCCTTAAACTTTGGAGATCACTACCTCTGAAACTCATGCAATGCATTCAACCTGAATGCATCCTCAGCTGGTACTACTAGATCTAACTATGGCTTAAGGGGGGATGTTATAGCTGGTAAAACACCTGGAGGTGCTATCTCTGGTACAAGACCATGGACCGATGCCTCGTCACCAGGCACATCATCCTCGTGATCATGTAGTGGAATCTTTGATGGATGGCTATGTGGAGGAACCCTAAATTAAAAAGACATACCATTGTCAAAATATTATATATAGGGAGATGAATCAAGAAGGACATAGAAAACTAAACCATTCCTATATGATTCATGTGCCAAAAATTTTTCCCAATAACCAATGTTTACATAAACTTTGTTGAAAGGAAGCAGATCATATTCCTAGTGTATGGATACGTCATCTGCCAAACCAATACTGTAATCCTTTACATGAAATCCAAACTCAAACCACTAAACAATATTTACCCACACCAATCTCACCTACTCTGGCCCTAAGGTATAACTGACTCCTCTGATACCACTCTATCATGTCTCTGAATGTTGAGCTCCAACCCGTGACTACCCTAAGCCCACCTCCAATATGGCAGGGGCTGGTGACCAGCGTCTAGTAGGCATATCCCACAAATGGGAGGAATTATCTTAAATTACTTATACATATTCACACATATCTATGACCATACAAATTTAAAATGTAAAACAAACTAAAAAATCAAGCATACATCTAAGATCCCACAAAATATTATGAATGTAAAAGTATTGAATGTGGAAAAAGGGGCCAAACACATGCCCAACCAAAAACTGTAAAGATTCCAACCTTCACCAAGGGAGTGGAATAAGTAAAATAAATACTCCTAATAAGACAACTCTGTCTGAAAATCTCCATCTATTCTCCACCTGGTCTTGGTCCTCCCTGGACACCATTAAAAGGGTCATCGCCTGCATAAGACATGATACATGTTGGAAAAGCCTGTGCAAGGGTGAGTATAAAAATACTCAGTATGGCACCCTAAAAACACTAAACATGAAGAACCAAGTATATATAACTCAATGAAATATATAACAATAAATGTATAATAGAATCACCTTTATATACTCAAGAAATACACCACACTACAAGGCGGTCATAACTAACTTTGATCCAAAGGATTCTACTCAAAGCAATGCTCATTCTATGATAATTCACTCGATGCTTTGTGTTGCCATCGGTGACACTCTATGAATATCTCTAGATAATTAGGCCCCATCTAATGAAATATCAATAGTCTATGAAGACTCTTGTATACAGATAGTGGGTCACGCCCAGGATAGCTGGGGGACACCATGAACCCAATCTAGATCAACCCACTATGTAAGGGGTTATATGTCAATGCTACCAAAAACCCAAAAAATACCACCTACTAGATGGATGATCAATGTCCTACTCAATGAGGAAATGATGATTCCATAAAATCCACCTAGGGAACAAAGGTTGATAGAGGATCGCACTCCAATATCATAGAGGGACACTATAACTCTATCTAAGACTCAACCCCTCTAGGGGATCATGATCCTCTAATGTGGATGTAATTTCACACTATACCCTCGAGATAAATGACCAAAAGAACACACTCAACCAATACTAGTCCAAACTAAAAAAACTAAGAGCTACACATACTCTTAAAGTGGGTAGATGATGTGTACCATTGGATACCAGATGTGTCCATCTATCCTCATGAATACTCGTGTTAAATATCCTCAGACGGTATGTAAGTTACCATATACACAGCATGTAGAATAAGTACACTGTGTGTAGAGACACACAGTATCCTACCTATGTCTCCTAGAAGTGCCCGTTTATAGTGGTCATGTTAGTGTACCAACCTTTGTACACCAAGCCATGTGCCACTTGGTTGTGTACCTTTTCTTGTGTCTTTGTACTTCCTAAAGTACATGTTGAGCCACATGGAAAGGGATACACACCATGTGACTAGGGTCACAGGCTGAGTGATCTTTATCTTCATCCTAAAACCCCAACTGCCACTGAACGTGCCCCACATGGTGTGTAATCTCATGTTGCATGTCATGTTGATTGGGTTTTTTTTGATCCAGAGTTCCTCCTCTATTCTTACTCGCACACCACTTTCACCTTGATTTCCATCTGAAATTACTCTATAGATCAAATATCTACATAGACTGATCCTTTTCTCTTCTAGATCACTGGAATCCAGCCTTTAAACACACCCATAAAACACCTCCTTCATTCAAAACATGATGCACCACCCAGGATGAAGGAATAACCCTCAATCTAACCTCATTTTCCCTCGATCTATACATCATCATTGTTGATCCATGAATCAAAACTTCCATCACATTATGTACCCATGTTTTTTATCTGTTTCACTGAAGAATAGATGAAAAATGATTGGAAACTAAGTATGTGTCGACCCGTTGGATAGATTTAATACTAATCGGGAATGCATAAAGAAATTGGGGAGGAAACCATAAACCATAAAAAGTTAGGAATGAACCTCAACCATTGTTCATTTTTCCTCAATCCATTTTTATATAATAATAAGAATGAAGAGGATAAAGACAAAATGAACAAAAACAATTTCATCAAATTAACTCTATTGATGATGTTCGTATCAATTTTTTTCATAGAATTGATTTATTTTTGTCTGGAATTAAGAAACATGATTTAAATTACAAAAAAAAATATTAATTGAAGTTTGGATTGATCATTTTCGAATAACGGGTTTTGTCATTGTTATTGAGATCAATGGACTTTGTTGGCACAATGATCCATGATCCAATTATAATCCATCATCGTTTTCCAAGAAATATATCCAATGATTATCTGAAATCTATAGGGTTTGAGTAGCCAAACCTAAAAAAATTCTATAACCATACATTTAAAGAAGAAATAGTCTTTATGTCAAAAAATAAAGTGAATAAATTAATTGTTTAATTTATTTCATTTAAATACACCTGTGATGACTTGTTTGCAAATGGTATGCACTAACAAAGGTTATGTCACACCTAGGGTAAAACCCACATTCTGAACTCAATGATTCCCTCAAATCTCTGATCTAATACCCTATTTGGGATTTATTCCACTTTTTTAGGAAAACTAAGATTTGTTTCTTTTTAATATATTTAATATATTTCAAACATTTATTCTGAGCACCCCAGGCCATGTAATTTCATGATTTCTTAGTGCCCGTTCACAAAAATTATCAATATAATATCCAGAAATAATATATAGAAAATCTGAGACATGATACATGTTGTCTCTAATTCTAAGTTTCATAGACTCTTTGTTTGGGTATAGTAGGTTCCCATGTGGTATCAAAACCCTAACTTTCAAGGTAAGTTTCATCCTTCTAACACTTATTTCTGATATAAGTTTTTTGGTTTATTTCCTTCCATGGACTCATCTAGAGATTTTACCCAACTCCCAACCAGTTGTGTGACTTAGAGAACCATTACATGCACTTTTCCAACAACATCAGGGAAACTATCATCTCCTAAAATAGGTAAAAATATGTGCATTTTATCCTTGTTGTTTTTGATGATGTGGGATAAGACCCCCTCATTTCTCGGTACATTATAATAGATACCCCCATCATCCCATATGGCACTATGGTCTCAGCCTGTTAGGAACCATTGATTGCATAGTTGACACATGTAGTCTCATCTATCAACCCATCCACATGCTCTAATGGACAATTATTAAACTAATTATTATACCCATTATAAAATACATGTTCATTCAGTGGGATTTTTACTCACTCACATACTCCCTGGGAAACTAAAGTGCCTTCAAAAAAGCAAAGTGAGAAGTATTGAGAGAGGGAATAAGTCGGTGTGTCTAAAAAACTTTCCCTACTAGGAATATCATGAATTTTCTCATTTCAATTAGAGAATAGGATCTCAGATGATAGAGTGATCAATTATTATAAAATATAGTGATATATAAAGAAGAAATTGAATATATATATATATATATATGTGTGTGTGTGTGTGTGTGTGTGTGTGTTTATAATGTTCACTCACTCTTTTTATCAAGTGGCTACATCCTTAGTTCTTAATGATTTAAATCCCACTCCACGTATTTCTGTTTTATTATAAATAAAGAAACAGTAAGTGGGACTATGAAGATGGTATTGAACTCTTACAAGTATTTCATTAACAATACAAAGGAATATGATTAAAAATTAGTTTTGAAAATATTTAATGGTCTTACCCTACCTTCCTCATGTTCCTCTAATTAATGGATTATGATTTCTCATATTTCAACTCTCAAAAATAGTCCAAATAAATAGTAAAATCCTTCCAATATGATGTGGAAGTATATCTATTTTTTTACTCTCCTCAAATTGAATCTCTACTAATATTAAAATGAAACCAAAACACGGATGTGTTTAGTTGTGTCATAATGTTGTTTGTTTAATCGATTATAGATTAAAAAAATATGGATGGAAATCCTTATCTTTACTAAGTCTTGAAGGATGTTTTCCATTCCCAAAACATATATTTTACCAATACCATGACATATTAAGATCTAACTATGATAATTTTTTAAAGAAAAAACTGGTAGCCACCTCCTTAAACCATGATGATAGGAACACCCAATTTGAAAACATCATAAAATGGTTTCAAAAACCATAAATTTTTTCTCCTCAAGGTATCACAAGAACAATATACTTAAATATTTATAAACCAATAATATATGAACCATGTGTTTATTCTCTATAAACCATTACATATTTATATAAACCATTCCATGGTTTGACTACTCATCCCCACCCAATAAATCTGAAAAAAAAACATGATCACTAAAACTATCATATTTCTCGAGATCTTCAAAAATAATTCTTTATGAAACAAACCTAAACATATTTTTCTATAAATCATGGAATATTTTTCTCTTATAGTAAGATATTTCATTCATTTTAAACCTATTAAACTCTAATGAATCTTAAATCAATCTAGAATTATGTTAACAATAAATAAAACATGAAAACATGTATCAAACTCATGAATGACCATATCATAAAATTATTCTTGAAGAGATTTTAATTTGATAGTTATATAAACACCACACCATTAGATAAAATATCATTTTTGAGTGCTCTATAACCCTTTGTGTAAAGACAATTTTTTTAACAATTCTTGACTGAGGTCTTCACAAATCCCCTTTTATCAATTCATCTCATAAGGGTTTTTTATTCTCTAATGGCCCTTATGTAATGACCCAAAGTATTTTAATGGAAATTACTTTCTTAAAAATATGTCATTAAATCACATAAAAGCACAATATAATGAACTAATAAGTTCTAAGTGACCTTTAAACATAAGTTTTTCACTTCTGTGTTTGGGATTTTGAAAATCCAATATACACGATTGTGTTCAAGATGAATTTTGGGGTCCAATAAGAAAAACTTAATTTTTGGTTAATAATAACCTAACCCTATGAGTAGTAACCTAACCTTATGAATAGTTAATCATCCAAATAATATTAACATTTTCCATGAATAATTAAATAAAATTTAGGCATCTTAGAAAGTGACAATTTGACCACAGTAAACGTTTTGGTATTTTTGTAAGTTATAAATAATTAATTATAATTAATAAATTAATTTAAAAGAAAATTTATTTTAATAAAATGTGTTCATAAATTATAAAATATATGTCTCATGATTTTTAGTTAATTTTATAAGACCCTATATAATTTTTGAAAGCATTATAAAATTAGTTTTAATTTTAAAAACTGTATTTTTCAAGTAAATTATGATTTTAATTAAGTATTAAATTAATCGTATTTATAAAATTATTTCTTAAAAATGGACTTCATTTTTTGATTCTACACATCAAAAAATGGTCTGGGTGAAATTTTGGGATTTTTCTGAAATACTTCAATTTTCGGGTGAATAGTAAAAAAATATAGTTTTTCACATAATCGGTGTATCCTAAATTGAATCATTAATGATGTAATGATGAAATAAACATTCTAGAACTTTAGTCTTGGCCAAATTATATTAAATTTTATAAATGGTTCCTTAAAACACAATAAACTCAATTTTCAAACCTAAAAAGAACTTTCCAAAGCCTAAAGTGAAAAGGTGATTTCTTAAAGTGTCTTTTTCTCTTTCTTTCATTTTCCTTTTAATAAATTAATGAATTCGAATTATAAAGATGATTTAAATCCTAAAAAAAATTATATTATATTAATATATGATTTATGATGTCAAAAAACTACTATTACAAGTCTAACTTTTGATATATTATTTTATTTAATATTTTATTCTATAAACACATCCCTCCTCATGTATAAATAACCCCTCCGCTTCACCTTGCCAAACCACACCTCTCAAGCTTCAATAATTGTCTAAAATCTGCCCAAGAATCTTCCCTATCCCCTACCCCACGTTCAAAATCTTCTGTTCTCATCAAAATTTCAAGCTTAGTCCCCTTAAGGAGGATCTCAAGAGGATGATTCAAGAGGTAATTTCTCTTCCTCTTTCCTTTAATTGCCTTTCTATTTCATGTCCTTTTCTTATTCTATCACAACCTATATTTTTAAAAATGGTATGATAACTCTAGTATAATACATATAATAGAATTTTATGATACTAATGGGATATTATACCATCCAACCCCCTTCTCCTCTTCTTTTTATTTTATAAAAGAAAACGTTGTTTGTATGGTGTTAATCTATCACCTTCAAGAATGACATGTTTTCTTTTTCCATTTCTACCTACAGATATGGTCATGAAACCATTTTTATGGTTGAACCAGAATATTATATATGTATTATTTCCTATTTTATGTTCTTTAACTAACTTATGTACATATTAATATATGAGAAAACAAAACAACTTCGTTGTGGTTGAAAAACCGCCCAAATTAACCCAAACGATCATCATTAAATTCTTATCTAATGATTCATCCACATGGTATAAAATTTAATTTATTTTAAGATCATTTTAACTTTTCTAATATCATTAATAACATGTAAAATATGTTCTTCATGTTTACCCATGTTCTACACAAACTTCAATTCATGAATACATGTGAAACTCTCAAGAAAACCAAAAAAACGAACATTCCCGAACAATGTTTTTAAACTATATAACTCATAAAAAGGCCCATAAAAAACATAATGAAACCAAAATGCCCCCTATTAATGTATAAAAGGTTCTTTAATTTTTAATTAATGAATATAATGTCATTATACAGGACATTAAAGTGAATGAATCATTCAGATACAAGGTAAGGGGAAATTCTCGAACCCAACTTTCATCCTTTGGGTTCTCCCTATTTCACTCCTTTTTGATATGGTTAATCCTTAAAAAAACTTTTTTTCATAATTTTGTTTCCTTTTATGGGATATATATTTTTTTCACTGGCATTTATGACAAACCAAATTTTTTCCATAAGAACTCATCTTTCAAGAACACACTTTTTACTTCTCATTCAAGGTTGACGGTTCTTGTATCAAGTATATTATTCCCTCTTTCTTTTGGAATCCCAAAGTTTATGAATCTGTTCTTATGAGATTAAAACCATTACTTTTCATGATTTATTTATTTCCATTTATGTTATTGTGTCATTCATTAAAAATGATAATTTTATGATGTGACAGGTGCGCCAGGAATTATATAGTGCAATATGAATGTTTAAATGTGACGGGTGCGCCCAGAATTATACAGCACTCCAATGCATTGGGTAAAGTGATGAATCTCTTTATTAAATGTGAAATGATTTGTGAACAAGATTCTATCTTTTTTCACAAGCATGTGTGTTAGTTAACCACTAATACATGATGTTTTATTTTTATGCATTGCAACATTTCAAGTCTCTTATTAATGCTTCCTCTCATGATTCTTTGCCTATGTTATGAATATGCTCACCCCATGATATATTTTTCTTATCTATCCTCTTACTGGTCTTTTATCTCACCCCTTTTGATGTATATCCTCAGGTGGATACATGTACTAAGGATAGGTTTTGTTTCAATAAGATCCTAGAGAAGAAAAAATGAAAAAAAAAGTTTATGCTCGATGTTGTAATTGTTATGTAATGTCCTAGTTTTCCCAAGACACTAAAACATTGGATCCTCAATGTGTAATACTATTATGTAATTTATCTTTAAAATGATGTAATACTAATGTAAGAAAATGTTGGGTCTCTATAGTTGGTATCAGAGGAAAGGTTTAGTTAATTTGGGAATTAGGATTAGTGAACCCTAGGAAAAAAACTAGCATGAGTCTAAGTACAAATATGCACACAAGAATATTTACACAGAGATACCTTATGTTATGATTTGTTTAAATGAATAAGTTATTAATGACTTATTGACTTATTTTTTTTCTAACCTTTTATATTTTAGAAAATGGTGGGAACCAGGATAACAACTCGTGTGAGGGCCAAAGAAATGATTGCCCGAACAACAACCCCAATAATTTTGGTGGTGGAGTTCAAAACTTAATGAAGATTCTTAACCAATTATATCATGTTATGAACAATAACCATAATAATGGGGAACGTCCTCCTTCACCAAAGAGAGAGCAACTGGCTATCGAATGTTTTATGTGGCAATGACCACCGACGTTTAGTGGATCTTCTGATCCTCTAGTTACGGAACAGTGGGTCAACTCCGTGGAGAAGATCTTTTTTGTTCTTAACTGTTCTGAGACAGAGAAGGTGACACTATCCACTTATCATCTAGATAGAGAGGCCGATCAATGGTGGGCTTTGATTAAGAACACCAAGCCAAGGGAGGAAATTGAAGAGATGGAATGGGAAGACTTTAAGGTCATGTTTCTTAATAAGTATTTCCCATGAATTCTTTATACAAAGATGGGGAGAGAATCTATAGAGCCCAAGAAAAAAAGAAGGAGAATCTGTCACAAAATGTGAAGAAAATTTCACAAGGTTTTCAAGGTATTATTTAGGTTTTGTTATAAAAAATGATAGAAAAATTGATAGATTATTTAGTGGATTAAAACCACGCCTTCGAAAGGATCTTGCAATTAAATACTTTGAGAGTTATGAAGAATTTGTTCAGTGTGCTCTCACAGTGGAGATGGAGTTTGGAGAATTTTACCTTAGATATGGTCATAAGAAATGAAAGATGGAGTTTCAAGATGGTGGATCTAATGAAAAGGTGGGAAGAAAATTCAATGACCCACATGCCAAAAATGTGGGAAGTTGCACCATGGGAACAACCTCAATGGGATGGGGAAATGCTTTAAGTGTGGGAAAGAAGGACACCTAGCTCAAGAGTGTCAGAAAGACATAAAAATGTAGGATAAAGTTGCGGAAGAAAGGAGAGAACCATTCATGGTTTAATGCTACAACTGTAGGGAGCTAGGGCACTATGAAAGCTAGTGCACTAAACCTCAAGTTCTCAAGGGTAATCAGCATCAGCAGCCACCAAAGCCAAAGGAACAAGGGAAGGCTTATGCCATCACTATTGCATAAGTGGAGCAAGATAATGAATTCGTACAAAGTACACTTCCTATTCACTCAATAATAGAAAAAAAGTCTTATTTGATTCGGGTTCTACCCATTCCATTATATCTTGAAAGTTTGTTAAACTATAGAATCGAAGCCCCGAAACCTTGAAGTAGAGATATATGTAAAAACACCAAGTGGTGCAATCATTGCAACCCATGTGTTTGACTCTTCTCCTATTGGCGTATGTGGGGATATTCTTCTAGTGATTCTTGTAAAAATTTCCTTGGTAGAATTTGACGCTATAATGGGAATGGATTGGCTCTCATTATATAGAGCACATATCAATTATCAGGAAAAGGAAATATCTTTTCATATTTTTAACCATCCCATGATCCTCTACAATTTCAAGGAAGATCATGAATCTCCTCTGAAAAATACTTTAATGGTGTGGGAGTTGTTTCCTTATGAAGAAGCATACCTCTCCAAGATGGATGAGTCAAAGGAAGGTGACAACTTTTCCGAAATTCCCATCGTGAGGGGATACGGTGATGTATTTCCGGAAGATTTACCCGGAATTCCCCCGGATTGTGGGGTATAGTTCTCAATAGAACTCATACCCGAAGCTACTCCTATATCAAAGTGTCCCTACAGGATGTCTCCTATTGAACTGGAGGAGTTAAAGAAGCCGCTACAAGAGAATCTGGATAAAGGGTTCATACGCCCTAGTGCATCACCATGGGGTGCGCCAGTGCTCTTTTTGAAGAAGAAGGATGGAACAATGCAGTTGTGTATTGACTATCAGGAACTCAAAAAGATCACCATAAAGAACAAGTATCCACTTCAAAGAATTGAAGACTTGTTCGATCAGTTAAGAGGAGATAAATACTTCTCAAAGGTGGATCTTCGTTCTAGATATCATCAGCTAAATGTGAAGAAGGGGGATATTAGACTTACTAATTCCCCTACAATCATCATGGATTTGATGAATAGAGTCTTTAGACATTACCTCGAAAATTTTTTGGTAGTGTTTATTGATGATATTCTCATCTACTCCAAGAGAAAGTAGGAACATGAATAACATCTAAGACTTGTGTTGGCGGCATTGAGAAATGAGAAGTTGTACGCCAAGTTCAGAAAGTGTGACTTTTGGGTGAAGCAAGTCACGTTCTTGGGATATGTGATCACAAGTGAGATAATTTTGGTGGATCCTTTAAAAACAAAGGCAATTGAGGAATGGCCCAAGCCCTCTAGTGTCACCGAAATCCATAGTTTTCTTGGATTAGCTAGGTACTACCGATGCTTTGTGGGAAAATTCTCACAACTATCAATCCCTTTAACTAAGTTAACTAGGAAAGTGGTAAATTATGTATGGATGGAAGAAAGTGAGGGAAGATTAAAGTATCTAAAGAGAAGGCTAATCACTACACCTGTACTCACACTACCAAAAAGTGGAGAAAGTTTTGTGATATACAGTGATGCTTCAAAGAAAGTATTGGGTTGCGTACTCATGCAAAATGATAATGTGATAGCCTATGCCTCACGACAGTTGAAGATCAATGAGCAGAACTACCCGACACATGATCTACAGCCAAAAGCCCTGATTTTTGCAATGAAAATATGGCGTCACTACCTTTATGGTGAGAAGTGTGACATATACACTGACCACAAGAGCCTAAATTATATATTCACACAAAAGGATCACAACATGCATCAAAGGATATGGTTAGAGCTAATCAGGGATTACGACTTCTCTATTCACTACCATACTTGAAAGGCAAACAAGGTAGTTGATGCTCTAAGTAGAAAAGAACCTGCTACTATATCCGTGTTACATATTGAGAAATAACATATCTTCTTGGATATGCAAATCATGGATTTAGAAATCATAAGGGAAGGGGATACATCTTACCTTTCCCAAATGATTGTGCAACCATCTATTCAACGGAATATTAAAGAAGCACAAAGGAATGATGCGGAGATATAAAAGAGGGTGAATGCGGTAAAGGAAGGGAAGTTGCATGAGTTCCATATCGATGATGGTGTTGTGATTTGGTTTGGAATGCAGCTTTGTGTTCCTTCATCACCCGGGATAAAGAAAGAGCTATTGGAAAATTCACATAGCTCAACATTCTCTATCCATCCTAGTAGCACCCAGATGTATCATGATCTCCGACAACACTTTTGGTGAGATAACATGAAAAAGGAGATCATGGAATATATCTCAAGTTGTTTGGTATGTCAGTAAGTTAAAGAAGAGCGACAAAAGTCCAAAGGGTTGATGCAGCCATTGCCTATACCCATGTGGAAATGGGAAAATGTTACTATGGACTTCGTCACGGGTCTCCTGAAGACGTCAAAGGGAAATAATGCGATATGGGTTGTGGTTGATCGACTCACCAAGACTGCCAATTTTATCGCTATTAGGGAATATCTCTCTCTTGAACAACTTGAAAAGATATATGTGAAGGAAGTAGTGAGACTGCATAGTGTTCTAATCTCAATTGTCTTTGACCGTGATCCAAGGTTCGCATCTAAATTTGGGAGGATCCTTCAACATTCTTTGAGTACAAAATTAAATTTTAGCATGGCTTATCACCCCCAAACTGATGGCCAATCTGAAAGGACTATTCAGACGCTTGAAGATATGCTAAGAGCATGCTCTCTAGAATTCAAAGGTGGATGGGATCAGTATCTCCCATTGGATGAGTTCTCATACAATAATAGTTTCCACTTGAGTATTCAGATGGCTCCATATGAAGCTCTGTATGGAAAGCGATGTAGAACTCCAACCTGTTGGGATGAAGTTGGAGAAAGAAAGCTACTTGGACCCGATATTGTGGAAGAGATGATAGAGAAGGTTCAATTCATCCAGAAACACATCAAAGCTGCTCAAAGTAGGCAAAATAGATATGCTAACAACTATCGAAGGGATTTGGAGTTTGACATTGGAGATAAAGTCTTCCTTTAAATATCACCATGGAAGAGAGTCATGCGATTTGGAAATAAAGGAAAGTTATTCCCAAGGTACATTGGCCCCTTTGAAATCCTTGACCGTATAGGCGTCGTGTCCTATTAGCTTGAATTTCCACTAAATATGGATCAAGTTCATGATGTTTTCACGTATCACTCTTGAGGAAGTACATACCTGATCCCTCACATGTACTAAACTCAGAGGTGGTGCAGTTGGAAGATGATCTCTCTTACGAGGAGAAACCAGTAGAGATTCTAGACCGGAGAGATAAGGTTCTACGCAACAAGACAACCCACCTTGTCAAAGTGTTGTGGATGAACCATAAGTTTGAAGAAGCTACTTGGGAACCAGAGGAGGTGATGAAGGAGAAGTACCCTCACCTGTTTGTGTAAAGATAACTTTCGAGGGCGAAATTTCGTAAGGGGGAAGAATATAACGAGCCAAAGTATTTCAATGGAAATTCCCTTCTTAAAAATATGTCATTAAATCACATGAAAACACAACATAATGAACTTTTAAGTTCTAAGTGACCTTTAAACATAAGTTTGTCACTTTTGTGTTTGGAATTTTCAAAATCAGACATACACGGTTGTGTTCAAGATGATTTTTGGGGTCCAATAAGAGAAACGTAATTTTTGGTGAATAGTAACCCACCCTATGAATAGTAACCTACCATTATGAATAGTGCATCATCCAAATAAGAGGAACCTTACCCATGAATAATTAAATAAAAATTAGGAATATTAGAAAGTGATAACTTGAATATAGTAAATGTTTTGGTTTTTTGTAAGATATAAATAATTAATTATAATTAATTATTTAATTTAAAAGAAAATTTATTTTCTTAAAATGTGTAAATAAATTAGAAAATTTATGTCTCCTAGTTTTTAGATAATTTTATAAGACCCTAAATAATTTTTGAAAGCATTATAAAATCAGTTTTAATTTTAAAAACTGTATTTTTCAAGTAAATTTTGATTTTAATTAAATATTAAATTAATCATATTTATAAAATCATTTCTTAAAAATGGACTTAATTTTTGGATTCTACACATCAAAAAATGGTCTGGGTGAAATTTTGATATTTTTCTGAAATACTTCAATTTTCGGGTGAATAGTAAAAAATATAATTTTTCACATAACCGGTGTATCCTAAATTGAATCATTAATGATGTAATGACGAAATATACATTAAAAAAATATATTCTTGGAAAAATTATATTAAATTTCATAAATGGTTTCTTAAAATACAATAAACACAATTTTCAAACCTAAAAAGAACTTTCCAAAGCCTAAAGTGAAAAGGTGATTTCTTAAAGTGTCTTTTTCTCTTTCTTTCACTTTCCTTTTAATAAATTAATGAATTCGAATTATAAAGATGATTTAAAGCCTAAAACGAATTATATTATATTAATATATTATTTAGGATGTCAAAAAACTATTATTACAAGTCTAACTTTTGATATATTATTTTATTTAATATTTTATTCTAAAACACCTCCCTCCTCATGTATAAATAACCCCTCCCATTCCCCTTGCCAAACCAGACCCCTAAAGATTCAATCATTGTCTAAAATATGCCCAAAAATCTTCCCTAGCCCCTCCCCCACGTTCAAAATCTTTTGGTCTCATCAAAAGACCAAGCTTAGACCCCTTAAGGAGGATCCCAATAGGAGGATTCAAGAGGTAATTTATCTTCCTCTTTCCTTTAATTCCCTTTCAATTTCATGTAATTTTATTATTCTCTATCAACCTATATTTGTCAAAATGGAATGGTAACTCTATTATCATACATATACTATAATTTTATGATACTAATGGGATATTATACCATCCAACCCCCTTCTCCTCTTCCTTTTATTTTATAAAAGAAAATGTTGTTCATAAGGTGTTAATCTATCACCTTCAAGAACGACATGTTTTATTTTTTCATTTCAACCAACAGATATGGTCATGAAACCATTTTTATGGTTGAAATATAATATTATATATGTATTATTTCCTATTTTAAGTTCTAGAACTAACTTATTTACATATTACTAAATGAGAAAACAAAACAAGTTCGTTGTGGTCGAAAAACCGCCCAAAATAACCTAAACGATCATCATTAAATTCATATCTAATGATTCATCTACATGGTATAAAATTTAATTCATATTAATATCATTTTAACTTCTGTAATATCATTAATAACATGTAATATATGTTCTGTATGTTTACCCATGTTTTACACAAACTTCAATTCATGAATACATGTGAAAATCTCAAGAAAACCATAAAAACGAACAATCCCGAACAATGTTTTTAAATTATATACCTCATAAAAAGTACCATAAAAAATAATTAAACAAAAAATACCGCTATTAATGTATAAAAGTTTATTTAATTTATAATTAATTAATATAATGTCATTATATAGGACATTAATTTGAAGGAATCATTCAGATACAAGGTAAGGGGAAATTCTCGAACCCAACTTTCATCCTTCGGGTTCTCCCTCTTTCACTATTTTTTGATATGGTTACTCCTTAAAAAATATTTTGTTCATAATTGTATTTCTTTTTCTGGGATATACATGTTTTTCACTAGAATTTATGACAAACCAAATTTTTTCCAAAATAACTCATCTTTCAAGAACACACCTTTCACTTCTCATTCAAGGTTGACGGTTCTTGTATCAAGTATGTTATTCCCTATTTCTTTTGGGAACCCAATGTTTATGAATGTGTTATTATGAGATGAAAATTATTCCTTTTCATTGTTTAGTTATGTTAATTTATGTTATTTTGGCATGAATGATAAATGACAATGTTATGATGTGACGGGTGCGCCTGGAATTATATAGCATAATATGAATGTTTAAATGTGACAGGTGCACCTGGAATTATATAGCACTCCAATACATTGGGTAAAGTGATTAATCTCATTATTAAATTTTAAATGATGTATGAACAAGATTATATCTTTTTTCACAAGAATGTGTGGTAGTTAACCACTAATACATGATGTTTCATTTTTATGTATTGCTGCATTTCAAGTCTCTTATTAATGCTTCCTCTCATGATTATTTTCCTATGTTATGAATATGCTCACCCCAGGCTATATTGTTCTTATATATCCTCTTATTTTGATTCTAGATCACCCATTTTGATGTATATCCTTAGGTGAATACATGTACTAAGGAGAGTTCAAGTGCCAATAATAATCTAGGGGAAAAGAAATGAAAAAAAAAAGTTTATGCTCGATGTTGTAATTGTTATGTATGGTCCTAGTTTTCCCAAGACACTAAACCGTTGTATCCTCTATGTGTAATACTATTATTTTGTTTATATTTAAAATTATTTAATAGTAATTTAAGAAAATGTTGGTTCGCTGCACCTTAAATACCTTCCTTTTTATTTTTTAAAAATAGTATAGAAACATGATTTTAGAATCAATTCTAACTACTAACCAATTAATTTATCCCTTGAATGAAAACTCATCTTCTTCTCCCACTTTATAAACTCCTAAAATTATTATAATATATCCCACTTTTCAATAATATATCTCATGATACTCTTCCCCTTTATTGGTAAATGTAAGTTAATTAATGTGGAAATATAAATCACTAAACTTAAAATGATTTTTTGAGATAATTACCTCCCAAAAATAATCTTGAGTGTTATAAGGAATACTTATTCAATGAATTCATCAAGATATATTACTCATTTTTTAAATTATACTCCATGTTTATATTTCCATACCTCACCTTATCCTTTAATAAATACAATTTGATATATATATATATATATATATTAACCTAGAATGTTTTATTATATTCTTTAATAAGTTTAATTAACTTTGACTGTCACACCAAATCATCAATGGACTTGTGACTTACAACCTCATGTATTTGATTTGTGACTTCATCACATGATTTTAGTTTTTTATTGTAGTGTTTCAACATACTCAAAAAAAATTGTTCTTAACTAGATATAATTTTTCTTCTTAGTGTAATAATTAATGCATATTCCTCTAATAAATAAGTTTAATTCTGATCTCCCATGTCACCTACCCAATAAATATTATAAAAAACATAAAGTTTTAATAATTTATATTTTACATGTTTAATGTTGTAATTAATAGTTCCTTAAAAATAATGAAAGATCTCATTTACTTCCATAAAATGCAATGACCTCAGGTTTCTTTGGTACCAAGAACAAAGTGTATTGAAAAACACTATGTTAGGTCATTACACTCTAAAGTAAATAAACTTATAATTAACCTTTCAAATTAATTTTTATTCTTCATCCAATGAAAACTTTATCATAAGGGAAATAGGTTTCGAAACTTCTCTTAGGTATTTAATCCTCAACCTCTTTAACAACTCACAACTATACTATTTTATCAAAGAAAAAAAGAAATATTCTATATGCAAAACCTGAAAACACAAAAAGAGTATAATTTCACTAATCATTGATATTTCAAAGATATTTTTCAATTATAAAGAAAAGTATTCAAAATTTTCTAATTCATTCTAGAAAAAATAATTCATTGATATATATAATCAAAGTGAAATATTTTGTGTTTCCTCCCTTGACATGGACATTTCTATCCACCTTGACTTTATTTAAATTAATATTATTCAATATATTTTTAAATTTACAATACCATGATTTAGGTACATGTTTAATTTCATAAATAACTTCCCTAAAATTGATTTAAGCCTTAAAAATGGATTAAAATTATCATAAAATCAATACCATCAATTTGAGAGTAAAATTTGCAAACAAATACAAATTATTCTATACTACTTATCCCTTATAATTGAGATAATTTCTGAAAACCCTTTTTTCCAATAACATTCATATATTTATGATGTGAAAATAATTATGAAGTTTTATTATTCTTAATATGGTTTAATTTATCCTTCATTATAGATAACCACTCCTCATATTGTAAGGCTTATTCAATACTCCTTTTTCATATTACAAAATCGTGTTAGTGTGATTGGAATTTCTCAAAATTCATAATAATTAACCATTTTTTCTATCATTACCAATTATTTTTTTATAAATTTTTAGAATGTAGTTTTTATTATTCTTATCCTTCATAATATCTAAAAAAATTGAATCATCATGGGAATTGTGAAAAACTAATGCAATATTTGAATATGTCACATGTTTTCTAAACCTTTCCCCTAAAACTTCTTCAATCTCATCAACAACCAATAGTTATTTTTTTTGATGTACCATGATCATAAATAACTATAAAATCATATTTTTCAAAAAAAATGGAATTTTTGTTATAACATTATTAGATTCTTTCATCGAGTATATATCCAATAAATATCCCTTCACTAGCTCATTCATCAAACTTTACCAAATTTATTCATTTAATATTTATTGATTGTGTAATGTTGAACAATTTAAAACTCTTAAAGTTGGTATTATTCCCAAACCACATATCACAAGGAGTGTTGACTAAAATTGGTTCAACCAATAATCTATTAAGAATGATTCACTATTACAGCTTATCTCTAAAAGAACATTGGGGTGATAACATCCAATAACATGGTCATCCCCATGTGAACCAAGTTTCAATTATTACTTTCCAATAATACATTTTTAGGATATCTATAGATAATTTTATTCATTATTTATCACATTCTACCCAAAATATGCATAAAATGTTTCATTTCTGTATTCAAATCCATTATCATATTGAAACCATTTGATATCATGTCTAGTTTTATTTTTATCACATCAATGAAAATTTTTAACTTTTCAAGAGCTAGTGACTTACTCAATATGAAATAAACATAATTCATATGAGTAAATACAACAACAATAGTAATGATATTTTTATCTCTTTTGGTTGACTACAATATCATTAGGTTACAAACATCTAAAAAATGAATTCAAGTAACATCTTAATTTTTATTTCCACTAGCTTGTGTCTCCTTTTCACCATCTTGACATTGTGAAACACATTAAAAGAATTTATGTTATCTTGATTCAACTCTAATATATTTAATATAATATCATATTTTATAATTATTTTAAATTTATTTGGAACCAAATGACTAAGTGTTTTATGATATGGACCATTTTCCTCCTTCACACTCAAGTGGAAAGTGTTTTGATCATTAAAAATATAGAACAAATTATCACTTGTTCATTTTCCTTTCATGATGATTATGATATCATTATACTGTAACAACCCAAAATTTTATCAATGGAAATTAACATTTTATAATTATGTCATAATCACATAAAATCATAGTAAGAAGACAATAAAAACATTATAAATCAATAATGAATGAAATAAGAGGTATTTCTAGAAGTTAAGGAACATATACCGATGAAATAGTAATATGAACCTTATGAATAGTAAAATGGAAAATATAATATTAACCTCACCCATGAAATTATAAATAATATTTGGGAATATTATAAATGAAAATATGATATAATTATATCATATTATAAGTAAATAAATATTTTAGAAATTATTAATTATGTCTATATATTTTTATTAAAAAATGTATTTATTATCAATTTGATAATTAATATAATGTTTTAAAAGAAAATTTATTTTCATAAAATGTATTAATAAATTAATATTTTGTTGTCATATGATTATAAGATAATTTTATGAGACCTTAATTAAATTTTCAAAGTGTTATAAAATCAGTTATAAATTTAAATTTTTTATTTTCCACGTAAAAGATTATTTTAATTAAAAATTAAAATTTTCATATTTAGAAAATTATTTTCATAAAATGGAGTTAATTTTTTAATTCTAAGCATTAAAAAATGGTAAGGGTGAATTTTTGAGATTTTTCTAAAATACTTGAATTTTTTTGTGAATAGTAAAATATGAAAATTTATGGTATAAGCTAAATACTTGATGGTATGATAACTCTAATAATTTAAATATACTATAATTTTATTATTATAATGTAATAATTCATCATAATTTCTCTTTCCTTCTCTTTAGTAATAAAAATGAAAACATCGTCTGTGATGTGTTAATTGATCACACTTAAGGACGACAAAGTTTCAATTTACATTCCCTCCCTCAAGACTGGTCATAAAACCATTTTTATGGTTAAATGGGATTATAATATATTTATTAAATCTTATTTTATGTTATATAACTATTATATATACATGATATTAATTCATAAAAAACTAGTTCGTGATGATCGAAAAAACAACAAAATAATATAAACGATTATCATTAACATCTTTTATAATTATTCATCCTTGCAAAAGTTTATAAAATGAATTATATACATATTTAATCCTATGGATTTTAATTAATAACATATAACTTTAATTCTATAAAACCATTATCATTTTACATGATTTTCCATACATGTATACAAGTAACTGATCATGAAAACCAAGGAAACGAACACTCCCAAACAATAAAATTGTATCTTATAACTCATAAAAAGGGCCATAAATAAACTTAATAAAATTATATTAAATAAAATAAATATATAAAATTTCCTTAATTGATTATTTAATAGATTTATTTTTATTATCCATCACATAAAATCAAGTGAAGAACACTTTCGGACATAAGGTAAGGGGTTGTACCCAAACCTCCATTTTTCCGTCAGGTTAATCTTTCTATTTATTTACTCTAATGTAATGCTTATTTTTTTCATAATTATTATAAATTATTTTTATATGTTCTAAAATTATGTATCTGGATCATATCATCTTTCTTTTATGGGGAAATACATAATTTAAAAAGGTTCTCTTCTCAAATCTTCCCAATAAGCAAGCCCGATTAAAGGGAATTTTTCGATTTCCTTCCCATTCTCATGTGTTATCCATAATATGTTTTAAGAGAAAATTATTTTTATAAAATCACATATTTTATCATTAAAATCTATCATGGTTCCTCTATGGTATTTTGAAATCAATTATGTATTTTCCATCTTAAAGACTCTTTAATATTTTCCCTTAAAATCGTACTAAATTGGCTAATTTATAAAGTTTCCAATACACTATTTTAAAATGTTTTCACTTTATTTAGACATAATTTATCATTATATATTCCTATTTTCCTTTATTATTTTCCATTTATGTTATAAATCCATTATTTCATGGAAATGTTTATGATACACTCATTTGTAATCCCTTATGACATGATTACGATACCCATTTCTTTACATGGGTAACCCCTATGTTATGTTTGATACCTTATGTATGATTCTTAATGTGGAACACATATTCATAAACATGTTATAATGGTTATTCCTAGATAGTTCCCCAATTTATTGGGTAATGTTTAGTCTCATGAGACATCATGTTGGGACAAGGTGTGAACCTGATTCCTTTTATGGGACTTTGTCCACCATGTATTGGAAGCTAGCCTTGAATCATGTTTATGTCATGTTATATGCTGTTTATAGATTCCTATGATGTCATGGTTATATTTTACCATGTTATACATGTTATTTTTCCTTATTTTTATTCATTTTTCATGTCTTTATGTCATCATGTTATGTATTATAATTCATGTGTTATGTTTTATTCCTATGCTTATTCCCTTACTCAGCTTTTTAGCCCATACATTTTATTCATGTATTCCCCATGTTATCCTATATAGATATAAGGGCTAAAATTGAGTTAGGATATCATTATTAATATTAAATAAAAGATTCTTTTATTTTGGTTCCATGATGTTTAATTATGTACCTAATCTTCCAAGACACTAGACTTTATGATCCTTGGCTTGTAATTTAATGTTTAATTATGCTTAAAATCATGTAATAATATGTGTAAAAGGATAGGGTATATATAGTTAGTATTAGAAAAAAGGTCTAGTTATTTTTGGAAATTATGATTACATCACTTTATTAAGAACCCTAGGGATAATTCTATCACCATGGATAACATAGATTGAAACTTAGGGTATCAAACGTTAGAATATAATTTTCATTTACAAGTTTATCCTTTTATGTTCAATGTTTTTTTTATACTTATTAGCTAAGTATTCAATCCCCTTAATTTTACTTTATTTTTCATAGTTAAGGGATGGAAATAGGAGAACATGTGCGAAAAATCAATGTGATAGTAAATGTAATGATTTCTCTAATGATATACCAAATATGATGGGAATAGGTTCTCAAACATTTATGATATTACTTGAATAGATGACTCAACTTGTGAATAATAACTTGAATCATGTAGAACACCATGATTCTCCTAATAAAGATAAATTTTTCATTGAATATTTCATCTAGAAAAGGCCTCCCATGTTTAGTGTATCTTATGATCCCCTCCTTACCGAATAATGTATTAACTCTGTTGAGAAGATATTCTCTATCCTCCATTTCTCAAAAGAAGAGAATGTTTTGATGGAAGTATATAATTTTTATGTGGAAGATGATTAATGGTGGAAACTAATCAAGAACACAAATTATAAAGAGTAAATTGATTCGATGGATTGGGAGGAATTCAATAAAATATTTTTCAATAAATATTTTCCCCAAAACATCCATCTCAAGATGGAAAGATAATTCCTCAGACTGAATGAGATGGAAGATGATTCTATTGGGATGTATAATGAAAACTTCACAAGGCTTTAAAGATATGCCTCTATATTTTTAATTAACTCTGAAATCATGTTGGATCACTTATTTAGAGAACAAAAGTTGGGTCTACAAAGTGAATTGTAGATTCGAGACTTTAACAATTATAAGGTGATCATCCATTGTTCCCTTAAGGAAAAAATGGAGATTGAAGACTCTTATTGGTCTCATGGTCCCGATGAAAAAAAGAGGAAAATGGAGTTGAATATGGGTGGATAAACAAATAAATACCAAGATGGAAAGAAGACTTAATATCTCACATGTAAAAATTATGCGAAGAATCATCCTAGAAGTTGCTTAAAGGGAACGAATAGATTCTTAAAATGTGGAAGAGAGGGTTATATGGATAATAACTACCAAAGGGATGTGAATAATCCCACTAATAAAGAAGGAAAAAAGGAAGGTTCAGATCAACACTTTTCTTGTAGTGCAGTATTTCAATTTCAAGGAACATTGGTATTATGTGATCCATTTCCCTAAGCCAAGGGTTGTTGGAGGAAATCAACAACAACGAACTCCAAGGAAAAAAGGAAGGGAATATTCTATCACTGCTAATAAGGTGGAGCAAGACAATGATGTGTTGATAGTTACATTGTACATTCATTCAATAATATCAAACATACTATTTGATTTTGGTTCTATGCATTCTTTTATATCTTGCAAGTTTAGTATAACTATTCAATCACCACCTCAAAATTTAGAGGTTGGGTTATATGTGAGAATAGTGAATGGGTAAATTATTTCATCCAATTTTTATAACTCCTACCTGGTTAATATCTTTGTATTGAACCACCCAAAAAATCTTTTCATACTCTCTTTGGTAGAGTTTGATGCTATATTGGGCATGGATTGGCTATCTTTATATAAATTCAACATCAACTATTGGTAAAGGGACATCACTCTTCACATCCCAAATTATCCTATAATTATGTACAAGTGTAAGGAGGATGTTTAATATCTTTTAGAATCATCTTCTTAAGTGTGGACACTATTTCCTTATGAGAAAGCATATCTTACTCAAATTCTTGAGACAAAGGAGATAATATTTCTTGAAAACATTCCCATTGTGAGGGAGTACACTGATGTATTACCTAATGAATTTTCTAGTATTCCTCCTAATAATGTGGATGATTTCTCAATTAAACTTATTCTTGGATATCTATCTATATCAAAGACACCTTATAGAATAGCCACCATTGAGCTGGAAGAACTAAAAAAGCAGTTATAGGAGAATATGGATAAGGGTTTTATATGGCTGGGTTCTTTACCATGGGGTAATCCAATACTCTTTATCAAGAATAAGGATTGATCATTGTTCCTCTACATTTATTATCATGAACTCAAAAAAATCATGATAAAGAACAAGTATCCCCTATCACAGATAGATGACTTGTTTGATCAGTTATGTGGGACCAGTTATTTATATATGATGGATATTCGGTTAGGATATCACCAATTAACGGTGAGGAAGGAAGATATTACCAAGATTGAATTTTTAATGAGATATAGACAATATGAGTTCAGAGTGATGCCCTTCAAACTCACAAATGCTGCAAAAAATCATGGACTTAATGGATAGAGTCTTTAGAGATTACCTTGACCAATTTGTGGTAGTCTTTATTGATAATATTCTTATATACTCTAATAGAAAGTTGGAACATGATGAGCTTTATAATAATATGCTAAAAACCTTATGAATAGAGAAACTATATGAAAAGTACAGCAAATGTGAGTTCTCGGTGGAGGAAGAATCATTCTTAGGTCATGTAATCACCAGTAAATGAATATTTATACACCCTTCCAAGACAAAGTCAATTGAAGAGTGGCCCCAACCAACATTTTTAATGGTGATAGGTAGTTTCCTTGTTCTATATTGGTATTATTTGAGATTCGTGAAGAACTTATGATGATTTTCTAACCCACTAACCAAGCTGACTTGGAAGGGAGAAAATTTTTCCTGGACTAGTGAATTTCAAGACTACTTTAAAGGGTTGAAAAAGAGGCTTATCACTACACCAGTTCCCACACTACCAACAAGTGGTAAACTCTTTATGGTGTAAAATAGTGCTTCAAAGAAGGGATTATGTTTTTTCTAATGAAAAATGATAAAGTGAAATCCTACTCCTCAAGTGAGTTTAAAATTCATGAGCAAAACTATCTCACACATGATCTTGAGTTGGTAGCTATGATCTTTTCATTGAAAATTTGGCGGAATTATCTCTATATGGAGAAGTGTGAAACATATACTGATCATAATAGTCTAAAATATATATTCACATAGAAGGATATTAATATGCACCAGTAAAGATGGTTAGATCTCATCAAGGATTATGACTGCTCAATCCACTATCATCCAGGTAAGGAAAATAAAGTGGTGGATTCTCTAAGTAGAAAGTATCCTTCATCTTTACCAATGATAAGAATTTAAAACGATCCAATCTTATTATATTTTCAAAGGATGGATATGGGAATAATTAAGTAAGGAACATCATCAATACTTTCTCAAATGATTTCTCAATTGTACCATGTGGAGAAAATAAAGGATGTTCAAATAAATGATGTGGAAATTTATAAGAATGTGAAATCTAGGAGAAAATAGAAATACTCAGAGTTCAAAATGGATGAGGAAGGACCCATGAGATTTGGGTCACAACTATGTGTATCATCCAAACTCGATATAAATAAGGAGCTTTTTAATGAAGTACATAACTCCACCTTCTCTATTCACACATGGAGCACAAAGATGTATTGAGATCTGTGTGAGAACTATTAGTGGGACAATATGAAAAAAGAGATCTCTGAATATACATCAAATTTCCTGGTATGTCAGTAAGTGAAGGTTAAAAGGAAAAAGTCTAAAGGTATAATTCAATAATTACCCATACCAACATGGAAGTGTGAAAACTTCATCATGGAATTTGTCACTAAACTTCCAAATACATCCAGAGGAAACAATTCTATATTGGTTATTGTAGATCTTCTTACAAAGATAGATCACATTATCTAAATTTGATAGAAATTATCCATGGATAAACTATCAAAGATATACATCAGATAAGTGGTAATTTTGTATGGAGTACCACTATTTATTATATTTGATTGAGATCCTGTTTTCGCCTCCAACTTCTGGAAAAGTATCCAACATTCTCTAAACACAGATCTGAACATTAGTATATCCTATCAACCTCAAACTGATGGCCAATCTGATTGGATGATTCAGAAACTAGAATACATGTTTTGAGCGTATTCTATGGACTTTAAGGGAGGATGGGGCCAACATCTTCCACTAGTTGAATTCTCTGACAAAAATAGTTTTTACTTGAGCATCCCAATGGACCCATATGAATCCATTTATGGAAAAATATGCAGAATATAGGCATGTTGGAATGAGTTTAGTGAACATAAGATTATAGGACCTAAAATGGTCTAAGAAATAGTATAAAAGGTGAAAATCATTTAGGATCATATCAAGGAATCCAAAAGTAAACAAAAGAACTATGCAGAAAATCTTCAATGAGACCTAGATTTTAAGGATGGATGCATGGTATTCCTCTGCATATCACCATGGAATAGGATCATGAGATTTGGGAATAAAGGAAATCTAAGTCCCAGGTACATTATCCCCCTTTGAGATTTTTGATCGTGTCATAGTTGTGGCTTATCTACTAGCACTTCCACCTACCATGCCTTAAGTACACGATGTATTCTGTATATCCCTCTTGAGGAAGTTCATACAATATCCTTTACATGTACATAATTTAGAGGTGGTTCAGTTGGAAAATAATCTCTCATATGTGGAGAATCCAGTGAAGATATTTAATTGTAGAGATAAAGTTCTATGAAATGAGACTACTCATCTAGACATAGTTATATCAATGAAAAATAAGTATGAAGAGGCAACATGGTAACTTGAGGAAGTGATGAAGGAGAAGTACCCACACATGTTTTCAACTTAGAATGCAAAATGAAATTTTGAGGGTGAAATTTCATAAAGGGGGAATTATGTAACCGCCTAAAAAAATTATCAATGGAAATTACCTTCTTATAATTATTTCATAATCACACAAAATCACATTAAAAACACAATAAAAACATTATAAATGAATAATGTATGAAATAATCTGTATTTATAGAAGTTAAGGAACCTATACAGATGAAATAGTAAATTGACATTTGGAATAGTTATATGAACCTTATGAATAGTAAACCGGACAATAGAATAGTAAACTAACCCAATAAAGTCAAAAAAAAATTTAGGAAACTTATAAATGAAAATATGATATAATTATGTCATAGTATAAGTAAATAAATGTTATAAAAATTATTAATTATTTGTTTATATTTTTATAAAAACATAATTGTTTATTTTCTTTTTTATAATTAATATACCATTTTAAAAGAAAATAAATTTCAATAAAATTTATTCATAAATTAAATTTTTTATATCTTATTATTATAATATAATTTTATGAAATCTTAATTAATTTTTCAAAGTGTTACAAAATTAGTTATTATTTTAAAATTTATATTTTCCAAGTAAATGATGATTTTAATTTAAAATTAATTTTATCATATTTATAAAATTATTTTCATAACATGGAGTTAATTTTTGAATTATACACCTCAAAAAATGGTTAGAAATAATTTTGGTAATTTTTCTAAAATACTTAAAATTTTTGTGTACAGTAAAATACGATAATTTACAGTATAAGATAAATACTTGATTTATTGATTCATAGATTATGTGTAGGTAATGTAAGACCATAATATATAACTATAATTAATTATTTTAATATTTTTTGTGATAATTGGAACGACCCAAAGTTTCATTAATAGAAATCCCTCTTGATCTAATTAAATGTCTCTTTATGTAAAATGTTTATATAAAATGTCAACTTCTTTGGTTTTATGTTAAGAATTGTAACCATTTATTTTATAGTCATTGAACAATGATCACATGATTAGTATAATTATAGGTCTTTAACAAACCCAATTTACTCAAACAAAGGAAGTGATGGCCTCATCTAGTAGAATTGCTCCATACAAAGCTCATTTGTCGGAGCTCGTAAAAGAGGTGGCATCTTTGGGCATTGCTCTTGACCAAGCCCAAGCTGAGCTTCATCATGTCAAGCTCGAATGGGACCGTCTACGGGAAAAGTGGAAGTTGATAGAGATTACCACTCGAGCGATGTTATCCGAGCCACCCCAAGAGTCGGTCACCATATCACACCTTACCCTTAGGTATTATGTGGCTGTTTTTAGGGGTTATGTAACAAATCTCTAGTAATATGTTCATGTACATTATTTTTTTGTATATAATAACGAATATACTTTCTTGTCATTTTTGATACATTGTAAATAGTTTATAAAATGCAAATAGTGTTTTTAGTTATTATTTAATTAAGAATTATATTTTATTAAATTAAGGGATTTTTGAATTAAATAATATTTTAATAAAATATTATTATTATTATTAAATTAATTTTATTATATATAAATTATCATATAATTTTATGAATGCAATTTTAATTTTTATTAAGGTTTGAAAGCCATTTTTGTCAAAACCCGTGAATTTTCGATAACTATCGGTTTTTATTTTAAAAGTGAAAATTAACATATTTAGAAAATTATTTAGATAAAATAAATTTTATTTCTGGATTCATGATTTCGAAATTATCCAACGGTGAATTTTTCATAATTTTCTGAGATAGTCAAATTTTTGGGTAAAAATTAAATATCGTTTAAATATATAATGTGTTTTATGACATCATAATGACCTAATAGTTATGTAATAAAATAATATAAGCTTTATGTTCGTCGAATATATGTTTTTCCATTAAAATAATGTTATTTTGGGTTTGTTTTACTTATTTTACAAATCATTAATGGACCCCTCAAGACTTATTAAACATCTTGTCTTTTTAAATTATTTTCCAAGGGAGTGTGACTCACCTCCACATAAGCAAGCCCATTATTTTAAGAATTTAGGACTTTGACCTTATAAAATATTTTTTTCCTCTTCCCTTTTCTAAAAACCATGGTCAAAAACCATGTTATGGTTTGTGGTTTGGATTAATTTAATATAAGGGGTCCCAAATATAAATAATAAAGAATTCCCTCACCTTTCCTATATAAACTCACCCAAGCTCCAACATCCTCCTCACTCAAAGCCTTTGGAGTACATCCAAACTCTTCCATACTCTCTCTAAATCCTCCAAAGGTTCCCCAAGATCCCAAGAAGCCTCTCTCAAGCCTCTCTTAAGCTTTTGGAAGCACACTTCCAAGTAAGGGTTTTTTCTTCCTTTCTCATTTTTGTCCAGTTTTTTTTAAGTTGTTTTTCCCCTTTAATATAAATTGTGAATGTTGGTTTATGGTCTCTCACCTTCATAATACTTCCCTCTTTATGTTTGAATGATGGGATACCCCTTTCTCTCTCATTAAATTCCTCCCATGTACACCCATTACTATGCTGAAATTCCGAAAGGAACTTCCCTCTCCTCATTTACATTTAAGAAATAATTTTGTATCATGAATCTAAATTACATTAAAATTGTTGGGACATGTATCTATATGAACTCATTACTGTCCATTACATGTAAATATGATTAGGACCCCCTTTCTCTCTCATCAACCATTTTTATGAATTCTTATGTCACGCCAATATGTTGCTGAAATCGCACTGATTTTCTAAGCCAATGCCATTGTGTAGTGAATATCATGCCCATTTCTCCATCAAGGGCATTCACCTTTATGCACATTTACTTATTGATTATAAATTTTCATTTATTAATTCCATATTCCTTTATCATGGAATAAATGATTATGTTTTATGAATCCATGTTTTATGATCCATGTGGCACACTTATGCATGAAATGAAATGTTTAAGAAGGGTATGCCCTTATAGCGCTCCAATGCATTGGGTAAAGTATAATATCATGATACGTCTTGTGCAATGAGTGTTGACTCATGCTAATTCAAGTGCAATGATGGTTTACTCATGCTTCATGTGCAATGGGAATTTACTCATGCTCCATGTGCAATGAGCCTTGGCTCATGCTAATTCCATGTTAAGTGTTGTTGCCACATTTCCATGTTATGATTATCATGCTTTATCATGCCTTTATGTTCATTTTTTTCTTGTGATCTATTAATATTCCTATTGTCTAACATGTATTTTACTCCTCATGTATTCCATTTTTATTCCCTTATTGGGCTTTATAGCTCACCCCTTTTCTTATGCATGTCCTCAGGTTATCCCATGCAATGCTATGTACGAGGGAATGTAGTGGTCTTGTAAAGGAAGTTTTCAATAAAGATGTTGTATTTCATGTTTTAAGTTGTTATGTAATAATCCTAAGCCCCAAAGACACTAGACCTCTTGATATTCCATGTTGTATCAATTGAATAGTTTACGTAATAAATCATGTTTAAGTTTGTAATAAAATCAGGGTTGTCATAGTTGGTATCAGAGGATATGTTTTGTTATTTTTGGGATTAGGATTATAAAACACTAGTAAATCCTTAGACACAAGACTAAGTATAATAAAAACATACCTAAGTTTTGGTAAGTACTGAGTAATTGGTTTATCAAACAAATACATCCCTGTCTGGATATGAGCAGGTAGAGGCGGCTCTGGGACAAATGTATCCTAGGGGTAAAACCCAAAAACACCACTTTGATCTAGACTTGAATGGTAACTGGTGCACGAAAATGGGCCTTGCTGCACTCTTGGTTATGACACTCCCAGGGGATATGTTTTGATAAATTCACGAGCTCAGTGTGAACCCTTATTAAGGGAATTAAAAAAAATGCCCCTAAGATTATATGTTAGAAAGTAGATCATGAAAAGCCTAGGTTGAAGCCTATAGACTCATGAGTTATGGAAATAAAAGTTTATTTTTAAGTCATCAGCTTTTGTCTTTGGATTACCCTTTATGTGTTACCCCCTAACTTTCCTTTTATTCCATCCAATGGATGGTAATAGGAGGACTCGAGCTAACAACCGGTGTGAAGATCAGTGTAATGACTGTACTAATGAGATTCTCAATCCAATAGGAGCGGGAATTGTGAACTTTGTCACACTTCTCTCTCAGCTAAATCAAGCTTTGAATAGAAACACAGGTCAATAAGAATGTCCAAAACCCCCTAAGAAGAAACAAGTTGCTATCGAGAGCTTCATGAGACAAAGGCCTCCTACTTTTAGTGGATCATCCAATCCCACGATCGTTGAACAATGGATCAGCTCCATTAAAAAGATATTCTCCATCCTTCAATGTTTTGAACAAGAGAAGGTTCTCCTGGGGGCTTATCGTATGGAGGGTGAAGCTGATCAATGGTGGACGTTGATCAAAAATACGAAGCCTGAGGAGGAGATCAAGGCGTTGGAATGAAAGGATTTTCGGAATATTTTTTTTAATAAATATTTTTCGTGCACCCTCTGGCTTAAGATGGAAAGGGGCTTAATTTCACTCAAGAAAAAAGAAGAAGAATTATTGGAGCGTACAAGGAAAACTTCACAAGGCTTGCATGATACGCTTCTGTCTTTGTCATTACCCCTGAATGCAAGGTTGACCACTTCTTTGGTGGGCTGAATCCTAGCCTGCGGAAAGCATTAGAGATCCGTGACTTCAACAGCTATGAGGAAATTGTCCGATGTGCCCTCAAGGTCGAAATGGAGATCGGGGAATCACAGGGGTATCATGGGGACAAGAAGCATAAGGTAGAATTCAATGCTGGCAGTTCGAAGGATAAATCCAATGGTGATAAGAAGATCCAGCACCCAACTTGCCAAAAGTGCAGAAAGAAGCACCCTGGAAATTGCCTCAAGGGGACGAGGAAATGCTTTAGGTGTGGAAGAGAAGGGAACCTAGCTGTTAACTATCGGCAAGAAAAACTCACGGATGCGATAGAGGAGAGGAATGCTCCATTCGAACCTCAATGCGTTGTTCATTGCTACAGATGCAAAGAACTGGGGCATCTTACAAATCAGTTCCCTAATCTAAGAGTTTTCGGAGGCAACCAACAACCTCCAAGGCAGCAAGGAAGAGCCTTTGCCATCACTTCTGCCAAAGTGAACCCTGACAATGAAGTGGTGATAGGTACTCAAGTTATTCATTCAAGAATAGCTAATGTACTTTTTGATTCATGTTCTATGCATTCTTTTATATCTCGAATCTTTAGTAGAATAATCCCAGCACCACCACAAACCATGGAAGTAAAGATGTCGGTGAGTATGGAAAATGGGGTAATCATTGCATCCAATGAATATAAGTCCTCCCCTATTATAATATGTGGATTGAATTTCCCAAAGAACCTCATCATACTCCCTCTGGTGGAATATGATGCAATTCTTGGTATGGATTGGCTTTCCTTATATAGAGCCAACATAAATTGTCGGGAGAGGGAAATCACACTCCATATGGAGAATCAACCCCCAATTCTTTAAAAGTGTAAGGAGGAAGATGAATCTTCTTTAACTCCATCATCTCAAGGATGGATATTACTACCCTATGAGCATGTGTATCTGGCTCAGATGATTGAGTCCAAGGAAGAAACCATCCTTGAAGAAATTCCTATTGTGAGGGAATGCGCTGAAGTGTTTCTCGAGGAACTGCCTGGTCTTCCTCCTAGAAGAGATGTTGAATTCTCAATTGAACTTATACCAGGGGAGCTACCAATATCCAAGACTCCATATAGAATGGCTATCGTGGAGCTTGAAGAGTTAAAGAAACAACTACAGGAGAATCTGGATAAAGGGTTTATACGCCCAAGTGCTTCACCATGGGGTGCACCAGTCCTCTTCGTCAAGAAGAAGGATGGGTCAATGCGGCTTTGAATCGATTATCGTGAACATAAAAAAATCACGATAAAGAACAAGTATATGCTGCCATGGATCGATGACTTGTTCAATCAGCTGCGTGGAGAACAATACTTCCCCAAGGTAGATTTTCGGTCGGGATATTATCAAGTAAGGGTGAAGAAGGAAGATGTCCCCAAGACTGCTTTTCATACAAGATACAGGCACTATGAATTCATAGTAATGCCTTTACGACTCACTAATACTCCAGCAATCTTCATGGACTTGACGAATAGAGTCTTTAGTGATTACCTCGAAAAAATTTTGGTAGTCTTTATAGATGATATTCTAATATACTCCAAAACCAAGGAGGATCATGAGGAGAATTTAAGAACTGTACTATAGACTTTGCGCAAGGAAAAGATCAATGCAAAGTATAGCAAGTGTGAGTTATGGTTGAAGGAGGTCTCATTCTTGGTCCATATCATCACAAGCAATGGGATATCTGTGGATCCCTCCAAAACAGATTCAATTGAGGGATGGCTGAGGCCAACATCGGTAATGGATATCTGTAGCTTCTTGGGGTTAGCTGGATATTATCGACGATTTGTGAGAAATTTCTCACGATTGTAAAACCCTCTTACTAAGCTAACTCTAAAGGGAGTAAAGTTTTCTTGGAGTGATGAATGCAACGAAAGCTTCAAGGAGATGAAAAGGAGGCTTATCACTGCTCTCGTGCTCACTTTACCCACAAGTGGGGAAATTTTTGTGGTATTCAGTGATGCTTCAAAGAAGGTCATAGGATGTGTGTTGATGAAGAATGATAAAGTGATTTCCTATGCCTCAAGGCAGTTGAAAATCCATGAGTGAAACTATCCAACGCATGATCTAGAGTTGGCAGTGGTGATCTTTGCCTTGAAAATCTGGAAGCATTATCTATATGGGGAGAAATGTGAGATATATACTGACCACAAGAGTCTTAAATATATATTCACATAGAAATACCTTAATATGTGCCAGAGTAGATGGATAGATCTCATCAAGGATTATGATTGTTCAATACATTACCACCTTGGGAAAGCGAACAAGGTGGCAGATTCCCTAATTAGAAAGGACCCAGTGATTCTATAAATGATGAGAATTGAGAAGGATCCAATCTTCTTAGAAATGATGAAGATAGACATGGGAATCATAAAAAAGGGAACATCATCAATACTTTCACAAATTATTTCTCAACTTTCTATTTTGGAAAGGTTAAAGGATGCTCAAAAGGATGATGTGGGAATTCAAGAAAAAGTGGAAGCTATCGAAAAAGGGAAATCCTTGGAGTTTAATTTTAATGAAGAAGGAATTGTGTGATTTGGGAAAATACTATGTGTTCCATCAAGTTCGGGGTAGAAGAAGGATCTTTTAGATTATGCACGTAGTTCAAATTTATCTATCCACCTAGGGAGCACAAAGATGTATCGAGATCTCCGAGAAAACTTTTGGTGGGATAATATGAAGAAAGAGATTACTGAATATACATCAAAGTGCCTGGTGTGCCAGCAAGTGAAGGTAGAGAGGCAGAAGTCTAAGGGGATGATGCAATCATTGCCCAAACTAGAATGGAAATGGTAGAACATCACCATGGACTTCGTCACCAGACTTCCAAGGACATCCAAAGGCAGCAATGCAATCTGGGTTGTTGTGGATCATCTTACAAAGACTGCACACTTCATTGCTATTCGGGAATATTTCTCATTGGATCAACTGGCACGGATATATATCAGGGAAGTGGTAAGGCTGCATGGAGTACCACTATCTAGTGTGTCTGACCGAGATCCAAGACTCACCTCTATGTTTTGGAAGAGTCTTCAACATGATCTGAATACTGAACTGAACTTTAGTAAAACCTATCATCCTCAAACTGATAGCCAATCTGAGCGGACAATCAAAACACTTGAGGACATGTTGAGAGTGTGCTCAATGGACTTTAAAGGAGGATGGGATAAACATCTTCCTCTGGTTGAGTTCTCTTATAATAACAGTTTCCCCTTGAGTATCCAAATGGCACCTTATGAAGCCCTGTATGGGAAAAGCTGCAGAACACCGGCATGTTGGGATGAGGTAGGTGGATGTAAGCTGCTTGGACCAGAAATGGTTGAGGAAATGGTGGAGAAGGTGAAAACCATTTAGCAGCATATCAAGGTAGCCCAGAGTTGACAGAAGAGTTATGCAGATAATCGTCGATTAGACCTTGAGTTTAAAGTTGGAGACATGGTTTTTCAACGCATATCTCTGTGGAAGAAGGTCATGAGGTTTGGAAACAAAGGGAAGTTAATTCCAAGGTACATCGTCCACTTCGATATTCTTGATCGTGTAGGGGTTGTGGCCTATTGACTAGCACTCCCACCTACCATGACCAAAGTACATGATGTCTTTCATGTATCCCTCTTAAGGAAGTACATACCAGACCCTTCACATGTACTCCCTTATGAGGTGGTACAGTTGGAGGATGATCTTTCTTATGAGGAGCAACCAGTGAATATCTTAGATCATAGAGAAAAAGTTCTATTAAATAAGACAATACCCCTCGTCAAGGTGTTGTGAAGAAACCACAAGTTTGAAGAAGTGACTTTGGAATCAGAGGAAATGATGAATCTGAGTTACCCACATCTATTTTTGTGTGGGAAAAGGAAATTTCGAGGGCGAAATTTCTTAAGGGGGGAATATTTTAATGACCCAAAGATTCATTAATGGAAATCCCTCTTGATCGAATTAAATGTCTCTTTATTTAAATGTTTATATAAAATGTCAACTTCTTTGGTTTTATGTTAAGAATTGTGACCGTTGCTTTTATAGTCGTTGAACAGTGATCACGTGATTAGTATAAATATAGGGCTTTAACAAACCCAATTTACTCAGACAAAGGAAGCGATGGCCTCATCCGGTAGAATTTCTCCATATGAAGCCCATTTGTCGGAGCTCAGAAAAGAGGTGGAATCTTTGGGCTTCGCTCTTGAACAAGACACAACTGAGCTTCATCATTTCAAGCTCGAATGAGACCATCTATGGGAAAAGTTGAAGTTGATAGAGATTACCACTCGAGCGATGTTATCCGAGCCACCCCAAGAGTCTGTCACCATCGCACACCATACCCTTAGGTCTTATGCGGCTGTTTTAAGGGGTTATGTAACAATTCACTCATACTATGTTCATGTAAAAAAAAATTATATAATAATGAATATATTTTCTTGTCATTTTTGGTACATTGTAAATAGTTTTTAAAATGCAAATAGTGTTTTTAGTTATTATTTAATTAAGAATTCTGCTTTATTAAATTAAGGGATTTTTGAATTAAGTAATATTTTAATAAAATATTATTATTATTATTAAATTAATTTTATTATATATAAATGATCATATAATTTTATGAATTCAATTGTAATTTTTATTAAGGTTTGAAAGCCATTTTTGTCAAAACCTGTGAATTTTCGATAAATGTCGGTTTTTATTTTAAAAGTGAAAATTAATATATTTAAAAAATTCTTTAGATAAAATAAATGTTATCTCTGTATTCTGGAAGTCGAAATTATCCAACGGTGAATTTTTCATAATTTTCTGAGACAGTCAAAATTTTTGGTAAAAATTAAATACCGTTTAAATATATAATGTGTTTTATGAAATCATAATGACCCAATACTGATGTAATAAAATACTATAAGCTTTATTTTCGGACAATATATGATTTTCCATTAAAATAATGTGATTTTGGGTTTGTTTGACTTATTTTACAAAGCATTAATGGACCCCTCAAGACTTTTTAAACATCTTTTCTTTTTAAATTATTTTCCATGGGAGTGTTACTCATCTCCACATAAGAAACCCCATTATTTTAAGAAGTTCTGACTTTGGCCTTAAAAAATATTTTTTTCCTCTTCCCTTTTCCAAAAACCATTGGAAAAAACCATGGTATGGTTTGTCGTTAGGATTAATTTAATATAATGGGTCCCAAACCTAAATAATAAAGAATTCCCTCACCTTTCCTATATAAACCCACCCAAGCTCCCACTTCCTCCGCACTAAAAGCCTTTGGAGTTCATCCAACCTCTGACTTACTCTCTCTAGAATCCTCCCAAGGTGCCCCAAGCATCAAAGAATCCTCTCTCAAGCCTCTCTCAAGCCTTTGGAAGCACACTTCCAAGTAAGGGTTTTTTCTTCCTTTCTCATTTTTGTCCAATTTTCATTAAGTTGTTTTGCCCATTTAATTTCAATTATTAATGTTGGGTTATGGTTTCTCACCTCCATCATACTTCCCTATTTATGTTTTGAATGATGGGAGACCCCTTTCTCTCTCATTAAATGCCTCCCATGTACACCCGTTACTATGCCAAAATTCCGAAACGAACTTCTCTCTCCTCATTTACATTCAAGAAATACTTTTGTATCATGAATCTAAATTCCATTAAAATTGTTGGGACATGTATCTATATGACCTCCTTACTGTCCATTACATGTAAGTATGATGAGGAACCCCTTTCTCTCTCATCAACCATTTTTATTAATTCTTATGTCACCTTGTTACGTTGCCGAAATCGCACCGATTTTCTAAGCCAATGCCATTGTGTAGTGAATACCATGCCCATTTCTCCATCATGGGTATTCACATTTATGGACATTTACTTATTGATTATAAAGTTTCATGTATGAATTATATATTCCTTTATCGTGGAATAAATGATTATGTTTTATGAATCCATGTTTTATGATCCATGTGGCACACTTATGCATGAAATGAAATGTTTAAGAAGGGTGCGCCCTTATAGCGCTCCAATACATTGGTTAAAGTATAGTATCATGATATGTCATGTGCAATGAGTGTTGAATCATGATAATTAAAGTGCAAGGAGGGTTTACTTGTGCTTCATGTGCAATGATAATTTACCCATGATCCATGTTCAATGAGCCTTGGCTCATGCTAATTCCATGTTAAGTGTTGTTGCCACATTTCCATGTTATGATTATCATGCTTTATCATGCCTTTATATACATGTTTATATTGTGCTCTATTGATATGCCTATTTTCTAACATGTATTGTACTCCTCATGTATTCCATGTTTATTCCCTTACTGGGCTTTATAGATCACCCCTTCTTATGCATGTCCTCAGGTTATCCCATGCAATGCTAAGTACGAGGGAATGTAGTGGTCTTGTAAAGGAAGTTTTCAATAAAGATGTTGTATTTCATGTTTTAAGTTGTTATGTAATGATCTTAAGCCCCAAATACACTATACCTCTTGATTGTCCATGTTGTATAAAGTGAATAGTTTATGTAATAAATCATGTTTAAGTTTGTAATAAAGGCATGGTTGTCATAATAATTCTCAAACTATTCATATTCTTTAGGAAAAATAAAAAACTAAAAACTATAATAATGAGAAAACACCCCTATCCACCACTATAAATATCACCCCTCACCGCCTCTTATTCTCACACCTCTCGAGATTTTATCATTGTTAAAATTCTACTAAAATATATTCCTAATATCCTCCCCCATGTATAGGATATTTTTTTCTCAACAAAATACCAAAATGAATCCTCATAAATAGGTTCTCGAGAAAAAGGATTAAAGATGTAAAATCCTCTTTCTTTTCTTTTATTTTCTTTTCAAGTTATTTTATTTTCTTATTATCTCCTCACCTCCCCTAATAAGAATGGTATGATAACTCCAATACCTTAAATATACTATAATTTTATTATGATAATTGAATAATTCATTATCATTTCTCTTCCCCTATCCTTTTTTACTAAAAGTGAAAACATCATCTGTGATTTGTTAATTTATCACATTCAAGGAAAAAAAGTTTTAAATTTCCATTCCCCACTTCAAGACTAATCATAAAAGAATTTTTATGGTTAAAAAATATTATAATATATGTATTAAAGCCTATTTAATGTTATTGAACTATTATATATACATGATATTAATTTATAAAACTAAACTAGTTTGTGATGATCGAAAAAATTCCAAAATAATCTAAACGGTTATCATTAACATCTTATCAAATTATTCATCCTCACCTTAAATTATCAAATTAATTATATAAAAAATTATTATTATTTATGTTCATTAATAACATATAAATTCAATTATTTAAAACCATTCTCATTTTACATGATTTTCCATACATGTATACAAGTAATCGGTCATCAAAACCAAGGAAACGAATACTCCCAAAGGATGAAATCATATCTTATAACTCATAAAAAGGGTAATAAATTATCTTAATAAAATTATATTAAATAAAATAATTGTATAAATAGTTATTAATTAATTAATTATTGTATTTAATTTGATTATCCAGGATATTAAGGTCATGTACAGAACACTTTCGGACATAAGGTAAGGGATTCTTCCTAAACATCTATTCTTCCATTAGGTTACTCTTTCTCTATCTTTAATCCAATGTAATGATTCTTTATTTATTTGTACTTATTTTAAATTCATTTTATATTTTTTTAACTCATGTATCCATATCAAATCATCCTTATTTTATGGGTAAATTCATGATTTAAAAAGGTTCCCTTCTCAAATCTTCCCGATAAGCAAGCCTAATTAAATGGAATATTCTAATTTATTACCCATTATCATGTGCTGTAGATAATATATTTTAATCTTTAATTATTTTTCTAAAAAAATAATTTCATCATGAAAAAATATCATATTTCATTTCTGGTTATGTGAAACAAATTATTCCTTTTCCGTTTTAAAGACTCTAATATTTTCCCTTAAAACCGCACTAAAGTGGCTAATTTCTAAATTTTCCTAAATACTCTATTAAAATGTTTTCACTTCAGTTGGAAAAAATTTATCATTATATATGAATATTTTCCTTTATTGATTTCCATGTATTTTCTAAATCCATTCTTTCATGGACACTTTTATGATACACCCATTTGTAATTCCTTATGGCAGGATTACGATACCCATTTCTTTCCATGGGTATCCCTTATGTTATGTTTAATTCCTTATGTATAATTATTCATTTGGCACACATGTTCATAAACATTTTATTATGGGTGCACATATATATCACTCCAATTAATTGGGTAATGTTTAGTCTCATGAGATGTCACGTTGGGAAAGGGAGTGAACTTGATTCCTTTATGGGACTTTATCCACCGTGTCTTGGAATCTATCCTTAACTCATGTTTATGTCATGTTATATGTTGTTTCCACATTCCTATTATGTAATAGTTATATTCTATAATGTTATAAATTTTATTATTCCTTATTTTTATTCATGTTACATGTCTTTATGTCATCATGTTATGCCTTTTAAACCATGTGATATGTTTTATTCCTATGTGTATTCCATTACTGGGATTTTTAGCTCATCCATTTTGTTCATGTATTTCCCAGGTTATCCTATACAGATATAAGGGCTAAAATGGATTTAGGAGTTCATTATGAATATTAAATGAAAGATTTTTTTTGGTTCAATGATGTTTAATTTTGTCCCTAATCTTTTATGACACTAGACTTTATGATCATTAGCTTGTAATTTGATGGTTAATTATGCTTAAAATCATGTAATAATATGTGTAAAAGGGTATGGTTTCTATATATACCTTTTAGTTATGTGTATATCCTTCTATAAAATCACCTCATTGCTATTATCAAAAAGTTAATAAAAACTCAAAATATTATTTCTAAATCCATCAACAAAGTGAACATTGTTTGATTAAAACTTCTTCTCGCCAATTTTGGTACTTACTCGACATTTGAAATTTTGAAAACTGACATTTTTTAAAGTTATGGGCCCTCTAACATATTTATCAAAGTATTTAAATATATTTTTATTTTTCTATCATGTGTGATGATAAACTACTATCGGAGATCCATAGTTTTTTCCCTTTAATGCTTTTTAACCAACTTCAATCATTATTATTTACTCAAGATTACTCACCCTCTGGATAAATTTGGGGTTTTCATTATTATATAGATGTTTCAATGGTAATTTGAGACACTTTAAGGTGCTATTACTTATTTAATCACACCTAAACCACATTTCCTCAAGAGTATCAAAATAATTTTTCAATTTCACTCTCTTTAAGATATTGTCTTGGTTTTCCTCATATGTTTTCAGCTTGTCTTCAAATCAAATAATGACCCTTTTTTATTGAGATAAATAAATTTTGTACCAAAATATGTATGTCTCGTGGATATATAATTTTTTGCACCAACATAATATTTTTAACTAAAATAACTATATTAGTTATAAATATTTTTCAATATATACTTAACCTTTTTATTTGGTTATGGAATTCACTATTTTTATTTAACCTTCTCAATCTTGGAAGTTATTTACTTATCTTTGGATTTTCCCATATAATTATCTAGAAACTCCTTTCTCTTCCATACCTCACTGTTTTTGAGATTTTTAGAACATACATGGAATAAAAAAATAGGTTTTTCATCTTTATTTTGTGAAGAAACCACATTATTTCCTTTCAGTTCCGTATTTCCACTAATTAATATACAAATTTGAGTGCCCAAAGTGATGATACACTGATTCTTAAAAAAATTTAAAAAAAATTCTAGATTTAACAAATTTATATATAGATTTATAATATTATATAATCTAATTAATAGAATTTTTTAACTCAAAAAAATAGCAACCATATTTGGACTCTCACTATGACGCCTAGGATCCCTTTTCAGTAGCATAAAAGAGAACTGAGGAGGCCATCACATGCTTGGCACTAACATGGGTGCCCATGTGAATTCCTTTCCCACTTCTCAACATTTTCCATGCGGAGACCCACTATAGCTGGAGGAAAACAATGGGGGTTCCCATCATACAGTAACCATTTTAAAGGTTCCATCCAGGTCTACACATCATGAGAATTCAAACCCATTTTCTAAGAGATACTTAAAAGAGCCAAACGAGCCTTACCACTTTTAATTAAAAATTATTTATAAAAACTATTAAACATTGGAAAAACATTAAATTTTCTAATAAAAGGTTAAAATAATATATTAACATGAAAAACTCACATTGCATATAACGACCCATACTTTAAATACATTGTTAATACTTCAATATTGAAGCACACTTATTACAACATATGACAAAACCACAAAGGACCGTATAGGTATAGTGTCTTTAGAAACTGGGAAACATAAACAACTGGTTCATAAATCTTCTACAGTGTCTCCCATTTATTTCATCATATCTAGGGTCCCTTTTAGCATATTCTACTTAATATCCATCTTCCTGACCTGGGGAAAAAAAACATAAAAGGGTGAGCTCAAATGCTCAGCAAGGGCAAATAAAGGAAATAAAAATCATATCATATCTTTTTGAAAATCAAAACCTGCAAAAGAGATCATAATATCTTAACATGGAATAAATCATAGAAGTGAAAATGAGATCCCCATAATCATAACATAAAACTTGAAACTTTGTGGCATGCACACATAATCATGGAAAATCATTTCTTGTTAGTCATGACTCATTGCCAAGACTATCTTAGTGGACAAAGTCCCTTTTTGAATCGAGTAATCCTCGTTTCAGCCCTGTTTCACTGAACCGAAATAACCTTCCGTTCCAGCCATGTCTATCTCATGAGATATAAAATCTTTACCCAATGCATTGGAGGGAGATATAGGTCCCACCCATCTTATAATGAATCCTTTCTTATGTGTGCCACATAATCATAAAACATACATCATCGCATAACACATGAAACAAAAATGGGATTCTTGAAACATCATAAATCAATTCATATAAGATAAAGGAATTCATAAACATAATTCCATCACAACATAGTCAAACCAATGTAAAAATATGGATAGAAACAGAACCCTTTATTATCTTAGATGGAAAATAATTTTGATAAAACACTTGAATTGAATTCTTGAGGAAAATATCCTTTCTTCTTCAAAAACATTTTTCCTTTCATAACATGTCATACAACTTTAAAATAAAAGAAGTTGATTAAAAATAAACTTGAAAACTTGTAAAGGAAGCTTCTTTGAAGTAATGTTTTAAAAATCCATTCATGCCGTATAAGTTAAAAAAAACATTCTTCGTACTTTTGTCGGAAAAGTCAAAAAGTACCTCGTACGGAAAAACGACAAAAGATTACTTTCATATTCTTTACTAAAAACTCACCTAAGGGTAAAATTGGATTTAAACTATTGCAAGTGGATGGAATCAATATTACATATTGAGGGAACATGGATGTGGATGATAAAATACACCCCAGTAAATACTTACGAATAAACAATCTCGGATAAAAATGAGATTGTGATATTTCCCTTACCTTAGGTCCGATTAGCTTTGTACGTGTCCGAAGCTCCTGTATAATGGTTTAAATAATGTTATTGACTTATTCCAGAATCATACATATTTATATGATATCATATATGGTCATATTATTAGCTTCTTGTTAGTAATATTTCATTGTTACTTGTTACTCGGGTCTTTATAACTTTTTGTTCTTATGCGTGCTTTGTCGAATAAATTCTTATTCTTATCTTTAGGTTATAGATAATTCATTTCCAGAATGGTATTAGTGTATTATATACCATATTCATTCATTCAATTCATTTATATAATCATTATGAAATGAAGATCATGTAGAACGAGTCGCATCACATCGTGGAGACGGTATTCCGTACGTACGCACGAGTGATGATATCATTCCTATGATCGTGGAATTGTATTGGAGTATATATATATATTATTTCAGTATCAATATTAATTCATAATAATCATATTTAGTTACTCATTACACCATTATAACCATCCTTGTAAGGTGATGGTGGAAAATAGATTACACCACGGCGTGGAGACGGTATTCCGTACGTACGCACGCGTGGTGATTTCATTTTTCCGTAGGATGGATAGAAGGTGAATTAGGGTTGTTTCATATTTATAATAACATATCAGTATGTAAGTAATACTGATGTTATTACTTTGTCATGAAACAACTAAATAAGAAGAAGTTGAAGACGAAAGAAATTGAAAAGATCGGTAATGGATATTACCTCTTCTTTGGAAGGCCTCTTTGAATCCTCCACTTAGGGAACTAAGATTGGTCTTTGAAGAAGACCAGGACCTCTAGGATTACTCTAGGGATGTGGGGAGGAGAAAATGGCAGGGGTTGGCCGAGCTTGAGTGCTCAAATTAGTGTGAGGAGGAGGGGGAGGAGGTGTCCTTTTATAGGGGAGAAGAGGGGCACCTTAGGAATAACTAAAAACATTATTTTATATTAAAGGCAAAATAGGTTTATAATGGTTCCAAAGGGTCTTATTTCGAAGCTAAAGTGGGGATGGGTCGAAATCCTCTCATCCAATAGAATTTGGACAAGTTTAGGTTCCTATTTTAACCTTATCATTTAGATTTAACATTAAGTTAAATAATTTAACTTTTACCATGTCTTTTTGTTTTCTTACACTATATGGTTAATACACTTACTATAACATGCCAAACGAACCCCAAATTGTTTATTATTAATATATATATCCTTATATAAGTCATTTGGCCGAACCTTAGATTTTTAGGAATAAAATAACAATTAATAATATAATATTTGATTTAAAAACTATTTTGTGTCAATTTTGACACTATTTGATATATGACTTTTGTGAAAGTCATAACAGAATTAAATGTTCGAACCAAGTTGATTAAATAAACACTAATATGTCATATTAACCTAGAAAATTAGTGTAATTCATAAAAAGTCTCAAATTACATTTATTTTGGTGTTTATAACATCAATTATGTCAATATTTCATTAATAAGATAATTACTGCATCATCGTTGTGTCATAAATAAATTAAATTATTTGATGTCTAAAAATTAAAAATAAAATACCAAAATGTAGGAAATCTTTTTAGCTTTCTAATGAATATTTACAATCGAATTTATCTTATGTATAACCCCATATTAAAAATGATTTACTTATTAAACTTTGATTTTAACTATTTTAACCCTTCTTTAAATAAATTAATAATAAATGTCCTAATCTAATCCAAGTGGGCCTAAATGGTCATATTTTATTCCTAAGTTTGTTTTTGGTCGAATTACACTTGTCCAATAGAATTAGGACATGTGTTAGGGTAATATTAATATCATATTTACCCTTAGTTACCCTATTTACTATTAACCGCGGTAAAAATAGTAAAAAGTTACTATTCACCAAAAAATTATTTTCATCTCATTGAACCACATTTTAGTCCTTGATATTAACCGTGTCTCTCGGATTTTTGAAATTCCATTCACAGAAGCGGTAAAATTAAGTTTTATGCAAAATTCAGTTTTTAACCTACCACTTAGTGGTTTCACTATTCATCAAAAATTGAAAGTTTTCAGAAAAATACCAAAATTTCACCCTAGGCTAATTTCGATATTCTGAGTCCAAAAATGAAGTCCATTTTGAAAAATAAAATTTCAAAAAGTGGTTATTACTATTCATAACGGCTAGTTTTAATAGCATATTGTTGTTTAGTGAAACTCGGTATTGCGTACGACGCAAGCTATCGAGGAAGGTCGCGATTGCGTGTAAAGCAAGTCAAGCAAGTGTTGTGTAGAAAAAGATTCCTTTGATAATTTATAACATAAAAGTCTCGGGTGTTACATTCTACCCCCCTTAAAAAGAATTTCGCCCTCGAAATTCGTCACTTTGTAACAAACAGATGAGGATACTTCTCCCTCATCATTTCCTCAAGCTCCCATGTAGCTTCTTCAAGTTGGTGGTTCCTCCATAAAACTTTCACCAAGCGAGTGGTCTTGTTTCGTAGGACTTTTTCGCTACGATCCAAAATCTCTATTGGCTGTTCTTCATAAGAAAGATCTTGCTCCAGCGGTACAACTTCTGAGCTGAGTACATGTGAAGGATCTGGTATGTACTTTCTCAGGAGAGATACATGGAACACATCGTGAACTTGAGAGAGATTCGGTGGAAGCGCCAATCGGTAAGCTACCTTCCCAACACGATCCAGTATTTCGAAAGGACCGATATATCTAGGGCTCAACTTCCCCTTCTTTCCAAATCTCATCACCCTCTTCCAGGGAGATATTCGTAAGAACACTTTATCACCCACTTCAAACTCTAGGTCTTTTCTTCGGTTGTCGGCATAACTTTTCTGTCGACTCTGAGCTGCTCTTATATGTTGTTGAATAGATCTGATCTTCTCTGCCATTTCATCAACGAGATCAGGTCCTAATAGCTTTCTTTCCCCAACTTCATCCCAGCAAGTTGGAGTCCTGCATTTCTTTCCATAGAGAGCTTCATAAGGAGCCATCTGAATACTGGAGTGAAAGCTATTATTATAAGAAAATTCCACCAAAGGTAGGTGTTGATCCCAACCTCCTTTGAAATCCATAGAGCAAGCTCTCAACATATCTTCTAGGGTTTGAATTGTTCTCTCAGACTGACCGTCTGTCTGAGGATGATAAGCAGTGCTGAAACTCAACTCTGTATCCAGAGTATGCTGAAGACTTCGCCAGAACTTCGAGGTAAATCTCGGATCCCGATCAGATATAATAGAAAGTGGTACTCCATGCAATCTTACCACTTCCTTTACATATATCCTGGCAAGCTGATCTAGAGAGAAATCCTCTCTAATAGGAATGAAGTGTGCAGACTTTGTAAGACGATCAACTATGACCCAGATAGCATTATTGCCTTTGGATGTTTTAGGAAGTCCTGTGACAAAGTCCATAGTGATGTTTTCCCATTTCCATTCGGGTATGGGTAATGGTTGTAACATCCCCTTAGACTTCTGTCTCTCAGCTTTAACTTGTTGACAAACCAAGCATCGAGAGACATATTCAGCAACATCTCTTTTCATGCCATCCCACCAGAAGTACTCTTTCAGGTCCCTATACATCTTCGTGCTTCCAGGATGAATAGAGAATGAAGAACTATGAGCCTCATCCAGCAGCTCCTTCTTTAATTCGGGGATGGGAGGAACACAAACCCGATTCCTGAACTTTATTATCCCATCACAATCAAGGTTGAATTCAGGAACATTTCTCACCTTCTTTTGTAACTCGACATCTTCTTTCTGTGCCTCTTTAATCTTCACTTGTATAGATGGTTGAACATTCATTTGAGAAAGATAAGATTTTTCCCCTTCCATTATAATTCCAAGATCCATCCTTTGTAAATCCATAAATATTGGATCTTTTGTGATCCTCATCATGGATAAACTAGCATGGTCTTGTCGACTTAATGCATCTGCCACCTTGTTTGCTTTCCCAGGGTGGTAATGGATTGAGCAGTCATAATCCTTAATCAGCTCCAACCATCTTCTTTGACGCATATTCAACTCCTTTTGTGTGAAAATATACTTTAAACTTTTATGATCAGTATAGATATCACACCTTTCACCATAAAGGTAATGCCTCCAAATCTTTAATGCAAAGATTACCGCAGCCAACTCCAAATCAAGTGTTGGGTAATTTTGTTCATGGATTTTCAACTGTCGTGAGGCATAAGCTATCACCATATCATTTTGCATAAGAACACACCCCAATCCCTTCTTGGATGCATCACTGTAGATCACAAACCTTTCTCCACTACAAGGCAGTGTGAGCACAGGTGCACTGGATAACCTTCTTTTCAACTCCTTGAAATTCTCTTCACATTCCTCTGTCCAGACAAACTTAACTCCTTTCCGAGTCAACTTGGTGAGTGGATTAGATAATCGTGAAAAATCTTTTACAAAACGTCGATAATATCCAGCCAAACCAAGAAAACTTCGGATCTCAGTTACTGTGGTTGGTCTCGACCATCTTTCGATAACCTCTGTTTTTGCTGGATCCACAGATATCCCCTCTTTTGAGATTATATGACCCAAAAATGCAACTTTTTGAAGCCAAAATTCACACTTGGTAAATTTGGCATAAAGCTTCTCCTTTCTCAGGGTCTTCAATATAATTCTCAAGTGATCTTCATGCTCTTCCTTGCTCTTTGAATAGACAAGAATATCGTCTATAAAGACTACCACAAATTGATCAAGATAGTCTCTAAAGACTCTATTCATTAGATCCATGAAGATAGCAGGGGCATTAGTAAGACCAAATGGCATCACTATAAATTCATAGTGTCCATACCTTGTACGGAAAGCCGTCTTTGGTATATCCTCCCTTTTGACCCTTAATTGATGATACCCTGAACGAAGATCAATCTTGGAAAAGTATTGAGCTCCGCGCAGTTGGTCAAACAAGTCATCAATGCGTGGGAGAGGATATTTGTTCTTGATAGTGATCTTGTTAAGTTCTCGATAATCAATGCAGAGTCTCATTGATCCATCTTTCTTCTTAACAAATAGAACAGGTGCTCCCCAAGGTGACGCACTAGGGCGTATGAATCCCTTATCAAGATTCTCTTGGAGTTGCTTCTTCAATTCCTGCAACTCAATTGGGGCCATTCTATAAGGTGTCTTTGAAATAGGCAAAGTACCCGGTACGAGTTCTATTGAAAACTCAACTTCAAGATTTGGTGGAAGACCGGGCAATTCCTCCGGAAAGACATCATCAAACTCCCGTACAATGGGCATATTCTTAATCGTGAGTTTCTCACCAACCATTTGAGATAAATAACCTTCATTTAGTGGAATCAATACCCATAAGATGGAAGAAATTTCCACTGGAAGGTTATGTTCATCCTTGCATTGATAGACGATCGTAGATTGATCTGGAATATGAAATGTGACTTCCCTTCTTTGGCAATTGATATGAGCTCCATGTAGAGAAAGCCAATCCATGCCAAGAATCACATCAAATTCCACTAAAGGAAGGATCACAAGATTTGCAGGAAGCACTTTCCCACAAACTTTGATCGGAGAAGATTTATAAACTTTTGATGTGACTGATGTGCCATTAGGTGTTGTCACAGCTAACTCAACATCTAATTGTTGAGGTAATACGGTGATACCCTTAGAAAATTCTTCAGAAATAAAAGAGTGGGTGGATCCAGAATCAAATAAAACATTTGCTACTTTAGAGTGGATGGTAAGTGTACCTTTCACCACTTCGTTATCGTACTCCACATCGCTGATAGAAATTGCATGTGACTTTCCTTTGTCTTTAGCCTTAAGAGTTTGTTGACGTCGACCATCATCATCAACCCTTGGATTTGGGCATTGATTGGCATAATGCCCCATCTCCTTGCACTTGAAACATTGAAGTGTAGCAGGTTCATTCTGTGTATCCCTTCCTTTGTTTGCATCATTAGACATCTTCTTCCCATTATCACGGCATTCAAATGCCCGATGACCTTCCTTTCCACATTTAAAACATTTAATTGTCCCTTTAAGACAACTCCCTCCATGTTTCTTTCCACACTTTGAGCATAAGGGAAAGTTCATCTTCTTTTCCGTGTGCTCTTTAGATTTTTCTTTGAATTCCATCTTCCTCTTCTTATCAAACCCATGTGACTGATGGGTTACTCCAATCTCCATCTCGACTTTGAGAGCACATCGAACGATTTCTTCGTAGCTATTGAAGTCCCTTGTGGCTAACGCCCTTCGAAGACTTGGTTTTAAGCCACTAAAGAATCGATCGATCTTACTCTCAGGTTGGATAATAATACCAGAAGCGTACCTTGCAAGTCTTGTAAAATTTGCTTCATAGGTACTAACAGATTCATCATCCCTTTGCTTCAGTTCAAGGAACTCTTTCTCCATCTTTGTTCGGAGAATACGAGGGAAGTACTTATTGAAAAATAAGTTCTTGAACTCGTCCCATTCCATAGACTCAATTTCATCCCTTTGCCTCGTATTCTTAACAAGATTCCACCATTGATCCGCATCTCCTTCCAAACGATACACTGCTAGGATGACTTTATCATGCTCAGAACATTGAAGAACTGAAAATATCTTTTCAGTAGTACTAATCCATTGTTCAGCAACTAATGGATCAGTAGACCCGCTGAAAGATGGTGGACGCTGCCTCATGAAGGATTCAACAGAATGTTGCTCCCTTCTTTGTTCGTTTGGAAATCCTGCATGATTCATAGCTTGAGAAAGTTGTGTGAGCATGGCTACAAGATTTTGCATTCCAGCTCCCATATCGTTTGGTTGCTCAGGGGGACAATCATTGCATTGCCCATCGCATTCCGTATTAACACGGTTCCTTCGGGTTCCAGCCATTGACTAAAACCAAGAAGAATAGTGTGAGAAACACTAATTATAATAGGAAACCACATAATTCAAGAATAAAATTTTCATGCTTATGGTCTTATCCTAGGTTATTCAAGGCCATTTCTAAAACACTAAGATTGTCTTCTATGCTTAGGCTTATCCTTAGGGTTCTTACTAAGGCTTCCACATCCTAGTTTCCAAAGGTTGACTATACCTTTCCTCTGATACCAACTATAACGACCCATACTTTAAATACATTGTTAATACTTCAATATTGAAGCACACTTATTACAACATATGACAAAACCACAAAGGACCGTATAGGTATAGTGTCTTTAGAAACTGGGAAACATAAACAACTGGTTCATAAATCTTCTACAGTGTCTCCCATTTATTTCATCATATCTAGGGTCCCTTTTAGCATATTCTACTTAATATCCATCTTCCTGACCTGGGGAAAAAAACATAAAAGGGTGAGCTCAAATGCTCAGAAAGGGCAAATAAAGGAAATAAAAATCATATCATATCTTTTTGAAAATCAAAACCTGCAAAAGAGATCATAATATCTTAACATGGAATAAATCATAGAAGTGAAAATGAGATCCCCATAATCATAACATAAAACTTGAAACTTTGTGGCATGCACACATAATCATGGAAAATCATTTCTTGTTAGTCATGACTCATTGCCAAGACTATCTTAGTGGACAAAGTCCCTTTCTGAATCGAGTAATCCTCGTTTCAGTCCTGTTTCACTGAACCGAAATAACCTTCCGTTCCAGCCATGTCTATCTCATGAGATATAAAATCTTTACCCAATGCATTGGAGGGAGATATAGGTCCCACCCATCTTATAATGAATCCTTTCTTATGTGTGCCACATAATCATTAAACATACATCATCGCATAACACATGAAACAAAAATGGGATTCTTGAAACATCATAAATCAATTCATATAAGATAAAGGAATTCATAAACATAATTCCATCACAACATAGTCAAACCAATGTAAAAATATGGATAGAAACATAACCCTTTATTATCTTAGATGGAAAATAATTTTGATAAAACACTTGAATTGAATTCTTGAGGAAAATATCCTTTCTTCTTCAAAAACATTTTTCCTTTCATAACATGTCATACAACTTTAAAATAAAAGAAGTTGATTAAAAATAAACTTGAAAACTTGTAAAGGAAGCTTCTTTGAAGTAATGTTTTAAAAATCCATTCATGCCGTATAAGTTAAAAAAAACATTCTTCGTACTTTTGTCGGAAAAGTCAAAAAGTACCTCGTACGGAAAAACGACAAAAGATTCCTTTCATATTCTTTACTAAAAACTCACCTAAGGGTAAAATTGGATTTAAACTATTGCAAGTGGATGGAATCAATATTACATATTGAGGGAACATGGATGTGGATGATAAAATACACCCCAGTAAATACTTACGAATAAACAATCTCGGATAAAAATGAGATTGTGATATTTCCCTTACCTTAGGTCCGATTAGCTTTGTACGTGTCCGAAGCTCCTGTATAATGGTTTAAATAATGTTATTGACTTATTCCATAATCATACATATTTATATGATATCATATATGGTCATATTATTAGCTTCTTGTTAGTAATATTTCATTGTTACTTGTTACTCGGGTCTTTATAACTTTTTGTTCTTATGCGTGCTTTGTCGAATAAATTCTTATTCTTATCTTTAGGTTATAGATAATTCATTTCCAGAATGGTATTAGTGTATTATATACCATATTCATTCATTCAATTCATTTATATAATCATTATGAAATGAAGATCATGTAGAACGAGTCGCATCACATCGTGGAGACGGTATTCCGTACGTACGCACGAGTGATGATATCATTCCTATGATCGTGGAATTGTATTGGAGTATATATATATTATTTCAGTATCAATATTAATTCATAATAATCATATTTAGTTACTCATTACACCATTATAACCATCCTTGTAAGGTGATGGTGGAAAATAGATTACACCACGGCGTGGAGACGGTATTCCGTACGTACGCACGCGTGGTGATTTCATTTTTCCGTAGGATGGATAGAAGGTGAATTAGGGTTGTTTCATATTTATAATAACATATCAGTATGTAAGTAATACTGATGTTATTACTTTGTCATGAATCAACTAAAGAAGAAGAAGTTGAAGACGAAAGAAATTGAAAAGATCGGTAATGGATATTACCTCTTCTTTGGAAGGCCTCTTTGAATCCTCCACTTAGGGAACTAAGATTGGTCTTTGAAGAAGACCAGGACCTCTAGGATTACTCTAGGGATGTGTGGAGGAGAAAATGGCAGGGGTTGGCAGAGCTTGAGTGCTCAAATTATTGTGAGGAGGAGGGGGAGGAGGTGTCCTTTTATAGGGGAGAAGAGGGGCACATTAGGAATAACTAAAAACATTATTTTATATTAAAGTCAAAATCGGTTTATAATGGTTCCAAAGGGTCTTATTTCGAAGCTAAAGTGGGGATGGGTCGAAAGCCTCTCATCCAATAGAATTTGGACAAGTTTAGGTTCCTATTTTAACCTTATCATTTAGATTTAACATTAAGTTAAATAATTTAACTTTTACCATGTCTTTTTGTTTTCTTACACTATATGGTTAATACACTTACTATAACATGCCAAACGAACCCCAAATTGTTTATTATTAATATATATATCCTTATCTAAGTCATTTGGCCGAACCTTAGATTTTTAGGAATAAAATAACAATTAATAATATAATATTTGATTTAAAAACTATTTTGTGTCAATTTTGACACTATTTGATATATGACTTTTGTGAAAGTCATAACAGAATTAAATGTTCGAACCAAGTTGATTAAATCAACACTAATATGTCATATTAACCTAGAAAATTAGTGTAATTCATAAAAAGTCTCAAATTACATTTATTTTGGTGTTTATAACATCAATTATGTCAATATTTCATTAATAAGATAATTACTGCATCATCGTTGTGTCATAAATAAATTAAATTATTTGATGTCTAAAAATTACAAATAAAATACCATAATGTAGGAAATCTTTTTAGCTTTCTAATGAATATTTACAATCGAATTTATCTTATGTATAACCCCATATTAAAAATGATTTACTTATTAAACTTTGATTTTAACTATTTTAACCCTTCTTTAAATAAATTAATAATAAATGTCCTAATCTAATCCAAGTGGGCCTAAATGGTCATATTTTATTCCTAAGTTTGTTTTTGGTCGAATTACACTTGTCCAATAGAATTAGGACATGTGTTAGGGTAATATTAATATCATATTTACCCTTAGTTACCCTATTTACTATTAACCGCGGTAAAAATAGTAAAAAGTTACTATTCACCAAAAAATTATTTTCATCTCATTGAACCACATTTTAGTCCTTGATATTAACCGTGTCTCTCGGATTTTTGAAATTCCATTCACAGAAGCGGTAAAATTAAGTTTTATGCAAAATTCAGTTTTTAACCTACCACTTAGTGGTTTCACTATTCATCAAAAATTGAAAGTTTTCAGAAAAATACCAAAATTTCACCCTAGGCTAATTTCGATATTCTGAGTCCAAAAATGAAGTCCATTTTGAAAAATAAAATTTCAAAAAGTGGTTATTACTATTCATAACGGCTAGTTTTAATAGCATATTGTTGTTTAGTGAAACTCGGTATTGCGTACGACGCAAGCTATCGAGGAAGGTCGCGATTGCGTGTAAAGCAAGTCAAGCAAGTGTTGTGTAGAAAAAGATTCCTTTGATAATTTATAACATAAAAGTCTCGGGTGTTACATTGCAAGTTTATGTAAATTATGGGAAACAAATTAAATTTCCATTTATAGGTTCCAAAACTAATTTTCATATCCTATACATACCACATTATAATATAACATATATTTTAAACACTCAATAAATCAATGAATTAAAATTAAAGGCTTGAACATAGGGAACATACCTCAAAACACACTACCTTTAAGGATGACTACTCAAAACCACTTCTCACCTACACACATATACACATTCATGTATATATATATGTACCCTTTTACCTAATCTACATATTCCCCTCACCCTGAGGGAATATGTACAATGAGTTTATATATATATATATATATATATATATTGAGTGTGTGTGTGTGTGTTTTCACCTATGTATATACATGCAAGTCATATTTGAAGAGCCTCAAGATACCCTAAATAATAAAAGGATAGCTAAATATAATAAAATTCATAATTAAAATTATGAAAAATAAGAATAATGTAGGGAACCATACCAAAAATATATGGTATACTATATTCCTACAACTATTTAGGATAGAACTGACCTTAATTGGGACTCAAAACCCTATAAATCAAAAACCAACCAAAGTAAAATACCCAAAATGTGTTTGGGTTCAGGCATGGCGTGTGCACCGCCTAGAAGAAAAGGAGACAAAGAAATAGTGGGAAAGGTAGTAGTATGAGAGGAGGATAACCTTACCAAAGATAATTACACACTGGATTAGGAGGAGAAAAAAGAAACTAGAGGTAGTGGAGAAGGGGAGTTCGTGCATGTGAGGGAGCCCTCCTGGGTGGTTGGTTAGGCAAGAGAGGAAGGGGCAGTGTTGCATAGGTAAGGGGGAAGGATATGGGTATGAAGAAAAAAATAAAAACATAATAATAATAATAATAATAATAATAATCATAATCATAATAATAATCATAATAATAAAAACATTATTTTTATTATTTTAAAAATCTTTCTCTTTTTAAAGACTTGGTACTACGCATGGTTTGGCTGTATGGTTGTTCAAACTGTGTGCCAACCATGCACCCCTCTCTGGGCCTCTCGACAACCCACATGATCAAGGTGCATGGTTAAGAAAACTGTGTTCTAACCATGAAATCAGCTCTTAAAAAACTACAAATGACTCTCATGGGTTTCACGTGGTTTCAACTAACTATGCACCAACTATGCACCTATATTAAAAACCAGAAATTTTAAAATTTAAACTTGGTCTGACCCAAAATTAAAAATTGATTCTAAAAATAATTAAATAAAAAAATAATTCATATTTCAGGTCTAGGGTGTGACAATTCATCCCACCATGATACTTTAAACCCCCAAAAATTCCCAATTATCCAGTTGGTCATGACATTAGATAAAAGAAAACCACTAAAGAAGATGAGGTTCCCAAAACCCTGAGACTAAGAATTAACACTCACCCTTCTTATGAAACTTCAATAACCAAAATATACTAAAGCAGTCATATTTAAATAAAGTAACCTACGTCATAGGATAAATTGAGTAAGACGAAATAACTTGAACCATCTAACAAGGGACCCAACGGGAGAGACTCAAACCTCCAAACACAATCTCAAAATATGGAACACCCCAAACCCTAATATAAAAAATCGCTAGGGAAATACATTGTAGTATTTTTGGGATCTCCATGAGCATCATTAACATGACCCATTATCCAATCCAACCAAAATAATTTGGTCATGGTTGGGCAGGGAAGAATTAAAAGTTACATAGGAAACTGGAGTTCGAAATTCCCAAGAAGAAAATAACATGGACTAGAGAGATAATATCAAAATGACCTCACTGAGGGTGGTCTCCTAACCATTTTAGTACCATATTTAGACACTAGGTACTCAAACTAGAACAAGCTCAAAATTTCTAATAAAAATCAAAAACCCAAAGAAACTAAGCAATGCGAAAAAAACACCAAAATTCCACATCAACAATATTCATAACTTTACAAATGAATTCCCATTTAAACAGAGTTTCCAAAATATCTACAAAATCATTCTCTATACCCAAAATAATGTAAAACACTATGAGATACATCAATTTCAAAAAAATCATTTACAATAAAACTAATCTTCTTATTGATCTTGCGTTAGTTCTAAGTTCATCCAACTAGTATAGGAGGATCTCCAAGGGAGTGGATCTGGATCAATGTCACTTCTTAGAAAAACCTTGGAAACCCATTTTCAAATGAACTAGATGGCCCCAAGTATAACATATTTTTGGTGCTTTGTAGAATGATAAATTCATGTGTCTGGGATTCCCACACTGATAACAAAAATAAAGATTACCCTCATATGAATCTAGTGAGATCGAATACAATAGCCTTTTTATACCACTTCTCAAATATCCAGATGAAACTAAACTGGTTCTTCCTGAATAGATTGCCTCACTACTTTATAATTATTAGGGAATGAAGTCATCGCCTAATGAAATTTTTTTTAGGGTCCCCTTTCAAATAATTGAGCCTTCAAGATATTATCTTCAAAAAGATTTTGGAGATACAACACCATCTCGGCAAAGCTCTTAGAATACTCCAATATTGTTAAATCACCCTGCTTGAGGCATTACAACACTAAACCCTTTCATATCCTCATTTCATCAAATAATTATTGTTGGATGAAAAATTATTTTAATAATTCGTATGTGAAATTCGTCTATGGTTAGGTTTGAATAATTTACTTCCACCAATCCCGGATTGGGCCTTCCAATGTGAAGGTTGAAAACTCAATCTTTAGTGGTTCAGGAGACTTAAGAGAACATAGATCTCCTCAATATTTCTCCGCCATTTCCCAATCTCCCCTGATTCTGGCTACCACATGAAATGTGGAGGGTTATACTCTCAAAACCTCTAGAAGAAATCATAATAATAAGGACCACCAAGATCCATATCAAAAATAAATAAACCAAACCTTTAAAGTAAGACTTGGTCAGATGAAAGACATTTGATGGAAGAACCACCCATAGATTCTTTTCAAAATCCCTTAGAACTTAGTGGGTAAATACTCAAAAAATAAAAAGCATGAGACAAAATAAAAACATATCATAAACCAAAATTACACATATCAATCATAAATCAAGGACCCAAACTCAAAACACCACTTAAACAACCTTTCCAATATAACCAAAACTAAAAATCCCAAAAAGAAAATCCAAAAATCACATAAAAAAGCATCACACAACAACCACTTATCAAAAAATCAAAATTTCCCTTTAAAAACACTTTCTAAAAGAAAAACAAGCATGAAAACATGGGAACTTATCAATTGTATTCTATGAAGACTCACACATATAAATTTCCATTCCATCTTAGGCACCCATCCACAAATACCATCAACCATCCACTTCTACACATAGATCCATAAATGTGATCCTTCATAATGATATCAAAGCTCAAAATAAGAAATTTCCATTCCCAAAACAAAAAAAATCAACCCCAATTCAAATTACCAACAAATTTGAATTCACCCATTATCATCCCAAAACAAATCATTTCCAAAATCCAAAAACATTTTCTAAATCCATTTCTGATTCACTTTTTACAAAACCTTTTAAATATCCCAAAACAATTCCCAAAATGATTTCCATTTTCAAAATAAAAAATGTAATTTTCAAGAACCAAAGGTTTTCTTTATTAAAATCCAATTTTAATAAACAAATTACCATTTTAAAACCCAAGGAAGAAACCCTAAAACCAACTCAAACCACTATCAAGAACAAAAAAAGAAACTAAATACTCAACAAATCAAAATCCCAAAACCTCAAAAGAACCAATGCTACACTTCGATTGGATGAATGGTTTGGGATATTGTGCACCAACCGGGTGTGCACATTGGAGGTCATTAGAGGTAGTTTCATGGTCTATAAATGGTTTTCATAACATGCACAACAAACATTCACCCCTTTGAATTCCTCCAAAATAACAACTCCATGCCTTGGATTTTCTCAAAATAATCCACCAATTCTATAATCCAAACAAAAAACTCCCTTAAAAACCAAAAACTCGAAAACCATTGAGATCCAATCTTTTATTTTGAGGCACAACCATCTCAGACTACCCTAGATATTCAAGCATCCTTCCAAATATGTGGTGATCAAGAACCTACCCATGACTAACCACTAAAAATATAAAAATCCTATCTACAAACTACCATACATACACAAATAATAATGGATAAAGCTTTGATACCATTTTTTAATAAACTAACTTGGGTCAACCCCAAACTGGTCACCTAATCCAGCATGTGACAATTCCTGAGAGGTATTTCTGATCCCCTCGGGCTAGAAACTAGTGTTAAGAATCATATAAAGCATAGTTGGGAATTATTTAGCCTATAAATGATCGAGTAATAAATAAAAAATATTAAAATAAAATATCTAACTGATAGTATAAAATAGATAAAAACTAAACAGTTGAACATACCTCCATGTTAGCTCATAGACCACCTCCAACCAAAGAACCATGCTTGATCTAAGAGGGAACTAGATCTAGGAGACCTGGAACTAAAAAATGATAAACAAATTAGGTGTAAATAATGATATGGTCAGTAGGGATTCCAAAAGAACAACCATTGCATATGCCTTTCCTTTAAAAAGATAACCATTTCATGCTATTTTGAAATATATTTATTTAAAATAGGGTTTTTATCTCCTTAAAAATAAGTAATAGGATAATAATTTAAAAATAACCATTTTCCCATCAATTTTATAAATTTTTTCCAAATAATTAAATATTCTCCAATGAATAGTTTTATAAAAATATATACATCATAACAAAAAATATTTTATTAAAAAAATAGTGGAAAATAGAGTACAGTTAAATAAGTGCTGATATAATAATGTTCAGTGGAAACATAACAGTTAAAATGATTTTATTAAAACATCACAAAATAAGTTGAATATATGTGAAATCGATATCATGGGTATCCCAAGACACCAAGTGAAGAGACCCCAGATGTACTCAGTTCAAAATCTATCTGTTGTAAAATCAATGTTATCCAAAATCAGTAACCCACCTGGATGCTCTCAACTAGACTCCCTAGTGGCATAGACAACATGGCTACTCCAGGGGGATCTATTCATTCAAATTAGGACTAAATAGAAACCATATCTTGACTCCAATAACAATTCCTAGGATCCAATGTCTGCATTATAGAGGAGAGTCAAGGAGGTCACCACATGCTTGATAGTAACATGAGTTCTTGTATTCATGCCTTACTCACTTCCAGACACTATATATGTGGAGACACTCTCTAGTTAGAGGACAACCATAGGGGTTACCATCAGATAATAACTATTTTAAAGGTTCTAACCGGGCATACACATCATTAGAATTCAAAACCATTTTCCAATAAATACTTAAAGCATCCAAATGGGCCTTACCACTTTTAATTAACATCATTCAGAAAACCAATAGAACATTGAAAATACTTTAAATTTTCTAATACAAGGTTGAAATCATATATTAACATGAAAAACTCACATTTCAAGTTTTGGTAAATTATGAAAAATTAATTAAATTACCATTTATAAATGCTGAAACTAATTTTCATAGAATATATGTACAACATAATAATAAAACATATATTTAAAACACTCAATCAATGAATGAATTAAAATTAAAGGCTCGGAAAAAGGTAAACTTCCACAAAACATACATCCATTGAGGATGAAAACACAAAACCACTTCACACCTACATGTATATACACATTCACATATATATATACACTTTGACCCAATGTACATATTCCCCTCTCCATGAGGGAATATGTATATAGAGGATATAGATATATGTGGGATTACCTATGTATATAAATGAAAGTCATCATCAAAGATCCATAAGATACCATAAATAATTAAAGTAAAACTAAATATTGAAAAATACATAATTAAAAAAGTTCCAAAATGAATAACATATGGAACCTTACTCGAAATCGACGGCACACTTGCTTACTACGATTACTGATGCTATAATCTGCCTTAATCGGGGATCACAAACCCTAAAAATAAAAAATTGACTAAAATAAAACCCCAAAAAGGAGTTAGGCTTTGAACATGGAATGCACACTACCTGAATGAAAATGAGGCCAAGAAATGGGGGGGAGGTAAGAAGAGAGTAGGATTACATTACTAGAGATTATTTCACACTAAGTTGGGTAGAGAAATAGAAATTGGAGGGATAAAGAGAGGATAGTTTGTGTGTGAGAGGGATCACTTCCAGACGGTTAATCGAGAAAGTGAGTAAGGTGGGGTAGTGTTGTGTGGGTAAGGGGGGGAGGATAGGGGTAATAAGAAGAAAAATAAAAACAAAATAATCATCATCGTAATAATAATAACATTCATAATAATAAAAATAATAATCATCATCATAATAACATTAATATTGTTTAAACAATTTCATTCTTTATTTTTTAAAAATGTTAAAAACTGCGCATAGTTTGGCTGCACGGTTTGAAAAAACTTATGCTAATTATGTGCCCCTCTCTAGGCCTCTATAAAACCCTCATGGGAAATACATGTGTTTAAGAAAACCATGCGCTAATTATTTGATCGACTCTACTAAAAACTACAGACGACTCACATAGGTTTCACACATTTTCTACTAATTTTTTTCCAAGCATACACCGATACTAAGAACCTAAATTTTTAAAATTTAAACTTGGATGAAGATAAAACTAAAAATCAAGGCTAAAAATAATTAAATAATGTATTCTAATTCTGGAGTGTAACATTAGATATGGGTGAGAGTAACACATTATTCACTCCCCCATTGACTTAAATATTCTTCTTGTCCTGAAAATTATATGCTTCATAAAAAATTTGTAGGTTCAAAACATTATCGGTGATATCAATAATGTCCAAGACAAGTGAAAGAAGATAGGGAACCATCCCCTCATTTGATAAGTTAAATCCTTTTTTTATAGAACATGGGTACACCCTTGTTGCTTATGGTATTCATACTCGACATAGATATTTCACAATCAAAATAAATAACAAAAAATAATCAACTTAAATCTTAAAAAAACTTTGATATGATACCAATTGAATTTACCTGGTAATGAAAACTGAGAAGCATATAGATGGGGCTGAATCAGTGTGCCAAAAAACATCCATAACCAATAATATTACAGACATGATTATACTGGTTAGAGTATGGGAACTCAAATGATCAGGTGATAAATAGAGATGAGAGGTAATGAGACATAGATAAGTACATTAGAATAATATATTTTTATAAGTATTACTTAATATTTTTATCGAGTGTCTATGTCCTTAGTGTTTAGCAGTTGCAATACAACTTCACATGTTCCTATTCTATTATAAATAAATAACTAGGTGATTGGAGTAAGAAGATAGTCCTAGACTTCTAAAAGTATTTTAGTGACCATATAAAGTAATATAAACATAAATGAGAATAAAAAAGGTCTAATGATCTTCATTTTTCTTCCATAAGTTCCCCTAATGAATGGATGATGTGAACACCTTCTTTTTCTCTCAAAAATTACCCAAATAGTCACAAGAATCCTCCAAATATGTTGTGGGAATTTATCTCTTTGTTTAATTACACTCCTCAAAGTAAATCTTTATTAATATTTAAAAGCATCATAAATGAAAACATTTATAATTTCACCACAACATGGTTTTTATAATCAACTCGAGATCTAAAAACCATGGTCAGAAATACTTATCTTTTCCAAATATTAAAGGTCGTTATTCTTTCCCAAGACTTATCTTTGACCAAGATTGTCATGGTGATATATAACCATGACATGTTTTCCCTATAAAAAATAACCATTATCTACCACCTCAAACCATGATAATTGAAAAAAACATTTTTTAAGCACCATGAAATGGTTTCAAAAACCATTATGTTTTCACTCCTCATAGTAGTATAATAACTCCATCCTTAAATCTATAGGAATAGTGAATATATGATCCATGAAAATTTTCTCCATAAAACATGATGTATTGATATGAACCATGATGTGGTTTGACTCCCTATGCCCATATGAAAAACCTATAGAAAACAAAAATCACTAAAACAATCTTTTTTCTCAAGTTCTTCACAAGCCATTTTCCTTGACACCAACCATGATGTGTTTTTTGTACACTATGATGTGGTCAGTTATTCTCTAAAAAATTCTCCATTCCTTTTTCAGCCTATTTATGTCTAATAAATCTTCCATAAATATATGAGCATATTAATAATAAATTAATGATGAACTAATATGTCAAACTCATGAATGTTTATATTAAAAACTAGCCTTTATAAGCTCCTAATTTGCGAGTTATATAAACATCACACCACTGGATATAATAGTGTTTTTGAGAACTCACCAAATCCAATTATAAATATTGACACTATGTTGACTACATATCAATTGAGGAATTCAAAAATATACCTTTATAAATTCACTTTTTTAGGGTTCTTCAATCACCGAGATTTATTCATAAATTTCCTAGGATATCACTCATACCGTCAATACTCTAATAAAAACATTATTATTAATAGATATATAATCAAGTAGGCCCTAAAAAAGAAAGGTCACGTGTATAAAAATAATTTAAAATAACTATTTTTTATCATTAGTTTTTTAAAAATGGTGTTAAAAATATTCTTTACAATGTCTATAAGATAATTAACATCAAAAGGTGGTTTTTGATGTTGGTTATATTAATAACCAATGTCAAAAAACATTTTAAGTCTTTAAAATAATTAGGCCTGATTTGTTCTTATGTTCATTCTCTTGATCCATCTAATGATTCTTACCTCATCCCTAACTCAGTCTCTTCTAGTGACCCTCCCCATCTAATCAAATCATCATCCATAGACTTATATCTCCCTCTCCCATCGTTGACCTCCTCCTTCCACCTTCATCCTTCATCAACTATCATCTCCTTCCCTCTTTTGATGGTTTTCACAATTTTTAAGTCATATCATCTAAATAAACAATAGATTCAGTGGTATTATTATTTTAAGTTTCCTAAACTCAAATATACTTATTAATATTTATTTTTATGTATATTATTTATAAATTTATTTTATATAATTTTTACTGTAATACCTAATCTAAAATTGATGTTTTTTTGGAGTAATTTTCCATTGACAATTTCATTCTTCTTATTTTTAAAATTTTAAAAATTTAAATTTCTATTGTCCCTTTATGAGTAAATTGATATTATTTTTGTTTTATAATTTTATATTTTTTAAAATATTATTATTTATATATGTAATTTTAAATTCATTTATTATTTAGATTTCAAGTAATTTTTTTAATTAAAAATGACATACTTTTTTATTTCTATTTTAATATATATATATATAATAAATTATTAATATTACTAGTAATATTATTTTCATATTTATGAAAAATATACAATGATTACTATCAAATGTTCATGTGTGCATGTTTATATTCTATTATATATTATATATATAACATATAAATATATATATATATATATATTCTTTTATAATTTATATTTAAACTTAAAATTTATATGTTTTCATTTTATTACACTATATATATATATATCAGCATTTAATTAGTTTATTCATCATTTAATAAAAAATATGAATAATAAGTTATTTTTAATATTATTAATAATAATGTTAATGTTAATATTAGTGTTAATATAGTAGTATTAATATTATAAATACTCATGTTAATATTATTAATATTATTATTATTATTATTACACTAGCCCTTGAAGGCCTAAACACCATGACCTGAAGGTCTTATAAATAGGGCTCATAAACCTTAAAAATGAATCCTAATGGGTTAATTATATATGGTTCTACCCTTTGAGTAGGTGATGGCCTTGTCTAATTAGACCTGTTGCTAGTGTGTGTTATTTTGTAAGGTTGTACCCTCAAATAAATATATAGATTATTATTAATATCATACATATTAATATTACTATTTATATTAATCATATTAATGTTACTATTAACATTATTAATATTAATATTGATTGTTAATACCATCCACCTCGTGGGTAAGTGGTACAAGCTGGGGGGTTTTGTCAGATCTTGCGAGAGTTCAAGTCCTAGGGATATTTATTTCCTTGTGTCATTTTTAGTTGTGGAAGATGTGATATACCTAGATTAATATTTATTTTTAATATAATTAATATTAGTTTCTATATAGATATTTATGAACATTTAATGAATTGTTAATTTATAAAATAATTAAAAAACTTGAATCTATATATGTAGTATAAAATATCAAAATTTCGATCATGTATGCTGCTTTTTATTATTATTATTATTATCCTTTTTATTATTGTTGTTTTTATCATTATTATTATTCCTTTTAAAAACTATTATTTTTTATTTTTATTTATAAAAGTTAATTTGAATTTATTAGTTCAGTATAGAGAAATTTATATTCAATAAATAATTTTTTTTATAGGTGATAATGAATTTCATTTAGATTACTATATGATGAACACGTAATGAATATGAGGAAGTGGTTGATGATTTTTTGTAATTTTCCAAATGAAATGTTCAAAATAGTGAATTGTTTTTCTATTTATGTATGAAGTATTTAAATATGAAGATGTGAAGTAGAGGAATAAAAAATCATTGAATTATCAATGGTTTTAATCTAAGATATAGTCCTTGGATCTGGAATAGTGAAATTGGGAAGAATTCAAGATCTAATGATGTTGTATATTTTCAAGATGATAATTATTATCCTATTGATTAAATGATTCATGGTATTAAAGTGGAAATAATATATAAAAAAATATTTATCTTTTATATGATGGTGTTGAAAATAACTATATCTAGGTTGTATGAAATTAATGATTTCATCAATATTGCTAAGATTGGTATAATTGAAAGATATGAATGGATGGAGTGAAAATATTTTTATAGAATTTCTTGAGCTATTAAAACACATAATTCTTGAAAGTAAATATCTCTTATATTCAAATTACAATGAAGAAAATATTATGCTCAATAGGAAAAGGGTATAAGAAGATATATTCCTTCCCCAGTGACTATAAGTTATATAGGAAGGAATGTGAAGGTATGTCAATGTCTCCTAAATGTAAGACATTATGGTATAAGTTGAAATACAAACCACATATTGGTTTATCTATTATTATAAGTACCAATACTCCTACGAAGGAAATTTTTTATCTTCCTATAATTCCTTAGTTGAAGTATTTATTTTAAAAATCAAATTGTGCGAGAAAAAAAATTAAGATGGAATAAAAATTATTGAATATCCAATAGAAAATTATGTTATTCAGTTGATTGTCCACAATGGATGAAAATTGATCAATAATTTCCTATATTCAAAAATAAAGTTAGAAATTTCATAATTAGACTATTTATATATGCAATGAATCCATATCAGAGTATTAATAGAAAACAAAATTCATTAACTATTTTTTCGGTAATTTACAACTTATATCTTAAATTTGGTATGAAGAAAAATTAGATCATGTTGAGTTTAATGATTTCTATAACAAAAAATCATAGAAATTATATTTACGTTTACTTGTCACTATTAATTGATGATTTGAAACTATTATAAGAGTAATATATCAAAGTGTATGATTCTTATAAAAAAGAATAATCTTAATTTCATTTAATGATTATGCTCACTATAAATAAATTACCAGAATATAAATATTTTTATGTATGAAATGTTAAGATGAATAAAGCTTTATCAGTTGTTGGAGAAGGGACTTCATGTTTTAAATTTTAATAATGGATAAAAATAGTTTGCATGGGTTATCAAAGGATTTTATCTATTGATCGCTCTTATCAACGATTAAAAAAATTCATTCAATGACTCATGTGAATTTGATATTGCTCTAAATCCTTTTTCAGCTAATCATTATTTTGATAGGTTTAATAAAATTTATATCACATTTGTAAATAAAAAATGATATGGCGATAATTAAAATATATAGAATAAATGATCAATATTTTTTGATCTTTTATATTAGAGATATCATATTGTCAAACATAACACTCATGTGATACATGATGAGAAGAATATCTATGAAAATTTTATTAGAACATTATTAGATATTAAATAAAAGAATAAGGATGGTTTGAATACAAGATTAGACTTATTTTTAATAGGAATATTTATGGAGTGATCTCCCACTCCTAAAAGAAAAAAGAACATAATTTCCTCCATCTTGTCATTCATTGTCATAGAGGCAGAAATGTGGTTTTTTTAGTGGCTACATGGTATCAAGGTTCCTCCAATTTATTCTTAAAATATAAAAAAATATCACAAAAAGATTTAATGCTAAAAGACACGAAATCTCATTATTTACATGTTATTATGAGAGAACTCCTACCAGTTGCATTAGGAAAAATACTACCCATTTGTGTTAGATTTATTATCATCAAGTGGTTTTATTTTTTTCAATTCCATTTATAAAAGAGTGATGGATATAAATTTTTGAATAATTTGGAGAAAAAAGAATTTAATATTCTATGTCAACTATAAATGTACTTTATACCATATTTTTCTAATATCATGGTACATTTAATGGTTCATTTTTTTATAAATAAATCTTTGTGGTACCATATATTTACTTTGGATATATACTTTTGAAATTTATATGAAGATATGGAATGGTTATATTAATAATCCACATTGACCAAAATCCTCTGTTATTAAGAAGTATATTACCAAGGAGGTTGTATAGTTTTGTATGAACTACTTATCTATATTAGAGAAATTTTATTTTCCTATATATCACTTTAAATGAGTCATATTTGGGGGAAGGGGATTAATGAATTAAAAATAATGTTGCTGAAAGTTAATAAAATAATTTAGCCACATTTATAAATCTCGAATAAAAAATATGTTTCTTAGTCATATATAAAATTGTTTATTAATGTGTTAGGTCAATGTTATATAAATAAAAAAGATATGTGAGTATCGAATGAGAAAAATAAACAAAATTCATAGGTTTTAAGATACTGTGCATTATAGATATGATATATTAGAAACATTGAGATAGTTAGCCATCATGCCATGTTTAAATGTGATAGCATGGTCCAACTATGACATAAATGGATATACATTTTATAACAAAGACCTTGACAATAGAAGCACTATTAAAAATATCTGTGTATTAGTGTTTTCTAAAGTAATACATTTTTTGAATATAAAAGACAAAAACTCAATCTCTGCATCAAGTATATATTATGGGGTTATTGAAGATATATAGGAGGTTTATTATTTAAATTTTCAAGCTCTTGTACTCACTTGTAAATGGTTTTTCAGTAAAAATAATGTTAAACATGATGAAATCAAAATGATACTATTATATCTAAATATATTAAGATACACCGATGGCCCTTTTATCATGTAAACACATGAAAAAAAATTATATATGTTCTTGATTCATAAAATTCTCAGGGGTCTATCATTTTTCAAGAAAAAAAAATAGTATTTTGGTGATGAAAAATTTAATTATGATGATGAATTATATGAGATATCTACTTATATAGAAATATTAATAGAGTATATTGATGACCATGGAATATACATGGTTTGTTTCATACACAAAAATCATGAATAACGAATATGAGAAAACAATCCTTTAGTAATATATTAATATTATAGGTATTATATATTTATTTCATGGTTAATTTTTCAAATTTTCCAAAATTTGAGTTATATTATTTATAATTGTATTGTTTATTTAAGATATATTTTAATATATATGATAATTTGTTTGTTTAGTGCTCAAAAATTTATTATATAAAAATATTGATTTTTTATGATATTTTTATCATTTTAATTATTTCTTAAGTTTGGTTTTTTTATTCTATATCATTTAATGTATCATAAATATTGAAAGCCTTTTTTAGTATTTTAGTTAACTACTATAATTAATATTATAAAATGTGTGTTTAGTTTAGTTTATTTTCTATAATTTTTCAGTTATTATTCAATTTTATATGTCAATACTTAGATTTATATCATATTTGGTTAATTTAATTTATAGAAAAAAATTCATATTAAACATTTGAGTCATCTTGATCTTCTAGTTATTACCCTTTATATACTTCTATTGAGGAGCTTACTTTTTCCCTTGTACAGGAGCCTCAAACTTTTGTAGGGAAATAAAATTCCTCTAGGGTTGGTAAATATAGTAGCATATGTTTGCATAAATTTTCACATTCTCAAATAAAGGAGAACACAATATATATCAATTTTTATGGTAATTGTAATCCTATATGTCCAAATTCAAAGAAATTTATGGGTTTATGGTTTTGAAGGCTTGAGAAAAAAATAATCATTTTGGTTTCTCGCTATAGAAGTGTCAACTAGAAGATATTAGTTCAGCTATGGGAGTCAATTTTTGTAATCTAATTTATAATTATTTTATTTATCATGAAATTTTTTATAAATATAGGTGAATTTTCTTCTACTTACATTTAGATTCCATATGATTTACCTGACACTAAAGAATTCATGAGGAGATTATTATCTTTTTTTAATTCAAAAGAGGTATTTTATGTCAATAATAACTTCATATTTAATTTTTAGTAAAAGAAAAATAAAAATCCATCTCCATTTTATGGTTTTTTAGATGAAGATACATGGAGGATGTTTCTTGAATGTATATAGTTGGAATCATTTTTGGTAAGTTCAATGTCAAATATTTTAGGTTATTTTTTATATAATCACTAAAAATAATCATATTAATTATTTTTTATCGTTAATTAATAGAAAATGAGAAGATATAATTAGGAGATCTATGGGAAGAATGCATATCCTCATAATTTATCACATGGGGGTATCCATTACTCAGAGAAAAAATAATGGTGAATAAGTTTGAAAAAAATGAGAGTTGGGACTTTAGGATCTATAGAGATTCCCCCACACACCCCTAGATCAACATGAAAAATGGAAAAGGGTATAGATGATGGAAAAAGTAAAATATATTACATAAGGATATAGTTGAGAAATACTATAAGAATCAATTTGAGTTATTTTTTAACTCTTTATATTTTTAACACTTATAAATTTTTGAAATATTATTTACAGGTAGCCCTTGAGAATCAGAGCATACAAGGGACCTTCATACCTGAGGGTGGGAATGATATTTTTGTTGCTGAATTAAGAAAGGAATAACACTTAGGTCATGCATGAGGATACGAGGTAGGTTCATCTATTAAAAATGGTTTGTTTGTCCTAGTAATTCTTCATGGGAAGAAGTATATAAGGAAAAATGAACTTTTTACAATCTAAAGTTAGGGAGATTAGTAGGATGGTGGAAGATAGGATTGGATCGCCAGTATATTCAGTATTTACAGACATGCGGAGATGATTGGAAAGAGTGTCAGACATTATATTGTGGATACCATACATCGTTAGTGGATAGAGATATATTATATTATGGTAATATTATAGGATATTATAGATGCATTAACTATAGTATCATTACTTACTAATGAGGTTTCTAGAGCTAGCGGAGTATTATACATTTCTTACTTTAGACATATAGAATTTTATGATAACTTAACACAAAGGTATTCATATATTTTATCATTTACTTGATATTTTTTAAAAATTTATTTTATTATTTTAGAGTGTTTTTGTATGTGGGTGTGTGTTATAGGAGTACCTAAAAGATAAAAACTTGTTACATAGAAAGAAACAATATGTTAAGGCTCCTTAAAATTTATACATTACTTATTTTGTAGAACATTATAAATTATATTTGTATCCATTTATGTTGTTTAATGGTTATGAGATGTCAATGACTTCTAACAATTATGGGATGATTGTATGATAGGGATTTATAAGAAATATATCTTAGAGATTTTAGCTATAGATACATTAGTCTTCATAGTGATTTAAGTCTTTTCTATTTAATTTAATTATCATATTTAATCTAATTATATCAATTTTATATTAATTTTATACCTATGTTTTTTATTAGGTATATTCATACACTTTTTATTAAATACTATTGGATTTGGTGCCCTAGAGCTAACTACTTTGTACTTTTAATTAATTTTATATTCAAATACTTGAATATTAATAAATATTTTATCACATGATGTGTGTTCTTATGCATAACATTAATGTGAGAATTTCTTTAAAGTATATGTCCCATTGAAAGGTCATATAATATCCCAACCATGATGAGAAACGTGATGTGTTATGATGATATTGTTAAATATATGTTCTATATCCTAATGGAATCTATCTAAAAGGACATGTATGATGTTTGGATATCAGGTATTGGGGGTTCATAAGATATTGAGGCTTCTTATCATAAAGTGTTAACTTTTTAATCTCTAAGAGAGATGATTATAAGAATAGACCCTCCTATAGGAATTTCACATGTTATATATGTAATTAGATATTCTTATCCAGGGATATGTGTATCATGTCACGAACCGTCCCCCAGGGCATGTGTTGTGACTACCCCAAGCCCACCTTCCATAGGCCAGGGGTTGGCAACTAGAACTGGGAAGGCATTTTCCTAAAATGGGAAGTCATTTCCTCAAAACCAGTACATGCATAGATAGGTCACACTACATGCAAGTAAAACACAATGGGAGGATAAAGTTACAACCACAATTAATAACCACCACAGAGTGTAAAAGTAAGTACTGAAGTAAAGGGGCCAGAATACAAACCCAAATGAAATGAAAAATACAACAAAAAAGTAAAAATAGCTCTGAAGGTTTTCCGTTAAGGATCCTACCCGAAGGGTTGGTACATCACATCATTACATCTCTCCACATCCACCGTTCACCTCTGTACACCATCAAGTCTTGTCTCATGGAGACTCGTTCAATGTTTCCCATCGTCTGTACAAGACACAACAAGGTGTGTGTGATGCCCATGTAGGAGTGAGTATAAAAATACTCAGTAGGGACCCCAAGACCCTCTAAGGTCTCTCAGAATTCCACAAACCAAAAACCACAAATCATGATCTTAATCACAAGGCACAAAGAAAAAGACAACTCACATAAAGTATATTCTAGGTTAGTAACAGTAGCATCATCAGTAACATCATTGAAAACCTCAACTGCTGTATAAGTCCTCCTATATCGAGTACAGTGGGTCTGCCAAGTCACATAGATGTGCTTCCCACTAACCTTTAACTGCTTAGGTACTCCTACCCATCACGTACAGTGGGTTTGTCGGGTCACATAGAGTTGCTCCCCACTGTGTCCTGCTAAGGTACTCCTCCTGTTGAGTATCATGGGTCTATCGGGTCACCCAGAGCTGTTCCCCACCATGGGCCAGCAAAGTCACACAGAGGTTCTTCCCTCTAGGTCGTCGAGTCCCACAGAGTTGAAAGTCAGCAGTCTTCAGGTCTCAGCTAGTCGTAGGGTTCCATACGTAGCGCTCTTGGGAGAACCTCTCCTCAAACCATCGATTGTATTTCAACAGGAACAAAGTCCCTCAAAAAATTAACTTGATGGTCCATCATGTCATGAGGGTTCCATCGTAACATACGTCGTGTCAATCAGACACTCGGTCTATAAGTTATAGGCATTTTAGTACCGAGGGCCCAGTTGGATTCTGGTATGATCCAACCCATCCAAACTCCAACTTTCTCCAAGTCTCTCATGGAGTATCTCAAAAGGATAGCCTCATCCTAAGGGTTCTGGTACCACAGATGGTTTGTCAAATGGATATCCGATTTAGGATATACATTTGTTTAAGCATAACTAGGAAAAAAAGGTCTAGGTACGTCCGACATGGTCGGACCAACCCGACCCATCCTGAAGGGGGCTAGGCTCGGCCAGGTATGGCTGGGACTGGTCTGGCCTACTAGGTCATGGGCTCAGCCCACAGGACCACGGGTCCAGCCTGGCCCACCCAACTGGGAGTGGCCCATTGGGCCGCGAAACCACTCAACCAACTGGCCGAGCATGGGAGGTCAGATCCCCTCATGAACGATCGAGTCTTTCGGGTCTTCCAAGTAGCGACACTGAATGGTGATGCACCACCTGGATGGTCTCTTTGGAATGGTCACCTGCGAAACCCATAGACCACGGGTCTACCCTCCGTCGCAGCTCGAAGCTGTTACCTTCCTCCGCGGCACGCCGCTGCAGCACACCACCCCTTTGTCTATCATGGCAAATTTGGGAACCACCATATTTTCGGGGTCAGCGGTAGCCGGCCGCCGCCTCCTCCGGTTTCCGGCACCTCCACGCAGACGATGCTTCCACGGGCCACTAGCGAATCTCTGATGTTCTGATTCCTTTCCTGGATGTGCCTACGGCCTCTTGGGGCGGTTCCTACACCGTGCGACTTGAAGTTTCACCTTTCCACCATATTTCTCAGTCTCCCATGAAGAACACCACCAACCTAAGATCGACAGAGGGTCTGGGCCTTTTTCGTCTCAACACTCACCCTCCATGTTAGCGTTATAACATGGGAAGTATTATTTAATCATAAAAACTTCCAAAAAAACACCACATTTATCCTTCCATATTAAATAATAAAACGCGGATCAACCCATTGGATGGTTGATCTATGTTTTTCATAAAATTCAAGAATGGATAAAAGGGAAGAATTAATCACATAACCCACTACCTCGAGTTAATTGGAAGTCACTGCAGATGAGGAAGGAGTTTCCACATTTGAGGGTGTTTCGTACAAAGGAGAAGGTTCACGTCCTTTGGTGCTCATCGTTTCCCATCATCGAATCCTCAAACGGTCATTGAATCTCTATTCTATGTTGGTGGAATAAGTCATTGGAACTTCGTCAGAGGTTCCTCTCTTTTGTCTAAAAACTCATGCCCAAGATTTGTTTAAATAGAAGAAAAGAGTAGATCAACCCACCGCACAATTACTGAGGTTCATTAATGAATTTTATTAATGAACCTATTAATTCTCCCAATAGTGCGGTTACACAACCAAGTGTAACCGACCATTAAATAGACTGAAAACCTAGCGGTCTCTCCACTGCCACTCAACAGTTACAAAGAAATAAATAAAATAACTCGTTGACTTATTTTATTATTATTTTTTGTAAAGTCAAAAAATTAACTTTTTTCTGTCCACTGTTGGTCAAAGTTAAGCTTCTCCTAAGAGAATCCATGCGCTGCGAATTCAACGGTGCCCTCGTATTTTTAATCTGAGCACCAGTTCAAAATATAGAAATCGTCATCCGCACATTTATTGAAGGAACCTTAAAAAAAATCAAAAATTATTAACAGTCACCTTCGACCCGCGCCAGTTGAGGTTAGGATTTGCCTAAGGGAAACACACCCTCATGATCTCAACAGTACTCTAGAATTTCTAATATGAGTTACCGTTTAGGAGTTAAAGAGGTTAACAATAAAATAATTGTTACATAGTTATTTTATTTATGTCCAAAAACTAACTTCCATTGTTGGACTGCGCTGGCCAAGGTTAGGATCTACCTAAAGAAATAATACCCTTATAAGATTAGCAGTGGTCTCATATTTTTAATCCCAGTCACCGTTCGTGAGTTATAAGTATTTGAAAAATAAAATAATTTAATTTAATTATTTTATTTATAGTTATGCCATTTTTTGGGTTTTTTCACTGGAGGTCGGTGCTGACTAAACATAAGTCATTCCTAGGGTAAACCCACCATCCTGAACACAATATTTCCCTCATGTTTCTATTTTGGGCACATGTTTAAGAGTTATTCTACTTTTTTAGGAAAACTATTCATGTGCGCTTTTTAAATCATAACATTTTTTTTGACGGATCATTCTAGGCACTCCGGACCTCAGAATCGTGTGCTGTCAAATTTTTCAGTCTCAAAATAATTATATATAATTATAAAAAATTGTCTGGAAATTCTAGGAAATCAGAATTCCCCCCCCCAGGTATTTACGTCTCCGAAAGCCAAATCATAAAAAAATCAAACAAATGAGGGTACTGAGTATGAATCTGAGCCTCCTACTCCCATGTTCTCTCCTAGAGGTTCTCATGATTCCATAGAACTCACACCAGAGGGATCAACCATCCACGAAGTACTCACTCTTGTCGATCCTCTATCTTCACTAGGAACTCTGTAAAATCCAATCCAACGTCAATATATATCTCACCCCAGTTGATAATGTGTGATGGATCATGCATGTACCTCCTCATTTGAGACTTATGAAAAACATTATGCACCCAGTGCATCTGGGGGGAGAGCTAGATGGTATTCCACCTCGCCTACTCTTCTGAAGATCTAGAAAGTTTTGATGAACCTCAGAGATAGCTTGCCACCCCATCCAAATCTCTACAATCCTCATCGGGGTGAGACCCATAGGAAAACATGATCTCCCTCCTCGAACTCCAAGGGTGTTTATCTCCTATCGGCATAAAACTTCTGTCTAATATGTGTAGTATCTATCCTCTTCTGAATGATCTAAACCTTCTCAGTGGTTGCCCATACCAACTTTGGACCCATCAGTGCTGACTTCCCTAGGTTTGTCCAGCATAGAGATGATCTGCATGGTTTCCCATATAGGGCCTCAAATGGATCCATGCCTATAGTGGAGTGATAAATATTGTTTTATGAGAACTCCACCAGTGGAAGGTGGTCCTCCCAACTTCATCCAAAATCTAGGATGCAAGAAAGAATCATGTACTCAAGTGTCTGTACGGTCTGGTCCGTCTGACAATCTGTCTGAGGATGAAAGGCAATGCTGAAGTGCAGCTGAGTCCCGAACTCCTCCAACAATCCCTTCCATAACCGGGAGGTAAAATGAGTGTCATGATCTGAGACGATTTTCGATGGAACCCCATGATGCCATATAATCTCGGGTATGTAGATGTGTCCCAATCCCTCTACTGATCCCTCCTCTCAGATGGGTAGGAAGTGGTTCATCTTCCTGAGTCATCCAATGATCACCCATATGGAATTGTGGCCCCTGGACATACGTGGTAACCCTCTCACAAATTCCATGGAGATACCATCCCACTTCCATTCAAGCACCTCAAGTGGATGTACTAAGCTAGCTGGAACCTAATGCTTGGCCTTCACTTGCTGACAATTGAGTCATCATGAAATGAACTTTGCCAGTTCTTTCTTTATCCCTGGCCACCAGTACTAACTCCGGAGATCCTAGTACATCTTCTCCACACCCGGATGTACCTCCAAATGGGATGTGTGGAACTCCATAAACACCTCCTATTATAGCATCACTGGTACCATGGTGCATCCTTTGAAGTGGAAAACGTGCTCCCCACCTTCAGAAAATCCTTAAGGAGCCTGTCCTGAGGATATTTGAGCATGTCGGGCCTCGCAGTCCACATCCCCAAGCTATGCCTCCCGAACTCACTGAAGGAGTGGGGTAGTAACCATCATATAATATAGATAAGTTGCTCCAACATTATCCATAAAGGATATCTGCAACACGGCTAGTTGCTCTGTCACCTCACTCAGCAACTATAGACTAAACCTCCTACTGAGCGTGTCTACCACCACTTCCCCCTTCCCAAGAGTATATACTATCTTGAAGTCATATTCCTAGTATAACTTCAACCGTTGTTGTTGTCTCAACTTTTAAAAATCCTACGGGAACATTTCCATCCACGCGAAAAGGCTACCCCTTTTAACTGATCGGTGTTCCATCGACCCTTTGGTAGTGGGTACTCATTCTCCACGGACACTTGTTTAAAGTTATGGTAATCCGCAAATAACCTCAAACACTGGGTCTTACTAAGATCTTCCTCTACAAGTCTCCCAACTATACTCTTAGCTCCCATTACTCTGTGGGAGCCATCTGATATGCAGTTGTAGATATAGGTGTTTTCCCTAGGTAAAAGCCAATGCAAAATTCCCTCCCCCTATGGGGAGGTAATACTGGAAACATCTTTATAAAGGATGTTCATGTATTCTGACACTACAGTTGGGAACTCAAAACTCAAAACTCATGCTGCCACGAGGGTAAGGTTGGTCGACTAAAGAGTGATCAGTTGCGCCCTCCTATGCATGAGTTTATCCCATTCTGCCTGGGTTTCCTTTTTCGCTGACTAAGGAAAACCTCATTCCAACACTGTAGATATACTACATCCTTTTGCCTAAAACATTCAATCTGAGCATGAACTATGGATGACCAGTCCATACCCAAACTAATATTGTAATTCCTCAATGCTTCCATCAAGAGGTTCCAACCGAAACTCTCGCCTCAAGGGTCAAATCACATTGTCATCATAAATGTGATTATCGAGTCTCCTTTCATAGGTATCTTCAGATGTAAGGTTCAAGTCAACAGTTTAACCAGAAACTCTAGGTCTTGAACAAGATTCATGGTAAGAAAGAATGATTAGTACCTATGTCTATTAATTTTGGCAGATATTAGTAGGCACAGACCATACCTCGAATCATTCATGGATCCCTTGGGTCACACTCCTTGATTGCATGCAGCTACTCCCTTCCCATGTCGTCCAGCTCCCTAAGCCTAGTGAGGATCACATTGGGTGGTGGTTATAACATGTAGAAATGTACACCACATCCTGATTCTCTCTTAGCTCCCCTTCCATGTCTGTTGCAATGAAGATTCATTTGTCCATATCACTTCCTCTTCCCAAAACATTTGACACACCCAAGTATCTGAGACTAGAGTCAATTTCCTGCTTTCCTAATGCTAACCTTCACTGGTTGTATCTTCTCAGCCAATGAAAATTTAACCACAAAGGTTCCCTATAGAACCCTAACATAAGTAGGAATACACGTAGGAATAGTGTTGGCTCGGATGTCCCTAAACACATCTGACATGGAGGTCCAAGCCCTGAAGCACTATTCGTATCGTATTCATCGAGTACCTGGAATGGTCTGTACGCCTCAATGAATACTTAGCTACCGACATGCCGACCTACCAAAGTTGTAGAATCTCTTGGGAACACATACCCCTTAGAATTTTATGGAAAGAGACCCCTTCTCTTAGGAAGGTTCTCAAGTTCTATCCACATAAAAGTCACCTCATTGTAAGATCAGGGTAATCTAAACCCTATCATCGCCCTGCTGAGCCACATAGAAGGCTCACTACCCGGACCTCAATAATATTGAATGGTTCCCTAGATAGATGGAAACTTGGTCACAACCACAAGACAGTCCTTAGCCGCCTTGGAGTCAGGCTCGCCTCAGAACCTGAGGGCTATCTATTACTGAAACTCATTTAATGCACTAAGCCTACATGTTTACTCTACCAGTAGAGCTGGTAGTTTCTAATGATCAATGATTATTGGTATTACTGGGACACCACCTGAAGGTACCATCTCCGGAAACGGTCCCTATACTGAAGCATCATCACTCTGCGGATCATCCTCATGGTCACACACTATAATCTTAGCTGGCTATCTGTGTAGAGGCATATGGATAGAGAATCAAGATGAACCATGGTCAAAAGGACATACCTATTAACCTGACTCAAAAGATATCAATAGAAAAAAATTCCAAAACACATGCAACTAGTTTTTTTGTTTACTAAGTCCGAAAACATAATTCAGTGTCCTGGTGTATGGTTACGTTGGCCGCATCACCAACACTGGACCCACCGAATTGAAACTCGTTCTCAAGATACTTAACACTATTGCTCCATTGAAAACATAGACTCTTAGTTATTCTGGTAGAACCGAACCCTTTGATACCACTTTGTCATGATCCTTCCTCCGGGGCACGTGCCGTGACTACCCCAAGCCTGCCTTTCATTGGATAGGGGTTAGAGACTAGCACCCGAAATGTATTTCCCTAAAATGGGAAGGCATTGCCTCAAAACCTGTACACACACAAATAGGGAACACTGCACATAAGTAAAACACAATGGAAGGAGAAAGGTAAAATCACAACTAATAACCACCATAGAGTGTAAAATTAAGTACTGAAGTAAAGGGTCCAGAATACAAACCCAACTGAAATGGAAAATACAAAAAAATAAGAAAAATAGCTCATGAGGTCATCCACCAAAAATCTTACCTAAAGGGTAGGTATATCTCATCATTGTGGCTCTCCACGTCCATCGGTCACCTCTGTACACTATCAAGTCATGTTTCCTAGATACTTAGTTAAAGCTTCTCGTTGTCTACACAATACACTATAAGGTGCAGGTGATGCCCGTGTAGGGGTGAGTATAACAATACCCAGTAGGGACCCCAAAACCCCCGAAGGTCTCTCAGAATTCCAGAAATGAAAAACCACAAAGCGTGATCTCAATCATAAGGCACAAAGAAAAATACAACTCACACTGGGTATATTCTAGGGTAGTAATAGTATCATCATCATTCACATCATTGAACTCCTCAGCTGCTGAAGAAATCATTTTGTATTGAGTACAGTGGGTATTCCAAGTCACACAGAGGAGCTTCCCACTAACCTTAAATTGCTTAGGTACTCCTCACCATCGCATATCGTGGGTCTGTCGGATCAGGCAGAGTCATTCCCCACTTTGTCTTGCAAAGTCACACAGAGGTTCTTCCCACTCGGTTGTCGAGTCACATAGAGTCGAAAGTCAGTAGTCTTCGGGTCTCAGCAAGTCGTAGGGTTCCATACGTAGCATGATTAAGAGAACCAATCCTCAAGCCATAAATCATATTTCAACCGGAACGAAGTCCCTATAAAAAATAACACAATGATCTACCATGTCATAAGGGTCCCATTACAATAAAGGGCACGTCAACCGAACGCCCGGTCTGTAAGTTATAGGAATTTTATTGTCGAGGGCCCGGTTGGATTCTGGTACGATACAACCTAGACAAACTCCAAAATTCTCCGAGTCACTTGTGGAGTATCTAAAAAGGAATTCCATTTCCTAAGGGTTTTGGTGCCACAAATGGTTCATCAAATAGACGTCTGGTTTAGGAGATACGTCTGTCTAAGCGTAACTGGGAAAAAAAGGGTCTAAGTACTGTCTGACTTGGTCGGACTAACCCAAACCGGCCCGCTGAACCTAGCCTAAAGGGGGATGGGATTGGTCCATTATAACTGGACCTGGTCTGGCCTACTTGGTGGTGAGCTCGGCCCGCTGGATCGTGGGTCTGGCCTAGCCCACCTGGCTGGGTGCGGCCCGCCGGGCCGCGGAACCGCTCAACCCGTTGGTCGAGCACGGGTGGGTCTACTCCAATCCCAAATGGTTGAGTTGTTTGGGTCTTCAAAGTAGTGGCGCTAGATGGCAGCACACCACCTGGTCGGTCCCGCTGGACCGGTCACCTATGGAACTCGCGGAACACGGGTCCGCCCTCTCTCCTGGCTCGAAGTCGGAGCTTTTGTCTGCAGCACGCCGCCATAGCGCACCACCCCTTTGTCTGTCGTTTCCCTTTCGAGCACTTCCACCTTCTCGCGACCAGTGTTATCCACCCGCTACCTCCTCCGGTCATCGGCACCGCCACACCGGTGATGCTTCTACGGGCCACTAGCGAAGCTCTGGTGGTCTGATTCCTTTTCTGTCTGCGCCTACGGCCTCCCGGGATGGTGCTTACACCGCACGGCCCAAAGTTTCACCTTGTCACCATATTTCATGGTCATCCATGAATAATGACACCAACCTGAGATTGGTGGAGGGTAATGGCATCGTTCGGCTCATCCCACTCCCTCGTCGTTAGTGTTGTAAATGGGAAGGATTATTTAATCATAAAAACCTCAAAAAAACCACAGCATTTGTCCTCCCGCATTAAAGAAAGAAACTCGGATCAACCCGTCGGACGGTTGATTCTTTTTTTTCATAAAATTAATGAACAGGGAAAAAAAGGATGAATTAAGCACATAACCCCTACATCGAGTTCATTGGAAGTCGCTGCACATAAGGAAAGAGTTTCCACATTTGAGGGTTTCGTGGATGAAGGATAAGGTTCACGTCCTTTGGCACTCATCGTTTACCATCATCAAATCCTCAAATGGTCATCAAATCTCCGTTCTACGTTGGTGGAAGATTTCATCAGCACTTCATCATAGTTTCCTCCCTTTTGTTTAAAAACCTATGCCCAAGCTTTCTTTAAATAGAAGAAAAGAGGAGATCAACCCACCGCATAATTAATGAGGTTCATTAATGAAGTTAATTAATGAACCTATTAATTCTCCCAACAATGAGGTTACACAACTAATAGTAACAGGCCATTAAATGGTCTGACAACCCATCGGTCTCTTCACAGCCGCTCAATAGTTTCAAAGAAAGAAATAAAATAACTCGTTGAGTTATTTTATTATTATTTTTTGTAAAGTCCAAAAATTAACTTTTTTGTCTGACCCTTTTCTGTCAAAGTTAATCTTCTCCTACGAGAATCTTGACACTGCGAATTAAATAGTGCCCTCAGATTTTTAATCTGGGCACTGGTTCAAAAGATAGATATCATCGCTCATACATTTACTAAATGTACCTTAAGAAAAGTTCAAAATTTATTAACAGTCACCCTCAACCCGCGTCGGTCGATGTTAGGATCTGCCTAAGGGAAACACACCCTCACGAGCTCAACTGTACTCTCAGATTTCCAATCTGAGTTACCGTTTAGGAGTTAAATAATTTAACAATAAAATATTTGTTACTTAATTATATTATTTGCGGCCAAAAACTAACTTCCACTGTTGGCCCGTGCCGGCCAAGGTTAGGGTCTTCCTAAGGAAATAAAACCATCACGAGCTCAGCAGCGGTATCAGATTTTTAATCTGATTCACCGTTCGTGAGTCATAATCATTTAAAAAATAAAATAATTTTATTTAATTATTTTATTTATGGTTACTTCATTTTTGGGTTTTATCACTAGAGGCCTGCACCGACTAAACTTAAGTCACGCCTAGGGTAAACTCGCCGTACTGAATGCAATGGTGCCCTAGGATTTCTGATCCGGGCAACCATTTAAGATTTATTCCACTTTTTCAGGAAAACTTCTCATGTGCGCTATTTAAATTTTAATATTTTTTTTGACAGATCATTCTGGGCACTCCGGACATCGGAATCATGTGCCCTCAAATTTCACGGTCTCAAAATAATTCCATACAAATAAATAAAATTATATAGAAATTCCAGGACATTAAATATCAATCCTTATACTTGATATTAATATTAATATATATCATGAATCACATACTTTGATGTATTGATGAAAAACATAATAACAAATACAAGTGATAAGGTGAGATGTGTTGGGTGTATCATTAGTGATGTGACATTAATGAATTATTCAAGAAAGTGTATATCCCTTCTCAGTTAATGGAAGTAAACATATTATGACCTTTGATTGGAATGGATTTTTATAATTAATTCAATGTCCAAGGCAGTTGTATCGATGAGATCATTTCAATAAAGTTAAAAATATATATATCAACCATATGGGCAGATGATACAAGTATGCAACCCAGTTGATGGGATATTGAGACAAAGGGATTATATTACATGGTGAATATTTGTATGAGGTTATTGTCATTGTGACATTACTATCTTATCTAGGGTTACCTTGATGTGTTTATATATTTTGATCTTGGAATTTTAGGCCAGTTCACCTAATACCAATGAAAAAGGGACTTAGAGTGTCACACAATAAGTGTATCTAGAACTTTAGTTAAATTCTATTAGAATTTAATATTATACTAAATATTATTATCAATTTATAAGGAATAATAATTATTCCGGTTATTTTGATTGCATAAATATTTATTGAGAAAATAATATCATGATATTTATTTATTTAAATAAATAGTTATTACTCATGGTTCGATAAATGTTGAGGAGGATTGACAGGCTGAGTTTAGGGTTCGAGTAAAAATGAAATATTTTATTTAATATCATTTAAATAAATACTAATTTATTTTTTTAACAAATGATATTTAAATATATGTAAGTTTTTTCACATCAAGGAAATGTTTTTTTGTTGTTTTTATTCGATGTGGATTTATAATTAGGAATAAAAGATTGTTTAAAGGCCTTTATAGAATAACTAATTCTATGGCCTAGATATATAAACCCGCTTATATCATTTTAGTAGGGATAAGGATATGTAGAATTTTTTTCACAATGGATTCCCCAAATAATTATATCAATTCCTAGAGAGAACTTCTCAAGAACACTCCCAATAATTGAGAGCATTGATCCTCTTCCTCCCTCACAAGACTAAGAGAACTACAAAATATCTTTCAAGTGTGAAAGGAACTTTTATTATGATAAAAAGAGAATGACAAAAGAAGTTTGGTTCTTCAACACTAGCAACCAGATATCGTATATTAATGTTCCATGTTCCATAGAGTATGGGTGAAAATATATAGAGGGATTATATCATTGGATACTTCATTGTAATGATTGTATGGAAAGAAAGTTCAACCAACTAGAAAATGAATAAAGCATTGCAAGTAAAGAAACTTATTATTTACATAAATTAAATGTAAATTATATATGAAAATATTATCTCTAAAAATCCTTCTATGTTTAATTAATCAATTTTTAAGGATTTATCCAAAGAAACTAATGAAAATACATTCTTCGGCATGGGAACAACTGCTTATGCAATGCCTTAGAACCATCAAGTGGAATCAGAGAACTCATATATTAATTTATAAATATTTATTAATCATTAATAACTTTATAAATTTTATGGTTAGTTCTTAATTTTTATTTTTTTAATTATTTTATCAAAAATTCAATATATCATGATCATTTGATTTCATATGACCCAGAACAAGCAAAGAACATATGAATAAAGCTCAAAGATATAATCTGGGGGTGTTGAGGATTCTAGTTGGATAACAGAAATACATGGCATGAAATTGAAATACACATGTTTTTACACACGTTCAACCACACTAGGATGATCCATGAAAATAAAATCACGTCGTTTGGGAGATGAGTATGTAGTGTCATTACACATAGTGTATTGACTGCCAGTTGGAACATGGTTTGATAGGATGTACACAATGTGTAGCTAGAGTACACACTGTGTAATATAACATGGTTTGACCCCATGGTAATCATGGAATACTTGTGGTCAAAGTATTTATAATGTAATTAATATATGTCACATAATGACTTCCAACAAAGTGACACAAAAATGCAAAAAATTACACAACATGTAACAGGTTTTACACATCATGTAATGCGTAATAACCCAAACAGAAAACATACTAAGTCCCTAGGAATGTTTTCTGGGTCAACACAGAAAGAAATTAATTAAATAAAACTGAATTAAACTATGTTTAGCTAGATATGAACATCATGTGATAGGTTTTACTTCATTTATTACACATAGATTATTTTTCTAGGTTGTGTGAAAATAAACGCAATACTAATTAATTATTTCTATATAATTCTATAGATACAGAAAATGCATGATTTTCATATGTACTTTGTATTATTTCTAGTGGTATACACTATATATATTCATGGCATGTTGTATAGTTAGAAATGTTACACAGGATAAATGGATTGACTCCTAGAACAACACACCGTGTATAAGACAACATTCCATGTTAGAATATATATCATGTAATTACATTGTACATAACAAGGATAGTACATAGAATTATTTATACATCAAGTTTTATGAGGTAAATTTTGTGTAACTATAAAACTCCATGAATATATTTAAGGTGGGATAAAAATGGTAAATGTTGTGTTGCCTTGATTACACACCATATACATAAATAATTTAAATTAAAATTAATTTATTTAATTTTTAAAAATTACAGTAGATGGGAATATCAAGGAATGTTTGGATGTACAATTAAGATAAACGAATTAAATAATTAATAGGATAATTAAATTATTAATTTAATAAATTTATCTTAATAAAGAATGTATTTAAATGAATTATAGCTAGTTTTAAATGTTTATTCATTACATATGTGGATGATCATAAGATTGATTGTCCTATGTATATGTTATGTTTCATTTAATTTAAGTATTTTTTCATGGGTTTTTATGATAATTAATATTAAATTAAAATAATGATTTGTATATCATCACCTCCTCTTATTATGTATGGGAATGTGTTTCCATGGTTTCTTTTATATAACCACATACCCAAGTTCCCCTCACCTTCATATGAGTAAACACGTGTAAGGGAAGTATCTCCTATGAAACACCCTGACTCCAGTAACCTGGAGCCGATGGTTATTTTACTAAATTTGTATAATATATAAGAGATCGCATCCTGAAGTATCAAATAGTTTAATAGTCTTTGGAGACTAGATACATATATGATTCTTACATTTCATTTGAAAACATGAAATAAAACATAAAATTATTGTTAAAATTTTATTATTTATTCTATTAAATCCTTGAAATCATTCATAGATACCTTTTTTGTATCTTAGGGAAAGTAAAACACAATAAAGGGTGATCTTAGATGCTAGGTAAGGGAAAGTGTATAAAAAAAGCTACCACAGAATAAATAAATCAAGAATAATTTGGTAGAGATAACCAATTATCAAATAAGTAATATTATAAAAGTATAATATATCCATTTATAACATAATAACATAAATAATCACATGGATAATAATAACTAGTTTCATAATGATATAATAAAAAAATTTGTACATCATAATCTTACCATTAAGGCCTTGTACCAATACATCATACATAAATAGGTAAAGCACACGCCAAATACCCAAACTTGTTTGTCTCATGAGAAATACTAATGCATCTAGGGGATATAATAGGCCCATAAAATCACCTAATAAGTCCAATCCATTCATATTATGAAATAAATAAGTAATTATTCAATATATAATCAACATAAACATTGATATTGAAATATAGCATGATGTTAATATTTTTCCCAGTCAATAAATAGAAAAACAAGATCATAAGTCAACTAAATAAATAATATGGATGGTATCATTATATTATAACATCATTAAAGAATAATAATAATTATGTTATGTTTATATAGATGAAAATATCTTTAAAATAACATTTGAGACATTATTTGTAAACAAGAGAAAAATACCATTTTCTATTGATAACATTTTAAATAAAAATTTAAAAAATATTTAGAAAATGAATTTCATTGAAAATAACTATGTAAACTTACAATGGAATCTTTCAAGAAAATAATGGCTATTATAGTGGGGAAAAAGTTAATTTGGTAAACATTAAAATAAATATTGGTCTCAAAAATTTGGTAAATATTCAAATTATCTCATTTGGAAAAAGAAAATAAGATTCATTTTAAACCTTTGTAAGAAATTAAAATATAGTTTAAAATGAATTTAAATAATCATTTAATCATATAAAATAACATACATTAAAACCTTTTAAGAAACATGGACATAGACAAAAAAATTCATCAACCAAAGAGGAAATAAGGTCGACTTTTAAAAGAATTTTCTCCATTGTATTAAGTAACAAAGAGAGTAAAGTAAAATTAAAACATTTAAAATATATATAACCATATTAAAATAAAATATATGTATTTTAAAAGATAAATAACTTATATTTTCCTTTCAATGTAAATTTAAACATAAATAATACAGAATAAAAATGATATTTTAGAATAAACCCTTACCTCGAACTTCCTCTTAGTCGGGTGAATTATAGCCTCATCAGTAATAAATTTAAATTTATTAAGTAATTTATTAAGAAATTTTTTAATATATATTTAATTTTTTTAGTTTCTTTTATAATCATCTTTCATTCATTCATTTAATATTTCTTGTTTATGTTGACCACTAAAAGTTGTTCAGTCAATTTCTCCAAAATTACTTCAGTATATTGATCATGGTTAAAGGTGTTAATAAATTGTTCTATATTATATGTAATTTTTATAATGTAATTAATATATTATTTTTTAATTATATATAATTCTGCAATCATACATTCATGGTAATAATAGAAAAACAAATCATATCGCTTTATGGAGGTAGTAGTCCACATGTACGCAAAAACGACATTATCATTCTCCAACTGATGGATGGGTAAGAAGTTAGATTATATAATATATTTAAATAATCATTTGTAACTCATAAATATATTATATATTCATTAATTACATCTGTATAACCATCCAAGTAAAGTGGTGATGAAAAATTAATTACACCACTAAATAGAGACAATAAGTTATACATATGCACGTGAAATTTCTTAATTTTCCCTAGGATGGAAATAAGATAAAAAATGGATTTACCATAAACATAAAAACATATTAGTGTGGATAATATACTAATTTAATTATTTTATTGTGGTTATTAAATATTTATAGGAGGCTTAAGAACAAATTAACTTAAAAAATCTCGGTAAGAACATATACCTCTTCTTTTGGTATCCTCTTTTAGATTACACATTAAGCCTTATTGAAGTGGTATTTGGTGAGACTGTTACCTATAGTAAGTGTTTAGAGATGTAAGAAAGTTATTTAGATAGATATTGGTTGATATAAGTGGATCAGGTAGTGTAGATAAGAGAGGATACGAGGTTCCCTTTTGTAAGTGAGGTGGGTGGAAAACTTGTAAATACTTAAAACTTTATTATATAATATTTGTATTACTAAAGTTAATTGGATAAAAATTGTCATAGATTAAAATATAATAACGTTTAGTTAGAAATAAAATCATCCAATGTGTTTTAAACAAATTTTTTGTGCTAACTTGAAGCCTTTCCCCTTTATTTTAACCCTTTTAACTCATTTTACCCTTGGTCGAAGTGATAAATATTTACCATTGTTACAATTCACTATGACCAAAAATTAAATTGACCGTATTACCTATTATTAATTACTATAATTCCAAATATTTATTCCATTTTAAATTATTCAGATTCCATAGGTGGTAAAAATTACTTTTAATATATGTTCATAAAATGTAATGAAAATGGTTTTTAGAAAAACAAATTAAGAATAAAAATGATTTTATAAAAAAAAGTATAATGTTGAAACTAATGTAATTAAATATATTATTATAAATAAAATTAGACTTATTTTTATTTAAAACCAAACTAAAACTAAAATTAACCTTGTAAATTCTTGATTATTTGAACCAAAACATTACTTAGATTTTCAAAATGTTAAGAATATTTTTCTAAGTTCAAAATTGTGTTTTATATGAATTATAATACTTATAAATATATTATTTATATAAAAAGGGTTTCATAAAATTTTAATTTATTCTTATATTATTATAATTTCATAAAAAGTGATGGTTATTTTAAAATCGGTATGTTTCACTATTCACCAAAAAAAGAACAATTTCTAGAAATTTAAAAAAATCACCCAAAAATAATTTTGAAAATATGGATTCAAAAATAAAATTCATTTAATAAAATTAAATTTATAAAAATATTAATTTTGGTTTTAATATAATTCCTGAATAAATTTATTTCATTATTCTATTTCTTCTTTAGAAAAAGAAGGTTGCGTACTATAATTGAAGATCATGTGTTACATTCTTCCCTCCTTCAAAAATTTCATCCTTGAAATTTAAAAAATTTCACCTCATGAACATATTTGGGTTTTTATTCATCATCATTTCATAACACTTATTATGTTCTTCATAGTAAGATAAATCAAGTTCCAATTCTATTTACTCTAAGTTGAGCACATGTGTTAGGTCTATAAGGTACTTCTTCAATAATGATATATAGAACATGTTATGAAATTTTCGGAGGCTATGTGGAATTTCCAAATGGTAATCCATATCTCAAAATATTTCTATAGTTTCAAAAGGATATATATAACTAATACTTAGTTTCCCATTCTTTTCAAACCTTATAACACCCTTCCACTAATATACCTTTTATAAAACATGATCTCCCTCTTGAAATTATAAATACTTCCTTTGGTTTTTTTGTAGATTTTTTCTACTTTGAGTTTCCTTAATATTATTCTAAATGATATTTACTTTCACCGTTATACTCTCTATGATATTTGGACCTACAAGCTTCATTTAACCAACTTCGTCCCAACAAGTTGGAGTATAAAACTTATTTCCATATAATGATTCATATAGTGTGAATTGAATGATTTAATAGAATATATTATTATATGTGAATTCCCCCAAAGGTAAATATTTATCCCCAATACATTGGAATTAAAAATATAATAACCACAAAATTTATTATAATTTCTTAATATTCCATTCATAATTCCCATCAATTTTAGGATTATGGGTGGTGCTCAAATGAATATCAGTGTCAAGAGGCTTATAAATACTTTTATATAATTTTGATATAAATTTTGTGTCATGATCAGATAAAATCCAAAGAGGTTCACCATAAAGTCTTACAGCTTCATTAATATAGATTTTTGTGAGGAACTTAAAAGGTAGATATTCCCTTTTAGTAAAGAAATGTGATGTATTTGTATAGTAATCAATAATTAACCATATTTAATCTTTAATTATATGATTTTTTGGTAATATAAAGAAAACTTACATAGTAATATCATCCCATTTTCACATAGGAATAGGTGGAGGTTTTATAACTCCTTTATGATGTTGTTACTCAGCCATTACCTGTTGAAAAACTAAGAATCTTGATATAGGGTATATAATTTTCTATTTTATATTATCCCACCAAAAAATCACCTTCAAATTCCAATACATTTTAGTGATATTGTGGTGTATAATGAAATTTGAGCTATGAACTTCATCTGATAATTTTCCTTTTAGCTTGAGCATGGATGGAACACATGGCCTCTTTCCAAATATCAGTATACCATTTTCCTAGATGAATTCTACCAACATCCCATCATTCCCAATTTTGATTTTAATTTGAATATTCTTATCATAGAGTTAGGAACTTTTTATTTTCTCTAATAATGATTATTAGGAAATCATTTAAAATATATGTAATATTCCCCCTTCCTTAATGATTCTCACATACAGCTTTACTAAATCCATGAATACAGGGTTTTTTCATTCCTAATTTTAGTTAAAACCTTGTGATCTTTCCTTATCAAATCATTCACCACTATATTTGTATTCATAGGGTGGTAACATATTGAAAATAATAATCCTTGATAATTTTTATTAAACACATTTACCTCATATTGATCTATTTCTATAAAAATATGTATTTCAAACTTTTTGTATCTATCAATATTTCACATCTTTCACCATAAGTATAATGCCACTATATCTTCAATGAAAATATTATGGATTTCAACTCAATATCATGTGTTTTATAATTATATTAATGTATCTTTAACTACATTTATGCATAGGAAACAACTCTATCATTCTGTATAAGGACACAAACACATCCCTACTTTGATGCATCACTATATATCACAAATCCATTCCTTACCAATGGTATAATCAATATCGGTGCATTGATCAAGATCCTATTTAATTATTAAAAATTTTCTTTACATTCTTATGACCATATTAACTTTACCTATTTTCATGTTAACTTAGTAAATAGGTTAGATAATCAAAAAAATTGAAAAATCATCAATAGTAATCTACTAATCTAAGGAAAATACATACATCGGTTATATCCATAAGTATTTCCCGTTCCATCACTAAATTTTTCTTTGAAGTATAAACTAACATCCCATACTTAGAGACAACACGAATAATAAAATAAACTTCCCGGATCCATAATTCACATTTTATAAACAAATTATATAACTCCTTTTCTCTAAGAGTCTTAAGAATGATTCAAAAATTAATCTTATGTTCATCTCGGATTTCATATTATTCCATGATATAATTATTAATACCATAATTAAATTATTTATATTATCATTAAATAACATTTTAATCATATCCATAATAACATAGGGATCATTAGACAATCTAAATGGAATTACTGTATATTTTAAATGTTTATAACTCATACGAAATTTTTTTCTTTATAATATCTTCCTTATTTAATTGCAATTTATGATACCACAAATAAAGATAAATCTTTAAAAAATATTTATCTCCTTGAAGTTGATTAAATAATTCATCAAATTGTGGTAGAGGATGTTTTTTCTTGATAGTAATGTAATTGATTTCCTTATAATCGATGCATGATCTAATAGACCCATATTTCTTATTAAAAAAAAATAGGGGCTCACCATAGTGAAACAAAAGGGAATATAAATCTATTATCACACAAAACATATATTTTTTTCTTCAATTCCACTAATTACACTATGTTCATCCTATAAGTGGTTGTAGATATAGGCTCATCATCAAGGATAATATCAATATAAAACTCAAACACATGCTCTGGTGGATGACCAGGTAGTTCTTTAGGAAACTCATTAATGTATCCATACACAAAAAGTGTACCCTCAATTATAAGGATACATTTCCCATTAATAGGTTTATCCTACTCTTATTCTCCAATAATTTAATTAAGGATAGTTACAGGAGGTGGATCCAAAAATGATTCAGATAATGGATTTTCCCTTAGGAAGACAAGGGATTACACATATCTATTAAGAATCGTAATATACTTCTATTAGAAATAAATTTTCACATTATAATTTTAAATTCAATCCATACCAAGGATTATATAAAATTCTGCCATAATTATAATAATAATTTTTTCAAATAGGGTATGTCAACATGTCATAATGGGAACTGAATGAAATATACTTGTTGCAATAATATTTTCACTATGAGTCTTGATTGAAAAATCCCTTCTTAGGATTCTAGGGAAATATCTAATTTTCATGGAAAACATGGTAGATAAAAATATGTTTGAAGATATAGCATAGAATAAATAAATAGCTAAATTTTATTTTATGATCAAAGTAGCTACCATCACATATTTAGGAACTTAAACCTCAGTATTAGTGATTTTATAATCTTATACTTTCTTCCTTGGAATTTTATGAGAAAAAATCCTTTGATGCTTGGGTCATTCTTTCAAATAGTTCCATATCTCCTTACATTTTGAGCATTAAACATTGGTAGATTATTTATTTCCCTTGAAATAAAAATCCCAATGGACTTTCTCTCTATACTTAAAGAAAATTTGCATTCCCATCGAGAATGTTCCACGGTGTTTCTTTCTATAATTATTACAAGTTTTAAACTCAACTATTCCCTTCTTTCCTTTTTTTTGTAATTATTTTTTCAGAGTTCATAGATGCTAAATTATTTTCTTATTTTCCCATTAAAAAATAAGACTTAGACAATTCTATTTCTATCTTGATGTCACTTGATACTATATCCTCATATAATAAAAATTTATGAGAGAGTAATTATTTTTTTAAGGCTAAGATTTATCCCATCAAAGAAGTGATCAATCTTAATTCTTTTATTTCCTACCCAATTCATAGTATGATTTGTTAACCTTGTAAATTTATCTTCATATTCAATAATATTTTCTCCTTCATTTTTCCTTAGATTGAAGAATTTTTCTCCATGTTAGTTTCTTCTAATAGGGAATGAATGTTTTGAAGAATGTCTCCTTGAAATTATTCCACTCCATATTGTGTATTTCATCTAATTCCTTTGTGTTATAGATTAATGACCACTATTGATCAGTGTCGCCATTAATATGATAAGTTGCCATGATATCTTTCTCTCTTCAATAGCTTCCCAAAGTGAGAAATATATTCCCTTGGGATATGATATATTTATCGTCTACTAATAGATTAGATGTCCTATAGAATGGTAGAGGTTTCTATCACATTAAGTGATCCAACATTGTCTCACTATATTGGTGATTATTATGATTATCTATATGGGAAATGATATTGGCCATAACCCAAGTTAGCTACCCTAGTATAGTTATAATTTATTCTGCTCCATTCCAGCTTCATTTTCTTTCCTAGGAGGGAAACCCCAACATATATTACATGCATTGATATGGTTTACATTCCTTATACAAGGAAACATTTTTAAATAATTCCATTACTGAATTATCTCATAACATTATAAATTTTAAATCATACAATATTGTTCAAAATGTTTTGTAACACATAACATAAATTAAAATTTTATGTATAGATAATCATAGAAATATTGGTATATTTGGGAATATATTCAAATAAAAAAATATTTTCAAATATTTCATAATGGATCATAAATATCATTTGAATCAACCAAATCATATCCCCTAGGAGTGTCTATAAAGGTTTTTAGTCTTAGGCCCACTCATCGTGCACGGATTAAAGATTGAGTTGATACTCAAGAATATTTTTTTAGTGTTTACCCCTTGGTGCACAAATATCACATCTATATCCACTTTCTAGTATCTATAAAGAGATGTAATTACATTGAAACCACACATCATCTACCTTACCAAAACTTTATAATATTATCCTATACTTATACATATCCATATAATCTGTCATAGGGTTATATTATCATATCTATATTTTAATAAATCTAGTTCTCAAGATTTATACTAAACTTACGTTGATACAAGATATTAAACCCTAACTTAGTAACCAAGATCCATTGGTTATTTCACAACATTGGAACATGATGTAATGTATCACATCCTATTGGATTGAATATTTTAACAGTCTTAAGAGACTATATATGTTACACCCGAGACTTTTATGAGAAATATTTTATTTTTATGTTATATAAATCATCAAAGGAATCTTTCACTACACACAACACTAGCTTGGCTTTCTTTACACGCAACCGCGGCCTTCCTCGATAGGTTGTGTCTTACGCAATACTGAGTTTCACTAAACAACGATATGCTATTAAAATAGTATTAAAACTAGCTGATATGAATATTAATAACCAATTTTTGAAATTTTGTAAATTTCATCTTTCAAAATGGACTTCATTTTTTGATTCGGAATATCGAAATTATCCTAGGGTGAAATTTTGGTATTTTTCTGAAAACTTTCAATTTTTGATGAATAGTGAAAACACGGGGTTACTATTTGAAAACCGGCTTTTTATTTAAATAATTATTTATTTTATTTAAATTTATTTTAGGTCAAAATTGATACATAATACCTATATAAGTTCAATGCAATTCATTGGATTTATTTTATAATAATTTTAGATATATAAAAAATTTATTGAACTTTTCAACGTCTTTTACCCACCTCCTAGGAGAATTTCCAAATTCACATAAAACATAATTTTACTACTTCTGTGAGTAGAATTTATAATATTCGAGAGACACGGTTAATATCAAGGGATAAAATGTGGTTCAATGAGATGAAAATAATTTTTGGTGAATAGTAACATTTTACTTTTTTTTACCATGGTTAAAAGTAAATAGGGTAACTAAGGGTAAAAATGATATTATTATTACACTAACACGTGTCCTAATTCTATTGGATAAGTTTAATTCGACCGAAAACAACCTTAGGAATAAAATATGACCATTTCGGCCAACTTGGATTAGATTAGGACATTTATTATTAATAAATTTAAAGAAGGGTTAAAATAGTTAAAATCAAAGTTTAATAACTAAATCATTTTTAATATAATGTTATACATAAGATAAATTCGACTATAAATATTCACTAGAAAGATAAAAATATTTCCTACATAATTTTATTTTATTTTTAATTTTTAGACTTTAAATAATTTAATTTATTTATGACACAATGATGATAGAGTAATTATATTATTAATGAAATATTGACATAATTGATTTTATAAATACCCAAATAAATGTAATTTGAGACTTTCAATGAGTTAAAATAATTTTCTATGTTAATATTACATGTTAGTATTTATTTAATTAACTTTTTTTGAACTAATATTTCTGTTCTGATTTTCACAAAAAAACAATTACCAAATAGTGCCAAAATTGACATAAAATAGTTTTTAAAACAATTATTATATTATTAATTGTAATTTTATTCCTAAAAATATAAGGTTCGGCCAAATGACTTAGATAAGCTTATATATATTAATAATAAACAACTTGGGGTTATTTTGGCTTGTTATAGTAAGTTTATTAACCTTATAGTGTAAGAAAACAAGAAGACACGGTAAAAGTTAAATTATCTAACTTAAAGTTAAATCTAAATGATAAGGTTAAAATAGAAAACTAAACTTGTCTAAATTCTATTAGATGAGAGGATTTATACCCATACCCACCTTAGCTTTGAAATAAATCAATTTTAAGCTATTAAAAACCGAATATTACTTTATAATAAAACAATATTTTTAGTTTTTCCAAAGGTGCCCCTCTCCTCCCTTATAAAAGGGCACCTCCTCCCTCTCTTCCTCACACCACTTTGAGCCTTCAAGCTCGGCCAAACCCTACCAAATTCTCTTCTACACTTCCCTACAAACATCCTAGATGTCCTGGTCTTCTTCAAAGACCAATTTTAGTGCCCTAAAAGGAGGCCTCAAAGAGGTGATTCAATGAAGACGAGGTTCGGACACTTACGAAGCAAATCTGACCTAAGGTAAGGGAAAATCCCACAATCTCATTTTTATCCGAGATTGTTTATACTTCATAATTTACTGGGGAATATTTATCATACACATACATGTTTCTTCAATATGTAATATTATTTCTATCCTCCTATAATTTTTTAAATCCAATTTTACCCTTCGGTGAGTTTTTAGTAAAAGATATGAAAGGAATCTTTTGTCGTTTTTCGTACGAGGTCCTTTTTGACTTTTCCGACATAAGTACGAGAAGAATGTCTTTTTTTAAATTATATGGCATGAATGGATTTTTAGAACATTATTTCCATGAAGCTTCCTTTATAAGTCTTCAAGTTTATTTTTAATCAACTTCTTTTAGTTCAAAATTATATGACATGTTAAGAAAGGAAAATGTTTTTGAAGTAGAAAGGATATTTTCATCAATAATGGAGTTCAAGTGTTTTATCAAAATTATTTTCCATATAAGATAATATAGGGTTCAGTTTATATCCCTATTTTTACATTGATTTGATTGTGTTATGATGGAATTATTTTTATGATATCCTTTTATGGATTATGTTATGATGGCATGATGTTTAAGAATCCCATTTTTATTACATGGGTTATGCTATGATGTATGATTTATGATATTGTGGTACACATAAGAATGGTATCATTATGAGATGGGTGGGACCTATATCTCCCTCCAATTAATTGGGTAAAGATTTATATCTCATGAGATAGACATGACTAGAATGGCAGGTTAAACTGGTTCAGTGAAACAGGACTAAAACGAGGAGTGAACTCGTTTCAGAAATGGACATTGTCCACTAAGATAGTCTTGGCAATGAGTCTTGACTACTAAGAAATGATTGTATATGATTATTTGTGTATTCCACAATGTTTCATGTTTTAAGTTATGATTATTGGGATTACATTTCACTACTATGATTTATCCCATGTTATGAAATTATGATCTCTTTTGCAGTTTAATATTTCTAAAATGTTATGTTCTTATGAATATGACGTGATTGGTATTTCTTTTGTTTACCCTTACTGAGAATTTGAGCTCACCCTTTTGTATTTTTTATTTCCCCAGGTCAGGAAGAAGGTTATTAAGTAGGATATGCCAAAAGGGAATCTAGATATGATGAAATAAATGGGAGACAATATAAATTCTTTATGAACTAGTTGTTTATGTTTCCCAGTTTCTAAAGACTATATACCTATATGGTCATTTCCTGGTTTTGTTATATATTGTAATAAGTGTGCTTCAATTCTGAAGTAATAACAATGTATGTAAAGTATGGGTCGTTATAGTTCGTATCAGAGGAAAGGTATAGTCAACCTTTGGAAACTAGGATGTGAAAGCCTTAGTAAGAAACCTAAGGATATGTCTAAGCATAGAACACAATCTTAGTGTTTTAGAAATGTCCATGAACAACCTATGATAAGACCTTAAGTGTGAAATTTTTTTCTTGATTATGTGTTTTTTCTATTATAATTATTGTTGCTCACACTATTTTTCTTGGTTTTAATTCAATGGATGGAACCCGAAGGAACCGATTTAATGCGGAATTCGACGGGCAATGCAGTGATTGTCCCCCTGAGAAAGCAAATGTTATGGGAACTGGAATGAAAAATCTTGTAGCCATGCTCACACAACTTTCTCAAGATATGAATCATGCAGGACTTCCAAATGAGCAACGGGAGGAGCAATATTCTATTGAATCCTTCATGAGGCAGTGTCCACCTTCATTCAGCGGGTCTACTGATCCAATAGTTGATGAACAATGGATTAGTACTACTGAAAATATATTTTCAGTTCTTCAATCTTCTAAACATGATAAAGTTATCTTAGCAGTGTATCGTTTGGAAGGAGATGTTGATCAATGGTGGAATCTTATCAAGAATACGAGGCAAAGGGATGAAATTAAATCCATGGAATGGGACGAGTTCAAGATATTATTTTTCAATAAGTACTTCCCTCGTATTCTCAAAACAAAGATGGAGAAGGAGTTTCTTGAACTAAAGCAAAAGGATGATGAATCTGTTGGTACCTATGAAGAAAATTTTACAAGACATGCAAGGTACGCTTCTGGTATTATTATCCCACCTGAGAGTAAGATCGATCGATTCTTTAGTGGCTTAAAACTAAGTCTTCGAAGGGTGTTAGCTATAAGGGACTTCAATAGCTACGAGGAAATCGTTCAATGTGCTCTCAAGGTTGAGATGGAGATTAGAGTAACCCATCATTCATATGGGTTTGATAAGAAGAGGAAAATGGAATTCAAAGGAAAATATAAAGAGCACACTAAAAAGAAGATGAGCTTTCCCTTATGCTCAAAGTGTGGAAAGAAACATGGAGGGAGTTTTCTTAAAGGAAAAATTTAATGTTTCAAATGTGGAAAGGAAGGTCATCAGGTATTTGAATGCTGAAATGATGGGAAGAATATGTCTAGTGATGCGAACAAAGAAAATTCTACACAGAGTGCACCTCATACACTTCAATGTTATAAGTGCAAGGAAATGGGGAATTATGCTAATCAATGCCCTAATCCAAGGGTTGTTGATGATGATTAACGTCAACGAAGTGGTTAAAGGTACACTTACCATCCACTCTAAAGTAGAAAATTTTTTATTTGATTCTGGATCCACCCACTCTTTTATTTCTGAAGAATTTTCTAAGAGTATCTTCATATTACCCCCAACAATTAGATGTTGAGTTGGTTGTGACAACTCCTAATGGCACAACAGTCGCATCAAAATTTTACAATTGTTCTCTGATTAAAGTTTGTGGGAAAGTGCTTCCTGAAAATCTTGTGATCCTTCCTATAGTGGAATTTGATGTGATTCTTGGTATGGATTGGCTTTCATTATATGGAGCTCATATCAATTTCCAAAGAAGGGAAGTCGCATTTCATATTCCTGGTCAATCTATGATCGTTTATCGATTCAAGGATGAACATAACCTTCTAGTGGAAATTTCTTCCATCTTATGGGTCTTGATTCCACTAAATGAAGGTTATTTATCTCAAATGGTTGGTGAGAAACTCACGATTAAGAATATGACCATTGTACGGGAGTTTGATGTTGTCTTTCCAGAGTAATTACCGGGTCTTCCACCAAATCGTGAAGTTGAGTTTTCAATAGAACTTATACTGGGTGCTTTGCCTATTTTAAAGACACCTTATAGAATGGCCCCAATTGAGTTGCAGGAATTGAAGAAGCAACTCCAAGAGAATCTTGATAAGGGATTCATACTCCCTAGTTCATCACCTTGGGGAGCACCTGTTATATTTGTTAAGAAGAAAGATGGATCAATGAGACTCTGCATTGATTATCGAGAACATACCAAGATCACTATCAAGAACAAATATCCTCTCCCGCGCATTGATGACTTATTTGACCAACTATGCGGAGCTCAATACTTTTCCAAGATTGATCTTCTTCAGGGTATCATCACTTAAGGGTCAAAAGGGAGGATATACCAAAGATGGCTTTCCGTACAAGGTATGGACACTATGAATTTATAGTGATTCCATTTGGTCTTACTAATGCCCATGCTATCTTCATGGATCTGATGAATAGAGTCTTTAGAGACTATCTTGATCAGTTTGTGGTAGTCTTTATAGACGATATTCTTGTCTATTCAAAGAGAAAGTAAGAACACGAAGATCACTTGAGAATTTTATTGAAGACCCTAATAAAGGAGAAGCTTTATGCCAAATTTACCAAGTGTGAATTCTGGCTTCAAAAAGATGCATTTTTGGGTCACATAATCTCAAAAGAGGGGATATCTGTGGATCCAGCAAAAACAGAGGTTATGGAAAGATGGTCGAGACCAGAAACAGTAACTAAGATCCAAAGTTTTCTTGGTTTGGCTGGATATTATCGACATTTTGTGAAATATTTTTCATGATTATCTAATCCACTCACCAAGTTGACTCGGAAAGGAGTTAAGTTTGTTTGGATGGAGGAATGTGAAGATAATTTCAAGGAGTTGAAAAGAAGGTTATCCAGTGCACCTATACTCACACTTCCTTGTAGTGGAGAATGTTTTTTGATCTACAATGATGCATCCAAGAAGGGTATGGGGTGTGTTCTTATGAAAAATGATATGGTGATATTGTATGCCTCACGACAGTTGAAAATCCATGAGCAAAATTACCCAACTCATGATTTGGAGTTAGCTGCGGTAATCGTTTCATTAAATATTTGGAGGCATTATCTTTATGGAGAAAGGTGTGATATTTATACTGATCATAAAAGTTTAAAGTATATTTTCACACAAAAGGAGCTGAATATGCGCCAAAGACAATGGTTGGAGCTGATTAAAGATTACGAGTGCTCAATTCATTACCACCCTGGGAAAGCAAACAAGGTGGAAGATGCATTATGTTGACAAGACCATGCCAGTTTATCCATGATGTGGATCACAAAAGATCCAATATTTATGGATTTACAAAGGATGGATCTTGGAATTGTAATGGATGGGGAAAAGTGTATCTTTCTCAAATGAATGTTCAACCATCTATACATGTGAAGATTAAAGAGGAACAGAAAGAAGATGTAGAGTTACAAAAGAAGGTGATAAATGTTCCTGAATTCAACCTTGATTGTGATGGGATAATAAAGTTCAGGAATCGGGTTTGTGTTCCTCCCATCCCAGAATTAAAGAAGGAGCTGCTGGATGAGGCTCATAGTTATTCATTTTCTATTCATCCTGGAAGCACGAAGATGTATAGGGACCTGAAAGAGTACATCTGGTGGGATGGCATGAAAAGAGCTGTTGCTGAATATATCTCTCGATGCTTGGTTTGTCAGCAAGTTAAAGCTGAGAGACAGAAGTCTAAGGGGATGTTATAACCATTACCCATACTAGAATGGAAATGGGAAAACATCACTATGTACTTTGTCACTGGACTTCCTAAAACATCCAAATTAAATAATGTTATCTGGGTTATAGTTGACCGTCTTACAAAGTCGGCATACTTCATCGCTATTAGAGAGGATTTCTCTTTGGATCAGCTTGCCAGGATATATGTGAAGGAAGTGGTAAGATTACATGGAGTACTACTTTCCATTATATCTGATCAGGATCCAAGGTTTACCTCAAAGTTCTGGCGAAGTCTTCAGTATACTCTGGATACAGATTTGAGTTTCAGCACTACTTACCATCTTCAGATAGACGGTCAGTCTGAGAGGACAATTCAAACTCTAGAAGATATGTTAAGAGCTTTCTTTATGGATTTCAAAGGTGGTTGGGATCAACACCTTCCTTTGGTGGAATTTTCTTATAATAATAGCTTTCACTCCAGTATTCAGATGGCTCCTTATGAAGCTCTCTATGGAAAGAAATGCAAGACTCCAACTTGCTGGGATGAAGTTGGGGAAAGAAAGCTATTAGGACCTGATCTTGTTGATGAGATGGAAGAAAAGGTCTGATCTATTCAACAACACATAAGAGCATCTCAGAGTCGACAAAAAAGTTATGCCGACAACCTAAGAAAAGACCTAGAGTTTGAAGTGGGTGATAAAGTGTTCTTACGAATATCTCCTTGGAAGAGAGTAATTAGATTTGGAAAGAAGGGAAAGCTGAGCCCTAGGTATATCGGTCCTTTCGAAATAGTGGATCATGTTGGAAAGGTTTCTTACCGATTGGTGCTTCCACCGAATCTCTCTCAAGTTCACAATGTGTTCCATGTATCTCTCCTAAGAAAGTACATGCCTGATCCTTCACATGTACTCAGCTCAGAAGTTGTACCGCTGGAGCAAGATCTTTCTTATGAAGAACGGCCGATAGAGATTCTGGATCGTAGCAAAAAAGCCTTACGGAACAAGACCACTTGCTTGGTGAAAGTTTTATGGGGGAACCACCAGTTAGAAAAAGCTGCATGGGAGCTTGAGGATATGATGAGGGAGAGGTATCCTCATCTGTTTGACACAAAGTGACGAATTTCGAGGGCAAAATTTATTTTAAGGGGGGTAGAATGTAACACCCGAGACTTTTATGAGAAATATTTTTTTTTATGTTATATAAATCATCAAAGGAATCTTTCACTACACACAACACTATCTTGTCTTGCTTTACACGCAACCACGGCCTTCCTCGATAGCTTGCATCGTACGCAATACTGAGTTTCACTAAACAACGATATGCTATTAAAATATTATTAAAACTAGTTGTTATGAATAGTAATAACCACTTTTTTAAATTTTGTAAATTTCATCTTTCAAAATGGACTTCATTTTTGGATTCGGAATATCGAAATTAGCTTAGGGTGATATTTTGGTATTTTTTTGAAAACTTGCAATTTTTTATGAATAGTGAAAAAACAAGGTTACTATTTAAAAACCGAATTTTTATTTAAATAATTATTTATTTTATTTAAATTTATTTTAGGTAAAAATTGATACATAATACCTATATAATTTCAATTCAATTCATTGGAGTCATTTTATAATAATTTTAGATATATAAAAATTTTATTGAACTTTTCACAGTCAGTTACCCACCTCCTAGGAGAATTTCCAAATTCACATAAAACTTAATTTTACCACTTCTGTGAGTGGAATTTCAAAAATCGGAGATACACGGTTAATATCAAGGACTAAAATTTGGTTCAATCAGATGAAAATAATTTTTGGTGAATAGTAACGTTTTACTTTTTTTTACCACAGTTAAAAGTAAATAGGGTAATTAAGGGTAAGAATGATATTATTATTACCCTAAAACATGATCTAATTATATTGGATAAGTGTAATTCGACCAAAAACTACCTTAGGAATAAAATATGACCATTTAGGCCCACTTGGATTAGATTAGGACATTTATTATTAATTTATTTAAAGAAGGGTTACAATAGTTAAAATCAAAGTTTAATAAATAAATCATTTTTAATATAGGGTTATACATAAGATAAATTCGTCTATAAATATTAATTAGAAAGATAAAAATATTTCCTACATAATGGTATTTTATTTGTAATTTTTAGACTTTAAATAATTTAATTTATTTATGACACAATTATGATGCAGTAATTATATTAGTAATGAAATATTGACATAATTGATGTTATAAATACCCAAATAAATGTAATTTGAGAATTTCTATGAGTTACAATAATTTCCTATGTTAATATGACATGTTAGTATTGATTTAATTAACTTTTTTCGAACTAATCTTTCTGTTATGATTTTCACAAAAAATAATTTACCAAATAGTGCCAAAATTGACATAAAATAGTTTTTAAAACAAATATTATATTATTAATTGTTATTTTATTCCTAAAAATATAAGGTTCGGCCAAATGACTTATATAATGTTATATATATTAATAATAAACAACTTGGGGTTCGTTTTTCTTGTTATAGTAAGTTTATTAACCTTATAGTGTAATAAAACAAGAAGACGCGGTAAAAGATAAATTATCTAACTTAAAGTTAAATCTAATTGATAAGGTTAAAACAGAAACCTAAACTTGTCTAAATTCGATTGGATGAGAGGATTTCGACCCATCCCCACCTTATCTTCGAAATAAATCAATTGGGAGCTATTAAAAACCGAATATGACTTTATAATAAAATAATATTTTTAGTTTTTCCAAAGGTGCCCCTCTCCTCTCTTATAAAAGGGCACCTCCTCCCTCTCTTCCTCACACCACTTTGAGCCTTCAAGCTCAGCCAACCCCTGCCAAATTCTCTTCTTCACTTCCCTAGAAACATCCTAGAGATCTTGGTCTTATTCAAAGACCAATTTTAGTTCCCTAAGAGGAGGTCTCAAAGAGGCGCCTCAAGGAAGAGGAGGTTCGGACACTTACGAAGAAAATCAGACCTAAGGTAAGGGAAAATCCCGCAATCTCATTTTTATCTGAGATTGTTTATACTTCAGAATTTACTGGGGAATATTTATCATCCACATACATGTTTCTTCAATATGTAATATTATTTATATCATCCTACAGTTGTTTAAATCCCATTTTACCCTTCGGTGAGTTTTTAGTAAAAGATATGAAAGGAATCTTTTGTCGTTTTTCGTACGATGTACTTTTTGAATTTTCCGACATAAGTATGAGAAGAGTGTTTTTTTAACTTATATGGCATGAATGGATTTTTAGAACATTATTTCCATGAATCTTCTTTTACAATTTTTCAAGTTTATTTTTAATCAACTTCTTTTAGTTCAAAATTATATGACATGTTAAGAAAGGAAAATGTTTTTGAAGTAGAAAGGATATTTTCCTCAAGAATGGAGTTCAAGTGTTTTATCAAAATTATTTTCCATATAAGATAATATAGGGTTCAGTTTATATACCTATTTTTACATTGATTTCATTATGTTATGATGGAATTATTTTTATGATATCCTTTTATGGATTATGTTATGATGGCATGATGTTTAAGAATCCCATTTTTATTACATGGGTTATGCTATGATGTATGATTTATGATATTGTGGAACACATAAGAATGGTATAATTATGAGATGGGTGGGACCTATATCTCCCTCCAATGAATTGGGTAAAGATTTATATCTCATGAGATAGACATGGCTGGAACGGCAGGTTAAACCGGTTCAGTGAAACATGACTGAAACGAGGAGTGAACTCGTTTCAGAAATGGACATTGTCCACTAAGATAGTCTTGGTAATGAGTCTTGACTACTAAGAAATGTTTTTCTATTATTATGTTTATATTCCAAAAAGCTTCATATTTTAAGTTATGATTATTGGGATTACATTTCACTACTATGATTTATCCCATGTTATGAAATTATGATCTCTTTTGCAGGTTAAGATTTCCGAAATGTTATGTTCTTATGAATATGATGTGATTGATATTTCTTTTGTTTACCCTTACTGAGCATTTGATCTCACCCTTTTGTATGTTTTATTTCCCTAGGTCAGTAAGAAGGTTATTAAGTAGGATATTCCAAAAGGGACTCTAGATATGATGAAATAAATGGGAGACAATGTAGATGCTTTATGAACCAGTTGTTTATGTTTCCCAGTTTCTAAAGACACTATAACTATACGGTCCTTTCCTAGTTTTGTTATATGTTTTAATAAGTGTGCTTTAATTCTGAAGTAATAACAAAGTATGTAAAGTATCTGTTGTTATAATATACATATATTATTCTCACATTATGTTTGAAAACATCAAATAAAACATAAAATTATAGTGATAAGTTTATTATTTCTTATACTAAATCCCTAAAATCATTCATAAATATCTTCTTGGTATCCTATGGAAAATTAAAACATAATAAAGGGTTAGCTTATATGATTTGTAAAGGAAATAATACAATATAAGCAATAATAGAATAAATAAATCATGAATTATATGAAATAGATTAACAGTATTAAAATATTTCATATAATTAATATCATAAATGGGTGATATATCCATGGATAAAATAACAAGATAAAAAATTACATGGATAAAAATTAATATTTTTATAACTAAAGAAGGCATAATTTTTTAAATCATAATCTTACCATCAAGGCCTCATTCTATGACATAATACATAAATAGTTAAGGCGCATGAAAATTACCCAAATTACTCTGTCTCGTGAAACCTATAAATGCATAGTGGTGATATATCAGGACCCAACAGTCACTTATTAGGTCCAATACATTCATATTATAAAATAAATTAATATAAATTCAATAAATAATAAACATAAACATTTGTATAGAAATTTATCATATAAAATGTAAATATTTTCCTCATTCAATAAATTGAACAATATTATCATAATAAATCCATATAAATAATATGGATGGTATCATTATATTATATCTTTAATAAATCATAATAATCATAAAAGTATGTTGACAGAGATGAGAATACCTTTAAAAGAATATTTGAGCCTTTCTTTGAAAAAATGAGTAAAATAGACTTTTCTTTTGATAATATTTTAAATAAAAGTCCCAGAATATTTAAAAAAACATTTTGTTTGAAAATAAATATGAAAACATATAAAGTAATATTAAAATAAAATAGTTGTTATGAATGTGGTAAAATCTTTCATTAGAATAATGTTAAAATAAATATTTATTTCACACTTTTATTAAAAATTCTAAGTACAACATTCGGAAAATGATAAGAATATTCCTTTAAATCCTTTGAAAGGAAGTAAAATATTGTTTAAAATGACTTTAAATAATCATCTGATCATGAAAAAGAATATTCTTTAAAATATTTTAAGAAACATGGATGTGGAGTAAAAAGATCATTGGTTAATGATGAAACAAGGTCAGCTTTTAAAAAACACTTTAATGATCCTATTAAGTTCCAAAGAGAGAGAAAAAAAAGAAAAACATGTAAACTCCATACATAACCAAATAAGAATAAAATAAATTGATGTTAAAATATAAATAACTTATAATTCCATTCAATGTAAATTTAAACATAAGCAATCATGATTAGAAATGATATTATAGAATAAAACCTTATCTACATGGTTGGACGCATTATATCATCCTTTATAATAAATTAAGATTTATTAAATAATTTATTAAGAACATTTTTCATCTATATTTTATTCTTTACGTCCTTTTATAATCATTTTTCATATATTCATTCAATAGTTCTTGTTTACCTTGACCACTTAAGATTGTTTGGTTAATTTCTCCAACTTTACTTTGATATATTGACCATGTTTAAATGTGTTATGAAACGGTACCATAATATCTATAATGTTAATAACTTTATTAATATAACTTTTTTTATTATATATAATTTTAAAATCATCCATTCATTGTGGTAATAGAAAAATAAATCATATCTCTTTGTGGAGGTGGTAGTTCACACATACACACGAATGACGTTATCATTCTCCGATGGATAGAAGATTAAGAAATTAGATGATATATTATATTTATATAATCATATTTATTTAATAAATATCATATATATTCATTAGTTATATATTTATAATCATTCAAGTAAAGTGGTGATAAAAACAAATTACACCGGAGACAGTAGGTTGTAGGTACACACGAGTGAATTTTTCATTTTCTATAGGATTAAAAGAGACATAAAATGGATATAAAATTAAAATAAAACATTTAAATATGGTGAATATACTTATTTAATTATTTTAATATGGTTATTGAAGATTTTTATGAGGTATAATAATAAATTAACTTGAAAATGCTCAGTAATAACATATACCTCTTATTTTGGTAACCTCATTTGTCTTACACCTTAATCCTTCAAGAAGTGGTATTTTAGTGAGTTTGGAACCTCAAATACATTGGTAGGTATGTTTTTAAGTAATTTGTGTAGGTATTGGTCAATATAAGTGGCTAAATTATTATATATAAGAGAGAATATAGGGTTCCCTTTTATAAGTGTGGTGGGTGGAAAACTTGTAAATACTTGAAATGTTATTATATAATATATGTATTACTCAAGTAAAATAGATCCAAATTGTCATATATTTGAATATGATAACTTTAAGTTCAAAAAAACCAATGTGGTTTAATAAATAGTTTTATTTTATCTTCAATCATTATCCCTTTATTTTAACCCTTTTAACTAATTTTACCCATAATCGAAGTGATAAATAATTACCATGTTTACCATTAATTATGACCAAAACTTAAGTTACAATTATTTAATATTATTAATTATGGTGATTAAAAATATTTAATCCATTTTATAAGATTAAATTTCCAAAATTGGAAAGATTACTTTGAATATATTTTCTTAAAACGCAATGAAAACTCTTTTTAGAAAAATGTTTGTTTTAATCATAAGGAATATTGTATGGGAAAATCAAGTATAATTTTGATTAAAATTCAATTAATTGGATTATGTTAAATAAAATGATACTTATTTTTCTTTAAAATAAAACCAAATCATAAATTAACCTTGTAAATAATTGATTACAAGAGAAGAACTAAAAACAATTTTTTATTTGAACAAAAACATCACTTAGATTTCTAAAAAGTTATGAATATATTTCTAAGTTCAATTTTATATATTTATATGAATTAAATTAATTATTAAATATATATTTTTTCTATCAAAAATGTTCTATAAAATTTCAATTTATTCTTATATCATTATAATTTCATAAAAATGATAGTTTTTGTAAAATCGTTAGTTTCACTATTCATCTAAAAAACATATATTTCTAAAAAATATTTAAAAATCAAGACAATATAATTTCAAAAATATGAATTAAATATTTAAATTAATGTCATCAAAATCAACTTATAAAATTTTTTAATTTAGGTTTTAATCACATTCTTTAATAAATTTATGTGAATTATTTTATAATTTATTTGGAAAGAAAAGCTTACTTGCTATATGTGAAGCTTGGGTGTTTCATTATTCCCTACTTAAAAATTATGATGATAAAAATTTCCAAAATTTAACCTCATGAACATATGTGAGTACTTATTAATCATAATTTCTTCAGCTTCCCATGTTGCCTCTTTTATTTTATAATTTCTTCAAAGTACCTCCACCAATTGAGTCGTATGATTCAGCAAGAGGCTTAGTGGCATTACCAAATCGTAAGATGCAACTCTAATTATTTTTGGAATCTCAAAAGGAAAAATGTACCTAGTACTTAATTTACATATCTTTTTAAACCTTATAACACACTTCCTTGAATATGCTTTCAAGAAAACATGATCTCCCACTTGATATTATAAATTATTCCTTCAATTATTGGCACATATTGTTTTGTCTACTATGAGATGCCTTAATATGATTTCAAATAGTATTCAATTTTTTTGACAATTAAATTTTTATTTTATTTTAAAATATTTTTTTACGATTGAGCGATAACCATATAGTGAGTAGGGAACCATGATAATATTCAATTTCACTATTTTATCCTCTATGAGATTGGGTCCTACAATCTTTTTTCACTAACTTCCTCCCAAAACATTGGAGTATGACACCTATTTCTATATAATGATTCATATGGTGCCATTTAAATTCTTGAATGGAAGCTATTATTATGTATGAATTATAGAAAAGGTAAATATTGATCCCATGTACCTTCAAATTTAAGTGATCATGAATTCAACATGTCTCATAATGTCTAAATAGTCTTTTTATATTTCCCATAATTTTTTATGATGATAAGATAAGCTCAAATGTAGCTCAATGTAAAGAGCCTTCTAAATGTTTTTTTAGAATTTAAATGTAAAATTTTGATCATGATCAGATACAATCAAAATAGGTGCACCATGAATCTTCACAAATTTATTAATATAAATCTTCATGAGGCACTCATGAGGTAGATATTCCATCATAGTGAGAAAATATGTGGACTTGGTAAGGCAGTCAACAATAACCCATATGGAATAATTCATTTTAGGATTTTTTAGAAATCTAGTAAATAATTCCATAATAATATCATCCCATTTTCACATAGGAATAGGTAGATATTTCATGGTTATTTTAAGATGTTTTTTCTCATCCTTTACCTATTTAAAAACTAAGAATCTTGATATATAGTCTATAATTTTCCATTTCATATTATCCCACCAGAAATGTTCCTTCAAATACTAATATATTTTGGGACTACCAGGGTGTATGGAGAAATTTTATCAATTAAATCCATCTAATATTTATATTTTTAACTTAGGTATACATAGAACATAGTATCTTTATTAATTTCAATATACCATATTCATATATGAAGTCTACCAACTTCACATCATTCACAACATTGATTTTATTTTGAATTTTCATATCATCAATCTAAGAACATTTTATTTTCTCCAATAAAGAAGGTTTCTAAATTATTGTGATAATATTGGAATACTCTATTCATCATATCCACAAAAATAGAGGGTTCATTATTCAATCCAAATTTAATTACTATAAATTCATAATTTTCATACATCATATGAAATAACATCTCTAGAATATCTTCCTTATTTACTTGCAGTTTATGATACCCTGAACAAATACCAACCTTTGAAAAATATTTAACTCCTTAAATTTTATCAAATAAGTCATCATTGTGGGGCAAAGGATTCATATTATTTATAATAATGAAATTTTTTTCCCTATAATCAATGCATAATCTCATATAATTATCTTTATTCTTGCTAAAAAGAATAGGGTCTCTCCATGGTGAAACACTAGGGTATATAAATCCCTTGTCATAGAGCTCCTACAATTGTTTCTTCGGTTACACTAATTCTATTATTCCCATCCTATAGGTATATTTAGATATATGTTTTTAATTAGGGATGAGTTCAATGGAAAACCTAAACTCATGATTAGGTGGATGTCTAGAAAATAATTTAGGAAAAACATCAATTTATTCTTGTAAAATAGGTATATCCCCTATTATAAGTATATCATTCCTATTCATAGGTTGTGTTTATTCTTATTCTCTAATAATTTCATTAAGTAGATGATTAAGATAAGTTTTTTCCCTATTTTAATCTGTAATTAAATGTTTTTAACCACACCAATTTGTAATTTAATGTGAAATTACATCATTTTTAGAATTTTGTTGTGTTTTGGGATTAAATGCAAAAAATGGATTAATTATGTATTTTTGATAGATTTTTATCATAGGGGTATTATGATCATTTCTAATAAAATATATTTCCAAATTTTTTAATTAAAATTTTTTTAGAATCCTTATTCTATTTCCTTCAAATTTTTCAACTGGACCAGAGCTTGAATTGAACATCTAAGGCCCCAAATAAATCGGTCTTTGGGGAGAGTGCATCTGGACAGAAAAGTGGACCCCACATCACTAATGGAGGATAAATATAAAATTAAATTGTGAACAATTTTATTGAAGAGTCCATAGGAATATTCTTCTATCCATGGGGGCTACACGACGTGTAAATCAAGTACGCGTCATGTACTGGTCGACGCGTAGAGAAAGAGAGATTTCAATGCAGAGATTCATGCACACGGAAGAGGAGAAATCGGACCTGAATTACATGTCGTTTACCCCTTTTACACATAGTGAATATGGCAGGACACTGAAAAATAAATGTGATGCTTCAAGTGTGATGTGGGATTTTGGCTATAAAAGGAGCCCTTGGATTCCCTTCCAAGCCATTCCGGTGAAAACCCAGACCAGTGGGAGACAAGACGAAGCACCGCGACCACAAAAAACATCTATCGTACAATGGAGGGAGCCGTTATGACAAAGATATGATGAAGAAGGTGAGTTTAAAGAATGATAATCAAGGCATCAAGGTCTAAACATCGAGTGGTGGTGGCATCAAAGATCCAAGGATTCTTCTCTTTTGAGTGTGGTATTTCAATGTATTCTTATTATATTTTTCTGGAAACTGGTTTCATGATGGAAGGAGATCTCTTTTATTTATTGAATTCACTTTCTTCTATTTTGTCCAAAACTGTTTATAATCTTATGAATTTAAAATAATTTCCTTTTTGTTTAAACATCTTTAGGCGAGATCTCCACATCATGCACAGCAAGGTCAATTAGATTCGGTTTCATGGAAATATTTAGGAAATTGAATCACTTTCATAAGGGGATAAACACCCATATGTGAGATATCAATATGGTGTATAGTAAATATATATGTTCACTTGGATATATTTTAGTGATAATTGAGAGATATAATTTGTCAATTTTATTAAATAAGGATAAACAGAGTGTCCAAGGATCGATGATTGTTCACCACCACCTTTACTAGTTTGTTTTCTTCTGTCAGTTATTTTTCTGATCACTATTGTAGATTTATTATTACATTTTAATAACTTTGTTTAAGCAATTTCAAATCCACATTTTTAATTCCAACTTTAACAAGAAAAAATTAAAAAAGTGACAGTTTGATAACTTATCCAACAACCTCCTCATAAGACAACCCTATGGTCACCACTTTACAGCATTTTAAGAGGATAAAATATTGACTGGGTAACGTGACTGAAAAACCTAGCATCAATTTGGCACTGTTTCTAGGTAGGTTTCTTTTTCTTTTGAATTTTTATGATTTTAACTACTAATATAGATTTTTTTTAAACCATAAAAAAATGGATTTTCAAAGTGACTACTCCTCTGCTTGGCATGATTATAAATAATATAAGGAGTCAAGTAATGATGAATTTTTAAAATATCAACTCCAAAAAAATTATTTAATAATTCAAAAAAATTATTCCGAGATTCAACAACGAGGTTCCATGATTCAAGAATTAAGTAATCAAATGGAAATTCTTTCCAATAAGTTAAAATAATTACAAGAAATGAAAGCTCAAAAATATGCTCAAGAAATTGAACGTCTTATCCCACCCACTTTTGATAAACCATTTTGGGATAAATTGAGAAATGATTTTGAAACTCCTTTTTCAAATTTGAAGGAAGAAATTTTCCCCTATTCACCAATTGATGTCAATTTTTGAAATGAAAAGTGTTTGGAAATTTATTGTACTGAATTTTTTTATAATAAAATTTCATGTGAAGCCCCAGATTTTGAAATTGAAAATTCAGAACCTTTATCTGAATCTTTATCCAAGGAGGATGAAACACTAGAGGCATTCATTTCTGAAGAAAATATGGAGTAACCTGATCTTCTGGTCAATTTCAATTCTAATTTTTTTTATTTCCAGAAAGAGCTAGAACCTAAGAAGGCACAAAGAGATGTATTAATTTTTTATCCAATTTTTCTTAATTATTTTGTTGATAATTTTCTAACTACTTCTTCCTGTGAATATTTACTTCCCATTACTTTTGAGTGGAATGATTTCTCAGATAAAGATGATGTCAATGATGAGATAGAGGAAACAATGGTGTGTCCATTTGAATAGTACACTAGTACACATGAAGATGGTGGTGTAGAGCTATTTTTCAATGAAGAAATAATTTTTGAAGATGAAGTTGAAGATGAACCACATCCTGGAATTACATTTCATCAACCAATGGAGGTCATTTTTTAGGATCATTTCATGGTTTGTTTCCCATTCATTTTGTTTCCTCTTCCACTACATCATCTGAACATTAAATTCATGGAGGGGAACCTAAATAAATCTATTCTTGGGAGCTTCTACAAGTTATGTGAGCTGAAGAAGATTGGAGAAACTTTTTTTTGGTGGTTTATGATGAAGAAACCTCACCCACCATCAGATTGGGGATGACCACCTAGAAATGCCTGACTAGGGGAAGGTAAATCTTAGAACCCACTTGGGGTTTCGTACCAAGTGTATTTTTCCTTATCTTTCATTTGTTTTTATTTATATGATTTCAATAAAAATTTGATGCTTTTTTTCATGTAGGTTTCCAAGTTTCACCATATAGGAGGCTAGATCATGGATGTTATATCTCAATAAAAATCAGGTTGTGTTTTTCCTTCCTACTTTTTTGTCAATGTTTTATATTTTTGAATTACAATTCTTATATAATCTATACACAATAAGAACATTGTACAAAATAATTTTGGGGGAGGAAAATGATGGGTCGAATACAATTTTGTGTCTTTTATTTTCAATTTATTTGTGTTTTATTTCAATTTTTTTGTAAAAAAAATTCAAAGTAATATCCTTTATGGATTAAAAAAATTCAATGGAAGGAACAAACTTCATTCATGGAACTAAACATAAATTATTGTTAAGATGTGATTTTGTCTAGATTCAAATTGTGTAAATTCATGAAATGACCATTTAATTCTGAATTCAATGCCATGAATGTTTTTCAATAATGAAAATCATTTGCCTGTGAGGATTCTGAACCGATTTTTTCATCTTCTTCACATTCATACAAATTCTTGAGTGAACCAAATAGTGCTTGTTTTATACAGAACAATCTATTTTTCTTTCAAAACCTATGATATTTGAAGAAGATGTGTTCAAAATTATTAAGGCAATTTGTTTGTGATTGAAAGCACATTTTCTTGATGATAATTTTATATTATGGCCTACCCTATACATTTGACCATTTTGATCCCTTAGTAGCCATGTACTACCTGTTAGATAGCCACATTACAAGCCACTTTCCCTATCTAATCCACTCTTGAAGTACATTGCATGATTTTTGTAAATATTAAGTGTGGGAGAGGTGATTTGTGGTTTTCTACATCATTTAGTGCATATTTAGGTAGAGATTAAACTTTGATAAGATTTTTTTGCTACTGAAACAAATTTTTCTAAGAGAAGTTCCCATTTGGAGATCTTATATGATATGGAGTTATGCCTTTCTGAAGATACCCAAGAACCAAAGTTCTTCAAATCTGGAGATTTGAAAAAAATATGAAATTTTGAAAATAAATTATTATTCCATTACTAATGATATGGAGAAGGTGTGGTATATTCATGAAATTATTTTTGAAGATCCAACATTATTAAATGAATAAAGATGAGAATACCATGCTTAAGTGAAAACTGGAATCATGAAATCTTGCTTCAACAGAGAGCCAAGCCATGTCTTTCTACCTCGGAATTTTTGACATTTTAAAACCCACAAACCTTGAAACCTCAGAACAACCCTTTCTTAATCCCCCATGATGTACAAAATTCATTTACTCAATAAGGTGGAGATTTAGAAATTTTTCAAGCCTATGGTAACCCTTTCATTCTTTTGGATGAGAAAAGTGTTTCTCAAAAATCAAAATCATTGTTGAAAAAAAAGTGAGGTAGGAATAATTGTTCATGGTGTAATGAATGAAATGGGAATATAATGAATAAACATAATGAATAATTAGTAATTTAATCTATTGAAGATGCATGTTAAGTTTGGTTTCTTGATTTTGAGATTGAATATTTTCATTGATATATTTTAAATTTTCATTAGTAATTTATTCTCGCTTGTCCAGGTGTTCAAGTGATAAGTGTGGGGGTGTAATGAAGCTAACGTTTTCACCCATTTTAATATGTAATTCAATGTTTTTAACCCCACCAATTTGTCATTTAATGTGAAATTACATCATTTTTTTAATTTTGTTGTGTTTTGGCCTTAAATGCAAAAATGTCTTAATTCTGGATTCTTGATAGATTTTTATCACAGGGGTATTATGTTCATTTTTTATAAAATATATTTCTAAAGTTTGTGATTCTGATTTTATTGTAATTCTTATTTTATTTCCTTAAACTTTTTCAACTCGACTAGAGATTGAATCAAATGTTTAAGTCCCCAAATAAATCAGTCTTTGTGGAGAGTGTTTCTGGACAGAAAGATAGACCCCACATCACTAATGGAAGGTAAAACGAACATTATTTTGTAAAAAAATTTATTGAAGATTCCATAGGAATATTTGTCCATCCATGGGGGATACATGATGTTTAAATCAAGTACATGTCGTGTATTGGTCGACGCGCAGAGAAAGAGAGATTTCAACGCAGAGATTCATGCATGTAGATGAGGAGAAAGAGGACCTGAAGTACACATCGTGTACACCCTATCCAAGTCATGAATATGATGAGACACTAAAAAATAAATGTGTCAGTACAATTGTGACGTGGGATTTTGGATATAAAAGGATCCATTGGCTTCCCTTCCAAACCATTTTGTTGAAAACTCGGACCAGTGGAAGACAAGACGGAGCACTGTAGCACCAACAGACATCTACCGGACAACAGAGGGTGTCATGCTGACATTGTTATACTGAAGAAGGAGATTTCCATGAATGATAATCAATGCATGAAGTTCTAAACATTGAGTGGTGGTGGCATCAGAGATCTGAGTATTCTTCTCTTTTGAGTTTGGTATTTAAATGTATTCTTATTATATTTTTATGGAAACTGGTTTCATGATGGAAGGAGATCTCTTTTATTTATTTAATTCACTTTCTTATTTTTTTTCCTAAACTGATTATAAAATTATGAATTTAAAATAATTTTCCTCTTTTTATGACTTTTTTGGGCGAGATCACCCCATCAAGCACAACAAGGTCAATTAGATTCAGTTTCATAGAGATCTTTGGGAAATTGAATCACTTTCATAAGGGGATAAACACCCATATGTGAGATATCAATATGGTGTCTAGGAAATATAGGTGTTCACTTGGAGATATTTGAGTGATCATTGAGAGATATAATTTGATAATTTTATTAAAAAAAAGATAAATGGAGTGTCCAAGGATCGATGATTTTCCTCCACTACCTTCTCTGGTTTGTTTTCTTCAGTCGGTTCTTTTTCTAATCACTGTCATAGATTTAATATTGCATTTTTTATCTTTGTTTAAGAAATTTAAAATCCCCAGTTTTAATTCCAACTTTAATAAGAACAAATTAATAAATTGATAGTTTGATAACTTAGCCTGCAAGCTCCTCGTGAGACAACCCCGTGGTTACCATTTTACTGCATTTTAAGGGGATAAAATATTGACTTTCGTAATGCAACTGAAAACCCTAGTTTCAGTAGATCTATAAGAGGTGAATCTAGACATGATTTATATGTTGTAGTATTCACTATGAATACAAGTAATTCCACATCTCTATAACCAATCATAATCTCCTTTTTTTGGAAATTAATTTTATTATTATAAATTTAAATCCAATCCATTCAAAGGATTTTATCAATGTCAATCATAGGTATAATAATCAATATTTCAAGTATGGTATATCTATGTTCCATAATGGTAACTAATAGACATATCCTTTTTGTAACAATATTTCTACTAGAAGTCTTGATTTATATCTCCCTTCTTAGGTTTCTAGGGAAATGTATAATTTTCTTGGAAAACATCGAAGATATAAAAGAATGTAAAGATATAGAATAAAAATAAATCATTGGATAAATTTGCGGTTATGATCAAAGTAAATGCCACTAAATATTTTTTAACTTCATCCTTAGTTATAGTGATCACAAATTCTTGGCCTTGAAGTCATGGCCTTTTTTTAGGAAAATTCATTTGACACTTGGGGAATTCATTTGAATAGTGCCCCATCTCCTTACAATTGAATAATTTAATATTGGAGGCTTTATTATTTCCATTGTAGTGATGATCTTGATGTCCTTTATCTCTAAAATTGAAGAAAACTATCATTCCCATCATGTATGCTCCACGGTGTTTCTTTCTATAATTATTAGAAGTTGGGAATCCCATCCTTCTTTTTTCCCTTTTTTATATATTTATTTGTTCAAAGTTCTCAGTTTCCTGCTTCTTTTTTGGTTTTCCCTAGAAAAAATAATACTTTTAGAATTATTTATCTATCTTTATGGAAGTTGATATTATATCATCATATACTAAATATTTCTAAGATAATAATTCCCTTAAAATTATAGTATTTATCCCATCAAATAAGTGATCAATAAAACTTGTTATATTATGAACATAATCCATTGAATGAGTTTCTAACCATATAAAGTTAGCTTCATATTCAAAAATATTTTCTCCTTCCTTTTTCCTTATATTGAGGAATTTCCTCCCTGTATTATCTTTTTTCTCATGAGGGAAGTATTTTTTAAATAATATATCCATAAAAGTATTCCATTTAATACTATTTATTTTATATGAATCCTTAGTGTTTTGGATTAATGATCACAATTTATCAGTGTCTTCCTTAAGATGATGAACTTCTTTAATAAATTTATCTCTTACACTACTTCCCAAAGTGATAAATGTATTATCTAGGGTTTCGATCCATTTCTCAACTACTAATATATTATTAGTCACATTGAAAGATGAACGTTGTTGTCGCATGAACTGGTCCAATATTTTGGCACCATGTTGGGGATCAGCAAGTTACTCCATAAGAGAAAGGTTATTTGTCATAACCTGAGTAATTTACCCCAATATAGTTATAATTTTTTCATCTCCAACTCTATATTTATTGTCTTTCACGTTAGGGAAATATGTATATAGATTACATGAATTAATATAGTTTACATTCCTTTAGTTATGTTCCATTTCTAAACAATGACATATACTGAATTGGCGCATGACATTATGAATTTTAAATCACAGTGTATAATTAAAAATATAGAATAAAACATAGCATAAATTGAAAATTTATTCATAGATAATCTCATAATCACAAGCTTAGTATCTTTGGGAATATCTTAAAATCATTAAAAAAATTAAAAAAAATCATAATAGTTCGTAAAGAGAATGTGAATCAAACAAGTAATGACCCCTAGGAGTGTCTAGATATATTTGTAGTCTTATGACCACTCATTGTACACCAAGTGATGATCGGTTTGATGCTCAAAAATATTTTTCTAGGTCGTTTACCCCCAAGGTGAATATATACCACAACCGCATCCACTTTTTAGTATCTATATGGTTATGTAATTACTATAAAATCACACATTCTCTACCTTACAAAAACTTCATGATACTACCCTATAATTATAATTATTTCTATAATCTTTCATAGGCTTATGTTATCTAATCAATATTTCCCAAAATATAGTTCCCAATGTTTATACTAAACTTCCTTTGATGCCAACTCAAACACCCCAACTTTTATAACCCATAACAAGTGGTTATTTTGATACATTGGTGTAAGATACAAAAGATTGTGTCCCTACTGATTGAACATTTTAACAATCTTGGATTATTAGATACATACATGATTCTCATATTACATTTGAAAAAATAAATTTAAATTTAAATTCAAGTAATAAATTTATTATTTCTTCTAGTAAATCCCTAAAATCATTCATATATCCCTTCTTGACATCCTGGGGAATGGAAAACATAATAAAGGGTGATATCATATGCTCAGTAAGAGAAAAAATACAATAGAATCTATAATAGAATAAATAAGTAATTAATAATATAGAAGAGATAAAAAATAATAAAATATGATATATATATATATATATCTAATATTATAAAATGAGGATATATCCCTGGATTATATAACAACATAAATAAATACATTGATAACAATAACAAGTTTTATAATTACAGAATGCATAATGTCATCTAAACCTCTTGTGGTGTCGGTTTCTCCCCCTATTCATGATGACGGTGGCCACGGTGCAAGTCCCTCCTCTATTGGTGGGGAAGGGACCTTCTTCATTGTCCTCTAAGGAGGCGGTGCCCACTTTCTCCCCTTTCTCCAAACCTGAACTTCTTCCTCATTTTCTGCAGAGTTTCTTGTTCCCTAAGGCTCCGGAACTTCGTGAAGGGGACCCTATTATGTCACTTTCGGTTTTGGAGTTCAACGAGGATTTAGCGCTCCACAATCTGTCCTTGGTCTCTCGATTTCCACAGAGAAGACCATCAGTTAACACCTTTGAAATGTTTTTTTTCATGGGATCAACAAGAGATGGATTATGTGGGTTTTCTCGACAGTAAATGTATCCTAATTCAATTAGCATCGGAGGATGATCTTATCAAAGCCTGGTTAAGCGTACCTTAGAGCTACAACGGATCATGCTTCTCTCTCCATAGATGGACCTAAAATTTTCATATGAAGCGGTACTCACCTACGGTGGTGATCTTGGTGAGTTTCCCTAATCTCCAACTCCCGTTTCAAAATCCCTCGATCATTAAAATGATGTATAATCTCATTGAGAGGTACCTATGATCTAACCTTCTAATCGCAATATCGTTATATCTGGTGAATCCTCATATGTGTGTGGAAGTGGACGATTCAAGGAAACCTTAAGATTTTTTTTGGATTACCATAGGAGAGGAGTACCACTATAGTAAAATGGTGGTGCTTGAATCATGGGTTGATTTATATATTGATTACAAATGTCTGGGGTATTCGCCGGTGATGTGCAGACATGGAGATGGGTGCTGAAAATCTGTACTGGGTACAAAGAAGTCTTTAGTTCCATGAGAGGGTTTCATTTTTGACAGGCCTCCGAGGGTGAACTTCTGCAGTTCGAATGTTGATGGTGTGGTCGGCGGGGGTTGTTCAAGTGTGTCCAGGACAATGCAAGTGTGGTGAGGTCAGATTCTTCTCAAGGTGGGGTTTTTCATACTATTAGTAATCATAAATAATTTAGTGGGTCTCAAAACTATAAGTAAAAATATAGGGTGTTGCATGTGGAGGAGGAATGTCTTTAAAGTTCCCCAGTGGACTACAATACGTCATTTGAGGCTAGCTTGGGCGCTTCTCTGTTGAATAAGGTAATGGTGTCTCAGGATAATAAGAAGGTGTATAAGGTGTTTAATAGGATGAGTCAAGACTTGGAAGGTCCCGTTAATTGTAGTGTACAGGAGGGGATGGGTTTCTCCAGCAGGATGTTTCACATGTGGAGAACTAAGATAATGGGAGAAAAGTTTTTATGAATCAGATGGTGAGTGGGGAGGAGGTTGTTCCTGGTGCTTCTTTCATTTAGTGTTAAATTTGGGTAGTGGTGATTTGTGTAAGTGTATATAGGGGGTTCTAATTCCATGATCTGGAATTCAATTCATCTGAGTAACAAGTTTGAAGGCCTTACTGAGGTAGGTTTGAGCTCTGATCAAGCTAAATCGATTGAGGTAGAAGGGGTCTAAGTGAAGGATCCCAATAGAAATGAACCCATTCATTCAGCATATGAATATTTATGCCTGAAGAGTAATAGGAGTATTAGTATAAGTAAGGGTGGGAGGGACTACTATTCTTTACCACCTCCTTTAGAGACTCATTCTGCAAAAAAAGATAAATGATAAGAATACACTTATTAAGTCTTTGAGCCACCAGAGTCCAGGGGTCTAGGCTGATCAACCCTTGTAATTTCTTTTAAGTTCTGAAGAAGAAGTGGTTCAGCATGTCTTGTTGCTTAATGAAACTGATAAGGAGGCAGCTAAAATTATGGGGAGGTCTCTAAGGGTAACCCTCAATGAGAATCAATACTCTTAGATTGATAAGCATGACCTAATTCTGGTTAGGAATTCAATAAATGTCATATCGGCATTGAGGAATACATATATTCATGGGATCAGTTGGCTTCTAAGTTTGAAAAGATTATGATGGAGGTAATAGGGATATAGGTTTCTTCTTTATCCTGGAAATTGTTTAGGTAAATGGATTCTATTAATCTCAAATTACTCTTTAATGACTCTATTTAATTGGTGGAATTTGTTGATTAGTTTGGGATAATACTGGTTCGTGTTGTGTCTATTTTTGGTTCAACTCTATTTTTGGTTTTGATGTGATGTTTTGGTGATTCGTTACCAGCACTCTACTTGGATCTACTTCATATGGTGTTTGGATCATGAAACCTTCACTAATGCATGTCATTTGGATTTATAAGATTGAGAGGGTATGTCTATGCCATCGGTTTTGTGCCCGTGCATTCCTGCTTGGGACTACTTGCTGAGTGGTCATGATTTGGTGAAGGCTTGTCATCATGGTGTTGTTGCTATAGAGGGGAAGATCCTGTATTTTTCTCAAGGTTTTTCTCTATTTAGGTTTTATGTGGTTGTAATTCTAAATCTTGTGGTTTCTCACTTTTCCTAAAAAGCGTTTTAATAATAAAAAAGTTAACTTTCAGTCAGAATTATGTCGATAATCATAATCTTAATGTCAAGGCCTTGTGCTAAGAAATCTTACATAAATAGGTAATGTTTGTGCCAAATAACCAATCTGTTTAGTCTTATAAGACTTTTCAATGTATTTAGGGGATATAATAGGCCCCTCCACTCACTTATGAATTATAATTAATTTATCTTATGAAATAAATGAACAATAATTCAATGTTTAACCAATATAAACATTCATATTGAAATATAACATATGAAATGTTAATATTTTCCCTAATCAATAAATAGACCAACATGATCATAATACATATGGATAAATAAGTTGGATGGTATCATTATAGTATATCACCAATAAATCATAATAATCATCGAAGGATGATGTTATAGATAAAAATACATTTAAAATAATATTCAAGCCTTTCTTTGAAAACATGGAGAAAATGTCCTTTTATTTTGATAACATGTTAAATAAAAATTTATAGAATATTTAGAAAAATATTTTATTTTAAAATAACTATGGAAACTTTTAAATAAATCTTTAATTAAAAGAATATTTCTAATGGTTTGGAAACCCATTCATTTAGTAAATGTTAAAAAATGATTCCTTTCACACTTTTGGTAAAGGTCAAAAGTACCTAATTTATAAAATGACAAGAATATCCCTTTTAAACCTTTGTAAAGAAGTAAAAAATAGTTTAAAATTACTTTAAATAATCATTTTATCTTATTAAATAACATTATTGAAAACATTTTTAGAAACAAGTACATGGAAGAAAAAAATCATCGAAAAAAGAGGAAATGAGGACGTTTTTAAAAAAATCTCAATCATATTAAGTACCAAAAATAGGAAAATAAAAGGAAAACATAAAAACTATAAGGATAAATATAGGAGAAAAAATATGGAGCTTAATATATAATTAACTTATTATTTCCATGAATGTAAATTTAAACATAAACCCGAATAAAATTGAGATTGTATAATAAATCCTTACCTTAGACTTCTTCTTAGTTAGACACATTATATCATATTAAATAATCAATTTAAATTTATTAAATACTTTATTAAGAACCTTTTTCATCTAAATTTAATTTTTTAGGTCATTCTATATAATCATTTATCATACATTCATTGAATAGTTCTTGTTTCTTTTCACCACATAAGGTTGTTCGGTCAAATTCACCAAAATTACTTCAGTATATTAACTATAGTTAAAGGTGTTATGAAATAGTTAAATAATCTTCATAATTTTAGTAATATAATTATTATAAGTTTTATTAATTTTATATAATTATATAATCATCCATGCATGGTGGTAATAGAAAAACATATCACGCTGCTTTGTGGTGGTGGTAGTCCACACATACGCACGAACAAAGTTATAATTCTACAACAGATGGAAGGGTAAGAAGTTATATGATATATAATATATTTATATAATATTAATTATTTCATAAATATCATATATATTAATTATTTCTATCTTTATAACCATCCAAGTAAATTGGTGATTAAAACAAATTACATATCTATGTGGAGACGGTGGGTCATACGTATGTACAAGCGATGTTTTCATTTCCCATAGGATAGAAATGAGATATAAAATGGATTTTAAATTAATATAAAAATATCGATGTATAGTTAATATACTTATTTAATTATGTTAATATGGTTATTGAATATTTTTATGTGGTTTAATAAGGAACTTGAAAAAAGTCAGTAAGAAAATATACATCTTCTTTTGGTAACCTCCTTTGGATTACACATTAATCCTTATTAAAGTGGTATTTTGATGATACCATAACCTCTAGGAAATGTTCAGGGATTTTTTAAAGTTATTTAATTAAGTATTGGTAAATATAAATTTCTCAAGTAGTGTATATAATAGAGGATATTCTGATCCCTTTTATAAGTGGGGTGGGTTGAAAACTATTAAATACTCGAAACTTTTTTATATAATATATGTCTTACTAAATTTAAGTGGATCAAAATTGTTAAATATTTTAATATTATAAGTTTAAAATATAAATAACCAAATTAGATTTTTAATCTAGTGTTTTTTCTTATCTTGAATACTTGTCCTTTAATTTTAACCCTTTTAACTCATTTTACCCTTAACCAAAGAAATAAATATGTATAATGGTTATTATTCATTATGACCAAACAATAAGATGACCTTATTACCTATTATTATTTATATTTATTAAATATAAGGAATCATTTATAAAATATTTAATTTCTATAATTTTTAAAATTTACTTTTAATATTTGTTCATGAAAAGCAAAAAAATCATTTTTAGAAAAATCCATATTTTAAGCATAAAAATGATTTTATAGAAAAAAATTATAATTTTGATTAAAATTTAATTTATTGGATTATTTTAAATAAAAGTAGTATTACTTTTCTTTTAAACCAAATCAAAACCAAAAGTAACATTGTAAATAATTGAGTAAGAGAGAATAACTAAAAGTAGTTTTTATTTGAACAAAAATATTACCTAAATTTAAAAAATTGTTAAGAATATATTTATAAGGAAAAAATTATATATTCATATGAATTATATTTCATATTAAAAATATTTTTTAAAAAAAAATCCTAATTTTTCAGTTTATTATTACATCATTATAATGTCATAAAAGTGATAGTTTTTGTAAAATTAGTATTTTTCGCTATTCACCCAAAAATAAACTATTTCTAAATAATATAAAAAATAACCCTAAGATAATTTTGACATTATGAAATATAAAAAAATAATTTCATAAAATTAAATTTGTAAAATCTAGGAATTTAGGTTTTAATAACATTCTTGAATAAAGCTATGTGCATTTTGTTATTGTTTCTTTATAAATAAAAGCTTATTATAATTGGAGCTCAACTGTTACATACAAGGTGAGTGGAAATGATTTAACATGAAGATAAGGAGAAACAAACCAAGGTGATACATAGGTAAAATTTGGAATGCTATAGTTTGAGGTAATCCTATCTCAAGTACTTATTCTCCAAGGGTTAAGGGTTAATTAATCATTTTCTTGATAAACTAACCAATGGTAAAATCTCATGATCACACCACATATTTATTTTATTATTTACAATTCATGGTTAGTTATTTATTTATGTGACACATGTTTTTTAAATGTTTTAAATTCAATCACATCGAGTAAACAAATTAAAAATCATGAAATATGGAATAAAATATATGGATTATGATTAAATTATTTTATTAAGGCATGGTTAATTTGATTATTTAAAATCCATATTATATTAATAATCATGATCAAGCATAAAATAAATAATATTTACATATAAGATAAAAATATATATATCAAGGAAATTTTAATTCAAAAAATCCTTACATTACTAGATTTAAAAAGAAAACATAAATCAATCTACTTGTCTGGCTCAAGTTAGGGTGATTTCAACTATCATGGAGTTCTAATTAAACTTTTGGGTCGAATTAGTTAAATTAGCATCAAGGATTTATTTACTAAGAAATAATTGATGTAACTTGGAGTAAAGTGTTGAATAATTCCAAGATATGATTTCAAGATTTTGGAAACCACTCAATGGATCAAGGAACTGTGAATTAATGTCGTTATAAAGACCACTTTCCTAAATACCTTCAAATAATTTTTTTGGCCCAAGTTCATATTATGAGAAGGTAAATATGGAACCTTTACATAAGAATATCCATGTGAAATTGTATTTTTAATCTAATGGTATGGGTTATTTGGATTTTATATAATAATGGGATATTAATAAAATAAAATTTGTTATGTCACATTTTGATAAGCAATATAAGGCCCAAAAAACTTCTTTTATTTTGATGTAGAAAATTTCAAGAAATAAAACCTCAACATTATATTTATGATAAATTTTAGAGAAAGATAATATCTTCACTGGAATGAACTTATTTAAGTGGTATTTTTGCATTGTACCATGTGAGCAGTGAAAGTCATACATGATAGAGTCTTATATTCTAGAGAAAAAGCCTTCTAAGGAGGCTGGTAAAGAGGAACAAAATTGTCTTCTAAAAACATATAGATAATTAATTATATTTACAGTGCCTTGTGTTTTCATCTATTTCTAGTGATCTTTTGAATCTTAATGAAAACATGGATTCATTGTGATTTTATCATGTCTTTATGATATTTATTTGAAAATTTTAATACATGTGAGGTATGAGATCTCCAAGGAACTTTTCACATGAAATCTTGGAGAAGGTTCACCAGTTGGACCTCGTATATTCAAAATGATTTGATATATTGATCACTGTGATATTTTAGTTTTTAAGATAACCGATGAGTTGTGCACTGGCCTCATGATTTCCTCACAACCTCAAAGATTATCCAGTTTTATTATGAATTATAATATGAATAATATTGATATGTTACTATCAAAACTCTTTACTCTGATTTTCTAAAAAGATAAGGATGTAAAGCATAAAAAACCTACAATACTTATGGTGAAAATATGAAAGGAAAATAAAAGGGACCTAAGTCTAAATCCAAGTCTAAGGATTATTTATACCACCTAATTAAGACAATAAATATCCAAATGCAGGGTAAGGAACAAGATGTAGAATTTTTTGTATGTGGAAAGAAGGGACGCATGAAAAAGAAATTCACCTCAGTGAAGGGGCATGGGAAATCTTTAAGTGAATTTTTTATCAAATGTAGACTCATAATTTCTACTATTTGAGTATTAGATATAGTTTTTATTTCTCACTTCTATATCAAAATATAGGAACCAAGTAAATTCAGTAATGTTGTAATAGGTGAGGTGGATCTTTGAGTTACAAACAAAGAAATGCCAGTTACCCTGGATATTGGAGACTACCACCTTACTTTGAAAATAGGAATGATTTTGGTCCTGAAGAATTTTTATTATGTGAATATTGTTACCAAGAACATTATATTCATGTTCATTTTAGAAATGGATGGCTTCGTATTCAATTTTCGGAATAAAAGCTACTTCTTTTATAAATATTTCATTTGTTATGGTATGGAACATCTTAATAATGGTCTTTATATACTATAATATAAAAAATAATTATTTTAAATTGAAAAAAAAATCAATTTAACATGACTCATATCACACCTAGTTATGTCATAACTGACTTGTTCATGTAAATTAGAAGTAATTGACAAAGATCTATAAAGAACAGTATTTAGATTATTTTTAACTAAAATCACTTGGTATGTTTCATGCTTTTTTTCTAGGAAAAATAACCAAACCATAAATTAATATAAAGGGTGAAAGTGACATAGTTCTTATTGAATTAGTTGTCACATATGTGTGTAAATATTTTCTAGTTGAAGCTAGAGGTGGATAATCTTACCTTGAAAATTTTAAGGAATATAAGAGTAAAATAGATAATTAACATGGTAAGAAGATAAAAAAATCTTATTGAATCTAGGTAGAGAATATCTTAACTATATTTCATTGATTATCAAATGGATTTTGGAATTATATATCAAATCATTTCTCTTTATACACCATAGTATAATGTTGTTATTGAAATGAGAAATTGTTCATTATTAGACATAGTGAGTCCAATGATGAGTAATGTAGATCTTACTTTATCCTTTTGGGGATATACATTACAAATTGTATAATATGTAGTAAATCATATACCAACTAAAGAGGAAAATGGGATTCCTGTCATGTTATAGAGTGGAAAGAAACATGTTTTGTTGAATACTCATGTATTAGGTTGTGAAGTATTTGTTAAGTCTATCTATGGTAAAAAAAGAACCTTAAAGCATAAAGTGTATATTTATAGGATATCACAATTAAATAAGGGGATTTTATCTATAAAACCCCTAATAAAAAAGGTAATAGTGGAAAGTAAATCCATATTCCTTGAGAGGGAGAACATCTCCAAAAGAGATAGTGGGAGAAAATTGAATTTGATGAAGTTAGTGCTCAAGATATGAAAGATCTGGAATAGGAAAAAATTCCACATGACCCTATGAAATAGGTTGTTCTAGAGAAACAATTATTGTGATAGGATCTATCATTCATTCCATTCTATGTATCAGGATTGATGTTTCTTATTCCTTAAGTATGTTAGGAAGATATCAAATAGGCCCAAGAGATAAACATTAGACTATTGTAAATACTATCCTAAAGTATATAAGATGAACTAATGATATTTTCTTTATTTATGGATGATATAATGAACTATTAATCTAGGGATATGAATACACTATTTTCCAGATAGATCATCATAGTCTAGATATGTCTTATATCTTAAAAAAAGATCTATGAGCGGAAGAGATCAAAGTAACCCATGGTCTCCAATTCTATAGTAGATTCTGAGTATATTGTAGCTTTTAATGTATCTAAGGAAGCACTATAAATACACAAATACATCTAGGATCCTGATATGGTTCCAATAAATAAAGATGTAATAACATTATACAATGATAATACTATAGTGGTGGACCTCACTAAATAGGTAAGGTCACATCAATTGGAAAGGCATATACTTTAGAGATATCACCTCTTGAGTAATTTTCATTAAATGGGTGTGGTCAAAGTAAGTTGGGTTTTCATGGAGGAAAATTTAGTGGGCTAGTTTACAAAACCATTATCTCAACAGAATCATGAATATCATGTGAGATATTACAAACTCAAATTCATTAGTATTCAACTATAGTGTAAGTGGGAGTCTATTCGATTCAGTTCCCTAGAAAAAATAATTTATACTTTTAATTACCTATATATTTAAAAACATTAATATAAATAAATATATTATAACAAGTTGTGTTTTATTCTACACAAAATTAATGTGATAATGTATTTATACTATTTTTTACATCTAAAGGTTATAGAATTTCATCACTATGATGAGAACCTTGAAGTTTTATGAAGATATTCTTAAATACATATTCTACATTTCAATGAAATCTATCTAATAAGACATGGATGATGTCTTTCTATCAAGTGTTGGGTTCTCGTAATACATTGATACTTCTTCTCATAAAGTAAGTACATAGTAATATCAAGGAGAGAAGGTTATGAGAATATACCCACTAATATAAATTCCACATGTTATATGAGTTCATTTTTGGGAAATCCAAAGAAAAATATATCAAGCATATAGGTTGATAACATAATAATGCAACCTTCTTGATGATATATTTAGACAAATGGATTATATTACATGTTGAGCATCCATAGGAGGTTGTTTTCATTTTGACATTAATTTATTTCTCTATGGGTTCCTTGATATATTTCTAGACATTAATCCTGAAATTTAGGCTGATTTATCTAATGCCACTGAGAAAGTGACCAAGAGGGTCACACACTAAGTGTATCCAGGACCTCAATTAAATTATATTCAAATTAAATATTAGAATAAATATTATTCTAAAGTTATGAGGAATAATAATTATTCAGGTTATATTGATTGTGTAAATATTTATTGAATGAATAGTATAATGATATTTATTTATTTAAATAAATAGTTATTATTCAAGGTTTGATAAATGTCAGGGAGGATTAGTGTGTTGAGTTAACGGTTTGGATAAAAATGATATATTTTATTTTATATCATTTAAATATGTATATTTATTTATTTATTTAATAAATGATATTTAAATATCTATGAGTTAGCATGCATCAAAGAAATATTACTATTAGTATTATTATACATTGGGTTTAATTTTGGATTAAGATATTAGTTAAGGGAATTTGTGAAATAACTAATTATATGACCCAGATATATAAACCCACTCGTATAAATTTATATAGGTGAAAAGATATGAAGAATTGGGTGAACAATAGATTCTCTTAAGAACTCTGTCAAGCCCTAGAGACAATTTCTCAGGAGTACTCCTAAGAATATAGTGTAACGCCCCAACTTGAGGCACACATCCTTGTATTCCAAAGGCTTATAAAAAGCAATAATGGTCTAAGGTGTTGTTTTTGGGATACTATATCCACGTATTAGAGTAACAATAGAGAGAAAATAACCAAACAACATCTAAGATAATAGTCATAGTTTTTATAATCAATAAACATGAATCATTATATAATAAATATAATATGGAAGAATATATTTATACATATCAAATTATCACACACTGATCTGATCACATAAAAAAAGAATAAAAATACAAGAAAGTATCTACTACCATTCACAAGGCTCATCACATCCCAATCTCCAAACTTCATATGAGATATCCCACTCAATCATGAAGCATTGGACCTATGTACTATCAAAACTTATGGACTATGAGATCTGATCAGGTACCAAAGTGCCATGGATACTTGATTAGGGTGTGAGTATAACTCAGTAGGGAACCACTAATAGAATCCATAACATAACCAGTAAATATATTGTTTTCACATGTGATATTCTTAGGATAAATAAACAAATGAACAAGTATAATAAAATAATCATCATCGATCCTCAGGTTATAAGGTTACAATCAGGATTGAACATACCAGATTCAGCTAATTCTGGATGTCTTTGATCATAATTCCATCATCTGGAACCTAGGGTGCATATTATACCCACTAAGAAACATTGATCACCTCCTCTGGAACTCAAGGTCACAACCAATCCCCACTAGGAAAAAAATAACAAGCCATTCAAAACTAAGGGAAAAACTATCCCATATAAGAAGCATGTATTAAATAATCTAGAAAACAAGGGTATACCTCCTGTCTAGGAAAAACATATAGATTATTTGGAAATCAGGTTAAGTATCTCCTTATTTGGAAATATATCATTAGAAACTCAAGGTAACATCCCCTCCCATCCTGAAAATAAGTAATAGGTCATCTGGAACCTAGGGGAAGACTCTCCCTGTTGGGAAACACATACAAGGCCATCTAAAAAATGGGGGCATGACACTCCCCAATAGGAAAAATCAATCACATCACAAATCAAGGGCATCCTCTCTCCATAAGACCATCACATATCACATTCACATCAGTAATTAAAAAACATCTATAAGATCACCTGCATGCCGACATGGCACTAGCCACTAGGGCCTAGCCTCAAATCACAATTCATGCCACTGCGTCCTCCTATCAACCAGGGATAACCTCTTTAAGAATATCTTAGCTGCATAATATCATCATGTTAAACCAATAAGCATCCTAATATCATATTAATGAGAATCCAATCAAGTCCTACATATCTATCTCGTGCTCTAATCACTAGCAACAAGTTGTAACCAACACCCCTCGGTGTTCTCTCATCTCATGGGACCTTTGTCACAGACCAACCTAGAACACCCATAAATCGGACACTCAATCTGGCTCAGGGAAAGGCTCGATGGTCATTTCTAATCCCCAAAGTCTAGAGACAAATTCATAGGGAATCAAAGTGACTATAGTGGGAATGATTCTTCCTAATAAATAAATCAAAACACCAGACTTCCTCTTTTAAGTACATCATGAACACTCCATGCATTAGATTTTAATTTTTAGTAATATAAATAGATAAAAATAGATGTAAATGGAGATATAACTAATAATTAAAAAACTAATCCATAAATAAAACATAAATCTTAGAAATATATATGGTCAAAATGATCCAACTACAACATAATGAAAAAAAAATCCAAACACCCATCCAGATCTCCAAGTCATTCCATAGGACAACCTAAAATTCCAATATTCACTACTATATATATTCCCTTTTACAACATGTAAAAAGCCTTTTATCAGTGCTAAAAAGTGTTGTTGACAACAGTTCTGATAAAGGGGGGGTCCCCTTTATCAGCACTAAAAAGGTTCTCATAAAGGGTGTACTTTATCCATGCTAAAAAATCACTGATAAAGTGCCCCCTTTATGAGGGATATTTTATCACTGATAAAGACCACCCTTTATAAATGCTATTTTTAATACTGATAAAGGCCTAGCTTTCTGCAGTGTGTTGTTAATATAACAGTACACCCAGAAAAAACCTATAACCTGTCAGTAAAAATATATAATTTAATTGAAATAAATTTGACATCATGAATACAAAAAAACACTAATATATATATTTCAAATAATATTTTATATAATTACATTTACAATTATCCTAAAAACATTTAAAAACATTAATGATTCATCTTTTGACATATGTGATCCCCTCTCAAAAATGTCCACCCATGGTAATAGTTTCCAAAAAATCATCTCAACCTAATCAAAACAATCTGCCTATATAAGAAAAAAAATATTATGTTAGTAATACTATAAAGAAATAAATTTAACATTAATATAAAACAATGCATTGTTAAAATATCAATTTTTAATAAAAAAACCATTTGGAGTTATACCGGTCACACTGTTCATTGTATTGAGGTGGTGTTGATTCCTACACATCAAAAATGAGTTATGGATCATTGTCCTAAAATATCAAAACAATATGAATGTGTTTGATCAGTTTTGATTATGTCACTTGTTCTTTTAATAAACTAATGTCAATTTTAAATAATGACACATTTGGAGTTATATCGGTCACACCATGTGTCGTATTGAGGTTCAGATGATTCTTACCTATCACAAATTACTGATGAATAATTTTCCTAAAGTTTACAAACAATTCGAATGTGTTTTCTTAGTTTTTAGTTTGTCATTTGTGTTTTTTTACTAAAATGTCATTTCAAACTGGAAACACATATTTTGAGTTATATTAGTTGCATCGTGTATTAGTTTGATGTGAGAATACTTCATACACATCATAAATGACTTATGAATATCTCTCCTAAATTATCAAGACAATCAATGTTTTTTTCTTGTTTTTTACTGAGTGACATGTTTTGAACTAAAATGTCAATTTTAAACTGATAATGGACACTTTTAGTCATACGGGTCACACCACGCATCAAATTCAGTTTCGGTTGATTCCAATGCAACAAAAATGACTCATGGATATTTTTCCTAAAGTATCAAAACAATCTGAATGCTTTTATTGGTTTTTAGTATGTCACTTGTTATTTTTAATTAAATTGATTCCAATTTTAAATAAAAAGACACACTGGGATTCATAGCTGTCACATTATGAATCTTATTGGGCTTCAGTTGACTCGTACACATCAAAAATGACTCATATATATTTTTCCTAAATTATCAAAATAATATGAAAGTGTTTTATCAGTTTTCAGTAGTTCACTTTTTCTTTTTACTAAAATTAATGTCGATTTTAAATAAAAGGAGACACTTTGAGTGATATAGGCCACATCATGCATCATATTGAGGTTTATTTGATTTATATATGTTAAAATTTACATATACATCATTTTCCTAAAGTATCCAAACAATATTAATGTGTTTGCTTAGTTTTTAGTATGTTACTTGTTGTTTTACTAAAATTAATGTCAATTTTAAATAAAATGACACACTTAGAGTTATAGAGGTCACACCATGCATCTTATTGAAGTTAGGTTTATTACTAAAAATCAAAAATTACATATGGATCAGTAACCAAAAGTATAAAAACAATATGAATGCATTTTATTAGTTTTCAGTATGTCACTTGTTCTTTTTATTAAAATTAATGTCAATTTTAAATAAATAGACACACTTGGAATTATACCATTCACACCATGCATCATATTTAGGTTTTATTGATTCCTATAAATCAAAAATGACTTATGGATTGTTTTCTTAAAGTATCAAAATAATCTAAATGTGTTTTCTCAGTTTTCAGTATGTCACATTTTCTTTTTACTAAAATTAATTTCAATTTCAAATAAATTAACACACTTAGAGTTATATCGGTCACCCCATGCATCTAATTTAGGTGAGTCTAATTCTTACACATAAAAATGAATTATAAATCATTTTCCTAAAGTATCATAACAATCTAAATGTGTTCTATCAATTTTATGTATGTCACTTGTTATTTTTACTAAAATTAATGTGAATTTTAAATAAATAGACACACTTTTAGTCATACCAGTCACCCCATGCATCATATTGAGGTTATGTTGACTCCTACACATCAAAAATGAATTATGTATCATTTTCCTAAAGTATAAAAACAATAAAAATTTATTTTATCCATTTTCAGTATGCCACTTTTTCTTTTTACTAAAATTAATGTTAATTTTAAATAAAAAGAGACACTTTGAGTAATACCAGGAACATCATGTATCAGATTGAGGTATGGATAATTCCTACATGTAAAAAATAAATTATGGACCATTTTCTTAAAGTATCAAAATAATCTTAATAGGTTTTCTCATCTTTGAGTATGTTAGTCATATTTTTTACTAAAATTTATGTCAATTTTAAATAGAAAGAAACACTTGAAGTCCTACCTATCACACTGTGTGTCAGATTGAGGTGTGGTTGATTCTAACACATACCAAAGTCTCAAAAAAACCTTAACATCCAATATTATCATAAATTACATTTCCTTTCTTTGTGTAATTTTTAACACTACATATTGAATCGATGTTCTTAGCTGAAAAAACTTTCTCATTATTGAAATCCATGAGAGTAGAGGAAGATCATGTGCCTATTAAAACATGAGAAGTCATTGTAGTGATAATATGAGCTTCCTCCACTATTCTGGTGTTCAATGAGAATGTTTTTTCTACTACATAACATCAAATATATGTTGTTTTGGAAGCTCGACAAAGAGAATAAATAGAAATCATAAATATATGTGGAAAAAATAAGTGTTAGATAAAAATGATAAGGAAATTAACTTAAAAATAGAAGATAAAATTTTGAAAAAAATAATTAAATAAGTATTAGGAATTCACCTTTTCATGGTTGTTGTATACATTCTTGACCCATTTCTTTTTTGTCATTATCTCTGTTCCAGTCTCAAAGCCCAATCTCTCACGAGAATGAGAATCTTCAAACAAACTGACCCAACTTGAACAAATGAATCCATCTGTATAAGAAAATAATTCTTATATGAGTAATACTAAAACAAAATTAATTAATCATAAATATGAAAAAATCCATTAATTATATGGAAGTCGCATCTTCATTATATTTATGTAAATTCTATCACCAGGCATGTTGCTCATTCGTTTCTAAGAAAATCTATATCATTATGTGAATATGAGTCTTTTTTATAGTCATAGTAATACTGGAAAAATATAGATACACAAATTATTAATAAATATTTTAAATTAAATATTAATTATCTTCAAAAATACCTCTTTGGGGATGATAGTTTGTTCATGTAATATGATCTCTCTCATAAATTTACAAACATAATAACCACAATCTTTTCTATTTTTTTATTTCGGATATTAAAGAGACATTTATGAAAATAAGTAATTTTTTTATATGTGTTTTTATAGTGAAATATTATTATATATACTCTGATAATTTTCCATTTTTAGAACTTTTCAGCATCATTGTGCTTAGTCCCTGGCCCTATTCCTTGTTTTTGATGATATTAATGCACCACCATATCATAACAGAATCCTCATTAAAATAGAATATAAATTATATAACTTCAATTTTAGTTGTAAAATTTTGTATGTATTGTATTACTTATTGAAAAATGCCATCATGTGTGGTTAATTTTTTGGGTATCCATGTAGTGAATCTAGGAAATAAATATTTAGAGTATAAAAATTGACTGTAATGAGCATCCAATGTTTCCTAAAACATAAAAATGAATAAGAAATTAAAGAAATGAAAATATATGTGATATGATTAAATTGTAGAGTTTTACCCCTGCATAATTGGTATTAAGAAGTGCATGTCATCAGAAAATTTTATTTCAAACGATTTGACCAGGTTTTACATTATTTCAACCATTTATTTAGATTTTATTCTTTGTTGTTCTGTAGAGGTGGTATGAGGACTAATGAGTCAAAAAGAATTTTATAGGGAAATCCCTTCAATTGGTATTGATATATACTCCTAAAAAAATATTAAATGTATTTATTCATAATTAAAATAGTGTATAATATTTTGGAAAATCAAATAACAAAAACATACTTCATGTATACATTTAAAAAATAAGGTGTCTGGCCATTAATAGTCAAGAATTTAATTTACATTCTCAACACCAATGTAGTATTCCCCTTCCTCTCTGTACTTATTTTCTTTAAAATAAACTAAGTGAGAACTAACATTTTGTAACTTTGTATCCACATGAACTGTCAATGTTAGTAAATGTGGATATAGAACGAGTATGGTAAATGATTGGTTCGTCAATCCTTTTGATGGTTTTGAGTCAGTCTTTCGTTTCACCCCTTCCATTTGTCCGTCTATAATAACATTCATCGGTTCAAACATTTTTTCATTAATTTCAAAAGGTTTATATTGAAAAATAAATTGGAAATGAATACATCCTTATTCACATGTTTTTTTACAATATCTGAAAGTCATGTGATGAATGTTCCAACAGCTCAGTTGATCAAATGAATATTGTTGTCATAAAGTGGAACAGAATAGCTCAGTGCTCGAATCATGATCTACGCTAATTTTCACTCTCACATGACCTGTTGGAAGTGGTTTATTTTGTAGATGGTCATCTTGGATATTGAACATCATAAACCTCGATACAAGGTGATGGGTGGGTGTTGATATATATAAATCATAGTCATTTTCACCCTATTTGACATCATTACACGAAATTTATCATTGTCAGTTTGAACAAAATTTCATAGAAAAAATTATTATAATTTCATTGAAAAATTTATTAAAATATTGATTACCTCGAATAAGATAGCTCTTTGAGGGGAATAGCCCACCTCAAAGCTGGTGGGGGTGGGGGATCTTCACATAATGGTTATTCTTGAGTTGTTTCTTCTCTTTTCTACCCCCCCCCCCCCATAATAGTTTCTAGAAACTCCCTCTACCATTTTAATTGTTCTTCAAGAGTATATATTCTTTCTTTCATCTGTTTCATTTCTTTATCTTTATCCTCCTCCAGTTTTTTTCTCAAAATATGTTCAGGGTGTCACCCCAAAACCCGCAACTCTAATGCAGCCATACTGTTCAGGCTGCTTTAAGGACAATGATAGTAGGTGTTCATCCAGTACAAGTGTTGATGATTATTATAACTAAATTAAATAGAAAATATAATAAAATAAGTAATCATTGTTATGTAATAGTGATTTAATACAAAACAAATTTTTATTATTTCATAATTACACATGTTTCCCACACTTTTTATGTGTTTTCATCTATTAGTATCCCATATTTATTTACATTTTCCTCCTTCCATATCACATGGTGTGGGATGGAAATGTCTTTCGATTTGGATTCATCCATCTTCATATAAATAGTGGAATATAATTAAGTTTTTTTATGTCACATAAAATTATTATGGTATATTAAAAATATGTAACAATTTTTTTTTCAAATAAAGTTTACCTAATCCTTGTTTTATGGTAGGGGTACATTGGTTTTGTTACTCATTCCTTATTTTTAGCACTTGGTTTCTATTTCATAAATAAAAAATTTTCAATCAAAGTGATGAATATACATATTTTAAAGAAATATATTACTAGACACAATGTACCTGAAAAGACACATCAGCGCAATGGCCAGTAAACAAATCCCACACTTCTTGGGTTATTAGGTGTGCATAGATAAATGGTGGGTGAAGGTTTATTTTACCTTCATAATCTTTAAGATGAAATCTCATTAGAATTGTGTGAAATACACTGTGAATCCTTCCAGTAAGAATTAATAAATATTTCTTATGGGGGTTATCTACTATAATTTCACTTTTCACTAGATTATGAAGAGTAAGTCAATGTTTCATTATTTTATTTTTTAGTAAAATAAATAAATTATATCATAATTTTATTATAATATCTTCCCACATTAGTGTCTTAAGTGTGGGCACAATATGGTGCCATGAATCTACATCAATCGACATGCATTGTCGAGTGATGATTCCAATGTAACTACTGAACATGGCCTTGTTGGGGTTAACATGTTGGCCCCACGCATTCCATTTGACCTCAAATTTTATGACTTTGTTTTTTGCCTTAATTATTTTTGCTAACACTGTCAAACTACGGTGCACCTTTTTTCTGCATCAACAGTCCTTCGTCTACTACCATTTCCTCAGATTCAATATCATCAATATTTTTTTTCCTCTAGAGAAGTGGCATCATCATGTGTATATGGTCGTTTTACCTCTGCACAGGGGGCATGAATAGGTTGAGAAACCTATTATTCCTTGAGATTGGGAGCATCATCACGTGCATAAGGTCAATGTTCCTCTACACTGCAAGTAGCAGCAGGTTGATAGACCAATTTTTCCTTAGGATTGGGAGCATCATCAAGTTCAAAAGTCATTATCTGCAAAATTTGTTTAACATTTAATTTAGATTACATAAATTCAGCATAAAACAAATAATAACATACGGTAACACAATGTATATTACAAAAAAAATATAGCCTGGTTATCGAACTCTCTTTTTTTTAAGGCTGAAGCTATTTAACCCCTCTATCTACTATCAAAATCCCTTCATTATGGTCTCCTATGAAATAAAAATGCAATCTAAATTGGGACTTCTGCAAAATGATTTTGATGTCCCAATAAAAAGGTCATCCTCAGTTGAATTTTAATATAACTCTTCAGTGGTTTTGGTTGATAATAGAACAATTGACCACTTCCAGTTTGTGGGATCTAGAATATAAAATACTTCTACTACCTATGATTCCATTATAAATGGTTTGCCTTTGTACCCTTCCTAACTGAAATCGACTTACATGAATCCCAATTCATTTATTTTAATAGCAATTTTGTTATTAACCCACCTACATTGAAAAATTAGCACTTGTAATATTGTATAATCCAACTCACATATTTGTTTTATAATTCCAAACTATGACATATTTGGGTAAATTAGATTTATTTCCTTAGTATAATAAATATTCATTGCTTTACCCAAAATTGTAACTCCATTGTTTTTTCATGGCACTGTATTAATATTGTTCATTTGTATAGAATGTATAACCAATAAATACAACATCATTGTAAGATAATACATACACACTTTTTTCTATGGATATCCATCGAAGTCATTATGAAATTGAATCCAAATTTTCATTTGACTCCTTAAAAATATAGTCACAAAACCATACTATAAACTGTTGATTATGTGTATTTTATATCCATATTTTATCCCTTAATGGATTCAAATGCCTAAGAATTTATTTCTGGGTTTCAACATATAGGGAAACCTCCAAAATGTTATAAAAACTTAAAGGTGGGCCTTATCCCAATCTGTAATATTGATTGTGATGGAATATGTTCTAGAAATTCCTTCACCCGTAAGCCTCCTAGTGTAACTAGATTTCGGTAGACCAATGACTTCCACACCAGATAGGTATTCGGTAGAAAATTCAATATCTTCTTCAACGATATATCGCTCTGCAATATAACCCTCTATCCGACTTCAATTTTTGATATACCCTTTCAAAATATTCATATACCATTCAATGGGGTACATCCATCTATAGTGTACAGGACCACATTGTCAAATCTCTCTCACCAAGTGAACCATCAAATGAACCATCATATCAAAGAATGTTGGAGAGAATAACATTTCCAATTCACATAATATGACATCAATTTCTCTTTCCATAGTCAAATATTTAACCAGTTCTATAACTTTTCTACATATAGATTTGAAGAAGAAAGAGAGATTGATTAATGTATGATAGAAGTTATTGGGAAAATTCAATGTAAATATATAGGAATTATATCTTACATAAAAACATAGAAGTCATGTGAATTTAGACCCTTTGACTTTAAATTAGTCATTGACATGATATTCTTGATATTAGATGAATACCCCTATAGAACTTTTATATCATTGGAACAGTTGTAAAACTGATATCTCTCCTACCTATAAAGAGTGTAAGAATCTAGAGAAAGAAAAGTTTGTTTTTCACCCTTCACTGGCTCCAACTATTCTCGTATTCCCATGTCAATCAAGTCCAACCTAGCCTTAATTCCATCCTTTTTTTTCAGGTTCATTTAGAAACGTGTCGATGAAACTATCACATACATTTTTTTCAACATACATAATATTAACAGAATTTCTAACATATAGAAAATTACAGTATGGTAATTCAAAAAAAATGATATCTTTTTCCAACTAGTTTTCGTAAGGTTTTTCGAAAATGGTTTACCAAAAGCATTTTCCACATATTTTACTATCTAAAATAGTTGATCACCTATTAGTAGAGATAGTGTTATATGTTCTTCTGAACTTCCATCGAATGATGTCATCCAAAATAAGTAATTATTCCATCGGGGTAGAAATTTGTGATGTCATAGAAACATAGTTTTTTTATGAATGTTTCAACCTAATTGAATATGTACTTTGTTCAAAAATGGGACACCCTTGAGTTCCTTTAATGATATGTCCTAAAAAAATTCCATAATAAGAAAATTCATTTATCATCCTGTATAACATGGCTCTCAACATGAAATCTTCATTTCTATAATCATCATACAACGTAACAATTGAATCCCACAATAATTTCAAATCCTTGACCAATGGATCCAAATAAACATCAATATCATTACCTGGTTGTTTTGGTCCTAATATGAGCATAGATAACATGATGTATTTTCATTTCATGCATAACCACAATGGAAAGTAATAATTTACTAATATAACCAGCCATGTACTGTGAGTGCTTCTTTGAAAACCAAAAGGATTGACTCCATATATAGATAATGCAAGATGAAGATTTCTCAGCTCATTTCCAAATTCAGGATACCCATGATCAATTCTATTCCATTGAGGAGAGTCTGTACGGTGACATATTTTCCCATATTTATTTCATTTATTGTCATTCCATGTCAGTTTCCCTGCAGTCTCCTCACATCCATATAGGCACCTAAACCTTAGAATGATTGGAAAGTACCATACAAATTTCATAGGACCAAATTTATATTTCTTGTATCGAGAAGTACCACACTTTGGGAATTCTTTAACTAGTTTGTGGTCCTTGAAAAATAGTATACAAGAATTTGGGAAGGCATGTATTCTTTCATAGATCATACCCATTTAGTGTATTATTCGTTTTGAATCATAGTTTTGGCTCAATAAATCATTGACTTATGGTATCATGTCATTCAAGAGAGAAATTACTTCTATAAAACTGGTGTCACTCCATCCATTTCCTGCTATCAAATTATACAACTTCAGTATGGATTACCATGCTGTATATTTAGTGCAACTATTATACAATGGTGTTTTTGAAAAACTCTTTAACTTCTAAAAAAATTGTGAAATCAAATAGTTCATCTTCAACTATCCTTATCATTTCCTCAATAAAATATTCATAACAATTCACATCTATAATCACATCCTTGACATGGTCTTATTCATTTTACACACTTGTAATCATATTAGATGATCCATAAAATGCAGTGTTATCCAAATCACTAGCTATATTTTCTTTTTCCCTATTTCTATTCCAAAATTCATAACTTCGATCTATTATACGATAGATAAAGTGTTCTTGAAACTCCTATGGACTAATTAGTCTTGAATAACAATAGAATAAACATATACAAAGGATTTGAGAAGGGTCATATGTATGATATTTTGCAAACTTGATGAACTCTTTCACTCCATCTTTATACTCTTTTGTCATAGGATTGGAATCCATCCATTCTTTATTCATATCCATCCTAGTTGATTCAGTAATATTAATATTTAACAAAATAAATACACAAAAAATGTTCAACTAGGGTCACCATCCAACTATATATCCCTCTTAGAAGATCCAACGGAAGCAAAACAAGCTAGAATAAACCTAGACCTATAAAATATAGGCATGATCTAAAATTAAAGTAGGTCACCACAACCTACCAAATATAAGATAACACTTTAGTATTACATCCTAAAAAATATATTTTGAAATAAATTAGAAAAATAAACATTTTCTATAAAATTTTACCAAATAAGTAGTAACACATAAAAGTGTGTTAGAACCCTTTTTCTAATATTATCATTAAATGAAACAAAATAACTTGGAATAAATTTTTCCTTATCCAATACCTATTTGTAAAATCAACTTTATAAAATTTTCTTTTAAACAATTTCATAAACACCCATTTTTTAAATACACATTTTAAAACTCAAAGAGGTTTCCAACTTTCATACAATTTTCTAAAACATGTTTAGAAACCAACCATTTCCATAAAACTAGTCATGAAGGCCTAAAACCCCATTTTCAAAACTCACACATTCTTGGAGTTTAAAATACAAACCATTATAAATTTTCTCATTTGAGAACATTTTTCAAACTCATTATTAAAATAGTTTGAAAACACTTCAAAGTCACGCTTTCCTTTTTTCCTTCTTTAAAAACCTTTCACAACCCCTTTTCAAAAAAAATGAAAAGTAAACCATAAAAATTAAGAATAAAGAACACATTCAAGAACCACTATGTAAAGTCACATAACATGGGGAAAATTAAAATAAAATATGTGATAAAAAATAATATAAATATCATGGGATACAATAGAAGTAGAGAGATAAAACCCCTAAATGATCCTAAAAACGATTCTAGTTTCATGGACATCGTCACAATGTTGTATTAATAAAAATACTTGAACTGGAGATAAGGAAACTAGGTCATCACTAATAAACATATTGACACCCCTAGAAGTCCCATCAAACTAGGTCATCAATAATAAACATCCCCACATGGGATCACAAGCTACAATAGTCATACAAAAATCAAAGGGGCTTATGAGGGCATCAAACCTATTATGAAAAAAAATTATAAAATTTAAAATGTGATTTCTCTTTTAAAAACATGATTCAAATTCCAAGACATTTTATATTTTATAAAATCTATCCCAATATACTCTTCAGACCAATTTTATCATGACACCTTTGAAACTCAAATGGGAATTTACAATGCCCTTTAAATAGCCATTAAAAAACATTCAAAGACATGATAAGTTTCAAAATTCAATCAACAAGGGAAAATGAAAAAACACACACTTTTAAACTAATTAAACTCATTTAGAAATATTAAAAGATTTAAATACCATAAAATATAGATATAAAAATAAACCAAGGCTAAAAAATGGTTTTAAATATATATCACAAGGGTTAACTCACAACTTTAAAAATAAATAATAGTAGAAAAGAGGATTTTAGTGACTGCCAAAAGTTGTTGTTAAAGGCCTATAGAGGTCGACTAGCATCTACCAAATGGTAGATGCTTTAGGCCCATAATTATTTCCAATATCATCTGTCACTTTGCAGATTCTATAAATGGGTTCAGCATTAACTATAGCAACCTCCATTTGATGGTCGATATAGATGGTATCGAGTTGGTCTATAGCGGTGACCATTTAGTATCCATTATAGACTCCTTCAGCATTGGATCTAGAGACCGCCAAATGGAGGTCACTACAGCCCAACTTTTCATGACTTATAGCGACCGCCAAATGGCCGCCGCTATAGGTTTTTTTTTATTTTTATTTTAAAAATAATAGTAGTATTTAAAACCCACTATTTCAAAAACACAAAAAAATATTTCCAAAAAAACCACAGACACATAAATATGTTTGTATCATCATCTTCCAAGATCCATATCCATCTTAGAATAAATATGCATGAAAAAAAATTAATAAAATAATTATTTCATAAATAAATATCCAACCTAATAATTAAAATTCAATAAATTATTTAAATTAAAACATAGTACAACAGATCTAAATTATTTGATTTTGAAAATCTGTTAATAATTTATAATCATTTTTTAAAAATTTACAGCCACTTATTTTATTGTTTCGAGCAGACGGCACATCTGATTGACATATTGACTACTTTCACATGTAATAAATAATAATAAGTTAGTTATCATGTGATTTCATGTCATTACAAGGTTGTTTTCTATGCATCAGACAGTTAAACGCATGTTTAGGTATTTTATGACACTAAAAGTGAATATTCTGTCATCTCGGTCAAATGGAACCTCTTATGGACATATTGTCTTCTTGATCATTTCAAAATTCACTCTATAATTATGGTCATATGATTTCATGGAATTCAGATGTTGTTCTGCTGGTTTTAACCCCCGAACACAACTTTTTAAAGAGCATAAAATATTTAAAAACCACATATTCATTCGTTCCTCATAGACTTCATGTTTTATTAACATTTCGGCTACTCAAAAAATTTACAATTCACTCTATGATTTTTTTTCGTCTTATTTTATGGAATTTGGATGTCATTCGGTTAGTTTTTACCCCCAGTTACAGCTTTTTGAAGGCTGGTAAATCTTTAAAAACCACATATCTAGTCGTTCCGTGGAGACCACACATCTGATTGATGTGTCTCTTACTCTTACACAACATGAATAAAAATAAGACAGTTTTCATGTGATTTCATGTCATTCTGAGGACGTTTTATATGAAGATCACCATTAAACGTGTGTTTTGGTGTTTTATGACACTAAAAGTACATTTTTGGTAATCCTGGTAAAACATTACCTTTAATTGACATTTAGTCTTCTTTATTATTTAAAAATTCACCCTATGATTTTTTTTCTTCTGATTTCATGGCATTTAGACGTTTTTCAGTGGGTTTTGACCCCTAGACGCACCTTTGTAAAGGGCATCAAACCTTTAAAAAGTGCATATTTTTTAGTTCCATGCAGACCACATATCTGATTGACATTTTTTTCCTCGTTCACATAAATAAAAATAATAATATTTTTCTAATATTATTTCAAGTCATTCCAAGGTCGTTAGCTATGGATGTCACCGTTAAATGTGCATTTTGGTGTTTTATGTCACTAGAAGTGCATTTTTGGTAATCGTGGGAAAATAGAACCTATGATTGATGTTATTTATACTCAACCATTTCACAATTCACTTTAAGATTATTTTCATCTATTTTCATGGAATTTGAATATCGTTCAATTTGTTTTGACCCTTAAACAAACCTTTGCAAAGGCATGAAACCTTTAAAAAAAACTGCATATTCAGAAGTTCTGAGAAGACTGCACATCTAATTGACATTACGTCTACTCATGAATATCATTAATAATAATAATATGGTTTTCCGATGATTTCAAGCTAGTCTAAGTTTGTTATATATGGATCTTCCCGTTAAATGCACGTTTTGGTGTTTTATGTCACTAAAAGTGTGTTTTCAGTCATCCCAGGAAAGTAGCACCTCAGACTAATGTTTTATATGCTCATCCATTTCTCAATTCACTCTAATATTTTTCTCATCTGATTTCCCAGAATTTAGATGTTTTTCGGTGGGTTTTTACCCCTAGACACACCTTTGTAAAGGGTGCCAAAACTTTAAAAACCACATATTCAGTAGTTCCAAGAATAACACACTTATGATTGATATTTTTTATACTATTAAACATTAATAATAATAATAATAATATGGTTGTACTATGATTTCAAGTCATTCAGAGGTTGTTAGATATGGATCTAACCATTAAATGCGTGTTTTGGTGTTTTATGACACTAAAAGTGTGTTTTCGGTCATCCCATAAAAATGGAACCTCCGATTGACATTACATCTACTAAATTTTTTTAAAATTCACTCTAATATTGTTTTTGTATGATTTCACATCATTCAGATGTATTTCGGTTGGTGTTTACCCCTGGACGCACCTTTTTAAAGGGCGTCAAACCTTTAAAAACCACATATTTGGTAGTTTTAGGAAGACCTCACACCCAATTGACATTCTGTCTACTATTCAAAATCAATAATAACAATAATATGGTTTTCCTATGATTTCAAGTCTCTATTAGGTCGCTTTCTATATATATTACCATTAAACACTTGTTTTGGTGGTTTGTGACACTAAATGTGTGTTTTTTGGTCATCCCAAGAAAATGACACCTCATATTGATGTTCTGCCTACTTTACCATTTCACAAATCACTCTAACATTGTTTTATTCTTATTTCATGGCATTCATATGTTGTTCGGTTTGTTTCTACCCCCGTACACACCTTTGTAAAGGGCTCAAAACCTTCAAAACTGCAAATTCAGTAGTTCTGGGCATATCACATGTCTGATTGAGGTTTCATTTTCTCTTACATGTTATAAATAATAATAAGATAGTTATCATTTTATAACAATTCATTATGAAAAAATTTTCTATATATACAACCATTAAACGTGCATTTTGGTGTTTTATGACACTAAAAGTGTGTTTTAAATCATCCCGGTAAAACAGAACCTCTGATTGATGTTTTGTCTTCTCGACCATTTCAAAATTCACTATATGATTACTTTCATCTTATTTCACAACATTTGGGTGTCATACATTTGGTTTTTACCCCTAGACACACCTTTTTAAATGGTATCAAACCTTTAAAAACTATATATTCAGTAGTTCTGGGAAGAACACACAATCGTTTGACATTTCATCTACTCTTTCACATCAAAAATAATAATAATAATATGGTTTTCTTGTGATATCAAGTCATTATGAGGTAATTTTCTTTATATATGACCATTAAATGCATATTTTGTTGTTTTATGACACTAAAAGTGTTTTTTCAGTCATCTCGGGAAAACGAATCCTTTGATTGAAATTTTTCCTACTCAATAATTACAAAATTCACTCTAAGATTGTTGTCTGATTTCATGGCATTTAGATGTTGTTCGGTTGGTTTTTACCCCCAAAATCACCTTTTTTAAGGGTTTCAAATCTTTAAAAACCACATATTCAGTCATTCCATGAATATTTCATGTCATATTGATGTGTCTATAATGTCTCGGATTTTTCCGTTTATTATTTTTAAATATTATATGGAATTATTTCGAGACCGGGCACGAAGACGGCACATCATTCCGAAGTCCAGTGAACCCGGAATGGTGGTTTGAACTTTTTAGTTAAGTGAGTCGGCGCTTGTGCACGGTTGTGGCAGTTTCCAAACGGATTCTCAGATTAAAAATATGAGGGCACCATTGCGTCTGGGACGATGACTTTACCTAAGAATGAGGCTAACCTCGACCTGCGCAGGTCGAGGGAAAAAGTTAATTTTTGGACGTTTTAATAAAAAAATAAAATAAAACAAAAATCTATATGTTTATTTTATTTCATGGAAACAATCGTTGAAGTGTGGAAAAAGGGTAGTAGTTTCCTTAATTAAATGTTGTGGAATAATGACAAATAAATGGAAAGTTGGACTCTTTAATACACAGCGACGGGACGTCTGTTTCCTTAACTAATGGTGCGTCATAATGACTCAAGAATAGGAATGTAAGAGTCATTAATATCACCGTGTAATTAAGTGCCAATATTTTTCCCTTTTTAAAGTGTTGAACAATTTTTGATCGTTGGCGACATTTGATAGGAACCTCTACCGAATCCGCGGCGCGTTGGAGCAAACTCTCGGCGACGAACGACGACGAATCGAAGTCGAGAATTGCTACGCCAACAACGCTGAAGGATCCTGATGACAATGGCAGTGCGACGCCTTCATCAATGATCGATCCTTTCAGAAGGTAGGGGTTGTTACTTTAATTTTCTTTTACCCATATTTGATTTTAAACGATGAACGCGGATCAACCAAGAACAAGTTGATTCGTGGATTCGTACGTTCTTGCGGCAGGGATTTTCTTTGGGAAGATTTTGGGGAATTGATCCATGCTTTGTGTTGTTATTGATTCTTTCTCCATTTAAGCCTATTAATGGGAGCAGATCAACGACGTGATGAACGGCAGTGGAGGTTCGTTCCTCAATTTTTTTATTTGTATTTCTTCTCCCTTCTTTCCCCGCGCATTCTTCGTGTTCTTCACGGGGCAACGAACAACGGATCGTTGCGCATCCGTTCTGCGATGTAACGATCCCAAATCGAAGGTTCGACACCACAACGACCTTGTGGAGGTGAGGCGATGATGGAGGATGACTAATTGGACCAGATCGGAAAGACCTTTCTTCATGAGGGAAGATCAAAACACGTTTTCGGAGCTGATGAGAGGTCCGAGAACACCAGAGGCAGCTTCGGGGCATCGGGGCGACCAAAACATGAAGGTTTCGTGGTGATTGGATGGCTAGATCAACGATCAGAGTAGAATGGGAGGCACTCCGGCAAAGAGCGCCATTTCCGGAAATTTCCAGAATACACGACGTATACTTCCGAAGAACACGCTGTGTAGTACTGGCAGTAGCTAGGGTTTTGGGGTCAGAGAAGAATCACACGGCGTGTGACCCTAGTCACACGGCGTGTTGGACCTTCCCCGAAGCTTGGCGTTTACTTGGGTAGTACATGCACACGGGATGACCTACACAGCTTCAGGAGACACGGCGACAGAAGCGGCTACGCGGAGCTCAGCATGTATCCCGGGGATACACGGACACGGGATGGAGTACACAATCGTGTACTCTGTCACACGGCTAGGCAAGGCCAGTTACGCGGGTCACCCCATGTGCCGATTGCACGGGCTAGAATACACGGGTTGATGACCATGTACGGGAACATGTCCAGAGTACACGGAGCCAACCCCAGTTACCCAGACATGGCGTGTACTCCGTACTACATGCAGTGTACTTATTTTTTCCTACACGACCAGCCTATGACACGGGCCTTTGTACACGGGCAGTACCTGGGGTCAGACAACACGGCGTGTATCTTTTCTACACACTGTGTAATTTTTGGAAAATGGAATGGTCCTTTCGTTCACCGTACCTTGGACATCTTTCGTTTGGGTTAGTTCCCCTTCTTCTTGTTCCCCTGAAGGTCAGGCATCATTCCCTCGCGCAGTATTATGATCCCTTCAGCAGGACTTTCTGTGATAGAGTCAGGCATCCATCCGAGAGGCCCAGATCAATATCCTCTCTCTATTCCTGACCCTAGGTAGAGTCAGGCATAGATGTGACCAACCTTACCAGGCATTGATCCTCTACCTAGATGGTGTATCACCTAACTGGTGAATCCGGATGAGTCGCGGTATCCGCCATGGCCCTGGCAGTGATCCTCATCTGTGTATCGTGATCTTTCCACTCATGAGTGTGTCTCCTGTAATGAGTGATTCTATCTACTGATACTTTCCACTCAGGAGTGTGTCTCCCTTAATGATTTTAGCTATCTCTCGTGATGGTTCTCGACAAACAGCACTTCTCGGACGAACGTCATCAGTGTTATAAGACTCGTGGAGTGTGTTCTCTCAGAACGAGTGCATCACGGAATCTTTGAACAGAATCCCTAATGGGGGTATGTGGCTGTGTGACTGGTCTCTAGACCACGGTTCTGGGTTTTGAGTATATCTGGTTTGATCTATATATTCTATAGACATACACTGTGCATAGATGATTGTACCTTTGCTTTGTGTACTACTTGTGGTTTTTGGGGTCATCTACTGAGTATTTTTATACTCAACCCTGCACGGGCTTTGACCACACGCCTGGTGTCTTGTGCAGATGAGAAGCCTTTTGACAGAGTCCAGGGCGGACTAGGACAGGACCGAGCTTTCTAAGTTCCCTACAGGCCGAGGTGTTCCTACAGCTACGAGCGGCAGTCCCAGTACCTTTCGTGCTTACAGGTTGGACTTTGCAGTTTTCAGACTCCTGTTTTTGGTGGGCATGTAATCTGGCCCAGTTTAATTTTACAGTACTCTACCTTTCATCATACTCTGTTGGTTGGTTTTAGTTGTATACATGCATTCTTTTTCCTTAGTGGTTTTTAAATTTTAGCTTTTTGTGGGCTTAGAGATGTGTACGTGTGTACAGGTACATAGGCAATGCCTCCCATGTTAGTTATGCCTACTCGGTGCTAGTCACCAGCACCTGGCCATTTTGGAGGCGGGCTTGGGGAGTCACGGCGCGGGCCCCACTGGGACGGGTCATGATAGAGTGGTATCAGAGGTGGTCGGTTCTACCTTAGGACCAAGAGTCTGTGAGTTTGGTTTGGGGAAACAGTGTTGAGTGTTTTGGGTTCGGCTTTCAGGCCAGCGACCCCAGTGTTGGTGCGGCGGCTGACGTATCCATACACCAGGACTCTGATAACCTGATTTTCGACTCGGTACACGAAAACACTGGTTTCGGGGAAATAAAAAGTACATGCATCATATAGGAATGGGTTGTGTTTTCCATGTCCTTTGTGTTAACTATCCAGATATACTCATTGACCGTGACACATCTTGTTTCTTTATAGGATGCCTCCACGACGCATACCCGCTAGGGTTCAGCAGCACAATCATGAGGATGACCCCCTCAGTGATGAGGCTTCGATACAGGGACCAGCTCCCCAGGAGTTTCCACCAGGTGGTGCACCTTTTATACCACCACCAGTGGAGCAGCCAGTGGTACCCGCAGTACCGACCAGTGAGGAGCACAGGCTCAGCGTGATCCATTAGTTTCAGAGACAGAGACCCCTCAGGTTCCAAGGCAAGCCCGACCCTCAGGTGGCTGAGGACTGGCTTTAGGCGGTGACTAGAGTTTTCCGTCTAGTGAGGACACCAGTAAACCAGATGGTGGTCCTAGGAGTGAGCCTTATTAAGGGTTCGGCGGGACGATGGTGGAGTCTGGCCACGCATACTCATGACGAGGAGACTCTTTCATGGACGGAGTTTGAGTGACTCTTCAGGGAAGAGTTATCTCCAGTTACGTTGAGAGATGTGCACATCCATGAGCTTATTCAGCTCCAGCAGGGCAGTATGACAGTAGATGACTATTCACCGAGGTTCACCAACCTCTCCAGGTACTCGATGGATATGGTCATAGATCAGTACATCAGATCTCGGACCTTTGAATTAGGTCTATGGTGTGACATCCGAGCTAGTTTCGTGCCTCTATGCATTTCCACTTATGATGGAGTGCTCAAGGGGGCCTTGGTGAATGAGAGTTTATTGGAGGAGTAGAGACAGCCGCCGGCAGTCAGCAGTAGGCAGACAGGTGCAGAGACACCGGCAGCAGGGAGCCGATGTCAGGCACAGGGATCTGGACGTGGGAAACATCATAGGAGGACTCAGGAAAGGGGATCGACAGTCTAGGGCTCTCAGGCTGGATCCAGTCAGCCTAGGGAGAACCGATGCTACGTATGCGACGATAGGGGACATCTCGCTAGAGATTGCCCGACCCGTCGAGCTGCTGACAGGGAAGCGATGGATAGACCACCGAGGTAGAGGTAGAGAACGGAGCAGGCAGACCAGCCAGGCTGCGGACATGGCAGAGGAGCAGGGAGAGCTGCAGGTGGTGGCAGACGCTTCGACTTACTTCCACCACCACCACCAGGAGGTCCGCACCAGGCTCAGGGAGCTGGGGGCAGGGATGGGGACAGCTGCATGTGGTCGAGTCATAGGACGCAGGGGCTCCAGGGATGACTCGAGGTACGATCTGTGTCTTTTCTACCTTAGCTTCCGTACTCATAGACACAGGTTCTAGTCATTCCTTTATAGCCACATGTCTTGTAAAAAACCTCGAGATTCCAGTAGAACCGCTGAATCGATCCTTATGCTTGGAGACACCTACGGGAGGAGACTCGACGATCACGCACCTCTGCAGACAGTGTGATCTTACCCTTGGAGGTGATAGTTTCGATTGGAACCTCTTGGTGGTAGCGTCGAGGCCTTATGAAATCATTCTCGGTATAGATTTGTTATCTTCGGTCCATGCTCATATTGACTGTTTTAGGTGAAGAGTGTGGTGTGTCCACCGTGATGGAATGAGGTTTTCCTTTGTCAGAGAAAAGGAAACCCAGGCATCACAAAATGGGCTCATGCATAGGAGGGTGCAACCGATCACTCATGAGTTGGCTATCCTTAACCTTGGAGCAGTAGATGTTGTGAGCTCCCAGTTCCCAGCAGTGGTGGAAGAGTATGAGGACATCTTTCCCGAAGATGTTACAGGATTACCTCCCTATTGGGAAATTGACTTCTACATCGACTTACACCTCGGGACGACACCGATTTCCTCATTGGCATATCAGATGGCTCCCGCAGAGCTTCGCGAGATGAGGGTGCAGTTGGAGGATTTGTAGACCAAGGGTTTCGTGAGACCCAGCGTCTCACCCTGGGCGGCCCCAATCTTGTTTTCCAAGAAGACAGACGGGAGTCTGAGATTGTGCATGGATTACTAGTGCCTGAACCAGGTGACGATGAAGAATAAATATCCACTTCCAAGGATCGATGACCTCTTCGATCATCTAAGATGGGCACAGTGGTTCTCAAAGGTTGACCTTCGATCAGGCTATCACCAACTACGAGTGCGGGATGAGGATATACCGAAGATGGATTTCAGATGCCACTACGGTAACTATGAGTACATGGTGATGCCTTTTGGCGTGACGAACGCCCCCATAGTGTTCATGGGGCTGATGAACCGGATCTTACAGCCTCACTTAGACCGGTTCGTGGTGGTCTTCATCGACGACATCCTTGTGTACTCGATGTCAAAGGAGGAGCACACGAGACACCTGCGGATGGTTCTGGACGTACTTCGGAAGCACCAACTTTATGGGAAGCTCTAAAAGTGCCAATTCTGGACTGAGGAGGTCCACTTTCTGGGACATGTCATCTCAGCAGATGAAGTGGTTTTGGACCCAACCAAGGTGGAGGCTGTGTTAGCATGGGAGCCACCTCAGAGCATGACAGAGGTGTGGAGCTTCCTTGGATTGGCAGGATATTACCGGAGGTTCATTCCTGACTTCTCCCAGATATCAGCACTGATGACATCCTTGACCAGGAAGGGGAAACCCTTCGTATGGATGGAGAAGTGCCATCAGGCTTTCGAGAAGTTGAGACAGAGTTTGACGAGCGCCCCATTCTTGAGATTTCCTGAGGAGGGTGTCGAGTACGTAGTTTTCGGCGATACATCAGGGACCAGGCTCGGATGCATCCTGATGCAGCGGCATGTACTGATTGTTTATGGTTCACACTAGCTTAGGTCACATGATCATAACTATGCGACCCATGATCTCGAGTTGGTAGCGGTAGTCTTTGCATTGAAGATGTGGCGACACTACCTTATGGGCGAGTGGTTTATTGTCTACTCTGACCAAAAGAGCCTCAAGTACATCTTCTCATAGAAGGATTTGAATCTGAGGCAGAGGCATTGGCTAGAGTTCCTCCAGGACTATGATTTCGAGATCATCTATACTCCTGGGAAGGGGAACAAGGTAGCGGATGCTCTTAGCAGAAATTAGAGATCATAGCTGTTGAGTGAGGTGACACAATAGTTAGTCGCGTTACAGTTATCCTACATGGATGGAGAGGATACAACTTACCTAAAATTGATGGTTGTCACCCCTCCACTCTTACAACGAGTTAGGGAGGCAGATCTTGGGGATGTCGATTGTGTGGATTTATGTGCTCAGTTATCTGCGGGACATGCACCTGATGGATATTCACAAGGAGGGGAGCACGTACTTCTTTTCAGAGGACGCACTATTGTACTAGTGGCGTTCCAAGAGGAGGTCTTGTGGGAGTTTCATACTTCTCCTTTGGCGGTACATCCTAGAGTGGAAAATATGTACCGGAATCTCCGATGACAGTTCTGGTGGTCGGGCATGAAGAAGGCAGTATCAGAGTTCGTTTCTCAATGCCTCACATGCCAACAGGTGAAGGTCGAGCACCAGGTTCTAGCGGTATTAGCTCACCCCTTGGAAGTCCCAAAGTGGAAGTGGGATGGAATATCAATGGAATTCGTGACAGGATTACCACGGATGTCTAAGGGGAATGATTCCATCTGGGTGATCGTTGAATGACTCACCAAGTCGGCCCACTTCTTAGCTATCATAGAACAGAGTTCCGTAGAGAGCTTGGGGCGCCTCTACGTGCAGGTGATAGTTCGGCTTCCTGGTGTCCCCTCGACTATAGTCTCAGATCGAGATGCCCGCTTCACTTCCCAGTTGTGGAAGGGATTACAAGAGGATTTTGGGACTCAGCTACGCTTGAGCACAGCATTTCATCCCCAGACAGATGTTCAGACGGAGAGGACCATTCAGGTTCTGGAGGATATGTTGCGGGCCTGTTTCTTGGACCTTGGTCGCAGCTGGGAGGACCACCTACCACTGGTGGAGTTTGCATACAATAACAGCTACCACTCCACCATCGGTATGGCACTGTTTGAGGCCTTGTATGAGAGACCCTTCCGGTCACCGCTTTGCTGGACCGACCCCAGAGAGTCAGTACTCATGGGTCCAGAGTTAGTGCGAGCTACCACAGAGAAGGTGTAGATCATCCGAGAGTGGATGAAGACTACATAGAGTCGGCAGAATTCTTATGCAGATAGATGACGGAGACCTCTAGTGTTCGAGGAGGGATACCATGTCTTTCTTCGGGTCTCACCTCAACAAGGATTACGGAGATTTGGCCGAGGCGGCAAGCTATCTCTGAGGTTCATCGAACCTTTCCAGATTCTGTGCAGAGTTGGCGAGGTGGTATACCGCCTAGCTCTACCGCCACAGTTGCATCGGGTACATGATGTCTTCCACGTGTCGCGGTTGAGGAGGTACGTCCATGTCCCATCGCACATCATCGACTGGGGTGAGCTGGACATCGAGGATGGAGTGACCTTTGCTGAGTACTTTGTGGAAGTCGAGGATTGGCATGAGAGGATCCTTCGTGGGAGATTAATTCCCTTGGTGTGCGTCTGATGGCATCATGGGAATCTTCAGGAGAGCACATGGGAGAGGGAGGCTCAGATCTATGCCCAGTACCCACATCTTTTTAAGTAGCCCTTTTTTTGGCTTTTTGGGGATGTAAATCCCCAAGGTGGGGATAATGTAATGTCTCTAATTTTTCCATTTATTATTTTTAAATATTATATGGAATTATTTTGAGAATGGGCGGGAAGACGGCACATCATTCCGAGGTCCAGTGAACCCGGAATGGAGGTTTGAACTTTTTAGTTAAGTGAGTCGGTGCTTGTGCGCGGTTGTGGAAGTTTCCAAACAGATGCTCGGATTAAAAATATGAGGGCACCATTGCGTCTGGGATGACAACTTTATCTATGAATGAGGCTAACCTCGACCGGCGCGGGTCGAGGGAAAAATTTATTTTTCGGACGTTTTAATAAAAAAATAAAATAAAATAAAAATCTATATGTTTATTTTATTTTATGGAAACAATCGTTGCAGCGTGGAAAAAGGGCATCTGTTTGCTTAATTAAATGCTTTGGAATAATGAAGAATAAATGGGAAGTTGGACTCTTTAATACGCAGCGACGGGACGTCTGTTTCCTTAACTAATGGTGCGTCATAATGACTCGAGAATAGGCAAGTAAGATTCATTAATATCGCCACTTAATTATGTGCCAATATTATTTCCATTTTTAAAGGGTTGAACAGTTGTTGATCATTAGTGACGTTTGAGAGGAACCTCTACCGAATCCGCAACGCGTTGGAGAAAAATCTTGGTGACGAACGACGACGGATCGAAGTCAAGAATCGCTACGCCAACAACATTGAAGGATCCCGAAGACAACGGCAATGCAATGTCTTTCTCAACGATCGATCATTTCAGAAGGTAGGGGTTGTTATTTCAATTTTCTTTTCCATGTATTTGAGTTTAAACGATGAACTCGGATCAACCACGAACAAGTTGATCCACGGATTTGTACGTTCTTGTGGGAGGGATTTTCTTTGGAAAGATTTTGGGGGATTGATCCATGCTTTGTGTTGTTTTTTATTCTTTATTCGTTTAAGCCTATTAACGGAAGTGGATTGACGCCGTGAAGAATGACGGCGGAGGTTCGTTCCTCAATTTGTTTATTTGTATTTTGTCCCCCTTCTTTCCCCGTGAGTTCTTCGCGTTCTTCGTGGTATGACGAACAATAGATCATTGCGCATCCGTTCTACAACGCAACAATCCCAAATCGAAGGTTCGACATCACAATGACCTTGTGGAGTTGCGGAGATGATGACGGATGACGAATCGGACCGGATCAGAAATAGCATTCTTCGATCGTTCTTCGTGAGGGAAGATCAAAACACGTTTTCGGAGCCGATCGGAGGTCCGAGAACACCGGAGGCGGCTTCAGGGCATCGGGACGACCAAAACCTAAAGGTTTCGTGGTGATCGGACGGCTGGATCAACAATTGGAGCAGCACGGGAGGCATGCCGGTGAAGAGCGCCATTTCTGGAAATTTCTAGAATACATGGTGTGTAATTTCGAAGAACACACCGTGTAGTACTGGAGGTGGCGGCTAGGGTTTTAGGGTCAGAGAAGAATCACACAGCGTGTGACACTGGTCAAATGGTGTGTTGGACCTTCTCTGAAGCTCGGCGTGTACTTGGATAGTACACGCACACGTGATGAACTACACGGATTCAGGCGACACGGCGACAGAAGCGGCTACGTGGAGCTCGGTGTGTATCCCGGGGATACATGGACATGGGATGGAGTACACGACCGTGTACTCTGTCACACGGCCAAGCAAGGCCAGTTACGCGGGTCACCCCGTGTGCCGATTGCACGGGCTAGAATACACGGGTTGATGACTGTGTACGGGCACATGGCCAGAGTACACAGTGCCAACCCCAGTTACCTAGACATGGCATGTACTCCGTACTACATGCCATGTACTTAGTTTTTCCTACAAGACCATCCTATGACACGGGCCGTTGTACACGTGCAGTACCCGGGGTCAGACAACACGGTGTGTATCTTTTCTACATGCCATGTACTTTTTGGAAAATGGCATGGTCCTTTCGTTCACCATACCTTGGACATCTTTCGTTTGGGTTAGTGTCCCTTCTTCTTGTTCCCCTGAAGGTCAGGCATTATTCCCTCACACAGGATTATGATCCTTTCAGCAGGACTTTCTGTGATAGAGTCAGGCCTCCATCCAAGAGGCCCAGATCGATATCCTTTATCCATTCTTGACCCTAGGTAGAGTCAGGCATCGACGTGACCAAACTTACTGGGCGTTGATACTCTACCTAGCTGGTGTATCGCCTAACTGGTGAATCTGGATGAGTCGCGGTATCCTCCATGACCCTAGCAGTGATCCTCATCTATGTATCCTAATCTTCCCACTCAAGAGTGTTTCTACCTTAATGAGTGATTCTATCTACTGATCCTTTACACTTAGGAGTGTGTCTCCCATAATGAGTGTAGTTATCTCTCATGATGGTTCCCGATGAACAGCACTTCTCGGACAGACATCATCAGAGCTATAAGACTCGTGGAGTGTGTTCTCCCGGAATGAGTGCATCACGGAATCTTTGAACAGAATCCCTAACGAGGGTATGCAACTGTGTGACTAGTCTATAGACCACGGTTCTGGGTTTTGAGTATATCTGGTTTGATCTATATGTTTTGTATACATACACTGTGCATATCTGACTGTACCTTTGCTTTGTGTACTGCTTGTGGTTTTTGGGATCCTCTATTGAGTATTGTTATACTCACCCATGCACAGGCTTTTCCCACACGTCGGGTGTCTTGTGCAGATGAGCAGCCTTTTGACAGAGTCCAGGGCGGACCAGGATAGGACCGAGCTTTCTGAGTTCCCTACAGGCTGAGGCATTCCTATGGCTACGAGTGGCAGTCCCAGTACCTTTCGTGCTTATAGGTTGGACTTTGTAGTTTTCAGACTCATTGTTTTGGTGGGCTTGTATTTTGGCCCAGTTTACTTTTACAATACTCTCCCTTTCGTCATACTCTGTTGGTTGGGTTTAGTTGTATGCATGCATTCTTTTTCCTTAGTGGTTTTTACATTTCATCTTTTTGTGGGCTTAGAGATGTGTGTGTGTGTACAGGTACATAGGCAATGCCTCCCATGTTAGTAATGCCTACTCAATGCTAGTCACCATCCCCTGGCCTATTGGAGGTGGGCTTGCGAAGTCACTATGCGGGCCCCACTAGGACGGGTCGTGACAGTGTCCTATTATCTTATATGTCATGACTAATAATAAGACATTTTTTCATTGATTCCAAGTAATTCCGAGGAGGTTTTCTATATATGTGACCTTTAAATGCATGTTTTGGTGTTTTATGACACTAAAAGTGTGTTTTCAGTCATCCTGGTCAAACGAAACCTCCTATTGATGTTCCATATACTCGACCATTTTTCATTTCACTTTAATTTTTTTTTTTCTAATTTCAAGGCATTAGGATGTCGTTCAGTTGGTTTTTACCCCTGGATGCGCCTTTTTAAAGGGCATTAAGCCTTTAAAAACCACATATTCAGTAGTTCTGGGTAGAACATGCATCTAATTAATGTTCTTTCTAATATTTAACAACAAGAATAAAAATAAGATGATTTTCCTATGATTTCAAGTCATTCTAAGATCGTTAGCTGTGGATATGATCATTAAATGCGTGTTTTGGTGTTTTAGGACACTAAAAGTGTTTTTTAGGTAATCCTAGGAAAACATAACCTTAGATTGACATTTCTTATACAAGAACTTTTTATAATTCACTCTATGATTGTTTTCTCCGGATTTCATGGAATTCAGATGTCATTCAGTTTGTTTTTACCCCCGTACGCACCTTTGTAAAGAGCATCAAACCTTTAAAAACTGCATATTCAGAAGTTTTGGTCAGATCGCACGTCTGATTGATGTTTCATATTCTCTTACACATAATTAATAATAATAAGACATTTTTATATGATATCAAGTCATTCCGAGGAATTTATATACATATATAACTGTTAAATGTGAGTTTTGGTGTTTTATAACACTAAAAGTGTGTTTTCAGCCATCCCGGTCAAACGACACCTCTGATTGATGTTTCTTCTAATCAATCATTTCAAAATTCACTCTAAAATTGTTTTTGTTTGATTTCACAGTATTCATATGTTGTTTTGTTGGTTTTTACCCCTAGGCGCGCTTTTTTAAAGGGCGCCAAACCTTTAAAACCACATATTCGGTAGTTTCAGTCAGACTAAACATCTGATTGATGTTCTGTCTACTCTTGAGCATCAATAATAATAATAATATGGTTTTCCTATTATTTAAAGTCATTCTATGGTCTTTTTCTATATATTTGATCATTAAATGCATGTTTTGGTGTTTTTATGGCATGAAATATGCATTTTGAGTCATCCTTGGAAAATGACACCTTCGATTGATGTTCCATCTACTTGACTATTTCCCAATTTAATCTAGATTTTTTTTTCTAATCTCACAGAATTTGGATATAGTTCGGTTGGTTTTTACCCCCTGACACAACTTTTTAAAGGGCATCAAATCTTTAATAACCACATATTCGGTCGTTCTGCAAAGACTGCATGTCTGATTGATGTTTCATATACTCCTATGCATAATAAATAATAAAAATATAGTTAACCTGTGATTTAAATTCATTCCAAGGATTTTTTTTAATGGATCTAACCATTAGAAGTGAATTTTGGTGTTTTATGACACTAAAAGTGCATTTTCGGTCATCCTGGTCGAACGATACCTCTGATTTAAATTTTTCTACTTTACCATTTCACAATTCACTCTATGACTATTTTCATATGATTTAACCAAATTCAGATGTCATTCTGTTGGTTTTACCCCTAGATTCACCTTTTTAAAGGGTGTCAAACCATTAAAAACTGCATATTTGGTCGTTTTTTCTACTCGTGCACATCACAAATAATAATTAGATGTTTTTCCTATGATTTAAAGTCATTTTGGGGTCATTATAAATGGATATGATTGTTAAACATGCATTTTGGTGTTTTATGACACTAAAAGTACATTTTCGGTCATCCCAGGCAAACAAAACCTCCAATTGACATTCAGTCTACTCTACCATTTCACAATTCACTCTACGATTATTTTCATCTAATTTCACAACATTTGGATGTCATTCATTTGGTTTTGACACCCTATGTAATTCTAAAGGATTTCAAATCTTTAAAACTCACATATTCAGTCGTTATGAGCATACCACATGTCTAATTGACGTGTTGTCTACTCGAACACATCATAAATAATAATAATATAGTTTTCCTATGATATCAAGTCATTTTGAGGTCATTTTCCATGGATTTTACCATTAATTGCGTGTTTTGGGATGAGGATAAATCATGATATGGATTTTCAGGAGGAAGGTAATATTATACGTTCTAGTTTTTATGGGGATAAAAGTGGTTATAATGTGGTTATTCAGAGGATGGATTCTAATGGATATAGGAATGAATTGGTTATACAGGAAGGTCATGCCTAATCCTCATTAGTTTTTCAAAAGAACCAAGGTACTACTGAAGGGCTTTACTTTCTGATAATAATAGATTATTAATTCATGGATTGTGTAGGTATTCATTCTGAAACATAAATCTAACACTTTTAAATGTTCAAAAAATTATAACACAATAAGTAAAAATTATACTAATTTAGAACTGACAATGTATCATCAAGCATCATTATGTAAGTAATATGAATTCAATACACAACTCGTTATACCTATGATTTTTTGAGAAGTGAAGAGGTGCAAATTTTTATGTATTTTATCCCTAGTTGAGGCCTTAAATTCAAAGATATTTTTGTCAACATAATTTGATTTCACACCCATAAAAACGAAAAAAATGGAATATACCCATTTGTGAAAAAAAAATTATATAAAATTTTCACCCAAGAGGAATATTTCAAAATTAAATTCCACATTTAGAAATTATGTCAAATCAGAAGATAAATGGCCAAAAGTGTAATAATCAAGCACTAGGAAATCTCTGCTCATTGTCAAAAAATTAGGAGATGGAAAATTAGAAACTAAATTCCCAACACTTAACTCCATATAGTGAAAATTATTACTATGTTGGTCAAACCTTCATATTTTCACATGGTATCATATAAGCAATAAATTTTGAACTGGGCCATTTCCACATGGGATCTAAAGACACCCAAAACTTTTTTGTTTCAAATTACACAACCCTCCATGTAATTTAAAATTTGGAATTAATTTTCTACCAATTTATTTTATAAGATATTAAAATCAATCCACTCATTGAAACCTAGTAGTTATCCACACATGATCATGTTGAGATGATTAATAGAAATATATTGGCATTTAGAATATTTCACAAGGAATGGAAATTCTTGATGTTTTATTTGTCGAAATCACTTCTCACCTCCCACACCTAAGGAAAAAGGTTTGATATGAGATATTTTACTAAATCCCCCTGAAGAGAGCCAAAAAAATAGTACACAGTAGAAAAAAACATGCACAAAAATGCAAACATGCTAACAGAGGCATGCACACTAACAAAAATTATATTCCAGAAACTATATAAGGGAGATTATTGATCTCACCTTGATTCGGTCAATCACTAAACTGCTTTGAGTAATTACATATCCTCATAAAAACAAAATTTTAGTAGGAATTTATTGATTAACCATTATTAAAACAAAAAATAGGTGTAAATAGAACTAAAGGTTTCGGAATAATTATTAATTCCTAATTCATGTATGATATTAAAAAGGTGATGTAAATTGCCTCATGCATGAGGTTCATCCTCATCTAGATCACCAATATCACTATGATGTCTAGCAGCTATATCTAGAGCCTATAATATATATAAATATTATGTATCTTAAGCATATCAATAAAATTAAATATTAGTATGGTTTATTTTATTTTTTACATGTGGCACCACATGTGTACCATCAATAGGATGTTGCATCATCACTTCATCGATACGTGCTGACATTTGTGATAATCTCTCCTCATACTCTGCACGTAACTGTTGAAATTGCTCATCTATATTGTGTTGCATAGCCTGCATGGCAGTATTTATCTTAGTCTATGTGTCCATCCCTACATCTCTTCATGCACACGTCACCTCTTCTCTAACAACTGCACATTGTGGGACACCAGTTCTATAATTCAAATAATAACCATGACCAGAATGCCCCACAACACTGAAATATCTCATCTCTGCGCACAGTACTATGATGTTGCTCCTCTGGAAGCTCTGCTAACTCAGTGTCAAACTGATCCTGTAGAATATACGTAATAAATTAAGGAAAAAATATGAAAATTTTATATTAAATAAAAATACATTTTTTACTAAATAATTTTTTTACTATAACATCGGCAACATCAGGATCACCCTCCCTATGAGTCCTCACCCATATTGATATCTGATTGGTCGTCTCACCTCGCTGGTGTAAATATAATCAAGGGTTCCTCCAAATACATATTTATATTCATGTTATACTAATATATTTTTAATATATGAATGAATAGTGAATTCTAAACTTACATCATGTCTGAGTTGTGACACGTGTCGAGTACCAAGTCTGGAAGGTGTTCCCTATATCGCCTAATTATGTGAATGAAGATCAAACTTAGTCTAAATTCAAAATATTCAGTTAATATACATATTAAAAATTATCCATTTATAGGTTAAAATAAATAAATTTTACCATTGTCACCTCATTCAACAAAAAAAGAAACCAAATCCTGCCACTGCATGGGAAGAATGCCTAGAGGGACTCACTGCAGAATGTCTGGCACACCCAAAAATGGTATCCAGTGACCTCTCTTCACCCTTCCCTTGAAATCCTTCCATAATTTTTGGCATTTTTTGATACATACTTCCCAAAACTCATCTGTATAGAATGTAAAATTATCCCATTAAAAAAATAGTCGATAGTTTTGATAATAATAAAAACAATTTCATGAAAAATTAAACATTAAATTTACCTTAACCTCCCTTCATAATATATCAGTTGTATCCTAGGGTAAATAAGTCCAATCATATGTCTTCATAGGGAATATGTGCGGGTCTAATATCATATGACCAAACTAATTATTCAATAAACTTTCACCTTCTCCAACTAGATGAAATGTGTAATCAAATAACACATCTGACCAGGCTCCAAAGTTCTAGGATTGTACCCCTCTACCAAGAACCTTGCAACTGCTAGAAGATGCACCATATCCTGATAAACACAAATTTATAATTCAATTAAAATATAACTGAATTTTTAATTAAAATTTAAAATTAGTTATGGAAATATACATATAAAATTACAGTAAATTAATTTTGAAAAATAAAAACATACATACCGACAACATCAGTTGAACCAATCTGACTACACTGTGACATACCTAAATTAATAAAAAAAAATTAAATCAAGAATTTTATATATATAATTCATAAATATTTTTACAAACATCAACTAGGAAAAATTACAATCTTTTACTAATCATTAAAGCCTATCATATCTCCTTTAATTTTCTCTCTGGCCCATTGTATATCTTCTTCTCATACAGCTAAAATTGTTTGGTCAAGTGTTTAATCAGGAAATGGGACAACATATAGTTCCTCTCAATCAATCAGAAAAACCCCTCTCTTAGACATTTTTTCCATAACTTTCCAATTAGAATAAATGCTGAAAAAGTGAACTTGTTATGACTGCGATGTCAGTATGAAGGGCTCATTGCTTACTTGGTTATATTTATATAGAATATTGTTAAATTTTATTAACATAAATTGGAAGTTATCAACTTTTTTTCCATGAACCGGATCGACCCAATCACACCTTAACAATATTTGTTTTAAACCACGAACATTAATAGCCTTAATAATATCCCTCAACAATCCATAATAATAACATGCATCAACAAATGAAAAACCAACACCATTGTTATATATGGCTTGGTTCACATAAACATCACTAATACAAAATCATAATCTATTAGTGTCCAAAGACTTATAGCAATGATCTGTAATAAATAGTGTATCAGCTAGTTAGTTGAGTTCCTTGCTCACACTATGAGTACTTAAATCACACATCTTTTGAATATATAAATTTTACATAATTCAATGGATAAAGTATTGTGAAAATAAAACTAATTTACACTATGAAAATATTAAATAAATTATTTATATGTACATGAGTATTTAATCTCTCATGTAATGTGTTGAAATGATGTGTCTGGATTTGATGGTCTGTTTTATGGCGCCTTTCATGTTTCAAATCATCGATATGCATTCTAAATCACTACACAATAAAAGGTAAGTAATAAAATAAATATAGAAACATAATAAATAATATATCAACTATGAAACTTACTATAAAAATGGAATAACCGATGGATTGTTGAATAACACATATCAATGAACTTGAACCCACTCATCATTATGCATATCAAACATTATCCCTTCTCCAATTTGACCCTCATCATTCTAAGATGGTTTATCTAAATTCGTTTCAACATCATAAATATATGAAACACAAAAATTAGTACACTCATCCATTATATATTTGTTTTAAATTTAATATTTTAGACAATATTTGTTGCAAACATACCATTTCAATGTATTTAAGTATCGCTCTATTGGATACATCCACCTGAATTGCATGGGATTGTCAACAATGACTTCACCATTTAAATTCACAGTCAACTAGGCCATGAAAAAAAAATATGGTAGAAATAGTTTCTATAGGTGACATAGTGCAAGCACAATCTTATACTGCTACTTTTTCAAATCACTCATGTGATGATTCCTTGAACATATCTGTCTAAAAAAATGAGAAACTTCAGTCAATGGATCAAAAACCTAGGTAGATAAGAAATCATGAATTACTATAGGGATTAATTTTTAAAGCATAATATTATTATCGTGAGTTTTCAAACCCCTATAATTCCATGATCATCATATTGACATGCTTGGAAATATTATATCAATAACACTCTCTCACATTGATAGTCTTCAAAATTTATAAAAATGTTTGTATCTCTTTTTTACTCATTGTATACTGTGTAGTAAGAATGTATGCCTAGTTACCATCACCCAGCTGTAAATGTAAAGGTTTTATCAATCCCATTTCTTTCAAATAACATAGAGTGTTGTAAATGTACTTTGATTTCCTCTTGATTCATAAAATGGTGCACAATATACTATCACATACATTTTTTCAATGTGCATCACATCCAAATTATGTCTTAAAATATTATATTTTCCAATCAGGAAATTTGAAAAAAATATTTCATTTATTCCAATTATGACTTAACTAACTATTTACAGTAGGAATAGAAGGCAATGCAGGAGCCAATAAATCTTGAAAATCAAACATTTTATAGATGTTTTCCTGATCAAGTTGTGCATGAATTTGAACCTTGGAAATTATTTGTGTTGATGGTTCATGCTCTCTATTCCCATAAAACTATACACTATCTTTTCAGAACCTGTGTAATGGATAAAGAAAGTTTTTGTGACCAAGATTTTCCCACTTTATATAATCTTAATCCATATATATTTCTTACTTTTATTATAATAAGGGCGGGTGAATTCTTCTTTTTTACTCTAACCTGATAAGTAAGCATATGTTGTGAAGTCATTAATTGTCCATAACAAAGTGGCCTAGAGTCTAAACATTTCATTAGCTACTGATTCAAAAGAAATTACACCATCTACTAAAAATTATTTCATATCATCAATCAAATGTTTCATATAAACATCAATTTTATCACCAGGTCCTCTCGATCAATCAATTAGAGTCAAAAGTAAAAAAATGGTTGCTTCATACATACCCATGGGGGAATATTGTATGGAACAAACACCACTAGCCACATACTATGTGTCGCACCAACCATGGACCTAAATGGGTTAAAACCATCTACTTCTAAACCTAGTCGAACATTACGATCATCCTAAGAAAAGTTTGGGCATCTTTGATCAAACTCTTTCCATACCAAAGAATTTGTTATGTGAGTTAATTTATCAACCTATTGGTTTCTCTTTGAATTCCAAGACATCAATTTAGTAGTTTTACCTAACATGAATAATATCTTAAGTCTTAGTTTTAGTGGTAAATAATGAATCTTCTTAGCATCAACTTGTTTCCCTTGATTCAAGACCTTGCCGGGAAGAATCTGACTACCTTGATTAATCTCATTGTCCTTCCACATGGATGAATATAAAATAGTACAAGTATTTAATTTAAAATTCTCTTTTTTAACAACATATAGTTATTGTGGCATGCATAAATGGTCTCATATGTAAAACCAAGTTCATCGTTCAACTTACGATCTTGATGAAATAACTCTGGAATCTTTGCTCCAACAGGGAGCACCTTATTCAATTATAGCAACAACATGTCGAATGAGGTGTCAAGCCATTAATTTAAGGCCTTCAATTGAAAAAATTCAATGATTAATGACAATTTACTAAATTTATTTCATCTGTGATATAATTCAGTATGTACATCATCAATAATTTCAAATAATTTCAATTCTTCTCCATCTACAAAAGAATGGGGATTACTCCATCCAACATCATTATTTACGATATTATTGTATTTAGGTTGAAACTGACGCATCATATCATTGATCATTATGTTCATCAGATCAACTACTCTCAAATCAATATCCATATGAATACTTTATAATTGGTGACATTAAGCATACTCTTCTCCATGACGTGTCCATATCTTATAGTTTTTCAAAAACCATTCAAAAATAGATGTTCTCTAACACTATCTCATTTAAAGAGATATCTATTTGCACATTTTATGCATGGACAAATAATAAAATCACTTTTAAATACCCCAGTTAAATCCATAAATCACTTAATCCCCTCATAATATTTATCATAAAACCTATCAATCATATCAATCCAGTTCTTGTCCATATCTGTATTAAATAGAAAGCAAATAATTGAAATGTATTATTTAAATTATAAAAAAACTCATATCATTAAAACTTACGAACCAATGAGTTCAAAACTATTTTTAAGGACAAATAAATTAAAGAAAATAAATGGATATTATAGAATATATTTGAATAGAAATTATTTACATTTCAAGAAGATAATAGTTTCTATATTTTAATATTGGATATGAAAGTATTTTTTGAAAGATATTTAACCCACATTGAATGAAGATATCAAAACCGAAATTTATAGGATTTCCAATATTAAAAATATAAATTATCACATATTATGTTAATTGAGAATATTTAAATGATGTTTCTTTGAAGAGAATATAATAATGATATATTGATAAATACTAACCATGAATAACTTATAAATAACAATTAATTGGTGTTCTTGAAGAAAGGAGAGTATACTCGGTTATATGAATATGAAGGATCATGATATACATTACGATCAAGAGTTGTTTTATACAATACATCTATAGAATTCATCTATGATTGAACTCTGGGCTAGATGATAATATCAATCTATTAATGATGAACCATATTAGAGATTCATGAAGATCTTTTTCATTAGTTTTTAACACTAATGTGTACAACATGGATCTATTATAATTAATTATGTCCATATTAGCCTCACATATATTGATATATATTGTCCCCTTATACTTGATTAGAAAGAAATATTGAATTTTATGTAAAGTAATGGAATTCTATCATGGTGTCCCTATCAAAAAATAATTTTAACAAAGTGAATGTATTAAAGTTTATAAAGGATATTTAGGATAATATTGAGAATATCCATGAAAAAAAATGTTAATGCAAAAATATATAAACTAAAAAAAGTGATAGGTTTGAAGATGTAAAAATAGATAATCATGAAACCATTTATGAATTTTAAAAAAAATGTTGAAATTACATAAAACATCAACAGATTTGGAGAAAAATTAGAGGAATCCACCATGTTAAAAAATCCATTATGGTTTGTTCTTAATAGATTTGATACCAATGAATCCTTGTTTAAAGAAATATATTTTAGTCTACTCTCTCAATATAAACTACAAAGTACACATGATAAATATGAGATAGAAATCCTATTCATTTAAGAAGAAGTTCAAATAAGAGAATAACATTTAATTCATGACAATGAGAACACCCAAATTAAATTATAATGAAGAAGATTTTACAATTAAATATAAATATTGTGAAGAAAAAGATAAAGAGTGTAAAAAACCCATGTCTCTCATATCAAAAAATTTCAAAAAAAAATGAAGGAAGTAGATACAAAGGTAAACATTATTTAAAATTCCTCAATTGTTGTAAAATTAGAAAATTAGAATTTAACTATCCAGGGACTAAAAATATTGAAATGATATATGATGAGAAAGAATTAAGCATGACTGAGAAAGGTTTAATATATATCTTTTTTGAAAAAGTAACCATTGTTCTTGCAGAACACACACCATACATAGGAAATTTTAGCATTGTTTTCATTCAATGATTGCAGAAGCTTCCTGGAAACACTAGAAAGTGTACCTATTAATGTGATGGTCATACATTTAACTTTTTGATTGATAATAAACAGAAGAAATACCTACTCTTTCTCCATAATATTTTTCAATATAGAAACTTGTGTATAGTGGATACCACTTTCAACAGGTTGAATTGAGTGTTTCAGTATGGATCGCTCCTCACACATTGACTCTCTCTAAGTCCTTTTTATTATTAAAATTGAAATCCACTTAAAGGGTAGTGAAAACCCAGTAAAAACACCATTATAACAAAAGAAAAACATTTCAATAAGAAATATATTCTTCTTTAAGGATATCATTTTTTTCCTTTTCCCATGTAGAATACTAAGTCCTCTATTAACTTATAGGTGATCGACCATGCATGAACACAAGAAAGGTTCATTCTAAAGTCACTTAAATACATTCATATTGAACATACTCATCATAATTATAAAAATTAAACTTCACTTGATTAATGAAATTCTTCATAGAAGGAAATTTAATATCCAACTGGTCATATTGATCAGTGGGAACTAGTTTGTTATCTTCCTTTATAATTTGATATGGGATGAGAATTTCAACATCTTTACTCTATGTTTTTATGATTTCAACTGGATTCATTTCAATAACTAAGTAATCCCATGTATCCTTATCAATATGCAATGTATTATCTACATAGATAGCCTTTCCAAGATTGGTAGCTGAATATGGTCTAGAAATAGTACCAAAATTCACTAAATTCTTACTCATTAATGGAATCAAACACGTTTTAAAACATTCTTCCAAAAGACCCTGAAACATGTAAATAGAGTAAAAAATAAATATAATATTTTCAAATAATGGGTTGGTTAGTAATGATACACACCTTTTATTTTTATCCAATAAAACTTAGGAGGTAAAAAAGAAATATTTATTTTGACATAAATTCAAGAAATAATTGGATACATCATCGAGGGAGTGTGTTTATCAGCACATGAAAATAGCCCAAAAAATTCCCCAAAGCCATATTATCACTAGGTTATGAAATGGATGAGAGGGAGACATGGTAATCTCAAAAAACGACTATATACTATTATGCTTCATTTGAAAGGAGAATTTTCACCTATGGAGATGGAAATGGATAGATCAAGGGGAATATGAAGAATGTTATCAAGCCCTTGTAATGTACTCTTTATCAGAGAAATAAATGAGAAAATGTTGAGAGTTAATCAATCCCACCATGTGATGCTAACATTCTAATTAAAGGCATCCACCATAGGTAGATGATGCCTGAAAAGCATGATCAATGAAGAATAAATAATATATGACAGTTTAGAAAATTGAATACATGAGAAAACCACTAATTCACTTCGATAAACCACCACTAGAACCTTCCAGAGATGTTTTATTTTTGGAAGATCCACTAAGAGAGAATGTGAATCAGACCCTATAGATGCTACAAGACCCTCCCCTGATGATGGAGGAGGGGGACTCCTTTCCTATACAAGAAATATTTCATACAAGGAATAAAATAAAAAGAACTATTATACATACCTATTCACCAATCAAACATATATAAATATATTTTCAAATTAGGATAAGTGTAAGATATAGAAAGTGTATTTTTCTATGTATTACAATGGGTGGGAAAAAACCTACATATTTCCTTCAATAATTCACTTAAAGTTGACCAATCAATCCCTTGAAAATTGAATAGTTATACGATATAAATCACAGAATAATGTTGGAGGTTTGAACTCTTGAAAATGAATTGTGAGGTATATCCACGTAATAAGAGCACAAAAACTCTCAAAGAGTATTAGTCTCCTATTCATCTACAACTAGAGTAATACCCAATATACAAACATGTATATAAATTTGATGTATATTCAAATGTTTTATTATTAATAAGAGACCTTATTAAGAACACCCAATAAAAAGGTTTAGGAAATATTAAAAAGGGATTAAATAAGTTGAAAATGATTTCATGATACTAATCTTATATTTTAAAAGCCTGGGCCTAAAATCCAAATATTTAATGTAATTCAATATTAGGTTGGAATATTACTATAACCACTTAGGTTTGGTTTCATTTTCACTTATTGCGTCATGGTACATCTCCTTCATTAAGTTTTGGAATCATGTGACATTATTTTCAGTGCATTTATATAGAAAATAAGATGTGATAAATATTAACATATTTTTTTTCCTTATTGTTGTGGATGAGTCAGTTTGAAGAAGTGTTACTTTTGTGTGTCTTGAGCGATTGAAATATGATTATAGTATTAAGAGTGAGGGGGAAAATCTTCTTAGTATTGATGAAGATGATGATGATTTATTTGAAGACTAGTTTAGCATTGCATATAATCTTGACAGGGAATTTGGACCAGGAATTACATGTTTTTTCATGTGCGTGTTTTCTTTTGTTTGATTACATATGATTTTGTTCGACTACTTTTCCTCTGCATTTTGATGATATCTCAATACATAGTTTTTTATTTGTTTGATCCTTATATCATTGTATATATAATAGATTTATTTAAACTTAATTATCTTATGAGGAAGTTTGAAAATTCTTTATTAGTAATCTAAAAATTCAATGAAGTTGCTGCTACAGCTTTAGAAACTTTACAGTTTTCAGTTTTGAAAAGTTAATGTATTTAATTTACTATAAATTCTATAGATATAGGATTCACAAGAAACTTAATTTTATATAAATTAAAAAAAAATATCTTGATTTATTTATTTTACATCGAAGTCTAAAAAGTTCATTTGGATGATGAATAAATTCTTTGAATTTCAAATTTGATTTTTCAGAACTACAGTTTTCTAGAATGTTTTTGCTTCTGTTTTTTGATAATTTCAGGAGATATAGATGTCAGATTTGTTTGATTCTTGACTCATCTAAAATCTAATTAGATTTTTCTTCAAATAAGTCTCTTTTAAAAAAATTTAAATCTATTATGAAGATCCTTTAAAATTCATTAAAGTTTGTTAAAGTATGCTTTCTGTTTTTTCAAAAAATATGGTTCATCAACCCTACTTTCGCAAAGTATGGTTCGACAACCCTAATTTCACAAAGTATGGTTCAACAACCCAACTTTTTCAAAGTATGGTTTGGTAAGTATACTTTCACAAATTATGGTTCGTTAAACATGTGCTATGTTGCTGAACCCTACACTGCATTGGTAAACCCTACGCTACATTTTTGAACCCTATACTACTTTCGTGTACCTGACTTTATTACCATCGCATGTACTCTACTTTGTTTTTATCGCATGTACCCTACTTTTTTACTACTGCTTTGTACTTTTATGTTTAAAATTGATCTTCTATATATATATATATATTATTTTCAAAGGTTTTTCTTCAAGAAAAATTCACATTAAATCTAAGGATTATGATCGAATATTTTTTATGTTTTTGGTGAAATATTTAAAGAGAAAAATTAAAAAAAATATTTTTATAATAAAAAATGAGGATTCAATATTATTTAAATTCAAATATTTTAATTTACTTTCATATTGTATTGATAGTTTTCAGGAACTATTTTGACTATTTTAAAATGGATTTATACTGGAGTTTTAAATCATTCAACGGTTTTATTTTTTGTAGAAATTATTGGAAGACTTAATCAAATTATTTTGAATTCTTTTATTAGATATTTATTCTAATATAATAAATAAGAAATGGTGCTATGATTTTTTGTGGAGATATTTATGAATTATCTTGACTCAATTTATTTTAAATATTCGAAGGAAGCAGGTATACTATAACTAATGAATATTTATTCCATATATATATATATATATAATTCTCACTTGAAGGTGATCGAAACAAGAGTAATACACAAAGACACATGGGATGACATATTTTATACTCTATTTTTAAAAGAGAAAGTACTATGAACTTTGAACCTACTGTTCATTTTCAATTTCCTTCAATACTCTATTTCATCACCTTATCATTATCTCAAGTGAAAAATTATTTTTTCTTCAACTAAAATCGCCTTAAAAAGATATCCTAATTGAATTCTAAACAACTAGTAATCATGATTTGATTAATTATCTTCTCATTTGTTTGGTTCTGAGTCTGTAACACTTTTTCGAAACTCTCACATGCACACTATTTTTTTGTTTATGCTTTTACACACAAAAGCATTATTTTTTATTCTGTTTCTTTGATTTGTGACTCCTAGATTCTAAAGTTAGGATCTAAGGGTTTTGAATCCCTGTATCTAAAGTCAGGATAGTTCGGTTTTTGACTCCCGATATCTAAAGTTAGGTTGTAAGGGTTGTGACTCCCCATACAAAAGATAGTCTCATGGTTATCCCTCCACTACAAAAGGATTGTGTAATTTGGTTATGATTCCCCCATAAAAATTATTTTTAGTGCACACATATCTCTAACCAAGTAGAGAGGTATAAGAGTAGTGTATGCCCACTTTAGACCAAACTACTATAAAAAACAACCTTATGTTATTTAATTTTTCCACTACTAATTAAAATAATAATTAACTTTGATAATTAATTTAATTAATAAATTTATTTGTTTAAATATTTTTTAATCTGGTATATTCACCCCCCCCCCCCCCATATCATCTATAATTACCCATTTCGACCTAACAATTGGTATCAGATGATAACATTCTTAAGAATATTTTAGCTCTGTCATTATATTTCTCAATACCTAAAAATTGGTATCATAGGGTAATACTTTTTAGAATTGATTAGCTCTATTGTTCTCCTTCTAATACCTAACAATTGGTATTAGAGTATAACCTTTTTAAGAATAATTAATCTCCATCATTATCTTTCTCGATACCCAACAATTGGTATCAGAGTTTTTTCCTTCTATAAATTAGTCAACCCTTTTTTAAAGTCTGCTTTTATATTTAATTATGCTAACATATTCTTAGACCTTATAGTCTAAGGGAAAAGATCTTATAATATGGAAGGATTGTACCCGAATTATTATTGGATTCCTTAAAACCCACCACACTTTGATGGTAATGATTATGGATACTGGAGATCTTGAATGGGGACATACCTCAAATAGTTGAGCATTAACACCAGTCTATCATGTCAAAATAGTTCACAATACTTGAATCTAACCTAGATACTCTTACCGGAAATGATGTTGCTAGATATTTTTTGAATTAAAAAGATGTTAATATTTTATATAGTGCTATTAATAAAAGTTTTTTTAGTCATGTGACTTATTCTAAGACAACTCATGAAATTTGGAGGAATCTACAAGTCACTCACCATGGCTCTAAAAAAATGATCTGAACCAAGCTTGGAATGATTCATGATGAGTACCAAGATTTCAAGATGGATGAAGATGAGATAGTAAACCAAATGCTCCATAGATTCACAATCATTATGAATGGAACGAATTGTCTTGTAGATGATCTGGAAAACCCAGTTCATATTGAAAGAGTCTTGTGAGCCTTAACAAAGAAATGGCATACAAAGAAGGTTTTCATTGATGAAATCAAGAACTTCAAAGAGTACACACTTGATGAATTTATTGGAGCATTTCTCCAATATAAACTTGAACAAAAGAACATAGTTTCTAAGGAGACAAAAAAAAAGGTGTAGATTTTAAATCTGTGAATGTTGTTTCTACTAACTCTTATGATTATGATCTAGACGATAGTTAAAAATAAGATATGGATCAGATTGTGGTTGGAGTTTTCAAAAGAATGAAAAATAAATAATTCAATAATCAGTTTAGAAGAAACCCTCAAAAAGAAAAATATAAGGGAGATAAGAATGGTAGTATAAATTTCAATGCATCAAATGTAACCTGTTATGAGTGCAGGAAGAAAGGTCATATCAAGCCTAATTTTCCAAAACTTAATAATAAAGAAAAGTATAAAAAGAAGGGGGGAAAAGGTGTTGACCACTAGCTGGAGTTGTACAGAAGAATATGATTTCGGTGAGTAATCAAGAAATGAAAAATAATCTTCAAACTTGTGCTTCATGGCATCACTGGATAAGTTTAGTAATTATAGTTTTTATTCTAGATGTTCTCATTATAGATATGATTCTAAAAGACTAAATGTTTCTGAATTAAATACAGAAAATGAAATATTAAGAAAATATATTTTCAAAGCTACTAATTTATATAATAATATTAAAGAAAACAATGATAAACTTGTTTTTGAAAATAAAAACCTTTTACAATAGACTGAAAAACTAAGTAACATTACTTCTACATCTCATTCAATTTTTTTTGAAAATTTGAAATATGTTCAAGATTTAAATGAAATTTTGAAAAAAAAATTGAATGTCTTAAAAAAGTTTATCTGAATTTATTCAAGGTTTTGAAAAATATCATGAGATGATGTCTTTGAATAAAACTAATAAAAATAAAGATGGTTTTGTCTATGACATAAGATTACCCCAAATTTATAAAACTCGTTTTGTTAAAAGTAAAAATGGTTGTACTTCAACTGTTACAGGTTTTAAATGTGGCATGTGTAACGTCCCGGACCCGGGTGCCACACAATGGGTGCCCCGAACCCGATTCACTACATGACCTCAAGTGCATTTCCCCAAACGCCAGAGGCTACCGACTAGTAGTGAGGGCCCAGGTCTGATAGTGGTGAAACTATGCCCTCATTTTTTAAAGTGTAGCGCAGTGGAATTTAAATAAAACATAAAACAAATAGCAGAAGAAGTAAACCATACACAACTGAAATAATCAACAGTATATATATAGTGATTCTACATGTCTCAAGTACTAAGAAAAAAGCCGGAACATGTTATACATCGATACAGTACAAAAAAAAATACAGAGTACAGCAAATCAAGAAAAATAGCTGGCAGCGGCATCGTGAGCCTAGGCTTGGTACCATGCCCTCATACTCCTCAGCAACAGTCAAGAACCTATATAGGGACTATTTCCCCTATCTACACCTGCAAAAACGTAATCTGTTTGGGACGAAAAGCATGACCCAAACAGGGTGTGAGAAATATATCTCAGTAGGCACCCACCAAAGGCTCGTGCCCAACTGTGTGCTAACATACAACAATAGTGTGCAGTGGTAAAATGCAATAAAGTAGGCAGTACTACAAAGTAACTAACTTAACAGTTAAATTTCCATTTAATTATTCATTTAATCCATTTTATATAAGAAATCACCATAGTGCATTTCTAAGTAAGAAACTAGTGTCCTCAGACACGTAAACTCCTACCCTCGGGTAACGAGTATCCAACACAAGAATCAGCCCTCATGCACAACAGATTTTTCCCTCAGGCGTAGGTAGTGTTGCCCACAGGCATAGAGTCAGCTGCCCACAGGCACAGAAGAAGTTTCCCTCAGGCCGAAATAACTACAGCCCACACGCTAAATAGTGCACTTCCAACAGGCTAATCACAACAACGCCCTCAGGCTAAACAGGTAACTGGGCCATACCCAACATGTCAAATGCAATAAATAAGCAATTCCTCTAAAGGAAATTCTACAATTACTACATTAATGGCATACCCTCAGGTATCCTGGCCAAACGGCTAAACAATGAAACACACCCCTAGGGTGGTTCCGGATCCAAGCAACGATCCCAACCAGCATTTTTTTATCATAATTTAATCACCTATGCAATTATTGGCATTAAATATAGCAACGGACTCATCCACATGACACCCTAACATGGGTTCGTGGCACAAAAATTCACAAAAACGCACAAAAACGCACGACAGTTGGAAATTTACACCAAGCCACCTACCTTATACGCCAATGAACGTTATACCCAAACGCCGACTCCAAAAACGCCCAAGAACGGAGTAGATCTGACGAAGAACAAAACTCATTCAAACGTAAATAACTTCCCCTCAGGAAAGAATTGGTAAGAACGGTACCAGGAGAGGAGAGGGCTTACCCGTGCGGTTCCAACGAGATTGTCCGAAGTCAAATTGGATTCCAGATGAACACTCGGTGGATATTCAAAGGTCTGACCTCCTCCTTTGGCTCCAAATCAGCTCAAGTGTCTCCTCTGCCAAATGAGGAGGCTACTTCCTGTTTTAAGCCGAAAAAACAAAGTACACTGTGTGTACTTCTTTCATTTAACTGTTCCTCTGGCGGCACCGCCACACTGTTCATCTGTCGACATGATTACACGGCATGTACTCCCGAGTACACGGCGTGTACTGTCACCCAACAGGCGGAAACTCCATCGCCTTACTGTTTAAGCCTGCCGACTGACTACACGGCATGTAAGGTACCACTACACGGCGTGTAGTCGGTTCCTACACCCCCCGTCGCTAACAAGGCTACACACCCCGTGTACCCATTACATAGGGCCAAAAGTAAACGGTGTGTGGAAAATTACACGGTGTGTAGTTCCAAAATTTAGTATTTTTACCATTTTCCATATTTTCTCAAAAACATTTAAGGAAAATGAAAAAAGAAGAAGCTTGTACCTCAAAAATAAGAACCGGGTTCTTACAAACTTCCCCCCTTATAGAAATTTGTCTCCAAATTTCCCTTCCAATGGTGGCGAAGAATAAGATCAGAACATCTCTGGCCACTGAGCACGTACGTCGACTTCCCTCTCCCAGGTCTCATCCTGCACTCAGCCATACTGCCATAGCACCCGTACTAGAGGAACTGACCGGCCTCGGAGAACCTTCATGCTCTTGTCAACAATACGAATCAGATGCTCCTCAGAGGACGCATCTGCCTCCAGCTCAACCTCCTTAGGCTAAAAAACGTGAGATGGGTCTGAATGATAACGACACAACTAAGACACGTGGAAGGAGTCATGCATGGCTCGTTACCACTGTGGTAACTGCAACCGATAGGAAACCAGCCCGACTCTCTCCAGAATCTCGAATGGCCCTACATACCTCGGTGAAAGCTTACCCTGTCTCCTGATCCGTTTGTGTCCCAGCCTCGGTGAAACACGCAAGAAAACCTGATCCCCGACCACGAACTCCAAAGGTCTTCTTTGGCGATCAACATAAGACTTCTGACGAGACTGCGCGGTAGTCATCCGCTTCCGAGTAAACTGGACCTGCTCAGATGTCTCCTGCACGAGCTGTGGCCCCAGTAAAGCTGCCTCACCTGCCTCTAACCAGCACAAAGGTGATCGGCATGGCCTACCATATAAATCCTCGTATGGTTCCATCTCAATAGTCATTTGAAAAGTATTTTTATAGGCAAACTCGACTAAGGGTATATGCTTCTCCCAAGAGCCCCCAAAGTCTAGGACGCATGCACGCAGCATGTCCTCTAGTACTTGTATCGTACGCTCTGACTGGCGATTTGTCTGAGGGTGGTATGCTGTGCTCAGAAGAACCTGTGTACCCAGTGCCCTCTGAAAACTCTACTAGAAACGAGACGTAAAGTGGGCATCCCTATCAAAAACAATAGAACGAGGGACCCCATGAAGGCGTACGATCTCTCGGATATACAAACTTCTGAGCTCATCCACACCAAAGGTCTCCTTGATCGGCAAGAAGTGAGCTACCTTTGTGAGTATGTCCACAACAACCCACACAGCGTCATTACCACGAGGTGACCTCAGCAATCCCATCACAAAATCCATCGCAACATCATCCCATTTACACTCTGGAATGGGTAACTGTTGTAACAGTCCAACTGGTCTCTAATGATTCGCCTTCACCTGCTGACAGGTGGAACATCTCGTAACGAACCCAGCTACATCTCTCTTCATACCCAGCCACCAATACTTGACGTCTCATGTCACGGTACATCATGGTAACCCCAGGATGAACTGCCCAAGCCGAAGCATGAAACTCCCGCATCAGCTCCTCACGTATATCCCCTGGAACCCATACACATCCATGGAAACGCAAAACCTCATCATCGCCTATCATCCAATCGGGAGGAGGGTCCTCACTTGCCATTGACTCCCGTAGAACTAGGCCTTCCGAATCAGATAGTTAACTCATCCTCACTCTGTCCAGGAAGGTAGAAGTCACAGCTAACGAGGAAAGACAAGTCTGCCCCTGACTGTCATGCACCTCCAGATGCATCTCAGAGAACAAAGCCATAAGATCCCACTCACCACTGGCCTCTTGCACTACCTGTATTTGAGTCTTCATGCTCAGTGCATCAGCTACTGCATTACCTTTACCAGGTGTGTAGGCAAGCCCAAAATCAATGGATTGTAGGTACTCAACCCACCTTCTCTGCCTCAGATTCAGGCCATGTTGAGTAAAGATATACTTGAGGCTTTTGTGGTCGGTGAAAACCACAAAATTCTCTCCCAATAGATAATGTCTCCATCATCGCAACGCATGAAAAACCGCAGTCAACTCGAGATCATGCGTCAGGTAATTTCGCTCATGTAGCCTCAACTTCCGAGACCCGTATGCAACAACTTGGTTGCCCTGCATCAACACTGCTCCCAGCCCAATCCCTGATGTGTCACAGTGAACTGTATATCTCTTTCCCTACTCTGGGAGTATCAGGATCGGTGCTGATTTCAACCTTCCCTTCAGGTCCTGAAAAGATGCCTCGCAAGCTTCTGACCAAATGAACTTCACCCCCTTCTTAGTCAAACTTGTCAACGGTGCTTCTAAGCGGGATAATTCCTGTATAAAGCATTTGTAGTAACCATCCAGCCCTAAGAAACTCCATATCTCAAACACATTCTTAGGCTGCTCTCAGGAAACTACTGCTCTCACCTTCTCTGGGTCTACTGCAACTCCTACCTCTGAGATGATATGACCCAGGAAGTGAATCTGGTCCATCCAAAAGTGGCACTTTGAGAGCTTAGCATAAAGCTAATGCTCTCTCAGTGTACTCAATACAATCTCAAGATGGGTGGCATGGTCGTGTCGAGTGTGAGAGTACACCAAGATGTCGACCACGAATACTACCACAAAATAATCAAGATACGGATGGAACACACGATTCATCAGAGCCATGAAAACTGCTAGCGCGTTCGTGAGTCTGAAATGCATAACCAAATACTCATATAGACTATATCTGCTCCGAAAAGCTGTAAGCGGTATATCCGATGGTCTCACGTGCACCTGATGATATCCGAATCTCAAGTCAATCTTTGATAACACTCGTGCTCCACAAAGCTGATAAAACATATCATTAATCCTCGGCAAGGGATATTGGTTCTTAACCGTCAACTTGTTCATCTTCTAATAATCCATGCAAATTTTAAGGGTACCGTCTGCCTTCTTCACAAAAAGGACCGGAGAACCCCAAGGAGAAGTACTGGTTCGGATAAATCCCTTTGCCTGTAACTCCTCTAAATGCCTCTTGAGCTCTTGCAACTCAGGTGTGGCTATTCTATAAGGAGGAATGGACACCGGTGCTACTCCTGGAACAACCTCGATAGATAAATCCACCTCTCGCACTGGAGGTAGACCTAAAAAGTCATCCGGGAAGACATCCCTGAAACGATCAACCACTGGAGGGAAATCCATCCGACCAGTCCCCTGATCATCCAGATACAAGCTCACAATCTGGTCCATGACTCCACCTCGCCCATGATGCTCTGGTCCAGCTCGACTCGCCTGAACATCCCATTCGCCCTTGTATAGAAACTCTCCGCCCTCTGGTGATGTGAAACTCGCCCTGCGACAATAGCAGTCTACAAAGGCTCAAAAGGGAACCAACCAGTCCATCCCAAGAATGACATCCTAGCTCGTCATCTCCAAGACATAGAGGTCCCAAAGGAAGTGACACCCTCCAACCTTAAGGGGGCACTCCTTGAACTGACGCACACCAGCTGTTCTAGTCCCCAACGGAGTGTCTAGTGTCATGATATCTGAAGAAGTAGAAACACAGAGCCCAAGGCTCTCTATAACGGGTACAGATATTAAACTATGTGTAGCACCCGTATCGAAAAGCACTGATGATAAGACAGAAGCTACTAGAATAGTACCTCTGACTGTAGAAGGTCTGGGATCCTGCTCATGCTGGGTCTGTTGCACTGCATATGCCTACCCAGTGCCACGGCCCTGCGACACAGCCTGGCTACCCTGAGATGTCTCGCCCTAATGCCTCTGCGATCCCGGTGTCTGGCTACCATGGCCATGACCACCACCTCTGCCTGAACGCCCTGACGCATTCCAGTTCCCTGACTGGTAAGAAGCCACTAGTTTTGCTCCCTCATGCGGAGTCTGCACAGAACCCCTCTCACTATCCACTGGTGGAAACACCCTGAAATAGCGTTGTAGATGACCCATATTGCCGCAAGCTCGGCACTCCACTGGATCTCGTGGACACTGTTTCCTCTTGTGCCCCTCTCTACCACACTGGTAGCACCTGATCGGGCCACCTGAAGAAGCTGCCTGGCTGGTACTTCTACCCTGAGAGAAGTTCTTCTGTCTCTTCCTCTTGCCAGTAGGAATAGTACCAGTAACTAGTGCTGAACCGCCCTGGCCCACACCCCTAGATTCCCATAGGTTCCTCTCTATAATCAATGCCTGGTTCACAATCGTGTGTATAGTAGGAAACCTGAAAACATTCACCAGTGCTCGGATGTCATACCGAAGACCATCCTCAAAACGTCTGGCTCTCAATGTCTCATCACCCACCAGCACGGGTGCAAAACGCTGAAGCTCCGTAAAACGAGCATAATAGTCCATCATCGACATGGCACCCTACTGCAGATTCATGAACTCTCGAGCTCTATCTACCCTCAGCGTCTCGGGAAAGAAGAAGTCATAGAAGACTGCCTGAAAAGTTTCATATGCCATGTCCCTGTGATGTTCTGACTGATTGGTAACATCCCACCACCTCTTGGCGGAATCACGCAGCATATAAGTCGCAAGCTTTACCCTATGCCCTGGAGGCATCTCAAGATGCTCAAAAATAGTCTGCATCGATCCTAGCCAAGACTCTGCAGCCTGTGGTCCGCCATCCCCTAAAAACGTAGGTGGATGCTACTGCTGAAAGATACGTGTCAGCTCAGCCATAGATGTGTTAGCCTGCGGTACTCCCTGAAAGGTCTGCATGAACCGCATAAAGCCTTCACGGAACTGCGCCTCCACGCCTGTGTCTGGTATAACAGCTGGCACTACATCTGGCTCCGCTTTTGGATCAACTGGTAGCCCATGGCCCACCATCTCCAGAGTATAATCATCACCGCTCTCTTGGCGAACAAATCACGGTCGTCTAGGCGGCATGACACTACATGGTCAAAATCACGCCTCAGATTCAAGATTATTAAGACTGAAACAAAGGAACCACAAAGGAACAAGATGAATAAGGCATTTCAAAATTTTCAAAACATGACTACACTGCATGTACACTGACTACACTGCGTGTACTTGACTTCTCTTCCCCTGCCCGGGTCCTTACACACGGCTAAGACACACGGCTTCCGTTGAAGAAAACTACATGACGTGTATAATATCCACACGGTATGTATAGTGTTATTTTCCAACTGCCAGTGTCGTCTGTGACACGGCCGACTACTCGTCTTGACACTACACGGCGTGTTACACCCGTACACGGCATGTACAGCACCCCGTTTCCAAACCACACGGCTAACACCACATGGTCTGTCCTTGGACAAGACTACATGGCATGTCCCAAAGGTACATGGCGTGTTCAGGGAGAGGTGACACCAGCCCGTGTTTTTAGTTACACGGCCAAGTCCCCAGGTCACACTACACGGCATGTCCAGCATTGACACGGCGTGTTCTGTCAAGGAGTTCATCGACCCGTGTTGTTAGTTACACAGCTGGACTCCGGGTCACACTACACGGCGTGTTCATCAGGTACACGACGTGTTTTACCCAATCCTTTCCATACCTCGTGTCACCACCCACACAGTTTGTGACACGGGAAGAGACTACACGGCGTGTACTTAGGGTACACGGCATGTACTCAAAAAGTTCATTTTTCTTCCCAAGCAGAAGAACATAAACAGTATGTATAAAAATACTAAACGGCGTGTATACTGGGTTTCCGGACAGTATGCCTTAGAAACTTCCCCGGAACCCAGAAAATACCATAAAACAACACCTAAGTGTCAAATTCTGACCCGTGAGGGCCCATACTCTCCATGAATAAAAGTTTGACATCTTATCTATGTTATAACCAATAACCAATCAATGATCCACCAAATTCCGGTCAATGGGGTCCCACACTCCCCAAAAACTAAAGTTTGGCGTCCATTCTATAACCAATCTCACACAAGGAAATACCCAATCACAAAGCAGGTATTTATCAAGAAGCTATCACAACAGCATGCTTTATTAGCACAACAATTATCACAACAACATGAAAATTCTAATGCACCTACATGGCATGGAAACTATGCATGACATGTGATATCTAGCATGTGCCTATATGATGCATGAGACGACATACCCTCATCTCATTGGGTTTTAACTAAATAGAACCCATGGATAAATTATAAACAACACAATCTCAAGTGTGTCACCCAACGGTGAAAACATATAAACTGTAAATTGAAAAATCAATAAAATTGCAAAATACGAGGTAGACTGGCTTTTCCCTGTACATGGGTTAGCTATGCCCGGGCACAGCTTATTATTAACTACCATTCGACTTATCCCTGACGACGGCTCCAAATAGTAAGTCAAAGAAAATAACCCCTCTGATACCACTTTGTAACGTCCCGGACCCGGGTGCCACGCAACAAGTGCCCCGAACCCGGTTCGTCACGTGACCTCAAGCGCATTTCCCCAAACTCCAGAGGCTGCCGACTAGCAGAGAGGGACCAGGTCTGATAGTGGGGAAACTATGCCCTCATTTGTCAAAGTGTAGCACCGCGGAATTTAAATAAAACATACAATAAATAGCGGAAGCAGTAAACCATACACAACTAAAATAATCAACAGTATATATATAGTGATGCTACATGTCTCAAGTACTAAGAAAACATCTAGAACATGTTATACATCGATACAGTACAAATAAAATACAGAGTACATCTAATCAAGAAAAATAGTTGGCAGCAGCATCGCGAGCCTAGGATCAGTCTCATTCCCTCCTACTCCTCAGCAACAGTCAAGTACCTGTATAGGGACCCTTGCCCCTATCTACACCTTCAGAAACGTAATCTATTTGGGCTGAAAAACGTGACCCAAACAGGGTGTGAGAAATATATCTCAGTAGGCACCCACCAAAGGCCCATGCCCAACTTCGTGCTAACATACAACAATAGTGTGCAGTGGTAAAATGAAATAAAGTAGGTAGTACTACAAAGTAACTAACTTAACAATTAAATTTCCATTTAATTATTCATTTAATCCATTTTATATAAGAAATCACCACAGTGCATTTCTTTGTAAACAACTAGTGTCCTCAGACACGTAAACTCCTACCCTCGGGTAACGAGTATCCAACACAAGAATCTGCCCTTAGGAACAACAGATTTTTTCCTCAGACGTAGGTATTGTCACCCACAGGCACAGAGTCAGCTGCCCACAGGCACGGAAAAAGTTTCCCTTAGGCCGAAATAACTACATCCTAGAGGATAAATAGTGCAGTGCCCACAGGCTAATCACAACAACGCCCTCAGGTTAAATAGGTAACCGGGCCATGCCCAACATGTCAAATTCAGTAAATAAGCAATTCCTCTCAAGGAAATTCTACAATTACTACATTAAAGGCATACCCTCGGGTATCCTGGACAAATGGCTAAACAGTGAAACACACCCCAGGGTGGTTTCGGATCCATGCAACGATCCCAACCAGAATTTTATTATCACAATTTAATCACCTATGCAATTCTAGGCATTAAATATCGCAACGGCCTCAGCCACACGACACCCCAACATGGGTTCATGGAACAAAAACGCACAAAAACTCACAAAAACGCATGACAGTTGGAAATTTATACCAAGCCACCTACCTTATACGCCAACGAAAGTTATACCCAAACACCGACTCCAGAAATGTCCAAGAACGGCGTAGATTTGACGAAGAACAAAACCCATTCAAACGTAAATAACTTCCCCTCGGGAAATAATTGGTAAGAATGGTACCAGGAGAGGAGAGGGATTACCTGTGCGGTTCCAACGAGATCGTCCGAAGCCGAATTGGATTCCGGACAAACACTCAGTGCATCTTCAAAGGTCTGGCCTCCTCCTTTGGCTCCAAATCGGCTTAAGTGTCTCCTCTGCCAAATGAGGAGGCTACTGCCTATTTTAAGCCGAAAAACAAAGTACACGGCGTGTACTTATTTCATTTAACTGTACCTCTGGCAGCACCACTGTACTGTTCATCCGTTGATATAATTACACGACATGTACTCCTGAGTACACGGCGTGCACTGTCTCCCAGCTGGTCGTGACTCCACCGCCTTACTGTTTAAGCCTGCCGATTGACTACACGGCATGTAAGGTACCACTACACGGCATGTAGTCGGTTCCTACACCCCCCTTCACCGACAAGGCTACATGCATCGTGTACCATTTCCACATGGCCAAAAGTACATGGCATGTGGAAAATTACACGGCGTGTAGTTCCAAAATTTAGGATTCTTCCCATTTTCCATATTTTCTCAAAAACACTTACAGAAAAGGAAATAGAAGAAGCCCGTACCTCAAAAATAAAAACCGGGTTCTTACAGCATGAAATGTCACTATGAAAATGATTGTTCTCTAAGATTTCAACAATCATTGGGATTTACAAAAACTATTATTTATAAATCCTTATTATCTAGATTACCTTAAAATACTTGTTTAAATTATGTATGGGTACCTAAAAATTGTATTACTAATCCTATTGGACACAAAGTACCTTGGGAACCTAAATTTTTAAGCAATTTATTTATGTAGGAAAAATACCTTTCATATCTCAAGAATGACATACGGTCCATGGATAGTGGATGATCTAGGAATATGATCAAAGACCCATAAAATTTTACCACTTAACACACATGTGATGGAGGCACTGTTACATTTAGAGACAATTACAATGGGAAAGTAAAAGGTTTTGGTAAAGTTGGTATTGAAAATTCTACTTTTATTTCTGAAGTTTTATATGTTGAAGGTTTAAAACGTAATTTAATTAGTATATCTCAATTATGTGATGATGGAATGGAATTTAAATTTCATAATGATAAATGTTTTGTTTTAAAATATGATTATTTTTTATTTTATGCTAATCTAAAAGATAATATTTATATTATTGATTTTTTTTTAACTAAATGTACAACATGTTAAGTATTTGAATGTTTTATAGAATGAAAGCATCCTTTAGCATAGACATTTAGGTCATGTTAATTTTATAATGTTATATAATCTCTCTAAACATGAGAATGTGTTACAACTATCTTCATTGAAGAAAAAAAACTCCATGTTTGTGATGCTTATATGAAAGGGAAGCAACACAAAGTTTCTTTAAGACCCATCAATCAGATACGTAATAATAGGCCCTTACAGGTACATCTTGATTTATTTGGTCCCAATAAAATTTCTAGCCTTGGTGGAAATAAATATACCTTAGTTATTGTTGATTATTATTTTAGATTTACATGGGTATACTTTCTTGCTAATAAAAATAATATTTTATCTAGATTTACTGCTTTTTTTAAATTGGTTCAAAATGAAAAAGGTTTTATGATTATTTATATTAATAGTGATAAAGGATGTGAATTTCATAATTTATATTTTTATTTTTTAAAAAAATAATGGCTATTTTCATAATTTTTATTCTCTCAGAACACCATAGAAAAATGGTTTTATATAATGAAAAAATATAAATCTTATTGAAATAGATTAAATTATGTTAAGTGAATATAATTTTCCTAGATATTTTTGGGTTGAGGATGTTTTTATTCTTGTTATATTTAAAATATAATTCTTATTAGAACTATTTTAAATAAAACTCCTTACAAATTATTCAGAAATAAAATTCCTAAAGTTGGTTACTTTAGAGTTTTTAGTTTTAAAGTTTTTGTTTTAAATTCAAAGGATATTTTAGATAAATTGGATTCTAAGAGTGATGAAGGTATTTTTATTTGTTATTTTAATAATAGTAAATCTTATAGACTTTATAATAAGAGAACTATGAATATTGAAAAATATTTTCATTTTATATTTCAAGAAAATAATGTTAAAATATATTCTGATTCTAATCTTTTTGATAATGAGTTTAGAGATTTTAATTTCAGTGAATAAATTCCTCAATATAAGAATAAATCAATTGAGGGGTAGATTAAACCTTCTCAACCTGATCCAAGATCATGGAAGATTCATAAAAATTATCTTGTTGAAAATGTAATTGGCAATGTTGATTCTGGTGTGAAAACCAAAAATTCAATTTTAAATTATTATTCCAATTCTGCTTTTATTTCTAATTTTTTTCTTTTTAATGTTAATTATGTTTTGAAAGATAAAAATTGGATTGTTTCTATGCAATAATAATTAAAAAAATTTATTAGAAATAATGTATGTACTTTAGTATAATTGCTTAAGGATAAGTAAGTAATTAGAACTAAGTGGATCTTTAGAAACAGACTGGATGAATCTGGAAAGATTTTCAAAAACAAGGTCAGACTTATTGCTCAAGGATACTATAAATAAAAAGGTATAGAGTTTAAAGATTCTTTTTCACTTATTTTCAAGTTATAGGTAATTAAAATTTTATTGGATTTTTCTTTTTTTCAAGTTTTTAAATTATATCAAATAAATGTAAAAAGTGCTTTCTTAAATGGGTTTATAACTGAAGAAGTTTATGTTTCTCAACCCCCCAGTTCTAAAAGTAAATTTTTTCCTAACCATGTTTTTAAATTATCTAATGATTTGTATGGTCTCAAACAATAACCTCGTGCTTGGTATGAAATGCTTTCTTTATTTTTTTGAATATTGGTTTTCAGAAATACAATGTTGATCCAACTCTTTTTATTAAAATAATTTTAAATGATATTTTAATTCTTCAAATTTATGTTGATGATATAGTTTTTGGATCATCTAGTGAAATTTTGTGTAATTATTTTTCTTCTTTTATTTATTTTGAATTTGAAATGAGTTTAATAGGAGAATTAAAGTTCTTTCTTGGACTTCAAATTTTTCAAATAAAAAATGGAATTTTTCTTAATAAATCTAAGTATGTTATAGAGTTAGTTAAAATATTTGGTCTTGTGTCGTCTAAATCTATGAAAAATCCAATGGGAACTAATTGTAAATTATATATTTATGCATCTGAAAAATCTATTGATATTAACTTTTATATAGGCATGATAGGTATCTTTATTTATTTAATTTTATCTATAACCAATATCATTTTCAGTATTTTTTATATTCTCGATTTCAAGAATGTCCTAAAGAAATTCATATTAAAGATATAAAAAGAATAATTAGAAATGTTAAATTAAGTACAATTCTGGTTCATTTTATCCAAAATATAACTGTTTTGATTTAACATCTTATTCTGATTCTAATTTTGGAGGCTTTATAATTGATAGAAAAAACACATTAGTTATGTGTCATTTTCTGGGAAAAAATTTAATTTCTTGGTCATCTAAGAAACAATTATCTATTATTTTATCTAATATAGAATCTTAGTATATCTCTACTGCTAGTATTTGTGCTCAAATTTTATAGATTAAGAAAAATTTGTATGATTTTGTTGTTTATCTTGATAAAATTTCTATTTATTATTATAATACTTCTATAATTTCTTTTTCTAAAATCGCCTTATAGTATTCTAGAACAAAGAATATTGATATGAGATTTAATTTTATTACATATCATGTTAACAAGGATGATATTGTTTTATAATTTATTACTTCTAAAAATCATCTAGAAGATATTTTTACAAAGCCTTTAGACTCTTCTTAGTTTGAAAAAAATAAATTTGATCTTGGTATGTTGGAATTTTAACTTTTTATTACTCCATTTGTTTAGGGGAGTTTTTTTCACTTTTTATTTATTTAAAAATAGTGGGACAAATAAATTGGTTTTGAATGTTTTTAAAATTGGTTTTAAATGGTTTTGATTTTTTGGTTTTGTAATCAAACAAAAAGGGGGAGATTGTTTGTGCATGTTCATATTTTCTTTTATTTGATTATATATGATTTTGTTTGATTACTTTTCCTATGTATTTTGATGATATATCAATCAAAAGTATTTTTATTTTTTTTATCCTTATACCATTGGATTGAAAATATATTTATATACACTTAATTATTTTATAAGGAAGTCTGAAAATTAATTTTTAGTACTCTAAAAATTCAATGAAATTTCTACTACAATTTTAGAAACTTTACAGTTTTTAGTTTTGAAAACTTACTATATTTAATTTAAAACAACTTCTATAAATATTATATTCACATGAAACTTAATTTTATATAAATAAAAAATGTTTATATTGATTTATTTAGTTTACATCAAAGTCTAAAAAGGTCATTTGGATGATGAATAAATTTTCTGAAGTTTTGCTTTGATTTTTCAAAACTGTAGTTTTACTGAATGTTTTTTCTTTTGTTTTTTGATAATTTCAGGAGATGTAGATGTAGTATTTATTTTATTATTGATTCACTGTAAATATAAATAGTTTTTATACACATAATTTTTTTTGAAAAAAGACTGAATCTACAGTTAAGATCCTTTAAAAATTCATTGAAGTTTGTTAAAGTATGTTTTCCAGTTTTTCAGAAAGTATGGTTCAGCGACCCTACTTTTGTAAAATATGGTTTGAAAAACCTTATTTTGAAAAGCATGGTTCATAAAACCTACTTCCCAAAAGTATAGTTCAGCAAACCTACTTTCACAAAGTATGGTTCAACAACCCTACTTTCATAAAGAATGGTTCGGGAACCCTATGATATGTTGGTGAAACCTACACTACATTAGTGAGCCATATTCTACTTTCATGTGCCCTACTTTATTGTTGTTATGTGTACCCTAATTTGTTTCAGTCATGTGTACCCTAATTTGAAATTGTCTCTTTGTGATTTTATATTGGAAATTGATCTGTTGTATGTATATATGGATTATTTTCAAAGGTTTTTTTGTTGAAAAAAATCACATTAAATTTAGTATTATGATTGAATAGTTTTTAATGTTTTTGGTGAAATATTTAAATATAAAATTAATAAATTTTTTAATATCATTTTCCAAAAAAAATAGGAAGATTAATGATTATTTAAATTCAAATATTTGAATTTACTTTTAGATTGTACTGCTATTTTTCATAAACTATTTTTACTAATTTAAAATGAATTTATATTGGAGTTTTATGTAATTCAATGCTTTCATATTTCAGGATATATTATTATAAGACTTATTCAAATTATTTTGAATACTTTTATTATATATTTATTCTATAGGAATAAATAATAAATGGTGCTGTGATTATTTGTGGAGATATTTAGGAATTCTCTTGACTCAATTTATTTTGAATATCTGAAGGAAGTGGAGCTACCGTAACTGATGAATATTTATTCTCTCTCTATATATATCATTATCTCTTTTAGGTGATCGAAATAAGAGAAATACACAAAGACACATGGGTTAACATATTTGATACTATATTTTTCAAAGAAGAAGTGTTATGAACTTTGAACTTGTTGTGCATTTACAATGTCCTACAACACTTTGTTTCATCACCTTCTCGTTCTCACAAGTATGGAATTAATTATGATTCGACTAAAGTTTCTTAAAGAGACGTGATGATTTAATCCTAAACAACTAATACCCATTATTTACTTATTTATCTTCTCATTTTCTTGGTTTTGAGTCAGTAATACTTTTTCCACTCTCTCGCACGCACTCTATTTTTCTTTTTATTCTTTTACACACAAAAACATAATTTGTTATTCTGTTTCTTCGGGTTGTGATTCCTAGATTCTAAAGTCAAGATATAAGGGTTTTGACTCCCTATATCTAAATTCAATACTATTCCATTTGTGATGTGTAGTGTCTAAATTCATGTTGTAAGGGTTGTGACTCCCCATACAAAAGTCAGTGTCATGGTTATCCCTCCACTAGAAAAGGATTTTGTAATTGGGTTATTATTCCCTCTTAAAAATAATTTTAGTGCACATGTATCTCTCATTGAGTAGAGAGGTATAAGAGTAGAGTAGGACCACATTGGACCAAACTACTATAAAAAATATTCTTGTGTTATTTACTTTTTAGGCTGCTAATTAACCTTAATAATTAACTTTGGTAATTAATTTAATTAATTGATTTATTTGTTTAATTTTTTTATCGGTTCTATTCACCCCCTCCCTCTATATACCATCTACCATTACATATTCCAGCCTAACATTAAGGAAAATTTGTAGTATTGTGGGAATTATCCAGAAGAAATGGGTATGTTGTCCAAATTAAAAACTCGGCTTACAGAAGTCAAAGAAGTAATGTGAAAGAATTACATGGATCGGACTTGACTACGGGTAAAGGGGGGGAAACCAGATTAGAGATCCATGATAGGGAACTGGGGGGATTCCAGGGGTTTGATGGTTAGGCTTGATAGGTTTGGGACGGATTGACAGGTGTGGGACAGCATGATGGAGGTGGGAGGGTTGGACGGTGGGGTGTGACGGGGTCAGAAGGGTTCAACAGCGACAGGATGGTCCAATAGTACTATGTGGAGGCAGGGGTGGGGGTTTCGGGGTTGAGGGAGGTTCGCGGGGTTGGATCGTGGGAGAGGGTCATGGGGTTGCGGGATAGTGAATGAGAGGGGAGAGGAGAAATTGGGGCAGGGGGTTAAAAAGTACAGCAACTGCTAAATAGCAGTCGTTAATAATATCAATAGTGATCACCAAATGGTGGTCTCCCAAAACATCCATCCATATAAAATTAAATTTCTACTAGAGAAAAAAACATTTTTTAGCATTTTTAACACTTTCAAATCACCCAAACTCTTGGTTTGAAATTCATTTAACACAAGAATAATTTTTAAAACATAAAGTCAGTGATTACCACTGATTTTAAAACCAAATGCATTGTTTTAAAATATCCATTTAGGAATTTTCCTAAACATTTTTCATCAAATATCATTCCATATCAAGGGATAAAACCACTTATAAAACACCATTTATCCCTCACAGTCACTCATATAGGCATAAGTACTAATAATAATTGGATAAAATTTAATATTCATGGGGAAGTTGTTCATTAATTTTAATCTAGCATAGTTTATCTTATAAATTTTAGAGGATCAAGTCCAATTTGTCTTTATGAAAGAGGTGAATAAAGTATATGAATAGGAATATTTTCAAGTCTTCATCACCACTGATGAAGATTATGGAGAATTAAAAATAAAATTGGTTAAAGAGAAATGTATGATGTACTTGATCAATGTAAAATCCAAAAGGAATACTATAGAAAGTCATGAGGATGTGGAATAATAAGAAAGACTCACTATAGCATAACTAATTTCAAGGGATTCCTTTACTAAATTACTTCTCAAAATTTTGGTTCCACCCAAGTTAAATCTATGGGAATTCTTGAAAAACTTTATGTACACATTATTAGGAATAGGAGAAAAGAAAATATTGATCTCTGAGTTGAATTTAGTTTCAATGGGGGAATAGTAAAGTGAGGGTATGACTCATGGGGATTATAACCCAAAACGTTTATGGATTTTTTTTGTTGGGTTTGATAGGGGTATGACCCAATGAATATATGAGTTTTATTTTTAGAGGAAATATATCCTGGTGGGGGTGATATGATTTTTTTTACTCAAAAGGAATATAACCCTCTCATTATCTCTTGTTTTTATTTTTAGGTGTGTGTGGGGTATTTATAAGACACCTTATATAATTGTTTCCTAAAATAGATGACCTTGTGGAAAAGAGGTAGTCGTGTAGGACACGCATGATCATAAAGAAGTTATACATCCATATTGGGATATTCTAGATGTGTAGGGTGTCAACATTTGATACTCGTATCACAAAAGTGCTATGCAGAGGGTTAAAACCATTGATGATAGATCACTTTGGGAATGGGGGTGCTTCTTCATGGACATAATGCCACGTCACGAGTGATATGATGCTTTGTACACTTGGTGATGATTCATAAAGGATTATTTTTACTTTATGAAAATTTATTTCTTTATCCATATCCAATCAACTTATAACATCATCCTTCATCGTTTGATTTTCCATAATTTTGTTTACTTTAAATATTTTCAAGTCAGTGTGAATTTTATGTCATTAATATATGACCCACCTCTGAATTAGGTTTAATTTTAGTGAAGAGAATATGATTTCGAGGAAGAATGGTGGCCCATGGATCTCTATGTGGTTCATGAAGAGAAGGTACCCCTATATAAAGGTGGAAATGGGTCCTTTATTTACTGAAAAAGTCGGATGAAATTAGTGCTTTCTGATTCTCTCATTTTTTCATAAAGAATAATTTCTTCATGTTCGATTTGTTTACAAACCAACCTACCCATCATATACTAGTAGGGTTCAAATTGTGATAACTCATTTTCATAGTATGAGTTGGATTGCATAACTCTTATGTGGTATGGTGAAGTGCTATGTGTAAAATAAATAATTTTCTATTTTTTGAGTTATCTTATTCCAATACTTAACTGTTTTTATTCATTCTTAGAAAACATGACACCAAAATAAATCAAATGGGACCGTTTCGATATTAGAAAATTTCAAATCATTCTACCAAAACACTATTATCTTTTGGATCTAATGGGGATAATATTTAAATATTATTTAGTGTCAAATAATATTTTCATATATGGATTCTAATATCTAATAGAATCACCCATTCCATCACCATTCCTTGGGTTCTAACTCTAGATGCACAATGAAAAGTGTCGGAGCTTGATACCCTCTACTATAAATCCATTATAAGGAAATCCACAGTTAGCCATAATCTAGGGCGGTCATTGAGTTGGGATCTTTTCCTTTAATGGTGATAGTGAGGGATGAGATATCAAAGGGACTTACCTTTCAAGGAGCAGCAGCGGTAAGGAGCAACGGCGGAAAGGAGCGACACTTGAAGGGAGCAACACTGGTAGGGAGGGAATGTGGCAGTGTAGGGAGCAACATCAATGAGAGAGATGGTGGAAGGTAAGGGAGCAACGAAGATGGCGATGGCGAAGGCGAAGGAGAATTTAGGGAGAGGGCAGTTGGGCAGAGAGAGACAATAGTGGGGTTGGGAGAGATGGTGGGGGGGGCAACAATACAGTTCCACAAAATCTTTGAAGGTGTGATGGAAGGATATTGTTGGGGTTATTTTTATAACATTGGGGGAAGACTTTTATCATTGCTTTTAAAAAAGTGCCGATAATGGTATGTTTTATCAGCGCTAAAATTATAGCATTGATAAAGACACGGTTTATCAGTTATTTTTTAGTGCTAATTGTGATATAATAATAATAATTTATTTATATTATTATATATATTTATAAAATTATATATATAATAAATAAATATTTATTTATTTATAATTACAACTATAAATATATATTTGTTTATTTATATTTATATAATTATATATATTTATAAAATTATAAATATTATAAATAAATATTTATTTATTTATAATTCTAAAATTATAATAAATATATTTATTATATTTATAATTACATATAATTAATATATATAATTAATATATTTATTATAAATAATTATAAATATATATGTATTTATATTTATAACTGTAAATTTATATATATTTATTTATAATTTAAAAATTATAATAAATATATATTTATTTATATCTATAATTATTAATATATATATATATATAATTATAAAATTATAATAATTGTATTTATTATACTTATAATTTTATAAATATATATAATTAATATATTTATTATAATTTTATAATTATTTAAATATATCTATATTATTTACAATTATAATTATAAATATTGTTATTTATTTATAAATATTTTTATATATTTATTTAATTATATATATTGTTTACATTATAAGTATAATAAATATATTTATTATAATTTTATAATTATATATATACATATATATATATTTCAAATGGTCCCTCCTTGGAAAGCCAAATCAATTGAGAAAAATGTTCACTCCAGCTTGGTAGAGGGTGATCAGGTAGTTTCTACAGAGGGTGTCCCCTTACAAGAACCTGGAGGAGGTTGTCATCAGAAATCCCAAAGACAGGGAAGGAATCCAAAAGGTCATAGATGGGGATGTGGGCATGATGAATAGATTACAGCATGGGGGCCTCATGCGTCCACTAGGTCTTTCAGTACTTAGCTCATGCCAGAGCAGGAAAGGCTCAAGAAGATGTATTATGTGCTTTTCAATCCAAAAAATTCACTGTCTAAATGGGAATTGGCTGATGAGGGTGACATATCTGGTTATAGTAATGGGGATGATCCTTTTGCTCCGTAGTTTTTCTATTTGGACAAGAGCCTATCTCATTGTTTGACCTCATCCTCCCTTTTCATGTTTTTTACTTCTTCTTTTATCTTTAATAAATGGTTAGAGGCTTCTGCTTCTAACTAAACCTTTTCAGTATAAGTATAAATAAATATATATTTATTTATAATTAAAAAATTATAATAAATATATATTTATTTATAGTTACAATTATAAATATTTATTTATTTATTTAAATAATTATAAAATTATAAGAAATATATTATTATATTAATAATTTTTTTAATATATATAATTAATATATTTATTATAATTTTATAATTATTTAAATATATCTATATTTATTTATAATTATAGTTATAAATATTTTTATTTATTTATAAATATTTTTATATATTTTGATATTTATTTATTTATTTATATTTATAACATTATAAGTATAATAAATATATTTTTTATATTTTTATAATTATTTAAATATTTATTTATTTATTTATAATTATAACTCTAAATATATATTTATTTATTTGTAATTAAAAATTTATAATATATATATATATATTTAAATAATTATAAAATTATAACAAATATATTTTTTATATTTATAATTTTATTAATATATATAGTTAATATATTTATTATAGTTTTTTAATTATTTAAATATATCTATATTTATTTATAATTATAATTATAAATATTTGTATTTATTTATAAATATTTGTATTTATTTATAAATATTTGTATTTATTTATAAATATTTTTATTTATTTATAAATATTTGTATATGTTTATAAATATATTTATTTAATTATATATATTTATAAATTTATTGGTATAATAAATATATTTATTATAATTTTATAATTATTTATATATATATTTATTTATTTATATCAAATGGTGTGAACCATGGAGGTGTCCATGATCCATAAAATTATTATTAAAAGTAAAGATAAACAGTCAAAGAGGTTCAGGGTACAAGTGACAAAAAAGCACCAAATCAGGAAAACATACAATACTCATCCTTTGTTCCTGCCACCCCTTCCATGGTAACCACCATGTCCTCTTGGGTGTCATCCTCTTCTCCACTATTTCAGAGTCTTCCAAGAACCACCTTGATCATCTGTGCCTGAGAGTCCATCATCGGAGTCATAGCCACCAAGCTAAACTTCTTTTGAGGTTGTTCCAGGATCAACATGAGGGACAATGTCCTTCTTGCCAGCATTTCCTTGAGTTCTATCCTCCAATAACTCCTCATTAGAGGACTTCCCATCTTGTTGGGTGCAAGTACCTTCAATGACATCTTGTGCAATCATCAGAGAAGGATCATCAAAAGCATAATTTTTCAAGCTAACTTTCCTCTTACGGCTCTCTTTATAGAGAAAATAAAATCTAGGGGAATTGATCAACTCCATCATGCTGAAAAAAATCATAGTAGAAGAGTCGTGGACATCTATAGAAGGTCCTGCTATGTTTTAGCAGTAGGAGTATCAACTTCACATTGAAAATTTGCAGTGCCATCCTTCAAGGGATGAATAGTCGTGTCTGCAAAAGAAGAAAGTACGGAAATTTTCATAGTGACCACACATTGGTCTGAGCCATGAACTATAGCATATTGATTATCTTTAAAAGGAGACACTTCCAAGGAATTTTGATCCTAAATAGGAGTAATTTCTCCAGTAACCATTACATATGTAACATCATCTGTAGAAGACTCATGATTTTTATTAGAAGCATCATCACAGTGATCAGATTCCAAAGACATAACATTATGCATAAGCTTCCCATGAAAAGGAAGAGCTCCTTTAGAGAGAGAACTAGATTTCAACTTACCTTTGGAGATAAATTGTTCCTCCAAAGAGACAACAGAATCCAAATCAAAATCTCTTCCTAGACTATCAGCGCATTCACGACCCCATTTGGAAATATAGACTTCCCCAAGAACTGAATAACTATTATGAGTCATATTTGTAGGACCTCAGGAAACCTTGAGAGGGTAGGGGTGAATCATGGTGTCAACTTTTTATTTTAAAAACCAGGATCTTGTTCCCACGGTGGTAGGAAATTTTTAAACCTGTAAGACTGATTGGAAAAGAAAGAAAAACAACCACAAGAAAAGAGACCACATAGCACTTTTACTTGGTTCACCACTAAGGGATACGTCCAAGGATAATATGCCAACAGTTTTCTGGTCGTTCCTAATTCCACTAAACTTCACTATCATTGGATTACAAAATTCGGGTACAGTCACTCTTTCCCGGGCACACTGCCTTTACAAACGTTCAGGGAAATCTCATTGGATCCCTCAGGTCATTCCCATTGACTCCCTCTGGATCACTTCCTTTGGTGAAGTCCTACTCAGTTTACAGACGTGAATGTATCTTCAATAGATTTTCATTTTAGTGTTTGCATCTACTCAGCACGAGACTCTGCTTGCATCAAATTCCTAAAAAGATTCACTTGAAAGCACTGAACCACTGAACCGGATATTTAGAATGTGAAAACAGGTTACACTGATGATTCCGCACAACACCTACCCTTTGCGCGCAATATCTCATTTTTGCGTGTAATATTTTCTTTTTGCATGGAAAATATTTTGCGCAACAACCCCCTTTACGCACAACTTTCACTTTTACGTGCAGCCTCAACTTTTAAGTGCAGACTCGGGTTTTTCGCGCAACATCAACTTTTACGCGCAACCTCAAATTTTACGCGCAGCTTCAACTTTTTCACACACCTTCCACCTTTACGGGCAACCTCAATTTTTACGCGTAATGTTTGTGTTTTCCCACAGCTTAAACTTTTCCATGAAACTCCCATTACATGCACCTTTTATTCGTATCATAACTCGGATCTTCTCTAAGTCTTCAACCATACCGAATGAGGGGGTTGACCTCTTATTTTTAGGCATCACCGACCCCCATGTACAAACCCCTCTATGTCGTGCAAAACTCTCATTCTGCACGTAATCCTTTTTTGTGCAGGAACCGTTTTTCGCACACATCTTCGGATTTTTCTTATACCTCATGCCTTTTCCATTTTTCAGCATTCTAATCCCAAAACACCTTTTTTGCAAGAAAACCAACCTACTTTCACTATTGTGTGCAAAACCAATTTAGTACGCCATCCATGTTTTCGCGCACCACTCCAATATTTTACAGAGATCATGTCTTTTCCATTTTTTGGTGATCTAATCCTGAAAAATTCCTTGCGCGCAAGTTTCCAACACACCTACCCTTTCTCACGCAAGTCCATTTTCCAAACACACATTTTCCCATTTCCCTATTTTCAGGCCCAAAAAATTGGCAAATAGTGGGAAATGACACCACCTTCAATATTATTGTCTGCTTGAACTGTATGAACACTTTACTGGAAAACATTCTGAACTTCCAATGAGGATTGACAACAAACACATAACATACTCTAATTCTTGCATAGAATGGTTATGGTTCCAACAATATCCCCCTTTGGGTTTGTTGGTAATCACCAAATAAATTCAATGGAGCACCAGCCACATGCAAACCTAAAATGCTAGAATCAACTCAGCCAACACTCTTAGTCTACGTGAGAAATACTTGGTGTAGAAAACAAGAGGGGAAGCGTGAATTGGGATCCCGCGTTTTGGAATTCTTAAAGACACCCAATATATTCTCATATTATGTCACAAAAACATTACATGCCTTGAATGTATTCCTTCTCCTCCTAACACCAAATTCTCATCATGATATAGAAAATGTCCTGAATTTATTCCTTCTCCCCCTTTGGCAATAAACCCAAAGAGTGGTATTTATTCATTGAATAGCTCAATACACCCCTCGATAGTATCTACCCCCATAAACCTGCATCATACCCACCAATAGATTAAAAACAGTTAATATAACTGGGGGAGATGGGTACTTCAGAACCTCCTTATGCATTAGGGGGTGCCTGAACACCAAGGTTCGACCGGTGTTTCTCAAACACAGACACTGACAGTGGATTAGTTAGGATATCAGCCACTTCCTCATCATTTCCCACATGATACATTTTAATCATGCCTTGTTCAACTTTTTCCTTGATAAAGTGATATCTTATTTCAATATGTTTTGTATGAGAATGTTGAATGGGATTCTTTGTAAGATCAATTGCGCTCTTGTTATCACAGTAAATCACCATTGGTTGTTTCACCTCATCACCAATATTTGTCAGTTATTGCTTCATCCATAGCAGTTGAGTGCATTACTTTATAGTAGAGATATACTCAGCTTCAGCAGTACTAAGAGAAGCACTTTCTTGTTTTTTTCTCAACCAGCCAACACATTTCTTCCCAATATAGAATGATCCACCACTGGTGGACTTTCCTTCCACTACATCGCTAGCCCAGTCAACATCAGAAAATGTTGATAATTCACTGTCTCTTCCTGTAGCAAAGTATAACCTAAAGTTATGAGTACCTTGAATGTACCTCATGATTCTTTTTACTACCTCCATATGTTCCTCCTTTGGATTACTCTGAAAGTGGTCCGTTAGACATGTTGCAAAGACAATATCTAGTTGTGTCACTGTCAGGTATAGTAGGATCCTAATGATTCTTTTATACATGGTGGGATCTACATAGTCCACATCCTAATGCTTTCCAAGTTTGGTTCCAACTGCAATTGGAGTTGAAATTGGTTTGGAGTCATGCATATTAAATTTATTCAGTAGCTCTCTTGCATACTTTTCCTAATATATGAAAGTGTAATCTTTCTTTTGAGTCACCTGCATCCCCAAGAAATATGTGAGCTCCCCAATCATTGACATTTCAAATTCTGATTTCATGTGATTCACAAATTCGCCCACTAATTTTTTCCTGCTGCCACCAAATATAATGTCGTAAACGTAAACTAAAAAAATGAATTGATCTTTTAGAGAATTATTCACATATAGATTGTGATATAATCCTCCTATTTTGAATTCTATCTTCTTGAGATAAAAATCCATCCAGTAATACCAAGCTTTTGGTGCCTACTTCAAACTATAGAGGGCCTTCTTTAGTTTATAAACTATTGTTTCATCCTTACCAAGAAGAAAACCCCCGGGTTGATCGATATAGAATTCTTCTTAGAGAACACCATTCATGAATGTTGTCTTGACATCCATTTGATAAAATTTATATCCTATTTGGATTTCCATAGCAATAAAAACCTTGATTGACTCTAGTCTAGCCACTAGTGCAATGGTTTCTTCTACATCAACACCTTCAATCTGTGAATATCCTTTACATACCAGTCATGCTTTGTTTCTGATAAAACTTCTATGTTCATCAAACTTGTTCTTGAAAATCCACTTTTTACCAATCACATTATGACCTTCGGGTCTCTTGACTAGATCCCAAGTCTGATTCTTGTCAATATGATCTTACTCTTCATTCATGGATTTCACCCACAACTCATTATTTGCAACTTCTTCAAATGAGGATGGTTCCACCATAGATAAGAATTTAGATTGAGCATTACTCCTCATTATCCTCATTTGTTTGGGTTTAGTCTAATCCCCAATGATTTTGGATTGATCAATTTATACTCTTTGATTCCTCCTCTGAGGTTTAATTGAATTCTCTCCAGTTATAGTTTCAACTTTATATTCTTCTTCTAATTCAACATCACAATGCGGCTCTTGGGGTTTTTTTATGACTTCCTTTATTTCTGTATGTGCATTTACTCCATATTCACATTCATCCTCATCTTCTATCTCATCAATATAGGAATTATTTGAATCATTTGGGGCTTTTCCTTCAATGATATTAACATCATTTCTTTCCATAATCCTCCCCAAGAATTTATTGAAACACTTGTATGCTTTGTTGTTCATTGGATAACCAAGAAATATTCCCTCATCAGCATTGTCACCAAACTTCCCTTGATTCCATTCTTTATTTCTGATGAAACATTTGCTTCCAAAAACCTGAAATTATTTCAAAAAAGGATTCCTTTTATGTCACAATTCATATAGTTTCTTTGTTTCTCCCATATAAAGCCCTGTTCGATTCTGAATGTGCACTGCAGCTTCAACATCTTCTTTCCAGTAATGGCAAGAGATACGACTCTCAATCAGCATAGTCTTGGACATGTTGTTGACCTGTTGATTCTGGTGTTCAACAACTCTATTTTGCTGTGGAGTTCTCACAGAAGCTACCTCATGTCGTATTATATGATTTTCTTGGTAATTATCAAACTCAATGGATGTGTATCCCCCCTCCATTTTCAGATCGTATGACTTTTATTATCTGTCTAGTATCATTCTCAAAAATTCGTTGATAAGTTTTCATGCAATCAAGTACTTGTTGCTTCCTGTGAATAACCATTACACAGGCCATTATACTATAATCAACAATAAAAAGGATGAATTACCTCTGTCCATGAGTTCCAGCAATGTTTATCGGGCCACATGCTTCTGTGTGGATGAGATCAAGAAGGTTTGATGCCCTTTTCTTCTTTGGTCATTATGAATTACAAACTAGCTTCCCCCGTATGAAAGCATCACAAGTCTTTTCCCATTCACGTTTCATAATGGGGATATCCATGACTATATTCAACTTAGATTTATTTTCCATGTCTTTTTGGTTAATGTTCCCCAGCCTTCAATGTCATAGGTTGTTTTCTTCTTCAACAGACATATAGAAAGAGTTATCTTTGCTATTAACCTGATATAAGTTTCCATATGTTTTGTAGTCTTTCATAAGATAATTCCCTATTTTTTCATTTATAGTGCAGCCTTTTTTATTGAAAGTAACTATGAGCCCTGATTAACAGAGTTGACTCACACTAAGGAGATTGTGACGCAGACCATCCACATAAATAACTTCAGTCTTCTTCAACTCTCCATTGGAGAGAGCAGTATTTCCACTTCCTTTAATATTCAAAGCACCATCATTACCAAACCTCATTGTTCCATCAAACTTCTTTTTAATGTTCTTAAAAAGGTCATAATTTCCAATCATATGGGAAGAGAATCCACTATCAATAATCCAGGTGCTGCTTCTTTTTATAGCTCTGAGGGCTACTTCTGCAAGATTGGATTTATCGATCTTCTTCTTTTCTTTCCATGAGATATTAGATTGAGTATAGGATAATGATGGCATTATAATTATTTCTTCCACAAAATCAGATTCTTCATACCCATAATCTTCTTCAAAAGGAGAAAACTTGTCTATGAGAACAACACCATCGGTAGGATGAGTATTGACCCGTCTCTGAGAGTTGTATGAATTTCTATTGTCATACCTCTACCTGCAATGCATAGCTTTATGGCCAAAGTTAGAATAATGAAAACATTATCCATAGAAACTATTTCTTCTATAAGATGGAGGATATGAAATCAGTCTCTTTTTTTGACTTCCCAGATCTTCCCCATTCAAGTAGCTCCTTTCCTCTTTGCAATATGACATGGTATGGCCTAGATAGCCACAGAACCGATACTTCATAAGGTGAAATGTCTTCTCACTTACATTTCTCCTCATACCTTCTTCCTTGGGAGAATTTTTGGACTACCTATCATTTATAAAAGCTTGAAGATAATCCTTAGTTCTTATTTTAGTTTGGATTGAGGGCTTATTTTTCAGCACTTCATGAAACATTTCAACAAGTCCAACTTTTATCTTGTCTTTATTTTGGCTCTCTTCACTTCCAGTAGTTGATGTCTCATCTTCACAGCTGATTACACTCTTTCCCATGAAAGTGGGTCTTTGATCACTCAAGATTCTTACAACCCCATCTGAACGACGCTTGGCTCTTACCAGTAATTTTTCATATGAGAATATTCCAAACTAAATTTTCTTCTTACCCTCATTTGTTTTTGATCGACACTCAAGTTTACTCCTAATAGTAACAACTTCTTCTTCAAGACCCTCAATAGTCTTGTACTTCTCTTCCAGTCTAGATGTAAGGTCATTTAATACATTTGCTTGTTCTTCAATTATAAGCTTCAGTTTCACAATTTCATCTAAGCTTTTAAGGATTGAAGATTGAACTCTCACTAGTTCTTCTAGTCGTTCAATTTCAGCTTCAAGCACATCAACATATTCTGATGATTCTTCCACCATTTCTTTCCACTTATTGCCTCTCTTACATTTTTTCTCAAGCTTGGAAAAGGCATCCTTAATTTGAAACATGGTATCACCATTAAGAGTCAAATGATTATCTTTTCCTTTATCGATCAAGGGTTATAACTTTTTAATGGTATCCATCATGGAAGCATGGTTTCCAGTTTTAAATTTTGGTTCTTCTTCTTCACAGAATTAAATATCATCCTCTTCCACTTCATAGAAAAAACTCTTCTCCTGTACCTTCTTTCTAGATTTGAAGTCTCCCTTTTTGAAAAACCTTTTATGAGGCTTCTCAATGTCTTCTTCTTCACTCTCTTCATCATTGAACTTTCTTTGGCACTAAGAGGCAATGTGCCCAACTCTTCCACAATGAAAGCATGCCATAGGTAAATTACATTTAAATTTACCTTTTCCCTTCTTCAGATTCTTGGAAATGAGAGAAAGAATTTCTTTTTCCTCATCATCTTCACCACCACTATCTCCTAAAATTTTCAGTTTGTCCATGGATTTTAATGCCATTTTTTTCTAAAACGAGTCATAGCATCTTCAGGTTTGACTCTCATCTCATATGCCACTAAACTACTGAGTAGATCATCCAGAGATAGTTTGGAAAGATCTATTTCTTCAAGGGATGACACCTTTGTATTGTAAATAGGAGGAATTATTCTCAAGATTTTCATTATGATATCAATGTCTTTGATTTCTTCTCCAAGACCTCGAATTTCTCCCACTACTTCAGTAATTTGATTAAAGAATGAATCTACATTCTCATCAGGATGCATCTTTGGATCGTCAAACCTGTTGTGCAGGACTTGAAGTTTTTCTTCCTTCACTTTTTTGTCTCCTTCATAAATATTTTCAATTTTATCCCAAATAGAATTTTCTGAATTCCAACTCATCACCTTTAGATAGATCTGATCTGAAAGATCTGTAGTGATAGAATTCTGGGCTTTAGCATCTGCATCAAGAACTTTCCTGTCTGTATTAGTCATAGAAAGTCCTGTTGGATCGGTAACTAGTATTCCTTGCATAGTAGCAGAGAGGACTTCCATTCTAAGGGATCTTAAATGAGATTTAATTTTGTTATTTAAAATCTGAAAATTACTTCCATTGAAGAGAGGTATTCCCCTAGAATTAATTGCATTCTCCCTATTGAAAAAGGAGAGACATAACACTAGTAACCTTTACCCTCTGATACCACTTGTAGGACCCCAAAACACCCTGAGAGGGGAGGGGTAAATCATGGTGTCAACTTTTTCTTTTAAAAACAAGGATCTTGTTCCCACGGTGGTAGGAACTCATTAAACCTGTAATACTGATGGGAATATAACCACAAGAAAAGAGAACACATGGCACTTTTACTTGGTTCGCCACTAAGGGCTATGTCCATGGATAATATGCTGACAGTTTTCCAGTCGTACCTAATTCCACTAAACTTCACAAACTTTGGATTACAAATTTCATATATAATAACTCTATCCCAGGAACACTGCCTTTCCAAACGTTCAGGGATAGCTCATGGTGTCCCTCGGGTCACTCCCGTTGACTCCCCCTGGCTCGCTGCCTTTGGTGAAGTCCTAGTCAATTTATAGACGTGAAGTTATCTTCAATAGATTTTCATTGTAGTGTTTTCCTCTACTCAGCACGATACTTTTCTTGCATCTAAATCCTAAAAAGAAGCACTTGAAATCACTAAATCACTGAACCAGATATTTGGAATGTGAAAACAGGTTACACTGATGATTTCACGCAACACCTACCCTTTGCGCGCAATATCTCACTTTTGCATGCAATATTTTCTTTTCAGGTGGAAAATATTTCGATCAACAACCCCCTTTACACACAACTATCACTTTTACATGTAGCCTCAACTTTTATGCATAGCCTTGTCTTTTTCACGCAACATCATCTTTTATGCGCAACCTCAAATTTTACGTGCAACTTCTACTTTTTCGTGCACCTTCCACTTTTATGCATGACCTCAATTTTTATGTACAACGTCTGCATTTTCACATATCTTAAAATTTTTCGTGTAACTCACTTTATTCTCAACTTTTGTTCCCATCATAATTCGGATATTCTCTAAGTCTTTAGCTGTACCGAATAAGGAGGGTCACATCTTATTTATAGGCATCACTGACCCCCACGCGCAAACCCTATCGTGTCGCGTAAAACTCTCATTCTGCGTGCAATCCTTTTTCATGCAGGAAACGTTTTTCGTGTACATCTCCGAATTTTTCGTGCAACTCATGTATTTTCCATTTTTCAGCGTTCTGATCTCGGAACACCTTTTTTGCGAGAAAACCAACCTACTTTCACTGTTGCGTGCAAAAACAATTTAGCGCGCAATCCATTTTTTCGCGTACCACTCCAATATTTCACGCGGCTCATGCCTTTGCCATTTTTCAGAGATCTAATCCTAAAACATGCCTTGCACACAAGTTTCCAACACACCTACCCTTTTTCACGCAAGTTCCATTTCCAAACACACATTTTCCCATTTCCCGATTTTCAAGCCCAAAAACTGGAAAACACTGGGAAATAACGCCACCTTCAATATTGTTGTCTGCTTGAACTGCATGAACACTTTACTGGAAAACATTCTGAACTTCCAATGAGAATTGAAAACAAAAACAAACCATACTCCAATTCTTTCATGGTTGAGATTTTAAAAATATGGGTAGGCCACAGGGTTTGGCCATATGGTTTACCAAATAGTGTGCCAACCATGCACCTCTCACTATCCACATATAGAAACCTGCACATTTTTTTGTATGGTTAGTAAATCTATGATAAAACCATGAAAAATGTCTCTACTAAAAATTTAAATCCCTTCACATAGTTTCTACACAACTAGTGATAACTCTGTGCCAATCGTGAACCCTACACTAAAACTCCAAAATTTCAAAAATAAATTGACCTGAAAGTCAAATACAAGACCAAAATTATTCAAATAAATAAAATAATAAGGAAAATAAAGGATAGTGTGTGATAATTATCCCCATATTAATGATTTATGTTCCCAAAAATCTTTAATAGATTCAGTTGATCAATATAAAGGATAAGATTTAACCTCTTTGGCACAAATCTATTCTCAAAACCAAAAAAGCACCATGAACATCACCAATAAAAGGCCTAATATGATATACAAAATGCTACAAACTCATCTATAAAACTCAATTCATCTCTCGAATAACCTCAAAGGCCATAAGAAACAACCATACACTCATTTATCAACACAAAAATCAACCAAGTCAACTAAGATAAACCCCCAAGAGTGACAATATCATACTGATTATGGCATTCTCCCCTCCCCCCATATTATATTTCCTCTAAACCGCCTATCCTCTATGAAAAATCAACCACACCCAAAGACCTTATGCAAATTTAAACTAAAATACTAAAAATATATCCATATCCCACACAATACCACCAATGATATCTATTTTCCACTATATGTCACTAATCCAAATGAGGTTAAAGGATTTCTCAAAATCCAAAATACCAAGAATTAATATAACCTCAAATAAGGTACAAGGGATATAGTTTCATGGAATGAAAATAATAATAATGAAGAATACCAAAAGAATATGCTTAGTTAAAATTTTATTTAATAGGTTGGACTTGGGGATCCTCTGAAGGAGTAGATCTAGATCCACTCCCTTTATATACAACTCCTTTTCAAAACCTCTACAAATGACCCAAATAGCCACAACCATGAAAGGTACTCAAATATTCATAACAAGATGGGTTCTTATAACCTAGATTTCAGCATGGATAGCACACTGATGTCCTACCCAAGGAAGTGTCTGATTAATAGATATAATAAGTCCTATTGATACCATCACCTTCCTACTTAGACTCATACCACTTCCCCTTTACTTTACTAGAAATCCCTTCACCATGTTTGGGAAAGAAAGGGTTTAATTTTCCTCAAGCACTCCTACTAAGGCTTACTCAACCCAAATCATATACCTTACCACTTCTATATACAAAGTTGAAATTAATTACAACATCCCTAAATAGATTTCATAATGAAGGTCTCTCTCAAAATTCTGAGTCCTCAAGGAATCATCCAACATCATCTCCATAAGTAAAGGGACTAGGTCAATGAAATAGATAATGTACTCTAACATTGATCGATCTCCCATATGAAGGAAATAAAACTCCATAATATTATCCATTTTCACTTCCTCAAATAAATACTATTGGATGAACAAGGCCTTAAAACCTTCCCAAGAAAGTTTCTTTTGTGGTTTCATCTAAATAATGGACTAAACAACTTTTAACTTGAACCTTCCAGCATGAATATTATGAACATGATCATGAGAGACTTGGGAATCTCAAGAATTCCAAATATAATTTTGATATTTTTTAACCACTCTTCTACTTCACAAGTATTTGCCTAACCATTGATCAACTAAATGGTTTACTAGTGGAGGATCTCCCATATGTTCCCTTTTTAAATCCATTGAGACTTCATTGGGGAATACTATAAAAATAAATAAAACCACAATAAATAATCAAGTAAAACCATAATATCAGCATTATTTTAAACTAAATACCAAAATCAAATGGAAATCAATGGACAAATTCTCAAAATATCAATTAAATCCACTCAAACCAAGCATTTCCATGATAAAAATCATGATTTATCAAGCCTCCATAAATAAAAATATATTTTGTTTTATTCTAAGAGCCGTTAATTTTCTTTACAAAACCCATTTTTGATCATTAAAACCATGTTTCCATTACAAAATCATTAACCAACCCTCTTCCCACTTTAAAATCCATTAAAATAGACTCAAATATAATGCACTAATTTCAATATCATAAAACATTTCTTAAAAATAAATTCGTCATTGAAACGATCCTATTGAAAATTCAAAACACTAAATTTATCTTCAAACTATTTTAGAAAACCCATTCATTATTTTCAAAACCAAAACCTTGCCATTTTAAACAAAACTTTTAAATTTTAAACTAGGTTTTAATCTTAATATCTCATCATAATCAATCCAAATAACATCAATATACCTTGAAAAACTCCTTCAAATCATTCTGAATAACATTTATAAATAACCAAAAAATGGGATCACAGGAGATCAAGAAAAAAAAGATCTAGTGGTTGAGAATGGTTTGGTCACATAGTTTGGTGGACCATGTGTTGACTATGAAAACTACTATTAGAAGCTAAACAGAACTAATCACATGGGATTCATATGGTTTTCCGGATTATAAGGGCTAACTGTATGCCTCTAATTATTCCTCCCTTTCAAAAAAAAGGTATATAAAATTTTCAAGTAGGTCTTAAAACTTTGATATAACTAGAAATTATATTAATATAAATAAACATACATGAAAATAAATGAGAAAATATTGAAATTCATGACTCAAAACCCAATATCCTAGGGTAACTTAATAATCGGTACTGAAAGTGTTTATAAAATACTTCTTAATACCTACACACAAAGTTTCTACAATTATATCTCTAATATACCACTACTATATAAAGAAAAAAGGAACTTTGATACCATTTTCCCATGAATCAACCTGATTTATCCCTAAAATGGTCACCTGAACCATCCCGTAGTAAGGATTAAGGGGTGTTCCCAATCCTTATGGGCCGGAGACAAGCACCAAGGGAAAAAATTGACCACAGTGGGAATGATTCTACCTAATAAATAAATTAAAACATGGGAATTCCCCTTGTATGTCATGACCCGTCCTCCAGGGCTTGTGTCGTGACTACCCCAAGCCTGCCTTCCATAGGCCAGGGGCCGGATACTATCACCATAAATCCACATTCCTAAAATTGGGAAGGTATTTCCTTTAAACCTGTAAACTCACACAAACTAATAACACAGCAAGATACAAGTATAAAGTAAACTATAAAGTAAACAGGGTGCGTACAGTAAGTAAAGGGGCTAGAATACAAGCCCAACTGGAAAGTAAAAGTAAAACTGAAAACAGTTCTTGTGAATGACTTCCAAGGATCCTACTTGAAGGGTAGGTATATCTCTTGAATGGTCGTCTCTATGGTACACCTCATCTAAGGTCCACCTCCGTGCAGCCTCCAGTCATGGTACCCTTGACCTCGATCAGTGATGTCTGTCATCTGCACAATACACAGTAAGGTATGGGCGTAGCCTGTGCATGGGTGAGTATAACGATACTCAGTAGGGACCCCGAGACCCCCTAATGTCTCTCAAAATCCACAAAGGATAAACCAAAAAGCACGAAAACAACAGGCAACCCTATTTAGGTATATGCCCATACATATACCTAAGTTATCAAGTATACCTATCACGTTCATGAGGAAAACAAGGCCCAACTCTTTAAACAAAAGCACAATTGTTCCATGAAGGTATGAATACCATGATGGTAACACTACAAAGGTAATTACCACAAAGGTAATGTCACACAGAATAATACCACACAAGTATCACCACTAAGGTAAGTACCACAAAGGTAATGCCACATAGAAGATTTCCACAAAGGTATCACCACACAGAAGTGTACTACAAGGGTAAAGACTCAGCTCACACTAGGTATAACTTCAGTACAGAAGTATAGATGATTATTTTTATTGATAGATCATCTTACTTCGTCGAGAATCCCTGTTTTTGACCCACACAGGATTGAAGATGACCCACAGAGGATCTGAAGATGACCCACATAGGATCTAGAGATGACCCACATGGGATTTGAATATGACCCACATAGCATCTAAAGATGTTGACCCACATAGGATCTGAAGATAAACCACACAGGATCTGAAGTCTCCTTAAGTACAGCCAGTCACAGGGTTCCCTCACTAAGCGTGCTTGATTCTAGGAGGTTTTTCTCCTCAAGCCATCGGTTGATACTTAAACTTCCATGAAGTCCCATGAAGAAGTGTCCTAAAGGTCCTTCATTTAATAAGGGACCCAACACGACAGATGGCGCATCAATTGGACACTCGATCTGTAAGTTATTAGAGTCTCCGTTCTGAGGGCCCTGTTGGATTTAGGTTCGATCCAACCCGGGTGTACTCTAACTTTATCTAAAACTCAAGTGGAGTATTCCAAAAGGTATATCTAAATCCAAGGATTCTGGTGCCATAGACGGTTCATCAAACGAACACCTGGTTCTCAAGATATGTCCACAAAGGTGTATCTGGGTCCAGCTGGGCTCGGGTCCAGTCTAACCCGGTCGGACCGACCCGGCCCAACCTGGACTGGCTAGGCTGTGGTGGGCCTATCCTGTAGTGAATCCCACATCCGGAGTGTCCCCTTGTGGTGGGTTCCTTCCTAGTCGCCACCCTGTAGGGGAGCCCCCCCCCCCCAGGTCAACCGAACGGCCCGTAGGCCGTTCGGTTTTTGGCCAACCAGGCGGCGCCACGTGGAGCCACCGGATAGCATGCGAGACCCGCTAGAGGGGTCCCACTTAGCATGATGCGGAAGGATGGAATGTTCGTCCCTCCTTCCAGCGGCGCGAACACTTGATGCTCCTCCACCATAGTCGACCAGGTGCCAGCTGCCCTCCGATCACTACTGTAGCCAAGCGGTCGCAGTCTCTAGCTTAGGCAGCATGGATGCGCGTCACCGCTTTGCCATGCGGCTGGCCGACGTGTCGGCTACCACTCTGCTCCATCGTGGCCAATAGGCTACGGCCTCCTCATTCGGCGGTACGAACACACTGTCAACCTCCTCACTGTCGGCCGGTGTATCGGCTTCCGTTTGTTCCCTACCAGCACCGATCGTCGGCACCGGTCGCTGATGAACTTCCTCAGGTCACCGAGAGAGCTCCGGTGACCCATTCTTCAAACCGAAAGAACATTTTCGGGTCTTGAGACGTTTTCGTCATTCTAAGACCATCATGGTCGGATTCTGTTCTACTTGAAGTCTCCAAAAATTTCGTTTCATTCAATGAATTAAAAAAGGGATTGGGTCGTGTTAGCATGGCCCGCACCCACTATGTTAGATCGGTAACAGGCGGCTTATGAATAATGAATCACAATGTGGAATCATGATGAACAAACAAGAACAACCAAATTCAAAAACCCTACCTTGACGTTCGTTGTAGGTGTCGTGAGGAAGGAGATGAATATAGTGATGTCGGCGTTTCCTCGAACGCCAGTTCGTTCGTCGTTGGAGAAGTTCTTCGTTCTCCACCAAAAGTTCTCCATCGAGAGTCGTCCTCCCAGAGATATTCCAACCCCTCATATCAAAGAAGGATAAGGTGAGGATCCAACCCCCCTTAATTACTTTATTAATTGAATACATTAATTGGGGAGGGTTTTCAAGGGTTACACCTTATTAAATGAGGTGTTTCAAAATCGGGTGGTCCCCACCATCAAATTCAAAAAGGAGGTTAGATTTAAAAAATAAAATAAAACATAATTATTTTATTTTCTCCCTATTCTCCCAAAAAAAATTTGATAATTCAACTTCCACCCTTGACCTACTGCGGTCGTGGTGAAGAATTTTTTAAGAAAATATCGGCACTGTGAGTTCAACGGTGTCTTCAGATTTTAATTCTGAGCACCGGTTCAAAAGTTACAAATTCCCTCTCACACGTTAACTGAACATACCTTAAAGAAAGTTCAGAAATTCATTTCGGGCACTCCGAGCCTCAAAATCACGCAACGTCAATTTTCACGGACTATTAATATTTATATATAATTAAAAAAAAGAATTTACATGGAAAAATATTGGTCTTTACATTGGAGGTTCATTATGACCACTCATTGCATTATATTTTCATGCGCAACAACATAAATAGATAACAATAGACATAAATAAATGATACATAATAGGTAATTAATCAATTAATCCAAAAATAAAACATAAAGTTAAAAACAATATCTCTTAAAAATATTTTTTACCTTGCTGAATGAACTATAACATAAATAAAATAAAAACCAAACACCTAACCTGATTTCTAAGTTACTCTATGAGTACCCTTTAATCCTAGTACCTTAGATTCTCTATGACAAACCAAATCTAAACCTAAACTTTAAATGTATATAGGCATGATCTTGAATCCTAGTAAATATGCCAAAATCACATATCATGCATAAATTTAAAATAAAATATCAAATTCATGTTTTCATGGAATAAAATTTACAAAAATATATATTTTTATTTTAATTTTAAAAAAAATAACAATTTTTTTCCCTATTTAAGAAATTTCATTTTAAAACATAAAATTAAAACATTTATAAGAGGTAATCCTTGAAATATTAACTAAGAAGAGTGGAATTTTTGAAAACTTCCTTAAAAGGATTATCATATATATAAATATAGTGGAATAGTTCCAAACCTTTTTTCATAAAATTTTAATTCAATGGATTATTTTTAACAAAATACTACAAAGGAAGTAAGGAGAAATCCTAATAAAAATGATGAAAACAACAACTAAATAAGGGAAATATAAAATAATGGATAATCTATTATCACATAAACAAAGGAAAAGTAACCAATATAATATAATCAAGTAATAATGATCATGGGAATAAATAGGAGAATGGGTTAACATCTCAAACAATACTAAAAAAGGCTTGTCATATTGGCACAACTAATGTAATTCAACCAACCTAATGATTTTCCATACTCTATCTAACGTAATTGAAGGGAAAAATCTCAAAGAAAGGCGTAATATATATTAAGGGACATTTTTTATAGCATAATCCTAGACTAGATTAGCATGTTCTATTGTAAATTCCACTAGATACTCTTGGTTCCCATGATATATATAAAATATAGGTGAGCCCATTTAAATAGCAGCAAGCAGTGGAATAGATATAAATACACACACATGCACCTATATATATATATATGTATATATTTATCTAATTACATGAAACATGATTTATAAATAAGTACCCACCCCTGAGAACCCTTCATGGAAACACCCCTTATTCATCAAGCATAGAAATATAACAAACATGTTATATAATAAGGAAAATTTCATTATTTTAAAACATAAAAAGTAAGGGGATTTTCCCAAGGGTATATTTTCACCAAAAAATCCTCTTTAAAAAAATCCAAGTGATCCTCTTATTCATTATTTAGAATCAAAATTATAAAATTAAATTTTAAAACATAAGGTATTTAAAATATTCTAAATGTTTAAAAACACCATTTTCAAGATTAAAGCACACCTTACAAAATCAGGTAAACCTTTTGAAAAAATGATGTATAAAACCAAAACCCATTTTAATGTTTCAAAACCTCTTTATAAAATCCATTTGGGAACTTTATCAGATATTTGGTGTGAAAAGTTAAGTAAAACAGATTTATACTATATGTATAAATTGAAAACCCGTTGCATCCAGTGAAAATTGAGTGAAACCATAATTTACCTCCCAAATAATTCCCAAAAACATTTAATACTATCAACTAATATCCAAAACATGATTTCAAATAAGAAATAAATCATTTTTCTTGAATTTCAAGGCTAATACAAGGGGAAATATACCATAAATCATTGATTCCGAAGTGCAAGGTGGTAATACATCATATGAAGGAAAGGATGACTGCTAGAGAACAAAAATGAAGCCTAAAATCAATAAAACCGCAATTTAAAATTTTTCCAATGGATACCCTAGGTCACCATTCCCTCAATAAGAAAATAATAAGGAGAAAGGAGTATGAAAAAAAAGGAGTTGATTTCTAAAGAATAATATCTTAAAGATTCGTCGCAAAATGGAGAAGAAAGACCATGCAAGATCCCTTTGAAGAGGGGGAACTGAAGTGGGGGAACTTGGGGTTTTTTTATTGTGTGGTAGGAGAATAAAGGGTTTAAATGTTAAATTTAGAGAAGGAAAATTAGGTAATTTCAAGATTTTAAAATTTTGGGCAGGTTATGTGATTTAGCTACATGGTTTACCAAACTATACACCAACTATGAAACTCTCACTAAACACACCTGATAACCCTAATAGTTTGGTTTCAAGGTTAGGTAACCTATGTTTCTTTATGAAAAATGGATCTTCTAAAAACTATAGGCCCTTTTCATGATTAGTACTAACTGTGTTCCAACCTTTCACCCTACACTGAAACTCTAAAATTTCAAAATTTTGAACAAATTTAACCTGAAACTTAAGGAAAAGACTAAAATTAACTAAATAAATAAAATAATATATAAAATAAAGTTCAATTTGAGACAATTATCACCATTATAATTCTCGACCCCCCCCCCCCATAAAGCTTTAGTAGATTCAGTTGATCAATAGAAAAGATAAGATTCAACCTCCTAAGCACAACTCAATTATCAAAACCAAGAAACACTATAACAATCACTGATAAAAGGCCTAATGTGATATAAAAAATATTACAAACTCATCTTCTGAAATTGTTTAATCTTCTAAATAACCTCAAAGGCCACAATAAACAACCAAAAACTCATTCTCTAACACAAATGCCCAATAAGGCCTCTAAGCTGGACACCTAATTGAGATAAGATCAGACCAACTATAGTTGTCTCTTCACTATATTAGAGTTCTTATAAAACACATAACCTTTATGGATAATCAACCAAACCCTATGCTATGATGCACAATCAGAAGAAAATACTAATTACATAAAAATATCCCAAATGAAATCACTGACAATTCAGAGTTTCCACTAGAGGTCACTGATTCCAATAAGGTTAAAATCTTCCTCAAAATCCAAAAAACAAAGAATATTATAACCTAAAATAAGTAACAAGGTATGTAACTATATGGAAGGAACAAAAAAGAACAAATAATACCTCAATCATCCATTTAATCAAAATTGGGTTTAACAAGATAAACCTGGGAATCCTCTAAAGGGGTAAATCAAACTCTACTCCCTTTATGTGAATCTCCTTTACAAAACCTCTACAAATGACCCAAATATCTACAAAAAATATTTGTATTTGGTTCTTACTAATAGGATTTATTCTTATAACCTAGTTTTTTTCATAGATAGCACACTGGTGTCCAACCCCTAGAAGAATCCAATGAAGAGATATAAGAATACAATTTGATACCACCACCTACATTCTCAAACTCAGAATCCTTTCTATTTCATTTAATAAAATTCCATTATCCACTTCCAAGGATATATGAATTATAATTTTCCTTAATAAATACTACTAGAGTTTTATCAACTTGAAATTCATGCCTTACCACATCTTGATATGAGGTTAAACCAAATTTGAACACCCTTGACTAATTATCAATATGAAGGCCTCTATCAAAATATAGTGTCCTCAAGGAATAATCCAATGTTAACTCTTAAAGATAAGGGACTAGGTCAGTGAAATAGAAAATTTACTCTAACACTGATCGATCTCCCTACTGAAGGTAGTACAACCCCATCGCCTTAGCAACTTTCACTACCTTAGAGAAATATCATTGAATGAACAAGGCCTTAAAACCTTCCCATGAAAGTTTATTTTGTGTTTTTTTATGAATAATATACTTACACCACTTATAACTTGTAATTTATATCATAAAGGTTGTAAAATTGATATTGAGAGACTCATGAGCTAATTAATTCCAAATATCCTTCAGATATTTCACTACATATCTTCCACTTTATAATGATTTAACTAAATATAAATGAGATGAGGTCACAACTTCCAAAAATATATAAGGAAATACTTAGGTTGATCAACTGAAGTTTTCACTAGATAGGATCACCCATATATTTCTTTTTGAAATACTTCAAGACTTGGTGAGACCGTACTCTAAAATGGAATAGAAACACAAAACACAATCAAGAAAGACATCGATATCAAAATCCTGTAAAAAAAAGTACAAAGGTTAAAAAAATTAATGAACCAATAATAAAAATATCAATTAAATATACTCAAACCACTTTCAAAATATTTATAAGTTAACACTACATTTATCAACCCTCTATAAAAAAATCATTCCATTTTATTCAAAGGACCCTTGATTTCCTTTCCAAAACCCAACTTTGATTATTAAAATCATGATTCTATTAAAAAACTATAAACCAACCTAATTCCCACCCAAAACTCCATTGATATAAACTCAGATAGAACACACTAGTTGCAATATTATAATACATTTCATTAAAAATCACCATTTAAACCGTATTATTGAAAATCACAAATACCAATCAAGCCTTTAAACTATTTTATAAAATCAATTCATTATTTTCAAAACCAAAACCTTTCCATTTTAAACCAAACTTTTAAATTTTAAAATATATTTCAATCATGATATATTATTGGAATCAATCCAAATAAAATCAATATACAATTAAAAACTCCTTCAAATAATTCTAAATAACATTTAAACACGGCTTAGAAAAATTTGGATCCAGTGATCCCAAAGCACATAAAAAAGGAGAGTGATTATGCATGGTTTGGCCACATGGTTTAGTAGACTGTGAACCAATTGTGAAAAAATCCATTGTAATCTAAACAAAAATAATTGTATGGGCTCTGTATGTTTTTTCAGACCAAGTGTACTTACCATGTGCCTCTAGTTATTCCTTCCTTCTAGCACAAAATTATATAAAATCCAAAATTAGATCTTAAAAAATTAATATAACTAGAAATACTATCAATATAAATCAACATAAATGAGAAATAAATGATAAAAGATCGATATTAATGACTCAAAACCCAATATCCCGTGGTAACTCAAGGTTAAGTAATGAAATAACTGGCCAAACACTTCTTAGTACATACACCCCAAGTTCTGACTGTCCTATATCCAATCTATTGTTACCGTCCAATTAATAAAGGGTTCTCTGATATCTTTTTTTCATGAACCAACCCAAGACATCCATGAAATGGGAACCCAAGCCATCCCATGGAAAGGCTCAAGGGGAATTCCTAATCCCATAGGATTGAGACAAGAACCAAGTTCATCAAAGTTACTTATTTGGGATTTAATTCACCCAATAAATAAATATAAACATGGGTTTTCTCCTTGGAAGATCAGAATGACAACTCCATGTATCAAAGTTTTATATACAAGAATATAAATAGATAAAAACAGAAAAAAATAAAGGAGACATAATAGGTAATTAAACAACTAATTCAGAAATAAAACATATAGCTGAAAAAAATATCTCTTACAAAGATAGAGGACTTTGTTGATGTAAATATAACATAAATCAAAAAAACACCCAACTTTATCTCCATTTCACTTCATAAGTCACCCTATAATATTATTACCTTAAATACTATATAAGAAAGTATAGCTAATTTTAAACCTAAAATGTATATAGGTATGATATCAAAGCCTAGTAGGTATGCCAAAAATCACACCCCATACAAAACCTTTAAATAAAAAATCCAATTCATGCTAGTTTTGAATACAGTTTAAAAACATAGATTTTCACTTATAATTTTAAAACTAATAATGATTTGTTTCTCTATTTAAGTAGTATCATTTTGAAATAAGTAAATTAATCCTTTATAAGAGTTAATCCTTGAAATAATAAATAAGAAGAGTTCACTTTTTGAAAACATACTTTAAAAGATACTCATATATATAAAGACCTTGGAAGAGTTTCAAACCATCTATCATAAAATGTTAAATCAATGTTTTCTTTTTAACAAAAGAGTACAAAATTAGCAAGGATAAATCATAATAAAAATGATAACAACATCAATGAAATAAGGGAAACATGAAATAATGTATAATCTAATATACCACATAAACAATGGAAAATTAACCAATATAGTGTAATAAATTACCAATGTTCATGGGAATACCTAAGAGCCCAAGGGAATATCTATAAAATTACAAAAAATAAGATTCGTCATATCAATACACCTGATTTAGTAAAACCACCCTAACTCTTAGTTGTACCCTACCTGGCATAACTGAGGTGTAAAATCCTAAAGTAAGGCATAATCTATACTAAGGGTCACTAACTAGAGTGTAATACTATACCATTATAGTATGAGATCTCGAAAATTCGTCCATCTACTCTTATTTCTCATGATATATTAAAAATAGAGGTGAGCCAATTTAAATAGTAACAAGTATTGGTATAAATATAAATACATATATGTGTGTGTGTGTGTGTCTAATTATATGAAATTAGATTCATAAACAGATACATAACCATGGGCACCCTTCATTGAAATAGACCCTTATTCATCAAGCATATAAATATAAATACATGTCCTATACTAATGAAAATTTCATTCATTAAAAAAACAAGGTAAGGGTCTCATACTAAGGGTGTATTTTCACCAAGATAATCCTATTTAAAAGATTTCAACTGAGTCCCTTATTCATTTTTAGAATCAAAATTATAATATAAAATTTTGAAAAGGAATATAACATCATAAAGTGTTTAAAACATTATAAAAGTTTGAAAACCCCATTTTTAATAACCAAACACACATTGAAAATTCACATAAGCCTTTTGAAAAAGTGATGTTATGAACAAAAACACTTTTAAAGTTTCAAAAACTCTTTATAAAATCCATTTGAGCACTTTATAAAATGTTTAGTGTGTGAGATTAAGTAAAAGAAATATACTATATGTATATATTGAACACCCTTTGAAACTAATGGAAGTTGTGTGAAAACATATATTTCATCCAAAATAGTTTTCAATATCATTTAATACTATCATTTGATATCCAAAACATGAATTTAAACAAGAAATAAATCATGGTTCTATAATTTAAAGGCTAATATAAGGGAAAACCTACCTTAAATTGTCACTTCTGAATTTTGAGGTGGTATCCCACTATAAGGATGCAAGGAATACACCTAGAGAACCAAACTAAAAAATAAAATCAAGAAAACAACCATTTAAAATTGATCCAAAGGATTCCCTAGGTTTTCATTTCCTCAATAAGAAAAGAATAATAGGAATTAAGGAGGAAATAAAGAGGAGATGAAATCTAGAGGGTATTACCTCAAATAGTTATCAAAAAATGGGGAAGAAAACCCATGTAATATCCATTATAAGAGGGGGAAACTAAAGGTGAGTCTCTTGGTGGTTTTATATGTTGAGTGGGAGGAGGATAGAAAGTTTCAGGGTTAAATTCAAGGAAGAAAAATTTGGTAATTTTAAGATTTTAAAATTTTGGGTTGGAGATAGTATTTGACCACATGGTTTACCAAACAATACATCAATTGTGCACATTTCATTGGACACACCTCATCACCCACATGGTTTGTCTTTGTGTTTAGGAAAAATGTGTGCCAACCGTTCACCCTATACTAAATCTCCAAAATTTCAAAAATTAAAAAAATAAATTTGACCTGAAACTCAGGAATAGAACCAAAAATAATTAATTAAATGAAATAATAAGTAAAATGAAGGTTGGGTGTGATTCCTTATACAGAGAACCATGATTCTCATACATGGATATTACATCATTTTAGAATAATATTCATTTAATTACACAAACACATGCCTAAGGACTATAATAATTTAATTCCATTGGAAACTTTGAAGAAAATATTCTAATATGGTGAAAGATCATCAATATTTACCACAAATATCTTCCTATTTATTACTCTTCATAGACATAACCTATATAAAACCTTTCTTTGTAATATGGGAAAAGTAAAAATAATAAAGGTTGATCTTAGATGATAAGTAATGGTAAACATGAGAGATATCAATCTATGATCATATGAAAGCATAAGATAAGCATAAGGGTATGTGATAATGGACATAACTTATGAAGTTCATACCCAAAATATCTTAGATCATAAACATGATTCGTGGTATAAATATTGGTAGTTCATAAGACATTATTCATAAGGTAATCAAATAAAATGAGCCATGAAATCTTAACATTGTCATAAGACATAGATTTGTTGAATACACTTAAGCATGGAAAATATTATATCAAGGCTACCCACCAAGATATTCATAACATGTTAAGATTGGACTAACCACCTATGTACCTACTCCAGACTTGGGATAACTACCCTTATACCCTCTTCCATTATTAGTCTAAACACCTATGTACCATTCTTTTTGTTCTTGGGATAATCGCCCATGTACCATGCTTTTTAGGATTAAGCTAACCACATGTGTACCCTTTGAGCTCATAGAACATTTATAATTACCCAATGAATTGGAGGGAAATTTAGGTCCCACCCATAACATAATAAAAATCATACATAATTGTTCCACAAGATCAAAAAACATTCATTATATCATAAACCATAAAAATAAATGGTCTTCATAAAACATTTCATCATAGTATAACCCATGAAAAATATGAGTTTTATAACCGTTTAATCATGGCATAACCCATGGAAGAGAAATGGGATTCATGAAAATATTTCCTTCATAAAACATTCAGAGAAAGAATAATAATTCTATTATTGGATTATATCCCTAGTAATTCATAGGTAACATCAACGGATGTCATCTTAGATAGAAAATGATTTTGATCAGTCATTTAAAACATTTCTTAAGAAAAATATCCTTTCTTCTTTGAGAAACACTTTTTAAAACATAAAACATTTTGAAAATATTTTAATATGAAAATAACCTTGAAAATAATAAATTAATATTCAAATAAATTATTTTTACGATAATGAGAAGTTTTATTCATGTTTTACATATTAAAATAAAGGTTCCTTTCACGTTTTCAGTAAAATCCAGATATGAATTTTTGGGAAATTTACATGAAGATTCCTTTAAAATAAATTAAAAAGTAAAAAATGGGTAAAAACATATTTTAAAAAAATATTATAATAATAAAATATTTTAGAAAAAAAATTTAGAAAACATGCTTTTCGAATAAAAGGGATTTTTGACTGAAGAGAGAAATAAAGTTATATTTTCAAAAAAAACATTTTCTCAATAATTTTAAGTATTAAAGTGTGGTAAAATGGTAATATTACTTGAAAAAAACATGAATTAACCATAGGAGAAGAAAATTCATGATTTTATTGAGATATGGATTATAATATTTTATCATACAAAACATAATCATAAACAATCATGTTAATCTATGGGACTATAACATAAAATCTTTACCACTTTGGTTGATTTAAATCATAAGACCCATGCAGGAATGACATAAAAATAAACTTAAAATATAACATGGATAAATAATTTCATTATATTTCATGTCAAATTGGTTGTATATACACCTTGTAAAATAATATCCATGCATAAAATAACATATGTCTCAAAGAAGGAAAATATAGAAAAAAGTCCCTTATTGCTATAGTAATATTTTGAATCATAATCCATGATAAATAATAACATCAAATGAAACTTTAAATATCATGAAAATAATTGTATTTATGATATAATAAGTTAAATTTTCAGTATATACACCACACAAAAGAAACAAGGGGTGAATTTTCATATTCTCCCAAAAATAAAAGAGAGACTTGAAATCCCTTACCTTAAGTATATACTTCTATCGTACATGTTCAAAAATACTATAAAATAAATATTAGTTTATTGTAAATATATTAAATAACCAAATTAATATATATCATTCCATTTATGGTTTTATTATGAACTTTTATGACCCATTTATTAAAAATTCCTTGTTAAAGTCATGTTTCGGGTAATAACTGCTTTTTTTTATATGTTTTGATTTGTTATTTTTTTTGTCCTATTACTTTTATCATGGTTTTATCATATCCATAGTGTTAAATATGATATAAATATCATATATATTCATTATATATTTATTTATAGTAATCCATAATATTTAGAGATATAAAATGAAATACATCGTTCATGGAGACAGTAGGTCGTACATATACATGAACGTTGTTTCCATTTTATTACCAGATTGAAAAAAATAAAATAAAATTATATATAATAATTATAGAATAATTTTTATTTCTTATATATCACATATTTTTAATAAACCCATCCTTAATACATTCCATATAAAGTGGGAGTGAAACACATCGCTTCATGAGGTGGTAGTCTATTGTACACATGAGTGATGGTATCGTATTCCCACAAAATAGAGAGTATGAAATTATAAGTAATATAATAATTAAAAAATCATAATAAAATCATAAATATAATATATAAACAATAAATAAATCATTATTTCCAACTTTGATAGGTGATAATGGAAAAACGAATGACATCGGTTCGCAAGTTGGTAGTCTGTCGTACGCATGAACAATGATTTCATAACACATTTTATGGAAGTGGTGATGGTTTTAGGTCATTGTCTTAATATAAAAACATCTAAATATATTAAATATACTTATGTTATTATATCATAATTTTATAATAATAATGTGAGGATGTGTAGGAAGAAATAAAACAAAAACGTTCGTTGATGAACATTACCTCTTCTTCAGGTATCCTCCTTAGGTTTGCACCAAAAGCCTTCCGGTGTTGGATTTCTGTAAAAAATAAGGATTATTTGATGATATTAGGAAATTTGTGAAAGTATTTTTTTAGGTATTTTCTGAAACAAAATGGTATAAAGGTGTGAAGAGGATAGTAGAATTGGTGGCCTTTTATAAGTGAGGTAAGGGGCACATTTGTAATTTTTTTAAAGGAAGAATTTCACCCATATTTGTTCATGTACCAAGGCTCCAATAATGGACCATTGTTGATAATATAAGTTTATGGTCTAAATATAGCCATAAATTTTGCATTTTACAAGTTTTGATTCATTTTTTACCCTTATCATTTTAGTTTAACCCTCGGTAAAACCATTTTTACCTTAACTATGGTAATTATTTTTTGTTATTTTCACTATTCATTTTGGTAAAAAGTTAAGTTTAACTTATTAGATAATAAAAAAAATTATGATTAAAAATATATAATCCATTTTTCAAAATTCTATTCACATAATTGTCAAATTTTAATTTAAAACTAATCCCACAAAGGTGATGAAAAAATGGGTTTTCGAGAGAAAATGTTCAAAAATTTACAAACTTTTTATATCCAATTTCAATATAAGATTTATTAAAATGAAAAACAAAATGGATTAATATATATATATATATATAATTAAACTAATTTTACTTTAAAACCAATTTAAAATATAATTTAACTTTATAAATGATTTAAATGAAAAGGCAGTTTTCAATTAAAATTCAATATTTTTCACTATTCATCAAAAAAATAATCTTTTTGAAAAATTATCAAAAATTCACCCTAAGATAATTTTTATATTATTATTTAAAAATTTAAAATTATTTTTTAAAATAAAGTTTCAAAAATTTTAAAAAATTACATTTAAACAAAACCCACAGACATGATGAAAAAGATGGTTTTTGAGAAGTGTATATTTTTTATGCATAAGATGATATATATTAAATCTATTTATAATAATAATCATTGTATGAATCTCAATTAGAATTTATTTATATATAATATATATTTATCATTTAAAAAATTTATAATTATTTATTATTTTGATTAATTAAAATGGAGAAATATTATGCACTTTAAAACAGTTTTAAGAAAAATCCATTTTCTAAACCAAAAAATAAACTTATACTAAAATCCAATATAAAGTTTATTATAAAGTAATTAATTGGATTAAATATAACTAAATAATAATTATGTTACTTTAAAACATAATGGTAAATTTAAATTTCTTAATTTATTGAAAAGAATTGATAGTTTTACAAAAATATGTATTTTTTACTATTCACTAAAAAATCAACATTTTCTGAAAAATCCCAAAATTTCATCATAAGTTAATTTTGATATGATGATTTTAAAAATGAATTTAATTTTATCAAATAAATTTTCTAAAAAATATATAAATTATATATAATATTTTCCCATAAAAATTAATAAAAATTATTTTTTAAGAAATCATATTTTTGAAGAATATAATTACTTTACTAAAACTTTACTGATTATTTGCTAATAATTTATAACTAAATTTATATTGAGTTGAAATTTATATTTTTATTTCATAAATTATTTTATATTATTCATACCCGCCTATTTAATTTATAGGTTATAATGGCCATATTTAAAATAATAATATTTCATGGTTCGTTGAATCTCATTATCATGTGCCATTCACGCTATCGGTGTTGTGTATAACGCAAGCTAAACTAGGTGTTTCATATAACATAATATATACTTATTATTGTGTGTAAAAAATCTAAAATCTGTGTTGTGTGTAATGAAAAGTATTTAAAATATTAAATTTAATTTGAAAAAAAATCACAAAATCTCTAGGTGTTACATTCTACTCCTTTTAAAATGAATTTCACACTCAAAATTAATCTCAGTCATAAAAATTTTAACATTTCAAAATTCCTTCATTGAAACCCACATCGTAAAATAGGTTAAAAAATACTCTTTAAAAATATAAAGGGATGTGTGAAATTCAACTAGAATAATACATACTAGGTTTCTAAATAGGAGAACATAAGTGGAAAGTGAAAACATAAACCTAGAAGAGAAAACTAACACCCAAATATTGATATAGGGTGATAGATAACATTGATCAATGGAAATTGGGTGATCCAAATATGGTTAATGACTAAAAATCCATAAACTGTAGATTTTTGAAAAAGGTCATTGATATCATCAAAAATGATGATAGCATGAAAACATTTTATTTCAAGATCATTTTCCTAAAAATGAATAATTTTCATGAGAATATATTCTTATTTGATTTCATTACATTTAATAAGAACAATATAATCCATTGGTTGTGACTTGATCAATTTCCACTTAATCTCCTACTTCAAGAAATAAAGTTGAATCTATTATACCTGAATCACTAACTAATCATAAGATCCAAGAATAGATTGATAATTCATTTTTTCTATCTTTAGTTAAAAAAATTAACACCGGTTATATAATATGGGTAAAAATTCATATGGTGAAGTAATATATTAATCTCTAAAACCTTGTCTAATTTTCAATTTAAACCACTCCATAAATAGTAAACCTTATAACCCTTCCAAAATTCAAAATTTATAAATAATGTCACTAAATTTATTAAAAAAACTTAACATTAATCATCCAAATATTATTAATCATCTCTTATTGGTCACATAAAAATATGTAAATGCATTGTTCATATATTCTCCTAAATCTTGGTAATAACTATAATTACCATAAAACCTCAATGAAAACATGAATTCTTCCTCATTACTTGAATAAAACCATATATTATTGAACATATTTCATAGATTCAATTATATTGTAAACTCCATCAATGATAACGTAAACCACTTTTTCAAAAAATCCTTTATCGATTCTAAGGTCATCAATACAATCCAATTTACTTTATCCATATCAATCATCTCTTTATCCAAACTAAACACTATTTTCTCAACCTTAGAAACATATTAAGGGTTATCTTTCCTAAATAAAAATATTAACTTACCATTAAATTATTTTTCTAGTCTATCGTTACCATTTAACATATTCCTGAAACACATTAATGTTAAAATACTATGCAAGAATCCATTGATGTTTCATAATTATAACAATTAAAATAACACTAATAGAAATATAATTCTTTGAATCCTAATACCTAAATACATTAATCATTCCACTTTCATAATACACCATTAACCAAGATTTTTCATCATATTCATTAACAATTTTTCCTTTATTAGGTCATTTGTAATATTTTCATCAATAATAATGTAGCCATTAATCGTATAACATTACTGATTTTCTTCATGAGCTTTCCCTTTAGGAAATAAATTTTCATAATTCCCATACATTCCATATTTGGAACATTAAACAATCAATGATACCTTAAGAAGGCATTTATTCTCATCCATTGTGTTAATCGGAATTTTCATTTTTCCTTTGTATTTACTTTCTTTGTATCCTTTTCCACACCCAAAACATATTTTCATCCCTCTGAGGCATTCCCTTGAGTTCTTATTCCCATATTCTCTACATATAATAAATTAAAACTTATTTCCTCTATGGTATCCACCACCCAAACTCTCAACTAAATTTATCATTCTCTTATTTTTGATTCCATGAGTTGTTTAAGGTGAAAATTATTAATCATGTTCCATGATAACTAACTAGGAATAATCATAATATCTTTTACTCCAGTCATCATCCCATTTGGCTTCTCAGTAGAAAAATTTTTTTCACATTCAATTTTAACCCAGTTCCTTCTGGTTATCACCATTGACTAAAACCAAAAATAATAGTATGACCAACACTAATCATTTTTTAAAACCATATAATAATGAAAAATCAATTATAAGATGTCTAAATCATGACACCTTATTTTTAATCTATGGCACCTTAGGTTTACCCACGACCATTCTTAGTCATCTTCTATTTAAATCCTTCATGATGGTTTATGAAGAGTTTTTTAATTTACAAAGCATAACCCCTGAGAGTGACAAACTAGGTGTGCAGAAAGTCTCATTTTCATGCACTAGGTGATGATCAAGTCTAGATCAATTCACCATTTTCGGAGTTATTACCCCTAGGTACCTCTATGCCAAAGCCACATCCACTTGTAGTATTCAGATAGGGGTATAATTTCTTGGAAAACCCTTTCTCTATCCTTTACCAAAATTCTAGGACATTTTCCTATACTTTGAATAATACTTATACTTATCCTTGGAGAAGTCCCTAAATATATCCTTAGAAATATCCCTAGGGATCTCACTATAGTTTTCTAATACCAGTTTCCAAAGGTTAAATAAACCTTTCCTATGATACCAACTATAGAAACCCATGATTCTCAAACATGGATATTACACATTTTTATATTAATATTCATTTTATTACACAAAAACACGTCTAAGGACTATAATAGTTTACTGTCATTGGAAACATGGAATACAATCTTCTAATCTGGTGAAATATCTTCAATGTTTCACACAAAGATCATCCCATTTACCTCTCTTCATATATATACCCTGCATAAAACCTTTCTTAATAACCTAGGGAAAGGAAACATAAGAAAGGGTGATCATAGATTCTCATTAAGGGTAAACATAAGATATATCAATCTATGATCATATGAAAACATAATATAAGCATAACAGTGCATGATAATGAACATAACTTAAGAAGTTCATACCCAACCTGTATTTGATCATATACATGAGTCATTCCATAAAGATTGGAAGTTCATAATACATGATAAATAAGGTAATCAAATAACATGATCTGTGAGATAATAACATTGTAATACGACATAGATTTGTGTAATACACATAAACATAGAAAATATTATATCAAGGCTACCCACCAAGACATTCATAACATGTTAGAATTGGGTTAACCACCCATGTACCTACTTCAAACATGGGATAACATACCATTTAACCTCTTTTAGGATTGTTCTAACCACCATGTAGCCTACTTTTCATGCTTGCTCTAACAACCCTTGTACCCTTATTTTCGGGCTTGGTCTAATCAACTATGCACCCTCTCAACTCATATAATATTTATCATTAACCAATGCATTGGAGGTATATATAGGTACCACCAATACCATAATGAAAATAATACATATCTGTCCTATAAGATCATAAAAATTTATCATATCATAACCCATAAAAAGAAATGGTTTTCGTAAAACATTTCATCATAAAAAACCTATGGAAAAGAGACAATTTTAATAATCATATCATCATGGTATAACCCAGGGAAGTGAAACTATTTTTATGAACATCTTGTCATCGTAAACCATTTAAAGAAAGAATAAGAATTATATCCTTGGTTCATATCCCAGTAATACATAGTTTACATCAATGTATGACATATTAGATGTAAAATTATTTTGATCCATCATTTAAACCATTTCTTAAGGAAAATATACTTTCTACTTTGAAAAAAAAATTTTAAAACATAAAAAATTGAAAATATTTTCCTTTTAAAATAACCTTGAAATTTTATAAATTAATATTCAATGAAAATAATTTTTATGGAAATGGGAAGTTTTTTTCATACCGTACATGTTAAAATTAAGGTTCATTTCACATTTTTAGTAAAAGCCAAATGTGCATTGTTTGTAAAATGATATGTAGATTCCTTTGAATTTTTTTTTGTAAAAAGTCAAAAATGGGTAAAATTTTATTTTAAAATCATATGAGAATAATAAAACATTTTTTTAAACATTTTTAGAAAACAAGTTTTTGGAAGAAAATGTATTTCGAACCAAAGAGAGAAATAAAGTCAGATTTTATTAAAAAATCTCTCAATTATTTTAAGTAAAAAAGAGTATAAAATGTTAATGTTAATTTAAAAAAATCATGAATAACCATATAATAATAAAAATCAAGATTTTATTATGAAATATATTATAATATTTTAACATCCAAAACATAATCACAAACAATCCTAATAAACGATGGGATTACAATATAAAATCTTTACCACTTTGGTAGATTTGAATCATAAGACCCGTGAAGGAATAACATAAAATGAAACTTAAAATATCATTATTATAAATAAATTCATGATATTAAATTTTAAAAGGTATATTTATACACCTCATAAAAGAATATAGGGGCATAACATAACATACGTCTCAAAAAAGGAAAATTGAGACAAAAGTCCCTTACCACTTTAGTAATATTTGAATTGTAATACCCAAAAAATAACTTAAAATGAAACATTAAATATCATTAAAATAATTTTATTAATAATATAACATGTCAAAGGGTAATTATATACACCCCACAAAATAAACGAGTGGAAAATTATCATATGTCTCCCAGAAATAAGATAGACTAGAAATCTCTTACATTAAGTCTTGAATTCCTCCATACACTTTCAAAACTCATGTATAATAAATATAATTTTATTATAAATATATTAAAAAATATTCATATATATCTAAAAATATTTGATTTTCTTATGTCCTTTTATTACTCATTTATTAAAAATTCCATGTTAAAGTCATGTTTCGGGCAATAACCGCTTTGTTTTTCATATATGTTTTGATTTGTTATTTTTTTTTGTCCTCATAATTTTATTATGGTCTCATCATATCCATAATTCTAAACATGATATAAATATAATATATATTTATTTAGATTAATACATAATATTAGGATATAGAAAATGAAATGCATCATTCATGGAGATGGTAGGCTGTATGTACGAATGAACATTGTTTCCGTTTTCTTAAAGAATTGAAAGAAATAAAATTAAATGATATATATTATAATTAAAGAAAATTTTTTATCTAATATATATCATATATTTTTATTAAACACATCCTTAATACATTCCATGTAAAGTGTTAATGAATCACATCTCATCGTGAGACGGTAGTCTGCTGTACACACGAGCGACATTATCGTATCCCCAAAAAATGTATAGTATGAAGGTATGTGTGATATAATAATTCAATAAACATTATAAAATTATAAATATAATATATATAAACAATTAATACATAATTATGTTCAACCATGAGATGTGGTAAAGGAAAAAACGAATGACATCAGTTCACGAGGCAGTAGTCCGCCGTACACATGAACAATGATTTCCTAACCCATTTGATGCAAGTAAAGATAGTTGTAGGTCATGAACGTAACATAAAAAAATATCAATATATTTAACATAATTATGTTATTATATCATCAGGTTATAATAATAATTGAAGGATGTGGAGGAAGAAATAAAACAAAAATGCATGTTGATGAACGTTACCTCTCTGGGTGTCCTCCTTAGGTTTGCATGAAAATACTTCCTAGGTTATCTTTATTTCCAAACTAAGACTTCTAGGATGATAAGAGGGAATTTGGGAAATTATTTTTTCATTTATTTTCTAAAAAATGGTTTTAAGTTTTGAAGAGGGGAGGAGAAGGTCTAGCCTTTTATAACTGAGGTAAATGGCACCCTTGAAATTTTTTGAAAGAAAGAATTTCACCCACGTTCTTTTCATGTCACAAGGCTCCAAAAATAGACCATTGTCGATAATATAAGGTATAAGGTTGAAATAATTCCATATAATGGATGTTGGAAAAGTTTTGGGTCATTTTTTATGCATATTTGTTTAGTTTAACCCCCCGATAAAACAATTTTTACCTTAACCATGGTAATTAATTTTTACTATTTTAACTATTCATTTTCGTCAAAAATTAAGTTAAGCTTATTATATTATATAAATTATTCTAATTATAGATATTTAATCCATTTTTACAAATTACATTATATAAATTGAAAATTTTAATTTAAAATTAATCTCGTATATGTGATGAGAAAGTAGGTTTTTAAGAGAAAATGTTCAAAAGTTTACAAAGTTTTTATATTCAATTTCAATATAAAATTAATTAAAATGAACTAAATTAAACTAATATATATATAATTGAACTAATTTTACTTTAAAACCAATTTATAAAAATAATCTCAAATTATAAATTATTTAAACGAAAAGGTGGTTTTCAATTTAAATTCATAATTTTTCATTATTCATCAAAAAATAACCCCAATTTAATTTTGATATTATGATTTAAAAAATAAAAAATTATTTTTTCAAATAAATTTTATAAAATTTGAAAAGATTAAATTTAAAACAAAACCCACAGATGTGATGAAAAATTGGGTTTTCAAGAAGTGTATATTTTTTCAAGTGCAAGATGATTTATATTAAATCTATGTCTAATAATTATTATTATATGAATATAAATTATAATTTATTTATATATTATATATAAATTTCATTTAAAATATTCCTCATTAGGTATTATTTTAATTAATTAAAATGGATAAACATTATTCACTTTACAACACTTTTTAGGGAAAAACCCTTTATAAACCAAAAAATAAATTTATACTCAAATAAAATATAAAGTTAATTAAAAATTAAATAACTGGATTAAATATATCTAAAAAATAATTATTTTAATTTAAAACGTAATTGAGAATTTTAATTACTTAATTTATTTAAAATAAGTGATACTTTTACAAAAAAAAATGTATTTTCCACTATTTTCTGAAAAATAAACATGTTTTGAAAAATCCCAAAATTTCACCATAAGTTAATTTTGATATAATGATTCAAAAAATTAATTTCATATTGTCAAATAAATTTTCTAAAATCTCTATAAATTACTTATAATATATTACCATAAAAATCAATAAAAACATTTTTGAAGAAATTATATTTTTCAATAATATAATTACTTTACTAAAAATTGACCAATTATTTAATGAGAATTTATAAATAAATTTATATTTAGTAGGAAATTTATATTTATAGTTAAAAATTATTTTATACTATTCATACCCACCTATTTAATGAATATTTTATAATGGTCATATTTAAAATTATATTATTTTATAGTTCACTGAAGCTCGATATCACATGCCATGCACACTATCAATATTGCACATAATGCAAGCTAAACTTGGTGTTTCATATAATAAAATCTATACTCAGTATTTTGTGTAACACAAACTAAAATAATTATTTTTTGTAATGAAAAATATCAAAAATAATAAATCTAATAGTAAAAAATCACAAAATCTTTGAATGTTACACCCTATCTAACCCAAGCCTTAAGAAACCGGTAAAAACCCTTATCCTATTCCCACTCCAAACCTAGGAGGATAAATTCATCTTAATAATATCCCACTATTACCATTAATATTATTCAACTCATACCCATTAGGTCCCATGAGTCACTAATAATTTTTTTATAATCAAACCACCATCCATCGGAAGCTGAGGCATCAAGCCAATGTCTAAGGGTCTAATGTGGCCCCTAAAACGCTATTCATTTCATGCAATTTAAAGGATGTGGTTTATTAAAAATTTAAGGTCAATAATATATAAGTGGTGAGACCACTTATCACATGATACAAAAGCAATTCATAAATTTAGGGATATGTTCATGGGACCACTTACCTCATATAAAGTCATTTTCTTTAACCAAAGCTCACCTACCATCACTAAAGCTCATATCACATCATATCACCTCATGAGAACCTATGTTAAACCATATTTCCTAATTAGTTTTATTTTAATTATTTACAATTATTTTTATAATTTAATTTAAATATTAATGATTTCTTAAAATCTCACCTAGAAACATTAACTCACCAAAACCTCAAGCAACAGGGTGTGTTCTGCTCCAGACATACACTTAAAACTAAGAAACACAAAATAACCAATTTAATCCCCCAATTAAAAAGTCAATTTCATCCAATTTCATTGAAACAAATAGAAAAATGTATAAGGAAAATTAACTTCAATGAAATTTCGAGAAACAATGTTTACTTATCCTCCTGAAACACCCTCTAGTCACATCAAGAAAAATCCCCATAATATAAAATAATTTCCACCATGATTCAGTGTAAATAATAACCAAATCCCTCGCCGGATTATAAAAAATGAGCATTTATAAAGGATTAAGAATAATTAAGGGAGAATTATATGAAATCTCCTTAATCTTGTATGGAATTCCATCAAGAACACTCCCCTATATAAGGGAATCAAAGAGAAGAAAGGAAGGGATGATCTCCCCGGTCTGGCTATATAAGAGGGAAGGATAAGTGGGAAAAAGAGCCTAATAAATCAAGTGGTAAATGGAAAATTTACCATTTTTAAGAAAATCAGGTAGTTGTATAGTTTGTGTGCAAGGTTTTCCAAACAATGCACCAACTGTGTGGCTCACACTACCTCAAGCCACACCCATTTTCATGGTTTGACCACACAGTTTACCAAATCACATGACAACTATGTATAACCCTCTGAGAAGAACTATTCACTATGTATGGTTTATATCACATGGTTCTCTATAACTTTACACAAGCCATGTTCCAACACCCCTCATTGAAATTCATTTTGAATGGTTTTCCCTAGTCACCCTCACAATTTTCCCTAACCATGTGGTGGCCGTATATAGGGTTAAAACCTCATAAAAATCAAAAAACATACCCAAATATTTCAACCTTCACCCAATCACCTGATACCTATCCTTGACCTTGATCCATATCAAAAAAAACATCCTTAAGATGATCCAACTCTCATAATTCTAATTCGAAACTCATTTCTCAAAACAACCCCTGCCCCAAGATCAAGAATTTATATTCGCTTTGAATTTCACAACCCATAAAGATGTGGATCTTTAAAACCTCCCCACCATATCACTTCTCAACCCCAAGAAGTCTTAGTGATATTTTAACCATAAATCCTGACCTACCTTTGTTGTCAATTAATGATTAACTCACCATGTTCCATTCCTGAACATCAGATGAGATACCACTATAAAACTTCAGACATCAAGTGCCCTATTCATCAAAACCCAATCTATAACTTGTCACCATCACCAATACTAAGAAATTGTACACCTACATCCATCTATCATGATACATGAATATATCATCAACTAATTCATCCCCAATCATACGGTTCTCCCCACTATAATACTCATCTTGTAAGGTCTGATTCCAAGACATAGTGCTCCCCGTAATCAAAATATCCTAATAAAATATATTACCAATGATACAATTAAAAGATTAGTTTGGTTTATACCTCATCACATTGAATCCTTGAAAATAACCACTTATTCCTCCTTTAACTGAATATTCCTAGAAAAGATCAGGTATAGCTACGGACATGTTATCTCACTGCCCAATCATGATTCCTTAACTCTCAAAGGCATCTTGAGATCATCCTTATACCCATACCTAAATTTAACATGATTTTTGGTGTAATTCCATAGTTAGTTCATTAACCAACCAAATTATCCATCATACCCCACTCATCTGTACCATAATTTCTCCAATTTTAATCACTCTCAAATCACATAATCTCCATCATGATACTGATGTTATTATAAAAACTCTGTTTGATATAAAATATCAAACCTAAATATGGTGTATTTTATAAAACCAAATAAAATAAAATTTTCTTATACACCATCATCTCAATTCCATATTGTCCATCCACTAACCAGTATCACCACACCCACTTCCCTACCAACACAAGGTTAGTTCCTCTATATACCATGCTTCATTTAGTGTTGCATATAATGATAGGTTGTGACAATCCCAATCATAATTGATTAATGACCATGTTTTTATGAAATTTCAAATTGATTATGTTTTTAAGGTTTATTTGTAATATAGTGTAGTCTCTAGTTTGTCTCTCAAGGAGTGTTTATAGGTTTAGTTTATGGATTTTTAATAAAAAGTACTAAAAGGGGGTGATTTAGTTACAGTTTTAAAAAAATAACTTGACTTATAGAGTTTAATAGTTGATAAATTAACATGTTGTTTTAAGAATTATTAGATAAGTAGGTCATTTAAATTTCACTACACATATTTGATAGTTCATTTTTCTGAAAAATACACAGGTTTTTGATTAATTCTTTCATTGAGGGTTGTCAAGATCTTGATTCCCCCGTTGCCTCTTAAATCGTTGCACAAAGTACCAACCCTTGACACAACAATCGTGTTATCAAGGATTGTACATAAAGAATAGAGTTAAGGATACCAAATCATAAAAATATCTTATTTATGTGTGATATAAATAGGATTCTTGTGTTTCCCAATTGGAAAAACCTAATATTCCCACCTGAAATCTCAACCCAATCAGTGTTGAAATAAAAAGTTTTTTGATTAATTATAACAAAATAAATATACTCAGAGGAGAATCACATCCAAATTAAACATAATTTAAATAATTAACACACAAATTAAACAAAACTAGTATAGGAACTAGTGTTGGAACTCCCACCCCCCCCCCCCCCCAAGTAGGTGTAGCTCCCTCGAAATGATCATCCACCGTTTAGCTCGCCATCCAGAGGAGGAGGAGGCTTGGGTGGAAATTCACCTTAATAATTGATATCCCTATGAATAAAGGGGCCTCCAGAACTTATTTTATGTGGAAATTACTCCTTTATTTCTACAAAATATCATATATTTTTCTCCTAGAATAACTTACAAATGATGTTCCGAAGGTATCATTTTATAGGCTAAGTGGAAGGTGGTTTTGGGCACACAGATTGTGTAAAACTACTTGTACCGTTGTTTTTGGTGGGTAGACAGCCTTATCTCACTTTAAGAAAAACTAAAAAGTTTTTTACCCACCTCTTGACTATTTCCACTTAATTTTTGGCTGCATTTTGACACCTAAAACTCTATATACATACAGATCACAGCACACAAATTTTGACTTCATGCTGATTCGGTGTGCTGGACATATTAGGCAGGTTGGTCCACCATATGGATTAATGAGGATTTTTTTTCATATTAAATGTATACCATTTAATTTAGGACCATCCTGCAAAATATAATCACATTTGGGTGAAATTTTTAGTGGCAGTGTGTGGTTGAGTCCACTAGTGTCATTGGATCCTACGCAGTTTGACCCATTTTTCTTGAACTTCGTCATCGGCCCTCCAAATCTCCTTCATCTTCAATGAAATTATCAAAATAAGTAACATTGACATTTTTAAAAATGATAAAAACAAAATAATTCAATCAAATATGAAGTGAAATTTGTTATTATTTTTATAATTTTCAATACAAAACTAGTTTAGCGCAGTGGTGTAAGGGTGAAAATGAAACAATGAATCGCGGTGTGATCAAACCCCCACACCTAAACATTTTCACTCCTGGGTAAAGTCATATTTCTAAAAATTATGCATGTAGATATTTACAAATTCATAAAGATTTAACATTCAATGAAAATTTAATTCCTGATAGAAATGTGATCAAAGAAAAAAACACACTGAGGAGTTATTCTCAGTGATCATGGAAAAAGATTCCTCAAAAATTGTATCAGAATGAAATTCTAGGAAATTCATGATACCAATAAAATAAAATAATTAAAAATTTAATCATATCACTAATTATCCACATGTGTGTGTGTGAAAACCATTTCATGTTATTCTTTCCACTTTTTATCAAGTAAATATATGTTATTTTAAAAAAATTCTACTTACATGATCCTTTCCACCGAACATGCCCTACATCCATTGCAATCAAATTTCAATACCCACTCACTTAAGAATTCCTTGAATTCAAACCATAATCTCCTAACCTAGATATCCCCATATGTTTTACATTTAATCACTCCCCTCATTTATTGTTTTTTATAGTTTCACTTGGAACAAATATCACACTCTTCTCTCGACCCTTGTTTGATATCCTCACGACACTAATTGTAATAGATATAACAAGATCAAAATTTAAGGAAGGATGGTTTTTAACATACCCAATATACAAACTTTTTTTATTTTTATTTTGAGGGTGTAAAATAGTCGGATAATAGGTACACACGTGTAGGTCAATATGGTACAATAATAAAATAGATCAGATAATGAATGAACGTATACAAAAATAATTTTGGAAAGTAAAGAAAAATTAACCTAACTTATATTTACCTTCTATTAATTAAGATATTTTCACACTTTATGATTGGGTGAAAAGGTGTGTAGAGAAATTAATTGACACAATTTTCTCTTAAACTATTCAAACAAAGGGTAACATTATTCTAAAAGGTTTCAAAATGATAAAACCATTTATATCATCGAAAAAGAACCAAATTTCAAAAGAAATTCACACCACAGTATTGAATTCTTGTTGAAATGCACATTTTATCAAAAAAAATTGAATGTAAAAACAATATGAAATACAGAAATTCTTCATCCATTTTTAGTAACTTATATGATTAATCAGGAATCATTTTCCATAATAAATTGGGCATAAAAATAATATTTTGGGAAAAAGTTAGGGGGAAAATGAAGGAGGAAAGTGACAATAATGTATAGAAATCGAAAACGAGAAAAAGAAATAAAGATGATGAAAATTCCTAACTAACCTAGGAATATACCCATCCCTCTAAACCTAAAATGTGCAGTATCCTCACTATAATAAAATAGAATGTGGGATGGAAGGATAAAACCCAGTGGGTATCATTCATAGACTGCTCCTTGAACATGGAGTTCCTCTATCGGGGACTCCAAAATGGCTTCGTGGAAGTGCTTCAGCTGCTGCCCATTAAGAATGAAGGTTTTCTTGGTTTCTTCATTTTGAACCTGAAAAACACCAAATATAGAGACATTAGTAATAGTTTATAGTCCAAACTAGTAGGAACGAAGCTTACATGGATTCAACTTTAGCCTTGTATTGTATAGGAGGACCTTCTTCCCAATGTGGAACTGACGATAAAGGATGATATGGTCATGTTCATCCTTGGTTCACTCCTTATAAATTTGGTAATTCTTATATGAATCTATTATCATTTCCTATAACTCTTGAATCTTAAACTTTCTTTGAGAACCTGCACCAGAAAGATTAGAATTTCATTGTTTGATAGCCTAGTAGGCCCGGTGCTCAATATCAATAGGGAGGTGACAAATCTTTCCAAACAAAATCCAATAGGTTGACATTCCAATGGTATTTTTAAAGGAAGTATGGTTAGTCCATAATTAATATTCAAGTCTAATACTCCAATAATTCCTATTAGTTTGAACCATTTTCTCAAGAATCTGTTTTACCTCCCTATTTGACACCATAGTTTGACCATTAGTTTGTGGGTGATATGTAGTAGATACTTTATGCCCGACCCTATATTGATGTAAAATAGATTGCATTTTTTGGTTGCATAAATGAGAACTCTGGTCACTATTGATGAACCTAGGTAATCCAAACCTACAGAATATTTGGGTTCTCAAAAATTCCACAATTTACTTAGAATCATCAGTCCTTGTAGCTTGTGCTTCTACCCATTTTGAAACATAATCCACTATCATAATAATGTAAAGGTTCCCAAATAAATTGGGGAATGGTTTCATAAATTCAATGCCCCAAACATAAAAAATGTCATGGAAGAGCAAGGGTTTTTGTGGCATTTCCTTTCTTTTGGAGACATTCCCCAGTCTTTTATAGTGAGGAAAGGATTTACAGAAATCATGGGCATCCTGAAAAAGTGTTTTCCAAAATAGAATAGAATTGAGGACCTTTTGAGTGGTCCATTGGGGACCAAAGTGGCCCCCACAAGCAAGAGTGTGGAAGAACCTAAGAACGGACTAAAACTAACTATTGAGAACACAACACCTAAGGAATTGATCAATACATGTGTGCTAAAGGTAGGGGTTATCCCAAATGTATCAACGAGACTCATGTTTAAGAAGTTAAACTTGGTTTTTTTTTAAATCAACATTAATGCAAGATGCTACCAAATAATTTACAATTTTAGCATACCAGGGAATAACATCTTGCACTCGGTATAGTTTCTCATCAGGAAACATGTCATTTATAGGAATACGGGTGGATGAGTCAATGTAAAAGGATAGGAGGATCCTACTGATATGGTCAGTCACCACATTTTACTACTCCTTTTTTATCTCTAATTTCTAAATTTAATTACTCAAGGAGGTGAATATATTAAATGAGATGTGTTTTGGATTTTGGTTTCTTAAGTAGATACCAGAGGGATGCATGGTCTAAGAACACAATTACATTGGACCCTAAAAGATATGACCTAAATTTATCCAAGGCAAACACAATGACAAGAAATTATTTTTCAATTGTGGTGTAGTTTTCTTGGGTAGGTTCCATTGTATATGAGGCATAATAAATGACATGTGGAGGTCGATCGAAACTTTGTGATAAGACTACCCAAACTACATAGTTAGAGGCAACACACATGAGCTCAATTGGTAAATCGCACTGAGGTGGTTGGATTTATAGGGGTGACGTGAGACTCCATTTTGAATTATTAAAATCTTCCTCACATTATTTTTCAAAAAAAAATCCTTTTCTTTTTGTAGAAATTGGGAGAGGGGGGTGCAATTTTACTAAAGTCGTGAATGAAATGATTTTAAAATCCAGCATGACCTAGGAAATACCACGCATTCCATACATTTTGGGGGAATGGTAGGGAAGAAATGACATCCATTTTTTATTTATCTACTTGTATACCATCCCTATAAATGACATGTCCCAAAACTATGCCTTTTCACACCATGAAATAGAATTTCTCCTAATTTAATTTGAGATTGCTTTTAATAAAGTGATGTAGGATAGAACCTAGACTATTCAAACATTCATCAAAAAAGAATCCATAAACAGTGAAATCATCCATGAAAACTTCCATGCAATTCTCCAAGTAATCTGAAAAAATACTAACCATGCATCTCTAGAAAGTACCAAGAGCATTGCATATATCAAATGTCATCCTCCTATAGGAAAATGTTCCAAAGGGTCAAGTAAAGGTTTTCTTTTCCTGATCCTCAGGGGAAATATGGATCTGAAAGTATCCATAATACCCATCAAGGAAACAGTAATGGGACTTCCCTACTAGACTCTCTAGCATTTGGTCAATGAATGGAAATAAGAAATGGTCTTTCCTAGTGTGTTGGTTTAATCAGTGATAGTCTATACAGACATGATAACTATTATGCACAAAAGTTGGAACCAATTCATTATTTTAATTTTTTATTATTGTAAGACTAGTTTTTTAGAAACCACTTGTACTGGAATAACCCATTGGCTGTCAGAGATGGGGTAAATGATTCCAGTAGCCAATAATTTTTTTACCTCCTTTTTAACAACATCTAGGAGGTTTGGGTTCAAGAAAAGTTGTGACTGCCTCACTAGTTTAGCCTCATCATTTAACAATATATTATGTGTGAAAATTGATTGGATAATATGAGGACTGTCAGCAAGTGTCTATCCCAAATATTTTTCATTACTCCCTCAAAAGTTCAATCAGACACAATTCATGCTCAGGAGGGATTGAAATAGAAATGATGACAGGCAACTCGTTTCCATTCTAAAGATATTATTATTTTAAATATTGAGACAGTTGTTTTAGTTCCAGTTCTAGGGGGATTTTGGATTTATGGGAGTGTGTGTGAAATTGATAGGTCAATAATCTCATCTAAATACACAATGAAATCATTATTAGATAAGGAATGAACTTTTACAAGTTTAGCAGTATCATCGATGATCATGTGATCCTCAGTGTTCAATAAAACATCAATTAACAAATATTCATGACATTTTTCAAGACCACTACAAAAATAAATTCATGATTCATTACCTATAATTTCAATCAATAATGAAAACTCATAAAGGGGATCATGGGAAAGAAAAGATGTTTTTTCATTGGAAGGGAGTACGTTAATTGAATTAACAGAGAGAGAGGAATGTTCTTCTGAGGGGTTATTCATGGAATCAAGGATGTTTAAGTGGAAAATGTCACCACCAAACTCTATAGATAATGTACCATTGTAGACATTAATTATTGTTTTGGAAGTTTTCAAGAAATATCTCCCCAATAAAATCGAGGCATGTCCATTCATCCTATTATCATCCATTTTAAGTACATAAAACTTAGTATGAAAAATTAAAATTTTCACCCTCACAAGAATATCCTCTAACACACTGGTGGGGTGGGTTGTACTTCGATTTGCGAGTTGAACAAAAATTCTTATTATATTTAGTTCTCCAAACTGTAATGTATAGTAAATGGAGTGATGTATCACATTAATAGAGGAACTCAAATCAAGAATGGCATTGGAAAAGGTATACTCCCCTATGGTGCATAGAATCGATAATGTTCCAGGATCGTTGAATTTGGTAGGAAGTGATAGTTTTATCAATGCTAATACATTCCTCCCCAAGATTTCCTTCTCATCACCTCTAAGTCCCCTTCGGTGTGTACACATATCCTTTATAAACATGGTGTATCTTAGAATTTCCTTCATGAAATCAATCAAAGGAATTTTAACCTACACTTTTTTTAAAGTTTCTAATATTTCCTTATAAATTTTAGTTTCCTTGTGTTTCCTAGGTTTGGTGGACCTTTGGGGAAATGGAGGATGAATGTTTGGGTTAGGAACTTCATCAATAGACACCATCTTTCCTTTGGAAAGGATTATCTCAGGAAAAGTTTTTACCTCATTTGGACCATTTATAGTGGTTGGGATGGTTGTTTCCTCGAGAGGGGATAACTCTATTAGAGGGTTTATTTAGATTTTAAGCTGATTTCTACTCCTAAGGGTGATGGCACTAACATTTCCCATATCCCTAGGGTTAACTACTTGTTGAGAGGGTATTTAACCCAACACATGAATTTGAATTCCCCCCCCCCCACAGAGTTAGTGAGTTGGCCTAATTGGGTTTTTATGTATTTTATGGATAATTGGTGGTTTTTTGGAATTGGATATTATTGGTATCCATTTGTTTCATCATATATTCTAGGATAGGCTCGGGTTTTGTAGGGGTGGTTGGAAATTTCTTTATGGTGGTTGGGTACTTCTAGGTGGTGGTGGTGGTGGATTACTACTCTACCTCAGTTGGTTCCATTGTTTTTTAGGTTGGTTTGAATACCCCCTTGCCTATAATCTTGGTTTTCTTTCCACCTAGGGTTATATGGATTGTAAGGTTCTTGCCTAAAGGGTTAGTTATAGGGTATCCTAGAAAGATTACCTCACAACTCTTAGAAGCTTCTCTTAGTTGGGATCATTGGTTAGAATAATGGGTTTCAGAAGAACATATTCTATAGTGTATGGGAGGAGGAGATTTGGATTTCCCTTGGGAAAGAGAAATTTTTTGAAGAAGGGTACTTAACTCTTCAAACATCATGTACACTTTCTTATCGAATTCAGTACTTTTCACCTCAAGGACACCTTGAATGGGTACATTGGATCTTGAACAAAATTTTTGAGTGTTCTGTACCATGTTATCAATTAGGGTTCTTACAAAAATTGGGTTCTTATCAAATAGAGCACCACCTGCAGCAACATCAATCATATTTTGATCAATAGGAATTTAACCATCATAAGAATACTAAATTAAAAAATTGATCACTTATTTGGTGGTGTGGGAAACTTGAAAAAAGAATTTTAAAATATTTCCCAGTATTCATGAAGTGTTTCCCCTTGATATTTCCTTATCCCACATATTTCTTTTTTTATATTTGTGGTTCTAGAGGCTAAGAAGTATTTTTTAAGAAAAAGATATTTCATGTCTGCCCAACCTCTAATTGGTGAATTAACATAATACAACCATCTTTCGTAGTGTCTTCTAATGAAAATGGGAATTCCCTAAGCTTAATTTGTTCTTCATCCACATTATCAAGTTTCAATGTTGAATAAAAAGTATGAAATTATTTTAAATTCTTGTGTGTATCTTATCCCATGAGTCCATGGAATCTTGCTAATAAATGAATTAAAACAGATTTAAATTCAAAATTGGTTGACTCGACATTAATTTGAATATAATTGGGTTGGATATCAACATTAGGTGAGGTAAGATATTTTAATGTTAGGTTTTTTTCATCCATGTTATACAAGTTTAATTCAGTTTTAACATGGGTTTCAGAAGAAGAAGAAGGATCAAGAATTTTGTTGATGTTTTGTGTGTCCGCCTTTAAAGGGTTCTCTTGTGCGTCTCAGTGTCGCTGACGTAAGATCCTCTCTAGTTCATGTTCAAAAGAAAGTATTTACTTTTATGAATATCATATCATAAACAAGGCCAAAAAATGGATTACTTTAGAAATCAACTTAAAAAATAAAGGAGGAAAAAATGAACAAATAATTACAAAATATAAAATACTTTTATAAAAGACACACACTAAAAACAAAAGCACTCCTCAAGAACGGTGCCAAAATTTGACTACATTGTAATGAAACATAAAATTTGTTATGTTTTTAAGGTTTATTTATAATATAGGGTAGACCATAGGTCATCTATCAAGGATCTTTGATGGGTTTAGAGTATGTGTTTTTAATAAAAAGTACTAAAAGGGGGTGGTTTAGAAAACAGTTTTAAGAAAATAACTTGATTTAAAGAGTTTAATAGTTGATAAACTAAGGTGGTGTTTTAATAATTATTATATAAGGAGGTAATTTCAATTTCACTACACATATTATAAAGTTAATTGTTCTGAAAATTTCCTAGGTTTTTGTTTTATTCTTTCATTGAGGGTTGTCAAGATCTTGATTCCCCTCTTGCCTCTTAAATCATTGCAAAAAGTACCAAACCTTTACACAAAAATAGTGTTGTCAAGGATTGGTCATCAAGAATAGAGTTAAGTATAATAAATCATAATAATATCTTATGTATGTTTAAGAGAAATAGGATTTTTTCCCAATCGGAACAACCCAAGATTCTTACTTGAAATCTCCACCCAATCGGTGCTAAAATAAAAAGTGTTTCACTTAATTATAACAAAATAAATATACTCAGAGGAGAAGCACATCCAAATTAAACATGATTAAAATATTGAACACATAAATTACAAAAAACCAATAGAATAACAAGTTCTAAAACTCCCTCCCAATTATGTGTAGCTCCTTCGAAATGATCGTCCACCGTTTAGCTCACCATCGAGAGGAGGAGGAGGCTTGGGTGGAACTTTTCCTTCATCCTTGATCTCCCTATGAAGATAGGGGTCTCCAGAAATAATTGGATGAGGATATGAATCCTTTTGGTCTCCAAAATACCATATCTTTGCCTCCTGGTATAACTTACAAATGAGGTGCCCAAGGTATCATTTTATAGGAAAAGTGGAAGGTGGTTTTGGGCACACAGATTGTGTAAAACCACTTGGACCATTTGTTTTGTGGGTAAACAGTCTTATCTCACTTTAGGAAAAACTAAAAAGTTTTTTCCACACCTCCTGAATATCTCCACCAAAATTTTTATTCATTTGGACCCCTACAACTCAAGATATGGATAGATCACAGCACGCCACTTTTGACTTTGTGCAGATTCAGTGTTCTGGACATATTAGGTCAGTTGGGCCACCATATGGATGAATGAGGCTTGGGTTTATTCATTTGAAATGTAGAAGATTAAATTTAGGAAAATACCACAAAATATAATTCCATTTTTATGCATGTTTTTGTAGAAGTGTGTGGTTTATTATACTAGTGTGCTCGAATCCTACGCAGTTTGGCCCATTTTTCTTGAACTTCATCATGGGCCCTCCAAATCTCCTCCACCTTCAATGAAATTATCAAAAAAGTAAAATTTAACTCTTTAACAGTGATAAAAAATAATTGAATCAAATATTAAGTTAAATTTGTTATTATTTTTATAATTTTCAATATAAAACTAGTTTATTAGGGTGATGTAAGCGTGAAAATGAAACAGTGAATTGCGGTGCGATGAATTACCCACATGAAACACCAATTTCTACCCATTCCTAGCTCATTGGGAATGTTATCCTTAGAATCCATCAAATTACACCTATGATTAGGGTCACACCCTAAAATAGAAAATGGTGAAATCACCACTATATATATTTACTTACACTACTCCTTGAACATAAGGCTGAATAATTTTGATATCACACATGTGTCACTCCTCCCAAGCCAAGATCACCTCATATCAGGAAGAACCCATCTAGGATGAAACCCAGATCAAAATTTTCACTACAAACTGATCTATTTTTTATTTCAAATCTCACCATGGAGGTTAATTTTCCATTTTCACCCAAAACCCTTGAGCAACCATGCTCATAAATGTTTCATCATACCCATCTCCCCTCAACCCGCACATGGTTGTTCACAAATTCACAACCCAAATGAGCACCATGCACAAAAAGTACACACTTTCCCTCTCACATTGTGTACTTTTCTCAAAAATTCATGCCAAAACTCACTATCCTCTTCTAGAGGAAGATAAAATCACCAATAACCCTCTCACGTGATCTTTTACACTATCCATATCAGTCTCATCTAGACCCAATAGGTGTATTCTATTATACCACTTAGTTATACAACCTGACTCAGACCCTCATGAGTCACATCTAATCAAACCTAGTCTCATAAATTAAATAAATCAAAATACCATACCCCATTGTATACAAATAACATTTATCCAAAATAATATTTCTTGATTCTTCCTTTCTATGAAGCCGAATGCATCTCACTCATGAAAAGACATACCACACAATCACCTACCACTCGGGCATCATTCCAAAATCATATTCATATATCCATGCTCTCACCACACCACCAAAATTGTATCAAAAATCAACAAGGTCGATTATCCTACCAATCCTACCCTCAAAATCCATTCTTAATACCAAAGAACAAACATACAAAGTGATTTAACTCAAAAAACTCAAGTCATATCACATATTTATACCACACACATGGTATCACCTCTCATGTATGATCTCATAACCTGAATCCTTTATGCATGTTTTCATCTATAGGGGCACTCACAAGACTAGAATAACCCCTTTATCAAGTTACCCTTATATATCACCACCATCTATAACAATCACAAGAAGGTATCCTACTATTTTATCATAACACTCAAATCACCAATATCCTCAACTGCATCTCATAGGCTTTAGGATCTCCCATGTACACCATAAATCATGCCTCTCATATGTCACATCTCATGAGGCAACACCTCTACTCCATCCTCAATTATCAAAAGGTAAATCACATGAAAAAAATACTCACTCTAGGGTTATCATATATGGTTACCCATCAGGAATCACATGCCAAGACATCATATACTATAGGGAATTAATCCTTAATAGGCATTTTTATATGAGACTTCACCCTCAAGGATCATGATATCATATATCATGATATAGAGAATCACTCTATGGTGATATGTATTGGGTATAAAAAAGTTATATGGTTTAGTTAAGTAAAATTACACCAAGAAGATAAATGGGAAACACCATATTTTTTTGTTGTTTCCACTTTAAGAAACTGAACCCTGTTTTCTTTTAGAAACTAGTATCATAATTACACACTATAGGTTTATCATAAATACATATGTACCAACCCACTGAGGTTCACTAAACTTCTCTTACACAGAGGGACTATATAGTTTTCATCAAGGAGAATCCCTCTATGGAATCCAAATAACCTATCTTGTGGAAAAAAATATTTTGGTTCATCTTAGCAAAATATAACCAATGAGTTATAAAGAAAAATATCATATAATTTTTTGAAAATTTAAACAACTAAATGTTCATAATTAGTGATATTAATCACATATTATCACATGAATGTCATGTGAGTCGTGTGTTCCAAGAATAATGTATGTACACAGGCCTATTTCTAATGTAATAAGATCTAAAAACACAAATCAATATCAAATAAACACATCACACTTGAATAAATATCTCAATTTAAATATTAAAAACCAAGAACAAAAATAAAATATCCCTAGTAACTTGTACTTTCCATTGAAAAAAGTGTTCACAAAACACCAATCCAAGGTCCATCACAAGATAAGATATATCCCTCTTCTCTATCCACCATATCTCCAAATAGTAGAAAAATAAAAAAGATGCCCTAATAGCACTTTGTAACACCCTGTCCTAGTTCACTCAATAGAAACCAAACAGATTTTCGATGAGACCTTAGGTTTTCCTTCCCATATATTAGAGGCTTACAACTAGAAGTGAGGGTTTAAGTTGTAACCATGGGGAGACTATACCCTTATATCAGAGTAACAACATTATAAAAATAACCAAAAAATATCCATAATATTAATCTGAGTGTACACAATTAATAAAAAAGAATCATGATATAATAAATGTAATATGAAATCATGTATATAAACTGATCTCCTACTAGTTAAATTAGATATATAAAAAACAAAAGAATAAAAATATAGGGGATGTTTCACTATCATCCCTGAACCTCATCACATCTCTGAATCTAGACTTTATCCAAGCTATCTTGCTTGATTAGGAAACAGTAGGCCTCTTCCCTACCTAAACCTATAAATAATGAGGTATGATTGAGGACCAATGTATCATGGACCCTCAAGTAGAGGGTTCTTATAACTCAGTAGGGAACCACCAATGGCATCCCAAATATAACCATTAAATAAAGTGTATGCACATGTGATATTCTCATAATAAATTAAAAAATGAAAAAATGTAATAAAATAATCATTAACCAATCCTCAAGTTCTAAAGTGATAATCAAGATCGATAAATACCTACTTCATCTAATGTTTAATCTATTTGGGAATAATACCATCATCTGGAATCTAGGAGCATACATACTCCACTATAGGAAATCTAGGCAATAACTATGGTTTTTTTAGTATACATAGTTATTTGAACCATCGTAAAAGAATTTATGGTATTTTTTAAAACCTCCACATTTAGTGTTATTTAAAATTCAAACCTGGTGTTATTTTATTTGTAGTTATACATAAAAACCATTATGAAACCTGATGAACATATTTTATCCATACATTTTTTAAATTTAATTTCATGAATTTTAGAATTTAAAAGATAACTACTTTATCAATTATTTATTGTTTTACTTATTTTATGGGTAGGGAATGTTTTTGATATTTTTGGGAAAAAATTATTTATATATGTTTTGATGAAATTTAACTTAGAAAAAATATGTTTATTTTTTAGGCCATGGGAGATATACGTAGTGGTAGTGAAGCCTTCCATGTAAGGGTAACTAGAAAATGATGGCTGCAAAAAGGTGGTGCATAATTAGGTAGTGCATGAATGGAGAAGGCTTCATAAAGGTTGGACAACTACATAAGGGTAAAGGATCAACTGGTTAGCTTATATAAGGGTGATTAAGGTTGTGTAAAGGTAATGCATAACTACGTCAGGGTAAGGGAATTTTGGTTGTAAAGGAACCTATGTTAAAGTTATAGGAATCTTGAGCTTGAGATAGTGCACCAATGTACCAGCCATCAAAGTCTCACTATCCACCACTGTATCCATTATAAAACACCATGTTAATCACCTGGAGAAACTAGAACTGAGCTAATATTATACTAATGAAACTTTAATCCTCTATGGAAAACATCATAGGGGCTCGGGTGAGACACTGTAAACCCACTATGATGAAGATGAAGCCCCTACATGAGTGTGAGAAGATAGAATAGATGACACAGATAAAGAAATGATGTCTATTTCATAGGAAGAGAGTTTATAGTTGATATGGAATCTTGAAGTTTAAAACAGTGATGTAAATTCCACAATTGTTCATGGATTTATCCATTGTTGATTGTTTCATACATGAGTTTATAGAATATATAGAAAACAACAAATGAAAAAAGTTAAAAAATTTGCAATTTCTTAGTTGGATAATGTTATATGTATAAAGGTAAGTAAGATATGTGAAAGGGTAAATAAAGGAAAGAATGATGAAGAAAATGGTGTTTGTTACACCATAGGAAGAGGACCTATGTCTTATAGGTGAAAGTTAAATTTTAAACACCCATTGTTATGGAATGGGTATGGTTATGGTGTGCATGTAAAGGATTTAACAAAGATACTCCATTAAAAAATATAGTAAAAAGGAACTAAAATGGATAGATAAATATTTCCATAATGTGATGGTGGGTAAAGTTCAAACATATTTTATCTAGGTGATAAATTTAAATGTTTAAACCCAAAGGGAGAAATCAAGTGTCACATGTGGAGTTGGTTGTGATTTTCGGAGGAGAATTTGAATGAAGATAATAAGGAGAATATTAAATAGATTCAAAAGGAAGATACAAGGATAATTTTTCCTATAAATAAAAAGGAATCACTACTACAAAGAGGAATATATCTATCTCTGGGAGGAACTAAAGTGATGTAGGAGGAGACTTTTATTACTGCTCGACTAGAATTTGCCTCTTCTATCTTACTTTCTATTTGTTCCTATTCCCACTAATGACTATCATGAGGAGGTACTTTCTATAGTTCCAAGTAATTTAATTTTAAGGGTGAGTGTGATGGTGGATATTTTCCATATTTTAATTGATGTTTTTGATTGTTTGTATGTGTGGTTTTATTCTCAATATTTTTTTCTATCATATAATGACCATTATTGATGTGAATTAAAAAGTAATATTTTATGAAATAACTAATCATATTGAGTTGTGTATGTCTATTATATGATCTAAAGTGATTATGACTAAACAGGGTCTTGATTCACCTAATTATTTAATCAAACAAAGTAATTAATCATAAAAATGGGGAATTATTGAGTTAGATATATGATACCAAGATGGAGGATCTTCTTAGAACCAACTCCAACAACAAAAATTGATAAAAACTTCAATTATTCACATCAATATCACACAACCAGAAAATTACAAAACTTTGTATGGTTTCTCATATTATGTTTCACCACCAATTCAACTTTTTCTTTTCTTTTTGCTTTCAATAATTCTCTTAATTCTCATATGTAATCAAAAACATACTTATGGGTTTAGCACTGATACTTACCATGTAATACACCTATTTAGTTAGTATTTTTAGTTGGTTTGATTTTTTAAATTTCTAAATTTTATTTTGAACCAATGGAACTAAAAATACCCTTCATGCCCAACTCTAATTTTTATCATCATTTATAGGGATGGTTTATTAGGATTTTTAGTATAATAAGTAAAGAAAATAGTTCTTATTATCAATTTTACACTTGGTATTATCATTTTGTTATTTTCTGATCTTCTCAGATGCATGTATACTCGACTTATAGGAAAGGGAAATAGGAACTTGAATAAAATCCCAAGATATAAAAGACCATAAATAAGAAAAATAATATCAAATAAAATAAATACATAGCTAAATAAGTACAATAAAGAAATTCAAATATAGTGAATTTAATAGACTGTATACAAACCGAAAGTGTGGGGATAAAACCTAGTATATTTTTTCCTCCTATTTATCAACACCATTTTAAGATCAATTCATCCATTATTTAGATGATCTCTAATTCTATACAATTCTTTGAGTTGTCGCCTAAGTATTTGAATGATCAATAGGGATTTTTCTTGAATTATGTGATAATTTTTAGTTTAATAATGTCTCAAGTTATGTGTTAAGACTAATATTGTATCATTTTTTATAAATAAATACATAAATAGTATGGATTCAAAGTATTCCACCTCATTCCATCACCACATAGGACAATTTGTTAAGGAACTGTCTAACCCACTTCTTCACCCCTGGAAGTCTATGAATATTCACATATACATTTTAAATTTCAATCAATTTGTTGAAAAATCATTATATAATTCATGGGAAAGTATTAAAAATTTAATAATGAATTCCCCTCATCATGTTATAGAAATTTGGATTTTGATTCAAACTTTTTAAAAAGGTTTTTCATAGGAAAATAATCTCATTGTTGATGTAATATTTAGAGGATCAATGAGAATAAGTCTCCATATGAGTGTTAAAATCTTTTAGATGAGATGGATAGTAACATATTTCAATGAAAACTAGAGGAAATACAAATAAAGGGAGTGCACGTTGTGGATAATGCCTGGAAGGTTTCTCAAATAGAGACCATGAAAAAGAAATTAAATGTAATGATGTTGCTATACAACCTCCAAGGTATGTATACTAAGTGTATTTATTATGTTGATTATAATATGAAAAATAATTTTTAGATCTGGGGTTCACAATAAAGTAATGGTAAAGGATTATAACTGAGGCCACAAGTATTTTAAAATAAATAACCTTAAGGTCTATCATAAACCAAATTCATTCCTTGGAAGAGACTTTATCCACTTTCATGACTAAGGTTGGGGCTGCCATCAAAGAACTACAGGAATAATTAAGAGATAAAAAATATAATTTGAGGAACCTAGGATTCAAGGTGCATTAGATTATAAATCACTTTAAGGAGAGTCCATGGGGAATTTTATTGGGTTACAGAGAGGGAAACCCACGTAGAGAACCAAAGGATATCACCCTAATAAGTGGGAAAATAATAGAGGAAATTGTATAGGAGAAGAGAAAATAGAAATATAATCAAGATGATAAGGATAATAAAACTGAGTGAAATAGTAAATAAAAAAGAAAATAGAATGAGAAATAAGTATAGTAGGAAGACTCACCACCCTAAAAACCAAGGTTACCCTTTCTAAATAGATTGAGGCAAGGGAAGTTAGATAAAAACGAGGTAAGTTTCTGGGCATGTTTAAGAAACGTCATATTAATATTATATTTTACAAAGTCTTAGATAGCATTCCCATATATGATAAATTCATGAAAATTTCTGTAACAAGTAAAAAGAATCTTGGGAATATCGTTCCTAGCTACAGGTAGAGACTTTATTAATGTTCAAAGTGGGGATTTGAGCTTAAGGGTTGGTGATAATCAAGTAAAATGTAACATTCATTATTTAATGAAAATTTATAATAAAATGGAAGATTATTTAGAGGAGGAAAGAAAGAAAAGAGTTGAAGATATTTTTTCATTGAAGAGGTAAAAGATTTAGTTATTTTCCATAATTGAGAAAAATAATAAAAATCTAAAATTAAATAAATAAAGTTGGGGGATTAGATCACTAATAATAGAGGAACAAATGGAACACACAGGTTTTCAGAGGGCTAACAAGTTTGGATGGTTTAAAACCTAGATTTTGTTTCTCTGATATAACTAAGCATTATTGGATTAGCTATATGAATGTGGAAAAGTTATTGCAATGATGAAGAATGTATCTATTTTCAAATGAAGTAAAGGGACCCATTTATGTGGACAGGTTCCAACTTACACCATTTTTATATCTGAATAGGGTAACTTCATTTCGATACTTTATCACTTGAGATAAAAAGGGGTAAGTTCGAGATTAAAGATAATAAAAAATCACTTAAAAAATAAAATCTAAGTTTTTTAGGTTTTATTAAGATTTAGGAGATATAATTCACTCTCCCTTACTATTTTTGAGCTTAATTGAAAATTAGACCAACACTTTCCCTAGATTTTTTTTATTTTCAGGTCCATGATGGAAGGAACAAACAGATAAGTCCACAAGATTAGTAATAAAAAATAGGATGGATTCATGTAAAAATGGAAGTAAACTTTAATTTTAGTATTTATTTTTATTCCTCTATATTCTTTTCAAAAAAATGAAGTTAAAAGAAAAAATGCACCTCCTGCCTTAGACTTGTGCCATATTTTTTATCTATGATACAATAATTAATTAGTAATACCATGATTCCTTGTTTTATATTTCAACATTAATAGGATTTAATGAGTAATATGTGGGAATAAATTATTAAAGTTAATTATAAGGGATATTAATCTAAAATCATAATTTAGGGGAGCTATTTGATTTATGTATATGAAATTTACCTTTCATTTTTCATGCTTTGAATTTATAAAATTCATGTTGATTAATTTTTTATTATTAGTAATTACATGAGTTATTGACTCTATATTATATGTTTTCATTCCTAATATGATTATAATTAAATATGTACTATATTTATTTTCCATATTTATTGAGATAACTTAAAGAATTTAACCTTCCATAACTTACATAGGTATCATGTCAAAGATATGATTGTACAAAGTCACATTCAAATGATTGAGGTATTTTTTTAGAATCCATTTATCCTTGAGATCAACCTTGTTATTTAATCCTAATTTATCTTATAGAATCCATTAATTTCCTTTTATAGGAAAGAGCCATATTATAAACCTGTATTATCCTTTACTACCCTTTCTCATTGTATTTTTCATGATTATCAATGGTTTACGTTTGGGGTATGTTGTTTTTGGTGGAAGGGATGTGTTTCATTATGAGGAGAAGATGTGAGGATTTTCCTTGGGTATTGGGAGAAGGTTCGTGAATCTATCATTCATTATATTTAATTTTTTACCCCTCTTGAAAAAAAATTAAATGAAAAAAATTAGTTCTAAAAAGGAAAAAATGGGTTGTGAATTTTTATGGTAAAAATCACCAATTATTGACTAATGATTTTGATCATTTCGGGTTGGTTAGTGGACGTGAGACTTTTATTAAGCACAAATTTTAAAAATAAATTGAAAATTTAGTTTGAAAATGAAAAAAATTAAAAATTATTAATAAAAATCGAAGTGGTTATTTATGAATTATATTCATTTCCTCATGAACCTACTTTGAGTTTTGGGGTAGTGTGTTGAAGAAATTTTAAGAATATAATTTTATTGTATTTTACTTTGATTACCAAGTATTATTATTTAGATTAAAAACTCCTTTTTGAACTTATGTTATTTTTTTACATCAAATACCTACTAACCCTAAGACTCAGAGTCATTTAAACCTTTAATTAAAAGTCCTTGTGATTATTTTCAGTCTTTTTATTTGTATGGAATATATTTGAGATCATATGAAAACCTATGGAAAGGGATGATAACTTGAGGTATTATCATAACTCTAGTCAATTTTTACCTTGATTGGTGAGTAAAAAAAGTCAAAGTGAGGTAGATCACAATTGGCATGATTAGTAATAATATATTGAGATACTTAAATGTAGGTTGGAAGAGTCTTTATAATTTTCAAGGGAGAAAGCAAAATTAATGATTGGATAAGTTTCTTTTTAAAAGTGTTGAGTTAGATTGATATATTTTATATGGCCCTTTAAATTTCATTCTCCTCGTTTATAATTATTAAATTTTTCTTATTTTTATTTTAAATATTGGTACCATGGATTTACTCTAAAGTTTGAGTTGTGATATTATTATTGAGTACAACCATGATTTTATTTGTGGGGGTATTTTATGACTATATTTTATACATACATTTTTTAAATTTAATTTCACTAATTTTGGACATTAAATGATAATTTTTGCCCAATTATCATTTATTCTACTTATTTTAGGGGTAGGGAATATTTTTGATGATTTTAAAGAAATAATATTTATATATATTTTTTTATGAAATTTTACTTAATAAAAATAATATTGGTTTTTTTGGTCATAGAAGAGCTATGTAGATGCAATGAAGTTGCCCACATAGGGGTAACTAGAAAATATTGGCTATATAAAGGTGGGTCACAATATAACAACTAAGGTAAATTTAAAAATAAATTTCATGACCTAATAGTATTAATTAATTATATTTTATATATTTATATTCATTATAAGAATATTAAGTAATTTTTTCAATCAAAAAGGAAATAGTTTTATTCTTATTAAACTCATTTTCTTATATTATAAGATTTTATTTAAAAGTTTAATTTATAAATTTTATAATTTTAATTTTAAAAAATAAAATACATTTTTTAAATCAACATTTCAAAGTTATATTATGGTTAATTTTTTGTATTTTTTTTAAAAGATTGATTTTTCAGTGAATAGTGAAAAATACTAATTTTTTGTAAAACTACCATTTATTTTCATTAAATAAAGTAATTTAAAAGTCTCATTTTAACTTAAAGTAACATAATTATACTTAAAAAATAAATAATATAATTAATTACATATTAATCATCATTATACTCTATTTTTTGAAGTTTATTTTGGGGCATAAAAATTAATTTTTCTAAAAAGTATTTTTTGTTGCGTTTTGTGTTTTAGTATTAAATTAATTCATACCACTTATATAAATTGAATATTAAAATTTTTATTCCATATTTTGAATCATTATTTCCAAATTTTTTAAATAGGACCTTGTTATATTTTTTTCATTATGACTAGTGACCGTAGTAAATATTTGTTACCATGATAAAGGTAAAATGGGTAAATCAAGGTAAAAACTAATGTGATAAGGCTTAAAAATTCATAAAAATGCATGAATTTATTTCATTTTATGAGTATATTTTGTCCATAATCATCCAAAATTCGAATATATGACCTTTTTTCATTTATCTTTGATTTTGACATTTATAATATTCTAAGTAAAGAAAAATACAAAATGTATCTCTCTTACTTTTAAATTTATATTATATGTTCACATAAGAATAAAAATAAGTTGTGAATGAATATTAAAGGTTATTTTGAGTAAAATAAAATTATTTTTATGATGTTAATTTATTTCTATTTTTTAGTGATAAAATAATTAACTTAAATTCTTATGCAACGCCGATATAGTGCATGTACAAGCAGTAGAAAAATAAAGTAAATGTTTTTAAAAACTATAAAAGTAATATTTTTTTAGTTGATTTTTTGTGTACCATAAATTTTATAGATCAATATAAAATATTATGGATGTATTAAATTCTTATGTTTTATTTATATTACTATCTTGATGTCATAAAATTCAAATTAAATGAATAATTCCAAAAAACATTAATAATATTTTATAATAAACAATATTATATTAAATTATTTAAATTTAATAAAAATATTATATTCATACAATTGAATTGAATATGGTTTAAAATATCAATCATTGTCCATTTATAGTTCATTTTTCCTTTTATAGTAACTTTTTTGACCCCTAAAGAGTAAAAAACATTAATATCATGGTAATTGTCAAAAGGGTTAACGAGGGTTAAAACTAAGATATAAGGGTAAAGACATAATCTAGAATTGTATAAATTTTATTTTATGAGATTATTTATACTTGTACTCATAATAAATTCTAATTATATCAATTTTGAACCATTTTTCCTTGAAAATTAATTTATATTAATTTAATACTTTATGTAATTCCAAGAGTGCATCTCCCCTCACTTACAAAAAGGAACCTCATCTCATTTATTACTAGAATATTTTTATCCCTCTAGTTCATAAAATAACTAATATATTCTCTATAAAAATTCTCTATAAATTTCCTATAGGCCTTTTTTATTGTAAAATAAACCTAGGAGGCTTAATGTGTAATCCAAAGAGGTTGTTCGAGGAGAAGGTATAAATCCTAACTGACCTATTTCAAGTTTATTTATTCTTAAAAATTAAAATATTATTTAACCATGATGAAATAATAACATAAGTATCTTAAATATACTTATATGTTATTATTATTATGTCATGATCCTTGTTAATCTCCTTTTTCATCCTATGGGAAATGAAAACATCACTCGTGTGTATGTGTGGATTACCACCTCCACAAAGTGATGTGTTTCATCTTCTATCACCGCCACTCATGGATGTTTATTATGATGAATTTAATTAATATATATGATATTAATTAAATAATTATCATCATTTTAAGATAATATATCATCTAATTTATTACCTTTTCATTCGTTGAAAATGATAATGTCATTTGTGCATGTGTGTGGATCACAACCTCTACGAAGCGATGTGATTCATTTTTCATCACCATATAAAATGGATGATATATATAAGTTTATTTAATGAGATGATAACATATTTATGATATAATAATAACTCTTTAAATATAAGTTCATTTTTCTTCTTTCCATCATGATCATTGAAAAATGGAAACGTTACTCATGCGTATATATGGCCTACCGTCTTTATTATTGTAACATAGTTCATTTTTTATAACTATCTTTAAAGAACAGGTTTAGAAGTATAATTAATGTATAAAAATAATAATTATGTTATGATTATTATTTTTTATATAGTTTAATGATGACCTATTTTACCATATTCAACTTACTAATGTCTTTTTAGACATATGAACCGAATATCATCAAAACATCTGATGTGAACTTAATTGATTAAGTAGTTTTATATAAAAAGGTAATAAATAGATTAAAAGGAATGATAAAATTTAAAAAATTTCTTAAGAAATAAAATAATTAAAATAATTTTTTTAATCATAAATACAATGAACATATGTAATGATTTGGACTCGAGTTAAGGGTCACTTTAACTTAAAACCCCGTTTAAAAGTTTTTAAAGATTTATTTTCGAAATATTTTTCTTCCATGTCCATGTTATTAAAATTGATTTATTAATTTATTTACATGGACATAAAGGAATTATAAATTCCATTTTATGTCCCATTTTTCTTTAAATTTTTTTTAAAATAAATTTTTTTTCATATTTTATATAGAATGGTTTTATTTTCTTTATAAAAGGAAAAAAGGAATATTGTATTTTAACTTATATGACACCAAAGACTTTTCTCTACACCAAAATTATTATTTTATGTTTTTATTCCTTTAAAATTTTCCATTTTATCTTAAACAAAAAGCCTTATTCCCTTTGTTTTATGTATTCTATTTTTGAAAAAAAAATAATGAATGGGGATTTTGATATATAAAAATGTCTTGAATATAGGTTAAAAATAGTTTTCAAGTGTTTTATTATCAAATGGTGAAATTATAATATATTTTATTAATTATATGGTAATTGATCATTATATATGATGATGGGTGATCCTGATACAGATTATAATATGGGTGATCCCAATATAGCTTATATGACGGTTGAGCCTGATATAACTTATATGATGGGTGTGAGCCTGATATAACTCTCTAATGCATTGGGTAATGTTCTATGCCTTCTAAGTTAAGAAGTAGGGAGTTAACCAGGGAGGTTTCTTCTATATATTTAATTGTCATCCCATTATTTTTGACATGGGTTATGAATATAATTCTCTAAGTTTCCTATAATTTTTTATATTTTCTTGTTATGGGTTTTAAAGGTTTTATTAGAGGAAAAATTTTGTGTTTTTCATGTGGATATGATTTATTACATACTCTCAAATAATTTTGCGATTAAGGTAAAAAATTTATGAGTTTTTATATTTTTCAAAAAAATAGCATGTTTCTTATTTTTATGTCCCTTGATAAGATTTTTGTGTTCATCCCACATTTTTAAATGCTTTTTTACAAGGTTTAAGGATGATTAAGAACAAAGTTTAAGTTAAAAGTTATGAATAATTTTCATGACAAGAAAACATGTTTCATTTTGAAAGTTTTATATTGTGGTAAAGATGGATACTAAGTAGATGTGTCCACTTTTTAATGTACGAGTTTGTTATATAAGAGTTATGACCTAATTATCTAAAATTATAAACCAAAAAGATATTTGGGAATGAAATTTTAACATCCTGAACTAGGTTCCACTGAACTGGTGACACATTCTAGTGTGCTAAATAACCTCAAGTGAACCTCCCCATATTCCAAAGGTTGTCGACTATAAGTGAGGGTCTAATGGAACGTGCGGGGTGGTTGTACCCTCTTTACCAGAGTAAACCAACAGTAGAATCAAGATAAACATAAACATTAAATAATAATAATACAAATCCAGGAATCACATAACCAACACCCATAACCGGTTAAGTACAAAAATTTAACAAAATAAATATACCATGTCATGAGAATCTAATGTGCCAAAGGAAAAATAAAATAAGATACTGATAAAAATCCGTAAGAAATGGTCCCAAGAGAAATTATGGTCCCCTAATCCAATCTCTAACCCAACTCCCTTATTATCCATATAACATATATCCTTTTACCTTATCCTAACATACAACCATGAAGTCTACTCAGGTACCCAATGGAAGCTCAAGCAGGGTGTGAGTAAAACTCAGTTGGCCAACACCAATGGTCTTTACAAAAATATTCAATCTATAATAGTGTATGCATAAGTACAGTAATAAAATACATCAGTAGATAAACTAGGTTTCATTATTTAATAACATTTAAATTAACTATATTTTCTCTTAGTTCCATGTGATTCCCATAAACATCAAGCTTGATTTGGCTCATATTAGTCGTCTGAACCATATATCACAAAGATAAAAGATTGGAATGCAAGGAGCATTATTCCAAGTATCTAACTGGGATTCAAAACTTTATTTATAACCATACCAAACATATATTTTTGGGGGTCACAGGTTGAAAAACTTAGAACATCAGTCCAAGTATCCAATCAAGATTAGAACCATTATGTCTGACCATCCCAGCCATATATTGTTGGGGGTCACAGGTCAGAAAATAAGGAGTATCAGTTCAAGTATACAACTGGGATTTGTAATGTTATGTCCAACAATCCAAACCATATATTTTGGGGAGGACAGGTTAGAAAACAAGGAGCATTAATCCAAGTATCCAATTGGGATTCAAAACATTATTTCTGACCATCCCAACCCTATATTTTGGGGGTCATAAGTCAGAAAATAAGGAGCATCGGTCCAAGTATTCAACTGGTATTCAGAATGTTTTTTCTAACCATCCCATACTTAATATGTAATTCCATTTACATACCCTTGGAGTTAGGGGCATCAGTCTGTCCTCTAAAAACTATGGTGCATCAGGGTTCCTGGAGCATCAGTCTGACCTGACCGAGGTAGAGGATCATCAGTACAACATATCACCAACCATTAGTCGCATTACCAGAGTCGTCATCAGTGAAATTATTTATTAACAATAATAATAAGGGTGATCCTTTTCATTTTATCATAATTCCATGGTTCATTTCATTTAACATGTTATCAATTCCCACAACAATATCATTTCACCATTTTAAGCACATTACAACCATTTTTTCACCCCTTTCAAAACAAGTAACCACATAGAAATTCCTCTTTAACCATTTTCCACATTTACCCATTTACCAACCATTACTCATATAACTTATTTAAGTTAATCCAAACACCCCTTTATTCTATGTTAACATACAAAAAAGAGTTCCATTTGGTTTAATCTAATAAAAACTTCAATTAATCATTTAACAATTCAATTTTTATGTTCTAAGAAGTGGAACATCCCATGGGTAGCCTTAGGCCAAGTATAAATTTCATCAATGGATCCAATGAGGTTTGTGAAAGGTATAACACCTCAATTAGACACCCAATTTATAATTTCTCATCAAGGAATCAAGTTTTCATTACAACGAAACAAATTTGAAACCACATACACATGAAAACATCAATATTATGGGATATAACTTATATACCACATACCTCAAGCTCATAGACATCCACGCACTCAAATTTGACCCTTTATTCAAGCCCAAACCACTATCAATGTCAAAACTAAGAATATAATAGAAAATAAGGTCTTTGAGACTTTATAAGGAGAAGACACAACACACCATAGTTCTTATAGAAAATAGAATGAAAATGAGTGGTATACTCAACTGGAGCTTTGATTCACAACCAACGATGCTTTATATGACTAAGAATTAAAGGATATTAATCATTAGGAAACATGGGAGAAAATTTTTGTAAACATCTCTTTTGGAGGTGGAGATAAGAGTAAAATTGGTAAGTAATATTTAAGACTAAATGGGAAAATAGTAAATTCCACTCTTTAAATGGGGTGTATGATTTGGATGCATAGTTAGAAAAATAATGTGCCAACCATGTAGCACCCTCTATCGAAGAGGGGTCCTGGGTCGTATAGTTTTTGGAGGACCCCACATAGTTTTTAAAATTGTGTGGATCCTCTATATCTGGATATATCTAATTCCACATGTTTTGTATCATCCCCTTGAATTATTTTTCAACCATGCATCATCCCCCTATAGGTGGAATGGTTAAGGTACATGGTTAGTAATAATTGTGAACCAATTGTGTGTCTTGCATAGTATGAACTCTTTTCTTCCTCTTCTATGTCTTGATCCCCTGAGACACCCTCAATACCCATCATACTCTCATGAAGCCTTTTATTAACCATTTTTATAAGGACTCACCCTTAAACATTACATAATCTTGAGTTAAGTAAATAATTCAAATTGAATATATTTTCAGGTTTATAGTTTTAGATAATTAAACAATAACTATTACATAGAAACTCAAATATTACAAAGTATAAACTTCTACTCACTATCCATTTTTTCACAAGATAAAACTCTTTAAAACATTATTTCTTTTTTTTTATTGATAGAAATCTTCATAATATTCATCTTGAATTCTTCCTTTCTCTTAATCATAATTATACCCTATGGAAAAAATTTCAAAAACTTAGGATAAGAACAAAAATATGAGTAAGGGATATAAATAAGTAATGAAACTATTAGTCCATGAATATTTAAACTCATGAAAACATTTTCAAAAAATAATACTTTTCACCCATAAAACATAAGTTATTTAACATACCTCATGAAATAATAAGATTACTGAAAAACTTCTTAGAAATCATAAATCATAAATGTAACTTATGGCATCCATATCATACTTACATTATAGATTTCATAGCTACATAGGGTGTAACCTTCATGGTTACGTTTGGAATACCCATCACATTATATTCCCTAAATCTCTTACAATAAACCTTATCATTTAACTATGTCTCATTACCCAATTCATTGGAGATATATCATGGCCTCACCTGACCTTGTTTTATCATGGAACCACCCATATACATAATCAATTCCCAAGAACCATAACATAATCATAACACATTAACAAGCATAAAATAAAAATAACATTTCCACATTGAAATCACAAGATATCATTTCAAGATATTGACATAATCAATCCCTTCTAAAAACCATTTTCAATACCAAAATACAATAAAAAGGTATATAGAATTTATTTTCCTTTTAAAAACAATAAGTCTTATAGAGGAATCCAAATATCAAATAATGGTCATGGCGGCGGAAAATTCATTGTCACCACGTATGTTAAAAAACATTCCTTTTGTCATTTAGTAAAACGATTCATATAAAAATATTCCTTTTTAAGACATTTTAATGAAATTTAAATTCAATTTTTTTTATACACCATATAAAACAAAGTTGGTGTATAACATCAAAATACGCCTCGATGAAATGATATTGAGACGAAGTCCCTTACCGTGGTCCGACTCATCACGTAAAATATTTATATTCCTAAATAATAAAAATAGGTTAATTCATAATTTCTTGAGAATATTTTTCAATTATATTATTCCTTTTATATCACTTATTACCATGTTATAAGAATTGCATAATTATTTAAGTTCATATCAGATGCTCAGTCGATATTTGGTACTTGATTCAAAAATGAACTTGGATTGATGTCAATAGTCCATGTGGTAATAATTACATAATATCCAGAATAAAATTTAAGACATAATAATAAATTTTATACATAAATTATACTTTTTAAATTAAACCATTCATTTATGTTATGAAAAATGAACAATGTTATAATCATCGAGATGGTAGGTCGTATGTACGCATGAGTAACATTTCTATTCTCATTGATCATTATGAAAATAAGGTAATTATTACTTTATATTTCCAGAATGATAATAATATAATTAATATCATACAAATAATTTAAATATACTTATAAATATCATACAAGTTATGTGATTAATAAAAATGATTCACATCGCTTCGTGGAGGTGATAGTTCACATATACGCATGAACAGAGTTATCATTTTTATGTGCATGGAAAGTAAGAAAATAATTGATATATTATTATATTATAATGATAAATATGTCATTAACATCATATAAAAACATTATTTCCATCATTATGACTAGTCTTGAGATATGGTTATGGAAAATGAATTATATCAGTTTGTGGAGGTGATAGTTCATATGTACGCACGAACAATTAATTCCTTTCCCATTTAACAGAAGTGGAGATGGATTTAGGTTATTATATTAACATAATAACATATCATTATATTTACGATATTGTAGTTATTATTTAATCATGTTTGAATAAGATTTTAAGATGGTGGAAGAAGAAATAAAATAGAAACAATTAAATAAAAACATTACCTTTCCTTCAGATCATTACCATTCTTAACACCTTAACACCTATAATAAGGGTGTTCTTCCTAATATAATGCCTAAATAATTTGGTTAGGGATTCTATTAAGATGTTTGGGAAGATATTTTTCAAAAAAAAGTTTTGGAAGTTTAAATAATAGAGAGTAATGGGTTCTAATTTATAGGAGAGTAGAGGGGCACCCTTGGAATCATTAAAAGCATTAAATTAATATAAATTCAATTTCGATTCCAAATGGTCCCAACCTAATTTATTTCAAATATAATATGATTTTGGGTCCAATAACCATAATAAAATTAAAATTATACATGTTTTTAATATTATTTAATCCTTACCTTTTTTTAAACCCTTATTTTACCCTTTTTAATCTTACTGTGATATCATGTTATTTACACTTTGTGGGTTAATGTAATTACCATAACATCTCAAAAGATTAAAAAAAGTGCCATTTATGAAATATTAGGACTTATAATAACCATTTTTCTGAATCTTATAGTTTTTAGAAATTTTATAACATTTAATAAACTATTTCATATTTTAAAATACCGATAGTGTCAATTCTAACACTATTCATTAGTTGACTTTTAAAAAATATCCTAATAGCAAGATAATTTTGAAACAACTCCTTTAAATCATAACCAAAATGTAAAATATATCCATAAATTTTTTTATGGCATAAATTATTTCAAATAATATTTATTTTAAAAATTTTAATATCATTTATTTGATTCTTTCATTAATTAAGAAATTACTACATCATCTTTGTGTCATAATTAAATTTAATTATTTAATTTCTAAAATTATAAATATATTACCATGATGTAGGTAATATTTGTATATTTTCAATGAGTACTTATAGTCTAAGATATCCCATATATAACTCCGTATTAAAATACTTTACTTTTTCAAAACAAAAGTGTAACAAAAATGACTCTTCATTGAATATAATATTATAAATAAATTAGTCATCCAAGTGGCTCCAAGTGGTCCTAAAATATACCCAAGGATTACCATGGTCTGAATAAACTCATAAAATTAAATTAGGATAATTTTTAGGGTAGTTTTATATTATTATAATATTATTTTTACCTTTAATTACCTGATTTACCTTCAATCGTGGTAATAAAAATTACTACTAAAGTTACTATTCACAATGTCTAAAAATAAAAGGGAACTATTTACATAATTTGGACCTTCTGATTTCAAATATTGAATCTATTTTTCCAAATTCAAAAAAAATAAGTTGCAGTAATTAATTTAAAATTAATCCTCATTGTCAAAATGAGAAAATAGGTTTTTTAAAAGTAAAATTCATCAAAATATTGACATGCGTTTATATCTAATTTCAATGTGAAATTACTTACAATGACCAATATTTTATTAAATGATAAAAACTTAATCTAATTATACTTTAAAAAAATAAAAATATAATCTAACAATATAAATAAATTAGACGAAAAGGTAGTTTTGAATTAAATTGCATTATTTTTCACTATTCAGTAAAATATGAGTTTTATCTAAAAAAACTAAAAATTCAACCAAAGTAAATTTTTATGTCTTGATTCCAAATAAGAAGTTTTATTATCAAATAGAAGATATAAAAGTTACAAAAACTATATTTAAAAAAGGTTTCTCCATCAAAAGGTGGTAAATCTACCTATTCAAAATATTAGAGTATTTTATGCTTAAAATTGGATTTATTCTCAATTTAAGCCTATAAAATTTATTGGATGAAAGTAAAGATATTGAATAAACATGTGTAAACATAATATATTTAGTTATATTCATTTCCTCTAATAGAAAAGCTAGGTGATAACTACCATTTAAAATAATAATATTAATAATATATTATTTTTCAGTATAACTCAGTCTTGTGCACAAAGTAGGATTTTGGAAAAACCCATTGTTGTGTGTCGGGTACGCTATCGGACATAGAATCCCCTTTAAAGTAAAATTAATATCTAATTCATAAATATTAATATTTATGAAAAGTATTATTCTATAATTACCTGGGATGTTACATCCTTCCCCCTTTTGAAAATTTCATCCTTGTAATTTTATTCACTTATCAAATAAGTGGGGTATTTCGCCATCATAGAATTTTTAGATTCCCATGTTGCCTCTTCAATCATATGGTTTTTCCATAAAACCATAACCTAAAGAATCACCTTATTCTGCAACACTTTCTCTCTACATTCAAGAATATGGACTGGCTATTCCTCATAAGAAAGATTCTCTTCTAACTGAACTACTTCTGGACTCAAAAAATTAGATGGATCTAGCATATACTTTCTTAACATTGAAACATGAAAAAAATTGTGCACCTGGGATAAACTCAAAGGTAAATCCACTTGGTATGGAACTGATTCAACTTTCTCTAGGATTTTATAGGGTCTAATGAATCGTGGACTCAACTTCCCTTTATTACCAAATCATGTCACACTTTTCCATGGAGAAACTTTGAGAAAGACATGATCACCTACCTCAAAATAAATATCCTTCCTCTAGTTATTCGCCTAACTTTTCTTCCTACTCTGATCTGTCCTCATGTGTTTCTGAATCAACTAAAGTTTTTTTCCATCTCTTATACCAATTATGGTCCCATCAACTTCATTTCACCTACTTCATCCCAAAAATATAGAGTTCGACACTAATTTTTATATAATGCATCAAATGGTGCCATCTATATATTGGAATGAAAACTGTTATTATAAGAAAACTCAACCAAAGAAAGATGTTGATCCCAACTTCCCTGGTAATCCATTGAATAAGCACAAAGAATATTTTCCAAGTTTCATATTTTTTGTTCTGTCTTCCCATCTGATTGTGGCTGAAAAGTTGTACTGAAATTTAATTCAGTACCCAAATGTAACACCCCAAGCTTTTATGGTATACTTCTCTTTGAATAATACAATAGCTTGTCTTGTACGCAACTTCGAGTTCAAACACACCACAACCAATCAAACTAGCTATTATGAATATTAATACCCACTTTTTGAAATTTTATAAATTTTATTTTTCAAAATGTACTACATTTTTTGATTCAGAATATCAAAATTAGCTTAGGGTAAATTTTTTGGTATTTTTCTGAAAACTTTAAATTTTTGATAAATAGTGAAAAACACTACGTTATTGTTTAAAATCCACTTTTTATTTAAATAATTATTTATTTAATTTTATTTTATTTTAAGTAAAAATATATACATAATACCAATATTAGTTCAATGTAATTCATTGAAGTCATGTTTATAATAAAATTAGATGTATAAAATTTTATTGAACTTTTTACCATCTTTTACCCACCTTCTAGGAGCAATTGTAAATTTACATAAAACATAATTTTACCACTTATGTGAGTTGAATTTAAAAAATATAAGAGACACAGTTGATATAAATAATTAAAATGTGGTACAATAAGATAAAAATAATTTTTTTTGAATAGTAACTTTTGACTTATTTACCACGGTTTAAAGTAAATAGGGTAATTAAAGGTAAAAATAATATTATTATTACCCTAACACATGTCCTAATTCTATTTTATAAATTTATTTAGACCAAAAACATCCTTAGGAATAAAATATGGTCATTTAGGTCCACTTGGATTATATTAGGACATTTATTATTATTTTATTTAAGGAAGAGTTAAAAGTGTTAAATTCAAAGTTTAATAACTAAACCATTTTTAATATAGGTTTATACATAAGATAAATTAGACTATAAATATTCATTATAAAGATAAAAATATTTAATACATAATTGTATTTTATTTATAATTTTTAGACATTAAATAATTAAATTTATTTTTGACACGATGATGCTACAGTAATTACCTTATTAATGAAATATTGAAATAATGGATTTTATAAATATAAAAATAAATGTAATTTGATACTTTTGATGAATTATACTAATTTTATATGTTAATATGGCATTTTAGGATTGATTAAATGAATTTTTTTCGAATTAATCATGCTGTTATTATTTTAACAAAAACATATACCAAATAGTGTCAAAATTGACATAAAAGAGTTTTTAAAACAAATACTATATTATTAATTGATATAATATTAATAAAAATATAAGTTTCGGCCAAAGTACTTAGATAAGGTTATATATATCAATAATGAACCACTTGGGGTTCTCTTGGCTGTTTATAGTAAGTTTATTAACCATATAATATAAAAATACAAAGAGACGTGGTAAATGTAAAACTATTTAACTAAGAGTTAAATCTAAAAGATAAGATTAATATGGTGACCTAAACCTGTAAAAAACTTATTGGTTGAGATATTTTAGACCCATCCCCACATTATCCTCAAAATAAATCATTTTTAAGCTATTATAAACAGAAAAAAAAATATTATAAAATAATATTTCAATCTTTTCCTAAAGTGACCCTCACCTCTCTTATAAAAGGGTACCTCCCCTGCTCTTAATTTCACACCTCCAAAGCAATTTGTCTCAGAAAAAACCTACCCAAATATCCTCCCAACTTCCCTAACTTAAACCTAGAGTCCTTACTTTGATTATAAAGCCAAACTAAGGAGCCCTTTTGATCAACTCAAAAGGAAACACCCGAAGAAGAGGTAATAATTTCACCACCCTCTTTCAAGTTATTTTCTTCTTCCACTTCCTCTTTATTTGTTGTTTCCATACCAAAATAATAAATCCAGTACCTTCTACATACTTTGGTGTTATTATGAATATGGTACAACCATATTCGTTATTCTATTCATCCAATAAATGACCAAGTCACCATACGTGTGTGCGTACGGCTTACCGTCTCCACGTCGTGGTGTAGTTTGTTATTCAAACACTTAATTATTTGGATGAGTATAATAATGAGTATAAATGATGTAAATAATAAATATAAAAATGTTAATTATTCTATATTTATGATATACCATCCAATTATATATTATTTCACCATCAAAATAATGACATTGTCACTCATGCGTACGTACGGCTTACCGTCTCCACGACGCGATGAGATGTCATTCCCCATCATAACCATTCAAGATTAGTTTTAATTTGATTATTAAAAATAATGTTTAAATACTTTATATAATTCTGGATATGAATAAGATACATCCTATCCATAACAAATATGACTTACATAACAAATCATATAAAGAAAAATGAATCAGTTGACACCCAAAACGATGATACTACTTAAATATCATTAAAAAAGAAGTATTAGAAGATCATATATGATATCATATTAATGTATATGGTTCTTGTATAATTTAATAACAATTATTTCACCATTATAAAGTATGTTAACCTACCCTCGACCAAGGAAAATTACAAGGTAATGGTTAATTCTACAATCTCTTCATTATCTGAGGTTGTTTATACGTAATTATCTATTGGGACCTCTTTATCATCCACATCCATGTTTCTTAAAATGTATTTCAAAAAAAATTACTATTTCATAGAATATGGGTTAATGTAATTTATACCCTTTTTTGACTTTTTATAAGATGTTTATAAATGAATATTTCTGTCGTTTTCCAAACAAGGTACTTTACGACCTTTTCGACAAAATTAAGGAAAGAATGTTGTTTTTAACTTATACGGTGGGTTCAACTATTTTTCGCTATTATAACACCTTCTAAGATTCCATTAAAATCTTATAATAATATTTACAAAATAAATGTTTTTTTTAAATGGTTTAAAAATTGAAAGAGTTATTTCTTTCAAATAGTTTTCATTTCATCTATTTCAACATCCTTTGATGGATTTTAAACTTGTTCGAAGTTGATTTATTATGATACAAATATTCCATATTTTATTGAAGTATTTGTGATATGTTTGATTGTGGATGTGTTATGTTATACCATTCATGGTTTATGGATAAAGTATTGATGTTTCATATGCTAGTTTTAATATGAATGTTTATGTTATGTTTAAACCTTTTCATATGAGGAATGCAATGGACTTAGTAAGGGATAGGTGGAGCCTGCTATAGCTCCTTAATGAATATGTAGGTCTCATGAGACAAAATAGAGTCTTGGCATAAGGGATTGACAAAATCTTATTTGTAGTCTTGTCATAAGGCCTTGACTATGTGGTTATGAAGTCCGGAATTATGCATTCCATCATTATGAAATTGGCTATTGATATTGCATGTGATTATTCGACTAGTAGAATATCCATGTGAATAAGTAAATGGAATTATTTGATCTATCATTTCCATATTATGCAGAATTTTATGTTTAAAAGTCTTATGTTTTAGTCTTATACATTGCCTTATAATGTTTGTGCTTATTTATGAAAGTTTACGCTATATTTTTATCCTTATTGAGCATCTGATCTCACCCCTTTCTATTTTTTATTTTTTCCAGGATGTGAAGAAGTATATTATGAATGGCCTTAAAGGATAGTATATAGGATATGAATGTGGTAAATAGATACAATGTTTTTGTTGTTTTTCATTTTATAATGTAATGTAAAACTTATGAATGTATCTAGTACTTTAAAAGCTACTAAATTGATCGGTCTTTCAGGACATTATTTCCTTGTATCATGCCAATGTTATGTAATAATGCACTGACTCTGGGTAACTAGGGTCGGGGTGTTACAGTTGGTATTATAGGAAGTTTAGTACAAACCATGGAAGCTAGATTTAGAAAAACTCAGATTAGAGAACACTACCCTAAGATAGAATTTGAGGATTAGTATAGAAGAACTTCCTATAATTTTGGTGATGTATAGATTTTGTGAGTTTTCCAAGAAATACATCTCTATCTGGATACGAGCAGGTAGATTCAGATCTGGCACAGATGTACCTAGGTTTAAAACCCAAAAACACCGCTTTGAGCTAGACTTGAACGGGAACTTGTGCACGACAACGGGCCTTGTTGCACTCTTGGTTATGACACTCTCAGGGGATATGCTTAGGATAATTCACATTTTCTTTAAAAACAATTATGAAGTATTTATGAGTATATAACTCCTCAAAGAAAACATTTTTTTGATTATGGATTATATCCATAAACTGTTCAATTTATGTTAAGTGTTTTACAAGTTTGGAATTATTTATTGTGATTCATAAATTAATCTAGTGTATGTCATTGTTTGGAAATGGTGCCTAGTGGAAGGAATGGAAACTATATCAACACATGTAATCCATGTAGGGATTTCCCTCCTAATCAAGATAATTATAGTGGAGCTGGTGATGCAACTAGTGCTGATTAGTTTATCACCATACTGGGACAACTCACTCAGGTTATGAATAATAACCTTACCCGTATGGAGCACCCTGATCCACAATGTGGAGGATCAATGTTAGACCACTTCATAAGCCAAAAACCACCAATATTCAATGGGACTAAAAATCCATTTTTATCTGAGAAATGGATAAGTTCCTTAGAGAAAATATTTCATGATTTGGGGAGTAGCGATAGGGAAAAAGTTGTCATGGCAGTTTATCGCCTCACAGGAGATGAAGATCAATGGTGGTCATTAATCCAAAACAAAAAGTAAGATGAATAAGTATCAAATATGGAATGGACGGATTTTAAAGAACTTTTCTTATAAAAATACTTTCCTCATGACCATCAATCAGATATGGAAAGTCAATTTCTGAGTCTGAGGCAAAAGGAGGATGAGAATGTCACAAAGTATGAGGCTAACTTTACTAGGTTATCAAGGCATACAGCATATTATATACATAACCCAAGGAGTAATATTGATCGATTATTTGATGGGTTAAAACCATTTCTTCGTCGAGCATTATTCTCACAATCCTTCTTGTCATATGAAGATATTGTCTCATGTGGTATCAAGACAGAAAAGGAATTCTCTAATTCTTACAATTTTAAAGCAAATCAAGAGAAGAAGAGATCTGCTGAACACTCTAGAAATGGAAATAAGGGCAAGAAGGGAAAATTTTAATATCCATCCTGCAGTAAATATGGGAAGAAACACCTTAGTACTTTCCTGAAGGGAATGAGAGTCTGTTACAAGTGTGGTAAAAAAGGCCACCAAGATTGTTATTGCAAGGGGAAGAATGAGGTTGTTAATGTTGAATGCTACAATTGTAAAGAAATGGGGAATTATACAAATGAATTTCCTAAGCCTCAGGGAAACTTACCTCAGAAAAGGTCAAGGGATCAAGGCCAAGCTTATATGATCACTATTGTTGAGGTTAAAGCTCCGAAGGATGTGGGGGCAAGTAATTTAATGGTTTCCTCAAGTTTAGCCAATGCTTTATTTGATTCTGGATCATCGCATTGTTTCATATCTTCCCAGTTTTCTAATAAAATTAGATATTTCCAATTTGATTTAACAAGTGAGTTGTCAGTCAAAACTCCTAAGGGAAGTATCATTGCAATAAAGTTTTGTGAATCAGTTCCCATTAGGGCATATAAATGTTCTTTATTTGTAGATCTCATCATCATACCCATGATTTAATTTGATATAATCCTTAGTATAGATTGTCTTTCATACCATGATGAAAAAATTTATTTTAAGAATAAGGAGGTTACAATTATCGATGATGATAAGGAGTACCTTATCTTTAGAGCAGAAACATCACCACCTGATTCTTATCTAGATCCACCCCTAATAGCTCAACTAAATTAAATTATTGGGGAGTAAGAGAATGAAATAAATATGGGTGAGGAAAAGAATGTTCAAATATAGGATGTACCTATTGTGAAAGAATATGTTGATGTGTTTCCATAGGATTTACCTGGACATCCTCTATAATGAGAAATAGAGTTTTATATTGATTTAATTCCTGGTTCAAGGCCCATATCGAAGACCCCTTACAGAATGGTCATTGTGGAATTAGTGGAACTAAAGAAACAACTATAGAAATTGAGTAATAAGGTATTTATTTTCCCTAGTGTTTCTCCATGGTGAGCCCCAGTTCTTTTTGTTAAGAATAAATATGGATCTATGAGGTTGTGCATTGACTACAGGGAGATCAATGCTATAACAACAAAGAACAAGTATCCCCTAGCTTGCATTGATGATCTATTCAACCAACTTCATGGAGATAAATATTTTTAAAAGAATGGCCTATGATCTAGATATCATCAGTTGTGTGTAAAGAAGGAAGAAATTTCAAAAACAGCATTTCGAACCAGGTACAGGAATTATCGGTTTACAGTAATGCATTTTGGGATGACTAATGCACCCTCTATTTTCAGGGATCTAATGAACAGAGTTTTCAAGGAATATCTTGATGACTTTTTAGTGGTATTTATTGATGATATCTTGGTATAATCCAAAATATATGAAGATCGTGAAAATCACTTGAGCATTATCCTAAGGACTCTTAGAAGAAATAAATTATATGGGAAGTTTAGCAAGTGTGAATTCTGGCTTCAGGAGATTTCTTTTCTTGGCCATATTATCTCTAAGGATGGAATATCTGGTGATCCTTCTAAGACAAAGGCAATCCAAGAATGGCCAACATCGACAAGTATAAATAATTTATGTAGTTTTATTGGTTTAGTTGGTTATTATAGATATTTCTTCCATAATTTTTCCCGATTGGCTAACCATTAACCAAGCTCACATGTAAAGGGGTTAAATTTGTTTGGACAAAAGAGTGTGAAGAATGTTTTGAAGAACTAAAGAGGAGATTATTCAATGCTCTTATCTTGACTCTACCATCGGGGAATGATGGGTTTATTATTTATAGTGATGCTTCAAAGAAAGGACTTGGTTGTGTCTTTATGGATAATGATAGGGTTATTTCCTATGCATCATGATAGCTAAAAATTCATTAGAAAAACTATCCCACTTATGATCTTGAGTTAGCAGCTGTAATATTTTCTCTGAAAATATGGAGACACTATATCTATGGTAAAAAATGAGATATTTATATTGATCACAAGAGTTTGAAGTATATTTTCTCACAAAAAGAACTCAACATGAGGCAAAGACGATGGCTTGAACTACTCAAGGATTATTATTTCACTATACACTACCACCCGAGGAAGGCAAATAAGGTGGAAGATGCTTTGAGAAGAAATGATCATGGAGTTTTGAACAAGATGGTGGTTGAAAGAAATCCAATTTTCATGGATCTAGTAAAAATGGATATGGGAATAACCATGGAAGGTGAAACATCAATACTTTTTCAAATTGTTTCCAAACCATCTTTATTAGAAAAAATAAAGAGTTCTCAGACCGATGATGAGGAGTTTCAAAAGAAGATTAAAGTTGTGAATGATGGGAGATTGAGTGACTTCGTATATGAAGATGGAATTTTGAAATTTGGGAAGATACTTTGTGTTCCCAATATACCTGGTCTAAAAATGGAATTTTTGGATGATGCTCATAGCTCTAATTTTTCTATACACCCTGGGAGCACCAAGATGTATAGAGATTTGAAGGAACATTTTTTGTGGGATAACATGAAGAGGGAGATTGCTGATTTTATGTCAAGATGTATGGTTTTTCAACAAATGAAAGCTAGAAGGCAACAGCCTGGAGGAGTTATTCAAGCTCTTCCCATACCTGAGTGGAAATGGGATGATATTACTATGGACTTTGTTATGGGGCTACCAAAGACTCCTAGAAGGAATGATGAAATATGGGTCATTGTTGATCGTCTTACCAAATCAACACATTTTCTTGCTATAAGAGAAGATTTACCACTTGAATGTTTAGAAAGACTATATATTAATGAAGTTTTAAGACTTCACGGAGTACCCTTATAGATTGTTTCTGATAATGATACCCATTTTACATCAAGATTCTGGAAAAAAAATTAGACGGCCTTGGATACTGAACTTCGTTTGAGCATTACCTACCACCCTCAAACTGATCTAAAATCAAAATGGAATATTCAAACCTTAAAAGACATGTTTAGAACTTTATCACTTGACTTTCAAGGTATGTGGGATCAATATTTACCTCTGGTATAATTTTACAATAACAATGGCATTCATTCGTGTATTTAGATGGTGCCATATGAAGCATTATATAGAAAGAGATGTTGCACACCAACTTGTTGGGATGATGTTGGTGAAAGAAAACTCGTAGGCCCAGAACTCATTGAAGAGACAATGGAAAAGGTGAAGATTATCCAAACCCACATTAAAGCATCTCAAAGTCGGAAAAAGAGCTATGTTGATAACCGAAGTAAGGATTCATAATTTCAAGTAGGAGATCATGTTTTCTTGAAGGTATGACCATGGAACGGAGTTATACGATTTGTTAAGAAGGGTAAATTAAGTCCCAGGTACATCAAACCTTTCTAAATTCTAGAACGAATTGGATTTGTAGCTTACCATTTTTCTATGCTGACATGTCTCTCCAAAGTTCATGATGTGTTCCAGATATCACTATTGAGAAAATACATGCCTAGCCCAATGCATGTACTCACCTATGAATAAATAGAACCGAAACCTGATCTATCTTATTGTGAAGATCCTGTTAAGATTCTGGATACCAGAGAACAAATGTTGAGAAACTGGACAACTCGTCTAGTAAAAGTTCTATGGAGAAACCATAAGATGGAAGAGGTGACGTGAGAACCAGAGGAACTTATGATGAAGAACCACCCGACTCTTTTTATGCAGTGATATTCTAGAAATTTCATTAATGAAATTATTTTAAGGAGGGAAACGCCCCAATATTCCACAGTACGCTTCTGTTTGAATAATACAATAGCTTGTGTTGTATGAAACTTCAAGTTCAAACACACTACAACCAATCAAACTAGACTTTATGAATAGTAATACCCACTTTTTGAAATTTTATAAATTTTATTTTTCAAAATGAACTTCATTTTGGATTCAGAATATCGAAATTAGCTTAGGGTGAATTCTTGGTATTTTTCTGAAAACTTTCAATTTTTGATGAATAGTGAAAAACATTGTGTTATTGTTTAAAACCCACTTTTTATTTAAATAATTATTTATTTTATATAAATTTATTTTAAGTCAAAATAGATACATAATACCCATATTAGTTCAATTTAATTCATTGGAGTTGTTTTTATAATAAAATTAGATGTATAAAATTTTATTAAACTTTTTACTGTCTTTTACCCACCTTCTAGGAGAAATTGCAAATTTGCATAAAAATTAATTTTACTTCTTCTATGAGTTGAATTTTTAAAATCCGAGAGAAACGGTTGATATCAGTAAGTAAAATCTGGTTCAATAAGATAAAAATAATTTTTTTTGAATAGTAACTTTTGACTTTTATTTACAACGGTTAAAAGTAAATAGGGTAATTAAATGTAAAAATGATATTATTATTACCCTAACACATGTCCTAATTCTATTGGATAAGTTTATTTCGACCACAAACAACCTTTGGAATAAAATATGATCCTTTAGGTCCACTTGGATTATATTAGGACATTTATTATTATTTTATTTAAAGAAGAGTTAAAAAATTTAAATTCAAATTTTAATAAGTAAAATATTTTTAATATAGGGTTATATATAAGATAAATTAGACTATAAATATTAATTAGAAAGATAAAAATATTTACTACATGATGGTATTTTATTTATAATTTTTATACATTAAATAATTGAATTTATTTATGACACAATGATGATGCATTAATTACCTTATTAATGAAAGATTGAAATAATTGATATTATAAATATCCAAATAAATTTAATTTGAGACTTTTGATGAATTCCACTAATTTTATATGTTAATATGAAATGTTATTATTGATTTGATGAATTTTTTTCGAAGTAATAATGCTGTTATTATTTTAACAAAAACAAATGCCAAATAGTATCAAAATTGACATAAAATAGTTTTTTAAAAAATACTATATTATTAATTAATATAATATTCCTAAAAATATAAGTTTTGTCCAAAGGACTTAGATAAGGTTATATATATCAATAATTAACCACTTGGGGTTCTCTTGGAAATTTATATTAAGTTTATTAACCATATAATATAAAAATACAAAGAGACATGGTAAATGTCAAACTATTTAACTGAGAGTTAAATCTAAAAGATAAGATTAATATGGTGACATAACCTATCTAAAACCTGTTGGCTGAGAGTTTTTCGACCCATACCCACCTTATCCTCTAAATAAATCATTTTTTAACTATTATAAACCGAAAATTATTTTATTATAAAATAATATTTTAATCTTTTCTTAAAGTGACCCTCACCTCTCTTATAAAAGGGTATTTCACCTTCTCTTAATTTCACACCACCAAAGCCATTTATCTCAGCCAAACCCTACCCAAATATCCTCCCAACTTCCCTCATTTAAACCTAGAGTCCTTAGTTTGATTATAAATCCAACATAAGGAGCCCTTTTGATCCCCATCAAAAGAATGATATTATTGCTCGTGCGTACGTATGGCTTACCGTCTCCACGACGCGATGAGATGTCATTCCTCATCATAACCATTCAAGACTAATTTTCATTTGATGATTAAAAAAAATTAAAGACTTTATATCATTTTGTATATGAATAAGATACATCCTATCCATAACAAACATGACTTACGTAAGAAAACATTTAAAGGAAAACAAATCAGTCAACACCCAAAATGATGATACTACTGAAACATCATTAACAAAGCAATATTAGAAGATCATATATGATATCATATTAATGTATATGGTTCTTTTATAATTTAATAACAATGATTTTACCATTATAAATGAGGTTAACCTACCCTCGACCAAGGAAAATTACAAGGTAAATGTTAATTCTACAATCTCTTCATTATCTGAGGTTGTTTATACGTAATTATCTACTGGGACCTCTTTATCATCAACATCCATGTTTCTTTAAATGTATTTCAAAAAAAATTACTATTTCCTAGACTATGTGTTAAAGTAATGTATACCCTTGTTTGACTTTTTATAAGATGTTTATAAAGGAATCTTTCTATCATTTTCCAAACAAGGTACTTTACGACGTTTTTGACAAAATTAAGGAAAGAATGTTTTTTTAACTTATACAGCGGGTGCGGCTATTTTCTGCCATTATAACACCTTCGAAGCTTCCCTTACAAGCTTATAATAATATTTCCAAAATAAATGTTTTTTTAAATGGTTTCAAAATAGAAAGAGGTGTTTCTTTTAAATATTTTTCATTTCATCTATGTCAACATCTTTTGATAGATTTTAAACATGTTCGAAGTTGATTTATTATGATACAAATCTTCCATATTGTATTGAAGTTTTTGTGATATGTTTGACTGTGGATGTGTTATTTTATACCATTATTGGTTTATGGATAAATTATTGACATTTCCTATGTTATTTTTAATATGAATGTTTATGTTATGTTTAAACCTTTTCATATGAGGAATGTATTGGACTTAGTAAGTGACGGGTGGAGCCCGCTATAGCTCCTCGATGCATTGGTAGGTCTCATGAGACAAAATAGTGTCTTCAAACAAGGCCTTGATAAAATATTATTTTTATTCTTGGCACAAGGCCTTGACTATGTGGTTATAAAGTCTGGCATTATGCATTCCATCATTATGAAATTGGTTATTGATATTGTATGTGATTATTCAACTAGTAGAATATCCATGTGAATAATTAAATGGAATTATTTAATCTATCATTTCCATATTATGATAAATTTTATTTTTAAAAGGCTTATTTTTTAGTCTTATACATTTCCTTATAATTTTTATGCTTATTTATGAAAGTTTACACTATATTGTTATCCTTACTGAGCATCTGAGCTCACCCCTTTCTATGTTTTATTTTTCCTAGTATGTGAAGAAGTATATTATGACTGACCTGTAGGGATAGTCTATGGGATATGAATGTGGTAAATAGAGACAATGTTGTTGTTGTTTTTCATTTTATAATGTAGTGTAAAAATTATGAATGTATCTAGTACTTCCAAGGCTATAAAATTGATCGGTATTTCAGGACATTATTTCCTTGTATCATGAAAATGTTATGTAATAATACACCGACTCTGGGTAACTGGGGTCAGGACGTTACACCAACAACTTCTGAAGTCCATTACAAAAGTTATAAGTGAACTTAGGATCACGATTAGATACAATAGAGAGATTAACTCTATGTAACCTAACTATCTCTCTAAGATACAACTGAAAAAATTTATCTAGAGATAAAGTATATTGAATAGGAATAAAATGAATAGATTTAGTCAATCTATCAATAATAACCCAAATCAAATTGTTTCCTTAAGAAGTATTTGGTAATCCCACTATGAAATCCATGGATATATTTTCCTATTTCCACTCTGGTACTGGAAAAGGCTGAAGCGTCTCATTTGTAATCTATCATTCTTCTTTAACCTACTAACAATTCAAAAACTTCATAGTAAAATCAGAAATATCTCTTTTCATTCCATCCCACAAGTAATACTCCTAAAGGTCTATATACATCTTAGTACTCCTAGGATGAACTGAAAATGAAGAACTATGAGCCTCACATGACTAATATTTCTTCAATTTTGAATTAGAAGGCACACATAATCTATTCCCAAATCTTTAAAAAAATATTTATCAATGTTAAATTCATGAAACTTACCCTTTGGAACTAATTTTACCTTTTTCTGCAATTCATTGTCTTCCTTTTGTGCTTGCTTAATTCTGTCTGATAGATATTATTGCACTGAAACCCGAAAAAAAAAAGATTAATTGCCTTAACCAACAACTTCCAAGCCAAATTTTGTCAAATCATTAACCAAAATATCATGTTCCAAATATAACATAGTTAATGTAGCATTAATTTTTTAACTCAAATCACCATCCACCTTATTGTATTTTCGAGGATGGTAATAAATCATGCAATTATAATCATTTATTAGCTCAAACAAAATTTTATGTCTCATTTTCAATTATTTATGAGTGAATATATACTTCAAACCTTTTTGGTTAGTTTGTATTTCACATTTTACTTCATACAGATGATGCCTCAAAATTTTTAAAGAAAAAACAACAAAAATTAATTCCAAATCATGTGTAGGGTAGTTTAACACATGAGGTTTCAACTGACATTTAGCATAAGTAATTACCTGATCATTCTGCATTAAGACACAACAAATTCCTTTCAAAGAAGTATCATTATAGATAAAAATTACACAATTTCTAGAAGGAAAGTCCAGAACTAGAGCATTCACCAATCTTCTTTTAAATTTTTGAAAACAAGAATCACATTATTTTGTATAGATAAACTTAACACTTTTTCTAGTTAACTTAGTCAGTGGGATAGATAACCATGAAAAATTTTCAACAAAAATATGGCAATATCCTTCTAAACTTAAAAAACTATGAATCTCAGTTAGATTTGTGGGTCTTGGACATTCTTCAATAACTTTTTTGTTAGTAAGATCAACAGTTATTCCATATTTAGAAACAATATGACTAAGGAAAGAAATTTGTTGCAACCAAAATTCTTCTTGATGAATTTCCCATACAAATTATTTTCTTTTAAGGTTTGAAAGATAATCCTTAGATGAATTTAATTTTACTCTTTTCTTTTAGAATATACCAAAAATTTATCTAAGAACTCATGGAATATTCTATTCATAAGATCCGTGAATACAACAGGTACATTAGTTAATCCAAATGACATAACTACAAATTCATAATGGACATATCTAGTGTGAAATGAAGTCTTCAGAATATCTACTTCCTTTACTTTAGACTAATGGTACCTTGACCTCAAGTCAACCTTCAAAAAATATTATTCTCCCTGGATCTGATCAAAAAAATCATCGATATAAGTCAATGGATACTTTTTCTTAATAGTGATATTATTCAAGGATATATAATCAATGAAAATTATCATTGAACCATCTTTATTTTTAACAAACAAGACAGGTTCACCCCATGGTGATTTACTAGGTCGAATAGAACCTTTATCTAACAGCTCCTGCAATTGATTTTTCAAATCTAAATGTTCAATTTGATCCATTAGATAAGGAGGTTTTGAAATTGGATTAGAATCAGGAACTAATTCAACAGTAAATTCAACTTCCTAATCAGGTATAATACTAAGAAAATAATTAGGAAAAACATCAAGATACTCATTTACCATTGGAACATCATTAATTTGAACAGTTCCATTGTATTCAACAATATGCGCAAGGTAACATTCATTTCCATATTTTAATAGTTTCTCAGATTCCTGATATGTTATCAATGTTAAGGGTTTATTATTTTACACAAACTGAAATTATTTCTGAAAATCAACCTCTTTATCTCTACAATCAAACTTAGCATGGTAAATATAAAGCCAATCCATAACCAGAATAACATCAAACTCTACTATAGGAAAAAAAAGGTTTGCAGGTAAATTCATTCCACAGATAAGGACATGGAGATTATTATCAATTACTTTTGCCTCAACATTTTTGTATCATCCCTGACTCGAACTACCACCCGAACAGTGCTAATGGGTCGGGTGCCACTAGCCTTAGGTGCAACTCCCTAAATGAAAATGTCTACTGGCTAGTAGTGAGGGTGTGAACAGGTATAGTGGGGTGGATATACCCTTTGGGAATAGATAATATACTGGTCTAAGCATAATAAGATAACATGAAATGGAAATAATGACTCAATAGACTAGAATCAGACCCGCAGAGCAGAAGAACATCCAAAATCAATAAGCAATGGAAGAAATATAGAAACAACTGTATAATCAGAAAGTAAACAGAACAGCATGCCATAAAATCACTTATAGCCACTCAAACAAAGCAATAAAGCATGAATTATATTTCAGGTTGTACAATAAAATATCCATGGTTTTTCCCATGGAAGACCACAGTAGATACATATATAAGAATGTTGAAACTGAAAAGGAAACTAAACAAAAGTTAAAATCTAGCTAGGCACAGCCTCAAGGTCCATGCATATCTCTATGCCAAATAGTACTATGATCCAGCTCCTAAGGCTGATTATTTACCTGTACGCAAATCCATAAAATCTACATGCATCACAAAGGACCTTTCTAGGGTGTGAGAAAAATATCAGTAGGATACCACCCAATTATGTGTACCTAGTATAAGTTTTTAAGTGAATATGCATCTCTAAGTAAAGTAAATAGTATGATGAAATAAATAAACACAACCTCCACTGGTGCTTAGCATCCACCAGGGAGTGTCACCTTCTTCGGCCAATGTTAGAATCTCATAACAAAGAGAGTCCTCATCCCATGGCCTAAGGTACCCCTGTAGTCACAAAGTCCTAGTGAACCCTCAGGTTATACCTCAATCATATAGCCCGGAACTGCGTGCCTCTTGACACCTTATGTCTCAAGGTATTGACATCCCGAAGGCATTCCCGAACAATAGTATCCTGGCCTCATGGATCCTTGCTCGAAAGCTCGCTTCAGCCCATGGCACAAAGACTAAAGGAACAGTGATGTCTATCCTCAAATAAATATATAGGTTCATGGCCTCAAGCATAGAGAGCCTCATCCCCCAACCTGATAGACTCATCGTTATCAACCTAAGGCTCCCCACCTTCCATGTGGATTTCTATGGAAAGAACCCCAAAATTATAAATAACTAAACCATGACTATTGGGTACCTCTACCCACATGAGTGGTCAAAACCACCTCATCAGGGATTCAACCAATGTTCACGTGACTCAATCAGTGCTTTGGCCATCACGGGTGAGCGGAAATCACCAAATAAGAACCTAAGCCACACAATCTCTAGCACCTCGTTCCCTTGTAACCATGTCACTCAAATCTAATGTCCATTCCATCTATGTATCTCGGGATATGCCCAACCTAATAGTCACACTACCACAAAATGATGTCCATGATGCCCAATCTTGTGTTCAAACCACTCACGAAAATTGGGCCATTCCCAACCAGTGATCAATATCAATAAATCTCAATGGTCATGCCATCCCAACCTAGAGCCTAGCCCATCACAACCCCAAGGGTCTCATCACATGTAATCTCAAGCGTTACATAAACATAAAACACAATTAAGCACTTTAAATAAGTAATTAAATTTAAATATATTGAATTATGCTAGCAACCAGCTATAGCACATTAGCACAGAGGTATTCAATGCCTCTAACACACTTAAACAAGATTCAACAATTTAAACATACCAATTTAAATTAAAACAAAACATTTAAAACCATTTTGTAACCCTCAGCCAAAATATCCCAAGGAGAAATGGCCTCTCACCCATCCTCGCTCAAGCATAACCAAGGTAAGGGAATGCCCAAAGACATCCTACAAGGCATACAATCAACTAAATATGAAGAAATAGGTTTCTCTCCCAAAATCCATCGGTGCGCTAAAATTTTTTAACCCCCAAAAGCCTGTGAAAACTCAAAACAATGTATGCACCACCTACCTTAGACTTCTAGGCATAGGCACACCTAATATCGAGATCCAATTTGAAGCTGATTGACGTAGATCTGAGTTTCCCTATTAAACCCTAAAATTGGTTCGAATGGAAATAGCAGTACATAAGATGAAATATCAATAAAGGAGAATGGTACATGGGGTTAGCCTTACTGAGGTGATCTCATAGCTTCCGACAGATCGAAGAATAGAGGTCGGACAGAGGAGTGGGATCAAAATACACCATAGGAGAAAAGGGTCGGCTCTCCTATGCTGTGCGTGACCAAGAAAGAATAAAGATAGAGAGAGGAGAGATAAATAAATAAATAAAATAAAATAAAAAATTTAAAAAAAAAATACCCAACACTGGTCGCACGATTTACTCACATGGTTTGAAAAACTATGCAGCAACCATGTGGAAGCCACTGCCTAAGGCTAAAGGCTCTCACATTCACCCCCACACAATTTTCCTTTGCATGGATATGTGCCACCACTCTCACAATTTCCCCTAAACTGTGCGCCAGCACATACTTCCCAAAAACAAGGCCTTCGGGCCTATGGTACTCCCAAACCCCTATCAAACACCCGAGGAACTCCCCTATCCTCTAAACTAACCCAAAAACACCATTTAAGTCCAAAGAAACTCTCATAATTGAGTTCCGATAAATGAATAAAAAAGTATCATATCCACTAATTGAAAAATTCAAATCGGGTGGGTATTTTGACCCATTCCAAAAACCTGGGTCGTTACAATTTCCCCTAGGTATTTTTACCATAAGTTCTGGATTCATTTCTTGAAGTGAAATTTCTAATTTACCAAAAAAATTATCAAAAATAAAAGAATGTGTAGACCCTGAACCAAATAACACATTGGTATAATCTGAATAAACAAACAATGTACTTGATACCACTTCATTTGATGGACCAACATCTACTGAAGTAGTTGCAAATTATTTCATCACACCTTTCTACTTGTAGTCTGGATGCTTCACATCATTCAAATTCTTTATCAGACACTTGTTTTCATAATGAACCATCTTGTTATATTTAAAAACATTTTACTAAATTTAAATCATATTTTTTCTTACCACTACCTTGATCTTTTTTAGTGAAGTTACGATATTTGTGTCCCATTTTACCACATTGGAAGCACTTACCAGAATTCAAAAGGCATTCCCCAATTTTCTTTTTACCATAATTTTCCTATACTATAAACTTAATTTTCTTACCATCAGACTTTTTTGAAGAATTCTTCCCATTTTCTCACTACCTCAACCTCTTATTCTACGGTTTTTAAAAGAACACATGATCATAGAAAAATTATATTTCCCCTTCTCTTCATATCGAACAAGTTTTTAATAACTTTTTAACTCATGAGAATACATTGCCCTTAGATAATTTAGATTTAATCCTGAGTAAAAACAATTTATTTTACTATCAAGATCCTAGATGAATTTTGGAGTGTACCTTTCTAGTTTAGTGAATTTTACTTCATATGCAGTCATTGAATCCCCATATTTCCTCAATTCTAAGAATTGTTTTTTCATCCTAAGTCGAACCTCCTTAGGAAAATATTTCTCAAGAAACTTATCTTTTAGCATCAATCTCCTCACTATCTCTGATAGTCATAACCATCAACCGCCACTAATCAGATTCACCTTCAAAATGGTAAACAACAAGACTAACCTTTTGATTGTTTGAACACCTCATGACATCAAAAATATTTTCTAGGGATTTAATACAACCTTTATCTAGCATAGGGTCAGATGATCCTTTGAATTATTGGGGATGTTGCCTCATGAAATTCTCAACTAACGACATGTTCCTCAATGATTGATCCGGATGATCTCATGGATGGATACCACCTCCATTTATAGCCTGATTCAATTATGTCATCACTACAAAAAATTGTTCAATTATAATTTTGACCATCTCAGGTTGTTGATTTGGAAGGTTTTTTCCTATGGATGTCATCCCAGCATAGTTTCCATGTTTCCTCTATGGAAAACTATTCTGAACAAAAATATCTTAGACGAAGCAGTATGGTAATCTTCAAATTCTATATCATTTCAATTTGTCCATAATTTAAAATGAATTTATGGGTATTCTATTAACAATATCGTAACCCCTAAATTTATCTAAACTAACCTCAGATACTATCTATTAGGCCCCCGGATTATACATTACATAGTCATGGGTTAAGTCAATAATTTACATTGAGGATCTTTTCAAGTTTAGAGTTTTAGTGAATTAGTCCATAACTATTACATAAGAACTCAATTATTACAAAGAATACACTTCTACTCACTATCCATTTTTTCACAAGATAAAACTATTTAAAACATGGTTTCTTTTTTTTCTTGATAGAAATATTCATAACATTCATCTTGACTTCTTCACTTATCTTACTCATACTTATACCCTATGGAAAACATTTCAAAAACTTGCTATGAGCACAAAAATCTTAGTAAGGGATATAAATAAGGAATCAAACCGTTAGTCCATGAATATTTAAACTCATGAAAACATTTTCACAAAATCATAATTTTCACCCACAAAACATATGTTATTTAACATACCTCATGAAATCATAATATTCCTAAAAAACTTCTTAGAAATCATAAATCATAAAGGTAACTTGTGGCCTCCATATCATACTTACATTGTATATTTTACACCTACATAGGGAGTAACCTTCATTGTTACGTTTGGAATACCCATCACAGCATATTCCCTAAATATCTTAGGAGAAACTGTATCATTTTACTCTATCTCATTACCAATGCATTGGAGAGATATCACGGGCTCACCCACCCTCAGTTTTTCATAGAACCACCCATATACATAAGCAATGCCCAAGAACTATAACATAGTCATAACACATTAACAAGCATAAAGGAAAAAAGAAAATTTCCACATTGAAATCACAAGATATGATTTCAAGATATTTATATAATAAATCCCTTCTCAAAACCATTTTCAATACCAAAATACATCAAAAAGTAATATATAATTTATTTTCCATTTAAAAACAATAAGTCTTAGAGAGGAATCCAAATATCAAATAATGGTCACAGCGGCGGAAAATCTGTTGTCACCACGTACGTTAAAAAACATTCGTTTTGTCATTTAGTAAAATTATTCATATAAAAATATTCCTTTTGAAGACCTTTTAATGAAATTAAAAGTCAAAAAGGTTTATTATACACCATATAAAATCAAGGTGGTGTATAACATCAAAATATGCCTCAATGAAAAGAGATTGAGACGAAGTATCTTACCGTGAGTCTGACTCCTCACATACAATCTTTATATTCCTGAATAATAAACTTAGGTTATTTTATACTTTCTTGAGAAAATTTTTCAAGTTTATTATTTATTTTATATCAATTATTACCATGTTATAATAATTACATAATTATTTAAGTTCATATCCTACATTCAGTCGATATTTAGTACTTGAGTCGAAAATGAACTTGGTTTGATGTCAATAGTCCATGTGGACATAAGTCCATCATATCCAAAATAATATTCATTACATAATAATAAATTTTATACATTAATTATAATTTTTAAATCAAATCATTCATTTATGGTATGAAAAATGAACAATGTTACAATCATGGAGATGGTAGGTCGTACGTACACATGAGTAACCTTTCCATTTTTCATTGATCATTATGAAAATAAGGTAATTATTATTTTATCAATAAATAATGATAATAATATAATTTAAATAATAATAATAATAATTTAAATATACTTATATATATCATACAATTTATGTGGTGAATAAAAACAATTCACATCTCTTAGTAGAGGTGATAGTTCACACGTACACGCGAACGACATTATCATTTTTATGTGCATGGAAAGTAATAACATAATTGATATATTATTCTCTTATAATGATAAATATGTTATTAAAATCATATAAAAACATTAATTCAATCATTATTACCAGTCTTGAGAGACAATTATGGAAAATGAATTATATCGATTCGTGGAGGTGATAGTTCACACTTACGCACGAACGATTAATTCCTTTCCCATTTAATAGAAGTGGAGATGGATTTAGGTGAGGATATTAACATAATAAAATATAATTATATTTATGGTAATATAGTTATTATTTCATCATGGGTGAATAATATTTTAAGGTAGTGGAAGAAATAAATAAAATAAAAACACTTAAATAAAAACATTACATTTCCTTCAGATTATCACCTTTCTTAACACCTTAACACCTACAAGAAGGGTGTTATTCCTAATATAAGTCATCAATAATTTGGGTAGGGATTCTAGTAAGGGTTTTTTGGTATATCTTGTCTGAACCAAAAGGTTTTTGAAGTGTGAGTAATAGAGAGGAATGGGTGCCTTTTTATAGGAGAGGGGAGGGAACCCTTGGAATTATTAAAAGTATTAAATTAATATAAATTCAATTTCAATTTCAAATGATCCAAAACTAATTTATTTCTAAGGTAATATGATTTTGGGTCTAATAACCATTATAAAATTAAAATTATACATGTTCTGAATTTTTTTTAATCCTTATATTTTTGTTTTAACCCTTATTTTACCCTTTTTAATCTTACTGTGATATCATGTTGTTTACACTTTGTGGGTTAATGTAATTATCATAAAATTTCAAAAGATCAAACAAAGTGTCATTTATGACATATTATGACTTATATTAACCATATGGATGAATTTTATATTTTTATTAATTTTATAACATTTAATAAACTATTTTATATTTTAAAACACCAATAGTGTCAATTCTGACACTATTCATTAGTTGACTTTTAAAAAATATCATAACAGAAAGATAAGTTCAAAAAAACTATATTAAATCATAACCAACATGTAAAATATATCCAAAAAATTATTGTATGTCATAAATTATGTCAAATAATATTTATTTTAATATTTATAATATCATTTATTTGATTATTTCATTAATTAAGAAATAACTACATCATCTTTGTGTCATAATTAAATTTAATTATTTAATTTCTAAAAAATATAAATAGATTAACATGATATAGTTAATATTTTTTTATTTCTAATGACTATTTATATTCAAATATATCCCCTATATAACTCCATATTAAAATACTTTATTTTTGAAAAACAAAAGTGTAACAAAAATAACTATTCATTGAATATAATATTATAAATGCATTAAAGTCATCCAAGTGGCTCCAAGTGATCCTAAAATCGACCCAATGATGATAATGGTATGAATACACTCATCAAATTAAATTAGGACAAGTATTATGGTAGATTTATATTATTATAATATTATTTTTACCTTTAATTACCCTATTTACCTTCAACCGTGGTAATAAAAATAATTACTAAAGTTACTATTCATAATGTCTAAAAATAAAAGGTAACTATTTACATAATTTGTAACTTTTTATTCCTAATATGGAATCTATTTTTCTAAATTCAAAACATAGAATTTTCAGTAATTAATTTAAAATTAATCCCCATTTTCAAAATGAGAAAATGGGTTTTTTGAAAGTAAAAACCATCAAAAGATTAACATGTGTTTATATCTAATTTCAATGAAAAATTACTTCTAATGACCAAAATTCAATTAAATGATAAAAACTTAATCTAATTATACTTTAAAACCAATTAAAAATATAATATAACAATATAAATAAAATAGAAAAAAAGGCAGTTTTGAATTAAAGTACAATATTTTTCACTATTTATTAAAATATGAATTTTTTCAAAAAAACCAAAAAATAAACCGGAGTAAATTTTGATATCTCTGTTATAAATAATAAGTTATTTTTGTCAAATAGAACATATAAAAGTTACAAAAACTATATTTAAAAAGGGTTTGTCATCAAAAGGTGGTAAATCTACCTTTTAAAAATATTAGAGTATTTTATGCTTAAAAAGGGATTTATTCACATTTTAAGGCTCTAAAATTTATTGTAAGAAATTAAAAATATTTAATAAACATGTGTAAACATAATATAGTTAGTTATATTCATTATTTGAAATATAATGGCTAGGTGATAACTACCATTTAAAATAATAATATTAATAATATATTATTTTTTAATATAACTCAGTCTTGTGTGCAGTGTAGGATTTCAAAAAAAATCATTATTGTGTGTTGAGTACGATATTGGATATAGAATCCTTTTTTAAGTAAAATTAATATCTAATTAATAAATATTAATATATATGAAAAATTATTATTCTATAATTACCTCGGATGTTACAATTTTAAAGAGAGACAACTCAAAATTTAAGCAAGAACATACCTCCTTGAAAGGTTGGTATCTTAAAACCTCCCCACGTTATGACAGATCATCCTCAAGTTGTACATACAAGCATCACTAAACCTACATAATAAAAAGATCAATCCACCTAACCCACATATCTTCCTCTCTTTCCCAAGTTTCCTCCTGAACTCAGTCATGCTTCTACATAACTCAGACTAAAGACAAAGTATTACCCCATAAAGATTTCTCATTGTGATCCATAATATGAACCAGATTATCCTCAAAGGATATATCAGCCTCAAAATCAAAATAATTAAAATCTATCATATGAGAAATGTTGGGGTGATATTTAAAAAGCTATAACACATGAAAAACATCATTCATACCCCTATACCACTATGGAAAAGAAAATTTGTACACCATCAGTTTGATCCTCTCCACAATCTCAAACAGCCCCACATACCTAGGCATCAACTTACCCTATTTCCAAATCTGATGGTGGCCCAATCATATTATCACTCAAAGTAACACATGGTCACCCACCTTAAACTCAAGATGTCGACGACATTGATCGGCATATTACTTTATATATTATGAGTCATATCCATACACTTTCAAATTAACTGAAACTATTCCATCATCTCTTGCATGAGACTCGGTCCCAACAACTTTAATTCTCCCACTTCCATCCAATATAAAGAAGATATAAAAGGATTACCATATATCACCCCATATAGCGCCTTTTTAATAGTCACTTGATAACTATTTTTTATAGGAAAACTCAACAAGTGATAAGTGTTTCTCTCAAGATTCACCAAATTCTAGAACATATGAACTTAACATGTCCTCTAATACCTGGATAGTACATTCTGATTTCCCATCTATCTATGGGTAAAAATCATACTCAAAATCACCCGACTAACAAATTCATTCTATAACCCTTTCCAAAATCAATAAGTAAAATGAGGTTCATGATCTGATATTATAGTTTGCAGCACCCTGTGCAAATATATTATCTTTCGAACATATAATTCACCCAACTGGTTGATGGTAAAAGTCTCCTGAATCAGTAATAAATGAGCAACATTTTTCAACCAATCCAAAATCACCCAAATTGCATCATTCTTATGGGGATACCTTGAAAGTAACACCAAAAAATATATGGTAACATTATCCTACTTCCATTACATAATGTGAAATGACTGCAAAAGACCAGAAGGTCATTGATATTTAGTCTACTCCTGATGATAGGTGTGGCATCATGTCATGAAACCTATAATCTCATTTTTCATTCCTAGACACCAATTCTATCTCTAAATATAATGGTATATTTTGGTCAAACAAGGGTGAAAATACCACTTTGATGCATGAAACTCATGCATCATCTCTTCCTACATACAATTAAGAACAACTACATGACCAAAAATGTGAATAATTGCATCCTTGTCAATAGTCCAATTAGAAGGTGGCCCCCACCTTCAAAACTATCTCTCAAATCCAAAAATCTGGAATCCCCACACTACCTCCTCTTAACATGGTTCATAAGATAGGGATCTACAGATAATTACATGAGTTTATTTAACTCATTCTCCTCTTGGACACCAATGAATCTTAGTAAACAAATCCATTATATTCCAATCAGAACTAGACTTCTAACTATCCTGAGACTGTTTCCTCTTACTCAACACATCTTCAACATTTTTCCCCTTTACTAATGTATATGCTAATTCAAATTCAAAACACATCATGTACTCAACTCATCTCTACAGTTGAATATTTAAATCACTCTTGGAAAAGATGTACTTAAGGCTCTTATAATTGGTATAAACAAAAAACTTCTCATTGATAAGATAATGTTGCAAACATTTCAAGGCATAAACTACTATAGCCAACATGAGATCATTTATAGGATAATTTCATTCATGTGGAATCAACTGTCATGATACATATTCCATGACTCGATCTCCCTACATCAAAACTTCCCCAACTCAAATCCTAGATACATCACATAAAAAGCCATACTACTTACCTAAATCAAGTAAGATCAGAATTGATGTAGAGATAAAATTATTCTTTAGCTCCTAGATATCATTCTTACATGATTAGGACCATTGAAACTTAACACCCTTCTAGGTCAGGCCTAAAATCGATGCTGGTAATTGAGAAAAGTATTTGATAATCCTTTAGTAATAACCTGCTAAACCCATTAATTTTTTAATATCAAGAATGTTATTAGGTTTATCCTAAGAAACCACTGCTTTAAAATTCTATGGGTCTTGGACATTCTTCAATAACTTTTGTGTTAGCAGGATCAACAGTTATTCCATATTTCGAATCAATATGACTAAGGAAATAAATTTTTTGCAACCAAAATTCCTCTTTTTGAATTTCCCATACAATTTATTTTCTTTTAAGGTTTGAAAAATAATCCTTATATGAATTTCATGTTCCTATTTTCTTTTAGAATATACCAAAATTTCATCAATAAACACAACTACAAATTCATCTAAGAAATCATGGAATATTCTATTCATAAGATCCATGAATACAACAGGTACATTAGTTAATCCAGATGGCATAACTACAAATTCATAATGGACATATCTAGTATGAAATGCAGTCTTCAGAATATATACTTCCTTTACTTTAGACTGATGGTACCCTGACCTCAAGTCAACCTTTAAAAAATATTTTTCTCCCTGGATCTGGTCAAAAAAATCATCGATATGAGGCAATGGATACTTGTTCTTAAAATTGATGTTATTCAAGGATATATAATCAATACAAAGTCTCATTAAACCATCTTTATTTTTGACAAACAAGACAGGTTCACCGCATGGTGATGTACTAGGTCGAATAAAACCTTTATCTAATAGCTCCTGCAATTGCTTTTTCAAATCTAAATGTTCAATTTGATCCATTCGATAAAAAGATTTTGAAATTGGGATAGAATCAGGAACTAATTCAACAGTAAATTCAACTTCCTGATCAGGTATAATACCAAGAAAATCATTAGGAAAAACATCAAGATACTCATTTACCATTGGCACATCATTAATTTGAACAGTTCCTTTGTATTCAAAAATATGCACAAGGTAACATTAATTTCCATCTTTTAATAGTTTCTTAGCTTCCTGATATGTTATCAATGTAAAGGGTTTATTATTTTACACAAACTAAAAGTCTTTCTGAAAATAAACCTATTTAACTCTAGAATCAATCTTATCATGGTAAATAGAAAGCCAATCCATAACCAGAATAATATCAAACTCTACTATAAGAAAAATAAAAAGTTTTGCAGGTAAATTCTTTCCATGAATAAGGACATGGAGATTCTTATCATTTACTTTTTCCTCAACATTTTTGTATCATCCCTGACCCGAACTGCCACCCGAACAGTGCTAATGGGTCGGGCGCCACAAGACTTAGGTGAAACTCCCTAAATGAAAATGGCTAATGACTAGTAGTGAGGGTGTGAATAGGTATAGTGGGGTGGATATACCCTTTGGGAATAGATAATATACTGTTCTGAGTATAATAAGATAACATGAGAAGGAAATAATGACTCAGCAGACTAGAATCAAACCCCCAGAGCAGAATCACATCCAAAATCAATAAGTAGTGGAAGCAATATAGAAACAACTGTAGCATTAGAAAGTAAACAGAACATCATGCCAGGAAATCACTTGTATCCACTCAAACAAATCAATAAATCATGCATTATATGTCATGTTGTATAATAAAATATCTATGCTTTTGCCCATGGAAGACCACAATAGCTACATATATAAGCATGCTAAAACTGAAAAGGAAACTAAACAAAAGTAAAACTCAAGCTAGGCACAGCCTCAAGGTCCATGTAAATCTCTATGCCAAATAGTACTATGATCCAGCTCATAAGGCTGATTCTTTACCTGTACGCAAATCCATAAAATCTACATGCATCCCAAAGGACCTTTGTAGGGTAGAAAAATATCAGTAGTATAACACCCAATTATGTGTACCTAGTATAAGATTTCAAGTGGATATGCAACTCTAAGTAAAGTAAATAGTATGATGCAATAAATAAAAACAACCTCCACTGGTGCTTATCATCCACCAGGGAGTGTCACTTGCTTCGGCCAATGTTAGAATCTCATAAGCAAAGAGAGTCCTCATCCTATGGCCTAAGGTACCCCTATAGTCACAAAGTCCTGGTGAACCCTCAGGTTCTACCTCAATCATATATCCCGGCACCGCGTGCCTCCTGACACCTTATGTCTCAAGGTATTGACATCCCGAAGTCATTCCCGAACAATAGTATCCTGGTCTCATGGATCCCTACTCGAAAGCTCGCTTCAACCCATGGAACAAAAACCAAAGGAACAGTTATGTCTATCCTCAAATAAACATACAGGCCCATGGCCTCAAGCATAGATAGCCTCATCCCCCAAACTGATAGCCTCATCGTTATCAACCTAAGTCTCCTTACCTTCCATGTGGCTTTATATGGAAAGAACCCCAAAATTATAAATAACTAAAACATGACTATTGGGTACCTCTACCCACATGAGTGGTCAAAAAACCTCATCAGGGATTCAACCTATGTGCACGTGACTCAATCAGTGTTTTGGCCATCACGGGTGAGTGGAAATCACCAAATAAGAACCTAAGCCACACCATCTCTGGCACCTCGTTCCCTTGTGACTATGTCACTCAAATCTAATGGCCATTCCATCTATGTATCTCGGGATATGCCCAACCTAATAGCCACACTACCAAAAAATGATGTCCATGATGCCCAATATTGTGTTCAAACCACTCAAGAAAATTGGGTCATGCCCAACCAGTGATCAACATCACTCAATCTCAATGTTCATTCCATCCCAACCTAGATCCTAGCCCATCACAACCCCAAGGGTCTCATCACATGTAATCTCAAGCGTTACATAAACATAAAACACATTTAAGCACTTTAAATAAGTAATTAAATTTAAATAGATTGAATTACGCTAGCTACCAGCTATAGCACATTAGCACAGAGGTCTTCAATGCCTCTAACACACTTAATCAAGCTTCAACAATTTAAACATACCAATTTAAATTTAAAAAAACATTTAAAACCATTTTGGAACCCTCAGCCAAAATATCCCAAGGAGAAATGGCCTCTCACCCATCCTCTCTCAATCATAACCAAGGTAAGGGAATGCCCAACGACATCCTATAAGGCATAAAATCAATGAAATATGAAGAAATTGGTTTCTCTCCCCAAATCCATCGGTGAAATAAACTTTGTAAGCCCCAAAATCCTGTGAAAACTCAAAACAAGGTATGCACCACCTACCTTAGACTTCTAGGCATAGGAACACCTAATATCGAGATCCAATTTGAAGCTGATTGACTTAGATTTGAGTTTCCCTCTTAAACCCTAAAATTGGTTCGGATGGAAAGAGAAGTCCATAAGATGAAAGATCAAGGAATGAGAATGGTACGTGGGGTTAGCCTTACTGAGGTGATCTCATAGCTTCCGACAGGTCGAAGAATGGAGGTCGGATGGAAGAGTGGGATCAAAATCCACCATAGGAGAAAAGGGTCGGCTCTCCCCTGTTGTGTGTGACCAAGAAATAATAAATATAGAGAGAGTATAGAGAGATAAATAAATTAAAGAAAAATAAAAATTAAAAAAATACCCAACACTGGTCGCACAGTTTACTCGCATGGTATGAAAAACTATTGAGAAACCATGTGGAAGCCACTGCCTAAGGCTAAAGGCTCTCACATCCACCCCCACAAAATTTTCCCTTGCATGGCTATGTGCCACCACTCTCAAAATTTCCCCTAAACTCTGCGCCAGCACCTAATTCCCAAAAACTAGGCCTTCGGGCCTCTGGTGCTCCCAAACCCCTCTCAAACACCCGAGGAACTCCACTATCCTCTAAACTATCCCAAAAACACCATTTAAGTCCAAAGAAACTATCGTAATTTAGTTCTGATCAATGAATAAAAAAGTAGCATAGCCGCTAATTGAAAAATTCAAACCAGGTGGGTATTTTGACCCATTCCAAAAACCTGGGTCGTTACAATTTCCCCTAGGTGTTTTTACCATAAGTATTGGATTCATTTCTTGAGGTGAAATTTCCAATTTACCAAAAAAATTATCAAAAATTAAAGAATGTGTACACCCTGAATCAAACAACACATTGGTATAATCTGAATAAATGAACAATGTACCTGATACCACTTCATTTGATGGACCAACATCTACTTAAGTAGTTGCAAAGGATTTCACCACACCTTTCTACTTGTAGTCTGGATGCTTCCCATCATTAAAATTCTTTATCAGACACTTGTTTTCATAATGAACCATCTTTTTATATTTAAAAACATTTTACTAAATTTAAATCATATTTTTTCTTACCACTACCTTGATCTTTTTTAGTGAATTTACGACATTTATGTCCCATTTTACCTCATTGGAATCACTTAACAGAATTCAAAGGGCATTCCCCAATTTTCTTTTTACCATAATTTTCCCATAGTATAAACTTAATTTTCTTACCATCGGACTTTTTTGAATAATTCTTCCATTTTTCTTGCTACCTGAACCTCTTATTCTGTGGTTTTTCAAAGAACACATGATCATAGAAAAATTCGATTTCCCCCTTCTCCGCATATCAAACAAGTTTTTAATAACTTTTGAACTCATGAAAATACAATGCCCTTAGATAATTTGGATTTAATCCGAAGTAAAAACAATTTATTTTACTATAAAGATCCCAGATGAAATTTGGAGTGTACCTTTCTAGTTTAGTGAATTTTACTTCATATGCAGTCATTGAATCCCCATATTTCCTCAATTCTAAGAATTTTTTTTTCATCCTAAGTTGAACCTCCTTAGGAAAATATTTATCAAGAAACTTATCTTTTAACATCAATCTCCTCACTATCTCTGATAGTCATAACCATCAACCACCACTAATCAGCTTCACCTTCAAAATGGTAAACAATAAGACTAACCTTTTTATTATTTGAACACTCATGACATTAAAAATATTTTCTAGAGATTTAATACCCCCTTCATCTAGAACGGGGTCAGATGATCCTTTGAATTATTGGGGATGTTGCCTCATGAAATTCTCCACTAACGATATGTTCCTCAATGATTGATCTGGATGATCTCGTGGATGGATACCACCACCATTTATAGCCTGAGTCAATTATGTCATCACTACAAAGAATTGTTCAATTCTAAGTCTGGCCATCTCAGGTTTCTGATTTGGAAGGTTTTCTCCTATGTATGTCATCCCAGCACAATTTCCATGTTTCCTCTTTGGAAAACTATTCTGAACAAAAATATCTTAGACAAAGTAGAATGGTAATCTTCAAATTATATATCATTTCAATTTGACCATAATTTAAAATGAATTTATGGGTATTCTATTAACAATATCATAACCCCTAAATTTATCTAAACTGACCTCAGATACTATTTATAATGCCCTAGGCTTATACATTACATAGTCATGGGTTAAGTCAAGAATTTACATTAAGGATATTTTCAGGTTTAGAGTATTAGTTAATTAGGCCATAACTATTACATAAGAACTCAATTATTACAAAGAATACACTTCTACTCACTATCCATTTTTTCATAAGAAAAAACTATTTAAAACATGGTTTCTTTTTTTTTTATAGAAATATTCATAACATTCATCTTGACTTCTTCCTTTATCTTACTCATACTTATACCCTATGGAAAACATTTCAAAAACTTGGTATTAGCACAAAAATCTTAGTAAGGTATATAAATAAGGAATGAAACCGTTAGTCTATGAATATTTAAACTCATGAAAACATTTTCACAAAATCATACTTTTCACCCATAAAACATATGTTATTTAACATACCTTGTGATATCATAATATTCCTGAAAAACTTCTTAGAAATCATAAATCATAAAGGTAACTTGTGGCCTCCATATCATACTTACATTGTATCTCTTACAACTACATAGGAGTAACCTTCAGGGTTACGTTTGGAATACCTATCATAGTATATTCCCTAAATATATAAGGAGAAACCTTATCATTTTTCTCTATCTCATTACCAATGAATTGGAGAGATATCACGAGCTCACCCACCCTTAGTTTTTCATAGAACCACCCGTATACATAAGCAATGCCCAAGAACCATAACATAATCATAACACATTAACAAGCATAAAGGAAAAATAAAATTTCCACATTGAAATCATAAGATATCATTTCAAGATATTGATATAATCAATCCCTTATCAAAACCATTTTCAATACCAAAATACATGAAAAAGTAATATATAATTTATTTTCCATTTAAAAACAATAAGTCTTAGAGAGGAATCCAAATATCAAATAATGGTCACAGCGGCGGAAAATACGTTGTCACCACGTACGTTAAAAAAACATTCCTTTTTTCATTTAGTAAAATTATTCATATAAACAGATTCCTTTTGAAGACCTTTGAATGAAATTAAAAGTCAAAAAGGTTTATTATACACCATATAAAATGAAGGTGGTGTATAACATCAAAATATGCCTCAATGAAAAGAGATTGAGACGAAGTCTCTTACCGTGAGTCCGACTCCTCACATACAATCTTTATATTCCTAAATAATAAACTTAGGTTATTTTATACTTTCTTGAGAACATTTTTCAAGTTTATTCTTTATTTTATATCACTTATTACCATGTTATAATAATTACATAATTATTTAAGTTCATATCCTACATTCAGTCGATATTCAGTACTTGAGTCAAAAATGAACTTGGCTTGATGTCAATAATCCATATGGAAATAAGTCCATCATCTCCAAAATAATATTCATTAAATAATAATAAATTTTATACATTAGTTATAATTTTTAAATAAAACCATTCATTTATGGTATGAAAAATGAACAATGTTACAATCATGGAGATGGTAGGTCGTACGTATACATGAGTAACGTTTCCATTTTTCATTGATCATTATGAAAATAAGGTTATTATTATTTTATCAATAAATAATGATCATAATATAATTAAAATAATAATAATAATTTAAATATACTTATATATTTCATACAACTGATGTGGTGAATAAAAAAAATTCACATCGCTTCGTGGAGGTGATAGTTCACACGTACGCGCGAACGACGTTATCATTTTTATGTGCATGGAAAGTAATAACATAATTGATATATTATTCTCTTATAATGATAAATATGTTTTTAAAATCATATAAAAACATTAATTCCATCATTATTACCAGTCTTGAGAGGCGGTTATGGAAAATGAATTATATTGATTCGTGGAGGTGATAGTTCACACTTACGCACAAACGATTAATTTCTTTCCCATTTAATAGAAGTGGAGATGGATTTAGGTGAGGATATTAACATAATAAAATATAATTGTATTTAGGATAATATAGTTATTATTTTATCATGGGTGAATAAGATTTTAAGGTTGTGGAAGAAGAAATAAAATAAAAACACTTAAATAAACACATTACATTTCCTTCGGATGATCACCTTTATTAACACCTTGACACCTACAAGAAGGGTGTTCTGCCTAATTTAAGTCCTAAATAATGTGGGTAGGGATTATATTAAGGGTTTTTGGTAGATCTTTGTGGAACCAAAATCTTTTTGAAGTGTGAGTAATAGAGAGGAATGGGTGCCTTTTTATAGGAGAGGGGAGGGAACCCTTGGAATTATTAAAAGTATTAAATTAATATAAATTCAATTTTGATTTCAAATGATCCAAAACTAATTTATTTGGTAGATAATATGATTTTGGGTCTAATAACCATAATAAAATTAAAATTATACATGTTTTTAATTTTTTTTAATCCTTATCTTTTTGTTTTAACCCTTATTTTACCCTTCTTAATCTTACCGTGATATCATGTTATTTACACTTTGTGGGTTAATGTAATTACCATAAAATTTCAAAAGATCAAAAAAAGTGTCATTTATGACATATTATGACTTATATTAACCATTTGGATGAATATTATATTTTTATTAATTTTATAACATTTAATAAACTATTTTATATTTTAAAATACCAATAGTTTCAATTCTGACACTATTCATTAGTTGACTTTTAAAAAATATCATAATAGAAAGATAAGTTCAAAAAAACTATATTAAAGCATAAAAAACTTGTAAAATATATCCAAAAAATTATTTTATGGCGTAAATTATGTCAAATGATATTTATTTTAATATTTATAATATCATTTATTTGATTCTTTCATTAATTAAGAAATTAGATCATCATCTTTGTGTCATAATTAAATTTAATTATTTAATTTCTAAAAAATATAAATAAATTAACATGATATAGGTCTTATTTTTCTATTTCCAATGACTATTTATAGTCAAATATATCCCCTGTATAACTCCATATTAAAATACTTTACTTTTTAAAAACAAAAGTGTAACAAAAATAACTATTCATTGAATATAATATTATAAATGCATTAAAGTCATCCAAGTGGCTCCAAGTGATCCTACAATTGACCCAAGGATGATAATGGTAGGAATACACTCATCAAATTAAATTAGGACAAGTGTTATAGTAGTTTTATATTATTATAATATTATTTTTATCTTTAATTATCCTATTTACCTTCAACGGTGGTAATAAAAATAATTACTAAAGTTACTATTCATAATGTCTAAAAATTAAAGGGACCTATTTACATAATTTGTAACTTTTTATTCCAAATATTTAATATATTTTTATAAATTCAAAACATATAATTTTCAGTAATTAATTTAAAATTAATCCCCATTTTCAAAATGAGAAAATGGGTTTTTTGAAAGTAAAAACCATCAAAAGATTGACATGTGTTTATATGTAATTTCAATGAAAAATTACTTTTAATGACCAAAATTCAATTAAATGATAAAAACTTAATCTAATTATACTTTAAAACCAATTAAAAATATAATCTAACAATCTAAATAAATTAGAAAAAAAGGCAGTCTCTGAATTAAAGTACAATATTTTTCACTATTTATTAAAATAGGAATTTTTTCAAAAAAAACCAAAAAATAAACGGGAGTAAATTTTGATATCTATGTTATAAATAATAAGTTTTTTTGTCAAATAGAACATATAAAAGTTACAAAAACTATATTTAAAAAGGTTTTGTCATCAAAAGGTGGTAAATCTACCTTTTAAAAATATTAGAGTATTTTATGCTTAAATTGGATTTATTCACATTTTAAGGCTCTAAAATTTATTAGAAGAAATTAAAAATATTTAATAAAAATGTGTGAACATAATATAGTTTGTTATTTTCATTATTGGAAATATAATTTCTAGGTGATAACAACCATTTAAAATAATAATATTAATACTATATTATTTTTCGATATAACTCGGTCTTGTGTGCAGTGTTGGATTTCGAAAAAAAACTCATTCTTGTGTGTTGTGTACGCTATTGGATATAGAATCCCTTTTTAAGTAAAATTAATATCTAATTCATAAATATTAATATATATGAAAAATTATTATTCTATACTTACCTCGGATGTTACAATTTTAAATAGAGACAACTCAAAATTTAAGCAAGAACATACCTCCTCGAAAGGTTGGTATCTTACAACCTCCCCCACCTTATGACAGATCATCCTCAAGTTTTACATACAAGAATCACTAAACCTACATAATAAAAATATCAATCCACCTAGCCCATATATCTTCCTCCCTTTCCCAAGTTTCCTCCTGAACTCGGTCATGCTTCTATATAACTCAGACTAAAGACAAAGTATTACCCCATAAATATTTCTTATTTTGATCCATAATATGAACCAGATTATCCTCAAAGGACATATCAGCCTCAAACTCAACATAATTAAAATCTATCACATGAGAAAGGTTGGGGTGATATTTACAAATCTATAACACATGAAAAACATCATTCATACCCCTATACCACTATGGAAAAGAAAATTGGTACACCATCGGTTTGATCCTCTCCACAATCTCAAACAGCCCCACATACCTAGGCATAAACTTACCCTATTTCCAAATCCGATGGTGGCCTAATCATAGTTTCACTCAAAGGAACACATGTTCACCCACCTTAAACTCAAGATTTCTATGACATTGATCGTCATATGACTTTATCTATTATGAGTCATATTCATACACTTTCAAATTAACTGAAACAATTTCATCATCTCTTGTATGAGACTTGGTCCCAAAAACTCTAATTATCCCACTTCCATCCAATATAAAAGAGATCTAAAAGGCTTACCATATATCACCTCATATAGTGCCTTTTAAATAGTCACTTAATAACTATTTTTTATAGGAAAACTCAACAAGTGATAAGTGTATCTCCCAAGATCCACCAAAATCTAGAACGTATGACATAAACATGTCCTCTAATACATGGATAGTATATTCTGATTTCCCATCTATCTATGGGTAAAAATGATACTCAAAATCACCTGACTAACAAATTCATTCTATAACCCTTTCCAAAAGCAAGAAGTAAAATGAGGGTCATGATCTGATACTATAGTTTGCGGCACCCCATGCAAATATATTATCTTTTGAACATACAATTCACCCAACTGGTTGATGGTGAAAGTCTCCTGAATCAGTAATAAATGAGCAGCATTTGTCAACCAGTCCAAAATCACCCAAATTGCATCATTCTTATGAGGATACCTTGAAAGTAACACCAAAAAAATCTATGCTAACATTATCCTACTTCCATTATATAATGTGAAATGACTGCAAAAGACCAGCAGGTCAATGATATTTAGTCTACTCCTGATGATAGGTGTGGCATCGTGTCACGAAACCTGTAATCTCATTTTTCATTCCTAGACACCAATGATATCTCTAAATATAATGGTATATTTTGGTCAAACCAGGGTGAAACTCTCACTTTGAGTCATGAAACTCATGCATCATCTCTTCCTATATACAATTAAGAACAACTACATGACCAAAAATGTGAATAATCTCATCCTTGTCAATAGTCCAATTAGAATGTGGACCCCACCTTTAAAACTATCTTTCAAAGCCAAAAATTTGGAATCCGCGCACTACCTCCTCTTAACATGGTTCATAAGATAGGGGTATACAGATAATTACATGAGTTTAATCAACTCATTATCCTCTTGGACACCAATGAATCTTAGCAAAAAAATCCATTATATTCCAATTAGAACTAGACTTCTGAATATACTGAGACTGTTTCCTCTGAATCAATGCATCTGCAACATTGTTCCCCTTTACCAATGTATATTCTAAATCAAATTCAAAATACATCATGTACTCAACTCATCTCTATCGTTGAATATTTAAATCACTCTTGGAAAATATGTACTTAAGGCTCTTATAATTGGTATAAACAAAAAACTTCTCATTGAGAAGATAATGTTGCAAACATTTAAATTCATAAACTACTATAGCCAACATGAGATCATTTATAGGATAATTTAATTCATGTGGAATCAACTGTCATGATCCATATTCCATGACTCGATATCCCTACATCAAAACTTCCCCAACTCCAATATTAGATACATCACATAAAAATCCATAATACTTACCTAAATCAAGTAAGATCATAATTGATGTAGAGTTAAAATTCTTCTTTAGCTCCTAGAAATCATTATTACATGATTCGGACCATTGAAACTTAACACCCTTCTAGATCAGGCCTAAAATCGATGCTGGTAATTGAGAAAAGTATTTGATAATCCTTTAGTAATAACCTGATAAACCCATTAATTTTTTAATATCAATAATGTTCTTATGTTTATCCAAAGAAACCACTACTTTAACATTCTATGGATCTACTGACACACCTTTCTCTTAGATTATGTGGCCTAAAAAATTTACCTTGTTGATCTAGAATTGAAACTTTGATAGTTTGGTGTAAATTCAATTCTCTCTTAGTGTACTCAAGACTATGTTAAGATGTTGGGAATGATTGTTGTTGGTCTATAAGTACACCAAGATTTTATCTATTGATAAAACTAAAAACCAGTCCAAATATGGGTGGAATATTCATTTCATTAAAACCATAAACATAGCAGAAGCATTCGTCAACCCAAATGACATCACAATGAACTCATACAAGATATGAATTCTTCTAAAATTAGTCCCAGGTATATCATAAGGTCTTAACCTTAGTTGATGATACCTTGACCTCAAACTAATCTTAAATAACACACAAAAAACTTTAATCTAGTCAAAAAAATTATCGATATGTAGAATATGACATTGGTTTTCAATCATCATCCAACTCAACTTTTGGTAATCGACACATAAGCATGACATTCCAACATCCATCTTATAAAAAAATGGATAACCCAAAGTTACATACTTTGATGGATAAACCCCTTATCCTCCATATCCTCTAATTGATTTTTAATTTCCTAAAGTTCTTATGGTTACATTCTGTAATGCATAATAGAAACTAGTTTAGCTTTCAAGAATTAGCTCAATCGTGAACTCAACCTCTCTCTCCGGTGGCAGCCCTGAGAAGTCCTTAGGAAATATACCCAGAAGCTGATCCACTATAGGAGGTAAGATACCATGATCCACTCCCCCATATTCAATAATAATACTTACCACCTTTTCTATGATCTCTCACAAATTTTAATTAATTGGATCTGCATGGCCTACCTGGATATTCCATTCCTCATGATGGACATATGTGTTACCCTCAAAAAATGTGAAACTCACCATTCTATAGTAGAAATCAATGTTATATTGGTATTTAATTGATTTTATTGATTTATTAATAACTTTTTTTCTACTCCCTTTAGTAAATTTCATGTAAAAGTGCATAATTGGTGTGAAATATTCATGTTTTAATATTAAATATAATTTTTTAGTATTATTTGAATTAATATAGATTCAAGTCATTTTAATGTTTTAATAATAACTCTCATCATACTTATCCAAATTGTGTGATTATTGTATTTTATGGTTCAACATTAAATTTCCAACATATCATTAGAAGGAAACTTTTTCCAATTCTTCTATTAGAATGGTCATATGGTCCAAACAAGAAGGCCCAAAGAATCTATGAAAAAACTAGACTATCCATGATGCTTGAATTTTTGGGATCAATACAGAAACCTAAATTTTATGAGACTCCAAAATATGATATTTATTATCCAAAGGAATCATGGATAAAAATTTTAAGTCTCAAATACAACAAAAAGGGTCCCAAATGATGCTTTGAAGTCCATCCCACCATTCTGTATGAGAATTAAAATCAGCACACATTTATTGACTTTTCTCCTAATATAGATATCCATTCAAGATGAGATTTTTCAGTGTGAAATAAAATATATATTTGTACTAATTTTTAGAATAAATTGTTCAGATTGGAGGGAATCTTTCTATCCAAAAAACTCATTCACTTTTCATCCTTCAAAAAAGTCTATATTGAAATGGACAGATTAAATTGTTTAATAAAACTGGAATAACTTAGGCTCATTAAATCCAATGGAATACAAATTTTGAGGGTAGAATTTAAAATATCATATATACAACTTTTAATAATACTATTTCTCTATATTCAACTATCTGGAGTATCAAATTGGTGATCCAAGTGAAGGGGTTTATTTGGAAAGCAAACAATCCACCTCCTTGGGATATAAATACATTCCCCTCTTCACCTTGTAAAGAGTTGGAATTTTAGAGAAAAGTAGGATGGTTTTTCATGACTAATTCTATGAAAAAGGCTTGTTAGGATCTTCCATACTCAATTTTCTAATTTATATACCATTCCTTCATGCTTCTTTTGATTTACTTTTTCATTTTTCTTCGTCTGTAATCACATAAGTGTTTGTATTTGAAATTTTATTTTCATGCATGTTTCTTCTTTATCACCTATTATTCTCATCGATACTATGTTTTTTTAATATTAATGGTATAAAAATAGTTAAAATAAAGTTAAAATCTCTTTCCCTTTTTTATTTCTTATTCGATCAAAAGTACATTTTAAGTTTCCTCACTATTCGTGTGTGTGTTCGGCACACAACTCTTTTCTTATCCTATTCTTTTAATTCTCTTTATAATTCATCACCATAAAAAATATATAACCAAATTACTTTCAATATAAATGGATTATTAAATCTACCATTTGGTTAAATAATAATTTTTTTATTTTAAGTGATTGAGATCTTTTTCTCATTGAGTATTCTTTAGGTTAACATTGTGTATGTTAAACTTTAAATGTCATGGATTAATGAAATTATTTGTTTAACGCATGGATTACATGGATTAATGGAACCATAAATACACTACCATAAATAGGTATTGATTTATATTATAACCCTAGTTAAGTTAAGGCTTGGATTAAAGCCTTAACACTTGGTAATTCCAATCAAAATCATCTTATGAAGTGGGTGTTAATTTAATGAAATATAAAGAAAAGCTCAAGGATATAACAATATTAACTACCTAATTATAAAATCACCCCAATCATTATTAAATTTTTAAACCAACCATCATCAATCAATCAATTTACTTAACCTCTGCAAATACCCCCCCCCCCACCATTAAAAATACAAATCATAAAAACAATCGACTCAAAAATTTGTATCATTGGTGAGGATTCGACCTGAGTGCCTCTATACACATTAATAGAGCTAAAAACCTTTGAACGGTCAATAGGAGGAAATCAGTCATGCTTCAAATAATTACTTTTCTGGGTATGGTTCATTAAGTAGTCGATAGTTTTTGTTTTTTTAAAACAAAAAAATGTAAAAAAAATAAACAAAAAAATATAAAAAACACACAAAGAAAAACCTGCCTTATCATAAAAATCATAAATGGAAAAAACAAAAAAATAAAAACCCACCTTCCCCGTCCTTCCAAATTTTCTCTGAATGCCCCTTAGCCTCCTAAACAATATACTGGATTTTTTTTTACCCAAATATCAAGCAAACTCTTTTTCGTCTTAGAAGGAACATTAGGGATAATCAAATCACTCTTGAACCATTATTTTTCCAACCAATTGAACTATAAATGGATAATCCAATGGAAGAACCCTTAAAAGAACTCACTGCTCCTGATATGAATTACTAACCCCGTAGTGTTGAATATCCAAACATTGAGGCTGAATTTCAACTCAAATCGGGTATGATTCATCTTCTACCTCATTTCCACGGGCTAGCTGGTGAGGATCCACATCTTCATCACAAAGAGTTCCAAGTGGGGTGCTCAACCATGAAGTCTAAATGGGTTTATGAAGAACAAATAAAACTTCAAGCATTCCCTTTCTCCCTAGCTGACTCTGCCAAGTCATGGATCTACTACCTTCCTCCCGATTCCATAAACTCGTGGATTGACATGAATCATCTATTTTTAGAAAAATTATTTCCTGGTTCTCGTACTGCTTCTATTCTAAAGTAAATAAGTGGTATCCAGAAATTCCCTAATGAATCACTCTATGAGTATAAGGAGAGGTTCAAAAATCTTTTAGAAACCTACTCACACCACCAAATCCCTGACCAACTCTTGATCCAATACTTATATGAGGGGTTATTGGTTATGGAGAGAACACTCATTGATGTGGCAAGTGGAGGTGATATTTTTGAAAAAACTTCTACAACTTCACGATATCTTATAGTCAATATAGATGCAAACACACAGCAATTCCATACTCGAGCACATGCTCAAGTCAAACAAGTCCAAGAGAATAAATCTATAGATCCCAACAAGATTACTCAATGGATGAGTGAACTTATAGGTCATGTGAGACAACTAGTGGTGGATGCCAAATCCCCAACCTCATCTTATCCACAACCTCTATTCCCTGGACCTATCAAGAATTGTGGAATCTATATCTCACTAGCTCATCTAACTCACACATGTCTACAACTTCAAGAGGATCCATCTGATTCACCCGGTTCAATGGATCTCAATTCATTATATGCTCAAAGGAACAACAACCCTCAACAATTAGGTTATTTCATTAGAAAATTAATCCAAAACCACTCTAAGTCCTTCCCTTATCCCTTTAACTAAGGCTTGAGTTATGTTAATCCCATTTTCCATCCTCCTCAAAACCCAAACCAATTCCAATATGGTCAAGGTGTTGTAACTTCCAAAAACCTACCCTTTTATTCCTCAACCTCAGAGGATCAATCCTCCTCTTCCTCCTCCTAGATTCCACTATCTAAAGGAGCCTTCCCAATTCCCAATCAAATGTAAGCACTTTTTGAAGAACCAAAATCAAGGTAATCCCAATGTGGGACATGACTCTTCTTCCAAGAAACCATGGGAAAGAACTTTAGAAAATCTTTCTTTCTTCACCCATTCTAACCTTAAAAACATTGAAATCCAAATTAGTCAACTTGCATCCCACCTTATCCAAAAGTAACCAACTAATTCTTCCCAACTCTCAGATAAACTGTTTTCCAACCCCAAGGGTAATGTAAGTGAAATTTCACTTAGATTGGGAAAAAATTTTCCAAGACTCATGATGAGTCCTATAACTCCCCTTTAAATGTTGACCTGGAAAATGAAAAGAAAAAGAAACCATAAAAGGAACCTGAAGCCTCTCCCTCACCTCCTTACATTTCTTTAAAAACCCAATTCCTTTTCCTCAAGCCATATCTAAACCAGGGAAGTCCTTTGAACCTGATCCTGAAATGCTCGACATGTTTAGACGTGTTAAAGTGAACATTACCCTCTTAAATTCCATCAAAAAAATATCTAAGTATGAAAATTCTGTTAAGAAGTTATGAACCCATAATAGGTAACTTGGGACCTTTGAAAATGTTTTGAACCAGCAGTCTATACCCATGAAGTGAAAAGATCTAGGGACATTTACTATTCCATAACAAATAGGGAGTTAAAACTTCAATGATTCACTCATAGACTTAGGAGCCTTGATAAATGTCATGCCCAAATCCATCTTCCCAAACCTTTTTTTAGGTCCCTTACACCCAACGGGTGTTGTAGTATAGTTATCCAATCAAATCATAGCTAGTCCTGAGGGAATAATCGAGAATGTACTTATCTGAGTCAATGATATTATCTTCCCAGCTAACTTCAATTTCATGGATATGGAAGGTGGGAAAAAATATTTCCAATCTCCTATAATTATAGGAAGGCCTTTCCTCATGAAATTTAAAACCAAAATTGATGTCCATGCTGGCATCTTACCCATGGAATTTGGTGACCAACTGGTCAAGTACAATATTTTTCAATCCATGCGATTCCCATTAGATAATAAATCTGTATTATCTATCCATGCTTCTAAAAGTATCTCTCTGAGTGTGTTGAATCACAATCCATCATGTTCTTCCTGTTCTAATGGTAGAGGAGTTTGTGAATATTACATCCTCATTAACCAAGTCATAAATGGAGAAGTTGATGTTGACATTTAAAATGTAAACTCCATAGATCTAAATGATCTTGAAAAGTCTTTGGAATCTCGTCTAACATCTGATCTCTATTGCTCCAGCTTGGATGATAATTAGGAAAATGAACTAGCATGCTCATTTTTTAATCAAATCAGATTATCCAACATTCATCATTTCTATCCATGATTCTGAAAATTCTATAATATATGAGGTGAACCCTGAACCAATGTTTTTATCTTTTCCCAATGGGAGTGAAGGTTTTGAGATTTGTTCCCTAATTAATAAATTGATCACTGGTGAGGTTGAAATTGATCATTATTTGGAAAACAACATTTATATAAAAGATATTGAAAATTCTACTCGGTCTTATGACTCCACTAATCCTCATTATTGTACATTAGTAAGTGACGATATAAATGAGTTTAAAACAACTAGGATCTCAAACTCTAATTTCATATTATTTGGACCTTACATAAATGCACCAACAGAAGTGAAACATCTTCCTGAACTTCAAAGCATAGAAAACCAACACTCAGTGAGCTACATAATACCTCAAGTTAAAGACCAAAGACCGGATACCCACATTCTCTTTAAACCCCCATTGAACTATAAGATCAAAAAAATGAAGGGAATAAATTCTCCAATGAACAATTGGGCCTCTCAAAGGAGAAGGTTTTCTGGAAGTACACTGGAGTTGAAAAAATATCATGGCCACCATCAGACTATGGGTAGTCCACTACAACTGTCTAGCTATAGAAAAAATAAATGCAGCGCTAATTTGGAGGCAACCCATGTTTTCTTTTACTTTTATGGAATTTTAATTTCTTTTTAGTTTTTAATTAAATAAATAATGAATTTTTTTACTCTCTTTTAGGTAATGGAAATTTTCCACAACATCACCAAAGAGGACACGTGCCCCAGGAACCACATCAACTTCCACATACCCACCACTAGATGGAGATGGAAACCCATCAAATCCAAACCAGGGGAACCTCTTTCCCTTTAACTCTCTATCTCTCTCTCTTTATCTCTTTATTCTTTTTCCTCTCTAATTATCTTTTCTTACCATATTCCTCCTTAAATTTTTTATTTAGTCTTTATATTTTGTGTGGGTGTGCATTTAAAAAAACTAAAAAAATCAACTAAAAAATATATATGAAAAAAATAGAGTTTTAATTACTCACCATCCACTTTTTAAATTTGTTTCCAACCATTTTTTAGAGTCAAAAGACATTTTGTCATCTCAAAAATTTTGTATTCTCATCATAAATTTAGATAAATAATATTGTGTCAAAACCAACAAATTTTTAATGTTCAATTTTTTATTGGGAAAATGATTATTCCCCAACCTTGAGGAACAACATTATCTTTCATGCCAAGGTCACCTACGACCATCTTTTCATTTTGTGTGTTTTTCACCCCTAATTGTGATTCTTGAGTTTGTTGACCTTCGAGGTGAATTTCCTACTTTGGTTTTCTTGAATATGATAGAGGAATTTTCTAAACCATATGAGAATCACCATAGCCAAATATCCTCCCATTACCCTTACATTAATTCTTCTTTTGAAATCCCCTTCAAGACTATGAAAAGCTTTTATTTTATAGCCACATAACAATCCCAATACCTTGTCCCACCCAACATCTACATGGAATTACATTGAATAATTTATTTAAATTTAAGTGTGGGGTAATGGATTTCATTTTGGGTATCCATTTCATGATTTTAAATGTGTTATCATATGCTTGAGGGAAATAATCCATTTTATTGTGAGGAAAGGTTTTCATTCCATGAGTTTTGGGAATGGATTTTCATTTATGTAATTTTGTACATGTTATCGGTTTTTAAAAAAATAGAAAAAAAATAAAAAAACATAAATAAATGGTTTGTGTATTGGGGGGGACAAAAATAACTCTCCCTAAACCTTTAATCTTGTCATAACTATTATAATTAGTGTCATGAGGATATCAAAAATGGGTCGGGATATGAGTGTGAGATCTGTTACAAGTTAAACTTTTGAAAAAATGTAAAAATAAAATATAAAATAATAAAACATTGATGTCATTGGGATAAGTTTTGTGTTTTGTAAATATTTCATCTTCTCATCCCCTTCAAATTTTCTTCCTCTTTTGTGTCTTGCTTCACACAATTTTTCCCTTGTAAATATGTGTTTCCATTTCCTTCCATGTTTCTTTTCAAAATAAATTGTGTATTGTTTTACCCATGCTGGTGTTTTACCCCACTTTTCCACTCTTTTGGAAATTAAATTCCTACGTTTCTATATCCACATAAAAAAACCTAAAAATACTACTTGATTCTTTTTCACTTTAGGATAGGTAATGGAAGTTGAGATCTCTTTCAAACTATAAGATTTTCACTTTTGGTTGTTGAATTAGTGAACCTCCATAAATAAATTTTTATTATCTTGAGAGGAGTAAGTTTTGAGTGCCTATATTTTCCATTTCTTATTTGAGTGTGAAAAATTAATTGTTTCTAGAATATTTTTTCTGTAATAATTTGTGGTAAAATTCAATATGGATGATTGAAATGGTCTAAACCTCCCCTAATTGGGGAAAACCAAATTTTAATATTTTTTGGTGAGTGAGAATGATTTTGTTATGTTTTTATATTTGTTTCACATGAGGACATGCACAAGTCTAAGTGTTGGGGAGTTGATTTTATTAATTTATTCATAACTTTTTTGTCTACTACCTTTAGTAAATTTCATTTAAAAGTTCATAATTGGTGTGAAATATTCATGCTTTAATATTAAATATAATTTTTTAGCATTATTTGAATTAATCCATATTCAATTAAATTTAATTTTTTAATCATAAATTTAATCCTGCTGATCCAAATTGTTTGATTATTATTTTTTAGGATACCTTATTTAATTTATAACATATCATTATAAGGAAACTTTGTCCATTTTTTCTATTGAAATGGTCATATGGTCCACACAAGAAGTCCTAAAGAATCTATGAAAAAACTGGACCATCCATGATGCCTGAATTTCTAGGCTTAATCCAGAAACCCAAATTTGATGAGACTCCAAAATATGTTCTTAAGTATCCAAAGGAATCGTGGATAAAAATTTCAAGTACCAGCTACAAAAAAATGGCCCAAATTATTCTTTGAAGTCTATCCCGCTATTCTATCCGGGAATGAAAATTAGCACACATTTATTGGCATTTATCACATCCATTAGAGATGAGATTTTGTGGTGTGAAAGAAAAGATATAGGTGGCCAAATTTTTAGATTAAATAGTTTGTATTAGAGGTAATATTCCTATTCAAAAACTCATTCTCATTTCAACCTTTAAAAAAGTCTAGATTTAAATGGACAGATTAAAATTATTTAATAAAACAATCATAACATTGGATAATTAAGTCCAATGGCATCCAAATTTTAAGGGAAGACTATAAATATTCATATATAAACATTTTAAGAAGAATATTTCTCCAGATTCAGTTATCTGGAGTATCAAATTGGTGATCCAAGTGGAGGGGAAGATTTGGAAAGAAAACAGTCCAACTCCTTGGGCTATAAATACATTACCAACTTATCCTTGCAAAGAGTTGGAAATTTAGAGAAAAGTAGGATAGTTTGGCATGACCAAGTCTCTTTAAAAGTCTTAGTAGGATCTTTTATACTCAATTTTCTACTTGATATACCATTCCTCCAGGATTTCTTTGATTTACTTTTGCATTTTTCTTCATATGTAATCTTGTAAGTGTTTGTATTTGTAATTTTATTTTCATGCATGTTTATTTTTTATCACCTATTATTCTCATACACACTCTATTGTGTAATATAAATGGTCTTAAAATAGTTTAAATCAAGTTAAAATCTCTTTCCCTTTTTTGCTTTCCCATTCAATCAAAAGTGCATTTTAAGTTTCCTCACTGTTCGTGTGTGTGTTCGACGCACAAATATTTTTTTATCATATTATTTTAATTATCTTTCTTATTAATTACCATTAGAAATATATAAACATATTAATTTCAATTTCAATTTATGAGTAAATATATCATTGGGGTGATTAATAATTTTGGGATATTAATTTATTGATATATTTTGCTCATTGAGTATTCTTTAGGTTAACATTGTGTATGTTAAACTTTAAATGTCATGGATTAATGACATTCTTTATTTAATGTGTGGATTTCATGGATTATTGGAACCATAAATACACTACCATAAAAAATTAATGATTGATATTATAACCCTAGTTAAGTTAAGGCTTGGATTAAAGACTTAACACTTGGGAATTCTGATCAAATTCATCTTGTGAAGTGGGTGTTAATTTAATGCAATATAAAGCAAAGATCAAGGATATAACAATATTAACACCCTAATTATTAACTCACCCTAATAATTATTAAATTTTTAAACCAACCATCATCAAACAATCAATTTACTTAAGTTTTTCAAACAACATCCCACCCATTAAAAAGACAAATCACAAAAATAATCGACGCTAAAATTTGTACCATCACCAGGATTCAACCCAAGTGCCTCTATACACATTAGCAGAGCACCAAACCTTTGAAAAGTCAATAGGTGAAAATTTTTCATGCTTTAAATGACACCTTTGCTGGGGATTGTGCATTAAGTAGTTGATAGTTTTTTCTTTTTTGTAAAAAAACAAAAAAAATACAAAAAAACTGAAAAAACACACAAAGAAAAACCAACCTTCCTTGTTCTTAAAAATTTTATCAGAATGCCCTGTAGCCTGCCAAACAATTCATTAGATTTGTTTGACCTATAAATCGATCGAAATCATCTTTGAATTAAAAGGAAAATTTGGGATAATCAAATCACTCTTGAATCATTCTCTATCCAACCAATTGAACTAGAAATGTCTAATCTAAGGGAAAACCCCTTAAAAGAACTCACTTCCCCTGATATGAATTATCAGCCCCTTGGTATTGAATTTCCAAACATTGAGTCTGATTTAGAACTCAAATCAAGTTTTATTCATCTTCTACCTCAGTTCCATGGGCTAGTCGGTGGGGATCCACATCTTTATCTCAAAGAGTTCCAAGTGGCGTCACTGCAAAAAACTACCCGATTAGAAGGGGTTATTTTTCAGTTTAGAAGAGGTTATACCCCCCTTCTAAATACATTAGCAGAAGGTATGAGGAACTGCTGCTAATGTGCCCTTTTACTCTTGTTAGATGTGGTTTTGAGGAACCGCTGGTAAACTGATGTAAAATTTAGCGATGGTAAATTTAGAGGCGGTTAAAATCCCTTCTAATTTCACTCTATAATCTAAGTTTATAGGGGGTTTTAACCCCTTCTAAATTGTTAAATAAACTAGCGGCGGTTATAAACCACTTCTATTTGAGTTCCATGACCCTTAGTAGAGGTGGTTCTTAGAACTGCCTCTATTTAATTCTCATATTAGAGGGGGTTAAAACCCCTTCTAAATGAACCATATTATCGGTGGTTCTTTGAACTGCCACTAAATAATATTTATGTTGATTTTTAAAATCTTGTGACCCCTCCAATTCATGACACCCCCTCTCCCCTCAAGTTCACCCATGGCCTTCCCCCTCCAGTACACCACCCCAACCATGATCCCCTTCGATTGTAGTACACCACACCGTGCGTCGGCCCCCTCCAGTTCCAATACTGGCCTCACCCCCGCATGTCCCTCCACTGCGGTTCACCAGTGAAACCTAGCCATGGTGCGGCCCTCCCCTCCAGTTCACCTGTGAAACTAGCTGCTAACTCAAGAATTGAAAATTTTGACGCCAGTGAGGATCGAAGCCTAGACTAGCCACATAAACCCGAACCGCCTATACCACTATAGCAATTTGATTTTAATATTATATTTACACATCATCATATTTAAATATATTGCAAAACAAATTAAAACAAATATTATTTCAATAAATATTTATATACATATATAATTATTTAAATTAATATATAGATTTTTATATTATATAGTTATGTATTTATATTATAATATTTTTTTATTATATTAAATTTATACATTTATATAAACTATATATTGTATATGTATTTAAAAAATTTTAGTGTATCCTTTATAATTATATTTATGTTATGTATATACACATATACTTATATATTTATAAATATGTTTATGTAAATTATTTATATACTTAAATACATATTTAACATATTATGTACATGTTTATTTATATAATATATATATAATTATTTATTTAATATATTTATATAATGTCTTTAAAAATATAGTTATATAATGTATTTCAATACATATATTTATTATTTTTTAAGTTAATATATATTTATTTGTATAAATTGTATTATATTATATATAATTAATATTACATGAAATAAAATTTAGACAAATATATATATGAAATAAAATTTATACAAATATTTATATTAAGTTATATGAAATACAATTTATACAAATATATAATTAATATTATATGAAATAAAATTTATACAAATATTAATATAATATATTTCAATTAATTCATATATTTATTATTATGCACATTAATATATATGTACTTAAATAAATATAATTGTATAATATTATATAAAATTAATATATATATATATATATATATTAATAAATATTGTTGTATTTTATTGTTTACATAAATATATATTTATTTTTATAAATTATATATCATATAATATTAATTATATATAATATAAAATCATAAACATTTTATTTAAAAATATATTTATTAATATTGTAATTAAAATTATAAAAATTACAATCCTGAGTTTTTATATGATTTATTTTTTAAATAAATTATATTTATATTTATATTTATATTTGTATTTATATTTATATTTATATTTATATTTATATTTATATTTATATTTATATTTATATTTATATTTATGTATATAATATGGTTATACTTTTATGTTATATATAATTAATATTATAAGAAATACAATTTATACAAATAAACATATATAAATGTGTATAAAAATACACAATTATATTTATGTATACATATAAATACAATTAAATACAATCATATAGTTATAAATGTATAATATAATTAAATGATATATATATATATATATACTAAATCAATTTATAATTAATATGGTATATTGAAATGTATATAAAATAATTATATAATATATATAAATTTATATAAAATAAAATATTTATAATATAATTTATATAATATAATATATATATATAATATATAATATATATATATATAATTTTTTGCAATATTATATTTATTTTTATAATATAAATGTATTTATATATAAATATACAATAAAAATGTATTTAATATAATATATGTATAATATAAATCATAATATAGTTTTTATAAAACCATATATAAATTTTATATATTTTAATAAATATATTTATAATTACATTTATATTATGTATGCCAATATTTATATATGCATACATTTTTGTTTATATGTATAAGTATTTATTTAAAGTATTGCATAATGCCTTTATATATATGTGTTTATAATGATTTTAAAAACATTTATATAATGTTTTTATGTAATGTATATGTGTGTGTGTACACACACATGCTCACACACACATATATATTATAAAATTTGAATTTATATGAAATTTATTTTAAAAAATAAATAAAAATTAAGATCGGGTTAAAAAACCCCTTCTAATCAAAGGGATTAACGGCTGTTCATGAACCCCCTCTAATTTCATGAATTAGTGGGGGTCTAAAACCCCCTATAATTTCATAAATTAGAGGGGGTTCATAATCCCCTCTAATATCTTAAATTAGAAGGGTTCAAACCCCCTCTAATATAAGAGATTAACAGCAATTCATGAACCCCCTCTAATTTAATAGATTTGAGGGGGTTATCAACTCATATTATTTCCTTAAAAAATTCTTGTTATATATATATCCTTTAATGTATATCCAAATGAATATTATATATATATATATATAATGACTCTAAAATCCAACCGAACATATAGGACCACTAATTAATAAATTTGTGGTGATTTAGACAGAGCTTCCTCTAAAATCAAACCAAATATTACAAATAAAAAATGCTAAAAATTTTATAGGGGGGTTGTGAATCCCCTCTAAAGTCGATGATTAGAGGGTGTTGTGCATAACCCCCTCTAAAATGAATTTAGAGGGGGGGTTTCATAACCCATTCTAAAAAATTGTTGTTAATCTGTTATTTTTTTGTAGTGTGTGCTCTACCATGAAGGCTCAAGGGGTTTCTGAAGAACAAATCAAACTTAGAGAATTCCCTTTCTACCTAGCTGACTCTACCAAGTCATGGATCTACTACCTCCCTCTTAGTTCCATAAACTCATGGATTGACATGAAGTGTCTCTTTTTAGAAAAATTATTTCTTTCTTGTCGTGCTACTTCTATCCGAAAGAAAATAAGTGGTATCCATCAATTCCATAATGAATCACTCCATGAGTATTGGTAGAGGTTCAAAAAGCTTGTGGAAACCTACCCACACCACCAAATCCCTGACCAACTCTTGATCCAATAATTCTATGAGGATTTATTGGCTATAGAGAGAACACTCATTGATGTCACAAGTGGTAGTTCTCTTGTTGACAAAACTTCTAAACCTGCACAAGATATTATAAGTAATATGGTTGCAAACATGTAGCAATTACATACTCGAGCACATGCTCAAGTCAAACAAGCCCAAGAGAATCAATCTATAGAGCCCAACAAGGTGACTGAGTGGATGAGTGAACTTACATGTCTTGTGAGACAACTAGCGGTGACTGCCAAAGCCCCAACCTCGTCTTCTACACAATCTCTATTCCCTGAACCTATCAAGAATTGTGGAATTTTTAGCTCATTATCTCATCAAACTGACACATGACCACAACTTCAAGAGGATCCATCAGATTTATTCGGTCTAATAAAGTTCAATGCATCATATACTCAGAGGAACACCAACCCTCAACAATCAGGTCGGTTCATTAGAAACTTCAACCAACACCACTCTATGTCCTTCTCTTCTATATTTAACCAAGGATTGTGGTATGGTAATCCCATTTCTCATCCTCCTCAATTCCCTCCTCAAAACCCAAACCAATTCCAATATGGTCAAGGTATTAGTAACTTCCAACAACCTTACCCTTTTGTTCCTCAACCTCAAAGGATCAATCCTCCTCTTCCTCCTCCTTGATTCTACTGTCCTAATGAGCCTTCCCAATTCCCAACCCAATATAAGCACTTCCCAAGAACCAAAATCAAGGTAATCCCAATACGGTACATGCCTCTTCTTCCAAGAAACCATGGGAAAGATCTGTAGAAGATCTTCCCTCCTTCACTCGTTCTAGCCTTAAAAACATTGAAACCAAAATTAGTCAAATTTCATCCCACCTTAGCCAACAGAAACCATCCAATTCTTCCCAACTCCTAGATCAACTGTTTCCCAACCCCAATGGTAATGTAAGTGAAATTTCCCTTAGATTGGGAAAAAAAATTTCCAAGACTCATGATGAGTCCTTCAACTCCCCTTTAAATGTTGACTTGGAAAATGAAAAGAAAAAGAAACTAAAAAAGAACCTAAATCCACTCCCTCACCTCCTTCCATTCCTTTAAAAAACCCCAATTCATTTTCCTCAAGCCTTCTCTAAGCCAAGGAAGTCATTTAAACTCGATCCTGAAATTCTCAACATGTTTAAACGTGTTGAATTGAACATTCTCCTCTTAGAATCCATAAAAAATACCTAAGTATGAAAAGTTTCTTAAGGAGTTATGCACCTATAAGAGGAAAGTTAGGACCTTTGAAAAAATTTCAACCCAACAATCCATACCCATGAAGTGAAAGGATCTAGGAACATTTACTATTTCATGCCAAATAAGGAGTTCAAAATTTGATGATACAGTTATAGACTTAGGAGCCTTAATAAATGCTATGACCAAATCCATCTTCTCCAACCTTGTCCTAGGTCCCATACATCCAACAGGTGTTGTAATCTAATTAGCCAATTGAATCATATCCAGTCTTGGGGAAATAATCGAGGTTGTCCTTGTCTGATTCAATGATCTTATCTTCCTAGATGACTTATATGTCCTTGAAATGGAAGGTGAGAAAACTTCTTTCCAATTTAATCTGATTCTAGGAATACCTTTCCTCATGACATCTAAATCCAAAATTGATGTCCATGCTGGCATCTTATCCATGGAATTTGGTGACCAACCGGTCAAGTTAAATATTTTTCAATCCATGTGATACCCATCAGAGAATAAATCTATATTCTCTATCCATTATTCTAAAAGTCTCTCTATCAGTGTGTTAAATCTCAATCCATCATGTTCTTCATATTCTAATATTAGAGGAGTTTGTAAATATTTCATCCTTGTTAACCAAGTCATAAATGTATAATTTGATGTTGGCATTTAAAATGTAAACTCCATTGATCTAAATGATATTGAAAAGTATTTGGAATCCCATATCACCTCAGATCTTCACTAATCCTGCTTGGATGATAATGAGGAAAATGAACTAGCATGCTCATTTTTTGATTCAGATCAGATTATCCAACATTCCTCATTTCCTATCCATGATTCTGAAAATTATGTTATATGTGAGGTGAACCCTAAACCAATGTGTTTATCTTGTCCCATAGGGAGTGAAGGTTTTTAGATTTGTTCCCTAATTAATAAATTGATCACTATTGAGGTTTAAATTGACCATTATTTGAAAAATAGCATTGATATAAAGGATATTGAAATTTTTATTCAGTCTTATGACTCTATTGATCCTCATTATTGTATATCAGTAAGTGATGAAATAAATGAGTTTAAAACAACAAGGATCTTATACTCTAATTTCATATTATCTGGAACTTACATAAATGCACCATCATAATTGAAAAATATTCCTAAACTTCCAAGCATAGAAAACCAACACTCAGTGGGCTGTATAATACCTCAAGTTGAAGACCAAATAGATGATACCCACATTCTCTTTCAAACCCCATTGAACTACTAGAGAGAAAACAAGGGAATAAATTCTCCAATGAACAATTGGGCCTCCCAAAGAGGGTGGTTTTTTGGAATCACACTAGAGTTGAAAAAATATTGTGGCCACCCTCAGACTATGGGTATTCCACTACAACTGTCTAGCTGTAGACAAAATAAACGTTGCGCTACTTGGTTGCAACCCAAGTTTTCTTTTCCTTTTATGGAATTTTAATTTCTTTTTAGTTTTTCATTAGATAAATAATGACTTTTTTTACTCTCTTTTGGTTAATGTAAATTTTCCACAACATCACAAAAAAGGACACATTCCCCAGGAACAACATCAACTTCCACCGACCCACCACTAGATGGAGATATTGACCCACCAAATCCAAACCAAGGGCACCTATTTCCCTTTAAATCTCCTTTATCTCTCTCTTTCTTCTTCTTCCTCTCTCATTCTCTTTTTTTTACCACATTCCTCCTTGAAATTTTTATTTAGTCTTTCTCTTTTGTGTGGGTGTGTATTTAAAAAAAAGTAAACAAAACTAAAAAAACAACAAAACAATATATATGAAAAAAATAGATTTGTAATTACTCACCATCCACTTTTGAATTTTTTTTCCAACCATTTTGGGGAGTAAAAAGACATTTTTTCATCTCAATTTTTTTATTTTCATCATAAATTTGGATAAAGAATATTATTTCAAAACCAAAAAAAAATGAATGCTCAATTTTTTATTTGGAAAATGATTCTTCTCCAACCGTGAGTAACAACATTGGATTTCATGCCAAGGTCACCTACGACCATATTTTAATTTTGTGTATTTTTCACCCCCAATTATGAGCCTTGAGTTTGTGGACCTTCAAGTTTAATTTCCTACTTTGGTGTGCTTGAATATGATAGAGGAATTTTATGAACCGCATGAGAATCACCATAGCCAAATAGCCTCCCATTACCCTTAAATTAATCCTCTTTTTGAAAGCCCCTTAAATCCTATGAACACCTTTTCTTTAATAGCCACATTACAAGGACAATACCTTGTCTCACCCAACATCTAAATGGAATTGCATTGCATAATTTATTGCAATTTAAGTGTGGGGGAAATGGATTTCATTTTGGGTATCCATTTCATGATTTTCAATGTGTTATCATATGCTTGAGGGAAAGCATCAATTTTATTGTGGGGGAGAGGTTTTCATTCCATGAGTTTTGGGAATGGATTTTTATTTATGTAATTTTTTACATGTTATTGAAAAATGTTCAAAAATATATATAAAAAATCCAAAAAACATAAATAAAAGGGTTGTGTCTTGGGCAGGTCAAAAATAACTCTCCCTAAACCTTTGATATTTTCATAAATATTACAATTATTGTCTTTAGGAGATCAAAAATGGGTTGGGATATGAGTGTGAGATCTGTTACAACTTCAACTTTTGAAAAAATACAAAAAAAACAAAAAAACACTTATGTAATTGGGATAAGTGTTGTGTTTTGTAAATATTTCATTTTCTCATCCCCTTAAAATTTTCTTCCTATTTTGTTTCTTGCTTTTCACAATCGTTCCCTTGTAAATATGCGTTTCCATTTCTTTTCATGTTTCTTTTCAAAATAAATTGTGCATTGTTTTACCCATGATGGTGTTTTACCCCTCTTTTCCACTCTTTTGGACATTAAATTCCTATTGTCCCATGGCAACAGAAAAACACCTAAAAAACTCTTCATTATTATACACTTTAGGATAAGTAATAAAAGATGAGAGCTCTTTCAAACTCTAAGATTTTAACTTTTGGTTTGTGAATGCCTGAACCTCCATAAATAAATTTTTATCATCTTGAGAGGAGTAAGTTTTCAGTGCCTATATTTTCCATTTCTAATTTTATCAAGAACAATGAATTGTTTTTGGAATATTTTTTTGCAATAATTTGTGGTGGAACTCAATATCGATGAGATAAATGGTCTAAACCTCCCCTGATTAGGGAAAAATTTAATATTTTTTAGTGAGTGAGAATGATTTTTTTATTTTTTTATATTTGTTTCACATGAGGGTATGAACAAGACTAAGTGTGTGGGATTTGATGTTATTAATTTATTTATAACTTTTTGTTTAATCCATTTAGTAAATTTCATTTAAAAGTGAATAATTGTTGTGAAATATTCATGTTTTAATATTAAATATAATTTTTGAGAATTATTTGAATTAATCCAAAATAAATTTAGTTTAATGTTTTAATAATAACTATCATACTTCCAAAAAAATTGTGTGATTCTTGTTTTTTAGGGTTCCTTATTCAACTTACAACATATCATTAAAAGGAAACTTTGTCCAATTCTGCCATTGGAATGGTCATATGGTCCACACAGAAAGCCCTAAAGAATCTATGAAAAAATTAGTCCATCCATGATGCTTGAATTTATGGGCTCAATACAGAAACCCAAATTTGATGAGTCTCCAAAATATTTTTTTTATTATCCAAATTAATCATGGATAAAAATTTCAATTCCCAACTATAAAAAAAGGGGCCCAAATGATGTTTTGAATTCCATCCCACCATTCTGTCTGAGAATTAAAATCATCACACATTTATTGAATCTTCTCCTAATATAGACATCCATTCAAGATGATATTTTTCATTTTTAAATAAAATATATAGTTGGAAGAATTTTTAGAATAAATGGTTCGGATTGGATATAATCTTCCTATTCAAAAAATCATTCACATTTCAACCTTCAAAAAAATCTGGATTGAAATGGACATATTAAAATTGTTTAATCAAACCACCATAACTTTAGCTAATTAATTACGATGGCCACAAAATTTTGAGGGTAGACTATAAAAATTAATATATAAAACTTTTAAGAAGAATATTTCTCCATATTCATCTCTATGTATTATCAAATTGGTGATCCAATTGGAGGGAAATATTTGAAAAGCAAATAGTCTACCTCCTTGGGTTGTAAATACATTCCCATCTTATCCTTGAAAAGAGTTAGAATTTCATAGAAAATGAGGATAGTTTGGCATGACCAAGTCTCTTACAAATTATTTTTAGGATTTTCCATACTCAAATTTATACTTTATATACCATTCCTCCATGATTATTTTGATTTACTTTTTCATTTTTCTTCTTTTATAATCTCGTAAGTGTTTGTATTTGTAATTTTATTTTCATGAATGTTTATTATTTATCACATATTATTCTCATCCACCCTATGTTGTGTAATATTAATGGTCTTAAAATAGTTTAAATCAAGTTAAAATATATTTTCCTTTTTTCTTTCTCATTCAATCAAAAATGAATTTTAAGTTTCCACATTGGTCATGTGTGTGTTCGGTGCACAACTATTTTTGTATCCCATTCTTTGCATTCTATTTATAATTAATTACCATAAAACATATATAACCAGATTAATTTAAATATAAATGTCTGATTAAATCTACAATTATGGTGATTAATAATTTTGTGATGTTAAGTGATTGAGATCTTTTTCTCGTTTAGTATTCTTTAGGTTAACATTGTGTATGTTAAACTTTAAATTCCATGGATTAATGACATTATTTGTTTAATGTGTGTATTCCATGGATTATTTGAACCATAAATACACTACCATAAACAAGTAATAATTGATATTAGAGCCCTAGTTAAGTTAAGTCTTGGGTTAAATCCTTAACACTTGGGAATTCTGATCAAAGTCATCTTGTGAAGTGGGTGTTAATTTAATACAATATAAAGAAAAGATCAAGGATATCACAAGCTTAACTCACTAATTATAAAATCACCCCAATAATTATTAAATTTTTAAATCAATAATCATCAATAAATCATTTTAATTAAGCTCTTCAAACAACCCCCCTCCATTAAAAAGATAAATCAAAAAAACAATCAACTCTAAAATTTGTACCAGTGTTGAGGATTCAACTCGAGTGACTCTATACACATTAGCAGAGCACCGAACCTTTGAACGGTAAATAGGAGAAAATCATCCACACTTCAGTAACCAACAATTCCATCCTCAGTATCAATTCAAAACCAATCATCTCATACATATAAAAGTCCCAAAGGAGATGGCACCCACCAACCTCAAGGGAATACTCCTTACATTGATGGATACCCTTTGATTGCACACCCAACAGTGTATAGATTTAAATAACCCCAACCATATACTCTACTTCAAAACCCAAACCAATTAAAAATCAGGTGGATATAAAATAATGTGAGGCTCCTATATTAAACAAATCACTATCAATCATAGAAGCTAGAATAATCCTAGCTTGAACTGTCAATGATCCGGCCTTGCCACCACCAGTTGTAGGATAAACTACATTCATCTGGAATGTCCCTCTACCATGTACTCTTGTATTAGTCCCCTAGGTCTCATTGATTTACTAATATGGATTATTTTATCCTAAAGTTCCATATCTTCTTCCCAAATCAATACATCCATTGTAACTCCAATTACCTAACTGATAATTGTTAGCAGACCCCCTTCTAGCACTCTATATTGGCCTAGGTCCTCCATCACCACCTGCCTATAGAGGGTTCCTATATAAACTATGTATATTTACCATCATCCCTTAATCTTGGAATTACACTGGTGGTTGTGAACACTAACCACGCACTTGGCCTATCATGCCACACTGATAGCATAGCACTCAATTACTACAATGTAAGACTAATTCTTTTATTTGTCTACTTTGTCTGCCACTGACCTGGTGGAATTTATCGTAATGGAAATTTCTACTATCAAAATACATACCACCATATCTCCTAACTAAAACTATATGATCACCACTAGAATCCTCCTTCAGGTTCTCCTCATAAATGAGAGTCTGATCCACTGCCTCAAAAAAACTCTTCAAACAAAATATATTTACCTGGGAATTAATCCCACATCTAAATCCATTATCAAAATGTCTAGATGTAGCTACCTCATATCCAAACATCATCAGAGAAAAAAATTTCAATTAAATGAATCATCCATCATAATTCATCATCGTCATACTTCTCTATTTCAAATTCATAAACTCTTAAACTTTCCTTTGACTCTGGGTCTTAGGGTAAAATTTCTTCAAGAACTTATCTTGGAAGTCTTTACAAACCATGCCATCTAACTACTCATCCTGATTAAGAATATCCCAAAAACTCTTTATTGGTCCTCATAACATATAATCTTATATCTTTGTTATTTTCTCTGGAGGGGTATCTAAGTAGTCTAGTATTGTCTTGATTGACTAAATCCAGAACTCTAGTACCTTAGGTCCACCCAATCCAACAAATGTTGGAGGTTGTTGTAGCTAAAAATATCTCATAAGATCAAATATATTCATCACATCCCGCCCTGGTTCACTCTCCATAAACTGTATAAAATGGGTAAATTTATTATAGAACTCATCTTCCACCCTATTACCTAGAACCAATGGGTGTTCTAATCCCACTACTGGATGATAATTATCAGAAATTTCCTCTTGTCGCCAAACTGATAAACATCTTCATGGTGGAATCACTTTTCAATGCCAAATGCATCTCTCAAAACACATAACATATAGTTTCCATAGTTATATATAAAGGAAGGCCCACAACTATTCATAACCAAACCATTCTTCATACACTATCCCAATAGATATAATCGTATCTCTATAACTACCCTCAACTATCCCTATCTTGGGTCATGACTAACTCAGGGTAAACTGACTTACAACTCACAATCCTTTCATTATACAGAATTTTTAACCATTTCACTTCAAAAAAAATTAAATATTTCTCATTTAGGAACCATTTCTAACTATTTCAGTTTTTCAATTTTTAACTTAAACAATTTTTGTTTCATCTTTCTTATTAGGCACTATTTTTTAAAAACTTCAAGAAAAACATATAAGCGTTTTCATTTCCCACAACCCAAAATAACTTAATTTTTCATGAGTTCCTATCATGATTCATGCCATATAAATCATGATTTTAGATGATGATGAATGCATATACAAACCTCATTCCATGATAGTCCACAAATAAAACATCAAAAAACAATAACATCACACAAAAAGTGCACCACCTTAGGTTAAATAACATCCAACTATAACAGAAAACATCAAGAACAACAATCCTACCCTAGGAACTTGGGTTTTCCCCCACACATGGGTTAGCTACTCTCATACACAAGATTATTTACAAGGCCCAAAACATCATAGTCTACTATATAACTTTCCCAAATAGTAATAAAATAGGAAAGAAAACCCTCTGATACCAATTTATAACATCTTAACCCAAGATCCACTGAATTGGTGCTTTGTGTTGGTGCACTAGATGACCTCAAGAGTGCCTCCATGTATACCATAGGCTACCAACTAGAAACAAGGGTCTAATAAAATATATGGGGAGACTATACCCTCTTTACTAAAGTAAACCAATAGCAGAATCAAGATAAAAATCAATATAAAATAATAATAATAATAATACATATACAAGCATCACATAACCAACTCCCATATCCTGGTAAGTACAACAATCCAAAATAATAAATATTCCATGTCATGAGAGTATGATGTTCCAAAGGAAAACATAAATAAGACTCTAACAGCAATCCCTAAAGTGGGTCCTAAGAGCAAGTCTGGTCTCATCATCCAAGCTCCAACCTGACACCCATATCAACCATCTAACATAGGTCTTTTCCCCTTATCCTAACTTACAACCATGAAGTATTCCCAGGTGCCCAACAGGGGCATAAGTAGGGTGTGAGTACAACTCAATAGGCCACCACCAATGGTTTCTAAAAAAATATCTATTCTATAACAATGTATAAAAAAGTACAATTACAAAAGACATCAGTAGATAAACTAGGATTCATTATTTAACAATATTTAAATTAACAATATTTAAATTAACAATATTTTTTCTTAGTTCCAAGTGATACTCATACACATAAAACCTTCTTTGTCCCATGTTGGTTGTCTAAACCAAATATCACAAAGGTCACAAGTTAGCATGCTAGTAATATCAGTACAAGTATTCAACTGGGATTATAAACATTATGTTCAGTCATCCCAACCATATATTTTTTGGGGTTATAGGTCGGAAAACAATGAGAATTAACCCAAGAATCCAATTAGGATTCAGAATATTATATCTGAATAACCATATATTTTTTGGTCTTATAGGTTAGTAAATAAAGATCATCAGTCCAAGTATCTAATTGGGATTTGTAAAGTTATGTCTAACCATATCAACCGTATATTTTTGGGGGTCACAGGTTGGTAAAAAAGTAGAATCATTCCAAGTATCCAACCAGGATTCAGAACATTATATCTGACCATTCCAACCATATATTTCTTAGGGTTATAGGTTAAAAAAAAGGAGAATCAATCCATGTACCCAATAAGGATTCAAAACATCATTTTTAAACATCCCACCCATGATATGGAATGTCATGTCTATACCCTTAGATTCATGAGTATCAATACATCTTATGAACAATATGGTGCATCAGGGTGCCTAGAACATTAGTGTGGCCCTCCCAAGGGAGAAGAGCATCAGTAAAATAACCCAAAAACCATTAGTCACATTACCATAGGTCATCATTAGTGACCTTTTTACCAATAAATAATAACAAGGGTTACCTTTTTAATTTTTTCATAATTACATAGTTTATTACATTCAACATGTTATCACTTCCCATAACAATACTATTTTTCCATTTTAACCACATTACAACCATTTTTACCCCCTTCAAACCATATAACCACATCAACATTACTATTTAACCATTTTACACATTTAACCATTTACCAACCATTACTCATGTAACTCGTTAAAGTTAATTCAAGTATCACTTTATTCCAAGTTAACATAATAAACATAGTTATATTTGGATTAATCTCATAAAACCATAAATTAATTGTTTAAAATTAAATTTTCATTTCCAAGGAAGTGTCACACCTTATGGGTGGCATTAGGACTAGTCTAAATTTCATCAATAAATCCAACGAGGCTCGTGAATGGTCCAAAACCTCAATTGGATGCCTAATTTATCATTTTCCATTGAGGAATCAAGTGTGAGGAACAATGGAATAAATTCACAACAACATAAACATAAAAAAAATCAATACTATGGGATATAACTTGTAGACAACCTACCTAGAGCTTGTAGAAATCAGCTCTCTCAACCTTGGCCCTTGATTTAATCCAAAACCACCATCAATGCCCAAACTATGAATCTGCTATAAAACAAGGGTTTAAAGAATTCAAAAGGAGAATAAACAACACACCATGGTTATTATAGAGAATATAAGGAATATGAGTGGTAGACTCACCTGAATCTTCAATTTACTACCAACAGTGCTTCAAATGACTAAGAATCAAAGGAGATTGGTCCTTGGGAAGCTTGGGAGGAATGTTTTGTAAACCTTGCTAGTGGAGGTTGATATAAGGGAAAAAATCAAGTAATAAGCATTTAATACCAAGGGGTAAAATGATAAATTTCCCTATTTAAATGAGGTACATGGTTTGGCCACATAGTTGGAAAAATCATGCACCAACTATGCGACACCCTCTGTCCAAGAGAGGGCCTAGGTTGCACCGTTTTTGGAGAGCCTGAATGGTTTTTCAAACCATATGAATTTTGTATGTCTGGATATATCTAAGTCCACATGGTTTCAAGGATCCCTTTTCATTTTTTTTCAACTTTGAACCCTCCCTCAATAGGTCATATGGTTATGGTGCACGGTTAGTACTAACAATGCACCAACTGTGCGCCCTGCACAGTATGGCCTCTTTTCTTCCTCATTTGTATCCCAAACCCCTAGGACACCCCAAGAATCCTCATAATCTAAAGAAACCTTCCGTTAAACATTTTAAATAGAGTTAAATCAAAATTTAAACAAGAATTTACCTCCTCAAAATGTCATGATCTTATAAAAAAGAAAGTAAATTTTAGGCTAAGGATGCTAGATTATGTACTATTTAAGGTTGGGTCCTTATAGTGGATATCGCAGCCAAGGTTTAGATAAACTTAGTGGTTAGGATAATTTTAATAGAATAACCTTGATAAATTTTACTTTATGATTAAGTTTAAATGATATAGAATTTGAATATTATCATATTTCTTCGTCTAATATATGTCTGTTCAGAATGGGTTTTTGCTAAGGAAATAGGGAAACAGAAGTAGGAAGGTATCAAGAGGAAAATTTCCTTCAAAATTACTATATTGGAATGGTTGTAAATGTAATTTAACAATTTATTTCAATTATTGATCAGTTTAAACTATCTATAAATGGAGGTGGTGTCCATGTTAGATAGAAACTAGATTTTCAACTAAGAAACATGGCGATAGGTGAGCATTTCAGGAAGCATCAACCTCTAGATTTTTATGGAACCTCAGATCTAGTGGTATTTTAAGGATGGATAAATGCATTGGAAAAGATATTTGAATTCATGTGATGTTTATAACATCAAAATTTAACTCTTTTTATTTATCATTTTGAAGGTGAAGTTGGTCAATGGTGGTCTTTAATTAAGAATACCAGAGATAGAGTAATGATCCCGATACCATGAAATGGTATACATTTAAGAATATTTTTCAAGATAAATATTTCCCTAAGGTTTTTTGAATTAGTATAGAGAAACAATTCATGGAATTGGGAAAAAAAATATATAGATTCAGTAGTCATGTATGAAGAAAATTTTACAATGTTTTCCAGGTACACACTAAATTTTATTTGGGACATTGATAGTAAAATTAATATATTTTACTCAAGATTAAAAACAATTTTATGAAGATCTTTGGATTCATGAGAATTTAAAATCTCTGAGAAAGTTTTTCATTGTGCTAAGAAAGTTGAGATAGAGTTTTTTGAAACTTTTGTTCCTAAAGATGATAAGAGTGAGAAGTGGTCAAAGTGGCAAGCAATGGAGAAGTTATAAACTAAGAAATTTAGAGGTAATTATTCAACATATTTAAAGTGTGGTAAAAATATTTCAGGGAATGTTTTACAGGATCTGGAAATTGTTACTGGTGGCTCGTTACTACAAATAAAAGAGTCCTAAACAATCCAAAAATGGGGTAATTGATATCCATACAATGGTAAGATGTTTTAATTTCAATTAATTTGGGAATTGTGATAATGTGTGTCTGAAGTTAGCTATTAAGGGTGGAAATCATCAAGATCAAAATAAAAAAGAGTATAGAAAAATCATTTTCTACTACTATGGTTGATGTTGGGTTATCTAATGAAGTGGTGATAGGTACGTTACTTATTTATTTTAATTATTTTGAATCCCTCTTTGACTCTATATATTTTAATTCATTTATTTATATGAAATTTTCAATTAAAATGGGAATATCACCTCATGAAATAAATATATAACTTTTTGTCAAAACTTTGGGTGGAAATATTAAATAAACCAATAATTATAAGAATTTTACTATTGTTGTCAGTGGGATTCTATTTCCTACAAATATTGTTGAAATATCCATAGTATATTTTGATATTATTTTGGGTACATATTGGATTTAATTTTATCATGATAAGATAGATTACATAGCTAATAAAGTTATATTCAATGATTTCATGCCTTTAATAAAATATCAAGAAACTGAGAAATTGATTAAATATGGTGGTGAAAGTTACTTAGATTATGTTATTGATAGAAAGAAATTGTTCAAATTAGTTATGTGCTAGTAGTGAATAAATATACGCATGTTTTTTCTAATTAGTTTCTTGGTTTTATTCATGATTGGGAGGGTGAGTTTACTATTGACTTAGTTTTTGATTCTAAGATAATTTCCAAACCAATTTATCAAATTTCTTATGTAAAACTTTTAGAATTGAAAAAGAAAATGTATAGGTTCCTATATAAAGGATTAATTCATCCTAGAACTTCACCATGGGGTTCTCTCGTTTTATTTATTAAAAATAAGGTTTAATGAGATTTTTAATTTATTAAAGATCCTTTAATAGCATAACTATTGAGAATAAGTATCATTTACCTCATATCAATGATTATTTTGATTATCTCTAAGGAACATAGTATTTTTTGAAGATTGATCTCATGTCAGGGTACCATCATTTGAAGTTAAAGAAGGAAGATACTATAAATACAGTTTTTCAGAATAGATGTGGGCATTATGAGTTTGTAGTTATACCCTTTAGGTTTTCTAATGCACTAGTTTTATTCATGGATCTTATGAATAGAGTTTTCCATGATTATTTAGAAAAGTTTGTGATTATGTTTATCGATGATATTTTAGTATTTTCTAAAAGTCAGGAATATCATGAAAGACATAAGGATTTTTTTTAAACCTTAAAATAAAATAAAATGTATGAAAAATTTAGTAAGTATGAATTTTGGTTGAAAAAAATTCTTTCCTCGGGAAAATTGTTTCTAAAGATGGGATAACTATTGACCCTACTAAAACTAAAGTTTTTGAAGAATGGGAAAGACCTAAAGATGTCACAAATATTAATAGTTTTCTTATATTATTGGGTTATTACTATTTTTTTGTTGAATACTTTTCTCATTTATCTATCCCACTAACTAATTTAACTTGAAAATGAGTTAAATTCATCTAGATAAATGAGTGTGGTGATTTTTTCTAGGAATCGAAAATAAGATTAATGAATTCTCCAATTTTGGAACTGCCCTCTAGAAATGGTAAATTTTTCATATTTAATGATTATTATTTAAAGGGACTTGGTATTTTTCTGATGTAGAATGATTAGGAAATGGATTGTACTTCATACCAAATGAAACCTCACAAGTTAAATTATCTTACACATGATCTAGAATTATTTGTTGTGTATTTTTATTTAAAAATTTGGAGGTGTCATTTATATGGATTAAATTGTGAAATATATAATAATACTAAAATTTAGAAGTATATATTTACTCAAAAAGAGTTGAAAATGAGGCAGATAATATGACTAGAAATGATTAAATATTATGACTTCATGATTCACTACTGTCTTGGAAAAGAAAACAAAGTAATTGATGCTTAGATTTGAAATTATAATGAATCATTAACCATCTTATGTTTGGAACATTATCCATTGGTAAATTATTTAATTAATGATGGCCTATAAATTGTGCATGAAGGATATTACTCTATTTTATTTCAAGTTTAAGTGATGTCAACATTGTCAGATAGAATTAAACAAGCTCAGAAGAAGGACCATGATTTATAAGGAAAGGTGGAACTGGTAAGGAAAGGTAAGTTTCCTAAATTTAAAATTGACAAGGAATATGTTTTGATATTTGTACAGAAATTATGTGTACCTTGTGATTTCCATTTGAAAAAAAGAATTATTGAGTTAAAATCACAGTTCTACCTTTTTTCATCCAAGTAGTACTAAAATGTACAATGACCTTCAAGATTATTACTATTATAATGGAATGACTAAAGATATTGTAGATTTTACCAAAAAAATGTTTAAATTTTAAAAAGTTTAAAGTTGAATGATACTTACCGAAGGTGATGATTTAGACTTTTCAGTGCCAGAGTGGAAATGTGAAAATATATCCATAGATTTTATAGTGAGATTACCAAATACATCTTGAGGTAATAATGAAATTTGGGTTATTATTGATTGACTAACTAAATATACACTTTAAATCAGATTTCTCTACTAAGACTCAATGAGATAGTTATGTTACATGGAGTTCCTTTATCCATTATTTCTAATCTTAATCCTATATTCACTTCTAATTTTTGTAAAGTCCTTCGAAATTTATTGGGTGCTGAATTAAGTTTCAATATATATTTTCATCTTCAATCTGATAAACAGTCTAAGTGAATGATTTAGACTATAGAAGACATGATCCGTGCTTATTAAATGGATTTACAAGGAATTTGGGATCATTATCATTCACTATTTTATCTTTTGTATAATAATGGTTTTTATTCTAGTATACATATGGAACCTTTTGAGGCATTATATAGAAAGTGGTGTAAGACTCCAGGTTGTTGGGATGAAGTAGGTGTCAGGAAGATTATGGGACTAGAGTTAGTATAAGAAATAGTTTAGAAGTTGAAGATTATTCAAAAACATACGAGGACAGCTTAGTGTAGGAAAAAAAGTTATCTGGATAACCAAAGTAAAGATATTTCTTTTCAGGTAGGTGATTATTTTTTCTTGAAGTATCTATATGAAAAATTCTTATGTTTTTTGGTAAAAAGGGGAAGCTAAGTCAGTGGTTCAATGGATTGTATGAAATCCTTTAGAAATTTAAATTAGTTTCCTACCAAGACTCCTTTCCTTTGATTTTTTCTTAGGTATATGTCATATTTCATGTTTCTTTGTTAAGAAAAGATGTGCCAGGTGCATCTCATGTTTTGAGCCCTGGATTTGTTTAGTTGGAAGAAAAAATTTCTTATGAGGAACAACTGGTACATATTCCTAAACATAAAGATAAATTATTGGGAAATAAGGTAATTCAACAAGTTAATTTTTTTTTTAAAAAAACATATGGTAGAAGAAGAAACATGAGAATTAGAAAATTCTATAAATGAAAAATATCCCCACTTGTTTAAGTAATGAATAAAATTGCGAGGATAAAATTTATAAAAGGGGGAAGAATTTAACAACCTAGTTAAATTTAATAATAAGTTTCATGTCATAATAGTACTCATGAATTATATTTTATATAGATATATTCTTTATAATAATATTAACTAATTTTTTAATTAAAAAGAAAATAGTTGTATTTTTATTAAACTTGTTTTCTTATATTATAAGTTTTTATTTAAAAGTTTAATTTCAAAATTTTATAATTTTAATTTGAAAAAATAAAATTAATTTTTGAAATTGTCATATAAAAATTATCTTGGGGTGAAATTTTAATATTTTTCTAAAAAGATTGTTTTTTTTGAATAGTGGAAAATATAAATTTTTCTAAAACTGACATTTTTTATCATTAAATAAAGTAATTTAAATAACCCATTTGATCTTAAATTAACATGAATATCCTTTAATTATAAATAATCTAATTAATTACATATTAATTATTATTATACCTTATTTTGGTATAAGTTCATTTTTTGGCTTAAAAATGCATTTTTATAAAAATTGTTTTTCATTTCATTTTGAATTTTAATATTAAATTAATTTCTTCCATTTATATAAATTGAATTTTGAAAATTTATTAAATTTATGTAATCATGAGGTAAAATTTTTTAAAATATTAACCTTTTATTTTTTTATCTTTAAGAATAGTTACCATAGTAAATTTTTGTTGCCACGGTAAAGTTAAAATGGGTTAATTAGGGTTAAAACTAATATGATAAGGATTATAAATTCATTAAAACACTTGAAATTATATTATTGGATGAGTATATTTCAGCCACAATTATAAAAACTTCTAATATATGGCATTTTTTCATTTATCTTTGATTTTGAACTTTATAATATTTTAAGTAAAGAAAAATACAAAATGTCACTCTCTTACTTTTAAATTTATATTATATGTTCAAATAGGGACAAAATAATTTTTGAAAAAATATTAAATATAATTTTGATAATAATGAAATTATTTTTATTATGTTAATTTATTTATAATTTTTAGTGATTAAATAATTACCTTAAATTCTTATGCGACACCGACACGGTGTCTGTGCAAGTAGTAGAAAAATTGAGTAATTTTTTTTAAAAAAACTCTAAAAGTAATATTTTTTGGGTGATTTTTAGTGTACCAAGAATTTTACAGGTCAATATAACATATTAAGGGTATTATAAATATTTATATTCAAATTCCATAACTATATTTATGTCATTAAAGTCAAATTAAATGAATAGCTCTAAAAATGACATTAATGATATTTTATGGTGAACAATATTTTATTAAATGATTTGAAATTCATAAAAATTAAATATTCATCAAATTTATTGGTATATGGTTTAAAATATCAACCATGGTTTATTTATGGGTCATTATTCCTTTTATAATTACTTTCTTGACCTCTAAAGAGTAAAAAACATTGATACCATGGTAATCATCAAAAGGGTTAATGGGGGGTTAAAACTAAGTGATGAGGGTAAAAACATAATCTAGACTTATCAAAATTTTATTATATGTGATTATTTAAACTAACATTAATAATAATATCTAATTATATCAATTTTGAACTATTTTTTCATGAAAATTAATTTATATTAATTTAATACTTTAAGTAATTCCATGAGTGCTCACTTATAAAAGGGCACCTCCTCTCCTCTCTTCCTCACACATTTTGTGCACTATAGTTTATAAAATCCATTACCAAGTCTCTCTAAAACTTCCCTATGCACATCCTATAGTCCTTTTCTATTATAAAACTAACCTATAAGGCTTAAGGTTTAAGTCAAATAGGTGTTTTGAGGAGAAGGTATAAGTCCTAACCAACCTATTTCAAGTATATTTCTTCCTCTACCTCCTTAAAATTTTCTTTAACCATGCTGAAATAATAACATTAGTATATTTAATATAATTATAAATTATTATTATTATGTTAAAACCCTTTTTCATCTCCATTTCCATCCTATGGGAAATGAAAAGATTGCTCGTGCATATGTGTGGATTACCACCTCCACGAAGTGATGTGTTTAATTTTACATCATAACATATCATGGATGTGTATCATGATAGATTTAGTTAATATATATAATATTCATTAAATAATTAAAATTGTGTAAATATGATATATCATCTAATTTCTTACCTTTCTATCTGCTAAAAATGATAATATCGTTCGTTCGTACGTGTGGACTACCACCTCTATGAAGTGATTTGATTCATTTTTCATCACCACATCACATGGATGATATATATAAGTTTATTTAAATATATAATATGATATTTATGATATAATAATAATTTTTTAAACATAAAATAATACTTTATTTCCATCATGATTGTTGAAAAATGGAAACGTTACCCATGCGTATGTACGGCATATCGTCTCTATGATTGTAACGCAGTTCATTTTTCATAACCATATTTCATGAATGGTTTAAAAAATTATAATTAATTTATAAAAATCATAATTATTTCATGATTATTATTCTTTATATGATGGAATAATGATCTATTTGTTCATATTCAACTTACTAAAGTCATTTTGGACATATGTACTGAATATCATCAAAACTTCTGATATGAAATTAATTAATTAAGTAATTATATATGATTTGGTAATAAATAAAATAAAAGGGATGATAAACTTGAAAAGGGTTATTAAGTAATTAAATAATTGACATAATTTTATTATACGGGAAGATAAAGAACATACATGATGATTCGGACTCGAGGTAAGGGACACTTTAACTTATAACCTCATTTTAAATTTTTTGAAGGTTTATTTTATAAATATTTTTATTCAATGTCTATATTATTAAAAAAAATTATTGATGTATTTATATGGAAATAAATGAATTATAAATGAAATTTTATGTCTCATTTAAGTTTCTTTCAAAGTTTTTCAAAAATAATTTTTTTACATATTTTATACGGGATGTTTTAACTTTCGTTTCAAAAGGAAAAAAGGAATGTTCTATTTTAACATATATAGCACCAATGTATTTTACCAACACCAAAACTATTATTTTATGTTTTTATTCCTTTACAAGATTCCATATTTTCTTCAAAAAAACACTTCTTCACTTGGTTTTGGGTATTCTATTTAAAAAAATCAATGAAAGGGTATTTCGATGTCTAAAAATGTTTTGCATATGGGTTCAAAAGAGTTTTTCAAGGGTTTTATAATGTAAATGTGCAAGAATAAAATTTTTTATTCATGATATAGTACTTGAGAATTATATATGATGATGTTTGATCTCTATACAACTTATATGATAGGTTATCCCAATACAGCTTATATAATGGTTGTTCCTAATACGGCTTATACGACAGGTGATCTTGATATAGATCTCTAATGCATTGGTTAATGTTCCTTGTCTTAAAATAAAAGAAGGTGGTAGTTGACTAGGGACATTTATCCTAGGTATTTAATTGAGATCTAATTATTTATGACATGGGTTATGAATATAATGCTCTAAGTTTCCTACAAGGGTTTCCATTTACTAGCTATGGGTTTAAAAGTTTTTTCTTTAAGTAAAAAAGTACATGTTTTTAATTTGGATATGATTTATTTCATACGCTTAAATAATTTTGTGTTGAAGGTAAAAATTTTATGGGTTTTTATGTTTTTCACCAGACTAATGGATTTTTTACTTTTATTTCCCTTACTGAGATTTTTATGCTCATCCAAAATTCTTAAATGTTTTTTCACAGAGTTTAAGTATGATTAAGAACAAAGAATAATTTAATTTGAAAGTCATGAATATTTTTTAATAAAATAAAACATGCTTCATTTTAGAATTTTTATATTTTGGGAAAAGTGGATACTGAGTGGATCTGTCTACTTTTTAATGTATGGGTTTTTTTATGCAAGAGCTATGACCTAATTATCTAAAAACTATAAACCTAAAATATATTTAGGAATAAAATAAAGTGAATTCTAGTATAAATACACTAGATTATGAAATTTTTAAGGTTGGTTCCTTATGAAAAATAAGGTAGTGCATGAATGAAGAAGGTTGCATAAAGGTTGGTCAGTTATGTAAGGCTGGATAATTGGATGGTTGGATAACATAATTGTTATTAAGGATGCAAAAAAGGTAATATATATACATCATGGTAAGAGTGTTTTGGTCATGAAGGAACCTAAGTTAAGGTCATGGAAACCTCAGGCTCAAATCAATGAACTAGTCACTAGATTCTCACTAGCCACCACTGCATCCATCATAAAATTCTATGTCCACCACCTTGAGATCTCAACACTAAGTTAATATGCCATTGATAAAGCCTAAATACACCATAGAAAACATATAGTGGATTGGGAAATCCACTGTTAACACACCAAGATGAAAATAAATCCCATAAATAAGTGTAAAAAGATAGGATATAAGGTGAAGATGAAGTAAGGATGCCTACACCGTAAGAAGATAGGTAATGGTAGATAGGGAATCTCGAAGTGAGAAATGAGGATGGATATCCATGATCGGTCATGGTTTCAGTCATGTTCATGTGTTGTATACATGATTGTAGATAAGATACTAAAAATGGTGAATAAAATGGGTTGAGAAAATTTCTAATTTCATAATCAGATAGTTTGTATACATAAAGGTAATTAAGATATGTTTAATGGTAAATAAAGTAATATAGGATGATGTAAAGGGTGTTTCTATGTTGTAATAATAGAACTCATGGCTTGAAGGTGAAACTCAAACTCAAAACTCCCATATCTTTGGTGTGGGGTTGGTCATGGTGTGTATATAAAGTATTTAACAAATATGCTCCATTATAAGCTATAGGAAATTTCCATTATGATGGATAAATAAATATTTATACAACTTTTTGGTGGGTAAAGTTAAAATATAATTTATTTGTGTGATAAATTTGAAGGTTTTAACTCATAGGGATAGATTTAATATCACATGTGGAGTTGGTTATGATTTTTTTAGAATAATTTGAATAAAGATAAGAAGGATAATATTAAATAGATTCAAAATAAATATACAATGATACTTCTTTTTATAAATAAAGAAGGCCTCATTACTGCTATAAGAAGGAATCTATCTTTGGGGGTAACTGAAGTGTTGTTGGAGGATACTGTTATGATGTTGTTTCTCAACCTGTTTTTGTCTCTTTTCTCTTAGGTTCTCTTTATTCTTATTCTCCCTCATGACTAATATTAGGGGGTAATTTTTATTGTTCCATGTGATTTAATTTAAATAGGGAGTGTTCTAGTGGATTTTTTATATATTTTAATTCATGTTTGGGTTGTTTATATGTGTACTTTTATTCTCAATCTCTTCCACTCTCATGTAATCACCATTGTTCATGTTAATAAAGATTAATCACCTTGGTTTGTGTATAACCATTATATTATGTAAACTAATTATGTTTAGACAAGGTCTCAAGTCACTTAATTCTTTAATAAACCCAAGTAATTGATCGTATGAATGGGGAATTATTGATTTTGAGATAGGATACCAAGATCAAGGATCTTCTTAGACCCAAATCCAACAAAAAACATGGATAACCACTTTAACTCTTTATATTACTGGCACAAAAACCTGGAAATTACAAAACATGGTATGATTTCTCATATTATACTTCACCAACAATTTGAATTTCACTTATCTTTTTTTCATTAAAACGTTATTTTAATTATCTTAAGTAATAAAAACATTCCTTATGGGTTTGGTAATTATAATTACCAATTACTACACCTATTTAGTTATTATTTTTAATTGGTTTGAGTTTTTAAATTTCTAAATTTGATTTATACCTAGTATAACTAACTACTCCCTTTGGACCTTTAGTCAGAATTTTTATTTAGTGGTGGTTTAAACCATCGATAAAAAGAATTATTTTACAGTGGTTAAAAATGATGATAATAAATATAAAATATATTATATTTTTACCATATATAGTAATGGTTATAATTGTTGAGATTTATTTTCAAGGTCTTTTTTCAGAAACCATATTAATTATCGATGGATTTTAAATGCCTAATGATATTTTTAACCATTTTTTTAATATACATGGTGGTTTACCCAAATTAGTGGTAGTTTAAAACAATGATAACAATGAAAAATAAAAAATGGAATCCCTACAATTCAAGACCCTATACTAGAATGACAAAAAATATAATTCCTAGAAGTATAACAGTCTCAGTAGGTACAAGCACAGTTACAAAAATGATATAACAAAAATAAATATAATAATTATTATAAAAACAAAAAAACTAAATTATTATATTATATAAATATGCATAAATATACATAATGTAACATGAATCATAAAGGAATGAAAGACCCCCATCATTATAAAAATAAATTCTATAAACCAGGGGATATATAGGTATAAAAACATGTAATTCATCAAATACCGTAAGGAGTTGCATCTATGTCAATATGGATACCTCAATATGATAGTCAATCCTTGTTATATTGATGCCTTCCAACCTTCATTTCCTATAATTAAATAATTTAAAAAGATAAATTAGATTATATTAAGAAATAATATATAATATATATAAATAAGAACCATTTGTACCTGCTAAAACTATTTTATCATAGATGAAATTTTTGAAGTTGATGTCCTAGAACCAACTTTTTGTACTTTTATTACATGAATATTTAATTTATTTAAATATTAAACATCTTATTACATATTTTTCATTGTTCTTCATGACTATAATTTAATAATGTCCTTGATTATTTGTCATATTAATAAGGTCATAGCAGTTCCCCACTATGATGAGAACCTTGAAGTGATATGAAAATATTCTTAAATATATCTCTATAGTTGGATGGAATATTATGATGGTACACATAATAAACAAACCATTAGGTGTGAGTACCGGTAAGCAGATGATACTTCTTCTCATGAAGTTCGCACTTGGTAATCTTCAAGATGGGAGATTATGAGAACAGACTCGCCAATAGGAATTCTATATGTTTTGGTGACATCAGATATTCATATTTGTGAGTGTGTGTAATGGTCCTTATACTTTAAGATTATCATTAATACATGTCATGACTCATGCACTTTAATTTACAAACAAAAACCGTCAGGCCATATATTGGTGGGAAGTATGGTACGTTGGGTGCATCAGGAATGACATGTTATTAATGGATAAGTCGAGGAAGTATTTGTCCCTTCCATTTATGGAAATTGATATCTCGGACCTTTGATTGAAATAGAACCGTTTCCCTAAATTGTATGGCCATTGGATAATGACAAGTTTATTTCTAGTAGTCAATGAATGATGTATCAAGAATATAGGTTGATGACACTATTATGAAACCTAATTGATGAGAAGTTGTGACAAAGGGATTATATTACACAGTGAGAATTCATATATGGATGTCATCATTTCGGCTTTAAGTTCTTTCTCTTAGGTTCCTTGACCCATTTCTAGACAGTAATCTTGTAGTGAAAACTGCACGCCGTGTACTTAGGTTCAACAAACCGGTACTGGTCGCATGTCAAAGAATTAATGATTCAACATGGGGGTTTTCAATAAGAGTTAATAAAATAAATAAAATGAGTAACGCATTTATTTATTGTTATAACTCTATAACCTCAAACCCTATTATAAATATCCTTAAAACCCCAACACTTTTAATTAATCATTGTGCACAACCATTCTGGAGAATTCTCTCAAGGCCGAAAGAATTCCTTCCTCCAAGAATGCTCTCAATACTGAGAGAGATCCTCCTCCATCGGATCAACGTGATCTAAGGTGGAAAATGCAAGAAAAGGTTTCTCCATACTAGCACCCGGATACTCTTTTGGCGATGTCCAGAGATACGTGGTGCACGTGTGGATCACCACTAGAGGAATTCTACACTTGGCTTCTACGACGTAATAACGAATCACATCGGAACATGATCAGAAATATCAATGAAGAAATAATGTCATAAAAGGTACTTCTTGTCAATTAATTAAATTAATTATAATCAACCTATGACGATCCTCGTTTGTGGTTCTGGGACTATTCTTCTTCTTTGTCTATTTCTGTGATTCGATCCGTGGAGTCTGGCATTTATCGTCATATTGATCCCAGATTGATCATTTCTAATGACAAAAGGCCAAGTGGGAACATCCACCCATGAGCTTCGACTACACCTGGAACCTTAAAATGCTATCAGAGGGAGGTTACAACATTGATTATAGTTATTTAATTTTCGTTGATAATTTATGCATTTATATTTGATTCAATTCAACATAAATCATTCTGTAAAACTAAATGAACTACATCTATTCTTCCTCATTTGTTTCTTGATTAACATCACATAAATTACCTTTTTATGTTAATTTTGATTAAAATAAAAATGAGGAACTCATCCAGAGGAGCCGCTCTTTCTGTCTGTACAACACAAGAATACACGGCGTGTAGTGAAAACTACATGTCGTGTACTTAGGTTCAACAAACCAATACTGGTCCGCCAAACCATGCCATGTTAATTGAGTATACCTAAGTATTTATTACACCGTGTTGACTAGAACTGAATGGTGTGTGGAAACCGGAATACACAGCGTGTATGTTTAATCAACATGTCGTGTAGTCTGATCCAGCCCAGGTGAAACTGTGTACAAGGAGAAGCCACGTACCGCATACACAGGATTTACAGGCCGGTAACTGTGTAACAAGAAAGTACACTCCATGTTATATTAATCTACACATTGTGTACTCAAAAACTTCCAAAGTACAAAAAACACTCCAAATCCCCCGGCGTGTACTTTGGATAAAGGGTGAAAATAAATACACGCCGTGTAATATAGCCTACATTCCATGTACTTTCCAGAAATGGAATTTTACCAGTTTTCCTCCAAAGTACAAAGACCCATACAAGGAATATGGATGAGAAGAATCTCAAGTAAATTCAGAAATGAATTTAAGATAAAGAATTGATTAATTATAATATCATAATTAATTGAATTCAAGCGCGAATTATCTTGAATAAAAGAACGATTAAAATAATTTGAATATTAAATATGCATAAATGTTGTTGCATGCTGTGTATGATCATGAGCTAGACCAAAGACCCTTTTTGTGTGTGTGGTTTCATTTAAATTCATTCACCTGCGAGCCTTCTTCCAATAAAATGTAGGGCCTGCATGCCCATGGTTTCTTTAATGTAAAACCCATGTAATAGAGGATCTCCCAAGCTAGAGGATATGGTTCAAAATCTGAAGATGAGGAGAAACCAACCCAAGAAGATACAAAGGTGGATAGGTGGGAGCTACAAAACATGAACCATCAGGTTCAGGGTGTTTTTCCCTAGGTCAGAGTTAGATTATCAAAACCGCTAGATAAGTTAACCAATAGAAGCTCATGATCATGCCATCTTATTTTATTTCTGTCTGATTTCATGGGTTATTTATTATGTATGTGTTGTCACGATCACATAGTTAATGAAATAAACAATCATGCAAAGATAGAATAAAATAAAAATTAGACTATGTGTAAACATTATCAGAACATGGTTAATAACTTAAGCAAGCATCGCTTAATATTAACAAGCATGTGATAATGAAAAACTACACATAAAGAATAAAATCCCTCAAATACCATATTAAGTCAGACCAAGCCTTCCATCATTTGATTAAGGGAAAGACTCAATAAAACTATGTGTTTGACCAACCCTTGTTGGGAAACTTACTTTTATAAAGGAAGCTCTTATGAAAGTTTCGGGTTGACTTAAACATTTTACATCAAGAGGAGTATCCCTTGCTAGACTTGTTGTAAAATGGAGGCAAGTGTTGAGGAAATCCAATTCAAGATTTTAGGATTGGGGAGTCCACTCAACAGATCAAGGAACTGTAAGCTCACAGTTGGAAAATATTTTCCTACCTAAATACCTTCAAATACCTTGACCAACCCTTGTTGGGGTTATGCGAAGGGGAATATGGATCCTTGACACTAAAATGTCATGGCAACTGGACATTCCGAGTTCAATGGTGAGGGATATTGGGAATTTATAAAATAGTGGGAAAATTAATAAAATTTTATTATTTCTCATAAAGTGTAATCAAGAAAGTACTGATAAATATGCTTTTTTAATTTGTAGAATCAATATGACAAACTCGTCAACCACATTTTCTCTATGATAAATTTTGGATAAAGACAATATCCTCACCGGCAGTAACTTTCAGGAATGGTTTAGGCACCTTCGAGTTATCCTACACCATGAACGAAAGTTTTACGTGTTGGAGTCCTCACTTCCTGATTCGCCTACCCAAGGGGCGAGTGATAAATATTTCCTGGTCTATGATCAATATTTGAGCGATGCACTCGACGTTCAATGTTTGATGTTGTCATCAATGTCTAGTGAACTCATAAAGTCTCATGAAGAAATGGATGCCTATAGCATGCTCGATCACCTCCATGGTCTATACTAGGAGAGAGTACGAAAAGAAAGGTTTGACATCTCCAAGGCTCTATTTCAGAGCAAGCTTAGAGAGGGTGCCTGAGCTGGGCCTCATGTGGTCAAGCTCATTGGCTACATTGAGTGCTTGGAGGTTATAGGGTTTAAACTCCCTGAAGAACTGGGTACCGATCTCATTCTTGCATCACTTCCCCAGATATTCTCTAACTTTGTTGTAAATTTCAACATGAACAATAGTAAGAAGTCTCTATCTGATCTTCTTATCCTCATTCACCAAGTGGAGAGTGATATGAAGCATGAAAATCCTTATGTCCTTATGGTTAATAAAAATAAAGGGAAGGCAAAGATATTTAAGGCCAAATATTCTTTAAGGCCTTCTGAGAAAAGGAAGATACAAGGGGAGGAAAGAGAACAGGAGGCTGTTTCTTTTGCATGTGTTAAGAAAGGCCACTGGAAGAAAAAATGCACCCAGCCAAGGAAGCAAGGGGTGTTGTACCCCACTCTCTTGGATTTTAATGATCACAATCACTCTCATCGTGATCTAATATTGTTTCAAGTGTTTTTGATGATAGGAAATAGGGTGCCTAGAAGCTGGCCCAAGAAGATTTTAAAATGGACTGTTTAAGTCCACCGGCCAGCCGGTGTGAGACCACCGGCCAGCCGGTAAGGGCACCGGCCAGCCGGATCCAGCCCATCGGCCAGCCGGTGGACCAGGCAGAAGGCCTTTCCCTCTGCCAGGTGCCACCGGTCAGCCGGTGTCTAGCCACCGGCCAACCGGTGGGTCCAGACAGAATGGCATGCCTTCTGTCCAGACCACCGGCCAGCCGGTGGCCTCCTCACCGGCCAGCCGGTGGAACTCCTTGGAATAGTGAGACCTACTGTCTCACCACCGGCTAGCCGATGGCCTTCTCACCGGCCAGCCGGTGGCTCCTGGGCAGAAGCACTCTCCACCTTCCAATGCACCGGCCAGCCGGTGGATCAGCACCGGCCAGCCGGTGTGCTCAGTCAAACTAGCCGTTAGGCTTTGACCAGGCTGGCCCACTTGATCCCCAACGGCTCCGAAAGCCCTCCAACGGCTTTTTTGAAGTATTTGGGAGTATTTCTCCTATAAATAGACGTCCATTGATGCCGGGAAGACAACCGATCATGTACCGAATCATACAAAATCTATTTTGATCATTTGAGGCTCCTACGACAATTCTCAAAGGCCACTTGAGATCCAATTGCCATCCTTGAAGCTTGGGCTGCCTCTACATCAACTACACTCACCTCTTGGCACTCAAGGCTTCCTCTAGTTTGTTCTAACTTATTTACTTCAATTGTTTAGTTCTTAATTGGGTTTGTATTAAAACAAACCACCCTTTTTCTTCCTTCTTTCAATTTGGGTTTCTTGCTACAACCATAATAAAAAAGCAAGCTGTAAGAAGGTGATCTAGCCTACCTTAAAACGGCTAGTGGGTTTCTTGCTATAACCATTAAAAAGCAAGCGGTCGTATAAATCTCCCAATGGTTGAGTTGGGAGCGGAGACGTAGGCTTGAGTTTAAAGCCGAACTCCGTTATCAATTGTGTCTTGCCATTTTACTTTCCGCTGCATTTAAATTTGTTTTAAATTGTTAATTTATTTTAAAAAGGCAATTCACCCCCCCTCTTGCCATCACCTCCGATCCAACATTTGGTATCAGAGGGAGCATTTGTGTAATACCTTAACCGGTTACAAACGAAAAATCCATAGTGATGGCTTCTTTCTCACAAGCACCCGAAGGGTATTCCATGACTCGGGCTCCATACTTCGATGGAACCGATTACACATATTGGAAAACACGGATGATTACTTTTCTTAGAAGTATTGGCTATCCTATATATAGAATTGTTATGCAAGGCTACACTCTTTCTAGTAAGGATGAATCCAAATGGACCCCCGAAGACATTGCCAATTTTGAGCTTGATGGCAAAGCCATGAATGCTCTTCATTGTTGGTTAGACCGTAATGAGTTTAATCGTATTTCTACTTGCACCACCTCACACGAAATTTGGAAACTTTTGGAAGTGACCCATGAGGGAACTAACAAAGTCAAAGACACTAGGTTAGATATGTATCGTCAAGACTTTGAGAGTTTCACAATGCACCCACACGAGTCAATCACTGAAATGTTTACTCGTTTTACTGATGTTTGCAATGGGAGAAAGTCCCTTGGTGATGATGTTTCAGCAGAAACAATAGTGAAGAAAATTCTTTGGGTCCTACCAAGCTCTTGGGCACCAAAGGTGACGGCAATCCAAGAAGCGAAAGATGTCAAGAAGATGCCGGTTGAAGAACTCATAGGGTCACTCATGACTTATGAGATTACCATGAAGAGGCAAGCCGATAAAGAAGGAAAGATCTACAAGGAGAAAAAGAACATTGCTTTCAAGGCAAAGGAAGAAAGCTCCTCCGATGATAGTGAATCCGAGATGGCTCAACTAGCAAGGAAAATGAGCAAGTTCATGAAGAAAAAGAAGAAATTTCAAAAGGCACGAAAGGAAGAGCCAAAGGCGGAGAAAGAAATCACTTGCTTTGAATGTGGAAAGAAAGGCCACATCAAACCGGAGTGCTCCATTTTCAAGAAAAGGTTAAAAGAAAAGAAAAACAAGAAGGCCTTCAAAGCATCAACATGGAGTGCAAGTGATGACTCCATGTCTTCAAGTGACTCAAGCGATGAAGATGGAAAATGCCTAATGGCATTTGATGAGGTATCCTCTTCTCACTCTTCTTCTCACTCTTCTTCCTCATCTTCCTCTTTTGATAATGATATGTCTTATGAAGAACTCCAAAATGCAAGAGATCAATTAGAGGAAGGTTTTCACGAACTTACCTCTAAATTTTTGACCTTGAAAAAGAAAAACAAAACTCTTATTTCCGAAAAAGACAAACTTCTCAAAGAGAATGAGGAGCTTGCCCTTAAAGTCAAAAATATTCCAAATGTAGATTCTTTAAATTCTACCATTAAGGATTTGAAGGAATCTCTTGCCAAGTTCACCCAAGGTGAACAAAACTTAACTAAATTGCTAGGTTCTCAGCGTTCGGCTAGAACCACACATGGACTTGGCTATAACAAGCAATCCACTTTTTCTAGGGCACCCACTACTTTTGTAAGGGGGAGCTCTCAATACAAATTTTGTAATTATTGTAAAAAGACCGGTCACATGATTTATGAATGTGATTGTAAAAATGCTAGGTATGGAAGACCCAAATCCATTACCTACTCGGATGAGTATCATAGAAGGAATCCCTCTAGAACATTATGGGTTCAAAAGTCTCTTTTTGCTAATCTTTCCGGACCCAAACTTATATGGGTACCAAAATCTCTTCTTTCTTGACTTTGTAGGATAAACGCCAAAAGAGTAGGACCTCTAAAGGCTCGTGGTATCTCGACAGCGGTTGCTCAAGGCACATGTGTGGCGATCCCTCCGAGTTCAACTCACTTGAAGAATTCGATGGAGGATATGTCACCTTTGGTGATAACTCAAAAAGAAAGATCGTCGGAATAGGTACCATTGGTTTTGGTAGCTCCTCTTTTATTAAAGATGTTTTATTAGTTAAAGGTTTAAAGCATAATTTAATTAGCATTAGTCAACTTTGTGATAGTGGTTTTTCAGTCAATTTTCAAAATGATTTATGCAATGTGTTAGATTTTCAAAACAAGTTGATATTTTCTGCTTCCCGTTTTCAAAATGTTTATATTATTGATTTAAAATCTCTAGCTAGCCAAAATGTTAAATGTTTAAGTGCTCTTGACAATGAGTCTTGGCTTTGGCATAGAAGATTGGGGCATTGTAGCTCTCATTCACTTCTAAAGCTTAATAAGAACAAGCTCATTCGTGACCTTCCTAAACTTAAATTTAAGAAAGATTTGATTTGTGAGCCATGCCAACTTGGTAAGCAACACAAGTCTTCTTTCAAATCTAAGAAGGAAGTGTCCACCTAAAAATCTCTTGAACTCCTTCATCTTGATCTTTTTGCTCCTACTCCCGTAGCAAGCTTAGGTGGAAAATCCTATACCTTAGTTATTGTTGATGAATTTTCTCGTTTTACTTGGGTTTTCTTTTTAGCCCATAAGAATGATGCTTGTAAAACCTTTTTGAAATTCTCTAGGAAAGTAGAAAACGAAAAAGGATATAAAATCATATCTCTTCGTAGTGATCATGGTGGTGAATTCGAGAACAAAGAATTCGATGAATTGTGTTCCTCTCAAGGATACAATCACACCTTCTCTGCCCCTAGGAATCCTCAACAAAATGGAGTGGTTGAAAGGAGAAACCGAACTCTCCAAGAAATCGCTCGAACCCTCCTTAGTGAATTTGACCTCCCTCAATATTTTTAGGCCGAGGCGGTAAACACTGCTTGTTATACTATTAATAGAGTCCTTGTAAGACCCCTTCTTAAGAAAACCCCCTATGAACTTTGGAAAGGCAAATTGCCCAAAGTAGGTTATTTTAAAGTGTTTGGTTGTAAATGCTTTATCCTTAACACAAAAGATAACCTAGGGAAATTTGATGCCAAATCCGATGAAGGTATTTTTCTTGGGTACTCCAACTCAAGAAAAGCCTATCGTGTCTTCAATAAACGTTCAAAAACCATCGAAGAATCATCTCATGTCAAATTTGATGAAACTCTTCCAAAACCTCACCCGGTCATTGAGGATGTTGAAGATAAGCTTGATAAGCTTCATTTGAATGATTCCTCTTCTCCTCCCAAGGAGGATGACCATCAAGAACCCTCTTCACCTTCTTCACCTTCCACCTTGCCTAAGGTTTGGAAACCTTCTAGAGACCATCCTTTAGAAAATGTCATAGGTGACCTTCAAGCCGGTACTCGAACTAGAAGATCTATCCTCAATGAAGTTGAACATCAAGCCTTCATTTCTCACCTAGAACCTCAAACCGTTAATGATGCCATTAATGATGAGAATTGGGTTCTTGCAATGCAAGAGGAACTAAATCAATTCTCTCGAAATAATGTTTGGACTCTTTGTGAAAGACCCAATGATCATCCAATTATTGGCACTAAATGGGTTTTTAGGAACAAACTTGATGATCAAGGAAACATAACCCGGAACAAGGCTCGCCTAGTAGCTAAGGGTTATAATCAAGAAGAAGGAATCGATTATGGTGAAACCTTTGCCCCCGTTGCTAGGTTAGAATCCATTAGGATCTTGTTGGCATTCGCCGCCCACTTAAATTTTAAGCTTTTTCAAATGGATGTTAAAAGTGCTTTTTTAAATGGTTTTATTTCTGAAAAAATCTTTGTTGAACAACCTCCCGATTTTGAAGATCCAAAATTTCCAAATCATGTTTTTAAGTTAACCAAGGCTCTTTATGGCTTAAAGCAAGCCCCTCGGGCTTGGTATGAGTGGTTAACAAAATTTCTTTTAGAAAATGATTTTAAAATGGGTCAAGCCGATTGTACCCTCTTTTTAAAACACACTTCAAAAGATCTTTTAATAGTCCAAATTTATGTTGATGATGTTATCTTTGGTTCTACCAAAGAAACTCTTTGTACTGATTTTTCAGATTTAATGAGAAAAGAATTTGAAATGAGTTTTATGGGAGAATTGAAATTTTTTCTTGGTTTTCAAATCTTTCAAAATTCAAAAGGTATTTCTCTAAGCCAAAGCAAATACACAAACGAGCTTCTAAGTCATTTTGGTATGGATCAAGTAAAGGAAATTAGTACACCCATGAGTACTTCATGTAAGCTTACGTTAGACGAAGCCGGGAAACCGGTGGATAACAAGATTTATAGGAGTATGATCGGGAGTCTACTTTACCTAACTGCGACCCATCCTGACATCATGTTTAGTGTTTGCCTTTGTGCTCGTTTTCAAGCCAATCCTAAAGAATCCCATCTTAAATCGGTCAAAAGAATTTTTAAGTATTTAAAAGGTTCCAAAAATCTTGGTTTATTTTATCCCTCAAATACTTCTTTTGAACTATCTTCTTATTCGGATGCTGATTTTGGCGGATGTCAATTAGATCGTAAGAGTACTAGTGGAACCTGTCATCTGCTAGGCAAGTCCCTTGTTTCGTGGAGTAGCAAGAAGCAAAATTGTGTTGCTCTTTCTACTGCCGAGGCCGAGTATGTAGCCGCTGGCAATTGTTGTGCCCAAATTATTTGGATGCAACACACTCTCTTGGATTATGGTCTTTCCTATGATCATGTCCCTATTCGGTGTGACAACACTAGTGCCATTAGTATCTCTAAGAATCCAATACAACATTCTAGGACAAAGCACATAGACTTAAGGCATCATTTCCTTCGTGACCATTTTCAAAAAGGAGATATCACTTTGGACTTCATTCCTACTGATTTCCAATTAGCTGATATTTTTACCAAACCGCTCCCGGTTGACCGTTTTGATTTTATTAAAGGGGAGTTAGGAATGATTCGTCAATGAGCACTTTTAAATATTTTACTTTCTTGGCTTGCTTATATTTTATTTTTATTAGAATTTTTTAAACACCTTTTTTTTTAATTCTGTTTTTTATATTTTTTATGATTTTCAATACCACCGGTCAACCGGTGGTACATCACCGGTTAACCGGTGGTGTCGGGTTTCTGTTTTTTGGGCCGACCCGAGGAAGGGTTAAAATTTATTTTAAAACCCTTCCTCCCTCATTTCTCTCTTCTCTCTCGGGCTGCTCCTCCTAAAACCGTAGGTCCTCCAAACCCTAGCCTCCCTTCTTGGTTTTTGACCTCTCAAACCTCCTTTCTTCTCTTAATCTCTTTCTTCTTTTTCTTCCCCTTGCCATCATGGGACCTCGCTCTACACGCAAAGGCAAGGGAATCGCTCAAGAAGCTCCTCCTCCTCCTTCAATCCCTCAACTCCCGGACATTTGGCATGACAAAGTCATTTTGCCGGGTAGAGTAATTGACTATCCTTGGCTTTCTTCTGCTCGTCTCGAGCTTTTTTCAATTATTGAGTATCAACATTGGCATTCATTTTTTGAGCCACCCGAAAAGGATGTCATTTATCCTCTTCTTGTCAAAGAGTTCTATGCTCATTTGACGTGGTCCGTTTCTGATGACATTGATACCATCTCCTCCACTGCTCTTGGGCAACCCATCACTATCACTTCTTTGGAGATTGCCCGGATGCTCGGGGTTCCTCATGTTGGACCCCATGCTTTTGCTCAGGGGGAGTTTCCTCGGGACCGTGAGTTTGATATTGCCGTAGCCCTTGAGCATCTCACAGGGCATCCCACAAATCCCATTGTCAAGCTCTCCCAGCTCTCTCCTAACCATCGTATTATTGAGCGCCTCATTCAAACTTCCCTTGCGCCCCGTATCGGGGATCATGATAATGTCAAATTCATTGATATTTATCTTCTCTCATTTATCACCCGAGGCATACATTTCAATTTGGTCCGGTTTCTGTTCCGGGCCATGACTTATGTGGCTGAGCACCCGCGCCGGTCCAAAACTCTACCCTATGGACGCCTCTTGACTAAAATCTTTTCCTTTCTTGATGTGCCTCTTCATGATACTTCCTTCGAGCAGCCAACGAAGGATAGCATAGTGAATTTTATGATGGTGCAACGAATGAACATTCGTTGGCACCCTTGGCGTCAGGAATGGATTGTCGACAAGGACGGTCTTCTCAAGGCCTACTCTCCTCAAACTCATTCCCATCCTCCTGCCAATGCCATGCCTCCTGCTATTGCCGCTGCCTATCCTCTTTCAGACAGTGAGGATAGTGATGATGATGAAGAGGCAGGAAGTGGTGACAGCGAAGGTGAGGCTGATGCTGCTGCTGATGAGGAGGCTGGAGAGGGTGATGATGCACCTGAGCCTGCTGAGGCTGTGCCCCCTCCTGCTGATGCTGGTGGCTTGCCGGTGACGGCTGATCAGTTCCTACGCTTCCAGGATCAGATTGAGACCCGGCTGGACTTGCAGTTTTCCTACATCAGCTCTCAGTTTGATCAGCTTCACTCCCGGATTGATTCTCTAGATCGTCGCTTTGAGGCGGTCCAGGCTCCTCCGGCTCCTCCGACCTTCAGGCGTCGCCGTCACTCTCGGCCCTCTAGGAGTGAATAGAGTCGTTCTTGTTTTTGATTTGTTTTTGTATTTGTATTTTGGATTCTCCTTGTACCATTTCATCTTATTTAAATTTCAAGTTGTCTTGTCTATCCATTCCTTTTTATCATTGTTTACCTCTTTTATTGTTTTTCTTATTCTCTCTCATAATTTTCCTCCTATTTTGATAATCCCAAAGGGGGAGAAAACCTCTCTATTACATAGTTATTTATTAAAATGCTCTTTTTACAAGTTCCATTTTAAGTTATTGATGTCATCCAAATCTGTTTTAAATGGTTAAGTTATTGTTTTCAATTGACAAAGTTCCATTTTAAGTTATTGATGTCATCCAAATCTGTTATTGTTTTCAATTGATTTCTTTAAAAAATGGCATTTGGTTGCAATTTCAAAAAAATGACCCTTTCTCAGTATTTCAATGCTTTCAAGATCATTATAGTTGGCACGTCTCTAAGTTTTCCAAGTTCAAATTGTTTATTTAAGTTTTCAATTGACATACCCTTTTTTAAAGCTTTCATACCTTTTTTTAAAGATTTCTTTTTTGTGATTGTGATCATCAAAATAGGGGGAGATTGTTGTACCCCACTCTCTTGGATTTTAATGATCACAATCACTCTCATCGTGATCTAATATTGTTTCAAGTGTTTTTGATGATAGGAAATAGGGTGCCTAGAAGCTGGCCCAAGAAGATTTTAAAATGGACTGTTTAAGTCCACCGGCCAGCCGGTGTGAGACCATCGGCCAGCCGGTAAGGGCACCGGCCAGCCGGATCCAGCCCATCGGCCAGCCGGTGGACCAGGCAGAAGGCCTTGCCCTCTGCCAGGTGCCACCGGTCAGCCGGTGTCTGGCCACCGGCCAACCGGTGGGTCCAGACAGAATGGCATGCCTTCTGTCCAGACCACCGGCCAGCCGGTGGCCTCCTCACCGGCCAGCCGGTGGAACTCCTTGGAATAGTGAGACCTACTGTCTCACCACCGGCCAGCCGGTGGCCTTCTCACCGGCCAGCCGGTGGCTCCTGGGCAGAAGCACTCTCCACCTTCCAATGCACCGGCCAGCCGGTGGATCAGCACCGGCCAGCCGGTGTGCTCAGTCAAACTAGCCGTTAGGCTTTGACCAGGCTGGCCCACTTGATCCCCAACGGCTCCGAAAGCCCTCCAACGGCTTTTTTGAAGTATTTGGGAGTATTTCTCCTATAAATAGACGTCCATGGATGTCGGGAAGACAACTGATCATATACCGAAGCATACAAAAGCTATTTTGATCATTTGAGGCTCCTACGACAATTCTCAAAGGCCACTTGAGATCCAATTGCCATCCTTGAAGCTTGGGCTGCCTCTACATCAACTACACTCACCTCTTGGCGCTCAAGGCTTCCTCTAGTTTGTTCTAACTTATTTAATTCAATTGTTTAGTTCTTAATTGGGTTTGTATTAAAACAAACCACCCTTTTTCTTCCTTCTTTCAATTTGGGTTTCTTGCTACAACCATAATAAAAAAGCAAGCTGTAAGAAGGTGATCTAGCCTACCTTAAAACGGCTAGTGGGTTTCTTGCTATAACCATTAAAAAGCAAGCGGTCGTATAAATCTCCCAACGGTTGAGTTAGGAGCGGAGACGTAGGCTTGAGTTTAAAGCCGAACTCCGTTATCAATTGTGTCTTTCCATTTTACTTTCCGCTGCATTTAAATTTGTTTTAAATTGTTAATTTATTTTAAAAAGGCAATTCACCCCCCCTCTTGCCATCACCTCCGATCCAACAAGGGGAAGCTTCAGGTGCATTTTTTATCGAATGAAATCTATATGTTTATACCAATTGGGTATTAGATACTGCTTGTGGTTCTCACATATGTATCCAAATATAGGAACCAAGTAGATTCAAAAATATTGACTGAGGTGAGGTGGATCTACGAGCAGCCAACGGAGCCAGACTCGCTGTTGTAGCTGTCGGAGACTAACACCTCACATTGCCTACTGGGATGGTCTTGGTATTAAAAGGATGTTATTATGTACCCTCTATAACCAAAAACATTATTTAAGTATCCGGATTAGATATTGATGGATTCATCTTCAAATTTAGAAATTAATGTTGTTACTTTTATAAAGATAGAATTTGTTTTGGTAGGGCAAATTTATATAATGACCTTTATGGGTTAGACTACACAAACCAAGTAATGGAAATCGATGAAAAAGTTAATTCACAGGACTCATACCACACCCAAATTTGGAATCACCGACTAGGTCATGTCAATGAGAAACGTTTGACAAAATTACATCAAGATGGGTATTTAGATTCTTTTGAACTAAAACCACTTGGTGTATGTCATGCGTGTCTACAAGGCAAAATAACCAAAGCCCCATTTAGTGGGAAAGGTGAAAGGGATAAAGAGCTTCTATAATTAGTTCACACAGATGTGTGTGGAACATTTCCAGTTGAAGAAAGGGGTGAGTTCTTGTACTTCATAACTTTTACTAATGATTTTAGTAGATATGGATATATTTACTTAATGAGGTATAAGTCAAATTCTTTTGATCGGTTCAAAGAATAAAAGAATGAAGTTGAGAACTAGCTTGGTAAGAAGATTAAGAAACTCCGCTCAGAAAGAGGAGGATAATATCTTAATCAAGACTTCATTGATTTCTTATAGGAGTTTGGGATTCTATCTCAACTCACACCTCCTTACACGCCTCAGTGGAATGGTGTAAGTGAAAGGAGGAACCACACCCTATTGGACATGGTGAGATCAATGATGAGTCATGCGATTCTTCCATTTTCCATTTGGGGATATTCATTACAAACAGCAGCACACATACTAAACCAAGTACCAACTAAATCGATAAATGGTATTCCATATGAGTTATGGAGTGGACGCAAAGCCATGTTATCAAATTTACATGTGTGGGGTAGCGAAGCATTTGTTAAGGCCTCTTCAGGTAACAAACTTGCGCCCCGAGGCACAAAGTGTATCTTTATAGGATATCCCATGGAAACAAGGGTATATTACCTATACAACCCCTCAGATAAAAAGGTTGCAGTGGAAAGACACGCCATATTACTTGAGAGGGAGCACATCTCCAAAAGAGATAGTGGGAGCGAGATAGACTTCGATGAAGTCGGGGATCAAGATACACAGAAGTTGGTACAAGAACAGATTCCACAAAGCCCTGTGGAAGAACACTCTATTTCCAGAGACACAAGAACTGCATAAGAGCATGAGATAGGTGAGAGAACCAGAACGATATGGTTTTCTTGTCATTGGGGATGGTGACTCATTATTGGTTGACAATGATGATCCTCTTACCTATAAGGAAGCAGTTAAAGGCATAGACGTTTCCAAGTGGCAAGAATCCATGAATTCTGAAATAGATTCCATGTCCCAAAACCAAGTCTGGATTTTGGTAGATCCACCAGTTGATTTAAAGCTTTTTGGTAATAAATGGGTATTTAAGAAGAAACTGGACATGTAGGGACAAGTCAGCACCTATAAGGCATGACTGGTTGCAAAAGGTTTTAGACATCATCAAGGAATTGACTATGATGAAACCTTTTCATTGGTTGCGATGCGGAAATCCATCAGAATCCTATTTCCCATTACTGCTTACCATGACTATGAAATTTAGAAAATGGATCTCAAAATATCATTCCTTAACGAGAACCTCAAGGAAGATGTCTACATGACACAACCTGAAGGGTTTGTGACTCCAAAGGATTCCAACAAGGTATGAAAGTTGCAGAAATCCATTTATGGATTAAATAAAGCATCAAGGTCATGGAACATTCATTTTTATGAAGTTGTAACAGAATTTGGCTTTATTAAGAACGAATGTGAGCCTTGTTTCTACAAAAGGTTTAGTGGAAGTGCAGTTGTTTTCCTAATAGTATTTGTTGATGACATAATTCTAATTGGAAACAAAGTACCTGCCTTACAGTCAGTTAAGGCATGGTTGGATAAATGATTCTCTATGAAAGGATTGGGAGAGGCAGCATATATTATTGGTATTAAGATCCATCGTGATATATCCAAGAGAATGCTAGGCCTAATTCAAAGTACATACATTGACAAGATACGGAAGAGATTCGGTATGGAATAGTCCAAAAGGGGATTGTTTCCAGTGTCACATGGCATTCATCTTTCCAAGAAAATGTGTCCTCAGACACATGAGGAAAGAAAGAAAATGTCAAGGATACCTTATGCATCCACGATTGGGTCAGTCATGTATGTTATGCTATGTACAAGGCTATATGTTGCTTACACATTAAGTGCGGTAGGCAGATATCAAGATGATCTAGGAGACCGCCATTGGATGGAAGTCAAGACTATCCTTAAGTATCTAAGGCATACTAAGGATATGTTCCTATTTTATGGAGGAGATGAGGAACTAGTCATCAGAGGACATGTATATACTAGTTTCCAAACTGATCAAGATGACATGAAGTTGCAGACTGGATACATCTTCAGTTTGAATGGAGGTGCAATGAGCTGGAAGAGCTCAAATCAAGGCGTGGTCGCAGATTCTACAGCAGAGTCCGAGTATATCGCAGCTTCTGAGGCAGCTAAAGAAGCAGTATGGATGCGAAGCTTCGTCCAAGATTTGGATGTATTACCTAGCAGTAAAGATCTAATCACACTCTATTGTGATAATACTGCAGCGGTGGAACTTGCAAAAGAGACAAGGTCACATCAGCGGACAAAGCACATACTTCGTAAGTATCATCTCTTGATGAATTTTTCTCAGAGAGGTGAAGTTGCAGTGAGCATTATTTCCATGGAAGACAACGCGGCGGACCCCTTGACTAAAAAAGCCTTGACTCAGTAGAAACATGATCATCATGTGAGGTCTAGCGGACTAAAAGTCATAGGCAGTTAGCTCTAGTCCAAGTGGGAGTTTGTTAGGGTTGGGGTACTGAGAACCAACTGTTTATTCTTTGATTACATGAATGTACACTTATTATATATTGTTCATTGTTCTACATGACTATAATATAATAATGTCCTGGAATATTTATTACATTAATAAGGTCATGGCAGATCCCCAATATGATGAGAACCCTGAAATGCTATAAAAATATTCTTAAATAAAGGTTTGTGGTTGGATGACATACTATGATAGGACACATGGTATACAGATCATCATGTGCGAGTAATCGTAAGAAGACAAGACTCTCTCTCATGGATTTTGCACTTGGTAATCTCCAAGATGGGAGATTATGAGAACAGACTCACCATTAGTAATTCTGCATGTCTTGGTGTCATCGGACAATTCTATCTACGAGCGCGTGTAATGATCCTTAGACTGTAATATTATCATTAACTCGTGCCATGACTCGCGCACTTAGATTTTCTGACAAAAACCATCACAAAGACAGTTGGTGGGAAGTAGGGTATGTTGGGTACATCGCAAATGACATGTTCTTAATGGATAAGTCGAGGAAGGATTTGTCCCTTCTATATTTATGGAAGTAGATATCTCGGGCCCTTTGATTGAAATATAACTTTTGCTCAAATTCCCTGGCCATGGTGTCACAACAAGTTTATTTCTAGAAGTCAAAGAATGATTGATCAAAAATATAGGTTTATGAAACTGCCATGAAACCTGATTGATGAGATATTGAGACAAAGGGATTAAATTACATGGTAAGCATTCGTATGAGGTGACACGTCAATGCGGTGTCAACTTCTTTCTCTTGGGTTCCTTGACCCGTTACTAGACAGTAATCTTCAACTTTAGGCAAACCCACCTAATGACAACGATAAAGAGGCCTAGAGGGTTACACACTAAGTGTATCCAAGTATCTCAAGTAGAATAAATATTATTCTTGTACGTGGTTTAATAATTATTCAAGGAATCCTAAATCATTTTAATGATTGAGGAAGAATAAAATGAAAACAAAATATACACTCCATGTATTAATGATTACATGTAGTGTAGTTTTCATTTTGTAAAGGAAATGAAAAAAAAGTACACGCCGAGTATTAATGATTACACGCCGTGTAGTTTTATGAAAAAACAAGTACACGCCATGTATTAATTATTACACGCCGTGTAGTTTTTTCAGTCGGTATTTTGAGGAAATAATATTGTTTTATTAAATGATATTTATTATAATCAGTGTGGGAGCATGTCAAGAAATTAATGATTCGACATGGGGGTTTTCAATAAGAGTTAATGAAATAAATAAAATGTGTAACGTGTTTATTTATTATCATAACTCTATAACCTCAAACCTGGTTATAAATATCCTCACAACCCCAACACTTTTCCTTAATCGTTGTGCACAAAAATTCTGGAGAATTCTCTCAAGGTCGAAATAATTCCTTCCTCCAAGAACACTCTCAAGACCGAGATAGATCCTCCTCCATCAGATCAATGTAATCTAAGTCAGACAATGAAAGCAAAGGTTTCTCCATGCTAGCACCCGTAGACTCCTTTGGTGACGTCCATAGATACGTGGTTCACGTGTGGATCACCACTAGAGGAAGTATACACTTGACTTTTGCAACGCAATGACGAATCGCATCGGAACATGATCATAAATATCAACGAAGAAAGAACGCCGTAAAAGGTACTTCTTGTCAATTAATTAAATTAATTATAATCAACCTGTGATGATCCTCGTTTTTGGTTCTGGGACTATTCTTATTCTTTGTATATTTATCTGATTCGATTCGTGGAGTCTGGTGTTTATCGTCATATTGATCTCGAATTGATCATTGCTAATAACAAAAAGCCAAGTGGGCACATCCACCTACGAGCTTCTGCTGCGCCCATAACCTTCAGTGACAAAGGGATTATATTACACAGTGAGTGTTCATATATGGATGTCATCATTGCAACTTTAAGTTCTTTCTCTTAGGTTCCTTGACCCATTTCTAGATAGTAATATTTTACTTTAGGAAACCCCACCTAATTCCAATGAGAAAGAATCCTAGAGGGTCACACACTAAGTGTTTCTTGTGGTCTTGATTAAATTATATTTGAATTTAATTAATGGAATAAATATTATTCTCAAGACCGAGGAATAATTTTTTTCAAGTTAGAATGATCGAATAAATTAAATAGATATTTATTCACTAGATTTTGAATAAAATTTATTTATTTATTTTATTGAACAATTAATAAATATTTATTTACTAGTTTGTAAATAAAAATTTTTATTTAAGAAAATAAAATATTGTATTCAGATGTTCAATAAATGGAAGAGGAGTTCAAATGGACCAAGACCATGTCTGTTGATAAATTAATTATTTAAAATTTGGTAAATAATGTTTATCTAATAGGTGCAAGAAATAATAATAATAATATTGTTATCATTATGTGTCATCTGATTTCATTTATGGTTCTGTTTTGTGCAATTTGGCACACCAAAAATAATGGTGTTGTAATAGTTATTATGTGACATGGGTTTTCTATAATAGTTATAATTTCATTTAATTGCAGTTTCACAATTAAATATTGTAACTGAAACCCCATGCTGATTAATAGATAGGTACGTCTATTGTGCCAAACCCCGATGAATTGAGAATTTTTTAGCCAAACATTTTCTCTCTCGACTCCTCTCATCTCTCCCTCTTAAGCACGATAGAATTTCTTCAAGATCGAAGAATGAGCGATCGGGAATGATCGATGAAAGACATTTGTTTTGTCTTTCTAGCACCAGGAGAATGAGTGGCATTGATTAAAGACCATTGGAGCACGTGAGGATCACCACTAGAAGAATTCTACATTAAATCCTCACAAGCACAATGAAGGCAATCCAGAAGGGGCATTCAATGATCATCAATGAAGAAAGTACCAAAGACCTGGGTATTTAATTTCTTCATAAATTATTAAATTAATTATAAACATGATGTGAAATATCCTCTTTCTCAGATCCAGTGCTATTCTTATCTTTGTCAAAATATTTAATTTCAATCCATGGATACTAGCATTCATCGTCGTATTGATCTCGGATTGGTCATCGATTACTTAAAAAGAAAAGTTGGTCCCTCCCAACCACCATGCTTCTTCTTCATTTGGATCCTCCAAATTGTATCAAAGTGGGGCTCATCATCCTTTATAATTATTTAAATAATTTATTGATAATTTATGCTTTAATAATTTAGTTTTTCAATTCATGTTTAATAGTTCTTGTAATCTGAATTTTGATATATGTTCTTCCTCTTTTCATTTCTCATAGATCTAATAGAAACAAATTATTTTTTAATTGAAATTAAATCAAGGATCTCATCAAGAGGTGCCGACGATTCTGTCTAGGTAACATGTCAATACACATCATGTATTCAGAGTTACACACTGTGTAATATTCTATACATGCCATGTAATCCATATTACACACCATGTAGTTGTGTTCAGTGCATCAGGAGTAATTTAGAAATTACTCAAGCTATGTGCATTAATGACATACAGTGTAGTTAATTCTTACACTGTGTGTTGACCATGATAGTCTAGCACACGGTCAGCCAGATTACACACCATGTGGACCACTGGACATGTCTTGTAGTCCCTTCAGGCCAAGGTTCAAACTGTGTATCCCATACATGGCTAATTCGACCGGTAACTGTATAATCCTTAGACAACACAACATGTGTACCACTAGACATGTCGTGTACTCCAAGATTTCCAAAGTATGCTTCACACATCGAGTCCCTAGGCATGTACTTCAGATAAGAAGGTGAAGGTAGTACACGCCGTGTAGTCAGAACTACACATCATGTACTTTACTAAATTACACATAATTAAAACATTAATGTTTGTGTAATGTTCATGATTATATATCATGTAGATTCGAATGGGTGTTCGTCGTGTTACCTCCAAGTTTATGGATGAGAATCTCAGGGAAATTCAAAAAAGGATTAAGATAAAAGGATTTATTAATTAAAGATAATAATTAATCGATTCAAGTGAGATTTATCTTAATAAGAATGATTAAAGAATTGAATGCTAATTTTATTATATGTGTAATTTGTTGCATGTATGTGGATGATCATGAGCTAGACCAGACCTTTGTATGTGATTGGTTTCCATTTTAATTTATTTTAAATTAAATTGTTGGCTCGCATTCCATCTCTCCTCATTAATATATAAGGTATGTGTTCCCATGGTTTCTTTTATGTAAACCCCCTTTTTTACCCCTCACCTGCATGTGAGTTAAAGAGCATATGTAATGGATGGAGCTACCAAGCTTATGGATGCAGTTCAAGTAATGATCTGAGGGGAAACCAATCCAAGAAGATACAATGGTGGAGAGATGGAAAGTTGTAAACATGAACCATAAATGGTTCAAGGTGTTTCTCCCTTAGGTCGGTGGTTAGTTTATCAACCTCTAGATAAACTAACCATTAGAAGAGCTCATGATCATGACCTTTACTTTATTTTATTTCTGTCAGTTTCATGGTTTTTCATTATGGTTGTGATGTCATGACTATATAATTAATGAATTGAAAAATATGCTAGATGGAAAAAAAATAAACCAGGTTTATGCGTAAATATTATCAAGACAAGGCTAATCACTTAAGTAAGTTCTACTTAATATTAATGATCATCTGATAAATATAATAAGGCAATTTACGTATAAGAGATAAAAATCCCTCGATAAAATATTAAGTCATACTAATCCTTATGTTACTTTATTAAGGGAAAGAATCAATAAAACTATGTGTTCAACCAACCCTTTTTGGGAAAATTAATTTTATACATGAAGCTCTTATGAAATTTTTGGGGTGACTTAACCATTTTACATCAAGAGTAGTAGCCCTTGCTAGACTTGGTGTAAATTTGGAGACAAGTGTTAAGGAGATCCAAGTCGGGATTTTAGGATTGGGGAGTCCACTCAATAGATCGAGGATCTACAAGTCCGCAATTGAAAAAAAATTGCCTGCCGAAATACCTTCAAATAGCTTGAACAGCCCTTGTTGGGGTTATATGAAGGGGAATATGGATCCTTTCCACTAGAATGTCCTAGAAACTAGACATTATAAATTCAATGGTGAGGGCCATTGGGACTTGATAAAATTGTGGAAGACTTAATAAAATTAATTTATTATTTCTCATAAAATGTAATCAAGAAAGTAATAATTATCTGATCTTTTAATTGTATAATTAAAATGAAAAACTTGTCAACCATACTATCCATGTGATCAATACTGGATAAAGACAACATCCTCACCGAAAGTAACTTCCAGAAATGGTTTAGACACCTTCGGGTCATTCTATGCCATGAACAGAAATCTTACGTGTTGGAGTCCTCATTACCTAATCTGCATGTCCAAGAGGAAAGTGATGAAGAGTTCCTAGTCTACAAAAGACATATAAATGATTTGGTCGACATTAAATGTTTGATGTTATCATCAATTTCTAGTGAACTCATGAAGTCTCACAAAAACATGGATTCTAATAGCATGCTTGAGCACCTCTGTGGTCTTTACCAGGAGAGAGAAAGATAGGAACGGTTTGAGAACTTCAAGTCACTCTTTCAGAGTAATCTTAGAGAGGGTTCCCTGGCTGGGTCTGACATATTCAAGCTCATTGGATACATTGAGTGTATAAAGTTTCTAGGGTTTAAACTCCCTGAAGAACTGGGTACCGATCACATTCTCGCATCAATCCATAATATATTCTCCAGTTTTGTTGTGAATTTCAATATAAACAACATTGATAAGTCTCTACCAGATCTTTTTATCCTCCTTCTCCAAGTGGAAAAAGACATGAAGCATGAAAAGCCTTTTGTCCTTATGGTGAATAAGAGGAAATGGAAGGTGAAGATATTTAATCCTAAATCTTCTTCACATCCTTCCAAGAAAAGGAATATGAAGGGGTTGGAAGGTAACAGGAAGTTGTTCACTTCACATGTGGCAAGAAGGGCCACTAGAAGAAAAACTACACCTAACTAAAGAAGTAAGGGGAAGCTTCAGGTGTGTTTGTTATCGAGTGAAATTTTTCTATTTCTACAAATTGGGTATTAGATACAGCCTATAGTGCTCACATATGTATCCAAATACAGGAACCAAGTAGATTCAAGAAAATTGACTGAGGGGAGGTAGATCTAAGAGTAGGCAACGAAGCTAGACTTTTTGTTGTAGCTGTCATGGATTACCACCTCACGTTGCTAACTAGGATGATATTGGTATTAAAATGTTGTTATTATGAGACTTCTATAACCAAAAACATTATTTATGTATCCATACTAGATACATATGGATTTATTTTCAAGTTCATTAATGAATGTTGTTTCTTTTATAAAGATATCATTTTTTTGGTAAGGCACATTTATATAATGGTCTTTATGTGTTACATTACACAAGCCAAGTAATGGAAATCTATAATGAAACTACTTCACATGACTCATACCACACCCAAATTTGGCATCATTGGCTAGGTCATGTAAATAAGAAACTCTTGAGAATGTTACATAAAGATTTATATTTAGATTCTTTTTCAAACTAAAACCACTTGGTGTATGTCACGCATGTTTACAAGGAAAAATAACCAAATCCCCATTTAGTGGGAAATTTGAAAGAGCCAAAGAGATTCTTGAATTGGTTCATAATTATGTTTGTGGACCATTTCCAATTGAAGAAAGGGGTGGGTACTCATACTTCATAACATTTAATGATGATTTTAGTAGATATGGATATATCTACTTAATGAGGTATAAGTTTGATTATTTTGATAAATTCAAGGAATAAAAGAATGAAGTTGAAAACCAGCTTGGTAAGAAGATTAAGAAACTTCTCTCAGACTAAGGTGGAGAATATATTAATCAAGATTTCATTGATTACTTAAGGGAGTTTTGGATCCTATCCCAACTCACTCCTCCTTACTGGTGTAAGCGAAAGGAGGAACCGCACCTTATTGGACATGGTGAGATCAATGATGAGCCATGCATGTCTTCTATTATCCTCTCAGGGATATGCGTTATAAAAAATGGCACACATACTAAACCAAGTACCAAATAAATGGATAAATGGTATTCCATATGTGCTTTGGAGTGGGAAAAGTCATGTTATCGAATTTACATGTGTGGGGAAGTAAAGCGTATGTTAAGGACTCTTCAGGTAACAAACTCTCACCCCAAGGCATAAAACATACCTTTATAGGATACCCTAATGAAACAACAGGATATTACCTATATAACCCCTCATAAAAAAAGTTTATAGTGGAAAGATGCACCATATTCCTTGATAAGGAGAACATCTCCAAAAGAGATAGTGAGAGCGAGATAAACTTCGATTAAGTCGAGGCTCAAGGTACACAAGAGTTGGTACAAGAGAAAATTCCACAAATCCCTACGGAAGAAAGATATGTTCCAGAGACACAAGTATTGTGTAGGAGTATAAGAGAGGTTAGAGAACCTGAATAGTACGGCTTTCTAGTTTTCAAGGATAGTGACTCATTATTAGTTGATAATAATGATCCTCTAACTAACAAGGAAGCAGTAAGTGGCACAGATGTTGCCAAGTGGTAAGAATCCATGAATTTTGAAATGGATTCCATGTATCAAAACCAAGTCTAGATTTTGGTAGATCCTCCAGTATATGTAAATTCTGTTGGTTGAAAATGGGTATTCAAGAAGAAACTGGAAATGAAAGGACAAGTCAGTACCTATAAGGCATGACTAGTTGCAAAAGGGTTTAAACAACATCAAGGCATTGACTACGATGAAACCTTTTCACCAATTTCAATGTTTAAATCCATCATAATTCTATTATCCATTGCTGCTTACCAGGACTATGATATTTTGAAAATGGATGTCAAAACAGCCTTCCTTAATGGGAACCTTCAGGAAGATGTCTATATGACACAACCTGAAGGGTTTGTGACTCCAAAGGATTCCAATAAGATTTTCAAGTTTCAAAAATAAATTTATAGATTAAATAAATAATCTAAATCATAGAAAATTCATTTTTATGAAGCCATAACGGAATTTGGTTTTATAAAGAACGAATGTGAGCCTTGTGTCTACATACAGTTTAGTGGGAGTAGGTCATTTTCCTAATAGTATATATTGATGACATATTACTTATTGGAAATGAAATACCAATCTTACAGTTTGTTAAGGAATAGTTGAATAAATGCTTCTCCATGAAATACTTGGGTGAGGCGGCATATATTATTGGGATCAAGATCCATTGTGATAGATCCAAGAGATTTTTTGGCCTAAGTAAAAGTACATACATTGAAAAGATACTAAAGAGATTTAGTATGGAACAATACAAGAGGGGATTGTTTCCAGAATCACATGGAATTCATCTTTCCAAGAAAATGTTTCCTTAAACACATGAGGAAAGAAAGAGAATGGAAAGGATTCCATACATATCAGTGATTGGGTCAGCCATGTATGTAATGTTATGTACTAGGCTAGACTTAGCCTACGCATTGAGTGTGGTAGGAAGATATCAAGATGATCTAGGTGACAACCATTGGATAGTAGTCAAGACTATCCTTAAGTATCTAAGGCGTACTAAGGATATGTTCTTGGTTTATGGAGAAGATGAGGAAATATTCATCAAATTATATGTAGATGCTAGTTTCAAGACTGATCAAGATGACATGAAGTTACAAATGGGATACATATTCACTTTGAATGGAGGTGTTGTGAGTTAGAAGAGCTCAAAGAAATGTTTGGTTGCAAATTCTATAATAGAGTATGAGTATATCATAGCTTCTAACGCAGATAAAGAAGAATTTTAGATGTGGAACTTCATCCAAGAGCTGGATGTGGTTCCTAGTAGTAAAGATCCCTTCACACTCTATTGTGATAATACTACAGAAGTGGCTCTCTCAAAAGAGTCAAGGTCACATCAGCAAACAAAGCACATACTACAGAAGTATCATCTCTTGAGTGATTTCTCTCAAAGAGGTGAAGTTTTAGTGAGCAGTATTTCCATGGAAGACAACATGGTGGACCCCTTGACTAAAGCCTTGACTTAGCAGAAATGTGATCATCATGTGAGGTCTAGAGGACTAAAAGTCATAGGAATTTGGCTTTAGTCCAAGTAGGAGTTTGTTGGAGTTGGTGTCCTAGAACCAACTATTTGTACTTTGATTAAATTAATATTTAATGTATTTAAATATTAAACATATTTTTACATATTTTTCATTATTCTGCATGACTATAATATAATAATGACCTAGATTATTTGTTTCATTAATAAATTCATATCATTTCCCCACTGTGATGAGAACCTTAAAGTTCTATGATAATATTCTGAAATATAGATCTATGATTGGATAAAATACTATGATGGTACACATAGTAAATAGACCGTTAGTTGTAAGTACTCGTAAGAATATGAGACTTATTCTCATGAAGTTCTCACTTGGTAATCTCCAAGATGGGAAATTATGAGAACAGAACCGCCAGTAGGAATTCTTTATGTTTTGGTGTCGTAGAATATTCATATATGCGAGCGTGTGTAATGGTCCTTAGACTTTAATATTATAATTAATGCATGTCACAACTTTCGAACTTTGATTTAATAATGAAAACTATCATTCCATATGTTGGCGAGAAGTAGGGTACGTTGGGTGCATCATGAATGACATGTTATTAATGGATAATTTAAGGAAGTATTTGTCCCTTCCATTTATGGAAGTTGATATCTTAGCCCTTTGATTGAAATATAACTATCACCCTAAATTCTATGGTCATTGTGTAATGACAAGTTTATTTTAGGTAGTCATATAATGACGTATCAAGCATATAGGTTGATGAAACCATCATGAAACCTTCTGGATGAGATATTATGACAAAGGGATTATATTACATAGTGATCGTTCGTATGTGGATGTCGTCATTACGAATTTAAGTTATTTATCTTGGGTCCCTTGACCTGTTGCTAAAAATTAATCTTGGGCATTAGGAAATCCCACCTAATTCCAATAATAAAGAATCATAGAGGGTCACACACTAAATGTTTTTGGTGGTCTCAATTAAATTCTATTTTAATTTAATTAATAGAATAAATATTATTCTCAAGACCGAGAAATAATTTTATTCAAGTTAACATAATCGCATAAATTAAATAAATATTTATTCACCGGATTTTGAATAAAATATATTTATTTATTTTAATAAACATTTAATAAATATTTATTTACTAGTTTTTAAATAAAAATATTTATTTAAGAGAATAAAATATTTTATTCAGGTGTTCAATAAATTTAAGAGGAGTTTAAACGGACCAAGACTGTGTCTGTTGATAAATTAATTATTTTCAAGTCAGTAAATAATGTTTATCCTATTGGTTCAATAAATAATAATAATATTTTTATCATTATGTGGCACAGGATTTCATTTATGGTTCTGTTTTGCATAAGTTGGTGCACCACAAATAATGGTGTTGTTATTGTTATTATGTGACATGGGTTTTCTTTAATAGTTATAATTGCATTTAATTATTGTTTCGTAGTTAAATATTGTAACTGAAACCCTATGTTAATTAATAGGTAGGTACATCTATTGTGTCAAACCCTAGTGAATTGATAATTGTTGATCCAAACATTTTATATCTCGACTCCTCTCATCTCTCCCTCTCAAGAACGATAGAATTTCTTCAAGACCGAAGAACAAGTGATCAAGAATGATTGATACAAGACATTCGTTCCACTACACTAGCACCCAAAGAATAATTAGTGTTGATCGGAGACCATTCGAGCATGTGTGGATCACTGTTAGAGGGATTCTAATTTGGATCCTCATATGTGCAATGAAAGAAATCCAGAAGGGTCATTCTGTACGATCAACGATCGTCAATAAAAAAGTACCAAAGACCCAGGTATTTAATTTATTTAAGATTATTAAATTAATTATAAACATGATGTGTAAGATCCTATTTCTTAGATCCAGTGCTATTCTTATCTTTGTCTAAATATTTGATTTCAATCCATGGATGCTGGTGTTCATTGTTGTATTGATCCTGGATTGGTTATAGATTACAGAAAAAGCAAAGTTGGGCTCTCCCAACCGCCATGCTTCCGCTGCATCTAGATCCTTCAGAAATCACCTTAGGAATACTCCTTATTATTTCTTTAAATAAAGTATCCAAATCATCCCCCACTATAGAAAACTGCTTATCCCGAGCTCTCATGCATGGATCCTCTTGTATTTTGGTCTCCAATATCACAATTCTTTGTTATGATGTTGAATCAATAACACTACTAGGAACTAAGGCAGGGGAACGCATTGTAGCGAATAATGTCGGGGGGGCTCCCAAAGACTCATGGTAGGGATGGTACAAAACCCATCATCCATGTATGACCTGGATTCTCATTGCCCAAAACCTGGGTAATAGCATTGCTCTGGGAAATCAATGATGACTGTGATGGATTTTCATCCCATGCTTCCTTAATTTTTTAATACGCATTGAATAATATAAAATAATAAGTGATTTGGTAAAATAAAGTCATAATTAAATTAGTTTAAACTTATCCCCTTATAATATTCATTCATGTAACACTCATCTAACTTTTTATGCACATTGAACTACATCTCGGTCATCCCAACCTAATGACTACCCTCCAAAGCCTATATCATTAAATTTGAAAATTCAAAATTATAAAATCTTAATAACTTTACATCAGACATTTATATGTGTGTGTGTTTTATAATTATTAAAACATTACCTTTCTTGATCTTCTCTATATGAAACTCTTTGACCCTGTTGTGTTTTTGATTATCTGATTCTCTCTACTTATTGTGTTTTTCTTAAAAATTCAATAAAAAAATTAAAGATATATTACTATGAAAAGTAATAATATTAAGAAAAAAAGTAATATGATTAAAAAATTAATATAAATATAATATCATGTTGTAAAATACCTTGAATAAATTAGTAGATAACCTATCCACAAAATACTTACACTACTCTCTAGGTATCCCTTCTATTACTTTATCATACATATAACAAAGTATTAATGATCTATTACTGAACTCAAACCATAATCTATACTTGAAATATTTCCATTTTCTCAAAATATTTTCAAATTACACTAGAACAAAAAGGTATAATCAACCTCAAAATAGAAAACAACCTATAAATGAGACATGTAAAAATTATTAGAACAATAATATTTATAATAATATCAAATTAATAAACTTCTTATCAATATTTATTTTCATTTACCATTATTTGATTATAAAATATGTCGTTCATCCATTTGATTTGAAAATGACTTCAATCATGATATGTGATATGAAGGGTCATCATATCAGATGAAATATGACCTAAAAATCGCTCATGCATGCCTCTTGTATCAGTCATAGGTTCCCTGAAACTATCAAAAGACACAAAAAATTTAAATTATTCAAAATCAAAACATATTTTTTCTCCATGTTTTTTAGTTTTTTATTTGGATTATTTGTATCTATAATATAGGAATATTTAATAGTTAGTGTAATTATGAAATAAATAATGTGTTCACAATGACATATATACCAATAACAGCCACCCACTAATACTATCATGACGGTATGGGTGAAAAAATATTTGAGGTTGAATCATTCTCATTTATTAGTTGTCTTGATTCCCCAACACCCATATCCAATAGTATCCATGTATCAATGGGAAGAATACCAATAGAAATAGAAATATTACTTTATGAATTAGGGGTCATCACTGATGGAATCTTAGTTCCATCTCACTATATAAACCAACTAGGGTTTGCAAACTGTTTATCCCTTGGAATTATTTTTAAAATATAAACAATAGTGAAAGTGGTTAAGACATCTGAAATGATACAAGACAATAATAAAATTTAAAATTACCAATATAAAAATTTCCTATCATATGTGAGTATTTAAAAAGTAAATTTTATTATTAAAACTATTAATTTATTTTATCAAAATTTCAATATTATTATACATAATCAAAAATCTATGAATTTTTATTTTACCCTCATACTTTTTATTTATACTTATTAAAGGCATAAAGTAAATTAATTTACCCCCATACTATTCATATTCAGTGTAGGATTCATGATATTTATAGGCATAACAATTATGCACCATAAACTTGTATATCAATATTTTTGAAATTAAAGTAAAAAATTCTATGATAAAAACTCTATTAAAGAATGAATTGAACTTTTTTAACAATAAATAAAATATGATTTACTCAATTAAAGGATGATTAAGCATGTAATGGTTTCATTCATAATTGATTATCATCATCTTCCATTAACATGATAACTATATCTTCACCCTCTCTTGTAAGACTAATAGTTTCAATGTCATCATAGAAAAATGAATCAATCACTTCCTATTGACAATATTCACTATCAATAAACCATTATTTAACATCATCACCTATATTATACAAGTATATTAGTTTAACATCGACCTGATTATATTTTAATAACACAGTAGAAAAATTTTCATGATAATTTAATTGGATAATGTCAATAAACTATTCATAATTTCCCAAATCTATGAATTTTGAAAGATGGAGTTAGTTTTTTTTCAAACCTTCTTTCTAATAAGTTGTATGAAGCTTGAAATCATTAATTATATAGTAATTTAATCTTCTAGAGTAATTTAAAGGCCCTCAAGATAAATATTTCAAATTATCAAATAGTTTATATCAATTATCAATGTTCATGATCTATAAAAATTAATACAAACTATTAGTATTTATAAAATATAATTATCAACATATTATAAATATGAAATTGATTGTAAAAATTAATGATGTGAAAACTAATCGATAATATATTTGTTCATAAATTTTGTTATTTCTTTCTCATTTCAAGTTCAACTCTTAGGTCGTCTATTTTTTTTGTCTTTGGTTCTTCAATGAAAGGTTCTATGATATCACTATTTAGTAGTAAAAATATTTGTGCATGTATTAACTTCATATGGTTTAGTGAAAATGAGGATATATTTCAAACTTGAGGACCCGATGTTGCAATATTGTTGATTTAGTGAAGGAAGGAATATGATTTGAGTTATCATCGGTGCATCCAACTTGATTGAATTTTGTCTCAATCCCATCCAAATACCATGAACAGAATGTGAGACACTCTATAGTCAAGTAGCCTTTAGCAATAGAGCCTTATGATTGAGATTTGTTATTCACATAAGGCTTCAAATAACCAAGTTACATAATGAATCAACACATAATAAACCTCATATGTTATGAGTTAGAAAAAAATCAATAGTGAGGAAAATTTCAAGAGGCAATACCTATATATCAGATACATCCATCAATAATGTATGGGTCCTCCGACTTTAGCTTCCTTGGAAAAATGCACTGTCAAACGAATCATCATGGTAAAAAATGATAGGAAAAATATCATATCCATGTATTATAGTATTATTATAATTTCTTCTTGTAATTTTTTAAGCTCTTCAGGGTTTAAATTTTTCTCAAAAAGTTGTTTGAAGAACATACAAAACTCAATTATGACTACCATTACTTTATCAGGTAATAAGTTGTGAAATTTTAATGGAAATAGTTTCTATATCAAAATATGTAAGTCATGAATTTTTAGTCTATATACCTAATGATGTTTCTAATTAAACACATAATGAAATGTTACTATAATAACCTTTAGGTATATTCACATTTTTAAGTCTTTGAATGAATATTTGTTTCATGGTTTTTCAATGAAAAAATTAGTGCATGATACTTACCATTCTCATTTGACTATGGATCATAATTTGTATTCATTTATTCTAAGTATCTACAATAATTAAGATGATGCTTAATTTTTTCCTACTCATTAAGTATTGTAAAAACAACATTATCATACACATTATTCTTAATGTGCATAATGTTAAGATTATGGCATAACATATGTGGTTCCCAATAAGGAATTTTAAAAATACACTTTTTTCTTTCATTGTTATATTCCAATTCCATCTGATGTGGTACAAAATCTTTTCCCACCGTCAATCAACTGATAATATTTTCCAGATTCCACAATAAAAGTTCATAATTATCTCAAAATTTATGACCCATATAACAATTTTGGAGGGGGTATCAAATCAGTTTTTCCATTAAATCGTGAATTTTTATGAGATGTATCTAATAATAAATGATGAAATATAAAATATCATTTTCTATGATAAATTAGTCTTTCATATTAAAATTAAAAGTTAAAAACTAAACATGTTAAGAAAGTCACTGATGGTCCACGTGAGAGCAGCATGCATTTTAAATATTTTTTTGGTTGATGCATCATATATATCCATGCCATTGTCATATAACTATTACAATTCCTATATAAGAGGATGAAGGTATAAATCGATGTCATTTACATACATTTTTATTCCCATAATAATCATAAAAATAATAATAATAAATTCATACACATCCATGGAGGCAATTTTAAGAGATCAAAATAATTTTCCATATGCGATAACTGGAACTTAAAGTCTTGAATGGATTAAATCCATCGGTAGAAAATCCAAAATGGACATTCCTAATGATTTTATAGAAATTTAGGTGTAAATAATCAAAATATTTCCATGTTTTTTAATGTCTTAGATGACGTATAAACCCATCATTATTGTTTTTCATAGCATGCCACATCATCTGTTCTGCGGTTTTAGATTATTTGAATAATATTTACAATCAAGGTTTCAAAGGAAATTTACATAAAACCTTTATGGTAGTTTTATTTATCTACTAATTCAAAATAGGACATTTATTAGATATTTCATTATTATTCATTGATTTCCATCTACAATTATGGAATATTTTACACTCCTCTATTTCTGAATCTCCTCTCCAATATTACATATAGTCATTGGGACATTTATGTATCTTAATATAATTGAGACCTAGATTGTTAATAACTTTCCTCGTCTCATAAAATGATTATGGGGTCTTATATTTACCAAAATGATCATGAAATTGATTTAATATCATGAAAATTTATTTATTTTTAATTCCATATAAACACTTGATATGGTATAATTTCTATGGAAATGAAAACTTTGAATATTTTTCACACCCTTCATATAACTCTTGATTTTCATCTTCTATAAGTTCATAAAACTCATTTTATTTATTAGTTATGTTTTTAATTATATTAATATCTATATAATCAATATGATAATCTAAAAACATGTTATGACCTTCATATTGTTGTGTCGTCATGCGCAAAGCATCAATAATTATGTTCTGAATTTCATTCTTTACTACTGAGGCAATATCTTTATGGTTATTATGTTGGATAAAGATCAAATTTTATATAATATTCAATCTACCATTCCAAATCCATCACACATTTCCAATAGTAAATTTATTCAACATAAAAAATTTATAAACTTTAGTTCTTTTCAACCATCATCTGAAATTACAAGTAGGACATGCACATTTAATTTTTCCATCAAAAATTAATTTTTAATTAAAAAATAAAAAAATATATCTAACTTGTTGTTGGGCCCAAAAAAGAATTAGGTGATAGATACCCTAATATGAGGGATGAATCGGTATATGGGTTCTTTTCCAAATTCAAACACTTTTCTTTAAAATAGCCCTACCCTATTAAATCTTGACCACTTAATTGTGAGGGTCACTTCTTTTTCTATTCAATTTGAGTTGATCCAATTTATTAGCCTGCCAATTTTATTAGTTTTTATTGTGATAATTATTTATTCACTCAATTATATGATGTTATGTATAGAGTAAAGAAAATAAAGCACATAGACGTGAATTTTTACTGGGTTCACCACTACAAGCTAATCCAAGGAGAATGAAACCAAAAGTGTGTGGGTGCATCAAAATATCTATGCTCACTACTTGTGGGATTTTAGGCTAGGTCACTCTTGGATGGGATCACATTCCTTATAATGGTTTATAGTAGATGAATTATCTCCCTAGGATCACTTCCCTCACCATTCCATTTTTCACTCACTACTCAAAAGAAAAATCAGTTGGCATGAAGGCTAAGGAACAATATCACTTATTGTTGTAAGTTTCACTAAATATATAGATAGGTTCCTTTGAACTACACTTGATCCTTAGTGGTTATAATATGAATATAAACTCAATCATATCCTTTTTATGAGAGGTCATAGAAACTCCTTCTCTTTTTGAAAGATATTCAAGAGATGTCAATTATTCTTCTTCAACTTTCTAGGAATGGTTTGGGAATTCTTTCACTCTATTTCCAATTTTGAAACTTAAATTCCTTACTATAAAGTAGTAGAACTCCCCTTATACATGTAGGTTTTATCAATATATGGCATGGTCAAACTTATCCTCTTTTATTCTACCACATATATCTCTATTAATATTTATTCTCATCTATAGATAAATCTATATGATTCATATCTTCTTATTTTTCTATTTTTGTTCTCTTTTGCTTTTACATGTGAATTATAACCTCACATTTAGAATTTACATATTTTAAAATATGTAACTCCCTGCAATCTCAAAACCAAATTATTTCTTCTATATAATATTCAAGGGTGGATCATTTATTTCCCCATACTTATTAGTTTTATTATTTGCATAAATATTACTACATGATAATATTTTCATAATTGAAAATATAAAAACCCTGAGAAACTAACACCATAAAATCCTTGATATCACTATATAAATAATTTTAATATTTTGAGATATGAAATACCAGATATTATAGCTTCATAATCACTCCATGATTCTTGGTCTTTGAATTAACACTATTTTCCATATTCACCTTTCGATTCTTCAACTCTTTAATACAATATTAAGTTTTCAAAATATTAAGATATCTCATTATAAATTTCCCATTCAAATATATGAATAATATGGAATAGATATTTCCATTTTTAAAGTCCTTTATTTAAGCCCCCTGAAATCATGACTGAAATATCTCTACACATGCATCGTGATATTTCATACGCAATAACCCCTATGTATCTTAGAATCACCCTTCCATAGTCATATCTAGCCTTTATATAGCTTAGAAATTGTGAAGCACAAAATGGAATGCTCCTTGACACTATGTAATGGCAGGTCTTTTGGTATCATCTTTGTCTTATTAAATATAAGTCTACCACTTCCATGACAAATCCTGCATAGGCCTTTATCCTTTTTCATAGAGATCCTCCCAAACCACCATACTAATTGAAATGGCATAATGAGATTTCCATGAGTGTTTCCATTTTCAAATAATGGTGCTTCTTTTTTTATATATCATGGTTATAATTCTTTATACACACAAAGCTCGGTCATTGATTGTGACATGGTGAAGTGAACTAGAGAATTTTGAAAACTCAAGTAAGTGATTCTACAATATCTTAAACTCACTTTGCATTGTGGTGGTGCAAGCTTGAGTCAAGGTTGAAGACAAATAATAAAATAATCATCATTTTGTTTTAGAAAACCCATGCACGCATTTCTTTTAAGTGATGAACAATGATCACTAAAACTCATCACACATCAGAACTTGCCTTCAACTCCTGAGAGGTATATTGATCAAGAAGCTCCTCAACCATATAATCAAGCCTTATTAGATTCAGTGCTCTATTACATCCCATTGTACTGACCTATACAATTGGATACTAAGAACCTATTCCTACCTTTCACTGTGATACAAACATGTATTCCTTTACATGTACATGAACCTATACTCTTACTCTTGTCACCCAGGTGCGTTGGCTCCTTTGATCTTGTCCACCAGCTTTTCTGGGAGTTTCTTGAGTATTATCCCTTGGTTTTGGCCCTGTTTTTTTACTTTAATTCTCCAAGAAAAATACCTATCCAAAACCAAAACCCCTCAATGAATCTATAATTCCTTCAACAAAAACACTTTACAATATATATATATATATATATATTATCACTTCAAAAATAGAAACCATAAATATAAAAACTCCTTTTTTCAACATTATGGATTTAATGAATCCATAAAAATCCTCCAAGTATAACATCCAATGCTTCTTTTATAAATACTCTAATATACATTCTCAATAACTCCTCAATTCTAATCATCTCATATTTTCAAAAAATCCAATACAAAAACCTAAGGGGTTCAACAATCACCACCTTTGGATTTTTTAATAGTCCTATTAATTATAATTTCTTCAAATTTAAGGGCTTTATATTTCCCCATTTTTCAATGAAATACAAAGGGTCACTTAAAATAAAAATACATTTTTATTAGAGAAATATTCAATCTTTATCCCCCTTTATTCTTGAATTTCATAAGGAGATATCTTTATCCTCTTCCCCCTTTAATGCCTTATTTTTCATTATTCCCTTATTTATTACTCCCCCTTTATCAATTGAATGATAGAGGTATTTTCCATGAACTATTACTCCGAAATTGTTAAAATTTCTGGTTGGACTTCCCAATTCTATAATCCTCCTCCTTGTATACTTTGAAATAATTTTCCCTACAACAGATGAATAACCTTATAGAAATATAGTGAGGGAAATTAACACTTAGCACTTATTGTGTCAAAAAAATTCTAATCCTTCTGATCTTGGGATTAGTATAGGAAACAATAGTTTAAGTTATCACTTTCATGGATGTCCATATCATTCACATGATCCATTAAACTCATAACAGCTTTGCCTTTCCATTTTCTCAAAAACACTGGTGGCCTCAACTAAAATTACACAAAACTATTATAATATAAACAGTTTAACACAAAGGCTGGGTTACATACCAATTTTATCATCAATTAATACCATTTTAAAATACCAAATTTTTAATTCTTTTTTACTCCTATGTTATCCATATTATCACAAGTTTCTTTATTTAAGAACATGGTTGAATAGCCTTTGTAAATTCATCTCTAACTCCACCTTAATCAAATATTTGAATTAATATTCAATTTTAGGGACTCCAGTTGATGGGAAATAACTTTTATTGATCTAAAACATTTAGGATCATGAAAATATAAACAAATAATACCAATTGTAGAGTATAGATAGATAAGTACAAACTCCATCCTTATTGTTTCTCAAATAGATTTCCTATTTCAGTGGACATATTCTACTAAACATGTGGCCTGAAAACACTTGTTTCAAGGAATATTGGGAATGATATACTGAATTACTTCATATATTTCCTCATGCAATAGAATTCATTTAAATAATCAATTTCTTCCTCAATTGTAGCAAGAAAATTCATCATAATTTTCACCTTCAATTTTGAAATCAAGATGGTTCTGAAATGCCTCAATCATTACTTCTTACATGTAATTTATATCCTTAAAACTAGATTTTTCTTATTGTATCAAAATTTATAATTTTAGATTTATTTAATTTGATTTTAAGAATTATTACCCCATGGATTGTGTCTCTCCCTAAGTTTTTTAACTCTTTAAACAAGTTGTAATAATTTAAATCATAAGAGATAAGGGGTGCCTTCTACTTTCCTCAAGTTGAGGAGGATGGTGAGTCACTATGGACCACCATTTTCCCTTTATATTTTAGCTTGGAGTATATTTTCATATATGAATAAGATTAGATCGAATACAACTTATTTTCCTATTTTTGGGTTTGTTCTCTTCTTTACAATCTAAGCCACAATCCTTCCTTCCATGTAAAACTTTATCACCAAGGACTTTCCTTTCCATTACTGATTGATATTTTACTCTGAATATTATTTTCTTGTTTATCATAGAATTTTGTGTTTCATTAGTATATTTTAGAAACTTTTCCATATTACTTTCAGTATGAGAATCTTCTTTATATGTATTCTAAAATATATTTCTCAAAAGGATAGGTTTTTCTTTACCAGCAGGTCGATTTCTTCCTTTTAACCCTGCTAGAACTTTCCTAAAATCTCTACTAAATACATGATTAGTATGATATACATTTTAGGAATCTATCTCATACCTTGGTTATTTTGATTGGTTATTCAGTTTACAATGTATGTCACCATATTTAAACCAATGAATATATTTTAGTGCTTTATAACATAAACTTGAAGTATGTACATGCATCCCATAAAAATAACACATATTTACATAACTTCTTGTAGGACTCTTCCAATTATCACTACCTCTTGTAGGGATGTTTTTAGGTCTATTTTCAGTACATGAAATATTTTCCCTCTTCTTGGGAATTTATATGGATTTATTCTTTTAAAACTAAAATAGTTTCCTCATGATCAATATTATATTTTCCCAAAAAATGTGTACTTTGAACCATAACAATATTTTAATACTTCTCCTCTGATATAGCATATTTTTTATTCTTTTCATCATCACCTTATAAATGTAATCAAAAATAAAATGTAAATAATCCTTGATTTTAGGCTTAACCTTGATATCCCACTACTAATTAGTTGACACAAAGTCTTATTTTAATTTTTATATTGTCTTACCCCTTGATTCAAGTTGAGCATTGAGTTTTATATTAAGTTCCTTCCCACTATACATCTCATATTACAAAGTTTGGGATAGTTTTTCTATCATGTCACATTGCTACTTAATATTAGAATTCATTTGAGTGATATAATATTTGAGGAATACCTTATCTTATTGTATCCTTTTCTTCTCCTCGATTAGTTTTTACAATTGTTCATCAAGTTCATCTTTCTTGGATTTCAAGTTTTAAATTTATTTTGAGTTTATATTCTTTACCTTGGAATTAACATTGAGTTTCTTCATCTTTGTGGACATCGCCTTTAGTTCTTCATCTTGGGAATAATTTTTATAACTTAGATAAATGTCCACTTCAACAAGTTTTTTATTTGAACTTTTTATCTTATTTACATCAATTTCATGTACTTGGATCCTAATTTCTTGAGATTTGTTTTCTTCTTTTAGCTTATAATTTCCTTCTTTTAACTGTTGATCCCTAACTTCTATTGTTTTTTCTTCATGGTATATCCTAATCATCAGTGGATCTGACATCACTTGGAATAATAGACTCTTCATTTATTCCTAAAAAATCATTAAATGAAAAAATAGTTTTACAATATGATTCATCCATACCTTTATTTTATAAATTATTGATCTCCTCCAACTAAATCACACTCTCTCCAAAAACATATTTGCGATATGGAATTCCACTATAAATTTTCTCCTTATTTGATGTTCTTCCTTTTTCTATGTAATTCAATAATATTATAGAAAAATAAAACTTTAAATTGAATAAAAAAAGATAAGTCAAGTTAGAGAAAAAAATAAGAAAATAAAACTAGATCTGATGCCAATCATAAGGTCCAAAATGGACTTGGGTGAGATAGATACCTTAAGAGAGGTGTTAATTGTAGTATCTATTCTTTATAAAAGTTAAACACTTTTCTTTAAACTCCCTATACCCTATTGAATATTTACCTCTTAATTCTAAGGGTCGCATCTTTTTCTCTTTAATTTGTGTTGATCCCATTTCTTAACCTATCAATTTTAATTGTTTGTCTTGTGGTAATTATTTACCCACTGTATTATATGATGTTATGTATAAATTAAAGAAACATGTGGATTTTTACTTGGTTCACCGGTATAGGCTAATCTAAGGATTGTGAAATAAACATTGTGTTAGTGAACTAAAATCACTAAGACCATTACTTGTGAGATTTTAGGCTAGGTCACTCCTACCTAAGCTCACTTCCCTTATAATGGTATAGGTTAGATGCACTATCTCCATGGTATCACTTACCTCACTATTCCCTTTTTCACTCACTACTTAAAAAGGGAAAATCATTTGGTACACAATCAATAGAAAAATATCACCTATTGTTGTAAGTTTCATTGAATGTAGAGATGGTTTCCTTTGAATTCCATTTTCTCTTTCATATAGGTCTATTATGAACATCATATGGTACATATCCTTTATATGATAGATCTTGGAAACTCATTCTCCATTGGAAAGATATTCAAGAGATGCTAATTCTTTTTCTTCAATTTTAAAAGAATGATTCTAGAATTATTTCACTCTCTATATAGTTTTGAAACTAAAATGCATTACTGTCAAGTATAATAACCCACCCACCCCATAAATATGCATGTTGTATAAAGATATATCATGGTTAAACTTCTCCTATTTTCATATATTCCTAGCTATATATCTCAATGAATCTTTCTTTGCTTATGAATATAATTTTATATGGTGTAGATCTTATTCTTTTCCAACTTTTGTTCAATTTTTCTTTTATATGCACATAATAACCTCACATTTAGACATTACATATTTTAAAACATGGAACTATATTTAATCTCATGACCAAATTCTTTATTCTAGATGAGAGTCAAATGAAACTCATTTATTTCCTCATACATCTCGGTTTTACTCCTCTCATGAATATTACTACATGATGATATTTTCATACTCAAAAATATAAAACCCCTGAGAAACTAGTACCATAAAATCCTCAATATCATTTTATGAATTATTTTCATATTTGGAAATATTAAATACCTGAAATTATGGATTTAAGATCACTCCATTATTCTCATCCTTTGAATTAAAACCATTTTCCATATTCACCTTTTAATTATTTAGATCTTTAATACAATATTCAGTTTTTAGAATATTTGGATATATTTTTTTGCTAAAATATCTATACACATGAATAATGATATATCATAGGCAATGATCCTTATGTATCTTGGAATCACACTTCCATAGTCCAACCTAACCTTTACCCAGCTCATAAATTCCAATACACAAAATAACAATCAGAAGGGCCTACTCCTTAACACTATGGAATAGTGGGTCCTTATGCATCTTCTTCTCCTCTATATATAGGTCCACCATATTTATAACAATTATTGTGGAGTACTTAATCATTTCATATAGATATCCTCATAAACCACAACACCAAGTGAAACTATGTGGTGATATTTCCATGAGTGTTTCTAATTTTTAATGAGAGTGCTTCTTTTTTACTAGAGTGGTAAAAATTTTATATATACACACACTATGGTCTTCGACTATGGCATGGTGAAGTAAACTATGGAATTTTACAAACTTGGTCCAGTGTTTCTATAGTTTGTTGAACTAACTCTACATCGTAGTGGTGTATGCTTGATTCGGAGTTGAAGATGATAGAGGAAAGAATTATTATTTTGTTTTAGAAAACCTGTGCACATATTTTTTTAAGTGATGAACAGTGCTTGGTAAAACTCATTCCCATGTTGTAACTCATTTTCAATTCTCAGGTGATATATTAACAATGATGTTCCTTAACTAACTACTCAAGTTTGACTAGATTCGGTGATCATATACATCCCGTCATATCGACCCATGCAAGTGAAGACAAAGCACCCTAACCCACCATGAACTGAGTCACACACCTTCCTACCTTTACATGTGTATTCACCTGAACTCCTACTCCTGCCACCCAGGTGTGCTAGAACCTTTGATCTTGGACACCAACTTTATTGGGAGCTTCTAAGGTATTAGCTCTTAGGGATGGACCCATTTTTTACTTAAGTCTACAAGAAAAACACTTAAGCAAAACCAAAAATCCTCTATAAATCTGTAATATATCCAGAAACAACACCTTCCTATGTATATATATTTTATCACTTCAAATATAGAAACCAAAATAATTACTTCTCCTCCTTCTTCAACATTATAGATTTAATAAATTCACAAAAATCCTCCAAGCATGACATCCAATGTTTATTATAAAAATACTCCAATATGAAATTTCAATAACTCCTCAGTTTTAATCATCACATATTTTCAATAAATCCAATAAAAATACTTAGGGGTTTGACAATCACACCCTTTGGATTTTATTAATAATCATATAAAATACAATTATTTCAAATTTAATGGATTTTTCTCTCAACCTTTGTTAATGAAATATAAAGGGTCACTTCATATAAAACTCCATTTTTATGAGAGAAATATTTAATATTTCTCCCCCTTTATGTTTTAATTTCATAAGTATAGCTCTTTGTCTTCTTTACCACTTTGATACCTTATTTTTCATTATTGCATTGTATAACATCTCTTGTTTTGTACTGGGTTGAAAATCCATGAGATTTTGAACTTTTCATTTAATGGATGATTTGAATCTTAAAATGAGCTGAATAATATAAATCCAAGAGTTGTATCACTTAAATGTCGTTTTTTTAGTTTTGTTTTAAGGTCTGAGAGGTGTCTCGGGTGTTCTATTGAATTTTGGGAGTGTCGGTCTTTGAAAGACTAATTTTTTGAAATGGTAAAGTGTGTGCATGTTTTTCACCTAGTTAGTGAAACCTATTCCCCCAAACTATACAGCCCGTGTGTGGGGGAGAATATATTGTACTAAACATGTAAGAGAAGGTGCATGGCCATGTGAGGGGTCATATAGAAAATTTTAGAGGAGGACACATGGGCTGCACACAGTTGGACAAATCATGCACCTAGCCATGTCAGTGGAGGTTCCACATGGATAGTATCCTCGCACGGGATACACACGGTTTGTCTAACCATTAACCTAACTATTCAAGACCAATTCCCTTTAGACAGAAGTTGTGAATGGTTGGAACATGGTTATCCAAACTGTGTGGCCTAACTATGTGCCTCGTTAATGGGGTGAAATTTTGATCTTTCCCCTACCACCTTATTTCCTTATTTCTTCTCCTCACTCATATATATCAATAGCCCTATGCATGGAGATATTCCTTGGACTCTTCAAGGATTTTATGCTCCTCCTTCAACTAGTTTTTTATTCAAGTTCCATCGGTTATGTTTGATCACCCTCGATAAGACTACTAATCCTATTCCTTCTTTTCATGGTTTATCTTGTCATATTGAATGTTATTTCAATGAGATCTCATATGCCCTATTTGTAGGGAATTTGTAAATACACCAACCCCAATAGCTCAGAGCCAATTCCTTAATTACATTGGTACTATGAATAATAGATCACATCCCAAAGGACCGAATATTTAGTAGATTTAAAAAACCAGATACAAACATAATTGTTACATTACAAATTTTAAAGGAAATAAAATATATAAAATCAATTTAAAACACCCATAAACTCCTATATTATCACTTCAAGTCATTTATAATATATATCTTTGTATCCTGGGAAAAAATAAAACATAAGAAAGGGGTGAGATCTGATGCTTGGAAAGGGTAAGTAATACAGAAGAAGCTAAAATAAATTAGCATAAACAATAAGGAAAGGTGAATAACTAAAAACACATTCCATTAAAACATAATCTTTAGCATAATATGGTAGGAATAAAATCTGAACAAATAATTCCATATAAATAATCACATGAGAATGAAACTTATTCATGGACATTATACTAGTCAAATGATCACATGGATTATCAATTAATAATATCATGATGAGGGAATGGATAATTTTAAACATCATAAACATACCATCAAGGCTTCATCCAAGATACCATTCATAAATGGGTAAAAACCTGGTCTAGCTTGTCTTATGAGACCTATCGATGCATTGATGGGCTATAGCAGGCCCTAGACATCACTTAAAAATTCCAATTCATTCCTCGTATGAAATAGTTGAAACATAATCAACATATTAATTCATATTTAAACTATTATATTAAATTTTAATAACTTTCCCCAAATAATAAACATAATCATAAACCACCCAGAGTAATATGGAGAATGGTATCAAGATAGTACATCCCCAAAAATATTCATATACCATTCAATAAAATATGATAAATGGTGACATGAGAGATAAATATTAATAAATAATAAGATTCAATAGAGGGTGTTTAAATATATGAAAATACTCTAATAAAATCATTGAGGAATTATTGAGAGAAATTCCCTTTTTTACTTTTTAAAAGAATATTTATTTTGGAAAATCATTTAGTATTTGTCATAAAATCATATTATAAACATGTATATACCATAAAAGGGAAGAAAATTTATATTTTAGTCATAATTATGTCCAAATAAATTAAAAACATGTAAAAATAATTTTTAAAAAACTTTATAAATGATCCACTTTGGTGCAGTTTAAGGAAAAATATAAGAGTATTTAAAATTTAAAAAAATGAATAATTGTTTGGATAAAACCAAAAAAAACTAAGATAGTTTTTCATGATAAAAATAGTGATTGTATAAAAATATTAGTTTCTTAAAATAGATTACGTATGGTACTTTAAAATGGATAAGAAATTGGGAAGTTCCCTTTAATTGGGCTTGCTTATCGGGAAGAATTGAAAAGGGAGCCTTATAAACATGTATTTACCATCAAAGAAAGAAGAAATGATCCGGATACATGATTTTTGAACATATACATAGAATTTATAATAATTATATAAAAATAAATAAAAATTACATTGGGGTAAAGAGAGATAAATTATAACCCAATTGAAAAATGGAGGTTCGTGAAGAATCTCTTACCACTTTGTAATCAATTAAATCGTAATCCCCATAAAATTAATAATCAAAAAATGAAACATTGAATACCATAAAGATAAATAGATTAACGGTATGATACATAAAAGGGTAGTATACATACACCACACACAAGAAATAGTGGTGGATATGGCATATCTCACAAAAAAGGAAGTGAGATGAGAAAACCCTTACCTTATGTTTGAAAGTGTTATGAAATTACACTTAATGTCCTGGATAATGAAATTATATTCATTAATAATTTAATATGGAACCTATTAAATGTGTATTTGATTTATTATAATTTTATTAAGTTCATTTATGGCCTTTTATGAGTTATAAGATTCAATTTTTTCATTCAAGGGTGTTTGTTCTCTTGGTTTTCATGATTAGTTCACTTGTATGCATGTAGGAAAGATCAAATAAAATGGGAATAGTTATCCAGAACTGAAATTATATCTTATTAATAAAATTAAATAATATATAATGGTATTATATATCATTTTATTTCCAGATATGAGGATTATTCATTAGATAAAGTGTTAATGGTAACAGTTTATATTATTTTGGCGTCTTTTCGATCATCACGAACTAGTTTTTTCTTGTGAATTAATATTATGTATATATACTGGTTAAAAAACATTAAATAAGTTGTATTAAATATATTAAATTATGTTTTAACCATAAAAATGGTTTTATAATGAGAATTTAAGGCAGAATTGAAAAATTAAAACTCATCGTCCACAAAGGTGGTAAATCGACACCTCATGAACGATGTTTTCATTTTTAGAATAAAAATGTAAAGAGAAGAGAATTGATAGTTTATATACCATTAACATAATAAAATTCTAGTATATAAAATATATTGGAGTTATCATGTCACTTTGTACAGGGGAGGTAAGGTAAGGATAAGAAAAGAAAAGAAATTAAGAGAGAGAGAGAGAGAAGGTTTTACCACTTGAGTGTCGCCTCCTTGAGAACCTCCTTAAGGGACTTGAAAATGGTCTTTTGGTGATACCAATAAGACCAAAACGTGGAGTAGAGGTTTGGGATAGGAAATTTTTAGAATATAAGCAACCTAAAAGGATTTTTAGGTGTGAGTAGAAGGGGTGGTGAGGGGTGGTATTTATAGTGGAGGAGAGTGGTGTTTTTTGATTATTTAATTCATTTGTTTATTATTTTGGATCAAGACTATGAATAGTGTTAGTTATTATGAATAAATAAAGTAATTAGTGCATCTAATTTTTAACCAATGGGTTCTTACCTCATCTATACATCAATCATGACTCAATAATTCATTTATTTACTTATAATGTTAAACACCGTAAATTATCATATTTCACTATTCAATAAAATTCAACTATTTTATAAAAATCTAAAAAAATCACCCTAAGAATATTTAGATGTGTAGAATTAAAAAATGGAATCCATTTTTTGAAAATATTTTTCTAAATATGTAAAAAAAAACATCATTTATTCAAAAAATACCGATTTTAAAATTATAACTGATTTTATGACACTTTGAAGAATTAATTAAGGTCTCATAAAATTATATTATAATAATAAGATAGAAAAATATTATTTTATGAATCTATTTTATGAAAATAAATTTTATTTTAAAAAAATATATCAATTATAAAATTATAAATAAACATTTACGATTTACAGAAATACCAACAATAAATTTATGATTTTTAAAACATTTAATTACTTATACCAAGATATAAATATATCATATTTTAATTTATAATATAACAAAATTTTATTTACACTTTCATAGGTGAGGTTACTATTATAATCATAAATAGACTATTAATATTATGAAAATGACAATTTTATAAAAATAGGGATTTTTCACTATTCACTGGAAAATAAATATTTTTAGAAAAAAATTGAAATTTTCACCCTAATATAATTTTGAAATTCTGATTTTAAAGATGAATTTTATTTTGTTCAATAGAATTTATAAAATTTTCAAAATTTAGTTTTTAAACAAGTGCTCCATTAAAAGGCTGTAAAGTTACATTTCAGAAAATATATCTTTTTATGCTTAAAATTGGATTTATTATTATCTTAAACCTATCAAACTTATTGATTGAATTTAAAAATATCTGACTAGATTTATAATATATAAATTTCATTAATATCTATCAATAATAGTGATTTATTTAGTTTATTAAGATAAAATTTCATTGTGGTCATAAATATAATTTTTATAAAAACACATCCTTTATGTTCGATTGGTTTTTATTTTCAATTATAATTAATTGGTAACCAATGAATTCATTTTATAAACATGTTTAAACTATATTTTTATAATTTACTTAATCCCCTTCATTCCCTCCATTACAACAACTGAGACATGATTAAATAATAATATTTAGTCATTATAATATTTAGTCATTTAAATAATAATAATATTTAGTCATGTTATCTATAACGTAAGCTATCAAAGAAGTTAAACTTAAAAAAAAAGACATGTCTTAAAGTCTTTGGGTGTTACATTCTCCCCTCATTTAATAAATTGTGCCCTCATGGGTTAAAATTTCACTTTAAAAAAATAAAGTTTGATACTTGAAATTTTATTTTGGAAATCTTACATTGTGAAAAGGATTTATAAAACTTCCTCTTAAAAAGAGGTAAAGAGAAATGTGAAGGTCACCACAAAAATAGGCTTTTCAATAGTATGACATTAGTGGGAAGTGATAACCTGTACAAAGAAGATAGATCTGACTATCAAGTTCTGATGTGGAGTGATAGAGAACATGGTCATTAGAAAATTAACCATCACAAAACTATAAATCTGTGATCAGTTAAAAGGAAATTGATTTCTGAGAAAGAAAAGTAAAAGGATGATGTTTTTTTTCCAATATCCTTTTACTAGAGTTAGAGGTTTCTTTTACTATCCATAGAATCACTTTAGAAAAATAAACTTGCTTGATTCCTTTCTATGTCATAATCTCATCCTTTGGTTGTGCTTTGATCTATCTCTACTTCGTTTCTTAAACCAAAAGATAGATATTCAAGATGAATTTTTATGACTACTGCACTTTGATCAAATTATCTGTATTTTATTCATGAAACCTTTAAATGTTTTCTGAGAACAAAAAGGTAAGAATGGGTTATCCAATATGATAAATAATAATTTAATATTAATCAATAATATCCTTAATCCATTCCATAAGTAGTTAACCTTAAGAACCATCCAAAATATGTTTTTACAGATTCAAAGACCAAAAATTTAGAAGAAAGGTTACTTAACATAATATTTTTTCCAAAAACAACATAATGTATCTCTTATTGTCACATATATTGATCACTTTTAAACCTTAATGAAAATATGTGTGCTTCCAAGAGTAAAATTCTCAAGTTTTTGAATATATTCCTTAAATCCAAACATCTAATAATCCTAGTAAATATAATATAAACCATAAAATAACTAACCACCTTCATGGTCACCAATACTATAAAAATATCTTTATCATTATTATCTCAACTTCAATAACATATTAAGGGTTATCTTTCCCAATTCACGTGTTTTCAAAAAGATCAACTTGCCTCTGAAACACTTTTCCCATTCAACAGAACCATTCAGCATGTTCTCTCAAATCCTTAAAGAAAAAGTACTGCATTACAATACTTATTCATTCTATAATTATTATGTCCAGTACATCATTGATAAAATACTCAAATAACATAATTCTTTAATCCAATCACAATGAAACTAATCATTTTTCTTTGTCTGTGGTAAGATCATAAGCTTATCCATGATTCATTAGTTTGTTTTGAGGTGTATTCCTTTGACACTTGGGGTATTCTCTTGAATAGTGCCCCATATCCTTACAGTTGAAGCATTAAACATTAGAAAATTATTTCCTTACCTTGAAATAATGATCATGGTGTCCTTTTTCTCCACACTTAAATCAAACTCTTTTTCTTATTAGGTATATACCATGGTGTTTCCTTCCAAAATTATCACATGTGGGAAAATACTTCTTTTCCTTCATCCATTTATCTATATTTTTTCATATTGTCCTATTTTTCTCATGATTACTTCCAAAGCCATAATACTTATAAAATAGTTCTCCTTCTTATTAGAACATGATACTATCTCCTCATATAATGAGAATTTTTTATAGACTAGTTCTCTTTGAAAAACTAGCTTAAACCCATCGAAGAAACAAACATTCTTACTCTTTGGATTATGTGCATTGGTTTAGTTATCATTCCTTCCGCTAGGCACCATTTATAAATAATGGAATACACTATATTAGATCATAACATTATGAAACATAATGTATAATCCCAAAACTAGTAAAATACTTAACATAAATTAAAAAATTTATGTGTAGTTAATCTCATAATCATAAACATTGTTTCTTTATTTACATATTTACTTTTAAATCCTTTATAATGGTTTGAAAATAAAATGTGAATTATCCTAATAATATCCCCTGGTAGTGTCAAAAAAGGTGCGTAGTAATGCCCATTTTCATGTACCAGGTTATGTTGAGTCAGGCCTGACACACCTTGTTAGGGTTATTACCCCTAGGTATATACGTGCCAGAACCACGTCCACTTTTAATATCCAAACAGGGATGTATTTCTATGAAGACCCACATAAACTCTACCTTACCAAAATTCTAGTATTTTCTTATATGATTGTCCTCAAAGTCTATCTTAGGGTTATGTTCCCTAATATACATTTTATAAATCTTTTTTTCAAGGTTTCTATTAAACTTCCTTTGATACCAACTATAAAGACCCTGACCCCAGTAGCTCGGAGCTGGTGCCTTACTTAATTTCATTGGTATTATGAACAAGATATCACATCCCAAAGTACTGAATAGTTTAGTAGATTTGTAAAACCATATACAAACATAATTGTTACATTACAACTTTTAAAGGAAAAACAACATAGCAACTCCATTAGAAACCCCCATAAACTTCTAAATTATCCCTGAAAGTGATTCATAATATACATCTTTGCATATTGGGAAAAATAAAACATAATAAATGGGTGAGATAAAATGATAAATAAGGTTAATATATACAACAAAAACTAAAATAAATTAACATAAACAATAATTCAAGGTGAATAACTAAGAACACATGCCATTAAAACATAATCTTGAGCATAATATCGCATGAATAAAAGATTAATAAATAATACCACATAAATAATCACATTAGAATGAAACTTAACCATGGGAATTATACTAGTTGAATAATCATATGGATTATCAATTACTTATATCATAATGAGTTAATTCATAATGATGGACATCATAAATATACTGTTAAGGCTTCGGCCAAGACACCATACATAAATGGGTAAAAACTCGATCTAGTTTGTCTCATGCGACCTACCGATGCATCGAGGGGATATAGTGGGCCTTACCCATCACTTACTAAGTAAAATTCATTCCTCATATGAAAGGGGTGAAACATAATCAAAATATTCATTCATATTGAAACTATCATATGAAATGTTAATAACATTCCCTAAACAACAAACATAATTATAAACCATCCAGAGTAATATGGCGAATGGTATCAATATATCACATCCCAAAAAATATTCATAAACCATTAAATAAAATATGATATATGGTAAAATAAGATATAAATATCAATAAATTATAATATTCAACAGAGGGTATTGAAATATATTAAAATACTCTAATAAAATCATTGAGTAATTCTTGAGAGAAACACCTTTTTTACTTTTGGAAAGATGATTTCTTTTGTAAAATAATTTTTTATTTTTCATAAAATCATATTATAAACATTTATATCCTGTAAAATGGAAGAAAAATTATATTTGAGGCATAATTATGTCCAAATAAAGTAAAAAACATGTAAAAAGAATTTTTAATAAACTTTAGAAATGAGCCACTTTGGTACAGTTTAAGGGAAAATATAAGAGTCTTTAAAATAGAAAAGGTCATAATTGTTTGCATAAAACCAAAAAAGATCTAAGAAGGTTTTTCATGATAAAAATAGTGATTTTATAAAAATAATTGTGTCTTAAAATATATTATGTGTGGTACTTTAAAATGGTTAAGAAATTGGGAAGTTCCCTTTAATCGGGCTTGCTTATCAGGAAGAATTGAAAAGGGAGCCTTATAAAACATGTATTTCCCATCAAATAGAGATGAACAGATCTGTATACATGAGTTTGTAACATATAAATATAATTTATAATAAGTATATAAAAATAAATAATAATTACATTGGGGTAGAGAGAGATAAAGTGTAACCCAAATGAAAAATGGAGGTTCGGGGAGAATCCCTTACCACTTTGTAATCAATCTAATCATATCCCCATAAAATTAGTAATCAAAAATTGAAAAATTGAATACCATTAATATAAATATATTCATGATATGATACATAATATTCTAGTATACATACACCACACATGAGAAATAGTGGTGAATAGGGAATATCTCACAAAAATGAAAGTGAGATGAGAAAACCCTTATCTTATGTTTGAAAGTGTTCTACACTTGCACTCAATATCCTGGATAATAAAATTAGATTCATTAATAATTTAATTCAGAACATATTCAACTTTTATTTGATTTATTATAATTTTATTAAGTTCATTTATGTTCTTTTTGATGAGTTATAAGATTCAATTTTGTCGTTTGGGAGTGTTTATTCCCTTGGTTTTCGTGATTGGTTCACTTGTATACATGTACAAAAGATCATGTAAAATGGAAATAGTTATACAGAATTAAAATTATATGTTATTAATTAAATTAAATAATATTTAATGGTATCATATATCATCTTTCCAGATATTATTATGATTCATTAGATAAAGCATTAATGATAACCATTTAGATTATTTTGGCGTTTTTTTATCATCACGAACTAGTTTTGTATTATAAATTAATATTATGTATATATAATGGTTATAGAAAATTAAATAAGTTTTATTACATATATTAAAGTCTGGTTTAACCATAAATTTTTTTTAATGACCATACTTTAAGGCATAATTGAAAAATGAAAACTCATCATCCACGAAGGTGGTAAATCGACACCTCACGAACGATGTTTTCATTTTTAGAATAAAAAAGGGGAAGATAAGAGAATTAATGTTTGATATACCATTAACATAATGAAATTATATTATATAAAATATATTGGAGTTAACATGTCACTTTGGGAATGGTAGTTAAGGGAAGGATAAGAAAAGAAAATAAATTGAAAAGAGGAGAGAGAAGGTTTTACCTCTTGAGTGTCGCCTCCTTGAGAACCTCCTTAAGGGACTTGGAAATGGTATTTTGGTGAGACCAGAAAGACCAAAATGTGGGGGAGACATTTAGGAGATTAAATGTTTAGAATATAAGAAATATTCAATGATTTTTAGGTCTTAGTAGAAGGGGTTTTGAGGGGTGGTATTTATAGTGGGGGAGAGGGTGTTTTTTGATTATTTAATTCATTTGTTTATTATTTTAGCTCTAGACAATGAACAGTATTAGTTATTGTAACTAACTAAAGTAGTGAATTTTAGTTCGAACCAATGGTTTATTATATCATCCATACATCATCCATGACTCAATAATTCATTTATTTACTTATAATTTTAAATACCATAAATTATTGTATTTCACTATTCACCAAAAATTTAATTATTTTAGAAAATTACCAAAAAATCACCCTAACCATTTTTTTATTTTAAGAATTTAAAAATGGAATCCATTTATAAAAATAATTCTATAAATATTTGAAATTTATTTTTCAAATAAAATCATCATTTATTCGAAAAATACCGATTTTAAAATTATAACTGATTTTATGACACTTTGAAAAATTAATTAATGTATCATAAAATTATCTTATAATTATAAGACAAAAAATAATTTATGAATCTATTTTATGCAAATTAATTTTATTTTAAAATATTATTTCAATTATAAAATTTTAAATAAACATTTACGCTTTACAAAAATACCAACACTTAATTTATCATTTTTAAATCATTTAATTACTTATACCAAGATATAAATATACCATATTTTAATTTATAATATACCCAAATTTTATTTAAACTTTAATAGGTGATTTTAATATTCTAATCATAAATATACTATTAATATTATGAAAATTATAGTTTTATAAAAATCAGGATTTTTCACTTTTCACTGGAAAATAAATATTTTCAGAAAAATACCAAAATTTCACCCTAAGCTAATTTTGACATTATTATTTTAAAAATGAAGTTTATTTTTTTCAATATAATTTATAAAATTTTCAAAATTTAGTTTTTAAACAAGTGCGCCATTAAAAGGCGATAAAATTGACATTTAGAAAATATATCTTTTTATGCTTAAAATTGGATTTATTCTTATCTTAAGCCTATCAAACTTATTGATTAAATTTAAAAATATTTTATGGAATATATAATATATAAATTTCATTAATTCCTTTCAATAATAGTGATTTATTCGATTTATTAAGATAAAATTACATTGTGGTCATAAATATAATTTTTATAAAAACGCATCATTTATGTTCTATTGGTTTTTATTTTAATTTCTAGTTAATTGGTGACCAATGAATTCATTTTATAAATATGTTTAAACTATATTTTCATAATTTAATTAATTTATTTCATTCCAACCATTCCAACAGCTAGGTCACAATTAAATAATAATATTTAATAATTTGTTTAAGCTTAGTGTTTTGTGTAATTTAAGCTATCAAAGAAGTTAAACTTAAAAAAAGACATACCATAAAATATTGGGGTGTTATATCATTTGTCTAATATTCTGATTTATCCCATTCCAGTTCAAATCAAAGCCCGATAATGGATGAGTAAATCTCCCTAATCATGAGGTAGGTGGTCTATATGCCTTTACCTTAAAGTTACATCATTTATATAATGTTTTCATTTTTTCGCATGTCGAACTTTTCATGCGTTGATAATACATTATGAAATTACATAAATTAAATGCCTAGAACACACTCTTGATGTTCTCTAGACCCCTCTACTTTGTTTGAGGCTCTATACCTCAAATTGAACTACCTCTTGGGGTGTGTCCATTAATTTCCCATGTCAAACTTTGGTTGAATGTGATAATTAAATGGATTTAATTTCAATGGGATGTGTATACTTGGCCCACATTAAGTGATGAAGTATACCTTAGTTAAAAAGGGGTTGACTTTAAAGTGAGTTACATATAACTTACTTGCTACAATTATGCCTTACCTAAGTAACCAAGCACCCTCCTAAGGTGTGTCGGTATATCACCAATGGAAAAATGCTTTGGGAACTTATAATGTAATGATTTAAATTGTGTGTGAAGGATTATGTTATAGCCTGGATGATATCATGACCTATTTAAAATATTAAATGAATTATGATAGTGAAGGTACACTACATCTTGAGCGATGTTAGGTTCTTTTTATGGAACACCTTGGCTAAGGGCTCATAGGGAAAATGAGACTACCTTATACTAGATTATTACAAAGGGACCTCGGTTAGGGTTTTGGATATGGTGTTTCCAACCCCCTTGGTCGAGGATATTGTACATGGCATTTCACATTACTTGGGTTGTTGGTCATAAAATTACACACCCCCTCATTTAGGATGTTGGGCATGACCCCCTTATCTTTATTAATTATGATACTCGGCATGGCATCCTGCATTATTCATGATACTCAGCATGGAATCCTATACTATTTATGATACTCGAACAAGGCATCCCTTATTACTCTATGAGACTCTTATGATTATGCATGGATACTTGAGTTGCGCCTTGGGTCTTAGATATACTACGTATCTATATATATATGTCTATATATATGTTACCACATATATAGTGCATATATATATATATATGATGATACGTGTTCAAAGACATTTTGGCTTAGGCTGAAGTAGGTATTGTTAGTCAGGTATCCTTGAGGAACCTAAGCCTAACTTGTTCTCATTTACATTTACTATACTTACTACTTATTATACTTTCACACTACATATTTTATATTCATGTAATGGATTGAATTAGACGCCATTGGTGGTTTTCTACTAAGTATATCTCACACCCTATTCAGGTTACTGATTGGTACCCGAATAGACCTCATGGTTATAGGTTAGCGTCTGGACCATACTCTGTGTTGTTTTCCTTTTATGGTCTAGGATTGGAAATTGGATATTGGGAGTAGTGGTTGATCATGTTCTCAGGATTCCTTTCAAAATATGAGTTTTTATTTATTTATTATTCTATCAGTCTAGATCTGTTGTTATGTATCACCTATTATATGTATTCTGATCTACATATTAAATCATGTTCATGCATGGTTGGATTATTTGGATTTGGATAGGTTGTTTGTTTATTATTTATTTTGTTTATATTGTTATATTTTTCTACTTTGTTATTAATATACTTACTATATTGTTTATTTCTATATTTATACCATTGTGTTAATATAATCATGAGTCTATAGTCTCCCCAATGCACCACCATTAGACCATCACTGCTAGTCAGTAGCCTCTGGTGTATGGGGAGGTGTGCTTGAGGGCATGTGGAAAACTGGATCAGGCACTGTTTTAGTGGCTCCTAAGTTAGGATGTTAAAAGGTGGTATTAGAGATTTATTTTCCTTTTGTCTTACTATTTTGGGATGGTAGATAGGAGACTAGGAATGTGTCATCACTTGATAGATAAATCATGTATGGGTTCTTCCAACCCATTAATAGTGGAAAGATCAAGTTTATAGAGATGAGATTGATGATTTTCTATTATAGTTTATTATTATTTCACCTTGGGTGAATTTTTTACTTCTGCTAATTGTTTATTTATGGGTCTATGAGATTTATCCTTGGCCCAATATGTCAAGGAAGTTTTGTTGCATGAATCATTATAGGAAAATAGAGATTCACATTCCATGCATATTCCATGCCATATGGACTACATTATTGGTTTCCTGATGCATGATGATCTATATTCCATGATTGTGTGATTTATCTACATGCTTATTCATATACCTGCTTAGGTGATTGTATAGTATACAGCATGTATAACATGCTTGGCTGATTACTTCCATGTTTATCATTATTCTCTTTTATGTGATATATTTTCATGTTTTATTATAATTATGATATATGATTAGTTATTAAAGTTTCTACATCAACTTAAATGGTGTTTTCCCATATATCTTGATGGTGGATCCTTAACTAACCAACTATCATATGTTTAATCCATGGAAAATGGTTAAATGGGATGAAACATTTATGGTTGAGATTAAATGGGTGCCACTAACAATTTATAATGTGTATGGGACTTTATAAATTGGGGATGGTAACCCATATAATCTAACCATTATACATGAACTTGATATATTCTGACACTGAAGGTAAAAACATCGATACAGTTACATGTATACCAAATGTAACTTATGAAGGAAAGTAATTTTATAATTTGGGAATGGTAATTCATCTAACTGAACCATGATATATGTGTGTGTGTGTGTGTGTGTTTTGTATTGTAATTATTACATAGAATGATTCCTTCTAAATCAAGATGTAAATTATAAATTTATAAAGGCTTATACCTCTATAACTTAGGCATGAAAACCCATGTGACTGAGTCCCTAAATGCACAACTGGACCCATGTAGGTCATTTAGGGCATGTTTCTTATAGATAAATCCCTAAATGCACAACTAAACCCAATTAGGCTAGTTGGGGCATGTTTCTTATGAGATAAACCCATTAAGGGTGTTTGAAATTTTAATAATTTAACTATTATGGGTTGCACTTAAATGAACCCAATTTAGCTTGACAAGGCCCTAGTAGGTCACCCTTGTTCTTATATACCTTAGTATATAACCCCATGGGGGTATGTTTATGCTAATGTGATGGTTATTTAAAGTTTTATAAGCCACTTACATGGTTTACATATAAATTTATGGTGGCATATTACTAAACAGATCCCTTAAAATGATAAAATACATTTTAATCTACTTCTGAGATTTATTATTATGAGGTGTTAGTTAAATAAAATTCCAATTACAACCTAAAGGGTGTTTTCCTCTATAGATTACAATTGAAATTTTATTTAACTAATCCAATTGTAATAATTTCATGGTTAAATAAATAATTATTAAATGTTTAAAAAAAATTATAAGACAATTTTCTTATTATACTGTATGACATCATCTGAATAATTGATAAGTATAGTTTAAGAAAAAAATTACTTTATAACCGATAATTTCCCTTTTTATATATATCTCTGATATTTTAAAAGTTATAATAAATGTGAACTAGTGTAATGGATTAAATAAAACCTTAATGTGGTGTTTTTATCTTGAACCCTTGATTAAGGGTAGTTTAAAAAAATTTACCTTAGATAGAAGTGCATATGTTTCCCATAGGTCCCAATTGACCTTTCTATTTTCTAGTGAGCTTCGAGGTTGGTCCGGGATCCTAGTGACCTTTTAGCATGAACTAGTTATAGAGTCAACACTTTATGATTTGGTAAGGGGCTAGCCTAGTTAAGGTAGTTCCCTCTGAGGTAAATGTTTTCTTTCATTTTTCAGATGAGAAGTGTCATTCACATACTAGTTGAGTCATGTAGGACTCTTAGTTTATAGAAATTCACCAAGGTAAGGTGGGTGTTTGTGAGATAGTTAATCCTTATTGGAATCGTGAGCATCAGGAAATGCTCCAATTCAGTAGGTTAGATATGCCTCGGGCATGCTCAGTCATTTTGATAGTCATGTGACCCCTCTTATTTTCTAATAGAGTGTGACTCATGAGTCACTATCCTATTAATTTAAAAGTGATTATAATACCTTTTGTGATATTTTTCTTATTTTAGTATCGCATATTGTTGTGTGTGGTTGTAGGACCCCGGGACACCCTGAGAGGGGAGGGGTGAATTAGGGTGGCAAATTTTTCTTCTTAAATCGGGGATCTTGTTCCCACATTGGTAGGAACGACTTAAACCTGTATGATGGATATGATCAGCAATGAAACATTCACATGCAGAGAGTTGATGCAGCTATTTTTACTTGGTTCACCACTAAGGGCTACGTCCAAGGAGCATACGCCGACAGGTTTCCGGACGTACCTAAATCCACTATGCTTCACTAGCTGCGGATTACAATTGTTCGGGCACAGTCACTCTGTCCCATGCTCACTGCCTTTACAAAGGTTCAGGGATAGCTCACTGCTTCCCTTGGGTCACTCCCGTTGACTCCCCCTGGCTCACTGCCGTTGGTGAAGTCCCACTCAGTTTATAGACGTGATGGTCTCTTCAATAGATAGACATGAAGTTATGTGTCTCCTGTTCAGCATGAGACTTTACTTGCATCAGAGTTCAGAGTTGATGCACTGTTCTGTTCAATCCTCCTTTAGTGCAATGACTGAATGCACTAGATCCCCTGTTCTTGTTTGCCTGAATCACAATCACTTGTGTGATTTCTCAATAAATGATGCTCTATCGAAGTCCAGATTTCATCCACTGATGAATTCTCCTTTTTCCCCTGTCCACTGGGCGTACAACCTTAGGAAAGGGTCTTCACAAAGTACCCTACTTCGCAAGGCTCCCAATTTTGGAAAGCTCAAGTAATTCTGAGCAGAGCCCCTGCCTTTTCGCGAAGCTCAATCGCGAAGCACTCTCGCGATGCTCAAGCCTTCGCAATGCTTGGCTATCGCGAAGCTCCTTCCAATTCGCGAAGCTCACCGAGCCAACGCGGGGCGAACACTTTTCGCGGAGTTGTGAAAGTCGCCGCGAAGCTCCTGCCTCTTCGCGAATCTCAATGAGCCAACGCGGGGTGCAACCTTTTCGCGGAGCTAGGATAGCCGCCGCGAAGCTCAACTTTCACGAAGCAAACTGCCTTCGCGAGTGACCTTTGCGAACCAAGAGCAATGGTTTTTCGTTGAGAGCTCTCTCTGATTCACTCGAAGGGGTCGGCCTCTATTTATAGGCGATTCCACCGACCCTCGACCTTTCCGCACGAAGTCAACACCACGTCAGCACCAATCGCGAAGCTCCAAAGTTTCTGCCAGAAATCTGTCCAAATCGCGAAGCTCCACGGAAATCTTCCGTTCGCGGAGCTTGACGTAGTCGCGAAGAATCACCATCAACATACCTTCACGACAGCGCCGCGAAGCTCCCTTCGCGAAGCCCAACATTCCTTCGCGCCTTCGCCGCGAAGCTCCCTTGCAAAGCCCTTCATTGTCGCGAAGCGCTTCAGCCTCTGCCGTTCGCAAAGCACACCGTCAACATTCCTTCGCGGTGCGCACCTTCGTTCGTGGAGCTCCCTCGCAAAGTCGTTCATCGCCGCGAAGCTCTCCGGCCCTCTGCCGTTCGCGAAGCTTAACGTAATCGCGAAGACTCACTGCCTCCATTCTTCTAGTCTTCTCGATTTCCAAACCATGCATCCCATCTTCGCGAAACTCGTGCCTTTGCCATATAAAAATATAATCTTCCAGGAAATCCACTTTTCGCGATGCTCAGAAACTTCCGGATTTTGGACCCCCAAAAATTGGCAAACACTGGAAAACGGCGCCACCTTGTATCTGCTCTTTTAGTCCGCCTCCAGATCATCCATTCCTTTGTCGATGTTCCATGAATAAACCATGGATCATTATCCATAGTCCTCGAACTCGATGTGCCCCCATGGAATCTCCTTTGTCAACAGAATTTGTATGTAATTTGTTTGCTTTGTCGACAAGGAAGATCACCTCAACAATGCTTCTTCTTGGTGATCTGTATACTTCAGCAACTCTTCTACTTTTATCACAACCTCCACTATTGTGATATGTATGCTTTGAAGGAACAGCTTTAGCATCATCATCTTCAATGACAATGTGATGTGCATGGCTATCGTAGAATTCCAATCCTTGCACGGCAATCATAGAATTCCAATCATTGGCACATTTTCTTCTTCATCAACTGTCATGATATACTTCATGCAAACCGATTCAATTTGTCAAGAATTCTCTTGCATGGTTCTCACCTCATTCATCTTTAATCGGTCTCAGATGGGTCGCACCCCACATCCTTTATTTTTGTAAACAATGTATCACCTTTGACACATGTTCTTTGAACTTACGATCAGCACAACAATCGTTTGAGTCACTACTCCTCTACTTCATCGGAGTACTTCATGATCTCCTTAATTGTGAGCTTCTATTCCTCCATTTTATTGGAGTACTTCTTGATCTCTTTCATTTTGATATTCCATTGACAACTATTGACAACAAATACAAACCTATACACAAAGTGGTTCCAACAATCTCCCCCTTTGTATTTTGTTGTCAATACCTTATACATCTTCTGAAATGAATTTGTCAATGTCAAAATGAGAATCTTCTATTCAATCAACTTTTCTTTTCAAATGTTCATTTCACTTTATCTCCCCCTTATTGACAAGAAATACAAAGCACATGGTAGGGAGGGTATCAATCCACACTTAAGAAATGTTTCATTAATCATTTCACTCTAAGTCTACTTGAGCAATGCTTGGTGTAGAAAACAAGAGGATTTGATTAAGTCAACAAGGATGTCCGTAATCCATAGATCATGATACCAACATGAGACGATAACTCATGTATCTTGTCGTCAAGGGTTTACCACTTTTATTCCAGGCATAATAAAAATCACTATGATAGAGAAAAAAACAACCTGAAACTCCTGCACTCACTTCAGCAAATAGATCAAAAACATTCAAGTGCAATCGACAGGATAAGTGACCTTGGGGCACTTCCATTCTCTTTATGTCACTGATCAATTCAGTTACTCCCCCTTTGTAGAATAATCTATGATCTGAGTAACCAAGGGATAGAGATTGATAAATGACATACCTTCTCCATTGGTGTGTTCTTCAAGAAATTCACAGAATAACTGCTTTTGAGTCCACCTGGAGTTGATATTGATTGAAACAGTGATTATGGAAGCTTCTTCATTTTTCTCCCCCTCAAGGGAAACACTCCTCATCATCTTCATCAAGAGTGATCCTTCATCATCATAATCCTTGAATCTCAATTGAAGAATCTACTAAGGATGGAAACTTCTTCAGCTTCGCTATCAAGAGGTGACAGCATTCACTACTTCTCAGGTTCTCCCCCTGAGAGTATGATTCACCTTCAATTCCATGCATTGTTAGCACAAATACAATACACAAATGATTACGGGAAGAAGGTAGATCCTCCTTGCTTCCTCAGCAAGACCTGCATGGTTGAGGTTTTTTTCTCAACCATGTTCCTTTGTTCGCTCCAGTCTTCATGTCTACACCCTTAAACATATGTTCCAACATTTTTTGGTGTGGCATGGCTCTGTTCACATTCTCTTCTACTTTGTGTGGAGAATTGTTCTTCTTAGCAGCCATCATGAATGATAAATTCTTACTCCTCTTCAGGACTGCTTCTTGCTCTGGTATTAAGGTTAGGCAACCTTTTTCAATGTGACCAGATTTCTTGCATCTCTCACACAGAACTTCTTTGACATGAGTGCTTCTCTTTGTTTGCAATCTCTCAAGCATAGTGTCTTCATCATGTGAAAGTTTTCCTTTTCCTTTATCACCAGCCCTGGCCTTTTCATCTTCAAGTTTCCGTATTCGTTTCAAATCTTCTGGCCAGATGACCAATATGTCATTTGGAACTTTTGCAGCTGGTTTAGATCTTCCACATGGGTTCATCTGAGATTCATCCCACTTAGTGTTTCTTTTGGATGAATGACCCTTCAATTTCATGGATCTAAAATCCTGGGTCTTCTCAGCTTGCCTACTTGATATCTTCTTGGGGAGAGGTGTGTTCGCCATATTCTTATGATTTCTTCCCAAGGTACTTTCCTCATACTTAGATGGATTGTGTGGTCTTCTGTTCTTATCAGCTCTGGATATCTGTTGACCTAGGCATGCACCATTCTTATGACCACTGCCATTGCATACATCACAGATGTTATCGAGCATTCCAAATCTGTTTTCTGTAAACAGATGCTTCTGGACCTATGGATGTTGCTTCTTCTTCTCTGGCTTCCTCCCCATTGATATAGGCTTTCCCTGTGCTTTTCCATGAAAGGGATTATAAAAACAATCTAGTGCACAGTGCCCAAATCTATTGCAGCACCAACATTGGCCCACAAATCTTTTCTTCTTTGTTTCTTTAGTATTAAGTTGTTGGGCCATCTGCTTAATCGTTTGTGCTCTATTTGAGGAAACAGCTTCCTCATTTTTCTTCCTATCCACCCTAGTCATGGTGGTAGGTTTCTTCTTCTCACCTATCCTCATCCATACTTGTTTAGAGATTTTCTTCCCACCTGCACTGATTGTCGGAGTGTATTTAGAAACATGAGTGCAAGATGGTCTGGATGGTACCTTCACTTTCTCAGTTGCCTGTGATAGATCAATGAGTGAAGTCATGATCTTCTTATCACATGTTGGAGGTCTTTTGACAATAGAATCATCCATTGAGCATTGAGTACCGGCAGCAACTGATTCTTGATGTGGATAATCAAGAGTTGTCATAATCTTCTTGTCACATGTTGGAGGCATTTCAGATTTAGACTCCTCCAACGAACATTGAGTGCAAGCATCACTCATTTCATTCTTTTGTGAAGTCTCAATATGTGTGTTCTCAATCTTGGTCAATTGAGCTTCCAATTTTTGACCCACAATATTGAGGATGATCTTCTGATCTTCAATCGTGATCATCTTCTCTTCACAATTCTTCTTCAACCTTTCGACCTCATTTTCATGCATCTTAACTTTGTTTTGTAACAAAGAGTCAAGTTCCCTGAATTTAATGGACGTTTCTTCCAGACAAAAATTCTTGACTTCATTGTTCTTCTTCAGCTCAGCTTCAAGTGCATGGATCCGTTCTTCTAGAGTATTGCTGACTTCACCTTTTTCTTCAAGGGCTTTCACCCGTTTGGTGAGCTTCATACTTTCCATAATTTTTCCTTCCAGCCCCTTTTCCATATTGTCTGCTTCCCTTTCAAGTCTAGTGATCTCAACTTGCATAGATTGAAATAGGCTACAGATAATAACAGCCCTTTCTTCTGGAATATCATGCAGATATGTTTTGAGTTTTTCTTGAAAGCATGAATTGGGGGTGTCATCCTTTCCTCTGGAAGAATTCTGAGTCACCTGCTCGATACTTTCCATGCTTGATGTTTCTTCATTTTTGGAATGGCATGGATAACAAGACATTGCATCTTCTTTGGATATGAGGGACTTCTTCAGCTACTTTTTCTCTTTCTTTTTCCTGTTTGTCATGGTCTTGCTAGATGTAGACGTCTGCTCAGAAACATCATCAAGATTGCTCTTCATTGTTGACTTTAGGAAAGAAACTCAAATCCTATTCTCAATAGAATTACTGGAGAATATCCAACATATGTTAACCTTTCCCTCTGATACCACTTGTAGGACCCCGGGACACCCTGAGAGGGGAGGGTTGAATTAGGGTGGCAACTTTTTCTTCTTAAATCGTGGATCTTGTTCCCACGTTGGTAGGAATGACTTAAACCTGTATGATGGATATGATCAGCAATGAAACATTCACATGCAGAGAGTTGACGCAGCTATTTTTACTTGGTTCACCACTAAGGGCTACGTCCAAGGAGCATACGCCGACAGGTTGCCGGACATACCTAAATCCACTATGCTTCACTAGCTACGGATTACAATTGTTTGGGAACAGTCACTCTGTCCCAGGCTCACTGCCTTTACAATGGTTCAGGGATAGCTCACTGCTTCCCTCGGGTCACTCCCGTTGACTCCCCCTGGCTCACTGCCATTGGTGAAGTCCCACTCAGTTTATAGACGTGATGGTCTCTTCAATAGATAGACATGAAGTTCTGTGTCTCCTATTCAGCATGAGACTTTTCTTGCATCAGAGTTCAGAGTTGATGCATTGTTCTGTTCAATCCTCCTTTAGTGCAATGACTGAATGCACTAGATCCCCTGTTCTTGTTTGCCTGAATCACAATCACTTGTGTGATTTCTCAATAAATGATGCTCTATCGAAGTCCAGATTTCATCCACTGATGAATTCTCCTTTTTCCCCTATCCACTGGGCGTACAACCTTAGGAAAGGGTCTTCACAAAGTACCCTACTTCGCACGGCTCCCAATTTTGGAAAGCTCAAGTAATTCTGAGCAGAGCCCCTGCCTTTTCGCGAAGCTCAATCGCGAATCACTCTCGCGATGCTCAAGCCTTCGCAATGCTTGGCTATCGCGAAGCTCCTTCCAATTCGCGAATCTCACCGAGCCAACGCGGGGCGAACACTTTTCGCGGAGTTGGGAAAGTCGCCGCGAAGCTCCTGCCTCTTCGCGAAGCTCAATGAGCCAACGCGGGGCACAACCTTTTCGCGGAGCTAGGATAGTCTCCGCGAAGCTCAAGTTTCACGAAGCAAACTGCCTTCGCGAGTGACCTTTGCGAACCGAGAGCAATGGTTTTTCGTTGAGAGCTCTCTCTGCTTCACTCGAAGGGGTCGGCCTCTATTTATAGGCGATTCCACCGACCCTCGACCTTTCCGCGCGAAGTCAACGCCACGTCAGCACCAATCGCGAAGCTCCAAAGTTTCTGCCGGAAATCTGTCCAAATCGCAAAGCTCCACGGAAATCTTCCATTCGCGGAGCTTGACGTAGTCGCGAAGAATCACCGTCAACATATCTTCGCGACAGCGCCGCAAAGCTCCCTTCACGAAGCCCAACATTCCTTCGCGCCTTCGCCGTGAAGCTCCCTTGCAAATCCCTTCATTGTCGTGAAGCGCTTCAGCCTCTGCCGTTCGCAAAGCACACTGTCAACATTCCTTCACGGTGCGCACCTTCGTTCGCGGAGCTCCCTCGCAAAGCCCTTCACCGCCGCGAAGCTCTCCGGCCCTCTGCCGTTCGCGAATCTTAATGTAATCGCGAAGACTCACCGCCTCCATTCTTCTGGTCTTCGCGATTTCCAAACCATGCATCCCATCTTCGCGAAACTCGTGCCTTTGCCATATAAAAATATAATCTTCCAGGAAATCCACTTTTCACGATGCTCAGCAACTTCCGGATTTTGGACCCCCAAAAATTGGCAAACACTGGAAAACGGCGCCACCTTGTATCTGCTCTTTTAGTCCGCCTCCAGATCATCCATTCCTTTGTCGATGTTCCATGAATAAACCATGGATCATTATCCATAGTCCTCGAACTCGACGTGCCCCCATGGAATCTCCTTTTTCAACAGAATTTGTATGTTATTTGGTTGCTTTGTCGACAAGGACGATCACCTCAACAATGCTTCTTCTTGGTGATCTGTATACTTCAGCAACTCTTCTGCTTTTATCACAACCTCCACTATTGTGATATGTATGCTTTGAAGGAACAGCTTTAGCATCATCATCTTCAATGACAATGTGATGTGCATGGCTATCGCAAAATTCCAATCCTTGCACGACAATCATAGAATTCCAATCATTGGAACATTGTCTTCTTCATCAACTATCATGATATACTTCATGCAAACCGATTCAATTTGTCAAGAATTATCTTGCATGGTTCTCACCTCATTCATCTTTAATCGGTCTCAGATGGGTCGCACCCCACATCCTTCATTGTTGTAAACAATGTATCACCTTTGACACATGTTCTTTGAACTTACGATCAGCACAACAATCGTCTGAGTCACTACTCCTCTACTTCATCGGAGTACTTCATGTTCTCCTTCATTGTGAGCTTCCATTCCTCCATTTTATTGGAGTACTTATTGATCTCTTTCATTTTGATATTCCATTGACAACTATTGACAACAAATACAAACCTATACACAAAGTGGTTCCAACAGTGGTGTCATCGGTCATGATATAGTACAAAAAACCACATAAGTTCGGTGGAAATACTCTAAGACTTGAGCTATTACACCACATGAACAGGTCATCTCTAGAGTAGAGTGAAATGGGAATTAAAAAGAAGATAACCTTTCCCAGTGATTTGGGATGATTCTATAAAGAGGATCGGGTGCAATAACCCTACATATTTGATTTAGTTTTGGATTTTATTCCAGATATTGATGACATGTGTGAACATGACTCAGGATGAGCATCACACATGCATTTAAAATTGATCTAAATATAGTGCACATATAAGTTATCGGTTCCTCTATTCTCATGTTAGCACTTGGTGTGAGTGTGTTGGCCACAACCGTAACCCATGTTGTTTGGTGGATGGAGTGTGTTCCATGGAATGAGTTTATGTTTTTAGTAAAATGATACCTAAGACACTCCTAAGGTGGGGAGTGTCATGAGGGTCATGAGATGCATGTCCTTCTGAGTAGAGGTAACATAACCATAAAGTACCATTTTGAAATGGTTGGAATAGATTCTAAAATCTGATGAATTTGAAAACTCAAGCTTTCAAGTCTTGGTTGTGATGATGAGTTTTTAAAACTCAGGTGGAAGGTTAAACCAAGTTTGTATGCTATATATAGGGTCAGAAGGAATAAGCAATCTAGGAGTTGGACGGGTTGGTAGATCATATGTGCTTGCAAGGAAGTATGATGGTAAGGTGGTTGGTTGAGTACCCAACCATTGAAAAACTACAAGATTTGGAATGATACTTCAATGGTTGTTTAGAACAATCATGGATACCCTTAGATTTAAGGTGAATTGATCGATCCTCCAAATATTATGGTTAGTCTATATTGGTTCAACTAATACCTTGATAATTAAACCTCGATGGAGGGATGAGGTCATAAAATGTGCATCCCATTATACATGACATGCATGTTAAGAGTTTTACCCTTAAATTTGTACTGATAGAGGTATGATCATATTTTTAGGGTTTCATGAGTCAGTTGACATGTAGTTGGACCCGGTCACACGTCGTCAGGAGACATGGTGCTAGGGTTTTTTCATAGAAAGTATAAACTATTTTAATGGAGCATGGATCAGGAAATCTATATAAACTTAATGATGTAAATATTTTATAATGTCTTTGTGTACTCCTAGTTTAACGATGAGTATGTTCCCTATCTTGAAATCTTCTTGAGTATGATGGGACAGTGTCGGCCTTACATCATGCTAATTAAACGACTTTCTAGTTTGATAGATAGACCCTTTTGTGAGAATATTCTATCTTGAGACTGGTCATTGGATGGTCATTTTAGAACTTTGATGTCATTTTACTATGGAACTGATCCATGAGATTTCACCATAAGTTAGTTGTGGACTTCGATGAGTGTGCTTGAAATAACCTCAGTGGACCTTGGAATAAAGGCATTGGAATTTGGTTTTTGTAATACATCAGTGGTTCAAGCTAATCATTTTCAATAAAAGTTGTTCAAAGATAGTTTGAATCATGTTTTATGGTTAGTTGAATGTGGTCAGTCAAGAACTGTATTAAATAAATCATTGGATAAGATGAGTATAGTGTAAGAGTCAGTCGGGGATTTTAAAGGAAAATATGGCATGATCAGTTAAAGCATGGTTTATTAGGATTCAACCATTTAAATATAATTAATGAAAAAGAGTCCTCATGTGTGAATGGGTTTCTCAAATTGAGAATTGTGCCAGAAGAATTTTTAGGATTCTAGGTCCATTTTTTCATAGATAATTTTGATGGTGGGAGTACCATGAATTGAAATTGGTGGTGGAAACATACAGCCTATGTTAGGGAGTTCCATAGGCCAGATGAGGAAATATATGATGACGTGATCATTTATTAGGTTATACAATCTCGGGTTAGAATTGTATTGATTTTTAGGTTTTGGATATGAGTTTTGGCTCAATTTTTAGCTACTTAAGTACCGTGTGTTTAAAGTAGCACTTGCAGGTGCGTTGGGCATGGTAAATGCAATGTGGTCGTTTGAGAAAAACTTCACAACCCAATAAAGTCATGTGATGTTTTCATCATTCCCTAAGGATTATTAGGGATGATAATTTATAAGGTTAGGAGGTTGTAACGTCCTCTATTTTTGACTGGTTTGAAAATTCTATGAGAATTTGAACTTTTTGTTTGGTGGATGGGACAAATCTTAAACTAAGCCTTGGAATGTAAATATGAGTCTAATCACTTAAAATTGATATTTTTAGTCATGGATTAAGTCCTGATAATTTTATCAGGTGTTTCATTGATTTTTAGGAGCATCGGGATTTGAAATCCTAGTTTTTGGAAAGGGTAAATGGGTCTCACAGTTTACACATGGTTAGTGCAAACTGTGCAACCCATATGGTGGGGAGCATGGATTGGATTTTCCATGAAAGAGGAGGCACATGGTCATGCAAGGGGTCCTAAATAAAATTTTAGAGTAGTACACAAAGTATATACAAGGTTGGACAAACCGTTCACCTAGACATGCGAGGGGAGGTGCCACATGGACAATAGCCTCGCATGGGTTGTGTATGGTTTGTCTAACTATGAGCCTAGTCATGTGAGGAAAAATCCCTTTGGATAGTAGGTGCACATGATTGGTTCATGGTTATCCAAATTGTGTGTTTTAACCATACACCTAATTAATGGGGTGAAATTCTTATTTTACCCTAGCCACCTTATTTCTTTCCTCCCTCCTTTCTTCTCCTCACTCATGCACAGTAGCAACCCCATGAGTGAAAATATTCCTTGGGATCTTCTAGAATTTTATGATCCTCCTTCATCTGGTATCTGATTCAAGTGACGTTCATCACATTTTATTTTCCACTGTAATAATATGACTCCTCTTCCTTCTTTTTTCGATTTATCTTTCTGTATTGAATGTTATTTAAATGTGAGCTCGTATACCCTATTTTTAGACCATTTGTCTAATCTTATGATTTCTATCGTTCCAACTCAAATAAAAGCCTAATGATGGATGAGTAAAGCTCTCTAAGCGTGACGTAGTTGGTTCGTATGCCTTTATCTTAAAGTTGAATCGTTTATATAATATTTTAATTATATAAATTGTTGTAATTTTTTTGCGTTGCTCCTAAATTATGTAATTCATTAAATTAAATGCATATACAACACCCTTGATGTTCTCTAGACCCCTCAACTTGGTTTGAGGGTCAAGACCTCAAATTAGACCAACCCTTGGGATGTTCCCATTAATTTCCCATTTCGTACTTTGGTTAAATGTGATAATTAAATGGATTTAATTACAATAGAGAATGTATACATAGACCACATTAAGTTATGAAGTATGCCTTGGTTAAAAGGGGGTTGACTTAAAAGTGGTTTTCATATAACTTACTTGTTGTGATTATGCCTTACCTAAATAACCGATAACTCTCCTAAGGTGTTTTGGTATATCATAAATGTTCAAAATCCTTAGGTACTTATAATGTGATGATTTAAAGTTTGTGTGATGGATTATGTTATAGAATGGATGATCTCATGGCCTATTTAAAATATTAAATGAATTGTGATAGTAAAGGTACAATGTGCCTTGAGTGATGTTGGGTTTCTTTTTATGGAACACCTTGGATAATAGATCATATGGAAAGTGAGACTACCTTATACTAGATTATTATAGAGGGGCCTTGGTTAGGGTTGTGAACATGACATTTCCAACCCCCTTGATCAGGGATAGTGTACATGGCATTTCACATCACTTGGGTTGTTATGCATGACGTTCCATGCCCCCTCGGTTAGAATGTTGGGCATGAAACCCTTATATTTATTAATTATGATACTCACCATGGTGCCTTATATTATTCATGATACTCATAATGGAATCCTACATTATTTATGATCCTTTGGAAAGGAATCCCTTATTACTCTATGAGACTCTTCTGATTATGCATGGACGTTTGAGTTACGCCTCGGGTCATGGTTATACTACGTATCTATATATATGTCTATATATATGTTACCATGTATATAGAGTATATATATATGCATACATACCTATTTATATATATATACTTATATATATTTATGGTGAAAAATGTTTAGAGACATTTTGACATAGGTTAAAGCAGGTATCATTGGCCAGGTGCCCTTGAGGAACATAATCTCAACTTATTTACATATACATTTACTATACTACCTTACTAATTGTTATACATAAAAATTGCATATTTTATATTCACATATTAAATTTCATTAGACGCTGTTGGTACTGGACTTATGAGTATATCATGTACCCTGTTCATCCCACCGATTGGTACCCGAACAGACCACCTGGTTGAAGTTTAGGGTCTAGACCATAATCTTTGTTGTTTACCTATTATGGGATAGTACTAGAAATTAGAGATTGGTATTAGCAGTTGTTCATGTACTCGGGTTAACTTCTGGAGTTAGAGTCTTTTATTTATTTATTCTTATATCATTCTATATTTATTGTTATGTATCACCTACTACGTGTATTCTGATTTGCACATTAAAGCATGTTCATGCATAGTTGGATTATTTGGACTTGGTCCAATTGTTTTTTTATTATTTATATTGTTGTTATTATTATATTCTATTTATCTATTATTCATATACTTCCACTATTTTTTATTTCTATATTTATACTATTGTGCTACTCTGATCATGAGTGTATAGTCTTTCCAATTCACCACCATTAGACCCTTGTTTCTAGTCAATAGCTTCTGGTGTATAGGGAGGCGCATTTGAGGCCATGTGGTGAACCTTCTCGGGCACTGTTTTAGTGGATCTTGGGTTGGTACATTACACATTTCTTCTTACACCCTCTTTTTAAATTAAATGATAGAGATATTTTCCATGAACTTATACTCCCCAATTGTTAAAATTTATGGTTGGACTTCCCAATTTTAGAAGCCTCCTCTTTAGATTTCCCTATAATGACTGCATAACCTCATAGAAATCTAGTAAGTGAAATTATCACTTAGTAATTATTGTGTCAACAAAATCTTTAAGCCTACTAAGCTTGTGCTCAGTGTAAGAAAAAAGAGTTTAATTTAACACTTACAAGGTTTTCCATGACACTCACTTGATCCATTAAACTTATAGAAACTTTACCTTTCCATTTTCTCAATAAACCCTATGACATCAACTAAACTTACACCAAACTATTAGAATATAAATATTAAATCACAAAGGGTGTGTGACATAACACTTTTAGTATCAATTGATATCATTTTTAAATACCAAATTGGTAATTCCATTTGAATCACTTATTATCCACATTATCACTGGTTCCTTTATTCAAGAACATGGTTGAATAGACTTTGTATATTCATCTCTAACTCCTCCTTAATCATATCTTTGAAGTACTCTTCAATTTTGGGGACTCCATTTGATAACAAATAACTTCTTTTGAACTACAAAATTTAGGATCCTAAAAATATAAACAACTAATACCAAATGTTAGAGTATAGACAGATAAGTGAAAATTCCATCCTTGATGCTTCTCCAATCTAATTTCCTCTTTTAGTGAAAAGATTCCACTAAACACGTGTCCTAAAAACACTTCTTGAAAGGAAGTTTGGGCATGATATAGTGGATTAATTTAGATTTATCCTCATGGGAGTGACTTCATTTAAATCAACCCTTTCTTCCTCAATTACAGTAAAAAACTTCCGCATAACCTACACCATTAGGTTTGACATAAAACTAGTTCTGAAATACCTCAATCATTACTAGTTACAAGTAAATTCTAGCCTTAAAACCATATTTATCTTATTATACCAAACTTCAAAATTTCAGCTTGATTTTATGTGATTTTTAGTATTATTACCTCATGTATTATGTCTCTCTATGAGTTTTTCACCTCTTTAAATAACTCACAAACATTTAAATCATAAGGGGAGAGGGGTACCTTCCACTTTCCTCAAATTAAGGAGGATGGTATGTCACTATTGACCACCATTTTCCATTTGTATTTCACCTTGGAGTCTATTTTCATATATGAATCGGATTTTATGGAATCCAAATTATTTCCATCATATTTGGGTTTGTTCTCTTATTTACAACCCAAGTCACAATACATCCATCCTAGGACACATTTATCACCAAGGTCTTTCCTTTCCATTACTGGTTGATTTTTCACTCTCTGAATTCTTTTTTTGTTTCTCCAAGATACTTGCGATTTAGTAGCAGATTTGTAACACTTTTCTATATTACTTTCAACATGATAATATTATTTATATAGATTCTGAAATATATTTATCAAAGCGAGATATTTTTCTTTAATAATAGTTCAGTAGCCAATTGTAACTTTCCTAAAATCTCTACCAGATATATGATTAGTATGATAGAAATTTTTGGAATCAAACTCATAACTTGGTTTTTTTATTGGTTAATTATTTTTTCACCATCTTCACACCAATGAATATATTTTAGTTCTTCAAAAATAGAAACTTTAAGTACGTCCATTCATCCCAAAAAAATAATACATATTTCTATACCTTTTTTTAGGCTCTTCCAATTGTCACCACCTCTTGTAGGGATATTTTTAGATCTATTTTCAGTGTTAATAATATTTTCCCTCTTCTTTGGAATTTCCATGGATCTATTCTTTTCAATCCTTTAAGAGGTGTTATAATGATCATTACCATATTTTCCCACATAATATAGCCTTTGAGTTGTAAAAATATTTCAATGATTCTCCTCCGATATGGCATACTTTTTATTCTTTTTATCATCACCCACTGGAGGGTAATCAAACAAAAAATATAAATCATCCTTCAGTTTAAGCTTACCCTTAACATTCAACTACTTCTTGGCTGAGACTAAGTATTCTTATAATTATTATATATTCTTACCCCTTGATTAAAATTGAGCATTGGGCTCATTCTTAAAGGTCTTACCACTAGACATTTAATCTTAGAATTTGTGGGAGAGTTTTTCCAGCATTTCACTTTTATCTTTAATCTTAGAATTCATAATTAATAGAATATTTAAGGCATACCATCTATTTTTTTATCTTTTACTTCTCCTTAACTAGTTATAATGGGTGTGCAATAATATCATATTTATTAGATTTCAAGTTTTAAATTTATTTTGAGCTTATATTATTTACCTTGACATAAACTTTGAGTTTATCTATCTTTATGAACATCACCTTTGGTTATTTAGCTTGGGAATAATTATTCTCACTTGGATCAGTGGTCACCTCAAAAAGACTTTTATTTAAACATTTATCTTATTGAATTCAATTTCTTGTACTTGGATCCATATTTATTAAGACTTGTTTTCTTATTTAAGTATAAAATTTTCTTCTTTTAATTGTTTATCCATCTCTTTTTTCAGGTGGATAACTCCCACTTTTTTACTTCCTTGGGTCTCCTCATTATCAGTGCAATTAACATCACTTATCATACTAACCCCTTTATTCATTCTTAAAACATCATTAAATGAATAAAAAGTTTCATAATTTAACTCATCCATACCTTTATTTTGTATGTTTTTTGGTCTCCTCTAACTGAATCGCACTCCTTATAAAAATTGATCCATGAGATAAAATTCCAACATACTTCTACTTATTCTTTAAAGTTTTTACTTTTTCCATGGAACACAAGAATATGAGGGAAAACTAAAAATTAAACTTTAACAAAAAAACTAGATCAAATAAAAATTAAAAAAATCAAAGAAAATAAACCTATATATGATACCAATTGTTAGTCCCAAAAGACACTAGATGAGAGATACATAAGAGGAGTTGAATCAGGGTATGGATTCTTTTCTAAAGTTAAACACTTTTCTTTAAAATCTACCTATCCTATTAGATCTTGACCTCTTAATTATAAGGGTCACTTAATTTTTCTCTTCAATTTTTGTTGATCTAATTTCTTAACCTACCTATTTTTAATAGTTTTTATTATAATAATCATTTACCCACTCTATCAGGTGATTTTATACAGAATTAAAGCTACGAAAACATAAAAAATGTGTATTTTTACTTGGATCACCTCTATAGGAAAATCCAAGGCGCATGAAACCAAGAGTGTGTTCGTGCACCAAAATAACTAATCACACTACTTGTGAGATTTTATACTAAATCACTCCTACCTAGGATCACTAACCTTACAATGGTTTAAGGTAGGTGAACTATCTCCCTAGGATCACTTCCCTCATAATTCCCTCTTTCACTCTCTACTTTAAATGGAAAATCATTTGGCATGTGGGACACGAAACAATATAATCTATTGTTGTAAGTTGCACTAAATATAGAGATGGGTGCCTTTGAACTCAATTTATTCATTCATATGTATATTGTGAATATCAACTCGAGTATCAAATTTCCCTAAGTGGTCATGGAAACTCCTTCCACTTTGGAAATATATTCAAGAGATGTCAAGTATTCATATTTAACTTTCTAAGAATGTTTCTGGAATCCTTTCACTCTCTTTCTAGTTTTTAAACAAGAATGTCAAGTTGTCATGCAGCAGAACTCCCCTTCTACATACAGGTAGTGTCAAAATATGGCATGGTTGTGCTTATCCTATTTTCTTCTATTCCTATATATCTCGATGAATCTTTCTTCTCTTCTATAGAAAATTTTGTAAGGTGCATAACTTTTTATTTTCTTACTTTTGTTTTCTTTTTCTTTTATATGTGCATCACAACCTCACATTCAAACTTTCTATATTTTAAAATATGAAACTCTCTTCAATATCATGACCGCAATATTTCTTCTAGATAAGATTCAAGGGAAGATCATTTATTTAACCATACTTCTCAGTTTTATTATTTTCATGAATATTACTACATAATGATATTTTTATACTTGAAGATATAAAACCATCGAGAAATCAGCACCATAAAATCCTAGATATCATTGTATTAATAATTTTCACATTTGATAATACGAAATACTTGAGATTATATCATTAATAACACTCCATGATTCTCATAATTAAAATTAAAACTAGTTTCCATATTCATATTTTGATTCTTCATCTCTTTAATAAAATATTAAGTTTTTATAATATTTGGATATCTTCTTATAACTTTATTATTCAAAGTAATAAATAATATGAAATAGATATTTCCACTTTAAACTCCTTTATTTGAGATTACTAAAATTGAGACTGAAATATCTCCATACATTCATCATTATATTTCTTAGTTAATGAACCTTACGTATCTCGAAATCATCCTTTTGTAGTTTGACCTGACCTTTATATAGCTCAAAAATTTTGACACACAAAACAGCCATCAAAACGGCCTCCTCCTTGACACTACATCATGGTGGGTCCTTCAGTGTCTTCTTCACCTCGATATAAACAGTTCCACCATGTCCATAAAAATTCCCATGGAGGCCTTCATCATTTCATATATATATCCTCCCAAACCACCACTCCAAGTGAAATAGCGTGGTATGATTTCCATGAGTGTTTCCAGTTTTGAACAAGGGTGTTTATTTTTTATTGAAACATGGTTATAATTATTTATATACATTCACCATGGTATTTGACTACTTCATGCTGAAGTGAACTAGAGAATTTTTCAAAATCAATCATGTGCTTATGTAGTGTGGTGAACTCACTTTATGTTGTGGTGGTGCAGGCTTGAGTTGAATTTGAAAATGATAGAGGAAATCATCATCATTTTGTTTTAGAAAACCCACAAACACATTTATTTTAAGAGATGAATAGTTCCTAATAAAACTCAATCCTACATCGAAACTCAACTTCAACTCCTTAGTAGTATATTAACCAAGATGTGTGTCAACTATCTAGACAAAATCGTCTCTATTTAGTTCTTTCCTATGAACCACCATACCAACCCGTACAAGTGGGAGTAAGAACCCCTACCCACCTTGAACCTGTTGAAGTATATCCTAAATACTTTTTTATTTATGTTCTAATAATTACAATACCTCTTTATTATATAATTATAATTTCTCACATCTTCTATTTCAATCCTTTATTCCCTCTAACATGAGTTACAGGGAGTCTTTTGTTAGTTTGTTTTTTGCCTAAATGAGATTTCATGAGATGACTTTATATTACTTGAAATGTAATGATTCTTCCATGAGTGAAATATACCTTATGTGAGATATCTTATTCTTTCATGAATGATATGGATCTTCCATGAGAAGAATTTGATCTTGCATGAGAAAAATGGATCTTTCATGAGTGAAATAGACAATCCATGAGTATTATTCCATGTGAAGTAATAGAACTTCCATGAGAGGTAATGAGATTCTATAAGAAGAGGTTGAGATTCCATGAGATGAAATGGTGATTTCATAATGGAGTTTTCATTAGGATAATTCCAGAGCTTCCATAATGGATCTTCCACAAATTCTGTTGTCTCTTATTTACTTTGTAATATTTTAGATCAAAACATATTATATTTTATTTATTCATTTATATTATGATTCACTTCATGGTTATTTAATATTTTTCTATTGATTTAATTATTGTTCAAATAATAAATAATTATTTTAAACCTATGGAAATTTATTTGGAGATATTTAAACTACATTAAATGTGATCATATATGTATTAATATACATATTATTAAGTATGTATTTTAGAATCAATATGGAAAATAACAAAGGCATGAGCATATAACTTGAGCGTAAGGATTTATTTATGAGAATATGACTTCACTAAGGAAAAAAAATGAAAAAATCATGAATTTAATCCTTTAGAGTGTTGATCATAATTCTTTCAAGAAGAATTTGGCTTGAGAATAAGACTTCAAGCTTAGCCTTTTCAAAGTATAATCCTTCATATTGTAGGACTTATGCGTAAGGTTTTGAGACTTAGTGAACTTGGAATTTTAAAATTTGAATTATTTGAAATATGAAAAGTTTGTCTCGCATCTATTATGAGAAGTTTCTGAGAATATTTATATTTATTTTTAAGCGTTCATTTACTATTATATTAAATATTATAACTAGTTGTGTTGTACAACCTATTTTTAGTTTTATTGATTATCAAAGTAAACCCATGTGGGGATAATTTTCATGTGCATTCAATTAAGAAATCTTGTGCTTATTTATAAAGGATGAAATGCAATAGGATTTATTATGTGAATATGTTGTACATGAAATAATTCTAGATATTGAGTTTAAAAAAACTAAATCAAGCTAATGAGGTTTAGGATATTCTCGAACTGTACTATTTGAAACACCTTAGTGATTAATTACTACTTTCAGATGAACTTCAATTATTTGATTCATTACTCTTGGAGAGAACATTGTTTCCTCAAAAATCGGATCCTTTCTTGTTCATATGGTTTCTATTTTACTTAATTCTTTATATTCTTATCTGTATGTAATTGTGTTGGGTTATACTATCCATAAAAGTTGGGATTTTGGTTATATTACCCCATACAAAAGGTATGGATTTTTCCATAACTGATAAAAGGAAAGGGGATCGATTGTGCCTTGGTTTGGGTAAAAGGAAGGGTTTAGTTCTATAAACACTTCAAAAGGTGGCTTTTGGGTTATGCCTCTAGGTGTGAAAAAGGTAGGGTGATCAGGTTAAGCCACTAGGTGTGAAAAAATATCATCTTAGGTTGTGCCTTGAGGGTTTAAAAAGGTAGTTGTAAAGGGTTGTGACTCACTTCAAAATTCAAAGAGTCTATTATAGTTGGTGGAATCTCTATCTATGTTTTAGAGGGGTGAATAGTGGAGTAGTCTCATTTAGATCTAAACTACTATAAAAATCATTGTGTTCATTTCTCTTTATATTTCCATTACATTAACTTAACTTTGATAAGTGGTTTAAAATATTTAAAAAAGGCCAATTCACCCCCCCCCCCTCTTGACCATTCTTTCATTATTTTTAGGACCTAATAATTGGTATCAAAGGGGGTTCCCTAAATTTAGAATATTTTTATATTATTTATACTAATCAAATCTCAACATAAATAATCAAAGGAAAACATATTTATTTTGAGATGGCAGAAATGAATGTGAATGATTGTTGGACACCTCAAAGACCTCTAATATTTTATGGAACTACTTATAGCTACTAGAAATCTCATATGGAAGGTTTTATTAAACACATGAGCATTGAAAGTTAGACAATAAAAGTGAAATCGTACAAACTCGCTAAAGTTGATCCGAAATATTTAGTTGGTAATGATGCATAAAGTGTTTGTTAAATTACAAGGTGATGAATATTCTATACTATGAAATTAATAGGAATGTGTATAGTAATATTTCTACATGAAAAACAACACATGAAATTTGGAAAATACTGGAAACTATTCATCTAGGATCAAATAAGTTTATAATAACTAAATTAGTCATGTTGAGAACAGAGTATCAATAATTAAAATTTTGAGAAGAAGAGATAGTTAATCAAATTTTTCATATATTTGCACGTATTTTAAATGAAATGAGTGTTTTGGGAGAAAGCTTAGATAATTATATTTTGATTGAAAGGGTTTTTAAGAGCTTTACTAAATAAATGGAATGTTAAAAAGGTGGATATTGATGAAAGTAAACTTTCAAGGAATATTAATCAAATGATTTTATTGAATCTTTATTTCAATATGAATTAGAATTGAAAATTATTACTCAAGAGGAGAATTAAAAAAATAAAGGTGTTTATTTTAAATAAAAAATGCATGTTACCACTCACTTTTTTAATATGATTTGCAAAGTAGTGAAAGAAACCAAGTTGTATAGGTCACTGATAAGTGTATTTAGTGCATACATTTTAGAGTGTTTTAATGTACTGGTTTTGTATTTAAATGAATAATCTTGCCAATTTTGTAATGATTTAATTCGTTTAATGTTTTATGGTAGGAAACAACAAATTTAAGAAAAATTAATTAAAAGGTACTAATTATGAATCTAAAAGACACTTCACGCCGCGATCAAAGCTCGTGGTGCAACACTGGATTTTTTAGAAGGAAGCGGAGCTGGAAAACTAGAGTAGGAAAATTTCATGTCGTGTAATGAAATTACACATCGTGAGTTTTCAAAGGAAGTTTATACATAGGACAATTTGTGACTTCATTACACGTTGTGAAAGACCATTACATGTTGTATATTCTTATTACACGACATGACTTTTTTCAAGACAAGTTTTAGGAGAAGTTATGCTGATATTTGTGACACCTGATAATCGAAGGATTACACGTCATGTAACCCATTTACACATCGTGACGATGGAAGGATACAGAAAAATAAATGCCACGCAATTGAAGTTTGATGGGGATTTATATAAAAATATCCCCTTGGCCATACCTTGAAGGGAGTCTAGGACCAGAGGAGGATAAGCGATGCTGATAGAAGACTGCCTGACAACGAAGTGATGATCTGGAGCCCTGCTTCACCGTTGTTCTTTTCCACCATTCTTCCTTGGGTATCCATGTTGATCGTTCTCATAATTCCTAGAAGTAGAGAGTAGTTATCTTAGTTTCAGGTTATGTGATTGTATGAGGATGTGATGTTAGGGATTGTTTCATTTTATTGTTCGTGTTTTTGGATTTCTGCAACAATGTTTATTCAATTCCAAATCATATTATTTTCATATTAAATGACCATTGTATGTGATTTGAGATGTTTTATATTATTTCATCAATTAATCATCTTAGTTTTCATATGAAAATTATGAAATCTAGGTCGGTTATATTTAAATAAGGTTTTGTATTGCCTAGTTTTGTGATTGCATTTAGTAGATGGTCATTCCAAATGTGAAATCACGGAATTAGTGTAGGGTAACCATATCAAGGATCCCTATTAACCCAATTCTAACACCAAACCTGGATAAATTTATTATCAATTAAATCCCAAGCACACGAACCTGAAAATCACTGAACTTGGCATGCCTCTATCTTGATATTTGAACCCAATCATCATTGTTGTATTTCTTATTCCTTCCAATCAAACAAAAAAATTTAATTTCAGTTTCTTTAATTAATTTAGAACATAAGATATGTCTCTCTAGGTTTGAAACTCAGACTGGTTAGATACTACATTTTAGTTAGGTTGTCTGATTTTCATAAATTATTAAATTTGTGTAGCCCTGCAGGAATTAACAACGCCCTACATGCTATCAAATTTTTTGCGCTATTATTGGGGATGGTTGCTATGTTTAAATTAATTAGGAATATTGATAATTGTTTTCATTTTAATTCGTTATTTTATACTTGGTCTTGTTGTGTTGTAGTTTCAGGTAACAATCCATTGGACGACTACTCCACTTATGGGAAAGATAAAGTAGAAGATCTTACATTCAACCCAGAGCTGGAGAAGACTTTACACCAGAAGAGAAAGGAAAAAATAAGATACCGAGCAAGAACAAAACATCAGGGTTGTTAGAGGCTAATTTGAAGGAACCAGTCATGAGTTGGGCCAACAGGTAGGTTCACAAGTCCTAGGAAGAAATCCAAGGGTAAGAGTTGATCAACTACATAAGGCCCTCGAACATAGGAGTCAATCAGAGCATTCTTATACCCCCTGTCACAACTCAACACTTTGAGATCAAGTCGGTAGTCATTCAAATGATCACACACTAACTAAAATTCGCCAGGATACCTCATAAAGACCCAAACTCACACCTTAAAAGTTTCTTATAAATTTGTGACACATTCCAATTTTAGAATGTCACAAATGATGTTGTAAGACTGTGCTTATTCAGATTCTCATTGAAGGACAAAGCATGGGAGTGAGTCCAAATTTTGCCTCTGCATTCAATCACCACCTGGGAGGATCTGGTAAGGGAGTTTTTGAATAGGTTTTTCCCGCCCTAAAAATCAATGGATCTACAGGTAAGTATTTTAAATTTTGATAAATTAAATGAATAATCTTTATATAGTTCATGGGAGAGATTTAAAGTTTTAATAATATGATGTCTTAATCATGGAATCGAAATGTGGTTATTAATTAAAACATTATATAAAGTATTATCATAGGGAAATCATTCCATCATTTATGCTACTATGGGAGGTTCGTAATGTGAAAGTAACCAGAGGAGAGCTATGAATTGTTGGATGAGATTTCCAAAAACAGTTTTCAGTGGTATCAAAAAGAAGGGCGAGCATAAGGAGTATATATGGTTGACAATAGCTAGGTTTCTTCCCAAATGAACATCATGCTAAAGAAGCTGGATACGATGATGGCGAACCAAAATCCCCAAGGTATGTATTGTGAATATATAAATTATTTAGATTATAATCATCAAAACTATAAGCATGGATAGAGTCCACAACAACCATAATCGCTGAATCAGAATCAAGTCCAAGGATTTTAGCCAAGAAAATAAGATTTTCAACCTCAGCACCAAGGGCTGATGCTGACCAGTCAAATCCATTCACTATAGAAGACCCTTGCAACTTTTATAACTACAACTAGAGCTTAACTTAAAGAGTTGAAAGTATACTCAGGGGATTGGGGAACTACAATCAGAGAATTGATAAATGAATCACAAAACCAGCAAGCTGTAATGAGGTATTTAAAATGTCAAGTCGGTCAAATTACTAAAAAAATAAAGAAAGGAAAAGTGGAGAGCTTATAGGATTCCCATAACAGAATCCCCATGCATATGTGAAATCCATATTTCTTAGAAGTGAAAATAATACATGAGGTATTGACATAGAATTTTTTTAGAAATCATGGACAATAACTAGAGGAATCGAGTAAAGAAAAGCACACAAAAGTTGAGGAACATAATAAAGAAAAAGTACCACTATTGTACCGACCATCACTACCATTTTCGGATCAGGTCAAGTAGGTGAATATTGATGATGAAAAAATAGATATATTCAAAAAGATACATATCAACATACCATTTTATAATTCAATTGAAAACATTTTTATCTACACAATGTTCATGAAATATTTGGGGAAGAACAAGAATAATCTTGAAGAATTAGCTACCATTCCACTAGTAGGAGAAAGTTTAGCAGTAGTGTCAAGAATCCTACCAAATAATTGGAGAGATCCATGTAGTTTTTTCATTCCAATTACTATTGTTACTAATGATTTTTGAAGTTCTTTATGTGATTTAGGTTCCGGTGTAAATATAATGTCATATACAACATTCAAGAGCCCGATATTGAGATAGATGAAACCAACTAGAGTTTTGATTCAACTAGATGATACAATAGTGAGACATCCTTGAGGATTACTTAAATATGTCATAATTAAAGTATATAAGTTCTATTTTCCAGTGGATTTTTTAGTGATGGACATGGATGAATAAAAGGTCCTAATAATCTTGGGAAGACTGTTCCTAGATACAGGAAGCGAACTAATTGATTTTCACAATGTAGAGACAAGGTTAAGAGTTGGTGTATCAAAATTGAAGTCCAATTTTCACCAGGCATTGAAAAAGTTAGATGAAACCATCGATGAATTCTCAGAAGATAATCTGCAAAAAAGAATAGGATGTTGTTTTCCATGGAATAAAAGTTGAAGTTGTTGTTTTGGAAACTAAAGAAGAAAATAAGAACAAACTGAAGAAAGGTAATAATGGGCTAGAAAAAGATGAATATTGTGGAGGAACATTCATTTAAGAAGAATTCAAAGAAGGATAATAGGTTTGGACAGTAAATGAACTACCATTTGATTTTTCAAGAACGGACAAGAACCATTGGATTGGGCCTATGGATATTGAGAAATTATTCAACAATGGGAGAGTGAAATTACTTTTAGATAAAAGGAGAGGACCCATCTACATAGAGGAATCAAGGCTTTGACATTTTTTAGATCCAGATTAGGTAACCTATTTCCTATCGTCTACCACTTGGATCTGAAAGAGGTAAGGTCGAGCCAATGATGTTAAAAAAAAGTGATTCTAGGAGGAAACCTTATTTTTTAATATTTTTCTTTATTTATTTATTTATTTTAGGAGAAATAATTCATACCAAAATATTTTTAAATTTAATTTTTATGGACTATGATTTCACTTGTGTATTTTTATTTTTGCAGGACCATCAAGGCACGTAGTAAGCAGAGGAAACCAGTATAAGAAGAAACTGTAGAAGAATTGCACGTCGTGAAGGGAATTTACATTTCGTGAAAAGATTCAAACAAAACCTATACAACCTAAGTTTAAAGCATAAATTTTAAAGGGGAATAAGTATTTAAATTAAGAAAATATATTGTATTCCCAGTATTTAAAATGTTTTAGAGATTTAACTACAAATTGCATTCCCCACATTTTATTATTATTTTAATCAACTGAATTAGGAGACATAAACTATCTAGTACAATTAACATGCCATGAATTTAAATTTCTTTATAAGTAAATTTGAAATATAAAATTGGGAAAAATAATTATTAAAGATAAGCATGTGGATTGGGATTTGAGAAATCATGATTTAGTAGAGCATTTTGATCATTGTAAATGATTTTTTTCTAAGAATTGGTTATACTTTTAATTTCTAATGTTTTCATTAATTGATTTAATTATTTGTATGCATTTCCATGAGTAGTTGTCTCAACCATTCATCTCATTCCCAATACATTCACTGAGCTAATATTTCTCATTATTTCTATCATATATTTCTTGAGAAACTCACGAATGTTTTCTTATAGAACTTTATTTTCATCTTATTGAAGTTATGACTGAATAGAATCACTTTTAATATGATTGAGGCAATATTTTTTTACCCCTTATCCATGGACCCACCTTACATTAATCCATTTTTAAGCCCATAAAATCCATGAATAGCCTTGTTAGGAAATGATCTATATTACAAGACTATATTATCTATTCCTACCTTCCTTTAAATGTTTTTCATGATATTTAAAATAATAAGTATGGGGAGAAACTTTATATGGTGTACCAAGATATACTTTATTGTGGATATTTTAATGGGGGTTCATTATGATATAGGGGAGGCCATGTATTTTTCATTAAATTCATTATTCACCTCTCTTTCTAAAAAAATGAAAAAAAAATGGAAAAAAATGGGTTGTGTCTTGGGAGGATTAAAAATAACCATTTTTTAGACCAATTTTTTTTTATCTTATGTGGTTAGGTGATGGATGTGTAATTTTTCTTGATCATGGCTTTCAAAAAACAAAAAAAAAATATAAAAAAAAGAAAAAAATCAAGAGAGGTTGATTTATTCATGGTTCTTACATTTATCATCAGCCCACTTTGAGATTTTAGGGGGAAAATAGAAATCACATATGTAAGGGGAGATTTTTATTGATCTTATCTATTAATATCATGCATTACACTTTAGAGTCAAACCTCCTTTTTGAGCCTTACTTTTTACATCATTTACCTACCTATCCTAAGCCTCAAATTCATTTAAACCATAATGGTGAAGCCCTCGTGATTAATTTTGTACTCTATCTTTACATGTTGGAGATTTTATATGTTTCTCAAGCCTATGGTGAGTTACATTTTTTGAAGTATATGTTGAATGTTATTCATTTTTACCCTTATAATGAGTGGTAAAATTAAAAGTGAGGTAAATTACAAATTTCATGCATATTAATAATGAGTTGAAAAATGAAAATGGATGATTGACAAGGCTTGGTTATTTAAAAGTAGAAAAGTAAAATACTTGGTTGATTTATTTCTTTGAAAATGAGGCATTGATGAATTTTCTACATGTGATTCTTGAATATTTTATTTTACATTTGGTCAATTGATTTTATTGGAATTGAATTTTAAGCATGGTATGGTGAGGTTCCTTTGTAGTATGTTGAGATTCCATCCTTGAGGAAAATTTTTAATTCAATTGTGGGGGTATTTAAAAATTTGACAGCCCTTAGGGCGTTGTTAATTCATACGGGGATACAAAAATTTAATTATTTATAAAACTCAGAAAACCTAACTAAAAATTTATTATCTAGATAGTCCGAGTGTCGAACCCACAAGGATGGATCATATGTTCTAAATTAATTAAAGAAACTGAAATTAAAATTTATTGTTTGATTGGAAGGAATGAGAAAGACGGTAGTGATGATTGGGTTTGAATATCAATATAGAGGCATGATGGGTTTAGTGATTTTCAGGTTTGTGTTTTAGGGATTTAATTGATAATAAATTTATTTAGGTTTATTGTTAGAATTGGGTCAGTAGGGATCCTTGATCTGGGTACCCTGTAATAATTCTGTGATTGCACCATTGGAATGGTCATCTACTAAATGCAATCTCAAAACTAGGCAACCCAAAAACCTTATTTAAACATTACTGGCCTAGATTTCATAATGGTCATATAAAAACTAAGGTGATTAATTGATTCAATAATATAAAACACCTAAAATCACATACAATGGTCATGCAATATGAAAAGAAGATAAATTGGAATTGAATAAATGGTGTTATAGCAATCCAAAAAACATGAATAATAAAATAAAACAATACCTAATAGCATATCCCTCTACAATCACATCACTCAACACTAAGAGAACTACTCACTCATTCTAGGCATGATGAGAACGAGCAGCATAGATACCTAAGGAAGAATGGAGGTGAAGAACGATAGTGAATCGGGGCTCCAGATCATCACTCCATCATCAAGAAGTCTTCTATCAGTGTCGCTTGGCCTCTTATAGTCCCAAACTCTCTTTAAGGTGCGGACAAGGGGCTCTTTTATAGGAAATCCCCATCAAACCTCAGCTGCATGGCATTTATTTTTTTACATCCCACCATCATTATGACATATAAATGGGATACACAATATATAATCCTTCAATTCTCAATTTTCACAAATCGTGGCTTAACTTCTCCAAAAACTTGTCTTAAAAAAAGTCACATCATGTGATGAGAATACATGACATGTAATAGTCTTTCACATCATGTAATGAATTCATGGCTTGTCCTGCATGGAAACTTCCTTTGAAAACTCATGACATGTAATTGCATTACATGGCGTGAAACTGTCTTGCTCTATTTTTCCAACTCTACTTCCTTCTCAAAAATCCATTGTCACGCCGCGAGCTTCGCTCACAGTGCAAAGTGTCTTTTATCTTCAAAATTCATCCATTTTCATTCCTTTTTTATAAATCTATTGTTTCCTATATTAAAATATAAAACAAATCAAATCATTCCAAAATTGGAAATATTATTCATTTAAATACAAAATCAATACATTAAAACACTCTAAAATGTATACATGAAATACACTTATCAGTTACCTAGGGGAGAAGAAAGAAAGGATGCTTAAGAAGAATCAAAAGGAATTATCCATGGAATAAAGAAATAAAAAAAGGGGTAATGATAATAATGAATTCATCTATTATGAATGTAGATAAAGAGGTAACATCAATCCCAACTACCCATGGCTAGATAATGATAAGAACATGAGATAATGGTAAAAAAGGAAAGGAAAGAAATGGTAGATAGTTGGAGTTACACTTCAAATTCAGAATCAAGTTATTAATCTAGTATAGAAAAAGAATCAGAAAACATATGTATAATGGATTCATCTAAACAAGTTAGTGAATATAATTTTTATTACTCTTATAAATCTAATTTTGATCCCTCCAAAGATGATTTATATGAAGATATTTATAGAAACAATCATAAAGTTAACAATATTACCAGATTATTCAAAAAATAATAAGATTAAACATAAGGAGAATATTTCTAAAAATGAGAAATTGAAAAATACTCAAAATATCTAATAAGAGATTATGTGTTAATCTAGAAATTATTCAACTTCTGAATCATATGTTTAAGGATTATCAGTATAAATGTGATGAATCTCATAGAATTAAGTTTGATTTTGTTTTGGAAGAAAATCATAGGCTTAGAAATGGAATTGATAGATTGAAATCTAAATTGTCCAAATTTGTTCAAGGGAGACAAATTTATAATAAAATAATGAGTTTGAATGAAATAAATCAAAGAAAAATGGTCTTATATATGATAATATTTTGCCAAATATATATAAAACCATATTTATTAAATATTTGAGTGGAAATGTTTCTAGTGTTGCATGATTTAGATGTCATGTGAAGGGAAATTATGCAAGTGAATATTCTTTAAGATTTATATAGTCTCTTAGTCACACCAAAGCTTTTATTTCTAAATTATTATCTTCTTGATTACCTATAAATACATTTTTGAAATATATATGGACTCCTAAAAATTCATATACTGATCCTATTGGACCCAAATTTATATAGGAACCAAAGACTTATTAAATTTTTTTGTATAGGAAACTTGTATTGTAATCATAAAAAAGGATGTGTTGTGCATGGATAGTCGATGTTCACAGCATATGACTGGTGATATTTCTAAATTCCTATCTTTTAATAAGTGTGATGGTGGTAGTATTACTTCTGGTGATGATTCAAAGTGAGAAGTGAAAGGTTTTAGAGAATTTATAATTTCAAATTTATTTGTTATCTTAAAGTTTTTGTTTCTTAAAGGTTTAAAACATAATTTCTCATAGATTTGTAATGGTAATATGAATGTGAAATTTGAGAATGACAAGTTTATTATTTTCAAAGAATAATTTGTCTTATTTTATGAAAATAGAAAGGACAATATTTATTCAATTGATTTTGTTGAGTTGACTAGAAAGAATATCAAATTTTTGAATGTTGTACAATCTAACAATGTTTTTAGGCATTGAATATTAGTCCATGAAAATTTAAGGTTGTTATACAAGCTTTTAAAAAAGGAAAAATATGTTGGATCTTCTTGAGTTAAAACTATAAAACACCTATATATGTGATTCATTCTTAAAATATAAACAACAAAAAGAGTCATTCGAGTCTATCCAAGAGGTGGAAACTTATATAATAATTCAAATTTTACATTTGAATTTATTTGTCCCTATAAAAATTGCTATTATAGGAGAAAAAGGGTATGTGTTTGTTATTTTTTATGACTATAGTATATTTACATATACTTGTTTTCTTTCACATAAATCAGTGACTTTGTATAAATATATTTCATATTGTAAATTGGTTTAAAATTAAAAAGGTTATCAAATTTTATCAATTAGAATTTATAGAGGTGGTGAGTTCTCAAATATAGAATTTGATAAGTTATCTGAAGAAATAGGTAAAATTATAATTTCTTATCCCCTAAGACTCCATAATAAAATGGTGTGGTAGAAATAAAAAATATGACTTTAAAATAAATGGATAGGAAAATGTTAAATGAGTATTATTTGATAAAATATGTCTGGGTAGAATCTATTAACTCAACCTTTCATATTTCAAATTGAATTATGCATAGACCATTTTTAAAGAAGACACCTTATGGAATCTAGAAAATAAGAAAGCCTATAATTGGTTATTTTAGAGTATTTGGGTACAAATTTTACATTCTTAATACCAATGATTTACTAGAAAATTTTTATGCAAAATTAGATGAAGGTATTTTTCTAGGGTATTCTAATTCAAATAAATCATATAGAGTTTATATCAAAATAAAATTATTATTTGAAGAATCTATGCATGTTATATTTTACAAAAATAATATAAAGGAAATAAAATATGATTTAGAAAAATTTTATGAAGAGTTTATAAAATTTAACATTGTATAATCTAGATTGTATTCATCTATTGAGAGGGGAGTATCTCTCATGAACAAACTTTAAAAATCTATAGAGATTATATGGTAAAAAAATTAATTGGTGATAAAACTGCTAGTGTTAAAACCAAGAATTCATTTAGAAATATTTGGGTTTATCAAGATTTTATTTTTTATTTTTCTCCTTGAAATATTGATGGATCTTTATCAGATTAAAACTGGATTATGGAAATGTATGAAGAATTTTAATCAATTTGATAGGAATAAATTTTGGACCTTAGTTGACCCCCCTAAGAAAAAAAATATTATTATCACTAAATTATTCTTTATAAACAAGTTAAATGAATCAAGAAAAACAATTAGAAACAAATCCAAGTTAGTGGATCAAGGTTACAATCAAGAAGAAGTAATTGATTTTGAATAATCATTTTCCCTAATTTCTAGTTTAGAATCTATAAGAATTATTTTGGAATATTCATCTCATTGTGAAATTAAAATTTTTAGAATAGATGTTGAAAGTGAATTTTTGAATAGATATATCTTTGAAAAAAAATAAAACAACCCCCAAACTTTGAGAATAAATCCAAACCTAATCATGTTTAAGAAATTTCAAAACCTCTTTATGGTTTGAAACAAACTCTTAGAGATTGGTATGCGAGGTTGTCATTATTTCTTTTGAATAATGGTTTTAAAAAGGGGAAATTTGATCCAAATTTATTTATTAAAAGGTATTTAAAAGATATTTTAATTGTTAAAATATATGATGATGATATTATATTTGGATCCTCAAGTGATTTTCTTTATAATGACTTTTCAAATATAATGTCTTCAGAGTTTCACATGAGTGTTATGAGTGAACTTAAGTTCTTTTTAGGTTTGAAAATAGTTCAAAGGAATGATGGTGTCTTTTTTAATTAATCAAAATATGATAAAGAATTAGTTAGTTAGTTTGGTCTTGATAATTGTAAAAGCTTAAATATTCTGATGATTAATTCTTATAAACTAGATTATGATGAAACTAGAAAACTTGTTGATAATAAGATGTTTAGAGAAATGATTAGTAGCTTAATTTATTTGATAGTATCTAGATCATATTTGATGTTTTTCAGTGTGTATATGTGCTAGATTCCAATATAATCCAAAATAAAGTGATTTAAAGGTGGTTAAAAGAGTAATTAAGTGTGTTAAAGGATCTGTGAATATTATATTATTTTATCATACACATACTTCATTTAAACTAACTAGTTTTTCATATTCTAATTTTATATGTTGTAAAATAGATAGAAAAAAGTATATATGTATTTGTCACTTTCTTGGAAAATGTTTAGTTTCATGGAGTTATAATAAAAAAAATAGTGGCTTTATCAACTGCTTAGAGTGAGTGTGTTTTTGTTACATCATATTGTTCACTATCTTTATGGATTAAACAAACACTTTCAGATTTTAGTTTTAATTTTGAGAAGATTCCTAATTATTGTGATAATACTTCTTCAATTTTTTATCTCTAAAAATCCTTTGTACCACTCTAGAACTAAACACATTGATTTTAGGTATCACTTTCTTATAGCTCATGTTCAAAAAAAATATTATTTTAGAATATTTTTTTATGGAAGATCAATATGCTAATATTTTTAATAAACATATCGATTTAGCTAAGTTTGATAAAATAAAATTTTAACTTGGTATGATGGGAATATAAATTTATAGAATATTTTTAGGGGGAGTTAAACTATATTTTTGTGATAATATTAATTCTATTTATATGCATGATAAACTTGTATACTTATCACTAGCTTGTGTTATAATAGTTAGCTACATTTAATTCATTGAAAATCTTAAAATGTTTTCATGGATCCTTAAGGATTCTAATTCTTCTCATACTATTTGAAAATTCATGAATTTAGGGGAGCCTATTTATGTGTCTGGTGTAACTTTCAAGGTTAGTTTCTTTCCTGGTAATCATTAAGGGGAATATTTATGTGTTCAATGTAACTTTTAGGGTTAGTTTATTTTCCAATAATCATTAAGGGAAAGCTTTGTGTGTTTTATGTTAACATTAAAAGGGTTATTTTATTTCCTAGTAAAGGTAAATTTAAGAAAGGGACATTTGCTTAATCTTTTTGAGAAATTTCAAAATGGGGGAGAAATTTGGATATGTTTTATTGTTATAAAAAGGGGGTATAATGTTGAAATGGATCCTAAACACTTTTTTTATTTATGTTTTTATAATTAAAATACTTATTTATTATATAATTATAATTTATCATAACTTCTATTTCAATCATTTATTCCCTCTAACATGAGTTGCAATGAGTCTATTGTTAGTCTATTTTTATTCTGAATGAGCTTCTATGAGATGTATTGAACTTCCATGAAAAGTAATGATTCTTCCATGAGTGAAATGGGCCTTATGTGAGATAAATTAATCTTTAATTAATGAGATGGGTTTTCTATGAGAAGATATTGATCTTATATGAGTAAAATGGATCTTTTGTGAGTGAAATGGATCGTCTGTGACTATTCTTCTGTGTGAAGTAATGGAACTTTTGTGAGAGATAATGAACTTCTGTGAGAAGAGTTTGTGCCTCCATGAAATGAAATAATGCTTTTGTAATAGAGTATTCATGGGTATAATTCCAAATATTTCATGAAGGATATTTCTTGAAGTTCATGGTCTTTTATTTAATTTTTCATATTTTAGCTCAAACATGTTATATTTTACTTATTATTTTATATTACAAATAATTTCATGGTTGTTTCATATTTTTATCTTGATTTAATAATTATTTAAACACTAAATAATTATTTTGAACCTATAAAAATTTATTTATAGATATTTAAACTATATTAAATGAAATCATACATGTATTAATATGCACATTATTAAGACTGCATTTTGGAGTTAAGATGGAAAAGTAACAAAGGCATGAGTGTATGACTTGAGAGTAAGTCTTCATCTGTGAGTGTAAGAATTCAATGAGGCATAAAAATGAAAAAGTTGTTAACTTAATCCTTTGGAGTGATTAGCATAATAATTTCAAGATGAATGTGGCTTAAGCATGTGACTATAAGTTAATCCTTTGTGAAGTGTAAGCCTTCTTATCATAAGAATTCTGCGTAAGACTTCAAGACTTAGTGAACTTGAAATGTTTAATAGGCTGTGTTGTAAAAACTATTTTTAGTTTTATAGATTATCAAAGTAAACTCACTTGGGAATAATTTTCATGTATATTCAATGAAGAAATCATGTGTTTCTTTGGGAAGGATGAAATACAATGGGCTTCATGCTTTGAATCTGTTGTGCTGAAAGAACTCTATATATTGAGTTCAATAGAACTAGATCAATCTAATGAGGATGTGGATATTCTTGAATTGTATTGTGTGATACATCATGGTGACTAATTACTACTCTCATTTGAACCTTAATCATTAGATCCATTATTTCTAGAGAGAATTTTGCTAACTTAACACTCAAATACTTTCTTATTCATCTGTTTTATGTTGTTCTTACTTATTTTTATTCTTATCCATATGTAATTTTGTTAGGTTAGACTACCCATAAATGGTAAGAGTTAGGTTATACTACCCCATACAAAAGGCATGAGTTCTTACAGAACCAGTAAAAGGAAAGGGGGTCGGTTATGCCTTGGTCTGGGTAAAAGGCAGGTTTTGGTTCTACCTCCACTTAAAAAGGTAGCTTATGGGTTGTGCCTCTAGGTGTAAAAAAGGAAGGGTGGTCGAGTTAATCCACTAGGTTTGAAAAAATCTTGTCTTGGGATGTTCCTCTAGGGTTTAAAAAGGTAGTTGTAAAGGTTTGTGACTCCCTTAAAAATTCATAGAGTCCATTAAAATGGGTTTCATCTCCCTCTATATTTGAGAGGAATGGAGAGTAGAGTATGATCATTTAGATTTGAACAACTATAAAAATCATTATACTCATTTATATTTATATTTCTACTACATTAAAATAACTTTGATAAGTGGTTAAAAATATTTAAAAAAGGTCAATTCACCCCCCCCCCCATCTGGATCATTATTTCATTCTCATCAGGACCTAACAGTACTGAGTCACACACCTACCTTCCTTCACACATGCACACACCTACACTCTTGATCCTATCACCCAGGTATTTTTTCACCTTTAATCTTAGACTCTGGATTTTTGGGGATATTTCTTGGTGCTATCCCTTAGGGATGGATCCATTTTATACTTAAGTCTCCAAGAAAAATTCTTAGGTAAAAATAGAACTCCGCTATGAATTTATAATTTCTCCAGTAACAACACCTTTATATATATATTATCACTTTAAAGATAGTAACCAAATCCATTACTCCTCCATTTTCTTCAACACCATGGTTTTAATAAATCTATAACAATCATCCAAACATGTCATTCAATGTTTATTATATAAATCCTTCAATATACAATGTCAATAACTCCTCAATTACAATCATCACATATTATCAATAAATCCAATACAAAACCCCTAAGGGTTCAATAATCTCTCTATTAGATTTTTTTGACAATCCTCTTAAATCCAATTCATTAAAATTTAAGGGTTTTTTTATACCTCTTTGTCAATGAAATAAAAAGGGACACTTCAAATCAAAATCCATTTTTGTGAGTGAAATATTAAATATTTTTCCCCTTTATGCTTGAATTTCATAAGGAGATGTATTCATCTTATTTACCCCTTTGATACCTTATTTTTTATTCTTTCCTTGCTTATTATCCCCATTTTTCAATTAAATTGGAGATGTATTTTCCATGATGTGATATGCCCTAATTTTTAAACTTTTTGGTTGGACTTCCCAATTCTATAAGCCTCCTCCTTACATTCTTTGAAATAAATTTTCCTATAACAGCTACATAACCTCATAGAAATATAGTGAGAAAAATTACCACTTAAAACTTTTGGTATCCATAAATTATCTAATCCTACTAATCTTGGTATTATTATAGTAAAAAAGGGTTTAAGTTAACACTTCCAAGGTTGTATGTGTCACTCACTTGATCCATTGAACTCATAGCAGCTTTTCCTTTCCATTTTCTCAACAATCCTTGTGACCACAACTAAACTTACACCAAAATGTTAGAATATAAATAGCAAATCACAAAGGGTGTGTGATATAACACTTTTAGCATCAATTTATATAATTTATAAATACCAAATTTTTAATTCCATTTGACACCCATGTTATCCAAATTCCCACAGGTTCATTTATTCAAGAATAGGGCTAAATAGCCATTGGAAATTCATCTCCAACTCCCCATTAATCATATATTTTAAGTGCTCTTAAATTTTTGGGACTTCATATAATGTGAAATAAATTCTATTGATCTATGTAATTTAGGATCCTATAAATATAAAAAACTCATAACAATTGTTAGATTATAGACAGATAAGTAACAATTCCATCCTTAAAACTTCTCCAATCTAATTTTCTCTTTCACTGGATAAATTCCACTAATCATATGGATAACAAATACTTATTTCAAGGTATTTTAGTAATGATATAACATACTAATTCAAATCTATCCTCATGTAACATATTTCATTTAAATTGTCTATTTCTTTATTAATTATAGCAAAACTCTTCAGTATAACCTACACCTTCATATTTGATATCAAGTTGGCTTAAAAATGCCTCAATCATTACTTATTACACGTACTATATAGACTTAAAAATAGATATGACTTTTTGAACTAAACTTCAGAATTTTGATCTGATTTTATATACTTTTGAGCATACTTGACTCACTTATTGTGTCTCTCTATGATTTGTGTACCTATTTAAACAATTTAGAAACATTTAAATCATAATGGGAAAGGGGTAAATTCAACTTTCCTCAAGTTTAGGAAGATAGTGAGTCACTATGGACCACTATTTTCCCTTTGTATTTCACATTAGAGTCCATTTTCATATCTAAATCATATTTTTTGGAATTAAACCTCTTTTTCTCTTTTTTGGGTTTTTTTATCTTCTTTATAACCCATCACAAACCTTTCTTCCTTGGAAAACTTTATCACCAAGGAATTTCCTTTCCATTATTGGATGATATTTCACTCTCTAAGTTCTTTTCTTATTTCTCCAAGAATCTTGAAATTTAGCTATAGATTTGTACACTTTTCCAGATTACTTTCAGCATGAAAATATTCTTTATATGTATTTTGAAATATGTTCCTCAAAGGTAGAAGTTTGTATTTAACAATAAGATGGTTTCTTCCTTTTAACCTAGCTGGAACTTTCCTAAAATCTCTATTAGTGACATGATTAATATGATAGACATTTATAGAATCAAATTCACACCTTGGCTGTTGTGATTGGTTATCCAGTTTACCAAGGATTTCACCATCTTCATACTAATGAATATATTCTAGTGCTTCAAAACTGAAACATTAATTATGTCCATTCATCCCACAAAAAATAAAAAATATTTATATACCTTCTTTTTGGAATCTTCCAGCTATCACTACCTCTTGTAGAGATCTTTTTTGATCTATTTTCATCACCTGTGAGATTTTTCCTCTTATTGGTAATTTCCATGGATTTATTATTTTAAATACTTGAAGGAGTTCATCATGACCAATACTAGATTTTACCATAGAATATGGCCTTTGATACATGGAAACATTTTGATTCTTCTCCTCTGAGATGACATACTTTTTATTTTTTTCACTATCACCTTTTAAAGGGTAATCAAACAAAAAAAATATAGCATCATTGAGTTTAGGATTACCCTTTACATTCAACCACTTATTGGTTGAGACCAAGTCTTCTTCTAATTTTTGGATCTTCAATAAATTTATTCAAGATGATAATTGAGTTTATTCTTGAGATTTTTTCCACTATACATCTCACCTTCCAATGTGTGGGAGATTTTTTCCAGGATGTCACTTTTATCCTTCATCTTAAAATTTATTTGAGTAATAGAATACTTAAGGAATTTCTTCGCTTGTTGTAGCCTTTGATTCTACTCAACTAGTTCTAACTGGTGTGCAATAAGATCATATTTATTAGATTTCAAGTTATGAATTTATTTTGAGTTCATATTCTTTCCCTTGACCCCAGTTTTGATTTTACCCATCTTTGTGTACATCACCTTTAGTTATTCACCTTAGGAATCATTATTTTACCTTACATTAATGACCACTTCAATGATTCTTTTATTTAAAAAAAATAGTTGGTTTAATTAAATATTTTTACTTAGATTCAGATTTCTTGAGACTTATTTATTTCTTTAATCTTCAAATTTTCTTATTTTAATTACTAAACCATCTCTTTATTCAAGTGGACAACTCACACTTTTTCCTTTTTTAAGGATCTTTTCATCATTAGTGGATCCAAAATCACTTGGAAAACTAGACTCTTCATTATTTACTATAAAATTATTAAATTAATAAATATTTTCACAATTTGATTCATTTATTACTTTATTTTATAATTTATTAGCCTCCTCTAACTGAATCACACTCTCTATAAAAATATATCCACAACATGGAATTCCACCAGACTTATGCTTCTTTTTTTTAATTTCTTCCTTTTTCCATTAAAAAAATCCAAGAAAAGAAATCTAGCATTGATACCAAATTTTAAACCCAAAATAGACTTAGTTGAGAGATACCCTTAAAGGGGGTAAATCGGGGTATAGATTCTTTTCAAAAATTAAACATGTTTCTTTAAACTCTCTCATCTATATTGGATCTCAACCACCTAATTATAAGGGTTACTTATTTTACTCTTTAATTTGTGTTGATCCAATGTATTAACCTGCCTCTTTTATTAGTTTTTCTTATGATATCAAATGATGTTATTTAGAAATAGGAACAAAGTAAACATAAGGACACGCATAATTTTACTTGGTTCACCACTATAGGCTAATCCAAGGAGCATGCAACCAACAGCGAATTGGTGCACCAAAATCACTAAGACCGTCGCTTGTGGTATTTTAAGCTAGGTTATACATGTCTGGGCTCACTTACCTTACAATTGTTTAGAGTAGATCCACTATCTCTCTGGGATCAATTTCCACATTGTTCCCTTTTCCACTCACTACTTCAGTGAGAAATTGGTTAGCACACAAGCCAACGAACAATATCACCTATTGTTGTAAGTTGAATTGAATATAGAGATGGGTTCCTTTGAAATACACTTGCTCCTTCATGGTTCTAGTGTGATAATCACCTAGAGCATCTCATTTCTATGATAGTTCATGGAAACTCCTTTTCCTTTGGAAATATCTTCAAGTTATTCCAATTCTTCTTCAACTTTTCAAGAATGGTTCCGAAATTCTTTCACTATATTTCCAATTTTGAAACCAAAATGCCTTAATATCAGTTATAAGAACACCCTTTGACATACAGGTTGTTTCAAGACATAACATGGTTAAACTTATCCTCTTTTCTTCTGTTCCCAAATATATTGATGAATCTTTATTCGCTTATTAAGATAATTTTGTATGGTGAAGATATTATTCTTTTCCTACTTATGTTTTCTTTTTATTTTATATGTGCTTTGTAACCTCGCACTCATACTTTTTATATTTTAAAATGTGGAACTCCCTTTAATCTTGTGACCAAATTATTTCTTCTAGATAAGATTCAAGGGAGACTCATTTATTTCCCCAAACATCTTTTTTTTATTCTTCATATGAATAATATTTCATGATAACATTTTCATACTCAAAAATTTGAATCCCCTAAAAAACCAACACCATAAAATATTTGATATCACTATATGAATAATTTTTATATTTTGAGATATGAAAGCATTGAGATTACAACTTTGAGAGAACTCCATGATTCTTGGTCTTTGAATTAAAACTATTTTTCATATTCACCTTTCGATTCTTCAACTCTTTAATACAATATTTACTTTAAAAAATCTTAGGATGCCTTCTTATAACTTCCCTATTCAAAGCTCCAAATAATATGGAAGTGATATTTCCATTTTAAACTCATTTATTTAAGTTTATTGGAATCATGGTTGAAATATGTCTGCACATGAATCATGATATTTCATAGGAAATGACCCTTACATATCTTGGAATCAATCTCTCATAGTTTAACCTGACTTTTACGCAACTTGAAAATTTCAATGCATAAAATGGCCTGCTCCTTGACACTACGACATGGTGAATCCTTCAGTATCTTCTTCACCTTTCTATACGTAGGTCCACCATGGTCATAACAATTCTCATGTAGGGATTCATCATTTCACATAGAGATCCTCCCAGACCACCATGCTAAGTGAAATGGTGTGGTGAGATTTTCAAGAGTGTTTCCAATTTCAAACGAGGGTGATTCTTGTTTGCTACGGTGTAGTCATAATTCTTTATACACATACACCATGGTCTTTGGTTGTAGCATGGTGAAGTGAATGATGGAATTTTCCAAACTTGAGTGAGTACTTATGCAGTTTGGTGAACTCACTCTGCATTGTGGTGGTGAAATCTTGGGTTAAGGTTGAATATGATGAAGGAAAACATCATTTTTTTGTTTTAAAAAACCTAAACGTGTATTTTTTTTAATTGATTAATAGTGCTGGATAAATTTCGATCCGACATCAAAACTTGGATTCAACTCCTAAGCGGTATATCAACTAAGATGTTCCATGATCGGTAGGTCAAGTTTGGCTAGATTTGGTGCTCTCCTATGACCCATTGTACCGACCAATATGAGTGGAGACTAAGAACCCATGCCCACATTTCATTGAGACTCCCACCAACCTGCCTTCACATGTTCATGCACCTTCACTCATGCTCCCATTGCCCAGGTGTGTTGGTGCCTTTGAACTTGGCCACTAGTAATGAAAAATGGGCCCAAGGATCGCGGGCTTCATGGATATGGGGCGGATGCAAGTTGGGGTGAGCCTAAAAATTTTGACCATTAAGAGTGCAGGCTAATGCTGGTTAAGCCCTTGTGGGTGAGGGCCAAGGCAGGTTTAGCCTACATGAGTGTGAGCCTATCCACAAGGTTCATTTAAAAAAAATATTTTTATAATATATTCTTCTTTAACATTTTAGTTTTTCTAATAAAAAATCATGATTAGACCATGACATGTGATTTATTGTCATAATGGTCATTATAATTACCATGCATTCACATGTGAATTTTAAATAGGTCTATATTTACTATTTTAATATGATATTATAATATTTATATAATAGTTATTAACCTTATTCACATGGTGTATCATCCCACCTCTTGAAAAATGGAACCCATCTCCCTTACACATGGTTTCAATTCTAAAAATAGTTATTATAATTATAATATTTTTTTTAATTGATTTATTATTGTTATTTAATTTTATTTTTTTATTAAGAAAATAAGAAAGGACATAATGAGAACCCTAATTGCATCCTCTAAAAATGATCGTTACTTTGTGAGTCATCGTTCATTCATAGGTCCATACATTCACATCACCACATAACCAATATCATCATTCATTGTCTCTCACTGATCACTCTCCTACTTTTCATTGCAACAGTTCACCACCACATCAATGTCGCTACATGCCACCATTAACCCATCTAAAAATGTTCCATCACATCCCTCAAAACATTAGTTATGGTCGATCTATACTTCTCCACACAACTACCATTAATAATGAGAAAAAAATACAATATTTAAATGATTATAAATAGTATATATTTTTTAAAATCTGGGAAAGCCCGAGAGCTTATGTGGGGTGGGGCAGGCTTGAAATTTTTTGTTCGCATTATATGTTGGATTTTGTGAAAAAAAAACGCATGGGATCAAACCCGTATGGTCTTGGCCCGCCCCACCCTGGCCCATCTGTTTCACATTACTATTGCCCGCCATATTTTTTGGGAGTTTCTTGGGTGTTGTCCCTCAGGGTTTGCCTAATTTTTTACTTAAGTCTCCAAGAAAAATAATTAGTCAAAACCATAACTCCTCTATGAATCTATAATGTCTCCAGAAATGTATCCTTCCTATATATATATATATTATCACTTCAAAGATAGTAACTATAACTAGTACTCCTCCTCCTCATTCAACATTATGGATTTAATGAATCGATAACAATAATACAAGCATGAAATCCAATACTTCTTCTATAAATCCTCTGATATACAATGTCAACAACTCCTTAATTACAATAATTTCATATTGTCAAAAAATTATATATAAAATATTTAGGGGTTTGACACCCCTTAATATATTGAGGTGTCTTTCGAGGTAAAATAATCCAACTTTTATCCATTTTTGTACTATTGACAAATAATTGTAAAAATAACATACAACATATTAGTGAAATGAAATCGTGATTAAAAATAACATATGATTAATATAACACCCTTAAGAAACTAATAATAAAAATAAAAACCATTATATATTATAAACTATAATAAAATTTTACATTTAATGTTCATAGTAAATTATAAATTTATATGTGAGAGTAAATAAATTAATTGAATCATTGCATAATCACACCCACACACCTAACCTTTTGCACACTTTTTTCACACTCACAAATACAATTATAGATTATGTAAATGTATAATTAAAAAAATAGATAATAAAATCTATCATAATTTGCAAAAAAAATAGTATATTACCACTTTCATTCAAGATAACCATTCCATACTATAAATTAACTTACAATATATTACATTATGAAAGATTGGTGCTTTATTTCATGTTCTATTTTAGATGAAGGGAGGGAGGGGTGGTAGAGCTCGCAACTCGTAGGCCTATGATGGGTCTATGGAGATCACAATGACATTGTCCTGTGATAGGGCAGAGGATAGGTCGTCGATCAATCTTGTATAGTGGTTGGATATAGAGGAGGTTAAAGAGGGAAGTGGCAGTAGAGCACTCAATGGAGCAGGCTAGTGATGGGGTGATGAAGGCTGGTGATGGTGAAGTATGGTGATAGGGCAGTGAAGGTCAGTGTGGTGAGGGGATTGGGGAGGGATGGGTTTTTTAGGGGGTCAGGGGAGGTCGGGTGAAATTATGGTTTTATTAATGACGATTTTTAAAAAACCACAGGTAATAATTCGATAGAAATTCAATTTTTTATGATTCACTGTGGTTATATATAACTAACATGAATAACATGCCATAAATATTTGTTTTTGTTATAGTGACCCCCACCAGGAAACATTAATCACATCCTTCAGAACTCATGGGGTGCAACCACTCCCTACCAGGTTATAAGTAATAGGACTTCTGAAACCCAAGGGCACATCTACTTCCTACCTTGAAACAAGTAACAGGTTGTCCAAAACCCAAAGGTAGACTCTCCCTATCAGGAAACACATATAAGACTATCCAGAACCTGAGGGCGTGCCCACTCCCTACTAAGAAACATTAGCCACATCATGAACATCGAGCATCCTCTCTCCCTAAGACTAAAATAACACACACACATTAGGAATAATATCCCATTTATAAGTTCATAAACTCTCCACCAAGGCATTAGTCACTCGGTCTTAGCCTCACATCTCAAGGAACACATTTGCGTACTCCTGGCCACATGACATAACCTCCTCAAGATCATCTTGGTTGCACAAGATCATCATGTAAAACCCATTGACACCCCTCATATTGCATGCATGGGCATCCACTCAGATCCTTCATGCCCATATCAGTCTCTTTTCACTAGAACCAAGTCGTATCTAACACCCCTAAGTGTTCTCTCACCCCATAGGCCCTATCTGACCCAAGACTCAAGTGGTTGTTCCAAAACCTCATCCCATTTACACTTCAAACCTAAGAGGCTAAAATACATACAAATCTAATCCCAATATGCCCATTCATATCATTAAAGTCCTGCCCCTTGGGGACCATGAGTCACTTAGCATGATTTTATAATCAAACCTTTGACCATCGACGGTCGATCTATCAAGCCAATGTCTAAGGGTTTACCATGACCCTTGACACTTTGTTCAATTCATGTCATGAACCAACTTGGGTACCCTGGTAACCCGATTACCTATCTAGCCCTGACATGGCCCAAAGTGTGTTCCCAATCACCATGGATCAGTGACTAGCATCTGGCATCATACAAACTAAAAGTGGGAACGATTTTCCCACTAACATTATGGAAGTAAGAGAAACAAAACAGTATACATATCAAAAGAAACTCCATTGGGAGTAATATACCATAAGTCAAAAGGAATAATCAATCCCAATTACCACAACCAAGTACAAGAAAATAGGAAAAATTCTTAAGTCCCAAATCAGATGCAACTCACCAAGTCCACGGTTCAATAGCTAGAACCACCTCCAAGAGATCTATTTCCCTTACTCGAACCTAGAAGGAGATAATCTAAAAACATCCAAAGGAACACGTAGGGTGTGAGGCAAAGCCTATTATTATTTCACCAAAGATTCTATAATAGGATGCCAATGTCAAATTAACCAAATAAATGCTTACAATTTTTAAAACAAGATGGTTTGGTATTTCAAAATCATATTTCACAAATCATGCTTTACAATTTAAAATATGGAAATACTTTATCCACTCATGCTTCACATTTCAAATGATGGAAAATACCTTTAAAAAATCTTCACAAAAAAATTGATGGAATATTTCTGAAACAATGTCACTTTTCACAAATGTCTTAAACAAACACTTTTATATAAAAAAGCTTATATAAATTATAAGGCATGTAAAACAGCTTACAACAATGGAATATATATACATTTTAAAAAACAAGTGAGCAACGTGGTCATGTGACAAATAGGTACGATAGTTCCAGGCTATAGGGACCCGACACTATGAAACAAAAAATATGTATATATACCCCTTGGGCCTAAGGCAAAAGGGACTCATCGTTATTGCCTAAGGAATGGAATGTGCTGATATAAGGTTTTAGAATGTTGTGAATCATAAAGTTAATCCCAAAATAACTCATTAACTACCTAAGGATTGAATGTTCTCAAGTACAAAACAACGATGGGAAATTTATTTTAAGACTTCTTAAAATAAAATTAAATCTCATTCCCTATTTCAAATATGTCAAATTCTCTTTAAAAACATATACGGGTTTTTAATAAAAAAACATGCATTTTTTCACAATAAAACCACTCAGAATCTATCAAAACCATTTTTCAAAAATACAGATTTGAAAAAAAATCACAATCCACTTTCTCAAATCAATTCCACAAATTAAATTCAATAATTTAATTTTCAAATAAATTCCATCAATCTCATAACAAACCCCCAATTCATTGGAATTGGGGTTTTTAACAATTTTCCATCAAAAAATTTACTCAATTAAATCCAAAAAATTAATCAAATCTATTTCCATAAAATAGAAAATTTAAATTAAACAACTTAAATTTCATATTTTCCAGAAACACACCCCAATTCAATGGAATTGGGGGTCTTCCAATTTCATTCCAAAAACCTATTTTTCCAAAAAACTCAATTCAACGGAATTGGGTTTTTCCAAAAAACGAATTAAAATCCATTTAATCAAAATCAAATGATTTTATTTAATTCAAAACAATTTAAATTAAATAAAGAAATTTAGGGTTAAAAAATCAGGTGTTGTAATGGAACCACCTACCTCGAAGTCACTAGATCTTGAAGCATCAAACCCTAATCAGGATTTGTTGAGGAAGAAAAAAAATAATGGAATCTAGGGAAATGAGGATTAAATATATTTTTATAACTCAAAAACAGTGGGTATTAGACCCATAATTACATACAGGGATCCATAAAACCCTAAGGAGAAAGAGAGAGATCACTGGAGATCAATAATAGTAGGAGGAAAATAACTACAAGAAGATCGAAGGGAATTCCTCTAGATTTAGATCACTTTCGGGAGGGATCCAAGGGTCCAAGAATCGTCCTTAGTAGATCTAAAGAATGGATAAATGATTTTGGGTCTAAGGAGGTCCATCTGGGACCTAAAAAGATGGTTTGGGATTTTTTAATTAAAAAATAGATTGAGTTAAAAACTATCTGCACGGTTTCCTGGGTAGAGGCGCATGATTTAGTTAAACCGTGTGAAATTTGTGCACCTATTATAAATGGGTTTCATGGTTTCTCTATATAGGTCACACGTTTTGTTAAATTGTGCGCAAGCTGCGTGAAGCACGCTATCCAATTTTTCCAAAAAAACTGTAGTAGGGTGCATGGTTTGGAAAACCGTGCGCCAGCCGTGCGCCAATCATTCACTAGCCCAAAACTTCCAAAAAATTAAAATTTAACCTGAAGCAACCCCAAATTAAACCCAATCAAATAAAGTTCAAAGGAATGGGTTTAGTAATACCTGAGAATAATAACGGGATATTACAACCTCCCCACCATAGAAACTTTATGTCCCCAAAAAGCCTACAATGAAGCTTCCATGCTAAGAAGATGAGGCCACTTCTCTCTCATTAGTGTCTATCTCTCATATATCATGAGAATCAAAACCATGTTGGCATATCACATGAAACAAATTTATCATCCTCCCATGAATCACATTGGTTTCAGAATCAACTATCCTGATTGGTCATTCAGTAATGGATAAATTAGGTTCAACTTAAAGATCACTCCAACTCAAAACATGAGATGGATCAGATAAATACTTACGAAGCTAAGATACATGAAACATGTTATGTATCAATATCATATACAGTGGACGTGTTAATTGATATTTAACTTTCCCCACCTACTCGGCAACCACAAAAGGTCCCATAAAATATGGAGCAAGTTTCCCTTACCTCCAAGTCATCGATGACCCAACCGAGGTGAAACTTTAAAGAACATCGGGTCACCAATTGAGAATTACAAGGGTTTATAGCAACGATCCGAATAAGGTTATATCATCTCTGTGTCATCACCATTCTCTAACGAATCAAATGAATATTTGTTGTTATCTCTTGGACCAAGCTCGGTCCAACCAAGGAACTTTCACCAATATCTAACTAACACAATGGAGATTTGTAAGGCCAACCATACAAGGCCTCAAAAGGAGACATTTTGATCATGGATTGGTAAATATTGTTATAAAAAATTCAAGCAGCCCCAAGTGATCATCCCAAGCCCCACCAAAGTCAAGAACACAAGCACATAGCATATCCTTGAGAATCTATATAACTCTTTCTATATGGCCATCTGACTGTGGATGGTATGTCGTACTCAAAAAGACATGAGATCTCAGTGCCTCCTGAAGGTATCTCCAAAAAAAATAAGTGAACCAAGTATCCCTATTAGAAACTATATAAAAAGGAACTCCATACAAACAAACAATATCTTTCACATAGATATTTCTGAACTTTTCAACTTTGGTTGTATCCCAAATGGGTAAGAAGTGAGACAATTTTTCTAGTCTATCGATCACAACCCATATCGACTTATTCTTTCTCTAGGTATGCGGAAACCCAACCAAAAATTCAATAGAGATATCATCCCAATTCCAAGTAGGGACTGGAAGTGGCTGAAGAAAACCTGAATATTTCTGGTGTTAGGCCTTAACCTGCTGGTATGTATAGCAATGAGAGACAAACTCAGCAATGCCTTATTTCATACCTGGACACCAAAATTGTTATTGCATGTCATAAAACATCTTCGTGGATCCTGGGTGCACTGCCCACTGGGAACTATGAAAATCCCCCATCACAACTTTCCTTACCAAAGACGGTACCACAAAACGATTTAGATATCATAGAATTCCCTCTTTAGAGAACTACCACTGGGCAACTGTCCCCCCACCATCAATAGAGTATTTAATGCTACAAAACTCTTCATCAAGCTACTAATCTTGCAAAATCAATTCAAGAAGATATAATTTCAACTGAAAACTAGCCATGAAAACCTAGTCCCCTTATTCCTGGACTCCAATATGCAACTATGCAAAGAGAGCCATCAAATTCTACTCTTCTAAAGATTATTTCACTACCTGGGTCAAAAGTTTCATGGTCAAAGCATCTACAATGACATTATCTTTCCCTAGGGTATAGGAGATGTCAAAGTCAAAATACTATAGGTATTCCACCCAATGCCTCTGGCAGAGATTCAAATTTTTTTAGAGAAGATATAACTCAATCTCTTATAGTTAGAAAATATGATAAACCTTTCTTCGTAAACGTAATTCCTCAAACTCTTAAGCGCGTGAATCACAACTGCAAGTTCAAGGTCATGGTTCAGATAATTTTTATCATGTGGCCTAATCTGAAGAGATCTATAAGCAATGACATGATCACCCTACATAAGAACATAGGCCAGGCCTAAACTTGATGCATCACAAAAGTCCACATAACCCTGCCCGGCCTCTGGAAGAGTCAGCATTGGCACAGTAGTCAAAATTCGTTTTAGCTTAACAAAATAATTTTGATATTTTTTATCACAATTAAACTTTACTCCCTTTAGAGTGAGTGAAATCATTGGATAATACAACTTCTAGAAGTCCTTCACGAACTGGAAATAGTATATGGGTAATCCTAAGAAGCTCTGAATCTCGATGACATTTTGTGGTGGTTCCCATGTCATAACAACCTTCACCTTCTTAGGATAAACTAATATTCCCTATTTTTACACCATGTGTCCCAATAATTTCACTTTCAAAAACCATAAATCACATTTTTAAATCTTGGAATAAAGTCAGTGATTTCTCAAAAAAATCAGAACTGTTCTCATATGATGCACATGATCCTCCTCGGACTTGGAGTAAATGAGAATGTCATCCACAAAGACCACCACAAAAGTATTTAGATACTTGTGGAAAATATTATTCATCAAATCCATGAAAACTATAGGATCATTGGTTAGACCAAAGGGCATGAAAAGGTACTCATAATGGTCATACCTACTCTAAAAGGTGGTTTTCTAAATATCATATTATTTTATCCTCAACTAATGGTAACCAGATTGAATTTCGGTCTTTGAGAAGCACTTCACCCCTTTTAACTGATAAACTAGATCATCAATCCATGGAAATAGATATTTTTTCTTTATTATAACTTTATTTAGTTTTAAATAATCAACACATAGGTGAATAAAACCATCAAATTTCTTAGCGAAGAGAACGGGCACTGCCCAAGGTGACATGCTTAGGCATATGAAATATTTTTCTGAAAGATCATCCAATTAGGACTACAACTATTTCATTTATGTTGGTTTTATATAGTGAAAAGGAATATAAACTAGTTGAGAACTAGGCATTAAGTCAATAGAAAACTAAACCTCCCTTATCGGTGGAAAACCAAATAATTCAGAAGGAAACATGTTGGGAAACTCAATGACTACTAGAGGGAAATCACTGCTCAAATATTCCCACTCTAGATCAAAGTAAAACACCAATATCACTTTCCATAACTTTGGATAAGAAGTTTTGGCTCTACTCAACCTTGGGTCCCATTCTCCTTGAAAGACACAGCACACACCATCGGGTGTAGTGAAAGAGGCCCATCAAAGATAATAATCAATCTGTGATTTATTGGAAATTATCTAATCCATACCAAAAATGACATCAAGAGATTTTATGTCAAGAACTAAAAAATTTTTGTCAAGCTCAACATCTGATAGAGAGAAAACACAAGAGGGACTACGGAGACCCTGCTCTCTCTTCATACCAAGGGGTGTAGTAATATCCATTGTACAAGATAAAATCTCCATAGGAAGATTAAGAAGACTAAAAAAATGGGTTGAAATAAATGAATGAGATGCACCAGTATCAAATAGAGTAGTCACTAATGATGAAGCTATGGTAATGGTACCTCTCACAGTCATTGGACCTGTATCTGCTTCCTCTAGAGACTCTTCCACTGCGTGAAGAAGCTTCGTTCTGGATGCCTATGGTTAGAACCATTTTTCATGTGAAGCATATGATTGCACCACAGTTTTAGAAGGTAAAAATGATCATGTTCTACTACGCAGAATGGAATAAACATGGAAGAACCTCTACAAGTGATCTGAGCATATGTAGGAGCCACAACTCTTGGGTGCCTTAGTGAAAAACCTCTTTGAATTTCCCAGTTTTCCACACCAGTAACAAGCTAAAAGACATCTTCCAGGAACTATATGAGGTTTTAAAAACCCTACCATCAAGAACCACTATGAGAATCATCACGCTTATTCTTTCCTTTAAGAAAACACACTGACACTAGGAGAGAAAGAAACTCTTGATAACCCTGACTTGTCAACCAGGTCCATCTCGACCATCAGTGCTCTATCTAGTACATCAGTATAAGAAGGAAGTTTCAGTAACAAAACCTAATAATTAATATCTATTTGAAGTCCCAACTCGAACCTTTGAGCCTTCATCTTCTCATTTAATACTATCTTAGGTGTGAAATGCATGATCTCGACAAAATGGTTCATATACTCTGTCATGGTCCTGTTAGCCTGCTCGAGTTTGAAGAACTCAGTGGACTTGGTTAACAGTATAGATTTGGTCAGTGAAAAGAACCATGAAGTCTTTCCACTCAAATCCCTCAATTTTATTCTCCATCATCACCATGTCCCACCATCTCCTACTCGGACCTTCCATCACGAAGGTGGTACATTTCACTTTGATTTAATCAAGTGTGTCCAAAAACACAAAAAAATGCTCCATTATACTCAGCCAATCGTCGGCCTATTGAGGATAATTTTATCCTTTTAAAGGTTCTAGCTTCTGGTGAAGGAACTCTTGAGAACAAATTTTGAGAACTTCCCTCTGAGGTTTCATAATCAGATCCTGAACAAGAACTGGAGGTAGTGCCTATCCTAGAGCTTGGAAAATGTGCACAATCACCTCAACTAGATTTGGGTCCATAAGAGGATTCACTCGCTGAGTTTCAGCAACATCTTCCTCCTAGATCTGGTTCTCACATCTTCTCATATGAACGATGATACACAACATCAGTAAACAACAAATAAGACATTATATTTACAATCAACTAGAGTAAAAAGTAAATTAATCCCAACAGATAGGACAAAAAATATTTGGATTTCAATCTATCCAAATAAAAATAGGGAAAATATAAGAACTAATCCACAAGAAAACTTTCTTTAACCACCCCTAGAAACTTAAGGTTTATTGTGGTGAGAGCTGGCCAGACACTCAATCGCAACTACCTCCTAAGTCCTGACAAGATTTCACAATGCATACTGACTTCAAGTCAAAAGCTCAACCTACCTATAATACCACTTTTTCATGAACCAACCCAAGTACCCCAGTAACCTAATAACCAATCCAACCCTAACATAGCATGAAAGGCATTTCTGATCCTCACGGGTCGGTGACTAGCATCTAGCATCATACAAACTAAAAGTGGGAATGATTTTACCACTAAAAATGAGGATGTAAAAGAAACAAGACAGTATGCATATCAAAATAAAATCCACTGGGAGTAAGGTACCTGAAGTCAAAAGACATAAACAAACCCAAGTACTACAACCAAGTACAAGAAAATAAGAAAACTACCCAAGTCCCAACTCAGAAGCAACTCACCAATTATGTGATTCAATAGATAGAACCACCTCCAAGAGATCCCTTTCCCTTGATCAAGCCTATAAGGTGATAATCTACGAACACCTGAAGGCATAAATAGGGTGTGAGACAAAGCCCGGTAGGATTTCACCAAAGATTCCATAATAGGATGCCAATATCAAATTAACCAAATAAATGCTTTCAATTTTTAAAACAAATAGGTTTGGCATTTCAAAAGCATATTTCAAAAATCATGCTTTACAATTTAAATGATGGAAATACTTTAGCCACTCACGCTTGACATTTAAAATGATGGAAAATACCTTTAAAAAAGCTTTAAAATACAATTGTTGGAATATTTCTAAAACAATGTCACTTTTCTCAAATGTCTTAGACAAACACTTTTATATAAAATAGTTTATATAAATCATAAGGCATGTAAAATAGTTTACAATAATGGATTATATATATATTTAAAAAAGAAAGCGAGCAACATGGTCATATGCTAAATAGGTATGATAGTTCTAGGCTATAGGGACCCGACATTTTGAAATGAAAAATATGTACATACACCCCTTTAGGCCTAAGGCAAAGGGGACTTATCACCATCACCTAAGGAATGGGATGTGCGGATACGAGGTTTTAGAATGTTGTAAATCATAAAGTGCCTCCCAAAATAACTCACTAACTACCTAAGTCTTGCATGTGCTCAAGTAAAAAACAATGATGGGAAATTTATTTCAAGCCTACTTAAAATACAATTAAATCTCATTCTCCATTTCAAATAGAAAATTCTCTTTAAAACCCATATACGGATTTTTAATCAAAAACGTGTCTTTTTCACGAAAAACCCACTGGGTTTCTATCAAAACCATTTTTAATCCATTCTTCACAAATAAGAATTTGAAACCAATTCACAGTACAGTTTCTAAAATCAATTCCACAAATTAAATTCAACAGTTTAATTTTCAAAAAAAATCCACCAATCTCATAACAAACCCCCAATTCACTGGAATTGGGGTTTTCACAATTTTCCATCAAAACATTTCCTCAATTAAATCCAAAAATATAATCAAATATATTTCCATCAAATAGAAAATTTAAATTAAAAAAATTAAATTTCACAGTTTCCATAAACACACCCCAATTCAAAGAAATTGGGGGTTTTCCAATTTCATGTCAAAAACCCTTTTTTTCCAAAAATCACAATTAAATGGAATTGGGTTTTTCCAATAAAACAATTGAAATCCATTTAATAAAAATCAAATGATTGCATTTAATTCAAAATAGTTGAAATTAAATAAATAAATTTAGGGTTAATAAAAATAAGGTATCGTAATAGAACCAATTACCCCGGAGTCACTATATCTTGAAGTGTCAAACCCTAATCGGGATTTGTCAAGGAAGAACAAAAAAAATGGAATACAAGGAAACAAGGATTAAAACTAGGTTTATAACCCCCAAAATAGTGGGTATTATATCCACAATTACACCCAAGGATCCACAAAACCCTAGGGAGAAAGAGAGATATCGCATGAGATCACGAACAGGAGGAGGAAACTAACCGTGATAAGATCGAAGGGTATTCCTATAGATTCAAATCACTTCTAGGAGATATCTGAGGGGTCAAGAATCATCCTTGGGAGCTCCGAGGAAGGTAGAAACGATTTTGGGTTGAAGGAGGTCCATATGAGACTTAAAAAGAGGGTTTGGGAATTTTTAATTAAAAATAGATTAATTTAAAACCAGTCTGCACAATTTCATGGGAAGAGGCACATGGTTTAGTTAAACCATACGTAATCAGAGCACCTATTATAAATGGGTCACATGATTTCTCTAGAGAGGGCGCACGATTTGGTAAACCGTGCACAATCCATGCAAATCCCATTGTCCAATTTTTTCAAAAAATTTGTAGCATGGCGCACAGTTTGAATGTATGAGATCTATATGCAACTCATCCGAGAATTTAATCCCTGATATTTCTAAGCATTAAACATAGCCAATGAGCTTGAATACATGAGTCCCAGTTGGTGCAGACTCTTCAAGCTTAGTTGTAAACAAAGAATTGGATATCTCGTACCTATCTTGCCTCGCCTTCTCTTGTTAGATATCCTAAAGGTGAGACATCATGTCATACACATCTATGTCCTCGTGTTTCTTTAAAATCTCATTGGTCATGGGTGATAACATGAAACACTGAACATCTGTAGCATCATTCATGTCATAAACCAAGCTAGGTCGCTATTCGACCCGGTGCCCGACCCAGTATGCGGCAAGGCCTGAAGGGCATTCCCGATCCCCACTGACTGGAAACTAGTGTCAGGAATCAAAACAAGACAGTTTGGAATGGTTTGGACCATAAATAAAGATAGATAAATAAATAAAAATAAACTGAACAAACTGGAAATGGGAAAAGAACTAAACTAGGCAACAAAACATACCTCAAGTGACCTCATGGGTCACCCCCAACCTCATAACCACGCTTGCTCCAAGGGAGATGAAACTAGAGGAACCTAAAACTGAAAGGATAAAGTAGGCGTGAGTGCCTAGATGCTCAGTAGGAATGCCAAGGGTAAACAATTCCCTATGCCCTTACCTTTAAAAAGAAACCCAAAACATGCTAGTTTGAAAATAAGACATAATAAAATAATGTTTTCATTCTTTTCAAATTCAAGTAACAAGTTTTCATTTTCAAGATAAGTATTTATATTCCACTACATTTTCAAAATAGGTTCCAAGCATGCATTAACATTTCAAAATAAATGGAAACCAATTTAGATTAAAATATGGTTTTTAAAAATGATACATCAAGTATGAAGCAACTGAAATGAAAATAAAGCACCATGGGAAATCCCTAAGTAGCTAGTGTTATTTGGGGACCTAGGATACTTGTATCTTGTTGAAATGTGTCATAATACCATGACCAACTACGTTCTCATGCATGATACACTAGTAGGGAACACACTCATAACCTAGTGGTATCCAATCAATTGTAATCATTCAGTTAGTGTTATAATCATCAATCTTGCTAAACGAAAATGGGATGAACCAATTCTGTGTCATCTAGCATACTAGTCCTAGTCTACCCACCTAGGTACCTAGGGTTACCCATGTGATCTATTTCAAATGGTGGAATGAACAAATCACTTTCTTTATCCAAAAGCTCATTCAGCATCCCACCACTAATCTACCTCCTTAATCGAATTCCAACTTTTTAAGTCACACAACATTCCACAAGCCTCTACATTATGCACATATCACAAACCACACATTAACACTTGCATCACATTTCTCAAACTAGGGGGAATGCCTCAAGAGGGGTTTTCCACTTTCGCAAACCATTATCAAAGTGCCAAACTAGCCCCATTAAATTACAAAGAAAATTATCAATCAAAAAACACCATTGATCAACATCTTTAAGTTCTAAAATATTCTTAAAAAATCCAATTTCACAAAAAAGGCACTATACATTTAAAAACAAGATTAAAACCATGCTTAAAACGAGGTAATCCTTTTAAGAAAACCAAATCACCCTTTAATTTTGAGTTCATGCCAAAACCCATTTTTTTGGAAATCACTTTGGAATTCTTTGGAAAATCAAACATGTAATTACACTTTTATAATAAAATCGGCCGAAAGACCACACGTCATTAGAGATATCCATTTCACATTCAAAACCATCTAAGAAACCACTTTTCAAGAACCACAATCATTTATATATGTGTGTATATATATATATCCATAGTGTTTGAATTTTATATAAAAAGTAGAAAACACATTTTTAAAATAACACCAAGCAATAATGGAAATTCTAATTAAAGGGCTAGGCATGGGGGACCTACCTCAAACATGCCGCAATTTGTTGACGACCACTCGAACCGAACTTTAGCGCATATGCACACATGCATTTATAAATATATATATAAATACCCCTAGCTGCATTGCACATATTCCTCACGCCATGAGCGAATATGTACAAATAGATCATATATATATGTGTGTGTGTGTGCCTTACCTATGCATGTAGATATAGGTGTTCTCGATTATCACAACCCAAAACCACCGCAATGAGGTTCAACGCACTCTATAAAAAATTGCCAACAAATCAAAACAAGCTTCCCGTTATTTAAACAATTCACGAATCATACTAAATAGTGCTCAAAAAGACCTACATGCCAATACTAATTCATTTTCCATTTTACTCACACCAAAATAGTTTTCAAACATGATTCTCACCTTACATATAATTTAATAAACCATTAAGAAAATTTATAAACAATTCCAAGATGTATCACATGGCTTTACACACAAAAACCCACTCAAAACCCTCTCTTATGATTAAATGCACACCAACACCGCATCAAAACACAATTCGTGGCCTTTGCATATTTTAATAAACTAATTGCATAATTTATAAAACACTATAAAATGACACAATATGAGTTTTCATAAAAAACGCACCCCGTTTCATATAAACAGGCTACTTAAAAATCAAACGCATAGTAAACTCTTTTAAAAACAAATTTTTCACTGCATAAATTAATCAAGGAATATACTAAATTAATTAAGAAAAATAATTCACCCAATAATGCTTATACACAGAACCATCTACCTTTGGTGTCGAAAACCTCAAAATTGGTATGGATTCTTCAACCGCACCATGAGGAAACCGAATTAAACCCTAATTCAAGAGACTGAAGCAAGAACATCAAGATCGGACCCTAAAAAAAGGAACCCTAAACTGAAACCCTAAGGAAAGAGGGGAAAAGCTTACTCGGGGTAGAATACACCTGCGGCAGAGAGAGAGGAGAGGCAAGGGGTCCAGAAGGCTGGCCACGCAAGGAGAGGGTTTCCATAGGGGAGTCGCGCTGGGAAGGGGAGTCATCAGAGAGTTCCAACCAAGCAAGGGGCGGTATGAGGGGAGCAGGGCAGCGTAAGGTCATCGGGGCACTGGAGCGAAGCTTCGCCAGAGAGGATGCAAGCCAAGGGAATTTGGCAGCATATGTGAGGAGAAAGGGATATGGGGCGTGATGGGATGGAGGGTTAGGGGTAGGGAGTGACACATGTAAGAGAGGAAGGGCAAGGGAGAGGGAAAAAAAGAAAAAAATAAATGGAAACCTAAAAAAGGCATATACAAATTCAGTAATAGTAATAATGATAATTATAACAATTTAATAATAATAATAACTTAATAATAATAATAATAATAATAACTTAATTAAAATAATAATAATAACTTCATAATAATAATAATAATAACTTGACAACAATATTTTTATTATTCATAATAATAATAATATCATTATTATTATTATTAAATCATTTTATTTTTATTTTGTTTCCTTTCATTTTGACTTTAATTTATTAAATTTTAAACTAAAAAAGAATAAAATATAACTAAACTAACTGCGACTACAAGGTTCCGGGTTGGGGCATGACAATTATCCCCACCATTAACGCTTTCCGCCCCCCGAATAGTCATTCTGAGGTTTAACCTAAAAGTAAAAACTGACTCTCCTTCACAACTTAAGGAGATTCCCAAGGAACATCGAACGAGAAGAAGACTAGAACACTATCAACAGAAAGAAGGGTCACTTGGAAGGAACCTTCATCTAGAATGAAGAATTTTAGGAATGCCCAGAAGAGGAACACGCTTCTGTTAAAATAGAAGCTCTCTAAAGGTTCCACATCATCCACCTTTTCATCTAAAAGAGAACATAACTCTACAAGATGCCACCGGACATGACCCTTGTAACTGATAGAACCATTAAAAGGAGAGGGACCATAAACTGAGTCCCAAGTAGCACATGATTCTTGCATACATCCATAACAGCCTCTTATGACCAAACTTGCCACATTGGTGGCCTAATAAGAACCCTTGCTTAAACGAAACCAATGAAAAGTCTGAAGGCCCTTTAAGACAACAGCTTGCACTAACAACCCAGACTGCTTTCCACTTTCCTCTCTGGAATTCCTTTCACCACTTCCAAGTAGTACCTTCAGGCTTAAAGATGCCCAAATTCACCTTTGGAGATTCAAGCAACTCAAAAAAACCATGATTTCTTTCAACTTCTTCTGCATCCACTCTTTCGCTGTGAGAGGATCTTATTAATCTGAAAAAGAAGAGAGATAAACTCAACCCTACAACCCAATAAGAGAGTTTATACTTTAATAAACTAGAGGACCTACCAACGGTGAATCACTCATGGCTAGATTTCAAATATGCATCAATTCCTTATGGGGGGCGTGCACTAGCCAATGAGGTAAAGCTAAGGACCCAATCAAACTGACCCTTGGCCAAAACATACCACAAACCAGAACTGAACACATGAGGGGAACCACTATAAGGCTTCCCAAAACACTTCTCAAAAAATACCACTAACCATCACTTCAAACCAACTTACCGACGAAACAAAAACCTGAAACATCATTTAAATAAGAGGGTTTCTCAACTCAAAACACCCCACAATAATATTTTGAAAAATAAAGACACGCCATACCTTTCCTTTAAAATGATTTTAGAAATGAAACAAGACTCGCAGGTTGCACATTTACCATTGGTACCACATGAAGCCTCAAATATGAATTTCCTCATGCTAACTTGGCACCAATTCACCTTCCACATATAACCCATGCAAGTGGTCACCCATGAAGATACCAAAGATTAAAACAAAAATCCTTTCCATTTTTCAGAACAAACATTCAACCCACATCCTCAACTTTACCAATTAACTTCCCATTTAAAAACACTTCAAGTTTTCACAACAATCCCCATTTCATCAATGACCATTTCCATTTTTAAAAAAAAACTAGTTTCCATAATTTTCAAACAAGATTTTTAAAAATGATTTTCCAAACCCCATAAAGATACCAAACAAATCAGGGGGAACTAGTGCTGATAGGTGGCTCGGACACATGGTTGGCGGCCATACGCCAGTCACACCACCATCACAGAGTGTTCTAGGACAATATCCCCGACTCCACATGGCTTTCCAGGCCATGTGAGCTCACTAAGACCATTAACCTAACTTCCATTTCATTTCCCAAATAGCGAACAACCACAAGGACCAAAAGACTCAAATGAAACCTGACTTCCCCTGGCGACTTGGGTCCCATCACGAGGTGTGTTGGCCAGGCACCATACTCATAAACAGAACATCAAATCCCAAAAATACTAGCACCTGTCTACCCAGACTCTTCCCCAAGGAATAAGACTCAAAAGAGCATGACCTTCTCTAATACAATTTTGTCACGAACCAAACCAGGTCGCCATCCGACCCGGTGCATGACCCAGTCCGCAGTAAGGCCCAAAGGGCGTTCTCGATCCCCACAGGCTGGCAACTAGTGTCAGACATCAAAACAAGACAATTGGGAACAATTTGTCCCATAAATAAAAGATGGATAAACAAATAAAAATAAACTGAACAAACTGGCAGTTGAAAAAGAACCAAATTAGGCAATGAAACATACCTCAAGTGACCTCATGGGTCACCCCCAACCTCAGAACCATGCTCGCTCCAAGAGCGATGCAACTAGAGAAACCTGAAACTAAAAAGGATAAAGTAGGTGTGAGCACCGAGATACTTAGTAGGAATGTCAAGTCTAAATAACGCCCTATGCCCTTACCTTTAAAAAGAAACTCAAAACATGCTAGCTTGAAAATAAGACATAATAAAATACTATTTTTCATTCTTTTAAAATTCAAGTAACAAGTTTTCATTTTCAAGAAAAATATTTCTCTTCCACTACATTTTTAAAATAGGTTCTAATCATGCATTAACATTTCAAAATAAAGGGAAACCAATTTAGATTAAAATATGGTTTTCAAAAATGAGACATCAAGTATGAAGTAACTAAAATGAAAATTATATCACAAGCACCATGGACAATCCCTAAGTATCTAGTGTTAGTTGGGGACCTAGGATCCTCGTATCTCGGTGAAATGTGGCATAGAAACCAGGACCCACTATGTTCTCATGCACATGCCACTAGTAGGGAACACACTCATAACCTAGTGGTCCTCAATCAATCATAATCATTCAATTAGTGTTGTAATCTTCAATCTTTCTAGACAAAACTGGGACGAACCACTTTCGTATCATCTAGAGTACTATTCCTAGTCTGCCCACCTAGGTACCCGGGGTTACTCGTCTACTATATTTCAAATGGTGGTGAGGTTTTATCAAGAAAACACGTATGAACAAATCATTTTCTTTATCCAAAAAAACATTCAACATCCCACCACTGATCTCCCTCCTTAAATGCATTCCCCTTTTTAAGTCACACAACATTACACAAGCCTCTACATTAAGCACATATCACAAATCACACATTAACACTTGCATCACATTTCTCAAAGTGCCAAATGGGCCCCATTAATTTTCAAAGAACATTATCAATTAGAAAACATTGTTTCTCAACATCTTTAAGTTCCAAAATCTTCTTAAAAAATCCAATTGCACAACCAAGGCACTATACATTTAAAAACAAGCTTAAAACCATACTTGCAATGAGGTAATCCTTTTAAGAAATCCAAATCACCCTTTAACCTTGATTTCACGCCAAAAACCCTTTTTTTTAATCTCTTTGGAATTCTTTGGAAAATCAAACATTCCATTACACTTTTATAACAAAATTGGCCAAAAGACTACATGTAATTGGAGATATCCATTTCACATTCAAAGCCATCTAGGAAACCACTTTTCAAGAACCACATTCATTTATATATGTGTGTCTATATATATATATATATATATATATATATCCATAGCATATAAATTTTATATAAAAGTAGAAAAAACATTTTTAAACGAACATCAAGCAATCATGGAAATTCTAATTAAAGAGCTAGGCATAGGGGACCTACCTCAAACATGTCGCTATTTGTCGATGACCACTCGAACCAACCCTTGGTGTAAGAACCTGGTTTTTCACTCAGGTATGGATCCTTTAATTTTTTGGTCTAAATATTTAATTTGGACCTAATATGGATGCCTAATGAGTTGGTAAATGTTACAAGGGTGTCTAGGGTTTGTTCGGATCCCAAAACCCATCTTTTTGGAGAAAACATGCCTTGCGCACGGTTTAGAGAAAACCGTGCAAGAATTCCTCACGGTTTGGAAAACCGTGTGGACCATGTTTTTTTGGACAAAGCCACCTCGCACGATTGGCGCACGGTCGTGTGGCCTAACCGTGTAAGTGCCCCTTTTCCCAGATATTTGTGCATGGATTGTGCACGATTTGAAAAACCATGTAGACCAAACCGTTCAGGCAGAGCCGTTCCACACGGTTTGTGAACGGTTTGACAAATTGTGCGGACAAACTGTACGTAGGCTATTTTCTGGGTGATTTTTCCAGTTTTTCCCTTAATGATCTATTAAGCCACCCCTTCTTCCCTAATCCAAGTTTGTGCGAGATTGACCAATTTATCTCTCATTTTGGGGCTTTTTGAATATCTAAACTTGGAATCAAGATATCTCCTTCATGTGGGGGCCTCCGATTCCATTGGGGATCATTTATTAAATGTACATGTCATGGTCATACTTGTTAGAATCATATGGTTATGCTATTTCCAAATATGTGATTAGTTGTTAGTGGTTACACCCACAACTAACTCTGCCTCATGTCGAAAGTTATGCCATAATTGGGTTTTTATGTTTCGACGCGTTTGAGCCACCATTCGGGTGTGCCTTTGCTTGACCTTTCTAGAGGTGAGTCTTCTTATAATAAATGTCTTGTTTTTAATGAGAATTTCATAATGGCATGTACCATGTATGTTCGCCACTTGACCTGCCTAAGGTAAGTGCTTTCAAATGATTATCTGAAATGTGAAATGGTAAGTATACTAGGTATATAATTTGTCCTTAACAAATGATATTGAGTAAAGGTTACATGTCTATATAACCCCTTTCCATCTTGATGGAAGGTATCAGAGTTAACCTCTATATTTTAATATGCCTTAATGGTTAATTAAGACTTAATTAAAGGGTTGCAATGCTACTTGGACTATCCACACTAATGGAAGACAAGGCTTTGAACAATAATTAAATGGTTTCAAATCTACTTGACTTATCCACACTAGTGGAAGGAAAGACTTGAACCAAATGAATTACTACATGGTTACAATATCAAATAGGAATGGACTGACTCAAGATCGCCTTGGATTCTGAGAGGAGAATACCTTGGGTCTCAAGAACCTCATTCTGATTCAAGGATGCAGTTTGCTTAGGTTGATACCCACCTAGATTGTAGTTCTTTTTTATTCCTTGGATGCCTGGTATACTACCGCAGGGTTCCTTTAATTATTATAGAATACCTCAGATGCACTCCTTGGATCCAGTATTGACTAGTAGGTTCCATGGTGAAAGCTCATAGGGCCCTGTCTTTGCTTAGCCTCATTTTACCTTGGTCGATCACCTTGGACTCGATAAGAACCTTATTGTGGAATGCCTTGGATTAAACTTTTACCCCTTAGCTAGACTCAAATACTACTAAGTTAGAATTCTTTGAGATCTACATTACCTTGGTTATTACCCTGGAACTCCCTCACTGTATATCATTTTCAGGTTTCCTTGTTACGTCTTGGGACCTTCACTACTTATACTATCATGAGGTGATGTCAATGCTAGATATGCCTCACGTGACCTATTAACATTAAATGGTAATTTCTTAATTAATGAATTGGTTACATGTTCATACACCAGCCGAGGGATGAAGTGGGTACATGGGTTTTTTCGTTATATTATACCGCTTTCCTTACTTATATATGCACGTTTGCACACTGCTATATTTCATTTCACGGGCTGAATGTTATAGACACCATTGGTGGTGGCCCATTGAGATTTATCTCACACCCTCTCCAAGCATCGTTTGGTACCCGAAGTAGATTACATGGTCGCAGATGTTGACAAAGGGAAGCATACAACTTTAAACACTTGATTGCTTGTTGTTTAGGATGGAGCTTGATAGCATATGACCGAGTTGGATCTCGGGATGCTTGGAGTAGTCTTTGCTTCCTTTTAATTTGTGGAACATGTTATGTCTATTGTATTGTATCCATGTTTTCTAGTTTTTTAGTGACATGACATTACATCATCATTGTTCCAGTTGATACGGTTATTATTATTCCCGTTTACCTATTGCATTAGTTTGCTTCCACTATTTATCGATTTTATTTATATCGCTTATGTTGTTTACTATTCTTTTACATTCCTTCCACTGTGCTACACTGCTAATGAGGGCATAGTCTTCCCATGGACATACCCTAGGATCTTGCTACTAGTCGACAGCCTCTGGCATTTGGGAAGATGCGCTTGAGGTCATGTGGTCCACCAGGCTCAGGGCACCCGTTAAGTGGCATCTGGGTCCGGGTCGTCACACTTATCACATACACACACGTGTATTTATACATATATATATAAATACCCCTAGCTGCATTGCACATATTCCTTGCACCATGAGGGAATATGTACAAAAAGGGCATATGTGTGTGTGTGTGTGTGTGTCTTACTTATGCATGTGCATAAAGGCGTTCTTGATGCTCATAGTGAAAAACCACTACAGCGAGGTTCAATGCACTCTATAAAAGTTTACCAACAACTCAAAACAAGCTTCCCATTATTTAAAAAATTCACAAATCATACTAAAAGGTGTTCAAAAAGACCTACATGCCAATACTAATCCATTTTCCATTTTACTCACACCAAAATAGTTTTTCAAACATGATTCCCACCTTCCATATCATTTAATAAATCATTAAGAAAATTTATAAACAATTCCAAGATGTATCACATGGTTTTACACACAAAAACCCACACAAACATATCTTTTATGATTAAACACACACCAACACCACATCAAAACACAATTTGCAGCCCTTGCATATTTTAATAAACTAATTTCATAATTTATAAAACACTATCAAATGAAACAATATGGGTTTTAATTAAAAACGCACCCCATTTCATATAAACATACTACTTAAAAATAAAACGCATAATAAACTCTTTTAAAAAATAATTTTGCACCACATAAATTAATCAAGGAACATACTAAATTAATTAAACAAGCAAAATAATTCACCCATTAATGCTTATACAATGAACCATCTACCTTTGGTGTCTAAAGCCCCAAAATTGGTGTGAATTCTTCAACCACACCACGAGGAAACCGAATTAAACCCTAATTCAAGAGACCGAACCAAGAACATCAAGATCAGACCCTAAAGTAACCTTAAACCAAAACCCTAAGGAAAGAGGGAAAAAGATTATCTGGGGTAGAACGCACCTGTGGTGGAGGGAGATGAGGAGAAGAAATGGGTCCGGAAGGATGGTCGCGTGAGGAGAGGGTTTCTAAAGGGGAGTCGTGCTGGGAAGGGGAGTCGCCGAAGAGTTCTGTCCAGGAAATGGGGCAGTGCGAGGGCAGCACGAGGGGAGCAGGGCAGCGCGAGGTCACCGGGGTGCCGGAGCAAGGCTTCGCCAGAGAGGATGTAGGCCAAGGGAAGGTGGCGGCACAGGTGAGGAGGAATGGAGATGGGGCACAACAGGATGGAGGATTAGGGGGTAGGGCACGATGCATGGAAGAGTGGAAGGGTGGGGAGAGGAGGAAAAAGGGGAAAAAGAAATGGAAACCTATAAAAAAGTCCTATACAAATTTATAAATAGTAATAATTATAATTATAAAAATTTTAATAATAATAATAATAATAATAATAATAACTTAATAATTATAATAACTTAATTAAAATAATAATAATAAATTCATAATAATAATAATAATAATAACTTCATAATAATAATAATAATAACTTAACAATAATATTTTTATTATTCATAATAATAAGATTATCATTATTATTATTGAATCATTTTCTTTTTATTTTGTTTCCTTTCATTTTGATTTTAATTTAATAAATTTTAAACTAAAAAAACTCAAATATAAATAAACTAATCGTGACTGCAAGGTGTCGAGTCGAGGCATGACAATTTAGATGTTTCTCATAGATATATATTTCTTCATCACTTGCCTCGTTACCAGACACGTCAGGAATAGGTTCTTCCAGCACGTATAATTTATTTTCATGGCGAATGATAACGTGTAAGTGCCTTTTTCACTCTTGCAAATTTATACCAGTGAGAAGGTTATTATTCTCAAGTATGGATCGCAGCGATATGTTTGAAGTCATTTTCTAATAGGTTATAGAAGCAATATCACCGAACAGTAAGAAGAATGGTGGAAATATCTATTATGTGTGTGTAGAGGTGACTTGTTTTATAAGTACAATAATTTAGTGTATACTTAAAATAGTATTTTCAATTAATCACTTATTTTGAAACAAAATTTTTATCTTCAAAAAGGAGGAGTTTTATGTGGGTATTATGTGTTGAGATTTGTATGTGGAATAATTACATCTGTGACCATTACAGATTTCGACGGATTTTGGTTTTAGTACCATTTTTCCTTATATTTATCGCATCATTGTATTGAGATTGAATGATGAATAGTTTGTTTTTAATTTGTGCCTTTTTTATTATCATCACCCATATTATGGGAATGAGCTAAATCATCTATGTGGAGTATGTATTGATTATTTCACAAATTTGATTCAATTTTACTTTTTATCTTTATATTTATAATTGATATTTTGTATTTTAACTACTAAATTCTAAAATTTTGTAGTTGTAACCAAGTTGTGATATAAATATTATTAAATCATTGTACTTCATGTTTTACTACTGAAATTTTCTGTTGTGTTGCTACAGTTTTCTTGTATTATAGGTTACGGTATAACAGTTTTAATTAAATTTATTTAAAAATACATTATTTTTTTACATCGATTATAAAAAGGTCGATGTCAAAATATCTCCCACATCGGTTATAAAAGAATTGACGTGACAGATAGTTTTTCACGTTGTTTATTTTAGATAACTGACATGGAAAGTGTTTAGATTTTTCAATTTAGATGGTTTTCAATGTTGGTTGTAATAATAACCGATGTGGAAGATGGTTTTTTCCATTGGTTAAAATAAGTGACGTAAAAATGTTTTTAAAACATCACTTACATTGGTGTCTCTTTATAACTTACGTTAAAATCTATTTTATGCACCAGTGAGTGCACCTTGTTGTCATGGATCGTACCAATTAATCTTTTTTAGCCTATCTTTTCTAAGGGTGTCACCCCCAACAACTGGACCTCGTTAACCAGCACAGGGACCACACGCCATTCTATACCCATTAGGTCATGGCACACTAAACACCATCAATTACCACACAAACATGTGGTCTCATCTATCGTTCAACCCATGTGCCTGAATGACCATTTATCAAATTAATGATTGTCCTCACATATCATCTCTCAGTGTGTTTTTTCCTCACTCGCACATACTATGAGAAACTCATCAGGAAATCACTTCTACTAACATTACTTCAAACTAAACATGTTTAACTATGAAGTTGTAATTATATAGACTCCAGAAAAGAAAGGCATGCTTTGTTTTCATTGATAGTGCCAAATAGTCTTTTTACATATATATTTTCCAAGGGGGTACATATACTCTCCTATAAGGAAAGAAATACATCCACAAAAACATTAAAAAAATCTAAAAAGGCTTCAAAGGAGATACAAATATACCGATACATGTAGCTTATTTCCCTTAATAAAATGATATCGAACAAAAAGAACACAAATGATGCAAAATATCAAAAAGAATTTCAAAAAAGATGAAACCTATTAATAGTCTCACTACTAAGATCCTCACTTTTATGCTTTACATCATAACCAAGGCATTCTATTTATATTCACTACCACAAAACTGGGCAAGGCAGGCGTCTGCCTTTATCAATGCTAATGCAAAAGCGCTGATAAAGGGGTTGGCCTTTATCAGCGCTAAAAAAAACGCTGATAAATTCACCCTTTATCAGCGCTAAAACAAGTGCTAATAAAGGTGTACCCTTTATCAGTGCTGATAAAGGGTGCATTTATCAGCGCTTTAAATATCCCTTTATCAGGGCTTTTCTTAGCATTGATAAAGGTTACATTTATCAGCGCTTATCTTAGCGCTGATAATATTTATTGTATACATTAAATAAAAAACACATGTTATAACTAAATATATATATATATATATAATTAAATAATTATAAGATTAATAATAAATATATTTATTAGATTTATAAGATTTATTAGATTTATTAATTCATTATATTTATTAGATTTATTAATTCATTATATTTGATATATATATTTATTATATTTGTTTATATTTAATGTATTTTTTTATTTATAAATATATAATACATTTTAATATATATGTATAATTAAAATTATTTAATATTTATGTGTTTTCCAATGAATTGGGGTCAATGAATATATACATGCGTATATATATATATATGTGCATGAATAATGTTCATTTATAGATTATAATTACATATCACGTTGATGTGTTATTGATTTATAATTCATTATGTTACCCATATAATATATATGTTATAAAAAATGTACACTTATAATTAAAATTAAATTATATTTAAAAAATATATATTTTTTTTATTATATTTTCAATGATATATATATAAATATACCTTTCAAATAATTTTATAAGTATAAATATAGATATATTTATTTAGAGTTATAATTATTAATAAATATATATATATATATCATAAATATCATTTTAAATAAATATATAATAATATAAAGAAATTATTAAATTTATACATTTATCAGTGCTTTTATTAGTGCTGATAAACTATGTCTTTATCAGCGCTACAAAAGCGCTGATAAAGGGTGTCTTTATCAGCGCTAAAATGAAAAGTGCTGATAAATTCACCCTTTATCAGCACTACAAAAGCATTGATAAAGTACAACCTTTATTAGTTCTAAAAAATCACTGATAAAGGGGGTCTTTATCAGCGCTTTTCATTTTAGCGCTGATAAAGAACCCCTTTATCAGCGCTTTTACTAGTACTGATAAAGGTCCACATGGGATTTACAAAATCCAACGGGTCCTCCTCCTCCTCCCCGCACCCTGTCAAGCTTTCGCGGAAGCCCTACCCTGCGTCGTTGCCTCCTCTCTTCCACTACCTCCTCTTTGTCGCGGTCGTCGCCTCCTTCTCCTCCTCCTCCACCGTGGCTGCCGCGTCCTCCTCCTCTGGCGCCTACTTCTCCTCCTCCTCCTCCACTGCGGCTCCTCCCCCTCCTCCTGCATCGCGGCCTCCTCTCTGCCGCTCCTCCTCCTCCTCCTCCACCACGGCCTCCTCCTCCTCCTCTACTGGCGCCTCCTCCTCCTCCTCCTCATCCTCCTCCTCCTCCTCCGCTGCCTCCTCACCGTTGTGGCTCCTCCTGCTCCTCTCCATTGTAACATCCTCCTCCTCCTCCTCCATCGATGCCTCCTCCTCCTCCTCCTCCTCCTCCTCCTCCACCTACTCCGCTGCCTCCGCTGCCTTCCGCTGCCTCCAAGCTTCCTCTACTACCTCCGCTACCTCCGTGTTGCCTCCACGCTGCCTCTGTTGCCTCTGTTGTCGACTCCTCCTCCTCCTCCACCACCGGGTCCTCCTCTTTAAGGTGAGTAAAATTTAATTTGCATGAATTAATTATGTTTTCATTTATTGTCAATATTGAGATTAATTATGATTTGGCGTGATTCTTATGTGTGATGCTTGTGCGTGTGACACATGTATATGTTGTTGGTTACTTGTTTGATCTTGATTAGCTCTCCCCACTTACGGTGGGTCTCACCATCACATCACATAAAAAACAATTTGAGGAGGGAATCTCTATAGACAACCTCTCACAAAACTACTCCAAACCAATACTAAGTGATCCCCATTTCTATATCTCAAATCATATTATCATACAAAAAAATTATCTAAGGAGGGAATCACAATATCCAACCTCTATCACAAGTCAAAATGCACCATCAATAGGTGGATCCCATGGAAGTCACACACCAATTCCCTTTGACCAATGCCTTCTCACTCAAAGTAGGGTCCTACCAACACCTTATCACTTAAATAAAGGCCATCCATATTGTCTCATGCCACGAAACATATAGATAGTAATCTAAGGAGGGTATCTAGATAGCCAACCTCTCGTACTAGCTAAACCACATCATCAATAGGTGGGCCCCATGGATGATCATACTTCAACTAGGTGAAATTCATATGAAGTCCCAATCTCTTAGTCGGTCTAACCATAAATGATAAAAGTCACCATCCATTTTGCCTTGCATAATAATCTCCTTAAAACCATCTTGGTTATACATGAAAATTATTCCCAACCTATCAACATTCTAATTCCGCCTATAAGAGAATCTACTGGGTTCTACAAACCTAACCCATATCTACTCATTGATACCAACACACACTCATCTCTACATGGTAATGTCACAACCCACATGCTATACTTGATCTAGGCCTCGATAGTATAGTCTATATCATCTTCTAATTCCCACATTAAAACTCATTAAAACTAAATAATGACCATCCTAAGAAACTCACACTAAGAGCCTTGGATACCCTATGTTAAGTCATCCAGACTATTATTATGACCCTCACTTAGGTACCATATCATTTCTCCCCTTGGATATCTCTTAATCTAATTATAAGGAGGAAATCCTCTATGTCACACTTCACCAATCCCTATATGGAATATCCTACTCATCACACACACCATGACTCTTATATATCCTTAAGAGGGTGTTCCTCATCATATGTGATATATAAAACTATATGATCCATATTCTTTAGGCCTAAGACTATAATACCTACTCAAATAGCCTTAAAAACCCTAACTGGGCTATAAAAATCTCATACCAAACTTGATCCTCTCATAAACACAACTAATCCATGGAGACATAATCTCTGGATGTTCACAAAATGACAAACATTCAATAGAACCCTCACTCTATCTCTTGGTGGATCAAAAACACCCTATTTATTTACCTTGGTTGCTCTTGATTTCTATCCCTTTCACTGGAACACATATACTCATGCATGAATGTACAATCATGCATAAATTGGAACATGGTTTTGTATTATAGGTTCCACCTACCTCAAAAAATGGATTAACCCCCTCACCAAGATCAACTCATCCTCAACCAATATTATACATGCCATATCTAATCGTGTACTAATGATTGAGACCCAATCTCAAGGCACAATTCCCAAATAATTAATTATAGAAACTTATAATTAATTATTCACCTTAATATAATTAGGAATAATCTTTCAAAAACTCACTGGGAAACACAACACCACCTAAACCACACAAAACATAGTGTGTTCATCATACGAGGATAACCTCTAGCCAATACAAACAAAATCTACATCATCTGAATTGATTTGAAGATGATATAGTGAAATCATCACACAAATCCTAGTTAAAATCATCCCAAATCATAGGGAAATAAAGGATAATAGTAATGGAGGAATTATGAGGGAAGAAATCACTAACGCACTATAAAAAAACTCCCAAGAACCACCCCTCATCAGGGGGGATCGAAGAGAGGAAGAGAATGGATGAATCCCAAGAACCACCCAAGATTTGCTATTAATGAGCACGCCCCCACCATTTTTGAAGTATCTAGTTTTTTATCTAAATTATACTTGTATTCCTTCTCCCCTAACCTATATACCCATACTATTGATTTCAAATAGGATGAATATAAATAAAGAATGGATGGATGCCAATCAGTTGAAAAAAGAGTATGAAGAAGGCGTGAAAGAGTTTATCAAGTTTGAAAAAGATCATGAATGTGGCCCTTCTCAAATCCTTCATCCATGTTTATGTTGTTGTTATTCAAAACAAATTATTCCAGAGGAGTTAGAAGAACACTTGATCTGTCACGAAATAGATCATAGTTATACATATTGGAATAAACACGGGGAAACAACGAATGTAGGTAGTGACTGGGATAACACTGCGTTTTATGGATCATTTGATATGATTAAAAATATAAACAATGAAGATGACCGTATGGAGGATGTGATTACAGATGTGAATGATAATGAAGATCGTATTGAGGAAATGACAAGGACCATCAAAGATGAACTTCATGATTGCTCAAAATTGTTTGAGAAGTTCAAAAGTTGTGCAAAGACGCCATTGTATGTTGGTTGCACTAAATATACAGCATTGTCAGCCGTACTGAATCTGTATAATTTGGAAGAAAACAATAGGTGGAGTGACGCCAGTTTTACGAAACTACTTGCTCTCTTGAATGACATGCTCCTAGAAGATAATTAGCTCCCGATCCGAACATACGATACCAAACGAATGCTACACTTGATGGGTATGATATCTGAAAGAATATACACCTACCTGAATGATTGTATACTATTTCGTAAGGACCACAAATCACTTAAATAATGCCCAAAGTGTGGTTCTTCTTGATAAAAGAAAGATGAATCCAGTCCTACTAAAGTTGTATGGCAATTTCCAATCATTCCAAGGTTTAGGTGCCTATATGGAAGTGAGGAGACTGCAGGACAATTGACATGGCATGCAGATACAAGAATTAAAGATGGGATACTATGTCACCTGGAAGACTCTCCTTAGTGGAAGAGAATTCATCATGAGTATCCTGAATTTGGAAACGAGTCGAGAAACCTTCATCTTGCGTTATCTATAGATGGAGTGAATCCTTTTGGTTTTCAAAGCAACAGTCACAGTACATGGCCGGTTATGTTGGTAAATTATAACTTACCACCGTGGTTATGCATGAAATGAAAATACATCATGTTATCTATGCTTATATCAGGACCAGAACAACCGGGTAATGATATTGATGTTTATTTAGCTCCATTGATCGAAGATTTGAAATTATTGTGGGATTCAGGTGTTACATTGTATGATTCTTACAGAAAGGAAGATTTCACTTTGAGAGCCATGTTGTACGGGACAATAAATGACTTCCTTTCTTATAGAAATTTGTTAGGATATAGCATTAAATGAACTCAAGGGTGTCCCGTTTGCGAACAAGGTACACAATCAATTAGGTTGAAACATTCATCAAAAACTGTGTTTCTAGGACATCACATATTTCTACCCCGACGACATAATTATCGTTCTTGGACGACATCATTCGATGGAAGTTCAAGAGAATGTACAACACCATCTCCACTAATAGGCGATCAATTGTTTGAGAAAGTTAAAAATGTGGACACTACTTTTGGTAAACCGGCTTCGAAAAACCTTATGAAAATCGGTTGTAAAAAGAGATCAGTTTTTTTTTAATTACAATACTAGAATTGTCTATATGTCAGACATTTTCTTGATGTTATACATGTAGAAAAAAATGTATTTGATAGTTTCATCAGCACATTTCTAAATATATCTGGAAAAACAAAAGATGGAATTAAGGTTAGGTTGGACATGGTTGAGATGGGAATACGAGAAGAGTTGGCACCGATGAAGGGTGAAAAATGAACATTTCTTCCTCCTACTTCTTACACTCTTTCCAGGAAGGAGAGATATCAGTTTTTCAACTTATTTAATGACATAAAGGTTCCAAAGGGGTATTCGTCAAATATCATGAACCTCGTGTCAATGAGCGACTTGAAGTTAAAAGGTCTGAAATCACATGACTTCCATGTTTTGATGCAAGATCTCATTCATATTGTTTTACATTGCATTTTTCTCAAGAATGTCCATCATACATTAACAAAACTGTGTTTCTTCTTCAAAGAAATATGCAGAAAAGTTATAGACCCGGCGAAATTTCCAACTATGGAAAGAGAAATTGTCATCATATTATGTGAATTAGAAATATTCTTCCTGCCTTCATTTTTTGATATGATGGTTCATTTGATGGTCCACTTAGTGAGAGAGATTAAACTATTTGGTCCTATAAATTACATATAGATGTACCCCATTGAATGATATATGAAGATTTTGAAAGGGTATGTCAAAAATCAAAGTCAGCCATAAGGTTGTATTGCAAAGCGATATATTGTTGAGGAAGCCGTTGAATTCTGTACCGAATACCTGTCTGGTGTGGAAAGAATTGGCCTATCGAAATCTCATCACACTGGGCGGCTTGAGGGTGAAGGAATTTCTGGAAGACAGGTTGTCACAATCAATATTACAGATCGGGAGCAGGCCCACCTTTATGTTTTGCATAACAGTTTCGACGTTGACCCATATGTTGAAATCCACAAAGAAATTCTTAGGCATTTGAATCCATCTAGGGCTAAAAAATGGATATCAGATAAACATAATCGACAGTTTATAGGATGGTTTCGGGACCATATTTTTAAGAAGTCAGATGAAAATCCAGATTTCATTTCAGAACGACTTCGATGGCTAGCCGGAGGACCAAGTGTGTATGTATTATCTTACAATGTTTATGTAGTTAATGGTCATACATTTTATACTAATGAACATGATGGAGACAGTACCATGCAGAATGGTGGGGTTACACTTGTGGCTGAAGCGATGCATGTTTCTGGTGCTAAGGACAGAAATCCAATTTATGCTAATATGTCATACTTTAGCATCATTAAACAAATATGGGAGTTGGATTATACGGAATTCCAAGTTCCAATTTTTCAATGAAAGTGGGTTGATAACAATAGTGCTGTTAAAATAGATGAATTGGGATTCGTGAAAGTTGATTTTAGTAAGGAAGGGGAGAAAGAAAAATCGTTTATAATGGAATCACGGGCAGTGCAAGTATTTTATGTTCCAGATCCTGCAAACCGAAACCGGTCAATTGTTCTGTTATTGACCAAAACAGCTGAAGGGTCAGATGAAAATTCAATGGAGGATGACCCTTTCATTGGGACTTCGCAATAATTTCATAGTGTTCCCAATGTAGACGACGTTTTTTATGTCAGAGGAGACCACTATGACGGGATATGGATAGTCGATAGAGGGGTCAAATCCCTTCAGCCTTTAAAAAAAAGAGAGTTCAATAATCAGGTTACTTTTTTATTGTAATATAGATTGTGTTACATTATGTTATTATCTATTCTTTGTTGCTTTTATGTGATCTAAATTAAATGTTAAACCACTTCTATAGATAATGACTTCTGCACCTGCTGATGCACCCAATCCCGAGACACAATAGGTCTCTCAACCTGTTGCAGCTGGTCCCACTATTGAGGTACAACAGGTCTCTCAACCTGTTGTAGCTATTCCCACTACTGAGGTACAACAGGTTTCTCAAACTGTTTTTGTTGGTCTCAATGCCGATGCTAGCACTTCGGAGGAACATAATGATGATGTAGAAACCGAGTAAATGGTAGGCAATGAAACCCTGGTGGCACAAAAAAACAGGCACGCCATAGTTTGATAGTTTTAGCCAAAATCCTTAAGGCAAAAGCAAAAGGCATCAAATATGAGGTGGGATGGAATAAGTGAGGCCATCATGTAAACCCCAACAAAGCCATGTTTAGTAGCTACATTGGAATCATCACTCGGCAACGCATGCCGATTGATGAGAGTCGTGGAACCATGTTGTCAGCGGGTTGAAAACATTAATGTAAGAAGAGATTACGGTAACATTAAGATATCATTTATTTAATTTATTAAAATAAAATAAAATAAAATATTGAAATATTGACTAACTCTTCTTCACCTCTTACAGAGTGCATTTATAGTAGATGTCTCATACAAATAATATGTATTAAGACTGACAGGAAGGGTTCATAGAGGCTTTCACACCATTTTAACGAAACATCATCTGAAAGATGCTGAACGGAAAATCAAGCCGCAACCACCTCCTCTTTATACGCACTTGATATCCCAAGGAGCGTGGGATGCATTTTGCAACCGTCGTGCAGAGCAAACTTTTCAGGTACATTGTGTTTGGTTACACGTTGTTTAACGTTGCTTGTATTCATCACTTTGATTGGTAGTTTTATATTTATGAAACAGCAACTGAGTTCTGAAAATAAAGAACGAGCAGCAAAACCAGCGTACCCCTACCGTAAAGCAAGGTTGGGGTACGCTTCAATTGAAAAACAATTGGTACGTATTTTAAAAGTATTTTAATACTTTTATGTGACATAAAACAACACTGTAACCATGTTTCTCTGTTTATATGCAGATTGATGAATCAAAATCCCAAGACACTTCCATCCCACACCATGTGCTATGGAAGGAGGCTTGTGTTAATAAAGAGGGGAAACTGGTAGATTAAAACACACAAAAAAGTGTGGGAAACATGTGTAAGTATGACATAATATAAATTTGTTTTGCTTTAAATCACTATTATATAACGATGATTACTTATTTTCTCATATTTTCTATTTGGAATAGTTACAGGAATCAACAACACCTGCACCAGATGCGGACATACTTTTAGCGGCCTTGAAACAGCCAGAAAAGTATGGTCGCATCAGAGGTGTGGGTTTTGGGGTGACACCCCGGAAGTATTTTCAAAAGAAAAAAAAACAAGAGTATGAACAAACTAAAGAAATGAAAATGATGAGAGATAGAGTAACTACCCTTGAAGAAAGAATCGAAAGTCAGGGAGAGTTGATATCAACTTTTATGGGGGGGGAGGTGAAGAGAACAAACAACTCAAGAACAACCCGCGCGAGAAGATCCCACTCCACCCCCCACCAGCTTTGAGGCGAGTCATTCCCCTCAAAGACCTGACTTAACCGAGGTAATAAATGTTCTAATATTTGTTTCTGTTAAATGTGAATCACATAGACACTGATACCTTTCTTGTAATGATATTCTACAGGGTGAAAATGACTATGATTTATATTTGTCAACTCCCACTCATCGCCTTGTAGTGAGGGCTACGGTGTTCAATATGCAGAATGACACGCTACACTCCAGACTACTTCCAACCGATCATGTCAAAGTGTCAATTAAAGTAGCTCATGATCCGAGCACCGAGCTACCCATTCCAAATGACGATGACGACATTCATATGGTAGAAAAAGCTATTGGAACATTCGTTGCATGGCCGTCAAATCTTGTAAAAAACATGTCGACTAGGAGGTATTCATTTCCAATTCATTTTTCAAGTAGAACCTTTAACATTAAATTAAAAAAGGGTTGAACCGATGAATGTTATTACAGAAGGACAAAATGGAGGAGCTAAAATGAAAGAACGGGTCGAAAGGATCAACCAACTGATCAAAACGATCAACTGAGAGCACCTTCACCCCGCCCGTTCTATATCCACATTTAATATCATTGCATGCTCATGCGGATATGAAAATGGAAGGTGGAAAGAGTCACACAATTGTTTGTGAAAAAGATATGTATGGAGAGGAAACATTATATTTCGTTAGTGTTGAAGCTATAGCTGAAATCATCACATACGATTGGCTAGGCGCCTCAGTTATAAATGTATACATGAGGTATGTTTTCATGATTTTATTTTATAGAAGCTAATATACTATGATAATTATGGCTAAATACATTTCATATTTTTCACAGGTGTATATATGAAAAACAATTGAAGGGATTTTCCCATGAATACAAATTTGGACTTGTTAGTCCTCACACCATTTCTACAGAATGAGAAGAAATAGATTTCGTTTTTCAGGCTGAATTAATGTCAAGCCTGCTCCGAACGTTTCAATGCAGAATTATGACTGACAGACTCTTTAATACCAACGTTGCAGGGGTAAAACTATACATTTTAATCATATCAATTATATTTTAATTTCTATCAGTACTTATTCCTTTTTTTGTTTTTAGGCAACATTGGATGCTCATTGCAGACAATTTGGATACTCCAAAGATTTATTTTCTAGATTCACTCCATGGATATCCAACAAACAGACCACACATGATGGTGATTGTCAATTCATAATACACTAGATCCAACATTTTAGAACTAAATATCTAGTTATATAATTTATATTATCTTTTAATGAGGATTCTATTATGATAGGGCGGTGTATGAATATCGTCTAAAGGATGGAATGAATCCAGGGCCTAAGGACAACAAGGCGCACACGATCTACAAATGGAAAAGTATCAGGGTATATATAATTATATTTCACTATCCAAATACATATCAAAACAGATTAATTATTTTTCTCGATGTTTCTGTAGTGTCCAGAACAAACAAACGACAAGGACTGCGGTTATTATGTTTGTAAATTTATGAAAGAGATCATATTTCATGAACAAACTAGCATCCCTGAAGAGGTATTTTTGAAAATAATTACTACTTCATTTAAAATAATTATTAATCATTTATGTATTTATATTTTTTCAGTACTACTATGACTGTCGCAAAAACTCTTATTCAGAAGATGATATAGATGTGTTTAGAAACGAATGGGCAGCGTACCTGATGGAAGAATGTAAACAAATAGGACAATAAAGGTGAATTCCTACTACTTATGTTATCTTTATATGATCATTGATATCTCCCTTGTTTACACTTATTGATCATCTATGATCACCCTTTCTTATGTTTCATATCCTTAGATTATGAAGAATGGTTTTAGAAATGATTTGAGTTTCTAGTAAAGAATAACTTAATGAGAGACTCTTATGAACTACTGACATACGAAAAACCAAGAAAACGCATTCAGATTGTTTTGATACTTTAGGAAAATGATCCATGAGTCATTTTTTGATGTGTACAAATTGACCACATCTCAATCCGACGCACGGTGTGACTGGTATGGCTAAAAGTGTCTGATATCAGTTTGAAATTTACATTAACTTTAGAAAACAACACAAGTAACATACGGAAAACTGAGAAAACACGTTCGAATTGTTTTGATATTTTAGGACAACAATACATGAGTCATTTTTGATGTGTATGAATTGAACGCACCTCAATCCTACGCACGATGTGACCGGTATGGCTAAAAGTGTCTGATATCAGTTTGAAATTGAAATAAACTTTAGAAAACAACACTACTGACATACAGAATACTAAGAAAACGCATTTGTATTGTTTTTATACTTTATTAAAACAATCCATGAGTCATTTTTGACGTGTACGAATTAACCGTACCTCAATCTGACGCACGGTGTGACCGGTATGGCTAACAGTGTCTTATATCAGTTTCAAATTGACATAAACTTTAGAAAACAACACAAGTAATGTACGGAAAACCGATCAGACGCGTTCGGATTGTTTTGATACTTTAAGAAAATGATCCATGAGTCATTTTTGACGTGTAAAAATTGAACTCACCTAAATCCTACGCACGATGTGATCGGTATGGATAAAAGTGTCTGATATCAGTTTCAAATTGACATTAATTTTAGAAAACATCACTATTGACATACAGAATACCAAGAAAAAGCGTTAATATTGTTTTTATATTTTATGAAAACGATCCATGAGTCATTTGTGACGTTTACTAATCAACCGCACCTCAATCCGACGCACAGTGTGACCGGTGTGGCTAAAAGTGTCTGATATTAGTTTGAAATTGAAATAAACTTTAGAAAACAACACTACTGACATATGGAATACCGAGAAAACGCATTCAGATTATTTTGATACTTTAGTAAAACAATACATGAGTCATTTTTGACATTTACGAATCAACCTCACCTCAATCCGATGCATGGTGTGATCGGTATGGCTAACAGTGTCTGATATCATTTTCAAATTGACAAAAACTTTAGAAAACAACACAAGTAACATACAACAAACTGAGAAAAAGCATTTGTATTGTTTTGATACTTTAGGAAAACGATCCATGAGTCATTTTTGATGTGTAAAAATCAACCTCACCTCAATCTGACGCACGGTGTGACCGGTATGACTAAAAGTGTCTGATATCAGTTTCAAATTGACATTAACTTTAGAAAACAACACTACTGACATATGGAATACCGAGAAAACGCGTTCGGATTGTTTTGATAATTTAGGAAAACTATCCATGAGTCATTTTTGACATGTACGAATCAAGTTCAACTCAATCCGACGCATGGTGTAACCGTTATGGCTAACAGTGTCTGATATCAGTTTCAAATTGACATAAACTTTAGAAAACAACACTACTGACATATGGAAAACTAAGAAAACGCATTCGGATTGTTTTTATACTTTATTAAAATGATCCATGAGTCATTTTTGACATGTACAAATTGACCACAGCTCAATCCGACGCACGGTGTGACCGGTATGGCTAAAAGTGTCTGATATCAGTTTTAAATTGACATTAACTTTAGAAAACAACACTACTGACATATAGAATACTAAGAAAACGTGTTTGGATTATTTTGATATTTTAGTAAAACGATCCATAATTTGTTTGTAACATGTACGAATTGACCGCACCTCAATCTGACGCATGGTGTGACCGGTATGGCTAAAAGTGTCTGATATCAGTTTCAAATTGACATAAACTTTATAAAACAACATAAGTAACATACGACAAACCGAGAAAACACATTCAGATTGTTTTTATACTTTAGGAAAAAAATCCATGAGTCATTTTTTACGTTTAAGAATCGACCGCATCTCAATCCGACGCATGGTATGACCGGTATGGCTAAAAGTGTCTAATATCAGTTTTAAATTGACATTAACTTTAGAAAACAACACTATTGACATACGGAAAACCGAGAAAACGCATTCATATTATTTTGATACTTTAGTAAAACAATCCATGAGTCATTTGTGACGTGTACAAATCAACCTCATCTCAATCCGACACATGGTGTGACCGGTATGACTAAAAGTGTCTGATATCAGTTTCAAATTGACATAAACTTTATAAAATAACACAAGTAACATACGGCAAACCAAGTAAACGTGTTCCGATTGTTTTTATACTTTAGGAAAATGATCCATGAGTCATTTTTGATGTTTAAGAATCAACCTCACCTCAATCCGACGCACGGTGTGACCGGTAAATCTTTTCATTAGATAAAGAATCAGTCTTTATTAAATGAGATAAATCATCTAAAAACAAATTGATTTTACATTATTCCCTTTCATTGTTATCAGAATGAAAACATTTGAGTTTATAATTTTCATATTTTAGTTTCAAATTTCCATATTAATGTATTCTTTCATATTAATGTTTTAATTTATTTCATTATTGTATTACTAACATAATATTTGTTTTCTTATATAGGTGAATTTTTTCCTTGAGTTCGGATGCTTTGTTCGGCAACAAGTACCGTGGACGACAATTTTTTAGCGCGGATCATGGATATCAAAGGATGAAACATTAATGTTTATAATTATTGTTGGATAATTTTAATTGTAACCATGTAAAAAATTGTTTGAAATGTATATAGTAGTGTGTTTTTCTGTATTCATGATGTTAAGTAAATGTATATAACATTTTTTGTCAAAATATTGTGTGCGGGTGCTATTTTGTGCAGGTGTGTAGGTGTTGGTTTGTGCAGGTATGCTGGTTTGTGCAGGAGTACAGGTGTGCAGGTGTTGGATGTGCAGGTGCAGGGGAAGGTGCCTTTATCAGTGCTTTTTTGAGCGTTGATAAAGGATACATTTAATAGTGCTAAAAGAGAGCTGATAAAGGGCCCTGTTATCAGTGCTCAAGGTAGCGCTGATAAAGGCACCCCTTTATTAGTGCTAGAAAATCATTGTTAATGCCGGTTTTTAGCGCTGATAAAAGACCAAGTTGTATTAGTGATTTCTCACTCACATCCCCTTACAATTATAATATATAACAATATTCAATCCATTATTCTAAATTTTTTCAGCAACCTCTATAAAGCGGAATGTATTGACAATCCTACGTGTCTGACTAGCTGCATTCAAAAAATTGTCATGAAGGATATGAATCATAAGTTAGAGAGAGATATCTTTGAGAATGAAGTGCTTGGGAATCTTCACACTACAACAAAACTGATGTTTAGCAGTGGTTGTTTAGTGGCGGTTTATAATAAACCACTGCAAAACATCGTTTTTTTTAACAGCCCGACCCTTCCCCCCACCCCAACTTTCCTCACCCTAGTTCCCTCGGCCCCCCACTTCCCCCACGACCCCGACCCCTCGCGACCCCGGCGACCCTGCGACCCCGACCCCGACCCCTCGTGACCCCGGCGACCCTGCGACCCCGACCCCGGCGACCCCGGCGACCCCGACGACCCCGACGACCCCGCGACCCCCGGCCCCCCGCGACCACCGGTGACCCCAACCCTCTCTCTCTATTAGTGGTCCGTGAAGCTTCCAAGGTAATATTCTTTGGATTTTTTGTCATTTTCCTCCTCTTTTATCTTTACCCTCATGATTTCATGATTTCATTGGTCAGATTTATTATTATAAGGATTCATGTGAATCACATTTTGGCGCAGTTAATTATTTTGTGATCATTTCATCATCATTGGGGAGAATTTATACTACATGTAGTTGTAAAAGGAGGATCGAGATTTTTTTCATTTAGGGAGGTATTATGCAACGACCAAATGAATGTAATGAATTATATTAACAAAAATTTATTGGTAAGTGGTAGGAAACACATGTTTTTCCACATTTAATGTTTTTTCGAGGAGACATTTTTTATTCCTTTTCTAAAAATTATGGGTTTTGGGAGTCTAGTTTTTGTTATAGTTGATATGGTTTCAGAACCCCTATTGTGTGATTGTTATATATAACCATTTATTAAATGGATAATCACTTATATATGGATAATGAATCAATTTTCCATAGGATATTATATTTTATTATAATTCCCTTGAAAGTAATAAAGTGAATGTTATGCATGACCTTTTTGGTTAAATTAAAAAGAAATATGTGAAAAGTGTTTTTTATGTGTTTGTGTGAGGAGATTTGGTTGTGATTTGCAGCTATTGTGAAGTGAATGTGGTTGTGGTGTGTGGTGGTGGAAATCCTGGGCTTGCTATCATGAAAATGTGCATTATTTTGGTGATGTTTTTTGATTGTTGTTCAACATGGATGAAATTAAATATTGATGATCAAATTGGAATATAAAATTGGTTGAATTTTCCAATGTGTTGGAATGATTAATACATACATAAATTTAAATTGGATGTCTATCTTAATTTTTTATTTTTAAATATGAAATAAATGGGAAAGATAAATGAATTTTGTTGGTTACTATAAAATTAGAAAATTGGATTAATATGAAAAGAAATGTTGAAAGTGATGTGGTTTTGGTGTCTTCCTTGGGTTGTGTAATGCATATTGAGGAGGAAGTGAAGATGGAGGAGGTTTTAAGGCCATTTGGTGATTTTGTGAGTAGTGAAAGAATCCATGTTATAAACCCATTGGTTGGTATTGTGTGTGTGACTACTATATATTTTATTTTCATTGTTCTTTCTATATTCACCCCACCCATACTGAGCAGTATTTTCCAACAGTAAAATGATTTTGGGGGTATTTCTCTAATCATCCTAGATGTTGAGGATAGATGGTTAGCGACCCCCTATTCCCCAGTCTCTCTTCCAAGTAAGGTTCTTTTTCATGGGATGTGATGTATAGAATCTGAAAGTGTAGTAGGTATAATGTTTGATGTGATGATGTAGTGGTTCAGGGTGGGGATCATGTATAGTATCAGTAGGGAGTGTTGTTTACTTCCTTTATTCTAATTATACCCTACTATTATAGTCATGAAAATAGTTGATATGGGATATGATGGACTATGTTTCATCCAGGGGGGATGTGATAGCCAGTTTCATGCAAGGTGATTGTAATGATGGAGTTTTTCAAGTGCCTTAGGGTATGATTATACAAATGAGGTGGGAGAACCAGGACATATAATGTTGGGGTGTGAGACTAGAAACTCATTGAGAATTTTTTTGGGGGTACCCCTTTTCTGTATTCTTATTATTATGCTATTTTACTTTGGTGTATTATCTAGTGAGTATTCATGCATCGTGATAGGCACATAGGAATGTATATATTGACATTCATTCTTCATGGTAGGGACATATTTATTTAATGTTCTATGTTCTTTCCTTTATGATGTGTTTTGATAAACCTACTGTATCTGATAAATGATTTATTCTCCCAAGCCTTTAATATTGGGAAATGGCTTTGTTTTTTGTGAATAAATATTATGGAACCCTTCACCTTTGTAATGATTACCGAAATATGAATCGAGTCATAGTAAAGAACAAGTTTCAAAAATGTATTCATGGTTTGCGCCTAGACACCCATCCCACAAAGCCAAAGCATTTACATCACAATTTATCCCCCTATTATCCTGTTTCAACTCCTCTCCAATTTGTATTTTCTAAATGAGTTTCACGCTTATTGGAGGTGGTATTTCATAATTACTTATAAAAAATGGTGGTTTAAAATGAAAAGTAAATTTGGTTTCATTAGTGTGTTCCTTGTTTAATTTATACTTTTTTTGTATTTTATTCTTACTTTCATATAGAATAATTAGGCTTTATTTTGAGTATTTAATTGATATAGTTCATTTAGATGTTATTGTTGTCCACTATAATTTTCAAAAAGATTATTTAGTTCTTATTCCGACCTAGAATATTTGTTGATTTGTTGATGTTAAATCATTTTCAATCTCGGACACCATCATAGGATTTCTGAATCACTATCTTCCTTTATTAAGTGTTTTTCAAGGGTCAGTGGAAGCAGTTAGGTAGTTGGAACAAATTGAGGTGATCCTCAATTATCTTAGGGAACCTGATACTTTGTGTGTGAGAATTTTTTATAACTGGATTTATAGTTTCAGTAGAGTCTTGTGGGAGTCAGTGGTACCTTCTTAACTTCATGAATGTATGAATTATAATCTCATCAAGATTGATTTTTTTAATGGTTATTTCCTAAGGGAATGAATGTAGAGAAATAGACTGAGCTCATGAGACTTTTTATTGGTGACAGATTAGTGTGGGAGTATGTCAATAACCTTTCAAGGTTTGTTATATATTCTCCAAAGATAGGGGTCATCAATTATGAGAAAGATAATTTCTTTGGTGATGGTCTTCACCCAGACCTTGGTACATCTCTACTTTCTTTGGGCATAACATCCATTTTGGAGGTTGTCACTAGGGACATGTGAATGGAAGCTAAATATTCTTGTAAATCGATGGTTGTTCATTCCTTAGTTTTATCAGGTATGCAACAAATTAATAGTGGGAATGAAGAGAATCCAATGTGCAAGGAGTAGAGGCAGGATGAACCGTAACATGATGAAAAGGCCCATTCTTATAGAAAGAGTTCATCCATTTTGTGCTTCTAGTTTAGGGACTTTGATGGATTTTGAGACCCATTTCTTGATATATCCTTGAATTTTTCTCTATTATGGAAATTTTGTTCATCGTTATTTGTTTTTTATGATGGGGTTATATAAGATGTCTCATGTTTGATTCCTTATTTTTTATGTAGGCACATTGTGATATACATGGATAAAAGCTGGATCACATTACCGAGGAACACACCTCAGTGTGTTAAGGGTTTGAATGAGTTTTTAGATTTTACAATTTATAATTGATTCGTTGAAGGGAGAATAAAATTTCCATTTCCTAAATGTAAATTTAGAACATGGTTGAAGAGAGATGAGGTTTATGAACATTTAATACTGAAGCAATTCCCTGCTCAATATTTGTGTTGGATTTGGAATGGAGAATCGAACGTTACAGAAAGATTGAGCACTGATGTTAATCCTCATAATGAGGTTCCAATTTCATCGAAAATGGAAAATGAAATGCAAAACCTAATAAATGATGCATTCGGCACTGTAAGACACCACTATCAGCATCAAAATATATCAAAACAACCAGAAGAGGGTGCTACAAATTGCAACGTGACAAGTGATGTTTTTGAGACTGTAACACAGGCAGATCAAGATTGTCACATATCATTGGATCTTCCTCTTGATTCTGTGGAGCCAAATGTAAGAGAAAACTTCACTGAGGAAAATGTGTTTTATGATTTAGTTGATGATGGAAATCAAGAGTTGTATAGTGGGTGTTTGAAATATTCAAAGCTTTCATTTCTGTTGAAGTTGTACCATATCAAATGTCTATGTGGAATTGCAAATAAGAAAATGTCCATGATATTGGAATTGATTCGTGATGCATTTCCTGAAGCAAAAATCTCAGAATATTTTTATGATATGAAAAAAGTTGTTAACAAGCTTGGTCTGAATTATACAAAGATACATGCATGTCCCAATGATTGTATGCTTTATTGGGGAGAGGATTCAAGCAGACAGAATTGCAAGAAATGTTCTTCTTCTAGATGGAAGGCAAAGGGTGATATTGGAAGTATGAATGAACATAATTTCATGGAGAAGAAGAAAAGGATCACACCTGCAAAGGTTTTGTGTTACTTTACTTTGAATCCTCAATTGCAAAGATTATTCATGTCATCGAAAACCGCCGAACACATGAAGTGGAATTCTGTAGATAATAACAATGATGGGTTAATGAGACATCCACGAGATTCCCAATCATGGAAGACATTTGATTCATTACATCTCGATTTCTCAGCTGATCCTAGGAATGTTCGATTGGGATTGGCTACTGATGGATTCAACCCATTTGGGACTTTGAGTACCAATTATAGCATTTGGACAGTTGTTTTGATCCCTTATAATCTGCCTTCGTGGATGTGTATGCAACAAACATCTTTTATCCTTTCGATGATTATTCCTGGAAAAAAATGCCTAGAAATGATATTGATGTATACTTGAAACCTTTTATTGACGAATTGCAGGAGTTATGGAGCAACGATGTTGAGACATTTGATGTTTCTTCTAAAACAATGTTCAAAATGCATACTGCTTTAATGTGGACCATTAGTGACTTCCCTGGGCTTGGGAATTTATCTGGTTGGAACACTTACATGGTTTTGGCTTGTCCCATTTGTAACTTTGATTTTGAGCCCAAACGGATACCTCACAGTAGAAAATGGTGCTTCTTGTGTCATCGAAGATTTCTCGATGCATCTCATAGATTTTGGCTGAACAGATCAAAATTTAATGGTTCCATTGATCGTAGACCACCTCCAAAGTTGTTAAATGGTTTTGAAATATTGACATAGCTTGAAAATGTTGAAACAGAATTTAGGAAGGTTTATTATTTGAATGATAGCAGAAAATGGGTCCGAAGTTCATTGTCAAGCAAAACCGGAATGCAACAATGGAAGAAAAAAAGTATATTCTTCAAACTTCCGTATTGGGAATTTAATTTGTTGCAGCATAATCTTGATGTGATGCATATTGAGAAGAATGTCTGTGACAATTTGATTTTCACATTGCTTAATGAGCATGGAAAGTCGAAGGATCATCTCAATGCTCACAAAGACTTACAAGCAATGAACATAAAATGCGATCTCTGGCCATATGAGAATGAAAAGTATCCTCTGGAAATTTTTGAAATGAAAAATAGGGATAAATATACATTCCTTCGAATGTTAAAGAATGTTAAGGTATATTATGGGTATTCAAGTAACATCTCGAGGTGTGTTGACTTGAAGAATCGTAAGTTACATGGATTGAAAAGCCATGATTCACATATTTTGTTACAACAGTTACTACCATTGGCATTGCGTACATTATTACCTGAAAAAATTACTGTTGTTGTACTCCAGTTCTGCACATTTTTTAGAAAACTATGTGAGAAATATCTACATCCATTTTAGCTTGACAACCTCTAGGAGAGATTTGTATTGACCCTTTGCGCAATGGAGATGATCTTTCCTCCGTCCTTTTTTACTGTAATGATGCATTTAACTATGCATTTGGTTGAGGAAGCTAAATTAGGAGGCCCCGTTCATTATCGATGGATGTATCCAATTGAGAGGTACTTTATTTATATGTTTTCCAGTTAAGTAAACAATTTTTGGTACTTAATTAAATGCATAATTATTTTTATTTTATTTCACAGATATCTTGGGCATTTGAAATCATACGTGAGAAATAAAGCTAAACCAGAAGGCTCAATTGCTGAAGGCTATGTGGCTGAGGAGTGTCTTACCTTTTGTTCTCGATACTTGGATGATATTGAGACAATATTTAATCGAGTTGTACATGTTGACGACACATAAACTCAATCTCAAATACATCATAAATCCAAAATATTTCCTGCTATTGGCCGATCAGTTGGGAGGACCTCAAATGTGACACTGACTGAATTGGAATTATTACAGGCACATAGATATGTGCTGCTAAATAGTGAAATTGCAGATCCATTTATTGAAGAGTTGAGGATACAAACAAAGAGATGAATGAGAGGCTGAACACGAAATGAGAAAGATATAACAAAAGCTGTTAATAAAGAGCTTGTAGAATGGTTTGCACGATGTGTAAGTTCATAAATATTGCAATAAATACGAATATTAGTTTGACACATACATTTTGTAAATCTAATAAATTATATTTCTTTTTTCAGATCATGAATACTGATACTCGAGAGGAGGTGTCAGAAGATTTGAAGTTTCTTACCAGAGGTCCTCTAAAAGAAGTTAGAAAGTTCGATGCTTATAATGTGAATGGCTTTATATTTCGTACAATCGATCGAGAAGTGGGTTTGAGAACACATAATAGTGGTATATTTACATTTGCTGAAGTGGAATACTATGGAAAGTTGCATGATATTATTGAATTAAATTACCACGGACATTTTTCGGTTGTTTTATTCAAATTCAAATGGGTCGATATTATCAGAGGTGTTAAAAGGATTCCTTGCAATTTACTTCTGTGAACTTCTCTCGCTTGATGGATGTTGGTGATCATGAACTGCATGATCCATATATCTTAGTATCGTAAGAAAAAAATGCTATATTATGTGAATTATGTTGCCAATGAAGGGTGGAGTGTAGTTTCTCATGTAATACAAAGAGATTTGTATGATATGGGTGATGAAGTGGAAAATTTGACCTCTGAAATTGAATTTAATCAGCAACAGGAAGCAGAATTATTTGTCCATCATGATATTAAAAATATTAGTCTAGCAAGGATGAATGAAGTGGATGAAGCAATGGAGCAGGAAACTAACATTATTGAAGGGAAAAATGATTATATGTACAATTATTTATTTACTCATCAACCACTTGTTTCATTTCTGCAGTCATTCATTATCATTGTTATATATATTTTTTCTGTTAGTACTCCATCTATTATCATTTTTAATTTTTTTTTCTGCATAATTTTTTTGAAATATATATTCTGAACTTAATTTTATTTGATTAAATTACAGGAATTCCAAGGAAGAAGTGGTACTTCGCCCCTTCCAGTTCTGCAACAGATGATTATCCATCTGGATCCCTCCTCACGACATCTGAGGCACCAGCTGCCGACACCCCTACACCATCTCCCCCTGCACCATCTCTCACACCATATTTGGATGTCCCAGTAGAGGCTGAGTTGTCGACTCCCCCTTCAGATGAGCAGATATGCCCCCGGTGGGAGTGCATCGATTGGTGGTATGCAGGTAAATCACAGAAAATCAAAATCATTTAGTTTGATAACTTTCATTGGTTTTAAGTTTTAATATAAATATGTAATCGTATTTAATTTTCAATATAATGTTCTTACAGGTGACAGCACAAAGTGGAAATGAAGGCGGAGAGGGTGATGATGCATCATCAGACCCTGAGTAGTTGTATTATTGATGTGTTGAACAAAAATGGAAACAGTTGGTTTGTATATGTAACATTTGTGGCACATAGTTTCCACCACACATTTTCATGTCCTAAAATTTCCTTGATTTCTCATGTTTCTTTGTATGCATTTTATTGATTTCTGATGTTTCTTTTTATGTCTTAATTTCTCGAGTGTGGTATACATCATTCCATTTAGGTCTGTATTTGAATTGGTAGTTGAGATTTTGTATGACTAGGAGTTAAACCCATTGTTGATGTGTTGAACAAATTAGGTCATTTCATAGTGATCAAGGGGATAGTGTTGTGGACACTTTGGTGAGGCCCATTGTTGAAAATATCTGATTTAAGCTTCAAAACTATCTAAACATGCTCTAGCTCTTCTAAAATGTCATGAGAATGTTCTAAATCAAGGGTGGTTCACTAAGATATAGGTGTGACTGAGGGGTGATAAATTAGCATAAGTCCATGAATATAGGCAATAAAACTTTATAAATTAAAATATAATCTTGAAGATGGATGTCAACTTGACACACAATTGGTATGTTTTATAAAAACATGAATTTTAAGAAAAGAAATTCTACCAAATACTTCAATATTAGGATGGTTAACTCATATATTTATGTCTCTAGATTCAATAAAAAATATATGAAAATGGATAACTTGAAAAAAGAACTAAAAATAGGGAATATAAGATTGCACAATGATAACACTTAGAGAAATGAAGAAAACAAAGTAGGTAAAAGGAGCAGAATCCAAACCCCTATCCTTCCTCTTCTTTAAATGGATGAATAAATTGAGGAGTATTGAGTTTTTTATTGGAATTTTTTGATGATACATACCTCCACTTACTAGAAACACAAAATAAAACTGACCGGTTACAATGGACCATTTCCAACCATAACTGTTTTGATCACTGAACTGTTACTGCATGACTTGAACTGCATTCCCAACATAATTTCCACTTAATCATGGTCTGTCTAGTAATTATTACCTATCATTATATCCCTTAATTATTTATATTATGATTCTTAATTCCATTTTTTGATTCATTACAAGCTATCCGGTCATGAAACTTTAATTACTGGAATTCCAGAACTTTCTTCTTTACCAACACTAGGCCTTATAGGGAGATGTCATAGGTCTGGTACAAAATAATTCTATCCAAACATACTCATAAGAAACCATAGTTATACTCCCATGACTCCGTGTAATGATCGTATTGAATTTGACCAACACCCACATCTAGAGGATGTCCAATTTAATAAGACCCCCCAAACCACCTCTCATCACATGTCCCTAGGTTTCTTTGCCATTTGAATTTAATCTAGAAACATTAAACCAAGTGATGTCCATATTACTTATCTCAGATACTTAGATGAAATACTACATCCATTCAAATTTCCCCCACAAATGGTCCCCTAATTTGTGTCAGGTTTTTTATATCAACCATGCACTGAGGAATCAACATATTCAGTTACCCAGGTCCTACCCTAGGTACCACCATAGGGACTCCTGTGGTCTAAATTCCTTACTTATATAAAAGTTCCCCATATTTCTAGAACTTTGTATGGTTTGATTTCTATCATCATATGATACATAGTTATATCTATACCACTTATCTTGGTCTCGACCTTGAGTTTCATCCCAAATAGACTCCCTCTTAATCTTGGTGTTTGAGACTATAAATTCACATTGGGTTTTCCTACCCACTAAACCTTACATTATACAATGTTTATGAAGAAATGAGGTAAAAAAAACATTAAAATATGATATATTCTACCATTAAATCCTAATAAAAGTCAATATAGTCTCTTTAGGTCCACCAACTTATGAAAAAATTAGAGGTATGTCATATTTCTTACATATACTAGTTCAAATGACCCATATGAAACACACAAAGATGTTAATTTAAGAAACATAATCCATTTTGAGGATTTAAATCTTCATCTTGAAATAATACCTTCATGTTTTTCAATACACCAAGTCACTAAACTCCTTCATAACCAAATACACTAAAGTTAGTTTAAGGTAATGACATATGTGACATTATATCATACCTACCTATATTATTCAAAGTGAAAATATCCAAGAAGATTCCCATATCCTTTATGAATTAACCAACCTTATCTCACAATGATTGTGCATATGATTTTATATACATCCTTCCCATATTCGTCCAAGAGAACATGTTCAAGAGGAATCCCTATTTTAAATCTATGTGAAATAACCCCAAAATAAAATAATGGAATTAATTCCAATATATATAGCCCAAATATATCTATTTTATTGAATACATATAAGATGAGATTAGTCATTTCAGTCCTTATCTTATGGAGAAACCATGGATAATGGTGATGGTACATTTATTCTCCTATATATGGATTTCTTATATCCGTTTGTGAATAAAGTTTGAAAAAATTAATTGATTGTCTCATTTATTCATATTTGGATCAAGTTATTGGAAATTATTATTGACTTATTCCATCCCCATTAAATGTTAAAATGGATTCAATTTTACTGATATTACTCTTTATAAGTTTCATATATTATCATGAATTGATAATCCAAGGAATATAAAAAATTTGAGTTGATATTCTCCTATTGGTTTCAAAAAATCCTTTCGTTGAGATCCACTTCTCAGTAAATGCACACTCATAAGGGACCATCTCGGTAAGGGTACTAGATGTTCAAGTAATGCAGTAAAGTGCCCTATATTACATTATACTTTTATTCTTTTCATTCCAAAAAATTCCAATTCTATGTGGGTGGTATTTTCTTGGCATCAAAAAATGTGCTTCATACAGTTTTCCATGGAATCCATGATACAAACCTCATTCAAAAAAAACACGTGAGATTAGAAAAGATTTTTTGGGAATGAATAAGACACAAATGGGGTTTACATTTTTTTCATGGATTTTCACATAATAAAGGATTGGGATTCATTTAAAATGTTTTCTAATTTGGTAACTTGGTGGTGAGAGCCTCCCATTGGTAATAGGATATGTATTTTTTATGTTGTTTATAAAAATGGTTGTTATAATTCTCAAATAAATTTTTAGAGTATTTTAGTAACTTTTTGGCCTTATGAGACACATAATATGGGATAAATTGGTCACTAGGGGTGTAGTTCGTTTCACAGGATTCAATTTGACCATTTTTTATCCAAAAAAAATTATGGATCATAAGTTATAGTCATTTGATGTCAGTATGAGTTTTATGAAATTATTTTCATGTACCTTACTTTAGCATGAGCCTATGTCACTTCAATTCCCAGTTCTTCTGGGTTTTTCCTAGATCCACTAGTGAATTACTATACCGATGTGCCCACATCTACACATCCATGTATGTGTGGCTAAGTTTCATCTTCCCTGGTCTCGTATTGCGAGCATAACTCTACTTCACACAAATAACTTGTGTGCTTGACCTCTGTGCACTTTTCACCTTTTGAGATTATGTATATGCACTTGATTTATGTGCTATGTTACTTGAAAAAATTTCCTCTAATGATCAAACCTTGTGTGCCCCTATCCCTATATTTTTCAATAAATAAACCACTGGATCCCCATTTAACAAACATAAAGAAAGAGGAAGAGACATGAGTTGCTCATGTTCCCAAGTATCTAATTTCACTAAGGTGTATTTTTAAGGTCATACCTTGGGGAAAATAATTTTAATACAAGATAATTGAGTTACCTGAATGTTTAACACATTATAACCTTTAAGGAATACTACTTCTACCATAGTCCTCTAAAACTATGGTGAAGGATCTCATCTTAGATGATACATTAGGGAGTTACATGCTGAAGTCATGTCCTGGATGGGACAATAGAGAATCATGAACCTCATTCAGTTCCAAAGACTCAACCTCACTAGTGTTCCATGAACTTAGACCCTATTAGAGATTCCTCAATTGGGATTCATGCGCCAAAGTCAACTCGGGCCTTCATACTCTGGCAGACCATTACCTTATACTCTATACCACAATGATGATTATCATGGGCCTCTATACTAGAGGAAACCATAACCGATCCCTCCACTAGGTCAATGATTCACCCAACCCTACACTTGGGTGAAACTTCACCTAGCTCCAATTCTAGGGTGTGATATTTTCTCTAGATCAATTATAGAGAAAATTTTCACCCAATTCTCTTATTTGGGAAACCAATTCCCCAAACCACCTCCATGAACTATTGATTCACATGATCAACAATTTTTTCATGACATAGTGCCTATTATCGCTCATTTATTCCTTTGATAATGGGTTCTTCTTGGGTTTTCTTCCTAGGATGATATGTACCTCATGGGGTTTATAATCATGTATCTCTTTTATAATGAGAGTCCTTGTCATGAAGATATTTCTAAAACCTCCCCTACCACAAGTTTCTCATCTTGGTTTCCCTATATCTAGCATGTGGTTTCTCATCTTGGTTTATAATCATGTGATTTATTATGGATATTCAGCTCTTGGTCATTGGTGGGAGGCCAGGGATGGTTTTTTCTGGTTTTATTTGTTTTTCAGGGTAGTGGTGCAGCAGAAGCAAAGAATTATTTTTTTATTCTGGGCAGCTTTTCGCGGCAGTTTTAACTACCGCAAAATGTATATTGGCGACGGTTTAAACCGCCTCTAAACATAAAATAAAATTGACTTTTAGCGGCGGTTATAACCACTGCTAAATAGGAGCATCGTGGCTGCCTCATTCTGCGGTGGTTCCCGTGACTTTAGCGGCGGTTTTACGGCCGCTAGAATTTGAGTTTATTCGCGGCAGTTATAACCGCCATGAATAAAGTGATATCTAGGACTTGTAAAACCGCCGCTAAATTCAGGAAAATCGCCGCGAAATGAGGCAGCTATGAGGCTTTCCTGAAACCGCCGCTAAACGTACATAACTGCTGCTAATAGATTGGTGATGCCCTATTAAGTGGCGGTTTCTATAAGCTATCGCCAAACAATGTAGCGGTGGTTTAAACCGCCGCCAAATGCAAAAAAAACCACCGCTAAACGGCGATTCTGTTGTAGTGTCACCTTATTCAATCTACAAAATCCCTAAGGCCTGATGGGTTTCATACACTATTTTTTGAACGTTTTTGGCATATCATTGGACCTGATGTGGTAGCCCTGATAAAAGAGTTATGGGTACGAAGAGCTTCTCTCAATCCCCTAAATGAAACTCTTATTACCCTCATCCAAAAAACTCATTACCCTTAGAAAATCACGAAATTATGACCTATCAGTCCGTGCAATGTTGTTTACAAAATCTTTTCCAAGATCTTGATGGTTAGGCTTAGGGATTGTCTCCCGCTGCTTGTTACAGAAAACCAAAGTGCTTTTGTTCCAAGGAGATCCATTACAGATAATGATGTCATTGCTTTTGAATTATTTCACTCTATGAAAACTCGTTCCTCATCCAAAAGAGGCGTCATGGAAATGAAATTAGATGTGATGAAGGCTTACAACAGAGTCGAATGGTCTTTTCTTGAACTTGTTCTCTCCAAACTGGACTTTGGAATGAAATGGATCTCTAATATCATGAACTATATTACGACCGTCTCTTTTATAATTAATATCAATGGGGCCCCTTCAGAAAACTTTAAACCTTCAATAGGTATGCGACAAGGGGATCCACTCTTGCGTTATCTCTTCATTATGGTGGCTGGCATTTTTTCTAATCTGCCATGTGAAGGGTCATATGGTCCTCACAAACAAGACCAAAGAATCTGTGAAGAAACTGGACTATTCATGAAGATTGATTTACTAGGATAAATACAGAATTCCAAATTCCTTCATTCTCCTCAAAAGTTTTGGGGACAATGTAAGGAGTCTTGGATAAAAATTTCAAGGCCCAAATCCAAATACAAGGGGCACAACATATGCCTTGAAGTCCAGCCCACCATTCTGGCCGAGAAATAAAATCAGTACAGTATTCATGACATATCTCATGATGTAAGAATCCAATAAAGCTGATATTTTTCAGCGTGAAAGAGGGGTTATAGGCAGACAACTTTGTTGAATAAATAATTCGGTTTTGAAGGAATCTTCATATTCAAAAACCCTTTCACATTTTAGACTTTAAAAAGACTGGATTGAAATGGACAGATTAAAATTGTTTAATCAACCGGCCATAACTTTGGCTAAATAGGTCCAAATGACTCCAAATTTTGAGATTAGTATGCCAACTTTATTATATACAATTTTGAAGAAGGATATTTCTAGAGATTAAGCTGTCTGAAAATCCAAATTTGCGATGAAATTGGAGGGACATATTGGGAATGCAAACAGTCCACTTCTTGGGCTTTAAATACTCTCTCCTTCTCTCCTTGAGAGGGGTTGGCATTTCAGAAGAGATGATAACATATTTTAAAGACCAAAGACTTAAAAAAGGCTTGGTAGGACCTTCCATGCTCAAGTTTTTACTTGAGAGATCTTTCCTCCTCTCTTTGTTTTCACTTACTTTCGTGTTCTTCGTTTTTGTAATCTTGTAAGTATGTTTCTTTGTAATTCTATTTTAATGCAAGTTACTTATTCAATATCTCTTATTATCATAAACATTTTGTAGTTTCATATTAATGTTCTTAAAATATTTTAAATTCAATTGAATCCCATTCCCTTCTTTTGCTTCCTCATTCAATCGAAAATCCGTTTTTAATTATCATCATTGTTCGTGTGTGTGTGTTCGACGTACCACTCTTTTCTAATCCCTTTATTTTTCTTATATTCTTAATTTATCATCATAATTATTATAACTAGACTATTAAACACTCAAATTTCTGAGTAAAATATCTCATTGGGGTGAGTCAAAATTTAGGGACGTTAAGTGATTGAGAGTATTTTCTCGATGAGTATTCGTTAATTTAACATTGTGTATGTTGGACTTAATATGTCATAGATTAATGACATTTTTTGTTTAGCATGTGGTTTCCATGGATTATTGGAACCATAAATATACTATCATAAACAAGTACTGATTGAGATTAGAATCCTAGTTAAGTTAAGGCTTGGATTAAAGCTTTAACACTTAGGAATTCTAATCGACGTCAACTTGTGAAGTAGGTGTTAATTTAAATGAAATATAAAGCAAAGCTCAAGGATATCACAAGTTTAACTCCCTAATAATGAAATCAACCCAATCTTTATCAATTTTTTAAATAAATTATAGTCAATCAATCATTTAAATTAAGCTCTACAAACAAACCCCCCTAATCAAAATACAATCAACTAAAAACAAACGACTATTACAAAGTATCATCACCGAGGATTCGACCCAAGTGCTGCTATACACATTAGCAGAGCACCAGAACCTTGACCGTTCGATAGGCGACAATCGTCCATGCATTTCAAATGGAGCAGTTTTCAGGGATGGTACTTTATGTAGTCATTAGTTTCTGGTTATTGTAATAAAAAAACCAAAAAAATGAAATTTTAAAAAAACGAAAAAAAAAACACAAATAAAAACCCATTTTCTCATAAAAATCATAAACAGAAAAAAAATACAAAGAAAAACCCGTCTTCCTCTTTCTTAAAAAATCTCTCTAAATGCCCTGTAGCCTTCCAAACAATCCCTCAGATTTGTTTGACCCTGAAATTGAGCGAACACTTCACCAACTTAGGAGGAACATAAGAGATAATCAAATAATTCAAGAACCAGTCCTTGTCCAATCAGTTGAATTAGATATGGCCAATCCTATGAAACAAACCCTTAAAGAAATTGCTGCCCCTGATATGAATTACCAACCTCTTGGTATTCAATATCCAAACATAGAAGATGAATTCGAACTCAAATCGGGTTTGATTCATCTTCTTCCTCATTTCCACGGGCTAGCCAGTGAGGATCCACATCTCCACCTTAAAGAGTTCCAAGTGGTGTGCTCTACCATGAATCCTCAAGGGGTTTCTGAGGAACAAATCAAACTCCGAGCATTCCCTTTCTCCCTAGCCGACTCCGCCAAGTCATGGCTCTACTACCTTCCTCCTGGTTCCATAACCACATGGAATGACATGAAATGACTCTTCTTAGAGAAATTCTTTCCTGCTTCTCGTACTGCTTCTATTCGAAAGGAAATAAGTGGTATACGTCAATTCTCAAGTGAATCACTCCATGATTACTGGGAGAGGTTCAAAAAGCTTGTGGCAACCTGCCCACACCACCAAATTCTTGACCAACTCTTGATTCAATACTTATATGAGGGGTTATTGGCTATGGAGAGAACTCTCATTGATGCCGCAAGTGGCGGTGCTCTTGTTGATAAAACTCCTGCAGCTGCAAGAGATATCATAAGTAACATGGCTGCAAACACACAACAATTCCATACTCGAGCACATGATCAAGTCAAACAAGCCCAAGATAATCAATAAATTGAGCCGAACAAGATGACCGAGTGGATGAGTGAACTTACAGGTCTTGTGCGACAACTAGTTGTGGCTACCAAATCCCCAACCTCGTCTTCTCCACAATCAATGTTTCCTAGACCTGTTAAAAACTGTGGAATTTGCAACTCTCCATCTCATTCAACTGACACATGTCCACAAATTCAAGAGGATCAATCCGATTCATCTGGACCAATGGATCTCAATGCAGTATATACTCAGCGGAACACCAATCCTCAACTATCAGGTCAGTTTGTTAGAAACTTCAATCAACCTCACTCTCAGCCCTTCTCTTCTTCCTATAACCAAGGTCATAGGTATGGTAATCCCATATCTCATCCTTCTCAATTCCCTCCTCAAAACCTAAACCAATTTCAATATGGTAAAGGTGTTGGTAACTTCCAACAACCTTATCCTTTTATACCTCAACCTCAAAGGAACAATCCTCCTCCTGGATTCCATTATCCTAGTGAGCCTTCCCAATTCCAAAACCAATACAATCGCTTTCCCAAGAACCAAAATCTAGGTAATCCCAATCCAGGACAAGCCTCTTCTTCCAAGAAACCATGGGAAAGTGCAGTGGAAGATCTTGCCTCCTTCACCCGTTTAATCCTCAAGAACATTGAAACCCAAATTGGTCAACTTGCATCCCACCTTAGTCAGCAGCAACCATCCAATTCTTCCCAACTCCCAGCTCAACCATTACCCAACCCCAAGGGTAATGTAAGTGCAATTTCACTTAGATCAGGAAAGAAAATTTCTATGCCTCAAGATAAGTCCTCCAACCCTCCTTTGAATGTTGACCTAGAAAATGAAAAGAAAAAGAAACTTGAAAAGGAACCTGAAACCATTCCCTCACCTCATTCAATTCCACTTAGGAATCTAATTCCTTTTCCTCAAGCTGTTTTTAAACCAAATAAGTCCTTTGAACCTAATCCTGAAATGCTCAACATGTTTAGACGTGTTAAAGTCAACATTACCCTCTTAGATGCCATAAAACAAATTCCTAAGTATGACAAGTTTTTCAAGGAGTTGTGTACCCACAAGAGGCAACTTAGGAACTTCAAAAATGTTTCCACCCAGCAGTCTATTCCCATAAAGTGTAAAGATCCAAGGACCTTTACGGTTCCATGCCAAATTGAAAGTTCCAACTTTGATGATGCACTAATAGACCTAGGAGCCTCAATTAATGTCATGCCTAAATCCATCTTATCCAACCTTGGTCTAGGTCCCTTACATCCAAAGAGTGTTGTCATTCAATTGGCCAATCGAAGTACAGCCAGTCCCGAGGGAATAATTGAGGATTTCCTTTTCTGAGTCAATGATCTTATCTTCCCTGCTGATTTTTATGTCCTTGACATGGAAGGTGAGACGAACTCTTCTCGATCTCCCCTAATTCTAGGAAGACCATTTCTCATGACTGCGAGAACCAAGATTGATGTCCATTCAGGCATTTTATCCATGGAATTCGGTGACCAACTGGTCAAGTTCAACATTTTCCAAGCCATGCGATACCCATCTGAGGATCACTCTGCATTCTCAATACATTCTTCTAAGGACACTTCTAAGTGTCAATCAAACCCCAATCCACCATGTTCTTCATGTTTTAATGACAAAGGATCTTGTGAAATCTGCACCATGATTAACAAAGTCATAAATGGTGAAGTTGATGTGGACCTCTCATTCATAGACTCCATCAATCTAGAGGAACTTGAAAACTCTATTGAATCCCACATCAACTCTGATCTCTACTGCTCCACCTTGGACAGTATTAAGGAAAATGAATCTGAAGCAACTGAAGTCCCTTCCTCCATTCCTGAGTTTTCTATCCCACAAATAAAATATGAGACTAATCTAAAACCTCTTCCTGAACACCTAAAATATGCATTCCTCTTCCATGATCACTCATATCCTGTCATTATCTCTGTCACACTTACTGAAACCAAAGATTCCAAGCTTGTTCAAGTGTTAGAGAAAAACAAAAAGGCCCTAGGTTGGACCCTAGATGACATACCAGGAATCAACCATGCCCTTTCATGCATCACATCCATCTTGAGGAGTCATCCAAACCAATTAGACAACCACAAAGAAGACTCAATCCACTCATACTTGAGGTAGTTAGGGAAGAGATCACCAAGCTTCTTCAAGCTGGTATTATCTACCCAATTTCTGATGGTGAATGGGTTAGTCTAATTCAAGTTGTACCTAAGAAGGGTGGGATAACTGTTGTCACAAATGAACATGGAGAGGTAGTCACAACTCGAGTGAAGAACAAATGGTGTGTGTGCATCGACTATAGAAAATTAAATGTTGAAATAAGAAAATATCACTACCCTCTTCCATTCCTTGATCAAATGCTGGAACGGTTAGCTAGAAAGTCACACTATTACTTTCTTGATGGATACACCAGCTACTTCCAAATCTCAATCGCACCTCATGACCAAGAAAAGACTACTTTTACATGCCCCTTTGGAACATATGCATATAGAAGAATGCCTTTTGGCCTTTTTAATTCTCCTGCAACATTCCAGAGCTGTATGATAAGTATCTTTTAAGAATTCATTGAACACTACATAGAAGTCTTCATGGATGACTTCACCATTTATGGTGAGTCATTTGAGTCATTCTTGCATTCACTCTCTCTAGTCCTTCAAAAGTGTGTCAAGTGTAACCTTGTGTTAAATTTTGAAAAATGTAACTTCATGGTTGCAAATGGGATTGTTCTAGGGAACATAGTTTCAAAAGATGGTATTGAAGTTGATCCTGCCAAAATTGAAGTGATCCAATCACTTCCTGAACCCAACTCTGTTCGAGACATCCGTTCATTCCTCGGACATGCCGGTTTCTATCGGAGATTCATCCATAACTTCAGTAGGATTTCCCTCCCACTCACCCGGTTGCTCCAAAATGATGTCACTTTCCATTTTGATGAGGTTTGCAAGAGAGTCTTCATTGAACTCAAAACTGCTCTTACATCTGCCCTGATAATCCAACCCCCAGATTGGTCCTTACCCTTTGAATTAATGTGTGATGCTTCTGATAGAGCTGTTGGGGCTGTTCTTGGTCAAAGAAGAGAAAATATTCATCATGTCATCTATTATGCCTCAAAAACATTGGATGAAACTCAATATCACTACACTATCACTGAAAAAGAACTTTTAGTAGTGTTTTTTTCCTTTGATAAATTTTTTCCCTATCTCTTAGGTGCCAAAAATCATCATCTTCACAGACCATTCTGCTATAAAGTTCTTACTCAAGAAAAGTGATTTCAAACTGAGGCTAATAAGATGGATCCTAATGCTCCAAGAGTTTGACCTTGAAATCAAAGATAGACCAAGAAAAGAAAACCTTGTGGCTGATCACTTGAGTAGAATTTCTAATTCTTCTCATTCTGAAATCATCGATCCTGAATTGCCCACTGAGCACCTTTCATCTCTCACTCCAAAAATATCATGGTATGCCCCAATTGTAAATTACTTGGTTTATGGTGTTTTTCCTGAATTTTTTTCAAAAGAACAGAAAAAGAAGTTGAAAAGTGATTCAAAAAATTATTTTTGGGAAAAAAATAAACTTTGGAAAACTGGGGCTAACATGGTAATAAGGAGATGTGTCGATGAAAATGAACATTCTTCCATATTATAATTATGTCACTCACTTCCCGGAGGTGGCCACTTTGGACCACAAAGGACCTCCCGAAAGGTCCTAGACTCTAGATTCTTCTGGCCTTCACTCTTCAAGGACTCACATGAGTTCTGTCAATCATGTCCCACTGGCCAAAAGTTTGGCACAATTTCAAAGAGAAATGAAATTCCCCAAAATCCTTTAATTTTCTGCGAGATATTCGATGTTTGGGGTATCTATTTCATGGGACTATTTCCCCCTTCCAATGGATTCTCATACATCCTTCTTGCGGTTGATTATGTTTCTAGGTGGGTCGAGGCCCAACCCACTAGAAAGGATGATTCACATACTGTTATTGAGTTCCTAAAGACACACATATTCCACAGATTTGGCACGCCTCGTTCCTTGATCAGTGACTTAGGAACCCATTTCTGTAATAGAACCATGGAATCTCTTTTGAAAAAGAATGGGGTTGTATATAAAACTTCAACTGTATATCACCCCCAAACAAATGGCATGGCTAAATTTTATAATAGAGAAGCGAAAAGAGTGCTTCAGATAATTGTAAAACCCACCAGAAAAGACTGGCCTGAAAGACTTGGTGAAGCACTTTGGGCTTATCGAACTGCCTATAAAACACCCATTGGGATGTCTCCTTTTAGGCTAGTTTTTGGTAAAGCATGTCATTTGCCAGTTGAAATCCAACATAAGTCATTTTGGACAGTGAAAACTTGTAATTTTGATCTTGAAAAATCCGGTGAAGAAAGATTGTTGCAATTGGATGAACTGGAGGAGCTTCGACTTGATTCTTATGATAATTTTATTCTCTACAAAGAAAAATCCAAGGTACTCCATGAAAAACACATCCTGAGAAAGGTATTCCATGAAGGTGAAAAGGTAATGCTCTTTAATTCTCGATTTCGGCTTCACCCAGGTAATCTTAATTCTCATTGGTAAGGTCCTTTTGTTATTACTAATGTTTACTCATTTGGTGCAGTGCAAGTCCAAGACCCCTCTTCCAAAAGGGCATTCACAGTTAATGGACATAGGTTAAAGCATCACCATGAGAGGACACACAATCCTGGATCATCATCGACTTCCAATGGATCCCCAACTTCTTCAGTCGACCAACCACTAGATGGAGATGGCAACCCGCCAAATCCAAACCAGGGGGCACCTCTTTCCCTTTAACTCTCTCTCAATCTATCTTCCTCCCTCTACCTCTTTCTTCTTCCTCCTCTGTATTTCATTTTTTTACCACTTTCTTTTTCAAAACCTTTATTTTTCTCTTTACCTTTTGTGTGAGTGTGTATTTATTAAAAACTAAAAAAAAAAGAATCATAACAAAAATAATAATAAAAAACAAGAGTCATGCTTACTCACCATCGAGTTTTGAAATTTTGTCCAACCATTTTGGGGAGTTAACAGACATGTTTTCATCTCAAAAATTTTGTATTTTCATCATGACTTTGGATAAAGAATTTTGTGTCAAAATTAAAAAATCTTGAATGCTCAATTTTTTATTTGGAAAATGTTTTTCCCAAACCGTGAGGAACAACATTTTCTTTCATGCCAAGGCCACCTATGGCAATCTTTTCAAAATGTGTGTTTTCACCCCCATTTGTGAGTCTTTAGTTTGTGGACCTTCGAGCTGAATTTCCTACCTTAGTGCGCATTAATATAATAGAGGCATTTTCTGAACCACATGAGAATCACAATGGCCAAATAGCCTCCCATTTCCCTTACATTAATCCTCCTTTTGAAAGCCCCTTCGAGCCTATTAAAACCTTTACTTTGATAGCCACATTACAAGCCCAATACCTTTTCCCACCCAATATCAACATGGATTTTCATTGCATTTTTTTTTGAAATTTAAGTGTGGGGGGGGAATGGATTTCATTGTTTGGGTACCCTATTATTGATTTTCAACGAGTTGTCATCTGCTTGAGGGAAATCATCCATTTCAGTGTGGGGGAGAGGTTGTCATTAAGTGTGTTTTGGGGAATGTAATGTACTTACATTTATGTAATTTTGTAAATGTTATTGACAAGTGTTAAAAAATGATGAAAAAAATCAAAAAAAATGAAAAAATGGGTTGTGTCTTGGGTAGGTCAAAAATCACTCTTCCTCAACATTTGATCTTTTTATAACTATTACAATTAGTGTCGTGAGGAGATCAAACATGGGTTGGGATATGAGTGTGAGATCTCTTTCAAGGTCAACTTTCGAAAAAACAAAGAAAAAAAGGAAAAGAAAAAAAAAAGAACACTTGCATTATATTCTTATGTCATTTGGAGAAGTTTTGTGGTTTGTAAATGTTTCATATTCTCATTAACTTCATATTTTCTTCCTCTATTGTGTTTTTATTTACACAATCATTCCCTTGTAAATATGTGTTTTCATTTCCTTCCATGTTTTATTTCAAAAAAAATGTGCATTGCTTTTTCTATGTTGGTGTTTTACCCCCTTTTTTCTATCTTTTGGATATCATCTTCCTACCGTCCCATAGCCACAGAAAAACCCCTTAAAAAGACCTTTTGATTCTTGTGAACTTTGGATAGGTATTTGAAGCTGAGAGCTCTTTCAAACCCTAAGATTTTTACTTTTGGTTGGTGAAAGACTGAACCTCTACAAATGAATTTTATCATCTCGAGAGGTGTGAGTTTTGAGTGTCCACATTTTCCATTTATAAATTTGAGCATGAAAAAATGAATTATTTTTGGAACATTTTTTCTGTAACAACTTGTGGTGGAATTCAAAATTGATGAGTGAAATAGTCTAAACCTCCCCTGATTGAAGAAAACAAAATTTTAATATTTATTGGTGAGTGGAAATGATTTTTTCATGTTTTTATATTTGTTGCACATGAGAACATTCACAAAACTAAGTGTGAGGGAGTTGATGTTATTAATATTTTAATGACTTATTATATACTCCCTTTACTGATTTTCTATGAAATGTGCATAATTTGTGTGAAATATTAATGTTTTAATATTAAGTATAATTTTTGAGTATTTTTAGAAGTTGTCCAATTGATTCAGTTTATTGTTTTAATAATAACTATCACTATACTGATCCAAATTGTGTGGTTCTTCTTTTGTAGGATTCTCCTTTAAATATGAAACATTTCATTAGAAGATACCATGAGCCAATTCTGCCATGTGAAGGGTCATATGGTCCTCACAAACAAGACCAACGAATCTATGAAGAAACTGGACTATTCATGAAGATTGATTTGCTGGGATAAATACAGAAGTCCAAATTCCTTCATTCTCCTAAAAAGTTCGGGGGACAATATAAGGAGTCTTGGATAAAAATTTCAAGTCCCAAATCCAAACACAGGGGGCACAACATATGCCTTGAAGTCCAACCCATCATTCTGGACGAGAAATAAAATTAGTACAGTATTCATGACATATCTCATGATGTAAGAATCCAATCAAGCTGAGATTTTTCAGTGTGAAAGAGGAGTTATGGGAGGCCGACTTTGTTGAAGAAATAATTCGGTTTTGAAGGCATATTCCTATTCAAAAACCCTTTCACATTTTCGACTTCAAAAAGACTGGATTGAAATGGACAGATCAAAATTGTTTAATAAACCGGCCATAACTTTGGCTACATAGGTCCAAATGACTCCGAATTTTGAGAGTAGTCGGAAAACTTTATTATCTAAAACTTTGAAGAAGGATATTTCTCAATATTTGGCTTTTTGAATAGCGAACTTGGCGATGCAAGTGGAGGGACAGATTGGGAATGCAAACAGTCCACTCCTTGGGCTTTAAATACTCTCCCCTTCTCTCCTTGAGAGGGGTTGGCATTTCAGAAGAGAGGATAACATATTGGCACGACCAAAGCCTTACCAAAGGCTTGGGAGGACCTGACATACTCAAGTTTTCACTTGAGAGACTTTTCCTCATCTCTTTGTTTTCACTTACTTTCGTGTTCTTCGTTTTTGTAATCTTGTAAGTCTCTTTCTTTGTAATTCTATTTTAATGCAAGTTACTTCTTCAATATATCTTATTCTCGTACACCTTTTGTAGTTTCATATTAATATTCTTAAAATAATTTAAATTCAGTTGAATCATTTTCCCTTCTTTTGTTTCCTCGTTCAATCGAAAATTCGTTTTTAATTATCATCATTGTTCATGTGTGTGTGTTTGATGTACCACTCTAATCTAATCTCTTTTTCTTATATTCTTAATTTATCATTATAATTATTATAACCAGACTATTAAACATCCAAATGGATGAGTAAAATATCTCATTAGGGTGAGTCAAATTTTAGGGACGTTAAGTGATTGAGAGTATTTTCTCGATGAGTATTCGTCAATTTAACATTGTGTATGTTGGACTTAATATGTCATGGATTAATAACATTTTTTGTTTAGCATGCGGTTTCCATGAATTATTGGAACCATAAATACACTATCATAAACAAGTACTGATTGAGATTAGAATCCTAGTTAAGTTAAGACTTGGGTTAAAGTTTTAACACTTGGGAATTCTAATCGACGTCAACTTGTAAAGTGGGTGTTAATTTAAATGCAATATAAAGCAAAGCTCAAGGATATCACAAACTTAACTCCCTAATAATGAACTCACTACAATCTTTATCAATTTGTTAAATCAATTATAGTCAATCAATCATTTCAATTAAGCTCTGTAAACAAACTCCCCTAATCAAAATACAATCAACTAAAAACAAACGACTATTACAAAGTATCATCGCCGAAGATTCAACCCGAGTGCTGCTATACACATTAGCAGAGCACCGGAACCTTGACCGGTCGATAGGCGACAATCAGCCGTGCGTTTCAGACGTCTTCTCTCAAATCCAAATACCTTGTTCTCAAAGGTGTTGCAGGCAAAATATTTCCCTCGTTCTAACTTTTCGCACACCTAGCGGGGCTCGCGACCTAGTTTTATATAGAGAAACATTTGGGGCGCAAAATCTCTTCTTAACATAGGTTATGTTTGGAGAATTGCTGATGAAAATGATGTTAGTATTTGGAATGATCTGTGGCTGGCAAACGGTGTCAACCTTAAGGTTTCCTCGACTGTTGTTCCAGGATTCGAAAATGCAAGGGTGCGAGATCTGATCAACGACTCGCTTTAGGATTGGGATCGGGGGAAGATTTTCAACTGGTTTAATGATGTCGATCGTCATCTCATTCTGAGTATTCCTCTCGCATCTTGAATGGGTAATGATCAGATTTGTTGGACTGAGGAATCTTTTGGGAGGTATTCAGTTCGATCATACTATAAAATGCAGGTTCATGACTTGGCACAAGGCTCTCCCGATAATTGCTGAAAGAGTCTTTGGTCACTCACCTCCCCTCCCAAGGTTTTTTTGTGGCAGGTTTGCTCTGGTGTTCTTCCAACCCGTGACTTTTTGGTGAGACGTCATCTTGCGGAGGACAACAGTTGTCATTTATGCCTCCAAGAGGTAGAATCTTCTTTGTATGAAATTCTTTTCGGTCATGGGGTGGAAGGGGGTGTGGAAGGAATGAGCGCTGGATTTTCAAAAGTTCTTTGACCCATCTATTGGGTTGGTCCAAAATCCCATTAAATGAGTGTCTTTGTTAAAATCGAGAGTGATGGGGCTGATATGCACAATTGCTTGGATGATTTGAACTCGAATAAATGAATGCATTTTCCATGATAAGGTAACTCAATACCGTATTTGGGTCGAGAGGGTCATGAAATGGATGAATTGTTGGAATGCGTATGATGTTGTGCCTTTTGTGGGTAGTAATCAGCAGGAACCTCCATGTTGGTCTCCCCCATAGGGGTTTTATCAAAATCAATACGGATGAAGTTGTCTCTGCTAATTTCAGGATTGGTGTTGGATTTATTGCCCATGACAGTGATGAACAGGTCATGGAAGCTAAATGCAGGGCTTCAAGCCTCATGGAGCACTGCGGTGACGGAGACATTTGTCATACTCCACGAGATCCTTCTCGTTCGCTCAAAAGATTGGATCAATGTTTTGATTGAATCTGATTGTTTGGAAGTGATTACTGATTTATCAAGGGAGGAGGATGACTCGGAGTCTTTTGACTTAATTTTGAGAAAGATTTGGTCCTCAGCAGAATGTTACGCTAAATGCAACTTTTCTTTCATCAAGCGAGAGGGTAATTTGAATGCTTATAGTTTGACTTGTTTTGGAAAATTATGAGGTGATCATTGTTGTGTGGATTTGAAGGTCTGATTTGATTGATCATCAATATATCATTTTTTTCTTAAAAAAAAAATTAACTAGATTTTTTAATTTTCGGTCAAACATGTTTAGCAAGTTATACTGAAATCACAATCAGAAATGAGGATACAAAAGGTCAAACGGATCAATCTGTCATTCTAACGGAATTATCTGAATAGAAAGAAAATTCAGACAACTGTGCATTTTTATGAATGCTCAAACTGGCGCCTCAAACGCGGCCCTCCCAAAACCCTAAACCCTATAAACGGTGCTTCTAGAGTCTTCGGCGTTCTCTTCCTATCCTATAAACTTCGTGCCCTTTATCCGCGGCCGCCGTTTCACTGTTTCTTCTTCCTGTTTCGTCACGCTTCCAGCATTCGTAGCCGAAGAACGATGTATCAGGTTGTCGCAAGGCTTGCTTCCAGAGCTCGGTACGCTCCCGTAAAATCCCTTCTTTGACATTTTCGTCGGTTGGTTTACATTCGCGTTTCCCAGTCATTTGGTGTCTTAACAAGCCACCCCTCTTGTTGGATTCCTTTTTAATTGCAGAATTTCCAGGAGTGGCTCTCAGCAGGTGAGCAACCGTTGTCTAGTTGGGATTGGCTGTTTCAGCTAGAAACTGTACCGGAGTTAATTATCCGTACTGTCTGTTTTATTAACTGGGAAGGTTTCTCCTTCCAGAATATTTTCACAGTCAGCGAAGTATTTACTTAATTTAATGCTTCAGTGTTGGTTTGACTCGTTGAACTATGATTTATTTTTTCACCAGTTTGACATTTTTTTAACTTATTATTTGTTATTGGCCGCCGTAGATCGGGAGTAGGTTATGTTGGGATAGAAACTATGCTGCCAAAGACGTTAGTTTTGGAGTTGCGGCTCGTGCTTCGATGCTCAGAGGTGTCCAAGAGCTTGCTGATGCAGTTAGTGTTACTATGGGCCCCAAGGTATCAATTTGCAAAAAACATAGCAGTCAGCTTATCGTTTGCCCTTCCTTTTTGGGTTCTGCTGGACTGCATTGTATTATGTTGCATTGCAATGATAGAGCAACTGACTTGTGATCTGCAATTCCTTAATATGTGGCTATGGAGAAATTATCCTCTTTTTAATTAATCACCTAAGGTGTTCGTTTGCTTCATCTAGTTTTTTATTGTGTTATTAATTGAAATGCGGGCTCAGATTAGAGCCCTGTGAAGCCGTTACTTCTTGAGGGAAACAGTTCTATTCTTTAGAACGCCATTCTCTTTAAACAAGTGTTTCTTCATTTTCTATGTTCCCGGTTGATATGAGTTGCCTGTAAGCTGAGCTTTCTGGGTAACGTTTTCCTGTGTCTAGGGCTGTAATGTGGTATTGGATCAAAGTTTTGGTGCTCCCAAAGTGACCAAGGATGGGGTTACAGTTGCCAAAAGCATTGAATTTAAGGACAAAGTTAAAAACATCGGTGCAAGCCTTGTAAAACAGGTTGCAAATGCCACAAATGACATTGCAGGAGACGGTACGACTCATTATCATGTATAATATTTATTTCCATTCCATTAGATTGTCTAATTGTTAACAGTTTGTTATTAGCATCCATTCTTCGTGGCTTGCAGGAACTACTTGTGCTACAGTCTTAACCCAGGCAATATTTTCTGAGGGATGCAAGTCGGTTGCTGCAGGAATGAATGCAATGGATCTAAGGCGTGGTATAAATATGGCTGTAGATGCTGTGGTGGCAAACCTAGTAAGCAGATCACGGCGAATCAGCACATCCGAAGAAATAGCTCAGGTTTGCTTACATGAATTGAATTCTCCAAACTCTCTGTGCAGCACGTTGCTGCTGTTGAGTGCATGGAAAAAGGTGCAAGTTCAATTTTGAGGGTGCTGATATACAGATAAAATTGGCAGGTGGGAACTATATCTGCAAATGGGGATAGAGAGGTTGGTGAATTGATTGCAAAGGCAATGGAGAAAGTTGGCAAGGAGGGTGTTATCACAATTTCAGTAAGAGCCGCACTGTTGATTAGTTTAGATTAAGCGTCTTAACTGTGTTATGTATGTTGTGTTCTGTTGTACTTGTTTCATTTGATTGGGGTTTTCCATTGCTCATTGTCCTGCTTTTGTAGGATGGGAGAACACTTGACAATGAACTTGAGGTTGTTGAAGGGATGAAATTGGAAAGGGGTTATATTTCTCCTTACTTCATTACTGACCAGAAAACCCAGAAATGTGTATGTCTTTTATATCCTGTTGTATGTGTTCTTGCGCTTATAATGAGTCTTGATTGCATTTATTTTTTGTGTTCCCTTTCTCTTTGTGATGCAGGAACTGGAGAATCCTCTCATTTTAATCCATGAGAAGAAAATCTCAAGTATAAATGCTGTGGTGAAAATTTTGGAGTTGTCTTTGAAGGTAAGAATACCTGGTTTGTATGTGTTTCATCTGCAATCAGTTTCTTTTGTTGTGAGCCTTTTTCCTTTAGTTTCTGATTTATGATTTATTGTTATTTTATGCTACAGAAACAAAGGCCCTTGCTGATCGTGGCCGAGGATCTTGAAAGTGACGCGCTGGCGACTTTAATTTTGAATAAAATCCGTGCATCCCTTAAGGTTGGGCATTTAGATCTTTCATTTGTAAAAGCTGGAATCCTTCATCACTCTAATGGAAACTGATGATGATGCCCACAGATCTGTGCCATAAAAGCTCCAGGCTTTGGAGAGAATCGGAAATCTGGTCTGCAAGATCTTGCAGTTCTGACAGGAGGACAAGTGGGTCCACTGTGTTATTTGTTAATTCATGTTCATTCTCTTCCATAACATGGCCATTGCTGATCCATTTTTATAATTCAGAGTTGAACAGCTAATTTAACATACTGTGTTGCAGCTTATAACTGATGAGCTTGGCTTGAATCTGGAAAAGGTTGAACTGGAAGAACTTGGCACATGCAAAAAGGTACTAAAGAATGCTATTGGTATGGAGGTCTTGTTCTCCTTTCATTTTTCAGATCTACATGTATCAGGCTTGTCTCTCTTTTAGGTAACAATTTCAAAGGATGATACTGTTATTCTTGATGGTGCTGGTGACAAGAAGGGGATTGAGGAGAGATGTGAACAGGTTTTTGCATTTTCCTTCAAATAACTGGTAATTTTCTTTAGTACATGAATGTAATCTGCTCTTACTGTTACAGATAAGATCAGCAATTGAATCAAGCACTTCTGACTATGATAAGGAGAAACTGCAAGAGAGACTGGCAAAGCTTTCAGGCGGTGTTGCTGTGTTGAAGGTCTGCCTGTGCACTGATCCCTGATTTTGTAACAGTCATAAGGCTTCTGTTCTTCTTGTATATTTGGAATATAATTTCTTGAATAAACTTTACAGATCGGTGGAGCCAGTGAAACTGAAGTTGGTGAGAAGAAAGATCGGGTCACAGATGCCTTAAATGCAACAAAGGCCGCTGTGGAAGAAGGAATTGTCCCAGGTAAGCAATTCTCCACAAGGCCTTGTTTGGCTGAGAGAAGAATATTGTAGAAAGGAAAATATAAAAAAAAAGAAAATGGAAAGTAAATGTTGAGAGTTCTGTTTTATTAGTCATAGTAAATCAATATGATTAGAACAATGATACAGTACAACAACAACAATGATACAGTAATAAAGTAATAAATTATAATATAATAATAATAATACAAAATAATATTGCAGTGTTTATTATGTTCTGGGAAATCTGTTTGGACAAACCTAACTCCTTAGGGAGAGGGAAAGAGAAGATGATACATTTATTTTCTTTGCCTCTTATTTCCATGAACCAAACAAGCTCAAAGTTCTGGGCACCTGGTGAGGCGTTTGTGTGACTGATTTGATGTATTCCTAACTCGAAGGTGGTGGTGTTGCTCTTCTATACGCGGCCAAGGAACTGGATAAGCTATCCACGGCCAATTTTGATCAAAAGATTGGTGTCCAGATCATTCAGAATGCTCTCAAGGTGATGTTTTATTTCACCATACAAGAATTCCTCATGTGTTCTAATTGGTCCAAACCTTCTTCATGATGCTTAAATTCCAGGCACCGGTGAATACGATTGCGTCCAATGCTGGAGCGGAGGGAGCCGTTGTTGTTGGAAAGTTATTGGAACAAGATAATCTTGATCTTGGATACGATGCTGCAAAAGGTTGGTCTTGCATTCTTCTATCAGGATTCAAGTGTAGGAACAAGATGAATGAGACCAATCTGTATGTTTGAGTGTTAACAAAAATGAATCTAACAATATTCTGAGCACAATCAGGGAAGTATGTGGACATGGTGAAAGCCGGGATCATTGACCCACTGAAAGTGATCAGAACCGCTTTGGTTGATGCTGCCAGGTGATCCAATATCTCTATTTTTTTCTTGCCTCCAAAATCATGGTTGATCCAACTGTGAGATGTTTTGCGTTTGCTGTTTGCAGTGTTTCATCGTTAATGACGACCACCGAAGCGGTGGTGGTGGAGTGTCCAAAGGATGACAAGGCTGGTGCTGCAATGGGCGGCGGCATGGGCAGCGGCATGGGAGGTGGGCTTGGTGGCATGGATTATTAGAGACATTGTTGTTCTTCGCGGATCATTCTGAAGATTGTAGGGAGGGAGAGTTTTTGTGGAATTTTGTCAAACCAAACAGTCCATGTCTGAAATCAAAATTTAAGAAGCCAAGTTGGTTTCAATCAAGAAGTTCTGGCACCGAACTTTCTATCAAAGAAATATTTGAAACCATACAAAAGTACTGTTCCTCTCCAAAAACTTGCATGAGCTTGGTGGCATGGATTTAGTGACATTCTTTTTCTTCACGGATCTTTCTGAAGATTATAGGGAGGGAGAGTTTTTTGTGCAATTTTGTCAAACCAAAGGTCTGAAATCAAAATTTAAGAAGCTAAGTTGGTTTCAATCAAGCAGTTTTGGCACCAAACTTTCTTTCAAAAGAAATGTTTGAAACCAAGTAAAAGACTCGAACTGTTACTCCAAAAACTGGCAGACAACAATCATGTATATAATTTAAGTGAATGCATGGTTCAAATATCGTCTCTCTACTTGGCCTTCCTGCGCTTTCCAATACAATCAGGACAAAACCAGTTTCCCTTGGGTTGCTCTTTAAGCCCAACACAGCCATAATGGAACCACTCTATCCTGCACTGTAAACAAGCAGGAGAACCCAGTGATCAAAATGGATTCTGGGAAGTAGAACCCAAACAAACAACAAAGCAAAAATACATACAGACGGGTTATCACACGCAACCATCTCCCCATAGCTGACTTGGTTGCAGTAACAGTATGTCGGCTCGTTAGGATCCACCGGCAAATCCAGATCCATGCTCATTTGATTCCTTGCAGCAGCCCCCCGTCGCGACCTATCACAACCATACAAATTCAAAAAAAAAAAAAAAAAAACTCACTTTTCAATTATATCAACTGCTGATGTAAATGTTCTCAGGTTGCTTGTTCTCAAATGGGCCTTTAAAGCACTCATCATTTACTATAAATGCTTTTGTGCAAGTGTTATTGGAAAAGTGCTTTTCTTCAGGAATTCATGTGTAAGCGTTCTTTCAAAAACAGAACAGGTGCCACTAATTTTTCTAACTGCTTATCATAAGTGGTAGGCCTTATAAGCAATTTTCAGTAAGTGTTTTTCATTAAATGATGTTAAAGGCAACCTAAGAATTTACGCACAAGTGTTTTTTTCAGAAACAAAACATCATTAATTTTTTTCAAAACACTTATCAAAAGCGATAATTAAATGTTTTTCATCCAAAGTTATAAAGCAAGGCTCAGACCATAAGAAGTATCATTGAGACTAAATAGTGCATTAAAACATCATAAGGATCAAGTATCCCACAACTCTAATTTACAACATTTGATGATAAATATCCAAAGAAAAAAAAACCCAATCTTATGTTTCAGATTAAAAACAAATGAGCACTGGCAACAAATATGGCAGGAATTATAGAGCTTTATGCAGATACATCTAAACTTCCTACTCACATGGGCCATAGGAAAAACCCCAAAAAATCATCTGCCCAGCTGATCGTGCACTGTGAATTTCACATGCTACAATGAATGCGTGGGACTCACGTGCCCAACCGCTAACCATTGGATCCCAGTTGGGCAAATGATTCAAAGTGGCAGAACAATAAAATAATAGTAATGATGGCTAAAATATATATAGAATAAGTACTTTTTACGCCCTCCCCGGCTGCTTTCACTACCCCGTCCAGATTTCATGTTGGCATCGGGGGCGACTGCATCAGCTGCAGCAACACCTTCTTTTGCTGACACAAGCCAAATTGCCATACAGAATCACTGGATGTTATATAACAACGCCAGGTACCCAGAATTTATATCGGCACTCTATTACCCTGCCGAAGCTCTTCATCGAGTTTCCTCAGATATTGATCCAGTTGTTGGACATGTGTATCGACCTGCCAAATGATCAGCATAATTATCGATGGTATAGAAAATAAACTAATGAGTATGAATATGCATAAGGTTCTCAAATAAACAAACAAGACCCCAACTTGCGAATGCAAAGATTTGACAGAAAAAGGTCAAAAAAAAGAGTTTGGTTTGGTTTGCAGTGGAAAGTAAAGTGATTAAATATAATTATAAAAAAAAACATACCAAATCATATGCCTGGATGGCAAGGGCAACCTTTTCATCAGCAATTCTTATGCAATGCTTTTGCTCATCCAGGGCATCATCTGAGAATCTAGCAAGTGATGCATCTAGAGCCATGCTATCAGATTTAATAACGCCACGCATCTCCTGCTCACAACGCCGTTCATTCTGCCTCTGTATTTCTGTTCAAATAATGGGAAAAAATAATCCATTTTAAAAGCCTTCCAAAAGCACAGAAGGAGCTGCAAGTTCTTTATAAGATGTTGAACTGGTACATTCCATATGAGGCCAGGAAGAAGAGATTGGACAGGTATGGTTGTGCAATTAATAAATAATAATTAATCTTTCTTCAAAATTTCACTATCATTCATGACATTAAGCTAAATATGGTATCTGTGGTGGAAGGCATATCATCATTTAAGAGGCCACGTTAAATCAAAAGCAAGAATTGAAAAATGCAGTAACCAGTTTTCTATTATTAACAGGTCAGTTGAATTTGAGGAACATTAGATAACGGGTCAGCTAAATTTTCTTTCTTTCTTTCTTTGTCCCCTATGGGATAAAACACTTTTAGGCTGCATTTGACAGCAATTAATGAAAGGTGTTTACAGCACTACTTATTGAAAAGGCACTTCACTTGGCTATGTTTAATAGCGCTTACTGAAAACTGTTTATAGCACTTACCACTTACGATAATGTTAAAAAAATGTTTATCTGCCACTTGTTTAATTGATTTTCTTCTAAAATTAAAGTTGGAAGTGTTTTTTCAGAAACTGAAAAAAACCACTTATTTTTTTTAACTACTCATCATAAGTGCTATCAGACAGAACCTAAGTATTTCCATATTGCTCGATGAAAAAGTGCTTTTTTTCCCACTTATTTAAGTGCAGGTGTTTTTTCAGAAAAAAAAAAGACGAAACACCGCTTATTTTTCAAACTGCTTATCATGAGTGATAAATGATATACTCAGTTTTCAGCAAGTGTTGTCAAACAAAGACTTCAATTCCTAAAGAAACCCACTTAAATAAGTTGCAGGAAAACATTTTTTCAATAAGAAAACTGAAAACACTAATACAGAAACACTCAACATAAGTGACAAGTGTGATAAACAGTTTTCAATAAGTGTTGTCAAACACAACCTTAAACAGAATGAAGCTAGACTCTGGGCTCAAACCAGATGCAGTTTTGGTTCCAAACAATCTGTATTCAATATCTATCATTGACACAATAATTAATAAACACAACTAATGAATGTTGCAAAATTGATAAGCAAACATTAAAAGAGATCGGAGATAATTGTATTTTTTTCTTCCTTTTTTTGGAAAGACTATAGACATGGAAGGAAATTTTATATCAGGTAAGCAAATTAATTGGTCCTACTGATTGATCATTGATGCTTCAGATGGGAAGAGGGTACCACAGAGCAACATAAACCTAAAACCGACGCAAACAAATACAAGAGATAAAATGGAATGAAGAAGAAGAAAACAAGTTCAACCTAAATCTGAGCCCAAGCAAAGAAAGGCCAGAAAAAAGAAACAAAGAAAAACAAAACAAGTGCAAACACATATAATCAAATATCAATATAAATTTACCATGTAAACTTTTGTCTAAATCACGTATTAGTGCATACTTGCGTTGGAGTATGTTTGGCAGTGCTTCCAAACCTGAATGAAATAACACAATCAGCAAACTCTTGAATGATATGCAGAATGAAAAATGGCATCTCACGATCACCACCTGATAAAATACATAAAATGTAGCCCAGTTTTTAAATAAAATAGAAAATAAGAGGCGGAAAACAACCTGTAGCTAGATGAGATTTTTTTATTTTTATTTTATTTTTGAATCATTTTCATTTGAAATTAAGCAGGACTTTGTTTCACATTTCTAAAAACTATGTTTACCCAGCTGGACAGCCATGTGAACAATAGTTGACAGTACTAAAAATGACCATAGCCACCATATGTTAAAAATTCAGGACATGATTGTTACAAATAATAAATGGGATGATGATTAGATGTTTTTATGGCCAATTTTAACTTCTTTATTTGTTAAGATTGATTAATACAGTTAGAAAGAGTTAATGGTCCTCGGAAGGCTGAAGGCATCCTGCCCGGCATCGCATAAATAACGATTACACACAAATTTCAATTAAACTGCATGCTTTTTCTTTTAATATGATTTGACCTACATATATAACCATTTGATGCAGCACAAACAGAAGGCAACTATCACATTCCTGAGCAGGCAGGTTATTTTGTTATGAAATGATTTCAGAAGCCAGTGGGTTTCAAAACAGATTAAGTTAACTAGTCAGCTACCATTACAAAAAAAGAATTATCCTTATAATAAGTTTCATGTATTGCATAAAGGGTTATGATAACTATTCAAAAAAAAACTGCATTAATCAATATATGAAAATTAACAGCTGCATCACGGCATTATTTTAATATCAACCAATTTAACCCCATCCAATAAGACTGTAAAACTGCACCTCATCACAGGATAAAAATCCACAGTTAATAAAAACTTGACTGGTGCAACTAATTGTAGGGACAATGGACTGAAAGAAACAGGAAGAAAAAAAACACTGAAAAGGGAGGATAAGGGTCCCTAGACCCACCAACAAAGCTATGACTTCTTTGCATGTTAGTATGATACTTCAATAGCCCTTTTAAAATGGTAAGGATGATGTTCTGAAACACTATTCCATTCTTCGAATTTAAAATCATTATTTTTTTTAAAACCCTAACCCTTCGAGGCGCCTCCTCGAATCTTTCTACGCAGACTGGTTTAATTTTTTTACCTTGGATTGTTAATTCGTCTAGAGGAAGCAGAGAATTCGAATTGAAGGTAAGGGGAACGCTTACTGGCTTTAAACCCTTCGAGAGCAGACATCGTCAGGAAATTTAGAATTGCCTTAAACAGCCGGGGGGGACGGATTCCCGCCAAAGATTCAACGATTTTCGAATTCGTAGCCCTAACGAACACAAAGACGCGATTTTTTATGTCGCCCCACACGTGGAATGAAAAGTCAAGGGGGAACCTGTTTCTCAATTTTGTCCTATGGTTATTATCGAGTTTGATTTTTAATAAAGCACTGTGGACTAATAAAATATTGAATTAGAAATGATTTTTTTTTAAATATTGGATAAAATATCGTTGCCATCTAAAAATATAATTTTTTTTATATCAAAGTAACTGAATGGAAATATTTTCTTTATAAATTATATAAATTAAAATGTTGTTAAACTGAAAAGTTATTTAGAGAACTAAAATTAAGGATCCCTATAAAGAATAAATGTAAAATAAAGTCATTAAAAACAGTAATGAATAAGTAATTTATTTAATTTATCGGTAAGATTAGTTAAGAATGGTGATCAAGTTGGTTTTATTATTTTGTTAATTTTTAATATTAGATTATTATTTATCGTACATTTTTATTTGTTATAATATATTTTTATTAACATAAAATTATTTTAATGAAATTAATTTAATTACATTTTCATTATAAATCACACAGTTTTATTTTTTATTTTCCACATCACTCTTTTCATTTTATTCTCTTTCATTTAATTTCCATCATCAAAATATTAGAAATCTTGTTTATTAAATCAGTGTGATGCCCCCGCATTTAAAATTTAAAAAGTATATGACTAACTAAACATATAAAATGAGAGTGACTTATTTAACATTGAAAAATGTACAAAACTTTCAAAGATCGCTCTCTTATAAAAGGTGGGTTACATGTGCCGTTGGGAGCACACACGCGATAAGAAAACTCACATGCACACTACAAGGAAACTCACAAAGAAAGCGGTCCCAATACTCGACCCCGCGATCGGCGCCCCAAACCCCCTCCCTCCCTGCCACCCCACCCACCAAAGATCACTCTCTTATAAAAGTAGGGTTTGAGAAGTTTTTTTTTTGATAAAAAATATACATCTATACAGATACTTATTGAATTATTAAATATATATTTAGTTAAAAAAGCATGTGTATGTGTGTAAATTGACGTGTTCATGAAATTTTAACGATCTTGGATGTCATTTCCAAATATTCCAGGTTTGGACAGGTCGTGAAAAATTTCATGTTTCTCAAAATATTTCAAACATAAAGACTATGATCACCCTCGATTTGGGGTAACTTCATCCAACCGTGTTGATAGAATGATTTTCCAATCCTAAGCCACTTGTAATCATTTTCAAGGTTGTAAGAATGCTGTGTAAGTGAAACGCTGACCTTCGATGTTGAATATTTCAGAGGGGTCAGTGTTACAACATGCATCTACTATAAATGACGATGGCTTCCAAGAATCTTGTATAAGTTTTTATAATTGTAGTTATCTCAAGTAAGTAAACAAGAGCTGTTAAAGTGGTGAGTGATTATGGTCATAATAACATAATCCTTTGTAAAATGACAACAGCTGGGTTGATGGGAGTGTTACTTTTTTTAATACCATAATTATAGTTTATGAATGAGTTGCGAATGACAAGTGGAAAGATACAAACTTTTTTATCAATATAATTATATTTGTTGTCAATGTTGGATGACAAAGCAATAATATTGGAAATATCACTACTACAAAAACGGTCTATATCAGCGCTAAAAAAGGTCTTTAACAGCGCTCATATAGGAGACCTCCCGCGCATCCTCACACGTGCGCACCCCCTTTGCTTCCACCCGAACTCGAACCTGAGACCTCCCCCCTTTTGCTGCTGCACCTTTACCACTATGCCATTTCATTCTGTTCTCTATTTAGTGATATATCTATATATATAGTTATATTTATTCATATATTGATTCATATATTGATATAGATTCATATTAATATAAATATATTTATTCATATATTAGTATATGTATATTAATTCGTATATTAATATATTTATATATATATTTTTAGTTATAAATTTTTATATGTATATTTATTTGTATATTAATATATACATATAAGATTAGTTTTAAATACATTTACGAAAAAATATGTTTTTTTATGTGTGTTTATAAATAAATAAATAAATACATGCATGCATGCATACATAGATATATACAACACACATACATATATATATATACAACACACAGACACACACAGAGACACACACAGACACAAACACATTTATATTTACGAATAAATACATATATATGTGTATTTGAAAAGCCATAGAATATAAGATTAGTTTTAAATGTATTTATGAAAAAAATATGTTTTTGATGTGTGTTTATAAGTAAATAAATAAATACATATATACATATATACAACACACAAACACACACATAGACACCCCCACACACACAGACACATATATATTTACGAATAAATACATATATGTGTATTTGAAAAACCATAAAATGTTAAAACGATCATAACTTAAAATCTAGAATTCCATTTCAACTCCACAACCAGTCAAATTGAAGAAAATGAAACAATCTTCGATATGATATGTGGTACAGGCCTAACGGACATCCGGATCAAAAGTTATACTTGTTTGAATGTTAAAAAATCTGGGTACCCCGACTAAAAACTCAGTTTTGGAGGCCTTCTGGGCCTCTTTTGGCCTCAAAAAATGCTTGACCCAAATTTCTTTGATTACAACAACGTAGGGCTCGTCGCAGGCTTCGATTTGATATGCTGTAGAGCTCAAACAGACACCCGTATCAAAAGTTATGGCCGTTTGAAGTTTGAGTTACATTTTCAACGTATTTTAGATCTTTTATCAATTGTTTTGATTTTTTGTGTCCTCAAATTGTTATTAAATGATTTTTAATCAATAACAATTAGAAAATTATTGATTAATAATATTTTGTAAAAATATTTTGAAGCCATTTTCACTAAATTTCTTATATATTAAATATAATAGTCTATTTATATGTATCTATAACATATTTAAAAAATATATATTGTATTTATATCAATATAAATATACTTATATAACAAAATATTATTTTTCATGTTTTTTTTTGAAACTCAACATTTATCAGCGCTCGGGAAAACCGCTGATAAATCCCCCCTTTATCAGCGCTTTTTTTGAGCGCTGATAAAGGCCCCCTTTATCAGCGCTTTTCCCGAGCGCTGATAAAGGGGTAGCGCTTCCCTTGCCAGTTTTTGGCGTAGTGTATGACTATGCATGTTTTTAATGCTGGATGATAGAGTAGCAAGACTGGAATGGACAAAAAGACAAGTCTTAGATTTGTGTGTGTAAGATATTATTATTGTAGGGTGATCAACAAGTGATTCAATTTTTTTTTATAAATGACTTGAGATGTTGCTGGTAATGCCATGCTCAATCTTTGAAGAGTTAAAAGTTTAAGTCGGAAAGACAAGTCTTAGATTTGTTTGTGTAAGATATTATTATTGGAGGGAAATTGGTAAATGATTCACAATTTTTTTTATAAATGACTTAAGGTGTTGTTGGTAATGTCACACTCAATCTTTCATGTGTTAAAAGGTTAAATACCTTGTGCATGAAAGTTGCATGTGAAAGGTTACGTTGCAATTGCAAATCTAATAAACTAATTAATAGCATAATAAGAATGAATGGTTGAAAATTTATTTAAAATTAACTAGACTTGACCCTGTCAAGACCCCACCCCTAGACTAATGACAAAGATCAAGGAGGTGCCTCCCCAAACTCGCCTTCAATTGACTATCGTTTACTAGCTTATGTCAAGTGTATAACCACACAAATGAGAAATATTACCCTCAAAAGTAACCTTTAAATCTCTAAAATCAAAATAAAAACCTAAACACATAAAAAAAATAGAAAAACCTTGATCCACTAATGATCATATCAAGTAAAATGAATATATGTCAAATATCTCATACATAATGAAACAAAAAACTATCAGCAATGAGACAACCACAAAACTCCAATGCAAGATATCCCCAAATACAACAAAATAGAAAAAGGGTATACATAACCCATTTATCTCCAATATACCTTCACGTTAAGGTATGTACATCTAAGTATCACATCTGTGTACACCACCACCCAAACAATCATTACATGACACATCCACCAATATGACCTTGAAAATATACGATGACATAAACAAGCGTGCATGAATGTACAAGTATGAGTGAGTATACAAATATGCAATAGGGTCATTGGCCTCAACATGATAAGTGTAAATAAAGCATGTTTGAAACAATTAAAATCACGAAATATGACCAATAGAAAGAGCAAAGTCCACATAAACTAGAGCTACCTCACATCTCACCACAAGCATGCCCACTATAAACACATGATAAATATATTATGTAGAGAAAACTACCAAAACCATAATATTAAAGGATCCTCTTAAACTAACCCCCGCCAACTAGTAACCTGTAACTCAAGGTCTAACATCCTTCTTCCAAAACCCAAAATCACACAGGGAGGGGAAACAATTCCTGCCCAAATAACAACTTACACACCCACTGAATGTTTGACCTCACTAGTGTTGGTTCCGGGTGTAGCGGAAACATGCATAAGTGGGAAATATATATATTTTTTTAATAATCATTTCCTGAAACCAAGAGCGAGTATCTTGTACGTCAAATTTATAATTAATTTATTTAATATCTAAAGAAATAAATACCTGGGCTTAGGAATAATCACATGAACTATCAATTACTAGTTTCATAATGAGGGAATGCATAATGCGGGACATCACAACCATACTGTCAAGGCCTCATGCCAAGACCATACATAAATGGGTAAAAACCCAAACTAGTTTGTCTCATGAGACCTATTGATGTACCAAAGGGTTATATCGGGCCCCACCCAACACTTACTAAGTCCAATGCATTCTTCAAATGAAAGGGGTGAAACATAATCAATATATACATTTATATTGAAACTAACATATGAAATGTAAATAACTTTCCCCAATCAGTGAACACAAATACTAATCATTCAGAGTAATATGGTGAATGATATCAAGATAGCACATCCATAGTCAAACTAATCATAAACCATTAAATAAAACATGATAGATGATATAATAAAATATTAATCTCAATTTAACATAAGAATCAATAAGAGTGTTGAAATAGATGAAAATATTCTTATAAAATCATCATGTAATTCTTGATAGAAATACTCTTTTACTTTGAAAAGAAGAGTACTTTTGGAAAAATATTTGTATAAACTAGAAGTGAAATGAGATAGTTTTTCATAATAAAATGAGTGATTTTAAAAAAATAACGTTTTCTTAAAACAGATTATAAAGTTCCCTTGAAAATATGTAAGAATTCAAGAAGTTCCCTTGAATCGGGTTTGTTTATCGGAAAAAATTTGAGAAATATCCTTTTAAAATATGTAACTTCCCATTAAATAAATAAAGATTCTAATTGGTACACATATATAGAACATTTACATATAATTTTAGAGGAGTAAATAAGAATAATTAAGAATTTCATTGGTGTAAAGAGAGAAAAAAGGTAACCTGAAAGAAAATGGAGGTTCAGGTAGAAAACCCTTACCTTATGTGTGAATGTATTCTGCACTTGACCTTAATGTCCTGAATAATCAAATTAAATCCATTAATTAATTAATTTAAAACACTTTATATATGTATTTGATTTATTATAATTTTATTAAGTTCATTTACGACCTTTTTGATGAGTTATATGATACAAATTTATCACTCAGGAGTGTTCGTTTCCTTGATTTTCACGGTCGGTATACTTGTATATGAGTATGGAAGTTCATGCAGAATGGATATAATTCTCCAGAATTGAATTTATATGACACTAATAAACATCCATAAGATTAAATGGTTATATAATTCATTTGTTTATATGGTATGGAGATGAGTTATTAGATAAAATATTAGTGATAATCGTTTAGATTATTACGGCGGTATTTTGATCATCTCGAACTAGTTTTGTCATATGAATTAGTATTATGTATTTATACTAGTTACAGAACATTACATAAGATATAATACATATTTTATAATCTGGTTCAACCATAAAAATTGTTTCATGACCATCCTTGAAGGAGAAATTGAAGAATGAAAGTTCGTCGTCCATGAAGGTTGTAAATCGACACCTCCTGGATGATGATTTTGTTTTTTAAAATAAGAGAGAGAGAGAGTAATGAGATTGATGATGGATCTTACATTAACATGATATCATTATAGTATATAGATGATATGGGAGTTATCATGATCATTTTGATAGAGGAGGTGTGGAGAGGGTAAGAAAAGAAAGTAAATTAAAATGAAATTAAAAGAAAAAGGAAGAGGATTTACCTCTCGAATTATCCTCCTTGAGAACCTCCTTAAGGGAAGGGGTTTTGGTATTTTGGAAAGACCAATAGCTTCTGGACTTGGGGAGAGACTTGGGAAGAGGATTTGGGTAATTTTTTTTCAATATTCAAGGCTTAGAGGATTGAAAATAAGAGTGGGGGGGGGGGTGATTTTTATAGTGGAGGAGAGGGGTGATTTCTCATTATTATATTCATTATTTTTCTCAAGATAACCAATAGTATTGATTCTTGTGACTAAATACAGTAATAAGTTCATGTGAGTTTGAACCAAGGGTTATTACATTATTCATGACTCAAGGAATAGTGTATTTAGCTTAGAATGTATTTATATTGTAAATTACCGTATTCTACTATTCACTAAAAATTCAAGTATTTTAGAAAAATCCCAAAAATTCACCATAACCATTTTTCGATGTGTATAATTCAAAAATGGACTCCATTTTATCAAAATATTTTTTTAAATATGTGAAATTTAATTTTTAAATAAAATGATTATTTACTTGAAAAATACAGATTTTAAATTTAAAACTGATTTTATAACACATTCAAAAATTAACTATGGTCTTATAAAATTATAATAAAATAATAAGACAAAAAAATATTGATTTATGAATCCATTTTATAAAAATTAATTTTCTTTTAAATAATTTTATTAATTATAAAATTGTAATTAAATATTTATGACTTATAAAAATACCAACACTTAAATATTAATTTTTTAAAATATTCACTTACTTTTACTATGATATAATTATATCATAATTTCACTTATTAGATGCCTAAATTTTATTTATACTTTCATGGGTGAGGTTACTATTCATTAGGCTGATTTACTATTCATAAGGTTCATATTACTATTCCTAAGGTCAAGTTACTATTTCATCGGTATAGGTTCCTTAATGTCTAGAAACACCTCTTATTTATTTTATTATTTATTTATAAATATTGTATTGTGTTCTCTATGTGGTTTTATATGATTTATACTATATAAAATAAACATAATAAGGGAAATTTCATTGATAGAATTTTGAGTTGTTACATTATACCCTCCTAAAAAAAATTTCATCGTTGAAATTTCCAAAATGTCACCTCACAAAATGATTTGGGTAGTTCCTCATCATAAGCTCCCTAGAACCCCAGATCACCTCTTCAATTTTATAATTTTTCCAAAGTACCTTTACCTACCGATTTGTCTGATTTCTCAACACCTGTTCTTTAGTGTCCAGAATCCGAATAGGCTCTTCACAGTAAGATAAGTCAGGTTTCAATTCAATACCTTCAGAAGTGAGTACATGTGTTGGGTCTGTCATGTACTTTCTCAACAATGGGACATGGAACAAATTGTGTACTTTATAAAGGCTAGGTGGAATCACCAAATGATAAGCCACAACTCTAACTCTCTTTAGAATTTCAGAAGGACCAATGTTCTTGCGGCTCAGTTTCCCTTTCTTTTTAAATATTATAACACCCTTCCATGGAGATACTTAAAAAAACATGATCTCCTACTTTAAATTCCAAATCCTTCATTCTATTATCGGCATGGATTTTTTTCCTACTTTGAGATACTTTGATATGGGTTTGAATAATCTTTACCATTGCTGTTGTTTCCTCTATAAGCTCTGGGCTTACAAGCTTTCTTTCACCAACTTCATCCCAACATGTTGGTGTATGACATCTTTTTACGTACAATGCTTCATATAGTTCCATTCGAATACTAGAATGGAAACTATTTATAAGGCCCTGACCTTAAACCTTACTTAATATTGAATTAAATGAATAATTCACATTGAGGATCTTTTCAGGTTTAGAGTTTTAGAGAATTAGATCTTAACTATTACATCTCAAAAGATTACAAAGTAGACACTTCTACTAAGTTTCCATAAAATAAAAACTCTTAAAAAGAAACATGTCTAGTTCTATGTTTTATATAGCATGACTTTCCCTTGATCCCATCCTTGACACTATTCCACATTAAGTCCTGTGAAAAACATTTCAAAAAAACTTGGGGTGAGCATAAAAAGCTCAGTAAGGGAAACACAAATAATGAAAACTGTTAGTTTTTCAAAACAACAAGTAAACCATGTATACTTTATCAAAGTAATACTTTTCACCTTTATGAAGTAGTAAAAACTCTTCACTGAATAAAAGATCAATACTTACCCTTTTGTAACCAAAAGATTACCATAAAACCCATATAAAGAACACATAACATATGAAGGTAACTTGGGACATAAACATACTTAAATGGAATAACCATACGATCGAATTCCACACATATCACTTAATGGAATAGCCATACGGCCGACTTCCATACCCAATGCATTGTAGGTTATAACGTAACCACCCGTCCTGGTATTCACAGCACCACCCGTCATATGGTTTATCACGTAACCACCCGTAAAATGTCCAAGTACCATTATAAAATCACAAAACAAATATAATGGAAAGAAAACATTTCCACACATTGATCACAATATATCACTTAAATATATTGACATAGAAAATCCATTATAAAAACCATTTTCAATACCAAAATACATAAAAGAGTATATGGTATTTATTTCATTTTAAAAACATTACGACTTGTTGAGGAATCCAAAGACCAAATAATACTCACGGCGGCGGAAAAGGTCGTTGTCACCGCGTACGTTAAAAGAAACATTCATTTTTTTCATTTTGTAAAACACTTCGTAGAAAAAGATTCCTTTTGTATAAAAGTAAAAGTCAAAGGGGTTTATACACTGTATAAAAGAAAGTTGTGTATAAAACGAAATATGCCTCAATGAAAGGAGATTGAGACGAAGTCCCTTACAAAGATCATTTTTTTAAATAAAATAGAACTATTATGTGTATTCTCTATAATTAAACAAAAAGAAAGTACAAATATAATATAGAACATAATAATATCATGACATAATTTGAAAGTAGGATATTAACCCAAAGAACGGAAATTGGGTTAATAAGTTCCCTTACCTCATGTCCGACTTGACTCGATCGTTCTTTAACGTCCTAAATAATAAACTTGAGTTAATTTCTACTTGATTAAGAACCTTTTTAATGTTAATTATTAATTTTATATCACTTATTACCATGTTATAAACATTATATAATCATTTAAGTTAATAATGTTTGTTTTGTCGATATTTGGTTCTTAAGTCAAAAGTGGACTTCTTACAATTACATGTTGTTCGTGTGGTCAAAGGTTCATTATATCCAGAATGATATTCATGATTTGGATATCATATATATCATATATATCTAGAATATACATGTATTAAAAATATTACATAATAATTTAGAGGTAAGAAATGAAATGCACCGTTCATGGAGACGGTAAACCGTACGTACACATGAATGCTAATTTCATTTCTATATCATATTAATGGAATTAAAACTAAATGAGAGGTATGTATATTTTAATTAAATAATTATATTAATCACTTATATGTAACATAAATCATATATATCCATTATATATAGGTACTTATAATAGTACATTACATTTGGGGATAAGAAATGAAATGCACCGTTCATGGAGACGGTAAGCCGTACGTACGCATGAACACTACTTTCATTTCTATCTCATACTTTAATGGAAAGAAATAATAAAGATATAAAGGTATATTATAATTCCAGTATAACATCATATATAATAACTTTAAATCCATCCTTTATACGTCCCACATATGGCATTAACGAATCAAATCACTTTGAGGGGGCGGTAGTCCGCACTTCCTAAAATGAAGATATCACGTATACCCATAATGGATGCCATAAAGGTATGCCATAAATGAAAAATACAGAATCTTAAGGAGAACATAAACATATTATATATCATATATAAATATAGTGACATATTAATGGCCACCTTTTAAGGTTTTAGAAGAATATTGAACAATCATCGTTTCGTGAGGCAGAAATTCACCATCCACAGAAACAGTATGTTCTTTAACCATTAGATGTAGGTGTGTGTAAGTGTAGCTTGAATTATTCTTATAACAATATCCTAGTATATTGAATATACTGGAGTTGTTACAAAAGAAATGAATAAAAAGAGTTTAGGGGGTTGGAGAAGCAAAATAAAACAAAAGAACACAAGAGAAAACACCACCTTTAAAACGGGTAACTCTTTTTGATTTGAGCTCAAAGGCTTTCTTGGGAAGACTTATGCCCAAAGTGAGGCTTCAAGGAGTAATATAGGAATGTGGAGAGACAAAATGGTCAGGGTTTGGTCGAGAAAAAGGCTTGAGAGGTGTGGGTAAGGTGGTATAGGTGTGGGCCTTTTATAAGAGGAGAGGAGAGGCACTCTTAGAAAGTTATAAAAGGTTACTTTATCATAAAATGCTTTTCTGATTTAAAAGGTCCAAAAATTATATATTTCGAGGATAAGGTGACAGGAGTTCGAAATATACTCATCCAATAGGGTTTTGACATGTGTAGGTTTTAGATTTTACATTATCTTTTCATTTTATTTAAATCGTTAAATAATGAGGTAATCACTGCATCATCATGATGTCATAAATAATTTAATTTATTTAATGTCTAAAAATTATAAAACAAATATAATGATGTAGGAAATATTTTTAGCTTTCTAAGGAATATTTATAGTAAAAAATATGACTTGTATAACCCCACTTAAAAATTGTTTTAGTAAAACAACTCATGTTTGTGACATTTTTACTTTAACTTTAAATAAAAAGTTATTAATGTTATTTTCCTACCAAAGTGGCTTCATGGGGTCCCCAATTTGACCCATGGATTTTATTGGTCGGCCATGACACATACAATAAGGTTAGGACATGTGTCAAGTTCATTTCATATTATTAAAACATTATTCTTACCTTAAATTACACTAATTACCTCTAATCGCGATTAAAAACTTAAAAGTTACTATTCACCAAAAAAATTATTTTAATCCCATTGAACCACATTTTACTTCTTAATGACAACCATGTATGTCGGATTTTTGAAATTCAAAACATAGAGGTGGTAAAATTTCATTTAAACAAAAAATCAGTTTTTTTAAGTACCACTTAGTGGTTTCACTATTCATCAAAAATTGAAGTTTTTCGGAAAAATACCAAAACTTCACCCTAAGCTATATTTGATATTACGAATTCAAAAATGATGTCTATTGTAAAAAATTCAAAACATATAATTTTCATTAATTAATTTAATAATTAATTCCCGTTGTCAGAGCAAATAGCGTGTTTTTATGAAATAATAAGTATCAAAAGACTGACACTAGTTTATGTCCAATTTCAAAGTGAAATTAATTCCAACGACCACTATTGGATTAAATGGTAAAAATATATTCTAATTCAAATCTAAAACAAATTAAAAAGATAATATAATCATATAAATAAATTATATTAAAAAGAGGTTTTGAATTAAAATACAACATTTTTCACTATTCATTAAAAAAATGAACTTTATCGGAAAAATACAAAAAATTTACAAAAAGTAAATTTTGATGTACCGATTATAAAGAAGAGTTTTATTTGGTCCAATAGAATGTATAAGAGTGACCAAAACTATATTTAATGACGGTTCGCCATTAAAAGGCAGTAAGTGAACCTTTAGTGAAAATTAGGGTATATATGCCTAAAATTGAATTCTTTCCGTATTTTAAGCCTTTATCTTTTATTGGATAAATGTAAAAACATTTTAAAAACATATATAATCATATTTTAGTTATTTCTATCCATTCCCGCCAATACAACGACTATGTGTTAACTACCATTTAAAATAATATTATTTTATTACTAGTGTGCAACGTAAGATTTCAATGAAACTCTTTGTTGCGTATCGGGTACGCTATCGAACATAGAAACCCCTTTAAAGTAAAATTAATATTTAATTCATAAATATTAATAAATATGAAAATGATTTATTCTTTATTTACCTGGGATGTTACACTATTATTTTAGGAAAAATCTACCAAAGGTAAATACTGATCCCACATTCCTTGAAAATAAAGTGAGTATGATCTCAATATATCTTATAATGTTTGAATCATCCTTTATGACTACCCATCAGTTTGAGGGTGATAATCAATACTCAAATAAAGCTCAGTATCTAAATATTTCTGAAGAATTTTCCAATATTTCAATGTAAATCGTGGATCATGATTAGACACAATTGAGAGAGGTGCTCCATGAAGTCTTAAAACTTCATTAATGTTGATTCGTACAAGGCTCTCTAGTGGAAAAATTCTCCCTTAGTGATAGGAAATATGAATATTTGGTAAGTCGATCAACAATCACCCATATTGCATCATTCCTTCTTAGAGGTTTTGGTAAACCAGTTACAAAATCCATAGTGATTTCATCCCATTTTCATGTAGGAATAGGAATAGGTTGAAAGAATCCTCCTAGATGTTGTCTTTCAGCCTTCACCTATTGACAGACTAAACATCTTGATACATAATCAGCAATTTCCCTCTTCACGTTATCTCACCAGAAATGTTCCTTCAAATATCTATACATCTTAGTGCTACCGGGGTGTATAGAGAAATTATAGCTATGAGAATCATCCAATAATTCTCTTTTTAGATCAGGTATAGAGGGAACACAAATCCTCTTCCCAAATTTTAGAATTCCATCCTTACACATGAAGTCATCCAACTTCCCATAATTCACACCTTTAACTTTCTTTTGAAGGTTCTCATCATTAAACTGAGAACTTTTAATCCTTTCCCATAAAGATGTCTAAGAAACCAATTTAAAAAGTAATGATGTTCCATATTACTTGATAATTTCTTTATCCATCTTTGCTATATCCATGTACATAGGATCCCTTTAAATCCTCATTTTGTTTAAAACTCCATGATCCTTCCTGCTTAATGCATCAATTACCTTATTTTCCTTTCCCAGGTGATAGTGTATTGAATAATCATAATCCTTGAGTAGTTTGAACCATATTCTTTGCCTCATGTTGAGTTATTTTTACAAGAAGATATATTTAAAGATCTTGTGATCTATATATATCTCACATCTTTTACCATAGAGATAATGTCTCCATATCTTTAGAGTAAAGATTACAGCTACTAACTCAAGATCATGAGTTGGATAGTTCTGTTCATGAGTTTTTAACTTCCTTGATGCATAGGAAATAAGTCTATCATTATGTATAAGGACATAACTGAGTCCTTTCTTTGATGCACCATTATAAATCACAAATACACCATTTCTTGATGGTAGAGTCAAGATTGGAGAATTCACTAACCTTTTATTAAATTCTTAGAAACATTCTTCACATTCTTTTATCCATATGAACTTAACCTCTTTACGTGTCATCTTGGTTAATGAGTTAGCTAATCGGGAAAAGTTCTGAATGAAACACCGAAAATAACCTGCTAAACCAATAAAACTACATACCTCAGTTATGTTTGTTGGTGTAGTCCATTCCAAAACTACCTTTGTCTTTTTCATATCAACTAATATTCCATCCTTAGAGATAATATGGACAAAAAAAGAAACTATTTGAATCCAGAATTCACACTTGCTAAACTTCCCATATAACTTGTTTCTTCTAAGAGTTTTCAGAATAATTCATAAGTGATTCTCATGATTTTTGTATCTTTTAGAGTATACCAAGATATCATCAATAAATACCACAATAAATTCACCAAGGTATTCCTTGAAAACTCTATTCATTAGATCTATGAAAATAGAGGGTGCATTATTCAGTTCAAAAGGCATTACTATAAACTCATAATTCCCATCCCTAGTTCGAAATGTTGTTTTTGGAATATCTTCCTTCCTCACACACAACTGATGATATCTAGATTGAAAGTCAATCTTAAAAAAATATTGGTCTCCATGAATTTGATCAAATAAATCATCAATCTGATGAAGAGGATACTTGTTCTTTATCATAATAACATTGACCACCCTATATTCAATGCACAAACTCATAGTTCCATATTTCTTCTTAACAAAAAGAACATGATCTCCCCATGGAGAAACACTAGGGTGAATAAAACCCTTCCTACTCAACTTCTATAGTTGTTTATTCAACTCCAATAATTCCACTGTGGCCATTCTATAAGGAGTCTTTGATATAGACCTTTCACCAGAAATTAAATCAATAGAAAACTCAATTTCCTACTCTGGAGGATGTCTGGGTAAATCCTTTGGAAATATATCAATGTATTCTTGAAAAATAGGTACACCCTCAATTTGAACATTTCTTTCCTCACCCATAGATATTTCATTCTCTTCCTTTCCAATAATTGAATTCAGTATAGCTACTAAGGGTGGATCTAGATAAGAATCAAATGGTGAGGTTTCTTCTCTAAAGATAAGTGACTCTACATAATTCTCAAAAATTGTATCTTCCTTCTTCTTGTAATATATTTTCACATCATAATTTGAAATCCAGTTCATACCAAGAATTATATCTAATTAAATCATGGGTAAGATGATAAAGTCAGAAAATAAAGCACGTTTATATGTCATAAGGGGGACTTATCGACACATCTTTGTTGTAATGATACTTCTCTTATGATTTTTGACTGACAACTCAATTATTAAATAAAATTGGAAATGTATAATTTTCATGGAAAACTGGGAATATATAAAATAATTCAATGATCCATAATCAAATAAATCATTGTCTAAGTTTGAGGAAATAATTAAAGTACCTACCACCATATCATTAGGAATTTCAATCTCAGCAGTTGTGACCGCATAAGCTTGGCCTTGATCCCTTGTCCTTATTTAGAGAAAGTTTCCTTGAATTTTAGTACATTCATGTGAATAATGTCCCATATTTCTACAATTATAGCATTGAACATTGGAAGCTTCTTTCTTTCCCTTACAATCATGAGATTGGTGGCCTTTTTCTACACACTTGTAACAAACACCCATTCCCTCCAGGCAAGTACTAGGGTGTTTCTTCCCATAATTACTACAAGGTGAAAAGTCAACTCTTCCTTTCTTTCCCATTTTCTTATTTCCTTTTATAGAGTTTTTAGAAGCCCTCTTCTTCTCTTACTTTACTTTAAAGTCATAAAACTTAGAGAATTATTTTTATGTCTTGATATCATATGAGACTATATATTCATATGATGATAAATTCTAAGAGACCAATGCCCTTCAGAGTAATGGTTTTAAACCATCAAAGAATATACCAATCTTTCTCCTTGGTTTACATATATAGTCCAAATCATTCCTTGATAACATTGTAAAGTTGGATTCATACTTCACAACATCCTATTTTTGTCTTAGACTCAAGAATTTCCTCTCCATATCCACTCACTGTTTGCAATGAAAATATTTTTCTAGGAAAATTTAATTAAAACCCCTTAATTCAATATTTTAAATATCTTCCTCATCCTTTGTGTTTTGAATCAATGACCACCATTGATCAAAATTTCTTGATAGATTACACACTGCCATAACAACCTTCTCCCTTTTTTTACATCCCTAGGTGAGAAATATCTTATCTAAAGAACTTATCCACTGCTCTACTAAGAATGAGTTTGTAGTCCCATTAAATGATGGAGGTTTTTGTCGCATAAATAGGTCTAATATTTCTCCTCCATGCTGTGGTTTAGGATGCTCCATATGGGTAAGGTTATTGTTCATAACTCGAGTCAACTATCCCAATATAGTTATAAGTCTCACAACACCAGTCGTATCTCTAGAAACAAAATCATTACCTTTTATAGGAGGACAATACCTACATGGGATATGTGTGTTCATGAGGTTTCCATTCCTTCCACTAAGAACCATTTCTAAATAATGACATACACTCCTAGGTATATCTGTACCAGAACCACATCCACTTATAGTATCCAGACAAGAATGTATTTCTTGGAAGATCCACATAATCTCTACCTTACCGAAATTCTAGGATGTTATTGTATGCTTATCCTCAAAGTCTATCTTATATTTTCCCCTAATATACATTTTATAAATCTAGTTTCCAATAATTCTACTAAACTTCATCTAATACCAACTATAAAGACGCCAACCCCAATTTACCGAAGTCGGTGCCTTACTTCAATAAATTAGTATGATTACAAGGAAGTCATATCCAGAAGGAATGAATAGTTTAGTAGCTTTGGAAAACAATATACATACATAAGTTAAACATTATAACTTGAAAGGAAATACAATATGTAAATTCCATTGCAAACATGCATAACTCCTAGATTATCCCTGCAAGTCATTCATAATGTACCTCTTTTCATCCTAAGTAAAAATAAAACATAAGAAATGAGTGATATAAGATGCTCAGTAAGGGTAAGTAATACAACAGAAGCATAAGTAATAAGGCGTGGTGAATAAATAAGAGTACACATGCCATTAAAACACAATCTTGAGCATAATATGGTAGGAATAAAAACTGAATAAATAGTTCCATAATAAAACATAACCATGGATATTCTACTAGCCGAATAATCACATAGACTATCAATTACTAGTTTCATAATGAGGGAATTCATAATGCGGGACATCACAACCATACTATCAAGGCCTCATGACAAGAACATACATAAATGGATAAAAACCAAAACTAGTTTGTCTCATAAGACCTACCGATGCACTGAGGGGCTATAACAGACCCCACCTGACACTTACTAAGTCCATTACATTCCTCAAATGAAATGAGTGAAACATAATCAACATATACATTTATATTGAAACTAACATATGAAATGTAAATAACTTTCTCTAATCAGTAAACATAAATACTAACCATTATGAGTAATATGATGAATGATATTAAGATAGAACATCCATAGTCAAACTAATCATAAAAAATTAAATAAAATATGGCAAATGATACAGTAAAATATTAATCCAAATTTAACATAATAATCAATAATAGTGTTGAAATAGATGAAAATACTCTTATAAAATCATTGTGTAATTCTTGATAGAAATACTCTTTTACTTTGAAAACAAGAGTTCTTTTGGAAAAACATTTATATAAACCATAAGTGAACTAAGATAGTTTTTTCATAATAAAATGAGTGATTTTAGAAAAATAATGGCTACTTAAAACATATTATAGAGAACTCTTGAAAATAGGTAAGAATTCGAAAAGTTCTCTTGAATCAAGCTTGTTTATCAGGAAGAATTTGAGAAATATCCGTTTAAAACATGTAAATACCCATAAAATAAAGAAGGATTCTAATTGGTAAACATATATAAAAAATTAAAAAATAATTAAATATGAGTAAATAATAATAATTTAGAATTTCATTGGTGTAAATAGAGTAAAAGAGTAACCTGAAAGAAAATGGAGGTTCGGGTAGAAAACCCTTACCTTATGTCCGAATGTATTCTGCACTTGACCTTAATGTCCTGGATACTCAAATTAAATACACTAATTAATTAATTAAGAACATTTTATACATTTATTTTTTTATTATAATTTTATTAAGTTCATTTATATCCTTTTTTATGAGTTATGAGATACAAATTTATCACTCAAGAGCGTTCGTTTCCTTGGTTTTCACGATCCGTATACTTGTATATGAGTATGGAAGTTCATGTGAAATGGATATAATTCCCCAGAATTGAATTTATATGATACTAATGAACATAAATAATATTAAATGGTTATATAATTCATTTGGTTATATGTTATGAAGATGAGTTATTAGATAAAACATTAGTAATAATTGTTTAGATTATTATGACTGTATTTCGATCATCTCGAACTAGTTTTGTCATATGAATTAGTATTATGTATATATACTGGTTACAAAAAATTAAATAAGACATAATACATATTTTATAATCTGTTTCAACTATAAAAATGGTTTCATGACCATACTTTAAGGATAAATTGAATAATGAAAGTTCTTCGTCCATGAAGGTTGTAAATTGGCACCTCCCGGACGATGATTTTGTTTTTAAAATAAGAGAGAGAGAGAGAAAGGATATTGATGATGGATATTTCATTAACATGATATAATTATAGTATATAGATGATACTGGTGTTATCATGATCATTTAGACATAGGAGGTTAATAGAGGGTAAGAATAAAAATTAAATTAAAATGAAATTAAAAGAAAAAGGAAGAGGATTTACCTCTTGAATTATCCTCCTTGAGAACCTCCTTAAGGGAAGGGGTTTTGGTCTTTTGGAAAGAACAAGATATCCTAGAAGTTGGGAGAGACTAGGGAAGAGGATTTGGGTATAAATTTGACAAGCTTAAAGGCTTAAATGATCTAAGATAAGAGAAGGGTGAGGGTGATTTTTATAGTGGAGGAGAGGGGTGATTTCTCATTATTCTATTCATTATTTTATTATTTTGCTCAAGAAAAACAATAATATTGATTCTTATGACTAAATATAGTAATAATTTCATGTGAGTTAGAACCAATGGTGATTACATCATCCATGACTCAAGGAATAGTGTATTTAGCTTATAATGTATTTATACCGTAAATTACCAGATTTTACTATTCACTAAAAATTCAAGTATTTTAGAAAAATACAAAAAATTCACCATAAACATTTTTTGTTTTATAGAATTAAAAAATGGACTCCATTTTATCAAAATAATTTTCTAAATATGTGAAATTTAATTTTTAAATAAAATCATTATTTACTTGAAAAATACAGATTTTAAATTTAAAACCAATTTTATAACACTTTCAAAAATTAACTAAGGTCTCATAAAATTATCCTAAAATAATAATAATAATAAAATATTTATTTATGAATTCATTTTATAAAAATGAATTTTCTTTTAAATAATTTTATTAGCTATAAAATTATAATTAAATATTTATGTCTTATAAAAATACCAACACTTAAATATATTTTTTAAAATATTCACTTACTTTTTACTATGATATAATTATATCATACTTTCACTTATTAGATGCCTAAATTTTATTTATAATTTCATGGCTGATTTTACTATTCATTAGGCCAATTTACTATTTATAAGGGCCATATTACCAGTCCTAAGGAAAAGTTACTATTTCATCGGTATAGGTTCCTTAACGTCTAGAAATACCTATTATTTCTTTTATTATTAATTTATAAAGATTGTATTGTGTTGTCTATATGGTTTTATATAATTCATAATATATAAAATAAACATAAGAAGGAAAATTTCATTGATAGAATTTTGGGTCGTTACATAATCCCTTTGTCACAATATCTCATCAAGCAGGTTTCACGATAGTATCATCAACCTATTTACTCAATATGTCTTTCTTTGACTATCTAAAATAAAAAAATCGTTACACAATGACCATGGAGTTTAATGTGATGGTTCTATTCCAATAAAAGGGTTGAGATATCAACTTCTGTAATGATGAAAGGGACAAATCCTTCCTTGACTTATCCATTAATGATATATGAATCACGATGCACCCAACGTACCCTACTTCCCGTCAATATATGGCATGACAGTTTTGGTCAGTAAATCAAAGTGCATGAGTCATGACATACATTAATGATAGTCTTAAAGTCTAAGGAGTATTAAACATGCTCACAGTTAGGAATATACGATGACACTAAAACATGCAGAATTCCTACTAGAGGGTCTGTTCTCATAATCTCCTATCTTAGATATTACCAAATACAAACTTCATGAGAAGAATCCCTATCCACTTATGAGCACTCACACCTGATGGTCTAAATACTATGTGTTCCATCATAGTACGTTATCCAACTGCAGAACTATATTAAGAATATTGTCATAGCACTTTAAGTTTTTCATCATAGCGGAGAACTACTATGACCTTATCAATGAAACAAATACTCTAAGAAATCATTACATCAAATCCATGAATAAACAATGAATAATATTTAATAAGATGTTAAATTAATATTCAATACATTGAATATACATATAATCAAAGTACAATCATCTAATACTATGAAACTAACTCTAACAAACTCCCACTTGGACTAGAGCCAACTACCTATGAATTTCAGTCCACTAAACCTCACATGATAATCATGTTTATGCTGAGTCAAGGATTTATTCAATTGGTCCACCATGTTGTATTTCATGAAAATACTACTCACCATAACCTCACTTATCTTAGAAAAATCCATCAAGAGATGATACTTTCGAAGTATATGCTTTATTTGTTGATGTGACCTTGACTCTTTTGTGAGATCCACCACTGCAGTATTATCACAATAGAGTGTGATAGGATATTTACTAATAGATAACACATCAAGATCATGGATGAAGTTTCACATCAATACTTCTTCCTTAGCTTCCTCATAAGCTGCAATATACTTGGAATCTGATGTAGAATCTGTGACCATAGCCCACTTTAAGCTCTTACAGCTCGAAACACCTCCATTCAAAGTGAATATGCATCCTATTTGCGACTTTATGACATATTTATTAGTTTGGAAACCATAATATTCATATCCTCTGAATATTAATTACTCATCTCATCCATAGACCATGGAAATTTTCTTAGTATGCCTCAGATACTTAAGGATAATCTTAATTTCCATCCAATGGCGGTCACATGGATTAGCTTGATATCTGTCTATCATACTGACCACGTTATCATGACAAATACAATTGATTATGATTTTAATATTTATTTATAGTCTAGGTAAGACCCTAGGTTGTCTCTCAAGGAGCGCTGATAGGTTTTGAGTATGTATTTTTAATAAGAATTACTAAAAGAGAGGAGTGGTTTTGAAAACATATTTAAGTAAATTACTTAATTAAAGAGTTAAATAGTTGATAAATAAAGGTGGTGTATTAATAAGTATGAGATAAGAATATCATTTCAAGTTCACTACACATCTTGGATAGTTCATTGTTCTGAAAATTTAACATGGTTTTGTTTAATTCTTTGGTTGAAGGTTGTCAAGATCTTGACTTCCATCTTGCCTCTTCAAATGATGCTTAAAGAACCACCCCTTGACACAACAATCGTGTTGCCAAGATTTGGTTATAAAACATAGAATAAAAGGTCTATAAAATCATACATAAATCTTATGTATGTGTGAGATAAATAGGACTCTTGTCTTGTCCAATCAGAACAACCCAAGATTCCCACTTGAAGTCTCAACCCAATCAGTGTTGAAATAAAAAGTGTTTCACTTAATTTTAACAGTAGAAATGAAATCAGAGAAGAATAATGTCAAGATAAGAAATAAGTGAAATATTTAGCACACAAATTACTCAAAACCAGTATAAGAAAAAGTGATGGAACTCCCTCCCAAGTGTGTGTAGCTCCCTCGAAATGACCGTCCACCGTTTAGCTCGACATCGGGAGGAGGAGGAAGCTCGGGTGGAACTTCGCCTTCATCCTTGATTACCCTATGAGGATAGGGTCCTCCAGAAATCCTTGGATGATGAGAGTACTACTTTGTGTCTCCAAAATACCAGAGCTTTGCCTCCTGGCCGAAATTGAAAATGAGGATCCCAAGGTGCCATTTTATAGGAAAATGGGAAGGTGGGTTTGAGCACACAAAATTCTTAAAAACACTTGTCACATGTGTTTTGACCTCCAGATATCCTTATCTATATTTGGAGAAAATAAAAAAGTTTTATCCCCACCTCTTGGATGTCTTCACAAAAAGTTTGTCATAATTTGGACACCTATAGAACAATATATGGACAGATCACAACACACCACTTTTGACTTTGTGCAGATTCGGTGTGCTAGACAGATCATGTCGATTGGGCCACCAGATGGCCAAATGAGTCTTGGGTTACTGAATATTAAATGTATACCAATAAAATTTGGACCAGAACACAAACTTTCAGCCCAATTTGAAGCATGGTATAGTATTAGTGTGCGGATTAATCCACTAGTGTGCTTGGATCCTGTTCAGTTTGGACCATTTTTCTTGGACATCATCATGGGACCTCCGGATCACCTCCTCCTGCAATGGAATCATCAAAAAAAGTAACACTGCCCTTTTTAACAGTGATAAAAAAAAATAAATGATTCAAAAATGGAATTAAACTTGTTATTATTTTTATAATTTTCATTATAAAACAAGTTTAACACAATGGTGTAAAGGTGAAAATTACACAGTGAATCGTGGTACGATCACACCCCCACACCTAAACATTTTCACTCCTGGGAAAAGTCACATATCCAAATAAAATGATGAAAATAAATATTCCCAAAATCATGAAGATTTAACATTTGATGAAGTTTTACTTCATTAAAGTAATGTGATTAATGCACGAACCACACTAAGGAGTTCTTCCTAGTGAAAATGAAAAAAGATGTCTCATAAATCATATCACAATGAAATTCAAAGATATTCATGACACCAACATGATCAAGGAATTAAAAATTCAACCATTATACTAACTCTCCATGTGTGAGTGTTAAAACCATTCCATGCTATTTTTTCCACTTTCTATCCAATAAATATAGGTTATTTTAACATTATTCAACTTTAAATGATTTTTTTTCACCGAACCTGTCCTACATCCTTTGCAATCATATTTCAAGACCCACTCACTTAATCATTCCCAGAAGTCAAAACATAATCTCCCGACCTAGATATCCCCATATTCTGCACATTTCATCACTCCCCTCATTTATTATTTTTGTTTCTTTGTTATTTTAGAAGTTGCATTTGGAATAAATCTCACACTTATCTCTCAAACCTTGTTTGATCTCCTAACGACACTAATTTCAATAGTTATAACAATATCAAAGGTTGAGGAAGATTGGTTTTTGACTTGCCCAATACACAACCCAATTTTTTTTGAGGGCGTACAACAGTCAGATATTAGGTACACACACATAATTCAATCTGGTACAGCAATGAAACAGATCAGATAAGGAATGAACATATAGAAATATCATTTAAAACTAAAAAATATTAACCTAACATATATTTACCTTATATTATGTAATAAATATTCACACTTTATGGTTTGGTGCAAAAAATTTATGGAGATATTAGTGACACAGTTTTCCCAAAAACTACTCACACAAGGGGCATCAATCATTTCAAATGTTTCATAGTGATACAACCATTTATATCATTGACAGAAAACCAATTCACTAAAAATCACTCCCTAATGTTAAATTCATACAAATATTCTTTTTAGCCTTCGTTATGGTATTTTTACTTTCCCCCCTTTATGGTCACCGAATCATGGAACTTTGAAATTTTTGATGGGGAAAAATGAAAATACCATAAAGAAGGCTAAAAAGAGAAGAAAAGAGAGAGATAATGGAAATACTAATGAACCCAGAAAGATGGGAAAAAAATAAAAATACCATAAAGAAGGATAAAAAGAGAAGAAAGAAGAAAAAAGATGAAAATACTAACTAACCTAGGAATGTACCCATCCCCCACACCTAGAATGTGCAGTGTCCTCACTATAATATTTGAGAATGTGAGAAGGAAGGATAAAAACTGGTGTGTTTCACTGGTATGTTGCTTCTTGAACATGGAGTTCATCTATCGGGAACCCCAGAAGGGCTTCGTGGAAGTACTTTAGTCGCTGTCCATTGACAGTGAAGGTTTGCTTGGTTTCTTCATTTTGAACATGAACAACACCAAATGGAGATACATTAATAATAGTGTATGGGCCAAACCAGTGGGAACAAAGCTTACCTGGATGAAACTTAAGCATTGAATTATAATGGAGGACCTTCTTCCCAATGTGGAACTGACGATGAAGTATAAGACGATCATGGGTAGCCTTGGTACGCTTCTTATAAATCATGGAGTTCTCATATGCATCTCTTCTCATTTTTTCTAGCTCCTGAATATGCAACTTCCTTTGATAACCTACACCATAAATATTATAATTGCATTGTTTTATAGCCCAGTAGGCTTGGTGCTCAATCTCAATAGGTAGGTGACAACTCTTTCCAAACACAAGATGATAGGGTGATATTCCAATGGGAGTTTTAAAAGAAGTACAGTAGGCCTATAATGAATCATCAAGTCGAAGACTCCAATATTTTCTATTGGGTTGAACCATTTTTTCAAGAATCTGTTTAACTCTCTATTTGACACCTTGGATTGACCATTGGTCTGTGGGTGATATGTAGTAGACACTCTATGACCGACCCCATACCGACGTAAAATTGATTGCATTATTCGGTTGCAGAAATGAGAACCCTAGTCACTGATGATGAACTTAGGTAATCCAAACCTAAAAAATATCTAAGTTCTCAAAAATTCCACAACTGTTTTGGAATCATCTATCCTTGTGTATTGAGCCTCTACCCATTTTGACACATAATCGACCACCAGAAGAATGTACAAGTTGCCAAAGGAATTGAGAAATAGAACCATAAATTCAATGCCCCAAACATCAAAAATGCCATGAAAGAGAAACGATTGTTGTGTCATTTTATTTCTTTTAGACACATTCCCCATTCTTTGACAATGAGGAAAAGATTTGAAAAAATCATGGGAATTCCAAAAAAGTGTTGGCAAAAAGAGACCAGAATCAAAGACCTTGTGAGAAGTCCGTTGGGGACCAAAGTGGCCCCCAAAAGCAAGAGTGTGACAAAATCTAAGGATAGACTGAAACTCGTTATTGGAGACACAACACCTAAGAACTTGATCACTATATGTGCTCCAAAGGTAGGGGTCATCCCAAATGTACCAATGAGACTCATGTTTTAGACGACTGGCTTGGTTTTTATTGAAATAAGTAGGAATGCAAGATGCTACCAAATAATTTACAATTTCAGCATACCAAGGAATAACATCTTACACTTGGTACAATTTCTCATCAGGAAACATTTCATTCATGAAAATATAGGGGGATGATTCAATGTCCGAGGATGGTTGAATCCTACTGATATGGTCAGCCACCACATTTTATGATCCTTTTTATCTCTAATTTCTAAATTTAATTCCTGAAGGAGGAGCATCCAGCGAATGAGACGTGGGTTGGCTTCAGATTTATTAAGGAGATACTGAAGGGATTCATAGTCTGAGAACACAATGAATTTGGACCCTAAAAGGTATGACTTGAATTTTTCCAAGGCAAACACAATGGAAAGGAATTATTTTTCTATTGTGGTGTAGTTTGCTTGGGTAGGGTCCAAATTACATGAGGCATATACAATTACATGTGGAGCTCGATCAAACCTTTGTGATAAGACTGCCCCAACTGCATAGTTAGATGCATCACACATGAGTTCAAATGGTAAATCCCACTGAGGTGGTTGGATTACTAGGGGTGACGTGATACTCAATTTTAACTTATTAAAAGATTCCTCACATTATTTATCAAAAAAAAAAATTTCTTTTCTTTTTGGAGTAACTGGGAGAGGGGGAGTGCAATTTTACTAAATTCAAGAATGAAATGACGGTAAAATCTAGCATGACCTAGGAAAGATCGCACATCCCATACATTTTTGGGGAATGGAAGGGAAGAAATGACACCCACTTTTGATTTATCTATTTGGATACCATCCCCAGAAATGACATGTCCCAAAACTATACCTTGTAGCACCATGAAATGAAATGTACCAAAACTATACCTTGTCGCACCATGAAATGACATTTCTCATAATTTAATACAATATTCTTTTCAATACAGTGATGTAGGATTGAACCAAGACTACTCAAACATTCATCAAAAGAAGAGCCATAAATAGTGAAATCATCCATGAATACTTCCATGAAATTCTCTAGGTAATTAAAAAAAATACTAATCATGCATCGTTGGAAATTACCCAGAGCATTGAACATACCAAATGACATCCTTCTATAGGAAAATGTGCCAAAGGAGAAAGTGAAGGTTTTCTTTTCCTGATCCTCAGGGGAAATATGGATATGAAAGTATCCAGAATACCCATCAAGGAAACAGTAGTGGGACTTACTCGCTAGCCTCTATAGCATTTGGTCAATGAATGGGAAAGGGAAATGGTCTTTACTAGTGTGTTGGTTTAGTCGGTGATAGTCTATGCAGACACGCCAACTATTCTGCACATGATTTGGAACCAATTCATTGTTTTTATTTTTAATTACTGTAAGGCCAGTTTTTTAGGAACTACTTGAACGGGACTGACCCATTGGATTTTAGAGATGAGGTAAATGATTACAATAGCCAATAATTTTGTTACCTCATTTTTCACAACTTTTAGGAGTTTTGGTTTCAGTCGACACTGTGGCTGCATCACTGATTTATCCTCATCATTTAATAAAATATGATGTGTACAAATTGATGGACTAATACCAGGAATGTTAGCAAGTTTCCATCCCAAAGCCTGTTTATACTCCCTCAAAAGTTCAAGCATATGCAATTCATGCTCAGAAGAGAGTGAACTAGCAATGATGATGGGCAGCTTGTTTCCATTCTCAAGATATAAATATTTTAAATCTTGAGGCAGTTGTTTCAGTTCTAATTCAAGTGGATTTTGTATTTATGGGAGTGTGTGTGAAAGTGAGAGGTCACTGATCTCATCTAACTACTCAATGGTATCATACTCATATGAAGAATGAGCTTTTACAAGCTTAGTAGTATCATCGATGGTCATTTGATCCTCAATGTTCAAGAAATCGTCAATCAATAAACATGCATGAAACTTTTCTAGACCACTACAGTAATCAATGCATGAATCATTACCTAGAATTTCAATTAATGAAGAAAACTCAAAAAGAGGATTGGGGGAATGATAAGAAGTGTTTTCAGTGGAATGGAGTACATCAATTGAAATTACTAAGAGAGAGGAATGTTATTCTGATGGCTGTTTCATGACATCAAGGATGTTGAAATGGACTATGTCACCACCAAATTCCATAGATAATGTACCATTAGAGAAATTAATTATGGTTTTGGAAGTTTTTAGGAAATTTATCCCCAATATAATTGGGGCATGTCCATTCATCCTATCATCTTCTATTTTAAGCACATAAAAGTCAGCAGGAAAAATTAAATTTTTAACCCTCACAAGAACATACTCCAACACACCAGAGGGGTGTGCGATACTCCAGTTAGACAATTGAACAAAAATTACAGTGGGATTCAGTTCACCAACCTACAATGAAGAGTAAATGGAGTAAGGAATCACATTAATAAAGGCACCCAAATCAAGCATAGCATTAGAAAAAGAATACTCCCCTATAGTGCACGTAATTGAGAATGTTCTAGGATCATTACACTTGGTGGGAAGTGATATCTCTATCAATGATGAAACATTCCTCCCCAAGCTCACCTTCTAATCTCCACGAAGTTGCCTTCGGTGTGTACAGATCTCCTTTAGAAACTTGGCGTACTGTGGAATTTGCTTCACAACATCAATCAATGGGATGTTAACCTGCACTTTATTAAAAATTTCCAATATTTACTTATCAAGTTTAGTTTTATTTTGTTTTATTGGTTGGGTGGCCCTTTTAGAAAATGGAAGAGGAATGGTTGGGATAGGTGACTCATCAATATACATACTCTTTCCTTTGGAAGGGCTTCTCTCAGGACAAGGTTCTTCAACATTTGGAACATTTTTAGTGGTTGGGATGGAGGTTTACTCAGGAGGGGATGACTTTAATAGAGGATTCATCTTACTATCTAGTTGTTTTCCACTCCTAAGGGTGATGGAACTAACATTTCCTTTATCCCTAGGGTTAACTACTAGTTGAGAGGGAAGTTTACCTGATCTGTGACTTTGAATTTCACCCACTGAGTTAGCTAGTTGTCCTAATTGGGTTTTGAGGTCTTGTATAGCTGCCTGAGTGGTTTGTTGGAATTGGATATTGTTGGCAGCCATTTGTTTCATCATATCTTCTAGGATAGGCTCAGGTTTTGGAGGAGTTTGTTGGAAAGGCCTTTGGGGTGGTTGAGGATTTCTAGGTGGTGGTGGTGGATGTCTATTCTGCCCTAGTTGGTTTCATTGTTATTGAGGTTGGTTTGAATACCCCATTGACTATAGGCTTGGTTCTCCTTCCACCTAGGGGTGGATGTATAGTAAGGTTCTTGCCTAAAGGTTTGGTTATAGGGGCGGCCTGGAAATATTGTCTCACAACTCTCAGATGTTTCCCTCAATTGAGGACATTATTCTGAGTAGTGGGTGTCAGAAGAAAATATACCATAATTTATGGGAGTAGAATATTGGAATTTCCCTTGGTAAAGAGCAAGTTGTTGAATAAGGTTACTTACCTCTTCGAACTTTGTGTCCACCTTCTTCTCGAATTCAGTACTTTGCACCTCATGGACACCTCAAATCGGTACATTGGAGCTTGAACCAAATTGTTGTGTGTTTTGTGCCATGTTCTCAATCAGAGTTCTTGTAGCAATTGGGGTCTTATCAACTAGTGCACCACCTACAGTAGCATCGATCATATTTCGATCAATAGAGATTAAACCTTCATAAAAATATTGAATTAAAAGTTGATCACTTATTTGGTGGTGTGGGAAACTTGAACATAACCTTTTAAAGTGTTCCCAATATTCATGTAATGTTTCCCCTTGAGATTTTATTATCCCAAAAATTTATTTCCTTATTGTTTCAGTTCGAGAGACTGGGAAATATTTATCAAGAAAAAGGCGTTTCATGTCCACCCAGCCTCTTATTGGGGAATTAACATAATATAACCAATCTTTTATTATGTATTATAATAAAAAAGGTAATTCCCTTAACTTTACTTGTTCTTCATCCACATTTGCAGGTTTTAATGTAGAACACACAGTGTGAAATTCTTTTAAATGCTTGTGTGGATCCTCTCCAGGAAGTCTATGGAATCTTGGTAATAGATGAATTAAACCAGATTTTAGTTCAAAGTTGGGTGCCTTGACTTATAATTGAATATAGGTGGGTTGGATATCAACATCAGATGAGGTAAGTTATTTTAGTGTTCGATTGTTTTTAGACATGTTATTCATGTTAATTTCAGTTTTAATGTGAGTTTCCAAATAATAAGAAGAAGGATCAAGATGAGTGTTGATGTTTTGTGCGTCCTCCTTCAAAGGTTCTTCTTGTGTATCTTGGGGTCGCTGATGTAGGATCCTCTCCGGTTCGGGTTCAAAAGGTTGTAAGTCTCTCGGAGTAGAACACATCATACACAGAACCTACATAATAAATAAATTATAACACAAAAATAAATGTAAATTTTGAAGGTAAAACAAACAAACATTCACAAAATTTACAAAGAATATTATAAAAAACACGCACTAAAACCAAAGCGCTCCCTGAAAATGACGCCAAAATTTGACCGCGTTGTCATGACACGTCAAATTGATTATGATTTTAAGATTTATTTATAGTCTAGGGAATAACCTAGGTCATCTCTCAAGGAGAGTTGATAGGTTTTGAGCATGTATTTTTTAATAATAATTACTAAAAGAGGGGAGTGGTTTTGAAAACAGATTTAAGTAAATTACTTAATTAAAGAGTTAAATAGTTGATAAATAAAGGTGGTGTATTAATAATTACGAGATAAGAAGATAATTTCAAGTTCACTACACATCTTGGATAGTTCATTGTTCTGAAAATTTAACATGGTTTTGTTTAATTCTTTGGTCGAAGGTTGTCAAGATCTTGACTCCCCTCTTACCTCTTCAAATGATGCTTAAAGAACCACCCCTTGACACGACAATTGTGTTGCCAAGATTTGGTTATCAAACATATAATAAAAGGTCTAAAAAATCATACTTAAATCTTATGTACATGTGAGATAAATAGTACACTTGTCTTGTCCAATCGGAACAACCCAAGATTCCCACTTGAAGTCTCAACCCAATTGGTGTTGAAATAAAAAGTGCTTCACTTAATTTTAACAATAGAAATGCAATCAGATAAGAATAATTTCAAGATAAGAAATAAGTGAAATATTTATCACACAAATTACTCAAAACCATTATAATAAAAAGTGTTGGAACTCCCTCCCAAGTGTGTGTAGCTCCCTAGAAATGACCGTCCACCGTTTAGCTCGACATCGGGAGGAGGAGGAAGCTCGGGTGGAACTTCACCTTCATCCTTGATTCCCATATGAGGATAGGGGCCTCTAGAACTCCTTGGATTATGAGAGTACTCATTTGGGTCTCCAAAATACCAGAGATTTTTCTCCTGGCCGAACTTAAAAATGAGGAGTCCAATGTGCCATTTTATAGGAAAATGGGAAGGTGGTTTTGAGCACACAGAATTCTTAAAACCAATTGTCACATGTGTTTAGACCTCAATAAAACATTATCTAGATTTAGAGAAAATAAAAAAGTTGTATCCCTACCTTTTGGATGTATCCACTGAAATTTTGGCATAATTTGGACATTTATATCACAAGATATGGATAGATCACATCACACCACTTTTGACTTCATGCAGATTCAGTGTGCTGGACAGATCGGGTCGGTTGGGCCACCATATGACTGAATGGGTCTTGGATTACTTCATATGAAATGTAGAACAATGAATTTTTGACCAGAGCACAAAATTTAAGCCTAATTGTATGCAATTTATAGTATTAGTGTGCGGATTAATCCACTGGTGTGCTTGGATCCTGTGCAGTTTGACCCATTTTTCTTGGACATCATTATGGGCCCTTCAAATCACCTCCTCTTGCAATGGAATCATCAAAACAAGTAACATTTCCCTTTTTAATAGTGATAAACACAAAATAAATTATTCAAACATGGAATAAAACTTGTTATTATTTTTATAATTTTCAATATAAAACAAGTTTAGCACAGTGGTGTAAAGGTGAAAATTACACAGTGAATCGTGGTACGATCACATACTCAATACATATGAAAAATATAGTCTAGTACATAGAATAACATACATGACTGACCCAATCAATGGAATGTATAGAATCCTTTCCATTTTATTTCTTTCCTCATGTTTCTGAGGACACATTTTCCTGGAAAGATGAATTCCATGTAATACTGGAAACAATCCCCTCTTGGATTGTTCCATACTTAATCTCTTCAGTATCTTGTCAATGTATGTACTTTGAATTAGGATTATTAGTCGCTTGGATCTATTATGATGGATCTTGATCCTAATAATATATGTTTATTCAACCAAGTCCTTCATGAAGAAGCGTTTACAAAACCACATCCTAACAAACTACAATACTGGTATTTCATTTCCTATGAGTAATATTTCATCAAAATACACTATTAAGAAAATGAATGTACTCCCACTAAACCATTTGTAGACACAAGGATCACACTCATTATTTATGAAACAAAATTCTATTATTGATTCATCAAAACAAATGTTCCATGATCGAGATTCTTGATTTAATCCATAAATGGGTTTTTGCAATTTTTATATCTTATTAGCATCCTTTGAAGTCACAAACCCTTTGGGTTATTTCATATAGAAATATTCATAAAGGTTACTATTAAGGAAGTTTATTTTGACACCCATTTTACAAATCTCATAGTCATGGTAATCTGTAATGCCAAGTATAATTCTGATGGATTTAAGCATTGAAAATAGTAAAAATTTTTCATCATAGTCAATGCCTTGATGCTGTTTAAACCCCTTTGCAATAAATCATGCCTTATAGGTACTTAATTTTCCCTCTATGTCAGGTTTCTTCTTGAATAATCATTTTCAACCAATGGAATTTAAACACATTAGAGGATCTACCAAAATCTAGACTTGGTTTTGGTACATGGAATCCATTTTAGAATTCATGTCTTCTTTCCACTTAGAAACATTTGTTCCACTTACTACTTAATTGTAGGTTATAGGATCATTATTATCAACTAATAATGAGTTACTATCCTCGATGACTTGAAAACCATAACGTTCTGGTTCTCTAACCTATCTTGTACTCCTACGTAGTACTTGTGTCTCTAGAATAGTTTCATCTTCCATTGGGCTTTGTGGAATATGTTCATGTACCAATTTTTGTTTACCTTGATCCTCAACTTCATTGAAGTCTATATCGCTCCCACCATCTCTTTTAGATATTTTCTCCCTCTCAAGGAATATGAAATGTATTTCCACTATAACCATTTTTTGAGGGGTCGTATAATATTCCCTTGTTTCCTTAGGATATCCTGTAAAGGTATGATTTTTACCTTAGGGTGAAAGTTTGTTACCTGAAGAGGCCTTAACAAACACTTTTCTTCCCTACACATGTAAATTTGATAACATGATTTTTATACCCCTCCAAAATTCATATAGAATACCATTTATCGATTTAGTTGGTACTTGGTTTAGTATATGTACTGATATTTATAATTCATATCCCCAAAAGGATAATGGAAGACTCACATGACTCATCATTGATCTCACCATTCCCAACAAGGTGTGGTTCCTCCTTTCAATTACACTATTACACTGAGGTGTGTAAGGCTGAGTGAGTTGGGATAGGATCCCAAACTATCATAAGTAATCATTGAAGTTTTGATTAAGATATTATGCACCATGGTCTAAGCGAAGCTTCTTAATCTTCCTACCAAGATGGTTCTCAACTTCATTCTTGCATTCCTTGAATTTATCAAAAGAATCCTAGTTATACCTCATTAAGTAGAAATATACATATATACTAATATCATCAGTAAAAGTTATTAATTTTGAGTTCCCACCCCTTTCTTCAATAGGAAATGGTCCACACACATCATTATGAACCAATTCAAGAAACTCTTTAGTCCTTTCACCATTCCCACTAAATGGGTATTTGGTCATTTTTCCTTGTAAACATGCATGACATACACCAAGTGGTTTTAGTTAAAAAGAATCTAAATATCCATTTTTATGTAATCTAGTTAATCACTAATCATTTACATAACCTAGTCAGTGATTCCAAAGTTGGGTGTGGTATGAGTCATGTAAAATAACTTCATTATCAATTTCCACTACTTGGTTCATGTAATCCAACACATAAAGACCATTATTTAAATGTGACTTACCATAAAAAATGGTATCTTTATAAAGGAAACAACATTTTTTCCCTAATTTGAAAATAAATCCATCCGTATCATGTTTGGATGCAGAAATAATGTTTTTGGTAATAGATGGAACATAATAAAAACCTTTCAAAACTAAGGTCACTCTAGTCGGCAACGTGAGGAGGTAGTACCCTACAACTACAACAATAAGTTTAGCTTCATTGGATACTCGTAGATCTACCTCTCCTTGGTCAATATTTATGAATCTACTTAGTTCTTATATTTGAATACATATGTGAGCACCACAAGCTATATCTAATACCCAATTTGCAGAAATAGATAAATTGCACTCGATAAAGAAACACCCAAAGCTTCCCCTTACTTGTTTGGATGGGTATAGTTTTTCTTACAATGACCCTTATTTACACATGTGAAAGAGACCAAATCTTGTTACCTTTCTTTCACTTTGATCCTCCTTTTCTTGGAAGGGTGTGAAGAAGCTTTGGGATTAAATCTCTTTGATTTCACTTTCCATTTGTTTCACCATAAGGATGAAAGGATTTTTACTCTTTGTATCCTTATCTACTTGGTGAATAAGAGTGAGAAGATCTATTAGGGAATTATCAATGTTGTTCATATTAAAATTCACAACAAAGCAGGAGAAACTTTGAGGGAGTGATGCCAAAATGGGATCGGTGCCTAGTTCTTTGGGGATTTTAAACCCCAGAACCTCTAGGTTCTCAATGTAGCCAATAATATTGACTACATGAGGACCAACTAGGTCACCCTCTCTAATATTTATCTAGAAGAGTACCTTAGAAATCTCAAACTATTCCTATCTAGCTCTCTCCTGGAAAAGAGCATAAAGGTTCTCAAGCATTCTATACACATCCATGTTTTCATGAGACTTCATGAGTTCACTAGACATAGATGAAAGCATTAAACATTAAATGTTGAATTCATCATTCATATGTTTCTAATATACTGGGAACTCTTTATCATGTGCCTCCTTAGTAGGTGGATCATGAAATGATGATTCTAGCACGTAAGATTTCCGTTCATGGTGTAGGAAAACCCGAAGGTGTTTGTACCATTCCTGGAAGTTATTACCAGTTAAGAGGTTATCTTTATCTAATATTGATCATAGTGATAATTTTCATAAAGATATTTCCATTTTATTCTATAATTAAAAGATCATATTATTATTACTTTGATTGATTACAAATTGAGTGAGATATTAATAAATTAATTAATTTTTATTAAAGATTCCAATATTTTATCAAGTTCCAATATCCCTCACTATTGAACTTAGAATGTCTAGTTGATATGACGTTCTAATGGAAATGATCCATATTCCTCTTCTCATAACCCCAACAAGGGTTAGTTAAGATACTTGAAGGTATTTAGGTAGGTAGGCCATTACCAACTGCTGGCTTGTAGCTCCTTGACCCATTGAGTGGACTCCTATATCCTGAAACCCCGACTTGGATTTTCTCAACACTTGCCTCCAAATTACACCAATTCTAGAAAGGGATACTCCTCTTGATGTAAAATGGTTAAGTCAACCCAAAAACATTATAAGAACTCCCCTTATAAAAGTAAGTTTCCTAATAAGGGCTGGTCAAACACTTAGTTCTATTGAGTTTCATTTCCAATCAAGAAATGGAAGGTCAAGTCTGACTTAATATTTGGTTGATAGGTTTTAATTAATTATTCATAAATTTTATCTTGTTTTATCCTTTACATGTCTTGTTAATATTAAGTGTATTTTAATTAATTAATTAACCATATTGTATAAAACGTTTATGCATAATTAATTTATTTAATTTATTATGCATATATTTTATCCTGTTTTATCCTTCATATGTCTTGTTAATATTAAGTGGATGTTTTTTAATTAATTAACCATTCTAGATGAAATATTTATACATAATAGATTTATTTAAATTCCATTTTTTCACATTTATTTATTTATTTATGTAACCACAACCTTGCATCCATAAAATAAATAATTTCATAGACAAAAATAAATAAATAATTAAATAACCTATTCATGATATTTATCTAACTGTTGATTTAATGAGCAGACGTTAAATCAACCTATGGCCTTGGGGAAATAAATCTTTTTTCTGGTCTTGGCTTGAGTTACATCATTCCACCTTTACACCTGTGTATTACTTGAGTTGACATCATTATGGTTCCATCTTGAATCGCCTCCACATGCCTTGGGATACTCCATTAATTACATGTATTTACGAATCACGTGTAGGTGAGGGGAACCAAAGGATTAGTTAAAAGGATATGACATAAATATCCTTGTACACATAGGTCCTACATAATAATGGAGGGAGGGATGACATGTAGACCATCACATTTCATTTAATAATAAATAATTACAAAACCATGCAATAAATTAAATTAAAACATCCAATGCATACACAGATCTTGGTCAAGATCATTAATGGTCATACATGCAATGAATACGCAAAAATAACCAACTAGCATTCATTTCTTTATTTATTCTTTATTATTTAAGATAAACATGCTTGCATTAATAAATAAATAAATAAATAAATAAATAAATAAATAAATAAATAAATAAATAAATAAATAAATCTCATTTAATCTTAATGATCATCCAAACTTAATTGGAGATACCCATCATTTATGACATTTATAGAAAATAAATGGTAGAACCAATAATGAAATATTTTTTACAATAAATTAATTGATCATTTAAAAATATTTAAAACCATTATTAAATTATCAAACACACAATAGGTGTCAATAAATAAATTAAGGTTTTAATGTTGTAATTGTCAATTTAATGTAATTTAAGTCTATAATTAATTGAGAGACTACACGGCTTGTACAAGCCAGCTACGCGTGGTGTACCTCGGTTGTCATGTATCCGAGTCACATGTTTGGGGATTTGGTGTGTTAACTTGGTCAGATTACACAACATGTACATGTAAGCTACACTCCATGTATCTGCTTGTTGTGTACCATATTGGACCGGTCAACACACGGTGTGTAATAAATGCACAATGTGTAATTTATTGCTCGACGCATCCATGTACAATGCCCATGGGTACACAATGTGTGATCTGGCTACACTCTGTGTAACATAATTTTACCATCCAAAGATTTTGCACTTCCTGATATCATCTCCAATCATTATTCATTTGTTCTTAAACCTTTAAAAAAATGAAACACTGAATGAACATCATTAATATATCAATAACATGTTAATTAAAATCAGGTTAATGAAATAATAACATGAAATGAAAATCTAACCAAAATTGTGAATAGATCAATAATCAAATAAATAATTATAAATTTAAACATGAACCCTATGATAACACTTTTTGGTTCCAGGTACAACGGAAGCGTATAGAGATGGGAAATATATTAAAATTTATTTTAATAATAATTTCCTGAAACCAAGAGTGAAGATATTGCACATCAAATTTATAATCAATTTATTTAATATCTGAATAAATAAATACCTGGTATTAGGAACATTCTTCATTTATGAATTCTGATCATATGAAAAGACATTTTTAGATTTCCTTCATTTCACTATGAAGATACAAGGATATAATTTCTCAAGTGGTTATCCACACGTGCTCCAATGATCTCTGAGCAACACCACTCGATCTTCAGGTATTAGCGCGGTGAATCAAATGTCTTTCCTTGATTGTTCTTAATCGTTTGTTCTTAGGTCTTAAAGAAATATCTCTTATGCTTCTGATTCTTGAGAGGGAGAGAGAAAGAGGATTTGAGAGAGAATTTTTTGTGCAAAACAATTCTCCATTCTCAATTTTCGGATGTAAAACACAATAAACACAACTGTCTATTTATAGAGTTAGGATTTAAGTTAAAATATTATTTAATTGTATTCTGGACATTAAATAACATTCATTACCTTTAATAAACCCCATTAATCATAATAATAATTATAATAATATTATTTTGTGGTGTGTTCTAACTCGCGTAATAATAAATATTATTTAACCAGATTGTTAATTAATATTTTTCATTAGACACAGTCTTGGTTCGTTCGAACTCCTATTTCATTTATTGAGCACCGGAATAATTTTTTTTTCATAAATAAATATTTTATTCACATACCAATGAATAAATATTTATTAAATATTCAATAAAATAAATAAATATATTTTCATTCACATGTCGATAAATAAATATTTATTTAATTTATGCGATCAATATAACTTGAATAAAATCATTCCTCAAACTTGAGAATAATATTTATTCCATTGATTAAACTCAAATAGAATTTAACTGAGATCAATGGAAACACTTAGTGTGTGAACCTTTAGGATTATTTATTATTGGAATTAGGCGGGTTTGCTTAAATTCCAAGATTACTATCTAAAAACAGGTTAATGCCCCCAAGAGAAAGAACTTGATATCGTAATGTCAACAACCACATATGAACATTCACTGTGTAATATAATCCTTTTGTCACAATATTTCATCAAGAAGGTTACACGATGGTGTCATCAACCTATTTACTCGATACGTCTTTCTTTGACCTTCTGAAATAAACCCGTTGTTACACCATGGCCGTGGAATTTAATGTGATAGTTATATTCCAATCAAAGGGATGAGATATCAAATTCCATAATGATGGAAGGGAAAAATACTTCCTTGACTAATCCATTAATGAGACGTCAATCATGACACACCCAACATACCCTACTCCCCACCAACATGTGGCATGACAATTTTGGTCAGTAAATATAAGTGCGCGAGTCATGAAATATATTAATGATGATATTAAAGTATAAGGACCATTACATACACTCATAGATAAGAATATCTGATGACACCAAAACATGCGGAATTCCTACTTACAGGTCTGTTCTCGTAATATCCCATCTTGGAAATTACCAAGTGTGAAATTCATGAGTAGATACCTCATCCACTTATGAGAACCCATACTTGACGGTCTAAATACTATGTGTCCCATCAAAGTATGTTATCCAACCATAGAAATATATTAAGAATATTTTCATAGAACTTAAAGGTTCTCTCATAGTGGAGAACTGCTATGAACTTATCAATTTGACAAATACTTTAGGACATTATTACATTAAATCCATGAAAAAATGAACAATATGTAATAAGACATTAAATTAATATTCAATACATCAAATATACATGTAATCAAAGTACAATCAATTTTCCCTAGGACACAAAATCTAACAACTAGATCTCACATCTTGAGTGGTTACCATGTATCAATATATCATGACCATCATTTCTAAAATATTAAAGCATAAAAAAGATGCAGATAATCTATCACGAGAAGAAACTCATTTAAAAACCAATCCATTATCACTAGATCACCACCAAATCATATCTCCCATCAATGCCAATGGAATTATTGAAACAAGAAAGTCTAATACTTGAACCAATAATAGGAGGGGAGTAAGGGTCAAAAACCATGTTACTCCCATAAAAATGAAATATCGATCATTAAATCATTGAAAATAGGAGATAAATAATCCAATTTCAGTAGTAATCACATGAGAAGGAAAACTTAATCCTTAGTCCAATGGTATGAGGAGGGTAAAGTTTACAATTTGTGGAACTTCTATTATAATGAAAAATCAATCCTTGACCCAATGATGATAGGAGAAAGACAATACAAGGTGCATAATTTGAAAATATTCATAAGGACATACCCATATCATCATGTTTGAATCAATCTCAAGAAATAATAATAAACAATATTATACTATCCTCCACCTAGGAATGTTTGTCTTGTGATAGGTCATAAAGAAAATGAATTGAAACTCACATTGTCATCACATTATTGGGTTTTAGAGAAGATAACACTTATCCAAACATAGTGAAAAAAATAAACCAAAAACCTATTATGTTATAGGATCTTTCCATTAGTATTGAACCGAATAAATAAATTAAGCACAATATACCATTTATATATTGATTTGAATCTATCTAAGTACTTCAACACAAGATTAATAATAACAACTAAGAAGTAGACAATTAACTTATTCCTCCCAAGGTATCCATTAGTTTAGTGAATCTCCCCACACTTGGGAAAAACCTCCTTCAAGTCACAGTCTACTAGAATCTTGTTTAAAGGATATAGGAAAATAATATCCTTGATGTAATTTGGTTTGAGGAGTTCTAATAGTTTCTCAACATATACTTCACCCATGGATTGAAAAATATTCATATAGCTATCCAAATACCATCTTTGGAACAAAAACATTCAACCATATTGATGAAGTGTTTCTCAAACATTCAAACATTACAAATTTTCCAATTTATAGTTCAATACTCATAATAATCATTTAATGTTTAAACAATAATTCTATATGTTCAAAATAATTTAATAATTATTACATGACGATCCAAACCAATCATGATAGCTCAGAGTAAAAGGTGGCTATATCACATGTTATCACATTATACATGATACACACCAACACAACATGGTAACATTCACTATGATGTGGTCTATCTCAGCACAAACTACAATGTTATATAATCCACTACATTGTGGTCTTGACTTTAGTGCATATTTATGATAATATTATACTTTCCCTAAAGTCTTAAAAATCCTTTTAGTTATATTCCAAAATCATTTTTTCAAAATATATCATTAATTTTCACCACATGTTATATCATATGTAACAACTTGTGAAAATCCATCCAGAACTTCTTTTGAATATCCTTTAAAACACATTTGGGGAAACTCTTATAGTTTTATACAAACAATTTATAACTAAACATAATCCTTATTCATACAACCACAAAATGTGACCCCATGTTCCTTTTTAATATTTAAATAATCATGAATTCCTTAATCTATAAAAGTAAGGAAATAACAGAATCTAGAAAAGAGTCAATGTTACTCAAGATACAAAGGGATTTGTCATGATATCTATCAAACACATGTATCTCTATATGTATACCCACCAAATGTATCATATATAAGTATACATAATCATATAATCCCTTTATCTAAGAAATCGAGTAACTGTGGGATAGAAAGTCTATCAATATAATATAGCCTACCCATACATTCCCGATTCTACAAGTATATACTAACCAAATGAATGAACAAAACTCATGTCATTCACCTAATAGGATGATAAAATCACATTCCCCAAATCTAAATAGGTAAGCACATCACATACACCTTCTTTAGGCATGATCAAAAACTTCCTTAGTCTATCTCAATCAAGGCCCTAGATGACAAAATCCTCAAATGAGAGGAAAATATCATCTTAGTTAAGATTCAACTAATGAAATGATAAACAACATACACAACCATTTCTAGATTATATTAGTCTAAAGGCTTACATAAGAAAGGTATAAAAATATAATGGTTCTCACACTAGTTATGTCACCAACCTTAGTCATGGGGAACTAGTGGAAAAAACACCTTTAACATTGGTTTTTTCTTCTTTCAACATCGATTAAAAAGAAACCTTAATATAGGAAATTTAGAAATTAGGAATTTTAATGTCAGTTTTTATAAAACGATGTTGAAATCCCTTTTAAATGATGAAATATATAAATATTTCCATGCCTATTTTTCTAAAAACCAATGTTGAAAGCCTTCATACTTGGATTTCCACACTGGTTTTCAGTAAAACCAATATAGAAAGGCTTTTCAACATCATTTTTTTTAAAATGACAATGAAATACCTGCCGAAAAATATTTTAATGTCATTTTTTCATAAAACCGATGTTGAACGATGATATTTTTTTTTAAAAATTCTAAAATACATGATTCTAGACTTGTAAACACAAAGTGAAGTAGTAAAAAACAACAAAAAACAATAAAAGAATAATAAGTAACATCAAAACTCATTGAAAACATTAACATTTTTTTTAAAATATACATCTAAATAAAACTAAATATCTAAATTAGTCAAAAATAGAAAATAGTCTGTAAATAAAATTTGAAGGTGTTTCAAGTATTTTGATTTATAAGAAGAAAAATCATGAAAAAACTACAACATAAAGTGTTATGAATTTAAAAATATGATACATTTGTTTAAATTATAAGTGTTATAATGAAACTAAACTTTTCAAATTTTTTTGTTGTTCTGGTCATGATTATCTCATAAATGAAACCTAAAACATAATACCCACATTCAATATCCCATCATTAATGACGAAACTACATTTATGAAACAATATTTTAAAAATAAAAACACTATATATGTAAGAAAAATCAAGTATTCACTGATATAAAATTTCTTTACCTAGACTTTCACATATTCAATTTTTTTGGTTCCATTGTTGAAAAGTGATCCATGTTGAACTCAATCCATGACCTATTGTAATTTTAAATATAATTGTTAAAAATTATGTAAAATTAAAATATTAAGATCAATGATCTAAAATAATATAATAAGATTTAATTATTTAATAAAATGTTAAATCTTCTTCGAACACCATCCAATAAATAGAATAACTAATATGATTTACATTCATTTGGAAAAAATATGCATAACATCCAATGTTCACTAAAATTTAAATTTTTTAGAATTAATAATAGTATAATGAATAATGGTTCATAATTATGTATGTGTTCTTACCATCTAAGGAATGGAAAAAACCAACATGCGATCTACATGTTTTTTAATATTATATATATATATATATTTATATTCAATTATGATATTTTATTTCAAGTGTTTAAAAATTGTTGAAATGTATTCTAGATCCATAAAACCATAAACAAAAGTGAAATCATATTGTATGTAAAGAGTGTAGAGATACATGATCAGAAAATTAATTAATTAAGTCAATATAACAAATGTTTACTTAAATAAATTAAATTAATAATTGTAATATAATTACATGGAAATCAAATGTAACATGGGTACAATGAGTTCCTCACCCTTTACAACACCCATATGTCATTTTTAAATATATTTAATGTATAATATATTCTATAAATATCAGCACTCAATAAAAAAGTATAATAACTATCTAATATAGAAAAAATGTTTGTTTACTTTGTTACCCCATCGACATCCTAAGGAGTATATGAAGGTGTAGATTCCTAAAATTTCTTTTTCCTTTGCAGTGATTCCTTCAATTTTAGATACTTTTATATAAGTTAAGTGTACGAAAATATTATAAGTAATTATAAATTTAATGATTGTTTCTTAAGAAAGATAAGGACCACTCATATGATAGGAAAAAATGGTCTGGTGATAATCAGGTAGTCTATATTTTTTATCTTGTGAAAGAGATGTCATATTTAAATGATTTAACATCAGGTTCACCATTTTTTCTTTGATGAAAAAGAAGTGGGTGAATTTTGTCTAGTGGTATGATTGTGGGGAGTTCAATTTTGGGTACAATCATCCGCATCAGGATCACCATCAGTCAAAATTTCAGAGAAACCCCCAAAGGTTCCACATCCATGACCGAGTATGGGCCTAATTTCTAAAGGTAGGTTTTTGGTTGGGGTTTCATACCCAATGAAACTTAGGAAATCACATTGGCCGAGAGGATGAGAGGTTGGGATCATCACACCCTTTTGGGGGAAATTGTTGCATACTCCAAAACTCTCTTATAGATTTAAGATATGTTCACAAATCTCTTCCTAATCTTGATATGGGACCGATTATATAGGATTGAAATTAAGATTTAGATGCTCAATTACAAGAGGGGGGGGGGGTGAATTATAGGTTTAAAAACTTTTATTTTTATCCTTAATAAAATATATGTTTAAAAAAGTTAAACAATATGGATTCACAAACCCTCTTCAGTTCTTAAAAAAGAAACTATCTTGCTTTAGGATCGAATAATATGGATCCGATAAAGAAACTTAAGAAAAGTTTACTTAGGAAAAATTCTATCTTAAAGAATATATAATCTTATTTATTAGATTATACAAGTATAAGAAATTATAAAAAAGTTATACTTTCTTTATTTATCAAAAAGAAACAGCGGAATTAAAACTTGTAACAATAAAAAACAAGTATAAGAAATATTTTAACCCAAAGATAAGGGTATCCAACAACCCTGGATAAAGTTCCTTGATTTATATTTTCAAGAAAGTCTGTCTTACCCACACCGGGGTAATCCCTCGATACAAAGATCAGAATCTATCTTGCTATCCCCATAAGCCCTCGATCTTTAAGGTGATCAACACCTCTATCTTCTTATCCCAACAAGCCCTCGATTGATAACAAAAACAATAATAATCTCACTAAGCAGGCTGAACAAGATGTTCACGACTTAAAAAATTTGTTCACAGCATTCGCACAGGTCAAGTTAAGAAGATATTTCACAGCTTCAAAACAAAGCTCCAAGAAATCAACTCTTGATTCATAGATCATAGTAAAAACTCTTTTTTCATCATTTCAAATGATTGGGTATTTATAGGCATGGATTCCAATAATAAACTTCCTCCTCCAATGGTCATATTTTTCCTTAAATTTTGGAGGTACCTATACACGTGTCACTCAACCAACGGTTAGGTTAAAAATAGATTGTACAACATCATTTCATGTAAGAAAATATGAGAAACATTATCATGTGTGAAAAACAATAATATATAAGAAAAACATTTTTAAGTTTAAGAAACTTAAGCATAATAGGATCCGATAAACTTAGAACAATATGCTAAGAAAGAAAATCAACATTAACGAATATGAATAATCAGATTCTAGGAAAATTAGAAATCAAAGTCTAAAAATATGGATAATCATATTCTGAAATAATAGAGAATCGAAGTTTGAATTCTGATGAATTCAAAATCTAATTTTTGAAGAAATTGGAGTTTGATTTTAGAAGAAATCAGAGTCTGATTTCAAAATAATTTGGAGTTTTATTTCATAAGAAATTGGAGTCTGATTTCAATAGAAATTGGATTCACAATTCTGGGGAAATCGAATTCTAAAGAACTGTAAGGTTCTAGGTTAGATAAGGATATGATTTTTGGTTTATAAAAAATATGGCTAGACTTGGTTTAAGAACAAATTATATAAGGAATTGAAAACCAGTGATAAGGACAAAAAATTTTCTTAGAGAAAAAAAAATTTCCTTAAGAAAACAATTCTTAGAGAAAGATAATTTTTCTTAATAAAATGTGTTTGTGATTTTCAAAACATAAAGGAATAAAAAATTCATATGGGAACTTATTGACTCAACAGGTTTCCATAAAAAAATGATCATAGGTTACCCCCTTTTATGTACATAAGAAGAATATCTCATTAGTGAATCCATCTGTATATATCCAAGGTTCTTCAACATTTCCATTTGGTGGGTAGTTGATTATATGTTGAAGTCGTATAACGAGGCACTATAGATTTTATTGTTATCCAGGGAGGTAATTAATATCTTGAAGATGGGATTGATCCATTATCAGGCATCCTACATATCCTATTCTATAATAGGAATCAAAACCCACATATTTCATTAAACCCATTTAGTTTAACATTTTATGTAAAAAAACATATATTTGGGAACTTGGGAACCTGGTATTCAAGATTGGGTCTCGAGGAGATGTCCTACATATCCTGATTATTGAAGGAATCATAGTTATCATAGTTCATTCACACCCTTGGAACCAACCCCAAGTTAGAAACTCTTATATAGTGGTAATCATATCATGCCACTCATTAAGGATTACACACTGAGGTTTACCTAGATGGTGAAGATTTATGATTAAAATTCCCTAATCCTACACGAAATATGATCGGTATGAGAAACAAGGGATAGTAAGTAATCAACCTCATTGTATATGGATGTGGGATTTATGTATTGTGAAAACCCTTGGGATGTTTATTATAGAGATCAGGCATTAAAAAGGCATCCTATGTATCATGGTTATAATAGGAATTAGAGTTATCATAGTTCAGTTGGCTTCTTAGTCCACTGATGGATAAGGTGGAATGATCAACCGGTGAGAACGATTGGGTTCTGATGGTTTAAATTTCAAAGACATGAGGGGACTTACGCCGAAGTGGATTCCCATTTGAGTTTGGGCTTGGTCCTTTAGAAGGAATCCTATTTATCCTGATTATGACATGAATCAGAGTCCTCATAGTTCAATTAGTTCTCAATCCATTGGTGGATGAGGAAATATGATCAACCCATGAGAGAGATTGGGTCTCGATGGTTGGGATGTCAGAGACATAGTAGGACTTACACCAAAGTGGATACCCATTTGAGTTTAGGATCAAGACTTAGGAAGGTGTCCTACATATCCTGGTTATGACATGAATAATTTTTTTTATAGTTCTATGAGTTGGGGATTACACACTGAGGTTGTCCTTATATGAGGGACACATCATATTATTCCACTGATTAGGGCTTACAAACTAAGGTTTCCCTTATCCTGATAGAGTCTTGTGACATGAATTATATGATCATTGTGACTTCCTAATCCCATGTGATCTATGCTCAGTGTAAAAAATAAGGGATGAAAAATAATCAGGCTCATTGCTTGTGGGTGAGAGAATTATGTGCTGGAACTAACCTACTGATGTTTTAACATGGAACTTGGGCCTTAGGAGGATGCACTACATATTCTGTTTATAATAGGAATTAGTGTCATCATAGTTCAACTGGTCGGGGCTTACACACAGATGTCTCCCTTTGTGGAGGATGGACAAGTTTATCAAGTCTTGGGATGCCCGATTGACCTGGCTTCCTTGTTTTACTGACATGCATTGATTTTCTACTCAACATGACTTGATTTTCTACTTTACATGTTAGAGTATGTTTTTATAACATTTACAAAGAAAATATCATGATCCATTTGAATTTTTTAGGGACGTCACATAACCTGTATGGCATGTCTGAAGGTTGTCGCATGATCAAGGATGAACTTGTTAAGAAGAAATCACAAGGCTCGACCGACTTGTCCTAGAAGCCATCAAATGATCCTAGATGACATTATTATAGGGAATCACATGATCCAACTAACTTTCCCCAGTGTTATTGTGAAATCTGGTTGACATGCTTGGAGGGCATCACAAGAGTCAGTGTGACATGAATCAGAGGGTGCTGTATGTCCTGGATGACTTGTTTGGGTTTCATCATAAAAGTCAGTTGACATATCCGGGGGACTTCGTAAGATCCAAATAACATACCCAAATGGCGTTACAAGGTATGGATGGATTTTACATAGGATATCACAAGAGTTAGTTGACATGCTCTGGTGCTATCGTGAGACTTAGATGACATGTATTGATGTCACTATATGATCAGGGTTACATGTTTAGATGACATTTCAAGGCTTGGATGGTGAGCCTAGAGGGTTTCATGATACTTGGGTGGCATGATTGAGGGGTTCCATGTGACTTTATCTGAAATTTCTAAGGGAATTTTCATGTTCTAAATAGTATACCAAAGAAGAATCACGTGACCTAGGAAACATGTCAGGGTGTTGTCACATGACTCGGGTGGTTTATGAGAAGTGTATGAGGATCAATGTATATTTTCTTCACATAAGTCTCCCATATTTTAGTATTTGTTCCAAACTATTATTGCATATGCATTATATTTGTTTAATGTTATCTTGTTTTAAGTATCGTGCGTTTTATAAAATATGTGGGATGTCCTTCGCATAACCCACCAGAAGTCCTTCACATGATCTATAAGTGATTACGTGAAGTGCCTATGAATGATTCATGATTTCTCTGATTGTTCTTCATATTTTACCTGATGGAGAACCTTTCTATTCAAGAGATCATCCACTCCAAGAAATCCGCTCTGATGCCTGAGTGCATTGGTGCATGGTTCCATGGAAAAGTCTATGCATTTTTCATGTTGGGGTGGGGGATTTATAGGAATTTCCACCCCTATTATTCACCACTTTGTGAGATGTGTATCACACAAATCTAGGATGGAGTTGGTGGAGGGATTTGATATCACGAGTTTTTGTGAGGTTTTTCATAGGTTATTTTGGGGGCATCGCATGATTTTCAGTGAGGGAGTTACGAAGGTGTCCGAGGCTTGTTCAGAGCCCAGAACCAAGTTTTAGGCTTAAAATGTCCTGGTACACTGTTTGCACACGGCCCGTGCATTCCTGGTTAAACCGTGTGCCTTGGTGCAGGCTTGGCAGAGGCAGGAGCACAACCTGCACACGGTTTGGGGAAAGCGTGCGGGGTGGCCGTGCGGTTGCCCCTTGCCTTTCAGTAAGGTCCGCACGGTCTCCGCACGGTTTGTCCAGGCCTTGCGGGTAAACCATGTGACCTGATGTATTTTGATATTTAATTAATTTTTAATTAAAATAATTAAAATTTATAAAATCCTAAACCTATCCCTCTTCAACCGCACAACAAGGGGGAGAGATCTCAAGAGGCTATGAAGGATTTCGATCCTGCTTCTTCGTCTGATCTCCATTTCAAACGCCGTTCATCATGTTAGATCTGAAACGGTAAGTCCTCAATTCCTTTTTAATCTTTCTCGATTCTTATGGTTATAATGAACACATATTGGATTAAGGCTCATATTCCCTAATTTCTTGTTCTTCATCTATTCTTCATATTTCTTCCAAATCAGGATGAATCAGAGCCTGATACTGGATGAGCCATCTAGTACGAGCCTAAGGTAGGTGGTATTGTGCTTTTCGCTGATTGTAAAGATGTTTATATATGCCGGAGTGTCGTGCGCCTACTTTTGGTTTCTTTTTGGTCTTTTGTATACTTGTACTATATTTTATTGACTTTCACTATCCTATATATATCAGATCCTTCTATTTGTTATCTATTTCTGCTGTCTATGTGTTGTCTACTGGTTACCTTCTTTCGCTATTGTATGTTTGTAATTTCACTGTGATACTTTGGTAATGAGGGAATAGTCTCCCCACGGACTCACCTAGGCCCTCACTACTAGTCGGTACCCTTTGGTATTTGGGGAGATGCGCTTAAGACCATGTGGAGACCGGTCCAGCTACCGGGTTGAATGGTAAGTCGGGTCGGGACATTACAACTTGGGTGGCATGATTGAGGGGTTCCATGTGACTTTATCTGACATTTCTAAGGGACTTTTCATGATCTAAATAGTATACCAAAGGAGCATCACATGACCTAGGAAACATTTTCGGGTGTTGTCACATGACTAGGGTGGTTTATGAGAAGTGTATGAGGATCAATGTATATTTTCTTCACATAAGTCTACCATATTTTAGTATTTGTTCCAAACTATTATTGCATATGCATTAGATTTGTTTAGTGTTATCTTGTTTTAAGCATCATGCGTTTTATAAAATATGTGGGATGTCCTTCGCATAACCCACCAGAAGTCCTTCACATGATCTATAAGTGATCACGTGAAGTGCCTATAAATGATTCATGATTGCTCTGATTGTTCTTCAGATTTTACCTGATGGAGAACCTTTCTATTAATGAGATCAGCCACTCCAATAAATCCACTCTGATGCCTGGGTGCATTGGTGCATGGTTCCATGGAAAATTATATGCATTTTTCATGATGGGGTGGGGGATTTATAGGCATTTCCATCCCAATTATTCACCACTTTGTGAGATGTGTATCACACAAATCTAGGATGGAGTTGGTGGAGGGATTTGATATCATGAGTTTTTGTGAGGTTTTGTCGTAGGTTATTTTGGGGGCGTCACATGATTTTCAGCGACCACAAGATCATCCCATAAATGCCCCATTTATTAGATTATGTCAAATTAAATGGGTCTTTTCCAAATCCCGCGAACATGCTGAGGGTCTTCCATATTGTTAGGCTGACATATCTAAGGACTTTCATGATATCAGGATGCCTGTTGGAGGGATTTCATGTTATCTTTGATTCATTGTCCAGGATATTCTACGAGACAATGATGGATTTCCAGATGACCTTTTAGAGATCAAATTGACTTATCAACAGGTCTTGTAAGGCCATTCTGGTGTGTCACATGAGTTTTATGACCGCAAGAGGATCCTACATTTTCCCTTTTATTTTTTTTATTTTACAATGAATTTGGGGTGTCAAAAGTTTTCTTGAGTGTTTTTGAATACAATCATTCTCCCCATTGGTGATGCGTCGTGTGACCAATAAAAGTTTCTGTAGAGATGCATGATAATTTCATGGATAAACCCTCTTACATGTCTTATGGATTCAAAGGGGGAGCATAAGGTTGCCTGAATATGTTTGAGGCCCTTTGCATGATGAGGATGAAATGACAACGGGCTTTCACGTGATGAGGTTGACATGTCGCCAGGGGGCTACGATGCTTTTTGAACCACCTGGGGTGTGTCACATGTTTTTTATGACCGTAAGAGCCTCCCATCATTCTCTTATTTATTTCATTTTTTTATTTTAAAAAGGTTGGGGATCTCATGAGGTTATATGAGAGTTATAGAATATAATCACTCTACCTATAGGTGACGTGTCATGTGATATTTAGAATCACAAGAGTCTCTCGCATTTTGGATATTTCCTCCTATTTTCCAAGGATTTTTGGATGGTTTTTCAAGAAACTTTTAGTTGACAAGTCATGTGGCCTGGGGGAGCTTATCTGGACACTGCCACATGATCACTAATTTTCTGGGGTACCATCATAAGATTATAAGGACTTGTAAAAGGGTATTCATGGGATATTATGTAGGTTATTCTCTATGCACATCTCATTCACGTGACCTTATGAAGGTCTTGTGATCGTGCGTCTTATGGAGGTTCACATGATCCCCGTGATCATGAACACATTATTCTTCCTTTAGTTTATAGGGAAAATAATACCCATATTAAGGTATTTATTCCTTTGTGATTTTTATAATGCTCATTTGGTAGGCTTTGAAAGAGCGCTGTCGTGGGCGCCCTCAAATGATTAATGTGATTTGGGGTACTTAGGTGCAGTAGAGTGGCTGACCAAGGTCGTCTCTCAAAGGAGGAAGTGAATTAAAACAATTTTTAGAGGTATTATAGAAGTAAAATAAAAGAGAATAAAAACACTACTTGAAAGGATGGGGGTGGTTGTTTATAGTTTATTAATCTAGAAGAAGTTTTCTGGAAGAAGATTGCATTTTTTTTTGTTTTTAATTTTGAAATGAAGTTTCGATTAGAATGACACAACAAGAAGATGTTTTTTTAGAAATCTATTTTAAAAGGCGTAATCGATCTAACTCTACCTATTCAATCATTTATTAATCATTATCATTTAAATTAATATTCACTTAATTATGATCCCTTAATTTGTTAAATCCCGAACCCTACGAGAATTAACTTTACCACGAAGATTGAAGTGAATTTAACCTTAGGCTAACTTCGGAACATGCAATCGCAGCACCCTGCTTTGATTGATGTTCTAAGATTAGCTTATGGTCAGTGGTAAATTAAGGCACATATCCACTCTGGAAATTAGGATGAATTGTGTTTAGGGATTATATTTGAACTCTACAAATTTATCCCGTGTGGTCTTGTATTACCGATTAAGATCGCGCTCTCACAATTTACACAAAATCCCGACCTCGCGTGTTTTTGTGTACATTGTTCAATTGCTTGCTTAGTTTCTTACAATATAAAAACACAATTCATGGATCATATTAAGTGAATTACATTATCTCATTGATTCAAAATAATTAAATGAAGAGGGTAGAAGATAGATCGATTACTAAAAGACTACTCTTCCATGGGTGGCGTAATCATCGTAGAAGCGTTTTGCATGTGCAAAGGTTTAAAATGGGTATAACCCAATAACGCTTCTACTCAAGAATTCCAGCCCAATTAGGAAGATTAAGAGAAGAAGAAATTTAAACAAAACAGAATAAAATAGAAGAAATAAAAGAAGAACAAAGAAGTTTATTACATAAACAAAATCATTACAACATGAAGGAGAAGAAGAAGGCTTCGTCGAAGGGATCCTTGCTTCAAGAGCTACCCTTATTGAAATGGTTGGAGAATTGGAGTGGATCCACTTATCCTCTGCCTCTAAACTTCCCAATGCACGTCCCAACCCCTCCAAATGAGAAAAACTCTAATTTATAGAGGGGAGGGGAGGAGAGGTTACAAGTGGTTTCAAGTGTGAATGTGGAAATTCGGCCAAATATTTTATTCCAACTTTCACCGCCCATTTGACCTCCAAAACGCGTGAATTGACCGGACTTCCAGAAGGATGATTTGTGACACATCATGTCCCCGAGCTTTCCTCAAAATTTGGGCTCAATCCAAGCCCTAATGTAGAGGATATGGCCCAAATACAGAACCTTCTCCATTCTGGCGAGCCCAGCCCAACTTTGAATTCATGGACCAATTTCAACACCCAAATGAACTCTTTAGCTTTAGTGTCCTGAATAAAAGTTGTAGATAATTAAGTTAGGAACACTGTTAAAAAATTTCAAATTCAAATAATAAACATAAAAATATTTATCTTCGAAATACTACAGTGCACTATTAAGGGTAAAACTGGAATTTTCACCAAATTTTCAAATGAATGATCAAATCCCAAATATTTTATAAATAAACATGTTTAACACAATTTGAGGAAATTATATCATTTATTATCAATAAAATATTCAATAAAATAGTGTTTTATCAACTCCCCCACACTTACCCTTTTGCACACCTGGGCAAAACCTCATATCAAGTAAACATCAATATCAAATCAAAACCAATTTTAAAACACATATCTTTAAGATCAATCAATTTCACACCAAGAATAAAAAGATATCATGCCTCATAAAAAACCTTATTTCAAGTTCTCCATTTATATCATTCAATATATTTCCACTTCATTTATCCACCCATGCACAAAACACTTACCTCGCTTGAATTTTCTCTCATCACTCAAATATCAATTTTTTTTGCAATGTCTTTCTCATCCAAACTCATACAAGGGTCACCATAGGCTTGATAGATTCCTACATCGCTACCCGATGTGAGTCAATGACATATGTTTATCATGAGGACTTTTCAGGGTTGTTCTGTGGCTTTCGGTTGGTAGGATTAAGATGTGAAAAACTCTGAGGCTGAATGAGGAGGGCTTGACTCTTTTGAAGCAAAATTGCATTAATCTAATTTTCACTTAATTATGGTCTTCTCTTCAATCCCCATAGTATCAATTCAGCTCCATCATCATGAAAATTCATGAAAGGTTTACACCATTCATCATTTCAGCATAAAAAATGTCAATCTTCTCAAACATGATTTTCTTGAAAGCTCCAGATGGGCACAACTTTCCACCTCAATTAGAAGCTCCAGAAAAGGCACAGCTTCACTTGTCATGAAAGCTCCAGAAAAGGCACAACTTTCAATATAATGACTTTCTTTAGCAGCAAACACATCTCTTCAGAATTTAATTTTCCACCCAAAGTATCACATAATGTGGTGGCACAACACAAGACAGCTTCCCCCACACTTAAGCTCAACTAGATTATGCAATTTCACTTCAAGAGTTGGTTGGATAGGTAAAATTGGCTTGTAATATGGCTTAACCTAACAGGCTGTGCATGGTTTCTAAGGGCTAAAAGGATTAAATATTCAAGGTAGGCCATTATAAAAAAGGATTCTTTGAAAAGGGGGATTTAATACCAAACAAATGCCTCAATCATTTAAACATATGTACCTCAAACCCTCAAGTTTTGACAGGAATAGATCAAATTCTGGTTAAATCAAGCATGGTTTGGTTCTCTCAAGAAGTGAGGTGAATGTAAAGAATATGAAAATAATGGTTTAGAAGCCTCACAGGAAAGTGATTTCAAATATAAAGACAGTGATATTGGCATGGGATTCAAAATTCAGCGTACTTTTCATGAAATTACTAAATATTTGAACTTGAAACAAAGTCATTTCAGCATTCATTTAAGCTTAGTTTCAAGGGGTAAATTGTTTCACTTATTGATATGGATTTAAAAATGGTGATGAGAATCATTTCAGCTCAAAAGTTTCAAAAACACACAGAAAATTGTAAAATAAACACACAAATTTTAAAAAAACACACAATTTTTTTTTGGTTTTTTTTTAAAAAAAAACAGGAAAACAATTGAAATTACTAAACTAAAAGGTTCCCTCCCCCACACTTAAAATATTGAATTGTCCTCAATATGAACCTATGAGATTATATATGCACATTAAATTCAGAATTTTTAAATAGGACAAATAATATAAAAGTGAAAGGGTTAGGAACAGCCTGATGTGATCAAGTGATGATGGGGTCATGCAGTGTGATAAAATCCACTGCATCAGTAGGATGTCCCTCAATGTATCTCTTCAAACGTTGCCCATTGACTGTAAAGCTCCTTCCAGTGTCCTCTTGTGTGATCTCCACTACACCATAAGGAAAAACATTAGACACAATATAAGGACCTAACCATCTGGAACGCAACTTACCAGGCATCAACTTCAGTCTTGAACTATAGAGAAGGACTTTCTATCCAACATGAAACTCCCTTTGTTGGATCATTTTGTCATGAGATGCTTTTGATCTTTCCTTGTAGAGCCTTGAGTTCTCATATGATGATAGTCGAATCTCCTCAAGCTCTTGAATTTGCAACTTCCTTTGAATTCCAGCTTGGGCCAAATCCATGTTACATTTCTTTATAGCCCAATATGCCCGATGCTCGACTTCCACGAGGAGATGACACGCTTTCCCAAAAACAATCCGAAATGGGGAAATACCAATGGGGGTCTTGTATGCTGTCCCATAAGCCCACAATGCATCATCCAAGCGCTTGCTCCAATCCTTCCTATTTGGCTGCACGGTTTTCTCCAAGATTTGTTTCAACTCACGATTTGAAACCTCAGCCTGGCCATTTGTTTGGGGGTGGTATGGTGTTGATGTTTTGTGTGTCACCCCATACTTTCGAAGGAGGGAAGCAAAATTCCTATTGCAAAAGTGTGTCCCTTGGTCACTGATGATGGCCTTTGGTACTCCAAACCTGCAAAAAATCTGTGCTTTGACAAAGTCCACAACAACATGAGAATCGTCAGTCCTGGTGGCCTTGGCCTCCACCCATTTACTCACATAATCAACAGCAACCAAAATATACAAAAATCCAAATGAACTAGGAAAAGGACCCATAAAGTTGATGCCCCATACATCAAAAATCTCACAAAATAGTATGGGTTGTTGGGGCATCTCATGTCTCCTAGAAATGTTCCCAGTGTGTTGGCAACGAGAGAATGACTTACAAAACAAATGGGCATCATGGAACAAGCTAGGCCAATATAATACAGAGTCTAAAACCTTCCTAGCTGTCCGTTGGGGTCCAAAGTGTCAACCACATGCAAGTGTATGACAGAATTGCAAAACAGACTCAAACTCATGATCAGGAATACACCTCCTAATAACTTGGTCACTACACATGCGCCAGAGGTAAGGATCATAATCCCACACATAAAACCTAGACTCACTTTTTAATTTTTGGACTTGATTCTTCTTCAAATTTACTGGGATCTCAGAGCCAACAATGTAATTAACTAAATCAGCATACCAAGGATGCTTACCTGAGATGGTATAGAGATGCTCATCGGGGAAAGTGTCCCGAAGTGGTACCTGGTCCAAGGTGTCACCCTCTAGTGTGTGAGTAAGCCTACTCATGTGGTCCGCCACCAAGTTTTCTGACCCCTTTTTTTCCTTTATCTCGATGTCAAACTCTTGAAGAAGGAGCATCCAACGGATAAGTCGCGGCTTTGCATCTGGCTTCTTCAGGAGGTACCTCAAAGCTGCATGGTCAGAAAAAACAACTACTTTAGAGACCAATAAATATGAACGAAATTTATCTAAAGCAAATATGATAGCAAGAAACTCTTTTTCTGTGGTTGTGTAATTTGATTGGGCTGAATCCAGTGTCCTTGATGCATAGGCGATCACATGTGAACGTCCTTCCACCCTCTGAGATAAGACAGCTCCAACCGCGAAGTTGGAGGCGTCACACATAAGCTCAAATGGAAGGTCCCACCGTGGGGGCTGTATGATTGGTGGAGTGGTCAGACACTTCTTTAGCTCATCAAATGATACCCTGCATGAATCATCAAAATTGAAGTCAATATCTTTTTGAAGCAATCGAGATAAGGGTAGAGCGATCTTACTAAAATCTCTGATGAAGCGTCGATAAAATCCAGCATGCCCAAGGAATGATCGAACATCACGCACACATGTAGGATATGGGAGGGATGAAATAATGTCTACCTTAGATTTATCAACTTCAATTCCATGTTGTGAGACTATATGACCTAAGACAATTCCCTTTTCGACCATGAAATGACATTTTTCAAAATTTAAGACCAGATTCTTCTCAATACAACGATGCAACACATCACCCAAACTAGAGAGACATTCATCAAATGAGGACCCATAAACTGTAAAATCATCCATAAATACCTCCATGCAGGTCTCAATGAAATCTGAGAAAATACTCACCATGCATCTCTGGAAGGTACCTGGGGCATTGCAAAGTCCAAATGGCATCCTTCGGTAAGCAAAGGTACCGAATGGGCAGGTGAATGTTGTCTTCTCCTGGTCCTCTGCTGCAATGGGAACCTGAAAATAGCCAGAAAATCCATCCAAGAAACAATAGTGTGTCTTCCCAGCTAGTCTCTCAAGCATCTGGTCAATGAATGGAAGTGGGAAATGGTCCTTACGAGTGGATTGATTTAGTTTCCTATAATCGATACACACTCGCCAACTGTTTTGTACTCTCACAGGAACTAACTCATCATTTTCATTTTTTATAACAGTGAAACCAGTTTTCTTTGGTACAACCTGAACAGGGCTAACCCATTGTGAGTCAGAAATAGGGTAAATGATACCCGCCTCAAGTAATTTTTCAACTTCTTTCTTAACAACTTCTAGGAGGGTGGGATTAAGTCTCCTTTGTGGCTGTCTCACCGGTTTAGCCCCATCCTCCAAGAGAATCCTATGCATGCAAATGGAGGGGCTAATACCTGATATGTCTGCCAATGTCCAACCAATTGCCCTAATGTTATCTCTCAAAAGATTCAAAAGTTTTTCTTCATGTTTAAAAGAGAGATTGTTAGCAATTATGACAGGTAATCTATCACCACTGAGCAAGTATGCATATTTGAGATTTGGGGGCAATGGCTTGAGTTCCAATGTAGGTGGGTGATGTATGGATGGAGAAATTGATGCAACAGACATATCTGCACAATGAACATCAGTATCAGAATAAAAATCATCACAATCAGAGAATAAAGCACCAAATCCATCAGCATACTCAATAGCCATGTCATAATCAGAGTTCACATGATCAAAATCAGAATATGATTCCATTTCAAAATCAAATCTTAGAGAGTATTGTTCCTTAAAAATGGGTGTAGAAGTATTCTTAGACATCAAACTAGAACCAATACTCATAATCTCCCTAATCATAGGACAATCAAATTCTATGGAGTTTTTATTTGGTGGTTCAAAATGGGAGATAACAAAAGCAGAATGGTCCTCTGAGGGGTACTTCATGGAATCCATAACATTAAATATCAAAACTTCATCTCCAAACTCCATGTAAAGTGTACCCTCATTGACATTTATGATAGTTTTTGCAGTTTTGAGGAAGGGCCTACCTAAGATAATGGGGGCATGAGAACTTACTTGATCATCCTCCATGTTAAGCACATAGAAGTCTGCTGGAAAGATCATGTATCTTACCCGAACAAGTACATCCTCAAGAACTCCCGCTGGATATGCCATAGCTCTATTCGCCAATTGCACCACTACTCTTGTTGGCTTCAACTCACCAACCTGCAAGGAAGAGAATACAGAGTGAGGCATCACATTTATTGAAGCTCCTAAATCACAAAGAGCATCAGAGAAGTGCAACTCCCCTATGGTACATGGGATGGTGAATGTCCCAGGATCCTTGCACTTTGTTGGCATTGCTAGAGTTGGTGTAATGAGTGCCGAGACATTCCTTCCAAGGTTGATCCTCTCACTCCCCTTGAGCCCTCTTCGATTGGTACAAAGTTCTTTTAAGAATTTCACATACCTTGGAATTTGGTTAATGGCTTCAAGTAGAGGAATGTTGATCTCCACACGATTGAATGTGTCCAAAACCTCCTTTTGCATTGCTTCTTCATCCATCTTCTTGGTTTGAACAACCCTGTTTGGAAAAGGAAGGGGTTTAGGAGGAACATCATCAATATTTTTCTTACCTTTATCTTTCTCCTTGGATTGCTCATCAGTTGGTATGGAATGCGGCTTCTCTGAAGTTGAGGTGAATCCTGGTGGAATGGTAGGTGCAGATGTATCGTTCATTTGCTTCCCACTTCTCAATGTGATGGCACTAACATTCCCCTTTGGATTTGGAGTGGGTTGGGAAGGTAGATTTCCAGAATTCTTACTCACAAGTTCATGGAGGGCGGTGGCAATCTGACTCATTTGAGTCTTCAAATCTCTCAGCTCCGAACCTTGACTCTTCAGCTCATTTTGTTGATTAAGAACAATTTGTTTCAAAAGATCATCAGTTTTAGAGTCTACCTTGTGTTGGATATTCCCTTGTTGCTGACTCGTTGATGTTTGAGCTTCGAATCTCCTTTGGGGTTGTTGGAAACCCTGTTGGTAAGGTGGAGGCTGCTGGAAGTTTGGTTGAAAAGGGGGCCTTTGTTGTTGTCCAGAGCCATACCTCATGTCCGACTGATCTTTCCACCCTTGGTTGTATGTTGGATCAAACTTCTTTTGGGGATATGGTTGTTGTTGTTGCTGCTGAAATGGTCTCCCAGGGAACACTGCTGCACAATATTCTGTTTCTTGGAGTTGTGGGCAACAGTCAGTTGGGTGGTTTGTCTCAGTGAAAATACCACAAGGCCTTGAAGGAGGGGGTTGGGATGTCTTTTGAGCCAATTCAATCTGCCTCACCATAGTTGTCAATTCTTCTAACTTAGTATCAATCAAATGACTTTCAATAGAAGAAGGACTTACTTGATGTACTCCTCGAACATGTGGTGTACCTCTATCACCGAATTGTTGGGAGTTTTGGGCCATCTTGTCGATCAACGCACGCGCAGCTACTGGTGTCTTGTACACCAATGCTCCTCCAGCCGCAACATCTACCATGATCCTCTCCATGGGTGTGAGTCCTTCGTAGAAGTATTGGATGAGGAGTTGCTCACTGATTTGGTGATGTGGGCAGCTTGCACACAACTTCTTGAATCTCTCCCAGTACTCATACATTGACTCCCCTTGGGCTTGCTTGATCCCCGATATCTCCTTTCGAATGGATGTGGTCCTTGATGCTGGAAAAAATCTCTGCAAGAAAAGACGTTTCAAATCGTTCCAACAAGTTACATCTTCGGGTTGTAAATAATACATCCAATCTTTCGCAGCTCCATCAAGTGAGAATGGGAATGCTCTTAGTTTGATTTGATCTTTAGAGACATTTCTAGGTTTTAGGGTTGAGCAAACCACATTAAATTCTTTCAAATGTTTATTGGGATCCTCACCAGAGAGGCCATGAAACTTTGGAAGTAAGTGAATTAATCCAGATTTCAATTCAAAGTCCGATTCGAGATTTGGGTATGCAATACAATTTGGTTGATAGTTAATATCAGGTGCAGCCAATTCTCGAATGGTTCTATTAAGTTCATTTCCATTGTTTCCAGCCATTGGTTCCTCTTTTATGTTTGAATTTGAATTGCTTCCAATTTCAATGTTTCCAGAAGAGAGGAATTCACCAACTGGTTGAATATTGAAACTTCCCGTAGATTGAGAATGTCTGATTCGTGCCCTAAGGCTACGTTCAATCTCAGGGTCAAGATCTAAGAGATATTCGGGATTAGTTCGTGTCATAGATCAAATAAAAATGAAAAGAAAGAAAGTGGACCATAGTAAAAAAAATAAAAATGAGAAGTTTGAGTTGATGGTCCAAAAAAAAGTAGAAGAAAATAAAAGAAGAAGAAGAAAAATCAGATTTGGTAAAGAAGAAAGAAAGAAGAGAGGAAGAGAATAAAATGTAAAATAAAATAAATACCTCTAATTGGATGAAATAATTACTTGCCTCCCCGGCAACGGCGCCAATTTGAAAGAGCGCTGTCGTGGGCGCCCTCAAATGATTAATGTGATTTGGGGTACTTAGGTGCAGCAGAGTGGCTGACCAAGGTCGTCTCTGAAAGGAGGAAGTGAATTAAAACAATTTTTAGAGGTATTATAGAAGTAAAATAAAAGAGAATAAAAACACTACTTGAAAGGATGGGGGTGGTTGTTTATAGTTTATTAATCTAGAAGAAGTTTGCTGGAAGAAGATTGCATTTTTTTTTGTTTTTAATTTTGAAATGAAGTTTCGATTAGAATGACACAACAAGAAGATGTTTTTTTAGAAATCTATTTTAAAAGGCGTAATCGATCTAACTCTACCTCTTCAATAATTTATTAATAATTATCATTTAAATTAATATTCACTTAATTATGATCCCTTAATTTGTTAAATCCCGAACCCTACGAGAATTAACTTTACCACGAAGATTGAAGTGAATTTAACCTTAGGCTAACTTCGGAACATGCAATCGCAGCACCCTGCTTTGATTGATGTTCTAAGATTAGCTTATGGTCAGTGGTAAATTAAGGCACATATCCACTCTGTAAATGAGGATGAATTGTGTTTAGGGATTATATTTGAACTCTACAAATTTATCCCGTGTGGTCTTGTATTACCGATTAAGATTTCGCTCTCACAATTTACACAAAATCCCGACCTCGCGTGTTTTTGTGTACATTGTTCAATTTCTTGCTTAGTTTCTTACAATATAAAAACACAATTCATGGATCATATTAAGTGAATTACAGTAGCTCATTGATTCAAAATAATTAAATGAAGAGGGTAGAAGATAGATCGATTACTAAAAGACTACTCTTCCATGGGTGGCGTAATCATCGTAGAAGCGTTTTGCATGTGCAAAGGTTTAAAATGGGTATAACCCAATAACGCTTCTACTCAAGAATTCCAGCCCAATTAGGAAGATTAAGATAAGAAGAAATTTAAACAAAACAGAAGAAAAGAGAAGAAATAAAAGAATAACAAAGAAGTTTATTACATAAACAAAATCATTACAACATGAAGGAGAAGAAGAAGGCTTCGTCGAAGGGATCCTTGCTTCAAGAGCTACCCTTATTGAAATGGTTGGAGAATTGGAGTGGATCCACTTATCCTCTTCCTATAAACTTCCCAATGCACGTCCCAACCCCTCCAAATGAGAAAAACTCTAATTTATAGAGGGGAGGGGAGGAGAGGTTACAAGTGGTTTCAAGTGTGAATGTGGAAATTCGGCCAAATATTTTATTCCAACTTGCACCGCCCATTTGGCCTCCAAAACGCGTGAATTGACCGGCCTTCCAGAAGGATGATTTGTGACACATCATGTCCCCGAGCTTTCCTCAAAATTTGGGCTCAATACAAGCCCGAATGTAGAGGATATGGCCCAAATACAGAACCTTTTCCATTCTGGCGAGCCCAGCCCAACTTTGAATTCATGGCCCAATTTCAACACCCAAATGAACTTTTTAGCTTTAGTGTCCTGAATAAAAGTTGTAGATAATTAAGTTATAAAAACTTTTACAAAATTTCAAATTCAAATAATAAACATAAAAATATTTATCTTCGAAATACTACAGTGCACTATTAAGGGTAAAACTGGAATTTTCACCAAATTTTCAAATGAATGATCAAATCCCAAATATTTTATAAATAAACATGTTTAACACAATGTGAGGAAATTATATCATTTATTATCAATAAAATATTCAATAAAATAGTGTTTTATCAGGCTTCAACAAATTACCCCTCATAAGTGATGTCTCTGAGGACAAGGGCTCACTTCTGAGGAAAGTAAATTCCCACCTGAGGCTTTATAAATATCTTTAATTAGTCTGTTGGGTGATGTTTGGTATGTTATTCAAAGTTTGGTATTATGTATAATTCCCTATAAATAGGTAATAGGTGATAGGTTCATTCACTTACTACTCGATTCTTAGAGCTCTCCCTGCTTCTATCATATAACCTCATCACAAGACCTTCCCATAAAAACCCACCGCGAGACCTCGCCGCGAGCTTGTTTTGAAAAAACCATTCATAATACTTTCTTTTCCCAAGAACCAACTCAAATAAATCTAAATACTTTTCTTTAGCAATTTATTGAACTTTGTCCATGGGGATGCATGATCATCTTGATGGTTTCATAGGATTTTTTGGCTTTATCACATGATCCTTTGACCATTATGCGGATCGCATGACCATTTCAAGGTTACACGATCACAAGTCTTCTGAGGGTTCATGTGGTTTCATGATTCCTTGTGGTTTTATATGATCTGTGAGATCTTTATAGAGTAGAAAATTCCCTAATCCTTTATGTGATTCATTAATCCTTTTGATGATTCATACGATTCACATGAAACTGCTGGAATTTTATATCTTTCCTTTAACAAGATTTTATTTTTATCTACCTGATATATGCCAATTACTTTTGTCTAGATGGATTATAGATCGTATCATAGTTCCTATGATGTGGATAATCAGAAGGCCATGATTTCTAGAAATCACAATTCTGACCATAAATATAGTGTGAATTCTGATAACGAGATTCTAAAACAACTTCTTTCATTCAAGCTACAAAATTATCCTTTATTTCACTGGATTCCTCTATATGGGTTTGACTTGCTAGATGATGTTTTCATTAATCCTTAGGAATTAAATATACCATCTTTATAGGTGTCAAATTCTCTTTACTGTATTTAGATGACAAAAAATGAGGATGACTGACTGGTCACAACTCAATCCTAGGGGTTTTATTATATATTAGAAAACTCTCCCTTGGGTCTGAATGGATTCTATTTCACTCATCAGCCCATCACTCAGAGATAATTGAGTATATTTGTCTATTATTTGAACAAATCAAGTGGAATATAAATATAAAAATGGGATATCCATCCTGGTGGTAAGTTTTTTAATGAATGGGCATGGCCATTCTGGGTCAGGAAAAGATTCTTATATTTTGCTGTCCATTTATATTTTGTCCATATTTATGAAGTAGTATAGATTTCCAAATTTATTTTCTATCACCATACTGATCTTATTTGAGAAATGGTTAGCCATTTTTGTCTTATAACCAACTCATTTCATCTATCCCATGGAGAAGTGGGAATCAACCTATGGGATATCTACCAACTAGGTAGGATATCCCCTCTCGGAGAGATGTACGATGAGTTCCTTCTTACCACAAATATTTGGGATAACCCTTTGTAGACTCCAGTTTTGGAGAGGTACATGCTCATCATTATGAAGGAAAATTTTAGAAAGGATATTACTATACACTCACTTATCTCTTTCAAATATTGGATCAACATTTTCCTCCATCACAGTAGAGATAGGTCGACTACTATACGCCCCTATCGGTGGCCTTTTGGGAAATTTCATGATAGTGTCAGCTTTTATTGGGAAATTTTGGAAGTTAGAGATCATAATTCATGGGGATATTGAGTGAATTCATAAATCTATTGAAGACTTAGGATGTTGGGATTCATGAACATGTTTCTAAATGGGTGGATTTTCCCAGCCGGGGACGCACGTTCAGGAATCTGGGTTAGTATGCTTGTGATGGCAGTGCGATTAGTGGAGGGATGAAACCTTAATTTTGTGGTGATAACCCTTTCACAAATTTAATAAATATTAGGCCATAATCAATAATTAAGCATCCTCTATAGGATTGTTAGTCCATTCTAGTTTTTATTTTTCTGGATGGGGGAGAATTTCCATTGATACAAATACTACAATGCCACTAGGATCCTCGATGCCTTATCTTGTCTCAGGTTTCTAAACATATTTGGGTTTGGGGATATATCACTAGGCTTTGAAAAGGTTACCTATGTATTTATTCGATCCGATAGATTTTATTTCTCCCCTTATCCCACACCGACTGGGCTAATCATTGATAATGGTCGCGACTTTCTCGATGAAAGGCCATACAAGATTTCCCTTTGGAATGGGGTTCTTGCAGCCAAGATGGACGATCTGATCATCTGTGAGCCATATCCACATTATTGGTTTTCTCATCAATTCATATGAACCCAAAGGGTCTCCCCTCTTCCTTCAAAAGGCATACGAGGAGAGCGACACCTTGAGATCATCTACCAACTTTTGATGATGTTGGTGCATGAAGACACTAATGCTGAGATTATTCTTCCATCTTCTGATGATCCTACCTTTATTACTTAAGATTATTCCCAATATTGGGTATTATTCTTTTCAGGTGGTGTTCTAAGACGATTGGTTCATCATGCAGACAAGAAAATTGCCTCACCAACCCTTATGTATGTGGAAATTATAGAGTTTATTTGGGACTTGGGAGGGACTTCAAGGAAGTTCCCTCATCCTGACGATGACCACCCCAATAGTGAGACTGAATCTGTTGAGGAAATTAGACCTCCAACACAAGAAACATGTGATTCCTCTATTGAGGGTAGGATATATAGAGCCTACTCTCCTATTTCCTTGTCAGCTCAGTTGTCTATTCCTCCTTTTGTTGAACCCATCCCATTAGTCATAGAAGATCATACATGGCGCATGTTGATCTGGTATTAGATTAATGCCTTTATTACTAATACTCCTTTAGAAACATTTCATGAACAAGGATAATGCCTTCATAATATATTAAATGACTTGGGGGTGGATGGTTTTGATCAACAACCACAGTAAAAAATCATGAAACAAATTATCTTGACTCATAAATATTTTTCCACTAATGAGAGGGGATTGCACAATCATGAAGATGAGGATCCCCTTTCCGAACAAATGAAGGAGGCGTTGGAGGCACTGGAGAAGAGTGCCCATGTTTATATCTAATTTTCAAGCCCATATGGATTCCTGGACCATCTAGATATGAAGATATGAGGAAATCATAGATCGCATGTGGTCTGAACTCTTGACATAATCATCCTCATTGGAAAACACTCAAAATAGAGTTGAGGAGTTTACTACTTTAGTCAAGACTCTCCATCCTGGGGAAGAAGTAGAATAGGCAGGGTGAGTGGAACTTTAGCATTCAATTGGCACTTCTTACCAGACTCTTTCCAAATTGGCTAGCTCATCTGATCAAATAATATTTTAGTTCAATCATTGATATGCAATCTATTTTTGATGAGATTCTTATAGAGACTCTGAAATGTGGAGATTCCTTCTATTTCATGCTATCAATGAATGGATTTTCTAAACCTTTCATGTTATTGTCTGGGTTTTCTTTCATTCATGATGTGCATGACATTTTGATGATATGATGTTATATAAATCACTAATAATACCCATCCTTTTCATAATATCAAGTAAACCTAAATGTATGGATATGAATATTTAAATCATAGCAGGTTATTTTTGAGAAATTCTCATGAATTACCACCAACATGATATTCCTTACTGATATATTTACTCCAACTATCTTAATATTAGTTAATTCATAGAAGTATAATTGGGTAAAACACATGTCCTAAAGATAGGGTGCTCTATATTTTTCCAAATATGATAGGCTTGGTGAGTGTAACTTGATTTTTTCCAAGGCCATATGGTGGTCCTTACAATATTTTCTATTCTTGTAGAATAAATAAATATTGTGTTGTAGTTTAGGGTCTTTTAGCTCGAACTTTCTATTATTGTAGTTTAGGATCCTTTTTTCTCAGACCTTATATCATTTTAGTTTAGGGTATTTTAGCTCAGACCTTCTATTGCTATAGTTTAGGGTCTTTTAGCTCAGACCTTCTATCCCTGTAGTTTAGGGTCTTTTAGCTTGGACCTTCTATCACTTTAATTTAATGTATTTTAGCTCAGACCTTCTATCACTGTAGTTTAGGGTCCTTTAGTTTGGACCTTATATCTCTATAGTTTGGGGTCTTTTAGCTCAGGCCTTAGGATTCCATGTAGTTTCTAGTCTTACTACCAGGACTTGATTGAAGACCATGGAATATGGTGTATACATGTCAGGAATGACCCAGAAAAACCTAGGGTGTTAAGTTCTGTCATGATGTTACCGAGGCTCATGAAGATTAGAGATACTTTTCTATAAGGAGGAGGTGCCTTTGGTTTGTAGGTCAAATCCCTTATGCATCAGTGTAATTGTCAAATAGAGGCATATTCACTTTTTTCCAAGGGCCATGGAAGATTTATGGGGGGGATATTGGTCGAGGGAAAGATACTAGGGATGATAGGTCCACTTGGATAGTTTTAGTATGGGTGATATAAGTCATAACCCAAAAGTTTGAGTCAATGAATATGGGATGGGGAAGACATGTCGGGGATGACCCATAACACCCTAAGGTTACAGATTCCACCATAGAGTTTCTAGGTCTCACAAGGATTGAACCTCCTTTCTTGAAAGGAGGATATTCTTTTATTTGGAAGGTCAAAGCCATTATATGTCGATTTCATGGTCAAGAAAAGATGATATACACTCCTTTACGAGGTCCATGAGAGATTTTTGAAGACTCAAACATCCATATAATGAGGTTGGGTATTGAGGAAAGCTATCCAAGAAGAGTTCTGGAACCCTAGGGTAGTTCAAATCTTAATTGTTAAGCTCTATCCCTACACCCTATGGTTTGGAATCATGAGGTGTGGGTCATCAAAGGTTTAGAAATGGAGTGTAACATTCTGGATTTGAGAAAGGGTACAAAACATAGTAATGTAACATCAAGGATGTCTAATCTACTTGGATAGTTTGGTACATGGATTGTAAATCATGGTCCAAAGTGCTCGAGTCAGGAGGATGATATGGGACAATCATAGCGGGAATGGCCTAGAAAAAACTGAGGTGATGAGTTCTTCCACGGTGACTTCAAGGCTCATAAGGATCAGAAATCACTTTTTGTAGAGTGACACACTTTTTTGATGACCATAAATTCATATGAATAAGCCATAAGCATACATGAATAGTAAAAAAAAGGGTCCCTTGAATATAGGTATCCTTTTCCAAGGACCATGGAAGGTTTATGGTGATTTGAGGTGCTCAAATCATGAAGTGTGATGTGTGTAAATCATAATATCCAAGAAGGTTTCGAGCACCCTAAAATTTGTGTCACCACCTAGAGAACATATTATCATGGAGAGAAAATATAAAAAATCATTACTCTAACTTTTTCCTGAACTAGGGTGTCCAACGGGCATAGCTTGGCTTTTAATAGGGCTATAGAGTAGGCCCCCTGCGCTTTATGCCTTATTTATTTCCACCCTATTTTTTTCCTAAACTCTAACAATGAAGAGTTTAGTGAGAAAAGAATTGATTTTTTTCAAGCTTCCCTTTGTGTATTTTTAGTATAAAAAGTTTTATGTCTCTTTCTATAGCAGTTTAAGGTCTTGAGGTTTGGACCCAAGTGAAGGTGGTTTAAGGTCACGATGCACATGGATAAAACAAGAGGGATGTTACACAAGAGCCTAATTAGGATACGTAGGGTCAAGATTTCCCTAATATACTTCTGAGAAGGAGATGGAAATATTGAAAATCATGGATTGAGGTTATTAGGTAATGAGTTATGATATGGGAAAATCATACTAAGAATAGACCAGGGCACACTGAGGTGCTAAGTTATTCCATGGTAATGTCATAGCTCACAAGTATCAGAAAGCCCTTTTTATAGAGTGACGCATTTGATTGATGACTATAGGCGCATGTGTAGGATCCATAGACATGCATGCATAGTCAAAAAAGGGTCCCTTGAAGTCAGGTATCTTTTTCCAGGGGCCATGAAAGATTTATGGAAACTTGAGGTACTCGACACATGAAGTATATTTTATAGATTGAGGTTATTAAAAGATGGTAGAAGCACACCATACTATGGATGACTGGGGTAATTATCTTATGGTCCTTTAATAAATGATGATAATATATGATAGTATGAATAGTTTAACATTATGTAGTATGGATGTACTTGCTTGCATACAATTTAATGTAATGTGGTAAGGAAATTTACCTTACGGTTTAATCATCATGTAGTAAGGATGTATTTTCTATACAATTTTAATGTCATGAAACCAGGAAATTTTCCTTGAAGTTTAACCATCATGTGGTAAGGATGTGGGAATATACGTGAAAAATTGTGCAAGATATATTATATGCACAAGCAGGTTGTATGTAGATCTGACTCATATATAGGAAAAATGGTCTTGTATGGATCACCCCCTATGCAGTTGGGGTGCCTTTTTTTTAATCATTTTTTGTAGTTATGCCTAGTATTAGAGATCCAGGCATCACCATATATCCTATAATGATAGGAATCAAGCCACACATAGTTGTTGAATGGATGTATAGTAGGAGACCAATGCCAATAATAGTGGTCCTATTGGGTGAGGTCCATAGGAATGTGTAGTTTTATATCATTAAAGGGACATCAACCATGAATTTTAACATCATGTGGTGAGGAATCATGATATGCCTTTTAAGGTCTTGCATTCAGGACCATTATGATCCCATATTGAGCTGTTATGCATTGTTTTTGTGGGGAATCCCTTACTAAAATTCCTAATCCCACATGATCTATGATCAGTGTGAGAAATAAGGAATGTAAAGGGTTCCTTTCACCATGAAGAAGAAATTAAGGATAGGATAGGGGAATTTTGTATCATGTGGTGGTTGAACCAATATATAGGATTGAGACATCCATATTTATCTCATTTAAAATTTGAATCAATCCATACATAGTTGTATAAAACCCATACAATTTAATGTCATGCAGAAAGAACATCATCCATGTAGTTTAACATCTTGAGGTAAGAATGTAGGTCACCTGATGTGAATGAGGATGAACCTTTGGGGGATTCATGCATTTTAACATCATGTAGTGAGGATGTGATCCGTCTAGCTTAACATCATGTGGTTAGGACATATATGTATAGTTTAATATCATATGACCCGGACTCCTAGGACAACTCTATATAGTTTGAAGTCATGTGGCTAGGATGTGAGACACTGTACATTTTAAAGTCTTTCTGCCAGGACTTGAGGTTACATGCAGTTTAATATCTTGCTTCTAGGATGAGGGTTACCTAATGTGAAATGGAATTAACTCTATGTATGGGCCCAAAAATAGATGTTTGGGCATCACTACGTATCCTATGATGATAGGAATCAAGCCATAGTTCTTAGAAGGAGGTATGCCTTATGTGAATTTGAATCTCACACGGGGACATGAGCATTTCATCCTTCTTTTTCATAGATATAGCTTGTGTGCGGTGAGTTGTTAGTGATATGGTGCTTTCTGTATAGTTTAATGTCATGTGGTGAGGACATATTCCATGCATTTTAACATTGTACACTAAGGACCTATTCCATACAATTGAACATCATGTGGTTAGGATGTGAGATGCTGTGCAGTTTAAATTCTTGCTGCTAGGACTTCATATACTGAGTAGTTTAATTTCTTTCTGATATGATGAGTTTTTGTAGTTTAACATCATGAAACTAAGATGAGGGGTTCTTTATGACAACTATGAAAAGTATTTCTTGAGAAAACTCACATTGTTGGGGGGGTGTGACATGTTTCCCATCCAGTGTGGATAGTGAGTAAACTCCACTGCGATAGAAACTATGTATGATGTAAGGCCATTCCCATTTGGGTTTCAACTTTGAAGGCTTCTTTCCTAGTATCATTGGAGTCCTAAGATCTAACACCAATTCTCCTTGGAGGAATAAACAGATGAAAACCTTCTTATTAAAGGATCGTGTGATACGATTCTATTAGACTTAAAGGTTGTGTAATGTACGCAACCTATTCTCATCGAGATGATCCAATTCATCCAACAACTTTTTTGATTTCTCATCATTCGATAGTTTTCCACAAATGGATATTCAGAGTGAAGGCATCTAGAATTATATGGGTAACACTACCTCGGTCCCTTACACCAATGAGTATGGAGTTGCTTGTGTAGTAGTATGCATGGTGGTATGGTAGACCCATAAAGCATAGAGAATATTTTATGGATATGAATTATTATACTTATTCACCATATTTTATATTATATTTGATATAGTCTTATTAAAGGCCTCTATCTATGCATTTTCCACTGCATAATAGCAGGATGAGTGATTGAACTTGATATTGTACTCCAGGTATAGTTTCTTAAACTCTGTAGAACAAAATATTGTATAGTTGTTTGTCAATATTTTGTGAGGGACTATAAACCTAGTTATGATATGGGTATTTATAAATTTAATTATATTTTTCATCCCAAATTCTTTGAGTGGTATTTACTTATCCTATTTGGAAAAGAAGTCGGTAGCAGTAAGGATGTACTTGAACTGCCTAGCTACGGTTGGGGGATATGGACCCACAACATCCATTCCCCAAATGAAAAATGGACATGAATATTAATTGTATTTAGAAATTTTGGGGGTTGGTGGATTAAGTTTTCATGGATTTGGCATGCATGAAATTTCCTAGTGAATTCCACACAGTTATGTATCATGGTTTTATAGTAATAACCCAACCACTTGATTTGGTGGGAGATCCTGGTCCCAGACTGATGAGAACCGTAGGATCCTACATAGACATCTTACATGATGGTATGAATCTCTATTTATTCTATGAATATGAGTAGGATTCCATCAAATACTCTCTTGTAGATTATTTTTTTCTCAATTGAGCCATTCTGTAGGGTAAAGTTCGCTACACGGCGCCGAATCTGTTCCTTTCCAGCTCTGTCTGTCAGAAGATTCCCATTTTAGAGATAACTGATCATGGGATCCATAAATATATAGGTGGATATCATTTTATCATGCTCTGGGGTGGTTTTGACTCGATTGATTTCTTCCATATCACAGACGACGATTTCTAAGACCATTATTCGGCGCGTGATACGAAATATTGCTTCCTCATAATCAGGGTTGTCCAGGACCGAGGCTGTATTAGAAAATTCATTGGCATGATCATTTTTTGATCAGGGAACATGATGCAACATGGGTTAAAAGAGAATTCTACCATCAGTACCTTGACCTAGCCAGTGAGAGGGGCCAGTTCTTCCTTTTTGATGGCATATTCACCATTGATCTTATTTATCACTAGTTCTGAATCCTATTTGATCTTCAGGTAGGCTATCTGAATCTGTAGGTATAGTTCTAAGCTAGAGATAAGGGCTTGGTATTTAGCCTCATTATTCATGTAGCCCTTATATAGAGAGAAAGAGTAGAAAAAAATGCTTTGTCTGGAGAGAGAAATACAATCCCTAATCCAACCCGACTAAGCTTTGGTTTTTACATCCTTTTTTTGATAGGAATTTCAGAGTCACCATCAAAATAAATCTCTCATGTTCATGGTGTGTCATGGGAATAGAATAACTCCTCATATGGGAGTTTAGTGTCCACTGGTGTACTTTTTGGGGTAGGATGTGCTGTGAGGAAATCAGACAGGGCTTTCCCTTTCACCACCTTTTATGACATGAAATGGATGTCATATTGTTATAGAATGACTACCCATTGGGATAGACACCCAGTTAGCACGGGGACACCAAGTATGTACTTGAGTGGATCAATATGAGACACAAGGTGTACTTTGTGGTGTTTCAAGTAATGCCTCATCTTTTTCAGTACAAATATGAGTATAGACATTTCTTCTCGTCATCTGAGTATCGAGTCTTAGCGCCTATAATTGTTTGGATGAGGTAATAGATACTTTTCTCACTCCTCACATCATTTTTTTGTGGAAGTAGGCTTCCCAATGATCATTCCATGTAGGACACATACAAAATGAGTTTCATCCCTTCCACCAGAGGCATCAGAATCTGTGGGTTCAATAGATACTTATTGAGACTTTAAAATGATTCTTGGTAGTACTCATCCCATTGGAAGGTGATTCCCTTATTCATTATCCTGATGAAGGGGATATATTTTCCATCCAAGTTTTCTATGAAACACTAAATGTCGGAGAGGTTCCCTTGGAGTACCCTCAACTCTTTGATATTTTTTGGGTGGGGGGTGACATTGCTAAAATAGAATTAGACTTCTATGGGTTGATCAGATGTTGTGGTGGCATACCAAAAAGCCAAATAACTTCCCTGATGTTACCCTGAAAGTGAATTTTAGTGGATTAATCTTCAGACTGTGCTACCACAGCTTGTCAAATACTATTTAAAGACCCATGAAGTGATCAAATAATTTTTGGGATTTGAAAACCATGTCATCAACACAACATTCAACTATACTTCCCAAAAATGAATTAAAGGTATGATGTATGGTGAATTGATAAGTAAATCCAACGTTCTTTAAGAAAAAGGTCATGACCTGATAGAAAAATATCCCTTGGTGTGCTCTAAAGGTAGTGGCTTCCTCATATTTAGGGTCCATATTTATTTGATTCTACCTTAAATACCTATCCATGAAGGAAAGGGCTTAGAATCCAGCAGTTTCACTGATCAAGATCTCTGTGATCGGCAATGGGAAATCATCCTTTGGGTAGTGTCGATTAAGGTCTCTGAGATCGATGCAGACCCTAATATGACCGTTCTTTTTCTTGAAATGGATGATGTTGGTGATACATCTTGGGTATTTCAATTCTTGGAAATTTTTTTATTTGATCAATTTTTTAACTTACACCTCTTTATTAGTAGAATGAGAGGGGTGCATCTTCCTGGATGCCTTCTTGAAGCCTCGATGCTCATTGGGTAAGCTGAGATAGTGCATATCCACATCTGGATTTAATCCAAGAATTTTTATATAGTTCCAAGAGAAAAAATATTAGTGTTGATTTATAAATTCAATATATATATACTTCTTTTTAGGGGGAATAACGACACTAGTTAGTGTAGGTCGTGGGTCTTCTTCTATTCCCATATTCACCTACCAGAGCTCATCAATGGCAGAGGAGACACATTACTTGAATGCGGGAGGGGATTTCCTGAGGTCATCCTATTCTTATTACACCTCTGATTCTATAGAAGAATTCTTATATAGATGTAGAAATATGAGAGCATCTCTATCAGTGTCGAGGTGAAAGAGGTCGTGAGAAGAGACATTATAATCACCTACTACATGTGTCATTGTAGATAGATGTTAGATATAATTATATTTTACACTATCACTAGGGAAAGGAGGTTATTAGTACTCTGAGACTAGTTCTATCACGTCACCTAGATTTATGGGGAGTACATAGTCAATTTTAAGCATACTCCATGGATTTTTAGGGGCGGTCCCCAAGCTATTGGGGCCTGAAACCTGTATATCATCATCCACCATTGGTTGTTTTCCTCCCCTTTTATATAATCATACTTTAGTATATGTGGCATCACAAGTCTTAAATAGGGAGCTGTCACTATGTATTATGCTGAATTTTACATATATGGGGTATTTCAAACATTGATGGAATGTTGAAGGTACTGCCATGTGGATATAGAGTCAGGGCCTTTTGAGAAGAACATTGTATGTGGTGACTTTCTAGATAACCATAAACTTAGAATTAGATGTGAGATAACTAAACTAATATTTGAGTTTAATCTTCCTAATAGATCCTTTCTCAATCTTATCATACCCTTGAATGGTTAGATTTGTGGGAGACAAATCCCATTTTCCATATCCCAAACATCTAAGGGTTTGAACTGAGATGAGGTTGATCTTAGATCCATTTTCAATCAGATCCATTTGGATGCCAACATTATCAAGTCTTACTAAAACATATAGGGTTCTAATGTGTCCCTAGATTACCTCTTCCTGATCATGCTCTGTGAATGAGATAAAAATATGAAATTCTATTGAAATGGTCTCCATTCAATAGGCCTCAGTTGTAGTTACTTTTATCTTGAATTCCCATGGGATTTGAAAGAATTTAATGAGTGCATATCTGATTTATTTTGAAATATGAAGCACATAGAGGATTGAGATATCAACCATGAAAACCATTATCTATTTCAGAATGTAGTAATTTTGTGCCATAGTTTATTGCTTCCTAAGGTGGGGTTTCTCCTAGACATGTGGCTTAGGAAATAAGAAATTTTAGGTGGATGAGATTGGTTCTTGTGAAGAGGTCGTGGGATCATCTTCTGCCAGTGGTACGACTCATGCTGAACTTCCCATTGTACAAGATGATTGGATAATCAAACCACTGCTAGGAGTTTATGCAAAATAACTAGGTACATATGACCATTGTAGGGTTTTGGGACACCTACATTTATTTTTCGGGCTTTATGGAGCACTTTACCATGGGTCTCAGCTACATATATGTTCTATGTGGGGATGTGACTAAAATATTGGGTCTGACCATGACCGTTATATCCCATGTATCATTAGTTCCTATGCATGTGGCCTCATGTTAACTAGTTTGGTGTGGGGAACTCATACTCGAAGGCATATTCATCATTAGATAAGGGTCCTTCCAAGTGTATCACATTTATAGAACAAAATATGAGCCCTTCGTCCGATGAGGGTTCTATTTTTTGAGGTGGTTCCCATGCTTCAAATGTTACAGGGAATAAATTTTTAAGGTTTAGATCTTACATTAGAGCAGAACACAACTCCTATTCTTATGTTTCTTCCTACTTCTGATGTTCACAACCAATTTTTTGAGACATATCTAATGTCACCTTATTGGGTGGTGGATCTATTGTGGGTCTGTACACCTATGATCTTAGGGTATAATGAGATCAGTCAACTGTTTTCTAAGTCATATATTCATTGAAATTATTTCCACACCTGGGAAGAGCTTTTTACCAATCAACCTCTTCTTTTGATTGGCCAACAATTATGCAAGTCACCTACTCTGAGGAGTTATCTAACACCACCTATCTGGAATCGACCATTCCTTGAAGGATGTATTTAAATATAAAGTAGTTCTGGATATTATGACCCAAAATTCTATGTAAAGGGTAATATTCAGGATGGTCGATGAGGTTGAATTCATTGGGATTCTTGGGATATGGTAGCATGATCAGATTATTGTCCATGGATACTAAGAAATAATTGGGTACTTGTTCATTTAGGAAGAAGTATGCTTTATTCATCTGTTCCTCAAATAATGGGCAACCCTAATTTATTTTTTCTTATATATGAGGGTGATTTTGTGGTTGTTGATACTCAACAAGAGGTGATGGGTGGTTTGGGACCCACATAACTGATTTGATGGGCACTGCTACTGGCTTGAGAGTGACATCTGTAGCTTCTACTTTACCTAACCTTTTCCCCTATGCTGAGGGCATGATTTAAGATTTGGATTAGGTTCACTGAATGATGTATTCCAATCATTGTTCTATTTTTAAAAACTCATGAAACCCACTTGGATACTTCATTTGGATCAGAGCAATTTGTAGCTCATCCCTGATCTTTTCAACACAGAGTTCCAGCAATTGCTCCTATGAGAGAGGGATGCTGAGTGAATAGGTTAAAGCTGTCCATATATATGTGAAGTTATATAACCTCTATATTTTTATTTGTTTGAAATTATTAAGGTCAAAGATTGTCGTTTTCCTCAGCATGAAGCTAAACTAATAAAGTAATTGACAATGAAGGTATTTTCATCCTACAACAGATCCCGTTGGCATCCTATTGTACCAAACAAAGGCTAGCTGTCACACACAGTTTTTTTCTTCTGTCTTTGTATTGATCCGGCCCATTCCCAGTTTTAACAACTGAATTTGTTTCTTTTATAACTCTTTTGTTTTTCATCCTTTTTCACCCAATAAACTTCCCACTTATCCTATACTGATATATTAAAATTTATTTATCCTTTTGGACCCATTAGAAATTCATAAGCCAGGCGAATTTGGGTCACTTATTTAGGTATTGGGCCGGCCCATGGGCCCATTTCCTATTTTAAAAAAAATAATTTGTTTCATTTATATCTTTTTCATTTTTTAATCTTTTTCGGTGATTCCACCTCCCACACTAAGCCAATATCCCTATCCTCACCCCCAATATCTTTTTTACCACTTTGGAGCTCATATTGGTCGCGTATTAGGGAGAATGTTCTCTGGTTTCCTCAAAACGTCCAGAATTGAGAAGGTAACTTGTTTCACCCATAACTCATTCAATTCGTACTCTTTTGGCAACCAATTTTCTTTCCCTGGTTCGTCAAGATCTTAGGAGTATCTCCATTAATTTTCAAGCCATTCCCTTCCCTCTAGGGTTGCAGATCTAATAGAATACGAAGAGTTTTCTAGGGTGAAAGGTGAGATTCCTTCTCCTTTCTCCTTCCTCTTCCCCATCCTTTCATTATTTCATGGTTTTATATTGTACCCTAGTCTTGATAGACCTAGGGTTTTGTTATACCATGTTTTTTGATGGGTTTTATGTTTGTTTAGGTCTGGTATTTATAGTTTTAGGGTTTATAAACCCGCGACGGGTGATTTCGGGTGTGCGTTTCAATTACGCCAAAGATTTGAGGTAGGATACCCCATGCACATGACTTTATTATTTAAGTTTCATCCTTTTATTATATTTAAAACCAGATATATATGTTTATTATTGTTTTTCATCCTTTGGATAATTTTATTGGTGTTCAAAGTGGTTGTTTAATCATTGATTTGTGAACAGTAGTGTTGTTTTGTCATGAAAGTTCTCAACAAGTGTTTGTTTAAATGTTCCGTTATCTTTTGAAAATATTTTGTGAGGTTTATAATCTTTTCTATGGTATTTTTAACATGTTACAGTATCTTGAATGAAAATATGGCTTTCAATTGGTGTTTTATTCCTTTTCATGTACATAAAATAAATTGTTTTGTTTAAAAAGGGCATGTCATGTGTTCGGTAAATTGCCCGGTTGGCTTTTATGTGTGATGTGTGATTTAAAAGTTACTTGATTGGATTTATAAAGGAATTGGAAGAATTATAAATGGTATTTTTGGGTACTTATATTGATTTCCAATTTGGATTTGTTTTTACAAACAAGTGGGTTTTGATTTACAACATATTTTGGCCCGAGTTGCCCAAAAATGGACCGTTTCACATCTTTATGAAAATGGTTGTGTTTTGAATATTTAACCTAAGTATTATAAGAGATTTATGAATGAGGTTTACTGCTGTAAATGATGTTTATACAGATCCTTAATAAAATTAAAATGCATACCTTCATCAAAGGTTAGTTTTGAGAAAATGTTTAAAGGCCCGTTTGGCATTTCCTAATGAAGGAGTGTTTTACTTGTATATAACAAGTTGTGAAATTGGGATTATTTTATGGTCCATTAAATGATTTTATTAAATGTTTATTGTGCTTCCAAATATGATTTGGTTTGGTTATGATGTGTGTTTATAATTTAAAGAGTGTTTTTGAAAGAGTTTTATTTGCAAATCCTCAATACACTTCATGAAATTGTTTTACCGAAATATTTAGCGGTTTGTTGATTAGTGTAAGAAATGTGAAGAATGATTATGGGATGTTTGTGTTTTTATGGTTTTGGAATGGAATGGGGATGTGAAATGTGTATTTGATAATATGTGTAACTTGATTGAGCACTAAAGGGAATCCCGGGTACCTAGGTGGGCGGACGTGTACTAGTATGCTAGTGATTCTGTGGGGGTTGGCCCCTGTTTCACGTAGCAAGTTTGACGATGACAACACTAACTAAACTATGATGATGTTGATGATTGGGGACCTCTAGGTTATGGGTATGTTCCCTACTAGTGGCTCGTGCACGAGAACAGATATTTATTATGGTTACTTTCACCGAGATACGAGGTACCTGGGGCTCACAACTAACTAGTGCCTAGGGGTATTCCTGTGACTAGTGCTCATTGGATATTTTGTACTCACCGTCGGCATACAGTGTGTTTGGTTGGTAAATTCAGTAGTATGTGTTATTTATTTGAATGTTAAAATTATTTAAAGCAGCCCTCTTGAAAACTATTTTCATTTTGAAGTTTCACCTCTTTGAAAATAATTGTTACTTACATTTTTTGTTTATTAAACCTGCATGTTTTTGTCTGATAATTATTATAGCATGAAACCTCATTTGAAAACCAGACTTTCAAATCTTGAATTTAAAACTATAAATTGATGTTTCTTTTATTTTAAAGTAATGTTCATTGGGAATAGAATACCGGGCTAACCTACTGAGTTTTAATACTCACGCCTATAGTCTTCTTCTTTTTTTAGCCCTTGTGCAGGTTTCATCTTTAGTTCGATCACCTTGGGAGACTTTTTATCATTGTGTTGGAGAGTGACCAGAAGTGTCACATGGAGTTATTTTTTCATCAGAATTGTTCATTTGAGTTTTTGGTTTTGTTCTAATTTTAGTTTCTTGTACAAATAATATTTAGTTCAATTTTTATATAAATTCATTTTGGGCTGTCCGTTTATTTCCGCTGTTTGTTTGATTGTTTATATATGGGAGAAATCGTTCCCTTGTGTACTCTATTGATGCCCTTGGTGCTTGTCACCATCCCGGGAGGATCGGGAACGCCTCTCGGGACTTGTCGCGGGCTGGCCTGGGTGACCGGTTCAGGGTCGACTCGGGCTGGTTCGTGACAAAATGGTATCAGAGGATGTCGGCTATTAGCGGACCTTTCTTTTTAGAGCACCCTTGTTATTTTGGGGATGTCAATGTAGATGGAGTAGGATTGTTGGGACTTGAGGGGTAAGTGCAAGAAGAGCGTTGCGAACTCTTTCTTGTTCTAATCCTCAGGTTTCCATGGAAGTCCGGTTTTATTAGTGTCCATTGTTCTAGTTGATTGTTTTATATTGGGATATGACAAGGGGAGTCTGACCAATGGACTTCGTGAGCTCACAGGGCCTGGAAAGCCATGTGGAGATGGGGAATGGTCCTAATAAGTCTCTCTGTGTTGGTGTTGTGTTTGGCATATGGACGCCAACCATATGGTCAAGTCACCCACCGACACTAGTTCCCTTTTTCTTGGGTCTCTTGAACCTTTCTTGAATTCTGAATTTTTGTTTTTAAAATCCTTGTGTGAGAATTGTGGAAATGGGTTTTAATGTAAGGATTAGATTTTGAAAAGTGAAAAAAGGGGGGTTTCAATAATTAAATATAAGAATGGTTTAGGAAGGTTGTGTTTTTGTAAAAAAAAATGGAGGGAAGCAGAAATGATTTAAAGGGATTGGATTATCCATAATCTAAACTTGTGGTTTGTTGAAATAAAATGTTTTGAAATTGTGAATCATTTTAAAGTGATTCTGGATCTTTTTTTTAAATGGGGTATTTTAGGATGTTAAAAAAGTTTTTTAAATCGGATAAATTAGTTTTGGAAATTAGTTTTGATCGGTTGGTTTTTTTACTAGAAATGTTATTGGTCTCAATGGACCTCAGATTATGAAAATATACATTGCTGATTTTTTTAAAAAAAAAAAAATAATGTGAAGGGGTTGTTTGGAGTGGCTTGGTTATTTAAAAAGTTTTTAAAAATTAAAAGGGGTAGGTTTTCAAGAAAATGGTTCTTAATTAATTGTGGTTTTTTTTGTGAAACATGAAAATGTTTTTTGACTTGGTGGTTGGTGTTCCTTTTGAAGGTAAATTGTTTTTTTAATTATGATGTTTAATTTTAGCCTTTGGTGTTTTCATGGGTGCTCACATGCATGGTTTTATTTATATTTGGAAGTATGGCCTATATGGTATGGTGGTTGGGTGTCAGGGGTGGCATGGAAATGTGCATGTGGGTGAGACTTGATGAAACACCATTGGTGAATGTGGAAACCCACCAAGTTAGTTTGATTTTTCAAAATTGTTTTGAGCTGAAAATTGTGGCCCTTTTTTTTAAAACCAATGGTTATGTGGCTTGATTTTTCTATGTTGTAGAAGAGTTGTTTATTCAGTAAGCTTCCTTGTGATCTAGAATTCATACTCTTGTGTATCTTGAGATGATATCTTGTTGGTGTCTTGGTTTTGGAGAAATTTTCATTGGGTTTCTAAAGATGTGTTTGATGTTGTGATGTGGCCAGTGATAGTTCTCCGTTGGAAATCTTTCCTACTGATCAACCTAAGGATTCCTTTCAAATTTTAAATCCACATCTTTTGATGATGCCTCAACCTATTTGTTGGAATATAGAGATGTTTGGGATCTATTAAAAGTGCTTCTAGGTCGTGATAATTCTTTTGGATAGAGCATTTGTGTTCGGTGATGTTGATGTGTTTCGTCTAATTCCTTGTCCATTATGCCCCTCATTTGGAGTGATAAGGAATTTTGATATGTATATATTATTTCCTATTTAGATGAAGGTTTTTTTTTTGTGATCCAGTGTGGGTTTTTTTGAGTGGTGTGATCCTTATCACTTGACTGCGGTGCAGCAAATGCTTCAAGAATCAGGGCTCCAGCCATATGCCTCGGAGTGAAGCTTTTCACGCAGTCAGGAAATCAACAGAGGTGTGGAGTGCTAGATTATGATCCTTACTCCTCTGTTTTGGTAAGTTAGTTACTATGTCAATGTTTTGGTTCTTCATTTCTATGAATTTCCCTTTGTCGCAACAAGCATGGTGGACTTAACCCCTCACACAGTGTCTATGGTTTTTCCTTCATGGATGTGGGTTTTCAATCAATGTCCCTATGTGGACCACCTGTAAAAATCAGATGCAGTCTTGGTGTTACCTATTCATTGGGGGAGAGTTTTGGGTAGTTTCATTGTTTCTTTTGTTGTTTCAGTGGCCAAATTATTGGGTCCTCTTCCCTCCCATCCCCAAGTGACGGGGGTCCAGAATTGTGCTGAATGTGTTGGCCAAGTTCTTGTCCCCTCCGTTCGGGAGTGGGTGGTTTATATGTTCATTTTGTAATCCTATTAACTTGGTATATTATGTTTTTCTAGGAGGGTTTTTTTTGGGCTTCTGTGAGTGACGCCCAATTTTAGCTCATGTTCAATTCTTGTCTATTCATTGCTAGTTGGTTTCTAATGGTGGGGAGACCCACCATGGGTCTCTTGGATTTTCATCCTAAGAACATTTCTAGGGATAGTTGATTCTTAATGGTGGGGGGTACATTCTGGAATCCTTATGTGTTGTTTTTTTTTCAGCTGGAAATTGTTATGGCTTTCCGGGGGCGGAAAGCTTTAATGGTGGGGAGAATTGTCACACACGGTTTTTTTTTCTGTCTTTGTATTGATCCGGCCCATTCCCAGTTTTAACAACTGAATTTGTTTCTTTTATAACTCTTTTGTTTTTCATCCTTTTTCACCCAATAAACTTCCCACTTATCCTATACTGATATATTAAAATTTATTTATCCTTTTGGACCCATTAGAAATTCATAAGCCAGGCGAATTTGGGTCACTTATTTAGGTATTGGGCCGGCCCATGGGCCCATTTCCTGTTTTAAAAAAAATAATTTGTTTAATTTATATCTTTTTCATTTTTTAATCTTTTTAGGTGATTCCACCTCCCAACCGAAGACAATATCCCTATCCTCACCCCCAATATCGTTTTTACCACTTTGGAGCTCATATTGGTCGCGTATTAGGGAGAATGTTCTCTGGTTTCCTCAAAACGTCCAGAATTGAGAAGGTAACTTGTTTCACCCATAAATCACTCAATTCGTACTCTTTTGGCCACCAATTTTATTTCCCTGGTTAGTCCAGATCTTAGGAGTATCTCCATGAATTTTCAAGCCATTCCCTTCCCTATAGGGTTGCATATCTAATGGAATACGAAGAGTTTTCTAGGGTGAAAGGTGAGATTCCTTCTCCTTTCTCCTTCCTCTTCCCCCTCCTTTCATTATTTCATGGTTTTATATTGTACCCTAATCTTGATAGACCTAGGGTTTTGTTATACCATGTTTTTTGATGGGTTTTATGTTTGTTTAGGTCTGGTATTTATAGTTTTAGGGTTTATAAACCCGCGGCGGGTGATTTCGGGTGTGCGTTTCAATTACGCCAAAGATTTGAGGTAGGATACCCCATACACATGACTTTATTATTTAAGTTTCATCCTTTTATTATATTTAAAACCATATATATATGTTTATTATTGTTTTTCATCCTTTGTATAATTTTATTGGTGTTCAAAGTGGTTGTTTAATCATTGGTTTGTGAACGGTAGTGTTGTTTTGTCATGAAAGTTCTCAACAGGTGTTTGTTTAAATGTTCCGTTATCTTTTGCAAATATTTTGTGAGGTTTATAATCTGTTCTATGGTATTTTTAACATGTTACAGTATCTTGAATGAAAATATGGCTTTCAATTGGTGTTTTATTCCTTTTCATGTACATAAAATAAATTGTTTTGTTTAAAAAGGGCATGTCATGTGTCCGGTAAATTGCCCGGTTGGCTTTTATGTGTGATGTGTGATTTAAAAGTTACTTGATTGGATTTATAAAGGAATTGGAAGAATTATAAATGGTATTTTTGGGTACTTATATTGATTTCCAATTTGTATTTGTTTTTACAAACAAGTGGGTTTTGATTTACAACATATTTTGGCCCGAGTTGCCCAAAAATGGACCGTTTCACATCTTTATGAAAATGGTTGTGTTTTGAATATTTAACCTAAGTATTATAAGAGATTTATGAATGAGGTTTACTGCTGTAAATGATGTTTATACAGATCCTTAATAAAATTAAAATGCATACCTTCATCAAAGGTTATTTTTGAGAAAATGTTTAAAGGCCCGTTTGGCATTTCCTAATGAAGGAGTGTTTTACTTGTATATAACAAGTTGTGAAATTGGGATTGTTTTATGGTCCATTAAATGATTTTATTAAATGTTTATTGTGCTGCCAAATATGATTTGTTTTGGTTATGATGTGTGTTTATAATTTAAAGAGTGTTTTTGAAAGAGTTTTATTTGCAAATCCTCAATACACTTCATGAAATTGTTTTACCGAAATATTTAGCGGTTTGTTGATTAGTGTAAGAAATGTGAAGAATGATTATGGGATGTTTGTGTTTTTATGGTTTTGGAATGGAATGGGGATGTGAAATGTGGATTTGATAATATGTGTAACTTGATTGAGCACTAAAGGGAATCCCGGGTACCTAGGTGGGCGGACGTGTACTAGTATGCTAGTGATTCTGTGGGGGTTGGCCCCTGTTTCACGTAGCAAGTTTGACGATGACAACACTAACTAAACTATGATGATGTTGATGATTGGGGACCACTAGTTTATGGGTATGTTCCCTACTAGTGGCTCGTGCACGAGAACGGATATTTATTACGGTTACTTTCACCGAGATACGAGGTACCTGGGGCTCACAACTAACTAGTGCCTAGGGGTATTCCTGTGACTAGTGCTCATTGGCTATTTTGTACTCACCGTCGGCATACGGTGTGTTTGGTTGGTAAATTCAGTAGTATGTGTTATTTATTTGAATATTAAAATTATTTAAAGTAGCCCTCTTGAAAACTATTTTCATTTTGAAGTTTCACCTCTTTGAAAATAATTGTTACTTGCATTTTTGTTTATTAAACCTGCATGTTTTTGTCTGATAATTATTATAGCATGAAACCTCATTTGAAAACCAGACTTTCAAATCTTGAATTTAAAACTATAAATTGATGTTTCTTTTATTTTAAAGTAATGTGCATTGGGAATAGAATACCGGGCTAACCTACTGAGTTTTAATACTCACGCCTATAGTCTTCTTCTTTTTTTAGCCCTTGTGCAGGTTTCATCTTTAGTTCGATCACCTTGGGAGACTTTTTATCATTGTGTTGGAGAGTGACCAGAAGTGTCACATGGAGTTATTTTTTCATCGGAATTGTTCATTTGAGTTTTTGGTTTTGTTCTAATTTTAGTTTCCTGTACAAATAATATTTAGTTCAATTTTTATATAAATTCATTTTGGGCTGTCTGTTTATTTCCGCTGTTTGTTTGATTGTTTATATATGGGCGAAATCGTTCCCTTGTGTACTCTATTGATGCCCTTGGTGCTTGTCACCATCCCGGGAGGATCGGGAATGCCTCTCGGGACTTGTCGCGGGCTGGCCTGGGTGACCGGTTCAGGGTCGACTCGGGATGGTTCGTGACACTAGCCTTGTCAGATTCTTTAAAAAAAACCTAAGATTTATTTCCTTCTATTTATCTTTAGGGCCCATCATTGGACCACATTAGGATACTAAGTGTGTGAGATGCTGTTTGAGATATCCTGCACCATCAAAGGTAGATAAGGTAAAATTGCCAAAATTGGGTTGGGGAAAAGTAGCATCCACCCACTCAGGATATGGATTCCTCTCAAGTTATATAGGTTCATGTTTCCCTTTCATGGATTCCATTCAAGTAGACATGGAATCAATGATGTTAAGTATCTCTGAGAGTACTGCTGTCTAAGTCACCTCCCATCCAGAGGTAGCGGGTGGGGGTCAATGAGGTGGCCCCACCTTCTTATCCCACTTATTCTCAATTCGTCCTAAGACTGAATTATTGCCCTGATGAGGGAGAAGTTGTCATCACAATGGAGGGAAGTCATAATGATTTTAGAATTCCTCATTTACGTAGACCGACTTCCTAGATCCGAAGCTAGTGTGATGCTCAGATACCACTCTTGCTGGTAGATCAACTCTTTCCAGATGTATGAGAGGAGGAATATTTTCCTTATCTTGAAGATGATACATAATGAGGACATTTCCCCTGAGTAGCTCCTCATTGATTTATATACGAGTTTTTATCTCATTCTCATATTGTGTCAACTATTCCTTTATGTAAGGAACTTATATTCTTCAGGGAAGTTATTAGGATGTTTCCACACCTTTCCCCTTTTCAGTGAAAGTGTTTTTTCATAGAGGTGGAAACTAAATATTTGAAGGTTATATGTTTTTAAGCCTCCTCTAGTTCCTAGTTCATGTAGCCTTAGCTGGTGAATCTAGATCACCCTCCTCTTAGGGTAGGTTTTCCATGTTGCGGACATCTACATTTGCGTTTTAATCCACAATATCCATCATGTTGATAGTGAACAAATTTATAGAGGTGTATCAGAAAATGGTGGTTATTCCATTACTTTCAACACAACAATATGATTATGTACTGCCTTTATCAGGTTCATTTCTCAAACCCCTGGCCATATTGGGCAGTTTTGTTTTGTGACCCTGATATGGTCTGATTTCCTTCACCATACACTTATTCTATCTCGGACTGTGAGTAATAACCTTGAGGTATTTTCTGGACATGATTATTGAATGGGCCCCGAATAGAATAGGTTTATATTATGGCAGGAGGAACAAATGGGATGTCGACTGTCGATATTTACCTCCCAACCTGGAGAATATTTATTATATTTATGGTGGTTATGATGACGAAAATTCCACTAGCCTTATGGGATAAGGGTTATTTGGGGCCACAATTGTCATTGATTGATCCTTTTGTTGAGGATCCAATGATTCCAATTGGGGATTCGATGACTCCTAGGATGGATATTGAGATATAAATGCCCTCAAACCAATGAGATAAGATTTATTTTGAATCAAAATTGATTTCCCTAGGACCCTCTCAGAGGATGATGAACCTGATGATGGTGATTGAGATATAAATTCCCCCAGACTAGTGGTCTGGGGTTTGTTTACGACTACTAATGATATGTAATGAATTATCTTGGGAATTGAAAATTTGATGGGTGGAGGTAGTGGTAGATATTCCCCCAAATTAGTGGTATGAGTTTGATCCTAGATGGATGCTATGTTAGCTATTATTACGACCCATTTTATGTGGAGAGCTATACTCATGTAAGAGTTGGGTACAATAAAAGACCATGATGGGAATCATTATTTATGGGAAGTTGTCTGGTCAGTTGCAAATTTAGCTTCTGTGTATGAAATGTACCCCCGTTGCATTTAGGGGCCCATTTCAAATATCTTCTTATAGTGGTGGCTTCTTCCGTCTTTGGGAATTCAGTTTAGACATTGACCAAATTCTTCGCGGTGGCTCAGATCTGGTTTCCATTGCGGTGACGTCTCCCTGCTTGGGTTTTGGGTATCTTATTTTGGACGACAGATGGCTTTGAACGTGGAAGCAAGGTTCTTTAGATTCGTGTATCTCTTAATCAGGTTCAGTTTCTATTCTATGCATATCTTTTATCCGTTGCGATGAACTTTTCTGTGACTGGGTTCTTCGGGCATTGAGTTTTGATTTCATTTGTGGCGGCTTGTCTGGTCTGGATGCTTTGAATCAGGCGGATTTGCAGGTTCTTCTTCTTCTCCATATTCAGTTCTGTTCTATTGGTGGTTTCTCTCTTCTCAAATCTCTGTGATTCTATGGGGTTTCTATTTATTTTTTGAGGCTTGGCTTCTTCAGGCGTCCGTGTTTCAGCTTGCGTGACTATGGAAGATTTGATGATTCTAGTCTTAGCGTTGCCACCTTAAGTTGATGTTATGGTTTTGGTCCTAGAAAGGTGAGTTCTGGGTTGAGTAAGTCTACATTCATGATGTTCTTAGATTCAAACCTTTCTATTTTCATTGTATTTCAATTTGACTACGTTGTTTTTGATCCTCTGGATACCTGATGAAGTTCATAGCAGCTGGGATGATTGTGTGGTGTGTGTTTGTCATGTTTTGTTGATTGTTGTCTTGCGCTGTATGGATGATATTTTCTCATGGTGGTGATGCTCGATTTGTGGTGATGATGGAAAAGGTGATATGTTGGGGCCATGATTTGGTATCACAGATGATTTGTTCTTCCATTGTTTTCTTGGTTATCTTCTCTGGTGCCAGGATTCCTCCATTCTCTCCGAGGAGGAGCAGCACAGTGGTCTTCTTGATCCTTTGGGATGTGAGTTCAAGTGGCCAGTTTAGTGAGATCTTTAGGTATATCGACAATAATTATTGGTTTTTTGGCCTTTTGATGACCATTTTGATTTGAAATTTGGTTAACTAGTGGCGGTTTTTGAATATTAAATGGGAAGTATTTGATGAAGTTTTAGGATTTTGGTGTTTTTCTGTTGAATTTTTATGGTGAAAGCAACCATCACTCTACAAGGTTCAACTCCAGATGAGGATATAGAGCAGTAAGTATTCATTTGACATGACCATTTATATTTAGATGAATGAGAGGGTATGACATTGCCATCGGTACCAGACCCGTGCATCTACGTGGGATAGCTTGCTGAGCGGTCATATGAGGTGGAGGCTTGACATAACACTGTAGTTTCTTGGGAGGGAAAGTTCCTTGTATTATTGATCTGGGTTAACTTTTTTTCTATTTTTTTATGGGATTCCCACTTTTTCCTCAAAAGTGATTTTGAAATAAAAAAATTTAATTTTTAGTCAGTTATAAGGACCCAGGCTTAAACATAACTTATTCTAGTGACTTTTTATTAGAATTTTATTTTCATTCATTCCCAAAGATCTTTTAGGTCTATATTTTTATAGAATTAGGACAAAATCATACATAAACTTTAAATATTACAAAGTATATAAAAACTATTAAAACAAAAACTTTTTGTTTTTTTTCTATAAAACAAAAACTATCAAAATGAAACATGGTTTCTTTTAAAGACAAATCTTCAAATACTTTCATCATAGAATCTTCTATGTCCTTAAAAATCTTAAGACCAGTGAAAAACATTTAAAAACTTGGGATGAGCACAAAAATCTTAGTAAGGTAAAATAAGGGAAACAATTTACATGTGATATTGAGAGATGTAAATAAGAACACTAGGAATTTCATAAAGGCACAAGAAAGAAGAATATAATAATAATAAGAACTATCATAACTTGAAAATGTGGATACAAAATTTAATTTATACATTCATAAGAATATAACCAAGGAACATCACCAAGGTGTCATATCACCAAGTTCCATCCCCAAGGTGTCATAAAAATTACCAAGGTCCATCCCTAAGGTATTGTAAAACTTGTCATCTCTAGAGATTAATTTATTTACCCAATGCATTGAAGCGCTATCAGGTCACACCCTTAATATGTATTTATTTTTATGTGATCCACATAGATTATAATAAAAAAATTTCATAAATAACCCAAATATAATAAAATAAATGAGTTTCATATCAAAATCGTGATGTTTTAAGAAGTTCTTAAAAACATGATCATTATGTCATTTATAACCCAAAAAAGGGAATTGGGGTTTTATGTATGTAAATTCCAGAATAAAATATATAATTTTTATGTCTTGATGAATAAACCTAGAAATGAATATATTTGGGTAATCACATAAATAAAATAAAATAATTTCTTGATAAAAATAGAGAGATTTTGAGGTGAAAATTCTGCAGCATAACAATTATGAAACAAGGTTTTAGAAAACATTAAAAAGAGAGGGGACAAGGGTCTACCATTCATAAAGGACTAATAATACAGTATATAGATAGAATAAAATGGAAATAATAACATGGTATGGAAATTTGAAAGATATACCACATAAAATATCACTTTAAAGGAAAAGAGAAGTTTGAGAATTCCCTTACCACATAAGAAACACTAGAATACATACCATTAATGAATTACATTATACAAAACTTTAAATATCATTAAAATATAATTATTCATGATATAATGAGTCAAAGGGTTGTATATATACCTTATAGTAAAATAAAGGTGCACAACATCAAGATATTCTCCAAATAAAGGAGATTGAGATGAAGTCCCTTACCTTGAGTCCGACTTGTCTCGTTCGTTCTTTATCTTCCTCTAAATCGGGTAACTCCTTTTGATTTTATCCAAAAGGATTTCTTGAATTGACTTATATCCAAGGTAAGCATTCTAGGAGTATGGGAGGAATTTTTTTAGCTTATTTGATTAGAATTTGAATGATCCAAGGGGCTTGAGAGGTGTGAGTAAGTGGGTAGAGGTGGTGGCTTTTTATAAGAGGGAGGATATGCACTTTAAGAAAGTCTTGAAATATTATTTTATTATAAATTTATTTTCAAATTATAATAGTTACAAAGTGATAAATTGTAAAGACCCGTAAAATTTAAGGAAATTTTTTTCTTAATTTTATTTAAAATTTTACAAGGGCGCGGTTTCAGACGGCACCTGATTCCGAGGCCCGGAGTGCCCGGAATCAATTTCCGAAGTTTGGCTCGGGTACGTTCAGTGAACGAACGAGCGGGAATTCCTAACTTTTGATCCGGTGCTCGGAATTGAAATTCGAGGGCACCGATGAACTCACAACACCGATATTCGCTTAAAGAGACCTTTTCGGAAGTTGCGTTTGTTGCGGGTTGAAAGTTAGTTTTGGGGTTTTTAGTTTGAGTTAAATAAAATTTGTGAAGAACAAATTTTATTATAACTTTATAAAACCTACCAAAGGGGGTTGGAAGTGGGACCCAAACCCACTTAACCTCCCTTGGGAGGATTAAGTGTGGTGGGGCCCACACGAACCCCTAAACCTTTCATATTCTCTCAACTCCCTTAACGCCTCAATAAATGACTTGAGTTACTTATTTAATTAAGGGAGTTAATCCTTTTGAATTTCAAACATTTGAAATTCTAGTGTGTTAATAAAATAAGATGATTGTCTTATTTTATTTTGGTTAATTGTTTGTCTTCTTGAGAGGTGGAGAGCTTTTTCTTCTTCTTCTTCATCTCTGACGAAGATCACGAAGAACGCTCAACTTGACGAAGAACGCTCAAGTCCCGACGAAGAACGCCGCTCCGCTCTTCTTCGTCTTCCGTGTCAACGAAAGGGGACGCCACTTCTTCCTCGGACAACCTTCGTCGGCGTACAAGTATTCGCCAACGACGTGTCTCTTCGGACGCACCCCCTTCGTCATCGGATTTGATGAACGACTACCGCGACGCCCGACCTCCGCGACGTCGACTTCCGCGGAACGTTGACAATCGTCGAACCTTATACCAAGGTAGGGGTTGTTGATTATTGTTTAGTCATTCTATTTTTTGATCATGAATTTTAGCAAGTCTAACGTGTGGCTTTGGATTATTTAAAGATGCGTTATTGCTTAACGTGAGGGGGCCGGACCGCATGAACACGGCCGAACCCCCTCCATCGTTCTTGTTGTTTATTCTTGCGGGTGGAAGCAAAGTGGCGTGGTGCCGTTGCACCACGCGGATAATCGTACAATTATTTTTACGCGGCGCCGTCGCGCCACGCCGAGGAAGAATCTTCAAGAACGCGACGCCGTCGCGCCGTGTTGAAAGGAATCAAGGCACGGCGAAGGGGGCGCGGTGCCGTCGCACCGCGCCGGACGACGAACACCGCGGCCGGTTCCGGGCCGCGGCGGGACGAGGAGACCGCGGCCGGTTCCGGGCCGCGGCGGGAAGAGAAGACCGGCGGCCGGGCCGCCGGCGTCGGAAGCCGAAGAGGGGACCGGAATTTCCGGTCCCGTTGGAGAAAACCGGCCGGCCAGCTGGCCGGCCGGATAACGTTAAACCGGGGGAATTAATCCCCCGGCCAGCGCATAAAAACCCCCCTCTTAAAGGGGGACGATTTTCATATAAAGGGGGGGCAGCAGCCCCCCGGTTTTATTTCCAGCCGGCCCCCACGTGCGGGGGCCGTTTCTTGCAAATTGCGCGGCACAAAGGTCGCGCCGCCTTTCAATCAGCGGGGGCTTAGCCCCCGCGTGCAGCCACCTCGCAGCGCCAAGCCGCCGTGGTCCCCCCGCGCCGCCGCGCCGCCGGCCTGCCGGCCGGCCGGACCGCCCCAGGGGGGGGTCGGGCCGGGTCGGCCCGGACCCGGACCCCCCCGTTTCGAACCAGTTCCGGTCTCTTGGCCATATCGTGAGCCTCGGACCTCCGATTGACGAACCGTCTGCGGCAACGCGATCCTTGGATTGAGACGGTCGTTTCGGTATATCGCACTCAAGGTTTCAGATTACTTTGAGTTCGTCCGGGTTGGTTCGTTCACGAAACCAACCGGGCCTTCGGAGCGGAAACGCTCATATCTTGAGCTACGAACGTCCGATTGACGCGCCGTCAGTCGCGTTGTGTTCCTCTTAGTGAGACGGATCTTTTGGCATACTCCGCCCGAGGTTTGGATGCAGGTGGAGTACGGTCGGGTTGGTTTTGCCTTAAAAACCAACCGGGCCCCGGAGACGAAAATGCCAATAACTCTCAGACCGGGCGTCCGATCGACGCGCCGTCTGTTGCGTTGAGTTCCTGTTGACGATACAGAACTTTTGGATACATCAACTCTGGTCTTTGTGACAGTTGATGTATCAGCCTCTCAGCTCGTGGAGCGGACCCTCCGAACGAGCTTGCTGTGTGCGGGAACCCTAGTGCTGGCTGCGACTGTTACTGCTACTACTACTGCTACGACTGCTACTGTGACTGCGACGACGACAGTACAGAGATCCTGTGTGGATTCGACGACGACGACTTCAGCACTCAGCGATCCTACGTGGATCAGTGCTACAGGTCCTGTGTGGGCCCGATCCTGTGTGGGTCCGATCCTGTGTGGGTCCTTGCGCTCAGCGGTTCTGTGTGAGCCAGCGCCTACAGGTCCTGTGTGGGCCCGATCCTGTGTGGTCTTTGCGGGGGTTAGTTACCTATCGATCCTTCGTGGGTCCGACGACTTAGATGGATCAGTGATCATCTTTATCGTCCTTGAAGAAGTATACCTGTGTGAGCTGAATCCTATTGCTTTCCTGTGTGGATTGTGTTGTGCAATCCTGTGTGGATTACGTTTTGCTTTCCTGTGTGGAATACGTTTACTATCCTGTGTGGACTGAGTTGTACTTGGGCTCGGAGGTTGGAGCGTATTTGAATTGATGACTTAGGTATATGTATGGGCATATACCTAAGCAGTGTCGGTTGTTACTTCGTGATTGTACCTTTCTTCGTGGTTTATCCTTTGTGGATTTTGAGAGACCTTCAGGGGTATCGGGGTTCCTACTGAGTAGCTTATACTCACCCCTGCACGGGCTTTGCCCGTACTACGTTGTGTTGGTTCCAGACGACGGACAGCATTGACCTTAGCTGAGGCTTGCAGAGCGGGACGGTACCCGGAGGTGGACCACTGGGCAGGACGTGCTCGGAGCGGACGGTGGGACCCGTGGAGCAGAGGAGCTATCTGTACCCACCCTTCAGGTGGGATTTCCAGTGGACAACTCGGAGTAGTGGCTTTTACTTTTCAGTTGCTATTTTCCCTTTCGAGTTGTACTTTACTTTCAGTTTGGGTTTGTATACTGGCCCATTTACTTTTCCGCACTTTCAGTTGTACTCTGCTTTTGTTTAGTGTTTACTTTCCGCTTGTTTACTCTGTGGTATTTGTTTACTTTACAAAGGCAATGCCTTCCCTTTTTACGGGGATTTACGCCTTGGTGCTAGTCGCCAGCCCCTGGCCTATGGAAGGCGGGCTTGGGGTAGTCACGGCACGGACCCCGAGGGCGGGTCGTGACAAATTGGTATCAGAGGAGTTCGGTTCTACCATGAACTCTGATCTTTTCTATGTGAAGCAATAATGTTTAGCGTATTGAGTGTGGTTATCAGTCTAGGGAGTCCAGTGTTGGTGCGGCGGCCGGCGTATCCGTACACCAGGACCCTGACTTCTGATTTCCGACTTAATGCACGAAAACATTGATTGCGTGTGTGTTTCAAAGTTTTCTTTGTGATTACTTATATCAGCTCACCAGGTATACTGTTCTGACCGTGGCGCACCTGTTTCCTTTTCAGGATGGCCCCACGACGACAGCCAGCTAGGGTTCCGAGAGTCGAGCGAGACGACAGCCCACCGAGCGACGAGGCCTCGGTGCAGGGCCCTTTGCCAGTAGTGGCACCGACGGTAGCTTTACCCGCCGAGCCCCCGATGCTTCCAGCAGCAGCCGCTGACGATGCACGTCGCCTCTGCGCACTGCATGAGTTTCAGCCCCAGCGACCACCCAGGTTTCGCGGGGAGACGGATCCCCAGGCAGTAGAGGACTGGCTGGAGGCAGTGGTTCGAGTGTTTAGGCTAGTGAGGACACCAACAGACCTCATGGTGATCCTCGCTACGAGCCTACTACACGCAGCAGCAGGACGATGGTGGAGCTTGATGCTCCAGGTGCACGATGAGGCATCCCTACTTTGGACGGACTTTGAGAGCCTCTTACGCTCGGAGTTCGTCCCAGCCACCCTTCGTGCAGTGCGTAACCAGGAGCTTCTACAGCTGCGGCAGGGCAGCATGACGGTCGCTCAGTACTCGGCGAGATTTACCGATCTCTCGCGCTACTCGACCGACATGGTACGGGACCCATTCTTCCGGGCCCGGACCTTCGAGCAGGGTTTGAGACACGAGATCAGGGCATCGCTGATCTCCCTCAGCATACCGACTCAGACAGGAGTACTGGAGCGGGCCCTTCTGATTGAGAGCTTCCTTGCTGAGTCTACACCAGCACAGCGACCCACCGCAGGGCGGCACGTGGCAGAGTCATCTGCAGCAGGCAGTCGACGGATGACTCAGGGGTCCAGACAGACCAGACCTTCGGGCAGACGATCTCAGGGCACTGGCTCAGCAGTGCGGGGCACACAGCGAGGAGCCAGTCTTACGAGAGGCAGACAGTGCTACTCGTGCGGCGAGCAGGGCCACATGGCTCGTGACTGCCTGACCCGCCGTGCCGAGGAGTAGCAGACGGTTGAGGGACCACCGAGGCAGAGGCAGAGGGTCGACCGTGGCGGTCCGCAGGGAGGAGGCGGACGAGGCAGAGGAGCTGGACGAGCAGCCGGTGGTGGCCGACGCTTTGAGGCTCTACCACCACCACCACCAGGAAGTCCACCCCGACCACAGGGAGCTGGCGGGCAGCGACAGGCACAGCTCCAGGCAGCAGAGGCCTACGACCACGGCGCACCCGAGATGATTCGAGGTACTATCTGTGTCTATTCCACCCTTGCTGCAGTTATTATAGACACAGGAGCGAGTCACTCTTTCATAGCTGATGCCCTTGTTCGGAGCTCGGAGATTCCGACAGAGCCGTTGGCTCGATCCTTACGGCTAGAGACTCCTACGGGAGCAGACTCGACGATTACGCACTGGTGCCGGTAGTGTGAGCTTACTCTAGGAGGCGAGAGCTTCGGCTGTGATCTTCTTGTAGCAGCGTCGAGGCCTTACGACGTCATCTTGGGCATGAATTGGCTATCTACGGTCCATGCACAGATTGACTGTTTTAGGCGCAAGGTGCGATGTGTACGCACCGACGGGAGCAGGTTCACCTTCACCGGCGAGAAGGGAGCCTTAGCAGCACAGGATGGACTTCCGCGGAGGAGAGGACAGCCCATCACTCATCAGTTGGCTAGCCTCATCCTTGGAGCAGTTGACGTGCGGAGTCCTGGTTTCCCTGCAGTGGTGGATCAGTTTGCGGACGTTTTTCCTGACGACGTTCCAGGGCTACCTCCTCGCAGAGAGGTAGACTTTTATATTGACTTGTACCCCGGGACAGCCCCGATATCCACTCCAGCATATCGTATGGCCCCCGCCGAGCTTCGAGAGCTACGGGTACAGTTGGAAGACTTGCAGGGCAAGGGGTTCATCCGACCCAGTGTTTCACCCTGGGCTTCCCCGATTTTGTTCGCCAAGAAGGCGGACGGGAGCTTGCGACTTTGTGTTGACTATCGTCGCCTGAACCAGGTGACAGTGAGGAACAAGTATCCGCTACCGAGGATTGATGACCTCTTTGATCAGCTCAAGGGAGCACGGTGGTTCTCGAAGATAGACCTCAGGTCAGGCTATCATCAGCTCAGAGTCAGAGACGAGGATGTGCAGAAGACGGCCTTCAGATGTCGGTATGGCCACTATGAGTTCTTGGTTATGCCTTTCGGTGTAACCAATGCTCCAGCAGTGTTCATGGCTCTCATGAATAGGATCTTTCAGCCATACCTCGATCGGTTTGTCGTGGTCTTCATCGACGGCATTCTGATTTACTCTACGACAGAGGAGGAGCACGCCTATCACTTGCGAGTTGTTCTTGACACACTGCGAGAACACCAGCTTTATGGTAAGCTCTCGAAGTGCCAGATCTGGATACGTGAGGTCCACTTTTTGGGACATGTTATCTCTGAGGCGGGAGTTGCAGTGGATCCCGCGAAGATTGAGGCTGTGTTAGCTTGGGAGCCACCCAGGAGCGTGACTGAGGTTCGGAGTTTCTTGGGACCAGCTGGATACTATCGGAGATTCGTGCCAGACTTCTCTAGAGTTGCGGCATCACTCACAGCTTTGACGAAGAAGGGGAAACCCTTCGTGTGGTCAGACAGATGTCAGCAGAGCTTCCAGGAGCTGAGACAGAGATTGACTAGCGAACCTATCTTGAGGTTGCCTGAGGAGGGAGTAGGGTACGTAGTCTACTGCGATGCATCAGGGACCGGACTCGGATGTGTTCTGATGCAGGAGCGGGCTGTGATCGCCTATGGATCACATCAGTTGAGGCCGCATGAGTAGAACTACGCTACCCATGACCTGGAGTTAGCAGCAGTGGTCTTCGCTCTGAAGACATGGCGACACTACCTGATGGGCGAGCGCTTTACAGTCTTTTCCGATCATCATAGTCTCAGGTATATCTTCTCGTAGAAGGACCTGAACCTGAGACAACGACGATGGCTCGAGTTCCTCGAGGACTATGACTTTGAGATAGTCTATACTCCTGGGAAGGGAAACGTAGTATCCGATGCCCTCAGCAGGAGGACGGGCATTCAGCTACTTGAGGAGGCGACGGAGCAGATAGCCTCTTTGCAGATATCCTTCGTGGATAGAGATGGAGCAGCCTTTCTTCAGTCTCTCACAGTCACTCCTCCACTACTTCAGCAAGTCAGGGAGGCACAGCGCGGGGACGCTGACTGTGAGACACGGCGTGCACAGATATCCTCGGGACGGGCACCAGATGGTTTCTCCCTTGGAGCAGAGCACGACATCCTTTTCAGAGGACGTACCATGGTACCAGTAGCTTTGCGAGAGGAAGTGCTGAGAGAGTTTCACACTTCACCTTTGGCGGTACATCCTGGAGTGGCGAAGATGTACCAGGACCTCAGACGACAACACTGGTGGCCGGGCATGAAGAAGGCAGTAGCAGAGTTCGTTTCTCGATGCCTCACCTGCCAGCAGGTGAAGGCAGAGCATCAGGTACCAGCAGGCTTGGTACAGCCCTTGGAGGTTCCGGAGTGGAAGTGGGATGACATATCTATGGACTTCGTGACTGGTCTTCCACGCACTTCCAGAGGTCACGACTCCATCTGGGTGATTGTTGAACGACTCACCAAGTCAGCACACTTCTTACCCATCAGAGAGCAGGGCTCAGTGGAGAGCTTGGGACGTCTCTACGTTCAGGATATTGTGTGGCTCCACGGTGTGCCATCATCTATCATATCCGATCGAGATGCTCGCTTTACTTCCCGGCTTTGGAAGGGGTTGCAGGAGGCGTTCGGGACGCAGCTACGTCTTAGCACAGCTTTTCACCCTCAGACGGATGGTCAGACGGAGAGGACCATTCAGACACTCGAGGACATGCTCCGCGCATGTGTCCTCGACTTTGGTCGTAGCTGGGAGGACCACCTACCTTTGGTTGAGTTTGCGTACAACAACAGCTACCACTCCACCATCGGGATGGCACCGTACGAGGCGTTGTACGGCCGAACTTGTAGATCTCCTTTGTGCTGGACAGACCCTGGAGAGTCAGCACTGGTGGGACCGGAGATGGTCCAGGCCCCGACAGAGAAGGTCCAGGTCATCTAGGAGCGGATGAGGACAGCTCAGAGCCGGCAGAAGTCTTATGCTGACAGGAGGCGGAGGCCACTAGAGTTCGAGGATGGCGACCACGTCTTCTTGCGGGTCTCACCTCGACGTGGTATTCAGAGATTTGGCCGAGGCGGCAAGTTATCTCCGCGCTTCATCGGACCCTTCCAGGTCCTCAGCAGGGTTGGCGAGGTGGCTTATCGTCTGGCTCTACCACCTCAGTTGCACCGGGTGCACGACGTCTTCCACGTATCTCAGCTGAGGAGATACGTGCACGACCCGACACACATCATTGATCATGGGGAGCTTGACGTTGACGATGGGGCGACTTTTACGGAGGTCCCGGTGGAGATAGAGGATCGACAGGAGCGAGTCCTGCGTGGGCGATCGATTCCTCTTGTGCGCATCAGATGGCAGCACGGGAATCTCCAAGAGAGCACATGGGAGCGGGAGGCTCGGATGCGTGGTCAGTACCCTCTTTTGTTTCCCTAGTTTTTGATGTAACTTTACGGGGACGTAAAGCCCTGAGGTGGGAGTAATGTAAAGACCCTTAAAATTCAAGGAAATTTTTTTCTTAATTTTATTTAAAATTTTACAAGGGCGCGGTTTCAGACGACACCTGATTCCGAGGCCCGGAGTGCCCGGAATCAATTTCCGAAGTTTGGCTCGGGTACGTTCAGTGAACGAACGAGCGGGAATTCCTAACTTTTGATCCGGTGCTCGGAATTGAAATCCGAGGGCACCGATGAACTCGCAGCACCGATATTCGCTTAAAGAGACCTTTTCGGAAGTTGCGTTTGTTGCGGGTTGAAAGTTAGTTTTGGGGTTTTTAGTTTGAGTTAAATAAAATTTGTGAAGAACAAATTTTATTATAACTTGATAAAACCTACCAAAGGGGGTTGGAAGTGGGACCCACACCCACTTAACCTCCCTTGGGAGGATTAAGTGTGGTGGGGCCCACACGAACCCCTAAACCTTTCATATTCTCTCAACTCCCTTAACGCCTCAATAAATGACTTGAGTTACTTATTTAATTAAGGGAGTTAATCCTTTTGAATTTCAAACATTTGAAATTCTAGTGTGTTAATAAAATAAGATGATTGTCTTATTTTATTTTGGTTAATTGTTTGTCTTCTTGAGAGGTGGAGAGCTTTTTCTTATTCTTCTTCATCTCTGACGAAGATCACGAAGAACGCTCAACTTGACGAAGAACGCTCAAGTCCCGACGAAGAACGCCGCTCCGCTCTTCTTCGTCTTCCGTGTCAACGAAAGGGGACGCCACTTCTTCCTCGGACAACCTTCGTCGGCGTACAAGTATTCGCCAACGACGTGTCTCTTCGGACGCACCCCCTTCGTCATCGGATTTGATGAACGGCTACCGCGACGCCCGACCTCCGCGACGTCGACTTCCGCGGAACGTTGACAATCGTCGAACCTTATACCAAGGTAGGGGTTGTTGATTATTGTTTAGTCATTCTATTTTTTGATCATGAATTTTAGCAAGTCTAACGTGTGGCTTTGGATTATTTAAAGATGCGTTATTGCTTAACGTGAGGGGGCCGGACCGCATGAACACGGCCGAACCCCCTCCATCGTTCTTGTTGTTTATTCTTGCGGGTGGAAGCAAAGTGGCGTGGTGCCATCGCACCACGCGGATAATCGTACAATTATTTTTACGCGGCGCCGTCGCGCCACGCCGAGGAAGAATCTTCAAGAACGCGACGCCGTCGCGCCGTGTTGAAAGGAATCAAGGCACGGCAAAGGGGGCGCGGTGCCGTCGCACCGCACCGGACGACGAACACCGCGGCCGGTTCCGGGCCGCGGCGGGACGAGGAGACCGCGGCCGGTTCCGGGCCGCGGCGGGAAGAGAAGACCGGCGGCCGGGCCGCCGGCGTCGGAAGCCGAAGAGGGGACCGGAATTTCTGGTCCCGTTGGAGAAAACCGGCCGGCCAGCTGGCCGGCCGGATAACGTTAAACCGGGGGAATTAATCCCCCGGCCAGCGCATAAAAACCCCCCTCTTAAAGGGGGGCAGTTTTCATATAAAGGGGGGGGGGGCAGCAGCCCCCTGGTTTTATTTCCAGCCGGCCCCCACGTGCGGGGGCCGTTTCTTGCAAATGGCGCGGCACAAAGGTCGCGCCGCCTTTCAATCAGCGGGGGCTTAGCCCCCGCGTGCAGCCACCTCGCAGCGCCAAGCCGCCGCGGTCCCCCCGCGCCGCCGCGCCGCCAGCCTGCCGGCCGGCCGGACCGCCCCAGGGGGGGGTCGGGCCGGGTCGGCCCGGACCCGGACCCCCCCGTTTCGAACCAGTTCCGGTATCTTGGCCATATCTTGAGCCTCGGACCTCCGATTGACGAACCGTCTGCGGCAACGCGATCCTTGAATCGAGACGGTCGTTTCGGTATATCGCACTCAAGGTTTCGGATTACTTTGAGTTCGGCCGGGTTGGTTCGTTCACGAAACCAACCGGGCCTTCGGAGCTGAAACGCTCATATCTTGAGCTACGAACGTCCGATTGACGCGCCGTCAGTCGCGTTGTGTTCCTCTTAGTGAGACGGATGTTTTGGCATACTCCGACCAAGGTTTGGACGCAGGTGGAGTACGGTCGGGTTGGTTTTGCCTTAAAAACCAACCGGGCCCCGGAGACGAAAATGCCAATAACTCTCAGACCGGGCGTCCGATCGACGCGCCGTCTGTTGCGTTGAGTTCCTGTTGACGATACAGAACTTTTGGATACATCAACTCTGGTCTTTGTGACAGTTGATGTATCAGCCTCTCAGCTCGTGGAGCGGACCCTCCGAACGAGCTTGCTGTGTGCGGGAACCCTAGTGCTGGCTGCGACTGTTACTGCTACTACTACTGCTACGACTGCTACTGTGACTGCGACGACGACAGTACAGAGATCCTGTGTGGATTCGACGACGACGACTTCAGCACTCAGCGATCCTACGTGGATCAGTGCTACAGGTCCTGTGTGGGCCTGATCCTGTGTGGGTCCGATCCTGTGTGGGTCCTTGCGCTCAGCGGTTCTGTGTGAGCCAACGCCTACAGGTCCTGTGTGGGCCCGATCCTGTGTGGTCTTTGCGGGGGTTAGTTACCTATCGATCCTTCGTGGGTCCGACGACTTAGATGGATCAGTGATCATCTTTATCGTCCTTGAAGAAGTATACCTGTGTGAGCTGAATCCTATTGCTTTCCTGTGTGGATTGTGTTGTGCAATCCTGTGTGGATTACATTTTGCTTTCCTGTGTGGAATACGTTTACTATCCTGTGTGGACTGAGTTGTACTTGGGCTCGGAGGTTGGAGCGTATTTGAATTGATGACTTAGGTATATGTATGGGCATATACCTAAGCAGTGTCGGTTGTTACTTCGTGATTGTACCTTTCTTCTTGGTTTATCCTTTGTGGATTTTGAGAGACCTTCAGGGGTCTCGGGGTTCCTACTGAGTAGCTTATACTCACCCCTGCACGGGCTTTGCCCGCACTACGTTGTGTTGGTTCCAGACGACGGACAGCATTGACCTTAGCTGAGGCTTGCAGAGCGGGACGGTACCCGGAGGTGGACCACTGGGCGGGACGTGCTCGGAGCGGACGGCGGGACCCGTGGAGCAGAGGAGCTATCTGTACCCACCCTTCAGGTGGGATTTCCAGTGGACAGCTCGGAGTAGTGTCTTTTACTTTTCAGTTGCTGTTTTCCCTTTCGAGTTGTACTTTACTTTCAGTTTGGGTTTGTATACTGGCCCATTTACTTTTCCGCACTTTCAGTTGTACTCTGCTTTTGTTTAGTGTTTACTTTCCGCTTGTTTACTCTGTGGTGTTTGTTTACTTTACAAAGGCAATGCCTTCCCTTTTTACGAGGATTTACGCCTTGGTGCTAGTCGCCAGCCCCTGGCCTATGGAAGGCGGGCTTGGGGTAGTCACGGCACGGACCCCGAGGGCGGGTCGTGACATAAATTTCAATTATAAGATGTGGATGGGTCTAAATCCTCTCAACCAATAGGTTTCAGACAATTTTAGGTCACAAAATTAACCTTATCTTTTAGCTTTAACCCTAAGTTAAAAACATTTACTCTTACCATGTCTTCTTGTATTTTCATAATATATGGTTACTATAGTTACTATAAAATTAAAACAGAACCAAAATTGGATAATTAATGAAAATTTTAATATTATATAAGTCATTTTTCTGAATATTATATTTCTAGGACTATTATATCATTTAATAAAATAGTATTTGTTTTAAAAACTCATTTATGTCAATTTTGACACTATTTAGTAATTAATTTTTGTTAAAGTCATAAAAACTTGATTCCTTAAAAAAAAGGAATTAAATCATACCTAACATTTCAATTTCATCCAAAAAATCTGTGGATGGCATAAAAATCTTCAAATTACATTTATTTTAATATTTATAATATCATTTATTTGAATCTTTCATTAATAATGTAATCAATGCATCATCATTATATCATAAATAAATCTATTAATTTAATGTATGAAAATTATAAACAAAATACCATGATGTAGGAAATATTTTTATATTTATAATGAATATTTATAGTCTAAGATATAATTTATATACACCAAATTAAAATTGTTTTAGTTAGGGGATACATGTTTATGTTATATTTCCCTTTCCTTGAAAATAAATATTATAAAAGGTCATTATCACAACCAAGTGGCTATATGTGGTCCTAAAATAGACCCAAAGATTCCCATTGTCAGACATATCTCATCCAATAGGATTAGGACACATGTTAGGGTATTTTTATTTTATTATAATATTAATCTTTACCCTTATTTGTCTGATTTACCCTTTAACCATGGTAAATAAAAATTATTACTGAAGTCACTATTCATAATGTCTAAAAATAAAAGGTACCTATTTACAAAATTTAAACCTTTTAATTATAAATATGGAATCTATTTTTCCAAATTCAAAAGATAGAAGCTGCAGTAATTAATTTAAAATTAATTCCTGTTGTCAAAACCAGAAAGCGGGTTTTTAAGAAGTAAAAACTATCAAAAGATTGACATGTGTTTATGTCCATTTAAATGTGAAATTAATTCCAATAACCATAATTGGATTAAATTATAAAAAATTAATCCAATTAAACTTTAAAACCAATTAAAAGGACAATATAACTATATAAATAAATTAGATGAAAAGGCAATTTTGAATTAAAATGCAATATTTTTCACTATTCATAAAAATATGGATTTTATCAGAAAAATACCAAAAATTAAACCAAAGTAAATTTTGATATCCCAATTCTAAAGAAGAAGTTTATTTTATAAAATAGAACATATAAAATTGACAAAAACTATTTAAAAAAAAGTTCACCATCAAAAGGCGGTAAAATAACCTTTTAAAAATATTAGAGTATTTTATGCTTAAAATTGGATTCATTCTCATTTTAAGCCTCTAAAATTCATTGGATAAATGTAAAAAAATTTATCAAACATTTTTAATCATATTTTAATTATTTATATTCATTCTCACCAATACAATTACTAGGAATTAACTATTTAAAACAATAATATTATTATTGTATTATTTTTTTGGTATAACTCAGTGTTGTGTGCAACATAATATTTTAGAGAAACCTGTTATTGCATGTTGGGTACGCTATCGTACATAGTTTACCCTTTAAACTAAAATTAATATTAAATTCAAAAATATTAATAGATATGAAAATTTATTATTCTATAAATACCTGGGATGTTACGTCATTCCCCCCTTTTGGAAATTGTGACCTCACACTTTTAAAATTGGGCTCGAAAACTTCATTAAAAATTCCACATTGGAAAAAGATTTAATAAAACTATCACTTTAAAAGAAATAAATATAAGTAATAAGGTCACCCAAGATAACACATACTAGGATTCTATGTAATAAAACATGGATATAGAAGAAAAACTAACCATCTTGTTTTGATAGAGAGTGATGGAAAACATGATCAGGAGAAAGTTAACAACCAGAAAACCACAAATTTGTGATGGGTTAAATTGTATTTAATTTCACAATAGGAAAAGTAAACAGAAAATGTTTTTGTTTTAATTTTCTTTTCATAAAGTTGAGGAATTTATTTATGAGCTTGACTAAGAACATAAGGAAACATACTTACTTGTCCAGTAGAGTTTCATCCTTTAATAAATATCTATCACAAACACATATTTTATACAAACGATGAGTATTCAAGATGACTTGGTCACACATAAAGTGCTAGAATAAAATTATAGAGAATAACGTAATCCAAAAAAGATTAACTATATATTTCCTCTCTCTTTAGACATTAACCCAAACCAAAATGGTTAGTAAAAGATCAGATAATCCCCAAAAAGAATATTCCTTTATAAAAAGAAATACTACTCTTAATATCCAAAATTCAACAAACAATACCAATATTCAACAAATACCATTAAATAAACAATTTTCTTTAAAATTATTCAAAATAATCCAAACTAATATTGAAACCCAAAATTTAAGAGTATTTGATCACATAATCTTCCAAGATAAGTTTTAACATTTATCTCCAAATAACATCAACCACTCTTAATGTATCATACCAAAAAGCAATTAACCTAATCACATGTTCTCCAAGATAGGCTAATCATTTAATAATTCCCATAATTACACAATTAAATAATTCAACCTTTAATACTCAAATAAAACTCTATAGTATTCTATTTACCTTAATCAAATAAAGTCCCCAAAATAGTGAACATCTTCCAAAATAATATTTATCACTTAATCCCCAAATCATTTTTCAATCCCATGGTTATCTATTCAATAAAATATATGTATCCAAAATAAAATTATTCATATTTCATCAACTAATTTAACTAAAAATAATGAATTCATACTAACCAGGGACTCCACATAAGTCAGTGGTAGGAAATGAAGGCCCCTCACACTTCGGTTGTGGGTTCGATTCTTGTAGTCTTGTCCGACGCGATGGGTTGTCACACGGTCCATGTGTTGTCACTTTTTATAAAACTATATAATTCTTGTAACATTCTAAAAATATGATAAAATACTCAAAAATAACCATATTATGTTTTAACCACAATTTTTATCTCATACCTTTCATTTGACATACAAAAAGTAATAACTTAGAACTACCTGAAAAAAATAAATGTCTCCAAAAAATACTATTAATCACATTGAAATTTTATAAAATAATCCTCAAAATGGTTTCTAAGAAAATAAAATTAGGATCAACCATAAACTTATAAACCCATAAGAAGACATCCTAATCTCCAAAGTTTTCTAAACCCTGCTCTCAACCTAACTATAAGGACCCAGCCTTAAACATAACTTATTCTAGTGAGTTTTGAATATAATTTTATTTTCATTCATTCCCAAATATCTTTTAGGTCTAGAGTTTTAGATAATTTGGAGAAAATATTACATAAACTTTCAATATTACAAAGTAGATAAGTATACACGCCATCCATTTTGTTTTCATAAAACAAAAACTATTAAAATGAAACATGGTTTCTTTTCAAGAAAAATATTCAAATACTTTCATCATAGCATCTTATTTGTCCTTAACAATCTTAAGACCTGTGAAAAATATTTAAAAACTTGGGATGAGCACAAAAATATCAGTAATGTAAAACAATGGAAACAATTTACATGTGATGTTGAGAGATATAAATAAGAACATGAGTACTTTCATAAAGGCATGAGAAAGATGAATATAATAACAATAAGAAATTGGATTATAAATTGAAAAGGTGGATAAAAAATTTAATTTATAAATTCATAATCATATCACCAAGGTCCATCCCCAAGGTTTCATATCACCAATGTTCATCCCCAAGGTGTCACAAAAATTACCAAGGTTATTGACCAAGATATCGTAAAACTTATCATCTCTAGAGATTAATTTTTTTACCCAATGCATTAGAGATCTATCAGAGAGCACAATTAATATGTATTTTTTTCATGTGATACAAACATATAATAATAAAACATTTCATAAATAACCTAAATAGAATAAAATAAATGAGTTTCATATCAAAATCGCGACATTTTAAGAAGTGCTTAAAAACATGATCACTACGTCATTTATAAACCACAAAAAGGGAATGAGGGTTTTATGTATTCCAATTACAGAATAAAATATATCATTTTTCTATATTTATGAATACCACTATAAATTAATAGGTTTGGGTAATCACATAAACAAAATAAAATAATTTCTTGATAAAAAGAGAGAGATTTTGAGGTGAAAATTCTACAGCATAACAGCTATGAAACGAGGTTTTAGAAAACATTAAAAAGAGAGGGGACAAGGGTATATCATCCATAAAGAACTCATAATATAGTATATAGATACAATAAAATGGAAATAAGAACATGGTATGGAAATTTGAAATAAATACCACATAAAATAGAACTTGAAAGGAAAAGATAAGTTTGAGAATTCCCTTACCACATAAGAAACACTTGAATACATATCATTAAGGAATTACATTATAAAAAACTTTAAATATCACAAGAATATAATAATTCATGATATAATTATTAAAAGGTTTGTATATCCACCTTATATAAAAATAAAGGTGCATAACATCAAGATATTCCCCAAATAAAGGAGATTGAGATGAAATCCCTTACCTTGAGTCCGGCTTGTCTTGTTCGTTCTTTATCTTCCTCTAAATTTGGTAAATCTTTTTAATTTTAGCCAAAATACTTTCTTTAATTGTCTTATTCACAAGGTAAGGATTATAGGATGAAGAGAGGGATGTTTGGAGCTTATTTGATAATAATTTTTATGATCCAAGGGGCTTGAGAGGTGTGAGTAAGTGGGTAGAGGTGACGACCTTTTATAAGAGAGAGAAGGGGCACTTTAGGAAAGTATTGAAATATTATTTTATTATAAATTTATTTTATAATTATAATAGTTAAAAATTGATAAATTTATAGTATAATATGATTATGGTTCTAAATAATCTCAAACAATAGGTTTTAGACAAGTTTAGGTCAAAAAATTAACCTTATCTTTTAGCTTTAACCCTTAGTTAAAAACATTAACTCTTACCATGTCTTCTTGTATTTTCATAATATATGGTTAATATAGTTACTATAAAATGAAAATAGAATCACAAGTGGATCATTAATGAAATTTTTAACATTATATAAGTCATTTGGTAGAATATTAAAATTTTAGGACCATTATATCATTTAATAAAATAGTATTTGTTTTAAAAACTCATTTATGTCAATTTTGAAACTATTTAGTAATAGATTTTTGTAAAGTCATAAAAAATTTATTCCTTTAAACTAAAGGAATTAACTCATCCCTCACATGTCAATGTCATCCAAAAAATTCTTGGATGACATAAAAATGTTCAAATTACATTTATTTTAATATTTATAATATCATTTATTTGAATCTTTCATTAATAAGGTAATCCTGCATTATCATTGTGTCATAAATAAATTTATTTATTTAATGTATAAAAATTATAAATAAAATACCATCATGTAGGAAATATTTTAATATTTATAATTAATATTTATAGTCAAATATATCATTTATATAAACAAAATTAAAATTGTTTTAGTTAGGGTATACATGTTTATATTATATTTCCCTTTCCTTTAAAATAAATATTATAAAAGGTCAATATCACAACCAAGTGACTCCATGGGGTCCTAAAATCGACCCAAGGATGACCATGGTCAGACATATATCATCCAATAGGATTAGTAAATGTGTTAGGGTAGTTTTATATTATTATAATATTATTTTTTACCCTTATTTATCTGATTTACCCTTCAACTATAGTAAATAAACATAACTATTGAAGTTACTATTCATAATGTTAAAAAATAAAAGGCACCTATTTACAAAATTTGGATCTTCTGATTCCAAATATGGAATTTATTTTTCCAAATTCAAAACATAGAAGTTTCAATAATTAATTTAAAATCAATTTCCATTGTCAAAACCAGAAAATTGGTTTTTAGGAAGCAAAAACTATCAAAAGATTGTCATGTGTTTATGTCCAATTTAAATGGGAAATTACTTCCAATTAAAATAATTGGATTAAATGATAAAAACTTAATCCAATTATACTTTAAAATAAATTAAAAATATAATTTAACTATATAAATAAATTAGATTAAAAGTAAGTTTTGAATTAAAATGCATCATTTTTCACTATTCATAAAAATATAGATTTTATTAGAAAAATACCAAAATTTCAACTGAAGTAAATTTTGATGTCCCAATTATAAATAAGATGTTTATTTTATCAAATAGAACATATAAAAGTGACAAAAAATATTTTTTAAAGAAAAGTTCTCTATCAAAAGGCGGTAAAACGGCCTTTTAAAAATATTAGACTATTTTATGCTTAAAATTAGATTTATTCTCATTTTAAGCCTCTAAAATTCACTGGATAGATGTAAAAACATTTTAAAAACATTTGCTATCATATTTTAGTTAGTTTTATTCATTCTTTTCTATACAAAAACATATCATCATTGATTGGAAGCCTCAGAGCGGTGTGGTTTCCTCTCCCAAGCACAGAATAGGGTTTCTCCCAGATCCTTCCTCCTTCCCCTTCGGGCGGGATTTCCCTACTGCGGCTGTGGATCTATCTCGACATGGGTGTTGAGGCTTGTGTGGTGCTATTTATCAGTGGATATTCATCATATCATCTCAGGTTTCTTTGGATGATGTTTATGCGGTGGCGTCACATCACGGAGGAGATTGGAGGTCGGCTAGATGGGTTCAGAGGTCTGCTCGAAGGTCGGATCGAGGTCAGATCAATGGGTCTTCGACGTTTGGAACATCGTATCTCGGGTTGGCTCGGTGGGTATTCGGCCGACACAGCTTGGTCTTCATCGTCCGTCAGTGATGAGGCAAGGGGTGGCCCGATCTGTCGGTCCAGGTTTTGGCTCGTTCGAAGAGAGGGTCTGCTCCTAGCGATTTGTGGTGCAGTTCAGGGAAGGTCTGCAGAGCTCAGAGGGGGAGGTTTTTCCAATTTTAGTTTCTATGGTCTCTCATGTGTTTAATTTGGAGATGTTGTGTTTTTGTTCTACTGGGTGGATTTGGTTTCGTTGTTCGGGTTCATCGCGGTGGTCCTTCATATTCTTGTCACCGTGAGGCTTGGCCGGAACCTGGTGAGGTTGTTTCTGCGGTTCTGATTGGAGCAGATCCATTCCCAGAGTGGAGTTTTTATTTCAGGAAGACCTATATTCCCTCACTGGTGGTAGTCTCTCGGCACGGGGTTGAGTCATCCAGTCCTAGGTGACATTGGATTGATCTCAGGTCCTTTGATTGTCTTCCAGGATTCTGTGGCTGTGATGGTAGAGACTATGGAGGTTTTTGGTTTGGTCCAGGATAACTGATGGTTGAAGTTTTTTGGTTCTGATCTCTCGGAATGGTGAAAGGGGTTGTGAGGTCTGCTGGTTTGGTGGTGCACCCGGACTCATCCTCATGGATCAATCCCCTGTAGAGGTTTCAGAGCTGCTATTCATCGTTGCAGAGTTTTATGGATTTGGTTGTTTGAGAGGGTGTGGTGTTTTTCATCAGATTGGGCCCGTGATTTGACACATGACACTTTCTAGCCATTCATCCTTGCACCGGTGGACAGTTTTTTCACTTTTCATTTCTGGGGAGGGGTTATTCCATGTTGCAAGTTTGGTATGTCTCACTGGCCTTCGGATTGTGATTTCTTTTAAGTCGATGATGTATTTAGGGTTTTCCCCTTTCTTCCCTTAGGGGGGGTCTTGCATTAAATAAAAAAATTTGAAGGCCTCTGGGCCATTGGATGTCAATACAACGGCTAGGTGTTAACTATTTAAAATAATAATATTATTGTTGTATTATTATTTTTTGGTATAACTCAGTGTTATGTGCAATGTAAGATTTTGGAGAAACCCATTGTTGCGTGTCGGGTATGCTATCATACACAATGTACCATTTAAACTAAAATTATTATTAAATTCAAAAATATTAATATATATGAAAATGTATTATTCTATAAATACCTAGGATGTTACACTCCTCTCCTATCATTCATGATATCTGGGCATCATTCAAGTGGGGGCATTCTATTGTAGTGACCAACTGGATCACACGTTACTCAATACTTTAATTTTTCTAGCATCTATGAAATTACAGGATTATATATCTGAAGGGTTCTATTATTCTAGGGACACAGTGAATTGAACTGCTCCATATTTCTTCCATCCCCAGATACAAACATCTGGAGATGCTCTGAAAATTAGTCAGCGGAGAGTTTTCATGGTGTGGAGACAAACACTGCATAGGAATTTGTCATGTTCCTCCATTCTTGGGTTCCAGGATATAGAAATGGCAGCCATATCTAGCTGAAAACAGAGTGTATCGATGAGATGAAGGTGATACTCATATCTTGGATAAGGGGGATGTCTAGACTTAAGTCCCTAATGATTAGCCCACATATTTTGGAATAGATAAGGAATGCACTCCTTTTATAGCTCATCTAGGACCTCATAGTTAAAAGTGGTGGGGGGATAGAACATGGTGGGTAGTTTATTTATGGATAAATATATCCATATGTAAATTCCATCCTCCTCTTCAACAGACTTACATGCCTCTATTTGACAAGACCACACAAGATGCTTCTTAGGGTTGCCTACTGATTGGAGTGGAGTGCTACTAGAAGTTGATGGGAAACTATATATGGCTTACCCTAATGTTTCAATCACCTCTTTATATGAAGATGTTTGAGTTTTGGAAGCCTCTTTATATGAAGGTGTCTTGGAAAGGGGAGGATTTCCTTGTTTGTAGGATATATCACCATAGGGAGGTTTACCACGAAAAATGTTAGGAGTAGAGTCCCTATGATCCATCTCCACACAACCATGATGAGGAATATCATGGTAATGATTGTATTCTGATTTGTTTTAAGAGTTGGTAAAACCTTGGGGTGCTGATAATGTGTCTTGAACAACCTCAAGGACACTGGAATTGAGAATATTAGGGATATGAGCCCCATTCTATGTTGTGGTCGTAATATGCTGAACCACCTTCTAAAATTGTGTAGGGATATGAGCTTGTTGTATGATAGTTTATGAAAATTGTTTATAACCATCTGGTCCTATGAGAGTATGAGTCATTTAATAATAAGCTACTAGAATATGCAGATGATCTTATTCATTATTGACAGAAATATGAGCCTGTCCCAAGGCATGTTCCATTCTCACTTGGTGAGCCTCGATCAGAATGGGAGTATGAGCCTAATCCCGAGCCTTTGGAATATGCCGCTCATCTTTTATGGTAGGGATATGAGCCTGCCCCAAGTCATGCACCACTCTCACTTGGTGAGCCTCAGTTGGTATAGGAATATGATCCCAGTATGAATATGCATTCCCCACCAGAATATGTTGACAGACCTCCAAAATAGGAGAAGGGATATGAGCCTCTCTTACATTGCCTCAGAAGGATGTTGGTGCATTTGATCATTGAAATAAGTAGGAAAATGAGTCTAGATTCCATGATATGATGTAAAATTCCAATCAGATTCACTGACATGAATATGAGTCAGTATTAATGCATGTTCCATTCTCACTTGGGTAGCCCCAACCAGAATGGGGATATGAGCTTGATCCTAGGCCTTTGGAGTATGCTTCTAGTCTTATTTGACAATAATATGAGCCTTTACTAGGGCATGTGACCCTCTCACTTAGTGATACCTGAATAGAACATGGATATGAGTATGATCTTAGGCCTTTTGAGTATAACATTAGTCTTATTCAAAAGGAATATAAGATTTTTTCTAAGGCATGTACCCCTTTCACTTGTTGAGCCCTAGAAAAAATGGGGATATGATCCCGATCATGGGCCTTTTTAATATTCCACCTGATTTTTTTATAGAAATTTTCCCCTATCATAAGGCATGTTCCACTCTCACCTATTGAGCCTCATTTGGAATGGGAATATAAGCCCATTTTGATGAATCATCCTTTACTAGAATATACTGATAATCCTCCTGGACAGGAGAAAGAATGTGCACTTGCTATAGATAAACCACTTGTTCATAATGATTAGAGTGTTGAGATTAAATCACTATAGGTATAGGAATATTCACCTTTCCCTATATCTGTACCAATGAAGGAATATGATGGTAGAGTTTTTCAGCTGTTTCTAAGATGTAATGGCATTTTAGAAAAGAGTGCGCATGGATATAAGCCCACACATTTTTCATCTATAATATATACTGGAAGATATATTTGATTTAAGTGGGTATAAGAGTCTACTTATTTCCTCCTTATGCCACTAGAATATTCCAATGAGAATCATGCACAAGGTCAGAGATATGCACCTCCCCCATACCTTCTACAAAAATATGCTCGCAGACTTTCTCTAAGTGAGCTGGGATATGAGCATGCTCGCCGGTTACTGACGGAATATTTTAGATGAAATTATTAGTGGGAGTGGGTATATAATCCCACTCATGGGTATTTAGAGCCTTCCTCACCCTGTGTGTCTTCCTTTTTTCCCGTGCATGGGTATTAGAGGTGGAAGTGTGTTAGGTGTTACCCTCAAAAGGAAACTGATGGGTACTGGTAGGATGGTGGTTGAAAGGATCCCTCCTCAGTGGATCCTAAATCAGAAGGGAGTCATATTTGACTCCCTGGTCCACCTTCATCAGATATTTAATATGGTGATTGTCATGCTCCAGGGATAAGTTCCCAAAGTGATTAGATGTGGCAATGAGGTCCACTGGCATAGATACAAATTTCTTAGAAGGATACAGACTCATCGATTTCAGTACTTAGTGACCCTTTCAGGAAGCTTCAAGAGTCGGGATTCTACCACATCAATGGAATTCCCATAACATTGTGTTCTCTAATTGATGTTGAAGCTTTTAGGTAGGTGAGATAATTTTACAACCTGTAGGGGTTAAAACCATATTTGATTTTACAGAATGATCACTGGATGAAGACATTATCTTAGATCAGGATGCTATTGATGAGTGAAGTATCTACAGTCATGCAGACAACAAAGAAAAAAGTCACTGATTAGTGTAATATCATAGGCATGATGTATGCTCAATTATATATGCATGGTTAACACAATTTTCCTTTTATTCTTGATCTGGACATTCTGTTTGCATGGACTTGTCACATAAAGGATAAACTTATTTCATGGGAAACATGATTATAGAGGATCAACTGTAAGGTTTATTTTAGGATTATTATCTTTATTTGATATGACAATAAAATTTCTTGACACATGGAAAACTGACCATCCTTATATTTGAGGGTTTTAAGTTGGGATCATTATTTTTTTGTTTGCGTATAATATTGTTCACGATGCTTTATGTGTCCAGTGCATGCATCATTGTGGAGATGTGTGCCTGTGGAACCATGATCTTGATTTCCAAAGGTGGGAGACATCCATCACTTCTTCAGCAATGTTTACTCCTTGATCAAAATATAATTATGGGATTTTGTTCTCTCCTTCCATAGATTCCTCCATGAAACTCATCACCTAGTCTCGGTCTCCCTCATTGATTTGATTCATTTTTCATGAATCTCATTACCAGTGCCATATCTTTGTAGTCACCAGTTAATTATTCTACCTTTGTTTGGACATTCCAAGGGGTCTTGATAGGGAAACAACCTTCATTCAGGGTATATGGTAACATTAGGCATGTTGGGGCATCTCTGGAAGCTTGAACATTGGTCACCTGTATTCTTCCTCATAGGAGGGTTTCTCAAGGGCATGGAAAACCAAGGAATCCCACATTGATCATGGGGTATCCTATACCTAAGGAATGTATACGAGGTTTTCCTTAGCCTCCCATGTTTAACACAGGGTATGCTATGAGTTTAATGTCTTGCGAAGATGGATCAATCTAATCATAATGCTGATGAGAGTGGATCATATTGTTACATCCCTAGGAATGTGCACCTAAAAGGTTTACCATATGGATGGATTAGAACACCCAATAAGGACAGACCTGAGATGGGATGTCCCAAAAAGGGAAGGTTTCACACCATGGAAGCTGATATGGACACCACTGAGGGAAGATCAAGGAATATGGGTACCAATGAGGGGGACACCAAGGTTTACCATTGGTTGGGATTGAAACTCATGGAGGATTCCTATTTACCCTATTTAGAAGATAGGTATCAAAACCCACATAGTTCTAAGGGGTGATTTGGGGCTTACACATGACTAGCTACCCATCGCAAGAGGGTAACTCTTGGTTGGATGGATATGGAGGGAGTGTCGAAGGATGAACAAGGATGAGATGGAACCAACATGAATATGAAAATGTTGGGATTGAACCTCGTGGAGACTTCCCATATACCCCATTTGTTGGGAATCAAAGTCCACATAGTTCGATGGGGAAATGGGACACCTAAGGTAGCGAACTGTTAGAATGGAACACATGGATGGGGACCCAAAGTAAGTAGAACCTTTGGGTTGGGGCATGATATTCCAGAGACACAAAGATTCGAAGGAGAGATCAGGATGGGAAGTGAGTGATGGGCTTGCACCTCAAAGAGGCTTCCTACATATCCTGTGCAGAATTTAGGGATCGAAGTCCACATAGTTTAGGACGAAGGCATAGAATTGGGTCGTACACAAAGGAAAACAACTCAGGGACGCACTAGGGGATTACATGTGGTTAGTGTCCCTTTGTAATAGGATCATTCTCGGTTGGAATAATATGGTGAAATGTAGGGATTATGAATGGTTAGCTTCCCAGGGTGGATCAAAACACCTAAAAGTATAGATTCGAGAGATGTGTCCCAGAAAGGGAATATGTTACATTATGAGGGTAAATCCCTGGAAGGGATCACTAGAGTTTACCATTGGTTTGGATTGAATGTCAAAGAGGATTCCTACATACTTAAAAGGGATCAAAACCTGCATAGTTTGAAGGGAAAAAGTATCCCACTATTTAACGTCATGTGGGATGAGAGGTGAACCAACATGAAATAGACGGAATATATGGATTGTGGGAGTGGGTGGATTGAACCTCAGGGAGGATTCCTACATACCCTGTATAGAAGGAAGGGATCAAATTACACGTAGTTCAGAATAAAGGGACACGAGTATTACACATAATTAGCATCCCAGAGAGGATATCATGGTCACTGTCACTCTAAGCCCATGTGAGTCATTCTCATTGTGAGAACCAAGAGAAAGTAGTAAAGTAGACATATGTTTCGCGAAAGGTATGAACATGAGGAATGATGTGAGGATTACATGTAGAAGCGGACCATGTTCCACTATGGAGCAATAATGGTGAATGAGGATTATGCATGGAAGCTGTCTAAGTACCTCAATGGAGTGGAATCATTGAATGGGGCTTATGCATGGAAGCTTCCCAGGTACTGCTAAGGAGTGACAATGATGAATGGGGATTACACATGAAAGCTTATCAGGTGCCACTATGGAGTGGAAATGGTGGATGGGGCTTATGCATGAAAGCTTATTGAGTGTTTCTATGGAGTGGAAATGGTGGATGGGGATCACGCATGAAAGCTGCCTGGGTGCCGCTATGGAGTGACAACAGTGGATGGGGATTATGCATGGTTAGCTTCTTGGGTACTGCAAAGGAATGAAAATGGTGGATGGGGCTTATGCATGAAAGCTTCCATGTGCCACTATGGAGTGGAAACAGTGGATGGGGATTACACATGAAAGCTACTTGGGTACCACTATGGAGAAAAAATGGTGGATGAGGCTTATGCATGGTTATCTACCTGGGTTCCACTGAGGAGAATCAATGGTGGATGGGGCTTATGCATGAAATCTATCTTGGTGCCACTATGGAGCGGAAATGGTGGATGGATTTTACGTATGGAAGCTGCCCATGTGCTGCTATGGAGTGGAAACAATGGATGGGGATTATTCATGGAAGCTACCCAGGTACCAATAAGGAGTGGTAATGATGGATGGGGCTTACGTGTGGAAGATGCCTCGGTTCCACTAAGGAGAGGCAATGGTGGATGGGGATTACACATGGAAGCTGCCCGAGTGCTGCTAAGAAGAGGCAATAGTGGACAGGGCTTACACATGGAAGTTGCCCGGGTGCCACTAATGAGCGACAATGGTGGATGGGGATTACAGGTGGAAAATACCTGGGTGAAACTATATAGTGACAACGGTGGATGGGGTTTATGCATAAAATATTCCTGAGTGACGCTAATAAGTGACAATGGTGGATGAGGCTTATGCATGGAAGCTGCCTATTATGTCTTCCTCACGCGAGGCCATGAGGGAATCTCAACATGATGATTGGTAGAGAGAAAATGGTTTGGGGATTACAACTTAAGAGGATGCCCATAGTTGTTTTTTTCTATTCTTCTCATTACGAGGCATATTATTCTTGATGCATAAGGCATCCTATTTTTTAATCACAGGGTATGCAACAATTTAAAGTTATGTAGTGAGGACTGCTGGAATCTTCTACTTGGCGCATCAGGCATCTCTTATTTGGAACAAGAGGCATCCTATGTTCATAATATAGGGTGTAATATAGTTTAAAGTCATTTAGTGATAATTATTAGGTAGAATATTCCTAGAAATGATAGGTGTTGGGACTTACACAAGAGCAGTCCTTTCTGGTTCAACCCGGTATGGAAGCCTGGTGATGAGGTTTGAGGAGTTGCTTGAGGAATTTCTTGACTCAAGGCACTCAGGGAATCCAATATGAGGATCACAACTCACTAAATGGGAAAGGGAACAAGAATAATATGTCGAATCAAGGTGTTTCAAGGATTTTAGAGGAGTATATGAAATCATGGTATTTCATAGGTGGAAGTGGGGTGTGCAAGGTAAAATGTCACTGACCCATCCTGAAAAGTTTGTAGTGCGACTCTTTATTTTTCATGGGGGTTAGTGATGGTAGTGAAGGGACCATCCCAAAGGGGTGTTACCAAAACCCATCATTAATCTCGAGTGGGGGTTCAGGGGTGTGGGGGCGCAACCCCTACAGCATGGACCAGCGGGCGCAGGCCTGGACACTGTTGTGTGTAAGATGGGCTATGCACGGGATGGGTTGTGCACAAGATTGGGAATCTTGGAACTATTACATGTAAGAGGTGATCTTGTGCACACCTGAATTAGGCTGAAAAGAGTTCGGGTGAGGATCAAACCACCATAGGCCTGTGTAAAGGTGGACCATATGGGACATGTCACATAAGATCTCTAAATATAGGGTTCTATTCTTCCTAACTTACACGGAAGAGGCAGTCTTACATGCAACAGAGTGACAACCTACCTTCAAAGTCTCTCCTTGAGGTGGGGGGGGGGGGTCACCCTTCTATTTATAGGTGAAAATACCAGCAGTGGTGCATAATAAGGTTGGCACGCAAGTGGATGGTTGATGTCGCATTGGGTGCATAAGAGTCTTGTGCATAGATGTCAATATTTCGAACACATCTCAAAACTTTTGCGCACCTGACTTTGATATTTTAGGGTGTCTATGGTGGAATATTTCCTTTTGATATTTCATTAGGTGCATAAAAGGTTTGCGTGATAGGTTGTGCATAGGATTCCACTATTGTGCACAAGATTCCAGGCTTGCGTGAAAATCCATATTTTCCCACAAAATAATATTGGATGGCCATTTTCAGCAGTCTGACTTCAAATAACTATAAATTCTGGCTGGTAACTCCATTCGGGTTCCAAGAATAGTCAAATCAAAGCCTTTGAAATAAGATACACTCTGTGATCTTATTTGGAAGCATTCAATGCATTAAATGGATGTGTTTTCTGGTGCCAACAACTATGAAAAGAAAAAATGGCCTAATTCATGATTAACTAATCATTCTATTATTTGAGAGATTCACATTGGGATCACCATTTTTGTTTTGTAAGAAAGATAAGGACAACTCATATTATAGAAACAAAATGGTCCGATGATAATCAGATAGTCTATTATTTTTATCTTTTTAAGAAGATTTCATAGTTAAATGATTCCATATCAAGTTCACCATTTTTGTTTCATAGGAAAGATAAGGACCACTCATATGACATGAAAAAATGGTTCTATTATAATCAAGAAGTATATACTTTTTATATTATTAAGGAGATGTATTATTTAAATGATTTCATGTTGGGTTCTAGGGGTGTCTAGACCCAACCCAACCCAATGGGTTCGACCCGACCTGACTGGGTTGAGTCAGATTTGGTCGAGTTATGGGAAAAAATGTTTGAGTCGGGTTTTTATCAGGTTGACCCGTGGATGGGTTGGGTTGGGTCTTGGGTTGGCTACATATTGACCCAAACTGACCCATTGACCCAAGGGTGTATGAAAAAAAACACTACCTGGCGTCACGACCCGACCTAGCCACCCTAATTCCCTCCCTCCCTCACACTTTCCCGCCTCTTCCTCCGTCATCCCCTACTCCCCTCCCCTACCTTCCCTCATGTGTGACTGGATGACCTCCCTTATCCTCCTCCTCTCCTCTCTCACCTCCTCCCCTCCCCAAACAGATTCTATTCCTCCTCCCCCAGACCTTGACCTTCCCTCGTACGTGGACAAACCCCATTACCCTTCCTTCATAGTTTCCTCTCCACCAGTGACTGGCCTCCTTCCTCCTACTCTACTCCCTTCCTCCTCCTCTCCTCACTCGCCTCCTCTCTGGACTGATAGATTCCCTTGCAACAAATCAGGAGAAATCTCTCCTGCTGGCTCACTCCTCTCTAGCCTATCATGAATTCTGTCTGGTGGCACTGATGGTAAGTAGTTTATTTTAATCATGTTATTCAAATTATCTTCCTCAGGTAATTTCTTCATGCACCTATGTGAGTTGGATCAGAGTGAATGTGTTCACATTTCAAGCTGGCGATGAAAGTTTATCATTTTAGTTTTATGAACAGTAGGTATAATTGAGTGATTTTGTTTGATTTACATTTCCACTACAAGTGATTTGTAACTCTAGTTAAGGTAAACCTCCTAGTTCATAGTTATCAATTCTAGGAAGGATATGATCTTTTCTTTATGCTTGTCCACCTATCTTCCATTTTCACATATCCATTTATGTATACTAATTTTGTTAAACATTCAACCAAGAATACTAGTAATACAAACTTATCCCTATGGTTTGACCGGGTTACTCACCAAATTATTTTTTGTGGTGACTCTTTCTACTTATAGGGGATTTTTTTTCAATACTACATGTTTACACAATGAAATTTAATTTAGTGCCATTTCCAAGTACATTTTTAGGAACGTGGCCTAGATGGGGCTGCGTAAGGTGGTATTTACTATCATGGGAAGTATAGTAATTTTGTAGTTGGTCTATTATAGAAAACTGTATTAGATGGTGTCTAGGTAGGTAGGGTAATAAATGGGGGCTGGCTGGTGCAGTGGTGCAGGCTGGTGTAGTAGGGGGAGGGGGAGGGGCTGGTGTAGTGCTGGGCAGGGAGTAGGGGGAGGGGCTGGTGTAAGGGTAAGGGGAGGGGTTGGTGTAAGGGCAGGGGGTGGGGGAGGGGTTGGTTGGTGTAGGGAATGAGGTAGGGGATGGGCTGGTGTAGTGAAGTGGGAGGGAGAGGGGATGGTGAAAGGGAAGGGGGGAGGGGGAGGGGCTGGTACACCAGGGGGGAGGGGGAGGGGATAGTGGTGCAGCAGGGAAAGTGGAAGAAGGAGGGGCTGGTCGTGGTGGGGCTTGTGTAGTAGGGGGTAGGAAGCTAGTGGGGGTGTAGTGCAGGGGGAGGGGGAGGGGATGGTGCAAGGGAAGGGGGGATGGGGATGGGCTGGTTGGTGTAGGGCATGGGGTAGGGGGAGGGGCCGATGTAGTGTAGGGGGGAGGGGGAGGGGCTGGTGTAGTAGGTGGGTGGGGGCTGGTGGTGGGGCTGGTGTAGTAGGGTGGGGGGGGTAGGGGGCTGGTGGGGGGAGGGGGATGGGATAGTGTAGCAGGGGAGGGAGAGGGGATAGTTCATTAGGGGGGTAGGGGCTGGTGGGGGGGGGGAGGGGAGGGGCTGGTGTAGCAGGGGTGAGGGGGAGGGGCTGGTGCAGGGTAGGGGGAGGGACTGGTGTAGTAGGGGGTTTGGGGATGGGCTGGTTAATGGGAAGGGGGGAGGGGAAGGGGCTGGTGTAGTAGGGGGAGGGGGAGGGTTTGTGCAGGGTAGGGGGGCTGGTGAAGCAGGGGAGGGGGGAGGGGGAGGGGCTGGTGCAATAGGGGGGATAGGGGGCTGGTGGGGGTACAGTTCAGGGGGGAGGGGGAGGGGATGGTGCAGGGGCCAGGGAGAGGGGGTGGTCTAGGTGGGTGGGGGGCTAGGTCTGGGGGGTTGGGTCTGAGTCCATTGGGTTAGGTAGGGTCAGGTTCGGGTCGGGTTGGTTTGGGTTGGGTTTACACATAGAACCCAACTCGAACTGACCCGAACCACAATTGGTTGGATTGGGTTGGGTCCTTCATCCATGCATTGGGTAACCCGACCCCAATGGGTTGGGTTGGGTCGAGTCAACTGATCATGAAGCATATGACCTGACTCGACCTGACTTGAGCTTTTTTGGCCAGGTCAGGTTCCGAAACATCCTTGAACCGACCCAACCTGACCCATGTATACCCCTATTAGGTTTATCATTTTTATTTCTATAGAAAATAAGTGGGTGGATTTTTCCTAGTGGTCTGATTGTGGGGGGTTAAATGTTGTGTACAACCATCTGCATTGGGCTCACCATCTATTAACCTTTCACAAAAACTCCCAATGGCTCCCACATCCATAACTAGGTACGAGACTACTCTCCAAAGGTAGGTGTTTAGTTAGAGTTTTAGACCTAATGACACTTAGAAACTCACATTGGTCGAGAGGATGGGAGGTCGGGCGCATCACACCCTTTTGGGGGGAATTATTTCCTACTCTAGGAATCACTTATAAATTTAATATATGTTCAGAAATATCATCGTAATCCCAATATGAGACTAGTTACCCTAACATAATGATCATAGATTATCCTATTTTATGTGTAAAATAAGGGGATCTCATTAGTGAATCCATCTATATGTATATGAGGTTCTTCATCCATTTCCCTTTGGTGGGTAGCTTCTTATATGTTGAATCCATATAACCAGGAACTCTAAAGTTTTTTATTATCCAGGGAGGTGATTAATATCTAGAGGATGTGATTGATCCATTATAAGGAATCCTACACATCCTATTCTATAATAGGAATCAAAACCCACATAGTTTGTTAAAACCATGAAGTTTAATGTCGTACGGAAAGGAAATATATTTGGGCACTTGGGAATATAATATTCAAGATCAAGTCTCGAGGAGATTTCTTATATATCCTGATTATGGAAGGAATCAGATTTATTATAGTTTGTTCACACCCTAGGGACTGGCCCCATGGTATACTCTTTTACATGGAGGTAACTCATTGAGGCTTACATACTGAGGTTTCCCTAGATGCTATAGATTCATGATTCAAATGAAATGAACATTGAAATTACCTAAACCCATGTGAGTTATGCTCAGTGTAAGAAACGAAGGGATATCAAGTAATCATCCTCATTTCATATGGACGTGGGACTTATGTACTAGGATAGACCTTGGGATGTTTATTATGGATCCCGAGCCTTAAAAAGGCATCCTATGTATCTTGGTTATAGTAGGAATCAGATTTATCATTGTTTAGTTGTCTTCTCAGTCCATTGATGGATGAGGTAGAATGATCATATCATGGAAATGGTTGGTTCCCAATGGTTGGAATGTAGGAAAAATAAGGGTAATTACACTGAATTATATGCCCATTTGAGTTTGGGATCGGGCCTTAGGAAGGAGTCCCACGTATCCTGGTTATGGAAGGAATTAGAGTCCTCGCAGTTCAATGATTTCTCAATCTATTTGTGGATGAGTAAATATGATCAAATCATGGGAGAGATTGGGTACCTATGGTTGGAATGTTAGAGACATGGTGGGAATTACACCAAACTGGATGCTTATTTGAGTTTGGGCTCGATCCTTAGGAAGAAATCCTACATATCTTGATTATGGCATGAATCAGAGTTATCATAGTTCTCATAGTTCAATGAGTTGGGGATTACACACCGAGGCTACCCTTATATGTGGGAAATATCATATTATGATGCTAATTTTGGTTTAGACATAGAGGTTTCCCTTATCATAATATAGGCTTATGATGTGAATTATATGATCATTGCGACTTCCTAATCCCATGTGATCTATGCTTAGTGTGAGAAATAGGGGATGACAAATAATTAGTCTCATTTCTTGTGGGTATAGGACTTATGTGTTGGGACTACCCTACTAACATTTTAACGTGGAGATTAGGTATTATAAAGGAATCCTATGTATATTAGTTATATCAGGAATCAGAGTCATCATAGTTCAATTGGTTAGGGCTTACACACTAAAGTTTCCCTTTATGGAGGCTGGATAAGGTTATCAAGTTCTGGGATTCCCGATTGACCTAGCCTTCTTGTCTACCTGAAATGTGTTAATTGTATACTCAACATGCCTTGATTGTCTACTTGATACATCAAATGATGTATGCCTGACATGTCCAAATACAATCGCATGATCCAATTGACTTGTTCATGGTACATCACATAACTTGGATGGCATGTCTGAAGGTTGTCACATGATCAAGGATGACTTGTCATGAGGAATTTTCAATACCTGATCGAATTATTTTAGAATCCATCACATGATCCTAAATGAAATTATTAGAGGGAATTTCATGATCCAACTGACTTTCCCTGGTTTCATTTCAAAAGCTGGCTAACACGCTTAGAGGGAATCACGAGAGTTAGTGTGACATGTCATTGAGGGTGTCGTATGTCCTTGATAACTTGTCTGAGCATCATCGTGAAATCTAGATAACATGCATGGGGGATGTCACTAGAGATAGCTGAAATACCCATAAGGAGTCTCAAGGTATGGATGTCTTGTTCAGAGGATGTCTCGAGATCCATTTGACATGCCCTAGTGATGTCATGAGACTTAGATGATGCGTATTGATGTTTCCATATGATATGGGTGACACGTCTAGAGGACATTAAGAGGCCTAGATGGTGATCCATGAGGGGTTTTAGAGACTTGGGTGGCATGCCCAAGGGGAACCATGTGACTTTATTTGACATTTCCAGGGGACTTCGCATGATCCAAATAGTATACTGAAGGAGCATCACATGATCTAGGAGACATGTCCTAGTGCTGTCGCATGACCTGGGTGGTTCATGTGAAGTGCATGGGGATTAGCGTATATGTTCTTCATATAATTCTTACATATTTTAGTCTTTTTTCTATCCTTTTATTGAATATTACTTATATTTTTTCAGCGTTGGATTGTTTTAAGTCTCACATGTTTTAGAAAATATGTAAGATGTTCTTCGCATAACCCGCTAGAAGTCCTCCGTGTGATCTATGAGTGACCACATGAAGTGACTATGCATGCTACATGATTGCTCTGATTGAAACCTGGATTTTACCTCATAGAGAACCTTTCTGGTCACAATATCATCCACTCTAATAAATCTTCTCTGATTCCTGGGTGTGTTGGTGTGAGGTTCCAAGGAAAAGTACGTGCATTTTTTATGCTAGGGTGGGGGATTTATAGGCCTTTACACCCTAATTATTCATCGCTTTGTGAGGAATGTATTGCGAAAATATAGTTTGGAGTTAGTGGAGGGATTTTATTTCATTCATTTTCGTGAGGTTTTACCATAGTTTATTTTAGGGGTGCAACATGATTTTTAGAAACCATAAGATTATCCCATAAATTCTCCATTTATTAGATTATGTCCAATTAAAGGGGTATTTTCTAAATCATGAGGCATGATGAGGGTCTTTCATATTTTTAGGCTGATATATCTAAGTACTTTTACAAGATCAGAATTCCTACTAGAAGGATTTCACATGATCTTTGATGCCTTGTCTAGGATATTCCACGTGACAAGGATGGATTTCTAGGGGGCCTTTGTGAGGTTAAACCATCTTATTAAGAGGTCTTACGAGGACATGCTAGTATGTTTCATGATTTTTATCACTACAATAGGATCCCTTCTTTACCTTTTATTTCCCTATTTATTTTACAAGGACTTTGGGGTTTCACAAGTTTTCTTAAGTGTTATCGAAGAAAATCACTCTCCCCATTAGTGATGCGTCGTGTGACCAATAAAAGGTCCTATGGAGATGTCTGATAATTTCATGGATAAACACTCATTCTTGTCTTATAGAGTCAAAGGGGTAGCCTACGGTTTCCTAAATATGCACTTGGCCCTTTGCATGACAAGGATGGCATGCTAATGGGATTTCACATGATGAGACAGACATGTCTCTAGGGTCCTACGGTGCTTTGTGAACTACCTAGGGTGCGTCACATGTTTTTTACAACCGAAAGAGTCTCCCTTCATTATCCCATTTATTTAATTTTTTTTTATTTTACAAAGTTTGGGTTTTTCATGAGGTTGTATGAGAGTTATCAAAGATAATCACTCTACTTATTGGTGATGTATCGCATGATATTTATGACTTCAAGAGTCTCCCACCTTTTGGATATTTTCCTCCAATTTTCTAAGGATTTTTAGATTGTTTTTCAGGAGTCCTATAGTTGACAAGCCACATGACCTAGGGGAGCTTATCTAGCTTCCGCAGCATGATCACTGATTGTCTAGGGCACCTTCTCAAGATTAAAAGGACTTGTCAAAGGGGAATCACATGATCTTATATAGGTTATGAAATGCACATGGATCCTTCATGTGACCATATAAAGGTCTTGTGATCATGTTTCTTCTAGAGTTTCACGTGATCCGCATGATCATGTCCACCTTCTTTCTCCTTTGCTTGTTGGGGAAAATAATACCCATATTCAAGTATTTATTACTTTTTGATTTTTCTGGTGATCATTTGGTAGACATAAACAATGATAAATAAAAAATAAAAAAAACTCAGACCTCATATGTTAGCTGATGAAAATGATTAGTTTGACGAAGTAAAAAATGATCAATACTCTAACTAACTATGGACACCTCCTCAATAGAAAATGAACCTAGAGAAGTTGGATCAATAATATCATTTACTGCTACTCTTTACAAATATAACTATATAAAATGATTATGTACATAAACCTTCATATTATACAAAATTTCATATACTAGAATATGTACATGGGGATCCCTAGTATGCAACTTATAGTACATGGTCAGATCTGAATGGGGAGGTGGGGGATATGGGTTGGAAAGCTGAACCTATCTCATCATTTAGAAAACATAGATACTACAGGTGATTTAATCCCATTATCTATCAAGTCATTTAAGTGTCACAACTCAACCTTTAAGGAATCCATTTCACCCTTATGTACTGCCCTCATTGATGCCACATTAAGGGCACTATCAATTTTTTTAAAAAAATTGACACCCTCCTTGTACCTTCTGACACAAACCAACTATTCCAGCTTTCCTAAAGTAGTTGTAAGAATATTCATCCCACCCTCAGGGATAAAGGTCCATATCATTTACTCCTGAATGAAATCCTGAAATAATATTTTTCTAATATTATATTAGTGAGATAAATTTACAAAATAGTGATGTTGAAGAAAATTAATAATTTATTACTTACAATATTATCAACTAATTTCTTTATTGTATTGGTAATATACCAACCTTTTTTTATTCTTTCACCTTTTAATTTTTTATGATTAGGGGGAGGATATGGAGGGTCATATTAAACCTCTTTGAAGCCGCTACTTGTCTTGGCTCTTAATTCATTAAATTTTTTGGAAATAATTTATTATTATAATAAAGGACACCCTCTGTGTGATAATGTATAATGGTATAAATACCAAGACTATATCTATTGGTGAGTTTTCCTAGAGGTATGTTACATAATAAATAAATAAATAAGTTATCCAATAATTCCAATTAATAAAATAAATAAATTTTACAAACAATAAAAACATACCATGAAGGATTTCGTCCTCCGAATAGTGACAAAATTTTTATATCTATCTATATCTATAAAACCATACTTAAGTCATATATTTTGATTCTGTTTACTACTAAAAATATAAAATAAAGTCAGATTTGACTTAAAATATCTCTATCTGGTTATCTTAAAGGATAAACATTTTTTCTTAATTCCTTTCATCTTTTGAAAGTTAAATATCACATGTGATTTAATAGATTAAATATTATTAATATAAAATGTATAATATTTAAACCATTTTTAAAATAAATAAAAAAGTTTAGAAATATTACTGTTATGGACTCCCACAACAGATCTTTCACCAACTCATTGAAGATCCCCCAATAAGGGAATACAATACTTTTCCTACAATAACTCTGTATATAACTGTCACGACCCATCCTCGGGGCCCGTGCCGTGACTACCCTAAGCCCGCCTTCCATAGGCCAGGGGCTGGCGACTAGCACCAAAGGCGTAAATCCCGATAACTGGGAAGGCATTGCCTTTATAAAAGTAAACAAAACACCACAGAGTACAAGCGGAAGTAAAACACTAAGTACAAAAGAAGTGCTGAAAAGTAAATGGGATAGAATATAAACCCAACTAAAAGTACAACTATAACTAAACGAAAGTACAATAGAAAAAGACAATAGCTGGAAGAAAGGAAGCAGCTCCTGGGTCGTCCTCCTCGGATCCTACCTGAAGGGTAGGTACAGATAGCGCAGCTCCTGGATCGTCCACTACGGATCCTACCTGAAGGGTAGGTACAGATAGCCTCCATAACACTCTTGACCGTCAACCTCCTCCGAGTATCGTATTTCCGTGAAGTCCACCTCCTGATACTGACTTGTTGTGAGGTCCACCTCCGGGTATCGTACAGTCTTCGAACACTCAGCCTCCGTCAGCACTGCCCGTCGTCTTCAACCAACACAACGAGGTGCGGGCACAACCCGTGAAGGGGTGAGTATAACGATACTCAGTAGAGACCCCGAGACCCTCAAGGTCTCACTAAAACCAACAAGGATAACCACAAAAAATATCTCAACAGATAACCTCTACTTAGGTATATGCCCATACATATACCTAAGTTATCAAGTAACCCATCTCAATCACGAGGAAAGACAAAGGTTATGAAATCAACGGATAACCACTACTTAGATATATGCCCATACATATACCTAAGTTATCAAGTGACCCATCTTAATCATGAGGTAAACACAAAGGTCATAGAATCAGCTCAACCAGGATTTTATTCATGATGTCGAAACCACGGCTGCTGGAGAACTCCTCCTCTGTCGAGTACAGTGGGTCTGCCGCTACAACCAAGCGCGCCCCACTAACCTTGGACTGCTGTAGTACTCCACCTGTCAAGTACTGTGGGCCTAATGCTACAACCAAGCGCTTCCCACCATGGGTACGCCGCTACAACCAAGCGCTCCCCCTCATAGGCTCCAGAGGTACTCCTTCTGTTGAGTACCGCGGGTCTGCCGCTATAACCAAGCGCTCCTCCGCCGTGGGTCTGCTGCTACAACCAAGCGCTCCCACTCATAGCCTCCAGAGGTACTCCTTCTGTTGAGTACCGTGGGTATGCCGCTACAACCAAGTGCTCCTCCGTCATGGGTTTTCCACTACAACCAAGCGCTCCCCACTAGGCTATCCGAAACACACCGAGACGATAGATCAGTAGTCGTCAAGTCTCAACCAGCTACTAGGTCTCTGCACTCTGCTAGCTCGTCACCAGGAGGGTCCGCTCCACGAGCTACTGGTCGATACTCCAAGTATCAATAAGTTCCACGAAGAAGTATCTCAAAGGACCACCTCGTCATAGGGGTCTCAACGCAACAGACAACGCGTCAATCGGACGCCCAGTCTGTGAGTTATTTGCATTTTTGTCCTAGGGGCCTGGTTGGTTTCGTGTGCGAACCAACCCGGCCGTATCTCAATTGTACCCCGAACTCTCATAGGGTATACACATAGGGACCGTTTCTCAACGTGATCACCAACGCCGCTGACGGTTCATCAAACGGACGTTCGGTCTGAAAGATATCAACTTTTTCGTTCCAGGGGCCCGGTTGGATTTCGGGTACAATCCAACCCGGCTATACTCAAACTGCGTCCAAACCTCAGGCAAAGAATGCCAAAAGTTCCGTCTCATCAAGAGGAATCCAACAAAGTTAACGGCACGTCAATCGGACGTCTGGAGCTCAAGATATAAGCATTTCCGCTCCAAGGGCCCGGTTGGTTTCGTATCCGAACCAACCCGGTCGTACTCAAAGTTCTCCGAAACCTTGAGTGTAATATACCGAAACGACCGTCTCGATCCAAGAATTGCATCGCAAATGACGGTGCATCGATCAGAGTTCCGTAGCCCAAGATATAGGTGTTTCAACGAAACTGTCCGAAAATAGGGGGTTCGGGCCCAGTCCGACCCGGCCCGATACCCCCCCCCGGGTCGGCCCGAACTGGGTCGACCCGAACCGGGTCCGGGTCCGGCTTATTAGGGCATGGCCCGGCACGGCCTGGGCGGCTCGGCCTGGCGTTGGCGCGGCGCGGCGCCCGCGGACCAGGCGGCTCGTCCAAAATGGCCGAGCGGATGAAACGGACGGGGGGCGTGCGACCCCCCCCCCATTTGGAAACCGCAACCCCCACATGGGGGCCGCTCCTCTGCCAGCGACGCGGCGGATCGCCGCGTCTCCCCCACCGGATCCCGCGTGGCCACAGGATCCCGCCTCCTCCTCCGGGCGGCCGGCCGGTGCCGGCCGCCACCTTTTGCCGCCGGCGCCGCCGCGCCGGCGTGGCGCACCGGCAGTACCTTCCGCGGACCACCGGACGTGCTCCAATGGTCCGATTCGCTCGCCGTCTATGCCTAAGGCCCTCCCGGTACCCGTAGGTTACTACGAATGGTCCAAATCGCCTTTGCAACCCACTTCATCAACGCCCGTCGATCTGCACGTCAAATAAACAACTACAGAGTCTTCGATTCGCCTCTACAGCCCCGACTCCGGCCGCGGTTTGGTTCGGCCTCAACGGCGCAGCGCGACAGCACTGCGCTCCTTCATCGCATTCCTTCTTGTTTCCATGCGGTGCCGTTGCACCGCGCCGCCATTGTTCGAGTCACAACGAACACACATCAAAGGGGGAGGAGGGTCGGCCGTGTTCGTGCGGTCCGACCTCCTCCCGTTATTGTGATAACAGGCGGCCCCAAAAGACGATAAATCAGCGATGAAAGTAATCAGGAACAAAAGAAATAATCTCCCTATGGTTTTTTCCCAATCAAAAGGAAATTCCAAACCCACAAACAAAAACTTTTGCAGATCAACTTAATAATGAGTTGATCTGCATTATTGTTTTAGAAGAAAAACAATCACGAGATTATTAATATTCTCAAATTAAACCCCTACCTCGAGCGTAGTCATCGAATGAGGTTTGTCACAGAAAGGGACGTCGCAGAATGAGACAAATCGTCACGTCGTGAAGGAACGATGTCTCCCTTCCTTCGACGCGGAAAGAAGGAACGAGGAGATGCGCGTCGGGTCATCGATCTCCGAGGAAGGCGTCTCTCACCGTCGTCCGCTGTTGGAGGTCGGCGTTCTTCGTCGGCGGCGGTGCGTTCTTCACGTTCTTCAACGAAGAACGAAGAACTTCAAGACTCCCCTTTTTCTCTCAAAAACTCAACACAACAATCCCAACAATAATAAAATAAGACTTGTCTTATTTTATTAACACACAAGCCAACGTCTTTGAAATTTAAAAATTGAATCAACCAATTAATTGAATTTAATTGCAACGTTTAAACCGCCCAATTAATAGAGGCATTTAATATTTAAATAAACGCACGAGTTGACTTTCATTAATTGGGGGGGGGGGTGCGGGTGCATTATTGAAATTAAGGAGGGGTTGAGGAAGTTGAAATGGTGGGGCTCGTGTGGGACCACCCCACTAATATCCTACTTAGCGGATTAGTTAGGATGTGGGTCCCACTCAACCACTTAGCTTAGGTTAACACTTCCTTGAATAAAAATAAAATATGTTGGACAATATTTTATTTTATTCTTTAGTTAACCCAATTAAGTAAAACTCCACCCGAGCAAACGCAACTCCAGAAAAGGTGTTTCTAAGAAATTACCAGCGCTGCGATTCCATCGGTGCCCTCAGATTTTAATTCTGAGCACCAATTCAAAATATAGAAAAACCCGCTTGTTCGTTCACTGAACATACCCAATCTAAACTTCGGAAAATTATTCCGGGCTCACCGGGCGTCGGAATCAGGTGCCGTCAGAAACTGCGTTCTTGTAAAATCCCAAAGAAAATTAAGAAAAAATTTCTCTTGAATTTTACGGGTCTTTACATTACTCCCACCTCAGGGCTTTACGTCCCCGTAAAGCTATAACACAAACTAGAGAAACAAAAGTGGTACTGAGCACGCACCTGAGCCTTCCGCTCCCATGTGCTCACCTGGAGGTTCCCGTACTGCTAGTGAAAGCACACCCGAGAAATCGACTGTCCTCATAGGATCCGCTCCTGTCGATCCTCGATCCCCACTAGAACCTCCGTGAAGGTCACCACATCACCAAAGTCAAGCTCCCCATGGTCGATGATATGCGTTGGGTCAAGCACGTATCTCCTCAGTTGAGATACGTGGAAATCATCGTGCACCTGGTGCAACTGAGGTGGATGGGTCAAGCGGTAAACTACCTCGCCAACCCTGCTGAGGACCTAGAAAGGTCCGTTGAACCTCGGAGATAACTTGTCGCCTCGGCCACATCTCCGTAAACCTCGTCAAGGTGAAACCCATATAAGGACGTGATCATCATCTTCAAACTCTAGAGGTCTCCAATTCCTGTTAGAACTGAAACTCAAAATGACTACTACCATGAGGGTAAGGTTGACCGACTCAAGAGTGATCAGTCGCACCCTCCTGTGCATGAGTTTATCCTGTGCTACCTGGGGTTTCCTTTTCGCCGACCAAGGAAAACCCATCCCGACATCGTAGTTAAACCACAACCTTTTTGCCTCATACCTTCAATTTGTGTATGAACTGTGATTGCCCAGTCCATACTCAAACCAACATCATAAGGCCTCGACGCTGCCACCAAGAGATTACAACCAAAACTCTCGCCTCGAGGGTCTTACCACACCATCGGCGTAAGTGTGATTATCGAGTCTCCTCCCAAGGTATCTCTAGACGTGAGGGTCAAGTCCACGGCTTACCAGAAACTATAGGTCTGGGACACGATTCGTGTAAGGAAGGAATGATTCATATCAACATCTGTTACTACGTCAGATAGTAGTGGACACAGACTGTCCCTTGAATCATTTTTTAGATCCATTGGGTTACACTCCTTGACCGCATGCAGCCGCACTCTCCCTCCGCCCTCCAGCTCCCTGAGCCTGGCGGGGGAAACTAAGGCGGGTGGTTGTAGCATGTTAAAATGTACACCACCTCCTACTTCTCTCCTAGATATGCCTCTACATCTGCTGCTTCGCAGACTCATTTATCCTTAAAGCTTCCTCTTCTTGAAACATTTAACACGCCCGAGTCTCTAAGACTGGCGCCAGTTTCCTGTTTCTTACTGCACTGTGCAGTCTTCATCTGCTCCTGGATGATCTGCACCTTCTTTGCCTAAACTCATAGCTTCCGCGCGGTGCAACGGCAGCACACCGCCTTACACGTGTCACCTACCGGTACCGCTGGTTGTAACTACTGACCAACCGATAGTGATGTATAGCTGAAACACTACCCGAAGGCACTATCTCAGGCATCGGTCCACGTACCGAAGCCTGATTACTATGCGGACCATCCTCATGGTCACTCACTGGAAAACACTAGTAGCCAAGTCTACCATCCACTCCACTTGTGTCTCAGCTAGGCGGAAAACTCTAGCAATCGCCTCCAGCCAGTCCTCTGCTGTCTGGGAATCTGCCTCGCCTCGTAACCTCGGAGGCCTCTACTGTTGGAACTCGTGCATCGCACTCTGCCAGCGTGCACCGTCCACTAGTACGACTGGTGACATCTACTGCCCAACAGGTGGTGGTGCTGCTGGTACACCACACGAGGGTGCCAACATAGTAAAAAGGGCCCCGCACTGGAGCCTCGTCGCTCGGTGGGCCATCATCGTGTACTATCTCAGAACTCCAATTGACTGTCTGCATGGAGACTTCCTGAACAGATGCGACACAGTCAACGTTTTATACCTGGTGAGCTGACCTGGTTTGAGCTGACTTTAAAACTTTTGGAGACACACACGCAATCAGTGTTTTCGTGCACAAAGTCAGAAATTAGAAGTCAGGGTCCTGGTGTACGGATACGTCATCCACCACACCAACACTGGAATCCCTGAACTGAAGACCACACTCAGTACCCTTAACACTATTGCTTCACAGAAAGAAAATATCAGAGTTATAAGTTCTGCGGTAGAACTGACTCCTCTGACACCAATTTGTCATGACCCGTCCTCGGGGCCTGTGCCGTGACTACCCCAAGCCCGCGTTCCATAGGCCAGGGGCTGGCGACTAGCACCAAAGGTGTAAATCACGATAACTGGGAAGGCATTTCCTTTATAAAAGTAAACAAAACACCACAAAGTAAAAGCAGAAGTAAAACACTAAGTACAAAAGAAGTGCTGAAAAGTAAATGGGCCAGAATACAAACCCAACTGAAAGTACAACTACAACTGAACGAAAGTACAACAGAAAAAGACAACAGCTGGAAGAAAGGAAGAAGCTCCTGGGTCATCCTCCTCAGATCCTACCTGAAGGGTAGGTACAGATAGCGCAGCTCCTGGATCGTCCACTACAGATCCTACCTGAAGGGTAGGTATAGATAGCCTCCACAAAGATCTTGCCCGTCAACCTCCTCCGAGTATTGTCTCGCCGTGAAGTCCACCTCCTGATACTGACTCGTCGTGAGGTCCACCTCCGGGGTATCGTCCAGTCTTTGAACACTCGGCCTCCGTCAGCACTGCCCGTCATCTGCAACCAACACAACGAGGTGCGGGCATAACCCGTGCAGGGGTGAGTATAATGATACTAAGTAGAGAACCCAAGACCCTCAAGGTCTCACTAAAACCAACAAGGATAACCAAAAAGAATATCTCAACAGATAACCTCTACTTAGGTATATGCCCATACATATACCTAAGTTATCAAGTAACCCATCTCAATCAAGAGGAAACACAAAGGTTATGAAATCAACGGATAACCACTACTTAGATATATTCCCATACATATACCTAAGTTATCAAGTGACCCATATCAATCATGAGGTAAACACAATGGTCATAGCCTCAGATCAACCAGGATTTTATTCATGATGTCGAAACCACAGCTGCTGGAGAACTCCTCCTCTGTCGAGTAAAGTGGGCCTGCCGCTACAACCAAGCGCGCCCCACTAACCTTGGACTGCTGTATTACTACACCTGTCGAGTACTGTGGGCCTGCTGCTATAAACAAGCGCTTCCCACCATGGGTCTGCCGCTACAACCAAGCGCTCCCCCTCATAGGCTCCAGAGGTACCTCTTCTGTTGAGTACCGTGGGTCTGCTGCTATAACCAAGCGCTCCTCCGCCATGGGTCTGCCGCTACAACCAAGCGATCCCCCTCATAGCCTCCAGAGGTACTACTTCTATTGAGTACCGTGGGTCTGCCACTATAACCAAGCGCTCCTCCGCCGTGGGTCTGCCGCTACAACCAAGGGCTCCCCACTGGACTATCCGAAACACACCAAGATGATAGATCAGCAGTCGTCAAGTCTCAGCCAGCTACTAGGTCTCTGCACTCTGCTAGCTCGTCACTGGGAGGGTCCTCTCCACGAGCTACTGGTCGATACTCCAAGTATCATGAAGTTCCACGAAGAAGTATCTCAAAGTACTGCCTTGTTATAGGGGTCTCAACGCAACAGACGACACATCAATCGGACGCCCGGTCTGTGAGTTATTAGCCTTTTCGTCGCAGGGGCCCGGTTGGTTTTGTGTGCGAACCAACCCAACCGTATCTCAACTGTACCCCGAACTCTCATAGGGTATACACATAGGGACCGTTTCTCAACGTGATCAACAACGCCGTTGACGGTTCGTCAAACGGACGTTTGGTCTGAAAGATATCAGCTTTTCCGTTCCAGGGGCCCGGTTGGATTTCGGGTACAATCCAACCCGGCCATACTCTAACTGCGTCCAAACCTCAGGCGAAGAATGCCAAAAGTCCCGTCTCATCAAGAGAAATCCAACAAAGTTGACGGCACGTCAGTCAGACGTCCGGAGCTCAAGATATAAGCATTTCCACTCCGAGGGCCCGGTTGATTTCGTATCCGAACCAACCCGGACATACTCAAAGTTCTCCGAAACCTTGAGTTTAATATACTGAAATGACCGTCTCGATCCAAGGATCGCATCGCAACTGACGGTGCATCGATCGGAGGTCCGTAACCCATGATATAGGCATTTGAACGAAACTGTCCGAAAAAAGGGGGTTCAGGCTCGGTCCGACCCGACCCGATACCCCCCGGGTTGGCCCGAACCGGGTCGAACCAAACCGGGTTCGGGTCCAGCCCATTAGAGCACGGCCCGGCCTGGCACTGGCATGGCGCGGCGCCCGTGGACCAGGCGGCTCGGCCGAAACGACCGAGAGGATGAAACGGACGGGGGGCGCGCTGCCCCCCCCCCCCCCCCGTTTGGAAACTGCGACCCCCACATGGGGGCCGCTCCTCTGCCAGCGATGCAGCGGATCACCGCGTCTCCCCCACCAGATCCCGCGCTTCCACAGGATTCCGCCTCCGCCGCGGCGGCGCACCGGGGCACCGCCGCGCCGGCAGCACCTTCCGCGGGTCACCGGACATGCTCCGCTGGTCCGATTCGCTCGCCGTCTACGCCTAAGGCCCTCTCGGGACCCGTAGGTTACTGCGAAGGGTCCAAATCACCTTTGCAACCCGCTTCATCAACGCCCGTCGATCCGTACATCAAATAAACAACTACGGAGTCTTCGATTCGCCTCTGCAGCCCCGACTCCGGCCACGGTTTGGTTCGGCCTCAACGGCGCGGCGCGACGGCGCCGCGCTCCTTCGTCGCATTCCTTCTTGTTTCCACGCGGTGCCGTTGCACGACGCCGCCATTGTTCAAGTCACAACGAACACACATCAAAGGGGGAGGAGGGTCGGCTGTGTTCGTGCGGTCCGACCTCCTCCAGTTATTGCGATAACAGGCGGCCCAAAAAGACAATAAATCAGCGATGAAAGTAATCAGGAACAAAAGAAATAATCTCCCTACAGTTTTTCCACAATCAAAAGGAAATTCCAAACCCGCAAACAAAAACTTTTGCAAATCAAATTAATAATGAGTTGATCCACATTCTTGTTTTAGAAGAAAAACAATCATGAGATTATTAATATTCTCAAATTAAACCCCTACCTCGTGCGTAGTCGTCGAACAAGGTTTGTTGCGGAAAGGGACGTCGCGAAATGAGACGGATCGTCGCGTCGTGGAGGAATGATGTCTCCCTTCCTTTGACGTGGAAAGAAGGAACGAGGAGATGCACGTCGGGTTGTTGATCTCCGAGGAAGGCGTCTCTCACCATCGTCCGTCGTTGGAGGTCGGCGTTCTTCATCGGCGGCGGTGGGTTCTTCGCGTTCTTCGACGAAGAACGAAGAACTTCAAGACTCCCCTTTTTCTCCCAAAAACTCAACACAACAATTCCAACAATAATAAAATAAGACTTGTCTTATTTTATTAACACACAAGCCAACGTCTTTGAAATTCAAAAATTGAATCAACCAATTAATTAAATTTAATTGCAACATTTAAACCGCCCAATTAATAGAGGGGTTTAATATTTAAATAAACGCACGAGTTTACTTTCATTAATTGGGGGTGGGGGTGCGGGTGCGTTACTGAAATTAAGGAGGTGTTCAGGAAGTTGAAAGGGTGAGGCTCGTGTGGGAACCAACTCACTAATATCCTACTTAGCGGATTAGTTAGGATGTGGGTCCCACTCAACCACTTAGCTTAGGTTAACACTTCATTGAATAAAAATAAAATATGTTGCACAGTATTTTATTTTATTCTTTAGTTAACACAATTAAGTAAAACTCCACCCGAGCAAACGCAACTCCGGAAAAGGTGTTTCTAAGTAATTACCGGCGCTGCGATTCCATCGGTGCCCTCAGAATTCAATTCCGAGCACCGGTTCAAAAGATAGAAAAAGCCGCTCATTTGTTCACTGAACGTACCCGATCTAAACTTCGGAAAATTATTCCGGGCTCACCGGGCCTCGGAATCAGGTGCCGTTAGAAACTGCGTTCTTGTAAAATCCCAAAGAAAATTAAGAAAAAATTTCCCTTGAATTTTACGGGTCTTTACAATAACAACCCATGTAAGGATAGAATAAATCATTTTAATATTTATTAGTATTCATTAATTATATAGTTATATTCATTATAAAAATATTAAGTAATTTTCAAATCAAAAAGGAAATAATTTTATTAAAATATTTTCTTATAAGGTTTTATTTAAAATTTTAATTTTCAAATTATAGATTTTTTATTTTAAAAAATGAATTTATTTTTTGAATTAATTATGTAAAAATTATCTTAAGATGAATTTCTATAATTTTCCAAAAAATATTGATTTTTAATGAATAGTGAAAAATATTAATTTTTATTGAAAATTGCATTTTCTTTTTAAGTATTTACAAAGTCAAATTCTATTTTGGATTAATTTTAAAATTTAATTAGTTAATTTTTGATTTAAAATAATATAATTTTTTTAAATTAATCTTATATTTTAATTTACTATAAACACATTTTATACTTAAAATGACATTTTTCTGAAAAACTGTTTTTCATCGCATTTTTTGACTTTAGTTTTAAATTAAATTATTCCACTTTTGTGTTTTAAATATTGAAAAATTAACACTTTATTTATAATCATGAGGTCCAAATTTTTTAACTATGTCCGTTTTATTTTTGGTCATTATGAATAGTAACCATAGTAAATATTTGTTGTCACGGTAAAGGTAAAATGAGTTAATTAAAGGTAAAAATAATCTGATAAGGATAAAAAATGACCCCAACACATGAATTCATTTTAATGGAATAATATATTTCATATATAATCATCCAAAATTCAAATATATGACCTTTTTTTTCCATTTAGCCAAGATTTTGTCCTTTATATTATTTTATATAAAGAAAAGTCAAAAATGCCATTCTCTTTGTTTTATTATTTCTTAGTTTTTGAAATTGGAAAAAATAGAGGATTTGTTTGGTTATAAATAGTTTTTTTAAAATATAAATTATCGTTTTGATCATGTTAATTTATTTTTAAATTTGAAAAAATAAAATAAATGATTTTAAAAATATTAAAAGTAATATAATTTGAAAAGATTTCTATGTTCCATGATTTTTTAGATAAAAATATATTATTATAGAAGTGTTAAATTATTATATACAAATTTTATATTTATCTTGATGTTTTTAAATTCAAATTAAATGAATTGTGTCAAAATTGACATTAATGATATTTTATAATAAATAATATTTTATTAAATGATTTAAAATTACTAAAAATCCTATATTTTTCGAAGTGATTATGATATGGTTTAAAATATTAACCATGGTCTATTTATGGTTCAATTATCTTTTTATAGTAACTATATTTACCCCTATAGAGTAAAAAACTTCGTTATCATAGTAATTGTCAAAAAGGGTTAAAGTGGGTTAAATCAAAGAGATAAGGGTAAAAACCTAATATACACTTGTCAAAATTTTATTTTATGAGATTATTTTGACTCATAATGATATTAGATTCTAATATTATCAAATTGGATTCATTTTTTTATTAAAAATAATTTATATTAATTTAATACTCTATGAAATTCCAAGAGTACCCCTCCCCTCTCTTATTAAAGGGCACCCCTTGACTCTTTTCTTCACAATAAAAAGCCTTTTGGTTCATAAAATACTGACCAAATAACTTTCTTATATTACTATACACATTTTATAGGCCTTGGTATTATCATAAAATCAACCTAGGAGAGATTTTGGTGTAAACCTTAAGAGGTTGTCCGAAGAAGAGGTATCATTCTTAACCAAGAGTTTTTGTTTTATTTCTTCTTCCACCACCTTAAAATTTTACTTAAGCATGATTATATAATAATATAAGTATGTAAAATATATTGGGATGTTATTATGTTAATTTAATAACCTATATTCATCTCCAATCTCTATTAAATGGGAAAGGAATCCATCGTTCATGTGTACGACAGACTACCGCCATGCGAACTGATGTAATTCATTTTCCATAATATCTTCTTAAAAATGGTTATAACGATAGATTTAATATATAAATATGATATTAATTTTATATTTATAATTCTATTAATATTATATAACATATATTTTCTTACCTTTCTATTCATCTAATAATGATAACTTCGTTCATGAGCAAGTGCAGACTACCACCTCCACGAAGCGATGTGATTAGTTTTTCATCACCACATCACATAGATGATATATATAAGTTTATTTGAAGATATAGCATATTTTTTATGATATAACTATCAATATTTAAAGATAAAATAATACTTAATTTATTCTCATAATTATCATTGAAAAATGGAAGCGTTACTTATGCATACGTACGACCTACCGTCTCCATGATTGTAGCATAGTTTATTTTTCATAATCATGTTTCATGGTTGGTATTAAAATTATAATTTATGTATAAAAATTATAATTATTTCATGATTATTATTCTGTATATGATAGAATAATTATGGATTTTACCATAGTTAATCTACTGAATTCATTTTTGACATATGATCTAAATACCGTAAAACATTCCAACACAAACTTAAATGGTTAAGTAATTGTGTATAACATGATATTAAATGAAATAAAAAGAATAATAAACTTGAAAATGGTTTTTAATAAAGTAAATAATTATTTTTTTATTATGGAAGATAAAGATTATACGTTATGATTAAAACTTGAGGTAAGGGACACTTTAACTTAAAACCTCATTCTAAATGTTTTAAAGATTTATTTTCAAAATCATTCTCTTCTATGTCCATATTATTAAAATTATATTATAATTTTACTCATATATGTATAAAAGAGTTATAAAGTTAATTTTATATTATTTTTTATTTCATTTAAAAGGTTTTCAAAAGTAATATTTTTATGTTTTTTATATGGAATGTTTTGACAAAAATACATAAGGAATGTTCTCTGTTAATGTATACAACAACAACGAATTTTCCCACCACCATAACAATTATTTTATTTTTGTATTCCTTTATAATATTTCATGTTTTATTTAAATATAAAAACTCTTTACATTTTTCTAGGTATTTTGGTATTGAAAATGGGTTTTTAAAAGGAAAGGGTATTTCGATATCAAAAAATGTTTTTCATATTTGTTTAAAAGATTTTTCAAAGGTTTTATGATGAAAATGTGGAAGAATAATTTTTTTTATTCATGATATGGTACTTGATAATTGTATATGATAAATTAGTGAGCCTAATATATCTTATATGATAGTTTAATCCCCATTATATCTCATTATGAATGGGTGATCCTGATACAACTTATACAATGGGTGATCTTGATATAAATTATACAATGGGTGTACCTAGATTGCGCTCTAATGTATTGGGTATTGTTCCTTGTCTTAATAGGAAAGAACAAGGGATTTACCAAGATGGTTTCTCCTATGTATTTAATTAGGATCCAATTATTTATGACATGGGTTAGGAATATAATTGCTCTAAGTTGAATAAAAGGTTTTTATTTTCTTGCTGTGGGTTTTAAAGTTTTTCCTTAAGGAAAAAGTGCATGTGTTTTTCATGTGGAAATTATTTATTCACTCAAATAACATTGAGATAAAGTTAAAAATTTCATGGGTGTTCATTTATTTCATTGAACTAACATATTTATTATTTTTATACCCCTCACTAATATTTTTGTGCTTATCCCATGTTTTTAAAATGTTTTTTCACAGGGTTTAAGGACAGGTAAGGGAAAATAAGAAGTAAAGTTGAAATTCATGAAGATTTATCATGAAAAAAAATCATGATTCACTTTAAAGGTTTTATATTATGGGGAAAATATACATTGAGTAGAAGTTTATACTTTGTAATAAATGGGATTGTTATATAAGATTTATAACCCAATTCTATAAAAATTTACACCTAAAACATCTTTGGGAATGAAAGAAAATGAATTATTGTATAAAGGAACTGAATTATATAATGTTTAAGGTTGGGTTCTTATAGTTGGTATCAGAGAAAAAGTTAAGGTAATATTAGAGTTTGTGATAGTGTTAATAGAATAACCTTGAGAGATTCTACTTATGGTTAATTGAAATGATATAAAATTTAAAGATTAATATGTTTCTTTATCTAATCTATATTGATTAATAATAGTTTTATATAAAGGGAACAAGGAATCTAAATTTGGAAGGTATAAAGAGGGAAATATACTTCCAAATCATCATCCTGGAATGGTTGTAATTGGAACTAAAGAATTTGTGGTAGTTATGGGTTAGTTGACGCGGAATATAAATGATAGAGACATACATGTTAGAGAGAATTTTTTTACACAAAGGAATATGTTTATAGTTGATAATTTCATTAAACAAACCCTCTAGATTTTATTGTAACCTCAAATATAGTGGTATCCAAAGTATTGATCAATTATCTAGAAAATATATTCAAAATCACGGGATGTTCAGAACTTTAAGAGATAACTATTTCTATTTATCATTTTGAAGGTGAGTCTGATCAATGGTGGTCTTTGGTTAAGAATACCAAAGATATAGTTGAGATTGATTCCATGGAATGGGAAAAATTTAAGAATATTTTTATAGATAAATAATTACCTAATATTTTTTGACTCAATATGGAGAAAAAATTCTTGAAATTGTGAAAAAAAGATAAATATTTTGCAGCTGTGTATGAATCAAACTTTACAAGATTAGACAGGTACATACCAAATTTTATTTAGGACATTGATATAAAATTAATATATTTTAATTTGGATTGAAACCAAGTTTATGAAGATATTTGGATGCATAATAATTTAAAATATATGAGAAAGTTTTTCATTGTGTTGAGAAAGTTGAGATGGAGTTTTCTGAAACTTATGTGCTTCAAGATGAAAAGAGTAAGAAACAATCAAGGTTATAGGAAACTGAGAAATAACTAGCTAATAAATCTGGAGGTAATACCCAAAAATGTTCCAAGTGTGGTAAAATACATTTCAACAAATGTTTTATAGGATTTGTAAAGTGTTACCAATGTGGTAAGATTCTTCATAAGGATCATAATTACAAAGAAAAGAGTTATGACCAATCCAAGAATGGGGTAAAAAATATCCAGCCAATGGAAATATGTTTTAGTTGCAATGGGTTAGGTCATTATGATAATGTGTGTTTTAATTTAGTTACACATGATGTAAATCATCAATATTAGAAATATAAAGGTGTGAAAAAATCATTTGTTACTACTATAGTTGATGTTGGACCATCAAATGAAGTGGTGAAAGGTATGTTACTTATTTATTCAAATTATGCCAATGCCCTGTTTGAATTTGGATATTCACATTCTTTCATTTATGATAAATTTTCAAGTAAAATGGGAATATCACCACATGAAAATAAGATAAACTTTTGGTAAAAAATATAGGAGGAAATGTTAAAGAAACCAAGATTTATAGAAATATTCATGTTATTATTAGTGGAATGATATTTCCTACAAATCTTGTTAAACTTCCCATAGTGGAGTTTGATATTATTTTGGGTATGGATTGGATTTCAATTTATAATGATAAGATATATTAAAGATCCAAGAAAGTTTTATTTAATGATTTCATACATTTATAACCTACCAAGAAGCTAAGAAATTAATTAGAGATGGCAGTGAAATTTAACTAGCTTATATTGTTGAAAGGAAATAAACTGCTCATATTAGTGATGTCCTTGTAGTATATTAATATGTAAATATATTTCCTGATGGTTTTCTTAGTGTTATTCCTTATAGGTAGGTTGAGTTTACTGTTAACTTAGTACTTGATATTAATCATATTTTAAAACCCCTTTATTGAATGGATCAAGTAAAAATTATGGAATTAAAAAAGTAGTTGCAATAATTAATTGATAAAGGATCCATTTGTCTTAAAACTTCACCTTTGGGTGATCCATTTTTATTTATTAAAAATAAATATGGTTCAATGTAACTTTTCATTGATTATAGAGCCTTGGATACCATCACTATTATGAACAAGTACGCTTTTCCTCATATCGATGATTTGTTTGATCAGCTCCAGGGAGCACGATACTTTTTGAAGATTGATCTTAGGTCAGGGTACTATTAGTTGAAGGTGAATGAGGCATATATTCTGAAGACTATGTTTTAAACTAGATATGGTTATTATGAGTTTGTATTTATGAACTTTGGGTTATCTAATACACCAACTGTATTTATGGATCTTATGGATAGATTTTCCATGACTATTTAGGTAAGTTTTTGGTTGTATTTATTGATGATATATTGGTATATTCTAAATTTCATGAGAATCATTGAAGATACATGAGAATTTTTTTCCAAACCTTAAAACAAAATAAACTATATGGAAAATTTATTAAGTATGAATTTTGGCTGTAAAGAAATTATTTCCTTAGAAATATTGTTTTTAAATATGGTATAATTGTTGAACCTACCAAAACTAAAGTTTTTAAAGAATTTTTAAGACCAAAAAACTTTACAAATATTTATAGTTTTCTAGGATTATTAGGTTACTACTTATGGTTTTTTGAAAACTTTTTTCGATTTTTTAGCTCACTAACTAAGTTAACTTGAAAAGGAGTTAAATTTATCTAGACAAAAGAGTGTGATGATTGTTTTCAAGAACCGAAAAATGATTTGTGAATGCTCAAGTTTTGGTCCCAACCTCTATAAATGGTGAATTTTTTATCTACAAATATGATTCTTTTAAGGGAATTGATTTTTTCCTAATAAATAATGACTAGGTAATTGATTTTTCTTTATTAAAAATGAAACCTCAAAAGTTAAATTATCATACACATGATCTAGAATTATCTTCTATGGTTTTTGTTTTAAAAATTTGGAGGCATTATTTATGTGGAGTAAAGTATTAAATATTGAATAATCATAAAAGTTTGATGAATATATTCACTCAAAAATATTTGAACATGAGGTAGAGAATATGGACATAATTGATCAAGGATTATGATTGTATGATTCATTACCATGCTATAAAATAAAACATAGTTACTGATACTTTGAGTTATAAAAATAATACTACATTGACCTTGTTATGTTTTGAATATGAACCTCTATTTAATGATTTTACAAATTTGGGCCTATAATAAATAGATGCAAGAACCTCCTATGTTTTGTTTATGGTGTTAGTACAACTGTCTCTGTTAGAATGAATTAAGAAAGTTTAGAAGGAGGATCATGTTTTACTATAAAAGGTAAAATATGTAAATAAGGGTAAGTTTCCATAGTATAATGTCTATAAATATGTTTTTATCAATTTTGGAAAAAGATTATGTATGCCTTTTGATTCTCATTTGGAGAGATAATTTTTGAGTGAAGCTTATAGTTCCTCATTTTCCATTCATACTGATAGCACTAAGATGTATAGAGACCTTTGGTAGGTTTACTAGTGGGATGGAATGAAAAGATATATTACCAAATTTACCATGAAATGTTTGAATTGTCAATAGGTTAAAGAAGAATGAAAATTACCTAAGGGGATGCTTCATCCTTTTCCAGTACCATAGTGGAAATGGGAAAATAAATCTATGGATTTTGCGGTGGGATTTCCAATGACATCCCTAGGTAATAACATGATTTTGGTTATTGTTGATCAATTAACCAAATCTTCCCATTTTTTTCCTATTAAAGATACTATGTATTTAGAATAACTTTATATAATATACATTAAATAGATAATTATATTATATGGAGTTCCTATCTTCATTGTCTCTGACCGTGATCCTAGATTTACTTCTAATTTTTGGAATTTTCTATAGAAGTCATTGGGTACTAAATTAAATTTGAGTACAGTTTTTCATCGTCAATCTGATGGATAATCAGAAAAAATTAAGAATTTTTAATACATTCTTCATTCTAGTTCAATGTATTACCATGTAATTTGGGATCCACATTTTTCATTGGTTGAGTTTTCTTATAATAGCATTTTTCATTCCAATATACAGATGACATCTTTTGAGACATTATATGGAAAGTGGTGTTAGACACCAGCATTTTGGGATGAAGTAGGATAAATAAAGTTGATGGGACAAGAGTTGGTGGATGAAATGGTTAATAAAGTGAAGATAATTTAGCAACATATGAGGATGACTTAGAACATACATAAAATATATGCATATAATTAAAGGAAAGATATTTCTTTCAAGATAGGCGATCATGTTTTTCTTAAAGTATCTCCATGGAAAAGTGTTAAGTGTTTTGGTAAAAAAGGGAAGCTAAGTCCACTATTTGTTAGACTATATAAAATCATGGATAATTTTGGATTATTTTTCTATAAGTAAACTTTACTTCATGTTTTTTTCTAGATACATAACATATTTCATATTTTGATGTAAAGAAAACATGTGTCAGATTCATTTCATGTTTTGAGCCCCGAAGTCATTAAATTGGAAGAAAACATTTCTTATGGGAAAAAAATAGTTCAGATTCTCAACCATAGAGATAAAGTGTTGCGGAATAAGGTAATTCATCAAGTTAAGGTTTTTTGAAAAAACCATATGGTTGAATAAGGAACATGAGAATATGAAAATCCTATAAGGGAATGATATTCCTAATTTTTAATAAATGAATAAAATCACGAGGATAAAATTTACAAGGGGGGGGGGGGGATAATGTAACAACCTAGGTAATTATAGAATTAATAATTTTCATATTTATTATTATTTATGAATTAGATAGTTATATTCACTATAAAAATATTAAGTAATTTTTAAATAAAAAGGGAAATAGGTTTATTAAACTCTTTTCTTATAAGGTTTTATTTAAAAGTTTAATTTTCAAATTATATAATTTTAATTTTAAAAAATTAATTTCATTTTTGAATTCATAATTTCAAAATTACCTTAAGTTTAATTTTTGATAATTTTTTGAAAAGATTTTTTTCAATGAATAGTGAAAAAATACTATTTTTTATTGAAAATTATATTTTATTTTCGAGTATTTAAAAATTGAAATTACATTTTGGATTAGTTTTAAAATTTAATTAATTTTTTTTATTTAAAATAATCCAATTGTGGGTTTTAAATGAATTTTATACTTTAATTTAGTATAAAAACATTTTATACTTATAAATACATTTTTCTAAAAAACTATTTTTCATTGTATTTTGTCGGTTTAATTTTAAATTAAATTCCATCAATTTTGTATTTTGAATCTTGAAAAATAGATTCCATATTTGGAATCATGAGTTAAAAATTTATTAAATAGGTCCCTTTTATTTTTGTCCATTATAAATAGTAATCATAGTAAATATTTGTTACCACGGTAAAGATAAAATGGGTTAATTAAGGGTAAAAATAATTTTTATAAGGATTATAAAATTACCCTAAAACATGAATTAATTTTATTGGATGAGTATATTTCATTTATAGTCATCCAAACTTCAAATATTTAACCTTTTTTTCTATTTGGACATGATTTTTACCTTTATATTATTTTATATAAAGAAAAGTAAAAAATGTTATTCTCTTTATTTTATTATCTCTAAATTTTTGACATAGGGATAAACATAGGATATGTTTGGTTATAAATATTATTTTTAAATCTAAATGATTTGTTTTACCATGGTAATTTATTTTTAATTTTTAGTGATGAAATAATGACCTTAAAATATTATGGAAAACGGACATAATAATCATTCAATTAATAGAAAGCTAAGATAAATGATCTTAAAAATATTAAAAGTAACATAATTTAAAATAATTTCTGTGTTACATGAATTTTTAGGTAAAAATAATATTAGAGGAGTTTTAAATGATTATATTTAAATTTCTTATTTATCTTGACGTTTTTAAATTCAAATTAAATGAATAGTATCAAAATTAAAATTAATAATATTTTGTAACAAATAATATTTAATTAAATGATTTAAAATTCCTAAAAATCCTATATTTGGAAAAATTATCTGGATATAGTTGAAAATATCAACCATGGTCTATTTATGGGAAAATTTTATTTTTATAGTAACTATATTGACCCATATAGAGTAAAAACTTGATTATCATGATAATTTTCAAAAATGGATAAAGTGTGTTGAAATAAAGATATGAGGGTAAAAATATAATCTAAATATAGAACCCCAACCTAGTTTGGCACCCGAATAGTGCTCCGGGATGGTTGACCACTAAGCCTTAGGCACACCTCCCCATACACCAAAGGCTTCCAACTATCTACGAGGGTATAAGAGGTGATAGTGGGGAGACTATAATATCTGGTGGTGATAATAATAATGGTATATACAAATATATCAGTGGAAGAAGACCATAAATCAGTGGAAGAAACACCATAAACTCAGCATAATCATAAGAGAAATAGAAGAATAAATAATACCAAAACAATCCTAAAGGCCAAATACCATTCATACACAACCCTAACAAGTCATAATAGGTAATACACAGAAACAAACAAACAAGGTTACCCATAGTTGACCATTAGTAGTACGAAAATGATTAATAAGGTCTAGCTCCCGAGCCTGAATCCTTACCTGATATTAGAGACATAAAGTTCACATGCATACCAAGGGGCCTGTGTAGGGTGTGAGAATAAATCTCTGTAGGACACCAACAATTTGTTCCATTATTATATCCATACTTATCTAGGCATAGGCTAAAATTAATAAAAAGGTAGCACATGAAAATTAAATAAATAATGTATTTTCCTTGTGCTCAGTAGCCATAGAGAAGTGATCTTCTACTTCATCCATTTCTGGTATAATTCTAAAAATGTGCTCCCAATTATATATATGGAGTACAACACCTATATATATATAATTTTAGTAGCGAGGATCCATGGATTATAACTTAAGGTATCCCCTAAAGATTAACAAACCAAGTGAACCCTCAAGTTCTACCTATAATAATGTCACTAGAACCTCTTGGCCATAATTATGTTATCAGTGTCCAAACGGTATGCCCAATCAAGTTCTTAGTCTCTCAGACCTTAGATCATAAGATCACCATTGGCTTGAAACCCAATGTCCTGAGGCATAATGATATTTTCCCTTTAATAATAATCATCATTAACTCAACAACCAACTTCCCAAGGCATGAATATATTAGTCCTCCTAATATCTTAGCCCAATGGCCTCAAGTATCATGGTGAGCCTCAACCCCAACTAATGGTCACAACACCATCAACCAATGGTCTATCACCATCCACATGGATTTATATGGTGATTATATCCAATATATCTAATTATTAACACCACCAACTAATCCTTATAATCTACAGGGGTATCCAACCACATTGAGTGGTCAACACCACTTCATTTGAGTCCTAAATATGTTAAAATGACCCTAATGGTGCATCAACCAATAGGCAATGAGAGAAAATCACCAGCAACATAATTCACATAATCCTGTACCTCATTCTCCTATGACTATGTTGCTAAATCATGGTGGTCAACACCATCTCAAGTCCCAAGATCTATTCCCTCAACCTGATGACCTTTTCACCTCAATCCGATGACCAAGTCTCCTTAGTCCAGGTGATTGGAATAACCTCAATCATTAGGCCAAGATTTTCACATTTCCATGGAACCCATCAATTCAATATAAACAATTCAATTTAATTTAACAAACACACTTTACCTAAAATTCCCAGGTTGTTCTAATACCCTTACCCAACTTAACCAATTATAGTGGATCTAAATCATTCCCATAGGAATTTCATATAATCAATTTAGTAATTTAGAAACAAGAATTAATTAATTATGGGTCACTATTAGACTAAAATCATGGGAGTGTATAGAATGAACCCCCCAAAACAATCATAAAATCAAGTAGAAATCTAATAACCACCTACCTTGTACTAGTAGGAGCTCACTCATCTAATATCGACCTCTTACTCAAGCCAAATCAGAAGAAAATGACATTTTAGAGGAAAACCCTGGAAATAGGGTAAACAAGATCACATAGATTTAGAATTATGTATGTAAAGATAAACAGAAAAGATAATATAGAGGATTAAAGGTCTTATTGAGATGAATCTGGAGCTACTAACAGATCAAAGACTGGAGTTCGGAGGACAAAGATCCCTCAATACCTAGGTGAGTGAAAAATGAAGGAGCCCCATCTACTATCTGTGTGAAGTGTAGGAGAAATTGGGGGAAAAGAAGAAATAGGGAAGGTGGAAAAAAAATTTAATTCCACCATTTTTAATGGGCCACATGGTTTGGCCAATTGTGCACCAACCATTCAGTGATCTCTGCCTAAGAACCATACACACATGAGCTAGGAACACGGTTTGATAAACTATATGAAAAAAATGAAAAATCCCTCTATTAAAGATTTAAGAGGCCTCACAAATGATTGTTCCCCCACCTACATGATTTTTTAAAATGCATCTAGTTCCACTAGAGGGCCACAAAGTTACTCCTATGAGGCCACATAGTTTTTTCGAATAACGCGCCTCTGTTTGCGCTTTACTAAAATGGAATTTCCAGCCCCCGCCACACTCAAAACTCACCCAAAACCCTGTGGTACTTTCTAGGACTTAAAAACCATCTATAAAAAGTACTTGGGTCAATCAAAATCTCAAAATTTGAGTCAAAATCTCAAAAATAAAGTTGGTCCACTCACCAACACAAAAATTAAAACATGGTGAGGAATTTAGACTCACTCAAAAACCTAGGACGTTACAATCTCCCCACATTAAAATATCTTGTCCCCGAGATATCAAGAATTACCTAGAGATAGTACCTAACATACCCATCTCATTTATATCAATCCATTATACCTAGGTTATTAGTCATAATTTAACTACCCTCAAGGCACTCCCCACCTTAAGAGTTACCCACCTGGTCGCTTCTGGACCTAAAAAAAATCTGTTGGTCCACTAAACATCATTGGACTCAAAATTCATCCCATAAAACATCATCATTCTTGAAAAAAATTAGGTTCTCAAATCATACCCATGTCATATATGATTCCCATCGAGTCCTGCATCTCATCATATTCCCACAGCTCCTGTATCTCAAAATATGACCATAAATCTTACATATCAACATATGCTCAAAATAACCCCATATCATATATACATATGCATGCCCATAAAAATACCAACAAATATAAACCTCATACAAAAGCTGAATTTCATCAATTCCTATAATATGTCCTGGTTCCATTCAATCAAACACATATATCACACATCATAACCAATTCCAACATACTAATGAACACCTGATTAGTACAAAATCAATATTCATTAACCTTGTACACCAAAACTGACCCAATCCCTAAAAAAGTAACCCTGTCATGCCCATAATGAAAATATACCTCTAATTTTAGTTAGATACCTAAACTTCTCTGCACTTGGAAGCTCTACTGTGTGCACCTAGCTTGAAGCCTGACTACCTGAGGCCTAGCCTCCCTATAGAGCTGCACCAACTACTAGACACTAACTCCACTATTGGGTCCCACTATCTCTTCTATGAACTCCTCATATAGTTGAATCCTAGCTACCAACTCTTGGTACTTCTCTCGATACAACCTAATATCTCTAAGTCTGCCTCGATCCCCAGATCCTAGCTACCTGAGAAGGCTTTCTACAAAACCTCTCTAGATAGACCATCTAGCCACATGACTGACATTCCTTTAGAACCTGATCACACTGGGTTTGAACATGTCCTAGCTTCCTGCACTAGAATCACACTTCTAAAGACCCACTCCTCGATAGTCTACTTGAGTATATAGCCTCAATAACCTATTGATATTCCTCATGGCCTCGCTTCAGGATACCCAAAGCATTGCTGCTCAGCTCACCTGATGCTGTCACCAATATCACATAAGACTAGTCCGTAATGTTCCCCTCAGCTATCATCACCTGGTTGTCTACCTCTAAAAATGAAGTCAACTGAAATTTTTTCACCTGCACCCTAATGGCATGCTGCAATCCATCCTCAAAATTATGAACCCTAGAAATGTCATCGCCCACCATAGCAGGTGTAAATCATAATAGGTCTATGAAATTGGATGCATAGTCTATGAATGAAGTATCCCCCTATTGAAGATTCATGAATGTGAGGGTTCTGTCCACCATCAGTTTCTATGGAAAGAATTTATCAAATAACCTAGCCTAGAAATCCTTTCTGGATAGTCCCTCATGTCTTCCCTTTGAACTTGTACATCCCGCTAGTGATTTTTTGGTCTTCTGATTATGTATATCACCTGCTTCTCTCTCTACCCTAGGGGTGTCTGACCTGGTCGAAGATGGTCTGGACCAACTCGATCCAGTTATCTATCACCTGTGTTCTACCCTCACCTTGAAATAATGGTGGGTGTTGTGACTAGAACTTTCAAGTCAGGTATTCCATAGATGGATAAACTCCCTAAGCTCTCCTATCAATGCCCTTTATAACTCAAACCAGGTTCACATTGAGCTGGTCATCTAGACACAGTATGAAATATGCCATCGATGGATGTACTGTCTATATCAAAGTCTATAATTGTGGCTCATGATTAATATAACCCTATGAGGCCTCATCCCGACCCTCAAGGGACTCATCCCATGAATACTCATGTGAAACCATATCACTACTCTCCTGCCACTCCACGAAATCCTGTCTTGGTGGCATATCACTGAAAATCAATACAATGGTAAAAAAAATATAACAATATATATGTATCATAGATAGGGAAAGCTATAATAGGTGGCACATCTCACCACCCTTACACTCCCCTATCACATCCTTTCATAAGACACCCAACCTCAAGAACCCTTACCCACCCATTATTATGGTCAGGTATCAACTATAACCTAGCCTCATGGCCCCTTTCCTACTCCCAGTAGAGTCATACATCACATATAATCCAAACTCATGGAATATTTCCTCCCCATAACAGAGTCAAGCATCATGTATACATATATAAATATTAGGCAACTGAGTATAATGGAACCAAAGAGGGTATAAATGAAAACACTATTTAACTTCTTTATTGACACATTACAAAACTCACCCATCACCATCACCCCTACCCACACTTATCTAGGTTATACCCATATATCACATCCATATAGAATCACATAGCATCACATATAGATCCCATTGGAACCACATGTTTGGGTTGGATGAGTAGAATTCCACCGAAGAGGATAAATAGGAAAACACTGTTTAGCTTATTTGTTGGAACTTTAAACAACCCAACCCATATTATCACATTCCAAGTTTACAATGTAAATCACAAGAAATCTTACATCATATGAGCCTAAGTTCCTATCATGATGTATAAAAAAGATCCTCCCTTTCCATACTAGCCTAAGGGTCAAACCATATAATAGATAACCACCCAAGTATGTCACTCAAGGTGGAAATTAAATAAAATATCAAAGATAAAATCATAACATTAATTTCCCAGCCCTGACAACTTGGTTTGTCCCTCGTGCATAGGGCTGTAGGCACTCAAACATGATCTCTACACCCAGTCCTGACTACATTCTAGTATTCATTTTATCATATCCCAAAATAGTAAGACCAAATTAAGAAAATAATACTCCTTTAATACTACTTATAGTTCCATGACTTGGTTTTCCACCCGAACAGTGATCTGAGCCAGTTGACTATTGGGCCTTAAGCACACCTCCCCATACACCAAAGATCACAGACTAGCAGTGAGGGTCTAAGATGTGATAGTGGGGATACTATACCCTTTTGTGGTGAAAATAATAATGGTACATATGAATATAGTAGTAGAATAAGACCATAAATCAGTGGAATAAACACCATAAACTCGGTGGAAGCATAAGTGAAATAGTAAAATAAATAATACCAAAACAAGCCCAAAGGCCAAATACCATTTATAGACAACCTTAAAAAGTCATAATAGGTCATACAAAAAAATAGAAAAACAAGGCTACCCATCACTGAACTTTAGTACATATATATATAAAGAATGCTAAAAACTCAAAAGAAAAATCTAGCTGATTCAAAGGAACCACCATGGTCCACATGCCATTAATCCCATGGTAAGTAGTACGAAAATGATCACTAAGGTCTAGCTCCTGAGCCTAAATCCTTACATAATCTCTAATATATAAAGTCTACATGCATCCCTAGAGGCCCTTATAGGGTGTGAGAATAAATATCAGTAGGTCACCACCAATGTGTTCCTGTTTAACATCCATAATTATGCAGGTGTATTCTAAAAGTAATAAAAAGGAAGAAATTGTACATTTAACTAATAACCCACTTCCCTTGTGCTTAGTAGCCACAAGGAATAGATCACCTACTTTTTCCATTTATGATATAAGTATGAACACATAACCCCAATTATATATATGTAATACATCACCTTTCTTCATATATATATATTTTTAGTGGTGAGAATCTATGACTTAACACCCAAGGCACCCATTAACAATTAAAAAACCAAGTAAACCATTGGGTTCCACCTATAAGAATTTTACTGGAATCTCATGCCCACAATTATGTAACCGATATCCAAACAACACACCCAATCAAGTCCCTATTCCCTTGGAACTCATCTTAGAATATCACCATCAGATCAAAACCTAACTTCTTGAGGTATAGAAATATCTGACCTCCAATAATAATCACCATCAGCTCAACAACCGACATCCTGAGGAATGATGATATCCTTTCTCCTAATATCCTAGCCTTATATCCTCAAGTATCATTACGAGCCTCATCCCACAACTTATGGTCTCAACACCATCAACTGATGTTCCATCACCATCCAAGTGGATTTATACAGTGAGCACCCCCAATGTAACCAATGGCCAATACCATCACCTAAGATGCATAATATACAGGGGAATCCATCCACATCGAGTAGTCAAAACCACCTCATTCGAGTCCTAATTGTGTGAACATGACTCCAAAGGTTCATCAACCAATAAATGGTTAGAAAAATCACCAAAAACCTAAGCCTCATCATCCAGAACCTCATCCCCTTATGACCATGTCACTAAATCATGAGGGTCAACACCATCTCAAGTCCCAAGAGCTATGCCCTCAACCCGACGACCTCATCACCTCAATCCGATGACCAATTCCCCTTAGTATAGGTGATATACATCACCTCAATACTTGGTCCAAGCCTATCACATTCCCATGGAACCGATAAATTAAATATAACAATCTGATTTAATTTAATAAACACACCAATCCTAAACTTCCTAGGTTGGTCCAAGCCCCTTACCCGACTTAACCAATTATAGTGGAGCTGGATCATGCCCATAGGAATCTCATATCATCAATTTAGAAATTTAAAAACAAGAATTAATTAATTAGGGGTCTCTCTTAGACTACCATCATGGGCGTATATAGAATTCACCCCCAACACACTCACAAAATATAAGAGAAATCTTGGAACTACCTACCTCATACTAGCAGGTTCTTGTTCATCTGATATTAGCCTCTAACTCAATCTAAATCGGATGAAAACAATGTTTTAGATGAACACCCTAACAATAGGGTAAAAAAATTGCATGGATTTAGTATTCCATATAGAAAGATAAATAGAAAAGTGAATCTAGCAGATTGATGGTCTTACTAAGATGAATCCAAATCCACCAACAGATTAATGATAATAGTATGGATGACAAATATCCCTCAATACCTAGGTGAGAGTAAAATGGAAGAGCCCAATATACTGTCCTTGTGAAGTAGAGGAAAAAAGGGAGGAAAATAAGAAATATGGAAGGAGGGAAAAAACATAATTCCAAACTTTTTAATTGGATGTATAATTTGGCCACATGGTTTATTTAATTGTGTGCCAACTGTGCGTTGCTCTTTGCATGAGAACCACACATGCATGGGATAGGCGCATGGTTTTCCAAACTGTGTGAAATACCTTTATTAAAAATTGTATAGGCCTCACATACCCATGAAACTCCACCTTCATATTTTTAAAATCATGTCTAGTTTCACTGGAGGGCCATATAGTTACTCTTGGGAGGCCACACAGTTTTTCCAAACCATGTGCCTATGTATGTGCTTTCTCGAAATGGGGTTTCTAGAGCCTATCCCATCCAAAACTCACCCAAAACCACAAGTATCTTTCCAGGACTTAAAAAATGTCTAAAAAAATTACTTTGATCAATAAAACTCTTGAAATTAGGGTCCAAATCCAAAAAATAAAGTTGTCCCACTCACCAACACAAAAACTCAAACAGGGTGAGGAATTTCGACCAACTCAAAAACTTAGGAAATTACATTAAACTTGTATGAATTTTATTTAATGAGATTATTTTGAATCATACTCATATTATCTTCAAATATTATCAATTTTGATCCATTTGAATAAGGAAATTAATTTAAATTAATTTAATACTTTAATAAATTCCAAGAGTGCCCTTCCCCTCTCTTATAAAAGCGAACCACCTCTCATCTTTTATTAACACTTAAAAAACCTTTTGGTTTATAAAATACATTATAAAATACCTAACGTATATAACTTTATACATCATATAGGACTTTTATTTATCATAATACCAACCTAGGATAGATTTTGGTGTAAATCTTAAGAGGTTGTCTAAATAAGAGGTATCATTATTAACCGAGCATTTTTATTTTATTTATTATTCCACCTCAATCAAATATTCCTTAACCATGATGATATAAAAAATATATATAATATAATGACATGTTATTATGTTAATGGAATAACCTATAACCATCTCCAACCTCCATTAAATGGGAAGATAATCCATCATTCCTGTGTATGATAGACCACTTCCCTACGAACCAATGTAATTTATTTTCCATCACCGCCTCTCATAGATGGTTATAATGATTAATTTTATGTATATATATGATATTTATGACATATTTATCATTATTTAAAGATAATATAACACATATTTTCATAATTTTCTATTCAATGAAGAATGATAATGTCGTTCGACGTACGTGTAGACTACCACCTCCACAAAGTGATGTAATTCATTTTTCATCACCGCATCACATGGATAATATATATAAGTTTAATTAAATATATAATATAGTTTTTATGATATAATGATTATTATTGAAATATAAAATAATACTTTCTTTCTTTCCATAAAAATTGTTGAAAAATGGAGGCGTTACTCATGCATACGTATGACCTACCATCTCCATGATTGTAACACATTTCATTATTCGTAACCATATTTCATGGTTGGTTTTAAAATAATAATTTATATATAAAAATTATAATTATTTATTGATTATTATTATGAATATAATGTAATAATGACCTATTTGACCATATTTAACCTACCAAATTTATTTTTGACATATGAGTTGAATACCATCAAAACTTCTGATGTAAACTTAAATGGTTAAGTAATTGTATATAACATGTCATTAAATAATATAAAAGGAATAATGAAATTAAATTTTTTAAGTAAGTAAATAATTAATATAATCTTGTTATTTATGAATACAAAGAACATACATGATGATTCATACTTGAGTTAAGAGAAAATTTAACTTAAAACCTCATTTTAAATGTTTTAAAGATTTATTTTCAAAATCCTTCTCTTCCATATTCATATTATTCAAATTATTTTATGATTGTATTAATATATACATAAATGAGTTATAAAGGGAATTTTATATTCCTTTTTTTTTACTTTCTTTCAAAGGTTTCCAAATAGAATATTTTTAAATTCTTTATATGAAATTTTTTGAGAAAAATAATGTTTTATTTTAATATATATAGTAATAATGACTTTTCCCACCACAAAATCCATTATTTTTTTGGATTTATTTACAATATCTCATATTTTCTTGAAAAAAAATCCTATTTCCCTTTTTCTGGTTATTTTGTTATTGAAAATGGGTTTATAAATAGAAAGGGTATTTTGATATCCAAAAATGTTTTACATATTAGTTAAAAATAGTTTTAAATGGTTTTATAATGAAAAAGTGAAAGAATAATTTTTTTATTTATGATATGGTACTTGAGAACTATATATGAGAAGCGGGTGAGCCTGATATAACTTATATGATGGGTTGAACCCCATTATAGATCATGATGAACAAGTGAGCCTGATACAACATATATGATGGGTAAGCCTGATATAGATTATATAGTGGGTGTGCCCAGATAACACTATAATGAATTAGGTAATGTTTCTTATCTTAATAGGAAAGAAATAAGGAGTTACATAGGAGGTTTCTCCTATGGATTTAACTAGGCTCTAGTTATTTTTAACATAAGTTATGAATATAATTACTCTAAATTTCTTAAAAGGTTTTTATTTACCTACTATGGGCTTTAAAGTTTTTTTTGAGAAAAAAGTGTATGTTTTTTTCATGTGGAAATGATTTATTCACTCAAATAACATTGAGATAAAGGAAAAAATTTCATGGGTTTTTATGTTTTCATTGGACTAATAGATTTATTTTTTTTATGTCGCTTACTAATATTTTTATGCTCATACCATGTTTTTAAAATGTTTTTTTCATTGGGTTTAAGGATAGGTAATAGAAAATAAGAATTAAAGTTTAAATTCATGAAGTTTTTTCATGAAAATAAATCATGTTTCACTTTAAATTTCTTATATGGGAAAAATGGATACTGAGTAGAAGTGTCCACTTTGTAATATATGGGATTTTTATGTAAGAGTTATGAACTAATTCTCTAAAACTATAAACCTAAAAGATATTTGGTAATGAAAGAAAATTAAGTCTTTTATAAATACACTATATTATTTAATGTTTAAGTCTAGGTCCTTATACTTCATAGCCTTGTAAGTCCTAAACTACATGGCATGTGGTTCATTTGGGTGGTCATTATCATCAAAGTTAATTATTAGTCTATTCTCTCCATACGTGAGTGAAATTTTTGGTAAACATGTAAACCCACATATACTATATTTAGGTACCATATTATCTAGATAATAATAATGTATGCACTTAATTTTAAGAAATATAAGTTTAATTTCATTAAATAATTTAATTACTATAGATATATTTATATAAAAACAATATATACCATGGTTCCCCTACCTCTGTGTTTATCATTTAGAAATATATATGTTACTTAAAAAAATGTATGTGTACCTGTATTTGATTAAAATTAAATAATTATAATAAATAAAAAATTTATTGTTCATAATAGAAAAAAACCTTGAAATTTATACTTTTCAAACAAAAAAAATTGTAACTAAAACTAGTGAATAAAAAATAAAAAATGATATAAATGATTATCATCTAAAGATGTGTAATTTGGTGTATCTATATTTGATTGTAAATAAATAAATTTTACAAGTAAAAATTTAATTATTCATAATAGGAATACAATTATAAATATTTTATTAAATAAAATTTTATTCCTAAAAATGAGGAATACAAAGAAAATAATCACAATAAAATGATGAAGGAAAAAAATTTTCAACCTAAAAATGGATATTTGAATCTAATGAATATAAAAAATATTTAAAAAATGGTAGGAATATTTAACACACACACACATATATATAAATATCACATTTTTAAAATAATGTTTTTAACTGTGTCGGTTTCACAAAAAAAACTCATATTTTTTTAATAAAATAGGAGAGTAATGAAGTGTTCTCACATATCCCTTCTATGTGAACATTTAATGTTGCATAGAAAATGTCCACATAAAAATAATTTTTATTCTAGGGTAATTGTGTAATAGATGAATAAATTTAAGATAAGTCTTTGATATCATAAATATTCTATCACTAAAATGATTTTTTCCCTTTCAAAAATAATGGACCACTAATCATTTTATGGATCAACAAGATAAAATATTTGTTTTTCATGCATCACAATGATAAATGACTCCTCCTTTCAACTAAATATTTTAAAATCAACAAGTGTAAATCCATACTCATCATGTTTCACACCAATGTTTATGTCATACCAGTTACACTTAAATACAAGTACATGAAACTTAGTATAATCAATCTCCCATATATCCTTAGTAACTCCGAAATATGATGTTGATGCTAAAATTTGGGTTTTATCTTCAGAACTCAAAATATGCAGTGATTTAGTGATGAAAATTACTCCACTATTTTTAAATAGTACTCTAGTTGACCTAGTTTTTTGTGTAAAATGTGCAACCAATAATATCAAATCCAAACCATATAATCACATTAAAGCTTTCATTAGTGGGATTTTTGGTTCCTGTTCTTAATAATGAATCATGGTTGGATTTTTCATCTATTTTACATCATGATGTCCCACATTTAGGACATCCAGATAAAATTTCATATTCCTTATTAAACACCACATAGTCATTAGGGAACGAATGTATCTTTTTATACCCCAATCCCATTGGATATAATATTTTTTTACCTCATAATTTGAATCTAAAAGCCTGTTGGTTTCTGGAAGTATCCTTTTTAAAAGTTAAAGTAATTTAGTGAAACTTCTATTACTATAAACATGTATTTATTTCAAGTTTACTAATATCAAAACTACTGATATGATTATAAAATTAGTGCAAATTAAGAATATTGGTCTCTCAGTATGTCTTTATAGTTGTTCAAAACTTGTTTTTTATGGTTCCAACACATACACCATGAATTAATTATTTAAGATGATCCTTTGTCTCATACTGAAAATATTCAACATCATTAACCTTAATGGACTGAAGGCCTTCATTTTTTATTATTTTTTATAATCCACCTTTCAGGGGGTGAGGTGGAACCCTTATAAGGCCCAAAGTCTTAAGAGACAATTACATGACCTGTAGATCTTATAGTAAATCACCCTGACAAGACAACTTGGAATTGCTCCTCCCCAACAAATGTCATGATATAAGCACTCCAGTTTTTCAAGGATAGTCCGCTAGCTATACTATGCAGAGCTTCATAGGCCTGGTACTGATGGAAATTTCATACCCTCTCAACCTTACAATTCTAGTTAGCTCTGCTTTGGTGAAATGCACCCGCTCTGAATCCTCATATAGATCCAATGTGTATAATTATGAAAAAAACATAACAAACCAGAGGGTCATTGATTTATCTATACCATAGCTTACTCATATTCAAACACTTCATGCATGGATATAAAATCATATCTTTGTTTTCAATATTTTTTTAGAAAGTTACAAGAAATTTTCAACCCCTTTCTCATATTCATCACTAGTTCTTCATGCATTTATCCAATTTAGATAGATTAACTAGCTAAAGTTATAATATAATATATGAATATATTAATACATATAAACATTTAAAAATATATATAAAAATAAAATTTAAACATACAAGAATATAAAACTATAAACATGCATAAATTTTTAACAAATATTTTATATATGAAAAATAATTTAAAAAATAAACAAAATTTACAAATAATTTTTTTAATAAAAATTAATTATAACAACAAAACAATTTATAAATGAAAAAAATTTAATAAAAAAATTATTTCAACCATAAAAAAATTATTATGATAAAAAATTTATAAATACAAACAATTATAAATACATATAGTTATAACCAAAAAAATTACAATCACAAAAAAGTTATAATCACAAAATATTTATGGAATTAAAAATATTTTAACAAAAAAATTATAATGAAAATAAAAATAACTTACAAAATATGGTGGATGATAATGGAAAATACTCACTAAATTCTAAATAATGCACTCAAGGGTGGTGGAATCAGGGATAATGATGCAAGATTAATGAGAAACATTTTAAAAAATAAAGTAGAAAATAAATTAAATTAAAACCATAGAGTACACTCATGAGTTGAGCATATTAGGGTTTCTGTGGACTAAATAATGTTGAGGGTTATAGAAGAAGGAAAAAATATGAAATATTTAGGAGAAAAAAAATGAAAAAATAAGTTTAAAATCAAATAAAATTATAAGATCAAGTGCGGTACGAGTTCCACCGTGAGTTGAGATGATGATAGTTTTAGAAATATTACATCAAAAAATGAGTGTGAATTATATTTTTTAAAATATTTTAATGCCATTTATGAAAAAAAACTCTAAAACTATTATGCTAAATCATATTTTCCTATTAGAGGGTATTTAATATGAAATAGGTACCACTAACATACCAAAGACATAGTATGTTAACACTTCATTCAGTATGCTTAGAGGGCCATCCAACACAAAAAATACATTTTGTGTCTTATGATAATATTCTGTATCTCTATATGAAATCCTATCAATTCTAAACTTAACATATCCATGTGAACATATGATAAAATCTCACACTAAAGTCCTTTAGTGAGTAACATCTATGAAGAAAGATTGTTTGATTAAGTGTGATATCAAATTCACAATCCTCACATTCAAAACTTTGAACATAATATTTAAACTTATTTACTTCAAAACATCTAATGTTATGATGCTAATAACTTAAATTGTTTTCTTAGAACATTTTAAAATTTCATCATGATCATCAAAATTTCTAATAATTTTTATTTTAAATAATTCTTTGAGATCACTTTAGTAAAAAAATGTAACTCTTTAAATTTATATCTTTACCAAAACATCCTAAAATATTTTTGTATATAAAGTGATTTTCACTTTAAATTTAACCCATTTAATGTTTTATTTTCTATAATTTGAACTTATTCAAGTCTAAAAATACTCCCATTAGCCTCTTAGACACTATATTTTCTTTAAAATATCATGATTATATACAAAAATTATTATATGTTTTGGAAATAAAATTTATTTCCTTTAGTGGGAATATTTAACAAATAAACTATTAACATTCATATTTTATATGAACATGTTTAGATAAATATTCTTAAACTAATATTTTATTCTTTAAAATATTCCACTATTGAGTGGTAGGATCATATCACTCATATTTTAACAAATAACACAAATAAACTATTTTATTCTAGATAAATCATTTCTATCCTCCTATATTTTTAAAACATATTATAGAATTGGATTAATCATAATCATGTTTATTAAAAATAATCATCTTCTATTATTTATACCAACCATTGTTAATAAATATTTTCTCTTATTAAATAAGATAAAAATAAGATAAAAATACATATTATTTATTCCAGTCCACTTAGATATTTAAAGTAATCCACTATATCCAAGACCATGATGTAGAAACCCATTACTATGTCACTTGAATGCATACTTTAATCTCCATACATCAATAATTGTTCAATTTTTTAACTTATGTACATATTTAAAACACTCATTTAATGTACATTAAGTATCATATACCCTTAAGAATATAATAATTGAATTATATAACATCAATACCTGATGTATATTCCCCATGTTTCTTCTTACAACCTTTTAGGTATTCTGGGAAATTTCTCCTCCAGTGAACAATTTCACCAAAATAGAAGCATTATCCCTCCTTTATAGCTCCTCCCTTATATTTCAATGACCTAGGATGACTATTAGACCCTATAATCTTCTTATTATGATTTAAACCTTGACTATTTTACATTTTCAATACAACACTAGATCCTAGACCTCCCATGTATTGCTCAACTATTCTAAACATATTGAGGATACTGAATAAACTTTTATTGAACTTATTCATGTTATATTTTACAATAAAGTGTTAAAAACTTTCTAATAGTGATTGTATAATTATGTATGTAGCTAGATCAAGCATTAAAGTATCCCCCAATCTGTCTAGGTAATTTATATTCCCAATAATACCATCTATATGAGTATATATTGAAGTTCCTTTAGTCATATTACATATAAGTAATTCCTTTGAAATTGTATACCTCTCATGCCTCACTTATTCTTGATCGAGTCTTTTTAGGTTGTCAATCATCTTGAATCTATATTCTCATGTTGATTTCAAAACTTAAAATCTATGGATAAAAACATTATAATGGAGACATAAATTGAATCTTTCAAATTCTTATCATAATCATATAGATCCATTTATTTAATGGATTTACCAGTCAACTATTTTAGAAGGGGTAGGTCTAATGTATACAATTTTACCTCTTTAATAAGAATAATTATTAAGTTTATATAATAGTATAAGAAATTGATTCCATTAAAATTTTGTTTCTTTATTATTTATCTCAAGGGAATTTTTGATGACATTGGTTCCATTTTGTTTATAATAGAATCTTTTATCATATGGGTATCATGGTTTAAATTCATTTAATAAATACTTTTATTAAACCTAATCCCACTAATTTGATAAACCATTTTTAATTTTATATAATATCCATTAGTGGGATAAGATCCATATTTCATCATGAATTATACCACTTAATCTCATTATATAATCCATGAGTATATCTAGTATAAAATAATATAGTCATATCTCATATTAATCTTAGATAATCAAGTGTAAAACTCTTTTCCCAATACATCATATAAATTATTTCAACTCTATTCCTATGGTGTTCTAATCATTAGGGTTTCCCATTTATATATAACCCAACCAAATACTAAAAATAGGAACATAACCATTAGGGTCACCTATATCCCACTTTCCTTACACAAGATAATTCATGGGCACCTAGCTTTGACATGACCCACCTGTTTGGATGATCAAGTTCTTTTCAAGTATTTACAATAAAAGGAATCAAATACTAAGTATTTTAAAGAGATTTAAAAATATAACCATCTTATCTCATGTATTATATTTATATATATACATTATTCCAATTATTTAGTTTTAAATCCTTATTACTTCCACCAAATCAATATATTCAAACCATATTTCTATGTAACTCTTTACACAACTCATAGCTTATGTTATGAACCCAAATTAAAATCCAACTATATTTACACATATCAAAAAATTTACCATTCACAAGGTACATGAAAAAATTTCATTTATAGTCTTAGAATCATATGAAATAAAAAATCTCTAGAATATTAATAATGGTGTGATAGGTAGCCAACCCCCAATTTTCATAGACAAGGCATAAACTCCCAGGTCTGCGAGTTGTTTGACCAAAAGTACCACTACCCTGTTAGAGTTGGTGCCTTATAACCAACCAAATTTTAAACTTTAAATTAATATATCATGTATTTTTTATATATTTATTATCTTTTTTTAATTTTTCATACCTCTATGTGATAATTTCCTTAGATTACTTTCCATACTAACAAGCAATAATTGTTTCTCGCTATAATGAGAACCTACAGATGCCATGATGATATTTTTAAAGATATATCCAATGATCTAGATAGATCACAATGATTTTAACAACCCATTTAATGGTATAATAAACCAATTTCATGTTTATTAATATGAACTAGACAGTTATATTCATTTTAAAAGTATTAAGCATTTTTTAAATCAAAAAGAAAAATGTTTTAACTAAACTCTTTCCTTATAAGGTTTTATTTAAAAGTTTAATTTATAAATTATAGAGTTTTAATTTTTAAAAAATAATTTAATTTTTTAAATAATCATATCAAAATAAACTTAGTGTTAAATTTTGTGATTTTCAGAAAATATTGATTTTTTGGTGAATAGTGAAAAATATAGATTTTTGAAAAAATCTCATTTATTTTCAATAAATTAAGTAATTTAATAGTAAAATTATGTTTTTAATATTATTTAAGATAAAATAATAATTATTTAGTTATATTTAATCCAATTAATTACTTTTAAATCAACTTTATATTATATTTTAGTATAAGTTTATTTTTGGGTTTAAAAACATGATTTTTTTGAAAACTTTTTAAAGCACATAATGTTTCTAATTTTTAATTAATTAAAAAAACCTATAATTGGAAATTATTTAAATGAAATATATATTATAAATTGATAAATATTAATTTAAATTCATATAATTATTATTACTAATCATAGAGTTAATATAAAATCATCATTTGTTTGAAAAATACACTTATTGAAAAACCATTTTTTGATAATGTTTATAGGTTTAATTTTAAATTAAAATTTTCCAATTATATAAATAAAATATATTAAATATTTTTAATCATAAAAATTTATATTATCTAATAAGTTCAAATTAATTTTTGGCCATAATGAATAGTGAAAACAGTAAAAATATTTTACTACGATTAAGGTAAAAACAGATTCATTGGGGTTTAAAAAAAGATAATGGTTAAAATGAACTAAAAATATGTATAAAATATATTTTATTGAAATATTTAAACCTTATAATGTCTATGTCTCTATAATGGTCCATTTTATATCCTTTCGGAATGCAAAAAACATTGATACACCTATTTCTTTTAAAAAATTCAAGTGTGCCACTCATATCACTTATAAAAGGCTACCCCCTCTCCTCTCCTCTTCACACCTTAAAATAAATTTTAATATACCAAAAAATAACCAAATATCTTCCTTAATTCCATACCCATGACTTATATCCCCAATTTGGGTCATAAATCCATCCTAATAAGGATTTTTAGTGCTAGCCTAAGGAGTTTGTCCGAAGAAGATATATCATGATTAACTGAGATTTTTTATTTTATTTATTCTTCCACCTCCTTAAAATATTCATAAATTATTATGATATAATAAAAAAAGTATCTAAAATATACTTATATGTTATTATGTTAATTTCATAACCTAAATTCATCTACTCTTCCTTCAAATGGGAAAATAAATCATCATTCGTGTGTACGATGGACTACCGCCTCACGAACCGATGTCATTCATTTTTCATCATCACCTATCACAAATTGTTATAATTAGGGATTTAAAGTATATATATATAATATTTGTAATATAATTATAATTTTTTAATTATGATATCTTATATACCTTCTTACTTTCTATTTCACAAGGGATATGATAACGTCACTCGTATGCACGGAAGACTACTGACTCATGAAGCGATGCGATGTGTTTTTCACTAAATCTTTCCATGGAAGTTAATAAAAATAATTTAAATGAATATATATGATAAATGTGTCATAATTATTATATTAATGAAATATTAATAATTCTAAGAAGATAATATATGAATTTTATTCTTACCTTTTCACTTATTGAGAAATGATAATGTCGTTCGTGCTTACGTGTGGACTGCCATCTCCATGAAGAGATGTGATTATTTTCTCATTACCAAAATCACATGAATGATATATAAATATATTTATATTTAATTAAATAATATTTTATTTATGATATTATTATCATTCTATAAAAATAAAATAAAAGTCACCTTCTTTCTATAACCATCGTTGAAAAATAGAAACATTACTTACGCGTACGTACTGCCTACCGTCTTCATGATTGTAACATAGTAATTTATTCTTAAAAATATTTCATTATTGGTTTTAAAATTATAATTTATGTATATATATGATGAATATTTCATGATTATTATTATTTTAGATGATGGAATAATGACCTCTTTGATCATAGTCAACCTATCGAAGTCATTTTTGACACATAAGCTGAATATCATCAAAACATCAGATGTAAACTTAAAATATTAAGTAATAATATATAACATGATAATAAGTGAAATAAAATGAATAATAAACCTGAAAAAAATTATAATTAATTAAATAATTAATAGAAGTTTAATATTATAGAAGATAAAGAATATACATGATGATTCGTACTCAGGGTAAGAGAATTCGACTCAATTTCCTTTCATTGAGGCATATTTTGATGTTATGCACCTATATTATTTTATTAGGTGTATATAAATACTATTTGAAATGTGATATCATAAAATTTTCTATTATCATGATATTTAAATTATTTTTTAATGTTATTCTTTCATGGGGATTATGATAGAAATGTTTCCAAAGTGGTAGGGGACTTTATTTTTTAAAAATCCTCTTTTAAAGTTCCCTTAAAAATATTTTCCATCCATGTACATGTTTTTTTGAAAATTATTTTATGAATATAATTATATGGACATGAAATTTTTTGAAAGTTTATTTTTTTATTTCTTTAAAATGTTTTTAAAAGTAATATTTTTACATATTTTATACAGAACATTTTGACAAAAGAATAAAAGGGGTGTTTTATTTTAACATATACAGTGAAAATAACTTTTCCCACCACCATAACCATTATTTCAGGTTTTTATTCCTTTAAAATATTTAATTTTTTTAGTTAAAAACCTTATTTACCTATTTTATAGATATTTTGGTATTGGAAATGGATTTTTAAATGGAGTAGATGTTTTAATTTTTAGAAATGATGCCTTATAGTTGAAAAGAATATTTTATGAGTGTAATGTTAAAAATTGACTGATTTTATGTGTTATGTTTATGTTATGGTTCTTGGAAATTAATTATTATGATGGGTGGTTTTGTGATAAAACAAGTATGTGTGGTTACATTATGAACCAAATGAAGGTGGTTATGTTATAAACCAAAGATGGGTAGGTCCATGATAGACCTCCAATGCATTGGGAATGGAAGCCGACCATATATTTATTCCATTTGTTTGAGTTATATATAAAATGATATCCCAAGATACCATTATGTTTTATCTATTATTTATATGAGTTTTTATAGAAATATTTTTATTTCCAAAAAGGCAAGTAATGAGTTTATTTTTCAAAAGAATTTATTTACTTCTTCTTAAAGGTGAAAAGTATAACTTTACAAAAAATCTTTCATGAGTATTTCATGTTATCAAAGAAATATTTATGAGTTTTATTTTTTTTCTTTAACTTTTATAATGAATTTTTTTATAAAAATATTTAGGAAAATAAGATGATTTATTGGGTAATAAAATATTTATTTTGATCCCAAATCTTACTTTGAAAAGGAAAATTTTTATAAGTGATCATAGACTAATAGGTTTATTTATTTTCTTTTATGTATCTTAATAATATTACTATGATCATCCTAAATTTTAAAATCTTTTTCATAGGTTTTAATGACGGGTAAGAACATGGAATAATTCAAGTTAAAAGTCATGAATATTTTTCATGAAAAGAAATAAATGTTTTATTTTATAAGTTTTATATTGTGGAAAAAATGGGTACTGATTAGAAGTTTCCAATTTATATTATTTGGATTTTTTATGTATGTGTTATAACCTAATTCTCTAAAACTCAAAACCTAAAAAGATCCTCAAATATAAGAGAATTAATTCTTGAATTAAAAATAAATATTATGTAATGTTTAAGGTTGAGTCCTTATAGTTGGTATTAGAGAAAGGTTGAGATAATTTTAGAGTTTAGGATAATATTAATAGAATAAATTAGAAATATTTTACCTTATTCTTAATTTGAAATGATGTATTATTTAAATATTACCATTTCTTTTTCTAAACTATGTATGTTCATAATGGTTTTCCAAAAAGGAAACAAAGAAGCTATAGTGGTAAGGCATTGAGAGGAAAATGTCCTTCCAAATAAAAATCTTGATATGGTTAAAATTGTAATATAATAGTTGTTTGGTGATGGATTAGTTGAAATAAGCTATAAATGGTGATGGAATCCATGTGAGAGAGTAGCTAGATCTACCACAGAAGAACATGTTGATAGTAAAGTATTTTATGAGACAACATTCTCCATCATTCTGTAGATATTCTAACCCAATGGTAACTGAATGATGGATCAATGTCCTAGAGAATATATTTGAAGTCATGGGGTGTTTGTAATGTTAAAAGGTAACACTTTCAATTTATAATTTTCAAGGTGAAGCTAATTGATGGTTGTATTTGGTTAAGAATATCAAAGAGAGAGGTGAGATTTATTCCATGGAATGGGACACATTTAAGAATCTATTCCTTGAGAAATATTTCTCTAAGGTTGTTCGACTCAGGATAGAGAAAAAATTCTTGTAATTGAGGAAAAAGGATGATGATTCTATAACTGTTTATGGAGTAAATTTTTCAATATTATCCAGGTATGTACTAGATTTTATCTGGGTTCTTTATACTAAGATTAATCAGTTTTACTCAGGATTGAAGCCAATATATCAAATGTAATTATCTTCCTATGAATTAAAAATATATGAGAAACTTGTTTGATGTAACAAGAAGGTAGAAATAGAGTTTTCTGATGATTTGGTATTCTATGTTAACAACCAGAAAAAGAGCTAGGTTGAAGAAAAATGGGATGAATGTATCAATAAGTTTAGAGGTAAGAAAATAAAATTCCCATATTTTGATAAATGTGGTAAAAATTACCTTATGGAATGTATTATGATGTTTGGGAAGTGCTTTTGATGTGGTAATTTTGGTTATATGGCTCATGAATACAAGGAAAATGATCATAAAAGCAATGAAAATCCAATGATAAGATGTTTTAATTGCAATGAGTTGGTGAATTATTCCAATGTTTTATGAAATTTGGTTACTCCAAGTGGAAATAAAAAAGATGAAAAGTAAAAGGGTGTTGGAAAATCTTTTGATACTATGGTTGATGTTGGGCCATCAAGTGAAGTGGTGACAAGTATTTTACCGGTTTATTCAAATTATGCCAATACCATGTTTGACTATGGATTTTCACATTCTTTCATTTTTGATACATTTTCAAGTAAAATGGAAATATCACCATATGAAAAGAGGATATACATTTTATTAAAAATTTTATATGGAAATATTTAAGAAACTATGATTTATAAGAATATTCCTATTGTTATTAGTGGAATGGTCTTTCTTGTAAATATTTTTAAACTTTCGATAGTAAATTTTGATATCATTTTTGGAATGGATTGGATTTTAGTTTATAATGGTAAGATATATTTCAGATCTAAGAAAGTTTTATTCAATGATTCAATACCTTTTATAATATACCAAGATGATGAGAAATTTATTAATGATGGAAGTAAAAGTTACCTAGCTCATATTGTTTAAAAGAAAAAAACTGTTAAAATTAGCGATGTTCCAATAGTGAATGAGTACATGTATGTATTTTCTGATGATTTTGCTGATGTTATTATTGATGAGGAGTTTGGATTTACTATTGAATTATTTATTAATGATAAAACTATTCCAAAACACCCTTATCTAATGGCTCAAGTGGAACTTTTATAATTTAAAAATAAATTACAGGAGTTATTAGATAAAGGTTTCATTCACCCTAGCACTTTACCATGGGGTGGTTCTATTTTTTTGATTAAAAAGAAATATGGTTCCATGAGTCATTGAATTGATTATAGATATTTAAATAAAATCAATGTTAAGAACAAGTATACTTTTCCACATATTGATGATTTGTTTGATCAACTCTAGGGAGCTTAGTATTTTTAAAGGTTAAAATGAGGTCCAGGTACTATAAGCTGAAGGTGAAGGAGGATGCCATCCCAAAGAAAAAGTTTCAAACTATATATGAGCATTAAGATTTTTTAGTTATTACCTTCAGATTATCTTATTCATCCACAATATTTATAGAACTTATAAATAGTTTTTTCTATGAGTTCTTAGATATGTTTTTTGTTGTGTTTATTAATGAAATTTTGGTATATTCTAAAATTTAATAGGAACATGAAAACCACCTAATGGTTTTTTTGAAAACCTTAAAATAAAATAGAGCATATGGAAAATTTAGTAAGTGTGAATTTTGGTTACAAAAAATATCTTTCCCCAAACACATTTTTTCTAAATATGGTATAACTATTGACCTTACAAAAACTAAAGTTTTTGAAGAATGTACAAGACCTAAAAATTCACATAGATTCATAGTTTTCTTGGTTTAGTGGGTTACTACCAGTGGTTTTTTAAAAAAATTTCTTGGTTTTATATCCTATTGACTAGGTTAACTTGAAAAGGATTTAAATTCATCTAAAAAAAGAATGTGATGATCATTTTGAGGAACTAAAAATAATATTGGTGAATGCTCTAGTTTTGTCCCTTCATTCCAAAAATGGGTGAAATTTTCATCTACAATGATGATTCATTAAAGGGACTTGGTTGTGTCCTAATATATAATGATTAGGTAATTTATTATGTTTCTTTTCAGTTGAAACCTCACGAGTTAAATTACTCTACACATGATCTGGAATTAACTTCTAAGGTTTTTTATTTGAAAAATTAGATTCATCATTTTTATAGAGTTAAGTGTATAAATACTGATCATAAAAGTTTGAAGTATATATTCACTAAAAAATAATTGAACCCAAGATAGAGAATATTAATGGAATTGATTAATTATTATGATTTTACAATTCATTACTATCCTAGAAAATATAATAAAGTGGCTGATGCTTTGAGTTGGAAAAATAATGCTATATTAACCATGTTATATTTGTAACATGACAAATTTTTTAATGATTTGATAAATTTTTTCCTTGAAGTTGTAGATGCAGTGACATCCTCTATTTTTAGGTTTCAGTGAATTCAAATTTGTTAGAAATAATTTAGAAAGATCAAAAGGAGAATCACGCTTCAATGGAAAAGGTACGATTAGTTAATAAGTCTAAGTTTCCTGAGGTTAAGTTTGATGAATAAGGTATTATCAGATTTGGAAAAATATCATGCATGTCTTGTGATTTTCAGTTGAAGAGAGAGTTGTTGAGTGAAGTTCATAGATACCCATTTTCTGTTCATCCTGGAATCACTAAGATGTACTAAGAGATTTAAGAGTATTATTTATGGGATGGTATAAAAATAGATATTTCTAAATTTACCATGAACTATTTGACTTGTCAGTAGGTTAAAGTATAACAAAAATTATTAAAGGGAATGCTTCAACATTTTTCAATCCCAGAGAGGAAATTGGAAAATATATCAATGGATTTCATGGTGGGATTTCCGAAGACATATCAAAGTAATAATGTGATTTGGGTTATTCTTAATCTATTAACTAAATATATGCATTTACTTCCCATTTGAGATATTATGTATTTGTATCATATTTATTGAAAATATCTAAAAGAGATAACTAGGTTACATAGAGTTAATCTCTTTATTGTCTCTAACCATGATCCTAGATTTACTTCTAATTTCTAGAAAAGAATTCATAAGTTATTGGGTAATGAATTAAATTTAATTATAGATTTTCATCCTTAGTATAATGGAAAGTTTGATATAATGATTCATTACTTGTAATATATGATTTATTCTTGTTCAATGGATTACCTAGGAAGTTGGGACCATCATATTTCTTTGGTTGAGTTTTCTTATAACAATAGTTTTCATTCCAGTATAAAAATGGAACCTTTTGAGGCATTAAGTAGAAAGAGGTTTTAGAAAACAACTTTTTGGGATGAAGTAAGAGAAGGAAGTTTATGAGACCAGATTAAGTAGAGGAAATGGTTGAGAATGTGTAGTTGATTTAGCAACATATGAGGATAGTTTAGAGTAGGCAAAAAAATTATGCAGATAACTGGAGGAATTATATTTCATTCAAGGTAGATTGCCATGTTTTTTTAAAGTATATAAATGGAAAAGTGTTTTGCATTGTGTTTTTATTAAGTCCATGGTTAACTAGATCATATTAAATCCTATATAAAGTTGTATCAATTGCCCACCGAGTTGATTTTCCTCTGAGTTTATCCCAAGTACACAACACATTTAACGTTTCAATGTTAAGGAAATATGTGCCATATTCATCTCATGTTTTAATCCCTAAATTAGTTAAATTGGAAGAGAATATTTATTATTAGAAATATACTATTAATATTCTTGCCCATAGAGAGAATATTTTGTGCAATAAGTTGATTCTCAAGGTTAAGGTTTTATAGAAAAACTATATGGTTGAAGAAGCAACATGGGAATATGAAAATGCTATGAGGGAAAGATATCCCCACTTGTTTAGTAAGTAAATAAAATTACAAGGATATAATTTACAAAAATGGGAATAATTTTAAAAACCCATTTAATTATATAATAAACTAATTTCATGTTTATTAATATGAATTATATAATTATATTCATTATAAAAATATTAATTGGTTTTTTACTCAAAATGGATTTTGTTAAAGAAACTCTTTTCTTATAAGGTAGTATTTAAAATTTTAATTTATAAATTATATAATTTTAATTTTAAAAAATGAATTTAATTTTTGAAACAATTATATAAAAATTAAATTTGGGTGAAATTTTGGGATTTTTCATAAACTATTTATTTTTTGGTGAATAGTGAAAAATATCAATTTTTATAAAAATGTCATTTCTTTTCAATAAATTAATTAATTTAAAATTATCCTCATCTTTTGAATATTATTTAAGTTAAAATAAATTTTATTTATTTATATCTAATCCACTTAATTACTTTTTAATTTACTTTATATTATATTTTAGCATAAGTTTATTTTTGGGCTTAAAACGATATTTTTTTGAAAACAATTTTAAATTGAAGAATGTTTCTACTTTTTAATTAGATAAAACAACCCCTAATGAGGAATAATTTCAATGATATTTATATATTATATGTCAATAAATATTAATTTAAATTTTTATAATGATTATTACTATTCATATATTTAATATAAAATCATCATTTACTTACAAAATACACTTCTTGAAAAACCACTTTTTTCATGGTTTAATTTTTAGTTAAATTCTACAAATTATGTGACTTTAACTTGGTGAAATGAATTAAATACTTGGAATTATAATAATTTATATTATCTAATAATATAAACTTAATTTTTGTTCATAATGAATAATGAAAATAGTAAAAATATTTTACTGCAGTTAAGGTAAAAATAGATTTATGAGGTGGGGGTTAAACTAAAAAGATAAGGGTTAAAGTAACCTAAAAACATGTATAAATTATATTTTATGGAAATATATAGACCTAATAATTTATAAGTATCTATAATATTTCATTTTGGATCCTTGTGGCTTGTGAAAAATGTGAGTACACCGTTTTCTTTTCAAAAATCTCAAGTGTGCCACTCACCTCACTTATAAAAGGCCACCCCTCTTCTCTCCTCTTCACAGTTCAAAAGAAATTTGTCTCATGAAATACCTACCAAAATATATTCATTAATTCCCTAAACATTTCCTAGATCCCCTGATTTTATCATAAATCCATCCTAATAATCATTTTGGTGCTAACCTAAGGCGTTTGTCCAAATAAGAGGTATCATGCTTAACTGAGTGTTTTTATTTTATTTATTCTTCTAACTACTTAAAATATTATTAAATTATGATGATGTAATAAAAAAAATCTCTAAAATATACTTATATTTTATTATGTTAATATCATTACCTAAATCCATCTCTTCTTCCATAAAATCGGAAACAAAATCATCATTTGTGTGTACGACAAACTACCCCCTCATGAACCAATGTCATTCATTTTTCATCACTGAATATCATAACATGTTATAATGATGGATTTAAAGTATATATATATATATATATATATCATATTTTTAACATTATTATTCTAGTTTAATTATTATATCACATATAAATTCTTACTTTCTATTCAGCGGGGATACGATAACGTCGCTCGTGTGTACGACGGACCACCACCTCACGAAGCGATGTGATGCATTTTTCACTAACACTTTCCATGTAAGGTAATAAGGATAATTTCAATGAAAATATGTGATATATTTAAAATCATTATTATATTCATAAAATATTTATCATTCTTAAAAAATAATATATTATTTTATTTCTTACCTTTACACATTGAGAAATGATAACGTCGTTCGTGTGTATGTGTAGACTACCACCTCTTTGAAGTGATTTGATTAATTTATCATCACCAAATAACATGAATTATAAATATAAGTACATTTAATTGAATAATACTGTTCTTAATATATGGTTATCATTCTGTAAATATAAAATAAAACTTACCTTCTTTCAATAATGATCATTGAAAAATGGAAATGTTACTCATGCATATGTACGAACTACCATATCTATGATTGTAACGTAGTTCATTTTTCATAAACATATTTCATAATTGGTTTTAAAATTATAATTTATGTATAAATATAAAAACCGTTTCATTATTATTATTCTTTAGATGATGGAATAATGACCTATTTGACTAAGTCAACCCACTGAAGTCATTTTTGACACATAATTCGAATATCATCAAAATATTTGATGTAAAATAAATTGATTAATTAATCATATATAAAATGGTAATAAGTGAAATAAAAGGGAAAATATAATTAAAAAAGTTTTTTAAGTAAGTAAATAATTAACATAAGTTTATTATTCAGGAAGATAAATAATGCACGTGACGAGTCAGACTCAAGGCGAGGGACTTCATTTCAATTTTCTTTTGTTGAGGCATATTTTGATTTTATAAACCTATATTTTTTTATGAGGTGTATATAAATACCCATTGAAATGTTATATCATGAATTTATCTATTATAATGATATTTAAATTATTTTTTAATTTTATTCTTTCATGGGGCTTATGATTTAAATTTTTCAAAAGTGGTAAGGGACTTTCTTTTTTAAAAACAATCTTTTAAAGTTCCCTTAAAACTATTTTTATTCCATGTAAAAGTTTTTTTAAAATTATTTTATGAATGAAATTTTATGGAAATTCAAGTTTTATAAAGGATATTTTTTATTTCTTTCAAAAGTTTTCAAAATGAATCTTTTTGCATGTTTTATACAGAACACTTTGACAAAAAGAAAAAAGGAATGTTCTATTTTAATTTATATAGTGATAAAGACTTTTCCCATTGCCATAAACATTATTTAAAGTTTGAATTTATTTATATTATTTCATGTTTTATTCCAAAAAAACCCTATTTCTCTTTTTTCTGGGTACTTTGGTTATAAAAATGAGTTTTTAAATGGAGTGGATATTTTAATATCTAGAAATGAATCCTTATGGGTGAAAATAATATTTTCTGAGTGTAATGATGAAAATTAAATGATTTTATGTGTTATTATTATGTTATGGTTATTATAAATCAATTATGATGATGTGTGTTTCCATGAGAAACCAATAATGAGTGGTTACATTATAAACCAAGGATAGATGGGTTAAATTATAAACCAAGGATGGGTGGGTCCATGATAGACCTCCAATTCATTGGGTATGGAAGTTGATCATATGGTTATTCTATTTGTAAGATTGACATGGAAAATTATTTCCCAAGATATAATTATTCTTTATCTATGATTTCTATGAGTTTTTATATAAATATTGTTATTTCCAAAAAGTTAATCAATGAGTTTATTTTTATGAAAGAATGTATTTACTACTTATTAAGGGTGAAAAGTATAACTTTGTGAAGAAATTTTCATGAGTTTTTCTTGTTTTCAAAGAAAAATTTATAATTTTTATTTTTTCCTTTAAGTTTTTTTATGAAACATTTTATAAAATTATTTGGGAAAATAAGGTGATTTATTTGGTAAAAATGTTTATTTTGATCCAAAATCTTACTTTGAAAAGGAAATTTTTTAAAAGAAATCATAGACTAATGAGTTTATTTTTTTTTATTTTATATCCATTACTAAGATTATTGGGATCATACCATGTTTTAAAATTTTTTTAATTGGGTTTAAGGATGGGTAATAAAAATAAAGAATTCAATTTGAAAGTCGTAAAGATTTTTCATGAAAATAAAAAATGTTTTATTTTATAAGTTTTATATTGTGAAAAAATGGATTTTGATCGAAAGTGTCCACTTTGTATTGTATAGTTTTTTTATGTTTGAGTTATGAACTAATTCTATAAAAATCGAAACCTAAAATTACCCTAAAATATAAAAGAATAAATTATTGACTTAAAACTTAAGATTATGTAATATTTAAGGTCGAGTCCTTATATTTATGATACATAGTTGATGTTTGACTATTAGGTGTTTAAGAAATTATAAGCTTTGTGACTTATTCACATTAATTTTACTCTCAGGGATCTCCAATAAGGGAGGTCATGTGGAAATACCTTTCATGTAAAGAACTATAATTTTATCAATAGAATTTACCCTTTGATTATATAATTGTTCCATACTTAGTAAAATAGTGTTATTTAAAGCAAACACACCACATTATAATCCAACGAACATTTTATTATAATAATTAAAAAATTAAATTTATAGAATTAATGTAGCCATACTAATTAAAAATATTACAATTTTATAAAAAATAGAAAATAAGATAACTAAAATATAAAAATTTGGATATGCTCGATCCATTAGAATAATAGCTCTCATGAACAACCCTATAGAAATGAAATGAAATATTAATAATATAATATTCATATTAGAAATTAAAATATATATAAACTTGAGAGAAAATATAGGTGAATGAATAATGAATGAAATATGAGGTATTTATAGGAAGTAGGGAACCCATATAACCATTACAAATCTGACTATTGTAATAGTAATATGACCGTTATAATCTGACCATTGGAATAGTAATCTGAGCGTTAGGAATTGTGACCTAACCATTAGAACAGTATAATAAATTATGGAAGTGTCAAAAAATATTTATGTATCTTATAAAATGAATATAGTCTATATTTATATCATGATAATATTAAATTAATTTTTTAAAATTGATAAAACAAGTGTTTGTATTTTTGAAAACCATATATGTTTTATTTATGTTTTTATAACAAATATAATAATTTTAAACAAAGTTTATTTTTCTAAAATGGGTTTATAAATTAATATTAATATGCATTATAATGATAATATAATTTTATGATACTGTAATGATTTTTTCAAAGGGTTGAAAAATCGATCATAATATTAAAATTGATATCTTTTTCAAATAAATAAGTATTTAATATAAAAATTAATTATATCATATTTATAAAATTATTTTCATAAAACGGATTACATATTTATAATTTACACATTAAAAAATGGTTAGGGTAAATTTTTGGTATTTTTCTAAAATAGTTGAATTTTTGGTGAATAGTGAAATAAGGTAAAATACAATAATTAACATTGTAAGATAAATACATGATTAATTTCATAATGGATGATGTAAGAACCCATTAGTTAGAACTCACATGAAAAATTAAGTATATATAGTCATAATAATCAACACTATTGGTAGTCTTGAGATAAAATAAGAAACTAATGAATATAATATTAAAAAATACCCCTCTCATCCCCTTATAAGTACCACCCTCACCTCCCCTTATCCTCACATATTCCAAGCCTTTAACATTGTGAAATTTATAAAAAATTCTCTTCCCAATACTCTCCCATTTCCCTAATTCTACTAGTCTCCTTAAATGACCAATTACGAGTGCCTTAAGAAATATTTCAAGGAGACGACATTCAAGAGGGAATATTCTCAAACTACCAATTTTAATTTATTTTCTTCTTCTACCTTCTCCTTGCCTCCATAATTCAACAAGTAATGATAAATCTAGTATCATATATGTACTAGAATTTTATAGTGCTAATGTAATACCTACCATCTATCCTCTTCTCTTCTCCTCTTATTCTAAAAATTAAACCATTGTCCATATTATATGGGTTCACCGCCTCCGTGGATGATGATTTTTTGTTTTACATTATTGCATTAATGTAAGGTTTAAATTCACTTATAATGGTTTAAAATAGAATAAATATGCATATCATATTTTTTTTCATGTTATGTAATGAATATATGGCCATAATATTAAATAAAATGAAACTAATTCATGATGGTTGGTAAAATCGCCAAAATAAAATATCTATATAACCTTAACATTTATACTAAATGAATATTCTATATGTAAAAACACATATGGTAATTTTGGAACATTTAAATTTATATAAGTACAATAATATAATTTCATTTTATTTATAGATTTGTTGTCTCATTTGACAAGAATCTATAAAATTATCCTCAAGTGATCTGAGCTTGGAACCATGAAATGAACACCCTCAGAATAGAAAAATTAAACCTTATATCTCATTTAAATAGTTCTAAATAAGAAAAATATAATTATAGAAAATAAAATATATATGAAAAAGGTTCTGAATTAAATAATTAATAAAGTTAATTTTATTATTTATGACGTTAAGTGTAAGTGCTGAATGATTCTGGAACATAAGGTAAGAGATCTCTATGAACTACCCTATTTTCTTTGGGTTATGATTTCTATCTCTTTACCTCACTTTATATATCTATTTTTCTTATTTAATTATTATATATATTTTTATATATTTTCCCCACATATATACTATAGAGACCCAAACTTATCATACATAAATATTACATCTTAATAGAATAATATTCATTACATATCATAATGATCTAATCCAGAATCATTTAGGTCTAGTGCTTTGGAGACATGGATACACAAAAAACTGGTTCAAAATTTAACTACATCATCTCACACAAATTTCTTTATATCTATCACCCTTCTTAGACATATCACACATAATCACTTTCTTCATAACATGGGGAAAGGAAATATAATAGAGGGTGAGCTCAGATATCCAGTAAGGGTAAAAAAGGGAGATATCAACTTAACATGAGTATATGGTTATGAGAACATTATAATAAAATTTTAAAACCACACCCTATATATCATATATCATATACACGAGTCATGACATAAATTTGGGTAGTTCATAATACATGAATCATAATGGAATCAAATAACATGATCTATGAGACCATAATACTGACATAGACTTATGGAATACACATATGCATATAAAATATTATGTCAAGTCTATCCACCAAGTCATTTGTAACATGTTATTCTTAGGCTAACCATCCATGTACCCACTTCATGCTTGAGATAACCTCCCTTGTACCCTCTTTTGAGCTTTGGATAACCTTCTTTGTACCCTTTTTTGGTCTTGGGATAAACTCTTATGTACCCTTTGAGTTCATATAATATTAATCATTACCCAATTCATTGGAGGGAGATATAGGTACCGCCCATCATATAATTAAAATCATATATATGTATGACACCAAATAATAAAACATTTATCATATCATAACCAATAAAAAATTGGTTTCATAAAACATTTCATTATAGCATAACCCATGAAAAAGAAATGGGTTTTATAAACATCTTGTCATCATAAAATAAACCATCTATATAATTAATAGAGTATAATTGGATCATATCCCTAGTAAATATTAACTAACATTAAAGTATATCATATTAGATGGAAAATTATTTTTAAAGAAAAATAACTTGGATTTTTTTTAGGAAAATAACATTTCTTTAAAAATTACCTTTCTAAAACTATAAATTCTTAAAATATTATATAAATACTTTTCTTTTAAAATAACCTTGAAAACTTATAAAGGACACTTTAAAAAAAATAAAAACATTTTTTGAGAAAAATATCCTTTACAATATGAAAACCACTTTTTTAAAACATTAAATTTTTTGAAAATTCTTTTATTTAAAAATAAACTTCAAAACTTATAATGAAATATTTAAACATTTAGTGGTCATAATGGAGGTAAATTCTGTACATGTTAGAATAAATATTCCTTTCTCATTTTCAGTAAAATCCAAACATGAATTATTTTGAAAACAACATGAATATTCCTTTTAATTTTTTTAAAATGTCAAAAAGGGTAAAAATTACTTTAAATAATACTAGATGAACATTAAAAATTTTTTAAAAAATTTTTTGAAAATATTTTTAGAAAACATTGATATAAAAGGAAAAAGTGTTTTTGACTGAAGAGAGAAATAAATTTAGTTTAATTTAAAAATATTCTTTTGGAATCATGAGTAAATAAAGAGAGTAAAATGAATGAAAAAAATTTATTATCATTCTACAACTAGTGGAGAATAATGTTGATGAGTTTCTGGAGAGGTGGATCATAATATTTTATCATCAAAAGCATAATCGTAAACAATCCTGATGAATAATGAGACCGTAACATCAAACCCTAAAAACTTTGATAACTTTTGAATCATAATCCCCATTGAATAATAACATAAAAATAAACTTAAAATATCATTAATATAAGTTATTATTTATATAAAATTATAATGTATATACACCTCATAAAATAATATAGGTGAATTACATAACGTATGTCCCAAAGAAGAGAAATTGAGAAAAGAAATCCTTACCTCTTTGGTAACTTTTTAACCATACAACCCATGAAAGAGACATACTCAAATGGATATTTAAATCCTAATAATTTTTAGTAGAATAATAATAAAATATATTCATGGGAATTATATAAACCATATAAAATAAATAATTGGTGAATATGTCCTGTGTCTCATCGAAGTAAAAAGTTAGACAAAAATCAGTTACCATAAGTCTCGACTTCCTTAGTACACATTAAAACCTTTTATATAATAAATATAATTTTATTATAAATCTATTAATAACCATACTTATATATATCATACCATAAATTATTTACTTATGAGTTTTCAACATCATTATGACATTGTTGGCAATGATGTCTACTGCCTTGTAAAATCCTTCTTCACTAATGGCTACCTTCCTTATGGTATCAATGCTCAATTTCTTACCCTAATTCCTAAAGTGGAGAATGATTCAAAAATCCACCTCTTCAGTAATATTGATCTTATAAACACTATTTATAAAATTATCTCTAAACTATTAGCTACGAGATTGGAACCTATCGCCAACAAAATTATCTCCTATAATAAATTTGGATTCCTGAAAGGGACATCATTTTCCTCACCTCTGAAAGTATAAAAAATCTCAAAAAAACCCAAAGAGGAGGGATATTTTCCATCAATATTTACATTAAGAAATACTTTGATACCATTAAATGTAATTTCATTTTCAATATCCTTTATATCTTTGGTTTTAATGAAAACTTGTCAAGAAAAGTAAAAATGCTTTTTAAATCTTCTTAGATCTTTGTCCTAATCAATGGATCTCCAAAGGGTTATTTCACATTCACTAAGGGTGTTAGACAGGGATACCCCTTTTCTGCAATCCTTTTTATTATTGTTAAAGACTACTTAAGAAGACTTATCACTAATTCAATTACTATAGGTGAAATAAATCCAATAATTTCCTCTAGAACTTTGAATGTTCCCTCACATATTTTATATGATTATGATATAATTCTTTTTCTACAAGGAGATAAAAAATATAAAAAATCTTAAAGATGTCCTCTCCCACTATGAAGATGTCTCTGGTCAATCCATAAACTGGAGAAAATCATCCATCTTTTTTGGTAAATGTTTCGTTGTAAACATGAAGGCTAATATTATGAATGAACTATGAATTCAAGAGGGATATTTCCCCTTTTCATATATTAGGGTCACTATCTTTTTGGGAAAACCCAAAAATACATATTTTTTAGACATTTTTTATCAGATCAATAGCCAAATATCCTCTTGGAAAGGCAAAAATTTATCAATGGAAAGGTGAGTTTATTTAGTAAAATACACCATTGTTTCAAAAATGGTTTACTCTATGATGGTTTATAAATAGCCTGATTAAATTATTGAAAAAATAAATAGAAGAATAAAAAATTTTGTTTGAAGTGGAAGCTCTCTTGAGAGAAAACTCGTGACCGTACCCTGTAAAAATTGTTTCACCCCAATTTAAAATGGTGGTCTTGATATTAAGAACCTCAAAATTTTTAATGTGGCCCTTCAAGACAAGCCTACTTGTAATATTGTGAACAACAACTTGCAGACTTATGATTTCTTGTGTGGTAGATTTAATAATAACCTTAATAAAGGAAAAAAATTATATATGGAATCCTCAATATGGCCTTCCATCAAACACACCTTTTATAAGATCATATCTTGCTCTAGATGGATAGTTAACAGAAACTCATCGCTCGATTTTTGGTTGGACAACTGGAATGGTATCCCACTTTGTAACATGGTCAATCCTATGCAATTATCCATGAATACAAATATCTCCATCAATTATTTTTTGAACCCCCTAATGATAATTTACCTGATTAAATTTATACTATTATTAAAAATTACACTCTTTTCAGCACCGATGATTTTTTAGTTTGGGAGCCTTCTTATAATGGAGTTATAACCTCCAAACTCTATTAAAACTATAATTTCAATACCAATAACAATGATTTCACATGGATAAATAGATTCAATAAAAGTTGGGTTAGACCCTCTCAATTCACCCTAGTGTGGAGAATTTATCAGAATAAAATTCCCACGGATAGTAATCTTCAGGTTTGTGCTATTCATCTTTGTTCTAAATTTCATATATGAAACCAGCACAGAGAGGATTCAGATCACCTATTTCTTACTTATGCCACTGCCTCTGCTTTATGGAATTTTATTTTTGATGTTTTTGATCTTAGATGGACAGGTTTGAGCTCTATTAGAATGTGGCTTCAGAGATGCACTAATATGGATACCACTCCTCAAATTACTTATATTTTCATCACTACTGTGGAAGAACTGATATATCATATCTGGTATGAAAGAAACTCTATTATGCACAAAAATAACACTTTCATCTTTTGTGCAACTCAAATTAAGATATATACTATGATCAAAGAAGATGGAATCATTCAAACAGGGACCTTTCACAACTCAGTCAAGGATTTCACTACATTACGACAGATTGGGATCAAAGTAAATTACAGCCCACCGAGGGGTTTGCTAGAAGTATTTTGGAAACCTTTTATCCCTGGATGGATCATAATTAATGTGGACGATGCCTCAAAAGGAAACCCAGAACCTTCGGGCTATAATATTATCATCAGAAATCAAAATAGTGACATTTTTGGATGCTTCTTTGGTTCGTTTGGTCATGCCTCCTCTTTAGAATCAGAGATATATAGTATCATACATGCAGTTATTTGGATTCATCAAAAAGGTTGGAACAACATTTGGATTGAAAGTGATTCAACTAATATTGTCCAGGCTCTTAGATATGGAACGATTCACATTGTGTGGACGCTAAATGCTAAATGGATTGCTTGCCTCCATCACCTATCAAAGATCAATAATATTATCACTCATTCTTATAGAGAGGCGAAAAAGGTGGTAGATGGTTATGCTAATAAGGGCGTCTACATCAATAACATGTAGATGGGGAATCTTCCAGCTGAGTTCACCCCTGCATCAAAATGATTGTAATAAAATCCCCTCCTTTAGACTTTTGTAAATTTTTTATCTTAATATATTTTAGTGATTTGGTACTTTGACTAAGAAATCACCTTTAAAGAAAAATTACTTATGAGCTTTTATTACCTATTTATTAACAATGCCTTGTTAAAATCATGTTTCGAATAATAACTACTTTATTTTTTGTGTATGTTTTTATTTATTATTTTTGGTTCTCTTAATTTGATCATGGTTAAATAATATATAGAATTTTAAACATTATATGAATATCATATATATTCATTATATATTTATTTATAGTAATCCATAAAAGTTAGAGATAGAAAGTGAAATACACCATTTATGGAGATGGTAGACTGTACGTATGCATGGATGTTGTCTCCATTTTCTCGACAGATTAAATGAAAGAATGTTAAATAATATATTACCTTTAAATGATAATTTTTATGTCATATATATAATATATATTAATTAAATTTACACTTATTACCTTCCATGAAAAGCGTTAGTAAAAAATGAATCACATCACTTCGTGAGGCGGTAGTCCGCCGTCCACAAGAACTACATTATCGTATCCCTCAAGAAATGGAAATTAAGAAGTTATATGTGATATATTTATTATATAGGTATAATTATATTAAAAAAACACATATATTCATTTAATGTATCCTTATTACCATCCAAGTAAAACAAAAATATAAAAACTTCACATCGGTTCACGGGGCGGTAGTCCACCATGCACACGAGCGATGTTATTATTTTCCAAAAGATTGAGAGGTAAGAATTTATATGTTGTATTATAATTAAAAAGGTATAATAACATCATAAATATCATATATAAATATTAAATACATCATTATATCCATCCATGAGAGGTGGTGATGGAAAACAAATAACATCGGTTCGTGAGGCTGTCGCCCACCGTACACATGAATAATAATTTCATATACCATTTTGTGGAAGAGGAGATGGATTTAGGTTATTAAATTAACATAATAAAATATAATTATATAGGATATTTTTTTTATTTTATCATTTTTAATAATATTTTAAGGATTTAAAAGAAGAATTAAAAAAAACGCATAATTAAAAACATTACCTTTTCTTCAGACAACCACTTTAGGTTTAACCTAAATCCTTCCTAGATTGGATTTATGATCTCAAAAATACCTCTAGAATGTGGGGAGGTAATAAAGAAATAAATTTGGGTTGGTATTGGATGAACGAAATGGTTTTGGAAGTGTGAATAGGGGAGGAGAGTTGGTGGCGTTTTATAAGTGGGGGAAACGACACACATGAAATTTTTGAAAAGAATAAATGAAACCCATGTTTTTAAAATTCTTAAAGGATAAAAAATGAGACATTATCAAACATAATAGTAGATAAGGTTTAAATATGGCCAAATAATGGTCTTTTGATAAGTTTAAATTTCATTTTACCCCTTATCTTTTTAGTTTAACGCCATGGTAAACCCTTTTTAACCTTAACCGCGACAATTATTTTTTACTGTTTTTTCTATTAATTTAAAAAAATTAAGTTAAAAATATTATATAATATAAATTTTGCTTATTAAAATTAAGGAATCCATTTTTTTTAAATTAAATTCACATAATTGGAAAATTTGAATTTAAAATTAAACCCGTAGATGCGATTAAAAAATGGGGTTTCAAAGAGAAAATCCTCAAAAGTATAAAAGTTTTATGTAAAAATTAAATATAAAATTGATTAAAATTAACTAAATTGGATTAATATATATATATATATATAATTTAAATAATTTTACTTTTAAAACCATATTAAAATAAAATTTATCTAATAAATTATTTGAATGAAAATACAATTTTTTAATAAAAATAAGTATTTTTCATTATTCATTGAAAACTTTATCTTTTAAAAAAATTATAAAAAATTAAATAAAATATAATTTTGAAATTATTATTTAAAAAATTAAGTTAATATTATAAAATAAATATTCTAAAATTTTACAAAATTAATTTTAAAATAAGTGCACAAAAGATCACAAAACTGCTTTTAAGAAAAAATACTATTTAAGTGTAAAATTGGATTTATTCTTATCTCATACATAGAAAACACATGTGATTAATGTTAAAAATTTGATTTAATATATAATATATAAATTTTATTATAATCATTTATCAAGAGTTATTTATTTAATTTATTTAGATAAAACTTGTTTGTGCACATAAAAATAGTTTTTTATAAAAATATTTCCTTTATTTTGAAATGGTTTTTATTTTCAATTATAATAGATTGGACACAAAATAATTCATTATATATACATGTTTAAAACATATATTTTCATAATTTATTTAATACTATTCATACCCTCTATTCTAACGACTAAGTAATAACTATCATATTGAATAATAAAATTTTAATAGAATTTCACATTTCATTAAAACTCAATGTTGCATGTAACACAAGATGTTGAAGAAAATTAAATTTATTTGAAAAAATATTTCATAAAATATCATGGTGTTACATATACCCTACTTAAAATTATTTTCCCTTGAAATTAATCACCCTCATGAAAATAATTGAGGATATTTTTGCCTCATTACATCCTCAAGTGCCCTTGTAGCTTACTCAAGTTGGTACTTTCACCACAAAACTTTGACCGGGTGAGTGGTATCATTTTATATCACTTTATTTGTATAATCCAAAGTCACAAATGATTGTTCCTTATAAGAAATACCATTCCCAATAGTTCAACCTTTGAGTTCAGAATATATAAAGGATCATGTATATACTTCCTCAGGAGAGATACATTGAATACATTATGGACTTGAGAGAGGTTTGGTGGAAGTTCCAATAGATAGGATACCATCCTGATATGATCAAGAATTTCAAAGGGATATACATGCCTAGGGATTAAATTTCCTTTGTATCATAATCACAATTTCATCATTTAGTTGCACTTTGATCAATTTCCACTTCATCTCTTACTCTAATAAATGAAGATTAATTTGTTATGCCTGAATCACTAATGAATCAAAAGATCCAAAATAGAATGAGAAGTCACTAATTCTATCTCTAGTTATCATCATAAAAAATTGGTTAGAACTGTTTATCCAATATGCATAAATCTTCATATAGTGAAGTAATATATTAATCTATAAAAATTCATCTAATGTTAAACTTAAACCATTCCATAAAAGGTTAACCATACAACCGTTCCAAAATTCAGAATTTATAAACAAGATCACTGAATTTACCAAAATAAACCTAATATTAATACCCCAAAAATCACTAAGTATATCTTAATAGTCACATGTAAAATATGTGAATACCTTGGTCATATATTCTCCTAAAGCATGGTTATAACCAAAATTACTATAAAACATCAATGAAAACATACATGATTCCTCATTCCTTAAATAAAACCAAAAAATATTGAGTATATTTAATAAATCCAAAAATGCTATAAACTCTATCAATGATAACATAAACCAAATTGTCAACAAATCATTAATCAATTCTGAGGTCATCAGTACTATCCAATTTACTATTTCCATATCAATCATCTCTTTACCCAAACTAAAAACCATTTTCTTAACATCAAGAACATATTAAGGGATATCTTTCCTTAATCACATGTCTTCTATAAAAATCACCTCTCCATTAAATTATTTTTCTAGTTCATTAGTAATATTTAATATATTCTTGAAAATACTTAATGAAAAACTTATACTGAATAACTCTTATATATTTCATGATTAATATAACATAATTCTTGAATTCTAATACATAAAAACTTCAATCATTCCAATTCATTATTAAATCATTAACTAGGATTCATCATATTATTACTTAATAACTCTTTAATACAATATGAAATATGAATCATGTTTTAACATTCATCAACCTTAATTCAATCATGATACTTATGTTTAACATAAAAATACTATCAAAGAATCTCATACCATTTATATATCATTCATAGTCTCTTCATAATTATCAATATAACCATTACTCATAGCACCTTTTTTATTTTGTTTATGAGATTTACCCCTAGGGAATTTATTTATATAATGCCCATAACTTCCACATTTATAACATTGAACCATTGATGATGCCTTAGGGAAACCATTATTCTCATTTATTGTGTTAACCAAAATTTTCATTTTTCCTTAGCAATTACATACTTTGTATTATTCTTTTCTACACTCAAAAAATCTTCTCATCCCTTTTGAGACATTCCATTGAGTTTTTCTTCCCACATTCTGAACATATAAGAAATTGAGTCTTGTATCCTCTATGGCCTCCCCCAGTCGAACTCTCAGTGAAGTCGATCCTAATATTCTTTGGTGATACCAATAGTTGTTTGAGGTGGAGGTTTTTAATCATATATCATAATAGATGATTATGAATAATCATAATATCCTTCACTCCAGTCACCACCCCATTTGGTTTCTCATCAACACACTATCTATCACATTCAGTGTTAACCCAACTCTATCTTATTACCACCATTAACTAAAACAAAAAATCATAGTGTGAGAAATAATAATCATAGTGGGAAACAACATAATCATGAGGAATCATTTATAGGATGTCTAAATCCGGTCACATTCTTTTAAATATATGACACCTTAGGTTTAACCTAGGTTATTCATGGACATCATCAATTCAAAACCTTCATGATGGTTCATAAAGAGTTGTGAAATTTCAAAGCATATTTATTAGGAGTTTCAAACCATGTGTACATAAAGGCCCATTATCATGCACCATGTGGTGATCAATTCTAGATCAAATCACCCTTTTCAGAGTTAATACCACTAGTTACCTCTATGATAGAGCCACATACACTTTTAGTATCCACATAAGGATGTAATTTATTGGAAACCACTTGATCTATCCTTTACTAAAATTGCAAGATATTTTCTTATACTTTGACTTATCCTTAGACTTATCCTTAGAAATATCCCTAGAAATATTATTAGAAATATCTCTATGGATCTCACTAAAATTTTCACATCATAGTTTCCAAAGGTTAAATAAACCTTTCTCTACTACCAACTGTAGAGAACCAAACTCCTAATTCATAAATATTACATATTAATAGATGAATATTCATTATATATCATAATAATCCACACCATAATCATTTAGGTCTAGTTCCTTTAGAAACATGGATACAAAAACAAATAGTTCATAAGTAAACTGCATCATCTCCCACTAAATTCTTAATAACTATCACTCTTATTATACATATCACAAATAATACCTTTATTCATAAACTAGGGAAAGTAAACATAAATAAGGGTGAGCTCAAATGATTAATAAGGGTAAATAAGGGAGATATCAACATAACACGAGCATATGGGTATGAGAAAATGAGAATAACATTTAAAAACCATACCCAACATATTATAAATCATAAATACGAGTAATGGAATAAATATTGTCCTTTAATAAGACACGAATCATAATAGAATAAAATAACATGATATTTGAGAGAATCACATTTGCATAAGACATAGAATTGTGTCATACAAATAAGCATATGTCAAGGATATCCACCAAGACATTCATAACATGTTAGAATTGGGATAACCTCCAATGTACCATTTGAGATCATATAACATTAATCATTACCCAATTCATTAGAGGGAGATATAGGTCCCACCCATCACATAATGAAAATCATACATATGTGTGCCATAAGATTATAAAACATTCATCATATCAGAACCCATGAAAATAAATTTATTTCATAAAATATTTCATCATATGATAACACATGAAAAATAAATGGGTTCCATAAAAATCTTATCCTCATAAATATAAACCATCCAGATAATTAATAAATATGTCATCATTGTATCATATTCTTAGTAAAGATTAAGTAACATCAAAAGATATCATCTTAAATAAAAAATGATTTTTAAAGAAAAATAAATTATATAATTTCTTGAAGAAAATTAAACTTCTTTGAATATCACCTTTTTAAATTTAGAAATTTGTAAAATATTATGCAAATACTTTTCTTTTAAAATAACCTTTAAAACTTATAAAGGAATCTTTAAAAATCATTTAAATCATTTCTTGGAAAAAATATAATTTCTACTTTGAATTTTTTTTTAAAACAAAAACTTATTCAAAATAATTTTATTTGAAAATAATATTTGAATATTATAATTAAATATTTAAAACATCAAGTGGTCATGATAGTAAGAAATTCTATACATGTTAAAACAAATATTCTTTTCACATTTTTGGTAAAATCATAACAGGACTTGTTTTGAAAATAACATAAATATTACTTTTAATTTTTTTTTAAAATTAAAAAAAGGGTAAAAATGAATTTAAGAAATATCATAGGAATATTAAAACATTTTTGAAAACATTTTTATAAAACATATATATGGAAGAAAAAATGGATTTTGACCGAAGAGAGAAATAAAGTAGGTTTTCTTTAAAAAAATTCTTTTGGAATCATGAGTACATAAAGAGAAAAAAAATGAAGAGAAAACATGTATTCTCATAAAATAACTAGAGAATAATAAAATTTATGAGTTTCTTGAGATATGGATTATAATATTTCATCATTAAAAGTATAATCATAAATAATCCTGATGAACAATGAGTTCGTAACATCAAACCCTTACCACTTCGATAAATTTTGAATAGAAAGCCCCATTAAAGAATAACATCAAAAGAAACATTAAATATCATTAATATAATTATATTCATGATATTAATATTTAAAGGGTCTATATATACACCTCATAAAATAATATAGGTTCATAACATAATGTATGTCCCAAAGAAGACAAATTGAGACAAAAATACCTTACCACTTTGAAAACTTTTGAACTGTAAAACACATGAAAGAGAGATTATAAAATGGATATATAAATCAAGATAATTTTCAGTATAATATTCATAAAATACATTCATGGGAAGTATATACATCACATAAAATAAATAGGTGGTGAATATGACACGTGTCTCACAGAAGTAAAAAGTGAGACGAAAATCCCTTACCATAAGTCTCGACTTCCTTTGTACACACCCAAAACTCATGTATAATAAATATAATTTTACTATAAATATATTAAATAACAATATTTATATATATAATACCATATATTATTTACTTATGACCTTTTATTACCCATTTATTAACAATTCCTTGTTAAATAACATTTTGGGTAATATCTGCTTTGTTTTTCATGTATGTTTTGATCTGTTATTTTCAGTCCTATTAATTTTATAATTTTTAAATAATATATATAATTTTAATAATTATATAAATATAATATATATTCATTATATATATATTTAGATTAATCCATAAAAGTTAGATATAGAAAATGAAATACACCGTTCATGGAGACGGTAGGCTGTACGTACGCATGAACACTATTTCCATTTTATCGAAAGATAAAAGGAAATAAATGTAAATAATATGTTAATTTTTTTATTTCATATATATTCATTAAATTTATCTTTATTACTTTCCATGAAAAGCGTTAGTGAAAAATGAATTGCATTGCTTCACGAGACGATAGTCCGCCGCCGTACACACGGATAATGTTATCATATCCCCCATGGAATAGAAAGTAATAAGTTATATATGATATATTTATTTAGGAGTTATAATTATGTTAAAAATATAATATATATTCATTTAATGTATCTTTATTAGCATCCAATTAAAACAAAAATGAAAAACACATCACATCGGTTTGCGAGGTGGTAGTCCGCTATACACACAACCGACATTATTATTTTCCAATGGGTTGGTAGGTAATAAGTTAGATGTGTTATTAAAATTACATAGGTATAATAATATCATAAATATAATATATAAACATTAAATAAATCATTATATCCATCTGTGATATGTGGTGATGGAAAATGAATAACATCAGTTCGTGAGGCGGTAGTCCGCCGTACACATGAATGCTGCTTTTGTATCCAATTTAATAGAAGAGGGTATGAATTTAGGATATTAAATTAACAAAATAAAATATAAATATATGGTAGATATTTTTTTTTATTTTATCATAGTTTAATAATATTTTAAGGAGTTTTAATAAGTAAAACAAAAACACATCGTTAAAAAGTTTACCTCTTCTTTAAAAAACATCTTTAGGTTTAGCCTAAAGCCTTCCTAGATTATATTTATGATATAAAAATGGAATATATGAGGTTTGTATGTAATAAATTAATAATTTTTTTAGGTATTTTATAATACAAATTGTTTTGGAATTGTGGATAGTGGATGAGAGGTGGTGGCCTTTTATAAGCAGGGGAGAGGACACAAAGAGAATTTTTGAAAAGAATAAAGTGTACCTATGTTTTAAACATGATAAAATGGTAAAAAATGGTCCATTATAAAAAATTATAGAATATAAGGACTAAATATGGTCATAAAATTTGTTTTGGACAAGTTTATAGGTCATTTTATCCCTTATCATTTTAGTTTAACCCTTGGTAAACCCATTTTAACCTTAACAATAATAATTATTTTTACTATTTTTACTATTAATTTTGAGAATAAATTAAGTTAAACTTATTTTATAATTTTTTTTATTTTTAATATTTAATACATTTTTCAAAATTCCATTCACATAAGTGTCAAAATTTAATTTATAATTAAATTCGCAGATGTGAAAAAAATGGTTTTTCAAAGAGAAAATCTTCAAAAGTTTAGAAATTTTTTATATCAAAATTCAATATGAAATTAATTAAAATGAAATAAATTGGATTAATATATATATATATATATATAATTTTACTAATTTTAATTTTAAAACCATATTAAAATAAAATGTATCTTTTAAATTATTAATGAAAACACAGTTTTTAATAAAAACTAGTATTTTTCACTATTCACTGAAAATTTTATCTTTTCAGAAAATTTTCAAAAATTCACTACAAAATAATTTTGACATTATTTTTTCAAAAATTAAGATAATTTTCTCAAATAAATATTATAAAAATTATAAAAATTAATTTTAAAATAAGTGCGCAAAAGTTAACAAATTTTCTTTTCAGAAAAAATAGAGTTTTTAAGCATAAAATTAGATTTATATTTATCTTTTTTTACTCATAATAATCATAATCATCATTTATTTATTCAATATGATAATGAATACAAAATAAAGAGAATGAAAAACAAAACATGGGACTAAGGTGGCCCGAAATAGTGAAGTCTAAGGGAATCCCCTCATATAAGATTCTCCCCTTTAGGCCTCAAGAAGGACGAACTCATAAAGCAGGTGACACAAGATGCATGGTCTGCCATGGATGCAAGATGGTCCATGAACTTGTTTCCCTCATTTCATGTATGAAGTACATGATATTACTGTTAATAATTTTATTCAATATTTAATATATAAATTTCATTATAATCATTCACCAAGAGTTATTTATTTAATTTATTGAAATAAAATATATTTGTGCACATGAAAATAGTTTTTTTTAGAAAAAGATATCCTTTATTTTCAAATTGTTTTTATTTTCATTTATAATTAATTAGTAACCAAATAATTCATTATATATACATGTTTAAAACATATATCTTCCTAATTTAGTTAATACTATTTATACCCACCATTCAAACAGTTAGGAGATAAATATCATATTAAATAATAAAATTTTAATAGCATGTCACATTTTGTTAAAACTTGGTGTTGCATGTAATGAAATAAATATAAAAAAATTAAATTTATTTTTAAAAAATATTTCATAAAATCTTGGGGTTTTACATATACTGATTTTAATTTACCTTTATTTAATGGGGATATACATATTTTAGAGGTTCCCTTCTCAATTTCATTCGTTAAGAAAGACTAATTAAAGGGAACTTATCTATATCTTACCCCATTTAAATTACCAATCAATAAAATATTTTAAACCATCATTTATTTATAAAATTTAACATTTGATTATGGAAAAAACTTTTTAGTTCATTTTTGGTTTTATAGAAATTAATATTATGTTTCCCTTTTTAAAGAATCTTTACCCTTTTACCTAAAACCTTGCTTAAGAGGTCCATTTCCAAAGTTACCTATCCACTATTTTTCACATATTCACTTAACTTAGACATAATTTTTCATGAAACATGATTATATTTCATTTATAAACATCCAAGAATGTTTTAATCCCTAATTTCCTAGAAACCATTATGATATGCCATCTAGTTATGCTATAAGACAAGATTATGCAAACCATTTATTTCCATGGGTAATATTGATGTTTATTCCTTATGTTTAATTCCTTATGTGGAACACATATGCAAGTAAATGTTATTATGGGTGTTCCCAGATAAAGATTAAATTAATTATGTAATTTTTATGTCTCATTAGAAGATCTATATAGGATTAGGGAGTAAAACTAATCTACGATGGGACTCTATCCACCATGTGATGTTGTCTTGGAACTTAGACTTGAATTATTATTATGTCACATTTTATGTTGTTGAAACATTCCTATGTTTAAATAATATTAGGATTCCATGTTATTAATGTTATGCACCTATATTATTATTCACAATCCTTGTCTTTTATGGTATCATGTTAGGACTTTTGACTCATATGGTATGCTTCATTATCATATTTATTCCCTTTCTGGGATTTGTATCCCACCCATTTTTTTTATGTATAACCTAGGATATCCTATGTATTTTTAGAATATCAATGGGATTTAGGATCTCATTATGAATATTAAAATAAATATGTTTTATTTTAGTTTCATTTTTTTTCATTTATGTACCTAGTCACCCAAATATGCTAGGATTCTCGATCATTGGTTTGTATTTATTGGATACTTATGTTAAAAATAATGTAATAATATGTGTAAAAATATTGGGTTTATATAGCTGGTATCAAAGTAAAGGTCTAGTTGTTTTTGGGGATTAAGACTAGAATACTTTAGTGAGAACCCTAGGGATAAGTCTAAGTATAGGAGAATATCCTGAAGTTTTAGTGAAGTGTAGAGTGAGTGGTTTATAATAAATTAAACCCCTTTCTAGATACTAAAAGTGGATGTGGATCTAGAATAGTTGTTCCTAGGGGTAATAACCCCAAAAATTTAGGATTGGGTATTGAATCAACCATCACCCAATTCATGACAAAGATGCCTTACTGCACACTATGTTTGACACTCTTGAGGGATATTCTTTAGAAAACTCACAAACTATTTACAAACCATTATGAAGGACTTGAATATATTGTTAGGTTAAAAAACTTAATAAGGAAATTACCATGAATAACCTAGATTGAAACCTAGAGACTCATAAGTTAGGATTTATGTGTTATTTATAAGTTATTTCTTCTATATTTGTAGTTTCATTTTTTATTTGTTTTTTAGTTTAAGTATTCTCATCCCTAATTTTTTCTTTTATTTTAGTAAATGGAGAGAAATAATAGGAATCATGCAAAAAACCAATGTGATAGGTAATGTGATGATTTCCCTAATGATATTCCTAACTCGATGGGAGTGGGATATGAGAACTTTATGGTAGTACTAGATCAATGGACTTAAGTTATGAATACTAACTTGAATTGAGTAGAACACCCTCATTATCGTAAGAAATATTGAGTTGTGGTCAAATCCTTTATATGGAAAATTACACCTACATTTAGTGTATATTATGATCCCCTCATCATAGAATAATGGATTAAATCTATTGATAATACAATCTCTATCCTCTAATTCTCAGAATAATAGAAAGTCATACTAACTATTTATTTTATAGAGGGGGAATTTGATCAGTGGTGGAAACTAATCAATAATAAGAATTGGAATGAGGAAATTGAATCCATAGAGTGGGAAGGATTCAAGAAAATATTTTTTAGTAAGTATTTTCCATAAACTATCCATCTTAAAATAGGGTGGTAGTTCCTTGGATTAAAGAAAAAGTAAGATGAGTCTATCAGGTCATATAAGGAAAACCTCACAAGGCTTGAATGATATGACTTTATCTTTTTCATCAATTCCAAAAGTAATGTGGACCACCTATTTAGTGGATTAAAGATGAGTATATAAAAATATTTTGGAATTTAAGACTTTGAAAACTATGAGCATATTGTCCATTACTCATTTAATGTCAAGATAGAGATCAGTGACTCCTAGTAGTCTTATAGATATGGAGATAAAAAGTATAAAATGAATTTAAATTCAAAAGGTTTAATGGATAAATCCCATGGATTAATGAAAACCCAACTTACCACATGTCAAAAATATGGGAAGAAGCATCTTGGAAACTATCATAAGGGAACTAAGAGATGTTTCAAATGTGGAAAAGGGGAATAAAGCTAATCCTTGTCAAAGAGAGATGAATAAACCCACTAATTTAATAGAATAAAAAAAATTTCAGATCAAAACTCAACCTATGGTACAATGTTTTAATTAAAAGAAACATGAGAATTATGCAAGAAAATTAACTAAGCCAAGGGTTTTTGGAAACAATCAATGACAACAATGTCCAAGGCCAAGAGGGAAAGGAAGGGAATATGCTATCACCAATGTTGATGTGGATCCTAAAAAGGATGTAGTGATAGGTATTCTGGTTATTCATTCAATATTAGGGAATGCACTTTTTGATTTTGGTTATATAGATTCTTGTTATTTTAGTAGAACTATTCAAACACCACTTGAAAATATGGGGACTGAGCTATATGTGAGAATAGAAAATGGAGAAATTATTTCATCCCAAGTATATAATTCCTCCCTATTCAATATTTTTGGATATAACCTCTCAAAAAATCTAGTCATACTTCTTTTAGTATAATTTGATGCTATATTAGTCATGGATTGAATATCCTTATATAAACCCAACATCAACTTTCGGGAGAGGGAGATCACTCTTCACATCTAGAGTCATTATCTGATATTGTAAAAGAGTAAAGAGGAGGATGAATCTCATTTGGAATATTCATCTCAATTGTGGATATTATTTACTTATCAGAAAGAAAATCTAGATAAAATGATTGAGACAAAGGAGAGAATCATGCTTGAATACAAGACCCCTGTGACAAAGTCTACTAATTTATTCCCTAAAGATTTTTCTGGTCTTCCTCAGAATCGAGAGGTTGAGTTATCAATTGAACTTATACCTGGATCTCTTCCCATACCAAATACGCCTTATAGAATGGCTATGATTGAGTTGAAAGAACTAAACAATCAGTTAAAATAGAATTTGAAAAATGGTTTTATATACTAATGTGATTCACTATGGGGTGTTCTGATCCTCTTTATCAAGAAGGTGAATGGGTCAGTATTCCTCTACATTGATTATCATGAACTCAAAAAAACCATGGTAAATAAAAATTACACCTTTCCATAGATTTATGAATTATTAGATAAATTATATGGGGCCTAATACTTATCTAAGTTAGACCTTTAGTTTTTATATCACTAATTAAAGGTGAAAAAGGAAGATATACCCATGAATGACTTTCAAATGAGGTATAGAAACTATAAGTTCATAGTGATTACCTTCAGACTCACTAATACTCTAGAAATTTTCATGGACTTAATGAATAGAGTCTTTAGGTATTACCTTGAAAAATTTGTGGTAGTATTTATATATGATATTATAATATACTCCAAAATCAACGAGGAATATGAGGAGAATTTGAATATTGTGCTAAATATTTTACAAAAGAAGAATCTATAAGAAAAGTAAAGTAAATGTGAGTTCTAGATGAAGAAAATATCATTATTAGGGAATTTTATAACTAGAAAATGGATTTATGTGAACTGTTTTAAGAAAAAGGAAATTGATGAGTGGAATAGACTAGTATCTATAATGGAGATCTGTAGTTTTCTTGGAATAATTGGGTATTACTGATGATTTTTGAGAAAATTATCATGATTTTCAAACCCACTAACCAAGATGACTCAAAAAGTTTGTATAGACCAATGACCATGAATAGAGCTTCAAAGAATTAAAAAATAGTCTTATCAACACAACCATACCTATACTACCCATAAGCGGGGAACTCTTAGTGTTATACAACAAAGATTCAAATAGGGGATTGAGCTATGTAATGATATAGAATGATAAAACAACAGCCTATGCCTCAAGGCAGTTGAAAGTCTATGAGCATAAATATCCAATGCATGATCTAGATTCAGCTACAATAATATTCACATTTAAGATTTGGTGACATTATCTATATGGAGAGAAGTGTGAAATATATATGGATCATAAGAGCCTCAAATATATATTTACATAGATATATCTTAATATGAACCATTGAATATGGTTATATTTGATCAAGGACAGTGACTACTTAATCCACTACCATTTTGGGAAAGAATAAAGTTTCATATGATCTAAGTAGAAATGATCCTATGACCTTATTAATGATGATAATTGAGAGGGATTTGACCATCTTATACATGCAAAGGATATACATGGGAATCATAAATAAAGGAATATCATCAATACTTTCTCAAATGATTGCTCAGACATCCCTTCTAGATAAGATAAAGGATGATCAAAGAGATAATGGGGTATTTCAGAATAATACAAGATCTATAAGAAAAGGGAAATACCAAGAGTTAAAAATTTATAAAGAAAGATTTGTAAGATTTGGGTTATGACTATCTGTAGTATCAAATCCTAAGATAAATAAGGAGTTGTTGAATGATGCACATAGATTGAACTTATTTATCCACCAAAGGAGTATGAAGATGTATTAAGACCTATGAGAAAACTATTAGTGGGAGAATAATAATAAGAATATTTTATAATATATATCAAAGTGCATAGTATTTTTGTAGGTTAAGGTTGAAAGGAAAAAGACTAAGGGGATGATGAAACCATTACCCATATCAACATGGAAATGGGAGAACACCACTATGAATTTTTTCATAGGTATTCTAAAGACATCAGAATGAAATAATGCTATTTGGGTTATAGTGGATTATATTATAAATAATTCTTACTTAATTAAAATTTTAGAGGAATTCTCACTCAAACAACTTGCAAGGATATACATTAGAGAAGTGGTGAGGATTTATGGAACACAACTATCGATTGTATCTGATCAAGATCTAAGATTTACTTACATTTTTTTCAAGAGTCACTACTAGAAACTAGATCTATCTCCATGGATATATACTCATGGTTTAGAGAAACTGTGGGTATATATTTTTCACCCAAACCTATACCAATGGTTTTTCAAAAACCATGGTTATGTCCTTCAACATAGGCAGGCTCGCTCGGGCTCCCCCTCCCTTTATCCTTATTCAAAACCTAATTCTTCCATCAGCCTTGGATCCCCCCTGACCTTAGGTGATTTTAGAATCTTCCATCCCCTCCCCAGGTTATTTTTTCACCCCCTCCCCTCATAAGGAGATTTTGGAACCCCCTCCCCTCCTCAGGTGATGTTGGGTGACATTTCACCCATTATCCAGGTGTTCTACCACCATTTGTGGAAAATTATTTATTGCGATCTTTGAGAGGCAGGATTTCCTTCCATCCTCTTATTTATTCTCTTGTATTCCTCTATTTTCATGTTCATGATTCACTTTTATAAATATAATTTGAGTCAACATGTGTCTTTATAATTTTTTTGGATATTGTAAAAAATATTTTGTTTCACTATAGTTTTTAAATATTTTTTAAAAGTGTTTTATATTACACATGCATGATTTTCTATTTTAGTTTATTTATTTTGTGGGAAAATAAATTCACAATGGTTTATTTTATCAATGAACCCTAGTTTTTAACCACTAGGGATTAAGTTAGTGTTATTTAGCCTATATGAGAATCTAGTTTAAGTCTCAAGACTTGGGTCACTAAATTCATTTATTACAGTCAAGACCATTTTAGATTGTGAATGTACCTGATAATGGATATTTTTTAAATTGAGAGATCGAATGGAACCCATAAATTGTAGGTTACTATATAGAGGAGCTGAAAAACTTAACTTTAAAATAATGAATTGAGAGATAAGTCAGGTTGAAGACACTAAATTCATAAATTTTGGAAGGTAACCCTAATTTTGGATTTTTTTAATTTTTGATTTATTAATTTAGTTTTCATGGTCAGATTCCCTTACTCATCAAACTAATATTTTATTTTTCAAGAGGAACATGAAGAAACTTGAACAAATATAGAAGGATACATCCATGAGATCAACTAGAACTCAATATTTGGTTGTATATCTTCTGTATTTGGGATAATTATACCCCATATTTCATCTGATTAATTTTTCATAAGGTATTTGTAAAGATAAAGGAGATAATGGGGGATATTATAGTATGTTTTTCGGGGTCATGTTAATTTCATAATCTAGTTAGTCTGAATAATGTAAGTAATTTTAACCTTAAATAAAATCCTTTCATGAATAAATGTTATCCTCAATTATGTTTTTAAATGAGAAGACCTCCATGGATAATAAATACACATTTTTTTCTAGTATTATTTAGTTGTTAATTATTGGAATACATGCACCTTTTTTGGATTTCTATGAGTATGCCTTGGTTTTTGCATATGATATGCTTTATTATTTATTGGGATAGATAATATATTATTCTATAATGGTTACTTACATCATCCATTGTTTTCAATTTGGTTTCATATTAGAGTTACTTAATTTCCTCTACACTATACATTTAATTTATATTTAAATTTGGATATAATTGTAATTATTGTTTATATTGTTGATTGTAAAATGATTTTTTTACCTATAATAGAGTGGATTGCATCTTGATTTATCATAATGATCTTATTTCAATCTAGTTTCAAGATAATTTGGAAACATTTTTAGATTTTTCATTTAACAATGCTTCAGATGAAGGTCGTATAAAGTTTTCATGTTATAATTGTGTTGGAAGACCATAGTTAAGCTGAGAAGAAGTTAAATACCATATAATTAAAGATGGATTAAAAAAAAACTATTATTTTTGGTATCACAATAGAGATATGAAACAATATTCTACTATTCATGAACAGAAATAAAGAAGTGGTATGGAGAATTTGATATTTGACCAGTTTCCATTAGTACATCATCACCAGAGAGATAGTATGCTAGTGCAAGAAGAAAATGATATCAATATAAATGAGGATAATACTAAATATTATGATATTGATAGCGTGATAAATTTAATAGATGGTTCAAAAACTCTTGTATATCAAGAATGTACTAAAATGAAAAATTTTGAATTTTTAATATGGTTATATCATCGAAAAACCATATATGGAATTTATAATATCTCCATTGATTATATTCTTAAATTTTTGAAGGAATTTCTTCTTTAGGGTATAGATATTCCCTCAGATAATTGTAAGGCATGGATTTTAATTAATAATATTAAATTTTATATTAATAAAATTCATGCTTGTTTGAAAGATTACAAATTATTTTGGGTGGAAAAAATGACCTTAATGGCAGTAAAGAATTAGGTACATCTCGATGGAAGAAAAATGAATATGGAAAACTATCTCGTGTTCCATAGAATGTCATTTGGAACTTTCCATTGATTCCCAGGCTTTAAAATATATTCATGTATACAGAAATCTCATCCAATATACGATGCTATGATGCTAAGATAATTAAAGGTAATGATGAGTTAGTTTATCCTATATATGTATTAACATGGTCGGAATTTTATGTACAACATCCCAATTTTTTAGTCGAGGTGTGTAATGTCAGGTTGGGTCTATATTGTGATTATTTTTATCCGTTTGGTTAGATGCTTACTGCTCACATCACATGGCCAATTTTTATTCAAGTTTATAATATTCCTTCATTGATGTGTATGATTTTTTTCACTTTCTTGAGTATACTAATATCTGGAACTTTTGATCCTAGTAATGATATAGATATCTACTTTAATCCTTTAATAATAGAGTTGATGCAGCTTTGGGATATGGGTGTGCACACATTCAATGGAAGAGCTGGGTACTGTTGCTAATCCTACTGAGAAAGCGGTGCAAGTTGTCATACATGAAGAGGCACCTAAAGTTGATAAAAAAGGTGACTGCCCAGACTTACCCAAGGTATGCACCCTCTCTGTTGAAAACAAGAAGAAATCTTGGGTTGATATTTGTAAGGAAGAGTAAAATATCGATCATGTTGTTGCTCCTAGAAATGGAAAAGAGAAAGTTAGAGAAGAAGAAGCACAACTTCAGGAAAAGATGGTTTCCTCAGTGAATCGAAAAGGTAAACAAACCTTAGATTCTAACTCCCAAGTCATCTCTAATGCTTGTCATTATGTTTCAAATCCAATTGTGAATAATGAAGGCTTTCAGCTTGTTTCTTATAAGAAAACACCAACCTCAGTTGTTTCTCCAATAGTGGTTGAGCTGCCTATTGTAGAAGAAATGAAGATGTCAGTCACAAAAGATGTTTCTCCTGACAAATGCAAGGAAGAAATAGAGGATAGATCAGGTTCTGAGAGCACTGATGCTGAGATAATTTATGGAAGACTGCAAGAGTTCTCGAGCATGGAAAGTGCTAGAAGAGGGAGATCGAGAGTTCGGAGCCGTGGGCGTGGAAGAGTAGAGCTGGATAAAATTAGAGATGAAGAAAGAAGGCTAATCGAGAGACTACTGAAAAAGATAAGAAAATAGTTTCTCTTTTGTTTTGGGTTTTCTATGTTTTCCCATTCCCCCTCCCCTTGGTTACTATCTTTTACTTTATTTTAATAAAATAGGCATAACCTCCATCTTTTTCCAAGGTTGCATCTCTTTAAAATTTTTACTAGAATTCTTGTTTATAAAACTTGAAATATTTTTGTCTTAAAATGTTTATCACATAGAATATTTTTGGGTGGAATCCTATTGGGATTAGTCTCAAACCCTACTTACACATTTGGGTGTAAGTAGACTTGGTAATGTTTTTCGCAGGTTTGGGTAAAGCTCTTAGAGCCGGTGGTTTGGGTTACTAGCAGTCCTTCTTAATGTGGTGTCGTGGAGATGGATTGAGGGTGTTCCCCCTTTCCACGAGGTGGTTATTGGGATGTTATTTTTGGATTTGTTCCCTTGGGTTAGTCTTTGGTATTTTGTATAAAACTTATAATCCAATTCTGAATGTTATTTAAAGTTTATTTGGTTTCAAATTTTTAGGTTTAGTTTATCTATTATTGTTGGTTGTTTTGTGATTCAAAAATTGGGTCAATCATTACCAAACCTTTAATTATCATACCCAAGAACTTGTGCTATCCCATGGGGATAGGGAATTCCCTTTAGGCATTACCATGGACTGAGTTGGGTGCTGATTTTGATGGAGACCAGATCTAGTTCATGAAAAAATGGTATCAGAGTTGGTTCTCTCTTTTTGGGTCATCTTATTTTGGGAGTCTAAGTAGACCGAAGCTAGGATTGTCAGGTTGTTGAGATTTCCATTATGAGTAGTGTTCCTAGAAAACACACCTCGTGATGGGATTCAAGTCTCCTGGGTAAGTTGGGTTTTATCTGAGTTCTTTTGTTCTAATGGTTCGTCGATGATTAGGGGAATGAATAGAGAGTTGGGTCAGCGGTCTCAGTGAGATCATAGGGCATGGTAAGACATGTGGAGAAGGGGATATTGTCTAAGAACAATCTCTATGATGGTTAAGTGATTAGAGTATATATGCCAACCATATGCCCAAGACACCCATCGACACTGATTTCCTCTCACATTGTCTTGTGTCTCTTGTTTTGGAATATTGGAAACTTGGTTTTAAAGTAAAAATTATTTGGTTTTAAGAAATGTGAATTTTTTGAAATTATTTTCTAGTAAAGAAGAAATGTTTGAATTCTAAAATGGTGGAAATTAATTTTTAGAATTATTTTTTAATGTTAAATGTTGTTTTTACACCTCTTTTGAAAGTATGATTTATGTTAAAGTGGGTTTTGAAAATCTATTTCAAATAAAATATTATGAACTATTGAAAAGTGTTTTAAATAGAATAAAGTGTTTTGGAATTTATGTGTGGGGTTTTAAGAAAGGTTTTGATTTTACAACCAGTGATCATCTGAAAATTTTTATGAATTATTGGAACCTTTTTTTAAATAAGAAGATATGAGCCTTAATTAAATGGTTTTTGATGAAATGGAGTTTTTCATAAAACCAAAAGTGTTTTGAAATGCGCTGAGATTTTTTAAAATTAATGTGTTTTACTTGAAATTGAGATTTTATTTGAATGGTTAGTGCTTTTATAAAATGGTTTTTAAGATTTGAATTGGGTTTTGATATGTGGATAGCGGTTTTGAGAAAAATATAGAAGTGTCGGTTGAATATATTTGTTTTGAAAAGTGGAAAGAATTTTTATTTTAACATTTGGTATTTCCTTGAGTTACCACATGCATGGGTTTACATGGGATGATGGATGGTTAATGGAATGGCTGGTTGATTTTTGGTATGGATATGAGGAGGGTTCTTAGTGTGGCACAAAAACATGCATGTTTTAAGCCCATGGGGTTCCAATGGTAAATGATCTAACCGCTAACCCCGTTTACTTTCAAAAAAAAGTTTTTAAGGAAAATTTGATGTTTTGAAAACCGATGTTTGGTTGGTGTGTTTTGTGTTATTTTAGGATTTTTTTGTGGTATGTTTTGAGTTCAAGAACTGCTCTTGTTTGAACAATGTTTTGGGTTTGTGTTTTGTTGGTAAGTTGGGTTGAAGTGTTGGCCAGTGGTTTCTTTTGAGGACTATTTATGGAAGCCTTTGAGGTGGTTCCACTCATGTGTTAGGATTTGTGTTGTGGTGTGTTTTGACCAAAGGACTAGATTGGTCAGGTCCTTGGGTTTTCTTGTTGGCTAAGGTACGCCCCCATAAATAGCTAATTCACGATTTAAGTGTAGCCATTGGTAGTTCGCAGTTGGAAGATCCTTCAGTTGATCAAAATACAGACTCTCATCCAAGGTTTCAGGGTTGAGTTTATTTCCATTATTTTTAAGATTACATAGATCCTCTCACAACAGAAGAGTGGATGAATAAGGAGTTGAAAGGTTTTATGGTTTCTTGAGTTGCTTGAATCATCAAAGGTGAAGTTCGACACTGTTCAGTCTATAAGTTTTATTTGGAAGTGGTGAAGGGGAATTCCATTGAGGAAGGTGAAAGCGTTCTGGGATTTTCAGTGTAATATGACATCCTAAAGGGCCTTTGGGTCTTTTTTTAGTCGCATCAAAGCAAGGGTTCTTATTATCCACCAATTTGGAAAATCTGGTCATTCGAGGCTGCTATTATTTTTTGAAGAAATATCTTGCTACTTGAAACTCTATTAAAGGTTCCACTCCTGGTAATGTGTCTATCACTTGCAAGGGTCATGTTATCTAGGGTCTTGTTGTGTTTTGTTTGTTTTTAAGGGAAAAGGTGGATGTTGTAGAACCTTTTGAGGGCTTCTAATTAAATGAAAGTGTGTCTCTCTTCCAAGAATTCTTAAAATTCTCTATCCTGAATGAAGGTGTCTTCCTTGTGTTTTTTCTTATGTTATTTCTTGTTTGGGTTGATATGGGCAATGCATATGCATCGTCGATACCCCTGTCTCGGTAAAGTTTCCATGTTAGAGTAAAATGGAATTTAGGGTGTGTTATGTCTTGGTGGTTTTGTTTGAGAGGTGATGTGGTTTCTTATGGCACTAGAAGGAGAAGTTTTTATCAGGTTTTTTTTCAATGTCTGACTGTGAGGTATGAGATGCTTTAATAATCTAATCTCTAGCCGTAGGTCTTAGAGTGAAGCTATATTATAGTCAAGAAAACCCCCGTGGGTGTAAAGGATCTTGGTTTAACTTCTGTATCTAGTGTGGCAGAAGGATACATGTATACTCTATTCCTTAGGATTGTAATCTGTGTTGGTGGAAAAGTCCCTCCTTAGTTATAAGTAGGTGGGGGTGGTATTTCCTTCTCAAAACCCCAATTCTTAAAACCCTATGGGTACAACTCTTAGTATGGTTGTTCATGTATGAATAACCATATTGGTCCTTTTTGACCTCAGTTTTTGTTTCACTTATATGAGGATGGTAATTCTTGTTGGAGGGGTGAACTGATAGTGTTTATGTTGGTTTGGAGTTTTATTGAATGATCCTCTTGTGGTGGGAGAATAAGTTGTATGGGAATCACCCAAGTTATCCCTTGATGGGTTTGTTTTGTCAGACTGTGCTAGTTGGTTAAGATGGTTAGTTCTTATGGTGTGGAGACCCACCATGGGTCTCATGTAAGTTCTTTTGGAATAATTATAATGTTAGTCTACCCCTTGTGGAGGGGAGTCAATTCGAGCCTCCCCCTGTTGGTGTCCCAGTTCTATCTCAGAAAATTAATTCGCTTCTTATAGTGGGGAGTCTATTCCAACCTACCCTTATTGGTGTTTTGGTTCAGTATCGGGTGTTACTTTATTTCTATGGTGGATATCACATTTGGGTCTCTCCATATTAGTAATTTGGTTGTGTTCCTGGTGTTAGCTTGGTGGTAGGTAATCTTGCTCAGAGCTATCTAACCACCAACTTTTTTATCAGGTAAATTATGTTATTGGATCATTCCCAATAGTTTTATTGAAGTAAGGTTGTGGTAACCTCATTCTATTCCATCATTCGTTTCAATTGGACTTCTTGAGATTCTTGAGAATGTCTATGGTGCTTGTCTCGGGATATTGGTTTAAGATTTGTGAGATTATCCTTCCTTTGGCTAGTCAGTTGAAGTTTTTTTTTGGATTTTTAGGGTAGGTGAACCTTAGTGGGGGAGTCCATCTTGGTCTCCCAATTTAGCTTGTATCCCTCTTTTACTTGTGGTGGTGTCGTTATTGTCTTTTCATTTGGAATTAATTGAGAAACCCCCCCTTTGAACTTGGAAATTGTATTGGGTTTTTTTTGCATTTGACCCTACTATGGATTTCAAGGGGCACAAATCTTTATGTTTGAGAAATTTTCACACTCGGGTTTTTAGTTTTCACTTCATTCTAATTCTTTTTCATTTCCTCAAGATCTGGGTGCGATAGGTTTGAAATTTTGGGGAATATTTTCCTCCTTTAATTGGCCTATCTTTCCCTACCTAGGTTTCATTTGAACCCCCTATAAGTTACCCTTGAATTATAACTAGGTTCCCCTTGAATTTGGAGCAAAATGGTAAGTTTTTGGGTGGATAGAAAATGCCGCACGGTTTGGCAGCATAGTTTACTAAACCATGCTGCCAAACCATGAAAAATGTCCAACACATTAATTTTTTTTATGTTATTACAATTTTTACCCTCTCTAATTAAACCAAATGCGCTCCTTTCTTTCTCCATTCAACCCTAGTAGCCATGGGAGGTCTCCAAGATTCTTTAATCTCCCATGTAACTCATTTTTGAAGGGGTATTTGGTGGAGAAACTTCAAAATCATGCAAGTAAGTGACTTTATAACTAGTTTCTTCCTTCCCCTTAGGGTTTCTCCCACTCTTTCTTGAAGTTATAAGTTTACAACACCTATTTTTTCACCCTTATAGTTTAAACTTGGGTTTTTGGGTGCAATCATATTGAATTAGGTTTGTTTTCATTCCCTTGTGGTGCGGTAGTGGTGCAGTTGAAGTTTCACACAACGATTTGGGGGTTTTCACATCTAAGGTAGGTGATTCCATGTGTAATAATTATTTTATGAGTTCTATTTGATCGATTTACTTATTTATCATGTTACTCATATGTTTTTTGTGGTGTGAAAACCATTTTTGGTGGAATTGGTTAAGTTTTTAATTTTAAAGATGAATTCTTTCTTGAAATTGTGTGTTTTTTATGTGTAACTCTTGTGGTATCATTTGAGGTCATTTTGTAACATATGAAAGTGGTTTATTAAATGTTTCTAGGGCTTCCAATTTTTGGTTGGTAGGGTCTTGATGTTCTTTTTTACTTGAAATAGGATTTTTGAATGGGTTTTATGTGAAAAACCAAGTTATACTTCTTGAAAGTGTTTTATGAAAAGTTTCAATGATTTATTGAGTTACACAAAGGGTGAAAACATGTTTGTGTATTGTTTTGGTGGGTATATGTTCTTAAAATGGGGGTTTGAAAGAGTAAGTGATGATTTTTACTATTAAACGTTTTTATAATGTTTAATAAATTGTTGAAACGATTTATTAAATTGTGAGAAAGGTGCGAGATATGTTTGTGGGCTGTTTTTGTGTGAGCATGATGTTAAAATGAATTTAAATGTGAAAAAGAGTATTATGTGACATGTATGTGGGCTGTTTAGTGTGTGTCTGATTTGGAAATAGAATTTTCATGTGTAAAGTGTATTTGATAACATGTGGAACATGATTGAGCACAAGGAGGGAAACTCAGGTGTCTATGTGGGCAGACTAAGACTAGTATACTAGTGATCCGGTAGTGGTTTCATCTCTATTTCAGTTATAAATATTGAAGATGACAATACTAACTAAAATATGATGATTTTTTGGGACCACTAGTCTATTGGGTTTTCCCATCCTAGTGTCTCTTGCACAAGAATGATATGTTTTATTTTTATTTTTACACCGAGATATGATGTACCTAGGGCCCCACAGCTAGCTTGTGCCTAGGGGTGTTCTTGTGACTAGTGATCATTGGATTTATTATACTTACCATCGGCATAAGGTGTGTTTTGATTGAAAATTCATTATCATGTGTGTTTTATTTAAAAGTGTACACTCTTTAAAGTATACCTCTTGAAAACTATTTTCATTTTAAGGTTTCATCTCATTGAATTTTTTACTAGAATTCTTGTTTATAAAAATTAAATTTTTTTTTGTCTTAAAATGTTTATCACATGGAATATTTTTGGGTGGAATACTATTGGGCTTAGGCTCAAACCATAATTACACCTTTAGGTTTAAGTATAATTGGTAATGTTTGTCGCAGGTTTGGGTAAAGATCTTAGAACTGATGGTTCGGGTTACTAGCGGTCCTTCCTAATGTGGTGCTGTGGAGATGACTTCAGGGAAATGCCCCCTTTCCATGAGGTGGTTCTTAGGCTGTTCTTTTTGGATTTATTTTCTTAGGGTAGTATTTGGAATTTTTTATAAACCTTTTAATCTAATTCTAAATGTTATTTTAAGTTTTTTTGGTTGGAAATTTTCAGATTCAGTTTATCTGTTATTGTTGGTTGTTTTGTAAATAAAAAATCGGATAAATTGTTCCCAAACCTTTATTTATCAAACCCGGGCACTTGTTCCTGCCCATGGGGATAGGGAATTCTCTTAGGGACTTTCCATGGACCAGGTCAGGTGTTGGTTTTGATGGAGACTAGATTTAGTTCATGACAAAAAGGGATTTAGGATCTCATTAACAAGATTAAAATAAATAAGTTTTATTTTAGTTTCATGTTGTTATTTTATGTGCCTAGTCTCCCAACGATGCTAGGCCTCTCAATCCTTGGTTTTTATTTATTTTATATTTATATTAAAAATCATGTAATAATATTTTTAAAAGGATTAGGTCACTATATTCCAATAAGAACACCATTTATTATATGTGTATTTGGTTGTTTTTATTTACAAGCATGTGTATTGGTCCTTGGACTTGAGATAATTATTAATGTGTTCCATGACTCACATAACTTGATTCATGGTGAAAACCATAGAATGTTTACCTATATAGAATTAGTTTTCATTAGTTTTATTATTATTAATATGACATTAATTGAATGGTCAATATATGATTTTCCCTTCTAAATTTTGGAAGAATATATCTCTTACCCTTTGGTTAAAATGAAAGTGTTTAGTATAAATCAATGGACATGGTAATTTATAGACAAGTTTATTTTGGAAATTCAAATAAGGATAAATCAATAAATAAGTATTATGAAGCATATATACATCTTTATTGATGAGATTTCATGTGATAGAGGGAATATATTACCTAATGAAGCATTTATTCGACTTATTCTTTTCTCCATGGAGGCCTTGATGTGTTGCTATATATCACTCCCGGTCTGTGGGTTGGACTTATTTCCACTGAGAAAAGAACCTACAGGGTTACACACCAAGCATATCTCAAAGCTCATAAATAATTATATATTTCAATCATGGAAATATTATTTATTTAAGTTTTATAAATCTTATGAATAAATAAATATTATTGATAATCAGTGTATTTATTTCATCAAACACATTTTATTAATCAAGAATTGTTTATCATTTGTCTGAGGAAACAATTTGAGTTTAATTATTTGGTTTATGACATAATATCATTCAAATAAATAAACAAATAATTATTTATTTAATGAAATTATACATAACATATGTCACATTTAAATAATAGTTCTTATTATTATTTAAAAGGTGTGATATGGGGTATTTATTATGATTAAATAAAATGAAATTGCCTTATGCGAAAATAATTTTTTTAACCTAATTATAAATATTTATGTTATGAAAAATCATCAAAAGATTTTTTCACTCGATATTTTAGACATTCCATTGAGATACATAAGTAATATTATCTTCTATCAAAACCTATAGAGAAAATAGAGAGCTCTCTTCCTCCCACTTCACGATACTTAGAGATACAACTTTAATATGATCAATGAATGTCACAGGTGATTTGATTCTCTATATTAGAATATGGTGGTTAGAGAGTGACGTTATAGGATATTTTTGGTGCACATATGAATATGTATAGAGGAGTTATCATTTGGATTCTCTGGTGAAAACACCAGCACTGAGGTATTAAGATCAAATCTATGAAATAAAATTCAACTAGAACATCTACTGATCTTTTTATTAAAACGAGGCACCATTTTAATTGTATTTATTTTTGATTGAATTAATTACATTAAATCCATGGGATAATTCAAGTTATGTAGCATTAAGCTTGTCATTTCTTGATATATTTTTCATAAAAAATTTAAAATTCATGCTCCCATCACAACCTAGAGCCTTCATTTGGTATCAGAGCGGGTGTTACATCCTCAAAATAACATGGTACATTAATTTAAGGTTAAATATATCATGGTTATATTTTTAAAAATTGATAGAGGTGTTAAAGGATGATAATTGGAAGTAAAGGAGATGGAAGCACCAACTAACAACTTAGAGTTGTTGGCGTGCCACCGACTAGTCGGTATAATACCACTGATTTGAGAAGGATTCCACGTGCCTCACATAAAAAATTTATTAATATAGAATGAAGTCTTATGGGACTGAATAAGATTGTTCTTAAGGATACATGGATCATTTTTTCACAATATTTATCACTTATTGTATATATTTTTTGGTATTATATTTTTAAATTAGTAAAAAATCATAGAGTTTTAATTTTTTATTTTATGAATTAAAAACAAGTTAAGAGGAAAATAAAACAAAGTTAAGGTGAAAGGGGTTAGATATGAGTTTGATCACACATGTTTTAATTATTTAAAATGTCCTCATCAAATAATTGAGTCAACATTAATCCTCAATTTCTCTTATCTATCTGAATTGTGGAACTAAACATGCATAGAAAGAACTTCTCAGTGAAAATCCATTTCACATCCTCTATAATAAAGAGATAGTGAATTTACTCAACCAAGGCACTAACTGTCCTTCCAACCAGATCCATTATATGTCATTCATCTCCTAGTATACAAAGATATATTGGTATGTTGTGTATATCGATAGAAGGGAGGGATAAATGATTTGATAAATTGGAAAATAAAATAAATCATGGGAAAGAGAAAGGGATTATTATTTGTATGCTTATATATGATCCACTACTTCATCAAGGATAGAAATTAGAAAATAAATAATTTAAAAATAGGTATTTTGAATGCATGTATGATCACCCTCAGGGACCTATCTCTCGAGTTATATATCCATAATTATGGAGTTGAGATATTACAATTACGGATTGAAGGAAGATCACAAAATGAAAGAAAAGTAGAGGGAGAAGAGAATGAAACAACACATGAATAAAAACAAAGAATAATTAAATTAAAATATATAAATTATATAGGATTATAGGAACTATTTATAGCCTCTAAATATCTAACAAAATAGAAGAGGGGAATCATTTATAATCACCTGTAATTCTTCATATCCTAAAAATTAGTGCAACGAGCTCTAAATTATGCCTCTTTACTTGGATTACCTCCATGTGTCATCGATAATGTTGGAGATAGATTCAATTAGAAGAATATTTGTTAATATTCCCAAATTATACATTTAACCTATGATAAATATCTATAAGTCTTTGATATTATTCCAAAATTGATGTATTATGTTGTTTTTCTTTATAGTGAAAATTAGGTGTGGAAGCCTCATGTGAAGAGTTTACATGATGCATGTGTTGTATGTGGGATAGATATGATGAATTAATATTGTAGTGATGGAATCCATGAGTATGTTTACTTGGGATTGAGTTTTTGGTCCAGTCTATTATTGGGATTGAAGATTCTTTTCTGGTCTTCAATGTGAATTTAATGGAGTGGTACTTTTTATAAATAGGCCACTGAAAGGTGTTGATTTATCTTTAGAAAAAGTAGGATAAATTGGTGAGATCATATTATATATGATTCTATACATATTATGGATGTTGGGTATACCTTTTATTTTTAAGGTGGGGATGGGAAAGGCTGTAATTGGTAGATTTATATCATTAGATGATGGTTGGTTTGATGGAGGACTACATGAGTAAAGGAGTAATCTTAGGTATAAGGAGTCAGTGTGGTATAATAGTAGCAGAAACCTCCATATGAAACACCGTTCACCCCCTCCATCCTTGTAGTGATTCCCAATCCTTTTATTGAACATGTGGTGCATATGATATAAGATCTCCATATATAACCCAAAATAGAAACCATCCCATTTTAGTATGATCTAACTTAGCTGTTGAAGCTATGAACCATTTGTGGTTCCACAAGCAAAAATTTCTGTTTATAATGGAAAAAATCTCCAAAATTAGAGCTCTTGAACCTCAAAATCAATCCAAATACCACATTATACAATGACACACAAATCACAGACATGGGAGAACCTCCAAACTCAGGTGCATAGTATTCACATGAACTCTATAGTGAGAAATAATATATCCATCAAGATATCAGATGCAGAGTAAATGTGGGTGACATGGAAATGAAATATTACCGATGAAGGTATTAATGATACTAGCTTTCACTTGAGATAAACATTAGGGGATCATTAAGTCTAAGAGATATAGTGGTGAGGCATAGTTTCTTTGCTAGTTCTAGTATTGGTAGGTCCATACAAGCATTACAACAAGCACCTATCACGAACTTTCATTTTAAAAAGTAGTCACAATGTTTAAGAAGGCCAAGGACCTCACTATTTCTATACCTACATTGGAAACACATAATAAAAGACCAGTGATCATCCAATATTTCTATCAAACCAATCCCAATCATTATCCTAATTTGGTTGGGTAGAGAACATCGACACTACTCATGTGAAGATATGTGCATAATGCAACTTCCATTTGTCTTCAACAATGTAATTGTTTTAAATTCCTTTAGATTGGACATGATAATTTTTCAATCCCATATCTGATTTGAGTTTGAGAAACCCTATATAATGGATTACCTATCTCAGTATTCATGATATTTTCAAGATTTATATTTAGTCTAACCCAACTATCATTAGAAAACCTCAGTGAAACTTCATTTTTATACTCTCCTTTTATAAAAATCCAATATCCATGGTTTTCAGCCTTGACTATTCAGTCGATTCATTGCCTTAAATTGATGAATTCAAACTGGTACTAAAAATTAGGTGTGGAGGTCTTGTAGTGGTATGATGGGTTGATTTTATATGGTTGTGAGACATCTTGTGTAGGGATAAATGTTTGATGTGGTAGATTATGGAGTTTATTGCCTTCAGTTGAGAAGGGGAATGATCGATTAGGGTTATCCATTTGGTCTATTCAAGTGGGAGATCACGATTAGTTACTAAGAGAGTACGGTCGCTTACCTTTTCTTCATGTGGCGGGATGAAGGAATGCCTTTATGGATAGTTTTGAGTGTTGTGGAGATGTAGTTTTGTTGGTTTAACCCTTTTCTAATATTTCCATACATTGTAGGATGGAAATTTGTCATGCAATCACTTGAAGACTTGCATATGTGAAAGCTTCTTTTCTATTCCAAAAATTTGAGCATGGTTAGTTAATACAATTGATTTTAACACTGCACTTTTCTATTTTTTTAACTTACAAAACTAAAAAAATAAATTTAGTGATGTATTTTTAAATTAATTTCAAAAATAATTAATAAAATTAAAGGAATGTAAAAATTATCCCAGAAAACATTAAATTCAATTCTCAAATTAATTTTTGATTCCATTTAATTCAAAAATTCATAAAATAATTAAATTTCAAAATTAAATCCATTTGATAATTTCATTCCAGATTGAAATCAAAATAAATTAAAATAATTAAACTTTAAATTTTCAAAATCAATGTACATATTCATAATTAATTTAAAATGAAAAATATTAAAGAACTAATGAAACTCAAGGTTTAATCTAATATTTAAATAAGTCTAGAATTAAAAATGTAACCAAGAGATGTATTAATTAACCATGTTTTGAATTGATATTGTGGTAATTATCAATGAAATTCAATTATTTTTTTTGAAAATTTCAGCCCTCGTCACCCCCTTACTTAAACTATTTTACTATTAGGAAATAAAGTAAATTTTATTATTAAAAAAAAATTTCTAGACTAGAACTAAATATATTACTAGAGAAGAAGAAAATCATAGATACCTCAATTTTTGGAATTATCATGTCTCTTCTATGATTTCAATTCAATACCTCATCTCAATTAAAGCAATAGTTTCTTGTCCAGGATTGAGAAAAATTAAATTAAATTGGAATCAAAATTTTAATAAGTGGAACATCCATTAATCCATTTCTTCTAAGTTTATTAAACCAAAATTTGAATTTACACTTAATTGATAAAAATCAAATGATTTTTTTATAATTAATTTTCTACCTTCTAAATTTGGGTTAAATATTCCCCTCTCCTCATTTTTGACTATTAAGCACTTTATTAAAAATATTTTTTTCAGCCATGTATGTGAAAATAAATATTTAATGGCACTTATTGGATATTCAAAAATGACTTTAATTTGTGAACACACCCAGTGACTAATTCCTTAGAGATTCATTTTGGGACCCCAATTACCCATTTTACTCTAGTTTTAAAGGAGTTATAGAAATTTTTTATTGAGTTGGATCCCTGAGGTGTTCTTTTTCAAAAATTCTAAGTCACTTCATATTATGTTCAAAAATATAGTGACATCATGTTATAATTTTGAATCTATATAAATCTTTTTACTCAATCTCATTTTCCTAGTTCTAATAAAAAATTTCTATGTAAGTAGTGAAAAAATAACTTAGTAATAATCTATCTCTCATAATTTTAAAACCAATTAAATACTTAATGGAATCTTCTATTAGGAAGGACAACAATTAAGTTTAATAAAAGTTTTAAAAAACAAAAAAAAAAAACTATAGAAAAGAGATATGTACAAAATTTATAAAGTTAATAGTTTTTTATATATTTTTTAAAAATAGATTCAATAAAACATACTAAAAACAACAAGCATATTTTGTTTAAATATTAAAAATATTTCCTGAAAAAAATTAAATAACTAATTCTAAACTTCCTGAATTCACCCCCTACGCTTATTAATGATGCTACCTGCCACAATATATCCCCCAGGGCCTGTTCCATGACATAACCTAAGCCCTCCTGCCGAAGGCCAGGGGTTGGAGGCTAGCCTAGATGGCGTAAACCTATATGTGGGAGGAAATTTCCTGAGTACATGTATGCACACACATGCCCAAACACATCCCAAAAACTGAAAGAGGAAAACAAGTATACTGAAACAAGTGCTAAGAACAAGTACAACTGAAAATAAGTGGGTTAGAATACAAACCCAACAAAAACAACTGAAAATAGAAAAGTATAAAGGGACTTGGGTAGCCATCTGCTGAAAACCCAACATGATGGTAAGAGTAGTGTAGCTACTAGAAGACGAAGTAGTACATCCTATCTTCCTGATCCTACTGGGCCCTACCTACTTTTAAGCCACCAAGTCCTTCGTCGAAACTTCCATCATCTGCACAAGACACAAAACATGCGGGCAAAGCCCGTGCAGGGGTGAGTAACACAGTACATAGTTGGGGACTCCAATCCACTAAGGAGAAATACCACAAATAAAACACAAAGAAACCCACAAAGTAAGGATATCTCACACCAGGTATATTCTAGAGGAGGAATGTTTTATCAGTTATAGTGAAAATGTTTCTTACTATTGAGGGGATCATCCCTGATGAGTTGTTGAAGTCTGCCGAGCGATTGAGGTCAAAACGACTACTACTCATCTTTCGGGTCACATAGTACTACACAGCTCTACTGGGCTACATGGATTCTATTATTTTGGTCCACTAAGGTCTACACGGCTGTTCATCTGCCAGGACACTAAGTTCCACATTGCTGCAGATCGTTTGCATGGTTGATCCCGAGAGAACCGCTTCCCCAAGACACACGTTGAAAGTAAACTTCCTTGTAAGTATCCTTAGATCATAACAAAAGATTCATATCGTCTAGAGGGTCCCAACTCCACAACCAACTCTTCAATCAGACACTAGGTTTGCAAGTTTTTAGCATTTTAGTAATCAGGGGTTGGTTGCATCTGGGCCCGGTCCGACCCGGTCGGACCGACCTGATCAACCCGGATCGGGGGTTCGACACACCCTGGTTTAATTTGACTGACCTGGTTTGAGTTAGGTTAGGTCTTCTCAATCTTGGACAGTGGTCTAGGACCAATGGGCCTCACTAGACCTGGCCTAGATAGGCTGAGGGTCCAGCCCACCAAGTTGCCCGGTGACTCGGTCTCGTCCGGCCCGGCCTGAAGGGCATGGGTCTGGCCTACTGGCATGGGTCTGGCCTGATGGGTGCGAGACCAAATCTCTGAGATGTGGGACCAGTCCCTCCCACTGGATGGGGGCACAAACCACCAACCAGATCCCGGTCCGTTGGGTGCAGACCGATGGTGTGCGGCTGGGATGCGACTACCACCCCGCGTCCCCTCCTCTGTCCGAACTCGGCCCGTAAGGAGAAGGCTTCTCCTCCAGTGCGGTGCCGCGCCTATCACTTTATCTAGAACCTGGCACCGTGTCTAGTTCGTGCTGCGATGGAGGGGTCGTGACCTCCCCTCCATTGCGATCGAACGATTGTGGCTCGCCAGGTCACCCAGGCAACCCAAACACGGGCCGCTGCTCCTCCGAGCCACAGCGGCTAGCCATCCACGGCCTTCTGCTACTGTGGCATGCCAAAGAGAGAGCCACATCCCTTCTCCCAATGACGCTGCTACGTACCACTACTGGACACCACCACCAGCGCTGAAGGTTCCTTCTGTGGGCCACCAGAGTTGCTCTAGTGGTCCGTTTCTTGGTCCACTTACGCCTACAGGCTCTGTAGGGTGTCTCCATCACCATGATGGTCTCGGATGAAACTTCCTGACATCTTGGAAAATCCATTCACAATGAGTGAACATATGAAGGGGCTTGGTCCTTGTTCATGTCAGCTCACGCCCTCCACGTTAGAAGTTTAAAAACTAGGGGGAGGTTTGGAGAAGATGTTCAATTCATGATAATTCAGTCCCGATGTTGAACCCCAAAAAGGGTACCCTTCCAAAAGAATGAGCGACCCGCGGATCAACCTGTTTGTGGGTTTATCCAAATTTATCATATATAAATAAAGGACGAGGAATAATTCAAATAAAAAACCCTACCTCGTTGACGTTCGTCACCATAGCACTTCGTCCTTGAGGGTCTAAGAGTTTGATGTCATTTGTCGTTCTTTGAGGTACGTCAAAGTCAATGATATCCCACCGTCATTGGTTGTTCTTTGTTAGAGAGGAACATCCATTAGAGGTTCATCAGAGAATCCTCGCAGTTTAATGCTCATCCCACTAATGCATCAAACTATTAAAAATAAAACACGTCACAACATTTCTATTACACAGTGATGTCACATCGTTATGATGTTTCATTTATGAAACAACATCTTTGTTATGTTTCATTGAAGAATCGTTATGCTATGTGTTAATGAGCCATTAATGATCTCTATTGGTGCACCTCATCGCTTCCTCGTCGCTGCATCGCAGTTTCTCTGTGTCGCCGTTCGTCGTTTGAGGAAAAGAAATAAAATATCTTTTTAAAGTTATTTTATTTTTTTCGAAAAGTCCAAAAATTAAATTTTCCATTCAGCCCTTGATGTCTGAAGTTAAGTAATTTCTAGTCAAATCTTGGTGTTCTGAGTTCAACGATGCCCTTGAATTTTTTATCTGAGTATTGGTTCAAAAGTTATAAAAACCTGTTTGCATGTTTACTTAATGTACTTTTAAAAAAAGTTCAAAATTCCATTCCGGGATCACCGAGCCTCGGAATCACATGCCTTTAGAGCGTGTAGTATTGAAATAATTCCATATAATTTAAAAAAAAATTATATATAAATTATGAGACATTAAATTCTACCCACCATAGGGATTTATGTCCCTAAAAGCGAAAAATGTCTAATCAAACAAATGGGGGTACTGAGCATGAATCTGAGCCTTCCACTCCCTTGTGCTCTTCTAGAGATTACCATACTACCATTGAACATGCACTATAGTGATAAACCACCCTTGTGGGACCTGATCCTATTGATCCTCTATCTCCATTAGAAACTCCACAAACATCATCCCATTGTCAATATCCAGCTCTCCCCAATCGATGACGTGCGATGGATCATGCATGTATCTCCTCAACTAAGACACTTGGAAAACATCATGCATCTGGTGCATATTTAGGATAATATCTAGGCAGTACACCACCTATTCAACTCTTCTTAGGATCTGAAAGGGTTTGATAAATCTCAGTGATAGCTTTCTGTGCTGACCAAACATTCACAATACTCTTCGGGGTGAAACCAGAAGGAACACATGGTCTCCCTCCTCAAACTCCAAGGATCTTAGTCTCTTGTTAGCATAAGACTTATAACTATTCTATATAGTCCTCATCCACTCCTGGATGATTTTTACTTTCTCAGTGGTAGCCTGTACCAACTCTAGACCCATGAGTGCCAACTCCACTAGGTCTGTCCAGCATAGAGGTGATCTACAAGGCTGCCCGTACAAGGCCTCGAATGGTGCCATTCCAATGGTGGAGTGATAAATGTTGTTGTTTTTAAATTCTACCAGTGGAAAGTGTTCCTCCAAAATACAATCAAAATCAAGGATACAAGCACGAAGCATGTACACCAGGATTTGTATGGTCCACTGATCATACCACGATTCACTGTTTTATTCCACCCTTACACCGCTGTTTTAAACTAGTTTTGTAATGAATATTTCAAATATAATAATAAATTTAACTTTATGTTTTAATAATTTAATTAATGTTAATAAACATTATAATGGGAAATGTTACTTGTTTTTATTATTTCAATGTATGTGGAGGTGATTTGGAGGGCCCTTGATGAAGTGGAAGAAAAATGGGCCAAAATTGCATGGATCCATGGACATCTGTCCACTTTTTTGCATATTACACGAAATACGTGCATCCAAATGGGTTGAAATTTTGTTATCCTCTCCAAAATTTAATAGGATACATTTTATATTAAGGAACCCAATCCTTATTTGGCTTCTATGGGGCCCATCCGAACTGATCTGTCCAAGCCACCGAATTTGGACCAAGTCAAATGCGGTGTTTTGTATTTTATCAATATATTGAGCTGTAGTTGTTCAAATGGTGCCACAATTTCGGTGGAGACAGTAAAGAGTTAGGGATACAACTTTTCTATTTTCTCCAAAACGAGATAAGGCTTTATGAAGACCAAAACTTGTGGTACAAGTGGATTGATGAAATCCGTGTTCCTAAAACCACCTTCCAATTTTCCTATAAAAGGGCACCAGGAGAACCTCATTTGTAAGTTAGGCCAAGGAGTGAAGTGCTGACAATTTTGAGTCCTAGAGTAGTCTCCTAATCACCTTGGAGGTTATGGAGTCCCCTATCCTCATAGGGGAATCAAGGATGAAGAAGGAGTTCCACCCGAGCTTCCTCCTCCTCCCGATGTCGAGCTAAAAGTTGGGTGTTCGTTGTGAGGGAGATACACACATGTCAAAGGACTTCTGATTCATAAAATAGCTACTGGTTTGGAGTAATTTGGGTGTTTAAACATTTAATTCCATGTATCTTATTTTATTTCAGATTTGAATGCTTGATTTGATGCATGCGATTGTTATGCTCTTAATTTCTAACCGATCGGTGTGAGGTTTTGAGTGCGTGACTTGTGTTGTTTCGATTGGACATCACAAGAATCCTTTCATACCCACCTTATTGAGATTTCAATCTGATTTGGAAGCTCTTATTCTATGCATAAGTACTGGACCTTGACAACACGATTGTTACGTCAAGGTTTGGTCCTTAAAGCATTGAAATAAAAGCTTAGGAATTAATCGGGATTCCAATTAACTCCAACCAAAGAATTACTCTAAACCTAAGATGAATATCTATAAACAATGAACTTGATATGTGTGTATTGAAATCACATCGACCCTTTTATCTCATATTTTTCAAAATCCACTAGGTCACTCAACTTTTAAGCTATTTCAACTAAGTCATTGTTTTAAACTCTTTTCAAAACCACCCCCTCTCTTAGTCATTTTTATTAAAAATACACACTCTAAACCTACCAACGCTCCTTGAGAGACGACCTAGGGTCTACCCTACACTATAAATAAACCTTAAAAACATAATAAATTTGACGTGTCATGAAAGCACGGTCAAATTTTGGCGCCGTTTCTGGGGAGCGCTTTGTTTTTTTTTGCGTGTTTTTTTATAATTTTTTTGCTATTTTTGTGAATATTTGTTGGTTTTATCTTCTACCTTTGAATTTATTTTTGTGTTCTAATTTACTTATTGTGTAGGTTCGGTGTATGACGCGTTATACTCCGGGAGACCTACAAACATTCTAATTTGAACCGGAGAGGATCCTACATAAACAAAACCGAGACACACAGGACAACAATTTGAAGGAGGTGACATCACATCTTAAAATTCTTCTTGATCCTTCTTCTTCTTCTGAAACCAATGTTAAAACTAAAAATAACTTGTATAACATGGATGAAAATAATAGAACACTAAAATAACTAACCTCGCCTGATGTTGATATCTTACCCACTTACATTCAATTACAAGGCGAGACACCCAATTTTGAACTAAAATCTGGTTTAATTCATTTATTACCAAGATTTCATGGACTACCTGGAGAAGATCCACATAAGCATTTAAAAGAATTTCATACTGTGTGTTCAACATTAAAACCTGCTAATGTGGATGAAGAATAAGTAAAACTTATGGAATTTCCATTTTCATTAGAAGACATGGCTAAAGATTGGTTTTATTATGTTAATTCACCTATTAGAGGTTGGGCGGACATGAAATGACTTTTTCTTGAAAAATACTTCCCAGCCTCTCGAACTGAAACAATAAGGAAAGAAATATGTGGGATAAGACAATCTCAAGGAGAAACCCTTCATGAATATTGGGAACGATTTAAAATATTTTGTTCAAGTTTTCCACACCACCAAATAAGCGATCAAATTTTAATACAATATTTTTATGAAGGTTTAATTCCAATAGATCGTAAAATGATTGATGCTGCTGAAGGTGGTGCACTAGTGGATAAAACCCCAATCACTACAAGGACCCTAATTGAGACAATGGAATAGAACACTCAACAATTCAGTTCAAGGTCCAGTGTACCCATTCGAGGTGTCCATGAGGTGCAAAGTACTGAATTCGAGGAGAAGGTGGACACAAAGTTTGAAGAGGTAAGTACCCTTCTACGACAACTTGCTCTTTACCAAGGGAAATTTCAATATCATCCTCCCATACATTGTGGTATATGCTCTTCTGATACCCACTATTCTGACCAATGCCCTTAATTGAGAGAAACTTCTGAGAGTTGTGAGGAAATATTCCCAGGATGCCCCTATAACCAACCCATTAGGCGAGAACCTTACTATCCATCCAACCCTGGGTGGAAAGAAAACCAAACCTATAGGCAAGGGGGGTATTCAAACCAGCCTCATCAACCATAGAACCAACCAGGGAAAAGTATTCATCAACCACCACCACCCAAAAATTTTCAACCACTCCAAAGGCCTTTACAACAACCCCCTCCAAAAACTGAACCTATCCTAGAAGATATGATGAAAAAAATGGCTTCCAATAATCTCCAATTCCAACAAACCACTCAGGAATCCATACAAGACCTCAAAACCCAATTAGGCCAACTAGCTAACTTGGTGGGTGAAATCCAAAGCCATGGGTCTGGTAAACTACCCTCTCAACCACTTGTCAACCCTATGGATAAGGGAAATGTTAGTGTTATCACCCTTAGGAGTGGAACTCAACTTATAAGCCAAATAACACCTCCATTAGAGTCATCCCCTCCTAAGGAAACCACCATCCCAACCACTGAAAAAGGTTCAAATGAGGTGGAACCTTGTCTTGAGAGAAGTCCTACCAAAGGAAAGAGTGTGTCTATTGATGAGTTACCAAGCCCAAGCATTCCTCTTCCATTTACCCAAAGATCCACCCAACCAAGGAAACAAAAGGAAACTGAACTTGATAAATAAATCTTGGAGACTTTTAAAAAAGTGCAGGTTAACATCCCATTGATTGATGCTGTGAAGAAAATTCCACATTATGCTAAGTTTCTAAAGGATATGTGTACACATAGAAGGAGACTTCGTGGTGATGAGAAGGTAAGTTTGGGGAGGAATGTCTCAGCATTGATACAACCATCGCTTCCCACCAAGTGCAATGATCCTAGAACATTCTCAATTCCATGTACCATAGGGGAGTATTCTTTTTCTAATGCTATGCTTGATTTGTGTGCCTCTATTAATGTGATGCCTCACTCTATTTACTCTTCTTTGCAGGTCGGCTAACTAAAGCCCACATGAATAGTTGTTCAGCTAGAAAATCGAAGTACGACACACCCTTCTGGTGTGTTAGAGGATTTTCTTGTGAGGGTTCAAAATTTAATATTTCCTGCTGATTTTTATGTGCAAAAATGGAAGATGATAGGATGAATGCACACTCCCCAATTATATTGGGGAGACCTTTCTTGAAAACCGCCAAATCCATAATTAATATCCATAATGGTACATTATATATGGAATTTGGTGGTGACATAGTCCATTTCAACATCCTTAATGCCATGAAGCACCTCTCAGAAGAACATTCCTCTCTCTCGGTAAATTCAATTGATGTACTCCCTTCTCCTAAAATCACTTCATTTGTTTCCCCTGATCCCCTTTCTGAATTTTCCTCTTTGATTGAAATTCTTGGAAATGAATCATGTGTTGATTGTTGTAGTGGTCTAGAAAAGTTTCATGCATGTTTTTTAATTGATAATTTCTTGAACATGGAGGACCACATGACCATCGATGATACTGATACGCTTGTAAAAGATAATTTCTCATCTGAGGATGATACCATTGAGCAGTTAGATGAGATTAGTGACCTATCACTTTCACACACACTCCCATCAATCCAAAATCCACCTGAATTGGAACTAAAGAAACAACCTCAAGATTTAAAATATTCATATCTTGAGAATGGAAACAAGTTGCCCGTCATCATTGCTAGTTCACTCCCTCCTGAGCATGAATTAAGACTGCTTGAACTTTTGAGAGAGAATAAAAAAGCATTGGGATGGACACTTGCAGACATTACTGGTATTATCCCATCAAATTTTACACATCATATTTTATTAACTGATGAGGCTAAACCAGTGAGGTAGGCACAACGTCGACTGAACCCAAACCTCTTAGAAGTAGTTAAAAAGGAAGTAACAAAATTATTGGCTGGTGGAATCATTTACCCCATCTCTGACAGCCAATGGATCAGTCCCATTCAAGTATTTCCTAAAAAAACTATCCTAACAGTAATTGAAAATGAAAACAATGAATTGGTTCCAACTCATGTGCATAATAGTTGGCGTGTCTGTATAGATTATCGCCGACTAAACCAACACACTAGGAAGGACCATTTCCCATTTCCATTCATTGAACAAATGCTAGAGAGGCTAGAGGGGAAGTCCCATTACTGTTTTCTTGATGGGTATTCTAGATACTTTCAGATCCATATTGCCCCCGAGGATCAGGAAAAGACAACCTTCACTTGGCCCTTTGGCACATTTGCCTATAGAAGGATGCCATTTGGTCTGTGCAGTGCTCTGGGTACTTTCCAGTGATGTATGGTTAGTATTTTTTCGAATTACCTGGAGAATTGCATGGAAGTTTTCATGGATGATTTTACTGTTTATGGAACCTCTTTTGATGAATGTTTAAGTAGTCTTGATTCCATCCTACATTGTTATATTGAAAATAATCTTGTATTAAATTATGAGAAATTCCATTTCATGGTGCGACAAGGTATAGTTTTGGGACATGTCATTTCTAGGGATGGTATCCAAGTAGATAAATTGAAAGTGTATGTCATTTCTTCCCTACCATTCCCTAAAAATGTACGTGATGTGTGGTATTTCCTAGTTCATGCTGGATTTTACCATCGTTTCATTCGTGATTTTAGTAAGATTGCACTTCCCCTCTCCCGCTTACTCCAAAAATAAAAAGATTTTGTTTTTGATAAAGAATGTGAAGAAGCTTTTAATAAATTAAAATGGAGTCTCACATCACCCCCGGTAATCCAACCACCTTGGTGGGATTTACCATTTTAGCTCATGTGTGCGCCTCTAACTATGCAGTTGGGGCAGTCTTATCACAAAGGGTTGATCGAGCTCCACATGTCATTACCTATGTCTCACGTACTTTGGACCCTGCCCAAGCAAACTACACCACCACTGAAAAAGAATTTCTTTACATTGTGTTTGCCTTGGATAAATTTAGGTCATACCTTTTAGGGTCCAAATTCATTGTGTTCTCAGACCATGCAGCCCTCTGGTATCTTCTAAAGAAACCGGAAGCCAAACCACGTCTCATTCATTGGATGCTCCTCCAGGAATTCAATCTAGAAATTAGAGATAAAAAAGGAGCATAGAATGTGGTGGAAGACCATATTAGTAGGATCCACTATCCTCAGACATTATCTCATCTCCCTGTATTCCCATTAATGACTTGTTTCCTGATGAGAAATTATACAAAGTACAAGATGTTATTCCCTGGTATGCTGAAATTGTAAATAATTTGGTAGCATCTTGCATTCCTACTGATTTCAACAAAAACCAAGATAGTCGTCTAAAACATGAGTCTCGTTGGTACATTTGGGATGACCCCTACCTTTGGCGCACATGTAGTGGTCAGGTCCTTAGGCGTTGTGTTCCCGATAACGAGTTTTAGTCTGTCCTTAGATTCTGCCACACTCTTTCTTGTGGGGGCCACTTTGGTCCCCAATGGATTACTCGCAAAGTTCTTGATTCTGGTCTCTTTTGGCCAACACTTTTTTGGGATTTTCATGAATTTTTTAAATCTTTTCCTCATTGTCAAATAATGGGGAATGTTTCTAAAAGGAATGAAATTCCACAAAACCCTTGCTCTTCCATGACATTTTTGATGTTTGGGGAATTGAATTTATGGGGCCATTTCCCAATTCTTTTGGCAACTTGCACATTCTTTTGGCTGTCGATTATGTATCAAAATGGGTAGAGGCACGGGCCACAAGGACAGATGATTCCAAAACAGTTGTAGAATTTTTGAGAACTCAGATCTTTTGTAGGTTTGGATTACCTAGGTTCATCATCAGTGACCAGGGTTCTTATTTCTGCAACCGAAAAATGCAATCACTTTTGTATCAGTATGGGGCCAGTCATCGAGTATCTACTACGTATCACCCACAGACTAATTGTCAAGTCAAGGTGTCAAATAGAGAGGTAAAACAAATTCTTGAAAAAACGGTCCAACCCAACAGGAAAGATTGGAGTTTTAGACTCGATGATTCATTATGGTCTTACCGTACTACTTTTAAAACTCCCATTGGAATGTCACCTTATAGGATTGTTTTTGGAAAGAGTTGTCACCTCCCTGTTGAGATTGAGCACTGGGCCTACTGGGCCATCAACCAATGAAATTCTAATCATTCTAGTGCAGGTGCTCAAAGGAAGTTGCAGATTCAGGAGCTAGAGGAAATGAGAAGAGATGCATATGAAAACTCCAGGATTTATAAGGAGAGAGCCAAGGCTGCCCATGACCATCTTATCCTTCATCGCCAGTTCCATATTGGGCAAAAGGTCCTCCTCTACAATGCAAGGCTGAAATTGCATCCTGGTAAGATTCATTCCTGCTGGTTTGGACCATACATTGTTACTAATGTCTCTCCATTTGGTGTTGTTCAGGTTCAAAATGAAGAAACCAAGAAAACCTTCACTATCAATGGGCAGAGACTGAAGAACTTTCATGAACCCGTTCTGGAGTCACTACTGGAAATTCCATCATTCCCAACGCTTTTTTCCCAACGGTTTTAATAAACTGTTGGGAAAAAGACCCTATGCCAACAGTTCATATGAACCGTTGGGATATAGATCATATGGACCGGTTTTTCCAACGGTTCAAATGAACCGTTGGGAAATATCCATCTAAAATCACTTCTGCCATCGAGATTCTTCTCCGATTCCTAACCCGCACCCCTCCAAACCCTCGGTTCCACTCACATACTCCTCCCGTCCTCACCAGGGCTCCCATACCGACCACCCCTCGCGGCTCGCCGCTCGCCGATCGCTGCTCGCCGCTCGCCACTCGCCGATCGCCGCTCGCCGCTCGCCACTTGCCACTCGCCACTCGCCGCTCGCCGCTCGCCGCTCCCCGCTCATCGGCTCCCACACATCTCCCTTCAAGCCAAAGTTATCCAAACCCTACAGGGCCGCTCCGTTCCTCCTGTCATTACTGCCGCTCTCTCCTCCTGTCATTACCGCCGGTCTCACCCCCCTTGAGTTCCCCTCCTCCCATCCTGAATCATGCTCGCCGCTCGCAGCTTCCCGCTCATGGTCGCTCGCGAATCCCCCTTCTGCTGTGTAAGCATCAATTCTAACTCTCTTTAAGTTTGAATTCAGGTTAATTATGAGTTATTATTAGTATTTATATGATTCATTCAGGATATATAACTGTCATTTCCAATGTTTTATATGATTTATTTTAGCTCTGTTGATGATTATTGCCTTTAAAAAATTATCCAAAGGAGGGTGATTCAACAATACATCATTGAGTTCACCTGTATATTGAATCAATGTTTTTTGATTCCACATTTGCATTCGTGAAACCCAATAACTGCATGACATGTGTATTATAATCAGTATCCCAATTTGTTTGAGGGGTGATCTTCCCTATTTAGATTCTTTTCTTGTTTCCTTTCTGTTGATACAATGTGTTTGACTTTATACTGTTTTATGAGATCGCTTCTCTTCTTCGATGTGATGTTTTTTAATGGATTTGCCCTTTTTTGAGAGGCATCTCACACGAGAGTGTTTTTTTGGTTATTTAATGATGTTTCATGGTTATGAACCTTGTTCATCTGATGTGAAGTTATGTTCTTTATATAATGATATCCTTGGGAGTCATTTCATAGGGTGGATGTTCAGGCCCCTTTCTCTCCTTTTCAAGTTTGTTTTAAATTCTAAAGGACATTAATTATTTGAGAGATATCTGTTATAGGGTCCCAAATTTATAAAACCCTTTGTGTTTTATGAGGGTTGGAGGTTTCAAGAGGGTGATTAGAGCCTTTTACATTTTCAAATTATAATTTTATTCATGGTGTCACTTATTTGATCATGCATTTGATTTCTTGTCCATGTGGTAACTTGTTTGATTATGCAGTTACTAGTTTGTTTTTTCCACCCCTTATTTGACTATGAAATCTCTTTTTTTTCCTTATGGTTAATTGGTGAGGTTTCTCACTTGTTTGTGTGAGGAAACATTGGAAGCTAGAGTAGCCTTCGGGTCTTCCATGAGATGGATTTGTTTTTCTAAAACATAATGTGAGAACATTTCCGGAGTATGTTGAAATAAACCCAAATGTCTCCATGAGATAGCATAAATAACCCCAAGTGTCTCCATACATCGTATCCTCCTCACATGGGTTGGCCACTCACCCAATCATATCAAACATATCGTATTCTATCCTCTCAGTCACATAGTATAGACTCATCTCTCGAGGATTATCCCATAATCCTCATCCCACACACTATAGTCTTCTCTCGGAATGTTGACCATTCTTTAATTATATTATCAAGAATCTGGTCAAGAACCTCATTAAAATCATGTATTTTAACCCAGCCCCACTAACACACCAAGCCTCTTGGCATTATAATTCCAGTATGTCCGACAATACCCAATACTCACAGTAGCATCTCATCCTTGATCTCCTTAGTTTAACTTCTGAATCATTAAATGGAGTAAAACCTATCATAATACATTTTATAGACTCTGAGGGACCATCCCACTCTAAGAACCCACCAATATTCCAATCCATCCTCATAAGTATTTCCTCATCAAACACTAGACGTACAATTGCCACATTTATCACCATAAGGCCCAATCCTCTTAGGAATATTTTACTTGATCTAAACCCTCATCTAGTCCATACACATATCATCCAAATTATAAGACATATGTTAGACCACTCATATCCCAATTGATATCTAGTGACAGGGTGATTTCATTTCCATAAAATCACTAAAGAATTTTATCTAAACCTAGGCGTCTTGTGAACACCATATCTATAGGTCTACTATGTTAATCTATTTACTTTCATTTACCGTCATTAGACTCCATGACTCCCATGGAACATAGTTATAATCAATCCCTTTTCAATCTATGATCGAATAATCAAGTTAGTGTTTAAGGGTCTATCGAGGCTCTTAATACTATCTTTATATACATAAGAATTCTTATTTAAAGAAACAATTAATTTAAGTAATGGTTGATCACCTATGAAGGTGCTTATACTTCATCTTCTAACTGCTAAATGATGTATTTCCTCCACATGAATGAGGAATTAAAAAACTCCCCTTCCATGTTCATGTAAAACCTATATTTTCCAAAGACAGCATACTAACCACAAATATATAGGTGAGAAAAATCAGAAGACTGGTCCATGATCACATCATTAGTCATAGCTTCATCAAAAATATTCATGCCTTAAGCCTTATATTAATCATATGATTTGACATATACTTACCATATTAGTGAATGTTGATTCATATTCAATCACTAACAATTTTTCCTACTCAATATCTAAGAGATCTCAAGATCTAGCTTGTTTAAGATCATCTAGGAAGTTTTGGTCATTGAAGATTAGTTGGAATCACTTCTAATAATGTTTTCATCCTCCCATTCCACAATAACTTTACACCACAACCTATCTTGACCCTTTAGTAATGGTGTAGCCATGTAATTTCCCAAACAAACTTGTATTGAACAAAACCAAACTAAGCTGAAACTCGAGCCAAACTAATTATATACCATTTATAGGAAGATTAATTGTTAATTAATAGGAATGTACTTTTTAATAGTATCATTTTGAAACATGGATTTGTTTCCCCCTTGCTTGCAGGAACATGATTTGACCTATGTGGCGTTGTGGTTCTTATATGTTGGGTGGTGACATGTATAGTCACACGAGACAAGTATGTTTTAGTTTAGTTTTTATTTTATTTTCTTTATCGCATTGTCCACTTAGGTCTTTTACTGGTTTCTATGAACAGGGAGTAGTTATATTCTACGAAGGAGGCCAGAAGGGGTTCATATTGTTTCAATCTGCCGGCTTTAATCCGAGGTAAGATTCTATGATTACTACTTGTCTCGCACCTCATATATTTTGGGGATTTCAATGTTTTTGACTCCATATTATGTTTTTGGTAGGGCATTGGATCGTTTTGTGTTGGTTCGGGTGGATTTGGTTCTCGCCAATGGAGGTAAGGATTTAATGCTGTTGGTTGGTTTTTCACTGGTTATGTAGCGTCCTTTATGTGTTTTAAGGTTCTTAATATCCTTTTTGTAGTGCGTTGAGCCCTGCTCGTTGGTTTTGAGTCACCAAGTCAAGGGTGACTCGCCTGCGTGTGCATAGGTAAGTAAGTATATGTATGTGGGTTCCCCCGTTACATGTATAGTCAACCATGGCAATGATTATGCACGTATGGGGCTTGGTGTGCCCATGTATATATATAAAAATGCATACGCAGGAGAGTGGAGACAGGTATATGCATTTAAGCATATGTGTAAGGATCCCCTTGCACATGCTCATGGCCATGTGGGTGTGTGCATAGGGGATAGGTGTCCTTGCATGTGTGTGAAGGTGTGTATACTCAGTTGGGGAGCATCAGCTTTTAGTTAGAAAGATCCAAGAGCCGAAGTGGACGGCTTGGTTCCACCTTGAGGTAGGGTCCCTCTTCTAGTCTCTTTAATTAAAGAATTCTTTAAATTGTATTACCTTCTTTCTTAATTATGCATAATTATATCGACTTGAATATCTTGAATAAGTTTTCTTTTATATAATCATTTCATTTGATAAATAACATCATTTTTTATAATAAAACCCTTCCAACGGAGGTGCGCTGTCTGCGAAAACTCACAGTGATAGTTATGTTGATCTAGTTGCTTAACTTATTGCATTTGATTTGTGCTGAATGAGTTATAGAATAAATGTTAAATATAATTAAATTAATTTTGTGATAAAGCAATGCCATGATTTTATAATAAAACCCCTTCAATGGAGGTGCGCTGTCTTCTAAACCAAAGAGTAGTGATAGTTATTTTCTGTCGTTTTGTTTCCCTTTAGACGTTGCGTCATTGTGTCACTCGCTACAACCTTCTCTGGTGATACCTTGTTATAGCATATTAAATAGTTGATATGTTATATCATTTGGCGGCAGGGCGATGGCCGAAATGTTGCCCCGCCTCCTCCCGCTCCATTCGCTCCTGGCCGGAAGATGCTGCTCTGCGGATGTCGCTGGACCGGGCCAACACGTCGCGGTCACGTCGCGGTCACGCCGCGGTCACGCCGCGGTCACGCCGCGGTCACGCCGCGGTCACGCCGCGGTAATGCCATGATTTGGCCTTGCTCTAGGACGACACCTTGCGGCGGTTCGCAATCCTGTCGGGATTCGATGTATGATACCTTGATAGAGTTTTAGATACATTACCCATCCATAGTAAATGGGGAGGGAGGCGACGACCGGAATGTTTCCCCACTTCCTCCCGCTCTCTTCGCTCCTGACCAGAAGATGCTACTCCGCAAATGTCGCTAGACCGGGCCAACACGCCGCGGTCACGCCGCGGTCACGCCGCGGTCACGCCGCGGTCACGCCGCGGTCACGCCGCGGTCACGCCGTGGTCACGCCGCGGTCACGCCGCGGTCACGCCGCGGTCACGCCGCGGTCACGCCGCGGTCACGCCGCGGTCACGCCGTGGTAATGCCATGATTTGGCCCTGCTCTAGGACGACACCTTGCGGCGGTTCGCAATCCTGTCGGGATTCGATGTATGATACCTTGATAGAGTTTTAGATACATTACCCATCCATAGTAAATGGGGAGGGAGGCGACGACCAGAATGTTTCCCCACTTCCTCCCGCTCTCTTCGCTCCTGGCCAGAAGATGCTACTCTGCAGATGTCGCTAGACCGGGCCAACACGCCGCGGTCACGCCGCGGTCACGCCGCGGTCACGCCGCGGTCACGCCGCGGTCACGCCGCGGTCACGCTGTGATTTGTCCCTGCTCCAAGACGACACCCTGTGGTGGTTCACAGTCCTGTCGGGATACTTCTCCTATCCCTAATCCGCACTTCTCCAAACCCTCGACGCCAATCCCATACTCCTCTCGTCCTCGCTACCGCTCCCATACCGACCACCCCTCGCCGCCGCTCCCATCCCAACCACCCCTCACCGCTCGCCGATCGCCGATCGCCGCTCCCCGCTCATCAGCGATCACGATTTTTTTCTAAAATCTCTATGCGAACCCATAACCCTTCTCGTTTTACACTAAACCATAGCTCGACGCACCCATATGGAAGATTTTTCCCAATAGCTCGACACGAATCCTACTTCCCAACCGACTCTCGACGTGAACCCTACTTCCCAGCGCGACAGGTCTGGTTTTCCAATGCTCAATTCTTCCGCATTAAATGGGTACGTATTATGATCCACTTACGATTTTAGGTTGTGTTTGGAACCCTGCTTCCCTACCTACTCTCGAGGGTTCTAACTCTACTTTCCAACCGGTCATCTTATCTTTGATTCAAGTAATTTTTGTTCATTCACTTTAAATCAGTATGTATGCCTTCATTTATTTTTGATTTTTTGGTTCCATTTCGCTGCAATGTACTGTCTATTATGATCCCCTTATGAACAAAAGCAATATATCATTTTAGGTTACAATTTTGTTTTAATTTACCTGTATAGAATCATTTTGATTGATATTGAAGAGGTCAAAATGAGGTGGGGAGGAGGGGGGATGTGCTGGAGGGGGGGGGGGATGGGAAGGGGTGAGGTGAGGAGGAGGGGGGGTGGACAGGGGGTTGAAGGTGGCTGTGTAGGTGGGGGAGAGGGGGAGAGGGGGAGAGGGGGAGAGGTGGGGGGGATGTGCTGGGGGTGAGAAAAGATAAGATACAGGTGTGAAAGAACATCCATGTTGATGGCAGCACCAATACATTAACGACTAGAAAAACCTGATCATCGATCAACAACGTCTCCTACTGATCATCTATCAACAACGCACCCAATGGGGTATATAAAATAAATGAATAACCAATGAATTATCAATGGTCCTCATGACAATCATAAAAGTTTTACCTTACAAGGGCTCTATAGTACAAGATTGACCACTCCACATGGGCGTTATTAATTAACAGGTATAGAAAACACTGGTCACTCAATCAGTAACAATCCCATTATGGCATCTTCAAGAGTCCCTTTGATGCATATAAATATCTTAAGGAAATCCGACCATAACTTCTATCCCACATCATCATCCCATACCAATGGTTCCAATAGTTCCAATCCTAAAAAAAGATAGTAATCCTCAACTGTTCTAACCTTGAGAAATAGGTACCAAAATTTCAGGATAAAACAAGATCTCTTCATATATACTACTTGATTATAATTTTCAGGATCTATATGAAAGAACATTGAACAGAACTAGCTTAGATTTCACAATCCATTCCAACTAATGATCTCATAATAACCCTCACACATGATTCTCATCTCACAACCCAACCTGCTGGAGGATTCTAAATCCAATCCTTGAAGAAATCCTGATAAAGAATTGTTTTACTCCAAAACACCATAAAGACCACATTCAAACACAGAAAGTATTCCATCATGGAAATTTATATGAAAAACTGATCAAAATTGAATACTCATAAGTCGAATTCTGACTCGAGGGTTAAAATAGGGTAAACACAACAAGGAGAAAAAAGTACCCAACCTGTACTTTAGGTATATGATATGTAACCCAAAATGTCCCCTCGTTCCATGTGACATAGACTGCTCAGTGTGTACTTTTCCAAAGTACACATCATGTGTTCCGGTATATGATGTTTACCCCCACCTGGGTACATTCACATACAAGGCCCCACTTAGCATGAAAAATTCCCTACTACGTGGAATGTATCACCCCATACACAATCTTTACCCCACATATGGTTCCCATGTATGTACCTATCCATATATCCCCCCCCACACAAGGTCTACCCACGCACAATGCCTATCCATGTACCTTGCACTAGATATAGCTTTATACCCTACATGGTCATCTTCCACTAGCACACCCCGAGTCACCACTACATGGCATGTAACCCACCCCCTTGTATTAATCTTTTAGTTCCCAAAACCCATATTTCCCAAGTACGAAGAACACATGATGTGTGTTCTCAAAACTACACATCATGTACATGAGTTATCCCAAACTAAACCCCCAAAAAATATCCCAAAACACCTAATTTCTCCAAAGTATCCATTGATTGAATCCTGAATGGGTCACCAAAAACCCAAAAAATACGATTAAAACTTAAAATCAACTACCCTATGGGAATTTGTGGGGGAGGCAGGGGTGTTTGGCAAGGGTGAGGTGGGGAGGAGGGGGGGCTGTGTAGGGGGTTTGGTGGGGAGGGGGTGGGCTGGGCAGGGGGGAGGGGGGGTTGTGCAGGTTTGGGGGTGGATGTGTAGGTGGGGGTGCTGGGCAGATGGGGGAGGGGGGCTGGGCAGGGGGGTTGTGCAGGTGGGGTGGTGGTTGTGTAAGTGGGGGAGGGGGTGGGATGTGCAGGGGGTTTGGCTAGGCAGGGGGAGTGGGGCTGGACAGGGGGGGCTGTGCCAGTGGGGTATGGGGGGGTTGTGCAGGTGTGGGGGGGCTGGGCAGATGGGGGGGGAAGGGGGGTTGTGCCGGTGCGGGGTAATGGTTGTGCAGGTGGGGGAGGGGGTGGGATGTGCAGGGGGTTAGGCTAGGCAGGGGGAGGGGGCTGGGCAGGGGGGGATGTGTAGGTGGGGTAGTGGGGGGGGGGGGGGGTTGGGCAGGTGGATGAGTATGGAGATGAACTTGAGTTCCTTGAACCCAATTAGGGAACTGCAGAACGATTTCGTAGGACCCGAGTATATCGGATAAGGCACATTCGTGGAAGAATCTATAATTCTAGCCATGTCCCTACTTACACTATCAATGTTGTAGAAACCGTGGAAGAGCCATTTAGTGAGTCTAGTAAGAGAAGGAAAATCCCCATGCATAATCCAACCAGGTACAATTACTATGGAATGTAATAATGCTACAACCACCATAGATCAAGATTAATACGTCATTATGTTGAGAAACATCAGACCCTTGTACCTTTATTTAATGATAAATGTTAGCAATATTTGAAAATATTACATTGACTATGATTTTTGATTTAATATCATTCTAATGTTGACACATTCTCATATGTGATATGATGAGGACAATATAGAACCTTCCACATAGATACTACAATTCTGTGTCCAATGCAAGAAATGTCCATAAGTCCAATTCATGCTCGGGGATCAATTTGGAGACCTCATTTCTGAATCATAATTTATAGTAATTCAGTAGGATCAAAACATCATTGACTTTTTAGGAAGGCCTCTTTAAACTTTTCTGACCACTCAAACATAACTACATTCTTAGTAATCCTAGTCATAGGAACTTCTAAAGGGGAAAAGTTTTAAATGAACCACATGTAAAACCCGAACAAACAAATGAAACCCACAATCTCAAACATGTTTCGTATGCCTTCTCATGAAACCACAACCTATACATTCGTTGGGTCCACATAAATTCCCACATTATAGATTACGTGCCTAAGAAAACATACTTTATGGAAGCATAAGTGACACTTTGAGATCTTATAAAACATATAATGTGGTCAAAGTGTACAAAAAAAATCTATAGGTGTCCAATGTGTATATCAATGGTCGGTGAGTATATAAGGATATCATAAATAAGAACCACAATGAATGAGTTGAGATATGTATGGAAGATCTCATTCATGAGATCCATGAACACCATTGGATTAATTTTAAACATGAAAGGAAATTAAAGATATGTATGGAAGATTCCTTAATAATTTTCACACCATTTGTAATACGAAATCATATATATACATTCATTCAACTAATCAATTCATGTCCTTAAAAAAGTTCCACATGTCTCATTACTGCTAAGTAAAAAATGGAAAGGATCAATATTTGCCCTCATGTACCTCTTTATAACCTCTTTATTACCTCTACACAAGTAGTAATTTACCGCTTTCAAAATAGTAAATTATCTTCACACATGTCTTTTCTAGCCCAACATATTTATATGTATCCACTACTTTTACCCTTATCAAAGCCCTAGACTAATACTTCTCACTCAATATAGCTCATCACTCAACTCCCAACATCTTCCATACTACTAAATGTAGTGTCTCATACAACTATATATCACATACCAACCTTCTCACTTAACAAACATCCATTTTAATACATTATGATCAATGTAAATCCATTTTCTGAAATAATACCATATTAACCATGGTAGGTCTAATATCACATTCAAAACTCTCCATTATCACTCATGGTTGGGTTCATCTAGAACCTTATCACTCAAGGTGAGGCCATTATATTGACCACTACCTTATCAATCATGGTAGGGTTATATATCATGTTATAATATGATAACTTCATTATCACTCAAGTAAGGGTCCTTCTAGCACCTTATCACTCAAGGTGTTATCATTCCTTATTATATATCACTATACTTGTTAGAATTTCTCACCCAAGATGTGTATGAAATAACAACAAGGGCATTTGGTCCATATTATAGCTCACCAGATAGGTACAAGGTTCTAGTTACTCGGGACCTATTCCCCCTAACTTATCAATCATGTTAGTGTTAGATATCATTTTATAATATGATAACATCATTATCACTCAAGTAAGGGTCCTTCCAACACCTAATCACTCAAGGTGTTTTCATTCATTAAGATATTTCACTATACTTGTTAGAATTTGTCACACAACATGTGTATGAAATAACAAGGACATTTGGTCCATATCATAGCTCACCAGCTAGTGTACCACCATGAAGACCATGATCCCATGTGATAAATGGTTAATTTTTATGATTCTCCCTATGGATCATCATTCAAATTTCAATGGATACAAAAATCATCTATGGAAGGTATATACTAAAACTCATGTAGTAATCTACTGGATTGTCATGGAGGATTATCTGAATGTTTTCATTATAGATTGGGGATAGAATATTACCTTGTAATCTTATCCTCCTAGAATATGATAGAAAATTTCCAAAGTGAGCCCAACCGATGATGTAAATAATTCATAACCACTGACAAACACCATGTTGGATGTCATCATAGCATATCCCCTTGAAAATTAGGCATGTGATATCTCTCATGAATCAAGTAAATATCTATCCCCATAGAATCTATGTGTCACAAGAGCCTGAACAATATCCCTCTCTTAAACACAATCCAATACCATGATAAATGCAACAATATAACTAAATCTCTTGACATTATAGAAGTCATTGCCCCATAGTATATGATTCCCCCATCATTATACTCTAGGAACAAAAGGGTTATAATGGTCATAGTGTAAATATCCTTCTAGGTTATTATATTGAATGATTAAATGCATCGAAAAAATATCAAATTTATCCTGGAGTAATCAAAACAAATAACCCTTATTCGATAGATCAGGATTGAGGCAGGGGATTCTTCATATATGAGTTATAAACTTGAATTTCCAATATCCCCCTCCCTATTTGATGAACAAGACAACATTTTGTTGGTTCTTGGTCTCTCTACCACATCAATATGTGAACCATACAAGGGGAAGGGATGTGAGTAAGCCTTCAAAAATGAGATGATTATTTCTATGTGTTTTTTGTGTGTTTTTTTGTGTGGTTTCAGGTGATTAAAGTGAGTTTTCTATGTGTTCAGTGGTGTGTTTTCTGTGTTTGCAGGTTGCAGTGTTCCTATGACAGAGTGGTGTGTTTTTTGTGTGTGCAGTGGTGTGTTTTCTGTGTGGGTAGTGCTGTGTTTTCTGTGTTTTCTGTGTGTGCAGTGGTGTGTTTGCAGGTTGCAGGTTGCTGGTTGCAGTGTTTTGGTGAGTTTTCTATGTGTGCAGTGGTGTGTTTTCTATGCGTTTTCTGTGCAGTGGTGTGTTTTTAGAGTTTTTTATGTGTGCAGTGGTGTGTTTTATGTGTTTGTAGGTTGCAGTGGTGTGTTTTTTTTGTGATTGCAGTGTATTTTTGTGAGATGACACGTTTTTGACAGAGTTTACATTGCAGCCTGCAGTATTGCTGGCTGTTTCATCTTAAATTAATGGGGGGTCTAACCCAACGGTTTCAAAACCGTTGGGTTATACCTTTGTGATGCTGCAACATTTCCCAACGGTTTTGAACCGTTGGGTTATACCCTGCTGCATTTTCCAACGGTTTTGAACCGTTGGGTTATACCCCTACTGATACCTTTCCCAACGGTTCAAAACCGTTGGGGTATACCCTGCTGCTTTTCCCAACCCTGCTGATTTTCCCAACGGTTCAAAACCGTTGGGGTATATCCTATGCCAACGGTTTTAAAACCGTTGGCATACCCCTGTCGCTGATTTTTCCAACGGTTCAGCTGAACCGTTGGTATAAAAGAAATCTAAACAGCCTTTCCCAATGGTTCAAGGTGAACCGTTGGTATAAGGCTTTCCCCACGCCTCACAGCCCAACGGTTTCTAAAACCGTTGGGATAAGTTTTCCCAACGGTTTTAGGGCCTTTTCCAACGGTTTTAAACCGTTGAAAAAACATGGATTCCCAGTAGTGAGTCCCCGATGGAGGAACTCCAAGTTCAAGAAGCACACTATGAATGACATCCACCAGGTTTTATCCTTCCTTACCACATTCTCTTTTACTACAGTGAGGATAGTGCATACTCTAAGTGTGAGGGGGGGGGGGGGTGGATACATTCCTGGGTTAGTTAGGAATTTTCATCATTTTCTCCTTTTGTTTTCCCTTTTGGCCTTCTTTATGGTATTTTCATTTTTCCCCATCAATAATTTCAAAGTTCCATGATTTGGCGACCATAAAGTGGGGAAAGTAAAAATACCATAACGAAGGCTAAAAATAATTTTTGTATGAATTTAACATTAGGGAGTGTTTTTTAGTGAATTGGTTTTCTGTCAACGATATAAATGGTCGTATCTATGTGAAACCTTTGAGATGATTGATGCCCTTTGTGTGAGTAGTTTTTTGGAAAACTGTGTCACTAATATCTCCATACATTTTTGCACAAAACCACAAAGTGTGAATATTTATTACTTAATATAAGGTAAATATATGTTGGGTTAATATTTTTCATCTTGAAATGATATTTCCATACGTTCGTTCCTTATCCGATCTGTTTCATTACTGTACCAGATTGACTTATGCGTGTGTACCTAATGTATGACTATTGTACGCCCTAAAAAAAAATGGTTGTGTCTTGGGTAGGTCAAAAACCACTCCTCCTCAACCTTTGATCTTGTTATAACTATTGCAATTAGTTTTGTGAGGAGATCAAGCAAGGGTTGAGAGATAAGTGTGAGATTTGTTCCAAATGAAACTTCAAAAAAAAAATGAGGGGAGTGAGGAAATGTGAAACATATGGGGATATCTAGGTTAGGAGCTTATGGTTTGACTTCTGGGAATGCTTAAATGAGTGAGTCTTGAAGTATTATTGCAAAGGATGTAGGACAGGTTCAGTGAAAAAAATCATTTAAGCTGAAAAATGTTAAAATAACCTATATTTATTGGATAATAAGTGGAAAGAATAGCATGGAATGGTTTTCACACAAAAACATGGAGAGTTAGTGTCATGGTTTACTTCTGAATTCCTTTATCAATTGGGTATCATGAATCTTTTTGAATTTTTCTATGATATGATTTATGAGACATCTTTTTCTATTTTCACTAGGAAGAACTCCTTAGTGTGGTTCGTGCATTGATCATTTTACTTTAAATAAAATTTCCTCAAATGCTAAATCTTTAGGATGTTGGAAATATATATATATATATATATATATATTCATAATTGTATTTGGATATGTGACTTTGCCCAGGAGTGCAAATGTTTAGGTGTGGGGGTGTGATCGTACCACGATTCACTGTTTTATTCCACCCTTACACCGCTGTTTTAAACTAGCTTTTTAATAAATATTTCAAATATAATAATAAATTGAACTTTATGTTTGAATAATTTAATTAATTTTAATCAAAATTATAATGGTAAATGTTACTTGTTTTTATTATTTCAATGTAGGTGGAGATGATTTGGAGGGCCCTTGATGAAGTGGAAGAAAAATGGGCCAAAATTGCATGGATCCATGGACATCTGTCCACTGTTTTGCATAGTACACGAAATCCGTGGATCCAAATGGGCTGGAATTTTGTGGGCCTGTCCAAAATTTAATAGTATACATTTCATATTAAGAACCCAATCCTGATTCGGCTTATATGGGGCCCATCCGAACTGATCTGTCCAAGACACCGAATTTGGACTAAGTCAAATGCGGTGTTCTGTATTTTATCAATATATTGAGATGTTGTTGTTAAAATTGTGCCAAACTTTCGGTGGAGACATTCAAGAGGTAGGGATACAACTTTTCTATTTTCTCTAAAGCGAGATAAGGCTTTCTAAAGATTGCAAAACGTGGTACAAGTGGATTAATGAAATCTGTGTGCCTAAAACCACCTTCCAATTTTCCTATAAAAGGGCACCAAGGGAACCTCATTTGGAAGTTAGGACAAGGAGTGAAGTGCTGACAATTTGGAGTCCTAGATGAGTCTCCTAATCACCTTGGAGGTTCTGTAGGCCCCTATCCTCATAGGGGAATCAAGGATGAAGAAGGAGTTTCACCCGAGCTTCCTCCTCCTCCCGATGTCGAGCTAAAAGTTGGGTGTTCGTTGTGAGGGAGCTACACACATGTCAAGGGAGTTCCGATGCATACACTAGCTAATGGTTTGAAGTAATTTGGGTGTTTAAACATTTCATTCCATGTATCTTATTTTATTTCAGATTTGAATGCTTGATTTGATGCATGTGATTGTTATGCTCTTAATTTCTAACCGATCGGTGTGAGGTTTTGAGTGCGTGGCTTATGTTGTTCCGATTGGACATCACAAGAATCCTTTTCATACCCACCTTATTGAGATTTCAATCTGATTTGGAAGCTCTTATTCTATGCATAAGTACTGGACCTTGACAATATGATTGTTACGTCAAGGTTTTGTCCTTAAAGCATTGAAATAAAAGCTTAGGAATTAATCGGGATTCCAATTAACTCCAACCAAAGAATTACTCTAAAACTAAGATGAATCTCTATAAAAAATGAACTTGATATGTTTGTAGTGAAATCACATCGACCCTTTTATCTCATATTTTTTAAAATCCACTAGGTCACTCAACTTTTAAGCTATTTCAACTAAGTAATTGTTTTAAACTCTTTTCAAAACCACCCCCTCTCTTAGTCATTTTTATTAAAAATACACACTCTAAACCTACCAAAGCTCCTTGAGATACGACCTAGGGTCTACCCTAGACTATAAATAAACCTTAAAAACATAATCAATTTGATGTGTCACGACAGCACGGTCATCCACTCCGTCTGACCATCCATCTGGGGATGAAAATCTATGATCAAGTGAAGATTAGTCCCGAATGCCTCATGTAATACCTTCCACAATCAGGATGTAAAGCATGCATCACAGTCTTATATGATCATTGAAGTCACCCCATGAAGCTTCACTATCTTCTGGATGTAGAGGCATCCCAATCCCTCTACCGGTCCCTACTCTTTGATGGGTAGGAAGTGAGCTGACTTGGTAAGTCGGTCAATGATCACCCAGATAGAGTCATGGCCTATAGATGTACATGGTAACCATATCAGGAATTCCATTGAGATACCATCCCATTTACACTCAGTTACATCAAGTGGCTAAGCCAAGCCTACTGGAACCTGATGCTCAGCCTTCACTTACTGAAAAGTGAGGCATCGTGAGACGAACTCGACCACTACTTTCTTCATTCCTGGTCACCAGTACTAATGTCAGAGGTCCTGTTAAATATTCTACACTCCAAGATGTACCAAAAAAGGGTATTTATTGAACTCCTTCAACACCTCCTACCTCAACACCACTGATACTATGGTGCTCCCTTTGAAACAGATGACGTGCTCCCTACCTATCAAAAATCCATCAGGAGTATGTCTTGAGGATAATCGAGCATATCTGGCCTCACAATAAACATCCACCAGCATGTGCCTCCTTGAATCTCTATAAGAGTGGGGAGAAACAATCATTGACTAAAGGTAAGATGCTCTATCTTCATCCATGAAGGATATCTGCATCACGACTAGCTGCTATGTCGCCTCTCTCAGCAGTTGCAAACCGGTCCTCCTACTAAGCGCGTCTGCTACCACATTCCCCTTCCCAGGAGTATATAATCTCTCAAAGTCATAGTACTGGAGGAACTCTAGCCATCCCTGATATCTCAGGTTCAGGTACTTCTGGGAGATAATATACCCGAGACTCTTGTGGTCGGAGTAAACTGTAAAATGTTCACCCATTAAGTAGTATCACCACATCTTCAAGGAAAATACCACTGCTGCTAACTCCAGGTCATGGGTCGCATTATTTTTCTCATTCTTCCTCAACTTCCATGAGCTATAGGTGATCACCACTTTCTCCTGCATCAGGAAACGACCTAGACCAATCCCTGATGCATCGAAGAAAACTACGTACTCAACGCCCTCCATTGGTAGTCTCAAGATGGGGGAACTAGTCAATCTACACCTCATCTCATGGAAACTCTACTGAAATTTATCCATACACAAAAAGGGATTTACCTTCTATGTCAAAGTCGATAAGGGTTCTACCACTATGGAAAATTTAGGAATGAACCTCCGATAGTAACCAGCCATCCCAAGAAGATCTGCACCACAGTAATGCTCATAGGTGGCTCCCAAGCGAGTTCTACCTCTATCTTTTCCGGATCCACTAAAACTCTAGACTTCGAGATGATGTGTACCAGAAAGTGGACCTCCTAAATCCAGAACTAGCACTTTGAGAGCTTAACCTAAAGTTGGTGCTCACGAAGTATCTCTAGGACTATCTGTAGGTGTGTAACGTGCTCCTCCTTCGACATCGAGTACACCAAGATGTCTTCAATGAAGAATACCATGAAACGATTTAGGTAAGGATGGAATATCTTGTTTATGAGTCCCATGAACACTGTCAGGGCATTGTTCATGCCAAAGGGAATCACCAAGAACTCGTAGTGGCCGTACTAGCACCTGAAGGCTATCTTCGGTACATCCTCATCCCGTACCTGAAGATGGTGGCATCCTTCTCTGAGGTCGATCTTTGAGAACCAAATTTCCCCCTTTATCTAATTGACGAGTTCATGAATTCTTGGAAATGGATACATGTTCTTCACGGTCACTTGGTTCGGGCGCTATAAGTCCACGCATAGCCTCAAACTTCTGTATTCCTTATTGGAAAAAAACACCGGTACTGCCCTTAGGGATACACTGAACCTTACAAACCCCTTCTCATTCAAGTCCTCTAGTTGTACCCTCAGCTCACGAATCTCCTTGGGAGCCATCTGATATGCTGGTGTGGATATCGGTGCCGTCCTACAGTACAAGTCAATACAAAAGTCTACCTCTCTATGAAAAGGTAGTCCCATAACATCCTCAAGAAAAACATCCCCATACTCATCCACCACTACAGGAAATCTTAGACTCCTATCATTCGCTACACTGAGGGTGAGGCTAGATAAATGGCGAGTGATTGGCTGAAACCTCTTCTAAGAAAGTCCGTCTTAAGCTAAAAGGGTTTCCTTCTCACCAGTGAAGGAAAACCTAGTCCCATATCCATGGAAACACTGCACTTTGTGCTTAAAACAATCAATCTGAGCATGAAATGTAGATAAATAGTCTATACCCAAGATGACGTCATAAGGCCTCGACACTGATACTAGGAGATCCCAACTAAAGATCTAACCTCCTAAAGTAAGCTCACACAACCAGAAATAATATATAATTGTGAAATACTCTCCTGTAGGAGCCTATAGCTATAAGGATCGAGCCAATGGTTCCACTAGAATCTCCGAGCTCCGAACGAGAGCCATGAAAAGGAAAGAGTGATTGGAACCTATGTCTATAAGAACTACAAATAGGGTAGAGAAGACACATATCGTACCTCTAATCAACTCCAGAGCACTGTGGTCACAAGACTCCACTACCTGAAGCTGAGCTCAACCCTGTATGCCTACTCCCTGAGGTCAGGTTGGACCACCTATAGGTGGTGGCAGTATTACCTCAAACCATCGCCCACTAACTTCTACTCAGCCTACCCCCCTTCCATGTCCGTTGCCCTGTGAACCTCCTCACTCAAACTTTTGCCTCTATCTAGGTGGTCCCTCAATCGTCTTCTGATCGTCTGCATGGTGGGTCAGTCAGTCATGAGACACATGTCCCTACCCACCACATGGTTAGCACACCCTACTCCTCTACTATCTCTCACTATACTAGTAGCCTCGCACCACTGATACTAAGTCTTGGGGTCTTCCACTAGATGATCTATCCCATTTAGACCACTGTTCCATCTGTCGGCTGCCTGCCACAGATGGCTTGGCTACCTATCACCCGATGGTGGCACCCACTGTCGGTGCCTAATCTGTGAGGAATATATCTACTAGTAGATCTCTCTCCAGCTCTCCAGCCTGTGTGGGGATGATGATAGACACCACAAAATCCCTAATATCCCAGTGTAGCCCCTGCTCGAAGGCTCAATATCCAAAGAAAGTGTCTCACACCATGTGGGTAGGGTATCGGGAAAGATTGGTGAACCTTTATGAGTACTAAGATACTGTCATGCTGCCTTACTGAAGGTGAAGTAGCTCTTGAATTTTCAGTGAGCGCAAAGTCACGGGGAATAACTCCTCTCAAAAAAGATTCTCAAAGTTCATCCAGGTGAGGGTCGCTACATCATGCATATGGATGGTCAAGCTCCACTATATCCCTACCGAGCCCTATATAAGTCTCATGGATAAGACCATCATTTGGTCGAGTGGCGTCCTCACTAAGCAGAAGACCCACGTCACCACCTCCAGCCAATCCTTAGCGACATGGGGATCCATATCTCTCCTGAAATTGGGAGGTATCTGTATCTAAAAATTATACAAGGCAATGAGTCTATGCATGTCCTCTACCAATACCATCGGTAGTAGATTCTAACCAATGGGTGGTGGTAGCACTAGTGCACCACCCGGTGGGGCCATCTCGAGAACTGGTCCCTGAATGGATGCCTCGTCACTATGAGTGTTGTCCTTTAGACCATGTATTAGAATCTTGGTTAATCGTCCTCATGGAGCCATCCTGAAATACATCAAGATAGACCATGGTCAATAGATTATACCTGGTGAGATGAATGTTATACAAAAGAACATAAGGAGAAACTTTTTGAAACCAGTGTTTTTATGCATTGATCTGAAAAACAGAATTCATGGTCCTGGTGTGTGGATTCGTCAGCCACTGTACCAACAATGAACTCCCCGAATCTGAAAGATGGACTTGCAACATCTAACACTGTTTTCCCAAAACAAAAACAATAGAATCTTGATCTCCGAGGTAGAACCAACCACCTTTGATACCACTTTGTCATGAATCTTCCCCTGGGGCCTGTGCCGTGACATACCCCATGCCCACCTTCCGAAGGCTAGGGGTTGGAGACTAGCGCCGAAGGCGTCAACCTGCAAGTGGGAGACATTTTCCTGAGTACCTATACAAACACACACGCCCAAACACATCCCAAAAAATAAAATAGGAAAACAAATATACTAAAACAAGTTCTAAGAACAAGTACAAATGAAAACAAGTGGGCCAGAATACAAACCCAACAAAAAGAACGGAAAATAGAAAATTGCCAAGGGACTCGGGTAGCCATCCACTGAAAACCCAACCTGATGGTAAGATTAGTGTAGCTACTAGAATAAAAAGTAGTAAATCATGTCTGTCTGATCCTACTGGGCCTAGACTACTTATAGGCCACCAAGTTCTCCTTCAAAATGTTCATCGTCTGCACAAGACACAACAAGTATGGGTGAAGCTCGTGTAGGGGTGAGTAACATAGTACTCATTAGGGGACCCTAGTCCACTAAGGATAAATACCACAAATAAAATCCACAAATCAAGGAAAAATAAAACTAGGTATATTCTAGAGTAGTAAAGGTTCATCAATTATAGTGAAAATGTTTCGTACTTTTGAGGGGATCATCCCTGATGAGTCATTGAAGTCTGTCGCTCCATTGAGATCCACATGGCTGCTGCTCGTCTTCCAGGCCACTGAGGTCCACACGACTCTTCCAGGATACTGAGGTCCAAAGGAATTCTGGTTTTCCAGGCCATTGAGGTCCACATGACATCTCGTCTACCAAGCCATTAAGGTCCACACGACTGCTGCTCGTTTGCGCGCTTGATCACGAGAGAACCACTCCCCCAAGACACATTTTGAAAGTAAAATTCCATGTAAGTCTTCTTAGAGCATACCAAAATATCCACCTCGTTGAGAGGGCTCCAACGCGACAAACTACTCGTCATTTGGATGCTCGGTTTGCAAGTTATTAGCGTTTTAGTAATCAGGGGCCGGTTGCGTCTGGGCCCGATCCGACCCGGTCGGACTGACTCGACTGACTTATACCGGGGGTCCCACATACCCTGGTTTAATTCAACTGACCCGACCTGACCTAGTTCGGGTTAGGGTAGGTCTGGTTCAGCTTGGACGGTGGGTCAGGTCCAATGGGCCTCGCTGGACCCGACCCAATGTTCCTGGCTAGACCTGACCTAGATTGGCTGAGGGTCCAGCCCGCCGGGTTTCTCAGAGACCCGGTCTCTTCCGAACCGGCTCAAAGGGTGCGGGTCTAGCCTGCCAGCGCGGGTCCGGCCCACTAGGTATGGGACCAGCCCGACCCGCTGGTAGGGGGCACGACCCACCAGTAGGAGCCTGGTCCACTGGGCGCAGACCGGTGGTGTGTGCCCAGGATGCGACTACCTCACAACGTCCCCTCCTCTGTTCAAACGCGATCCTAAATGAGTGGGCCCCTCCTCCTGCACGATTCCTTCCTGGCACTATGTACAGTGCTTGCCGTGACCAACATGCCGCGACCTCCCCTCCACCGTGGTTGAATGACCACGACTCACCATGTTTCCTGAGCGGCTAGGATACATGTCACCGCTTGTCCATGCTACCGCGGCGTGCCGATGGAAGCCTTGCCTCCCTCTGCCCACGACCGCCACTGCGGGCTACCGCCAGTCGCCGACGGTTCCTTCTACAGGCCATCAGAGTTTCTTTGGTGGTCCATTTCTCGATATACCTATTCCTACATGCTACATAGGATGTCTCCATCACTGCAATGGTCTTAGATGTGCCTTGATACAATCTTGGACAATCCATTCACAATGAGCGCACATACGAAGGGGCTCAGTCCTTGTTCGTGTTGGCCTGCTCTCTTCGCATTAGAAGTTTTAAAACTGGGGGGAGGTTCAAGGAAGATGTTCAATCCATGATAATTCAGTCTTGATGTTGAACCCAAAAAAGAGTACCCTCCTACAAGAATGAGTGACCCGTGGATTAACCTGTTCATGGGTTGATCCTCATTCACCATTTAGAAACAAAGTACGAGGAAGAATTCAAAATAAAACCCCTACCTCATTGACATTTTTCCCTGTAGAACTTCATCTTAGATGGTCCAAGAGTTTGATGGCATTCATCGTTGTAACACCCCAAGCTTCCATGGTATGATTTTCTTTGAATAATGAAGTAGCGTGTGTTGTACGTAACTTTGAGATTCTAACACACCGCGACCAATCAAAGTAGCCATTATGAATATTAATACCCACTTTTTGAAATTTTATACATTTTATCTCTCAAAATGGACTTCATTTTTGGATTTGGAATATCGAAATTAGCCTAGGGTGAAATTTTGGTACTTTTCGGATAACTCTTATGTTTTGATGAATAGTGAAAATTACTAAATTTTAATTAAAAACAACTTTTTTAATAGAAATAATTAAAAGTGATAAATTATGAATTTGAGTGGTTTTAATGTATATTTAGAATATATGTTTACCATTTAATACAATTTTGGTCATTGGACATAATTTTATAATTAAACCAGACATAAACAAGTGTCAATCTTTTGATAGTTATTATCTCTTAAAAACACGTTTTTTGTTTTAACAATGGGAATTAATTTTAAATTAATTTCTGCCACTTATGTGTTTTGAATTTGGAAAAATGGATCCCATATTTGGAATAAGGATTTACAAATTGGGTAAATAGGTATCTTTTATTTTTAGACATTTTGAATAATTACTTTGGTAAATATTTTATTTACCACGGTTAAAGGGTAAATCCAATAAATAAGGGTAAAAAAATAATATTATAATAAAAATAAATTACCCTAAAACATGTCCTAACCTTATTGGTTGATAAATTATCGACCATGGTCATCTTTGGGTCGATTTTGGGACCCCATGGATCCACTTGTAAGTGATAAGGACACTTTATATTAATTAAGTTAAAATAAATACAAAAATAACATAAGCATATATCTTTTAGAATTTTTTTTACAAAGGGTTATATATGTTGGATTTTAGACTATAAATATTCATTATAAAGATAAAAATATTTCCTACATAATGGTATTTTATTTATAATTTTTATACATTTAATAATTAATATTATTTATGACACAATAATGATGAAGTATTTTCCATATTAATGAAAGAATCAAATAATTGGTATTATAAATGTTAAAATAAATAAAATTTGAAAGTTTTGATGACATCCATGAATTTTATTGGTTAATATGACATTATAGTATTTCTAAAAGGAATTTGGTTCTAATTAATAATGTTGTTAAGACTTTAAAAAAATCAATTATTGAATAGTGTCAAAATTGACATAAATGAGTTTTTAAAACAAATATTATATTATTAATTGATATTATATTCCTAAAAATATAAGGTTAGTCAAAAGGACTTATATCATGATAGGTGTATCATTAATGGAACACTTGGGGGTCTCTTTTATGTATATAGTAATTTTATTAACTATATAATATAAAAATACAAAGTGACATGGTAAATGTCAAACTAATTAACTAAGAGTTAAAACTAAAAGATAAGGTTAATATAATGACCCAAAACTGTCTAAATTATATTGGTTGAAATTATTTCAACCCATCCCCACCTTATAATTTTAATAATCCACTTTTGAGCCATTAGAAACTGAATATGAATTTATTATAAAATAATATTTCTAGCTTTTATAAAGGTGCCCCTCACCCCTCATATAAAAGGGCACTCCCCATTCTCACTAATTCACACATTCAAAGCCTTTTTTCTTGGCCAAACCCTGCCAAAATACTCTCTAAACTTTCCTAAATTCAACCTAGAGGCCTTAGTTTGATCATAAATACAACCTAATGATCCCTTTTGATCAAATCAAAAGGAAGAACCTGAAGAAGAGGTAATGTTTTCACCACCCTCTTTCAAGTTCCTTTCTTCTTCCACTTCTTCTTTCTTTGTTATTCCCATTATAAAATAATAAATCCAGTATCTTATATATACTGTGATGTTATTATAAATATGGTACAACCATATTCAATATTCTATCCATCCTTTGAATGACATGTCACCATACGTGCGTACATACGGCTTACCGTCTCCATGTCGTGATGTAATTGTTATTCAAAACATTATTATTTGGATGGGTATAATAATGATGTGTAATTCATGTAAATGATAAATATAACATGATAATTATTCTTTATATATGATATACTATCCAATTATATATTATTTTAATATCAAAAGAGTGATATTGTCGCTCGTGCGTACGTACGGACTACCGTCTCCACGAACGCGATGAGATTCATTCCCCATCATTTCCATTCAAGTATAATTATCATTTGATGATTAAAAATAATGTTTAAGGACTTGATATAATTCTGGATATGAATAAGATACAACCTATCCATAACAAACATGGCTTATGTAACAAAACATATAAAAGAAAATGAGTAAGTTAACACCCGAAACGACAATAATACTAAGATATTATTAACAAAGCAATGTTAAAAGATCATATATGATATCATATTAATGTATATGATTCTTGTATAATTTAATAACAATTATTTCACCATTATACAGGAGGTTATTATACCCTCAACCAAAGAAAAGTACAAGGTAAGGGGTTTTCATCTCACTCCTTATTCCCGTGAGATTCATGCCATATTGCCACTATTACCTTTTGTGTGGTGTATTTACGACCTATAATTGTATTCCTTGTGTAATACACTTTAATATATGTGTATTTACATATTCATTTTATGATACATCTTTTATGGGGTGTATGTTTTGTAAGTTACCAAACTGGTAAGGGTTTATTTCACAATCTCTTCATTATCCGAGGTTGTTTATACGTGATTATCTACTGGGACCTCTTTATCATCCACATCCATGTTTCTTAAAAATGTATTTGAAAACATTATTACTATTTTACAAAATATGGGTTAAAGTCATTTTTACCCTTGTTTGAATTTTTATAAGAAGTTTATAAAGGAATCTTTATGTTGTTTTCCAAACAAGTTCCTTTTTAACATTTTCGACAGAATTAAGGTAAGAATGTCTTTTTAACTTATACAGCAGGTGAGGATATTTTCCACCGTTATAAAATCTTCAAAGATTCCCTTACAAGATAATAAGGATATTTTCAAAGTAAATGTTTTATTTTATAATTATGTTACTTTTAAATGATTTCAAAAAAGAGATATTTCTCTCAAATAGTTTTGATTTCATCTATGTCAACATCCTTTGATAAATTTTACACTTATTTGAAGTTGATTTATTATGATACAAATATTCCCTATTGTATGTAAGGTTTTATGATATGTTTGACTATGGATGAGTTATTTTTATGTCATTAATGGTTTATGATTAATGTTTTGGCATTTTGTATGCTAGTTTTAATACGAATGTTTATGTTATATTTCATCCTCTTCTTAAGATGAATGTGTTGGACTAGTATGTTCTGGGTTGGGGACCGGTAAAAGTAAGCCCTCCGAGTTGGGGTTCGGTTACAGCAGACCCTCCGGGTTGGTGTCTGGTTATTAGAGGCACTCCGGGTTGGTGTCCGGTTATTAGAGGCACTCCGGGTTGGTGTCTGGTTATTAGAGGCACTCCGGGTTGGTGTCCGGTTATTAGAGGCACTCCGGGTTTGTGTCCGGTTATTAGAGGCACTCCAGGTTGGTGTCCGGTTATTAGAGGCACTCCGGGTTGGAGTCCGGTTACAGAGGCTCTCCGGGATGGAGTCCGGTTATAGAGGCTCTCCGGGTTGGGTTCCAGTTACAGTTATCCCTTAGGTCTTGGCACGAGGCCTTGACACAGAAATTAAAGTTCAGCATTACGCATTTCCATCATTATGAAAGTGGTCAGTGATATTGCATGCGATTATTTAACTAGCAGAATATCCATGTGAATAAGTAAATGGAATTATTTCATTTTATCTTTTCCATATTATTCCGAAGCTCAAGTTTTAATGGATTTTTTTAGTTATAAATTGCCTCAAATGTTTATGCTTATTTATGAAAGCTTCCGCTCTATTGTTATCCTTACTGAGCATCTGAGATCACCCCTTTCTATGTTTTATTTTTCCCAGGATGTAAAGAAATATTTTATGACTGACCTGCATGGATTGTCTGAAGGGGATATGAGTGTGGAATATGGAGACTATATTATTGTAGTTTTTCACTTTATGATGTAATGTAAAACTTAAGAATGTATATAGTGATTCCAAGGATACTAAACTACTAGGTCTTTCGAGACTTGATCTTTTGTGATCATGCCAATGTTACGTAATAATGCACCGACTCTGGGTAACTGGGGTCGGGGCGTTATAGTCATTCTTCAAGGTACGTAGAATTCGATTAAGTCCCACCAACATTCATCATTATTTGTTGGGGAGGAAAATCCATCAGAGGTTTGTTCGAGAATCCTCCCATTTTAATCCTCATTCCACAAACACATCAAACTATTAAAAAGAAAACACATCACAATATTTTTGTTATGCTGCAATGTCACATAGTTACGCTGTTATGCATCATTAAAGTGTCATTACACTACGTGTTAATGATCCATTAATGAGATCCATTAATTCACCTCATCGCTGCATCGCAACATTGTTGTGGCGCTTCTCATCGGTTGAGGAAAAGAAATAAAATATCTTTATAAAGTTATTTTTTTTGAAAAGTCCGAAAATTAACTTTTTTATCCGGCCCTTTCCGACTGATGTTAAGTCCTTTTTAGGTTAATCCTTATGTTCTAAGTTCAATGATGCCCTAATATTTTTGATCTGATCACTGGTTCAAAAGTTAGAAAAACCTACATGCACATTTACTGAACGTACCTTAAAAAAATTCAAAATTCCATTCTGGGATCACCTGTCCTCGGAATCACATGCCATCTGAGTGTGTGGTCTCGAAATAATTCTATATAATTTTAAAAAAAATTACATGAAAATTCCGAGACATTACACAACCCTCAATGATTTAAAATCATGAAATTTATCAATAAAAGACATATTAACAATTACCAATGTAAAAAATAAATGATAAGTATAGAAAAAACCTAGAATTTATTATCTAATAGGTTATAGGTAACCTCTCTCTTGGATACACTTGTAGATGTCTTGAGATAATCTCCTAGGTGTTGTCTAATTTGTGAAGCCTAAAAAAACAAAATTTTAAACAAATTATAAATTTTATTAAAATTAAAATGGAAAAAGAAATAAAAGGGAATAGATTCTTTGGGTTTCCCTCCCAAGAGGGGATGTATTTAGACTATCTATAACTTGACAGTCCTATGGTCATCTCCAATCCATTCTAGGATTGAACTTATATTATAATAACCACCACATTTTTTGGTTCCATTGCTCTTTTTAACTTGATTCTTATCATATAGGTCTCCATTTTCAGTAAATTGTATTATGTATATCCCCTTAGCATTGTAAAACACCTTGAAATGTGGGGATGTAAGTATGATGAATGGGGTCTCATATTCTTACACAACCAAATTGGTGGCTTCTTATTCAAATTCCTCTAAGGTAGATTGAAGAAAATTTTCAAAATACTCTCTATATTTCTCTTCTTCCTATTTAAGTTGAGAAACCTTGTCTTCAATTTCCATCTCCATTTTTGTTTTTAAGGTGGATTTCTTAGGTTCATATTTTTCCTCTTCTAAGGCTTCTACATTTTTTGTAACCAAGGACTATAGTAACATAGTTGATTCTGCAAGATTAATACACAAAAGCTAATGAGAGAGTTCAAATTGCATAATATTAAGATAAAAATAGTTAATATCAAAGTTATAACCCTCTAAATCACACTCCAATAGTGATAAATTGGTTTTATTAAAATAATTAGGGTTGGATATCAATTAAATTTGATAATAATTAAATGCAAGAGAGTTCATAGTTTGGCCATCCCCTATACGTTTTTCAACCAGAATCTCTTGTTTATTTATGTGTTTCTACCATAAAATCATAGAAATGTATGAGAGAGTGGTATTTTCTAGTAATTCCACCTCAAGGATGTATTTTTTATATGTTGTAGGAACAAGTTTTGGTCCATTATCTAATGTCACTCCCCCTTCAGTTTTGTATCTTTGATAATCAAATAATATTTTCTTATACAGGTTCATTACTTTATCTGAGGTGAGTTCATTTTCAATATGTTCACTTGTAGAATTTCTATTTAGTATTGGTTTGATCATAGTAATAATCCCTTCGATTATTTTTGATATTAAGTTATGATCCATTGTTGTTTTTTTATAATTTTTAAGGTAGAAAATTATTTAAAAAGTGAAAAATAAAATTGAATCTCTGATTTAAATCCCTAAAAATGGTGCTAGTGATGTGAGAAGGCTATCACATTACTCATAAAAAATTTATTAACCTAGAATATAATATAGTGGGACTGACCAAGGTTATTATCATGGATTCATGGCTCAATTTTTCACAATATTAATCAGTTATTGTATATCTATGTAGTTTTATATTTTTAAAGTATTAAATAGTCATGGATTTCTGATTTTTAATTTTATGAATTAAAAAAAAGGAAGAAACAAACTCAATAAAGTTAGGGTGAAAGGGGTTATATCTGAGTTTAATCACATAGTTTATTAATCACCCATAATTTCCTATTCCAATAATTGAGTCAACATAATTCCTCAATTTCTTCTCTCTATCCTAATTGTAGAACTTGATATAAAAAGAAATAAATTTCTAGTGTAAATCTATCCTACATACTCTATAGTGATTATTCCATGAATTTAGTCAACCAATACACTCAATGTCCCTCTACCCAGCTACATTATATGTCATTTATATCATAGTCCACATAGATCCATTGGTATGTTATGTAGACCGAGAGAGGGATGAGGGAAATGATTTGATAATTGGAGAATACATTAACTCATCAGAAAGAGTAGATGATTATTATATATATACTTCTCTTTAATTCATTACTATATCAAGGATGAAAATTAGAAAAAATAGAATTGAAGAACAAGGATTCTAAATTCCCATGTGATCTTCCTTGGGTACCTATCCCTCCTATTAGATATCCATAATTATAGAGTTGATAGATCATAATTATTGATTGAAGGAATATCACAAAATTAAAGAAGAAGTGAGGGAGAATAGAACTAAAAAAAACATGACAAATAGAGAATAATTGAATTAAAATGTATAAATTACAAAGGGTACCATATACAATGGGTATTCTCCCAATATCTTACAAAATGGATGAGGGGAATAATTTATAAGAATCATAGATTCTTCATCTCCTAAAGGCCAGCGCAGTGAGATCCAACATACTCCCCTTTTCATAGATTTCATCTAAATGAATAATGATAGAGATGTATTTAGTTGGAAGCATCTTAATTAATCTTCTCAGATCAAACATTCATTCCATGATGAAGCTCCTGACATCTTAAATCTTATTCCTAGGTTTATGTGTTATGATTCTTCATAGAATAGTGAAAATTAGGTGTGAAAACATCACATGAGGAATTTAAGTGAAGAATGTACTAGACATGGGATAGATCTAATGAATTTAAATTTGAGTGATGAGATCCATGAGCAGGTGGAATTGGTATTTAGTTTGTGGGCCAGTCCATTATTAGTCTTGAAGCTCCTCTTCTAGTATTTTATGGGAATTTAATAGAGTGGGCCTCTGTATAACTAGGAAACTCAAAGGTCCTGATTTATATCTGTATAGAGTTGGATGAATCAATTAGATCAAGGTGTCTATGATTATACACATCTTTTGGATGTTGGGTATCCCTTTGATATTTAGGACAGATATGGGGAAGGCTGTGATGGGTAGATTTATGTATCCATATGATAGTTGGTTTGGTGTGAGACTACATGAGGGAAGGAGTTAGCCTAGGTCCAGGGACTCAACTTGGTATTAGGGAAATCCAAACCTCTATATTCAACACTATTCATCCTCTTAATCCTCATAGTGGTGACTGATACTTTTATTGAATAGGTAGTGCGTATGCCACAAGATCTCCATAGATAGACCAAAATTAGAACTATCCTATTTCAACACAATCTAAATTGAATTTCAAATCTGTAAACTATATTTTGTTTCATGAGCCAATATCTTGAGTCATAATAGAAAAAAAACACCAGTATCATAGATCCCGAGCTCCAGATCAATCCACAGACCAAATTCTCTAGTGACACATAAATCATGGACATACAATAACCCCTAAACTTATCTTTATAGTAATTATATGAACTCTATAGAAATTAGAAAAAGATTTATAAAACTTTAAAATTTGGTATAGATGTGGGTGTCTTGGATATAAAATATTTCTGATAAAGGTCTTCAAGATAACATATTTCAAAAGAGATGAAAAACATGGGTTTATAGGGTCTAGGAGAGGCAATTATGAGGAACATTTACTTTGTTGGTTCCTAGTTTTTAGGTCCATACAAGCATTCCATTGAGAACCAATCACACACTTTCATTTTAAAAGGTAGTCACAACATCTGAGAAGGCTGAGGTCTCGACCATTTCTAGACCTACATATGGATCACACAATAAATAAACAGTGATCATATAATGTTATAATTAATCTAATCCTAATCTTTTTCCTAATTTTATTGTGTGGAGAACATCAGCCCTACTCGGGTGTATATCTATGCACGATTCAACTTTCCTTTTTCCTAAAAAGTGTTTTCATTTTTAATTACTGTTATTAAACCATGTTTATTTGTCAACCCTATCTCCAATTTGATCTCAAGAAACCCTATATCATGACTTCCCTCTATTGGATCGTAAGTGATGGAAATTAATATTAGAGGGGGGGGGGTAATAGTCATTTTCAAAAATTAAAGAAAAAAATTATATTTTTATTAATTAAATTTTTTTAGTGATATCTAAGCTCAAGATATGAAATATAGTGGAAATATAAAGAAAAAAATAGAGATTTATAGTGCTTTGGATAAACAAGGTACAAGTACACTCCTCAACCTTCCCTAATATGTGAGAAGATTAGTACCCACTAAGAAAATCACTTTTAAATATGTGAGAAATTATTACAGTCTTTTCCTTTTATAAATTATGGGAGGCATAACCTAGAATTTGATTGGAGCCATGAATATTGTTTATGACCTAAATTTTGATCAGGAGTCACAACCCAGACTTCCTTTTAGGTAGTAGAATAACAAAAAAAAGACTTGATTTTGATGGGGAAAATAATAAATCAGAAAAAAAGACTACAAATAGATAAATATAATAATAATATGAAAAATATAAATAAAACCTAGTAGAAAGATATGAAGATGAGGAAAATGAAGTTAGATGATCATGATCACTATACCATTAGATGATAGTATAGTACAAGCCTATTTTTAATTTCAATAAGTAAATAGAAGTCACATAGCTTCTTGATCAAAAGAGAAGCAAGAAAGTGTGTCACATGAATGTTGTGTAAAAAGTAATTTTGAATTGATCTGTATGTAGTTGTTTTTATCACTTAATAATATATCTAATGGATTAATCTAACTTAATTAACTTTAAAATATCTCCTCAGATCCTCAAGTGATCCAATCACTACATGTCACTTGTTAGTGAATAAAAAAAATAAAATATTACTGTTACCTATAATTTGAAAATGTGGCAGCCATTAATAAATACTTCATGAATTGTTCTGTTTCTACAAGAAACTTTTAAAAAAATTATAATATAATTATTAAAGTAAATTAGAGTGTTTCATATAATTCAAAAAAAATAAAATTTCTTTCATAACCTTGCAGTAAAAGAATAATTCAAATATTATAGAAAACAGAGCATAAAATGAATAATATGACAATTATTATTTTCCTAATAATTTACACCATATTTTATATTCAAAAGTTTATAAAAAATTTCTTTATGATATATAATTATTTTATAAATCAATAAAATTGTTAAAATAATATAAAAAAATTTGTAGTAAAACATTTTATAAAAAATAAAACTAAAACAGAGTGTTATAAAAATATATTTTTTCAAGAAAAAAGTAAAGTTTTGTAGTGATCGTGTGAGGCACAATCTTCATGGTTAGTATGCCTACTACACACCTCATGGTCGGTATACATACCGTGAAAGCATAATAACTTAAAAAAAACTTGTGGTTAGTAAAAAAATTAAAACTCATGTGGTTAACATATTGATACTCTCAATAGATTCGCCTTCATACTCACAGTAAGTTATATTTTATGGTAGGATATACATGACATACAGTAAAGTAGAAGCTCATGGTCACCTTCAAAATAGGTAATCTTCTCTCAAATTAACTAGCCATGGAAGGTTCACTCTACATCTCATAGAATTTTAGATGTTGCTTTCACGGTAGGCATTCCAAGAAGATTCACAGTAAGGTGACTTACCACCTCACGATAAGTATACTTACCACCTCAAGGTAGGTTGGATAAAATGTGTAGCACACTCCATTTCACCAAATCAGAAACACAGTTATGAGATCTAATGCTATAACAATCAAGCACCCCCACAACTGCTTCAAGCAAGTTATGGGGGATTAGCACTCGTTACTCATCCACACATATATATGGGCTTTAGACCAGTGGTCCCACTAAGCCCATCCTCCTCTTGTGGGAACTATTCCCAACCCATAATACACTCTACAGTCTTATACATGGCCCATTTATGACTTTGGATTGTCCATATGGGATTCTATCCCATGGGGTCGACCAATGGTCCCCTATGTGGTTGAGGGATGGCCCATGTAGGCTTACCTTAGATGGCTAATTTTTTAACTAATCCATGAATAAAAACAAAACTTAATAATAAAAAATAAATAAATTATGTAAGAATATTTATATTATTTAAATAAATGATTAATAAAGAATAATTAAATATTAAAGCATGTAATACATGTAAATAAGAAATAATTATTATATTTTAAATAATTTAAATTCAATTAAATGTGGTGAAACAATAATTTATCAAAAAAAATTTTAAAAATAAAACTGTTAAAGTATTAAAACCAAATTTTAAATACTAATAATCACCCCTATTTATCAAAACAATTATAAAATGAAAACTATTAAAGTATTAAAACCTAATTTCAAACTAAAAATATCCTACTTTTTGTAAATTAAAAAATAAAAAATTTATTAAATTTTCAAAAAAATTCTATCCTTTTTTGAAATTTATAAAAAAGTACATTTAAAAATTAAATCTTTTAAGAATTATCCCTTTTAAATAGTATGAAGTACTTAGTATTAATCAGAGTAGAATTATTTTATAAAAAAATTAACATTAAATTAGTTATAGTACTCATATAAATAGAATTTAAAACAATGTTTAGTTTTATCAAGAACATAACTGAACTAAATAGAAAATTAAAGCTTCAATCATACCCAATTCAAACTTCCTTTTCTAAAATTTGAAAGAATATAAATGTTTAGTGTAAATTTTAGAATTTTTTTTCAATTAGAAAAAATTATAATAAAATATCACCTATATTTACATGATCCCTCATAAAATGAAATCTAACACATATTTTTTTTGTTCTAGAGTATTATAGAGGGTTTTTAGAAATTAAAATAGTAATATAATTGTCATAGAAGATTAGGAATTTATCAAAACTAATATTAAAATCAAAGAAAGTTTGTTTAATCCATATATTCTATGAATAAAAACTATAAAAAACATATTTATCTTCTTCTATAGACAATGATACTGATAGTTATTTATTTAAACTCAATGAAATTAAAATTTTACCCACAAAATGATACATACCTATTGTTATTTTTCAGTCAAGCCTACAACCTCTAAAGTCAGAATCAAAATAAGAATGTAAATAAAAAATATATGATCATAATAAAATAAATAGGTTATTAAAGTACTCTAAATATATATAATTACTCTTTTAATAGCTTTAAGATTATTTTCCTTAGGGTTTTACTGAAATTTAGCACATAGAAAAACTGATAACATTATGTCTGGTCTAAATGCAGTGAGATGAAATAAACTACCTATTGTGCCTCTATACAATTTAATATCAACTATCTTTCAAAATTCATCCACGTCCAAATTGGAATTATTACTCATCAGATCTTTTAAAGTCTTACTAAAATCAAGCCAAAACCTTTTTACAAGTTATTTATCATGCTTATCTTGATTTAAGAAAATACCATCTTTTCTTTGATTAATTTATAAAACAAAGATAAATTTTTATTCTCCTATTAAGCTCATGTTAAATTCACTTGTCATAAAAATATAAAAATCATTACATAATAGATCATTTATTAATCAAAATATTATATAATCAATATAAACCTGTATAATTAGTATATCATTTAAAACTCCTTTTATAAACAAGGTTGGATTAACCTTTCTTTTAACAAAATATTTTTTTTATTAAAAATTGAGTTGGACATTCATACCAAGACTGAGGAGCTTGTTTAAGACCATATAAATATTTATTAATTTTAAAAACATGAAAATTTATCATTTACAAATCTAGGGGGTTGTTTAAAATAAACTTCCTCATAAATTATTTCATTTAAAATTTCACCTTTTTACATCCATTAGAAATGATTTTATATTTTGAAAACAAGAAAATGATAATATAATTATAATTTATTCTATCTTAGAAACAGAAGAAAAATAATATTCAAAATCAATTCCCACATCCTAAGAATAACCTTGAGTGACTAATATTTCTTTATTTTTAACTATGTTTCCAGCTTTATCAATTTTATTAATAAAAATCCATATAGTACCTATAATAGGTTTATCTTTTTGAAAAAACAAAATTCCACACTTTATTCCTTTAAAATTGGTTTAATACATCATGAATTTCATTAATCTAATTTGAATCGATTAAATCATTATCAATGTTAATAGGGACAAAATCATCAATAAAAGTAGAATTTTTATAGTAAAGTAAAAAATATTTTATAGTTTTTATTCTAGATTCAACATTACCAATTACACTTTAAATTGGATGATATTTAATTGTTTTCCATTCTTTAGGATCAGTTTGAGAACAGATATTCTCCCCCTCAGTTGATGCATTCTCATTATATTAGTCATTATCTTCACCAAAGTTTAACTCTCTAAATTCATTATCATGTTTTTTTAAAACATAATTTTTCTTGTTATTACTATTTTCATTAAAATTAACATGTAAAAACTCTTCAAAAATTAAATTTATCTAATAAAAAACTATATATGATTTTCTAGAATTGGAATATCCTAAAAATATCCCTTTATCACTTTTAGAATCAAATTTTTCAAAATTTTATTTTGTATTTAAGATAAAAAAAATTTCAACCAAATACCCTAAAACATCCAACTTTATATTTAAAACCTTTAAAAATTTTATAATGGGTTTTATTAAAAAAATTATAATAGATACTCTATTTAAAACATGAAAATTTATATTTAGAGCTTCTTCCCAAAAATATCTACGTACATTAAATTCTATAAGCATTTATATAGAAATTTCTTGTATAAATATATTATTTCTTTCAACCACACCATTTTGTTGTGGTGTCATAGGGGATGAAAAATAATTCTTATATCCATTATCTTTATAAAATTTATGAAATTATAAATTAAAAAATTCATGAACACTATCAATTTTGATCGAAATGGTGACATATTTTTGAAGTTTTGGATAAGTTTACAAAAAGCTAAAAATTTAGTTAAAGTTTCATTTTTATGTGATAAAAAATAAATCTAGATAATTCTACTATAATCATCTACAATTACAAATACATAATTATTACAACCAAAACTAACTGGTTGTATTGGAACAAACAAGTCAACATCCCACAGTACTAGCATCATTTATAGATTTTAATATTTCTTTGTGTTGCTTGCCCTTTAATGAGGAATCAAACATAAAGTAATTAATTTTATGTAATTTTGGAAGTTGAAAAACTTGTTTAAGATTTAATAGTTTGTGTAAAAATTTGAAATTTGAATTCCCAATCCTTCTATGCCATAGAATGTTATATTCTTATACAATATTCAAACACTTAACCTTTTATTTGGTTAGATAAGATAAATTAATAGTGTAAACATTATCTTTTCTATTTTTAGAAAATAAATAAGATTTATTAATAAAACAATACATTAATAATTTTAAAAAATAGCATTTAATACATCATCACATAGTTTTGATATACTTATTATATTATGTTTTAAACTATTTACACATAATATTTTTGAAATAATAACAATCTTAAAAAAACTAACTTCACTAATACCTTTAATATGACCTTTAGATTTGTGCCCAAATTTGATAAATCTACCATCACATGAATTTAAGGATACAAAATTTAAAATATAACCTATCATGTTGCTGGAGTAGCCACTATCTAAATACATCGAGTCTTTGAGACTTCTAAGGAATATTTTATAAAATTAAACAATCAAATAGGCTATTTTGGTACCCATGATAACTTGGGTCCAACTATATTAGAAGCATAAAATTTTGGAACCCAAATAGATTTCAATAATTTATTAGTAGATTGTTTAGAAAAAAATATCTAGCAATGAATGTTCTAGTATGCCCAAATGATTGTGTACATATCAGTGAACATTCATTGGAATAATTCCCTTTTATTATAAATTTAAAATAGGTTACACTAAAAATACTTACTTTTGATATTTTAACAAAGATAGTCTTATTTAACATTAGAGAAAAACTGTTATAACTAAAACCTTCCTCATTGATGTTTATTTTCATAAATATAATAATTTTATCATATTTTTATTTACCTTTAAAAAATGGAAATAAATTCATGTTAAGATTTACAAATTCATTTTTCAAATTCTAATTATATTTTTGAATAGTATCTAAATCTATAAGAAATTTCTCATTAGATCAATAATCTATGTTTCTTAGTTTATTATTTTCTTTCTCAAGTTTCTTACAATAAATTTAAACTTTATCTAAGTCATACATAACCAAATTAAATCTTATTTATTAATCATTATCATTCAATTACAAAATGTTTTTAACTCTTTTATTTTCATCTTTTTGTTTTAACAACTCAAAATCATAATTCTCTTTTGATTTATCATTATGGGAAACATTTATTTTCAGATTATCACAATTGTTTCTTATTTTATCACTTTATTTAATAAAATTATTATTTTTAATTTATATGTTAGTATACTTTTCAATTATCCCAATTCCATTATTTATTAATTCTTCATTTTCTTTAAGCAGTTGTTTAACTTTGGAATTCAATGAATCAGAATCAAAACATGAGTCGAAATAAATTTTATTTTCATTTTTAGATAAAGTATTATGATCTAAAGGAATAGGAGTAATTAAATGAGTGAAAATTTAATCAGTTACCACACACTATATACCCATCATATCAAGGTTCCCTATCTTATGTTCACTTCCAGAATCACTGCTTGATTCGGAACTATCTGAGTAGTCACAACCTCCCAAAAAAGATTTCTTTTGTTTTTTACTTTGGTCTTTATCTTAATTTGGATGTTTGAGTTTGGGTAAGTTTTTACTAATGTGAAATTTCTCCATGCACTCATAATAGGTTAATTATGAAACATCATTATTATTACTAGAATTACCTTTCTTGTAATCCTTTTTGAACTTCCTTCCAAAATACCTCTTAACACCATTGTTTTTCCTGAACTTTAAAAAATTCTTGCTAAAGTGATCCATCTCTTTTCACTTTCCTAGAACTCATATTGATAAGTGTTATAAATTTCATTAATGTTAGACTTAAAATAAATACATTTTCTCTTGGTGGACTCCTCATCAACAATGTTTCTCAACTATAACTCATACTTTAAAAAAGATCCTATTAGTTCATCTAATGCATAATTTTTAAAATAATTACTCTCATCGATGGTCAACTTATTTTCATTCTAGATTTTTTGAAGAGATCTCATTACCTTTTCAACTTGATCTATGTTGTCCAAAACTTCTCCAAGAGTACTCATATCAAATCTAATACTTATAAACTGACAGAACATATGATTTACTAATTCTTCATCTCCCACATTTAATTCCTATTATTTTGATCAGATCATTCCTATCTTGGTTATATTGATCTTCTAGGTCCTATATTGAGTCACTTGAAGTATTATCCTTATATAATGTGTTTTCTTACAAGATGAGACATGGATAAAGACACTTATACTTATAGAATAGTAAAAAATATTTTTAACTTTATAATTCAAAACATATTTTACCATGTCATTACCTACATGTTCCTTTGGATAAACTTTGGGTAGCTCACATGTATTATCCATGATAGTCCATTTATCCATACTTAAATATTTCAAGTAGGATTCAATTATGTCTTTCCAGTAGCTATAGTCACTTCCATTAAATAATGGGGGATTTTATAGAATCCATCCATTGTTCTCGTTGCTACCTTCCATCTTATAATATTTTTTTCTTCTATTCCTTAGATTGTTAAATCTAGGATATCAGGTTACTACAGAGTTAAAAATAAACAATAGAAACAATATCTAGAAGGGTTATAATAAAAAAATATTCTAACTATCAGAGAAAAAGAGCTATTAACCAACCTCTAATATCAATTATTTGGTATCAAATTAAAAAAATAGAATCTAATTATCATATAAGGAAAAACCACCTATGATGCCAATTTTTGGATCATAAGTGATAAAAATTATGATTTGGGGGGGGGGGTGAATAGTAGTTTTTAAAAATAAAATACAAAATAATCATAGTTTCATTAATTAATTATTCTATAGTGAGATCTATATTCAAGATGTGAAATGTATCGAAAATAAAACTAAAGAACACGAAGATTTATAGTGGTTTGGATCACTAATATACTAATTCACTCTTTAACCTTCTCTAATTCATGATAAGATTGGTACCCACTAAGAAACTAACTTTTAAAGGTGTGAGAACATATTATAGACTTTACCTTTTACAAATACCCATAGGCACAACCCATACTTTTACTAGAGCCTTGAAGTTGATCTTTGAACTAACTTTTGATAAAGAGTAAAAACCCATAATTACTTTTGATTTGTAGAATAACCAAAACAAAAAAGACCCTATTTTTATGGGGAAAAGCATAAAAAAGACATGAATAGAATACAAACTGATAAAGAAAAGAATAATATAAAGAAAAATAAATGTAAATAAAACCCATTAGAAATATATGAAGATGAGGGAAATAAAGTTCAATGATCTTGATCACTATAATAATAGATGTTGGTATAGTAAAATTCACTTCATGATCTTAGAAATTAATAAGAAGTTTTAGGGCTTCTTTATCGAAAGAGTAGCAAGAAAGTGTATCACATAAAATTCTGTGTAAAAAGTAATTCGAATTTGAATCTAAGTAGTTATTTATCAATTGATAATATCTTTAATGAATTAATCTATCTTTATTAACTTCAATGACATCCTTAGTGCCTCAAGAAATTCAATCACTGCATGAAACATATTAAAAAAAATAAAAAATAAAATATTACTATTACCTACAATTTGAAAATGCGAAGATCTTTGATAAAAAGTTCACACATTATTCTATTATTGCAAGAAAATTATTAAAAACATGTCTAATATAATTTTTAAAGTAAATGAGTGTATTTTATATAATTACAATAAATAAAATTCCTCTAAAAAACTTGTAGTAAAAGAATAATTACAATATTATAAAAAATAGAGCATAAAATAAATAATATGACAATTATTGATTTCATAAGAATTTACACCATGTTTTATATTCAATAATTTATAACAATGGTTGTTGTGAAATATAATTATTTTATAAATTAATAAAATAGTTACAATAGTATAAAAGAATTCAAAGTAAAACATATTATAAAAAATGACATAAAAATAGAGTGTTGTAAAAATATAATTTTTATAGAAAATTAGTAAAGTGTTGAACTGAATATTTAAGGCACAAGACTCACGGTCAGTATGATTACCTCACAACTCACAGTTGGTATATTGAATGTAAAAAAATAGTCATTTTAAAAACAAACATGGGGTCAATAAAAAAAATTAAAACCCATGCAGATAGCATAAAGATAATTAGTAGGTTAATCTTCATAATCACAGTGAGTTCTATTTCATGGTAGGTTGTACATGACATATGGTAAGGTGAAATCTCTTGATTAAATTCATGATAGGTAATCTACTTTAATTTTAACTAGCCATGGTAGGTTCACTTTGCATCACATGGAAAGTTGGATGCTGCCTTCATGGTAGGTACACCAAGAAAATTCACGATAAGGTGACTTACTGCCTGATGGTAAGTATACTTACCACCTCATGGTAGGTTCAATAAATAGTGTATCATAATCCATTTTCCCAAATCAGAAACATGGTTGGGAGATCCAATGCTATAACAATCAACCGCTCTCACCACCTCTTTAAGCTGGCTATGATGGATCAACACTCATTACATATCAACACACACATACGGGCTTCAACCTAGGGGTCATACTAGGCCCATCCCTTTCCCATGGGCATTATGAACAACCACTACGACACTTATGTGGGATTATACATGACCAAAAAACCTCCTTGGATGGTCCATGTGGGCTACTCTCCCACGGGGTCAACCAATGGTCCCCTATGTGGTTGAGGGCTAGCCCATATGGGTTTTTCGTAACTGAATAATTTTTTAACTAATCCATGAATAAAAAAACTTATCAAAACAAAATATATAAACTATGTAAGAATATTTAAATTATTTAAAGAAATTATTAATAAAGAATTATTAAATATTAAAGCATGTAATACATCAAAATAAAAAATCATTATTCTATTTTAAATAATTTAAATTTAATTAAATATAATGAAATAAAAATTTATCAAAATAATTACAAAAAAGAAAAATGTTAAAGTATTGAAACCCAATTTAAAATACTAATAATATCCCCTTATTTTTCAAAATAATTATAAAATATCTATTATTTATTAATACCAAATTTCAAATATTAACATCCTCTTTCAGTATTCATGATATATTCAAGATTCATCTTTAGTCAAAATTGACTAGTGTTGGAAAGCCTCAATGAGCCTATATTTTTAGATTTTCCTTTAATAAAACTCGAATATACATGTTTTAAGTCCTCAAATCTTTGGTCAATTCATCACCTTTAATGAATGATTTTAAAAAGGTGATGCAAATTGGGTGTAGAGCTCTTATAGTGGCTTGGCTGGTTGATTTGATGTAATCATACGACTACTTTCATAGGAATGAATGCTTGATTTAGTAGATTATGGAGTTACTTATAGTCTATTGGGTAGGGGTAAAGGTTAGTTAAGGTAAGCCATGTGGTCAATTGAAGTGGGATCGCACGGTCAGTTTTCAAGGGAGTGTGGGCACTTGCATTTGCTTTACATGGAAGATTGAAGTAATTGCTTTGCAATTAGTTATGAGTGTCATGGATATGCAGTGTAGTCAATTTTAACCTTTTCAAATTTTTACATGCATGGTAGGATAAAAATTGGTAACGTGGTCACATTAAGACTTTCATATGTGGTAGCTTCTATCTTTTTCAAAATTTTAACCGTGGTTAGTTGATATGGTTGACTGTTACACCACACATTTCTTTTTTTCAACTTGTTAAATTATAAATTGAATGTAGTACAATATTTTTCTAATTAATTTTAAAAAAATAAAAAAATTAAAAAAATGCAAAAATTATACCGCAACACATTAAATAAAATTATCAAATTAATCTTGGGATCTATTTAATTCAAAAAATGTATAAAATAATTATATTTTGAAATTAAATCCATTTTATAATTTCATTCTAATTTGAAATAAAAATTAAATTAAACAATTAAACATAATTTTTTTTAAATAAATGCATATATTGAAAATTAATTTAAAAAAAATTTATTAAGAACCACTAAAATTCAAGGTTTAAGATATTTTTTCAATGAATTCCAAAATTCACAAGGTAAATAAAAAATTCATTAACTAGCTAGTTTTTAAATTAATATTTATAGTAATTATTAATGAAATTAAATTAGTTTTTTGAAAATTTTATCCCTCATGACTCCCCCACACCTGAACTATTATAATCCTAGAAAATTTATTAAATTTCATTATTCAAAAATAATTATCCCACCTATACCTAAATATAAATGTTGTAGAATAAGAAATCATAGATCACTCTATTGTTTTAATTATAATGACTCTTATATGATTTCAATTCACTGTCTCATCTCAATTAAAGAAAGAGTTCCCAGTCCAGGAGTAAGAAAAATTATATTTAAGTGGAATCAAAATTTTAACAAGTTGAACTTCCATCCATCCATTTATTCTAAGTTTCTTAAACAAAAGTTCGAATTTCCACTTCATTTCTGTAACTCAAATGAATTTGTAATAATTCAATTTCACCCTTCTTAATATGGGTTCAATATTACCCTTAACTAAATGAATTCATTTTTTACTTTTAGGAACTTTATTAAAAATACTGATTTTTTTCAAGCCATGTATGTGTGAATCCCTATACAAAGATACTTATTGAATATTCACAAATAGATTTAATTTACACATACACATAGTGCCTAATGTCTCAGAGATTCATTATGGGATTCACATTACCCATTTATTTGTAGCTTCAAATAAACTATATTAGATTTATTTTGATTTGGATACTCGAGGTATTCTTTTTTCACAGAGGAAAAGCTACTTTGGATTAAGTTAAAAAGCTTAGTGACCTCATGTTATAATTCTGAATCAATAAAAAATTTTTTACTTACAAGTTCTAAGATCAAATTTCTATGGAATTAGTATAAAAAACACTGAACAATTATCCATATTTCACAATTTTAGAACCAAATATATCCTCAAAATCGATCATAAAATATTCTACTGGGAAATAAAATAATTAATCTCAATGAAATTTTGAAAACTCATAACAAAAAATATAAAAAATATCTATATAAAACATTAAAAAAATGGAATTTTATGTTTTTTGCAAAGTAGTTTCACTAAAACCAACTAAAAATGACAACAAGATTTTATTTATAGATTCTAAATTAGTTCCAAAAAATCATTAAATATATAATTATAAAAAAGTTTATTTCCTACCCTCAATTATTTTTAATCATGAGGTTTTTCAATGAAAAGTTGAATAAGTAGTTAGAAGTGTAAAAAAATGAGAAATATGTAAAAAATAGTTTTTATTGTCCATTATCTTTAAGGTAACCTCCCTATTAGGTGAAATTATAGAGAGCTTGATCTAATCTCCTTGGCATTGTCTACTATGGGAAACATATATAAAATAAAACTAAACACATTAATTTTTTTGTTAAAATGAAAATGAAAAAATAAAGAGAAGGAAATATATTATTGGATTTCCACTCTATAAGAGAGGTAGTATTTAGAATTCTATAGTAATATTGTTATATGTTCATCCCAAATTTGTTAGAGTATTGAGATTCTATGAGAAGAACCACTATATTTTTGTGGTTTCCTTGATCTTACCATCTTTCTTCTTCTCATTTAGGTCACCTTTTTTAGTAAAGTGAACTATGAGCATCCAATTAGTAGTGTAAAATAGCTTGAAATGTGGGGATTGAAGGATGATGAATGGGGCCTCATGTTCTTCCACAATCAAATTAGAGACTTCTTCTTCAAATTTCCCTAAAGTAGATTGAAAAAGAATTTCAAAATACTCTCCATATTTCTCCTCTTCTTCTTCAAGATGGGTAGCCAATCCTTTAGTTTCTATCTATAGTTTTTATTCTAGGGTGGATGTCTTAGGATAATATTTTTTATCTTCCAATAACTCTTTATCTTCTATAGCCATGGCCTATAATAACATGACCGGTCCTTTAATAATAAGAAAAATAAGTTCATCAGAGAGTTAAAATTCCATAAAATTAAGATAAAAACAGTCAAGATCAAAGTTATATCCCTCCAAAGCATACTCTAATATTGTTTAATACATGTCATTAAAACAAGGACTATTATATTAAATTGAATTTGAGAGGAATTAAATTAAATAGAGTTAAGAGTTATACCATCCCCTCAGTTTTTTTAGCTAGGATCTCTTATTTCTTCATGAGTTCCTCCTATAACACTTCATAAATGTATGGGAGACAATTATCTTCTAGTCATTACACCTCAATGACATCTTATTTACATGTTATAGGATCAATATTTGGTCCATCATCCAATATAACTCCCACTTTGGTTTTTAATATTTTTTATTAGATAATATTTTTTTATATTGGTTCATCACTATATCTAAGGTGAGTTGATTTTCAATATCTTAACCTTTATAATTTCTTTTTTAAATTGGTATGGTCATAATAATAAGCTCTTAGATACTATGTGGTAGTATGTGATGATACATTGTTTTTTTTAATTCGAACGAATTTTTTTTTAAAATGAAAATGAAAATTTAATATTCAACCTAACTCTTCAAAAAATGGATCCAGTGATAATAGAAGGCCATTGCAGGATGCACATACAAAATTTATCAACCTAGATTACAATCTAGTGGGACTAAACAAGGTCATTATCAAGGATTAATGGGATGCCTTTTCAAAATATTCATCACTTATTTTATATTTTTATTGCTTTCTATTTTAAAATATGTAAACAGTCATGATGTTTTGATTTTTAATTTTATTAATTAAAAACAATGGAATAATAAAACACAAAAAAGTTAGGGTGAAAGGGTTTATATATGGAATTCATCACATATGTTATTTATTATCCACAATGTACTCATATATTAATTGAGTCAATATAATCCCTTAATTTCTCCACTATATCTAAATTATGGAACTAAACATACATAAGAAGAGCTTCCCAGTGCAAATACAGCCCACCTCTTCTATAGTGAAGTGGTAGTAAATTTACTCAATCGAGGTTCTCACTATCCCTCCACCCAGATCCATTATATGTCATTCATCTCCCAGTCTACATAAATCCATTGGTATGCTGTGTAGACTAAGAGAATGGAGGGAGAAATGATTTGATAAATTAGATAATACAATAGATCATTAGAAAGATATAATGATTATTATCTATCTTCTTATCTCCAATTAACTACCATATCAGGGGTGAAAAACAAAAAATAAATAATTAAAGAATATAGATCCTGAATGCCCGTGTGATCTCTCCTAGGGACCTATCCCTTGAGTTAGTTCTATATAATTATGGAGTTAAGATATCATAATTATTTATTAAAGGAAGACCAAAAAATGAAATAATAAGATAGGGAGAAGATAATTTTACAACACATCAAAAAATATAGTGTAATTGAATTAAAATTCATAAATTACATAGGGTTCTAGATATAATCAACAGTCACTAAATATCTTGAAAAATGGGGGAGGGGAATCATTTATAAGCACCCATAACTCTTTATCTCCTGAAAATTAGTATATTGAGCTACAACATACTTATATTTTCTAGGATTTCCTCCACATGTAGTAGATAATGGTGGAGATGAATTAAATTGGAATCATATTTGTTACTCTTTATATCTAGAACATTCATCCCACAATCAATCTCCATACATCTTTGAGATTATTCTCAAGATGATGTGTTCCACTACTTTAAAGCATAGTGAAAATTATGTATGGGGGCCTCATGTGGGTAGTTTAAGAGATGATCATGATAGATGTGGGATGAATCTAATGAATTAATATTAGAGTTATAGGACACAAAATTAGGTAGACTTGGGGATATGTTTGTGGGCTAGTCTAGTATTAGGATTAAAGATTCTCTACTTGTCGTTGATGAGAATCTAATGGAGTGGGACTCTGTATAACCAGGCCATTGGAATGTATTAATTTATGTCTAAACTGAGTGGGATGAATTAGTGTGATTAGGATGTTCTTTATTTTTTTTATATTATGAATTTAGAGTATATATTTGATCTTAAAAGTAGATATTTGGAATGATTTGATGGGTAGATTGATGACTTTAGATGATGGTTGGTTTGGTGCGGGACTACATGAGTGAAGGAGTTATATTAGGTCTGGTGAATCACCCTAGCATTTTGGTAGTTTAAAACCCTATATGTATATTTTTTCATACCCTTTATTTTATTAGTGGTTCCTAATCATTTTTTTTGAATTGGTGGTGCATATGTTGGGAAAGCACCCTAGACAACCCAAAATGGTAACCATCCAGTTTAAGAATGATATTTATTGACTTTTAAAGATATAAACCATATTTGGTTTCATGATCCCATATCCCAGGTTATAATAGAAAACTATCCCCATCACTAGATCTCCTGAGGCTTCAGATCAATCCACCAACCACATGTTACAATGCACATGAAGCATAAACCTTGGAGAAACTCCAAACTCTAGTGCACAATATTCACATGAACTCTATTGAGAAAACTAATAGATCCATAAATATATTAGATACCAAGTAGATGTACACTACTAAAAAATAGGCCTTTAACAGCTCTAAAAATGACCCTTTTTAGTGCTAGAGAAGTGCTGAATACCAGAGCGAGATTAAAATCCCTAAGCTTTTATTATTACTAAAAAATAAGGTGCATACTGCAATGTGTTGTAATAGCACACTGAAGCACTAAAAACACCACCATAAGTCAACAAAAACAAGTAACAATATATAATTTAATTGAAATAAATTTTAAAACAAAAATAAAAGAAAAAATAAAATATTATAGACATTTCAAACATTTGTTTATACAATTACATAAGTAAAAATTATTACATACATTCAAAAACATCAATGTTCCTTTGTCTTTTGATCCTAGCCCTGAATCATGCAATTGATGAACAAACCACCCCTAATAGAGTAAAAACAAACACATATATAGTAAAAAACTTCTTATGTTAGTAATAATATATAGAAATAAATTAACAAAAAGTGTTAATTTTAAACTAAACTTTGATTCACACTAAGAACACTGTGTATTATATTGAGTTACAGTTGATTCTTACATGCCACACCATTTCATATTCATCTTCAAGAATTATCTCTGTTAAAATTAATTAAATAAGTACAATATAAAAATTATAAGGAAATTAATTAAGTAATATTATATAGAATGATGAGAAAACAATCTAGTCTCATTTTCTTAGTTTTGGTGATGTGATGCATGTTTTAAACTAAAATGACACTTATACATTGAAAAGATGCACTTGGAGTCATATCGGTCACACCATGAATCGTATTGAGTTGAAGCTGATTCCTATACATCCCAAATGACTTATGTATTGTTTTCCTAAAGTATTAAAAAAAATTGAATGCATTTTATTAGTTTTGATTAATTTAATTGCTTTTTTTACTAAAATGTCATTTTAAACTAGAAACACACACTTTGAGTCATAACGGTCGCATCATGTTTTGGTTTTATGTGAGAATGATTTATAAAAATAAAAAATGACTTATTAATAGTTTTCCTAAATTATCAAGATAATCTGAGCGTGTTTGTTTGGTTTTCAGTGAGTGACACTTTTTGAACTAAAATCTCAATTTTAAACTGATAACAGACACTTTGAGTCAAACTGGTCACATATTGTATTGGATTGAGGTTTGAATGTTTACTAAAAATAAATTTTTTTATTGTAGATAGTTTTATTAAAGTATAAAAATAATTGGAATGCGTTTACTGAATTTTGAGTAGGTAGTTGTCTTTTTTACTAAAACTGATGTCAATTTTAAATAAAAAGACACACTTGGAGTCATACTAATCACACCGTGCATCGTATTGAGGTTTGGTTGATTAATACACATACAAAATGGCATATAGATTGTTTTTTTTGAAGTATCAAAACAATATAAATGAATTTTCTTGGTTTTGAGTATGTCAGTTGTCTTTTTTTTATACTAAAATGTCATTTTAAACTGGAAACATGCACTTTGAGTCATATTGATCACAAAGTGTGTAAGATTTATGTGATATTGATTCTAACACATCAAAAATTACTTATTAATCAATTTCCAAAATTTTCAATACAATATGAGTGTGTTTTATTGATTTTTAGTGAATGACACTTTTTGAACTAAAATATCAAATTTTAAACTGACAACGAAAACTTTGAATAATACTAGGAACATGGTGTATAATATTAAGGTGAGGATGATTTATATACATTAAAAATGACTTATGGATCATTTTCCTAAAGTATCAAAATAACTCAAATGTTTTTCTTGGTTTTGAGTATGTCAGTTGTCTTTTTTTCTAAAATTGATGTCAATTTTAAATAAAAAGACATAGTTGGAGTCATACCGGTAACACTGTGGATCATATTAAGGTTTGTATGATTTCTAAATGTATCAAATGACTTATATATTGTTTTAATAATTTATAAAAATAATAAAAATGTGTTTTCTTGGTTTTGATTATGCCACTTGTCTTTTTTACTAAAATGTCATTTTAAATTTAAAACATGAAGTTTGAGTCATAATGGTCACATTGTGTATTTGTTTGATGTGAGACTGATTCATAAACTTATAAAACGACTTATGAATCATTTTCATAAATTATCAAGACGATACAAGTATGTTTTCTTTGTTTTCAGTGAGTGAAACTTTTTGAACTAAAAGGTTGATTTTAAACTGATAACTGACACCTTGAGTCATACCAAGAACATCATGTATCAAATTGAGGTGAGGATAATTTATACACATAAAAAATGAATTATGGACTATTTTACTAAATTATCAAAACAATACAAATTAATTTTCTATATTTTGAGTATGTTAATTATCATTTTTACTAAAATTAAAGTCAATTTTAAATAACAAGATACACTTGGAGTCATATCGGTCACACTATGCATCATATTGAGGTGTGGATGAATCCTACACCTCCAAAATTAATTATGGATCATTATAATAAATTATAAAAAAATATTAATGCATTTTCATATTTTTGAGTACATTACTGATCTTTTTTTACAAAAATGTCATTTTAAATTAGAAACACACACTTTGAGTCATATCAGTCACATCATGTATCATTTTGACATGACACTGATTCCTAAAAATCTTAAATGACATATAAATTGTTTTTATAAATCATCAAGACAATCTAGGCATGTTTTCTTAGTTTTCAAGGAGTGATACTTTTTGAACTAAAATGTCAATTTTAAACTAATAATGGATACTTTGAGTCATAATAGGCACATAGTGTATCATATTGATGTTAGGTTGATTACTACATGTCAAAAAATGACTTATGGGTCTTTTTATTAAAGTATAAAATCAATTAAAATGTGTTTTATTGGTTTTGAGTATGTCAGTTTTCTTTTTTACTAAAATTAATGTCAGTTTTAAATAAAAACACACACTTGGAGTCATAACGGTCACACCGTGAATCAGATTGAGGCAAGGATAATTATCACACATCACAAATGACTTATGGATTGATTTACTAAATTAATAAAACAATATTAATTATTTTTCTTGTTTTTGAGTACATCACTTGTCTTTTTTACTAAAATGACATTTTAAACTAGAAACATGCACTTTGAGTCATACCGGTCATATGGTGTATTGGTTTGATGTGAGACCAATTCCTATACATATAAAATGACTTATGAATAATTTTATGAAATTATCAAGACAATTTGAGTATGTTTTATTAGTTTTCAGCGAGGGACACTTTTTGAACTAAGATGTTAATTTTAAACTGACAACAGACACTTTGAGTCATACCAAGAACCTCATGTATTAGATTGAGGTGATACTGATTCATACACATAAAAAAAAAACTTATGTATCATTGTACTAAATTATCATAACAATCCAAATGTGTTTTATTATTCTTGAGTATGCGAGTTGTCTTCTTTACTAAAATTAATGTCAATTTTAAATAAAAAGACACACTTGGAGTCATACTGGTCACAGTGTGCGTTAGATTAAGGTGAGAATGATTTTAATATGTATCAAATGACATAGGGATGATTTTTATAAAGTATCAAAATAATCTGAATTCATTTTCTTAGTTTTGTGTATGTCACTTTTCTTTTTTACTAAAATGTCATTTTAAACTGAAAACATATACTTTGATTCATATTGGTTAGATAATGTATCAGTTTTATATGAGACTAATTCCTACATGTCACAATTGACTTATGAATAATTTTCATAAATTATCAAGATAGTTCATGCATGTTTTCTCATTTTTCATTGAGTGACACTTTCCAAATTAAAATGTAAAATTTAAACTGATAAAGGACACATTAAGTCATACCAGACACATCATGTATTGGATTGAGGTGAATATTTTTACTCCACATTAAAAATAAATAATAAATAATTTTAATAAAGTATAAAAATAATAAAAATATGTTTTCTCAGTTTTGAGTATGTCAATTGTCTTTTTTTCTAAAATTAATTTCAATTTTGATTAAAAAAAGGACTTGGAGTCATACTGGTCACACTGTGTGTCAGATTGAGGTGCGACTGATTCCTACACATCAAAAAGTCTCAAAAAATCCCAAATTCAGATTATACCATGATTCATATTGTATTTATTTGTAAAACTACCAATACTGCATATTGAGTCGTAATTCTTAGCTAAAAAAGTTGTTTCGACTAAGAACATCAACTCAGTATGTAGTGTTCTAGTTAAAAAAATAATGGAAATGGAAAGTGTTGTAAAATTAGAATAAAGGAACATGTTATCTCTTTTGTGGATTTTTTTATATATTTCAAAGGAAAATAAGAATTCCCAAAATATTTTTGAAAAAAAAAACTAAAAAAGTATTAGATAAAAATGATATGGAAATTAACTTATAAATCATAGATAAAATGATGAAAAAATTAATTAAGTAAGAAGTAGGAATTAACCTTTTGATGATAGTTGTACACATTATTTAATAATCTCCTTATTTTCATTATCTCAGTTGTAATCTTGAAGTCTAATCTCTCATGAGCATGAGAAGCTTCGAACAAACCACCCCAACTCGAAAATAAGAATCCACATATATAAGAAAACAATTATTATATGAGTAGTACTAAAAATAAATAAATTAAACATAAATATGAAACAACAAATTAAATTTAGGGACAATGATTTTACTATGAAATAATCAAGATTAACTTTTTGATTAATCATAGTCCACGACATTTCTCTTACTGCAAATATAGTGGAGGGAACTTGAAGGAAAGTGATAAATGCCAACATTGTCAGGGATAATTTTTTTTGAGGGAGATGAAATATGTGGAAGTTTTGGTGTATAAAGGAATTAAATATGGATAAAAATATTCTAAAATAAAGTAACTATGAAAATATTTCTTCCTAAAATATCTGTGAAAAAAATAAATAATTATTAGATAAGAGTGATAAAGAAACTAAATTACAAATAGTAGATAAAATGATGAAAAAATTAATTAAATAAGTAGTAGGAATTAAACTTTTCACGATGTTTGTATAAATTATTAACCCATTTCCTTATTTTCATTATATCTGTTACAATATTGAAGTCCAATCTATCACTAGTATGAGAATACTCGAAGAAACCACCCCAAACAGAACAAAAGAATCCACCTGTATAAGAAAACAATTTTTATATAAGTAATACTAAAAATAAATAAATTAAACATAAATATGAAATAATACATTAATTCTATGGAAAATTATTTTATTGCACAAATATTAATATTTACTCTATGATTGAGCAGAGGTAGCATTGTCTCTCTTTCTATAAAGGTAGTGCAAGGAACTTAAAGGAAAGTGATAGATGCTAACACTATAGGGGTGAAAATATTTTGAGGGAGAAGAACTCTGTGAAAGTTTTGGTGCATAAAGGAATTGAATATGGATAGAAATATTATAAAATAAACTAAAACTATAAGGAATAATGAAAAATAAATAAAAGTTTCATTATATATTTTTTCGGTAAAATAGAGAAATTATATCATAACATTACATTTACATCTACCAAAAGGGTTTCCTTCATTGTAGTCTATTCTTATGTGGGATTGGTAACATCATCATTTGTAGAAGACATCGTCTACATGATTAGTCAAAAATTTAATTTAGATTATGTTAATGATGTAGAGAATAGATAATATTATAAGGAAAATATAGTATATTAAAAAACACTTTACCATCTCACTGAACTCTATTTTTTAAAAGATTTTAGGGATTTGGTTCCTCTATTGAGAATCCAAATCTCCTCTTTATGATCCTCTCTAACATAAAATACATAAAATACATTGAGGATGACATGAATTGATTGTAATCTTCCAATGAAAGGTCCATCATTGATTGAATTTTAATCTGACATGAAATTGTTTTAGTCCTCAATAGGATAATTGAACAATTATTGTTTTTTGGATCTGATACATAAAATAATTTCACTACTTGTGATACCATTATGAATGGATCATAGTTTTCCCATTCCATACCGAAATTCACCTTTACAAAGCCTATTTCATCAAATTTCACTTCACTCATATTTTCAATCCATTTGAAATAGAAAATCAACACTTGAAATGTTGTATAATCTAACTTGTATATCTGTTCGATAACTCCAAAACATTATATATTTTCATAAATTGGATTTTGATCCTTAGAATTCGATATGTGCATCACTTCTTCCATAATAATAACATTTTTTTTTGAATTTTACTTCACTCATCATGTTATTGTTTATATTAAATACAACCATTTATTACAAAAATAGTGTAAGATATAACATTTTCATTTGGTCCCCTAGCTATCCATCAAATTAATTTAGAAATTAAATATGGATTTTCAGATAACTACTTATAAATTTGATCATGGAACCATCCTATAAACTATTTATTTTGTGTATTTGATATCCATCCTTTAGTCCTTGATGGATTCAAATATCTAAGAATTTATTTTTAGACTTCAACAAATGGATTAAAATATTCACTATTATGTAAAATGTAAAGGTGTGCTTTCTCATACTATATCAAGGCAATTGTAACAAAATCTCTTCCAAAAATTACTTCACCCATAAGGCTTCCCCTATGATGAGACTTTGGGAGGTCGATGATTTCAACATCTGATAGGTAATCAGTATAGAATTCAATATCTTCTTTAACAATATATTTTTCTATAATAAAACCTTCTGTCCAACTTTGATTCTTAACACACCCTTTCAAAATATTCATATACCTTTAAATGGGGTACATCCATCTGCAATGGATAAGACCACATAGTTGAACCTCTCTAACCAAGTGAACTATCAGGTGGACCATTATATCAAATAATGATGGTGGGAATAAAATCTCTAATTCACCTAATATGACTGCAACCTTATTATTAATGATTGGAAACTTCATCAGGTCAATAACTTTACTACAAATGGATTTGAAAAATAAGAAGAGTCTGGTTAATGTATGTTGTACATTTTGAGGTATAATTCAATAGAAAGAAACATGCATAAAATATTTCATAAAAACATGACAGTTATGTGATTTTATTCCCTATAAATTCAAATTAGTCATTGAAATGAAATTATTTATATTTTATGAATACCTCTCTATAAATTTTACACTATTAAGGAAAAAGAAAAATTACAATTTTTTCTATCTAGTTAGAGTGTAAATTGCTGGAGGAAGAAAAGTCCACTCTTTACCCTTCACTGATTCCAACTCTTCCCTTATCCCCATTTCAATCATGTCCAACCTAGACTTGATGCCACCTTTCATTTTTCTTGGAACATTTAGTAACATTTCAACACCACTATTAAATATTTTTTTATACATGCATGACATTAAGAAAATGCATGAAATAAAAATAATTATAATACAATAATTCAAAGAAAATCGATCTCATCTTACAACCTTATTTCATAAGTTTTTTTGAAAATAGTTTACGAAAAATAGTGTCAATATATTTTACTTTATCATATAGTTGATCACTCATTACCAAAGACAGTGTTGTACCTTTTTCAATATTCCCATGAAATTATATCATACAGGATTATTATTTATGTCATCAAGGTAAAAAATTATAATATCCTAAAAATAAAGTATTTGAGGAATGTTTCAACCAAACTAAGTGTGTGCGTTCTTCACAAATGGGATACCCCAACATTCCTTTAATTCTATATCTTGATAAATTTCCATAAGCGAAGAATTCATTTATCATCCCATACAATATGACCCTCAATGTGAATTCTTCACTTCTATGAGAATCATACATTATAACACATGTATCCCACATTAATTTTAAATATTCAATCAATGGAGATAAGTAGACACTAATATCTTTACTGGGTTACTTTGGTCTAGATATAAGCAGAGAAAACATAATGTATTTGTGATTCTTACATAACCATGGCATAAAGTTATAATTTACCAACATAATGGGACATGTACTGTGAGTACTACTCCGTAAATCGAAATTATTTATTCCATCTATAAAAAATGAAAGATGAAATTTTCTCAGCTCATTTCCAAATCCAGAATACTCATAATCAATTTTTTTCCACTATGGTGAATCTTCTATATGATGTAGATTACCATATTTAATTCTTGAATTTGCATGCCATTTAAAATTTTCCCATGGTTTCCTAACATCCACATGGTCTTCTAAACCATGGAATGATAGGAAAGTACTACACATATTTTAAATGACTGGATACATTTTTCTTATATTGATCCATGTCACACTTATGAAATTTTATGAGTGATTCATGGTCCATGAGAAACAATATGAAATCATTTCGACAAGCATGTATTTTTTAGAGATGATTCACATTGAATGTAGAATTTGTTTAGCATCACATATTCAACATGGTAGTTCATTTTATTCTAGTATCATATAATTCAAGAGACCAAGTAGTTCTGTAAATATTTTTTCACTCCATCTACTACCAGATTTCAATTTATATAACTTCAATATAGATAACAATGTTATATATTTAGTACAATTGATATACAATGGTCTCTTAGCACATCTGTTTAGATTATCAAATAAATTTTTACAATCATGAATGTTATCATCAATTTTCATTGTCATTTCTTTCTTGTGATATTCATCATCATTTACACTGGTATTCATATCAAATGACCCATAAACCATAATATCATCCTAATCAGTGCAAATATTCAGTTTTTTGTCATGTTTAGTCCAAAATTTATATCTCTGATCTATTCTTAGACAAATCAAATTCTTTTCAAACTCTTCCAGACTAATTTTTCTTGAATAATAACAATTTAAACATAGAGAAAGGTTTTGTGAAGGGTCATATGCATGATCTATTGAAAATTTGATGAACTCTTTAACTACATATTCATACTATATTGTTAAAAGATTTGTGTACATCTATTTTTGATTCATATCCATCCTATTGGGTTCATAAAATATTCATTTTTTATAATAAATAAATAAATACACATAAGATATTCGTTATCAAAGGTGAAAATTATAGATAATTCTAATAAGGGAAACCCAAAATTTTATTGTTTCAAAGAATTTCAGTATACTTTGAAGAAAATAGGTAATTTAATTTAAGAAAATAATTAATACAACATTGTAGGTGTTATCCTCATAATTTATCCAAAGGTGAAAGTTATCGAAAACTTTCATCCTCATCAGATCATCTTCTAAATAGTTATCATTGAATTTTGTTTTTTGACACTCATCCTACATCTCTTATGGAAATGAACTTATGTTGCTTTAAATACACTAAATAGTAGTCTTCGATGGGATGAATACTAATCAGAGTAGTAAAAGAAACATAAAAGATATGAGGGATGATTCTCAAGAGAAAAATTGAAATAATAACTGTTCGGGAGATGAAACTAATGAGGATGATAGTTTTACTCCATTAAGTTATCTAAAATGGGTAATACCTCCCATTTGTGAGAATTAAACAATTGGAACTAGTTATTAACTATTTTAATATTGAAGGTGAGATTTGGGGGTATACACATTCTTGTATGTAATTCAAGGGGTCTCAAATGGGACATGATATGATATATGAATCCATGGGCCCTATATGAATTCTATATTTATAGAAGAAATACCACTTTTAATACTTTCAATCCTATGAATAAGACTAGTCCTACCTCTATTAGAATGATCCATCAAGTATTTCTTAAATACCCTAAACAAATGAAAATATAATATATGAAATTAAAGAGTAATAAGAAACCCAAATATGACAAATAAGAATAATAAACTCTCATTCCACCATATTGAAGATATAAAAATGTATTGATAAAACATTTAATAAATAAATAGTTCTTTCATATACATGGATGGTAATAGTATATTACAAGGGGTGAAACTAATACATGTAGACCTAAAATGATGAATACTTAAAAAAAGTTCTAATAATTATTCCAATATATATATATATATAATTTGATAACCTCAATTCTATTTCTTTGGAACATGTGATATAACAACCTAATGAATTGTTACATTTAATATTAATGGTATATCAAATATTTGAAAAAATCTCAAAATTATAATTTCAATTTCAATTAAAAATCGATAAGGAATGGAAAAAATAATTGTAGTAAAAGAATATACCTAATAACGATAAAGGTTTTAAACATCTCAAAATTTTTAGTTGATAAATTAAGTCAAGAATTATGTCTAGATATGTTGAAAACTAGAATTATTTTCAAGTAGACTAAGAGTATCATTTATAAAAAATTTCATTTTCATGGCCATTATGGGTTTTATGGTGATTTTAGGCACATAGTATAAAATTTTAGTTATAATAAGATAAATAATAGTAATTATGGAAGATATAGAAGTTTTAAGTTAAAGCAGAGATGACCCACTCTTAAAAAAATAGTTTTATAGGGAGACAAATATTCATAAGTAAAATTGGATTAATGAATTTCAACCATTGAATGAACTCTATTAAACATGTGACAAATTAAATGGTTGTATTAAGGATTCTAAATATTTTCTAAAAATATAGTTGAATGTGAAGAAATAATTAGAAATGTATTATATTAAAAAGAATGTATTGTAAGAAGAATTTATTATTGATGACACACTAAAGGATTTACAAAAGAAACATCCTTTAATATTAGATATTGGTTTTTCATCCCACATATGATAGGTAAATTGATGTAATAAAATGTTTTTGACAAGTTCAAGGGTACGTATTATTTTAGAAATGGTGGATCTCTTAAGATAAATTGTTTTCATTTAAAAGATATAGGAAATAAAAGGAAATGTTAAAGAATGATCTGTTTTAAGATGGACTAAAGTAAAACATACATAGTATTTATTAGATATGTGATGAAGGAAATGAAGTGATTTTTAAGAAGTATTAATTAGTGGGTTATCGTTTCAAAGATGGATATAATTTAAAAAATGTATAGAAAACTAGTTGAACCATATTATAATTTGGGGTTGGTAAAAATTTATTTTAATTGTGTTTGAAAGAGGAAATTGATTTCTGGTAGTGAAAAATTGATCATATTAGATAATGAGACATTTAAATACTGACTTAAAAAGGTTGGGTTGAGATTTTTTTATAATGAAACGATAAAATTGATAGATATTTTTTAATAATTAGAATATAATGATTGTTAATAATTAAAATACTAAATTATAGATTTAAATGAAACAACCCTTCAAGTTTATTCACTATGATATATATGGACCCTCAAAGTATAAATCAACACATTGCGATAAGTATTTAATTTAATCCATTTATAACTATACTCATATAATATGTATTATTTTTTAGTCATATATATAATACTCTAAAGGGGATTAAATTTTTTAGAAGCATTAAGAATGATTTTCTTTATGTGGTAAAAATTCTATATTAGATTATGGCATTGTTGTCAAAGCTATATGCCTTAGTGTGCCTTGGCGTAAGGTGGGGCGAAGTGCACCTGGTGCACCTCACCATTGGTGAGGTGGTACAACCTCACCAAGGCATGGAAACTCAAGAGGTACTGTAGCACCAGGCGTGGTAAAGGCCCACCATGGGCTGCCGAAATCAGGGGGAATAGGGCGAGATAAATCATGGATACAGGGGCGGAAAACATTGAGGGCGACCTGATGGAAATCGAGGGTGGTTGTGGAAATAATGATGATAAAAAAAATGCAAATTGATATCGCCAAACAAGAAATCAATGAGTGAGGAGGATAAAATAACAAACCATGGATTGAAGCTTTAAATCATCTGAGAGAAAGTAGATATATCACCAAACCTAGAATTCATTCAATCCTTGGATTCATTTTACCCTCGAATTGTTCAAGCCTTTGATTTGAGACTTGGAATTGTTAGAGCCTTGATTCGAGCTTGGATTCAATGAGGAGGATCCCTGAAAACAGGTGGCTTCTATGGAAAGCTTCATATATCACGACTAGCCATGGGTTTTTAAAATAGATCGGGATAGTTTTATCAGCGTTTTCAAAAAACTGTGGATATGGACGACTTTTATCAGTGCTTATTAATTAAGCATTGATAAAGGATTTATTATTATAATTATATAATTATATATATTTAATAAATATATATAAATATAAATATAGTAAATAGAAATATAGTAAATATATTCATTATTTAAATATATTTATTATAATTTTATAATTATTTAAATATATAATTAATAATTTATAATTATAAAAATACTTTTTTTAAAATAGTATTTTTATTTTTGGATCATTATATATATTTATATAATTATATGTATACATATATATTTAATAAATATATATAAATATAAATATAGTAAATATATTCATTATTTAAATAAATTAATTATAATTTTATAATTATTAAAAAAAATATAATAATTTATTTATAAATATATAAATATTTTTTTAAAAAATAATATTTATTTATTTATAATTATAAATATATATATGTATAAATATAATAAAGATAAATTTATAAATATATTTATTTATAAATATTTATTTACAAATATATTTTTAATATTATCAATAAATATTTAATTTTAAGTGCATGCATATTAAAAATGAATGAAACTGTTTAATTAAAGATGAGCACACTTTAATAATATTGAAAAAATTGATGAGTTTTATTAATTAAATATAAATTATTAAAAAAACATGGATATATATTGAAATAAATATTAATAAATATTAAAAATATTAAAACATAGTAAATAAATATATATAAATAAATAATATAAATTAATTAAATTCCTTAAAAATTTAAAAATAAAAAATAAAAATATTAAAAATCAATTAATACCTAACTGTAATAAAATTAAAAATAAATAAATAAACTTTACCAATTAAATGCATGATATTTTAAATGTATCATGTTATAATGAAATTCTAAAAGGTATACCAAAATTTGAATAAATTACATAAATATTTTGTGTATGTGTTTCTATATAAGATTTAATTATTTATGTAAATATTTTTGTGTACGCATTGCATATAAAAATGAATTAATTATATATATGTTTGTGAAATCAATATAACACACATTTGATATATGTTAAATTGAGAAATCAAACAAAATTCAATTATGTCCTTTACTCGATGTAATTAGTCAGTATTTTTTGTTCATATTAATTTTTAATTATAAACCATTCTTCCTTAAATATATGACTATTTAATGTAAAGCATAAAAATTCTGTATTATATAAATCATATTTATATAAATTCATATATATATATGTATTTAATATATATTATTCATTAATACTATCAATAATTATTTAATTAATTAAATGTTTAATATTTTTCTTAATTCACTTATTTTTAATTTTAATTTTTTAATTTTCATTTTACATATATATATATTTAATATATACTATTTATTGGTATTTATAATTTATATATATTATAATCAATTTATTAATTTTTATTAATAATTATTTAATTAATAAAATTTTTAATATTTTTTTAATAAAATAATTTTTATATTTTATTTATTTAATTATTTCATTTTATTCAGGACCTTTATCAGCACTAAAAATAAAGCACTGATAAAGGTAACCTTTTATCAGAGCTAAAGAAAAGCGCAGATAAAGGTTACCCTTTATGAGAACTGAATAAAAAGCGCTGATAAATGTTACTTTTTTCAGTAATTTTTTATAGCACTGATAAAGGCCAACACTGTTAAAGGATTGATTTGTTGTAGTGGTGGGTGTCATAGACATGTAATACTTTGGATAAAGGTTTTCAAGATACTAGCTTGAACTTTAGATGAACAATATGATCTTATCTGGTCTAGGAGAGGTAGTGGTGATGCACAATTTCACTGATGGTTCTAATGATGACATGTCCATATAAGAATTATATTGAACACTTATCATAAAATTTCACTCAAATAAGTATTCATAGCATTCATTAAGGCTAAGGTATCTACCATTTTAGACTTGTATATGGAACACATAACAGAAAACTATTGATCACCCATGATTTTACTCAAACTAATCTTGATCTTCATCCTAATTTAGGTGTCTAGAGAACATCAAAACTTCTCAGGTGTAGATATGTACATGATGTGACTTCTATTTCTATTCAATAGTGTCATAATTTTCAATTAATCTAGTTTATCTATGTTCATTTGTCAATCCCATATCCTATTAGAGCAGAGGAAACTCTATATCACAGATTCCCTATTTTGATATTCACGAGATATTTAAACTTTATAATCATTTGAACTCGATTGGCATCAGTAATCCTCAATGAGCCTACATTTTCAGATTCTCCTTCAATTTCTCTCTAATATCCATGATTTTTAGCCTCAAATATTTGGTTGATTCATCACCTTCAATGGTTGAGTTTGAATGGGTGTTGTATATCAGGCTTGGAGGTCTTGTGGTGGCATAGTGGGTTGATTTGATGTGGTTGTGTGGAAGGTTGAATAGAGATTAATGATTGATGTGGTAGATTATGGATCTTATTTTGGTCGATTGAGTAGGAGGAACAATCAATTGAGTTTTTCCATGTAGTTTATTCTAGTTGGATCTCATGATCAGTTGTCAAATAAGTGTGATCTATTTATTTTACTTCATGAGGTAAGTTAAAGGAATGCCTTTGCGGTCAATTCTGGGTGTTTTTGAGATGGAGTGTGGTTGGTTCGACCCTTTGCTAATTTTTCCATACACGATAGGTTGGAAATTGTTCATATGGTCACTTCAAGACTTTCACATATATGGTAGTTTTTTTCCTTTGCCAAACTTTTTAGAATGGATAGTTAAAACGATCAACCATGACACTGCACATTGCTATTTTCTTAACATAGAAAATTAAAAACCAAATTTAGTGTAGGATTTTTCTAATTAATTTAAAATATAATAAAAAACAATTAAAAGATTGTGAGAATTATCCTGCAACATATTTAATTCAATTCTAAAATTAATGTTGGATTCTATTTAATTCAAAAAATGTATAAAATAAATAAATTTTAAAATTAAATTCATTTAATAATTTTATTCCAAATTAAAATCAAAATTTAATAATATAATTAAAATTAATATTTTAAAATAAATGTATAGATTCACAATTAATTTTAAATTAAAAATATTATGAACAACCAAAACAAAAGTTTTAAGATATTTTTTCAATGAAGTCTATAATTCCCTAGGTAACTAAGAAATGTATTAATTATCGAGGGTTTGAATTTATATTGGGGGTAATTTTCAATGAGATCCAATTATAATTTTTAAAAATTTCTGTCCTCATCATCCACCAGCTATCTATTAGAGGTGAAAGTATCCCAGATTGAACCTAGCTTCTATCATCCAGCTGATACAAAGACATTGTCTAGCCGACATGCAACAATTATCTAGCCACTGGAGCCAACAATCAGCTGGTGAGGCCAACCTATTTTTTAGTGGTGCTTAGATGGCCCGATCATTAAGGTAATTTCCATAAACATGATCTAATGTGTCTTTTTGATTCCCTTCTTCTTCGCTTGAGTTAAATCTTAGGTATAAGAAATTTTGGCTATATTTATAGATCCCATTGTGATATATTGTATAATTATTGGGTTTTTTATGGATAGAATTTAGATCTATAGAATTTTCATCCCTGCCTTGAATGGATCAAGATTTATCATTATTAGCAGATCTTGTTGGGTAAGTTGATCTATATCTAAGCCCATGTCATGTTCTTCTTCTTGAATCTATATTCTAGGACCCCAATTGTGATAAATTGGGATTTGTTCTAGGTATTGTTGGTTTATAGATGTGGTTTGGTGACAACGCTTTGCAATTTATGTCAACACACTGAGGTAGGAAGTCTTTTCCACATAAGGCCTTTGTATAAGGTTAATTGACATGATTAACATGTGTATGTACTCGTGCATAGCCATGAGAACCATTTTGGAATAGTATATTCTTGTGATTTTATATATGGTGTGCATGTGTATCCCATGAGATCTATGTATTATGTGCCATGATTTCCCCATATATACTATACATTTTTTTGTGTGAATTCTTGGACCGTGGTTGTTTTCATCAAGGTGAAGGTCTTCATGGCTTGGTAAATATTAGAGGAGAAGTATGAGCTAGTGTGACCCATTGTTGATGATGACAGTGGGACTTAGAGATAGGGTACGGGTACAATTACGTTGTGTCCTGATCCAAGGTAGAGGATGGGGTACAATGACCTTGTGTCCTGACCCAAGATTGAGCCATATATGTGACACCTTTGTGGCTCGACCCATTAGAGGCAGGGGCACAATGAACTTGTGGCCCAACCTAAGGTTGAGCTAGGGGTGAGATGAACTTATGTCCCAACCTGAGGCTTGATTGGATATAGGCCTTGATCCATGGAATGTGTTGGACTTATGTATTGACTTTATATGTGATTATATATTAGATATTACTTTTGTCATGGAGTAGAATTAGATAAATTTGGGGCTCATGGAAGCTTGGTTAGCACATGATCTCCCGATATATGTTTGGTTACTTATTGGTTCATTTTTTACCAATATGAATAAAAAAATTGTATTCATGTTCAATTTATGTTAAGGATGAATTGGCGGTGCATTTTTGGGTTTATACTCACACCCTCTATGAATATATTTATGCACATGAAGATTTGATGGTCAAATATATAATTAAGGGAAAGGTCCCCATGTTGAGTAGCTAAGTAGGTGGAGCTTCTAGGACAAGAGTAATGCCAGGAAGGACTCTAGATTATTTCTGTTTTTTTATTTTATCTTCTTTTTTTATTATACATTGGTTGAATTACCACATTTGGAGTGTTTTGGTTTATTTTTATGACTTGTATTCCATATTATAACAGTATGATGATTTTCCATTATGTTGTTCTAGGATGTTTGTTATTACTTGATTTAGGTATAATGCATGGATATCTTTACTGAGGGTATAGTCTCCCTATGGAATTGATCAGGCCATTTACGCTAGTTACCAAACTCTTTCATTTAAGGATATACACATGAGGTCATATGACACACTGATTAGAACATGCTCTTTTCTCAAGGCATTACAATAGGTGTGTAATTTTTTAAGTCAAAATTTAAATTAAATTTTCTATAATTAAATTATTGGGTGATGATATAGTCCTAAATATGTTAATTATTTATCAATTTTAGGTCGAGTGTATGAGATATTTCCATTAAAAGGTTGATAAATTTTTTGATAATAAATTTTTTATCAAAAATTAAATCAAATAAAAAATATAATTATGAGGCTTGGGGGGGGGGGCAGAGGGATAAAATTCATAGTGTATGTTAATAAAAAATTAAATGGGTTTGGGTCAAACAGTATGAAAGAGGTTGTTCAAGATTTTTTTAAAAAATATATGATCAACACAGGAGACTAGTCATATCCTATGTATAGTTGTCACCACCTTCCATTGGCTGAAGGGTGTGTTGTGATCTATTAGAAAAGGCATAGATTTCAATAATTTTTTATAAGGATCGTTGCTCACTTATGCTGTAAGCTTTACTACCACATATGTGCTCTATCAGGGCACTCCATAACTGCCAACTTATGCATCCATCTAGTCAGCTCAATCATACCCAACCCAACTAGCCCAAATCTGACCTAGAACAACTTTTGAGACCTATTTTAGGCCCATAATATCTTTAAAAAATCTAGTTTTTAGGAATTTTTTTTAAAATTTATTAAAAATTTTATAAGTTTTATGACGTATCAATAATTTTTATAAAATTATATTAATTTAACTATAATGAATTGAAAATAAACCCTAGTAAAATTTTATTATATATAATTTTTATTATGTGTTTTTAATAAATGTTGAATGATTATGAGCTAAGGATGACTCATGTATGTTTGGTTTATTATTTATTTAATTTTATTATTGTAATATTGTACATTTTTTTAAATAATTAATTAATAATTATTTATTTAAGGGACTTGAGAATCCACACCTCCTTATAAATATATATAAGGGACTGCATGTTCATATTTTAATGTAACTAAATGTAATACCCATATCCTGAGTTCCCCTCACCTATGTGTGAGTGTAAATATGTTATGATGGAGCACATGATAACATGATTTGATAAATTTATTGGCATGTAACCACATATAAGAAATGCACAAGATGAGGATGTGGTGATACAATTTGAGTCATTATATGGATCAAGGAATTCCCCTAGGGTATTGGTTGGTTCATCATTTGATTGATGTATACAATATTAGATAATAACTCAAGATCAAGTCTTAGTCTATTTATTTTTGATGAATGGTTAATTATTTTGGGAATGTATGTTTATACATGATCACATAGAATAGGTTAACAAGCCTACATAGATAAAATAAATAAACACATGATGGATGATTTATATTTTTCATGTTAAAGCTGTTAAAGTGATCACATAGTAACAAGATGAAAATATAGAATAACATTTCACCCAATTCATAAATAAATATAAAAATGCATAAATTATTTTAAAAATAAATAGTTAATTATTTATGTAAGAGTCACATAATTTTTTTAACAAGAATGTCTATAATAAAATAATATTATTTATACGTAATTTAAAAAACCCCTCAAAAGAAATATGAATCCATTTATCAACTTTCATTATCTAAGTTAGGATGCAACCATAGTTCTAAGTATTGGTCTAGACATAGTCAAGATCAATTCTAATTATTGGAGAGTATTAAAAAATATAATGAGGAAAATTAACTGAGCTTGTATTAAGAGTAGCTGAAATAGTTATCTTAATATAATCTGGAGGCAAGAATTGTGGAAATCCAACTTTAGGATTTATGTATTGATGAATCCACTAGACAGATCAAGGAGCTATGAGTTAATGTAGTGGGCTATAGTAGAGCTTACCAAAAATACATTAAAATAATTTCTAAATACCATATAAGGGTTATATAAAAAGAAATATGGATCCTTGAAACTATAATATCCTAGATACTAGATATTTAAAATCTAATGCTGAGAGTTATGTTTATTTAATAAAATAGTGGTATATATAATGATTCACTAAATCAAAATTTATTTAAATTGGTAATCAAGATAATGTACTAAATCTTCCTTTATTTTTTGTAAATAATGTCAAGTAACTCAACCTCATCACTTTTCTTGTAATACATCTTAGATAAAAATAATATCCTAATTGGTGCAAACCTATAGGAGTGGTATATATGTTTACACATCATAAAAAAATAATATAGGAAGTAATATATACTAGAATACCCACTACCTGGTCAGCTACCTTATGGAGTGAAATAAGGATACCTATAAGAGGCACATGAAGGATGTATAAAATGTTCGATCCATCAAGTTATTATCCATGTTTAATGGTTTGAATATGTAGTATAAGAAAATTTATGGATACACCATGTTGAATCATCTCCAAGAACTTGATAAGAAGAGAGAGAGTGACTAATGATAAATGAGATTTCCACTACACTGTACACATGTAAACTAAAAGATGGATACCTATCTAGTGATAATATACTCAAGATGATTATGTAAATAAATTAATAATTATTTGAGGTTCAATTTGGATAATTAATTATCCATAATCCTCATTATTTCACCCTTACCACCCATTTTCTCCACTTTCATTAAAAATTATAAAATGAATAGTATGGAGAAGCTGATCAAGAATATTTTGACTAAGTTTTATCAAATTTATAGGGATATATAAGAATTTTATACTTTAATCCTTATGGTTAAAAAAGTGAAGGAAAATGTAAAAAGTAAAATGAAAAGTTCAAAGTTAGTGGTTCCTTTACAATATCCATAAAATAAAAAAATATCGAGAGGGAGGAAAATAAACATGAGGCTATTTTCATTTCATGTGAAAAAATGACACTAGAAGAAGAATTATAATGAATTGAAGATGAATAATGTATAAGATTATATTTTATATTTTTCAATAATTATATGTAATATTTATATTTATTTTCTTAGGTATTAAATATAATATGTGAATCACACATTTGTATCCAAATACAAGAACCAATGAAGTCCATAAATATTACAAGAGTGAAGTGATCCTTTAATTTTATAATGGATCATGAATCCTAATACAAAAATAGAAGATTACAACTTCAAAATATCCAAGAATAAATATTATTGTTTTTGAAAACTATTGTTTTATATTAGGTATACTAAAACATTTTCTCAGTGTCGATTTTAGACACAGTGAGACATTGTTTCAGGTTTGAAATAAATTTTATTACATTATACTATATAAAGTAAATTGTTTAAGTATACATATAATAATAAATGTATAATATTAAAAATTAATGATGAATATAACACATAATAATTAAATAATTTAATTTGTAGAAAGTTGATACTTGGTCAAGTAACACTATAAGAAAATGTCAAAAAAATACCAAGTAGGGAGTTAGAATCATTTGGGCTAAAAAATCTGAGGTATTTGACATGCTTGAATATATGGTATAATGACCAAGTAACGTTATAGTTTTATAGGTTACATAAATATTATAGAATTAGTGTAGAAAGGTGTGTGAACTATTTCAATTAGAATTTGGAGGTAAATTAATTTTCTCTATGATATTCCTTTAAGAGATTTAATGAATGTAAAAGTGAAGTAGAGAATATTCTTGGTAAAATATAACAGATGATTCAAGTGGTAGAATGAAGAATATATTAACCAATAATTCATCAATCATTAAATATTGAGTAGATTTATTCCTAAATTCACATTTCATTATACACATGTAAGTGATTATGTTAGTAAAAGGAGGATGAATAATGTGTCTTATAAGTATTACAGGTGTTCTATTATTACTTTTAAGACATGTTTTGCAGATAACGATGTTAAAAATTAACCATATTACAACTATAATTACAAATTTATATCATATAAGTTATAATATGAAATAAATACAAAATTTCAAAAATTCATGTCTTTAGATGAAATCTGTTCTTAAAGATTATTTTTGAAATAAACTTACATCAAGAAAAAAACAAAGTGTATCTGTGTAAATTATCCTTAAGTTATAATGGACATTACATAAATCCTTGATATAGAAAAGTAATAGTAAGTAAAAGGCCATATTTCTATAATATGTCCCACATATCTATTTGTGATAGTGAGATAAAAATAAAATTTTAGGAAGTCAAGGATCAAAAAACACATGTAGTTGGAATAAGAACAAGTTTTATAAGAACTATTGGAAAAGAAAGTTTCAGGGACACATACCGCATAGAAAAGATAAATCCAAAGAGAGATGGTTTTATAATAACTAATTTATATGATATATTATTCATTAATAATAATAAAAAACGATCTTGAATAAAACTTGTAAATGAAAATAAGCTAAAATTTACCAAGTGTATATGAATTTTTAAAATATATTCCATGTATCAAAATCAAGTTGAAATTTTGATAATATCTTCAGTTGTTGTAAACCCACAGGGTCTAGATGGGTGTTCAATAGAAAGATAGAAATGGATGTTAAATATATTACTTATAAATAATTTTTGGTTGTTAAATGTTTAAGATTAATCAAAGTGATAATTGTGTGGAAACCTCTTACTAATATAGATGTTAAAATCCATTTTAATTCTAGTTACCATAGTAGCTATCATGATATAAATATTGTGAGGATCCATTTATAAATCAAAATAGATATTAAATAATGGGATGATTATTTTCCCATGTGTATAAAGGATTTTAGTGGTATCACCATAGTTTTTCAAGGGAAATATTATATTAAAATATAGAAAAATATAATAGACTTATAGTTAGTTAATACTAAGTTTAAAAATTATTTCTCTAATGAATACCTTAAAGTAGGGACCCAAGTTCTTAAGAAAAAAGATCTTCTAAAATTGATCTATGTGGTTTCTTATACCAAGTCATAGTTATATTTATATGGTATATAAACATATCATTTAGACCAATAAAATAGAGAATTTTTTACTAAATTTACATTTTATAAATGCTCTCCAAGCTTATGTGTTTAAGACATAGAAGAATATTAGAAAGATGAGTATAAATCCATTCACTTAAGTGATATAATATATTACATATTCATTTACATATGATGGAATTTGATATTTCTTATTCATAAATCATGGTGATAAAATATCAAATAAATTTTGGAGAACTACATAGGGAAACCATCAAAACTATCCAATAATACCTAAGAAAGTACAAGGGATATGTTCTTGGTACTTGGAGAAGAAGGAACACTAGTTATAAAGGGGATACAAATTAGTATTACTAAAAATAAATTTGATTTAATATCATAGTTTGTATTAGTAAATTAAAAATAGAATATTATTAAATTCAATGATATCCATATCTAAAAATACCAAGTATGTTGTGGCTTATAATGAAGCTAAATAAGTAGTATAAATATAAAATAATTTGTTTAGGATCTTGGAATTGTATCCAACATGTAAAGTAATATTACAATATATATGTTATGATAATATTACAATGGTGGTACTAGATAATATTTCAAGGTTATGATAGACCATAAAATGAATATACTTATATTATCACTTGTGGGATTTTACTCAAGGAGGTGAAGTTACAATTAGAAAAGTATCCATAGAGTAAAATGTGGTAGGACTATTGACTAAATCCATACCTTAGTAGAATCATGGAAATAACATGAGAGATAGTACGTTAATATTTGTTATTAGTTGTGTCTAGTGTAATAAGGATCTGATTGGAGTTGGTTCCCTAGAACCAAATGATATTTTTTTTCTTTTTATTATTAGACCATGTATTTTTGTAGACATGTATTATCATATATTTTATTTTACTTCTAGGAACTCTATGTGATGATATAATCAAAGTAATCATCAAATTAATTGGTTTTATAAATCACCCACTATAATGAGAACCTAGAGATACCATAATCATATTATTAAAGATATGTCTTATGGTTTTGATACATCATACAGATGAGATATAGTTTATGTACGACTATTATGTGTTGGGGGATCATAAGCATTGATACTTCTTCTCATGAATACCTCACTTGGTGATCTCTAATAAGGGAGTTCATAAGGATAGACCTGAAAATGAAAACACTTCATATTATATATTTTTTTAGTTTTTATTATCTATGAGCATGTGTATTTTTCCTTGGACTTGATATCATTATTAATACATTTCATGACCCACGTACCTTGATGAATGATGAAAACATGGTATATTTACCCATGGTGAAGTTTCTTGTATTAGTTGCATCATGATTAGTATGGAATTAATTGAATGGTCAGGATATGATTTATCCCTTATAAATTTAGTAATAATATATCTCTAGACCTGTGATCGAAGTGAAAGCATCTTGTATAAATTCATGGACTTGGTAGTTTATGAAAAAGTTCATTTTTGAAAGTAAAATAAATATAGATCAAGTAATAGGGATGCTGAAACATGTATGGATCCTAAATGATGAGATATCACATGAAAAATGGATTATATTTTACAACAAAGTGTTCATAGATTGATTTTTTTATTATCACTTCAACTTATTCATTTCTCAATAGAGGCCTTTATGGGTTTCTAGATATCCCTCTTAGTCTATGGGTTGAACTTACTACCACTTAGAAAAGAAAATAGATGGATACACAATAATTATATTCAAAATATTATATATATATATATATATATATATATTTCAATCACGAAAATATTATATATTTAATCTTTATCGATCATATTAATAAACTAATATTATTTACAATCTACATGGATGTAATATTTATTTTATGAATTGAATATTTATTATTAAATATTTGATTACTATTTATGAGAGGAATTAAATTTATTTTAATGATTCAATTGTTGAAATAATATCATTTAAATAAATAAATAAATAAATAAATAATTATTTATCTGATGATATTATATATAACATGTTTCACATTAAAATTATCATTGTTGTTATTATCTTAAATGTGTGACATGGGGTATTTATTATGATTAAATAAAATAAAAGGGACTTATGTGCAAATAATTTTATTTTAAACTAATTATAAATACCACTATTACATCAAATTGTATATGTATTTTTTCACTTGACATTTGAGACACACCATTGAGAGCCATAATTTTTATTCTATTTTCTCAAGACCTAGGGAGAAAATAGAGATCTATCTTCCTCTTACCTCTCCAAAATTATATAGACATACTTAATACAATAAAGGGATGTCACGGGTGATTAATTTTTTTTTTTCTAGAATATTGTGGTTGAATATAAATGTTATAGGATTTTCATGGTGCAGATGTGGATACATCTAGATGAGTTTTCATTTAAACTCTCCAATGACAATAATAATACTAAAGGGTTAAGATAAAATCAATGCGAACAAATTCAAGTGAAACATATGATGATCTTTTGATTTTAATTAGGTTCCATTTTAATTCTATTTATTTGTGACTAAATTAATTATACTCAATCCATGTGATGATGTTAGTTCTTATGAATTATATTTATTATTTATTGATAGATTTGTTGTAATTTTTTTAAAATTCATGCTTCTTCCATGACCCAAATCTTTCCTTCCCATGGTTCAATACACAAGAGAGACATAAAATTCTTCATAATTCTAAAACCTAATATGTATAATCTATATTGGACCTTTAAATTTAAGACCATAACCAATGATCTATCCAAATTCAAGGTATAATAACATTAAATCAATTATCACACCTTGCATGTAACTCCTAAAATGTATGTATAATAAATTAAAGAAGTAGTTTAAACACATTTAAAATAAAGAAGAAATAAATTAATGATATAAATAATTTATATTTATGAATAAATTAGGTAATAAACTAAATAAATTAGAATATCATAAATTTAGTCATGAGATTAAAAATTTATAAACATTTCCTAAATATGTAATTATAATAACTTTATAATTTAACATGAATTATTAACATTTCACATTTATTCTTATATAAAATCTTTCATGTTATTAATTTACATGAATTTTAATACGAACTCTTTTATATTCCAAAATATGAGATATTTAAAAAAACTTTTATAATCATATAAACATTTCATATTTAATATAAACACTTTACATAAGATAATCATAATATATTCCCAAATAAGTACTTTTAATATAAAAATTTTATATTCTAAATTATGAAAAAAAATCATAAATTAATATAATTGTTTTTTATATTTTACTTCATTTTATTCACCACAACCATTTTTTATAGACCATGATTTGGTCTACCCTCAAGTGAAAACTCTTACCTAGGGGATAACCATGACCATTTTCCATAAAACCAAGCTGTTTTCTTCTAATTTCAAACCGTAAACATGGATGTTTTGGACATACTATAAAATGGGGTAATAAGTTCATGTTATGAAATTCTTATGAGATAATATTTTATACAACCAGTGACCTATTTTCACCATGAGTTTTCAACATTTACCACACCATGGTTCATTCTTGTGGTGTTGTAAACCACAACATAGTTCTTAGTAAACCACAACATGATAGTATCAAAAAACAATAATCTATATTTCATGTAATTAATCTATTTAATTTTTTTAAACCATGAAATTATCATATAAAATATATAAAACCATGACCATTTGTTCCCATAAACTACTCAATGGTTTGGATAATTCCAAGAACCATGACTGTTTTGAATAGAAGTTTCTATAGTTATGGAAATTATCATTATCTAGTTTCTTTATCCGTATGAATAATTAATCTAAATGGGAAGGAAATGGATTTGATACTAATGTTGGGTTTTAGAGTGGATAAAACTTATCCAAAAATAGCATAAAAAAATTAACCAAATCCTATTACAATATAAAATATTTACATTCATGTTAGACTAAATAAATAAATAAATAAATAAATATTCATGTACCTTTTATTCATCGATTTGAATCTATACTTGATATTTCAAATGAGATTGATAGTGATCACTCAAAAATAGTGAATAGAATCCTTCTTTATAGGTAATTCATGAGTTGATAAAATCTTCTATTGCTTGGGAAAGACCTCCTTAAATCCACAATCTTGTAGAACATTGTTTAAAGGATAAAAGAAAACAAGAGTCTGAGTGTACTTCACTATGAGAAGTTATAATAGTGTCTAGAACTATCCTACACCCAAGGATTGAAAATATTTATATATCAATATGAATAAACTCTTTTGAACTCAAAAATTTATCCATATTGATAAATCATTTATTAAATTTTTAAATGTTACAACTTTTCTAATGTATAGTTCAATCATAATAATAATCATTTAATGTTTAAATAATCATTTTGGAAATTTAACCTCTTATAATCTTAATTACATGATGATAAAAACTGATCATGATAACATAGAGTTAGAGAAGGTGGATATATCATGTGTTATCTCATAACATATAAACTTCCATGCACAACACCATGATGTTGTGACATTCACTATGATGCGGTCTATCCCATCTTAGACCATGACATAGTTGAAGAAAATACACTATAGTCTTTCCTTTAGTGCACATTTATAACACATATATCCTTGGTATAATACATCACTTCCATTGAACCAAAATATCATATAAAAACATAAATTAAAAATCAAATAATATCACGAGTCAATATTAAGGATATAATCACCACCATTATCATCATCACTAGTCCAATTTCGGACACAACCATCTTCATTAGAGAATAATCACCACCTTTGATAATTGAAAATATAATAATAACTTCCCATATCAATATTTTATAAATTAAAATATATCTTGATAATTAAAAATACATTAGAACTTCACAATCCAATCAATGATGGGGATACCCTACAATTGACAACTAAACTATACCATACAATGACAAAGTGTAGATAAAATCATAAAATGAAGGAAACTAATATATGAAAACTACATTAATGACTTATGAAATAATATTTTATATAAACCATTATTACTTCCAAAAATAAATGAATAATAAATTATACAAAATTCCATGGGGCCCAAAAACTCAATGAGATATTGGAGAGCTACTGTCCAATGGTGGCAATTAGTCGTTTGGTCAACTAGATAACCCATTCATGTTTTTAAAATCTATATACTCATTAGTAAATATTATAACCGAATTTTATCCATAAATTAAAAAAAAGTTATAATCATTCCTTGAGACTTATATCATCATTTTACAACATAAATGCAAATAAACATAAAGAATTATGAATATTTATTTATAAATTCTATATTTTGTTGAAGAATAATGAAGAAATGAAAAATAATTTATTTAATTCATAAAATACTTGATTCTCACTAGAATTTTAGAAATTTTTCTTCATAAATATATAGTTATAATGAATATTTTTATGGAATTTAAGATCCACTAAATTATTTTTAATTAATGAAATGATGAAATTTGAGCTATAAATTTCATATTTCAATAACACAATACTTAATCTAAATTTTCATTATATAATAAAAATTTAACCAATTAAAACTTCATAGATATATTAAATCATAAAATTAAAATAGGATAAATGAATTTATATGAACAAATTTCATGAAATTATATGTAAGCACATCAAGATTGTAAAATCAATACAAAATCTACAAAGATAGAGATAAGATCTTGAGAAACATACCTTAATCAACCCATTTAGAAACTTTCACTTAATTTTATAAGGGATAAATATACAATTATAAAGGGATAAAATTATATCTAGGTTTTGGAGAAGGATAAGTAATTATTATAAGATTAATATGATATTTATATCCCCTTTTTCTTTTACTCACTCGACTTTCTAAAGTGACTAGAATTTTGACTACCTTAGAATGATGTAAAATCCAAACTTAACCATAGAAAACACATTATAAGATCAAAAACATGATTAAAACATACCCATGACTACAAAAAATTAATTAAGGGCCAAAAATCCCACCTCTAGACCAAAAGGGCCATAAAATATTCAATTGATAAGAAATAAAACAATGAAAATAATTTCAAATGGTGGAAAAACTATACATAGTATTATCACATTGAGAAAATATAAAGGTGATAGAAACATTGTGATGAGTCATTAAAAACTTTATTATATTAAAAAATTTGATTATTTATTCAAATTATAGAAGAGAACCAAACATTAAACCTCACCAGAATATACTTTGATCCAATAAAAAAAGTCTAGAATTATAGAACCACTTAACATTATTGAGCCGATAAAACTAGAGGTCACATAACAAAGGTAAAGATGAAAAAAATATTCTATATATAAATCATTTTATTAAGAGAACACACATACACACACATTAATAACATATACCTTCAAATAGAATGCTTGGAAATATTTAAAGGACTATTAAATATTTGCATGGTAATAAAACATACAATAAAGAGGAACAAAAAATTTAATTGATAAAACACATGAAAATATAAAATAATTTGGAATCATTTTGAAGATACCTAACTGAAATATTTTATTCCCTCAAAAAATATGTAAATAAAATAACATATTTGAGGCCACAAAAATATTCAACTTCTTTGAATTAATGGTGAACTTATATTTCCTAGTTAGATATGATATGTTGAGATCAATATTAAAAAGTATTTTTTTATAAAAAGTAAAAAATAATAAGTCTCATAACCTTATAATATTCATTTATATCCATTTTTATGTACAAATTATAATAATGATCACATCAGTTTGAGATTCACACCACTTATTGAGACCTTTATTCAAACTAAAAATAATTATTTCAATTTCCACTTTTATTTTATACTCATTGAAAATACTACTAATTATAATATTCATAGTGTAATTTGGTTATTTAAGTGAAAAATTATCAAGATTATTATATACTTATGTTATTTAAGATAACAAGTAAGTTAGATAAAATGAACCCTTAGAGGACTTACTATAAATAAAGATATCTTTTACAGTAACATTTACCACATTTTTAATGGGAACAATTTCTTTATTACTCTTACGAAAATTGAGATAAATATATTTTTAGGATGATTTAGTGACTCAAGTCCTCTGCATCATAGAATAATCTTTTCATAATATCTACATTTTTTATTTGGATAATAGTAAAACAATTTATATCCATAAGTGTTTTTCCAATATTTTCCCATTTAAAAAAGATATTCCCTATGTGAAAATATAATTCCTGAAGGGTCAAATTATTTGGTTTATAGGATTCACCAATACCTTTAGTGTTGAATATATCATACTCATATAAAATCTCCATCACCATAAAAGTTTCTCCCTGCATTGAATGAGTTGAATAACTTCCTCCATTTTCTTATCCAACTCAGTAAATGAATCCTTCTTGGTTCCTTATCTTGATAACATAGAATAGATAGTAAATTATAAAACTATATATTATTTTATTTTTTAACCCAATATACATTCACTTGATATGTGGTTGTTTTGTAAGTGGGATTATCTTAAAGGTATCTAGTATTTTTTTTAAATCATGACCAAATTTAATGAAATATGAACAATACTCTGACATATTTTCATAATAATATTTTTTGGGTGAAAAAACGAAGTCATAGTTTTTAATTCAACGAGGAGAAGGATTTTTAGATATCAACTTCCATAAAAAGTCTCACAACCAATTTATTTGTAGAATTATTAACTTATTAAATCAATGTTAATGGGTTACCAATTATATTGGTAATAAAAAAATTATCATACCAAAAAAATGGATCATAAGGCCATTGAAAATTATCAATAATAGAATGATAATAAATTCAAAATAAACTCTAAAATTTCATGGAACATTTAAAATTTTCATAGAACATTTGACCAAGAATCGTGATTCCATTAAACAATATTAATAATAATCATTCTTTGAAATAAATTGAATTAACAGATATAAATCATCAATAATACCCATTTCAAAACTGAAAGAATTGATGGATTAAAAGGTGTTATTTAGAATAAACATAGAAGTTAAACATCCATAAAATTTAATAACCATATAAAATTAAAGGTTAAAGTATAATATATGAAAGTATTTCATCAATGAATCAATCATTGATATATTTTGTGTTTAAAATTTGATGGTGCAACTTGATCTTTAGGTCTTAAAACCAAAACTTTCAAAACTATATCAAATAAGAGACCTAATTTCTATATGATAACTTTATAAAAGATTAAATTCCACCTAAATTAGGCTTATCTCTCTATTGAATTTTATCTAGAGTTTTCTTCAGCAGAAACATTCTCTCTCTCAAGGGGGAGTGAATTTAATAATAATAATATATATATATATATATATATATAATCATATATGTCATGTGTTCTTTAAGCACAAAATATGTTTAAAAAAATAATTAAGATAAAAAAATATGTTATTTGTCAATAAATATATGTTATGCGATTTTCATGAAAAGATATATATTTTTTAAAAAAAATTTATAAATAATTCTTACTGTGTTATACTTGTTGGTAAATGAAAAAATTTAGAATAAACAACATATAAGCATAAAATAATGGGTTTTGGTAGAGTTTTTTTATAATTTATCCTAATTTATATTTTTTTATATATTTATGATACTTATAATAACATATATTAATGTATAAAATAACATCGACATGTTATAAAAAAACACAACTCTAGTTTGATGACTGAGACATTATTCTTAAATCATGACATCATTCCATTAGATAATAAAATTCATGCATTAATATAAGATGATTATAGTAATATTAATAATTTAATAATCTAATAAAAAGGTTAGACATATTACTATTTTCATTTTATATATTTTAAATTAATAAAATTTCCTAAAAATACTTAACCAGAATTTTTGATTAAAATAAATTTTAATAATTTAAAATAATTTACATGAAAACTAAATGTTAATATGGGAATATAAAATGTCTTAAAATTAAGGATTTAATAATAAATATATATTTTTTGATTTAATTTTGATTGAAATAAAAATAGAAGGATATTTGTATAAAAAAATCCAAAAAAAGTCTTATCATGATATCCAAAATTAAAATGTATCTGAATATTTTTGAAAAAAATAAATGAAAAAACCGTAATTTTTCATATACCCCCCAATTTTGTTTACTCAACATTTTGATTTTTCATTGTTATTAATAAATATATTTATATATCATTATTTTACTAAAAATTATCTTTAATGAAAATTTATTTAATACATATTTAGGGATATATATTGATAAATCCAAAGACCTAAAAACCTTTTACCATTTTAACCAAAATATCTCCATCTATTTTTAAAATATTTAATGAAAAAAATATATTTTTTAAAGTTTTAAATGTTTTTTTTGATTTTTTTATTTAATAAATTCTAAAATTCATGAGGGGGTGAAATGAAAATTTTAAACTTTAATAGAAAGTAAACAAAGAGTAAATAAAAATAAATTCATGTTTAAATACACTAGTTTTTATAGTTACTCAAATATATTTGATGTTATGTATATTATATTCACTTCTTTAACTTAGTGAAGAGTGAGTTCCATTATAGAGAAACTTTAATTTTTATATGAGTCATAAAATTTTAAGATACACCAAATTTTACAAACCTGGAGACACAATATGAAGAATGTATTACCTCTTGATAGGGAGACACAACCAACTTACAAAATTTTTTAGTGGGAGCGCAACGAAATTACATAAAATACTTTTTTGATCAAATTTATAAAATATAACATATTAAAAAATCATGGATTAAAATAATGAAACAAAAAATTTAACAAAAAAAAAGAAATATTTAATAATAAAAACATATAGCAATGATCACAGAGGATCATAACAAGTCAAACTTTTAAAAAATTCTTGGTATTTCACAATTTATTCATTTGATGAATTTCTATCTTTTTATAGGACTCAATCTTCAAATGCTCATTTTAATTTATCATATATGATGCTTCCTTAATTGATTATTCCATTGTATTCCCTCATTATGGTTTCTAAATTTCATGTTTTATGTCATGACCTATCACCCAGGGTCTGTTCCATGATTACACAAGCCCTCCTTCTATAGGCTATGGGTTGGCGACTAGAACTGAATAGGCATATCCCCAAAAGGGAAGGAATTTTACTTTAAACCTGTACAAATGAACACAACAAAAACAGAGGAAATGTAAACACTAAGTAAACCACAACCATCACAAGATAACTGCAGTGAGTATAATACAAATGGAAAGTAAATGGGCCAGAATACAAACCCAACAAAAGACAAATGCAAACAAAAGGGAGTAAAAGATCACTTATAAGCTGTCTACTGAAAACCCCACATGATGGGTAAGTGTAGAGTAGTTTCCAGAAGCTATAGAAGTATTCTCTGTCTACCTGATCTCACTAGGGACCACCTTTTTCTAGGCCACCGAGTCCTTTGTCAAGGTGTTGGTCATCTGCACAAGACACGACACGTGTGGGAAAGCTCGTGCAGGGGTGAGTAACACAATACTCAGTAGGGACCCCAATCCATAATGGAAATACTAAAAAGCATAACCACAAAGAAAAACCACAAAGAATGATCAAAAATAAAAACAACTCACACAAGGTATAAAAAAGTATAGGAAGTAGAATTATCAGTTTTAAAACTGAACATTCCTACTACTTAGGGATTCATCATCTAAGCCTACTCAAGATCTAGGCCAGTGGGATCACTGAGACCTACTCGTCTCTGGGGCTAGTTGGATCACTTAGACCTGCTCATCTCTGGGATAGCTGGATCACTTAGACCCGATCATCTCTCGGCCAGCTGTATCACTTAGACTCGCTCTTCTCTGAGTCAGATGGATCACTTAGACCCGATCCTCTTTGGTTCAGCTGGATAACTTAGAACCAATCATCTCTAAGTCAGTTGGATCACTTATACCCCCTCATCTTTGAGTCATCTAGATCACTACGACCTACTTGTCTCTTAGAAAACTGGATCACTTAGACTCATTTGTATCTAGGCTATCTAGATCACTAAGACCCGCTCATCTCTGTTCTAGCTGGATTAGTAAGACCTACTCCTCTCTTGGCTAGTTAGATCACTAAGACCCGCTCATCATATCCTTTACGCCACAACCATCCATAGGATTCCTGCTCGTAGTGAACTTGATTCTGGGAGAATCTAATCCTCAAACCCTAAGTTGCATCACAACTACCACAAAATCTTACTTAGAGTATGCTCAAAGGACCGTCTCATCTCAAGGGTCCCAATATCACAGATAGCATGTCAATCAAATGCCCGATCTAAAAGATATTGGTGTTTTAGTAAATAGGGGCCAGTTGTGTCTGGGCCCAGTCCAACTTGGTTAGACCGACCCAACGAACCCGGACCAGGGGCCCTGCATGACCCTACCCAGTTTTACTGACCCAACTCGACCCAGTGGGGTCTAGGATGGCCCGGTCTAGCCAGGACCCTTGGGCCTTGCTGGACCTAGCCCAGTTCAGCCGTGGGTCTATCTCGTCGGGTCACCCAATGACCCAGTTTCATCCGACCCATCCCACAATTTGAAGGCTAGTTATTTTCCAGCTAGGGCCACCCAGCGGCCCAGTTTTTCTTGTCAACCCAGCCCATATCGTTGGGATGAATCTTCCCCGTCCCAGGATGCCCAACGTTCTGGTTTGTGCCATAGACCTAGCCCACATGGAAGGCCAGTCCTCACCCTACACATATTCCCTTTGGGTGTTCGGTTTGTGCCACACATGGATGGGAGCAGTCGACCGCTCCCTTTATGCACACCGTGGCCCACTGATGCGAGATGCTCCTCCAACGCAGCGCACAAGCAATTCCTCCCTCCAGTGCTATGCCACTCATGTAGACCGATCCTTCTGCATGACCAGTGGCTCTGCCATGGGTCCAGCTTGCCGCTGCAGTCTGCAGACCATGGCCTTGTGCCGCATGGCACCTCTAATGAGGCCAGGTGGTCGCATCCGCCTACTTCCGGCCACCTTGCCGATGGATCCTAATGCTGCCACACCTGGGGTTCCACGAACTTGTGCTGCCACTGCGACCTCATAACACCACTGTGACCTCACACCGTGACCTATCACCGATGTCGTGGCTCGCCTGGCTACAACCCTTCTTCCTGGAGCCTCCTCAATAGATGCACTGTTGTCATTGCTCCACGAAGAATGGGAAGGACGATAGGAGATGAGAGCGGAAGGATTCGCACACAGAAACTCCCAAAGAATGATCTGAGTCTTTGTTCGTGTTGACCCAGATGCATTCTTTTTATTAGGATCATGAGGAACCATAAATAAGGTGGAAATATCACTAAGATAAATATCCCCTTTTCCCCTAATCATTAAACAACCTACATGAATGATCGATTCAAGGGTTAACTTGTTTGTGAGTTAATATGCATTCTTCATTAGAAGAAAAGAACGAGGAAAAGAAATAATTCACTTAAAATAAAACCCCCTACATGGGATAAAATTATTGGTCAAGGAATAATGAGATCATGCATCTTCGTTCCTTGTTCTTGATCTGCAACCCAAAATTTCTAGAGATTTCCCAAAGGTTAGAAGAAGGGGTGTTCGTCGTCGCCACCAACCAAAGCCTCAGAGAAATTCTAGGATTGTTCCAACAATCCTACATTTCTTGTTAGGCTATTAATTGATAAATGTGAATCATTTTTTCTATTATGCTATGTTGTAGTGTCATTACAGTGAATCATTAATGAGATTCATCGTCGCCTCATCACTACACCGTAGTGCTGACATGCCACTACTCAACGATGAAGAAAAAAATTAAAATAACTTTTTATGTTATTTAAATTTTTCTTCCAAAAAGTTTGAAAATTAACTTTCACCCTTGACTCGCTCCGGTCGAGGTTAAGCTCTGCCTAAGGGAAAAACACCCTCACGGGCTCAAAAGTACTCTCAGATTTCCAATCCAAGTTACCGTTTTGGAGTTACAGGGATTTTAAAATAAAATAATTGTTACTTAATTATTTTATTTAAGGCCAAAAACTACTTTCCACTATTGGCCCACACTGGTCAATGTTAGGCCCTTTCTAGGAGAATCCCAATGCTCTGAGTTCAATGGTTCCCTCAGAGTTTTGATCTGGGCACCGATTTAAATGTTATAAAAACCCCTTCGCACGTTTATTTAATGAACTTTAAATTTTTTTGAAAAATATATTCTGGAAAATTTAGACCTTAGAATTATGTGCCGTCTTTGATCCTTGTCTCGAAATAATCCCATTTAATTTTCAAAAAAAAAATCATGGAATTTTGGGGTATTACATTACACACCCCTTTAGGGATTTATATCCTTGTAAGACAAAATAAGGGATAATCAAACAAATAGGGGTACTGATCATGAATATACACCTCCCACTCCCACATGCCCTCCTATAGATTCCCATGTTGCCAACAAACATGTACAATGGGTATCAACTATCCATGAAGGATCCTCTCTTGTCGACCCTCTATCTCTACCAGGTACTCGACAAATGTCACCCCATCATCAATCTCCGGCTCATCATGGTTGATGAAGTGAGAATGGTCATGCCTGTATCTCCTTAGCTGGGATATGTAGAAAATATCATGAAACCTCTCTAACTGTGATGGTAGAGCCAAGAGGTACACCACCTCTCCCACTATACGTTGTATCAAGAAAGGTCTGATGAAACTCAAATATAATTTACCTCTGTGAAAAAATATTTGTATCCCTTGTTGAGGATATAATCATAGAAATATATGTCCCCCTCCTCAAACTCCAAGGGTATTCATTTACTATCAACATAAGACTTTTGTTGGATCTATGCAGCCTTCATCCACTCTCAGAGGACATGCACCTTCTCAGTGGTAGCCTGTACCGGACCCATGAGTGCTGACTCCCCAGGGTTTTTCCAGCATAATAGTGACCTGTATGGTCATCTATACAATGCATCTAATGGTTATATACTTATGGTGGAGTGGTATATTTTGTTGTATGCAAACTCCACCAGTGGTAGGTGGTCCTCCCAACTATGACCAAAATCAAGGACGCAAGCACGAAGCATGCCATCCAAGGTATGTATGGTCCGCTTCATATGGACATCTGTATGTGGGTGAAAGGTCATGATTAAGTGAAGTTGAGTCCAAAAATTCTTTTTATAATCCCTTCCACAACCGAGATGTAAAGCGTGAATCATGATCTGAGACTATCATAGATGGGACTCCATGGAGTCGAACTATCTACTGCACATAGAGGCATCCCAAGATCTCTACTGAACCCTACTCTCGGAAGTGGTCTTACATGGTGAGTTGGTCTACAATCACCCAAATGGTATCATGTCCCCTATATATACGTCTTAATACCATCAATAGGTCCATCGATATTCCAACCTACTTCCACTCAGTTACCTATAGGGGTTGTGTCAAACCTGCTGGAACCTGGTGCTCAGCCTTCACTTGTTGACAAGTGAGGCATCTCGATACAAACTCTAATAATACCTTCTTCATCCCCAACCACCTATACTAACATTGGAGGTCTTGGTACATATTATCCACACCTGGATGTACCACTAAAGGGGATGTATGGAACTCCCTCAACACCTCCTCCTACAATGCCATTGGTACTATGGTGTGTCCTCTGAAAAGGATGACGTGCTATCCACCTTTCAAATATCCAATAGAGGCATGCCCTATGGATGTCTGGGCACATGTAATCTCGCAGAAGGAATATTCGAGTTGTGACTCCCTGTATTACTGTAAGATTTGAGGAGAAACTACCATCGACTGAAGATAATATGCATCATATCTATCCATAAAGGATATCTGAAGTGAGGACAACTACTCTGAGGTCGTGTTCAGTAGCTGTGGTCTTGATATATTACTGAGAGCATCTGCCACCACTTTCCCCTTACCAAGAGTATAGGCTATCTTGAAGTCATAATCCTAGAAGAACTCTAGCCAACATAGCTATCTCAGATTCAGATCCTTATGAGAAAATATATACTTGAAACTCTTGTGGTCAGAGTATATGATGAATCATTTTCCTTTAAGGTAGTGTCTCCACATCTTCAGTGCAAAGACTACCACTGGAAACTCAAGGTCATGATTCACATAGTTTTCTCATATAGTCTCAACTGTCACGATCCATAAGAAATCAATTCTTTCCCCTGCATCAGGACATAACCAAGCCTGATTCCTGATGTGTCACAGTACACCATATAGTCAGCGCCCTCCTCTGGAAACCTCAAGATTAGACCACTCTTCAAACTCTACCTTAGCTTCTAAAAGCTCCAATGTAAAACTTCTATCCACATGAAAGGTTTTCCCTTCTTCCTTAATTTTTTCATGGGTACTTATACTTTGTAGAAGTCAGGTAAAAACCTCTGATAGTACCCATACAACCCAAGGAAACTCTGCACCTTGGTAACACTCTTGGGTGGTTCCCAAGCAAGAACCACCTCTATCTTTACTAGATCCACCACAAATCTAGATTCTAAGATGACATGTAACATAAAGTGTAATTTTCATATCCATAACTCATGATTTGAGAGCTTTATGTAAATCTAGTGCTCTTAGAGTGTGTCCAGAACCATCCTCAGGTGTATCATGTGCTCCTCCTCGGACGCTGAATACACTAAAATGTCATCAATGAAGACCACTACAAACCATTATAAATATGGATGGAATATCTTTTTCATAAGTCCCATGAATACTTATTTGGTGTTCTTCATGCCAAACGACATCACTAAGTACTCATAGTGGTCGTAACGACATATGAAATCCATCTTCAGGATGTCCTCACCTCGTACTCGAAGCTGGTGATAGCATGATCTAAGGTATATCTTTAAGAACCATCTTTCTCCCTTTAGATAATAAAAAAGTTCATAAATCCTCAGTAGAGGATACTTATTATTTATAGTCACCTGGTTCTGGCACCAGAATTCCATGCATAACCACAAGCTTCCATCTTCCTTCTTGGAAAACTACACTGGGGCTGCCCATGGTGAAACACTAGGCCTTACGAACCCCTTCCTATGAAAGTAGTCCAACCATACCCTTAACTCCCAGATCTCTATGGGAGCCATCTGATATGAAGGTGTAGATATCGATGCCATCATGGGGTACATATCAATGCTGAAGTCTACCTATCTGTGAGGAGGGAGTTCTGTAACAACTTTTGGAAAGATGTCCTTATACTCATCCACCACTATTGGAAACTATGGACTCACCTCATCCACTACACTGAGGGTCATGCTAGACAACTGATGAGTGATCAGCTACAACCTCCTATGTATGAGTCCATCCCATTCTACAAGGTTTACCTTCTCACTGGTGAAGGAAAACCTAGTCCCATCCTCATGGACACACCACACTCTACGCCTAAAACAATAAATATGGACATGAACTATGAATAGTTATTCCATACCCAGGATGACGTCATAAGGACTCAACACCACTAATAGGAGATCTCAGATGAAGATATCGCCTCTTAGGGTAAGCTCACATTGTCGGCACCAGTGTTTAATTGTTGAATCCCCTCCTTAGGAGTCTCTAACCATAAGGATCGAGCCAACGACTTGATTGGAATCTCTGAGCTCCGAACAAGATCTATGGAAAGGAAAGATTGAATAGATCCTATGTCTATAAGAACTAAAACCAAGGTGGATAAGAAATAGATCGTATCTCTAATCATCTCTGGAGTATCTTGGTCATAGGCCTTCATCGCCTGAAGCTGGCCTCACCCCTATCCACCGACTCCCAGAGCCCGTGGTGGACCACCTGAGGGTGGTAGTGGTAGCACATCAAACCTACATCCAATAACTTTTGCTATGTTTTCTCCCATACCACGTCCTCCACCCTACAAACCATCTCGCTTGAACCTCTACTGCTGCCTTAGAGGCCCTTTGAATGTCCTCAAATCGTCTGTGCAGCGGGTCGGGCAGTCACGGGCCATGCGTTCCTGCCCGATGCACAAGTAGAATGCCCCACTCCTCTGCTGACTCCTGCTACCCTAGTGGCCTCATACCACTGACCCTAAGTCATGGGTTAATCCTCTAGATAGTCTGGCACACCTGGACCTCTCTCTCAACTATCGGCTACCCTCCAAGGATGAATCGGCCACCCGTCGCCCAGTGGTAGCTCCCACCATTGGTTCTTGCTCATCGAGGAATCTCTCCACCAGTAGAGCTCTCTCTATCACCCTATCCTGCATAGGGATGGTGGGGGAAATCATCAATGCCCAGATATACCATAGGATTCCCTGCTCAAAGGCCCAGTCCCTAAATAAAGGGTCTCAAACCATATTCATAGATTAATAAAAGAGGTCTATGAACCTTGTAGAGTACTCAACCACTGAAAGGATACCCTAATATAAGTGAAGAGGGTCCTATATGTGCATTGAGAGAAAATTCACAGGGAAGAAGTCCTCCTTGAAAAGTCTCTTTATGTCAGACTAGGTGAGGGTCACCTCCTAGTGAGCCTGGATGGTCAAACTCCACCATCTCCCCACCGATCCTTGTAGAAGTCTCGCTGCTAGAAATTCCATTTGGTCAAGTGGCATCCTTACTAAGAATAAGACTCACGTCACTACCTCCAGCTAATCCTCAGTGACCTGGGGATCTGTATCTCCCCTAAACTTGGGACATATCTTTCATTGGAACTCTTGTAAGGCAGTGATCCTACATGCATCCTATACTGGTAGAGATGGTATTAATTGCTGACCAATAGGAGGTGGTATCACTGGGACACCACCCAAAGGTTTCATATCAGGAAAAAGTTCTTTTACTGATGCCTCATCACTCTATGGACCATCCTTAGGGTCACGCACTAGAACCCTAACTGGTCATATGAGTGGAGGCATCCTGAAAGAGATCAAGATAAACCAAAATCAATAAATTATACCTGGTGAGATGACTCTAACTCAAAAAGATCATGGTAAAACACTCAAAGATTCATGCAACTCGTGTTTTCATGTACCAGGTCAGAAAACAGAATTCAATGTCCTGATATATGGATATGTCGACCACCGCACCAACACTAGAATCCCTAGCCTAAAATCCATACTCTAAGCACTTAACACTGTTGCCCCATCAAAATTTACAGACTCTTAGTTATTCTGGAAGAACTAACCTCCTTTGATACCACTTTGTCACGACCCATCCCCCAAGGTCCGTGATGTGACTAACCCAAGCCCTCCTTCCATAGGCCAGGGGTTGGCGACTAGAACTAAATAAGCATATCCCAAAAAGGGAAGGAATTTGCCTTTAAACCTGTACACACGCAAACAACACAAACTGCGTAAAGGTAAACACTAAGTAAACCACAACTGTCACAAGAAAACTACTATGATTACAATATAAATGGAAAGTAAATGGGCCAGAATAAAAATCCAACAAAAGAAAACTGAAAAAGGGCGTACAAGATCACTGATAAGCCATCCGATGAAAACCCAACATGATGGGTAAGTGTAGAGTATCTGACAAAAGCGATAGAAGTATGCGCTGCCTGACCAATCTCACTGGGCACTGCCTGGTCCTAGGACACCGAGTCCTCCTTCAAGGTGTCAGTCATCTGTAAAAGACACGACATGTGCAGGTGAAGCCCGTGTAGGGGTGAGTAACACAATACTCATTAGGGACCCAAATCCACAAAGGAAAGACTACAAATCATAACCACAAAGCAAAACCACAAATCATGATCACAAAGAAAAACAACTCACACATGGTATAACTCAAATTATAGGAAGTAGAACTATTAGTATTAAAGTTGAACATTCGTACTGCTGAGGGACTAATCATCTCAGTCTATTTATCACATGGGCTAGTGGGATCACTATGAACCACTTGTCTCTAGGTCCAACTAGATCACTTAGAACCACTTGTATCTAGGCCAGTTGGATCACTTAGACCCGAACATCTCTGGGCCAGTTGGATCACTTAGAACCACTCATCTCTGGGACATCTATATCACCTAGACCTACTTTTCTGTTGTCCATATGGATCACTAAGACCCACTCGTCTCTTGGCCAGCTGGATCACATAGACCCGCTCATCTCTGGGATATCTGGATCACTAAGACCCACTCCTCTCTTGGCTAGCTGGATCACTAAGACCCACTCATCATATCCTCCACGTCACAGCCAACCATGGGATTCATGCTCATAGTGCGCTTGATTCTGGGAGAATCTACTCCACAATCCATAGGTTACATCTCAAATTCTATGAAATATCACTTAGAGTACACCCAAAAAACCATATCATCACATGGGTCCCAATGCTGCAGACGGTGCATCAATCAGACACCCGATCTAAAAGATATTGGCATTTTAGTAAACAGGGTCCGATTATGTCTTGGCCCGGTCCGACTTAGTTGGACCGACCTGACCAACCCGACCCGGGGGTCCCATATTACCCAACCCAGTTCAACCAACCTAACCCAACTCGGTGGGGTTTGGGATGGCCCGATTATACCTGGCCGCTGGGCCAGGCCCATTGGGCCTTGCTAGACCCGTCTTGGTTCGGCTGTGGGTCCAACTCGCTTGGTCGCCCAGTGACCCGATTTCATCTGACTCGACCCTCAACTGGCAGGCCGAATCTTTCCCAGCCTGGGCCGCCCAATGGCCTAGTTCATGCCACCGACACGGTCCACATGGCGGGCTGGTCCTCCCCCTGCTCAGATGCCTGCTAGGTGTCCCTTTTGTGCCGCACGTAGCTGCCAAAAGCCAGCCACCCCCTTTCCACACGTCGTGGCCTTCCGACATGGGATGGCCCTCGAACGCGGCGCTCGAGCGGCGCTGCCCTCCAGCGGTGGTCTGCTCATGCGAACCGGTCCTTCTGTGTGACCCGAAGCTCTATTGTAGGTCCATCTCACCACCATGGTCTACGGACTGCGGTCTTGCACCGCGTGGCACCTCCGACGTGGCAGGGTGGCCATGTCCTCTTGCTGCCAGACGCCAGCCTCCTTCCACCACAACAACCTCTCACCAATGCCACGACCTGCCTAGCCGTAACCCCTCTGGATAGAGCCTACTCGGCCGATGCGTCACCACCGTTGCTCCACGAAGAATGGGAATGATGAAATAAGAGGAGAGGAGAAGGTGTCACACATAGAAACATCCAAAGAGTGACCCAGTTCGTTGTTCGTGTTGACCCAAATATATTTTTGTTAGCAGGATCACAAGGAACCATAAATAAGGTGGAAAGATCACTAAGATAAATATCCCCTTTTTCCCTATATCATTAACCACCTCGCATGAATGATCGATTCACGAGTTAACTTTTTTGTGAGTTAACCTGTATTCTTCATTTGAAGAAATGAATTGGGAAAAGAAAGAATTCACTTAAAATAAAACCCCTACCTATAATATAATTATTGGTCGAGGAAGAATGATATTTCACACCTCCATTCCTTATTCTGGATCTGCATCCAACAGTTACTAGTGATTTCCCTAAGGGAGGAAGAAGGGGCGTTCATCATTTATCATCGCCACTCACCAAAGCCTCAAAGCAATTCCAAGATTATGCTAACAATCCTGCATTGCTTGTTAGGCTATTAATTGATGAACGTGAATCAGTGTTTTTGTTACGCTGCATTGCAGAATCGTTACATTGACTCATTAATGAGGTTCATTAATGAGTTTCATCATTTTCTCTTCGCTGCATCACAACACTGACATTACACTACTCAACGATGAAGAAAACAATTAAAATAACCTTTTATGTTATTTAGTTTTTTTATTCTGAAAATTCCAAAAATTAACTTTCACCCTAGACCCACACCAGTCAAGGTTAAGATCTGCCTAAGGGAAATACAACCTTATGAGATTAATGGTACCCTCATATTTCCAATCCGAGTCACCGTTTAGGAGTTCCAAGTATTTAAAAATAAAATAATTGTTACTTAATTATTTTATTTACGGCCAAAAACTACTTTCCACTGTTGGACCATGCCAGCCAATGTTAGGCCCTTTCATGGAGAATACCAATGCTCTGAGTTCAATAGTGCCCTCATATTTTTGATCTGGGCATTGGTTTAAAAGTTATAAAGACCCACTCACACATTTATTTAATGAACCCTAAAAATTGTTCAAAAATACGTTCTGACCAATCCAATCCTAAAAAATACGTGTCATCTTAGAGCCTGGTCTCAAAATAATCCAATTTAATTTTCAAAAAAAATCATGGAATTCCAGGGTATTACATTTTATTCCTATAATTTCTATATTATATACTAAAACTATTGTTTGGTTCAATATCATATAATTATATCCTCATTCAACCCTATCATACATTTAAACATTACTCTATTATTTCATATTCCTTTTCTTTAATTTGATGATATTATATTCCATATAATGTTTTATGATAAGAAATTACACATGGATCCTCACTTCCTTGGTGCGGTGTTGATCTCTCCTAGGGTTTGTTAATCTTTTTTATGGTTCCCTCACCTCCTTCCCTTGATGGGGGATTTGTGAACAACCTCATTCTTCTTCGAATTATCTCATGGATGAAGTGAACCCGACCCCATTTTTCTACTTCTATTATCACATGGGTGTCGCGATTCTCCATCCCAAATCTCCTCATCTCTAAATCTAGTTCAGATCTGGGCTCTCCTTGACAGATCGATGTTTCTCATAGCTTTGGGGAACCTCAATTGGTGTTGCGGCTATCCGGTGTCTATAGGTTGTGGTGTTCTTTAATCTGGAAGTGGTTTGGATTCTCTCGGGCAGTGATGCAGGTGTCTAGTGGTGGTGACTTCCAGCAGCGGATGAGTTGTGTGAGGATTCATGACCCCGTTGCATGAATTGAGTGGTCGGGGGTTGAAAATTTGGTCACTGGTGTTCTACCAGATTGCGGTGGTCAGATCCAAAGTTGGGATGAAATTTCATAGATCTTCTTATGTGGATGTGGATTATGAATCTCATTGACGGTTTCATGATGCCAGGTTGTGTGTCTTCAGCTAGTGTTTTGTAGGTAGTGTGATTTTTATGGTTTTTCTATATACAGAACTGTTTCTCATGTCTTCTTGGTTATGAAAGTTCTTGAGGATTAGATCTCTTTATGGATACTAGTTTTCATTATTGTATTTGGTCTGACACTACATAATGTTGGTGTCTCTGGGTGGGTGGCCTCAAAAGAGGTACGAGTGTGTTGACTCCCATCATCTAGCCATGCGTCATCACTTTGATGGACAGATGGGTACCTCTTCATAACATTTTCTCAGTGGTTTCAGTCATTGTTTTGTGTTGAATCAGGTTTACATTATTGGAAGTTTCTTTCATGATATGTCGAGTGGGTGGATCGAAATAGATAAGGGTGTATTGGCACCCTTCATTCGACTCTCCTCCACTTTCTTTGTTGGTTGGAGATGTGCTCTGCCTTATTGTACAACCAGCATGGTGCAACTTTTGGCAGAGGGGGTGATGCATTTTCTTGACTGATCTCACTATGGTAATGTCTGGTGAGGGGGGAGATGAGGATTTCCAGTGCCTGTTTGGACATTTTCTTCTTTTTAACTTGTTGGAAAATTTTGACCTTTATTTTCAAGGAATTTTTTCCTTCTTGTAATGGGTTCCCTCTTTCCCAAATAGAAAATAGGCTCTATATTTTTAATTCAATAAAAGGGTATTTTCCCTCAATCTCTTAAAAAAACATATATAATGTGTTTCATATCATTGATGAGGTTTTTATGATATCATAATTTTATATTCACTATATTTATACAATAAATTTTACATAAAATGTTATATAAAAATCATATAACGTGAAATAAATCTCATAAAGTGATATATTTTAATTTTCTAATGCTAAGTATATTAAAAAAATATAGAACTAAAAAATTATATTTCATATAGTGATATTCTATATATGTTTCAACCACAAGTCTCAAAACACCCAAAGAGGGGTGGGGTGAATTAGGTTGCCCAAATTATTTCATCAAGCAGATCTTTTCCTAACATTGGAATGAATAAATTAAACATGTCAATTCCAATAAAACATTAAAAACATAAAAAGTAAATCATAGAGGTAATTTTTTTACTTATCTCACCCAAAATAGTCAATATCGAAGAATAATACATAAAAAATGTGTCAAAATACAAATAAACCTACATTATAACACTTATAAAAAATTCCTTGTTAAGCACTAGAGTAAGAGGTGGAGTTGTTTGTGTATTTAGAGCATCAAATCGAGCTCTCAAATATTTCAGGTACTTCAACAACCATTCCATTATTTTATAAATAGTATCATACTAATAAAATTCAACTTTTTGAAAAAAAATGTTGCATATGGGTTACTATGGATAACTAGGCCGAGATAATTCATTTATCTCAAGTTACAAAATATAATTCCAAAGATATAATTAATCCATTCCTTAAAAATTCACAAAATTTATATTAACATTCATCCCAATATTCCATTTTAATAGTAAAGGCCTTATAAGTAAGATCTTTTTCAAAAAAATTACATGAATCTCCACCCATAAACTCTAAATCAATGAGTTAAAATCCCTTTTTCTTATCACAGATCAATATAAATAAACTGTTTCCCAAACCTCTCAACCATAGATAAAATATAGTTATATTAGGAGCATAATGGGCATGAACATACTTATAATCATGAACTTCCTTATAAAAAAACTTGTAAGTAAATGGATTTATATCTTCTATATTGTTATTTATAAGTTTATTTATTTTATCTTTAATTCCAACTTCAACTTCAATATCATATGAAATAAAAGGAATATTTGTAAATTAAAATACTATAACAAACCAATATGGAGAAACCTATCCTATCGCCAAGGTTGGCCTACCATATTACCCAAAGCATGTTCCTAACCACCCCAGGCTAGCGACTAGTTCCTGGGTATCCATGATAAGTATATGGTAACAATTTCACAATAAAAAAATTGATAAGACCCATCCAGGGGTTAGAAATCCACACCAGAAGAAAAAAAATGACAATATGAAAAATAAATTAGTAAATAACATTTCATATAGATAAATATGATAGTCAAGTACATCCTAGTATAGAGTGGTCATTATATAACCAAAATTCAAAAATTCCCAAATATAGAGGATCCCAATATATCAGACCAAACTGGCTCCATGTGGCCCTGGCCACCACCAAACTAGAACTCAAAATAGAATATGAGCATTAAGTTTTCTGACTATAATATGAAACTACTTTACATTTTATTGTATCATAAAAAACCAAATATATATACACCCAATGACATATGCAAGGAGTGACATATATCCTAGTAGGGAACCACCATGAATCTATATACCACCTTTCACAACGCAAACCAATATTTCTATTTTAAAAATAATTCCCTAAAAAAAATTTATTGGAAAATTATTTAATAAATCCTATGGTTTTGAAAAGAATCCATAATAAAGAATAACATGAGAGGTGTGTCTATAAAATACAATGGTGGGAAGAAAAATAACTAATATTATTAAAGTTAAAAAATTTATGGGCTTCACATGAAATAAATCTATAATAAATTTAGAAAATATGTTAAACACAAGGGGAGACCTATCTAGTGAGATCTAGGTTTTTAGTAATAACACATGGATAAATTTTTTAACCTACATAAACCTAAAAAATAAAAATAACCTCAACCTTTTTAGAAAACTGACAATAGAATCTAGCTAACTCATGCCTAAGGCTGGGGCATCGCCTATCCTAAAACCCACACACCCAAGGTCTCCCAAGTTCTCCATCAACCACATATATCACATAAAATTAAGTCCATGATTAATAAATAATTTTTTCATCAAAATCCTCTTTAAAAATTTATTTGAAATCTTATTTAAAGATAAGAGTTTTCCTAAAGTCATTTTATCAAACACTTTATAAGTATAAACATTATTTTAAAAAGGGAAATCCTAATAGATAACTATTTTGTCAAAAAATTACAATAACCATAATAATAAATGTGTAGAATACATCAATAATCAATCCAATAATAATAATTAAACAAAACCAAAGGAAAAATAACGAACCAAGGTAAGTTAAAGAAAAAGTCTGGGTGTGTAGAGACACCCACATTGGGAGTGAAGAAATGTCACCTCCATTATAAAAGATTACTATAAGGGAGGGTAAGGGATTCTCTATGAACTAAAAATCCAAGAGATTCATCAAAAAATCACTTTAAAACCTACGTTTGGACCTCCCATGTCCATTAGGATTATAATACACAAGAGATAATAATAACATGAAAGAGTAGGAAGGAAAGAGGATAAATCAAGAAGAAATCACGACCAACCTTAATGGAATTCATCAAAAATGAAGGATAATCACACCAAGTAAAAAGAATGAATATGTCTATTATTGGGGAGAGACCATGTTGAGTGGATGGGGAGAAATGAGAGGATAAATTTTAAAAATCAGAGAGGTAATTTTTATAAAATCCTAAATTTTAACCAAATAGGGTTGAAAACATAGTTTGAATGCATAGTTCAAAAAACCATGCACCAACTATTTAATTAACCTATCCTTTAGAAAGTAGGTTTCATGGTTTTATATGAGGTCCTTCATGGTTTGAAAAAACATTTAGATACCATTAAAAATATCACTATCTCCCCATACCCCAATTCATATGGTCTGGCACACAATTACTACTAACCATGTGCTAACCATGCACAATTCTCATTTTTCCTAAAAATTAATATTTTTAATACCAAACCCCTAGAAACTCAAAACAAACTTAAAATAAAATAAAAATATAAATTAAACACATACTATTGACCCTAAATGTGTCAATTCTCCCCACCATACCACTTTATTTCTTAGAAATTCCTCAAGGATCGATTCCCGCAACAGATGAGGCCATTGTTCTCTTATCATGGCCTCTCGCTCCCACTATTTGTGTCTATCTCAACCATTCTATCCTATAAAATATAATAAAGGGATCTATTCACCCCATACTTTCTTGACGTAATGATCTAGAATACACACATGCTTCTCAATGATAGAGGTATCAAGTTCTAAATCCAAACCCTCATATTACACAAAGTGTGATGGGTTTGGATAGTATTTATTCTAATAGGATACATGTAATATATTATGAATCATAGTCATATGTCATGGAAAGGATAAACGGTACACTAACTTCCTAATATGATCCATAATATCAAAAGGTCCAACATAATGTGACATCAGTTTACCTTTCTTCCCCAAATGATGGTGCCCCAGTCGAGGAGAGACCTTGAGAAACACCCAATCACCTACATCAAAATCCAAAGTATTAATATGATATCCATCATAAGAATTATATCAAATATAATCTATAGCTAAGCTCTTTTGAAAATAGAGAGTACCATCAGGATACTGAGAAAAAACACCAATGTTATCCCTACTATTTAAATCCCTACTTATCCACTAACAATTAGGATCCCCATCCTGCTCATTCTAGATCCATTCATTGAGAGATGAAGTGATTTGGGAAATGGTAAAAAATACTCATTCAACCACCTCCTCCATTCCCAGCTAAAGATAAAAAACATGATCATCATACCCCATTATTCTCTATAATATTTTACTAATTTCATTGATAATTTTCTTCTCAATGCATCGACCATTATATTTCCCTTTTCTAAGTGTATACCAAATAAAAATTGAAGGTTTGAAGTTACTATACCCACTACCTATATATGATATTTTAATCTTGTTGGGTAAATATATACTTAATTATTTTATGATCTGAGTATATTATGAATTTCTCCCCAAAGAGGTTGGGGCACCATATATTCAAATCATGCATTACCACCAAAAATTAGAGAACATGAGTGGGGTAGTTCTTTTCATGAGGGTGAAATTGACATGATCCATAGGATATCAAATGGTCTTCTTAAATCAATAAAACCCCCAACACCATGCCCAATTAATTGAAATAAACCAAATAACCCATATACAGCTCCGGGAGGATCAATGGAGGAGTTGGATTCAATCACACCTTTAACTCATCAAATGAATCCTAAAATTTCTCAATCCATTAAAATTTAAAACCCTTTAAAGTTATATCTATCAAAGGATATGATAAATTGGATAAATAGTGTATGAAACACTAATAATATCCTATTATACATAATAAACTAAATATCTCAAATACATTATTGGGTCTATCCCAAGACACCACAACCTAGATTTTCTCTAGGCACACTGAAATACTGTATTCAAATGCCACATGACATATAAACTTCAACTCTTGAATCTAGAATTAGAATATGAATAATTTTTTATAAATATAGTGGTCCATTAATATTCCCAAAATAACTTCTAAATGGACATAATTATTCTATTTAGTCTTGAAGAAAACCATAATTTCATCAATGAGTACCATTAAAAAGGATTCAAGATTATGATGAGTCAGGTCTATAAATACTATAGGGGAATTAGTGAGACCAAATAACATAACAAGGTACTCAAAATTCTTATATCAGCTCTAGAAGGAAGTATTATACATGTTCATTTCCCTCACCCTCAACTCATGGTAACCTGATATCAATTCAATTTTTAAAACCACTGGGAACCACTGACCTGATCAAATAAATTTTCAATCCAAGGAAATATATACTTTTGATTATCACAACATTGATTTTATAATATTCAATGAAAAGATGAAGGATCCTGTCTACCTTCTTTACAAAAAATTATTAGCGATTCCAACAGTGACATGCTTGGGCATATGGACCCTTTAATCTTGGGGTCTTGTAATTGGATCCTTAACTCCTTTAATTATATAAGGGATATTCAGTAATATGACAAGGATATGGGAACCATCTGGATGTGTAAGTAAATAGTAAAATATACTTCCTATTGGGGTGAAAACCTTGAAAAATCCCTAGGGAATACCTCAGGGTACCTATCCACCACCAAGTGAAGCTATCCACCTAAATCCCATTTAATTACATTTAGAAACAGTTCTAAGAACTGACATGAAAGAGACCCCACCACTGGGATGATCAGACTTGATCTACCTAACCTATAATTATACTCACCCTAAAACATATTAGTGTTTCTTATAGAGTTAGAAATAAAAACTTCTAATAGTATCACTCTATCCAGAAATTGATACTCACCATCCAATCCATGTCAAAGTTATGATCAAAGATGTAAAAATCTAAAACTAGTAATTCCTAAACAATCTTAGCATTTATGATGACCACATGAAACTCAGATAACTTAAAACCTTTCTATCCCATTATTCCCAATGGTATGGTGAGATCCCTAACATATATAATCAACTCATATTATATTCTGAAGGAATAAATCATCTTGTGAGAAATGAATGAATGGGATGAACTTGTTTTAAATAAAGCTAAATCCATAGACAAATAAATGAACACTACACCTTTGATAGTCTCTATCCCCACCTTTTAATCCTATAGATCCTTCCTTTTCACATATAAATACACAAATTCATGCCCACCTAGAGATTTATTGGTGATATTAGAGTCCCCTTTAACCTAGTAATGAGATCCTTCCCCCTTTGATGCATTTGACTATACTTGGGAACCCTTGGTATAAGTATAACCCACTTTAATGCCATGGGGAAAGTACCTATAGTATTGCTAAAGGTGCCCAAAGAATTCACACCCATGACATATTTTAGGATATTTATAGAAATACTTCATAGTATTCCCTACCTTTCAACACAGAAAGAAGGTAAATGTATTTTTCTCTATGGGAGATACTAAAGTGAGATTATATGAAATTTTGACACTCTCATTACAACCCTGTTGTAACTCCTCACACTTTATCTTTTTTATAGGAAGTAGAAATATGGATTCCACATGTGGCTATAAGATCATGAATCAAATCAGTTAGTTTAGGTATATATACATATTATATATACTCATTATTGAACACTTCATAATAGGTTATAAAAGACAAAAGAATAATACCATACTTTATTTTCAACTTAAAAACCATCTAGAAATGATGCGCCTTTAGCTATTCATTTTCCAGGATCTCGAGTGAAAGATGAAATAGATCAAAAAATTGAGTGAAATACATTATCATAGATCAGTCACCCTACTCCAATTTTATAACTCCCTAAAATTCTCTAACCAAAAGGAATTCATGTAAAACCTTTGGCTAAAAATCTTCTTGAACCTAGTTTAAAAAATATTTTCATGAAGTATTGAAAGCACAAATAATTATTACCACCTTCATATTGTCCTTTCTAGTACATAAATAGAAAATCCCACCTTATAAATCTCAAGTTTTTGAAGTAATAAGAAGAAAATTTAAATATTTTCCAACCACTCTTTTGAATCTTGGGTTCCCTGGTAACCCTGAAACATTGGAATTTTTTTGAACTAATGGGAATGATATATTGGGAGGATTTTCCTTGGATCAATTATTTACCCAATAAACTGAATGATCCTAATCACTAATTCAATAATCTTGGTGTCTATAGGAGTATTTTCCAATGGAATTTTTTCTACGGCTTCCTGCTTTCAATTTCTAGAGGTCCTTTTGGGTGGAATGTCTAATAAACATAAAATACAATCAACACATAACTCACTTAAAAAGTAACACCAATTTAGTATCTTAGGGAATCATCCCAAAATATACAAGATAAATAAAACATTTTAAAAATTCATCAAATTTCTAATAAAAAAATTAGCTAACACTAAATACCAACCTCCCTAGTAACTTGTGGTTTAACACAAAGAATAGTCGACAAGGTACTACCCCATAAACTTACCCAAGCCTTAAGGATCCTACTCTAAAATACCACATTTCCCAAATAAAAAGAGGGATTTGATACCATTTTTTAATGAACCAACATGGGGTAACCTATCAAGTCACCCAGGTTGGCCTACCACATGGCCCTAGGAGCATTCCCGATCACCCCAGGATAGAGACTAATACCATCATATCTATAATGAATACATGGGGATAGTTTCACCCTAAAATAACTAGCATAAACCATATGAGTGTTATATATCAACACCAATAAATAAACAATTAAAGAAGAAAAATAAAGTAATAAATCCTATATAACATAGATAAATGTGACAGTTAAGTACATCCCAGCCCAAAGTGTATATTATAATACCAAAATCCAGAAATTCCAAAATATAGAAGATCCAAAGATATCAGACCAAACTATCTCCACATATACCTTGTACTCCACCAACCAATAACTCATAAGATAGTGTGAGCATTGAGATTCAATACTATGAGATGAAAATCCTTTTACTTTTCCAATTTTAGAAAGAACTAAATATGTATATGCCTAATGAAATATGTAGGGTGTGAGGAAAATCGTAGTAGGGTACCAATATGAATTTACAGACCAACCTTCACAATTTAAACCAATATTTATATTTTTAAAAAAAATTGGAAAACGTTTATTTGAAAAAAAAAATTCATAAAAACCTTGGTTTTGGAAAAAAATCCTTAATGATGAATAACATGAGAGGGACATCCATAAAATATAATGAAGGGTAAAAAAACATAATATTCTCATACCCAAACAATTCATGGGCATCACATAAAAGTTATCTATAATAAATCTAGATAATATACAAAAAAAAATGGATATCTGATCAATGGGATCTAGGTGTTTATGACTTTATCATGGATCACTTAGTTAGCCTATGTGAACCTAAAAAAACAATATAACTCAGACCACTTGATTACACTAGAAAGAAACCTTATCTAGCTCATGTAGAAGTCTAGGGAAGATCTCATCCTAAAATCCACTCACCCATGGTCTCCAATGTGCACCCACAACCACATCCATCACTTACACCAAAATCCATGATCAAGTAATAAATTTTTCATCAAAATAATTTTTCAAAGTCTCTCTTATGTCTCATTTAAATATAACATTTTTCATAAAATAATCTTATGAAACACTTTGTAAGTATAGACCTTATTTCAAAAAGGGAAATCCTAATAAGTCACTATTTTTTAAATAAATTCCAATAACAATAATAATACTTGTATAAAAAATTCCAAATAATCAATTAAAACATAATAATTCAATAAAAACAAAAGGAAAACTAAATAAGCAAGGAAAGAAAAAGGAAAAGTTAGGGTATGCTGAGACACATACTATAAAAGTGAGTAAACATCATCACATTCACAAAAGATTACTATATGGGAGAGAGAGGGATCCTCACCAACTTAAACATCCAATAGATTCATTAAAACCTCTCTTTAAACCCTATGTTTATCCCTCCCATGACCATTAGGGTTAAAATATAAAATGAAATAAGAATAACATTAAAGGGTTGGAAGGAAGGAAGTGAAATAAAGAAGAAATTAATACTAACCTTTGTGGAATCCACCATAATTGATAGAGAATAACACAAAGACAAAGGAGGGAGAAGGAAATGACTAAGGAGAGACCTGGTCAACTAGAGTAGGACAAATGGGTGGATAAAATTAAAAACCTGAGAGGTCATTGTGTAAAATCATAAATTTTTACTAAATATGGAAGAATTCATGGTTTTCTAAGCTATTCACCAACCTTGTGGGTTACCCTTCTTTTAGAACGTAAGTTACAGTATTTTTTGGGAGGTCCCATATGGTTTGAAAAAATGTACAGGGACTATCCAAAATGGAACTATCTTCTTATACCCCTATTCTCATAGTTAGGAACACAATTACTATTAACCACACACATCAGCTATTTCCCCCAAAAAATCCCATTTTCAATCTGTAACCCCAAGAAACTCCAAAAACACTTAAAATGAAATGAAAAATATAAATTAAATATATAATAGTGAACCTACAAGTGTCACAACTACAATAGGAAGAATATAAATTTCTTGAATATTATAAATCACTATTTTCCTAGTTATATATTCATATAAATGAAGAAAGTCATCATCAAAGAGTGAAATAGAGGATAAAATTATACCCTATAATTCAGTCATAACTAATAGGTTTTCTACCCCCAAGATTATGAAACATCTCTATGAATATTATCACCATATCCAACAATCACTCAAGGATTAAATCTTTCTGAAGTTATATATGGTGAAATAGGATAGCCACTCGATCCTTCTTATAATATATTATTAATCTTGAAAAGGGTCCTTCATACCATCCATGGGGTCTATATTTTCTATTAGAGTGAAATCCTCATATAAATTCTTAGTTTCTTGAAATCAACAGCTCCTATAGGGGTTCAAAATTACTCTTATATTTAGAAACATCCTCTAATTGATAAAAACTCTATTATTAATAATAAATATAAAATGAATATTCTCAATCAATCCTTTAATATATAAATATCTCGAGATAAGTCTTGGTTAATAAATTTTGTTGAATTTTGAAGTTATCTTACATACTTTCTCTATATAATCCAATAAGAATCTATAAAAATTGATCCATATACTAGTTTATAATATATATTAAAAGAAACTATTACTCCCACTAAAATTATAAATATTGTCTTACCATTACTTGTAAGTAGTCAAAAATCCTTCCCAACTACATATTTTATATTTTATAAGGGAAAAAATTTAAAGAGTTCTTATACTCACTTTAATGCGGTACACCCAATGCATTTACGTATTTTTTAGAATTAATTTTCACAACACTCTCTTTAATATTAATCATAAAAAATATTAATTATATAAAATTATAAAATTTTCATTTTAATAGAATTATTTTATAAAACAAGTGTAGAACACAATCAATTTGAATACAATACTTCATCCTCAAATCATAAAAATTTTCCAAGGAATAAAAAAACCCATTTTCATCAATTTTTTTGTCATGAAACTTCTCTAGAGTCATTGGATGGAATTTTTTTATGATGACTCTTCGCATTCAAAATATCTAAAGAATTATCTTAACATTTCTTAATAGGAAAATTTTATAGATATGCAGGGAAAATATTCTGCAAAGGTAATTTTTTTAATGGGATGGGATAGTTAAAATAAGATAACAATTGGACTTATATGATTCTAGAAGAAATTTTTAGAATGTTAACAGTTTTAAAAATTGAGTGATTTATTTAGTTATTTAGGGTGGGTTAAAACCATGAAATAATAAAATCAATAAACTTATATTAAATAAATAATCAAGAACAATAACTATAATGAATTAAAAAGTCATGATAAAGTTTTCAACAATCATGATCAGTTATACTAACCATGAATCCAATAAATTATTAACATTTCCTTTAAAATAGCTAATGATGAAAAGTATAGAATGATAAAACAATTTTTTATTGAATATTTGATTGATATTAAATGATAAAATTTCCTCATATTGTGTTAAATATGTTTATTTATAAAATATTTGGGATTAGATCATTCATTTGAACATTTGATGGAAATTCCACTTTTACCCTTTATAGAGTACTATAGTATTTCGAACATTAATAATTTTATTTGAATTATTTGATGTTAATATTTTGTAAATTTATTCCTTAATTAATGTTCTACAACTTCAATTTAGGACATTGGAGCTAAATCATGAATTTCGTTGGTGCAAATGGGCCATGAAGTCAAAGTTGTGTTGGACTCACCATATTGGACATCGGTTCTTTATTTGGGCCATAACTTCTACATTCGCACATGTATTGAGCCTAAATTTGAGAGGATATCGACAAACCAATTTCAAAAAAAATTTCCTTCTGGAAGAACAGTTGGTTCACACATTTTGAAGGTCAAATGGGCGGAGCAAGTTGGCTTAAAATATTTGGCCAAGATTCCCCATTCACACTTGAAACCACTTTGAACCTAGCCTCCCCACCACTCTATAAATTGGTGTTTTCACTCTTTGGGATGGTTTTCCAAGGAATTGGGAAGGTTTTTCTGAAAGTTTGTCTCTTGGGATCCCCTCACAACTCAATAAATTGGTGTTTTCAATCCTTTTCTCATGAAAAATGTCTGCACGATGACCACACCACCCATGAGAGAGTAGTTTTCTTAGTGATCGATCTATCTTCTACCCTATTCATTTAATTATTTTGAATCATTGAGATACTTTAATTCACATAATATGATCCATGAATTGAGTTTTTAAATTAGAATAAACGAATCAAGAAATTTAACAATTAACACAAAAACTCGCGAGGTCGAGTATTGTGTGAATTGTGAGAGTGCGATCTTAATCAGTAATACAAGACCACACATGATAAATTTGTAGAGTCCAAATATAATCCCTAAACTAAATTAATCCTCATATCTATAATGGATATGTTCTCTAACTAACCACTGAACATAATATAGCCTTATAACATCAATCAAATCAGGGTGTTGCGATTGCGTGTTCCGAAGCTAGCCCAAAGTTAACGTAATTTCATCTTTGTGGTTAAGTTAACTCTCGTAGGGTTCGAGGGTTAAAAAATTAGGGGATAATATTTAAGTGGATATTAATTTAAATGATAATGATTAATAAGTAAATGAAGAGGTAGATTTAGATCAATTAAGTATTTTAAAAATATTTCCGAAAAAAGTATCTTCTTGTTGTGTCTTATTAATCAAACTTCATTTCAAAAATAAAAACAAAAAAATACAATCTTCTTCCAGAAAAATTCATCAAGGTTTATAATTGGTAAAAAAATCCCCCATCCTTTTTAAGTAGTGTGTTTTCTTCTCTTTTATGTTATTTTCATAATACCATTAATACGTTATTTCAATTACTACCTCTTTGAGAGACGGCCTTGGTCAGCCACTCTACTGCACCTAAGTACCCCAAAATCCATTAATCATTTGAGGGTGCCCACAACAGCGCCATTCAAATTGGTGCTATTTCCGGGGAGGAAAGTAATTATTTCAACCAATTTGAGGTATTTATTTTATTTTACATTTTATTCACTTCTTCTCTTCTTTCTTCCTTATTTACCCAATATGGATTTTTTTCTTCTTATTTTTTTTCTTCTTATTTTTGGACCATCAAATAAAATTCTCATTTTTATTATGGTCCACTTTCCTTATTTTTATTTTTATATGATTTATGACATGAACTAATCCCAATGATCTCTTAGATCTTGACCCTGATATTGAACGTAGCCTTAGCGATTGAATCATACATTCTCAGTCTACGGGAAGTTTCAACATTCAACCAGTTAGAGAACTCCTCCACTCTAAGAACATTGAAATTGGAAACACTTATTTGTACAACTTAAAACAAGAACCAATGGCTAAAAATAATGGAATTGAACTTAATAGAACCATTCAAGAATTTACTTCACCTAATATTAGTTATCAACTAAATTGCATTGCATAACCAAATCTCGACTCAGACTTTGAACTGAAATCTAGATTAATTCACCTTCTTCCAAAATTTAATGGATTATCTTGTGAGGATCCAAATAAAAATTTATAAGAATTTAATGTGGTTTTATCAAGCTTAAAACCGAGAAATGTTTCAGAAGATCAAATCAAACTAAGATAATTCCCATTCTCACTTGATGGAGCTACAGAGGACTGGATGTATTATTTACAACCTGAAGATGTAACTTGTTGGAATGATTTAAAACATATTTTCTTGAAAATATTTTTTCCAACATTAAGGACCACTTCCATTCTTAAGGAGATATCATGTATCAAGTAAGCACAAGGGGAGTCAATTTATGAGTACTGGGAGAGATTCAAGAAGTTGTGTGCAAGCTACCCAAATCACCAAATCAGTGAGAAACTCCTCATCCAATAATTATATAAAGTAATCACACCTATGGAGAGGATCATGGTTGATGTTGTAGCTAGAGGGGAATTGGTATACAAGACACTAGTAGCTGCACATGTGTTGATCAAAAAGATGGAACAAAACTCCCAACAATTTGGCGATCGAGGTACACCACATGTCAGGGGAGTGCATTAGGTAAGTCCTTCATCTCTTGAAAATAATTTAATTGATACTAAGTTGGAAGAATTGACCACTATAGTGTGGTATATTTCTTTGGAAAAAAGGTATCCCAACCCCCTCCTTCAAGGCCTTATGGAATTTTCACTGAGATAAGCCACCCAACTGACTGTTTCTCCCAAATACAAGAAACAGAAGATTATGCAGCAGTGTTTCCTGGGAGACCATATCTGTAGCAACAACAACCACATCCCCAAAAGAAGTTTGATTTCTTTGCACCAGCATACAACCAAGGGTGGAAGGATCAATCAGACATGAGGTATGTAGCTGAACAACAACAAATGACCCCCTTTCAACAAAACTTCCAGCATCATCCACCTTACCAATAGGGTTTCCAACAACCCCAAAGATGATTTGATGTTCAAGCATCAAAAATTCCACAAAAAGGGAATTCTCAACCATAGGTAGATTCTAAAACTGATGATATTTTGAAACAAATTGTTCTTAATCAACAGAATGAGTTGAAGAGTCAAGGTTCTGAGTTGAGGGAGTTGAAGAATCAAATGAGCCATATTGCCATTACCCTCCATGAACTGGTAAGTAAGAATTCTGGAAATCTACCTTCCCAACCTACTAGAAATACCAAGGGAAATGTCAGTTCCATCACATTGAGAAGTGGGAAGAAAAAAACTGATACATATGCACCTATCGTTCCACCGAGATTCACCTCAACTTTAGAAAATCCTCATTCCACACCAACTATTTAGAATCCCAAGGAGAAAGATAAGGGTAAGAAAAATATTGATGATATTCCTCTTAAACCCCTTCCATTTCCAAATAGGGTTGTACAAACCAAGAATATATCTGATGAGGCGATGCAAAAAAGAGGTTTTGGACACATTCAAGTGTGTGGAGATCAACATCCCTTTACTTAAAGCCATTAAAAAAATACCAAGGTATGACAAATTCTTAAAAGAACTTTGTACCAATCGAAGAGGGCTCAAGGGAAATGAAAGGATCAATCTTGGAAGGAATGTGTGAGCACTCATTATGCCAAATCTATCAATGCCAACAAAGTGAACGGATCCGGGGACATTCACTATCTAATGCACCATAGGGGAGTTGCACTTTTGTGATTCTCATTGTGATTTGGGAGCTTCCATAAATGTAATGCCTCACTCTGTATTCTCTTCTTTACAGGTTGGTGAGTTGAAGCTAACGAGAGTAGTGGTGCAGTTGGTGAATAGATCTATGCCAAATCCAGCGTGAGTCCTTGAGGATGTACTTGTTCCGGTAAGAGACATGGTCTTTTCAGCAGATTTCTACGTGCTTAACATGGAGGATGATCAGGTAAGTTCTCATGCTCCCATTATCTTAGGTAGAACCTTACTCAAAACTACAAAAACTATCATAAATGTCAATGAGGGTACACTTTCCATGGAGTATAGGGATGATGTTGTGATATTTAATGTCATGGAATCCATGAAGTACTCCTCATAAGACCATTCAGCTTTTTTTATCTCCCATTTTGAACCACCAAGTGAAAACCCCATGGATTTTGATTGTCCTATGCTTAGGGAGATTATAAGAATTGGTTCTAGTTTTATGTCTAAGAGTACTTCCACACCTGTTTATAATTCACAATAATCTCTTAGATTTTATTTTTAAATGGAATCATATTCTAATTTTGATCATGTGAACTCTGATTATGACATGGCTGTTGAGTATGCTGATGGATTTGATGCTTTATTCTCTTATTTTGATGATGTATATTCTGATACTGATGTTAATTGGTCACATATTTCATTTCCTTCAATTTCTCCATCCATACACCACCCCCTACACTGGAAATCAAGCCATTACCACCAAATCTCAAATACTCATACTTGTTGAGTGGTGAGAAATTACCTATTATCATTGCTAACAATATCCCTTTTGAACATGAAGAAATTTTTTTGAATCATTTGAGGGAGAAAATTAAGACAATCAGGTGGACCTTGGATGATATATTAGGTATTATGCCGTCCATTTTCATGCATAGGATTCTTTTGGAGGATGGGGCTAAATTGGTTAGGCAGCCACAAAGGAGATTAAATCCAACTATTCTGAAAGTCGTAAAAAAAGAAGTTGAGAAATTGCTCGAGGTGGGAATAATCTTTACCATTTTAGATTCCAAGTGGGTAAGTTCTATTCTAGTTGTGCCTAAGAAAAGTGGTGTTACAATTGTTAAAAATGAGAAAGATGAGTTAGTTCTGACGAGGGATCAAAATAGTTTGCATGTGTGTATTGATTATAGGAAACTAAATCATTCCACTCACAAGGACCATTTCCCCTACCATTTATTGATCAAATGCTTGAGAGAATAGCTGGGAAAACACACTATTATTTCTTTGATGGATTTTATAGATATTTTCAGGTTCCTATAGATCTGAAGGATTAGGAGAATACTAAATTCACTTATCCCTTTGACACATTTTCCAACCAGAGGATGCCATTGTGACTTTACAACGCCCCAGGTACCTTCCAGAGATGAATGTTGAGTATTTTTTCAGATTTTATTGAGACCTACATGGAGGTATTTATGGACGACTTTACAATGTATGTATTCTCATTTTATGAATGTCTAAGTAGTTTAGGAAAGGTTTTGAATCATTGTATTGAGAAGAATCTGGTCTTAAACTTTGAAAAGTGTCATATCTTGGTAGAGCATGGAATTGTATTAGGGAATGCAGTGTCAAAACATGGGATAAAGGCTGATAGATCTAAGATAGAAATTATTGCATCCTTACCCTATACTTCATGTGTGCGTGATATTAGATCATTCCTAAGGAATTCAGGCTTTTATCGGTGCTTCAACAAAGATTTTAGTAATATTTCTCTTCTTTTGTCATGATTACTTCAAAAGGATTCTGATTTTTTGTTTGATGATTCATGCAGGGTAGCATTTGATGAGATGAAGAAGTGTCTGACCACTCCACCGATCATACAACCCCCACAATGGGATATTCCTTTTGAGCTTATGTGTGATGCCTCCAACTTCGTGATTGGATCTGTCTTATCTCAGAGGGTGGAGGGACGTTCACATGTGATTTCATATGCATCAAGGACACTAGATTCATCCCAATCAAACTACACAACCATGGAAAAGGAATTTCTTTCTATCATATTATCTTTAGATAAATTCCATTCATATTTATTTGGATCTAAAGTCGTTGTTTTTTCTAACCATGCAGCTCTGAGGTACCTCTTGAATAATCTAGACGCAAATACCAGACTTATCCAATGGATGCTTCTTCTTCAAGAATTTGATATTGAGATAAAGGACAAGAAGGGGTCAGAAAACTTGGTAGAGGACCACATGAGTAGGCTTACTCACACACTAGAGGATGACACCTTGGACTAGGTACCACTTCGAGACACTTTCCCTGATGAGAATCTTTATTCCATCTTAGGTACACATCCTTGGTATGATGATTTAGTTAACTACCTTGTTTCCTCTGAAATCCCTGCAAATTTAAAGAAATATCAAGTCCAAAAGTTAAATAGTGAGTCAATATTTTATGTTTGGGATGATCCATACCTATGGAACATGTGTAGTGACCAAGTTATTGGGAGGTGTGTTCCTACTCATGAGTTGGAGTCTGTTTTACATTTTTGTCACACACTTGCTTATGGTGGACACTTTGGACCGCAATGAACAACTAGGAAAGTTTTGGGCTATGGATTATATTTTCATAAATTATTCCATGATGCCCATGTGTTTTGTGAGTCATGATCTCGTTGCCAACACACTAGAAACATTTCTAGGAGACATGAGATGCCCCAAAAACCCATAATATTCGGTAAGATTTTTGATGTACGGGGAATCGATTTTATGGGTCCTTTTTCTAGTTCTTTTGGTTTTTTGTATATTTTGGTTTCTTTCAAATATGTGAGTAAATGGGTGGAGGCTATGGTCACTAGGACTGATAATTCTCATGTTGTAGTGGAATTTTTCAAAACACAGATTTTTTTTGTTGGTTTGGAGAACCACATGCCATCATCAGTGACCAAGGGACACACTTCTACAATCGGAATTTGGATTCCCTCCTTCAAAAGTATGGGGTGACACACAAAACAACAACACCATACCACCCTCAAACAAATGGTTAGGCTGAGGTTTCAAATAAGGAGTTGGAACAAATTTTGGAGAAAACCATGCGGCCAAATAGGAAAGATTGGAGCAAGCACTTGGATGAAGCGATTTGGGCTTATAGGAAAACATAAAACACACCCATTGGTATGTCCCCATTAAGGATTGTTTTTGGAAAAGCGTGTAATCTCCCTATGGAAGTTGAGCATCAGGCTTATTGGGCTATAAAGAAATGCAAAATGGATTTAGAAAAAGATGGAATCCAAAGGAAGCTACAAATTCAAGAGTTTGAGAAGATTCAATTTTCTTCATATTAGAAATCAAGGATATACAAGGAAATATCAAAATAATCTCATGAAAAAATGATAAAAAAAATAATTTCAAGTTTGATAGAAAGTCTTGCTCTATATTTCACGATTGAAGCTGATTCCTGGTAATTTGCATTTCAGGTGGTTAGGTATTTATGTTGTGACTAATTTTTTTCCATATGGTGTAGTGGAGATCACACAAGAAGACACATGAAGGAGATTTACAGTCAATGGGAAACGTTTGAAGAAATATATTGAGGGACTTCCTACTGATGCAATGGATTTCATCACACTGCATGACCCCATCATCACTTGAGAATATTAGGATGTTCATAACCCTTTCACTTATTTTATTCTTTGTCATATTTAAAATTATGAATTTCAAGTGAATATATAATCTCATGGGTTCAAATTGAGGAAAATTAAATATTTTAAATGTGGGGGAGGGAACCTTTTAGATTAATAATTTCAATTGTTTTCCTATTTTTTGATGATTTTCAAAAAAAATGTGTGTTTTTCAAAATTTGTGTGTTTTTTTTTTCAAAATTTTATGTGTTTTTGAAAATTTTGAGATGAAATGATTCTCATCACCATTTTGAAATTCATATCAATAAGCGAAACAATTTATCCCATGAATTTCAAAAAAAATGTGTGCTTTTCAAAATTTGTGTGTTTATTTTTCAATTTTTTGTGTGTTTTTGAAACTTTTGAGCTAAAATGATTCTCAGAACCATTTTGAAATTCATATCAATGAGTGAAATAATTTATCCCATGAAACCGAGCTTAAATGAACTTTGAAAATATATTTGTTTCAAGTTCAAATAATTAGTAATTTCATGGAAAGTACTCTGAATTTTGAATCCCATGTCACATCTTACTATCTTTATATTTGAAATCACTTTCCTATGAGGCTTCTGAACCATTATTTTAATATTCTTTACATTTACCTCACTTCTTTAGAGAACTAAACCATGCTTTATTTAACCATAATTAGATTTATTCCTGTCAAAACTTGAGGTTTTGAGGTACTGATGTTTTAAATTATTGAGGCATTTGTTTGGTATTAAAGCCCCTATTTCAAAGAATCCTTTTTATAATGGACTACATTGAACAGTTAATCCTTTTATCCCTTAGAATCCATGTGCAACCTGTTAGATTAGACACATTACAAGCCAATTTTCCCTATCCAACCAATTATTGAAGTGAAATTGCATAATCTAGTTGAACTTAAGTGTGGGGGAAGCCATCTTATGTTGTTCCACCACATTTTATGATACTTTGGGTGGAAAATTAAATTTTGGAGAGATGTGTTTGCTGCTGAGGAAAATCATTATATTGAAAGATGTTCCTTTTCAGGAGATTTCATTATATTGAAAGCTGTGCCTTTTCTGGAGATTTCATGATAATTGAAGCTGTGTCTTTCTGGAGCTTCTAATAGAGGAAGAAAGTTGTGCCTATCTGAAGCTTTCAAGAAAATCATGCTTGAGAAGATTGACGTTTTTTACTGCTGAAATGTTGAATGGTGTGCACATTCATTTATTTTTCATGATGATGAACATGAATTGATGCTATGAGGATTTAGGAGGAGACCATATTTAAGTGAAAATTATATTAATGCAATTTTGCTTCAAAAAGAGTCAATCCCCCTCATTCGGCCTTAGGATTTTTCACATCTAAATCCTACCAACCGAAATCCATAGAACAACCCTAGAAATTCCTCAAGATAAAAATATATCCTTGATATCATCAGGTGGCGATGTAGAAATTTATCAAGCCTATGGTGACCCTTGTATGAGTTTTGATGAGAAATACATTGCTGAAAAATTGACATTTGTGTGATAAGAGAAAATTCAAGTGAGGTAAGCATTTTGCGCATGGGAGGATAAATGAAGTGGAAATATATTGAATGATATAAATGGAGAACTTGAAATAATGGATTTTTATGAGGCATTATAAATTTTCTTTCCTGGTGTGGAATTGTTGGATCTCAAGGATATGTGTTTTAAAATTTGTTTTGATTTGATATTGATGTTTACTTGTCACAATTTTTCGGAATACGTGATATGAGGTTTTGCCTAGGAGTGAAAAAGGGTAAGTGTAGGGGAGTTGATAAAACAAATTTTTATTGAATATTTTATTAATATTAAATGATAAAATTTCCTTACATTGTATTTAATATGTTTATTTATAAAATATTTTGGATTAGATCATTCATTTGAAAATTTGATGGAAATTCTAGTTTTACCCTTTATAGTGCACTTTAGTATTTGGAACATAAATAATTTTATTTGAATTATTTGAAATTTATATTTTTGAAATGTGTTCCTGACTTAATGTTATATAAATTTCATTTATGACATTGGAGCTAAATTAAGCACTTGGTTGGTGCAATTGGGCCATGAAGTCAAAGTTGGGCTGGACTCCCCAGATTGGACATGGGTTCTGTATTTGGGCCTAACTTCTACATATGTGCATTTATTGATCCCAAATTTTTAGAGGATATCTAGAACCCAATTTCTCACAAATTATCCTTCTGGAAGAATATCTGGTTCACACGTTTTGAAGGTCAAATGTGCAGTGCAAGTTGGATTAAAATATTTGGACGAGATTCCCCATTCACACTTGAAACCACTTTTAACCTAGCCTCCCCACCACTCTATAAATTTTTGTTTTCACTATTTGGGATGGTTGGTCAAGTAATTGGGAAGGATTTTACAAATGGTTTTCTCTTGGGATCCCCTCACAACTCATGTAAGGAGTAAGGCTTTGTGCAAACATCTCTTCCAAAAGGCTCTCCTCTCCCACCTCGTCTTTTTTATTTCTTTGGTTTCATGCTTGTATCTTGAATTTTTCTTCAATAAATCATCTATGTTTTTTTTATTTTAATCTTATTATATTCCTATTTGTGCTGGAATTCAAGAGTGTATATGATATTGGATTCTACCCTTTCAATCCTTTTCTCATGAAAAACGTCTGCACAATGACCACACCGCCCATGGAAGAGTAGTTTTCTTAGTGATCGATCTATATTCTACCCTATTCATTTAATTATTTTGAATCATTAAGCCACTATAATTTACTTAATATTATTCATGAATTGAGTTTTTAAATTAGAATAAAATATGCAATCAATTGAACAATTAACACAAAAACACGTGAGGTCGAGTATTGTGTGAATTGTGAGAGCGTGATATTAATCGGTAATACAAGACCACAAGAGATAAGTTTTTAGAGTTAAAATATAATCCCTAAAATAAATTAATCCTAATATCCAGAATGGATATGTTCTCTAATTAACCACTAACCATAATCTAACCTTAGAACATCAATCAAATCAGGGTGTTGTGATTGTGTGTTCCGAAGCTAGCCTAGGGTTTAAGTAATTTCATCTTTAGGATTAAGTTAACTCTCGTAGGTTCGAGGGTTAAAAAATTAGGGGATCATAATTAAGTGCGTATTAATTTAAATTATAATGATTAATAAGTAAATTAAGAGGTAGAGTTAGATCGATTATGTCTTTTAAAAATATTTCCTAGAAAAAGTATCTTCTCGTTGTGTCTTATTAATCAAACTTCATTTCAAAAAAAAAACAAAAAAATAATAATACAATATTCTTCTAGAAAAATTCATCAAGGTTTATAATTGGTAAAAAATACCCCATCCTTTTTATGTACAGTGTTTTATTCTCTTTTATGTTATTTTCATAATACCATTAATAAGTTGTTTCAATTACTGCCTCTTTGAGAGACGACCTTGGTCAGCCACTCGGCTGCACCTAAGTACCATAAAAACCATTAATCATTTGATGGTGCCCACAACATCGCCTTTCATATAACTAACCATGATTTTTAAAAAATAATGAATAATTAGTCTAAAAAAACATCATGAAACAATAATTTGATCATAATGTAAGTACAAAATCTATAATTTATAATTATAAATAAATTAAGGCATTTAAGTTCATAAAATTTAACTTAAATTATTAAAGATATTTGTAATTTTTTTATTCCTAATTCATTTATGATATAGTTTATCTTCACAATATTCAAATTCTTATTGAAAATTTTATAAAGTATAAATTTAGTACCTTTGAAATCAATTATATCATATTTTTAATGATTATTCTAAAAAGTGATGTCTTATAATGATATTTTTTATCTAGGAATTATATAAAATAATATTTGAAATATTGATAGAATCTATATTGTAATAGTTTATTGGGACATGTGTATATTATAAACCATAGTCTAGTAAAGTTCGTTTCATCCACAAAATCTGAGCACAACAAATAATTACAACCATGTAATTAGATTTTATAGTTGATAATACTAAAAAATATTGTTTCTTACAATAATATGAATCTATATAATTTCCTTAAATATTACATTTTTTATAAGTGTTTTTTCCATCTAACTTAAATCCACCATAATTCAATTCAAAATAACTAAGTTAAATAAATATATTCAAGAGTAAAAAATTAAAAAATTAAAAAACCAAAAAGTATTTGATGATATTTTTATTTTCACTCAAGTGATATTACTTGGGTTTTTCTTTAAATATATAATATAAACAAACACTAAACATAATATATGTTTGTCTAGGATTAAGGTACAGAAAATTACTAATCATACCTCTATAAAGTGACCATTCAAATAGTTTTCCAGTTTTATTCAAGTCATGAAAAATGTTAGTATTCAAAGGCAAATCAATTTTATTAATGGTATTTATGAAACCCATTATTTCACTAGGAACTAAATATCACGTTATTTATTTGTTTTATTCTTTTTTCTAGAGTTTAGTCCCGAAAATGGAGAATGCTGGAAAATTTCCTAAAATAGACGTTCGACTTGCATAACTAGTGGGACCATGTAAGATAAAAATGCATGATAATAATTTTTTAATTTTGATATCTATAAATTACATTTTATAGTTTCTGTTATAATTCAATAAATCTCTACATCTTAGTAAAAATTGGATATTTTAGTCATTTTTGGTTATTTTTTGTAGAATCTTCAACCCATATCCTTTAATTTATTTAGTGGGAGAAGTTTATAGGAAGCATTATTTAACCTCATCACCTTATCCATTTCCTCTTAATTAATTTTTCATCACCCATTTATGATTATTCAAGTTATAATCTCAACATTATTCTTCTCTCTCTTTCATTCATATTTCTCTTCTTTATCTTTCCTAGTTAGGCATGGTGTCCTTGGATTCTCTATTAGAAGGATTTGAATACCGGGTTCCTTAATTTAGGTTGCTTAATATTCATCTGATTATTTTTCACATCCACATTTTTGTTGTTTCTTTCCATTTGAAAGTAATTTTTCAAAGTCCCAATAGGTGGTTTCGTACTCAACGTTTCATTTTTTAAAACCAAGAGTTATTAGTTATTTTTATTTGATTTTATTTTTAATCATGATTTACATTTGAAATAAAAAGTGGTTATTCATGACAGTATATAGTTTATATTTTAAATATATTTTTATATATAATGTTTAATAAAATGAAAAAATAAGTTTTATTGATGAATAAATGTGATACACTCTTGATCCACACACCCATATCCAGTACAAAAACATAATATTTATATACTGGATTTGATACCAACTAAAGTGATCCGAACTTAACCATCGACAAGAAAAATATCAATAACCAATATTGAATCATTTAAATACCCAATACATTATCATTTTATAGTTTTATATAATTAATAAAAATATTTACTTAACAAAACCCATATCTTTCTCATAAAATGGGAATTTTTCCCACTAAACCAATGATTTCTTATTTTACTATAATTATTCAAGATCTAACTAAAAATTCTACAAAACTTATACCCTTTTATACATATATTACATAATATAATTATTCATAACTTGGTGAAATGGTTAAATAATAAGGTTGATACCAAACACTCAGTATGGGTAAACACATGCATTAACAACCAAAGATTATAAGTGAGAAAAAGATGATCGTATGGGTATGAGAACATAATCAAAGTGTATAAAAATAATGGTATATATTCATACCCAATAAAAATATATCATATACCATGAGCCGTGACATGAAGCTTTGGCATAACCTAAGGCCCAATTCCTAAGAAAATACTAAACCATGAGTCATAATAGAATAACATAGGCATCAGAATATGTAATTAGAGCATGGAATAAAAATAAGTATAAGAATAATAACACATTACAAGGATAAATACCAATAAATTAATAACTCTATGGACTAGGATAAGCTCATTACAAAAGTATAGTAGGATTTTTTAACCACGTGTGTACCTTTTGGTCTTGGGGAAACTGCTCATGTAACCTTAGTCTTGGGATAACAACTTGTGTACCCTTTTGAGTTAATGAGATATAAAAAATTACCTGATGAATTGAAGGGTTATAATATAACCCCTACCACATAATGATAAACCATACATATTTATTCCATAATAACATTAGGGAATTCATCAATCCTTTATAGTTTAATAAAACCGTGAAAAATAAATAGATTTCATGATAATTTCCTTAAAATATTATCATCATCCATTTAGCTAAATGAGGTGGATAATATAATTAGAGCATATCCCTGGAGATTCATAATAATCATTAAAGTATTCTTACATAAATGAAAAATAATTTTATAAAACTATTATAAATATGATTTAAAAAGTAAGTAGAAATACTTATTTAGGCCACCTTATAAAATGAAAATCCATAAAAAATGAGAATGTGATTTTCTTTGAAAAAATGGAAAATTTTAAAGGAATATTAACAACAATGAACAATCAAGACAGTTGGAAAATTTATTAAAGTTTTAAATTTTTTAAAAAACATTCATTTCATACCTTGACAAAGAAAGTAAAAAATGATCCATACAATTAATTTTAAAAGATTCATTTTCAAACCTTTCTTAAAAGTCAAAGATAGTTGAAAACGACCTTAAATAATCATTGAACTATAAAAAATAATATTTTTGAAATAATATAAAGAATTTGGATATAAAAGAGAAAGAATTTTTTAAATGACTTTAAATGTTTTAAAATAATGATTTTAGATAAAATCTCTTACAACTTTTAAAATCAAAACCCCCGTGAAAGAGATTACATGATAAGGAGATTAAAATACCATGATATAATGAGAGTCATGATATAATATGTCAAATAGGCTGTATATAAATCATATAAATGAAAATAGGTTCATAATATAGAGCTCGTATCAATGAACTAAAATTGATACAAGAAACCCTTATGACTTTTATACAATTCGAATCAAAACCTCTTGAAAGTAAGAACCTGAAATGGAAGATTAAATACCATGATTAAAGAGTGAATAATGATAGAATATTTCAAAGAGTTGTAATATTCACTATATAAAAGAATGTATGTACATAACTAGAAATATTTCTTAAGGAAATAAAATTGAGACAAAGAACCCTCATGGATTTAATAACACAAAAATCAAAATACATTCAATGAAATAAATTGGTTTGAATTTTTAAATCCCATGAATTACATGAAAAATATAATATAATATTTTCATCAGGTAATGAATCAAAATAACCCCATATAAAAGAAAACATGGTGCACAAAATGAAACATGTCTCAATGACATGCCCGTGCGCTTTCATTATTTCTCCATAATAGTTACCAATTTATAAATTTATACATTTCATGAACTAAAAATACTATAATGGTTTAAAGAATAGAAAAATTGTGGGTTCAATACCATGAAAATGTGAAAGGATTAGTGAGACTTCAGAAGTGGTTGCCTATAAGTTGAATCTTCACTGTGATATTGGAAAAGTAAAGTTACCTAAGTTATTTAACTAAATTATAAGTTTATAAGTAGGGATTAAAAATCAATTTTAGGGGATTTTTTTATAATATGAAACCAATATAATCATGGTTTGATCTAACGGTACTAGTCATAATGTTGTCCTAAGGTCTTCAATTCTTTTTTGGTTCAAATTGATTGATTTTACCTATATCAACAAATATTCCTTGGTTTTAGAATATTTACCAATATAATTGCATTAAGATCCACTTTTTAAAGGTAAAATAGATAAAATATATTATTTATAACTTAATCATCTCAATTATATTAGAGTTACTCCTTTGTAATTCCCTAGATTATATGCATACAAAACAATGTGATTTGATTGATATCCAACCTAATTACTAACCAATTAGAATTCATTTATTTATATTAATGATTTATTAGTACTTTAACCCTTTAATGTTGATTATTTACCCCTTAAAGAACCAACTGTGTATGATGAAAAAAATATTCAATGACATGTGATAAAAAGAGGTTAAGAGAATAATGCATGATAGGAGTAAAAATGAATTGAAATAAATTGAAATATGGGAAAATTTATTCAAATAAATAAATAATTCAACAATATTAGAATAATCAAAATTAAACTAGTTAGGAGATTAAGGAAAAATAAAACACAATTACCTACTCCAAAAAGAATAAAAAAATGTCAAATGGTTATAAAAAATGGTGGTCTCCTAAAAATATTTGTAGTACCAAATATTAATAGAAATAACTAATTTATGACAAGCATGAAAATTTCACTACATGAATGAGTTAAGATCTTCTATGATGGGATGTTGTTACAAAAATTTCACACTACGAAATTTAAAAGTATAGTCTTTGAGAGTTTGAATATTCCTTTATTCGTGGTTTTAAATGCGATTATAAAATCTTTGAGGATTTTAATTATTGATTGGTAACTTCATAGAGTGAAATTTAGTTAAAAATGTGGATCATATTTTAAATCAGTTGTCTACCATTTGAAATTATTTTCAAATATTGAATGTTAACTAGGTAGTTATTTCAACTTATGTCTCAATTGTTGATGGAATGATTTTTGTATTCCCATTTTGAATCATCTACAATTTCATCTTTCTAATATAAACTCGTCAAAACTCTTTAAATTCAAAAAATATACCAAAATTAGACAATAATTCATGGTATCTAATGAAAAAAATATTAAAATCATTGAGATTTAGGTCAAAAATTTATATTCAATTTATACATATCAAATTCCCCCCACACACCTGAATAATTTCTTGTCCTCAGGAAAAATTCATCTCAACAATGATTTCAAAGGACCCACAAATATCAATATGATAAAATGAAGGACAAGTAAGAAAATAAAATAAATTAATAGATGAAATAAATTAGGTATCAATGAATCATACATAATATGATTCTATTCATGATTCATTGTTAAGTTTTCCATTTTAATCCTTCCCCCCCTAATCATCATCTCTCAAGCTGTCCTTAAGTGACCATTCCTATTTTTCGTTTTACCTCACAATGAATTTTTCTTATCATAATTTAAGGTAAAATTTTATAATAGAGTTATTAATATACCTTTGATACATGATCCTATCCATATTCTTGAATTAGATCACAAATATCCACTATGTAAAGAAAAATAGAACAAATAATCATGATGAATTAACACTAAGGATTAAATAAATATAAGGATAATGGGTAAGTAGGAAATTATTTAAAATCAAATAAATAAAATTGAAAAATGATTTTAAACCCTTAAATCATATTTCATGATTCAAAAGTAAAACTAAATAAAAAATAAAGTGAAATCTTCCAACTTTCCCCTAAACTCAAAATAGGATCATGGAGAAATGAAGTAAAATTAATAAATCACCCTCTTTTTTTTGAATTTTTTTCCAAGGAAAAGTATCAAATCCACCAACCAAACCCAAAAGATCTATATAATTAGTTAAACAATGGTGTTTTTTAACCTTAAAAAGAAATAATTTTTTTTAGGAGGGATAAAAATGAGTACATTTAATGATAATCATGAACCAAATCCACAAAAAACCAATGGAATAGTTGATCACATCTCCATAATAGAAATCATACCTTTCTAACATAAATGCATTAAAACTCACACTTATTCTATTAAATACCATGAAAAATAAAAAATATTAGGGTATGAAACGATATAATCATCTTATAAAATGGATCAATCCTAAAAATTTCATTCATGGGTTCTACAGACTAAGTACAATCAATATACTGGTGGGTCTCAGGATAAAAGGTTCATTAATAAAAATGAGTCAATCATTTTAAAAGTGAATTTTCACAATCAAAGGTTTTAAAAGATACCAATGTAAGTTCTAGTAGGTTTATATGTCCCAAGTATCTCCCAAGAAATATTCTTATAAAGAATAGGAAATATTAGGTCTATATTACTCTTAGGAATGGGAATAAAAAGGCAAATCACATAGGGAATGACTAACCACTAATGAGTCTGTCAATAATAATGTCAAATATTTAGAATAAAAAATAAAAACTCAACTCAACAGTCATACTAGAATCTCCCAAAAAATAGAAAGAAATTAATTTCCAATAAATATTAACTAAAAAAATTCACATTTATTTTCATGTAAGTAATGAAATTTTGAAGTTAAAACATGTATCCAATGAAAAATGTCACCTAAAAAAATGGAAATAGAAATAAATCTAAGAATAATCCAAAATAAGGTAAAAAATAACCCCCACACTTAAAATAAAATAATGTGCCCATTAGTTAGAATTAAAGTGAGATAGGTGCAATGAATAAAGAAAAATGTGAATGACAAATGAAAAGTAGAGTGAAGAAAACTACCTATTATAAAGTATAATTCATAGGTAAAACTAAGTGAATCAAGGTGGAATTCCTATAAGTTGTAAAATATGAGATCCAAAATTCCCACACTTATAAAATTGTGATTTTAAAGTAGATGAGTAGTATGAAATAGAAAAAGGTCACAACACAAAATATAGGAGAAAAAATAATTCCATTTCATTAAGTTTAAATATATATACAATATGGTCCCAAAAAAGGAATAAAATTAATCCAAAAAAGACAATAAATGGGGGAACAATAAATAAACTAGAAAAAATAACTCACATAATGGATGAATGATGGGTCATCTCCCATCAAGCATGAAGTTTTACATCTTTATCCAGATTAATGTAAAAATATTAATTAGCATGGTCCATTAGAACATAAGTTACTGGATTTTTCTCCATAATGGAAATAATATCCTCCAACTATAAAGATCTATTTTAGGGTTTCATCCTTAACAAAATTTCCATGGGGAACTACTCATGAGGTAGTCACAACCCATCCAACCTTTGAGAATATCTCCCGAGGGATCCAACCTTTCCGCATAACCTAATGGATAACTTCATGAAGAAGTCCCAACTAAACCTTAATAGGGGAATAAACCATGAAAACTAATTATTATAACCAAAGAAAATATTGAGTAATAAGTATATCGTTAAATAGAGGACAAAAAAAAATTTCTACCCCATTAAAATAAAAAATCTATATAAGGGGTCCTAAAATGTGATAAAAAACCAAACTAGAGAAGTTACATATATAGGGGAAAAAATTAGGAAAAAATAAGATAAATAAGAATAATTCATGATGGCGGTGGTAGTTTACTCCCTATATTTGGGCTTCTGGATCTGACTGATAGTATCAATTGCATCAATAGTGCCTATGGGAGGAGGGGTGAAATCCAAAATAGCAGCTGACTTTGAATCATCAATGGAAAAGCTTGGAATGGTAGCAGAAGGTGGTGGTGGAGTGTTTGTAACTGTGGGTGGGGAATGGGAAGATCTATAGATCTGAACTAGAACCAAGGGTTTTTATGTTGGGTCAATGAAGAGAATCTCATGTCTAGCCTTAGTAATGGGATCTTTTCCTCACTAAGTATACTCAAAGATGAACCCCCGTTGAGATGTGAGGACTATGATATCTGGAGGAATATCAATTGGGTGGGTGTCTAACAAAAGTGTGGTAGGATTAGGTTTATATCTGAAATAAAATGTGAATGTAGAATATGGTCATGGGAAAAAATGGGGCTGATGGTATATAGAGGTTTTGGGAAGGTTATAGAGAAGAAAATAGAATCTAGAGGATGAATGAATGGGATTTACAAGCACTAGTATATATATATATATAAATGATTCTCTAGTAAACTATTTGTTTCTTCATCCCAATAGTGTAGAAACTACCCATAGGTCATATCATGTGGTACTGAATAGGATAATGTAAAAGAAATGGGATCGATGGTAAGTGTGTGTGCTTCCCGGGCCACCGAAGCATCCTGGGAATGTTCCTCATTAGTAATTCAGTGTACATGGTGTCCAACTCATAATTATGACCTATATTTTTGAGAAAACCCATATTATATAAAATAAAAATATCAATGAACTAGACTTTACCCAAGTATGATAAGGGAAAAGATGAATTGAACACCCATAAATGCTTCACCAAATGGGTAATGAAACTACCACCCATGAGTATGTCATAGGTTTTCCTCACCATCCCTTCATAATAAAGTAAAAACTAGTAATTCATGTTAATTTATGAGGTATCCATGGATGTGTTTATAAAAAGTACCTATAAATAGATAATGGTCCCATGTGAATCTTTATGTTCTATCTAGGTGTGGGAAATAGAATGAAGAATAATTAGTAGTGTTGCACTACTCTATTGGGTGCTCTTAGCCATTCCTATATCATGATAACTCTTTTTTTCATAGAAAATAATCACCTAATTTTTTTAGGGTATCATTATCTTTGGCGTCCAAACACAGTGTCACTTATAAAACATAGGCTATAGAATTAGTGGATTAAATCTTAAGGCAAACTCTGAACTAATTTAGTGAAAACTACAATTTTTTTCCACCAAACTAGAAAGATAAATAGACCACATCCAACCCAAACATAGTTATAAACTCAAGGTAAAAATCCTAGAAGGTATCCTAATTAATATCAATGATATGAGTTAATACATATGTGTTGTCCCATTTATTAATTAATTGGAAATATGGATCATCTGAAGCACCACCAAATCGATTGTCTTATTAATCCTCATGGGATTGGCTTGAAATCATGTTACCTAAAGCTGATTCTAGGGGACCAAGAACTACTAGAAGGGTTGAATATATATATATTGATATTTCCCTTAGGATGTATGTGGTGAGTGGTAGGTGTATGTAGAGAATTATGGATGAGAACAGGGGTTGGATTAAGGTGGAGGGATATATTCCCATGATTTACGTTTCTTATAGGGTTGGGTTTGGGTTTTACGGAGTTCTTAGATGGGTGTTTAGGAAATGTCCATTAAGAAATTTTCTTAGTGAGATCCATGGAAATATAATGATGGTTTAAAGATAGTGGGGTTGCAACTAGTTTCTGAATAAGGGATTTGGCTAGGATTTGGGGAGTGGAAATTCAATAGAGATTCTTGGGGAAACTGAGCTGTAGGGGGATTCTTAGAGGATGTGGGAGAGGTGGGGATGGTTGAAGGAAAATTATAGGTAGGGTATAAGAGATTTAGTGTATGGTGAATAAGTGAAGGTGGAAGGAAATTAGGAGGAAATGTGAAAATAAGGTTAATAGTCTAATTTTTTAGTGTGCCTAACTATTCATGATGTGAGTAGTGAATTCACACTAGTGCAGAAAACATTTTTTACGTCGGTTATTTTTCATTATTTACGTCGGTTTTTAGGCGACGTTAATACGGACGACGTTATAAATAATGTTTTTTACGTCGGTTATTTAAAACCCGACGTAACATCCCTAACATCACGGTGTTTATCACGTCGGTTCATTAATAACCGACGTGAAAAATGATAGGGGATGGGGATTTATAATGGTGGTTATTATATAACCGCCGTGATAAACCGCGGGTGGGGGGGTTTAGCACGTCGGTTATATAATAACCGACGTTATAAATATGCGCGGGGGGGTTTATCACGTCGGTTATTTCTAAACCGACGTGATAAAACGCCTGGGATATCGTTTATCACGTCGGTTATGACATAACCGACGTGATTAAACCTTCCCCGGGCCTATTATCACGTCGGTTTCTTAAATAACAGACGTCATAAAAAGGCCTGGGAAACGTTTTAGCACGTCGGTTATCCAATAACCGACGTGGTAAATCGATTCCCAGGCCTTTTAGCACGTCGGTTATATTAGGAACCGACGTGATAAAAGGCCCGGGAATAGTTTATCACGTCGGTTCTCGAAAAAACCGACGTGATAAACCCCTACTGATTTATTTACCACGTCGGTTATAAAATAACCGACGTGAAAGCGATATTTTTTTTAAAATAATTGCACTGCTCTCACCAAAAAGCAACAAGAAACCAAACAACAAAAATAACCATGCCAGCCCTCCCCCAAGCCCCAACTGAACCCCACCCTCATCTATACCCACCTAACAACCTGGCCAGCCCTCCCCCACCACATTGGAGCCCCACCACAACCCTTGGACACCCCCACCCCTTGGACAGCCCCCCCACCCTCATTTACACCCCCACGACCCCTAGTACAGCCTCAAACACCCATTGGACACCCCTCCCATATCCCTTGGACACCCCCACCCCTTGGACACCCCCCACCCCTTGGACAGCCCCCCCACCCTCATTTACACCCCCAAGACCCCTAGTACAGCCTCAAACACCCATTGGACACCCACCCACACCTTGACAGCCCTCCCAGACCCCTTGGACACCCCCCGACCCCTGGACACCCCCCGAGACCTTGGACAGCCCCAAACACCCCTTGGACACCCATCCCATATCCCTTGGACACCCCCCACCCCTTGGACACCCCCCACCCCTTGGACAGCCCCCCCACCCTCATTTACACCCAACCGGCCCCTTGGACAGAACTCCCAGACACCTTGGACACCACTCCCATATCCCTTGGACACCCCCCACCCCTTGGACACCCCCACCCCTTCGACAGCCCCCCGCCCTCATTTACACCCCCCGAACACTAGGACAGCCCCAAACACCCCTTGGACACCCCTCCCATATCCCTTGGACACCCCCCCACCCCTTGGACACCCCCCACCCCTTGGACAGCCCCCCACCCCCTGGACACCCCCCCGACCCCTTGGAAACCCCCCCGACCCCTTGGAAACCCCCCCATCCCCTTGGACAGCCCCAAACACCCCTTGGACACCCCTCCTATCTCCCTTGGACACCCCCCACCACTTGGACACCCCCCCACCCCTTGGACAGCCCCCCCACCCTCATTTACACCCAACCGACCCCTTGGACAGCCCCAAACACACCTTGGACACCCCTCCCATATCCCTTGGACACCCCCACCCCTTGGACACCCCCCCACCCTCATTTACACCCCCCCGACCCCTAGGACAGCCCCAAACACACCTTGGACACCCCTCCCATATCCCTTGGACACCCCCCAAACACCCACCCACCCCCTTGGAACCTCTCCCCCCATACCAAAATCCAGACCAGAAAAACCATCAACAGTAGACCAAAACAAGAAGTAGAGAAAAATTAAACATTCACTTATATAACATTCAAAACTTACACTGTCAACTTCAAAAAAAAAAACTAAATCCAACCTAAACGACTACGAAATACACAATTACATTGACAATATTCAAAATTACATTTTACATTACAAGCAACTAAAAGTCAATCAAACCTGTAAAATAATTTGACCACTCCACTTGTAAGTGTTTGATATCTTCAGCAGTAAAGGGTTGAGGGTCATCAAAAATCTACAAAGGAAAAGGATAATAGTCAACGTGTATAATGAATAAATCAAATTGAAATATTATGAGAAAGAGGAAATCTTACCAGGTCAAAACTCAGAACTGTCCCAGTTGTTATTATTTCATACATAAATCTTAACATGTAATATCCGCATTCGATGATGCCTTGTTGCTCATGACATTTCTGTTTGAATGAGTATAAATTCAATATATTATTTTTATGTAATAAATCAAAATGTACAAATTATAAATGGATATTTACCTTTGCATGTACATATTTGATCTTGAAATTCCTTTTCTTTGCGCTTTTTCGAAAGTGGACCCATGCCCTGTTAGAAAATAATACGAATGGGGTAAATTTAAAATTCATTATAATATATAAAACTATTGTGAAATTGAAACTTACGTTTCCAATATATTCTTAAAACTTTCTCGCACATCATCATGGAGAGAGCATATCCAATAAAGTGCTTTCTCCCTAGGGCAAAAAACCCCTAACATCCAATGATCCCTGATAAAAGGAAATTTAACGTTAGTGGTTTTTTATGTTAAAAGATAATTAACTCTTTGAGAGGGATGTGTTTCATACCTCTCACAAAAAGGCATCATCCAACACTGTGTGATTACATTCTTTTCAAATCTATCAGCAATATAAATCATTCTTTGTTCCTCATCCAATGCACATGCTTCAGGGGAAATCAATTGTGGGTCCATGAATCCATATACATCTTTCAGCTCATTCCTCTCACAAATTTTATATAGATACCTAATACAAAGCAGACATAAGTATACATTTTTAATAAATATAATGCAAGGAAAAGGTGTTAAGACTTACATGATAAAAATTTGCACCACGTTGATGCCCAACTTATCTCCAGTGACAAACTCCATGATATCAGTTTTCATAATCCCCACACTTAGTTCACGTCCACAGACATGAGCTTCCATTGTAAAGTCATAATGATCTGCCAACAAATTTGAATATCTTGACAATTTGTCAAGACTGCTAGTATCTGCATCTGATGTCATAGCTATCTATCTTTGTTGTTGTCTATACAGTATTTCTTTACCTTTGAAGTATTCCTGTAAAAATAAATTGAAAAATATATTAGTTTTCAAATGATAAAACATTAATAAAAATATAAAATAAAAGATATAACATCCATACCTCTATGGTAATGAGTTGAAGAAGTCTGGATGGCCAAAGTAAAAAATGGCCGATACTATGTCCAAGTGTCGTCACCTCATCTGTAGGTAATGGTATCCGAGCTGATCTATCTATAATATCCTGTACAGTGACCCTCTGATTCTCTACCTCTAACTATTGATGATGAACTGTATCTCCTATACAATATACCATCCCATATGCAACTATATAATGTTGAGGATCATCAACATAAAACTCACAATAAGTAGGTAGCTGCGGCGGAGGAGGAGGATCAAAAATGGGGTCCGCAGGCTGAGGTGGGGGAGTGGGAGCTACTGGGAGAGGTGGAGTGGGAGCTGCACCCTGAAATTGTCTTTGCAAGTCTGCAAACATAAACTGCACCGATGCTCTAATCTTGTCCTCCATTGTCGCATTAATATTATGGACTTCAGCCTCCAAGGATTCTATTTTTTTTATAAACTCCCTCAACGTTAGAAGTTGAGGAACGTGGCAACACTTTTCTTACCGATACACCTGCCGGATATCCTCTTACACGGCCAGGATGTTCGGGCTTTCCCAATGCCACAGATAAAATATCTTCCCTCCCAGATGGTGTAAATGTCCCCTGTGAACTCTGCTCCTCAAGAGAGTCCTGTAATAATTAATTGAAAATTTCTATAATGATTGGAAATATATGACGAAAATAGTAAACTTAAATAAATAAAATAGATATCTTACAATCCTCTCAACTAAGAGTCTCGATTCTTCCGAAAGATATTGTCCTTTTTTTCCCTTCCGAGCTCTTTTCCATTTCTCATGTCTAGATGGAGGGGATGGAGGGGCCACCTCTCCAGAGCTTGAAGACTCAGCTCTTAGTTGTTGAAATTTTTCTGCCATCATTTGTTCTTCCAATAATGCATACCCTCCCCGAGATAAACTATGAGGGTATACATTTTTAGATTGGATCTCTTGATGAGCTTTCCTTGTTTGCTGTAAATTAAGAATAAGTAATCATTAACAAAATAATAATAAGATCATTTATATAAGAAAGCTTATAAATTTTTACATTTCCCTTACCAAAAATGATTCTTTTCTTCTACTTTCAAAAAATTGTCTCCATGTGTCTTCATCTATAAAAGGATATATACGACATGGATTCTCACGACTCCTATGACCATAAATGAAATCAGATGAGAGGGTTGATTTGAAATCCCTCCATCTCCTAGCAGCCAACGATAAGCATTTCTTCCTGACTCCTCCAGTGTCAGGAATATCAAATGTCATCTGATAAAAAAGAGGTTAAAAATATTATATATACTAGAAACATTTAAAGAAAAGTCAAACAACAGCAAAAGATCTTACCAAAATGGTCTCCCACAGGTGAGAAATTATCGCCTTATCCACACTTCTCCAATCATCATAGAGAATGCTTACTTTGCTCTTAGCCTGAGTTGCTAAAAAACCCTTAAAATCTTTAGCATTTGGACCTCTAGGAAGATCATCATCATCAAACTCCACGACTATCCTCTCCTCCTTCGTACGGGAAAGTGATAATTTTGGTAAACGTGTGCACCCACGCTTACCAACCTTTGAACTCTTTTTCGTAATAGGAGCATGTGAATGTTCCTCCCCAGATGTATGACCAATATGCTCATCTCTAGAATCATGTGGCTCATCAACTGATTGATCTGTCATTTTCCTTCAAATCAAAAAAACAAACATTAGTTCACAAATATACAAATTCAAATATTGTAATACTACTTAATCATAAAATAGAAAAGTGTACTAAATTACATAATAGTAAACATTGGTAATATGGTAAGCATGTTAAACAATGATAAACATGGTAAACACAGTCTGTTGTACCCCTCTCTCTTGGATTTTAATGATCACAATCACTCTTATTATGTTCTAACTTGTTTTCAAGTGTTTTTGTTGATAGGCAAAAGGTTGACAAGGAGTTGGCCCAAGAAAGCTGAAAAGTGGACTCACTGAGTCCACCGGTCAGCCGGTGTGAGCTCACCGGCCAGCCAGAGGACCCAGGCAGTAGACTTGCCTACTGCCTGGTGTCACCGGCCGGCCGCTGGCTCACCACCGGCCGGCCGGTGGACCAAAAAGAGAGCCTTCCTCTCTGTCTGGACCACCGGCCGGCCGCTGGATCACCACCGGCCGGCCGGTGGACCAGACAAAGAGCCTTCCTCTCTGTCTGGACCACCGGCCGGCCGCTGGCTCATCACCGGCCGGCCGGTGGACCAGACATAGCTTTGCTGTCTGGACCACCGGCCAACCGGTGATCCACCACCGGCCCGCCGGTGCGCCCAGGACTTCTCCTCTTTACGGTTTTTATTGTTTTATCATTTTGGTTTGATACATGTTTTAATAAGTAAAAAATTTACAATATCTAACATTATATGAAAAACTAAATGTAGACAAGAAATAAACATGTGTTACCTGTAATTTTAGGAATGTACAGTTGGATTGTTTTCCCAAATTCCTTCATCGTGATCGTTCCTTATGGAACAAACCATGTCTTCAACATACTCGTCATTATGTTCTGTTAATCTTTCCATGGAAGTAGGGATCTCACATAAATCAGCATCTTCATAAAATTCATACTCACCAACATATTTTTTTCCCTTGTAAAACAACAGCCCACTGCATATCTGATTGATCTACTACATAGAAAATTTGTTTGGCATGTGTTGCCATTATAAAAGAATCAGCTGTGTATTCCAATCTATTCAGATTAACAAGTGTCATTCCAAATTCATCATGTCTGACACTGTTGTTACCGATAAACCATTTACAGTTAAAAACAGGAACTTTAATTTTAAAGTAATCAGCCTCCCATTTGTCTTCAATCACTCCATAATATGCACTTGATGCCGAAATTGGGTTTCTGTCCTTAGCACTCGAAAAATGCATTGCTTCTGCAAACACCAATACACCACTATTCTGAACTGCACTTCTGTTGTCCTGAGCTTTCGTATGAAATGTATAGCCATTAATGTCATAAGCGGACCATGTTATCACATTTAAAGATGGACCACCCACTATCCATTTTAATGTCTCTGATACATCTGATCTACCAAGCAAGGTCTTTTTAAACCATGGCAAAAAAGTTTTGTTGTGCTCATTCAAAATCCACATTTCTTTCTTCTTTGGATGACATTGTTTCAACTCATTAATATGCAATGTGATATACGGTTGAACATCAGCTATGTTATTCAAGATGTATGATTCTAACTTCTTCATCTGTTCAGCTGACAGTGATTTGACTTTCAAGCCACAAATCCCCTTTCCCTAATTATTAACCCGTTCATGGCGAGATGGAGGCAAACCTATGTGTTGCGCCGTAGCCAAGTAGCTCGTACAAAACTCTGCTACCTCCTCAGAAATATACTTTTCAATAATGGAGGCTTCAGGTCGATATGGATTTTTAACATATCCCTTTAATATTTTCATATACCTTTCAAAAGGATACATCCAACGAAGATATACAGGTCCACAAAGCTTTATTTCTCGAACCAGATGAATCATTAAATGCACCATCATATCAAAAAAAGTTGGAGGAAAATACATTTCCAAATGACAAAGTATAAAAATTGCATCCTTTTCCAAAATGTTCAAAGCATTCACATCAATCACCTTGTTACAAATTGAATTGAAAAAATAACACAACCTCATTATAGTCTTTCTGACACGGATGGGAAATATTCCACGCAGTGCAACTGGTATAATTTGTTGCATCATGACGTGACAATCATGTGATTTCATACCTATCAACTTCAAGTCTTTCAATGAGACAAAATTTTTTACATTTGAAGAATAACCTTGAGGCACTTTTATATCATGAAGACACTGACAGAAGCTACTTTTCTCCCTCTTCGATAATGTATGACAAGCCGGGGGAAGAAATGTTCGTCTTCCTTTAGGAGTGGGAGCTAACTCCAAACGTATTCCCATTGATAGTAGGTCTAACCTTGCATTCAACCCATCTTTTGTCTTTCCTTTAATATCTAGCAATGTTCCGATCAAAGAATCACAGATATTCTTCTCCACGTGCATGACATCAATATTATGTTTGACTTCATGATACCTCCAATATGGTAGCTCAAAAAATATTGACATTTTCTTCCAAATATGTCTATCATTACCAGATTTCTGTGTCTTTCCCAATGTCACATCAAGGTTTTTCACCCTCTCAAAATACAAATCTAGGGATAAAGGTTTTGGAGCAGTATCAAATTCTTGTGAGCCATTGAATGCCTTTTTTAGTCTTCTATAAGGGTGATCCATAGGCAAAAACTTTTGATGACCCATGTACACTGTTTTCCTCCCATGATGAAATTGACAATATGACGTCTGTTGTTCGCAAATTGGACATGCTTTATGCCCTTTAACACTGTATCCAGACAAATTTCCATATGCTGGGAAGTCATTTATAGTGAATAGAAGCACTGCATGCAGTTGAAAATATTCCATTTTATAAGAATCATACACCCTAATACCATCAGCCCATAACAGTTTCAAATCATCAATCAGCTGGATGACGTATTTTTCCATCACATACCCGCTCATCAGCATGCCATCTTAACCTTTTTGCATCATGTGAATTAGCAAATAAACGTCTGAAACGAGGAATTATAGAAAGATACCAAAATACCTTTGAAGGGAGCTTTGTAATCTCTACATCAGCTTGTGATTTTTCTTTCACCTTATACCGTGATGTCCCACATTTAGGACACTCTTTTAGAAATTCATATTCCTTCCTATATATAATGCAGTCATTCGGACAGGCATGTATTTTCCTGTATCCCAATCCCATCGGGCATAATATTTTTTTGGCCTTATAATGTGAATCTGGAAGATCGTTATCTTTTGGAAGAATGTCTTTCATCAATTGTAGCAGCTCTGTAAAACTTCTGTCACTCCATCCATATTTCGCCTTCAGGTTAATCAATCTTAACACCGCCGACAAAACCGTAAAATCTGTACAACCAGGATATAATGGTTTTTCGGCATCACCATATAGACGTGCAACTGTCAGTTCTATATCAATTTGTTCTACTACAATATCGCGAATCATTTCTTCAATTCCATCGGAGTTACCATCTTGCGATTCATTATCATCAGTGACATTCTGTCCAGTTTCACCATGCCAAATCCAAGGGTTGTAACTCGGATTGAAACCATGACAAATCAGATGATCTTTTATCTCTCTACTTTTCAACTTCTTCATATTCATTAATTTCAGGCATGGACAGAAAAAAATGTCACTACTTGGAACATTTCGTTTAGCAAATTCCAAAAAGGCATCAACACCTTCCTCACATTCATTGCTCATTAGATGTGCCGTAATCCAACTTCGACTCATTATTACCTATAACAAATAGCAAAAATATATATATTTTTTAGATAAGACAAATATATGTTTATATGAAAAAAATCATAATTTGAATGTAAACAATTTTGAAATATAAAACAAATCGATGTGTATTTAAAAAAATATGCTTGAATATTATTTTTTTAAAAAAATATAGTAAGATATAACACCCCCCCTGGACACCCCCCGACCCCTCTGGATAGCCCCCCGCCCCTCCTGGACACCACCCCCCACCCCTACCCCCTTGGACACCCCCCTGGACATCCCCCAACCCTCTGGACAGCCCCCCCACCCACCCGGACAACCCCAAATACCCTCTGGAGAGGCCGCCACCCACTTGGACAGCCCCCCACACCCATCCACCCCCTTGGACACCCCCCTAGACACCCCACCGACCCCTTTGGACAGGCCGCCACCCCCTTGGACAGCCCCCCACACCCACCCATCCCCTTGGACACCACCCTGGACACCCCTCGACCCCTCTGGACAGCCCCCGACCCCTCTAGAAAGCACCCCCACCCATCCTGGACACAACCCCCACCCCCGACCTGCTTGGACACCCCCCTGGACACCCCCCAACACCCACCCACACCCTTGGACAGCCCCCCACACCCACCCACCCCCTTGTAAACCCCCCCTGGACACCCCCCGACCCCTCTGGACAGCCCCCACCCCTCCTGGACACCACCCCCACCCCCTACCCCCTTGGACACCCCCTGGACATCCCCCAACCCTCTGGGCAGCCCCCCACCCACCCGGACAACCCCAAATACCCTCTGGAGAGGCCGCCACCCACTTGGACAGCCCCCCACACCCATCCACCCCCTTGGACACCCCCCTGGACACCCCACCGACCCCTCTGGACAGGCCGCCACCCCCTTGGACAGCCCCCCACACCCACCCATCCCCTTGGACACCACCCTGGACACCCCCCGACCCCTCTAGACAGCCCCCGACCCCTCTAGAAAGCACCCCCACCCCTCCTGGACACAACCCCCCACCCCCGACCTGCTTGGACACCCCCCTGGACACCCCCCAACCCTCTGGATAGCCCCCCACCCCTCCTAAACACCACCCCCACCCCCTACCCCATTGGACACCCCCCAACACCCACCCACACCCTTGGACAGCCCCCCACACCCACCCACCCCCTTGTAAACCCCCCTGGACACCCCCCGACCCCTCTGGACAGCCCCAACCCCTCCTGGACACCACCCCCACCCCCTACCCCCTTGGACACCCCCTGGACATCCCCCAAACCTCTGGGCAGCCCCCCACCCACTCGGACAACCCCAAATACCCTCTAGAGAGGCCGCCACCCACTTGGACATCACCCCACACCCATCCACCCCCTTGGACACCCCACCGACCCCTCTGGATAGGCCTCCACCCCCTTGGACAACCCCCCACACCCACCCATCCCCTTGGACACCACCCTAGACACCCCCCGACCCCTCTAGACAGCCCCCGACCCCTCTAGAAAGCACCCCCACCCCTCTTGGACACAACCCCCCACCCCCGACCTGCTTGGACACCCCCTGGACACCCCCCAACCCTCTGGACAGCCCCCCCACCCCTCTTAAACACCACCCCCACCCCCTACCCCCTTAGACACCCCCTGGACACCCCCAACACCCACCCACACCCTTGGACAGCCCCCCACACCCACCCACCCCCTTGTAAACCCCCCTGGACACCCCCCGACCCCTCTAGACAGCCCCCCGCCCCTCCTGGACACCACCCCCACCCCCTACCCCCTTGGACACCCCCTGGACATCCCCCAACCCTCTGGACAGCCCCCCCACCCACCCGGACAACCCCAAATACCCTTTGGAGAGGCCGCCACCCACTTGGACAGCCCCCCACACCCATCCAACCCCTTGGACACCCCCTGGACACCCCACCGACCCCTCTGGACAGGCCGCCACCCCCTTGGACAGCCCCCCACACCCACCCATCCCCTTGGACACCACCCTGGACACCCCCCGACCCCTCTGGACAGCCCCCGACCCCTCTAGAAAGCACCCCCACCCCTCCTGGACACAACCCCCCACCCCCGACCTGCTTGGACACCCCCCTGGACACCCCCCAACACCCACCCACACCCTTGGACAGCCCCCCACACCCACCCACCCCCTTGTAAACCCCCCTGGACACCCCCCGACCCCTCTGGACAGCCCCCCACCCCTCCTGGACACCACCCCCCACACCCTACCCCCTTGGACACCCCCCTGGACACCCCCAACCCTCTTGATAGCCCTCCCACCCCCCTGGAATCACTGAAAATTTACCATAACAAGAAGTTGGGCCATTCAAAGAATGTTTTTAGGTGTGGAGGAAGAACTGAGTTTCAATAGATAGAGAAGGAACTCGACATTAGGTTGTCTATTCCAGGTGTGGATTTGAAGGAGTTAATGTTTGTTCAGTGACCCAAAAGATTGAATCAGAAATTCAGATGTTGTGCGATTTTCTCATGTTGAGGATGAATAATTGGTGGGGTTTGACTTTTAAATGGAGAGCTTAGCAGACCATCATATTTTCTATAGATCAGTAAAGGATGTTAGCATCGAACATAAGGCTTAAGGGATGCTTTCAGATCCAAATATGTATGTTGATGGATGCAATGGATCTAGTAGAGGTTCTAGAAAGAATGGTGGTTTTATTTGTTTAGGATAAGTAGTGAAGAAAAAACTAGTTAATTTTTTACTTGCTGAAAAGAGGGTATCTAAAATTTTTAACATGCCGAGGGGAAATCTGGCGAGTCCTCCTCGTGAAACTTTTTTTGCAGGGGGTGAAAATGGTGATGTGATCCAAAATCCATGCACCTATGCCATGATTGTGTGTGAATAAAGTAGTAACAACTGTAAAAGGGCAACCCATCCAAATGGACACGCCCCAACCCTCTCGGGGATTTATAGAAAACGATGAAAAATTAGTGAAATCATAAAATTAGTCAATATTGCAAGTCGAACTAATAGATCTAGGGATGATAAATAAGATTATGGTGCCAAAACGAGTTAAAAGGGTTCGCAATCGAAGAATCTTAGCTAGTTTCAACAAAAAAATCACAACACATATATATATACTATCCGCGAAAAAAAAACGAACGAGTGGGAGGATTACCTGAGTGCTGCGAGTTTAGATGATTGATCCGAGGAGATTAAATATGAGAAACGATGATCGCAAAACGAATCTAAACCAATGAAATGGACGAGCCGATTCGGGTTTACGCGCGAGAGAGACGAGTCGCGACTGTCGAAGGTAAACTCGCGAATGACAATCCACGGGTCTGGGTAAATTTTTAAATGAGTTATCACGTCGGTTATTCAATAACTGACATTATAATTTTTTTAAAAACATTTATAACGTCGGTTATTGAATAACCGGCGTAAAAACCTTCCTCCGATTATTTTTTTACGTCGGTTATTTTATAACCGACATTATAAAGGGCTCAAAATCCGCGTTTTTTTACGTCGGTTATTCCATAACTGACGTCAAAAACATTTGCGGATTCTTTTTTTACGTCGGTTATTTTATAACTGACGTAAAAAGGCCTTCAAAAACCGCGTTTTTTACGTTGGTTATTGAATAACCGACGTAATAACTCGTACATATGTCGATTTGTTACGTCGGTTATTGAATAACCGACGTAACAAACACCCCCCGCTTCTGTTTTTTACGGCGGTTAATGTATAACCGACATAAAAAACGAAGTCGTGCGATTAATAACGCCAGTTATAAAAATAACCGACGTTAAAGGTGTACTAAACACAGGTTTTTACGTCGGTTGTTAAATAACCGACGTAAAAAACCTCGTTTTACATATTATGACGTCGGTTTTATATAACCGACGTAAAAAATGGTGACGTAAAAAACGTTTTCTACACTAGTGTCATGTTGTGAATTTTAGGGGAAAATTAAAAATTTTCCCAAATTTTTCACATAATGAAATATCATTTAATTATATTAATTGATATTTTTAAAGTGTGTTCCTCTATTTGGGTGGTAGAAGCACTAGGGTTACTAAAAAGGATATGTAAATCAATTGAACCCCTAATAAATCCTAAGGCAATGGAAAAAATTATTAATTAAACCAGGGTTTCCTCCCAGTTAGGACTTTATTTAAAGTCTAGAATTAGATGTACCTTTTAGAGATTAATTAAACTTTAATGAAAGGATATACCCCTCTTGTAAAGGTTCTATGTAGTTATTGAGCCTTTTTTCCATTTAATTTGAAGGCGGTTTCATCGCCTCTTTTAATTTTTAAGGCCCTATATGGGAAATATTTTATAACTATAAAGGGTCATGGACAAGGTGACTATAATTTTTTTTGAAACTTTTCAAAAATGGGAGTTAAAAATAATTACTTTATCCCTTGATGAAAACATTCTATGAGTAATTAAATGGTCATGTCAATGTTTAGTCTTATCTTTGTAAATATTAGCATTTTCATATGCATCCCTTCATAGATCTTTTCATCCATCAAGTTTCATTAAGCATTTCTATCCCGTATGATAAGAATCCATATTAACTTTCCTAGAAACCCAAAATGAAACATTCTCATGCTTTTCCATAAATGAAAAATATTTACATAAAGGAGCTTTAAAAGTGTCATACTAATAGGTGTTTTAAAGGATGTGTGATATTCTAAAAGAGCATAATCCAACTTGTGGCTCCAATATTTTCATCTTGAATTAACTATTTTTTCTAAAATTTATTTACATTTTTGGTTGGAAAATAACACTTGAACACTAGTTTATGGGTGAAAAAATTGATAGTATTATGTCTAACTCCATTATTTTAAAAAATATTCCCCAATAAATGGTTATTTAAGTGAGTTTCCCAATCACTTATGAGTAATTAGGGGATTATATATTTGGTAAAGATATTCTTTTTTAAAAATAATATTGAAACCTTGGTAGTGTTAAAGTGGTATCCTCTACATTGATCCATTTTTATACATATTCCACACATATCAAAATGTATATATGGATGAAGTAATTTATAAATGGGCCTATAAGTTAAATACCCCACACATCAAGCACTAATATTTCCAAAATCAGGATTTGTGCCATCTCATTCAGTTTACTGATATTCCCTATTCTCTGGCACTGATCACAATGCTTCATAAATTCTTAGTCATATCAATGGAGAGTGGTCCAAAATAATAAGATTTATATCATAATAGCCACTATCTAATAATTTCTATGATGTCACCCTATAAGTGAAGAATAACCTAATTCTAAGGAACTTTAAATCTCATATTTAGGAACACACCAATGAATCAAGGAGTCACCACATTATTTAAAAATAATGGGATCATCCCAAAAGCACTATATTTCATCATCCATGAACTTATTATTCTACTAGTAGAATAAAAGGGGACACCACATCCCAATGGAAAAGTAATTTTCTATGTCTAAAAACCACGACCTTGCTTATAAGTACACATAAAACAAGTTCTCATCTGAGAATTCATCATAAATGTCTAGTTCATCTTCCTCCTCAACATTAATTATTTTTAGTCATGATAAATGATCAAAAACAAAATTTCATAATCCTTTATTATCCTTGATCAAGATATTAAATTCATGAAACAATAGGATCCCCGAATAAGTCATGGATTAGAATCATTTAAAAAAAATATTAAAGTGTTACATGATTGGAGTACACAATGACTTAATAGAGAAACACATATGATCATAACTTGTCATATGAATTTTTTTTATGAGAAATACTTTTTACATGGTTGTATAATTTATTTGGGATTTATTGAGTGTATGAATTTCATAATATATGGGTCATAAGATATGATCGATCCACTACCCAAAAAAATCAACTACAAAATCATTGGAATCACACATCATCTCAAATAATTTATCCCAATATGGGGCTACAATAATTGGGGTTTTGACCAATTTCTCTTTTAGTGCATAAAAGGATTCCCATCAAGTCTCATCAAAATTAAATGGTATGTCTTTTTACAAGAGATGTGTGAGTGGTTGTGAAATTTTGAAGAAATACTTGAAAAATCAGTGGTTTAACCCCATATACCCAAGGATGATTTTTATCCCCTTGATAGTAGTTTTTTTAGGTAGATCCTTGACAACATTGATTTTTTCAAGATCTAATTTGACATTTATTTGAAATTTGGTTCCGAAGAATTATTTTTACTTGTACCATAGAGTTGAAAATTTTCCAATTAAGGATAAGTCACTTCTCATCACACCACTTAAATACTAAGTTCATGTTTCTTAAACACACCTCAAAACACCCCCCCTATATATAAATAAATTTTTTATGAACACCTCTAAAAATTTGTCTTCTATATAATGTAAGATAGGTGTTTTACACCATTGAAATATTTTCAGTGCACTGTACATCCCAAATGACATGCATCGATAATCTAAGGTTACACAAGGATATGTGAAGGTTTTTTTGGATTGGTTAGATGATTCCACTGGTATTTGATTGTACCCATAATAACCTTACAGAAATTAGTAGAATTTTTAGTTGGGCAACCTCTCTAACATTTTATCCATGAATGGTAATGGAAAACAATATTTCTAGGTGGATACATTCAATTTACTGCAATACAAACATTCTTTCCAACACATTACTATTATTGTGGGTATAAACTCATTATATTCATTTGGTAAGACTATCACCCACTTTTCTTGTGTATCAACTACAATGGAATTGCCCATTCACTATCTAAAATTGAAAAGATAATTCCTACATCAAGTAGTTTCAACCCTTCTTTCTCGATGACATACTTAATATGCGGGTTAAGTATTAATTGATGTTGATGACTAGGTTTTATGACTTATTCAAGGAAAACCTTATGATTATATAGAATATGAATGATTCTTTTGACATCTACTATTCTATACATGATGGTATAATTACTCCACTTCAAAACATTTAAAATGTGTTTCTTTTTCTCTAATGTCTGGTCAAAATTAATAATTTTTCACATCCATGACTTATTTTAATGGTATTTTTCATTTAATTTCCATTCTTACTTTGTTTTTGGGGTTTCCCATTCATTTTGGTGGAAATGCTGGGTTTTCAAAATTTGGGCCAAACCATGAGCCCATTTCCAGATTTAAAAATAAATTTTGTTTCTTTTATGACTCCTTAATTTTTCAAAAATTTACACACATTACACTTCCCAATTGGAATCACCTGAAATATTAAAACCACTATACTAATTTTGACCCAATAGTAATCCATAATAATGATGGATTTGGGTTTTTTATTAAGGTATTGGGCCAGCTGATAAGCCCATTTCCTACTTTTTTTTTAATTTTTCAATATCTCATTCATTGTTTTTGGTGATTCCACATACCAATTGAAGAAAAAAATCTATGGCTTACCCCCATTACCTATTTTTACTCTTTTGAGCTCATCTCCCCCACGATTTAGGGTGATCTTTCTTAGTCTTTCTCAAATCTCCCAGATTTGAAGGGTAAAATTTTTCTTTCATAACTCCTTCAATTTTCACTTGTTTCCCCCCATTTTAGTCCCCACTTGACCTAATAAGACTTATTAGAGCCTACCTACCAGTTTTGTCTTCTTCAAGATTCCAATATTGGTGTATTTGGGCTGATTTCATCAAGATCTCTCAAGTAAGTGGGTTTCCTTCCTTTCTCATCCTATTTTCTTAGGGGTTCTTACTTTTTATTTGGATTTTATCCATTTTTTCTTGAAGTTCATAATTTCAAGAATATAGGGTTCATAACTAGTGTTTAACCTTGTGTATTTTTGGAAAAATCTTGTGGATTAGGGCTCGATTTCACTCCCTTGTGGTGCGGCGGTGGTGCGGTTGAAGTTTCACACAACGGTTTGGGGTTTTTGGCACAAATATAGGTGATTACATGTGTAAGAATTATTATATGAGTTAGTTTTTCTTGATTTATATTTTTATAATGATTCTATTCCATTATGTTTAGTTCAAAAATAATATTTGGTTTCATTTGTTATGTGGTTGGTTTTTATGTGGAATTTTTGTGCAAAAATGAATATTTTTGGTGTTTATTCCATGTTGTGTTCACTGGGAATGTTTTCTGATTCATGGAATAGTTTTATTAATTATTGTTATGGTAGAAAATTTTGGTTTGATGTGATATTGGTATGATTTTGTTCTTCAAGTAAGTATTTTATAAGGATTTTATTTTCAAAACATGGTTATACTCTTTGGAATTGTTTTGTGATGGTTTTAAATGGTTTCTTGATCTATGTAAGAGGTGAAACTATGTTGCCAAACTATATTGGTAGGAGTGTACTTTTGAAATGGTCTATTTTAATGTGAAAGGGTTGTTATGTGATGTGTACTATCTTGGAAATTTTTTATAAAATTGTTTAAAGGATTTGTTGAAGTGTGAAAGAGAGGTGAAACATGTTGTGGGCTGTTTTGGTGTTAGTATGTTTTCAAAAATTAATTTGAATGAAAAAGGGGATCATGTAACATGTGTGTGGGATGTTTGGTGTGTGTGACTTGGAAGTTTTATTTGTATGTGAGAATTTTATTTCATGGCTTGTGTAACTTGTTTGAGCACAAAAGGGAACACTCGAATATCTAGGTGGGTGGATGTGTACTAGTAGGCTAGTGATCCCATGGGGTTTTACCCCTATTTCATGTAGCAAGTTTGATGATGAAAACACTAAATAAACTATGCTTATTATGGTGATGATTTTGGGGAACCACTAGGTTATGGGTATGATCCCTACTAGTGGCTTGTGTGCATGAGAATGGATATTTGTATGGTTACTTTCACTACGTATGAGGTACCTAGGACCCATAGCGAGCTAGTTCCTATGGTTGTTTCCCATTGATAGTGATCATTAGATATTTTATGCTTACCATCGGCATACGATATGTTTTTCTAGAGAAATTAAATAGCATTATCATTCTATTTAAAAGTGTTTGTTTCTTTTAAATTATCCCACTTGAAATCTACTTTTGTTTAAAGTTGCATCTTTTAGAAATTGTTACTAGAATTTCTTATTTACAAAACATGAAATTTTTTGTCTTATAATGATTATCACGTGGAATTTTTTTTGGTGGAATCATATAGGGATTTGGATTACACCCTACTTACACCTTGGGTGTAAGTAGACTTGGTTATTTTTTCGCAGGTTTGGGTAAAGATTTTAGTGCCAATGATATGGGTTTCTTGCGGTCCTTCTTGGTGTGGTGTCATAAAGATAGCTTGAGGGAGGTGCCTCTTAGTATGAGGAGGTTATTGGGCTATCCTTTTTGTTTTTGTTCATTTGTAATAGTATTTAAACATTGTCTTAAATTTTTTAATTCAATTTTGAAATTTAGTAAAAGATATTTTGGTTTGAAAAATCTAGATTTGTTTTATGGGATTCACTTGTTGTTTTATGTTTATAAAAATGGGTAAATCATTCCCAAATTTTCATTTTATGATACCCGAGCACTTTTTACAGCCTATGGGGATTGGGAGTACCCTTCGAGCCTTGCCACAAGATGGGTTAGGTGCCGTTTTGATGGTGACCAGGTTCAGTTTGTGACAAAATGGTATCAGAGGGTTCAGGTTCACTCTTTGGGTCATGTTATTTGAGGAAGAGTTAGGATAGTCCAGAGTTAGGATTTTCAGGGCTTGATATCCTGATTATGAGTAGGGTTCCTAGACATAAAACCTCATGACATGATTCAAGTTTCCATGGAAAGTTGGGTTTTATCTGAGTCCTTTGGTTTTCTTGGTTTAATGATGATTATGGGAAATTAAAAGAAAGATTGGTTAATGGTCTCATTAGGCTCACAGGGCCTGGAAAGCCATGTGGAGTTGGGGATATTTCCCTATAACACTCTCTGTGATGGTGAAGTGATTGGAATATGGCCACTAACCATATGTCCAATTCACCCACCGGAACTTGTTTCTTGTCGCATTGTCTTGTTTCCTTTAGTTTTGGAATCTTGAAAGTTTAATTTTAAAGAAAAAATGGCTAGGTTTTAAGAAGTGTTAAGTTTTTGTGAAATGATTTTCTAATAAATAGGGAATGGTTTTATTTGTGAAATGGTGGAACTAAATTTTCAAAATTGTTTTGAAATGGTAAATGGTGAATTTAAACTCATTTTAAAGTAGAAATTACGTCAAAGTGGAGTTTGAAAACCTGTTTCAAATAGAACATTCTGAATTATTGAAAAAGTGTTTTGAATGGTATAAAGTGTTTCTAAATTTTTCTGTGGAGTTTAAAAATATATTCTTGATTTGGTAACTAGTGATAATTTTAAAAGTTTTACGAATCACTGGAACCTTGTTTTAAATAAAAAAAATGAGTTTTTCAATGAATGGGTGTTGATCAAATGATGTTTGTCATAAAACTGGAAGTGTTTTTAAAGGGTTTGAGATGTTTTGAAATTGATGTGAATATCATGGAAGTGAGTTTTAATTTGAATGATTTTTCCTTTATAAAAAGTTTTATAAGCTGTAAATTTGGTTTGATTTTTTGGTTAGTTGGTTTGGGAAAAAGGAAGTGTCGGTTGAATGTTTTGGTTCTAAAAAGTGGAAAGAATTTTTGTTTTAACCTTTGGTATTTCCATGAGAAACCACATTCATGGGGTTATATGGGATGATGGATGTTTAATAGAATAGCTGGATGATTTCCGGGATGGATATGAGGAGGGTACCTGGTGTGGCACGAAAACATGCATGTGTGGGGCCCATTGGGTACCAGTGGTGGATATGCTAACCGCCAAATAGTTTATTTTAAAAGATATGATTTTAAAGGAAAACTTGATGTATTGATAACTGGTTTGGGGTGGTGTGTATTTTGTGTTTTTGTAAATGTTGTTTTTGTTGGATGTTTTGAGTCTAAGAACCCCACTTGTTTGAATGATGTTTTGGGTTTGTGTTTCTATGGTAAGTTGGTTTGAAGGGATGGTTAGTGGTCTCTTCTAATAAAAGTTTAGGAAGTCTTTATAGTGGTTCCCCTCATGTGTTCAGTTCTGGTTTGTCGCATGTTTTGACTAATGGACTAGCTTGGTCAGGACCTTGGGTTCTCTCATTGGATAAGTTATGCCCCCATTAAGAGTTAATGCACGACTAAAGTGCAGCCCAGAGTGTTTCTCCATTGGAATATCCTCCAGCTGATCAATATAAGGAATCTTTTTCTCAAGCATTAGAGATTGAGTCTACACTATTTACTTTCTTGGTTTTGCGGATCCTATTGTAGCAGGAAAGTGCTCATGGAAGGTTCAAAGAGGCCTTAGTTTCTTAAGTTACCTTATTCATCGAAGGTGAAAGTAGTATGGGGTTGTTAGTGTGGATGGTGTCTAAGAGGGCCTATGGGTCCTTCGTAGTCTCTTCAAAGCAGGGGTTCATGTTAAACAACCAGCGTAGGAAAGCTGGTCATAAGAGACTTTTACAAACACTTTATAGAATCGTGTGTTGTTTGGGGACTTGGTATAAGATCCCTTTCCATGTATTATTTCTATTAGTCTCAATGTAAATGTTCGGTAACATCTTGTGATGTCATGTGGTCGTTTGACTATAAAGGTAAAGTTGTACAATCTTATGTGAGTCTTTGTTTTGTTAGAAGTGTGTCTCCTTTCAAGAAATCTCGAAATCCTTTATTTAGAGAAAGGTGTTTCCATATATCCTTTCCTATTTCCATTTCTCATCTGAAGAAACAAGGGGTGATGTGTGTGCTTCTTCTACACACTTGTTTTAGTGAAATGTTGGGTTAGGGTAAGTGAGTTTGGAATGTGTTATGTCTTGGTGAACCCATCTGGGATCAGGGTATAGTTTTCATGGCATAGAAAGGAAAAGTTCCATTTAGGGGGTTTCCAAAGCCTAACCTCAAGGGCAGAGATGCTTCAATCATTTAAGCTCCAACCATAGGCCCCAGAGTGAAGCTGACACATTGTTAGGGGAAATCTCAAGGTCGTTCAAACCCTTGTACAAAGTCTTGTTCTCAATATGAAATATGGGAATAGTTTAAACCTCTGGTGTCATCATCTTGCTTCTATTTTTCCCATTCGGTGGAAAGAGGTGGAAGGACCTTGTGTCCATGTTATCGCCCAATTTCATTCTTTTCCCCCCTTCAGTTTCTAATGAGTTTTTAGAGAAAAGTTTAAAATTTGGTTAGACACGTTGAGCACATGGTTTGCACATAGTTAATAGTAACTGTGCCACATAAAACCATACAGATAGAAGGATCCACATGGTTAGCGCACAATTTCCCAAACAGTACGGACTAACCATATGGCCATCCCAACTCTTTAAATTTTTGGTTCTTTTTGTGCTGGGATGTGTTGGTCGGTTAAGATGATTGGTTATTATGGTGGGGAGGCCCACTATGAGTCTCATGTAAGTTCTTTTGGAAAATTATAATGGAATTATACCCCTTGTATTAGGGAGTATATTCATGCCTCCCCCTGTTAGTGTCTTGATTCTATCTTTGTAAAATTTAAGTTGTCTCTTGTGGTGTGGAGCCCATTTGTGTCTCTTCGTACTAGTAACTAGAATTTTTATATGGTTTTTATTGGTGATAAGTAGACTCATTTGGAGATATCTAACTACCAAAATCTTCCTTGGGTAAACGTTGGGATTGGATAACACCTAAAAATTTAATTAAAGTAAGGTAGTGGTAACCCTGTTCGATGTTGTTGCTCGTTCGGGTAAGTTGCTTGAGTCTTGTTTTAATAGTGTTTGAGGTGTTCTATTTTGGGATGTAGTTTGAATATTCTTGATCTTTTTAGTAAGTTGTGTATGTTTTGTTTGGTGAGAGAATTACTTCATTGATTTATCGATTGGAGGTGTTTTGGGCCTCTTGGGGGTGGGAGAAACTTGGAAAAGGAGTCAATTTCGGCCTTTCGGTTGGGTTTGGTTTTTTGATTTTGGCCTTACTGTGGATTTATGAGGGTGGAAAGTTTTATAGTGGGGAGAATTTTCACATACATGAATTCTTTTAAATGTATTTTTCATTTAATGTCCATTCTTTCTTTGTTTTTTTGGTTTCCCATGCATTTTGGAGGAAATGGTGAGTTTTCAAAATTTGGGCCAACCCGTGACCCATTTCCAGATTTAAAAATAAATTTTGTTTCTTTTATGACTCTATTATTTTTAAACATTTTAGACACATTCCACTTCCCAATTTTCATCTCCTAAAATATTAAAACCACCATATCAATTTGGGCCCCATACGAATCCAAAATAATGATGGATTTGAGTTTTTTATTAAGGTATTGGTCCAGCCTGTAATCCCATTTCCTTCTTTAATTTTTATTTTTAATTTTTCAATATCTCATTCATTTTTTTCTTTTTTTGGTGATTCCACCTCCCAATTGAATCCAAAAACCTAAGGCTCACCCCCATTATATAGTTTTTTTCTTTAGAGCTCATCTATCCTATAGATTAGGGTAATAGTTATTTGTCTTTCTCAAATTGCCCATATTTGAAGAGGTAAAATGTTTCTTTAACAACTCCTTCAATTTTCACTCTTTTCCCCCCATTTTCGTCCCCACTTTACCTAATAATACATATTAGATCCTAACTACTAGTTTTAGCTGCTTCAAGATTCAACTATTTGTGGATTTGGGCCGATTTCATCAAGATCCCTCAAGTAAGTGGGTTTCCTTCCTTCCTACTCTCATTTTCTTAGGGTTTCTTCCTTTTGATTCGGGTTTTATCTATGTTTTCTTGAAGTTCTAAATTTATAGAAGCTAGGGTTCGTACCAAGGTTTTAACCTTGTGTGTTTTTGGAAAAAACTTGTGGATTAGGGCTTGATTTCACTCCCTTGTGGTGTGGCGATGGTGCACTTGAAGTTTCGCACAACGGTTTGGGGTTTTTGGCACAAATGTAGGTGATTCCATGTGTAAGCATTATTTTATGAGTTAGTTTTGTTTGATTTATATTTTTATAATGATTCTTTTCCATTATTTTTTGTGCGAAAATTATATTTGGTAGCATTTGTTAAGTGATTGGTTTTTATGGGGCATTTTTTTGCAAAAATGAATATTTTTTGTGTGTATTTCATGTTGTGTTCATTGGGGTTGTTTTATGATTCATGTAATAGTTTTATTAAATGGTGTTATGGATTCCAATTTTGGTTTTATGTGATATTAGTATGATTTTGGTCTTCAAAGAGGGATTTTAGAAGGATTTTATTTTCAAATCATGGTTACAATCCTTGGAATTGTTTTGTGAAGGTTTTAAATGGTTTCTTGATCTATGTAAAAGGTGAAACTATGTTTCCAAACTATTTTGGTAGAAGTTTAATTTTTAAATAGAATATTTTAATGTGAAATGTATGTTATGTGATGTGTAATTTCTTGGAAAAATTTTATAAAGTTTTTTAAAGGATTTTTTGAAGTTTGAAAGAGAGGTGAAATGTGTTGTGGTATGTTTTAGTGTGAGTATGTTTTCAAAAATGAATTTGAATGAAAAAGGGGATAAGGTGACTTGTGTGTGCTATTTAGTGTGTGTGACTTGGAAGTTTTATTTTCATGTGGAAATTTTATTTCATGGCTTGTGGAACTTGTTTGAGCATAAGAGGGAACACTCGGGTATCTAGGTGGGTGGACGTGTACTAGTTGGCTAGTGATCCCATGGGGTTTGGCCCTTGTTTCACGTTGCAAGTTTGATGATGACAATACTAACTAAACTATGATGATGATTATGATGATGTTGGGGAACCTCTAGGTTATGGGTATGATCCCTACTAGTGGCTCATGTGCACAAGAACAAATATTTGTATGGCTACTTTCACCAAGTACGAGGTACCTAGGACACACAATGAGCTAGTGCATATGGTTGTTTCCCATTTCTAGTGATCATTAAATTTTTTATGATTACCATAGGAATATGGTATGTTTGGATGGATAAATTAAGTAGCGTTTTCATTCTATTTAAAAGTGTTGATTTCTTTTAAAGTATCCCACTTGAAATATGTTTTTGTTTAAAGTTTCATCTTTTAGAAATTGTTACTAGAATTTATCGTTTACAAAACATGCAAGATTTTGGTGTTATAATGATTATCACATGTAATATTTTGTGGTGGCATCTTACTGGGATTTGGATCACACCATACTTACACCTTGGGTTTATGTAGACTTGGTTATTTTTTCATAGGTTTGAGTAAATATTTTAGTGCCACTGGTATAGGTTTCTAGCTGTCCTTCTTAGTGTGGTGTCATGGGGATGGCTTGAGGGCGGGGCCTCTTTATATGAGGAGGTCCTTGGTCTATTCTTTTTTTTGTTTTGTTCCTTTGTAATAGTCTTTAAACATTGTCTTAAATTGTGTAATTAAATTCTGAAATTTATTAAAAGATGTTTTGGTTTGAAAAATTCAGATTTGTTTTATGAGATTCACTTGTTGTTTTATGTTTATAAACTTGGGTAAATTGTTCAAAAATTTTCATTTTATGATACCCAGGAACTTGTGCCAGCCCGTGGGGATCAAGAATGCCCTTAGATCCGTGACACGGTCTGGGTCGGGTGCCGTTTTGATGGCAACCAGATTCGGTTCGTGACATAATTACTAGGAGTGTTTCTTTGTTCCCCAAAAATGAATAATAGAGGGTAATGGGTCAGGGATTAAGCTCTAAGTTGTATGTATTAATTAGAGAGTGTATAAAATTTGGGTAAGAGTCTCTCATTAGTGGTTATACCTAATTGACCTCTTTTAGGTTATTACTATTATCTTCTTCTTCTTGGGTTTTTTTCTTGGATAATCACCATCACATCAATAAGAGATATCATTATTTCTTATTAGTCTTCTTATAACTACTGGAAAGTGATTTAATCTATATCATATTATTCAATAGTAATTTTTTTTGGAAATGTACTGACTCAATTATTTATTTTGTTGCTTTTATACGACAAAAGACTAATTTCTATCCACTAACATGAATGATGAGTTATACTTGACTAAAATCAGCCATCACCTTTATAGTTTCAAGGAAAGTTTACCCTAGAATCATTGATACATATCTTTCCTCTTCTATATATAAGATTAAGAAGTCGAATGGAAAAATAAATTTACCATCCTTGATAAGAACATCATCTACATTTCCTCAAGGACATTTCATTGATCTATCAGTGAGAAATAAGGAAACTCTCTCCAACTTTGGATCATCTAACCCTAGCTTCTAAAAGACACTCATTAGTAAAAGATTTAAACTTGCAACCAAGTTGCAAGGTGCCTTCCCCAAAGTATATGATCCGATGGTTCAAGGAATTGAGAAGCTTTTGAGGTACCTCAAATTGGGTATAATCTTTCTTTGAACTATAGAAGATATTTATTTATAGATAGAGATGACTTCGAGACCCCCCATATTTCTCTTATTCAATAGTATCAACTTTATAAATTTTTCATAATCCAACATATAAGAAATAGCATTTGAAAATGGGGTATTGATGTGGATGTTTTTGAACATATCTAATAATCTATTATATTTATATTATACTTTTAATTACCTTATCCTCTTTGAAAATTGGAGAGGGGGATTGTATGTTACCGGTATAATGCAGTACTTCTCTTGGTGTTCCTCCTTTGAGAGGTGAATTCTTAGCTTCTTGATCTATACTTTCCTTTTAATCTGAGATTTTTGCATCTTTATTTTTCATTCTAATTTTAAAAATTATTTATTGATCTAGAAAATCTTCCTTATCAGCTTCATATATTTCTTTATTTGATTTTGTTTTGTTTTTGATCAACTTCTTGTGGATTGCATTGACTATTCTCATGTTTTATCCTTAAAGTGATAGCTTTGGCTTCTTCCAAAAAATGTGACTTTTATTACTAGGTAGTGTGCTAGGTAACTGGTATAATAGTGTTTGGGAGATCTAGAACACTTTATTTTCAAGGTTTTATAGGGAATCACATTGATTATTTATATCTATCTCTTGATTTATAATCCTTTTATATGTATTTTAGATGGATGTGGACATTAGGTTTTCAAAATTATATGGTTGGGGTTGGGTTGAGGGATGCCATATTTGTTTCATTTTTTATTAATATTACTATTTAGGTGGATATTATTGGTATTGATATGATTTGGGTGGTGGAAATTATTGAACATGATCAGGATATTGTTTTTGTGGTGGATAGCTAGGTGTTCCTTATTTTCTCTAAAATTTTTGAATGGATTTTTGTTTATGTTTCCAGTTTTTTTGAATTCCTATTGAGACTGTATAGGTCCTAGTTGTGAATAACCTTATTGGAATTACTACTGAACATGATTATAACTTATGTAATTGTAATACATGGGTTGAATTTCCTCTTATCTCACTTGATATTCTTAATAATCGTGTGTACCTATACACATATCACATTATTTCACTTATGTAGCTTAGAATGATGGTTATTCTCATTACCATGCTAAAAAATTATGTTTTCTAGCTTATTTACTAAGTCTTATACCTAGGTGGATAGGTGTGTAGTTTCTTTAACTTGATGAATGATATGCCTAGGAGGTACCCAATCACTTTCCCATATACTAGAATAATGTGATATTTCATCGAAAAGGTCTCTCCTGACATATGGAATCTTTATCATTAGGCCACTTTCAGCCGAGGAATCCACCATGGCTCTTACAGTTGGCTGTATTCTATAAGAAAATTTCTAAAAATGAACCCAAACAATAACACTCTATAGGGGTAATTTTATTAAAATTTCCTTAAAGAGGTCCCATGTATCCCAAACAGATTCACCATCAAGTTGGATGAAGTTTTGGATATCACTTTATAGCTTCCAAGTTTGATGTGGTGGAATGTATTTGTCTATTTTTTCCTCTAAATCATCCAATGTAGAAATTGGTCTAGCTAGTAGGTTTTTATCCAATATTTCACCCTATATGACAAGGAAAAAAAGAACACCCTTAAGTATATTGCATCTGTTGAAAAACCATGGTGTTTGAATTTATCATAGACTCCATGAAAATTATAGTGGCATCTATGTAGATCTTCACTATGAATTCCACTAAAATGGACCACATTTTGAATCATTTAAATTAGACTATGTTTGATCTTGAATTTTTTTTATTTATGGGAGGGTAAATTAAGCTCGACACACCACCACCAATTGATGTAAATCTATAGTCCATAATGGTGTGCTTTAGTAACAATAGTAATTATTTATTCAATTATTTTTATGCAAACTGAACATTGTGAACATTGTGAGCAATAAGGTTATTGTTTTTATTCATGGATGGGAGATTCCACATAGACAAGTACCTCCTGATTTCATGGTCAAAATAGAGTGTTTCTCAAGTTTCCAAGCTCCTTGAATGAGTTGTGGGAGCCCAAAACATATAATAGAAGTCCCTCATATTAGAAACAACAAGCTATCACATAAAAAGATAATATAAGTGAAATGGGAGTGGAAAATTTGAAGCAGTCCTAGGGTTAAGTTTAAAGGCCACTACGCCTCCTCGAAAATAGTGCCCAAATTTGACACATCCGTATAGTGTCATTATTTCCTCGTGAGATTAGAAAATTTAGAAATTTATACTTCACCTATACTAAAACTACTACAAATTTTTTTATAATAACGATAGTGTGGGGTTGATACCACAAGTTGGAAAAAGGATTACTGAGACTTCAGAAATGGGTTCATAGAAGCTGGATCTTGTAGCACCCCCAGTTTTAGGTAATTAACCCTTTATTTATGCATTTTAGGTATATAATGTTATTGGGTTATTTTTTGGGATGTTTGGATGAGTTTTATAAAGTACTTGGATATTTTCTAGAGGTGAATAGTTTGATAACATTTAGTAGAAACTATGTAACACCTTCCTAAAAACTGAACAACTAAAATAGTGGGAATTGGGTACGTGCATGGTTTGGCCAAACTGTTCTACCACCTAGGAGAAACTGTGAAAGTGTGGACAAAGGTATTTATAAAGGTTGATAAATGGGTTTTTATATCATTCAATCCAACCATGTGATGGGTGTTTAGATGCAGTGGATATCACATGGTTAGTGCATGGTTCACCAAAATGTGTGCCTTAAAGATGCAACATTGAAAATAAGATTTTAATTTTATGTATTTAATCTGATTTACACCCTAAGCAATTATTTTTTACCCTAATTAGGTGCTAACTCTAATTCCTCTCTATCCCAAGACTTTTAAGTCCATTCACTTTGATCCAATAATGATCTGTTTGTGAATCTTGGTGCGTTGGAGGTCAAATTCCTTGGTAAGTACTTGTTCATGGTGGTTTTATTTAGTCTTCTTATTCTTCCCTATCTTGGATTCATGAATCTAGTCCACTGAGGATAGATTCATGTTGTTTTATTCTCATCATGATGATATATGGTTGTTTTTTTAGGTGAACAAGATCTAAGGATGTTTCAAGGAGTTTCAATTTGGTTTGTTGAGGAATTTGTTCCGTTCTTCTTTTTTGCCTAGGTTTTCAAGGTATGTGGCTTCACTATAAAATAATATTAGTTATAACTTGAAGGCTTGATTTAATTTTTTTGAATTTTTTGATTTAAAATTTTAAATTGATGTTGAATGTTTGATGGAAACCCGCTTTAGTGATGGTTTGTGAAATTATGAAAATTGGTTGTTTTGTAGAAAGTGCTTTTCTTCATGATTTTAAAATGGTGATTTTAAAATATGGTTTTGTTTTGATTCATGAAAAATATGTTTGTGGGAATGTTTTAAATAAAATGATTGATTTATTGAAATGGTTTGTTGTAATTAGTTTGGAATGGATTTTGGAATAAATGGTTGGTATGTGTTCATGTGCATTTGGGATGGATAAGGTTATAGAGTTTCCCCCCATCAAAAGTGGGGCAGATAAAGGTATGAAATTTCCCTGATCAAAATGGATCGACAACTAATGACTTGGTGAAAGTATGAATCACCACTTGTGAGTATAGGGTGGTCCATGGTTGTATGTATGTGTGGATGTGTGGAATGAAATTGGTTATTCCAAATGGATTTGTAAAATGGTTTGAGTGACTTGTTTGGTTTCCTTCCATGAAAAGCTATTTTACATAGAAATTGTTTTGGTTTTGATATAAAATTCTTTAATTTGTTTTAACTATTTTATATAAATTTGATAAATTTTTCTATCCTATTTAATTGAGTAGGGAAGTCTTTAGAGAAATCATACTGATTTTTATACTCACCCGCTACTTGATAACTTTGGTGCTTTTGAAAATATTGTATATCAAGACATAGGTAAAGATAATCTATCATAGTTATTTAGTGATTCATCATGATACTATGGGCATGGATTGTGGAGTTAGTTCTTGAATCATGTCAGGAGCTATAACGTCTATGTCTTTGGTTTTTTTGGGTATTTTTGGTTTTCAGTTTCTAATTTATACTCTAATATAGTTTGGTTTGGTTGGTTTCTCTTGAGTTGTATTACATTGATCTCATGAATCATATAATGGTTGTTTGTTTATGGTATTCTTAGTTGGGTTATTTAATTTGGAAAGAAAAAATTATCCCCCAAATGATATTAATCCCTTAACATTTATTTCTAGACTTTAGTGTCTTGGGGATGTCACCTAAGGCCTAGTAATGTCCCACCACATTCCCAATCCAATGGGTGAGGGGTGAGATATTACAAATGGTATCAGTTTGTTCAATCCTATTGTTGAAAACAATTCTAGCATAGTCCTTGATTTGGGATGGTAGGAACATCAAAACTTAAAATGTAGAGCATAAAGAGGTGCACCTAACCTATTTATTCTAAAATTCAAGTTTCTAGGTAATTTGGGCACAAAAGTGTTTTGAGACACTTCTAGGAGTTGTTACCTCATTGTCATGAGTTTATCCAATGAGAAGAGCTTGACATGAATCGATAAAAATGACTTATGAGTAGGATTTCATAATTTATTACGAGTGATGATTTATTATTTGGTAAAAAACTATTGATTTTGAAGATAGTTTAAAATGGTTTTATTTTCAAAAGCATGGTGGAATTTTTTAAAATGGATTTAAAATAGAAAATTTTGAATTTCAGAAATCCTTTTTCTGATATGTATGAATAAATAAATTTTAAATTTCTAATCCTTTAGTTTCTATTGAGTGTGAATAAAAGGAATTATCTTGTTGATATATAAAATGGTACCGAATAGGCATAGAGGAAACCAACTGGAGGAGGCAAAGAATGTGATTACACCTGAGCCACAGGTGAACCAATAATTGATTCAGAGTATTGTTTATGTTTTTCAAGCTATGTATAGAGGGAAAAAGGGGATGAACCAAGGTAAGTGGATCATCCCGTTCATCTCTAGAAGTAGAATCCACCCATATTTTGGGGTGATTTAGTAACTAAAAAAATATTAGGTGTGGTTGAATAGGATGAATCAAATATTAAATTTCATAGACACACCAATTAATTTGAGAGTCAAGTTGGAAATGTATATGTTGGAAGATCTATCACACTAATGGTGGGATTTTACACTTTATGATAAATTAGACCAAGGCATTGCATGAGAGGATTTTTAAGAGTTTTTCAATAAACAATTATATCCTCATAAATTTAGAATTTCTAGAACAATATATTTTTTTAGCTTGAATAAGTAGAATCTATCAGTGATAGAGTATAAAACTAAATTTATGAGTTTTGTCCACTTTTCACTTGAAGTTACTACAAATGTGTCCTTTAAGACATGTATTTTTGAATTAGGGTTAAGACTAGAGATTAACTCAAAGATTATCGCGATTTTTATAATATATTATATATATTTTAAATATATAAATTATTGAATAAAGGGACATATAAAGTAATATAGGTTATGGAAGTAGGTTTATACCTATGGAAAATGGTGGCAACTCTAATACCGAGAATAATTGGAACAAGGAAACCTATTTTCAAGGTAGAGGAATGACTCAAAATCACAAGGTTGGATCGATGAATCTTCCACATAAAATAAAGAGCAATCTTGGATGTTATCAATGTAGTTATTTTGATCACATGAAGCATGATTGTACAAAACCACCTAGATCATGACACAATTGTAACCAGATGGGAGATCTTCAGTGCTATTGTCACAGTGCTCTAAGGCTGGGTGCTCGAAACACATCTCATGTTTTATAGATGTTGTATTTTTCAATAGGGTGAGGTTAATAGAAAAATTCTCATTAATAAAACCGAGCTATCCATGGTGATTCTAGGAATTCAATGACTCCTCAGCTATTGAAATATCAACAGGGTAATAAAGAACAAAGTGCAACAAGTAACCAATTATATGAAGCTAATAAAGTGATGACAGATGATCAATCTTGAACATCTATGTTGAAATGTAAAATTATTTTTAATTATAACCTTATTCAAGCTTTGTATGATATGGGTGCATCCCATTTGTTTTCTGCTTCTCATTTTGTCGATCTTTTGGGTTTTCAAGTTGAGATGATGCATTTTGTTTTGAAACTTAAAACTCCTCTCGGCCAAAGAGAATGTTGAGTCTTTTTGTGAAAATAATGTTTTATAAATATAAATGGAGATGAATTGATATGGGATTTATCTATGATTAAGATGTATATCTATGAAATAATCTTGGCTATGGATTGGTTGAAAATGTTTAAATCCCACATCGACTGTTATAACCAAAGGGTTAGTTTTACTACTGATGACAGTGTTGAACATCTCTTTAGAGGAGACCAGAATGTAAAGGTAGGTGAAACGAGATTTTTGGAACTAGAACTTATAACTATCTTAAACTAGTTGGCAGCTTTTACCATGGCATAAGTGTATTAGATTGGGGATAGTGGTTTTCCAGCAATTATTGATCAGTTTCCAGATGTTTTTTCTTAGAATTTATAAGGGTTTCCACCCCCAAGAGAATTAGAGTTTACTATTGATCTCTTGTTGGGGAACAGTCCTATATCACTTCTTATCAAATGAAACCAATATAATCAAGGTAATTAAATGTCTATTTAGAAGATTTAGAAATAAAAGAGTTCATTCATCCTAGTACGTCTTTGTGATAAGCACCAGTCTTGTTTGTGAAAAAGGTGGATTGAAATCTAAGGATTTTCATGGATTATCATTAGATCAACCAAGTTATGATAAGGAATCAGTATCAACTTGAACACATTCATGATCCATTAAATCAATTGAGGGTATCCTAATGTTTATATAAAATTGAATTGTGATATGGATATCACCAATTGTGAGTTTTGAAGGAGGATATTCCAAAGAAAACTTTTAATAGTAGATATGTACATTAAGGGTATGCAGTTATGCCTTTCAATTTTACAAATGGACTGGTAATCTTTATGGAATTGATGAATCAGATATTTCAAAGATATATATATTATTTTGTGGTGGTGTTTGTGTATGACATATTGGTGTATTCAAGGACAAGGGATGAGTATGAACAACACTTGTAAATAGTGTTGGTTATCTTGAGATATCATCCTTCGTATGTAAAACATTAAAAATGTGTTTTTTTGATACAATTATTATGTTTCCTTAGTCATTTAATCTCTTAAAAATGTGTCACTATTGATACAAAAAATATAGAGGCTATAATCTCTTGGAAACCGTTAAATAATGTCTTTGAGATATGTAGTTTCCTTGGACTAGATGGTTATTATCGATTTTTTTGTGACTTTTAATGACTAGCTCCACCAATGAATACTTTTATAAGGAAAAATATTCCATTCTTATAGAATGATGAATGTTATAAGTCTTTCGAGGATCTTAAAATTTTCCCTACATCAGCACTAATCTAGATATTACTGAAATCAGGTGAAGGCTATGTGGTGTACTATAATGCTTTGGGATATGGGTTGGGGTGTTTTATCATGAAGATAGACCATATTGTTGCTTATGGAATAAGATAAATACAGTTTCATGAGAAGAACTACTCAACCCATGATTTGGAGTTAGCTAATATAGTCCATGATTTGAATAATTGGAATAATTATCCATTTGGTGAGAAATTTACAATGTTTATGGATCATAAGAGCTTAAAACTCATTTTATCACAAATGGACTTGAATTTGAGACAAAGAAGATGGATTGAGTATCTCTATATGTTTTACTATAACTTTATGTATACACTGGACATAGGTAATTCCGTGGAAGATGTATTAAGAAAAAAGTAATATTGTCAGTTGGTGAAAGAGTCTTTAGATTAGTGAAAAATGATATTGGTGATAGTTGGCATGAACTTGTATTATAAAGACAGAGGTATTATTTCAGATTTATTATTTGTTTCTCTTGTTCATGATTTGGTTTAGATGGTTAAAGAGGCATAGACATCTGATTCAGAATGTGTTTCTATGAGTTTAAAATTCAATAGCGGGGAGACCATTGAGGGATAAAAGCTTGATAGGAGACCAGTGCTGTGTTTTAGAGATCTAATTATAATACTCTTGGATTTTCAAGATAAAATTATTCATGATTACCACCATTTTAGATGGGTTATTTATCATAGAATAAAAAATATTTATAAGTCACTAAAACCACAATTTTTATGGGTTAGAATGAAAAGAAAACTAGAAGACTTTTTTATGAGATTCCTCACATATCAGAAGTTCAAGGAAGAGTACCAGAAGACAATAGGTATGTTGTAGTCTCTACCTATACCTATTTGGAAATGAGATCAAATAGCTATATATTTTGTGATAGGTCTCCCAAGGAATGTTTAGAAACATGATTCCATATAGGAAATAGTGGATAAACTCATAAATTTGATTCATTTCATTCATATATTTTAATATAATATGGTGGGGGAATTATCTAAAATCTATATCTGAGAAGTGGTAAATATACATGGTGTACCGGTTTCAATAGTGTCAGAATGAGATCTGTGGTTTATGTGTTTTTTTTTTCAAAATCATTACAATAGTCTATGGGTAATTACTTGAAAATGATCACGAAATATCATCCTCAGATTGATGGAAAATCTGAAAGGATGATAAAAACATTAGAAGACATGATTTGGGCTTGTGTGATAGATTTTATTGGATAAGGAGAGAATCACATACTATTAGTGGAGTTATTATATACTAAAAGTTATCAATACTTGATACATGTGGATTTTTGAAGCATTTTATGAGATTTCTTTTCATCCTCTAATTTTTTGGGTGGAAATATGTGGACTTAATAGGTTAAACCAATCCTTGTGAAAGTGAAAATAGAGAAAGTTCAGTTGATCATAAAAAAATGGAGATAGATCATTATAATTATAAATTGTATGTAGACCATCATCGATTAACCTTATTGTTTGAGGTGAGTGATCATGTGTTCTTGATAATCTATCAAAGGCTTGAGCATTGTTGTTTTATGAAGCAGGGAAAGTTATCTCATCGATAGATATTCCCTTTTGAGATACTTGAATAGATTGGTGAGGTGGAATATTGGTTTTAGTTTCCACCAAGGTTCAGTGCATTGCATAACGTGTTTCATGTATCTCAATTGAAGAAGTATCAACCGGATCCTAACAATGTGATTTTATGGGATCATGTTGAACTAGATCTGATTCTATGTTGGCTTATATGTCAATGCATACTATGGACATGTAACATAAAGTCTTTTGTGGGAAAAACATTAGCCTAGTACGAGTTTTATGGAAACATGGTTAGATTTAGGAGGAAGCGTGGGGGAATGAAGAGGAAATGTTCAAGCTATGACCCAAACTCTTTTAGGCCAATGGTGGTTTTCTACATTCAAAATAAATAAAGGCCAATGGCAGGGAGAATATAGAACCCCCAATTTTAGGTAATTAACTCTTTATTTATGTATTTTAAGTATATAAATTTTTTTGGTTAAGTGTTGGGATGTTTGGAGGAGTTTTGGAAAGTATTTGTATATTTTATGGAGATGGAAAATCTGATAATGGTTAGTAGAAACCATGAAACACCTTCCAAGAAACCATGAAACTTAAACAATAGTCACTAGGTAGGTTCATGGTTAGAGGCACACTTTGGGAAAACTGTGCAACCACCCAAGAGAAACCATGAAAGTATGGAAGAGGGATTTATAACAGTTGGAGCATGGTTTATCTAACATTGAGATCCAACCATGCGAAGTGTTTTTATAGGTAGTATCTAGTACATGATTATCGCACAGTTTACCTTATCATGTGCCTTAACCGTGCAATGTTAAAAATTAGATCCGGATTTTGTGGATTTAATCCTATTTACACCCTAAGACATTAATTTTCCTATAATATGACCCTAAATAAAATTCCACTCCCTCATAAGGTTGGGGAGACCATTATATTCCATCTGAGAGTGATCTATTGGTGAATCTTGGTGTGTTGGAGGCTGAATTCCTTGCTAAGTTCTTGCACTACTAGAAAACTAGGCTATATCCACAAACATATAGCCAAGGTTTTCCAAAACCGTGGCAGTAGGTATTTATACCAAGGATATATCCATATTTTTATATAAAACCATGTATGTAGGGTATATTTTCGAAGGATATATCCACAGTTCAATAAAACCATGGCTATATAGTTTTTTTATAGTTATAGCCACAGTTCTATGAAAATGTGGCTACAGAGTGTTTTTAATTGGATATAGCCATAGTTTGTGTAAAACTGTGGACATAGTCTTTTTTCTAGGGCTATAGCCATGATTTGTGTAAAACTATGGCTATAGAGTCTTCTTTCAGAGGGCTATAACCATAGTTTGTGTAAAACTATGGCTATAAAGTCTTTTTTCCATAGGCTTAATCCAAAATTTGTGTAAAACCATGGATATAGAGTATTCTTTCGAGTGATATAGCCACTTTTTTTTCTAAACCATGGCTATATAGTATTTTTTCCAATTTTTATAGCCACGGTTTCTCAAAAACATGGTTATAGGTCTCCCTCCATTGCATGAGGAAAAAATTAACCCATGAAAAAAGAACGGGGGGGGGGGCTATAGCCATAGTTTACGTGATATATACATAGTTTTTAATAATATATATATATATATATACCCAAAGTTTTCTATGGTGTAATGGTTAGGTGGCTGGTGTGCATAGTGTAGGTACATAGATCAGATCTGGCTAGGCACATATTATTTTTTGGCTATAAACATAGTTTACTTGGGTTATTTCCATGGTTTTAAACCACATCAATAGATTTATTTCCATGGTGGAAAGCCATGGACATAGACCAAGTGCCACAATGGACATCTATGGGAGCTATTTCCACATTTTTGAAAACCGTGGAAGTAGATATCTTTCCATGGTGGACAACCATGAAAATATATTAGAGAAACGTGGCTATAGATTTTTGTTATATCCATACTAATACATGCCATGACTAGTTTAAACTGTTTTTATAGATTATAGGAACTATTTTGACCCCTATAGCCATATTTTTGGGCTATGTCTATAGCCAAAATTTCTACTTGTGTTGTTCTTAGGGGATTTCCTTAGTTTTCATCTTATTCCGTCTCTTAGATTCATGAATCCAGTCCTTTGGGGATAGATTCATGTTGTGTTATTCCAATGATGATGAGATATAGTTTTTTTCTTTAAGGGGAACAATATATAAGGATTTATTAATGAGTTTAAATATGGTTTGTTGAAAATTTTGTGTTATTTTTGTTTTTTACTATGTTTGTGAGGCATGTGGCTTCACTCTTTACTCCTCTTAGTTAGATCTTGAAGGATTGATTTTAAATTTATTAAATTTCTTAATTTAAAATGTAAAATTATTGGGTAATATTTGATGGAAACCCTCTTTAGTTAAGTTTTTAAATTATAAAAATTAGTTGTTTTTGTAGAAATTTATTTTCTTCATGATTTTAAAATGGTGATTTTAAAATATGGTTTTTTTATTTATGGAAAAATATTTTGTATAAATTTTTTCAACAAAAATATTTTTTTATTGAAATGGTTTGGCACAATTAGTTTGGCATGGTTTTTGGAACAACTATATGACTTGATTTCATGTAAATTTGGGATGGATAAGGGTATGAAGTTTCCCCCATTAAAAGTGGGATTGATAAGGGTATGAATTTCCCCCCATAAAAATGGTTCAACAAGTGATGACTTGGTGAAAGGATGACTCACCAATCATGAGTATATGGAGGTCCATGGTTGCATTCATTTAGGGATATGTGGAATGGAATTGGTGATGCCAAATGGATAGTTAAAAAGGGCTGAGGGGATTGTTTGGTTTCTTTCCATGGAAAACTATTTTTCTTAGAAATGGTTTTGGTTTTGATATAAATTGATTTAATTTGTTTGAAGTATTTTATAAAAATGTTCTAACTAGTTGTATCCTAGTGGCATGAGTAGGGAAGTCTTTTGGGAAATCATACTATGTTTTATAATCATCCCTTGGTTTGGAACTTTGATGAATTTGAAGATATTTTATATCAATACATAGGTAAAGGAAAGGTATCACCATTTTTTAATGATGCAACATGATACTTTAGGCATGGATTGTGGAGTTTGGGCTTGGAGCATGTTGGGACCTATGAAGTTTATGTCATTGGTGTATTTTTATCTTGATGGTTTTCGGTTTCCTATTTTTACTATGATATAGTTTGGTATGGTTTGTTTATCTTGAGTTGCATTACATTGTTTTCATTCATTATATTGTGGTTGGTTTCTTATTGTATTATTGGTTTGGTTGTTTTATTTTAAAATGGAAAATTTTCCCCCAACTTTTATGAATCCCTTGGAGTTTATTTCCATTATTTGATGTCTTATGGATGTCACATAAGGACTAGTAATGCACCACCATCTTCCCAACCCAATGGGTGAGGGGAGGGATGTTATAAATAGTCACTATTATTTTAGAAAAGTAGAGTTAAAAAAGTGATTTGAATAAACTAAAATTAAATAATTAGGGATTCTGAATCAATTTTAGGGGATTTCTTAATAGAATTTCATAAATCTAATCATGAGTTGATCCAATGGTATTGGTCAAATTTTTTTCCTAAGGTTGTCAATTTATTCAATTCAAATTGATTAATTCTACCTAAATAAAAAATTATTCCTTAGTTTATGAATAATTACCAATCTAGGTGAATTAATCTCAAAATTTTAGAGTTAAATATAGATAAAAGTTATTATTCATAACTCAATCATCTCAGTTAGATTAGACTTCGTAATATGTAATTCCCTAGTTTAGGTTCATACAAAATAGTGTGATTTGATTGATTAAAAACCTAATTAATAAACAATTATAATCACTATGTTCAGATTATTAACTCATTATAACTATATCCCCTTATATTTGATTCCATTCTCTTTAAATAACTAGCTACACATGATAGAAAAAGATTCCATCACACATGAAGAGAAGAGGTTAAGTGAATAATGCATGATAAGAGTAAAACTAAATTGAAAGCAATTAAAAGAAGGATAAATTTATTCAAATAGAGGAATCATTCATTAAAATAAAAAAATTGAAATCAAACCAATTTGGTTATGAAGTAAAAAATGCAACACAATCACCAGATCAAAAGATGATAATAACAAGGGAAAAAGGTTATAAAAAATCTAGGTCTCCTGAAAATTTCTACACCATCAGATATAAATATCCAGACCCCATTCATGATGTGAATGAATGTTTAAAATTATGAAATGGTTTAGGATTATATTATTGGATACTATCATAAAATTTCATGATGTGAATGAAGGTTCATGGCATGAAATTTAAAAGTTTAGTCTTCAAGAGTCTGGATCTTCCTTGATTCACTACTTGAAAAGTGAAAGTGGAGTATTTGGGGTTTAAAAGGATTGACTGGTTGAATTTAACTAGTAACTTCATAGATTTAATTTTAGTTTATATCCTGAATAATCTTTTATATCATTAATTTTCAACTTTAAATTATTTTCATTTCTCAACTTCTTTCTCAACTTTAAATGATGTGATCTACGAATTCATGTCATGAACCATAAGTATTCTCATATTTTCAGCAGAAACTCAACAAAAATCACTATCTTACAAAAATATACCAAAATCATATAATAAGTTAATGTATATCATTACAAAAAATATGAAAAACATTGAATATTTTATCAATAATGTATATTCAATTTAGAACATTAAGGGGGATAGATGTCCTCCTGTTCTCGGAAGAACGCGCCTCACACGACTGGAGGTTTTCAAATTTTTTCGACCATTACCGGCCCTCGGCGCACCTCTCCGGATCCGTCTGCGCCGGTGGTGGTGGTGTAATCGGCTTGGGATGCGTCGGTTCCGCCGGTTCCTCAGCGCGCTCCCGCCCCGGCTCCTCCGGCTCCTACGGTACTGTCTTCGCTGGCTTCTTCGGTTCCTCCTGCGTGTGGGTTTTCTTCTTCAGAGCCACCAGTTTTGGCGCCTGTTCAACCTGTCTGGTTGTTTCAGGATGCGGTCAGAGGCTCGGGGGTAGGGGCTTCTAGCCCCTGTTTCCCAGATGTTGCGCCGTTTTCTCACTCGGTGGTGAGGGAGGGATCTTCGGTTTCGCTGGTGGCGCCGGAGGCGGCTTTCAATGAGGCAGTTGTGGGCTTAAAATGGACACTGGTGGCAAGGCGTGGTGCAGGGCCCCTCTTGTTTTTGGGCGCTGGCGGTTTAGTCTGTCATGGTGGTCGATGGAGGTGCATCCGGGCAGGGAGGGAACGAAGGCGGCGGTTTGGCTCAGTTTACCTGGTTTACCTCTACCCTTTCATAATGGCGCCTTCTTAAAGGTGATTGGGAATGCCCTGGGGGTGTTCTTGTGCTCGGAAGAGTCCTCGTTGACTGGCGCGGAGACTCTGGTGGCTAGGCTTTGCGTGGAGCTGGACCTCTCGCTGCCGGTGCCGGAGAAGATCACTCTATCGGTGCCGGGTGTTGTGGAGTGGGTGCAATATGTAGTTTTTTCGGTGTTTCCGCGGTATTGCTCGGCTTGTTTGTTGCAGGGACACTCGGTACAGTCATGCCACAAATATCATGGGACCCCTCGGCCAGATGCAGGCGTCATTCGTCCTGCTCGGTCTGCGAGGGCTCGTCCTAGAAACTTTGTTTCATCTGCCTTGGTTCCGGCTCGCAGACCTCCTGCCCGCGGGAGGGAGTTGGTTCAGGGTGGTGGCCATGCTGTGTATGGCTGCTCCTCTATTTTTTTTGGGTGTCGTCAGCTGGTGATTGCTCCCCTGGACTCCGCATCAGCCTCCGGGGTTGTGTTAGGGACGTTTTTGAGGGGCCTCTGGTTGCATTCTGGTCTGACGTCAGTCCCTACCCCTCTGTATCCTGGGGCTGGCTTTGGTAATCCTCGGCCGGGTAGTGGGGCTGGCGAGCTTGCAGTGGTGTTTCCCAGTGGTGGTCTTTGTGCAGGGCGGTTTTATCAGGATGGTGGTTCTTTGAAGCGGATGCTTGGGGATGGGAGGAGGCTGTGTGAGGGACCTAGCAGTGAGATGCTAGTATCTTCCCAGGCTTTGTCTCGTCCAGTGGAGGTTCGGGTCTCGGTGCCTGTCTCAGTGGTGGATGGTGGGTCGTCCATGGATGTTGTTGTCCTGAATGGCACTACTTCCACACCCTGCGGGCGGTCTTGCTGTAGGGCTGGGTTGCAAGGAGGGAGTCCTGGGGTGATCACTTGGATGATGAGGAAGAAGCTACTTGATGGGGGGAGGTCCATCTCCCCTGTTCGGAGGGCTACATCGCCAGGGGCCAGCACGGATGAATAAGGCTTAATGTATCCTATTCTTATTTGGAATGCCCGTGGTATAGGGGCTAGGGTTAAAATTGACTACATTGTTTCAGAGGTTAGGAAGCATAAAGCCGTCTTGGTTTCTGTTATCGAGCACAAACAGAGGAGTGAAAAGATCCAGGAGTTTTCTCGAAGGCTGCAGATGCATGCAGCCATGCATGGGGCCCCGCCGAATAACCATATTTGGTTGTTTTGGAAGAGTGGGGTTACATTGAATCTGTGGAAGGTAGGGGATCAAGTTATCACGTCAAAGGTGACTTGGAATGGGTTGGAGTGGTTCATGTCATTAGTTTACGGGAGCTGTGATGCACATCGGAGGGAGGGGATTTGGGCGGAGCTAGCGGATTTCAACCCGGGGGATATGCCATGGATGGTGGGAGGGGACTTCAACATTATTGCGGGACCGGATGAGAAGAAGTGGAGGGGTTTGTTCCAGAGCCGCGCGAGCACGGCGTTTGTGAAATGCATGGTGGGGAAAGGTCTCAGGGATGTTGGATTTTCGGGAGACCCTTTCACTTGGTGTAACAACCGCAGAGGGGAGAGTTGCAGTTGGGCCAGACTGGACAGGTGTTTCGCGAACCTTCGGGCATTTGCGGTGCTGGGGGAGGTGAAGGTCCTCCATTTGGCTAGGGGGGTCTCTGATCACTCTCCGCTGCTACTGTCCTTTGGGAGGGTTGAGAGACTACAGGAAGGCTTTCGTTTCTCCAAGTTGTGGATCGATGACCCGGCTTTCCTTAGATTGGTTATGCGGGTTTGGGGAGAGCCTTCCAGGGGGCATACGTGGGTGGCGTTACATGGTAAGTTACGACGGTTGAAACAGGAGCTCATGCGGTGGGCGATTTCTATACCGGCGTGGGATAGGGAGCTGGATTCCTTCAAAGAAGACATTGATATGCTGGAGGTTAGTTTGGAAGGTAGGTGGGATGATGCTTTGTTTGAAAAACTCTCGGAGAAGAAGGAGGCCTTGGCTGTGAGGCTACTTTCTCAGGAACACAGGGCAAGGGATCGGTCGATGATGAGATGGATCAGAGAGGGAGATAGGAACTCGTCCTACTTCCATGCATGCATAAGGGAGAGACGGCGGGTGGTGAAGCCTAACATGGATTTAGAGGACATATCTTTTTCAGATGATAGGGAGGTGGTTGGGGGTCTAGCTTTAGAGCATTTCAAGGATCTCCTGGCTGGCCCGAGAGGTGATGAACAAGAGGGGTATCCTACCGGTAATTCTCGGTTATGGGAGGCGATTCCAAAGGTAGTTTCAATGTAGGAGAATGAACAGTTTGAAGCCATCCCCGACAAAAGGTAGGTGCAGGCGGTAATGTGGCAGTTGAACCCGAATAGTGCTGCGGGGCCGGATGGTTTCCTGGGGTGTTTCTACAGAGGGTGCTGGGAGTGCATGAAGATTGATTTGGTGTTGGCCATTCATGATTTCTTCCGAGGGGGTGTCCTTCCTCGGGTAGCGGCGGCGACAACCTTGGTCCTTTTACCCAAGTGCAAAGACCCTACTTCACTTAATCACTACTGGTCGGTTATTATGTGTAATTTTCCATACAAAATTTTGGCGGTTGTGATCAATAGTTGGCTGTACAATTTTCTACCGAGGTGGGTATCGGCGGAGCAGCATGGTTTTGTAAAGGGGAGGTCGATACAGGGAGCTATGGCGTTGGCGCAGGAGCTGTTGAGGGATCTGAACATGAAGGCTCGAGGAGCTAATATGGTGGTAAAGCTTGATATGAGTAAAGCTTATGATAGAATGGAATGGGGCATCATGAATGAAGTTCTACGGAGGATGGGGTTCTCGGCTTGGGCATGCGATATATTCTTCAGGTGTGTTAGCTCGCTATGGATGGCAGTGTCCTTATTGGGGAGAATGCACGGATTCTTCAAATTCGTTCGTGGCCTGCGGCAAGGGGACCCTTTATCCCCTAGCATGTTCATACTGATGCAATATTCTCTTAGCAGACTAATTAACAGGGGAATAGGCAGGGGGAGATCTTGCCATTCCACAGGAAACATGGGGGCCTCTCAGTATCTCACCTCATGTATGAAGATGATACAATCATGTTTTTGAATGCTCGGGTGAGGTCTGTGAGGGAGATCAATGACATACTGAAGGAGTATTATAAATGGAGTGGCCAGCTGGTGAACCGGGAGAAGATCTATTTCTATATGGCAACCTCGTGTGGAGATGACAGGGTGGATGGGGTGGGAGGGACGTTGGGCATGAGGAAAGGGTCCTTACCGATGGAGTACCTGGGGGCTCTGGTGTCTACCGGTCGGCTGCGGAACAGGGATTTTGTTAAGGTTGTTGATAAGATGATGGTCCGGATAATGGATTGGAAAAATCATTTCCTATCCTTTGGGGGTCGGATTTCCTTAGTTAATAGTGTGCTTGCGGCTATACCGGTGCATGCGATCATGGCTTCTAACGTACCGAAGGGAGTCATTAACTCCATCGACAGGGTGCTCGTGCAGTTCATTTGGGATGCTTCTTTGGAGGGGAAGAGACAACGGGTCTCATAGAGGAAAATGGCGATTCTGATCAACGAAGGAGGGATCAGTGTCAGGAGCATGGCGGATACGGTGCATGGAGTACGTGCAAAGCTTTCATGGGAAATTACTGAGGGAGAGACATTGTGGGGCAAGTGTATGCGGGGAAGGTACGAGGATGGCATTGCCAACCTTCCGGAGAGAGGGTTTTCCATGTGGGCCGAGGTGCGTAATATCGTCCCGGAGTTGCAGCACCGGGCTCAGTGGACCATTGGGGAGGGGAGGATCCGCTTCTGGGATTACAACTGGTCAGGGAGGGTGCATGATTTTCCGGGGTGTCCGACCCCACTGATCTCTTTTAGGGAGGCCAAGCTTCACCCTCTGTTCTTCAGAGAGGTGCTGGATGTGGATTCTCAGAGGATCTTTGATTTGGTGGTGATTAACCGAGAAATGGATAAATGCGTTTTCACGCCCTCGGTGTCGGGTAAGTTCAACCTGAAAGATTTTCGTAGGAGTTCCAACGATCAGTAGCCGTAGGAGTCATGGAACAGGGTGGAGTGGAGCAGGAGGGTTCCCTCTAAAATGAACTTTTTAACGTGGCAGATCACACAAAAGGCCATCCCCTCGGATGAGAATATCAAAAGATTGGGTATTAGCCTGGCATCCGGATGTCAGTGTTGCAAACGGAGGAGGGAGGAGAGCATGGAGCACATCTTCCTTGAAGGAGAATGTGCTGGAGTGGTTTGGAGATTTTTGGGAACACACATGGGGTATTCTGTTAATGCTGACACCTGGGATCGGTTTTCGGGCTTGTGGTTTCAGGGATGTGGTGGCAACGTGGAGGAGAAAGAGGCTCAGGTAGTGTTTTACAATGTGGGATGCTGGGTACTGTGGGATGCGAGGAATCGCGCCAGGTGCGAGGGACTCACATCCACAGGGAGGGCGGTGGTGGCAAGAGTAAGGTGTCTGCTGATTGAACTAGTGAAAACTGTAGGCTTTGGGGAGAATGTTCCCTATTTACGGGTTTTGATATCCCCGGGGATGAGGGTTGAACAGAGGACTTCCAGGGGGCGGGGGTCTTGGGTTCGATGGATCCCTCTGGTGGGAGGTTTGAAGTTGAATGTCGATGGTGCGTGCGCTGGAGATAACATGCATGGTGGTGGGGTGCTTCGTGATGGCAGCAGTAGTGTTATGCTAGCTTTCGCTTCACACTACGGGAGGGGGAGCTCGGTGCAGGAAGAGGCCTTGGCAGTACTTTCAGGGGTGTTGTTGTGATTGTACAAAGGCCTGGTGGTGGAGCAGATAGAAACAGACTCAAAAATTATACATGATGTGTTTCATGAATAGGGCACGGCGCCGTGGAGGATCTCTTACACTATTAGGCAGTTCAAGGCGATCATGGGGAACAACGTAAGGGTAACTCATACCTGGCGGGAAGGGAATAAAGTTGCGGACTACGTTGCTTCGATTGTGGTTCCTGGGGACACTATGGTTTGGGTGGATAATGTGCTGCCCATTAGACCCGAGGGAGTCAATCTGATTAGGGGAGACAAACTTGGGTTACATTATTTTCGTCCACCGTAGGGGTGACCGCGTTTTGTGGTTATTTTGTAGTGGGGTGTTTTATGAAATAAAAATTGTAATGTTGGTGGTATATTCAATTTAGACACATCACTCAAGAAAATGAAATTGTGACCAAGAAACCCTTACCCCATACTTATTCTTTGTTGAGCACAATATAAATTCCCTATATAATAAATTTAGGATTAATATTAATTTTAATAAAAAAATTATTCATATTCATTTCAATTTATAACTTCAATTTCTTATTACCTATATACTAATTTTTTATAATTAAAATTAACATTTCGGTGTTAAAAATTTTGTTTCCCATACATGCTCCAGTTTGGCGGTTCAAAACATTGAGCCGTATTCATGGTTTAATCATATAAATAATTTTAATTTTAATTTAATTAATATTTTTGATATATTTATGGAGTCCCATATCCATTTCACGGAACTTATGTTGTCGATTTTCATAGAATGCTTAAAAATTCCCATTTTCAATGACTATAGAATTAAAAAAAGTATTGAATTTATAAGTAAATATAATTTTGAATTTTAACACTAAATAATTATTAAAACAACTTAAATTAATCATTATTATAAATTATTACCACTATTTAAGTTTTATTAATAATTCATGACATAAATATTGTAACATCATTCATGTTGGTGGTAAAACCAACCAAAAAAATAACACATTATAATAGTTGAATGAGTAGGAACATGTTATTGCATATTGATGAATTAATTTTATATAAGAAAAATGATTTTTTATTAAAGTGATAAATCAAATTCAATAATAAGAATATAAAGAAGATAAATAAAGTAGAATGATATAAAGTGATTACTTACTAAGTGTTTCATTACGCTCGTTTTAGGTGGTCAAATTTTATAATGACCATTAATTGTTAATATTATTAAATAATAGCCAAATAATATTTATATATACTTAATAATATTATAAACATCATATTTATTCATTAAAAACATTTTAGGACCATCCATGTAAGGTAGTGAAAAAAATGAAATATGTTTTTCATAGAGGCAATAGTCCATACGCAACGTAGGAAATGATTTCATTTTCCAATGGATGGAAATAAGATAGATAATGTTTGTTACATTAGAATAATAACATTTAACTGTAATAATTTTAATTATTTCACTATATTAGCATGTTTATAGAAGATTTTAATAAGGTATAAGAATAAATAAACTTAAACGAACTTGGTAAAAACAATTACCTCTTCCTTGGATACCCTCATTTTGGTCTCTCCTTAATCCTTATTAAATTTGTTTTTTTTGTGAGGAAAAACCTCTATGATATGGGAAATAAGTTTGAGGAAAGGTTTTTAAATATTATATTTGATCTAGTATGGTATATTTGTGAGGATAAGTGGCGTGGTGTAATTATCCTTTTATAGATGAGATGAGTGGGACTTTTAGAAATACTCTTTTATTAAAAAAATTAAGTTCACACTCAATTAAAGTTAATCCAAAATAGAGAAATTTAGAATACATGATAATGTATGTTAATAATCCACCCATATAATAAATTATAAATAAGGTTTTATGATATTTTGGTCCTTATCTCTTAATTTAACCCCTTGTTAAGTATTTAAACATTTAAGGAAGTGACCAACCTTTACTATGGTAATTTAATTTTTATGAAAAAAATGAATTGTATATTTTTAACTAATTTTAACTTGATGATTCCAAATTTGAAAACCATTTTTAATGATTCAATTCCTAAAGGTAGAAAAAAATCAATTTTAATAAAATTATGCTTAACGCAACAATAATAGCTTTTAAAAAAATGCCCCTTTTAAGCATAAAAATGAATTTACATAAAAATCATGCCTATTATTGATTCCCATGAAATTTATTAGATTATTTTTAAAAATAATAATTGTTTTGTGGCTTTAAAATCAATCTAAAACTATTGGATCATTCTGAATACTTAATTAATGGAAATGAACAAAAAATAGTTTTTTAGGTTCCAAAATTTCAAACATAGGTTTCTAAATTAAAAATAATATTTTAAAATTCATTATTTTAATTATTAAATACAAATTTTTTTAAGTTGTACTTATATCTTAATGATTTCATAAACTTTTTAGTTTTAATAAAAAATTTATTTAATAGTATTCACCTAAAAATTAACCATTTCAAAAAATTCAGAAAAATTAAACCGAAGCTAAATTTAAAATTTTGAATCCAAAAAAAATGTTCATCTCATCAAATTTAAATTCATTAATTTTATAATTTAACTTTTAAATAAAAAATTAAAATATAATGAAAGACTATTTTTATAGAAAATTGAAATTTTAAACTTTAAGTGTTCTTAACCTTTTTTTAAAATAAATTACTAATGAATGCTAATTTATTTGTTTTCATATTGAATAATTTTATTATAATAATTATTTGAAAATAGTATATTTAATTTATGATAAATAAACCACACTTTGAAAACCATTCTTTGAAAAATATCCATTTTTAATGCTAACTAGTTTTAATTACATTCCATTAATTATCTATCATCTGAACATTTAATTAATTTATTTGTATTAAAATAGATCAATCATTATTTAAAATTAAAATATATTTGTATAATAAATAATTTTGTTATCTTTTTATTTACTTGAGGTTTTACTCTCATTGCAATTTTCTTAATGATGTTTCACATTGTATACTCAAAATATTTCAACATTTACCAAGAATTATAATAAAGTACATCATAATTCATTTTAGTTTTGTATTGCCTAAAATACAATCTATTCAATAAGGTATTTACTTAAAGTAAAACACATACTAAAATATCATGGGGTTAAAAAATGAATTTATATTGATAATTTGACTTATTATTGATTTATAAATGAAAGTGTCATGGTTTGAGTTAGGTTATTATGATATAATAAGTTTTTTGGATTATATGATAATGATGGTTATTATGTGACACCCTAGTTGGTTTTCTCCAATTATTATTTATATCAATATCAACTATTTTATCAGAATTGAAGAATAAGAATTTTTATGGTACCATTTCCATACAGGGTGTATGGTGGTAAGATATGAGTAATATTATATCTTTGTTTAATTGATAATGGTATTATAAATACTTTTGGTAAATATTAGGAAGTTAAATGGAAATTTAGTTTATAGTTCCTAACTAGTGAGATTATATAGGGATAGTGCCTATAGTTTAGATTATTCATTAGATATGGGAAGTTTCCTTCAGATGTTGTTAGGTTAGTTGGATGGGTGTGTTATGTCATGACTACATTAAGAATCTAGCATAAAGGTTCCATGATCCAAGAGTCCCATATTATCCCTTTAGGCACCTAGGTGATTATCCCATGATGTGATGTTACTTTATAATGACTACTTTTTTTATATTATTTTATTTATGAATTTTTCATTTTTATTTTACACTTTGTTTGGTTTTCCAAAATAAAATAAGGTGATATAATACTTATTGTTATTTTTCTTCATAAAAATTAAATTCAATCTTCTATATGTAATTTAAACTAGTATTTTAAGGTTTGTTTTATAAAACTACTCTTATAGAATCAATGATGGTATTTAACTAGGCTTCTCGATCACACTTTACATAAAAACTTTTATATGTTTGTAGATTTTGTTTCAAATGATACAAGTAAGAGAAAGGATCTACTTAAACATAGTGGATGATTATTTTCTTCAGTTCAGGTTTTGAAGGAGGTGATAAGTGGATTAAGATCATTTCTCACATGGATATGAGAGTCTTTGTATATTATTTTGGTTAGGTATTATGGATAACTTATGTATTCAATCCAATCTAAATCCCATCTCCTTTGTTCCTTATTTTTTGATTTTATTTAATGCTGTTATGTTTCATTTTTTTATTAATACTGAGTTAATTAGTTCAATTTTTATGCACTATTTTAATGTCTTATATTTTGAATGTGTTTATTTTCAAGGTGTGAATTATCCTACACATTGCGTAGTAATTCTAGATTCCTAGTTGGAATCCATAATTTAATTTTTTTTATAATATGATGGAATGATTCCCAAAAGATAAGTTTGATGTATATAAAATTTGTTTCTATCCTATCATGATTGAGAATGTTTCTTATGCCATGTTATGAGATAATTTATAATTTATAGGCTAGGTTGTATTATTAAAAAAATTATAAAGTGACTTAGTTTTATTATTTTATTTGGTAAATAAGTTAGATAAGAGATGGGAACATGAAAACTAATGGGTTAGGTTATAAGGATATTTCTGGAAAACACTTTTCAAAATTAGACAATTCCATATGTGATAGAGATTTATATTCCTCTTAGTAAAAATAAGGATTAAGGCTTTATATGTTCCTCATGTATAATAAAAATATCAAAATATGATTTGGAATGGAATTTTCTAGTATTGGAAATATAAATCTTTGATCTCATCCTTGGAATAGATTGGATGATTAAATTCATGGCCCATAACAATTTTAATTATTTAAGGGTGACATTCACATCTTCTAAATTTAATTCCCATTTATTTTAATATGAATGAGAACTTAGGTCAATTTGGGTGGTACAACCTCTTGATAAATTTGGTGAGCCTTTATACTAGCTTACATCTGATTTGGTGGAAACTGATAAAGGAAAACTAGGATATAAAATCCATCCTATAGTGAGGGATGTTCTTAAGGTTTTTTTAATGACTTATTTAAAATACCACCAGGGAGGAAAGTTGAGCTTTATATTATTATTTTTCCTTGAAAAATTCCTACATCCTTACCCTTCTATTACATGGATCTTACAAAACTAAAATAGTTTAAAATTTATCTTGATGATATTGATGGTAATGGATTAATCAATCCAATTATGAAACCAAGGAAAACACCTGTTTTATTTTCAAATAAATTTGATGGTATTTTAAAACTATATGTTGAATATAAAAATATAAACTATGTAACTATTAAAAAAGTACCCATTTCATTGTATTGATAACTTATTTGATCAATTAAAAAGAGAAATGTGGTTTAATAAAATTTAATTTAGATATAGATATCATCAAATCAGAGTAATGAGGTATAATATTCCCAATGCTACTTTGAAAAGTAGGTATATTAATTTTTAATTTCTTGTTAGAAACCTAGGTGTATATCTCATTATGTAATATTTATTAATGAAGATTGATTAATTTATTTTTATTTATTTATAGATTTATTGTTTTTTTATATGTTTTTTTTGTGTCTAAAAGAAATGATAATGATATAATACTCATTTTTATTCATATTCATAAAAATTAAATGTAATTTATTATATATATTTCAAACTTCTATGGTTTTTTTGTAAAATGACTTGTATAAAATCAATGGCAGTATCTTACTAGAAATATTTTCTAAACCCTACATACACACTTTTTTGTGTTTGTGTTTTTTTTTGATATGATGCAACTAAGGTAAATTCCCCACTTGGACATAGTGGATTATCATTATCTTGCATTTGAGTTATAGAGAAGGTGACAAGTGGAGTATTCTTACTTATCACATAGAGATGAGAGTTCCAATTTATTCTTTTTGTTAGGTTTTATGGATAACTTCTGTACATAGCCTCATCAAATTTATATATCCTTTATTATTCATTTTTTGATTCATTTTTCAATTATATATCAATGATATAACTTTTTTTATTTTTTATTTTGTAATTTTTATTATATTTGAGGTTGTTATGTTTTATGTTTTACTATTCTTGAGTTATAAAATTCAGTTATTGTACCCTATCAGGATGTTTAATATTTTGAATTTGTTTACTTTGTAGGCATTACTAATCTAATGCATGAAGTGTTCATTCTATATTATCAGTTTTAATCCCCCATTCACTTTATTTATAATATGGTTTAATTATTACCAATGGATAAGTTTTATTCCTTAGAAACTTATTTTCATCCTATGGAAATTAGGAGCACACTTTTGGGATTGTGAAGGATGACTCAAGTATTATGTTATGGTAACCGAGGTTGGTTCATTACCACATCCATGTTGATTTTTTTAAAAATATATCTGGATTATTTACTTTTATTTTAAAAAATATATTTTCATTTTGATAAATATGAAACCCTAGGAAAAATTCTAACTCCCTTACCAAAATCATGGTTAATTAATTTTTAATTTAAATTAAAAAATGACTCCACCATATCAACACATGGATTAAAATGAAACTAAAAATAAAGGTAAAGGAAAATATCCATTAACACCTCTATATCCTTTAGTATCATCATGATAATCCTATACATCAACTCCAAGATACTCAGGTTACCTACCCTCATCTATAAGGAAATATGTATATTTTAATGCATATGAGATGTGAATATACATAGTATGATAAATAAATATTATTATGATACCAAAAAGACCAAAAATATCCCCTGGTTTCTAATGTAGTCAAATGGGTACAATGAATATGAATACTTTAATTTAAAGTACGAAATTATCTTATAACAAAAAACATCAAATGCTTACCAAACTAATTTGGTTTATAATATAATAATTTTACCATTTCAATTATGAATCCCAGAATGTATTTCAAGACATATCATTTCCAAATTCATGTATCAAATAGTAACCCTACCATAAAAATGGAAAAATACCATGGTTACCACATTCAGATCATAGCCAAACCCATTGAATAATCCCCTATTACCAAACTCATGACATATCTCAATTTAGCCTATAATAAGGCATATCCCACATCATAATAAAAATCATGATTATGTCATATCCTAACTGAAGGATTTATCTTGTAAAAAAATCTCAACTAAAATAGTTTTTAAAACTATATGAACACATCACATTATAATATATTCACCACTTTATATTCAGAACACTTCCCATTAAAACACCAATAAATTCATCATTATAATATTCTAACACAATAAATAAATCATCATTATATATTACATTAAACTCATTATTAACAAATAACTCACTTAAATCACATGAGTTTATTTCCCATTTAATATCCCTTTATTAACCCAAAAAAATATTCCATCAAACTCATTAGATATCATATTCATGATATTTATGAAAAAAATTATTTAATTACTTTTAAGTGAAATTTTACACAATAAATCATGAAAAACACCCCATTCATTTTCTAATTAAACATTATTCCCACTTATCATTCTCAAAGAACAATTATTATAAAGATAACCATCCAATCCTATGATTTAATAACAAGAATTAAGAAATTAACAACTCTTTTATATATACCAAAATATTCAAATTATCAATTCCTTTTACTCAAACATGATATAAACTAATATCATTAACTCACCCCACTCAAGAATCAAAAATATAGTTACTGACATTTACAAAACTCTACACATCATGATATTCCTAACATAATTCTAATTTTAAAATTTCAACCTAAAATTTATCATTTTTATAAAAAAACCATTAATATTACAATTAATTTATTTAAGAAAAAAAAATCACTTCAATTCATCATTTTTTTCATCATAACACTCATCCTAATGTTTTACTTAACCTAATGCCAAGAACATTCAGATTTAACTAGTTTATTATGCTTCACATCCCAACACACAGACATATCACTTTAAAATGCATCCCCATGAGTTTATCATGGAAATTATCTTATCAATAAAAAACCATAAATTCAATCCTTAACTATTATTATTCTCAACCAAATATCTTTCCATTTAGGTACATAATGTAACGACCCGAAATTTTTTAAATAAATTTTGTTCCCTAATTTTATGTGTTATTGTTATACTCAACAAAAATGTTTTATTTGATAAACATGATTATAATTAAAATGAGATCAGTGGGTTTTGACTATTATATAACCATCGGTCAACATGACCGCTGTGAACAAAATGTTTTGATTATTGTCTCTAAATATAAGTAATCTTGGTTAATTATTATAGAAAGAAGATTCGATGGACTCACCTAGTAGTCTTGGACCGATCGAAGCCCATCTAACAGAGCTTGGGAAGGAGGTAGAACCACTGGGCTTTGCTCTGGATCCAATCCAAGCCGAACTTCATCATGTGAAGCTGGAACGAAATCGCCTTCGTGAGAAGTTCAAACTGATAGAAATTACTACTCGGGCAATGTTGACTGAGCCGCCCCAAGCTTCTATCACCCTAGCACACCTAACTCTTAGGCCCTATGTTGGTATTATAAGGGGTTATGTAACGAGACCGTAACTACCTTGTGTAATCCTTGTTTTAAATAAAAATTGGGATTTCTTCTTATGATGAAGTTTATGAATTTTGAAATGACCGGATAAATATAGTATGCATATTTTTGATGAATTTTAGAAAAAGGATATTTTAAATATGTTTATGTAAACCCTAAATAATTAAAAATGTGTAATGATTTTCAAAAAATGGTCTTCTACAATTATGTTCAGTACTAAATTTAGAGTCTAATAAGATCAACTTGATTTTTGATGAATAGTAAATTATGAATAGTGATTTTATGATTAGGATTAGTAATATGACCAAATAGATTAGTAATCTCACTTAAAGAAAGTTTTAAAATAATCTAGGCACCTTGATTAAGTAATGTGATTCAATAAAATAGTTAAATAACGGTTTCATTAATTATTATTCAAGTATTAGTTTTTTTCGGGTGAATAGTGTTTTTTAATTAAAAATTTAATTAAAAATAATTAGAAAATTATTTTTATAAAAATGACTTTATTTTTGAACTCAGAGCACCGATATTATGTTATGGTAATTTTTGGGGTTTTTTTCTGAAAAAAATGAATTTTCGATGAATAGTGTTTTTATTTAAAAATTAAATTAAAAATATTTAGAAAATTATTTTTATAAAATGGATTTCATTTTTGAAATCAGAGCATTGATATTTGGTTAATGTGAAATTTTGGGATTTTTCTGAGAAAGTTGAATTTTCAGTGAATAGTAAAAATACAGTTTTAGGGTTTCGGTATGTTTAATGACATCATAATGGTGTCATGATGATGTCATGAGATCTTTTGAGGGTTGGCCGGCCAAGGGTGATGAATTATTGTTTTGGGGGCCCCATGTGGCCTAACTCCATGATAAATGACAAGGGAGAGCACATGGGTTTGAGAAAAGCACATGTGAGGTGTCCCTTGGCCATTAATGCCTTGTCCCCTCACTTTCCCTATAAATATCAAGCCCTCCTCTCATCCATTCGACTCCCCACTCATTCCCAACGAATTTCTGGTCTCATTACCTCCCAAGGAGTCCTCCCAAGGTGCCCCCAAGCCCTCATGGTCCCAACCTTTGAGGTTTAAGAGTTACATTTTAAGGTAAGGGATCCAACCTCTCTCTTTCTTTTCAAGTAATCTCTTTTATGTCTTTTCATTTATACTCCTTGTTCTTATGTTGGAGGATGTTATTTTATATTCATCCTACTGCCTATTTCATGTTCATATGATGAGAGACCCCCCCTTTCTCTCATCAATTCGTTTTAAGAATGTTTAAGTGGCGCCGTTAGGCTGCCGAATTTTTAAGGGATTCTTTCACCTTCCTCGTTTTAAAGTTCTATTTTCATTCAAGTCTTTCATGTTTCTTTGTATTATGTTGGGGAATGATCTCTAAATTTATCATACTGATCTTTTATGATCATATGATGAGATACCCCATTTTATCTCTTCAATTCAATTTTTTTTGAAGTTTTATGTGGCGCCGTTAGGCTGCCGAATTTTTTAAGGGATTCTCTCACCCTTCTCTTTTTCAAAGTTCTACTTTCATGTCAAGTCTTTCAAGTTAATTTCTATTATGTTGGGGTATGATCTCTATATCTATCATAATGGAATCTTATGTTCATATGATGAGAGACCCCATTTGATCTCTTCAATTCAGTATTTTGATGTTTTAAGTGGCGCCGTTAGGCTGCTGAATTTTTAAGTGGTTCTTCACCCTTCTCGTTTTGAAGTTCTACTTTCATGTGAATTATTTCAAGTTCCTTTTTGTTATATTGGGGTATGATCTCTATATCTATCATACTGGACTCTTATTTTCATATGATGAGAGACCCCATTTGATCGCTTCAATTCAGTATTTTGAAGTTTTAAGTGGCGCTGTTAGGCTGCCGAATTTTTAAGTGGTTCTTCACCCTTCTCGTTTTGAAGATCTACTTTCATGTCAATTCTTTCAAGTTCATTTTTGTTATGTTGGGGAATTATCTCTATATCTATCATACTGAACTCTTATGTTCACATGATGAGAGACCCTATTTGATCTTTTCAAATCGTTTTTGTTGAAGTTTAAGTAACGCCGTTAGGCTGTCGAACTTTCATAAGAGAAATCTAATTTTTGTCTTCCTTCCATGTTTTTCATTTCAAATGGTATGTCCTTGAAATTTCATTACCATGATCATGTATCCTTCTTATTCTGTCCATATACTGTTTTATGGGTCATTTATGAATGTTTGACTCATTTTCCCTCTCTTTTTAATGTCTTCTAAAACCTCATAACATAGCCGTTATGCTGCAGAATTTCCATCTCAAAATGTCTCTCTCTTTTTCTAAAGTTCTTTTATATTATTAAGTGAATACTCAAAGCTCTTTCTTCTAAAGGGGTATTCACATATATACCAAAATGTTCTATTTTAAATTCTGGGATTTACATACATGAGACCCACCTTCCTTTTCTGTGGGTTTTAAAGTGACGTAAAGATCATGTCTTTAAAGCAGTTTTTAAAACGTTATGATTATGAAATGAAACCCATTTATTTTATGCTATGTGGGTTATTTATGAAATGTTTGATGATGATATATGTGGATCACATGATAATAAAGGCAAATTTAAGGGTGCGTCCTGATAGCGCTCCAATGCATTGGGTAATGATGTAACCACTAGAGATTATAATTTTAACGATGCCTTGGTGAAAAACCTTGGTAATTTTTAACGACACCTTGGGGATGAACCTTGGTGAAACGAAACGATTGTCAATATTAAATGTTGCAGCCACATCTTCAAGTTATGAAAAAGTTTTATTTTTATTATGATATGCCTCATGATTTCATTTTCATGCATTAAAGTTCTTTTCATGACTTTATTGATATATCTCAAGTTCATATGTAAAATGTTTCACTTGTTTCCCTTGCTGGGCCTTCTACTCACCCTTCCTTTTGATGTATGTCCCCAGGTTATGAGATGCAGTAATGAGCCTAGGGTGAACATGAGGAGAATCCTTTCAAGTGTTTAAGAGGAATGTTTTTTTTGTTTCATGTTTTATGTTCCTTGTTTCCAAGACACTAAACCTTAAAGATCCTCAGTTCCGTGTAATGGAATGAAAAGTTATGTTATAAAAAGACGGGATGCTATAGTTGGTATCAAAGGATGGTTTAGTTATTTGTGGAAATTAGGATATGAAAACTCTAGGAGGAACCCTATAGAAAAGTTTAATATAGGAAATCTTCCTGGTATTTTGGTGAGTATTGAGTAAGGGGTTGCCAAGCAAATACATCCCTGTCTGGATACGAGAAGGTAGAGGTGGCTCTGGCACAGATGTACATAGGGGTAAAACCCGAAAACACCTCTTTGATCTAGACTCGAACGGGAACTGGTACACGACAACGGGCCTTGCTGCACTCTTGGTTACGACACTCCCAGGGGATATACTTTGGTAAATTCAAAAGCTTGGTATGAACCATTGTTAAAGGAACAAAGATAAAATAAAATAAAGGTTCACATAAGAATATATGATCATTCATAACCTAGATGGGAACCTAGGAGATCACAAGTTAGGGTATACCTTTCATATACAAGTTATCCTTATATGATTTCAGTTCCTTTTCATGATTATTAGCTAAGTACTTAAGCCCCTAATTATGCTTTCTCTTCTTAGTTAATGGTGGGAAATGGAAGAACATGTTCCGACAACCAATGTGATAGGAAATGCGACGATTTTCGTATTAATATGACAGGGATGATTAGGGGATTAAAATATGATTATTATTTTGGAAGACGTTCATTATTTTGGGAACCATATTTGATCGAGGTAAATAGATTACTACGGTATTTTCATTGAGGAGTAAGGTTGACTTATATTTTGAAGAATCGATGAATTTAAGGTGAACTTATAGTAATTTAGGTTACTTATGGGAATGACTAACCTATCTTGGGTAAAATATGTTTAGGTTAGCTACTTTTTTATAAGATGTTAGGAGTGGTTGATGTTATCTGGAGATGAACAATGAAGTTGTTTTGGAAGACTATGTTATCAAATCCTTATTGTATTTGGGTTTCAATATTAGTTTGGTTTGTTTTGAGGAATTTTAAGGACCGTTATTTATGGAATGGTCTATGATGAACTTTGGATAGTAGCATGGAACTTTGATGATTTAAAAGTAGTTTCCATTCCTATGGGATTCTTTCTTTTTGAAGAGTTGTTTTACCTTAACCTTTCTGTTTTTGGGATAATGTTTAAGGATAGAAGAAATAGATAGTTAATCTTTTGTAGATTATGTGATTCTAGAGAAAATGATTCTTGTGCTTTTATGAGACCAAGTTTTTTTGAATTCTCATCATTTGGAGAAAAGATTAGTGTTGGTAGGGACTTGTTAAAGGATGAAACTCTACTTGAAGGTAGGTATATTTTCTTATGTTTTTGTTCTATGTAGTAAATGAAATCCTCAAAATTATGAAAAGAAACGTAAAACAAAAATGTTGTTGGTTTACGTCTCCTACTAGGTAATCAAAGACCGTTTACACACATCATAAGTTTGGGATTTTCTCATGGTTAACTTTCTCCTAATCATGTTCTCTATCACTCTCCCTCAGAACTTGACCCTTTGTTTTTTTCCTCCATGTCCATGTTTTCCTACATGGAACCCTAGTGTGGGTTAACTCGGGTGACCATTGTACTTCCCTTTCTTTATTTTAAAGTAATAGTTTTACTGACTCCTTTTCCGATGTGGGACTTTCAATGAAATTTCAAAACCCAATTTTAAAATTGCGAGGACGCAATTTCTTAAGGGGGGAAGATTGTAACGACCCGAAATTTTTTAAATAAATTTTGTTCCCTAATTTTATGTGTTATTGTTATACTCAACAAAAATGTTTTATTTGATAAACATGATTATAATTAAAATGAGATCAGTGGGTTTTGACTATTATATAACCATCGGTCAACATGACCGCTGTGAACAAAATGTTTTGATTATTGTCTCTAAATATAAGTAATATTGGTTAATTATTATAGAAAGAAGATTCGATGGCCTCACCTAGTAGTCTTGGACCGATCGAAGCCCATCTAACAGAGCTTGGGAAGGAGGTAGCACCACTGGGCTTTGCTCTGGATCCAATCCAAGCCGAACTTCATCATGTGAAGTTGGAACGAAATCGCCTTCGTGAGAAGTTCAAACTGATAGAAATTACTACTCGGGCAATGTTGACTGAGCCGCCCCAAGCTTCTATCACCCTAGCACACCTTACTCTTAGGTCCTATGTTGGTATTATAAGGGGTTATGTAACGAGACCGTAACTACCTTGTGTAATCCTTGTTTTAAATAAAAATTGGGATTTCTTCTTATGATGAAGTTTATGAATTTTGAAATGACCGGATAAATATAGTATGCATATTTTTGATGAATTTTAGAAAAAGGATATTTTAAATATGTTTATGTAAACCCTAAATAATTAAAAATGTGTAATGATTTTCAAAAAATGGTCTTCTACAATTATGTTCAGTACTAAATTTAGAGTCTAATAAGATCAACTTGATTTTTGATGAATAGTAAATTATGAATAGTGATTTTATGATTAGGATTAGTAATATGACCAAATAGATTAGTAATCTCACTTAAAGAAAGTTTTAAAATAATCTAGGCACCTTGATTAAGTAATGTGATTCAATAAAATAGTTAAATAACGGTTTCATTAATTATTATTCAAGTATTAGTTTTTTTCGGGTGAATAGTGTTTTTTAATTAAAAATTTAATTAAAAATAATTAGAAAATTATTTTTATAAAAATGACTTTATTTTTGAACTCAGAGCACCGATATTATGTTATGGTAATTTTGGGGGTTTTTTTCTGAAAAAAATGAATTTTCGATGAATAGTGTTTTTATTTAAAAATTAAATTAAAAATATTTAGAAAATTATTTTTATAAAATGGATTTCATTTTTGAAATCAGAGCATTGATATTTGGTTAATGTGAAATTTTGGGATTTTTCTGAGAAAGTTGAATTTTCAGTGAATAGTAAAAATACAGTTTTAGGGTTTCGGTATGTTTAATGACATCATAACGGTGTCATGATGATGTCATGAGATCTTTTGAGGGTTGGCCGGCCAAGGGTGATGAATTATTGTTTTGGGGGCCCCATGTGGCCTAACTCCATGATAAATGACAAGGGAGAGCACATGGGTTTGAGAAAAGCACATGTGAGGTGTCCCTTGGCCATTAATGCCTTGTCCCCTCACTTTCCCTATAAATATCAAGCCCTCCTCTCATCCATTCGACTCCCCACTCATTCCCAACGAATTTCTGGTCTCATTACCTCCCAAGGAGTCCTCCCAAGGTTCCCCCAAGCCCTCATGGTCCCAACCTTTGAGGTTTAAGAGTTACATTTTAAGGTAAGGGATCCAACCTCTCTCTTTCTTTTCAAGTAATCTCTTTTATGTATTTTCTTTTATACTCCATGTTCTTATGTTGGAGGATGTTCTTTTATATTCATCCTACTGCCTATTTCATGTTCATATGATGAGAGACCCCCCCTTTCTCTCATCAATTCGTTTTAAGAATGTTTAAGTGGCGCCGTTAGGTTGCCGAATTTTTAAGGGATTCTTTCACCTTCCTCGTTTTAAAGTTCTATTTTCATTCAAGTCTTTCATGTTTCTTTGTATTATGTTGGGGCATGATCTCTAAATTTATCATACTGATCTTTTATGATCATATGATGAGAGACCCCATTTTATCTCTTCAATTCAATTTTTTTTGAAGTTTTATGTGGCGCCGTTAGGCTGCCGAATTTTTTAAGGGATTCTCTCACCCTTCTCTTTTTCAAAGTTCTACTTTCATGTCAAGTCTTTCAAGTTAATTTCTATTATGTTGGGGTATGATCTCTATATCTATCATAATGGAATCTTATGTTCATATGATGAGATACCCCATTTTATCTCTTCAATTCAGTATTTTGATGTTTTAAGTGGCGCCGTTAGGCTGCTGAATTTTTAAGTGGTTCTTCACCCTTCTCGTTTTGAAGTTCTACTTTCATGTGAATTATTTCAAGTTACTTTTTGTTATATTGGGGTATGATCTCTATATCTATCATACTGGACTCTTATTTTCATATGATGAGAGACCCCATTTGATCGCTTCAATTCAGTATTTTGAAGTTTTAAGTGGCGCTGTTAGGCTGCCGAATTTTTAAGTGGTTCTTCACCCTTCTCGTTTTGAAGATCTACTTTCATGTCAATTCTTTCAAGTTCATTTTTGTTATGTTGGGGAATTATCTCTATATCTATCATACTGAACTCTTATCTTCACATGATGAGAGACCCTATTTGATCTTTTCAAATCGTTTTTGTTGAAGTTTAAGTAACGCCGTTAGGCTGTCGAACTTTCATAAGAGAAATCTAATTTTTGTCTTCCTTCCATGTTTTTCATTTCAAATGGTATTTCCTTGAAATTTCATTACCATGATCATGTATCCTTCTTATTCTGTCCATATACTGTTTTATGGGTCATTTATGAATGTTTGACTCATTTTCCCTCTCTTTTTAATGTCTTCTAAAACCTCATAACATAGCCGTTATGCTGCAGAATTTCCATCTCAAAATGTCTCTCTCTTTTTCTAAAGTTCTTTTATATTATTAAGTGAATACTCAAAGCTCTTTCTTCTAAAGGGGTATTCACATATATACCAAAATGTTCTATTTTAAATTCTGGGATTTACATACATGAGACCCACCTTCCTTTTCTGTGGGTTTTAAAGTGACGTAAAGATCATGTCTTTAAAGCAGTTTTTAAAACGTTATGATTATGAAATGAAACCCATTTATTTTATGCTATGTGGGTTATTTATGAAATGTTTGATTATGATATATGTGTCTCACATGATAATAAAGGCAAATTTAAGGGTGCGCCCTGATAGCGCTCCAATGCATTGGGTAATGATGTAACCACTAGAGATTACAATTTTAACGATGCCTTGGTGAAAAACCTTGGTAATTTTTAACGACACCTTGGGGATGGACCTTGGTGAAACGAAACGATTGTCAATATTAAATGTTGCAGCCACATCTTCAAGTTATGAAAAAGTTTTATTTTTATTATGATATGCCTCATGATTTCATTTTCATGCATTAAAGTTCTTTTCATGACTTTATTGATGTATCTCAAGTTCATATGTAAAATGTTTCACTTGTTTCCCTTGCTGGGCCTTCTACTCACCCTTCCTTTTGATGTATGTCCCCAGGTTATGAGATGCAGTAATGAGCCTAGGGTGAACATGAGGAGAATCCTTTCAAGTGTTTAAGAAGAATGTTTTTTTTTGTTTCATGTTTTATGTTCCTTGTTTCCAAGACACTAAACCTTAAAGATCCTCAGTTCCGTGTAATGGAATGAAAAGTTATGTTATAAAAAGACGGGATGCTATACATAAACATCCATATGAGTTAACAAAACACCTTTAAAACACATAAGTAGATCAAAGGTTTCTTGAGAAAATTATAGAATGTAAATCCTAGATTTCTATCAAAAAACATAATATAATTTTCAATACTAAACCTCTATATAAACCAAAATTAATTCCATTTTAATAATCCTCTTTCTACCACTTAACCTAGTTCACTATTTAATTTTTAAATCACACTTTATCAATAAGTGAAAATAAATTCTAGCACACAAAATGAATTATTCAACCAAAAAAAATAAGACAGTATATGTAAAACACCATTTACATATCTACTAGGAACATATAATAGTTTAAAAAACCATTATAAGTCAACAATAGTCAAATGTTACCCAAAAAACACATTTCTCAAACTTATCCAACACATAGATAAAAACATTAACATATTAACTCAATAATCAATACTTACAAAAACAGTAAGAATTATTTCATCAAATTATCCTAATTAACAAAATATAATGACTATTTAACACATAAAATAAATTATGCACAACAATATTTCAATATTGTGATCCATAATTTATTTTTATCATTCAATAAGATTAATTAGTTATCCATAATTCTCCTTAAACACAAAAAAATAAAATAAACCTTGGAACATTCTAATAAAACCACTATGAAAATGATATCTTTAATATCTCAATTTCAATAGAATAAACCAATCATAGATCTACCAAGAGTTATAGAAAAATGACTTTTATATGTTTGAGAGAGGTTAAAAGAGATTTAATAGAAATAACCCTGATTTAACCCCTTTCAAACAATTAAATATGGATTAAAATCCTAAATCTCATGATTACAAAAATATTAAAAAACTTTAATTAAAAAAACATGGAAACACACCAGGTACCTAGTTCCTGATCAATATATACCTAGTGTAACCTAAATCAGTACTCAGTGAATAGAGTTATTTAAATACCATTATGAATCTCACAATGGTAACCTAATGGTGTCTTTATTTGGTTTCCAACAAATACCACATCTTCCCCTTACTTCTACTTACTTCCTTCCCCAAAAAAATTAAATTCCCTATAAAAAATTATCCATTTAATATGCTAAAAATCCCAAATAAATTTAAAATTAACCTATGAAAACTAGAGTTGTTATATAGTAACTATCACATCCCAATATACTAGTAAGTGGACTCCCCATAATAACCTCTGATAGGTCAAAGTGTTGACACTATCTCTAAGGTATCCACTAAAATCATTGGAGGAATGACCTCTAATAATAACTTTCCTCCTGCTAAAATGAAACACCATACACTAATAAAATAATAACTAACAATGCAACACAACACATAAATATATATAAAAATATCTATAATATAATATAATGTGAAAAAATGAATAACCACATACATATATAACATACTGAATAGATATAATGGAATATAAAACTAAAAATGGATAAAACTAATGTGATCATCTTAATGAAAACTCCATGATATCAACTACCATGTCTTCTGTTAGTCTCTAACCTATAAAATCATCTATAAACTGTATCTTCTAGATTGTATGAATAGAATATAAAATGCATAAGTGTATAAAAAAGGGTGGTAAACAATACTCATCATGACCATCCCAATAAGTGATTTAACCTTAAAAAAATAAATTATGTCAATATGAATCCAAAATATTTATCAAGAGTAGGCAAAAATAAACACCTCAATAGACATCATTTATGTATATAACTCACCATAACCATTTAATAAATAAAAATACATTTGTATATAAATATATTAACATATTAACTAATATCAAAATAAGAAGGCCCCCCCCCCCCCACGAACCATGTCATACTAAAGGCCACCAAGAACTTAGGATCTAATGCACTTACTCATTCATTCCCTTGGATAACAGAATATGGGTGATAGTCATAACACTCTACCCATTCAAATAATAACTATACACCTTCCTCAATGGATTTTGTAACTTATATACACCACATATAGAAGGAAGTCATATAACTTAACGTATCCTCATAATAAAATTTTAACAACACCCGCAGTAAAAATTGTGGAACCATAATTCAAATCATAAATAATATAAAAAAATGATATCTTATATCACATCCCATAAAAAATTCCCCATCCAATGAATCACCTAGGATACACCACCACTATATATTGTAGAAGTACCTTGATAGATAATATACCTAAAACCCAAAGTTATAGGAGAGAAAAGGGTAAGTACTCGATGATACATCATTTTAATAACCTCTATATTATTAAATATCTCATTTTCTAAATTATAATTATTTATAATAAAATTTATTTTTGTTATGAATGAAACAAAAGTATAAAATAATAAAAATTAACATTATTCTATTTATTTTTAATATAAAATTACAAATTATGTATTAATAAAATTTATAATATTAATACAAGTATAATAGAATAATAAAAAAAGGTAAATAAAAATACTACATGTAACACCCTGAGATTTTAAAATAACATTGTTTTTGATAGCTTGTGGAACATGAAAACCCAAGTCTAAATGAACTATAATATAGTATTCCATTATGAAATAACCATTAAATTGATGGGTATGAATTTTATTGACTTAATTATGAAAATTCTGGTCATTTATTGATCTTAAATAAAATAATAATAATTTAAAATAAAAATAAATGTCTTCAAAAAATCTGCATTTTTTTTTCTAAAAGGCAGTTTAGCTGTGTTTTGAACAAGTAATTTAAAATTAATTTTTAACAATTTTTGAAAATTTATTTTATAAAATAAGATTATTTTTTTTAAATTATAATATCAACATTATCTTAGGGTGAATTTGTTTTTATTTTCCTGAAATGATTCATTTTTTGATGAATAATGAAAAATACTGAATTTTATTTAAAAAATGGCTTTGCGTTTAAATTATTTATAAAGTTAAATTATATTTTAATTAGTTTTAAGGAAAAATTACTTCAATTATATTACAATTTAACTAATTTAGGTTATTGGAATCATTTTCATATTGACATTTTATATAAAAACCTTGTAAACTTCTAAACATTTTCTCTATGAAAACCTGTTTTTTGTTATGTATGTGAGATTAATTTTAAATTAAAATTTGACACATATATGAATATAAATTGTAAAAATGTATTAAATATTTGAAATAATAATAATTTATATTATATAATAAGGTCAACTTAATTTTTTACCATACTGAACAGTAAAAATTGTAAAATCTATTTACTGTGGTTAAGGTAAAAATGGGTTTACTGGGGATTAAATTAAGAATATAAGGGTTAAAATGTACTAAAAACTTTTATAAAATATATTTTATTGAAATATTATGACCTTATAATGTCTAATTCTAAATAATAATCCATTTTTGATCCTTGTGGAAAGTGAAAAATATGGGCACACCATTTTCTTTAAAAAAAATTACAAGTGTGGCACACACCTCTCTTATAAAAGGACACTCCCTATCCTCTGTTATTCACACCTTAAAACCCTTTTGGTTTTGAAAATACATGAAAAAATAACTTCCCAAATTCAATAATTTCATCCTTTAAGCCTTAATCAGGTCAAAAATTTATTCAAGGAATACTTTATGTATAATTTTAAAGAGGTGGTCTAAGAAGAGGTAAAATTCCTAACTATGTATTTTTCTTTTATTTCTTCTTCAAACTCATTAAAATATTATTCAACTATGATTTTATAATAAAAAATTATCTCCCATATAATTATATTTTATCATTTTATGTTAATTACCTATATTCATCTCCTCTTCCCCCAAATGGGGAATGATAACATCACTCATATGTATGGCGGACTACCGCCTCGCGAACCGATGTGACATATTTTCCTTCAAAATAACTCACGATTAGGTATGGTGATGAATATAAAGTGTGTATATATATATATATATATGATATTTATAAAATAATTATACCAATTTATTCATTATATCATATATAACTTTTTTAGTTTTCTTTATGTAGGGGATACGATAACGTTGCTCATGTGTACAGTGAATTATCGGCTCGCGAAGCGATGTGATTTGTTTTTCACTAACGCTTTATATGGAAGATAATAAGGATAATATTAATGAATATACATGATATAAGTGACATAATTATGATATTTATAAAATATTTATCATTATGAAAATATAATATATCATTTTATTTCTTACCTTTTCACTCACATAAAGAAGATAACATCATTCATGCACATGTGTACTACCACCTTCACGAAGAGATGCAACTATCTTTTCATCACCACACCACATGGATGAAATAAATAAATAAAATTTAAGAAATTATGTTTTATCTAAGATATTATGATAATTTTTTAAGAGAAAATATAACTTAACTCCTTTTCATAATGATCGTTGAAAATGGAAATGTTACCCATGTGTACGTATAACCTACCATCTCTATGATCGTTGCATACTTCATTTTTCAAAACCATATTTCATGATTGGTCTTAAAAGTATAATTGATATATAAATTTGATTATTATTTAATTATTATCATTCTGGATATTATGGTACTATATAATATTCACAATAATCACATCTTTCATGAAAAAACATGCATGAGGAAACAAGAAAATTAGCACCTGAAACAATGCAAATAATGAAAGATTATTAACAAATGAGTGATAAGATATTATAAAAGTATCATATATGATATTATAAATATTAATATGCTTATAGTATAAGTTAATAATATTTTTAAAACCCCCATATATAATTTCAAAACATTTTCAACAAAACAGAAGTGTGAGGTCAGGGACTTCGTCTCAATTTCCCTTCATTAAGGCATATTTTAATGTTATGCACCCAATTTATTTTATATGGTGTATATTATTCCTGTTTGAAATGTAATATAACAATTCATTAATAATTAATGTTATTTTAAGTTTCAATTTGAATTATTTCATCCATGTGGATTTGAATTAAAATTTGCCTAGTGGTAAATAATTTTATAACTCAATTTCTTTTCATTGTGTTATATTAATTCCTCATTGTCTTTGATATTATAAGATTATGTGTACAGTGAATTTTGACTATCTTATATTTTATTTCCAGTTTTTTCATGTGTATTTAAATTTGATACACATAATTTATTCATTGATTAATTCTCACGTTAATGTCATGATCTCTACAAGGGTTTATTTCAAAATCTCATTTTAATCAGGATTGTTTATATTTGAATTTAAATTAAAGGAAATAATTTTATTATTGTTTAATAAACCATTTAATTTTATTATAATATATTTATTCATAAAATTATTAAAGTAATAGAACCATGATCCACTCTTTGGCACTTAAAATATTTATTTATTTATTAATAAAATCTGACCTTATTTCTCTATTCGGTTAGAAATCCTTTTTCTTCCAAAACCATGTTTTCTAAAAATATTTTAAAAAATGTTTTAACTATTTTAAAAATGATTTATTAAATAAAATTTTACACACTTTATGTTTTTTCAATTTTTTTGAAAGGAATCTTTATATCGTTTTCAAAATAAGGAATATTTATATTTTATCTAAAAAGTGAATGAAATATTAATTTTCATATACTTGGAATGTATGGAATTTTTTTCCATCATGAACAATCCATGTTTTAAAACATAATTTATAAGTTTCAAAGTTTATTTTTGAATGTTTTTTTCAATTTTTTATGAAATTTTAGTTTTAAAAAGTGTTTCTCAAAATTAAAAGGATATTTTCCTCAAGAATGTTTTTAAATATATTTGTATGGTATTATAATTAATCAATAAAAAACACTTTATTTTACATATAATACTATAAGAATATTTTGTATTGATACAATCCTTATTCTTCCTCTAGATGGTGTATGATTACTTTTACCAAGGATAATATTGATATTCACTTCTTTGATTCATTTTTGTTGTAATTAACTTCCCCTTGAATAATTCACTTTCCTGTAAACATTGAACATTAAATTTACCCTAAATATTCATACTATTTATCATGGATATTTTTATTTATTAAACCATATATCATTTTTATATATGGTGTTTTACATTGAAAATTATTTTTTATTTTGTGGAAATATTGATAGATATATATTCTTTACTCAATTCAGATATTTTATGATAAATATAAAGACCCAAACATAAAATGTTTCCCAATATTCAATTTTCGACAAGATCATACATTATTACATATTGAGGATCCATTTGAGTTTATATTTTTAGAGAATTAGGATACCTTACATACATAACATATCACAATCAAACATGAGGATACTACTAAAAACAGTTTCCATTTTTTTCAAAATATAAAACATTAAAACATAAGGCATGATATCTTCGAAAACACTCCATATCAAAAATCATGAATCCCTTATTTCTATTACCCATAATTTTATCCTATTAAAAACATTTTAAAAACATGGTATGAGTATAAAAATCAGTAAGGTATATAAATATAGAAAGCGTTAGTCATGTGATAACATAAAAACCAATAAAACCCATACCATAAAAACTTGAATGCATAGAATACTCATGTTTTTTCCTTGGGAAAAATTTACCATATCACTCTTACATTAACCCTTGCACAAAGAATAAACCTTTGGTAAACTTCCATATTCGGAGTACCCAATTCATTGGAGAGCTATAATGGGGCTCACCCGTCATATCTTGAGCTATAATGGGATCAACCCAAAATACCTTGAGCTATAATGGGCTCAAACCAACATATATTGAGCTATAATGGTCTCAAAAAACATAAATAATGTACAAGGAACATATCATGGTAATAAATTATCTTGAAATTAGGATAAACCTCTCATTCCATACACATAAAAAAACAATCCTTTTGAAATTTATTAAACAGAGTTTTAAAAGGATTTTCAAAGGAAAGTCCCTTAAAAATATAATTGGAATGTGAATTAATAGAATGAATTGGATATGTTTATACACTGTAAATACACATAATACAACATAATATAAATAAAAATTTATCATACCAACAATCTTAATACCACATAATGAATAAAGAAGAAGGTCAACCCAAAGAATGGAAATTGGGTTAAGAATTCCCTTACCTCAGGTTTTTATTACATAAAAATTGTTTAGACATACTATATAATGGTTAAAAGAGTGTTATTAATATCTTAAAGAAACATATCCATATTTATAATATCTTATATTATCATTTAATTACATCATTTTACCCTTTAATTGTTAGTATTTTGTTCCTTGCATTGTTTGGAGTGCTTTCTTTACATGTTTTCCAGGATCGGTTCGTGATGGATGTTCTTGTAGATTGGAAGTGAAACTATAGAATTGGAATGAAAAGGTATTTAAATATTTCCAGTACCATAAATTATACCATTTATCATTTTGAAGTTTGATACAAGGATGATTAATAAGTTAAAACATTAATGACGTTCATTTAGATCATTTTAGTGGTTCTTTGATAATAACGACCTCATTTTGTTTTATAAAATAAAACCATATGTTCAAAAGAATTAAATAACCAATGATGATAAATAATAAATATATTATAACTTGGTTCAACCATAAAAATGGTTTCATTAATAGACTTTAAATAATTAATGTAAATTGGAATCACATCATCCACGATGTCGGTAATTCGACACATCATGCACAATGTTTTTATTTCATGAACAAGTTGGAGAGGAGAAGAAGAATGATGATGAATATTCAATGAAAATGATACAATCTATAATATACATGATTTATGGATTTTTTATTCCTCTTGGGTAAGATAAGTTGAGTAAAGAAAATAAAGGAACTCAAAATAAAATAATAGTTGAGAAATCCCTTACAAAAAAATTCGGCAGCCTAACGACTATGCAACATGGTTTTAGAAAACATTAAAAAGAGAGGGGAAAAGTGTCACCCATAAAGAAATGAATCATAAAACATAATAGAGAAATAATAATATAAAAATAATAACATGGTATGAATTCTTGAATTCTATACCACATAAAGGATAACTTGAATGAAAAAAAGAAAGAAGTTGAGAATTTTCTTACCTTGAAGAGTAACTCCTTGAATATGAAGGTTTAGACCTTGGGGTATTGAAAAAACCTTTGGAGGACTAATAGGGAGGTAAGGAGGCCAGATATTCATTGATGAGGAATTGGGAATAAATTTAATGAAATAATGAGTTGGTATTTATTGCAAAAGTGAGAGAATATTTAAATAATTTCCAAGGGACACCTCATTAGGGGTATTTGAAAAACCATGGGGTTGACCATGGTATTTTCCCATGGTTGTTGATGCTCCTTTTTCATCATAGAGTCCAAAGGAATGTAAAGGGAAATGACTTAGCACAAATTGATTCATCCTTTGAAGAAAATATCAAAAATCGACAAAGGGATGAACAAGGAGAAGATTGCCCATAAGTCGCGCAAGCTTCCTCATAGTCGCACAAGTACACTTGCGCGACACATGATGGTCGCGCAAGTGACTTGTGTGACCTAAGTGGTAACCGCCCGGGGTCTTCTCCTGCCTATAAATAGACCATGTGGGCCCCCCATTCGGGGAGGATTTTTTTCCAGAAACTCAGATTTGAGTTCCCGGTGCCCTAGTCTCTTCTCAAAGCTTCCGAAATACTTATAAGGTAATTTCTTACCTATAAAGGAAGATATAAAGAGGGGGAGGAAGGCCTAAGTGTGGTAACTCATCAAAACTTGCATGCCTGAGTGGCCAGCCCTTAATGGAAAAGGGCCACACTTGTGCGCCGCCTTACTCCTTCAATAGATCTTGCGCGCCCTTCTTCTAGAAGAACCTCAAGAGGATTCTAAAGGCTTTAATCAAGAGTCTCTCAAGTATTACCCTACTGGTTAACCGTCACGCAAGTACCCCATATGTCGCGCAGACATACCTACGTGACCAGGACTTACGTGCCCACGCAGTACCTATGCGCCTACAACGACTTGCGTGCCCCTACCTTTTTGGGTGCCCTTATTGCCCATTTCACCCCTCTTAAGCCATTCCACCTTTCCTATTCAAGATTCATTCTTCAAGACACTCTTCAAATCCATTTATGGCATGATTTCTTGATTTGAGTTCCTTATATGAAAGGAATTCTGTGGAATATCTCTCAAAACCTAGTGATTTACACATCTTTATGTCACTACAGATTGAGATTTCATTCATTCAACCTCATACTTTAAGATGAGATAATCCTTAAACTGGGTCTCCTTTTCAGGAATAATCCCCAGTCATAAGTCCTCTAATATGGGCATCCTCTTTAGGAGTAAGCCTCAAGTCCTCTAATATGGGCATCCTCCTTAGGAGTAAGCCCCAACCATAATTCTCTTAACCTGGGTCTCCTTTTCAGGAGTAAGCCCTAGTCTCAAATATGGGCATCCTCCTCAAGAGTAGCCAAAAGTCCCTTAATTTTTCAAATCTCTTAACTTGGGCCTCCTTTTCAGGAGTAAGTCCCAGTCATAATTCTTAACTCGGGCATCCTCCTTAGGAGTAAGCCCCAATTCTTAAAGTTCCCAAATATGGGCATCTTCCTTATGAGTAAGCCCCAATACCCTAATTTGGCCATCCTCCTCAGGAGTAAGCCCCAAACCTCAATTCCCTTAACCTGGGCCTCCTTTTCAGGAGTAAGCCCCAGTATTAATTTCTCTTAACCAGTTCTAATTTACCTTTGATCTGGGATTCCTTTTCCGGAGTAAAACCCAATCATAAGTACTCTTCTAATTTGGGCCTCCTTTTCAGGAGTAAGCCCCAAGTTAGAGTATTCAAATATCCATGAAGCACATATACCTTTATGGACCCTGTTCCTGGATTTCTTCCCTAAAGTAAATCCTAATCTTCATTTATCTGGGTATTCATACATACATAAGTCCCACATTATTTCTTATGATTGTATCTTTCATGGCACAATTGTCTAATTTGTACCAATACCTCTTGTTTCTCATACCGAGCATGACTCACATGATCTTAGAGTGTAAAAGTAATTGTGACATCCTTCTTTGAGCCATCAATCATAAACATAGTACTCCCTTACTCGAACTATGTGGGTTCTGATTCCTTTTCTAGAACAAAGGATACAAAGGTAGCCCATCTGCGGGTACGATCCCAACTCTGAAGTAATATATGTCCTTCTGAATGACAATAAACTTCAAGTTCCTCACTGAGTGGCTTAAAACCAGTATGGTTATCATAATGACCAAGAGATTTCTATATAATGTGTCGAAGGATACCATTGACCAAGAATCTCTAACAAATACAGATGATTCTCTATCGATGAAGAACCTCAAATACATATAAAAGATTATCTAAAACTCATACATATTAATCATTGATTGTCAAATCTGAAGGAAAGCTCATTTTAGACTTGGTAATGCAATAAGGATTCACGAACATAACTTAAATCTATAAAGAGAGTCCCGAAGTAGACAATAATTCCCCTAAAAAAGGTGTGATGAGTCCGACCTCCCATCCTCTCGACCAATGAAATATCCTAAGCCTCATCAGTCAACAACCTAATGAGCGCCTAACTTTGGAAAGTAGGTCCGAATGGATGTGGAATCATTGGATGTTTCCGGTTCTACGAAAAAACCCGTTAGAAACCGATCAGAATGTTTGAACTTCCCTTTAAGGTGGTCATCCCCGGATTCCGAGGGAAACAAAAATGGTGAACCCGACGTGAATCCTTAACCAAGTTAAAATGATGTTTTACCTATTTTATTAGGCCCCTATTTAAAACTCAATGAGAGGGCCAACAAAAACAATAATTGACATATGTGCTCATCCAAAAGATGTAGTGGCTGAATTTATCTTGATTACGTCTGTTATATCAAACATGCAGTCTTTTTCAAGATCTTCTGCATTTCTAGAATGTATTCTCTCAAGTTCACACCTGTGAATACTGCTGCTGAAAATGCCACTTCTGCTACTCCTGATGGATCATCGTCCGCTCTAAGGACGATATCACCTACTCAGCGTCTTCAACGCTGGGTATCAAACACACTGGTTAAGGAGTACCGTCAACATGGTACCATCCCAACTCTGGAGGCTGCCCGACAATCCCTCAAAGTAAACAACTCACATCGGTCGTCCGGACAACGACGACCAATGATCAAGAAGCAGGTAGTGATGACTACCGTCTCCAACCGTTTCTGGTCGTTATCCCCAGAATGTAATCACCATTCGATCCCTTATTCTAGGGAGGTGAATGAGTAGGCCCCTCAGGGCCTTAATTCAAACAGATAGGTGTCCTTCCTGAGGGCTCCCACCAACAATCACCGCCATACTCGTGCGGCAGTGCTCCCTCAACATGATGAGGGTACCGACTCCAGGCATTCGACTCAGGTTCCTCGAACCCGAGCAAGCAAGACGAACCACCAGTGGAGGAATCTGGTCAACAGTGAGCAGGTTCTAATCTCTGCCATCTTCGGAGAATTCCACCAACCTAACATGGTGGCAAGCAATGAGCGGGCACATACACCTGCCTGTTTTAATTCCGTTGTCCAGCAGACTCGTCTGGCAACATCACGCCAATCCCGCCAGGAAATTCCGGTGGAGTACTATAGGTAGGAACATACACCTATTTATACATCATCATCTAGTCATCAGGCTCTTCTAACTACATATGATGGATCTCGTTAACCACGTTTGGCGAAGTGAAATAAGAAGGAACATACACCTGCTAGTATTTATCAAGCCTACCAACAGTCTCACTTGGTAGCATTCGGAGAAGTCAGTCGGAAAGCCCCGGTGACAAACAGGAGGCAGACTCAACTCTCTGCCCCCACACATGAGTACTATCAGGATTCACTGACAGGAAAAGGAGGACAGGAGCAGGCACATACACCTACTCTAAGCCCGGAATGGACGTATATTCCCATTCCGGCAGCTGAAGTCACCAATCATATTCTATCAATGGTGAAAGAGCAGAAGCAAATCCATGCTCATATTCTGGATGCCTGCCAGGATATTATAACAACTTCAGCAGCATCTCAAGGAAAGACACATAAATCTATCCCTACCAGTGGATTGACACATCAACAATTCACTCCGGAATAGACACACACATCTATTCCAGTCCAAGAGGGTTGTGGGGCATACTCCCCCATATCATACGGACAACCAAGTCAGGCACATACACCTGATTTGAGTAGAGATCGTTAGACTAACCTGACCAACTTTCCTGATCAGACATATACACCGTCTCAGAGTAGCCACTTTTGTCAACAAGTGGTTTCCAAGGCGAGTAAGAAGGCGTCTAAGAAAAAGACCCTCCCATCACAGTCAGGAGATCAAGATCCAATCTGTAACAAGGCCTTGCTCGATGCTGGAGTTCTTGAAGCCCTCAGAAAATTATCTGTTGAAATTCAAGATTCTACTCCCTCATTTCCCAATAGTGGGAACTTTAATTCCGAAGGTATTCAACAGACACTTCCTCATGAAGGCTTGCTTCATGACAATTCGGTCGATCTCAAAGTTTCATATTTAGATGAGAGCCACAGGAACCCTCTGTGTGGTCAGAAGACCAAGGAGAAAGAGATCTCATCTTTTGCTGTAACCCATTATGGTGGTCCTCCCCATGATGATGAATTTCGTTGCGAAATTCCTCTCCACAGTAGTGATGTACATTTCCCGGAAAATGCTCCAGTGGACAATGTAGTGCCGAGAAAGCCCTCTTATCTTGTGGCACTTGAAAATGTGAAACCAGTCATGTCTGAAGCTTCATCACTAGTAGGTGAAATACTTTCTCAATCATAAGATAGACCAGGGTGTAGGTCATTCTCCGAACCACCCCTAAGTCATGCATCTTCTAGTTTTATCAATGATTTCTCTACCAATCCTATTGAATCCAATGAAGCAACTAGGAAAAACCAACCCTGGTCAAATCAGGTAGAATAATCTTCATCAAATGATAAAGAGGAAATGATAAACATGAGAAAACAACTAGCGAAAGGTGAAGTGCGAGTCATGTTTTGGCCTCTGGCTGACTCTCAGTATAATATTCCCGAAATGTTGACGGAAGATGAAATTCATGAAATTCATCTCAACATATGGAAAACTCTTTGTCAGTTAAAAAAGAAAGTATTATATTATGATGAATATGAAAATCATCTTAAGATAATATATGGGTTACAACGTCAGATTGATTTGGCGTCTCTATCAGTCTCTCGATATCCGAAGGATGAAAAGCAGCAGAGATCCCTTCAACGTTCATGCCTTGGCACACTAAGAAGATTGCGTCAGTTAATTTCCAATGCCCCATCTGGTATTTGTGTTAGAGTATGGGGTGTTCATGGAGCACTGCATTTCATAGTGCTCTCCAGTCAGCAAAGCTCGCCGAAAATGGTCTCATGCAATTTTATTTGCCCATGGCCGACCACAGTCAATGGGCTTTGTTTGTAATCAAAAGCTTTCCCAAGAACAGGCTTCAACTAGTTCCTCTCAAAATCAAGAATACAGAGAACAATTTCTTGAATTACTCTTGCATCAAGCAAACAAGAATATTAAACAGGCCTCTCGTTTGGAGCAAGCACGTTACCAAGTGACAGAAGTGTCAGAAATCATCCAACGGTCTTTTGAACAGGGTGATAAAAGCGGATACAGGTTAATGCATCCAGCTAATTTCTGGACTAAGGTTCGCAAGATCAGGAGGACTTTCAAGAAAGTCTCAGACAAAGCATGTCAAGAACCACCCCATCTCGCCAGACTGGGGAATCTTTTAAACCAACCCTCGGAATCAACAAAAAGGATTCGGGGAGTTGAGCAAGAACAGTAGGAACAGCCCCAGTCCATTGGACTGGGGACTTTTTCAAATCATCAATCCCCTCCTCAGAGAAAGTCGGTCTTTTATCGATTGGGGAAGAAACCTCAAGAGGAACGAAGAGCCAAATTATCAAGATATTCCCTCAAAATTACGGTTCGTCAAGAAGTTCATGAGGGATCGAATAAACAAAAGGAAATGTCTCATCAAAGACATGGAAGAAGACAATATCACAGAAATGCTGATAGAAGGGATGTGATGAGTTATGCATCAATCAATGTCATCAATTCTGTTGTTGCTGATCCACCAGATGAGGCTCACTCAGGGGATTCAGATGAAGAAGTTCCTGCTCAAGAAGATGTATGCACCGACACAAATGAATAAGGTGTATGTACATGAAGTCAAAGGATTACTCAAAACCTAGGTAATCCTTCGAGTAACCCACTTCCCCCTCTCCGAAAAGGATCCAACAAAGGGAAGGGAAAGAACCAGGTTACATATCCTTCCTCTGGAAAAGGTCAATCGCTCTCACTAGAGAAAAGGTTTGCACAACAGGAAGAAGAAATGCAGGAATTAAGAAGGTTGAATGCAGAACTACTTCAGAGTAGTCTTCTTCTTAAGCATGCTAGAGTCAGTTAGCCAAAGGAATTTGTTGCAGCTACTGAGATGGATCAAGAATATCCTCCTCTCTCAGTACACCCTCACAGGTCTAATCCTAAGGGTCAAGTGCAACAACAGTTGGCAGTGCTACCATCAGTTGCAGCACCAATCACCACATCTGTCCAAGCTCTAGTCATTGCACCTACCCAAGTCCAAGTTCAACCGGATGTTTCTCAAAAGTTAATAACTACTATTGAGTCATTAACAGCTCGGTTAGAAACTATGTAAGGGAAACGTGCGCAAGTTCAACCAGAAAAGAAATTTTACCCTGAATGGGTAGATTAAATTTCTTCTCCATCCAGTTTTTGGAATCCTGTATTCCCTATTTTTAATGGATCAGGCGATCCTGAACAACATTTGACGCATTACGTGTCTTGTTACGATCCTATGATGGGAACTCCTGAGCAGCAAGAAGCAGTGAAACTCAGATGCTTCATGCGAACCTTGCAAGGACCAGCTTTTGTTTGGTATACAAGCTTGCAATCCAGGTCAATTACCGGATGGGAGGATCTACGCCAAAAATTCCTCCTTCAGTTCAGCTCAACTTTTCCAAAGACAACAGTTTTCGATCTTACAAACTGCAAGAAAAGGGAGAATTAAAGGGTCTCTGATTTCATTGCTCGATGGAAGGGATTAACATATTCCTTGAGTTTAGCACTCCCTCAAGAAGAATTGTTTCCAATCTATGTGGAAAATCTACATGAAGAATTATGCACGCCGTTAATCCCTGTGAAATACACAGGAGGGTTTCGAGACCTTTCTTCAATCGCTCAGCAGATTGAAGATTCCCTTATACAGGCTAAGGCTAAATCTTGTGTAATTCCATCAGCTCTAGGAAGGAGAATTGGTAAAGCAGAAACTGCTACAGTTATGCTTAAACAAGCACCTGTACCTATTTCTACCTCAAAACCTTCATCTTCTCGAAGGGATCCACCTTCTGAGCGCCAACAACAAAGGCCTTTTCATCCAGACGATCAAAAAGATCAAAGACGAAAACAATTTTAGGATCTGAAGAGAAAAACATACTCTTTCCAAAATGAAAAAGTTCCTGGTTATTTCATTTTGGATCTGGAAAACAAGTTGGTTCAATTACCAATGCCCAAGAGGGAAAACAAGAAAGGAGATGAAGACCGTCCTAATTATTGCCCTTTTCATCAAATGATGGGGCATCCCATCCAGGAGTGTTTTGTCTTCAAAGACCTCATGAAAAAGATGGTTGACTCGGGACAAGTTACATTGAAAGGCTCCTCATCCCAGGTAGCATGTGTCACTGCTACAGTTCCAGAGGAGGAAGGTGAATGGTAAGAAGTCAAAAGCAAAAATGCATAGAAGTATGATGATTGGATGGTAAGAAAGACAATCAATCAAACTCATGCTATTTTTTGAACACAATTAAAGAAACCAATTGTGTCTTCTTCCATGAATGTTGCGGAAAAACCCTCTTCGTCCGAGGGAAAGTGCTCAAAGAAACGACATGATTCAAAGAAAGAAAAAGAATCAGAAGAAGATGAGTATATGTCAAAGCCTAAGTTATCTTTGACTTTGGCGGACTTCATGCCATCTACTTCAAAGCCACGGGCACCGCCCCACCAAACGGCACAACCTAAACAGGCTAATCAGGAAGAGTCTTCATCAGACTAAGAGTTAATATCTGGTTCTGTTAATATGATTCAATTAACAGATCCATATTCCAGTCAATGTTTTGATTTCAATGAGCCTGAATTCCCTGTATCAAACAGAGGAATCAGAGGAAGTTCCAGGGGCTCAGGATACAGGGGAAGACGTGGATCTTTCAGAAGCCACTATTCCAATTCTACCCCAGTTAGAACTGTGTACACAACAAAAACTCGTGGTAGAGCCCTTCAGCGAGCTCAGCAAGAACAAGAAAGTTCTTCTACCAATAGAAAATTCAGTCCTGGCACAGTTATTTTGGAAGACCGGTTGAAGGTTCCATCTTCTTCATCTCAGCAAGTAAATGGATATAATTGGTCTAATCTTCCAAAACTAGGAATATTTCCAACTCTTATCCCAATAAAAGATGCATCAACTTCCAAAGCATCTTCTTCCAAGGTACCTTATAAACCACATATTCCTATTGGGAAACGCAAGCCTCTGGATCAAAAGTATGATATATTGAAACACTTGGCCCAAGTACCAGCCAAGTTATCAATTCTGGATGCTCTGAATTTGTCAAAAGATCTTCGGGAAGCACTCATTGAGGCTTTGTCAAGTCCTCAGGAGTTTGAAACTAAAATTGCTGCAACTGAAGTCTATCACATAGAGAATAATCCTACAGAATGCCATGAAATAATATCCTTTACTGATGAAGATGAAGATGATGTTGTGCATGGACATATTAGACCATTGTACTTGTCTGGTAAGGTCAATGGCGTGGATGTTCGAAGAACTTTAATTGACAATGGTTCAGTAGTCAACCTCATGACCATTCATACACTTCGTCGATTGGGCCTCACAGAATCTGATTTATCTCCTTCCACCATGATGCTACAGGGATATGATAAAAATGAACAAAAACCACTGGGTGATGTTACACTCATAACTCAGTTTGGAGATCTTGTATCCAATTCAGATTTCATGGTTGTTGATCAAGACTCAGCCTTCAACATCTTGCTTGGAAGACCTTGGCTACATCAACATGTGGATATCCCTTCATCATACCATCAATGTCTCAAATATTGTTTCGATGGTCAAGTTGGGACATTGTATGGTGATAAGGCCCCGTTCAAGACATGTGAGTCTCAAAACATTGAGGCGAAATTCTATCACATGAAGTAAAGGGAGAAATCCATAACAAAGAATATTACCAAAGTTAATGCTCCATATGGTTTGGAAAAAATTCCAGTAAATCCATTTACACATGTGAGTACAGATTATGTGTTGCCTATCAGTCAAATTGACAAGATAGACCCAAATAAAAATACTCTTATGGAAAGATCCATAATGTCAATTACGACAATCGAGCTAGACAACATGAGAGAAATTGGTAATCTACCAAGCAGTGATGAAAGCACAAATGGTGACGTCTTCATTTCATCTGCTGAAATCCAACAAGTCTATGCTTCACCAATTAGGCTAGAAGAAGTTATAGCAACATCAAAGGTGAATAATGATGTCGATTCTCAATCCATCATCTCCTCTTTATTATCTAAAGAAGACCCTTCATCATTAATTGGGTCGGAAATGGAAGCTTCTTCTTCAAGATATGAAAATTTTGACATCTCTTCGGATCATGAGAATTCTACTTTATCATCTACTATGCAAGTAGAAATGGAAGAAATAACACATGATGAAGAAGAAGAGGAAGATCTCAGAGATTCTCCTCCAGCATTTGAAGAGGGTATCTCTACCACTGTGGATGAACTCAGAGAAATAAATCTGGGTACAAAAGAAGATACACACCCCACTTTAATCAGTGCGACCATGAATCTTGAAGAGCCAAGAGATGTATATTTCTTTTCTAAAGAAAAATAGAGATATATTTGCCTGGTACTATTCAGAAATGCCCGGGATTGATCCTGATGTTGCTACTCATCATTTGGGTTTACCAGAAGAACATCGAGGATTTAAGCAAGCCGCGAGAAGAACACCCCCAACTTATGCTTCCAAAATTGAAGCTGAAGTGGATAAGCTTATCAAATCTAACTTCATTAGAGAAGTTCAGTATCCCAAATGGTTGAATAATATTGTCCCTGTAAAGAAAAAGAACGGACAAACTAGAGTTTGCATCGATTTTAGAGATCTTAATCGGCATTGTCCTAAGGATGATTTCCCAGTTCCGATTACAGAACTTCTAATTGATGCAACAGCTGGATATGAAGCACTTTCCTTCATGGATGGATATTCCGGATATAATCTGATCTAAATGGCCCTAGAAGACGAGGAATCTACAGCCTTCAGATCCCCTCAGGGTGTGTTTTGCTACCGGGTAATGCCCTTTGTCTTAAAGAATGCAGGTGCAACTTATCAGCATGTCATGCATCGTATCTTCAAACCCTTCTTAGGGAAGTTTGTTGAATGCTATGTAGAGGATTTGGTAGTTAAATCCAAACAATGCTCTAATCACTTGGCTGATTTGGAAGTCATATTCTGCAAGCTTCAACAACATAATTTGAAGATGAACCCCTTAAAATGTGCTTTTGGGGTAACCTCAGGAAAATTTCTCGGCTTTTTTGTATGCCATCGTGGTATTGAAGTCAATCCTGATAAGACCAAGTCAATACTTGGTATGTCACCTCCTCAAATATTGAAATAATTAAGATGACTTCAAGGACACATATCCTATATTCGGCGTTTCATCACCAATTTAGCAGGCAGAAGTTTACCCTTCACCAAATTGATGAAGAAGGGATTCACTTACTAGTGGACGGAAGAATGTCAAGAAGCATTCGATATTCTCAAGAAATACCTCTTGAGTCCACCGGTACTCATGCCACCTGTTGAAGGAAGACCACTTATCCTCTATGTGACAGCTCTAGAGAGATCATTGGGTTCCTTTCTTGATCAAAATAATGATGCTGGGAATGAAAACAGTCTCTACTATCTTAGTCGAACCATGATTGAAGTAGAAACCTGGTATTCAAGTATTGAGAAGTGCTACCTGGCATTAATCTTTGCAGTTCAGAAGTTGAGACACTACCTGCAACATCACGAGGTCCAATTGGTATCTCGCAATAACCCGCTCAAATTTATCCTAAGTTGTCCAATGCTTACAGGACGTCTGGAAAGGTGGGCAGTTATTTTTCAGCAATTTGACATTCAGTATGTGTCTCAAAAGGTGATAAAGGGCCAAGATCTGGCTGATTTCCTAGCTGAACAACCTTCAGTGGAAGATACATCTTCAGATATTGAACTCCCTGATGAGGAAGTCTACTCTTTTCAAGAAAGTCCATAGGCATGGGAAATTTATTTTGATGGTGCTTCCAGAAGTCCAACAGGGAGGAAAATGGAAAATCCTAAATTCAAAAAAGTTGGCTTAGGAATTGTGCTCATTTATCCAGAAAAGGCAGTGTTAGCTTATTCCTTCTTATTGTGGGAAGGTGGTACCAATAATGAAGCAGAATACCAAGCTCTCATCATAGGTTTGGAATTATCACTTCAAGCACAAGTGAATCACTTAAAGGTGAAAGGTGATTCAGACCTGGTAATCAAACAAGTAAATGGGGATTATACCATCAGAAAAGAAGAACTAATCCCTTTGTATGATTATGTCAGAGAGTTAACGGTGGAATTCCCTTTGGAACCGACATTTTCTTATGTCCCAAGATCACAAAATGCTCAAGCTGATGCATTGGCTAATATAGCCACAACTCTGGAAGATCCAAATCGGGACGAGACAACCATCAGTATTGCCCACTGTCGTGCAATTTCACCTTATGTTCGAATCAGAACAGAGGAAATTAATGAAATTTGTCCCATTCCTGAACCGTATGGTCATACTATAGGATGGATGTCACCTATCAGGGAATACCTTCAAAATGGAACACTTCCACCTAATAGAGATGATAAAGAACAAATCCGGCGATGTGTGGTTAATTTTACTCGTTATGATAGCCCAGATCACCTAAAGAAAATTATCTACAAATGTGGTTTTGATGGAGTTCTCTTCAGATGCATTGATTGTGAAGAGACAATGGCTGTCATGAAAGAAGTACATGCAGGAGTCTGTGGTTCCCACCAGTCTGGACATAAACTGTCTGATCAGATTCGAAGTCTTGGATACTTTTGGCCTTCAATGATACGAGATTGTGTTGATTTCACAAAGAAGTGTCATTCATGCCAAGTACATGACAACTTCATTCATCAACCTCCAGAGTTGCTTCATATAGCTAAATACTCATGGCCATTTTCCACATGGGGAATGGATGTGGTGGGACCTTACCCTTCGACTACGGCCAAGCAGTTTAAGTACATTCTTACTGCTACTGACTTCTTTTCCAAATGGGCAGAGGCAATACCTCTCAAGGAAGTCAGTTCTAAATGCATTGCTAGCTTCATCAAGTCTAACATAATTACCAGATTTGGTTTCCCTCATAACATATTGACGGACAATGGCACCGATTTCTGTTCATCCGAGGTGAAGAAGTTGTATCAAGAACATAACATCAAATCCAACCATTCATCTCGGTATCATGTAGTGGCCAACGGCCAGATAGAAGCCTTTAACAAGACTCTTTCAAATATATTGCAAAATATGGTAGATAAAGATAAGATGTCATGGCCTGATAAACTCTTTCATGCTTTATGGGCATATCGAACTACCACCCCCATTGCAACTCGGTCAACTCCATATTCATTGGTATATGGAACAGAAACCGTCTTGCCCATTGAAGTTCAACTACCCTCGCTCAGAGTTTTCATTTGTGATCAATCATCTACAAATGAACAATCTCAAAAGCGATTGAATGAATTGGAATGGTTATATGAGAAAAGATTGTGCACTTTGCACCACTTGAAAGTCTATCAGAATCGAATAGCACGAGCTTTTAACAAAAAAGTTCGTCTTTGTTCATTCACTCAGGGAGAATTGGTATTAGTTCTCAGAACTCCAATGATACCAGGAAAGAAACCTCCCAAGCTTGAGCCAAAATGGGAAGGACCTTATTCAATACATAGGGTCTACTCCAATGGATCTTATTCATTAATCTCAATGGATGGAGAACTCATCACTACTCCAACCAATGCCAGATTTTTGAAGAAGTATTTTGTATAAACTGCAAAGTACCTTTCTCATCCTTGATATATGACGTTAAACTATAAAGAAAAGGTCCATACATATAACCTTAAAATATTTGTACTTTCATCCCACACGGCGTTAAACTGTGAAAAAGTTCCCTAAATGGTCCTGTATGACCTTAAACTACATCAATGGTCCAGTATGACCTTAAACTGCATCATCAACGGTCCATGCATATGACCCTAAACTATTTGAGAGTTCCTTACGTCCAGCAAGACGTTAAACTGTGATGTCCTAACTATATGACACTAAACTGTATAGAAGTCCCTTACGTCCGTAAAGACGTTAAACTACATAATCATCAAAGGTCCTGTATGAACTTAAACTACACTTTTGTCTAGCATGACATTAAAATGCACCATCCACGGTCCATGCATATGACCTTAAACTATTCGCACTTTCGTCCAACATGACGCTAAACTGTGGAAAAAATCCCCAATGCGTCCAACATGACGTTAAATGGTGTACTATTTTGTCCTCACTGCATTACATTAAACTGCACAGTCCCCCTTTCGTCCAACATGACGTTAAAATCTATTGTCCCCATTGTCCTAACTACATGATGCTAAACTATACAGAAAGTCCATGATACGTTCTACATGAAATTAAACTGTATTTTGTCCCTGCTACATGATACTAAATTGTGCAGCACCAATAGTCCTAACTGCAAGACTTTAAACTACATAGTCCCTTTATATGTCCAACATGACATTAAACTATGCATCGTTAAGGTTGTTGTTACCTCTTGTTTCTCACACCGAGTATGACTCACATGAGCTTAGAGCAAACCTCAACCATAACACTCTCTCTGGGCCGCTAACCATGTGTAAGTCCCAACATCATTTTTTAGGTCGTTGTCCCCAAGAACAACTTGATCATTAATTAATTCTCTAATTGAACTACACGGACTTTGATCCTTGCCTTCTAGGCTGGGTATGTAGGCAACCTCCCAAGGTTCAAGCCCAAAACCAATCTCTTCATGTCGGTTCATCTCCATCTCATACGATGTTAATTCGTGAAACCGCCCTTAGAATCAGTATCTTTACATTGGTTCACTTTCGTCCTTGTTATATGACGTTAAACTATACAACACTTTTTTCTAGTATGACAATAAACTAAAAATTTATTTGATACCCTCACTTGAGAGGGAACCATTATTTTCATTGATTTTTCAATCATGTTTCATTTCAAAGACTACGTGCATACATGGAAACTCCAAAACCTTTTATCTTGAGTTAAACCATCATTGTACTAAATTCCCCTTTCACCCTTCACATGTACAAACCAAATTTGTACAAAGGGTAATTCTAGAACTACGTGGGATTGATTACCATCCTTATGGGATACATAGGAACGTTCGAGTGTCCCTCAAATCTTGCCCCAAGTCTTTGGGCCTAACCCCAAATTCCATTTTCAGTCCCTTGGCTGAAAGGTCCCCATGAAAACACACACTGTGTATTTCTTATAATGGTCCAAGGTCTATGACCCTAAACTAAGATCTTTAATCCTTTTGTCCCACACGAAGTTAAACTGTAGTTTAAGAACTAAGTATGGCTTGATTCTCATCCTTATGGGATACATAGTGAAGTCCAACATTTCAATTCAGGACCCAGCCACAACATGATTATGGGTAGCATTGATCTGTGTATCTCTATATACATTGGAAAATACCCATCTTTATGTGTCATAATCCTAACCTTAAATATTTTCAGATCTTCATAACCCTTCTCATGACTTCTAGTCACAAAAATGTCAAACTTCTTAGTGGTATTTTTCCTGAATATGCAGCACGTGCCCATAGGCGACCTTGCATAAACAGTCTACATAACAAACTCGTTAGCCAAAAGATACTATTATTTGACTATGCATCCAATTCCCTTAGGTGGCCCTGCATAATTCAACCCCCTAACGGGTTTTTCGGATAGTGGTAACTTCATTCTTGGGAAGAATGCCTCTTTTTTCCTTATTTGTCTTAAATGACAGTATGTAGGGATCCTCAAAAAATAGCCATCCTTAACATATTTGTCCCATATCCTTTTTTAATGATCTGAAAGTATTCAAGTCTATGGTTTATATTCTCCTTCCCTACATTTGGGTCAGACCTTCGTAGGAGTGATATTCATCCAGTTCTTCGATAATCTTGTTTGGAAATATATTCTCTATATTCAAGTACTTATTTCCATACAACAAACTCTATACTTTGGAAGATTTGAATCTCCATAAACTTTCACTGGCTTTTAGAACTAGGAAAGTAAATTTCTGAGAGTTCTTTTTTCTGACTATGCAGCACGTGCCCATAGGCGTCCTTGCATAAATAGTCTACATAATAGACTTTTTATCCAAAAGATACTATTTTATTTAACTATGCAGCCAATGCCCTTAGGTGGCCCTACATAATTCAACCCCCTAATAGGTTTGTTAAATAATGGTAACTTCATTCTTGGAAACTACTTCTTCTAATTCCTTTTAGCTCTTTTTCATATCATTCCTCAGATTCAAATATTCTTAAGTCATAGCTTACATATTTTCCCTCATAATTGAGTATGGTAAAATGTTTTCAGATGAATTTTCAAGTAATTGATTCAATTTTAATCCATTCGGTCAATGCTATTTCGACCTTAAACATTAGACTTTTTATAGTCCGACATGAATGACTTTAAACTGCCATATTTCTTATTTCTTCTCACCTCAGAGTCAAATCCTCATTTCTTTCGGATCCAAATCTGAGGGGGGACTTTTGTTGACGCTCCTTTTTCGTCACAGAGTCCAAAGGAATGTAAAGGGAAATGACTTAGCACAAATTGATTCATCCTTTGAAGAAAATATCAAAAATCGACGAAGGGATGAACAAGGAGAAGATTGCCCATAAGTCGCACAAGTTTCCTCATAGTCGCACAAGTACACTTGCATGACCTAAGTGGTAACCACCCGGGGTCTTCTTCTACCTATAAATAGACCCTGTGGGCCCCCCATTCGGGGAGGATTTTTTCCAAAAACTCAGATTTGAGTTCCTGGTTCCCTAGTCTCTTCTGAAAGCTTCTGAAATACTTCTAAGGTAATTTCTTACTTAGAAAGGAAGATCTAAATAGGGGGAGGAAGGCCTAAGTGTTGAAACTCATCAAAACTTGCATTCCTGAGTGGCCATCCATTAAGGAAAAAGGGCCACACTTGCGCGCCGCCTTACTCCTTCAATAGATCTTGCGCGCCCTTCTTCTGGAAGAACCTCAAGAGGATTCTGAAGGCTTTAATCAAGAGTCGCTCAAGTATTACCCTGCTGGTTAACCATCGCGCAAGTACCCCATATGTCGCACATGCATACCTGCACGACCAGGACTTGCGCGCCCACGCAGTACCTGCGCGCCTGCCAGGACTTGCACGCCCCTGCCTTTTTGGGTGCCCTTCTTGCCCATTTCACCCCTCTTAAGTCATTACAACTTTACTATTCAAGATTCAGTCTTCAAGACACTCTTCAAAGCCATTTATGGAATGATTTCTTGATTTGAATTCCTTATCTAAAAGGAATTCTATGGAATATCTCTCAAAACCTAGTGATTTAAACATCTTTATGTCACTAAAGATTGAGATTTCATTCATTCAACCTCATCATTTAAGATGAGAGAATCCTTAACCTGGGTCTCCTTTTCAGAAATAATCCCCAGTCATAAGTCCTCTAATATGGGCATCCTCTTTAGGAGTAAGCCCCAAGTCCTCTAATATGGGCATCCTCCTTAGGAGTAAGCCCCAACCATAATTCTCTTAACCTGGGTCTCCTTTTTAGGAGTAAGCCCCAATCTCAAATATTGGAATCCTCTTCAAGAGTAAGCCCCAAGTCCCTTAATTTTTCAAATCTCTTAACTTGGGCCTCCTTTTCAAGAGTAAGTCCCAGTCATAATTCTTAACTTGGGCATTCTCCTTAGGAGTAAGCCCCAATTCTTAAAGTTCCCAAATCTGGGCATCCTCCTTAAGAGTAAGCCCCAATCCCCTAATTTGGGTATCCTCCTCCGGAGTAATCCCAAAACCTTAATTCCCTTAACCTGGGCCTCCTTTTCAGGAATAATCCCTAGTCATAATCCTTAACCTGGGCCTCCTTTTCAGGAGTAAGCCCCAGTCTTAATTTCTCTTAACCAGTCCTAATTTACCTTTGATATGGGATTCCTTTTCAGGAGTAAAAACCAATCATAAGTACTCTCCTAATTTGGGCCTCCTTTTCAAGAGTAAGCCCCAAGTTAGAGTATTCAAATCTCCATGAAGCACATATACCTTTATGGAACCTGTTCCTAGATTTCTTCCCTGAAGTAAATCCTAATCTTCATTTATCTGGGAAGTCATACATACATAAGTCCCACATTATTTCTTATGATTGCATCTTTCATGGAACAATTGTCTAATTTTTACCAATTCCTCTTGTTTCTCTCACCGAGCATGACTCACGTGAGATTAGAGTTTAAAAGTAATTGTGACATCCTTCTTTGAGCCATCAATCATAAACATCATACTCCCTTACTCGAACTACACGGGTTTTGATTCCTTTTCTAAAACAAAGGATACGTAGGTAGCCCATCTGCAGGTACGATCCCAACTCTGAAATAATGTATGTCCTTCTGAATGACAATAAACTTCAAGTTCCTCACTGAGTTTCTTAAAACCAGTATGGTTATCATAATGACCAAGAGATTTCTATATAATGTGTCGAAGGATACCATTGACCAAGAATCTCTAAAAAATACGGATGATTCTCTATCGATGAAGAACCTCAAATACATATAAAAGATTATCTAAAACTCATAAATATTAATAATTGATTGTCAAATCTGAAGGAAAGATAATTTTATACTTGGTAATGTAATAAGGATTCACGAACAAAACTTAAATCTATAAAGAGAGTCCCGAAGTAGACAATAATTCCCCTCAAAAAGGTGTGATGAGTCCGACCTCCCATCCTCTCGACCAATGAAAATTCCTAAGCCTCATTAGTCCACAAACTAATGAGTGCCTACCTTTGGAAAGTAGGTCCGAATGGATGTGGAATCATTGGATGTTTCCGGTTCTACGAACAAACCCGTTAGAAACCAATCGGAATGTTTGAACCTCCCATCAAGGCAGTCATCCCCGAATTCCAAGGGAAACAATGGTATTATCCACTTGGTACACCTCACATATTATTTTACTATACAAAATTCTACCAGATTTATTACATCATTATTACATCATTATTGATGTCATTAACACACCAAAACTCAAAACTGTATTTTTTACTATTTATCAAAAAATCAACTGTTTCAAAAAAATTCAAAAAAATTACCCTTACCCTTTTTCGACGTATAGAATTTAAAAATGAATTCCTTTTTTTAAAAATAAATTTCTAAATATTATTAATTTAATTTTTAAATAAAATCATCCTTAATTCAAAAATTAATAATTTTAAAAATATAACTGCTTTTATATCACATTGAAAAATTAACCAAGATGTCATTATCTTAAATCCTTAATAAAATAAAATAATAATAAAATTTACTATTCATTATGGTCATATTACTATTCATAAGGCTATCTTACTATTCACCAAAAAAACAAGTTGGTCCCATCTGTCTCTAAATAACTTACTCAACACAATTGTAGATGATTGTTTTTTGAAATTCAAAACATAGAATCTGTAAAATTATGTTTAAAGGATAGATATAAATATCTACTTAAAACAAGGTTACATGAATTTTATTTATTTTTTAAAAACCTTGGAGTGTTAAATTATCCTCACCTTCTAGAAATTTCATCCTTTCAATTTTATTTACTCATTTTACAAATAAGGATAACTTTCAATCAAAGGATTTTCAGATTATCATGTTGCTTCTTCAACTATGTGGTTTCTCCAAAAAAACCTTTACCTGGTGGATTACCTTATTATGAAATACCTGTTTCCTTTGATCAAGAATTTGAATTGGTTTATCTTCATATGAAAGGTTCTCTTCTAGCTGAACTGCTTCTGGGCTGAAGACATGTGATGAATCTGGAACATACTTTCTCAACATCGAAACATGAAAAACATTTTGTACCTGAGACAAACTCAGGGGCAAAGATACTCGGTATGCAACTAGTCCAACTTTTTTGAGGATTTAAAAAGGACTGATAAATCTTAGAACTAGCTTTCAATTATTACAAAAACACATCACACTTTTCCAAGGAGAGATTTTAAGGAAAACATAGTCACCTAATTCAAAAGAGAAGTCTTTCATTCTATATCTTCATAACTTTTCTTCCTGCTCTAAGATGTCCTCATGTGCTACTAGATCATCTTCACTTTGTCATCCACTTATTCTATTAATTTTGGTCCCATAAACTTCTTTTCCCGAACTTCATCCCAAAAAGCTGTAGTTTGACACCACTTACCATATAATTCCCCAAAAGGTGACATCTATATACTGGAATGAAAACTTTTATTATAAGAAAACTCAACTAAAGAAATATTTTGATCCCAACTTACCTGGAAGCCCATTGAACAAGCTCGAAGCATATCCTACAAAGTCTGAATCGTTCGTTATGACTTCCCATCTGATTGAGGATAAAAATCTGTACTGGAATTTAATTTTGTTCCCAACGGCTTCTGAAGGCCCTTTCAAAAGTTAGAAGTGATCCTGGGATCTCGATCAGATACAATGGAAAGAGGAACTCCATGTAACCTGAAAATCTCATTGAGGTATTGTCGAGAAATCTGATCCAATGACATTGTATATCGAATAGAAAGAAAATGTGAAGATTTTTTCATCCAATCAATAATAACCCAAATCACATTGTTACCTCAAGAAGCCTTAGGTAGTCCCACCATGAATTCCATGGATATATTCTCCTATTTCCACTCTGGAACTCGAAAAGGCTGAATTATCCCATTTGGTAACTGTCACTCTGCTTTAAACTATTTACATGTCAAACATTTCACAGTAAAATCAACAATATCCATTTTCATTCCATCCCACTAGTATAACTCTCGGAGGTCTCTGTACATCTTAGTACTTCTAGGATGAACTGAAAATTGAAAGCTATGATATTCACACAACAAATATTTCTTCAACTGGGAATCACAAGGCACACACAACCTTTTTCCAAATTCAAAACACAATCTCTATCAAGGTTAAATTCTAGAAGCTTACACATTTTCACCAATTCAACATTATTTCTTTAGCTCATGGACTTCCTTCTATGCTCGCTTAATTCTTTCTGATCATGATGATTGCACTGAAACCTGAATCAAAACAGATGTATTCCTTACACCAATAACTTCTAAGCCAAAATTCATCAAATCGTTAATCAAGGGATCATGTTCCAAACGTAACATGGTTAATGATGAATGATGTTTTTGAATCAATGGATCAACCATTTTATTTGCTTTTCCTGGATGATAATTGACTGTGTAATCATAATCCTTTATTAGTTCAATATATCTTCTCTACATCATGTTTAATTCCTTATGAGTGAATATATACTTTAGAATTTTATGGTCAGTATATACTTGTCATTTGGCTCTATATAAATGGTGCCTCCAAATTTTTAAATCAAAAACCACAGCCTCAAATTCCAAATCATGTGTGGGATAATTTAACTCCTGAGGTTTTAGTTGTATTGAAGAATACGTGATTACCTGATCATTATGCATCAGAACACAACCAAGTCCCTTCAATGAAGCATAACTGTAGATGACAAACTCAGCATTTCGGGAAGGCAAGACCAAAACTGGATCATTCTCAAATCTCTTATTCAGTTATTGAAAAAAAACATCACATTCTTCTATCCAAACAAATTTAACCCTTTTTCGTGTTAACTTATCTAGTGGGGTAGATAACTGTGTAAATTTTTTAACAAACCATCGGTAATAACCTCTTAATCCAAGAAAACTACGAATCTCTATAACATTTTTAGGTCTTGGCCATTTATCAACCACTTTTGTTTTGTCAAGATCAACTGTTATTCCATCCTTATTTACAATGTTCCCAAGAAAAGAAATCTATTTCAACCAAAAATCACACTTACTAAATTTTCCATACAGTTTATTTTCTTTAAAGGTTTGAAAGACAACCCATAGATTTTTTTCTTGCTTCTATATACTTCAATAATATACCAGAATGTCATCAATAAATACAACCACAAACTTATCCAAGAACTCATGAAATATTCTGTTCATAAGATCCATGAATACAATGGGATCATTGTTAACCCAAAAGGCATAACTACAAATTCATAATGTCCATATCTAGTACGGAATGCAGTCTTCGGGATGTATTCATCCTTTCCTTTCAACTGATGGTACCCCGACCTCAGGTCAAACTTTGAAAAATACTGTGCTCCCTAGATCTGATCAAACAAATCATCGATATGAGGCAAAAGATAATTTTTTTAACTGTAATATTATTAAAGGCTCTATAATCTAAGCAAAGTCTCATTGAACCATCTTTTTTCTTAGCAAACAAGACAGAAGTTCCCCATGGTGAAGTGCTGGGTCGGATAAAGCCTTTATCTAATAATTTCTACCACTACTTTTTTGATTTCAGAAGTTCCATTTGGGCCATTTGATAAGGAGGTTTAGAAATTGGCTTAGTATCCAGAACTAAGTCAAATATAAACTCAACCTCTCAATTATAAATAACACTAGACAAGTCATCAGAAAAAACATCCAGGTATTTATTTACCACTGGTACATCATTTATCTAGATAGTTCCCTTATCTTCATAAATATGAGAAAGATAAATTTCATTTCCATCCTTTATCAGTTTATTAGTTTACTGATATGTTATTAGTGGTATGGGTTCATTCTTGTACACAAACTGAAATTCATTATGAGAAACAACTTCTTTTTCTCTCTAATATATCTTAGCATGATAAAAAGAAAGCCAGTACATACCAAGAATAACATCAAAATGTACTAGAGGAAAAACAACAAGGTTTATAGGTAAAATATTTCCACAGAAAAGGATAGACATATTATTATAATTTCCTTTTGCCACAATATTTCCTCCAGGTGTTTTTACCATGAGATCTAGTTTCATTTCATGAGGTTGAATTACCAATTTTTCTGAAAATTTATCAGAAATGAAGGAATGTTTAGACCCTGAATCAAATTACACATTTGAAAAATTTATAAAAAAAGAAATATACCTGATACCACATCATTTGAAATATCAACATATGATAAATTGGTTTCAAATTATTTTACCGAACCCTTCTGCTTCAAATATTACTGATTCCTTTCTTGAGTAACTAGCTTCGGATAAACATTAGCAAAATGACACAATTAATTACAGTTAAATCATATCTCCATCAACTTATAATTAATTTTTGGACCATTTTATCTCACTCATGATACATGTTTCCAAACTTTCCACATCGGTATTATTTCCCATAAATTACAATACATTCACCAGGATGCCTTTTACCACACTTTTCACAAGAAGGGAAATTCATTTTCTTACCTCCATACTTCTTTGATGAGTTCTTCCCCATTACTTTACAACCATAAAACTTATTATTCTTGTAATCATGAGGCACATATGTGTCAGAAAACTCCATATCAACTTTTTTAGCACAACTAAATAGCTTCTCATAGCTTTTAAACTCTCTTGAATCCAAAGCTCTTCGCAAAAACGGTTTCAAACTAGAGTAAAATATATTAATTTTACTTTCAAAATACAGAGTAAAATCTAGTACATACCTAGCTAGTCTTGTAAAATTGTGTTCATATGTTTCCATAGAATCATCATCTTTCTACTTCAGTTCCAAGAATTTTTTCTCCATTCTGATTTGAATAGTTTTGGGAAAATATTTTTCTAGGAAAATACTCTTAAAGTCATACCATTCCAAACTGCCAAGATCATCTATTTATCTCGTATTCTTAACCAGAGACCACCATTGATCAAATTCACCTTCCAAATGATAAATGTATAGTATTACCTTTTGACGTTCTGAACATCCCATGACATCAAATATCTTTTCTAGGGCATTGATCCATCCTTCAGCTATCACTGGATCTGCGTTTCCACTGAACACCAGAGGATGTTGCCTCATAAAATGCTCCATAAAAGGCATGCTTCTTTAGGTTGTTCATGTTACTCTCTATAATGGATACCATCCCCTTTTATTTATTGAGTCAACTGAGCCATTTCTATCACAAACTACTCTGTTCCGATTCACACCATTTCAGGCTGCAGATTTGGATAGACATCAACCTCTTGGTGCCTTCCTACTCCATCTTCCCGGTTTCTTCTGCAGAAAACCATTTTTTACAAACATAGATTAGATGAAGAAACATGGTAACCCTTAAATTCTATAACATTTAAATTTACCATAGTTTAAAAAAAATCAGTTATGATATTCTTTAAATATCATCCCAACCCCTAAAGTCATCTAAACCATCCTCTAATACCAACTATAAGGACCTAGACTTAAAATGTTACTCAATCTTGAATTTTTGAAAAGATCATAAATTATTACACATTTATGATATTTTTTAGTTTAGAGTTTTTGAGAATTAGGATACCTTACATACATAACATACCACAATCATACAATAGGCTACTACTAAAAATAGTTTCCATTTTTTTTAAAATATAAAACATTAAAACATAAGGAATGATTCCTTTGACAACACTTCATATAAAACATCATGAATCCATTATTTCTCTTACCCATCCTTATATCCAATGAAAAACATTTTAAAAACATGGGATGGGATTAAAACTCAGTAAGGGGTATAAAGATAGAAAGCATTAGTCATGTGATAACCTAAAAACCAATAAAACCCATATCATAAAAACTCGAATGCATAGAATACTCATGTTGTTTCCTTGGGAAATATTTACCATATAACTCTTACATTAACCCTTACACATAGAATAACCCTTTGGTCAACTTCCATATCTGGAGTACCCAATTCATTGGAGAGTTATAATGGGGATCACTTGTCATATCTTGAGCTATAATGGGCTCAACCCAACATACCTTGAGCTATAATGAACTAAAACCAACATATATTGGGATATAATGTGATCAAGACAACATAAATAATGTCCAAGGAACATATCATGGTAATAAAGTATCTTTAAATCAGGATAAACCTCTCATTCCATACACATAAAAAACAATCTTTTTGAAATTTATTAAAGAGAGTTTTAAAAGGGTATTAAAAGGAAAGTACCTTAAAAATATAATTGGAATATGAAATAATAGAATGGATTGGATATTTGTATACACTATAAATAAACATAATAAAAAATAAAATAAACAAAAATTTATCACACCAATAATATTAATACCATATAATGAATAAAGAACAAGGTCAACCCGAAGAATGGAAATTGGGTTAAGAATTCCCTTACCTCGGCTTTGTCTTAGTTAAAACTTGTTAAACCTTCAGTATAATGGTTATAATAGTGTTATTAATATATTAAAGAAACATATCCATATTTATAATATCTTATGTGACAATTTCATTAGATTATTTCACCCTTTAATTGTTAGTGTTTTGTTCCTTGCATTGTTTTGGGGTGCTTTATTTACATGTTTTCCATGATCGGTTCGTGATGGATGTTCTTGTAGATTGGAAGTGAAAATAAAGAATTGGAATGGAAATATATTTAAATATTTCTATTACCATAAATTATACAATTTATAATTTTGAAGTTTTATATGAGGATGATTCATAAGATAAAACATTAATGATGTTCGTTTAGATCATTTTAGTGGTTCTTTGATAATAACGACCAAATTTTATTTTATAAATTAAAAGCATGTGTTAAAAATAATTATAGAACCAAGGATGAACAATAATAAATATATTATAACCATGTGAAACCATAAAAATGGTTTCATGACCAGACTTGAAATAATTAATGTAAATTGGAATCACACCATCCACGATGTCGGTAATTCGACACATCACGAACAATGTTTTTATTCCTCGAATAAGTGGGAGAGAAGAAGAAGAATGATGATGAATATTACATGAACATGAGAAAATCCAGAATATAAATGATTTCAGGAGTTTTATGCTTCTTGGGTAATATTAGTTTAGGAAATAAAATAAAGGAACTCAAAATTAAAGAATAGTTGAGAAATCCCTTACAAAAAAATTCGGCAGCCTAACTGCTATGCAACATGGTTTTAGAAAACATTAAAAAGAGAGGGGACAAGGGTAATACATCCATAAATGAATCACAAGACAGAATAGAGAAGGAATAATATGAAACTAAGAACATGGTATGGATTCTTGAATTCTATACCACAAAAAAGAGAACTTGAATGGAAAAAGAAAGAAGTTGAGAATTTTTTTACCTTGAAGAGTAACTCCTAGAACATGAAGGTTGGGAAATTAGGGGCTTGAGGAAACCTTTGGAGAACTACTAGGGAGGTAAGGAGGTCAAAGATTCATTTATGAGTAATTGGGAATGAATTTAATGAAGGAATGGGTTGGTATTTATAGCAAAAGTGAGGGAATATTTTAATAATTTCCAAGGGACACCTCATTAGTGGTATTTGCAAAACCATGGGCTTGACCATAGTTTTTTCCTGTGATATTAGCCACTTGGGACACCTCACATATTATTTTACTATATAAAAGTCAACCATATTTATTACATCATTATTACATCATTACTGATGTCATTAACACACCAAAACGCAAAACAGTTTTTTTACTATTCACCAAAAAATCAACTGTTTCAGAAAAATCCCAAAAAATTACACTTACCCTTTTTAAATGTTTAGTTTTAAAAAACTAACTACATTTTTTGAAAATAATTTTATAAATATTATTAATTTAATTTTTAAATAAAATCACACTTAATTCCAAAATTAATAATTTTAAAACTATAACTGCTTTTATATCATATTGAAAAATTAACCAAGATGTCGTTATCTTAAATCCTTAAGAAAATAAAATAATAATACAATTTACTATTAATTAGGGTCATATTACTATTCATATTACTATTCATAAGAGTATGTTACTCTTCACCAAAAAACAAGTTGGTTTCATCAGACTCTAAATAACTTACTGAACACAATTATAGATGACTGTTTTTTGAAATTAAAAACATAGAAGCTGAAAAATTATGTTTAAAGGCTAGTTATAAATATCTAATTAAAACAAAGTTTCATTAATTTTATTTATTTTTTAAAAACCTTAGGGTGTTACAATAAATCACATTATTCATGAATTAAATCGATTATTCGATATATGAGTGATGATTTGGACATAAATATATGGGTGGGGACTAGTTATAGGTAGATCCTTGATGCATCAGTAGTTCCATGAGACGAATCAATGGGATATACTTAGTTAAATGGGTTTTTGGTTTATACCTACCCTTTTTAAAATGTCTTAAGGAAATATATTGAAGGTATATGTATCGTGATGCCTAAGACCATGATGTCCAATAATTAATCATTTAATTTATTGAGAATTCGGTTATTTTTATCCATGATATTTTCACAATGATATTATCTGTGGATGCATTTCACTATTAGTTTATTAATTTAATGGAATGCGTTTTCAATTATTTACCTTACCATATAGATTATGCCTTATCCAGTTATGATATTCAAGTTATTGATTAGATGAAAGGTTTGTTTAGTTATTTATCTTAACACATTGATTATTTGTTATATTATAATGATATTAAATTTGTTTAAATGGAATGTGTGTTTAGTTATTTACATTTCCATATTGATTATTCATTATCGATTCATGATAGATTATGCTATACTTAACCCTTACTGAGAATTTGAGCTCATCCCTATTTTTTTCCTTTCCCAAGAATGCATGAAGTGTATTATGAATGATATGAAAAGATATTCTAGAGGGAATAATAATATTTCCGAAGAAATTATAATTTCTATTTTCAAATATATTGTAAGACTCAAGCATGTATCCTGTTTAGAAATACTACTAAAATATTCAATCCTTTAGGATGTGATTCCTTGTAACTTATTACAATGTAGTAAAGTAGACACCGACTCTAGGCTACTGTGGTCGGGGTCAAAATAGTTGGTATTAGAGGAAGTTTAGTAGAAAACATAGGAAGTAGATTTATGAAAATATAGATTAGAAATCATAACCCTATGATAGACTTTGATGATACATATATAAGAACATCCTAATTTTTTCGTAAGATAGAGATTATTTAATTTTTCCTTTAAATACATACCTGTATGAATACTACAAGTGGGTTTGGTTCTGATACATATGTACCTAGGTGTAATAAATACAAAAAGGGAACATTGGGATTGACCTGATCGTTACCTGGTGCACAACAATGAGCCCTACTGCGCACTTGGTTTGACACTATCTAGGGACATACTTCGGATAATTTACATTTTATTTAGAAACAATTATGAAGATTTGAATAAGCGATTATAATCAATGAATTAGGTTAAAACTAAGGTTTATTTGATTTAAAATATTGTTTCTCAAAGGAATAGGAAATTTCTTTATGCTTGAAAAATAAGGGAATAAAGTAATGAATTACAGAGGAAAAATGAAGAGTATGATGGAAGGAGATAAATATCATCCTAGGGATCCATTTATAGATTATTGTATTAGATGTGGGGAATTGAGGAATTATCCAAGTCAATTGCCTATTTTAAAGGTTAACCCTTAGAACAAGAAAGGATCCACGTTTAAATAAAATTATTGAAGTATTTATGTATTGGGATTAAAAAATTATATTGTTGAAGTATTGTTACCAATGGTATTTTGGTTATATGAATCATGAAACATCTAAGGATTATGTAAAATATTATAATCATATATGTGTTAATGAACTTAATATTTATGGATACCATAATGGGTTTATGATTTTAAGGTTAATCATAATTTAAAAAAACGATACACCCCTTTTTAAAATTTGTGTGGTAGAAATATTTCATAATCAATGATATTTTTAGAAAAAATTTATAGGAATAAAGCCCATTGGTTTAGTAAATGAAAAATTAATTCGAGGATCAACGCCTTTAGATTTATTAGGACGTAAGTTTTATGGTATTGGTAACCTTTAAAGTTTTTCTTATCTTTGATGTTGTAGTAACTACGGTCCACCACAATTTGGGAATGTTATAGGAATTATATTAATATAGTTTTAGAAAAAGGACAACCCAATTAATGGGTGACAACACATAAAATCTAGAAAGGCCATGGGTATCGAACCCACAACTGAAGGATGATAAGGTTTCAGTTCCTACCACTAGCCTACGTAATGTATTGGTTAATATGTCACTGCTAAATGATTTGAAAAATAAATATTAATGATGAACTATTGGTGTTAATTTTGAGTTTTGGAGATTAATTTATTATATTGGATAACTTGTTATAACCATATTGGTTTTGGATTTTTTTTTGAGATATACAGAAATAATTTTCACTGTTTTATGGATCTTATGATTCGGTAAAAGTGAATTCTAGTGCTTCAGGCATAAAAAAATCAATTTTTTGGATATTAATTTCTTTAATTAAGTGATGAATTGTAAATTGATCAAGGCAAAACCAAAGGATTAAATTGTGAATATAAATAGAAATATATAAATTAAGTATATTTACTTACATTATTAGATAATAAAATAATTCCTCAGATTTAGGAAAAGGATCTTAAAACAAAAATATTGTCCTATTACAATCATATACAATGAATCAAATGGTCTTTATATCATTATAGATTTATGGTTTTGAGGCCCTTAACTTTTCATTGATAATTTTCTTTCTTATGATCAATGAAAACAATAAATCTCTATAATTATTTATTATTTTCATTAATGTTTATATATTTACTTTCCACCAATTGTCTTTTACTTAGAAACCTATTTATGTGTTATTCCATATAACATTTTCACTTCCCTTTTTCTCTTATTAAGATGATATTTTATTAACTATTTTTATGATGTGGGTTTTTAAACAATGGCATTTACAAATTTCAAGCCCTTTATTAGCATGATCAAGTTTAAATTTTGAGGACACAATTTATTTAAGGTGGGGATAATGTAACACCCTGATATTTTAAAATAAGAACATTTTTTTGATAGATTATAGAACATGCAAACCCAATTCTAAATGAATAGTAATATAGTATGTCATTATGAACTAGATGAAAAATTTGAAGGAATGAATATTAGTAACTAAATTATTAAAATTATGGTTGTCTATTGATTAGAAATAAAATAATAATTGTTTAAAATAAAAAGAAATGTTTTTTTTGAAAAAACTATTTAAAAGATGGTTTATCCATGTTTTACGCACATAATTTAAAATTAATATTTATTACTTTTAGAAAAATTATTTGATAAAATTAAATTAAATTTTGAAATAAGATTATTAGAATTATCTTGTAGATCGTTTTTTGGATTTTTTCGAAATGTTTCATTTTTTGTTGAACGGTGAAAATGTTGAATTTTAATTGAAAAATACATTTTTATTTAAATTATTTATAAAGTTAAATTATATTTTCAATTGGGTTTAAATTAAAATTAATTAAATTATATTAAAATTTAACTAATCTATTTCATTGAATCATTTTATATTGAATTTTAATATAAAAACCTTGTAAACCTTTGAACATTTTTTCTTTGAAAAATTGATTTCTCATTGCATATGCATGATTAAATTTAAATTAATTTTTTCCACTTATGTGAATGGAATTGAGAAAAATGGATTCATTATTTTGAAAAAATTAATTTATATTATATGGTATGGTTAAATTAATTCTTGACTACAATGAATATTAAAAATAGTAAGAATTATTTACGACAGTTAATGTAAAATTGGCTTTATCGAGGAGTTAAACTAAGAAGATAAGGGTTAAAATGACCTAAAAACTTGTCTAAAATATATTTTATGAAAAACTTTAGACTTTATGATTTATAATACCCAATAATATTTTATTTTTTACTCTCTTGGAATGTGAAAAACATGAGTAAACCTTTTTCTTTAAAAAAATTACAAGTGTGCCACTCACCTCACTTATAAAAGGCTGCCCCCTATCCTCTCTTCTTCACACCTTAAAACCCTTTTGGTTTTTCTGATCTATGAAAAAATTACTTAAAAACTTCAAAACCTTAATCATATAATAATTTTTTTGGTTATAAAACTATTCTAGGAATACTTTAAGTATAATCCTAAAGAGGTGGCCAGAGAATAGTTAAAATTCCTAACTATGAATTTTTATTTTGTTGATTCTTCCACTTCCTTAAAATCTTCTTCATTTATGATTATATAATAAAAAAAGTGTCTAAAATAAACTAATATTTTATTATGTTAAGCTAATTAACTATATCCATATAAACTTACCTCAAATGGGAAACAATAATTTTTCTTGTGTGTTAGGCGGACTACCACCTCGCGAACTGATGTGATACATTTTCTATCAACACCTCTCACGATTGGGTATGATGATAGATATAAAGTATATATATGATATTTATAAGATAATTATATATATTTAGTCACTATATAATATATTCATTTTTTTTACTTTCCATTCCATATGGGATATGATAATACCAATCATGTGTATGGTAGACTACCGACTCGCAAAGTGATGCGCTTTTTTTTCACTAACACTTTACATGGAAGATAATAAGGAAACATTTAATGAATATATGGGATAAAAATACCATTATTATGATATTAGTGACATATTTATCATTATTAAAAGATAATATATCATTTTATTTCTTATCTTTTCACTCACTTAAAGATGATATCATCATTCATTTATGTGTGGATTACTATGTTCATGAAGCGATGCGACTCTATTTTCATCACCACACCACATGGATGATTTATAAAAGTATATTTCAATAAACAATATTTTATTTATTATAATTTTATAATTTTTAAATATAAAATATTACTTAAATCCTTTCAATAATTATCATTGAAAAATGTAAATGTTACACATGTGTATGAATGACCTACCATATCCTTGATCTTAACATACTTAATTTTTCAAAGAAATAATTCATGATTGGTATTAAAAGTATAATTGGTATATAAATATGATAATTATTTCATTATTATTATTCTAGAGATGATGGAACTATATAATATTTACAAGAACCAAATCTTTCATGAAAAAACATGCTTGAGAAAACAAGACAATTAACACTCAAAACAATAAAAATAATGAAAATATATTAATGAACAAATGATAAGGTGTTATAAAAGGATCATATATGATATTATAATATTAATTTGGTAATATGATAAGTTAATAACATATTTAAAACCACTATATAGGAGGTTAAATCATGTTTAACCATTATGAATCCTAAGGTAAGGGACTTTGTCTCAATTTCCCTTCATTGAGGCATATCATAATGTTATGCACCCAATTTATTTGATATGGTGTATATAATACCTATTATACATGTAATATCATTAATAATTAATAATTAATAGTAGTTTAAGTTTAAATTTTAATTATTTCATCAAATTTAATTTGACTTAAAAGTTATAAAGTGGTAAATAATTTCATAATTCCGTTTCTTTTTGTTGGGTTATTTTTCTTTCTTTTTTGTTGTATTTGATTTCTATGATTACGTGTTTAATGAATTTAAATTATATTATATTTTATTTACAATTTTTCCATGTGGATTTACATTTCATACACATAATTGATTCATTTATTAATTCTCACTTCAACATTATGATCTTTGCAAGGGTTTATTTTAAATTCACATTTTAATAAGGATTGTATATAATTCAATTTTAATTGAATTGTTTTTAATAATTTTTTTAAAAACCATTTAATTTTATTCTCATATATTTATTAATGAATTTTTTATAGTAATAGTACCATTTTACCATTCTTTGGTACTTAAAATTATCAAGAAAATGTTTTAATAAAATCATACTTCATTTCTCTCTTCGGTCAGAAATCTTTTTTCTTCCAAAACCATGTTTTCATTTTTTAAATGTTTTTAAAAGTTTTATAAATAATTTATTAAATAAATTTTTAACCATTTGTATTTTTTTTAAATGTTTTTAAATGAATATTCATGTCATTTTCAAAACGAGGACCGTTTGGCTTTTACTGAAAAAGTGAAAGGAATCTTTATTTTAATGTACCCAATATGTACATAATTTCTTGCCATCATGAACACTATAGGTTTTAAAACTTCATTTTTATGTTTAAAATATTATTTTTAAATAAAAGTGTTTTCAATTTTTTTTTGTGAAATTTTAGTTTTAAAAGGTGATTTTAAAAATGAAAAGTATATTTTCCCCAAGAATTTTTTTAAAAATATTTTTAGGGTATTTATTTTTCTCAATGAAAATAACCCTTTATTTTACATATAATCCTCTTGGTTAATTTTATATTTATACCATAATTATTCTTCCTCTAGATGTTTTGTGATTATTTTGAAAAAGGATAGTATTTCAATTCACTTCCTTGATTCATTTTTGTATTCATTAATTTTCTACCAAATTATTCACTATCATGTGATAATTAGACATTTAATTTCCCCTAAATATCCATATTATTTATCATGTATATGTTTATTTATTAAAGTATATACAATTTCTAAATATTATTTTCTACATTGAAAGTTATTTTTTTATAGAGGGAAATGTTGATAAATCCATATTTTTTACTCAATTTATATATTTGAGGATAATGAGAATTATTCATTAATTAAATATATTATTTGATATATAAGGAATTATTTGGACATGAAGATATTTCTGGGTAATAGTTATAAATAATACCTTGATGTATTGGTACTCTCATGAGATGACTCAATAGGATAGCCTTAGTTAAATTGGTTTTGGTGTATACCTACCCATCAGTTTTAAACTTTCTCGAGGAAAGATCTTGAAAGTAGAGGTATCATGATTCCTTTGATCATAAAGTCAAATAATTAAGAATTTACTTTATTGATAATTTAGTTATTTTTATCCATGATATTTTTGAAATGATATTATCTCTAGATTCATTTCATTCTCAGTTTATTTATTTAATGGCATGTTTTTTCATTTATTTACATTCCCATATTGATTATACCTTATCCAATTATAAAAATAAAGTTATTGATTAAATGGATTGTGTGTTTAGTTATTTACTTTTCATATTGATTATACCTTATAATATTATGATGGTGAAGTTGTTTAAATGGAATGTGTGTTTAGTTATTTTCTTTTATATATTGATTATTCTTTATTTATTCATGAGAGCTTCTGTTGTACTTATCCCTTATTGAACATTTGAGCTAAAACTTATTTTTTTACCTTTCCCAGGATCTTGGAAGTGTATTATTATTGATATGTAAGGATATAATAGAGGTAATAATGATATCTTAAAAAAATTATCTTGTAATTTTTTTTTCAAATGTATTACAAGACCCATGTATGTATCTTCTTTACCAAGATAATTAAACTATTCGGTCCTTAAAGATGTGATTCCTTGTATCTTATGCCAATGTAATAATGAAGACACCGAATCTAGGCTAATGGGGTTAGGGTATCTACGCTACAAGATCTAATAAATTCAACCTCATGGTCTCCTATAAGAACCATACTACTGATTATAATTATAAAAATAATGAAAACCCTTATAAATATGATATAAATTTTTAAAAAGAAATAAGGGAATGTAATAGACGATTTTATAAAAGTTTTTAGTGTTATATATTGGAATAAAAAATGATAATGTGACCATTATATGACAATTGGGGGTAAATTTTATATAACCATTGGGGGTATCTGCTATATTACTATTAAGGATAATAGTTATATGGCCATTAGAGTTTCAGTTATATGATCACTAAAATAAAAGCAAAGATAACAATTATATAATCAATTAGGTAAATGAAATAGAATTAATTAGATACTTATTTTACATAAAAAATAATTATATTTACTTTATGACATAAAATTATAATATTTAAAGGATAAATAATGTTTTTTTTAATGAACCAACCTGGTTCGACATGAAACATCACCAAATATGACCCACCATAATATGTAGATCAATAGATAAACCAAAACATGTCCCATGAGTAACAAAAAGAAGATAAACAAAATTATTACAATGTGGAAGAAAATTACACATCCATGTGAAATAAAATAACAAGACAAAAAGGATAAATCAAAAATCATAACAAAATAAGAACATAGCTCTGTCTCCATGTGACACACCGTCATCACCAACCAATCTCACTAAGAAGGAGACGATGACCAAGGGAAGCTGGTGAACTATATGATACCATTCCATTTATCTATTTTATAGAAAGACATATCTGTATATGCCCAACTCCATATATAGGGTATAAGGTAAAATCTCTTTAGGATACCACCATGAAACTATACATTATTATTGGAATTGAAATTTTGTATCAAGTTCCAAAACATGGTGTTTTTCCAAAAATAGGGGCACTTCTCAGCCCAGGGGACCATTCCAAAGATAAAGGATCACTTTCACTCAACTTTTTTGCATTTCACTCCCCGTTTTGGAATGAAAGTCATTTACATGAAAAAGGATACATCAACCAGCTAATCTTCTATAGAGGCTATAAATTTCCTCTAAAGAAAGGGAAAATGTGGTTCACAAATCCCACCGAGGGCACACAACTTCTTGAGAGTTGAATAAAAAAGGATCCATTGAATTAATACCATACAAGACTATACTCTATTGTTAAAGGAATTAGGACCACACAAGTTAGAGTTTCATTAACCAAACATAGGATTGCATGACATTGAAACTTTGTGCAACCCAAAACTTTGGGATCCCTTGAATATAAATAGTACTCCCCCCATTTTTGATGATGGACCTATTGAAGTTGAATCATAGATCTATCATTCTCATAGCTTATCCTTTCGTGACATCACACAACTATATTATACCATGGATTCCAACAGGTATAGAAATTTCACGATAGACCTCACATAGGACTCAAATAATAACATCCAGTGTTTGAGAAGCCCTCACACAACTTTCCTTAAAGGCTAGGTGGGTTCGTGCAAGATGTGTTTCCTTCATGAAACCCAAATATTCACATGACCCTAAAAGTCTCATGCACCTATGTACCCCTTATCCATGCTCTATGTTGATGTTAGAGCTCTTGGTTTACAAAACTCCAATTATACACACAACTCCAAAGTTGCGTGAAAACCTTTAAATCCCTGACCCAATGACTCCTTATACCAAAAAAAGTTGCATTAAATTTGAGTAATCAGGTTCCCCACACCTACTCCAACTGGGTTCACCTGCCCCTTGATCACCTGCATGACCATTATCATCAACCCTTATGTTTGAACACTTTACTCCAAGCATGTCTTGGGAAGTTATATTAGCTCTTTCTCCAAAGTATATGGACCCTAATGTTGGGACCCAACATTTTACCCAAACATGGATGTGTTTATGACTTGGTCCATCCAAAATCATCTATATAGAAAGCACGTAATCCCCATAGGTGGAATCATTATGGGAAACCACTCACATTTCCTTATGAGGTGGGATAATGATGTATCCTCCTACATTACTTGAAAATGGTTTCCCTAGGTATAAACCCCAATAATTCTAACCTAAAATACTTTAAACTACATAACCCAATATATTAATCATACAAAGATAAACTATAAAAAAAAAATCCTCATCACATGACATTAAACTTTATCCCTACCCTATGTAACAAACACAAGATGCCCCATGTATGAATGACATGGGATGATACCTCATATCCTAGGTAGACCCTATGCTTAATAGTCATACCATTCATCGTTGTCACTTCTTTCAGGGAACAAGAGTCCTTATGCATGACATTAAAATACATGGAATGATCCTATCCCATGACCTTAAACTATGCACTCGAAATACATGGGTTTTGATCAATGTCACTTAATAGGGTAGGTAGGGCACCTCCCTATGGTTCAATCTTGACATAAAAGGGATAACTCCATGATGTTTAATTCTAATATCCAAAAATCACCATTAAATATGTATATCTTCCCACTGGGAGGTGATAACACAAATTGGGATCATTTCACCAAGGAACACACTCAACCTCACCATCCAAATTGAGGTATCTACTAGAATTTAGCACTTTCAGGTAGTGAAATCCTCTATCTATCCTAATACATGCTGAAATTACATGGGGAAAGTCCCCACAAGACTATAAACATATGAACATGTCACCATAAGACTCTAATCCTATGGAAATGTCCCCACTAGACTCTAAACCTATGAAAATGTTCCCACAATACTCTAAACCTTTGATTGGGTCCCCATAATACCCTAAACATGTGACCCCACTAGATACATCAGAATATTTACCACATGTGATGAACATGGGATACCCAAGTAAAATACTCAAAATTTTAACACCCTTGGTAATAATTAGCCCATATCTGATATGGTATACCTTGTGTTCTAATCCTAATATGACTTATATATGAGATTCCCTCAACTTTGAAAGAGGATGAATTTACAGGCACCCAAGACAAACAATGTACACAAATTCTTAGATGTATCTAATGTCACCATCATCTCTAAACATTGGTAGATTCCTTATTATAATAGAAGCTACATAATTAACTAATGAACACATAAATATGGAATCCATAATAAGATTCACAAACATGACTTAAATATATGCGGGAGATCCAAACTAAGCAACTAGATCCAAAGATGAATCTATGGAAGGAGGAACTGACATCCCATCATCCTATTCCGAATAAGGATCCAACATCATCGATCATAGTGGTGGAGGCCACCCAACTTTGGAAAGTGGGAATGTAGGGGAACCAACCACCCTAGAGGAGTTGAAACCAGTCTTTGTAAGAAGACAACTCAAAGGATAGGCCAAGGAAAAAAGTGCATCCCAATACTAATGTGTTCCCCAGAAGAAATCAAAAAAAAATAGTGAACCTGACATTAAACTCCTATCCTTTAACTATTAGTAGACTAGTAAAATTGGAAACTTTTTTATTTATATGTAACTTGATCTAGACATTCAGTGTCAGGCCTCATCAAACAAAATAGTGGGCCCAATGTGAAAGTGTTTTTCAATAATTGGGGGAAAATGAAAGATTTTGGGAATCCCCAGTTTGAGGCATCATCAACGTGGATAATTCCTCCAATTTATAGTGAATGAATACAATTTAGAATGTTGGGAATGACTTTCATTACATCTGTATCGATGATTGAATTCATGAACTATACATAACTCAGGATGTAGGAAATGTTTGATGACCCACTGCCAATAGACATGGGGGCAGGAGAACCAGTAGTGCGGTAATCCCACACCACTATGCCTTTGATTTGATGGAAACCACTCCCATAGATATCGAGTTCCCTCAACCCATATAACCTTATGAGCTCATTCAATGGAGGATTATTAATGATCTGTTTTTTTGGTATGGATAGGAAGGGGTTATCCCAACTAGTGAAATAACCAAATAAAACCTGAAATCATTGAAACCACACTGGTATATTCACCCTCATGGGATACACAAGGGATGAACTCCCCTATCACGATGGTAAACCATTTTAGGAACTTCTTCCTAGAGCATTATGATGGCTCAATCCCCTACATCGAGAGGGTAGGGGATGTTCGGACCATTCCCATGGACACCACCACATAGGAGATTCTTAGTAGGGCTCCCACTTTTCCATGTTGATTGCACCAATCAAATTTATAAGTCGATGAGAAGGTTTATCCTTTACCTGATCTTCCACCCTGGTCTAGAACACCCCACTCTAATGTTAAGATAAAAACAAACTTCACCAGATATGAGGCCTCTACATCCACTCTAGTGTCCATTTCCACCATAAAATACCTTATCCATACCTTTTAACAACTATACAAGGTATCTTCTTCTCCTGATTGGGATCGATACCCCATCTGATCACTAGGTAGGCTGGGATGACTCTCCCCATCATTAGAGCCCCTAGAAACCATCATGGGCCACCCCATAATGAATAATTTCACTATGGTTGTCTTACTTTCAAAACCATCAACCATCACATGGGTTATACGCATTCCAAATATTTCCTCTACCCAAAATATCCATCCCAAGGAAGGAGGGAAAATAACCACCATGGGGGATATAAACACAACACTATATGCAGCGCACATAGAATAAATCCCCCTAACCATCATAGGCTCACGGTCAGGGAACTACTGCATTGGAAAAGGAAATAATTTTTGAAACACCATTTCATCATTGACATCTAAGATTCTGTGGTGTCAGATGAATCAATGGAAGAACCTCTACCCACACCGCCAAAATTGAGGGAAAAGGAGCTTTGACAGAGGATAAACATACCTAATTCCAAGGTATATAAGGTCCCCAAATAACTCAATAGATAATTTCATTTAGATCATTTTATGACCTCCTTATAGGGGATCACTATGCAACCGTCCTTTCCTCCATTAGCTTCCCTCTTATCTACCTCCACCTTAGAGTGGGAGAGACATCGTGGTTTAGATTAGAGCCCTTTGATGATGGAGTACACTCTTCTGTTACATAGAGGTATGATGTATTTATATACCATTATGAGGCCAAATATACCCCATAATATATGGATATGGTCATGAAGTTATCCCCAGACTCTGGAATATACTCAGATATTACAGGGATGGTTGGCCCGTGTGATGCCTCCTCTACCAGAAAGTCAGTAGCATAACAAGTCTGCATCACTACCACACCCAGCTTCCCAACCAATTCCAATTGAATCTTGGGGATATCAAGAACCATTCCCTTGGGAAATGAGTAGGAGGAAGACATGTGAAAGATTATATCCACCAAACTACTTTCAACCACATTATGGACATTTGTAGTCTTGAATTTTTCTATTCTATTGTTACTCACTAAAGACCAGGTAGCCTGATTTTTCCATAATATCTAGGTGATGTCCAAATTCCTTTGAGATTTATAGATGAATTATCTTGAAATCCTTGAGAATCTTGAATCCATCCATCAGTAGTGCCAAAAGTTTGACATTTCTGTAATCCCAGTGGCCTAACGCCCTAAGTCATATCAATATCACCCGAGCTTTATGAAAACCTCTGTTAGGATCCTCACCATGATTAAATAGGTAATAGAAGAGGCATATAACCATGTTAATATTATAGTATGGGGTATTATTCCACCCTATAATTCAATCCCATCACATAAAAACAATAGTATCGTCAGGCAGGATAGTCCAAAGATGGTGAAAATTATCCTCCAAACACTACTAACATGAATGTAGTCATGATAAATACCTTGGATGATTAGATAATACAGTTAAATGACACAAGGCATGATAGAGAAAACACACCCTATGTGGAGACAAAATATCAAGAATATATTCTAGTAGGGGCCCAAACATGCCAGTAGAGATAGACATTGGGACTTTGAAGTCCCTCTAATGAGGTGCTGTGGATTTCCTATTGTAATATTAACAAAGGAAAATAAATTGGTGAGTCCATAAAACCATATGAGGTAATTATAGAAATTTAGGTAGATAATATAATTTTATCTTTTATCTAAGACATTTAGGACTAAAAGAGGCTCCCCACTAATCTTCTTACCAAATAACTCCCAGAGTGAGACAATATTTGATGGGTCCCTACCCCTCCAACTGAGAAACCAGTACTCTTTAGATAAGAACCCATAACCAAGGTGGGTGGTCCCACATTTCTAATACAAATAGAGGATTATGGTCATAATAAATGACCGATATATGATTCAACCACCCCTATTAAATATTTTAAATTACCACCTTGGGACCATGATTGCTACAAATCATGAGATAGAAGGCCAGTAAAAGCATTGGTAACTACCCACCCTTAATAGAATGATTTTATAAATACTCATATTACCCATATTAAGGATTTGGAGACACAGAAAGAAATTATCCCTACCGAAGGAAAAATGTATCCCTCTTGTGTAGGACACTTTCACTCACCCTAAAAGTTTAGCAATCCAATATCAAATTTGTTTAATGAGATTGGAAATCCGTTGTGGCATCTGGACCACTTAGTTTCTCAGTGAGGCCAGATGATGGGAATCCTAGAGTAATAGTAATCCTCTAAGATTCATTTTTTATAAATACCATAGAAGGGAATACATTTTTCTGGTACAACCAACTAGCCTTAAGATCTACTGTAAGCTGGGAGGATCTTTGTAGATAGTTACTCTATCAGTTCATCTCCAACACACACAAAAACAGAATCCCTAAACTCTCTAAGTGGATACAGAGGCATAACAAGGGATTTCATGAGTTAATTACTTAATGTAAGGGACTCACATAGTCCATTAATATGCATATTTACTGGGAATTTTTTTATGATTAGTGTGGATAATGTTTGGGATGAGATGGTCTACACCCTCATCTCCCAGAGATATCTCGGTGGATTTTGAGAATTATCTGAAAGAGATTAGTGATTTTAAGAATCCTTGCTATGTGAAAAGCGTTTTTCACACTCATTACCTATCCTATATCACATGAAGAAACTTGTGAAGATAGAAACAACCCTTCAAGTGACTTTTCTAGATAGTCCTTTCCAATCACAGCCTCGTTAAGTACAAACTCACTATGAAAACTCTAACCAATCCACAATTTAAGGAAAGAATCCTAGTATTCCGTTTGTGAAATGAAATAATAATACATACTCCTTCAAGGGTACACATGTCCCATGGTACTTTATCTTTTCCCTAGTGAAGTATGTTCTGAAGTCATTATAATATAAGAGACCTTAAGAGGCTAATCTAAAAAACCATTCGAAATAATTTCTATACTAGAGGATCCTTAGGTATATCATAAATGAGTATTTCATCTTCAAATATTGACTCCAAGACTAGGTAGATTATGGCCAGGTTGAGTTGGGTGATTTCCTAAAATATGTGACACATGTCTCTGTTAACCCCAACAGTGATGATGAGTACCCCAGTGAATGGAAGAAAATATATTTACAAGGTACACAGAAGTATAATGATTAGCTAGATCATAATACAGTCACTCAGACCCATGGAATTATTCTTTCCCCCATGGGAAGATATGTGCCCCTATATTTGTCATGGATCCCCTGGCCAACACATCCACATTGCATCCTTTAAAATGTCAGAAGAATAGATGTTGAAAATGCTTGTGAAACCAGAGTCCCTTGTCAGTTCCAAAACTAGTTTTCACTCTCAACAACATTATGCCACCCGAATTTGGAGATTCCCTAGGAATCCAATGCGTTCATTATTTTTCCACTAATAAGGAACATGGATATTATTATATTAATTCTATCAGTTTGGTAGATCAATGAACAATACTCAATGATGAGGAATACGATGTGAACCCCTCAAGAAACCCAAACCAACAGTGTTTAAGGAGAGGAAGGCTCTATTATGGAAGAAAATATGTCTACTACAGTCCCTTAGAAAAGTGTTTTCATGCCATCAAGACCAGACAACATGCCCTGCACAGAACTTAGTAGACAAAACCTTTACAAGATATACCTCTAAAACCAACCAAATTGGTTGATCATGTGTCTCAAAAACATCACCCTAGAGATTATTCACATCCAACCAAGTCCCTAATTCATTTTTATAGTTCTTAACCTAATACTTCTAGTTTGCTGTGGAACACAATAACCACTAGCTAGGACCTAGCACCTTAACTAGCTATGCCCACTACACTCCATATTAAAGAGTATCCCTTAAAAAGTAGACACATTCCCCTTCCTCATAAATACGATGTTATGAATAAACTCATAAACATACTAGTGAGACTTTTATTCCCTGATTCAATTTTCATATCAAAGGAGATGTGCAGAGCTCTGATCTAGGACTAGAAGAGACCTCTCAAGTTTGAGACTAAGGTAGATACTATTGAGGCCTATCATGTAGAGGAACCTAAGTAATAATAATGCTAAGATATCATTTCATTATCTTAATAGGATTATAGAGTCACTATCTAGTGGATAATACAACCATTTTATGTTACATGATATCTCAATGGTGTATAAATTCACCACTAACCGGTGGATACTGGATCTAGGATCAACCTACTCCTAACCCAAATGCTTCATAAGATGGGGCTCACAAAAGCAGATATAACCCCCTCTAACCTAACAATCCAAGTTTATAAAAGTAGTGAGCATATTTCACATAGTAAGATTAGGATAAATGGTAGTAATCATTTATTTTATGGTCATCTCATAGGATACCTATTACAATTCCCTATTGAGAAGGCGTAGGCTCCACTTGCACATGATTGTCCCTTCTTCAAACCATCAATGCCTAAAATACCACCTCAATGGTTGAGAAGGGGTACTTCAAGGTGATTTTCTCACTTTAACTCATGTGAATCCCACTATATGGATTCTAGGTGCTATCAAAGAGAGGGTAAAGAACTCCGGACTGATGGGGTTGAGAGTTTCAAAACCCCCAATGAACTGTCAGCTTGTAATATCTCATTACATTTCAATCAGTTATGTTTTAGGATTAGTTTTTTCTTTACTCTTTTTTTAGTTGGGTAATTCTGAGAAAGAATTGGGAGGATACCTGTAAAGGTGAAGTTAGGGATTTTTTTTGGAATTTTCAACACAAAACCTATAGTTTCTACAGTCCTCTAGGGATTTACAAGCTGTATAATGGTATTACAGAACGTGTAATAATTTCCTGGAATATGCTGTGGAATGGAAAAACATCATTAAAGGTTACACGATGTGTAAATATAAAAAAAATTATTTTTAATAAAAATATTTGGGTTTTTCGGAATATCTTGGACTAAAAAATTACACGATATATAATTGGGCTACATGTTATGTAAAATCCTGAGTGTTAGTTTCAAGCTGGAAGATTGGATAAAAATATCATTTTATTCCTCTAGTTTTCCTTCCCTATTGACCTAGAGTAATCACCATATGATTTTGGTGATCTCCAATCCCTAAATATCTTTCATTCAATTATTGATTTTCATGTTGGTTACATTGTGTCACTTTGGGTAAGCAGTCTCTCTGTCTCCTTTGTCTCTCTCTCTTTTCATCCTTAGACTTTGATATATCATCTTGGTATTGACGGATATAAACTCAATTTTATTGAATATTGTTTCTAAGTCGAGTTCCTAGATATTTTTCACCTTCTTTTTACATTGGTGAGTCCCATTACGGTCATTGTGATTTCATAAATAAGGTAGGTGGTTCTGCTTAATATTGGCCAATTGAATTATCCTTGAATTGCTTGTTGTTTAAAATTGATTTCAATTTAATTGTGAAAAACTAAATTTGATGTGAATTGGGAATGAAATTAACAAGATAATTATTTTTGAAAAATACACCTAATTATAATGGTAATAGAGATTGGGGAATATTTTGAATTTGATATAAATTGTGAAATGATTTGTGAATTGTTTTTGAGAAAAATAGATTAAATTGAAATGATAAAAAACTAGATTGGTTTTTGTTTGAAAATTCATGAAATTATAAAAAAAATTATATTTTGGTTTTAGAATGAAACTTTCATATTGAAACTAAAATTGGGGAAATTGTATTTTAAACCAATTTGAAATAATTTTCCTATTATTGATTGATTGAATGTTTAGATGTGAGCCTAGGTAGTTAGTTAGTTATTTTGGACAATAACACTAGGGTGATAATTCCATGGAAAGGGATTGATGATTACAACTCTAAAAAAAACCTAGTTTAGTGTATATCATCCTCGATGTGATTTTGATGGGTCATATTCTGTGTGAGACTAAGGGATATGTGTACACACATTTTCCATGATCACTAATATGAGATGTGTGGGGATCTTATAACTAGAATATGTCATACCATAGGATAGTTGACCATGTTTCTTGTTGTGATTATTTTAATATATATGACATTAATATAGAATAGTTTTACTCATGACTAATTATTTATATAAAATACTTTATATAAAATGTTTATTTAAGACATGTTAAAAATGTTTTCCATCATTTAAAATGAAAATCAATTTTTGTATTAAATATGAAAATGTACATCCATTCCTGTTCTGATTAAAATTGAATGCATGATTTGGTTTATTATTATTATGGAATATTATTATAGAAAACTTGATGAGGCTCTACTGGTTTTTTAGCTTTCACCCCACCTTTTCCTTTAGGAATTTATATATTTTATCCTTCCAGGTTTGAGTAAAGGGAAGGAACATCTTGGAAGACATGGATGTTATTGATCCCTTAGGGCTTAGAGTGACATATCCTTTGGGATGTTGAGTTTGTATTTTTATAATTATGATACTTTGGTGATATACTGTTTGGGTTGTTTTATACCTATTTTTTTCTAGTACTATATGCCTTTGGATTTTTTGAGCATATTGATATGTATATTTATTTTCTGTTATTTTTTTGGAAAATTAATTCCCATTTTTATATTGCATGATATCAAGTGCTCATCGCCAACCCATGTGGATCAAGAGTTCTATATAGTATATGTTGGGTTAAGCTTGGTTATCAAGGTACTAGGGTATCTGGGATAGTTAATGAAAAAGTGGTATCGGAGGTTTAAGTTAAGCATCTTTTCTTGATGTTAATATGCAGTTAAGAAATCTTATTGGGACTTAGAAGTCTGCTACAAGTGAGTTCATAGCTAGATCTCATCATAATGTTCCTTAATTCACTATGGGTGGTTTGGGAAATATATCTTGAGGAATATTTATAGTCTTTTCCCTACTTTTTATTTGGATAGTTTGAACTCTAAATCTTTTTTATCTATCTAACATGATTAATTTCACTTGTTGTTCTTGTTTGAGTGTTAATCTAGGTAAAATTTTGATGTCTTCAATGTTGTTTTCTAATTTTGTGTAGAATCATGCCTACAAGAAGAATTGTGAATATGATATAAGAGGAAGATACTAATGAACCATAATGATAAAATCCTCTTGTAGACCAAAATCTGGTTGAGGTTGTTGTGCATGTTTTCCAAGCTTTGGGATAGGCACCTGCACCTGTACCCACTCAAGTCCAGTTGTGGAACCTCAAAGAGATGAATCTAAGAATCATGCTTAGGAGTTCCTTCATCAAAAACCACTTTCTTTACAAGTATCTAATGATCCTCAAGAGGATAAGGACTGGATAAGAAAAATAGATATTCTCTTTGGCTTTCTAGAAACCCTTAAATCTATTAATGTAAAGTGTAATGCCTTTAATCTTGAGGGACCTAACTGGAGATGCTGGAATTCCATGGTTTTGGTGAAGAAGCATAAGGGTTTATAGTGGAAGGACTTTAAATTTATTTTCACCAATCAGTTCTTCTAGAGTCTATGTTGTTTTCTAAGGCTATGGATTTTTTCAAACTCAAGTAGGTTGACAAGACCATGATATAATATACGAACCTATTCACCGAGATTGTGAAATTTTCACCTAAGATTGTATCAAATGATAAGATGAAGACTAAATGGTTCCATATGGGACATCAATGTGATATTCATTCTCAAGTTTTCTTGCTAAAGTTCTATTCTTATGTTAACATACTAGATAGATCATTGATGGTTTAACGTGATCTAGTTGGTAAGTAAGGATTGACTAGAGTTCCTTTTTCTCCCAATGATAGTTTTGTGAGTTCCCATAAAGGGAAGAGAAATAGTGATGAATCTCATGGTGGATCTTGATAGAAGGGTTATTATATACTTCATGCAGTTCCTATAATATTCCCTTTGACTTTATACTAGTGTGAAAATCCTAGGAGTTTGAAATGGGTTTGTATCGAGGCACCTACGATATGTAGTTCCTATAGTTATTTAGGATACTTGAAAAAATTCTACTATATCTGTTATTCTTTCATGGGATCATCAAAAAAAAAAATTACCATAGTGAAATAAGATGCTTTAAGATCTAAGGGGTTTCAGCAACACAAATCTAGAATGAAGCTTCTTCACATAGTAGAAGAGCCTTTAGAGGAAGCAGATATGGGTCCAACGACTGTGATAGGTACCATCATTATAGATTTATCTCTAATTACTATTTTTTTGATATTGGTGCATCTCACTCCTTTATATTAACTCATATTGTGAATCTAAAAAATATTCTTATAGGTATTTTATTTTACGTGATGGATATTACTACACCCCTTAGAATGAAGAGAGAGAAAGATCTTCTTTTTCCTCCTTGTGTTTCTTGTTATTAGAGATTGATTTTTTTTGGGATTTTTTTGGTTTTTGACATACAACCTCTTGATGAAACTTTTAGGATGGATTTTCACATTCTAACAAATCTTGGATTGATTGTTTTCTTTGATGGGTATCATCTACTATTCATGCTAAAGTGTCCCATATCTTTTATGAAGAATGGAACCCGAGGTCGAGTAGATACAGAACTTATTATCCATAGTTAGTGAAAGAGATATTAATATTTGATTTTGATCTAGAGTGGGAATGTTTGAGAGATAATTTCCTTGTAGTGATCTTTGATATTCCCAATGTTTTTCCTTCTGAATTCTATGGTTTTCCACTCTAAAGGGAGGTAGAGTTTTCTATTGATTTTTTTTGACCAAAAAAATAAATAGAAAACTCTACCTCCCTTAATAGTGGAAAACCAGAGAAGTCAGAAGGAAACACATTCCTAAGTGTTTCACCTTGGGTTGTACCTATTATCTTTTCTAATAAAGCTAATGGAACACTCTGCCTATGTATTGATTACTAAAAACTCCATCATGTTACGGTAAAGAACAAGTATCCATTACCATGGATTGATGATCTGTTTGAACAGTTGAAATGGGTGAAGAGATTCTCAAATATTGATCTTTGATCTAGTTACCACTAGTTGAGAATAAAATCATATTACATTTAGAATACCAGCTTCCAGAGTAGGTATGGTCATTATGAGTACGTTGTCATTCTATTTGGTCTCACCAATTCTCTTAAAATCTTCATGGATTCTATGAATGTGATATCTCATGATTATCTTGATATGTTCATGGAGGTCTTTGTGGATGTCATCCTGGTTTACTCTAAAGCCGAGGAGGATCTTTTGAATCATTTGAGAGAAGTCCTGGAACTATTGAGAAATACCTAAATTTAATCTAACCTATCAACATGTAATATCTGGATTTGAGAAGTGAAGTTCTCAGGAAACATTGTTTAGAAACATGGTATTTAAGTCGATCTTGAGAGGGTGAATGCTGTTACGACATGAGAAAAAATGCATAATGCTTTTGAGATTTATAGCTTATGGGGTTTAGCTGGATATTATCACCGATTTATAAATAATTTTTCAAAGTTGGATTATCCTATGACCAATATAACTCAAAAGGATGTAATGTTTTCCTGGGATGAGAAATGTAAGAATTATTTTATGGAGATGAAAAATATTTTGATTTCTGCATCAGTGCTGACTCTTCTAGAGTCCAGGCAGGGCTATGTGGTCTTCTGTGATGCATTAGGTTTGGGTTTGGGCTATGTTATTATGTAGGGCGATCACATAGTTTCCTATGACTCTTGTCAATTTAAGAAATACGAAGATAATTATCTGAACCATGACCTAGAAATTGTAGTTTTTCTTTATGAAATTAAGAGTTCGTGGAATTACCTTTTTGGATGAAGGTTTACCATGTATTCCATACATAATAGATCAATTTATATCTTCTCTCAAAAATATTTTAATCTTCGCAAGAGGTGTTGGATAAAATACCTACAATATTTTGATTTCAATACCACCTATACCTCAGGGAAAGGGAAAATCATTGTAGATTCTTTGAGTAGGAAAATTATGACATAGTCCATGAAAGAATCATTGAAAGAGTTGAAATAGATGGATCTTTTAGTGTAGTTGCATATTGGAGTTTGGAAAATAGGGGCCAAATTTTTCTTGGTCAGTGTTTAGTTGACCTCTTCTTCTATCGAGATGATTATTCAGTAACAACAACTTGTTGATGAATTCCATAGCATTATAGACTCTCTTTATGGTGGGGAGACCATTTTTAAGCGGTTTTTCTGCATGGATGGTGTGCCATGTTTTAAAAAATGATCAATTATACTCTTACCCATGAGAAAAGTTGTGATGGGGGATGGACATAATTCTCAGTTGGATATGCACCCAATAACTACACAGATGTTTTATGATATTCAACGTCAATTCTGGTTTCTAGGTACGATATGTGAAATTAATGATTTTTATATCTCATTATTATACTTTCCAATAGGTCAAGGGTGAGCACTCAAGAACTTTGGGTTTTATTTATCTACTTCTAGTGCCAACTTGGAAGTGGGATTAAATTTATGTGGATTTTTTGGTTGGGTTTTCTCATACTTAGAGAAAGAAGAATGTGATATTAGTTTTGATCAATTGAATGATGAAATAAGATCAATTTATACCTATTCATAATGTAATCAAAGTTGAGGATCTGGGAAATATCTATGTGAGAGAGATTTTTTCATTCTTATGGAGTTCTATCTGTTATTTTCTCTAATAAGGATACCCATTTTACTTCACTCTTTTAGAGAGGCCTTCAGGAGGCACTATGATATGAGGTTCGTTTGAGTATGGAATATCATCCATAGATTAATGTCTAGATAGAAAAGACTATACATATTCTTGAAGATATGCTTCGTAAATACGTCCTCTATTTTGGTGGATCTTGGGATGACCATTTGGGGATGGTTGATTTTTATTATAAGAATAGTTACCAGTCCATGATAAGAATGGATCATTTTTAGGCCTTGTATGGTAGGCTATGTAAATCTCCATTATTTTGGTTAGAGATTAGTGAAAGTTCCTTGGTTGGACTGAGCTTGATTCAAGTGATGACCACAAAGGTTAAATTGATTCATCGAAGTATTTTGATGGCACATAGTTGATATAAATCTTAATCTAATCAAAAACATATACCATTTGAGTTTTCAGTTAGTGACTAAGTGTTATTGAAAATTTCACCCCATTTGGGTCATCAGAAGTTTTGGAGGCAAGGTAAGTCCACTCTTTGTTTTATGAGACATTTTTAGGTTGTTGAGAAGGTGGGGAAATCAGATTACCTTTTGGAACTTACTCTATAGTTTATATTGATACACAACATGTTCCACGTATCACAGCTACAAAAGTATTTTTCTAATCCATCTCATTTTTTGAGATGGAATGATCTTGATGTTGAGCCTGAATTATCTGTGACTGAGCATCACGTCAGGATAATTAATTTTGAGACTAAGGTACTTCGTGGGAGGAAAATACATTCGGTCTGTGTGATATGATAGAACATTTTTTATCCACATGAGATACGGGAGCATGAGGCACTGATGAGAGAGCATTGACCTCACCCTTTTGATATGGAATCTTGTTGACAAGATTTTTGGGGATATAATGTTTTTATGTTGGGGAGTTGTAATATCCCGTTATGTTTCTGTCAGGTATGTTTTCAGATTTTTTTTTTAATTTCCTTTTTCATTGGTTGGGAAATTCCAAGATTGAATTTGGAAGATACTTATAATGGTGATGTTAGGGATTCATTGGAATTTTCATCATAAAATCCACAGTTTCTACAGTATTTTGGGGATTTATGCACCATGTAATGGAGTTACATGATGTGTAATCATCTCATGAAATATTCCATGAAATGGTTACACAACATGAAAGGTTACACACCATTTATAGTTTACAATACATTTAAATATAAAAAATTGGATTTTCAATAAAAAGTGATAGGTTTTTTGGTGTATCTGGGACTTGAAAATTACATGATTTGTAATTGGGTTACATGCTGTGTAAAATCTCTAGTGTTAGTTTTAAGCAGGTGACTCATCTGAAAATATCATTTTATTCCTCCAATTTTCCTTCCATATAGTCCTAGAGCTATTGTAAGAACCCTGTTCTTATACTTGAGGTATGCGTTTTTCTTTCCTCTTTTCCTTAAGTATTTTTTAGAAAATAAGGAGAATGTTGGAAAATCTTAAATTTTGTGACTACATGCCGTGTACTTTTCCACACACCATGTACTTTGGCCGTGTGGAATGAGTACACAGGGAGTGTAGGCCGGTCGACGATGATGGGTGTAAAAACCAACTACACACCATGTAGTGGGTATTTAAACGCCGTGTAGTTAGTCGATAGACAAACAGTAAGGCGGTGGCCAGCTGGGTGACAGTACATGCCGTGTACTCATGTCGACATATGAATAGTGCCACACTGGTGAGAAGCCGCCGAAGGAATAGTTAAAAAAATAAAAACTACACGCCGTGTACCCAATACTACATGTCGTGTAGTCTTTTTTTTCACTTATAATTTTCATTATCCTCCCCTGTTAACGGGGAAGGCTTATAACCGGAGGAGAACTCAGGAGGGATGACCGAAGATTTGGAGATCACCCGATCGAGCACCGGGAATCTGATTCCACCTCCGTCAATCTCGTTGGAACCACATAGACGAGTTATTATTTCTCCTTGCTTAGCTCTTGCCAATTATTCCTCTGAAAGAAGTTATTTACATTTGAACAAGATTTCTTTTACCTCAGATCTACGTCGTTCTTGGACGTTTCGAGGAGCTTCGTTCACGTATATTGATCAGGGTCGATCGAGGTAGGTGGTCCAGTGTTTATTTCCAACTGCTGTGGTGAATTTGTGTACCATTGAGATACATGCCCATGAATGGGGTGTCGTATGGCTGAGGCCTTGAATAATCAAATACATAGAATTTCATAGGTAGTTAAATGAACATGTATAACTATTTTTTGGGATCGCTGATTGGATCCATAACCACCCATGGGGTGTATTCCTCTGTTTATCCATTTGGCCAGGTTACCCGAGGGTATACTGTGATTTTAGAATGTCTTAAATTTACTTGAGAGGAATTATATATAAATTTCTTGTTTATATGTTGGGCATGGCCCAGTTACTTGTTTAGCCAGAGGGCAGTGTTGTGTTTAGCCTGTGGGCAGTGCTCTGTTCAGCCTGAGGAAAACTTCTTTCATGCTTGTGGGCAGTAGATTCTATGCTTGTGGGCGACACCTCATATGCACCTGGGCATTATTCTATATGCCTTTGGGAAGATTCCTGTGGGTTTAGATTCTCTTTACCTGAGGGTAAGGGTTTATGTGCCTGAGGCCACTGATTGTTTACTTATAAATACATTGTGGTGTTTTTCTGCTATTGAATGATTAAATGAATATTAAAATGGCAATATAACTGGTAAAGTTGGTTACTTTTGCGTATTGCTTAGTTTATTGCATTTACTCCTACACACAACTATTGCACATTTACACTGACAGTTGGGCACAGATCTTTGGTGGGTGCCTACTGGGATTCATTTCTCACACCCTATTTGGGTCATGTCTTTGGCCCAAACAGACTATATTTTGACAGTTATGGATAAGGTAAAGGGTCCCTATACAGGTACATGAGTGTTGCTGAAGTGTAGAGGATCATGGGACCGAGCTCAGGCTCGCGATGCTGCCAGCTGTTCTGTTTTGTTTTACTGTACCTGTACTTTCCATTGTATCATATTGTACTACTATGTAACATGTTCTGGCTGTTTTCATAGAATAGTGACATGCGGCATCTTAACATACATATATATATGACTACTGGTTCTTTTTTACTGCAGTTGTTCATTTTTGTTATGTATGTTTTACTTCTTCCGATGTTGTTGTATGTTTTGTTCTTGTATTCCGCTGTGCTACAATTTTACAAATGAGGGTATAGTATCCCCACTATCAGGCCTGGGCCCTCACTGCTAGTCGACAGCCTTTGGCGTTTGGGGAAATGTGCTTGAGGTCATGTGACCAACCGAGTTCAGGGCACCCGTGGAGTGGTACCCGGATCTGGGACGTTACAAAGTGGTATCAGAGGAGTTTCTTTTCTTTGACTTACTATTTAGAGTCTTAGTCAAGGATAGGACAGGAATGGTAGTTGGTAATAAAGCTGTACCTGGGAGTAGCTAAACCGTATACAGGGAAAATCCAATTTACCTCATATTGCAATTTTATCGATTTTTCAATTTACAGTTGATCTGATTTTCACCATTGGGTGACGTACATGGGATTGTGCTGTTTATATGTTATCCATGGGTTCTATTTAGTTGCAAACCGATGAGATGAGGTCATGCCATCTCATGCATCATTTAGTGACATGCTAGAAATCACATGCCATACATAGTTCCATTCCATTTAGGCGCATTAGAAATTGCATTCTGTTGTGATAGTTATTGTGCTAAAAAAGAATGCTGTTGTGATAACTGCTTTGATAAATACCTGCTATGTGATAGGGTATTTTTGTGTGATCATGTTGATAGGATGGATGCCAAAATTTGGTTTTTGGGGTGTATAAGCCCTCAATGACTAGAATTTGGTGGATCATTGACTTGTTTACTTGTGTCTAACATGTATAAGATTCAAAGCTTTGATTCACAGGGAGTATGGGCCCTCACAGATCGGAATTTGGCACTTAGGTGTTGTTTTTCAGTATTTTATGGGATCCAGAGTAGTTTCAGAGGCTTACTATCTAGAAAACCTAGGATACATTCCATGTAGTTCCTCAGACACACACCGTGTGTTCTTCTGTTCGGGAAGAAATGAAAAAATTTTAAGTACACGCCGTGTAGTATCATCTAGTGTCATAGAACGTATGGGCGGGAACATGGGGTAGGGAAAGTCTTGGAAAAAACATGCCATTTACCAAATGTACACACCATGTAGTGTTGACCCAGAGTCCACTCATGTAACTAACAACATGGACAGAGGAGACCTTGATACATACACGCCGTGTCCACCTTAGAACACACCGTTTAATATGACCTGGGAACCCGGCCGTGTATCTAACAAACACAGGTTAATGTTACCTCTTCATGAACATCCCGTGTACTTGATGGATATGCCGTGTAATCCTTACTGGTGGGAAACCGTGTGGACTTGGCCATGTGGCTGGGAAACGGGGTCGTGTACACGCCTTGTTCGGGTGTCACACACAGTGTGGTTTCAGCCGAGTAGTCGGCCGTGTCACGAATGACACGGGCAGTTGGAAATTAAAACCATACACACCGTGTAGATGTTATACATGTTGTGTAGTCTTGTTCAAGTGAGCCATGTGGATTAGCCGTGTAGAAGGACTCGGGAAGGGAAGAAGGATTCAATTACACACCGTGTATTTAGAAGGCATGTTGTGTGTTTGGGGTGTTACACGACCAGTTTAAGCTGGGGAACATGCCCATGTGAATGGCTTATGGGAACACGCCGTTTAGTTTCATACACACCATGTTTTCAAGTTTTGAAAATTTTGAAAACTTTCCTTCTCAGTATCCTTGTTTTTGGTCATTGATAATCTTGATCTAAGGTGTGCGTTTGACCTTGTAGAGTCATGCCACCGAGACGACCATGTGTTGTTCTCCAAGAGAGCGACAACGATTATACTCTAGATATGGTAGGCCATGGGCTACCAGTGGATCCTCCAGCAGAGCCAGATGTGGTGCCATCCATTATACCGGGCACAAGTGTGGATTCGTAGTTCTGTGAATGCTTCATGCGGTTCATCTAGACCTTTCAGGGAGCACCGCTGGCTGACACATCTATGGAAGAGCTGACACGTATCTTCCAGTAGTAGAATCCGCCTACATTTTCAAGGGATGGTGGACCATATGCTGCAGAGTCGTGGATGGATTCATTGAAGAATATTTTCGAGCATCTTGAGACGCCTCCAGGGAGTAGGGTCAAGCTCACGACGTATATGCTGCGTGATTCTACCAAGAGGTTGTGGGATGTTACCACCCAATTAGAGAATCATAGAGACATGGAGTGGGAAGATTTTTAGATAGATTTCTATGACTTCTTCTTTCCAGATATACTGAGGGAAGATAGAGCTCGAGAGTTCATGAATCTGCAGTAGGGCGCTATGTCGGCGATGGATTATTCTGCTCGTTTCACCGAGCTTCAGCATTTTGCACCCATTCTGGTGGGTGATGAGACGTTGAGGGATACGAGCTTTGAGGATGGTATTCGATATGATATCCATGCACTGGTTAATGTTTTCAGGTTGCCTACTGTACATGCTATTGTGAACCAGGCACTGATTACCGAGCAGAATCTGCAGGAAGCTAGTGGTGTGGGCCAGGGCAGTTCAGCACCAGTTTCTGGTACTGTTTCTACCGGCAAGAGGAAGAGGCAGATTGAATTATCTCATGGTGGCAGTACCAGCCAGAAGAATGTTTCAAGTGGACAAGTCATGTGATACCAGTGTGGTCAAGAGGGGCACAAGATACCGCAGTGTCCACATGACCCAGTGGAATGCCGAGCATGCGACTGGATGGGGAATCTGCAGCGCTTTTGCAGGGCGTTTCCACCAGTGTCTAGTGAGAGGGGTTCTGTGCAGACTTCGCATGCGGGAGCAGGACCAGCAGCTTCTTACCAGTTGGGAAACTGGAATATGTCAGGGTGTGCAAGCAGGGATAGTGGTTGTGGCCATGGTAGCCAGACACTGGGATCTCAGAGGTAGCATGGAGGGACAGCTCAGGGTAGCCAGGCTGTGTCGCAGGGCCGCGACATTGGGCAGGCATATGCAGTGCAACAGACCCAACAGAAGCAGGATCCCGAACCATCTACTGTCAGAGGTACTATTCTCGTAGCTTCTGTCTTATCTTATGTACTTTTCGATATGGGTGCTACACATAGCTTTGTATATGTGCCTGTCATAAAGAGCCTTGGGATCTGTGTTTCTTCTTCTTCTGATTTTATGATGCTAGAAACTCCATTGGGGACTATAACGACTGATGTGCGTCAGTGCAAGGAGTGCCCCTTGAGGTTGGTGGGTGTCACTTCCTTTGGAACCTCTATGTCTTGGAGATGACGAGCTATGATGTCATTCTCAGGATGGACTGGTTGGTTCCCTTTCGAGCCTTTATAGACTGCTATCGTTGCAGGGTGTATTTCACATCACTAGAGGGCAGAGAGTTTCTATACAAAGGCGAGTGGGATGTTCAGGCGAGTCGAGCTGGACCAGAGCATCGTGGGATAGGTGCAGTCATAGCCCAGATTGCGAGTTTATATCTGGATGATTAGGGGACATGTCATAAGGACTTCCCTCCAGTGGTTGATCGTTTCAGGGATGTCTTCCCAGATGACTTATCAGTTCTACCTCCAGAGCGTGAGGTGGATTTCTCTTTTGTGCTTGTGCTAGGAGCAGCACCGGTATCCATTCCTTATTATAGGATGGATACACCTGAGTTATAGGAGCTCAAGAGACAGTTAGAGTAGTTACATTCAAAGGGTTTTATCCGACCCAGTACTTCTCCTTGGGGTTCTCCAGTCCTTTTTGCGAATAAGGCGGATGGTACCCTCAGACTCTGTGTGGACTATCAGAAGATGAACCAGTTTACGGTCAAGAACCGATATCCCTTGTCGAGAATTTATGATCTTTTTGATCAACTTTGAGGTACACGAGTGTTCTAGAAGATTGAATTGATATCCGAATATCATAGTTGCATGTTAGACCATCTGATATACCTCTCACAACCTTCAAGAGTAGGTATGGTCTATATGAGTACTTGATTATGCTGTTTGGACTCACAAATGCGCCATCAGTTTTAATGGCTCTGATGAATCGTGTGTTCCATCATTATCTGGATTCTTTTGTGGTAGTATTCTTGGACAATATATTGGTGTACTCTCATACTCGACACGACCATTCCACACATCTTGGGATCATATTGAGTATAATGAGAGAGCATCATCTATATGCTAAGCTCTCAAAGTGCCACTTTTGGATGGACCAGATACACTTCCTGGGTCATATCATCTCAGAGGCAGGAGTTGCAACAGAACCAAAGAAGGTGATAGCAGCAGTTTCTTGGGGACAACCCAAGAACATATTTGAGTTATGAAGTTTCTTGGGTCTGGCTGGTTACTACAGGTGTTTTATACAAGACTTCTCCCACTTAGCAGCACCATTGACGGGTTTGACTAAGAAGGGTGTGAAGTTTGTTTGGTACGAAGCTTGCGAGACAACCCTTCAGGAGATGAAGGGAAGGTTGACATCAACAACAATATTGATACTTCCAAATAAAGGGAAGATCTATACAGTTTACTGTGATGCATCAGATAATGGGATGGGAGCTGTGTTGATGTAGGGCGATCGAGTTGTTGCGTACGGGTCTCGGCAGTTGAGGCCACATGAGAGGAATTACCCGAATCATGACCTCGAGTTGGTTGCAGTTGTTCATGCGTTACACTGTTGGAGACATTATCTATTGGGAGAGCATTTTGTGGTTTTCACCGACCACAAAAGTCTCAAGTATATCTTTACTCAGCGTGACTTGAATCTGAGGCAGCGAAGTTGGGTCGAATACCTTCAGTCCTTCGATTTTGAGCTTGCCTATACACCTGGTAAGGGTAATGTAGTTGCTGATGCACTGAGAAGGAAGACTCAGACACATGCGGTTCATGAGTCCAGTGATGAGTGGAAGCTTATGGCTTTGTTCTCTAAGATGAATTTGGAGGTGCACGACAATCAGGGGCAAACCTATCTTTCATCTTTACCTGTGACTTCTAGCCTCCTGGATAGAGTGAGGATGAGACAACTATCTGATTCAGAAGGTATATTTCTATGGGATCCAGTGGAAAGTGAGGAACCTCCTCCAGGATGGACGATAGGCGATGATGAGGTATTGCATTTCCATGGATGAGTATGGGTTCCCGGGGATATATACGGAGAGTTGATGTGGGATTTTCATGCTTCAGCTTGGGCAATTCATCCCGAAGTTATCAAGATGTACCGTTACTTGAGACGTCAGTACTGGTGGCCAGGTATGAAGAGAGAAGTAGCTGGTTTTGTTACGAGATGTTCCACCTGTCATTAGGTGAAGGCGGAGCATCAGAGGCCAGTTGTACTGTTACAGCAGTTACCCATTCCAAAGTGGAAATGAGATGATGTCGTGATGGATTTTGTGACTGGATTGTCGAGGTCACCTTGAGGCAATGATGCTGTGTGGGTTGTTGTGGATAGACTCATGAAGGTGGAACACTTTTTTCCGATCAAGGAGACCTTCGGTGCTGACGATCTCGAAAATCTGTATATCCGAGAGGTTGTACATCTTCATGGGGTTCCTCGTTCTATCATTTCAAATAGGGACACCCATTTTATGTCGCGATTCTGGAAGAGTTTTCAGAGGGCACTGGGTACACAGGTGCTTCTGAGCATATCTTACCACCCTTAGACCAATGTCCAGTCAGAGTGTACGATACAGGTGCTAGAGGACATGCTGCGTGCATGCATCCTGGACTTTTGGGGGCTCTTGGGAGAAGCATATACCCCTGGTCGAGTTTGCCTATAATAATAGTTTTCAGGAAACTATTTATATGGCACCTTATGAGGCTTTATATGGTAGGCCATGTCGATCACCTTTGTGCTGGATGGAGGCAGGTGAGGCAACTTTACTGGGACCACAACTCGTGCCGGAGACTCTTGAGTAGGTCAAATTGATTCAGAAGCGGATGACTACTGCACAGTCTTGTCAGAAATCTTATGCTGATCGCCGCAGATGGACCTTAGAGTTTGTGATCGGGGATCAGGTTTTCTTGCATGTTTCACTGAGGTTGGGATACAGGAGGATCAGGAGAAATGGTAAAATTTCACTGAGGTATGTGGGACCATTTTATATTCTAGAGAGAGTCGAGCCGGTTGCTTATCGGTTGCAGTTACTACAGAGGTATCAGGCCATGCATGATGTCTTCCATGTATCTCAGTTTCACCACTATCATTTAGACCCGTCTCACGTCTTTCATCTAGAAGAGGTTGAGCTTCAGATAGATTCATCCTTTGAGGAGCATCCAATTCGTATTGTTGATAAGATCACGGAGGTTCTCCGAGGCCGGTCAGTTCCTCTCGTACGGGTGCTATGACAACATGGCCGAGTGCAGGACGAAACCTGAGAGTGGGAGACTGACGTATGTGCTCAGTGGCCAGAGTTATTCTGAGCGTTATCTTCACCACCCTTGGAAGAGAAATTTGGGGACGAATTGCTTTAAGGCGGGAATTTTTTAAGAACCCAGTTCTTATACTTGAGGTATGAGTTTCTTATTTTCTCTTTTCCTTAAGTGTTTTTGAGAAAATAAGGAAAATGGGGGAAAATCCTAAATTTTGTGACTACACGCCATGTAATTTTCCACACACCGTGTACATTGGCCGTGTGGAATGAGTAAACAGGGCGTGTAGGCCGGTCGACGATGATGGGTTTAAAAACCGACTACATGCCATGTAGTGGGTATTTACACACCGTGTAGTCAGTCGGTAGGAAAACAGTAAGGCAGTGGCCAGATGAGCGACAGTACACGCCCTGTACTCAGGTATTACATGCCATGTACTCATGTCAATAGATAAATAGTGCCACAATGGCGAGAAGACGCTGAAAGAACAGTTAAAAAAAATGAAAACTACACGCCGTGTACCCAATAGTACACGCCGTGTAGTCTATTTTTTTCTCTTAAAATGGGCGGTAGCCTCTCCTATTAACAGGGAAGGCTTAGAACCTGATGATAACTCGGGAGGGATGACCAGAGCTTTGGAGATCACCCGATCGAGCACCGTGAATCCGATTCCGCCTCCGTCGATCTTGTTGGAACCGCACAGGTGAGTTCTTACTTATCCTTGTGTAGCCCTTGCCAATTATTCCTCTAAAGGAAGTTATTTAGGTTTGAAAGAGATTTATTTTACCTTAGATATACGTCGTTCTTGGATGTCTTGAGGAGCGTCATTCATGTATATCGATCTGGGGGCGATCGAGGTAGGTGGTCTAGTGTTTATTTCCAACTACTGTGGTGAATTTTTGTACCATTGTGATATGTTCCCATTAATGGGGTGTCGTATGGCTGAGGCCTTACATAATTAAATACCTAGAATTACATAGGTAGTAAAATGAACATTTATAACAGTTGTTTGGGATCGCTGCTTGGATCTAGGACCACCTGTGGGGTGCGTTACTCTGTTTATCCATTTGGCCAGGTTACCCAAGGGTATACCATGATTTTAGAATGTCTTAAATTTCCTTGGGAGGAATTGTATATAAATTGTTTGTTTATATGTTGGGCATGGCCTGATTACTTGTTTAGCCCGAGGGCAGTGTTGCGTTTAGCCTGTGGGTAGTGCTCTGTTCAGCTTGAGGGAAACTTCTTTCATGCCTGTGGACAGTAGGTTCTGTGCCTGTGGGCGGCACCTTGAAAGCCTGCGGGCATTATTCGATATGCCTGTGGGCAGATTTCTGTGGGTTTAGATTCTCTTTACCTCAGGGTAAGGGTTTACGTGCCTGAGGACACTGATAGTTTACTTAGAAATACACTATGGGGTCTTCCTACTATTGAATGATTAAATTAATATTAAAATGGAAATATAACTGGTAAAGTTGGTTAATTTTGCGTACTGTTTTCTTTATTGCATTTACTCCTGCACACTGTTGTTTCACATTTACACTGATAGTTGGGCACAGATCTTTGGTGGGTTCCTACTGGGATTCATTTCTCATACCCTGTTTGGGTCATGTCTTTGGCCCAAACAGACTATATTTCTGCAGGTATGGATAAGGGAAAGGGTCCCTATACGGGTACATGAGTGTTTCTGAGGTGTAGGGGGGCATGGGACCGAGCTCAGGCTCACGATTCTATCGATTGTTCTATTTTGTTTTTTTGTACCTGTACATTCCTTTGTATCGTATTGTACTGCTGTGTAACATGTTCTGGATTTTTTCAGCGAATAGTGACATGCTGCATCTTGAAATACATATATATATATATATGACTGCTGGTTTCTTTTTACTGCAGTTGTTCATTTCAGTTATGTATTTTTTACTTCTTCCACTGTTTCTGTATGTTTTTATCTTGTATTCTGCTACACTACACTTTGACAAATGAGGGAATAGTTTCCCCACTATCTGACCTGGGCCCTCGCTGCTAGTCGGAAGACTCTGGTGTTTGGGGAAATGCGCTTGAGGTCATGTGACCAACCGACTTCGGGGCACCCGTGGAGTGGTACCTGGATCCGGGACATTACAGCTATCCCCAAGTGATTTTTCTAATATCCAATCCCTCCAGATCATATGTTTGGTAATTGATCATTGTGTTGGTTATAGTGTACCTCTCCGGGTGTCACGACCCATCCTCAGGGCCCGTGCCGTGACTACCCCAAGCCCGCCTTCCATAGGCCAGGGGCTGGCGACTAGCACCAAAGGCGTAAATCCCGATAACTGGGAAGACATTGCCTTTATAAAAGTAAACAAAACACCACCGAGTATAAGCGGAAGAAAAAAACTAAGTACAAAAGAAAGTGTTGAAAAGTAAATTGGCCATAATACAAACCCAACTGAAAGTACAGCTACAACTGAACAAAAGTAAAACAGAAAAGACAAACAGCTGGAAGAAAGGAAGCAGCTCCTGGGTCATCCTCATCGGATCCTACCTGAAGGGTAGGTACAGATAGCGCAGATCTTGGATCGTCCACCATAGATCCTACATGAAGGGTAGGTACAGATAGCCTCCACAACGCTCTCGCCCGTCAACCTCCTCTGAGTGTCGTCTCGCCGTGAAGTCCACCTCCGGATACTAACTCATCGTGTGGTCCACCTCCGGGTACCGTCCAGTCCTCGAACACTCGGCCTCTGTCAGCGCTGCCCGTCTTCTGCAACCAACACAACGAAGTGCGGGCATAGACCGTGCATGGGTGAGTATAACGATACTCAGTAGGGACCCCGATACCCTCAAGGTCTCACTAAAACCAACAAAGATAACCACAAAGAAGATATCAACAGATAACCTCTACTTAAGTATATACCCATACATATACCTAAGTTATCAAGTAACCCATCTCAATCATGAGGAAACACAAAGATTATGAAATCGATGACTAACCACTACCTAGGTATATGCCCATACATATACCTAAGTTATCTAGTGACCCATCTAAATCATGAGGTAAACACAAAGATCATAGACTCAGCTCAAACCAGGATTTTCATTATCGAAACCGTAACTGCTGAAGAACCCCGTCTCTAGAGTGTACAGTAATCCTATCATGACTCTAAGGTACTGCTCACTAACCTAAGACTACTGAGGTACTCCTCCTGTCGAGTACCGCGGGTCAGCCACCCAAACACAGTCGTGCTTCCCGCCGGGGTATGCCACCCTAACACAGTAGTGAACACCCCCTAATAGCCTGCAGAGGTACTCTCCGGACGAGTACTGCAGGTCTGCACTGTCACACAGTAGTGATCCGTCCACCATGGGTCTACACCCAAACAAAGTAGTGCTCCGTCCACTGGGCTAGTCAACTCACTCCAAGTCGAGTCGGTCAAGCAGTCGTCAAGTCTCAACCGGCTACACGGTCTCTGAACTCCGCATGCTCGTCTCCGGAAGGGTCCGCTCCACGAGCTACTGGTCGATACTCCAAGTATCTCAAAGTCCCACGAAGAAGTATCTCAAAGGACCTCCTCGTCATAGGGGTCTCAATGCAACAGACGGTGCGTCAATCGGACGCCCGATCTGTGAGTTATTAGCCTTTTCGTCCCAGGGGCCCGGTTGGTTTCGTGTGCAAACCAACCCGGCCATATCTCAACTGTACCCTGAACTATCATAGGGTATACTCATAGGGACCGTTTCTCAATGTGATCACCAACGCCACTGACGGTTCTTCAAACGGACGTCCAGTCTGAAAGTTAACCGCTTTTCCGTTCGAGGGGCCCGGTTGGATTTTGGGTTCAATCCAACCCGGCCACTATCCAACAGTGTCCAAAACTCAGGAGAAGTAGGCCAAAAGTTCCGTCTCGACAAGAGGAACTCAACGAAGTCAACGACACGTCAATCGGACATCCGAATCTCAAGTTATAAGTGTTTCCGCTCCGAGGGCTCGATTGGTTTCGTGTTCGAACCAACCCGGCCGTACCCAAAGTTCTCCGAAACCCCGAGTGTAATATATCGAAACGACCGCCTCGATCCAAGGATCGCTACACAACTAATGGTGCATCTATCGGAGGTCTGTGGCCCATGATATGGGCTTTAGAACAGAAACAGTCCGAAAAGGGGGGTTCAGGCCCGGTCCGACCCGGCCCGACACCCCCTGGGTCGGCCCGAACCGGGCGAACCGACCAGGGTCCGGGTCCGGACCAGCAGGGCGCGGCCCGGCCCGGTGGGCGCGGCCCGGCTCGACTTGGGCGGCCCGGCCGGTTTGGCCTACCGCGCTGGCGCGGCCGTGTGGCCGCTCGGCTGTCCGGTGGAGCACACAGGGGGTGCGGTCGCCCCCTTGAAAGAAACTATGGCCCCCCACGTGGGGGCCACCCCTTGCCAATGGACACGGCCGAGTGCCGCGTCCCGCCTCCCTTGGTCCCGCACGGTCGCGGGACCAGTGGCTTGCCGCTGCAGTTTCAGCTGCGGCGGCCCTTCCTGGCGGCGCACCGGGCACCGCCGTGCCGGCGCGGTGCACCGACAGGATTTTCCGCGGACCACCGAACGTGCTCCGGTGGTCCGTTTTGCTCGCCGCCATCGCCAACAGTCCTCCCGGGACCCGACCTTCACTGCAGAGGCTTCAAAATGACCTTGCAGCCCTGTTTTTCGTCACCCGTAAATCCACGCACAACGATCAACCAGCGGAGTCTTCAAATCTCCTCCGCGGCCCCGACTCCGTCCACGGTTTCGTTCGGCCTCAACGGCGCGGCGCGACGACGCTGCGCTTCTTCATCGTGCTCTTTCTTGCTTTCGCACGGTGCTGTTGCACCACGCCGCCTTTTTTCATGCCGCAACGAACAAAACAACAAAGGGGGAGGAGAGTCGACCGTGTTCGTGCAGTCCAACCTCCTCCCGTTAAGTTGATAACAAGCGGCCAAAAAGACGAAGAACGACCATGGATTTTTCACGAACAAAAGAAATCAACCCCAACAGTTTTCCCCACAAATAAATATTCCCAACCCGCAAAAGAAATCATTCGCGGATAAACTTGAGTATGAGTTGATCCGAGTTCTTTTTTTTAGAAGGAAAGAACCACAGGAATATAAACTTACACTAAAATTAACCCCTACCTCAAGCGTCATCATCGAACGAGGTTGTCGCGGAAAGGGGACGTCGCGGAAAGGAGGATCGTCACATCGTGGAGAAAGGATTCGTCGGCGTCGCATCGTTGATCTCCGAGGATCTGGAGTTCTTGTCGACCTTTATTGGAGGTCGGCGTTCTTCGTGTTCTTCGCGTTCTTCACGAGGAGGAAGAACTTCAATAACTTCAAGCAAACTCTCCCAAGCCTCTCACAACCCAACAACCCTTAATAAAATAAGAGTTGTATTATTTTATTTCTCAATCCATGCGTTATGAAATTCAAAAATGAAACAATCAATTAAGTGAATTAATTGCAACGTTTAAACTGCCAAATTAATTGCAGTGTTTCATAACAGAAAAACGCAAGGGTTGACTTCCACTTAATAGGGGTGCTGGTGCGTTACCTTAATAAAGGAGGGGGTTTAGGAAGAAAAGAAACGGTGGGGATCGTATGGGCCCCACCTCACAAATATCCTACCTAGTGGGTAGGATATTGTGGGTCCCACCTAAACACTTAGGTTAGGTTGAACAACTTGAAGTAAAATAAAAATTGTGCGTCCAATTTTTATTTTATTCCTTTATTTAACACCAAAATTTAAAAACCACACTCGAGCAAACACAACTTCAGAAAAGGTGTTCCTAAGAAATTATCGGCACTGCAATTCCATCGGTGCCTTCGGAATTCGATTCCGAGCATCGGTTCAAAAGTTAGAAAAACCCGCTCATTCGTTCACTGAACGTACCCGAGCTAAAATTTGGAAAATGATTCCGGGAACACCGGGCCTCGAAATCAGGCGCCGTCAGAAACTGCGTTCTTGTAAAATACCAAAGAAAATTAAGAAAAAAATTCCGTTGAATTTTACGGGTCTTTAAATTACTCCCACCTTAGGGCTTTACGTCCTCATAAAGCTTTAACACAAAATAGGGTTAAAAAAGCGGTATTGAGCATGCATCTGAGCCTTCCGCTCCTATGTGCTCACCTGGAGGTTCTCGTGCTGCCAATGAAAGTGCACAAGAGGAATCGACCGTCCTCGTAGGACCACTCCTATCGATCCTCAACTCCTACTGGAACCCCACAAAAGTCACCCCATCTCTAATTTTCAGCTCCTCATGGCCGATGATATGCGTCGGGTCAAGAACGTATCTTCCCAGTCGAGATACGTGGATGTCGTCGTGCACCTGGTGCAACTGAGGTGGATAGGTCAGATGGTAAGCCACCTTTCCTACCCTGCTGAGGACCTGAAAATGTCTACTAAACCTCGGAGATAAGTTGCCGCCTTGGCCACATCTCCTTAAACCTCGTCGAGGTGAGACCCGTATAAGGACGTGATCGTCATCCTCGAACTCAAGAGGCCTCCAATTCCTATTTGGAACTGAAACTCAAAACTCCTTCTACTGCGAGGGTAAGGTTGGCCGACTCAAGAGTGATCGACCAATCCTTCCTATGCATGAGTTTATCTGGTGCTGCATGGGGTTTCCTTTTCGCTGACCAAGGAAAACCCATCCCGATGTTGTAGTTAAACCACAACCTTTTTTCCTAATACCAACAATTTGTGTATGAACTGTGATTTCCCAGTCCATACTCAAACCAAATTCGTAAGGCCTCGACGCTGCCACCAAGAGATTCCAACCGAAACTCTCACCTCGAGGGTCTGACCACACTGTCGGCGTAAGTGTGATTATCGAGTCTTCTCCCAAGGTATCTACGGACGTGAGGGTCAAGTCTATGGCTTGTCAGAAACTCTAGGTCTGGGACAAGATTTATGGAAGGAAGGAATGATTCATATCAACGTCTATTACTACGACAGCTAGTAGTGGACACAGACCATCCCTTGAATCATTTTTTAGAGCCATTGGGTCACACTCCTTGACCGCATGCAGCCGCACTCTTCCTCCGCCCTATAGCTCCCTGAGCCTGGCGGGGACAACTAAGGCGGGTGGTTGTAGCATGTTAAAATGTACACCACCTCATTCTGCTCTCCTAGCTCTGCCTCCATGTCTACTACTTCACAAACTCATCACTAATTAAAGCTTTCTCTTCTTTAAACATTTAACACGCTTGAGTCTCTAAGACTGGCGCTGGTTTCCTGTTTCTTACTGCATTGTGCAGTCTTCATCCGCTCCTGGATGATCTGCACCTTCTTTGCCTATGATCTGTAAGAGTTGATAAGATTTCTCCTTTTCCAAAAAGAGAAACTCGTTCTCATCCTCTGGATAAACCACGCCCATTGCCTAATACAGTCAATCCTGACATGAATGATACATTCATCCCATGGATGACGTTATAAGGCATCAACGTAACTACCAAGAGATCCAACCGTCACTCTTGCCTCTAAGAGTCGAGTCACGCTGTCAGCATCAGTGTGAGGTCACTAGGTCTCCTCCAGTAGAAATCTCGAAAGTGATGGTCAAGTCAATAGTTTTAACCGGGACCTCTCAGTGTCAACCAAACAAAAGGACAAGAAAGAAAACATCACAAAGATAAGTGTCTTTTTTGATTATTATTATTGCAGCTCTTAGTACAAAGACACGAATACAACAAAAACATGGAAATAGAAGTACAAGGAACGTATCCGCTAGTTCCGCTCCTATCCACCAGATCCTGGAGCTCTACTTCCTTGTCCACTGCTCAGCTGTTGCTCAAGCACCCACCACTGCTTCTGCCTCGATGGCTCCTCTAAAGCCTGCGGATCAACTATGCGGAGGATCGGGCAGTCACGTTGCAGGTGACCCTTCCTTCCGCATTCATAACACTTCCTGCTCCTCGTACGACTGGCTCTGGTCCTCTTGGACCTCTGCATCATCTGTATGCTTCCCACAGATGACTTAGCTACAGATCGTAAATCCCGCGGCAAAGGCAGCAGCTCCTGTACACGCTCGGGGTGTAGAGCTACTGGCACAAACTCCACCCTGAAGAAGGTCTCGAAGTCTTCCCATGTGAAGGTCATCCCGTTGCAAAACTGGAACAAGTGGCTCCACCACTTGCCTGCTGCTGCCTGAAGAAGGCTGGCAGTAAAGATAACCATGAAGTCTGCTGGCATCCCCACTAGCCTGAAGACTCTCACCACAGCCTCCAACCAATCCTCAGCCGCCTGCGGGTCCGTCTCTCCCTGGAACCTGGGTGGCCTCTGGTGATGGAACTCGTGTAGTGCGCTCAAGTGGCGTACATCGCCTACTACTAGGGCTGGTGGCATCGGTGGCCCAATGTATGGTAGTACCGCTGGTGCCTCAACTACAAGAGGGCCTTGTACCGAAGCCTTGTCTCTCGGCAGGCTGTCAGTATGCACATCCCTCTGGGCTCTAGATGGTCATCTGTGGAAAGGCATCCTGAAAGAAACTTACGTGACACGGTCAGACGATTTATACCTGCTGAGATGACCTGGTTTGAGATGACTTTTAAAAACTTCTGGAAACACACACGCAATCAGTGTTTTCGTGCACAAAGTTGGAAATCAGTTGTCAGGGTCCTGGTGTATGGATACGCCGGCCGACCGCACCAACACTGGACTCCCTGAACTGAAAACCACACTTGGTAATCTTAACACTATCGCTTCACAGAAAGAAAATATCAGAGTTATAAGTTCTGCGGTAGAACCGACTCCTCTTATACCAATTTGTCATGACCCGTCCTCGGGACCCGTGTTGTGACTACCCCAAGCCCGCCTTCCATAGGACAGGGGCTGGCGACTAGCACCAAAGGCGTAAATCCCAATAACTAGGAAGAAATTGCCTTTATAAAAGTAAACAAAACACCACAGAGTACAAGCATAAGAATAACACTAAGTACAAAAGAAAGTGCTGAAAAGAAAATGGGCCAGAATACAAACCAAACTAAAAGTACAGCTACAACTGAACGAAAGTACAACAAAAAAGACAAATAGCTGGAAGAAAGGAAGCAGCTCCTGGGTCATCCTCCTCAGATCCTACCTGAAGGGTAGGTACAGATAGCGCAGCTCCGGGATCGTCCACCAAGAATCCTACCTGAAGGGTAGGTACAGATAGCCTACACAACGCTCTCACCTGTCAACCTCCTCCGAGTTTCATCTTGCCGTGAATTCCACCTTCGGATACTGACTCGTCGTGTGGTCCACCTCTGGGTTCTGTCCAGTCCTCGAACACTCGGCCTCTGTCAGCGCTGCCCGTCGTCTGCAACCAACACAACGAATTGCAGGAATAGCCCATGAAGGGGTGAGTATAACGATACTCAGTAGGGACCCCGAGACCTTCAAGGTCTCACTAAAACCAAAAAGGATAACCACAAATAAGATCTCAACAGATAACCTCTCCTTAAGTATATACCCATATATATACCTAAGTTATCAAGTAACCCATCTCAATCATGAGGAAACACAAAGATTATGAAATCGACGGATAACCACTACCTAGGTATATTCCCATACATATACCTAAGTTATCAAGTGACCCATCTCAATCATGAGGTAAACACAAAGATCATAGACTCAGCTCAAACCAGGATTTTCATTATTGAAACTGTAACTGCTGAATAACCCCATCTCTAGAGTGTACAGTAATCCTCTCACGACTCCGATGTACTGCTCACTAACCTAAGACTACTGAGGTACTCCTCCTGTCGAGTACCGCGGGTCAGCCACCCAAACACAGTAGTGCTTCCCTCCGGGGTATGCCACCCAAACACAGTAGTGCACACCCCTAATAGCCTGCCGAGGTACTCTCCGGATGAGTACCACGGGTCTACACTGTCACACAGTACTGCTCCGTCTTCCATGGGTCTTCACCCAAAAAAAGTAGTGCTCCGTCCACTGGGCTAGTCGACTCACTCCAAGCCGAGTCGGTCAAGCGGTCGTCAGGTCTCAGCAGGCTACACGGTCTCCGTACTCTGCATGCTCGTCTCCGGAAGGGTCCGATACATGAGCTACTAGTCGATACTCCAAGTATCTCAAAGTCCCACGAAGAAGTATCTCAAAGGGCCGCCTCGTCATAGGGGTCTCAACGCAATAGACGACGCGTCAATCGGACGCCCGATCTGTGAGTTATTAGCATTTTCGTCCCAGGGGCCCGATTGGTTTTGTGTGAGAACCAACCCGGACGTATCTCAACTATACCCCGAACTCTCATAGGGTATACTCATAGGGACCGTTTCTCAATGTGATCACCAACGCCACTGACGGTTCGTCAAACGGACGTCCGGTCTGAAAGTTAACAGCTTTTCCGTTCTAGGGGCCCAGTTGGATTTCGGGATCAATCCAACCCGGCCACTATCCAACAACGTCCAAAAATCATGAAAAGTTTTCCAAAAGTTCCGTCTCAACAAGAGGAACTCAACGAAGTCGACGACACATCAATCAGACGTCCGGAGCTCATGTTATTAGCGTTTCCGCTCCGAGGGCCCGGTTGGTTTTGTGTTCGAACCAACTTGGCCGTACCCAAAGTTCTCTGAAATCTTTAGTGTAACATACCGAAACAACCGCCCCGATCCAATGATCGCTACACAACTAACTGTGCGTCGATCGGAGGTCCGTGGCCCAAGATATGAGCGTTTGAACGGAAACAGTCCGAAAAGGGGGGTCGGGCCCGGTCCGACCCGGCCCAAGACCCCCTGGGTTGGCCCAAACCGGGTCGACCCGACCCGGGTCCGGTTCCGGCCCAGCCGGGCGCGGACCAGCCCGACCTGGGCGGCCCGGACGGTTTGGCCTACCGTGCTGGCGCGGCCGTCTGGCCGCTTGGCTGTCCGGTTGAGCGGACAGGGGGTGCGGTCGCCCCCTTGAAAGAAACCGCGGCCCCCCACGTGGGGGGCCGCCCCTTGCCAATGGACGCGGCCGAGCACCGTGTCCCGCCTCCCTTGGTCCCGCGCGGTCACGGGACTAGTGGCCTGCCGCCGCGGTGGCCCTTCCCGGCGGCGCGTCGGGCGCCGCCGCCTCCTGGCGGCCGGCCGGTGCCGGCCGCCGGCGTGGTGCGCTGGCAGGATTTTCCGCGGACCACCGGACGCGCTCCGGTGGTCTGTTTTGCTCGCCGCCTTCACCAACGGTCCTCTCGGGACCCGACCTTCACTGTAGAGGCTTCAAAATGACCTTGCGGCCCCGTTTGTCGTCACCTGTAAATCCACGCACAATGATCAACCAGCGGAGTCTTCAAATCGCCTCCACGGCCCCGACTCCGGTCGCGGTTTCGTTCGGCCTCAATGGCACGGTGCGATGGCGCCGTGCTTCTTCGACGTGTTCTTTCTTGCTTCTGCGTGGTGCCATTGAACCACGCTGCATTTGTTCGTGCTGCAACGAACAAAACAACAAAGGGGGAGGAGAGTCGACCGTGTTCATGCGGTCTGACCTCCTCCTGTTAGGTTGATAACAAGCGGCCAAAAAGATGAAGAACGACCATGGATTTTTCACGAACAAAAGAAATCAACCCCAACAGTTTTCCCCACAAATAAATATTCCCAACCCGCAAAAGAAATCATTCGCGGATAAACTTGAGTATGAGTTTATCCGAGTTCTTTTTTTTAGAGGGAAAGAACCACAGGAATATAAACTTACACTAAAATTAACCCCTACCTCAAGCGTCATCATCGAACGAGGTTGTCGCGAAAAGGGGACGTCGCGGAAAGGAGGATCGTCACATCGTGGAGAAAGGATTCGTCGGCGTCGCATCGTCGATCTTCGAGGATCTGGAGTTCTTGTCGACCTTTATGGGAGGTCGGCGTTCTTCGTGTTCTTCGCGTTCTTCACGAGGAGGAAGAACTTCAAGAACTTCAAGCAAACTCTCCCAAGCCTCTCACAACCCAACAACCCTTAATAAAATAAGAGTTGTATTATTTTATTTCTCATTCCATGCGTTATGAAATTCAAAAATGAAACAATCAATTAAGTGAATTAATTGCAATCTTTAAACCGCCAAATTAATTGCGGCGTTTCATAACAGAAAAACGCAAGGGTTGACTTCCACTTAATAGGGGTGTGGGTGTGTTAACTTAATAAAGGAGGGGGTTTAGGAAGAAAATAAACGGTGGGGATCGTATGGGCCCCACCTCACAAATATCCTACTTAGTGGGTAAGATATTGTGGGTCCCACCCAAACACTTAGGTTAGGTTGAACAACTTGAAGTAAAATAAAAATTGTGCATCCAATTTTTATTTTATTTCTTTACTTAACCCCAAAATTTAAAAACCACACCCGAGAAAATGAAACTTTGGAAAAGGTGTTTCTAAGCAATTACCAACGCTGCGATTCCATCGGTGCCCTCAAAATTTGATTCCGAGCACCGGTTCAAAAGTTAGAAAAACCCGCTCGTTCGTTCACTGAACGTACCCGAGATAAATTTCGGAAAATGATTCCAGGCACACCGGGCCTCAAAATCAGGCGCCGTCAGAAACTGTGTTCTTGTAAAATCCCAAAAAAAATTAAGAAAAAAATTCCTTTGAATTTTATAGGTCTTTACACAGGGTAAGCGGTCTCCCTTTCTCCTCAGTCTCTCTATCTTTTCCTCCTTGAATTTTGATATATCATCTTGGTATTGAGAGATCTAAAATTCATGTTTTTAAATCATGTTTCTAGGTTAAGTTCCTAGATATTTTTCACCATTGTCTTCCATTGGAAAGTCCCGTTTCAGGCATTGTGATTCCAAGAAAAAGGTAGTTGGTTTTGTTGAATATTGAAAAATTTAACAAACCTTGAATTTGTTACTGTTTGAAATTGATTTCAATTGAATTTTAAAAAACCAAATTTGAAGCATATTGGGATTGAAATTGATTTGGTACAAATTTTTGTAAAACCCCCCAATTCTAATGGAATTGGATATTAGGTCATATTTTTAAATTGATAAATTGTGAAATGATTTGTGAAATGATTTTGAAAAAAATGCCTTAAATTGAAATGATAAAAAACTATAAATAGTTTTGGTTATGAAATGGAATGAAATGATGGAAACACCTATTTCGGTTTTTGGAATGAAATTGGCACATTGAAACTAAAAATGGGGAAATTTTATTTTAAAATGATTTGAAATAATTTTCCCACTGTTGATTTATTGAGCATATCTAAGCCTGGGTAGTTAGTTGGTTATTTTGGACAAGATTTCTATGATGGTAATTCCATGGGAATAGATTGACTATTACAACTATAGTGAAAACCTAGTTTGACATATATTATCCATGATGGGATGTTGATGGATCTTATTCAATGTGAGCCCAAGGGATGTGTGTACACATATTTTCCGTGATCACTGATATGAAATATGGAAGGATCCTATAACTATAAACTACCATATCATAGGGTATATAACCATGTTTATTGTTGTGATTATTTTGAGATATATTTCAATATATCGAACTATTTTACTCATTCCTAATTATTTTTATAAAATATTTTATATAAATTTTTTATTTAAGTTGTGTTTGAAATCTTTTCCATCATTTGAAATGAAAAGCATGTTTTGTCTTAAATATGAAAATGTACTACCATGTCTATTTTGATTAAAATTGAAAGTATGATTTGGTTTATTATTATTATGTAATATTCTTATAGAACACTTTGTGAGACCCTAATAATATTTTTATATCAAAACCTACATTTTCATTTATGCATTTGTATATTTTCTCCTGCCAAGTCTGAGTAAATGGAAGGAACCTATTGTAGTAGGTGAATGTTCTTGATCCCTTGGGTCTTGGTGTGACATGTTCTTTGGGATGTGGAGTGTGTATTTCTATACTTTTGGTACTTTTTTTATTTACTATTTTGTTTTTTATACCTATTTGGTTTCTCATACTATATCCATTAGGATTTTTTGAGTATATCGATATATATCTTTATGTTCTATTGTTTTTGTGGAAAATTCATTCCCACATTTATATTACAAGATTCCAGGTGCTAGTTTTAAACCTGTGGGGATCGGGAATTCCCTTTTGGCTATGTTGGTATCATCTTGGTTATCAAGGTACCAAGGTATCCGGGCTAGTTCGTGAAATAACCACTTCAGTAGATCCTTTGTTGGATTTTAAGGACAACTTCATTCTAGAAATACATTGGTTAGAGCGCCAAACCCCAGATATGGGAAGCTATTTATAGTCCCCAAGAAGAAGTATCACTCGTAAATTACCTCATAATCCTACATGGTATGGGCTTGGCCAATGATATAAAACCCTACTCATGTGGAGTAATGAGATATTCTCCCCACCACCACTGATCGACGACACTACCTTATGTTCTAAAAATAAGGGAACACTCGTTGGAGGTTGAATCAATATAATTTATTTAATATCAAAGGTGTATATCATATTGAAAAACTAAATGAGATAGAATCATTAGATTTTTTCACCATATTATTTTCATAACATGAACCCCTCATCGAGTACTTCACATATTCTAGAGAGGATTCTAGTACCACTCCCAGGTCTACAGATCCAAGGGAGTCACCTCCTTCCTTTGATCCTTATGTTTCAAATTAAGAAGAGTATTTGGATGATTCCCCATAATTCATTTGAATAGGATGTCTCCACTATAGTTGATGAGTTGATCCCGGTGAATCTCAACATTGTGGAAGACCTTAGGCTGACAGTAATCAGTGTAGTCATGTCTCCCAAAGAATAAAAACATTATGTGGATTTCTTAAAATAGAACCGTGATGTGTTCATATAGAGCTACAAATAAATTCTATGGCTCAACCCCTTGGTAATATTTCTCTTAATTGGCATCCCATTGGGCCACCACAACTTCAAGCAACATCCCAGAAAGATGAAACGTTTATATGATGCCATGGTCGAGGATATAGTTTACAAGATAATCAGGGATAATTTTTTCTGAGAGTTGCAATACTCATAGTGGATAGTCAACATTGTATAAATTAGAAATAATAAATAGTAGATTAGAGTGTGTATCAATTTTAATAATCTCAACCACAATTTCCTGAAGGATAATGTTTTCCTCTTGGTAAAAAACTGCTCATTGATCAAACAACCAATTTTTAGGCCTTATTCTTTATGAATGGGTAATTCAAGTATAATCATAGTCAGATGGACCCTAAAAATGCATAAGACACTGCCTTCAAAGTGACTCATGGAACCTTATACTTTGAGTGATGCCTTTCAAATTAAGGAATTCCAGACTAACCTACCAGTATGTCATGCACCATATCTTGAAGCTACTCCTTGGGACATTGTTGGAGTGTGACATGAATGATATGGTGATCAAATACCCCCAACATCAAGACCATATCAAGGATCTTGAACAAGTATTTTAATTATTTTTTATAATCTTTTGAAGATTAACCCCTTAAATCATATATTCTTTGTTCCCTCTAGAAATTTCCTTAGCTTTATTTTTAGTTATAGAGGCATTGAGATCAATCTAGAGAAGATCGAAGATATCTATTGGATTCCACCTCCACGAAATCTATGGGAGTTGCAAGGTCTCCAAGGAAACTTATCCTATATTTTATGATTCATTTTGAATTTTTATTGTAAGTTCATGCCCTTTTCAAGGATGATGATGAAAGGTACCACTTTCTAGTGGGATGAAGATTTCTAAACACATTTGAAGACATTAACTAGTATATGCTACATCCTACGGTCTTGATGTCACCCATCTATGGAAAGCCTATGGTGATTTATTTTGATTCACTAGAATGGTCCCTTGGTTCCCTTTATCTTAAAAAAATAATGAGGTTAGTGAAAAAAAACCTGTAATACCTTAGCCACATGATCCTAGACACAGAGACTAGGTACTATCTAATAGAGAAGAGTTTCCTCACTTTGTTATTCATAGTTCAGAAGCCGTGGTACTACTTTTAGAACCATGATATATAACAGGTATCTAGAATCAATCAACTAAAGTACATTCTAAATATCCCTTGGTTGACATGACAACTAGATTGTTGGGAAGTACTTCTAAAATAGTTTGACATCAGGTTTGTCACCCAAAAGGATATCAAGGCCAAGACCTGGAACACTTCCTAGCCACACATACGAACCTTAAAGAAATAACTCTCAATGTCAACTTACCAAATGAATCCATACTCTATATGTTTTAGAACATTCTTTTTTAGAAGATACAATTCAATGGTGCCTCCCATATCCCACTTGAGAGAAGGATCAACAAGCCAAAACATAAAAATATGGACTTAGTATTGTCTTTATCAATATTTCAGATGCCTTCTTTCCATACTCATTCCTATTTTCACAAGGCTGCTGATGTCGAAGCATTATTTCACACTTTTCCACATCTCTTTTGATTAATTCAATGAGTTTTTAATGGTTAATTAGGATTATAAAATATAATTGTAAAGGTTGTAACAAATTTTTTTCAAATTTATATTTATTTATTTTTATAATGTAAATGCTTTTTTTGGTTCTTAACTATTATTAGTTGTTGAAATTAAAATTTAACTAAGGGAATCATGAAAAAATGACTTCTTAAACAAAAAGTAACTATATTTTTAAATTTATGTACATGAATTACAAAAAACAATAAAAGAGAAAGACTTATACATTTATATATCAAGTGTTTTCATCTGGATCACTTTAATGTTGGTAGTTTTCTAGGAGTAATTTGATGCCAATTTCCCCAGAGTTGAATTTGTAGCTGAGGGATACTGATATAGCCCTTCCTTGACGGTCTCAACTTTCAATATGCATGTTGTTGAGGAAAATTATAAAAGGGAATCTGATGTTGATGTGGGTGAAGTATCTTCCACCTCTATGCTCCCCATTTAAAATGATCTACAATGAGTGAACCATCGAGGACTATGATAAAATGGGTTAGAATGTAAACTGAGCCACAAATGATCCCACATCTCATACTGCTTGTCATTACCGCTCCTCCCATTTTTGATGGATTTCATTATTGAAGGATGGATATTTCTATTTTAATTGATTATTGTGGAGGGAGAAAATATTAGGGTTGAGAAAATAATATCTAGATGAGAAGCCATCTATCTTGGGATGCAACACCTTTTTTTACAACATTTCAAATTCAGCAGTAGAATTAGAGAAGAAGTGTCAAATAAATTATATGTATTAGTCAGAAATGTTGAGAGTTGTATACATTGGGATAAATTATTACATCAACAAAGGATAAATCCATATTCATCTATGTGGAAGTCAATTTCTTACATAGAGATTCAGTTAAATAGTCCCAATTGGATATGTAAAGGGATTATTCTATGTAGGAAATTTTTACATTGAAGAATCAACTACATAAAGGGAAATAAGTACATGAAGGGAAACACATATGTAGAAGAGATAACTATGTTTCCAAATTATCTATGTCATTTAGAATCAGATGCATGAAGGGAAATTCCTATATGGATAGATGGATATGTGGTCAATTTAGCTAAGTCATTCAAAATCAACTATGTGAAGTATTGACTATGTCATCCTAAATGGATACGTCAGAATCCTCTATGTGGGAAATCACATAATTCAATGAAAATGAATACATAAATCAAAATTCCCATGTCAATCTAAATGGAAACATGGTAAAATTTTCCACATTGTTCATACAGATGAAAGCTCTATTTTCTGGCCTACTAAAACTCCAACCTTTCAAATTCTCATTAGGTGGCCAACAAAAATTTCAAGGAGGTAGGGAAGAGTTGGTGAATGACTACCAGGAGTCAGTTTCAATCAAAAATAAAGAATTGGGAATTAATATATATATATATATATATAAGTAAGAGTTTAAAATAAATAGGGATAATGGAGAGATATAGATGTTGAGACATACAAGGCTTAGTCAGGAGTGGAGGTGATCAAGTAGGAAGAAGTTGGAGAAAAACTAGTTTTTTTTTTATTATTTTAAAGACCTTGCAGGGGTGTTCTTTGTGTTTACAGTCTCTTTTAATTTATTTCTAAAACAATTTTTGAATATATTAAAATTTATTTGCTGATATGGTTGGCTAAATCAATTTTGGGGGATGAGGTTGAGATATTAGGCATTTTATCACTCTCAGGTGTTAGGGATTATAGGAGTACACCCTTTTCTAATTAGTCAAGTTATTCATGACCTTCAATTTCCTAAAATAAATAAAGGTTATTTAGGTTATTGGTTTCATTAATAAATTTTTATTTATAATTAGAAAAGTGAAGTAGAAAAAGTGCTTGAGAATGAGATTCCAGGGTTCCTCAATGGTGTGTAAAATTAGTATTTGGTTGAGAAGCTGAAGGCTACTTTCACCTACAAAATGGACACTTGAGAGAGTTGGCCAGATAATTCTCTTGGTTCTGTAGTGAAAGATCTAGGGTGATAAGAAAATAAAATAAAAATAAACACCTATCAAAATAATCTTTCTGTCCAACCAATTTACCATACTGTAGTACTTGAAGTTCTTTCACTTTATTATTCTAATTTATCATCCTATGAAATTGTTCCTCTTTATATTTCAAATCTTTATTCTCTTATCTTCACCACTATCATTAAACCCACTACTATGTTTGATTTTTTACTATTTTCTTTTTATTTTGGTGGAAAAAATTTCCTCCTCTTGTGTTTGATCCCTACTTTCCATTGTACTAATAGTTAGTAGGTGTTATAAATAACTAATTTTCATGAAGTTAAATGAAGTTCGTAAAAAAATTTTGTGTTGTTACTTGGGAATGGTACATGCGACCAAATAGAAGAAAAGAGAAACTTTCATTCATTTTTTTTTGTTTTGTAGAAGGAGTGAATAAAAAATTAATCATATTCTGATGACCTAAAAGAATTCATCTCTCAAACTAATAAATATCTGAGTGATTTTGAAACATAAAAAGAAATTTTCTATGGAAAATCCTGAGGAAAACATACTCAATAAACCAAATAAAAAACTCAAGCAGGAGGAAAATATCATCCCTCCTCCAATGGGAAGTGCAGTCATGGATAGATTATGGCTTAGAGATTTTTAGGTGGAGATAATATAAAATAACATATCATGCATTATGAAGACCTAGAGATATAGAAACAATGATATTAACAAATACCAAATCAATATACTACCATCTTACCATAGACATCCTAATGATGATTCACTGGACTTCATAAGGGGTTTTTATAGAATAGTGCAGTAGTTTCCACTCAGTGGACCGAGTGAGGTGGAATTGAAGGTGAGAGTTTATCTATTTTACTTAAATGGAAATGAAAAGGGTTGGTTCTAATAATTGGATAAAGATATCTTTGATACATGGGACCAAATTTACAATACATTTTTCATGAAGTTTTATCCAAGAAGGATGATTTCTAAAATTAGACATAAAATAATTGTGTTTTTACCAGAAGAAAGTGAGTCATTACATGGAGCTTGGGACCAGTTTAAATGACTGCTTAGATATTTCTCCAACCATTAATTCACACCCTATTTTCTCATGGACACCTTAAATAATAGTTTTATACCATATCATAAAATGTTAGTTGACTAGTCATCTTGAGGATATTTATCGGACAAAATAGTTGAAGAGCTCAACTAAAGTTTCAAAAATTTGGCACAAATTTCAAAACACAAAAGTTCTATGAAGAGGACCACTATTATAAAGAAAACCACACCCACATATCAAGATTAATCATTGTATAATTTTTTTACAATGAAAATTCTCAACATACCCTTAGTAAGTAGTGTCTTTAATATGGGATGTTTTTCCATTCACAATATTACTACCCAAACTGTGATATGCCTACCAAAGACCTTGAAAAATATAGCTTTTGCAGGTATGGTCCTAAGATGAAACCTAGAGAAAATACCATATCAAATAATTATAATCAAGGCTACCAGATCTATCTTATCCTTTCTTGGAGGGATAAGGGAGTGCTAAGACCTCCTGTCCCCTATACTTTTCGATAGAATAGATAGAGACTTCAATAGTTTCAACTTCAACCAAAGGATGAGCCATCAAGTTCACAATATGAAGTTAAAGTGATGTTTCAAAAACTAATGGGATGGTTTTATGAGAAAAAAGAGATGAATGATTTTGATAAGTCACATCAAGAAACTAGGTTTAAAATCCTAGAGTTTCAAGTATGTTAATTAGTTAAAAATACAGGAGTTACAGATAAAGGTAAACTTTCTAGTATCACTAATTCAAATCCTAAAGATAATTCCATGGTGGTCACCACTGAGAGTTATCATTAAAATCACGAGGAAGTAAAAATTGATCCCAAAACATATTACCATATAGATACAATTAAATTAGTTGAATACCCTTTCAAAGACACCAAATCTGAAAATTTGTACATCTAAGCTACAATTCATTTAAAACATATTCTATATATTAAAAAATCAGAGGAAGACATGAAAAACAAGGTCACTAAAGAAAATAAGTCAATTGTAGAGGAAGTAGAGAGGGTACCTATAGTAGTGAGGAATTTTGCCCAAAAATTATATTCCCACAAAGAATCAAGAATGAAAATTAATATTATGAATTATTTATGTTTTTAAGGTTTTAAAGAATTTGAATGTTGATATCTCTTTTCTTTAATATCTTATCAAGATCCATTATTACATGAATTCTCTTAAGAAACTTTTTTCATGTAAGAAAACATTGTAAATTTTTCTACCCATAATCTCACAGAGGTGTGTATTGAAATCCTTCAAAATAGTATACCTACCAAATGATAAGATCCAAGGAGTTTTTTCATCCCTTGAAATTTTGGTGATAGGGTTTCCCAGTTTAACTACTTGTGTGATCTGAGTGTGAGTATTAACTTAATTCCACTGTTCTTTTTCTAGAAACTTATATTAGGAGTTCCACAACCCACAATAGTTTTCTTATAGCTAGTGAATCAATCTATTAACAACCCAGTTAGAATGGAAGATGAATTTTTTATTAGAGCGGGTAAGCCTCTTTTTCCTGTTGATTTTCTCATTTTAGACATGGAATTTGATCGAGAAGCCTATATTATTCTCAAAAGTCCTTTTCTTTCCATAGGGGGACTTTCATAGATTTTTCTTAGGGAAAATTAATTTTCAAAATTCCTAACAAGAGGTAGGATTTTAATATTTTAAAAAATTCTAAGAAGACACCCTAAGACCATGTCACACCAAGAAATGAGTTTTTGAAAATTTATAAATTTGTAGATGAGGAAGAGGAAGAGTTTCTGAGGATTCTTGTAAAAATCAATTCTACTCATGATTTTCTTGTAGAAAAGTATATAGGAGTTAGTTTGGAAAGTATGAGGCTCCCATAGTTGAATCTATAAGGGAATTCCTAGGTCATATAGATGAATTTGCTGAAGATCATATTTTTAACTTCACTTGAATAACCTTCATTAGGAGAGTTCTCATACGACATTAGAAATATTGAAGAAGAGGTTTTTTTTACTTCATTATCCAAGAGACTACATGAGGAACTTGGACCCCACAAACTTAAATGTATTCCTAAAATCCAAGTACCTACCACTGTGGAGCTCATAACTCTTCCAGTTCATGTGAAGTATAATTTTTGGGGGGAAGACTCAACTTTACCTGTCATCATTTTTTAAAAACTAGAGGGATTGAAAACATTCTGATGAAATTTAAATCTGTTACTATTTGGTTTAATGCTGATATCAGGGGTATATGTTCATCTTTTTTCATACATAAAATACTGATAGATCCTAATCACAATCCTAAAATATAATAAAAAAGAAGATTAAATCCAAACATGAAAGAGGTAGTTAGAGAGGAAGTTATTAAGATACTTGATGCTGGAATAATTTTTCATATCTCAGACAGTCCCTGGGTAAGTCTGGTGTAAGTTGTTCATAGAAAGGGGAGTTTAACAGTTGTAACCAATGAAAATATTGAACAAATTCATGTTCTAAAGGTTACCAAGTGGAGGGTCTATATTGATTATTTAATGATTAACTATTCCACTAGAAAATATGATTTTACAATTCCATTACTATACCAAATTCTGGAATAGTTTTCTAGAAATGGATTTTCATATTTTATAGATGGATATTCAGATTATAATTAGATTTTTATAGCCCCAGGAGACCATGAAAATATCACCTCTAGTTTTCCTTTTGGGACATTTTCTTATAGGTAGATTCCATTTGTTCTGTGTGGCGTGCCTACCACATATAATAGGTGTACAATGGATATGTTTTATGTTATGATTGAGAGAAGTATTAAGGTTCTCATGGATTAAATTTCAATTATTGGTTCTTATTTCTAGTTCTGTCTAGAGAATTTAGAAACTACTTTGGAGAGGCATGGGGAGACAAACTTAGTATTAAATTGAGAGAAATATCAATTCATGGTTAACGAAGGAATTTTATTAGACCATAAATTTTATAAGAGGGTAATTGAAGTAAAAATTGATTATATTAAAGTGATTAAAAATATTACACCCTATAAAAATGTAAAATTAATCAGAAGATTCTTGGGATATGCAGGTTTTCACCAGAGATTCATTAAGGGATTTTTTTAAAATTACTCATCCACTTTTCTCATTGTTGGTTAAGGGTACACTTTCTGTTTTTCAAGAGTGTTATTAATAATAATTTAATTTTTAAAAGCAAATATCACATATTCAATAATCATCAGTTCCCCTGTTTAGAAATTTCCATTCATTGTTATGTGTGATTCAAGTGATTGTGTAGTAGGGGTAGTTATAGGTTAAAGAAAAGAGAAGAAGTTATATGTAATTTACTATTAAAGTAGACTACTTGATGATTCCCATAAAAATTATTCTATAACTAAGAAATAGTTAAATGATGTTATGTTTTACTTGGAAAATTTTAGACAATATCTCATAGGTTCAAAAGTCATAATATTCATTGATCATTCTTCCCTAAAATATCTCTTGGATAAAAATAAATCCAAATAGAGACTTGTGAGGTGGGATTTGTTGTTTTATGAGAATTATTTAGACATTAATGATAATATAGGTGTTTAAAATGTGGTAGATAAACTCTTTTATAGGTTACCCAGAACCAAAATTCAAACTAGTAAGCTAACGCAGATAAATATATCATTTCTTGATGAATAAATATTTTTTTCATCTGTGAAGAAATCAACTTGGTTTTTATATTTTTTCATTTTTTTTGGATATTGGTGTCATACCAAAATAAATTTCCTAGATTCAAAGTAATATGATTACTACTGATCTTATGTGCTACTTGTGGGATGATCAACTTCTTATTCGAAGGTATGATGATGGGATAATTAAGAGGTGTGTTCCCAAGGAGGAAATTATTTCTATTTTAGAGATTTGTCTCACATCTCCTTGTTCTAGAAACCACAAGAGAGATAGGACTACCTAAAAGATCATCCAATTAGGTTTTTATTGTCTTACCATGTTTAAGGTGGAAATACGTCTATTTATAAGTTATGGTAAATGTCAAAGGCTAGGAAATGTGGGTAGGAAATAGAAGTTTCCATTGAAGGGGGTTCTAGAATTTTAAATTTTAAATGTTTGGGGATTATATTTCATAGGACCATTTCCATATACTTATATGAATGATTACATACATTTTGTTATAGACTATGTATCAACATGGGTTAAGGTAATTGCGCTTCCAAAAAATCTTGCTAGGAATGTCTTGAATTTCATTACAAATAATATGTTCTCTAGATTTGGTGTGTCGAAAGATTTTATCACAGATAATGGTACACATTTAAAGAAATTTAAATTAAATCCATTAATGTAAAAGTTTTTATATATTCATAGAACTAGTACCAATTATCACCCATAGTCAACCAGATAGGGAAAAAAAATTTAATAGAGAACTAAACAAAATTTTGTAAAAAAATGTTTGTACTTCAAGAAAGGAATTGTCTTTAAAGTTGGATGCAACATTATGGGCATACCAGACAAATTATAAAACTCCCATATATATTTATCCTAATAGGTTTATTTTTGATAATAAAATTCATTTTCATGTTAATATCCATATTAAATCATTCTGGGTAGTTAAAATCCTCAACTATGATTTCAAGTCTGTTAGAGAAAGGATATTGTTAGAGTTAAGTGAACTAGATGAAATTAAAAAATATTCTTATGAGAATTAAAGAATATATAAAGTAAGATCCAAGGATTTTAATGAACAGATAATTCAAAATAGGCGATTTAAATTTTATCAAAGGGTCTTTATTTTTAACTTCAGATTAAAACTATTTCCTGGTAAGCTTCAATCTAAGTGGTCAGTCCTGTTAACAATTTTAAGTGTAATGGTCAATGGAGAAGTGGAATTAATTGGAAATTAAAACCCTCCATTTATATTTAATGAAAAAAGATTAAAAAATTATTTTTAGGGGTAGATAAAGCATGTGACTACTATCATTTCCTTTCAATAATGAATTCCTTTTGTTTCCCAACATAAAACTCAAAACTCAGTGCTTTATGGAAGTCAACCCATGGATCCTTGTTTCCCCTTTTTCATTGTTTTTGGATTGTTTGATTCTCATTCTTTCTACTGAATTTTTCTACATTATATATCCTATTTTCTCAAAATATTATTTTTGATCCATAGGTTTCTTTAACTCTAAGATCATAGAAGTATTCTTGGTTGAGTTCTAAAAATAATTCCTTATTTTATGGAAGTGTTAGTTCTAATTTTTCCCATTCATTTCTTATTTCTAATGGAAGATAAGTGTTAGGATCTCCCATTATTTTTATAAAAAAATTTCCTACTACTTTATTTTTTTTATCATTCTCTATTTTAAATTGTAGGATAAATTCTTTTATTTTTTCTAAAAGAATATTATGTATGAACTTTCAATAACAATTTTATTTTGAAAATTTATTGAAAATATGGAAATAGTATTTTGTTTGAACTCTAATGAAAATATATGTCTATTATTTTTATTTCTAAACTATTCTATCACTTTTTTTCTTTATTTTTTTCCACTTTAAGATTCAAAATTAGGGACAACCACTAATTTTTTTTCCTAATTAGAGGGGGTTATAACCCCTTCAAAACACATTAGAAGTGGTTATGAGGAACCCCCAATAATATGCCCGCCTACTCTTATTAGAGGTGGTTTTGAGGAAAAAATGGTAAAGTTAAGGAAAATTTAGAAGCGGTTCATTTAGAGGAGGTTTAAATCCCTCTAATTGGGCCATATTAGAGGTGGTTCTTAGAGCCACCTATAAATAATTCATTTAGTTTTTTAAATCCTCCCATTCCCATGCCCCACCACTCTAGTTCACAACACCCCTCACCCTTAAGTTCACCCATGAGCCACCAGTTCATGACACCCCTCACCCTCCAATTCATGACCCACCTCACCTCACCCTACCATTCACTTGCGAATCTCCAGTTCATAACCTTTCTTGCCCTGCTGTTCCAAGGAAACACTAGCACAACCCCATAAGTTTTAGTACCCATCTCACACATATGTTCTATCACTCCCCATCCCCTCCAGTTTTCCTACAGACCCCACCATAAGTTTTTAAAATTATATGGTAGCAGGATTCAAAGACATGAACTCTTGTATACAACCATAACACCTCTACCATTATGGAATTTTTTACTTTGTTATTTTATTTACACATTATTTTATTTATATATACTATGAAACTAATTAAAATAATCATTATTTAAATAAATATTTAAATACATATATAATTAAATAAATTAATATATACATTTTTAAATTATATATATATATATATTTATATTATAATAAATTTATATTATAATACATTTATATTATATCAAATTTATATATTTATGTAAACTATGTATTGTATATGTGTATTTACATACATTTGAGTATATATTTTACAATTATATTTATGGTATGTATATACACATATATTTTTGTATGTTATTTGTATACTTAAATACATATTTATATATTATGTACATATTTTTTAATATTATATATATATATATATCTGTATTTATTTGAGGTATTTCATCAAACACATAAAGTGCATAAACTATTTTAAAGAGAAATCCCTTTAAAACCCCCTTTTTCATGCCACCCAAGTTGAATTTAAAAAAAATCCTCTTTGATATCAAATAAATCAGTTTCACAAACAAAACCAAAAGGAATTTATAATATCATTAAGTAAATCATGGTCGACACCATTATATAGAGACACCTACCTCCCCAATAGATAAAAAATAGTTTCCTTTAAGAAAGAAGACTGGAAAGGGGGATATCCAATCCTCACAAGACTAGATCCATAATACAAATCATAAATTCCCCATAAAACCCTCTATATCCACCAATAATATCCCAATTAGTTTCTTAATGAATTAGGGGGAAAGATATCAAGGAGTGATATAGAAGGAGGAGAGGAAATAAGTTTAAAAACGAAACATACCTTGAAGATATCTAACCATGAATAATGGTAAAATCACCAAGGATTGAAGAAGATAACTCTATAAAGGGCTGGGGATAGGTTAGTTTAGGACTAAGAGAGATTAATAGGTGATTAGTATTAAAAAGGACCAAGGAAATATTATTAAATTCTAATTTTAAGAGGTTCAAATCTGGGCTCACAATTAGGCCACATAGTTTAAAAAACCTTTCAGAAACCATGTTGTGGACTTTTTTCCTTAAAAAATTGAGGCACATAGTTTTTTGGAGAGGGACAAAAATTCAGAAAACCATGATCAAGACATATAAAAACCCCTATAAAACTCCCAAAAACTATAACAATTTGTCTGAAGGATCTTATGGTTTGATAATTTATTATCAAATAGTTATAAACACCCATGGTACACATAGTACCATGACACATGGTTACCAAAAAGTTACTACTAACCATGCGCATAAATCATACATCGACCTATTTTTCCTAAATATCGAAAAATTTAACCCCCAAATCCTAAAAAACACTAGAACCTCACAAGAGATAATACACAATCAAATTAAAGTGTACTTACGAACTAGAGGGAATAAATATTTTCCCCACCATAAAATATTTATGCCACCAAAAAGAAATCAATATTTTAGACTTGAAAAAAAAGAATTTCACTGCTGCCTCTTGAAGGATTCCTACTCCCACTCATGGCTATCTCATATTTACTACCATAATATGTAAACCAAAGTAATTGTTTGACCATGAATTACCTTATCTTGGTGATCCATAATTCAAACTGGTTTTCCAACCACAAAGTTGTTTGGATCGATATCAATATCTTCCCATTCAATCACATGGGAAGGGTCTAGTTAATACATAATCATATAAGAAAAATTAAACACATTGTGATTTGATGTCAAGTGAGATAGAATGTCTAACTGATAAGCCACCTTTCCAAGAAGTTCAATGATCTCAAATGAAAAACAAACCTCAGTGATGAATTACATTTCTTACCCAATTGATGATGTCTCAAGCTAGGTGAAACATTGAGAAAGACTTGATAATAAAACTCAAACTCTAATGGGAAATGAAGACAACACTCATAGGATTTATGATCTCTATAAGCATCCACTAACCTCTTCTAGAGAAACTACACCTTTTTTGTTATCTCTTGAATAAGGATCGACCCAACTAAAGACCATTCTAGTAATTCCTCAAAATATAAAGGATATTGATATAGATTTACATAAAATTATTTAAAATAATGAATTTTAATCAAACCCCGATAACTATAATTATAGGAAAATTCAACCAAATTCAGCTGATTTTCCCACAAACCACTAAAATCAAGCCTACATGCCCAAAGTATATCCTTATAAATTTGAATGTCTCACTCAGTATTCCCATTTATCCGAGGGTGACATGTAGTGCTTAATTTTAATAGGGTAACTATAACCTCCTAAAAACCTTTCTAAAACCCATATGTAAATCATGGGATACTATATGAAATAATTACAAAAGTAAATCCATGAATCTACATGACATCTCGGATATAGAAATTCCCATCCTCTTCTACCTTCATCATATTTTTAATAGAAAGGAAATGAGCAGATTTCAAAAATTGATCAGTGATAACCCAAATTGCATCCTTACAACTAGGTGTCTATGGTAAATCAATGATAAATTCCATAGATATCTCATCATAATTTCACTCTAAAAAGAGGAAAAGGTTGAAAAAACTATAAGGTCACTCATTCTCTACCTTATTCTTTTGGAAACTAAGATTTCGTGATAAGAAGTCTGTAAGAGACCACCTCATTCCTGCACACCAATACTGAAATATCAAATCATAATACATCATAGTAGTTTTAGAGAACCAAACATATTGTACATAAATATTACATCTTAATAGAAAAATATTCATTATATATCATAATGATCCATGCTAGAATAATTAAGGTTTATTACCTTTTGAAACATAGATACACAAACAACTATTTCATAAGTGAACTACATCATATCCTATTAAGTTTTTCATAACTAGAAACTTTATCATACGTATCACACATAATACATTTCTTCATAACCTGGGTAAAGGAAACATTATAGAGGGTGAGCTGAGATTCTCTGTAAGGGTAAACAAGGCATATGTCAACATAACATGAGAATATGGGTATGAAAACATGATAATAACTCATGAAAACCATACCCTACAGATCATAGATCATAAATGTGAGACCAAAAATAAATCTTGGAAGTTTATAAGACATGAATCACAATTGAATAAAAGAACATGATCCATGAGAGCATAGCATTGGAATATGTCATAGACTTGTGGTATACAAATAAGCACATAAAATATTCTATCAAAGTTATCCACCAAGACATTCATAACATGTTAGGCTCGGGATAAACAATATTTTACCGGATTTGGGACTAGTATAACCTCATGTATACCCTATTTTGGGATTGGGATAACCTCCCATGTATCCATTTTTGGGATTGGGATAACCTATTGTATACCCTTTGAGCTCATATATCATTAATCATTATCCAACCCATTATAGGGAGATATAGGTCCCACCAATCACATAATGAAAATCATACATCCATGTTCTATGAGATCATAAATATAAGGCCCCAACCTTAAACATTACTTAATCTTGGGTTATTACAAGAATACACATTGAAGATCTTTTCAGGTTTAGAGTTTTAGAGAATTAGATCATAAATCATGCATTGCATTCTACATTTAAACAAGGTGGTTATATAAAAGACAATATTCATTTTCTTCCATCAAGGAAACATATTTAAAATAAAACATGGATTCCTTCTAGACACTTCCTCGACACTATCATCACATCATGTACCTTTCCCTTGACCTGTGAAAAACATTTCAAAAACTTGGGATGAGCATAAAAAGGCTCAGTAAGGGATATAAAAATACGGAAAGAAAACCATAGCCCATGTATACATAAGAATCATTGAAATAATGCCTTAATCATAAACATAAGCACTTTAACATACCTCATCAAATCATAAGGTTTATGAATAACTCATAGAAAATCATAAGACATAAAGGTAACTTGAGGCATTCATAACATTCTTACGTAGGGAGTAACCCTCATGGTTACGTCTAGAATACCCATCATAGTATATTCCCTAAATATATTTGGAGAAACCTTAGAGTTTAACTCATTCGTGTTACCCAATGCATTGGAGAGCTATCACAGGCTCACCCTCCCTTAATTTATCATGGAACCACCCGTCCTCATAAACAATGACCAAGAACCATAACATAATCGTATCACATAAAACATGCATAAAAAAAACATAAAATTTCCACTTTTCAATCACAAGATATCAAAAAAACATTGATATAATCAAAAAATTATCAGAACCATTTTCAATACCAAAAGAAAAGAAAACTAAAACATGGTATTTATTTTTAATTCAAAAAAAAAGTTATGGCTTTTAGAGGAAGCCGATACTCAAATAATGGTCACGGCGGCAGAGAAGTCGTTATCGCCGCATATGTAAAACAAAACATTCCCTTTTGTCGTTTAGTAAAACTATTCATATAAAAATATTCCTTTTAAATAAAATTAAAAGTCAAATGGGTTTATACACCATATAAAAAAAAGTTGTGTATAAAAAAAATATGCCTCAATGAAAGGAGATTGAGATGAAGCCCCTTACCTCGTGTCCGACTTGACACGATCGTTCTTTAATCTCCTGAATAATAAACTAAAGTTAATTTATACTTGCTTAATAACCTTTTTCAAGTTTATTATTCCTTTTATAACACTTATTTCCATGTTATAAACATTATGAAATCATTTAAGTTAATAATGTTTGTTTTGTCGATATTTGGTACTTAAGTCAAAAATGGACTTCTTATAATTACCTGTTGTTCATGTGGTCAAAGCTTAATTATATCCAGAATGATATTAATTATTTGGATATCATATATATTATATATATCTATCATATTCATGTATTTATAATAGTACATAATGTTTAGAGGTAATAATTGAAATGCACCGTTCATGGAGACGGTAAGCCGTACGTACGCATGAACGCTACTTTCATTTATTTTTTGTATTTAATGGAATGAAATCATAATTATATAAAAGTATATTATAATTCAAGTATGATATAATATGTAATATCATTAACTTTATCCTTTATACATCCCACATATGGCATTAATGATTCAAATCACTTTGAGGGGGCGGTAGTCCGCATTCCTAAAATGAAATTATCGCATTAACCCATAATGGGAACCATAAAGGTATGCCATAAATGAAAAATATAGAAGAATAATGAAAAAATAAACATAATATATATCATATATACATATAGTGACATCTTAATGGCCACCATTAAAGGTGTTAAAAGAATATTGAACAATCATCATTTCGTGAGGCAGTAATTCACCATCCATAGAAACAATATGTTCTTTAACCATTAGACGAAGGTGTGTGTAAGTGTAAATCAAATAATTCTCATAAAAACATCCTAGTATATTTAATATAATGGTTTTGTTATGAAATAATGTAATAAAAAGAGTTTAGGGGTTTGGATAAGCAAAATAAAACAAAAGAACATAAGATAAGACATTACCTTTAAATCGGGTAACTCCCCTTGGTTTGAACCAAAAGGGTTTCTTGAAGAGATTTATGCCTAAGTTAAGGCTTATAGGATGAAGATAAGGATTTGGAGAGAAAAAATGAGCTGTGTTTTTCCAAGCCAATGGCTTGAGAGGTGTGGGTAAGGGGGTAGAGGTGGGGGTGTTTTATAAGAGGGAGGAGGGGCACTCTTGGAAAGTCTTGAAATGTTACTTTATTGTAAAATGATTTTTCAGATTTTAAAGTTCCCACAATGATATATTTCTTGGATAAGGTGATAAGGGTTCAAAATCCACCCATAAAATAGGTTTTTGACAAGTGTAAGTCTTATATTTTACATTATCTTTTCATTTTATTTAAATCATTCATTAATGAGGTAATCACTACATCATCATGGTGTAAAAAATAAATTTATTTATTTAATGTCTAAAAATCATAAAAAAAAACCATGATGTAGTAAATATTTTTATCTTTCAAATGACTATTTATAGTCTAAGAGATCATTTATTTAGACAAAATTAATATTGTTTTACTTAGGTGTTACATACTTTTGTTATATTTTCCTTTCTTTAAACATAAAATGGTAAAATGTCACTATCACACAAAAGTGATTCAATGGGGTCCCAAAGTTGGCACAAGGAATCCCATGGTCGTCCATGATACAACAAATAGCATTAGGACACATGTTGGGGTCATTTTATATTATTATGTTATTATTTTATTATCCTTAACTACCTGATTACTAATTAATCACGATAATTAAAGATAATTACCACCGTTACTATTCATAATGTAAAAAAACAAAAGAGTATTAATTAAATAATTTGGAAATTCTGATTCAAAAAATGGGATCCATTTTACCAAATTCCAAATATAGAAATTGCAGTAATTCATTTAAAAATAATTCTCGTTGTCAAAACAAATAGCATGTTTTTTAGAAACAATATCTATCAAACGTTTGACACTTTTTTATGCCCAATTCAAAAATGAAATTAATTACAATGACCAAAATTGGATTAAATGGTAAAAATATATTCTAATTAAACTTTAAAACCAATTAAAAGGACAATATATCCATATAATTAAATTAGATGAAAAAGCAGTTTTGAAGTAAAATGCAGTATTTTTTCTCTGTTCATTAAAAAATGAACATTGTCAGAAAAATACCAAAAATTTATCCAAATTAAATTTCAATGTCCCAATCCTAGAGAATAAGTATATTTTGACAAATATATATTATAAAATTGTCAAAAGTTTGATTTAAAAAATGTTTTTCATCAAAAGGCGGTAAAGCGATATTTAAAAAAATATTACAGTATTCTATGCTTAAGATTGGATTTATTATCATTTTAAGCCTCTAAAACACTATCTAATTCATAAATAGACATAGATATGAAAATCCATAATTCTTTACTTGGGATGTTACATCCTTCCACCCTTTAGTAAATTGCATCCCCGCAATTTATTTACTTATCGAATAAGTGGGGGTATTTATCCCTCATTGAATTTTCAGATTCCCATGTTGCCTCTTCAATCACATGGTTTTTCAACAAAACCTTTACTTGATGAATCACCTTATTCCAGAATAATTTCTCCCTATGGTCAAGAATCTGGACCGGTTGTTCCTCATTAGATAGATTCTCTTTCAGCTGAACTACCTTTGGACTCAAAAAATGAGATGGATCTGGCATGTACTTCCTTAACATTGAAACATGAAAAACATTGTGTACATGAGAAAAACTCGGAGGTAAAGCCACTCGGTACAGAACCAATCCAGCTTTCTCCAGAATTTCATAGGGTCCAATGAAACTTGGACTCAGATTTCCTTTCTTACCAAATCGCATCACACTTTTCCATGGTGAAACTTTGAGGAAGAAATGATCACCTACCTCAAAAGAGAGATCCTTCCTCCTGTTGCTCGCATAACTTTTCAGCCTGCCCTGAGCAGTTCTCATGTTTTTCTGTATCAGTTGAACTTTTTCTACCAAATCTTCTACCAATTCTGGTCCCATAAACTTCATTTCACCAACTTCATCGCAAAAAGCTGGAGTTCGACACCGCTTCCCATATAATGCCTCAAATGGTACCATCTGTATACTGGAATGAAAAATGTTATTATAAGAAAACTCAACCAATGAAAGATGTAAGTCCCAAACTCCCTGACAATCCATTGAACAAGCACGTTGCATATCCTCCAAAGTCTGAATTTTTCGTTCTTATTGCCCATCTGATTGAGGATGAAAAGCTGTACCAAAATTTAATTCAGTACCCAACGACTTCTGAAGGCCTTTCCAAAAGTTTGAATTAAACCTAGGATTACAGTTAGATACAATGGAGAGTGGGAATCCATGTAACCTGACTATCTCTTTAAGATACAAATGAGAAAGTTGATCTAGGGAAAAAGTATCTCATATAGCAAGAAAATGAGCAGATTTAGTCAAGCGGTCAACAATAACCCAGATTGAATTATTACCTTGAGGTGTTTTCGGAAATCCCTCAATGAAGTCCATGGATATATTCTCCCATTTCTACTCTAGCACTGGAAAAGTCTAAAGCATCCCTTTCGGTAACGACCACTCTGCTTTAACCTGTTGAAAAGTCAAACACTTCACAGTAAAATCAACAATATCTCTTTTCATTCCATCCCACCAGTAATACTCCCGAAGATCTCTATACATCTTATTACTGCCAGGATGATTTGAAAACAGATAACTATGAGCTTCATATAACAACTCTCTCTTCAACTGTGAATCACAAGGCACACACAATCTCTTCCCAAATCTCAAAACACAATCATTATCAATGTTGAATTCAGGTAACATACCCTTCTAAACTATCTCTACCTTTTTCTACAACTCACTGTCTTGCTTCTGTGCTTTCTTAATTCTGTATGATAGAGAATATTTCACTGATACCTACAACAAAACAGAAGAAAATCCTGCACCAACAACTTCTATTCCAAAGTTCATCAAATACTTACCCAAAGGATCATGTTCCAAATGTAACATGGTTAATGAAACATTAATTTTTAGACTCAAAACATGAGCCAATTTATTTGCTTTTCCCGAATGGTAATGAATTCTACAATCATAATCCTTGATTAATTCTAGCACTCTCCTTTGTCGCATGTTCAATTATTTCTGAGTGAATATATACTTTAAACTTTTGTGATCAGTATATATTTCACACTTTACACCATATAAATGATGCCTCCAAAATTTTAAAGCGAAAACAACAACAACTAATTCCAAATCATGTTTAGGGTAATTTACCTCATAAGTTTTCAACTGAAATAAAGTATAAGCAATTACCTAATCATTATGCATTAGGATGCAACCAAGTCCTTTCAATAAAGCATCACTGTAGATAACAAAATCACCATTCCTGGAAGGTAGTGCCAAAACTAGAGCATTCACCAATCTTCTTTTCAATTCCTGAAAAAAATCATCACATTATTTTGTCCAGATAAACTTAACACCTTTTGAGTTAACTTAGTCTTTGGACTAGATAACCGTGATTTTTTTAACAAACCTTTGATAATATCCTGTCAAACCAAGAAAACTACGAATCTCAGTTACATTTTTGGGTCTTGTCCATTCTTCAACAACCTTTGTTTTTTTAGGATCAACAATTATTCCATATTTAGAAACAATGTGACCAAGGAAAGAAATTTTTTGCAACTAAAACTCACACTTTCTGAATTTCCCATACAATTTATTTTCTTTTAAGGTTTGAAAAATAACCCTTAAATGAATTTTATGATCTTATTTACTTTTAGAAAACACAAAAATATTATCAATGAAAACAACCACAAACTTATCCAAGAACTCATGGAAAATTCTATTCATAAGGTCCATGAATACAAAAGGAGCATTGGTTAACCCAAAAGGCATTACTACAAATTCATAATGGCCATATAATGTACGAAACACTGTCTTCCGAATATCTTCTTCCTTTACCTTCAACTGATGGTACCCCGATATCAAGTCAATCTTTGAAAAATACTGATCTCCCTGGAGATGATCAAATAAATAATCGATATGAGGCAAATGATATTTGTTCTTAACAATGATGTTATTCAAGTCTCTATAATAAATTCAAAGTCTCATTGAACAATATTTATTTTTAACAAATAAGACAGGAGCACCCCATGGTGATGTTCTAGGTCGAGTGAAACCTTTCTCTAATAAATCCTTCAATTACTACTTCAACTCTAAAAGTTCCATTTGATCCAATCGATAAGGGGGTTTTGAAATTGTCTTAGCATCAGGAACTAAGTCAATAGTAAATTAAACTTCCTGATCTGGTATTATTCCAGGAAACTCATCAGAAAAAACATCGGATACTCATTTACCACTGGAACATCATTAATCTGAACGATTCCTTTGTTTTCAAAAATATGTGCAAGGTAACATTCATTTCCATATTTTACAGGTTTCTCAGCCTCTTGATATGTTATAAATAGTAAGGGTTCATTCTTTTACAAAAACTTAAAGTCTTTTGGAAAAGAAACTTCTTTAGCTCTACAGTCAATCTTAGCATGGTAAACAGAGAGCCAATCCATACACAGGATAACATCACACTCTACTAGAGGTAAAACAATATGGTTTTCAAGTAGGTTCTTTCCAAGGATAAGGATAGGAAGATTCTTAGAAATTATTTTAGCCTCAACATTTCTCCCAGGTGTTTTTACCACAAGTTCAAGAGTCATTTCTTGAGATGGAATTTCCTGTTTACTAGAAAATTTTTCAGAGATGAAAGAATGTGTATACCCTGAATCAAACAACACATTAGAATAATCTGAAACAAATTACCTGATAACACTTCATTTGATGGCCCAACATTTTCTGAAGTAGTTGCAAAGGATTTCACCACACATTTATGCTTATAGTCTGACTACTTACCATCATTCGAGCTCTTTTTCGAACACTCGTTTTCATAATGACCCATCTCATTGCACTTGAAAAATTTCACTAAATGTAAATCAAATTTGGTCTTACCATCACCCTAATCTTTTACAGTTCAATCACGAGCCGTATGTCCCATATTACCACATTGGTAGAACTTTCTATAATTCCAAAGACATTCCCCATCATGCATTTTACCACATTTATCAAAAACTGAAAACTTAGTTTTCTTACCATCAGACCTTTTTGAGGGATTCTTCCCTTTCTCCTGCCACCTCAGTCTCTTCTTCTGTTGGTTGTTATAGAACACTTGATCATTGAAAAACTCCATTTCCACCTTCTCAGCACATCGAACAAGCTTTTCATAACTTTTGAACTCGCGATAAGCTAATGAACTTCGATATTATGGCTTTAATACTAAGTAAAAATGATTGATTTTACTATCAAGGTCTTGGATAAAATTTGGAGCATACCTTGCTGATCGAGTGAACTTTTCTTCATAAGAATCCAACGAGTCGTCCTCTTGCCTCAATTCTAAGAATTGTTTTTACATCCTAAGTCAAACAGCCTTAGGAAAATATTTCTCAAGAAACATACCTTTGAATTCATCCCAGTCAAGAGAAACAATCTCATCAGCATCCCTAATATTTTTAACCATCGAACACCACTGATCTGCTTCACCCTCCAAATGGTAAACAACAAGACTAAGATTTTGATTTTATGAACACCCCATGACATTGAAAATATTCTCCAGTGATTTAATCCACCCTTCAGCTAGCACAGAGTCAGATGATCCTCTGAATGATGGGGATGTTGCCTCATGAAATGTTCCACCACTGACATGTTCCTCTGCGGTTGATCTGGCTGATCTCATGCATGGATACCACCACCATTTATTGCTTGAGTCAACTGCGCCATTACTGCAAAAAACTGTTTAGTTCCAATTCCAACCATCTCAGGATGATGATTTTGAAGGTCATTTCCTTCTGTATTTCTTCCTAGCACTGCTTCCCTATTTACTCTTTAGAAAACCATTCTGAACAAACATGTATTAGATAAAGCAACATAGTAATATTCAAATGCTATATGATTTAAATTTGACCATAAAAAAAATATTTTTGGATAATCATTTAATATAATTCTTACTCCTAAAGTTATCTAAACCTCCCTCTGATACCAACTATAAGGCCCCAGCCTTAAACATTACTTAATCTTGATTTATTACAAGAATACACATTGAGAATCTTTTCAGGATTAGAGTTTTAGAGAATTAGATCATAAATCATGTATTTCATTCCACATTTAAACAAGGTGGTTACATAGAAGATAATATTCATTTTCTCCCATCAAGGAAACATATTTAAAATAAAACATGGATTCTTTCTTGACACTTCATTGACACTATCATCACATCATGTACCTTTCCCTTGACCTGTGAAAAACATTTCAAAAACATGGGATGAGAATAAAAAGGCTCAATAAGGGATATAAAAATACCAAAAGAAAACCATAGCCCATGTATACATAAGAATCATTGAAATAATACTTTACTCATAAACATAAGCACTTTAACATACCTCCTGAAATCATAAGGTTTATGAATAAATCATAGAAAATCGTAATACATAAAGGTAACTTGAGGCATTCATAACATTATTACATAGGGAGTAACCCTCATGGTTACGTCTGGAATACCCATCACAGTATATTCCCTAAATCTCTTCGGAGAAACCTTAGAATTTAACTCCTTCGCGTTACCCAATGCATTAGAGAGCTATAACGGGATCACCCTCCCTTAGTTTATCACGGAACCACCCGTCCTCATAAACAATTCCCAAGAACCATAACATAATCATATCACATAAAACATGCATAAAGTAAATATAACATTTCCACATTTAAATCACAAGATATCAAAAAAACATTGATATAATCAAAACTTTATCAGAACCATTTTCAATACCAAAATAAAATAAAATTAAAACACGATATTTATTTTTAATTCAAAAAAAGTTATGGCTTTTAGAGGAATCCAAAACTCAAATAATGGTCACGGTGGCGGAGAAGTCGTTGTTGTCTCATATGTAAGACAAAACATTAACTTTTGTATTTTAGTAAAACGCTTCGTATAAAAATATTCCTTTTGAATAAAAGTAAAAGTGAAAGGGGTTTATACACCGTATAAAAGAAAGTTGTGTATAATACAAAATATGCCTCAATGAAAGGAGATTGAGACGAAGTCCCTTACCTCATGTCTGACTTGACTCGATCATTATTTAATCTCCTGAATAATAAACTAAAGTTAATTTCTACTTGCTTAAGAACCTTTTTCAAGTTTATTATTCCTTTTATATCACTTATTTCCATGTTATAAACATTATGAAATCATTTATGTTAATAATGTTCATTTTGTCGATATTTGGTACTTAAGTCAAAAATAAACTTCTTATAATTACATGTTGTTCATGTGGTCAAAGGTTCATTATATACAGAATTATATTCATGATTTGGATATCATATATATTATATATATCCAGCATATTCATGTATTTATAATAGTACATAACATTTAGAGGTAAGAAATGAAATGCACCGTTCATGGAAACGGTGAGCCGTACGTACACATGAACGCTAATTTCATTTATTTTTTGTATTTAATGGAATGAAATAATAATTATATAAAGATATATTATAATTCCAGTATGATATCATATGTAATATCCTTAACTCCATTCTTTATACATCCCACATATGGCATTAACGATTCAAATCACTTTGAGGGGGCGGTAGTCCGCACTTCCTAAAATGAAATTATCGTGTTTACCCATAATGGAAACCATAAAGGTATTCCATAAATGAAAAATACATAAGAATAAGGAAAACATAAACAATATATATATCATATATATATAGTGAAATATTAATGGCCACCATGAAAGGTGTTAAAAGAAGATTGAACAATCATCGTTTCGTGAGGAAGTAATTCTCCATCCACAAAAACAGTATGTTCATTAACCATTAGACGGAGGTGTGTGTAAGTGTAAATAAAATAATTCTCATAAAAAATACTATTATATTTAATATAATAGTGTTGTTACAAAATAAAGGAATAAAAAGAGTTTAGGGGGTTGGAGAAGCAAAATAAAACAAAAGAACATAAGAGAATACATTACCTTTAAATTGGGTAACTCCCCTTGGTTTTAACCAAAAGGGTTCCTTGAAGAGATTTATACCTACTTTAAGGCTTATAGAATGAATAGAGGGATGTGGAGAGATAAAATGATCAGAGTTTGGCCAAGACAATGGCTTGAGAGGTGTGGGTAAGGGGGTAGAGGTGGGGGTCTTTTATAAGAGGGAGGAGGGGCACTCTTGGAATGTCTTGAAATGTTACTTTATTATAAAATGATTTTCAGATTTTAAAGGTCCCAAAATAATATATTTCGAGGATAAGGTGAAAAGGGTTCTAAATGCACCCATCAAATAGGTTTTTTACAAGTTTAAGTATTAGATTTTACATTATCTTTTCATTTTATTTAAATCGTTTATTAATGAGGTAATCACTACATCATCATGGTGTCATAAATAAATAAATTTATTTAATTTCTAAAAATTATAAAAGAAATACCATGATGTAGGATTTTTTTTAGATTTCCAATGACTATTTATAGTCTAAGAGATCATTTATTTAGACAAAATTAATTTTTTTTACTTAGGTGTTACATACTTTTGTTATATTTTCCTTTCTTTAAAAATAAAATGATAAAATGTCACTATCGCAAAAAAGTGATTCCATGGGGTCCCAAAGTTAGAACAAGGCATCCCATGGTCGGCCATAACACAACCCATAGAATTAGGACACATGTTGGGGTCATTTTATATTATTATGATATTATTTTATTACCCTTAACTACCCGATTACTAATTAATCACGACAATTAAAGATAATTACCGTCGTTAATATTCATAATGTTCAAAAAAAGAGTCTTAATTACATAATTTGGACCATCTAATTACACATATGGAATAAATTTTACAAAATTCCAAACACAGAAATTGCAGTAATTAATTTAAAAATAATTCCTGTTGTCAAAACAAATAGCGGGTTTTTTGGAAACAATATCTATCGAAAGTTTGACACTTGTTTATGCCCAATTACAAAGTGAAATTAATTACAATGACCAAAATTGGATTAAATGGTAAAAATACATTCTAATTAAACTTTTAAACCAATTAAAAGGACAATATATCCATATAATTAAATTAGATGAAAAAACAGTTTTGAAGTAAAATGCAGTATTTTTTCTCTACTCATTAAAAAATGAACATTGTTAGAAAAATACCAAAAATTTATCCAAAATAAATTTTAATTTCCCAATCCTAAAGAATAAGTTTATTTTGAAAAATATAGCTTATAAAATTGTCAAAATTTTGAATTAAAAAAGGTTTTCCATCAAAAGGCGGTAAACCGATCTTTAAAAAAATATTGGAGTATTATATGCTTAAGATTGGATTTATTCTCATTTTAAGCCACTAAAACACTATCTAATTCATAAATAGACATAGATATTAAAATAAATAATTCTTTACTTACTTTGGATGTTACAATAAAACATTCATCATTTTGAAACCCCTGAAAAGAAATGGGTTTCATAAAAAAATTCATCATATCATAACTCGTAAAAAAGAAATGGGTTCCATGAAAATCTTATAATCATTAACATAAACCATCCATAGAATGAATAAATATAGTATCATTGGATCATATCCCAGATAAATATTAAGTATCATCAAAGGATTCCATCTTAGATAGATTTTTAAAAATAAAAATCACTTGGAACATTTCTTGAGGAAAATAAAATTAATTTAAAAATAACCTTTTTAAAACTAGAAATTCATAAAATATTTTTTAAATCATTTTATTTAAAAATAACCCTGAAAAATTATAAAGGAATCTTTAAAAATCATTTAAAACATTTCTGGAGGAAATTATACTTTCCATTGTGAAAAAAGTTTTTAAAAAATAAAACATCATTAAAATTATTTTATTTGAAAATAAACTTTTAAAACTATAAATAAATATTTAAAATAGTGAGTGGTTATGATTGAAGGAAATTCCATACATTTTAAAATAAGGATTCATTTCACATTTTCGATAAAATCAAAACATAACTTGCTTTAAAAATGACATGAATATTCCTTTTAATTTTTTTAGAAAGTAAATTAAGGGTTAACATAAATTTAAAAAATAACAAAGGAATATTAAAAAAATTTTAATTTTTTTTTATAAAACATGGTTATGGAAGAAAAATGAGTTTTTGACCAAAGAGAGAAATAATGTCAGTTTTCCTTAAAACGATTATTTTAGAATCATGTGTACATAAAGAGAAAAAATGAAGGGAAAACATTTTTTATCATGAAATAAACATAGGAGAAAAAATTAATGAATTTATTGAGAGATGTATCATAATATTTTATCATCTAAAGCATAAACATGAACAATCCTGATAAACAATGAGATCCTAACATCAAACCCTTACCACTTTAGTAAATTTAGAATCATAAGTCTCACTAAATAATAATATAAATATAAAATTTAAATATCATGAAAATAAGTATATTTCTGATATAACATTTTAAAGGATCTATATATACACCTCATAAAAGAATATAGGTTCATAACTTAACATATGTCCCAAATAAGACAAATTGAGAAAAAAATATCTTACCGCTTTGGAAACTTTTGAACTGTAAACCGAATGAAATATTGACCCTAAAATGGATATGTAAATCCAAATAATTCATATAATAATCATCATAAAATTCAATAATGGGAATTTTATAGACCACATAAAAGAAATAGGTGGCGAATATGGCATGTTTCTCACAGAAGTAAAAAGCGAGACAAAAATTTCTTATAATTAGTATCGACTTCCTTCAGTCACATTAGAACCCCCTGTATAATAAATATAAGTTTATTATACATATATTAAAAAACCATAATTATATATACAACATAACATTTATTTTTTACTTATGACCTTTTATTACCCATTTATTAACAATTCTTAATTAGAATCACGTTTTGGGTAATAACTATATTTTTTGTGTATGTTTTGATATACTATTTTTGGTAATATTACTTTGATCATGATTCAATAATATCTATAATTTTAAAAATGGTATTAATATCATATATATTCAGTATATATGTATTTATATTAATCCATAAAAGTTATATATAGAAAATGAAATACACTATTCATGAAGATGGTATGCCGTATGTTTGCATGAATATTGTCTCCATTTTTTCATCGAATAAATATAAAAAAGGTAAATAATAATCTAAAATTAATAAATAATATTTAGGTCATATATATCATATATATTAATTAAATTTACTCTTGTTACCTTCCATTAAATTTTTTAGTGAAAGACAAATCACATCGCTTCGTGAGGCGATAATCCACCGTACTCACGAAAAACATTATCGTATCCCCCATGGAAAGGAAATTAAGAAGGTATATATGATATATTTTTATATATGTATAATTATGTTCCAAATATCATATATATTAATTTAATCTATCTTTATTACTATTTATGTAAAAAATAAATGAAAAACACATCATATCGGTTTGTGAGGCGGTATTCCTCCGTACACACGAGCGATGTTATTATTTTCCAATGGGTTGGGAGGTAAGAAGTTATATGTTGTATTATAATTATATAGGTATAATAATATCATAAATATCATATATAAATAATAAATACATCATTATATCCAACCGTTATAGGTGGTGATGGAAAATATCACATTGGTTTGCGAGGTGGTAGTCTGCCGTACACATGAATGATGATTTTATATCTCATTCGATAGAAGAGGAGATGGATTTAGGTTATGAAATTAACTAAATAACATCTCATTATATAGGATATATGGGTGTTATTATTTTATAATAGTTTAATAATATTTTAAAGAGTTATAATAATATGTAAAACCAATACACAAAGTTAAAAACTTTACCTCTTCTTAGAACAACCACTTTAGATTAAACATAAAGCCTTCATAGATCATCTTTATAATCTAAATAATGTCTCTAGGATATGGGAAGTGAATCAAGTAATACCTTTGGATATTTATTGGATGAAACTAAAAGGTTCTTGAAGTGTGAATATGAAATGATAATTGGTGTCCTTTTATAAGTGGGGGAGAGGACACACATATAATTTTTTAAAAGAATAAAGTGTAACCATGTTTTTACATGAAAAAAAGATTTAATTTATTTTCAAATAGTTTTTTTCATTTCTAATTAACTGGTCACCAAGTAATCTATTATATATACATGTGTAAAACATATATTTAAATAATTTAGTTAATCCAATTTATATCTTTCATTCCAATAGTTGAGTGATAACTTTAATATTAAATAATAAAACTCTAATAGTTCATCATGTTTTGTTAAAAATTTAGTGTCATTTGTAAGAAAAGATATTGAACAATAATAAATTTATTTGATTTTTTTTCATAAAATATTGAGGTGTTATAGTAGTTCTAGGGTGTATTTACCAACAAGACCAACTTGTACTATAACTCATTTCCTACCTCAAATATTTTAGATTGACCGACCTACCTTAGAAGGCCTCAATGATAGACTGAGATAAATCACATAAGGTCTCCTCACCATTAAGGATTTTTATATAACATTGTAAATCACCGTATATTACCTTTTCTATCTTAATTTAACCATAAAATGGTGAGTTAGTCTTAATTAAATCTAATAACACCTTTCCACTAGCATCTTCCACTCCCAATCTCATATCAACAAACAAAATAATTAGTGACTACTACACCTCTATTTCCTTTAAAGAATGGGTTAGTAAATTCCCACTCAATTCCTCAAAAATGATATTACATTTTTTGGTAGTATAAAACATGTAAAAATAAATTTTTTAGAGATACTCAAACTATAATATATATATCAAGTTGAGATCCTTCTAATTAAAAATATAATTTAGGATCTTATGATTAGAATATACTATAAACTACCCCCTATGTGATATTGGAACCAATTTTTGAGAGTGTTCATTTTGGATTCTAACTCAAGGTCATGGGTATGATAGTTCTACTCATGGGTGTGTAATTAATGTGAGTTATAGGCCACCACACATTTCCTTTATATAAAAAACACAACCCAATCCCAAAATCGAGGAATCATAGAAAATATCATAGGACAAACCCAGTTTCAAAAGAATCATGAATGGATATAAAGTCAAACTCACCTTATGTTCCTTGAATTATATTTGATATTTTTCATTCCATTCAAACATAACACCCTTAAGATTTAAAATATTCACCAGATATGCAATATTGGATAAATCATGAAAAAATTGCCTATAATTAATAGCTAATACAAGAATATTTAAATCTCAAACACATTGCTGGGTTATTCCCATGTCATCATAACCAAAATATTTTGAGGATCGAAAGATATTCCCCTATCAGATATAAAATATCCCAAAAACCTCACTTCTTGTATTGAAAATTCACATTTAGAATGATTTCTATATAGAAAATGTTCCTTCAATATTTGAAGGATGATATCTAAATGATCCATGTGTTACTCATCTAACTTAGAGTAAACCAAAATATCACCCAAAAAAACAACAAAAAAAGAGTTCCAAAACTAATGAAATATCTATTTCATTAATGCCATAAATACCACTAGAGTATTAGTGAGACCAAATTACCTATCTATAAACTTTAATTGACCATACTAGATCATAAAAACTATATTAGGTATATCACCTTATCAGAATCTCAATTGATGTTACCATGATTTTAATTCAATCTTAGAAAAACATTGTTACTTTTTTGAGATGGTCGAAGATATCATAAATCCTAGGTTAGGGTTATTTATCCTTAACAACCACCTGATTAAGCTTTTGGTAACAAAAAAAATCCAAAGGATTTAATATTTTTTTATTTTAAAGAGAAAAAGTGAATCCCAAGGTGAAACACTATGATGAATTCTTCACTTATCCTCAAAGTCATGAAGATAAACTTTAACATCCTTAAACTCAGTTGGTTCCATATGATATGATGAAATAGAAATCATTATAGTCCCAAGTATAGAACAATAAGTAATTCAATACCTCTCTGAGGCAGTAACCTAGACAAATCATCAGGAAAGACCTTAGGGTGCACAACTAACACTTCTGGAGGTACGTTTCTAAAACATCGATCAAGGATATTAAGTAGAATCTATGAAAAATTGTATGATATCTCTCTATTATAAGGGAAAAAAGCCCCACTATCCCTAATCTAGAATTCAACTCACCCTAGAAGACACGAGGGTCCCCATTGGGAGATATAAACTGAACTCGATGAGGGTAACCATATATCCAAGTATTAACAATGATCAACCAATCCATGGCAATGATAAGGTCAAAGATATAAAGATCATGAACTAGGATGTCCTACACAACTTTCAGGATGGATATCATCACCCGATACTCAGGACATTTAAAACCCTCTTACTTCATCTTTACCAAGGGCACAAAAAGATCCAACATGAAGGACATACGTTATGAGTGTAAGATCGACATGTAAATAAAAATTTTATGATATAAAGGAATGAGTTTCACCTATATCAAATAAATATAGGACCATAGAGGATGAAATGGATACTGCAACTCTAATCATAGTTAGACCTATATCATATTCCTTCGGTGGATACTCCACTGTATAAATATATCTAGCCTCAACTCCTCCCTAAGATTTCTTCATTGTGTAAGAATCCAACTTGGATTGATATTGAGATCCACCTACCTTTGATGAATTAGAAAAAACCTGAGAGCCTTTGGTTAGAGTGGATCTAGCCCTAGTGCCTTAGAAAATTCTTCCACCAGAACACCAAAGGTTACCATAATGTCCACAATGATGACATGTCTTAGTTACTCCCATAAAATTAGGACTACTATAAACAATCCTCAAAAATTGAAAAAAACTATGATATTTTATCTTTAAGGATATCCTGAAATTGGTATTGTTATAAAATATCCACCCTTATGATTCCTTTTATAGCTAAATGACACACCATGGCTACCTCTTTCGGAAACTAAAGCTCCACCAAAACCCTTTTTCCCAACTATGTCTTCCTCTTCCTTAACAACCTTGTCCACCACATTAGAAAAGGTAGGTAGGAATAATAGAATCATTATCAAATGAATATCAACTCTCAAAACCATCTCTAACATTTGATATTTGAGTTAGTCATTAGAAACATGCTCTAGTGATAAGTGAACAAACCTAGTGAAATGGGTGGAATACTCCATAACTAAATGTTACCCTTACTCAAAGTTTAGAAATTCCAAATTTTTTTCCACTCATAATGTTCAAGGATAAAAATTCTAGCTATAAACCTTCTTGAAATATTTCTGGGTAAGATTCTCATGTTACTTAGCTTTCATGATGAATTCCCACCTTTTTTTTCTAACCCTTCAAGAATTTAAGTGAAAACCGAACCTTAGAGTCCTCTGATGTTTTCATGAAGTGGAATATCCTCTCAATCCACTCGATCCACTCTTCAGATTCCTAGGTTTCCTTACCATCATGGAATATTGGTAGATTTTACTTAGTAAATTCTGATCCATGATCCACCATATTCCCCTAGTTTCTAACACCTTCTTGACCCAAAGTCTAAATTGTGTGGATAACTGCTTTCACTAAAAAAAGGTACTTCTAGAGGATTCACCTGTGAACTTTTCTTGCAGATTCCTCTATTAGATTCATAAGATCTATTTTAGGAATAATTTTATAATAAATAAAAATACAACATCAAATTTACATAAGATAAAATCTCTAAATCAAAATATAAATTAAAGAATCCATATTAAAGAATTTAAACAATAATAATTTAATGAAAACAATGATTCATGAAATAAGAGACAAAAAGAAAGAAAGAATAGGTTCATCTAAATAAAACCCAATTCAATTTCATTTAAATAACCTCAAAACCCAAGGTTAATCTTGATGAAAATACCTGATCACTCATGGAAACTCGATTTTAGATACATAAGTGAGTTGGCCAGGAAACCTTACACTCTTAATACCCGAATTATGACAGTCCTAATTTTTTTTCTACTATAGACTCTGAACCAAAACCATGTAGTTTCATCACACTTTTGACTAGGTATGGATCTGATATTATTTTATAACAGACGAACCTGGTTTGACATTGAACATCACCCGAGTTGACCCACCATAAGATTTATATCAACTGATAATCCAAAATATGTACTATGAGTAACTGAATATTGATAAAAAACAAAGTAAAATGTGGAATAAAAGGTAAAATCCACAAGATATTAAAGGAAATTACCAAATAGATAAACCCAAAAAACATAACAAAACAAGAACATAGCCTTTTGTCTACGTAACCCATTGTCAACACACACCTATCTCACTAAAAAGTCTTCAACGACCACGTGAAGATAATGAACTATATAGATCTCTTCCCTTTACCTAAATTATAGAAAAATAGATCCGTATACATATAAAAGCATATGTAGGGTGTGAGGAAAAATCCAAGTAGATACCACTATAAATATATAAATTTTCTATCACTCTGTAACAATTAGTTCTATATTAAAAAAAACAAGTTTATAATTTAATTTCAAGTGATTTTTTGAAGCTTTATTTGGTTTCCTTTAAAGAATTTTATATTCACATAAAATAATAATATGAAAAGTAAATGAAAGATAACATAAATGAATAAATATAATTATTTATATAAATACCATATGATAAACATGTGATCAATCAAACATGAAATACTACCATAATGTATAAGAAAACACAATTGGGATCTAACCTATGTAAATAAATACTCAGACACATTAAAGAACACTAAGATTGATATAACATGAATCATACTGATACAAAGACTTTCCAGAATCTATCGATACTATATGAATAAACCTGAGTGGAATCACACACACTAAGGTTTTCATATGTCCATAACCTAATTCACCCAAGGTTACCTATGTTGTATGTATGCCAAAAAATTTTGAGAAACCATTTTTATAATTTTATAAAACATTTTCCCAGAAAATCATCACCTGTATTGTGCCTGAAAAAATATTTTTGTTTCAAAATAAACATTGATTAGCTTCATCAAACACATAAAGTTAAAAAATATTTAAAAATAAAAACACCTTTTCCCTGAAACTCAAGATTATTTTCATAAATTAAATCATCTTTGATATAAAATCAGTTAATTTCACAAACCAAAACAAAGGAATTTACAAGAACATTATATAATTCATGGGTTATAACCATTGTATAGAGACACCTACCTATATAATGGAGGAAAACTAGAAACTTTCAAGAATGGATATTAGAAAATGGGAGATCTGGTCCTAACCATCCTAGATCCATAAGAGACACCATCAATTACCCATCAAACCCCTTTGATCCATGTTTCCAACCATATTCCTTATCCATAATGTTTATTGTCAGTACATGGTATTGATTTCCAAAGGTAGGCCCTCACTAGGACAAACCAATGAAATATTTAACTTGTGTCAAACCATGAGTATGGGGATTTGATCTCACCACACAATTTTTAGATGTTTATTTCATACTCTAGGACTTTATTATAGATTTAAGAAATATTCATGGAACTTACCTAATAATGTTAGAAACACTACTGGTTACCCTAATTATTGAAGATAAATTACTTGTGGAATAATATTTTATTATAAATCATCATGATCAGGAAAATATGGAATTTAATGTCTTATATGAAGAAAATTGGAACTTAGTTTTGGGATCAGGCATATTAAAAGGTTTTATTACATACCATTGTGAAGGGAATAATAGCTCACATAGTTTAGTGACACTTAATAAAACAAATATTACCTTGTTATAATCATGTAACAAGGGACAATACATATAGTTTAACATCATGTGGTAAGGATGACTAGGTATTAGGTTCCTAACAATGATTGGTGTGGGACTTTCACATGAAAAATTATTTCTGGTTCCCTTAATGGATTCTATTTCCCAATAGGGATTTATGAGATTGATCGATATGGATATGTACTAATGAAGGAAATATAATAATGACTGGAGAGGATATGGGACTACATATGAGGGTATTATATTATCAAGAATATTCCTAAAAAATAAATGTAACCATGATTAAAATATTTCCCAGTTGGGGTACTTGTGATGTGATGAATATTTGAGGATATTGGGTTTGTGTAACACCCCAACATTTTATGTTATGTACATTTTTAAATAAATTCAAATAATTTGATATCTTATGTTTCAAAAAACACTGAGCTAAAATAAATAGTGATATACTATTAAATATTAACATGACCATTGAAATAATAATGTGAATGTTAGGAATAGTATCGTGACCATTAAGAATAGTAATGAAACCATTAGGAATAGTAATATGGAAAATATAACAGTAACCTCACACAAAAAAGTATAAATAAAATTTAGGTATCTTTTGAATTAAAATATAATATATTTATATCATGGAATAAGTAAATAAAAGTTTTTAAAACGATAAATTATGTATTGGAATTTTTGTGAAATGTAAATGTTTATCTACAATTTTATAATTAATATAATTATTTAAAATAAAATTTAGTTTCACAAAATATATTCATAAATTAATATTTTGTTTTCTTATCATTACAATATAATGTTTTTAGACCTTAATTAATTTTTCAATGTGTCATAAATTAGTTAAAATTTTAAAATCGGTAATTTTTTTACAAATGATTATTTTAATTAAAAATTAAATTCCTCATATTTAAAAAATTATTTTTCTAAAATGGTGTATTTTTTAAATATATACATTTTAAAATAGTTTGGGTAATTTTTTGGGATTTTTCTATGTTTTGGAATTTTTAATGAATAGTAAAATACGGTAATTTACAGTATTTAACATCATAAGTAAATAAATGAATTATTGAGTTATGGATGATTTATGGATGAGGAAAGTTTTCATTATATAAAAATAAAGATCTCTTGTTAATGTATATAGTCACAATAATCAATACTATTGAAAGTCTTGAGAAAAAAATAATAAACTAAAGAATAAAATAATAAAAAAACACCCCTCTCCTCCATTATACATACGACCACTCACCACCTATTATAATCACACTTTATAAGCCTTATATATTTCTTATATTATACCTAATTACTCTCACAAATATATTCCCCACTTTTTGGTCTTACTGGTCTCACAAAAGACCATTTCCAAGTGCCTTAAAGAGGTTCTCAAGGAGACGACACTCAAGAGGAAAAACCCTCATTCTTTTCCTTTTAAATTTATTTTATTTTATTATCCTATAATCAAATACCATTAATAAAAAGACATGATAACTAAATTACCATATATATACTAAAATTTTATTATGTTAATTTAATATCCATCATCATGTCTCTTCTCTTCTCTTTTTATTCTAAAAATGAAAACATCGTCTTTGAGGTGTCAATTCCCCGCTTTTGTGGATGAAGATTTTTTTTTCATTATCACCTTAAAGGCTAGTCATAAAACAATTTTTTTATTAAAATAGATTATAAAATTTTTATTAAAAATTATTTAATATTTTTTAACCAGTATATAATCATATTATTAAATAAAATGATGCTAATTCACAATGGTTGTAAAAACTGCCAAAATAAATTAAATTATTTTCATTATTTTTATATCTAATGAATCACCTTCATACTATATAACCAAATTATATATAAAAACATTTAAACTTATTTAATTTCATTAATAACATATAATTTCAATTCTAGAGTATTATTCTCATTTACAAAAACTTCCATACTTTTATACAAGGAAAGTGATCAAGGAGACCAAGAAAACAAACGCACTCGGAACAAAAAATTAAATATTATAACCTATGGAAATAGTCTTAAATGAACTTAATAAAATTATAATAAATCAAATATATATTTAATAGGTTATGAATTAATTAATTTATTAATCTAAGTTGATTATCCAGGACATTAAGCACAAATGTATAACACTTTCGGACAAAAGGTAATGGTTTTATCATCTCAATTTTATTTATATGAGGTATTTCATATTGAAAATTTATTCATTTTATGTGGTGTATGTATACTTAACTTTGATATATAATATCATTAATTCATTTTTCTTTATGGTATTAAATTGTTTCATTTGATAATTATTAATTTTTTGGGGAATACGATACTCAAACTTTCTTTTTAGAATACTCTTTTAAATGTTCTTATTAAAAGTTTAAAGAAAATGTTTTTAAACCTAATACCACATGAGTGGATATTCACTCTTTAATAAAACCTTAATTCCTTGAGGAATACTTTAGAAGTTTACGATTCCATTTTCAAATAATTTTTTTTTCATTTATAATTGTGCAGTTTTTTAAATAAATGATTCCAAAGTAAAAGGGTATTTATCTCAAGGAATGTCCAATAATTTTTTTAGAGTAATATAATCTAAGTCAAAACCCTATATTAAATATTATGATTAATTGAGTTTGATCTATTATGATACCATATAAATTATTTTATTTAATGGTTTATGAACATTTTGACTAGTAATGTACTATTTTGATACCATTCGCCATATTAAGTTGGATAGTTCATGAATGTGTTTACATTTTGGGGAAATTATTTACATTTCATATTCAAGTTTAAATATGAATTAATATTTTGATTATGTTTAACCCATTTCATAAGAGGAATACATTGGGAATCGTAAGTGTCATGTGGGGCCTATTATAGCCCCTCAATGAATCAGTAGGTCTCATGAGACAAACTAGACTGGGTTTTGGCCGAGGCCTTACCCATTTATGTATAATTCTTGGTTGATGCCTTAATTGAATGTTTATGATGTCTTGAATAATGGATTACCTCATTGTGATATTAGTTATTGATAATCCATGTGATTATCCAACTAAAATAAAATCCATGGGTAGGTATCTTTCTCATGAAATTATTTATATAGAATTAATTAATTAGCTTTCATTCCTATAATATTACGATCAATATTATGTTTTAATGGAATGTGTTTTTATTTATTCACCATGATTTATTTTTTATGTTTATTTATGATTGATTTTGTTGTATTATTACCCTTACAGATAATTTGAGATCACCCATTTCTTATGTTTTATTTGTCCCTAGGATTCTATGACGTATATTGTGGTTGACATGTAGGGATAAAATAAAAGAATAGGGATGTTATAAAGGATTTTTTTATGTTTTATTTTATTTAAAGTTGTAATGTAAATTTTTTTGTTTGTATTTGGTTTTCCAAAGATACTAAACTATTCGGTCTTTTGGAATGTGATCTCTTTTTCATAGTACCAATGTAATAAATTAAGGTACTAGCTCTAGGATACTAAGGTTAGGGACTTTACAGTTGGTATCAGAGAAAGTTTAGAAGAAAATTTGGGAATTAGATTCAGGAAAACCTAGATTTTTGAAAGAAACCCAATGATAATTTTTTTAAATATGTCAAAATATACTAATATTGTAATTTCAATATTAGTTATAACTAAATTTTCAATTTATGTTAAGTGTTTCACTAGTTTTAGATTATATATTATTTTCCATAATGTTATGATCTAATATATTGTATTCTATTGTTCATAAATAGAACCTAGTGGAAGGAATGGAAACCATATCAATGCACGCAATCCATGTTGGGATTTCCATCCTATGAAATATAATGATGTTGGATCTATAAATGCAGCTAAAACTGAAAAAATTATAACTCTACTAGGACAACTAACTCAGTTTATGAGAAATAATCTTACTAACATGGAGAAGCCCGATCCACAATGCAATGTAATAATGTTATAATTCTTCATGTGACAACAACCTCAATCATTCAATGGGGCTACAAAACCATTTGTAGTTGAGCAATGGATAATTTCCTTAGAGAAGATATTTATCACTTTGGGATGTAATGAAAATGAGATGGTTATCAATAAATTTTATCATCTCTTGGGAGATACAAATCAATGGTGGTCATTAATTCAAAACACAAAATATGGGGATGAAATTGAAATTATGGAATGGAAGGATTTTAAGGAAATTTACTTCAAAAAATATTTCCCCCATGAACATTGAGAAGATATGGAGAGAAAATTATTGATTTTGAAACTGAAATAGGATGAAATCATTGATAAGTATGAACCAAACTTTATAAGGTTATAAATGAATGTCATAGATTACATACATAATCCAAGGAGAAAGACTGGACATTTATTTTATGATATAAGATCAATTCAATGATGGGAACTAGTCTCCCAAAATTTCTCATCATATGAGGATATTATATCATGTGCTATCAAGATAGATAAATAATTCTACAAGTTTTATAACTTCTAAAGAAATAAAGAGAAGAATAGGATGACAAAGGAAGTGATGGATAAAGGGAATAATGGAAAGAATGATTTTAAAACATGTGATAATTGTGGAAGGTTACACCCTGGTACTTGATTGATGGGATTGGGAGTTTTTAATAAGTATGGAGAGAAGGGACATTAGGTTTGTGATTTCAAAGAAAATATATAAGTTGTCCAATGCTTCAATTTTAATGAGATAAGGCACTACTCAAATGAATTTCCTAATAGTCAATGGAATATAGCCCAAAAGAAGCAAAGGGATCAAGGTCAAGCTTATGTTGTTATTATAGTAAAAGTGTAATAATTAAAGTATTTATGTCTTTAGATTAAAGAATTATATTGTAAAAGTGTTTTATAAATGATATTTTGGCTATAAGAATCATGAGATCTATAAGGGTTTTATTACAATACTTCTTATTTTATAAAATTAAAATAATGTGATGAATAAGACCAGTAATAAAGAGAAGTTATTCTATTGTAATTTTATCTTTTTGAAAACAAATTAATTTTTAAGGATAACCCTAAATAAGTGATTGGTATTGAGATAATAATTAATAGATGTTTATGGGATAATATTGGTGAAAATAATGATGGTTAGTGATTTGATGGTTTTTGTTATGCTGGAATTATTAGATGCTTGGATTTAAGAAATATATTCAACTTTATATTTTACTCTTGGAAGTATGCATGTTTCATAAAGGTTTAAATGATATTAAAGTATTCAAATATTTGGTATGTGATAATAATATCTACACTATTTTGTTTATAGGATCTATGTTATGTTTATATTTGGAATTTAGTGACCTTCCTTATTAATTTTTGGTCTTTGAATTTCGACACACATATTTTGGATGAGTCATAAGGTTAACTAACTTATAGAATAAGTTAAGGATATTTGAGATTAAGTTTAAAGTATGTTTTATCATATTGGATAACCTGTACTAACCATTTTGGGTTTAGTAAATATGGAAAGGACGAAGGAATGGTTTGAGGATATTATGAATCATAAGAGTGATTTAGGCACCAAATTTTCTTTGAATATCAATCTCTAAATTTAAGAAATTAAGTTGATATAGATTTAAGCACAACCAACGAATGATATTTTGATATGAAAAGGAATCAAGTAAGTTTATTTTCTGAAGTGCTTATCTAGATAGTAAAAGAAACACTAAAATCTATGAAAGTGATTTTGGGACCAAAAATTCATCCATTTAATTTTATTTATATGAAATTAATGTTATTTTAAATGATCAAAAATTTAGTTTTTTTGTGATGGTTTACTTTCTAATGACCATGTCCTCTATCACTCTCCATCAAAATTTTATAGTTATATTTTCTTCCATGAAAAAATTTTCATTTTTCATTAAATTTATCCTATTCAAATTATTTATTTAGTGGTGACCTTCATTTTTAAATTCCCTATTATTAATAGGATGTATTATTAACCCAATTTATGATGTGGGTTTCCCACAAAATAATTTTCAAGTATCAAACTTTGATTTTTGAAGTGCAATTTTAAAATTGTGAGGATGCAATTTATTGAAGGAGAGGAGAATGTAAAACTCCAATATTTTACAGTATGTATCATATTAAATAAATTCAATTCATTCAATAGATTACATTTTACACAACACCAAGCTTATAAAATAGTGATATACTATTAAATATTAACATGAACCTAACCATTTAAATAGTAATGTGACCATTAGGGACAATAATTTAAACATTAGGAATAGTAATGAATCAATTAGGAATATAAATGTTGCTAATATAATAGTAACCTCACCTATGAAAGTATAAATAAAATTCAGGTATCTTATGAATGAAAATGTAATATATTTATATCATGTAATAAGTAAATAAATTTTTTAAAAATGATAAATTAAGTATTGATATTTTTGTGAAACGTAAATGTTTATTTAAAATTTTATAATTAGTATAATTATTTAATTTTTTTTACAAAATAGATTATTAAATTAATATTTTTCATTCTTATGATTATAGGATAATTTTATGAGTCCTTAATTGATTTTTTAAAGTGTCATAAAATCATTTATAATTTTAAAATCAGTATTTTTCAAATAAATGATGATTTTAGTTAAAAATTAAATCTATCATATTTAGAAAATTATTTCTATAAAAATAATTTCATTTTTAAAATCTAAACATCAAAAAATAGTTAGGTTTATTTTTTATTTATTTTTCTAAAATTGTTGAATTTTTGATGAATAGTAAAATATAGTAATTTATGGCATTTAACATTATAAGTAAATAAATAAATTATCAAGTCATGGATGATGAATGGTTGTTGTAAGTGGAAATTATATCAAACTCACATTATCTATTTACTATATTTATTCACAAGAATCAATACTATTGATAGTCTTGAGACAAAATAATAAACTAATGTATAAAATAATAAAAAAACCACTCTCTCCTCCACTATAAATAATACCCTCACCACCCCTTCTCTTAAAACCTTATAAGCCTTTTATATTTATTATATTCTTACCAATTACTCTCCATAACCTCTTACCCATGTTATGGTCTTTTTTTCTCACCAAAAGACCATTTCCATGTGCCTTAAGAGGTTCTCAAGGAGACGACACTCAAGAGGCAAAACCCTCATTTTCATTTTTAATTTAATTTCTTTTCATATTTTTTACTCGACTCCCATTTCTAAAATATATTTATAAATATATTATCATATATATACTATAATTTTATTATGTAAATGTAATATCCATCATCAATTCACTTCTCTTCTATTTTTATTCTTAAAAATCAAAAAACCGTCCGTGAGGTGTCTTCACCACCTTCGTGGGTGATGAGTTTTCATTTTTTATTACCACATTCCAGGATGATAATAAAACCATTTTTATGGTTAAATTAGATTATAAAGTGTTTATTAAAACTTATTTAATTTTCTGTAACTATTATATAATCATATTATTACTTAAAATTATATTAATTTATGATGGCTGTAAAAAACACAAAAAACAATTAAATCATTTTAATTAATTTTTATCCCATGAATCATACTCATATCATATAACCAATTTATATATATGAAAACTTAAAATTATTTAAGTTAATTAATAACATATAATTTCAATTCTTTAGTATTATTATCATTTTACATGAACTCCCATACTTTTATATAACTGAACAGATCATGAAAACCAAGAAAACAAACGCACCTGAAACAAAAAAATTAAACATTATAACCTATAAAAATGGTTATAATTATACTTAATAAAATTATATAATAAATAAAATATATATTTAATAGGTTATGAATTAATTAATTAATTAATATAATTTTGTTATTCATGAAATTACGCATAATTTCAGAATGTTTTCAGATATAAGTTTGGGGTTTTCTCATCTCACTTTTATTTCTGTGAGATATGACTTATTCACCACTTATTACTTGTGTGTGGTGAATTTATACTTCCCTTTTATATATAATATCATGAATACATTTATCTGCATATTATTCAATTGTTTCATGTGATAATTATTACTTTTATGGGGAATATGACGCTCACACTTTCTTTAAAAAATACCCTTTTAAATGTTTTATTCAAAATTTAAAGGAAATTATTTTTAAACCTTATACAAAATGAGAATATATTACCAGTTTCATGATTCATTAATGTCTCGAGGAATAATTTACAAGTTTAAAATTTCATTTTTAAATATATTTTTTCATTTATAATTGTACAAATTTTTTATGTAAATTATTCCAAAGTAAAAAAGGTATTTCTCTAAAGGGATTTTAAATGATTTTTGTTAGAGTATTCTCGTTTATGTAAACACCATATATTTAATATTATGATTATTTGAGGTTGATATCTTATGATACCATTTCAATTGTTTTATTGAATATTTTATGATCGTTTTGACAGGGGATGTAGTATCTTGATACTATTCTCTATATTAGTCTGGATAGTTTGTGATTATGTTTATTGATTGAGGAAATTATTTAAATTTCATATTATAGTTTAAATTCGAATTTTTATTTTGATTATGTCTCACCCCTTTTCACATGAGCAATGAATTGGACCCTGTAAGTATTGGGTGGGGCCCACTATATCCCTTTAATGCATCAGTAGGGATAATGAGACAATCTAGATTGGGTTTTGGCTGAGACCTTACCTGTTTATGTAGAATTCTTGGTTGAGGCCTTGATCAGATGTTTATGATGTCCCGAATTATGCATTATCTCATTATGAGATTATTTATTGATAATCCATATGATTATTTTACTAAAAGAATATCAATGGTTAATTATTTTTCTCATGTTATTATTTATATGGAGTTATTTAATTATCTTTTATACCTACCATATTTTGCTCACGATTATGTTTTAATGAAATGTGTTTTTAGTTAGTCAGCTTGAATTATTTTTTATGTTTATTTATGATAGCTTCCTTCATGTTCTTACCCTTCTGAACATCTGAACTCATCCCTTTCTTAGGTTTTATTTTCCCCTAGGATTCCAAGATGTATATTATGATTGACATACAGGGATAAACTAGAAGAATTGGGATGTATCTAAAGGAGTTTCTATGCTGTATTTCATTTCAAGTTGTAATGTAAAATTTATGTTTGTATCTGGTTTCCCAAATCTACTAAACTATTCTATATTTAGGGATGTTGTATCTTGTTCACAGAACCAATGTAATAAATCAAGAGACCAACTCTAGGCTACTGGGGTCGGGGTCTTTATAGTTTCTTCCTTGAGGAACCTGACATATCTTATTAATTAAAGGAATCACATCCCACATAGTTTAAGTAATATAATATTAGGTTATATACAAGGATCATACCGTGAAATTTAACATCATAAGGTAAGGATGTTTTCATGTAGTTTTACATAATATGGATAAGAAGTTATAAATGAAATTTAACATCACGTTGTGGGGACATCAGTGTCATGAATGGTATGCCAATAATGGAAAGAGTGAGGATTATACATTGAAGCTTCCCTAAAAGATAAATTGAAGAATACTCCTAATATAAGGCTAGATAATCAGAAATAATGGCTATTCTAGTGGCATGACTTTTACTAATCTCTAAGATCCTGTGAGTCTTGATTAGTTTAAGAAACACGAGATAATAGAAGATAAACTACATCACATAATTGCATTCAAATGGGTCTTTCTCTTGAATTGATAGAATGAGATTGAAATTCATTCCTTATTTAATGATGGAAGAGGGAGGCAATATATATAGACATGAGGGATATAGAATCATATAAGAAAGGATAGGGGTTTACACTAGGTGGGATGCTTAGAAGAATATGACCCTTATCCGTTTAGGGATGAGGGTGGGTCTATGGAGGGATAACTAGAAAGGAAGGCTAGGGGATTACTCCATGAGGTACACCCATTCCCATATTTCCGTCTGTTCTTAAAAACCACATTTGAGTGTAAAAATACATTGATAGGAAATCAGTGGTTTTTATGATTCCAAATTCACCTCACATTTTAGGAATCATGCAAGAGGTACACATTTTTTCTTGAAATAACAAGACTCTCACCACTGCCTCCTAGATTAGGGTTCTTTATACCAAAGGAATGCATAATTGAAAACATAACAAGGACTATACCTATTATAAATGTTAATCGGGAATATACTTTATTAATGGAATGAATGATCAAAGGGGGGATTGATGAAGTTCTGTACACTTTGATCATATGGATAGAATGGATTTGGGGGAGGCTTTGATTTTTCTTATTTGGTGTTTTCACTCTTGAGGATGAAGTCCATAGGGTTCTTAAAGAGGAATAAGTACAACAAAAATATAGGATCTTAGATAATGTGTTCATGAAATAGGGAACACATAAGTATTAAACAGAAAAGGGTGTGGGATCATTTTATTTCATAATGCATTCGTATATCACCCATAGAATGGAAACTTGTTCACATGAGAAAACTATCAAGGGATAGATCTCACGGGCTGGTTCTTGTAATCTGGATCTTATAGGATGGTTTCCATGAGAATGGATCACATGAAAATTTGAAAAAATACTATTATTCTTTTAGACTCTAATTTTCTTTTTTACTTATAGATACCTACTACTTTAGCTACCTGTTTCTCTTTATTTCTTTCTTTTACTCCTCCTTTTCTAGTTCAAGAATTGCGTATTTATAGGTCAACCATGATGAAGTGGTAGTTTGGATATGTGGAGGTTTCTTGTAGGATCATGTGGCCTTAAATTTTGAACAATCAGGAAGTAACCCCATACACGAGACACAAGGAAAGAATCATGTTTGGAAGTTACATGAAGAGCCTAACTCAGAGATGAAGAATGGGTAATGTTAGAGTCACATGGGTTAGATCTCACAATCTTGTATTAGATTCAATCTATAAAAAAGTATTTTTCTTCCACAGTTGCAAGAATGGTAATGTGAAACTAAATTTTCCTTTTATTCAAAATTGATTCTCCCATGGATGATTTCCATTAGATATTTTTGAGGAACTTTTATTCCAAACTACAACTTTTTAGGAGTCATATTCTAAGAAATCGACTGTCAATAAATTATTACTCTTAGAAATTGGGTATGATAAGTATAGTAATAGGGCATTACCAAGGAGTTTTATTCCATCATGGAGTACTTGGGGTCCAATAGTGATTAAAACCTATAAATATACTAACAAGGGGCACCTCAAAATCACCCGAGACAGTTGAAAGAAATATATAGACTTTAGGGTCTTCCATCTAAGATAAACTACATAAATAATTTTTGTGATTGAGCTATGTGAATTTAACCATGTGATATCAATCACATGGATGGATCACATAACCCAAATTATTCATTTTAAATTGTATAATAAAAACCTTATAATACCAAAGGTAACTTGGAAAATTCTCATGGTTTGAATCTCATGAATGTAATGTTTCTTTCTCATGTTAATCATGTTATCCATAAAATAATCATGTGGTGGTTTATAATTTTCATTTAATCTATATTTTGAAAATATTATACCTTTTGTGTAGAATGGATTCAAACTTACAGACTCCTTCCAACACAGCCATCCAGAGAGTCCTGATTATTAAGAATCGGGATGCTGATCCCTGATACTAAGTTTCACCTAATAATAAAAACTTCACGTTTTTTATTCTAGTCTATCTTGAGGACTATCCATTGTCATATAAATTTACTCTATATAGATTTGTTCTTTTGGATAAAACTGATATTCCTTTTCCCCACTACATCCTTATATCATCATAGTTTTCATCCTCCCATTACTATATCTTGGTAGTTATCTTCAAGAGTGACCAAACGGTCTTAACATCATCATAGGGGTTATCTAATACAAGGAATAACCCCATTTTGATATTGGATGACTGTGATATCACTCATAAACCCATCACTCAAAGTTACTCAACCATATTAGCATCTTATTTAATTAACATGAAGGGTGGATGGAGTATAAAGTGGGACATACATTTAGATGGTAATTAATCTGATGAATGTGCTTGAACATTTTGAGTCAATCAATGTTGTATAGAATTTTCTGACTAACTCCATGATATTAACCTTTATGATTCATCAGGGACCTCACAGTTCATCGTGTATTGATCACTGGATATCCTTCCATAATTGATCAGCCACTGGTGTCCTAGCAGCAACTCCTTCCACCTATCCCATAGTGAGGTAGAGATCAACCTTTGGGACATTTACCATTATGGTGGGATAACTTATATTGGGGAGTTGTATGAAGATTTACTTCCAGCCACAAATTTATAGGAGGATCCTAAAAAAATCCCCTCTTTAGCTCACAATATAATTTTTATCATAAGGGAGAGGCTAAAGAAAGATCCAAGCCTACATTTTATTTTTTATTTCATACACTGGATATTTTTTTTTATTATTGGAAAAAATCATAGATAATGTGATATTGCTTCATCGTTCTCCGTCTTGATAGAATTAGTACATTGAGGGATCTTTATTATGATATTCAATAGGTAGTGGAGTACACCTCATGGGGATACAAGGTGAAGCTAGGCATTCTCACAAGTGTTCATTTAGTAAGATTTTCATCCATGTTTCTAAATGGATGGCTCTCTCTAGCTGGGGATTAATATTTGTGTGTCTCGACAAACACAATAGAGATGTAAACCTATATTACAAAAGGGATAAATCTTAACCTAGATGAAACAACCGTTTCCCATATTTATCAACTCCATAGACACATAAACAGGGTAACACCCCTTATAAAATTATTGGGACACTCTAGTTTTATTTGGTTAGATAGGTGAGCACTTCCTATGTTATGATTATCCAAACACCATTGAAATTCCAAACTATCCATTTCCTACCAGTCCACTAAATGTATATTGGGTAGCGATGATTCCACTAGATTCTAATGAGGTTTTTGATATATAAATTAACTACCACTGTTTTAATTTCATGCCATATGATTCACCTTCTAGGTTAATTATAGATAATGGTAGTGGATCCCTTGACGAGAGGCTGTACAAAATCTCACTTTAGGATGGGGTTCATGAATCTCTCTTGGATGAATTAGTTATTTTTAATCCATATACCTCTTATATATTTTTTCACTTGTTTAAATACATGTATATGGTTTCTTCTATATCCTTTGCTAGTATGTGAGGCGAATGATGTTGAAATAGTGGGTGACCTAGACCAAAATATTCATTGATTTTGATTACTATATCATGTATACAGTTATCTATACATGATCTCATCTTACCATTATAATGTATACTTTTCTGCATCTACTATTGAATTGGTAATTTCCAAATATTAATTGTTATATAGAAAGGTTATAGAAGATCCCAATCTACAATAAGAACATCTAGATACTATGAAATTAATCTTAAATATATGTTCTATAGTCTTGATACATCTTACTGATTGGACATAACAGATCTTTGAATATCAGACGTTGGGGTCTCAAGAAGCATTAATAATTCTTCTCATGAAGTTTACACTTGGTGATCTCTATTAGTGAGATCATGAGGACTGTCTCACCAATAGGAACACCACATGTTTCGGGTGTCATTGGATGTTCCTATCTATGATAATGTGTAATGGTCTCCAAACATGATATAATTAGCAATGTAGTTCATTTAATTTCATTCATTGATGCAAGATGAAAACCATGGAAATGAAGTCATGGTGAGGTAGCTTATGTTGGGTGCGTCATTGGTGGCTTTCCATTGGTTGAATGGTCAAGAAAGGATTTTTCACTTCTGGGTTATAGAAGTAATATTTATTAGGCCATGTTGATAAGGATGGAAGTAACTTTATAAGACCGTGTCCATGGCAGTCAAGGGTAAATTTATCCAGTTAGATCAATAAATAATAAATCAAGAAAAGGTCGATGACATGTGAGTGTGTTCTCCTTTATGAGATATTACAGATAAAGATATTAGGTTGCGTAGTACATGTTCATAATTTGGTTATCACTTCTATGACAATCTTTATCTCTTTAGGAGCCATGATGGGTTGCTAGATCCCACTCTTGGTCTGTAAATACTATTCAATACTGTCGAGATAATGGCATAGAGGGTCACATACAAAAGCATATTCAAGAATCTACCCTATTTAGTTGAATAAGAGTTTTGGACATGGTGGGCCCCACCACTGGGGTTCGATATTTTTCCAAGGAAAAATGATCCCCAATGAAATAAATAAATTCATATTATTTAAGTTTATAATAATTAGCATTGAATTTATTTATTAAATTTATTAATGAGTTTTAAGTAAATACATAAGAAATATTAATTAAAGAATATATTCAAGGTTTAATTAATATTTATGGGAGCAACGAGTCAAATTTTGGACTCAGTTATTATCACGTAATATATTTTAATATATTAAAAGTGAGTGATAATAATATTTATGACCTAGATTATTAGTCATAATACGTCATTAATAGTGCGTTGATTATTTAGGGCCCGGGTTGGCATATCTAGGTAATTACATGACACTATAAATAGAAGATGATATGAGTTTTACATACGATATTCACTTACTCTTTCTCTCCTCTTCTCTATCCCACATCCTAGAGAGAGAGAGAGGCTCTGGATCCAAGGAGCTCAGTTGAAGCTCTCTCTATAGCACCGCAATCAAAGTGATGCAGTGATCGTCAGAGTGTCAAAGGAGTAGTAGTAGCTCCGCACTAGCACCCGGATTACAATGATCAACACTCCTGGAGATTTATTGAAGTACATGTAAATGATCTAGAGGAATTAGGATTCTGATTATTCGAGAAGAGACCACCAACTACGAGAATACGTCATGCACAGATTAAGATTAAACCAGGTATTTTATAGGTTTTTTTGTTCTTAAAACCCTCATATGATATCCTCAGCTAAAAATGAGTTTCTTATCACTAACGTCGACAAGATTACGTCGATCCTCAATGATGTTTTTAAAAAACCAACCTCTTTGGGGCTTCCACTGCACGCCTGATTCCTTTAAATGATACCCTAGTCCCATTCATTAGTTTTAGATGATACTAATGCATGAGGATACTAATACCAGAATCAACCATCCACATTTTGAGTCTCAAACTCATTTATATCAGGATTATTCTTAAGAGGGGATGGAGTCTTACCCCACTGGTATACTAGGATAACACGTCTTCCAAGTAGAAAAACCTAATGGTTCTCTGAACTCCTTGCCCATTCCCATAATGCAACTGATTTAAGACTGAAGAATCCCTTCAATAATGCTCCCTTTTTATAATAAAGTGTCTTATGATGATGGGGATTTTTTTTGGGGAAATTGGATCTTCTAAATAAATAGTGGATGATGCTCTGATTGGGGGAGGGGCTCAAAAATATATTACTAGCATGTGGAGGGAAACCCATTCTACTTCTTTTATTTTTTAATTTACTAGTTTGGATCATCCCTCAGTAAGCTTAATACCTGAATATATCTTGGTCATTGCTCCCCATGGAATTAAACCCTCTAAAATATATGAAAAGAAAAGGGTGACCTGAATATAAGCATGGAACTAGGTTCATGCTCAAATTTTCAAGTCTCCATTAGAAGAAATCTAAAGATAATGGGAATTCCACTTCTAGATCTCCCACAATTCAAGTATAGGTGGATTCAATTATCAGATGCTATAGAGAGTCATGAAATAAATCCTCCTAATATAGAATAAAATTTCTAGTCATGGGAGAGATCTGTAAAAATTTAATTATAGATGTTTTTTTACTCCAATCCATGAGGAGGACCTTAAAGGTGTTGGAACAAAAACATTTCAAAGCTTCCTAGTTGCATTATCAGATGAGAAAATTTTCTATTCAGATCACAAAATATGAATCTTGTATAGATTGTGTGAAGGATTATCTTTCATATACAGTGAATTTACTGGATGATACTCAGAAATAATTCCATGAGTTATAATATTTGATTGAGTTTATTCACCCATTGATGAAGATGGAAGAAATAGACTAGTAAAAACATCAGTATTCAATTGATTCCTACCATCGGGATATGACCAATATGAAAAACATATAAAACTGGATTATATTGTGATCTTATTCTTTATTGAATAAGGTTTTGGGTTGTGGATGTATTTTCATTAATTTTTTTTCGGAGAATTATATGAGAGATTCCAGATTATAAAGATTCCTCCCTCTTTTTTTCAATTATGGAATAAAAATTTTGTGTGCCATTATTTATTATCCCTTTTATTTCTTCCCCAATATAACCATCATTTCATGATAACCTTTAAAATATTGAATGATACAAATTGTAGTAATATAAATTCAGTCAGATAAAAAAATGGAAATTAGGGCTTTAACTTGACTTTTGTAGGGGGAATATTGGGGACTCACGAGTTCTTTTAGATCTTTTCTCCCATTTTTTACTACCCTAAATTTTACCTAGGTCTCATGTAGGGAAATCCAAGTCAAATGAAACATATATTTTTACTAGTTCTATATTTTTGGGTTTCCAGCTTAAAACTTCTTATGGCTATTTCATTAATATTTTAAGGTAATGTAGTTTAGAACAAAGGATTATGGGGTCACAGATCCTTCATTAAAGTTTTAAAGGTTCAAGAATGACATGTCATATTCTTTTTTATAAGACGAGTACAGTTCATGGATACATAGTGTCAAGGATACCAAATCAATTTTAATGGTTGAATTGTGTGTTGTGTAAGTCATATTCCAAGGAGTTTGATCTAAGGATGATGAAATGAGAAAATCATATGAAGTATGACTATCAGTCATGTTGGGAAAACATGTTCTGTTGTGTTGTTATCAAGGGATATAGAGGTTGGAGGTCCCTCACCTCAGGATGAGATGGTTTTGGTTGATAGGATGATATAGGGGTGCATATGAAGGTCCGTATGGGGGAAGATATAAATAGTGAAACTAAATTATACCTTAGAGTCAGACATATTTTACACCTAAAGCCATAAAAGGTATGAAGACTCTAACACTCAGGATATGAAGTTGGTTATAGAGGGAGGATTCTCAAGAAGGGTTCAGATACCATAAAAGTTATGTCATAGTGTACTAAACACATAGTCAATGCAAAAGGAATATAATAATAATTACTCTATTTTTTTCCTATTTAGTAGATCTAGTGAACATAAATTGTATTTTTATTAGGTTATATAGTGAACCTTATAAGCATTGAATTTTTTTTGGATTTTCACTTTAACTTTTTTCTAAGACCTGAAGATGACATGTTTAGTGTGTGAAGCCTTGAATTTTTCCTAGGCCACCTTTTTTATTTTTTTATCCTAACAAGTTTTATGTCTCTTTCACTATCACTTTAAGGTGACGCGATTTGGACCCTCAATGGATGGTGTTTATGGTTGATCTACTTTGACCTAAAAAGAAATGCTTACGGTTGTAGGATTTTGATACTTAGATCTTTCTGTTAAAAGACAGAAAATTCATTATTTGGATGGGGGGTTAAAAACAATGAGGATGACCAAATATCTCAAGGATAAATGATGATAATGATAATATAATCCACTAAATTAGGTTCTTTGATTAGACATGATGATATGGTATAAGTATATGAAGGATGACTGACTGTTATTTTGGGATGATGTATTTTTTGTGATTTTGCTATTGAATACAGAGGTTAAGGGCCCCTTCCCTAAACATGATATGATTCAAGTTTATAGGTCTATATGAGGTTGCATATGTAGGGCTGTATGGGGGCATATATGCAAAGTAAAATACAAATATCCTTTAGCTTCAGGGATATCTACCACCAAAATCCATGGAAGGTCATGAGAATATAATAATCTTGTGGTATATTCAAAATAGAGATAGTGAGATTTTTTAGGACTCAAACTAATCATATCAAAATTATCAAAACCCTAAGGTAAGACATATAAACGAATGATGGTGTGTGGTTGGGTATAGAATGTATAGTCTTTACATCTCTACATATCCTGAATTACTTAGGAATCAAGCCAAATGCATTTCTCAGATATGTCCCTTATATAGATTATTCTCATATGAAGGGGGGGGGGGGGATTTTAGATTGATTGGAATTTTGGATAGGCCTAGAAAAAGATATCATAGTGTTAATAGATATATTATGATAATAGGAGTCAATCCTCATGAAGTTTCTAGAGATAGTCCCTATGTAGATCCAACTCTTAGATTAGGACATGGAAATTTCAATTTATACAAAGATTTGGCTCATGTATAGAGGAAAATAAAATTTATGTGCTATGATATAGGTAAATTATGTGTATGAGGAATATACATGGATCAAGATCTCATGTAAGGAAGAAATTGTTCATATAGAATGTGCCACTCTAAGTAGTTTAGAGTCATGAGAGATGGACTTCCACATCACATTTTATCATCAGGTGGCTATGAAATAACTCTCTTCTTATATTTCACCATAAATATGCTAACTAGATTGATTCACCAAGACCTCTAATCTCACTTGATTCATTCTTAGTGTGAGAAAAATGTAGTTCCCAAGAAATTACCCATGTTGGATTAAAATTCATGGTAAGGGAGAAAAGGAACTATAAGGGAATTTCCACACCATGTGAGATTAAATAAGAAAGGTCCATACAGATCTTGTTCCAAATTTAAAGGGTTGGGTATTAAAGAACACTCATTTATAGGTACATGATAGGTGATCCCATACATCACTATATATTTTTTGATAATAAGAATCAAGCTATATGGAGTTCTTCTAAAGACCCCCTATATAGATCTAACTCGTATACATGGAAATGAAAATTTTATTTATTTACTGAGTGATACTTGATATTGTAGTCGACTAAGGGTCCCCTATTCATATTAATATCATACAATGGGAAAGGTAATTTACATACTATTTTTTAATAAAGGGATGCAACACTTAATCCTATCACAAATTTATATATTGGGGGCATATTCCACATACCCTTGCATGGATCTAACTATCATATAGGTGGAAGGTATTGTAGCATGGACGACTCTAAGTAGTTTAATGTATTTATAGGATAAAAAAAATTTCATGTAGTTTATCATCATGTGACATGGGTTATTACCATGTATTTTAACATAATGTGGTGAGGATGATGATCATACAACTTAACATCATGCAGTAAGGATGATGATGTGTAGTTTTATGTCATGTATCTAAGACGTGTTCTAGTAAGTTTAATTTCACATAGATCAGACCCTGATTTAATTTAGTTTAAAGTTTTATACTGGTATTATATGTTTATTTTTATACATCATGTTAAATACTTCTTTAGAAACCTCATGTTGGTGACTAGTGTAAAACACTCACTGTCTATGGTGATCAAGGTGTAGGACCCACTAGGGAAACAATTATGTATGATATAAGGTCCTTCCCATTTTGGTTAAAATTTAGGAGACTTATTCCTTGGTACCATCAGAGTTATAAGAGTTCTCCTTGTAGGAAGGAATAGAGGAAAATATTTTTATTAAAGGATCAAGTGACTTAGTTCTGATAAATTTCTAGGTTTTGTAATGTATAAATATTTTTATCATCAAGTCATTCTAATTAATCCATAGGATTCTAGGACTATTCATATTTAGTTAGCTAGTTTTATTTGGAGGTACATAGTGAGGATATCTGAATATCAATGGGAAATAAAACCTCCACTTAGTATACAAGAAAATATGGATTTTATTTCATGACAATGCGAGTTGTTGTATGATAGTCCCACAAAGCATATAGAAGCTTTTTCGACCAAGATTTATTATTTATATGCACTATATTATAAAAAAATTTAGATAAATTATTATTAAAGGATTATTATTATCCATTTATTTATGCATGATAGTGTGATAAATGGTTGGACTAGATATTATATTATGGATATAATCCATTTACCTTGGAGGAACAAAAAATAGTTCCATTTTCCATCAATATTGTGTGAGGGATACTGGATATTGTGATAAAATCTAACTTCGTGAAGTTAATGAATAACTTTTTTATGACCTCCATGATGGGTATATACTTATCCTATTTAGAGAAGAAGTTGGTAGAAGTAAGGATGTATTTGAACTTCCAAGCTATATCCAGGGTATATGGCCTCTTGACATCCATTATTCACATTAGAAATAAAAACGAATATATAAGAATATGAATAAAATTTGTGGGATAGTGAATGAAGTTATAATTAACTTTAAATGAATGTAATTTTCTAGTGAATTGCTAAAAATCTCATGTCATTATTTCCAAAAAATATCCAATTCTCATTATTTTATGGGAAATATTGGTTCCTGATTTCTGTATGATACATTCTCCAGTGTAAACCTCTTATATGATAGTAATAATTTAGGATCCATCGGTGAACCTAAAGAGAACTCCATAAAAAACATTTTTATAGATTACTCCCTATGTATTTGGGACATCTCAAAGAATGAAATTTACTAACCAACATCATATTTTTCTCTCTCAGATCAAGTTGATGGAAAATTCTTGCTTATGAGGTAGTTTATTATAAGGGACACCCATCTGATGTTGGAATCAATCGATGATGATATTAGGTCATCAATCCCTAGAGTAGTGCTGATATCATTTAATTTAATCACGCTATATATTATGATTAATGAAATAACACTATGATTCATGATGTGAATAACTATTTCATCTTGGTAAGGATTTGCTGGGACCATAATATAATATTCCAAGGAATTGAGATGATCATTTTCTGGTCATGGGACATGTGTTAGAGTTGGATCCTAGGGGATTTATGCTATTAATTCATGAACTAGATCGAATAGATGGATCATATATTCCTTTTTAATGACATATTCTCCCTTAAATTTCTTAATAACCAACTCTAAATCACATTTAATGTGTATACACACTACTAAAACCTGAATCGCCAATTCTAAGATGATGAAAAGGGATTGATATTCCACCTAATTATCAGTGCATACTAATAAAAGTAGAATGGAATATGGTAGGAATAATTTATTTTTGGTGATAAACATGACACCCAAACTGACCTAGTTGTATTTAAGGTCATTTATTATTTTCTTAGTGGGGCTCCTAGAAGATCTATCAAAGTGAATCTATCAAATTTTGGGGGAATACTTAATGAGAATGATTTATTCATCAGGGAGCTCAGTATCTATTGAAATATCCTTTAAGAGTGTATGTTCAATAAGAAAATATACCAATTCCTATCCCTAAATTTAATTATATGATATGAACTCTACATAAAACTATTATCGTATGACTACCTAATGAGCCAATCATCCTATTAAAATTGGGATGATGATGATATATTTGAGTGGGTTGATACAGGACACCAAAAGGAATTTATAGTACTAAAAATAATGCCTGATATTTTTCACTATAAAGATCAAACAAAGTAAATTCTTCTTGACATAAAAATATTGGGTCTCAACATCAAGGATTTTCCTAATAATATAATATAATAATTTTCCATTTCTTGCATCATTTCTTTTGGAAAGTATCATTCTAAGTGATCACTCTGAAGATACAAGAGAGAGGATGAGTGGTTTTTATTCAAAATGTAGCATCAGGATTGGTGGGTGTAAAAGATATTGCTTGAGGCTATCAAAAGATTGTTGATAGTATTAATCCCATTTATAGGTGATACTCTTATTCATCAGTATTATTAAAGGAAAAAATGTTCCCAACATTTTTTTAATTAATCACTTGATAAAGGTGATATTCTTCTATAATGCCCTCAATTATTTGGGGTTTTTTGGTAGGTTCATATTGATGATTTCCTTTATTTTCCTAGGATTGATCTTGATACCATGGTGGCACACCATGATGCTAAATAACTTTCTTGATTTCATCTAAAAGGTGAATTTCAAGAGGTTCATTTTAAAATTTTATTAAGGCAACATCCTTAAAACTTTTTCAAGATTCATGAGGTGGTCAAAGAAATTACAATAATTTACTAATAGATAATTAACATATAATTTAAAAATATATTACAAAAAGGGACTTGAATATATGGTGCATGAAACATTGATACATGGAAACAAATTTTTTTCCAACCAAATGGAATTATGCAATAGTAGTAAACCCCTTGACGATCTTTGAAATTAGTGGAATCCTCATATTCTTAGCTCATTAATATTTGATTATAATATGAGTATCCTACCTTAATAGAAAAGGCCTAGAATCCAATTTTCATATCGATGAATAATTCTATGATCAAGATCGAGAAATTATATTTGGTGTAATACATGTTGATATCTATAAAACCAATGGAAACCTCGATCTACCCATTCCTTTTCTAGTCTAGGACAATATTAGCCAGCCACTTTCGTTATTGTACTTCTCATATAAGGTTAGGCTCGATGATATTATCAGTCTCAGCTTCCACCCTAGCAGTGAGGGTTGGATGTATTCTTCTTTCTATCTTCTTATAGTCGTGGTGTTCCTTTAGCATAAATAGATAGTGGGTGGATACCTTAGAATCTAATCTGGGTATCTTGGTAAAATTACAGGTAAAACAATACCGATGTTTCTTTGAAAAGGAAATATATTTATCTTGTTCATCAGGGGTCAGGGACGCACTAATGAAATTAGGCTAAAAGTCTATATTTATACCAAGGTTTAAATATTAAAGGTCATATAACATAGTTGACACACCATCCTGAAACACCGTAGGGGCATCATCAATATCCCATTCTTATTATACTCCCTTTCCCTATTGATATCCCAGATAGGGTGATAATAGAGATATATTGGGGATATTTTCATCACCTGAGATGGTGTGAAAGTTATCCTATAGATTTTCAAGATAAAAAATGGGGGTTTAACTATTAGAACAACTATCATTAGTGGGGATACTATTTAAGAATAATCCATTCTCTCCCTTGGATGGTTTGTAAAAATTTCTCTCAATGAATGATATGAATGATAACATTTAAACCAAATAATTTGTGCTCTAGTCATCTAGGTTTTTACTAGCTTGATATGTCTCTTTTATCAGACTTAGTGCCTCATGTTGGTTAATGGTAAACACATAATAATCACCAAGAACACTCCATGGATTGGGAGGAGCGGCTATCAAGCCATTTGGGTACATGACCTAGCTAGAATCTTATATTTCAAGATTCACTCCTTTCCTTTTATAATAGGATATTCCATATACTGACCCTCACATGCATCAAATGGGGATTCATCACAATAGAAGACTTCGAATTCCCCATCAATGGAATATTTTATGCATTTATGATACAATGAGGGAATGGTAGCATGCATATGAAGTCTTGGTCATCTTAAAAGAAAATAAAATTCTCTATCTTGGTGAATGACCATGAATTTGGGATTGGAGACAAGATTCCCAAAATGGAAATTCAACTTAATCATTCAAAGGGTATTTTGTTCATTTTTATCAAACCCCTGAATGGAAAAAATGTACAGGGATTGATTCTTCTTACTAAAACTCAAACAACAAAGGTATTAGAGTGTAATAAGGTTAATTCTAATGCTATTATCCATGATCACTCAATAAAAACAACATAATTAAGATGACCGACCTGATATAGGGGTCTGATGTACCTACATATGACATTACCTTTCTCTTATTACATAAATGATATGGTTGTGTGACATTCATCTTAATCATTATTAGTTCAATACAACTTTGCTGTGATAGACACCATGAAGATGGACTATTCCAAACCATTGGAATCTTGATTATGGGGATCATATGAAGTTCAATATACCAACCGGTCTCGCAATATGATAGAAAATGACCAAGATCTATATGATTCAAAGAATATTTATGTTCTTATTGATCCTAGATAGGATATGGATCCCTAGATGAGGGTATGATGTTATCAATAATGTTCCTGAAAAGGAAATACAATCATTCTAGGAATATGGCCTAGTGGGGGAACTTGTGATGTGATGAATATTTTTGGATATTGGGTTCATTCCTTAAAAAGGTTTTGTATACATCCCATAAATTTTAGGAACCATAACCCATGTATTTAAATTAATATAGTTTAAGGTGAAATATAGGACTATAATATGAAGTTTATTGTCATACAGTAAGGATGTAATCATGCAGTTTAAAATTATTCAACTAGGAAATTAAACACATAGTTTATTATCATGTTACGAGGGAGTATATGTCATGAATAGTATGAAAATAATGGATAGAGTGGGGATTATGTATTGAAGTTTCTATAAAAGATATATCGGGGATTACAACTAGTAGGAGGCCCAAAAAGAGGAACTTTTGGTTATCACTACTAGAAAATGCACCTTTAACAACACTAGAATCGACCTTTATCCATGATAGAAAAGCAGATACTATGTTAGTATGACTTAAACTACATTGATTTTATCAGCGCTAAAAAGAAGTAGATAAAGGGTAGATTTATCATCATAAATAAAATTTCTAATAGATCATACTTTTATCAGTGATTTTAAAAGCACATGACAGAAGACCCATTTATCATCACTTTTATTTATCACGGATAAATATACTCCTTTTCATCACTTTTATTTACACTGATAAAAGTACTATTTATCAGTGCTTTCAAAAGTGATGATAAAGGGTATCTTTATGAGCACCTCTAAGAGTAGTGATAAGTCATACTTTTATTATCACATTTATTAGCACTGATAAAGGAGAAAACTATAGTGCGATGTTGTAGCACAATGAATCACTAGAAACAGGTGTAACGTGCTGCAACAACACACCGCATTAGTAGAATCAACAAGAAAAATTACCAAAATAAGATAAAAATAATAAATTTAAATGAAATAAAATTTATAACACAAATACAAGAAAAATAAAACACTATTATAGAGTATATAAGTTGTTTTTTACGATAATTAATGTAAATTTTGAATAAAAGGGCTTACTTGGAGTCATACCGATCATAACATGAGTCTAATTGAGGTGTGACTAATTCTTTCACATAGAAAATGGCTTATAGTTCATTTTCCAAAAGTATTAAAATAATAAGAATGAATTTTCTTAGTTTTGAGTATGTCAGTTGTCTTTTTTATTAAAATTAATTCTAGTTTTGAATAAAAAGATGCACTTGGAGTCATACTGGTCACACCGTACGTAAGATTGAGGTGTGGCTAATCCCTACACATCAAAATCAATTTATGGATCATTTTCCTAAAGTACTAAAACAATTTTAATGTTTTTTATTGGTTTTGAGTACGCCACATATGTTTTTTACTAAAATGTTATTTTTAATTGGAAACATTCACTTTGACCTATACCGGTAGAATCTTGTGTTGGTTTGACATGAGATTTATTCATACACGCCAAAAATGAATTATTACTCATTTTCCCAAATTATCAAGACAACCCGAGAATATTTTCAATATTTTCAGTGAGTGAAACTTTTGTGTATTAAAATGTCAATTTTAAACTGATAACAGACACTTAGAGTTATACCAGTCACACCATGCATGAGATTGAGTTATAGATGATCTCTAAACATCACAAATGTTGTATGGATCATTTTTCTAATGTACCAAAAAAATATGAATGCATTTTATTGGTTTTGAGTACACCATGTCTGTTTTTTTACTAAAATATAATTTTAAACTAGAAAGAAAAACAATGACTCTTATCTTATGTGACAAGTGTTGTGTGAACTTTTAAAAAAAATTTCTCAAACAAAATCATAGTATGATCATTATTCTATTTCATTTCCCAATAGTTTTATTATATGGAAGATAGTTCTTTTTATCCACACCCACCTCAATATCCACCTTAGTATTCACCTCTGCCTCCTCCTCCACATTGGTCTCCGACTCCGACTCTGGATCCGCCTTCGCCTTTGCCTCCACCTTCTCCTCCGTCTCCACCTCCAAAATTTTCCAAAATTTTATTATTTTCATGTCAGTACTTCTAAACATGTTTATTTATTACCTTATTATTATCCTTTAGAAGTTGATCAGAAATCATATATAATCATTATAACATGAATTCTTTAAATCCCAAATATCCTTAGAAGGCCATAGTTCATACTAGATCACAAACATAGTAGGTAATCACATAAATTTGTTGTCATCAAACATTATTAAAAAAATTACACAGCCCACTCGTCTCTAAATAAATTTATTTCTTCTTTTGAGTAACTCCATTATCATAAATTTTGATAGTATCGAGAAAAAATAAATAAAAACAAATGATTATGACATATATTTAATGTAATTTTAATTACCTTTAGAAATTATTAGTTGGAGGATGCTAGTATTTTCATGATTTATGATTTATATCATAAATTTTCAAACATAATATCCAAAATCGATATCATTATCTTGTTCAGACACTATAGAAACATTTACCAAAATATGTAAATTTTTATAGTTAAATTTTTCTATATATACCTTAATTTTTTTCCAATTGTAGTAATCCTTCGACTATAGAGTTTCAGACATCGAATTCATGCCATGATCTATCCTGTATTGAGAGACCACCCTATCATAACATAATTATCATTAAAACACATATCAAACATATAATTTTAATTTTATCTATAAATTTTTTTTATAGTGCATCACATATTCACAATACACATCATGTATGGTCGGTTGGTTGAAAATTAATTCATTGAATCCAAAAAATAAATATTCAGTGTGTCTATGTTTACTACTATCAGCATACATTATTTCCTAAAAAAATAAATTATGCAATGAAAAAGTAAAAAATATATTTTATGTGAATAGATCATAGAGTTTTACCTTTTCATTGTAGTTATCAAAAAGAGTCTGAAGTGTGATGAATTTTTTTAGTAAATACAATGAGTATCTTGTCTTTTTTTCTACTATATTTATTCCTTATCCAAAGTAGTTTTTGGAATATAAATGATACCAGGATTAATGAATCAAAATCACGATTCACATGAAATTCCCATTATATAGTGGTAATAAAAATTCCTGTAAATAATATGAATATTTATTAACATTAATAAAAATATTTATTTCACTATTTGAACAAAATGTATTATGAAAATGTACCTTATTTACATATTCTAAACTGATATTCCTAACCATTCATGCTTGAGAATCTCAATTAGAGTCAAGAGACCAATTAAATTTTTGAAGGAATCTCCATATATATTTTCTTCATATTCAATGTAAGACATAATTTTAATTTTAAATGTGGTCTCTCCATTAAGTTGTAAGGAGAATAAATATTTCTTTAGAATTGTTGGGGAGAAGGTACTCTGGAAAGGTTGTTTTGTTTTCTTGGCCAATTCACTAGAATTTCTTGATTCTACCTTTCGTTTCTCTGCTGATTTATTCATCTGTAATATCATACCTCAGTTCAAAACTTTTATCATTAACTGTTACACGTTTTTCATATGAATTATTTTAAATAATTACCTCATGAATCTTTAAAAGATAAGATAATAAGCTATGAATGATCCAATACAATCTTCAACCATTTTAATATCTATACCATTGAGTGGAACGTTCAACTCAATAGTCGGCTCATAAGCTACCTCAATCCCAAATCTCATGTGATATTTTTGGAGGGTTTGATTCTATAGTAGGACTCCTTGGATATTATACACTATATCCATAAAAAATGATAGTGCATGGGAGTTGAAAGATAAAAATCACATACAAATATACCCTGTATAATTTTAGTCATATAAAGATAACCAAAGTTGTTTGATTCACATTTAGGAGAAAGAGTAATGAAAAAATTGATTACCTTGGGTATGTTAAGTGGTTGGGGGATGACTAGCCTTAAAGATAGTGGGATTATTTCATTCATGTGTGGATATTTTCTCCACCGTCAGTTCACTTTGATCATTTCCTATACATTGGTTAACAAACCAGACTGCAAAATAATATCGTATAGTGAGTCAATTTTTTCCTTCATTAATCTAATCATATTATATTTATCTTCATGTGGTTTTATCTTCTCAAAATATGTTTGAGGTGGGACTCCAAAACCCAATCCTCAAATGAAACTATATTGTTTAGGCCACTTCAAATATACTAAATGTCACTTTCCTTCTGATATGAACATTGATAATTCTTGTGTCTAAACCCTATAAAAAAATAAGAACATATTTATTTTTATATAATATTGTTATAAATAATAATAAATTTAAATTATGTCATACTTACATATGCTTCCCATAATGCTTTTTTATTTTTGTAAACTAATATACCATCTTTTTTTACACGAGCCTCCATCCATAGCACATGATGTGGGATGAAAGTGGCTTAAGATTTTGATTCATCAATCTACATATAAACAAAGGAACATATGTTTATTTATATCACATAATTAATCTTTTATTATTGATTTAAGATAAATAAAAATTTCTTCTTTAATGAAGTGTAATCGATCCTTCCTTTGTGATATGGGTACGTTGTTTTTGATGCACGTTAATTTTTTTAGCACTCTTTTACTGTTTCATAATTTAAATTTTTTGAATCAAGTTGGATAAAATAAATAATTTAAAATAGTATATTATCAACCAAATTTCTCATAAAATGATTTCTCATTGTGATGATTTTAGAAATAAGTCCATGTTTTTGGATTTATAATCTGTTCATAACTAAGTGCTGGGTGGGGATTTATTTTCCTCTTATCATCCCTAAGATGCAACTTCTTTAGAATAGTACGGAATCCTCTATGGTATTTTATAGCTACTATTAAGACTAATTTCTTACATCAATATTATAAAATAAAAGAAGTCTATAAGGAATAGTGAAAACTAAATCAATGTTTCATTATATAATTTTTTACTAAAATAGAGAAAGTATATTGTAACATTACTAGTATATTTTTAAAAAGGATTTCCTTTGTTATAGGTTGGTTGTGGCACCATGAGTCAATATCAATCAGCACATTAATCCTCATTTTAAACTAAATATAACTAATGAATGTTGAATTGTTGGTGTCAATAGGTTGGCTGCTGAAGTTTCACAGTCAGGATCCAAGTATCACTGAGAGGGGGAGAGGGTAAATTAGTGATATATTTTTATTTTATATTTCCTTCCTTTTGAAACAATATTCACCTTATATTAAATATTTATTTCCTTGATGAACTCAATAAAAACACACATCCATAGGAACAAAAGATTTACAAGGTTCACTACTCAACAAGTGTAGCTACATCCTAGGTATGGTACAGAAACAATCTATTACCACACAATACACTAGAAAATAATCTTTTGGTGTGGAATAAAGTGATTAGGATATACCCTTACACTCATGTATCACTTGGAAAACAATATTCATGCACGTGTGCACCCTCTTAACAAAAATTGGTAAAAAATGTTTTCGGTGCTTCTTAATCATATTTCACAGTTTGATCATTCAAAACAATCCATCCATTTCATACCTAAAAGCTGGTAAGAACTAACTTGCACACAACTTACTGCTTTTGCTAAACTCAAATATTTCATGCACCCTTTTAGGTATCTTGCACACAAATTTAATTCCTTATGCACAATATTTTCCTTTTTTGTGAAACACCTCTTGTGCGGAACTTCAATCTTACTCGCAACTCCCTTATTGTGTACAACTTTTCCTTCTTACACGGAACTCTATTTATTTCATGCAACTCCCTTTACTTAAAATTTGTCCACAATTAATATCTCAAGATTTCTCTAAGTGTCGATATTATCAAATGAGAGGGGTTCACTGCTTATTTATAGGCATCGCTGACCCCCATGCACAATAACCCTGATGGTTTGCGCAAGATCCAGAAGTGCCACACAAAACCCCATTTGACGTCGCATTAGGCACATAAGTCTATTTTTCACCAACCTCATCTTTCTCACACTTCATGAATTGTTCCCACACTTCATTCCTTTTTCATTTTTTTATGTTCTGACTTTGAATCATACCTTGCACGCTAAATTCCAAACTCCCTTTAATATTGCGTGCAAAAACCAATCATTCGCGCGAGCCATTCCGTTTCCATATTTGATGTTCGGATCTTGGAAATCCACTTCTGCACAACATACAATGCCATCTCTAAACTTGTGCACAACATCCTTTTCCAAAATCACATTTCTCCATCTCCTGATTTTCAACACCAAGAATTTGGTAAACACTAGAAAACAATGCCACTTTAAAATATTCTTTGGCAAGAACACCAATGCCACTTCACTATAATATGTCTTATTCAATAAACAACAACATTCATCAGGAACCATATCTACCATGATATACAGTCTTTAATCAAACACCTTTAGCATCATCATATTTTAAATGGAAAGTTGTGTAACTTTTCTATCTTCCAGCAATATCATTATTTCCAACCAAAAATGAATATGATTGGCATCAAATTTAATCCCCATTTCCATCATAAGGCTTACATCAAAAGTTCTCCAAACTTATGATATTTGGGAAATAAAAATCAGCAAAGCATCATCTGGGTTTTCAAGGATTTTACAAAGTGAATTGATTTATCCTCTTTTTGACAATAAAATATAACAATCCACTTCTCCATCCCACTTTTTCCCAACAACTGCATTGATTCTAGACAAACTTAAATTTTATACCCTGAATTGTTTAATAGATAATTTTATTCAAAAACTGTGATACTACATCGTTCTTTTTTTTTCATTTTTTTCCTCAACATGTTGTTGATCCCTTAATAATTATGTAGTTTCATCATCAATATCATATTCTTTCTTAGGATTAGAAAAATCATCATGTTTAGAAGATTTTGTCTTCTTGAGTAGTCAAAAATTTAAATTTTCTTCAATAACAACAATGGAATACACTCTATGAATAAAAGTACACAATTGCATCCATCTTGCATGAAAATTGTTACTGTCTTGAATAGAGATCTAATACTTAAATACTACATTACAAATGACCTTCACTACCTTTATTTAATCCATCCTCAGATGCTTGATTGCTTGAATATCATGATAATCGGAGGAATGCTAGTTTTAAAGAGGGGGTCCAATCTGTTATCAAAATATGGATGAAGATAAAGTATCTATGGATTAAAGTGTCCTAGGCACCTACAATAATGGAATCACTCAAAAATTCTTTTCAATTGAAAAGGAATTGGAATACATCCACTATAATTGTCTTGAAGAAATCAATTTCACCCCACCTACATTGGCCATCACTTATATCTACTCAAGGATTCCTCACCTTCCAATTTTGGATATTTTTTTTAATCCAGCATAAGATCCCTCCAATAAAATACATCCCTTTAAAAGGTGATTGATTTAACTTATTCTCAATATTGATCAAGATTTTTTTACTCTTATAAATGAAATGAATCTATTAAATGCAATCCTAAGTTTATTATTATGATATATTACCCTAAAATATTAGAGGAACCATAAATACTTCCCTTAATTGAAAATTATACCACATAGTTTAAAGTAGATCTACTATTACCTCTAGTAATGTCCTAATTTATGACCGATAATAATATTATCAGTTGTAAAATATAATATTGGAGGGAGGTATTCCCATAAGTCAATCATATTCTACAATTAGACTTTAATCATATGCCATGAATATTCTCACCAAATATGATAGGAGATATCATATTTATTTTATAATATTTAAAAATTGATGTGATATTGTATTTGTTCTTTGATCCTCTATTTTCACAAAAACCATGGATAATACATATTTTATGATATCATAAATTTTATGATAAAATGTAATTCAAATACTTAGATTCTCTATATGTCATACCATATGATATATAATATCCATATGCTATGTATGAACAAATAAATACTTCATATCATAATATATGATATTGAAATAACAAAATATGAAATTAATTTATTCAAAAAACTAATTGATCAACACATTGTGTCCTTAAAGAAGAAGTCTCGGATACCAATTTTGAGTTTTAGGGTATCATCCTATAATCTCTGAAGGAGTGCTAGCGCCTTAACCTAGTGATAAATAGCGATCAAAGAAGAAGATAGGTTTGTATATGGCATGAAACAAAGGGTTAATTACAATATGGGGATCATATCTCTATTTTTTTCATTTTGTAAATGGATAATAAATTACATGACTTAACAGACATAATGATCCACACCATAAAAACTATATTTTATTCAATTTTTTCTCTCTACAGTTATTCACCATGTTAGATAGATTTTGAAATTATTATTATCCCATAAATTAATTATTTAACATCCCCAAATGATGAAGGGTTAAATGACTAAATGATATGACTCATGTCAACAAGGTGCACCTTCCTTTTCGGGAGCCTACCTGATTAGAACTCCAAAGTTAAGCGTGGTTGGCCTGGAGTAGTGATTAAGATGGGTGACCTTCTGGGATGTTTCCCAGGATGTGTGCAAGTGAGGAAAAAGTACACTGGAAATGACAAGTGTTGGCATGTGGGGACTGTCATTAGTCAGATAACTCGTTCGGGCACGTAGGTGGGACCTACGGTGGGGCCCACGTGTCTGCGGGGCAACTGGTGGGTGGGGCCCAGTTGTCAAAAATTATCTCTTTATTTTGATTAGTAAATCTATTAATAAATCACATCTCATAGTTTTATTGATCAACTATCCAACCATGGATAACTCACTTACTTTTATGAAACACACTTTTTGTAAGTTGTTGTGTAATTATAAGTAAATTTACCCAATTATTTTTCAACTCCATCCAATCTAAAAAAAATTTAAATTTTTTTGAGCATACATTTCTCACCAATGAAACTCCCCATCACTATTTTTAATCCATGGTTAAATTTTATTAATAATCAGGAATTAATTTAAAAAAAAACTAAGAAAATAAATCACTAATATAATTTTTGGAATGTGAATAATTAATTCAATATTTTTTTTGAATTTAATAAAACATTATTCATAAAAATATAAAATCTAAATAACCCATTTCATGGTTTAATAATTTACATGAATAACCAAAATCCACAAAACATGTTTTAATGATTTTTACACTTACCTTGGTCCTAATATGTTCATCACCCATAAATGAGGTCCACAACTTGGTATCCCCTAATACTTAAAAACCCTCACAATTAGACCTTTAGAATCTATAATACAGTATATAAGTTGAATTTAATTTGAGAAAATACCAAGATTTTGGAACCCAATATTATTCAGATGAAGAGAAACATAGGGGGATGAGAGATATACTTGTTAATGTCAAGAGTAGAGTAAACCGTCTATGTGTATCTCTAGGGAAAAATGGTTTGGACACAAAAATACCCATGAAATGAGAATAAGAAATAGAACCACACTTGTTGTATTTCGGTAATGATGAGAAGAAACGTAGGGTTCATCATGTTTAAGAACAACACAAAAAATGAAAAATAAAAAACCCAAAACATCAAAAACCGATATAAGAAGTGTAGAAGATAACATACATTAGAGTATAGCCTTGATTAATCTGAGCGAATGTAGAGAAGTCGCGCTGACAGAAGAGGAGTTCTACAAGATCTTGAGAATCGTGAGGAACTGAGTCATGGTTAGGGGTTTCTAAATTAGATCGGGGACACTATTAACAATGGTTTTAGAAAATCACTGATAAATATCCCTTTTATCTATTCTACATTTTATGCACTAATTAAAGGAGTTTTTATCAATTCTTTTTTAGTACTAATAAATCTCAAGCTTTATCTGCACTAAAAAAGCACTAATAAAAGACATATTTATCAGTGCTATCATTTTTTCACTGATAAATATATCCTTTAACATCCTTTATTAGTGCTAAAAAATAAATGATAAAAGTTTTATAATTATAATAATTTAAATAAATTTATTATAATTTTATAACTATTTAACTAAATTTATTATAATTTTATGATTATTTAAATATATATAATTATTTATATATAATTATATAAATACTTATTTAAAAAGTAATAACTATTTATTTATAATAATTATATATTTATAATAATTACAAATATAGTAAATATACATTTATAGATATGTTTTTTATGAATATTTATTTAAAAATATATTTTGAACATTATTATTGAATATATAATCTTAAATACATGCATTTAAAAAATGAGTGAAATTGAATAATTCGAAATGAGTACAGTTTAAAAATATTCAAAAAATCGATACGTTTTATTAATGAAATTCAATTTATTAAAAAAATATGGATATATATATATATATATATATTGAAGTGGATGAATACATATTGAAAATACTAAAACATAATAAAAAAATATATAAATAAATAATAGAAAGTGATCAAATTCAAAAATAAAATAAAAATAGAAAACATTAGAAATGAAATTGTAGTATTAAAGTCAAATAAATAAAATTGGTTGATTAAAAAGATAATATATATTAAATGTATCATGTTATAATTAAATTCTTAAATATACTAAAATTTGAGTAAATTTCATAAATATTAGGTGTATGTGTTTCTAAATATTGTGTAAATATATTTGTGTGTGTTTATATAAAAATAAATTAACACACACAAAATATATATATATATATATATATACACACATATATATATATATACATATATGTATATCTACATATATATATATATACATATATATATACATATATATATATATACATATGTGAAATAAATGAAACACATGATGTTTGATATATGTTTAATTGAAAAATCAAACAACATTAAAAATGAACTAGACAATAATTTGTTTTTAATTAAAAGTTTATATATATTATACGTATTCATTTTATATATCTATATGTAATATATAATATTTATTAACATCTATAATAAATATATATGTTTATTAAATTTATTCATTTTATCAATAATTATTTAATTAATAAAATGTTTCATATTTTTCATAATTTACTCAATTTATTTTTATTTGTTTAATTTTTAATTTTATTACGGAACTTTATTAGTGAGAAAAAAGTGATGATAGAGGAAAAATCTTATCATCAATAAAAACACACAGATAAAGGGCACCTTTTATCAGTGCTAAAAATAAAGCGCTGATAAAAGTTTCATTTATCAGTGCTAAAATAAAGTGTTGATAAATGGATTCTTTTATCAGTTCTTAGTTTAGCACTGATAAAGAGAGACATTACCCGTGAATTTTTGTAGTAATAATAAATTATAGCATGCTTAAAAGTGCGTTTTGTTATTGTTTATGCTACTAGAATGATCATCATAGCACTCTAAGCCCCTATGAGTCATGCTCAGTGTAACAAATAAGAGACAATTAAAGATCAAATTCATGACATAATTATATTTAGATGGAAATTACACCTAGACTGGAAGTGCAAGATTAAACTTACTTCTACATCCACTAATGGATGAGGGAGAGGATATGGTGGGAATGAGGGATATAGAATCCTATAACAAAGGCTAGGGGCTTACTCCAAGAGGGATTCCCTATAAAATCTACCCCTAATCTGCTGATGGATGAGGTTGAAGATATAGAGGGATAGAAAGTTTGGAAGACTAGGGACTTACTCAGCGAGGTATACCCATTCCTATCATCCTATCTGTTTATAAACCTCATATTAGGGCTTACACATCAACTGATAGGAAAAAATGCACCTAATATGCCCAATTCACTTTGCATTTTAGGGAGCATGCGAGAGGTAAGCATTGTAGCTTGAAATGAGAATAATCCCACCACTCCATCCTAGATTTGGGACCTCACTTAAAAAGTAATGCATGATTGCATACATCCCAATGAACCTGTATAATAGGTAGATTAAGTGGGGTGCATCCTTTACTAAGAGAATGAAAGATTGAAAGGAGGCATGTTTATGTTCCATGCACTTTAATCATGCATATTTTGAAGATGTGGGAGAGGACTTTATATTTCATGTTTGGGGTTTTAAACCTAGATAATAAAGGCCATATGTTTTTTATAGGATTAAATGTTTTGTAGAGAGAGGATCTCAAAAAAGGTGTACGTGAAAGAGGGACCATAGAAGGATTAACCATGAAAGGGTATAAGATCACATGCTTGCATGATGCATCCATGTATTGTCTACGTATTGATAACTAGTTCATGCCAGATAGTTTACATAGGGATGATATCATGGGCTAGATCTCATGGCATGGTTCTTAGAAATCAGCTATTATAGGTTGTTTCTCACATGAATTCATAATGTGACCATTTCATACAGGATTTTTTTTTAGACTTTAGGATTCTTTTACATATAGAATCCTTCTTTTTAGGCTACTGGTTGGACTCTCTTTTTACCTTTTCCTCCACATTTTCCTACTCTATAAGTGGGTATTTATAGGTGAAAACTAATAACATAACAGTTTGGATACTTTGTGGTTTCTAGAAGGATCATGCAGTCATGAAGATTGATTGACCATAGAGGATGACCATCCTCGAGACGTAAAGTGAGAACCATAGTTCAAGGACACATGAATATCCCACCTTGAAGCCACAAAATGAGTAACATTGGAGTCATATGGTCGAGATCCCATGGTCTAGTCTTTGATTTGAACCCTATAAGGGTTGGATCTTTTTATGGTCATGAAAATGGTTTTGTGAAACAAAATTTTCCCTTTATTTATAATTATTTCTCCTTTGGATGATATCCCTTAAATTTTTTTGAGGAACTTTTATTCTGTACTCTCACTTTTTGGGGGTATTATTCTGAGAAATCAAGAATAAATAATCCAATAATCATAGCCCAATTGGGTTCCAATGTAACAAGCGTGAAAGAGATCATGGAGAGATATAGAAGGAGAGGAGATCAGAAAAAAATGGAATGTATCTTAAAGATATCCACAAAAAAAATGTGAAAATATCAAATAATCAAAAGGGATAATATCTAGAGCATTGGGGAGAGGTTATTATAGGACTAAGTTAGAATAAGAGGTGATTAAACTTAAAAATGACCATAGAACTTAGGGTATATTCTAATTTTAACAAGTTTGGATCTGGGTGAATGGTTAGGACAAATGGTTTAAAAAATAATGTGGTGGGATTTTTCCTTTGAAAATTGAGGTGCGCAGTTTCACAAGGAGGGCTTAATGGTATTAAAAACCAATCTCAATCTATAAAACATCCCATGGACAACTCCCAGGAAACCAAAAAATTTTCTTGAAGACTCACACAGTTTGACAAACCATGTTCAAATTGTGCAAAAACACTTCTAGGATTCACAGTTCCATGCTGCATAGTTAATACATGGTTTGTAAAAACTATGTACCCAACCCATAATCCTGAATTATTTTTCCTAAAACTTTAAATTTTCAACCCTGACTGTCAAAAACCTTTACAAACACATAAGAGAGAATCCAAGATCAAATTAAAGTATAAATGTGACTAGAAGGCGTCACAATTTCTCATTTTAATTTCATAGTTTTGATACATTTAAATTATTTATTTTATTATTATATATTTTAATATATATATTTTTATTCATGTACATATATTATAATTTATTATTTTTATAGTCTTAGAAATAATTATGGCCACGTATAAAACAAGAATGTGATTTTATTTTTTAAAAGATGTATATGTTGTTATATATATATATATTATGAGTTGTTATTTTAAAAAATAATAATTATTAATTAGATACATATTTTAATAAAATTAATTTAATATTTTAAATCTTCATGTCAAAATAATATGGGAATTATTTAATTAAAATTTTATAAATAGAAAGGTATGGAAGTAAATAAAAAAATCCATGCATAATCAGAGTGTTTGATAAAAAATAAGGATAAAAGTTTGTAAACTATATTTTTATTTAAAAATATTTTTTAAAACATTTAAAAAATTTATTTTAAAAACCAATATTTAAATTATATGTGTTTATAAGTAAATTGATATAGTTGAATTGAAATTCCTTTTAAAAATAAGAGTTCATGTTCAGATGAAACATTACAAAACATTATTAAATATATTTTTGAAATTATATGGATCAAATTAGAAGAATATATAAAATTTTATAATACTAAATATATATAAAAAATTAATTTTTAAATTTAATAGATGAATTAATTTTTTTTAAGTTGTAGGGTAATACATTTTAACTTTTAAAAAAATAATTTCAGCTCAAATGTCATTATACAACCTATTAATAAATTTATATATTATATTGAATAGAAAATTTTATAAACATATAAATGGTCTAGGATAATATATTAAACACAAAATATTAGATAAATATTACCAAATTAATAAAAATTAATACATATGTCAAGATAATTACACAAATGATTATACAATACTGACACATTACTTGCACTACATATGAAAAGTTAATAATTATGACTTAAATGTTTTAAATGTATAATATTGTGAAAGTATAATTAAATTTATGGTTTTAATATATAATTATGATGAGTAATTAATGATTTAAATTTCATAACTTGAATTCCAAATTTTCTTGATATATTTAAACTCAAATGACATGATTATCCTTGAAATTATCTATACATTTGATTTTATGTCAGAAATGTTTTATAAATTAATATATGAATCATGAAACCCAATATTGAGACATATTTATATTATTAATTCTTGAAAAAATAACATTTTCTATATTTTTACCTCGCTTAATACTTAAAATGACATTCCTTAACCCTTAAAGAATGAGTATTTGTAAAAAATGACACCAAATCCTATCTATAAAATGGGTCTTCCTATACCAATTCCAAAACCACACCTAAAGTTTCTTTTTCTATCCATAATATATCTAAATTATTTACCCTATAAGTCTAATCATTTTCTTACTTTTAATCATAAGAAAAATCCAAAATCCTTTATTACAAAGAAGTTCCTTAGGGGAAGTTTTGACTCTTAAATGGATTTATTTTTAATTCAATAATTCAAGAGTCAGGTTAAAAAGATTTTTAACTCAATTTCCATTAATTTAGTTATATCATTAATTCATATAATATATTCTTCTAATATCGGGTATATTATATCCTTTTATTGTTTGATATTTTTTCCTCTTATTTTCCTGAGATGTACAAGTACTTTTCACAATATCCATTTGGATTTGACTTCATAAGGTAACATTCTTATATTTTTATTTCATTTATTTTATTAAATTACATTATTATCATTTGAACATTCTATTTTTACATTTCTTTTTTTCCCATATTGATTTATACTTATCGAAAACTTTATAAAGTCATTACATAATATGTACTCTTTTCTTTTTGCGTCAATCATGTAATAATAGTATATATATACCTTACATGGGTGGATTTGTGTATATTATTCTTTTCAAGTCCCATATTCATCATAATATGTATTTAAATATCATTTAATTTTCCTTCATGACTTATGAAAGTGGTAATAGGGATTACTTCCTAATCATATTTTATTAATCTGAGTTTTTTCTTCTTTGTTTATTATCTTCCATGACACCCTATGAACATATTCTATGAATTTATTACAGATATTAAAACCTTTATAGTATATAATAATGATTTAATCATTCTATAAACCTTATATAAATATAAATTATACTCATTTATTTTCATAGGTTAACAATTGTATGCTCTTTTATTTTCTCTTCAATAGGGAATTAGTTAACTTATTCTATTTGATTCATTGGGGTTAAATTTAATTATTATTCTTATTTATTGAAATGAAATATTATTTATATTTTATTCACGTTGTGATTCTTGGAAATTATAGATGATAATAGATTTATTTGGAATATACCCGCAACGCATTAGCTAATAATTTATTCTCCAAAGATGATATATTGAAAATAACCGAATAAGTTATTCCACAATATCTGATTATCTGTGTTTAAAAGTGATATGAATGTGATTTCCAAATAAAAATTCTATATTATTTTATTATATTTATGCTTACATATGATTTTTCTTTATTCTACTCTTTTAATTCCATTAATATTAGTAAAATTTATCATTATCTTTATTTTATGATTGAATAAATTATTATAATATTAGATGATTCACACATATCTTTTTGTAAAATCTATGTACATTCATGAGATTTCAAGAATTTCATGTATTAAGAATATTTCTATATTTTTCAATCCCTTCCTAAGAGTTGTATACCTATTTTGGGATTTTTAGGTATTTTTACTGGGTTTATAAATGAATATGAATGATTATAAAGTCAAAACTCATCATAAAGTTATTGGTATTAAAATAAAAAAGTTGAAGGAACTCATCATATAGAATAAATATATTTTTATTTAGTATAGAAAAGAGTGGTTTTTGTTTTTTTTAATTAAGGGTTATGTGTTTTATTAATATAAAACACCAAACATAAAGGTCTTCGAAATGTAGTTGTGGTAATATTTTTTGAAAGCATATAATTATAGTATGATTATGTATAGGTATTTATAATTGCATTACTCAATGTCAAAGATGTAAGAGAGAATGAGTGAAAACACTCAGATAAATCATAATTAACCTTGAACCAAGGTTAGTGGATGAGAATTAGAATAATATTAGGTGTATCATCAATGGTTACAACCCAAAGATATGGGTGAGATTGATAATGGATACACAGATACCTTATAATTAGTCTCTGACACCAGTCAGTGGTTGAGAATAAAATAAGACCCTAGAGTGTTCTATAACCATCAATATCCATCAACCACTATGTTATATCACACACAAAATAAATTTATGTGAGTAACTTAGAAAATAAATCATACAAAATAATCAATAATCAGCCCCTATAACTAGAATTTTTGGCTTCAATCATGGAATTTCAACCACAGGATTGAAAATAATTGAAATATCCACTTTCAACCATGGTTTTCAAAAACATGGATGAAAAATCATCACTTAAATAATGTTATAATAGAATATGAAAATAAAACTTCAACTTTAAATGATTATAAATTTTGATCTGGGCATCTATTTATGCTCCATGACCTAGAAAATAAAATCTTGAAAAAAGATCTATAATCTTATTTCATAAATAAATTATAATAATAAATAATAAAAAATTTATTTTTATCCAAAATATATGTTAATATAGTATTTCAACATTAAATTACTATAAATTGTGATTTGGATATCCATTTTAACTCTGTAACCTATCAAATCAAAACTTATGACATGTCTTATAACTTTTAATATAAGAAGACCCCATTCCCAATTTTTTCATGGTAAAAATTGGATTGAATGGCCTAAAAAACTATGTTTTAAAGTTAATGTAACATAATTTTAGATCTTTTAATGAAATTTATACTTCTTTTAAGAGGGTATTCTTATCATTTTTGGGTGGGGTGTAAAATAATTACCTAGGTTTAAATTTATATTAGTATGATGGTGTTGAAATTTTAGTGGTCTTACCTACTTTGGGATTTTATTTTTTTGATGTGTCTTATGTTACAAGGATTTACTTGGATTATATTAAGTTGTATTTAGGGGGTGTTTTACCATTTGTGTTTTTTTAGATGCTAGCGATGTGATGTTTTTATTTTTTTATTTGGTTTTGTAATGTAATTCATTCATGGATTTTGTGATTTATAATTCATTGTAAATTCTTTTTTTTAACTCAAATACTTCTCTCAAGGGAGTACTATATTTTAAATTTGGATATTTTCATTGTTAAACATGTTGAAAGTTTTTTCCCTAGATCTAACTTATGTATGAACTTTTATTACCATTATATGCATACAATTTGATATATAAATGTAATTTACTTACTATAATAGTGTCGATACTTATTCATGTATTATTTATATGGTAATGTCTATATATTGCATATCATATTAAGAGGTTATAGTAGTTCCAAAACTATAAAGTGAATCTCTAGGTACAATAAAATTAATCTTAAACAAATGTCATATGGCCTAGATACATCATATTGACTAGACACATATGAATTATTACTATCAGTTGTTAGGGTCTTATAATCATTGAGACCTATTCTCATAAAGCTTGGACTTGGTGATCGCTAGAAGGTGAGATCATGAGGAAAGTCCCTCCAATAGGAATACCACATGTTTCATGTTTCATTGTGTGTTATTATCTATGAGAATGTGTATTGGTATCCTGAATTGAGATAGTTCTCAATGTGTGCCTTTGACCACATAATTTTATGCAATGAAAAAGCTATGACATTGAATTCATAGAGAGGTATCTTGTGTGGGGTGCATCTTTGGTGGTATGAAATTAGTTGAATGGTCGAAATAGAATTTATCACTTTCAAGTTAAGGAAGTAATATATCTGTCCCAGTAGATGATGATGGTAAAACCATCATTAAATTATAGCCATTGTAGCCAAAGGTAAGTCTATCATGTTATATAAAAAATAATATAGAAATAATGGATGATGACACTAGATATACATCCCAATTTATGAGATATCATAAGATAATGAGATTATATTACACAATACATGTTCATAGGATTGTTTTCATTGCTATGATTATTAATTATCTCTTTAAGTGTCCATGATGGGTTTCTATACATGAATCTAGGTTTTTGAATGGTATTCATTTCTATCGATATAAGGTCCTAGAGGGTTAGAGACATTAGAAAATTCAAGAGTCTTCCCTATTCTGATGGATAAGTGTTTAAGACATAATGGGCCCCACCATGGATTTTGAGTTCTTTCCAATTACTAACAATCACTGATGAATAAATAAAGTCATTATTATTCGATTATATAATATTTGTGTTGAATTTACTTTTTAATCATATTAACAAGTATTTAAGTAAATACATGAAACCATATTATATAAATGAATTTTATTTAATTTTTAAGGTTCGTTTAATATTGTAGGAATTATGAGTTGAGATAATATATTATTTTATCATATAATTTATTTAATATATATTACAAGTATGTGATAAAAATATACATGAAATTATGCCACAATTAGTTTATAACAACATTTCGTTTATAAATTATTTAGTGGTAGTTGGTTATAAGGAGGTGGAGGGGACGATGGACATTTTCTATATATTTTATATCCCACTATATAAATACAGGAGAGGATATTTCCAAGGTTAATTTATACCAATTGATTGAGATCTCATATAACTTCTTCTCACATCCAAGAGAGAGAAATATCATATCCATGATTTAAGTCTTTGATCTCTTTCAAGAATTGAGGGGATGAGATCATGGTGATCATCGTGGCATTTAATTAATCATCTGAGGTCCATGATAGCACCCAAAAATTTATTAATAGTGTCTACATGGATTGTTGAAGTGTGTTTGGATGATATATATGGGTTCAATCTCGGATCCTTTAGGAAATGTTCATCGGTGATGTGCGATAGACGAACACATCTTCGATATGAATGAGATACTCATTTATTTAGTTTTTTTATTTGTTATTAAATTTATGTGAGATCCTCAAACCTCTACTGAGGCTCAGATCTCCAAATAAGATGAATTTATTTTTCTTTGATGATGAATTTGTTTTAAATACCCAACCCACCTTCTTCCATCGAACACCCAGATACTTTCAATTCGTATCAAATCAATCAAATGAACTTTTTTAAGTCAAGAAAAAAAATTAATTTTCATGTAATTAAGTAGAGGGATTCAATTTAGTCTAAATGAAATAGACCGTGTGTCGATATGATTCTGGATGATCAAGTTATGGTCATCTGAATATTATTATATGGATCAAAAACATATATGTTTTGAGGTTAAAATTGAATAATAATATGAATATATATATTTTTGGTTTATTTCTGGTGATATAGTTTCGAACAGGTTTCAATTAGAATATTGTTTTCAATTTTAGATTTTCTTCCCATGGGAGCTTTAAAAAACATTAGGGTGGATATGCATGCTATCTATGGAATCTATATCAAATAAGAAAAAATAATTAATCCTATTTTTAATAGGTTGTTGAAAATTGGGAAAAAAATGGGGAAGTGATAGGGTGGATGGTTATTCAAAAACCATTCAAAAATTAAAAGGAAAGAAATTTCATGTTGGTGGGGGTGTGGTGTGCAACCTAGATCATAAAACACAATAAAATTGTAATAGAAGCTTAATAAGGAAGCTACAAGCTTGACCGGTCTTGGTCACCTCGTCACTATGGTCTGCAAACTAGGAGTCATCATCCCTTCCAGTCATCACACATAGAGTTCCAACCCAAGACATCAAACTTATCATTCCTAGCATAACCCTTTCCCATAGAAGCTATCTCCATCACTCTTTGATGAAGTCAAACACCATCTCTATCTTGGGCTAACCCCATATCACTATAACCTTCAGTTATCACCACTACTCCCACAATTTTTGGGTCATCACCGCATGAGGTAAACTCATTCCTCTACCATTTTACCTCGATTACTTATCCCACCACCATTGGATCTTCCCTATTCCCTCATATTTTGTTGTCATGCGGTGCCCCTATGACCTGTGGGCCTACTTTGTCATGATTGTGGAATGCCACTACCTCCCCTATCCAAGGACTATACCCAATCAAGCTTCTTCACAGATCTTATGGGTATTATTTAACCTAACCCACCCCACAATGGGTCTAGGTGGGTCTGACAGACCCAGGAGTTCCCTATATGATATTTCATGACCTGTAATGGCCCTAAGCGGGTTCTACCCTGCCTGAAATGGGCATGTGTGGGCTCTTCCTGACTCATAATGGTTCTGGGTAGGGTTTTGGGACCCAAAAATGTTAAATATAAACAAAAATTAATTTATTAATTATTTTTTTGAATAATAATAATAATGATTTTATTATTAAGGAAACTAATTTAATTTTGCAATTAAATTAAATTAATTTTAAAAAACAACAAAAAATATGAATTAAATTAATTAAATTAATTTATTTAATAACCTTTATCTTTATATTTATTAAAATTTAATTATATCGTGTATTTAATTTTCTCACTGACTACCCATGAGTAGGGGCTGACCCCTTGAATGTCTTGGTTTATTTTATTATTTATTATCTATGTATGATGCATGTAATATTTAATTAGTTTTACTAATGTTTTGTGAATCATCATTCTTTATTAAATATATATAAGGTAATTCATGTACATTCTTATCTGTATATATATTGCAGTTCCTGAGACCATCTTGCTTGCATGAGAGTACACTTGTACTATTAATGATGATGATGTAAGATGTGGAATACACCAAGATGAGGAACTATATGGGAAGATATGTGAGACAACAAACTCATGTATGATACCCCTAGGTCATGGATGATCCATTGAGTTTAAATAGATAAACCATTATTAGATTCTCAGGACTAGTTGTCAACTTATTTCCTTTATTCATTTTTTTTATTTTATGCATTTGTATATGTGTATAAGACACCTAAAATAATAAACATAAAAATAAATAAAGAAGGTATGAATGTATTATATTAATGCATTCTAGTTTTGAGTATGTAAAAATAGTATAAACATACTTAATTGAAATGTATTACATTTTTTAAAAATATTAAAAACCCCTCAATAAGTTTAAAAATCCTTCCATAATTTGAATTTGAACAAAATTAGGTGTACGGGGTGCTCATCAACCCTAGTTGAGGGTTAATACTTCTACTAGGGAGTTCTTATGAGAGTGATGGGTTGAATTAACTAATGATGACATAAAATAATTTTCCATGGCTAGCTTGTTGAATATTTATAGGAAATAATTGAATAAATCAAGACTAGGATTTTAGAAGCTTGGACTTCACTCAACAGATCAAGGAGCCACAATCTAACATGGTTGTACAGTCAAATGACATCCATGAAACTCTATGAGTAGTGGTGTATCCATATATTATATACTATGAGGAAAGGTTTCAAGGATCCTTTCCACTAGAATACTCAAGTAATAAAGTATACTGATTCTAGTAGTGAGGTATGCTAGAGTTTGATAAAATAGTAGGCGATATTTATTGATTTGATTAATTAATCAATAATGGATAATTGGAAATCAATATAAATTATTAATTGAAAAATTTTATTTGTTTTAAATAAAAAATGAAAATAACTAAAATCCCAAGTACATTATCAATATGATAAATTCTTGATAAAGAGAATATCCTGATCTACCATAACTTCCAAGAGTGGTATAAAATCTTTCATATAGTAAAAAACCAAGAAAAAAAGATTTATGTGATGGAGTCCTCCATTCTTATCAAGCCTCATCTAGGAGAAATAAAAGAGGATAAAGAAAAGTGGAAAAGCATATAGATGATTTACTGAAGGTACAATATATTAAGTTTTTATCCTTGTCTAGTCAATTGTAGAAAATGTATGAGGACAAATATACCTATAAGATTTTGACTCACATCCTACAATTATATGAGGAAAAATCTTGGAAAGAAAGGTTTGAGATATGCAGTGAACTATATAGGTTCAAGATAGAATATGGGAATGTGACTCCACCAATATGGTTCAAGCTATCATAAATGAAACTATTTATCTTCCATGGAAGATGAATTCTAGATGGAGAAATTTTATGTATGATCTTTCATTTATTAACTATATCAACATGCTTACCTATTTTGAAGAAATATTCTTAGATGATGGGATTTATAATTAAGGTTTTACTACTCGTAAGTTGATATGGTGCAATGATCTTCTTAGAGAATTTTTTTTATTTTTTTGGCATCATGATTATTGTAAAAAATATTTATTCATAACTTTGATTTTTTATTAAATAAAAGAGACATGTATGACTAGAAAATCTATCATTATAACTTAAAAAAATGAGAAGTAATCTCCCATATCATTTGGATTTAGTTCTCCAAGAATATAAAGATATGAAGAATTATAATTCTTCAGTCATTGTCATGAACAATAAGAGGAAGGGAAAAGATAAGGTGTCTAAGGTTAAGTCCAATTCTAAGAAACCTAAGCACCATCATTCCAAAAAGAAAAAGACATAGAGGGAAGGAAGTGATCATGAGACTATCTACTTTTCATGGGGAAATAAAGGTAACTAGAAGAATAATTGAAGAGATGGGAAGAAGAATCAAGGTGATGATTCTACTTCAAGTATTTTTTTCATTGAATGAAATCTATATTTATCTATAATTTGGTTATTGGATACAATGTGTGGACCACATATTTATATTTAATTTCATAAACTAGGTATATTCAAGAAGATTAAAAAGGTATAGGTGGATCTTTGGGATACAAATGCTGCGATTCTAGCAGTCTTTGAAGTGGGATATTATCATCTAAATTTTCCTAAAGTTTTAGTAATTGTTTTGAAAAATTGTTATTATGTTCTTTCAGTTACTAGAAACATAATATTTGTGTCATGTTTGGACAAAAAGGTATTTTATTTCAAGTTTGGATAAATATTGTCTCTTTTATAAGGATAATATATATTATGATATGACACATATTAACAAGGGATTATATATTCCTAAACTCAAAAACACTATAATGGAAATAAATGACAAAAACAGTGAAAAGAATCATATAAAACCCACCTATGTAACTTTAGTCTTGTTCATGTTAATGATAAGACATTACAAAAATTTCATCGAGAGATTTATTTAGACTCAACTAAGTTAAAACTCATGGATGTATTTCGTGCTTGTTTACCAAGAGAAATAACCAAAGTACCCTTATTTGGAATGGGAGTAAGAGCCACAAAAATATTGGAATTGATTCATACTGACATGTGTGTTATATTTATGGTACATGAAAGGGTTGGGTTTTCATAATTCAATAATTTTACCAATGAATATTGTAAGTATTTCCATATCTACCTAATGAGGTATAAGTCAGATTCCTTTTAGATGTTTAATGAATATTAGCATGAAGTAGAAAACCATATTTATAAAAATTTTAAGCCTCTATAATCATACCATGGAAGAGAATATTTTTACCAATATTTCATCGATCACTTAAAGGACTATTGGATAGTATCCCAACTCACTCCTCATTATACATAGGGAAAAGAGGAATCAGACCCTGATTGACATGGTTATATCAATGATGAGTCAAGAAACTCTCCTTTAATCCTTTTGGGGATAAAAAATGAATAAAATTTCATATACCCTTAACCAAATACCAACTAATATGATAGATGGGATTCTATATGAGTTGTGGTATGGAAAGTAATCCAGTGTATCACACATTTGTGTATAGAGATGTGGAGATTTTATCAATATTATACCAAGTGATAAATTAGAACCCCGAAGAATGAAGTGCATCTTTAAAGGTTACCATGAAGAAACTAAAGAATATTACATATATAACACTTAAGTTAAGAAAGTTATTGTGGTAATATATTCCATATTTATAGGAATGGAAAACATTTATAATGAAAATAGTGGTATAAAGATTGAATTCAATGAAGTTGATTCCCCAGATGCACAAGAATTGGTATTGGAACCATATCCACAAGGTTCAATGGGAGATGGAAATGCTCTAGATAAACAAGTACTGCATAGTTCAGCTAAAGAGGTTAGAGAAAAAGAGAGTTATGACTTTATTATCACCGAGTAAAGTTACACATTACTCTTTGATAATGATGAACCTGTAACCTATAATGAAGTAGTAGATGGTAAGTATGTTTCTAAATTGAAATAATCTATGAATTATAAGATATATTCCATACGCCAAAATCAAGTTTGAATTTTTATAAACCCTCTATCTTATATAAATCCCATTATGTGGAAATGGGTATTCAATAAAAATACAAACATCGATGGTAAATTCAACACCTATAAGGAAGGAATAATAGAAAAAGGTTTCAGAAAATGTCAAGGCATAGAACACAATGAAACCTTCTCACTAGTAGTGATGCTAGAATCCATCAGAATATTACTTTCAATAGCCTCTTTCTGTGATTATGAGATTTGTAAAATGGATGAGAAAATTGATTTTCTAAATGGGAGGTTGGTTGAAAGAATCTATATGACTCAACCCAAAGAGAATTTTAAGTAAAATAATTCCAATAAAGTATAAAATATATAGAGATATATTAATGGGTTGTTGTAGGAATCACAATCATGAAATGTTAATTTTTAAGAGGCCATAAAAGAATTTGGTTTATTCAATAATATAATAAATCCATATGTCTATTATATGGTTAATGGGAATGTGATTGTTTTTATATTATTATATGTTTATGATAGATTAATTATGGGTAACAAAGTGAAAGAATTACAGTCAATTAAGACTTGGTTAAATGAATTCTTCTCCATGAAATACCTAGGTGAAGAAGATTATATTTTATGGATCACGATCTATCGAGATAGATCTTAGTGGCTACTTGGGATAAGTTAGAGGGCATATATTGACAAGGTACTTAAAAGGTATAGTGTGGAAAAATACAAAAGAGGGTTGTTTCCAATGTCATTTGGTATCAATATCTCCATGAAAATGTGTCCTCAAACATATGAGGAGATTGAAGGATTTAATAAAATCACTTATTCCTCGATAGTGGGATTTATCATGTATGCTATGATATGTACTAGGTTTGATGTCTTGTTTACTTCGACCATAGTGGGATGATATCAAGATAATCCCTAAGAGAGGGATTGGTCCACTATTAAAACTATCTTGATGTACTTGAGATGTGTAAATGATATGTTGTTGGTGTATGGAAGAGATGAGGAACTAGAAGTAATAGGATACACTGATGCTATTTTCCAAATAGATCATGTTGATCTGAAATCATACTTGGGCTATGTCGTTTTACTGACTAGTGGTGTAGTGAGATGGAGAAGATCAAAGAAATTAGTTATTGGTGATTATATAGCAGAACCCTAGTATATAGAGGCTTTTGATACAACCAAGGAGGCAACCTAGATATGAAACTTTGTCTCATACATTGGCGTTGTTCGAAGCAGTATAGACCATATTACATTTTATTATGATTATATTGTGGAATTGGTGCTTGATAAAGATCCCATATCACAGAAGAGGAAAAAATATACTTTATAAGTTTCATCTGTTAAGGTATTTTTACCAAAGAGGTGAAGTCATAGTTAATAGAGTATCCATAGAGGATAACATGGAAGACCGTATGACTAATTACACATCTCATCAAAATTATGATTCTAATGTGATATCTAGTGGGTTGAGACATGTTAGAAGTTATCTCTAGTGAAAGTAGGGGTATTGAAAGTTTGTTCCCTATACCCAACACATGTTTGTACATTGATTTCCATTACATGTATATTGTTTCATATATGCATGCATTGTACTTACCAGAATAGTTTTGATAATTCTATATTGACTACTTAAATGGTAATTTCCATAGATTACATGTTGTATCAATAGGTTATAGAGTTCCTAGTCTATAATGAGAACCTATAGGTACTATGAAATTAATATTAAACATATATACTATGGTATAGATACATCATAATGACTATATATAGATAATTCCTGACTATCAGGCATTGGGTAATCATAAGCATTGAGACTTCCTATCACGAATTTCTAACCAAGTGATCTCTAGTAGGAAAGATCATGAGGAAAGACATTTCAATAGGAACACCACATGTTTTAGGTGTAATTTTTTGTTTTAATTTACGAACATGTGTATTGGTCTCCTGACTTGATATTATTATCAATGTACTTCATTTGATCATGTACTTTTAGGGAAGGAAAAAATTGTGACATTGAATTCATGGTGAAGTAGCCTGTTTCAGGTCTATCTTTGGTGGTATGAAATTAATTGAATGGTAAATATAGAATTCGTTACTTCTGAGTCAAGGAAGTGATATCTTGGGCCTAGTTTATCATGATTATAATAACTTCATTAAATCTATATACATTGTAGTTGATGGTAAGTCCATCTAGTGATGTCATGAAATAAAAAATCAAGAATGAATGATGGCACAAGCTGTGCATCCCACTTTATGAGATATCACATGACAAAGTGATTACATTACACAGTGAATGTTCATAGGATGATTTTCATTTATATGACTATTATGTGTCTCTTTAGGGAACTTTATGAGTTTCTAAACTTCACTTCTATTCTATGAATTTTATTCACTGCAATCAATATAAAGGAATTCATTTTTATTTGAGTATAGGGTAATTGTGATGAATTTATTTATTAAAATTATTTACAAGTATTTAAGTAAATACAAGGAAAAATATTATATGAAAAAAATATTATCTTATATTTAATGTTTGTTTCATATTGTTGGAATTATGAGTTTAGTTAATGGATCAGTTTTATCATGTAAGATATTTAAAATATAATACAAGTATGTGATAAAACATATAATTGATATTATGACACATTTAGTTTTTCATAACCTTTCGTTTATAAATTATTTAGTGGTCCTTGGATATATGGGGTTTGGGGAACCCTTTCAAGGTATTTTATGTACCACTATATAAATTGAGGAGAGGATATTTTAAAGTTGAATTCATTCAAAATGATTGAGATTTACCCTACCCTTTTCTCGCATCCAAGAAATAGAAATCTCCCATCCCGGATTTCTATCTTTGATCTCCTTCATGGATTGAAGGGAAGAGATCATGGTGATCATCATGGCGTTGAAGGAATCGCCAGAGCTTTTCCCTAGCACCCAAAATTCAATGATCAACATCTGTGAAGATTCTTGAAGCATGTGGGATTGATCTAGAGGGTTCGAGATCAGATCATTCAAGCAATGTTTGTAAGGATCATTTGATAGACAAATGAATCTTTGATACAAACAAGGTACTCATTATTTTAATTTTTGTTATTAAATTAAAGTGAGATCCTTAAAAATCAATTAAGGATTGGATATATAGATTTGATGAAGTTAAATCACTCCAATGATGAAATATTTTTAAATCCCAGGACCACCGACTTCCACTACATGCCTCGGTACCTTCAAAACATTAGTGGTACTAGACATTCCTTTTTATTGGAAGTTCAAGGTTAATAATTATGTGACTAAGAGATTGATATTTATGTTATTGGATATATATTTATGGAAGATATAAATATGATGTAATTTTTTGCGATGATTTTTTTATTATAAAAAATATATACCATGTAAATTAACAATTTTATTCATATTTTTTAAAAGGGTGGAAATATTGCAATTTTACTGAATAATACTGATAAAGTAAGAATTTTAAGAATTATAGTTGTAGCTACTTATGGCCATAATTTTTATAAATTATGGAATTAAGCTATATCGATGTCATGACCATAATTTTGAAAATCATGGTTATATTAATCCACCTCCATGATTTTCATAATTGTGGTTTTATCTTCATATTTTTTATTTTTTGGACTATATAATAATAATATAAATAATTAATTTCCAAGGAAATATTATATAATTAATATTTAAAATTGGATCATTAATATATAATAATTTATAATTAATCATCTTTATTAATAATAAATATTATTTAATTAATATTTATTATTTATAACATGTCGTTACAAAATCATAAAAATAAAGATATATTATATACCAAATATATAATCACGGCCAATTAGTTATGGTGTCTAATTTGTTTACAGAAGAAGTACGTTTAAATCTTGCTAATTGTTTTTATGTTTTAAGATATGACCATAGTTTGGTATTGCATGTAACTAATTTCCACCATCATTAATAAAACTATGGTTGTATATAGATTTTTTCCATGGTTTACAAACCATTGGGGAAAGAACATATACTGAAAATTCATATAGACACGATCATAAAACCGTGGGAATAAAAAATTTTGGACATAGTTTTAGAAACTGTAGACAAAACAAGATATGCTAATAGATGTTGCACACATGGTTCTAAAAACCATGTATATTTAATCCATATTTCCATAGTTTTTTAACCATGGAAATAAAAAAATATTCTTCCCTCAGATGCATGGAATTTCCACATAAAATCCACATTCCATCGTAACAATCTTTTGGATTATCGCATCTTTAACATATCAAATATAATTTTAATTGAGTTTTTTTATTAATTAATTTAGTTCACCAAATCAATATAAACATCTTATGATAATATTCATATCATCATAAGTGATGAAAATATTTTCTATAATATTCTCACATCATTATCATTTTTTATTTTTATTATTATCTCATTAAATATATCAACTTAACTAATAATATTCATGCCATAACTCCTCACAATTTTCATAAGAATCATAAACCCTCTACTAATTATTCAATTCTCAAAAAAGAGCACTTTCAACATAACTAGGTTTTTATGTCACCATAAAGATCAATATTCTTCACTTTATGATTCACTTCATTAGTCCTCAAAATATATATCACCATATTAATTCTCAACAAACAACATCAACACATTGAATCCATATCATATATTTAGGAGTAACATTCTTTACATTGTCTATTTTAGGTCTATATCAACTCTAAGGAATACAAATCATTGTTAACATTCCATAATTCATCATCTTAATTAACACTAATTTTAATAAATGATTTATATGTGTGTTTTGGTTTTTCTGTGTGTATCATTAACACATATCCAATAGATCCCCACTTTATTATCTCAATTAAATTCCCCAACTTTTCAATAATAAGTAATTAATTCATGTTCTCATTAAAAAATCCATGTCATCATTGTAAAAATATTCTATAAAATAATATTTTGTATGGATTTTAGATTACTTAATTTAATAAAATATTCTCATATAATATTACCAAAAATTTAATTATAATTCTTTCAATATCCATAAATTGTTTAATATATTTTCTTAAATGTCTACAATCATCGTCATAATTAATTTTTATCCTTCTCATGTATTATATGACATTATATAAATCTCATGCCAATATAATAATTTAATGATTACTTAATATAACCAAAATAAAATTAATTAATAATCTAATGATTAACTTTATTATCTTTATCAATAATTAATTATAACATCATTAATATACTAAATCATTAATATAAAAAATTTAGTTCAACATCACAGTGAGTTCACTTTACCAAAAAAATATTTTTATGAAGGTTAGTACATGAAAAAGTAAACACTGACTCAGTGGATCACTTCAATGATTTTTTTTTCATCTTATGAGTTTAACATGATCCAACAAGAAGCAAAGATCCATTCTTCTTTAGAACACAAAAAAAATGGTACTCGCAAAATTTTCATGGGTTAAGTTTCCTTAACTTTTTATTTCTAGTTTTATAAAATATCAAAAAAACTATTTAAATTGATTTAAATGGGTTCAAAAAATCATCATAATAATATAATTGAAAAAATAGACTATTAATTTTTCTAAAATAGACATCAATTGGAAAGTATTTATTTTTTACAAATATATATACAGATATATATATATATATATTATTTATTGTCATTATTTATTTACTTTTATCTTGATTCTATTATAAAGGAGGATATTCTATTATAGTGTAAACTAGAAGAGATTATTACTCCTAGGGATTCAATTCTCAGAGGGAAGTATTTCTGCAAGGTGTATAAGTATGGAGAAATGAATTGAAAATTCTTTCACCTAATGAGAAAATATAGAATGTTTAACAAGAATATATCTTCATTTTTAATTTAGGGGTATCTCTTATGAACCTATAGTAATATTTAATATTCCATGGTTAATTATTTTTCATGAATGTTTAATGACTTACCAGCTTGTAGAGATAACATTCAGCTGATGATTATTATTCATTATATGGTTTTTGATCCTCAAAACTTTGAAATGGTGGAAAATTATTATAAATATGAAATTATTCTTTATATTTGTCCCCTTAATCATGAAAAAACCAGTGGTTTTGTTGGATTCACTAAGATTTTTTTTTAAAAAATATTGGGATGTTTTCTATGTTAATCGGTATTATGCTGTTAAGGAATTTTTCATCACCACATATACACTTGAGGGTGATAGCTCACAATTTGGTGTGATTATTCAAAAAGTTGATCTTGGTAAAGATGATAAATATTTTATTACCATTACTAATGACAATATCATCCCAAAAATTATTAGAAAGGTGTTGGATCAAATATTGGGAATTATTGAAACAATTTTTTTAGTAAATAGTTTGGATTTATTTATGATAGGAGGATACAATGTATTGTCTATACAACTTCTCATGGGATAAATAATCTTCAAAATATTTCCAAAGTAGGAATTTTTTCCCTCATGATAGACATTAGAAAGGTTTTTTACACCCTAAGGTGGGAAATTATCTTCACATTTTTGGAAAGGTATGGATTTTTCAATTCCTTTATTACAATTCCAAGGAATACCTTTTCCATCTCCATGCTATATGTTCTTGTTAATGGGACCCAAAGAGGAAAATTTAGCTATTCAAGTGGTATTAAACACTATGAACCCCGGTATGCCCTTATATTTGGAATCAATAATGAATTCCTTAGTTATTGTATTTTTGGGCCTGGAATGTTGGGGTAGTACTAAACCACCAATCCACTAGATAAGCTTCTCCAGATACTATGTGAAGTGAAAAAACATTATATTTCCCCACCAATCAAATGTTACCTCACAAACTGTATATTCCAGAAGATAAGAAGTATGAATACAATACTAATTTCACCAAGTCATATATATCATACATAAACTCCATAAATCTCAACATAATCATTCAGATGAGTAGAATAAACATAAATCAAATGAAAAACACTTTAGTTTTATATGGATTTATAAATGAAGTCATACAAAAATTAAATAACACTACATCCATTTTGTTAATACTAGATGATACAAAGATTATAAAACTAAATAGATAATTAAAACCAACATTTTATTAACTTTATTTCCACATCAAATGAATATGTTTACAAGTAGTCCCACCTCACTTTTATAGTGGGTAAAAACCATTAATTTATTTACACCACCATTCACAATTCCTTTATGACCCACTATTTTATCCTGGTGATTTTAGATACCCTATTTAATCTGATACCTGACCACTGAATATGGTCAACATATCAAGTTACACTAAAGGATATAACTACCAATCGTATTATTTGAAGCATTGACTAGTGTACAACCATTAAATTTTTTTTCCAACTAACCCTAACTCTAATAAAGATCTCTAATGATGATATCTACATAATATGGTCGATCTATTACTTTTTTTACTCTATCCAATTTACATACTAAGAATATAAGAATGTTTTATGTGCCAAAAAAATCACACTTAAATATTTCTCTAGTGAACCACTGAAAACTCTTAATCAATAAGGAAAATCTATCAATCATTCTACATAAGTGTCTCCTCCTGCATCTATTTTCCCAAGTCCCATAGAGGCATGGTGTTTCCTCAGAATTTATTGAACCAACAGTTTGGTGAAAACATATTCTCAATTTTAATTCTCAGTTATCTTTAAGAGAACAATATTATTTTCCTCTAGAAACTTCCATATGGAATGATATTTCATGTTGATATGAATTCCCATTGAAGGGAACATTAGACACTTATCCAAGGGTGTTTCACTATGACAACCATAGTAGAGTAATCCAACATTTTAACTCCATATGAGATCCTCTAATAGATGCCTTAACCATATTAGTAATTTACCCACTTTTTTTCTTCAAAATATTCTACTTACATCATGGAAATGGATACCACAGGATGAAACCTTAACATCCAACTGAATTTTATTCCTCTATATGTTACCAAAAAGCAAGTTGTACTTTTCTGAGTATCTGAATCTCCCCAAAAGTTTTCACTAATGTACCCCAAAAAAGGATAATCTATACCAAATCATAAAGTTGTATATTATATTCCATTGAGATACTATATGATACATTTCATGGATTCATATTGTTCTTACAAAACATTAGATATGAAATGTATGACCACTCCCACTACATATGAAATATCCAAGAATGTTCACACCGTAGTGTACATCACACTTCCCTCCATTAATAAAGATGACACCATCACCATGAAATTAACCTCAAAAAACATCTTTAACACACACTATTTGGAATGTTTGAAGTGTCCATAAAAAGGGTTGATATTTCCTTGAATTTAGACATACCAAATCTTTTGATAATATCTTGGATTCATTAATGTCAAGACAACAATATGTTTTTGAATTTATTGTCCTGAAAAATCCCTATCCCCAAAATATTATTTTCAATACGGTGATATTTCATCTCAAAGGTCATGTAATTTTTTTTCTTTATCTCCTAAAACATTAAAATGTCTAGACCCACCAAAATAATATCATCCATTTATTATAAGCCTTTTGGTGTTAATAGTGGTCTAAAATTATTCACATTAAACTCTTCTCTAATATAAATACATTAAACTTCTAGCTTCATTATCTTCATTCTTGTTTGATTCAATAAAGACTTATAGTCATATTTCACAATAATAATTTATTCCATTGATCCATGAAACCAATTAAATACCTTATATAAATTTATTTCTCCAAATATCTATAGATTAATGTCATCTTTATATCCATTTTATCTAAATGTAAATCATTAGATGCAACTAAAATCAACATGGTATTGATGATAATATATTTAACTGTTGATGAAATTATTTTAGATAAGTCCATCCATTCATTTTGATGAAACACCTTCATAACCAACCATTATTTATACCTATAATTCCCATTAGTTTCTTAATTTAAATGAAATAACTATTTTTTCTTAATAACCTTCATTGATTATAATAAATATTTTATCTTCCATGTTTTATTCATATGAATTTAATTGTCCTCATCCTTTATATCTAACTCCCACTATCCAGAATCACTGATATTTTACACTTATTTTGGGCTCTCAGGATCCCCCCATATATTAGAAGTAGATAATGAAAATCATAACAATTACTATAAACCATTCATCTAACATGGTAAGATATCTGCAAGTTACCCAGTGATTCTAATCTTCCTGATACTTCTTCCTCTGATACATTGAATTCCAAAATCCCTAACTTATGTTGCTCCCACATGAGCCATGGAAACCCTTGAGATATCTATTATATCTTCTATTTCTGAACTATATAGACTTTTAGTTCCATATGAATTCTTTAGAACATATGTCCATCTAGTGTTCCCATTTAGATCAACTTCAGTTTTCCCCGTTGAAATTTTTATTTTATCTTATTTCTTATCAAAGTTTCAATCTTTGTATAGGACCCAGTCATTGAATATAATATTTATTCTTCTGATGTAACCTCATACTCTACTTTTTTTAGTAATGTATAGCTCATTATTTTAACCATGCTAATATGTTTTAGTTTCATAGCTACATTCTTTTAAAGTTTTTTCCCTATATGCCTATAAATGTTCTAGAAGATACTTCAGTTATGCCACCCACCATTTTTGGACCTTAAGTACTTCATATTTATTCCAGTTTCATTTACTAATATCATAATTCAATAATTAAATACTTATAATAAATCATATTTTTGTTTCAAGAAGTAAACACATACCTTACTTGTGGAATAATCAATGAATGTCACAAAAAATTGTGGCCCTATATGAAGTCAGATAGGAGTACGCACCCAAATTTTCATGTGAAAGAGTTCCAAATTTTTTTCTTGGGTGTCTATATACTCAAATTGAATGAAAACTTCCATTATTTATTGAGTAAAAAAATCTCACAAATTTTGAAGTCTTTAAAATCCAACTTCAACACACTTTAGCCTGCTAGAACCTTCATTATCTTCTCACAGATATGCCCAATTAAACAATTCCATAACACTTAACTATAAAAAGTTATGATTATAGTATTATTATCACCGTAAAATCTTTCTACCAGATAAAATATTAGATATTTCATCATGCTTTACGCAACCATTTAACCTTGAGTGATCTTGCATTCTCTATTGGTGAAACTTGTTTTAAACCATCCTTCATCTAGTTGTTAAAGATTTTTTTTCATAAACCCATTCTAATCTAGATATCCTTTATATTAAGGTATATTATACTCTTTATTCATATATTTACATCTCCCTTTCCAAAGATTCATCATCTACAATTTCCTGGTACATAATTTTTTGTGAATCCCTTCTCTGTTATGGGGTGGAACGATGCTCCAAAAACAATGATCCATGATTCCATTAGAATAATAACACTCAGTAGTGAACTACCACTACATTCAAATTCCATGTAATTTTTACTTTCTAATACCACCCCTATGGAGTTCCTTTTTCTTTACCCACAATGTTTCTTAAAATATCCTCAATTATTATAGTTCCAACATGCTAGGATAAGGATAACTAATTATCTCTACTTCATCCATATTACTTATCATATGACTTCCTATGAGTTATATTTTGATGATGTAACCATCCTCATAAATCTACACTGATGGAACTACCATATGGTGATTAAACCTCTCTCTATTTGAGATCATAAATCAATATTATCCCCATAACATCCTAAAACACTAAGTCAGACATCCCATAAGAATTACTTATGACAATTACCATCACCTCCCAACATTATAAAAGGGATGATAATAAAAATAGTTCCTAAAAATATTCCATGAGATTTACATTAAATAATTCATGTTGGAATAAAATCATGTTAAACTAATTTATACGATGATATATAGATCTATATTCTGACAAAATGATATTGAATAATTATCAAATCAATAATATTTTTTTTCATTTTTGTGGAATTTTAATATATATCTTCAACAGTCTTCATCCAATCTACCAATGTATTCATCTCTTGGATGTTAAAGGATAAATTCCAATATAATGTCTCATGAATGATTCTGAATTCATTTCTATCCAGCCTCCCTCATTTCAATTTAAATATCTCTTATAACTTGATTCCATTCAACATAAGTACTAGGTCCTTTTGAAAGAGATAATACAACATATTCATTCTCCAAAATCCAAAGCCTTTTTCATAAAAAATTTAAACTCAAAACATTATGTCTTTCAATGACATCCTTCTGATACTAGTAATCTATGACTAAATTAAAAAATTTAAATGGAGATATAATGTTACCTAATCAATTTCTTAGTGTAAACTAATGAGCTCTTAAGCAATATTTGATACCATATTTTTGGGTAACACCACACCAATTATCCATTAAATACACTTCTCCAGAAACCATTTATAGCCATAAGATAAGATCTAGATGCTCCACCAGTCACACATTACCCCACAAAACTGATGTATTACAATATAGGAAGTTCACACACTCTAATCGGTTCCCAAAGTCATACACAACATACACACACTCTATAAAACTCCACAAAATAATTTATTTGAGTATAAAAACCTAAAGAAAAGAAAAAAGACAATATTTTTTCATGGTTTGGAAAACTAAGTCCTAAATCCATGGGAGAATACTAATTATATCATTATTTACTTCAGATGATACAAATATTACAAAAATCAATAGGAAATTACAACTGATATCTACTTAAATTATTTTCCACATCACAAACCTATGTCTATATTGGATCCACATCACTTTTAAAATGGGTACCAACTATTCATCTCATTGAACCACTATCCAAAGTTCAAAAATAACCCACAAGTTGATCATGGTGACTGCTGATACCCACTAGCATATAAAACCTATCCACTGAAGCAAGTGAATATATACATTTACAATAATGGTTATAACTACTACTCAGGATATATAGACTACTTACCATTACACAACCGTTGGACTAAATCCTTGTTTGAATAACCTTGACACCACTAAAGATATATGTTTCCACTATTTGTGTTTCATGGATTCATTATTTTCTAGTTCCCTTTTTTTGGTCAACTTACATGGAACCTAAGTAAGCTTCACATACAAACAAGTGAATAATCATTTTCTTTCACCAATCAAGGATGAAAATAATTTTTGTATTCCCAATCATATATTTTATATAGATAAAATATTTTTTATATGAGGGAGATAATAAAACTATTAAGAGTCCTAAATTCAACCTTTCAACTATGAGAAGTTCATAAAAGAGGTTATTAATTAGTTTAATTCTAGAATGTTATTTGGAAATAAAACATATAACCATAAGAAATTCCATGTTTCCTAATTATATAATAAGAAAAAATTTAGTTACCCTCAACTACATAGGTGATAACCTTTTTGTGTAAGGAATAATTCCTCATATATGGAAAACATCTATACTAGAATTATCACTCAGTTATACTAATAGAAAGGAAAGTCACTTTCTCAAGAAGAAAGTATTTTCCTTTTTAATTATATTATCATATCAATATTTTATTATAATTTTACTATATATAGATGTTCCTGATTACTGTTAAAGAGATTTTAGGCTAAAATAATTATTTTTGTACTAGGCGTGTCTATGAAAGGAAACTTATTACAGTTTCCCAGAAGAATTGTACTTAACCACTATAAATTAATGGGTTCGCCATAAAAAATATCAAGATCTATGAAAAATATGTAGTTTAAATCTATATTTAATATATTATTTATAGTGAGAATCTATTAGCTAAATTTATAAAGTTCAACTTTATTAATATATTCAATTCAGATAACAAATACTCAATGATTTCATCTATATTTCAGGTTGTGAGATAATCAATCTAACTGAAAGGTATATAAACATTCTATACAAAATGATAAGAAACTAATATGGCTTGATTGGCCTATTTTATTTACTTATCTGATCCCATTTTCACATGATAATCATTATATCATTAATCTCATAGATAATATTTATTTTTGTGATTTCTTACTTTATGATCATATTGTTACAGTGTTGAAAAGATACAAGTTTGTGGAAAGAGATATTACATTTTAATATATGGTGATTCTAGGAATAACGTGTTCAAAACTTCTATATAGGAACAATTATGATGAACTTACAGTGATTCTAAGATGGATAAATCATTTCTAAAATCCATATATTCTACATATTTTTTGATCCTATTGTGGAAACTATGGTATTTTATGTTTCCCATGGATGATAATATCAATAAAATGAGATATAAATAACTTTTATTTGATATATTTTTTTGGAAAATATATGAAAATTAGATTATATCATTTTTCAATGATTATTTTCTAATATGTTATGGTGTTATATTGATAATTTATTTAGATATCATCTTATAGAAGGGAAAAATCTAAAACTATTTACAAGAAACTTTTGTGGTTGCACTCCAAGTGATCAAATTTTAAACATCCTTCCCACTTTTATTCCTGGAGTTCTCCAATCTATTTTGAAACCCAATAATCATGTATGGCTTGAAAATAATCAGCTTCCATTTAAGTATCACAAATCTAATATTTATAGTGATGTTCATCTGGTGAAAAAATTTCAAAAAGGGATGCATGGATAACTCCACAGAGGATATTTTTTTTACTATACTCTTGATTATTATTTCAGGTGTTGCAAGAAGTACTCTTGTTCCAAAATATATTTGATGGACCCTACCCTTAGATTATTAGATCATAGTCAATTTTGAGAGTACAAAAATTAGAATATCAGGCGTCGAAGGACATTGAGGTATTTTCATACTTATAGAGGTTTTGTGAAGGGTTCCTTTTACAAATCCATTAGGTTATACAATAAACTTGAATATTAGGTTTGGAATATTATTATATGATGAGGTATTTAATTTTTTTAATTGGGATTAAATATGGGTTGAAAGTGACTCGATAATGACTATAAATACTATTAATCACAAGTCCAAGCTAGTTCTCAGGAGCCTTTATGAGTAGTGGGTGGGATGTATTTGTATTATAGAATCCATTCAACTGAGAGAATCTCATATCTGTAATGAAGGAAACAAGGTAGAATATTATTTATCTAAGTATATGATAGAGACTAGGTTAATTGGATAGAATTTTTATTTTCATCCAAAAGTTTTAACTTTTAATATTTCTAACAAAAGAGGAGATGTTTGTACTCAACTTTGTAATGATCCTTTATAAACATCATCTTTTTTAATTAATTTAACTCTTTAGTAGGATAATTGATCCCACCCAATCTTTGTTTGACTATTTATTTCCATTTATCATGGTAGGTCACTATATTTCATCCCTACCCTTTCTTATCAACTTTACTTAATTTTTTATTACTTGTTTTATTATGTATATAATTAATAAACTATAATAATTATAATTCTATAAAGGGACACTCCACCATAAGGAATATTTGAAAACATTACCCATTTTCATTTTTTATCAATTAAATTTAACACATGACTAAAATTTCAACTAATCTAGAAAATTATCAAATGTTAGTGGTATAATCTTTATAGATTGTTATATAATTTCTTATTCTATAAAAAATTAAAAATTTTAACCATTTTAGAGATAATAATGGTCAACTTTGATATATTAATAAACATTGTATATAGTTTTATAGAGTTTTGTTATGAAATTTGGTGTAAATCATATGCTGTTATGTTTTCTTTTTTCATTATAATTTGGAAAAATTTACTTTTTATATCAATGTAATCCATAAATGAATGATACATTGGAAATAAATATTTAATTAACATAAAATTCATTGTTAAATATATTTCAATACATATATAATATCATAATTTCTTGGTCTTGTTATACTACTTTAATTATAATATAAAAAATAATATATCATTTAATTTTTTATTCTTCTTGATTTGAATTTTATAGAAAAAATATCAAAATATTACTAAAAATTCACTACAAATTAGATCTCTAATCATAATTCATAAAATAAAAAATCAAATAAAAATAAAAAGTAATTGAAATGAAAAATTAAAAAATATAGATTATTCTAAGTGAACATAATTTTAAGTCCTATAAATCATAGAAACAATTTTGATATTATTGAACTTTTCTCTAAGAAAAACCCAAATCTATAACCCTGATTGATTTCATTCTAATTACAAAGTATTATTCATGGTTTAACATATATTTTACTTTTTTTGTGTCAAAATTATAATTATGAAATATAAAATAAGGTGTAGATGAGAAGGAAATAAAAAACATATAATATGGGTGTTAGATAAAAAGCCATACCTCATTTATTAGCCATTCATCAAACCAAAATGAATTATCCCACTCTGGTTGATGAAAGATTCAATAGAAATGTCTAGACATAGTTATAATGTCAATTCATATAAAGTATGAATATATAGTGTCCCTTTTAGATCAAAAATATATTGATAATATAATTGAATATTTATTGAAAATGTCCCCACTATCATAAAAAATTATAATGACATTGTACATTTATCAAAATCCCATCCCAAAAGAAACATAATCTTTTAGATTCACTTAAAGGTATATTTTTTGATTCAACACACCATTAAGGTAGAAATTATAGTTTTATGATTTTTACCAAAAAATTAAGATTTTATTTCTAAACTTCACATAGTCTTCATTTCTGATACCAAATTAATAATTTAATAGATAAATATATGAATAAATATGATAAAATCAAAACTAGAGTAAAATTTAGAGTATTGGATAATTCATTGTATATTGAAAGATTGAATACTAAATTCTCCTCAAATTTGAACACCTTTTAATTGAAATAAAAAAAACGATATAAATAAATTGATAAATTTTCATTAGTAATCTCATGAAAATAATCAACTCCTCAAATTTAAGAATAAGTTGCAAGTTATTTCACCAAAGAATGTCTAATCATGATAAACACCATTATACACAGTTTCTTAATTGGCCACTCACTACTAAAAAAGCCTAAAAATCATGTTGTTACCTTTATTAGTTCTTTTAATAAATATTGATAAAGATCACCTTTATCGATGACAATTTTTAATAAAACCTAAAATTTATCCACTATTATTTTATCACAAATAACCATGTGTTTTTTTAAATTATATCAAATTTTATAAATATATATGAATAATACACACATATATATATACACACACAAAAACATATGTGTATGCATGTATGTATTAAATTTCAAATTTAATAATAATTATATATATATAAATATGTGTGTGTGTGTGTGTTTATGTATGTATATATAAAATATATATAAAATTTACATAAAATATACATGTTAATGATTATGGTGAAAATATTATTATATTAAATAAATAAATTTTATCTTCAAAAATAAAATAATTTAAATTTGAAATGTTAGAAAATAAAATTTATTATATAAAATTGATATATAAATTATATTAAAATATATACTAATATACATATAGCTGTATTCTTTTGATTCTTAATTCTAAATATATATATAGTAATATTTTAATACAAGTAACTAGTTAAACATAAAATATATATGTATAAATAAAATGTATATGTCAAATACTTATATCTATACATGCATACATTCATTCATGTATATATTCATACATACATACATACATACATAATATATATTAATATATTTATAAACATATTAAATTGAAATTTCTAATGAAAAAATATTTAAATTAATAATAAATATACATATATATATATGCATGAACACATTCATGTATGTTTGTATGAATTTTTGTGTGTGTATATATCATTTCAATGGATTAATTTAAAGAATTATTATATATTAAAAAAATATCACTATCACACCCCAACCTCAGTTTTTCATATTAATTTATTTAATTACAATTTCCTGTATTTATTTCTAGATTTTAGCCTGAATTTATTTGATATTGGGAGTGGGTTAGGGTGATGTGCATGTCATACGATTTTCACATGGTTAGTGTGAACCATGAGACCTAGCCATGAAAGGTTTTTCAATACATTTTTGAGGTGGTCACAGGGTTAGTGAATGTTTTTCTAAACCACAAAGCCAAACCATGGGGGCTTCAAGGTGTATCCAATTCCATATGTATGGTTGTCCCAATATTTCGTAAATTGTGCATCCAAACCATGTTGACTACCCATATTCTTAAAAATGTGGATTTATCCTTTTTACCACTTGGAATTAAGACCATTTATTAACTCCTCCTTCATCCCATTTGACCCCACTACCAAAAAATGGGGCAAGAGAAGCTCTTCATTTTATCAGTTCTAAGAAGAAAGTGTTGAGGGGGGGGGGGGGTTATTAGAAATAGCTCAAAGTGATTATAAATCTATCCTTTATCAGTGCTAAAAAAAGAACTGATAAAGGTGTACACTTTTTCAGTGCTAGTTTTAGCACTGATAAAAAAATTAATAATAATTTATATATAATTACTATATTTATATTCAAAAATAATGTTTATTTATATATATTGAATAAAAAACACATGTTTATAATTAATATATTAATTTGAATAATTCAAATATATATATATATATATATAATGTTTTAAAAAAATATTATAATTAAATATATATGTGTTTCCAATGAATTTTGTAAATTAATATATTGATCATGCATGCATATATGTTATGAATCATCATGAATGTTCATTTATACATTACACTCTTCTTATTATTCATGTTTTCCATTGATGGATCACTTTTTATTATGTATATTTTACTAGGTGTATATGATTAATTCAAAAGTTACACATATATATACTATATTATGTTCTCAATAATTATAAAACAACAATAAATATATTTAAATAATAAATATAGTTATTATATTTATAATTATTAAATTTTATGTATTTATAAATACTTTTTAAATATATTTATTTGTAATTATAATTATAACTATATATTTATATATTTAAATAATTATAAAATTACAATAAATACATATATTATAATTATACATATTTATAAATATATTTATAAATATATTGAAATATTTATAAATATATTTATTCATAGTTATAATTATAACTATAAATAAATATATATGTGTAAAAATTTATAAAATTATAAAATTATAAAATTATAAAATTATAAAATTATAAAATTATAAAATTATAATTATTATACTACTTATAATGTTATAAATATATAATTAAACAAATATATTTATAAATATATACAAATATTTATAAATAAATACAAATATCTATAATTTTAATTCGTAAATTAATATAGATAAATTTAAATAATTAAAATATGATAATAAATATTTTAATTATATATATTTATATATAAATATCTCTAAGTAAATACAAATAGTTATAAATATAATCCTAAATAAATATAAATATATTTAAATAATTAAAAAATTATAATAAATAAATAAATTATATATATTCATAAAATTATAAATATATTTGTTATAAATTTTTAATTATATATATATATTTGTAATTTCAAAAATAAATAATTTATTAATTATATTTTTTAATTAAAAATAAATAAATATTTATTGATTAGTTTTAAATATATATATAAATATAAATAAATAAATAAATATATATATTTAAATAACGATCAATTCATAAAAAAATATATTTATTATTTTCTTATATAATGGTATATATAATTAAATAAATATATAAAAATATTGAGAAATAAATACAAATATTTATATTTATAGTTATAAATAAATACATATATATTTAAATAATTATAAAATTATAATAGATATATTAAATATTAATATTAATAAAATTATAAATATTAAAAACATTAATTTATTATAATTTTATAATTACTTAAATAAATAAATAAATATTCATTTATAATTATAATTATAAATTAATATATATTCATATAAATAATTATAACATTAGAAGAAACATAGTTATATACATCTATAATCTTATCAATATATATAATTAATATATTTATTATATATATTTCTAAGATTATTAATATAATAAGTATATTTCTTATAATTTTTTAATTATTTAAATTATAATTTTATAAATATAAATATATATTAATCTTGTATATAATTTTATAAATATATATAATAATAATAGAAATAATTTAGTAACATTAAATCTGTATCAATGCTTTTTTTGAACTGATAAAGGACATATTTATTAGTATTTTTATCACCGATAAAGACATTTTTTATCAATTCTTTCTATTTTTGTGTTGATAAAACATACCTTTATGAATGTTTTTTAGCTAGCACTGAGAAAAGGTTCACCGAGTTTTAAAAAAAATCGTAACTTTCTCCTCCTTCCTCGCACCCTTCAAGCTCTTGTGGAAGCTGATCACTACCGCCACGCATCCTCCTACTCTTCCTCCACCTCCTCCTCCCCCTCCTCTCATACCACCTCTCCTTCATTGCAAACCACACTTCCACTATGTGCCTCTCCTCTGTCGCAAACCAGACTGTCATGCGCCTCTCTTCCACTGCGCGCCACACCTCCGTCGTGTGCCACACCTCCGCTGTGTGCCTCTCCTCTATCGCGTGCCTATCCTCTATCGGGTGCCTCTCCTCCATTGGGGGACTCCTCCACTATGCACCTCTCCTCCACTGTGAACGCACCTCCCCTGCACGCTGAACGACAGCTCCACAGTGAGTTTTCTCTTCTTTATATTTGTTTGATGGTGATGTTGTGAATTATATTGGTTAAACGCCCTGCTTAAAATCTTGGTCATTGGTGTCCTTTTTTTAAAACTAAATTAATTGCATGTTGGTTTGTTTTTGAAAAGAAATTGGTTGTCCTCTAGTGAAACATGATCGTATACCCTGAATGTGTGTGTGTATGAACATGGGAAAGGTTATTCCAAGTATAAATGTATTATAATGACCATGTTTATGGGTTTATCATATGGTTTTCACTTATAAATTTTTATTAAATTTATAAATGTTTTCAAATCCTTTGTTGAGTTTATCAGAAGATATCCATAATACCAACACTTTCTTAATTTAGTCACATGTTTTTTATCATCTGAATTTTTTTATGTAGTGATTTGTATGAATCTCTCTTTAATTTACATTCTTTCAGCTCTTGAGTATTTTAAACACCTTATTCATCTAAATTATATTGAATTATGCTAGTTTGGATGGTGACATAATGACTCCTTATCAAGTTGACCTTCAAGTTTACTTAAATGGGTTTCCCAAAGTTCATTTATTTGTATATTGTCAGAAAAACTTTATAATTCACTCTAAGTGTTTTTGTAAATTCTTTATAGGACCTTTTCATGTACTTATATTTTTAAATAGTTATTCAAGACACCTAATGACCTTGAAACATTTTATATAGGTAATAAATTAATAATTCTACTTTATTTCAAAATTAAATGTATCTTTTTTAAGGGGATTTGATTATTATTTAACTTTGGTGTTCTTTTTGTTATCATGTTAAGAATCTTAAATATTAATCTGATTTAGTAATATGTAATGATATATTATATGTTTTTTAGACACCTTCTTATATATGTTTGATATAGTTATATTGGTATTTAATTCATTTATTATTTAAAGAAGTTGTTCATTAAGTTTTTAATGGTGGTTGGTCTCCAAAAAAGGATTTTATTTGTTACAAATTGGGTGAAATATTTAAGGATTGTTTGGAAAATTCTTAAATATAATTTCATGTTTTGTTTATCAATGAATTCTCAAAGGCCTAGTTGGATATTTATAAAACCTTTTTTTGATTTGGGAACATTTTTTCTATATTATATTTGGATTTTGATAGTTATATAAACTTGGTTGCTTTTCTTTTGGAATTTGTTATACATTAGTAAAAATGGGTTGTTTCAGTGAAGGGTGTTCAGAGGTGAAATGAATAGTTTTTATTATGTCATTTAGATTTTATGTGATTGACTTCATGATTGATTTTGATCTCCTGCATTTGATTTATCATAAGAACCCTAGTTACATAGGCGGGACCAAGGACATGTACTTTCTAGACAGTGATCAGCTCTCCCTAGTATGGGATTAAATCCACACACTTACTAGGAGTCAATATTCTCTCCCTAGATATGGATCAATATGATTCACATTCTAGGAATTGATACATTCTCACCAAGAACCACTTTTACAGCAAAACCTTAACCAATCATACTCCTTGATCCCTCCCCACACTACACATCCACCTTTAATGCTCAACATTGTCGAGGCATGTCCTTCATCCCTATTGGATCCCGATTCTCTTGTACAAAACTTTTAAAAAAATTTCTATTGCTTTCATCTCATGGTTTTCCATTCTACTGAACACCTCACTTATGACTAATTCAAAATCAAAGAAACTTTTGAACTCTCCAAAAGTAGGAAGGAAATTTTACCCTAATGTCTGAATCATCCACCATTTAATATCAATCCAAAACATACCCATTTCAATGGAACCACCACTTTGTTACTAGTGAAATCCCACTAAATCTTAGAAAACCACATCACTAGATGAAACCCATTATTATTGACAAAAATACTTTCTATTGAGTATTGATAAAATAATCACTATATGTTATGTAACCATGATTTATTTCCACCTTTTGGTAACTGATAGTAGAATAAGAAAAAGATCTAATAACACTAGATATATTTGGTAAAAATCCACAATTATAATGTTAAATCCCTAAAACAAAAATTAAAACCCCAAAACTTGCAGATAACCGAAGAAATTCTAGAAAAAACTTGAATTGAAACAAATCCCCAAACCTCATATACCATAACATAGAATTAAAGCTATAACAAAGTAACTACATCAGATCTATACCTTTTAGTTCCTATAATCTCATGGTTTTGAAAATACCTCCCCAAAGGAAAATAATAAATATAGGATAAACACATGACATAAATGGAATAAGCACACCATATGAAATTTATGTTATTTGGATGACAATCCTACTTCATATAAGAATACATTGATATTTTTATTATGGTATAACTTGATTTATAAGGGAAACATATATTTTGTTAGTTGTACCTATCCAAATATAAATGAGACACTTTCATGACACCCTAGTCAAATGACTATAACAACACATGTAATGAATCCTTCCACCCGCAATCACTATATGGTGAATCCCAAGAAATGAAAAAATGATATAATTCAAGTGATTATCAAGTCATATTTTATTCTTTGAATAATTTTATATCTAAATATATAAATTATTATTTTATTATAACTTTAACAAATTTTATAAATTAATTATTAACTATTGATATTCAATGTTAGGTAGTGGTCGTGACATTTAGGTTGATGTGTCCATTTAAGGTACCAAACCTAAATTTTCTTTGTGAAATTTTCTTTAAAAGGGTACTGAATATTTTGGGACTTGATGTTGTTAACCTCATGAATGAGTTTTTGAGAGGTAAGAATTCTCTTGAGACTTATATTGATACTCTGATCACTTTGATTCTAATGGTTACTAATATGAGTTCAGTTAAGAATTTTGGAATGACTAGTATTTGTAATGCCATTTATAAAGTATTTTTGAATAGTTTTTAAAATAAACTATGGAAAATCATACCATATATTAGTTTAGTACCATAGTTCTTTTCTTATTTTTACTTGAGACTTGATCTACTTAAAAGGATCGGGAAAGAGACATAATTTCTTCTAGTGATGAGTGGCATAAATAAATTCTTTGTGTGAAAGGAATGGGAGTTGAGAAATTTTTGAATATATAATGGGTAAATTCTTATAGATTTTATTAGGTTTATTTATAAAGGAATGAACTAATAGTAATTCATGTGAAATAAATATACATTATTCTTGGGGTGTACAACCAATTGATTTGGTGTGAGCTAAGGATCATTGGGATAATGCAGTGTCTGTAGTAAACTGGAACATGATTGTTTCATGGTTGTGAGTGTGGTCACTTACTATGGAACATATCCATTGGGACTCTAGTGTTGTGGTGAAGGATAATTGATATAACTATAAAATGGAATCATGGATAAGTGATATCCAATTGTGGGGAGCACAATATAAAATTCTTATGTAAATTATTACTATTACACCTACATTTGGAATAATGTGATGGAATCATAAAAAACCGATTGATTTGGGACGAAGAAACGTGTTTTATATGTATCTTTTATAATGTGTCTCTATTGGGATATATATATTTGTAAAAATGCTTAAGTAGATCTTTTAAAAGGATTCAAGTGTTTTGAAATGTTTCTTAGAGGGATGTCGCTCATTTTAAATGATTAAGATTGTTGGGTCATGAAGTTGTCCTAAATGCTTAAAAAAAAGGAATTGTGGTTCTGTGAAAGAGTGTTTGGAATTTATTGATTCAGTTTAAAAAGGCATTGTTATTTTAAAGAGTAATTTGTGTGAATGGTTGGGTTTTTAATGGGATTTTAATTGTGATTTTTTAAATATTTTTCGAAGGAAATTTGAACTATAGTTTTCCATTATATTTTATGTTTATATTTCTATAGAATTAGGAAAACCATTACATTATATCAATATTTGTTGTATTTATTTTGTTAAATAATAATATTACCAAATCAAATTGTATGGATATGAATAAACAATGGATGGATTCCAATCGTTTGAAAAGAGAGTATAAAGATGGAGTTAAAGAGTTCATCAAGTTTGCAAAAGATCATGTATATGAACCTTATAAATTCCTTTGTCTATGTTTATGCTATTGTTTTTCAGTAAACTTTAGTCCAGAGGAGTTGTAAGAACACTTGATCTATTATATAATAGATCAAAGTTATAAATTTTGGAATAAACTCGGGGAAAAAGATAATGTAGATTGTGGCTAGGATAACAGTGCATTTTATAGATCATCTGATATGATTACAAGTGTGGAAAATGAAGAAGATTGTATCAAGGATGTGATTACAGATGTGGATGATGATGAAGATAATATTGGGAGAATGATAAGCATAGTTAAAGATTAACTTCTTGATTTACCAAAATTGATTGAGCGATTAATGAGTTGTGAAAATATCACTTCGTATGGTGGTTTCACTAAATATACCGAATATTCAACCGTACTGAATCTATATAATTTTAAAGTAGTTAATATATGGAGTGACACTAGCTTTATAGAATTACTTTCTATCTAAATGACATGCCACGAGAAGATAACGAGCTCCAGATCTGGACAAACGATGCCAAACAAATACTACATTTGATTGGTATGATATCTAAAAAAATACACACCTACTAGAATGATTTTATATTCTTTCACAAGGACCAAAAATCACTTACATAAGAAGAAAAGTGTGGTGATTATCTATACAAGAAAGATGGATCCAGTCCCATGAATTGTTTATGGTACATTCCAATCAATCCAAGGTTTAGGTGCCTCTATGGAAGTGAGGATACCATAGGGTAATTGTAGTGGCATGCATAAAAAATAAATAAAGATGGGAAACTATGTCACCTGATAGACTCTCCTTAGTGGAAGATAATTGATCATGAGTATCCTAATTTTGAAAATGAATTGAGAAACCTTCTTCTTGTGTTATCTACAGATAGAGTGAATCCTTTTGGTTTTCAAAGCAGCACTCACAGTACACGACCAGTTATGTTGGTAAATTATAACTTGCCAATGTGGTTATTCATGAAACAAAAAACATCATGCTATATATGCTTATATTTAGACCGAAGAAACCAGGTAATGATATTGATGTTTATTTGGATCCATTGATCAAGGATTTGTAATTATTGTGGGATTCATGTGTAACACCCCAAGATTTCATAGTGTGTTATTTCTTCAAAATAATTCAATAACTTGCACTACATGAAACACCGAGTTCAATCCCTCCATGACTTACCAAAAAAGCCATTAAAAAGAGGTTATGAATAGTAATAACTAAATTTTAAACTAATATATCCTTATAATTTTAGAATCCATTTTATGAGTTTCTTAGACATAATGCAAGAACAAATTCATTTTCAGTATTGCAATTTTATCAACTTTTAATAGTGAACCCTTTTTAAATACAATATTTTAAAATTTTTAACTAAATCGGGACATCAAAAATTTAAAATGAAACATCCCAAGCTTCCACGGTACGCTTTCCTTTGAATAATACAGTAGCGTGTGTTGTACGCAACTTCAAGTTTTAACACACACCACAACCGATCAAACTAGCCATTATGAATAGTAATACCAACTTTTTGAAATTTTATCTCTCAAAATGGACTTCATTTTTGGATTCAGAATATCAAATTTAGCCTAAGGTGAAATTTTGGTACTTTTCGGATAACTTTAATATTTTGATGAATAGTGAAAATTACTAAATTTTAATTTAAAAAAACTTTTTTAATCAAAATAATTAAAAGTGGTAAATAATGAATTTGAGTGGTTTTAAAGTATATTTAGAATATATTTTTACCATTTAATACAATTTTGGTCATTGGAAATAATTTTACAATTAAACCGGACATAAACAAGTGTCAATCTTTTGATAGTTATTATCTCTTAAAAAAACGCTTTTTGTTTTAACAACGGGAATTAATTTCAAATTAATTTCTACCACTTATGTGTTTTGAATTTGGAAAAATGGATTCCATATTTGGAATCAGGATGTTCAAATTGTGTAAATAGGTAACTTTTATTTTTAGACATTTTGAATAATTACTTCGGTAAATATTTTATTTACCATGGTTAAGGGTAAATCCGGTAAATAAGGGTTAAAAAATAATATTATAATAATACTAAATTACCCTAAAACGTGTCATAACCTTATTGGTTGATACATGTTAGACCATAGGCATCTTTGGATCGATTTTGGGACCCCATGGGGCTACTTGTAAGTGATAGGGACACTTTATTTTAATTAAGTTAAAATGAATACAAAAATGACACAAGCATATATCTTTCAGAAAAAACAATTTTTTAAATAGGGTTATATATGTTGGATATTCGACTATAAATATTAACTAGAAATATAAAAAGTTTTCTTACATAATTATATTTTATTTATAATTTTTAGACATGAAATAATTTAATTTATTTATGACACAATGATGATGCAGTAATTACCATAATAGTGAAAAATTAAAATAATTGATATTATAAATACCCAAATAAATATAATTTGTGACTTTTAATGAATTAAAATAATTTTCTAGGATAATATGACATATTAGTATTGATTTAATTGACCTTTTTCGAAGTAATCATTCTGTTATAAGTTTCACAAAAATCAACTATTGAATAGTGTCAAAATTGACATAAAAGAGTTTTTAAAACAAATATTATATTATTAATTGATATTAAATTCTTAAAAATCTAAGGTTCGGCCAAGAGACTTATATCATGATAGGTGTATCATTAATGGACCACTTGGGGGTATCTTGGATGTATATAGTAAGTTTATTAACTATATAATATAAAAATACAAAGTGACATGGTAAATGTCAAACTAATTAACTAAGAGTTAAAACTAAAAGATAAGGTTAATATAGTAAACCAAACCTGTCTAAATTCTATTGGTTGAATTTTTTTAGACCTATAACCACCTTAACCTTTGAATAATAAACTTTGGAGCCATTAGAAACCGAATATGAATTTATTATAAATTTATATTTCAAGATTTTCCAAAGGTGCCCCTCACCCCTCTTATAAAAGGGCACTCCCCCTTCTCATTACTTCACAACTTCAAAGCCTTTTGGTTCGGCCAAAATCTACCAAAATACTCTCTCAACTTTCCTCACTAGAGCCTAGAGTCCTTAGTTTGATCATAAAGCCAACCTATGGAGCCCTTTTTATCAAATTAAAAGGAAGAACCTGAAGAAGAGGTAATGTTTTCACCAACCTTTTTCAAATTCATTTCTTCTTCCACTTCTTCTTCTTTCATTGTTATTACCATTATAAAATAATAACTCAAGTATCTTATATATACTGTGATGTTATTATAAATATGGTACAACCATATTCAGTATTCTATCCACCCTTTAAATAACATGTCACCATACGTGCGTACGTACGGCTTACCGTCTCCATGTCGTGGTGTAATTGTTATTCAATATATTATTATTTGGATGGGTATAATAATGATGTGTAACTCATGTAAATAATAAATACAACATGGTAATTATTCTTTATATATTATATACTATCCAATTATATATTATTTTAATATCAAAATAATGATATTGTCGCTCGTGCGTACGTACGGAGTACCGTCTCCACGAACGCGATGAGATTCATTCTCTATCGTATCCATTCAAGTATAATTCTCATTTTATGATTAATAATACTATATAAGGACTTGATATTATTCTAGATATGATTAAAATAAAACCTATACATTAGAAACATGGCTTACGTAACAAAACATATAAAAGGAAACGAGTAAGTTAACACCCGAAACAACGATAATACTAAGATATTATTAACAAATCAATGTTAAAAGATCATATATGATATCATATTAATGTATATGATTCTTGTATAATTTAATAACAATTATTTCACCATTATACAGGAGGTTAACCTACCCCAACCAAGGAAAAATACAAGGTAAGGGTTTATTTCGCAATCTCTTCATTATCCGAGGTTGTTTATACGTAATAATCTACTAGGATTTCTTTATCATCCACATCCATGTTTTTTCGAAATGTATTTCAAAACATTTTTAATATTTACAAATAATATGGGTTAAAGTAATTTATACCCTTATGTGTTTTTAAAGGAATCTTTCCTTCGTTTTCCAAACAACGCACTTTTAACCTTTCGACAAATTTAAGGTAAGAATGTTTTTTTAACTTATACGGTGGGTGCGACTATTTACCACCATTATAAAATCATCAAAGATTACCTTATAAGATTATAAGAATATTTTAAAATTAAATGTTTTATTTTATAATTATTTTACTTTTAAATGATTTCAAAATGAATATTTTAAGAATTTGTGAAAGGTACTCTTTATCAAGATCATAATTTTAAATGTTTTAAAGATTTATCTTTCTAAATATTTTTAATTAATGTCCATATTTTCAAAATGATTTTAAGGATTTATTTATATGGACATGAAAATTTTGAAATGATATTTCTTTTCAAAAGTTTCAATGTGGTATGGGACACTTTGATTCAAAAATCTCTTTTAAATTACTTCCTTTATAAATGTCTGACTTTTCAATGATTTCGAGAAAAGAGATATTTCTATCAAATAGTTTTCATTTCATCTATGTCAACATCCTTTGATGGATTTTAAGCTTATTTGAAGTTGATTTATTATGATACAAAACTTTTGTATTGTATTGAAGGTTTTGTGATATGTTTTATTGTGGATGTGTTATTTTTATACCATTCATGGTTTATGGAGAAAGTATTGACATTTCGTCTGCTAGTTTTAATACGAATGTTTATGTTATGTTTAAAACTCTTAATATGGGAATGCATTGGACTTAGTAAGTGATGGGTGGAGACCGCTATAGCTCCTCGATGCATCGGTAGGTCTCATGAGACAAACTAGTGTCTTGGCTTAAGGACTTGGCAAAATATTATTTGTAGTCTTGGCACGAGGCCTTGGCTATGTGGTTATGATAGTCTGGCATTATGCATTACATCATTATGAAAGTGGTTATTGATATTGCATTTGATTATTCGATTAGTATAATATCCATGTGAATAAGTAAATGGAATTATTTAATTTTACTTTTTCCATACTATGTTTAAGTTCAAGTTTAAAAGGCTTTTGTTTTAGTTATACATTGCCTTAAATGTTTATGCTTATTTTGGAAAGTTTCTGCTATATTTTTATCCTTACTGGGCATTTGAGCTCACCCCTTTTCTATGTTTTATTTTTCCCAGGATGTGAAGAAGTAAGTTATGAATGACCTGTAGGGATATTATGAGGGGATAATAGTGTGGACTATGGGGACATTATGTTGTTGTAGTATTTTTTCACTTTATGATGTAATGTAAAACTTTATGAATATATCTAGTGTTTCCAAGGCTACTAAACCAATCGGTCTTTCGAGATTTGATCTTTCTTGTGATCATTCCAATGTTATGTAATAATGCACCGACTCTAGGTAATTGGGGTTGGGGTGTTACATCATGTGTTACGTTGTATGATGCTTATAGAAATGAATATTTGATGTTGAAAGACATATTTTATGGGATGATAAATGAATTAACTATATATGGAATTTTTTTAGGATATAACATTAAATAAGGTCATGTGTGTCCCCTTTACTAATAAGGTACATTATAAATGTAGCTGAAACATTCATCGAAAACCCTATTTCTAGGACATCACAAATTTTTATCCCAATGAAATAAGTATTGATCTTAGATAACATCATTTGATGTTAGTTCAAATGAATGTACAACACTATCTCCACTAACATGTGACTAACTATTTGAGAAAGTAAATGATGTGGACATTAATTTTGGTAAACTATTTTCAAAAACCCTTTTGAAAACTAGTTGGAATAAGAGGTCAGTTTTTTTGAATTACTATACTGGAATTTTATGTATGTCAGATACTTTCTTGATTTTATATATGTTAAAAAAATGTATGTAATAGTGTCATAGGCATGTTTCTAAATTCACTCGAAAAAACAAAAGATGAAATTAAGGCTAAACTGGACATGGTTGACATGGGAATACAAATATAATTACTAATTCATTTAAAATATTTATTAATCATTTGTGTATTTATATCTTTTAAGTACTACAATGATTTTCTAAAAGAATCCTATTTACAAGATGATATATATTTTTTTAGAAATTAATGGAAAGCATAATAGATGGAAGAATGTACATAAATAACATTAATATGTACTGGTATGACTCGAAGTGTTTATTTTTATTTAAAATTGTCTGTATTTTTAGTAAAAAGAACAAGTTCCATTCTAAAAATTAGGAAAAAAAATTAGGATTGTTTTGATACTTTATAAAAAATGACCCATAAGTCTTTTGTGACATGTATGAATCAACCAAACCTTGATCTAGACATGGTTTGACAGTTATGACATTAAGTGTGTATTTTTATAATAAATTAAAAAAAATTAATAAAAAGAACAAGTGAAATAATGAAAGCCAAGAAAAAGAATTGTGATTGTTTTGATAATTTAGGGAAACAATACATCCATCATTTTTGATGTGTATTAATCAACCACAACTTAATCTGACAAAATTTGTGACCAATATGACTAAAAGTATCCATTATCAATTTAAAATTGACACTTTAGCTCAAAATGCATCACTCACTAAAAACTAAGAAAACTCACTCTGATTGTCCTCATAATTTATGAAAAAAATTCATAAGTTCTTTGTGACGTGTATGAAGTTGTCTCATGTCAAACTGATTCATGATGGAACTAGTATGACTCAAAATGCGTGTTTCTATTTTGAAATGATATTTTAGTAAAAAAAAACATTTGACTTACTAAAAACTGAGAAAACACATTCGTATTTTTTTGATAGTTTAGTAAAATTATATATAAGTAATTTGGGACATATAGGAATCAATCACACCTCAATACGACACATTTTGCAATCGGTATGACTCAAAGTCTCTCCTTTTATTTAAAATTGACAATAATTTTAGTAAAAAAACACAAATGGCATATTGAAAACTAAGAAAATGCATCCATATTGTTTTTATAATTTATGGAAATGATCTAAGAGTCATTTTTGATGTGAAAGAATCAACCCCACTTTAATACAACATGCTATGTTACTGGTATAAATCTAAAAGTGTCTTTTTATTTAAAATTGATATTAATTAAAGTAAAAAGAATAAGAGGTATTCTAAAAACCAAGAAAACACATTAGGATTGTTTTGATACTTTAGAAAAATGATACATGAGTCATTAGTGACATGTAGGAATGAATTAAACCTCAACCTGATGCATGGTGTGACATATATGACTAAAAGTGTCTGTTTTCAGGTTAAAATTTTCATTTTAGCTCAAAATGTGTTCCTCACTAAAAACCAAGAAAATGATTTCTAATTGTCTTCAGAATTTAGGAAAATGATTCGTAAGTCCTTTCTGACATGTATGAAGTGCTCTCACATCAAATCGATGCACGATGTGATCGGTATGACTCAAAAAGTGTGTTTTTGGATTGAAATGATATTTTAGTAAAAAGACACAACTAATATACTGAAAACCGAGCAAACACATTTGGAATTTTTTAATACCTTAAAATAATGATCAATGCATCATTCTTGATGTGTAAGAATAAACCAAACCTTAATCCTGTGAATTATGTGACTAGTATAAATCCAAATGTGTTTTAATTTAAAATTGACATTAATTTAAGTAAGAAGAAAAAGTGAAATACTAAAAACAAATAAAACAAATTAGAATTATTTTGATAATTTAAGAAAATGATCCATGAGTCATTTCTGTTGTTTAGGAAACAACCATGTCTTAATCTAATACACCGTGAGACCAGTATGACTAAAAGTGTCCGTTATCATTTTAAAATTGAAATTTTAGCTCAAAATGTTTCACTCACTAAAAACCAAGGAAACAACCTCCTATTGTATTCATAATTTAGGAGAAAGATTTATAATTCCTTTATGAAGCGTATAAAGAATTATCACCTAGAATCAATGCACGATGCGGCCAATATGACTCAAAATGGTTGTTTTCAGTTTGAAATGATATTTTAGTAACAAAAACAGAACTATCATACTGAAAATTGAGAAAACCCATTCATATTGTTTTTATACTTTATAAAAATGATATATGAGTCATCTATGATGTGTAGGAATCAACCACACCTCAATCCAATGAATAATGTGACTTGTATAAATCCAAATATGTCATTTAAATTTGATATTAATATTATTTAAAAAACAAGGGACATACTAAAAACCAATCAAACCCATTCTGATTGTTTTGGTATTTTAGGTCAATGTTCCATAACTCATTTGTGACATATAGAAATCAACCCCACCTCAATATGATCCACGATATGACCTGTATAACTCCAAATGTGTCTTTTTTATTAAAAATTAACATTTTATTAATGTATTCTTTCATATTAATGTTTAATTTATTTACTTGTAGTATTACTAACATAATATTTGTTTTATTATATAGGTGTATGCTTTTTCTTGTGTTGGGATGATTTGTTCGAAAAATAAGACAATGGGTGGATTTTTTTGAGACGGGATCACAAATGTCGATGGATGACACATTAATGTTTTTAAATGTTTTTTGGATAATTGTAAATGTAATTATATAAAAAAATGTTTCAAATGTATATATAATTGTTTTCAAAAACCTTTTGTGTGCTAATTTGTTCTTGTGTGTGATAATTGTTTCTTTTGTGCACTATGTAGGTAGTGTGTGTGCTTACTGTAAAAGTACTAGTGCGTGTGATGTTATATAAACAGCACATCATAGGAAGTGAGGCCTTTATCAGCGCTATTTTGAGCACTGATAAAGTCCCACTTTATCAGTTCTATTTCGAGCCCTGATAAAGGCCCCCTATATTAGCACTAAAAATAGTGCTGACAAAAAACGTCCTTTATCGATGCTAAAATAACACTGATAAATGGGGGCCTGTATTTGTACCTTTTGAGCACGGATAAAGGAAAAAATTTATCAAAACTTTTTTAGTGATATTAATGGGGATCCCCCTATTTATTTGTTGAGATTAAATGCACTTTTCTACCACTATTAAAAGCGGTTTCTAGTGCTTTTAAATGAACTATCAGTAGTAGTTCCCCCTGTGACTATATATATCATATCCCTTTGGTTCTTCCTAAATTTGTGATATTCCATGAAATTTCTTCCACTTTTAGTTATGATTCTTCAATGTTAAATCATCTAGACCTAATCATCTCCTCCCTTTATTTTTTTCATTGTTTCTAGCCCTATGATTGTCATGGAAACTTAGGGTTTTATATTAGTCAAATTTACTTAGAGGATTTCTTATTTTAGGGTTCCTTGTGGCCTTCTAAAGGTTTATTTTTATTTTTTTTTGTTGGACTAACACCATGATTAGTTAAATTTATGAATTGATATAGGTTTATATATATATATATATTTAAATCCAAAACCATGATTTCTTTCTCATTTTCATGACTAGGTTTTATGATTTAAAGGATATAATTCTATAATATACTTTTTCATTTATTAAGTGATTTTATTTTTATCTTGGTTTAAATTTTGAATATTTTTTTTCTATTTAGAACTTATATATTTTTTCGTATAACAATACATTCTTATTAATTCCTAAAATTCATATGTGGATCCTTTGAAGGGATTATATAGTCTAAGGGGATGCTTTGATTTTAAAACTAATTTAAATGATTTACATTCAATCTAAGGGTGTGTTTAGATATTATAAAGTTGTTTTTATTCTTTTCTTTTATCAATTACGATACTTTGTTGTGGCTTATGTAATTTGGTTTTTGAAGAGTAATTTTATAACTTGGATTCTTAAATTATATTCTAAAGGCCTAGTTACCACTTTGTAAAACGTTTTTCACGATGTAAATGTACCCATGATGTGACACACCTTCTTATAGTTGATGTAAAATTTAATGTGATTTTGATATTTCATAAATTGGATGTAATTTTCTTGATTGGAGGAAATATTTATTATATGTTATTTTTGAGAGAAAAGGCAACTTTAGTGAATTGTGTTCTGAGGGGAGGTTTTTGTGTGTGATTATTTTAATTAATACATGTATATGATATATGTTATATATTTATTACCCACCTCCACTTTATGTAATTAGAGACCACAAGTATCAAAGAGGGAAACATATTTATAAGTACTGAACTTGATAATGATCACTACTCTAGCTATTGGACCTAGGTTAGTACTATTTTCCAATCTAGAGAGTTTGACTCTCAATCAGGTCAGGAAGGGTACAAATGAGTGCATGTCTATATAATTTCATAAAATTAAAATTAAATCAATTTAATATATTTGTTATCTTAGATTGACTATAGGGATTATAGGTCTCCCCTTGATGATTTTTATTACACCATTATTATATTGGATGATTTATGATTGTTTTATGCTTGTATTAATTTATATCACTATCCATTATTCTAATTTTTTTCCTCAGTATCTTATTTATTAACTCATATTTTTAAAAAATCATTTTACTTATCTTTAAAGGAAAGAGTATAAATATGTATATTGTTTTTAAATTTTCCTACATGATAGGTTCATTAAAAACTCATAAAAAACAATTTTTCTCTCACAAGTATTTTCAAAGTGGACTTTGAATTGTTTCTATTATTTTAAAGGATATTTTATTTTAAAATATTTATATTTAAATAATATTGAAGGAATAGTTTTTCATAATATCTATTAATTACTTGTTTTATTCAAAAATAAAACCTTACCCTTATATTTTATTTTGAATCAACAAAAAATGGATTAGTTTTAAAGGTTATGTATGGGGTATGAAGATGATACATATTGGGAATATTTCTATATGGTTACATACTACAGGTTAAAATAATGTTATTCTTAGATGTTGAAGATGATATTTGATTTCATTTTGGGTATTGTGGTGGTGGTGGTGCCAAGAAAAGGAGGAATTTTCCTGACAAATGGAGATGAGTAGTTTTGGTATTTTTTTTATTTAGATATCTAGTTTATATAATGTATTTTTCCATGTCATCATTTCAACATTGGATTCTTTATATTATGTTTCATTTTTTGTAAAAAAAGTTTAGTTTTTTTGATTTTTGAGTGCTCAATTTTATTTACTACTTCTAATTTATTTTTTATGTGTTATGTTTTGTGTTTATTCACTATTTGGTTATTCTTGTTATATTACTACCTATTTTATTTATATGACTCTATGAAATATAGAGTGGTCATGTTAAACTTTTGGGTGGAGGTTCTTTGTTTTTATTGATTTTTTATGAAAAATAATTCCCAAATTTATGTACTTGATGACCATACACTATTTTCTCACTCGTGGACTTAAATAATGATCTTAGGGTCATGTCATAGATAGAATTGGGTACCCATACTGAGGGTAAACTTGGTTGATTTTTGATAAAATGGTATCTAATAATAGTTGTTATTTATAGACTCATGGTAGAGACAAGATATGGTTTTTGGATCTAGATGTGTCAGTGTGAGTAAGTGTCTTGAAAAATTATTTTTTATTGAACCTTGAGTTACCAAGGGTGTTTGGGTTATTATTATACCGAATTTGAACTTTTATATCATTTATTTTCAAGATGTTTACTATTAATTTGTTCATTTATATTTTCTATCAAATATTTATTATTTATTTTTAGGAACTCTATGATTTTGAGTGAGATTGGAAAGAAAAACTAGGCCACAAGATTTTATATGCACGATATGGAAAACCATTTGTAGATCTTGCATCCTATTAGGGTGAATTTTAGAAGAAATCAAATGGTTAGCACACAGTTTACCAGACCTTGTGGTTATACCATACACAATTTGGATTTATTACAAAATTTAATATTTTGGGTAAATTATGAATCTAAATCACTCTTATCAATCTATATTTTCAGTTCAAGATACATTTTGGTGATCAATAAGGATTATTAGGGAATTTAACCATAGTTAAATTTAATTTTTCATGAGAAAAGGATTGGTTCTATCTTTTGAAAAATCCATGTTTCATGATTTTTAATGTGTGTAATCAAATGGTTTGAGTTCTAAAATTATGTTTAGATTTAAAAATGTTTTATAAAAGGTTTTTATAATTTTATTGCATGATTTTATAAAACCAATCTGAGTTTTTAAAGGTTTTTTTTATAAGTTCATTCAATTATTCATCTAAAAAGGTTTTGTTTTTATGTGAGTGGGGGATGTGTAAATTTTTTTAAGGGTATCATTGTTGGGTTTAATAAAATTGATTTGAGTTTCTTTAAAGGGTTTGATTTTTAATTTCCTTCATGCATTCCATTAAAATGATTTTGTGGCATCAATAGAAAATTATTTTTCAATGAACTTTCAGGAAACATCATTGGATTACGGGTAAATAATTTTATTTCATGATAAGGATTTGATGGTTTTCCTCATTTTAAAGTATCGATAAGTAGTTTTGGGGATTATTTTGGTGTAAGTAGGTTTCTCTTGATACATTAAGATTTATAATTTGGTTTATATTTAGTTTTGTAAATATTTGAATCCTAAGTCCTATTCTAATTGTGTTATATGATTTCTTACTTTTATAGAGTACACCCCCTAAGTATTCATGGACTCTACCAAGGGAGTTGAAAATTTTATTATATAAAGTGAACCATAAATTTTATCAACATAGATATCATGTTGAAGACTTTTATAATTTTAATCCTCCTCTTTTCTATGTCAGTAAGGTTTCCATGAGATAAAATAATTTATAGTGAATATTGAGATTATATTTAACCTTATTTAACTTTCAAATACTTTTAATATTAAGTTTGTTTTATTCATTTTTAAAGGTCCAACATATAAGTATTAAAATTTAATTGTTTTGTCTTATCCATAGATGGTCCATTCATAAGAATCTTTCAAGGTGTTTTCCAATCAACAAAACATTCTTAAGACTATGAGAGCATATAAAGTGATAGAATTATATTGCATTGAGTAGGGTGACCATTCAGTTCTTGGGCACACTTTTCATTTCAATGAAATTTTACCTTATCTTATAGAGATAAAATTATATAATTCTATAAAAAATCAGTATTTTGGAAGAGTTATTCATTTTTAACTTCAGTCAAAATTTCCCTCATTTGGATTAACTTACTATATAGATATCGTAAAGATAAATGTCAAAATTGAAGCTAGATTTATTAGTATTCTTGAAGTGAATGATTTTTCCTCTACTTTTTAGGGTATTGAATGGAATTATCATAGAGGAAAGGGGGAATAGACTGAGCCTAATCAGAAAGGGCTAATGATCATTTCATCAAATGGTATTTTAAAAATAATCTAAATTATCTTGGTAATATCATTAGAAATAAATCTCTTCTAGTTGTTAAAGGTTATAACTAAGAAGAAGGAATTGAATATTGTGATACCATTTCAAAAATATTTTAGTTTGGATCTATTAGAATATTTTTTTATTCACCTCTCATCTCAATTTCAAACACTTTAAAATGGATGTTAAAAGAATATTTTAAATGTATTTATTTTCAAAAATGTTTTTGTTGAATAATTACCTAGTTTTGAAAATTACCTTTTTCCAATTTCTATTTTCAAACCATATAAAGTACTTTATGGTTTAAAATAATCCCATCGGTATTGGTATGGTCATATTTCAAAATTTCTGATATAAAATTGTGTTAAAATGGGAAATACTTTAAATAATTTTTTAAAACACATCTCAATTGATCTTTTACTCACTCGAATTTATATTTACAAAGTGATTTTTAGATTTACCATTGAATATATTCACTTTAAAAGTTCCAATTTAATGAAAAGGAATTTTAAATGAGATTTATTGGTGAACTAAAATTATTTATCAATTTTCAAATTTATCATGTAAATTATAGTATTTTCCAAAACCAAGTAAAATAGACTAATGAACTCTTAAAATTAATTGGCATAGATCACACTATGAAAATTAGCATGCCCATGAGAAAAAAATATAAGTGAACTATGGATGAAGATATCATGGCAATCGATAACAAGATTTATAAAAATATTATTCATAGTCTACTTTACCTTACTATGACTCAACTAAATATCAAGTTCAATGTTTATATTTTAGCACATTTTTAATAAAATCCAAGGTAATTTCATTTCAAGTCCATCAAAAAGCTTTTTTAACATTTAAAAGGAAAAATATAATCTTTTATACAAAAGGAACCTATTTTGAATTAACTAGTTTTTCTGATGCTAATTTTGAAGGATTCAAACTAAATATGAAAATTATGAGCATGAATTTTTACCTACTTATTAAATCTCTCATTTCATTGAGGGGTAAGAAGCATAACTCAGTTTATGTTTCAACAACCAAATTCGAATATATATTTGTAAGAATTTAATATTCCAAAATAATATGTATGCAACAAAATCTAATAGATTTAAGGCTTAAATTTTACCTTATTCTTACCAAGTGCAATAACACTAGTTCTATAATTATCTCTAAAAATCCTATCCAACACTCTCACACCAAAAACAGTGACCTTAGACACTATTTATTAGAGATCACTTCAAAAAAGGCTATATCTTATTATAATTCATTCTAATATAATATAAACTAAATATTATTTTCATTAAATCCCTTTCTCATAATCATTTAGATTTCATTAGGGGTGATTTAGTAATGGTATGATTTTTATGATCTTCATTTTACCTATGGTTATTGAAGTGCACTGTGTTGCATTTGTTGTCAATGAGGCATGAAGTTGTCTTGGAATGAATGGATGTCAAGGAGTCAAGATGTGAATGTCAAAGGATGTGATGGTGTTGGTGGTGAAGGAGAATGGCCATGGTACTAAGATGCATGTCACTTAGGAGATTCACTAAGTGGTATTGGAAATTGTGGTTGAAACATTCTCCATGAAAATCAGATGATTGTTGAGCTTCTCTTTAAGTTCATAGAACTTGTATCATGATGATACAAAGTCACAACATTGATTGAAGACCATGCATTGTCTTCACAATGCATGAGGAGTTGAAAGGAGTTCCATCCACAACTACTAAGTGGATGATGTGCATTAATGAAATCCATGTACTAACTCTTAGTGCATGTGAATTGGAAGTGATCCAACTTGATCTCTGATTAGATCAATGAAGCACATTGGAGATTTCATGTTGATTCAAGAGTTCGGTTGAAGATGAAGAACCTTCAGGAATTTCACTCCTAAGTGAAGATTAAATGTTTAAGAGGAATGGAGGAATTCTGAAGAAGAAGAGAAGAGAAGAAATGAAGAGGAAGATGGCTTGAATGGCACTTGGTTTGGCAATTTGTATATGGAGTGAATGGCACTTGGTTTGGCAATTTGTATATGGAGTACTTTGTTTTTATACAAAGGATTCATTCTTTCCTTTGTCAAAAATATAGCCACCAAGGAGGCCAGCCGAGGGTCATCACCCAAGGCACATGTGGGACTCAAGGTCACCACGCCCATGGGGAACCCTCAGGCCAAGGCAGCATCCCTTGAGGCAGGGGCGCACCCGTAGGACACCGCAAGGGCGCCTGGGGCACGCCCGGAGGAGCGCGGCAGGGGGCCGTGTATAAGCCCCCGAGGGCACGCGGTGGTGAAACCCGCGCACCCGGAGGATGCATAGTGGGCGCTAGGTGCGCGCCCGCAGGGAGCATGAGTGGGCGCAGAGCGCGCCCGCAGGGAGAACACGGTGCGGGGCGGCACCGTGGAGGGAGAGGATTCAACTGAGCCGGCTGGGGGAGCGCTTAGTTGATAAGGCGCGGAGAAACCGGGCCCCGTTTCGATGTGGGAGGGCGAATTTTTCCGCGGGAGCGATCCTGGCCGCACGATCGATCGCGCGCCAGATCTCGGCCGCACATCTGATCCGCGGCGAGGCGATCTGATCCAGGCCGTCCGATGTATTTCGATCGCCCGATCCAACGGCTCTCGGCTCATCTCCTTCGTCGAGCCACCCCGAAGCCACCCGTGAGCCGCCGCATGAACCAGAGCCTCCCGACGACTGCATTCGAGATTCCGGCCACCTCCGACGAAGATGAAGACACCATTGAGCTCGTCTGGACACACTGAACATATACATGCAATAAAATATGCATGAAAACGTTGGATGGAGAATTTCGAGTATCGGCCGAGGCAAACAAAGTTTCCGAGGCCTCGGTGTATTCGTGCTTTTGGTGGATTGTTTTTAAACGAAGGTATACATGCATTTGCATGCACATGCACGTGGAGGAAAACAAAGAAAAGGAACCCGCGTTGAAACAGAGGAAAGAAATCAAGATTTGGAAAATCTTGATAACCCGAAACTTTCGGGGATTTGAGATTTATCCCACGCGGAAGTTTTGAGGCCTCTCTGCCTATAAAAGGAGCTCCCGAGCATCATAGCCGCTTTCTGATGTACTGAAAACTTGAAGTCCCGTGAGTGCTCCAAGCCTCGCGAAGTAGAAGCCCTGCGCGTACCACTCGCGCGGCAGAAGCCCGAAGCCTCCTGTTGGCTTCGTGAGTTCCTTTCACGCACACTTGCGTGAAAGAAGAAGAAGGGGGACCCCTGCGCGCCTTTCCCTTGCGCAGCAGGAAGACCCGTGGCCGAAACATCTTGCGTGCCCACGGTTGAATCCCCGCGGTGTTGCACCTTGCACACCCGAGCGCTTGCACGGCCAAGTGCACCCTTGCACTTGCGCGCCCACGGCCGAGGTCCTTTGTGCCTTGTGCTTGCGCGACAGAAGCTGTGAATAGAGGAAGGCCGCACCCCTTGCGCGCCTATTTTGAAGGTGGAGTTCGGGCAGTGTGTGCACAAGGAGTGGAAGGCCGAGCCAGTGCCTCGTGTGTGAACTTTGAGAAGGTCGAGCCTTGTGCTTGTGTGCAAAGTGAAGGAAGAACACCCTACGGGCAGTAGGTGTGCAAAGCAAGAAGACCCGAGGCATAGTGCCTTTTTGTGTGCAAGATAAAGTGGAAGGCCAAGTGTGTGCCAAGTGCTAAGAAGACCACACTCATTAAGTGTGTGTGCAAAGTGAGCAAGAAGTTGGCCGAAGCCTAGGTGTGTGCACAAGAAGGGAAGAAGGCCATAGGCATTTGTGTGCGCAAAAGAACTAAAAGGCCGAACCTAGTGTGTGCACTAAAAGTGTAAACACCTAGAAGTAAAATAAGGAGTGACCCACACTAAAGTAGAACACACTCTAAGTGTGTAAACAAATTGGATAAAGTGTGTGAAGGAGGATGAAGGTGTGTGCTTAAAGTGACTACACCCTTTGTGGGATTATTGCACCTAGAATAAAGAGAAGGAGAGTGCATGCATGCATGCATGCACGTGCACATGTGAAACAAGTCAAATTTGCTTGTGTGCATTTGAGATGTCCAAGACCAGGAGGTTCTTGAAGAATTGAGAAGGCCATGCTATCAGTGCATGAGGATGAAGAGCTGCCATGCACTCAGTGCATGAAGTTGAAGTGACTGAGACTGGACCAGACCAAAGTTAAAGATATCAGTTGTCTGAGTATTCAGTAGTTGGAGAGAGAAGCCAGGTCATCCTGAAGAAGGAGATAAAGCCTGAGCTAGACGAGAAGCCCTGATCAACCACAAGTGATCAGAAGAGAAGAGCAAGGCCAGCAGTCTTTATCCCAGACTGCTGAAGATACTTGAAGAGTTGAACAAGAAGAAGAGCTACTCGTGTGACTCGAGGAGCCGGGAGAAGACCCCTGTGAGACTCAGGGTGGAGGAAGTCTCCAGTGGGATTCTGGAGCAGGCCAATGGGACTCTGGTAACACTGTGGGACGCAGTATAAAGACCCTCCTGTGGGACTCAGGAGAGATACAGTGGGACTCTGTATCGACCATTGTAATACTAACAGATTATAATGGGAGAATCCATGCTGGGAGAGCATGGCAAGGATGTAGGCCTTTGGTGCCGAACCTTGTAAATCCTTGTGTCCTGTGCCTTTTCATTACTGCATCATTCAGGAAAGGTTGAGAGATACAAGAAGAGTGGATCGAGGCTTTAACCAGCCATAGAGGTTTAATTGATAAGAATCAATTAGTAAAAAGTTTTAAGGGATCACTGATTCACCCCCTCCCCCTCTCAGTGATTCACACTGATCTGGGCACTTCAATTGGTATCAAAGGGAGGTTCCCTCTAAAAGATCCAAGGGAGTCTTTATGGAGTGAAGATTTGAGGAAATGAAAGAACAGCCTCAAATGGAGATATCTGCCAAGACTCTGAAAAACAGAATGAAGAAACAGGCAAAGAAGATGAAGAAGAAGGCTGGTGCAATCAGAGAAACTCCTTCTATGGAAAGAAATGTGGAAGTCACATCAGATGACAATTCCTTTTATCATTCTTCTGATGAAGCCTGCTCTAGCTGTGATGAAGATGGAAGGAACAATGATCTTCTAAATGCAATCAAATATCTTCAGAAGAGAGTCCCCAAGGAAGTTGCAATGTGTATAGCTACAGGCCTCCTTGATCTTCAAGAAGAAAAATTACAGCTAGAAGATGAAGCCAATTCTCTGGAAGTCCAATTGGCAAAAAGGGTTGGCATAACCAACACTCTCAGAAAGCTTGTAAATGCCAAAGATGAAACAGTATCTCTTTGCAATGAAAGATATGAAGACACTACTGAAGAATTGCAAAGAAGCCTTTCTGAGAAATAATTCTTTAAGACTGTAATCAAAGATGTTTTCCATGCACTGGAAAAGAGGCACAGAGTTTCAATGATTGTCAAAGATGCTCAACTTGAAGACAAAGCAAAAAGGGTAAAGGAGCTTGACAATTCATTGCTTGAATTGAAGATAGTGCATGATGACCAGATGAAGCAGCTTGAAGATAAATGGGAAGGAAGGCTAAGAACTGTTGAGGATGAGAAGAACTCCCTTAACATGAAATGTATAGAACTAGAGGTGATATTGAAAACTCAGCAATCACCCAAAGCCAAAGCCTCCCAGTCAGCTGAAAGGAGAAATGTTGCTACTCAAGTATGCATTGAGCAGGATGATTCTAAAAGAAAGACATCCTCTAATGAAAGGGCAACAACTTCTAAAAGGAAGGTACCATCCATCCCATCTTGTACTAATGCTTCTAATTGTGTTTCAACAAAAAGTGCAGGATAGAAGAATGAATCCAAACAAGTATGGATGAAGACAGTGAAGAAGGAATGCTCTCCTGAAGCAGCACAACAATTCAAGACAAGAACCCTACAATCAGAAGGAATCAAAAAGTCAAGATTTGTGGGTCAATGTTGGTGTTGTAACAAGTATGGGCACTGTGCAAAGGATTGTTGGTACAATCCACTGAATGTCAAAGCACAAAGGAAGCTCATGCCAAGGGGGAGAAAGCCAGAAGAAAAGAAGCAGCATCCACAGGTCCAGAGACATCTGTTTACTGCAAATAGATTTGGATTACTTGACAACATCTGGGATGGTTGCAAAAGTGGTCAACAATTTGATACATGTCAATCTCCGAATGTATCCAAAGCTAGAAAGAAGAGAAGATCACAGAACCTGGCTAAGAGAGATTCCTTGGGAAGCAAGCATAAGAAAGTAGAAAATGCTCCCAAGAAGTGTTTGAGAAATGAAGAGAAGTCCTTGGAGTCTGAGTCCAAGAAGGGTGATGCATCCAGAAGGACCACCAAGAAAACATGCTTCTACTGTGGGAAGAAAGGACATACCATGGATCTTTGCAAACAAGCCATGGAAATTAATAGAAGCCAACTGAACTCAAACAGACAATCAATCCAGAAGAAGCAGAAGGGATTGGTTGAAAATAAGTTGCCTAAGAAAGGTGGCTTAACAGTATCAAAAGAACCATGTGGAATTTCCAAAACTGAGGCCTCACTTCCAAAGGACTTATTAGTCATATGGCCTAATCAGTTGCAACTTGCCAAAGATCTGCAGAGAGCTGAAGATGAAGTTCTAGCAATTACTAAGGCAAAAGGGAAGAAGAAGATTTCACATGAAGATGTGTTAAGATCCACACCAGCACAAACATCAAAGAAGATCAAATATGAAAGTGTGAAGACTGGTGAAAATGGGACATCTCGGTTGAGAGAATCTTCTCAACCTTGTTGTTCACATTGATGAACCAAGGAGGTTCCATCTTATTCCCTTATACTTCTGGTATTTACATGTGCTAACATTGCAGGGAATTGAAGATGATGATCATTATCAGCTGGAGGATGGTTTGGAAGGAATGGAGTGCACCCCTTGAGGGGGATCCTATCTGAAGAAGATGATGTTCTGAGATTAATATCATCTTAAGAAAATGAATGAATGGGGGAGCTTTATCTTTTCACCTGAACTTTCTAATGAGTTTTGTGAAGTATGTGCAGGATTTAGCAATTCATTGTTATATCTGGAAAAATTTCAAGCCCCTTGAAGCATGATCTAACATGTGTAGAGAATTGTGGACAGCATTGAGTTCCTTGGTTACATCACTCTTGTTTTCTACACCGGGTTAGCCCAAGTAGACTTAGAGTAGATCTACTAAAGGTTCTTTGCTAAAGAATAACATGTGACATCATCCCTCTCTCAGTGTTTTTCAAGAAAATACTTTTCAAAGGGAGGAAGAGATTTTTGAAAAAGAACCACACCACACCTTTGCATTTGATTGCCAATAAGGGGGAGAAATATTGGCACACATATTGACCCATTCATATGTGCTGAAGGAGTGTATTGACAACAAATACAAAGGGGGAGATTGAAGTGCACTGTGTTGCATTTGTTGTCAATGAGGCATGAAGTTGTCTTGGAATGAATGGATGTCAAGGAGTCAAGATGTGAATGTCAAAGGATGTGATGGTGTTGGTGGTGAAGGAGAATGGCCATGGTACTAAGATGCATGTCACTTAGGAGATTCACTAAGTGGTATTGGAAATTGTGGTTGAAACATTCTCCATGAAAATCAGATGATTGTTGAGCTGCTCTTTAAGTTCATAGAACTTGTATCATGATGATACAAAGTCACAACATTGATTGAAGACCATGCATTGTCTTCACAATGCATGAGGAGTTGAAAGGAGTTCCATCCAAAACTACTAAGTGGATGATGTGCATTAATGAAATCCATGTACTAACTCTTAGTGCATGTGAATTGGAAGTGATCCAACTTGATCTCTGATTAGATCAATGAAGCACATTGGAGATTTCATGTTGATTCAAGAGTTCGGTTGAAGATGAAGAACCTTCAGGAATTTCACTCCTAAGTGAAGATTAAATGTTTAAGAGGAATGGAGGAATTCTGAAGAAGAAGAGAAGAGAAGAAATGAAGAGGAAGATGGCTTGAATGGCACTTGGTTTGGCAATTTGTATATGGAGTGAATGGCACTTGGTTTGGCAATTTGTATATGGAGTACTTTGTTTTTATACAAAGGATTCATTCTTTCCTTTGTCAAAAATATATCCACCAAGGAGGCCAGCCGAGGGTCATCACCCAAGGCACATGTGGGACTCAAGGTCACCACGCCCATGGGGAACCCTCAGGCCAAGGCAGCATCCCTTGAGGCAGGGGCACACCCGTAGGACACCGCAAGGGCGCCTGGGGCACGCCCGGAGGAGCGTGGCAGGGGGCCGTGTATAAGCCCCCGAGGGCACGCGGTGGTGAAACCCGCGCACCCGGAGGATGCATAGTGGGCGCTAGGTGCGCGCCCGCAGGGAGCATGAGTGGGCGCAGAGCGCGCCCGCAGGGAGAACACGGTGTGGGGCGGCACCGTGGAGGGAGAGGATTCAACTGAGCCGGCTGGGGGAGCGCTTAGTTGATAAGGCGCGGAGAAACCGGGCGCCGTTTCTATGTGGGACGGCGAATTTTTCCGCGGGAGCGATCCTGGCCGCACGATCGATCGCGCGCCAGATCTCGGGCGCACATCTGATCCGCGGTGAGGCGATCTGATCCAGGCCGTCCGATGTATTTCGATCGCCTGATCCAACGGCTCTCGGCTCATCTCCTTCGTCGAGCCACCCCGAAGCCACCCGTGAGCCGCCGCATGAACCAGAGCCTCCCGACGACTGCATTCGAGATTCCGGCCACCTCCGAAGAAGATGAAGACACCATTGAGATCGTCTGGACACACTGAACATATACATGCAATAAAATATGCATGCAAACATTGGATGGAGAATTTCGAGTATCGGCCGAGGCAAACAACGTTGCCGAGGCCTCGGTGTATTCGTGCTTTGCGTGGATTGTTTTTAAACGAAGGTATACATGCATTTGCATGCACATGCACGTGGAGGAAAACAAAGAAAAGGAACCCGCGTTGAAACAGAGGAAAGAAATCAAGATTTGGAAAATCTTGATAACCCGAAACTTTCGGGGATTTGAGATTTATCCCACGCGGAAGTTTTGAGGCCTCTCTGCCTATAAAAGGAGCTCCCGAGCATCATAGCCGCCTGCTGATGTACTGAAAACTTGAAGTCCCGTGAGTGCTCCAAGCCTCGCGAAGTAGAAGCCCTGCGCGTACCACTCGTGCGGCAGAAGCCCGAAGCCTCCTGTTGGCTTCGTGAGTTCCTTTCACGCACACTTGCGTGAAATAAGAAGAAGGGGGACCCCTGCGCGCCTTTCCCTTGCGCAGTAGGAAGGCCCGTGGCCACAACATCTTGCGCGCCCACGGTTGAAGCCCCGCGGTGTTGCACCTTGCACACCCGAGCGCTTGCACGGCCAAGTGCACCCTTGCACTTGCGCGCCCACGGCCGAGGTCCTTTGTGCCTTGTGCTTGCGCGACAGAAGCTGTGAATAGTGGAAGGCCGCACCCCTTGCACGCCTATTTTGAAGGTGGAGTTCGGGCAGTGTGTGCACAAGGAGTGGAAGGCCGAGGCAGTGCCTCGTGTGTGAACTTTGAGAAGGCCGAGCCTTGTGCTTGTGTGCAAAGTGAAGGAAAAACACCCTACGGGCAGTAGGTGTGCAAAGCAAGAAGACCCGAGGCATAGTGCCTTTTTGTGTGCAAGATAAAGTGGAAGGCCAAGTGTGTGCCAAGTGCTAAGAAGACCACACTCATTAAGTGTGTGTGCAAAGTGAGCAAGAAGTTGGCCGAAGCCTAGGTGTGTGCACAAGAAGGGAAGAAGGCCATAGGCATTTGTGTGTGCAAAAGAACTAAAAGGCCGAACCTAGTGTGTGCACTAAAAGTGTAAACACCTAGAAGTAAAATAAGGAGTGACCCACACTAAAGTAGAACACACTCTAAGTGTGTAAACAAATTGGATAAAGTGTTTGAAGGAGGATGAAGGTGTGTGCTTAAAGTGACTACACCCTTTGTGGGATTATTGCACCTAGAAGAAAGAGAAGGAGAGTGCATGCATGCATGCATGCACGTGCACATGTGAAACAAGTCAAATTTGCTTGTGTGCATTTGAGTTGTCCAAGACCAGGAGGTTCTTGAAGAATTGAGAAGGCCATGCTATCAGTGCATGAGGATGAAGAGCTGCCATGCACTCAGTGCATGAAGTTGAAGTGACTGAGACTGGACCAGACCAAAGTTAAAGATATCAGTTGTCTGAGTATTCAGTAGTTGGAGAGAGAAGCCAGGTCATCCTGAAGAAGGAGATAAAGCCTGAGCTAGACGAGAAGCCCTGATCAACCACAAGTGATCAGAAGAGAAGAGCAAGGCCAGCAGTCTTTATCCCAGACTGCTGAAGATACTTGAAGAGCTGAACAAGAAGAAGAGCTACTCGTGTGACTCGAGGAGCCAGGAGAAGACCCCTGTGAGACTCAGGGTGGAGGAAGTCTCCAGTGGGATTCTGGAGCAGGCTAGTGGGACTCTGGTAACACTGTGGGACGCAGTATAAAGACCCTCCTGTGGGACTCAAGAGAGATACAGTGGGACTCTGTATCGACCATTGTAATACTAACAGATTATAATGGGAGAATCCATGCTGGGAGAGCATGGCAAGGATGTAGGCCTTTGGTGCAGAACCTTGTAAATCCTTGTGTCCTGTGCCTTTTCATTACTGCATCATTCGGGAAAGGTTGAGAGATACAAGAAGAGTGGATCGAGGCTTTAACCAGCCATAGAGGTTTAATTGATAAGAATCAATTAGTAAAAAGTTTTAAGGGATCACTGATTCACCCCCTCCCCCTCTCAGTGATTCACACTGATCTGGGCACTTCGGTTATCTTGAACTATCTTTTAAAATATTTATTTTTTAATAACTTGTTCTTATTTTAAATATTTTTGAAACTTGAATTTATTGTTTTAACTTTTTTATTTTACCTTGGATATGATCCATTTCTCTCAATTGTGATATCATTTGAGGGAAATCATTATCTATTTTCTAATTTTGACATTTTCATTAAGTGATATATTTTATTTTTAAAAATAATTATAACTTATCAAAATGTTTTCTATTATTTTTAAAATATATTTTCTAAAACTAATTTATTTTTTATAACATTATTTTCTTTTATATTTTTAAATTTATTTTTCTAGACATATATGATCAATTTTTTATATATAATCTAATTATTTACCAAAAAATGTTTTTATTTCTCCTAAAGTAAGAATAATGACGAGTAAAAAGATTTTATATATACTCATATCTCTAACCCTTTTTATTGATATGTATTTGATAAATTACAAGTAAGTATTCTTTATAGGTATGTTTTCTCATTCAATGGAACTTCTACAAGATATTTCAATGGTGAAAAATTACAATTTAAGGGAATGAGATTCATATAAAAGTTATGTACCAATTTTATTTTATTAATTTATTATCTTTTTATTTAAATTTATTTAATCCATATATCTTTTTTTATTCTTTATTATACCTTAATATCCTTTTACTTTTTTCTTTTTTTATCTTTCATATATATATTTATCTCTCTCAAAATCTATTATTAAATGGGAATTTAGAAGTTAAGGGGTGTTTTTAAAATCCTTATTTTCATATATATGTTAAAAAAATACTCTTCAGTTTTTCTTCAAATCCTTCTTGAGTTTCTCCCTCCCACCCTTGTTTTTATCATTTTTATAATCACAAATGGGGATAAATATTTTAAAAATTTTATTTAAATGGGGAGAATTTTGTTTATTGTTCTTATAATTCAAATGAGGGGGGGGGGGGATTTTGAAAAAAAAATTAAAGGGGAATAAGTTTAGTTCTATCTCAAAGGGTTTGAGTTTTTAAAAAATGTATTAGTATTTGATTTTTTACAAAGTTGGGGTTTATAATTTTTTTAGTGTGTTCTCTCTTACTCTTACTTGAATATGGAATGATAGACATATTAACTTATTTTTTAGATTGAATATCCTATTAAAATATTGAATATTATTTTTAACTCTTTCACTCTTATTTTTCACTTAATTTATATTTTTATATTATGTTTTTGTGATTAAAATAAATGGGGAGATTATTGTACCTATATTTCTCATGGTTTTTTCTTGATAACAAACACTCACCTATGTTTCTAGAAACAATTATGAAGATTTTCGTGATTATTTTGTTTTTCATGTGATGGAATTGATTTTATCTTGAAGATATGTTTTAGTATTGTTAGAGGCTTTATCCTATCATTTATCATGATTCAAGATCATGGAAACTTGTTTTATGAACCTTAATTGTATTTAAAAGGAAGTATAGATGGTCATGCTTGAAGATGGGTAGTAGTTAGTCGCACTGGATAGCCGGTGTCGAGCATCGGTCAAACAGTGCCACAATAGAAACAACCCAAGTGTGTAGTAGGTCCACTTTCTAGCTAGTGGTGAAGTTAACCGAATCCATTTCCCCCATAAATCCACCAGCTAGCTGATGGATCTGTATTGGATAGCCGGTTCAAGTTCTTGAAGTAAGGATTTCTATAGGTAGGCCACGGGCTACCTAGTTGTGGCTATTGGGTATCTAGTTTTATTGAATCAACTAGTCTCAGCCAACATTAAATAAAGTTAATTTTTTAGTTAAATAATCCTTATTCGGATTAATTATACTCTATGAAATATGTAACCTTACCAATAATCTTGGATCCTATAAAATGAGTCGCTTGGAACCTTAGAACTTAACCTTTCTCTCTAATGATGATATCAAGATCAAATTAATTCCAAAGTGATAAATTTCTCTAATACTCTCAAAGATCCATTTCAATTTCATGTTATCTCAAAGTCACTCAAAATTTCTCTCAAATATGTCATGCATAATTATAATAACATTTTAAGATATTTATAAGCTTCATTGTAATATTTTAGATCATAAAAACTTCTCTCTTCTCATTGCCTTTCTCTAATGTGTTATCACTCCCCAAAAGTTTGGGACAATATCCTTAGCTACTAGAGAAGCTCAAGATAGTGATCACAAAACAAAATAATGGGGTATGAGTTTATTAATAATATCCAAGATCAATATATTTACAATATTTAACTTTTTAGTTGAGTTGTGGAGATTTTGGGGATCAGATTGAGTTATTGTTGAATTCGTTATCAATTGTGTCGTTCCTCTATTTACTCTATCACATTGCATATTTCTATATCGATTCACATATTTGTATAAATTCAATTTGGTCATTTATAAATTTAATATTTATATTAAACTTTTAACATAGATTGAATTTTTCAACCATATATCAATTAATTGATATCTTTATTATTTTTTCATATAGAAATCATTTTATTTTAAAATTTCCCTTTACTTTTTTGATTTAATTTTTAAAAGTAAATTCACCCCCTATTTCAACAATTTCTCAAAAAAAAAACAATTCCCTATTGTTCCATTATTAATGTAAGCCTATTTATAATAATCCTTCCTATTTAGAAGATATAAAATCCTACCATGGTTGTGTATTTTAGTACATCTATAAAGGTTTTATAGAGGAGTTACACAAAAAATCGGTAGGTATGGATATAACCATTTGGAAGATCCCCAAGTTTAAGATGGTGAAGTTGATACTGATATAATTTTTATTAAGTTATTAATTCTTTTATTTAATTTCTCATATATATATAATCCTTTTTTTATTTTATGTATTGTAATATCATTCATAAACATTAAATTCTGATGAAATTTTTAAAACCTATTGTAGATTATATCCTCTTACAATACTTATGAATCACTAGTGGTAAAGTATAAGAATTTTTCATATCTTGAGACTTTCTTTTTATTAGTTATTTCTTAGAGATCGTTTTTTTGGAGGAATCAGTGTATTAGAGGAATATTAAATATGAACTAGGGGAGGATAGAAATGTTAATATATTTTTGATCAAACACCTCTATGTTTTTTGTGTGTGGAGGTAGTGGAGAAATTTTTGTAATAGTTTTTTAGTTTCCCCAACCGAACCTGACCCTTTACTAGGTTACTGGTTCAATAATGTTTAGTATTTTTTTGATAATATGTACTAGACTCTTTTATGGTTTATCATAGATGACGAAGTTTGGTATAAGTTATACACTTAATTTCTATATTTTTTATGAAGTACTAGAATTTTGGTTGTTGACTATGAGGTACTTCAAGACATGTAATTGAGTTTTTGTTGTATTATTCACCTTGGTTTGGGGAATAAACCTTGTATTAGTAGATTTAGTTGTGTTATTTAGTTTTTAAATTTTAAATTATAACGAGTAAGTCAAAACTCATCCTTACATTGATCAAACATTTATATTAATACTTTCCAAGGGAAGTAAGAGATATGGTGGGAAGAATTATCACTCATAACATATAACAAACCTTCTCTTTATTACACACTTAAACATATTTTATTACATAAAACCTTCAATTGATACAAAATATAAGATCTAGAGGTATAGTTTCTTTATATATTAGAAAAAATACATAAAAATGTAAAACGTGAAATACACATCTTTATTGAGAACTTGTTTTACATGACAAAAACATTCCTTCGTACTTAGCATTGCATGGGATAACCTGAAGACATTCATAAGAGAAAGGTTTTATATAAAGACAAGAATAGGAGTTATAAATTCATAACATGAAGAATATAGTACATTTAGTCAGTAGTAATATCAATGAATCATAAGAGAAACATGAGCATAAAGGCATGATATAGCCTGATTATTATAACATGGAAATGTGACAAAAACACTTAACATGATATTATCATGAGCCAAGGATAATTGCACATGAAGCATGAGTAAAACCTAATTGAACCTTAATTATCATGATTAATACCTCATTTCACTTTATGTATCATGATACTAATCTTTACCCAATCCATTAGAGTGCTATCAGGTCTCACCTTTCTCAATCATTTCATTTCATGCATAAGTGTGCCACATGGATCATAAAACATGGATTCATTGAACATCACCAATTATTAAAAGATAAATAAATGTAGAATTTATACATGAAACTAAATAATCAATAAGTAAATGTGCATAAACCCATGATAGATAAATGAGCATGGTATTCACTACACAATGACTTTGGCTTAGAAAATCGCTGTACAATTTAGGCAGCATAACAACGTGACATAAGAATTCATAAATTTTTTTGATGAGATAAAAAGGAGTGTATCATCATATGTACATGAAATTTAAAGTAATGTGTTTAAATAGATAAATTTCCCAACATATGTAATGGAATTTAGATTCAAATTACAAAAGAAATTCTTGAATGAAATTGAGAGGAGAGAAATTCATTACGGAATTTCTGCATGGTAAAAGGTGTACATGGGAGGAATTAATGAGATATAATGAGGTATATCATCATTAAAAGATAATTAGGGAAGTATTTGGGAGGTGTTAAATCATACCCCAACCTTTTTAATTGAAAAGACAATGGTATAACAACATAAAGAAACTGGGACAAAAAATGAGAGAGGAAGAAATCCCTTACTTGGAACTGTTATCCCAAAGGCTTGGGAGAGGCTTGAGAGAGGCTTATAGGGAGATTGGGGCGCCTTGGGAGGATTATATAGAGAATATGGAAGAATTTTTTCAATATCCAAAGGCTTTGAGTGAAGAGTAAGTGGGATCTTGGGTGGGTTTATATTGGAAAAGAGAGCGAATTTTTTATTATTTAAGTTTTTGACACCACACATTAAACTAATAAAAACCAAAAACCAACCCATTGGTTTTTCCCATAGATTTTTCCAAAGGGGACTATAAATAATTATTTTATAATTCCAATTTCTGAAAATCTTAAAATATTAGTCTTTCTTATGTGGAGGTGAGTCACACTCTCAAGGAAATCAATTTAAAAAGTTTAAATGTTTTGTAAGTCTTAAAGGGTGCACTAAGGATTTGTAAAATAATTAAAAAAATATTAAATAAAACTATTTTAAAGGTAAAACATATATTGGCCGAAAAAATGTTTATATTATTTTATTACATCACTATTGGTTCATTATGATGTCATAGAACACATTATATAATTAAACGGTATTTAATTTTTACCCAAAAATTTGAGTGTCTCAAAAAATTATGAAACTTTTACCATTAGATAATTTCAACATCCTGATTCCAAAAATAATTTTCATTTTATCTAAACAATTTTCTGAAAATGTAATTTTTTACTTTTAAAATAAATACTGACATTTATGGAAAATTCGTAGGTTTTGACAAAAATGTATTTCAAACCTTAATAAAAATTACAATTGTATTCATAAAAATTATATGATAATTTATATATAATAAAAAGTAATTTAGTAATAATATTTTATTAAATTATTATTTAATTCTAAAATCCATTAATTTATCAAAATAGATTTCTTAATTTAATATTGACTAAAAATACTATTTGTGCTTTCAAAACTATTTAAAAAGTAACAATAATAAAATGAATGTATATTCTTTATTATATAAAAAAATAATTCACATAATCTTAGTGCTAGGGTATTGTAACATGACCCCTTATAACACCTGCATAAGACCGAAGGGTAAGGTGTGTGATGGTGATAGACTCTTGGGGTGTCTTAGATAACATCTCTCGAGTGGTAATCTATATCAACTTCCACTTCTACCATAGGTAGTTCCATTCAAGCTTAACGTGTTGAAGCTCACCTTGGGCCTGGTCAAGAGTAAATCCCAATGATGCCACCTCCTTTCCGAGCTCCAACAAATGGGCTTCGTATGGAGCAATTCTACTGGACAAGGACATCACTTCCTTTGTCTTAGTAAATTGGATTTGTTAAAGCCCTATATTTATACTAATCATGTGATCACTGTTCAATGGCTATATTAGCAACGATAACAATTTTTAATGGTCTTTTGAAATCCAAAAACATAAAACCAAGGAAGTTTAAATGTTTTATATTACCATTTTACTTAATAAGACATTTAATTAGATCATGAGTAATTTTCATTAATAAAAGTTTGGGTCATTAAATTCTTCCCCCCTTAAGAAATTTCTCCCTTGAGATTTCCTTTTCCCACACTAAAAGAGATACGGGTATCTCTGATTCATTACTTCCTCCGATTCCCACATTTATTCTTCAAACTTGTGGTTTCCCCACAACTCCTTGACGAGAGGTATTGTCTTATTTTGTAGAACTTTTTATCTACGATCTACGATCTTCACCGGATTGTCTTCATAGGAGAGGTCATTATATAATGGTACCACTACTGGAATGAGTACATGTGATGGGTTAGGTATTTACTTCCTCAGGAGTGATACATGGAATACATCATGTACTTGAGATAGGTTTGGTGGGAGTGCTAGTCGATAGAACACTACTCCAATGCAATCAAGGATATCAAAAGGGACGATGTACCTTGGACAAAGCTTTCCCTTCTTCCCAAATCTCATAACCCTCTTCCATGGGGATATGCAGAGGAATACCCTGGCTTTAACATCAAACTCTTGGTCTCATTGATGATTATCAGCATAGCTCTTTTATTGGCTCTGAGAAGATTTAATTTTATACTGGATGATCTTAACCTTCTCCACCATTTTTTTGACCATTTATGGACCTAGGAGTGTTTTCTCCCCAACTCCATCCTAACATGCTAATATTCTGCACCTCTTCTAAAAAAGGGATTCATAAGGAGCCATTTGAATGCTTGAGTGGAAACTGTTATTGTAGGAGAAATCAACCAGAGGAAGATGTTGATCCCATCCCCCATTGAAGTCCGTCAAGCATGCTCTCTACATGTACTCAAGTGTTTGGATAGTCCGCTCATATTGGCTATTAGTTTGAGGATGATAAGCCGTACTGATGTTCAGATCAGTATTCAGAGCATGTTAAAGACTCTTTCAGAACATAAAGGTGAATATTGGATCTTGATCAGATACAATTGATAGTGGAACTCCATCCAACCTTACCACTTCTCTGATATATATCTGTGCCAGTTGATCCAATGAGAAATTCTATTTAATTGCAATGAAGTGTGTAGTCATTGTAAGAAAATCCACAACAACCCAAATAACATTGTTTCCTTTGGATGTATTTGGAATTCCAGTGACAAAGTCCATTGTGATGTAATCCAATTTCCTTTCTGGTATGGGTAATGGTTGCATCATACCCTTATACTTCTTCCTCTCAGCCTTCACTTGCTGACATACCAAGCACTTTGATGTATACTCTGAAATCTACTTCTTCATGTTATCCCACCAATAATTCTCTCAGAGATCTTGATACATATTTTTGTTTCCTGGGTGAATGGAGATATTTGATATAGAATCCCGTCTTTTTATAACATAAACATTCATTACATTACACAAAAATGAGGATCTTAAAGGTTTAGTGTCTTGGAAACCAGGAACATAATACATGAAAACAACATAAAGAATTCTTCTTAAAGACTTGAAAGAATTATCCTTAAGTTCATCCTAGTTTCATTACGGCATCTCATAACCTGGGGACATACATCAAAAGAAAGGGTGAGCAGAAGGCCCAGTAAGGGAAACAAGAGAAACATTTTACATGTGAACTTGAAATACTTCAATAAGGTCATGAAAAGAATTCTAAGGCATGATAAAGAAATCATGAGATATATCATAATAAAAATAAATTTTCTTCATAACTCGAAGATGTGGATACATAATTTAACATAGAAAATCATGAACATATCACCAAGGTCCATCCCCAAGGTGTCATTTGAAAATTACCAAGGTTTTTCACCAAGGTATCGTGAAAATTGTAATCTCTAGTGGTTACATCATTACCCAATGCATTGGAGCTCTATCAGAGAGAACCCTTAAATTTTCCTTTATTATCATGTGAGCCAAATATATCATCAGAAAAAATTTCATAAATAACCCATATAGCATAAAATAAATGGGTTTTATTTCATAATCATAACATTTTAAAAACTTCTTTAAAGACATGATCTTTACGTCACTTTAAACCCACAGAAGGGGAGAGAGGGTTTCACGTATGTAAATCCCAGAATTTAAAATAGAACATTTTGGTATATATGTGAATGACCCTGTAGAAAGAAGATCTTTGAGTATTCACTTTATAACATAACATAATTTTGAGACAAGAGAGAGACATTTTGAGATGAAAATTCTGCAGCATAACGGCTATGTTTCGAGGTTTTTAGAGAACATTGAAAAGAGAGGGGACATGGGACAAAAAATCATAAATGACCCATAAAACAGTATAGGGACAGAATAAGAAGGATATATGAACATGGTGATTCAATTTCAAGGACATACCATTTGAAATGAAAAACATGGAAGGAAGAAAAAAATTCGATTTCTCTTATGAAAATTCGGCAGCCTAACGGTGCCACTTAAAATTCAACAAAAATGAATTGAAAAGATTAAATAGGGTCCCTAATCATATGAACATAAGAGTTCAGTATGATAGATATAGATATAATACCCCAAAATAATTAAAAAGGAACCTGGAATACTTTGCATGAAAGTAGAACTTTGAAAGGAATGAGAAGGGTGAAAGAATCCCCTTAAAATTTCGGCAGCCAAACGGCGCCACTTAAACATTCTTAAAACGAATTGATGAGAGAAGGATGGGGTCTCTCATCATATTTACATGAAAAGGGAAGTAATATGAATATAGAATAACATTCTCCAACATAAGAACATGGAGTATAAAAGAAATGACATTAAAGTGATTACTTGAAAAGAAGAGAGAGGTCATATCCCTTACCTTAAAACGTAACTCTTAAAACTCAATGGTTTGGACCTTGAGGGATTGGGAGAACCTTGGGAGGACTCCTTGGGAGGTAAGGAGAGCAGAAATTTGTTGAGGATGGTTTTTGAGTCTAAATTATGAAAGGAGGGCTTGGTATTTATAGGGAAACTGAGGGGACAAGGCATTAATGGCCAAGGGACACCTCACAAGTGCTTTTCTCAAAAACCATGTGCTCTCTCATTATATTTCCCATGAAGCTAGGCCACATGGGGCCCCCAAAACAATAATTAATCACCTTAGGTCGGCCAACCCTTAAAATATCTCATGACATCACCATGACACAACTATGATGTCATTAAACATAACGAAACCCTAAAACTGCTTTTTTACTATTCACTGAAAATTCATCTTTCTCAGAAAAATCCCAAAATTTCACCTTAACCAAATATCGACGCTCTGATTACAAATATTACCTCCATTTTATAAAAATAATTTTTTAAATATTTTTAATTTAATTTTTAAATAAAAACACTATTTACCGAAAATTCATTTGTTTAGAAAAAAACCCCAAAAATTACCATAACATAATATCGGTGCTCTGAGTTAAAAAATAAAGTCCATTTTATAAAAATATTTTTCTAAATATTTTTATTTTAATTTAAAAAAAACACTATTCACCCCCAAAAACTAATACTTGACTAATAATTTATGAAACCGTTATTTACCCATTTTATTGAATCACATTACTTAATCTAGGTGTCTAAATTATATTAAAACTTTCTTTGAGTGAAATTACTAATCCATTTGGTCACATTACTAATCCTAAGCGTAAAATCACTATTCATAATTTACTATTCATCAAAAATTAAGTTGATCTTATTCGACTCCTAATTCCTTACTGAACACTTTTACAGAAGACCATTTTTTGAAAATCATTACACATCATTAATTATTTAGTCTTTACATAAATATTTTTAAATATCCCTTTTTTCAAAAATCATCAATAAATACATCCTAAAATTATCCAGACATTGGAAAATTCACAAACATCTCTAAAGGAATAAATCTCAATTCATTCATCCCAATGGATTACACAAAGAAGCTAGGGTCTCGTCACATATCCCCTTATAACACCGGCATATGACTTAAGTGTAAGGTGTGCTATGGTGAGAGAATCTGAGGGAGGCTCAGATAACATTGCCCTAGTAGTAATCTCTACTAACTTGAACTTCTCCCATAGGCGTTTCCGTTCAAGCTTGACACGCTGGAGTTCGGCTTGGGCTTGGTCCAAAGCGAAGCCCAAAGATTCCACCTCCTTCCCAAGCTCTGATAAGTGGGCTTCATAAGGTTCGAGTCTACTGGAGGAAGCCATCGACTCTTCTTTCTGCATTAACCAGTAACATCTCTATTAAATCATTAAGAGTAAGCTAATATACTACTCAAAAATATTGGGTCGTTACATTCTTCCCCCCTTAAGAAATTTCATCCCCGAAATTTATACTTGAGGCCTAGTCGAAAAGGTGAGGGTACTTTTGCTTCATCGTTTCCTCAGGCTCCCAAGTCGCTTCTTCATATTTATAATTCCTCCACAACACTTTCACAAGGTGGGTAGTCTTGTTTCGTAGAACCTTGTCTCTACAGTCTAAGATCTCCACTGGCCCCTCCTCATAAGAGAGGTCATGTTCCAGTTGTACCACCTCTGGGTTCAGTACATGCGAAGGGTCGGGTATGTACTTCCTCAAGAGAGATACATGGAAGACATTGTGAACTTGAGCTAGGTTTGGTGGAAGTGCTAGACGATAGGCCACTGATCCTATGTGATCAAGGATTTCATAGGGGCCAATGTACCTAGGGCTGAGCTTCCCTTTCTTCCCAAACCGCATGACTCTCTTCCATGGAGAAATTCGAAGGAAGACTTTGTCGCCAACACCAAACTCCAAGTCCCTTCGACGATTGTCAGCATATCTCTTCTGCCGACACTGAGTAGCCTTTATGTGTTGTTGGATGGCATGGGACCTGTTCTGTCATCTCTTGCACAAGATTAGGCCCAAGAAGCTTTCCCTTACCAGTTTCATCCCAACAAGTAGGAGTTCTACATCGCTTTCCATACAGAGATTCATAGGGTGCCATCTGAATACTCGAATGGAAGCTGTTTATTATAGGAGAACTCCACTAATGGGAGGTGTTGATCCCATACACCTTTAAATTCCATTGAGCATAATCTCAGCATGTCTTCGAGTGTCTGAATAGTCCTTTCAGATTGGCCATCAGTTTGAGGATGATAGGCCGTACTAAAATTCAATTCAGTATTTAGAGAATGTTGAAGACTTCTCCAGAATTTTGATGTGAATCTTTGATCATGATCAGACACGATGGATAGTGGTACCCCATGCAGCCTTACCACTTCCTTTACGTATATCTTGGCAAGTTGATCCAGAGAGAAATCTTCCCGAATAGAGATAAAATGGGCGGTCTTGGTGAGACGGTCCAAAATAACCCATATCACATTATTTCCTTTGGACGTTTTCGGGAGACCAGTTACAAAGTCCATAGTGATATTATCCAACTTCCATACTGGTATGGGTAGCGGTTGTAATACCCCCTTAGGAAGTTGTCGTTCTGCCTTTACGTTCTGACACACCAAGCACCTTGTAGTGTAATCAGCAATCTCCCTCTTCATGTTATCCCACCAATAATGATCACGAAGGTCTCTATACATTTTAGTGCTTCCCAGATGTATAGAGAAAGTAGAGATATGAGCTTAATCCATCAGTTCTTTCTTTATCTCTGGAATAGATGGAACACATAGTCTTGTACGAAATTTCAATACATCTTCTTGATCAATATTGAAATCAGGTAACTTCCCATCTTTTACAGCCTCCAACTTCTCCTGCAACAAAGGATCTTCTTTTTTTATCCTTCTTGATCTTCTCTAGTAATGAAGGTTGAGTAATCATTTGGGATAGGGTTGATGATGTCCCTTTCCTTATAATTCCCATGTCCAGTTTTACTAGATCTTTAATCAAGGGATCTCCTAGGATCCTCATTGTTGCCAGAACAACATGGTCTTTCCTGCTTAACGCATCCACAACTTTGTTTTCTCTTCCAGGGTGATAATGAATTGAACAATCATAGTCTTTAATAAGCTCCAACCATCTCCTTTGTCTCATGTTCAATTCTTTCTATGTGAAAATATACTTTAGACTTTGGTGGTCAGTGTATATATCAAATTTCTCCCCATAAAGATAGTGCCTCCATATCTTTAGAGAAAAAACAACTGCCGCTAGCTCTAGATCATGCGTAGGGTAATTCTTCTCATGAATCTTCAACTGTCGAGATGCATAAGCAATTACCTTGTCATTTTGCATGAGGATGCACCCAATCCCTTTCAGATATGCATCGCTAAAAATAACGAATCCTTCTCCGATAGAGGGTAGTGTTAACACAGGTGCAATAAACAATCTCTTCTTTAGCTCTTGGAAACTTTCCTCGCACTCCTTTGTCCAGATGAACTTAACCCCTTTTCGAGTAAACCTGGATAGTGGGTTAGAAAGCCATGAAAAGTTTTTCACAAACCTCCTATAATATCCTTCTAAACCAAGGAAACTACGAATCTCAGTTACTGTTGTGGGTTGAGGCCACTCCTCCACAACCATTGTCTTTGCAGGGTCAACCAAGATTCCTTCATTGGTTACGATGTTCCCCAAGAAATACACTTGTTGTAACCAAAACTCACACTTGCTGAACTTTCCAAAGAGCCTCTCCTTCCGCAGAGTTTTCAAAATAACCCTTATATGATCTTCATGCTCCTCACGAATTTTTGAATATATCAAAATATCATCAATAAAAACTACCACAAAGTTATCAAGGTAGTCCTTAAAGAATATATTCATCAAATCCATGAAAATAGAAGGAGCATTAGTCAATTCGAAGGGCATAACAGTAAACTCATAATTCCCATATCTTGATCGGAAGGCAGTCTTTGGAATATCTTCCTTATTCACCCTCAGTTGTTGATAACCAGATCGAAGGTCAATCTTGGAGAAGAATTGAGCCCCACGAAGTTGGTCAAATAAATCATCAATTCTTGGAAGAGGGTATCTATTCTTTACTATGATCTTATTCAGTTCTCTATAATCAATGCATAGCCGTATTGATCCATCCTTCTTCTTCACAAAGAGAACTGGTGCTCCCCAAGGAGACACACTCGGTCGGATAAACCTCTTCTCTAACAAGTCTTGGAGTTGTTTCTTTAACTCTTCTAGCTCCACATTTTCCATTCTATACGGGGTCTTTGATATCAGTTGTGATCCAGGTACGAGTTCAATAGAGAAATCTACCTCTCTTTCTGGGGGAGGTCTAGGTAACTCCTCAGGAAATACATCTATGTATTCCTAAACAATTGGAACATCTTCTATTTGTATGCTCCCTTTTCCTTCTTCATCATCACTGATTAACTCCACAATAAAATCCATAGGAGGTGCTTCTAGATAGGGATCAGTTAGGGATATATCTCCTTGGAAGATAACTCTAGGTCGTTTGTTCAAGACTACTGAGATTTCCTTACTTCTGTATTTGATCTTAGCATTATACTTTGAGAGCCAGTCCATCCCTAGTATAATGTCGAATTCGTTCATGGGAATGACTAATAGATTTGTGATAAGATTGTGCTCACCAAAGTAAACACTAGAGTCTCTAAATACAGTTGATGCAAGGATAATACCACTTGGAGTCTTGACTGGCAACTCTACCTCTAGCAGTTCGGGGATTGATTCTATATTCCTTGCAAACTTGGAGGAAATAAAGGAATGCGTAGAACCAGAATCAAATAAAGTACTTGATAGTTTTGAGAGGACAACAAGAGTACCTGCTACCACATCATTCGGAACTTCAACTTCAGTTGTTGTCATAGAGAAAGCACGACCTTGGTCCCTTGGCCTCTGCTGAGGTTGATGGTGATTCCCCTCCACCGCCCTCGGATTTGGACATTGATTAGAAAAGTGCCCAAGCTGTCCACACTTGAAGCATGTGACTTTGGGTAGGGCTAGAACCATCTTTCCTTTTTCGTTAGTGTTGGGAAATTGAGGTTTCACATCACTACGACAATTTCGAGAAATATGGCCTTCTCTTCCACACCTGTATCACTTAGTACTACCGATAAATCAGTTCCCCGAATGCTTCTTCCCACATCTATTTCATGTGGCATGTTGCATATTCTTTCCACCTCTTCCCTGATCAAAAGACTTCCATAAACTGGGCTCCAACGATCTCTTTTTTTCATTTGATTTATGAGACCACTTTGTCTCACCAAACTCTAGCTCGACTTTCATAGCACTTCGAACTATTTATTCATAGCTATCATAGTCCATGTTGGCTAGATTCTTCCGCATATGAGGTCGTAGTCCACCAAAGAATATATCAACCTTCCCATTAGGGTCCATGACAAAGCTTGAGGTATAATGGGAAAGCCTTTTGAAGTTCATCTCATAGGTTCCAACTGATTTATTCTCCTCTGCTTCAGCTCGAGAAATTCTTTCTCAATTCTCGTTCTCATCGAACGAGGGGAATACTTATTAAAGAATATTCCCCGGAACTCTTCCCACTCCATAGCTTCCATCTCTCCTCATGGATTCGTGTTTTTGATCAGTGACCACCACTGATCAGCTTCTCCCTCTAGGTGGTAAACAACAAGGGTGACTTTTTCTTGTTCCGAACAATGAAGTACAGAAAAGATCTTTTCAATGGATCTTATCCATTGTTCCGCAACCAATGGGTTAGTAGATCCACTGAATGTTGGTGATCGTTGATGCATAAAGGACTCAACAGAAAGTTGTTCCCTTCATGGTGAGATCGGCCTCTCAGCTTGATTCAAGTTATTACTCATAACTTGAGTCAGTTGGTTCATCATTCGCATGAATGTTTCCATTCCAGCTTCCATCGGAGGGCCGTCAGCACATGGTGCATTGTGGTCACCATCTACACGGTTCCTCCTATTGCCCGCCATTTTCTAAAAGAATAAAACCTTTGTGAGAAACTTATTTCATTTATGAATCTTTTAACTAAGACTTAATGCTTAGACAATTACACTTCTCTATAATTCCTTCATAATGATTCATAAAATGCTTGTGATTAACCAAACATATCCCCCAGGAGTATCGTAACCAAGAGTGCAGCAAGGCCCGTTATCGTGAACCAGTTCCCGTTCGAGTCTAGCTCAAAGCGGTGTTTTCGGGTTTTACCCCTATGTACATCTGTTCCAGAGCCGCCTCTACCTACTCGTATCCAGACATGGATATTTTTTTTTGATAAACCACTTACTCGATACTTACCAAAATACCAGGAAGTTTTCCTATATTTAAACTTTTCTATAGGGTTCTTCTTAAAATTTTATATCCTAATTTCCAAAAATAACTAAACCATCCTTTGATACCAACTATAGCATCCCATATTTTTAAAACATAAACATTCATTACATTACACAAAACTGAGGATCTTTAAGGTTTATTGTCTTGGAAACCAGGAACATAATACATGAAAACAAAATAAAGAATTCTTCTTAAACACTTGAAAGGCTTCTCCTTAAGTTCATCCTAGGTTCATTACTACATATCATAACCTGGGGACATACATCAAAAGAAAGGGTGAGCAGAAGGCCCATTAAGGGAAACAAGAGAAACATTTTACATGTGAACTTGAGATACTTCAATAATGTCATGAAAAGAACTTTAAGGCATGATAGAGAAATCATGAGATATATCATAATAAAAATAACATTTTTCATAACTTGAAGATGTGGATACATCATTTAACATATACAATCATGGACATATCACCAAGGTCCATCACCAAGGTGTCATTTGAAAATTACCAAGGTTATTCACCAAGGTATCGTGAAAATTGTAATCTCTAGTGGTTACATCATTACCCAATGCATTGGAGCGCTATCATGGCGCACCCTTAAATTTTCCTTTATTATAATGTGATCCACATATATCATCATCCAAAATTTCATAAATAACCCATATATCATGAAATAAATGGGTTTCATTTCATAATCATAACGTTTTAAAAACTGCTTTAAAGACATGATCTTTACGTCACTTTAAACCCACGGAAGGGGAGAGAGGGTTTCATGGATGTAAATAAAAGAATTTAAAATAGAAAATTTTGGTATATATGTGAATGACCCTGTAGAAAGAAGATCTTTGAGTATTCACTTTATAACATAAAATAATTTTGAGAAAAGAGAGAGACATTTTGAGATGAAAATTCTGCAGCATAACGACTATGTTTCAGGGTTTTTAGAGAACATTGAAAAGAGAGGGGACATGGGTCAAACAATCATAAATGACCCATAAAACAGTAGAGGGACAGAATAAGAAGGATATATGAACATGGTGATGAAATTTAAAGGACATACAATTTGAAATGAGAAACATGGATGGAAGACAAAAATTCGATTTCTCTTATGAAAATTCGGCAGCCTAACGACGTCACTTAAACTTCAACAAAAATGAATTGAAAATATTAAATAGGGTGCCTCATAATATGAACATAAGAGTTCAGTATGATAGATATAGATATCATACCCCAACATAATTAAAAAGGAACTTGAAAGACTTGACATGAAAGTAGAACTTTGAAAGGAATGAGAAGGGTGAAAGAATCCCCTTAAAATTTCGGCAGCCTAACGGCGCCACTTAAGTATTGTTAAAACGAATTGATGAGAGAAATATGGGGTCTCTCATCATATGAAAATGAAAAGGGTAGTAATATGAATATATAAGAACATACTCCAACATAGGAACATGGATTATAAAAGAAATTACATAAAAGAGATTACTTGAAAAGAAGAGAGAGGTCAGATCCCTTACCTTAAAACGTAACTCTTAAAACTCAAAGGTTTGGACCTTGAGGGCTTGGGGGCACCTTGGGAGGACTCCTTGGGAGGTAAGGAGACCAGAACTTCGTTGAGGATGGTTTTTGAGTCGAAAGGATGGGAGGAGGGCTTGGTATTTATAGGGAAACTGAGGGGACAAGGCATTAATGTCCAAGGGACACCTCACAAGTGATTTTCTCAAAACCATGTGCTCTCTCATGATATTTCCCATGAAGTTAGGCCACATGGGGCCCCCAAAACAATAATTCATCACCTTAGGTCGGCCAACCCTTAAAATATCTCATGACATCACCATGACACAACTATGATGTCATTAAACATACTGAAACCCTAAAACTGCTTTTTTTTACTATTCACTGAAAATTCATCTTTCTCAGAAAAATCCCAAAATTTCACCTTAACCAAATATTGACGCTCTGATTACAAATATGAACTCCATTATATAAAAATAATTTTCTAAATATTTTTAATTTAATTTTTAAATAAAAAAACTATTCACCGAAAATTCATTTTTTTAGAAAAAACCCCAAAAATTACCATAACATAATATCGGTGCTATGAGTTCAAAAATAAAGTCCATTTAATAAAAATATTTTTCTAAATATTTTTAATTTAATTTAAAAAAACACTATTCACCCCAAAAAACTAATACTTGACTAATAATTTATGAAACCGTTATTTACCCATTTTATTGAATCACATTACTTAATCTAGGTGTCTAAATTATATTAAAACTTTTTTTGAGTGAAATTACTAATCCATTTGGTCACATTACTAATCCTAAGCGTAAAATCACTATTCATAATTTACTATTCATCAAAAATTAAGTTGATCTTATTAGACTCCAAATTCCTTGCTTAACACTTTTACAGAAGACCATTTTTAAAAAATCATTACTCATCATTAATTATTTAGGGTTTACATAAATATTTTAAAATAGCCTTTTTTTCAAAAATCATCAATAAATACATCCTAAAATTATCCGGACATTGGAAAATTCACAAACATCACTAAAGGAAGAAATCTCAACTCATTCATCCCAATGGATTACACAAAGAAGCTAGGGTCTCGTCACATACCCCTTATAACACCGACATATGACTTAAGTGTAAGGTGTGCTATAGTGAGAGAATCTGTGGGAGGCTCAGATAACATTTCCCTAGTAGTAATCTCTACTAACTTGAACTTCATCCGTAGGTGTTTCCGTTCAAGTTTGACATGCTGGAGTTCGGCTTGGGCTTGGTCCAAAGCGATGACCAAAGATGCAACCTCCTTCCCAAGCTATGATAAGTGGGCATCATAAGGTTCGAGTCTACTGGATGAATCCATCGACTCCTCTTTCTGCATTAACCAGTAACATCTCTATTAAATCATTAAGAGTAAGTTAATATACTACTCAAAAAGATTAGGGTGTTACATTTAAACAATGTGCATTATCCAATAGGTCTTTCTTTAGATATGGATTTGATGGATCACATAGTCTTGTTACAAATCTCACAATTCCTTATTTATCAAAATTGAACGCCAAGGATTTTCCTTTTCTGATAGTTTTAACATTCTTCTGAATTACCATATAATCCTTTTGAGCATCATTTAACCTTTCCAAAAGAGATGGTTGAGAAATAATTTGATAAAATATTGATGATGTTCCCTTATTTATGATTACCATGTCCATCTTCATAAAATCTATGAAGATTGGATCCTTTTCAATTCTCATCAATGATAGAATTGTTGGGACCTTTATACATATAAGATCTACCACCTTGTTTTCTTTACGAGGGTGGTAATGGATTGAGTAGTCATAGTTTTTGATCATCTCTAAACATCTTCTTTGGTGCATGTTCAACTCTTTCTGTGTGAATATATACTTGATGATTTTGTGATCTGTATATATTTCCCACTTCTCCCCAAAGAGGTAATGTCGCTAAATTTTCAAAAGGAAGATTACTACAGCCAACTCTAGATAATGTGTTGGATAGTTTTTATCATGGACTTTCAATTTCCTTGAAGCATAGGCAATGAAATTTTCATTTTTCATCAACACACAACCTAGGCCCTTCTTTGAAGAATCACTAACTACCATAAAAGTTATCCACTTATGGGTATTGTGAGCATAGGCACAGTGATAAGACATTTCTTCAACTACTTAAATATCTCTTAGCATTCATCACTCTAAGAAAACTTGCTTCCCTTCCGAGTTAGATTGGTAAGAGGGTTTGACAATCATGAGAAATTTATCACAAATCGGCGATAATATCCAGCTAACCCCAAGAGGCTATGGATATTCGTTACCGATGCTGGCCTCAACCATCTATCAATTACAGCTTTCTTGGATGGATCCATCGATATATCTTTGCATTTGATGATATGACACAAGAATGATACCTCCTTCAACCAGAACTCACACTTACTATACTTTGCATAGACCTTCTCCTTTCACAAGGTCTCTAGTAAAGTTCTTAGATGCTCATCATGATCCTCCTTGGTTTTGGAGTATATTAGAATATAGTCAATAAATACTACCAATAATTTTTCAAGGTAATTTTAAATACTCTATTCATTAATTCCATGAAGATTTCTAAAGAATTAGTGAGTTCAAAAGGCATTAATATGAATTCATAGTACCTGTATCTTGTACTGAAAACAGTCTTAGGGATATCCACATTCTTCACCCTTACTTGGTAATAACCCGACCGCAAATCAACCTTGGAAAAATATTGTTCTCCACGTAGCTGATCGAACAAGTCCTCAATTCATGGAAAAGGATAACTGTTCTTCATCATCATTTTTTTGAGCTCACAATAATCAATGAGAAGGCGCATTGACCCATCCTTCTTCTTGAAGAAGAGGACTGGGGCACCCTAGGGTGAAGCACTTGGGCATATAAACCCTTTATCAAGATCCTCCTATACTTGTTTCTTCATCTCCTCAATCTCTACAATAGCCATTATATACAGTTTCTTGGATATTGGAAACACCCTAGGTATAAGATCAATTGAGAATTAAACATATCTTCAAGGAGGAAGACCAGACAATTCCTCTGGAAACACATTAGCGAATTCCCTCACAATAGGCATGTATTCAAGGATGGTTGCTTCCTTAGACTCAATCATTTGAGCTAGATACACGTGCTCATAGGGGAATAATATCCATGATTGATATGATGGTGGTAAAGAAGATTCATCCTCCTCCTTTCACTTGTACAGAATTGGGGGTCTATTTTCCATATGGAGAGTGATTTCCCTCTCATGACAATTTATGTTGGATCTATATAAGTAAATCCAATCCATGCCAAGAATTGATCAAATTCCCCCAAAGGGAGTATGATGAGGTTTACTAGGAATTTTAATCCCCAAATTATGATAGGGGAGGAGTTATATTCATGAGATGCAATGATTTCTCCATTTCCCGTTCTCACCAACATCATTACTTCTATAACTTGTGACAGTGTTGGGATTGTTCTACTAAATTTTCAGGATATAAAAGAATACATAGAACTAGGATCAAAAAGTACATTCAATATTCTTGAATGAATAACCAGAGTACCTATCACCACTTCATTTTTGGGTTTCATTTCAGTAGTAGTGATGGAAAAATCTTTCCCTTACTTCCTTGGAGGTTTTTGGTTTCCTCTAAAAACCCTTGGCTTAGGGTCTGGTTTGCAAAGTGCTCCGGTTCTTTGCAGTTGAAGCAATGGAAAATGTGTTGAGGGTCAAATGGACCAATTCTCTCCTCTGTAATAGCTGTGGGTTTTTCTTGTCAGAAGTTAATTTCTAGGTTCCCTTCTCTTCAACACTTAAATCATTTCCTCATCCCCTTTAGGAAATTTTGGGGGTGCTTCTTTCCACACCTTTGGCAAGTGGAGTGATGGATTTTCTTAGCACCGTTGGATTTATCCATTAGACCACCATAATTGATTTCCACCTTATGCTTCTTATGCCCATGATACCCCTGAGATCCATCAACCTCTATTACGACTTTGAGGTAACATCATAATATTTCCTCATAGCTCTCGATGTCATGGATTACTATGGATTTCTGTAGGCTAGGTTTTATCCCACCCAATAAGTGATCAACGTTACATTCAGGGGTAACGACAAAGCTAGAGGCGTATCATGTATGCCTTGTAATGTTTTCCTTTTACACTCCAATTGATTCATCGGCTTTTTTTCTTGAGGGCAAGTAAGTCCCTTTCCATCTTAATTCGGTGGGTGTGAGGAAAATATTTGTCAATTTTTTTCCATAAATCCTTCCATTCCAACAAATCGATCTCCTCCTTAGGCTTCATATTCTTGATCAATGTCCACCATTGATCAGATTCACCCTCCATACGATGAGTATCCATAAGTACGTTCTCTTGTTCATAACATTTAAGGATGGAGAATATCTTCTCAATGGAGTTTATCTATTGTTCGGTGATTGAGGGATCAAATGATCCATTAAAAGTAGGAGGCCTTTGTCTCATGAAGCCCTCAATTACAACTTGTTCTTTATTAGGGGGGGGTTAAAGTTACTCTTAACCCAATTTTCTATTCAAAATTTGAGTTAACTGAGAGAATATTATGACAAAGTTTGTGATTCCCACTCCCATGGGATTGGGCATCTCATTAGAACAGTCATCACACTAATATTCACATTGGTTGTTAGATAAATCCTCCTATTACTGACCATTGGATGTAATAAAAGTAAATTTAGGGGTAACAAATAATGTATAATCCAAATACAATAATAGAAGACTTATAAATTACTTTTATTTCCTTAATTTATGAATTTATAGGCTTTAATCTATGTTATCCAAGATCTACTTCCCATCATATATTCTTATGGGAAATTTTTACCTTAATAATGGTTCATACTAAGATCATTAATTTCATAAAGTATACCCCGTGGGAGTGTCGTAACCAAGAGTTTAGTAAGGTTTGTTGTCGTGCACCAGTTCCCATTCGAGTCTACCTCAAAGCGGTGTTTTTGGGTTGTAATCCTAGATACATATGTTCTAGAGATGCCCCTAGCTGCTCATATCGAGAAATGGATGTATTTTATTGACAAAACACTTACTCAATACTCACTAAAATTTAGATATGTTTTTATTATGCTTAGTCTTATCCCTAATTATTTCACTAGGGTTTTCTAATCCTAATCTCAAAAATTACTAATCATATCCTCCGATACCAACTATTACAACCTTTTTCTTTATTACACACTTAAACATATTTTATTACATAAAACCTTCACTTGATACAACATAGAATATTGAGAGGTCTAGTGTATTTGGGGCTTATGAACTTTACATAACAACTTAAAACATGAAATAGACATTTTTAATGAAATTTTTTTTACATGAGCACATTATTCCTTGTCACTTAGCATTGTATGGGATAATCTAAATACATGCATAAGAAAATGGTGAGCTATAAATCCTACTAAGGGGGTAAACAAGGTATAACATAAAGATTACAATACATGTTAGGCAATAGGTATATCAATGGAGCATAAGAGAAACATGAACATAAAGGCATGATATAACATGATTATCATAACATGGAAATGTGGAAACAACACTTAACAAGATATTAGAATGAGCCAAAGATAATTTCAAATGGAGAATGAGTAAACCCTAATTTCACTTGAATAAGAAATATTAAACCAACATTTCACTTTATGTATCATGATACTAATCTCTACTCAATTCATTGGAGCGCTATCAGGGCGCACCCTTCTTAATCAGTTCATTTCATGCATAAGTGTTTCACATGGATCATTCAACATGGATTAATTCAAAATCATTATTTATTCCATGATAAAGGAATGGAGAATTAATACATGAAACTATATAATCAATAAGTAAATTTTCATAAAGGTGAATACACTTTATAGAGAAATGGGCATGGTGTTTACTACACAAAGACTTTGTATTGGAAAATAGCAGTGCAATTTCGGCAGCATAACGACGTGACATAAGAATTCATAAAAATGGTTGATGAGAGATAATGGGGTGTCTTATCATATTTAAATGAAATTGAAAGTAACGGGGTCATATATATATATTTACAAACATATTTAATGTAATATATATTCATAATACAAAACAATTTCTTGAATGTAAATGAGAAGAGAGAAATTCCTTATGGAATTTCGGCATTGTAACAGGTGTACTTGGGAGGAATTAATGAGATATAAAGAGGTATATCATCATTAAAAAACAAGGAGGGAAGTATTTTAGAGGTTCTAAATCATACCCCAATATTTTCAATTTAAAATATAAGGGTATAGAAACATAAATAAACTTGGACAAAAAATGAGAGGAAGAAATCCCTTACTTGGAAGTGTGATCCCAAAGGCTTGGGAGAGGCATGAGAGAGGCTTACAGGGAGTTTGGGGAACCTTTAGATAATTATAGAGAGAGGATGGAAGAGTTTTTTCGAGCTTTAAAGGGTTTGAGTGAAGAGGAATTGGGAGCTTGGGTGAGTTGATATAGGAAAATAGAGGGAAATATTTATTATTAAGGTTTTTGACACCAAACATTAAACTAATCAAAAATACAAAAAAAACCATGGTTTTTTCCAAATTGGATTTAAAAACGTAATTTTATAAGGCCAATGGCCTAAATTCTTAAAATATTAGGTTTTCTTAGGTTAAGGTGAGTCAGACTCTCAAGGAATTCAATTTTAAAAGTTAAAATGTTTTATAAGTTTTGAAGGGTCCACTAAAGCTTTGGAAAATAAATCAAACAAATCAAAAATAACATTATTTTAAAGGTAAAACATATATTGAACTAAAATAATGTTTATAGTATTTTATTACATCACTATTTGGTCATTATGATGTCATATAATACATTATATAATTAAACAGTATTAAATTTTTACCCAAAAATTGGATTATCTTAGAAAATTATTAAAAATTAATTTTTATATAATTTCAACATCTCGATTCCAAAAATAATATTAATTTTATATAAATAATTTTCTAAATATGTGATTTTTTACTTTTAAAATAAAAACCTATATTTATAAAAAATTCAAGGGTTTTTACAAAAACCGGGTTTCAAACCTTAAAAAAAATTACAATTGTATTCATAAAAATTTTATGATCATTTATATCTAATAAAAATTAATTTATTAATAATATTTTATTAAAATATTATTTAATTGAAAAATACATTAATTCACTAAAATAGATTTCTTAATTTAATATTAAGTAAAAATACTATTTATGCTTTAAAAACAATTTACAAAGTAACAATAATAAAATGAATGTATATTCTTTATTATATAAAAAAATAATTCACATAATAATAGTGATAGGGTATTGTTTCATAATACCTAATAAAAACCCACCTAATACCTAAGGGTAAGGTGTGCAGTGTTGACAGACTCTTGGGGAGGCTCAGATAACATCGCTTGGGTGGTAATATCTATCAACTTCCACTTCTATCATAGGTGGTTCCATTTGAACATAACGTGTTGAATTTCGGCTTGGGCTTGGTCAAGAGCAAAGACAAATGATGCCACATCCTTTTTGAGCTCTGACAAATGGGCTTCGTACGAGAAATTCTATTGGATGAGGCCATTGATTCCTTTGTCTGAGTAAATTAGATTTGTTAAATACCTATATCTATACTAATCATGTGATCACAATTCAATGAATATATTAGCAATAATAAAAATTCTTAACATTATTTTAAAATCCAGAAACATAAAACCAAGGAAGTTCATTTGTTTTATATAACCATTTTACATAATAAGACGTTAAATTAAATCCAGAGGAGTTTTCATTGATAAAAGTTGGGGTCTTTACATAATATCTTTTTAATTTATTATTTTAATTAATTATTTATTTATCTTTATTTCTTGAGTTTAGATCAAATTTATTTGAATGTGGGAGGATATTATGGAGTTTTTAATGTCATATAGTTTGTACATGAATAAAAACAACTATAAGACCCACCTATATTAAGGCATACAATACATTACAGAGGTGATCTCATAGTTGGAAGACAATTTACCCTAATGTGTGGACAAAACATTCATCCCTAGTTCTATCTAGTGATATAATCATATTTGACTGATGATTTTGTAAGATGTGTGTACGAACCATATAGACTATCCATATTCATAAAAATCTAAATTTTCCCCTTTTTCCGTCTTCAAATTAAGAACTGTTGTGCCCCACTCATTCCTTCTATTCAACCCTAATATCCCTATACATCATCTATCATAGGTGATCCCTCTATTTGAGAACTTTTATAAGATTTATTCACCTATTAATAATTATCCATCAATGTTAAATCATCTAAACCTCCTCCTATCCTCTCGGTCTTTCTTTTCCTCTTTGTTTGTTTCCGTTAGATTGTTATGTCAACCCAGGGATTAATGTTACATGAATTTAAATAGGTGTTTTTTTTTATTTTAGGGTTCCTTATGGATTATATGAAGGTTTCTCATTCATTGTTGTGGTGGAATACCACTACGGTTATTGAAAAAGATGAATTTAGACAGGTTACTCCATGCATTGATATTTGAATTTTAGACCATGATTTCTTACTCATTTCCATGAGATTACTTCAATGTTTTAAAGGTTATACTATGGTTATATACTTATTCATTGTCTAATTGAATTGTTTTCTCTCATGGTTTACATTTTACATAAAAATATTTCTTATATTAAACACTAAAATATGTCTTCATATAGATATACACACCTAGTGTTTGTTTAAATTTCAATGTGTCTCTTTTAGAGGAATTCCCTAGTCAAAGGGGGTGTTTTGTTTATCAAACTAATTTAAAGGATTTAATTCAAACTAAGATCTCCTATGGTTTCTTTTGTTCTTTTATTTTATCAACTAAGAAACTTTAACTATTCTTATAGAAATAGGTTTTCAAAGAGTAATTTTAACACTTGATTCCTTAAATAATCTCCCAAAGGCTTGATTAAAAATTTATAAAAAATAATTGTTGATGTAAATTTATTTATGAAGACACCCCTTATTTTAATCAATGTAAATTATAATGTAATTTTTATATTATGTGAATTATATGAGATTGTCATGATTTGGGGAAATATTTATTATATGTTATTCTTGATAAAAACAGGTTACTTTTATCATGTGTGTTCATAGGTGAGGGTGTTTTGTGATTATTTTCATTCATATATGTTTATACTATATGTTATATATTGATTTATCACAACCATTTTATGCCAATAGAGACCATAGGCAGCTAAGTATTAAATCTTCATGTGAGTAATCCACTATACCATGACCATTCCTTTGGTGAGTAGCCTCACATTAAGTTTATATTCCAATTACAAATGTTTTTCTCTCATCAAATATATATAGGGTACAATTGGGTGTTAAGTAGTTGAATCACATCATGCACCAATTATATGGATTCTATATTTTTTTCCTAGATTCACTCCAGTTATCCTAGGTGTTCCCTTGAGGATTGTGATTACACTATTCTTTTGAAAATTGATTTATTTTTGTTTTATGCTTATGTTGGTTTCAATTACTATGCAGTATTAATTCTTGGTTTTTGGTTCTATTATTTATTAACACATATTTATAATGATTAATTTTCTTCTTATGTGAGAGAAAAGTACAAATATTTCCCTTGGGTTTAAATTATCCAACTGGAATTGTTTATTAAAAAATTTGAGTAATCCTTTATTTTCACTCTCAGGTGTTTTAAAATTGGACCTTGAATAGTTTTACTTATTTTAAGGATGTTATATTTTGAAATATTGAGATTTAAATATCATTAAAGGGATAGTTTTCTATAATAGTCATTCATTACATTATGCATGGGGTGTGAAGAGGATACCCAGAAGGCATATTTTATCATTATTATCAAATTATAGTTTTATATCACATTATATTTGGATGTATCTAGTATTTTTGTATTCCATTTTGGGTATGGTGGTGGTGGTGATTCCAATCAATGAAGAAAATTCCTTTACACATGGATATTAGAAACTATGGTCAATTTTTATTTTGATATCTAGTTCATTTGATTTACTTTTCCATGTCATTATTTCAATTCCAATAACATTCTATTATATGTCAGTGAATGTAATTTAATTTTAATATCACTAATCATGGAGTGGTAAATTATATTTATTTATTTTACATCTTTTTTCTAGATATGTTGTGTGTTTATGCCATGTTTGGTTATTCTTATTATGAAACAACTTATTTTACTTACATGGGTCTCCAACATATAGAGTGGTGATACCAAATTTCTTGGTGGGATTTTTTTATTTCATATTGATTTATTAGGGGAAATCATTTCCAATGTCCTTTACTTGATTTCCAACAACTATTTTCTCACTTGTGGCGATCAGGGAAGCACTTTAGGCAGTGTAAAAGATCACCTTGGGTACCCAAACCAGAGGTAATGTGGGTTGGTTTGTACCAAAAAATTTAATTTATAAATTAATTAATTTAAATTTCTAGTTAGAATATATATATTTTAGAAATTAGTTTTTTTATTTCAATGTAATTAAAATTAATACAATTACAATTAATATAATTAATAATATACATATATAAATACATACATACATACGGGACTGTATTCATTCATACACATACACAGATATAGTTAATATTATTTGTAAATATGATCATATTTATTATAGTAAATTTATATATTTAATTATATTTTTTTAAATAATGATAATATTTTTATATGATTAATAATAATATTATATATATAATTAATATTTTTAAATATTTTATTAATAATGTAAATATAAATAATAAATAATAGTAGCTTTTAAATATAAATAGTCATTATAATATTATATAAATAATTAATATTTTAATATAAATATAATTATATTTCAACATGATTAATCTCACAAACAAACACATATAAATATAATTAATAGTATTTTTAAATATAATTATAAATTTTTATAATTAATCAAATTTTGTAAATAAATTGAATCAAATTTTAATATAATTAATAAAATATTTACACATAATTCTTATTAATGTATATATATTAAAAATAATTGATATAGGGGGGGGGTGTGTCTTTCCTGGGAGATCTATAATAGTGATTCATTTTGTGATTAGGGGTTTATGTGATTCATAGAGTTTCCTCATAACGTTTCATAGGATATTCTAGAAGGATGCAAGGTCACTATTTTTTCATGCTTGGATGCCTTTTCACTGAAGGTTAAGGATGAGCATCAAGATTGTTAAGTCAATGATGAGGATGTAAACTGGTGAAATTTTTATTTTTTGAATAACTCTCCTCCTGATAGGGTTATGTGAAGGGGTAATTTTGATCATGTCATTACAAATAAGGATTCAAGTAAGGATATTCTTTAGATTTAAAAATTCTCAATTATCGTATGGCTAGTCTTGCCTGTTGGTGTCAAACCGTGGACCACTGATGAGTTGATACATCATTTTTCCTCCATTCGGGTCATCTTGGATCTTAAATTCATAAAAATCAGTAAAGGTTTCTTTCATATTTCATTTCCATATATTGAATTAAAATTTTGATCTTGGTGCCATGGCTCTACCCCCCTTAAACATGGCATGTTGATGATCCTGGATTGAGAGTTTACCTTTAATCCCTTTCATCTCAAGAACACCATGGAACAAGTCTAGGTTATAATTATTAGGTTGAATTGGATACTTTGGAACTCATTTATTCTTTTTTATATAGACTCAACAATTTACATGCTGATCAAAATGGATCAGGCCATAGAAGAATCCAGATTTTGTTATGTTTTAGGATTCATTATTTAGGTGGATTTAAGCTATCCTTTGGTGGAACATATTGTTCTTTTAACTAAATAGGATTACATTGAACATAAAATAAAATATTAGAATTCCCCTCACTTATATGAATCATTTAATTCAATTGGAAAATTGTAAGAGTCCTGTTTTAGGGATTCTATCTACTCATTTTCCCCCTAAAAGGACACGATGAAAGGACCAGTCAATAAAATAAGAAGACGTATAACCAGAATGTTGATCAAAATCTAGATGAGACTGAATTTATTGTGGATGAGGAATTGAGTGATTAAGGTTGTTCAAATGGCCCCTATAAGAAGGGATAGGAGGAACCTGGTTCATCAGTTTTTGTTCAAGGGTAGGCCGGTGTAGTTCCTTATGCAAGTAAAATGCAATGTAAAAAGGGAATTGAGTCTCATGATAACATAGAAAATGAATAACAATTGATTCTCATAGGAATATTATTTTTAGATGGCCTCTGAAAATAATTTTAATCACTAGGTTGAAGTTGAATCTAAGGGGGAATATAGATAGTTAAGTGGTTTCACAAAATATGGTGGTAATAGAATTATGGTAATACCTTAAGATGATATATTCTAATGATAAAGAGAATATGAATATAATCACTGCATATTTAAAGAGAAATATGACCAAGTTATGTACCTTTACTGAATGAAATCCAAGAAAATATGGGAGACTTCACTTTTTAAACTCAATATCTAGTCTTCGTACACACTTGAAATGCAAGAGAGGTGGAAGAAAAACCTATGTATAATAGGAAAGGAACCTTAGTTGAGGTATACCCATCTAAAGAGGAAACCCCTATTCATACCATTCCAAATGAAAACGATGATTATTCTCTTAATTTGGGTGTTGTCGAGAGTAACACAAAAACACTCCAAAAATGTGGACTTGCTTTTAGTCTCATCTTAAAGGATGACATGATTTATTTCCACCTCATATAATCAAGCTACATATGTAATGTGGTTGCCAAAGAATATTTCAACCCATGTATAAAAATACAGAGTTGATTCCACTATCTCTGATCATTGTTCATCCAAAATAGGGGCTTCTAAATTAGGTAGTTCATTCTTAGATCATCTACATTTACAAAGGGATAAGAGTGATTCTCAACCTGTTAAGGAGTCTCTTAATGAGGAAGCTCAAATAAGGGTGAAAATCTAGGTGGTTGTATCAAATTAATTTTTCCATGTTGGATGAATCCTCTAATAATATGGAAGAAATAATTAAGGTAGGTGGTTATTGGGAGTGGGAATGTAATTTTGGGAATGGTTTGGATTGAGGGTGACCAAATTACCTACTATAGTGGTTGATGATGATCAAAATAATCCTTGGTAGCATGAAAAAACTTGGATATGGGGATGCCACCCACATGGTCATTATGGGAGAGTTTCTCATCATCAAGTACCTAATCATTCTCAATCAATTTGTTTTATCTTTTAATGATATATATTAATGAAAATAGAGCTTTTCATTCCTATTGGGCTGGCCTCTCCAATAATTCACAAGAATTCCGATAAATGGTGACATAGATTTTCATTTTTTTGGCTGGTAACTCCAATATTTCTTTCTATTGGAGCCTCTTTTTGTTCTTTTTCTCCTCTTTAGCTTGGGTAGTTACTGTGGCTGTTAATCACCACCTCTTGTGTTTCTTATATTTTCTTTAATAAAAGGGGAATTTAACCCAACCTATTCAAATAAATTAAATATAATTAATAATATAAATGTGTGCGTGCATGTGTGAATATAAATACAATTTGTATTATATAAATTTATGTTTGCATGTTCTTTTTAATGTAATTGTATTTAAACAAATAAATAAAAAATTGTGTATTTAAAATAATATCCTTGAAAATTTATATTTATAAATAATTAGGTGTTACAATATCAGATGTTCTTACTGAGTCAAGTGATTAACAAATTATTCTTTATCTTGTAGCACTGGAGTTCAAACTCCTCCTCCCCATAGTTTATATATTATTATCACTAAAATTAGTGTTGATAAAGTTTTAATTTTATGTGAACTAAAAAAATCAATGACAATGTTCTCTTTTCTCAGCATTAACATTTTTAGTGTTGATAAATGACACTTTTAATAGTTTTTTCTTCAAAGTAAAGATAAAGACCATCTTTTTTTTATTTTTATCCAAGATATTATGAAAATTCTTCATATTTACCAAAATATACACTCCATGAAGCCCTACAAAAAGCTTTATATATTTTCTGGACTAATTGACTTATAAACCTATGATATATCCTCAAAACATGGTTTTTTGGTTTGTTTACAAATCAAATAAGTTTTTTATGTGATTGATCTTAGTCTGGATAAATTTGTTCTCTATCTCTCTCTTTATCAAACACACATTCACTTATAATATTGAATATATATAAATATAAATATATAATATATTATAAATTTGTTTCCCCACACAAAAATATATATTTATACACATAAATTCTTAATAAGTTTAATGTGTATGTATTCATGCATGCATGTATGTATATTATGTAAATTTATATATTTAAATAAATAAATATATATATATATATATATTTATAACGATATATATATATATTATGTTCATGTGTTTATATATATAATGCAAATATGAATATGTGTTATATAAAAAAACAAAAACAAACACATATATATAATAGTAAACAAAACAATAAGTAAATAAACAAATATGTGTGTATATATATTTTGAAAATTTATATATAAAAACAAACACGCACACAAAAACACATAAATAATATATATATATATATATATATATCAATACACACACACACACTTTTAAATTATACATATTAGGTTAAAATTTTCTTTTTATGCATAGTTCATACAATGTTTACTTTACACCTGTGTACTTTATAAGTTATACTTTATATTTCTATTTTATGTTATGTTTTCATATGTTTATAAATTAGATTCATAATTTATATATGTCTACAATATAGACTTTATATATACAATTTTTAATACATTATATAAGTATATATTAAATTTTTGAGGTATATTAATTAAAGTTATACTTTAAATAAATTACATATTTAAAAATAATACTTAATATGCATGATTGTGTTTATGAATCTATTTTTAGTTAAATATGAATACTATTAAACAAAATATGGTGAAAGTAAAAAAAGGATGAATTACAGTCATATGAAAAAAGAGAATAAGGATGGGATTATAGAGTTCATCAAGTTTCTAATAGAGCGTGAAAATAACCCATCTTGAATTATTAGTCCATAATTACATTGTTGATATTCATGAAGAATTTATCTGAATGATTTGGAATAAAACCCGATCTATTATCTAATTGATTGAAAATATATATATTGTAATAAACATAGGGAATAACTTATTGTACCTAGTAATTGGAATAACTAAACCATTTAAAACTCATTTGATATTAGTTATAATACATATGATGATATATATTGCTTTATGAAAATGAAAATAATAGTTGAAGAATATATTTCATATTACAATACTATTTAATAAGATCAATTACTTTCAAAATATTCCATTGTATGCCAATTAGACCAATTATATTAAAATTTTATCCACACTAAAACTATATAATATTGAATATGGAAATGGATGGAGTGACACCAAATTTATAGAACTATTTATCTCTTGAGATATATGTTACCATATGATAATGAGATTAGTTTTTGAACATATCAGGCTAAACAAATGATATATTTCACTGATATAACCTATGAAAACAACATTCCTTTCCAAACAACTTCCTATTGTTTCAAAATTACTATTCTCCACATAAAAAACCCAATGTACATTGTGGATCATTATAAGAAAGATGAATCAAGTCCTATAAAAGTCATATGATATGTTCTAATCATTTAAAAGATCAAATGACTGTATTATTTTGAGGATATGATAAGTCAATTTATGTGACATGTAGTTAAAATAATTCAAGATGAGAAACTTTGATACCCATCAGAAACTCTATATTGAATGAATATTGTTCATGAGTATCATAAATTTTAAAACCATATGAGAAACCTACATCATATACTATATACATATGATAATAATATTTTTGGAATACAAATCATCAGTTACAATACATGGATAGTTATGTCTGTAAATTATAAATTTTTACTAGAGTTATTGTAACATCCCAGGTAAATAAAGAATATGACATTCTCATATTTATCAATAGTTGTGAATAAAATGTTAATATTACTTTAAAGGTAATTCTATGCTCTTTGGTGTACCCAATACACAACAACGAGTTTATTTGAAATCTTACATTGCACACTAATAATATAATAATATTATTTTAAATAATAGTTAACACCTAGCTATTGTAATGGAGGGAATGAGTAGAACTAACTAAAAAATGATGACATATGTTTGTTAAATATTTTTACATTTATCCAATAAATGTTAGAGTCTTAAAATTCAAATGAATCCAATTTTAAGAATAAATACTCTAATATTTTTAAAAGATTGTTTTACCGCCTTTTGATAGAGAACCTTTTTTAAATCTTACTTTTGACAATTTTATATGCTCTATTTGTTAAAATTAAATTATTCTTTAGAATTGGGACATTGAAATTTACTTTGGATAATTTTTTGGTATTTTTCTGACAATGTTTATTTTTTAATGAATAATGAAAAATACTGCATTTTACTTCAAAACTACCTTTTCATATTATTTAATTATATGGTTATATTATCTTTTTAATTGTTTTAAAGTTTAATTAGAATATATTTTTACCATTTAATAAAATTGTGTTCATTATAATTAATTTTACTTTGAAAATGGACATAAACAAGTGTCAATATTTTGATAGATAGTGTTTCTTAAAAACACCCAATTTATTTTGACAACGGGAATTAAATATATAATTTATTAATGAAAATTATATGTTTTTAATTTGGTAAAATGGAAATCATTTTTTAATTTGGAATAAAAAATATATCTTAGGGTGAATTTTTGGTATTTTTTTGATAATGTTCATTTTTTTAATGAATAGTTTAAAATACAGCATTTTAATTCAAAACTGTCTTTTCATCCAATTTATTTATATAGTTATATTGTCATTTTAATTTTTTTTAAAGTATAATTAAATTATGTTTTTATCAATTAATACAGTTTTTTTCATTGTAAGTAATTTCACTTTTCAATTGGATGTAAAAACAAGTCAATCTTTTGATAAATTTTACTTCTTAAAAAGCCGTCTTTTGTTTTGACAACAGGATTTACATTTAAATTAATTACTACAATTTCTGTGTTTTTAAATTTTTAAAATGGGTTCCAAATTTGGAATCAGAAGGTCCAAATTATGTAATTAATAATCTTTTGTTTTTGGACATTATAAATAGTAACGACGATAATTATCTTTAATTATCATGTATAATTAGTAATCGGGTAGTTAATGGTAATAAAATAATATCATAAAAATATAAAATAACCCCAAAATGTGTCCTAATTATTTTGGTGGTGTCATGGCCGACCATGGGATACTGTGTGCTAAATTTGGGGCCCCATGAAATCACTTTAGTGTGATAGTGACTTTTTATCATCTTATTTTTTAAAGAAAGGAAATATAACAATGGTTTGTATATCCTAATTAAAAAAATTTTAATTTAGTTTAAATAAATGATATATTTGACTATAAAAATTAATTGGAAATATAAAAATATTTCCTACATGAAGGTAATTTTTTTTATAATTTTTAGACATTAAATAAATAAATTTATTTATGACACCGTGATGATGCAATGATTACCTCATTAATGAACGATTTAAATAAAATGAAAAGATAAGGTAAAATATAAGACTTAAACTTGTAAAAAACCTATTTTATGGGTGTATTTCTAACCCTTATCACCTTATCCTTGAAGTGTATAATTTTCGGACCTTTAAAATCTGAAAATCATTTTATAATAAATTAACATTTCATGACTTTCCAAGAGTGCCCCTCCTCCCTCTTATAAAAGGCTCCCACCTCCACCCCCTTACCCACACCTCTCAAGCCCTTGTCTAATCCAAACTCTACTCATATTGTCTCTCCAAATACCTCTATTACTCCTAGTAGCCTCACTTTGGGCAGAATGTTTTCCAAGGAAGCCTTTGGGCTCAAATCAAAAAGAGTTACCTGATTTAAAGGTAATGTCTTCTCTTATGTTCTTTTGTTTTATTTTGCTTCTAAAACCCCATAAACTCTTTTTATTCCTTTCATTTGTAACAAAAAAAATATCTTAAATATACTAGTATGTTGTTATGAGAAGTATTAGAGTTACACCTACACACACCTCCATCTAATGGGTGAAGAACATACTGTTTCTGTGGACGGCGAACCACTGCCTCACGAAATGATGATTGTTCAATTATCTCCTACCACCTCTCATGGTGGCCATTATGATGTCACGGTATTTTATATATGATATATATGGTATTTTTGTTTTCTATATTCTTCTGTATTTTATATTTTAAACATACCTTTAGGCTCAGCATGTTGTGCAAATGCGATAATTTCATATGAGGAAGTGTGGACTACCGCCCACTCAAGTGATGTGACTCGTTCATGCAATACATGGGATGTATAAAGAATGAAATTAATGAACTTATGTGACCTATATAACATATATATTATACTGGAATTATAATATATATATATATATATCTCATTTATTTTTAATTCCATTAATATGACAAAGAAATGAAAGTAGCGTTCATGCGTACGTACGGCCTACCGTCTCCATGAACAGTGCATTTCATTTCTTTTTATCTCCAAATGTTATGGAATAGTATAAAATGAATATTTACTGGATATATATTATATTTAAATCATTAATACTATTCTGGAGATGATTTAATTATAACTACATGGACAAATCTTTTCAAACAAGTTCATTTTTGACTCATGTACCAAACATCGACAAAAACATCTGATATGAACTCACATAATTAACTAATTATTATAACATTATAATATGTGATATTAATTTAATAATAAACTTTAAAGTAGTTCCTTAAGCAATTATAAATTCCCAATAGTTTGTTATTCATGAATATAAAGAAACTAACTAGACAAGTTGGAATTGAGGTAAGGGATCCTACCTCTCTCTTTCTAAGTACTCTCTTTTATGCCATTTATTTTAAGCTACTCTTTATTATGTTGGGGGATGTTATTTTATATTCCTATTACTGTACTTATAATTTTCATGAGATGAGATACCCTATTTTATCTCATCAATCCATTTTTTGAAATTTTAAGTGGCACCGTTAGGCTGCCGAATTTTCGTAAGTGATTTATTATCTCACTTTTAATTCCATGATATTTCCATTGTTCACACCTTATTTATTGCATGTGGTTTATTTTTTACTTCAATTTCATATATATAATCATGATACTATTTATATTCATGTTATTATGTGATTATTTTGGTGTTTATTATCGTTTGGTCATACGACTCGATTGATAACAACGAGGTAAGGGATTTTTTATCTCACTTTTTGTTCCCGTGAGATTCATGCTAAATTTGACACTATTTCCTTTTGTGTGGTGTATTCACTACCCATGATTTTATTATTTGTGTAATATAATTTAATTTATGGGTATTTACAACTTGATTGTATGACCCTTATTTAAGGGGGTGTACACATGGAAAGTTACCCAAATCGGTAAGGGAACCATTCACCCTCCTCTTTTTTTAAAAAGTATTTTTTTTATGTCTTCTAATTCACATATTCTTATGTTGGGATATGTTCTTCTATATCCTTATTGTTGTAAATTGTATGTCCAAGTGATGAGATACCCTTTTCTCTCTCATCATCTCGTTTTCTGAAATTTGATGTGACGCCATTAGGCTACCAAATTTTTGTAAGGGAACTTCTTAATCCAATTTCAATTGTTTGGGTTAAACCTCCACTTCTTGATTATGTCGTGCTATAAATATGTGTGAATTACCTATGATTGTTTTACACTTAATATCCAATTATATGGGGTGAATTTATTTTTTGTCACACATAATTATGTCACTAATTTATCTGTAATCTAAGGATACCGTCTTTATAAGAGAATTCATCACAATCTTATTTCACTAAGGCACATTTTGTTTTATACACAACTTTCTTTTATCCGGTGTATAAACCCCTTTGAATTTTACTTTTATTCAAAAGGAATCTTTTCTCTATGAAGAATTTTACTAAATGACAAAAATTATGTTTCTTTTTAACGTACGTGGTGACAATGACCTTTCCACCACCGCGAGTATTATTTGATCTTTGGCTTCCTTAACAAGCCATAATGTTTTTAAAAGGAAAATAAATACCATATACTCTTTTATGTATTTTGGTATTGAAAATTGTTTTGATAATGTTTTGATTAAATCAATGTGTTGTATTGATATCTTGTGATTGAAATGTGGAAATGTTATGTTTCCTTTATGAATGTTTTATGTGAAAGGATTATGTTATGGTTATTGGGAATTTTATATGAATATGGGTGGTTCCATGATAAACTAAGGGCGGGTGATCCTGAGATTGCTCTCCAATACATTGGGTAACATGAATGAGTTAAACGCTAAGGTTTCTCCAAAGAGATTTAGGGAATATACTATGATGGGTATTCCAAACGTAACCATGAGGGTTACTCCCTATGTAAGAATGTTATGAAGTCCTCAAGTTACCTTCATGTCTTATGATTTCTATGAATTATACATAAATATTATGATTTCAGAAGGTATGTTATGATTGAATGTTGTGGTTTCATTGATTTGTATTTATTGGCGGGTTAATGTTTCTTTTGATTATGTTATAACCCTTATTGAGATATTTATGCTCATCCTAAGTTTTTGAAATGTTTTACACAGGTTATAAGGAAGGGTAAGAGGAAGGAAGTATTCAATAAGATTTATATCAAGAAACGAACTCGCGTTTTTTTTAGAATTTTTTTATTGTTGTGAAAAATCAGTTATAGTAGTAGTGTCTACTTTTTAATCCTTTGATATGTAATAGTTATGTCCTAATTCTCTAAAACTACAAACCTGAACAGATCCTCAATGTGAATTATTCATTTAATTCGATATTAAGTAATGTTTTATGGGCAGGTCCTTATAGTTGGTATCAGAGGTTGGTTTAGATAACTTTAGAGGTTAGGGTGTTGTTTATGGATAAGTGACATGTTGTGTATAACCACAATGGTTAGTATATTAGATGGATTAATTGTTATTTTTCAAAGTTGGAATGAGTTTGATATAACTTGGATAAGTATATATTAGTGTTTATCTTCCTCATTAGTTTGTGATGATTTTGTTGATATACTCACACTGACATTTTTGGTTTTAGTAAATGGATGGATCTAGCAGGAACCAAAGTGACAATGGGAAATCTCAGGGTTATTATAAACCAACTATCAAGAGTCATGATTAACCACTTGAACCTTGGTGAGTTCTATAATGCATCATGTATGATAGAACCAACTTGATGTGGAATTTCAGGTAATAATTATAAAGGTAACCATTGGGGTTTATATGATCCTTACTTTTGAGGTAATTATGGGTTACTATAAGTTATGATGGAAAATGAAAGGCATGAGATAAAATTGAGGTTAAATTATGTTATGGTTATTTTTGAAGATTTTTTCCGTTTTTGGGGAATGTTTTATGAATTATATAGTTTTGAAAAAAGGACAACACGCAGACCGTGTGACAACCCGCCGGGTCGGACAAAGCTGCGGGAATCGAACCCACAACCAAAGTGCAATTGGTATTTATCGACTACCACTGGACTACGTGAATTCCCTGGTTAGTTTGACTAATTACTTTTAGTTAGATGATTTTATGAATCAATATTAAGTCGATTTTGGGTTATCTATGGAAATGATTAACCTATCAGGGAGGATATGTAATTAGGTCAATTACTTTTCAATATGAGACTTTAAGAGTAACTGATGTTATTTGGAGATAAATGTTAATATTTACCTTGGAATACTATGTGATTAAATTTTTCAGAGATTTGGGTTTCAATATTAGTTTGGATTACTTTGAAGAATTTTATGAACAATTTTTTATCGAATGGTCTTTGTTGAAATTTGGGTAATGTTTAACAAATTTTGGAGATTAAGAATAGTTTTTCTTTTTATAAAGGATTATCCTTTTTGGGGATTATCTGATCTTGTACTAACCTTTTTTTGTTTTCGTTAAGGTTCTAAGATATGGAAAATTATTGTTCTCTTTTGTGGATTAGGTGATTCTCTAGAAGTTGATTACAAAACTCTTAATGTGAACAAGTCATCCTAAATACTCATCATTTGGAGGAAATATGAGTTTGTGTTAGAAATCTAGTAAAAGTTGAAAGTATACATGACAAGTTTGTGATTTTATGGTGGTTAAATTTCTCCTAAACAAGTTTTCTATCACTCTCCATCAGAAGTTGATGGTTTGTTTTCTCCTCCATATCCATGTGTTCATGGAATCCTAGTATCTGTTGTCTCGGGTGACCTTTTTAATTTTCTTTCTTTCTTTTAAAGTGATAGTTTAATTTACTCCTTTTCCAATGTGGGGCTTTCAATGATGTTTTCGAGCCCAATTTTAAAATTGCGAGGACGAAATTCCTGAAGGGGGGAAGGATGTAGCATTCTGGGTGAATAAAGAATATGAAATTCTCACATTTATCAATATTTGGGAATAAAATGTTAATATTACTTTAAAGGTAATGATATGATCGTTGGCGTACCCAATACGCAACAATGTGTTTTTTTGAAATCTTACGTTGCACACTAATAATATAATAATATTATTTTAAATAATAGTTAATGCCTAGCCGTTGTAATGGAAGGAATGAGAAGAACTAACTACAAAATTATTACATATGTTTGTTAAATATTTTAGCATTTATCCAATAAATGTTAGAGGCTAAAATGAAAATGAATCCAACTTTAAGAATAAATATTCTAATATTTTTAAAAGATTGTTTTATCACCTTTTGATGGCGAACCTTATTTAAATCAAATTTTTGACAATTTTATAAGATATATTTGTCAAAAATAAACTTATTCTTTAGAATTGGGACATTGAAATTTACTTTGGATAAATTTTTGGTATTTTTATGACGATGTTCATTCTTTAATGAATAGTGAAAATACTGCATTTTACTTCAAAACTGCTTTTTCATCTAATTTAATTATATGGATAGATTATATTTTTAATTTTTTTAAAGTGTAATTAGAATATATTTTTACTATTTAATAAAATGGTGGTCATTATAATTAATTTCACTTTGAAAATGGACATAAACAAGTGTCAATCTTTTGATAGATATTGTTTCTTAAAAACACGCTATTTGTTTTGACAGCGGGAATTAACTATATAATTTATTAATGGAACTTATATGTTTTGAATTTTGTAAAATGGACATAATTTTTGAAATTGGAATATAAAATATATCTTAGGGTGAATTTTTGGTATTTTTCTGATAATGTTCATTTTTTTAATGAACAGTTAAAAATACAACATTTTAATTCAAAACTACCTTTTCATTCAATTTATTTATATAGTTATATTGTCATTTTAATTGTTTTTAAAGTATAATTGAATTATTTTTTCATCACTTAATACAATTTTGTTCATGGGAAGTAATTTCACATTTCAATTGGATGTAAAAACAAGTCAATCTTTTGATAAATTTTACTTCTTAAAAACCCGTCTTTTGTTTTGACAACGAGAATTACTTTTAAATTAATTACTACAATTTATGTGTTTTGAATTTGGTAAAATGGGTTCAACATTTGGAATCAAAAGGTCCAAACTATTTAATTAAGAATCTTTTGTTTTTTGACATTATGAATAGTAACGACGATAATTACCTTTAATTATCATGTTTAATTAGTAATCGGGTAGTTAAGGGTAATAAAAATATATCATAAAAATATAAAATGACCCCAAAATGCGTCCTAATGATTTATGTGGTGTGATGGACGACCATGAGATGCCTTGTGACAACGTTTGGGCCCCATGGAATCACTTTAGTGTGATAGTGACTTTTTATCATATTATTTTTTAAAGAAAGGAAATATAACAAAGGTTTATATATCCTAAGTAAAAAAAATTTAATTTCGTCTAAATAAATGATCTCTTTAACTATAAATAATAATTGGAAATATAAAATTATTTCCTACATGATGATAATATTTTTATAGTTTTTATACATTAGATAAATAAATTTATTTATGACACTATGATGATGTAGTGATTATCTCATTAATGAACGATTTAAAGAAAATGAAAAGAAAATGTAAAATATAAGACTTAAACTTGTAAAAAACCTATTTTATGGGTGGATTTATAACCCTTATTACCTTATCCTCAAAATATATAATTTTTGTACCTTTAAAATTCGAAAATCATTTTATAATAAAGTAGCATTTCATGACTTTCCAAGAGTGCCCCTCCTCCCTCTTATAAAAGGACCCCACCTCTACCCCCTTACCCACACCTCTCAAGCCATTGGATCATCCAACCTCTGCTCATATTGTCTCTCATCATCTATCTATTACTCCTATAAGCCTCACTTTGGGCATAATTCTTTCCAAGGAAGACTTTGGGCTCAAATCAAAAAGAATTACCCAATTCAAAGGTAATGTCTTCTCTTATGTTCTTTTGTTTTATTTTGCTTCTCCAACCCCTTAAAATCTTTTTATTCCTTTAATTTTTAACAACACCAGTATCTTCAATATACTAGGATGTTTTTATGAGAATTATTAGATCTACACTTACACTCACTTCCATCTAATGGGTGAAGAACATACTGTTTCTGTGGACGGTGAACTACTGCCTCACGAAACGATGATTGTTCAATTATCTCCTACCACCTCTCATGGTGGAAATTATGATGTCACTATATTTTATATATGATATATATGGTGTTTATGTTTTCTTTATGCTTTATTATTTTATATTTAAAACATACCTTTATGATATGCATGTTGTGCAAATGTGATAATTTCATATGAGGAAGTGTGGACTACCGCCCCCTCAAGTGATGTGACTCATTCAGGCAATACATGGGATGTATAAAGAAAGAAATTAATTAACTTATGTGACCTATATAACATATATATTATAATGTAATTATAATATATATATATATCTCTCATTTATTTTTAATTCCATTAATATGACAAAGAAATGAAAGTAGCGTTCATGCATACGTACGGCCTACCATCTCCATGAACGGTGCATTTCATTTCTTTTTATCTCAAAATGTCATAGAATAGTATAAAATGAATATGTACTGGATATATATGATATTTAAATCATTAATACTATTTTGGAGATGATTTACTTATAACTACATGGACAAATATTTTCAAACAAGTTCATTTTTGACTCATGTACCAAACATCAACAAAAACATCTGATATGAACTCACATAATTAAATAATTATTATAAAATTATAATATGCGATATTAATTTAATAATAAACTTTAAAGGAGGTATTTAAGCAATTATAAATTAACAAAAATTTATTATTCAGTAATACAAAGAAACGAACAAGACAAGTCATACTCGAGGTAAGGGATCCTACCTCTCTCTTTCTAAGTACTCTCTTTTATGTCATTTATTTTAATATCCTATTTATTATGTTGGGGGATGTTATTTTATATTACTATTACTGTACTTTTTATTTTCCTGAGACTAAAGAAGCTATTTTATCTAATCAATCCATTTTTGGATGTTTTATGTGGCGCCATTAGGTTGCTGAATTTTCGTAAGGGATTTCTTATCTCACTTTTAATTCCGTGATATTTCTATTGTTCACATCTTATTTATTGATTGTGGTGTACTTTGTACTAACATTTCATATATATAATGATGATTCTATTTATATTCATGGTATTATGTGATTCTTTTGGTGTTTATTATCTTTTGGTCAGAAGACTTGATTGATAACAACGAGGTAAGGGCTATTTTTATCTCACTTTTTGTTCCCGTGAGATTCATGGCACATTTAACACTATTTACTTTTGTGTGGTGTATATACTTCCCATAATTGTATTCTTTGTGTAATATAATTTAATTTATGGGTATTTAAAACTTCATTGTATGACCCTTATTTTATGGGGTGTACGTTTTGAAAGTTACCCAAATCGGTAAGGGAACCTTTCACCCTCCTCTTTTTAAAAAAAGGATTCTTTTTGTTATGTCTTCTAATTCACATCTTCTTATGTTGGGATATGTTCTTATATATCCTTATTTCTGGAAATTGTATGTCCAAGTGATGAGATACCCTTTTCTCTCTCATCTGCTCGTTTTCTGAAATTTGATGTGACGCCGTTAGGCTACCAAATTTTTGTAAGGGAACTTCTTAATCCAATTTCAATTATTTGGGTTAAACCTATACTTATTGATTATTTCGTGCTATGAATATGTGTGAATGACCGAAGATTTGTTTACACTTAATATCCAATTATATTCAGTGTATTTATTTTTTGTCACACATAATTATGTCATGGATTTATCTTTAGTCTAAGGATACCGTCTTTATAAGGGACTTCGTCTCAATCTCCTTTCATTGATGAATATTTTGATTTATACACAACTTTATTTTATACATTTTATAAAACCCTTTTACTTTTAATTTTATTCAAAAGAAATCTCTTCTCTAAGGAGCTTTTTACTAAATGACAAAAAGTATGTTTCTTTTTAACGTATGTGGTGACAACGACCTTTCCGCTGCCACGAGTATTATTTGATCTTTGGATTCCTTAATAAGCCGTAATGTTTTTAAAATGAAAATAAATACCATATACTCTTTTATGTATTTTGGTATTTAAAATGGGTTTGATAATGTTTTTATTATATCAACGTGTTGTATTGATATATTGTGATTGAAATGTGGAAATGTTATGTTTCCTTTATGCATGTTTTATGTGATACGATTATGTTATGGTTCTTGATAATTGTATATGAAGATGGGTGGTTCTGTGATAAACTAAGTGTGGGTGAGCCCGAGATATATCTCCAATTCATTGGGTAACATGAAGGATTTAAACACTAAAGTTTCTCTGAAGAGATTTAAGGAATATACTGTGATGGGTATTCCAAACGTAACCATGGGGGTTACTCCCTACGTAAGAATGTTATGAGTGCCTCAAGTTACCTTTATGTCTTATGATTTCTATAAGTTATACATAAATATTATTGTTTAGGAAGGTATGTTATGATTTAATGTTATGGTTTCATTGATTTGTATTTATTGGCATGTTAATGTTTCCTTTCATTATGTTATAACCCTTACTTAGCTTTTTTATGCTCATCCCATGTTTTTGACATGTTTTTCACATGTTATAAGGAAGGGTAAGAGAAAGGAAGTATTCAAGAAGATTTATATCAAGAAAAAAACTCTTTTTGTATATAATGATTTTTTTTGTTGTGAAAAATCTGTTATAGTAGTAGTTTCTACTTTGTAATCCTTTGAGATGTAATAGTTATGTACTAATTCTCTAAAACTCTAAACCTGAAAAGATCCTCAATGTGAATTATTCATTTAAATCAAAATTAAGTAATGTTTTAAGGCCGGGTCCTTATAGTTATACTTAAAGAATAATTATATTATGTTTTATAATTATATTTAAAGACCAATACAACCTAGTAATGATATTTATTTTTAATTTAATTCATTTATTCATGATCTAAAATTGTTGTGGTGTGTGGGTGTTATGATGTGTAATGATCATAGTAAATATGAATTCATATCAAGATCCATGTTGTTTTGGATTGTAAATGAACTTCCTGTTTTTGTTAATTGTTTAGAGTACATAATTAAATTAAAATTAGTAAGTCCTTTATGTGATAAATTCACACACTCAATTAGTTTGAAACATTACACAAATATAGTATTTCCTGGATATTGTAAATTTTTTTGATGATGATATGAATATCAATCATGAAAAATAAAATTCACTGGAAGTATGAAGAAGATGTGACACTTTTTATATTAATAGTAAATGAATAGTTTGAGATGGAAAATATGATTTTAATTGTTTTTGGAAAATATTTATTGGAAAACTATGTAAAAAAAGATGAAAAAAAGATTAGTTTTACTTGAATTACTACATTGGAACTATTTAATTGTAAAAAAAATTCATCTTTTCATGCATATAAAAAAGTTTAATGTGATCATATCAATATAATGCTACTAAATATAGAAATATAGAAGAAATATTGAATCAAGTATAGTTTATACAAGTTTGATATGGGGATAAGGGAAGGGTTTATTATAGTGAAGGAGGGGAAAAGAATTTTATTCAACCAAAATCTCACACACTTTCAGTTTTGCAACATCCTAAATAGTGTCATAGTTTTTGAGGGATATTAATCAAATATAATGAATATTTTATCAACAAATAAATTAAAATTAAAGGGTTTAAAATAAAAATATTTTAATGTTTTAATGAAATATTTAATTCCAATTTTTATACATTATTTTTTTAAGAAAAAAATCTGACTCATAATAGCCAAGATTTTCAAATTTCGTAAAGCTGCATATTGTAAAGTTATTAAACTGATAAACTTTCTAGAAATGAAAAAATAAATTTCTATCATATTAGATATATTGGAGATATTATTTCCACCTCCATTATTTAATATGACAGTCTACTTAGTGAGGATTATTGGACTATGTGGTCTTTTATGTTACACATGGATGTACCCCAATGAATGGTATATGTAGATAATGGAAGAGTATGCTAAAAATTGAAGTCACTTAGAATTTTTTATTTTAGAGTGATATATTGTTGAATAAGATGATGAATTATATTCCAAATAATTATTCAATATTGAAATTATTGGTCTCACAAAATATTATCACAATAGCCACATGAAAGGTGAATAAATTTTAAGAAGATATATTTTCACAATACCCAGAACAGATTTGGACAAAATTTACCATTATGTTTTACATAGTATTATAATGGTTTCACCATATAGTAAAACTAATAAATAAATTTTTATGAATTTTAATCCAAAAGGGTTTAAATTTAGATATCAAATACAATTAATAAATAGTAAATAAGTTTGTTTCATGTCTTTATTTTTAAGGAGTTATTTTTAAATATGAAATCAATTTATGGATGAGTGTAATGATTTTCCAGAGGACCAAGTGTACATGTACTATCTTAAAATGGTTATATAATTATTATTTTTATATATTCTACATAAATAAACATTATAAGTGTTGTATGGTGAAAATTAATGTAGTTACTTTTATGGAATAAGCGATGATTTTATCTTGTATTAGGGGAATAAATCCAATTTATAAGAATACTTCTTACCTTTGCATTATTGAAAAAATATGGGGTTAGATTATATAAAATTACAGGTACAGGTTTCTAATTCAAATGGGATGATAATTGGAGTTCAATCAATGTTGGAAAAATTGGGATTTGAAAAAGAGAATTTGAGTAAAGAAGTGTACAAGGATAGACCCCTCATACTGGAATCTCAAGTAATATAACTATTTTATATGATCAATCCTACAAACACAAAGAGGTCCATTATTCCATTGCTGATAAAAAACTATATAATCCAAATAAAAACCCATGGAGGATGATCTTTTTATTAGGGAATCAAAATCATATCATGGTGGCCCAATTGTATATGGTTTCTTATATGTTAGAGGTATCCTTTTGGAGGATATTTGGATAATTAATGGATAGGAAAAATCCCTAAAAAATTAATGAAAATAAAAAGATTGTAATAAATAAGTTTGACATAACCAAGTACTTTTTTATATACAATGTGTTTTATTTATATATTATATGTTTAATGGACGGTTTATATATTTTAATTTGTATTTCTAATTTTTTATATAGATAATGGATTCTACAATAACTAAAACCACCCATCTCATGGAACAACATAACAATGATCTTGAAGATAAGACATAATATAAAGGTGAGAAACCTGATGAAGGTGAGAAAAATAAAAAACCAATAAGGATAAAAAAAGAAAAAATCATCATTGAATGATAGTGTTAGAAAATTTTAATAAGGTGAGAAGTAGTGTTCATAATTTTTTTTATTTAGAATGTGAATGGTTATCCTATTGAAACAAATAACTCAATTTTATTTAGTTTCATTCATGTTAGTACTCGAATGAATGTGCTAATTAATATAGATAATTAGCACAATATTGTGACTAAAATTAAGGTAACCATTTTGAAATACATTATGATACTATTTAAATATATTTTATATATTTTACCTAAGAATTAATTAGTGAAATGATTATTTGTTTTTATTTTCCACTATAGAGTACATTTATCTTAGAAGGATATGGGATAAAATTATTATTAAGGTTTTTAGGAAAGATTAAATAAATTAGGAGACTCTTTCCATAAAATATCTTAATAAATTTGGGAATCTTTTATTATTTTTCATGATTAGAATACATTTAATAAATAAATTAACTGATTTTTAATTTATTTTAAATTAAATGTATAAATTACACTTGTAAAATCCTTGAACCATTAAACCTAAATGAATCCAATATGAGTGGAATCGTGTGACCTCAGTCATTCCTCCTCATATTCTAGAGGAAATTGACTAGTAATGAGTGTCATAGTGTAATTAGTGGGGAGAATATAACCTCTTGACTAGACAACCATAAATCAAAGTAGAGTTGAAAGAAACTATTGGTCATAAGAACTTAATAATATATACATTATAATGATAGACCAAACATAGATAAATAACCAACACAAGATGTAATAAAATGAATTGTACTATAATTTCATAAAAGTATACATTAATAGTAATATCTCCCTAGGTGTAATCATATAAAAACCATAAAAAACAAATTAATTGAAGGAGACCATTGAAACACTAGGTCTGATTCCTTACTTATATCTCCCACTCCAACCATCCAACCATATCACCCAAAAATAGTAGGACCTTTTCCATTACATGTATCTCAAATAATAAATTATTCACATTCATAGAGATTCCCTTACAAGGTGTGAGTAAAAATAAATAGGTCACCACCAATAGTGTCCCTAAAAAAATACATAATATACTATTTGATGCTTAGAATGAAATGTTAATAAATCAAACATAAAAATATAATTGATGCGTTATGGAAAAAATAATTTTCAATCCCATAAACCACCATACCTACTTCAGATAGTGCTTGAATGGGATAATGCACCCATGATTTCAAAAAAAAATAAGAATGATCCATAGTCTGCCATATCATAAAAAAATAAAACATCATCCCTATAACCACTTCTTCTTGATAAATGTTGAATCACTACATAACTCTATAGGTGAATGATACATCACCATCATGAAATTACTAGGTGAATGATACCTCTCCATCACATAACCCATCATGAATGATACATCACCATCACACAACAACTAGGTAATAGTGCTTCACTATCCTGACAATAATAGAGAATGAGAGATCTCTTAGTGAATGATGTACCACCATCAGAACACCTTGATTTAAATGGTACATCCCCATCACATAGCTTTAGTGAATGATACATAACCATCACATACCACTAGTAAATGATATACCACTATCATGTATCCATGTTTAATGATACATAACCATCACATAACCCCAAATTAATAATAAATCATTATTCCAAAAAACTAATGAATGATGTATCGCCATCTCATAGCCCTGATGAATGATATATCACCATCTCATAATGTCCCAAGTGTAGATGATATACCACTATGACATCCATAACGATGAATGACTTATCATAAGAATTAAATAATGGGAAGCAAATAATATATCACTAAAAAAAGAATAGTTACAAGATGAGTTTAATTCATCATTATCTTAAACCACTCTTAATAATTCTTCCATTACGGTAATGGGGGAGAAATAATAGTGAAATATCATTTTTATAATATTTTTTTAACTTTTAATTTATTTTATTAAAAATAAAAAACCCAAAAAAATATCAATGGGTACCTGGTACCTCAAAATGTACCCATTGAAGGGCTACTAGGTGGAAAATTTCCCTTCTAAATCCACCTCTATCTACCTAGGGAAATCTAGCACCTTGTATTGTCCAATAGATACCTATTTACTTCTATTTTTCGCTACATTTGTCTTATAATAGAACCAAATCTTCAAAACTAACCCATTGGGCCTCCACCAATCATCCAACGACCCTAAATCATTAGAATACGCAAGGTTTAGTGAAATTTTAAACAAATTCATACTTTATAATAGGCGAGGTTATATAACCCCCCATCACATCATATCTCATCCCCGAGTTGCACCATCAAGTGTTTCTAGTGAATAACTCCAACCCTATGCTCAAAAATTAGTCTCCAATTCTGAAGTATCCTATTATATACACACATTCTGTAAAGGAATGCAAACTAGAGGTGTCATTTTCCTTAACAGGAAATTATCACTTCATCATAATTTATAAAATGGTCATTTATTGAATGAAACCTAATAATTTAGGTCAACATTATCGATGTAGACACATGATAATGGTTAATATGGTATCTCTAAATCTAGGATACATTAAATACATCATTCAACACACTATATATTTAAGGAAGATCCAATTAGTGTTCCATGGTAATGATCATATTGACTATAAAATAGACCAGTAAACATGGTCTCTATCTTCCCTTACCCCTAAATCCACTGGTGTCCAAATCTAGGAAACAATCTTTAGAAAACCCAGTCTCCCACCTAAAAATATTGAGGATGGAATCACCAATATGCATATGGTCATGCTTTCATTGTGTGGTTACTAACTAATTCTGAATCATCTAAACACTCAAAAATTTCCAACAAGAATTTAGTCTAATAATAGAAGACCCCCTTACAATTATCTTGTAAAGAGGTGATAAAAATTACCTTCCATACAAGTCACTGAAGGGGTTTATATTAATGGATTTCTAATAATTTTTGTTATTGGTGAGTGTTGGCGCCAAAAATATGGCCCGAAAGGAAGGAACGAAAAAGACAGCCGGCGCGCTGCCTCGCGAAGCACAGCCGCGAAGCACAGCCGCGGAGCCCGTCCGCGGAGCCCCGCCGCGAAGCGTCCCGACCTTAGCGGCCCCGCGAAGCTCCGGAGGCGGTAATCCTCCGCCAACCGGTTTGACGTTCGCGAGCCGCCGCGAAGCTCCGGAGGCGGTAATCCTCCGTGAATCCTTTTGACGTTCGCGAGGCGCCGCGAAGCTCCGGAGGCGGTCATCCTCCGCGAACCGGTTTGACGTTCGCGAGCCGCCGCGAAGCCCCGAAGGCGGCGCGCAAGCCCTGCTTCGCGGCGCCCCTTCCCTATAAATACTCGACTCCCCCTGAGTCCCGGGGGACGGACAATACGACCTTTCGGATTCTCCTCTCCCAAATCGCGAAGCAAGCTTTGCCCCGAGAATCATGAGCTCCGCGAGGTATTTCTACTTCGCGAGACGACTCTGATTTATTTCGTCCTGAGCCCCTCTTCCGAGAGGGATGCCCTTCGCGAAGCCCAAGGGCGTTCGCGAAGGAAGGGGATTCCCAAGGGAACCCGGGCAGCCGCGGAGCACTCGTTATTTGCGAAACACCCAACCCATGCTAGTAATCCCTATGCCAAGGCAGGATAACTATGCATCGCGAAGCACATTGCTTGGCAGGACCCTGCTTCGCGAACCACTCCTTCTTCGCGAGGCAGTGCTCCGCGAACACTGTTCCACTTCGCGAAGAACCACCCACTCCCACCTATGCCCCATGCTAAGGCCAAGGCACCCCGCTTCGCAAAGCACACTCCTATGCTTAGTGATTCCTCCTTTCGTGTGACCCTCCAGGTTTGCACGATGTGATTTCAAAGTCCCATGGACAACACCTCCCGTAGCGTTGCTTCGCCCAATGCTCCTTCGCATAGGCACGCTAACGTCTATTGCTTCTTCGCATAGCCACGCTAACGTGGACCCCTCGATGGCTCCTCCCTCGACCCCCCTCTACCATGGCCTTACTGGTACCTTCCCTTCCCCAAGGACCAGAGGGTACCAGTTATGTAAGCCCTAGGGGTGTGGAGTGAACCCACCTCGTCCGAGCTGCAGGACGTTAAACTGCCAAGCACCACGTCCTCAACACATGACGTTAAACTGTGACCCAACCTCGTCTCCCTCATGAAGGGTCCCCCAGCTCGAGCATTCATTACACCGCTCGTCTCCACGGGAATGGAACTCTTCCGCACATGGAATGAGATCCTCCTTTTCGGAGTGGTGTATGTTCGCAGGGGAAGGGTCGCCTCAGAACGTAAATCCCTAACCTTTGGTACGGATGATTGCACCCGTGCATCTCGGTACTCCCCCACTACCAAGGTCAGTGGGGAACGTGATAGGGAACGAGGCACCTCCCATTGTCAGACCAAGGTCCATCTTTCCCGCGCTTTGTCGCACCATGGGCCTCCATCCTGGAGTAAGTCCCAACACCATGGGCCGCCCAACGCGTAAGCCCCTCTTCGCTTCTCACGGACGCACCCTTCGCGACGTGATCGTCAGGTCTTTGCAACCTCTTGTTTCTCATACCGAGCATGACTCACGTGGGCTTAGAGTGAGCACCGACCCTGACCCAACCCATCTGAACTACGATGTCTTTGATCCATGTCAAGGCATGGTACGTAGGAAGCCTCCATGAGGTTCAAGCCCACCATCAGTGGACCAAGGTCTACTTTCATTCTGAACTACGAGGTCTTTGATCCATGTCAAGGCATGGTACGTAGGAAGCCTCCATGAGGTTCAAGCCCACCAACAGTGGACCAAGGTCTGCTTTCACGTCGGTTCACCGGCGAAACCCAGTCTGAACTACGAGGTCTTTGATCCATGTCAAGGCATGGTACGTAGGAAGCCTCCATGAGGTTCAAGCCCACCATCAGTGGACCAAGGTCTACTCCCCATCCTGAACTACGAGGTCTTTGATCCATGTCAAGGCATGGTACGTAGGAAGCCTCCACGAGGTTCAAGCCCACCATCAGTGGACCAAGGTCTACTTTCATCTGAACTACGAGGTCTTTGATCCATGTCAAGGCATGGTACGTAGGAAACCTCCACGAGGTTCAAGCCCACCCATCACCCAATTCACGTCGTGTTCTACCTACGTCCAGTATGACGTTAAACTACATCCCGGTCCAGTGGTAAGCCATTGCGACCCAACCCTTCTGAACTACGAGGTCTTTGATCCATGTCAAGGCATGGTACGTAGGAAGCCTCCACGAGGTTCAAGCCCACCAACAGTGGACCAAGGTCTGCTTTCACGTCGGTTTACCGAAAAACCCTTTTTGAACTACGAGGTCTTTGATCCATGTCAAGGCATGGTACGTAGGAAACCTCCATGAGGTTCAAGCCCACCCGTCGCTCATTCACGTCGGGTCTCATTCCAGTCCAGCGGTAAGCCGTTGTGACCACTTGAACTATGAGGTCTTTGATCCATGTCAAGACATGGTACGTAGGAAGCCTCCACGAGGTTCATGCCCACCCGTCGTTTATTCACGTCAGGGTTCATTATCGTCCCGCATGACGTTAAACTGTATCATTTGAACTACGGGGACTTTGATCCATGTCAAGGCATGGTACGTAGGAATCCTCCCAGAGGTTCAAGCCCAAATCTCTTCGGACCAAGGTCCAGCTTCACGTCGGTTTACCGGCACCATCCTGAACTACGCGGACTTTGATTCCCTGCCACTGGGATACGTATGAAGTCTCTTCAAGGCTCAAGCCCAACTTCGTTGTCGCCCCCCTGCGATGGTCCCATTTCATTCTCAACCGTCTCTGCTAGACGTTAATCTTGCAACATACCCTGTGTTGAACATGGGAAGCTGAGGAAAACCTCAGATACGTGTCTATGACATGTAATTCCCTGCGCTCGATGTGGGATGCCTCGGGCTTCCACGCCCTCGAGAAGTCTTGTGATTGAGGATAACAGACAGACATGCCAGGTACCCCAGCATCCAGACACGCTACTGATGCCTCAAACGTGATTACTCCCCTGAACGAAGGTTGCTGCCCGGACTGGACCCTTTGGAATGTCCCGACAGAAGCAGTGTAATTAACCGGCGTCCATGGAAACATGACACTGGGAAGAGTTTCACGAACTACGTATTAAATCTATAAGGGAGACCCGGACTAGGTGACGAGTTCTGAGGAGGAATCCACAGGAGGAAGAACCGACATCCCATCATCCCGTTTCGATCAAGGAGCAGACGTACCTGAATAAGGAACGAATGCCGCCCGCCTTTGGAAAGCGGGAATGCGGGGCAACAAAGCCGCGCGTCCCCCTCCCCCGCGGACGGATGCGCGCGCGCCCCGGCGAAAGCGTCGGAAACAGAAATGGTGAACCCGACGTGAAATTCTTCTCCTCAGCATGGAGATTAGTAGCGTTCGAGACACCAGTAGATTGACGTGTCACCGGATTCAGATATCCGTTGCCTGGTCCCGCCAAGTAAATGGCGGGCCTGTCGTGGAACTCACCAGAAGTCAGGGTAGTAGAACGTGGGGCGCTCCGCTCCGCAGCGTGTTGGCGTGGATCCTTCTCACAGACATGGAGGATGGAAGAACGCTGGGGCACTGGCTGTCAATCCTTTTCCTCTCAGTACTGATGAGTTGATCCCTTCGTTTTCCAGGAACCAGGTTGCTATTTCAGAGATGCGGTCACCATCCGCTCCTCGCCCGCGCAGGGGCAGGGGCAACACCACTACGGCCACTCCACATGGCGCCACTACCGCCACGACGGCTGCCACATCACGGGATGCGGGACGTCCACGTCCCCTTTCCCCATCAGAGGTCATCCAACGAAGGGTGATCAACAGCCTCGTGCGCAGGTATGAGGAACAAGGGGTCATCCCGACCAGGGATATGGCCCGTTTGGACCTGGAGGCTTCCAGACCCCGCCGTCAACGCCGCCCTAACAGGCCGCGCAGGGAGCCCCCGCTCCCCACCTCGACATTCAACCGTTTCGGGAGCCTATCCCCAGAACGCCTTGACGACTCTTCGCCTTACGCCGAAGAGGCAGGCGCGGTCCGGCTCAGCCCGCTCAGGGCCCCGACCCAGGGCCCCCAGGCGAAAGCTCCCGTCCGGCCACGTCGGCGCCGCCGTCCGGCCCCGCAGGAAGAACAGGCAGACTACGTCCCTGCACCACCTGCACCGGCCCGCCTGACCCGACGTCAGCGCCGGGCCCGGGCTGAGGACGCTCGCCTAGCCGCGTCCACGTCGACAGCTACAGTGGCCCAAGCCACCGCCGACGTACATTATGAAGCCCCCGCCTACATTGAGCAGGGGCACCCCTTTGCCCAACCAAGATTGAGACCCCAGCCGCCCCATGGGCAGGCCGGGTTGACGCTCCGGGTTGTAGGCCCCATTGATGATCGTCGCGAGCTAACCCGCGGTGATGCCACCCCGTACGGAGGTCCTCCCCGTACCACTACTCCACAGAGCGTGGGCCTTCCCCGCTCCGAGGTTCGTCGTGGAGGCATGCCTCGTGCTGCCCCCATCCTGCAGGAAGACCTGCCCCGGGGCAGTGATGCTCAGCGCGGAAACATTTCCCGCGCCCGCTGTACAGGGTATGAAGTCCATCCTTTTGAAGGCACCGTCCCATCCGGTCCTTCGACGTGGGGGCCCCCCCTACGTCCTCTCTGCGACTGGCGAAGATCCTTCTCGCCCCAGCAACTCAAGGAGTGAAGGTCAGCCTCGCTCCACTCGCACCGACCATGGAGGCCTTCCCCATGCTCCTGCCGGTTCCAATAGAGGCCCCGCCCACGTGGGTACTGTTCATGGAGGTCCTCCCCATGTACCCTTTGATATTTGCCCTGGTGCCCCCGGCACCCCGGCTGTCTCAAGTGGGGGCCCTCTCCGCCACATCGCTAGTGCCGCCCCAGGACTGCCTGATAGGGGTCAACCCTGTCCCGAAGAGGCACCCAGGGGCAGAAGAGCGGGTCGTCGCCACCACAAGAAGAATCCTGGGAAGGCCCAGGGGGGATCAAACCTGCCCGCTTCTCCGATTCGGAAGCGGAATGCGATTCAACGATGGAACCTTCTCCCAGCTCCTCCGTATCAAGGACTGGGGCAGGAACCAGACGCGTCAGCCTCGTTCTCCCAGAATTTGAGGTCCACCGGATTCCCGTCTCTCTCCGCAGGTACATCCAGGAGGAAGAAATCCTGGGAATTCCGCAGGTTTCGACCGCGCAGTCACCGCCACCGTCACCCGAAGCGCCCTCTACCTCTACTCGGGATCACGAGGAGCTGTTTTGGGGGTCAACGGTGGTAGAGCCACGACATGACCGGACACCGGTAACGGCAATTCCCATACCCAAAGCAGTGGCTGTTAGCCCGTCCTATCGTGACATTGTGGTCAGGTCACCTCGCTCTTCAGAGGAGGGCCCAGAGTACGGTTTCCAGTCTGCTCGCTCTCCGTATTCTCCACCGCCGAGTTTGCTATCCCAGAGGTCTGCCTCGGTACCGCTACCGGTCCCTCAGCCACCCCCGGTTGATGAGTGGGGAAATGTAGGGCCGAACCCCGAGGACGAACCCAGGAGCTTCTGGAGTATTCTTGCAGCGGACTACTTCCCAGAGAAGTTCTGGCCCACGGCGGCGCTAAATTTTCGCGTACCCGAGTCGCTTACCCCTGAAGAAGTGGGATGCTTTTGTCGGACCCTGTGGGCGACGCACTTCCGCCTCCGTTGGGAACGGGTAGTGTACCCCAGGAGTCGAGAGCACTTCGAGGAGATTGGCAAACAGTGCCGCCTAATTGATGCAGCGGCGCTCCTTGCGGCCCAGCACCCCAAGTCGCCCGGTCACCAGAGTGCCCTTCAACGAAAATGCGTCCAGAGTTTCAAGGCACTCCGCAAGATCGCCAGGGAAGCCACCCCCCATGTGCAAGTCCGTGGTTGGGGACGCTATGCCGCTCTCCTCTTCGACCCTATCCGACGACAGCCCGATTCGCTATGCGACATTGAGGATATGCCCTCAAGAGGGGTCACAATCCACATGGACGACGTTGTGGATAAGGAAGATGAGCTTGAGTTCGTTGATGGGGACTTACCATCTGAGGGCGTACCGCCACTGCTCGACCCATCAGGGAGAGTCACCCGTCAGCAAAGGAACCTGCTAGGCCTCCCCGTACCCACCGAGTCACTGGCACTCAGTCGAAGCACTGGCAAGGGTAAGGAGCATGTCAGGATAGTCAAGCACTCTGATTCGTCCGCCTCCGTGCAGAAAACGGACGAAGACCCTGAGAAGGCCACGTTGCGCCAGCAGCTTGCTGAGCAGAAGAGGCTGGTCGACGAACTCTTGGCTGAACGCGCCGCAGAGCGACGACCCGACTATGGTAATCCCAGGCCGGGGCAGCAGGGGCAGGAACAATTTCCCCCCGGTGAGATGCCTCCGGGCAACCCTGATCATGCTACTGCCGCGGACAGGGCAGAAGCCGGAACGTACGGCAAGAGGGCGCGATACGTTTCGCCAAACCCCCCTGAGCGACGGGGCAATCTGAAGAACCCAACCCGGGTTCCCCTGGACGCCCAACAGGTCGTCCAACCAGTCAACCCGCGAGCAGCAGAAGCTGTCTACCGTGTTGAAGAACCTTGGCAATGCGCTTGTGGTTAGGGACCCCCGTCAAGACAGGGACCCCCACCCGGAGGACCTTATTGCGGCACTCACAGCCCGCCTCGAGGCGTTGGAGACACGGCAGGTGGCGGTCCCACCGGATGGCAAGCCTTATCCCGCGTGGGTGGATGATATGCCCGCGCCTCCTGGTTTTGGGAACCCCACTTTCTCGCCTTTTAACGGGACAGGGGACCCACCCCAGCACTTGGCTCATTTCTCTTCCAGGTGTGGCCCCATGCTGGGGACCCCGGCTCAGCAAGAAGCCGCTAAGCTCCGATGTTTTGTACAGACGTTGGAAGGTCCGACATTCGTCTGGTACAACCAGCTCCCCATCGGATCAGTAACCGGCTGGGAGGATCTTCGCCGGCAGTTCTTGTACCAGTTCAGCTCCACCACGCGGAAGAACAGCATCGCGGACCTCTTTAAGTGCAAACAGAGGCATGATGAGCGGGTTGCAGACTTCATCGCCCGGTGGAAAGGACTTACGTATTCTCTCGATATGCCGCTGACTCAGGAGCAATTACTGACGATGTGTGTGGGGAACGTAAAGACAGAGCTGGTACCCTCCTTGATTACCCAGAACTACCCTGGGGGGTTCAGAGACTTCTCGGATAAGGCCCAACGCCTCGAGGAGGCCCTGCAACAGGCTAGTCAGGCACGTTTGCTGCCCCCTATGATCCCAGCCAGGAGGGCCGCCAGGGCTGAACCCGCCGTAGTGGCTCAAATAGAAGCCCCGAGGCAGCTGGAATTGTTACCGGCGGCACCACCCCCGCAACCCCGCAGAGGTCCTCCACCTCAAGCACAGGCTCCTGCCCAGCAGCGACCGCCTCAGAACCGACAGGTTCCCCCGCGCAACGTGCCACCGCCACCTAGGCGAGACAACCAGGCGCCGCCCCCTCGGCAGGCCCCTCCGGTCCCTCGACAGGATCAGGCCCCCAGGGCTCCTTACCCGAAAAGAAAGTACCATATCTATTCGTTTAACGAAAATCAGGTCCCTGGTTACTTCCGAAGTGCTCTAGAGCAAGGGATCGTGCGTCTGCCTGAGTGCAGGAGGCCGGCAGAGGCGCATCTCACTGATCACCCCAACTACTGCCCTTATCATCGGATCCTGGGGCACACCCTCAAGCGATGCTATGTGTTTAAAGACTGGCTTCAGGACCAGGTCAACAACAACATATTCAAGTTGGGCCCAACGCCAGCGCAGGTGGCAGGCATCTTCGCGGGATCGGAAATCGGCAGTGACAGCGAGGGTGAGTGGCAGCAGGTCCCTAGCCGCGGGTCCCAGAAATACGACAACTGGATGGCTCGAAAAACTGTCGTACGTGCCCAGGGTATCATCCGGGCACGCCTGAAGCAGTCGGAACCTTCAGAAGAAGTAGTTGGCGCCTCAACATCGTCTTCACAGTCGACCTCTGCCCAAAAAGGCAAGCAGCGGCGACGCAAGAAGAAGCAACGTGCACCGCCAGTGCCGTCGTCATCCCGCACTCTCGGCGACTTTATGCCTCCCGAAATGGGCATTCCCCCCAGAATCCGCCCAGCGGTGGATGACTCTTCGAGTGACAGTCAAGGGTACGCTTCGGTTAACACCGTGGAGCTGGTAAAGCCCTATATGACCCCCGACGAGGGGGAACCCCAGGCAGACCGCCCCAACGTTTCCAGCCGACGTCAACGTCAGCGGAATCGCAATCACGCCGGTCACCGAGGTATGTCAGCAGGCACTTGTGACCAAGGCGTGCACGCTACCGAGACCAGGCAGCAGGCTCAGCGCAGATCTCAGCATGCGCAGACCCATCCAGCGCCCTTGGCTCTACCTCCACCGCCGTTCGTGTTGCTGGATCAGGGAGAGCCGCCTCGTTCGTATCACAGCCAGTCTCGCCCGGCGACGGGCCAGCCCCGCTGTTCGATCTTAGCCCCCCGCTGTTCGATCTTAGCCCGGCGACTACTCTCCAGGCTTTCTACTAGCAGGCAGCAGGATGTACCCAGTGCTAGCCGACCGCCAGTTCAACCAGCAGGACCCCGCTATGCCTCCAAATGCCGAAAAACCCCCTGTAAGCAGAGGTTCGCGTTTTGGCACGCAAGTATGATGTCCTAAAGCACCTAGCCGGCATTCCGGCGAGGCTTTCCATCCTTGAGGCCCTGCGCTTGTCATCCGAGATGCGCGAGGCACTTGCCGAGGCCCTAAGGAGCCCCCTCCAGTTCGAGACGGAAGTGGAAGCCGCGGAGGCCTTCCATACCGAGGACGATTGAAAACGCCGAATGTCAGGCGGTTATCTCGTTCTCTCTGGTGAAGATGAAGACCCTCCTATATAGGGGCACATTCACCCACTGTATATCACTGGCCACTTTAACGGTGTGGAAGTCCGTCGCTGCCTCGTTGACACGGGTTCCGGAATCAATCTAATTCCGACCCGGACGCTGCGAAAGCTGGGTTTGTCCGAAGGTGATTTGACTCCCTCTGACCTTAGGATTCAGGGGTACGACAGGACAGAGCAAACCCCGGTCGGCAAGATCCGTCTGAAGACCCAGTTCGGTGGCTTAATTGCCAGTACCGAATTCATGGTTGTTTCTCAGGACACCGCCTACAACGCATTGATGGGCAGGCCATGGCTCCATCTGCATGCAGCGGTTCCCTCGTCGTATCACTAGTGCCTTAAGTACTCGCTCAACGGTCGAGTAGGCGTGCTCCAAGGAGACGCGTCCCCTTTCGCTTCTTGTGAGGCCCGCTATCTGGATGCGGGTTATTACAAAAGTAAGGACAAGCAGATCCTGGTCAGCGAGGATGAGCCCGCCCCAATCACAAGTGATCCCTGGGCGAGCATGGACGACGCCTACATCCTCCCGATCCACCGGTTGGAGGCCACGACCCCCGACATGGGACAATGTTTCGTTGTTTCGGGTACGCAAGGAAGGCATGTTCCCGCGTCCAAGCGACGGCGGAAAATCACCTCGTACTCCTACATCAACCAGGCTCGGGTCATCCCGGAATCTCCTACCCCTGTACGGTACCGGGATGTCAAGCTCATGACAACGACGGTGCGCCATACGTGTCTATTTCGCCGGGCTGGAATCAACCGACTCTGTCCGACACGTCACCACTGCTTTGATATCATCAAGCGTGGCCCCTTAGGCCGAAGGCCGGATGGGATAGGGTCAAATGCATTCATTGCTATGGTCTCCATGACGAGTGAGTCTCCTGATGTGATGAACGCTGCTGCCCAAGCCGGCACCAGCTGCCCCTCGGGTTTTGAGAGCCCAGAAGTACCTTCTGTCACGGGAAATCCCCCCACGGCTGGGGAGGAAGACTTGGAGGATGCTCCCCCAGCCTTTGAAGAAGGCGTCTCTACCACGGTCGATGAGCTGGTACAGGTGAACCTTGGTAGCGAGGCAGATCCAAGACCCACATTAATCAGTGCGGCCATGTCCCTCGAGGAGCGGAAGCAGTATGTAGACTTCCTCAAACAGCACCGCGATGTGTTTGCCTGGAGTTACGATGAGATGCCAGGGCTGGATCCCCAAGTGGCCGTCCACCGTCTGGGCCTCCCAGTAAAACATCGTGGGTTTAAGCAGCCTCCCAGGAAAATGCACCCTTCCCATGGCGCTATGGTTGAGGCCGAAGTTGATAAGCTAATCAAGGCCAACTTCGTCAAAGAGGTCCAGTACCCCAAATGGCTCGCCAACATTGTGCCAGTCAGGAAGTAGAATGGGCAGATTAGAGTCTGCATCGACTTCCGCGATCTCAATCGCCACTGCCCAAAGGATGACTTCCCACTCTCGGTGACGTAGCTGTTGATTGACGCCACGACCGGGTTCCAAGCCCTCTCTTTCATGGATGGGTATTCCGGGTATAACCAGATCCGGATGGCCCCCGAAGATGAGGAGTCCACTGCCTTCAGGGCTCCCCAGGGCACCTTTTGCTACCGGGTAATGCCATTCGGTTTGAAAAATGCAGGTGCCACTTATCAGAGGGCCATGCATCGCATATTCAAACCGATCCTCGGGACATTGGTGGAGTGCTATGTGGATGACCTTGTAGTCAAATCATATCAGCGCCAGGACCATCTCAAAGACCTTGAGAAAGTGTTCGGTTTCCTCCGTTCCCGTCACCTGAAGATGAACCCACTGAAGTGTGCCTTCGGAGTCACCTCCGGGAAGTTTCTGGGCTTTGTTGTCAGATACCGAGGTATCGAGATCGACCCGGAGAAGATCAAGGCCATCAGCCAAATGCCTCCCCCGAGCAACATTCGAGAGCTTCGAGGCCTGCAAGGCCACTTAGCCTATATACGCCGATTCATTGCGAACCTGGCCGGCAAGTGTAAGCCCTTTTCTCGGCTCATGAAGAAAGGCGCTGTCTATGAATGGGATGAGGAGTGTCGGATCGCCTTCGAGGAAATCAAGCAGTACCTGCTCCAACCTCCGGTCTTGATGCCACCCGTCTCTGGAAAGCCACTGGTCCTTTACGTGACCACCCTGGAGAGATCCCTCGGCGCGCTGCTCGCCCAGAAGAATAACGAGGGCACTGAGAACAGTCTCTACTATCTCAGTCGCATGCTTCTCGATACGGAGGTCAGATATTCCCTTATCGAAAAGAGCTGCCTTGCGCTCGTCTTCGCCGTGCAGAAGTTGCGACACTACCTGCAACACCACGAGGTGCAATGGATCTCTCGGGTGGATCCGCTGAAGTACATCCTGAACCGCCCCACGCTGACCGGCCGGCTAGCACGGTGGGCGGTGATTCTCCAGCAGTTTGACATCAGGTTTGTGCCTCAGAAGGCCGTCAAGGGACATGCATTGGCAGACTTTTTAGCTGCCCATCCAACCTCCGCGGATCAATCCCTGGACCTGGATTTTCCCGACGAGACAATCCTCTCGGTCGATCACGCTGTCCCGTGTTGGCAAATGCATTTCGACGGCGCCTCCCGAAGCCCCACTGGTAGAAGGCTCAACGACCCCAAGCTCAACAGAGTGGTTCTGGGTATTGTTTTCATTACCCCGACGCAAGCCGTCCTGCCGTACTCCTTCCTGTTGTCAGAAGGTTGTACGAACAACGAGGCAGAGTACCAAGCTCTCATCACCGGCCTCGAGTTGGCCCTTGAGATCCATGTACCCCATCTACATGTGAAGGGAGATTCTGATCTGGTAATCAAACAGGTTAATGGCGACTACGTCGTCAGGAAGCCAGAGCTTGCACCGTTGCTGGAGTACACCCTCCTCCTAATGGGCCCAGTTCTCTTCTCGGCCAGAGGTTACCCATGTCCCGCGGTCGCAGAACGGCCAAGCGGACGCCCTAGCTGGCTTAGCCGCATCGCTCGCAGAACCCGAGCAAGATGATTTGGTCATACACGTGGCCCACCGTAGAGTCCATTGCTCCCGTCACCCAAGAGGACCGTGATAGCCTACGGGTAAGTCATCTCACCGCCGGACCCTCCGTATCGGGAGTCCCGGGTTCGTCAGACGCAGTGGTTGAAACGACCCTCGATTGGAGAGCACCTTTTGTCGATTATCTCCAAAATGGCCAGCTCCCGGACAACCGGGCCGAGAGCGAGCGAATCCCGACGCCGCGCACTGTCAATTTACCCTCCAGAGCGGCCCCAGTCTTGAGCAGACCCTCTATAAATGGAGTTTTGATGGTGTCCTCCTCCGTTGCATCCAAGGAGTAGAGATACCTCAAGTTATGCAAGAGGTTCACGCCGGTTCCTGTGGCGCCCATCAAGCTGGGCCGAAGCTGTCCCATCAAATCCGGAGGCTAGGGTACTTCTGGCCCTCCATGATCCACGATTGTATTGGATACGCCAAGAGATGCCACGTGTGCCAAGTGCACGCCAACTTCTTGCATCGGCCGCCAGAACCCCTCCACCCCCAGCCAAGTACTCTTGGCCATTTGCGGTATGGGGACTCGATGTAGTGGGGACCGTACCCGCCGGCAATAGCCCGCCAGTGTAGGTTCATCCTGACTGCTACAGATTTCTTCTCCAAGTGGGAAGAAGCAGTTCCGCTCAAAGAGGTCAAGGCCCGTTCCGTCGTCGACTTTGTGAGCTCCAACATCATCCACCGGTTTGGGGTCCCTCACGCCGTACTCACTGACAACGGAACCAACTTCCGAGAAGCTGAATTGAAGAAATTGTACGCTAAGTACGACATCCGGTCAAACCATACCTCCGCTACCACGCACAGGCGAATGGACAGATCGAGGCATTCAACAAGACCCTCTCTAACATTCTGCAGAAGATGGTTGAACAAGAAGAGTTGTCCGGACAAGCTCCCCAACGCCCTTTGGGCTTACCGGACGACGACTCGCAACTCTACCCAGGTGACCCCATATTCCCTGGTGTATGGAGCTGAGGCCGTCCTACCCATTGAGATCCAGCTGCCATCGCTACGCACGGCAGTTTATGATCACCAGACATCAGATGAGGTAGCCGAGATCCGTCTAGCTGAGTTAGAGGCACTGGACGAGAACCGGCTTCGTGCCCTGCACAATCTGGAAAGGCATCAGGACAAGATGGCAAGAGCTTTTGACAAGAAGGTTCGTCTCCGCTCTTTTCTACAGGGTGACCTGGTGCTGGCCCTGCGAGCGCCAATGATTCCCGGAAGGAAACCGCCCAAGTTAGAACCCAAATGGGAAGGGCCTTATATCATCCATAAGGTTTACCCCAATGGAGCATACTCCTTGGTGACCACAGATGGAGAGCGTGTAACCCCCCCACCAATGCCAGATTCCTCAAGCGATACTTTGCCTAGGGCAAAAATGGTCCTGCATGACCCTAAACTGCGAGAGGGTCCTGCATGACATTAAACTGCATTGGTCCTGCATGACCCTAAACTGCGAGAGGGTCCTGCATGACATTAAACTGCATTGGTCCTGCATGACCCTAAACTGCGAGAGGGTCCTGCATGACATTAAACTGCATTGGTCCTGCACGACCCTAAACTGCGACTTGGTCCCGCATGACCTTAAACTGTATCTCCGTCCTCACTGCAAGACGTTAAAACTGCAAGTCAGTCAGTTCTTCCTGACCGAGGCTCAGCCTCAGGCCCCTTGGCCTCTTTGGGCCCCTGGCCCCGTCTCCACCGAGGTCTGGCCCCAGGCCCCCCTCGTTTCTCTCCGACTTACCCTCTTACGGGATTGTACGGTACAGTGTAGGACTGCGTTCTCACGTTGGGATCATGTACCATGCCACACACATCCCCGAACGAGATGCCCCTCGTCCCGCATGACGTTAAACTGCATGTTAAGAACTACGTACGGCTTGATTCCCATCTTCATGGGATACGTAGGAACGCTCGGACGCCTTGTCTTGAGCCCAGCCCCAAGCTTCTCTCTTCCACTATTCCCCCTGGGAATGGTCTCCTTGGAGGATCTTTGTGTAGCAGGGCGTCGGCTTTCTTGGCCCCGCTCATGCAACCCCACTCACGCAAAGATTGTAAAGGTCTCACCATGCGCCCACTCCCGTTCTTCTACCCTCCAACGTCCTCACCGCATGACGCTAAACTGCATGGCCTTCAAGAACTACGTATGGCTTGATTCTCATCCTTATGAGATACGTAGGAACGCCCGGACATTTCGTCCGTTGGCCCAGCCCAAAAGCCAAAATCTTCCCCTCGAGTCAAGACACGGCAGGGTGCACATTTTTGCCCCGACCCACGTCGAGCAAGCCTCGACCCGGCTGCACATTCCCCCCTGGGGGTGTTTTCCCCTTTCGTGGATGGATTCACACCCGGAGGGGCCCCCAAGAACGGCCTGGATACAAAGCCCAAGGGCTCTCCTACCGATACGGGCCAACGCCCCCGAGGGTTTCTCAAGCAACAAATCGAAACAAGTCCCGCGTTTCGAATTTGGTCAGCGGTCGACGCTCATTTGTTTCCCCCATGCGGGTCACCATAGGAACGCTGTGTTTCGAATATGGTCAACAGTGATTCATTCTGCCCCATCCTGAGGTGACAAACTTCCCCAGGTGGTGCCAGTGATCGGGCCCACAGCCCAGGATTCCTCACCCGGAGCGTACGGTGGGGTGTAGGACTACGTCCTCATTCACGTCGGGATCATGTACCATGTCGTACGACTCCCCTTCCGAGGCTCAGCCCCAGGCCCCTCGGCCTTTCCAGACCGCGGCCCAGGACCTATCTTATAGGATTGTACGGCATGGCGTAGGGCTATGTCCTCAAGTCGGTTTTTTCGCCATACTATACACCTTGCTTAGGGATATGTTATTCCCCTCCTCGTCCGGTATGACGTTAAACTACATTTCAAGAACTACGTGTGGCTTGATTCCCATCCTGATGGGATACGTAGGTCCACCTGGATGTCCAAGATCCGGGTCCAGCCCCATCTCTCGGGAATCCTCATCCCATCTTGGCCCCCTGGCCTATCCTTCCTCCATGAGGGGATCATATGGTGCGGTGTGGGATTATGTCCTCATTCACGACGGTCTCGTGATGACCACGCCATGCTCCCACCCCCTGCTGATTTTTTTCGTCGATCCCACTTTTTCGGCGGTTCTCCAATGTGCTTAAGAGTACTCTGGTTCATTACCTGGAATGCCAAGATTTACTTGGATACGTCCGCACCCGCTTTCCAGGCTTTGCGTATCCCCGCATCAGGGCTTTCACCATCTTTCACGCCCAGAGGGACTCCCAAGAACGGCCTGGATACAAAGCCCAAGGGCTCTCCTACTGATACGGGCCAACGCCCCCCAGGGTTTCGGACGACAAATCGATAAAATCCCGCGTTGCGAATATGGTCAGCGGTCGATGCTCGTTTGTTGTTCCCACCTCAGGCTAACGCGATACAGACGCTGTGTTTCCTTCATGGATAACAGTTTTCCTCTGTCTCCACGCCAACCCGTTAAGCCCAAATGCTGGGTACACAATTCACACCCTTCGTCACTTCATCGTGTCCAAGTAGAGTCTCGGGATTCTTGGTACTTTTCCTCCGTGCACGTCTGAGCATTTGAGGAACAAGCGACATCAAAGGTGTCCTTCGGAACTTTCTGCTGACTCCCCTTTAATGGATTCCCCAAGTGTTGCAATGAGGGTCCCCCCCTTGTTTCCCACACCGAGTTTATCTCACGTGGGCTTAGGGATTGGGCTGACATCTGTGCTTACTTGGGAGTTGTCACCATCCACGGTCCGAGCTCTAAGACCATAAACTAAGACTCTCATCTGGAACTACGTTCAAGACCCCTTGTCTTTGGACCCGGCTTGAGTTCAGCGAATTTACCTCTCTAATCCTGCCTTCAGGACCCTGATCACAGGACTGCGTGGCGCAGTGTAGGATTACGTCCTCATTCACGTCGGGTACGCAATAGCTGCACCACGCACGCCCCCATTCTGAGGTTCAGTCCTCCTATCCCCTGTCCTGCATGACATTAAAAGGCACCCTTTCAGAACTACGTGTGGCTTGATTCCCATCCTAATGGGATACGTAGGACCACCTGAATGTCTAAGATTCGGGTCCAGCCCCATCTCGGGGAGATCTCCTGATTTCCCGGTCACCTAGGCCACATGGTCCATCCCTCTCCAGCGGGGGGTGCGTAGGTATGATACAAGGTTGTGGGAATCATGCCCCCCTTCCCCTGGGAATCTGCCATCTCTCGATCACCCTCAAGGTTGAGTCCCTTGGCTCCCTGTAGTGGTTCACCCATGTGTTGAGAGTACTCTGGTCTAGGACCAAGAGTGTCAGATTCAACTTGGTCAAGTTCCTTCCACTTGTCAAGCTTCGTGTTCCCCTCTATTCGGACTTCCATCATCTTTCACACCCGGAGGGACCCCCAAGAACGGCCTGGATACAATGCCCAAGGGCTCTCCTACCGATACGGGCCAACGCCCTCTAGGGTTTCGGACAACAAGTCGATAAAATCCCGCGTTGCGAATATGGTCAGCGGTCGATGCTCGTTTTGTTAGTCCTCATTTCAGGCTAACGCGACAGGATGCTGTGTTGCGAACATGGTCAGCAGTAATCCTCTGTCGTCACGCCAGCCCCTTCAGTCCTTGAATGTTGGTTGCATGATTCACATCATTTTCCACACCATCATGTCCAGGTGGAATCTCGACACTTTTGGCGCTATCCCTCAGTGCACCTTTGCATGCTAGGGGGACAAAGCTGCAACCTGGCGTCCTTTGGGACTCCCATGGTCCGAGCTCTAAGACCATAAACTAAGACCCATTCGGGACTACGTTCAAATTCCCATCCTCATGGGACACGTAGGACCGCCCAGACGCCCTGTCTCCGGGTACAACCCATTCAGGAAGCCAGTCTCTCTCCCTGTTTTGCCGCTGGATGGCATACAATTTGATGTGGGATCAAGTCTCTGTCAAATGTGTTTTATAAACACTGCGCACATTTCCCGCCTAGAATCGTCTCTGCTACGTCTGTGCTGCATGACGATAAAATGCATGCTTGGTCCTATCATACGACCTTAAACTGTGACATTATCGTCCTGGCCGCACGACGAAAAACGGCACCGCATTGTGGTGACCTCGCTGTAGAGGACATCACGTTGGGTATTGGTCACGTGCCATGCCATTTGTCAATGCCCATCACGGCTTGATTCTTTTGGCGACATCACGACCTACAGTCCTAGGCCTGTCGCTTCACAAAAAAAAAACCATTCACCTCAAAGAACAAACAAGATACATCAAATTCCGCTTCTTTTAGTGCAAGGGCCACGTCCGCACTTCCCCTTCCCCCTGGCACTGGTACCTTACCCTGCCACCTTCGAGAACTACGTATGGCTTGATTCTCATCCTCATGAGATACATAGGAGCGCCCGGGTACTTCCCCGCGGGTCCAGCCTAACCCTGGTGTTCGGTCCCTCGACTCGAGCTCATTCACATCAGGTTGTGATGTCATGCGTCCCCTGATCCCTTTTTCCAATCCATGGTCCGAATTCTATGACCATAAACTAAGATTTCCCCAAGGGAAAGGAATCTGCTCCCTCTCTCTAATACGTTTCGTTGATGTATTCAGATGTGTTTTGACAAAAATCCCGAAGCATGGGATTTTCACGGGGACATTCCCCTCATCCCATGACCAAGCTTCGTGAGCTCACTATTTGGATCCTCATCCTCTTCCACACCCAAAAGGACCCTCGGACGACGTGGATACTAAGCTTAAGGGCTCTCCATGAATGCTGGACCTAAGGGCCCTACAATCGTTTCGGGCCAATGTCCCTGCGGATATTCGACAACATTTGTGACACGGTCCCGTGTTTCGAACATGGTCAACGGTCGACCCTCATTTGTTTGTCCCCATTTCAGGCTAACGCGATAGGATGCTGTGTTGCGAATATGGTCAGCAGTAGTCCTCCATCGCCACGCCGTCACCATCGTGATCCGAATCTCGAGCGTCATGATTCACACATTTCCACTCCCTCATGTTCAAGTGGAACTCCACCATAATCGGCTCTTTCTCTTCGCGCATCTAGATGCGCTGAATGATCGTGTTAGTGTCATTGGGCCGGTAGTCACCGAGCATCCCTTTTCCCCAAACTGCCCCTCTCTGCGTCGGGAAATTCCCACCACTACTACTTGTTTCCCACACCGAGCACGACTCACGTGGGCTTAGTAGTTTTGGCCGGATGTGTACCAACACGGTTAGGCTGCTCCTCGTCCAGTACGATGTTAAACTGCGCTTCCAGAACTACGTGCGGCTTGATTCCCATCATCACGTGGGATACGTAGAGACGCCCAGGCATTTCGCCTAGGGTTCAGCCCCCGGAATCACAAAATCCTGTTCCTCCCCATTTCCAGCCCTCTGGCCTGACCCCTCGGGGAGAACTATGTAGCTACAATTTTACCCTGAACAAGTTCAGGATGCCCCAAGATCCCATTGGGAAGCGATATACCCCCTCGCCAGAGAGGCCTTGTCCCAAGAAGGAATGATCCATGATCAGGTCGATGCGCCCATCTGGCGTACTCCCTCCGCGGTGGTGCAACTACCGAGGTGTTGGATTCTGTTTGAACAAGCCACCACTCCATGTTCCACGCTTTGCGTGTCCCTTATTCGGACTCTCGTCCTCTTTCATGTCTGGAAGGACCCCCCAACAGTATGGATGTCTGACCTATGGTCCACCAACTGTCCTGGGCCAACGCCCTGAAAGATTGATCGACAACATTTGTGACACGGTCCCGTGTTTCGAACATGGTCAACGGTCGACCCTCATTTGTTGTCCCCATTTCAGGCTAACGCAGTAAGGATACCGTTTGTCCGCCACGGTTAGCGGTTGTCCTTTATTGTCACGCCATCCCCACAGTGTTCCGAATTTGGGCATCGTGATTCACACTTCCCATTTTCACCAGTTTGAACCGGTTCTAGCGCCCCTGGTGTTGACCCGATCGTGCATAAGAGCACGTTGGAGAAACGGTAATTCGGCTATCCAGGAAGTTCCTCCTCCGATCAAGCCTTCCCCATCTTTCGGGAATCTGGAGTGGTTTGAGGGAATTGTCGTCAAACGTCCCGCAAACATTGCAGGGATGCAACAAGGCAATTCAACAGTGGAAATCGTGCGTACTACGGAACTCAAAACAAAGGAGAAAGAAAGAGTTGGAGCACAAAAGTGTTAATAAAAGCTTCTTTCGAGTTCGCTACAATACTCGGGGGTTGACTTCCCCCATGGACGGGTTGACTCCGTCAAAAGAGCGTTGCAGCTCCGCCACCCGTTGACTTGCGGCGTCCAGAGCCTGTTGCCGCTGATTTAACTCCCGCTCCTCTTCAGCAGCGGCGGGGCGTAATCCGTCAACCCTGGCCCGGGCCCTTTCCACCTCGGCCTGGACGACAGCCATCCTTCTAGAGGTCTGCTCCATATGCTCCTCAGCCTTTGCCAGCTGGGCCTTCAATCGTAAGACCAGCTCAGACTGTGCATCGAGAGTGGCTGAAAGCTCGTTGGCCCGGATCTGCATCTGTTGGACCTCTCCTTCAGCCTCCTGGAGCTTCCTGATGCTGGTCGCCTTCCTCCGCTGCCATCCCACGCTCAGCCCACGATCATGCTCCCGGATCTTCTCAGCCATGAGGTCTCGGATGAGCGCGTGAGGGCGTTGGGAATCCACTCCCCCGGCACACAGTTCGCGCAACCATGAGCGGAGCCTATTCATTTTGGCCAGCCATTGCACTTGGGGAGTGTCCCTGATAAAGCGCGTGATCAGTTTCCACGACCGGCGGCGGACTATGCTGCTGTCTTCCTCGTCAGAGGCTGTTTCGTCCCAATCCGCGCGGTCAGCGGGCTCGTACACATGATATGCCTGCAGGAATTCCTCAGCGGGATCCGCATCTGGTGTTGAGTCTGGTACGACACCTGACGCCGGCACAGGCACGAGAGGACTGGGACTGACCGGTTGATCCTCTTCCTCGGAGTCCACCTCGATGACTTCAGGTATGACCCTGCTGGTGGTCCCGCCAGTGATGGTGTGCGCCGCGGTTGGAGGAGGTGAAGGGACTATCGTCACCATCACCGGCATGCCCCTGGGAGGGACGCCGCCAGACATCCCAACCAGCCTCGCCGCAGCAGCCCACTCCAGTCGGAGAACTGTATGACAGAAAGAGACATAAAAGTTAGTCGACATGGCCCACGTGTGGCAACGAAGAGACCGGTGGAGGAGACTTACGAAGATTGACCTCCGAGCGCTGCTCCCGGACCGGTACCGATGGGACTCCAAGACGAGGCCCCCCGTATACTGTTGGAAGGGCTGGAGAGTCCAGAGGAGCCACCTCAGACCCCCTGGTCCCACCAGATGCAGAACTGGACGCAGCCATAGGCGCGGCTTCTGAAGGTCCCGCATCGTCACCCGCCAAGGAGCGAGAACGAGGCCTACGAACAAGTTCCTCCTGCATGACCCAAACATTGGTAAGAAGTCCGTAGGGATTCAAAAAAAAAAAAAACAGATTGTAAGAAGAGAAGTTCGGAATGTTACCTCGAGAGCCTCCGCGAAGTCATCGGATTCTGAGCTTCGGTCTCCGACCTCACCCTCCTCCAACGGGCTCCCTCCTCCAGCCTCATCCTCCCGAGAAGAATCCCCTGATTCCTCCGGCAAGGGGAAGCGCTCCCTCAGATCGGCAGCTGATGGCTGTGGAGGGACCGTCTGATTCAACAGTACCCTCACCCGGTCTGTCATTGGGCGAGGGACATCACTGGAGTGGATGTAATCCTCCAGCTCGTTCAAGTATTGCTCCGCCTCCGCCGGAGACACCATGAATCCAGCCCGGACTGGGCCTATGCCCGGCAGTCTCATCCCGAGGCGATTCAGGTGGGCCCACATCTCAGATGGGCTGAGGAATTGCCGGTTGACGTCCCAGACGTCCCAAGCTTCCGGAAAGACAGCATCTTCTGCCATGTCAATGTGACGCAGCCGCTTCCCCGGAGCCTGAGCGGATATCCGACGGAATCCCCTCGGTGGCCGCCCCTCCGGATGACCTTGCTCTCCCGGAACCACCGGATCCGCCACTGCTGCCATACCCTCGGCCGGTGCGGGTTTCTCTGCCATGGCAGCCCCGCTGCCACGGGCGGCCCTAGCTGCCCTCCGACCCCGACCTCGAGATAAAGGAGGCCCACCGTCACCAACCCGGATCGTTGGCTGCTTCAGCATCTCCCCAGGATAAGCGGCCTCCCAGCTAATGGCGTACTCCTTCACTAAGCCAAAGGTGGCGGTGGGTGGAGGTAATGTGATCTGCATCTTTCCATCCTCACATGTGAACATGAGCCACAGCTGCCTCATCACACACGGGTGCTCCTCGTGACGCACCTCCCAGTATACCTGCGGGGTCAGCCGCTGGAGGCACCGGAACTGCCTCGCAAAACGGTGTGGGGTGTACGGTTCACAGATCGGCTCACGATCTATCCGAGCCACCAAAACTCCACCTCGGAAGGCCAGGAGGTAAGCCCGATGCTCTTCCGTTCCCCGTCCATCATCAGTAAGCCTCCCCGTCGGCAGTGGAAAGGGGTGAAAGTTGAACTCGTCCGTCCTCCACACCCTATTCAACACCATCGGAACGGCCAGTTTGAATGGGAAGCTCCCAACTGCGTTCAGGATGGAAGGGCGAAAGTCTGATCCCGGCGGCGAAATGGGGTTTGGATACTCGTAAATCCCCCTGATGTGCGCCGCGATCCACCCATACAGTATGTGGAAGGGCCCGCATATTCTTGGCGGCTTCTTGCCCTCGCTGATACGTCGCAGCATTCTGTATAGCTTGGCGAGCATCGGGATCCCCAGGTTGATCCGCTGCCCCATGGCCAGCATCGATGCCATGATGAACGAGCTGGGCCGTACCCCCATGCTTGTATCTCTCACTGGTAGGATCCACCCACATATGAGAGCCGCGATGAACACCGCCAGCCTAACTATTGGCTGTTGTTCGGTGCTGACGCTAAAACCCCAAGTCTTCCATTGGCTGTCCTCCAAAACCCGCCAATACGAGTGCCCCTTACCCCGCTGGGCTGCCCTCGGACAAGTTCGAGGCCTTGGAGGGAACTCTCGATTCTCTGGAAAGTTCAGGAAACACTTGAACCACCTCTTGAAGTGGACGTCCCTCACGGCCTCCTTGTCCTCTCCAGGGACAAGCGCCATCAGCGCTGACGCCAGCCGTGGCATTTGCTCAGCATCCCCCCACGCACTGATGACGGGGAGGAACTCGTCGTACATGGCCCCCAAGATCGGGACCCCAGAAACCTGGTGGACATCCCACAGGCTGATGCCCACCTCCCCGTGATGCAGATGAAAAGTGTTGGTCCTGGACGACCATCTACTCAACAGTTCCGGCATCAGCTGCTTTGGCTGGTAAATGTGGAACTGGGAGGCCCATGCCGCCTCGTACAATCCAACTCTCCTCAGCTCAGCCTCGAACTCCTCGCATGAGGCGCCTACCCAGTAGGCCCAGGCCCAGTCGTCGGTAAAATTGCCGCCCTGGCGCAGGTCCCACTCATCGGACCATCCCTTCTTCGGATCCTGCAGAGCTGCCTTCAGCACGGTGCGGTAGAGAGGAGGGGATGTCTCCGGTTGCAGTGGCCTCCCGTCAATGTCGTTCACATGATTGTAGAGACAATCGGCGGTGACGGGTGTGAAATCCTCCCGCGCGTGACCATCGGCCGCCCTGAACCATTGGTGTTGGCACGGTGTGCTCCTGAACCAACAAGCTGGTTCATCACTTCCCGCCTCAGGGATGAAGACGTCATCCCTCAGCCCGAAGCCGTACAACGACAGCTTTTTTGCACTGTGGATAATCCTTCTGACCTTCCGACAGCAGATCTGTCAGAGAAGTGTGGTCTGAATGGCTGCGAACCATTTCCCCCAAGCCTGGACGGTTGGCCATCTCATCCCGGTGAGCAGCATCTGCGAGCACTCCCAGCACAGCTTCTTGATGGGCCATCTTTAATGTCGACCCTTAGAAAGGTTTTTCCCCCTGGATCGCGAAGCTCGGCCGCGAAGCTCGGCCGCGAAGCTCGACCGCGAAGTCAAATCGCGAAGATCGGTCGCGAGACGAAGCCGCGAAGTCTGGCCAAGGCGGACAGAGGTTCGCTTGGCGCGGACGCGGAGTCGGAGACTCGCGGTTCGCCGCGAAGCTCGATTCGCGGAGTGCTGTCGCGGAGTACGCGGAGCTTCGCCAAATCGAGAGCGCACAAAAAGACAAGACACGTGAAGAAAAAAGAGGGCGGACCCCCTATTTATAGGCGATGACCCCGGAGCATCGCGGCGCGCCTCACCCGCGCGAAGTATCGCGGCGCGTCCGGATCCGCGGCCCCGGCGAGCATCGCGGTCCCCCTTCGCGATGCCGCATCGCGAACCACCGATAGTTTTTGGTGATTGTCCCTCAGACTTCGACCCTTCACCCTCCGCGGCTCCAAGTCTGAGGGGGGGCATTTGTTGGCGCCAAAAATATGGCCCAAAAGGAAGGAACGAAAAAGACAGCCGGCGCGCTGCCTCGCGAAGCACAGCCGCGGAGCCCGTCCGCGGAGCCCCGCCGCGAAGCGTCCCGACCTTAGCGGCCCCGCGAAGCTCCGGAGGCGGTAATCCTCCGCGAACCGGTTTGACGTTCGCGAGCCGCCGCGAAGCTCCGGAGGCGGTAATCCTCCGCGAATCCTTTTGACGTTCGCGAGGCGCCGCGAAGCTCCGGAGGCGGTCATCCTCCGCGAACCGGTTTGACGTTCGCGAGCCGCCGCGAAGCCCCGAAGGCGGCGCGCAAGCCCTGCTTCGCGGCGCCCCTTCCCTATAAATACTCGACTCCCCCTGAGTCCCGGGGGACGGACAATCCGACCTTTCGGCTTCTCCTCTCCCGAATCGCGAAGCAAGATTTGCCCCGGGAATCATGAGCTCCGCGAGGTATTTCTACTTCGCGAGACGACTCTGATTTATTTCGTCCTGAGCCCCTCTTCCGAGAGGGATGCCCTTCGCGAAGCCCAAGGGCGTTCGCGAAGGAAGGGGATTCCCAAGGGAACCCGGGCAGCCGCGGAGCACTCGTGCTTCGCGAAACACCCAACCCATGCTAGTAATCCCTATGCCAAGGCAGGATAACTATGCATCGCGAAGCACATTGCTTGGCAGGACCCTGCTTCGCGAACCACTCCTTCTTCGCGAGGCAGTGCTCCGCGAACACTGTTCCACTTCGCGAAGCACCACCCACTCCCACCTATGCCCCATGCTAAGGCCAAGGCACCCCGCTTCGCAAAGCACACTCCTCTGCTTCACGATTCCTCCTTCCGTGCGACCCTCCAGGTTTGCACGATGTGATTTCAAAGTCCCATGGACAACACCTCCCGTAGCGTTGCTTCGCCCAATGCTCCTTCACATAGGCACGCTAACGGCTATTGCTTCTTCGCATAGCCACGCTAACGTGGACCACTCGATGGCTCCTCCCTCGACCCCCCTCTACCATGGCCTTACTGGTACCTTCCCTTCCCCAAGGACCAGAGGGTACCCGTTATGTAAGCCCTAGGGGTGTGGAGTGAACCCACCTCGTCCGAGCTGCAGGACGTTAAACTTCCAAGCACCACGTCCTCAACACATGACGTTAAACTGTGACCCAACCTCGTCTCCCTCACGAAGGGTCCCCCAGCTCGAGCATTCATTACACCGCTCGTCTCCACGGGAATGGAACTGTTCCGCACATGGAATGAGATCCTTTTTGTCAGAGTGGTGTATGTTCGCAGGGGAAGGGTCGCCTCAGAGCGTAAATCCCTAACCTTTGGTACGGATGATTGCACCCATGCATCTCGGTACTCCCCCACTACCAAGGTCAGTGGGGAACGTGATAGGGAACGAGGCACCTCCCATTGTCGGACCAAGGTCCATCTTTCCCGCGCTTTGTCGCACCATGGGCCTCCATCCTGGAGTAAGTCCCAACACCATGGGCCGCCCAACGCGTAAGCCCCTCTTCGCTTCTCACGGACGCACCCTTCGCGACGTGATCGTCAGGTCTTTGCAACCTCTTGTTTCTCATACCGAGCATGACTCACGTGGGCTTAGAGTGAGCACCGACCCTGACCCAACCCATCTGAACTACGAGGTCTTTGATCCATGTCAAGGCATGGTACGTAGGAAGCCTCCATGAGGTTCAAGCCCACCATCAGTGGACCAAGGTCTACTTTCATTCTGAACTACGAGGTCTTTGATCCATGTCAAGGCATGGTACGTAGGAAGCCTCCATGAGGTTCAAGCCCACCAACAGTGGACCAAGGTCTGCTTTCACGTCGGTTCACCGGCGAAACCCAATCTGAACTACGAGGTATTTGATCCATGTCAAGGCATGGTACGTAGGAAGCCTCCATGAGGTTCAAGCCCACCATCAGTGGACCAAGGTCTACTCCCCATCCTGAACTACGAGGTCTTTGATCCATGTCAAGGCATGGTACGTAGGAAGCCTCCACGAGGTTCAAGCCCACCATCAGTGGACCAAGGTCTACTTTCATCTGAACTACGAGGTCTTTGATCCATGTCAAGGCATGGTACGTAGGAAACCTCCACGAGGTTCAAGCCCACCCATCACCCAATTCACGTCGTGTTATACCTATGTCCAGTATGACGTTAAACTACATCCCGGTCCAGTGGTAAGCCATTGCGACCCAACCCTTCTGAACTACGAGGTCTTTGATCCATGTCAAGGCATGGTACGTAGGAAGCCTCCACGAGGTTCAAGCCCACCAACAGTGGACCAAGGTCTTCTTTCACGTCGGTTTACCGACAAACCCTTTTTGAACTACGAGGTCTTTGATCCATGTCAAGGCATGGTACGTAGGAAACCTCCATGAGGTTCAAGCCCACCCGTCGCTCATTCACGTCGGGTCTCATTCCAGTCCAGCGGTAAGCCGTTGTGACCACTTGAACTACGAGGTCTTTCATCCATGTCAAGGCATGGTACGTAGGAAGCCTCCACGAGGTTCAAGCCCACCCGTCGTTTATTCACGTCAGGGTTCATTATCGTCCCGCATGACGTTAAACTGTATCATTTGAACTACGGGGACTTTGATCCATGTCAAGGCATGGTACGTAGGAATCCTCCCAGAGGTTCAAGCCCAAATCTCTTCGGACCAAGGTCCAGCTTCACGTCGGTTTACCAGCACCATCCTGAACTACGCGGACTTTGATTCCCTGCCACGGGGATACGTAGGAAGTCTCTTCAAGTCTCAAGCCCAACTTCGTTGTCGCCCCCCTGCGATGGTCCCATTTCATTCTCAACCGTCTCTGCTAGACGTTAATCTTGCAACATACCCTGTGTTGAACATGGGAAGCTGAGGAAAACCTCAGATACGTGTCTATGACATGTAATTCCCTGCGCTCGATGTGGGATGCCTCGGGCTTCCACGCCCTCGAGAAGCCTTGTGATTGAGGATAACAGACAGACATGCCAGGTACCCCAGCATCCAGACACGCTACTGATGCCTCAAACGTGATTAATCCCCTGACCGAAGGTTGCTGCCCTGACTGGACCCTTTGGAATGTCCCGACAGAAGTAGTGTAATTAACCGGCGTCCATGGAAACATGACACTGGGAAGAGTTTCACGAACTACGTATTAAATCTATAAGGGAGACCCGGACTAGGTGACGAGTTCTGAGGAGGAATCCACAGGAGGAAGAACCGACATCCCATCATCCCGTTTCGATCAAGGAGCAGACGTACCTGAATAAGGAACGAATGCCGCCCGCCTTTGGAAAGCGGGAATGCGGGGCAACAAAGCCGCACGTCCCCCTCCCCCGCGGACGGATGCGCGCGCGCCCCGGCGAAAGCGTCGGAAACAGTGAGATCATCTAATGATAGATGAATTTACCATGAATTACAAAAATTATTGACACATCCTCACAAAATATTCTTTAAAACTATATAGTATGCTCATAAAAACTATTATTATAAGAATAGTATGTTAAGTTCAAATATAATTGGGTATCCTATATCTTTTATATTTACTTATTGAAGTATGATGTAAATTGGTAATCTCAATATGATACAATAATCCAAGGAACACTATGCAACTGTACTATATCCCAAACATATATTCAACCCAAATATTAAATATAGTGGGTCTCCTCGATCGAAAGAAAATGTGTAACCCTTTTCAATCATTCAACAATTACCCATACTAATTAATCGCCTCATTTTCACCTTGGTAAGACCATCCCAAAATGAATCATCACATCATCTCATTTCTACTTTAGAATAGGTAATAAATGGAGAAGACCTACAAGTTAATGATTCTTGGACTTCACCTTATAATAGGAAATGAAACATGAAATTAATCCTACTATAATCTTCTTCATAATAGGCCACCAATACTGCATACTGATGTCATGATACATCTTGGAAAGCCTTAAGTGAATAGTCTACCTTTAAGTACATGAGTCCTATATAATCTCCTCATGCATACTCTTAGGGATCATGAATAAGCCCCACCCATAAATAATCCAATCATTTAAAAGTGTCTACTCTGATGGAATCTCCCCACTATATATGTTTTCCCTCATCACCATTAAATATGAATCAAACAACTGACTCTCCATCACCCTATTAAAAAGTGAGTTGGTAATGATCATGTATATAAGAGTAGATTTTCCTTTATACTCATTGATAACAAGATATATCTTAGAAAATAGTATTATAATCTACCACTAACCTCTAGCCTAATACAAAACCTTCTATTGAGTATTCCTACTTAGCATACCAGTGACAACATTCACCTTCCCAATGGTGTATTCAATCATGAAGTCGAATGAAAAGAGGTAGTCAACATCACTTTAATGTTAAAGTTTGAAGTCATGAAGGGATAACATATGCTTGAGGATATTTTGGTTGGTATAAACAATGAACTACTCACCAAAATGGTAGTGATGTGAACACCTCTGTGTCTACATCACTTTATATAGATTTAGATCATGAGTTGGTTAGTTACACTCATGTAACCTCAGCTGATTGGACTGATATATGACTACTAACCCATAAGAAATAAAAAACAATCAAATAAGAACCCAAGATGCATCATTATATAGTTTATAATCATTAATAATCATATATAAGTGCAAGATCATATCATAATTAAACCTTCCACTCAAATTATATAAGGATCTATCATAAGGATGAAACCACTCAAACTTAGCCCCCTTCTTAGTCTGGGCCATCATTATCATGACCGTCCTAGAGATGTCTTGAATAAATATCCTATAATAAATTTACATCACCATGAATATATAAATATAGAAAGAATTATTATATATCTCTAAAGAAACAAAAAACTAAACCATCTTAGAGTCCATCAATATTTCAACCTCCCATATCACATTCCCCAAGAAATGCACATATTTAATCCAGAATGACCAATTTAAGAGATTTTCATATAGAAGATACTCTCTCAATGTGATTAATAAAATACCTATATTTTTATCATAATACTCATGTGTTTGGGAGTACAAAAGAAAATCATAGAAAAAGACAACTATGCATGAGCCAAGGACAGAATACCCAATTGATCAGGTCCATGAAACTAGCTTGTGCATTTATGAAACTAAATGGAATCATGAAATACTAATAGAAACTATAAATCTCCTAAAAGTATTATGTAAAATATAATATGGACTCACACATAGATGATGATATAAATATATAATATTGACTTTAGATAATTAATTATCTCCACTATCATCACATATGTGCCATTATTTTCATGCATTTTCCCTTTTATTTTTGGAATATATTTTTTCCCAAGTTCCATTTCAAATTTTGGATAAAATGGAGGTTTTGGGTGGGTAGACCCAGGCACATGGTTAGCACACCATTTGTTTTAACCATGTTCCCAAACCAGGTAACCAAGCGGTAAAAGTCAGAAGAAATTGCGTGACTACCGTACAATCATGCACCTCGGCCCATGTAACCATGCACTTTGGATAGAGCGTGCGACAAACCCAAAAAATAAAAATATTTTTATTCTAAGTTTAACATTTTTATATTTAACCCTTCCTCCATATATTTTCTTCCTCACTTTGTATTTTAAACTATAAGAGGTCTCCAAGCTTCCCCAAGCACCCTTGGGGACCGATTTTGAAGGGGATTTGATGGGAGAAATTCAATGGTTCTTCGAGTAAGTGATTCCCCTATTTCTTATTACTTCTTTCTAGGCATTATTAACTCTTTCTTGGGGTTATATTTTTTATTCATATAGAGTTTATTTTGTATGGTTTAATTTTGAGTCTTTTGGAACAATATCTTTGATTAGGGTTCGATCTTGTTTGATTTTGGTGCGATTAAGGTGTGATTGAAGTTTGGCACCATTTTTTGGGATTTTTGACATCAAAGGTATGTGGTTCCATGTGTAAACCTTATTTGGTATATTTTTTCTTGAATTATTAATTTATCATGTTCCTTGTTCAATGAATGTGGTCTAAAAGTGGTTTTCGAAAGGATTAAGTGTGTGTTTCATTTTAATGTGTAAATTTTACATGGAATTGGGTGTTTTTCATGTGAAAACTATTGTTTAATCACTTATAATGATTTTATAAATTATAAATTTTTTATTATTTTTATTAATGGATTAAAATAATAATATGGTATTATTTTTAAGTGTGGTCTATTTTAAAAGTTTTTTTTCAGTTCATTTTTGGTTGGAAAACCCTTGTGATGTTCTTGAAAATTAGTTTATAAATTGTCTAAATGGTTGATTAAATTATATAAGTGGTAAAAAAAGGTTTGGGAAATTTTTTGGCTGTGAATATGATTTTAACAAGTAATTTAGATGTGGAAGTATTTTTATGTGATATGTGAAACTTTTTTGAGCACAAATGGGAAGGATGAGTACCTAGGTGGCCAGTCTAGGACTTGTATTCTAGTTATTTATAATTGGATGTAGCCTAGTTTAACTTAGAGGGATTGATGATGAAAACATTAACTATATATGGAATATGATTTGATACGACTAGAACTTTGGATATATCTCTTATCTAGTGGCTCATGCACGAGAAAGTTTTTGGTCATGGTTCCATGTTTACATTTCCCTAAGATACGAGGTACATAGGGTCCCACTACTGGGTAGTGACTTGGGGTAGTTTCTATGATTAGTGATCATTGGATATATTGAAATTACCATCAACATAAAGTAGTTTTTTGTTGTAAATTTTAAGTTGAAAGTGTGTTCTCTTTAAAAAAAAGATTATTTAAAAATTTCTTCTATTTAAATAAATTTTGGTTAGAATTGTTACTAGAATTTCCTTTGAGTAAAATCATGAAAGTTATTTACCTTATAATTTTTAGTGTATGGAATGTTTTCTAGGGTATCATTCTACTAGGCTTAGGCTCACACCCCACTTACACCTTTGGGTGTAATAATATTTTTTAATGTTTGACACAAGTATGGGAAAGGATTTTGGTGACGAGAGTTCAAGTTTCTATCTATCTTCATGGTGCGATGTTGTGGAGGTGGCTTGAAGGAGATGACCCCTTACCTTTTTGTGGTTTTTGAGTTGATGTTTCTACAGATTTTAGTTGTTTATTTTTTGGATGTTGGTTTAAGATCTTGTAATTAAATTCCGAAATACTATTTAAGTCTTGTTTGGTTGAATTATTAGATTCAAGTTATTAAATTTTTATTATTTTTTATTCTTATAGATTCTGGTAAATCGTTCCAATTTTTTTTATGATACTCGAAAACTTATGCCATCCCATGGGGATTAGGCATGCCCTTTGGGCTATTCCCAATTCTAGGTTAGGAGTTGGTTCAGATGATGTCCCATCATGGTTTGTGAAAATATGGCATCATATCCAGGTTAGCTCATTGGTTCATTTTATTTGGGATGAGTTGGGTTAGACAAAAGCTAGGACTGTTGAAACTTGGAGTTCTGGTTGTGAGTAGGGTGCCTGCCCAACACACCTTGTGATAGACCATGAGTCACCTTGGGATGTTGGGAAATTTGTTTTGACTTCTCTTCCAGGTGGGATGTGTAGACTGCAGACTTCACGTGGACACTTGGTGGGGGTGAAGTGGTTTGGTCATTTTATTATCATGGAAAGATTAATTTTTTTTATATTTTATGCTATTACTGAAATTTTCAAAACTATTATACTAATTTTTTCTCTTATGAATGTTAATTTTTTTTAGCAGCATGCCTCCCCGGAGAGCTCCCTTGCAACCATAGGAGTAATCTAGAGAGAGTTCTCATGCACTTCTTGATCAAAGGTTGGTGGAAGTTATGGTCCAGGCAATTCAGGCTCTAGGATAGGGAGAGCCTGTTGATCCCACTATATTTAGTAAAGATGCATCTTGTCCTAGTAATGACAAAGATCAAGAGATTATCAAGAACATGAATCCTAATTTTCGAGGCAATGATGATTCGTAGGAATTAGATAAGTGGCTCAAGAAGATGGAGAGTGTGTTTAGGTTTCTTGACACCCTTGGGGAAGCCAGGGTGAAATGTGCTTCATTATTGCAAGAGGGTCCATGTCAAAGGTGGTGAGAATCAGTGCTTCAGGATGGAAAGTATGAGAAGATGAGTTGGAAGGATTTCAAGACCATCATCAATGAGTAGTAATATCTTGAGGTCCTGGTCTATGCCAGATCCTCAGAGTTTATGGATATTTCCTTGGGATATCAGTTAGTGATGGAATATGCTAACCATTTTTCTAAGATAGCGTGTTATGATACTGAGATTGTTTCTTATAAATATATAAAAGCTTAGAATATTGAGAAGGTTTGTGACTTTAATTTTACTATCATTCCTTATTGTTTAAGCAAGGAACCTATGATGAGGTATTTGATCATGTTATAATGGTTGTGATCGGTGAGAAAGGAAATTATGGATTTTCTAGAATGGTGTTAGCTGTGGTTTGTGGAATCTCCTCATAGAAGAATAAGAAGTAGAATGAGTAAGTGAATAAGGGAGGTGGTGATTTAGGCTATCCTTCCAAGCAATTTTCTTCTATATCTTCTAATGCGAGATCTGTTGTGTTCCATAATTTCCAGAGGGAAGGGCACACTCGAATTGATTTCACATATCTTAATAGGAATTATCATTAGTGTAGAATTATGGGGAACTTACAATAGTTTTACAAGGTGATGTACCCATAATAGAGTGAACCAAAATATATGGATTCTAAGGGAGTGTCTATTAAGTTATAGAAGAACCAGATAGTGGGGTCATGGTTTAGTGGCCATGCCTACTGAACTAGATCATATTTAGAGTAGATCAAGTTCATGGTAGAGCCATAGGAAAGCAGTCATTCTTAGGTAGAGAACATGAATCTTCATACTGTGGATTAGGCACCAGTGGGATATGATGCAGGGTCCTTGATAGTTTGAGGTACCATTCTGATTTCATATACTATAGTTGCTATTTTATTTGATATAGTTGCATCTATTTCTTTTATCTCTACCCGTATTGTGGATCTGTTGAACTTTACAATTGAGTTGGTGTCTTTTGTAATGGAGTTAGTAACGTCATTGGTTAGGAAGAAAGATTGGGGTTTCAAGTGTCCATATTGTGCACTTTCTATGTTAGGGGTTGAGATAGAGTGGGATTTATTAGTCCTTGACATGGAAATATTTGATGGGATCCTTGGCATGGATTGGATGTTGTGCTTCCAAGCACTTATCGATTATTATCGGTGCTGGTTTAGTTTCATGAAACCTAATGGGAGTCCTCAGATTTTTCTTAGGTAATGGGATACTCGGTCGGGTCGTATGGGACCTCCACTCCCAGAGTTAGGAAATAAAATCTTTCTGTTATCATCGCTCGTGTTAGAGGATGATGGGGGTGATCCTAAGGTTGGATTACCTCGTGTAGTGTATGAGTTCCCTATGGTATTTCTGGATGATTTTTCGAGCATACCCCCAGACAGGGCCATGGATTTCTCAATTTATTTGGTTCTGGGAACTCAAATGATATCTCTTCCCTTTTATCACATGGCCCCCACTGATTTGAGGATTTTAAAGATACAACTCAATGATTCGTAATCCAAAGGGTTCATTCTGTTAGGTGTCTCTCCTTGGGCCACTCCTATTTTATTCTCAATAAATGCTGATGGTTCCGTTCGATTATGCATTGATTAACAGAATATGAATAAGGTAATTATTAATAATAAATACCCTCTTTCTTGAATCGATGACTTGTTTGACCAACTGAATGGGGAAAATTGGGTTTCCAAGATAGATTTGTGTTTGGGTTATCACCAAGCCCAGTTGAGAGAGGCGTACATCCCAAAGATGGTTTTATGAAGCATGTATGACAACTTTTACTATTTGGTCATGCATTTTGGATTGTACAATGCTCCAAAAGTTTTTATGGAACTAATGAAGAGTATTTTACACCAGTATATTGACTCTTTCATCATGTTGTATTTTTGGATGACATCTTAATTTATTCGATATCTAAGGTGGAGAATGAGAATCACCTGCAGATCATTTTGGGAACTCTGTGGGATCACCACATATATGACAATCATTCAAAGTGCACCTTCTGGATTTGGGAGGTGAAGTTTCATGGTCACATGATTTTAGAGTAGGGGGTTTCGGTAGACCCCGATAAGATCATCACAGTTATTTCATGGGTGAAACCAAAGAAAGTGTTCAAAATCAGGAGTTTTCTCAGCCTAGTAGGTTATTATGAATGGTTTTATTAAGATTTCTCTCAGTTTTTCTCGTCCAAGAACACACTCACTCAGAAAGGGGTGAAGTTTTAGTGGATCCCAAAGTACCAGACATCCTTTGAGGAGTTGAAGTGACGATTGAATTCTACTCCTGTATTGATCTTTCTAGAGTCTGTAAAGGGCTAAATGGTTTATTATGATGCTTTAGGCATGTGTCTTAGGTGTTTTCTTATATAACGAGATCATGTGGTGGTATATGGCTCCCACCAACTCTGACCATATGAAATAAATTAACCAAACCATGACTTCTAATTGGAAGTGGTTATGCATTCCTTGAAGACTTGGCTTTGTTATATTTCTGGGTAGAAATTTGTAGTCTACTCTGAACATAAAAGTTTAGACTACATTTTATCCCAAAAAGACTTGAACTTGAGATAGTGCCATAGGATTGGGTATTTACAGGGATTCAACTTTGATATTATCTATACCCTGGGTAAGGGTAATGTGGTAGCTGATTCCTTGAGCAAGAAAAGTGCTAGTGCATGACTTGAGGAAGTCCAGTGATGAGTGGAATCTGATGGGGCTCCTTTTCTAGATGAATTTAGAAACCAAGAAGCACAGTGGGGGTGTGTTCATGGTGAGCGTTCAATTGACTCCTTCCCTTCTGGAGTTGATTCTTTAGGAATAGTCCAGTAATAAGCTATGCCGGTGATCTATGCAGATTCTTCATGGTGGGGAGATATATTTTAATTAGTATTTGTCTCCTGATGGATTATTGTGATTTAAGGGTTGTTCAGTGCTATCATTGTCCTTGAGGAAGGTGGTGGTGTAGGATATGAACCAATATTAATGGTTTTTTCATCCCGAGGTGACCAAGATTTATAATGATGCTCATCAGCAGTTTTGGTAGCCATGAACGAGGTGGTACATATCTGAATTCTTATTGAGGTGTTATAAATGTTAGCAGGTAAATCCAGAAAATCAAAGGCCCTCCATTTTTCTTTAGATTATACCCATTATTAATTGGAAGTGGGATTAATTTTCCATGGATTTTATTGTTTTCTGGCCTTATACACCTCAGGGAAGGAAGTCCATTTTGGTAGTGATTGATCATTTAACCAAATCAACCCATTTTATTTCGATTAGAGATACACATAATGTGGATGATCTATGCTAATCGTATATTCATAAGGTGGTAAGGCTTCATGTGGTGTTGTTAGTAGTTGTTTGAGATAGGGATCCCCACTCAACCTCTTGATTATATCAAGTATTTTATAAGGAATTAGCGTTACAGATTAAGATGAGTACGAAATTACATCCTCAAAAGAATGGTTAGACAGAGCAGGGAAATCATATTTTTGAGAAAATTCTTCGTGCATATGTTTTGAATTTTAGTGGATTGTGAGATAGAAATTTGAATTTGGTTTAATTTTCTTGTAATAATAGTTTCCAATCATCAATTCAAATGGATTTTTTTGATGGGCTTTATGTTCATCCTTGTTGGTATCCTTTATGCTGGTGTGTTGTGGGGGAGACCTTACTTTTGGGACCTAGACTTGTATAGGAGATGTATGAGAAAGTAAAGTAGATTAGGAAACTTTTATTGGTAGTTTAGAATCACCAAAAATCTTATGATGACCAGAGGTGTCGAGATATTGAGTCTTCCATGGGTGATCAGGTATTATTGAAGGTGTCCCCTCACTTGGTTTATCACCATTTGGGGAATCAAGGAAAGATAACACTGAGTTTTTTTAGCCGTTTTGAAATCATCGATCAGATTTGAAAGGTGGAATATAGGTTAGTTTTGCCTTATCATTTCACCTATATTACATATTTTTTTCATGTCTTCTAAATGGAGAAGTATAATACAGACCCATCCCATGTGCTGAATTAGGAGGAGATGGAAATAAAAACCAATTTATTAGTGTTTGATCATCCAATATGAATATTGTATTTCCTAGAAAAGGTGATTCGGGGAAAGTCTATTCCATTATTATGTGTCTTTTGGTGGAATGGGAATCATGTTCATGAGACTTGGGAGAGGAAGTCAGGGGTTGAGCAAGGGTATCCATTCTTATTTCCTGATCAAGATTCGAGTTGATTTTCTGAGGGCAGAAAGTTTTCATAGTGGGGAGAATTGTCACATCCATTCCTTTATTTTAAAGTATTTTTCACTTTTATTTTTGGTCTATATATTCCCTACGTTCCCTTCTGAGTTTTAGAGAAAATGGAGGTTTTTGGGTGGGCATACCGAAGCACACAATTGGCGCTTGGTTAGTGTAAACCGTGCGACCAACCTAGGTAACCTTGCCGTAGAAAGAAAAACCTATCGCACAGCTATATGCCTCTACCAAGGTAACTGTGTGCTCTGTAAAGGGTGTGCGCAATGTTTCCATATAGTTTATTAAAACATGTGGCCAAAACATTTTCACAACCTAGAAAATTAAAAATATTTTTATTTTGTGTTTTCCCTTTTTATATTTAACCCCTCCTACATCCATTTTCATTCTCACTTAAGATTTTCAGCTATTGGAGGTATCCAAGCTTACCCAAGCACCCTTAGTCGTCCATTTTGAAGGGTATTTGGTGGGGGAATATCAAAGGTTCATAAAGTAAGTGATTCTCTACATTATTTCTTCCTTCTTTCTAGGGGTTCTCCTCTCTCTCTTGGGCTTCCAATTTTCTAGCAGTTAGGGTTATTTACCAAGGGATTAATTATGAGTTTTTGGGTGCAATATCTTATATTATGGTTCAATATTGATTTCATGTTGTGTGGTTGATGTGTAGTTGAATTTTCAAACCATGTTTTGGTCTTTTTGACATCAAAGGTAGGTGGTACCATGTGTAACATTATTTGGTATTTTTTTCTTGAATGTTTAATTTAGCCTATTACTTGTTCAATTTTTGTGGTAAGAATGTGGGTTTCAAAAGGATTAAGTGTGTGTTTGATTTTAAAGTGGTACTATTACATGGAATCGGGTGGTTTTCATGTGAAAAATCTTGTTGTGTCACTTTAAATGATTTTATAAATAATGAAATTTGTTTATTATATTATTTAAGGGATAAAAATCATATTTTGGTATGAGGTTTATTTGTGGTTGATTTTAAAATTGTTATTTGGGTGCATTTTTTGGAGGAAAATTTTTGTGGTATTCTTGAAAATTATTTTAAAAATTGTTTAAATGATTAATTGAATTTTATAAGTAGTGTAAAAAATGTTTGAGAAATGTTTTGGTGTGAGTATGATTTTAAAATGAAATTTGGATGTGCAATTAGTGTTATGTGGTATATGAAACTTATTTGAGTACAAAAGGGAAACATGGGTATCTAGGTGGGTGGAATAGAACTAGAATTCTAGCGAATTAGAAGTGGTTGTGACCCAATTTTACTTAGTTGGATTGATGATAAAAACAATAAAAATATATAGAATATGATTATAGATCACTAGAACTTTGAATATTTATCCTCTCTATTGTCTCATGCACGATAAAGCTATTGTTCGAGGTTTCTATACCACATTTCACTGAGATATGAGGTACCTAGGGTCCCACTGCTATCTAGTCCCTAGGGGTAGTGTCTGTGATTAGTGCTTATTAGCTATATTTCACTCAGTGTGGGCATAAAATAGTGTTTGGTTGTAAATTTTCTACAGCATGATTTTTCTCATTAAAAATTATTTTCTTTAAATTTTTCATCCATTGAATTTTTTTTATTAAACTTGTTACTATTATTTTCTTTTGTGTAAAATATTGAAATTTATTTACCTTATAATGTTTAGTTCATGGAATATTTTATTGGGTGGCATCGTACCAGTCTTAGTCTCACACCCTACTCACACCATTGGATATAAGTGGACTTGGTAATGTTTGACATGGGTAAGGGAAATACTTTTGGTAATAGCATATTAGGTTTCTAGTTGTATTCTTGTTGAGGTGTTTTTGAGGTGGCTTGCGGGTGATGCCCCCTTTCCTTGTGGTGGTTTTTGAGTTGGACATGATGCACCACAATGTTGTGTCCTATTAGGATGTTGGTTTAAAACCATGTAATTCTATTCTAAAAATTATTTAGGTCTTGTTCGATTGAATATTCAGATTCGATTTATTAAAAATTTCTTGTTTTATTATTCTTATAAATTTGGGTAAATCTTTCCCAAACGTTTTTTATGATACCCGAACACTTGTGCCAGCCCATGCGGATCAAGAACACCATTGGTCCATGCCACAGACTAGGTTGGGTGCAGGTTCAGAGGACGTCTCATCTTGGTTTGTGATACCAAAACTAACCGTACAAATCTTCTATATGAGGGAGAGGATACTATTTCTTAAACTTCACCAAGTTTATATAATTCCCAGACCCGTATACCTAGATCTAGTGCTAAAACATATTATTTATATAGTTCATTTTATACCAAATATAAAAACTCATGAATTAAACAACCCATAATTATGAGTTTTATATAAAGGAATGTAATTTATTATATTTCCATGATATTTTAGGATTATAGTTTTAGATAATTATGAAATGGATTATATAAAAAAGTGTATTCTTCCATACAATGTGTATTTTTCTAGAAAAACCATTTTCCGTGTTTAAACACCTATTTTATTCATGACACATTTTCTTAAATATAGATGAGTTAGAAATACTTATATATTTTCATTTCTATAGTTATTCCATATATTAGGCACTGTGAAAAACATTTTAAATTGTGGGATGAGAAAAAAATCTTAGTAAGGGATATAAAAATAAATGAAACATATCAGTCCTTTGAAAATTATGAATAACAATAGGAAAATTTACCTTTTCAAATAGTAAAACTAAGATTTCATGAATAAAACATAATTACATGTGAAAATAATTTTTTATCAAAGAAAACCATTGAAATTCATATCAAACAAAGAAAACCTATGAAGGTATCTTGGGAAAACAAGAGAACCTATGAAAAATATTTTTCTTAAAATAAGAATTTTCAATTTTAAAGATCTTATAAATTCTTCATGAAATGAAAATATTTCAATTAAAAATCATCATAATCATAGAAAACCCATGTAAAACCTTGGGATATTATATTCATCACCATTTTCACTTTTATTTCACCTATAATTGAATAACTCAAAATAAGTTAATTCTAATCATCATTTCTTTAGAGAATAAATCATTATCCAATGTAATTAAGGCCTATATCCTCAACCCAACCATAATAAAATATAATTAAAAAGAACCATTACATGAAAAAGGAATATATAATCACCCACTTTTAATCATAATCATAACAACAATTTTAACCCATAATCAAAATCAATTTCAAACATATCATAAAACTAAGATAAAATATCATTTTCTTTTGATAATGCTTTAAAATGAAAAATTCCCCATCATAATGAGAAATAGATTTACTTTAGAAAACTACATGAAATTAAATATTAATATTTACAAAAAATAATGGTCATTATTGTGGGAAAATATGATCATGTGGTAAACATTAAAAAACATTGTTTTCACACTCTTATAAATAGAGTCCAAAGTGACCCATACAGAAAACATTATTTAAAACATTTACAAATATAGTAAAAATACAATTGATATTGAACTTAATAAATCATATAATTTTAGATAAATAATTATACAAATAAAAATAAAGAATATGGATATAGAAAGAGAAATACTTGAAAGTAAAACATCTAAACAAGGTTTTAAAGAAATTTTTTTTACCTTCAGTCCTGACTTTCCACTTATATCTTCTACTTTCCTAAATAATAAAACATTATTACTTATTTTATTTATTTGTAACCGTTTTGAAGTTAATTTAATTTACTATTATTCCTATTACTTTTTTTATGATGATATATTTAATTACTAATTCATTATATTTTATATTGGTCGTTTTGGGGTCATTTTGTTCCAAAATAACTTTGTAATCATTATAATTGTAAACTAAACATTGAAAAATAGTTACATAAACTAAAAAAGAGTCTATGTATTTTTTTATGTCATTATAGGAGAAAAGAAGTTTAATAGAAGATGAATCAGTTAATTTTTTTATGAATCTTCTTTAATAAGATTGTTTTTAACGATTAAAAATATCTATGATATTTTACAATTAATTCCATTCTTATCATTTTTATTTATGATTTAGACAATCATAAATATAAAATTACTTGAATATTAATTTTATATTCAATCATAAAATCCATTTTTAAAAGCATATATGAAATGTGTACATTTTGGAAAACATTATTGTTCACTTCGGTAGAATAAAATTAATATAGTGAGTGATGCTTTTCAAAAGATTTTTTTTTAAAAAAAGAATATTAAATATTTTATTTTTTATAAAATAGTTATTTTAAAATTATTATATTATTTTAGTTATAATTTCAAATAGTACATATATTTCAGAAAATTTTAATAGGATAGTTAAAATTATAATACATAATTTTTGAAAGCCCTATATTTTGACAAAGTAATTACTTATGGAAAGAGTTTAATGAGAGGTAAAGAATTATATTTCATCATGTATGAATTAAAAATATTCAAATAAATATGGAATATAATTATTTAAGAGAAATAATATGATTTTTAAAATATTTTAATGATAAATATCCATAAATAAGAATAAATATGTAGGAGTGGAAACCCTTTCCTTTCTTCTCGATCCACCTTATTTGGATTGAGTCCAAATTCTTTGGGGAAAGGAGTTTTGGATAGGATGAAAACTTTTCAAAGTGGTAAGGTAATTTAAGAAATGGATTTTTCTAGATTAAGTAGATATAAACAAACATGGAATATGGTCTGTGAAGGTTAGAATGGGTCTTTTTTATAGGAAAAATCTAATGAAATTTTCAAAAAAATTAATATTTTAAGTGTAACAAATTTATTTCAAAAACATAAAGTGGATCATAAATATTCAATGGATGGAATTATAGACCATGATTCACCAAAATATGTGTCAAAAATACTATTTTATGATATTTTATTGACTAATAATTAATTAATAAAATTAAATACACAATATATTAATTTTGTGGGTTACAATTATATTTTGTCATTAAAATCATCTAGATAGCCATTTAATTAGAATTTAAAATTTCAAATACTTAAATAATTATGATATTAATTACTAAAAATTTTTCATCAAACTAATTAATCCAAATCTTATCCCTTTAAATATTTTAAAGATACATAGTTTTAATTTTCTTTTGCTTGTATAGAAGTTACATCAATATTGTGTACACGTTTTGGAGAATTATCATATTATTAAAAAATAGAAGTAAATTAATCTCATAAATATAATATTATATAATTTTTCATAATTTATATTTACTCTCATTTATGTCAAAAAAATCTAATTTAATATATTATTTTGACTTTTCTCAGATTGCGCAAACACTGCACAATCATTTGGATATGATGGTTTTATGTAAATATAAATTTTATTAATATACATAAATATAATTATTTATTGAAAATAATTTTTAGGTATTTTGAGAAAAGATATTTCATTTCTCAAATTTTATCTCAAGGGCACTAAACTTCACTTTTTCAATGCTTCACAAGCACTGCATAAGCATCAATAATGATTTTCATATTTATCACAAATTAAATATTATTTTACATGAATTGAATAATTTTTTTCAGGATATTTTTATTTATTATAATTTATGAGCCATTCTATAAGTTTCATAAAGTTTTATATCATATTTATTCCATGGAGGTATTATAAAATATACAATATTCATAAAAATTCTATTTTTCACTATGAATCAAAAAATCATCTTGCCCTGAAAGTAACCAAGAATAATATTAATCTAATTTTTATATTTCGAAACATAAAATAAGGTTCCTTTAATAAAATTAAAATTCTAAAATTTAGAAATTTAATTTTTTTATAAAATCATATAATTCATGGGAAAAAATTTATTTAGAATAATTTTTTTTTGATTTTCAGAAAAAATATTTTTCTTGCATCATAAATTAAGATGATTATTTATAAAAATAATAATATTAATTTATATTATAAATATCCATTTATAAAATATTTGATAACAAATAATTTTAATAAAATATATTTAACCCCGAACTAAATCATATTTTATACCACAGTGTAAAAAAAACATTTTGAAATGTTTAATGAGTATCTAGTTTATTATATAATATCTTTTAATGCATTATATAAACATATATAAGTGTTTAATGGTTATATGAATTAATAATCACAAGTATTAATAAACCATAAATGTATTATATTATTAAAAATCCAAAGGTTGTTTCATTATTCACCCTTAAAGAAACTAGATCCTCACATTTTTTATCTTGAATATAAAGAAAATGGGTTTATGAAGTTAAAAAATATATTAAAACATTCTCAAAAAGAATTTTAAAAGCTAAAAAGGGATTTGAAAAAACCTAGTTTTCAATTAAAACCTAAAAAATACCTTGGATGTAACCAAAGGTAAACATAATAATTGAGGATTGAAAGATAAAATAAATATATATAAGTAGAAAACATTCCTTTTAATCCACATAAATTAAATTTACTTTAAAAAAAAACATTCATTACAAAGTTTATACTAGGAAACTTATCACTTAATAATTATTTCTTATATAATACATTTGCCATTATGAAACACAAACTACTGAATGAGTTTATAATACAATATAATAATATTTGAGTGATTTTTCCGTTTAATAATCAAGATTCTATTTTAAATAATACAAGATATACAATATGATAAAAATCATCATATTGATTTATTTCCATACTATAAGTGTAATTTCATCCTTTGGTTGTGTTATTGATTTTTTTCACTTATAATGAATTTCAAATTCTAATGGTTAATGACTTGATTGATTTTACATACCTAAATCATATAACTTTAACTTTTAAATGAGTATGATATCCATTAAAAGATAGTGTTCTTCATTTCTTAGATTTTATGAAAAGCTTTTTACTCATCTTTGTTGTCATCTAAAAATTGGTCAGCATTAGTAAATATATTAAATGATATATATAAAAATTTATATATAAAATTAATACTTGATTGTACAAGAATCCAATATCAATAATAAAAACATATATCATTCACAAGTAACTATAACCTAATTTTTTTAAATATTCCTGGTCAAGTCTAATAGCTAAAAAAGAGAATTATTTGACAAAATATTCACCGAAAATCAACTTAACAATTATCTTCAAACAACATTAATCCCTTTTAAAGTCACATACCAAATATTTATATATAATAATCATATATTGTCCAATATATTCTATTTTTTTCCAAAAATAACCTAAATCAAAATGAAATAAAATTACTAAAAAATCATATATGCTTCTATAAAAAATAACTCAATATTTATTCCTGAAATAAAATCCACCACATTGATATAAAATCCTATATTAGAAAATATTTTCCCATTCATATTAATCCTATAATGTTTCCAAATATTTGATAAACTTTTATCTTAATTAACCATAATTATCTCAAATTAAATAATATATTGTCTGTAAAATATACCTATACCTTTCAACATATGTCCCAAAATAAATATAATAACATTATTATATAATAACCTTCACAAAAAATAACATGTTAAAACAAATGGTAATATATTCCTAAATGATATATTAAAATACAATAAAAATATCCCATAAAATCATTAATAACCTTAAAATAACAATCACAAAATGTAACAAAATGGGTATCTATACCTTTGAAATTATGATCAATATTAAAATTATCAACCCTTAAATAAAATACCACTACATCATAATGTTAAAAAAATTATAGGTAGAAACTTAAGTCATTAATTCTCCTTCAAAAACGTTTAACCAAGATTTTTCATCTTAGTCATTAATATTTCCTTTTTATAATATAAAATGTTAATCATCTACTAATATTAATGAATCATAATCAAATCAGGTTTCCCAATTTGAACATAAGAAAAACTATTAAAATAATTCATATCTTATTATTTTTTGTTCACAATTTATTTATCTTTACCAGTAATAACATACTACTCCACTAATCATATATTATTTCAATATCGATAGTCACCTTCATGTTTTTTCTATTAGGGAATTTATTTTGTAATTCCCATACTCCTCACATTTAAAGCATTAAATTTTTTTTAGTAATAAATTTAGAAGAACTTTATTGACTGTCATTATGTTAACTAGAATCTTCATTTTTTCTTTGTATTTTACTTTTATATGACATAATTTACAACATATATTTATCTTTTTATTCTATTTATATATTTCCATGGGTGATTCTTCTTATATTCTTGATATATAAGAAGATGAATCGTTTTTTCCTTTAGGATCATTATAATTTGAACACCCATGAAACTAAAATTTTCTCTTATTTTGTGTGTTAGGAAATTCATATAAATTTATATTATTAATCATAACTCTATATAAATGGTTATAAATATTCATATGATTCATCATTGTAACTTTTCTCATATTTTGTTTCTCATTGAGATAACCTCTATACTGTCCTTCATAACCCTAATTGTGACACCTTGATATTTTAAAATATTAATATTATATTAGATAGTGTGTATGAAATGAAACACCAAGATTATAATAGAATATAACGTCCTTATAATTTATGATATATTTATTTTTAAATCAATTTAGTCCCTTAAATAGCTTTCAATGCACTTAACACTAGGTTTGAATGAAACACAATACTCTATTAAAATATTATTATTTAAACACTACCATTATGACTTTTCCATTAAATTAGTGGGTATAAATAGTAATAACTAAATTAAAAAAATATGGTTTTCACAATAATAATTTTAATAAAATTGATATTTATTTATTAGAGATAAAATTAAAACCATTTGAAAGAAAAACAAATGTAATCAGAAAAACTGTATTTTTCAAAAAGGCTGTTTAGTCCGGCTTTACGCACATAATTTATAATTAATTTTTACCAATTTTGGAAAATATATTTGAAACTATATAATTAAGTTTTTAAATCCACATTTAAAAATAATATTTGGGTAAATTTTTGGGAACTCTTTGAAAATTTTCATTTTTTGATGAATAGTGAAAAATATTGAATTTTAATTGAAAGAAGTCTTTTTGTTTAGATTATTTATAAAGATAAATTATATTTTTAATTGGTTTTAAAATAAAATCAATTAAAATATATGTATAATAATAAAATTTAGTTCATTAGAGTCATTTTATTATTTCATTTTTATATAAAAACATTGTAAACTTTTCAACATTTTCTCTTCAAAAACCCATTTTCTCATCACATCTGCAGGATTAATTTTAAATTTAATTTTTACACTTATGTGAATGGAATTTGAAATATTTTATTCCATATTTTTAATCATAATTATTTATATTATCTAATAAGTTCATATTAATTTTTTACCACAATGAATAATAAAAATAGAAAAAATTATTTTCCATGGTTAGGGTAAAAACTAATTAACTAGGGGTTAAATAAAAAATATAAGGTTTAAAATAACATAAAGACTTGTTTAAAATATATTTCATGGATTTATTTTGGACTTATAATATCTATGTATATATACTACTTTATTTTATACCCTTTTGGAATGTGAAAAACGTTGGTACAACTTTTTCTTCTCAAAAATTACAAGTGTGATGCTCACCTCACATATAAAATGCATTCCAGTATCCTCCATTATTCACACATTAAAATAATTTTGGTTCATCTAATACCTATAAAAATAAATTTAAAAACACCACCTCATCCTAGAATCCTTGGTATTTCCATAACTTCTTTCTATAATAATTTAGTTATAATTATAATTAGGTGGTCCTAGAAGAATAGGTTGAAGCACGTTCAACCAAAAGTAAGAATGAGGTAAGATACTTCCCCTAAATTTTCCTTAATTGAAGTATATTATAATGTTATGTACCTAATATCTCTTATATAGTGTATATAATTTACATTTGACATGTAATATCACGATTTATTAATAATTCATGTTATTATAATTTAAAATTTGAATTATTTTATCCTAGGGGATTTGAATTAAGAGTTACCAAGATGTAAAGAATTTTATAACTCAATTTATTTTCATTGGGTTATATTACTTATTCATAACCTTTGGTATAATAAGATTATGTGTGAAATAGATTTTTATTATATATTTTTTGTATTTCCACTTTTTTATATGGATTTATTGTTGATACACATAATCAATTAATTGATTAATTCTCACTTCAATGTGATAATCACTATAAGTGTTTATTTCAAAATACCATTCTAATCGATATTATTTAATATTTAATTTCAATTGAGAGAAATTATTTGACCATTTACTAATAAACACATTTATTTTTATTCACCTATGGTTATTCATGATATTTTTTTAATAGTATACTTTTTCAAATCTTTGGTACTTAAAATAACTGGGAAAATATTTTTAAGAAAATCTTACATTATTGATCTCTTTGGTCAGAATTATGATTTCTTTAAAAAAATATTTTCTTAAAATATTTTAAAAAATATTTTAACATTATAAATATGATTTATTAGAAACATTTTTACACAAGTTTGACTTTTTAAAAACCGGTTTGAAAGGAATATTGTTATCTCATTTCAAACAAGTCACTATTTTATCCTTTTTTACATTACAAAATTAATATTATTTTTAACTTATATATTTGAATTAGTAAGATACGGGAGAGGGCCACTGTAATGACCTGATGTATCTATAGTTATTATGAGATAAAATAGATTTGTTTTTTTATCATAGTAATTACCCATTTATATAGATTTCATTCTACAAGGACTTGAGAGTATTAAATGTTTTGGAACAAGGCCTTAGCAGTATGTTTTGGATTTCCATTATTATTAATTCTATAATTATGATCTTAGTTAGTAATATTCCATATGTTTATTCAATTAATTATAATATCCATGGTTATGTTTCAAGACCATGTTATTTTATGGCATTATTTGATCATAATTTATTCCTTTTAAATTATACTCAAGTTATTGATTAAATTTTAGGTATTTTAGTTATTTACCTTTCAATATTGAATAATCCATATTTATTCATCGTTTTATCTATATGATTAACCTTAATTAGAATTTTGTCCCCCCCTTTTATTATGTTTGACTTTCCTTCAGATATAAGGAATTGTTTTATGAATATTTTGTAGGGATATACTAAGGGGATAATTACATTATCAAATAAAATTATTTGGTTATTTTATCTCTTAAAATATAATGTGAATTTAATATATTCATCTATTTTACAAAGACTGAAAAACTATTTATTAATTTGAGATATAATTCCTTATATTTAATTCCAATGTAATAAAGTATACAATGACATTGGGATACTAGGATCTGGGCCTCTATAGTTGGTATTAGAGGAATTTTAGTAGAAAAAGTGTGAACTAGATTTATGAAAAAATATATTTTGGAATATAACACTATGATTGATTTTGAGGATAAGTATAGAAAAATATCCTAAAGTGTTGGTATGTAAGATATTATTTGTTTTTTTTATAAAAAATACATATCGATCTAGATACTACAAGTGGGCATAGTTCAAGAACAGATGTACCTAGGGTTAATAAATCCAAAAAGGAACATTGGGGTTAACTCGATCATCACCTAGTGCATACCCACAAGCCTTACAATGTACCTAGTTTGAAACTATCAGGGGATATTCTTAAGATAATTACATTTTATTTACAAACTATTATGAAGGAGTTAAAAAAATATATCCACAAAGAGACCATGTTTATGATTATGAGATTATCAATAAATAAAATTTTTAATTTATGTAAAGTGTTTCACTAGTTTTAGGATTATAACATATATTTCATAATGTTATGATATAATCTAATGTATTCCATCATTTAGAAATGTCACCTAGTAGAAGGAATGATAATGGTTTCAATGCATGTACTCCATGTAGGGATGGACTTCCAGGGAAAGATAATGAAGTTAGAGTTAGAGATATAGCTACAACTGATCTAATTATAATGATATTGGGGTAGTTGAATCGGTTTATGGGAAATAACCTATTTCTTATAGAGAATCATGTTCATCCAACATGCGGTGTAGCAATGTTGTACCACTTCATGTGTCCATAAACTGCATCATTCAATGGGACTACAAATACATTTTTATATGAGCATTGGACAAGTTACTTGGAGAATAAATTTCTCACTTTGGGAAGTAGAGAAAGGGTGAAATTTTTCTTGGAAGTTTATTATCTATTAGGAGATATTTAAAAATAATAGTCATTGATTTAAAACACTAAAGAAGAAGAAGAAATATCAAACATGGAATGGAATTATTTCAATGTATTATTCATGGAAAAATATTTTTCTTATGAGAAATGCCCAGATATGGAGAGACATTTCTTGAGTCTAAGATAGAAAGAAGAGAAAAAAACTTCAAATTATGGAGACACAATTTTAAAGTTAGTAAGTGTTTTTTGGACTACGTACATAATAAAAAGATAAATATTGATGGTTTCTTTGATGGTGTTAAGATAATACTCCCAAGTGAACTAGTATTCCAAAAGTTCACATCATATGAGGATATCATATAATTTTTTAGAAATACAAATAAAAATCTTCCATGTATTATTAAATTGAAGGGAATCAAGAGAATAAGAGGAAGAAAGAGTAAAATACAGATAAAGGGAAGAAGGTAACGAAATATTTTCTAGAATTAGATACTTTTTGAAGGAAACAAATTAGTAAATGATTAAAAAGAAACATATTTTTCTTCAAGTATAGAGTAAAAGATAACCATGCTCTTAATTGTAAGGGAATGAAAGGATCATAAAGTTTCAAATGATTCCACTTTAAGGATATGGTGCAAAATTAAAATAAATAACCAAAACATCAAGTTAACATACCTCATAATAAGTTATGAGATGAAGGTAAATCTTAATATATTACTAAAGAAGAAGTATAATGGCTGATTTTCTTATGTCTAGAATTAATAATTATGTTATAAGAGTATTTTAATCAATGATATTATGGTTATAATAATTATAAAATGTATAAGGATATTATTATAACACTATTTGAGTAAGGATTTGAGACCATATGTCTAATGGTCTTGATGACTAGGAACAGGGATTCATTGGGAAGTTGAACTTCATGAAAAAACATTATTGAGGGAGGGAAACACTTAATATGCACATGATATTGAGATAATAATGATAAAGACGTTTTTATAAAGGTATTAGTAAACTTTAATGTTTATCTAATATTTTATGTTGAGGTAATAATGTGATATCATAATTTGGTAACACTATAAGAAATATATTGAAATTGTTTTAGGATAAGAACAACCCGCTTGTTGGGTGACAACCCATCACATCTGGCTTGGGCATGAGGCTTGAACCCAGAGTCTAAGGATGATAAGGGTTGAGTTCCTATGGCTGACCTACATGATGTCCTCGTTAATATGTAATTGTTTTTAGTTAAAACATTTGATGGATAAATATTAATTTTAAACTAGTGGTGCTTATATAGAGGATTAGATATTAATTTATTATATTAGATAAATTTTTATTACAATATTGGTTTTGTAAAATATTTATAAACAAAAGATAAGTCTTTTCACTCTTGTTTGGATCTTATGATCCATCAAATGTTAATTTTAATGCTTGAGGATTAAAAAATTAATCTTGGATATTCATTTATTACAGTAAAAACTAAAGTTAAAAATGATCTAAGAAAAACCAAATTATGAATTTGGGCCTATGAAATAGAGATATATGAAGTAATTATATTTTCATATATTATTAGTACAGATGGTAAAGGAATTACTCATCTCTAAGAAAAGGATATTGAAACAAACTTGTATCCTTGAACCTTCATTTATGATGAATAAAATGGTGCCTTAACTAATCTAAAATTTATGTCTTTGAGGTCATTAAATTTCCTTTGATCATTCAATTTCTTGTGACCAATGATCTCTATTAGTCTCTATAATTATTTATTCTCTTATTCAATGTCCATATTTTCACTTTCTACCATTGTTCTCCAACTTATAAACCTAGTTATGTGTTATTTCACATGACCTTTATAATTCTATTTGTCTCATATGAATATGATTTTTTATTAAATCTTATCAAAAAATTTTATTTAAAGAAGGGTATTTTCAAATGAAAAAACAATGATTATCAAAATCAAGATTAAAATTTGAAGATATAATTAATTTAAGGGGGTAGAATATAACACCATGAGATTTTGAAATATAAAAATCATGTTAGATAGTATGTATGATATGATACACCATGAATTGAAGGGAATATAAAAACCTAATACTTATGATATATTTATTTTCAAATCAATTAAATCTCATTGATATCTTAAAATTCGTGCAACACTAGGTTTGAACATAACCTGATACTCTAATAAAATATTATTATTAAAAATTACAATTATAAACTAGATGGTAAATCAGTGAGTATGAATATTAATAACTAAATTATGAAAATAATATGGTTTATTAATTTATAATTTAATTAAAATTTATATATATTTATTAGAGATAAAATTATAACCATTTGAAAAAAAATAACTTTTTTCCCAGAAAAATTGGATTTTTTCTAAAAGAAAATTTTGTAGTGCTTTTCATACATAATATATAATTAATTTTTAAAAATTCTATTAAATTTATTTAAAAAAATAAAATAATTTTTTAAATATATATGTAAAAATAATCTTGGGGTGAGATTTTGGGTTTTTTCTGAAAATTATTTTTTGATTAGTAGTGAAAATATGGAATTTTAATTAAAAACTATCTTTTTATTTAAATTAATTATAAATTTAAATTATATTTTAAATTGGTTTTAATGTTAATTTAGTTAAATTATATATCTATTAATACCAATTATTTCAATGGAATCATTTTCATCTTTAATTTTTATATAAAAACTTTTTAAACTTTTGAACATTTTCTCTTTGAAAATACATTTTCTCGTCGCATCTGTTGGGTTAATTTTAAATTTATTTTTTCCAATTATGTGAATTAATTTTTGAAAATGGATTTAGTATTATGAAAATCAAAATTTATATTATATAAAAAGTTTATCTTAATTTTTTACCATAATGAATAGTAAAAATAGCAAAAAATTATTTACCACGATTAAGGTAAAAATAGATTTATTGAGGGGTTAAACTAAAAAGATGAGGGTTTAAATGACATAGAAACTAGTCCAAAATCTATTGGATTGTAATATTTAGACATTATGATGTATAATTATCGATAATAATATTTTTTTTAACTCTTTTAGAATGTGAGAAATATGTTTTTTCCTTTTTATTTTGAAAAATCACAACTGTACCACTCACCTCACATATAAAGGCCACCACTCTTCTTTGTTATTCACACATTCAATCAATTTTGGTTTGGACAAGACTTACAAAACTAACTTACATATTTATATAGCTTAATATTATAATCCTTTTTTTTGTTTATAAATCCATTCAATTAATACTTTAGGTATAATCCTAAAGAGGTGGTCCAAGAAGAGGAGGTTAAAGAACATTCAACCAAAAGGAAATTTAAGGTAAGTGGATATATATCAATTTCCTTTTATTGAGGAATATTTTAATTTTATAAAAATAATTTAGTTTATATGGTGTATATACTACCCCTTTTATATATAATATCATGATTCATTAAAAATTCACGGTTTTTTAATCTTAAATTTAAATTATTTCATCTAAGGGGATTTTACTTAGGAGTTACCAAGTGGTAAAGAATTGCATAAGTCAATTTATTTTCATTGGGTTATATTACTTCTTCATAATATTTTAAATTTTAATATTATGTGTGAAATGAATTTTGATTATCTTAGGTTGTATTTAAAACTTTATATATAGATTTAAAATTTATACACATAATCGATTCACTGATTAATTCTAAATTAAATTTTATTATCATTGTAATTTTTTATTTCAAAATATCATTCCAATAAAAATTATTTATATTTTAATTTCAATTAAGGGAATTTTTTTGACCATTTAATAATACAACCTTTTAATTTTCTTCTCCTTTGGTTATTCTTGATATTTTTAATTAATAGTGAAATTTTTTACTCTTTGGTACTTAAAATAATTTAGAAAATCTTTTGAAGAAATTACAACTTCATTCCTCTCTTCGATTGAAAATATATTTTATACCAAAACCATGTTTTTTAAAAATGTTTTAATTTTTTTAACATTCCCTAAATTATTTATTAAAAAAATTTCCCATGGTTTACTCTTTATATAATAGAAAAAATGGAATATTATTATCATTTTTTGGATAAAGACCTTTTAAACCTTTTTCTAGTGAAAAAGGAATGATCATTTTAAATTATATAACATGTATTGAATTACCCATCATCATGACTATAATTTATTTTATGATTTTTTTTATGTTTATAAGGTTATTTTAAAAGAAATATTTCCCCTAATATTCTTTAAATTCTTAGTTTTGAAAATTAATTTTCAAAGAAAAGTATTTTCATAATATTTTATAAATTTTGTAGTTTGAAAATATAATGTTGATTTAAAAAATAGGTTATTTTACTCTAGGAATGTTCCAAGTTATCATTGGGAATCATTTTCCATCAAATAAGTCACCCTTTTATATTACATATTCTTTAATGATACCATCGTTATTATTTATCCGGATAGTTTATGATCATTTTGACTGGGGATGTACTGTGTTTATACCATTCACTTTAATACAGATAGTTTATGATTATGTTTATTTATTGGGGAAAGTATTTATATTCGGTATACTAGTTTAAATATGAATATTTATGTGCATTATGTTTCACCCATTTCATTTGATGAATGAATTTTACTTCGTAAGTGATGGTCAGGTCCCGCTATATCCCTTCGAAGCATCTGTAGGTATCATAAGACAAACTAGATTGGGTTTTAGATGACGCTTTACCCATTTATATAGATTTAGTTCCATAATGCCTTAATGGTATTAGATTTCTTGGCATAATAACTCGATGGTAAATTTTAGATATCTCTCATTATGAATTCCATCATTATTAATTAACTTATTAATATTCTATGTGATTATTTTATTAGTTAGAATATCTATAGTTATGTTTCAAGATTATGTGATAATTTATATGGAATTATTTGATCATCGTATATTCCTACCATATTATTCTCAAGTTATGGATTAAATTATATGTGTTCCAATTATTTATCTGTATATGTTGATTATTCATTATGTATTCAAAGATTTTGTTGTACTCTTACCCTTATTGAGCATTTGATCTCACCCACTTATTATATTTTATTTTCCCTTGGATTTGAGGATGTGTTTTTTATATTGATATGAAATCATACACTAAGGGGAATAATTTCATCCCCAAATATTTTTTATGTATTTTATGTTTTAAAATGTAATATGAATTTCAAATATGTGTCTCAATTACCAAGACTAGTGAACTATTTAGTCCTTCAGGTTGTAATTCCTTGTATCTTTTGTTAATTTAATAAGTAGACACATGATTAGGGCAACTGCATTCAGTGTCCCTATAGTTGGTATCATACGAGGTTTAATATATACATTGAGAACTAGATTTAGGAAAATATAGATTAGGTAACATAACCCTATGATTTAATTTTAGGATATGTATAGAATAAAATACTGAAGTTTTGTAAAGGAATAAATTATGTAGTTTTTCATTGAAAATACATCATTTTCCTGAAAAAACAAATGAATTTGGTTCATGAAAAAATTTACCAAGGAGTAATAACTCTGAAAAGGGCACATTGGGATTCAACCAATTGTCACCTGGTACTTGATAATGGAACTTAACGTGCACCTGGTTTGACACACCTGGGGGATATGATTAAAATAAATAAAATTTTATTTATAAACCATTATGAAGGAGTTTAAAATAAATATATCCCCAAATAAACCATGTTTATGATTATTTGATTATCTATGCATAAAGTTTTCAATTTATGTTAAGTGATTCACTAGTTTTAGGATTATGCATTATGTTTTATAATGTTATGATATAATCTAGATTATTCCATTATTGAGAAATAGTGTCTAATGGAAGTAATGGGTATTGTATCAATGCACGTAATCCATGTAGGTATTCCTTTATTAGGAAAGATAATTAAGATGGAGCGATAGTTGTAGTTGGAACTGATTAAAATATAACCATATTGGGATAGCTAAATCAAGTTATGTATAATAACAATTTCTATATGAAGTAGCCTTCTGATCCACTATATAGTGTAACAATGTTAGACCTCTTCATCCATTAGAAACCTCTATCATTTAATGGTAGTAAAAATCTTTTTTTAGAATTAATGGAGATGTTCTTTAGAGAATATATTTTCGGATCTGGGAAGTACTGAAATAGAGAAATTTTTCATGGTAGTTTATCATCTCTTAAGATATTTGGTCCAATAGTGGTCATTGATTCAAAAAATATAAAGATGAATACAAAATAGAAAAAATGGAATGGAATGATATTAAGGAACTATTCATGCAAAAATATTTTCTTCATGATCAATGAGTGGATATAGAAAGATATTTCATGAGTCTATGATAGACAGGAGATGAAAATGTTTCTAAGTATGAACCCACCTTTATTAGGTTAGCAAGGAATGTTCCAGACTATATAGATAATATCAAGAGAAAGATTTACCATTTCTATGATAAAATTAATCAAATCCTATGAAAGGAACTAGTCTCCAAAACTTTCTAGTCATATGAGGATATAATATCACATGTTATTGAGATAGATAAATAATTCTCCAAGTGTTATGACTTCAAAGATAAGTAAGAGAATAAGAGGATGGCATAAAAAAATATTGATATAGGGTAGTAGGTAAATAAGTATTTTCTAACATTTGATACTTGTGGAAGGAAACACCTTGATACATGCTTAAAAGGAAAAGGTTTTTATGTCATGTATGGGTAAAAATACTGTCATGCTTCTGATTGTATGGTAAAGAAAGAATCTTTCAATGTGAAATGCGTCCACTGTAAGGATATGGAGAAATACACAAATAAATATCAAAGTTTCCATGGTATATAACTCATAATAAGATAATAGATCAAGGTCAAGATTATGTTATTACTACATAAAGAGTGAAATGATTAATGTGATTATTTTTGGATTCAATAATTATGTTATAGAAGTATTTTAATAAATGATATCTAGTTATAAGAATTATGGAATATATAAGGATTTCACCAAATTGATATTTCATTATGTATTTGATAACAGATGTTTAATGGCATCGATAACCCGAAAAAGTGATTTAGTGGAATATTGAACTTATTGGATAACAAATTATTGAGAGAGGATAACCCTTAATATGTTCTTTATGTTGAGATAATAATGTTAAAGAGTTTTTTATAAAGGAATTGGAAATATTTAATATATATGTAAGCTTTTATATTGAGGTAATAATGAGATATTAAATTGTTTACATTATAGGAATTAAATTAATATGGTTTTAGAAAAAGGAAAAACCGCATTCTAGGTGACAACATGTCATATGCGGCCAGCCAATATGGTTTGAACCCACAAAAAAAGGATGATAATGGTTTAGCAACTACCACTGACCTACATGATGCCCTAGTTAATTTTTCATTGGTTTCAGTCAAAAAATTTGACAGGTAAATATTAATGTTAAATTAGTAGTGTTACTGTTTATATTTAGATATTAATGTATTATATTTTATAACTTATGATAAACATATTATTTTTGGGAAATAATTATAAATAAATAGAAAGACCTTTTTATTCTTTTATGGATCCTATGATAAATTAAAATTTAATTTTACTACTTCGATCATACAAAATTCATTTGGGATATTAATCTCTTATAGTAATAAATGAGGTGTAAAATGATCAAAAATCATCCAAAATATGAAATTGTGCTTATTAGAAAGAAATATATCTAGTGATTATATTTTTATATATCCTCTATCAAGATGGTAAAGTAATATCCTATCTTTATTAAAAAGATATTAAAACAAAATTTTATCCTTTTAAATTAATTTATTGATGAATAAAATTGTCCCTAAACTCATTATAAATTTATGGGTTCGAATTACTTAAATTTCCATTGATTATTAACTTTATTATGATAAATGATCTCTACCGGCCTCTGTTATTATTTACGCTCTTGTTCCATGTCCATATCTTAACATTCCACAAATGGTCTACTTTGAAACCTATTTATGTGTTATTTCATATGAACTTTGTATATACATTTTTCTATTATCAAGAGGATGTTTTATTAACCCTTCTCACAATGTTGGATTTCAAGAATGGTGTTTTCATATGAAAAACCCTTTGTTACTGAGATTAGTTTAAATTATGAGAACACAATTTATTTAAGGTGGAAGAATGTAACACCCCAATATTTTTAAATATAAAAATTATATTCGATAGTTAGTATTACTTGAAAAAAAGTGTAAAAGGCCATATTACAACCCAAAAATTTAAGATATATTTATTTTAAAATAAATTCAATCTCTTTAATAGTTTTTAATGCACAAAACACTGGGTTTTAATAAACCATGAACTCTATTAAAATATTAGTATTTAAAAATTACCATTATAACCTAGTTGTTAAATTGATGGGTAAATATAATAATAAAAAAATTATGAAAATTATATTGTTTACAGATTTATAAATTAAATAAAATGGATATAAATTTTTTAAATAAAAAATTATCACCCTTTGAAATATAAAGAAATGCTTTTTAAAATTTTTTATTTTTCTAAAAGGTGGTTTAGTCAAAATTTTGACAAATAATTTATAATTAATTTTTAAAACTTTATGAGAATTTATTATAAAAAATAAAATGAAATATTTAAATCTTCAATTCAAAATAATTTTATGGTATATTTTAATGATTTTTCTGAAAAGTTTTATTTTTTGATGAAAAATGAAAAATAATAAATTTGAATTATAAAATAATTTTTTTTAAATTATTTATAGATTTAAATTATATATTAAATTAGTTTTAGATTAAAATTAGTTAAATTATATATTTATTAATCCCATTTAGGTTATTATAATTATTTTCATATTGAATTTTGATATAAAAACTTTCAAACTTTTAATCATTTTTCTTTGAAATCCCACTTTCTCTTCACATTAGTATGATTAATTTTAAATTACAATTTTAAACTTCTATGAATGGGATTTAGAAAAATGGATTATATATTTTTAATAATATCAATTTATATTATCTAATAATCTCATCTTAATTTTTGAAAATAAGAAATTACAAAAACAATAAAAATTATTTATCATGGTTAAGGTTAAACCTTATTTATCAGGGGTTAATATAAAAATATAAGGGTTAAAAATACCTAAAAATTTGCATAAAATTCATTTCATAGATATATTTAGATCTTATCATGTCTAAGGCTCAAGAATAATCCTTTTCTTAATCTTTTGGAATATGAAAAACGTGGGTATAGCTTTTTATTTTCAAAAAAATATATCTGTTCCACTCACATCACATATAAATGGCCTCCCACTATACTCAGTTATTAATACACTAAAACCCTTTTAGTTTGGATAGTAAATGACCCAATAAGTTTCCAAAATTCTTTCACCTAATCCTAAAATACATTATTTTTTTAGAAATTCTATAAAGTAATACTTTAGGTATGATCCTAAAGAAGTGATCTGAGAAGAGGAGGTTAAAGAACATTCATTCAAAAGGAAGTGTGAGGTAAGGGACTTTATTTCAATCTACATTCATTGAGGTATAATTTAATTTTAAAAAATTAATTTATTTTATATTTTTTATATTTTTCATCTTTGAAATTTAATATCATGATTAATTAATAATTCATGTTGTTTTAGCCCTCAATTTTAATTATTTCATCTAAGAGGATTTGATTATGAGTTATGGAGTGGTAAAGGATTTTATAAATCAATTTTATTTCATTGGGTTACTTTACTTCTTTTTTATCTTGGATATTATATTATTATATGTGAAATTAAAATTTATTATCTTATTTCTTATTTACACTTGTTTTTTTGTGGGTTTACAGTTTATTCACACAATCAATTAATTGATTAATTATCACTATGACATTATAATCATTGTAAGGGTTTATTTCACAATCTCATTCTAATCGATATTGTTTATTCTTGAATTTTAGTTAAAGGAAATTACTTGAGCATTTACAAATAAACCCATTTAATGGTATTATCCTTAGTTTTTTGATGATATTTTCAAGTAATAGTACTATTTTTTCAATCTTTAGTTCCTAAAATAATTGAGTAAATATTTTAAAGAAAATCCAAATTTATTTCTATCTTAATTCAAAAATTCATTTTCTTCCAAAACTATATTTTCTAAAAAAATAATAAATGTTTTAACATTATCTAAATGATTTATTAAAAACATTTTAACCATGTTTGACTTTTTAAAAAATGGGTTTAAAAAATGAACATGTCGTTTTCTTAGCATGGCACATTTCTAACATTTTTACAGTGAAAATGAGTGTTCTCTTTAACTTATATATGAAATTTACTTCATTAACCATAGTTTTGATAATCATTTATTTGATGATTAATTTTCATTTTTATAAGGTTATTTTTAAATAAAATCTTTTCCATATTATTTTGAAATTTTTTAGTTTTAAAGAGTGACTTTTAAAGAAAATGAATTTGATTACATTTTATGAATTTTTTATTTTTAAAAATAAAATGGTGATTTCCAAAGAAATGTTGTTTTCCTTAAGTAATGTTTCAAGTTATCTTTCAAAATCATTTTCCTTATAATAATACACCCTTATGTGTTATTTATGTTTTAATGATACCATCCTTATTATTTATCTTGCTGGTATATGATCATTATGACTAGGGATGTACTATGTTGATAATATTCAATTTACTCTAGATAGTATATGATTATGTTTTTTATTGGGTAAATTATTTACACTATGTATGCTAGATTAAATAATAATTTTTATGTACATTAAATTTAACCCCTTTCAAATGAGAAGTGAGTTGGGCTTAGTAAGTGATGGGTAGGGACCTCTATAGCCCCTTGAAACAACAGTAGGTCTCATTAGATAAACTGGATTGGGTTTTTGCTGAGGAATTACCCATTTATATATATTTATGGGAACATTGCCTCAAAAATATTAGAGGTTTTGGAATAAGGCTTTGTTGATATGTTTTAGAGGTCCAGAATTACGCATTTCATCATTATGAATTAAGTTTTTAATAATATTTGTGATTATTAAATTTGTTAGAATATTTAATTTCAAGTTTCAAAATCATTTAATTATTTATATTTCATTATATGATACTCATTTATTACCACAATATGTTTCTCAAGTTATTGATTAAATGTATTGTGTTTCTCTTATTTACATTTCTATATTGATTATGCTTTATTTTTTTCTTTCATTGTATTCATACCCTTATTGATCATTTGAGATCACCCCTTTCTAATTTTTTATTTTACTTAGAATATGAGGAATTTTTTTTATCGATTGATATATAGGGATACACTAGGGATAATAATAGAATTATAAAATAAAATTCTTTATGTATTTTATATTTTAAAATGTAATTTGAATTTCAATTATCTATCTAATTTACCAAGAATAATAAATTATTTGGTTCTTTGGGATAATGTTCTTTTATTTTATGACAATGTAATAAAGTATACACTAGCTCCGGGATACTAATACTGGGGTTGCTAAATTTGTTATTAGAGGAAGTTTAGTAGTAATATTATGAACTGGATTTGAGAAAACATAGATTAGGGAGAATAAAACTATGATAGAATTTGAGTTTATGTATATAATAAGATCCTAAAGTTTTTATAATGAATATATTATGTGGTTTTTATTATAAAATAAATTCCTTTCTGGATAATACAAGTGGAATTGGTTATGTAATATATATATATATATATAAGGGTAATAACACTAAAAAGGGAACATTAGGCTTGAAATTATTTCTCTCTCCCCTCTAGTGATGACGGCGGCCGCGGGGCCGGCTCCTCCCCCCTTGGTGGGGGAGGGGGAATCACTGTCTCATAAGTGATCTAGGTCCTTTCAGCCTTTCTCCAACCTGGAGTTTCTTCCTCCTTTTCCAAAAGCTTCGATTAACCCTAAGGTGCCTGACCAAATTGATGGAGCACTGAATCTTCCTCTATCATTATCTGTGTTCATGGAGTCTCCAGCCTTTCTAAGTCTCACCTTGGTGTCCTGTTTCACTAGCATAATTCCTTCGGTTTATGAATTCGATTGATTTTTATTTGGATCGTGGGATCTTCTTGAATGAGCATTTGTGGGTATAATGGATATTAAAAAAAATTTGATTAGATTCGAGTCAGAGTTAGATCTCATTCAGGCTTGGGATAGGGCACCCCTCATATTCAAAGGAAATCGTTTTATGCTTCTACACTGGTATTTTCATCTATATATGAACCAGGATTCACATTCCATTGTTGTTTGGGTATGTTTTCCTAAACTACCTTTCCCATTTCAAAAACCTTATTTTATTCATTTATTGGGTAACATGGTAGGCAAATACCTATGTTCTGATTTTCGCACAGAGGCGGTTTGTCATCTGGTAAACCCTCAGGAGTTTGTTGAAATGGATGCATCACACATCCATTTTTATTATATTTGGATTACGATTGGGGAGGAGTATAGATGCAAAAAGAGGGTTGTCTATGAAAGTTGGACAGATTTTTGTAGTTTTTGCAAGCACTTGGGACATTCGATTGAAGTTTTCTGAGTGAGGGGGGCCTATTGCAGTGGGAAGGATGCTAGGATGAGCACTGAGGAGGGTACAAGGAACAATGAATTGGGAAAGTATATGAGGATGGGTCTAGATTTGTCGATGAAGGGGTTAGTTGAAGGAGGGAGGGGTTCTCTGCTGAATGCTTTAGCTAGGGAGGATTTCGCCTCTGTATCTCATGTTATTGCTTTTGAGGAAGGTCAAACAGTTGGAAATAACAGATTTGGGATGGATCTAGATAAGGAGAGGGATGTTCGGCCTTCTAATGTTGTGGGTCCAGAATAGGTTGAAAAGGATTAGAGATACAGTTTTGTGGAGGTGGTTGAAACGGCTAGACCGAAGGAGGCTAAAGGTCTGGACCCTCTAGCTAAACCATTTATGGCTTTGAATAATAGGTTTTAAGTCCTTACAGAGCGTAATTAGGATGAGGGTCTGGATGAGGAGGTCTTTACAGGGGGTGAGGTTGATGTTGTGATTGTGGAGGATAGGCAGGTGGATCTCTTGGGGAAGGAACGGTTTGCAGGACTAGTGGAAGAGAATTCCGAGCATGTTTTTTCTGTGAAATTTGTTGGGGGGGATAAGACTTCTGAGTACCCCTGTTTGAGGGTAAGGGGAAGAAGGGAGATGTGATGGCTAGGGAGGAATTAACCCTATAAGAGGGGAGACAACCCTTTGATGGAAAGTAACCCTTCAGATCAGAGGCTGGGTGACTTTGCTGGATGTCATGAGGCTGTGTTGAAGGAACAGTCTGGGGTGGGAAATGAGAGCTCTAGGGGTGGAAAGAAAAACTGGAGTATCCCCGACGACCATTCATTTAGTGATATTGTTCAAAATGGGAATTAGAAGGTGTCTCCAGGTGATAGAAATTTATCTTCAACCTCAACAAGGATTCCAAGGAAAGACTACTCATATCTCTCTTGTCCAATGCGGACATGGTTTGCTTCCAAAAGTAATATTTAGGTGGTTCTTGCTGTCAAAAAGGGAAGTGGGGTTAAGAAGGCATCATCAGTTATGACTAATCTAGACCTGCTTAGCAATCGGGTTCAAAGTGCATATTTTTTGAGAAATCCGGAACGGGAATCAGCTACTGGAGAATACGAATCTGACATGGGATATAGGGATTAATATAGATATTATGATGTTTAAATCTGTGTTGTTTTGTGTTTTTTGTTGTTTTGGTTCTCTTGAACTTGTTTGGCGTTGTATGTTGGGCACCAGACACCCTTAAACCGGCTTTTATAAAATAAAAAAAATGATTGGCCATGACATATCAAATTTTATTTAGAAACCATTATGAAGGAGTAAAAAATAAATATATCCCCAAAGAAATCATGTTTATGATTATGATATTATCTATACATAAATTTATCAATTAATGTTAACTATTTAAATAGATTTGGTATTATACATTATGTTTCATAATGTTATGATATTATATACTGTATTATATTATCTAAAAATGCTTTATAACAGAAGGAATGAGAACTCTATCATTTCATGTACTCCATCTAGGAATTTAATTCCTTGGAAAGATATTGATGTTGGAGTTGGAGAAGCTTCTGGTAGTGATCAAATTATAACCATATTAGGGAATATAAATCAAGTTAAGAGTAATAAAATTTCTTATATGAATCAACCTTTTAATATATTACATGGTGTAAAAATGGTAGACTGCTTCATGTGTTAGTAACCACCGTCATTCAACGAGACTACAAATCCATTTTAGCTGAGTAGTGGATAAGTTCCTTATAGAAGACATTTTTTATTTAATGATGTTGTTAAATTGATTTTTTTTTCATGGTAGTTTATCATATCTCAGGAGATGCGGACAAATGGTGGTTATTGATTCATAATAGTAATGGTAAATAAGAAATAAAAAATGTAATGAAAGTATTTCAAGGTACGCTTCTTGAAAAAATATATTACTTTTGAGAAATGAGTGGATATAGATATATGTTTCTTGGTATAATAAAAATAGAAGAGGGAAATATTTATAAGTATGGTGGCATCTTTAAAAGTTTATAAAGGCATTATACATACTACATACCTAATCCAAAGAGCAAGATTGACCATTTATTTCATACGATTAAGCCAATACTCATAAGGGAACTAGTCTTCAAAACTTTATCATCATATGATGATATATTGTAATGTACTATAAATATGGATAAATAGATTTCCTAATCTTATGAATTTTAAGGGAAGAAATAAAAGAAGTGTATAACATATAAAAATATGGACCAAGGGAAGAAGGGAAAGAATTATTTTCCAACATGTGATACCTGTGGAAGAAAAAAAAATGGTGCACGCTTAAAAGGAAAGGAGTTTGTCTATATGTGGGGAAAAGGAAACCATGATCATGATTTCAAGGGAAGGAAAGAACCATTAAATGTGAAATTCTTCCACTCTAAGGAGATGGGTCACGACACAATTTAATTACCCAAGTATCAATTATACATGCATTATAATAAGCTAAGGATTCAAGGTTAAGCTTATTCTATTACTAAAGTTGAATTGTAATGATAAATGTGCATGTGTTTGAAGTAAAGAATTATGTTATAGGATTATTTTAGTCAATGATATTCTAGTTATAAGAATTATGAAATATATAAGGGTTGCAATACAATAATATGTCATTAAGGATTTAAGAGAATATGTTTATTGCTACCAATGTCCAAGAAAAGTGATTCAATGAAAAGTTGAATTTCTTTGAAAAAACATGATTAAGCGAGTATAACCCTTAATGTATTCCTAATGATTTGATAATAATGAGAAATAGGTATTTAAGTAGTTATTAGTAACATTAAATGTTTATATAATCTTTGATGTTGAGTTAGTTATTGGAAATTGCAATTTGGATACATTGTTGGAATTATATTTATTTGGTTTTATAAAAAGTACAACCTTAATTGTGGGTGAAAACCCATTGGATCTAGTAATGACATGGGGATTTAACCCACAACTAAAGGAATATTAGTGTTTATCTCCTAACACTAAACTATGTAATGTCCTGGTGAATATATAATTCGTTTTAGTTAAATGCTTTGATGGATAAATATTAATGTTGAACTATTGGTATTATTGTTGATTTTTAGAGATTAATGTATTATATTGGATAACTTGTGACAACCATATTGGTTTTGGAAAATATTTTTGATTAGATGTAAAGACATATCAATATTTTATGGATCCCTTAATCCATTAAAAGTTCATTTTAGTTCTTCATGAATGAAAAATGAATCTTGGATATTCATTTCTATTAGTAATAAATAAAGTGGAAAATGATCCAAGCATGACCGAAATAATAAATTGTGCCTATGAAAGAGAAATATATCAAGAAAATATATTCTTTTATATTCTTTTTCTAGATGGAAAATGAATTCCTTGTCTATAAGAAAATGATATTGAAACAAAATATTATCCTTGTACCTTTATTTAATATGAATGAAATATTCCTTTAAATAATAAAAAATGTATCATTTTGAGGTCCTTGACTTTCCATTTGTCATTCAATTTCTTGTGATCAATGATCTCTGTCAGTCTCTAAAATTATTTATGCTCTTATCTATTTCCATATCTTCATTTTCTACCAATGTTGTCCTACTTAAAAACCTAGTTATGTGTTATTCCACATGGACTTAGTAATTCCATTTCTCTCTTATCAATAACATTTTTTTTCACCCTTCTCATAGTGTGGGATTTCAAGAAAGGTATTTTCAAATTAAAAACCCTACATTACCAAGATTAATATTAAATTTATAAGACATAATTTATTTAATGGGGAAGAATGTAACACCCTGAGATTTTAAAATATGAATATCATATTCGATATAATGTATGACATGAAAAATCAATAATATAAGGGAATATAACATCCTGAGACTTTATGATATATTTATTTTTAAATAAATTAAATTTCTTTGATTGATTTCAATGAACACAACACCAGTTTTGAATGAAACATGATAGTCTATTAAAATATTATTATTTAGACATTACTATTATAACCTAACTGTTAAACTAGAAGGTATGAATAGTATAAAATAAATAATACAAATTTTATTATTTACATATTTAAAACTTAAAAAATGGATATATATTGGTTATAGATAATATTATAACCATTTGAAAGAAAAAGAAATGTTTTTTGAAAAACCTGATTTTTCTGAAAGACTGTTTAGTTTTTCTTTGCACACATAATTTATAATTACTTTTTTCTACTTTTAGAATATGTATTTGAAAAAATGGACTTAATTTTTTAAATTCACATCACAAAATACTATTTGGGTAAATTTTTGTTATTTTTCTCAAAAGTTTCATTTTTTGATGAATAGTGAACAATAGTGAATTTTAATTGAAAACTTCTCTTTTGTTTAATTTATTTATGAATTTAAATTATATTTTAAATTAGTTTTAACATAAATTTAGTTAAATTATATATACATATATATATTAATACACTTTAGGTCACTTTAATCATTTTCATATTGAAATTTGATATAAAAACTTTGTAAACCTTTGAATATCTTTCGAAAACACGCTTTCTCATCACATCTACATGATTAATTTTAAATTAAAATTTTCCACTTATATAAATAGAATATGGAAAGATGTATTAAATATTTTTAATATTTATAATTTATATTATATAATAAGTTAATATTAAATTTTTACCATAATTAATATTAAAAATAGTAAAAAATATTTATCATGGTTAAGGTAAAAATTGATTTACACAGGAGTTAAACTAACAAAATAAGGATTAACATGGCATAAAAACTGGGCTAAAATCAATTATATGAAAATATTTAAAACTTATAATGTATAATTACCTATAATACCCCATTTTGGATTCTTTTTACAAGTGAAAAAACACGATAACATATTGTTATTTTCAAAATTTAGAAGTGTAAAACTCATCCCACTTACAAAATGTCACCCCCTTTTGTCTCTTCTTCACACATTAAAAACTTTTTGGTTTTATAAATCCCTATTCAAATCACTTTAATTTTTTTCTTCTCATCATAAATGATTTTTTTGGGTCAAAAATCCATTCTATAAATACTTTAAGTATAATCCTAAAGATGTTGTCCGAGAAGAAGAGTTTAAAGTATGTTCAACCAAAAAAAGTGCTAGGTAGGGGAATTCGTCACAATTTCTCTTTATTGAGAAATATTTTAATTTTATGAAACTAATTTTTTATATGGTGTATATATTTCTACTTTTATATATAATAACACAATTTATTAATAATTAATGATATTTTATGTTTCAATTTGAATTATTTCATCCAAGGGAATTTTACTTAAGAGTTACCAAGTGGTAAGTAATTTTATTACTAAAGTTATTTTCATTGGTTTATATTACATTTTCATCATATTCTATATTCTAATATTAGTTGTCAATTTATTTTTTATTATCTTATGATGTATTTAAACCATTTTATGTGTATATTCAGTTGATACATATGATTGATTAATTAATTAATTCTCAATTCAACATTGTGATCATTTCACAATATTATTCTAATAAATATTATTTATACTTGAATTTATGTTGAAGAAGATTATTTTACCATTTTATAATAACCACAATTAAATTTCTTCTCTTATAGTTATTCATGATATTTTTAAGTAATAATACCATTTTTAGGCTCTTTGGTACCTAAAATAATTGGGAAAATGTTTTTAAGAAAATTTAACTTGATTTATCTATTCATTGAGAAGTTTTTTTTCTTACAATTTTTTTTGTAAAAAATAATTTTTTAATATCATCCAATTGATTTATTAAAAAAATTACCCTTGTTAGAATTTTTATAGAATGGTTTTAAAGGAATATTCTGGTTGTTTTTCTAACAAGGAAATTTTATAACCTTTTTATAGTGGAAAAGGAATTTTATTTTTCTCTTATAAGGAATGTAAAAAATTAGTCACTTCCATAAAAATAATTTATTATAATATTCTTTTTCATGTTTATAAATATATTTTTAAATAAATTTTGTTTCCTAATATTCATTAAAATTATAGTTTTTAAAATAAAATCAACGAAAAGGATTTTTACAATATTTTATGAATATACTTGTTTGAAAGAAAAATTGTGATTTTAAAAGAAAGTTATTTTACTTAAGGATTGTTCCATGTGATATATTAAAATCATTTTCCATATAAGAAGACACCCTTTTATGTTTTTTATTTTTTAATGATATGTACTTATTTTTTCACTGGTTGGTTTATAATCATTATGACTAGGGATGTACTCTGTTGATACCATAAAAATTACTCTAAATGGTTTATGATTATATTTATTGATTGGAGAAATTATTTAAATTTTATATTATATTTGAATTATTAATATTTATGTGCATTGTGTTTCACCCCTTTCATGTGAAGAATTCATTGGACTTAGTGAGTGACAGGTGGGGCCTACTATGTCCCCTCAATGCATTGGTATATCTCATGAGACAAACTAGATTGGGTTTTTTTTCTGAGACCATACCTATTTATATAGATGTCATGGCACAAGGCCTCAAAGATATTAGATGTCTTGGAATAAGGAGATGATGCTATGTTTTAGATGTCCATCATTATGCATTACATCATTATGAATTCAGTTATTTATATTTCATCTGATTATTTGATTAGTGACTATATCCATGGATAAGTCCCAATCTCATGTCGTTATTTATAAGGAATTATTTGATCTTCATTTATTCCAACTGTATTATGATCATGTTATTGATTAAATGGATTTTGTTTCAATTATTTACCTTTCCATATTGATTATGAATTATTTATTCATAGCCTCTATTGTACACTTACCCTTATTGAGAATTTGAGCTCACCCCTTTTGTATATTTTATTTTATCCAAGATATTATAATGTGTTTTTATTTATAAAAATGGATACACTAAGGGGTATAATGACATTTTCAAAAAAATCATTTGTGTATTTTAAGTTTTAAAATGAAATGTTAATTTCTATTATGTAGTAGTTTACTGGGACTACTAAACTATTTGGTTCACTCAGGATACAATTAATTATATCTTTTTCTAATGTAATAAAGTATACATTAAATCCAGGCTACTAGGTTTGGGGTAACTAGAATTTTTAACTTGGATCCTCTAGGTTCTATCAACTTAATAAAACCAAAAGCATTAGTGTGATTATAAAAAAAGTCATAATAAAACATCTTATGAATTCTAATATGTCATCCACTATTTTACAATCTGTCTATATCTTTCAATTCAAAAAATAATAACCATAAATCTCCTTAACATAAAAACCTTTAAGGATATATAATATTTCTATGTTATTTCCAAAACAAACATATTAACCCTTAATTTTTTCAAAAATATTTCAAACTATACTTATATAAGAACATACCAACCACTAAATTCATCTAAACCCTTCTTTTAATATCAATTATAACACCACAGACCTGTATACCCAGATCCACTATTAAAAAAATTCATTTTATATGATATTTGATACCAACTATAAAAACACATAACATTAAACCCCCATAATTATGAGTTTAATTGAAAAGATTTTATTTTCTTATATTACTATGATATTTTAATTTTAGAGATTTATAGAATTAGGAAATTCAATTCATAAAAACATATACACTTCCACATAGTATGAAATTTCTCCCACAAAGACATGTTCTTATGTTTAAACACATATTTCATTTATGATACTTTTTATTCATTAATTATGAGAAAAAAATATTAAAATATTTACCTTTAACTCTTATATGTCCTTGGGCCCTATAAAAAATGTACGGAAACATGGGATGAGAAAAACAAAGCTTAATAAAATGAAAGAAAACCCATTATTCAATTTAAAACATGAAAACTAATGAGAAAATTTACCATTTCGAATAATAAAACTATAGGAACTTGAATAAAATAAAACTACATTTGAAAAAAAATCATAAATAAAACCTCTAAAACTCATATCAATCATAGAAAAACTATAACGTTATATTGATAAATCATGAAAATTCATGAAAAATATTTTACTTGAAAATAAATGTTTCTCTTTTGAAAGCTCATATACCTTCTTTTTGAAATAAAAAATATATAAAACTCATTATAAGTGTATAAAAACCATGTATAGTCCTTTGGGAAATATATTTATCACTCATATTCCCTATCATTTCACCCTAAATGGAATAACTCATAATCAATTAATTCCAATCACAATTTCTCTTTTGAATAAATATTTAAACAATGCTTTAGAGGGATATATCTCAGGACCTACCATTATTATCTATAATTTCCATAAACCATTACATTAATAAGCATATATATATGCTTATAATTTTCATTATAACCCCCATTTTAATCCATAATTAAAATCATTTTCAATTATCACGTAAAAATAAGATGAAATATAATATTATTTTGATAACTCTATGAAATAAAAGATTCCCTAAAAAAATTAGAATCGGATTTTATTCTCAAATTATGGAAACATAAAGAGTAATATTTATAATGAATAATGTTCATGATTTTAATAAAAGGTATACTTGTGGTAAAAATTAAAAAAATATTTTGTTTCACACTTTTGTAAAGAGAATAAAAAGTGAATAGTACAAAAAATATTAATTAAAATATTTATAAATAAAATCAATGAAAATATATAATGAAATTAACAAATATTATAATTTTCTATAAATACTCTTAAAAATAAAAATAAATAATTTGGATATGGAAGATAAATATTTAAAAGGAAAACATTTATATAAACATTTAAACAAAAATCCCTTACCTCCAGTCCCGACTCACTACATGCGTATTTTAAATTCCTTAATAATAAAATAACATTAATTTTTTACATGATTTAAAAAAAATTAATTTTAATTTAATATACTATTATTCATTTTATTTTATTTATTATGATGATATACTTAATTACTAATTCAATATAGTTTATGTTGGTTGTTTTGTGGTTGTTCGGTTTTAAGAGAGCTTTGGTATAATTATAATAAGAAAAGAGCCCTGAAAATAATTTCTATAAAATTCATAATTTTAAATTTATTTTATTCATTTCATTAAAAAATACTAGCTGAATAGTTCTATAATTGGTTCTTTTTCCAAGAATTTTCATTAATATGCTTGTTTTTAACGACTAAAAATATGCATGATAGTTTCATTTTAATTCCATCATTTTTATTTATATTTATACTTTATAGAATCATAAATATAAAATTACCTTATTATTAATTTTATATTAAATTATAATATTAGTTCTGAAATGATACATCAAAGGCATAAGTTTATGAAAGCATCGCAGTTCACTTTGGTAGTGTAAAACTATCGAGGTGAGCAATGATTTTCAAAAGAGTTTTAAATGAATTTGAACCCCAATATATATTTTAATTTTTATGAAAAAATATATTAAAATTTAAATATAATTTTTTTAATTTTATTGATTACATATGTTTTTAAATGATTAAGACGACAATTAAATCGAAAAGTCAAATTTTTGAAAGACCTATATTTTGACATAATAAAAAATTATTTAAAGAAAATAGGTGATAGGTAATGGATTATAATTCATCATGGATGAATAATAATTGTTAAAATAACATGGTAATATAATAATTTAATCAAAACAATGTATTTTTTAAAATATTTTTATGATAAATAATAACAAATAAGAAAGAAGAAGTAGTCTTGGAAACCCTTACCTTACTCCTCGAACCACCTTATTTGGATTGAGTCCAAATCCTTTGGATAAACTAGTTTTGAAAGGGATATATAATTTTTAAATGTAAAGGTAAGTTTATAGAGTTATTTTGGTGGAATAAATAAATAAAAAGAAACTTGGAATATAGTTTGTGAATAGAAGAATGTGTCCAATTTTATAGGAAAATACGATGACATTTTCCAAAATATTAAGTCTATAGGGGTCAAAATGCCATTAAAATACGGAGAGTGGATAATAAATATAAAATTAATGGTATTATTGTAAATATATGAAAAAAAGATGTGAAAGTATAATACCTTATTATTTTATGGATTTATAATTAATTAATAACATTAAATACACTTCATAGTCATTTTAGGGTTACTATTATGCTTCGATTTTAAAAGTATCTAGATAGTAATTTAATTTGAATTGAAACATTTAAATTATTAGATAAATATAATATTAATTAGAAAAAAAATTAAAATACCCTATGAAATTGGAATCTTACCACTTCAAATATTTTAAATCTACCTTCTTTTACTTTTCTTCTACCTATATAGATGTTACATTACCACTGTGTTAGTATTTTGGATAATTATCCATTTATTTAAAATTAATAATAAATTAATAACATATATATAATTTATTCTTCAACAATATATTCATATATAATTGTTAATAATGTATATTAACTTGAATACATGTCATGAAAACTTATTCACATTGTTATTTTTGACTTTTCTCACTATGCATAAGTACTCGACATGCGTTTGGATAATATATTTGTCATGTAACTCTAAAATTCCATGATATCCATCAAAATCATTATTTATTTGTAATAATTATTATTAATTTTTATTAAAATCATCTATCTCTAATAAATTGAAAAATTTCATCATAATATAATTTTGATATTATGAAATTGAAAATTTAGTTATTTTTATCTAATTATAATTCTATTATTAATATATTTAACTTGTAAATAATATTATATAAAATATAAAAAAATTATTTAAAATAAAAACTAGTTCTTTTTAAAATGAAAAATAATATTCCTGCCTCTTAACTTGATAAAATTATTTCTAATAATATTAATATGAATCTATAGCATAAATATCCATTTATAGAATAATTGATAAAAATTATTTTAATATAATATATTTAACCATTAAATAAAACACATTTTATGTCACATTATAAACATAAAAAAATGAAATGTTTACTTAGTATCTAATTGATTATATAATATCTTTTGATACATGATATAAACATATATAAGTGTTTAAATTCTATGTATATTCATAATCATGAGTATTAATATACCATAAAATTAACATCTTATAAAAAATTTATGGGTTGTTATAGTTTAACATCTAGTAATCCATAGATAAATGCAATGAACCTTCCACATTCTTAGAGAAAAAAATATGAGCACCCCAAGGGGCAATGCTCGGGTGAATAAAACCCTTCACTTCAAGGTCTTCCAAATATACCATTAGGTAACTAAGATCTATAGGAGCCTTTAAATATAGAATAATAGAATTGGGATCCAAAAGTTACATCAGATTAATTATTAAATCAAAATCTCTCTTGGGTGAAAACACAGAGAAATAATTAGAGAAAACATACTAGAACTGGTCAGCCATAGGAGGAAATATTAGATATCATGCCTCCTAATTTTCCAAATAAAGGCTATAAAACCAGGTTGTGAAATCCCTTGTATACCTATGGACATGCCCCAAATATCATTCCAAATTATCCCACTCCCTAATAAAAGTTTAATTTTCATCCTCTATATAGGGGAAGGATACCCACCGATGACAATAGTTGATGCGTTCTTGATAGTGAGTAAACTAATCTATCAAAAGGAAGACATAAAAAACTAAACATCTCAAATAAGAATAAATCCCAAATAATCATACACCCAATGATCATGATAGTGTACCATGAAAAACACTAAATTCCCTCTAATTAAATCCCTAAGAAAATATTAATAGAAATCACCATATATTGATACTCTAATATTAACCTAAGTTCATCTATAAACTAATCATATATAAACTAATCATATATAAATGAGTGTGATATGCATATATTGAATAAAAAAATACATGGTCCAAGGAAACTCGAATCATAACTTGAATAATAAATAAACCCTTACTTCAATTAGCAAATGTATTCTTAATAGCATGATGTTTTACTGATCCTCAAACCTAATATCCCATCACCAGACTCCCCTAAGAGGTATCATCCTATTGATACTACTTTCCCTATCCACGGGAACCATGGACTCTTCTAAAAATTGAATGCATAGAGGAATCCCAAAAAAAATAGAATGTTGAAGTTCTCATATCCTTGATCCAAAACCTTAAGTCTTCCCATAACAATCCCTAATAGCTAATCATGGTGAAATATAGAGAATCCTCTAGAGATACCCTATCCCCCCTACAAGATAGGCTCTCCTTTGATGGCCTATCAAACTCAAGATTTATATTTCTTGATTTCCCACTGTAGTATCACTTGATATAATACAACCATCTCAATGGAAGAGTTCAACCCCTACATTGACTATCCTATCTATTATTTCCCATTAAAGAATCTCTTTACCCTTCCTTATTTTACTTTTTGAACTACCTCAATATTGAACAAGTAAGTGATCTTCCTAGATGATCTACCGTTTATTAGGTTTAAATTAAAAATTCGGGCCTAGTTTATGACCTAAAAGACATTTTTAGTGAAAAATATTGACTTTTGATCAAATAGAATGTCTCTTTATGTCCTAATTTTTTGACTCTAACAATTTCATCTCCTTTCAACATGAGTGCAAACCATAAAATATCAAGGAAAAAAGATTCATTATCCATTATCAGTATTTAAACTTGGACAATTTTTATGAATAAGTTAACCCTATTTCCCTCTAGTTATCAAGAAAAACTAATTGAATATATGATGATGGAAATCCTTCTAAGATATCCCCACATGCTGATAATCCTAAATAAGGACAACCCACCAGTGCTTGGTTGGTATAAAAATAATAAAAGTAGATTGCTTCGCTCTTCTATCTCAGGATGTCTCAATCTAATCAAGATTATATTTATAAATATACTATATTACTCAAAATTCTATGTCCCATGATCACCCATGAAGAAAGGTGGGTGTTTTAATTGGAACTCTACAGTCACATCCAAAAAGGTCGACCCATATCCCATCACTCCATGTCCTATAGATTGCATAACATGAAGTAAGATCTCTTAGATTTACTGTTTAATATGACTCACTAGTAGAACAAGTATCTATATACCCACATTCCACATATATGGTTCATAAAAACCCTCCTCACAGCCAACAAGAGTCCTTCATGGTGACATGTCACTAAAATTCCAAACAAACAACTCAAAACATGGATATCACATCTCTTGATATCACAATTTATGATAAGTAATAACATGAAACATTATTTGTTAATCTAGATACACACACTCTATGATACTAGGGTTCCACATTCTCTGACTCAAGTATTACCCATCCTACCCACTCTTAGGTTATGTGTAACCAAACTTAGTTGCACACAACCAATCATCATTTATCAGAAGAATTAACTAGTGAACATGGGTTAGTCATGTATATTTCCACCATTCTGTTATATAAGAAAGATATATATTATTTATTAATGACACTTTATATAACCAATCCTTATATTATAGCTATGGTTCCCAATAATAATCAAAATAATTTCATTTGAATCCTTATTCCAAGGAGAATTCCTAAACACATGCCTCTTACCTCACTGATCCAAGAGTAAAATAATAAATAGTAAATAACATATAATATTATTGTGATTGGGTTACCTAGACCCAAATATTATATGTACTATGATTTAAACTACATATATATAATTTTATATATTCATATTTTTACTCTTACCGTGATAGTAACCTTATTTCTACATGTACTATGTAATTAGTAATGTCCTTAGATTAGATTTCATAAAAAAAACATATAATAGTTCCCATCTATAATGAGAACCTTGATATTCTATTATATAAATATTTAATATATGTCCAATGGTCAAGGTACAACATTATAATAGGGAACATATGTTTTTTGGATATAAGGTTTTAGGGGCTCATAAGCATTGATACCTATTTTTGTTAAGTTCACACTTGGTGATCTTGAGTATATAAGATCATGAGGTAGGACTCACTAGTAGGAACACCACATATTGTAAGTTTCATTTATTGTAGTGAGGTAAATTGTTTTGGGTATGTCATTAGTGGTATGTAATTTATGGAATGATCAAGATAGGATGTGGCACTTCTTAGTTGAGGAAGATATATATTGATCCCAGTTGTCTATGATGGTTACACCATCACTAAACACATGGCCACAATAGAAGAATGTATCTCCATCTTGTAAAGACAATGAAAGAATAAAAAATGTATGGTCACATGTTTTATGCATCTTTCTTTATCTGATATCATATGACAAATAGATTATATTACATGGTGTGATTTTGTAGGATAAGTTACCATTTCTATGAGTTAAACACATATCCTTTGGGGCCTTGATGCATTTTTATAAATCAGTCCCGATCTATTAGGGACACTCACAATTATATATATAATGGCATAGAGGGTTACACACTAATTATATTCAGAATTGTTTCCAATTCCAGTGAATTGGATTTGAAGACATGGTGGGACCCACAATGGGGACCGAGAGACTCTCAAGTTTGAACGATCATAAGAAATAAATAAATTTATTATTATTCATGTTTTAATAAATGGTTGAATTTATTTACTCATTCTATTTCAAGAGATTTACTAAATAAAAGGAATAATATTGTATGAATGAATATTTAATATTTAAGGTTCATTTATTATTTTATGGAAGATTCAAGTTAATTTAATGGCCCAAATTTCATCATGTAACATTATTTTAATGTAAAAAATATTTCAAATAATATTAACAAAATTTTTGACCTAATTACTAAGTTATTACTTTCATTTAGGGATTATTTAGTAAGTTAAACATTTTTTGGTGAAATGTAAAATTTTCGAGTTCAGGATAACATATATAAGCTAGGAGGAGAAAAATATTTGATGATTATTCATTTAATAAAAAATGGGAGCTACTATATCATCTCTCCTATATCCTAGAGTGATAATGTGAACTTCTTAGCACCTCAATCAATGTTCTTATCTCCAAATTGAAGAAGAAATGCAATGATTATCATTGAGATAACAAAAGTTTCATCAATTATTCATTCCAACTCCTAGAATTCAATGATCGGTGCACTAATATAATTTCATAGTTTGTGTGGATGATGTTGAGGAATATGATATTAGTTACATTATGAAAATACCATTGACGACGAGAAAATCATGCAAGTGTCTTAAAAATAAAATGAGGTCGTAGTTTCATTTTTGTTTCATTCTTAATTATATCCACTTGAGATACTCAAGTTTAAACCTAGTACTAGCTTGTTAGTGAACAAATTATTATGTTATTATAATGATGATTTTTCTTGAAATTACAATACTTCATGCTTTTGGCACACACCATGTTCCAAAAAAGTGGTATTAGATAGATTGTGTGGTAAAATAGGTGAAATCTAAATTAAATTTCATGAATTCAATTATTGGGTGTCATTATAGCCCCAACACATTCAAGGAAACTTCAGTACAAGGTTGGATGATCGATAAATTGCTATATGAGTAATGTATAATTAATTTTATGGGGTTTAAAAATTTACACACACACAAATATTAAATGACATTATAGGGAGTGTGTTCCATCAAGCTGGAGAGAAAAAAAACAGATGGGGGTCATCTCATAATTTTCATATGTGGAAAAATAAAGAAAAAAATGCTAATGGATAACATTTAGAAAAATTAGAATGAAATTTAGTGCAGTTGGAAGTCACCTAATACTATGGAAACTGCCTCCCCACTAATTATGGTGGGGGTGAAATACAATGCGCTCCATGATGGATGTCATAGTTTTCTTAGAATTAGTGGTGGAAGGAACTTTCATTCGATCCTTATGTGACTATATGAAGTGCTCCACTCTTTCGACACATGATAGGCCCGATTGGGTCTTACTCAACCCACATGACCCTTTTGGGATCAAAACCCCTTTGAGGCACGGGTGTTTCGAGGCCCAAAGCCTTAAAAATTACAAATAATAGTTAAAAAATATATTTCATATTTTAAAAAAATCTCAGATTATGTGAAAAGTAATTTCTGAATTAAAATTATTTTAATTTATTTTAATTCTAAACAATTTACTATGGATATAATTGAATTTAAAATTTAATTTTATACTTTATGTCACGACCCGTCCTCGGGGCCCGTGCCGTGACTACCCCAAGCCCGCCTTCCATAGGCCAGGGGCTGACGACTAGCACCAAGGCGTAAATTCCAACAAAAAAGGGAAGGCATTGCCTTTGAAATGTAAACAAGAACAACAGAGTAAGCAAGCGGAAAAGTAAAAACTAAGTAAAAACTGTACAAGCCGTGCTGAAAGTAAAAGGGGACGGAAATACAAGCCCAACTTTAAAGTACAACTGAAAGGAAAAGCCGCAGCGTCGAGCCGTCCTCTGGAAGTCCCACCTGAAAGGTGGGTACAGATAGCCTCCACTGCTCCTCGGGTCCACCTGACCGCTCCAAGTACGTCCCGCCCAGTGGTCCACCTCCAGGTACCGTCCTGCTCCGCAAGCCTCCACCACGATCAGCGCTGTCCGTCGTCTGCAACCAACACAACGTAGTGCGGGCATAACCCATGCAGGGATGAGTATAAGCTACTCAGTAGGGACCCCGAGACCCCCTAAGGTCTCCCAAAATCCACAAAGGATAAACCACAAAGGAAAGATACAATCAAGAAGTAACATCTGGCATGGATTAGGTATATTCCCAAACATATACCTAAGTCATTAATTCCCGTTCGGCTCCAACGTCCGAGCCGAAGTACAACCCAGTCCACACCGGAAAGAAAACTTATACCCACACATGATAGCTCAATACAATCCACAAAGGAGAGTAAACAGTAAATCCACACAGGATAGCTCAACACAATCCACAAAGAAGAGTAAACAGTAAATCCACACAGGTTAGCTCAACACAATCCACAAAGAAGAGTAACACAAGATTCATCTCACGTAGGTATACTTCTTCGAATGACGATAAAGATAATCAGATATAGATACTGAATCATCTAAGCTGGGACCCACATAGGATACAAGACCAGTTGTCTTCATTGTTTCATCTATGCTGGGACCCATATAGGATACAAGACCAGTGTTGAATCATCTAAGCTGGGACCCACATAGGATACAAGACCAGCACAGCTAGGACCCACATAGGATACAAGACCAGCTGTCTTCATTGATTCATCTATACTGGGACCCACATAGGATACAAGACCAGTATTGAATCATCTAAGCTGGGACCCACATAGAATACAAGACCAACACAGCTAGGACCCACATAGGATACAAGACCATCTATCTTCATTGATTCATCTATACTGGGACCCACATAGGATACAAGACCAGTATTGAATCATCTAAGATGGGACCCACATAGGATACAAGACCAGCACAGCTAGGACCCACATAGGATACAAGACCAGATGTCTTGATTGATTCATCTATACTGGGACCCACACAGGATACAAGACCAATATTGAATCATCTAAGCTGGGACCCACATAGGATACAAGACCAGCACAGCTAGGACCCACATAGGATACAAGACCAGCTGTCTTCATTGATTCATCTATACTGGGACCCACATAGGATAGAAGACCAGTATTGAATCATCTATGCGGGGACCCACATAGGATACAAGACCAGCTGTCTTCATCGTCGCAGTCCACTGAGGATTTCTGCACAGTCGTCGCTGCAGTCCACTGAGGATCTTTGCACAGTCGTCGCTGTCGAAGTAGCAGTCGTAGCCTGCTCTAGGGTTCCTGCACACAGCAAGCTCGTTCGGGAGGGTCCGCTCCACGAGCCGAGAGGCCGATACATCAACTGTCACAAAGTCCGAAGTTGATGTATCCAAAAGTTCCTTATCGTCAACAGGAACTCAACGTCGTAGACGGCGCGTCAATCGGACGCCCGGTCTAAGAGTTATTGGCCTTTTCGTCCCAGGGGCCCGGTTGGTTTTTAAGGCAAAACCAACCCGACCGTACTCCACCTGCGTCCAAAGCTCGGGCGAAGTATGCCAAAAGATCCATCTTACTTAGAGGAATTCAACGAAACAGACGGCGCGTCAATCGGACGCCCGGTCTGTTAGTTATTGGCCTTTCCGTCTCACACCCACCCTGGGAAACTTTCCAGGAGGCCACCCATCCTGATCACTACTCTAGGCCAAGCACGCTTAACTACGGAGTTTTAACCACGTAGGCTCCCGAAAAGGAAGGTTCACCTTGAGTATAGTATACAGAAACGACCGTCTCGATGCAAGGATCGCGTTGCCGCTGACGGCGCGTCGTTCGGAGGCCCGAAGCTCAAGTTATGAGCATTTGAATGAAAACCGCCCGAAGACGGGGGGTCCGGGCCCGGGCCGACCCGGCCCGACCCCCCCCCCCCCTCGGGGTCGGCCGAACCGGGTCGACCCGACCCGGTCGGGTCCGGCCAGGGCGCGGCCCAGCCGGTCGGACCGGCCTGGCTCGGTTCGGCCAAGCGGCCGAATGGCCGGGGCGCCGCGGGACGCTGCCCCCGCGGCCTGGTGGTGCCGCAGCCCCCCGCGTGGGGCCGCGCTGAGTCAAGGACATGGATTTGCCGCGTACGAGTGCACCGGACCCGCGCGGCTGCGACTTCAGCCGCGGCGCGCCGGGGCGCCGGCGCTCCCGGCTGCCAGCGCCGCCGCGCCGACGGCCCGTGCCGCCGGCGGGTTCCGCGGGCCACCGGGATCACTCTGGTGGTCCGATTTTGTTCCCGTCTACACCGCTGCTCCTCCCGGGACTCGTTCTTCACTGCAGGATCATCAAACTTCCATTGCGGCACGTTCTGTCGTCGCCCTCCAAATCCGCATAAAAACGAAGAACGGCGGAGCGTCGTTGGGCCGTGTTCGTTTGGCCCGCACCCTCCGCGTTAGAAACAAACAACGGGAGGAATAAAGTTCAACAAATGAACGAATATCCGAAAACAATTTTTTAATGAAATAAAATTGTTTTATAAAATGGGTTCCTCAATTTGAACGGAAACGACATGGGAAAAAAAGGCATTTCCAAAAATAAAAACCCTACCTCGTAGTCGTCGCGCGTGAGCGTTCTTCGCAGAATTGTTCATCGCGGAAGAAGGGGATCATCACGTCGTCGCGGAAGGGCGTCGCGTCATCGCGGAAACCAGCGTTGAGTTGGCAAACTCAATGGACCATGAAACCACAAATTTAATTTAATTAATTTAATCCATATTTTGGTAAATACCACAAAGGAGATTAAAAAGAAAAACCGAGACTCTTACCTCAAGCAGTTGATCGAAGATCCGTTGCGGAGGAAGAGACGTCGCAGAAGAACGTTGCAGGAAGGGAACGTCGGCGTCGCAGAACACGGCGTCGCGTCGTCGATTTCTGGGTTTGGTGTTCTTCGTCGGAGGCCGGTGTTCTTCGCATTCTTCGCGCTCTTCGCAAAGAAGGATAAAGGCACGAGGACTCTGTCAAATCTCTCAACTAGTAATCCTCCAAAAAGATAGATTGGTCTTATTTTATTATTATTCCAACCAACGAAAACGGGTAAGTAACGACCCATCAATTCGTTGAATTAATTCAACGAAAGAAACAACTCATTTAATTTATGAAATAAACCGCCCAATTAAATGGTCTCTTAAGAATTTAAGAAAATGCGTCAGTTGACTTTCATAATGATGGGTTTTCACGGGTGTGTTACTTAGCAGAAAGAAACGGCGGGGCTCGTGCGGGCCCCACCTCACAAATATCCTACCAAGAGGGTAGGATATTTCTGGAAAGTATCTTATCCGGTTCAACTCAGTTTATGCCGCTTTTAAGTGGATTCAAGTGGCTTCCAAGTGGCTTAAGTGAAATAAAATAAAGTTGTCGAAAAATTATTTTATTTCTTAACATTAATTCCGAAAATTAAAAACCACACCCGAGAAAACGCAACTACGGAAGAGGCGTTTCTAATCAAACATTGGCGCTGCAATTTCATCGGTGCCCTCAGAATTCGATTCCGGGCACCGGTTCAAAAGTTAGAAAAACCCGCTTGTCCGTTCACTGAACGTACCTGAGCCAAACTTCGGAAAATGATTCCGGGCACACCGGGCCTCGGAATCAGGTGCCGTCAGAAACTGCTCTCTTGTAAAATTCCAAAGAAAATTAAGAAAAAAAATTTCTTTTAAATTTACTGGTCTTTACATTACTCCCACCACAGGGATTTACGTCCCCGTAAAGCTTCAACACAATCTAGGGAAACAAAGGCGGTACTGAGCACGCATCTGAGCCTCCCGCTCCCATGTGCTTCCTGGAGGTTCCCGTGCTGCCATCTGATGCGCACAAGAGGAATCAATCATCCACGTAAGACCCGCTCCTGTCGATCCTCTATCTCCACTAGTACCTCCGTAAAAGTTTCCCAATCATCCACGCCTAGCTCCCCATGGTCAACGATGAAGCGTGGAGGCGACTTGCCGCCTCGGCCAAATCTCCGCAAACCACGTCGAGGTGAGACACGCAAGAAGACGTGGTCGCCATCCTCAAACTCTAGTGGCCTCCGCCTCCTGTCAGCATAAGACTTCTGTCGGCTCTGAGCTGTACTCATCGCTCCTGGTTAACCTGGACCTTCCCTGTCGTGGCCTGGACCATCCACGGTCCCACAAGAGCTGCTAAGATTTCTTCTTTGCCGAAAAGAGAAATCTGGTCCCATCCCCTGGATGAACCACATTCTTTGCCTAATACAGTCAATCCTAGCATGGATGATACTAATCCATACCAAGGATGACGTCGTAAGGCCTCAACGCTACTACCAAGAGATCCACCAGTTACTCTCACCTCCAAGGGTTGAGTCACACTGTCGGCATCAGTGTGTGGTAACTGGGTCTCCTCCAGTAGATGTCTCACAAGTGAGGGTCAAGTCAACAGTCAAAACTGGAACCTCTTAGTAACAACACAAAAGAGGACAGGAATGAAAACATCACAGAGGTATGCGTATTTTATTATTACAGCTCATAATACAAAGACGTTACACAATAGCAACAAGGAACTAGAAGTACAAAGGACGTATCCACTAGTTTCGCTCCTGTCCATCTGCTCCCAGAGCTCCATGATCGAAAGCCTCGGCTTCCTGAAGCTGATCTCTCGTATGTCCACCTACTCCCTACAGTCGGGGTGGATCTCCTGGTGGTGGTGGTGGCAACACCTCGAAGTGTCGCCCACCATCGGCTACTTGGCCAGCTCCTCTGCCTCGTCCGCCTGCACCCTGCGGACCACCGTGGCTGAACCTCTGTCTGGGAGGTCCCTCTACCGCCTGCTGCTCATCTGTAAGACGAGTCGGGCAGTCTCGAGCCATGTGACCTCACCCACTGCATGCATAGTAATGTTTTCCCCTCGCGTAGCTGGCTCTCCTTCGGGTGCCCCACACAACCGAATCTTCATCCTGAGACTGCCCATATGATGGTCTGGCCAGTTTGAACCTCTGCGTCACATGTCTACTGCCAGCTTCAGAAGACCCTGCTACGGGCCGTCCTGCTGAGGGTCCTGTCACTGGAGCCTGCTCGGCGAGAAAAATCTACACTAGAAGGGCCCTCTCCAACACCTCTGCCTGTCTCGGAATGTTGAGGGAGATCATTGAAGCCCTGATCTCGGGCCTCAGTCCCTGCTCGAAGGTCCGGGCTCGGAAGAACGGGTCTCGTACCATATCTGTGGAGTAGCGCGAGAGATCAGTAAATCTCACTGAGTACTGAGCCACTGTCGAGATGCCCTGCCGTAGCTGAAGAAGCTCCTGTATGCGTACCGTACGGAGGGTGGCTAGGACGAACATGGAGCGGAAGATGCTCTCAAATTCTGTCCAGAGGAGTGATGCCTCGTCGTGTACCTGGAGCATCAAGATCCACCATCTGCCTGCTGCCGCGTACATGAGGCTCACTGCGAGGATCCCCATGAGGTCTGCTGGTGTCCTCACTAACCGAAAAACTCTCACTACTGGCTCCAGCCAGTCCTCGGCTACCTGGGGGTCCTTCTCCCCGCAGAACCTAGGTGGTTGCTGGCGCTGGAACTCGGGCAGAGCTCTGAGGCGTCGTGCATCGTCAGCGATCGGCGCTGGAAGCATCGAGGGCTCGGCGGGTAAAGGTACCGCTGGTGCCTCTGCTGACAAGGAGCCCTGCACCGAGGCCTCTTCGCTCGGTGGGTTGTCATCACGCTCCACTCTCGGAACCCTAGCTGGCTGCCGTCGTGGGGCCATCCTGAAAGAAACAGGTGCGCCACGGTTAGAATAGTATACCTGGTGAGCTGACACAAGTAATCACAAAGAAAACATGAACACACATGCAATCAATGTTTTCGTGCATTAAGTCGGAAACCAGAAGTCAGGCTCCTGGTGTATGGATACGTCGGCCACTGCACCAACACTGGACTCCCTGGAATGATAACCACACCCAATACGCTAAACACTATTTCTTCACATAGAATAAATATCAGAGTCTGTGGTAGAACCGACCACCTCTGATACCAATTTGTCACGAACCGTCCTCGGGGCCCGTGCCGTGACTACCCCAAGCCCACCTTCCATAGGCCAGGGGCTGGCGACTAGCACCAAGGCGTAAATCCCAACAAAAAAGGGAAGGCATTTCCTTTGAAATGTAAACAAGCACAACAAAGTAAGCATGTAGAAAAGTAAACACTAAGTAAAAACTGTACAAGCCGCGCTGAAAGTAAAAGGGGACGGAAATACAAGCCCAACTGTAAAGTACAACTGAAAGGAAAAGCCGCAGCCTCGAGCCGTCCTCTGGAAGTCCCACCTGAAAGGTGGGTACAGATAGCCTCCACTGCTCCACGGGTCCACCTGACCGCTCCAAGAACGTCCCGCCCAGTGGTCCACCTCCAGGTACCGTCCTGATCCGCAAGCCTCCACCACGATCAGCGCTGTCCGTCGTCTGCAACCAACACAACGTAGTGCGGGCCTAACCCATGCAGGGGTGAGTATAAGCTACTCAGTAGGGACCCCGAGACCCCCGAAGGTCTCCCGAAATCCACAAAGGATAAACCAAAAAGGAAAGATACAATCACGAAGTAACATCTGGCATGACATAGGTATATGGCCATACATATACCTAAGTCATCAATTCCCATTCGGCTCCAACGTCCGAGCCCAAGTACAACCCAGTCCACACTGGAAAGCAAACGTATACCCACACAGGATAGCTCAACACAATCCACAAAGGAGAGTAAACAGTAAATCCACACAGGTTAGCTCAACACAATCCACAAAGGAGAGTAAACAATAAATCCACACAGGTCATCTCAACACAATCCACAAAGGAGAGTAACACAAGATTCAGCTCACGCAGGTATACTTCTTCGAATGACGATAAAGATGATCAGATATAGATACTGAATCATCTAAGCTGGGACCCACATAGGATACAAGACCAGTTGTCTTTATTGTTTCATCTATGCTGGGACCCACATAGGATACAAGACCAGTATTGAATCATCTAAGCTGGGACCCACATAGGATACAAGACCAGCACAGCTAGGACCCACATAGGATACAAGACCAGCTGTCTTCATTGATTCATCTATACTGGGACCCACATAGGATACAAGACCAGTATTGAATCATCTAAGCTGGGACCCACATAGGATACAAGACCAGCACAGCTAGCACCCACATAGGATACAAGACCAGCTGTCTTGATTGATTCATCTATACTTGGACCCACATAGGATACAAGACCAGTATTGAATCATCTAAGCTGGGACCCACATAGGATACAAGACCAGCACAGTTAGGACCCACATAGGATACAAGACCAGCTGTCTTCATTGATTCATCTATACTAGGACCCACATATGATACAAGAACAGTATTGAATCATCTAAGCTGGGACCCACATAGGATACAAGACCAGCACTCTTAGGACCCACATATGATGCAAGACTAGCTGTCTTCATTGATTCATCTATACTGGGACCCACATAGGATACAAGACCAGTATTGAATCATCTAAGCTGGGACCCATATAGGATACAAGACCAGCACAGCTAGGACCCACATAGGATACAAGACCAGTTGTCTTCATCATCACAGTCCACTGATGATTTCTGCACAGTTGTCACTGTAGTCCACCGAGGATCTCTGCACAGTCGTCGCTGTCGAAGTAGCAGTCGCAGCCTGCTCTAGGGTTCCCGCACACAATAAGCTCATTCGGGAGGGTCCGCTCCACGAGCCGAGAGGCCGATACATCAACTGTCACAAAGCCCGAAGTTGATGTATCCAAAAGTTCCGTATCGTCAACAGGAACTCAACGTTGCAGACGGCGCGTCAATCGGACGCCCGGTCTGAGAGTTATTGGATTTTTCGTTCCAGGGGCCTGGTTGGTTTTTTAAGGCGAAACCAACCCAACCGTACTCCACCTACGTCCAAACCTCGGGCGGAGTATGCCAAAAGATCCGTCTTACTTAGAGGAATTCAAAGAAATAGACGGCACGTCAATCGGACGCCCGGTCTGTTAGTTATTGGCCTTTCCGTCTCACACCCACCCTGGGAAACTTCCTAGGAGGTCACCCATCCTGATCTCTACTCTAGGCCAAGCACGCTTAACTACGGAGTTTTAACCACGTAGGATCCCGAAAAGGAAGGTGCACCTTGAGTATAGTATACCGAAACGACCGTCTCGATCCAAGGATCGCGTTGCCGCTGACGGCGCGTCGTTCGGAGGCCCAAAGCTCAAGTTATGAGAATTTGAACGAAAACCGCCCGAAGACGGGGGGTCCGGGCCCGGGCCGACCCGGCCCGACCCCCCCCCCCCCCCTCGGGGTCGGCCGAACCGGGTTGACCCGACCCGGTCGGGTCCGGCCAGGGCGCGGCCCGGTCGGTCGGACTGGCCTGGCTTGGTTCGGCCAAGCGGCCGAATGGCCGGGGCGCCGCAGGATGCTGCCCCCGCAACCTGGTGGTGCCGCGGCCCCCCGCGTGGGGCCGCGCTGAGTCAAGGACGCGGCTTTGCTGCGTCCGAGTGCACCAGACCCGCGCGGATGCGGGTCCGCGGGGGCCGCCGGCGGGTTCCGCGGGCCACCGGGATCGCTCCGGTTGTCCGATGTTGTTACCGTCTGCGCCGCTGCTCCTCCCAGGACTCGTTCTTCACTGCGGGATCATCAAACTTCCATTGCGGCACGTTCCGTCGTTACCCGCCAAACCCGCATAAAAACGAAGAACGGCGGAGGGTCGTTGGGCCGTGTTCGTTTGGCCCTCACCCTCCGTGTTAGAAATAAACAATGGGAGGAATAAAGTTCAACACATGAACGAATATCCGAAAACAATTTTTTAATGAAATAAAATTGTTTTATAAAACGGGTTCCTCAATTTGAACGGAAACGACATGGGAAAAAAAGTCATTTCCAAAAATCAAACCCCTACCTCGTAGTCATCGCGCGTGAGCATTCTTCGCGGAATTGTTCGTCGCGGAAGAAGGGGATCGTCGCATCGTCGCGGAAGGGCGTCGCGTCGCCGCGGAAACCGGCGTTGAGTTGGCGAACTCAACGGACCATGAAACCGCAGATTTAATTTAATTAATTTAATCTGTATTTTGGTAAAAACCACAAAGGAGATTAAAAAGAGAAACCAGGACTCTTACCTCAAGCAGTTGATCGAAGATCCGTTGCGGAGGAAGAGACATCACAGAAGAACGTTGCAGGAAGGGAACGTCGATGTCGCGGAACACGGCATCACGTCGTCGATTTCCGGGTTCGGCGTTCTTCGTCGGAGGCTGGCGTTCTTCGCGTTCTTCGCATTCTTCGCGTTCTTCGCGAAGAAGGATAAAGGCACGAGGACTCTGTCAAACCTCTCAACAAGTAATCCTCCAAAAAGATAGATTGGTCTTATTTTATTATTATGCCAACCAACGAAAACAGGTAAGTAACGACCCATCAATTCGTTGAATTAATTCAACGAAAGAAACATCTCATTTAATTTACGAAATAAACCGCCCAATTAAATGGTATGTTAAGAATTTAAGAAAACGCATCAGTTGACTTTCATAATGACTGGTTTTCGCGGGTGTTTTACTTAGCAGAAAGAAACGGCGGAGCTCGTGCGGGCTCCACCTCACAAATATCCGACCAAGAGGGTAGGATATTTATGGATAGTATCCTATCCGGTTCAACTCAGTTTAAGCCGCTTTTAAGTGGCTTCAAGTGCTTCCAAGTGTCTTAAGTGAAATAAAATAAAGTTGTCGAAAAATTATTTTATTTCTTAACTTTAATTCCGAAAATTAAAAACCACACCCGAGCAAACGCAACTCTGGAAGAGGAGTTTCTAAGCAAACACCGGCGCTGCGATTTCATCGGTTCCCTCAGAATTCGATTCCGTGCACCGGTTCAAAAGTTATAAAAACCCGCTCGTCCGTTCACTGAACGTACCCAAGCCAAACTTCGAAAAATGATTCCGGGCACACCGGGCCTCGAAATCACGTGCCGTTAGAAACTGTGCTCTTGTAAAATTCCAAAGAAAATTAAGAAAAAAAATTTCCTTGAAATTTACGGGTCTTTACACTTTAAATTTGTAATTTTTCAATTGATCATGAGTGAGACCAACCAATTTAAGTTTTTGATTTTTATTTATTTATTTAACTATCGCAATATATGTCTTTTTTTAATAATAAATAATAAATAACGGTATGTGCATCATCTATCTCCATAATTATATATATAAGGGATTTCATACCAATGAGTTATATTATTTGTGTTTATTTCAAATTCTTGATAACCCATCACTTGTGTGTGAGTATATATGTGTAATGACAATGGTGAAATAGTAAAAAAACCATATTGAGACTTAGTGATGTACCAGATGAGACATAGATACATTAGATAGGGGTGGGATCTCTGATTCATGTTGAGTGTGACTTAAGGAGTTTCTCATAGGGCCTCTATTGATTCATTATCCACTGAATGGATCAACTGGTTGTAAATAATTCATGATCAGTTGTTTTATTTATCAATTTATTAATGGTTTATTATTATTATGCATGTGTATTTTATGAGATAAAATAAAATAATAAACAAGCATGCATAGATAGAATAAATTAATACTCAATGAATATTTTCTATTATCCTTGGTTATGCTGTGAGTACGATATATATAAAAATCATGTTAAATATATAATAATCTCATTCTATAAGAATAACTAAAATTAATCTTGAAAATATTAATCTAAACAACATCCATTACTTGAGTTTGAAAAAAATGCTTGAGGTTTTTATCGGCCCTAATTGAGGGTTCCTCTTACTAATGGGGTGTTATTATAGAAATTTTGGGTCAAATTAACTAAATTTGGTAGAAAATAAGTATCCATAAGTATATTTTTGAAACTATAGTGTAAAATAATTATGTAATGAAAGGATATGCGTTACAGAAGTTTGGACTTCACTCAACTTATCAAGAGCTATTAGTTAATAGGGTTTTCTAACCAAAATCCTATATTGAAATTATCCAACTAGTGGTTTATCCATATATTGGACTATAAGAACAGGTTTTAATGATACTTTCCACTATAATATTCCAGAGACTAAGTATTAAAAATCTAGTCATTGAGGATTGCTTGGATTTCATCGGGGGATACATTTAAATATTTAATTGGAAATACCTATTGGTAATCAAGATGGAATACTAATTTGATAAATTATTTGTTGTAAATATAATATAAATCCCCATAAAAAATTATATCTCACTATAATAAATATTGTAAAAATAAAATATCTTATCGGAAAAAAATTCTAGATGTGGTATAAGTTCCCACATATAGTGTTATACTTGGAAGAAAAACTCTATGGGTTGGAATCCAAACATTCTAGTGAGCCTCCCCAAAGATCAAGAATGGTGGATATGGATAAATATAAGAATCATATTGACAATTCAATAATTGTAAAATGCTTCATGTTTCCATCTATGACTAGTGATAAGCATAAAATACATGAGGACATAGATGCTTATAAATTTCTTTCTGATCTCCATGAGCTATATCAGGAGAGAGCATAATAATAAATATATGTGATAACCAGTGTGTTGTATAGAAAAAACCTACCAGAATAAAGTTAACAAGGACCTCTTGTAATCAAAATTATTGGATATATTGAGTGACTAGAGTCTCTTTGGTTAAAATTTAACCAATAACTATCAACTGATCTCATTTTTACCTCTTTACATTCTAATTTATTGACTATAATCTTTAACTATAATAAAAATATCATGTAGAAATAACTCATAGATCTCTTGGATTTAGTTCACCAAGAAGATAAGGATATGAATAATACTAACTCTTCAGTTCATATGGTGTATAATAGGAGGAGGGAAATGATAAAGCATTTATAATACCATGACCCAAACCACTAGGTCCAAATCAGAGAGTCACAAGACCACATGCATTCATCTCCATATGCTAAAGGTTGTTGATTTATAGCAAGGGAATTATGTAGGTCATTTGGAAGACTATACACTCAATAAACTTTCACCAATAATATTATAAAATTATAAACCAACTCGATGTAATCAAGAATAATATAAAACATTACTAAGTAATTTTATATGGAAGAAATGTTATATAAATAAATGAATAGACACCTAGAGTGGAAAATAAACCTAGATTAAAAGTGAAAGGTAATAAAAAATAAAACTTTACAAAAATCCTCTGATGTTTGTACTTGTTCTGTTACCAGCTCTATGATCCTTATATCACCTCTCTACTATTTGGCCATTTACCGTGATGGGATAATTATACATAAATTCTACTTGAACATCAAGATTCCCATATATAGTGTGAGTAATAAAACCCACTAGTAGAACACCAATGTGTCCTCAACATAAGCGGACATAGATAAGAGTGCATGAATTGATAATAAACAAAAACAAAAAAAATCATAAAATGATATAAATCATTCCCAATATATCCAATATGACACAAACCTCAACTATACATTCTTAAACTCTACACCAGAAGAACATCATAGTGATTGTGGAAATGTCATGAATAACAGAGCCATTCTCAGGGATTCTCAATAAAAAACTAGGCACAATACCTATAGGTTAGGCCATATAAGCTATTATTTTTTATTTCTATCTCTTATGTTAAGTAACATAGAACATTATTCTATCTATTTCCTCACGGGATAGATCATATTGAACATCATTTCCTAATGTTCACCCACACTAGGGAATCATACACCATCTTCCAACCTGGTTCTATCCTCATGCCAAATTTAGATCTTAACCATGATCCCCCATAAGGGCCACTGATCCATGTTAGGTCCACTCATCATTTAGGAACTATACATAGAATTAAAATAAAACATACAAAAATTAAAAAACATGGAAACACGACACATCTAAAAGAGGAAAAATCATATCATGAATGAGGAACAAAATCCAATCACACAAACATGTGATCAAACTAAAAAGGTTTATATAATATTAACACATAATTTTATATCATTCTAATGATCGTATACATGGACTTTATATGATAAAAAACCTCCTACCTCAAGGCAATAAATTTCAAGATCAAGAATTTTCAAGGGTGTCATATCCCATACCATGTTCTCAAACCAACCAGAATAATATCACACTCCAAGAACTCCTATAAATATTCTAAAAGAAAAAAATGTAGTTTCTATATAATTACATGAGTAATAATAATATATGGGTAGAATAACACTATACCCAATGACTACCACCATCAATGATAGAAGTTGAGTCTGGTTGAAGAGAAACATCAAATCTAAAATAAGATAGAATTTCCATTGAATGATTCACCAAGAGGTTCACCACTAAGATGTAAAATAATGAAAAAGTTCCTCTAAAAGATTTAAATTATATTAAAATTGATTAATACCCCCTTATATAACAATATATATCTTGGACATAACCATAATAGTCTCATTTTAGGATCATACAAAGAAGGGGGAAATTAATTTTTCTAGAACAAGTACTAGACAAGTTCTCTAAAGAATCACACAAAATAGAAGATACAAAAACAAATAATGTAAGGAGGCATTAGGTTGATCAATGGGATGGAAATATAAAAAAATAAAAGGTTATAGCTTTATAAAGAAGGTTCATTCAAATACTAATCCCAAATACCAAAAAGTCATCTAGAATTTGAAGGTAAGACAAATAGAGTTAGTCGAATCAATTAATATAGTTTGGAATCAATTAATGGATCCATTTTAAACACCACTTTTAATCTATTCTCATTTGAATTTTAATTTGGATAATATCCGAGAATATGGGAAATAATTTTGGTCATTTGAAAAACCATCCCAATGGCTAAAATGAACTCTTCCATGGCCTAGCCTTGGTTATGGTTATCTTGATAACGTATCCCAAAATGGCATGGCCTAGGAAATTTCCCTAAGAAATTGGACATCTCTCCAACCATTCCCTCCAAAATAGAAGGAGTGTTTTTACCCAAATTAGGGATAACTTGAGTCTTACCCAAGAACCACATCTTGGCCATGGAGAATTCAAGACATTTCCATTTCCACTCTACACCAATACAATTCAGGATCTTCTCCACACCCATGGATACATTCTTGGAAAGCCATTTCCATTTCCATTTATCATTGAGAAATTATAGGGGCCACCAAAGCTAACAATACAACCATGGTGTAGCTTATTTAATCCCAAAAATATAATAATCATTTTGAATCTTTCATAAGTCACTCAAATATCCCAACGTTACACCCTAACATGGATTTACTCAAAAACATGAATGAGAATAAGGAAAAAAGGTTTTAAATAAAATAAAAAAAATTCTAGAATTTAAATTCTCCCCATCATATGGATTCTTATTCTTGAGAAGAGTATATATATTTCCAACTCTAACAACATAGGCCACTAATCTTGAATGTATGACTCCCACACCCATGTCTCCTCCTGAATTTTTACATTCTTCTATAAGACTCAAATAAGTGGCAGTGTTTTACGCTTTAAATCTTTCTATCTCCAATCTAAAATCCACAATAACCACTCCACAAAATATGGTTAATGATCTAGATAAATATCCTTGCATTCAATAACATGTTTATGATTGGGCATATACCTCCAAAGCTAAGAAACATGAATCAAATTGTGCACACCTAGGTAGAGAGTAAGAACATAAAAATGTTAATCCACTATCCCTATACCCTTGATGATCTTGAATAGTCCAAAAAATCATGGAGTCAACTTTACTAACTTTTGAAGACACCGATGCCCTAGCAGAGGTATCACCATCAAGAAAACCTATTTTCCCACATTGAAATATATGGACATCATATGATCTCTACTTTCACCTTGTGGTGACAAATCACATAAAGATCAACTATACTCTATCTAAAGTCTCTTACACTAGGCTCAAAACAAAAACCACTTTTCACCCACCTTCTTCTAATATAATAGTGTGTGATAAGGTTGGCCATAAAGATCCTCATAGGGTTACATATGGATATAATCTTGATAATTTTTATTATAAGAAAACTCCAACAAGGATATATACTCATACCATGTTCATATAAAGTCTAGGATGCAAGGCTGAAGAATACCCTTCAATATTCATATTCTTCACTCTAATAATCCATCTTTTTAGGGATGGTACATAGTGCTCAATATCAGTCAATTCCCCGAGGAATGATGAAATTCCTACCAAAATTATTATGAAAAACATGAATCTCTATTAGATAAAATTACCAAGGGAACTCTATATAAGTGCACAGTCTCATGGATATTCAACTTTCTTATATTATCCTTTGATTGAGTATCACTAATCGATAATAAATGGTCATGTTTCATTACAAAATAGACAATTAATCATAAAACTTCATAGCTCATAGGGGTCCTGGGTAACCCCATTATAAAGTTCATCATGATATCCTCCCATTTCCAAAGGTTCACAATAAGTGGTTGGATTATTCCATGAAGATGTTGGTACTTTAACTTAATCGTATATTAGGTAAGGTATCAAGAAAAAATACAGTAATGTCCCTCTTCATCCATGGCCGCTGAAGCTTCAAGATGAAGTCATGGTACATCTTTGTCACTCTGGGATGAACTACCCACTTATAGGTTCGTAAGTATCTCATCAGATCTTATCTGATGTAAGTGAGGTCTTAAAATATTTCATAAACTAAGATTAGATCATTTCCATATGATGACAAATAAGTTATCAGGTCACATCCTTCTAGCTGTTCCTATATCACAGGAAGCACAAAGTTAGGATCTTTTCTAGCTATTACCTGATCTACTAAGAAATATGTTACCACCAATGGAGAAAATTTCATAGATACATAATACTAATAAGTATCCAACCTCAATTTATCAAACAAAGTCATCAAGATCCATTATTCTTCTGAAGGCCATTCACTAATATTCTGAGCCACCTACATCTTACAGCTAACTGAATTGGTAAAAATTCTACCCTTACCAGGTGTATAAACCATCACAAAGATAAATTTCTATATAAAATCCACCTAGAACCTCTACCTAAAGTTGAGGTCCAATTGTGTGAATATATAGTAATGGATATTTTTGTATGTTTAGAAAAAAACCTATTTCTAATGAGATAGTGTCCCTAACACATCAATTCATTGAACAAAACTGTCAACTCCAAGCCCTGGGAGGGAGAGTTCTATACATGGTTCTATATCTGATGTGACCCATAAGCTACTACCTGATCCCTCTATTTTAGTACTAATCCCAAACCAACACCTGATTCATCACATTATATATAATAACCAATCCCTAGCTTGGGAATAATCAATATTGTTTCTTTATTAAACCTCTTCCGAGGCTTAAGAAGCACCTATTCACAATATTCCTACCATCAATACTTTACTAACTTCTTCGTTAATGCGGTCAGTGTTTTAGATAAATAAGATAAGTCTTAGATAAAATATCAGCAATATCCTTCTAAATCTATAATGTTATTGATGCTGAACATGTTCTAGGGATGTTTCTAGAACATAATTACCTCAAATTCGTTTGTTTCCACAGATATACTAATCTCAAAAAATCTCATGCCTTAATAACTTCACCCCATAAATCCAAATTTTATACATTAATAGATTAGTATAAAGATGATATGATCAATGTGTACTCAGAACTATCTCAATATGTTTGACATGATTCTCTGGGAATGTTGATTAGATCTGGATTTAATCAATGAATACCATAATGAATGAGTCTATATATGGGTGCAAGATCTTATTTATGATATTAAAGAATATTTTTAGTTCATTGTTTAGTCCAAATGGAATCACCAAGTACTAATATATCCAATACCAACTTTAAATTCACATCATTGAGATTTTCTCCTCTATAACCCACAACTGGTGATATCCTGATAAAAGATCAATCTTAAATAACTACTAAGATCCCTATAATTGATCAAAAAATCATCGATACTAGTAAAAGGATATCTATTATCCATAATCACCAGATTTAGCTTCCTATAATCAATAAATATTTGAATACTACCATATTCCTTCTTAGTAAACTATAGAGGTGCACCACATGTTGATGTGCACTAGTTGACAAAAACCCTTCTACTCTAAGTCCCTAATCTGTAACTTTATTTCCTTTAACTCAGACAAATCTATATTATAAATGGGTATCAAAATGGGATATGTTCCTAGAATAAGTTATATCTCAAAGTTAACACTTCTATTAAGGCTAATTCTGATGAATTCATCCATAAATATGTCCTGATAGAGATCCATAACTGGAGGAAAATATGAGGGGGATACCATTGATCCTAATGGAAGGGAAAATTTCACCATCTATGTCATGATTTCACTAAGATGAATCACATTTGGGTGAATTATACCTCATGAAATTCTCTCCCTTTTGTAAAGTAAAAGGCTCAAATTTCAAATAGTTATCAATGTGATCATAGAAGATGCTCAACCAATCAAAACTAATAATCAAATAAAATAACATCATATCCTAAATCATGAAGTCCTATAGATTCACATAATTGAAAAAGACTATAGGACACTCTAGGAATCACAAAAGATAGCCCCATTTCATGGCTAATGGTGTATCAATGTAAATTAACTCATAATAAAACTTGACAGGAAAGTCAATTCATGTAAAAAAATCTAAGGATATAAAGGAATGAGAAGAATAAATATAAAACAAGGATGTAAACAAGGTACATGTGATAAATACCACACCTAAAATAGTAGAAATACCCTTGAAATCATGTAATAGAGTTTAACCCTCTACCTAAACCTTACCTACCTTAACTCCATAACCCTCCACTGATATTCGTGAATTTCCTAAGATGATGTCATATTAGGGGTTCATACCTACTGTTGAGGACCCCAGCCTGTCCCACAACTCAATACCTATGTATAACATAAACCCCCATGAGACATCATGCATTTGAGAAGAAATAATGTAGATTCCCCATCTTGACACACTAATGAAACTTGATATGGGTTTTTGGTAATGAATGACGATAATTCCCCCACTATCCATAGTTAAAGCATTGAGGACCTACTCCCCCAGCTGAAGGTGATAAGGATCATCTACTCATATATTTCTATATACCACCACTCTAATGCGAATCATCATAATTTTTATCCTTATAGGGGGAAATTTCACCAGGAATTACATTAAAGATTATTGAAGTCCTACAACTCTATCCTCCTTTAAACTCTTCTTGATCATCAAGTCATTTTGAAGAAACTTAGTATATGCCATCAGGTTGAAGTGCCAAGCATGAAATATCAAATATGATCAGATCTTGATCTAAAAATTCAAATATTTATTTGATTCATCCCCATATAAGAGGGGAGAAAATAATAGAACTCTATGAAAGGTATTGAGTAATCAGACATTCCCATCATCCCCTAATAAAGCTCCATGAACTCCTATGATTGGTCCTGATTCATTATACCCAAGGAGAACTCCTTGAAGAAAATGTTTTTAAAACTTACCCATGTGAGACCCTTATCATTCCATCCTAAATTATAACATCCTACTAGAATGTAAAATTTCCCTAAAGTATAATGGTTTCAAGATTAACATTTTGATTCTCGAGGGCCCTTACCAAGTTAAATATCACATCGATGATCCTTATCCATACCTATCTATCATGAGGGACTCCAGTTTCCTAAAAATCTAGAGAAGGATGGAGTTGAAGTCTTGAGAATATTGAAACATAGACTTGTAAACTTACCTACCTTGGATAGAACTAATTGTAAGACTCCTAGCTAAAGCATTCCTTCCCCCCTGAACCACTGGGGTATATAACAACCCTGCTCTTTATTACACACTTAAAAATGATTTATTACATAAACTCTTCACTTCATACAACAAGGAATATCGAGAGGTATAGTGTATTTGGGGCTTAGGAAAATTACATAACAACTTAAAACATAAAACACACAACAACTTTATTAATAACTTTCTTTACATAACCCCAACATTCCCTCGTACTTAGCATTTCATGGGATGACCTGTGGATATACATGTGAAAAGAGTGTGATATAATGCCAAGTAAGGGATTAAAAAAGTAATAAAATGAAGAATAAAATACAAGTTAGGAAATATTAATATCAATTTATCATAAAATAACATTAACATAAATGCATGATATATAATTATTATCATAACATAGAAATGTGAAACAACACTTAACATGGAATTAGCATGAGCCAATGCTCATTGCACATGAATCATGCATAAAAACTCATTGAAATTTTATTATCATGATTAAATTCTCATATAAATTGAATAATAATGAGTAAATCATCATTTCACTTGACATATCATGATACTAATCATTTACCAATTCATTTGAGTTCTATCAGGGCGCACCCTTCTTAAACATTTCATTTCATGTATAAGTGTTCCACATGGATCATAACACAAGGATTAATCATAATTTATTACATTATAATGGAATATGTTATTCACACATGAAACTATATAATCAATAATAAATGTGCATAAAGGTGAATACCCTTTATAGAGAAATGGGCAGGGTATTCACTATACAATGACTTTGGCTTGGAGAAACACGGTGTAATTTCGGCAGCATAACAACGTGACATAAGAATTCATAAAAGTTATTGATGGGAGAAAAATGGGTTTCTCATAATATGTACATGAAATGGAAATTAAGGGGGCTATATAGATACTTTTCCCAACATAATTAATTGAATTTGGATTCGTAATACAAAATAATTTCTTGAATGTAAATGAGGAGAGTGAAATTCCTTACGAAATTTCAACACGGTAAATGGTGTAAATGGGTGGAATTAATGAGAGATAAAAGGTTATATCATCATCCAAACATAAATAGGGAAGTATGGGAGAGGTGATAAATCATACCCCAACATTTATAATTTAAAATAAAAGAGCATAACAATATTAAGAAACTTGGATAAAATGAGAAAGGAAGGAATCCCTTAATTGGAAGTGTGATTCCAAAGGCTTGGGAGGGGCTTGAGAGAGGATTATTGATAGATTTGGGAGAATTTGGTGGATTATAGAGAGAGGAGGGAAGGGTTTTGTTTAACTCTAAAGGCTTTTAGTGAAGAGGAAGTGGGAGCTTGGGTGGGTTTATATTGGAAAGGAGGGGGAATTATTTATTATTTAGGTTTGTGACACCACACATTAAATAATAAAAACCAAAAACTAGCCCATGTTTTTTTACAAAGGGGAGTGGAAAAAATATTTTTTAAGGACAATGTCTGAACATCTTAAAAAAATAGGGTTGCTTATGTGGAGGTGAGTCACACTCTCAAGGAAATCAATTTAAAAAACCTCAAATGTTTTATAAATCTTAGAGGGTTCCCTAAGGCTTTGTTAATAAATCAAACAAACATAAAATCACATAATAATAATGTTAAAACATATATTGACCGAACATAATGTTTATAGTATTTTATTACATCACTATTTGGTCATTATGATGTCATAAAACACATTATATATTTAAACGGTATTTAATTTTTTACCCAAAAATTTGACTGTCTTAGAAAATTATGAAAAATTCACCATTGAATAATTTCAACATCCTGATTCAAAAATTAATATTAATTTTGTCCAAATAATTTTCTAAATATGTGAATTTTTTTCTTTTAAAATAAAAACCGACATTTATCGAAAATTCATGTGTGTTGACAAAAACAGCTTTCAAACCTCAATAAAAATCACAATCATATTTATAATAATTATATAGTCATTTATGTTATATAAAAAGTAATTTAGTAATAATATTTAATTAAATTATTATTTAATGAAAAAATAAATTAATTCATCAAAATAGATTTCTTAATTGAATATTAACTAAAAATACTATTTGTGATTTAATTTTTTTTAAAAGTAAAAATTATAAAATGAATGTATAATCGTTATTATATAAAAAAATAATGAACATAATAAGAGTGGTATGGTCTTGTTACATAACCTCGTATAACAACCACATAATACCAAAGTGTAAGGTGTGCGATGGTGACAGATTCTTGGGGTGGCTCAGATAACATCGCTCGGGTGGTAATCTCTATCTACTTCCATTTCTCTCATAGTCAGTTTCACTCGATCTTAACACGTTAAAGCTCATCTTGAGCTTGGTTCAGAGTGAAGCCCGATGATTTCACCTCCTTTCCAAGGTCTGACAAATGGGCTTCACATAGGGAAAGTATACTATATGAGGCCAACACTTCATTTTTCTGAATAAATTGGATTTTTTAAAGACCAATATTTATACTAATCATGTGATCACTGTTCAACGACTATATTAGCAATGGTCAAAATTATTAATGGTATTTTACAAATAAAAAATCATAAAACAAAATAAGTGAATATTTTATATAATGATTTTTCATAATAGGATATTTAATTAGATCAAGAGGAATTTTCATTAATGAAAGTTTGGGTAATTACAATCCCCCCCTTAAGAAATTTCACCCTCAAAATTTCTATTTCCCACCCCAAAATAGATGTGATTAACTCTGTTTCATCAGTTCCTCTAATTCCCATGTCACTTCTTAAAAATTGTGGTTTCTCCACAACACCTTAACAAGGGGCATTGTCTTATTTTGTAAATATTTTTCTCTATGATCTAATATCATCATTGGTTTCTCATCATAAGAAAGATCATCCTCTAACTATACTACCTATGAAGAGAGTACATGTGAAGGTTCTAGTATGTACTTCCTTAAGAGGGATACATGAAAGACATCATGTACCTTGTCCATGGTAGGTGGAAGTTCTAGTCGATAGGACACAACCCCAACACAATCAAGAATATCGAAGGTTCCCATGTACCTAGAACATAAATTCCCTCTATTTCCAAACCTCATCCCCTTCTTCCACTGAGATATACATATAAATACCATGTCTCTAACTTTGAACTCAAGGGAATTATATGTTTCCATTCAGATGCTTGATTAGAAACAATTATTGCAGGAGAATTTTACCAACGAAATAAGTTAGTCCCATCCTTCTTTGAAGTCCGTAAAACATGATCTTAAAATATATTCTATTGTATGAATAGTTCGATCAGATTGTCCATCAGTTTGAGGATGATATGACGTGCTGAAGTTCAGTTCAGTGCTTAGAGCATGTTACAGACTTTTCCAGAACTCTGAGGTGAATATAGGATCATGATCAGATATAATAGAAAGTAGTACTCCATGAAACCTTAATACTTATTTGATGTAAATAAATGCGAGTTGATCCAATGAGAAGTCCTCTCGAATCCCGATAAAGTGAGATGTCTTTTTAAGACGATCCATAATGACCCATATACCATTGTTTCCTTTGGATGTCCTTAGAAGTCTAGTGACAAAGTCCATGGAAATATTTTCCCACTTCCATGATGGTATGGGTAGTGGTTGCATAATCCCCTTATACTTTTTCCTCTTAGCCTTCACTTACTAACATACTAGGCACTTTGATATATTTATAAATCTATCTTTTCATATTGTCCCACCAAAAGTTTTCTCAGAGATATCGATATATTTTGTGTTCCCCAAGTGAATAGAGAATTTTTGAGCTATGTGCATCATTCATAAGATCCTTAATTATCTATGGATCAGATGGTACACATAATCATGACTCAAATCTCACAATTACATCCTTGTCAACTATGAACTCTGAGGATATTACATTTATGATATCTTCCACCCTTTTCAGAATTTCCACATCCTTTCTTTGAACATACTTTATTTTCTCCATGAGGGATGGTTAATCAATCATTTGAGAAACAATTGATGATGTTCCTCTCTTAATGATTCCCATTTACATACTCTAAAAATATAATAAGATTGGATACTTTTCAATTCTCATAATTAATAAAGATGCATTATCCTTTATACTTAGAGCATTCTATAACTTTTTTGCCTTACCAGGATGGTAATGTAATGAGTAGTAATAATCCTTGGTGTGTTCTATCCATCTCCATTGGAACATATTAATATTTTTTGTGTGAATATATATTTGAGTCTCTTGTGGTCAGTATATATCTCACACTTCTCCCCATAGAGATAATTCTGCCATATTTTCAATGAAAAGATCATAGCCACCAACTCTAGATCATGTGTGGGATAGTTTTTATCATGGATATTCAGATGCCTTGAGGCGAAGGCTATCACTTTTTTCATTCTGCATCAACACAAGACCCAAGACCTTCTTCGAAGCATCATTAAATACCACAAAAAGTTCTCCCCTTGTGGGTAATGCGAGCAAGGGTGTAGTGATAATCCTTCTTTTCAACTCCTTGAATCTATGTTCACATTCATCGCTCCAAGAAAACTTGAATCCTTTCCAAGTTAGCATGGTTAGAGGGTTTGAAAATCATGAGATATTCCTAAAAAATTGGCGATAATATCGAGAAATCCCCAGGAAGCTATGTATATCTATTACCAATGTAGGCATTGACCATCCCTCAATTGAAGCTGTCTTGGATGGATCCACAGATATCTCATTACTTGTGATGATATGGCCTAGGAATGAGACCTACTTTAACAAGAACCCACACTTGTTGTACTTCACATAGTGCTTATCCTTTCTCAAGGTCTCTAGTACAGTTCTTAGATTCTCTTCATGATCCTCCTTTATTTTGGAGTATATCATAATATAGTCTATAAATACTACCACACATTTTTCAAGGTAATCTATAAATACTATATTCATCAAGTCCATGAATATGTGTGAAGAATTGGTGAGTCTGAAAGGAATTAATATGAATTCATAGTGCCCATAACTTGTACGAAAAGCAGTCTTAGTGATATCCTCCTTCTTCACCCTTACATGGTAATATCCTGACTGATGATCCACCTTGGAGATGAATTTGCTCTATATAGCAGATCAAACAAGTCATCAATTCGAGGTAGAGGATACTTGTTCTTTATCATGATTTCGTTGAGCTCATGATAATCAATTCAAAGGAACATTTAGCCATCCCACTTCTTGATAAAGAGGACTAGAGAACCACATAGTGAAGCACTTGGGAATATAATCCCCTTATCTAGATTCACCAGTAGTTGTTTCTTCATCTCCTGATGTTCCAAAACTTCCGTTCTATACAGAGTCTTGGATATTGGAAATTCCCCAAGAATAAGTTCAATTGAGAATTCAACATCTCTTCTAGGAGGAAGACCAGAAAATTCCTCTGGAGACACCTCACTGAATTCCCTCACAATAGGAATGTTTTCAAGGATGATTGCATCCTTAGACTCAATCATATGAGCTGGATACGTGTGCACATAGGGAAGTAATATTCATGCTTGAAATGATGGTGCTAAAGAAGTTTCATCTTCCTCCCTGCACTTGTATAGAATAAGGGTCAATTCTCTATATGGAGTGTAATTTCCCTCTCATGGAAATTTATGTTGGCTTTATATAAAGAAAGCCAATCCATGCTGATAATTGCATCAAATTCCACTAGAGGGAGTATGACGAGGTTCTTCATGAATTTCACTCCACAAATTATGACAGGGGAGAATTTATATTCATGGGATGCAAGGATTGTACCATTTTACATACTCAACGACATATTTACTTCCATGATTTTTAGTGGTTTTGGGATTATTATACTAATATTTATGGATCCAAAAGAATGCATAGAACTATGGGTGATAGCCCTTCCTTTCACTTTTTTGATTCTGGTTCTACACTATCCAATATAGACTTTAGGATCAATACTATTAAACTATTAAACACATAAAGGGGAATCCAAGGACAAAAAGGGATGACATAAAAATTACTTTGTTTCACAAACTTATTAATTTACATGCTTCAATCTATGTTATCCATGATCTACATTCCAACATTTATTCTTAGGGGAAGTTTTTTATTCCATTAACAATGGTTGATACTAATCTTATAAATTTACCAAAGCATATCCCCTGGGACTGTCATAACTAAGAGTACAGAAAGGCCCGTTGTCATGTACCAGGATACCCTAGGTCTATCCCGAAACACCTTGTCAGAGTTTTCACTCCTAGGTTCATATGTGCCAAAACCGCCTTTACCTGCTTGTATCCAGATAAGGATGTATTTGTTTGATAAACCACTTACTCAATATGCACCAAAATTTAGGTATGTTCTTATTATACTTAGTCTTATCCATAAGTATTTTACTAGGGCGTTTTAATCCTAATCCCAAAAATAACTAAACCTATCATCTAATACTAACTACAACAACCCTGCTCTTTACTACACACTTTAAAATTATTTATTACATAAAGTCTTCACTTTATATAACATGGAAGACCGACAGGTCTAGTGTATTTGGGGCTTATGATCATTACATAAAAACTGAAAACATAAAACACACAACATCTATATTGAAAACATATTCTACATAACAACTACATTTCCTCGTACTTAGCATTGCATGGGATTACCTGAGGACACACCAGTGAAAAGTGTGAGCTATAAAGCCCAGTAATGGAGTAAAAAAGGAATAAAATATATAATACAATACATTTTAGGAAGTATTCATATCAATGGAGCATAAAAAAACATGAACATAAAGTCAGGATATATCATGATTATGATAACATGGAAATGTGGCAACGACACTTAACATGGAATTAGCATAATCTAAGGCTCATTGCATATGGTGCATGAGTAAAACCAAATTGCACATGAATTAAAATTAGTAAATACTAATTGAACTTCAATTAGAATGAGAAAATTCTCATTACACTTGACATATCATGATACTAATATTTACCCAATGCATTGGAGCGCTATCAGGCTGCATCCTTCTTAAACATTTCATTTCATGCATAAGTGAGCCATATGGATCCTAAAACATGGATTCATCATCATATATTCCATGATAATGTAATGTGTAATTCATATATGAAACTCTATAATCATTAATTAAATGTGCATAAATTTTTACTACCCTTTATAGAGAAATGGACATGGTATTCACTACACAATGACTTTGGATTAGAAAAACGCGATGTAATTTTGGCAGCAAACAACATGACATAAAAATTCATAAAAATGGTTGATGAGAGAGAAAGGGGTGTCTGATAATATTTACATGAAATGGAAGGTAAAGGAGCCATATAGGTACATTTCCCAACATATGTAATGGAATTTGGATTCATAATACAAAATAAATTCTTTTATGTAAATGAGGACAGAGAAATTCCTTACCAAATTTTGGCCTGGTAACAGGTGTACATTGGAGGAATTAATGAGAGAGAAATGGGTCTCTCATCATTCAAACATAAAGAGGGAAGTATGGGGGAGGTGAAAAATCATAGCCCAACATTTATAATTGAAAATAAAAGGGTATAATAATATTAAGAAACTTGGATAAAATGAGTAAGGAAGGAATCCCTTACATGGAAGTATGATCCCAATGGTTTGAGAGTTGCTTGAGAGAGGCTTATTGAAATATTTAGGTACCTTGGATGGATTATAGAGAGAAAAGGGAAAGGGTTGGTTTAACTACAAAGTATTTGAGTGAAGAGGAAATGGGATCTTGGGCGGGTTTATATAGGAAAGGAGAGGGAATTCTTTATTATTTATGTTTGGGACACTACACATTAAATAATCAAAACCACAAACCATCCCATGGTTTTTCCCATGTTTATATCCAAATGTAAGTGGGACACAATATTTTATAAGGCCAATGGACTAAAATATTAAAATAATATGGTTTCTTATGTGGAGGTGAGTCACACTTTCAAGGAAATCAATTTAAAAAGATAAAATGTTTTATAAGTCTTGGAGGGTCTACTAAGGTTTGTAAAATAAAACAAACAAACATAAAATCAAATTATTTTAATGGTAAAACATATATTGGTAGAAAATAATGTTTATAGTATTTTATTACATCACTATTTAGTCATTATGATGTCATAAAATACATTATATATTAAAACGGTGTTTAAATTCTTACCAAAAAATTTGACTGTCTAGGAAAATTATGAAAAATTCACCATTGGATAATATTAATGTAATGATTCCAAAAATAATATTAATTTTATCCAATTAATTTTCTAAATATGTGAATTTATACTTTTAAAATAAAAAAAATATTTATAGAAAATTCATGGGTTTCGACAAAACATAGTTTTCAAACCTTAATAAAAAAACAGTCATATTCATAATAATTACATGGTCATTTATATTATATAAAATTTAATTTAGTAATAATATTTAATTAAAATATCATTTAATTAAAAAATCCCTTATTCATCAAAATATATTTCTTAATTGCATATTGACTAAAATTACTATATGTGCTTTGAAAACTATTTACAAAGTAATAATAATAAAATGAATTTATATTATTTATTATATACAAAAATAATTCACGTGATCATAGTGATAAGTTATTGTTACATAACCACTAATAACACCCGCATAAGATCGAAGGGTAAGGTGTGCGATGGTGATAGATTCTTCGGGTGGCTCGAATAACATTTCTCGCGTGGTAATCTATATCAACATTCACTTCTCCCACTTGTGGTTCTGCTCGAGCTTAAAGCGTTGAAGCTCAACATGGTCTTGGTCAAGAGCGAATCCCAATGAAGCCACCTCCTTTCCGAGCTCTAAAAAATGGGCTTTGTATGGGGCAAGTCTACTAGATGAGGCCATTGCTGCTTTAGTCTGAGTAAATTGGATTTGTTAAGGGCCTATATTTATACCAATCATGTGATCACTATTCAACGACTATATTAGCAAAAGTCACAATTTTTAATGATATTTTGAAAATACAAAATCATAAAACCAAATAATCTCATATTATATATCACCATTTTTCATAATAATATAGTTAATTAGATCAAGAGGAATTTTCATTAATGAAAGTTTGGGTCATTATAGGGTTGGTGTGGGAGATTTCTCTTACATTATTAGTGGTAAAACTAAAATGTCCTCCCTCATTAGATTGTTATAGAATATTTCAAAAAGTGTTCCCGTAATGTGACTTCAAGCCATAATTTAATGAGACATGAAGGATGCATTTGGGAAAACTATAGTCATTGGGATAAGTCCTAATTAGTTTTTGGGATCACAAAAAGGTTCTCCTAGGAGTCAACCCATAACCCAAGGCATAAAAATCTTAGCAGTAACTGTGGTATACATACATGCACGTTATTAAAAGTAATATATATACATATAAAATATAACAATATGGTCAGATACAACTAAAAAATGTCAGTAAATATATCAAAATAGCATGGTAAACAAATATATATCACATTCAATGATAAATGTCTAACCCTAGTATATAAAATAATCAAAAAATAAATTTCAATTAATAAAATATTGTACACAATAGGTATATATATGGAATTTGATACTATGTCCTTATTCATAATATATTAATGCACCTAAAACCCCATAAAAGTGTAACGATGACCCCATAAATGGTAACTCATGGGTCTATTACACATGAGATAACCAGGAACATGGAAACTCCCCTCTTGAGTCCCACAAAATTATATCCTTTCTACCATATCACATGTAAATCAAAAGAAAAGAAGAAAAATATTCCCTGAATCTATTTTTTAACTCCCCGACCTGAACCACCACATCTAAGAAGGAGAGCCATAAGACCTCATATTCCCTCCCCATATGCAAGAGGCTGACAACAAGTAGCAAGTGACTGATGTCTATCAATGGGGAGATTATACCCTTCATATCATAATCTTGTATCAATAATATAATTAAAATAATAGGAATCTTAGAGTAGACAGTAATATGATAAAACATAACAATGTAATATTAGATGGAATACATTTCATAGATATAAATAAATGGTCACCTAGAGTTGAAATCCCAACCATGATATATTTGTAAGTGAATAAATAATTAAATTCAGTGAAGATCTACTGGTGTCTATCCCAATTCTGTTAGAAGTTCTAGGATATTTAACACAACTATCTGCTACGCCCCCTTTCCATTTCATGGATACACATACTTGATGTATTAATATACATTGAGATTCCTATGAAAGATGTGAGTAATAAACCCCATTAGGATACAACCAATGTTTCCGTACCATGAGTTCACAAGAATAAAAGTTTTTAACAATATAATAAACAAAAACTCACATAGGAAAAACAATAGACAAAGCATATTTACACTAACAAAGCCACCAAAAAATCTAGTAGTACCTACTTCAACTCTATGATGGAATAATGTCAGAGTGATCGTGGAAATGTCACAAATGAAGGATCCAACCGAATGGTTTCTCAAAGATGAACATTACCTATACCTATAGGCTTGGACACATAGGACATCTCTCCCTATTATTGTATCAGGAGTCAAGTCACACAGACCATTATGACCCCTATTGCCTTATCAGTACAATTTAATTGACAATCATGCACCTAGGCTTTCCACACTAAGAAATCATACCCCATCATCCAACTCAGTCCTATTATCATGTAAAATGAGGTGCCTAAACATACTATGACTCAAGGGACTCTGATCTATGACAGTTCCATTGTTCAATTTGGTACTATGTATAAAATAAAAAATACAACATATACAATGAAAAAAACATGGAAACATGGAACATTATAAAGAGGCACAAAAATCAAACCACGAATGAAGAACAAGATCTTAACATGCACAAATGCGATCAGAGTCAACATGGTTTGTATCACATTGATACAAAATTCCATATCATTATAAAAATCATATACACAACATATGCATGGAAATGAACTTTTGACCATGGAAATAGTATCCACCATGAACTAAACATTGTCGTGGTTCTCTTGAACACCTATACAGAAATGGAATGGCCTACAACATGTTCCCAAATACTTATCTATCCCCCATCCCATCACTATTCCCTCCAGAATACGTGGGTTGTGGTTTCTAAAATTGTGGCTGGTATGAGCCTCACCTGAGTATTGTGACATAGAAATTAATTTTCCAAGTCATTTACCTTTATTTTATTATCGAGAAATGTCATGATATTCTCCACACCCTAACTATTCACATAGAATGTAACACCCCAAGCTTCCTCAGTACTCTTCTCTTTGAATAATACAATAGTGTGTGTTATACGCAACTTCGAGTTCTAACACACACCACAACCAATCAAAGTATCCATTATGAATAGTAATACCCACTTTTTGAAACTATATATATTTTATATTTCAAAATGGACATCATTTTTGGATTCGGAATATCGAAATTAGCCTATGTTGAAATTTTTGTAATTTTCTGAGAAATTCCAATTTTTTTATGAATAGTGAAAAATACTTAAAAACAACTTTTTTAATCAAAATAATTTATAGTGATAAATTATACTATTGAGTGGTTTTAAAGTATAATTAGAATATATTTTTACCATTTTATCCAAAAGTGGTCATTAGAATTAATTTAACATTGAAATTAGGCATGAACAATTGTCAATCTTTTGATATAAATTGTTTCTTAAAAACACGCTATTTGTTGTGACAGCGGGAATTAATTATAAAATTAATTAATTAAACTTATATTTTTGGAATTTTTTAAAATAGACATCATTTTTGAATTTGGAATATCAATTATAGCTTAGGTTAAAATTTTGGCATTGTTCTAAAAAACTTCAATTTTTGATGAATACTGAAACCACTAAGTGGTAGTTAAAAAACTGATTTTTCGTTTAACTAAAATATTACCACTTCTATGATTTGATTTTCAAAAATCCAACATACATGGTTGTAATTAAGAAGTAAAATGTGTTTCAATGATATTAAAATAAATTTTTGGTGAATAGTAACTTTTAAGTTCTTAATCGCGATTAGAGGTAATTAGTGTAGTTTAAGGTAAAAATAATGTTTTAATAATATGAGATGAGATTGACACATGTCCTACCATCATCGGATATGCCATGTACGACCCAGACAATCCATGGGTCAACTTGGGGACCCCATGGAGCCACTTTAGTTGGAAAATGACATAAATACCTTTTATTTAATGTTAAAGTAAAAAATGACACAATCACGAAATGTTTTACTAAAACAATTTTTACATGGGGTTATACAAGTCATATGTTTGACTATAAATATTAATTGGAAAGATAAAGAGATTTTCTACATCATAGTATTTTTTTTATAATTTTTAGACATTAAATAAATTAAATTATTTATGACATCATGATGATGCAGCGAGGACCTAATTATTTAACGATTTAAATAAAATGAGAAGATAATGTAAAATCCAAGGCTTACTCTTGTACAAAGCCTATTGGATGAGGATATTTCGAACCCTTATCACCTTATCCTAGAATTATACAAGTGTGGGACCTTTATAATACGAAAAGCATTTTATAATAGAATAACATTTCATTACTTTCCAAAAGTGCCCCTCCTCTCCACTTATAAAAGGCCCCCACCACTCCCACATTATTCACACTTTCAAGCCATTTGGCTTGGCCAAACTCTGCCCAAATAATCTTCAAACTTCCCCCTCTTACTCCTAGAAGCCTCACTTTGGGAATAACTCTTTCCAAGGAAGCCTTTGGCTCAAATCAAAAAGAGTTACCCGATTTTGAGGTAATGTCTTCTCTAATGTTGTTTTGTTTTATTTTTCTTCTCCAACCCCCTAAACTCTTTTTATTCATTTATTTTGTAACAACAACAGTATCCTAAATATACTAGGATGTTGTTATAAGAAGTATTCGAGATACACTTACACACACCTACATATAATGGTTAAAGAACACACGGTTTCTGTGGATGGAGAATTTCTGCCTCACGAAACGATGATTGTTCAACACTCATATAACACCTTCAAAGGTGGACATTAAGATGTAACTATATTTATATATGATATATAATATGTTTATGTTTTACTTATGCTTCTGTATTTCTCATTTATGGCATACTTTATGATTTCCATTATGGGTAAACGCGATAATTTCATTTTAGGAAGTGCGGACTACCTCCCCCTCAAAGTGTTTTGAATCGTTAATGCCATATGTGGGATGTATAAAGGATGGAGTAAATGGTATTATACACTATATTATACTGGAATTATATTATACATTTATATCATTATGATTTCATTCCATTAAATACGAAATAGAAATGAAAGTAGCGTTCATGCGTACGTACGATATACCGTCTCCATGAACGGTGCATTTCATTTCTTACCTCTAAATGTTACGTAATATTATAAATGAATGTATATACTGGATATATATGATATATATGACATATAAATCATTAATATAATTCTGGAGATAATGGATATTCTACCACATAAACAACTTGTAATTATAAGAAGTTTATTGTTGACTCAAGTACTAAAGATCGACAAAACGACTGTTATTAAATTAAATAATTACATAATGTTAATATCATTGTAATAAGTGATATAAAAAGTATAATTAAATTTAAAATGGTTCTTAATAAGGTATATATTAACTCTAGTTTATTATTCAGGAGGTTAAATAATGGTTGAGTCAAGTCAGACACGAGGTAAGGGAACTTCTTAACCCAATTTCTATTCTTTGGGTTAATCTCCTACTTTCAAATTATGTCATGATATTATTATGTCCTATCTTGTATTTATACATTCTTTATGTGTACATATATTGAATACACATAATAGATATATTTTATTTAAATATTATCTTTTTAAGAGATTTCGTCTCAATCTCCATTCATTGATGCATATTTGGTTTTATACACACCTTTCTTTTATACGGTGTATAAACCCCTTTGACTTTTATGTTTATTCAAAAGGAATCTTTTTTATATGAAGTGTTTTGCTAAACGACAAAAGGGAATGTTTTTCTTTCCACATTTATGCGGCGACAATTACTTCTCCGCCGCCGTGACCATTATCTGAGTTTCGGCTTCCTCTACAAGCAATCATTTTTTTAATGAAAAATAAATACAAAGTTTTAAATTTCTTTTATTTTGGTATTGAAAATGGTTTTGAAAGAATTTTTATTATATCAATGTGTTGTATTGATATCTTGTGATTGAAATGTGGAAATGTTATGTTTCCTTTATGCATGTTTTATGTGATACGATTATGTTATGGTTTATGATATGTTTAAACCTATTCATATGAGGAATGTATTGGACTTAATAAGTGACAGGTGGAGCCCACTATAGCTCCTCGATGCATCGGTAGGTCTCATGAGACAAACTAGTGTCTTGGCACGAGGCCTTGACAAAATCTTATTTGTGGTCTTGGCACGAGGCCTTGACTACGTGGTTATGATAGTCTGGCATTATGCATTCCATCATTATGAAAGTGGTTATTGATATTTCATTTGATTATTCGTCTAGTAGAATATCCATGTGAGTAAGTAATGGCATTATTTTATTTTACGTATGCCATATTATGCTGAAGTTCATGTTCAATAAGGATTTTGTTTTAGTTATATATTTCCTTAAATGCTTATGTTTTCTTATGAAAGTTTCCGCTATATTGTTATCCTTACAGAGCATTTGATCTCACCCCTTTCAATGTTTTATTTTTCCCAGGATGTAAAGAAGTGTATTATGACTGACTTGCAAGAATAGTTAGTGAGGATATGAGTGTGGACTAGGGAGACCATGTTATTGTAGTTTTCATTTTTATGATGTAATGTAATGTTTACGAATGTATCTAGTGTTTCCAAGGCTACTAAACTAATCGGTCTTTCGAGACTTGATCTTTTGTGATCATGCCAATGTTACGAAGTAATGCACCGACTCTGGGTAACTGGGGTCGGGGCGTTACAGTTGGTATCAGAGGAAGTTTAGTACAAACCTTGGAAGCTAGATTTAGGCGAACTCTGGTTAGAGTACGTAGACCTAAGATGAACTTTGAGGATTAGTATAGAAGAACTTCCTTGAATTTTGGTACTATAGAGATTTTGTGAGTTTTCCGAGCAATACATCCCTGTCTGGATACGAGCAGGTAGAGGCGGCGATGGCACAGATGTACCGAGGGGTAAAACCCGAAAACACCGCTTTGAGCTAGACTCGAACGGGAACTGGTGCACGACAACGGGCCTTGTTGCACTCTTGGTTATGACACTCCCGTGGGATATGCTTAGGATAATTCTAATTTTCTTTACAAACCACTATGAAGGGTTATGAGTATATACTTCCTTAAAGAAAACTTTTTTTATGATTATGGATTATATCCATAAATAGTTAAATTAGTGTTAAGTGTTTTACAAGTATGGAATTATGTATTTTGATTCATAAAATAATCTAGTTTATGCCATTGTTTAGAAATGGTGCCTAGTGGAAGGAATGGAAACCGTATCAATACACGCACTCCGTGTAGGGATTTCCCTCCTGCTCAAGATAATTATTGTGGAGCTGGAGATACAACTGGTGCTGATCAACTTATTACCATACTGGGACAACTCACTCAGGTTATGAATAATAACCTTACTCGTATGGATCACCCTAATCCGCAACATGGAGGATCAATGTTAGACCACTTCATGAGGCAACAACAACCAACATTTAATGGGGGTACAAACCCGTTAGTAGCTGAGCAATGGATAAACTCTTTAGAGAAGATATTCAACGCCTTGGGGAGTAGCGAAAGGGAGAAGGTTATCATGGCAGTTTACCGCCTCACTGGAGATGCTGATCAATGGTGGTCATTGATTCAAAACACAAAGGAAGATAATGACGTATCGAATATGGAATGGAGGGAGTTCAAAGATCTTTTCCTAGAAAAATACTATCCTCATGACCATCGAGCAGATATGGAAAGACAATTTTTGAGTCTAAGACAAAAGGAGGATGAGAATGTCGCAAAGTATGAGGCCAACTTTACAAGGTTAGCGAGGTATGCTGCAGATTATATACGTAACCCAAGAGGTAAGATTGATCGTTTCTTGGATGGGTTAAAACCATTTCTCCATCGAGCTTTAGTATCACAATCGTTCTCAACATACGAAGATATTGTCTCATGTGCTATCAAGACAGAAAAGGAATTCTCAAAGTCTTATGACAACAAAGTAAATCAAGAGAAGAAGAGAACGGTGGAACAAGAAACGGATAAAGGGAAAAAGGGAAAGAAGGATTTTCCATTATGCGATAGTTGTGGGAAGAATCACCCTGGTACTTGCCTAAAAGGAATGGGAGTTTGTTATAAATGTGGAGAAAAAGGTCACCAGGCGCGTGATTGCAAGGGAAAGAAAGAGGCTATCAATGTTGAATGCTATAATTGTAGGGAAATGGGGTACTATGCAAAGTAATGTCCTAAGAGTCAGGGAAACTTACCTCAGAAAAGGCCAAGGGATCAAGGCCAATCTTATGCTGTGACTACAGTTGAAGAGGAATAATTAATGTATTAGTGCTTTTGGACTCATGGATTATACTCTGGTTATTAGAATAATGTGATATATATATAAGGATTGTACTGCAGTACTTGTTGATTTCAGTAAGGTTTTAATATGATGAAGGTAATTATATTTTTAGTATGTGAAAATAAGAGAAACTTTACTTTGTTTGGGGAATCTGATAAATTGATTTTGGAATTAAGAGACCTTTTAGAGAAAGTCTGGACAAAGGTATTTTGGATAACTATAATGGTTGGAGTGGATTAAGTTGATCTTTGGATAGTATTGTTTAAGGTTAAAAAATTTATGAAGATTATTTTTGAATATTATAATACTATAGTTTTAGGAAAAGGACAACCTGCAGGGTGGGGCATAACCCGTCGCGTCGGACAAAGCTGCAGGAATCGAACCCACAACCATAGTGCAGAATGCCTTTATTACCTTCCACTAGCCTACAGGAAGTCCCTGGTTAATACAAAATAGTTTTTACTAATCTAAATGGTATGTGTTAATATTTGGAACCTTATACAATTAGGATAAATAGAATATTTTTTATTTCTATTACCTTTTAGAGTAAAAGATGAGTTTGTGGTAAAAATTTATTAAAGAATGAAAGTATACAAAAAAAGTATGTATATTCCCTTACATTGTTAGTAAATCTCCTAAATAAATTCATCAACTTTATAAAAGGTAACTTAAAACAAAAACGTTGTCGGTTAACTTTTCCTACTGGGGAATCAATGATCGTTTAACCAATCACAAGTTTGTGATTTTCTTATAGTTAAACGTTCTCCTAATCCTGTTTTCTACAACTCTCCATCAGACCTTGATGGTTTGTTTCTCCTCCATATCCATATTTTCATAGAATCCTTGTATGATCTATCTCGGGTGACCTTTGTACTTATCTTTCTATATTTTAAAGTTGTATTTTTATTGACCTTATTTCCGATGTGGGTTTCCACAAAGGTATTTTCTATTTTCAACCTTTTATTTTCAAAGAAAAATTTCAAATTGCGAGGACACAATTTATTGAAGGAGGGGAGAATGTAACACCCCAAGCTTCCTCGGTACTCTTCTCTTTGAATAATACAATAGCGTGTGTTGTACGCAACTTCAAGTTCTAACACACACCACAACCAATCAAAGTAGCCGTTATGAATAGTAATACCCACTTTTTGAAACTATATATATTTTATATTTCAAAATGGACTTCATTTTTGGATTCGGAATATCGAAATTAGCCTATGTTGAAATTTTTGTAATTTTCTGAGAACTTCCAATTTTTTTTATGAATAGTGAAAAATACTTAAAAACAACTTTTTTAATAAAAATAATTTATAGTGAAAAATTATACTATTGAGTGGTTTTAAAGTATAATTAGAATATATTTTTACCATTTTATCCAAAGGTGGTCATTATAATTAATTTAACATTGAAATTGGGCATGAACAATTGTCAATCAATTTATATAAATTGTTTCTTAAAAACACGCTATTTGTTGTGACAGCGGAAATTAACTATAAAATTAATTAATGAAACTTATCTGTTTGGAATTTTGTAAAATAGGCTTCATTTTTGAATTTGGAATATCAATTATAGCTTAGGGTAAAATTTTGGCATTGTTCTGAAAAACTTCAATTTTTGATGAATAGTGAAATCACTAAGTAGTAGTTAAAAAACCGATTTTTCGTTTAAATGAAATATTACCACTTCTGTGATTTAATTTTCAAAAATCCAACATACATGGTTGTCATTAAGAATTAAAATGTGGTTCTATGATATTAAAATAATTTTTTGGTGAATAGCAACTTTTAAGTTCTTAATCACGATTAGAGGTAATTAGTGTAGTTTAAGGTAAAAATAATGTTTTAATAATATGAGATGAGCTTGAAACATGTCCTAACCTCATTTTATGTGCCATGGCCGACCAAAAAGATCCATGGGTCAACTTGGGGACCCCATGGAGCCACTTTAGTTGGAAAATGACATAAATACCTTTTATTTAATGTTAAAGTAAAAAATGACACAAACATGAAATGTTTTACTAAAACAATTTTTACATGGGGTTATACAAGTCATATTTTTTACTATAAATAGTAATTGGAAAGCTAAAAATATTTCCTACATCATAGTATTTTTTTATAATTTTTAGACATTAAATAAATTAAATTATTTATGACATCATGATGATACAACGATGACCTCATTATTTAATGATTTAAATAAAATGAGAAGATAATGTAAAATACAAGGCTTACACTTGTACAAAGCCTATTGGATGAGGAGGTTTCGAACCATGATCACCTTATCCTCTAATTATACAAGTGTGGGACCTTTATAATCCGAAAAGCATTTTATGATAGAATAACATTTCATTACATTCCAAAAGTGCCCCTCCTCTCCACTTATAAAAGGCCCCCACCACTCCCACCTTATTCACACTTTCAAGCCATTTGGCTCGGCCAAACTCTACCCAAATACTCTCCCAACTTCCCCCTCTTACTCCTAGAAGCCTCACTTTGGGAAGAACTCTTTCCAAGGAATCTTTTGGCTCAAATCAAAAAGAGTTACCCGATTTTGAGGTAATGTCTTCTCTAATGTTGTTTTGTTTTATTTTTCTTCTCCAACCCCCTAAACTCTTTTTATTCATTTCTTTTGTAAAAACACCAGTATCCTAAATATACTAGTATGTTGTTATAATAAGGATTCTAGCTACACTTACACACACCTATATCTAATGGTTAAAGAACATACGGTTTCTGTGGATGGAGAATTTCTGCCTCACGAAACGATGATTGTTCAACACTCATATAACACCTTCAAAGGTGTCCATTAAGATGTCACTATATTTATATATGATATATAATATGTTTATGTTTTACTTATGCTTCTGTATTTCTCATTTATGGCATACTTTATGATTTCCATTATGGGTAAACGCGATAATTTCATTTTAGGAAGTGCGGACTACCGCCCCCTCAAAGTGATTTGAATCGTTAATGCCATATGTGGGATGTATAAAGGATGGAGTAAATGGTATTATACACTATATTATACTGGAATTATATTATAAATTTATATCAATGTGATTTCATTCCATTAAACATGAAATAGAAATGAAAGTAGCGTTCATGTGTACGTACGGCTTACCATCTCCATGAACGGTGCATTTCATTTCTTACCTCTAAATGTTACTTAATATTATAAATGAATGTATATACTGGATATATATGATATATATGACATCTAAATCATGAATATAATTCTGGAGATAACGGATATTCTACCACATAAACAACTTGTAATTATAAGAAGTTTATTGTTTACTCAAGTACCAAAGATCGACAAAACGACTGTTATTAACTTAAATAATTACCTAATGTTCATATCATTGTAATAAGTGATATAAAAAGGATAATGAAATTGAAAATGGTTCTTAATAAGGTATATGTTAAATCTAGTTTATTATTCAGGAGGTTAAAGAACGGTTGAGTCAAGTCAGACACGAGGTAAGGGAACTTCTTAACCCAATTTCTATTCTTTGGGTTAATCTTATATTTTCAAATTATGTCTTGATATTATTATGTCCTATCTTGTATTTATAATTTCTTTATGTGTACATATAGTGAATAAAAATAATAGATATATTTTATTTAAAAATTATCTTTTTAAGAGATTTCGTCTCAATCTCCATTCATTGATGCATATTTGGTTTTATACACAACTTTCTTTTATACGGTGTATAAACCCCTTTGACTTTTACGTTTATTCAAAAGGAATCTTTTTTATATGAAGAGTATTGCTAAACGACAAAAGGTAATGTTTTTACTTACGTACTTATGCGGCGACAACGACTTCTTCGCCGCCGTGACCATTATCTGAGTTTCAGCTTCCTCTACAAGCCATCATTTTTTTAATGAAAAATAAATACAAAGTTTTAACTTTCTTTTATTTTGGTATTGAAAATGGTTTTGAAAGTGTTTTTATTATATCAATGTGTTGTATTGATATCTTGTGATTGAAATGTGGAAATGTTATGTTTCCTTTATGCATGTTTTATATGATACGATTATGTTATGGTTTATGATATGTTTAAACCTATTCATATGAGGAATGTATTGGACTTAATAAGTGATAGGTGGAGCCCGCTATAGCTCCTTGATGCATCTATAGGTCTCATGAGACAAACTAGTGTCTTGGCACGAGGCCTTGACAAAATCTTATTTGTGGTCTTGGCATGAGGCCTTGACTACGTGGTTATGATAGTCTGGCATTATGCATTCCATCATTATGAAAGTGGTTATTGATATTTCATGTGATTATTCGTCTAGTAGAATATCCATGTGAGTAAGTAATGGAATTATTTTATTTTACTTATGCCATATTATGTTGAAGTTCAAGTTCAATAAGGATTTTGTTTTAGTTATACATTGCCTTAAATGCTTATGTTTTCTTATGAAAGTTTCCTCTATATTGTTATCCTTACAGAGCATTTGAGCTCACCCCTTTCAATGTTTTATTTTTCCAAAGATGTGAAGAAGTGTATTATGACTGACTTGCAAGAATAGTCAGTGAGGATATGAGTGTGGACTAGGGAGACCATGTTATTTTAGTTTTCATTTTTATGATGTAATGTAATGTTTACGAATGTATCTAGTGTTTCCAAGGCTACTAAACTAATCGGTCTTTCGAGACTTGATCTTTTGTGATCATGCCAATGTTACGAAGTAATGCACCGACTCTGGGTAACTTGGGTCGGGGCGTTACATAGAAAGTCGTTTCCTTTCTTATTTTGAATTTAGACCTGCCAAGATCTACTATTGACAAAAATATGACTGTGGTGTGTCATGTTTTGGCCCAAAAAAAATTAAAACCCATATTAAAGATTTTTTAAGACACTCAAACCACCCAATGTTCCATCCAAGTATGGATAAACTGAAAAAATAGAGGGAGAAGAAAGAAAAGAAGGGTTCACATAAAAAAACAAAAGTTTTAGGAGTATACAACTTCAATGGATAAACTTAATCCAAATACACCAATTTAAAACCCCTGTATGAAGATAATGATATAGTGGGAGAGAAATGAGTAATAAGATATCTACATTGTAAATAAAAATAAAGGAAAACGTGAGAAAAAGATCATGTTTGGTAAAAATAAGAAAGGTGATTCTTATGATTCAGTTATATTTATTATTGAATCTAATCTATATATTTTGAAAAAATAGTTATTGGATAAGAATGTGGCTGACACATTTTTATTAAAATATAAGAATAAAGTTTATTTAATAAGATGAAAAAGGGTGAGGTGGATCTCCTAGAAGAAAATGGTGCAAGATTCGTTACATTGGAAGTTTGGGATTATTATTTGACTTTTCCAAACTAAATTGTTATTGTATTAATTTTATTTCACTTTAATAAATATAGGCTTTAATTCTAGGTATTGAATGTTTGTTTCTTAGAAATTTACATTAAAAGTGATCTATTGAACATTTAACATCTTATTTTTATTAAAAAAACATAAAAGGTATTCTAAATAACCTTAAACATTTGGTTTATATAAAATCAATGTTCAAAGTTATTCCTAATTCCATTTAACCTTATTTTTATAAAAATACAAAGGATAAAAGTAATAAAAACATTTTAACATTGGTTTTTAATAAAACTAACATTGAAAGTGTTTTAAAAAAATTCTCGCAACCTAAAACCCTCGTTTGTTTGTTTGAATCCCTAATTCTATTAACATTCGATACCAACTGGATACCCTTTATAATGAAAAATCTTCTCTTTCAGTCAGTTTTTCTCCTACATCTTTAATCCTTTAGCCATATTTATTGATCCTCTATATTATTTAATTTAATGAAACACTATTCTAGCGGATGAGAAATCATTTTTCATGGTTTTTTTGGTTTTTTATTTACTTCATTTTAATTTCATTTTTATTAAATCTTATATAGTTAACCATATTTCCATCAACTTCAAGTGAGTTCATCAGAATATGGGTATATTCTTCATAATGAACCTCTAAAAGTTTTAATTTTTTTTTATTTTTTACGATAAATTAGTTATTTTTTATTTATAAATTTTAATCATCCATTCATTTTTTATGTATTTTATTATCAACTATATATTTATTTATTAAAATTTGTTTAATGGTATACATTTTGTATGAATATAAATTATTTTTTAGTATAATTTATTTTGGAAGTTTTTTTATTAATATTTTTTATATTTATAATTTTCTTTTTATTATACAATTTTTATGGTTGAAATAATTTTTATTCAATTTTTCCATGTATAAATTTGTTTTTTCAATGTAATGACTTGATTTTTTGTAGCTTGTCTTTCATTTTTGAATTGTTTCAAAGGAAAAAAAATTATTTTTCAAAAATTTATTAATGTTTAAGTTATATATATTTATATATCTTTAATCCCTTATATTTAAACTTGTCAATGATATGTTTTGATCATTATGTATAATTATTTATTATTATCAAATAGTTATCATTAAATGATTTTTTTGATTATATGTTTTTTGTTTAAATTATATATGGGTATATATAAAATTTTAAATGTTTATTTGTTTTATTATATTAAACTTTTATATTGATATATTAGGTAGTTAATGGATCGTAATTAGTTAAATTTATGAAGAACCACTAATGAATAGAAAAAACGAGTTGATGATTTCTTGGAATTTTTTTAAACAGAATCTTAAAACCAAGACATTATTTATTGTCCATGTATGAAGTGTTGAGAAAGTTAAATTCTATTGAAATCAAGAATCATCTAATTTTCTATGGTTTTTTCCAGTATTATAAACATTAGATTTGGAATGGTCAAATAATATAAAATTCAACATCTAATGTTGATGAAAATATTCATCATGATATAGAGGATCATACTGAATAATTAATTCATGATATAGGCATTGAACCGATAAAAAGCAACAATTATTGATTGATTTTATAGAGATTATTAGAAAAAATTATTTTAAGTTGAACTAAATTTAAAGTGTTAGCATCATTTCTGATATTAGTTAAATTGAAAGAAAAAATGGGTGGAGTAATAGAAGTTTCTCTGAATTACTTGAAATTTTAAAATATCTACTTTTAGAAGGCAGTAGGCTTCCAAATTCCAATTATGTTCTAAAGAAAATATTATTCCAAATGGGATTGGGGTATAAAAAGATACATTATTTTCCCAATGGTTGGGTTATTTATAGAAAACAATATGTATTTTTGTCAAAATTTCCTAAATGATTGATGTCTGATATAAGATGGATAAAAAATTAAACTCTGATTCATTCTTAGTTACGAACACCAAACTTCTTAATAAATTAATTTGGTACCTTTTAATAATTTCTCATTTTAAGTGTCTATTTCTAAATTCCAATGATAGAAAAAGGTTAAGACGAAATACTAATGAGAACAATTATTATGGAAAGCTACGCCACCTAACAGATTCACCACAATGGAAGATATTTGATAAAAAATTCTTAATTTTGGAAGTAAAGGTAGAAATATCAGAATGATACTGTACACATATGGAATGAATCCATATCAGAGCCTCGAAAGAGAACATATTTCATTAAATATTTTTTATTACATTACAAATTTTCCCCATATATATTTATGATGAAAAAATATGTTATGATGTGTTTGATGATTTCATGACCATAATAACGGCTAAACAATATTGATGTTTATCTTTCAACATCGATTGATGATTTGAAATTTATATGGGAGATTGGTGTTATAGGTTTTTATTCTTGTAATAAAGAGTATTTTCTTTCTCATGATATAATAATGTTAACTATAAATGACATTCCTGTATATAGAATCTTATCAATATATAGTGTTAAGGGATATAAAGAATGTTCAATTTGTGAATAAGATATTTCATATTATCAAATAAATAATGGAATAAAGGTAGTGTACATGGTACATCAATGATATTTATGAATTGATTATCCATATCATAGATTTAAAAATAATAATTTTGTGCTTTAAAGGAATATAATCACCCCCACAACTACTAACAGTTGAACAATATTATGATATGATGAAAAATATTGATTTCACATTTGGAAATAAAAGAGGGTTTTCTCATCAAAAAAATATCCATAAGAAAAATTATATCTTATTTAAACTACATAATTGTAAATTTTTAGATATAAAACATAATATTGATGTTATTATTGTTGATAAAAAAATTTGTGACAGTTTGATTGGAACTTTGTTAGACATAAAAATAAATAAAAATATTGATTGCATGAAATATTGGACTTAATATCCATGGGGATATGTCTGGAATTGTCTCCAAATATTAATGGAAAAATAACATATTTACATTTGGATTTTTATACATTAAGAAACTATGAGAGGATGATTTTTTTTCAGTTTCTTAATTTTATTAAAGTACCCAATACAAATTCTTCAAATGAAAATAATTTAGTGTCAGTGAATGATTTTAAATTAAGAGGTATGAAATGTCATGACTTTAATATATTTATGAAACAATTACTAATGATCATACTACATGGTATATTGTTTACAACTGTCATAAAGAATATCATTAGGTGATTTTAATTTTTCAAATCAATTTATAAAAAATTTATTAATCAAAATTTGTTAGATTTGTTGGATAATTAACTTGTTCTCATACTTTTTCATCTATAAATATACTTTCCATCAATTTTTTTTGATATAATGGTTCATCTAGTGATTCATTTGATGTATTAGATAAGAATATTTGGGCTAGTTTATTTATGTTGTATGTATCCATTTGAAATATATATGAAACTTTAGAAAGGATGTGTTAAGAATACTCATCGATTGGAGGCTTCAATTGTTTAAAATTATGTATCATAATAGGTGATTGAGTTATATACTAATTATTTGAATGAATTTAAGTATATTGGTCACCCAATATTTCTGAATTTGACAATTTATAGTTAAGGAAGAGTGTTTTTTGGCTTTATGTTTAAGTTCTCTCCATATGACGAAGTAATTAAGATGAATTTATACATTTTGAACAACACAAATGATGGTTAACCTTATATATCATCGAATATTTCAAGATTAAAGGTATGATGTCCAAAAATAATTGAAAAGTAGTTAATGATTGATCATAAAAATAATTTTTTTCATGGTTTAAAAAGAAGGTAAAAAAATATTTATTGAAATAATAAACATTGAAATGATTGGTAGGGGGTCTATCTATTAATTTTATCACATGGTATGGTTTTGATATTAAGAGTTACACATTTTTAAGAAAAATGAGGTTGATAAGAGTACTATTCAAAAGATTTGGGAAATGGTTTTCACTAAAAGAATGTATTTTTGAGTTCAAAAGATAAAAAACCAATTTATTCATCAAGGAAATATTTTAGAGTTCTTGAGGATATATGGGAAAATCATTATAACAAATTTAAAACGGAGTTTTATGTGTAACTGGGTTTATTGTAAAAATTGTGTGAATCATGATGATTATGTAGTTACACTCATTGATTTGAAAAGATTTATTTCAAAAGAGGAACCATTTATCAATGTGACCCATGAATAATAAGTATTTTATGTTATTGATCCATCAAATGATCAGTGGTCTATCATTTTTCAATGGAAAATAATTCATTTGCAGGATGAGTATGAAGATGCTATTATAAATTTATGTGTGGTTTCTTTATCTATTATGTGATTTATGGATGATAAAAATGACTAAAATATGGAGATAGTCTATGTTATACAAAATGATCATGATAATGTGATATGGAAAAACACTAAACTAATCTCCTAATTATTAAGTTAATTTTTTTTATATTTTTCTTTTTTGAAATTTACTTCTATTAAAACTCTATTTTTTTAAATTAGGATGTTTAATATTATATAAATATATTGAATATTTCTATGATTTTTTTGTTAATTTTTTTTAAATACTAATGGTTAAACATTTTTAATTAAAATACTAAACATACAACATTATGTTTTGGTTAAATATAAGCATATAAAAATAATTTTTTAAAATTATATTATTTAAATTTATAAATTTTGATCATTTATATCATTTTAGAGTCAATGTTTATATTTAATAGTTTATGTTTCATATTATTTTGTTAATAATCATGACATAATTATTTTATTGAATCTTATACATGTGTGACACTATTTGTTTACTTACATATTTTTGTATTCATTGTTTTTAAATACTCCCTTTTCCAATAATATAAAGTTACAAAATATATAATTACATATGACTATTTCAATGAAATGAATATAGGAAGATGAGGATTTATCGAGGTATATATATATTATTTCATATTATAAAATAATTAATAATAAAATTATTTAATGAAAGTAAACTTTTAATTTATAAAATAATTTGTAAGACCTCTGTTACACCTCCTATAGTGAAGATTACTTCTTCATATCAGGAGAAAATTATTCCTAGAGTTGGTATACATATTATTACATGTTTAATAAAAATTAAAATCTCTCATGGAGAGAAAAGGATATTTTTTATGATAATAATAACCCAACTGGCCCAAATGAAACACAATTTATGAGTTATATTTCCATAGAGATTCATTTCAAGTTTAATTTTTTATATCTTCATTATAATTCCATAAAAAAGATTATGAAAGAGCGGGTATGGGATTATGCAATGGTAAAATATCTCAATTTATTTATTATTATATTATTCTTTAAATATTATATATTTTATATGATTAATATTTAATGTCTTCAATTAAAGATAACATTCTACATTCAATAAACAAAAACAATTAGAGAAAGATATATATCTGTTTCAGTGGTTTGATGGAGATATTTTAAAAAAAAATTAACAGAAAATTATGTTTTTGGGAAGTTAAAAAATGAAAACCCATGCCTTGAGTATAATTTTTTAGATGTAGATACATGTACAAAATTTGTCTCCAGCCGACATGATGAAGCATTTATGGTATGATAATTATTGTATATTGTAAAATTTCATATATAATACCTGATTATTTATTAGTTTATTTTTATATAAAAATCTTATAGGATACATCACCAAGAGATCCAATCACATAATCTATAACCTCATACATTATTACTTAGAGGGTATCATTTATTTTAGGAGATAATGATTACTGAAAATTTTGATGCATTAAGAGGTAATTCAAGTGTAGTCGAGAAGGGTTCTAGTTCAGTCCTCCATCTTCCAAAATCACCATGAAAAATAGAAATGACTGATAATGAAAAAAATGAAAAGTATCTTATTGAGTTATCTAAGAAAGTAGATGAAATAATTGAAGGAAAGTAATATTTATTTTCCTTGTATATTGAAATATTTTAAATTAATAACACAAATATAGAATATTAATTTATCATTTTGGGATGAACTTCAAGAATAAGTGATGTGGGGGACTTTTATACCTGATTTTATGATGGAAAATATATATACTAATTTAAGAAATCCAGACCACCTTGACGACATAAGATGATAAGAGGTAAGTTTCATCATCATGATAATTTTTTTCTATTAAATTAAAGAATAAAGGGGAAAATAAATATATTCCTTAAAATATGATGTTAAATACCTAAAACAGTCCATGGAAGATCAAATTAAATCAATTGTGAAGGCTGTGTTTTAGAAAATGACGAGACAATCGCAACCTATGTTGCCTGCCCACTTAGATCCAACTGCTCCTTATTCGGACCCGACCATATATTGTGAGTTGTATGCTCAAGATCCCCATGTACATATTATAGCATACAAAGTTATACATATTTTGGGGGGATTTTTTATATAACCAGGAAATGTATTTGTGTCAAGTAATAGTATCAGTACATGATATTCTTGATCCAAATGCTCTACTATTATTTCCTATAGAGAAGGTTACCCAAGATAGAGATTGTTTGGGTCATCTTTTACATTGGACAACAAGCCTTATTTATCATCTGAAATATGAGGAATGAATTTTGAATGAAATATTTTATAAATTTGATTGAAAATTACTTATAATGTTTTCTTTAATTTAATTTTTATAGGAGTATGAAAAATTTAAAGATCTAGTATAAAAGAAACTGAATATTCAGAAAGAAATAACTTTGGGTACATTTGATATTTCATATGGGCTAAAAAGAGTATCTTATATTTATTTTTCATTGGATAATATTTATGAATTTCAGATGAAGTATGATTTATGGGTATGAGACTATTAATTGGGAATAAAAAAATATCATTGATCTTGTTAGTCTTGATGAGTATAGATTACCTATTTTATAATTGTTTTCCAAGTATGTAAATTTATATTTTAGTTTTTATTTATTTGAATAAAGTTGATATCAAGTTAATTACTATATTACTTATTTAATTAGGTATCTACACATGCATCACATTCAAAATGACACCACTACTATTTATTGTCTTAGAGATCTAGAACAAGTTTCAACACCTATGAAATATCTTAATAATGATGATGAAGTTATATATATATATACATATATATTTATATATTTGTGTTTGTCTGTGCACGTGTGTGTGTGATAGATTAAAAAACATGAAGATTGGGTGTTGGACTTTTCCCTTAATTGACGGGTAAAAAGACTAAGATAATTATGAACTAATATTCATTATAATTTCATTAATTTTGAACTTTTTATATTATAGTGGCCATTGAAAGTTACTCATATTATGCTCACATAAATTCATTTTACAATGGATTTTCCCTTTATTAGGATAAGTTCATAAATATTTTAGAAAATTATTAAACAATTATGTTTTATTATTTGCTAAAAATTCTTTATTGTTAATTCTTATTGTTTTTACGTGTTTAGATAGTTGATAAATGAAAATATAGGTCATGTAATAATTTTAACCATGATCACTTTTCAATATAGGCAGAAAATAAAATCAAATACATGAAATTAATGGTAAATATATCTTATATTAGATAATATTTTTTTTTATATTATAAATATATATGTGTGTGTGTGTCTGTTGGTTTTTATTTACAAGCTAATGTTTCAAAACCAAAGTTTCATCTTCAAAAAGGAAGGGTGGAATGTTGTTTTTATTTTTTAAGATTCATATATGCGATAATCACAACTTGGATGATGACTAAATTTGATAAGGTTAATTACATGAATTACATTATGTTTTATATCAAAATATTATGTTTTTTAATATTATAACATATGTTATTATTATAGATTTTCAATGTTGTCAAGTCTTATACAAATGAATAAATTACCCATATTTAACATTTTTTTTTGAAAATTACCTTTTATGTATGCTTAAATTTTAAATAATTTAGTATGACTCTTTTAAATAATGTTTAAAAATGGGTAATTGTTTCCCTTATTTTATGTATATTTTGTTTTTAGAGGGTTTCAGATGTTTCAGGTATATCTATTTTAATTAATTTTTAAAAATGATGATGATTATTATTATTTTCTTTTTTTTCTATATTCTGTTTTTTTATGGGGTGTTAGTTTTGCTAGGTATGCATTTTTTAATTAATGTTTAAAAAATTAGTATTAAAAAAATAATTTTTTGTTTTAAGTTAGTATATTCTATTTGTTTTTAAATGTTTGTTCTTTTCATGAAGTTGGTATATTATATTTGTTTTTATAGGGTTTCAGATATTTTTCATGCATGTAATATAACCTATTTTTTATAATATATTTTTCTAAGTCAGTTTTTTATAAACCAACATCGAATCAAAATTAAAGTACTTTTGATGCCAGTTTTTTTTAAAACGACATTAAAATTCGTGTAATAACTTTCCTAAAACTAAAATAATTGGACTTTCAACGTTTTTTTTGTAAAAACCATCATCGAAATGTCCTTTCAACATCAATTTTCATAAAAAACCCAATGTATAAAGTTCTATGGAAATCCATCTGTACTGATTTTATTAAAGAACCAACATAGAAACATTGATATGCCTTTTTTATTTCCATTTAGGTTAAGATTATAAAATCTATGTGGAAAGATACTTTCACTGTCCTGTTTTTATAAAAAATGAGGCTGCCACATCACATAAAATCACATTTATTTGAATTTTCGACATTGGTTTTCAAAAAAACAGTGTCAAAAATGTTATTTTTAATGTCACCTGCCTCAAATCCAGGACTCAGACACTGATATTCATTAATTTATGGATAAGATGTTTTATGGGTGTCTAAACCTATTGTTGATGACCCCAGCCTATCTCACATCTTGATTCCTAGGTCTAACTCAAATCCCCATGAGACCTTATTCATGTTCCATTGAGAAGAAATGCTATGGATTACCCACATTTACACACCAATGGATCTTGAACTAGGTTTTTTGGGATAAACTACAATAATGCCCCCACTATTTATAGTTAAAGTAATGAGGACCCCCTCCCCCTACGGAATGTGCTGAAGAGCCTCTACTCAAGTCTGGTTATCCACCACTACTCTAACACAAATCATATTCCTTCATTTTCATATAAGCAAATGTACCACTAGGAAGTCCACTAATGGATGAATAAATACTTGTAGCTCTATCATCCTTGAGAACCTTATCAATTATTAGGGCCTTATCAGGCACCTATGTATATTTTTTCATGTCAAAGTTATGAACTTTGCATCTCAACTCTTATTGAAGCATGATCTCAAACTTCCCAGATTTATGTGATTCATTCACAACCCGAAGGATATAGAAGCATTGAAACTCTATGAAAATACAAAGTAAGAATAAATTGCCACCATCCCTTAATGAATCTCCATGAACTCCTACACTTGGACTTAATTCCTCATACTCCGGATGAACTCATCAAATAAAATATCTTTGAAAGTCTCCCATTTGAGACCCTCATGTCTTCTATCCAAAAGTATAACATCCCACTAATATCTAAAAATTCCATAATTTTAAAGGTTTCAAGTGTAACATTTCGATCATATAAGGTATCTACCAGGTTGAAAATCCTCTTAAAGATCCATATTAAGTCCTATATACCCCGAGGGCCTCCAATTCCTTTCAAATATAGAGGATGTTGGAGTTTTAAGTCTTGATAATAGTCGAGCATACACTTGGAAACATCCCTACCATAGATAGACACTACATTGAGGAATCGGGGATTAATTGGTCCATCCTCTTAAACTACTGGGGTATGTGTGGGAGCATTATTCAGCATGATTTGTTGTAAAACTAGAATTTTCACCCTTAAGAGAGTGTTCTGGACCACTCCACCAATTCAGGTAGTCAAGTGTCATCGAGGTAGAATTTTTTGAGATATGAAGGAAATATTTTAGAAAACTAGATTCATTAGGAAAGTCCTAAGTAGTCTAGGGGATCACACAATGGTTCTCCTAACACAAGGTGTAAAACTCCTATAACTAACAAATATCATCATCCCTGACCATTAGTTATAGTCATATATATACATAAGAAATATAACAATATTGTCAAGTAAAACTGAATAATTCTAGAAATTATATCACAATATCATTGAAATATATCACAAAATAAATTATACAAGTCTATCCCAACTGGATAGCACAATCAAGGAATTAATTAAAATTACAAATATATAGTACATAAATGGTATATATGTGGAATGTGATCCTATGTTCCTATTTATAATACATGAATGCACCCAAAACCCTATAAAATAGTAACAATAATCCAAGGAATATAAGCTTGGTGGCTCATTACACATGAGATGGCTAGGTACATGGAAACTCCCCTGTATGAGTCCCAAAAAACTATATCCTTTCTACCATATCCCATGTTAGTCAAAAGAAAACCAAGAAAACTATTCTATGATACCATTTTCCAATGCCCTGACTTGAACCACCGGGTCCAAGATAGATATCCACAAGACCTTATGCATGCCTCCCCATATGAAAGTGGTTTCCAACTAGAAATGAGGGTCTAAAGTCCACCAATTGGGATACTATACCCTTAATATAATAACCATAAAACAATAATATAATTAAACTATAAAAAAAATCAAAGTGTTCAAGAGGAAGATAAAACATCCCAATGAAATATCACATGACATATATTACATAAAAATAAATAAATGGTATCCAAGTGTGGAAAGAAAAAATAGAGTATAAGTGCGAGATAATAAATAGAAAACTCTTGGGAAATCATCTGGTTCCCATCTCGGTTCTTCTACCAACTACATGATTCTTGGATATATATCTCAAATTCCCCCTTTTCCTTTATTGGATCAATATACATGAAGTCTACATGTGCATAAAGATTCTCATGCCAGGTGTGAGTAATAAAACCCATTATAGAACCAGTAATGAATTTTTGAAACAAGTGCACATGCATAAGAGTATATATCATGATAATAAAAAAAGCACACAAGAAAAAAATGAGATCAAGAATCTCAGCAGTAACCAATCCACCAAAATATCTTATTGTACCTACTTTGGATATGTGTTGTAAGAGCATCAAAGTGACAAGGAAATGTCTAAAAAAACTATCCAATGTCATAGTTTTTCAATATCCAAATAGGACCTAGGCCTATAAGTCATGAAACATAGCTAATAATTCCCTATTATTATCTCTCAAGTCAATTGATATTGACCATTATGCCTCCAATTTTCTCATCAGTCAGATTATATTGACAATCATACCCCTAGGCCAGGCCACACTAGGCCATCATACAAATTTGTCCAACCCAATCCTGTTATCATGTCAAATTGAGTGCCTAAACATGCTCCCCCCATAGTGGTACCTATCCATGAAAGTTCCACATTTCACTTTTCTAATATGTATAAAATAACAATACAACAAATACCAAGTATAAAAAAATGAAATATGGAACAATATAAAGAGGCCCAACACAAATATCATGATTGAGAGACTACATCCAAACAAGGAAACATGTGGTCAAACTCAACATAGTCTATATCATATCAACACACAATGTCATATAATTCCAAAAAATCGTATAAATATGCATGGAAAATAACTTTTTAACTTAATGTTGTCAATGTAAACATCATACTTCATCAAGGGTGTCATCTCTCAAACCATGTTCACACACACACAGACACACACACTGAAACAAGATATCTCACTAAGAACTCCTACAACTTGTTTCGCATAAAATAATATGGTTTATAGATAAAGACATATGGAATAAAATGATAATGGGTAGAATAAAACATGTTCAATGAATACCACTATCAATGGTTCAATCTAGGTCAGATTGAAGAGAAATGTCAAAGAAAGAACATAATAGACATTATAAGAATGATTCACCAAGAGGTTCACCATAAAGACTCCATAGAATGATAAAGTTCCCTAAGAATAACTAATACCCATTAATTTTCATGTCACAAACCATCCTGAGTACCTTGGTAACGCAAAAAATGAGCTAGCACAATCATGACCCGAAGGGCATTCTCGGTCCCCACGGGTTGGAAACTATCACTTAACATTATACAAAATGACAATGGGAATAATTTTTGACAAAAACATTACAGAAGAAGATAAAAAATCAAGTATGCATAAAAAATAAAACTCCATAAGGATAAATGTACCAGAAGTGAAAAATTCATGAAAACCCAAATTACTATAGTAAATTACCATGAAAATAGGAAAAACTACCACTACTACAAATATTTAATTTATTATTAATAGAAAAGGGAATTAACAGTGCTAGAAATTCACTATTAATCATGGCGAATATAGGGGGTCCCTTTTATCATCTTTCTGAAAAGCGCTGATAAATTCCCCTTTTATCAGCGCTAAAAAAGAACTGATAAAAGGGGTCTTTTATCAGTACTAAAAAAGCGGTGATAAAAACGTCCTTTATTCGTTCTTTTTTTATCATGTATAATTGACACCTTTTATCAGTGCTGATAAAAGTAAAAAAATTAAATTTTAAAAAGAATATATAATGTGGGTGTCTTAAAGTAGCACCTGAACCCCCCCCCCCTATCAGCTATAGGCGTTGCCCCCTCCCTCTCACCGCACATTGCAATTTCCCATACAACCCCCTCACAGTTGCCCATGCGCCCCTACTTCCACCAGAACTCAAACATGAGACCTCCCCCCTCACGGTCATGAACCTTTACCACTAATCCATTTAGTTTTCTCTCCATTTAATGATATATATAAATATATATATTTATTTATTCATATATTGATATAGATTCATATTAATATAAATTTATTGAGTTATATTAATACATATATATTTATTCATACTTTAATATATATATATATATATAGTTCAAAAATTTTATCCATATATTTATTTTTATATTAATATATATTTATAACATTAGTTTTATATACATTTATAAAATATGTTAATATGTGTGTTTATAAATGAATAAATAAATAAATACATAAATACATATATACAACAAACACACACAAACACACACACACATATATATCTACGAAGAAATACTTATATATGTGTGTTTCAAAAGACATAGAATGTAAAAATGACCATAACTTCTAATCCAAAAGTCATATTAAACTCTAAAAATAGTAAAATAAAAAAAATGAAACAATATTCCATATGATATGTGTTACAGGACTAGAGGATATCCAGATAAGAATTTATAGATGTTTAAATGTTAAAACATTGGGGTATACCGACTAAAAGCTCAGTTTGGAGGTCTTCTAGGCCATTTTTGACCTTGAAAAATGTGACAGATGGTTCTCTTGGGTCACCTGTGTGTAGAGGTCATCGCAAGCTTTGATTTTATAAACTGTAGAGCTCAAACGGACACCCATATCAAAATTTATGTTTATTTGTTGTTTGAGTAACATTTTCAACTTATTTTAGATCTTTTATTAATTTTTTTATTTTTTGTCATAAAATTGATATTAAATGCTTATTAGTCAACGATAATTAGGAAATTATTAATTAATAATATTTTATAAAATATTTGAATTCCATTTAAACTAAATTTCTTATATATTAAATGTAATAGTATAATTATACTTATCTAAAACATATTTAAAAATATATATTATATTTATATCAATATAAATATATTATTGTTCATGAAAAAATTTTTATTTTTGAAATATACACTTTTAACAGATCTAGGAAAGAGCACTGATAAAGCCCCCCTTTAATAGTGCATCTAAAAAAAGTGCTGATAAAGGGACCCCTTTAAGAGTGCTAAAAAAAGAACTAATAAAGGGGGTGCCTTTATCAGTGTTAAAAAAGTGATGATAAAGGGGAAATTTTGACTGCGCTTTTTTTAGTGCTGTTAAAAGTTCCCTTTATTAGCACTTTTTCTAGTGCTCATAAAGTCACCCCTTTATCAGCGCTTTTTTTAGTGCTGATAAAGGGCGGCGTTGTGGAAACCTAGTTTTGTGGTAGTGTACCCAAATACCAATAAGCGCAACTCTCCATTCCCCAAGGATCAACACCTAAAACCAAAAAGTGGCGTCTTACCACTACTCAAACCTAGAAGAAGATAATATAAAAACACCAGAAATAACAGTTAAAATGAGAGATAAAATACCATTAAGGTCTCACCTAGGATTCCATAACAGGATTACAACATTTAAATAACCAATTTATGCTTTAAAATTTTTATAAATAGGTATGGAATTTTCAATTATAATTAAAACAATTCATGCTTTAAATTTTAAATAATGTAAATACTTTAAAAAAATGGATTCATAGAAAATTTACATGAAACAGTTTCTATAAATTCATTCGGCACATAAAACAGTTTACAAACATTAGTACACGTTTATATCTCATATATAACCAAGTGAGGGACATAGTAATATGCCAAAAGATATGATAGTTCCATGCTATATGATCCTCACACAATTTAAGGCGATCCAAATAATATGTGTATACACACTTCCCTCTAACACTAGCTAAATGTGATTTATCACCATCATATTTAGTATGTGATCTATTTCACTATGTTTTGTTTCGATTTTAAATCATAAAAAGAGTGTTATTAGAAAAACTCACTAACTACATAGTCATTCTTGTTATATAGTAAAAAAATTATTTTAAATTAATATTAAAACTGTTCAAAATATAATTTATCCCATTACCCTATTTCAAAAGTTCCAATTATCCATTTTAAACCCAAAACACATGTTTTTAATAAAACCATGACTTTTTACAAGATAAAACCACTAGGTTTCAGTTAAAACCATTTCAATCCATTTTCTAAAATGAAAATTTGAAATCAATTTCAATAAATCAATTTCATAATTTAGATTCCACAATTTCCATCAATTTTTTAAACAAACCCCGATTCAATGGAATTGGGTTTTTTTCCCTATTTCATGCTAGAAATTCAATTTCACATTCAAATCCATAAATTCAATAAAATTGGGTTTTTAATAAACCAATTTGAAAGTAGTTCAAGTAATTGAGTTTAAATAAAATAGTTGAATTTATATCAATAAATTCATGTATAATAAAAATTTTCAATCACAATGGAACCACCTACCTTTTTCATGGAAATAAAAATCCCGCAAGAGAACTCTCCAAAAAGAACAAAGGAATAAAAGATGTATGGAGTAAATGTCGAAACAATATTTGACAAGATAATGTTTAGATCCTTCAATCCCAAGATGATATGTCAAACTCTAAGTAAGAAAAGATAATGATATGATGATAAAGGGAGAATGCTTACCTGGTGAGTCACATCACAACCACAATGATGATCAATCACTGATCTAAATAAAATGTAAGAGTTTTCGGGCTCCAAAATCACCAAGTAATGGCTCTAGGGTCAAGAGAAATGAAAACTGTTGATGATAAAAAGAAAAAATATCTAGGATTTGTGTTAAAAAACAAACTGTTGGACTTTACATGATGTGTAACCCAATTAAAGGTTGTGTAATTGAAAAATACCAAAATTTTTAAAAAGAATTATCAAATTTTGATAAAATAAGATTTATTATTATTTTATAATTTACCCATCATGTAACCAATTTACACGGTGTGTAAATCCCCAAAATACTACTAAACAAGAAAGTTTCTACTTTGAATCAAACAAATTTATGACATCACCATCACAAGTATCCTCCCAAATCCTTTTTGTTCCTACCAAGAAAATGGAAAAGTAAATCCATGACATGTTTTTAAAGACTATCTTTCAGGAAGGTAATCATAGGTTTCAATATCTCCACCATAAAAACATTCTATCCATAGAAAGCCAATCAATAATCTTCTATATCAAAAAGGAAAAGCCACTGCTCTCTCATCAGTGCCTAATGTTCCCATGTCTCATGAAAATATGAATTGTGATGATATAGACCTCAAACCAAAGGTATAATCCTCCCTAAATGTACCGTGGTTTCCAAATAAACTATCCGGACTGTTCATTCAATCATGGAAAAATTAGTTCAATCTCAAGATCAATCCAGCTCAGAACATGGGACTAATCAAATAAATACCTTCATAGAAATGATAAATGGAACACGTTATGTATTTATGTCAGCTATGGTGGAAGTATTATGTGGTAAGCTACCTTCCCCACAAACTCAACAACCTCAAAAGTTCCCACAAACTGATTATAGTGTTTCCCTTTCATCCTAAATCATTGATGAACCAACTGCGGTGAAACATTGAAGAACACATGGTTACCAACTAAAAATTCCAACGGTCTGTGACAACGGTCGTCATAATATTTATATCAACTCTGTGCCGTCGAAATTATCTGATGAATGAAATGACTATTTTTTATCATCTCTTGAACCAAGCTTGGTGAAAGTAAGTATCTTTCACCAATCTCTGACAAACATAATAGAGATTCCCATGGCTAGCCATATAAGGCCTCAAAGAAGCCATTCTGATTGCTGAATTGTATTTGTTTCCATAAGAAAACTCAACTAACCCCAAATGATCACCCCAAACTTCACCAAAGTCAAGGACACAAGCGTGAAGCATATCCGCAATGATATGTATTGCTATTTTTATCTTTAGATCCGATTGTAGATGGTGTGTCGTACTCAAATGGACCTAAGATTCCAATGCCTCTTGAAGACCTCTCCCAAAGCGATAAGTCAACCAAGGATACCTATTTAAGACTATAACAGATATAACTCCATGAAAATGAACAATCTCTTTCACCTGGAGATTTTCAAACTCCTCAATTTTTTTATATCAGTAATGAGTATACAGTGAGATTATTTGGTTATCCCAATTACAAAAACCCATGTCACATTATTCTTTCTCTGAGTATGTGGAAAACAAACAAAAAATTATATAAAGATCGCATCCCACATACAAGTAGGAACCAAAAGTGGCTAAAAAACCAGAAGGTTTTTAGTGTTTGGCCTTCACCTGTTGAAATGTATAACAATAGGAGACAAAATCAGTAATTTCCCATCTCATACCTGGACACCAAAATTTATTCCACATGTTAAAGAACATTATTTTAGTTCATGGGTGCACTTCCCGTTGGGATTTATGAAAATTCCCCATAAAATATTCCCTTACTGTTAATGGCACAACAAAGCGATTCTTATAAAAAATATTTCCCTCTTTGGAGAACGACCACTTAGTAGTGGTCTCCCCACTATGAAGAGAGTCTCTAATACAGTGGAACTCATCATTAGGATAATTATCCTAAGGAATTATTGTGATAAGATCATAATCCCACTAAACACTATCTAAAGCAACCTCAACCTCTGATTCTTGGACTCCAATATGAAACTATGAAAATAGAGGCATCAAGTTACACTATTCCAAAGGTTCTTTCATAGCCTAAGTCAAAATTTTTCTACTCAAAGAATATATAACAACATTCCCTTTCCTCAAGGTATAGGTGATGTAAAAGTTGAAAGATTGCGGGTACTCCACCCAACGACTCTGGTGGAGATTCAAACATTTTTAAGAGAAGATATAACTCAAGCACTTATAGTTTGAAAACATAGTAATACTTTCCCCATTATGGTAATGCCATAAAATCTTAAGCATGTGATTCACAGCTACAAATTCAAGGTCCTAGGATAGATAATTATTCTCATGTGGCATAATCTGATGAGATCCATAAACAAAAAAATGATCACCTTTTATAATAAAAAAACCCAAACCTAAACCCAATACACCACAGAAGGCGACAGAGCCTTTCCCATCCTCTATAAGAGTCAACACCCTAGTAGTATTCCAAATAAAATTCAGCTCAATAAAATAATTATAACATATTTCATCCCAATAAAACATTACTCCCTTATGAGTTATTTTAGTAATTATAGAATCCATCTTTGAGAAGACCTTAATGAACCAACGATAATACCCAACCAAACCCAAGAGACTCTGAATCTCAAAAAAATTTCTTAGTTGTTACCATGTCATAAAAACCTCTTCCTTTTTATGACAAAATGATACACCATGTTATGACACCATGTGTCCCAATAATTTCACTTCCTGAATCTATAAAATACATTTCAAAATATTGGAATAAAGATGGTGATTTCTCAACAATTCTAGCACTGCTCTTAGACAACACACATGATCCTCATCAAACATAGAGTAAACAAGGATTTAATTCACAAAGAATACCAAGAAATAATTATGGTGGTCATGGAAAATCCTATTCATTAAATTCATAAATACTATAGGATCATTGGTTATACTAAATGTAATGATAGGGTACTCATAATTGTCATACCTACACCAAAACTCTATCTTCTGAAAATCAGATTCTTTTATTCTCAACTGACAGTAACCATATTGAAGTTATATCTTCAAGAACCAATAATACCCTTTTAACTGATCAAAAAAACCACAATCCATAAAAACATATACTTTTTCTTTACCATGACTATAATGAGTTTTCATTAGTCCATGAAAAGGATAAGTGAATCATTAGTCTTCTTAGAAAAGAGATCCAGTGCTGACCAAGGTGGAATGCTTGGGTGTATAAATCATTTTTATAGAATATCAACCAACTGAATCCTCAACACTTTCATTTTAGTTGGTTCCATTTAGTAATAATGAATCAACATTGGTTTCATACTAGGTACTAAATCAATAGAAAACTCTACCCCACTTACTAGTGGAAGACCAAATAAGTCAAAATGAAACATATCAGGAAACTCAATGAAAACTGGAGGGATATCATCACTAAAAGGTTATCACTCTAGATCAAAAGTGAACACTGATATTAAATTCCTTAACACTAGATAATAAGGTCTGTCTCTACCCGATCTTGAGTCCCATTTTACTTAAAAGATATATCAAACCCCATTTTTTGCAGTAAATGAGACCCATCAGAGATAAAAATCAATATAGTCATTATTGGAAATGATCCAATCCATTTTGAATATGACAACAAGATGTTTCATGTTGAGAACCAGAAAACACCATGAAATATTTACATTTGATAAGCACAAAGAAAAAGATAGACCACAGAGACCCTGCTCTCTCTTCATTCCAAGGGTTGTAGTAATATCCATCACATAAGACCAAAGTTCCTTATGAGGATATATCATATTTACATTAATTATTGAGATAAATGAATGTGATTCACTATTATCAAATGAAGAAATCAATAATGATGAAGCAATAGTGATGGTACCTCTCACAATCACTGGACTCATGTCTGCTTCCTTTGGAAACTCTTCCATTGCGCGAAGAATCTTAATTCCAAATTCCTATGGTTAGAACCCCTTTTTATGTGAAGTATTTGATTTCCCTATATTTTTGGTAGAATTTAATGATATTGTGACACTAAACAATTTGGGAAGGATATGGTAGAACTTATGCAAGTGACCTGAGCATCTATAAGAGCCACATGCCTTGGGTTCCTCTGTGTAACACCTATTCGAGTGTCCAAGTTTCTAACACTGGTATAAAACCAAAGGACCTCTTCTAGGAACTACATGAATCTTATAAAAACCCTACTATCAAGATCCACTGTGAGAATCATCTTGATTACTATGCCCCCTAGAGGAAAACCCAATACCACTATGCAAAGAAGAAACATCCATCATCCCTGACTTTCCAGCTAGGTCCATTTCAACCATCAATGCTCTATCCAACACATCATTATAAGATGGAAGCTTCAGTAAGAAAACCAAAAAATTAATATCCACTCGAAGATACAAATTGAACCATTGAGTATTTACCTTCTCACTTTATACTACCTCATGTGAAAAATGCATTATGTTAGTAACTCGATTTTCATACTCTGACATAGTTCTATCAGCTTGTGTAAATTTGACGAACTCTAAAGCCTTGGTTAATAGTATTAAATCTAGATAGAGCTGTTTAGTGAAAAGGGCCTTGAATTATTTACATTCTAGGACCTCATTCTTATTTTGCATCACCATCATGTCCTGAGATATCCTGATTGGTGCCTCCAGCATGAACGTGGAACACTTTACATTTATTTCATTCAGTTTCTCCTAGAACCCCAACATATGTTCAATACTACTCAACCATTCATTGACCTCTTTAGGATCATTTGAGCCATTGAACACTATGGTCTTATAATGAAGGAATTCTAGAGAATGATATCATAATGAATCCCCCTGAGGTTCCATAGCTAGAGACTCAATAGGGATTAGTAGTGAGGCATCTCCCAGATCTTAGAAAACATATACAATCACCTCAACTAGACTCAGGTCAACATGAGGATTTTCTCAATGGGTTTCATCATAAACTTCCTCCTAGATCCAATTCACGCATCTTCTTGGAGGAATGATGCTACAAAACATAAACAAACGATGTTGAAAAAAAAATAAAATTTATACTAAAATAGAGAAACATAGGAAATTAATCGCAATAGATATAAAATAATTTTTGGATTGAAATCTTTCCAAATCAAAATTTGGGAAAATACAAGAACTAATCCTCAGGAATACTTTCCCAAACCACCCCTGATGACTTAAGATTCATTGCGGTGAGATCTGGATAAGCACTAATTCATAACTACCTCCCCTGTCCTGACCATAATACAAAAATGTATACTGAAATCAAAATAGGAAGATCAACATAGATATTTGATGCCATTTGTAATAAACCAATCTATCTTCGGATCATGATATTGTCCACTTTGGGCCAAGCCCACATGTTTTTTCTTTACATGGGATCTAGACCTCAGGAATCTCCAAGGAAAAGGCATCAAGATGGAAGAGGTATCTACACAACCTTATAAATGGTTGATTAATGATCCTCCTCCTTTTATATGGTATTGTAATAATCCTAACCCAATAGAAGGGTCAAGTTTCCACACTAGCACATTGAATGGAAACTAGCTCTAATACAACTTTATCACAAACCAGCCTGAGTACCTTGATTATCCAATAACTGATCTAGTCATAATATGGACTAAAGGGAGTTCCAAATCCCCATGGGTTGGATACTAGAACCTGAAATCATACAGAATGACAATGGGAATGATTTTTACAAAAAATATTGTGGATGCAGATAAAAATCCAGTACCCATACAAATGAAAACTCTATAGGGAAAACTTTACTAGAATAAAAAATGGTATGAAAACCTAAAGTACTACAGTAAAGTAATAGAAATCTAGGAAAAACTACCCAAGTACAAATAGAAAAAAATCTCCATGCCCAAAGGATCAATAGTTACTTCCACCAAGTGGCGCCTTACCCTTTCTCAAACCTAGAAGAAGATAATCAAAAAACACACAAATTAGTAGGCAGGGTGTGAGATTAAATCCCAGTAGGGTCTCATCATGGATTTCATAATAAGATACAAACATTTAATTAACCAATTAAATATTTCAAATTTATATAAATAACTATGGCAGTTCAGAGAATAATTAATTTAATTCATTATTTACATTTCAAACGATAAAAATACTTTATAAAAATTGTCATCTGCCAAAAGGTATGATATTTACAGGATATGGTATCCTTACACACTCAAAGGTGATCACTAAAATATGTTTACACACTCATCCCTTTGAAACTGGCTAAAGTTGACTCGTCACCATCCCATTAGGGATGTGACCTACTGCACTAGGTTTTTTTTCAGTTGAAAATATTTAAAAGAGTATCATCCCAATAAATCAATAAATACCTAGGCCTAAATGTGATATAGTATAAAAATGATGGGAAATTTATTTCCAAACTATTAAAAATACCATTCATCCCATCACCCCATTTAAAAAGTTGTAATTTTCCATTTAAAAACCAAAACCCAGGTTTTTAATCAAAACATGTCTTTTTCCAAAATAAAAACATTGGATTTCTATAAAAAACCATTTCAATGCATTTACTCAAATAATAATTTCAAATAAATATCTAAATATCAATTTTAGAATTTAAATTCCACAATATTCCCTCATTTTTTCAGAAACAACCAAATTCAATGGAATTTGGTTTTTCCAAACTTCATGCTAGAAATTCAATTTCACATTCAAATACACCAATAAATGGAATTTGGGTTTTCAATAAAACAATTTAAATAAGGTCACATAAATAAATTTTAATCAAAAATTTTAATTTAAATCATACAATTCAAGGATAATAAATTTTTTCCACCACAACTAAACCACCCACCTTTCTCACGGAAAAATAAAGCCCACAACAGAACCCACCAACAAGAACAAAGGTTAAAATGATCTAGGAACTCAACCTAGAAATAATATTCTAAAATATGGAATTTAGAACCATAAATCCATGATGATCGATCAAAATATAAGGAAGAAAATAGAAAGAGATTAATAGGTAGGTATAATTCTTACCTATTAAGTCACATCGTAACCACAACATTGATCAATCACCGATCAAAACAACCCGAAACGGTGTGGAGGATCTAAAATAATCTGGGAATGACACTTAGGATGAGAGATATGAAAACTAGAAAGTATTAAAAGAAAAATCATCCAGGATAATAGTTATAAAACAACCATTAATACATTACATGATGTGTAACCCAATTACATGTCATGTAATTGAAAATCCCTACATTTTCGAAACACACGTCACCTTTTGATAAAATTGGGTTTATTATTATTTTATAAGTTACACATTGTATAATGATATAAAATGGAATGTAAATCCCCATAATACTATATAAAAATATAAATTATTTTATATTACAACAGATATCCGACTTCCCCATTATAGATATCCTCTCAAATCCTTCTCATACCTACCCAGACAATGAAAAATGAAAAACATGATAGGTTTTTAAAGAATAAAAATTAGGAATGTAATATGATTTTACATTTTATTAAAACCCTATTATATCACATGATATATCATTGAATAAATTAATATTGGTTGGAACTAAGTAATAATATCATTAAAACAAAAATTTTAATCAATGTACATTTCTTTTTTGATTTGGTCAACATATAAGAATAATGGAGAATATTTCAAGCATTTTTAAAACCATCTCGACTACCAAATGACCTCTACCACAGATTAACCTTGTCCATGGTGCTCTTGATCACCTAGAAAACAGTGGAATGACCTACAATGTATACCCAAATATTTGGTCATTCCCTACCTCACTAAACCCTCCAAAATGGATGTGTTGTGGTTTTCCAAACCATAGATGAAAAGAACCTTAACCTAGAACCACCACATAGAAATGAATTTTCCAAGCCGTTTACATTTTCATTTTTCACCAATATAAGTTTTGATATAATCCACACCCTCATCCATGAACATTGAAAGCACTTTCCTTTCCATTTTTCACTGATAAATATCAGGGCCACCATAGATAAAACTACAACTGTGGTGATTTCGGTCTTGGCCAAAATATAACTAAAACCCATATTAAATCTTTTACAAGACATTGAATTCTCCCAAGAATACACCCATATAAGAATCAACTCTAAAATAAGAAGGATAGGAAGAAAAATAAAGATTCACCTTAAATAAAAAAAATTTCCAAGACTTTAAAGTTTTATCTACTAAAACTAAGCTAAATACACTAACATGTTACCCCTATGAGAACCTAACGATACAGAGGGAGAGTAATGAGAAATAATCTCTCTTCTTTTTACATATATAGGATGGATAATGGACGAAAGATTTCATGATTATGAAAAATAATCTTGGGTATTCTTATGCTTTAGGTATATTTGTCATTGAATGAAATCTATCTATTTCTAAAATTTAGGTATTGGATATAGAATGTGCATTTATTTTATTTATTGAAATATAGAAATAAATTAGATTTAATAATAATAAAGGGGCCAGGTGGATCTCTAAGCATAAAATGGTGAATGACTCAAAACATTGGTAGTTATAGATTATCATATTACTTTGAATAATGAAATGGTTATTTTAATAAAAAACTATTATGGAATTTCTATAAAAAATAATCTCATTATTGATTATAAACAATATGGGTTTTTTATTTTAGGTTTGGAAGTAAATTTTTTCTCTTTTATAAAGAAAAAAAGTGTTATGGTATGGTGAAACTTAACAATGTACTATATATACATGATATTTAACTTTTATAGGAACATGAATATCTTCTATTGTTGATGTAACCAAATTATCTTATGGGAATTCCATCATTTTACTACCATTATATAGAATGTTTAGTAGGAATTCCATAATTTTCCTACCCTTATTTATCGATGACATGTTAATTATAAGAAATGAAGTGAATGTATTATAATCTATTAAGACTTAGTTACATGAATTCTTATCCATGAACCAGTTATTTGAAGAAGCCAATATTCTAGGGATTGAGATATATCAAGATATATTGCATAATATTCTTGGGTTAAGTCAAAGTACAGATATTGACAAGGCACTCAATAGGTATAATATAGAATAGTCCAAGAGAGGATTATTTCCAATGTCACATGGTATCAATATACCTAAGAAAATGTTTCCATAATAATATGGGAGATTGATAAAATGATTATAATACCTTATATTTGTTGGAAGGATATATCATGTACTCTATGATATGTTATAGGGTTAATATTTCTATACTTTAAGCATTGTGGTAGGATATAAGGCTAAAATTGGTGAGATTCACTAGAAATCTATAAAAACTATCCTAAAGCACTTTGTGATATACCAATGATATGTGTTATTTTATACAAAATATGAGGTTCTATTAGTGAGAGATACACTAATGTTATATTAAAGACAAATCAAGATGATCTCAAATCACAGTCAGACTATGTATTTTTCTTTAATGATGGTCCAGTGAGTTGGAGAAGCTCGAAGAAGTCCATGGTCAATGATTCAATAGTAGAAGACAAGTATATAGTGGCATCAAATGTAACTAAGAAATTTGTTTTGATATGTATCATTGTATCATATATTGTTGTTATACCTAGCAGTGATGATCCTATTACAACATATCATGATAATACTATAATAGTGGTATTTTCCAAGTAGCTCAAGTTACACAAGATGAAAAATATATACTTCAAAAGTTTCATTTCTTCATGTATTTTACTTAGTGAGGTGAAGTAACAATTAGCATTGTTTTTATATAGAATAACAGGGTATAACACCAAAATAAATACATATATCAATATAATAAATATTCTATTGAGAGGGATAGTTGGTTGAGAGTAATTAGTAAATAGATCTAGGGATAGTGGATTCCTTAGACCAAACACCAGTGTGTACTTTGATTACCACTACAAGTTTACAGTCTGATATAAACATGTGTTTAATCTAACCATGATAGTGGTAATACTTATACATGTAGTATTTAATTCACAATGTCTTTAGATTACATATTGTATCAGATGATTATAGTAGTTCCCAACTATATTTATAAAATATAGATATAATGAAATAAATTTTAAACATTTGTCCTATAGTTTAGATACATCATGCTGATAGGACAGAAATGATGTTTCACTATCATGTGTTGGGGATCATAAGCATTTATACTTATTCTCATGAATTTATCACTTGGTGATCAAGTACATGAAATCATGAGGACTGACCTTCCAATAAGAAAACCACAGGTTATTGATGTTTTTCATTATTCCAATATAAGATCATGTATATTGGTCTCGTGAATTGAGTTCATTATGAATATATATCATTATATCTCATGTTTTTATGCAAGATGAAAACTATTGAATTTTTGTTCTTTTAGGTATATTCTGGTGGTATGTCATTAGTGGTTTGGAATTGATTGGATGACTAATAAAATATTTTTAAATTCCCAATTGAGGAAGTCATATCTCATATCAAATTGACCAAGATTATTTTAGATTTACTAAATCCATATGGATGGTGGAATAACTTAAGTTTATCTAGAAATGTCATTTAATGAATAAATAAAGCAAGTAAGGATGGTAGAATAAGTTATGCACATTGATTTATGAGACATCACATTACAAAGGGATTATATTACACAACTTGTGTTTGTTTCTGATGCTTTCATTACTATGAATAATCCTTATCTCCATGGGGGTATTGATGTGTTTTTTTGATATCACTATTGGTATTTAAGAGATACTAAGTATCATCGAAATAAGGTCATATAGGGTTGAACAAGAGTATTAAAAATTTTATATAATTCTAGTGAATTAGAGTCCAAGACATAGTTGGACCCACATTAGAGTATGAGATATATATGAGTTTGAATAATATTAATAAATAAATACATTCATTATTATTCTTGTTTAGAGTAATAAGTGGTGAATATATTTACTCACTATTTTCATGATATATTAAGTGAACACAATGAATAATATTTTATGAGTTAATATTTAATATAAAAAGTTTTTTTATTAAATTTTTTAGAGATCCAAGAGGAATTAATGGATCAGATTTCATCAAACAAAATTATTTTAATATTACAAGTATGTGATGAAATATAAATGACAATTTTTACATAATTAGTAGTTAATTAGATTCATTTATGTATTATTTATAAGATTAAACATTTTTAGGATCAAAATTAAAATTTATGAGTGTTTGGATTTGCTCATATAAGTTGGTAGGAACTCAGTATTTGATAAATATTTATCAACTAATATTTTTGAGCTCCTATATCTTCTCTCAGGAATAATAGAGTGATAATGAGTCCTTATAGGAATATAAATCGATGTTTTTCTTCCATAATAAAAGAAGAGGTGTTTTAGTGATAATCATGACATTTAAAAGTTCATTGGTTATCAACTCTATCCCAAAAAACCAATGATCGACAAGAAATAACTTTTAGAGGACATGTGGATGATCTAGAGGGATCCAAAATTGGTTTCATCAAGCATCAATTTTCAACGACGATCTCATTATTCCCATATCTTAAAAATCGAATGTGATAACAGTTATATTTTGATTTCATTATTCCATCAATCTTCATGAGATACTCGGGTTAAAATCAGGACTTACCTTTCTTGAGATAACATTAGTACTTCAGTCCGATGATATTTTTTGTGCAGAAATTACCATATTTCATAATTCCACCAGAAACCCAGTACAAATACATAACCCTTATAAATCTTAAAATCATAAAATCCAAAAACCAAGAAAAAAATATCATTCATATAAACCTAGAATTTTTATTATATAAGGGTTAGCTACTCCCAAACACAAGTTCTATACCAAGTACCAAAAAAATAAGATAACGTTAACTTCCATTCCCAAATAGCATGAAAAAAATAAATAGGAAACTGATAATAATTTCTAACATCCTTGGTCCCATTGGCCTGAATGAATTTAAAATAGGAGAGACCATGTGATCTCCAGCACACATCCTCTCACATCAAAAGATGATAACTATCCATGGCGGTTGATATGTAATTCATGTGGAGACTGTATCCTCTAGATAAGGAAACCATAAATAATATATAAAGTTAAAGAAATCATAAAGCATATGAACTATATAACATAAAAATTACAAAAATATTCAAACCAAAAATAAATATCCCAAACATTCCCTAAAAAAATTAATTATACTACAATTTCATACAAGGATACATTAAGAGTAAGATCACATCTGGGCTTATCATATAAAAAACATCACAAAAATGAGACTATTGTAAATGTAGAACCCATAGATTCTTGTACTTACCCCTTTATTTATGTAATTTTAGTACTTATAGTGTATAGGTGATGTTTTGGAGGGTTAGTGGATTTTTGGAATGTTTATTGGGATTTTTCTTGAGGATCTTGATTTGAGCACAGTTAGTAGAAACTATGAAACTCCTACATAAAACCGTGAAAAGTGATGTAGTGGACTCTAGGTAGGCTCATGGTTAGGTTCCTAGTATGAAAAAACATGCATCCAACGAATATAAACCATTAATTTGTTTATGAAGCCATTATCACATCTAGTGCACAATTTTACGAACCGAGCACCCTAACCATGCATGACTAGAAGCTAGATATGACAAGTGTGTATATAATTCATTTTTATTCTGTAAGGTTTTTTTCTTATATAATGACCCTAAATAAATTTATCTCTTCCTAAAGCCTATGGAGACCCCTCCCATGAATACAGGAGCGATCCATTGTCAATTCTTGGTGTGTTGAAGGCCAGATTTCACGGTACGTCTCTGTTCTTAGTGGGTTTTATTAGATATATTCTTCTTCCCTCACTTGGATTCATAGATATAGTCCATTTTGGGTAGACATATGATAATTTATGGTAATCATGATGATACTAGGATGTGTTGATGGTAGGTAATTTGACCTAAGGCCTCCTTTTAGAGTCTCAACCCATTTCTTGAAGAATTTGTGAGGTTCTTCGTCTTCACCATAATTTGAAAGGTAGGTTCCTTCACTCTCAACTCCTATAATGAAAACTAGAAGGATTTATTTAAAATTTATTATTTTTATTGAAATTGATTGTGAAATTTTTGTGAAACACTTTATGGAAACTCTATTTGGTGAAAACTCAGGGAATTGTGAAAATGGGCGTTTTCATGAAAAGTCCAAGTGGAAACATGATTTTAAAATGGTTGTATTATTTTGATGGATGGAATATTATTTTAAATAAATGTATAGATTTATTAGAATGGTTTGGAAATTTTTTTTTGGTATGGTTGTTGTCTAAAATTTTTAAGCATGAGTTGAATTGGATGTATAATAGTCATGATGTAGCACCATCAAAGGGATGGAGTATGGATGTTATGTTCCACCATTAATGGTAACACCAAGATTAATCGTGTGTGTGTGTGTGTGGTTGTGTGAAATGAAATGTGCAATTACAAATGAATTAATTCAATAGTTGTAATGACTTGTTTGGTTACTTTCATTGGAAATGGGTTTGGGTTTGGAATTGGATTGATTTGGAAAACTATTTTAGGATGAAAAATATTTTACTTGAAATGGTTGGGATTTGATATGAACTATTTTAAAGTTTTTTATATGAATTGTTTTATATAAATGTGATAACTTAATATATACTAGTGGCATAAGTAGGGAAGTTATTTTTGTAAAACCTATTGAGTTTCATTAATCACCCCTTTCTTAGGAAATTTTCTGCATTTCTAGATATTTTTTATCAAGACACATGAAAAAATATCTCATTTATTTAGTGATGCATCATGATAATTTTGGAAAGGATTTTGGAGTGTATTTTGGAGCATGTTAGGATCCGTAGAGTTTGTATTTTGAGTCCTTGATATTTTTAGGTTGTTTCTTACACTTTTTACTCTAATATTTTATATTATTGTAGTTCATTATTGTTGTTAGTTTGGTAATAAGTTGAGTTATATTACATTGTTCTCAAAAAATCATATAGTGGTTGTTTTGTTTCTGGTATGTTTGGTTGTGGTTGTTTTATTTTCAAAGGGGAAATAATACCCTAATTGTTTTGAAGCCCTTGGAATTTACTTCCATCCATTGGCATCTTGGGGATGTCTTCTAATTCCATGTAATATTATACGTCCTCCTCAAACAAATGAAGAGGGGAAGGATGTTATAAATGATATCAGTTTTGGCATGTCTGTCTTTCATTTTAGGACAGTGGTATTAGTTTTTCCATCTTTTAGTTAACTATAATTCTTGATTATTCCATGATTTTGGGATGGGAAAAAGGAGAAGGATTGTCAACACATGAAATGTAGATCATAAAAATTCATAGCTAAACTATTTATGTTGAACTTCAAGTTTCCATGGAGTTGGGTAAATAAGTTCTTTGAGACACTTATAGGAGTTACAACCTCATTTTAATGGGTTTAGACAATGATAAAAGAATCACATCCATTATAGAAATTAATTATCTATAGGTGATCATTTTTCATTTTGAGTAATGATTTATGATTTGGTGCTAAAATGTTGATTTTTGAAAAGTGTTGAAAATGTTTTTAAATTTGATATTTTGAAAAGGAATGGTAGTGATATTTCGAAATGGTTTGATTTTCAAAAGAATGAAAGAAATTTAAAAATTGATTGAAATTGTAAAATGTTGAATTTTGGAAATTAATGTTGTGATATATGTGATTTGGTAAATTTTAATGGTTAATTTATCAATTTATAAGGAGGGAGAATTATATATTATGTTGTGTTTGTAGAAAATGGAACCTGGTTGGCATCATAGAAACCAACCTAAATAATATACTAAGAATGTAATTTCACCTAAGACATAGGTGAACCAACAACTGTTTTGAATCATAGTCTAAGAATTTCAGGCTATGGATTTAAGAAATAGGAGGGATGATCCATAGAAATTGGATCATTCTATTATGTTCCAAAATAAGAATCCACCAATCTTATATGGTGATTTGGGGCCAAAGAAATAAGAGGCGTGGATAAATATGATGAATCAAATATTTAATTTTCTAATTATTCTAGTAAATATTAAAGTCAAGTTGGTGACATATATACTAGAAGATATTGCAGGCTAGTGGTTGGATTTATTAGTTTAGGATAAATTATACCAAGTAATTGCATTTGATGATTTTGATGAATTGTTTAACAAACAATTATATCCTCACACATTCAGGTTTTTTAGAATAATGGACTTTTTTAGCTTGAAGGAGATACTCTCAGTGACAGAGTATGTGGCTAAATTTATGAATTTATTTCTCTTTGCGCTCGAATTTTCTGGTAGTGTGTCCTTGAAGGAACACATATTTTAATCATAGATAAGGAAAGATATTCTCCCAAAGATTTCCATGATTTTTATATCCAATTATACAGAGAGGTTCATTATAGTGACACTGGTAGAAAGGTATATCTCATGATCTATGTGTGAATGTATTAAGATGATAGCCATAAAAAATGGTAGGAAATCCAATGATATGAATAAGTGCAGGAGGGAAACCTAATTTCAAGGTAGTTGGATGAATCAGAATCAAAAGACTGGATTAGTGAGTCTTCCTCATAATCCCAAGAGAAATTTTGGATGTTTTTAGTGTGGATCTTTGGATCACATGAAGTGAGATTATATGGAGAAACCTATAGTAGGCCACAATATCAACCAATGGGGACTCTTTTGGGCTATTTTCATAGTGCTCCATGGATGGGTGTTTGGGACACATATCATGTGTCACAGACATAGTATGATTTGAAGAGAAATGTGTAATAGAATACATATAATATTTTTCACTAATTTATACATATTTATTCTAGAAATACCATGAATCCTCAATAAGGGCAATCTTAACCTTGAAAAAAAGAAAAAAGTGCAGTGACTAAGCCGTTCTATGTAGCTAAACAAGTTATTGTGGATGATAAATCATCACAATAAATGGTGAGTGGTGTGATTATTTTTAATTCTACCTTTATGCATGTTTTTATATAGGTTCATCCCATTATTCTATTTATTCTCATGTTATTTATCTTCTGAGTTTTTATGTCGAGACGATGCCTTCTGTTTCAATACTTCATACTCCTCTTGGTCAAATAGAATATTGATCCTTTATGTGAAAAATATGATCTATAAAAATTGATAGATATGATTATATATGGGATTTCTCTATGATTGATATGGATATCTATGACATAATACTGGGTATTGATTGGTTGACAATGTTCAAGTCTCACATCAATTTCTATATGTAGAGGGTAAGTTTTATGACTGATAATGGAATCAAGAATATATTTAGAGGATATTGGAAGGTAAAGGTAGGTGAAATAGACATGTGGAAATAAGTAGTTGAAATTATCTCATACCGGTTATCATTATTAACTTTGGAATCAGTGTATGAGATAAAGGGTAACAGTTTTCAAGTAGTTGTGGATCAGTTTCTGGATGTTTTTCCGGATAATTTCATAGGGTTTCTACCCACAAGATAAGTGGTGTTTTTGATTTATCTTATCCAAGATACCAGTATTATATCACTTACATCTTATTGGATGGTAATAATATAATTATTTTAATTGAAAGTCCAGTTGGAAGAGTTATACAGTAAAGGGTTCATTCAGGCTAGTACGTCTCCATGGGAAGACCCAATCCTTTTTGTGAAAAAGGCTTATGGAACTCTTCATATTTGTGTGGATTATCATAATATTAACCAATTAATGATAGAGAATCAGTATCCACTTACACACATTGATGATTTTTTCGATTAATTGAGGGGATACCAATCATTCTCAAAAATTGACATGGAATTGGTATATCATCAGTTGTCAGTTTGTAAGGAGGATATTTCAATGACATATTTCAAAAGTAGTTATAGCCATTACTAGTATGTGGTTCCACATTTATTTTTTATGAATGTACCAATTATCTTTATGGAATTGGTGAATTAGATATTTCATAGGTATCTAGATTCATTTGTGGTGCTGTTTAGGGATATCATATTGGTGTGTTTGAGGAAAATGGATGAGCATGAATAACACTTGATGATTTTTTTGGGGAATTTTAAGAGATCATCATCATTAGGAAAAATTATCAAGGTGTTATTTTTTGATACAATAGGTACATTTTTAGCCATTTAATATTTAAAAGAGTTGTTTTGGTTGGTCCCTAAAATATAAAGATTATTATCTCTCAGAAACCACCAAATTACATCTTTGAGATATGCAGTTTCTTTTGTTTGGATGGATATTACTGACATTTTTTCATTACTTTTCTTGACTACATTAACCAATTACATATTATAGAAGGAAAAATGTTCCATTTTAAATGAATGAGAAATGTTAGATGTCTTTTTAAGAGCTTAATGTTCTCCATACAAAAGAACTGATCTTGATTTTTATGGAATCAAGACAACAGTACATGATTTATTTTAAATCTTAGAGATCTATGCTGGGATGTGTTCTCATGTCGAGAGATAATGTTTTTTTCTTATGGATAATGATAATTATGGTTTTCTAATAATAACTATCCAGCACATGATTTGGAGTTAGCTACCATAGTTCATTATTGAAAGGCTTGGTGTCATTACCTCTTTGGTGAAAAATTTATCGGGTTTATGGATCATAATATCATGAAACACATTTTCTCACAAATGTTTTTGAATATGAGACAGAGAATATGGATGAAGTATCCAGAAATGTTTAAATTTGACATAATGTACCCAATAGGTAAAGGAAATTTGGTCGAAGATGCATTAATAAGAAATTCATATTGTTAGTTGGAAAAAGAGGATTGAGAATAGTGGTAGTTGATGTTGATGATAGATGAAATTCACTTGGATTGTGAAGAAAAAGGTAATACAATGTTTTTCTTACCAATTTCTTTGGTTCCTGATTTTTTTGAACTAGTTAAAGAGGTGTAATCATCTGATTTATAATGTGTTTCTTTGAGGACAAAACTCAATTGTGGGGAGACCATTGATGGATGGAAACTAGATGGGAGTTATGTTCTTTGGTTTCAAGATTGGATGGTCATACATATATATTTTCAGGAACAACCTATTCATGAACAACACCATTCAAGATATTTTGTTCAACATGAAATATATAATATGTATAAGTCATTGAAAGAATAATTTTTTGTGGGTTTTAATGAGAATAAAAGTGGCTGAGTTTGTTTCATGATTCTTAACTTGTCAACAAGTTAAGGTAGAGAACTAGTCTCCGGTTGATATTTTGTAGTCTTTACATATTCTTGATTGGAAATGGGAGTATATAGAGATTGATTTTATAAAAGGACTACTAAGGATGGTTTAGAAACACGATTCCATATGGGTGATATTGGATAGACTCAAAAATTTGGCCCATTTCATCCATATTCATGAGTCTCATACGATGGAGGATTTTTTCAAAATCTATATCTAAGAAGTTTTCAAGAGGCATGGTGTACCAATTTATATAGTATCATATATACATCTAAGGTTTACACCACATTTATGGAAATCCTTACATTAATCCCTTAGGACTCAATTGACTATGAGTAGAATATATCATCCTTGGATGTATGTAAAATCTGAATAGATGATATAAACAATAGAATACATGATTATGAATTGTGTAATGGATTTTCGATTCTCAAGGGAAGATAAATTTCTATTATTAGAGTTCTCTTATAACAATAGATATCAGTCCTCGATAGATATGGATCCTTTTGAATCATTTCTTGAGTTTTCTTATTGATCTCCACTTTCTTGGGTTCAAACAGGTGAGAGTTCACTAGTTGTCATGATCCTTATCCAAGAGACAACTAAAAATATTCACCGTATCAATAAATAAATAGAGATGGAATAATGTAATCATAAATAATATATGGGTCGTCATCAATATAATTTTTCATTCGAGGAGAGTAAACATGTGTTTTTTAGAATCTATGTAAAGTTTTGACATCGTCGTTTTGGGGATAAGGGAAAGTTAACTCCTCGATACATAGGATTTTTTGAGATACATGAATGGGTTGTTGAGTTGGCATATCGTTTGGATTTTCCACCATGGTTTAGTTAAATTCATAATATGTTTCATTTGTTCTGAGTTGAAAAAGTATCATCTTGATCCTAACCATGTGATTTGATGGGATCATGTTGACCAAGAGTTGGATTCCATGTCGGTACATATGCTGGTTGGAATGTGAATAGGAAAGAGAAAGTATTGAGTGGAAAAATAATTGGACCAGTGTGGGCTTTGTGGACACATGGTTAGATTTAGTTTGAAACTTGGGTGTGATAAAAAGAAATGATCAATAAATGGCTTGAAATATTTCTCGGCAATGGTGATTTTCTACTTTATAGGGTTATAAAAACAATGGTTTGGATAATATGTAACCCCCTATTTCATTTAAGTACCATTTTATTTATGTATAGTAAGTATTTAAAGTGTTTGAGAGAAGTTTGGGAGGGTTTTATGAGACTTTTGGATTGTTTTTGGGGGAGTTTATGGAGTTTCATGATTTGAGCATGGTTAATAAAAATTAAGAAACTTTTATAGAAAACCATGAAAAGTGAGGAAGTGGGATATGGAAAGGTTCATTATTAGGTTCATGGTTTGGCTAAATTGTGTGGCCACCTAGGAGAGGGATTTTGTGGACAGAGTCGTTTGCATGTTTAGCATTCAATTTTCATAACCATGCACCCTAACCATGCCTAAGTAAAAGTTAAATCCTAAAATTGTGTATCTTACTCAATTTTTCTCTTTAATGGTTTTTTTATTTATTACAACCCTAAATTTATTTCCTCTCTTGATAAAGGATTTTAAGACCCTTACCTTTGTTCCTGGAGTGATACATTATCAAATCTTTGTGTGTTGAATGCAGAATTGCTTCTAAATCTCCGTTCTGGGTGGTTTTTCTGAGATATCTTCTTTTTCCCTATTTTAGATTAAAAAATATACACTGTTAAGGATTTATATATGATATTTTATTCCAATAATTATTATATGTGGATGATTAGGGAACAATATTTAAGGTAGTTTTATTTGGAGTTTTAACCAATTTTATTGAAGAATTTGTGTTGTTCTTTGTTTTCTTCTAATTTTTCAAGGTAGGTGTCATCACTCTAAACTCCACTTATTAGAAATAAAAGGCATGATTTCAATTTTAATTTATTTTCTAGAAATTGATTGTGAAATTTTTGTTTAATTCTTTATGTAAACCCACTTTGTTTATGGTTTGTAGTATTGTGAAAATTGGGTCTTTTGATTGAAAGTGAAAGTGGAAACATGGTTTTAAAATGAAAATTTTAAAATGGTTGTTTGATTTTGATGCATGAAAATGTATTTTAAATAATGGTTTAATTTAATTGGAATGGTTTGTAAAATACTATGTTCGAATGAAAAAGTTATTAAATGTTTAAGTGTGAGTTGAATGGGATGGATAATGGTCGTTATTTATCACCATCAAAGGGACAGAGTATGGATGTGATATTCCACTACCAATGGTAACACCAAGACTGAGTGATTGTGTGTGTGTGTGTGTTTGGGTAAAATGAAATGGGCAATGATAAAATAATTCATGGAATGGTTGGAATGAATTGTTTGGTATATTTCCTTATAATTGGTTTTGGGTTTTGAATTGGCTTAATTTAGAATTTTTTTTGGGAAGAATGATATTTTACATAAAACTGTTGGGATTCGATATGAACTATTTTAAAGTGTTTTATATGAATATTTGTGTATAATTGTTCTAACTTGTTCTATCAATGTGGTGTGAGTATGAAATTCATTTGGGAAAAAACTACTAAGTTTCATTACTCACCCCCTTTTTGGGCACCATGGTGAATTTGAATATATTGTTTATCAAGACACAGGTAAAGGAGAAGTATCAAATTTCTTTAGGGATTCATTGTGATAATTTTGGCATGGATTGTAGAGTAGATCATGGAGCATATTGGTAGTTGTAGAGTTATGTCTTTAGAGTCATTGAGATTTGTTTTTTTCCTTCCACTCTATACTTCGATATGGTATATGATTATAGTTCAGTATTGTTGTCTGTTTGGTAATATGTTGAGTTTTATTACATTGTTCTCAGGAATCATATAGTGGTTGTTTTGTTTATGGTATACTTTGTTATGGTTGTTTTATTTTAAAACGAATAATAATCCCACAATTTTATTGAATCCCATGGAATTTATTTCCAATCTTTATCATCTTGGGGATGTATCCTAAGTCCAAGTAATATCCAACTACCTTATCAAGCCAATGAGGTGGGGTGAGATATTACAGTAAAACCTGGGTTACATCCTTTCTTAGTCCTATATCTCACCAAAACTATCCACCTATCCATTCCCTCCCCAATAATTTCATTACCATACCTATATCATGAATCCTGATGTTTTCATAGGCATTGCGATTTTCATATAGGGTATGAGTTCATCTTAGTAAGTCACCACCAATGGTGTCCCTAAAAAATTTAGAACATACAGGTGAATAATCAATATGAAATACTGACAAAGCATAATTTTAAAAAATAATCACCATGTTGAGGATACCATGGTAGCTAAACCCATAAATCACCATACCTTATTTATTCAGTTCTAAAATGGGACTATACTCCCATTGTCTAAACACAACCTTAGGGGGGATGATCCATAACTGCTCATCTCATGAACCAAGTGAAAAAGTAATTACCATTCCCACTTCACCTTGATGAACATCCCCTAGTGAATGATACATTTTCATCATTCAATACCCCTGCGAATAATACATACCGTCAAAAAATCCCCAATGAAGGATACTTCACTATCACATAACCCCTGGTGAATGATTCTTCACCATCCCAAAAACATTGGAGAATGAGTATTCTCATTTTGAATGGTGTATCATTTCCAAGAAAACCCAAAGTGAATGATACATCACTGTCAGATAGACTCATTAAATGATATATCACTATTATACAATTAATGAATGGTAAATCACTATTACATACCCTTGGTTAATAAAACAACACTATCACATAACCCTAATGGAATGACACATCACCATCACATAGCCCTGATGAATGATACATGACCATCTCAAATATTCAATGATTGATACTTCACAATAGCATAACCCCCAATGTTTGGAATATATACCACCATTATATTAAAGGTGAATTAATTATCACTATCATTCAATAAGGGGATGTAAATGACACATTATTAACCCAGATGAGTTACACGATTCGGGTAATTCAGCCTTATCCCAACCCAATATCAATATTTCTTCTCACAAAGTAATGGTCTAGGAACCCTAAAAAGGCTCATAGGATCCCACATCTTAAGAATAAACACCCTTTTTGGGTTCTATGTCACATTTTTATAACCTATAGAGTATAGATCATAGTTATTAGAGATGATGGTATTAAAACTAACCTCTAAAAAGAATACTCACCACCCTATGTAAATTTACTATCACATTTAGGGTAGTAATTTAAATTCAATTTCATGGAATGGAAACATGGTCAACACTACCCTCATAACACACAAGGAATGAAACTCATATAAACTAATATAAAATTTTAGTCACCACCTACCTCATCTTAGTAAGACCCCACTCACTGAATATCATAAAATGAATTGATAACTCATAAAATAAATGGATAAACATGACATAAACCCTTATATTTTTTAATAACTAGTGAGAGAATCTGAAATAATTATAGAATATAGATTTTCATGAAGATTTCATCTATATTTACCCATGATGATCCCCTAGGATTGATGGAACGTCGATCCCCTCCCGAACATGAATGATCTGTCATGAAGATGAAGAATAGAGGGGGAGGAGATTGGAGGACGATCTGTTGGATGAGAGAGAGATTCAAGGGGAATATAATTTTTATAAAATTTTAATAACATTTAATTTAATTAATTTAAATTAAAGACCCTCACAAATCACACTAGGTACCCGATAAATATCCACTAGGTACCCAGTACCTCATTGATTACCCGTTCTAGGGCTACCAGGTTGTCAATATCCCTTACAGATCTACCCCTCTCCAAATGGGGTCATTGAGTAATTGGTATCAGTCCACCATGTATCAATTTCTATTTGAATTCAAATAAATACATCTCAAACTTGGAAAAAACCAAAAATTGTCCCAGGGCCTTTACCGACTCATCTAACTACCTAAAACCATCAAAATAAGCTAGGTTTGATGAAACGTTAAATATCTTCGAATAACTGTTGTGTTAGAAATATTATTCATAAATATTAATTTAAAAAATAGAAAAGGAGTTCATAAAATATAAAATCTGCAGTGAAACCACCATACCATTATTGTAAAGTAAATATGGGGTACATTGAACATTGAAAACAAATGGTATGTACTTTTAATTTATAATTAAAATTTGTTGTGAAATAAAAAATAATATAATTATGTTTATGTGTTTATTGATCAATGGATATCTAGATATGCATCTATCCCACATCATGTTCTATGGAAGGATTCTCATGTAAATAAAAAATGATAAATATTATATGCATGAATGGTCCGATGGCCTTAATTTTTATTTATTTTTCATAATCACTTTTTAAGGGTTGAAGGGGAACCCTTACATGGACCGTAGGATTAGTGACACATTATATGACCCAAAGTCCTTAGAGGAATTCATCCCAAACAAAATACATGGAACTTCCCCTCCCTAAAATATATCTTGATTTAAACTATCCACCTCCAAAAGACTAGTTTGAAATATGTCTTATGCAGATATGCACATTCCTCGTACCAATGGAAATGTAATACCCTCTCATTCTTCCAATTTCAGTTAGCTCTTCTCTCGTGAATGTACCTACTCAGAATCCTCATCTAGAGCCTTGTTCCTCTGAAATTTTTATGGTTTCATCTTCATTTTATGTCACCCAAAGGACTTGAGGTGGCCTGAAATTATTGAGGTGGACTGAAGGCCTTGATGTGGCCTGAAAATCTTACTGGCATGAAGGCTATGGGTGACCCGAAGGCCTTGAAGGAACCGAGGACCAAACCGGGGAAACAAATGAATTTTTCCAGCTTCTATTGTAAAGAACATTACCTACTACAGTAATTTCTATAGTACCTCTAAAATACACCTCTACCTAGATTAGATATTTGGTCTCTTTGATGTACATGAAGAATCCTCACCAACCGTGTTGTAGCTCATGTGCACAAATAGTATATGTAAATACACAAAAAGTATAGGAATCACGTGTAAGTATGAAATAACTAAGATGTATTCTACATTAAAATGTTCAATCATAATAATATATACTTTTTTGAAATTATTTTCATTCAGTTTAGACATAATATTACTCACCTACTATATGTGAATAAGAACCAATTATGGTGGACTTGAAGAGTCTAGAAATGTATAGTCATTTGAGAGGTATGGGATTTAGAGTCACACCATGAGACTAATTTTGAAATGCATGAAACCAAGTGCATTCTGAAAGAAAATTAATGAAATAAATGATAATATTTAATATATGGAGAAAATATTAAATAAGTAAAATTAATTAATTAAACTTCCCCTTCAAATATATCTAGGTATATATTATATTGAAACTCTAGATTTATATAAGTGTATAATAATTATGGTATATATCATGACATTATAGTATCGAAACATATAACATAAAAAATTTCTTATATTTCTCAATGTATCTTCTTTTTCCAAAAAAACAAATAGCTACTATTAGGGTTATTACATATTTAAATTAAATAAAAAAGTCGTAATACATCTGTTAAATCACATCCCTAAAAATTTATTTATCAAAAAGTAAAATTTAATTTAAAATATTTATTAACCAATTATATATTTATATTTTTTAATACTATATAGATAAAAGTAAAATAACAAGTTAATAAAATATTAGTTTTGGAATGAGTGGTTTGTTTACATAGTGTTAGGATGTTTATAAACACTATGAATATGTGTTTTCCTATCACTTATGTAATTAATTTTGATTTTCAATTCCCAATTATGTATCGTTTCATAATCAATATTATATATTTTATGTATTTTCAAAATAAATAATCTTTTTTTATGTATTGGTTTGTCATAAGTTCCACTAACATGCATTAAATGATCACAATCGAACATTTTACCCCTAGTTGTCATGAATATTTTGGGAAATAATCAATGGATCATTTGTGATACATAAGAAATAAATATGAATTAATTCACTATAGGATGTTCTTGAAATATTTCAAATTGTCTTTTTAATATTAAAATTATTCCTAATTTTATAAAAATACATCAAATAAAAAAATGAATAACTGAGTTTAATTTTTTGAAAATAATTAGGATAAGGATCATTAATTTATTTGTAACATATATGAAAATAACACAGGTCAATTTAATTCTTAATATTTCTATAATGAAAGAGATTATATATTTTTACTTACCAAAATCTATATATTTCTCTATTAATATGTTAAATTATTATAACTATGTAACATAATCATATTTTCACAAAATAATTATAACAATGATTATTGACAAATTTTTTACTAGGATGAAAAAAAACTTGTCAAATTTATTTTTGATATGAAATAAATGACCTGAAATATTTTATCAGAATTAAAAGTCATATTTTTCTTTATAAATTTCTGTTAAATTATGAAAATAATGAAAAGTATTCTTGGTTTTTGTAAATTTTTTGTAAAATTACTATTGTTTCATTTTAGACCTGTAGAAAAAACCCACACATCAATTTGACATATGATGTGACAGGAATGGAATAAAGTGTATTTATAAGGACCCGGCCTTAAAAAATTACTTAATCTTGAATTAAATGAATAATTCACATTGAGGATATTTTCAGGTTTAGAGTTTTATAGAATTTGGACATACCTATTTCATCTCAAAGGATTACAATGTTGACACTACTACTATAAAAAAATTTTCACAACAATAAAAAAAATACTTAAATTAAACAAGAGTTATTTTCGTGATATAAACCTTCATGAATAACTCCTTTCTCATACCCTTCATTATAACCTGTGAAATTTTTTTCTGAAACTTGGGATGAGCCTAAAAAGCTCAGTAAGGGTTATAACATAATGAATGGAAACATTAACCTGTCAATAAATAAAAATCAATGAAACCATAACTTTCAATCATAACATACCTTCTGAAATCATAATATTTATGTATAACTCATAGAAATCATAAGACATAAAGGTAACTTGAGGCATTCATAACATTCTTACATAAAGAGTAACCCTCATGGTTACGTTTGGAATACCCATCACAGTATATTCACTAAATCTCATCGGAGAAAACGTAGTGTTTAACTCCTTCATGTTACCCAACTCATTGGAGAGATATCATGGGCTCACCCGCCCTTAGTTTATCATGGAACCAACCTTCTTCATAAAAAATGACCATGAACCAAAACATAACCGCGTCACATAAAACATGCATAAAAAAATAACATTTCCACATTTCAATCACAAGATATCAAAACACATTTATATAATAAAAACATTATCAATACCATTTTTAATACGAAAATAAAATAAAAGTTAAAAATGTTATTTATTTTTCATTTAAAAATTGTTATGGCTTATAGAGGAAGCTGAAACTCAAATAATGGTCACGGCGACGGAGAAGTCATTGTCGCCGTATACGTAATACAAAACATTTCTTTTTGTTGTTTAGTAAAATGTTTTGTATAAAAATATTCCTTTTGAATAAAAGTAAAAGTCAAAGGGGTTTATACACTATATAAAAGAATGTTTTGTATAAAACAAAATATATCTCAATGATAGGATATTGAGATGAAGTCCCTTACAAAGACAATATCCTTCGATTAAGGATAAATCAATTACATAAATATGTGTGACAAACATAAATACACCAAATATAAGTGGATATTAAGTGGAAAAAAATAATAGGAATCCAAAAATATTCATAGCACGACATAATCAAGAAGTAGGGGCTTAACCAAAAGAATTGAAATTGGGTTATGAAGTTCCCTTACAGAAATTCGACAGCCTAACGACGTCACTTTAAAATTTATAAAATGAGACGATGAGAGATACAAAGGGTATATCATCACTTGTACATATCATATACATCAATAAGGATATATAAGAACACATCCCAATATAATAAAATTTAAATTAAAAGACCTAACAAAAAGAAGTCTTTTAAAGAGGAGGGTAAAAGGTTCTCTTACCGATTTGGGTAACTATCAAAACGCACACCCCACGAAAGAAGGGTCATACAATGAAAATTTAAATAACCATAAATTAAAGTATATTAAAGAAAGAATACAATAATGGGCAGTAAACACACCACACATAATTGAAATAAAGGTAAATGTAGCATGAATCTCACGAGAATAAAAGTGAGAGGAAAAATCCCTTACGAAAACTCGGCAGCCTAACAACGCCACTTAAAACATCAAAAAAATGGATTGACGAGATCAAATAAAGACTATAATCATATGAACATAAAAATTAAAGTAATAGGAATAAAAAAGAACATCCCCCAACATAAGAAATAGGAGCTTAAAAGAATTGATATAAAAGAGAGTACTTGAAAAGAAAGAGAGAGGTCAGATCCCTTACCTCAAGTCCGACTTGTCTTGTTCGTTTCTTTATGTTCCTGAATTATAAACTTTTATCAATTTATAATTGCTTATGTACCTCCTTTAATGTTTATTATTCATTCATATCACATATTATAATGTTATTATAATTAGTTAATTATGTGAGTTTATATCAAATGTTTTTGTCGATATTTGGTACATGAGTCAAAAATGAACTTGTTTGAAAATAATTGTCCATGTAGTTATAAGTAAATCATTTCTAGAATAGTATTAATTATCTAAATATCATATATATATAGTACAGTTTCATTTTATACTATTAAATAACATTTGGAGATAAAAATAAATGAAATGCACCGTTCATGGAGACGGTAGGTCGTACGTACACATGAACGCTACTTTCATTTCTTTGTCATATTAATGGAATTTAAAATAAATGAGAGAGATATATATATATTATAATTCAAGTATAATATATATGGTATATAGGTCACATAATTTCATTAATTTCATTTTTTATAAATTCCATGTATTACATGAACGAGTCACATCACTTGAGGGGGCGGTAGTCCACACTTTCTCATATGAAATTATCGCATTTTCACAACATGTAAAGCATAAAGATATGTTTTAAATATAAAATACATAAGCATATAAAAAATAAATACCATATATATCATTTATAAAATAAAGTGACATCATAATGGCCACCATGAGAGGTGGTAGGAGATAACTGAACAATCATCGTTTCGTGAGGCCGTAGTTCGCCATGCACAGAAACAATATGTTCTTCACCCATTAGATGGGGGTGTGTGTAAGTGTAGCTTAGATAATTTTCATAAAAACATCATAATATATTGAATATACTGGTGTTTTTACAAATTAAAGGAATAAAAATTATTTAAGGGGTTGGAGAAGCAAAATAAAACAAAAGAACATATGAGAAGACATTACCTTTAAATCAGGTAACTCTTTTGGATTTGAGCCCAAAGGCTTCCTTCGAAATAATTCTGCAAAAAGTGAGGATTCTAGGAGTAAGAGAGGGATGTGGAGAGACAATATGAGAAGAGGTTGGATCATCCAAGGGCTTGAGAGGTGTAGGTAAGGGGGTATAGGTGGGGGCCTTTTATAAGAGGGAGGAGGGGCACTCTTGGAAAGTCATGAAATGTTACTTTATTATAAATTGATTTTCGGATTTTAAAGGTCCCAAAATTATATATTTTGAGGATAAGGTGATAAGGGTTCGAAATACACACATACAATAGGTTTTTGGAAAGTTTAAGTCATATATTTTAGCTTATCATTTCATTGTATTTAAATCATTCGTTAATGAGGGAATCACTGCATCATCACAGTGTCATAAATAAATTTATTTATTTAATGTCTAAAAATTATATAAAAATTACCATCATGTAGAGTTTTTTTTATATTTAAATTTACTATTTATAGTCAAATAGATCATTTTTATAAACAAAATTAAATTTTTTTTACTTAGGATATACAAACCATTGTTATATTTCCTTTCTTTCAAAAATAATATGATACAAAGTCACTATCACACTAAAGTGATTCTACGGGGCCCCAAAGTTGGAACAAGGAATCCCATGGTCGGGAATGACACCACCAAAAGCATTATGACTCATTTTTGTGTCATTTTATATTTTTATGACATTATTTTATTACCCTTAACTACCTGATTACTAATTAAACATGATAATTAAAGATAATTACCGTCGTTACTATTCATAATGTCCAAAAACAAAAGATTCTTAATTACATTATTTGGACCTCATGATTTGAAATATGGAACCCATTTTACCAAATTCAAAACACATAAATTGTAGTAATTAATTTAAATGTAAATCCCGTTGTCAAAACAAAAGATGGGTTTTTAAGAAGTGAAATTTATCAAAAGATTAACTTGTTTTTACATCCAATTGAAGTGTGAAATTACATCCGATGGAAACAATTGTATTAAGTGATAAAAACATAATTCAATTATACTTTAAAAATAATTAAAATGAAAATCTAACTATATAAATTAATTGGATGAAAAAGCATTTTTGAATTAAAATGCTGTATTTTTCACTATTAATTAAAAAAATTATCATTATCAGAAAAATACCAAAAATTCACCCTAATCTATATTTGATATTACAAATTCAAAAAATGATGTCAATTTTTCCAAATTGAAAACATTTATGTTTCATTAATAAATTATATAGTTAATTCGTGCTGTTAAAACAAAAATCGTGTTTTAAGAATCAATATCTATCAAAAGACTGACACTTATTTATGTCTATTTTCAAAGTGAAATTAATTATAACTACCACCATTTTATTAAATGGTAAAAAGAAATTCTATTTAAAATTTAAAATAATTTAAATATATAATCTAACCATATAATTAAATTATATGAAAAAGTAGTTTTGAAGTAAAATGCATTATTTTTTACTTTTCATTAAAAAATGAACATTGTCAGAAAAATACCAAAAATTCATACAAAGTAAATTTAAATGTCCAAATTCTAAAGAACAAGTTTATTTTGACAAATAGATCTTATAAAATTGTCAAATGTTAGATTTAAAAAAGGTTTTCCATCAAAAGGCGTTAAAACAATCTTTTAAAAATATTTGAGTATTTATTCTTAAAATTGGATTAATTTGAATTTTAAGCCTCTAACATTTATTAGATAAATGTAAAAATATTTAATAAACATATGTAATAATTTTTTAGTTATTCTTGTTCATTCCCTCCATTACAACGGCTAGATGTTAACTATTATTTAAAATAATATTATTATATTATTAGGGTGCAACATAAGATTTCAAAGAAACTCGTTGTTGCGTATTGGGTACGCCATCGAGCATAAAATTCCTTTTAAAGTAATTTTAACATTTTATTCACAAATGTTGATAAATATGAGAATTTCATATTCTTTATTTACCCGGTATGTTACATCCTACCCCCCTTTTGGGAATTTTGTCCCCACAATTTTAAAATTGGGCTCCAAAAGTTCATTGAAAGCCCCACATTGGAAAATGAGTAAATTAAACTATCACTTTAAAAGAAAGAAAGAAAAGTAAAAAGGTCACCCAAGACAATAGATACTAGGATTCCATGAAAACATGGATATGTAGGAGAAAACAAACCATCAAGTTCTGATGGAGAGTGATAGAAAACATGTTTAGGAGAAAGTTAACCACCAGGAAATCACAAAATTTTAACGGGTTAAATGGTATTTGTTTCTCTAGTAGGAAAAGTTAACAGAAAACATTTTTGTTTTAAGTTAATTTTCATTGAGGAATTTATTTATGAGAATAACTAAATCATAAGGAAATATACTTACTTGTCGTGTAGACTTTCATCCCTTACAAGATTTCTGACACAAAATCATATTTTATCCAAAAGACGAGTATTTAGGACGACTTGTTCACATTAAGAGCACCATAATCAACTTCTAGAGAATCACCTAATCCACAAAAGAGAATTATATATTTCCCATGTCTTTAGACCAAAACCAAAAAAAAAATTGTTAGTATGAGATCAGATAATATCCAAAAAAGTCAATCCTTTATAAAAAGAAATACTACTCTTAATCTCTAAAATTTTTCAAACATTATCCAAAGTTCAACAAAGACCGTTCAATAAATAGCTATCCATAAAATTCTTCAAATATAAAACGAACTATGACTAAAACCCAATTCTCTGAAGGATTTAATCACATAGTGTTCCATGTTAAATCATAACATTTATCTCCAAATAAAATTAGTTACTCTTAAATTTTCATAATTAAAAGTAATTAACCTAATCAGATACCTTCCATGATAGGTTAATACATTCCATAGATAACCCAAAATAAACTTATTCTCGATTCATAAGATCATATAAATAAAAATAATTAGTCAAACTATCCAGGGACTTTACATAGCCCAGTGGTAGGTGATAAATACTTGTCGCACTTTGGTTGTGGGTTCGATTCCCACAGCTTCATCCGACGTGACAGGTTTTCACACGGTATGCATTTTGTCCCTTTTAAAAACCATATAATTTTATAACATTCCCCCAAAAAAGATAATTTCATCAAAAATAACCAAAAAAAAATTTATCCAAAAATGTTATCTTATAACTTTCGTTTTGCATCCAAAAATGTATTAACCAGTAGTTGCCTCAAATTCAAGGATCATATAAACCCAAATGGTTCTTTATAACTATATCCACAAAAGAAAAGTAAATTATTCCTTGAATAAAATTTTATATATCAAACATCAGGGTTACACATACTATAAAAAGTCTTCTAATGTTACCCCATCATCAAAAGAGCCTTAATAATTTTAATAATTTCACCATCCTAAAATCTACCATAACTCTTGAATCCCTTATATGCTGACTTCTTACTCATTCAACATTCTTTATGATCCATTAACCATTCCTTTCGAACTTATTCTGAAATAATTCTTTCCTACAAACAAAATCATGAATCATATCCCAAGATTCAATAATAGGAAAACATATGTTAATAAATAATCCATACCTTTCATTGGTCATTGTCAATTTCTTCATCCTCAATCGGAATGGAATTAGGTATTGGTAAATGAATATTTGTACGATCTTGGTGATCCCATTCCCGAAACTTTTTCATTGGACATGTGCTTTAATAATGACCATGAACACCACATTTAAAACATTCAATTGATCCTTCATAAAGAACATCTTTACCTTTCCTAGAGTCAACTAGATGATTCCTTTTTTCATGGCAGGTTCTTGCTTTATGACCATCATTTCCACATCTATAGCATCTTTCTGTCCCTTTGAAACATTTTCCTAGCTGTTTCTTTCCACATATTTGACACATGGGTTTTTGAGCATACTTACCTTTATGATTTTTACCTGAAATTTTGTTGGGATTTGTTTCTCGCATATATTATGCCTTATAAAAATCGAAAAGGTTCAGGTGGTCAATCATGAATCCAGATAGTTGGTTGACAACAAACACAAGAGTTCTCATTGCAACTCCCATATCATTTAGTTGACCGTTTAGAAAACTATCAGAGTTTCCTTCACATCCACTGTTACTTTGGTTCCTTTTATATCCAGCGATTTACTAAATCCAAAAAGGTCAGTGTGAGTATATTATTAAAATCATCATATAATGATGAGGAAGATAAACACTAAGATATAATTATCCAAGTTATCTCAAAATCATTCTAACTTTAAAAAAAACAATGACTCCATCTAATATACAAACCATTGTGGTTATACACAACTTATCACTTATTCTTAAACAACACTCTAGCCTCTATAGTTATCTAAACCGACCTATGATACCAAATATAAGGACCTGTCCTTAAAACATTAATAAATCTTGAATAAAATGAATAATTCACATTTGGTATCTTTTCAAGTTTAGAGTTTTAGAGAATTTGGACATAACTATTACATCTCAAAGGATTAAAAAGTTTATACTACTACTATAACAAAATTTTCACAACATTAAAAAAAATCCTTAAATAAAACAAGAGTTCTTTTCTTGATATAAATCTTCTTGAATACCTCCTTTCTCTTAAGTGGGAACATGATTTTAAAATGGTTGTATGATTTTGAATCATGGAATATTATTTTAAATAAATGTATAGATTTATTAGAATGGTTTGGAAAAGATTTTGTTGGTATGGTTGTTGTCTAAAATTTTTAAGCATGAGTTGAATTGGATGTATAATAGTCATGATGTAGCACCATCAAAGGGATGAATTATGGATGTTATGTTCCACCATTAATGGTAACACCAAGCTTAATCGTATGAGTGTGTGTGGTTGTGTGAAATGAAATGTGTAATTACAAATGAATTAATTCAATAGTTGTAATGACTTGTTTGGTTACTTTACTTGGAAATGGGTTTGGGTTTGGAATTGGATTAATTTGGAAAACTATTTTGGGTTGAAAAATATTTTACTTGAAATGGTTGGGATTTGATATGAACTATTTTAACGTTTTTTATATGAATTTTTTAATATAAATGTGATAACTTAATCAATACTAGTGGCATAAGTAAAGAAGTTATTTTTGTAAAACCTATTGAGTTTCATTAATCACCCCTTTCTTTGGAAATTTGGTGCATTTATAGATATTGTTTATCAAGACACATGAAAAAATATCTCATTTATTTAGTTATGTATCATGATACTTTTGGAAAGGGTTTTGGAGTGTAGTTTGGAGCATCTTAGGATCCGTAGAGTTTTTATTTTGAGTCCTTGAGATTTTTAGGTTGTTTCTTCCACTTTTTACTCTAATATGTTATATGATTGTAGTTAATTATTGTTGTTAGTTTGGTAATAAGTTGAGTTGTATTATGTTGTTCTCAAAAAATCATATTGTGGTTGTTTTGTTTCTGGTATGCTTAGTTGTGGTTGTTTTATTTTCAAAGGGGAAATAATACCCTAATTGTTTTGAAGCCCTTGGAATTTATTTCCATCCATTGGTATCTTGGGGATGTCTTCTAATTCCATGTAATATTATACGTCCTCCTCAAACAAATGAAGAGGGGCAGGATGTTATAAATGATATCAGTTTTGGCCTGTCTGTCTTTCATTTTAGGATAGTGGTATTAGTTTTTCCATCTTTTAGTTAACTATAATTCTTGATTATTCCATGATTTTGGGATGGGAAAAAGGAGAAGGATTGTCAGCACATGAAATGTAGATCTTATAAATTCATAGCTAAACTATTTATGTTGAACTTCAAGTTACCATGGAGTTGGTTTAATAAGTTCTTTGAGACAGTTATAGGAGTTACAACCTCATTTTCATGGGTTTAGCCAATTATAAAAGATTGAAATCCATTATCGAAATGAATTAACTCTAGGAGTTAATTTTTCATTTTGAGTAATGATTTATGATTTGGTGCTAAAATGTTGATTTTTGAAAAGTGTTGAAAATGTTTTCAAATTTGATATTTTGAAAAGGAATGGTAGTGATATTTTTGAAATGGTTTGATTTTCAAAAGAATGAAAGAAATTAAAAAATTGATTGAAATTGTAAAATGTTGAATTTTGGAAATTAATGTTGTGATATATGTGATTTTGTAAATTTGTATGGTTAATTAATCAATTTATAGGGAGGGAGACTTATATATTTTATTGTGTTTGTAAAAAATGGAACCTGGTTGGCATCATAGAAACCAACCTAAAGAATATACTAAGAATGTAATTGCACCTAAGCCATAGGTGAACCAACAACTGGTTTGAATCATATTGTAAGATTTTCAGGCTATGGATTTAAGAAATAGGATGGATAATCCATAGAAATTGGATCATTCTATTATGTTCCAAAAGAAGAATCCACCAATCTTATATGGTGATTTGGGGCCAAATAAATAAGAGGTGTGGATAAATAGGATGAATCAAATATTTAATTTTCTCGGTATTATAGTAAATATTAAAGTCAAGTTGGTGACATATATACTAGAAGATATTTCATGCTAGTGGTTAGATTTATTAGTTTAGGATAAATTAGACCAAGTAATTGCATGTGATGATTTTGATGAATTGTTTAACAAACACTTAAATCCTTACACATTCAGGTTTTTTAGAATAATGGGATTTTTTAGCTTGAAGGAGAGACTCTCAGTGACAGAGTATGTGGCTAAATTTTTTAATTTATTTCTCTTTGCACTCGAATTTTCTGGGAGTGTGTTCTTGAAGGAACACATATTTGAATCATAGATAAGGAAAGAGATTCTCCCCAAGATTTCCATGATTTTTATATCCAATTATACAGAGAGGTTCATTATAGTGACACTGTTAGAAAGGTATATCTCAAGATCTATGTGTGGATGTATTAAGATGATAACCATAGAAAATGGTAGGAACTCCAATGCTATGAATAAGTGGAGGAGGGAAACCTACTTTCAAGGTAGTTGGATGAATCAAAATCAAAAGACTGGATTAGTGAGTCTTCCTCCTAATCCCATGAGAATGTATGGATGTTTTTAGTGTGGATATTTGGATCACATGAAGTGAGATTATATGGAGAAACCTATAGTAGGACACAATATCAACCAGATGGGGACTCTTTTGGGCTATTTTCATAGTGCTCCATGGTTGGGTGTTTGGGACACATATCATGTGTCATAGATATAGTATGATTTGAAGAGAAATGTGTAATAGAATACATATCATCGTTTTCACTGAGTTATACATAGTTATTCTAGAAATACCATGAATCCTCAACAAGGGAAATCTTAACCTTGAAAAAAAGAAAAAAGTGCAGTGAGGAAGCTGTTCTATGGAGCTGAACAAGTTATTGTTGATGATAAATCATGACCATAAATGGCGAGAGGTGTGATTATTTTTAATTCTACCTTTATGCATGTTTTTATAGGTTCATCCCATTATTTTATTTCATCGCATGTTATTGATCTTCTGAGTTTTCATGTTGAGATGATTCCTTCTGTTTTGATACTTCATACTCCTCTTGTTCAAATAGAATGTTGAACCTTTATTCGAAAAATATGATCTATAAAAATTGATAGAGATGATTCGATATGGGATTTCTCTATGATTGATATGGATATCTATGACATAATACTAGGCATGTATTGGTTGACAATGTTCAAGTCTCACATCAATTTCTATATGTAGAGGGTAAGTTTTATAACTGATAATGGCATTGGTCATATCTTTAGAGGATATTGGAAGGTAAAGGTAGGTGAAATAGACATGTGGAAATAGGTAGTTGAAATTATCTCATACCGGTTAGCATCATTAACTTTGAAACCAGTGCATGAGATCAAGGGTAACGATTTTCAAGTAGTTGTGGATCAGTTTCTGGATGTTTTTCCAGATAATTTCATAGGGTTTCCACCCAGAACAGAAGTGGTGTTTATGATTTATCTTATCCAAGATACCAGTATTATATCACTTACATCTTATTGGATGGTAATAATATAATTATTTTAATTGAAAGTCCAGTTGGAAAAGTTATACAGTAAAGGTTTCATTCAGGCCAGTACATCTCCATGGGAAGAATCAATACTTTTTGTGAAAAAGGCTTATGGAACTCTTCATATTTGTGTGGATTATCATAATATTAACCAATTAATGATAGAGAATCAGTATCCAATCACACAAATTGATTATTTTTTTGATTAGTTTAGGGGATACCAATCATTCTCAAATATTTACATGGAATTGGTATATCATCAATTGTCAGTTTGTAAGGAGGATATTCCAAAGACAAATTTAAAAAGTAGTTATATCCATTGCCAGTATGTGGTTACAAATTTCTTTCTTACGAATGTACCAATTCTTTTTATGGAATTTTTGAATTAGATATTTCATAGGTCTCTAGATTCATTTGTGGTGTTGTTTAGGGATATCATATTGGTGTGTTTGAGGAAAATGGATGAGCATGAACAACACTTGATGATTTTTTTGTGAATTTTAAGAGATCATCATCATTATGCCAAATTATCAAGGTTTGATCTTTTGATACAATAGGTACATTTTTTTAGCCATTTAATATTTAAAAGAGTTGTTTTGGTTGGTCCCTAAAATATAGAGATTATTATCTCTTTGAAACCACCAAATTGCATCTTTGAGATATGCAGTTTCCTTTGTTTGGATGGTTATTACGGACATTTTTTCATTACTTTTCATGAATATATTAACAAATTACATTTTTTAGAAGGAAAAATGTTCCATTTTAAATGAATGAGGAATGTTAGATGTCTTTTTAAGAGCATAATGTTCTCCATACATAAGAACTTATATTGATTTTTCTGGAATCAAGACAACCGTACAAGATTTATTTTGAATCATAGAGATCTATATTGGGATGTGTTCTCATGTCGAGAGATAATGTTTTTTTCTTATGGATAATGATAATTTTGGTTTTCTAACAATAAATATCCAGCACATTATTTGGTGTTAGCTACCATAGTTCATTATTGGAAGGATTGGTGTCATTACCTCTTTGGTGAGAAATTTATCGGGTTTATGGATCATAATATCTTAAAAGAAATTTTCTCACAATGGTTTTTGAATATGAGACAAAGAATATGGATGGAGTATCCAGAAATGTTTAAATTCGACATAATGTACACAATAGGTAAAGGAAATTTGGTTGAAGATGCATTAATAAGAAATTCATATCCTTAGTTGGAAAAAGAGGATTGAAAATAGTGGTAGTTGATGTTGATGATAGATTAAATTCACTTGGATTGTGAAGAAAAAGGTAATACAATGTTTTTCTTACCAATTTCTTTGGTTCCTGATTTTTTTGAAATAGTTAAAGAGGTATAATCATCATATTTATAATGTGCTTCTTTGAGGACAAAACTCAATTGTGGGGAGACCATTGAGGGATGGAAACTAGATGGGAGTTATGTTCTTTGGTTTCAAGATTGGATGGTCATACATATATATTTTCAGAAAAAAAATATTCATGAACACCACCATTCAAGATATTTTGTTCAACATGAAATATAGAATATGTATAAGTCATTGAAAGAATAATTTTTGTGGGTTTTCATGAAAATAAAAGTGGCGGAGTTTGTTTCATGATTCTTAACTTGTCAACAAGTTAAGGTAGAGAACTAGTCTCCGGTGGATATTTTGTAGTCTTTACATATTCTTGATTGGAAATGGGAGTATATAGAGATAGATTTTATAAAAGGACTACTAAGGATGGTTTAGAACACGATTCCATATGGGTGATAGTGGATAGACTCAAAAATTTAGCCCATTTCATCCCCATTCATGAGTCTCATACGATGGAGGATTTTTTCAAAATCTATATCTAAGGAGTTGTCAAGAGGCATGGTGTACCAATTTATATAGTATCATATATAAATCTAAGGTTTACATCTCATTTATGGAAATCCTTACATTAATCCCTTAGGACTCAATTGACTATGAGTAGAATTTATCATCCTTGGATGTATGTAAAATCTGAATAGATGATATAAACAATAGAATACATGATTAGGAATTGTGTAATGGATTTTTGATGCTCAAGGGAAGATCACTTTCTATTATTAGAGTTCTCTTATAACAATAGATATCAGTCCTCAATAGATATGGATCCATTTGAATCATTTCCTGAGTTCCCTTATCGTTCTCCACTTTCTTGGGTTCAAACAGGTGAGAGTTCACTAGTTGTCATGATACTTATCCAAGAGACAACTAAAAATATTCACCTTATCAATAAATAGATAGAGATGGAATAATGTAATCATAAATAATATATGGGTTATCATCAATATAATTTTTCATTTGAGGAGAGTGAACATGTGTTTTTTAGAATCTATGTACAGTTTTGACATCGTCGTTTTGGGGATAAGGGAAAGTTAACTCCTCGATACATAGGATTTTTGGAGATACATGAATGGGCTGTTGATTTGGCATATAGTTTGGATTTTCCACCATGGTTTAGTTAAATACATAATATGTTTCATTTGTTCTGAGTTGAGAAGTATCATCTTGATCCTAACCATGTGATTTGATGGGATCATGTTGACCAAGAGTTGGATTCCATATTAGTACATATACTGGATTGGAATGTGAATATGAAAGAGAAAGTCTTGAGTGTAAAAATAATTGGACCAGTTTGGGCTTTGTGGACACATGGTTAGATTTAGTTTGTAACTTGGGAGTGAGAAAAGGAAGTTATCAATAAAAGGCTTGAAATATTTCTGGGAAATAGTGATTTTCTACTTTATAGGGTTATAAAAATAATGGTTTGGATAATATAGAACCACCTATTTCATTTAAGTACCATTTTATTTATGTATAGTAAGTATGTAAAGTGTTTGGGAGATGTTTGAGAGGGGTTTCTGATACTTTTGGACTGTTTTTGGGGAGTTTATGGAGTTTCATGATTTGAGCATGGTTAATAAAAATCATGAAAATTTTATAGAAAACCATGAAAAGTGAGGAAGTGGGATACGGAAAGGTTCATTATTTGGTTCATGGTTTGGCTAAATTGTCTGGCCACATAGGAGAGTGCTTTTTTGGATAGAGTCATTTGCATGTTTAGCATTCAATTTTCATAACCATGCACCCTAACCATGCCCGAGTAAAAGTTAAATCCTAAAATTGTGTATCTAACTCAATTTTTCTCTTTAATGATTTTTTTTATTTATTACAACCCTAAATTGATTTACTCTCTTGATAAATGATTTTAAGACCCTTACCCTTGTTCCTGGAGTGATACATGATCAAATCTTGGTGTGTTGAATGCAGAATTGCTTCTAAATCTCCGTTCTAGGTGGTTTTTCTAAGATATCTTCTTTTTCCCTATTGTAGATTAAAAAATATACACTGTTGAGGATTTATATATGATATTTGATTCCAATAATTATTATATGTGTATTCTTAGGGAACAATATTTAAGGTAGATTTTTTTGGAGTTTCAACCAATTTTATTGAAGAATTTGTGTCGTTTATTGTTTTCTTCTAATTTTTCAAGGTAGGTGTGATCACTCTCAACTCCAATTATTAGAAATAAAAGTCTTGATTTCAAATTTATTTTATTCTCTAGAAATTGATTATGAAATTTTTGTTCAATGATTTATCTAAACCCATTTTGCTGATGGTTTGTAGTATTGTGAAAATTGGGTCTTTTGATTGAAAGTGATAGTGGAAACATGGTTTTAAAATTAAAATTTTAAAATGGTTGTTTGATTTTGATGCATGAAAATGTATTTTAAATAATTGTTTAATTTAATTGTAATGGTTTGTAAAATACTATGTTCAAATGAAAAAGTTATTAAATGTTTAAGTGTGAGTTGAATGGGATGGATAATGGTTGTTATGTATCACCATCAAAGGGACATAGTATGGATGTGATGTTACTCTACCAATGGTAACACCAAGACTGAGTGATTGCGTGTGTGTGTGTTTGGGTGAAATGAAATGGGTAATGATAAAAGAATTCATGGAATGGTTTGAATGAATTTTTTGGTTTATTTCCTTATAATTTGTTTTGGGTTTTTAATTGTCTTAATTTAGAAAACATTTTGGGAAGAATGATATTTTACATAAAACTGTAGGGATTTGATATGAACTATTTTAAAGTGTTTTTTATGAATATTTTTGTATAATTGTTCTAACTTGTTCTATCAAAGTGGTGTGAGTATGAAATTCATTTGGAAAAAAACTACTAAGTTTCATTACTCACCCCATTTTTGGGCACCATGGTGAATTTGAATATATTGTTTATCAAGACAAAGGTAAAGAAGAAGTATCACATTTCTTTAGGGATGCATTGTGATAATTTAGGAATGGATTGTAGAGTAGATCATGGATCATATTGGTAGTTGTAGAGTTATGTCTTTAGAGTCCTTGAGATTTTTTTTTCTTCCACTCTATATTTCGATATGGTATATGATTACAGTTCGGTATTGTTGTCTGTTTGGTAATATGTTGAGTTTTATTACATTGTTCTCAGGCATCATATAGTGGTTGTTTTGTTTATGGTATACTGGGTTATGGTTGTTTTATTATCAAATGAATAATAATCCCGCAATTTTATTGAATCCCATGGAATTTATTTCCAGTATTTGTTATCTTAGGGATGTATCCTAAGTCCAAATAATATCCTACTAACTTCTCAAGCCAATGAGGTGGGGCGAGATGTTATAGTAAAACCTGTGTTACATCCTTTCTTTGTCCTATATCTCTCCACAACTATCCAACTATCCATTCCCTCCCCAATAAGTCCATTACCATACCTATATCATGAATCCTAATGTTTTCATAGGCATTGCGATTTTCATATAGGGTATGAGTTCATCTTAGTAAGTCACCACCAATGGTGTCCCTAAAAAATTTAGAACATACAGGTTAATAATCAATATGAAATACTAACAAACCATAATTTTAAAAAATAATCACCATGTTGAGGATAACATGGTAGCTAAACCCATAAATCACCATACATTTTTTATTCAGTTCTAAAATAGGATGATACTCCCATTGCCTAAACACAACCTTAGGGGGGGTGATCCATAACTGCTCATCTCATGAACCAAGTGAAAAAGTCAATACCATTCCCTCTTCACCTAGATGAACATCCCCTAGTGAATGAGACATTTTCATCATTCAATACCCCTGCGAATAATACATACAATCAAAAAATACCCAATGAAGGATACTTCACTATCACATAACCCCTGGTGAATGATTCTTCCCCATCCCAAATACATTGGAGAATGATTATTCTCATTTTGAATGGTGTATCATTTCCAAAAAAAACCTAAAGTGAATGATACATCACTGTCTGATAGACTCATTGAATGATATATCACTATCATACAATTAATGAATGATAAATCACCATTACATACCCCTGGTTAATAAAACAACCCTATCACATAACCCTAATGGAATGACACATCACCATCACATAGCCCTGATGAATGATACATGACCATCTCAAATATTCATTGATTGATACATCATAATAGCATAACCCCCAAAGTTTGGAATATATACCACCACTATATTAATGGTGAATTAATTATCACTATCATTCAATAAGGGGAAGTAAATGAAACATTATTAACCCAGATGAGTTACAAGATTAGGGTAACTCAGCCTTATCCCAACCCAATATCAATATTTATGCTCATAAAGTAATGGTCTAGGAAACCTGAAAAGTCTCATAGGAACCCACATCTTAAGAATAAACACCCTTTTTGGGTTATATGTCACATTTTTATAACCTATAGAGTATAGATCATAGTTATTAGAGATGATGGTATTAAAACTAACCTCTAAAAGGACTACTCACCACCCTATGTAAATTTACTATCACATTTAGGGTAGAAATTTAAATTCAATTTCATGGAATGAGAACATAGTCAGCACTACCCTCATAACACACAAGGAATGAAACTCATATAAACTAATAAGAAATTTTAGTCACCACCTACCTCAACATAGTAAGACCCCACCCACTGAATATCATAAAATGAATTGATATCTCATAAAATAAATGGATAAACATGACATAAACCCATATATTTTTTAATAACTAGTGAGAGATGATGAAATAAATATAAAATATAGATTTTCATGATGATTTCAACTATATTTACCCATGATGCTCCACTAGGACTGATGGAATGTCGATCCCCTCCCGAACATGAAATATCTATCATGAAGATGAAGAATAGAGGGGGAGGAGATTGGAGGTCGATCTGTTGGATGAGAGAGAGAGTCAAGGGGAATATAATTTTTATAAAATTTTAATAAAATTTAATTTAATTTATTTATATTAAAACCCCTCACAAATCATACTAGGTACTCGATAAATATCCACTAGGTACCCAGTACCTCCCTGAGTACCCGTTCTAGGGCCACCGGGTTGACAATATCCCTTACAGATCTACCCCTCTCCAAATGGGGTCATTGAGTAATTGTTATTAGTCCACCGTGTATCAATTTCTATTGGAATTCAACGAAATACATCTCAAACTTGGAAAAAATACCAAAAATTGTCCCAGGTCCTTTACCGACTCATATAAACACCTAAAACCATCAAAATAATCTTTGTTTGACGAAACGTTAAATATCTTCGAATAAGTGTTGTATTACAAATCTTCTTCATAAATTTTAATTTATAAAATAGAAAAGGAGTTCATAAAATATACAATGTGTAGTGAAACCACCATACCGTTATTATAAAGATAATATGGTATACATTGAACATTAAAAACAAATGGTATGTACTTTTAATTTATAATTAAAATTTGATATGAAATAAAAAATAATATAATTATGTTTATGCAATTATTGATCAATTGATATATAGATATACCTCTATCCCACATCATGTTCTATGGAAGGATTCTCATGTAAATAAAAAATGATAAATATTATATGCATGAATGGTCTAATGGCCTTTATTTTTATTTATTTTTCATAATCCCTTTTTAAGGGTTGAAGGGGAACCCTTACATGGCCTGTAGGATTAGTGACACATTATATGACCTGAAGTCCTTAGAGGAATTCATCCCAAACAAAATACATGGAACTTACCCTCCCTAATATATATGTTGATTTAAACTCTCCACCTCCAAAATTCTGGTTTGAAAGATGTCCTATGCCGATATACACATTCCTGGTACCAATGGAAATGTCATACCGTCTCATTCTTCCAATTTCAGTTAGCTCTTCTCTCGTGAATGTATCTACTCAGAATCATCATCTTGAGCCTTGTTCCTTTGAAATTTGTATGGTTTCATCTTTATTTTATGTCACCCGAAGGACTTGAGGTGGCCTGAAATTATTGAGGTGGACCTAAGGCCTTGATGTGGCCCGAAAACCTTACTGGCATGAAGGCCATGGGTGACCCGAAGGCCTTGAAGGACCCGAAAACACTATGAAGATGTGTTTTCCTATCACTTATGTAATTAATTTTGATTTTAAAATCCACATAATGTATCATTTCATAATCAATATTATATTTTTTTATGTATTTTCAAAATAAATATTCTTTTTTTATGTATTGGTGTGTCATAAGTTCCACTGACATGCATTAAATGATCACAATCGAACATTTTACCCCTAGTTGTCATGAAAATTTAGGGAAATAATCAATGGTTCATTTGTGATACATAAGAAATAAATATGAATTAATTCACCATGGGATGTTCCTGAAATGTTCCAAATTGTCTTTTTAGTATTAAAATTATTTCTAATTTTATAAAAATACATCAAATAAAAAAAATGAATAACTGAGTTTAATTTTTTGAAAACAATTCGGATAAGGATCATTAATTTATTTGTAACATATATGAAAATAACACAGGTCAATTTGATTCTTAATATTTATATAATGAAAGAGATTATATTTTTTTACTTTCCAAAATCTATATATTTCTCTATTAATGTGTTAAATTATTATAACTATGTAACATAATCATATTTTCACAAAATAATTATAACAATGATTATTGAATTTTTTTTACTAGGATGAAAAAAATACTTGTCAATTTTATTTTTGATATGAAATAAATGACCTCAAATATTTTATCAGAATAAAAATTCATATTTTTCTTCATAAATTTCCGTTAAATTATGAAAATAATGAAAATTATTCTTGGTTGTTGTAAATTTTTTGTAAAATTACTATTGTTTCATTTTAGACCTGTAGAAAAAAACCCACACATCAGTTTGACATATGATGTGTCAGGAATGGTATAAAGTGTATTTATAAGGACCCGACCTTAAAACATTACTTAATCTTGAATTAAATGAATAATTCACATTGAGGATATTTTCAGGTTTAGTGTTTTAGAGAATTATGACATACCTATTTCATCTCAAAGGATTACAAAGTTAACACTAATACTATAACCGATTTTTCACAACAATAAAAAAACCCTTAAATTAAACAAGGGTTATTTTCTTGATATAAACCTTCATTAATACCTCCTTTCTCATACCCTTCCTTATAACCTTTGAAAAACATCTCTGAAACTTGGGATGAACCTAAAAAGATCAGTAAGGGTTATAACATAATGAATGGAAACATTAACCCGCTAAGAAATAAAAATCAATGAAACCATAACTTTCAATCATAACATACCTTCTGAAATAATAATATTTATGTATAACTCATAGAAATCATAAGGCATAAAGGTAAATTGAGGAATTCATAACAATCTTACGTAGGGAGTAACCCTCATGGTTACGTTTGGAATACCCATCACATCATATTCACCAGATCTCTTCGGAGAAACCATAGTGTTTAACTCCTTCATGCTACCCAATTCATTGGAGAGCTATCACAGGCTCACCCACCCTTAGTTTATCATGGAACCACCCTTCTTCATAAACAATGCCCATGAACCAAAACATAATCGTGTCACATAAAACATTCAGAGAGGAAACATAACATTTACACATTTCAATCACAAGATATCAAAACACATTTATATAATCAAAACATTATAAAAACCATTTTCAAATCAAAAATAAAATAAAATAAAAAAATGTTATTTATTTGTCATTTTAAAATAGTTATGGCTTTTAGAGGAAGTCTAAACTCAAATAATGGTCACGGCGGCGGAGATGTCATTTTCGCCGCATACGTAAGACAAAACATTCCTTTTGCCGTTTAGTAAAACGCTTTGTATAAAAATATTCCTTTTGAATAAAAGTAAAAGTCAAAGGGGTTTATACACCGTATAAAAGAATGTTTTGTATAAAACAAAATATGCCTCAATGAAAGGAGATTGAGATGAAGTCCCTTACAAAGACAGTATCCTTCGATTAAGGACAAATCAATTACATAAATATGTGTGACAAACATAAATACACACAATATAAGTGGATATTAAGTTTAATGAAATCATAGGTCATCCAAACATATTCATAGAATGACATAATCAAGAATTAGGGGTTTAACCAAAAGAATTGAAATTGTGTTAAGAAGTTCCCTTACAGAAATTCGACAGCCTAACGACGTCACTTTAAAATTCAGAAAATGAGATGATGATAGATAGAAAGGGTATATTATTAATTGTACATATCATATACAGCAACAAGGATACATAATATCATATCCCAATATAATAAAATTTAATTTAAAAGACCTAAAAAAATAAGTCTTTTAAAAAGAGGAGGGTGAAAGGTTCCCTTACCGATTTGGGTAACTTTCAAAACACACACCCCATGAAAGAAGGGTCATACAATGAAGATTTAAATACCAATAAATTAATGTATATTAAAGAAATAATACAATCATGGTCAGTAAACACACCACACAAAAAGGAAATAGTGGTAAATGTAGCATGAATCTCACGGGAATAAAAGTGAGAGGAAAAATCCCTTACGAAAACTCAAAATCCTAACGACACCACTTAAAACGTCAAAAAAATGGATTGAAGAGATAAAATAAGGACTCTAATCATATGAAAATAAAAATTAAATTAAGATAAATAAAAAATAACATCCCCCAACATAATAAAGTGGAGCTTAAAATATTTGACATAAAAGAGAGTACTTGAAAAGAAAGAGAGAGGTCGGATCCCTTACCTCATGTCTGACTTGTCTTGTTCATTTCTTTATGTTCCTGAATAATAACCTTTTGTCAATTTATAATTTATTATGTACCTCCTTTAAAGTTTATTATTCAATTCATATCACATATTATAATGTTATTATAATTAGGTAATTATGTGAGTTTATATCAGATGTTTTTGTCGATATTTGGTACATGAGTCAAAAATGAACTTGTTTGAAAATAATTGTCCATGTAGTTATAAGTAAATCATCTCCAGAATAGTATTAATTATTTAAATATCATATATATCCAGTGAATTTTCATTTTATTCTATTCCACAACAGTTGGAGATAAAAATAAATGAAATGCACCATTCATGGAGACGGTAGGCCGTACGTACGCATGGACACTACTTTCATTTCTTTGTCATATTAATGGAATTTAAAATAAATGAGAGATATATATATTATAATTCCAGTATAATATATATGTTATATAGGTCACATAATTTCATTAATTTCATTATTTATACATTCCATGTATTGCATGAACGAGTCACATCACTTGAGGGGGCGGTAGTCCACACTTCCTCATATGAAATTATCGCATTTTCACAACATGCAAAGCATAAAGATATGTCTTAAATATAAAATAAATAAGCATATAAAAAATTAAATACAATATATATCATTTATAAAATAAAGTGAAATCATAATGGCCACCATGAGAGGTGGTAGGATATAATTGAACAATCATCGTTTCGTGAGGCCATAGTTCGTCGTCCACAGAAACAATATGTTATTCACCAATTAGATGGGTGTGTGTGTAAGTGTAGCTTAGATAATTCTCATAAAAACATCCTAGTATATTTAATATACTGGTTTTGTTACAAATTAATGGAATAAAAAGTGTTTAAGGGGTTGGAGAAGCAAAATATAACAAAATAACATAAGAGAAGACATTACCTTTAAATCAGGTAACTCTTTTGGAATTGAGCCCAAGGGCTTCCTTGGAAATAATTCTGCAAAAAGTGAGGATTCTAGGATTAATATAGGGATGTGTAGAGACAATATGATCAGAGTTTGGATGATCCAAGGGCTTGAGAGGTGTGGGTACGGTGGTAGAGGTGGGGGCCTTTTATAAGAGGGAGGAGGGGCAATCTTGGAAAGTCATGAAATGTTACTTTATTATAAATTGATTTTCAGATTTTAAAGGTCCCACAATTATATATTTCTAGTATATGGTGATAAGGGTTCTAAATACATACATACAATAGGTTTTTGACAAGTGTAAGTCTTATATTTTACCTTATCTTTTCATTTTATTTAAATCATTCGTTAAAGAGGGAATCACTGCATCATCACAGTGTCATAAATAAATTTATATATTTAATGTCTAAAAATTATAAAATAGTTACCATCATGTATAATTATTTTTAGATTTAAATTTACTATTTATTTTCAAAGAGATAATTTATGTAAACAAAATTAAATTTTTTTTACTTAGGATATACAAGCCATTGTTATATTTCCTTTCTTTCAAAAGTAATATGATAAAAAGTCACTATCACACTAAAGTGATTCCATGGGGCCCCAAAGTTGGCACAAGGAATCCCATGATCGGACATGACACAACCAAAAGCATTATGACACATTTTGGTGTCATTTTATATTTTTATGATATTATTTTATTACCCTTAACTACCTGATTACTAATTAAACATGATAATTAAAGATAATTACCCTCGTTACTATTCACAATGTCAAAAAACAAAATATTCTTAATTACATAATTTGGACCTTCTAATTTCAAATGTGGAACCCATTTTATCAAATTCAAAACACATAAATTTTATTAATTAATTTAAATGTAAATCCCGTTGTCAAAACAAAAGACGGGTTTTTAAGAAGTAAATTTATCAAAAGATTGACTTGTTTTTACATCCAATTGAAGAGTGAAATTACTTCCAATGAAAAAAATTGTATTAAGTGATAAAAACATAATTAAATTATACTTTAAAAATAATTAAAATAAGAATATAACTATATAAATTAATTGGATGAAAATGCATTTTTGAATTAAAATGCTGTATTTTTCACTATTAATTAAAAAAATTATCATTATCAGAAAAATACCAAAAATTAACCCTAATATATATTTGATATTACAAATTCAAAAAATTATGTCCATTTTTACAAATTAAAAACTTATAAGTTTCATTAATAAATTATATAGTTAATTCCCGTTGCTATAACAAATAGCGTGTTTTAAGAAACAATATCTATCAAAAGACTGACACTTGTTTATGTCCATTTTCAAAGTGAAATTAATTATAATTACAACCATTTTATTAAATGGTACAAATAAATTCTAATTAAACATTAAAATAATTTAAATAGACAATCTAACCATATAATTAAATTAGATGAAAAAGTAGTTTTGAAGTAAAATGCAGTATTTTTCACTTTTCATTAAAAAATGAACATTGTCAAAAAAATACCAAAAATTTATCCAAAGTAAATTTCAATGTCCCAAATCTAAAGAATAAGTTTATTTTGAAAAATAGAGCTTATAAAATTGTAAAAAGTTAGATTTTAAAAAGGTTTTCCATCAAAAAGAAGAAAAATAATCTTTTAAAAATATTAGAGTATTTATTCGTAAAATTGGATTAATTTGAATTTTAAGCCTCTAACATTTATTAGATAAATTTGAAAATATTTAATAAACATATGTAATAATTTTTTAGTTAGTCTTGTTCATTCCCGCCATTACAACGACTAGATGTTAACTATTATTTAAAATAATATTATTATATTATTAGTGTGAAACATAAGATTTCAAAGAAACTCGTTGTTGCATATTGGGTACCCCATCGAGCATAAAATTCCATTTAAAGTTATATTAACATTTTATTCAAAAATATTGATAAATATGAGAATGTCATATTCTTTATTTACCCAGTATGTTACATCCATCTCCCCTTTTGGGAATTTCGTCCTCACAATTTTAAAATTGGGCTCGAAAACTTCATTGAATGCCCTACATTGGAAAAGGAGTAAATTAAACTATCACTTTAAAAGAAAGAAAGAAAAGTAAAAAAGGTCATCCAAGACAACAGATACTAGGATTCCATGAAAACATGGATATATAGGAGAAAACAAACCATCATGTTCTGATGGAGAGTGATAGAAAACATGTTTAGGAGGAAGTTAACCACTAGGAAATCACAAATATGTGATGGGTTAAATGGTATTTGTTTCCCAAGTAGGAAAAGATAATAGAAATTTTTTTTTTGTTTTAAGTTACTTTTCATTGAGGAATTTATTTATGAGCATAACTGAATCATAAGGAAATATACTTACTTGTCATGTAGACTTTCACCCCTTACTAGATTTCTGACACAAACTCATATTTTCTCCAAAAGACAAGTATTTAGGACGACTTGTTCACATTAAGAGCGCTATAATCAACTTCTATAGAATCACCTAATCCACAAAAGAGAACTTTATATTTCCCATGTCTTTAGACCAAAACCAAAACAAAAATTGATAGTACGAGATCAGATAATATCCAAAAAAGAAAATCCTTTATAAAAAGAAATACTACTCTTAATCTCCAAAATTTGTCAAACATTATCCAAAGTTCAACAAAGACCATTCAATAAATAGTTGTCCATAAAATTCTTCAAATATAAAGCAAACTATGATTGAAACCCAATTCTATAAAGGATTTAATCACATAGTCTTCCAAGGTAAATCATAAAATTTATCTCCAAATAAAATCAGTTACTCTTAAAGTTTCATAATTAAAAGTAATTAACCTAATCAGATATCTTCCATGATAGGTTAATACATTCAATAGATAACCCAAAATAAACTTATTCTCGATTAATAAGATCATATAAATAAAAATAATTAGTCAAAATAACCAGGGACTTCACATAGCCCAGTGGTAGGTGATAAATACTTGTCGCACTTTGGTTGTGGGTTCGATTCCCACAGCTTCGTCCGACGTGACGGGTTGTCACACGGTCTGCATGTTTTCCCTTTTAAAAACCATATAATGTTATAACATTCCCCCAAAAAAGATAATTTCATCAAAAATAACCAAAACATAATTTATCAACAAAGGTTATATTGTAACTTTCATTTTGCATCCAAAAATGTATTAACCGGTAGTTTCCTCAAATTCAAGGATCATATAAACCCAAATGGTTCTTTATAACTATATCCACAAAAGACCAGATAATTATTAATTGAATAAAATTTTTATATATCAAACATTAGGGTTACACATACTATAACAAGTCTTCTAATTTAACCCCATCATCAAAAGAGCCTTAATACATTTAAGAATTTCACCATCCTAAAATCTACCATAACTCTTGAATCCCTTATATGCTGACTTCTTACTCATTCAACATTCTTCATGATCCATTAACCATTCCTTTCCAACTTATTCTGAAATACTTCTTTCCTACAAGAAAAATCATGAATCATATCCCAAGATTCAATAATAGGAAAACATATGTTAATAAATAATCCATACCTTTCATTGGTAATTTTCAATTTCTTCATCCTCAATAGGAGTGTAATTAGGTATTGGTAAACAAATATTTGTACGATCTTGGTGATCCCATTCCTGAAACCTTTTCATTGGTAATGTGTTTGCATAATGACCATGAACACCGCATTTAAAACATTCATTTTATCCTTCAGAAAGAATATCTTTCCCTTTCCTAGAGTCAACTAGATGATTCCTTTTATCATGGAAGGTTCTTGCTTTATGACATTCATTTCCACATCTATATCATCTTTCTGTCCCTTTGAAACATTTTCCTAGGTGTTTCTTTCCACATATTTGACACATGGGTTTTTGAACATACTTTTTTTTATGATTATTACCTGAACTTTTGTTGGGATTTGTTTCTCGCATATATGATGCCTTATAAAAATCACAAAGTATCAGGTTGTCAATCATGACTCCAAATAGTTGGTTAAGAATAAACACAAGAGTTCTCATTGCAGCTCCCATATCATTCTGTTGACCATTTAGAAAACTATCACAGTTTCCTTCACATCCAATGTTACTTTGGTTCCTTCTATATCCATCCATTTACTAAATCCAAAAAGGTCAGTGTGAGTATATTATTAAAATCATCATATAATGATGTGGAAGATAAACACTAAGATATAATTATCCAGGTTATCTCAAAATCATTTGAACATTAAAAAAAACAATGACTCCATCTAATATACTAACCACTGTGGTTATACAAAACTTGTCACTTATGCTTAAAGAACACTCTAACCTCTAAAGTTATCTAAACTGACCTATGATACCAAATATAAGGACCTGAACTTAAAACATTAATAAATCTAGAATTAAATGAATAATTCACATTTGGGATCTTTTCAGGTTTAGAGTTTTAGAGAATTTGGACATAACTATTACATCTCAAAGGATTACAAAGTTGACACTACTACTATAACTGATTTTTCACAACAATAAAAAAATCCTTAAATAAAACAAGAGTTCTTTTCTTGATATAAATCTTCTTAAAAACCTCATTTCTCTTACCCTTCCTTATAACCTGTGAAAAACATTTCAAAAACTTGGGATGAGAATAAAAAGCTTAGTAAAGGTGATAACATAATGAAAGGAAACATAAACCCGCCAATAAATACAAATCAATGAAACCATAACTTTCAATCATAACATAACTTCTAAAATCATAATATTTATTTATAACTCATAGAAATCATAAGACATAAAGGTAACTTGAGGCATTCATAACATTATTATGTAGGGAGAGCCCTCATGGTTACGTTTAGAATACCCATCACAGTATATTCCCTAAATCGCTTCAAAGAAACCTTAGAATTTAACTGCTTCGCATTACCCAATGGTTTGGGGAGCTATCATGAGCTCACCCACCATCAGTTTTTCATGGAACCACCCGTCTTCTTAATCAATACCGAAGAACCATAACAAAATCGTATCACATAAAACAAGCATAAAGGAAACATAACATTTCCACATCTCAATCACAAGATATCAAAAAAACATTGATATAATAAAAAAATTAAGAAAACCATTTTCAATACCAAAATAAAGGAAAACTAAAACATGGTATTTATTTTTCATTTAAAAAAAGTTATGGCTTGTAGTGGAATCTGAAACACAAATAATGGTCATGGCGGCGGAGTAGTCGTTGTCTCCGCATACGTAAGAAAAAACATTCCTTTTTCGTTTAGTAAAATGCATCGTATAAAAAGATTACTTTTGAATAAAATTAAAATTAAAAGGTGTTTAGACACCGTATAAAATAAAGTTGTGTATAAAACAAAATATGCCTCAATGAAAGGAGTTTGATACGAAGTCCCTTACAAAGACGATATCCTTAGATTAAGGATAAATCAATTACATAAATATGTGTGAAAAACATTAATACACCAAATATAAGTGTATATTAAGTGTAAAACAATCATATTTCATACACACATATTCATAGCATGACATAATCAATAAGTATAGGTTTAACTTAAAGAATTGAAATTGGGTTAAGAAGTTTCCTTATAGAAATTCGATACCCTAACAACGTCACTTTAAAATTCTGAAAATGAGATGTTGAGATATAGAAAAGGTATCTCATTAATTGTACATATAATTTACAGAAATAAGGATATATAAGAAGATATCCAAACATAATAATATGTAAATTAAAAGACCTAAAAAAAAGTAGTCTTTTAAAAAGTGGAGGGTGAAAGGTTCCCTTACCGATTTGGGTAACTTTCGAAACGTACACCCCATGAAAGAAGGGTCATACAATGAAGATGTAAATACCCATAAATTAAATATTATTAAACAAATAATACAATCATGGGCAGTAAACACACCACCAAAAAAGGAAATAGTGTTAAATGTATCATGAATCTCACGGGGAAAAAAGTGAGATGAAAAAACCCTTATGAAAACTCTGCAGCCTAACGACGCCACTTAAAAAATCAAAAGAATGGATTGATGGGATAAAATAGGGTCTCTAATCATATGAACATAAAAAGTAATATAATAGGAATATAAAATAACATCCCCCAACATAAGAAATAGGAGCTTAAAAGAAATGACATAAAAGAGAGTACTTGAAAAGAAAGAGAGAGGTCAGATCCCTTACCTCAAGTCCGACTTGTCTTGTTCGTTTCTTTATATTACTGAATGATAAAATTTTGTCAATTTATAATTGCTTAATGAAATAATTTAAATTTTATTATTCAACTCATATCACATGTTATAATGTTATAATAATTAGTTAATTATGTGAGTTTATATCAGATGTTTTTGTCGATGTTTGGTACATGAGTAAAAAAATGAACTTGTTTGAATAGAATTTTCCATGTAGTTATAAGTACATCATCTCCAAAATATTATTAATGATTTAAATATCATATATATCCAGTACATATTCATTTTATACTATTCGATAACATTTGGAGATAAAAGGAAATTAAATGCACCGTTCATGGAGACGGTAGGCCGTACATACGCATGAACGCTGCATTCATTTCTTTGTTATATTAATGGAATTAAAAATAAATGAGATATATATATATATATTATTATAATTAAATTATAATATATATGTTATATAGGTCAAATAAGTTCATTAATTTCATTCTTTATACATTCTATGTATTGCATGAAAGAGTCACATCACTTGAGGGGCGGTAGTCCACGCTTCCTCATATGAAGTTATCACATTTTCCCAACATGCAAAGCATAAAGGTATGTTCTAAATATAAAATACAGAATCATATAGCAATAATAAATACCACATACATCATATATAAAATATAGGGACATAATAATGGCCACCATTATAGGTGGTAGGAGATAATTGAACAATCATCGTTTCGTGAGGCCGTTGTTCGTCGTCCACAGAAACAGTATGTTCTTCACCCATTAGATGGGGGTGTGTGTAACTGTACCTCAAATACTTATCATAAAAACATCCTAGTATATTGAAGATACTGGTTTTGTTACAAATTAAAGGAATAAAAAGATTTTAAGGGGTTGTAGAAGAAAAATAAAACAAAAGAACGCAAGAGAAGACATTACCTTTAAATCGGGTAACTCTTTTTGATTTGAGCCCAAAGGCTTCCTTGGAAAGAATTATTCTCAAAGTGAAGCTTCTAGGAGTAAGAGAGGGATGTGGAGAGACAATATTAGTAGATTTTGGACAATAAAAGGGCTTGAGATGTGTGGGTAAGGGGGTAGAGGTGGGGGCCTTTTATAAGAGGGAGGAGGGGCACTCTTGGAAAGTCATGAAATGCTACTTTATTATAAAATTATTTTTTGATTTTAAAGGTACCACAATTATATATTTCGAGGATAAGTTGATAAGGGTTATAAATTCACCCATCCAATAGGTTTTTTACAAGTTTAAGTATTATATTTTACCTTATCTTTTAATTTTATTTAAATCGTTCATTAATGAGGTAATCACTACATCATCTTGTTGTCATAAATAAATAAATTTATTTAATGTCTAAAAACTATAATTTTTTTCATCATGTATAAAGTATTTTTATATTTCAAATGACTATTTATAGTCAAATATATCATTTATGTAAAATAAATTAATTTTTTTTACTTAGGATATACAAAACATTGTTATATTTCCTTTCTTTAAAAAATAATATGATAAAAAGTCACTATCACACTAAAGTGATTCCATGGGGCCCCAAAGCTGGCACAAGGAATATCCTGATTGGACATGACACGACCAAAAGAATTAGGACACATTTTGGGGTCATTTTATATTTTTATGATATTATTTTATTACCCTTAACTACCCGATTACTAATTAAACACGATAATTAAAGATAATTAACGTCGTTACTATTCATAATGTCCAAAAATTAAAGATTGTTAATTACCTAATTTGGAACTTCAGATTCCAAATGTGTAACCCATTTTTACAAATTCAAAACACATAAATTTTAGTAATTAATTTAAAATTAAATCTTGTTGTCAAAATAAAAGACAGGTTTTTAAGAAGTAAAATTTATGAAAATATTGACTTGTTTTTACATCCAATTGAAAAGTGAAATTACATAAAATGAAAAAAATTGTATTAATTGATAAAAAATAATTCCATTATACATAAAAAATCAAAATGATAATCTATCTATATAAATGAATTGGATGAAAAGGCAGTTTCGAATTAAAATACTGTATTTTTCACTATTCATTAAAAAAATGAACATTATCAAAAAAATACCAAAATTCACCCTAAGATATGTTTGATATTGAAAATTAAAAATATGATGTCTATTTTACCTAATTCAAAACATAGAAGTTTCATTAATAAATTATATAGTTAATTCCCACTGTCAAAAACAAATAGCGTGTTTTTAAGAAACAATATCTATCAAAAGATTGAAACTTGTTTATGTCCATTTTCAAAGTGAAATTAATATTAATTACCAAAATTTGATTAAATGGTAAAATTATATTCTAATTAAACTTTAAAAAAATTTAAAAATATAATCTAACTATATAATTAAATTATATGAGAAAACAGTTTTGAAGTAAAATGCATTATTTTTCACTATTCATTAAAAATGAACATTGTGAGAAAAATACCAAAAATTTATCCAAAGTAAATTTAAATATTCATATTCTAAAGAATATGTTTATTTTGATAAATAGAGCTTATAAAATTGTCAAAATTTAGATTTAAAAAAGGTTCACCATCAAAAGGCGGTAAAACAATCTTTTAAAAATATTAGAGTATTTATTTTTAAAATTGGATTCATTTTCATTTTAAGCCAATAAAATTTATTGGATAAATGTAAAAATATTTAACAAATATATATAATCATTTTGTAGTTAGTTCTGTTCATTATCGCCATTACAACAGATATGCACTAACTATTATTTAAAGTAATGTTATTATATTATTAGGATGTAACGGAAGCTATCAAAGAAACTCGTTGTTGCGTATTGTGTACGCCATCGAGAATAGTGTTCCCTTTAAAGTAATATTAACATTTTATTCACAAATATTGATAAATATGAGAATTTCATATTCTTTATTTACCCGGGATGTTACAGTATTTATACATGTAAAATTCTATATATTTCTAAATGTATCCGTTCAATGATAAAAACACATGAAATGAGCCCACATTTTCATGAAACATTAGTAAAATCATATTTAATTCATTTTTTGACTCGTGGAAGAAACATGAACTATAATAAAAAATTACATGTGATTGGAATGATTAAAATCAAATTTCAATGTTTGATAAAAATCAATAAAAATTTAAAACTAAGGAAATTACATCAGATTATCATGGAAATTTTGGACAAAGATTACAAATTCATTTTTTGATCTATTTGAGAAAACCATAGATCAAATTAATTTGTGACATTTTTAGACTGGTAAAGGATCATTTTTATAATTAAAATTCTTATAGTCATATGAATATTTGTAAAATGATCATAACTGAGTACAAAAACCGAAATTTTTGGAAAACTTTTATTCCATTAATTTTCTACTAATTTTTCCCCTACATAAAAACCACATGCTAATATAATGTGTGAGGTGGAATTAATAACCCAATGTGTTATTTTAGAAATGAATATTTTTCTTTCTTCACAAACACAAGAAAAATAATTGAAATATAAAAAACAATATCAAATTGTTAATAAATTTTCGTATAATGGTATTTGATTCAGTTTTGACTTGTTGAAATAAATAGTACATTAATCAGATTTTTTATTAGTCCAAAATGATTGAATGTGTATTTTTATAAAAATCATTTTTATTTATCATAATTATTCAATATATATTTATTATATTTTTATTAATCTATTATTATATATTTTTAAACTATATATCATTTTCTATAAATAAAATATTTTGTGAATTAATTATATTTTATCACTTATTATATAACATTAAATTATAATTAAATTTAGAAATTTTAAGTAGTATTAATAAAATAAATATTTTTTCCGTTATAAGCACACAATTCATTTATATAGAAATAGTTTATCCTTGGAAAATCTCTCCCATTGTTATATTTTTGTTGTTTTTGTTTTCATTTTTATATTTTTAACTAGTTTGTAATTATCTTATTGAAATATAATTTAAAAACTGCATTGAAATGTTGTAATGTAATAATATTTGGTTATTTGAAAATATTTTCATCTTATTTATAAATTAAAAATATTTATTTTGTTTTATTGTATACTTTTGTTTGGTTTTTTACACTATAAAAAACTATAATAGTTGAGATAGGATTTTATAAGTGTTAAAATATTGCATTAATGAAGGAGGGATTTGATCACTCCAATCCAAACACTAATAAAACAAAACATATATTACTATCTTAATTATCAACACTCTGAAAGTACAAATAATTCCTATTTTTAATATAGATAAGAGTAATTTTTTTGTATTAACATCGTAGCTTTGTTAGTGTTTATTCCAAAAAGTAAGTCAAGTTTGTTTTCTTAGATGCATGTTGTATCATGTAATATATATTAATAGGAATACATTATCATTATTTTTTTGCATAGTACATGTGAAATGATATGATAACAACCGCTTAGAATATATGAACTACTTGGTTAGATAGTATTAATGATCATCATATTAGGTTGTGATAATATATTAAAATTAGTATGAGTATGATCACTTAAATAGAGATACAACTGATCACTCATGAGATATATGTTTGTGAACATGTGATTAAATTGACTTGATTAAAGTATACCACATGTTTTTTCATATATGTTTTATTGGTGTTACTTAAGTGAAAATGTTTTATGGATCCTTAGAATTGAGGTTGTCAAAATGGTTCCCTGATTTTTGTGTTTCATACTTTAATAACTATATAAATTTATTTGGGAATTTATTTTAATAGAAGGTAATTGGGTATAGAACTAATCAACTAGAGGGTTTTTATTATCCATTATAGGATGTGTCGACTTATATGGAATGTTATGAATTCGAGGCCCTCAATTGAATTTCGAATATGTTAATGATTATGAAAATATAATTAAATATAATATGAACTCAATTATTTATAATAATAGATAGGAAATATGGTATTTCCATTATCCATGTCTCTATATTAATCTTGATATCAAGGAAAAATGAAATCCATTAATAGACATGCGGCAGATTATATCACACCAAACCACATTGTAAATTGGGAAGCTATAATGTGTTTTTATATACCAATTTTAGTTTTTTATTATGAATATGATTCAAAATCATTTTAGAATTTATAAAGGGCCCTTCGGGTCACACATAATATAATTCTAATTGGTATTTTTGCATATTAGTTATTATTTTATTCATAAATATATTTATTTTTATTATAAACACAGATATGATTTGTGTTTTTCACATTTATAAAGTTTAATTAAATAATAATTATTTAATTATATAATTAATATGGAATTATAATATATATAATGGGTTATTTATATTATTAAAACATAAACACGATTAAATTAAAAATCCAAAATGACACTTGGGATTAGGTTTGGAGTATTGGGATTTTAAGGCTTATTATATGTTTAAAATTCATGACCTACCTTGAGAGACAATTTAAGGACCAACATTGCTAACTTTAACCAGTTAGGGGATAAATAATGCATCCCCCAATGTGTTTTGTGTCTTAAGACACTTTTGAAGTCAATTTATTCCACCTGCCTTGGTTTTCAATGAAATTAGCTTTCATAGAGGCTATTTAATGAACAAATTTCTATATATATAAAAGAGTGTAGTATTAATTCCATCAAGAGAAAGAAAATATGGTGTTTATTATCCTCTAGTATTCCTCATCTAATAGGGTACCCTAGACTTCCTCACTGGGAGGTTTTATAGTTATTTTCTCACCCTTGCTTCCACCCATGTCCCTTTGGAGTAACTTTCACCACTTGGATAAGAATATGATTCCCCAAGTCATTGGTGATCAGCTTTATTGGTGAAAAATAAAGAGGACTTGAATTCCCCAATTAAATCATGGTTTAAATAGTACAAACCTTTTTAAAAATGTATTTTTATTTTATTATTTTATTACTATTTTTCAATTTAATTTTATATACTTGGATAAGTTTAACTATCTCATATGTTTCATATTAAGTGTTGGAATTAGTATAAAAAACTAGCCATGATTTTATAGAAAATTTTAAAGTGATAACCACTTCTATGTAAATCTAACACATGAACGTGTAATGAAGGTCATCGATCCACTTCAGATATTTTTTGTAAAGAGTTTTATATCACAAGTTATTGATTAAATGGATCACTTTAATAGGTTCACATGGATTACCCATTCAACGTGTTGATATAAGGGATACAATCCCATTACTCTAGTAGTTGTATTAGATCCACACTCGATAAATTAAGAATATATAATCCAAATATTAAAATATTATCGAGTCAAATGATGTATTCAAACTATAAAAAAATTCATTTAAGACTCTCATGAAACATTTATTGAAATTTAGATGTTGTGATCACTCTACTTAATAGTACATTTAGGTAGTGGGTTTCATATCGACCCCTATGTGAAATTTAACATCCCTCTTCTTGAGTCCATTAGTGACCTCTTAAGAATGATAGTTCTTTAAATCATTTTGAAATTTATATATAGACATGTAATTATTCAATATATTATAATAAAATTAAGTCTTAAAAATTATATAGCATTCAAATATTTACGAATTAAATAATTAATTTTTATAACATTTATTGAGTATATATATAATAAATACTAATAAATTACTATGAATATAATTATTTTAGGTATATATGCGATACTTATAATATTAATGACAAGACATAATGTAAAATACTTCTTTAAATATCTATGTTTTGAATTCCATCCAATATGATTCACATTTATTAAGACATTGATTAATCAAATAGATGGGTCATACTTATCCATGTATTAATAATCTATATTTTGTTAAGGGAAAACGGGTAATAGTTATCCTTATGTGAATACTATGTGACATTATACAAGGAAACCCAATAAAATTAGAACCTAGAGTCTTGGTATTGACAATATTCATGATATGAACAAGGAATGATTTTGTTCACTCAATAATCTAATAGTTTTGTGGGTTATAATTTATAATGTTTTTTAGAAAAATTTACAATACTTAAGAGATGATATTATCTATGTTAAGACATAGATAAATATAGATATTTTCCCACTAAATTTAAACTATTGAGGGTTGTTAGTTTAGTGGTTGTATATTCCATAAATGAAAATATTTTAAAATAATATAGATGATACTAATGATGAGACATATTTTATTATAGATATTTATGTCATTAAACATAGACTCAAATTTATCATTGAGATATATCCATGAGATGTTAAAATTAAATGGTAATAATTTCACTGATCGATATTATAGTTTTATAAATATTTTGAATTGATTAGATAAATTTTAGATATTACAGAAACTCACACCATATGATGTATTTTTTATACCTTATACGAGGGGGAAAATAATTATCAAATGTATCAGAAATAAGCATATAACATAAGAAGTATTATTCTATCAACTATAATTTTAATGATTTAAAATATTTATGAGGACATTGAATCATTCAATGTGATTGAATATCTTAAAAATAAATCAATTATTAATAAGTGTAAAGAACTATATATTATAGAGGCCAATTTATTGAACTTGAAATCATGGGTATTAGATACCATATGTACACCACATGTTTGAGTTAATTTGATATTTTTTTAAAGAATAAAGGAAATTGAGTAAGGGATAAATAGATCTACAAGTTCAAAATGGGCTAATATTTGAAACATTATCCCTGGGGATATTGAATTTAAATCTATTTTGTGGATCTTCATCATTTATATAGGATTTTTAGAATCATTCATTAATACATATAAATTTTATTTATGTATATTAACTTGATAGGGAAGGATTTTAATTTTTTATAATGAGAAAATAATTTTCTATTTATATGAATAAATTTTTTAATGAATATTATAACATATTTATTAGCCGATATATATTTGACCATGATACTATAATATATAATATAAACAATAAAAATTTCAAAATTTATGATATGAATTATACTTATATTTAGCATTATCACTAAGATCATTTAAATAATAATCACATCGATTGAGTCCATAATGATAGATTATTGTATTTAAATTACAATGGATCATTTTATGTATGTGAATCATTTTTATTATAAAAATTGAATAAATTTACTTTTAAGGGTATAGGGAAATGAGCGACTGATTTATTATAACTTAAATATAATGATAAATGTAATCCTATAATTAAAGGAGATCGAGGTGTATTTTAGTACTTCATTACTTTTATAGATGAATTCAATCAGTATGTGTGCATGTATCTTTTAAAAAACAAGTATGAATTCATTAAAATGTTCAAATTTCTCATAAGTAATGTAAAAATTCAATAGTGAAAAATTATATAAATACATCAATCTGGTCGAGGTGGAGAATACTTGCATAATGAATTTCATCACTATCAAAGAGACTGTGGTATAATATTCAAAATCACTCCACATGGTACAAAAAATTAAATATGTTCTCTTAAATGAGTAATTGAACTTTGTTATAATAATTCAATGATGAGTCATGCATACCATCATATTTCCTTTTGTCGGCAATTCTCTAAAAACAACATCATTTACAATAAATCATGTTCCACTAAAGTCTATTCAAAAGAAACAACATGAGATCTAAACAATGAGTCATCCTAATTTATATTCTATGTATATTTGAGGTTTCAAAGAATATATGTTATGTATTACATCAATAAAACTTAAACCCAAATCAAATAAGTGTATAGTTATTAGTTATCTAAAAGAGATGGTGCGTTATTGTTGTTATAATCCATCCTAGAATAATGTGTTTTTATATTGGAACATTATATTTATAAAAATGTAATTTATTCCCAAATTAATTATAAAGATAAAATTTATAAATAAAAAAAGTTAAAGACTAAAAAGATGAAGTTATTATTGATATGGATGATTCAAAAAACAAAAAGAGTTGTAGAAAATAAACTTAATCAATATATACAAAAACTATTAAGGTAAGGTAGATTTAATTAGGTATTTAATAAATTTTGATTTCTCAGGTATAATAATGTTTATGTAATTCTTATAGAATATGATCCAACATATTACCAAGAGGCCATCATGATTTATAACGCTAATAAATGGTTGAAAATAATGGAATCTAAAATGGAGTACATGTACACTAATTAGGTTCAAAAAATTTTAGACCCACCTAAATGGGTAAAACACATTGGTTTTAATAATGTTTTTCACAAAAGGATAACCTGGATGGTAGAGTTTCTACATATAAATTTTTTTGGAATCTAAAAGGTTTAAATATAATTTTAATATTGATTATGAATAAATTGTTTCTCTAGTAGATATGACAAAATTCTTTTGAATTATTTTATCCATAAAAGATAATTATGATTATGAGATATAACAAATGGATATCAAAACCACCCACCTTTATGAGAATTTAATTGAAGATATATATGCATATATGTGTGTATATATATATATTATACAGCCTAAATGTCTAAAGAATCCAAGAAATTTTTCTGATATTTATAAGTTGCAATGATCCATTTTTGGTTTAAACAAGATTCTTCATGTTGGAATGTTCATTTTGATTAATTTCTCAAAAAGTTTTTCTTTATTAAAAAATATAAAAATTATGTATATAAATAGGTTACTGGGAATATGATTTCTTTTTTTATGTTATATTTTGATGACATAAATATTATTATAAATGACACCCAAAGTTATAATCAGTGAAGAAATAGTTGGGACATTTCTTCTTAATAAATAATCTTGGTTAAGTATCATATATAATAGGAATTAATATCTATAGTGATGTATCAAAACATGATTTTCTTATTTAAAACACATAAAATGGTATAGAGTTAAAAAAATAACATAGGGAACTCTAAAAAGGGTTATTTATAATTGTTACATGGTTATAGTCTTTCAATGGCATGGTTTTCTTCACCTATTTACGAAAAAGAATCTATGAGTAAGATTTCATATGTATTATTAGATGTATCAATCATTTTTGATATGTTATGTACATTTTTTGATCTATCTTATGAATTAATTATTATTAGAAGATGTCAATAAAATCATAGTGACTTTCATTAGGTATCCATGAATAAGATATTTAGGTACTTGAGATGAGATAAGAATTTATTCTTAGTCATTAGTGTTGAGGAAGATATTGTTGTGAAGGGTTACACTAATACTAGTTTCCAAACTAACATTATGAATTTAAATCTCTATTGGGGTTTTTTATTTTTTTTAATAGTGGAGTGGTAAGTTTTAAAAGTTTATAAAAACTGGAAGTTTCCCATTCTATAATAGATGTTTAATATATCACAACATCATATGTATCTAGATAATTTGTTTGGATAAAAAATATAATTACAAAAATAGGGGTGGTCCCAAGCATTATACACTAGAATGGACTCTAATATGATAATATTGGAGAAATTATAGAAGCTAATGAACTCACGTCTCACTAACTATCCAAACATATTCTTTACTGATTTCATCTCATTTAAGAGATAATTGAAAATGTGATATTAATATGTGTTTTTTCCTGTATTGAATAATATGACAGATCCCGTAATAAATCCCAGTAAAAAACATTACAATCCACACTATTTATCTTAGTATTGAATAAATTTATGATTTGCGCAAGTGGGTGATTATTAGTTTTTATGAAGTAAATTTTATCAAGTAACATTGTCTTAGTTTCATGTTATCTAATGTAATGTATATTAATGGAAATTCATTATTATTTATTCTTGTGTACTACATGGAACATAAGATATGATTTGATGACAGCTCCCTAGAATATATGTATTACTAGGTTATCTCAGATTAATGATGATAGTATTGGGTTATGTTGATATGTTAATATTAGTATGATAATAATCTCTTATATAGAGACAAAATAGATCCCTCATAGTATATAAGTTGTTGAACTTTTATTCATATTGAATTTCATAAATTAAACAACTTATATTATCATATATGTGTCATTGGTGTTACTTAAGTGAACATTAACTATAGATCCTTCAACATGTGGTAATTAATTAGGTTCTCTACTTTTGAGGTTTCATACTTTGATACCTATCTAAATTCATTTGAGAATATATCATAGTAGAGGGTAAAATGATATGACACTAATTCAGTAGAGGGTTTTAGTTATTCATGATATGATTTTCCACTCATATAATGAGTTATGACATCAAGGCCCTTAGTCGAGTTTTGAATATGTAACTATATTTACATGCCAATATAAATACATGCGATGTAATTATATAATATCTTTTCATCTTGGGAATTTTGAAAAGGAAATATTCTATATAGGATTTACATTATCCTTTTCTCATACTTAATCACAATTTCAATGAAAAATTAACTTTTCTAATTGACATGTGGTGGATCAGATCACACTAAACCCATTTTTATTTTGGTTAGCTATAATTTTTCTTTATAAAAACCCTATTAATGTACTATTATTAATGGTTTTCCTAATGTTTTATATATTTATATAGGGTCCTTGGGTCACACATAAGATAATAAAAATATGGATTTAGGATTAACTTAATTAGTTAATATATAAATATGTTTATGTTTATTATAAACACAAATAAGACATTTATTTTCTATATTTCAAATATATAAATAACTGATAATTATATAAATAATTAATTTATTGTTAATTATTTTATAAATAACAATAATTTTATATTATTAAAACATAAAGATGATGAAATTCCCAAGACCAAGTTATTTTTGGACTTGGGCTTGGAGTAATGGGAATAAAAGGATGATTACATGTGTAAAATTCATAAGCCCACAAAGAAAGACCATTTAAGAAGCTCCTTTGTTAACTCTAACAAATTTGGAGGCTTTTTAATCCCCCTTCCATGGTGGTTTGAGACTATTATCACTTTTTGAGGCTATTTGATACTTTAAATAAAAATTGGAGGTAATTTACGGAACCTCATCGATTTTATAAGAATTTATTTTATTTGGAAGATATTGAATTTCCCTCTTCCTATATATGGAATAGAGGATAAGTGTAATATTAATTATATTGGGATAAAGAAAAGGTGGTTATTGGTGTTCTATAGTATTATTAATCTAATATATTTCCCTTTTTTCTCAAAATATTGGGTCTCTAGTGATTTTATTATCCTCTGTTACATCCTTTCCCCATTAGTCTCATTAGAGTCACTTGTATGGGAAGAAGATATATCTTGGTAATTTATTATTAGAATTATTGAAGGAACCTAAAGTATAATTGAATTCATTCATTCAACTTTGTTCTAAAAATTTGAAACAATTCTTAAAAGGTATTTTTATTTTATTATTTTAATTATTGGTGTTTTTAATTTACATGATATTATCTTGGATTGTTTGTACTTTTTCTTATGTTATTTACCGAGTGTCAGTATAATTATTAAAGCTAAAAAAGTTCAAAAATCAATGTAACTTGATGTTTACTTATGTATTAACCTTAAATAAACCTACTAATAAATACATAACAATAAATCACATAATAATTCATCCTTCTATTTGACAAAATAGACCAATAATCGAAATTCTATTAGATTAGAGAAATGGTTAAACATGAATTCCATTTTTCAATATATTTTCACTTAAATATCTAATGAAATATCATAGGTAAACCCATCATATCAACTTGGTCAATCTTCTATAAGGCTCGAAGTGTGTTCTTGATTGCCTTGGAATACAACAAGCATTACGACAACAACCTTACCTTGCCTAGGAATGATTTCACCCGATGAGGAATAAACTAAATATTACATCCTCCCATAAGTTTTACATTACCATTACATATAATGAGTTTTCAATAATAATAAATAAGAACTTTGAAAAAATATAAATATCCAAACATGGTATTACTCTAATAAATTAAAGAATATGGATATCAATAAATAATAAACTAACCAGACCGTAACAAAAAACATTTGAATACAATATTACAATATGTATAATTTCTAATAATATATATGAAACAAAATACCGTAAATGAGGAAGTTTTATATGACCAAGCATACATATTACACCATAATATATGTCTATTACATAAAAACAATGTAAAAAACTACACAAATCCATGTATTAAAGAAAATTAATTTGTTCTTTCCAACTAATCCATACCAGACCAACATAATGGTCATTCTAGAGATCATGAAACAAGATAAAACCAATAAAATAGTGTGATAATGACACTATAAACACATATTGTGTGTGTTCAGGGGTGAGTTAAACATTCCAAGTTGGATTCTATAAAAACAATCTTTATAATTAATTTTGGAAATAAATACATGTAATATTAGATTTAAATACAACAAATCAAAGTATCCATTTTTTATTGGAAAAGAATAAAATCAAAGGTTCGATAGTCATTTATTATTTATAAAACTAATTCATTTCATTATATAATATGATATAATATAAAACCATATGATTAAAGACATAGAAGTTAAAAGTTTTTATCCTCATTTGAGAACCCTTTATACTCCCATATCCTTCATTATTAATTAACCCATTTGTAGTTTCAAACAAAACATTACATTTTTATCTTAATAACTCTTTTATAGGATACCCACCTTTATAAAAAATAAACCATTTAACCATGATTTAGATATCCCAAATATTTAAAGCTTGAAATATACATTTTTTGGAATAAAGGGAATATTTTATAACTGTAAATATCAACTAATGAACTATGAAATTTAATTAGAAAGAAACATAGTAATAGAAATATAGAATAACTAAAAACTATCATAATATGGCATGAATAATGTAACTATTTATAAAAAAATAAACTATAATAGAAACACACAAGTTTTATATAATAGTCTTCATGGTAAAACACTTTAAGCACTAAGAAGATGTTCCTGAACACAACTAATATAGAAGTAATCATATGTATAGTTTATGATCCTAAATTAACTTACACTTATTTCACCTTCCACTAACCTTCCCAATTAGAAAAAAAATCTTAGCTGGAGTAATGATCATACAATAATGGGAACACTCCCTAATGTATAATATCATCTAGTGTAGTTCTCATTATTTAAACTCTCACTTACCTTCCCAATGGTTCCCATTATATAAAAAATTTAGGTGACCAATCATGTAAATATATGAACATAATTACATAATAATCGAATCATAAACTCATGCCTCACATCTTGTAAATCCTTAATGAAATGACCCCTTGACAGTAATATAAAAATAATTATCCAATCCACTTGTCTATCTATATAACATTACAACATAAATAATAACCAATGTGGATATCTTCAAAGGTGGAAATAAAATTATTAATACCATTGAATTAATTAGTGGATCATGTAGGGATACTGAGGTGGGGATGAATTAGTATTCCCCTATTTTACCAACTTTTACTTTCACTTTTAATTACCCTTTTATCCCTTATAATGCTTAAACCACTATCTCGATTAAGTGGTATGGATATTCTCAATTCACTATAATCCCTTAAAAGAATATAAAATGTTGTAATTAAAAAAAAAATGATGATTAGGTTTTTACGAGGTTTAACTTCATTGAGAAAACATAATCCTTAATGTGATTGAATCCCATCGTGACATAGATTATCAATTTTACATTTATGCGATTACAAGTGTCTTAATACTCTAATACAAGGGTTGGAAAGGTATCATCCACTTTCCTAGGGATTGTATCATATTGTTTCATTAAGTTAATTCCTAAATGATTCTTCAGTCTCAAAATTATTTAGAAGTCGTTGTTTATAGTGGCACCAACAGTCTCCAATGGTACTTTATAAACTATTTTAACTTGATATTACTTCTTTATTAGAATCAACTGTGTCAATGTTAATTAGATATTTTACATAATAAAAAAATAAAATAAAAAACTAGAATAATGTCAATAGTATTTCCTTATCTTTATCCCTATTGTATTAGCACAATATCAAAATGATCTACACTAGTTGAATGTAGAATAAATAAAACTTTATTATTCCTCAAACATCGTATATGATATTTAGATATCATAGAGTAGGTATTCTATTACTTCTTATCACTTCTCTCAAGTTTACTTCCTGAAACATATAGTTCACGGAATTATTTTCATGAAAGTGTAGTACATTTCAGGACCTTCTTTACATTACTTCACACACCATCTCTAAGATGCCTATAACTCACTATTGATTTTCCTAACACCTGGTACACATGACTATATTTATGTAAAACTAACTCCATTAATCATGTTCCTAAAAATCCATGTTTATGGAATAGTAATCATGAATAAAAAGTTAAATACATGCAGATCATGAAACATAGTAATTCATAAGATCCTTCACACAAATAATTGTGATTGGAGTGTGTATAATGCAATGAATTCTACTGGGTCATATTTATATAAATATAGAGAGAATGATTCTCTAAATATATATTCTCTAATCCTATCAGCCTCAATTAATTTATAATGACATGATCGGCTCATATATATAGGTAAAATAATAAATCACTCAGTGTCAGTTCTCCTGGAAATCAAGGCTAACCATTAATTCATTTGATAGTATAAAAAAATATCACCTCAATTTCACAAACATCACTAGATTATATCTAGAATGTTTGCGATTAGCAAAAATTATCTAAACATACATCTTCTATTTCCCATGACAATATTACAAAGAGTCACACATTCATGTGCATTTTCTCAAACTAGCACATAGAACATCACATTCAACACATACTATAATGATGTTGAAATCAACTTCTTCATATTTGGTGTTTTTCTCATATTTAATAGTATACTTAACGCTATAGAATATAAATTTTCTATGTAGTTTATATCTTGACTATACAAATCATCTATTAAAGAAAGAAAGCTCATTTAGCCTATCATTTACTAAAAAAATATTCTTTGGAATTATCTTGGATTATGATTTTTAAATGACCATAATATTTATATGATGAAAATTTATCAAATAATCATTAGATACTCTATTCTAATTATCTTTTTAATCTAAATTATGTATCATCTAGAAAATATATGGTTTGGATATCATATCATTTTGTTAAAATGACCACAAACATAATGTAATATTCTTAAGATATCACATGGTAGATCAATCCAATATTATAGATATGGTGTGTAATTTTGTAATGTAGTGTGAAATCATCCTAAAAACTCTTATCTAGAGAGAGGAGATGACTAATGAAAACATTTTTTTGTTTAATTCTCACACACCATTTAAAATGTGCACATTTCCCACATTCATAAATACTACATCAATTTTTATCTTTGCAAGAGACTTGTATATTACCTAAAACAACGCATACATGGTCGTTGAAGTCCCATGGTACTTCCATACACAGTTACCACCTAATATCAAAAAATTGTTCTTCCCTATATTGGATCCTAGTTTTCTTAGTTTTTTTGTTAGTCTGGACCCATGATTTTATCTATTTTTTCCTCTTCCAATGACGCTTCCTACGGTTGAGCATGGCTACTACCTTTTGGCTGTAGATCTTAGCTCATACAACTATCTTTATGAATAAAAACATTTTTTTAATAAATTTATCATATATTTCCCTTTCAAAAATACCAATATAAGACAATATTTTGAATATATATAATACTATTTTGCCAAAATTCCAATCCCTAAAAACGAAAAATTCCTTCACTATTTTTAATGGCTCTTACAAATTTTCTTCAATACATTTAGAACACTTATAACATATATCAATTCTTACTTATTCTTTAATGTATTTCTAAAATATATATTTTTAAGCAATAAAATTTATATATTTATGAACACTTCTTTATTTTTGTCACTTGAAATTATTAACAATAAATATTATCTCAATAATTATTTGATGTAAATGCTAATCTATTGAAACTATTCATTTATGTTGTCTAAGAAGTAGTATAATTTATTTTTACCATTTATGGAATGTCTACAACCATATATTGACTTTAATCTTTAGTGATAAATTGATAAAAAAATACAAAAAATACATCTATTCATCATAACTCACTTGACATGTTCAATCCCATTTGGATTTGCTATTAATACACACTATAATTTTAAATTCAATATTCCTTACCCCCTTATAGACAATAAATGATTTTTTTATAGAATATGGTCCTCACATGTGATAGGTTATGTTAATTTTTTGAAAAACATCAATGAACATAATGGAGGATCCTTTAACTTTGGAAATGATAATTCCATAAAAATAAAAGTAGTCGATATGACTATTGTAGATGATTAGAAGCTAAAGATCATGAATGTTTTATTTTTTATTGGACTTATGAAAAAATTAGTGAGTCATATCAAATTTTTTGATGATGGAAATAAAGTCATATTCCAAAAGAATTGTTTCACCATCTGATTACTAAATAATGGAAGAAATATTAATGAAGGATTAAGAAATGAAAGGAACCAATTTAAAATTAGGGATTTGAGCAGAACATTACTTAATTAAAAAAGATGAAAATGACTTATAGAATATAATAATTTTCCATCTCGTCTAATAAAATATGAAGAAAATTTCAATGGAATAATTTGAAAGAGATCGACCACTTTGGAAAATAGAAAGGAACACTATTTTTGAGACTAATATGAAAAGTAATATGACATAAGTGAGTCAAAAAAGGGTATAAATTCAATCCACACAACCACTTAAACATACACATTATGATGTATGTAGACTGATGAGAAATCATTCTAGAATGGTTTATTTTTTACTATATCATTTATATTGATTACTTCACCCTGATGACTAGTGTTATGTTTAAGAAAAATAAATTTTATGTTATGTAGATTATTATGTTTTATATGAGGTAATTTCAGAATAATCTTTGTTAATTTAACCTAAATACAAAAATAAAAAGTTGTATGTAGTTTACATGAAATTATATCTCATTTTATCTATCAATGAATGGAGTTATACATCCTTATATTTCTCCAAAATATCCCTAGTAAAATGGGAATATAGATCATAAAAAACATAAGTTTGGTTCATATGGGGGGCTATTATTACTGGTTATAAACTCTGAAAAGTATTCAAGAGGCACTTGTATGTATAATGGTATGTGTTCAGAATAAATGTTTACTAATATTAGAAGTAGACATTACTCCCTCTGAAATGTGGAAGTAGAGGAAAATTATATTGAATTATTTCAAATTATTTGTGAGTATATGCCTATTGAATATAAAAAAACGTATAGAAATTTATGAAAGGATAAGGAAAAAAATTCCCAGTTTATCCAACCAATAATAGAAGTTACAAGTACCAGAATAAAAAATTTCTCAAAGTAATGGAATATTTTTATAGAGTGTGACTATAAATAAATTTAGAGTTACTGATGAAGGTAAAGGTAATTTTTATGGAAGAATAGAATATGTCATAAAATATGCCAAAATAACTATTGAATGGGAATAAAGTCATGAGGCTCACATTAAATATAACTTTTATGATGAATATTGTAATTAAAATGGTTCTAATAAAAGAAAAAACTCCAAGTTACAAAAATATATTGAAATAGGTTAAAAGGGATAATATTATTATAAATTATTAAGATCTTGTTTAGATGAGTAGTAAATTGAGAAGGAATAATTAAATGACACTTATATATGAGGTTGAGCCTCGGTCAATTTAAAAATAAGTAAATAACAAGAAATGGATAAATGTAATAAATGAGTAAATATAGATGAAGGAAACCTATGAAAATGTTATGATTCAATATTGGAAGAATATTATTAAAACTAAATAAGTGTTTAGAAAAATTATTAATGAAAAAGATAGGTTTTAAGAAATAAATAAGGCTTTTAAAAAGGATATTCAAAGGAGAACTATATTTATTTTGAATAAATGATTACCCCATTATGAGGCTTGAGACCATAAAATATTTTTATCTATTATTGGTCATAAGAAATATAATGTTTATTATATGGGTGTAAAGTCAAAAATTTTTAACGGTGACGTTTAGGAAGAAGTTAATATTCAAATAATATAGAATCATACTTTATGACGATGTAAATATGTTTTATAAACTAAATAAATCATTATATGTGTTAAAGTAAACCGCTTGATCCTGGTACTATAAACATGATAGTTATCTAATGTTATTGAACTTCAATAAATAAACAGATGAAAAAATCTTATATGTTAAGGAGTAATGTTTTGGAACTATAATAGTCTTTTTCAATGTTAATGATATAGTATTTATTGTAGATAAATATCATGCTTATAAGGAGTTTCTAGTATAAATTAAGGAGTACATTGAAATGTCAATGCATGGGGGGGAGGGGTGAATTTATTTCTTGGGATATAGGTTTAAAAAATTGGAAGTTATATCTTCCTTTCATATAATATCTGTTATAGGGATCTATATAAAAAGTTTATCATTGTGTATTTAAAAAACATTTCTAAACCTCCTTCATTCTATGTGAAATTGAGTAAAGATGACTTCAGTAAAAGTGTAAATCTAAGAGGTTTATGGTAGTGAATTGGATGCTTACTCTATCTTGATATATTTCAAGCATACATTGAATATGTAGTCACTGTATGTTATTGATATTAGTGTGACTGAAAATAATCAAAGGTGATAGTAGCTAAGATAATTTTGATACATGTTAAAGGAACCCAAAATTTTGGATTTATCTATAAAAGACGTAATGAGTTTAATATACTTGGTTTCAAGGATGCTGATTGAGCTTCTAATGATAAAGACCAAAAATCAGTATATGGAGGAACAATATTTTTAAGACAAATTTTCATTTGTTGCCGTAGTAAGAAAAAAATTGATAATTTTAAGAATAACCGAATCTGAATATGTTTCTACCACACATTCTTGTACTCAAATTATGTTGATGAAAATTCAACTAATAGACATAAAAGTGAATATTTAAAAACATTTTAAGATTTCTTGTTATACTGAAGGTTTGATTGATCTCTTAATAAATCTAATGCAGCATTCCATATAAAAATTTATTAATATTAGGTATTCTTACATCAAGGAGAAAGTTTATACTAATGAAGTTAAATTAGATTATATTACAATAAAGGATCAAATTGGTTACATTTTCACCAAGGATTTACCAAGGTAATGTTTTAAATAATTGAGGATAAAATTTAATGATCAACCTACATATCTCACTTAAATTAATTTGGGGAAGCATTCCTTAATAGTTTTTGTACTATGCTTTCAAAATAGGTGAATAAGTACACAAATATTTGATTTATCTTTTGATAATAAAAATATGATGTTATCATAAAAAGGGGGAGTAAGGGATTAAAAGTTTAAACATTCAAAGGATGATTAAGATGGATTTTACCAAAGTCTTGATCACGAAATTTCATATCAAAATGTTATTTAATTATCCCAAAATTATTTATTTATCTAACAGTGTGGTGAATGGATAATTCTCTATGGGTTTTTTTATTTCATGGAAATATTGAGAACTATGAGATTAATAGTTCTTGGTTTTGGTTTTGAAAGAAACATAAATGGAGAGATTTTAAATTACACGATTTTTTAAAGGTATTGTATTTTTTATAACCCCGATTTAATGATTTTTATTATGTTGAAGGTGAAGATGATGTTTTTTTCTCAATGATATGATTCTATAAGGTGAAAATTGATTAGGTTTGATCATGTTTCTTTGAGTTATAAATGTTTATTCTAATGGATGATATGTTTATAGAAGATAAAAATATATAGTTTCTAAGTTACTTATGGAGTAACTTGAATCCAAATATTAGAAATTGTGGTTTCTTGTTGAAGACTTGGGACCAGACATTATTATATTCTAGTTGATCAAAGTGGATGATCTTGAGGGCTTGTATAACTGACCAAAAACAATTTATTAAAAGAGAACAAAGAAATATTATATTGAGAAGGTAATGAGTTTTTGTGTGATTTATCAGATTATATAGTCATACTATGAAATTCAATTCTTAAAAAAATATCATAATGAATCAAGATGATTTTTTGATTCAAGATGAGTTAATTAAAAAAATTATTTGAGAGTTAGAAGGATTATTCAAATGGTTTTCAAAATATATAAATTAAATCTGGTGTAGTGGAAGGAGAGCCTGTTGGTATTGACCATAAGATGATAATCCAACTAGTACTAATGAGGTGTTAACATGACGTTTTTCAAGGTTTTAAACTCATTCAAGTCAATAAGGGTGTAAATAATTCATGTCAAGATAGTTAAAGTTTTGGATATCATGAGAGTGATAAGAGGAAAAAAATATAGGAAGAATATATACCGATTCATTGGAAGGAAGAGTTAAAAAAAATGGATAGAGCAGTTCTGTAAAAATGTTGGAAACCTTGATACCCATCAAATTTATTTTGAAATTACAAAAGGCAACAAGTTGTTTGAGTGATATAGAGGAAAATGTATAATTGTATGATAATGTTTCAAAAATTTTAAGGCTATAATATTCTACTATATTTCAAATATAATTTATGTGAATGAAAACTTATTATGAAGATGTTGAGAAGAACATCTAGAGATTCGAAATTATTTATAGAAATTTCATGATTAATTCCTTGATATTAGGGATCCTTGAGGATAGTTAAAGATTAAATTTATATAATATTTTATGAAGACTATAGACATTTATATCCTCTAATGGTGTAAAGGATGCTGATAAAAAGAAAGAAAGTGAGAAATTATCAGAGTTAAAAGATCCTATATCCCCATACGTTTCCAGAAAAGGTTGAGTATATAATAGTTGAGTTCATTCTGATATAATTAGTTTGTTTTTAGGAAAATAAATTTTCTTGAGAGTGATTTACTAGTTGTGTCTAGAGAATCATTAAGGTCAAATAAGAGAAGAAATTCTAGAGGATTTTAGAGTTAAAAAGGAAGGGACTAATTTCAGGGGACTTTAGAGTTTCAGAAACGATATTTAAACCTTATATGATTAAAGTTATAAAAGACTTATTCCATACAGTTTTTATTGTGAGTGGATTTTGATGTTTAAATATTGTAAAATAATGGAAGAAAATCCAAACATGGAAACAAATGGAAACTTTTATAAACATATAATCGAGAGACACAAGTGTAGGATAAAATTTATGGTAAAGGATAATTATTTTCCAACCCATTTTAATTGATAATTGACCATTATTGATAATTTATTAACTAAGATAAAATCTGAAAATAATAAGGACTTGGTTCCCACATCGAGAATGAAACTTTCAAAAACAAATGTGTATTTATTTATTATTTACTTTCCTATATACACATGAGAGTGAGTTTATAACTTGGGTGGATCAATGCATTTGTAAGTCACATAGGTTAACTTCAAGTTAAAAGGATGTTGTAAAAAGGAACAAATTATTAAACCCCCATTCTTAGTGATTCACCATTCCTTTGCATATCAACCTTCATTTCATTTTACAAAAAATCATTCAAAATTTTGATACATTAATGAAATTATACCCTAAAAATAGTAACAATTAAACATTATTATAAGTAAATTAAATAAAGTTTTCTTAAAACAAAATAATAACTGTAAAGTCATTATTGTACAATGAAACCATAAATATTTATGAAACTCATCATGTATGGAAACACTATTTCTTCATTGAAAACACCCCTAATAATGTGTTACTTTTTATTTATAATTTATAAAAAAATACATCCTTGGAAATAATTTTATTATTTCATGGAAAAGGATTTCTAAGAATATCATAGAACACCTAGAATTTGACAATTATACATGAGCATAATTTCGTACTTTGAATATCGATAACAACATTGACATCATATCATATTATTTAAAAAACAAAGTGAATTAAAGAGTTTATGATTATAATCACTCAATATAGATTTTATATTGAATAAAACATAAATTAAAATAGTCAAGAACACATGGATTTATAAACAAAAATAGTTTGTGATGTGTTTTTTTCTATAAGCCGATGAATCCATTTTTAAACAATGTTATTCCACCAAAAGAGTAGGAGATAAAATATTATAGGACCATGTAAATCCAAAACATGAAGCGATCATTAGTAAAAATCATGCAAGATAAAGCACTAGGTTTTCATGTCCATATTAAGGAAATAGAAAAGATATAATAAGGGAGAAGGAGAGTATAAGAAGTGATATTTAGAAAAAAACCTTAAGAAATAAACTCCGAACATGTGGAATCAAAATGAATAAATTAGGATAAAGAGTAGAATGATCAGTCGATGTCTAGGGTTTTTGGAACTTAGGGGGATAGAATATGAGATAATAGAATTAGAAAAATTGTTAAAATTTAAAATTTATCAGGTCATAAAATTTAGGTTCATAGTTGGGCTAATAATACACCAACTGCACATGAGATAGGGTAACTGAAGTTTTGGACTACATGGTTTGGATTCATGGTTATTATAACATTGCATTGATCAAGAAAAATCAATTTAAGTGTATTTTCAACTTGTAATATTCTATCATATAGTCTGGGAAACAATTATTTAACTGCATGTCCTTTAATTTTCATTCAAAATATAAAAGTTTCAATCAATAACACAAACACTATAAGTCAAAATGATTAAGTTCTGGTTTTTAAAACCACCACTATATGATTTTTATATTATTTTTCTGTAATATTTTTTTAAATAATCACTTCTAATTTTTTAAAACATTAAATTATTTATTTAAATATAGTGGTCATTTTTCAAAAAAACACTCTAAGTTTTTTTAAAAAATATGATAGAATTTATTTTTTAGAATTTCTAGTGGTGGTTTTTAAATTGTTTTCCATATTTTTAATAATAATAAATAATCAGTATTATAAAATTAATTATTATTTACAATTATAAAAAATTATTTGGTATTTATTATTTATAATTTTAATTAATTATTAAGTATTAAGTGTTAATTATTTATAATTATTGGTTAGTATTTATTTGAATTTTGTTATTTTCAAATCATAATAAATTATTGATTATTGATTATTAAATATTAATCATTTTTAATTAATAAAATAATACTTATTTTCTTAATTTTTAATATTTATTTATTTATCATTTATTTATTTATTAATTTATAAAATATGGATGTTGCCTATTTTATATTTGAGCCTTGTTCATTGATAATGTTCACTTTGTTGTTTGGATTTTCAGCTCATGAATAGTAATTCTTGTTTCTAAAGAGTCTGAAGTCTTCTTGTAGTCACTGAAATTGAATGTTTGATTCTACAACACTTCCATAGATGAGTATTAATTATAAAAGGTATGTCCTGGTCTCCCACTAATGTGACATTTCTGATATGGGATAATTGTGATTTATGGACAGCCTTGTGAATTGAAGAAACTATCATGAAGAATATTTAATACCATGTTTTTACCTTGGAGATATTGTGTGCATGAAAAGTTGGGTTTCAATCTTCTAAGCTAATTTCTTGATGTTTTATGGTGAATAATACTTAAATGCAATTTTTTATTTAAGATATCAATGTGGAAGAAGATAAATGGTGTTTTCTTCTTTGCAAGATAGACCATTATGGGGTTATTTGGAATTTATTTATTCTAGGATTGTTTATTACCTTATTTTCTACTGAAACATATAATCTGGATTGTTAACTATAATGGATGAACAAATTTTTATTTCTAGATTTGATGATATCTAAGTAATCACAACGGACTTATCCTAAACACATTAACTTATATCCCATGTAATTAAGCAAATGATATTGTTTGAATAATAAGAAGGCCCATTGTAGAGATGAATTTAAATATTGTCTATTGAGGGAATAAAGGTCTGCTGAGGTGGATACGGAAAATATCTGTTTTGATCAAATGTATCCAGAATTATTTAGATGATCCATCAATATGGATAGCTTGAGACATATTGGAATTCATATTTATCATGGAGAGTTATGATGGTGTTGGATGATGTTTATACATTAATGATAAAGGACCTTATGATGGGGTGGTTGGTATGAAGAATAATACTATCAAGGTTATAGGGGAGGCTGGATAAAATATAATAGTTGGATTAATTTTTTTATTGTTATTTTTGTTCATTTATGATTTTATTTCATTTAATTTTGGGATGGTGTAAACTCTTTACACCTCAAATGTACACTATAACCTAATTTTTATTTAAAAAATTTGGGGGGTATGGGTTGGTAAGACAAATCAGATCTCAACCCATTTTAAATTATATATTTATTATATATTTATTATATATCTATAATTTATGTAGTAATTTCAACCCTAGTATCCCAGAGACAGTTTCTACTTTAATACACTGGAATAATATTCAGGCAATCACATCCCTAAGGACCTAATAGTTTAGTAGTCTTTGTAAACTACATACATACTTGAAATTTACATTACATTTTAAATCATGTGATAAACAGATAATTTCATTTGATAATTCCATTATTACCTTAGTTTATCCCTTCATATTAATCCCAAAACACTTCCTCATATCCTAGGGAACACATAACATAATAAAGGGGAGAGGTCAAATGCTCAGTAAGGGTAACTGTACATTAGAAGCTAGGAATAAATGAGTTATAATCAATACAAAAAGGTAAATTACTAAAAAAATGTGAATAAATGATGATCAAATAATGACATATACATAATCACACGACCATAAAATTTTATCATGGATATTCTAACTAATCTAATAATCACATTTAATATTAATAAAGGAATCCATAATGATGGAATGCATGATTTTGGACATCTAAGACATACCTTCAAGGCCATGTTCTAACACATCAAATATCATCAAGGCATTTTCCCAAGACATATATATAAATGGGTAGGCCTCAACCAAAACCCAATATAATTTTTCTCATGGGACCTACTGAGGCATCAAGTAGCTATAACAGGCTCCTCCCATCACATATTATGTCTAATGCATTCCAAATATCAAATAGGTGAATCTTAATTCACACAAACATTTGTACTTAAACTAGAATATGAAATTTAAATAAATTATCTAATAAATAAACATAATCATAAACCATCTAGAGTAATGTGAATGGTATGATAGTCGGGGTCTTGTCTTAGTGGTTAAGGATACCCTATAATCCTGAATTATGAAGGGTTTAATATCTATCAACCAAATTTTTTTGGATTTATTGTCTTAGTGACAAGGGATGAATTGCGTGTTTGGGTTACGATGGATGGACCATTTCAAGCGGGAAGTAATGAAATTTTGGGTGTAGTGGATGGAATGATGTGGGACATGAAATGGTAGGATCCTAGGGCTCCTCAGTTTCAGTGGGATACATAGGTAAGATCTTCCGTGGTCGACTTGGTGGTGGACCTCGACAGTGATGTTGGTGAATGGATCTAGTGGTGGGGGATGGACGTGGGTCCAACGAGGATTTTTTCAGGCCAAATCTTTGGTGTTTTCCCTCAACAAGGATAACTCAGCAGTGGTGATGACCTCTATGAGTAGGAAATAGTGGGTGGTATCCTTGATGGTAGGGAAAAATAAGGGATCATCCCCCAATACAGATCATGATTGGGTCATAGCAACAACATCCAGATTTACAGGGCTATTAGATTGGGATGAAAGAGAGGGTATGGCATCTTTCATTGATACCTGACATCTTGTATCTATACAAGAGGCAATTCGAGCTATGTAACCTTTAATATTTGGGTGTTTAATCAACAAATATATAGATATATGTTGGGTAGATTGGTTCTTATGGTGTTAGATTACTATGAGCGTTCTTGGTCATATATGAGGTATATATTCCCCTTAGGCCTCTAGGATAAGTAAGGTTTCCCCTAAACCATTAAAAAATGTATAATCCAAAATAATAAAAATATGTATAGCCTTCAGGATTTCAGGATAATCTGAATAGTATTAAGATAGTACATCCCCAATAAAAATGGTCATAAACCATATAAATAAATAATAATTATGTTATCATTAGAGTATATCCCTATTAAAGAATAAGTAAAATAAAAGGGTGTCTTATTAGATGGAAATTTATTTTGAAAGATCACTTTAAACATTTCTTGAGGAAAATGACCCTTTTTTGAAAATCACAGTTATATTTTAAAACTTTAAAATTACTAAAATATTGTCAAAATTATATTATTTGAAAATCAATTTTACAAAAAAATAATTCCCAAAACATTAGAACTTTCTTATTAAAAACAGCCTTCTAAACATGAAATGTAATCTTCCAAAAAATCATGGTCATGATAATGCTTAATTTTTTACATGCCGTATAATTTAAAAATAATATTTCTTTGGTACTTTAAAATGTATAGATTAGTGTATTCTTTAAAAAATGACCATAATATTCCTTTAAAACCATTTTTTAAAAAGTAAAAAATGGGTAAAAATGTTTTTAACAAATAATTTGAATAATATTAAAACTTTTTTGAATTTTGTTTATAAAACATGGTTTTAGAAGAAAATGTATTTGTGACCGAAGAGAGAAATAATGTAATATTTTCTTAAAAAATGTATTAATCATTTTAAGTACCAAATAGAAAGAAAAAATTTAATATTACATGAATAATTTCATGAATTACAAGAGGAGTACAAAATATATTGATTTTAATATAAAAATATCAAATAATTCCCCGATGGATTCTTAAACAAAAAAATCCAGAACAATGATGTGATTATGAAATAAACCCTTAAAACTTTGGTAACATTTGTATTATAAGCCCAATGAAATAAATAACTTTCAATACCAGTAATATAAATTAATTCATGACATAACATACAAAAGGGTAGTATATACACCATAAAAAAAATAAGTGGTGAATATAGCATATATCTCGCAGAACTAAAAGTGAGATGAGAAACACCTTACCCTGAGTCTGACTCATCATATATCTTCTTTATCTTCTTGAATAATAAAATTATATTACTTATTCAAATTCTTAAAAACATTTTTAAGGAATTTATTCCTTTTATTTCACCTATTACTATGTTATATGTGATTACTTAATCAATTTAGCTTACACAAATGTTTTGATGATATTTGGATTATGTATCAAAAAGGACTTTGATAGGTTGACTATGGTCAAATATATCATTATTTAAACATATAGAGAATAATTAACATGAAATAATTATCATTTTTATTCATAAATTATAATTTTAAAATCAATCATGAATGTTGGTTGTGAAAAATGAAATATGTTTGAATCATGGAGACGGTAGGCCACACATACACATGAGTAATGTTTCCATTTTTCAATGATTATTATGGAAAGATGTTAAATAATATTTTATATTTACATAATGATAATAATATAATATATATATGAATATTATATTACTATTTTTAAATATACATATATATATCGACCATATTGTGTGTAATGAAAATAATTTTCCATCGCTTCATAAAGGAGATAGTCCATACATACACGAACGACGTTATCAATTCTCAGTGTAAGGATTAAAATTATATATTATATTTTAAGAATGATAAATATTTCATTTATATCTCATATATTCATTAAAATTATCCTTACTTCTTTTTCTATAAACTGTTAGTGAAAACAGATTACATCTATTCACGAGGCGGTAGTCCACCATACAAACGAGTTATATTATCATATCCCCTACAGAATGAAACTAAAAAAAGATATATATGATATAGTTACTATATAGGTATGATAATGTTATTAATATCATATATATAGTTCATATTAATCATCATACTCAACAGTGAGAAGTGTTGATAGAAAACATATCACATCAGTTCGTGAGGCAGTAGTCCGCCATACACACGAGTGTTGTTATCATTTCACATTTGAGGGAATATGAGATGAATATACGTAATTAAATTAACATAATAACATATCAGAGTATGGTAGAGATTGGTGATATTATATAATAATAAATGAATTAGATTTTAAGAAGGTAAAAATAGAAATAAATAAAAAATTCATATTTATGAATTTTGCCTCTTTTTGGACCGCCTCTTTTGGATTATACCTAATGTATTCCTAGAATGGATTTATGGCCCCAAAAGGCTTCTAAGATGATAGGATGGTATTTTGAAAGTTATTTTGGTAGGTATGGGTCAATCCAAAATGGTTTAAATGATGTAAGAAGATAGGAGAGGGGGTGGCATTTTATAAGTGAGGTGAGTGGCACACTTGTAATTTTTGAAAAGAAAATTGGGTACCCAGGTTTTTCACATTCCTAAAGGGTAAAAAATTTGGTATTATTGGTAATTAGAAATTATAAGGTATCAATATAGCCATGAAATGTGATTTAGAAAATTCTATGTTATTTTAATTCTTTTGTTTTTAGCCTAACCTTAAGGTAAATCAGTTTTTTCTTTACCATGTAAAATAATTTTTACTGTTTTTATTATTAATTAATGTTAACAATTAAGATGAAATTATTATATAATAAAAATTATGAATATTCCCAATATGGAATCCATTTTTTTAAATTCCATTAAAATAAGTGGAAAATATTAATTTAAATTAATCTTGGGGATGTGATAAGAAACCGAGTTTTCAAAGGAAAAATGTTCAAAAGTTTAGAAAGTTTTTATATAAACATTAGATGTAAAAATGATTCGAATAACCTAAATTGTATTAGTAGACATATAATTGAAATAATTTTACTTTAAAATTATTCTAAAATATAATTTATATTTATTATAAATTTTTTAAAAAATTGGATTTCAATTAAAATTCATAATCTTTCATTATTCATAAAAAATGAAACTTTTCATAAAAATAACAAGAAAATCACCCTATGGAAATTTTAGCATTTAGATGTAAAAAATGAATTTCATTTTTTAAACAGATTTTCTAAAGTTCATAATAAATAATTATAAATTATGTACACAAAGCGTGACTAAACTACCTTTTAGAAAAATACAGCTTTTTTAGAAAATATTTACTTTTTATTCAAATGGTTTTAAGTTTATCTTTAATTAATATGTATCCATATTATTTATTTTTTACAAGGGTATACCATATAATTTTCATAATTTAGTTGGAAATTTTAATAAAAACCAATTTAACAACTAGGTTATTATGGTAATGTTTGAAAATATTATTTTAATAAGGTATTTCATTTTGTTCCAACATAGTGTTGCATGCATTGCATGCTATGAAATAGATTGCATTTGTTTAAAAATAAATATATCGTAATGTCCTTTTTAGTATATATATGTATCATAAATTATTGGGTTGGTATATTCGTCGTACGCTTGGTGTTGTGTGTCATATACGTTATCAAATTTTAAGTTCATATTTCAAAATCTCGAGGTGTAACAATTTACTTGTTTTTTTATTATTTATTATTTATTTACTTATTCAATGTTTATTTATTTATTTATTTATATTAATTATTATTTAATAATTATTACTAATAATTTTTAATTTTTATTTATTCATTTGTTATTTATTATTTGAAATTTATTTATTCGTTGTTTTTTGTTCAGTAGTTATTATTTTTTATTAATTTATTAGTTATTAATTTTTATCTGTTATTTATTAATTTATTTATCATTTATCAGATATTTTTTATTTATTTTTTATTAACTATTTATTTATCATTTATATATTTATAATTTATTAAATATTTATTATGTTACTAATTTATATTATATATTTTATTTATTTTCTATTTATTACTTATTTATTATATATTTAATTATATATTTATTAATTATTAATTATATATCTATTATATATTATAAATTTATTTATTTATTTATTTTCTTATAATTTATTATTTAATTATTATTTAAAAATTTTTTATTCCATTTTTATCCATTATTTATTTGTTATTTGATTAATTATATTTTTTATTTATTTTAATAGTTAACTATTTTCTTATTTATTTAATTTATTAACTATTTTTTTATTTATTTAATATTTAATATTTAATATTTAATATTTAATTATCATTTAATTAATATATGTTAATCACTCATTTTTTTTATATTTATTGTATTTTTATTATATTTTAATAATTTACAAAGAAATTATTTTTAATTTATATATATATTATTTAATATTTATTTAATAATTTTCCTATTTATTATTTATTTATTAATTATTATTCATTTACTATTTATTATTTATTATATGTTAATTTGTTACTACTTATTGTTTATATATTATATATTTTTTATTTTTTATTACTTATTGATTATTATTTATTCATTATTTATTAGTTATTTCTTATTTATTATTTATTTATTTATCATTATTTATTTATTTATTACTTATTATTTAATTAAAATTTATTTATCATTTATTTATTATTTAATTAATATATATATATATACGCATAAATAATATACATACATACATACATATATATATATATATATTTGGTAGTTATAGGTATAATTATAACGAAACACATACACACGTCACACCCACGGGACCTAAAATGCAAGTAATAGCCCCCCAAGGGACCTTACAATATATAGGCTCGAAGACCCACATTTTTTATGGCCTGAATAACCACTCATGATAGCATGTATGCCCATATTAACATCTCAAAAGTCGATATCTCTCATGCGCCTCATCATCCTTCACGCCGCTTCCGTCATTCACTCATTCGTCACCTCCCAACAAACATTGTCATTCAATGGCCTATCGATAAATTGTTGAACCCACTGTAGGTGGGGTACCTCATCATAGCGCCACATGTCGCTACCACTCTGCCATCATCTGTTACCGTACCCCCAAACACTATTGCCTCAATGACACCCCTCTTCCACTATCAGCCATCGTGCCCAGCTCGTACGACGTCGCCTCCTCAGTCATAGATTGTTGTGGTCGTCGCCTCCAATGATTTTCACCATTAAAGACAACCACCTAAGGCCAACATCAGCCAGAAAGCTACCCCTAGCATTGAGCATGGTTCCTCCTATGCCTCACCCATGCCTGGAACGAGCCTACATTCACGCTGGCGTCATTCGACACCGGTCCTCAATCGTCCCCAAATGAATTGGGAAAAAATAACACAAAAAATGTGGTTTGAACGCCATCCATACCAAATCAATGGAGAATCACGAGTGCCCTCTACCATTGAGGCACACCCCAACATCCAAAAAAACAACAAAAAACAACAAAACCAACAACAACAATAATAAAAACAACAACAACAACAATAATGACAACAACAACAACAACAACAACAACAAAAACAAATATACAAAAACAAAAACAAAAACAACAACAACAAAAACAACAAAAACAACAACAATAACAACAAAAAAACCAACAAAAACAAAAACTAGAACAAAAACAACAACAAAAAGAAAAAGAAAAAAAACAAAAAACAAAAACAAAAACAAAAAAACAAGAACAAGATAACCAAAGTGATTGCCCCATGAAAAAATGAGTATTGAGGTAAAAAACACCCATTATTGCATGGATCATAGACCCACATAAATAGCCTAATGCTCCAAAAATGGCACAAAGGCCCATCTTCCAATTGAAGGGCCAGCACAAGGACAACACTAACCTCCCCTCCCACCTGATACAACCCCAGCCTATCGGTTGCCCTGCCGATTTTTCACCATGCAGTGATGTCTCCATACATGTGTCTGAATAAATTCCAAACTATCACCATCTAAAACCTATAATTGAGTCCCAAGGACATCACCAATGTCTACCTGAAATCCTGAGGTGACCTTCACCCCACACACCAGTCGTTTCCTTCCTTCAAAAGCATCATCTGGTGTCCCACCACCCTTTTTCACCTACACCAACCATCCTAAAATAAATTTTCTCACACCGATCTCAAAGAAATTTTAGGAGTTCACTTGAGTCATAACTATCCTAGGGTTTATATACTATTCATATGTAGTGTCTCAATGTCATCACCTATATGTGCCCCACTTCCCAAGGTCATTGTCAAAAGCTTGTATCCTGAGGTCATCGCATCCGGAGATCAGGGTCATCACCAAAATATTCCCCACACCAAGGTTCTCATCATCTTTCAATCAAGATGGTCCACACCCCACTTATAGATTCCATCAACCCTCATCTTCACTATCAAGAAGTGTCCCCTATAATCGATATGCGGTCTACAAAAGTCACCCACCAACACCATGTATTTCTACACCACCCTCCCTGTTATCATTCACCACATTCATGTTTTCATAACTACTAATCCATGTAAGTAGTGTTTCCAAGGATTCCTTCCCCTCCATCAAGAGAGACCTCCAGTAATGTAGTAACAACACCATATGAGGCCTCCCCCTTGATCTATCCTCTCGTGTCTCAATATCAATCATCGTCTCGAAGGAATCAAATGATGGAAATCCACGAAATATTAAGCACAAAATGTCTTTCTCTAGATAAGAGTGTACATGATTTGGGGTTTACAGACTTCCACTCCTCTTGATGACTTTTACATTAAGAGAGAGTTCAAATTTCTGAGATGATTCCATCACCTCTTCCTTATTCACCACAAGTATCACTACCAGATTCATCCTCATGATTCTGATTCCACATGAAGAAAACAACTCATAATGGCTAACAATTTCATCTTAAAGGAACTTTCATGGAATGAATGAAATTATACTGGGATTGTTGGAGCAATCTCCACTGGAATCAAGTGAGAGATTATCTCAATTTAGAAGATATGGTATCTCCATATCAGATATTTAAATATTCCATAATAATAATAAAAAAATAAAAAAATAGATAATAATAAGCAGTAAATAACAGATAAAATTTATGTATGTATATCTATTTACTCACAGACACACACACGAACACACACATAGACACACACACACACATATATTAAAGTTTATTTAGTCTCCACATGAAGAGAGTAGTAAGGTTTTTCCATAATCACCAAGATGTAAGAGGTTTAAATTCTATCCAACACATATATATGTTTAATTTATATATAGATAATACCTGGATAAATAAAAAATAATAATTTAATGAATACTAAGTGAATAAATAATAAATAAGATTATTTAAAAAAATTAAAAATCTCGCAAAACATTTAGTGAATTTTTATACTATTTCTAAATGGTTATATGATGCATCTATGAAATTGTCATGAAATATTTATTGACACAACATGTCATGGAATAGAAGGGTCTCAAAAACACTTATTTGTGGTTTAAACCACTGAAAAACACTTATTTTGGAGTAGTGGAAGTGAATTCATATTATAAATAATCATTTAATTATGTTCCAAATTTTATATTTGGGGATCTAACATTATCTCCACTATGATACTTTATTTGTTTAGAATGTTTGTATTCATTTATGGACAAAACTAATAAAATCAAAATCTCTAAGGAAAAATGACTAATATATATATTGGTGATAACATAGTTTACGATAAAACTTCTCCTTGGTTCTCTAATTTTGGACCAAGGAATGACACATAAGAACCTTCTCACGTACTTGAGTGAGGGAGGGTAGGGAAAAATAATTCCCATATATTCAATACTCATTGCTAATAATTGAACCAATGGAAAAATAAGTACTCCAAAATAGAAAGCAGATTACTCGGAGAAATTAGTCTCTATCAGTGGTCTCTCTAATATTTAAGGCTATTATAATGTATTATAGGATTGAAATGAATCATAACAAAGATAATGATATGACACAAGAATAAATTTCAAATTATTTTCCCAATTTTCAAATTAAATTATTATGAAATTTAAAGTATAAATTCAATCGAAAACATATACTATTGTGAACTCCCAAGTTCATAAGGACATCATATAGAATCAATAATTTTATAGAATATTATCCCATAAGAATGAATGTTGTTTACCAAAAATAACTCCTAGAAAAAAAATAATCATATCAAACCACGGTCTAATAATGGAAATCACTTTATTCAAATAATTAAAAATCAAGAATAAGAAATTCAAATGAGTACCTCAAACAAAAACAACTACAAATTTATTTCAAAAAACCTATAATTTATCACTAGAGATGACCTAATTGGTCCTAAACATGACTAACCTTTGGATATTATTAACATGAATGTTGTTTGTGACATGACTTTCCACATTGATAGAACACTAGATATTTACTCCTAGATGATTGTGACGAAGCAGTTCATGTTGGCCTTTTTATACCATCTCAAACCATCTAATCAGAGTCAACTCTTTTTGTAATGAACCTCTCATTCTCATTGTATTGAGAGAACAATGAGTCATTACTTGGCCTTAAGAAAATCCTTATGATGCCAAAGGAAGGAAATAAATGCCTAATGGATTCAAATACCAGTGGGGGACAATTTACCCTTTAGGAAATAAACCAATAAACCAACAAACCATAACCAAACCATTTACTAAATGATGCTTGAACAAAATAAATACAACTAAAAAACTTCTTGTTTCTCAAAACCATATCAATGTGAGAAATAGTGGAAGACCCAACTACTATCAACGCAAACAATGGATAAAAAAATCAATATTTTCAAAAGGCCATAATAATCCATGTCCCACAAGCTCTAAGCTTCACAACCACTGAACAACCCCAAATATCATGAGGTAGTTCTAAAAACGTGGGAAACGTTACCTTTTCCCCTATCCTGGAAGATATAATCTCCAAAAGAACTAAAGTGACAAAGAAGAGGTAAGTATAAAACACAATAGGTTTTCCCCAATGAATTCCCTACCCATTCCACTAAGTTAGAAAATTCATCCACATATAAAATAGTTTATATAAAAATTTTAACAATATAGTTTATAACTAAACATAAACAAGTTCCGAAAATCGTTTTCAACCATGTGAATACAAAAATAAATGAAACCAATTTCTAGTAAGTCATTTTTTTAGGTAAATATCAAATCATTAACACAAATTCTTCTTTTAATTTGGATTACCCATTCCATAGTTCACAACACACCCACACATGCATGCTTCGTTTGACAGTTCCATTCTCATGAGCGGTCTCTTGTATAATTACCTTGTGTCCCAATGACACACACCCCTAATCCACGGTCATGTACCTTGTACACCTGTGGGAGTCTTCCCATATTAAGGGCCTGATAAGCATGAAATCACACAAAAACCATTTATTCTAAAAATTTCTATTTCTAAATTAAACCACTCCAATAAAACTGAACTTCTATTGAAAATTTAAGAACAACTAATTTCAAAGAAACATTTTATTTCAATATGACCTTACATTTTATTAAAAACAACCAATCCAATTCATGTGTCTACAGTCCCGAAAAATCCACCTTTTAAAATCCATAGTTTAAAACCAAAAGCAAAACCACTTTACTCAAACACCCAATTTTTCAGATTTCACAACCATCACTCGAAAAAGATTCCAACAAGTGTAAAAAAACCAAATCACAATAAATTAAACAACAAAAATTAAATTTTAAATAATTAAAACCATTTCTAATAATTGGAATGTAGAAGGAAGCCTCCTACATGAAATTAATTGACTAAAATCCCAACGAATGAAGAACACATAAGAAAACAAGGTCATTTCTCCAAGAACCCACCCTAGATCTCTTCTCCTAGAAAGATCAAGAAAAAATATCATCATATTTGGAATCCATACACCTATATCTACCCATAATGGGAATATATATAAGAAACAAAGAGAATAGAGGAAGTATATCTAAGAAGTCGATCAAGAATAAAGACGAACAATCACATTCCCCAAGAATTTGGCTTCGAGTCACCAAATAAAGGCTTCAGTTTGACTAAAAAAATGCTTGGGGGAGGTTCTCATACCTTAAAAGAAGAGAAAACCTAAGTTTTGCCCTCTTAAGAGCAATAAAAACCCACTTAGAGGAAAAAACATGTGAGATCAACTTTTTTAGGATCTCACTTAAACCATCTGCATGGTTAGTTCACACAGTTAGAAAAACTGTGTGCTAACCATGATTTAGCTACTACCTAGGTAGACCATCAAACAACTTCCTTGCATGGTATCTTGAATTGTGATCCAACCATGCTGGAGCTACTTCCTCAGGAAGACCATTGCACTCAGTTTGGCCGTACGATTAGGAAAACCATGTGCTGCCGATGAGACTTTCATTATTCCCCAAAACCACTTCCAAATTTCTCCCAACTCTCACATCCATCACTCTAAAACTTTATAAACATAAAAATCATCAAGTAAAAGTTAAATACTAGAAACTGGGGGTACTAAATTCTCCTCACCCTTGGTTTTTTCGTCCTCAGAAAGTAGAAAACCCTCACTGATCAGAAAGATTTCCAACCATTTCCCTTTCATATCCTTCTTGCGTTCCTAAGTCTCTTCATGAATCCGACCATGCTTCCATAAAAACTGTACTAAAACAACGCTTTTTTACATGAAAGGCTTTATTTTACTTATCCACAATACTCATCTAGATATGTACCAATGAATCATATGGCTTTAGATCGATGTGATCCCATTTGATCACATGGTCAGGATCAGGATGATACCTTTTCAACAGAGATACATGGGAAAAATTATGAACAGAATTGAACAGTAGTGGTAATTCCAACCAATATGTCGCCTATCCAATATGTTCTAGTATCTCAAAAGGGACAATGTATCTTGGATATAACTTTTTATGCTTTATTAAATGATGATTTCCAGGCCTTGGAGATATCCTTAGGGAGACATGATCACCCATAGAGAATGAAAACGGTCTTCGATGTTGATCTGCATATGTTTTCTAATGAGTGTGAGCCATATCCATCCTCTTTCTAGTCAACTAGATCATATTATTTGTTTCATGGACACGGCTTGGACCAACTAGTGATGTTTCTCCTGTTTCCACCCAGCATAGTGGAGAATGACAAAGGCACCCTTACAGTGATTCTAATGGAGCCATGCGTATCGAGGACTGATAGTTTTGATTTTATGAGAACCCCACTAAGGGTATATTCTCCTCCCATGATAGCCCGAAATTCATTACACAAGATCACAACATGTCTTCCAATGTTTGTATCATCCGCTCGGATTTTCCACTCATCTGTGGATGATACACCATGCTCATAGTCAACTAAGTCACAAGGACTTGTTGTAAGGATTTCCAGAAATGAGATGTGAACCTCAGATCTCTGTTTGAGATGATTGAAACTGGTACACCAAGCCTCTTTACCACTTCTCAGATATAATGTTTTATTAGATCCTACACCACTTGAGTTTCATGAATAGGGATGAAGTGGGCCAACTTGGTAAGATGATCCACTATCACCTACATGGAATCATTTTTCTGATCCATTCTTGGAATACCTATAAAAAGATCCATCACTATATGATCCCATTTCCACACTAGGATAGGTAAACAATGCAACATTCCCACTAGTCTATGATTATCTACTTTAACCTGCAAACAATTTGGGCATAGTAAGATGAACTTAGCCACATTTCTTATCATGATGCACCACCAAAACTATGACTTCAATGACTTATACATCTTTCATGTAGTGGTATGTACATCCCATCTCAAATGGTGCTAATAATGAAGGAGTTTTTCTTGACAAGCCATAGGTACAACCATCCGATCTCTAAAATACAAAATTGAACTCCCATAAAGTTTCCATCCCTCAATGGTCTCCCCACCATTGAGTTTTGAACTCATAACCAGACATTCTACAACAGATGTTTATGACTCTCTGGCCACATTCACCAAATTAGGAATAAGCATCACTGAAAATAAAACTGCAACATCACCTCGGCCTTCAGATTACACATGCATGTTGGCTAAGACCGACATAAAATGCCATTCATCTGAAGCATCATCTTCTAACTGAGCATATGACTTTCTACTCAATGCATCCGCCACTTAATTCCCTTTCCCTAGCGTGTAAATCATGTCAAATTCAAACTTTTGGAGATACTAAATCCATATAATTTGCCTCATATTCAAATCTCACTGTGAGAAAACGCATTTCAAGATTTTGTGGTCCATTGAGACAGTAAATTTCTCACCAAAGAGATAATGTTGCCAGGTATTCAAAGTATGGATGAATACAGCTAACTCAAAATCGTGTGATGGGTAATTATTCTCATGAATCCTCAACTGCCATGAACTATAAGAAACCACATGGTCACCTTTAATGAGAACATAGCCCAACCCTGATCTAGAAGAATCAAAGTACACCACATACCCCTTTCTGGATTCTGGAAAGATCAAGATAGGTGCTAATGTAAGATGGAATTCTAGTTCCTTGAATGATTTGTAGAATTCCTCCATCCATTGGAATAGAGAATTATTCATCGTCATAGATGTCATTGGTGAAGATATTTTTGAGAAATCAGGCACAAAGCATCGGTAGTAACTATCTAGATGAATAAAACTTCATATCTCGAAGACATTCTTCGGTGGTTTCCACGAGATAACAACTTCTATATTTTAAGGATCAATAGAAATGATTTTTTTTAGAAATTACATGGACAAGAAAATGTACTTCATGTATGAAGAAATCACACTTTGATAATTTGGAATTAAAATGGTGATCTCTCAATATTTTTATCATTGTTTTTAGGTCTTCCTCATGGTCAACCCTTGTCATTGAATACACCAAGATGTTGTCTGAAAACACCACCACAAAATAATCCAAATATTTCTCAAATATCTGATTCATCAAAGCCATGAATACTGCTGGGGCATTCATTAGAATAAAAGTCATGACTATATATTTGTAGTCGCCATATCTTCTTATGAAAGATATCTTTGGAATATATTCCTTCTAAACTATCAATTGGTGATATCCGGATTGCAATTCAATCTTGGAGAACCACTGATCTGCCCATAATTGATTAAATAGATCACTTGCATGGAAGTGGATATGTGTTCTTTATCGTAACTTGGTTAAGCTTACAATAATCAACAAATAGTAGAAGAGTTTCATCTGCCTTCTTTATGACCAAAACCATTGCTACCCATGGAGACATACATGGTCGAATGAAACCCTTTATTTCTAGCTCCTCCAACTGCACTTTCAATTCCTGTAACTCTTTTGGTGCCATCCTATAATATTGAAGGGAAATAGGACTGGTCCCCAGAAGTAGATCAATTATAAAATCCACTTACCTTATAGGTGGTAACCCTGAGAACTTATCATAAAATACATCTAGAAAGTTATCCGCAACATCTGCAAAACTAAAACATTCGATCTCATCCATTGATGACAAAGTAAATGCCACCAACATCTAGGAGATGTTTCCCACTATTTTCACTAGTAATATCTTTTTACCTTTCTTTACCATCCTCACTCCTCTAAAGAGATACTCGATGCCATCCTCAATCGTGAAAATAACTATTCTAATCTAACATTCAATGTGATCCTTAAATGTTGTCAACCAATCCATACCTAGGATTTCGTCATAGAAATTCATTCCAAACTTTGGGAAGTCTCATTTAAATTTAGCTCCATCAACAGTTATAACACATGCTCTACATGCAATGCTTTGAAATTCTCTTTCTATGAGAGGATTTTGCAGTTTTAGAATAAAGGGCATAATTTTCCTCTTTAAACATAGAAATTACATAGAATAAGAAATAATGAAATAATATGATGCCCAGTATCAAAGTGAACTTTCAAAAAGGTAAAATTCAAAATAATTGTACCTCTCACCATAGATGGTGACAATCATCTTCTCATATCCATACAATTGCTTCATCACTACACTGTTCTGCATGTTTCCTTTCTGAGATTTACCTAGTTGGGGAGTCATTGTATTTCTATAATCACCATGGGTAGATCTGAACTGCTAATGAGAATAATTTTTCTATCCTCACCCTGTCAAAGCATACGATTCTTGAGATGCTTGAGAAGTGTCTTGAGAACCTAACATTGGAGCACTGCAACAATATCACTAAAGATTCCCTATCTTCTTGCAGTTATGAAATGATCTAGTTTATTTCGTACCCTCTCAATTTATATGGTAATGTGAACCACATTGAATGTAACCTGATTTTCTTTGGAGTCGTGGAGGAAGGTTCACAGATCCAACAATTTGGTTTTGATTTCCACTTCGACCTTGAAAATAGGTGTCCCTTTTCCTGTTACTCCTAGAATTTGAGTTCCCAACATTTCATGTGGGTATTATGATATCTCCTCCCATAGATCCCTAGGTATCAAGTTCATCCATAGTCACTTTGTTCACCATCTCGCTATAATCCTTAATATATATAACCACAATATTTAATTGAATCTCTTGATGTATACTTGATTAGAAGATTTGTTCCTTCATGGATGCACTTACAAGAACTTTTAGTGAAAAGTTAACTAAATTCATGAATTTACCTTTATACTCTATAATAAGGAGAATATCTTATTTCAGACTGAATAATTCCCTCGTTTTATGGATCTGGAATGTGTGAGGATAGAATTGTTTGTTGAAAAATTCTTCAAAATCCTCCTATGTAAGGCCTTCATCCTATTTAGTCTACATTTCTAAATCCCACCACTGGCGCTCAAGATCCTTGAGCATATATGTTTTTATCTTGACCTTTATCTCTACTAGTGTGCCGATGATGTAGAAGATACAATTCATCCTACTCACCCACACCTCCACCTTCTTGGGTTCAGAATCACCCTAGAATATAGGTGGATTCTGCTTCATGAAATGGATGGTATGATTCACATATCATGTCCCATTCCTCAAATTCCTCATATCCATAGCTAGAAAATCATGGACAATACTCTGAACTAGCTCTTGGTTCACCCGTGGTTCAGGTGAAACCACATTCTCGGTAGCTTCTTTGGGTTGTTTTTTACGACCCCTATAGGGTGAAATTTTCTAAACAAAAAAAACTCCATAAATCTCACTCTCTTTTAACTTTTGGCTTAACATTTAAAATTCTATAACATAAACTATCACACAATTGATTTCCAAAAACATCCTTTTTCTATGATCAACCAGTTTTGAAAACATTAAAATTGATTTTTGAAAATTAAACCATTCAAAAAATACACTAAATATCCTCTTTTCACAATCATTCATTTGATAAAAAATTCTACATTTTTAAAAAATTTACAGCTTGTACAAAATCATAAATCATTACACCAAATGAAATATGAAATCCTAGTAGGAAGTCATTCCTTGAAAATGCATGTCATGATCCTCTCATTGGATAAACCCATAAAAATAAGATTCCAAGATCTTCGAAGTGTCTCCAAACACTTGTGTACCCAACTCCTTGGTAACTTGAACTTCAGCATAAAAGGGTTAACTACATCCTTTTATAGTATACATTTCACGTTCCAAAAATCCTACTCTTATCTAAGATTTCATCCCAAAGGATAGACAAGAAGTAATTTCCAATCCCAGACCAAGAACACTGATGACCACTTGTTATGAAAGAACTAAACAAACTGATAACATATGTACCATAAAGGAAGGACTAGACTGATACCATTTGTAATGACCCGCTCATTCTCATTGTCTTGAGAGAACAACAAGTCATTACTTTTCATTAAGATACATACCCATGATGCTAAAGGCTAGAAATAAGTGCTGAAGGGTTTCAAATAAAAGTGGGGGATGATTTAACTTTTATGAAATAAACTAATAAACCAAAAAATTATAATCAAACCTTTTACTAAATGATGCATGAACAATAGAAAGACAACTAATCAAATTCATGTATCTCAAAATGATATCAAAGTATGTAACAATGGATGACCAAACCAGTATCAAACTAAATAGTAGATAAATATCTCAAGACTCTAAAGAGTTCACAACACTCCATGATCCACAGGCTCCAAGCTCCACAATCACCGAACAACCCCAAATGTCACATGGTAGTGCTAAAAACATGAGAAATGTTACTTTTTCTCTTGTCCCAGAAGACAACATCTTCAAAAGAACCAAATTTCCAAAGAAGGGGTCAGTATAAAACATAGTAGATTTTCCCTAATGAATTCCCTACTCATTCCACAAGGATAGAAAAGTTAGCCACAATTATATAAAATAGTTTATATAAAAAATTTTTCCAAAAACCATTTATAACCAAACAAAAATGACTTCCAAAACCCATTTGAAACCAAGTGAAAACAAAAATAAATGAAACCAATTTTTAGAAAGTTATTTTTCCACAAAAATAACTAATCAAATCTTTAAAACCAATTCTTTTTTTCATTTGGAATATCCATTCCCAATATCATGACACGCCAACCCATTCATGCATTATTTGATAGTTCCATACTCATGAGCGGTCTCTCGTCCAATTACCTTGTGTCCCAATGACACAAACACCTGATCCAGGCTCGGATCCATTGTACCCAAATTGTACTCATCACTTTTTAAGGGCCCATTAAGAATGCACTCACCAACACCATTTATGCCAAATATTTCCATTTCTAAAATAACACACTCCAATAAAACTGACATTTTATTGAAATCCAAAGCACAACTAATTTTAAAATAACATTTCATTTCAAAAAAACCTTCCCTTTTATTGAAAACATCCAATACAATTTATGTTCCAACAATAAAAAAATACAATTTTTAAAATCTATATTTTAAAACCATGTGAAGAAACACTTTACTCAAACACTAAATTTTATATATTTCACAACCATAACTCAAAATGGTTTCCAATAAGTATTCAAAAACCAAATCATAATTAATTCAACACCACACATTAAATTTTAAATCATTCCAATCAGTTCTACTAAGTGGAGTCGAAAAAGAAGCCTCCTACCTCCATGGTTTTAACAAAAACACCTACGAACGAAGAACACACAAGAAAATCAGGTCGATTATCTAAGAAAAAGCCTTAGATATCATCACCTAGAAAGATCAAGACAAAATATCATCATTTTTGGAATCCACACACCTATATCTACCCATAACAGACAAAGATATAAGAAACCAAGAGAAGATTATAAGTAGATCAAAGTAGATCTAAGAAATTGATCATGAACGAAGAAGAGAAAAAAGATACCTCAAGAATCCGGCTTCGATTCACCAAAGAAATCCTTGAGATTGACTCAAAAATTCTTGTGAGAGGTTCTCCTACCTTCAAGGAAGATAAATCCAGAGTTATGGATACCTAGGAGAAAAAACGACCCACTTAGTGGCAAAAATGAGTGGGATCCACTTTTTCGGATCTCACTTAAACCATACTCATGGGTAGTTCACACGGTCAGACAAACCATACACTAACCTTGAGTAAGCTACTGTATAGGCGAACCCTCACATGGCTTCCTCGCATGGTCTCCCTAACTAAGCTCCAACTGTGGTGGAGCGACTCTCTCAAGAGGACCATTGTACATAGTTTGGCAGCACGTTTAGGCAAACCATGTGCTATCCGTACAACTTCCATTTGGCCCCAAAACACTTCCAAAGTTCTCCCAAATATCCCATAAATCACCCTTAATCATTATAGCCATATAAATAATCTATTAAATGGTACATACTAGAAAATATGGGCACTACAGGTTTCCTATTTACATCACTAAACACTTATTTACTACTCATAATAATATAGGTAACTTCATTGTTTTTTGATATAACAAATAAAATTTCTTATATCCTCAGATCTTGATACACCACCTACACATAAGTGGTCTAGACATACAAAGATATATTTGATTGAATATCTAGATGGATACCCCTTCTAACACATAAAATTTTCAAGGTATCATCCAAGACATAATATAGCAAATATGGTACAGTATTAGAGAAGAGACCCATACACTCTATCAACACCAGATCATTATAACAACAAAATTTTTTAGAATTTATTTTCTTTAAATAATATATTTGATAGCATTTGGTAAACGCAACACCAAACTTAAATGAACCCCGATATAGTATTTTTTAAATATGATCGTAATGAATTTGTCATTGGTTTGGAGGGTATGAATATGACTAACTGTATTATAAAATATATCTAAATTTTTTTAACTTAATAATATTAATAGTTAATCATATATAGATAATAAATTTATTATAAATGACTAAAAAAACTTTTTATGTTAGAGGATAAATTTTTTATAAAACTATTTTATGTGTGCAATATATTTTTATCTAAATATATTGAATTAATCACTATAGTTAAATGATTATATTAAAGTAGGTATATTGAAATAACCAATTTTTTGAATTAACATATTATTAATTATAGTTATTATGAAAGTAATTAGAATAAAATAATTTGACAATACAAAAATAAATTTTCTTTAAAAATGTTTTTATTACATTTTGTGCACGAATAATATAATTGATTTTGGAAACTTCTAGAAAAAAACTAAAAAAATTAAACCATATTTGAAATCTGAATTTTATAATAGTATTATGATAAATTTATATGATTTATCTAAAAATATTGATTTTTTAGTGAATTGTGAAAAATACCATTTTTTTGGAAAAGCTTCATTTTTTTCTTTAAATCATGTAATTTTAAAGTTCAATTTTATTTTGAATTTTGGTTTAAGGTAACATAATATCCATTTTATTAAACATAAAATAATTAATTCCATTATAATCAATAGTGTATCAGAATTTTTTATAAGTTCATTTTAATCATAAAAACCCATTTTTCTAAGAATTGTTTTTCATTGACTTTTGATAACTTATATTAAAACTAATTTCTAAAAATTATTAAAATTGAAAATTTTAAAATTTATTTAAAATTTTGAATCACCATATCCAAAAAAAGTTATAGGGTAATTTTATTGGTCCCAAAAATTAGTTACAGAGTTAAAAATTGTGTTATCGCAGTAAAGTTTGATTAAAGTAAAAATAGAAATTATGTATAATTGACAAAAAAATGCCTCAAACAATATTAATTAATTGTTTTTATGAATGTTTTATTGAATTAAAATCTTTATTGTACTTTTTTTGGTGGATAACTTTGAAATTTTTGTTGGATTTGAAGTGAAGGAAGTGTTATGTGAAATAAATTTCATTTTCTCTCATTTTTAATCATAAATATGTATTCATTATTAGGATATGAGTAAATAGACATTATAAATAAACCAATATGACCAAAATTATTTATAAAAATTTAATTTCATGTTTAAATTTTATTTTTAAATTTTAAATATTGTATAATTATTTAATGTGCTTATGCCACGTTAATAAAACACTTGTGCGTCCATAGGAAAAATCAAATAAATGAATTTTTAAACATTCAAAGTAATAATATTTAGAATTTTATAGTATTAGATTAATTTATAGATAAGTTTTAAGTATTATTAGATTATTTATAGTTTTTAATTTGAGTAACATTGTTATCTTGATGACTTTAAAGTAGATTTTTTAATAGTTCTGAAAATTACTTTAAATAGTATTTAATGTTTCGAAATAATTTTTAAATACTTATAAAACCATAAATTTTTTATAATAACTCAATTGGATGGTAAATATTTTAAGATATGATGAATAGTTCGTTTATTTTCTTCTTGGTATTTTAAAAATTACTTTAATGTCCCTTAAATATTTAAAAAATTGTTACAACAATTAAAGTTAATCAGGGGTAATGAGGGGTTAAACCAAATGATAAAGTTTAAAATGATAAATAAAACTATATAAATTGTATTTACTGGTCATATTTCAACTTTATTTTCCTTATACTAAAATATATTTCACGTTTTAATTATTTTACATTAGTTAGACATATATTATATATTAATATTTCATGTAATTATAAAATCTCCACCAACTTCCCTTACAAAAGGTAATAGATTCTTCTATATTTCTCACATAAATAGAGCCATTTATCTTAACAAAGTTCTCCATAAATACATTTCCAAACATACTTCCCATGTCTTATATGTTCTGGTCTCACTAAAAGACTAAATGAAAAGGCTTAAAGTATAATCCAAATGTGGTTTCTCAAAGAAGAAGATGGTAGGCAAATGAATGAAATGAGTTGAGACTCGAGGTAAGAGACTTTCCATTAAAATTATTAATTTAATGTTGTATTTTAATATTATTTTATTTATTGGTGAGGTTATTTTAAATATTTCAAGAATGTTCTTATTTATTCATCAATATAAACTAATGTTCATTTTCGACTTTTCTTGGAAATCATTACAATGTTTAAAAAAGGAATCATTTTAATGTTTTCTATATGGGTCAATATTTAATTTTTTTACCAATGTGTGAAAATAAATTATTATTTTAATGATTATCAAATGAATATATTTTCCTATTTTCATGAATATTATTTTCTTTGACTTTTTATTTACATGTTTATATGTCTATTTTTAAAGAATTTATTTCTCTCAATATTCTTGAAATTTTTAATTTTTAATTTTTTTTCTACGGAAATGAAAACATATTATTTTTATGAGATAAATAAATGAATTATTTCTTGAGGACCTTAATGCAAATTAAATTGAAAATTATGGTTTAACTGAAATCTATATGTGTTTTATTCATGTTAAGGTTTTTAGACATTATATACCTATGATGGGTGGGCATGAAATTGATTTTATGATGGGTGAGTATGATATATCTCTCCAACGCATTGGGTAAAGTGATTGATATTATAGAGGATAAGTTACTCCTTAGAGATGTGAGAATTATCTAGTTTGGTGATTACATTTTATGGGTTCTTATAAGGATGTATGTAAGGGTTATTCCCATAGGCACCTACATGATATAATATAATTTTTCAAAATGAAATCATTTGAATTACGAAGGTAAAAATTGGGATTAAGCTTTTAGGAAAATTCAATGACCTTTTTAAAGTTGAATGTACTATTTTTCAAAGGAAATGTAATCATGATTTTTTCATATTTTTCCAAGAATCCATCATAATTATTATTTTTATATTTATGATCTCTTTTGAAATGTTTTGTAAAAATTATTAAGCAATTAAATTGTTTTTATAGAAATGTACATGAATATTTTAGGTCAAAGTTTATTATTAAAATATTAATAATGATTATGGATTTTTATATTTACAAATAAACTAATGGTTTTTTTATTTTATGTACATTATTAATATTTTTTTCTCATCCAATGTATTAAATTTTTTTCATAGGGTTTAAGGATGATTATGAATGTTAAAAAAAATTCATTTTTCCAATTATGGGATTTACCTTAAATAAAGAAAATATGTCTTTATAAAGAACATGATTTGTTGAAAAAATGGAAATTGTGTGGAAGTGTCTACTTTGTAATGTTCTAGATTTATTAATTTTCTAAAACTATAATCCTAAAATATCATGGGAATTTATGAAAGTATAGTCCCTATCATAAATCATGTAGTTTTATGTTGATCATGATACATAACATTATAGTTGGTATCATAACAAGAGTTTAGATAACATTATAGGTTAATATGTAATTATTTAATGACAATTTAAGAGTTATGGATAAAATAATGGGTTAAATAGTATAATATTGATAATAAATCATAGATTCTCCTTTTGAGGATATATTTTACAAGAGTTTAGGATGAGTAAAGATAGTTTGGGTGACATTTAGGGGAATAAAAACCTTAGGTTTGGTATTTGTTTTCTTGAAAAGGTTATTTTATGTGGAATGATTTTATATTTTATAGACATAAATTGAAAGTTATTGATAACCTTTAGGTTCAATATGATCATTTACATTGAGGTAACTATGGTTAGTTGGTAAATTTTTTATTATATTCTTGGAATATATTTTTTATCATAAAGAAAACCATGGGATTGAGAAGTGATTTGGTGACAATGTGATTGATTTCATTTTCAAATAAGTTCACTATTTTGGGAACATTAAATGATTATGTAATTGTAATTTTGGGAATAAATATTTTATTAATTTATGGAATCATATATGATTTTGTTGTGAATACATTATCATATTCTGAAGATTATATTATTATGAAACATATATTTTGTGTATGTGACTTTATAAGTGATTGATGTTGTTTTAATATAAATGTTATCCTAATCTGAGAAGAATATGTGGTCAAATATTTCATATTTTTGGGTTTTGAATTTGGTGAGGAATATTTTGAAGAGAATTAATGTTAGTTATTTTTGGAATGTTAAATGTTTAAATTTGGATGTTTTTATTGAGGATTTGGTGACTAATGTAATATTTTTTTCATATGATGGTTTAATTATATTGGATATTATCATAAAATTTTCCAACTACTTTTGGGTTTTATTAATGGATAAAAACATAATAAATAAATTTTAATAAATTTTTTGTATCTTTTGATGTATTAGAATTTAATTTTAGTGATTTATTTATGAAAAAGTAATCTTGAATATTCATTTCTTGGATTAATAGATGAGATTGAAGTGGAAAAACATATCTAAGAATAAGAGAAGGATAATATTTGGCTTATGGAATAGAAAGAAAAAAGAATTCATATTTTCTCATGTTCTCTATCTTGATGGTAAAAAAATCCCTTAATTATATAAAATAATATGGAAAATGAAAATGTTATCCTTTTATGATCATTTATGATGAATTTATGGTCTCTCTTATCATAAAAGTATAAAATTTTATATTAAATGTATCTTCATTATAAGTCCATATTTTGAATTCCTCATAATATTATCTTTAGTTGGAAACCCGATTATATATTATTCTTGGTGACCTTCATATTTACCTTTTTATTTTTTCAAAATAATTTTTTATTATACCTTTTTATGATTTGGGATTTCACTAAAGGTATTTCTTAATATCAAAAAGTGTTTTTTGTTCATGGTCATATGTTTTATCTTCCAATATTTGGAATTGTTTTTTTAAATGTTTTGAACCCTTTTAAATAGACATGAGATGAAATTCAAAGGATATAATTTCCTTAATAGGGGTAGAATGTAACACCCATAGATTTTAGAATTTATTTTCATGAAATATTATATTCAATATTGTGTGGAATATGTAAAGCTGAGATTAAAAAACATCAAAATATTATTATTTAAATACGATTATTATAAACTAGTTATTGGTTTCAGGGGTATTAATATGAATGAACATATTATGAAATATTTATTGAATCTATTTCCTTAATAAAATTTATAATAAATCATAAATTTATTATCATTTGGTTGTAATTAAAGATAAAATATTTTAGAGGTAAAATAGATATTTTTCATAATTTGTTTATATGTGCAATGTGTTTTTATACAAATATATTAAAATTTTATTAATTATAAATGCTTATAATTAAATAACTATATTTAAATAACAAATTTAATTAACTAACATTCATTTAGTTATGTTTATTAGGAAATTTATGTGAATAAAGTCATTTTATGCTTCAAAAAGACATTTTTTTTCAAAAAAATGTTTTATTGCATTTTTTTCATAGATATTATAAATAATTTATTGAAATTTAAGAAATATTATTTTAAAAAAATTATATAATATTTGAAATAATAATTTCATATTTGAATTATTATGAATTTTCAAGATTTTTTGAAATGATTGATTTTTGATGTAATTGTGAAAAATGAGGGTTTTTACAAAACTATAATTATTTAATTTAAATCAAGTAATTTAAAGGTCACATTTTATGTTGGATTTATTTTTAATATAAAGTATGATTCATTTGATTTATAAAAGTCTAATTAATTCCATAATAATCAATATTTTTTTTATTTTTTATAAGTTTATTTTTATGCTTAAAATACTTTTTTCCAAAAAAAAATCAACTTGTTTTACGCATTTTCATTATAATTGATTTCTTAAAAATATAAAAAATGATTATTTTTAAATTTATATTAAGTTTTTTAATTAGAATTTATAATTTTTTTAGCTAGTTAAATTATATTTTTGGTCATAAAATTAATTTATCATGTTAAAAAATGAGTTATCACAGTAATGATAAATTAAGGTAAAAATTAATATAATGTAAAAAAGGCCAAAATACCTAAAAATTTATCCATTATTTATTTTTTATGTTATTTATAGACCTAACCTCCTTATGTTTCTAGTTATCTGGCTTATTGTGAAATATTGGTTGGGTTCCAAGAGAAGGAAGAGTTATATTTGATAAATGTCATTTTGTCTTATTTTATATCAAAAATATGTTTTAATTATTAGTATATGAGTAAATATACATTATGAATTAAAAAAGATTACCGTAATGATTTATAATAATTTAATTTCATGTTAATAATTTATTTATAAATTTTAAATATTTTATAATTATTTAAACTGCTTATGAAACATTGATACAACGCTTGTGCAAGCATATGGAAAAAATAAAATGAATGGTTTAAAAATATTAAAAGTGAAAATATTTTGATGAATTATTGTTTTCCACGATTTTTATAGATAAATTTTATGTACAAGTGATTTTTTATTCTAATACAATATTATCTTGATGCATTTAAAGTTTTATTTTTTGAATAGTCCTGAAAATCAATTTAAATGGTATTTAATGTTTATAAATCATTTTAAAAATAATTATAAAATAAAAAAATATTATAATAACTCAATTTCATGAGAAAATTTCTAGGATATATTTAATTTTCCATTTTGGTAAGACTTATAATTTTTAAAATTACTTTCATGACCCTTAAAGATTGAAAAATGTGTTACAACGGCTAAGGATAAATTGGGTTAACGAGGGGGTTAAACCAAAAGATAAGGTTTAAAATTACATATAATCCTATATAAATTTTATTTGTTGATTATATTTATACCTTATACTACTTATTTTACAATACATGAAACCTTGTATCCATTTCACATGAGTTATACACATATTATATATTAATATATCATGCACTTACAAGATTTATGACCACTTCACTTTTTAAAGGGCATCTCATATCCTCTATTCATAACACCACATGGGACATTTATATGGACCAATATTTGTACAAAATACTTTATTAACTTTGTCCCCATGTCCTATTTTATCTTTTATCACTAAAATACTGACCTAGAAGTATTTAGTTTAAGCCAAAGGAGGCCTCTCAAAGAAAAGGAGGATTGATATATGGATGAAATGAGCCAGGACATATAGTAAGTGTATTTACTTTAAAAATATCATTTAAATGTTTTCCTTGTAACTCATGTTTTTTCATTTTGAGTTTAATTTAGCTGTTTTAATAATTTTATTATTTATGCTTCAAAGGTTTCCAAATGTCATTTTCAACTATTCTTGACTTACATTACAGAGGTTTAAAAAGTAATATTTTTACCATTTTTTTTATATGAGTCATTTTTGAATTTATATTACAAAGTGTGAAATGAATATTTATTTTTTGGATTAAAAAATGAACATATTTTTATATCTTGATAACAATTATTTTTGTTAAAGCTTTTTTTTCATGTTTTTGTGGTCATTTTTAATGTTCATTTCTCTAAATATTCTAGAATTTTTTTAATATTAATTTTCTTCCCAAATAATGTGAAAATTCATATCATATTTATGAGATAAATGAATTTTTATTTCTTATGTTATTTAATGATAATTTAAATATATTTTATAGCTTAAGTGTAATATATATGTGTTTTATTCATTTGATGATTCTTGGAAATTTTATATTAATTTTGAGTGATCCAAATATAAATTTGATGATGGGTGAGTCTGATATAGAACTTTAATTAATTGGGTAAAGTGATGGAGTTTAATGGTGATAAGCTACAATATATAGATGCATTAATTAAATGGCTAGGTTATTCCATTATAAGGGTGCTTTTAAGGGTGTATATAAGGATAATGTCCCAACGTAACTACATGATATACTTGAAATGGTTATTAAATGATTTATTTTTATTTAAAAAGTTAATAAAATAAGGCTATATTTTTAGGAAAAGTTATATGACCTTTTTAATGGTGAATGTACTATTGTTCAAGGAAAACATATTCATGAGTTTTTCATGTTTTTCTTAGAAACCCCATTGTTTTTTATTTCTTCTTTATGAATTCTTATGAAATTTTATGTAAAAAATATTGTGAGATTTTTTTTCACAGATAAATAAATAAATATTTTATCTTAATTTTTATTATAAAAAATTTAATCCTTATTATAGATTTTAAGGATTAAAAATGGAATAATTGGACTAATTTATTTTATGTCCCTTACATATATTTTTTTTCTCATCCCATGTTTCTAATTTTATTTCATAGGAAATATGGATGATTAGGAAAATTAATGAAGTTAAATTATAAATTGTGGGAGTTTCCTTGAATGATGAATCCGTGTTTTTAAAAAGAACCTGTTTTTTTGGGAAAATATACATTGTGGGGAAGTTTCCACTTTTTAATGTATCATATTTCTAAATTATCTTAAATAATAATCCTATATGATCATAGGAACATATGAAATAATCAACCTTATAAAAAAATTATATACAATATGCTTCGATTATGATATGGGGTGTTATAATAATTTAACTAAAATTAAAATAACTCCATCACCATCACATGTTTAGTAATATCATGGTAAAATTATTGAATGAACAACACGCTAAAACTATCCCATGATTGATCTTTATATGAATTTTACTAAATTATGGACTTCTAATATTTCTAACATACAACTTCAAGCATGAATGTGGAAAATATAACCTTGAAAATATAATATATTATCATTAGATCAAATATTCATTAAATATTATTTAACTACTCATCCCATTATAAAGAAACTTTCTCCACTAAAAACATAGGTATATTATAGTCCATAAATTATTGAGTCTAATCTATATCATAAGGTGTAATTGGACCCACACCACTTTTCATAAGTTGAATACTATGGATGATTGAAGCAACTAAACAAAAATCAATTAGAGTTCCAACTTATGACAAACTATCCACCTCTAACTTATGATAATTAATTAGTATATTCTTAGGTGGCATGAATCTATAAAAATAAGAATAAGAAACAAAATCATCATGTAAAATATTAACAAAACATGTGAAATAAAATTTTAATTAATAAAATATCACCGTAATATCAAAGATTCCCAAATACATTTATCAAACACAGTAGTCCCTCAAAATAAAACCATTATTAACCAGAAAAAAATTAATTTTAAAATGGAAAAATTTATAAAAGACCATGAAATTATCTATTAGATAACCCCATTGAATATTTTTTAAATGATCCATTTCCTTTGGAAACCATAAAAATTAATTCTAGAATCTATAAAAATAAATCAAAACACACTTTAGAAAAACAAAAAAACACAAAATCACACTTATTTACAACCATTTCATTATACAACCAATTATAATTTATCCAAACTCTAGTGAGGTATATTCCATAGTAATTACATTTTCAACACCACTATATCCAACACTTAAATCAAATATTTTTCATATAAAAATACTCATCAGAGTAAATTTTATACATAAACCACACCCAATATCCATTAATATGATGATAATATTACATTAAAAACCCAAAAAACACTTTATAACATTTATAAAATAAAAAAGTTTGACCTTTAAAAATGATAAAAGACAAAATGATTCATTTAAATCAACTTAATTTTTCTAAAAGTACTCTGAAAACCATAATAGAATTTAATTGAACTCACCATGTATCAAAACATGCTAAAATAAACCTCAATATACCTAAAAAAAGTAATATTAATTAATGGAATAAACATAAAGGCATGAGAAATAATTAAATAAAAAAGGGTTTTCAGTAGACTACAATTTGGATACATGGTTTTGAAAATATTTTGCCATCCATTTAAATTGTTACTGAATGTTTATAGAACTATATTTATGGAATTTACACGATTTTCCAAACCATGAAAAAAACCACACAGACTTGTAATTCTTACCATTATCACTATAAATAATATTTTTTATCAAAATAACTAATTTAAAATAAATAAAAAATATAACACCACTAATTTAGATCAAAATAACCCAAAAAAAATTGAAAATGAAAGCCCAGCCCAAAATTACATCTCCCGACTACCCATGGTAGATCAAGGCTTGAGATGGGAAAAATTTAGATAGATAATCTTCCACACCTACCTATTGAGATTTTAATATCCAATATTTAATCTACGAATACCTCCTAAATAACTTAACAAAATCATGGTTCTGATATTATTTTATAAAAAACATTTTGGGTAAACCCACCACGTTACAAGGGTCAATCCAACAAAAGGGCTGGAATACATTCCTCATAAAGAACCTACATTAAAATTTACATAATATAGTGTTTTTAGACTATAAATCACATTATTTTATTCCCAATAATATTTTATGTTTATATTTTCAGAGAGTTATGTCTCACCTTTTACATAACAAATCCATGCATTACAAAGTGGACACATTAACTCAATATCCACTTTTCCCACAATAAAAAATGTTTAAAATGTATCATGTTTTATGTCCATAAAAAATATTTATTAAATTTAAATTATACTTATTATTTTTTTCATAATCATGCTTAAACAATATGAAAAACACTTAAAATATGGGATGATACAAAAAGATCAATAAGAGACATAAAATAAAGAAATCCCTTTATCCAATGAAAAACATGAATACCCATAAAATAATTACATTTATCACAATATTATTTTATCACATGAAATAAATAATATTCAAATGAAAATAAAACATTTTTTCTACAATAATACCTTTAAAACCCATAATATGAAACTAGAAACCCTTTTAGAAAACATGGAGCATTATATTCATAACCAGTGTTAAAAATAACTAGATCCTAGTTAAATCCATAAGAGAAACCTCCCCAGTTAACTACATCCTTATTTTATTTAAATACATGTAAAATTACTCAATTTACTTAATATATATAATGGGATCACCCATCATATATGTTTTATTAGGCTCACCCATTGTATAAGTAGTATCGAGATCACCCATAGTATAATTTGTATTAGGGTCACCCATTGTATACGATATATCAGGATCATTTTTCATCATCTATAATTATCAAGTACTATATCATGAATTTTTTAATATTTTACCTTTTAATCATAAAATACATGAAAGACTCTTTTTAACCTATATGAAAAATGTTTTCGGATATTGAAATACCCTTTCCTTTTAAATACTCATTTTCAAGACTAAAATACTTCAAACAAAGGAAAAGAATATTTTTATACAAATAAATCAAGGAATATTGTTCATTTATACAAATATAAAATAAAGTTTTGGAGGTGGGAATCTTTTTTGACTTTGTATATATTTAAATAGAACATTTCATCTTTCTTTTGGTAAACAAAGTCAAAACACACCGTATAAAATATATTAAAAGATTCATTTTAAAAAAATATAAAAAAAATAAATAAGATACATAAAAATTACTTTATAAATAAATTATTTTCCTTTAAATATATCTATAAAATAATTTTAATAATATATACATGGAATAAGAATATTTATAAAATAAATCTTTGAAGTATTAGAAACATGGTATTATGTTAAATTGTCTCTTACTTAGAGTTTGGATGAGTTTTTTATGTCCTTGATCTGACTGTGGAGGGTTGGTTGTTGTTTAATTCTTGATTCCATGTTGGGTTCCCCCACAAATCATAAAAGGGGGTTTATGATAATAAAAAGAATTATTTTTCAGTCAGTACTCAATTAATTAAGTTCACATCAGATGTTTTTATGATATTTGACTCATATGTCCAAATTGTTTTTGATAGGTTTACTACGGTCAAAGTGGTCATTATTCCATTATATATAATAATAATAATAATAATATAGGTATAATTTTTTTTTAAAAAAATTGTACATTTATAACCATCTTTGAAATATGGATATAAAAATGAATTGTGTTTCAATCATGGAAATGGTAGACTGTACCCACACATGAGTATTATATTCATTTTTAATTAAACATGTGGGAAAGAAGGTAAATATTATTTTATATTTAAATAATTTATATTATATAATAAATTACATATCATATCTTTAGATAAACCTATATATATCATCCATGTGATGTGGGGAAGAAAAATGAATCACATCACTTCATGGAGGTGGTAATCCACCTGTATGAACAAATGATGTTCTAGTTTTTTAATGGATGAAAAGGTAACCAAATCAAGGATATATATTATCCTTATATAATAATAAATAAATCATTAATATGATATATATATATATATATATTAAATCTATAGTTATAACTATACATGAGAGTATGTGATGCGAAATGAATTACTTCGGTTCATGATGTGGTAGTCCACCACACACACAAATGATTGTTTTGTTTCCCATTTTATGGATGAATGAGATAGATATAGGTTATTGAATTAAAATTACAACATATAAGTATATTTAATATAGTTTTGTTATTATTTCATTATGTTTTAAGAACATTTAAAAAAGGTATAAGAAGAAATATATTGAAAATCCTCAATTAAGGACTATACCACTTCTTTGGACAACCCCCTTAAGATTATAACTAAATCCATCCTAGGGATTTCTTATTATCAATATAGGGACTATATGATATCAGTATGATTTTAATTAATCTATTCAGTTCTTTATTTTAATAAAAAAATCCTCATGATGTTCGGAGAGGATAGGATAGTGTGTGTCCTTTGATTAGTGGGGGAGAGGACACACATGGATTTTTTAAAAAGATTAAAATATATTAATGTCTTAATCAAACCAATTGGAACTAAAATGGAATTTTGATTAATATTAAATGATATAATATTAAAATATGGCCATAAAATAGTATTTTGATATGTTTTAGGTCAATTTATCCCATATCACTTTAGTTTAACCCTAGGTAAACATGTTTTAACCCTAACTGCGGTAACCAATTTTTTTATTGTTTTTAATATTCATTATGAAAAAAATAAGTTGACTATATTATCTAATATTAATTATTATAATTTAAAATATGCAATCAATTTTATTATATTAAATTCTTATAATTGAAAAATTATAATTTAAAATTATCCCCATAAAATTTGATTATAATAGTTTTCTTTACAAACATGCCATCTTAAGTATAAAAATGTTTTTATATCAAATTGTATTATAAAAATAAATCCATAATCCATAATTTTATTTTTTAAATAATACAAAAAAAATTATATTTTAAAACTAATACAAAATATAAATTTATATTCTAAATACTAGAAAGGAAAACACAGTTTCCAATAAAAACAATATTTTCAGTATTCATTGGAGAATCAAAATTTTCATAAACGTATGAAAAAATCATCCTATTATAATTCTGACATGATGAATTCAAAAACGATGTTAATTTTTTTATGAATTATAATTATATAATTTTGAAATCAATGTTTTAAATAACACCATATAATGCATGAAAACCCAATTTCTTTTGAAATAAAGACTTTTTTCCTTTTGATTGAAAGAATTATTAATACTATTATACTAAATATAAATATATAAAATCTAATTAAAATTTTTTAATAAGAAATGAAAATTATTTATCTTAACACGACTTGGTTTGTTAACTTATTAAACCTTTTGTAATATTTGCGGTCATAATATTGTTCACTACTTAAACAAGTGGGGACGTTTTTTCTTTATAGAATTTTCTTATTAATTTGTTGCTACTTCAATCATATAGTTTTTCCCCAAAATACTAACCTGGTGAATCACATTATTCAATAAAAAAATACTCTATACAGTCAAGAATCTTAATATTTTACCCCTTATATAAAATTGATTCTTTGAATTGAACTACTTTAGGGCTCAAAAACATAAGATAAAACTAGGAAGCATTTTATTAAACAAAGTAGATGAAATACATCATTTACCTAAGATAAACTTAGAGTCCTTATGGTTTAAAAAATTATACAAATTTCACTACGATTTGATTTGGTTTAATTAACTATAGAATAACTTCCACTTTTTTTAACAACCCCGATTTTTTATTACACACTTCAACCTGATTTATTACATAAAAATCATTTGATACAACATAGAAGATCGAGAATTATAGTGTATTTGGGGTTTAGGATCATTACATAAAAACTTAAATCATGAAAAGAAACATCTTTATTGAAAACATCCTTTACATGACCACTACATTCCCTCGTACTTAGCATTGCATGGGATAACCTGAGGACATGAATAAAAAAGGTGAGCTGTAAATCCCATTAAGGGATTAGTCATGGAATAAAATGAAGAATACAATACATGTTAGACAGTAGGAATATAAATAGATCAAAATAGAATCATAAAAATATAGTCATGATAATGCATAATAATCATAACATGGAAATGGGGAAACAACACTTAACATGGAATTAGCATGAGCCATAGCTCATTGCACATGAAGCACGAGTAAACCATCATTGCACATAAATCAAGATTAAAACCTCATTTCAATTGAATTATCAGGAGTAAACACATATTGCACATGACGTATCATGATACTATACTTTACCCAATGCATTGGAATAATTTCAGGGTGCAACCTTCTTAAACATTTCATTTCATGCATAAGTCTGCCACATGGATCAAAAAACATTGAATCATTCAACATAATTAATTATTAAAAGATAAAAGAATGTGGAATACATACATGAGACTCTTTAAACAATAAGTAAATGTGCATAAAGGTTAATACACTTGATAGAGAAATGGGTATGGTATTCACTACACAATGACTTTGGCTTGGAAAAGCGCGGTGTAATTTCAACAGCATAATGGCGTGACATAAGAACTCATAAAAATGGTTGATGAGAGAGATATGGGTGTCTCATCATTTTTAAATGACATGTAATTTAATGGTTCATATAGATACATGTCCCAAAAATTTAATGAAATTTAGATTCATGATACAAAAGAATTGCTTGAATGTAAATGAGTAGAGAGAAATTCCTTTCGGAATTTCAGCATAGTAATAGGTGTACATGGGTGGAATTTAATGAGAGATAAAGGGGTATCCCATCATTAAAAAATAAAGAGGGAAGTATGGGGGAGGTGAAAAACCATACCCCATCATTTATAAATAAAATTAAAAGGGCATAAAAATTTAATGAATATTGGACAAAAATGAGAAAGAAAGAAAAACCCTTACATGGAAGTGTGCTTCCAAAGGTTTGAGAGAGGCTTGATAGAGGCTTCTGGGGAGATTGGGGCATAATGGGAGGATTTTAGAGAGCTAATGAAAGAGATTGGATGGACTCAAATGGATTTGAGTGAAGAGGAAATGGGAGCTTGGGTGGGTTTATTTAGGAAATGAGAGAGAATTGTTTATTATTTAGGTTTGGGACACCTCACATTAAACTAATCAAAACCACAAATCAACCCATGGTTTCTTCCCATGGAGTTTTTCATAGGGGAGTGTAAAACAATATTTTATAAGTAAAAAGTCATAACTTATTAAAATAATGGGGATGCTTATGTGTAGGTGGGTCACACTCCCAAGGAAAACAATTTAAAATGAAAAGGTTTGATATGTCTTGAAGGGTCCACTAATGCTTTGTAAATTATATCAAACAAACCCAATATCACATTATTTTAATGGTAAAATATATATTGGACGAACATAATGTTTTTAGTATTTTATTACATCACTATTGGGTCATTATGAAGTCATAAAACCCATTATATATTTAAACGGTACTTAATTTTTACCCAAAAATTTTACAGTCTCAGAATATTATGAAAAATTCACCATTGGATAATTTCAACATCCTAATTTCATAAATAATATTAATTTTATCTAAATAATTTTCTAAATATGTTATGTTTCACTTTTAAAAAAGCTGACATTTATCGAAAATTCATTGGTTTTGACAAAAATGGCTTTCAAACCATAATAAAAATTACAATTGCATTCATAAAATTATAAGATCATATATATTTAATAAAATTTAATTTAATAAAAACAATAATATTTTATTAAAATAATATTTTATTAAAAAATCCATTAATTCATCAAAATAGATTTTTTAGTTGAACATTAACTAAAAATACTATTTGTGCTTTAAAAACTATTTACAAGGTAACAATAATAAAATGAAAGTATATTAATTATTATATATAAAAATAATGTACATAACTATAGTGATAATGTCTTGTTACATAAACCCTTATAACACCCACATAAGACCAAAGAGTAAGGCGTGCGTTGGTGACAGACTCTTGGGGTGGCTCAGATAACATTGCTCGGGTGGTAATCTCTATCAACTTCTACTTCTCTCATAGGAGGTCCTACTCAAGCTTAACATATTCAATATCAGCTTGGGCTTGGTCAAGATCGAAACCCAAAGACTCAACCTCCTTTCCAAACTCTGACAAATGGGCTTTGTATAGGGCATGTCTACTAGATGAGGCCATCGCTTCCTTTTCCTGAGTAAATTGGATTTGTTAAAGCCCTATATTTATACTAATAATGTGATAACTTTTCAATGGATATATTAGCAACATACACAATTCTTAATAGTATTTTAAAATCCAAAAACATAAAACCAAAGATGTTGACATTTTATATAAACATTTTACATAAAGAGACATTTAATTAGATCAAGTGGGATTTTCATTAATGAAAGTTTGGGTTGTTACAATCTTCCCCCCTTAAGAAATTTCACCCTTGAAATTTCCTTTTCCAACACTAAAACAGATGTGGGTAACTCTGCTTTATCATTTCTTCCAATTCCCATGTTGCTTCTTCAAACTTGTGGTTTTTCCATAACACCGTGATGAGGGGAATTTTCTTATTTTGTAGATCTTTTTCTCTATGATCTAAGATCTTCACTGGTTGCTCCTCATAAGAAAGATCAACATCTAACTGTACCACCTATGAAGAGAGTACATGTTAATGGTACGGTATGGACTTCCTTAAGATGGATACATGAAAGACATCATGTACTTTGGCCTTGGTAGGTGGAAGTGCTTGTCAATTGTCCATAACCCCGACACAATCATGAATCTCGAAGGGGCTGATGTACCTTGCACTTAACTCACATTTATTTCCAAACCTCATGACCTTCTTCCACACGGATATGCGTAGAAATACCATGTCTCCATCTTTAAACTCAAGGTATCATTGAAGGTTATCTTCATAACTCTTCTGTCAACTATGGGCTGCCTTGATATGCTGTTGAATGGTTTTCACCTTCTCCACCATTTCTTCGACCATTTATGGTCCAAGCATCTTACGCTCACTGACCTCATCCCAACACACCGGTGTTCTGCACCTTTTCCCATAAAGGACTTCATATGGTTCCATATGGATGCTCGAGTTCAAACTGTTATAATAAGAGAACTAAACTAGAGGAAGATGTTGATCCCATCCTCCTTTAAAGTCCATTGAGCATTCTCTCAACATGTCCTCAAGTGTTTGGATAGTCTGCTCAGATTGGCCATCAGTTTGAGGATGATAGGCCGTACTGAAGTTTAGTTCATCATTTAGAGCATGTTGAAGACAATTCTAAAACGTAGAGGTGAATCTTGGATCTCGATCAGACAAAATATATAGTGGTACTCCATGCAGCCTTACCGCTTCCCTGATATATATCTGTGCCAGTTGATCCAATGAGAAATCCCCCCAAATAGCAATGAAGTGTGCAACCTTTGTAAGACCATCCACAACAACCCAGATTGCATTGTTGCCTTTGGATGTCTTTGGATGTCCGGTGACAAATTCCATGGTGATGTTCTCCCATTTCCATTCTGTTATGGGCAGTGGTTTCATCATCCCCTTAGACTTCTTCCTCTCTACCTTCACTTGCTGACACACTAGGCACTTTGGGGTGTATTCAACGATCTCCTTCTTCATATTATCCCACCAATAATGTTCTTGGAGATCTCAATAAATCTTTTTGTTTCCTAGGTTAATGGAGAAATTTAAACTATGTGCATTGTCCAAAAGTTCATTCTTCAGCTCTGGATGAGATGGAACACATAATCTTTTCCCAAATATCATAATTCCTTCTTCATTAACATTAAACTCCAAGGATTTCCCTTTTCTGACAGCTTCTACTTTTTCTTTAATTCCCACATTACCCTTTTGAGCATCCTTTAACCTTTCCAAAAGTATAGGTTTTGCAGTAATTTGTGAAAGGAATGATGATGTTCCCTTCTTTATGATTACCATGACCATCTTCATCAAATCTAAGAATATTGGATCCTTTTCAATTCTCATCAATGATAGAATCACTGGATCCTTTCTACTTAGGGAATCTTCTACCTTGTTCATTTTCCCAATGTGGTAATGGATTGAGAAGTCATTGTTTTTTATCATCTCTAACCATCTTCGTTGGCGCATGGTCAAATATTTCTGTGTGAATATATAATTGAGGCATTTGTGGTCTGTATATATTTCACACTTCTCCCCAAAGAGATAATGCCACCGAATTTTCATAGAAAAGATCACTACAGCCAACTCGAGGTCATGTGTTGGATAGTTCTATTCATGAAATTTTAATTTCCTTAAACAATAGGCAATGAATTTGTCATTTTGCAATAACACACATCCCATGACCTTCTTCTAAGCATCACTGAATACCACAAAATGTTCTCCACTTGAGGGTAATGTGAGAACGAGAGTAGTGATAAGACTCATTTCAACTCCTTGAAGCTTCCTTCGCATTCACCACTCCAAGAAAAGTTCACTCCCTTCTGAGTTAGGTTTGTAAGAGGTTGAACAATCATGATAAATTTCTCACAAATCGTCGATAATATCCAGCTAACCCTAATAAGCTATGGATATCCATTACCGATATTGGCCTTTACCATCCATCAATTGCATCTGTTTTGGAGTAATCCATAGATATCCTATTGCTTGTGATGATATGGTCCAAGAATGAGACCTCTTTAAATAGAACTCACTTTTTGTACTTTGCATAGATATTCTCCTTCCGCAAGGTCTCAAGTATAGTTCTTAGATGCTCCTCATGACCCTCTTTAGTTTTTTAGTATATAAGAATATCATCTATAAAGACTACCAAACATTTGTCAAGTTAATAACTAAATAATCTATTCATTATGTCCATAAAGATTGTTGGAGCATTAGTGAGTCCTAAAGGCATTACTATGAATTCATAGTGCCTGTATCTTGTATGAAAAGCAGTCTAGAGGATATCTTCCTTCTCCACCCTTACTAAATAATATCCTGACCGAAAATCTACCTTGGAGAAGTATTGTGCTCCATGCAGCTGATCGAAAAAGTCATCAATTCATGGGAGAGGATACTTGTTCTTTATCATGATTTTTTTAAGCTCACAATAATCGATGCAAAGGCGCATTTCCCCATCCTTCTTATTGACGAAGAGGACTGGTGCACCCCATGGTGAAGCACTTGGGCGTATAAACCCTTTATCCAGATTCTCTTGTAGTTGTTTCTTCAGCTCCTCAAGCTCCACAATATCCATTCTATATGAATTCTTAGATATTGGAAACTCCCCATGTATATGATCATTTAATAATTCAACATCTCTTCTAGAAGGAAGACTAGGAAATTTCTCAAGAAACACTTCAATGAATTCCCTCATAATAGACATGTCTTCTAGGATGGTTGCCTCTTTAAACTCAATCATCTGATCCAGATACCCATTCTCATAGGGCAGTAATATCCATCCTTGAGATTATAGAGCTAAAGAAGATTCATCTTTCTCCATGCACTTGTAAATAATCAGGGGTCGATTCTCCACATGGAGAGTGACTTCCCTCTCACAGAAATTTATGTTGGATCTATATAAAGAATTATAATCCATGAAAAAATTGCATAAAATTCCACCAGAGGGAGTATGAAGAGGTTCTCCGAGAAGTTAAATCCATTGATTATGATAGGGGATGAGTTAAATTAATGGGATTACATGATTTATCCATTTTCCGTACTCACCGAAATCTTCACTTCCATGATTTTTGGTGGTGATGGGATAATACTACTAAACATTCTAGATATAAAGGAATGTGTAGAACCTGTATAAAAAAGTAAGTTCACTATTCTAGAATAAATAACTATGATACATGCAACCACTTTGTTTTTGTGGTTCACTTTGGTAGTAGTGATGGAAAACGCTCGCCCTTGCTGCCTTGGAGGTTGTTGGTTGCCTCCAAAAACCCTTGGCTTAGGGCACATATTTGAAAGATGCCCTGGTTTTTTGTAGTTGTAGTAATGAACCATGTGTTGAGGTTCAAATGGAGCATTCCTCTCCTCTGTCGTAGCCGTGGGTCTTTCTTGCTGGCAGTTAATAGCCAGATGCCCTTCTTTTTCACACCTAAAGCGTTTCCTCGTCCCCTTCAGGAAATTTCTGGGGTTCTTCTTTCCACACATTTGGCAAGTGGGGTGATGGATCTTCTTAGCACTATTGTATTTATCTATAGTACCACCAGAATTTAAGTCCACCTTCCGCTTTTTATCCCCATGATACCCCTGAGATTCTTTGATCTCCATTTCAAACATGATGGCACATCATACAATTTCCTTATAACTGTTGAAGTCACGGATCACCAGCATTTTCCACATGCTAGGTTTCATCCCACCTAAGATGTGGTCAACCTTTCATTCAAGGGTAATGACAAAGTTGAAAGAATATCATGAAAGCCATGTGAATTTTGCCTCATATTCTCCAACAGATTCGTCGTCTATTTTTCGTGAGGGAAAAGAAGTCCCTTCCCATCTTAAGCCAGAGGGTGTGTGGAAAGTATTTATCAAAAAACATCTTCTGTAAATCCTTCCATTCCAACGCCTCGATCTCCTCATCAGGTGTCATATTTTTGATCAACGTCCACCATTGATCAACTTCACCCTCCATACAATAAGCATCCTGGAGAACCTTCTCTTGTTTAAAACATTGAAGGATGGAGAATAACATTTCAATGGAGTTGATCCATTGTTCAATGATTGAGGGATTATATGATTCATTAAAAGTAGGAGGCCTTTGTCTCATGAATCTCTCGATAGCAAATTGTTCTTTCATGGGGGGGGGGTGTTGAACTCTCCTCTTGACCCATGTTTCAATTCAAATCTTCAGTTAGATGTGAGAGAAGCGTGAAAAAGTTGATGATTCCCCCTCCCATTGGATTGGGCATCTCATTAGTACAATCATCACTTTGATCTTCACATCGGTTGTTAGCCCGAGTACTCCTACTACCAGTCATTGGATGGAATAAAAGTAAAGTTAGTGGTAACACATAAAGGGTAACACAAGTACCAAACTAATGACTTATACATAACTTTTATTTCCTTAACATATGAATCTGTTGGCTTCTGTCTATTTTATCGATGATCTACTTTCTATCAAATATTCTTAGGGAATTTTTCTGTCCCTTAATAATGGTTCATATTAAGCTTGTGAATTTACCAAAGAATATCCCTCGAGAGTTTCATTACCAAGAGTGAAACAAGGCCTATTGTCATCTACCAGTTCCCATTCAAGTCTATTTCAAAGAGCTGTTTTCAGGTTTTACCCCTAGGATACATCTGTGATAGAGCTACCTCTACCTGCTCATATCCAGACAGGGATGTATTATCTTAATAAACCACTTACTCAATACTCCTCAAAATTTAGGGATGTTTTTATTATAATTAGACTTGTCTCTAAGGCTTTACTAGGGTTTTCTAATCGTAATCCCAAAAATAACTAAACCTATCCTTTGATACCAACTATAATAACCCTTCTTTTTATTACACACTTAAACCTGATTTATTACATAAACATCATTTGATACAACATAGAATATAGATAGGTATATTGTATTTGGTGATTAGGATAATCAAATAACAACATAAAACATGAAAAAAATATCTTTATTGAAAACTTCCTTTACATGACCACTATATTCCCTCGTACATAGCATTGCATGAGATAACCTGAGGACAAGAATAAAAAAGGGTGAGCTATAAAGCCCAGTAAAGGATTACAAATGGAATAAAATGAGGAATACAACACATGTTATACAATAGGAATATCAATAGACCACAAGATAAGTATAAACATAAAGGCATGAAAATCATGATAATCATAACATGGAAATGCGGCAATAACACTTGACATGAAATTAGAATGAGCCAAGGCTCATTACACATGAAGCACGAGTTAATCTTAATTGAACATGAAGCACGAGTAAAACCTCATTTCACTTGAATTATCAAGATTAAAAACCCATTGTACATGATGTGTCATGATACTATACTTTACCCAATTCATTGGAGAACTATTAGGGAGCACCCATCTTAAACATTTCATTTCATGCATAAGTGTGCCACATTGATCATAAAACATTGAATCATTCAACATAATCAATTATTCCACAATAAATGAATGTGTAATACATACATGAAACACTTTAAACAATAAGTAAATTTTTATAAAGGTGAATACCCTTGATAGTGAAATGGGCATGGTATTCACTACACAATGACTTTTCCTTGGAAAAGCGCAGTGCAATTTTGGCAGCACAACGACATGACATAAGTACTCATAAAAAAGGTTTATGAGAAAGAAAGGGGTGTATCATCATATTTACATGACATGGAAATTAAGGGGGTCTTATAGATTAATGTCCCAACGAATTTAATGGAATTTATATTCATTATAAAAAAGAATTTCTTTAATGTAAATGAGCAGAGAGAAATTCCATTCAGAATTTCAGAATAGTAATGGGTGTACATGGGAGGCATTTAGTGAGAGAGAAAGGGGTCTCCCATCATTCAAAAATAATGAGGGAAGTATGGGGGTGGTGAAAAACCATACCCCAACATTTATAGTTGAAATTAAAATGGCATCACAATTTAAATAATATTGGACAAAAATGATAAATAAAGAAAAACCCTTACTTGGAAGTGTGCTTCCAAAGGCTTGAGAGAGGATTGAGAGAGGATTCTTGGGAGCTTGGGGATCCTTGGGAGGATTCTGAGAGAGATGAGGGAAGAGAATGGATGAACTACAAAGTCTTTGAGTTAGGAGGATGTGAGAGCTTGGGTGGGTTTATATAGGAAATCAGAGGAAATTTTTTATTATTTAGGTTTGGGACACATCACATTAAACTAATCAAAACCACAAACCAGCCCATGGTTTTTTCAAAAGGGAACTGGAAAAAAATATTTTCTAAGAAAAAATTCCGAACTTTTTAAAATATTGGGTTTGCTTATGTGGAGGTGAGTCACACTCCCAAGGAAAATAATTTAAAAAGACAAAATGTTTAATAAGTCTTGAAGGGTTCACTAAAGCTTTGTAAAATAAAACAAACAAACCCAAAATCACATTATTTTAATTGTAAAAAATATATTGGCTGAACATAAAGTTTATATTATTTTATTACATCACTATTGGGTAATTATAATGTCATAAAACACATTATATATTTAAACGATATTTAATTTTTACCCAAAAATATGACTGTCTTAGAAAATTATGAAAAATTCACCATTGGATAATTTTGATGTCTTGATTCCAGAAATAATATTAATTTTTTCTAAATAATTTTCTAAATATTTTAATTTTCAATTTTAAAACAAAAACTGACATTTATCGTAAATTCATGGGTTTTGACAAAAATGGCTTTCAAAACATAATAAAAATTACAATTGCATTCATAAAATTATACAATCATTTATATTTAATAAAAATTAATTTAATAAAAATAATTATATTTTATTAAAATATTATTTAAATAAAAAATCTATTAATTCATCAAAATAGATATCTTAGTTGGGCATTAACTAAAAACACTATTTGTGCTTTAAAAACTATTTACAAGGAAAGAATAATAAAATGAATGTATATTCATTATTAAATAAAAAAATATTATACATTACCATAGTGATAATATCTTGTTATATAACCCCTTATAACACCCACGTAAGAGCAAAGAGTATGGTGTGTGATGGTGACAGACTCTTGGGGTGGCTCGGATAACATTTCTCAGGTGGTAATCTCTATCAACTTCCACTTCCCTTATAGGAGGTCCCACTTGAGCTTAACATATTCATGTTCAGCTTGGGCATGGTCACGAGTGAAGACCAAAGATGCAACCTACTTTCCGGGCTCTGAAAAATGGGATTCTTATGGGGCACGTCTACTAGATGAGGCAATCAATTCCTTTGTCTGAGTAAATTGGATTTGTTAAAGCCCTATATTTATACTAATCATGTGATCATTATTCAACATCTATATTAGCAACGATAAAAATTCTTTATAGTATTTTAAAATCCAAAAACATAGAACCAAAGAAGTTGACATTTTATATAAAAATTTTACATAAAGAGACATTTAATTATATCAAGGGGATTTCCATTAATGAATGTTTCAGTTGTTATACTTTTTACTAAAATTTATAACACTTTTCCATTTAGATAATTTATGAAAAACAAGATCACCTATCTCAAAAGAGATATAATTCATCTAGTTATCCTTATAAAATTTCTTTCTACTCCTAGAAATCCATATATGTTACTGAATCATCTTAAAATTCTTAACCATTTCATTATATAACAATAGTGTTAATAACCTCCATTCTCTTACTTTATACCAACTTGATAGCGTGTGACACAATTTTTCATGTAATTAATAAAACATTGGTATCTGTATTCTAGAATAAAAACTATAATAATAAGAAAACTAAACTAATGAATAATATTAATCCAAACATCCCTGGTAATCCATTGAATAAGAATGAAAATTTTCTTCCATGATCCGAATCATTCAATCAAATGATCCCTTGTATTTATGATGAAAAAATGAATTACAATTGAACTCAGTACCAAACTCATTCTAAAGTCTTTTCCAGAAATTAGTGGTAAATCTTGGATCATGATCTAATACAATGAAAAAAGATACTCCATTTAATATAACGATCTCTTTAATATGAATTTAACAAGTTTATCCAAAGAAATATTATCTCCAATAAGACAAAAATGTTAAATTTATTTATTTGATCAACAATAACTGAAATCACATTGTTAACATGAGATTTCCAGGGCAATCCCACCATGAAATCCATTGATATATTTTCCAATTTCCATTATGAAATTTGAAAAGGATGAAGCATCCCATTTTTTAATTTTCATTCTTATTTAATATGTTGAGATGTTAAACAATTCATGGTAAAGTCAAAAATATCACTTTTTTATTCTGTAATACTAGTAAAACCCCTAAAGGTCTTTACACATCTCAGTGATTCTAGGATGAATGGAAGAAGGTGAACTACGATATTTTCTCAACAAAACTCAATTCAACAAGGAACAACAAGGAACACATATTTTCCTTCCAAATATGATAAAACCTTATTCTTAAAAATTTAACTTTGGAAACATTCCCTACATAAAAGATTCTAAACATTCCTATAAAACTTCATCCTCCTAATGAGCTTACATAATTTTTTCTGAAAAAGATGATTATACTGACACCTAAAACAAAACATATGATGTTCATACATGCCCAATTTCTATAAAAAAATTCATAAAATTATTAACCAAAGGGTTATTTTTCAAATATAACATGGTTAATCTAGAACTATATTTCCAAATCATATCATCAACTACATTGTTTAGTCTTCCAGGATGGTCTGTAATCATGCAGTCATAATACTTAATATGTTCTGGTCATCTTCTTTGTCTCATGTTTAACACTCACTGTGTGAATATATACTTTAATATTTTTTTATAAATACATATTAAAAACATTACTATATATAAATAATTTATCTAAAAAATTTAAATCCGAAACAAAAATATGTAATTACAGATCACGTGTAGGATAATTTAACTCATTAGTTTTTATTGATGTGAATCATAATCAACTAACTAATAATTATTTATCAGATTAAAACCAATTCCATTCAATTAGGAATCAATAAATATTAAAAATTCACTATTTTCTATCAGTCTTGGAAAACTATAGAATTCATCAATCTTTTTCTCAGTTCTTGGAAACAATCATAACATTATTTCCTCCAATTGAATCTATCATCTTTTTAAGATAACCAAGATAGTGGGATAGAAAATCAATCATTTTTTTAACAAAATGATGTTATTAACCAACTAATATAAGAAAAATAAAAAGCTTTATAAAATTTTTTGGTCTTGGACATTCTTTAATAACATTAGTTTTAGTAGGGTAAATTTTTATACCATCTTTGGAAACAATATTCCTGAGGAAAGAAATATTTTGTAACCGAAATTCACACTTACTAAATTTTCCATATAAATTATTTCAATTTATAGTTTACGAAAAAAATCCTTAGGATTGTTTCACAATCCTCATGAACTTTATAATATACCAATATATTATCAATAAACCGAACAAAAAACTTATTTAATACTTATAGAAAACACTATCCATAATATTTGTGAAAACATTTGTTGAATTATACAATCTTAAGGGAATAAATAAAAACTCATATTGCATGTATATAGTTTTCAATAATTTCTTTATAATATTTTTCTACTTCACCTTCAAATTATGGTTCTTGATAAGAGATAAATATTTGAAAAACATTTTCTACCTAGAGCTAATCAAACAAAACATCGTTATAAGGAAAAGGATACTATCTCTTAATATTGATGTTATTTAAGACTCTATAATCAATGAAAATATTAATTAAAATATATTTATTTTAATAGATAAAAAATTTCACCCCATTGTGAAGTTATTAAATGAATGAAAACTTAACTAGATTCTCCGAAAACTACATTTTTAGTTCTAAAAGTTCTACTTGATCCATTCGCTAAGGGGTTTTTGAAATTGGACTTTCATTAGGAACTAAATCAACTATAAACACAACCTCCTGATTAGGAATGACACTAATAAAACATCAAGAAATAAATCAAAAAATCCATTCACTACTAGAACATCACTAAACAAACATTTATTTATTTTCCACCACATGACCTAGGTAAATTTCACCACCATCTACAATCATATTATAAGTTTCTTGATATGTTTTACAAGATATGAAATCTTTTAATATAACTTTATTAGATCTACAATCAAAATTTGAATGATAAACTGAATGTTAATACATATCCAAAATAATATGCAACTCTAATATTGAATGTTCAATAATATTTTATGGCATGAACATCCCACTAATAAAATTAGTGAGATTCTTATAAATATTGTTTTCTTTAATATGTCCACTTTGATTTTGCATAAAATGTTATATATATTTTTATGAGGTGATATTTACATTTTAATTGAAATTTTATTATAAATGAAAGAATGAAAAGATCCAAATTCAAACATGGAATCTTCAATACTCAAATAAATAAGTAACATATTTAAAACTACTTCATTAGATGGCGTAATATCAACCATAGCAGTAGAAAATGACTTTACCACACCATTTTTATTTCGATATGGATGATGTTTTCCCTGAGTAACTCTATTTGGACACATGTTATCATAATTTCCCAACTCATTGAAATTAAAAAATCTCCCCATTGGCTAGATATATGTTAACCCATTCATGGATTGTTTAGGACTCATTTCATTGCAGTAATAATCCCTTTGACCATACTAACCACAATGACAACACTTTATAGATCCCATCAAACATTACCTAATGTTTTTACCATACATGGAACATGTTAGTAACTTACTACAAGATTTATTATTTTACTACTTCTCCATTACATTCCTCTTTGACTGATTATTACTCTTTTTTTTCTCAAAATACATAAGTGTTAGAAAAATCTGTCTAATATTTTTTAGAACAATGAAAAACTTTCTCAAAACTTTTAAATTCTCACATTGACCATGATATTTGTAAAAGTGGTCTCAATTTTTAGTAAAATATATTAATTTTACCATCAAGGTAGAAAATAACGTTTTCTATGTATCTATTGAATCTTGTATAATTTTCGTCATACGTGTCTATTGAGTCGTCACCTTTTTTTTCTTTATTCCTTGAATTATTTCTCTATATCAAGTTAAACAACCTTTGGAAAATATTTATAAAGAAATAATTCTTAAATATGTAAAATTCCTTGGCATCAAGATCATATATCTCTATGGTATTCATAACCAATGACCACCATTGATCAGTTTCACCTTCTAAATAATAAATAGAAAGAGTTACCTTTTGACATTATGAACATCCCAAGACTTAAAATATCTTTTCTTGATCATTGATTTATCCTTCAACTACTGTTGCATCTGAAGTTCCACTGAAATATGGAGGGTTCTATTTCATGAAATTCTCAACTATTAACATGCTCCTGTATACTAAATATGGTTTATTTCTAGAATAGATGTCACCACCCTTTATAGCCTACATCAACTGAACTATCACTCCATCAAATTTCTTATTTCCAATTACAACCATTCAAGGTTACTGATTTGGAAGGAAATTTTCCTCTTGATACCACCCTAATTCATCTTTCCTATTACCTCTATGTAAAACCATTCTAAAAATACATAGATTAGATGAAGCAATAAGGTAATCTTAAAATTCTATATCATTTCAAGTTAAACATAATGTAGTGTCTTTTAGGGATATTCTGTTAAATTTATCTTAACATCTAAAATAATTTAAACCTTCACTCTGATATCAATTATAATTACCCAACCCTAAAACATACATAATTGAATTTATTTAGGCTCGATATAACTTTCATTCATTCCTAAAGATCATTTTGGTTTATAGTATTATATAATTAGGTAATAACTCTTACATAACAAACTTATACATTAAAAATTGGACATATCCAATCAATATCCATTTATCCCATAATATAAATATTTCAAAATTATGAATGTTTTATTATCATGAAAAATATTCCTGACATTGAAATTTTCTCATTCATTATTCTTACTTATCCTTAAACCTTGTTAAAATATTTAAAAACATGGGACAAACACAAAAAAATTACTATGGGAAAAGAAAGAATGAAATTAGTCAGTCTAATATAGACCATGAAAACCCATAAATTTTTTACCTTTATAAAAATATTCTTTAACATATGAAATAAATCATATCCACACGAAAAAGCATATTTTTTCTTATATAAAACCTTTAAAACCCATGTAAAGAAAAAATAAACCCTTTTAGGAAACTTATAACATTATTTTTGTATTCCATGTCAGAAATAAAAAGATCTAAATTAAATATATAAGATAAAACTTATTGGATAACTCTGTCATTTCCATTTTTGACAAGGAACACTACACAATTCATTATAGATCTATATTAGGCTCCCCCATTATATAATCTATACCAGGATCACCTGTTGTATAAGTTGTATTAATGATACCCATTGTATAAGATGTATATGTTTCACATATCAAATACGATGTATTGGGATCAACCATAATAATCTATAAGGATAATGTACCATACTATTAATAAATCATTTTATGTTTTAACTTTTACTTTATAAAACCCTTGAAAAACAATTTTGAACCCATATCTAAAACATTTTTAAAAATCAAAATAAACATTCCTTTTAAAAACACATTTTCAAAACTGAAATACTGAAAAACTGGAAAGATGGTTATTGTTTGAAGAAAACAAGGAATATTTTAATGTAGTCCAAATATAAAATAATAGTTGTGATGGTAAGAAAAGTCTTTGACACCGTATATGTTAAAATAGAACATTACTTTGGCCTTTTGTAAAGAAAGTACAATACATTCTTTATAAAATATACAAAACGATTCCTTTCAAAAAAATTTAGAGAATGTAAAATGTGACATAAAATTTCCATTATAATTAATTTATTTCCATATAAATAAATCTGTTAAATAATTTTGATCATATGTACATGGAAGAAAAATATTTTGAAAATAAATCTTTAAAAAACATAAAATGAGGTTTTAAGATAATGTTTCCCTTACCTCGTGTCCAACATGGAACATATGTTATTTATCTTCTTGAATAAAATATTTTTTTTAATTATTTACTTTCTTAAGAAAATTTTTATTATTTATTATATATTATTATTAGCATGTTATATTCAATTACTTACGGAATTAAGTAAACATCTAATGTTTTGATGATATTTAACTCATATATAAAAAAATTAATTTTAAAGATTCGATATAGTCAAATAGGCCGTTATTCCATTATCTATTGAATAATAATAATTAAATATTTATTATTTTTATACATAAATTATACTCTTAAAGCTAACCATGAAATATAGTGATGAAAAATGAATTATGATACAATCATAGAGGTCGATGGCATGTGTATGCATGAGTAACATTTCAATTTTTCAATAAAGATGAGGGGAAGAATAAAGGTATTATTTTAACTTTTAAGAATTATTATATACTAAATATAATATAATCTATTTAAATAATCGTGTGTATACTATATATGTGATGTAGTGACGAAAAATGAATCACATCGCTTCATGGAGGTGGTAATCCACATTTACACATGAACATAATTATAATTTTTCTATGGATGGAAAGGTAATAAAATAGTTGATATATTATCTTTAAAAAAGTGACACTATGTCATTAATATCATATATACACATTAATTCCAACATTATGACCATCCATGAAAGGAAGTGATTGAAAAATAATTACATTGGTTTGTGAGGTGGCAGTCTTCTGTACATACGAACAATGATTCTATTTCCAATTTGATGGGAGGAGGATATGGTATAGGTTATTCCATTAAAATAAAAAATATTAGTATATTTATTATACCATTTATATTTTTTAATAATTATTTAATAATATTTTAAAAGTTTAGAAGAATAAATAAAATGGAAATTCTAGGTTAAAAACTATACATCTTCTCCGAACGACCCATTTAGGTTTATACCTAAAGCCTAATTAAGTTGGTTTTATGATCAAAACAGAGAATATAAGACATGTAGAGGGATGTAAGAAATTATTTTGGGTAGCTATTGATATAACCAAAAGGCTCTTGATGTGTTTATAAGAGATGAGAGTTGGTGTTATTTTATAAGTGGGGAATATGACACACTTAGAATTTTTTAAAAGATTAAAATATATTAATTTATTACTCAAAAAATGGCTTTAAAATTGAATTTTTTTGAATATTAGATGATATAAGGTATAAATATGTCCATAAAATAGGATTTATGTAATTTTTAGGCCTTTTTAATCCATATCTATTTTGTTTAACCCTTGAAAAATTTGTTTTATGTCTAACCACAGTAATAATTTTTAACTGCTTTTACTATTCATTGTGAACAAAAATCAAGTTGATATTATTACAAAAAATTAATTATTATCATTATAAATTTAATTAATTTTAGATTATTTAATATATATTATTTGTAAAATTTAATTTATAATTAAACTAATAAATCATGTTGAAAAGGGGTCTTCAGAAAAATGCATTTTATGTATAAAAACGTTTTTATGCCCATTTAAAGTAAATAATTGAAATTCCCAAAAATTTTTAATCAAAAATAACTAATGAAATTTTAAAATAATCCAAAATATAATTTTAATTTTTTTTAATACTTGAAAACAAAAAATAGTTTCCAATCAAAAATATGTATTTTTCACTATCATCGGAAAATCAAAATTTTCAAAAAATCAAGAAAAATTAATCCTAAGATATTTATAAAATGATTAATTTAAAAAATAAGTTCATTTTTTAAAATTAAAATTATATAATTTAAAAATTAATCTTTTAATTAAAACCATATAACCAAAGAAAACCTAATTTGGTTAAAAACAAAGTATTTTTCCATTTGGATGAAAAATTACCAAATTTTATTATAATGAAAATAAATATATAAAATATAATTAATGAGTGATAATAATACCTGAAAATGATTTACATTGACATTACCCGTGTTTTGAAATTAATAAACACCATGATCTAGTAACATGTTCCATGATATAGACCTTACCGTACTCGGTAAAGATATAACTAGAGAAAACACAAACTATGTAGAACCTCTATGTAGAAGTTCATATTTACCATTATAGATATTGATATTCCATATACAATAAATAAAAAATATTTAAAAAATAAAAACAACCAAACAAGGTACCAATTCGACATGGTAAAGCATAAGGACATCAATACTTGAGAAACCAACATGACCATAACTCAAAAACATTGAATACTCAAAAAAAATTGTACAATGTACAAAAATATAAATGATACAAAATACCCTAAGTGAGGTAGGTCATGATTGTTGAGCATACATATAATACCATAATATTTGTTTATGGTATAATAAAATTAAAAAAATTACTCATCTTTACATATCAAGAAATATAATCTTTTCTGGTAACCTTATCCATGCCAAAACTAACATCATAACTACTTCTAAGATCAAGGAAAAAAATAACTCCTACATAAGAGGATGATAATGACACTACAGACACACACATAGTGTGTGTGTAGGGTATGAGATAAGTATTCCTAACAGGATTCCACCAAATACTCTTTAAAATTAATTTTCAAAATAGAACACTTGTTTGAAATAGAATATAAAAATATATCATTTTTTTTTGAAAAAAAAATAATTTAGGTTCATAATTTTTTTCACTTTTAAAAAACTGATTCATTTCATTATTTGATAATATATAATAAAAAATTCATATTAGTGAAATCATTAAAGCTATAGGTGGTGAGACTCATCTTAAAGACCATTTTACTCCTTCATCTATCATTATACATAGTTCTACTATTTTTTAAAAACTAAATATTACATGTTTATTAGAAACACATTTCTATAAGATACTCAATTTTATAAAAAAAAATACACCATGAAACTGTGCTTTAGATATCTCAAAACATTGAACCATAAAATATACAATTTTCAAAAGAGAAGGAATATTTGATAACCATAAATATCAACTAACAATAAGAAATATGAGTAAAATAAAACATGAAAATATATTATCATAAAACATATTAACACATATATATCATCATGTAAAGTGTATTATATGATTTCATGAATTATGTAACAAGTAATAATAGACTCAACTATAATGGAAGCACACAAATATCATATAATTGTCATCATGGAAAAATCCTTTAGGAATTAATGAGATTTTCTTGAACAAAACTAAGAGATAGTTCATCATATGTGTATTCAATGAACCTAAATACATTTATATTCTGTTCACTATCGACCAATATACTTATGAGGGAAAAACATAGCTAGAGTAATGATCACACACTAAGGGGAAATATCACCATTGTATAATCTCAACTTTTGTATTGATTATCACCAAAAATATTACTTACCTACCTAAGGTTTAAATGATATATTAGATAGAGGATATAAATAAAGTCTATATATAAACATAATTCCATAATATTCAAATCATAAACTCATGGTTCACATTTAAACACCCTTCAAAGAAACAACCCCTCCATAATAATATAACAAGTCCAATAAGTATCCAATTCATATGACAAACCATATCACATAATTACATGAACAATAACCAATATTCATATCTTCAAGGTTAGAAATAAAATGAAAAGAGTACATTTATTTTGTTAAATGGGCCTTTAAAATTTTAAAACATTAATTAAATCATAAGAAAAACATAGTAAGAAATGAACATTATCATAGGTAATCACAAGTGATTTTTTAAATCCAAAAATAATAACCTTGGAGTCATTGGAGTACAACATAACAATAACATTTTATAATACAAATCAAGTATGAATAAAAACAAAATAATGTGTTAATTTTCTTAATAATTTTTTTAAAAAATCAATTTTTTTATTGAAAACCCTATCTAGGTATTTCATCAATCACCAAGCATGAAATACGTGAGCATAATTTCAAACTTTGAATGTGGAAAACAACCACGATTACATGTGAAATTTTTGAAAAACCAAATTAAATATAAAAGGAGGTTATTATATAAACTCAATATAGAATTTATATTTAATAAAATATCATTCTAAATTGGAAAGAACACATGGTTTCATAAAAAATAAAATTTTAAAGACTCACAAATTGTTAACTCGTGATTCCATTATTGAATGATGTTATTCCCCCAGAAGTGGATGATATGGAAAATTAAAAGACCATAAAAATACATACCATGGTAAAACCATAAGTAAAACTAATTAAATATGGACCCTATGCTTCCATGACCATATTAGGGAAGGAATAGGAGATAAGAATAGAGAAGAAGATGAGATAATGTGATATTGAGTGACTTACCTTGAGAAATTAGCTACAAACATAAGGAATCATGATAATTGATGAAATTGGATGAGGATTAGTTTGAGAGTTCAATACATTAGGTTTCATGAAATAATGGGTATAGAATAAGATGAAAATTTTATTTTTGAATAATTAATAAGATAAATAAAAAATTAAATTTTAGTAGATTACCCAGTTTTGGTGCATAGTTAGGCTAAACATGCACCAACCATGAACATGATACTAAAATAAAAATTCAAATTATATGGTTTAGATGAATTATTATTAAAAAAATTCACTATCTATACAAAATATATCTAAATTTCATTTTCAATATGCATATTCCACTCACATGTTTTAATAAACCATGATCTAACCGTTCATCCTAAAATTTTCATCCAAAACTCTAATTTTTGAACATAATCCTCAAGATAATTCATAAAGTATATAAGAAAAAAATTATTTACCAAAAGATATATTTTTATACTTTAAAAAAACCCTCATAAACTCTTAGGGATCTCACTTCAATGAAAATATGCTTTTAGTGTAATTGATATCCTACACCCTACTAATAAAACCTATATTCGGAGATCAATATGAAATTAGATAGATTTCCCCATTATAACAATATTAATACAATAGAATATTATAAAATATATCAATTATATATTCTGATGATTAATAAAATAACCATATACAATCACATTTATATTTTCATCAATGCCTCTATGTTTATGTAAAGGAATTTTTTCTTTTTCATAACTTATCACCTAATATAGTAACGAATATATACTCAAGCCTATTTCTAATACATGATGTTATAAATAAAATCATAGTAAAAACCTATACTACTAGGGTTATCATCCTTGGAAAAATATTATTGGATTATAATTGTGACTATAGATCATTATAGTATTCTCATCACACAGTGTGAGATAAGATTTTCCTAACCCATTACATCCCTTAATATACTATTCAAGGTAATCATATCAGTCTCATAAATATTCACACAATAAAATATAACAAACATTGAAATTATACCTATTATAGGCTCACTAAAAATTGATGACCAATGATTTCATCTCCATTCAGCCATTCTATCAACTGAAAAAATTAAATACCATTGACTTCATTCATTTAAGATGTCACCAACCACCTAAAGACATCTCAGTCAAGTCATTGACTCATTGTTGTGGAATTTACATTCAATGATATTATTTATATGATAAGCATAAACCTTATTCCATTAAATGTTCTATGAAATGATTGGCAGTCACATGGGATCCCATACTACTTCATATATTATAGATGGTCTTGTAAATATGACTATACATTATTAGTGTAATCGAGACGTTGAATAACACCTAGAAAAACTAGAGTGACACTAATGCGACTAAAAGAATCAAATAATCTTACTACTGACCTCAATGTTATGACACGTCCAATTTATTATGATTTTAAGGTTGATTTGTAGTCCAGGGAAGACCCTAGTTCATCTCTCAATGAGCATTTGTGGGTTTAGAGTGTTCATTTTTAAGAAGTATTAAAAGATGGGTGGTTTTAAAAGAATTTAAAGAAAATGAGTTGATTTAAAAAGTTTAATAGTAGATAAATAAAAGTGGCGTTTTAAAATTATGAGATAAAGAAATAATTTCAAGTTCACAACATATCTTGGTGAGTTCTTTATTCAAAAAAATACACATGGTTTAATGGAATCCTTTGGTTGAGGGTTGTTAAGATCAAAACTTCCCTCTTGCCTATTAAACAATGCTCAAAGAACCGCCCCATGACACAAAAACTTTGATGTAAAATATTGGGTATAGAACTTAGAGAATAAAGTCTACAAAAACATAATGAAATCTTATGTATGTGTGAGATAAATAGGGATCTTTTCTTGTCCAATCGGAACAACCCAATATTCGCACTTGAAATATTAACCCAATTGGTGTTGAAATAAAAAATGTTTCACTTAATTTTCACAACAGAAATTCTATCAGAGGATAATAATTTCAAGATAAGAAATACGTGAAATATTTAGCACACAAATTACACAAAACTAGTATAAGAACAAGTTCTGGAACTCCCTCCCATGTGTGTGTAGCTCCCTTGAAATGGCCATCCACCGTTTATCTTGACATCGGGAAGAGGATAAAGCTCATGTGGGACATCACCTCCATCCAGGACCCCATATAAGGATAGGGGTGTCCATAACTCCTTGTAAGATGAGAGGAATCCTTTGGGTATCCAAAATACCATAGATTTTCCTTCTAGCCGAACATACAAATGGGGAGACCAAGGTGCCATTTTATAGGAAAATGGGGAGGTGGGTTTGAGCACAAAAATTTCTTATAACCACTTGTTAGATGGGTTTAGAAATCCATAAATCATTATCTTGATTTGGAGAAAATAAAAAAGTTTCATCTCCACCTCTTTAATGTCTTCACTGAATTTTTTTGCACCACTTGGACAAGTGGAGCGAGAGATATGGACAGATCACAATACACCACTTTTGACTTCGTGCAGATTCAGCGTGCTGGATAGATCGGGTGGTTTGGGTCCCCATATGGCCGAATGAGTCCTAGGTTCCATCATATGAAATGTCTCCCAATTAATTCTGGACCACCCCACAAACTTTCAGCCCAATGTCACGCACGTTTCAGGACAAGTGTGTGGATGAGTCCACTGGTGTGCATGGATATTGTGCAGTTTGGCCCATTTTTATTTGACATCATCATGGGTCCTCTAAATCACCTCCTCCTACAATGGAATCATAAAAAAAAAGTAACATTGTACTTTTTAATAGTGATCAAAACAAAATAAGTATATTCAAAAATGGACTGAAATTTGTTATTTTTTTATAATATTCAATATAAAACATGTTTAGCACAACAGTGTATGGGTGAAAATGAAATAGTGAATCGCGGTGCAATAACACCCCTACACCAAAATAGTTGCACTCCTAGGAAAGTTCAAAATTCAAAAATTTACACATGTAGATATTTCCAACATCATAAAGATTTAAAATTCAATAAAAAATTAATTCTTGATAGAAATTTGATCGAAACAAAAATCACACCGAGGAGTTATTCTCAGTGATAATGGAAAAAGACTTCTCAAAAATTGTATCCAAATGAAATTTCAAGAGATTCATGATACTAATAAAATAAAATAATTAAAAAGTTAATCATGTCACTAATTCTGCACGTGTATGTGTGACAACCATTTCATGATATTCTTTCCACTTTTTATTGAGTAAATATTAGTTATTTTAAAAAATTTCTCCTTATAAGATCATTTCCCTTGAACTTACCCCACATCCTCTACAATCAAATTTCAAGAGCCACTCACTTAAGCATTCCCAGAAGTCAAACCATAAGCTCCTGGCCTAGATATCCTCATATGTTGTACATTTCATCACACACCTCATTTATTATTTTTTCAAAAGTTTCACTTGGAATAAATCTCAAACTCTTCTCCAAACCCATGTTTGATCTCCCAACAATACTAATTTTAATAGTTATAAAAGATCAAAGGTCAAGGAAGGGTGGTGTTTGACCAGACGAATATAAAACCACCTTTTTTTCATGATGGCGTACAATATTTAGATAGCAGGTACATAATAATAGGTCAATATGGTAATGTAATGAAATATATCAGATAAGGAATGAACGTATTGAAAATGATTTTTTAGATTAGAGAAAAATAAACCTAACTTATATTTACCTTTCTTTAAGTATAAAATTTTCACACATCATGTTTGGGTTCAAAAATGTGTGGAGAGATTAAGTGACACAAATTTCCCTTAAAATATTCTCAAAAAATGGATAATTCTTCTCAAAGGTTTGAAATTTATACAACCATCTATATCATCGACAAAAAACCAAATTTCAAATGAAAGTCGCACCATAGTATTGAATTCTTACAGAAATGCACATTTCATCAGATTGTTTTTAAAAGTTAAAACAACATGAAATTTATAAATCCCACATGCATTTTCAATTACTTCCATGATTAAATAGTCATCATTTTCTCTGATAAAGTGGTCATAAAAATGATATTCCATCGCAAAGGTGAGGGGGAGGGAAGGGGGGAAAGTAACACTATAATTCCGTAAGCCAAAAAGAGAAAAAGATGAAAGATGATGAAAATTTATAACTAACCCATGAATATACCCATCCCCCACACCTAATGTGTGCAGTGTTCTCACTATAATAAAAGAGAATGAGGTAAGAAAGGATATAACATGGAGAGTTTCATTCATATATTTCTTCTTGAACATGGAGTTACTCCATCGATGACTCCAGAATGGATTCATGCAAGTGCTTTAGCCACTTCCCATTGAACATGAAGGTTTTCTTGGTTTCTTCATTTTGAAACTAGACAACACCAAATGGAGAGACATTAGTAATAGTTTATGGGCCAAATAAGCAGGAACGAAGATTACCTAGATGCAACTTCAGACATGAATTTTAAAGGAGGATCTTCTGCCAAATGTGGAACTGAAAATGAAGGATAAGATGGTCATGGGAAGCCTTGGTTCACTCCTTATGAATCATGGAGTTCTCTTATGCACCTCTTCTCAATTCCTCCATCTTCTAAATCTACAACTTTCTTTGAGTACCTGTAGCAGAAAGATTATAATTGCACTGTTTGATCACTAAGTATGCTTAGTGCTCAATCTCCACTGGGAGGTGACAACTCTTTCCAAAAACTAGACGATATGGTGACATGCCAATGGGGATTTTTAAAGTATTACGGTAAGACCATAATGAATCATCAAGTCTAAGACTCCATTAATTTCTATTAGGTTGAACCATTTTTTCAAGAATAAGTTTTACCTCTCAATTTTACACCTCTGCTTGACCATTGGTCTGTGGGTGATAACAATTAGACACATGATAACCGACCCCTACCGACGCAAAAGTGACTACATTGTTCAGTTGCAAAAATGAGAACCCTGGTCACTAATAATAAACTTAGGTAAGACAAACCTACAGAGGATTTGGGTTCTAAAAAATTCTACAACAACCGTAGAATCATTAGTCCTTGTAGCTCATGCCTCTACCCATTTTGACACGTTATCAACTACCAGAATAATGTACAAGTTTCCAAAAGAATTTGAAAATGGCCCCATAAATTAGATACCCCAAACCTAAAAAATGTGATGAAAGAGAAATGGTTGTAGTGGAATTTAATTTCTTTTAGAGACATTAGCTATTCTTTGAAAACAAGGATAAGATTTACAAAAATCACAGGCATACAAAAATAGTGTTGGCCAAAAAAGACCAGAATAAAGGATCTTTCAAGCAGTCTGTTGGGGTCTGATGTGGCCCCCACAAGCCAAAGTGTGGTAGAATCTATGGAAGGACTGAAAATTGCTATCGGGGACACAACGCCTATGTACTTGATTACTACATGTGTGCCAGAGGTAGGGGTCATCCCAAATGTACAAACGAGACTCATGTTTTAGAATACTGACTTGGTTTTTGTTGAAATCAGTAGGAATGCAAGATGCTACCAAATAATTTATAATTTCGACATAACTAGGAATAGAATCTTAAACTCGGTACAATTGATCATCAGGAAACATTTCATTTATGGAAATACAGGGGGATGAGTCAATGTATAAGGATGGGTGGATCCTATTGATATGGTCATCCACCACATTCTCTGCTCCTTTTTTATCTCTAATTTATAAATTTAATTAATGAAGGAGGTGAATCCATCGAATGAGATGTGGTTTGGATTTTTATTTTTTAAGGAGATACTGGAGGGCTGCATGGTCTGAGAACACAATGACTTTAGACCCTAAAATATATGACCTGAATTTGTCCAAATAAAACACAATGACAAGTAATTATTTTTTAGTTATGGTGTAGTTTTCTTCGGTAGGTTCCATAGTATGTGAGGCATAGGAAATGACATGTGGAGCTCAATTGACCCTTTGTGAAAGTACTTCCCCAACTGCATGGTTTGAGGTGTCAGACATGAGCTAAAATGGTAAATCCCACCATGGTGGGTGGATTAATGGGGATAATGTGAGACTCCATTTTAACATATTAAAATATTCCTCACATTTTTTATGAAAAACAAAATATTCTTTCTTTTTAGAGTAATTGAGAGAGGGGGGGGGGTTTAATTTTACTAAAGTCACGAATTAAAAGACGTTAAAATATAGCATTAACTAGGAAGGACTACACATCCCGTAAATTTTTGGGGAATGGTAGGGAATAAATGACAACCACTTTTGATTTCACTACTTGGAGACCATCCCCAGAAATGACATGTCCCAAAACTATACCTTGTCACAACATGACATAGAATTTATCATAATTTAATACGAGATTATTTTTAATACTGTGATGTAAGACTAAAGCAATACTACTCAAACATTTATCAAAATAAGATCTATAAAAAGTGAAATAATCCATGAATACTTCCATATAATTCTCCAGGTAATCCAAAAAATACAAACCATACTTCGCTGGACAGTACCTGGAGCATTGCAAAGACCAAATGACATCCTTCTATAGGCAAATGTGCCAAAGGGGAAAGTGAAGGTCATCGTTTCCTGGTACTCAGGGGAAATATGGATTTGAAAGTATCCTAAATACCCATCATTAAAATAGTAGAGGGAATTACCCAATAGCCTCTCTAGAATTTGGTCAATTAATGGAAATGCGAAATGGTCCTTCCCGAAGTGTTGGTTCAGTCGACGATAGTCTATGCAGACACGCCAACTATTCTGCACACAAGTTAGAAGCAATTTATTGTATTCATTTTTGATTACTGTAAGTCCAGTTTTTTAGGATCTACTTGAATGAGACTAACCCATTGAATGTTAGAGATGGGGTAAATGATTCCATCATCCAATAATTTTGTTACATCATTTTTCACAACTTTTAGAAAGTTTGAGTTCAATCGACATTGTGCCTGCCTCAATAGTTTAGTCTAATAATTTAATAAAATATGACATGTGGAAATTGATGAGATAATACTAGGAATGTCAAAAAGTGTCCATCCCAATTATTGTTTGTAATCCCTCAAAATTTCATGTAATCCCAATTCATGGTCGGGAGATAGTGAACTAGCAATGATGACAGAAAACTTTTTTCCATTCTCAAGATATGAATATTTTAAATCATTAGGTAGCTGTTTTAGTTCCAATTCAGATGGATTTTGGAATAATGGGATTCTGTGTGAAAGTGAGATGTCATTGATCTCATCTAACTGCTCAATGGTATCATCCTTATATGAGTAATGAGCTTTTACATGATTAGTTGTATCATAGATGGTCATTGGATCCTCAGTGTTGAAGAAATAATCAATTAACAAACATGTATTACATTTATCTAGACCACTACAACAATCAATGCAAGATTCATTACCAAGAATTTAAATCAAGGATTAAAACTCATAAAGGGTATCAGGGAATGAAAATAAGTGTTTTTAGGAGAAGGGAGAACATCAATTGAATTAACCGAGAGAGAGGAATGTTCTTATGAGGGGTGCTTCAAGGAATCAAAGATGCTGAAATGGACTATGTCACCACCAAATTCCATAGATAATATACCATTATGGACATTAATTAGGGTTTTGGCATTATTCATGATGGTTCTCCCCAATATAATTGGGTCATGTCCATTCATCCTATCATCTTCCATTTTTAGCACAAAAAATCAGCTGAAAAATTTGAAATTTTCACCCTCACAAGAACATCCTCTAATACATCATAAGGGTTTGTGGTACTCCGGTTGTCTAGTTGAACAAAAATTCTAGTATTATTTAGTTCCCTAACCTATATTGAAGAGTAAATGGAGTGAGTCATCACATTTATAGAAGCACCTAAATTAAGCATAACATTGGGAAATGAATACTCCCCTATGGTGAATGGAATTGAGAGGGTTCTTGGATCATTTAATTTGGTAGTCCGTGATGGTTTTAACATTTTTGAGACATTATTCCCCAATATTACCTTCTCATCACCTCGATGTATCCTTCGGTGTGTACACATATCCTTTAGAAACTTGGCGTATCTTGGGATTTTCTTCACAACCTTAATCAAAGGAATGTTAACCTGCACTTATTTGAAAGTTTCCAATATTTCCTTATCATGTGAAGTATCTAATTTCATTCTTGGTTGGGTGTAACATTTGGGGAAATGAAAGTGGAATGGTTTGGATAGGATACTCGTCAACAAACACAGTCTTTCTTTTGGAAGGGTTTATCTTAGGATAAGGATTTTCTTCTCTTAGACCATTTTCAGCAGTTGGGATGGTGGTTTCATGACGAGTGGATGAATCTAATGGATGGTTAATTTGGGTTTTAAGATGTTTCCCACTCCTAAGGGTGATGACACTAATGATTCCTTTATCTCTAGGGTGAACTGCTGGTTGAGAGTGTAGTTTACATGACCCATGAATTTTAAGTTTTTCCACTAAGTTAGCTAGTTAGCCTAATTGGGTTTTGAGGTCTTGTATGGATTCCTGAGTGGTTTGTTGGAATTAGATATTGTTGGTAGCTATTTGTTCCATCATATCTTTTAGGTTAGGATCAGGTTTTGGAGGGGTTTGTTGGAAAGGCCTTTGGGGTGTTTGGTGATTTCTGGGTGGTTGTGGTGGATGACTACTATGACCATGTTGGTTCCATTGTTGTTGACGTTGGTTTGAATACCCCCTTGCCTATAGGCATGGTTTTCTTTCCACGCAGAATTGGATGATATAAAGGATCTTACCTAAAGGGTTGGTTATAGGTGCGGCTTGGAAATATTGCCTCACAACTCTCAGAAGTTTCTCTCAATTGGGGGAATTGGTCAAAGTAGTGGGTGTTAGAAGAATATATACCGTAATGGATGGGAGGAGGAGAATGGGATTTCTCTTGGGAAAGAGAATGTTTTCAAAGGAGGTTACATACCTCATCAAACTTCATGTACACCTTCCTCTCTAATTTGGTACTTTGCACCTCATGGACACCTAGAATGGGAACATTGGACCTTGTACGAAATTGTTGAGTTTTCTGGACCATGTTCTCAATCAGGGTACTTGCAGCAATAGGAGTCTTACCTACCAGCGCACCACCTGCAGTGGCATCAATCATGTTTTTATCCATAGTAATTAAACCTTCAAAAAAATATTTAATTAAAAGTTGAACACTATTTGGTGGTGTGGGAAACTTGAACACAACCTTTTAATGCATCCCCAATATTCATGTATTGTTTCCCCTTGTGACTTCCTTATACCACAAATCTCATTCCTTATAGTTGCAGTTTGAGAGGCTGGGAAATATTTATCAAGAAAAAGTCATTTTATGTTTTCCCAACTTCTAATTATTGAATTAACCTAGTAAAGCCAGTATTTTGCAGTGTCTTCTAATGAAAATGGGAATGCTATGATATTTATTTGTTCTTTAATCCAAATTTGTAGGATTTAATGTAGAACACACAGTATGAAATTCTTTTAACTGTTTATGTGGATATTCTCCCGCAAGTCCATGGAATCTTGGTAATAAATGAATTATAAAGGATTTTAGTTCAAAATTAGGTGTCATGACTTGCATTTGAAAGTAAGTGGGTTTGATATCAACATCAAGAAAGGTTAGTTATTTTAATTTCTGGTTATTTTCAGCCATGTTATGCAAGTTTATTTTAGTTTTGATGTTGGTTTTGGAATAATAAGAGGAAGTATCAAGAAGAGTGTCGATGTTTTGTGTGTCCTCTTTTGAAGGGTTCTCTTCTGTGTCTCAGTGTCGCAGACTTAGGATCCTCTCTGGTTCGAGTTCAAATAGATTTAAATATACCGGATTAGAATGCGTCACGCACCAAACCTACCCAAAAAATAAATCATAACACAAAATGATAGAAGAGGTAAATAAATATTCAAAAAATTTACAAATATCTTATAAAAAACACGCACTAAAAAATGAAGTGATCCCCAGAAAATATTCTAAAATTGGACCACACTGTCATGACATGTCAAATTGATTTTGATTTTAAGGTTGATTTTTAGTCTAGGGAATACCCTAGGTCATCTCTCATGGAGCTTTCATGGGTTTAGAGTGTACGTTTTTAATAATAAGTACTAAAAGTTGGGTGGTTTTAAAACCGTTTAAACAAAATGACTTGATTTAAAGAGTTCAATAGTTGATAAAAAAGTGGTGTTTTAGAATTATGAGATAAGGAGATCATATCATGTTCACTACACTTCTTGGTGAGTTAATAATTCTGAAAAATACACATGGTTTAATGCAATCCTTTGGTTGAGGGTTGTCAAGATCTCAACTTCCGTCTTGCCTCTTAAACGATGCTCAAAGAACCACCCCTTGACACAAAAATCTTGTTATCAAGGTTTGGGAATAAATAATATATAATAAAGTCTACCAAAGAATATTGAGATCTTATGTATGTGTGAGATAAATAGGACACTTGTCTTGTCCAATCGAAATTACCCAAGATTCCAACTTGAAATCTCAACCCAATCGATGTTGAAATAAAAAGTGTTTCACTTAATTTTTATAATAGAAATGAAATCTGGGGAGAATCATCTCAAGATAAGATATAAGTGAAATATTTAGCACACAAATTACACAAAACCAGTAGAATAACAAGTGTTGGAACTCCCTCCCAGGTGTGTGTATCTCCCTTGAAATGATCGTCCACCATTTAACTCGACATTAGGAGGAGGAGGAATCTCGAGTGGAACTTCTCCTTCATCCTTGATACCCCTATAAAGATAGGGTCCTCCTGAACTCCTTAGATAATGAGAGGTCTCCTTTGGGTATCCAAAATACCAGAGATTTTCCTACTAGAAGAACTTACAAAATGGGATCCCAAGGTGCCATTTTATAGAAAACATGGAAGGTAGTTTTGAGCACAAAAATGTCTTAAAACCACTTGTCACATGAGTTTTGATCTTCATACAACATGATATCACTTTTTATAAAAGAAAAAAGTTTTATACCCACCTCGTGACTATCCCACTGAATTTTTGGCACCATTTGTAAAGTGGATCATGATATATGGACAGATCACAACACACCAATTTTGACTTCGTGCAGATTCGGTGTGATGGAAATATCAAGTCAGTTAAGCCACCATATGGCCAAATGAGTCTTGGGTTACATGATATGAAATGTATCCCAATTCATTTTAGAGTAGTGCACAAAATTTCATCCAATTTGGATGCATGTTTCAGGAGCACGGTGTGGATGAGTCCACTAGTGTGCATGGATCTTGCATAGTTTGGCCCATTTTTCTTGGACATCATCATGAGTCCTCCAAATCATCTACTCATACAATGGAATCATATAAACAAGTAACATTGAACCTTTTAATAGTGATAAACACAAAATTGATTATTCAAATATTGATTGAAATTTGTGATTATTTTTATAATTTTCAATATTAAACATGTTTAGCACAATGGTGTAAGGGGGAAAATGTAACAGTGAATTGCGATGCAGTCAACTACCTAATTAAACATCCAATATATCTTAGTGGTTTCAACAATGAAATAGTTTTAATAAGTAGATATCAATTTAACTATTTATATGACCAAATAAATATTATGTCTTGGTCTTCCTATGTTAAAGTTATGTTTAATAATGTTGTTCAAAATTTAATATTATAATTATAATAAAATAACCACTACTCTAATATCAAAATTCACCTAAATGGAATGATCTTGTTTAAAACTATAATTGGGGTATCATAATATTTTTTTACAATCATTATTCAATTCTATTTTGATTAAAATGTATCCATAAAATGGGTCATCAAAAGAAACTCTTCACATATTCATTAAAATCTCACTCTAGTTTATTTAATACATTCTAAATAACCATACAATTATATATTGAAATACCTTATAGAACTAAACAGGAAGCATCACAATACACATCGTGTGGTGTCCCCTCATATCGTAAACTATGAACATGTGCTCTTTTTTATTTCTATTTAAAAGCTTATGATAGTCTTATATCCACTAAGTAATCTCATAACAAAATAATTTATTATAAATTTATAGTTAATTATTAGATAATGAAGCCAACCAAATACTATTTAGTTGAATTCAACCATATTTATATGAGTTAAATTAATAACCCAAATAACATTGAATACTATAACTAACACATATTATAATAAAAAAACTATAATATTCTATATAAAAAATACAATTATATATATATATATATTTCCATGTGGATCAATCATAATTTGATTATAAAAATATTAAATATTCCACAATCAAACACATGTCACACCCTAATAATTATAAAATCAATTCTCTAAATGATTGGCTTCATGAAAATTCCTTATAAAAAAATACCACATAAACATGAATTTCAAAATTTTAATAAATTCATAAAAAGTAAAAGAAAAACATTTGAAATATGTTACATAATTTTTCTATCTATTTATAAGAAAACAATACTATCACATAGATAGACTATTATTTGAATCTTAAATCGAGTACTTCAGAAATACCCATATCTTAAATCATAAGCAAGATACATCATAACATCTCATCTTTTATCTCTGTCTCAACTCACTTTCACAACCATTAATGTATAATATAACATCCTAATATCTTCTAAAACTATCCAAAATACCTATAAAAACATCCCAATATCAATCTTGTGACATATGCTAAGGATATTGATAAATATTTCATCAAACTAACCTATAAATAATACTCAAAAATCAATTTATTTAAACACATGCATGAAATCATTACATGAATATACTTAATGCATGTTTCAATCATTTATATGTAGAGTCTAATTAAGAAGTATTCTCAACCATGATTCACCAAAAATATTCCGACTAAGGAATGTGTTTTCAACCTACATATTTTTAAAAGTCATTATATTTTGACTAAATGATCTAGAGTCACATACTAAAATTTATTCTATACTATCACTACCAAACCCCCACATGTTACAAACTTCAAAATCTAAACTAAAACTTTGATTCCAATCAATTATTTTCTTTCATACCGGTATGTTAACTCCCATGAACAACCTTCAATAGGTCACAGGTATGTGACTAGAACATAATTTACTACTAAAAATAAGAGTGTAATTACATCTAATCACATCCTACATCCAACTAACATGGAATATCATCCATTATAACATAAAATTTACAAAAATATGAAATATAATACATGAATATATGTCAAATAACTTCACAATACAATGTAAGGGAACAAAAAAATCACTATATACATATAATACCTACCTAAAATATATAATGGAAAATAAAAAAGGTAAATTTATGAAACCATTCAGATCATCCTATTATTGCCCTCCAGCCATAATGATCATCTATTAACTATATTTTTTGATCTTGATGAGAAAAAGAGATGAAAACTAACAAGTTCCCATGCAAGGGTGAGTAATAATACTCAGTATAGTCATCCTAAGTATGAATTAACCTTTAAAAAATAATAGTGTTTATGTGCATCAATAATTTTTATAATTATTATATAAAACCAAATAGTTAAAAATACATCATATTTTTTCACATTTATATACCTGCTTCATTTCATATATGATATTCCCATAATTCCCTACAATAACTCACCAAATAAGACTATATTTATATATAGATATACATTCACACTTGTTAATATCAAAATTAAAAAGGCCTCATGTGAACTATGTCCCGCTAAAGGAAACCTAAAACTCAAGATCTATGCCTCTAAATAAAATTTTCCTTCTGTTACCCAAATAACGGTATTGGTCATATCTATTTATCCATATAAGGAATCATTACATGCCTCTCTCAATGGATTTTAGAACTCATCCATCCCCTACAGAGATGGTAGTTGTGTAGCATAACATTCCCCCACTAATACTCTTCAATAAAATACATAGAAAAAAATAGAGTCATTACAATGCATGTCATAAATAAAATAAATCAAAGATATCTTATCTTATATCCCATCTTAAATTCCTCATCAAATTAATCACCCAAGATGCATGATCTGAATATACTTGATAAGTAGCTCTACATCTTGTATACCTCAAAACCAAAGTTGTGAGTGAGAAATGAGAAATTACTTAGTGCCTCATCATCCATCTCAATCCCAAATACATGGGAGAGAATGATTATAAACACTTTGGTAAATCATCATCTATCTCAAAATTATTTCAGTAGGTGAGAATGAAAATTGTCTCAAGTGTGTCCCCAATGGTCTTAACCTTGTGATATAGGAGAGAATGAGAATGTTTAGACATATATGTCAACAATGGTCTCTAACCCAGGAATGTGTGCAAGAATAGAATAATCTGGCATAGTATACCATCACCATCAATATCCACCAACTATTGAATTGTATAACAGACACAAAAGAGTGAGGTGAGTAAGTAAAATATAAAATCACACAACCCAACCAATAATCAATCTATTTGTCACATCAAATTTCCAAATAAATTTTCCCATTCTATTTGAACAATATTCATGATTCTCATATCTTTAACATATAAAATATAATAAGAATTAAGTGTAGTTAATTACGTAACACAATTCACAAAGTCAATATCTATATCTTATAATCATTTAGATATCATCTATGTGATATAAATAATTATCACACGATTCCAACAAGAATATAATATTTTATTTTTATTATCATATCATTAAATCCATCACCTAAATTCATATGTTTTATTTCATAATTCATCTATATCTTCATAAGATCCATATATCATATACTAATGTAAACCAACGTGAATATACTGAGATATCACATAATTCATGGAAATAATATAAAATAACATGAAATTTTATATACCACACACCTTAGCATAGCAAGACCTCCCTCAAACAAGACCATAAGTTGATTCAATATCACAAGGAAGAAATCAAGAAACCTATCATAAACCCATAAGTTTAGGCATTGTTAGAAAGAAATGATGAAATAAAGAGAGAAAATGGATTTAAATAGAGAGTTACACTAACCCTACCAGGGGATCACCTAGAAATAATACCATCTTAATATTCTCTTGAATGCATAATATCTAGCTTAAAAATAAATAATTGAGGGGGGAGATGTCAGGAAACTACTGGAATTTTCCATCCATTGGGTTCCTGATACGTCCTAAGGTAGGGCCCTAGGGCTGTTCTTGACCCCCATGAGCTAGAAAATAATAATAGGGAATCAGAGACAATCAATGGGAATTATTTATACCACAAATAATGGGTAAGAAATAGTATTAAAATATTCATGATCACTCTATATGTATGAGTTCCATGAACTTGTAGAGAAGAAACAATTTAAAAAACATAAACAATTTAAACCAAAAAAAAATCTACAATATCTCCTCTAATTACTACCCCAGAAATATCACTGAAGATATATCACCCATACTCTAAATATATAATGAAAAATGATTAAATAAAATCTAGAGAAATAGGATTTTCCAATTTGGATAGTGTGATAACGAAAACTAAATAAAAAATAAAACTAACCTCCATGTGGTCTGACATCTCCAAAAAACAAAAAAACAAAAAATAATCCTTGAGTGATTAAGAGATGAACCCAAAAATAAACCTAAGATATAATATAGGCATGAGTATAAAAATGATCATTAGGTCACCACCCAACATTCCACAATCCTATACATTAATTTCAAATGAATTATTAAGATAGTTTGTAATATAATGAAAAATATATTCTTCAATATTAATTAAATTAAAACCAATAACACATCAAGAGGGTTTTATAGACTTACTTATTTATTTTTATTAAATTTAAACAATCAATTTGAAAGGGGGTTTTTTTTAAAAACATGCATGACTTAAAAAATTACTATTTTTCATTTTAAAATTCCTTTTTGATAAATGTTTCCATAATAATTTTTAAAACCAACTCAAAATACATGAATAAATGATCAAGTGATGGAAAAATATCATGAATTGAATAAAATAAATGAAGAAAACTATCATAGGGGCCACAAAAATCAATCCAATATGGAAATATAAACGAATATCAAGAGAACCCATATTTCAACCATTGACCATTGGATCAGTGTCATGGGATATACCCTTGGTCCTATAGTGAGATAGTCCAAGAGTTTTATAAACATAACCCAAAATATTGACATGCACTCCATCCAATCACAAGAAACACAACTATACAACACCCATACTCATCATAATGGCACAAACCATATAGAAATATTACTAAATAAAGGTGATATTAGTAGTGTGTGACTATCTTTTGTAGTATAAATCTTGAATTATCACTTAGTTACATAGGTTCTCAACACTAAATAGAAATTGATGGTGAGCAGAAATCTACAATAATCAGTAAAATATTCACAGATCATCAAAAAATTATCACCCTCACCTCCATCTCCCTCTCAAGTAAAACCCCTTTAAAATATCCATCACATTATATATAATATAAATCATTAACCTAAAGAAACAATCTATATAAATCATAATCTACCATATCTCAATAGGTTCACACACACAATACATCTTACAAATAATTTTTTATTATTTTCAAAATCCAATTTTTGGTCATGTGGGAAACTAAAAAACCAAAAACATCCACTAATACAACCACAAAAATACTAGATTTAAAATTCAAACTTAAAATTTAAAAATGCATAACTCAAGATCCAGAAAAACAGACCATGTTGTTGCACCAGATCACAAACGAGGCTGACTGCCAGAATACATATTCATCATCATTAAATCACCATAATCATCATAAAAAAACACAGAATATAAACACTATAGATCATCAAAAACATCATCGATAAACATAATCAAGGGATATATCAGACCACCAACATAGAAAACCATAGAAGATCATAGTTAAAACCATTAAGAACCACAAAGATGAATCTGCACCACAATCCTTCATGAAGATCAAACTAGGGATCCCACTGAAAAAGACCAAACCACTACAGAGAAGAACCTCGAGATGTGCCATTAGATGCTTGAATATTACATCCTAAGCCTCTATGAGAACCCCCCCTGAAAATAGGACTTGGATAACATTGGTGGAAACCAGGAGCTAGAGCATAGTACGGTGCAGATAGAGGCCTCCACAGTGAGAAGCGACCACCACTGTGACAATAAAACCATTCCATCGGAGCCACCACTAGGTAAATAACAGTAGGAAACCAATATCTATGACATAGAAGAAAAAATACCTATTGAAAAAATACATCATCGTACTGCAATAGATCACTGTAAAATCAATATAGTCATTTCCAAAATAGAGCATTGGTGTAGATCCAGCAAATTCATAACAAAAAAATCAAACACTGAGAAACGATGAAAAACCCTAGATCTAGAAGGGGATGACAAGGGAGAAGAAGAAACCCAGCGAACCAATTCTCAAGACCAAGCTCCATCTTCACCATACCAATCCAACATTAGAACCATCGTACTGAAACAAGATGGGGTCCAACACAATAGGGTATTCAAAAATGGAAGAGGAGGAGGAAGTCTAAAACTTTGGCTTCAAAACACCATGAAAATAATAGAAACAGTCGAGCAAGCCCTCAAAACAAGAAGATGGATATAGAAGAGGTAACCTAAGAGGCTAGAAAAGAAGGAGGAAACACAACCGAAATAATTTTCATAGGAAACCCTAATAATCATTGAGGGATAAGGGAGCTTCTCCCAGGTGAGTGAGGGGACATCTTAGGGAGTTATTCTGAATAAAAAACACATCATCTCAAAAACCATTGAAAGTGATAAAAAATCATTAACAAAAACATTCATGGAATGAAAAGACTTTTCTAGTAATTTTATGTTATATTTAAAAATGCTCTTTAAAATTAATATCATGAATTCTAGTTTCCAAAAAATATTCTAAAATAATTGATCAGATCATTAGAAAACCCATAAAATAACCAACTCACTTTGTTATGAAAACCCCCAAAGCATCAAAACATTATTTCCCCACTCATTTTAGGTTACAAATTTTTCCAAATCGTTTTTATACAACATATTTTATTCAAAAAAATCATGAAACATGTTATCATTACTTTTCAATTTATGTATTACATTAAATTCCATGTAAATATTTTCAATAGAAAGGGAATTCAGTTATGAAATTAAAACACCTTTTAAAATTAATGAATTCATTTACAAAGTCCTTTCATGAAATTTCTCAAAAACATAATTTGCATGTTTTAATAAGAATAGATTTAAACTATTATTTAAATTAATGAATCTGTTCAATTTCTATAGAACCAAAAAAATACAAAAATTTTCTTTAGTAATTCAATAAACATAATTAATACTAGCATTAAATAATTAGAACATGAGTATAAGAGGTAAACCATTGATGGATCCAAAATTAAATTTTATAAAATAAGGAAAACATACATATAATTAAAGGTGAATTTTGTAAAATATTGAATATAGTTTTGATGGAGTTTGAAAGATAAATCTCATTACTGAATATTAAAACTAGAACTAAATTAGAAAAAAATAATCCCTACCGAGGGTTTAGAGAAGACGAGGTGTAATGGTGGGGGGGGGGGGTAAAACAAGAGGATATAAAGAAGAAGGAAGATGAGAGGCATTATCTTGGAGTTCTAACCTAAAATAATGAATAAAATGCGTTATATGTCCATAATAAGGGGATAATTAAAAAAGGGGAGGAGAAAACTTGGGGGTTTCACTTGGAATCATGTGAGAAAGGGAGGGAGAATAATGGGATATAATTCTTTTAAAAACTGGTAGGGAAAAACATGTAAATTTTATAAAATTAAACTTTAGGGAAAATTACATGGTTTACCAAACTATACAGTAATCGTGCACCCACATTGGACATGGAAATCAACCTACATGATTTCCCTTAAATACCCATCATAGTTTTATTAACTATGAACTAACCATGACAAATGACACTATAAAATTGAACAACCAAACACATGATTTCTATATTGTTACTCACAACCATGTACTATCCATGATCCACCGATAAAATTTCCAAGATTTAAATATTCCAACTAGAAACTCCAAAAAAAACTAAATACAAATCAAAAACATATTAAATAATATAAAATAAACAAAAACCATTACAATTTTTTGTTACAATTCATCCCATCATTCCTCCTTCTAACCCTAAAAGTATTTTTTCAAAGTATAATACATTGAAAGAAGAAAAGTAACTCCAACTTCAACTAAAAAGTTATGGAATATGTGGGAAACCTAAGGATATATCAAAAAAATTGAACCACTTGAAATGATCCCTCCACCAAACTATCCATCCAAAATCCCCAAAACAACTAAACCAATCTACCGAAATCACAAGATGTCATAAAGCAGAATATGACATAACCAGCTACCTATGAGTCCTGTGTGAAGGGAGTCTAGTTATGGGTCTCTCCACTATCTATTATCTATATAAATAGTGATATAAATAATTAAGAAAAAAAAATCATGGGTGACACCATTATAAAAAGATCTGTCTCTATAAAGAAACGATTTTCATCTATCCACAAGAACCCAAAAAAAATATAATACAATAAAACCATAAAGAAAAAACTTATGAACCGACAAATAAAATCCTCCAATAATAATAATATCACATAAAACCCAAGGAATGAAATTGAATTTAACCTCAGTTCACTACACATAAGGGTGATCTAAAGTCTCAATAATGGTGCACCATCTAATGGAGAACCTAAAAAATATAAAACAGATATTAGCCAATATAAAACCTAAAATGGTTTTATCTATATGTTATACATATAAGAATACACCCAAGGTTCTTCCTATTACTCTCTACTGGTAGAAGACCCACATCACCAATTAATACATAAACAAACCCCATGAAATGAAACTCCACAAGGAAGTACAAAAATGACCTTAAAGAAACAAGTATCTCATAAGAATCAAGTAAATAAATCTAAAAGGGGACATTTAAAAAACTTTCCTCAAATTCCTCAGCCAAATTCTCATCCTCAAAAGAGATCCACAAAAACCAAAATAAATTTTAAGATTCCTCTGATAGATCAACCTATTAATCTTTTAAAGAAATGTGAATTCTAATAATCATTAACAATTATCTTAGGTGATATGAGAACCAATTCCAAAATTGACTACTATACTTCTTTATTGACCACTCATATTAATGAAGTCTGAAAAACTCAAGATTTATAATCTAGATTTAAAACCACGGTATAAAAACATTGAATAAACATTATCATGAATAATAACTAAGGTAAACCTTCATACAACTAATAAGGAATCCTAGACATTTAACATAATCAAATTGGTGTAATGAATAGGTTCAAAATATCTCTACCCCATGAATCTTCAATACTGTTAAGAGAATTGAGTATTTCCCTAAACTCTTCCTAATCACTCTATCATCCCAAAAGAACCTTGATCATCTCTAAAGAAGCAAAACCTGAAACATGAGGTCCTTATATAGCATTTGAGAGAAAAATATGCCCTGATTCCCTCTATATTCATAATCTAGGTAAAGAGAATAATAGATTAAATCTCATTCAAATGATAAAAAACTCTTCAATAGGATGATCATAAATAGAAATAATTTAACTAATTTCCTTGACCATTCGAGGGTGAATATGGGAAACAACATGAGATATGAAAAAAAATTAATTTATTCCTCACAACACACACAAAATTGTCTCATCATAAAGGGTAATATTCAAAATATAGACTACTCAAAAACAAAAAAAACTCACACTCCATAAAACTTTTTTTCTTTTTTAAAATTACAAAATTCTAATAAATAATATTAAAACCCCACAATAGTTTCTAAATGAAAAATAAAAAACATTTCAAGATTTTATTATGAATTGAAATCACTTTTCAATTAATAAATTTTCTTAAAAACTTGATAATAAAAAATAAATTTCATTCTAAAACATATTTACAAACACCCTTAATGAAACCAAAAACCTTGATAAACATAATTTAAGAAAAAATAAAAACTTTTCATTGAAGCCACTGAAAAGATTTTAAAATTGGGTATTTCATAGAAAACATAAAACCCCCATTTTTTATTCAAATAAATTCTTTAATATTTTAAGTCACAACAAATAAAAAGAAAAAATGAATTATATTAATTCTAATAGAAGAAATCACTAAAACCTATTTAATTCCCCTCCAAAAAGTGATAATAAACTTTAGGAGATAATCATAAATTTAAAAAGGTTTAAAACAAGTTATATGTGAAATATAAAACCACTTTTTTGTTTTTCAGAGTCCCTAGAACCATCCACATAGGCTCTATATGGTTATCCAGACTATGTGAGATAAACGTATAGTTATTTCTCTTTCACCACCATCACACCAAGATTAAGAGAACCCCCAAATCACTTGTAACTCATTGGGAATATAGATATTTTTTTCCATGTCCAACACATCAAATTGATCAAAAGAAAAATCAAAATCCAATACTAAAGCCTGAAATACCACTAGAAACTCAAGGATCCAAATATAAGAGAGCTCACTGCATTCTACCTCACATGTAAATATCGAGTTCCGAACTCCCAGTAAATATTATTCAACAACACATCCCAAATAAAAAAGGGAGATTTAAAATCAAGGCCCTACTAAGAACCTAAGAAATGATACCACCTTTTCATGAACTAAATAGAGTCATTTATTCATCAGATGTCTGAGAATTCCCATTATAGGGCCTAAGGGGTGTTCTAAATCCCCATAGGATGGAAACTAGTTTAGTGTAATTATAAAAAATACATGGGATTGATTTCTCTCTCAAATTATATTTAAATAATTTTATAAAAATAAGCATGACCACTCTATACATCGGAGGTCCATACGCCAATAGATATGAAGATATAGGAATTGTTTAAAATATTTAAAACAAAAGTAATCCCCCAGGTCAAATCCAATGACCACCATAAAAATAGATATGAGTTCAATCCCCAATAATTTACATATATAATGAACCTCCAATTAAATAAAATTAAGAGAAATAGGATTAGTTGATTTTCCCATTGTGGAAAAGGAAACTAAATAAAATAAAATAATCATCTAACTTCAATTTGGTCTAACATCTCCAACCAACCCAAAAACAATAAATGTTTGTGAGTGGAAAAGAGTTAGACTAAAACTTGAAGTTGAGATATAGTATATGTGTGAGAATAAACATGATGAGTACATCCCCACATGCCTTGTCATAAACCTAACCTTTAATATCAAATCCATTTTCAGGCTATTTTGAAATACAATTAGTTAATAGGTTCTTCATTCTTAATTAAATTAATACTAATAGTTAATAGAGATGATTTTATAAATTTTTCTCATTATTTTTTAAATTAAACCAATCACTTTAAAATAATTTCATTAAATAAACTCACATATTATAAAATAACTCATTTTTTGTTTAAAAACATACTTCATAGAAACCTTTCCAAAATAAATTTTAAAACTAACACACAATATATGAATAAATGATCAAGTTATTCAACCATACCATAAATATTATAATGTAATTGAAATAAAGGAATCATAGATTCTATAAAAATTATACTAATATGATAATCTAAAATAAGATCAAGTTAAACCCCTATGTCAGTCACCAACCAAGGGATATGTGTCATGGGATCTACCCTAGGTCCAAAAGTGAGAAAGTAGAAGACTTTACCAGTTAGGGAATAACCTATTGAAATTTGTAGCATCCTAACAGTAACCACCTAACTAGCCTTCATCCAGCCTAATCAAAATAGAACACCCCATATAACTCTATCCTAAACTATAGGGGACACTAGTAGTGTTTTACTGTCTAGTGAAGCATACATATATAGTATTCACACATAGTTACCTAGGGTCTCATGACCAATAAAAAATTAAAAGTAAGAAACAACCCTCAATATTCAATAAATGAAATGCTGATCACAACAAATAACTCACCCTCACCTCTAACACCCTCTCAAGAAACAAACCTATATCACATATCAATTGCACTACATAAAATATAAATCAATCCCCTTGAGCTATAATCTATATCAATCATAATTAAATGGGGATAAAGCAGGTCTCACACATGCACAACCCATTTCTAAAACCATTGGATGTTCTAAATGGTAATTCATTGAAACATATTTGGAATTACAATAATATTAAATTCATTTGAAAATCTATTTTAAATGACTATTTAAAAACTTCACATTGAAATATAGTTTCTAATAATTTCTTCTAAAATTATTTATTAGAACATTTAAAAAACCAACAAAGAACCTAGTCAGTTTTTCATTTAAAATCCCAATATATTATAAATATATATTTTTTCAACTCAATTAATGTCCCAAACAAGGACAAACCATTTTCAGATGTCACATTTTATTCCAAAAAATTCATAAAACACATTATAAATCCTTGTAATTTATTGTATTTAAAAAAATTATAATTAAACCTTTTGAACTAAATTAAAAGTAAATTTTTAAATAAAAAAACTATTGAAATCATAGAATTCATCCATAAAGATCCTTCAGAAAATTTATCAAACACCTGATGTGCATATTTCAGTAAAAACATATCACAACTATTATTTAAAATCATGAGACTCATTTAATTACCTGGAAACTAAGATAAAACCAAATTTTCTCATTATATATTAAAATAAATTAAAAATACTACCATTAAATAATTAAAACATGAATTTATGTGGCAATAAATTAATGATTATAAAATTAATTGTTAATACATGGATAAAACCTACATGGAATCAATGTTCAAGGGTATGGACCATTGAATATAGGTTGAATGGAGTCCAAGAGATGAATCACATGACCTAACATAAAAAACCAAAATCGAAGTAAAACCCATCCTAGGGTTTTGCCTAAAAGAGGTGTGATAGTTGGTGAATTAGGAAAGCAAGATGAGGTAAGGAAGAAATAATACGAGTGGACTTACCATTAAGTTTCATCTTCAAATATTAAATAAAGTTCCATTAATATCCATGATATGGGGGGAATTGAGGAGGGAGGATAAGTCAATATGGGGGGGGGGGGTTATCTAGAAACCTATCAGAAAGGGAGGACGAATAAGGGGATTTTTTGATTAAAAAAATTTGTAGGTAAACTTATAAATTTTTATAAATTAAAAACATGGGAAACTGTCATAGATTACCCACATGGTATACTAAGTTGTGTGGGGCATGTGTAACCCACACTGAACAACCAACACACCCTGTATAGTTCCCGTTGATGGTCTCGAATAGTTTTTCTAATTGTGATCTAACCATTCTAAATGAAACTATCATGATATGGACCCAAATGTATTGCTGTCTCATGGTTACTCCTAACTATCCACTAACCGTGAACCACCCATAAACTCTAAAAATTTTAAAACCTCTTTCCTGAAACTCTCATAAACTAATAATGTCACAAAATAATATAAAATACTAAAAAATAAACAACATCAGTAAAAATTTGGTGTTACGAGGGAGATGGGAGGTTGAGTGACTGGTTGGAGGATAAATAAGAGTGAAATATCATTTTTATAAAATTTATGTAACATTTAATTTAATTAATTAAAATTAGGAATACCCTCATAAAGAACCTAGATACCCAATACGTCATTGAGTACACGGTCAAGGTAAAATGGGGGAACATATCCCTTATAAATCCACCACTATGTACCAAGGTCTATCATGTACCTAGTATAAGTATATATGGTACTCCAAACCTTCTATATTTATCGATATATGTCTTACATCAATAGAAACTCCCTAAAAATGTCTCCCAAAGCTTTATCTAACTAATCCAACTACCCAAAACCATAAAAATACATGCGGTTTGGTAAAACATTAAAAAAATAATACATCATAATAAGTGATGTGCTACAACCTCATCATTATATTATAGCTTATTCCTGAGTTACATACCTATGTTTCACCGATAAACTACACCATCCAGTATAATATCCTATTAGTCACCCATTCTCAAGTATCCTATTAAGTACACCCATTAAACCACTACAGGAAAACAAAAGTTTCAATATTCATTTAGATAATAATCTCTCTCCATCCCATTATATTAATTGATCATTCCTCGAATGACGCATCAAAATTTAGAACAAAATCATTGATTTTGATCATGTGATAAGCATTGTTTTGGTATATTTGAAGTTATAATACATGGAATATAACATGCATCACACTATAACTTGTAGGAATAGATAATAAGTATTCCATGGTACTCATAATATTGACAATATCAAATTTCCCCACGAACCATTGTGCTAGATTCCACTATCTATGACTCCACAGATGTCTCAATTGAGGAAACACTCTCTAGAAAACATAGTATCCCAACTAAAAAACTAAAGGTAATAATAACTAGTCTGTATACAATCATGGTTTCTCTGAGCAGTTTCTAACCACTTTTTAATCAGGTAAATATTCTCTAAAATTTCTCGCACAAGACTTGGCTCAATAATAGAAGACTACCTTAACTCTATCTAGCATATGGTAAATTGACATGACCTCCAATATAAGGACTCATAAATTTCCATGTGAATAATTTCCTAATAACTATTCTCATATGGGAACTTGACCAAGGAGAGATTAATTTCCCATGGACTACTGAAATTGTGTATATATTCTTACAATTTATTCTCCAACACTCAGATAGTACACCCATACTTCCAATCGATCCTAGGATGGTATGTTGAGATCAAATAAACATAGGTATCCAAAACCTTCTCTAATACCTTAAACAAGGGTGATGTTAATTTTTCATCTCAATCGAATACGATACTTCTAGGAAAACTCTGAAACCAAAACATCTCCCAAAAATATATTTGAACTAGTTCATCCGTGCATTGGGTCTTGTTGATGGGTATAAATTTTTCAACATTTTTGAACTATTCTCCAATTACACATACTAAATCATTGCCTTTGGGTCTCCAAGATAAGGCCATCCCAAAATCCATCATTACATAAACCCAATTCCACTTGGGAATGGGTAATAGCTAGAGAATACCTATAGGTTGTTGATTATTGTAATTCACCTTCCAATAGGTGAAGCAATGTGAAATGAATCATGCTATATTATTATTCATCAAAAGACACCAATACTGCGTATGGATGTTATGATGAATCTTGATAAGAATTAAGATAATATTCCACATTGATTTATATGATTCATGCATTATCACCTGGTGAATACTAAAAAATAATACAACTTGAGCTCACACATAAAGAATATCATCAATACTTAGGGTTCAATTTTGTGGAAGTACCCCACCATTAATATTTTACATCATCATTATTAAATCTAAATTATAATAATTACTCTCATTCATCCTATCAATAAGTGAGTTGGAGATTATAAAGGATTTAAGAGTAGCTCTACCCTAATACTCTTGGTCATCATGATATATCTTAATAAAGAATATTATCAACTACCACTCACTGATGGCCTCCTACACCACCAATGTTTGAGTCTTCCAACATAATATATCAAAGACAACATTCCCCTTCCCATGGGTATATTCCATCTCAAAATTGAATGAATTGATCTATTCAAAATACCTCCACTATCATCGGTTTAGTTCATGATGGTAAAATATATACTTCAGGCTCTTATGGTTGGTATAAAACATGTACCTAACACCCAATAGATAGTGACACCAATACCTTTTCATGGTAATCTTCATATATATCTATAGATAAATTTTATTTTGGTTCCGCTAATATGTCCTTGATTATTTAGAACCATATATGACTTGTATATCCCCAACCATATTTTCCACCCAAAGAGTGCTACATGATGGAGTGCACTGGGCCTTAGGTGAACTTCCTCATATGCTAAAGGAACTGACTAGCAGTGAGGCTATAAAAATGTGATAATGGGGATAATATACCATATGGTGGTGATAATAATATTGGTCTTTATATTAATATAGAAGTGGAAGAAAGACCATAAACACTGGACGAGTAACCCACCACAGTGGAAGCACAATAGATAGAAACAATGATAAAAAATAATCACAAACATATTGATTACAAAAGAAAATGCCATATTTAGAATAAAACATCACATGACACCATTTATAGATAATTTATACATGTTAGGTCAAAAAAGATAATAAATAAGAAAGGATCGCATGTGGATAACCACCAGTACATACATATATTGGTCATACTGATACAAAAAGGAAGACTCAAAATATAAACTCCACATGATGTAGAAAACACCATGGTCCTTTTCCATACATCCCGTGATAATATCCCACATATCATTAAGGCCCAGATCCTAATATCAAACCCTTACCAAGTTGAAAAGGCATAAAGTATACACGTTTCATGAAGAGACTATGTAGGGTTTGAGAATAAATCTCAATAGGACACTAGAAACATGTTCCTAACATACATCGATGATAAATCAAGTTTATTTAACATTAAAATAAACCACACATTCATGTCATATAAATAAACCTGATTCAATAGTTCTTAGAAACCATAAGGAATCAATCACCTACCTCATCCATTTCTAGTATAACTGTAGTGGAGAGGATCCTTAGTATAAAATCCAAGGCATCCCTTAATTAAAGTCATAATAGTTGAAACCTTAGAACCCACCTGTAAAAGTGAAACCATACACCTCGTTCCATCAATCATGTACCAAAATACACAAAGGAATTCCCAAACAATAAGTACTTGGTCCCCCCGACCCCTTCTAAATAGATCTTGTAGGCTCATAGCCCGACATCTCGAGGCACATTGATATCTATCCTCCAAATAATAAACATAATTGGATCAACATTCAACATCCCAAATAATGATGATGTTCATAATCCCAAGTAATATCAACCCAACGACCTCAATAATATGGTTATCCTCATCCCCCAACTGACGGTCTCAACACTATTATCTAATGGCTCCTCACCATCCACATGGATTTGTATGACAATCACCTATAATATTTACAAATGGTCAACACCATCCTAATATGAATCAAACGGAGGCCTCTACCCACACAAGTTGTCAACACCACCTCATCATCTAAGACCTATATATGTACACAAAACATAAAATGGCCTATCAGCCAATCACAATGATCATAAATCACTAAAATATTAACTAATCCACACCATCCCAGCACCTCGTTCTCCTACGACCCTGTCTATCATCCTGATGTTAAACAACATCCAATATCACACAATCTATATGAATAACTAGAAGACCTCTTTGCCTCAACATTTGACCAAGTCACCCAACCCATTATAAACATCAATAATAACATCTAGGGCTCACGGAACCGGACGAACTACATCACCTCATCTAAGTGGTCAACACCATCTCAATCCTTTGACCCTTCCCATGGAACTAATAATATTTAATATATAAATTTTCATTTAATTTAAATAATAACCTTGAGTTAATCTACCCAATGTTTAAAGCCTCTCACTATGACTAACTATTTATAGTTTGGTGGAATAATACAGAAAATAATCTTAAATGAAAAATAGTTTAAAAAGTAAAAAATTTAATTTATAGGGCCCCTCTCAGAAAAAACCAATGGAGTGCTCAAGAGAGTACCCCCAAAATATGATATAAATTAAAGAGAAATGTATTCTTAACCTACATAATGTTAGTAGACACTCGTTCGTCTGATATTAAAATCTAAATCAATCCAATTTGGATGAAATAATAATTTCAGATGAATTCCATGAAGATAGGGTAAATTAGATAACAAAGATTTACTTCACCATGTTCCTAGAGAGAATGATAAGATAAGAAATAGGACTAAAGGATTTACCAATGAAATTTCAATGAAAGTGACACCATGAATAATAGTTCTTGGGTGAAGGGTGGTGCACAAAACCTATAAGAAGGAGGATAGAGTCTCCTCGGCCACTGGAGAAGAAGCCCACATGTAAAGGAAGAAAATATGAAAATACATCTTAACGAAAATATGAGAGAAAACTTTAATTTTAACTTTTAAAGATGTTATATGGTTAGGAAACAATTTTTCAAACCATGAAAAAACTATGTGGTACCCACTCTCTAGGAACCACACCTTGTACGGTTGGCCCATATAGTTTTCCAAACCACACACCAACCGTACGTTAGACTCTGCTCAAAACTGTAGAAACCCCTTCATGACTGTGCACACCCTCTTATGTAGTTCTTCAAACCATATCCTGTGAACTTAGAGGATCGCACCGTCGATCCTGGGAGGCCTTGTGGTTCACCAAAACCATGTTCCTCAATATATTCATGTTATAAAGTTGGGTTTTCAGATTCTGATGCACCTAAAAACAATCCCAAAACCTCGTACACTTTGAAATAATTAGATCCCATGTAAAAGAAATTCTTTGGTCAAATAAACTGTTATAATTATGTTCCAAATATTAATAAAATAGATGGTTTGACCACCAAACTCCAAAAAAATAAAATGGTTTGAGGATTTCGACTCGATCCCAAAACCCAGGATGTTACAGTCTCCCAACCATAACATAGCTCATCCCTAAGCTATAAATCATTACTCAGAGATAATACCAAAAATAACCATCCTATAAAAACACCTCGGTCTACCTCGGTCATCAAGCCACAAGTCAACTCTCTCAAGGTTCTCCCACCTTAGGATTTACCTACCCCGACCACTTCCTAACCCAAAACTCAAAATTTATAATGTCCCTACAACCATCTATGGACTAAAAAATCCTCTAGTGATTAATAATCACACATTCACTTCATCAAGAGAATCATCCCATGTCACATTAGACACCCATCGTGATCTACACCTCATAAAATTCCCACCTCATCTCCATGTCGAACATGGTACTTGTGAGGTCCAACATCTCAATAGACACCCATAAAGATTCAAGGTGCCTCAAACCTCACATCACTACTAAACATATTCCTTTAACAATACTAAAAATGGGCTTTTTCATCACCTGAAAAGAATAAACTATAGGGTCATGGTTAAAATCCCTAGGATTTTATCAATGCTAGAAAATCACTAATAAAGGAACCCTACATTCGATATTGTAGAAGAACTGAGAGAATACCCTATTTATTAGTGATTTTACTGAGAAATGATAAAGGGAACCTTTATCAACATTGATAAATGGGGTCTTTAATCATATTATACAATTATTTATATAGTATTCCTTTATCAGTGCTAAAAAAGTGTTGATAAAGAGGTCCTTTATCAGCGATTTTAGAATCACTAGAAAAGGTTTATATTGCAGTGTGCTGTAATAGCACACTGAATCACCAGAAACAAGTCATGGAGTAGTGTCCTATAATAGCACACTACAACACCCAAAATAGCACTCTAAATCTTCAAAAGTAGATACAAATATATAATTTAAATGAAATAAAATTTATAACACAAATACAAGAAAAAAGACGATTATATAGAAAACTAATTCACCTATATAAAAGAAAAAACCTCCCATGCAAGATAAAAATAATAAAACTATATAAGAAAAAAATTATTATTCTAGTAATAATATAAAAAAATAAATTAAATAGAAAGTGTTATTTTTTAACTGAACTTTGATTCATATCATGAAAACTGTGTATCAGATTGGGTTACGGTTGATTCCATCACCTCACACCATTTTTTATTCATCTTGAAGAATTATCTCTATGAAAATTAACTAAATAAGTATAAGATAAAAATGGAAAGAAAACTAATTATGTTATAATATATAGAATGATAAGAAAATAATCTATCCTCATTTGAACGGTTTTGGTGATGTGACATACTTTTTAAACTAAAATGAAACTTATATGTTGAAAAGAAAAACTTGGAGACATACCAATCACACCATACATCGGATTGAGGTTTTGATGATTTATAAACATCTTAAATGAAATATGGATCATTTTCAGAAAGTATCAAAACAATCTGAATGTGTTTTCTCAATTTTGAGTATGTGACTTGTGTTTTTTAGTAAAATGTAATTTTAAACTAAAAACCCATTCATTAAGTCATACTGATCACATAATTTTTTAGTTTGATGCGAGAATAATTTGTACATGTTAAAAATGACTTATTAATCATTTTTATAAATTATTAAGATAATCCGAGCATGTTTTCTTGGTTTTCAGTGAGTGAAACTTTTGGAACTAAAATATCAATTTTAAACCGATAATGGAAACATTGAGTAATTATGGGCACATCGTGTGTAAGATTAAAGTATTTCTGATTCTAACACATCAAAAATGAATTATGTATCGATTTACAAAAGTATAAGAACAATATGAATGTGTTTTATCAGTTTTGAGTATATCAGCTGTCTTTTTTTTCTAAAATTAATGTTAATTTTAAATAAAAAATGTACTTGGAGGTATACTGTTTGCAATATGTGTTTTATTGAGGTGAGGATAATTATTAAAGTCAAAAATGACTTATTTACCATTTTCTTAATGTATCCAAACAATTAGAATTCGTTTTCTATGTTTTGAGTATGTCACTTGTATTTTTTACTAAAAATCCATTTTAAACCAGAAAGACACACTTTGAGTCATACTGGTCACATCATCTATCAGTTTGACATGAGAAGAATTCCTACACATCAAAAATTAGTTATAAATAATTTTACAAAATTATCAAGACTATATGAGTGGGTTTTCTCAATTTTCAGTGATTGAAACCTTTTGATCTAAAATGTCAATTATAAAATGATAAAGGACACTTTGAGTAATGTTGGGCATATTTTGTTTCAGAGTGAGGTATGCCTAATTTATACATGTCAAAAATGACTTATAGATCATTTTATTAAAGTATCAGAACAATATGAATGTGTTTGATCTATTTTGAGTATGTCACTTTTCTTTTTTACTAAAATTAATGTCATTATTAAATAAAAAGATGTCCTTAGAGTCATACGGGTAACACCATGAATCAGATTAAGGTGAGGATGATTATTAAATGTTACAAATGACTTATGGACAATATTACTAAATTATAAAAATAATAAAAATGTGTTTTATTTATTTTTACTATGTCACTTGTATTTTTTACTAATATGTCATTTGAAATTGGAAACACACACTTGGAGTTATACTGATCACATCATGTGTCAGTTTGATGTGAGACTAATTCCTACACAACAAAAATTACGTATGAATTGTTTTACTATATTATCAATAAAATAAGAATGTGTTTGCTCAGTTTTAAGTGAGTGAATCTTTTTGAACAAAAAAGTCAATTTTAAAATGATAACCGAGACTTTGAGTCTTGTTGGTAACATAATGTCTTGGATTAAGGGAAATATGATTCCTACATATCAAAAAAGATTTATGGGCCACTTTATGAAAGCATTAAAATAGTATAAATGTGTTTTCTTGGTTTGGAGTTTGTAAGTTTTTTTTCCTAAAATAAAAGTCAATTTTAAATAAAAAGACACACTTTGAGTCATACTGATCACACTGTGTGTCAGATTGAGGTTCAAATCATTCCAACACATTTCAAATAACTAATGGACCATTTTAAAAAATTATCAAAACAATAGGAATGTGTTTTGTTAGTTTTGATTATATCACTTGTGTTTTTACCAAAATGTCATTTTAAACTTGAAACACACAATTTGATTCATACCGATCAGATCGTGTGTTGGTTTGACATGAGGCTGATTCATGTTTATCAAAAATTAATTATGAATCATTTTCCTATATTATCAAGATAATTTTAGGTCATTTTATTGGTTTTCCATGTGTGATACAGATTGCACCACGATTCACTGTTTCATATTCACCCTTACACCGTTGTGCTAAAATTGTTTTATATTGAAAACTATAAAAATAATAAAAAATTTAATTCCATGATTGAATCATTTATATTGTGTTTATTACCTTTAAAATGTTCAATGTTACTTTTTTTGATGATTACATTGTAGGAGGAGGTGATTTGGAGGACCCATGATGATGTCTAAGAAAAATGGGCCAAAAAGCGCAAGATCCATGCACATTAGTGGACTCACGCACTCCCTTCTCCTGAAAAATTCATCCAAATGGGATGAAAGTTTTTATTCTAGTCCAAAAAATCATTTGGATACATTTTATATGAATGAACCCAAGACTCATTCAGCCATATGGTGGCCCAAACAACCTGGTCTGTCCAGCACACTGAATCTGTACGAAGTCAAAAGTGGTGTGCTATGATCTATCCATATCTCACACTCCACTTGTAAAAATGGTTCCAAATTTTTTTTGGATCCATTAATGAGGTGTCATAACAAAGTTTTTATATTCTTCAATGCGATAAAATGCTTTCTAGAGGTCTAAACCCATGTGACAATGGGTTTTAAGAAATCTGTGTGCTCAAAACCACCTCCCCATTTTTCTATAAAATGGCACCTTGGGCTTCCCATTTGTAAGTTCTTCTTGGAGAACAATATATGGTATTTTGGAGACCCAAAGTATTCCTATCATCATAAAAGGATTTTTCGAGGCCCTAATCCTCATAGTGGGATTAAGTATGAAGGTGAAGTTCCACCCAAGTTTCCCCCTCCTCTCGATGTCGAGCTGAACAATGGACGACCATTTTGAGGGAGCTACACACACTTGGGATTTAATTAAATCTCCTGTTCTTCTATTGGTTTTATATAATTTGTGTGCTAAATATTTCAGTTATTTCTAATCTTGACACTATTCTCCTCTGATTGCATTTCTACTGTGAAAATTAAGTGTAACACTTTTTATTTCAACATAGATTTGGTTGAGATTTCAAGTGGGAATCATGGGTTATTCTGATTGGAAAATAAAAGAGTCATATTAATCTCACACATACATAAGATTTCAGTATTATTTGGTAGCCTTTATTCTCTATGATTTATACCCAATCCTTGACAATATGATTGCTGTGTCAAGGGGTGTTTCTTTGAGCTTCGTTTAAGAGGCAATAGGGAAGATGGGATCTTGAAAACCCTCAACCAAAGATTACAATAAACTATGTGTATTTTTTATAATGATGAACTCACAAATATGTGTAGTGAACTTGAAATGATCTCCTTATCTCATAATTCTAAAACACCACTTTTATTTATCAACTATCATACTCCTTAAATCAAGTGATTTTCTATAAACTGTTTTAAAACCACCCCTCTTTTAGTACTTCATATTAAAAACAAACACTCTAATCCCATGAACGCTCCTTAAGAGATGACCTTGGGTATTCAATAGACTAAAAATAAACCTTAAAATCAAAATCAATTTGACGTGTCATGACAGTAAGGTCAAATTTTGGCACTGTTTCCGGGGAGAACTTCTGTTTTAGGGTATGTTTTTGATAATATATTTGTAAATATTGTGAATATTTATTTACCTTTTAAATCCTTTTGTGTTCTAATTTATTTGTTGTATTGGTTTGGTTCATGAAGAATTCTAATCTGGGAGATTTTAATTCTCTCAAACCCGAACAGGAGAGGATCCTACGTCAGTGACACCGAGACACAGAAGAGAACCCTTTGAAGGAGGACGCACAAAACATTGACATTATTATGGATCTTTCCTATTCTTCTTCCAAAACCAACATAAAAACTGAAATAAACATGCATAACATGGATTAAAATAACTAGAAATGAAAAGAAATAACCTCACCTGATGTTGATAGCCAACCCAATTATATTCAAATTCAAGGTGAGACACCCAATTTTGAACTAAATTCTGATCTAATTAATTTATTACTACGATTAAATGGACATCCTAGATAACATCCATATAAAAACTTAAATTAATTTCATATTGAGTGTTCTACATTAAAGAGTACAAATGGGAATGAAAGATAAGTAAAGCATAGAGCATTCCCATTTTCATTAGAAGACACTACAAAAGACTGGATTTACTATGTTAATTCACCAATTTGTGGTTGGGTGGACATGAAATGCCTTTTTTTTAAACATATTTCCCAGCCTCTCAAACTGAAACTATAAGGAAAGAAATGTGTGGTATAAGGCAGTCATAAGGGGAAACATTACATGAATATTTGGAACCCTTTAAAAGGTTATGTTCAAGTTTCCCACACCACAAAATAAGTGTTCAACATTTAGTTCAACATTTTTATAATGGTTTAATTCCTATTGATAGAAATATGTTTGATGCTTCTATAGCTGGTGTGATGGTAGATAGGACCCCAATTGGTGCAAAAAACATGATTGAGAACATGGCACAGAACACTCAACAATTTGGTCCAAGGTCCAATGTTCCCATTCAAGGTTTCCATGAGGTGCAATGTACCGAATTCGAGAGGACGGTGGACACGAAGTTCGAAGAGGTAAGTACCCTTCTTAGAAAACTTGCTATTTCTTATGGGAAATCCCAATCTCCTTCTCTCATCCATTGTGGTATATGTTCTTCTGACACCCACTACTCCGACAAACGCCCCAAATAGAGAGAAACTTCTGAGAGTTATGATGCAATCTTTTCAGGCCTCCCTTATAACCAACCCTTTATGAAATAACCTTACTATCCATCCAACCCTAGGTGGAAAGAAAAACAAGCCTATAGGAAAGTGGGTATTCAAAACAACCTCAACAACAATGGAGCCAATAGGGCCAGAGTAGTCATCCACCACCACCACCTAGAAATCACCAACCATCCCAAAGGCCTTTCCAACAATCCCCTCAAAACCTGATCCTAGCCTAGAAGCTATGAAGAAAAAAATTTCTTCTAACAATATCCAATTCCAACAAACCACTCAGGCAGCCATACAAGACCTGAAAACCCAAATTGGCCAACTAGATAACTCAGTGGGGGAAATTCAAAATCATGGGTCGGGTAAACTACCCTCTCAACCAGTAATTAACACTAGGGGTAAATGAAATTTTAGTTATATCACCCATAGAAGTGGGAAAAAACTTAAAATCCAAATTAACCCTCTAATAGATTCATCCACTCCTCAGGAAACGACCATCTCAACTGCTGAAAATAGTCTAATAGAAGAAAATCATTATCCTGAGAGACGCCCTTCCAAAGGAAAGAGTGTGTATGTCGAGGAGTCTCCTATACCAACCATTCCACTTCAATTTCCCCAAAGGGCCACCCAACCATGAAAACAAAAGGAAAATGAACTTGATAAGGAAATATTGGAAACATTCAAAAAAGTTTAGGTTAACAATCCTTTGATTGTTGTCGTGAAGAAAATTCCAAGTACTCCATGTTTCTAAAGGAGATGTGTACACACCAAAGGAGACTTTAAGGTGATGAGAATGTAAGATTGGGGAGGAATGTCTCAGAATTGATAGAACCATCACTACCTACCAAATGCAATGATCCTAGAACCTTCTCGATTCCATGCACCATATGGGAGTATTCATTTACCAATGCTATTCTTGATTTAGGTGCTTCTATAAATGTAATACCTCACTACATTTACTATTAATTTCATATTGGGGAACTAAATACCACTATAATTTTTGTTCAACTATCCAACCAGAGTATCGCACACCCTTCTAGTGTGTTAGGGGATGTTAATGTGAGGATGAAAATTTTAATTTTTCGAACTGATTTTATGTGCTAAAAATGGAAGATGATAGGATGAATGGACATGCCCTAATTATATTGGGGAGAAACCTCTTGAAATCCAAAAAAACCAAAATTAATGTCCATAATGGTACATTATATATGGAATTTGGTGGTGACATATTCCATTTCAACATCCTTGATTCCTTGAATCACCCCTCGAAAGAACATTCCTCTCTCTCTGTTAATTCAATTGATGTACTCACTTCTCCTGAAAACACTTCTTATCAATCCCCATATCCCCTTTATGAATTTTAATCCTTTATTTATATTCTTGGTAATTAATCATGAATTTATTTTTGTAGTAGTCTAGAGAAATGTAATTCGTGTTTGTTAATTGATGATTTCTTGAACACTAAGGATCCAATGACCATCGGTGATACTGCTAAGCTTGAAAAAGCTCATTCCTCATCTGAGGATGATACCATTGAGTAGTTATATGAGATCAGTGACCTCTCAATTTCACACACAATCACATAAATCCAAAATCTACATGAATTAGAACTAAAACAGCAGGAAAAAGATTTTAAATATTCATATCTTGAATATGGAAAGAAGTTTCCCACCATTATTGCTAGTTCACTCTCTCCTGAGCATGAATTGTGACTGTTTTTACTTTTGAGGGATTATAAACAAGAATTGGATGGACACTTGCTAACATTCCTGGTATTATACCCTCAATTTGGACACATCATATTTTATTAAATGATGAGGATAAACTAGTGAGGCAGGCAGAACTTCGATTGAACCCAAACCTCCTAAAAGTTGTGAAAAGGGAGGTAACAAAATTATTGGCTGCTAGAATCATTTACCACATATTTGAAAATAAATGGGTTATTCCCATTCAAGTAGTTCCTAATATAAGTGGCCTTACAATAATCAATATTTAAAACAATGAATTGGTTCCAACTCATGTGCAAAATAGTTGGCATGTCTACATAGACTCTTGCCGACTAAACCCACAAACCAGGAAGAACCATTTACTTTTTTGCATTCAATGAAAAAATGATAGAGAGGCTAGAGGGTAAGTCCCACTACTTTTACCTCAATGGGTGTTCTAGATACTATAAAATCCATATTTCCCCTAAGGACTAGGAAAAGACGACCTTTACAAGATCCTTTGGAACATTTTTCTATAGAAGGATTCCATTTGGTCCGTGCAATGCTCCAGGTACTTTCCAGTGATGTACGGTTAGTATATTTTCGGATTACCTGGATAATTGCATGGAAGTATTCATTGTTGATTTCATTTTTTATGGATCTACTTTTGATGAATGTTTGAGTAGTCTTTCTTTATTTCCTACGTCACTGTATTGAAAAGAATCTCGTATTAAATTCTGAGAAATTCCATTTTACGGTGTGACAAGGAATAGTTTTGGGACATGTCATTTCTGGGGATGGTATCCAAGTATATAAATCAGAAGTAGACGTCATTTCTTCCCTAGAATTCCACAAAAATGTATGAGATGTGCGGTCATTCCTAGGTCATGCAGGATTTTACTATTGTTTCATTCATGAATTTAGTAAAATTGCACTCCCCCTCTCTTGATTACTTCAAAAAGAAAAATAATTTTTTTTTGATAAAGAATGTGAGGAATATTTTAATAAGTCAAAATGGAGTCTCACATCACCCCTGCTAATCCAACCACCTCGGTGGGATTTACCATATGAGCTCTGTGTGATGCATATAACTATGTAGTTGTAGCAGTCCTGTCACAAAGGGTCAATCAAGCTCCACATACCATCACCGATGCCTCACGTACTTTGGACCCTTCCCAAGATAAATACTCAAAAATTGAAAATAATTCCTTGCCATTCTGTTTTCCTTGGAAAAATTCAATTCATACCATTTAGGGTCCAAAGTCATTGTGTTCTTAGTCCATGAAACTATCCAGTATCTCTTTAAAAAACCAAGAGCCAAACCACGTCTCATTCTCTAGATGATCCTCCTTTAGGAATTAAATTTAGAAATTATAGATAAAAAAACCATAGAATGTGTTGGCAGACCATATCAGTAGGATCCACCCATCCTCAAACATTTAATCATCCCCCTATATTCCCATAAATGACATTTTTCCAGATGAGCAATTTTATTGAGTGCAAGATTATATTCCTTGGTATGCTGAAATTGTAAATTATTTGGTATCATCTTTCATTCCTACTGATTTCAACAAAAATGAAGTGAGTTGCCTAAAACATCAATATTGTTGGTACATTTGGGGTGACCCCTACCCCTAGAGCACATGCAGTGATCAAGTCCTTAGGAGTTGTGTCCACGATAGTGAGTTTCAGTATGTCCATAGATTCTGATACACTCTTTCTTGTGGAGTCCACTTTGGTCCCCAATAGAGTGCTCAAAAAATCCTTGATTATAGTCTATTTTGGCCAAAACTTTTCTGGGATTCCCATGACGTTCGTAAATCATTTCCTTGTTGTCAAAGAATAGGTTATGTCTCTAAAAGAAATAAAATTCTACAATAACCATTTCTCTTTCATGACATTTTTGATGTTTTGGGAATTTAATTTATGGGGACATTTCCCTATTCCTTTAGAAACTTGTACATTATTCTGGAAGCTAATTAAATGTTACAATTGGTAGAGGCACGATCTACAAGGACTGATTATTATAAGGTCGTTGTATAATTTTTGAGAACCCAAATCTTCTGTAGGTTTGGATTAACTAGGTTCATCATCAGCAACCATGGTTCTCATTTTTGCAACCAAACAATGTAGTCAATTTTGCATCGGTATGGTGTCAGTCATCGAGTGTCTACTGCTTATCATCCATAGACCAATGGCCAAGATGAGGTGTCAAATAGAGAGGTAAAACAGATTCTTGAAAAAATGGTTCAAACTAATAGAAAATATTGGAGTCTTAGACTTGATTATTCATTATGGGATTATTGTACTACTTTCAAAACCCCCATTGGCATGTCACTATATTGTCTAGTGTTTGGAAAGAGTTGTAACCTCGCTGTTGAGATTGAGCACCGGCCCTACTGAGCCATCAAACAATGCATTTATAATCTCTCTAGTGTAGGTACTCAAAAGAAGTTGCATATTTAGAAGCTGGAGGAAATGAGAAGAGTTGTATATGAGAACACCAGGATTTATAAAGAGAAAACCATGGCTGCCCACGACCGTCTTTTTATTCGCCACCAGTTTCACATTGGGAAGAAGGTTATCCTTTACAATGTAAGGTTAAAGTTGCATCAAGGTAAGCTTCATTCTCGCTGGTTTCACCCATACACTATTACTAAGGTCTCTCTATTTGGTGTTGTCCGGGTCCAAAATGAATAAACCAATCAAACCTTCACTATCAATGGGCAGTAGTTGAAGCACTTCCATGAATCCATTCTGGAGTTCCCTATAGAAGAAATCCATGTTCAAGAAGCAATATATGAATGAAACTCACTAGTTTTTATCCTTCCTTCCATTATTCTCTTTTTTTAAAGTGAGGAAAATGCACACTTTAGGTGTGGGGGGGGGATGGGTATATTTATGGGTTAGTTAGAAATGTTAATCATATTTATTATTTTTCTCATTTTGGCTTGCTGAATGGTATTGTTACTTCCCCCTTCCCATACCCTCACATTTTTTATGGAATATCATTTTTTATGACCACATTATCATAGAAAATTATACCTATTTAATAATGGAAGTAATTGATAATGCATGTAGAATTTACGTATTTCATGTTGTTTCCACTTAAAAAAATGATGAAATGTGTATTTATTTAAGAATTTAATATTGTGGTGTGACATTATTTTGAAATTTGGTTGTTTATTGATGATATAAATGGTTATATCAATTTGAAAGCTTTGATAGGAATGGTTCCCTTTTTGTGAATTGTTTAAGGGAAAATTGTGTCACTTAATCTCTCCACACATTTTTCATCCCAAACATGATGTGTGAAAATTTCTCAATTAACGGAAAGTAAATATAAGTTAGGTTTATTTTTATCTACTTTACAAAATCAGTTTTCCATATGTTCATTCCTTATCTGATCTATTTCATTACTGTACTAGATTGGCCTATGCGTTTGTACCTATTATCTGACTATTGTACGCCCACAGGATAAAAGGTGGTTGTATATTGGGAAATTCAAAAACCATCCTTCCTCGTCCTTTGATCTTGTTATAACTATTACAATTAGTGTCGTGAGAAGATCAAACATGGGTTGGGAAAAGAGTGTGAGATTTTTTCCAATTGAAACTTTTGAAAAATTATTAAATGAGGGGAGTGGGGAAATGTACAATATATTTGGATATCTAGGTCACGAGATTATTTCTTGACTTCTGGGAATGATTTTGTGAGTGGGTATTGATATTTGATTTTAGAGAATGTGAAGAAAGTTCAATGGAAAGGATATTCTAAGTAGACAATTATTAATATAACTTATATTTACTTGATAAAAAGTTGAAATAATAGCATGAAATGGTTTTCACACACACACACATGAAGAATTGGTGACGTGATAAACTTTTTAATTATTTTCTTTTATTGTTATCATTCATCTCTTGAAATTTCATTTGGATACAATTTTTGAGGCGTCTTTTTCCTTGATCACTGAAAATAACTACTCAATGTGATTTTTGTTTTGATCACATTTCTATCAGGAATCAAATTTTTATTAAATGTAAAATCATTATGATGTTGGAAATATCTACCTTCATAAATATTGGAATTATTACTTTTCTCAGGAGTGAAAATGTTTAGGTTTGGGGTGTGATCATACTACGATTCATTGTTTCATTTTCACCCTTACACCTCTATGTTAAATTTGTTTTATATTGAAATTTATAAAAATAATAAAAAACTGAATACCATGTTTAAATCATTTATTTTATATTTATCACTGTTAAAAATGTCAATGTTACTTGTTTTGATGATTCCATTATAGGAGGAGGTTATTTGGAGGACCCATGATAATGTTTAAGAAAAATGGGCCAAACTGCGCATGATCTGTGCTCACCAGTGGTCACAACCACACACTAATACCGAAACGTGCATCCAAATGGGCTTCAATTTTGTGGGATAGTCCAAATTCATTGGTATATATTTTATAGGATGGTACCCAAAACTAATTAATCCATATGGTGGCCAAACCAACCGGATATGTCCCGCACACCAAATCTGCATAAAGTAAAAAGTGGTGTGTTGTGATCTATCTATATCTCACGTTCCACTTGTCCAAATGATGCCAAAATTTCAGTGGAGATATTCATGAGGTGGGTATATAACTTTTTTATTTTATCCAATGTGAGATAATGTTGTCTAGAGGTTTAAGCCTATGTGACAAGTGGTTTTAATAAATCTGTGTGCTCAAAAACCACCTCCCAATATTCCTCTAAAATGGCACCCTAGGCTCCCCATTTGTATGTTTGGAAAAAAAGAAAATATCTGGTATTTTGGACACCCAAATGATTCCTCTCATTATCAAAGAAGTCATGGAGTCCCCTATCCTCATAGGGGTATCACATATGAAGGTGATGTTCCACCAGAGCTTCCTCCTCCTCCCGATGTTGAGCTAAACCATGGGCGATCATTTTGAGGAAGCTACAGACACATGGGAGGGAGTTCCAGCAATTGTTCTTCTACTAGTTTTGTGTAATTTGTGTGCTAAATATTTCACATATTTCTTATCTTGATATGATTCTCCCCTGATTTCATTTAGATTGTAAAAATTAAGTGAAACACTTTTTATTTCAACGCCGATTGGGTTGAGATTTCAAGTGGGAATCTTGGGTTGTTACAATTGGACGAGATACGAATCCTATTTATCTCACACATACACAATATTTCAGTATACTTTGGTAGCCTTTATCTTCTATGATTTATACCCAAACCTTGACAACACGATTTTTGTGTCATGGGGCGGTTCTTTGAGCATCGTTTAAGAGGCAAAAGGAAAGTTGAGATATTGAAAACCCTCAACCAAAAGATTCCATTAAACCATGTGTATTTTTAAGAATGATGAACTCAACATGATGTGTGGTGATCTTGAAATGATCTCTTTATCTCATAATCTTAAAACACCACTTTTATTTATCAACTATTAAACTCTTTAAATCATGTCATTTTCTTTAAACTGTTTTAAAACCACCCCTCTTTTAGCACATCTTATTAACAACGCACACTCTAAACCCACGAACGCTCCTTGAGAGATGAACTAGGGTCTTCCCTAGAATAAAAATATACCTTAAAATAATAATTAATTTGACATGTCAAGACAGCACAGTCAGATACGTTTTGAACTAAAATGTCAAATTTAAGTAGATAACAGACACTTTGAGTGATGCGGGGAACATTGTGTATCAGATTGTGGTGCGGTTAATTCTTAAACGTTAAAAATGTCATACAGATAATTTTTATAAAGTATCAAAGCAACAAGAATGCATTTTACTGGTTTTTAGTATGTCAATTTTTTTAATAAAATTAATGTAAATTTCAAATAAAAAAAATCTTATTGAGTAATACCGGTCAAACCGTGTGTCGGATTAAGGTGCAGATGATTCCTACATGTCCAAAATTACCTATGGATCATTATATTAAAGTATAAAATAAATATAAATATGTTTTTACTAATATTTGAGTACATAAAAAGTTTTTTTTACTAAAATATCATTTTAAACTGAAAACACACACTTTGATTCATACTGGTTTCATTGTATGTCAGTTTGACATGAGACTGATTCCTATACATCAAAAATGACTTATTAATTGTTTTCATAAATTATCAATACAATCCCAGTGAATTTTCTTAGTTTTTATTTAGTGAGACTTTTTGAACTAAAATGTAAATTTTAAATTAATAACAGACATTTTGAGTCATAATAGGAACATCGTGTATCGTATTGAGGCGTGGCTAATTCCTACAGGTCACAAATGATTTATGGATCATTTTTCTCTTGTATAAAAAACAATACTAATGTATTTAATCAATTTTGAGTATATCAGTTGTCATTTTTACTTAAATTAATATCAATATTAAATAAAAATACACACTTTGAATCATACCAGTCAGACCAAGTGTCAGATTGAGGTGAGGATGATTCCTACACATCTTGAATCTATTATATATATATATATATCATTTTACTAAATTATCAAAAAAATCATAATGTGTATGTTTGGTTTTGAGTATGTCACTTGTGTTTTTTATGAAAAAAGTCATTCTAAACTGGAAACGTTCAATTTGTTCCATACCAGTTATATAATGTTTCAGTTTGACATGAGACCGATTCCTATATGTCACAAATGACTTATGAATAATTATCCTAAATTATCAAGAAAATATGACTATGTCATATCAGTTTTCATGATGGTTGTATAAATTCTCGACCCATTTCCTTGTTGTTGTTATCTTAGTCATAGCCCTAAAGTCTAATCTCTCATAAGCACGAGAAACATTGAACAAACCACCCCAAACAGATAAAAAATAATCCTATATAATAAAACAATTATTATCTTAGTAATATTTTAAATTAATTAATAAAATATAAATACAAAACAATACATTAATAAAATTTCAATTTTAAACTGAAACCACACAATTTGAGTTATACTGGGTACATCGTGTGTTGCTATGAGGTATGGTTGGTTCCATCGTGTATTTTTATCCCATAATAAATTCAAAACTATGGTTCATCTAACAATATTGAAGTTTGATACCAAATAATGTTGAATTCATTAGAGAATAAAAATAAAATTGTGTCATCATCATTGAATCATCTTTATTGAGTGCATGATCACAATAAAGGAGTGAATCATCCTTGTTGATGAACTCAATTATTCCTAGAAAACATTAAATATTAGTGTAAACATATTAGTGTTCATTAATTGAACTAAAATAAATATTTACATATGAGTTGTTATGAAAAATAAAAAAAATATGTCTTTCCCTTTCACCATCATAGAGAGTACAAACTCTATGATAAACCATATACCTTCTCTGATGGAAAAAGCTTTCTTGCGACCCATTATATATTATTTGAAGATAGTAAACACCATTATAAATTGTTAACCCCCTTTTGATTGTATTAAACATTAGTATTCCCCTTTATAGCATCCAAATGACACTAAAATATACTGCACCCATTAAGTCTTCTTTGATTGTGTTGTAGATTAGTATATCCTTTTCAATATTCAGGGTGATGATAAACTCTAACATATTATCATCCTTATTTGTTCAAAAAATGGTCATATTAATAATCTTGCGTATTTTTTTATTGAGAATGATGATCGGTTTTTTATTAATGAGATTTTTAACATCAATCATTTTACATAATGAATGTGCACATGCATAATGACCGTTACTTATATAGAATTCAAAAGAATTTTTAATCTTATATCATGCATCTAATTGATGATCGAATATCACAAATAATTTCAACACCCACCAATGTGAACCCACTGTATTTTTCTTTTCTAAAAATGCATTATTCAGTCGATGAAATTTTTTATTTCATTATTTTTAGAGGTTTTGAGTCAAACAATTAGTTTATTTTTAAAAGGGGTCAGGGTATGGTTTTTTTGGTTCTTCATAAATTTATTTGAAGTAAGGTTTTCATTTTCATGTATTTCTTAATAAAGTGATTTCTTTTCATTTGATGTCATGTTTCCTATGATATAACCCATCCCAGACGACCACAATCTATCAATACTAGTTTTCCTCAAATTGTTATCTCATACGACTATTGGATTTGGTGGTTGATTAAACACATAATTATTCAATCATTTGAGATGGATTATATACCCGTTTGATGAATGGATTGGTGTTTTTTGACTCTCAAATTACTATTGGCTCGACTACTAAGACCCTTTGTTTGTAGGGTAGAGATGCCAAGGGAAAGCAGTTGCATCTATTTTGTTGTTATTGTTTATTTTTTTTGGTGAGGGGTTTCTTTCACATGTTAGTAATATTTGATATTACAGGGAATATGCTAATAGAAATTGCATCCTATGATAATTACTTTGAAAAAATAAGTGGTTTTTGTTTTTTTTTGGAGAAAATAACTCTACTTAAATTCCTGTACAAAATCACAAAATCAAGTGGTGGAAAACATTTTTTCAATAAGAAACCGTAAACACTTGCATAAGAGATCTTAACATAATTGACAAGGGTTGGGTGTATTTTTCAACATTTTTTCTCAAAAAAACATTGGTATGATCCCCATTATATCCCATTGCCCATGAATTTTATTGTTTGCAAGCTATCACTCTATCTCCTTCTCTACCTCAGTCTCTGCCTCTGTATCCTCCTCCACCTCGTTCTCCAACTCCGCCTCCGCCACCGCCTCTGCCTCCGCCTACACCTCCTCCATTGTCCATCAATTTTATTATTTGTAGGTCAATGATTCTAAACAAATTGATTTCCTCTATTATACTTCTACTTGAAAATGAGACCAATAATAATATATAAGTATTTTGAAACTAACGTTTCAAACCCCAAATATATTTCTAGGATCCACTACAAAAAAATCATTTATTGCAATAGGGTTATTTGCGACGGAGAAGGGTCTCCTCGCAAATACTCTGTCAGGACATACTATTTACAACTGGACCCTTTCCCATCGCAAAAGCTTTGGTGTATACTACACCCCAAACAACTGGAAGGGTATTTGCGACAGGTGGTGACACCCGTCGCAAATACCGTTCTGTGGGGTTTTAGCATTTCGGACAGACTTGACCCTCATCGCAAATACTGTTGTCACCGGTTAGAATTTGCGATGGGACCTGTCAAAAATGCTATGTCGGTAGGTAAGTATTTTCAATAGGTCCTGTTGCAAATATCTTTTTAACTGCCGCCCCTAATTAATTGGGGGTTAGCTTTTGCGACAGGTCCCATCGTAAATAATCTTACCTATATTTACCCCATCTAATTTTCCCCATTTCACAACTCTCTCAACTCCCCTCTCCCTCCCAACTGTCATATTTTTCTCTTCAATTTCTTCAAAGTTAAATTTTATATTGGAGTAATTTTCAACTCTTGCATCCTATGAAAGATTCAATTTTAAGGTATTTAACTATTACTTTAATTTTTTAGTTAATTCATTTTTTATATTAGTTATAATTATTGTTAATTAGAGGTAATTAAATTAAATTAGAATTAGATAGTTTTATTTTGCAATATTTTCATAAGAAAATATTTTGTTTCATTAAGATTTATTTTTTTATTTAAAATAAAATTGAATTAATTTGTAATAATATGGTTCAACTATCACTAATTAATAACAATTATCTGTAATTAGAATTAATATTTATTAATTAGTTGTAATTAGTATTAATTATTATTAATTAGTTTCAATTAGTATTAATTGTTATTAATTAATAGTAATTGGTACTAATTAATACTAATTAGTAGTAATTATTATTAATTATTATTAATTAGTAATAAAGAGTATTATATTGAAGTAACTAGCAGTAATTAGTAAAAATTAACAGAAATTAGTAATAATTAGCGATAATATGTAATAATTAGTAGTAATTAGTAATAATTACCCATAATTAGTAATAAATAGCTGCAATTAGTAAAAAATAGTAAAAATAGGAATAAATACTAATATATAGTAAAAAAAATTAACTAATAATAATAAATAGTAATAAATAGTAATAATTAGTAATAAATAGTAATAAATTGTAATAATTCGTAACAAATAGTTATAAATAGTAATAAATTGTAATAAATAGCAGTAAATAATATCAATTAATAATAATTAGCAGTAAAAAGAAATAATTAATTAAAATCAGTGGTAAATAGTAATAATTAGGGCTAATTAGTGATTATAAGTAAAAAATATTAATAACAGTAATAAATATTAATAAATAGTAATAAATATTAATAATAAGTAATAAATATGAATAAATATGAATAAAAATTAATAAATAGTAATATAAATTAATAAATAGTAACAATTTGCGGTAAATTGTAATAATTAGCAGTAAATAATAATAATTAGCGGTAATTAGCAATAATTAGTAATAAATTATTAAAATTAATAAAAAATCGTAATAATTAGTAATAATTAGAAAAAATTACTAATAATAAATATTAATAAATAGTAATAATTATCGGTAAATAGTTATAATTAGCAGTAAATAGTAATATTTAGCGATAATTAGTAATAAATAGTAATAAATAGAAAAAAATAGTAATAATTAGTAGTAATAAGTAAAAATTTGTAAAAATAAGTAATAAATAGTAATAATTAGAGGTAATTAAAAATAATTAGTAATAATTAGCGATAATTAGTAATAATTAGTAATAAATAGTAATAAATATTAATAATTTGTAATAATTAGTAATAAATATTAATAAATAGTAATAAATATTAGTATTTATTAATAAATATATAATAATAGTAATAAATATTAATTAATAGTAATAAATATCAGTTAATAGTAATAAATATTAATAATTAGTAATAATTAGCAGTAAAATGTAATAATTGGCTGTAAATAGTAATAATTAGCAGTAAATAGTAATTATTAGTGATAAATTTTAATATTTATCGATAATTAGTAATAATTTGCAGTAACTAGAAATAATTATTCATAATTATCTAAAACTATTAATAATTAGTGGTAATTCGTAATAATTAGCAGTAATTAGTAACAAATATCAATAAATAGTATTAACTATTAATAAATAGTATTAAATATTAATAAATAGTAGTAAATAGTAATAAATATTAATAAGTAGTAATAAATATTAATAATTAGTAATAATTAGTGGTAATTAGTAATAATTAGCGGTAATTATGAATAATTAGTGGTAATTTGTAATAAATAGTTGTAATTAGTAATAAATATAAATTATAGTAATAATTATTAATAAATAGAATTAATTAGTTATAAATAGAGGTAATTAGTAATAATTAGTAGTAATTAGTTTTAATTTGTAATAATTAGTCATAATTAGTAATAAATATATAAAATTTGTAATAATTATAAATATTTAGTAATACATTTTAATAATTTGCAACAAAATATTAATAATTACTAATAATTAGTAATAATTTGAAGTAATTATTAATTATTAGTAATAATTAGTGGCAATTAGTAATAATTAGAGGTAATTAGTAATAATTAGCGGTGATTAGAAATAATTAGCAGTAATTAGGAATAATGAACAATAAATAATAACAATTAGTGGTAATTATTAATAAATATTAATAAGTAGTTATAATTAGTTATAAATAGCTTTAATTAGTAATAATTAGAAAGAAATTGTAATAATTAGTAATAAATTGTAATAACTAGTAATTTTATTTAATTAATTGCAATCATTAGTAATAAATAGTAATCATCACTAATAAAGAGTAATAAATAAAAATAATTAGAAATAATCATTAATAATTAGAAGCGATTACTAGTGATTTGTAGTGACTAAAAGTAATTTGAAAAAATTAGTGGTTATTAGAATTAATTAACAATTATTAAGAATACATATGAATAATTAAAATTAAATAGGAATAATTTGGAATAGCTAACACTTTTTTTCTTTTTTTTATATTGAATTTTTCTAAAATAAAATTGTTCATAAAAAACTAATTATTTCATATTTTTAAGGGAAATATATAACAATGAAGTTGAAAATATTTATAATTAGATGATCACACTTGGATAAATCATTACAAGAATCCAAATGGTTCTAGAATAAATCATGTATACGTTGAGGGTTTTGAAACCTTACTATCATTTTCATCATTAAAAACACAATTTTTTTATGAAGGGACAATTAAGTTTCCATGTAAAAAACGTGGTTTGAGGACATTTGACACATCTGACAATGTTGGGGGGAATCTATTACATTTTGGTTTTCAAACAGATTATCTTTTTGGGTATCAAAATGGTGAACACAGTTCCAGAGATGATACAAATAATTTGGTTCTTAATGCATCACAGTTAAGAAATTAATTACAATATTTGGTAGGTTTGTCTTTTCAAAAACATAAAACACTGAATGATATAGATTCAACTCTTAAGTTGGAAGCATATCAATTTTATGAGTTGTTGAGATCCATTGAGGATGCCTTATATCCTGGTTGTAAGATAAGAAAATATTTAGCAGTAGAAAAATTTATTTCTTTTAAATCAAATGATGGAATGTCAAATATCTATTTTGATCAGATATTCACTTTGGTTAAAACATTTTTACCTAAAAGAAATGTGTTTCCTAAAAATTTCTATGAGAGAAAGAGACTGGTTCATAATCTATGTCTTTGTTATTATAATATTTATGCAATTTCAAATGATAGTGTCTTAAATTATGGTCAAAATGAGTCATTGGATAATTGTCCTAAATGTGGAAAATTGAGGTATAAATAGGATCAACTACCAGATGAGGTATTTCTCGCTTACACCTAAATTACAGTGTTGATTTTTGTCTCAGAACACAATGCCATTAATTTCATGACAAAAAACCCATATTTTGGATGGTAAGAGATTAAATCATTACTCTGATGGTGATTCATAGAAACATTTTGACCAAGTACATCCATTTTTGTCTTTTGAGTCCCAAAACGTGCGATTTGATATTTCTTCTAATTTTTTCTGTCTATTTGTTTCTTACAGTAGTCAATATTCTTGTTGGACTATCATTATAACTCCGTAAAATTTATCTCCTTGGATGTTAAGGAATGTGTCATATATCTTATTAACCATATTAATTCGTGGAAATTTAAAAAATAATATTGATATTTATTTGAAGCCATTGATTGATGAATTAAATTTATTATAGAGTAACGGTGTCAGTACATATGATGTTGCTGTGAAACAAAATTTCCTACTAAAAGCTTCATTAATGTGGGAAATTAGTGACTTCTCAGAATATTATATGTTATATGGATAGAGTACACATGGTCCAAAATAATTTCTATACTTTATGAGAGACAATAAGTGTTTATTCTCATCAATAGAAGAAAATCATGTTTTTTTACTATGATCACAGATTCCTTCCAACCGATCATTATTTTCATAGAAACCAATAACATTTCAGAAAAGGCATAATTGAAAGAGATGGACCTCCTATAGTGATCTCAAGTACAGATTTAAAATCATTTGTCTATTAATTACCACCCGTTACATTTTCACCAACTATAAACCAATAGAAAATTGAGGGATTTGGGATATAACACAATTGGAGATAACGAGTCATTTTTTTGGGATCCTTAATATTGGCCTGATTCTTTGGTCAATCACAAGTTGGATGGCATGCATATTGAGAAGAAATATTTTGATAATATATTCTATACAGATTTGAATACATCACGTAAGACCAAATATAATTTAATGGTATGATTATATCTTGCCCAAATTTTCAGGAAACCAAAACATGAACTATTTGAAAATATCAGATACAAATGTTAATGGAGCCAAAAATAGATTATACACTTTACAAAGAAAACCATTTATTATTTTGTCAATGGATTTTATATTTGATACTTACAAATGGTTATGTTTCCAATTTGGGTAGATGTGTCAAAAATGGTTATATTACCTGATTAAAAAGTCATGATCGCCATATTATAGTGGAAAGACTTCAACTGATTGGATTAAGTGGTTTTTAAAATTCTATGATTTGGGATGCACTATTAGATATATCATATTTTTTCCAAGGCATTTTTGAGGTGGAAATACACTATAATACATTATGAATACTACAAGAAGATGTTTTTTTTAATTTTATATAAATTTTAAAAAATATTCCCTCATGTTTTCTTTGAATCAATGTAACATCTAATATTTTATTTTTTACATGTATAAAAATATGGTGGTCTGGTATAGTTCTAATGTATGTATGCATTCGATAGATGCATGTGTAAATTGATGAAAAAAAACTTAACAAAACATTAGTTGAAGGATCAACTACATAAGTTTATTTTTAGGAGGAAATTTATTTTTTTAACTCTCATTATTTTAAATTCGAATAACCCTAAAAAAACCACATGGGATGTACAGCGGGGAATGTTTAGGATTAAATGAGTATTCAATTATATGTTTTTAATGATCCAATACATGGATTTGGTTGAGTTTATCAATGATTTATTTTAGATGATTACCATCACAGAGATCATACATATTTTCTTCTCAACTGTTAAAAAATGATACCATTTTCACAGTGAGTTATCCTATCATATATTCTAAAATATTTGTTATGGTAAATTAATATTATTTTATTTTTAGGCTATATGATAATCATATCAATAAACAACTTCCAAAAATTATATAAGTTTCTCTTAAAGAACATAGGTAAAATAATTTTTCATACTGGTTTCCAAAAATGGAAAGATAAATTATATATGGTTTAACATATAAAGAAATTATTACTTGTTATATTGATAATTTTTTTTACAATTTTTCAGGAATCACAACATCTTGATAAAATTGATAATTGATTGTGTGTATTGATTAACCCACCATCCAAAATGGTAAAATCTTATAATTCATATGTGGTGAATGGTTATTAATTTCATACACGTGCATATCTGGAGTCAAGCAACCATTAATAATAGTGTTTTCTTAATAGGATATTATTATAGAGAAATTGAAGATGTCTTTTACAGCATGTTGGAAGAAATTATTGAATTGTGCTATCAAGGATTGAATTACACAATGATGTTTAAATGTTAGTGGTTGGAAACTAAGAGATGATTATGTGTTCATCCGAGCTATGGAATCATTGATATTAAATGTAAAATCTTTGATGTAGTAAATGAGCCCATTTTTTGGCTCATAAAGCACATTATATTTATTATTCAAATTACACTGTTACTACTAGAGAGTTGGGTGATTGGTGGAGAAAAAAAATGAAATGCTAGAAAAATTAGTTTATTCAAAGTGAATATGGTTCCATTGAAGTGAAAGGAATTGAAATTTATTAAAAGACTAATCAAAATCCATCTTTTCTATGAATAGACATTAATATCGATGATGAAACCCCATAGTTAAGGTTTAATGTTGAAAATGATGTTATTTTTCTAATAAATTAATTTGAAATTACAATAGATGACAAAACTGAAACTCCTATGAAAATTGATGACAATGAGGAGGAATATGAAGACACAACCTTATACGAAGATGAGGATGAAAATGAATATTGACACATTTAAATTCTGGTCATAATCATATATAATATATACCTATATATAATAGTTTTTTTCAACTATTTTCTAAAAATAAGTTCATGTTTTAGATGGAATCAGATCTGTTTCATGATTTCAAAGAGGGTGGTTTACTTGATGATGATCAGGATGTTCGATCATATGACCCTCAAACTACTGGCTTTGCAGTGAAGAATCAAAGGGATCGTTGTATTTTTAGATTGATGATTTATGGCCCAATCCCAGAGTGACGTCCACGTCTTGGCTTTGATCCACGCATTCATAGGTATGTTTACTTTTGTATTTTATTAAGTTTTCATTAATTATAATTAATTTATTTATATACTAATTGTCCTATTATTTTTTTCCAAATCATTACGCATACGGCTATTAGAAACGGGAGTCATATGTAGCTCAATTATTTTTATGGAGCATGGGTTACATTGGATCAAATTCCCATTGATGTTCACCACTACATGTTTGATCATTTGCTGGTATGTAAATAAAGAATATTTATTTTGATATTTATTTAATTAATAATATGATATTATTAATTAATATAGGGATTAGGGTATCCGATTCGTGAGATCATGTGTGGCTCTATCTAGAAGGCATGGGAGGGTTATATGTTTGATCGTTGTCCTCAGTTTTTCACAATTTGAGTTCGAAAGAAACTAAGAAAGAATGAGTCAAAGATTTTGATGATTCTTGTTGCACCGACCAAACTGATTAAATTTCATCTCATGTTTGGTATGGAATATGTTCATACTAGATAGGTTGTTGTTTTCAGAGGATATCATCATTAGTTTGAAAAAATATTGGGAGACAGCAGGGCACACATCGATCTTGTAGTCGTATATTCAGTACGCATAGAGAATATATGATAAGTACCTTTTTTAATTTATTTATATAACTTTAAATGTAAAATATTTATTTTATATTCATATAGGCATTAGAAAAACCCAATATTACATAGTTGGACATTTATATGATGATGTATAATGATATTGTCCCAGGAGAGATTTGAGGTGATATCCAGTATCAGATTTTGGTCAATATAATTTAGGTTTTGAGTTTTAAAATTAAATAAAAATAATATTTTAAGTATTTTCGTTTTAAATTTCAATTTAATGAGTCATATGAGGTCACAACATTTCAAAAATAGACTGAGAGTTAGGCCGAGACTGAGTATCAGACCAGTGCAGTGCAATTAGATGAGGCATCATGGATGCAGGTGACCAAGTATGCCTTCATGAAATGATGAGTTTTTGGTTTCGACTCTCGATTGATGTCAGGCAGTTATTATGGTACCATTGTGAAGTTGATGTGCAGCTCGAGAAAATACAAGGGAGTCTCATCATCATCTACTGCGCAATATTGGGAGAATCTGTGAGCATAGGGTGAGCTTATACGGAGTATGGGTAGAGAGTAGAAAGAGCTCCATCGACAGGAGGAGGAGGAGATGCGTCACTGGAAGCAACAACAACACGAGCAAACAATGAAGTACATGTGACATCTGACTCATGGTTTAGGGATAGAGTTCCCTCCCCCATTTCTTCCAGTTCCTCCAACTCCTCTAGAAGACTCTCCCCCTCAGTGGTGTATTTACTTTTTATGATAAAACATTTGAATGTACATTTTTTTGGAATATTATAAATTTAAATTTTTATATAGTGTGTTTTTTTATTATTACGAATATTTCATTTTTTTATTTTTTTATTTTATTATTTATTTATTTTTTCTTTTTCTTATTATCTATTTTTTTATATTTTGTTAAAATTATTACTTTTTATTATTTTTAATATCTTTTTATATTTTTGCAAATATTGAGATTTTTGTTATTTTATATTTTGTTATTATTTTATCATTATTATTATTAACTTTATTAATATTATTTTATTAATATTAATAATAATATTTTTATATTATTATTTTTATATTGTTATTATTTTTATTATATTAATACTATTTATATTATTATATTTATTTTATTCATATTCAATTTAGTAATATTATTATTTTTTAGTATTATTTTATTAATATAATTTTATTACTATTATTAATATTATTTTATTCAATTTTAATAATTTTTTTTATTTTTTTATGCGTTTTGTGATGGGCCAGTCACAAAAAAATATTTGCAAGGGGCCCATCAAAAAAGGTGTTTTTTAAAACTCAGAATGACTATTTGCGTTCCCATTTTCAACAATATGAAATTTGCGACAATACCCCATCAAAAAAGTCCTTTTGTGATGAGGACCCATTGCAAATTCCCCGTCACAAATAACTCTTTTATAGTAGTGGTGATAGCCTATACTAGATCAAAAACATATATGGTAATCACTTAAATCTCCTGTCGAAAAACATTTTGACGTCATTTACACTTACCAAACATCTCTATCAAATTTACTTCTTCATTTGAGTAACAAGGTTATTGGAAATCTAGGCAGTACTGAGAAAACATTGATAAACAAATTATTAAGAAATATTTTTAATGAAGTTGTAATTACCTTTGGAAATTACCTATTTGGGGATGTAGGTATTTTCATGGTTTATAATCCCTCTCATAAATTTTCAAACATAATATCAACAATGGTTTCCATTGTATTACTTCAGACACTGTAGAAACATTGACCAAAATAAGGAAATTATTCTGAAATATTTTTTGATAGTTAAAATATTTTTATATACACCTTATTCAATTTCCATTTTTAGAAATACATATACTTTTTATGTTCATATGCTGAATTTATTCCATTGTTTAGCATATATTTAGCAACAACCATTTCATAAAAAAATTCTTATTAAAATATAGATTGAAAAATATAATTTGACTTTTATCTATTAAATATTGATTATACTGTATTTGAAATTCACAATACACATCATGTGTGGTTATTTTGTTGGATATCCATGCATTGGATCTAAAAAATAAATATTTGGGGTATCCAGATTTATTGTGATCAGTATCTAGTTTTTCCTAAAAAACAAAAACAAGTCACGGGTATCACCTAAAACCAGAACCTCGAGTCTACCTAGAAGAATTCTACAAGCTAATAAAGGTGAAATATCAAAAAACCTTTAGAGATACTCTATCTCCCTACAAGAGTGATAATCATTTAATGTCCATTCATAATCAGGATGTATAACCCCAACTTTTAAAATTGGTAGTACTGAATAGAATCCAACCCTCTAAAATGAATAGATGAACCATTTTTTTCACTATGCTAACTTTAATTTTCATGAAATACTCCTTATTAATACACCATCAATTAATAGATTAATTTCCCCCAATATTGATAGAATAATTGATCTTCCTAATTGATATAATCCTTATAATGTTCCTCTTAGAAATGAGGGTATGTTTTATGATCTCATAAAATTATTCCCATTGAAAAAAAATATTCAATGATCAAATAGAATATCTTAGGACATCTGGAAAATTATTGAATCAATAAATTTCACCACCTTCAAACATGGGTGAAGGCCCTAAAATATCGATGAAATGAGATGTATATTCCATCATCTACTATCCTCCTTGAATACGGTGCATGAATTCATTAACACTATTTTTACTCAGGATCTCAATAAAATACTAATTGAATAAATGATAAAGGGAACCCTTCCAAGATATCCCCACATAATTATCATCTTGAACAAGGACATCCCACCAGTACCTAGCTGTTCCATGAATCATACAGGTCTCTATATTCACTCTTCTTTCCCAGGGTGCCTAAATCTAATCAAGATGGACTTCATAGAATCAATCTAGTACTCAGTATCCCATGGACCATACTCACCCATGGGGAATGGTAGGTTTTATAATTATAAACCTTGATTCAAATATGATAAGTTCGATCCATCCCTCGACAAACCATATGCTATAGACTAGAGAATATAAAGCAGGATCTCTCAAATATGATGACCCATATGGATCATGGAATAATAGGTTGATCTGGATCCATAGTCATTGGGGTGTTCTTATAATCACCCTATTGACACTCAAATGGAACCCCCCATGATGACATGTTGCAAAAATTTCAAACACATTACTCAAAAGATGGAAATATATAACATTATATCATAATTTATGATAAGTAGTAATGGGAAATATACTCCATTAATCAACACACACAGAGAGACTCTATGATATAAGGGATCTTATGCTCCGGCATATGTATAACCAATCCAACCCAATCTGGGCCACATAAAATCAAACATAGGTCCAGAAAACCAATCATCATATATCAAAAGAAAGAACTGGTGAAAAAAGTTCAGTCAAGTTGAATGAAAATAATATGTTATATAGTAAAAAACTATATAATTTGTTTCTGAAACTATAAATAACTAAACCTTATAATATAAATAAGGCATCCAGTCACAATCAGACTACTGACTGAATGGCCCGAAGGCCAAAATTCCTTATTAAATTTTTATAAACCCCCTTTTAAGGGTAAAGGGGGGAAAACCAAGAATTCAATACATCCAGACATTAACAAGATTCGAAAAATAAGAGGGTTTCAACCCAGAACAAGACACAAAGTATTGCTTCATCCCAACATTAGTATCATTAAGAAATGCCTCCACCAAAGCATGGCTTCTTAGCAAGCTTTCCCGTGCAAGAATGCACGGGCCCAGTACCGATGGTAATGCCATACCCTCTCAACCTTTCAAGTCCGAAAAGTCATTCACGGTGAAGACAATAAGCTCTATCCTCCTCTAAAGAAAAACTTTTAGGTTTTCTGGGTTCCCCAAAGACCACCCATATCACCACCAACAAAAAACCACCACAGAACTGGTAGAACACTGATTTCACAACCAATCAAACATCTCACAGACATTACCAAATCAAAAAAACACCATGAACATCACCACAACACTCGTTGCCACCCTCAAACCTGTAATAAAAGACCACAACACAACCAAGGAACCCCATCCATACGCGATGAATCTGATGGAACAACCCCTTCGTCACAAAATTGGAAGATGACCCCCTTCGCTGTGATGTCCGGATCACGACTCCATGCCGCAAAAGAACAGGCTTCCCCCACTGCCATGGAAGAAGAAGGAAAGGCCTAGGAGATCGGAGCATGGCCCCGAAGCTTCACCAGATCAACACCGCACCAGATCAACCCCACGATACATAGAACACAACTCCAGATGAGCACCGGAGCACAACCCCAACACCACGGAGAGACAAGATCTAGACCCAAAAGCACCGAATCAAAACCCAAATGCAAAGAATAGGAAAGACCCTGACACGCACCGGATCTCGGCCCTGACACCCCAGATCTAGACCGCATCACCATAGAGAAGGACCATGACCCCGATGCCGCACCAAGTCACACCCAACGCCGCATAGAATCTGGAAACTGACCCTAAACCCTTCGAAGACCTGTCCACCCTCTCTGTAGACGAAACTACCACACCGCAAACACGCAGGGGAGAATCTTGTGTGGAAAACACAATGCATTGGATCATGCCTGTTTCCCCCCCGATCAAAGAGTGAAATAATAAACAGTGAATGACATATCATATTTATTTGAGTGGGTTCCCTTGACCCAACTCTTTTATGTAATTTGATTACCCTAACATGTATTCATTTAGATCTATACATTTGTTTACTCATACTATAATACTAACATTACTTCTACATATATAATATTTATTGGAAATTTCATTAGATTACATGTCATATTAAATCGTTATAATAGATTCAAAATATTATTAGAACCTTGAGATAATATGATATAAATATAAAACATATATTCAATGGTATTGATATAACATGATGACAAGACACTGATAATGTTTTATTATTAGCTGACTGGGCCTCATAAACATTGGAACTTCCTCTCATGAAGTTCTCACATGGTGATCTTGATTACATTAGATTATGAGTACTAACCTGAAAATATGAACACCATGTGTTACAAGTGTCATTGGTTATTTATATCTATGAAAATGAATATTTCTCTCTTGAGTTGTGATCATTATCAATGTGTTCCATTTTATCCCATTATTTAGTGTAATATGAAAAAATGGCATTTATGATTGTGTAAATATATCTTGTGTTTTATATGGCATTGATTGTATGACATTGATTGAATTATAAAGATATAATTGGTCACTTACCATTATGGAAGAGATATCTTAGGCCTAGTTGTTTATGATGATAGTACCCTTTCTAAATCCATGGCCTTTATAGAAGAAGGTAAGATCATCTAGTAATTTTATTTAAAAAAATATATATATAAAGTATATATAATGGAATGAGTTATGTGTCCTAGTTTATGAGATATCATGGAGAAGATATATTACATTACATGCCATGTGTTTGCCGAAGATATTGTCATTGTTATGACAAAACCATTTCTCTTTTGAGGACTTGATGATGTGTTTCTAGAAGCCAATCATGTTATATGAGAGATAGTCACTAATATCTTGATAAGATCCCCATAGGGTTACACACTATGCATATTTAAAAGTTTTTCCAATTCTATTGAATTGGATTTTAATCCGTGTTTGTTCCCACAATGAGGGATGATATATGTCTTAGTTTGAACAATCGTAAAAATTAAATTAATTCATTATCATTTAATTTTATAATAATAAGGGTTGAGTTTATTTACTCAATTTATTGAAAATATATTAAGTGAATATAATTAATAAAATTTACCAAATTAATATTTAAGATTCAATGTTCATTAAATATTTTATAGTATATTTGAGTGAAGTTATTGGTTGATATTTTATTATGCAACATTATTTTAATGCTATAACTCTGGGGAAAAATACTGATGATATTATTAACATGAGTACTAGGACATTAGTATCATTTAGGTATTATTTATATGTGAAAACATTTTTTTGGGAAGAATTTCAATTTTCATGTTTTGGGCTAGCCTATATAAGCTTATAAGACCTCAATATTTGAGGAATATTCATCTACCCAAATTTGGGAGCTCCTTTCTCATCTCTAACACACCCAAAAATGATAAAGACTCATACCAAGAATCTCAATACAAGTTTTTATCACCGGATCGAAGATGTGGTGCTACGATGGCCGTTGGGACATCAAAAGGATCATTGGTTATTTACGCTAGCACATGAAAATCAATTATTGGTGCACCAATAAAATTTTTCGAGTGTTTGGATGATCAATAGGGATACAATGATGGTTAACTAAATTAGTGATCACTAATGATGACTGTATCATGACTACATCTTAAAAATAAAATGAGTTATTTGTTTATTTTTTCCTACTTAATTCCATCCATATCAGATCCTGAAGTTAAAACTAAGAACTACCTCACTGTTGAGGTCATAATTATCCAGTCTAGTGACATTTTTTTTTAAAATTACATTCTTCCACACTTTAATTACATTATTGGTACCAATAATTGGCATTTATGTGATCATGCTATGAATTAGACCAAGTTTAAATTAAATTTTCTTGAATTCAATAATAAGTCATCATTATGACCCCAATGACTTTAACAATGCTCTGATCTGAGTTTGGATGACCAAGAAATGGCCATCTGATGATTAGATAATTAATTTAATTGTGTTTAAAAATTAAATCATATATATTAAATGATGATGTCGTGTTTGCACATCGATGAACTCGGTTAGGCCAAAAAATGATGGGGGTATCTCATAGTCCAACTATGTGGATAAATAAAGAAAAAAAAGTATAATGTATTGAATTTAAAAAAAAATAAAAAAAAAAATAAAAAATTAGTGTGGGTTGTAGTCGGTGTCCACCATGGAATCCATGCTCACAACTTGGATGGGACAAAGAAATCATCTAAAATTTCGATGGTCATATATTTTTTAAAATTGGTGACAAAAGACACCACCATTCGAGCACCATATTCCCATGTGTTGCACTATGAAATACTAAAAGGAACCAACCCAAATCACTCTTTAGGGCCTAGTAAGGGTCTGCAACACCTTATGGGGTGGGGGGTTTAAGGATTAAGATCCATTAGAATGTTAAAAAATTTTATAAATATATTTGGAAAATATTTTAAACAGATTTTGGGACTACGAAATAAGTAATTAATTAATTAAAATTATATTGATTTATATGAATTTATTATTTCTTCCCTATGGTATAATTAAATTAAAATTAAAATTTTAATTTAATTTTGTGATGTGTTGACTGGTCACAAGTGAGACAAACCAATGTATATCTATTATATTTTCTTATTGATTTAATTATTTAAATATGTGTGATTTTTGTAATAATTAATTCCAAATGACTATGTGAATTCTATCTCTATCATTATATTTATAAGGGCCTACATATTCTTGATTGATCATATTTATATGAATTTATAGTTCCTTATACTCCCTCACCTATGTGTGAGTATATATATATATAATTATGTGGATCAAAGAGGATGACTACAACATAGAGAACTAGACATGTACGGGATGAGATATAGATATGTTGTTTGGGGTAAAAACTATGACTAGAGTCAAATGTTACTCAGTCAGTTACCCCTAGGTACTCTATTGATCCATTTTAATTTCAGTAGATCAAACAATATTAAACACCCTTGTTTATTTGCTTTATTTATTTATTTATTCATGGTTTATTATTATTAGGTATATGTGTTTTATGCGATCACATAGAATAATAAACAAGAACGCATAGGTAAAATGAATTAATAAACAATAAATGATTTCTATTAAACATGGTTATTTCATGAGTGCGATCACATTGAATAATCATGTCAAATAGAGAAAGATTTCATTCATCAACAATAATTAAAATACCTTAAATAAATATTAATCCAAAAACCTTCTACTGTTTCAGTTTGAACTAAACCATGTGTTTGAGGTGCTCGTCTACCCTAGTTGAGGATGCCACTTAAAACTAGTGTATTATAATGAAAGTGGTGGGTTAGGTTAACTAATTTTGGTAGAAATATATTATACATTAATAAATGGTTGAAAATATAGGGTAAAATCATTGAGTAATTCAAGGTTATGAATTACAAAATCTAGGACCTCACTTGAAAGATCAAGGATCCACGAGTTAATATGATTGGGAAACCAGAATCCTACCTTGAAACATTATGAGTATTTTCATATCCCTAACATGTGTTACGAGGAGAGTTATTAAATATATTTTCCAATATAATACTCAAGCGGCTAGTTATTCTAAATCTACTATATGAGGGCTACAAAGATTTGATAAACAGTGGAAGAAAATTAATGATTTAATTAGTAAGGTATATTGGTAATCCAGATAAATTATTAATATTCAAAATTATTTATTGTAGATCTAATAAAAATCACTGCAACCATTTCTATCTCACTACGATCAATATTGGATATATAAAATATCCCAACCAGAAATAACTTCTGTAAGTGGTAAACGTGATTGTATATAGTACTATTCCTTGAAATAAAGCTCTATGTATTGTAATTCAGAATCCATATCGAGTCTCACCAGAAATAAAAAAATATAGGATAAATATAAGTATTATATCCATATGTATAATTCATTATTTTTACAATGCCTCATGTTGTCATCTATGTCTAATGAGATATATAAAATACAATAGGATGAAGATTCCTATAATATTCAATCTCATCTTCAAGATCTATACCATGAGAGATCCTAGAAATAAAGATATGAAATATAAAGTGATCTTTATAGGAGTCAGATAGATTAAGGGCCTTTTGTAGGACCTCATTTACTCAAAATTATTGGGAACATTGAGTGACTAGAGTCCATTAGGATCATGTTAAACAAAAAACTAGCAACTAATTTCATTCTTACGTCTTTACCACCTAGATTCTCAATTTTAAACATTAATGGTAAAATTAATATATGAATAATTCACTCATAGATCTCTTGGATTTAGTTTTACACAAGGAAAACAATATTATGAATTACAAATCATCAGTATTCATGGTGAATATGAGGAGGAATGGTAAGGCTAAAGTGCCAAAGGCTAAACCTACAACAATTAAACTGATGCAATAAGCCTACATGGATTCAAAGATACAGGGGGAAGTAATGAGTATAAATTATTCTACTTTTCCTGTGGAATGATATGACACTAGAATAAAAATTGCTTGGTTAGGAAAAATAATCTATGGGATACCTTAAAATTATTGTACATTTTTCATTAAATGTAATCTGCATATTTTTTCAAGATAGGCATTGGATATAACATGTTTATCACAAATTTGTATTTAAATAAATTAACCAAGTAATTTTAATAAGATTTCAAAGTTTATTATGGATATTTAAATAGAAAATGGTGAAAGACTAAAAAATTGACAGTTGGGGATTATAATTTTACTTTGCATATTGGCATGGTTCTTATATTAAACAATTGTTATCATGTACCCTCTATTACTAGAAAAAATATCTCAATTTTGAATCAAGGCATAATGAGGGTTTATTTCATGTTCGTAAATAAATGTTTTCTTTTTTATAAAAAAATGTGTTATAGTATGGAACACCTTAACAATGGATTGTATCTACATGAAAATCAGAATCCTTTTTGGTAATAAATGAAAAATATAGTGGGAATGAATCATATCCTACCCACTGATGGTACTTGAATACTGATCATGTAAATAGGAATATATTAAACACTATATATCAGGTAAGGAATTTATAATATTTTTAATTAAAACCCTTGGATTTATGTAAAACATTTTTATAAGTAAAATAAAAAAAATTTCACCGGGAAGAGGAAAATAAATTTATAACTACTAGAATTAATTCATACTGATTTATGTTGTCCTTTTTTAGTAATCTCAAGGTGCGATTTATCTTACTTCATTAGTGTTACCAATTACTAATGTAGATATGGATATATCTACTTTATTTGGAATAAGTTTTATTCATTTAATATGATTATGGAATATCAAAATCAAGTATAGATCTATAATGATATCAAGAAAAGAAACATTTCTCACATATAGGTGGAGAACATCTTAACCAAGAATTCATCAATGATTTGAAGAAGTGTAGAAAAATTTTCCAACTCACTTCCCATTATAAACCTTAGTGTAATAGTGTAAGTGAAATAAGTTATCATAACTTTATTTACATGGTCAAATCAAGGATGAGTTTTTCAAATCTACCATTATAATTTTGGGGATATACATTATAGAAAATGACATGTTTATTAAACTAAGTTAAATGAAACATAATATTGGTTTCCATTTGAGTTATGTAATGTAAATAATCCCCCTATCTCACATACATGTATAAATATGTGTTTTTTTCATCAGAAGAATACCCAATGAAAAAATAGATTCCAAAATAATAACATGCATATTTATATGTTATCCTAATGAATCTAATGGATATAATCTATATAACCCGTCAAATTGAAAAGTGATTGAGGAAACACATTCCATATTTCAAGAATGTCAATACATATCCAATATAAATTATGGAAGAAATATTGAATTTAATGAATTTTATGCTCTAGATTCCCAAGAGATGGTATAGGAATAATACCCACAAGAGAATGTGGTAGATAGAGTAGTTTCCAGGATACATGTACTCCATTGGTATAAATTTTTTAGAGAACTGGAGTGATATGATTTTCATATCACTGATTCAAGTGACACATTACTCTTTGAGTATAATGAAACTCTAACCTATAAGGCGGTCGTAGATTAAAATGATGGTGATAAATGGAAATAATCCATACATATTGAGATGGAGTCCATATACTTAAATAAAATTTGTTTTTTAGATACTCCAACTAATTTAAAACCATTTGGGTGCATATAGGTCTTCAAAAAAAATACTATACATGGATATTAAAATAAATACCTATAAATCATGACTAGTTATTAATCGGTTATAGAAATATCAATTCATATACTTTGAAAAAATCATATCACCATCCATGATGCTATGATACATCATAGTTTTACTTTTAATAAGTGTGTTCCATGAATAGGATATTTGAAAAATGGATTTCAAAACTACATTTCTAAATGATAATTTTGTTGAAGATGTCTATATGAAATAACTCAAGGGGTGTATTATTTATAAGATTAAAAATATTGTACACAAGCTATATAGATCCATTTATGGATTGAAGAAGGAACCACTGTAAAAAATATTTGGTTTGATGAGGCCATAAGAGATTTGGGTTTCATAAAGAAAGAAATTAATCCATTTTCTACAAAAAAAATAGTTGGAATTACATTGTTTACTTAGTATTATATGTTAATGTCATATTAAATATGGGAAACTAAGTGAATGTATTATAGTTAGTTATGACATGGCTAAATAAATGTTTCACAAAGAAAAACTTATGTGAATAATCCTATATTCTGGGGATCAATATCTACCAATATAGTTCTTAGAGGCTTTTTGGGCTAAGTTAATGTATATATATTGATAAGGAAAACAAAAGGTACAATATATCAAATTCTAAGATTATATTATTTTCAATGTCACATGGTATAAATATCTCCATGTGAATGTGTACAGAAACACATGTGGGGATTGAGAATATGAATATAACCCCTTATGTTTTGATTGTGGATTCCATATTATATATAATTATATATGATAGATTTGATATTTTCTTTTCTATAATCATGGTGGAAATATATAAAGATAATTCAAGAGATCTGCAGTGGGTAGTTGTAGAAACTATCTTCATGTACTTGATACATACAAAGGATTTGTTATCGGTGTATTGAGGATATGATACTATATTAGTGAGGGATTACACAAATTCAAGATTCTTGACAGACCATTATGATCTCAAATCATTGTTATTGTTATATTTTTCAATAATGGTGGAGGAGTGAGAAATAGAATATTAAAGCAGTCTATGGTATCCGATTATAAAATGGAATTCAAGTATATAGTTGCTTCCCATGTAGTTAATAAAGTAGTTAATATAGAAAACTTTTTCTCAAATATTATAATTTTACTAGAAATTTTTGATCTTGTTATAGTATACAATTATAATTGTATAAACTCGGGTTATCACTCAAGTTTGGATCCTATAATATTTTTTCAGTATAAATATTTACTTTGGACCTAATATAGATGTCTAATGAGTTAGAAAAGGTTCTTAGGGTGTCTGGAAATTTTTTGTAGATTGGAACACCTCTTTTGGAGAAAACAGTCCAAGTCGCATGGTTTGTGCAGGGTTAGTGAACTGTTTTCCTAACTGTGCGGTTTGTGTTTTTTTGGAAAGTGGAAACTTGCACGTTTGGTGCATGGTTGTGATGCCAAGCTGTGTGAACACCCCTTTTTCCTAGGTTAATGTAGAACCATCTCGCCCAGTTTGTGCACGGTTTGGAAAAAAATGAGGACAAACCATGTATGGGCTAAAAACCTGTGTAAAAAAGAACAAAATTCCCTTAATGATCTATTAATCCTTTCCCTTCCTCCTAATCTGAGAACCTATGGGACTTTCCTCTTTTTTTCTTCATTTTGGAGCTTTTCAATGGCCTATGAAATGAATCAAGAGATATCCTTCACTAGACATTCAATCGAGCTTCTGTTTGTCACGTTGGATGCGCAACAGTAAGTACTAGAGTCCTCTATAGCCATATTTCTTCTCCTTTAATCTCATCCTAGATATTGCCATGTGAGTCTTTTTCACCTTTTCTTGGATTTACTCTGATCCAAGGAAAATCAAGGGCTAATACTGTGGAATAAGTCTTGTACAAAACTAAAGGTGGGTGGTCTATAACTCATTCCAAAAGTTCATTGTTTTTTGGAATGTTCATGTGGGGGCCATCAGTTTCATTGGGAACCATTTCTTAAATTTACATTCCATTATTGTAGTGGTTATAATCATATGGTTATAATATTTCCAAATAGGTGATCAGTTGTTAGTGGTCACACCCACAACTCTATCAGCCTAATGTTGAAGGTTATACCATAATTGCGTTTTTAATGTTTCAGCATGTTTGAGCCACCGTTATGGAGTTCCTTTGCTTGACCTTTCTAATGTTGAGACTCCTTATAATAAATGGCTTGTGGTTATTAATAATTTCATAATCACAGGCACCATGTATTCTCAAACCTTGACCTGCCTAAGGTAAGTTCTTAAAAATGTTTATTAAATGTGGAATATGAAATGTAAAATTGAAAGTATATTAAGATTATAACTTATCCTTATCAAAAGAGATTGAATAATGGTTACATACCTGTAGTAACCCTTTCCATGTTTTTAGAAGGTAGCAGAGTGATGCTTAATAATTTAATAAGCGTTAATAGCTGACTAATACTTGATTAAATGGTTGCAATGATACATGGCCTATCCACAGTAATGGAAGACATGTCTTGTACCAAAAAATAAATGGTTTCAACTATATTTTACATATCTGATCTAATTAAAGGAAATACTTGAACCAAATGAATTATTATATGATTACAATATCAAATAGGAATGTACTGACTCGAGATCGCCTTGGATTCTGAGAAGAAAATACCTAGGGTTTTGGGAACCCCATTCCGATTAAAGGATATAGTTTTCTTAGGTTGATCCCCACCTAGACTATAGTTATTGTATATTCCTTGGATTCTCGGTATACTACCATTGGGTACCTTTCCTTATTATATGATACCTCAGATACGCTCCTTGGATCCCGCACTGACTAGTAGGTTCCATGGTTAAAGCCTATAGGGCCCTGTCTTTGCTTAGTCCCATTTTACCTTGTACGATCACCTTTGACTCAGTAGGTGCCTTATTTTGGAATTCCATGGATTATGATCCTCAGATTACAATCTTACCCCTTAGCTAGACTCAGATACTACTGATTTAGTTTTCCATGAGTTTACGTTACCTTGGTTTTTACCCTGGAACTCCCTGACCAGATATCATTTTCTGGTTTCCTTGTTAAGTCTTTGGACGTTCACTACCTATACTATCACGAGGTGATGTCAGTGTTGGATATGCTTTATGTGACCTATTAGAATTAAATGGTAATTGATTAATAAAATGAACTAGTTACATGTTCAGACACTAGCTAAGGGAGGAAGTAGGTACTTAGTTATTTAGTTATATTGTACTCCTTGATTTGCTTTATATATGCATGCATTCACACTACTATATTCCATTACACAAGACAGATGTTATAGACATTGTTGGTGGTGGAACACTGAGATTTATCTCACACCCTCTCCAGGCACCATTTGGTACATGGTGTAGATTACATGGTTATAGGTATTGAAAAAGGGAAGCATGCAACTTCCAATACATGATTGTGTGCTGATAGGATGGAGCTTGATAGCAGATGACCGAGTAGGATCTAGGGATGCTTGGAGTAGATATTTTTTTCTTTTACCTTATGGAACATTTTATAAATATTTACATGAATCATTGCTTTCCAATTTTCTAGTGACATGATATTACCTCATCACTTCTTTAGTTGATACAGTTATTGTTAATTTTTCTTATCTATTGCATCCGTATTCTTTTGCTATTTATTTATATTTATTCCGTGGGTTACTATTCCATTACATTCATTCTACTGTGCTACATTCAACTAATGAGGTCATAGTCTTCTCATGGACACTCCCTAGGCCCTTGCTGCTAGTCGGAAGCCTCTCCCATTCGGGAAGACACACTTGAGGCCATGTGGCTCACCGTGATCGGGGCACCTGTTAAGTGAAATTCGGATTCGGGTCATCACAAAGTGGTATCCCATGTGGTTTCTTTTCTTTCTTGAATATTTGGAGACAATATATTGGAGAATATGGACTCTTGGGACTTGGTCATAAGCCATTATTGGGCATCGCGAACCATTATTGGGTGTCAAATCCAATTTAACCATAATGCAATTGTTATTCAATTTTTCCTATTACAGTTGATATTATTTCACCAGTGGGTGACTCACATGTTTTATGGTGTTGTTGATTATTACTCTTTTGGAATTTATTTCATCCTTGTCCTGATGATATGAGGGAAAGGATTATTGCTACATGTATCATTATAGGCACCTAGAATTCACAAGCCATGCATGTTGCCATACCATATAGGTGCATTTCATTACTTTGCATTGCTTGATATGCTTGTGACTATTGAGTGATGTGGTTATGGTTTCATGGAATTGTATTAAATTGGATTTTATTAAGTGATTTAATGTCTCAATTAATGAGGTGTATGGGCCCTCATGGGTGTGAATGAGTAATTAACTGAGTCGAGCCATTATTTTATAAGTAAATGGGTTTTGTTTTTGGTGATGGGTGTATGGACATTGATTCATTGGAAATGACTATCCATTATAAAGTAGATCCTAAAATCAAAAAGATGAATTTATTTCAATCTTTACCCCACCTATCATGTTTATGAAAGATAAAGGAGTTAACCTAATAATTAACTACAAAATGACATTAAACTTAAACATGATCACTTACTGATATCTGGCCATCTAAGAGGGTAGTTTGGGTTGTATTCCTTGGGTGGTGAGTTTTTCTATGATCATTTTATGCTATTGATGCTATATCCTTGCTTATAAGCTTGTTTTAAGGTGTGTGGTTGGAATTTGTAGACCAATGCCACCATGACGTCCTCGTATAGTTCGCCAGGAGGGTGATAACAACCATGATCCAGACATGGTGGGCCCTGAGTTGCCAGTCTTACTTATAGAAGTTCCACATGTGGCAATTACATCTATCACTAATCCGGGAATAGATTCCGAAGTCCATGATAGTTTCTTAGATATGATGCAGTCCATGATTGGTGCTCCACGGGTTGCACCTATGATGGGTGATCAAATTGTGAGTCCCAAAAGTAGATTCCTCCTACTATTTCAGGGGATGGTGGTTCTTAGGCTTCTGAGTCTTGGATAGAGGCCATGCTATATATCTTTGATCATATAGAAATACTTCCAAAGTAGAGAGTAAATATTTCTACATACATGCTTCTGGATTTTTCCAATCATTGGTGGGATGTCATTACCTAGGCTAAATGTCATTAGGGCGTGTTATGGGCTGACTTCTAGACTGACTTCTATTATCGTTTCTCTCATCAGTCATTGAGTGCTGACAGAGACAGAGATTTCATGCATCTCATGTAGGGTTTTATGTCCGTTATGGTATATTCAGCATGTTTCACTGATTTACAGTGCTTTGCACCGCTTCTAGCCAATGATGAGCTTTTACGTGCTAGACGTTTTGAGGATGGGATCTAGTACACCATCCGAACTCATGTGAAATTCTTCCTCCTTCATACCTTCTATGAAATAGTTTATCGGTACCCTATCACTAAGTGTAACCTGGGAGACAGAGTGAGTACTGGGTTTAAAGGATCAGTGCCGCAATAGGCTAGTAGTTCTTCCGGTGGTAGAAAACGTTCTCTTGAGGTTTATCACCAGGGAAGTGGCAGAAAATGTATCCAATTTGATAGATATGTAGTGTGTCATTAGTGTGTAAAAACAAGGCATAAGAAGACCCAGTGTGATAGATACCCTATGGAGTGTTGGTATTGTGTCCTTAAAGGTCATATTCAGTTCTTTTGAAAGAAATTTCCACCAGCTTCGAGTGGAAAATGTTCAGATTTCACTCTACCTTCATGAGTGAGTTCTTTTGTGCCGTGTTAGGTGGGAATTTGGAGTGGCACCAGTAGGTCTGGCCGAGGAGGAATTTTTGGCAGTGGTAGTCTGATCCCTGATTACCAGCAGTGTTAGTAGAGCACTCATGATCATGGTAGTCCATCTATTGCACAACACTATGGATCAAGTCATTTGCATTCCTTACGACCGATACCAGAGAATCAGGCTATGAGACCATCTATAGTATGAGGTACTATTCTAATATCTTATACTATTGTCTCTGCTTTGTTTTATATAGGTGTTTCAAACTCTTTTATTTTAGTATCTATCTTGGAAACTCATGGACTAGAGATACATTATCACTATCGTGTAATGACCCTCAATACACCATTGGGAATACAGACGTAGGGAATACGCCAGTGAAGTGACTATCCCCTTGAGGTAGGCGGTTACCCTTTCTTTTGGAATCTCTTTTTTCTTGAGATGAAAGGCTTCGATGTCGTTATCATGATGGACTGTTTAGTCCACTATCATGCCTTTGTATACTTTTATCACCATAGGGTTTCTTTTAAATAGATATATGGAAACAATTATCTTTTCAAAGGTGATTGGGATGTCAATGATGGGACAAAAAGACAATATCATCATGGGCTTGGTGGAGTGACCAACCGAATTTCAAATATTTTCATGTAGGATTAGGGTTTTCTTCAAACTGATTTTCCTCCAGCAGTTGGTCATTTCAGGGAAGTCTATCCGGATAAATGTCCTAGATTACATCCTTAGAGTGAGGTAGAGTTTACAATTGATCTTTCTCCAGAAGTATCTCAAGTTTCCATTCCTCCATATAGGATGGAACTTACTAAGCTTCTAGAGATCAAGCGGTAGATTTAATAATTAGAGGCCAATGGTTTTATACGGCCTAGTACTTCTTCTTGGGGTTCACCATTTATTTTCTCAAAGAAGGTGGATGGAACCTTTTGTATTTGTGTGGATTATAGAAGGTTGAACCAACTTATGTTCAAGATCCAGTATCTAATTCCTCAAATAGATGATCTATTTGACTAGCTGTAAGGATAAAATGTGTTCTTTAAGATCGACCTGAGATCATATTATCATCAGGTGCGAGTCAGACCATCAGACATACCTCAAACAGATTTCTATAGCAGGTATGGTCTGTATGAGTATCTTTCTAGGTTGCTAGGTCTTATGAATGCACTTTCCATTTTCATGGCTTTTATGAATAGGGTTTTCTATACCTATTTATACTCTTTTTTCATGGTATTTATGGAAGAAATCATGGTGTATTCGCGCACTAGTAATGACCATGCAAAAAATCTTGAGGTAATTTTGAGTACACTGAGAGAGAATCAAATTTATGCTAATCCTTCTAAACATGAATTCTGGATCGACAAAGTCTACCACTTTGGTCATATTATTTCTGAATATGGATTATTTGTTGACCAAGAAAAGGTTATTGTTGTAGTTTCCTAAGAGTAGCCCAAGAACGTGTCTGATATCAAGAGTTTATTGGGGCTGGATGGATTTTACAGGAATTTCATACAATACTTTTAACATCTTGATGAACCTAGGAATAGTCTTACACAGAAGGGTGTCAAGTTCACATGGTCAAAAGCATGTGAGAAATCCCTTCAGAAGCTAAAAGGGAGGCTTTTATCAGCACCGATTTTGAATTTTCCAGAACCTGGAAAAGATTATTTCATCTTCTATGATGCATCATGCATTGGCCTTGGAGTAGTGTTGAAGCATTATGTCAAAATCATTGCATACAGATATTGATAGTTGAGGCCTCAAATGATAAATAACCCAATGCATGACCTCGAGCTAGGAGCAGTTGTCCATGCCATACGTAGATGGAGACACTACCTATTGGGTCAGTGCTTTGTGGTTTATATAAATCACAAATGTCTCAAGTATATATTTTCTCATTATGACTTGAACCTTCGACAGTGAATATGGGATGAATATTCTCAATCCTTTCATTTTGATCTTGCTTATTCTCCTAGAAGAGATAATGTTTTTGCAGATGCACTAATTCAGAATACTCAATCGCAGGTTGTACAGGAAGCCAATGATGAATGGAAGTTGATGGACCTCTTTTCTGGGATTCATCTAGAGTTTCATGATAGTCACGAACATTATTACCTCTCAGCCTTAATAGTGACCACTTCCCTCCTTGAGAAGGTGAAGAGTAGGCAGTTTTCAGATCCTGAATGTTTTGATCTATGTGAGAGTATATCAAGAGATAACACAAATCTAGATTGTTTTCTGGATAGAGATGACAACCTACATCTACGTTAACATATCTTGGTTCTTATATATGTGAGAGAGGATTTGATGAAGGAGTCCCACACTTCCCAATGGGTAGTTCATCCTGGCATCTCAAAGATGTATCATGATATACGATTCCAGTGTTGGTGGCCTAGAATGAAACTTTATATTTTGGGCTTCATCAATAAGTGTTTCACCTATCAGTAGGTGAAGAAGGATCACTAGAGAACTTCTACTTATTTACAGCCACTTCCAGTCCCGAAATGGAAATGGGAAGATGTTACAAAGGATTTTTTAGTCAGCTTACCTAGGTCGCCAAGGGGTAGCGATGATATCTAGGTAGTCATCGATTATCTAACAAAATCAACCCACTTAATTCCTATTTGGGATAATTTATTAGTTTATGATTTGGGAATAATGTATGTCTGTGAGATCATACGACTACACGAGGTTCCACATACTATAATTTTATATAGGGATGCTCATTTCAATTCAAAATTATGGTAGGGTTTAGAAAAATCTATGGGAACTTAGGTGATTATAGGGACACCTTTTCAACCTCAGACCGATGGAAAATCAGAATGGACAATACAAGTTTTATAGGATATGCTTTGAGCACGCATCCTTGATTTCAACCGTTCTTGGTAGAATCATATCCCCCTTGTCAAGTTCACCTATAATAATAGTTTCTAGGTGAAAATTTAGATTGATCCTTTTGAGGCCTTATATGGTAGTCCATACCATTCACCCTTGTGATAACTAGAGGCAAGTGAGGCAGCCCTACTAGGTCCTCATCTTGTTTAGGAGACATCAGAATAGGTACAACTGATCATGAAGTGTATGACTACTGTTCATTCTAGACAAAAATCATATGCTGATCACCATCGATGACCTCTTGAGTTTGAGGTTGGAGATCATGTTTTTCTTATGGTACCGTTTAGGCTATGGCATTAACAGTTAAGAATGTAGGGAAATCTATTTCTTAATTATGTCAGGCCGTTAAAGATTATAGAGAGTGTTGGGCCGGTAGATTATGGGTTGCTCCAATCTCAAAGGTACTATTCTATGAAAGACATCTTTCAAGTCTCACAGCATCACCAATATCATGTTGAACCATATCATACCTTTGATCCCAATGATGTTGAGTTAGATGTCAATGATACCTTTATGGAATACCCAGTATGCATGTTGACCGAAGCACGAAGTCTCTTCGAAGAAATTTTTTCCCTCTTGTACGGGTCCTATGGAAGCATGGAAGAGTACATGAAAATACTCGGGAGAGGTTTGCCTATGTACTTTCCCAATCGCCAGGACTATACTCAGATAGTCTTTCCTTACATGTGGAAGGAGAACTCGTGCATGAGTTCTTTTAAGGGGGAAGACTATAAGAACCCTTTTTTCACTCAGGTATGGATCTTCTAATTTATTTTCACTCTAAATCTTTACTTTGGACCTAATATAGATGCCTAATAAGTTAACGAAGGTTCTAATGGTTTCTGGGGCTTGTTTGGAGCTCAAAAAACATCTTTTGGGGAAAATAGTTCAAGTAGAAAGGTTTGTGCACAGTTAGCACATGGTTTTCCTAAATGTGCAATTGGTGTTTTTTTTGGACAGTGTAACCTCACATGGTTGGCACACAACTGTGCAGCCAAACCCTACGAACACCCCCTTTTTCCCAGGATTGGGCAGAACCATCTTGCACAGTTTGCGTACTGTTTGACAAACCGTGCAAAGGCTTAAACCCTATGTAAAATGACCAAAATTCCCTTAATGATATATTAATCCTTCTCTTTCTTTCTAATCTGATAACCTGCATGATTTTAATCTTTTTTTTTCTTTCATTTGGAGCTTTTTGAACACATATTCTAGGGATCAATAGATCTCCTTCGTCTGACATCCGATCGAGCTTCCGCTTATCAGGTTGGATGTGAAACAGTAAGTACTCGTGTTTTCATAAGCTTTAATTCTTCACTTTCTCTCTCGACCAAGATATCATAAGGTTCTGGGCGTAGTGGAAGTGTGGTTGGGATGATACCCAACATTGATTTTTTACAATGATCAATGATAATTATGCGTTCAATACGGAGATGAACACCTATCTCCATGGAATATTATCAAAGATTTAGATAAAGAAGAAAGAGGCTTGAAACCTTTAGAGAGGATATTTCACATAATGTTTATAATTAATTTAATTAATTTCATAGAGGAAAATAATACCTAGATCTTTGGAATTTTTCTTCGTTGATGATGTTGATCATCCAGATTGACACTTTCAGATTATCTCATTATGCTTGTAATGATCCAAACTAGAATCCATCTAGCGGTGATCCACACGTGCTCTGATGGCCTCTGATCGACACCTCTTGTTCTTCGGGTGCTAGCATTGCGAAGAGAGTGTTTATTGTCAGTCATTCTTGATCACTTGTTCTTCATGCTTGAAGAACGTCTCTCATTCTTGAGAGGGGAGAGAAGATGATTCAAGAGATATATTGGTTGGCTCAACAATTATCAATTCACCAGGCTTATGGTGTGGTGTTTTTCACAATAGACATACTTTCCTATTTGTATACATGGAATTTCAGATACAATATTTAATAGCATTGCATCAATTAAATTCACTCATTAACTTTGAGAAAAACCATGCATTTATTAATAATACCACATCATTATTTATGGGCCCCCAACTTGTGCAAAAAGGAATTATAAATAACATTCTGCGTCATAAAATAATATCAGCATTATTTTAATTTATGTCAACTAGTTAAATAATTATTTACCATCTTTAAAATAATTATTTTACTACCAAGCCAACCTTTGTCCTCTAGAACTCCACTTAAATTTATTGAACAACCGAATAAATAAATAAATAGTTCATTCTCTTAAATAAATATTTTATTTAAAATATACTAAATAAATATTTATTAAATGTTCAATAAAATAAAAAAATATTTTATTTATTTTATATGATCATTGTAACTTGAATAAAATTATTCCACGATCTTGAGAATAATATTTATTTCATTAATTAAATTTAAATGGAATTTAATTAAGACAACCAAAAACACATTGTGTGTGACCCTCTAGGATTCTTTCTTGTTGGCATTAGGCAGACTTTCCTAAAGTCCGAGAGTACTGTCTAGAAACGGGTCAAGGCACATAAGAGAATGAACATAATGTTGCAACAACGACATCCAAAAATGAACACTCACTGAGTAATATAATCTATTTGTTGCAATATATCATCAAGCAGGTTTCATGATTGTGCCATCAAGTTTTATGCTTGATACGCCATTCTTAGACTACCTAAAATAACCTCATCATTACACCATGTCCATGGAATTTCATGTGACGGTTCTATTTCAATCAAAGGGGTGAGATATCAACTTCCATAAATGGAAGGGACAAATCCTTAATTGACTTATCCATTATTAACATTCAACTCGTGACACACCCAACATACCCTACTTCCCGCCAACTTTCTGCGTGATGATTTTCATCATTAAATCAAAGTTCCTAAGTTGTGACACATATTAATGATAATCTTAAAGTCTAAGGATCATTACACATGCTCACAGATAGAAATATCTGATGACACCAAAACATACAGAATTTCTACTAGCGGAACTCTTATCATAATCTCTTATCTTTGAGATTACCAATTTTGAACATCATGAGAGGAAGTCTCATCTACTTATAAGTAATCGAACTTGACGGTCTATATGATATGTGTCCCATCATAGCATGTCATCTAACTGAAAAACTATATTTAAGAAAATTGTTATAGCATTTCATGGTTCTCATCATAGCAGGGAACTGCCATGACCTTATCATTGCAAAAAATACTCTAGGACATTATTACATCATAGTCATGCAGAACAAAGAAAAATATATAATAATACATTAAATATCCATGTAATAAAAGTAAAACTAGTTGGTTTTAGAAAACCAACTCTTACAAAATCCAACTTGGACCAGAGCCAACTGCCTAAAACTTTCAGTCCGCTAGACCTCACATGATGATCATGTTTCTGCTGAGTCAAGGATTTAGTCAAGGGGTCTTCCACATTGTCTTACATGGAAATATTGCTCACTGAAACTTCAAATATCTCAGAAAATCCCTCAAGAGATGATACTTCTAATGTATATGTTTTTTCCACTGATGTGACCTTGTCTCTTTTGTGAGAGCCACCATTGTAGTATTATCACAGTATGGTGTAATGGGATATTTACTGCTAGGTATCACATATCACTCCTGGAAGAAGTTTGGCATCCAAACTAATTCTTTAGCTGCCTAAAAATCCACGATATACTCAGAATTTGATATAGAATCTGCGAACACACTCTGATTTGAGATCTTCTAGCTCATTGCACCTCCATTATACGTGAAGATGTATCCCGTGTGCAACTTATGGAAGTCACATGATCGTCTCATGGATGTTTGTGGTCATCCACGATGCAGATCACTCCCTGGCGCATACACAGACGATGACGGTTCGACCTAGGCTATGTTTGTGGAACCGGCTCATCCTGATCCTCTCTAGTTTTCATATGGCTTGTTGCAGTACAGACATTTGGGTTTCGTGTGGGTCAGAACATGGTAGGGTCGTCTTCGACTATTGGGCCAGTACGCAGACGCGGATGGCAGATGCAGGAATGCTCAGTGTCGGTGGTGCTTCTCCTCGGTAGTTGGCTTCTCCTTGTCTTCTGGTTTATTCTATAGTTCTTCCTTTTGTTGTGCTCATATGGCCATGCTTCTCCTTGGTTTTCCTCTACCATTTCTTCATCCCCCTTCACGCAAAACTCCATCTTGGTTGGGTGTGATGGATTTCATGACGTTTTGGATCGTGTTGGTGGCTTCAGTGAAGTTAGATCTGTTTGGGTTCATTTTTGTCATGGTGGCCTGATTCTCAAAGGATCAACGATTCCGTGGTGTAGCTCAGTGGGTCTGGTCCTAAGGCTGAATCCATGGCAGTTTGGTGGGTTGGTCTGGCCAGCTGTTTTCCAAGGTTCCCACTTTGCCTCAAAGTGTTTTTGGTTGTTCTTTTTGGTTTATTTGTTGGGAAGGTCTGGACATGGGCGTGGTTCTAAGCTCGACCCTCTTATGGTTATCTTTGCATGTTCTTCACTTTTCTTGTTCGGTTCTCACTAACCCAAAAAGTGACTTATTTGAAAAATCAAAAATACAGACTCAGTCAGAAGATATACCCCCTTTTCAATTTCTTTCATGGTGAAGTATTGATTCAACCATTCCTTAACAGACTGTAAGACTGGTATATCATTTCCAATAACTAATCTGTCATCTACATATACTATCAGAAAAATGACTGAACTCCCACTAAACTATTTGTAGACACAAGGTTCTCATTCATTTTTGATAAAACCAAATTCTTTTATGGCTTTATCAAAATGTATGTTCCATGACCTAGATTCTTGATTTAATCCATAAATGTATTTCTACAACTTTCATACTTTATCGGCATCCTTTGGAGTCACAAACCCTTCATGTTGTTTCATGTAAACATATTGTTGACGGTTCCCGTTAAAGAATGATGTGTTGAAATCCATTTTCCAAATATCATAGTCAGGGTAACCCTCAATTCAATGTATAATTCTAATGGCTTTCAGATTTGCAACTAGTGATAAGGATTCATCATAGTCAATTACTTGACAATGTTTAAACCCTTTTGCAACTTGTCGTACTTTATAGGTACTAACTTTTCCTTCCATGTCCATTTTCTTCCTGAATACCCATTTTCAACCAATAGGCTTTAGATCAACTGGAGGATCTATCAAAATCCATACTTTGTTTTGGTACGTGGAATCCATTTCAGAATTCATGGCTTCTTTCCACTTAGCAACGCATGTGCCACTTACTGCATCCTTGTAGGTTAGAGGATCATTATTATCATCTAATAAGGAGTCACCATCCTCGGTAACTGGAAAATTGTACTGTTATGGTTCTCTAACCTCTCTTGTACTCATATGCAGTACTTGTGTCTCTGGAAAAGATTCTTCTACCATGGGGATTTGTGGAATATGTTCATGTACCAACTCTTGTGTACTTTGAGCCACAACTTTATCAATGTTTATCTCTCTCACACTTTATCTTTTAGAGATGCGCTCCCTCTCAAAGAATATGGAATGCCTTTCCACTATAACCCTTTTTTCTAAGGGGTTATATAAGTAATATACCCTTGTTTCCTTGGGGTATCCTATAAAGGTACACTTTGTTCCTCAGGGTGTGAGTTTGTTACCGGAAGAGGCCATATCAAACGCTTCGCTACCCCACACATGTAAATTCAATCACATGGATTTTCTTCCACTCCAGAACTCATATGGAAAACCATTTATCGATTTAGTTGGTATTTGGTTTAGTATGTGTTCCATTGTTTGTAAAGCATATCCCCAAAATGATAATGGAAGACTCGCATGACTCATCATTGATCTCACTATGTCCAACAAGGTGTGGTTCCTCCTTTCAGTCGCACCATTACCCTGGGGCATGTTTGGAGGAGTGAGTTGGGATAGGATCCCAAACTCCCGTAAGCAATCAATGATGTTTTGATTAAGATATTATCCACCTCAGTCTGAGAGAAGTTTCTTAATCTTCTTACCAATATGGTTCTCAACTCCATTATTATATTCTTTGAACTTATCAAATGAATCCGACTTATACCTCATTAAGTAGATATATCCATATCTACTAAAATCATTAGTAAATGTTATGAATTATGAGTAACCTCCCCTTTATTCAACTATAAATGGTCCACACACATCGGTATTAACCAATTCAAGAAGTTCTTTATCCCTTTCACCTTTCCCACTAAATGGGGATTCAATAATTTTGTCTTGTAAACATGCATGACAGATGCCAAGTGGTTTTAGTTCGAAAGAATATAAATATACATCTTGATGTAACTTTGTCAAGTGTTTCTCATTTAGATGACCTAGCTGGTGAGGCCAAAGATGGGTGTGGTATGAGTCATGTGAAGTATCTTTGTTATCGATTTCCATTAATTGGTTACTGTAATCCAACATGTAATGTCTGTTGTCTAAATTTGCCCTACCATAACAAATACTATCTTTTTTAAAGAAGCAACATTCATTTCCAAACATGAAAAAAAATCCATATGTATCTAATATAGATATATAAATAATGTTTTCAGTAATAGAAGGAACATAATAACAACCCCTCAATACCAAGATCATCCCAGTTGGAAATGTGAGGTGGTATTCCGCGACAGCTACAACAACAAGTATGGCTCCGTTGGCTTCTTGTAGATCTACCTCCCCTAGATAAATCATCCCAAATATACTTGGTTCCTATATTTGGATACATATGTGAGCACCACAAGTTGTATCTAATAACCAATTTGTAGAAATAGATTGATTTCATTCGATAAAAAATTCACCTGAAGCTTCCCCTTTTTTCTTAGGTTGGGTGCAGATCTTCTGCCAGTGGCCCTTCATTCAACATGCGAAACTAACAACCTCCTATTCCCTTTCCTCCCCTTTGATCTTCCTTTTCTTGGAAGGCCATGAATATGCTTTGGGCTTAAAGCTCTTCACCTTCCCTTTCTTCTTATTCGCCGTAAGGACAGAATGCTTTTCATGCTTCATATCTTAGTACACTTGGAGAATAAGGATAAGAAGATCATATAGAGTCTTCTTAATGTTCTTTATATTGGAATTTACAAAAAAGTTGGAGAATATTTGATGGAGTGATGCGAGAATGCGATCAATGCCCAGTTCTTCAGGGAGTTTAAACCCTAGAACCTCCAATCACTCAATGTAGCCAATGAGATTGACAACATGAGGCCCAACATGGGGCACCTTCTCCAAGATTACTCTAAAAGAGTTACTTAGATATCTCAAAACTTTCTTTTCTTGATCTCTCATGGTAAGAACTATGGATGTGCTCGAGCATTCTATAAGCATCCATGTTTTCATGAGACTTCATGAGATCACTAGGCATTGATGATATCATCAAACATTGAATGTCAACCGCGTCGTTCATATGTTTCTCATAGAACAAGAAATCCTCATCACTCGCCTCTTTTGAAGTCAGATCAGGTAATGGTGAATCCAGCATGTAAGACTTCCGTTCATGGCGTGGGATAACACGAAGGTGTGTAACCCACTCCATGAAGATACTGCTGGTGAGGATGTTATCTTTATCTATAATTGATCATAGGGATAGTGTGGCTAATGAGTTTTTCATTTTTATTCTTCAATTAAAAGATAATATTATTAGTAATTTCTTGATTAAATTTTATAAGAATTAATAAATTTTATTATGTCTCACACTATTTTATCAAGTCCCAATAACCCTCACCATTGAACTCAGAATGGCCAGTTCCCATGACATTCTAGTGGTAAGGATCTATATTCCCTTTTTCATAACCCCAAAAGGGGTTGGTCAAACTATTATAAGAAATTTAGGTAGGTAAGTCTTTGTTAACTGTTGTCTTTTATCTCATTGATATGTTGAGTCTACTCCCCAATCCTGAAATCATGACATTGGATTTCCTCAACTATTGCCTCCAATATTACACCAATTCTAGAAATGGCTACTCTTCTTGATGTAATATGGTTAAGTCAATCCAAAAACATTCATAAGGGATTCCTGTATTAATGTCAGTGTCCCAACATGGGTTGGTCAAACACATAGATTTATTGAGTTTTTCTCTTTATCAAGTAACGGAAGGATTGTTCAGGCTCAATATTTTATTTGAGGGATTTTTATCTCTAATGTGTGAATTTATTATTATCATTATCACACGTTTGTAAATATTAAGTAGAACTTACTTAAGTGATTTACCATGTCTTGAAAATATTTACGCATAAGTCAGGTTTATTTTAGTTCCATCTTACATTCTTGTTTAATTCATTAATTATGTGATCGTGACAACACATACATTATGATAAACCATGAAACTAAAAGAAATAAAATAATGTAAATGGGATAATCATGAGCTTTTATAATGTTATTTTATTTAGCGGTTGATAAACTAACCCTGACCTAGGGGAGAAACGCCTCGAACCTTTTGGGTTTGGGTTTACAGATTCCACCTGTCCACCTCGGTATCTCCTGAGATTGGTTTCGTCTCGACTCCAGCTTGAACTGCCTCCACTATCTTGGGAGTTCCATCCATTACATTTTCCTCTTTTAACTCACATGTAGGTGAGGGGTAAAAAGGTGTTTTACATAAAATAAACCTTGGGAACATAGGCCCTACATATTAATGAGGAGAAGGCTCGCATACCAACAAATTTAATTAAAATAAATAAATTAAAAGAAACGATACACATACAAAGGTCTTGGTATAGATCATTATCATCCATACATGCAACAATATTTACGCATTAATAAAACTAATAATCAATTATTTTATCATTATGGTTTAAGATAAATAATGCTCAAATCAATTAATTATCATCTTTAATTAATCAATCCTTTTATCTTAAACCCTTTTCTGAATTTCTTTGAGATTCCCATCCATAATAATTTTAAACAAATAAATTCATTTAAAATAATCTTTGTATGTAATTTGTACCTTGGAGGTAACCCGATGAATTCCTATTCATAACTACCCAATGAGTAGAAATGAACATTATAATGATGTTAAATTAAACACCCACACATATATATATATAAAACACCTATAACATGTTGTGCCTCAGCTTTATGCTTGCATGATGGTACTCGTCCCAAGATTTTGTATAATATAATAACAAATTTTAATAAATCTATGTAATTTGGATGAGTACATGACATGTAGTTCCAACTACACAGTGTGTATTAATTTTCACCGTCTATATGAAGTACATGACAGGGGAAATGACATGAGTATACTTTGGAAATATTCACAGTACATAGTGTGTCTGATGGGCCACATGTCATGTAGTTCCTCATTACATGGTCTCTAGCTAGGCAAGCCTTGTATGGGGTACAAGGTCCAACCCTAACCTGAAGGTACTACATGTTGTGTCCATTGGGCCACATGGCGTGTAATCAGGAAACTGTGTGCTAGCTGTTCCTGGTCAACACACAGAGTCATTTACGACTTAGAAACATTCCAACACATGGCTTGGGTTAGAGGACTAGTATGATGCATTGAATCATGGCTACACGGTGTGTACTACCTAATACACACCGTGTTTTCTGGTGTTGTATCTCTACGATGCTTTGGAACCTCTGGATGAGATCCTCTATTTTATTTTAATCAAAATTACAAGAAAAGATCATTTCTGTAAGGTGAATGAGAAACGAAAGAGGGGGAATAGATCTTGAGATTCAGATGTGCAGAACGAGTAGCTTGAATTGGAACAACTAAATTATTAAATGAATAATTCATCAAAAAAATAATTAAATAATTATAATCTATGATGTAACCACTCTGATACAACTTTAAGGTTCCAGGCGCAGTGATAGCGTGGTTGGGACGACACCCAAAGTTGATTTCTTCCCTGATCAATGATTATTCCTCTATCAATACGATGATAAACGCTAGTCTCCATGGAATATAATAAAATATATAGATAAATAATAGTTGCATTATTTTAATTTATGCCAACTAGTTAAATAATTATTTACCAACTTGAAAATAATTATTTTACTACCGAACCGACCATGGTCCGCTCAAACTCTGCTTCCATTTATTGAACACCAGAATAAATAAATAAATAATTTATTCTCTTAAATAAATATTTTATTTAAAAACTATTAAATAAATATTTATTAAATGTTCAATAAAATAAATAAATAAATTTTATTTAATTTATGCGATCCTTGTAACTTGAATAAAATTATTCCACAGTCTTGAGAATAATATTTATTTAATTAATTAAATTCAAATTGAATTTAACCAAGACCACCAGAAACACTTAGTGTGTGACCCTCTAGGATTATTTCTTGTTAAAATCAGGTGGGATTTCCCAAAGTCAAAGTGTACGGTCCAACAAAGGGTTAAGGAACCCATGAGAAAGAAATTAAAGTTGCAACAACGACATCCACATAAGAACAATCACTATGTAATATAATACCTTTGTCTCTATATCTGATAAAGAAGGTTTCATGATTGGGTCATCAACTTTTATGGTTGATACATCATTCTTTGACTATCTGAAATAAACTCTTCGTTACACCCTAGCCATGGAATTTCACATGACAGTTATATTTCCATCAAAGGGCCGAGATATCAACTTCCATAAATGGAAGGAAAAAATCATTCCTCGACTTATCCATTAATAACATGCCACTCGTGACGCACCCAACATACCCTAATTCCCATCAACTGTTTGCATGATAGTTTTTATCAGTAAATCAAAGTGTGTAATTCATGACACATATTAGTTATAATCTTAAAGTCTAAGGATCATTACACATTCTCATAGATAGAAATATCCGATGACACCAAAACATGTGGTTTTCCTGCTAGTGGGTCTGTTCTCATAATCTTCTATCTTGTATATTACTAAGTGCAAATTTCATGAGAGGAAGTCTCATCTACATACGAGTACTCACGCATAGCGGTATTCATGCTATGTGTCTCAACATAGCATGCCATCCAACCATAGTACTATATTGAAGAATATTGTTATAACATTTCATGGTTCTCATCATAACGGGGAACTGCCATGACCTTATCAATGCAAAAAATACTCGAGGACATTATTACAACATAACCATTTAGAATAGTGAACAATATATAATAATATATTAAATATCCATGTTATCAAAGTAAAACCAGTTGGTTCTAGGACACCAACTCTTACAATATCACCAGGTGAGTTTTTTTCACATTTTCATAGATCTACTCCGATCTGAGGCAAATCAAGGTATGATACAAGAGGAGAATTCTTGTACAACCCTAAGGTGGGTGGTCTATAGCTTATCCCAAAAGATTGTTGTTTTTGGAATGTTCAAGTGAGGCCCACCGATTTCTCTAGGAACCGTTTCTTAAATTTACATGCCATGATTATACTTGTTAGAATCGTATAGTTATTCTCTTTCCAAATATGTGATTAGTTTTTTGTGGTTATACCAACAACTCAATCCGCATCATTTCGAAGGTTATGCCATAATTGTGTTTTTAGTGTTTCAGCATGTTTTAACCACCGTTTGGGTGTGCCTTTTCTAGAACTTTCTAAAGGTGAGACTCCTTATAATAAATTGCTTATTGTTTTTGATAATTTCATTATGTCATGTACCATGTATGCTCACGACTTGACCCTCCTTAGGAAAGTTCCTACAAATGTTTATAAATGTGAAATACCAAATGTAAAATTACAATTATACTAAGTATATAACTTGGCCTTATAAAAAGATATTTAATATAGGTTACATGCCCGTAGTACCCATTATATATTGATGGAAGGTAGCTTAGTGAACCTCAATATTTGAATAAGCTTTAATAGATGACTAAGAAATGATTAAATGGTTGCAAAACTACTTGTTCTATCCACACTAATGAACAACCAGGATTAGACCAATAAATAAATGATTTCAACTCTACTTGACCTATCAACACTAATGGAAAGAAAGACATAAACCAAATGAGTTATTTCACGATTACAATATCAAATAAGAATGGAATTACTCGATCTCGCCTTCGATTATGAGAGGATAATACCTTGGGTCTCAGGAACCCATTCCAATTCAAGGATATAGTTTTCTTATATTGATACCCACCTGGACTCTGGTTCTTGTCAATTACATGGATTCCTGGTATACTACCATCGGGTCCCTTTCCTTATTATAGGATACCTTAGATACACTCCTTGGATCCAGTACTGACTAGTTGGTTCCATGATTAAAGCCCATAGGCCCCTGTCTTTGTGTAGCCTCATTTTACCATGGCCAATCAACTTGGACTTAGTAGGATCATTATTATAGAATGCCTTGAATTACTATCCTTAGATTACACACTTACCTTTTAGCTAGACTCAGATACTACTGATTTAGTTTTCTGTGAGTTTACATTACTTTGTTTTTTCCCCTGAATCTCCCTCACTGGATATCATTGTCTGGTTTCTCTATTACATCATGGGACTTTAACTATGTATACTATCATGAGGTGATGTTAGTGTTAGATATTATTTATGTGACTTATTAGCATTAAATGATAATTGATGAATAAAATGTACTGGCTACATGTTTAGACACCAGTCGAGGGATGAAGAAGGTACTTGGTTATTTAGTTATATTGTACTTCTTGCTTTACATTATATATGCATGCGTGAACACTACTATATTACATTCCACGGGCCAAATGTTCTAGATACCGTTGGTGGTGGACCACTGAGATTTATCTTAAACCCTCTCTGGGTGCTATTTGGCACTCAGAGTAGATTACATGTTTACAGGTATTGAAAAAGGGAAGCATGCAGTTCCTAATACTTTATTGTGTGCAGATAGGATGGAGCTTGATAGAAGATGACAGAGTAGGATCTTAGGATGCTTGGAGTAGACTTTGTAATCTTTTACCATGTAGAAAATTCTGTACCTATTGTCTTGTATCCTTGTTTTCTAGTTTTCTAGTGACATGACATTACATCATCACTGCTCTAGTTGATACAGTTATTGTTATTTTTTCTTATCTATTGCACCAGTTTGCTGACGCTATTTATTTATATTTATTCTATTGTTTAATATTACATTAAATTTCTTGTTTTGTGCTAAAATATGATAATGGGGGAATAGTCCTCCCACCGACACACCCTAGGCCCTCACTGCTAGTTGGTAGACTCTGGAATTCGGGAAGTGCGCTTGAGCCCATGTGGCCCACCGGGCTCAGTGCACCCGTTAATTGGAATCTGGGTTCGGGTCGTCACAATAATATTACAAAAGTGGTCATTTCCGAGGATCTTAGGTCTCAATAGAGTAAAAAAATATAAATCGATTGTTTCATCTCTAAATATATTTTACTCAGAGAGGTGAAATCACATTTAGTAGATTTTCCTTAGAGGATAACATGGTAGATCCACTGGATAAACATATATCTCATCACAATCATGATTATAATGTGATAGAAAAAAGGTTTATAGTTGATAATAGTTAGCTATAGTGAAAGTGTGAGTGTTTTGAATGGGCTCCCAAAACTCAACTTCTGTATGTACTTTTATTACAATTATATATATACAATTTTATATATACATGTGATTTCACTTACCATGATAGTAACATTATTTCTTCATGTAATATATAGTTGGTAATGTCATTATATTACATGTAATATAAAAATTTTATATCAGTTACCAAATATAATGAGTACATTCAGATACTATAAAAACATATATATTATGGTCAACATATATTATGAAAACTAGACACATGTAATGTTTAACTATCAGGTGTTGGAGGATCATAATAATTGAGACTTATTCTCATAATGTTTACACTTGGTGATTGAGTATATGAGATCATGAGGACTAGAAAACTAATAGGAACACCAAATGTTAAAGGTTTTATTGGTAATTCCTATATATGAGCATATATATCAGTTAATTAAATTTATATCATCGTCAATGCGTACCATTTGATCTCATTCTTTGATGTAATATGACACAATGAAATTTATATTTGTGGTGTGGTAGCTTTTATTGGGTATATAATTGGGGATTTTAAGTTGATTGAATGACCAATATAGTATTTTTAACTTCCCATTTAAGGAAGAGATATCTCAGGATATCCAGTGTGTGTAAATTAGTGGATAGATTTGGGAGATGTCCATCATGACTATTGCTGCTGTCTTCAAAGTGATATGGAAAGTTAGGAATGCCATAGTTTTTGAGCGAAATCAGCCATCCTTGCAGGATGGACTGTACACAGTACATGAGGATGTCCTGACTACCTCCAAATTGCATACTAGTACCATGAGAAATAAAATTTTTGAGTATGTTATTCTAATAGGTTTTTGTATAACTAGAAGAATAAAAAAACCTCCTATTGATAAATCCATTAGATGAATTCCGCCAATTATAGGATGAATTATAGTGAATGTTGATGGGGCAGCTTTAGGTGAAACAAGGTCTTCAAGATGTGGTGGCATCTTATAAAGTCATCAGGGATTCATTAAAGGATGTTTCTACCACTACATTGGAAATGGAATGGTGATTGAAGTAGAGATATGGGTCATGATCAATGAAATAAGTTATACCACTCATTATGGATGGAGGAACCTTTGGGTGAAATCTGACTCCACCGTTGCGGTTCACATCCAAAACACTCAATCTTGATCGGTACCATGGAAAATGTTTTTTTCCTCGATTCATTGTCTATGGATGGGTGAGAAAATCCATCTTGATGTCACCCATGCCTTTAATGAGGCCAATTAGGTTGTGGATGTGCTTTCAAAGCGGAAAATTATGGAGGCCTCCTCAGGAATGTCTTTTGTTTCCCAAGAATTTTGTTCTCAATCTGTCGATTTAGACATGCACAGAGTTTTTTACTCTTGGCTTTGTAAACCTCCTTGTAATTCCACTTTCTCATTTTTAAATAATTTTTCTTGGAATGGGATTCCTGGGTCCAAAACCTATTTTATTAAAGAGATATCTCAGGCTGAGTTGGGTAGGATGGAATTACCTTCACTTAATTAATTTCTATGGTAGAAGAAGGCATGCCCATCCTGTAAGGTCTTTTAAAGAATAAATAATGTAATTAAAAATGGTAACATGAGTCATTATTTTTTTTATATGTCACATGGAAAAGAGATTACATTTCATATTGTGTGTTCATGGGAGAGGTTATCCTTTATATGACTTAACATTATCTCTTATGGGAATTTATGTATTTATATACACCGCTCATGTCCTAAGAGAGATAAACACTAATATTGGAACATGTTCTTAAAGGGGTACACACTAAGAATATTCAGGAATTTATAATATTCTAGTGAATTGGATTTTGGGACATTGCGGGAGCTATATTAGGGGTGGAAATATCACATAATTTGAATGATCATAATAAATAAATAAATTCATTATTATTAAAGTTAAAAATAATAAGGGTTGAATTTATTTTCACACCATATTCAAAATATATTAAATGCATATAAAGAAAAATATTTTATGAATTAATATTTAATATTCAAGGATTATTTTATATTTTATGGTATATTTGAGTTGAGTTATTGTATTATATTTATCTTGTAATAAAATTTTCATGTTATATGAATTTTATAAGATATTATTCATAATTTCTACTTGAGTAATAGGTAATTAGTGTCAATTAGGGAATATTTAAAAGGTTAAACATTATTTTGTGGAAAACATGTATTTTTTAAAAGATAGAAGGATCTCACTATTCAATGAAAATTAATCCATTTGAATTTAGAATATCCTCTATCATATCTACTATATCTTGTAGTTAGAAGTATTATTTTTGATAATATAAATCAAGGTTCTTCTTCCCATATTGATGAAACAGTGTGGCAGTGATACTTTTGATATCAAAAATTTCATCAGTTATCCATGCTAGCACCCTAAAATCAATGACTAGTAGAACAAAAAACGTTTTTAGTGCATGTGGATAATCTTGAGTGATAAAATGTAGGTTCCTTCAAGCAATGATTGCTAATAATTAGTAGACCATGCCTATATTTTTATAATCAAATTATGAGAGGATTATATATATTTTTTGCTTAATTCAAACCTCACATAATCCTGTGGTAAAAATCTGGAACTACCTTTCCATTGATAAAAATATTATGCTATTTAGATGTTTTTTTTGAAATTACCATACATTATGCTTCCACATTATGCCCGGTACCAATACATATCCCTTATAAATATTAAAATCATATCATCCAAAAACCTAATAAAATCCCATAAATGGAAATAACGACTTTAAATATACATGGGTTAGTTAATAATAAATATAAGTTCTATCCCAAGTTCGAAAAGCAACCTATCTCCAAGTACAATCCCTAAATAGTAATACAATAAGTAATAGAGCTATTATACCACTTTGTAACATCCATGGTTCAGTTGGTCTAAATGGATTCAAGCTGTGTGGAACCATGTGACCTTAGGAGCACATCCTCATACATTAATGGTTTCAACTAGAAATCATGGTATATGTGTAATGAATGGTGGGACTTTACCATCTGGATAATATAATCATAAATCCTGGTAGAAGTGAAGACTTCCATTAATCATAATAACTACATAATATGGAAATTATAACAAAATTCAAACCGTGAAAAAATAACCAAAATATTCAAAAAAAAATTAATTATATTGTAATGTAAGAACATAATATTTCAAGACTAATATGTCATGTGGGCCGATCATATTCAAATTATCCAAAAATTAATGGATAATATAGTGAAAATGGGGTTGAGTCATTTCTTAGCTCTATCTCTCACTTCAACCTTCCATATAACTCTCTCTTCTATACCAGGGCCCTTTACCAACCACCATATTGAATCATAAAGTCTACATATACATTGAGATTCCTATACAGTGTATGAGTAAAGCTCAATGGGATCCCGCCAATAGTGTCCCTAAAAAAATATAGAATATATAGGTTCATTCATGATATTAAATACTAATAAATAATACATAAAAAATGAAATCATTGTATTATAGATAGCTCTATAACCATTCTCATAAATGACCATACTTGCTTCGAACAGTGCCATAAAGTGACTCCACATCCATGATTTGAACAAAACCTAAGGGGGAATAATCCATCATCACTCATCTCATGAACCTAGTGAACTAATCATCACCCTGACCACATATCCTTTCAAAACGTCACATAACTGCACAAATCCACAAGTGAATGATGCATCACCATTATTCAATTTCCATGTTAATTATACACCACCATTACTTTACCCCCCTTGAATGATACATCACTATCACATGAACCTAGGTGAATGATTTTTCACAATCCAAAAAATAATGGAAATGAGGTATCACTAGGTGAACAATGTATCACTACTAGAAACCCTAAAGTGAATAATAAATCATCATCACAAAACTATACTGAATGATGCATCACTATCATATAAAAATGATGAATGATACATCACAATTAAATAACTTCGGTGAATGAAACTTCACCATCACTTAACCCCCAATGAACGATACGTTTTCATAATATAACCGTGATGAATGATACATCAAAATCTTATACCCCTAGTGAAGAATACTTCTCCATCTCACAACCCCCCACCAAGAAAGGATGATATACTACAATGAAATTTGTTATGGTGGATGAATTATCACTTTCATTCAATAATGGGAAGTGAATGATTCATTACTAATTAAGATGGGTTACAAGATGACATTAATTTATCTAAATCCTAACCCACTCTCAAGATTTATTCAATCTCAGAAAACCCCATGTGAGGATGATATATACCACCACTACATTCATCATATTGAATGAATTATCATTATAATTTAATAATGGTGAGTGAATGATACATCAATAATGAATATGAGTTACAATATTAGGGTAATTAATCCTCATCATAACCCACTCTCAAGATTAATCCCACCAATAAATGGTTTATGATACCATAAATAACTCATATGTCCACAAATATTAAGCATAGACACCTTTTTTGGGTTATAATTCACATTTACGTAACATCTCAAGTAGGGAGAATGGTTATTAGTTACCATGGTATAGATAAGAACGTGTAAAAGGACCACCCACCACCTAATGTAAACTTAATTTCACATAAATGGAAGAAGAAAACAATTTAAATTCAATTACATGGAATACATACATGTTTGACCCTACCCGTCTATCACCAATGGAAAGGAACTTAGATGAATTGATGAGAAAATCTTGCCACCACATTCCACATATTAATAGGAGAGATCTCATAGAAGACTATGAAATGAATAAATATATCATTAAATCACTAGAGAAACAAAGAATAAAACATTAAATAAGGGAATAACTAGTGAGAAATGATGAAAAAATTCATGAATTGAGATTAAATGGAAGAGAACAACTATCCTTACCCATGGAACACCATATGTACTAATGAAACATCAATCCAATATCAAAACAGAATGATTTGATTTGAAGAGGAATAACACATAGAGTGGGTTATGGTAGGTTGAGTTACAGTATGAGAGATATATGAGAGTGAAATTTCATTTTTTATAAAAATTTATTAAGATTTAATTTAAATAATTGAAAACCCTCACATATCGCACTATGTACCCATTTAACATCCACTAGGGTACCTAATACCTAACTGAGTAACCACTCCAGGGCTATTTGGTGGTTAGTATCCATTTAATAGAAACTAATCTCTACATGGGACTATCAAGTACTTGTTATAATCCCATTATGCACCCAGTCTCATCTGACATAAATGAAAGATTTCACTTCCTAGGACCAAATCCCCAAAATTGGCTAACATTACTTTTCAAACTATTAAAACTACCTAAAACCATCAAAATACATAAGGTTAGATGAAACATTAATCAAATTCATATATTATAATAGTTAGGGTAATATAAATATACTTAATAAATATAAATTTATAAAATAGAACATGATTTTATAAAATAAACAATTTGTAGTTAAACCACCTTACCTTTATTATAAAGTAAGTATGGGTAATGTTGTACTTGAAAAACAACAGTTATATACATTAAATTTAGAGTAAAAATTCAATGTGATATTAAAATAAATAAATTTCTCCACATTTATATACTGATTAATCAATCAAAAAGATCATCCACCTAAAAATAATGTCATGTGTTATGAAAGTAATCTAGTGTAAATAATAATGGATAAATAGCCTATAAAAACACACAAAAATTATAAGAATCATGTGAGAGTGTGGAATAACTAAAATGTATTCCACTTTAGTAATATTAAAACTAAATAATGTATACATAGTTTAATTTATTTTAATTAAATTTATACATAAGATGAGTAACTTATTATTTGTGAAGATGAACCACTTATAGTGTATTTGAACTATAGTGAAAAGTATGTTTAGGTTTGATGTATGTGATTTGGAATCACATGATGATACTACATAAAGAATTCATGAATATAGGTTCATTTTAAATAAAATAAAATAAATAAATTATAGTATTGAAACTCTGGTGGAAAGATTAATTATGTAAAATTAATTATTCAAACTTTTCCTTCATCGATATTAAAAAGAATAGTCAACAAAACAAAAAAAAATAATATAGAGCCACATACCCCCAATTTTAAGGGTTTCCATTCCCCCCAAATTCCTACCAACATGGTATAATCACGTTTTTCACAATAGTTTATTTTAACTGTGAACCAAATAGTTATTTATAGTTTTATTATTTTAAAATATTATATGGTGAAATTTATTTTTATTTATATTTATTATAAACCACTCATCACCTTATTGCAAAGGTTATAATGTACAATACTCAGGGTGATACATTAAATAATAAATAGCTACTAACAGATCATGTGAAAGTAGGGACTAAGGTTTCTCATGGTCAAAGAGTTGAGCTATCTATTTATATTGATGACGTTTATATATATATGATTTAACTTTATATAGTAACTTTTAAAAACAATGTTTTTCAATCTTATAAAAAATGAGATTATAAGGGGTATTCCATTTAGAACATATATTATATTCAATATCTTTTATGATTATTGAAAAAGGTTTGAACTAATATATGTATTTTTAGAAGAGTAAATATAAGTCCAGGTTGATATAATCCAAGGTATTAGTTTTTGGATTAAAAATCCTCCTTAGGATACCATTTCCCCATTAATAGAGATACCACATTTTTTACATTACATGTTTTTATAAATGAAATGTTGTAAAATGATAAGACATCTATCAATGTACTCAAATATTTGATATATGGTAAAATATTTTATTATCGTGGTGATCTTGAGAGTGTAAATAAAATCCTAAAACAATAATGGTTCAAAACCTCTATTTAGAATGTATATATCAGGTAAATTTTCAAAATTATTATATCCAATAATTGATATACTATTTTTATTAAAAGATAATAATATTTTTATTTTTTAGATATTTATATATCCATCATGTAAATAGATAAATGTTTGACAATAATCTTCTATTTTTATAAAATTATGTTAAATTTATACAAGGAAAAATAATAATTCCAAATAAAATTGAAATAAAACCACTCCATGTATCTGATGTTTCTAAAAAGAAATTAACTAATGAAAACTCATCTTAATACTTACCTTGAAAAAGAATATCTCTATACTCTAATTACATTCAATATATTTTGTTTTTTTAATAAAAATTACTTATTAATTTTTAATTCTTATAAGTGTCACGAGATGGAAATTCTAATATGCAATCTAATGGTATATTTTATTGAACCACTACATGAATATTCAATAAATAATCAACACATGAAGTCCATTTTGAATTTTTAATACATCATCTTTAATTTTTTATAAAAAAATATTTCAATTATTTTTTTAATAATCTCGTTTTATATGGTAATGTAATGTTCATGTATCATAAAGTTCATGGTAGGTGTACACATAGTGCACATAGGAAACCTATTTATTTATATAAATAGATAATAATTATGGTGTATATGACAACATTCTAGTATCAGAACATATAATTTAAAAAATTTCATATAAAAAATAAATAAATGAATATTATTATAGTTATTACATCTATAAATTTATGAAAGATATCATAATAGATCAATAAAATCACATATCAAAATTTTTATTTATGAGAAAAAAATAAAATTTAATTTAAAATATTTATTAAGTGTTTATATATATATATATATATTCAATACTATATAGATATAATTAAAATAACATATTCAAATAAATAAATTGATTTGTTTTATATTGAGTGGGTAATTTATGTAATGTTTGGTGTTTATAAACACCATGTAGATGTATTTCCCAATAACATATGTAATTATTATTCATTTTCAATTCATCATCAATTATCTTTTTAATAGTTTATATTATATTTTCGTGTTATTTTTTATTCCAATTGTTTTAGAAAAATTAATATGTAATAAGTAGATTAAAATCCATAAAATGATTTAAATCGACCATTTGATACCTAGTTTTAATGAAAACTTTGGACCAAAATTAATGATTCATTTGTGAAATCAAGGAAAAAATGTCACATTATTTAATCCTATGATGTTCTTGAAATTATCTATATTATATTTTTAATATTAATTTTTTAGGCTTACAAACATGCACAGAATGAACCATATCAAACAACTAAGCTCACTTTTTTGAAAAAATGGACAAGGATCAATGATTTATTTTAAATTTTAATAAAGAAACCACTTATAAATTCGATGCATATTTTTTTAATGGAAAAAATATTTTTTACAATCCAAAGTCTATCTGGTTATATGTTAATGTGTAAAATGATTATAACTAAGTAAACATACTCATATTTCACCAAAATAAAAAAAAATTATTATTGACTAATTATTCTTTAGAATGGAAAAAATGCATGCCAATGTGATGTTTGATATAAAATGTTTAATCTAAAATAATTTATCAAACTATAAATCCTATCATTTTTCAAAAAAATCCATCAAATAATTATAACAAATAAAAAAAACATGGTGTTTGTAATATTTTTGGAATAAGATTGTATATTCATTTGTAACATATAGGAATAACCCACACCTCAATTCAAAATATGATGTTATTGAAATGGTATAATGGGGATTTATGTCACGACCCGTCCCCCGGGGCCCGTGCTATGACTACCCCAAGCCCGCCTTCCATAGGCCCGGGGCTAGAAACTTGCACCGAAAGGTGTATTACCTAAACCAAGAAGGCATTGCCTTTATATCCTATAAATACACACAAACAAGCACACAACAAGATATGGAAACATGTAAACGGTATAGTATAAAGAGGTGTGTACAACAAGAAAAAGGGGCCAGAATACAAGCCGAACATGAAAGTACAAGAAAACTGGAAAGTACAAGTAAACTGAAACGGCTCCTGTGGGAACCTGCCAAGGATCCTACCTGAAGGGTATGTACAGCTCTCGAACGGTCATCCCAAAGGTACGTATCATCTAAGGTTCACCTGTGAGATACCTCCAGTCATTGTACCCTCATCCTCAATCGACACTATTCGTCATCTGCACCAAACACAACAAGGTGCGGGCATAGCCCCTACAAGGGTGAGTATAACGATACTCAGTAGGGACCCCATGACCCTCAAAGGTCTCATGAAAACCACGAAGGATAAAACACAAAGCATTGAATCAACTGAAAACCCAACTTAGGTATATGCCCATACATATACCTAAGTTATCAAGTACACCTAGATCAATCATGATGAAACACAGGGTCCAAATCAAAAGCCCAATGCTCAATTGTTCCACAAAGGAAGGAATACCATTACGGTAAGTACCACAAAGGTATTCCACATATAATATTTACAAAAATGAATCACCATGAAGGTAAGTACTACAAAGGTACGCCACAAAGAAGATTACCACAAAGGTATCACGACAAAGTTAAGTACCACAAAGGTACACCACACAGAAGATTACCACAAAGGTAAAGACTCGCCTCACACCATGTATAACTTATGTATGGTTGTGAAGATGATTAGATGTATCTACTGAATCATCTTACTCTGTTAAGAGGCAGACCCACATTGGGTCCTAAATCATCAGACCCACATAGGATCCTAAATCATTAGACCCACATAGGATCCTAGTACATCATCCAACCCACATAGGATCCTATTCCATCAGACTAACGTAGGATCCTAGAGTAGTCGCATGTGGATTCCTAGATAACATCCAAGTGAGACTCTCGAACACATACCCACAAAGTATCCCAAAGCACAAACCCAGATTGGATCCCTTTCTCATGGTACAACCAACTATAAGGTTCCCACACTAAACTCGCTTGATTCCAAGAGGGTTTTCTCCTTAAGCTACATGTTGATTCTCTAACTACCACGAAGTCCCATGAAGAAGTATCTCAAAGTACTGCCACAAAAATGAGTCTCAACACAATATATGGTGTGTCAATCGAACGCTCTATCTGTAAGTTATTAGCTTTTTAGTCTCAAGTTCGCAGTTGGATTGATGTTCGATCCAACCCGACCATAACTTATCTTTATAAAAAAACCCAATTGGGGTATCTGAAAAAGACCATCTCAATCCAAGGTTTCCATCACCATAGACAGTTCAGTAAACAGACACCCATAGCTCATGATATGGCCGAAATAATGAAAAGGGTCAAAGTAGGTCTGGGTCCGGTCCGACCTGGTCGGGTCGACCCAACCCAACCTGGGTCCGACCCGGCCCAACCGAGGTTCGGACCCGCCCGCCAGCGCCGCCCAGACCGTGGCAGTGCAGCGGCCGGAGGTGCGACGTCCCGTGGTACGGAGACCCACAATGGCTGGCCGGACAGCCAGCCCCCTCATCTGTGGGGCGCGGTCACGCGTCGCTCCTTCAATGGAAAACGACAGCGAGCCGACCGCCCTCTTCTCACCACCGCGACACAAGGATGCAGTTCCTGCACGCTGAGTGGCATGGACGTGCGCCACCATCCCCTTTGTGTGGACGACCAGAGTGTCGACCGTCGCCCTTGCTCTGCCGAGTCTGATAGGCCACGATTCTTCTCCGGTGGTGCAGTAGCACCACCGCCATATTCATGGTCGACCATAGTGCCGACCGCCACTCTTGAGTCCCACCAGTGACAATTTCAGGCACCAGTCACCGTCCTCTTCCATCATGAATAACACATAAAAAACAAAAAGGATTGTAGAGAGGTTGGGTCATGTTCGTTTGGCATGTACCCTCTACGTTAGAGCGGTAGCAAGCGGCTTAATATTTCTTGAATCATGAAGAACGTCATGAACGGGTAAGGGGGTATTCAATACAACAATCCCTACCTTGTCATTTGTTGGAGGATGAAACAAGGAATAATTCTAATTCATTGGAGAATGTTGGCGTTCGTTGCCTCCGCAAGGTGCTTCTGATACAGGATCGGGTTCTGTTCCTCGTTCATCTTTAGAGAGGTGTTCTTTGTTGGAGAGGAAGTGTTTCTCCACAATTATCTCAAGATTCTCCCTTTTTCCTAAACTTCTCCCAAATCCCACCAAAAATAAATATCCCATTTATTGAATTAAGATTTAATAATTTAATAAGAGTTGGCCATTAATTATCATGATGTTGGCACAATTAATTTAGAGGAAACCAAAAGTTTAAAGTTGATTCATTAATTCCGAATTATTGAATCCTATTAATTAAGCTGGATTGTGGTTACACATTTTGTTTAACCAGTCATTTAATGCCCAAAATAAAATTCTTAACCACCCTAGTGTGGTCCCCACCTTTAAGTTTCAAAAAGGGAGGATTCCAAGCCCCAGTGGTCCCCACCACCAAACATTCAAATTGAAAGGTTTCATTAAAAATAAAATAAAAATTGTTCTTTGTTTTATTTTTTATTTCCACGTAATACACGAAAACTCACTTTCACCCTCAACCTATTGCGGTCGAGGTGAAGGTATCCATAAGTAAATATCGGTGGTGGAAGTTCAACAGTGCCCTCATATTTGAATTTCGAGCACCAGTTCGAAAGTTACCAAAACCCTCTTGCATGTTTACTAAAAAAACATCAAAAATTCATTCCGAGCACACCGGGCCTCAGATTCACTCGCCGTCAATTTTTGCGGATCCATAAAATTCCCATATAATTCAAAAGAATTAAATGGAATTATTGGGTCTTTACATTCTCCCTACCTCAGCGATTTGATTCTCCATAAGCCACAACTCAAACTAAGGGAACAAGTGGGGGTACTGAGCACGCATTTGAGCCTCCCACTCCCATGTGCTCTTCTAGAGGTTTCTGTGTTGCCAACGCACACATACCAAAGGCATCGATCGCTCAAAAAGGAATCTCTATGGAGGATCCTCAATCCCCACTGGTACCTCCGTAAACGTCGCCCCATCATCGATGTCCATCTCACCATGGTCGATGTTGTGAGAAGGGTCATGCACGTATCTCCTCTGCTGAAGTACATGGATGACGTCGTGCACCTAGTGCAACTGAGCAGAAAGTTCTAGGTGGTAATCCACCTCTCCAACTTTGTTGAGGACCTAGAAGGGTCCAACAAACCTCAAGGATAACTTGCCGCCCCAACAATGTCTCCACAAACCTCATCAGATTGAGACCTATAGGATGACATGGTCACCATCCTCGAACTATAGAGGACTCTGTCTCCGGTCGGCATAAGACTTATGACTGATCTGTGTAGTCTTCATCCACTACTGGATGATCTACACCTTCTACGTGGTAGCCTGTACCATATCCGTTCCCATGAGTACTAACTCCCCTAGGTTAGTCCAGCACAAAGGTGATCTGCAGGGTCGATCATACAACCCCTCAAATGGTGACATCCCAATGGTGTTGTGATAGCTGTTGTTTTATGAAAACTATACCAAGGGAAAGTGATCCTCCTAGCTATGACCGAAGTCGAGGATGCAAGCACGCAGCATTTCCTTGAGGGTCTGAATGGTCTGCTATGTCTGGCCATCCGTCTGAGGATGGAAAGCGGCGCTCAAATGAAGTTGTGTCCCGAAAGCCTCCTAAAACCCCTTCCATAGCAGGGAAGTGAAACTTGCATCACGATTGGAGAAAATCTTCGAGGGTACTCCATGTATCCGCACAATCTCCTGAAAATAGAGGTATCCTAAGCTCTCTACCAAACACTTCCCTCTGATCGGTAGGAAGTGGGCCGACTTGGTGGGTCAGTCGACGACCACGTAGATAGAATCATGACCCATAGATGTATGTGGAAGTCCTATCATGAAGTCCATGGATATCCCATCCCACTTCCACTCTGGGACCTCTAATGGCTGAACCAAGCCTACTAGTACCTGATGCTCCGCCTTCACTTGCGGACAAGTGAGGCACTGATAGACAAACTCTGCTACTGATTTCTTCATTCCCACCCACCAGTGTTGTCGTCAGAGATCCTAGTACATCTTCACTACTATTGGATGCACCGCTAGAGGGGATGTATGAAACTCCTACAACACTTCTTCATAAAGAGAAACCGGTACCATGGTATGTCCTCTGAAAAGGATGACATGATCCTTTCCTTCAGAAAATCAATTAGGTGCCTATCTTGTGGATATCTGAGCATGTCGATCCTCGTAGTCAATGTCCCCATGCTTCGACTCCATGACTCGCTGAAGGAGTGGGGGAGTGACTGTAATAGATTGATGAAACGCTGCTCCATCTCTATTCACAACAGATATATTCAATGCGGCCAGCTGCTCTGTCATCCCACCTAGAAGCTGTATACCAGATCTCTTGCTGAGTGCATCTGATACTACATTCCACTTCCCAAGAGTATAGACGATCTCGAAGTCATAGTCATGGAGGAACTCAAGCCAATGTCTCTACCTCAAGTCCATGTCCTTTTGAGAGAAGTTATACCTGGGACTCTTATGATCAGAGTAAACTGTAAAATGTTTGCCCCTCAAGTAGTGTCACCATATTTTCAAGGTAAAGACCACTGCTGCTAAATCCAGGCCATGGGTAGCATTATTCTGCTCATGCTATCTTAGCTGTCGAGAACCATATGTGATAACTACTCACTCCTACATCTGGACACATCCGATCCCGATCCGTGATGTTTCGTAATAGGCTAAGTACCCAACGCCCTCCTCTGGTAGCCTCAAGATGGGGGCACTAGTCAGCCTCTACCTCATCTCCTAAAAACGATGCTGGCATATCTCCAACCATTCGAAGGGTTGCCCCTTATTCTTCAACGTTTATAAAGGTGTGACAACTCTGAAGCAATCTGGCACAAACCACGGGTAGTATCTAGCCAAACCCAGAAAACTCCATACCTCCATCACACTCTTGGGTGGCACCAAAGAACGTACTGCCTCGATCTTCACTGGATCTACCGTTACGTTAGCCTTCGAGATGACATGTCTCAGAAAGTGAACCTCTTGGATCCAGAGCTGGAACTTCGAGAGCTTCCTATAAAGATGGTGCTTTAGGAGTGTGTCCAGAACTATCTTCAAATGATAGGCATGCACCTCCTTAGTAGCCGAGTAGATCAGAATGTCGTCGATGAAGACTACTACAAACCAATGATGGTATGGATGAAAGATCCTAATCATGAGTCCCATGAACACTGATAAAGCATTGGTCATGCCGAAAGGGATGACCAAAAACTCATAATGGACATATCGACATATGAAAGTCATCTTCTGCACATCCTTATCCCGCACTCTGAGCTGGTGATAGCCTGATCTGAGGTATACCTTCGAGAACGACTGTGCTCCCTTCAGCAGACCAAAGAGGTCATCACTCCTCAGAAGTGGTTACTTATTCTTCACGGTCCCCTGGTTTAGGCAACGATAGTCAATAAAAAGTCTCATGCTCCCATCCGCCTTCTTGGGGAACAAAATCATGGCTTCCCAAGAAGAAACACTAGGCCAGATGAACCCATTCCCCTGTAAGTCCTCTAGTAGTACCTACTGCTCACGAAGCTCTGTGGGATCCATCTGATATGTTGGTGTAGATATCAGTGTTATCCCGGGGTACAAGTCAATGTCAAAGTACACCTCTCTGCGAGGAGGTAGACCCAAAACATCATTAGGGAAGACATACACATACTGGTCCACCACTACAGGATAACTCAGACTCTCCACATCAATTACTCCTAGGGTAAGGCTAACAAACTGATGAGTGATCGGTTGCACTATACTCAGGGTAAGTCTATCCTGTTCTAAAAAGACTCTCTTCTCGTCAGTGAATATAAAACTAGTCCAATCTATGAGGACACAAAACACTTTTCACCTAATATATTCAATCTGATCATGGACTGTAGATAACTAGTCCATACCCAAGATGACGTTGAAAGGCCTCGACGCCACTACTAGGAGATCCCAGTTGAAGCTCTCACCTCCTAGAGTAAGCTCACACTATTGGAACCAATGTTTAATCATTGAATACACTCATGTAGGAGTCTCTAGCCATAAGGATCGAGCCAACAGCTCCATAGGAATCTCTGAGCTTTGAATGAGGACAGTGGAAATAAAATAATGACTGGCATATGTGTCCATAAATACTACATATAAGGTGGAGTAGACATAGATCGTACCTCGTATCATTTATAGAGCACCATGTTCGTAGGCCTAAAAATCTTGGAGCTGAGCTCACCCTTTTCCACGTGATCCCTGTGGTCGGGGTGGACCACCTGGTGGTGGTGGAAGTAACATCTCGAATCATCACCCACCACCAGCTGTATGACCATCTCCTCTGGAACGTCTGCCTTCTCCCTACGGACCTCCTCCATCGAACCTCTGTCTCTACCTAAGTGGTCCTTATACTATCTACTGATCATTATTATGGTGGTTCGGGAAGTCACGAGCCATGTGACACTGCCCGCCGCGTGTGTAACACTGCCTGCTCCTCGCATAGCTGGTCTTATCTCCAGTGCCCTGCACAACTGACCCAGAATTCTATGGTCGATCACATGTAGGTCTGGTCCTCTTGGACCTCTGTGACATCTGCTTGCTTCCAGCTAGAGAAGACTCCAATATGTGATTCCCGGTAGTGGGTCTCTCTCCTGGTGACTGCTCAGCAAGAAAACTCTCCACTAAGAGGTCTCTCTCTAACACCCCTGCCGGAGTCAGGATGTGGAGTGAGATCATTGTAGCCCTGATCTCCCACCTGAGTCCCTACTCAAAGGCCCAAGCCTTGAAGAATGGGTCCTGTAGCATATCAGTGGAGTAGCGTGAGAGGTCGATGAACCTCGCTGAGTACTGAGCCATGGTCATGCTGCCCTCTTGCAGATGAAGAAGCTCCTCTATGCGCACTGCGTGAAGGGTCGCTCGGACAAACTCTTCCCGAAACAGGATCTCAAAGTCTTCCCAGAGAAGTGTCACCTCATAGTGAACCTAGAGCATCGAGCTCCACCATCTTCTTGTTGCTGCATATAGAAGACTTATGGTAAGGATCAACATGAGAACACCTACTGTCCCTACAAGTTGAAAGACTCTCACCACAGCCTCCAACCAATCCTCAGCAGCTTGTGGGTCCATCTCGCCCCTGAACCTCAGTGGCCTCTGGAGATAAAACTAATGCAACGCGCTCAGGAGACATTCACCCTATGCTACTGGGGCTGGTGACATCTGTGGCCCAATAGGTAATGGTACCGCTGGTGCCTCTGCAGGTTCCTCTACTGATAAAGGGCCCTGCACCGAGGCCTCATCATTCGGTGGGCTATCAACACGTACTATACCCGGAACCTTAGCTGGTTGTCTTCATGGAGGCATCATGAAAAGAAATAGGTTCACTATGGTTGATAAGTTACACCTGGAGATATGACTCAAAAATATCACAAAGAAAACATTTCAAAACACACACGCAATCAGTGTTTTCATGCACTGAGTCAAATATCCGAAGTTTGAATCCTTGTGTATGGATACGTCGGCCGCCGCACCAACAATGGATTCCCTAAACTGATAACTATAATCACTACACGTATCACTATTGCCATTAAAATATCAGAGTCCAATGTTATATGGTAGAACCGACACCTCTGATACCAATTTGTCACGAACCGTCCCCTAGTGCCCGTGTTGTGAATACCTCAAGCCCACCTTCCATAGGACCAGGGATAGAGACAAGAACCAAAAGGAATATTCCCAAAACCGAGAAGGCATTCCATTTATATCATATAAACACACACAACCAAAAAAACAAGATGATATGACCACAAGTATACTGTATAGTAGAAATAGTGTGTACAGTAAGAAAAGGGGTCCAGAATATATGCCCAACTAGAAATTACATGAAAGCTGGAAAGTAAAAGTAAACTAAAACAGCTCATGTGAACACTGGCCAAGGATCCTACCTGAAGGGTAGGTACCACTCTTGAATGGTCATCTCTGTGGTATGCCTCGTCTAAGGTCAACCTCTTAGGTACCTCCAGTTCTGGTATGCTCGTCCCCAGTTAGCGTTGTCCTTCATCTGCACTAGACACAATAAGGTGCGGGTATAGCCCCTGCATGGGTGAGTATAACCATACTCAGTAGGGACCCCAAGACCCTCAATGGTCTCTCAAAGACCACAAAGGATAAACGAAAAAGCATTGAATCAATTGAAAACCGTACTTAGGTTTATGCCTATACATATACCAAAGTTACCAAGTATTCCCATCTCAATCATGAGGAAACACAAGGTCCAAATCAAAAGACCAAATCTCAATTGTTCCACAAAGGAAGGAATACCAATATGGTAAGTAACACAAAGGTATGCCACACAGAAGATTACCACAAAGGTATCACTATAATGGTACATACCAAAATGGTACACCACACAGAATATTACCACAAAGGTATCACCGCGAAGGTATGTACCACAATGGTACGCCACATAGAAGATTACCACAAAGGTATCTCCATGAAGGTAAGTACCACAACGGTACGCCACATAAAAGATTACCAAAAAGGTAAATAACCAGATCACACCAAGTTTAACTTAGGTACGGTAGTAAAGATGATTAAATGTAAATACTAAATCATCTTACGCTGTTAAGAGGCAGACCCACATAGGATCCTAAATCATCATACCCACAAAGGATCCTAAATCGTCAGTCCCACATAGGATCCTAGTACATCTTCATACCCACATAAGATCCTCATAAAGAAGACCCACGTATGATCCTAGAGTAGTCCCACGTGGATTCCTAGAGCAGGTCCAAGTGAGACTCTCAAACACATACCCACAAAGGATCCCAAAGCACAGACCCACATCGGATCCCTTTCTCATGTTACTGCAAGCTACAGGGTTCCCGCACTAAGCTCGCTTGATTTTGGGAGGTTCTAAACCATAAGCCACATGTCTATACTCCAAATACCACGAAGTCCCATGATGAAGTATCCCAAAGTACCTCCATGAAAAAGGGGTCTCAACACAATAGACAATGCTTCAATCAGACACCCAGTCTGTAAGTTATTAGCCTTTAAGTCCTGAGGGCCCGGTTGGATTCCCGTTCGATCCAACCTGGCCATACCCCAAAATTATTGAAAACAAATGTGGGGAATACCAAAAGGAACATCTTCATACATGGTTTTCGGCGCCATAGATGGTTCATCAAATGGACAACCATAGCTCAAGATATGGCTGAAAGAGCAAAAAGGGTCGAAGTTGGTCTAAGTCCGGACCTGGGTCTGACCCAGCCTATTGGGTCTGGACTGGCCCATTGGGTCTGGCTCGTGGTGCGGCGGCCCGTGGTGCAACCGCCCATGGCTGGGCGGCCCACGGTGTAGAGGCCCATAGTGGGGCAGCCGACGGTGCGGCGGTCGGCAGTTGGGCAGTGGCCCACGGTGCGACGACCTTCCACGGATGGCCGGACGGCGAACCCCTCATCCGCGTGACGTGGTCACCCGCCTCACCTTCACTAGAGGCCGGCAGTGAGCCGACCTCTCTCCTATCACCGCTGTGGTACAAGGCCGCGAATCCTGCATGTTGGGTAGCGCATATGTGCGTTGTAGTCCCCTTCGCGCGGCCGATCAGAGTGTAGGCTTCCGCCCTTGCTCCACTGCGACTGACGGGCCACTGTTCTTCTCCGGCAGCCCGGTTACGCCGCCGCTCTCTTCACAGCTGGTCGTGGTGCCAGCCACCCCTCTCGAGTCCCACTGATGCCAATCACCAACACTGGTCTCCTTCCTCCACCATCATGAAGAACAAATCAAAAACCACAAAGGATTGTGGAGAGTTCGGGCCATGTTCGTTTTCCCCGTACCCTCCATGTTAGAGTGGTAGCAAGCGACTTATTATTTCTTGAATCACATTGAACATCAAGAACAGGTAAGGTGGTATTAAAAATGAAAAATCCTACCTAGTCATTTGTTGGAGGATGTCATGAGGAAGAAATCAAAATCATTGGAGAACGTCGGCGTTCATTTCCTCCACAAGGTGATTCTGATTCGGGCTTAGGTTCGGTTCCTCGTTCTTCATTGGAGTGGCGTTCTTCGTTGGAGAGGAAGAGTTTCTCCACAATTATCTCAAGATTCTCCCTTTTTCCAACCCTTCTCCAAAATCCCACCGAAATGAAATAGCCCACTTATTAAATTATGTTTTAAAAATTTAATAAGAGTTAATCATTAATTATCCGGATATTGGAACTATTAATTTAGACGAAACCAAAATTTTAATACTGATTCATTAATTCTGAATTAATGAATCCTATTAATTAAGGTGGATTATAGTTACACATTTTGTGAAATTGGGCATTTAATTCCCAACATTAAATGCCCGACCACCCTTGTGTGGTCCCCACCTTTATGTTTCAAAAAGCGAGGTTTCCAAGCCCGAGTGGTCCCCACAACCAAAAAATAAAATTGGGAGGTTTAATTCAAAATAAAATAAAACTCTTTTTTTATTTTATTTTATATTTCCACGTAAAAAAAAATAAACTTTCACCCTCGACCTACTGCGGAGGAGGTGAAGGTCTCTTTAAGTGAATATCGGTGTTGCGAGTTCAACGGTGCCCTTAGATTTCAATTTTGTGCACCAGTTCAAAAGTTACAAAAACATGCTTGCACGTTTACTGAACGTACTAGAAAAAGTTCCGAAATTTTTTCCTGGAACACTAGGCCTCGGAATCCCACACCATAAATTTTTGTGGACTCGTAAAATTCTTATATAATTAAAAAAAATTACATGGAATTTCGAAATATTTACAAATTATACAGTTAAACTTATTTATAATTCTAAAAATATGTTCCCAATGACAAAAACTCATGAAATATAATGAGACTATCATGAAACATTAGTAAAATTATCTTTAACTCATTTTATACTTGTTATAAAACAGTTATAACAATTCAATATGTGATGTGACCGAATTGAATAATCACACATGTTAAGGTTAAAGAAACATTCTTTAAATAATTAAAATTTAGAAAATGAAATCATATTAACATGATTATTTAGGATAATTATTATTGATTAATTTTTGATATGTTAGAAAAAACTACATATCTAATTGATTTGTGATTTTCATATAATGAACAAAGTTCAATTTTATAATTAAAATTTTTAATACTTCTGTAAATATGTGTCAAATGAACATAACTGAGTAAATAATCTAAAATTTATGAAAAATTTAGAAAATAATTATAAACTAATGTTTCTCTAATAAGAAAAAACCACACACTAATTCAATTTTTGATATGAAAATAATAATCTAATGTGTTTTTTAGAATTAAACTTCGTCCATATTTTACCAAAATATATAAAATAATTAAAATTGAAAAAAAATGTTATGATTATTGAAATTATTTTAAAAAAATTATATTTCATTCATTTTTATCTTATTAAAACAAACTGTACAACAATCTGAATTGTGATGCGTCCAACATTATTCAAAGTATATTTTTAGAACTATAATTGGTTTTTATCATAATTTTTATATATTTCTTTGTGATATGTTTTTTTGTCTATTATGTTTTTGATTTCAAACTATATTTCATTTCATATAAGGAAAATTTTCTATGAATTACATATATTTTTTCACTTATTATATAATATTTAATTATAATTACTTTTTAATATTTGAAGTAGTATTAACAATAAAATAATTCTATTAAAGGAACATACTTATTTTAATGGAACTTGTTGATCCCTAGAAAATCACTCCCATGTGTTAAATTATTTTGTCATTATTTTTAGTTTTTATTTCCATTAGCTAGTTCGTAACTATTGTATGAAAATATAATAGAAAAAAACTATACCAAAATGTTGTAATGTAATAGTATTTTTTATTTTTAAAGTTTGTGATCTTATTTATAAAATGAAGCAATTTATTTTTTCTATAAGATATGTTATCCTTTTTTTAGAGTCTATATTAAGCAATAGTAATCAAGATATAATTTTATAAGTTTTATAATGTAACATTTATAAATACCGTCTTTTATCACTGCTTAATATTCATCGACAAAATCATCCTTTTATCACTTCCATTCACGCACTAATAAAAGTTGATATTTATTGGTACTAGAATTATCAACACTCTATAAGTGCTGATAATGCCTATTTTTAATACATATAAAATTAATATTTAGTATCAAAGTCATAGTTATATCAGTTTTTATGCTTAAATTTTAGTCAATTTTTTTTTGTTTTCGGAGAATTTTGTATCATGTAATGCATATTAATGACAATAAATTATCATAATTTAATTATTCATAGAACATGAGAGATGATATGATAAAACCCCATGGTATATATGTATTACTAGGTTAACCCTGATTAATGATCATTATATTAGGTTGTGATAATATTTTATGATCTGTATGAGTATGATCACTTGTATAGAAATACAATTGACCACTCATGGGATATAGGTTGGTGAACTTTTGATCATATTTTCATATATGTGAACATTAGTCAGATTAAAGTACACCAGAAGGATTTTCATATATTAGTCATTGGAGTAACTTATATGAACATTATCTAGGGGTCTTTTGACCAGAATTTGTCAAATAGGTTTCGTACTCATGAGGTTATTTTAATTTGATACCAATCAGAAGTTATTTCATTATTTTTCTAAATAGAAGGTAATTGATTATAACACTAATTAAGTGGAGGTTTTTTATTAACCACCATGAGATAAATTCACCCATATTCTAATTTATAAAATCAAGGCCCTAAAAAGAATTTTGAACAAGTGAATGACCATAATAAAATTACAAGTGATATAATTATATAACATTTAGTCATCTTTGGAATTGAGAAAAACAGATAGGGTATACAGGATTTACATTTTTCATGTCTCATTCTTAATCTATATGTAACGGAAAAATGAACTCTACTAATAGGCATGTGATGGATTAGATCACACTAAACCACTTTGGTAATTTGAGTAGAAATAATTTGTTTTTATATACCAATCTCAGTTTAGGATTATAAATATTATTAACGACCATTACTAAATTTATAAAGGGGCCTTAGGTTTACACATAAGATAATCCCAATTAGCATTTTTATACTGATGTAACTAGTTCATGCATAAATATATTTACATTTATTATAAGCATAAATAATATTTTTGTTTTTCACTTTTAAAATATTTAATAAAATAATAATTATTTAATCAAATAATTTATGTGGGGTAATAATATAAATAAATAATTATTTATATTATTAAAATATAAACATGAGGACATAACAATGACCAAATTGGATTTGGAATTAGGCTTGGAGTAATGGACTTATAAGGCTCATTACATGTTTATAATTCATAATACACTAATATATACCATTTAAGAACCACTTTTTCCATCTTCAACTGATTTGAAGGCTCATTAATATTGATCGCAAGGTGGTTTGGGTATTAAGAAACATTTGGAGGCTATTTACTATACATAATTTTTTTCATCAAATTTAGTTTCCTTGGAGGCTATTGAATTACCCATTTTCTATGAATAGAAAGGAAGAGGATTATAGTGTTTATTCCATTGAGAGAAGGATAATATGGATCTTGGTATTCTCTATCAGTCCTCATCTAAGAGGGTTCACTATTTTTCCTCATCAAGAGGTTTTCTAATGATATTATCATTATTTGTTATATATTTTTTCTTTTGGAGTGACAAAAACCACATAGATATTAAGATTATTTCACCAACTAAATGGGTATTATAATTATTATTTTATATCGAAGAAGACTTGAATTATCCAATACATGTTTGATCAAAATATTCAAAACCATTTGAAAAAGTTATTTTTGTTTTATTGTTTTTATTTTTGGTTTTCCATTCTCATGTTACAATATTGGATAGTTTTTTCAATTGACTCCATTGTATACTGAGTGTTGGAATGATTCTTAAAAACCATCCATGGTACCAGATCAAAGGCTAAAGTGTTAACTGATTCCTAGGAACTGTAATGCATGAATGTGTAATCACTACTAAAAAATAGGTATTTAAAAATGCTATAATAGCCCTTTATTATACTAGAAAAGTGCTGACTACCTCAACACAGTTAAAAGGACATGGATTTTATCAGTTAAAAAATCACTAATAAAGGGTAGAATTATCATTGAAAATAAAAGTGTTCATAAAGAATACTTTAATAAACTCGTTTATTTAGTGATTATATAGAAACACTTAATCAATGTGTTTAGAAGTGATAATAAATATTCCTTTATTGGGCCTTTAAAAATAACTGATAATGGATTCCATTATCTGTGCTTCTACAAGCACTAATAAAGGCTATCATTATCAGTGCTTTATAAATATATGTTAAATGGGGCTTTATTAGTGCTTTTAGAAGTGATGATAAAGAGATCCTATATCAATTAATTTAGTACCTGATAAAGGTGAAAACTACAATGTGATACTATATCACACCACAACACCAAAAAATAGGGCCTGTAGTGTATTGTAACAAGACACTACAACACCAAAAACAAAAAAAAGTACCAAAATAAAATAAAAATACTGAATTTAAATGAAATAAAATTTATAACATAAATACAAGAAAAGAACACTATTATAGAATATGTCAGTTTTTTTCTAAAATTAATGTAAATTTTGAATAAAAAGGGGAACTTTGAGTCAAAACAGTCACAATTTTAGTTGAATTGAGTTGTGATTGATTCTTACATGTCATAAATGACTTTTAGATCATTTTACTAATGTACCAAAAAATAAAAAAAAATTTATTTGTTTTTAGTACGTGAATATTTTTTTATTAAAATTAATGTCAGTTTTGGATTAAAAGATGCACTAGGAGTCATATCAGTCACACCATGCATAAGATAGAGGTTATTATGATTCCAATACGTAAAAAATGTTGATTATATATTTTTAATAATGTACTAATATAGTTTGAATGATTTTTCTCAATTTTAATTATGTTGGTTGTGTTTTCACTTAAATTAATGTCGATTTTGAATAAAAATAAGCACTTGGAGTCATAGTAGTAACACCTTGCATCAGATTGAGGTGAGGCTAATTCCTAAATGTCCCAAATGACTTGTGGATTGTTTTCATAAAGTATAAAAATAATAAGAAAATATTTCCTCAGTTTTGAGTACACAACTTGTGTTTTTTACTAAAATATCATTTTAAACTGGAAACATACACATTGAGTCATTCAAGTGGAATCATGTATGGATTTGACATGATACTTACTAATTCAAATCAAAAGTTAATTATGAATAATTTTCCCAAATTATCAAGACAAATCTAGTGTTTTTTCTCAGTTTTTAGGGGGTGAAAATTTTTTGTATTAAAATGTCAATTTTAAACTGATAATAGACACTTTGAGTCATATCAGTCACACCGTGCATCAGATTAAGTTGAGAATTATTCTTACACATGAAAAAAATTACTTATGGATCATCTCACTAAAGTAAGAAAACAATTTGAATTCATTTTAAAAATTTTGAGTATGTCATTTGTATCACTAAAATTAATGTCAGCTTTGAATAAAAAGATGCACTTTGAATAACCAATCACATCGTGCATCAGATTGAGGTGATGAATAATTCTAACTTTATTAATTAATTATGGTTTGTTTTACTAATGTATCAAAATAATCAGAATTTTTTTCGTTTGTTATGAAAAAAAAAATTGTATTTTTTTACTAAAATGTTATTTTAAACTGGAAACATGCACTTTGAGTCATAAAATGGGCATCGTTTGTGGGTTTCACATGATATTGATTCATAAAAATTAAAAAAGAATTAAGAATATTTTTCCTAAATTTTCATGACAAATCAAGTGTGTTTTCTTAGTTTTCAATGAGTGACACATTTTTTTATTTAAATATAAATTTTAAACTGATAAAAGACAGTTGGAGTAATACCAGTTACATCATGTGTCAGATTAATGTTCAGTTTATTCCTACCCATCAAAAATGATTTATGGATAATTTTACTGAATTACAATAATAATCTGAATGTTTTTTCTCAGTTTTGAGTACGTGAGTTTTTTTACTAAAATTAATTTGAAATTTGAATTAAAATGTACACTTGGAGTCATACCAGTCAAGATGAGTGTCAGATTGAGGTGAAACCGATTAATAAATTTCCTAAATGACTTAAGAATACTATTCCTAAAGTATCAGAACAATAAAAATATGTTTCCTAATTTTTTATTACGCCACTTGTTTTTTACTGAAATATAATTTTAGACTAGAACACACACTTTCAGTCATACATGTGGTATCATGTATGATTTTTCCATGAGGATAATCCAAACATGTTAAAAATTAATTATTAATCATTATACCAAATTATCAAGACAATCTAATCTTGTTTTCTCAAATTTCAATGAGTGACACTTTTTTGTATAAAAAGGACAATTTTAAACTGATAATAGACACTTGGATTCATACCGATCAGGTTGTGCCTATAATTGGGGTGAATTTAATTATTAATCATCTAAAATGAATTACGTATCATTTTTCTAAAATATAACAATAATCTGAAATCATTTTTTCAGTTTTGAGTTTTTCTGTAGTTTTTTCACTAAAATTAATGTCAATTTTGAATAAAATGACATATTTGGAGTTATATTGGTTACATAGTGAAACATATTGAGGATAAAATGATTTATACACATGAAAAATTACTTATGGGTCAGTTTCCTAAAGTATCAATATAATTAATAATGTGTTTTCATAGTTTTTTATTATACCAATATTGTTTTTTACTAAAATGTCATTTAAAATTGAAAACATGCACTTTGAGCCATACAGGTGGAATCGTGTGTGGGTTTGACTTGAGATAGATTAATAGTCATCACAAATGAATTATGAATCATTTAAAAAAAATACCATGAAATCATTAGTGTGTTTTCTTGGTTTTTAGTTAGTGTCACTTTCTTGTTCTAAAATGTCAGTTTTTAACTGATAATGGAAACTTAGAGTAATAACTGTCACACTGTGCATTATATTGAGGTGAAGCTGATTTTTATATGTCAAAAAATGAAATATGGATCATTTTCTTAAAGTACCAAAACAAGCTGAATGTGTATGCTCAGTTTTGAGAAGGTCAATTGTTTTTTTCAGTAAAATCAATGTCAATTTTGAATAAAAAGATAAACTTGGAGTCAAATCAGTAACACCATGCATAGAATTTAGGTTTAGGTGATTCATACACATCCTAATTGACATATATATCATTTTCCTAAAATATCAACACAATCAGAAGGTATTTCCTCAATTTTGAGTTTTCCACTTCTGTTTTTTTAATTAAATGTCATTTTAAAGTGGAAACACATACTTTGATCCATATAGGTGGCATCATATGTAGGTAAGACATGAGACTAATTCATACATATCATAATATAATTTTCAATCAGTGTACCAAATTATCAAGGCAATCTATGTGTATTTTCTATTTTTTGAATGAGTGATGATTTTTTTTTAAAATGTCAATTTTAAACTGATAACATACTCTTGGATTCATACCGGTAACACTGCATGTCTGATTGATGCGAGGCTGATTATTACACATAAGAAATGAGTTTTGTATCATTTTACTAAATTATATAAACAATGCTAGTTAATTTACATAGTTTTTGGTATGTCCATATTTTCACAAAAATTAATGTCAATTTTAAATAAAAAGATATACTTGAGACATACCAGTTACACCATGCATTGGTTTGAGTTGTATCTAATTCATACATGTTATAAATGACAGATGAGTCATTTTACTAAAGTATCAAAAACAATCTAAATTTGTTTGATTACTTTTGAGTATGTTAACTTTTTTTCACTAAAATTAATGTCAATTTTGAATAGAAATATACACTTGGAGTCATATCAGTACCACCGTGTGAAATATTTAGGTTTGGATTATTGTTACCTATCAAAAATTAATTATGGATCATTTTCTTGAATTATTAAAATAATCAAAATGTGCTTCCTCAATTTTGTGTTTCCCACTTATGTTTTCTACTAAAATGTCATTTTTAAACTGGAAACATGCACTTCGACCCAAACAAGTGGCATCATGTGTGGGATTGTACTGATATTTCTTCAGTTACATAAATAGGGAAATTGATGCTTCCATCATATAATGGTATTATAGTTGGATTATGACCCTATATAAAATAACATAAATAAATGGTGAAAAAATTATTTCAATAATTGACATGAAACACTTTCACAATGGATATTATCATATGTTAAAAGTGTTGTGTTCACTTTTAAAAAATTTTCTCAAACAAAATCATCGTATGATCCTAATTTTACATCATTTCCCATATATTTTTTTTTTTAATCCAACACATCTTATCCTCCTCTTCCTCAGTCTGCTTGTCTACCTTCACCTCTAACTCCTCATCCACATCGATGTCTGAATCAGAATCCACCTTAGACTTTTCCTCAGCCTTTACCTTCTCCTCTACCGCAACCTCCACAATTTCTCAAAAATTTAATTTTTTTAGTTCATCGCTTCTAAAAAAATGATTTCTTCCATTATACTTATCCTTGAGAAAGAGATCAGAAATAATATATAATAATTCTAATACTAATGCTTCAAACCCCAAACATATTTAAAATTTCATAACTCATACTAGATCACAAACATAGTAGGAAATCACCTAAATTCTCTTGGCATACATTCCAACAAAAAGTACGTTACCCACTCATATCTAAAAAAAATTATTTACTATTTTGAGTAACTAGGTTGACGACAATGTTGATAACACTATGAAAATATATAAAATATGATTATGAAATATATTTAATGAAATATAAATTAACTTCATGAATTACCTTTTGGGGGATGTTGGTATTTTCATGATTTATGATTTATATCTTAAATTTTCAAACATAATATCCACAATCGATGTCATTATATTGTTTTAAACACTTCCAAAACATTGTACAAAAAAATAAAGTATTTAGAAATGTTTTGGTAGTTAAATATTTCTATATATAACTTAAATTTTTTTACATTTGTAGTTATTCTGATGCTTTATCCCTTCATATACTGACTTATTTCCATAATCTATCCTGTATTTAGCGACTGCCCAGTCATAAAAAAATTCTTGTTAAAAAAGAATGAACATATAATTCAATGTTAATCTACAATGTGTTGATTTTAGTGTATTTCAAATTCTCAATGCACATCATTTGTGTTCTTTTGGTTGCATATCCACACATTGGATCCAAAAAATAAATATTCATGGTGTCCAGATTAACTGTTATCACCATCCAGTGCATCCTAAAAAACAAAAACAATTAATTAATGAAGGAATTTGAAATATATTTTATGCAATTAGATTGTATTGTTTTAACTTTTAATTGTATGAATCAATAAGCGTCTTTAATCTGATATTTTTTTGTTAAACTATTCGAGTAACTCATCATTTTTTTATCAATTTATTTCTAATAAAATTTAGTTGATGCAGAGAAATTATTTAGGGATTAATGAATCCAAATCATGCTTCTCATGATCTCCCCTTTATGTAGTTGTGATATAAACTCGTGTACAAAATATTAATAGTTATTGACATTAATAAATATATTATCTCATTATTTGGATATACATATTATGAAATTGAACCTTATGTATTTATTCACAACTAAGATACTCACCCATTAATGCTTGAGAATCTCTATTACAGTCTTGATACCAATTCTGTATACCAAGGAATCTCCATATATATCCACTTCATATTCAATGTAATAAATATTTTTTATCTTTAAATGTGATCTCTTCATGAAGTTATAATGATAATAAATGTTTCTCTAGAACTAACAGGGAGATGTACTCTCGGAAGGTCATTTTGTTTTGAAGGTCGATTCACTAGATTTTCTTGATTCAAACTTCCATTTCTCTTCCAATTTATCCATACGTAATATAATACCGCATTTAATACCTTTTATCATTAACTGTTACATGTATTTAATATGAAATGTTTTGTTAAATTAGTATATCATATATCTTTATAATATTATACTACTATGCTATTGAAGATCTAATAGCAACTTCGACCGTTATAATATCTGGACCATCAAGTGGATCAAGAAACTCAATAGTAGAATCATAAGCTACATCAATCCCCACTCTCAATTGATATTTTAGAGGTCTTTATTGTCTAGCTGATCTCCTTGGATATTATACATTGTTCCCACCTGAACATGGTGGTACATGGGTGTTTATAGATATATGTCACATATAAATGTACCCTGCATAGTTTCAGTAATATAATGTTATTAGAAGTTGTTTGATTCACATTTAGGATATAGAGTAATGAAAAAATTTATTACCCTAGGTAAGGTATGTGGTTGGTAGAATGAATAGCCTCAAATATAGTGGGATCATTTGGTTCATTATAAATCTATGCTTCACTATTGGATTTCAATGATCATTTCTTATACATTGGTTTTCCAAACCAGATCACAAAATAATATCTTTCAGTGAGTCTATTTGTGTCTAAAATCATCTCAAAAATATTATATGTATCTTTATGTGGTTTTATCTTCTCAAAATATATTCACGGATATACTTCAAAACCTAATACTCTAAAATGACCTGATTGTTCAGGCCGCTTCAAATCTACTGAAAGTAGCTTTTCTTCTGGTACAGTCTTTGCTGATTCTTATGTCTAACCCATATTAAAAAATATGAACCTAAATATTTTTTTTATATTTTCATAATAATAAGAAATTAAAATTATGTGATAATTACATATTATTCCCATATTATTTTTGTGTTTTCATCAACTATTTTACCTTATTTATTTACATGATCCTCTTTCCATAGAACATGATGTGGGATGGAAGTGGATTCAGATTTTGATTCCTCAATTTTCATATAAATAAATGAACATATGTTGTTTTATAACACATAATTAAACATTTATTGTTTAGTTAAAGCGCATACCAATTTATTATCTAATATAGTGTACCTCTCCTTTATTTACAATAGGGGAATGTTGGTTGTGACACAACATTCTTTATTTTCAGAACTCTTTTTACGTTTTATAAATTAATAATTTTGAATCAAGTTGGATAAAATAAATTATGTCAAATAAAATATTATTTACTGCAATGCACCTGAAATGATTTCTCATTATCAAGATTATAAAGTAGTCCATGTATCCTGGTCCGTAATGTGTTTATAAATATGTGGTGTGTGGGGAATTATTTTTCCCTCAGCATCCCAAAGATATAACTTCATAAGAGGAGTCTAGATTCCTCTATAGGATTTTCATATAGCCATGAAGACAAATTTATTACATACATATTTTAAAATAAATGAAGTCTTCAATGAATAATGACAATTAAATAAATGTTTTATTATATAATATTTCATTAAAATAGAGAAATTATATTGTAACATTACCATTATATCATTATAAATAATTTCTTTCATTATAGGTTGAATGTGGATTCCTAAAAATATCAATCAGAAAATTCATCTTCATTGTAACCAGAATATAAATAATAACCATTCACTTATTAGGTTCAATAGGCTGGTCGTGTTGATTTTAAAAAACCTTAAATTTTATACCCTAAATTCTTTCCATGATAATTTTATTTACTGCTAGGATGTTGCATCATTGTTGTTTTTTTCATCAACAAGTTGTTGATCCCCTAAGAGTTCTATAGTTTCATCATAAATAGATAGTTCTTCCCCAGTATTGGTAACATCATCTTATCCAAATGAAATTTTCTCCATGTGTAGTAAAAAATTTAATTTTCCTTGAATAAAAACAATATAATACACTCCATGAATAAAATTTCACACATTCTTTCATCTTACATGAAAATTGTTACTCTCTTAAACAATGATATAATACATCAATACTATAGTACAACTAATCCTCACTAGATTTATTTAATCTATCCCCAGATGTCAATTGACTTCTATATCTTGATGATGGATTATAATTCTTCTTTCAAACTATCCTTTCTCCCATAATTGTGTGCTTCCAAAGTTCCTTGATGACATAACTATTAAATCTTAATTATTTTGTTTTGTTGTTTGATATTTATCTCACATATTTTGTGGACATCCACATTTGTTTCTTGAACTACTCTAACTAAAATTCATACTATATCATTTTTTGGAGAAAATTTAGGATGACTACTATTCGGAGTAGTTAACATATTATAGAAGAGATGAGGGATGAGTCTCAGGAAACAAAATGAAATGATAACTTTTCAGGAGATAAAATTTGATTTTCCATTGTGGTTCAAAAATTACATAAATCCAATTTTAATTATGGATTATAACATATTACATTATAAAAATGAAGGAATGAACATTCAAATACACATGAATTCCACTAGTAGTCATTTACATTCACTCAAAAACATTTATTGTTTTCCATTTCATCTAAAATGTTTCATTTTTACTAGGTCTTAAAAGAGATAAAAACTTGTGATGGTACTGGTGTGAGGTAGATGAGAGAGATTGAAAACTGGAAATTTCTTTAATATTCCAAGAGAAAGTATCCAAAAGATGAGTCCAAAAAATAGGGCTGGAGAGCTCTTCTCATTGTAGATGGAATACCTTAAAGAGTTAGATTTCCAACAAGGTAAATTTATCTGGGATTAAGGGGAAGAGAATCAAGTGTTGTGTTTGATCTGTGTTTTTTAATAGAAAAATTGGTAACACGAATATTTTATAGAGGATAGTCATCATAGTAGTTTTATCACCCAAGTATGCTTAACTATGGAGTTATAATGGTATTCAATGTGACCACACTCAAAATAAAAGTTATTTTTTATGAAGTGTTGTCAAAAGTAACTAAAAGAGTCTTATACGAAAATTCATATCAAGAAACCAAAAAAATCTTTCATTATGTTATGATTAATTTTTTTTCATTTTTTTGTTATCAAGAAGTAGTAAATGAAGAGGTTGAAAGGCTAAAATAGTTGAATAATTAGTATGGAAATGTGGTATTAAAATCCATGGAGGCATCTTTGATAGCGATTAATGAATAAAATCCAGGTGGGAGGTATGTCATCAAAGAACATTGGAACCACAATGAAGAGAGGAATTATATTTTGAATGAAAGGGTATAATCCACCATCACAATATGGAACGAAATAAAGTGTTTGAGGATGGATTAAATAAAGGTAGTTATGGTTAGTTATACTATAGTATTTATATATTATATCTTTGTTAAATACAGTAACAATTTTCATAAAAGATGCCTGCAATTGTGGACTTTTATACATATAGTGTATTTTATTTTAAATATATCTTACCAAAATGAATCCTTATTTACCAAAACCTATTTTGGAAACTCATGGTCCTTGTTTATGAAAAGTTATATATGTTTATTAAGATTATTATGTTTCGTATTCTTCATTCACAATAGTGGATGGAGATGCAGTTCATAGTGGTCTCATATGGATATGGAATGAGTTTGTAGAATTGGGGTGGTATTGTGTAGCTACACGTAAGTGAGATATAGAGATATTTTATTACCCATGATATTCGGAGATTGTGATTCCCATGCGGATCCCCAGAGGAATTATGAGCATAGATATAATAGTGAAAAAATAGTATGAAATATTCAATTAACCATCACAATAAACATTATTGGATCATTTTGTATCACGAATTGTCCCCTGGGGCTCGTGTCGTGACTACTCCAAGCCCGCCTTCCATAGGGCAGGGGATGACGACTAGCACCAGAAAAGCATTTCCCTATAACGGGAAGTCATTTCCTTTAAACCTATAAAAAAATACAAGAGTAAAATAATAGGCAACCACGAAATAAAGTACTGTAGTAAAAAGTGTTCTGAAAGTAAAGGGGTCGGAATACAAGAACAACTAGTAAGTAAAAGTACAACTAGAAAAGGGAATACAACTCCTAGAATATCCATCGAGGATCCTACCTAAAGGGTAGCTACTACTCACGATCAGTAGTCCTGTGTCACATCACGTCAAATGGTCTACCTCTGAGCACCATCCAGTCCTGGATCCCTCATCCATGATCAACGCTGTCCTTTGTATGCACAAGACACAACAAGGTGCGGGCGAAACCCGTATAGGGATGAGTATAACAATACTCAGTAGGGACCCCGAGATCCCGAAGGGTCTCCCAGAGTTCCACAAATGAAAAACAACAAGCAATATCTCAACCAAAAAGCATAGAGTAGTCAATAATTCTACTTAGGTATATTCCCATACATATACCTAGGTTATCAAGATATACTCATCTAAAACATGAGGGAAGAATACCACAAAGATAACACGTTGAAGGTAAAAGTACAACATAGGTTACACCATGAAGATAACACCATGAAGGTGAAGGTACCACACAAGTAGGACCATGAATATAACACCACGAAGGTGAAGGCACCACAAAGGTAACACTACGAAGTTAAAATACTCAGCTCAAAACATGAATTAGTGAAATATAGAAGTAAAGTTGATTAGTAATGAAACTATATCATCTTATTCTATCAAGAGGCACTACTGCTGACCATATAGAGTCTAACCCACACAAGATCGTTAGGTACTAACCCCTGCAATGACCCACACAAGATCCAACCTTCCCAAAGTCGATAGGTACAAACCCCCGTAATGACCCACACAGGATCTGACCCACATAAGATCAGTATACGCTGACCCACACGGGATCATTGAGCGATGACCCACACAGGATTTGACCCACACAGGATTAGTATGCACCGACCCACACAAGATCGCAGAGAACTGAACCACATAGGATATGACCGCCATAGGATCGGTGCTGACCCACACATGATCGCTCAGTACTAACCTCCGTATGATCTTTCTCCAACCTCTGACTCACTACCGGCCACTGGTTCCCACTCATAGAATGTTTGGGAGAATTTATACTCAAGACATAGGTGTTACCTTAACCACCACAAATTTCCATGAAAAAGTATCTCAAAGGACCTCGATGTCGTAAGGGTTCTAACACAATAGATAGCGCGTCAATCAGACGCCTATTCTGTGACTTATTAGCGTTTGAGTCATGATGGCTTTGTTCAATTTGGATTCGATCCAACCCGACCATAGTATGAATTTATCCAAAACTCAAGTGGAGTATACCAAAGGAATACCTCGCCCAAAGTATTCTGGTGCCATAGAAAGTTCATCAAACAGTATCCAGGTCTATTAGTTAAACCCCTTTTTCGTGAAATGGGGGTGATCGCACCATGGTCCAGACTGGCTCAGTCGAGCTCGCCAGAATATTCCAAAGGGACCGATTCCCATAAAGGATCCCAATTCCACTGACGGCGTGTCAAACAGACACCCAGTTCGTCAGTTACAGTCATTTATTTATTTCGGGACCGGTTGGGACTGGGGCCTGTCCAACCCGGTTAGGTCGGCCCGACACAACGGGTCTCAGGGTCTACCTTACCCCACTCAGGTTTGACCCACTAAGGGTGGCCCGATTTACTGGGTTTGGCCCATCGGGGTGGACTGGTTTGGTTTGTGGGCATGGGCCGCAGTTGGCTCGACCCATCAGGTAGGGCTCGAGCCACCTGGATTGGCCCACTGAGCTGCAGGTTTGGCCCGGACCACTGTGTGGGTCCGGTCTACTGGGGGGGGGGGGCAGTCTACAGGGTGGGTCCGATCCACTGGGTGAGCCCGGTCCGCAGGGCTAGTCTGGCCTGCTCAGCCGTCTCGGGTTTGACCTAGTCCGCCAGAAGGAGGACCGATCTTCCTAGATGACCCCATAGGTGATGGGACATTTCATCCAGCCGATGGGGCACATCCCCACTGCATAATGATTGGCCATTTTGGCTGACTGGGGTCCGCCAAACTGGAGCGGCGGGGGGCTGTGCCGCTTTCCAATTGTCGTGGCCTGCTGGCCATGGCTGTCACATAGAGGGTGATTGCAGGTGCCACACATTGTCCAGTGTGGCCGGCATGGGACGGACGCCTTCATCTTCCATGGGGCGCCATCGCTCTCCACCCTCCTCCACCCATGGTTGGTTGTCGCGGGTCTCCTCCGGCCACTGCTGGCCTCTACAGACTTGACACACTGACGGTTTGGCGGTTTATTCCGCCCTGCCGCAGTCCTCTTACTGTCATCACCCTGAGGAGAACATCCCAGAAGAATGCAACATAAATGGAGAAACGGGGGGTTCAAGCCTTTTTCATTGGGCCCTCACCCTCCGCGTTAATATGATAATGAACAGAATAATGTAAAAGATCAAAGATGAACTTTAAACAAACCCATACCTCTAGATCATTATAGAATTACCATATTTGAGGAAGAGTCAGTGTTTGTCGTCCCCGCAACAAGACGCCAACATTGCCTCTCAAATGTTATCCTCCAATTCGTGATTAGTCATCGCTTGCCACTGCTTGCTGGAACTGGCTCCAACCTCCATGTGTTTGGCATCATGACACTTTATCAGAACTTCATCGCTTGGTGAATTCATGCCAATACCTCTCCCCAAGCTCCATATTAATAGAAGAGGGGGAGGGTTAGTAACGCCTATGGAATTAATGGGGGTTAAGTTAATATAAAAATTCCTAATTCAAACAGTTCCGTTAAAAGGATTTGAGGATTCAAGCCATTTAATGGATTGACATGTCATTTTTCCCACCAATGTCTCTCATCCGTTGGATAAAAGAATGATAAAATAACAATAAAAGTGTTATTTTATTATTCTTTAAAAAGGTCCAAAAACTAAATTTTTCTCACAGAAAATTGATGTCAAAGTGAAGAATCCATTAAGAAAATCCCAACACTAGGTATTCAATGGTGTCCTCAAATTTTTGATCCGAACAACGATTCAAAAGATAGAAAATTCCTCCTGCGTGTTTACTAAATGTACCCAAAAAATAGTTTAGAAAAATATTAACAGTCACCCTCTATCTGCTTCGGTCGAGGGTGGTCCCTACCTAAGGGAAACACGTCCCAAATAACTCTACTGCACTCTTATATTTTAAATTTGAGTTATCATTTAGATGTTATGGATTTTAAAAATAAAATAATTATTACTTACTTATTTTGTTTACAGCCATAAAATAACTTTAATAGTTTTCCTGTGCCGGCCAATGTTAGTATCTTCATAAAGAAATCATACCCTCTAAAGATCAGCGACAGTCTCCATTATTTAATCCGAGTCACCGTTCATGAGTTATAAGCATTTGGTAAATAAAATAACTTTATTTAATTATTTTATTTTCTGTTATTCCATTTTTGGGATTTCACATCGGAGACCTGAACCGACTAAAATTAAGTCGCACCTATGGTAAACCCACTATCCTAAACACAAAAGTTCCCTCGGATTTTTGATATAGGCCCTTATTTAAGGGTTATTCCACTTTTTTAGTAAAACCACTCACACATGCTATTTTATAATTAACAAAAATTCAGCGGATCATTCCTTGCACTCCGGGCCTTGGAATCGCATGCCATCAGATTTCACGAACTCAAAATAATCCCAAATAATAAAAAAATGGAAAATATGAGTCTTTATGGTCTCCCCAACTTTGAGATTTTTTTCCCTGAAAGGAAAAACATATACTAAGGAAACATATGGGGGCACTAAGCATGAATCTGAGCCTCCCGCTCCCATGAGCTCTCCTAGAGGTTTGCTGTGATTCTAGAGAACGCGCACCAGAGGAATCGATCATCCAAAAATGACCCACTCCTGTAGATCCTCAATCTATACTGGGACCTCCATAAACGTCTCCCATCATCAATTTCTAGCTCTCCATGATCGATGATGTGAGATGGGGCATGCACATATCTCCTCAACTAAGATACATGTAAGATTTCATGCACTCTATCCAACTGCGGTGGTAGTTCCAAGTGGTATGCTACCTCACCAAATCTGCTTAGAATCTAGAAATGTCCAATGAACCTCAGAGATAGGTTGTCGCCCTAGCCAAACCTCCACAATCGATGTTGGGGTGAAACCCATATGAAGACATGTTATCCCTCCTTAGAATCCATGGGTATCCATCTCCTGTCGGCATAAGACTAATGCAAGCCCTATGTAGTCTTCACTCGCTGATAAGTAAGGCATCGTGATACAAACTCTTCCACTTCCTTATTCATCCCTAACCACCAGTATTGATGCCAGAGGTCCAGGTACATCTTCTCTAATCTGTGATGTATTGTTAATGGAAATGTATGGATCTCCCTCAAAAAATCCTCCAGAAGTATCACTAGTTCCATGGCCCATCCTCTGAAGAGAACAACGTGCTCCCCTCTTTCATAAAATCATTTAGGAGACCTTCCTGAGGATATCTAAGCATGCCCGACTTCACAGTCAATGTACCAAGCCATGCCTCCCGAACACACTAAATAATTGTTGGAGTGACAATTATAGACTGGAGGTAAGATGCTCCATCATTATCCATGAAGGATATCCCCAACACAACTAGCTGCTCTGATGCCTCACTAGTAGCTTTAGAGCAGACCTCCTACTGAGTGTGTCCACTACCACATTCCCCTTCCCATGAGTATAGACTATCTCAATGTTATAGTCCTGGAGGAACTCTATCCATCTTCGCTGTCTCAAGTTCAGGTCCTTCTGTGAGAAGATATTCATGAGAATCTTGTGATAAGAGTAAAGAGTAAACCATTCACCCATCAAGTAGTTCCACCACATCTTTAGTGCAAGGACCACTATTGCTAACCCAAGGTCATGGGTAGCATAGTTCTTCTCATCATTTATCAACAACTATGATCCGTAGGTGATCAATGCCTGATCGTGCATCTGAAAACAATCTAGTCTAGTCCCTGATGAATCGTAGTAGACTACATACCCAACGCCCTCTACTGGTGGCCTCAAGACAGGGAACACAACAGTCTCTGTCTCAGCTCTTGAATGCTCTAATGACACTTCTCCATCCACAAGAAGGGCTCCCACTTCATTGTTAAAGCTGAAAAGGGTGCCAAAACCCTACAGAAGTCTAGTACAAATCTGTGGTAGTATCCAGCCCGAGAAAAAGTCCATCTCCCTTCGGGGAGGTAATCCTAGAAACATGTTTTTAAAATATGTCCCCATAATTTTCCACTACTATTGGGAACTAAAAAATCCTACTACCATGAGGGTAAGGCTAGCTAACTAAAGAGTGATCAGATGTACCCTCCTATGCATGAGTTTATCCATTGATAACTGGGTTTCATTTTTCGTTGGCTAAGGAAAACCCCATTCCAATGTGGTGCATATAATACATCCATTTTTCCTAAAAAAGTCATTTTGAGTTTGAACTATGGATGCCCAGTATATACCCAAACAAACTTCATAAGGACTCGATTCTGCCAAGATGTTGTTCCAACCGAAACTCTCACCTCAAGGGTCAGATCACACCGTCAACAGAAATGTGATTATCGAGTCTCCTCCAAAAGGTATCTCCAGACGTAATGGTCATGTCATCGATTTAACTGGAAACTCTAGGTCTTGAAAAAGATTAATGGTATGATGGAATGATTGGTACCTATGACTATTAATACGAAATCTAGGAGTATACAGAGACCATACCTCGAATCATTCTTGGAGCCCTTGGGTCACAATCCTTGACTGCATGCAGCTACTCCCTTCCTCTTTCCTCCAGCTCCCTGAGCGTAGTGGGGACCACATTGCGGGGGGGGGGGGGGGGTGTAACATGTTGAAATGTATACCACCTCATTATTCTCTCCTAGCTCCACTTCCACGTCTACTACCCCATAGAATCATCTTTCCCAAGCACTTACTATTCCTGAAGCACTTTACACGCCCAAGTCTCTGAGACTGGCATCAGTTTCCTGCTTTCCCACATCTAACACTCACTAGTTGTATCCATTGAACCAAAGAATATTCAACCACAAAAGTACTCTATAGAACCCTAACATAAGTAGGAATACATAGAGGAATAGCTCTATCTCGTATGTACCTAAACACTCCTCACTCGGAGGTCTGAGCCCTGAATAAAAGAACATAGTGTATTCGTAGAGTACCTGGGAAGGTTGGTACACCTCGATGAATACTCAGCTACATACATGTCTTCCTACCAAAGCTGTATAAGCTCCAAGGAACACTCAACCCTTATATTTTAATAGATATAGACCCCCTTCTCTGACGAAGGTTCTCAGACTTGTCTACAGAAAAGTCATCACGTCGCAAGATTAGGGTAATCTTTACCCTGTCATTGTTCTGTTGAGCCACGTAAAAGGATCTCTCCTAGGACTTCCATCTAATCTAATGGTGCCCTGGATTGAAGGAAACTCGACCACCTCCTCAAGCTGGTCCTTATCCACCTGTGAGTCACGCACACCTCATAACTTGAGGGGTATCTGATGCAGAAACATGTGTAAGGTACTAAGCCTACACGTGTCCTCTACTACTACAACCGATTGTAAGTTCTAAAGAATGGGCATTGATATTACTAGTACACTAAAAAAAGGTACCATCTTGGGAAACAGTCCATGTACCGAAGCCTCATCGCCATGCAGACCATCCTCATGGTCACACACTAAAAAAGACTAGCACCTAGTATCATCATCTTTTCTACCGGTGTCTGAACTAGGCGAAAAACTCTAAACACAACCTCCAACCAGTCCTCAACTGCCTCAGAATATGTCTCGCATCAAAACCTCGAAGGACTCTACCACAGGAACTCACGAAATGCGCTCAATCAGAATGCACCATCCACTAGTGTGGCTAGTGTTAAATACTAGCCAATGAGTGGTGGCGGTGCTGTTACACCACCCGAAGGTTCCAACACTGTAAGAGGGCCCTACATCAGAGCCTCATCACTCAGTGGGCCATCATCATGTAATCCCTCGAGAATCCTAGCTTTCCATCTCTGTAGAGGAATAATGAAGGAGAATCAAGATAAACCACAATCAAAAGGTTATACATAGTGAGTTGACTCAAAAGAGATCAAAGAAAAACATTTCCAAAACTCCCACAATCAGTGATTTCATGCACCGAGTTGGAAATAAGAATTTAGGGTTCTAGTGTATGGATACATCTTCCACCACACCAACACTAGATTTTCCAAACTGAAAACCACACTCAGAAAACTCAGCACTATTCCTCTGATACCACTTTGTCATGACCCATCCCCCGAGGCCCATGCCATGACTACCCCATGCTAGCCTTCCATAGGCCCAGGGATGGCGACTAGCATCGAAAATGAGTATCCCTATAATGGTAATACATTGACATTAAACCTGTACTAACACACAAATACAAGATTAAAATAAGAGGCAACCACAAAGTAAAATATTGTAGTAAAAAGTGTGCTGAAAGTAAAGGGTCTGAAATACAAGCCCAACTGGGATGTACAAGTACAAACTGAAAAAGAAAATAATCTCCTGGAACATCTATTGAGGATCCTAACTAATGGGTAGGTACAACTCATGATCAGTAGTCCTGCGTCACGTCATGTCAAATGGTACACCTCTAAGCATCGTCCAGTTTTGGATTCTTTATCCTCGATCAGTGTTGTCTGTCTTCTACAGAATACACAACAATGTGTGGGAAAACCCATGTAGGGGTGAGTGTAACAATACTCAGTAGGGACCTTGGGATCCCTGAGGGTCTCCCAGAGATCCACAAAAGAAAACCACAAGCAAGACCTCAACGAAAAAGCATGGATCAGTAAAAAATTCTACATATGTATATACCCCTACATATACCTAAGTTATCAAGATATACTTATCTCAAACATGAGAAAGGAATACCAAAAAGATAACACCATGAAAAAAGTACCACACAGGTAGCACCATGATGATAACACCACGAAGGTGAAGGTACCGCATAGGTTACACCACAAAGATAACACAACGAAGGTGAAGGTACTACAAAGGTAACACCACAAAGGTAAAAGACTGAGCTCATACCAGGAATTAGTGAAGTATAGAATTACAGATGATTAGTTGCTAATCTGGATCATCTTATTCTATTAAGAGGAACTACTTATAACCATACAGAGTCTAACCCACATCTGATCGATAGGTTCTAACCCCCATAATGACCCACATAGGATCTAACTCACTCGGAGTCGATAGGTACTAACCCCCGCAATGACCCACACAGGATATGAACACCAAAGGATCGGTATCTGCTGACCCACATAGGACCATTGAGCGCTGACCCACACAGGATTTGACCGACATAGTATTGGTACTGACCCAACCAGGATTGGTCGGTACTAACCTCTATATGATCAGTCTCCAAACTTTGCCTCACTGCGAGCCACTAGATTCCCGCTCATAGCATGTTTGGGAGAACTTCATATCAAGCCATAATTCATACCTCAACCACCAAGAAGTTACATGAAGATGTATCCCAAAGTGCCACCATTTTTAAAGGGTTCCAATGTGACAGACGACGTGTCAATCGGACACCCGGTCTGTGACTTATAAGCGTTTTAGTCCTGAGGGGTTAGTTAGATTTGGATTCGATCCAATACGACTATACTCCAACATTCTCCAAAACTCATGTAGAGTATACCAAAAGTACCTCCTTGTCCTATGTGTTTCAATTCCATGGAGAGTTTGTAAAACAGACTCTTGGTATGTTAGTTACACCCCTTTTAGTGAAACAGGGGTGATTGCACCTTGGTCTGGCCCGACTCGGTAGGGCCAGTTGGAATATGACAAAGGAACCGCTTGCCAAAAGGTATCACAACACCACTGACGGCATATCAAATAGACACACAGTTCATCAATAAGAGGCATTTCTTTAGTCGGGGACTGGTTGGGTTTGGGCCCGGTCCAACTCAGACAGGGCGGCCCAATGCAACGGGTCCCAGGGTCTACCTAACCCATCATGGGTCCAGCCCGCTAAGGGACAACCCACTAAGGGTTGGTCCGATTTACAGGGTTTGTCCTATCAGGTTCGGCCCATCGGGGTCGGCCCGGTTCAGTTCACGGGACCGAGCCGCGGTTGGCCAAACCCGTCGGGTGGGGTTCAGCCCACCCGCATTGGCCCACTGGGCCGCAAGTTTGGCCCGACCCACTTGGCGGGTCCGGTCAGCTAGGAAGGTCCGACCCACTTGATCGTTCCATGTCTGGTGCTATACTCCTAAAGGTGGACGGTTCTTCCCAACTGTCCCAGTCGGTGCGGGGCCGTTTGAACCAGTCGGTGGGGCCCTGCCCTACCGCGTAACAGTTGGTCATTTCGGACGACTAGAGGTCCGCCATCCCTGCGCGGCATGGGGCTTCACCATTCTCCACCTTCTGCGGCCCACTGGTCATGACTGTAGCTGTCGTCGGTGCCTGAGGGGGCCGACCCTTGTCCTACATGGCCACCTTAGGTCGGTCGCCTCTGGCCTCCGTAGTGCACCGTCGCGCGCCGCCCTCCTCTACTTGTGGTCAGTTTCCACGGGTCTCCTCAGGACACAACATGCCGCCACCGACTTGGAACACCGACGATTTCTTCCGCACTACCACCATCTTCTTCCTTCCATTACCCTGAGGAAAACATCCCCAAAGAATGCAACTTAAATGGAGCAGTGGGGGGTTCAGGCCTTGTTCAGTTGTCCCACACCCTCGATGTTAATATAATAATTAATAGAATCATGGAAAATATCAAAGATGAACTTTAAACAAAACCCCCTATGTCATGATCATTAGAGAATACCCACAATTGAGGAAAAGTCGGTGTTCGTTGTGCCCACAACAAGCCACCAACGTTGCTGCTCAAACATTATACTTCGGTTCATGCTTCGACATCGCTCATCACCACCCACTGGAACGGGCTTTGTCCTTCACGGAATTTTCGTTACTGCACATTATCAGAACTTCATCACATGGTGAAGTCATTCCAATACCTCTCCCCAAGCTCCATATAAATAGGAGAGGGAAAGAGGGAGTAATGCCTGTGGAATTAATGGGAGTTAATTTAATAGGAACCTTCCTAATTCCAATGACGTTGTTACAAAGGATTTGATGAGTCCATCAATTTAATGGCTTGACATGTCATTGGTCCCACCAATGCCGCTCATCCATTATAGAAAAGATGGATAAAATAACAATAACATTGTTATTTTATTTTTCTTTAAAATGTCAAAAAACTAACTTCTTCTCCCGACAAACTGCGTTTGAAGTGAAGCTCCCATTAAGAGAATCTTGATGCAATGGATTCATTGGTGCTCTTGGATTTTATATCCAAGCAACGAGTCAAAATATAGAAAACGTCACCCACACGATTACTGAACATACCCCAAAAAAGGTCAGAAAATTATTAACAGTCACCTTCGACCCTTGCCAGTCGAGGTTAGGATCTGCCTAATGGAAACATTTCCCAACAAACTCAACGATACTCTCATATTTTCAATACGAGTTACCCTTTAGATGTTATAGCTTTTAACAATAAAATAATTTTTATGTAATTATTTTATTTACAGCCAAAAACTAACTTCTATAGTTGGCCCACATCGGAAAATGTTAGTATCTGTCTAAAAAAAGAAGACCCTCACGTGCTCAGTAGTGGTCTAATATTTTTAATCTGAGACACCCTTCGTGAGTTATAAACATTTGAAAAATAAAATAACTTTTTTTAGTTATTTTATTTGTGGTTATTCCATTTTCAGGTTTTCTCACCGGAGGCATGCTCTAACTAAACTTAAGTAATTCCTAGGGTAAACTCGCTATCCTGAATTCAGCGGTTCCCACAAATTTATGATTTGAGATCCCATTTAAGAGTTATTCCACTTTTTCAGGAAAACCACTCATGTGTGCTATTTTAAAAATAAAAAAAATTCGATGGATCATTCCAGGAACTTCGGGCATCAGAATCGCATGCTGTCAGATTTCAAGACCTCGAAATAATCCCAAATAATCAAAAACAATTTACATGGAAAATCAATGTCTTTACATTTTCAAAACCAAAAGGAATGATTATATACTAATATGACTATATCATCTTCAAAAAATTATCAGGTATAATCATAGGTGATTATTCCTAAAACATAATTTGATCTTTGAAAAATATTTTATGCCCTTCAACCGATCAAATAAATCATTGATTCAAAGAAAAGTAATGTGTTTCAATATAGTTACTATATAAAAAATTTTATGCTCTATATACATATGTATACATTCATCAATATTTATAGAAAATAGGAATATAGATCCCAAGGGTGATATTCTCGGTCCAATGAACACGTTGTACGCAATCTATTTCAGTTATATTTTCATCTCTAATTTATTTTGAAAAATTTGAGAATTTTTAATAGAAATTATCTCTCTTTCATCCAATAGATTGATATGTAGTTCCACATATTCCTCTAGAGGTAGATTAGAGAAAATATCAAAGAAAACATCTTAAAAATGATAAACCACTGATGGTAGAACAACTTTCTTTTCATATTTAACCACTCCAAACATTATACTAGTCATTTTTGTGGTAATAATCCAAACCTTCTCCTAATTAGACTATTCAACCATAAATAATATAACAGTTATATCTAATGAACATTCCATGAAGGAGTAGCTCAAAAGGACCATTTAAGGTTCCCCAACTAACCAAATCTATATAAATGATTCACACCAATGATGTAATAAGGGTTAAAGTGTCATATGATCCTATACTGGTCGAATCTCTCAAAAAGTCTCCTCAATTAAAGGGGAATTGGAATACCTATACTCTAATAGTGTTGAATAAATGAATATCACCCCACCTATATTCCACATCACTTCTGTCTACTCAATGATTCCTCACCTTCCAATTTTGAATATTTTTTTAATACACCACAAGATCCCTCCAATAACATACATACCTTTAAATGGTGAAATTTTCAACTTATGTAAAGTATTGATCTAGATTTTTTTACTCTTATAAATTAAATGAATCTATAATATGAAATAGTAAATTTATGGATTACTTATTATTTCTGGAAAGTTTATTCTTTTGGATATTGTCCACATCAGTATCCCTAGTTTCACTTTGATTTCATTTTGTAACATTTTTACCTAGTATACCAAAATAGTACCCAATCCAAGTTACCACATCATCGTAGAAACACTTCCCAAACACTAAATTATTGTGTCAATTCTAAGGGATATAGATAATATGTTTGAGAAATGGTTTATCCTATTCAATTTTTAAATAAACTCAATTCGATCATGCTATAAATCCATCATTACCTTTGCAGTAGTGTGTGGTGAAAATTCTATTTTATTTTTCCATATAGGCTTGCATGCATAAGTTAACTAACATTACCATATGAAAACATCCTTATCTTTCCTTGTAATAATTTTTTATGGAGGAAATATATGAAATAGAAAAGCTCATTATATTTCAGTGGTTAGAAGATGAGATGTAGGGTTTATCATGGTTAAGAAATGCGCAAAAAATGCAAAGCGCAGAACCCAAAAATCAAAAAATAATAGAGGAAAAGTAAAAAATAATACATTGGATTCTATCCTTGATTCATATAAGGGAATATTAAGGAGTCATTATCCCAACATAGGAGTTCCATGGTAGCTTGAGAATCTTGAGTGACAGAGTCATGGTTAGGGTTCTTTTAAATATATCAGGGACAATTTTAATAGCGTTAACATTTTAGCAATGATAAAGAATCTATAATTATAATTATATTAATAAATTTATTATAATTTTATAATTATTTAAATATATATAATTATTTATCAACATTTATGTAAATAGTTATTTAAAAAATAATAATTATTTATGTATAATAATAAAAAATTTATTAATATAGTAAATATAAATTTATTAATATACAATTATAAATATAAATTTATAAATATATTTATTTTAACCAATATTTTTAACATTATTAGTTGATATATAATCTCCAATACATGAATTTTAAAAATGAGTGAAATTGATTAATTCAAATTCAGCACACTTTAAAAATATTTAAAAAATGTACATGTTTTAATAATATTTTTTTTTTTAAAATATTGATATATATATATATATATTGCTTTAATGATTATTACAAATTAAAAATAATAGAACATAGTAAATAAATATAAATAAATAAATTATTGAAAATGATCAAATATAAAATATTAAAAAAAGAAAAATTATAAATGAGTAAATAATACCCTAACAGTATTATAATTAAAAAGAAATAAATAAAATTTATTGATTAAAAACATAATATATTGAATATATCATGTTGGAATAAAATTATAATATAAACTAAAATTTGAATAAATTACATAAATATTTGGTATATGCGTTTCTATATATTATTCTATTATATTTGTTTGTGCATTATATATAGAAATACATTAATTAGATACATATATATATGGGTAATAAATGTTACCCAAGTCGTTTGATATATGATAAATTAAAAAATCAAAAAACACTAAAAATGAATAAGATATTAATATTTTTTAATTAATATTTTATTCATTTTGTATATGTTTATATTTGATATATATTATATATTACTATTTGTAATTAATATATATACATATATATTATACTTATTAATTTTTATTAATAATTATTTAATTAATAAATTTTTAAATAATATTTTATTTATTCCTTAAAAATGTTTTTTAATTAATATAATTTATTAATTTTATATATTTATATTTAATATATACTATTTATTAATATTTATAATCCACATATATATATATATATATATTAAATTAATTCATTTTTATCAAAAATTATTTAATTAATAAATGTGTCATATGTTTCTTAATTTACTCATTTTAATTTTTTATTTATTGAATTCTTTCATTTTATTCATTTTTCATATCTATATATTTAATATATACTATTTATTAATTTATAAAATTTATATATATTTATATTCAATTTATTCATTTTTAACAATGATTATTTAATTAATAATATTGTTAAAAAAATTATTTTTATTTGTTTAATTAATTTATTTTATTATGGATCATTATTACTGCTAAAAAAGCACTGATAAAGGGTACCCTTTATGAGTCCTAAAAGTAAAGTGCTCAGAAAGGATAACCTTTATCAGTGCTAAAATAAAGCACTGATAATGGTTACCTTTTATCAATGCAAAAAAGGCTGTGATAAAGGGCTCCCTTTATCAGGGCTTATTTTAGCAGTGATAAAGGCAGACTTTATCAACGCATTTTTCTAGAGCTGATAAATGTCAGCGTGGTTAAAGGCCTATTTTTTTGTAGTGGATGAAGTGAAATTATCCACATAGTAGATTATATACAAAGAGTTTCATATCCTATGTTATTTAGGAAATGGAGTTATTTTATAGGTTTATATAGATGTCACATTCAATATGTTCATTTGAGGGATACAACCCCACTAATCAAGTTGGGTCATTAGAGACACACATGATAAATGAAAAATATAAAAACTAACTGTCTGATTATTACATAGTCATATGATATATTCACTGTATGTAAAAATTCATTTTGGAATCTCATGAAACATTGATAAAATGTTTGATGTTGTGATCACTCTGCTTAATAGAAATTCAAGGTAGTGGGTTTCCCCTCGACTCTTGTGTGAAATTCCACATCCCACTCAAGACTATTGAGGGAACCTTTAGAATGATAGATGTTTACATCTTTCTGAATTTTTTATAGAAATAAATACTTATTCTATATAAGGTAATTAAAGTATTAACCATTATATGAGATACAACTTTAAATGAATTAAATAATTAATATGTATAATATGCATTGAGTATGTATACAGACTATTGAATTAAAATTAAGATAATTATGTTGGGTATGTTTGTGATACATATAACGTTAATTATGCGACTTAATATAAAACCCTTCATTAAATATATACATGTTAAATTCTATATAATATGATTCACATTCATTAGAACCTTTATTAATCAAATAGATTGTCTGTTCTTAACTAAGAATCAATAATTTATATTGTCTTAATAAAAAACGGTACTAATTATCCTTATATGAATTATGGATGAAACTAACATAGGAAACCCATTCAGATTAGAACCTAGAGGCATGGTTTTAAAAATATTCACGAGATCAATTGGGAATGATTTTTCTCAATGAATAATCCAAGAGCTGTGGTAGTTATAAAATTTTTTTTTTACTTAAATCTGTATTCCTTAGGAAATGAGATTAATAAAGTTATGAAACATTCTTTAACAAGAAGTGATATTTTACATTCTAGAGAAATCCACACTAAAATGAATTTTTTCTAATTCCTCATAAAAGGGAATATTTTTATGAAAAGTATTAGAAATATTCATATGAAACAAGATTAATTATGCTATAAACCATAGTTATTAATATTTAAAATCCATATGATATCATGAAACCATTCAAATCGATTGAATAGATTAACAACAATCAATGATTCGTAGGTGTAAATAACTATATGTTATAGATATCAATTTATTTAACTCTGAATCAAGTGTGTTGGATACAATATGCACACCCTATATTTGGTAATGTGATACATTTTAAATAAAAATCAATTGATTAATAGAAAAAAGGATATACAGGTTCATAATAGATAAATAGTTATTGCATTATACATGGGGAAACTTAATATACTTCTTTCTAGTGGATGTTCATTATTTATATAGGGATGTTATCATATTTAATTAAAAAAAATTGATTTGATTTATGTATCTCACCTAGAAAGCTAAAGATTTACATTTTTAATAAAGAACAAATGTTGTTAAATTTATATGAATGAAATGTTTTATGCATCTAGTAACAAGTTTAGGGAAACGAGTTACTACATTTTTATAACTGATATATATTAATGCATGTAATCCAATAAGTGAAATATCTCAAGATGGATTTTAACACTTCATTAATTTTACATATGAATTTAATATACATGGTCAGGTGTATCTTTAAAAAAACAATTAACTAATTAAAATGTTCAAATTTTACAAAAATGAAGTATAAATATACATCGAAATGTATTAAAAAACATCATTCAGATTTGGGATAAGTATACTTGTGTAATTAATTTGATGATTACCTAGGAGATTATGGTATAATATTACAACTCAATCCATATGGTACACCATAGTTAAATGTTGTATCTAAAAGAAGGAATTGAACTTTATTAGGCATTGTTCATTCAATTATGTGTCTTATAGACCTTCTTGTTTCATTTTGGGGTTACCCTCTAAAAACTTATTCATTTACACTAAATTTTGTTCCATCAATGCATATTCAAAAGACACATTATGGGATATAGATTAGGAATCATTCAAATTTATCTCTTATGAATATTTTTTTGTGTGGCCTATTTGATAAATATTACATAGAGTACACTTGAACAAAAATCAAATAAATTAGTTTTTTAGTTATTCTAATGAGATTGTGGTATATCCAAGAAAAATGTTTTTATATCTAGAAATGTTTTAATTATAAAAATTGAATTTTTATCAAAAATAATTCATGTGTAAAAATTTAAACATGATGAAGTTAAAAACAAACAAGATGATGTTATTCTTATAAAGGCCATGGACTAGTTATGTGCCATTGAGAGAGGGGTGAATTCGTGGTACCCTAATTTTAAAAATAGTCTTATAAATTATCCTATTAAATATTGTTAAGGTACTTGATCCACTAAATATTAACACTCAATCTTATCTCATGTGTAGTCATAATAATATATAGTGTAGTATATAATATTTTGATGGTTTTTTTGAAAGGCCTACACTTTTCCCTGATTTTTATACCCACCATCATGGATTCTTAGCTATCTCTATTAGTGAATACTACTTCAACAAAAAAAAAATCAATTGTGCCCTCTTTTCTATAACATAGAATCCACTATGCCCGCTTTTCTTGTATATTTCATTGGACGATTTCTTCACTTATATAAGTACTATTCACAACTATATTGATCATCAATATTTTTGATGAACGTATTACCCCACAAGTGGAGGGATCAAAATGTCCACATGTGTACCAATTCCAGAACTTCAATTCTTCTACTCTTGAAACACATCCCCAGACCCGGTGTGATATGAATTTTCCTTAGCTTCTTTGAATAATCAGGCATTTCTCCTTCAATTACTCTTAGATTCATCTCACTTTATTTCTTCAATACAATGATATATCTATCTTATAAAAATTCTATAACATAATAGATATAATATTTCACAATATTTTTCCCAAATTTATTCATCAATTGTATTTATACATTTATCCATAAAAATATTATTGTGAATGTGATAATAAATATTTTAATTATATTCCAAAAACCCTCATTAAAATTTTTTATGAATAACACATTCATTTTTCATAATTTTAAATATATATACATTGAATGTGTTTGTTATAATATTTCATCATAGAAAATAAATGATTACTCTATGTGTATTATGAATCTTCATGGATCATTTGGAACACCAAAAGTTTTCAGGTTCACTTCACCCGTAAAACATATAAATAAATGATATATTTCATTTATACATCTCACTCTTTTAAAATGAACACATTATTCTTTCCAACCTTTGTCTTTAAATTTCATCATGCTACCTCATTGTCACTCTCAGTGTGCATGACCCAATATCCTTATTATCGCATGCATGAATGTCTTAGACACTAGATTATAGGATTCAAATTTTCTCATTTTATGTATATACATGAAAGTAAAACTCTATGTATTTATATTTCTAATGAACAGACCTTGTACATTTATCAAGATTTTATTTTATCTAATTAATTGAATTTTTTATAGATGGAATCATGGATTGGGTGAATCTGTTTATTCATGGAAGGTATACGATTATCCTTCTCAACATATTTTTTCAGAATTTCCTTGATCTTAGGAGGTCGATACAAGATTATTTATTTTGGATAGGGATTTATTATGATTTGATGGACATGGACTGTAAAATCCCCTCATGTTGAACTAGTGAAGGATTAGTGATGAGAAAAATGACACCTTGTCTTAAACAGACATCTCGGGAATTAGATCAAACAAATCATATTATATGAATATTTTTTAATTGGGTGAACAATGATACATAGATTTCATCCCACATAAGAGAAAAATCAGTCTAGTTCCAATTAATAAACAATGAAATCTTTCTTGAATCTAAAATTGAAACTGATTTTGGTACCTAGATACACTTACACACACCCCTCACACTGCCATATTAACCAATACGATGGCACTTTAACCTCTATGAACACTCACCCATACACTCTTGTTGGTGCAATATGTCCACCTAATCTCCTATCACCATTCCGGATTTATTATCCAAATATACTACATTGTTGAGGTACAAACCCCATAATTAAAAATTGAGCTAGTTCATATATAAATGGTTATCCAATTTATTGGTAACACTTAGAAAATAATGTAATTCTAAATTCCATCTTATAAATAAAAAAACAAACTATAATATCAATATAAATATTTTCAATATACCATTTTAAAATTCATCATGAAAAAATATGAATATTGTTTTTCTGGGACTTATATTTTATCATTACCATTACAAATAAAACTCCACATGAAATAATTTAACATTTCATGGTATTCAACTCTTCTTCTTTATTGCATAAAATGTGTCATCGTTAGCACAATTGACACATGTATTTAAACATATTATTCAATAATAAAAATATAAATATATATTCCCCATGAAAAAATATTCCTCATGAAAAAATAGGAATATATATTCCTCATGAATAAATATTTACAATCTCCCTTTTTAATATTCCTCATGAAAAAAAATTGAATATATATTTTTTCAAGGCCTTCTTTTTTTTGTTGTCCTCCCAATTAAAAATCCTCATGCAATTTTTAAATATTGAATGGTATTCAAATTTTTTCCTTGTTACAAAAAATGTCTCATCCCCATCATAATTTGAATATGTATTTGAAATTGGGACCAGTACAATAATCATCACAATTAACAAGGATAACTGCTCAAGCATGAAATACAATGCCATTAAATGAATCCATAGTAATTATCTAAGAATAATGACATCACATATTGACCCATTTAAAATAAATTAAACACTTAGGCTCAAAAATCTTCCCCTTTTTATTTTATTTTCAATATCTCCTCACATCATAAAAGTTAATATGCGGTGCTCAAATATTTTATGTCCCTTATTGATAATCAAATGAAAGAGATAAGTGGGGTCATCTCATCTAATCAATTATCTCAAAAAACATTCTCTTATTTTTAAAGTGTGTAATGATATCACATTATACTTACCAAGGATTGTTTGTTTAATCAAATGTATTTATATATAGGCTAACTTGTTATAGAAAGCAATAGAAATATAAAAAGTTTATCTATATTATCTATACATAGCCATGAATGTGAAATAATGTTTAGAAATTATCAATTATCAAGATAGGGGTCGTTAATATAATAAATACATGATCTTTAACTAACATTAAAAAACATATCAAAAATTTCATGTTTACAAGATGAACCACCCCTTTGTTTAATGTTTTTTTCTGCCAAGTACTCACCCTTAATTATCAGAATGGTGGAATATAAGTAGGAGGTAAAAGTGTGATTGATACACCTCATTTATCATATATTATACCCATATAGGGAGTCACTAACCTTATTTATCGTGAAGATTTTATAAAAATGAAACATCCTGAAATAACTCATCATCAATGTTGTCTAGAAGAGATAGAATCAACCTTCTCCTTCAATTATATGCATCTTAGCTCTAAACACAAAAAAAAAATAATTTGTAATAAGAAATAACCTCTTGTTTATTTTTAGGAAACATTCATGGTGAGATTTTACCCTCATACTTGATTAATTTTTATTTCCAACATCAGTATGGGATGTACATTATTTATTTTTGAAAAGATTCTTGCAATATCTATATATTTTCATCCCATGAAATTGTTATTATCGTGGAATACCATTTTCCACCTCCTTCATAGCAGAAACAAACTTTTTTATTTCATATTTTCCTTCTTTACCTCTAAGAAAGTTATTGAGAGTTTTCATATTTTGGTTCTTGAAACACCCTTTGTTGAAGCATATATCTACCAAAATATTTAACCTTTTTTCCATATTAATAGGTCTTTTTCTAGGATAATAAATCTCTTTTTAATTCATATGAGTGTGTAGTGTCTATATGAATTTATTAACCTTACAAAATCAGTACCATGAAATATTAGTGATGTAAGAAGAAATGAAACATTTACCATAAGATTCATACCTCATTTGATCTCTCCTAGACTGAGAATTTGGCATTATTGGAGTTATTATAGAATATTTGGTCTCCTTAACATCACAATATCTCTTAAATATGTGACCAAATAATCCAAAATACAATCAATTTAGTTATTTCATATTTTTTGGTACCAAAATTCCATATGTTTTATGGTAAAATAATTTTCATCCATATTTCATACATGGATTTCTCTTTGTTTCAACAATATTTGTGATAACCATTAGAAGGATATTCATCTTCTCTTAAAAGGTGTCCATATTCTCCTCATGGTATATTATTTTTCTGTCATTCTATATCAATTGAGAAGTCATTAACTTCATATTTTAACCAGTATCCATACCTAATTGTCTCTTTTTTCAACTTGGTTTTTGAGAGATATGATGTTAGCCTTCAACTGTTTCTCTATGGAAATTTTCTTTAAAATCTATTGGGAAATATATTCAATCATATATTTTTTATCCTTTATCTTAGTTCCAATTTTCATTGTCACAAGATTCATGGCCACCTCTTTACTTCTCAATATTTCTTCATTAAATAGTAAATTTCATGACAGATTCTCTATTAGTATTATTTTTCATTGTACAATCATTTCTTCGAAAATATACTTGATGTTATTTCTTCATCATCAAGAAAACCACATCACTCTTTTAGGTAAATGATAGTGTCCATAACATTATATATTTTCATTACATGAGGGTTAGAATACAGAAAAATTTATGATTAGATTTTATCTCAGTTAGAGAACATATGTTTTTGGAGAACTTATTATTATTCCTTTTCTCATAAAAGGAATGGAGATTGATTTCATCTATATTGAATTCTTATATAATTTTACCCTTTTTGGACTTTCTTTAAATAAGTTCTGTATATAATTTAAATCCCTATTGGATTCCTTCTTAATAACTTATTAGGTCTTTAGAGGCAACCTAGTATGATACTAACTATAGAGTCTAATAACTGGTTATATTCCAATGAGATGGGGGTGAATCAATGGTAAACTCATTTTACAAATTATCCAATAATTTCATCTCTTAATATTTTTTACGGTTATTTTACCACTCAATATTAACATTCAATATTACCTTGTGTGATGTAGTAATAATAGAGAGTGTGGTATAAAGTATTTATAGGGTCCATCTAAAATTTCCACTCATTTTCATCTTTTTTATACCCCAAAACATTGATTATTCACTATCCCGAAAAGTGAATGAAACTTCTACAACGCAAAATTCAATGTGCTCCCTATCTTAAAACATATAATTTATTATTAATTTTTTTCTTATTTTTCCCACTAGAATAATACTGAACTTCTACAAGGATTATCCAAAAATATAAATGTCTTCAATCTTTTGTATTACTAGCATAATCCATGATCAGATGGAATAATCTGTCTATATGTGAACCTCTTTAGGAAGTTAAATACTAATGTTCTTAAAACTCTCTTATATATCTGGGGTGATCTTAATTCTCCTCAACTTTATCACACACAAAGGTGTGTCTCTATTAGGAACTCACAACTTTGGATCACTTTCTTTCTTTAAGACCAAAATATATTAGGGTTATTAAAATTCTCTTTCACAATGGATGTACTATTTCTCAATATTTTACTTAAATTTATTCAACAAATACATGCGCATATTTATCAAAACAAATAATCAATTATATTTTATGTTATAATGTCTCATTTATTTATTTAAAAAAACCCTCAATAAAATGTGTTTTGAATACCAAATTTATTTTTCCTCATTTTAAATGTAAATACCATCTTTGTGTTGGGTATTATATTTACTAACATAAAAAGCTGATTATTTTGGGGGTATTTTAAATATTCATTGTTCATTTGGAATAAACAAATATTTCAGATTATCTTTATTCATCACATGGATAAATAAATATCACAACTCAGTTATGCATCCCAATCTTCCAAAAACGCTCATATCATTTAGAAAACCTATGGATATTCATTTCATCATGCATATTTGTTATCACCTATAGTATGTATGAATCAAAATCTTTGTTATCAGGTGAATTAATGTCATAGACATTGGATTCTAAGATGCATCATTTCTCATTTGGTGTGTATACATGAAAGTGAAAATACATGTATGTAATGATTTATCAAACATAACTCGTGTATTTATCAACTTTTTATTTCATATGCAGTCTTGGATTCATTACAGACTACATCACGGCTTAGGATTTTCAATTAATTCTTAGTATATACATGAATACCATTTTAAATGTTTACTTTGGACTCACCATAATATTTGGAGGTTAATTCATAATTCTTTAATATATATGAGGATTTTTGTTAACTAAGTAAACATGAACTAAAAAATCCACGCACACTTAACTAGTGAAAGATGGTTGAGTGTTTAGCATGAGGAAGATTATTCCTCAACTTGATTAGGCAAGTCTTGTTCATCGGATCGAATAAATCATCTTATACACATATTTTTTTAAAGTAGGTAAATAGTGTCATGTGGATTCCATACCCATTGAACTAGAACTCGATTTGGAAGTACTTAATAAAAAAATTAATGTTGTATCACTTTAGATTTACCACTAGAGTTGGCACCCATATACACTTACATGCACCCTCTCACGTCGTCGTGTTTCCCCACACGATGGAATTGGATCCTCCATGCACACACACCCATAAACTCTTATAGGAACTACATTTCTACCCACTCTCCCACCAACATATAGGATCTATGAGCTGGCTCACCCCCATGGTTGAGGTCATACTCTCACAATACTGGATAGAGAAGGTTACAAGATCAATGTTTGTCTCATTTTGGGTTAACTCTTAGTAAAATATCTAAATATAAATTCTATCATATAAATACAAAATAAACACCATAATCTCAACATTAATAATTACAATATATCTTTTTAATATTACTCATGAAAAAATAGAATATATATTTTTCATGGACTTCTATTTTTAGATGAACATACTATTTAAAAATCCTTGTGTGATAATTGAATATTTCATGGTCTTCAACACTTATTAATTATTGAAAATAAATTTTCATCCTACAAACAATTGACACATGTATCTAAATTTATGATCAGTTAAAAAATTATCATAATTAAAAAGTATAATTACAAAATCATGACATCTAATTCCATTAAATAAATCTATAACAACTCTCTAAGAATACTCAATTCTCATATTGACCATTTGTACATAAAATCAACACTTGGTATCAACAAATATTATAATGGATGTTTTAGAAACAAAAAGGGTTTTGGAAAATTAACTACATAAATATATTATATATATAATAACCATTACGGACTGATATATTTCATTAACAACCTAAGAGATATTGATTTATCTTAACTAATGAAGTTGTTTTTATAGTTTTAGAATATGATTAATTATCTCACCAAGAGGACGTCATAATTTATAACTATGATAAATGAATAAATGTAATTGATTCTAAAATGGAATTCATATACACTAACTATGTTTGAAAACTTATTGATCCCCCTAAATGGGTAAAACCATTGGATGTAATCATGTATTTAACAAAAAATATAACTTATATTGTAGAATGTATATCTATTAAGTTTTCTTTGTGGATAAAGGTTTAAAAATCCATGAGATTGATTATAAAGAAACCCTCTCTCTAGTATCTATTATCAAATACCTTAAAATTATTTTATACATAACAACATTTTATCATTTTGAGATATATCAAATAGATTTTAATATCAAATTCCTTTATGTAATTTGTTCAAAGATATATAAAACCCAAAAGTTGTAAGGATCCAGGAAATATTTCTAATATGATTAAACTACAATAATCCATTTTTGGGTTAAAATAAAATTATTTGTGCAGGAATATTAATACTTATTAATCTATCAAAGAGTTTACATTTATCAAAAAATATTAACCTTGTGTATATATAAATGTTTATAGGAGCATCATTATCTTCTTGATATTGTATTTTTTTGACAGGATTATTATTAGAAATGAAATCCGAATTCTAAAATTATATAAATATTTTTGGGGATTTTTTTCTTAATAAAAGATATTGGTTAAGAATCATATATAATTGGAATGACGTTTTATAAAGATAGATAACAAAAAATTATTGTCCTTGGTCAAAACACATACATTGGTAAAGTGTTAAAAATGACACATAAAACTCTAAAAATGGTTCTTTACCATTATTAAATAGATATAGACTTTTGAAGATATATTTTCATTAAACTATTTTTTAATAATAGGATATTAGTAAGAAACCATATACTTTGATACTTGGATAAATCATGTATGTTATACTGTGTATTTATCCTGATGTATCATAGGAATTATGTATCATGAGAAGATACCAATAAAATAATAGTGAAATTCATTGACTACCCATGAAGAACATCTTTCAGTACATTAAAGTAACTACAGAATAATTCATATGAATTAATGGCGAGGAAGATATTGTTGTAAAGGGTTACATAGATACCAATATCAAAAATAAAAAAATTATTTCAAATCTTGGTCAATATTTTCTTTCCTTTTTGAATAGTTAATTGGCAAGATTAAAATGTTTCTTGTAAATAATATTTTCTCATTCTATAATAGAAGATCAATATATCACAACTGTAGTTTTATCCAATGAATCTACATTGATAAATAACTTGGTTACTAAACTAGGTGTGGTCCCAAGCATTATGCACTCCACTGAACTCTACTGTGATAATAGTGTAGTGGTTACACAATCTAAGGAACCTATGTCTCACCAAATATAAAAACATAGTATTCAATGATTTCATATCATTTGATATATAATTGATATATATGTTATAAATAGGTATTGAGTTTCTATAGAGGATAATATGGAAGATACTTTTATAGATCCCCTTACACAATAAACGCATAGAATCCACACTAGTTATCTTGGTATTAGATACATGAGTGAATGGGGTAAGTGGGTGATTATTAATTTTTGCTCCCTAATGTTTTTCAAATTTTATTGGATTCATTAAATTTTATCTCATATAATGTATATTAGTGGAAATTAATTATCATTCATTATTTATTTCATGTAACAAGAGAGGTAATTTGATAACAACCCCTACAATATTTTTATTACTAGGTTATCCATGATTAATGAAAAATATGATAGGTTATGATGAAATTTTAATATTGGAATGAGAATGATCAATAATATATAGATACTCATTATTACTATGAGATATAATTTAATGAACTTATTTCAGATTTATTAACTTAAAGATAACCCAATATATTATCATATATAAGTAATTTGTGTTACATAAGTGAACATTTAATATGGATTATTTAACATGAGGTAATCAAATAGGCTCCCAACATGTAAGGTTTCATACTTTTATAATTATAAAAATTCATTTGAGAAATTTTCATGATAAATGGTAATTGGGTATGACACTAATTTAGTAGAGGGATTTAATTAACTATGATAGGATGTGTCCACCCATATGATGAGTTACAACATTAACGTCCTCAATTGAGTTTTGACTAAGTGTATTTATTTGAAAAAATAATTACATGTGGTGTAGTTATATAATTTTTTGTCATATTGGGAATTGAAAAAAGAGACATGCTATATAGGGTTGACATTATCAATGTATTTTTCATAATCTCAATTTCAAGGAAAACAGACCATTTCTAATAAACATGTGGTGGATTATATCACTCTAAACCCATTTGTAATTTGTATAGCTATAATGTGTTTCTAGATATATCTATTAGTTTATTATTATTAATGGGTCTTGTGATCTTATAAAAATTTATATAGGTTCCTCAAGGATACCCATAAGATAATACAAACTGGGTTGTATTAATGTGATTAGTTCATTAATAAATACGTTTTTGTGTATTATAAACTAAAATTTGTTGTGTTTTTCTCACATTTTAAATATTTTATTAAATTATTTGTATTTAATTAAATAAATAATGTAGAATTATAATATAAATATTATTTTTTATATTATTAAATAAAACATGATGTAATGACCAATCCCTAATGGGAACTAGACTTGTGATTCGAGTAATGGGATTCCAAGGTCCATTACATGTAGAAAATTTATAATCCCTCATAGAGAGACCATTTTAACACCTATTTTTATAACTTTTATGAATTTAGAGTCTCATCAAAAACCTCCCAAGGTGGTTTGGGTCTTATTCCACTTTTGAAGGCTATTTGACACTCCTAATAACCACTAGAGGATTTTAATGGAATGTACTTTGGTATTATATGAATTTATATCACTTACATGGTATTGAATAACACAATTTATATAAATAGAAAGTATGATAAGTGAAAAATTCATTCAATTGAGAGAGATAATTAGGTTCTTAATGTTCTCCTGTGTTCTTCATTTGTGATAGTTCCATAGTTTTTTCATTCAAAAGGTTCTATGGTGATTTTATTGTCCTCTATTCCTTCATTTTCCCTTAAGAGAGACTATCATCACTTGTTTATAAAGAGGATCTCACCAAATTATTGATGACCATGGCTACTAATGGATACTAAAGGATGATTGAATTCATTAATTCAAGTTTGATCTAAAAATTCCACATTGATTAGGAAGGTATTTTTATTTATTTATTTAATTATTTTTTTATAATCTATATATTATGGCATTGGATAGTTTTTATTATTGTTTCCATTTTTTACTGATCATAGATATAATTAATAAAACCAATAAAGATCAAAAAACAATAAAATATGATGTTTTCTTATATATAAATGTCAATTAATCATAGAAATCCAAATTCAACAATATAACAACACATAATAAATCTTCCTTATATTTGATAAAATTTACCACTGATTGAAATAACATTGTATTTCAAAAATGGTTCAACAGAAAATATATTTATCATTAAATATTCACAAAAAACTCTAAAAAACTATCCTGGGTTAATCTCCATGTCATCTTGGTCAATCTACTATAAATTCAATGTGTGTTCCAAATTTCCTTGGAAGACAACAAGTTCTTGGGAATCAACCTTACTCAACTAAGTAATTTTTTCACTAAAGAATGTTTAAACGAAATAGAACCTCTACCCATAAGTTTCAAATTACTATTACACATATTGGGATGTCAATAATAATAAATAATCAACTTTCAAAAAAATAGGAACAATGAAACAAGGAGCTACTCTAATAACATTAAGCAGGAGGAAAAATTACATCTATTTAATACATAATCACAATATTTAAAATGTATAAAAATTTCAATAAAAAAATATCCATAATTAAGAAGTATAAGACGTCCAAACATATATAAAATTCCAAAATATGTGTCTATGATATAAAAAAATGTAAATATCCACCGGTATCTAGATTCCAGGAAAAATTATCTTTGTTTTCAAAATCCCTTATTTCGAACCAACATCATGGTCATTTCCAAAGTGAAGTAAAAAACTAAAACCTATATAAGAGTACGATATTGAGAAAATATTTACTCATAGTGCATATGTAGGGTGTGATCTAATTATTCTTAGTTGGATTCCATGAAATACTATTTACAATTAATTTTGAAAATAAATCATTTTATAGCTTGTTTGAAATACAATATATCAAATTATTAATTATATTTTATAAAAAATAATTAAAATAAATGTTTTATAGGATTTTTTAATTTAAAAAACTTATTCATTTGGTTATGTTAAAAGATATAAAAAATCTTGTAACTGGAAAAATTGAAGCTAAAATAGGTTAACATCATCTAAAAACCCATTATACTTCCACATAATTCATTATAAATACTAACATTTTTTATTTTGAAACCACACTTTACTTTTTTATTTAATTGAAATTTTTGGAAGATGCCCAATTTTATTAAAAAGCACGTAATTTAAACTTTTTTAGATATATAAAATCATTAAAAGATAAAATAAACAATTTTTAAAAATAAATAAGTCTTTTATAACTATAATATCAATTAATAGACCATGAAAAATAACATAAAATAAGTATAGTAACACCCATATATCATCATGTAAACAATACCATAACATAGCATGAATAATGTAACTAGTCATAAAAAACTCAACTATAATGAAAAAAAATTATAATATAATGGTCTTTATGGAAAAAATTATTTTGGAATTAATGAGATATTATTTATGATAACTAACATAGAAGTCATCATATGGATAACCAAATATCTTAACTATACTTAAACTCATTTTTCGTTCCACTAACCACTTATGTGAGAAAACCCTTAGCTAGAACAATGATCATACACTAAGGGGAAAAATAACCAGTGCACAATATCAATTAGTGTAGAGCATATCACCTATAATCCCACTTACCTAAAAAATGTTTCTAATGATATATCAATTGGAGTAGATAAATAATGTATATATATAAATATTATTCCACAATAATAGAATCATAATATCATACCTCACTTTTTGGTACACTTTAAAGAAAAACCCCTTCATAATAATATACCAAGTGAAATAATTATCCACTCAAAATGATATTCTATATTTCATCATAACTTGAACAATAAACGATGGTAATATCTTTAAGGATGGATATAAAATAAAAAATACATTTAATGTTCCTAGTGGATCGTGTAGGGACTTTGAGGGAGGGGTGAATCAATGTTCCCTCATTTTACCAGTTTTCAAATTCTATTTTAATTATGAAACATATTTCTCAAAACATTATCTCTATTATAAAGTATGTATATTTTTAATGTTCTTTAAACCATGACCACAATATAAAATGTAGTGATTCAAAAATATCAACGACACCCATGGTTTTTACATGGTTCGTCTCCAATAATGAAACCTAATACTTGCTCTATTCAACTCTCATCAAGATACATACTATCACCATTATATTATAGTGATTACAATTTATTTACAATGGAAAAAAGGGATGGGTAGGTTCCATGCACTTCTCTAGGAGAGTATAATATGATTTCCTAAGCTAACTCCTAAAATCATCATTAATCTCTCTAGTGGAATGATGGAATTGTTTATAGTGGTACCAAAAGTCTCCAATGGTCCTTTAAGAACTCCAAAAACATGATATTCTTTATTATATTTATTATGATATGTGAATATTAATTAGATATTATTTGTTAATTTATTGACCATAAAAAACTATAATAATATCAAAAGTATTTCATGCTCTTAATCCCTAATATATAAAATCAATATCAAAATGATTATCACTAGTCAAATGTTGGATTCTACACACTGTCTTCTTCCTCAAAATTATTATATGATATTCCGATATCAAAGAGTAGGTCCTTTATTAATTATTATAACATCACTCAAGTTTAAATCATCAATATTCTGGATTGTATAATTGTCTTAATACAAGTGTAGTACATTTCATAGGCTTATTTTTAATTTTTTTCACACCTAAATTGAGAAACTTTTAACTCACCACTTCCTCATTCAACACCTCATACACAATACATTCCTCATGTAAAAATAATTACTTTAATGAACTTTAGATAACTCTAAATTTTGTAGTACTATAATCATTTAGATGAATTTCATTACATATAAATAATTAAATACAGTAATGTATTGGCCAATTCACACAATGAATTGTGATAGGAGTGTGTATCACACAAGGAATACTCCTAGGTAAGCCTTATATGAATACAAGGAGATCACTTCTCAAAATATTCATCCTTTAATCCTCTATATCTCTATAAATTTATAATGATATTGTTATATCATATTTATATGTAACATTATACAAAAATTTCTATTTATAACTTTTTAAAATTTATTCTATAAATTCATTATTTTTGAGACATTGAAAAACAGTTCCTTCATTTTGAAAACACCATAGGATTATCTATAGAATGAATATTATTAGATAAATTTATCAAAACATTCCGAAATAGGTTCTCCTGAAAACATAATGCAGTGTCTCAAATTCTTATTATTCTTCTTGAACTAGCATGTGATCAATTGCATATAACTCATACTACAATGATGTGGAAATCAACTTATTCCTGTTTGGTGAGTTTCCTCATGATTTTCATTGGACTGCTCACTATGGTGTGAATATTCTCTATACACCGTCGAGTTCTAATAACCTTATCACCTATATAAGAAATAAACCTCATTAAATATTAAATTTTTATCCCCAAATATGGAAATAATATCACCATTTGGGATTGTGTGTCCCTTCCATAAACCCTTCAAGTAAATAAAATGGTTAAAATTCAAGAGGCAACCGATGATTCTCAAAACATTCCTTGTAAAGTGCCTTTTTCGTGATATCTTTGATATGAATTTGTATGGAAACAATATTCAATATCACCAAACCTTTCTCTAATTTATCCTTTATAAAGTGATACATGAGCATGATATTAATTTTCCACGAATTATAGACTGTATTTTTTTAAGATTAATAACATTTGAGTTATCACACTTGATTGTAATAAAATAATTCACTTCACCTATAATATCGTTATGTTTTGAATTCATCCATTATATTTTTTTTAAATCAAGTGCATCCACTACATATTTATCTTATATAGTGTTTAATTAGATGAAATATTTCCTTTTATCCAAATAAACCATTCTATGCGGCTGCACTATAGATTTTTCTGAAATCAACCATGCCCTTGATATATCAAATCACTCTTTTAATTATCATCATGTGAGTTTCATTATAAAAAATTGATACCTTATGGATTAAAACGTCTTAAAAATAATGCAAGGTATTGAATCTGTTTTGAATAATTGGCTCCTAATGATTTTTCTATACCTATCTCATGAATCTCTTTGTTGTTTTAGTCTATTAACAAATTCTTCTTGGTAGAAATTGTTGTTTTCAAGTCCTTACAATCCCATGATAAAATTATTTTTAGTACTTAATTGATATAAATGAATTTAAAATTAATACTTTGATTCTTTCATTTCACTTGCTAACTAAGTAAAAAAATGAACTCACTAATCATTAACATTTCAAACTCACTTCTCATAGATTTAGAAAACTCCATACATTGAGATTCATTTGATCCTCCAAAGATTATATCACTAATATATATATATATATATATAATAACAATTATCATTTTATCATTATCCTTATTTATATATAAATTATGATCAAAATATTCATGTTGAAAACCAAGCATTCTCATGTATTGAACATGCCTAGAATTCCATGCTCTTAATGATTTATTTATTCTATAAATCACTTTATTTAACTATCATTATTTTTTACTATTTTTATGAATGGGAAATCCATGATGGTTTTAAATATTGTAACAACACTAAACTAATTCAATGGAATTATAATAAAAACAATGATTACATATAAGCAGAGACGCATCTCCATGTATGTTATAAGCTGTCAACTGGTAGTGAGGGTCTATTAGTAATGTGGGGATACTATACCCTATATACTAGAGAACTGTAAGAAACACTATAAGTAACAATAAATAATTATACTTGGACATAAACATAATGTAGAAACTATAACAGTACCCATCCTAAAAATTAATATATCACATCCTTTAAAAAATGATACCCATGTAGTTTAAAAAACCATACATCCCAAAAGTAATAATTTTCTATACTGGCCACAAAAATATGAAATAGATACTATAAATAAAAGATAATGAATCCCACCAATATTTAAATCCTCAATGAGGTCTTATGGCTCATCCCTGGATACTAGGCCATCACCTAGAAATGCAAATCAACCATATCATCTGCATACACACCAAGGTTATTATGCAGGGTGTGGGTAAAACATAGTAGGCCACCACTAATGGAATCCCTAAAAAATAAAAAATTTATAAGTTCATGTAAGAAGTGATATTTGTATAACCGGTAACAATAATAACAATAACAATAACCACTAAATCATCAAGTGTTAACAGACCACCCAGTGAGTAATCTTACCTTCTTTGGATCATAATTGTATCAGTTTGAACATGTCTGCTATAGAATAATGTTCAATATTGTATACACCCATATATCCATACACTATACATTCCATGATACATTCCATCATAAACATCAATCAATACAATTACAAAACTAATGAATTATAGTTTAAATATTGTTTAACTTTATATAATGTGTGAGTCACACAATCTTGGTTGGTGTGTTTTACAACTCATTAAAAATAAATATATGAGTTGAATGTAACATATCATTACTCGAATAGTATTACGTAAGTGATAATCTCTCAATGGGAAACACATCCTAGATAAAACATACCTCATGGGAATCATGAGCCACCTTGAAAAATATCTCAAAGATCATCATATCCCACCTAGAAACATCTCTATGGGGGGACACATCATACTTGGAAAATTATCTTAAGGGGTGACATATTATTCAGGAAAACACATTTTAGGTGGAAGTATATCCCAACTAAAAACATCACTCTGAGGATATCATGCCTCACCTGGAAATATATCTCAAGGTGAAACACATCCCCATAAAAATCATCTCTCAAGGGAAACACATCCCACCTAGAAACATATCTCAAAGGGAATAATATCCCACATTGAAATATATCTTATGGAGAATAAGTCCAAATAGACAAACACCCTCAGGGGGAAGCACATCCCACCTAAAAAAACTATCATGGATTAATTTGTTTGATCTAAAAACATTTTTCAAGGTAAAACACATCCCATAAGAAACATTTATTAGGGGAATAATACCCTACTTGAACAATTCTATTAGGGGGTATCACATATAACATGGAAATATCTCTTAAGGGGTAGTATATAACATTTATAAAAATCTCTATAGGAGAAACATGTCCCATTTAAAAATATATATCAGTGGGATTCATGTACCAAATAAAATCGTCTCTCAAGGGAAACACATATCTAATAAAGAAAAATATTTGGGGGAACCATGTCCCCTAAAAAACATCTCTTAGGGGGTGGCACATCCCACCTAGATATATTTCTCAGGAGGTAGAACATCCTCCCTTGAAACATCTCTCTAGTGAAGCATGTCCCAAATGTAATCATATATTAGGGTAAATATATCTCACAAAAAAACATCTCTCATGGGACAATATATTCCACTTATAAACATATCTATGTGGGCATGACATCCCTTCTGGAACTATATATTAAGGGAAACACGTAACACTTTAAAACACATCTCAAAGGGTAACATGGTTCATGTAATACCCAATAAAAATATAAATGAAATATTATATAATCTCATTACATAATACCCAAGAATAATATATAACATCAGAAAATTCTAGCATATAATATATTATGGAAAAATACTTTTCTATATAAAAAAATGGTTATTATGACATCCAATAACATTCTTAAATTTAACATTAGGGTGATTTTCACACACACTATCCATTTTCCCATTCCCATTTCTAATGTTCAACTCACCCAGAAACACTTCAGTCAAAAGTGACTAGCCGTCACTTACTCCATAAGAAAAGTAAGACATAAAACCTACATCAATTATAAATACAACTACTAAGGCTAAATCCCACGTCACCCTTAGTACTCATGAGATTCCCATCATCAAGGGATACCCAAGGTCACCTATTATGGTCCACTATGTTGTTCACATCAAAGGAACACCACTTTTTTCTTATAATCAAAAGGATCACAAAACTTTATCTTAAGAACATGTTCATAAATTATCATGGAAGAAAAATTTCTCACACAAAGGACAATTAATAGCCTTACTAATCCTTAATATACACTCAAAGAAACAAGTAATACAATTTTGGTACATTGTAGGTCATACAAATGCAAACGAATCACTAAAAATCCCATGTCACATGAAACATATATAAATTGGTGGGAAATATTTAGGATCACCAACTTCATTAAGGATATATCACCTTATGTGATGCTCACCCACCTTCCAAAAACCCCAAACAAGACTATATCAGGAACCACCTCATCCCCAAGGCCATAACTCCATCAATGACTACATTAATTAAGGTTTAAACCCTTACAACTAAATAACACAATTAATACATAATTTATTCTATAATATTAATAGAGAAAAATATCATTAGGAATCATAAGAATTCCAAAACATTGAGTATTGGGGTGAGGTCTACCCCCATCACATCCTAGAGTCAACTATTGGTATAAAACCTAACTTCAAACATAAAATCATTATCTAATTTTATTCTAATTTGGTGAAAAAATACATTATATGCAAAAAAAATGCATTTCATTAATATAATACATGAATAACCCCTTGATTTACCCTATCTAAAGTGTATTTTTTCACTCAAATGCCAAGGAACTCTAATTATGACTCGATTCAACCATGATATAACCAAATCAGCTATGATTTCCCAATTCTACTCCACTAAAATTTGTTATAAGGGCCAATAATGTGGATAAAAGGATAAAATATGAAGAGAAAATACCTTGATTCCCATAGAAATCTAACATAACCGACCAATAATAAAGGTAAAATAAGATATGAAAGGAATGTGTGATGGGTTAAACCCCCCAACTATTCACTCGAAAATGAGAAACCCTGTATGTGGTTTAATTTTTAATCCCCTAAATACCCATTTTACACTCTTAAAAATGAATCATGGGTATAATGGTAACTTGATCCACCTTTATCAGCTGGTTAGTGGCCTTTCTAGGGTATTCATTTACTATTCACCTCTACTAGATACTTTATCACCTTTCATCTCGTACCCAGTGGGAATTTAAAGAATTTTATTATCCACTAGATGGCACTGGATATCCAATGTAGCTGAACCATGAACCTAATGGACAATGTAGTCTCTATTGTCCAATATCATATTTTAATCTTACACTTGAATCCCCTAAGTTTATTCTAAACTGTCAAGTATGCTTAAATCATACTTTACCAAATGATAAACCAATGAAAATTCAATTTGAATCTAGAAATTTAAATTCTCTAGGACTTTTGTTCTAAAAAAACCTAGTTAACCTCTGATCCTAATACCCCTAATGACTAAATTAATTACAAACATCCAAACATATCAAATTTCATCCTTAAAAAGCCTCTTCCTTTATCACACATGAACCTTGTTTTTTATTAGTATAAGACACCCCACGGAATTTTCAATTCCCAACTAGGTATAATCATTACATCATCACACCCAAACTAGATAAACTAACAAAACCAAGATTAATTTATACTTTGGATCATCACACATTCCAGAAATATTATAATTGAAATGTTTTTATTAATCCTAGAATCATCAATGTTGACCATGATCAAAATGTTCCAATTATTATCCCACTTCTCTAACTACCTTAGAAAACCCAATAAACCACACACTATAATGACATATCAAACTATCTATTTCATACTAATGTCCCACATAAAAAGCATTCATAAAACTCACTACTAATTATGTCATTATCCCATGCTATACATTTTCTTTGGAATCACTGCTCACTCGATAATATACACGATCCTCTCCTAGATATGTTATTTATAGAATATCTTGTCTCATACTCAAGACTATAACTCCCTGACCTAAATCACCCAAACCAGTCCAAAGGGTCACATGACCTAATGTGCGTATCCCAATATATAAGTTGTTATTGACTAGAAGTGAGTTGATAAGTGGCAGCATAGGGATACTATTCCCTTTGTAAAAGATAATATTTAGAGTATAAAATGGCACAAATAATAATTAGAGTAACAATATATAAAATACTAAAACAATAATAAGAACATAATTCCTTGCCATAATAGTATGTCATAAAATATCCAGTAAAAAAATTAAGATATCCCCATACAAGAAATATATATAAAAAATGAAAAAGACAAAATAAATAGATACATATATGTAACTAACCCTAGAGTCTCACCCTATATCACCTTGATCTACCCTTCTCCTCATTCTCAACATCCTTAAACAAGATCGTTTCCCTAATCTAAAATCTATGTCAATGTATTTTATATGATAATTGATATTCCAATTAAATTTTTGAATATAAAACTCATTATAAGAACACAAATACTTCTTTAAAAAAAGTTCAGTAGTTATATATAATTGTATGAGTTGATAGGAAAGTAATTATACAATTAAACAATCACATGGTGGATCATCATCTTCTAACCATGTTTCCATGAACCCTAGTCCTGCCTACTTCGGCTCATACTAGAAGGGTATTTATCTCTTGTTTCCATGAATCTCATAAAAAGACATAAGGCCAATGTAAATCTCAGAACTTTCCAAGAGTCCATTACGCCTCGTGTTATGTCACAAGACCATCATGCCCCACCAGCTATCTCAGGTTAGTCCACAAGACCATCATGCACCATCAACTATCTCATGTTAGGACATAAGTCAATCATTCCTTTCTATATATCATTTATGATCCTCCAATAATCATTACACATCAAATTTCACATGCTCTCACTCTATGGGATTAGCAAATCCATGAAGTGTCTAAAAACCAATTTGATACCAAATTGCATATTCTATAGCCAATACACACCTATATATACCTAATCCATTGTAAGGAATGTATTGATCTATACACATTTATATGCATGTCAAATCAAGAGAGGTCTGATGAGCAACAAAAACACACATACACGCACTGAAGTATTTTCTATCACGAGAGGTATCATCAGACACACACACAAAAAAACATTTCATATAATGAACGGGATCCCAATATACACACTCAAACACAAGAACATCATATCATATAGTTTATAATCTTTTTATAACATGGTAATCAATTTCTAACATTAACCATATCAAATACCAATGTCAATATTTTAATTGAATCAAGATCTCATACTAAAAATCCATTGAATAAATCATAAATCTCCATTTGGTGATTCAAGAGAAAATATCCATGAATAATAACATGTTATGTTCTATTATCAGTTTACACATATACAATGAGATCCAATTTAAGGATTGAAGCTTGAAAAATCTACGAATGATCATGAAAAAACCTATTTTCATCTTAATTTCTTTCAAGTCTAAAAGGAATCACAATAGATCAAGTCAGATTTTCTAGATCCAATCATGATAGTCTGTATCTAGGGTCTTCTACTAGGATAAGAGAGAATATCAATAAAGAACACAATGAATAAAGGATAAATGATCACATGCCTTGAAATCCCTACGACCAAAGTCTCTAGATCATATGATTTTTTTCTATTACATAAAGAAATTCCCCAATAAGCGCAACTGAAATCCCTAGGATTGAGAGGTATAGGTGTATAAAGAATGATGAGGGGTGTTTGCAATTTCCAGGTCAAAATAAGTATTTTTAGATTAATTAATAATGAACTCATTGTTTACTAAGTCTTGTACTAAATGTAATAGGATCATTACTACTTTACGTCACCCACATGGTTTAGACACATGGTTTGGTAAATAATGTTCCATCTTCCCATTTTCACCTATTAAAAGTTACATGGTTACATAGGTAAATATTCATTGTTTGTTATAACCATGTATCATCAATGCAACAATTTTTTCCTCTTACTAATTTCCAAAATGTTTACTTGGAGAAATCCACATGGGTTTTCCTAACCAGGAATAAATTGTTCTAACCCATAAAGAATAATAAAACCCTCAAAAACCTCTAATAATTTATCCGATACTTCACCGAGACAATGTATAAATCCAGAAAAATTATATAATGTCTAAAAAATTAATAAACAAACTTAAAAATATGTGGTCATAACATTATCCCCATATAAAGAATTCTCACCCTTAAGAAGTGTCTCTATAGGTCCCTAAATAATATCTTGGGAAACTAAGATGGCACATATTATTCATGCTCCAAAGTTTCTTCTTGGATATTTCTATGCTACCATAAAATTCTAATGATAAAAAACATATTCCCTTGGGGTACCTTTTCACTATAACAAATGATCCAAATAGGATGTTCCTTGAATAAATAATCTGACTCTAAATCAATGTCCTTTATATCAATCACATGTAAAGGATATAGTTCATACATTATAAACTGATACATATGGAACAAATGAGGCATACATTATTTTCATGGAGGTAGATCCAGTTGGTAAGATTCCATCCCAATATGTTACACCATCTCAAATGGTCCCTAAAACCATTGTGATAATTTTCACTGCCCTTATAATTGTAGGAAACCAAATTGAGGTGACACTTGCTAGAAAAATAAATCACCCATGAAAAACTCAAAAGGATTATGTCTTTGTTTCTTATAAGAACACTTCCCACTCTGAGAACCAACCAACTGCTTCCAGATTAACTACACCCACTTTGAGGTTTCCTACTCAAAACTTGCCCCGATTATCCAATTACCATTCAGGAGTTCCCTTATAGAGTCATCCATGAAACCATAGTCCTGAGTGAGAGGTTACACATAATCTTTTATTCCTTTCCCCATCTGTTTGAACAATGTGTGTTGGATTTTTCTTAAATGAAAAAAATCCTTTAACATGGATTTTATTCTTATGATTTATACACCATCGGAAGATCATGTTCACTAGACACAAAACCAAAATTTCAAACATCCCATGTGTCGATGTCCCAAAAGAATATTTTCTACAACCTTTCACATGAATCATCCCCTAAATCAGGTAACAGACAATATTATCTCTCATAATTAATCTCACATAATGACCCATTCATCACTCCACAGGCCGACGCCACTAGTTTATTCTTGATAACCTTTGAATGAAACTCATACATTGAAATATATCATATGAAAATATAACTCAGTAACTTCCACACACACACAAAAACCCAAACACCTCCATCCACGGGTTTTATTCACCTTCATGTTACACTTTATGTTCACTATGAAATTTCATCACTACCAAAACATTATCACAATCATGTTTCACTTTCAACCAAATGTCAATAATCCCAAGAATTTCCAATGAATAATGAATATTATCACATAACCAAACACATCAGAATAACTCAAGGACTCCATCCATGCAAAAGGACATTAATCTTTCACTCTAACCTTTCATAACCTTACACGGTCCTATTAGTGACCAACAAAATTGCAGGATTGTATCGCAACATAGCTCAACATCCATAAATTTTCCAAAACATTACATTGAATTACTTACCCACATATTCATCCAAAACATAACTCTTAAAAAAACTATCCAACCCTTGGTTGGTCATAACTCATTCCTAAGAAGAATTGATCATTATTCACAACTACAACCCCATGAACTTAAGGTCACTTATTACAACCGCATAGGGGCCTCACCTCGGGAATTAGTCATACCCCAATGATCAAGTCTTATCAATCAAACCTAACACACCCTGAACTTAGATACTCTTTTATTTTATTTTTTTCTTGGTCTGGGATAGTTTCAGTTTGAGTTCAAGATAAGAACTGCTTGAAATTTACAAAATTTTGAAGTCCAGGTGGGGGGGGGGGATTTGGCCTATGCATGGGAACCACATAGATAGTGGAAACTGTGAGGTTCAACCTAGTTACACATATGGAATGTTATTGAGTTGGAAAAAAGATACTATCTGGTTTGAGAACATTCAGTCAAACCATGTTGTATGGTTCTATGATCAGTCCTCTATTAAGAAGAAGTTTCCACAATGTTTACGCTTGTTTGGAAAAACTATGCAGGTTGTCCGTGTAGTCGGTTCCTACTTGGGTAGTGGCTACTGCACATTTGGAACACATTTTTTTAAATCATGCAGCCAAACCATGCGATCAACCCTAGAATTTTAATAGTTAAAATCACTAATCTACCCTCTCCCCCTCTTACCCCAATTTGGAACCCTCCCCTTAGGCCATCTTTGGCATAAGGGAGGGTCCCCAAACCCTCCTATCCATGTCTCCTCATCCACCTGGGATCCATACTTAAAGTCATAAGATGAGTTTCTTAAGGGGTTTCCCCCATTTCAACCTATTTCTTCCCTTCATCCTTTATTTTTGGGTTTCCCTTTGGAGGGGTCCTATTTGGCCAAACCATTAATGTTATGGTTATTTATTTGGGTTGTTTTCCTTGGATCTACAGTGTTTGTATATTCTTTTGGGGCATATTCCTCCTTTTTTGGGAGTTTCGTCGCATTTTCACTCCATTGAGGTAGGTGTTTCCATCTGTTTCCTTTCCAATGTAATCTATTTGATTCTTGGGTGTTTCAGTTAAATGCTAAACATGATTTTCATCTTTTTAATTCAAATGGATAAATTATTATGATGTTTTCATAATAGAATAAATTTTTAAAAATGGGTTTCAATGTGATTCTTTATTTGTGACTATGTGCATATATACCAAATGTTATTGATAAAATTCCAATTTTTTTTATAGAAAAATTGGATGAATTTTATTGTGTTTTACCTTAGGAGTAATATATGAAATCATTTGGAATGTGGATTTGGATTTATTGTCTATAAACCAATAATTTATATGGATTGATAGTTGTGGTGGAATGTTTTGAAAGAGGTTGTTTATACTATTTCAATTACTTAAAATTCTTGGGTTTGGTGAAAGGGAAAGTGGTGTTTTTGAAAATGATTTCTAAAGGGTTCCATAGACACATGGGGTGTGCCATTGGATGTTGGAACATCAATAGGTGCACATAGTGCACACATGGATGTGAATTAAAATGAATATTGCACTCTAAAATGCTTTTCCCTTAAAAGTTCACAATCTCTTCCTCTTCCTCTTTTTCTTAGAATGGTCCCATGTTTTCCAATTGGTAATGTTTTTGTTCAAGAAATTTTTAAATATAACTTCATATTTGTTTCTTTAAGATTTGGACTGTTTGGCCTTGAAACATGTTATGGTGATTATTTAGTAACCCAAAGTTCATTTTTATTTGTATGTTTAAAATTGGAATTCTGTATTGACTTTTGTAAATATTGTGTAGGTGTATTTGGAAATTTATTTTGGTTGAAAAAGTGTATATCATGTTTGGAATCTTTAGAACATTTGTGAAATGGTTTTTAATGTTTGTACTATATGATGAATAGGTTTTGACTTATAATTCATTATTCGTATATAGGAAACTCCTATTGGGGAATTCCCTAAATGGGATATCATATAAGTTGTGTCCGTGTTTGGGGTAAGAATATGTGGCGATGACAGGTAAGGTGAGTCATGCGTGCGGGGACCTCCTACTAACACAATACACTTTTACCATGGGTTCTTGGGAAAGATTTAGAGGATCAAGTGCCAATTGTTTACCAACACTGATTAGATGGGTTAGTTCCCCATGGATTTTATAATAGGAAATGTGGCTTGTGCCACTGGATTAGCTAGTTGACTATAGCTTATTTTATTGGATTTTGGTGTGGGTTTTGGTTATTAAATGGAATCCTTTAAAAAATATATATGTGGTGTGCATTATTTTAAAAAGAGATTAAAGGTGCTTTAATTAAATGAAAATGATATATTTTCCTAAATTTATATCAAAATAGTGTTAAAGGAATGCTTTTGGGAAAGGAAATTCATAGATTATTTGGTGGTTTACTACTGAGTTGTTTAAGTCACACCCTACTGATATCGCATAGTGTCTATAGACCTGATCTATTTTTTAAGTTTAGCATCTTGTTCAGGTTCTTCTAGTTTGAGAATGATATTCGAGCTATTTGGTCTTATGGATAGTAGTGACACAGATGTAACTTGGGGATCATTGAAGCATGGTTCATTTTCTTTATTTTTTTTTTTCAGATTTGAGATTATTTTCCCCTTGTTCAGATATTGTAACTAAATCTGTTTATATATATTATTTGATTTAGTTGTGGTTGGATTTTATATTTTTTCAGATATATTTATTTATTTGATCATATTTATTGGGATGAAACCATTCCTACTTGGTTTTTATTTGACTCCTGGCACTAGTATTCGGCCTATAAGGCTTGGGAACGCCCATAGGGAAATATCACAGATCATGTTGAGTGGTCGGGATTGATGTCAATCTGACCAGGTTCATGAAAAAATGGAATCAGAGCCAAGTTCATTGTTATTTGGAGTTTTATGTAGTTGGATACTAGGAATTTCAAGTCCTAGGAGTTAGGTAACAAGGGAGAACCATGAACTCTTACTCATTTTGATCCTCATGTTAACAGACATTGTATGAGATTTGAGTCTATTTTTTTTGTTTGGGATTGAGGAATGACAATAGAGGTGAGCCTCATTCATGTTGGGATATCACATGAATTAGTGACCCATGTGTAGTCAAAGTGCATGCTTCATGTTCCACATAGTTTTTGTTTCTTAATTGGGGCATGTCCCACAACTATGTCGCCGGGTCATGCATGACCATTAGTTCCTCATTTTGGTAGTTTAGAATGAGTTATGTCTAGTTTCAGTCTTGGTTTATGTGTGAAAACTTTCAAAATGAAAATATTTTTTTCGAAATTGAGATAGTTTCATCCATGTGGTTTTTAATTTGTTATGAATGATTTTTAAAAGAAGGTGTATTGGATTATAAATTTGTAATGTAATTGGGTTTTTATAATGAAATGGTATGTGTGACCCTAGGTATTAATTATGAATGTTCACATATGTGAAATTAAGTATGGAAATTTGTTACTGGAATGTGTGTATGGGGATGAATGAACACATATTCAACGATTCATAGGATTAAATGGTTGTGTATTTGGAGTTAAAGGCTCAACCTTGTATTTCTAAAACGATTTTGAAAGAGGAAAATGATTCTACAAATTGGGTTTTATTTTGGAATGTGTCTTTTGTTTTGTGACGAGTGGATTCTGTAATTAGAAAGTGACCATGAAATATGGTGGTTATGAAAATAAAAATAGAAATCAGAATATTCAAAAGAGGATGTTGGTTGTGTTTTTATGCATTTTTTTGTGAGCCTGATGTTTTGGCTCAAGGTTTCCTTTTTTATTGTGCTTTGGTTTGATGGTAGTTTTAGATTTCTATTTATGTGTTGTTCAGAACATTTTTCCTAGAAAATCACCCAAAATTTCTAATGATTCATACACTTTTTTATTCTTCTTGGATTTTTCCTTTCCTTCATGGTGATTGAGGTCCCATAGAGGTAGATGATTGGATTTAATAGGTAGAGTGTGGCTTCAGATCATTGGTAACTCCCAATGTGTTTGATGTTTGTGCTGTTCGCGGTTTGTCTAAGGCTCCGTCCTTAGATGAATGAGATTTTTTTTCACAACATCCATTAAATTTTGGATGACATAGGAATTCTTTAAGTTGTTCTTCGTCTGATAGTTTATACCTAAAGAGGTGAAGAAAAAGAAAAGAGAATAACTGATGAGTGTTCAACAAGTCCTGTGGATAGTGAAGGCCTATGTCGGCCACTTCAAGGATCTAGTTTCCTTTTCTATGGAGGTGGTTTCATTTGATCTGGTGTATGCTTCTATTTTACTTGCGGGTATTCATCTAGAGATCAAGGAGTGAGTCATTTCTTATAAGGACCATCATTTTGAGAAGATATTGGATGAAGGGTTTCTAGGTGAGTTGGTTTTCAGAGCATAGGAAGTTTTAAATATAGGGTCTCTTGTTGTTCATGATGGTTACCCATCTGTCGAGGAGTAGATTCCAGGGGAACCTATCTCTCGGGGTTCTCCTCCGTTGGTTATGGATTCTTGTTTTGTTAGAATATTTTCTTGTGTTCCATCATTGTGTTTTCTTCAAGAAATTTAAGTCCTCTTGTCACATACCTCTAAAGTCCTGCCATCGTTGTGGCTGTTTGGGTCATATATATAAGTTATGTAGGAAGTGTTACACTAAGAAGGAGTTGTGATAAGAAGATACCAGTAGCTAACTGCAAGGAAAGAGATACTTCAGTCATCAGGGATCCAACCACATGCATCGGAGTGAAGCTCATGTGCATTCCGGAGTCACTGGGGGTGTTTGAAACCATGGCTTGATTTTTATTTTTTTCATGTTGGAATGGAGACATTTAAAGTTTCTTTTTGTATTTGTTGGTGTCATTGTGAGTTCAAATTTACATTGTAAGAGTGATATAGAGTTTTTTTATTGTGATCTGATTCATTATGTTAATCTACATGGGGATCTTTAAGTTGTTCATTCTTCTCAGAATGTGCTAAACCATTATCTAGGTTAGTTCAGGTTTTAGTTTGCAGTTGTGATTTTTTGTTGAAATTTCAAGAATTTTTGAGTGTTGATTAGTAGCTTCTGATTAGGATCATTTTCTAGATCTAGTTATTTTTGTCATATTTCCCTGTTCGTTGGGGGTCTAACATTTGTGGGAAATTTTTTACTTCAGGTTGTGGTGTTGTTTCTCTCGGGCTAAAAAAGTTAGATGTGTTCATGTTGGGATTTCCCTAGTTCTGGGTTCCAGTAAGGGTGTTTTTTGGTTAGTTTTGAGAAGTAGAGTTATTTCATGGGGTCTGAATTTTTTAGGTCACTCCATAGTAGGTTTCTTGTTTAAGTTTTATTGGTGTTGTTTAGGCTTTAATTCTTCCATGTTAACTGAGTTCTTGTGGAAGAGATTACCCCTCATGTTATCCCTTCATTTTTATGTAGTGGTTTCTTCTTGATCCGTCAGGTGGGAATTTTGGAGTGAATGGTCACCGTAATTTTTATGTTATTCTCTTGGTTTTGATTAGGCATTGACATCAGTTTTATTGACTTTTGGATGGGTGATTTTTTTTGGAGAAAAAAGTGTATGTGGTGGGAAGAATTGTTACAACCCATCCTTATATACTGCTTTATTTTATTCTTTTCTTGTTATTGGATATTTTGGATTGGGGTTTGGGTTGAGACCTGGTTGAAATTTTCAAATGTTTTATGTCTGGGAGGATTTTCGACTTTTTCCCAGGCATCACACATTTTTTGGAAACCATGCGGTTTATCCCAGGTACCTGTGCGATAGGTTCTCATGTTGGATAGATGCTACCACATAGTTTGAGCATGGGATGTAAAACCATGGGGTATGGTTTGTCCTCTCATAGATAGAAGCTACCACATGATTTGTGTATAGTAGGCCAAACTATGCGTGTTGGTCATGCAATGAATTCCTTCTTGTTCAGTGGATTCTGCATGGTTGGCATTCGGTTTAGTAAACACTGTGGCTAAATCATGCGTTCAACCCTAGACTTTTAACTGATAAAACCCCTAATCTACCCTCTCTAATTTTTTTACTCTAATCCAGAACCCATACCATTGTGTTGAAATTGGCACGTAGGAGGGTCCCCAAACCCTAATATCTTTGTCTCATCCTCTACAATGGATCCATCATTTGTGTCATACGATGAGTTTATTAGGGGGTTTCCCCTCCCCCCCTCTTTCTTCCCTTCTTCCTTGATTTCTCAATTTCCCTTTGTTGGGGTCTTGTTTGGAAATACCATATAGGTTAGGGATAATGATTTGGGTTGTTTTCATGGGATATATGTTGTGCAGATAGTCCTTGGGGGCCTATTATTCTTTATTTTGGAGGTTCATCACATTCTCACCCCATTGAGGTAGGTGTTTCCATCTGTTTCCTTTCTAATGCAATCTATTTATTTCTTGGATAATTCAATTAATTTGTAATCATGATTCATATCTATATAATGAAAATTATGAGATTATTATGGTGTTTTCCTATTGAAATAAATTTTAAAAATGGGTTTCAAAGTGATTCTTTGTTGGTACTTATGTATATATATATATCAAATGTGTTTAATAAAATAACAGTTGAGTTTTGATAAAAAATGGGTGATTTGGAAGATATTTTCCTTTATGATTATTTTATTAAATTGGTTGGATTATATATTTGTCTTCTCTATGTGGGAACCAACAATTCATATGGCTTGACACTTGTGGTGGAATCTTTTGAAAGGGGGGTTTTTATACTCTTGCAATTATGTGAAATTCTTCGGTTTAGTGAAATAGGTTGTGCAGTTTTTTGAAAATGATTTCTAAAGGGATCCATGGACACATGGGGTGTTCCATTGTATGTTGTCATATCCATGGGTTCCCGGAGTGAACACATGGATTCACATTCAAATGAACCCTAAAACACTTTTCCCTTAAATGTTTCTCATCATTCCCTCTTCCCCCTTTTCTTAGAACGGTACCATGTTTTTAAAATGGTAATGTGTTTCTTCAAGAGATTATGAAATATACCATAAAAAACTTTTCTTTAATATTTGGACTGTTTATCCTTGAAACATGTATTGGTGATTGTTTTTGAACCCAAAGGTCTTTTAACATTTTATGTTTAAAATTGGAATTTTGTATTTACTTTGGTAAATAATGTGTAGGTGGATTCAGAAATGTATTTTGGTTGAAGAAGTGTAAGGACCATTTAGAATCATTAGAACATTTGTGAAATGTTTTGCAATGAATTTTCAACATTACATCCCGATTGGCACTTGTAAATGATTCATTTTATGTAAGGATCACCTATTGGGGATTTTTCTATATAGGTTATCTTATAGGTGGTGTCCGTGTTTGGGGTACGAAAGGTCTATGATCGTAGGTAAGGTGAGTCATACGTGAGAGGAACCCTTACATACATAGTATACTTCTACCATGTGTTCTTCAATGTCTTTTAGAGGATAGAGTGATGGTTTCTTACCATCCCTAACTGGATATGTTGGTACCACTTGATTTTCTAAGAGGCCAGGTGGGTTGTGCCACTGGATTGGTCAGTTGAGGGTGGACAATTGGTTATTAACTAGGGAGCTTTACCATATGATGACTGGTGTTTCCAAATCGAGTACGTCCAGAGGTCTCTCAAGGTATGTTTAGAAAGTTCCAACAGTTACTATTTATATTTTTCTTATTTACCTTATACTATAAATTTTTGCCAGTTTTTTATCCTGTTTATTTTTATACATAACCCGACACTAATATTTGTGGATTTTGTTATGGATCTTGGTTCTTAAATGGTAGCCTATTTTTGAAAATTTATATATGGTGTGTGTTGTTTTAAAAAGAGAGGCATGATGGTTTATTAAAATACAATGGAACTATTTGGTAAATTTATTTCAAACTAGTGTTAATGGATTTTTTAGGGAATGAAAATGCGTGGATTCTCATGTTGATACTGGTTGAACTATTTAGATCACTCCCTACTTATACCACTCAGTGTCGTTAATCATAATCCATTTTTCCATTTCATCTTTTTATTCATGTTCTCCTAGTTTGAGGTGGCCCTCGGAGATATTCGGTCATATTGATAGTGGTGAAATAAAGGCCTTATAGGGATCGTGGTAGCTTAGTTCATTTTCTATAGTTTCTTTTTGTTTTCAGATTTGATTTTATTTTCCCCTTATTCAATTGTTTTAGCTGAATCTATTTATATATATTATTTGAGATTCGGTTGTGGTTGTATTTTTCATTTGTCTAGTTAGATTTATTTATTTGATCTTGATTATTGGGATGAAACTGTTCCCACTTGGTTTTTATTTGATTCCTGACACTAGTTGTCAGTCAATGGGGATTGATAACACCCTTAGGGACATGCTGTGGACTAGGTCAGGTGTCCAGGTTGGATAGAATCCCAGCTTGGTTCCGGAAAAATCTATCCAACTTACCTGTAGGGTCACTTTAGCAGGATGGATAACTGATTCAATATATTTAAGACTCCAGAATCACTAACCAACTCTACCACTGCCACTAAACATCAACCATCAAAATTTATACATAACCAACAATTAAACTTACCAATTTCTATGAAATATGTCAAACACAAAAATTCTTTCTATCCTAGGCATCACATAACTAAGTTATAATCTTTAGCCTTTTTTTAGAAGTCTACCACGGTTTCACTATGCCACTCAGATAAAACCCACTTATCCTATATTTCTCAAACCATTGTATTAATTCCATGTCTTATAATGGAAATGGATCAACAAACCTTGATTATCTTTGTCAATACATAGTCATCATTGCTGACCAAACACACAGACCACTACGATGGAACAAAAAACATTATCCACAATGCCAATTGAACACCACAATAAATCCCAACTACTAACACAAACTACCCAATTACATGAAGTACTAAGCCATGATACTCCCATAGAGACACCAATAATCATCATCAACACCAAATCCTACCTTTTCTGAGGCCTTATTTCAATCTATAATTAACTAATGATGATTTATCATAGAGACTTACTTTTTATTTTTAAACCATCACCACAACCCCTAAAATTCCACCAAGAAAAACTACTCAAAAAATATTTATGAGAAACCACCATATAAATTACACACTCCTCCATTAACCTAGAAAATTTTCCATGGAAACCAAATAGAAGGTTTCAACCCTTCTTTGTGTGAACGCAACATGAAGAGATCAAAAGATTCTCAACACATTCTATCCCAAGTTAGTTCACTAGGGAATTTCACATTAGAGAAATGTTAAATTTCATATAACATTATATATCCATTACTCACTATCATTTCAAACCAAATAAAACCAATCAACCAAGATTCTTTAAACAATTACTATTCGAAAAAAATGCAATGTTCCTCGAACCTTGTAACTCAAAGTCTCAAAGGTGTCAAAATATGCTCTTGAGAACACCACATCTTATCATATTCTCAGACCACAATGGTTCACACATTTTTTTCCACTAAAGGGAATAGAAACTGATTTCATCTCACTCCATAGACCAAATTTGGATTCCAAGATTCACCAAAATGCTAAAAATTACACCTTACCCCATATTTTACATTCTTAAGAATCTACCCAAGATCACTCTTTGGTTTCTGAACACCTGTTTCATGCTGTAAACCACCATATTATAAACGAATTAGAAATTGGATTGTTTTATTCTTTCAAAAATCAACATCAAAATTAATTCAAGGCCCCAAGACTCCCATAGGTTCACTCTTTATAACAATGACATTACCTGAAAAATCCAGATGCTTAGACCCATACAGACTTAGCAGAAACACTTAAAGCCTATATGACTTAGTACATAAACCACTACATACATATAATTAGAAATTCCCACAATATTTCTACTCATGTAAAGGAGAATTGACCAATCACAAGCCTCATAAGGCCTAGGAAACATGATCTTCCAACTAAATTTTATAGAATCAATGGTCGTTGTGCATAACCATCATACTTATATTTCTACTAGCTTGAATGTCGCAATTATATCCATATCTCAATGGTCAAAGGTAACATCATACATTAAATCATCAAAATAAATATTCTCGACCCAAAACAACACTCCTCTAGGTTAACCTCTGAAGGGGTTTACATCTCACTCAAGGTTCACATAGCCACTTACTTTCCATAACCATAAACTACTCATATCAGAGAGAGACACATAGTTGTCACATGGAAACATCACAGAACAACCTACCCCTTTAGCGGGTCCACTACTAGTGAACTCTTTAAATCAAACTAGACATCCAATTTTGATCCCATCCCTTAAAGAGAGGACATTCACCCAACCACACATATAGAACACCACTACTCAGGAAAATCACAAATAAACAACACAACCTTAATCTGGAATCCACATAAAACAAAAAAAACAAGAGTCATTCAAGAGGGTCTTTTATGATCATAATATAAATCTAGTTTAAATGTTCCGAAATAAAATATCAAATCTTGACTAGTTGATCAAACCAATTTATTCTATTTGAAAACTCTATTTCAAACCACCCACTCCAATATAAGATTTTAGAAAAAAAATAAAACATTTCGATACCACCTAAGTGTGAATCCATTTTAATTATAATAAATTATAAAATGACCAATTATTTTGTTTGAATATGTTTTAGAAAAAAAACACTTGATTCATGAACTAAATGAGGCCATATGCCTTTCAAATTCCCAATTCCATTCAATAAACCCAATGAAAAAATTTCAAAATGACATGGAATCTATAAATATCATTTTGTAAACACACATATTTCACGATCCCCATTAAAACCCAAGAATACCTTGAAACCATTTAAACCATTTTATCCCAAGTAATTTTTTGTTTGTAAAATCATCTAGAAAGATGAAAAAATGGAATTCCAAACAAAGATCACATAAAATAAAAGTTTCATCTACAAAAGTCTCATGTGTACGTCATCTACACATACAAATTTGTTATAATAAAATATATTCTTATTTATAGCATGATCAAGTTATATAAAACATAGGCAACACGTACATGACATATAAACCTACATGACTGTTCATGATATATGAGCTCAACCACTGTTTCCAATAAGGCCAAGAGAATATCCCATGAAACATAACTCTATAATCATTTGAATAACTCAACGTGAAATAGGTCAATAGTAAAAGTAAAAACCAAAATAGAAATTCCACCCCTAGAAACATCGAATTCCCTCATATGTTGGTTAATCCCAGACATGAGTTCCATATCAGGTCCCGATAACATCCCATCTAATATATAACCTTCCTAAATAGTTAGGTAATAGATGAAAAGGATTTGATACCATATTCTAATACCGTAACCCTAATCACCCATTCCATCGAGAGGATCGCATGACCTCAACCATACCTCCCCATATGCAAGAGGCTACCGACTAGTGGTTAGGGCCTAAGAGGAACCATGTAGAGACTATTCCCTTGGTAATAGATAAAAATCAGATTTTAAAATAGTATAAATATTAATCAGTGTAATAATGGAAAAAATGTGGAATCAATAATAAGAATAGCATTCCATGATAGACCAGTAAGATATAATATTTCAAGTGAAAAAATGTAATAAGATCCCATATGCATAAGCTCTATATAAAATAACAAAACGGAAAAATAGAGTCATCTCTACAACAAACCCCATAATCTATCCTGGTATCGCCTCATCCCACATTGATATTCTTGTTCAACTTCCTTAACTAGGTCCATTACCCTCGTATGAAATCCAGGTGATAGGAGTTTGCGTGCACATTGATATTTTCTTGATGGATTTGAGTATAAAACCTAGTATAACACCACTATTTCACACTTAACATAAGTTAAATAGTTATATATAAGAGTAAGAGTTGAAAATAAAGTAACTGCACAATAAAAAACTAACATGTCAGTTCACCACCTTTTAAGTAGGCTTCCACAAACCCCAAAACTACATAATTCACCTTCATGTTAGAATAAATGTTATGAATTGTTAGAATGAATATCAAAACAAGTCACAATTCCAATATCAATATCGATAGGGGACTCCATGCCATCATGATTCTAGATGGCCCATAAGGCCATCATGCCCCACCAAATATCTTAGGTCAGGCCACAAGTCCATCATTCCCTACCAACGATCTCAGGGTAGGCCATAATTCCATCATGCCATACCATATATCATTCAAGTCCCCTCCCCAATACTCTTGCATCATGTTTCAAATCCCTAAAATAAGGGATTAACCAATACATGAAGGGTTAACCTATCACTTTGATATCATATATTAGAATTTTATAGGACATAAAAATATATTGATACACAATACATTGCAAGGAAAGTACTGATCTATAAACATAAACAAGTATATCAAATCAAGATAGGTCTCAGAGGACACACAATCACATGCTCATGCATGTCATATCATGAGAGTTATCATAGGATAAATGCAAACACACAATAATGTCATATCAATAATGATCTCGAAATCTATATATTCACTCAAAAACCTGAAATATCATATAATTTAAACAATTTCTATAACATGGTATTGAAATTTAACCTTAAGCGTATTGAAGACCAATGTCAAGGTTCACTTATTGTATCAATTACCTACACAAAATACCCTTATAATAAACCCAAAATCACCACATAAGAATTAAAGATGGAATATCAAAGGAAAATAACATTTAAAGGGATATGATCATTTTAAATATACCCAAATAGATCTACTGTAATGAGAAGATCTAGATGAATCCAATAAGGATATGAAAAAAATGATTTCCACTAACCTTTCATTCAAATATTAAATTATTCATGATCCTATCATAATTCTCATGATTGACCATGATAGTATAGATCTATGGGCCTTAACAAAGATACTAGATAAGATCTATCAAGAACATGAATAACAATGAATAAACGATCACTTACCATGAAAGCCTTAGGATATAAATCTCTAGATCCAATGGGATTCATCTCTAAATGGAAGGAATTATCCAAGAAATGTGACTATATTCCCTAGGTTTAGGATGGACAATGAAGAGTTCCAAGGACCTATTGGGTCAAAATAAAAATTTTCAAATTAATTAACTATACAAGAACAATTTACTAAATCGTTCCCTAATCATTCCAAGCACACTGTATCTTTAGAGAACCCACATGGTTTGGCCGTATAGTTTGGTAAACCATACACCATACATTATTTTTCCTCTGTTCTATGTTATATGATTTCCTTGGGAAAGTCTCAAGGTTACCTTTAACAGTGGCTCAACCGTGTTTCACCTTAAATCCCTCTCCAAATATTTTGTTTGGTTACTTATGGAAATAAGTGTGTTTTCCTTAACCATGATCAAACCATGATTCCACTTAAAGGATTCCAAAACCCTATAAAACCACTTATAATATACTCAATACTTCATCCAAATAAAACATAACTCAAAAAACATAATGAATGGTTTAAAATAAGTGATAAAAATCTTGTAAAATCTAATTTACTTATAAATACTAGGATTATAATATTAAAATACACCCCATTAGTACCATAATAATATATTCCATGAATATCAATATTTCATAGTTCTGGTCCCATAACTTGTCTAGTTCTTGATTTTCCCACCAGTTTGTTACAGAATAAACTAAACTTGTTTATTTTACAATCACCAATACCAAAATCTTGTTCTCATTAACTAAATTAACATAAATTGGCCACTTAGCTCCATAGAACAACATAAAACCTTAACCTCCTTTGGATTGGGCATACCAAACACATCACCCTCAACATCAATAAAAATCTCCCCAAAAAAGCTTGTACCTCTAAATATTGGTTGAAATTTTCTCCACAGTAGTATTTACCTCATTATTATTATATGAGCACCAACATACCCATAATTCATCTTTAAATGAACAATAATTCTTAGAGGCCCTACATATAAAAACTCGACTATTTCTCAAATCACCTTATCAATTTATAACTATAACACCCAGTTTATATGCACATAATGAAATCTCAAAACCTCACTCACTACAATAAGAACCTTTAATTCTAAATTTATATAGAAATAATGTCATCATGATATGTCATGTAAAATTTACTAATTCCCACATTCTTGTAGTTAAGGATTCCTCTAATTTTATAATAATGGATCAAAGTTTCTCAACCCCTTAATTCTTTAAATGTTGAACCTCACCACCATTATAAGCTGACCACCTTCATTTAACCATAATACTAATAAACCCTCAATAATACCATACAAATATAATTTACAACCATAGTCTATCACACTATCCAAACTCAATCCATCAGTTATAGTTGATTAATCATTGCATTATTATACACATAGTATATCTATGTCAACTAGAATATCAAAACATATAACAAGGCTAACACTATTTTAAATTTATTATTTAGAATATAATGTCTTAAAAATTTCAAAATATTGTATTATAATATATCACACCCCAAGAAATATCATTCCTTGACTCTCATCAGAATCCCTTGATCTAGCTCCAAGTAGTCATGGAAAACAATGAAGTCTTAGGTTATATCATAAAACACAAGCACCCATCAGGTTCCTATACAATATTCAAGTTTCAAGGGATTGGATTCACATCCCAATTAATACTAGAAACTTATTAGAAAGTTCTTAAATTCAATCATCAGGAATCACCACGCATAATTTTGACCATGACATAGGATTTACATGAAATTTACAACAAATTCTTATTATCTTGGAGATTTTAAAAAAAATACTATCATCGATTGGACCTAAATAAAATCCTAGTTTTATCATTCCTAGAAAACTATTAAGATCACCCTCCAAAGTTATGATTATGTCATACTACAACACCTTCCACATATAAAGTGGGAGATTTGAGTTACTTGTTCCTAAGGTAAAAGAGTATCTTGAAAATCACTTCTACAATGGTAATAATCTACCCCTATTGTAAGTCGAGTTTCATTACCAAACCAGAAAAAACCTTAGTTTCACCCCACTACAAAGCAAAAAAAACCACCATGAGTCATATCCTACTAATATTTATCTTATGTGCTTAATCAATAATCAAACATGATACTAAAATATGTTAGATAGACCCTAAATCAAGTATTACATATGCTCTCACATCTATAGTACCTTAGGCATTGTAATATCTACCAAATAGATAATATTACATTACTTTTATTTCATCTCTATCATTGAAAGAATTTTCCCATGTTTTTTGTCTTATAGATTCTTTTTTGTATACGGTAACCCATTTCTCTCAAGGTTACTCTAATATGTCAATACTATCTCAAGAAATAATGGTCATGGAACCCTATTTTTCAAGTGGGGTACTCATCTCACAAATATTATAAAAGAAACCTCATCAGTACTAGACCCTTAGACCAAGCCTGTAATTGAAATCCCATATAAGTCACAACCATTGAAACAAGTCCTAATATTAAAAAAAATCTCAAGGAAAATCATTTATCGCTACTATAATGACTCAGGTTTTTCATATTCTTTTTATAAACCACATATTTATAATTATAATTTTGGTAAAAGAATCAAAATTGATTTGGAAATTATTCATATGATATATAAATTAATCTAACAACACATTATTCATTCATAAGTGGGATATAAATTAATCACATTAAACAACATATTGCTCACCATGATTATTACTCAACATAGACGAAGTACATCCAATAAAAGTGTATAAAAAATTAAGGGAAAATGGATTTAAAAGAAAAAAATCTTCCTGATTAGAAAATATCATGGAACATATTTAACGTTGAGTATCACCAAGAGAAAAAAACATATAGTGAGGAAGGTGTCAATAAATGGATAAAGAATTATGAAAAATGTATAGTATTAAATAAGACCCGTGTCTTGCTAACTGAGAGTGGAATGAATGAATGATTTTTTAAGTCTATATATAGGAATGAAATTAGATCATTGAAAATATGGTCACTGTAAATATTATCATTGAAAATATGGTCTTTCTTCATATATCCAATAGATATATTGAATTCATGTATTGTTAGGTAGTGAATTTAAAATGACATAACTCAGAATAAAATAAAAATATGATATTAAAATATTATATATATTTATAATTATGTATTATGTATAAATATAAATATTATTATTATTAAAGTAAGATATGATGCATATATAAAATTAAAATAATTATTTTAATATCAAAGGAGTAGAAAAAATAAATTTTAGAATATAATTAATTAATTTCTATTTGTTTTTGAGTATTTAGCACAAAAGTGTTATTTATTTCAAAGAACTATTTTTAAGTATTGAATATTTTTTCCTAATATATAAAAATTAAAATTTTAATATATTATTATTTATTAACTAACATATTAAAATCCTCTAAATTAAAAACTAATATGAAATAATATTAAGAAAACTTACTATTTAAAAGTGACATGTTTCAATAAAGGATGTTTTCTTTTTACTCTATATTTACATTTGTAAACTAAATTTTGTAAATTTTTTAATCTCAATTAGATAAAACTAAATTCATTTTTGGATTTATAATGTAAAAATTATATTAACCTTAATTTTTGATATTTTTCAAAAAAGAAGGAATTTTAGGTAAATAGTATAATAAAGAAATACTATAACCCTTATTCCATTATTACTATATAGGTATGAATTATAAATTTATGAAACCTTTTTAAAAAAAATATGTATTTTATTATTGATATTATTTTTATTATTGTTTAAAAAACATATATTTGATATTTTAAACTGATGTGATATTTTTCTCAAAAATTATTATAATATGTTATACATTTATTATATTTATATTAATTTTTAAACTCTTTAGCAATTAAATGAGTATAAATTTATATAAATTTTATAATCATTAGTTCCAAATTATCTTATAAGTACCAATTTATTTTTTGGCATAAAATTAGGTTACCTTAGGTAAATATTAGATATCATGGTAAAGTAGTTATTTTTTAAAGAATAATAAATTTCTAAATATTATATATTTTCCTTAAATTAAATGGATATATTTTAAATTAAGACACAGATATCATGTTTAAAAATATATAAAAATTAATTTATACTAATTTAATTGGTAATCTATGTAAAATAAATTAATAAAATAGAATGAATATAATGATGTTTTTCAACAAAAATAGTTTTCAATAAATTATTTGTATTAATTTAAAAGTTAATTACCTAATATTTATAAATTTGATTAGGTTAAATAGATCCCGAATTTATAATCATTTTGAAAATTTAAAAATAATGTTCATCGTATATTTTTAGTCATAAATAATTACCACGAATAATTTTAAATCATGATTAATGAGGGTAAAATGGGTAAATAAAGCATATCAAAATTTTAATAGTTAAAATTTAACATTCACCTTCTATAAATCCTTTTTAGATATAAAAATAACACCAAAATTTATCTTCCACAATTTCCCTATCTAACTCACCAAACTCACCTAACCCAATTCAGACCCCTGTGATTTCTTTCTTACCCCAAACCTAACTCAAATATTTTATGTAAATTTCCCTCTTATTCACCTATAAAAGAATCTCACTCCCACCCACTCTCTCATACATCTCCACATAAAATTAATTTACCATGAATTTAATTTCCATATCCTTATTTAAATCCCTCGCAAATTTTTATGGATTCCTACTAGGATTTAATAAGCTACTTAGCAAGGTAAGATTTCTCCCCCTCCTCCTTTTGATTCATGTAATTATTTTTTAATAATACCATATTATTTCCATATGATTATGATTCTATGAGATAATAATTATTAATTTACTATCCAAATGATAAAATATTTATGTGATACAACCCTTCACTCTCATTAAACCCATTCTATAATCCTTTCGTAATGCTTTCATGTTACCAAAATCACTCCATGATTTTCCATGTAATATTTTCAAGGTTCAATCCATTTTATTTCAATATAATTAAGATTACATGGGTTCCTAATAATTCATTAATTGTGAAAATTATTCACTAATGATGATATATTACCCTTAACTATCATTAATCCTATTCCGTAATCCATTTTGTATATTCTTCAGGCTATCAAAATCACTCATTGATCCTCTACCTCTTATTTTCATTTCATGAACTTACATTATGGAAAAAATCTTAATTTCCATTTGATTATGATTACAGATTTTTATAATCAATCCATTACTAAGATAATTATTCCTAATTTATTATAGTATAAATTTGAATTTCATTAATCCATTTTAATAATCTTTTTGTATACCTATAATGTTTCTAAAGTCATTCATGGATTTTTCATATTCTTGTTGTGAATACCTAACTCTTTTATCATTCAAGGGTATCTATATAAATTAATTTTATAAAATATTATTGAAATAAATATAGTTATTTAATAGCTTATTAATATATTTATGTTTTTTATATTGTATCTAAGAGTGCATTTGACCATGCATCGAAACAAGGTAAGGGTATCATCGACTAAATTTCAGAAACATTGGTTCCTAGAATTTCTTACATAAATATACCTTTTGAAGAATTATTTGATACTAAAATTATAAATATATTATATGGTGTTTACAATAATAATTTTGGTAGATTACTCATCATTTTCAAAAATTAATTCTTTAACAAAATGTTATCCAAAATAAAATTGTACCATTGGTATAAATAACTCCCCATCTGACCAATGAATATTTTATTCAATGTATATATGTATCTTCCATACAATGTTATCTTCTATTTTCTTGAAATATTGTATGTATTTTTTTATAATTAATATAATTTTCTATTCCACTTTTCAAAATTTATGTTTAATACATTTTTTATGATGTGGGTTTTAATGCGAAGATATTTCAAAATATTTTTGTTAAAAGGGAATTTTTCCTTCCATTAAAAATAATATGTTTTGTCTCCCACCCAACATTTATTTGTAAAACCATTATTTATTTTCATGCATATATAATAAATATTAATTTTCAAATTTAAAAGTTTTCAATGTTTTTAATTCACCCTTTATGAAAAAATATTTTTGAAACTCACATGCAATTTCTTTTCTTTTCACATTAATAATAAAACTATTTTCCAAAGAAATTTTTTTTCTTCCATATGAACAAATATTTTCAATGACTATGTATTTTTATATGACAATTTCCCTATACATTTTCATGATCACTCAAATAAATTATTGTTTCTTGATTTTATTAAATATATATTATAAAAATCTTTCAAAATATGAAGGAAATTATTATTTTTAAAAGTGGGTTTTCAAAAACATGTAAAATATTTATTCATCCATGTTTTTGTACTTTGATACATATTATACTGGATTAATAATATTCTTAAAATGATAAAATCTAATTTCTTTCTCTAGGTTACATAAAAAGTCTCTTTTCTATCATGAAAAGTATCCATCACTATCATTCTATTTCTTAGTCATTAATGGGTTTTAAGCCTAATTTTTGTTGTAATAATTTATCTATATGAATACACTATTTTTTCCTTTTATTGAAGGGGATTCACCTATATTACATTCATTTATTGATTTTTGAAATTATTATGCTGAAAATATACCCTTTATCTTTAAGAAATAAATACTTTATTCTTTAGTATCACTATTAAATGGGTTTTAACTATAAATTTACATGTTTTCATTGGATACTCATTTATTATACATGGGTTTATCATGTGGGGATTATTAATTTAATTATTAATGTTTTCCTTACTTGATTCCATTTGAAAAGGATATGTAACCCATTTTCATTGATTATGTTCTTTATGATATGATGAATTGTTTTATGTGGAACACATATATATTAATGATAATGGGTGGGGTCCTATATATCCCTATAACTAATTTTTAAAGAGTTTATATATTATGAGATAGGTATTCATGTGTAAATTTTAGTTGCTCATAAGCATGGGCATAAATGGTGTGTCTCATCAATGTTATGTTAATTATACTAATGTATGTTCCATATTTGAAATATATTTCATAGTTTTATCCTTATTCTCATGATTATGTTATAATATCATAGTTCATTTTTGTTGACTCATTATTTTGATACATTTTTTATTTTATGTCATGTTTTAGGATATGACTTATAACCTAAGATATGTTGAGTATAATTTCCTCATGTATCTTGATTATATCCATGTACTCATATTATGGTAACTTATTACTTTTTTATTGTTAATATTTAATTTTACCCTTAATAAATACATTGGATCACCACTTTATTATATTTCCCTTACCTAGATTATGAATATGAGTGTATCTTATGAGAATTATGGAAGGGAGACTAGTATGTTTTTTATTATGGATAAATTATCACATGTTTTGAAAAATACAATGCCTATGTAATAGGTTATAAAGCCACTAAACCTCTCATTATTAGGATCGTGTGATTATTTTTGAGATGAAATGTTTACATTTTAAAAATATTTTTCAAATAAAGGAATATATATCTTGGGTTCAAATAGTTGGTATCTGAGTTGGGTTTAGTTATTTTTTTAGGATTAGTTTAGTTTCCTTTAGTGTTAGGGTTAGATAACCTTAGTGACAACTCTAGACATGATTATAAGTATTAGGTGATGTCATAAAATAGTGGTAAATTCATGAGTAAGTGGTTTTCCTATAAAAACATTAATGTCCCAATACAGAAAATTTGATGCGGTTGTGATATGGACTCACCTAATGGTAATTGGACTGAAAAGGGTTGGTTGAGAATTAAATAAATCATCACCCCTGATGCATAATGATGGAACCTAAGATTTCACACATGGATATAAACTCCCAAGGGATGTTCTTTGTTTGATCACATGATCTTTAAAATACACTATAAAGAATTTTTTTCCAAGTTTTTTTGAGGGACAATGTTAAGAAGTATAAGATAACCCAACATAATGTAACTTATGTAGAACCAATAGAGTTATAGGATTAACCAAGTATAAAATATTTGAAATTAAAGTATCATAGGTTGAAATGAAGGTATCATTGGAGAAATAAATATTAATATAACGATTTCATATTTATATACTCTGATTATTTTAGATATTGTCTTAACATTTTTGGTTTTATTATTTTGTTGAAATAGTATCAGGAAGATGAAGCTGAGAAAGTTATGTATCCCAAAATCACTATGTCTTATAACCAAATAAGGGGAAATTATTAAATGGTTTAGATTCTTATAATATTTTTATTATGATATAAAATGTGAGTTTCCTAGCCTTAGCTTAGGTAGTGAGAATGATATAATAATAGAAATTAATTATTTAAAATTATAAATATTTTCATTAGTAAGTGATATTTATTGATGGAATTCTGGTATATTCTATACATTATGAGAGTTATGTGTAATATATATAGACTTTTCTTCAATAGTTATACTTTAATAGTTTGAAAATATATATAAAATGTAATTAATAATCTTTAAAATTGATTTAATTAAAAGGTTATAATTTTTAGGATAACTACTAGAGAACACATGATTGGGGTATGGATAACTCTTAATGATTTATATAGTCTTGATGTTATGATAATAAATGGTTGATGGATTTTGAGAAAAGTGGGTTTGATATTATTTTAATTTATTATTTATTTAAATAAAAAGTTATCCATAATATTGTTTTGGGTGATTTTATCTAACTTTTTGGGATTATGCTATATAATGACAAGTTTGTGACTATATGTGATTGTGATTGATACATTCAAGGGTTAAAAAAAGTGTTTACAGTTAATTTATAGAGGAATATATATTCTCACAATGGTTTAATTCTTTGGATATTCAAATGGTTTTGGGAGAGTTATGTTATGGAGATTATATTATTAGTATATATATACATATTGGGGGTACATTATTGTATTAATGATCAATGTTACTTACAGAATGATAAGTAGCTTGGTATAGCATACGAAATTAAGGTAGTTGTTATATTAGAAGTTATATACTGAATGATGAATATGTTAATAACACCCCCAAATACATTCATTAGTTACAAGTAATAAAAATTGCAAGGATTTAATTTATTTTTGGGGGTAATGTAACACTGTAGGTTTTTATGAAGAAAATTATTTATAAAAACCACGTGGTTATAATTATAATTTTTAAAGGAATTGAAATTGATTATGAAATAACTCAAATGAGATATGAATTAAACAAAAAAATTACTTTCATCATTCATAAGTGGAATGTTACACAAAAATGGCATAAAACTAATTTATACATTCCATGGATTATTTCTCACCACAAATGAGGCACATCCATTAAAAGTGCCTCAAATAAAAGGGGACAATAAACAAAAAATAATAAAATTTTCACAAATAAGAAATATCATGAATCATCTTCAACCTTGAGGACCACAAATAGTCAAACAAAACCTATAATGATGAAAATCACCATGAGATGAAAAACCATTATAAAAAATCTGTAGTATGAAATAAGAACCATGCGTTGCAAAGTGAGAGTGGAGTGAATAATTTTTTTTAGTAAGTCTATATATTTGAATAAAATCATGTTGTTGCAAAAATGTTCATTGAAAATATATCAAAGAGATATACTAAAATCATTTATTGTTATGTTGTAAATTTAAGGTAATATAACTCACAATGAAATAAAAATATAATACTAAAATATTATATATATATTTATGTATAATTATAAAAATTATTATTATTAGAATATGATATGATGTATATATAAAATAAAAATAAATATTTTAATATCATGGGAGTAGTAAAATTAAATTTTACAATATAAATAAATAATTTTAATTTTATAATCTTATTTAGTATAAAAGTAATTTTCTTCCAAGAACCATTTTGGTATGAATTAAATATTTTACCATAATAGATTAAATTGAAATTTTTTATATATTATTATATATGAACCACCGTGTTTTCATTTTTAAATTACAAATTGATTTGAAATAACATTAATAACACTTTATATTTTAAAATGTCTTTTTTTAATAAAAGTCATTTTTTTTCTTTCTTTATTTTCATTTAAAAAATAGATTTTTTAAGGTAAAAAGTCATAATTATATAAAAATAACTTTATTTTTGTATCTATAATGTCAAAACTATCTTAGCATTAAAATTTTAGATTTTCTTAAAAAATGATATTTAGGTAAATAGTGCAATGTAACAATACTGTGCCTTTTATGCCATTAGAATTATATATGAATGACATAGAAATATATAAAACAATTTTATTAGAAATGTTTTTTAAAATTGAAATTATTTTGACTGTAGTTTACAAAAATAATGTTTGATATTTTTAAACTCAATTAATGTTTTTTTCTTAAAATGTTTTAATACATTATACATTTATTATATAAAAAATAATTTTTAAAACTTTTGGAAAATAAATATGAAGAAATGGATTTAAAATTTAGTATAAGTGGTTCCAAATTATCTAAATGCGATGACTTCATTTTCAGTTATAATAATAATTTACCTTAAGTAAATATTAGTTACCATGAAAAAATATTTATTTTGAAAAGAATAACACTTTTCAAAATATTGTTTATTTTTCTTAAATTAAATGGATATATTTTAAATTAAGAAACTAATATTATTTTTAATTTTTTTTGAAAATTAATAAACACTCAACTAATTCGTAATCAAAGTTAAATAAGATTGAGAAAGCATAATCAATAGTGTATCATTTTTCTATAGAAATCTGTTTTTCATCCCATTATATGTTTTAATTTAAAAGTTAATAAACTAATATTTATAAATTTAATTAAGTTAAATGAAGACAAAATTTGGATTAATCATGTCCAAATTTGGTAAGAATTTTCCTTTTTAATTTTTAGTAGTAATTAATTTCCGGGATTAGTTTTTAATCGGGATTAACAAGGTTAAAAATGGATAAATGAGGTATTTTGAATTTTTAATAAATAAAATGTCATTTACACCTTCTAGAAATTATTTTTAGATACGTTGGTCATAACCACATGAATCACCTACCATTTCATCATATAATTTACCTAGATCACATAACCCACCTAACACCCATATGATTCTTTTCTTACCCCATACCTAAATAATGATTTTCATGAGAAAACCCCACTTTTTCACCTATAAAAGGAGTTCACTGCCACCCATTATCTGGTCCCTCTCCACACCATATGTTTTTATCAGAATAAAACAAATAAGGCTTTTATTATTTCTAGAAACTGATTTTAACAGTTCTATAAAAGCACTGTTAATCGTAGAGTAGATAAAAGGGGTCCCCTTTAATAGCACTAAAAAAGAGCTGATAAAGGGGGCCCTTTATCAGCGCTATTGTGAGCACTGATAAAGGCCTAGTTCCCCGAGATGTTCTTATTATTTAATAGTACACCCCACACCTAAACACATGCACAAAATAAAACTTGTACACGAACAAAGTATAGAATAATGAAACAATGGACACAAGATTTTCACAATCAATGCTATTTACATTTACTTGACATCAAGAATACAAAAACACCCACCGCTATATACATTTCAAGCAATGTTTTATATTGTTAAAATTAAAAGTATACAATAAATAGTTAAAAACATTTACTTTTCAACCTTTTGCATCTGTGATTCCCTCTCAATGATTGTCGTCCATGGTATTAGTTTTCAAAGATAGCATCCAAACTCATGAAAAAAATTACATCTACATAAGAAAACAAATGTTTTGTTAGTAATACAATAATGAAATAAATTAAACATTAATATTGAATAATACCTTAATAAAATGATATCCAATATTGAAGGGTAGACGATCGGGGCTCCCTCGCTCTGGTTTTCAATGACAGACACACTGCAATAGAAAACCCAGAATTTTGAATCTGTATACCTATGATTCTCTTTGATTGGCCACACATCATTGAAACCATTCGAGGTGCACTAAATTGAATGATATAGGGAACTTGATGGCCTTGAAGGCTTCCACAATCAGTTCTTTTGTGACTTTTAGTGACCGAACAAAGTAGTGTATTATCCAAAAGGCACAACAATCCATTTCTCAGCGTCCAACGACACTATTTCATAAAGGATACATCTCTATATGTTCTCTATCATGTCTTTAATCAACCTATCAAATGAAATGAAACTGTGGAAACTTATAGATACTGTTGACCATCTTACAACCATTTGGGGGTTTGCTAATTTAGAATGTGTTTCTTTAGACTATGCATTTTTCCACATTCTATGTCTGTATGCGGACATGAAAGGAGAATCTTACACTAGGTTAATCAATTTAAGGCCAAGAACTTTCAGATTACATGATTGGAATCTAAATTTCAACCCATCTAATTTCAAGGAGAATTATGCCCAGGTTTGGGTAAAAATAAATGGCTTAAACTCAATCATATAGAATTCAGAAATTTTATTTGATATCACATCTACATTAGGAGTCCCCATAAGGATGGATAGTGCCAGAGAAATGGTGTATTTCTTCCATTTCTCTCGTATGATGGTAGAGGTTAATCTGAGTATTCCAAGGATTGATAATATTGTGCTTTCGACTCCACAAGATGATATTAATCTTAGGGTGGAATATGAAAAAATGACACTCTTTTGTGAAGAATGTGTTATTATTAGTCATACTACCTCGGACTGTAGAAGAAAAATGATTTGTCCTAAATTTCATCTGAAGGGAAATGCCTTACATCACTGTAGAAGATGAGACAAGAGTGTTACAATTATTAATGAGGCAGTGGGGAATATAGATGTTGGATTAGTTCCACCTCCCATCATAACTCCTTCACTGAGTTCTGTTAATAGTGTTTTTATCTCATTACATGATAAGGGTGTCCCCATTTTAGATTGCACAAGGATGGAGAAAGACAACATAGAGGGTACCTATTCCGTGAATGTTGTTTTAAATCATGATAGTACATTGTGTACTATTGTCTTATCTAGTACAGACTAACCCACGATCTCTTGGAGCGGGTTTTCTTGGGTTTTCAATGAGTGACACGTTTTGAGCTAAAATGTAAATTTTAAACCAATAATAGACACTTTTATCCATATCGGTGACACCATTAGTTGGATTGAGGTACAATTGATTCTAAAATATCATAAATGACTCATGGATAATTTTACTAAAGTATAAAAACAATCTGAACACATTTTCATAGTTTTCAATGTGTCACTTGTGTTTTTTTGTAAAATTAATTTCAATTTTAAATAAATAGAGACACTTTGAGTCATACGAGTCGCATTGTGTGTTGAATTGAGGTGAGGTAGATTCTTACATGTCACAAATTACTTATGGATAATTTTCCTAAATTATCAGAACAATCTTAATGTGTTTTCTCAGTTTTTAGTATGTTAGTTTTATTTTTTTACTAAAATGTCATTTCATACTAGAAACACACATATTGAGTCATGAAGGTCACATCGTGAATTGGTTTGATATGAGACTGTTTTATACACATCAGAAAGAACTAATGAATCATTATTGTAATTTTTGAAGGAAATTAGAGTGGGTTTTCTTGGTTTTTAGTGAGTGACACATTTTTAGCTGAAATGTAAATTTTAAACTGATAAGAGACACTTTTATCCATACTAGTGGCACTGTGCATCAGATTGAGGTTTTATTTATTCTTACATGCCACAAATAACACATGGATCGTTTTCTTAAAGTATCAATACAATTCGAATTCATTTTCTCAGTTTTCAGTCTATCACTTGTGGTTTTTTTAAAAAATTAATGTATTTATTAAATAAAAAGAAAGAATTTGAGTCATACTAGTCGCATTTTTCATCTAATTGAGGTGTGGTTGATTCCTAAATTTCAAAAATGACTTATGGATCATTTTTAAAATTTTTCAAAAAAATCTGAATGTGTTTTCTTTCTTTTCAGTATGTGACTTGTTCCTTTTAATAAAAATAATGTCAATTTTAAATAAAAAGAGACACTTTGAGTCATACTCATCACATCATGTGTCGTATTGATGTGGGGCTGATTACTACACATTTTGAAGGACTTAAGAACCATCTTTATAAAGTATCAAAATAATTGATTTCATTTTCTTGATTTTGAATAGGTTAGTTACTCAGATACCAACTATAATGACATAAACATTTCATACATTGATATCACATATGAGTAGATTAATATTCTCTACATAAATGAAATATATTAAACATAAATATGAAATAATGCATTAATTATATAGACAATTATTTTACTGTGCAATCATCAAAATGACCTTAGTGATTGAGCAGACACAGTGTCGTTGCTCTTCTTGCAAAGGCATTAAACATGAACAGAAATATTCTTAAATAAACAAACCCTGTATAAAATAATGAAAATCAAATCAAAATTTCATTATATAATTTCTATTAAAATATATATATAAATGGGTGCAGGAAGAGAAGGAAAAGTTAATGTTGAATGATGATTTCACATATATGGTGTTAGATAAGAGCATCACGGGGATGCCGGATCGGAAGTATAGATTAGATGTTATGCTAAGTGGTAGTTAACCAACAATAGTGACGAATCCTTAGTTTTGTTATTAAATTTGTGAGTGATGCACAACCAATATTCTTCGAACACACTACATTAGTAGAAACAACATCATAAATGACTAAAATAAAAAATATAAATGATCAATCCCATAATAGTTTAGGTCAAGTGATTTTGGAAACATGAAAACATAATGAACTAGTTCATAAGAGTCTCTCATTATATTATTATTTACTAGAAAGAAAAATCATTTCTAAAACCATTATTCATAACCTATGATTATAAAACATAATAAAGGGTGATCATATATTCTCAATAATTGTAAAAAGGGATATATCAATAATCATATAAGGATAACATAAGTAGAATGAATTATCCTTCATCATATTTGTGTACAATCTTCCATTCGTTATGCTTTCGATTCATTTCTAAACACATCTATATCATCTTGTGAGTATGATTTTTCGAGAAAGTCATGGAAGTAATGACAAAATATAAATTCAAAAAGGATTAATAAATATTTAAAATGAATTTTAATTATTTTTGAAAATACCACTTCAAGGATTCTAGTTTGTTGATGAAATACAATCTCTTTCATAAAATTAAAAACATAATAACCACAGACCATTACAATTGTTTGTTTTAAACACTACCGAAACATCAAGAAAAATAGGTAATTTTTTTATATGTGTTTGGATAGTGAAATATTATTAAATATACAAGGATAATTGTCCATTATTGGACTTGGTTCACGTTCTTTTCCTTATGACCTAGATTCATTCCATGAAGCAGTCAATATCGATGCACTACCCTATTATAACATAATCCTCCTTAAAAGATAATATAAATTACATAACTAGATTTTTAGTTCTAAAATGTTGGATTTATTGTATTAAAAATTGAGAAACTTCATCATGAATGGTTGGTTTTTTGGATATCCATGCATTGAATCCAAAAAATAAATATTCTGAGTATCCAAATTGACCGCAATCAGCATTTGATGCTGCCTAAAAACACAAAAGGAATAAGTAAAAAAATAAATGAAAATATAGTTGATATGATTAAATTACAGAGTATTACGCCATCATCATTGGTATTAAAAAGAGTTTGTCATACATAAATGTTTTAAAAATATTTGAGTTGGGATGACATTTTTTCACCCTCTTTATCATAATTTATTTCTTCTTTTTAATAGGTGATATGTGGACTAATGAGTCCAAATTTTTTTCATGGGGAAATCCTTTCAATTGTTTTTCATATATACTCCTGAGAAAAATACAAAATATAATTAGTTATAATTATCAGAGTATATCAGCTTTTGTAAAATCAAATCATGAAAACGTACATCATGTTTACATTTACAACTGAGTCACCAATCCATTCCTACATAAGGATTTCTTTTACATTTTCAGCACTAATGTAATCTAATTTTTCCAATTTGTACATATTTTTTTAAAATAAAATATGTTACTATATCCTTCTATCAAATTTTTATCCACGTGATCCTGCAATGATATTAAATGTAGATATAGAATGTGTGGGGTGAAGGCACTGTCAATTGATCATTTTAATTGGTTGGTTGATCCTAGAGATATATTTGAGCCGATCATTCATTTCACCCCCTTCTCATTGTCGTTCTGTAAAAAAAATCATCAGTTCTGACCATTTTTCATTAAATGACAATTGCTTATCTTGAAAAAATTGGAAATGAAAACCTCATTATCGACATGTTTTTTTACACGAATTGACGGACATGTAATGAATGTTACAACAACTTGTTCGATAGTATGAATAACTTCATCTTCATTTAGAACAGGTAGCTCAGTACTTAGATAATGAGCATCATTAATCACAACTTTGACATGATCTGTTGGAAGTGGTCAATTCTGTAGAATGTCATTATGCATATTGAACATTGTATCCCTTGCCACAAAGTGATAGTTGGGAGTTGATAGACATAAATCACTATCATTTCTACCAAGTAGAATATCAATACATCAATGGTATTAGTTTCTTATGTGAATCACATTTCACTGAAATAATTATTAGAATATTTATTACCTCAGATAAGTCAGATTTTTAAGGGATTGTCTCACCTCAAAGGGGTGGGGGGTGGGGCGGGATCTTCATGAATGAGTTGTTCTTGAGTTCTTTATTCTATTTGTCTCCCCCATAAAACTTGCTATCAACTATCTCTAGTATTTTAATTCTTAGTGAAAAATAGAAAATGTTTCTTTCATCTTTCTTATTATATCAGTTTGATCCTCTTCTTATTTTTCTTTATGAAAATATGTTTGGGGTGTCACCCCAAAACCAGCACCTATGACATGGATATACTATTATAGCTACTTCAAGGATGCTAAAAGTATGTCTACATCTAGTGCTGGTTTTGTTGATACCTAAAACTATTTTAGATAGAAAATATAGGAAAATAAGTAATCATTGTAATATAATAACGATTTTAATAAAAAGAAATTTATATTATGTCATAATTAAACATGTTTCCCACATTTTGTGCGTGTTTACATCTATCAGTATCCCCTCTTTATTCAAAAAATAATCCTTCCATAGCACATGGCTTGTAATGGAAGTGGATTTGGATTTTGATTCATCAATATTCATATAAATAGAAGAACATGGTTATGGTGCTTTCTATGTGACATAAAAGTATTAAGGTAGATTTAAAATATGTACCAATTTTTTCTCAAGTGATGTTTACCCCATCATTGCTTTATGGTAGGGGAAAACTAGTTTTGATGCCCGTTCCTTATTCTCATCACTCAGTTGTTGTTTTGTAAATAAAAACTGTCAATTAAAGTGATGAATACAAGAAAAATAAAAAAACATATTTCCAGACACAATTTACCTAAAAATCATGCTCCGCACAAATGCTGATCAATGCATCCCACACTCCATGGGATATAAAGTGTGCATAAATAAGAGTTGGGTGTGGCTTTATTTTTCCTTTAGCATCTTTAAGATGATATTTCGTTAAAATTGTGTGGAAGCCTCTATGAATCCTTCATGAAACTCTTAATACATATTCCTTGTGTGAAGAATATACTATAAATGAACTCTATAATGACTGATGTTGAGTAATTCAATGATTTTATATTTTATTTTATTTTTATTAATTAAAGAAATTATATCATAATGTTACCATAATCTCTTCCCACATTAGAGTATTAACCCCGATTAAAAAATTGTGCCACAACTGTAAATTAATCGGTAGACATTTCCGAGTGAAGATTACCATATAGCTACTAAAGATTGATTTTTAGGATTAACGTGATGGCCTCATTTATTTCATCCCACTAAAAATTTGATGCCTTTTGATTTTTTTCTTTAGGATTTTGGCTAACACTGTCAAACTACAACACAATTGTTTTCACTACAGAGTCTTATTGCCTACCATTTCCTCAGTTTTAGCATCATCATTTTGGTCCTCCAGAAAACTAGTATCGTAACTATGACATGAATCAATAGGTTAAGAAACCTGTTTTACCTCAGCACTGGGACCAATATCAACAGGTAGAGAAACTTGTTGTTCCTCTGCACTGGGACTAGCAGTAGCAGGTTGAGAGACCTGTTGTGCGTCTGGATTGGGTGCATCATTAGGTGCAAAAGTCATAATCTACAGAAGCGGTTTAACATTTAATTTAGATCACCAAAAAGAAGCATCAAACATATAATAACATAAGGTAATACAATGTATATTACAATTAAAAATAACATGATTATTGAACTCTATTTCTTTTTTTAAAGGCTGAAGAGATTTTACCCCTCTATCAACTTTTTAAATCTCTTCATTGTAGTCTCCTATAACATAAAAAATTACATCTACATTGGGACCACTGCGAAATAATTGAAATATCCCAATTAATGGGTCATCCTCTATGGAATTTTCATTTGACCCTTTATTTTTTTGGTTGATAACAAAACAATTTACCAGTTTCGGTTTGTGAAATCTGAAACATAACATAATTTTACTACCTCTGATGACATTATTAACAGTTCTTATTTCTCATATTCCATACTGAAATCATCTTTAATGAATCTCAATTCATCTATTTTAACAACACTCTAGTTATCAACCAACTTTCATTAAAGAAATGGTGCTTTGAATTTCATATAATCCAACACCCATATTTGTTTGATGATACCAAAGTATGAAATATTTTCATAAATTGGATTTTTTTTCTTAGCACTGAAAACATGCATCGCTTTTGCCACAAGTGTAACCCCACTATTCTGCATGGTACATCCTTTTTCATGTTTATTAGAAAAGAATGTACAACCCTTAACTGCATAAACATTGTATGATAATACAAACACACATGGTCCTCCAACTAGCCATCAAATTTGTTATGAAATTGAGTATGGATTTTTATCATTCTTCAAAAAATATTTTCCTGATACCATCCATTAAACTGCCTATTATGTGTATAAAATATCCATTTTCAGCTTTATATGGATTCAAAAGCTTAATAATTTCATTTTGGGTTTGAACATATGGGTCAACGTTGAAACTATTATGAAAAAAGTAAAGGTTGGATGCTCCTGATCTATAATATTGATTGTGATAACCTCTCTTCCAGAAATTCCTTCACCCTCAATCCACCAAATGTGGTGAGATTTTGGCAGGCCAATTCTATCCACATTAGATAGGTATTCGGTAAGGAATTCAATGGCTTCCTCAAAAATATACCTCTCCGCAATAAAACCCTAGGGAATACTTCGTTTTTTTACACACCCTTTCAAAATATTCATATACCGTTCGATGGGGAACATCCATATCGAATGTACAAGACCACATAGTCAAATATATCTCACCATGTGAACCATCAAATGAACCATCATATCAATGAATATTGGTAGGAAGAACATTTCCAAATAACCTAATATGACAGAAACTTTTCTTTCCATAGTTAGCATTTTTTTCGGGTCTATAACGTTTCTGCAAATAGCTTTGAAGAAGAAACAGAGCTTCTTTAATGTATGGCAGACATTCTTGGATGAAAAATTAATTGTAAAGCACTTAGAATTAGATCATGCATCAAAACATGGCAGTTATGTGATTTTAGACCCTTTGACATTAAATCGTTCATTGACATGATGATATTGATATTTGATGAATACCCCTCTCGGACCACTATGTCATTTAAAATGATTAAAAACAAATATCTCTTTTTTGTTGAAATAGTGTAAGAAGTAGGAGGAAGAATTTTTTTTTCACCTTTCACTGGTGCCAACTCTTCTCATATTCCCTAATCAACCATTTCCAACCTAGCCTTAATTCCATCCATTTTTCAGGTGAATTTAGAAACATGCCGATGACATTATCACATATTTTTTTCCAAATAAACAACATCAAGAAAATTTCTGACATACAGGAAATTCCAGTATGGTAATTCAAAAAAAAAACTGATCCCTTTTTCCAACCGGTTTTCTTAAGGTTTTTCATAAATGGTTTACCACAAGTAGTGTCCGCATCTTTTACTTTCTCAAACTATTGATCACCTATTAGTGGGTGATGTACATTTTTCTGAACATCCATCAGATGATGAAGTCCGAGATTGTTACTTATTCCATTGGGGTATAAGTCTACAATGTCTTAGAAACACGATTTTCAATGAATTTTTCAACCTAATTGATGGTGTACCTTGTTTGCAAATAGGGAAAACATGATTTCCTTTGATTCTATATACTGAATGATTTCCACAAGTAGGAAATTCATTTATCATCCAGTAAAACATGGATCTAAAAGTGAAATCTTTATTTTTCTAATCATCATACAACATAACACTTTAATCCCACAATAATTTCAAATCCTTGATCAATGGACCCAAATAAACACCAATATCATTACCCTGTTTTTTAGTCCTGATATAAGCATATATAAGATGATGTATTTCCAATTCATTCATAAACATAGTGGTAAGATAAAATTTACCAACATAACCATCCATGTACTGTGAGTGCTGCTTTGAAAACCAAAAGGATTCACTCTATCTGTAGATAACTCAAGACGATGTTTTTTCAGTTTGTTTCCAAATTCAGATTACTCATGATCAATTCTCTTCCACTGAGGAGAGTCTGTTTGGTGATGTAGTTTCCCATATGTAATTATGGTATCTTCATGACAGATCAATTTTATTATAGTCTCCTCACTTTTATATAGACGCCTAAACCTTGGAATGATTGGAAAGTATAATATAACTTTCATTGGACCAGACTCATCTTTCTTGTATTGGGAAACACCACACTTTTTGAATTCTTTAAGTGATTTATGGTCCATTAAAAATAGTATATATTCATTTGGTAAGGCATTAATTCTTTCAGAGATCATACCCATCTAGCATTGACTTTTTTAGGCGTCATAAGTTCAAATCATGAGCTCATTATCTTCTGAGAGCATGTCATTCAGGAGAGAAAGTAGTTCCGTAAATCATTTTTCACTCCACCCATTGTCTGCATTCATTTTATATAGTTTCAGTATGGATAACAATGCTATATATTTTTTGTAAGAAACATAAAATGGTGTCTTTGCACTACTCTTTAACTTCTCGAACATTTTTGGGAAATCATGAAGTTCATCATCAACTGTCCTTCCCATTTCTTCAATACGATATTCATAATCATTCAAATCTGTTATCACATCCACCATATGATCGTATTCATTTTTCATTCTTATAATCATATCAAATGGTCTATAAAACACATTTCTATCCTATACACTACATACATTCATTTTTCCCCATGTTTATTCCAAAAAGTATAACTTTGATCTATTCTATGACAGATGAAGTGGTTTTCCAACTCCTCTAGACTAATTTATCTCGAACAACAACAACCTAAATACATACAAAGGATTTGATAAGGGCCATATGAATGATATTTTGAAAACTTGATAAACTCATTCATGTCATCTTCATAATCTTTAATCAACCAATTGGAATTCATCCATTCTTTATTCATATTCATCGGATTTGATTCATTAATATTAATATTTTAAAAATTAATTATACAAAAGATGTTCAATTAGGGTCATCATCTAACTATAATCAATGGAACTAGATGTGGTAAAAAAATAAACATATCTCTTAATGCATTAATGAGGACCAAAGTAGATCACACTTATCTTCCCAACCACTTGATCAATGGAACATGGTATGGGAATCCCTTTCACTTGAATGTTTTTGTTTCCCACATGGGATCTATATGCATTGTTATAAACTAGTTTTTTAGTTTTTCTCTAGAAAAATAATATCTTGAGTTTAGAAATATGGTACTAAAATAATATATGGTATGAATTTACATAGATAAATTTTGGTTGGAAGGATTAAATACAAGTGTTTTTATGGTGATTTGAAAATGGTATCTATAAAGTGTCCCATAGAGTCCTATAGTGATGTGGTTTTCTAAGATTCAGTGGAATTGTACTAGTGACAAAGTGATGGTTCCATTGAAATGGTTAAGGTTTGGATTTATATTCAATGGTTTAGGATGTAACACATGAAAAAATGGTATACCAATTATGACAACAACCTCAAAACCATACAAACACACAATTGTGCTCAAAATCGCAACACCATACAAACCAAACAAACATAATTTCAGATTTTAAAAATCATCTATTTTTCAATTACTATTGTTAATTCATGGGTTATCACATAATTTTTATCATACATGGGAATTAATTTATTATCCAAGTATATGAAAATTACCAATTTCTATATTCAAATGATCAAGAGGAACTGGCCAACATGAAATTAATTTAGTGCACAAAATAGGATCACCAAGGACCACAATTTTCAGTGGGTCATTTATCTCATACAATTCACAACATAACCATCAATACTAAATTGTAATAACATGCTAACAAGAGGAAACCAACGAGTAATAGGATAAAAATCACTGTGAAGGTGTCATTCACCACGCAACGAAGGTGCGTTTGCGGCAGAGGAGAGGAGAAAAACAGAGGATATATCTGACTAAAAAAAAATAAAACGGGAAATCATATGATATACCTATCAAAAATAAATCCAGTAAGATTTAGGAATGGGAAATGTCTGGTTAAATAGTTTTATTTGTCAATAGTAGGATTTTATTTTTCATCTATGATATATACTTCATGTTTATTTATTTTTTGTGTATCTACTATTTTCTTAGATATTCAAATTTTTAATGGGACATATCTTCTTTTCAGGAGAAAGATCAATATTAATTTACACTAATTTAGGGGTAAAATATTCCACATTAATGGTTTATTTTTTCAAGGGGATCGTTTATATCCCATATGGATCTTGAACACCTCCAACATTATTGGAAAATCAAGAAAGTTTTTGATTATGATACCATCCTGGGATGTATCATTATATTTAGAAATGTACCTCAACCATGTCCATTTAAATATAATAAATATCTTACAAAACTCTCTGAATATTAATAGGTTTGGTTTCATTCATTATATAGTTAAAAGTGATGTGGAATGAGTTAATAATAATCTTGGGGGGGGGGCGAAGAGATGAATGATGTGGAGATGTTGATGGAAATGATGTTTTGGGAGTGTATTTAAATTTTCATTATATATTTTTCTTTATAATGAGGTTGGTTTATGTAATTATATTTGGGTCGGTTGTGTATTTCCATCATGAGTTTCAATAAGAAGAGGTGCGTCAAGAATCCAAGGATGTGTATCATAGACTAAGACTATAGGTTTGGAATGTAAAACACACTAATCAAATGAATGTTCTAAATGGGCCTTAGAGTTTTAAAAACACACACACACAAACATTTCACAATTTCCAAAAGGGATCTTATCCTTTCCAAACACACACCATATCATTTCAATAAAAAATCCCTAAAAACTCTAAAATGATGACACATTTATAAAACAAACCAAAAAATTTATCAACAATTGTTCCAAGAAACGAAAAAATTTATAACAAATTATATAAACAACTCAACCCATTTATAAACAATTATATAATCAGCAAACCAGTTTATTAATTTTTTTTCTTGGCCAAAAATTATATAAATATTTTTTTAATTAACTTAACTCAATGTGAATGTAAATTTGAAGTAAAATTTCATTCATGATGGAATCCCTTGAAACCTGAAATTATATTATGACCACCGAATATTTCACCATCTACCATCTATTTTTTGTAATAATTCATACAACTAATATTTCTCATCCAACATTCCCTCTCACTATAGTTCACACATGACACACAATCATCATATTCGTTATTCTCTTCATCTTATCCCTTATATGCTAATAATCATACTTCCAGATCTTGAAACTATCCACACGTCCCATTACCCTAAAGCCCCCCATGTTAAACTCCCACACCCTTCAACTAAATCCTCTACTTCCAAAAAATATTCTTATAAATAATTCCCCACAGACCTTATTATTCTTTTCCATATTGATCCACCACATATGAAGGATTCTGAAAAATATGACACCAAAACCCACTCAATGGTATCATGACACAATAGTAAATAACTAAGATAACATTCCCTTCTATGAGTATTTATAGATGACAATTTCAAATAGGAAATAGTTATGAAGAAATGGGGTAAGACTAAACTCAATATTATTTTCCTAGGGACTTCCAAACTCAATCCACGTTGAAAAAATGTTATAATGTTTTATATAATACCATTTGAAATCAATGAAACTGCTTATCCCAAAATCATAAATAATCTAAAAGGAACCCCTTTGTATTTTCAAAAAATTTAATATCATTATTAGGAATAGCCACATTTATGTCTCTACCCACTCAACATGCATGATCAGTTGAAATTTCCATTCTCATGCAAGATCCCTCATTGATCCACCAATTCATCATAATGTGAAAAATATCCAGGTTCCCCAACGGCGTACTCCCCTTATTTATGGTCAAGTCCAACCCATGAACTTAAGAAAACCATAATTAACAAAAACCATTTCGAATAAATAAATAAAATCCTCATTTAAATCATTTCATCAAATACATTACACGTGTCAATAAGAAACCATTCTTTTAAATCAATAAATAAAAAATTATTTAATAAGAGGGTTTTAAAAATTCCAAAAAAAATTTCCATAACCACATAACAAGAGATTTCCTTCATGAATCATACATGTTTTTTAAAAAACAATTCAACAAAAATATTTAATCAAAACAAATTATTTTTATTAAATGTGAATTAGAGATTATAGGGAAGGAACATACCTAACAAAAATTATAAAAAATGAATAATGACATAAGAAAACATCAATATCAGATCACAATCCATGTTAACCAAACTAGATCTAACAAAATAACATCAAGATAAAAAACACAGACCAAACAACTATCCCAAATAGACTTTGTTTATAATTTCAAGAGAGGGAAGAACCGCATATCTATGAAGAATGAATAAAAATCATAACATACTAATGAATAAGGGTGGTTGAAGGGGAGGAGGAAGCCGTGATGGTGGTGGAGGAGGAATAGGAGGCATCAGTGGTGATGGAGGAGGACGAGTCGGCAGCGACTGCGGAGGAGGAGGAGGACGAGGAGGCAGTGGAAGCAATGGAAGAGGAGGATGAGTTGACGACCACAAAGGAGGAGGAGGAGGCCATGATGGAGGAGGAGGAGGAGGAGGAGGCGTCATGACAGAGGAGGGATCGACAACACATGGTTCCACTTCCACGAATGCTTGATGAGGTGAGAGGGAGGAGGAGTTTGTTAGGGTTATTTTAAAAAAACTATTAGAACCTTTCTCATCACTAGTTAAAAGTGAGAATAAAGGTATATTTTATGAGAACAAAAATAAAAAGTGCTGATAAAACATACCTTTATCTGTGCTTTGTTGGCATTGATACAGATAACCCTTTATTAGTGCTAAAAAGCTATCATAAAATACATATTTATTAGCACTAAAATTATAATGTTGATAAAGACATCTTTTATTAGTGATTTTTTAGTGCTCACAAATAAGCCTTTTTTCAGTGCTTTTTTAATGCCCATAAAGAGGAATTTTATCAGAAAAATTACGAAAACAATAAAATAATTATTTAAATAAATATAAATTTATATGTATTTATTTATAAATATTTATATATATTTATAAATATAGCTATTTAATTATATATTTAAAACTCCATAAGTAGTATAATAAATATTTTTTTTATAATTTTATAATTATTTACATATATATATAATAATTTATAGTTATAATTATAATTATAAATAATATATATTTATAAATATTTTTATATAATGATTAATATATATATATTTATATATTAATAAAATTATAAAATTATATGTATAATTTTATAATTATAATTACAAATGTATTCTAAAAGTATCGACATATATCATTAAAACATAATAAAATATATTTATTATTTAAATATTTTAAATGTAACTTTATAAGTACATTGTTTAAAACATATATAGTTCATATGGGAAACATTATAAATCAATCAATATACCAAATTAATGGACAATGTGTTCTAATGTATAAATGACCATTCATCCATGATAAATAACATATATATATGCATGATCAATATATTCATTGACCAAATTTATTGGAAAATACACATATATTCAATAATTTTAATTATATATATATATATATATATATATTAAAAAGTATTATGTATTTATAAATAAAATAGAGAAAATAAAAATATTAAATATACAAAATATAATAAATATAAAAAATTAATCCAATAAATCTAATAAATTAAATAAATTAATCTAAAAAATATCTAATAAATATAATAAATATAATAAATATAATAAATATAATAAATATAATAAATATAATAAATATAATAAATATAATAAATGTATTTATTATTTAATGCAATTTTGTATAATATTATCACTATTTAATCACACCCACACACACACACATATATTTAATTATAATCATAGAAATACCTTCTTCGATTAAAACATTATATATATATTTTAATTATTAAATAATATATATTAAATTTAAGAATTTGTTTTTTATTTAATGTGTACAAAGAAACATTAATTTTGAATAAAAATATAAAAATATTATATAAATTCATAATTTTATTATTAGAAACTATTATCAGTGCTATTATTAGTGTTGATAAATGTCATCCTTATCAGTGCTATGAAAGGTGTTAATATAGGGTACAACTTTATCAGTGGTTTTTTTAGCGCTGATAAAGGTCACATTTATGTGTGCTTTTAGCTAGCATTGATAAAGGCCCACCCCTTTATCAGTGCTTTCTGCTTACTAATGATAAAAGGCAGTGATTCCCTTGCCCTATTTTGTGGTAGTGTCCCTAATTAACATTCACTATACCTATCCAAAGACCTCTCAAATAGTTCTTATGTTTCTAAGGATCCCTCCCAATCTTTAGGAATAAACTTAGTAAGGTTTGGTTTTTATCCTTATTTTGATTCATGTGCTTATTTTGTGACAATAAATTTTGATTTCAATAGGATTATGCATCCATATTTTCATAATCAATCCTTTGTAGTCTAAATGATGAAAAATTGATGTGATACTACCCTTATATCTCATTAAATTCAACCCATAATCCTTTCATATAGTTGTCATGCTATCGAAATCACACATTGATTTTCCATTTCATATTTCCATGTTGTAATTCTTTTTATTTTCATATGGTTATGCTTATATGTGTTCATAATAAATTATTTATTGATCAAATAATTAACTAATGAGGAGAGATTAGTCTTCTCTCACATTAAACCCATTCCATAATCCCTGTGTATATCTGTTGATGTAGCATTTCATTTACATATTTTTTGGTGTAGTTTCTATGCTTTTAATCTTAAATTAGTCTCTAAATGAATATTTATAATTTAATTATTATATTATGTTGAAATAAGTAATTATTGATTATTGTGATTGTTTTTATGTTTAAAATTTCATTCGATTATTTTTTAATTTATTATTTATTTATTATATTTTTTTAATTTTCTGTTTAAATTGTAATTCCTTGTTTTTTTAGTTAATACATGTTTTTTATGTTTTAAATATTTATTTATTCTGTTTTTCCATTGAATATGTTAATTTATTAATAAATATTTACATTTTAAGCTCTTAATTTAAATAACTTAATTTACAATAATTTTAATTTACCATTTAATAGTTTTTTATGTTTGTTATTTATTTATTTTTATTAATTAATTATTTAATCATTATTTTAAATATATGAATTTATGTTTTTAATATTTAGTGTTATCATTTTTAATAGTTTATAATTTTACATTAATAACGTGTTTTTAATTAAAAAGTTCTCTATTAGTTTTTAATATTTTAATTTTAAATGATTTAATGTTTAGAAATTTTATTAAAAATAAATTTTATTCTGGATGAAAAATATAAATTGAAGACCTTAGCTGAGTTCATGAGACACCATTGAAGCCATCAATCGAAGCCACCATAATTAATGATTATATTTGAGCCACCACAGGTTGAAGTCAACAACGTCATCCAAAATCCTGACATATGAAGTTAATATGAGAAAAAGTGCACAAAAGGAAGATGAGCTCACCCAAGGAGTCGTGGCTAATTGAAGATGATTTTGAGTGATGAAGTTGACCAACTACTGTTACACATATTTGATGTTTGAGATGCAGGAAGAGGATGATTATGATAGTTCAACAATTAAAAAATAGTAGTGCTTGTTGGGGATGTGAGTCCGAATCAATAGGTGCAGAACATGCTATGGAATATCCCAACTACGTTGGTTTCAGAACTGAGATGCCTAGGTACCCAACCCTACACACTGATTTATCCTTTCATCTGATTCTAATCCTCCCAAGGTCTTGATTAACAACACTAAACAAAAGAACACAAGAAAAATTCATGCAAACACAAGATAAAAAAAAATAAAAAATAGGATTACATAGTTCAGATTCTCATCATACATCCATTTTATTATGGATGTGTCACTTTAATCCAATGACGAGAAACATCTAGGTTTCAATAATTTCCATTTTCTGGAACTCTACCTAGATCACGGAAATATGTTCCACTAACATCATCCAGTCACCACTTCTTCTGACTCCCTCCTGCTCTTCGCCCTTATGGGTCTTGACCTTCACCTTTGTGTTGGTGCCTTGGACTCTTTGTGTGTGCCCTAATTGGCATCCCTGGAAGGGAATTCACCTCTACCTTTGTCATACCTTGTCTTCCACTCATCAGTATTATTCAAAAAATTTCACTGCATCTATTTATATGTACCTCAAATTCATATCTCCAATTAATGTAGTTAACATTAATTTTCTCATCCATTAATATTAACATTTCAATTCTTCATTAATGTTGCAAGAAACTCCTCTATTAATATTGAGATAAATATCTTTATTAATGATTTTAACTCCCTCTAATAGATGGGTTAGAATCAACTAAATTTTTTCTTGAAAATTCATTTCATAAGTTGAGTGCAACAATCACCCACTCATAAACTATTTTCATGCTCTCAATAATGTTGAAATTGGACTAGCTTCCATTCAATATTATTCTGAAGTGTTTACATGGATCTACCTTCAATGTTTCTTCAATCATACATAATACCACTAAAGTAGTTCCTACCTAGTCTTTTGGATCAACAATGTGATCATTGCACAGTCTAAATAAAACTCATTTGAATGCCTCCGTGGAAAATTTATTCAATCCAATTTGGAACGAGTTGGAATCCTCAATTTTTTTTTGAATTCCCAATGTCAACTTGTGTAGTTAACTATGTCCATTGACTCACTCTATTGGTCTCCCTTGTTTTATTGAAAACTCTACTACAAAGCTCAACACCTCCCAAGTGTTTTTTTCTACACCAAACTCCATCAACACCATCAAAACCCACTTTCATCCGACAACTGTAGCTTCCAAAATATCTGATGTCATTGGCATGAAGAACTCCCACTAAAGCTTTTTTCAGTGCCACCATGGAAACATGGTCCTTTTCTCTCACTACTTCTATCCTATTTCTGATACATTGATAGCCCACCTTCATCATATAAGATCCATCCATTTATCTACATATCATATGAAAAATATTTTTCATAGTTTTGAAAACTACAATATCCCTTCTTCATATGTAGTGTCATGCATTATAGGGGAACCCCCTGAATATTCCATTGACATGAACTGATAACTGATGACTTCAACTGAAATCTCCTTCCAGAAACCCGATTCATCTATCATCTGACATCATATTATGAAGTAATCCATAAATTATTTCTATAATGGGATTTAGTTTTATTTCCTTCCAAAATTTCAGTAGCATTCCACCATGCAACCAAAGTCACCAAATGAATGAAGCATGCTGCATGACACATGAGGAGAAGAATACTTTCAATATTCCATAAATCCTGTTAATACCGCCACCATCTTCTGGTGAAATTATTCTGAAATACTAATAAAAAACATATCATGAGGAATCCTAGTAGTCTTACACCAACCTCTAACTATCACTAACAACAAAACACGCCTCATGACTCATGCGGGTGAATTGGACTTTCGATATCCCATAGACACCTCTAGTACTAGCACTGTCTACCAGTAACATCCTTCAATTAATTGATAAAATTATCCACTAGATGCTTTCCATTGTGTTATGATATTGAAATATTTAACATTTATATGATACCATGTGTTGTGAATTGAGTCATGAAGCAAAAATCATTAAACTTTCTCCAGAAGAGACCTTGAGACTTTTTTGTCTTGAACTGGGAATTCCAGGGTCCCCATACACTACAACGAGTCATATCTACATGTGGTTTTGGTCCTTTTATGGTCTTCATTAACAAAAAATAATAAAATTTCAAGACAAAAAAACCCATTTATAATAATAAAGTACAAAAAAATGCACAACAAGATTATGTGGTTCAGTCTTTTATTCTTCATCGATAAGATAATGAAACAATCACATTCATTGAATGTGGAGAAAAATTTAGGTTACAAAAATTTCCATCTTTTGAAACACTACCTAGATCATCAAATGATGTTCCACCAACATTTTTTGATAATCACATCTTCTGGATCCATCCTTCTAGTCTCCGCCCTTGCAGGTCTTGACCTCCCATTTAGGCTCTGGTGACTTTGGATTTGTGAGCACCTAGGTTAGATTCCCCAGAAGGGGAGTCACCTTCAACTTTGTCTGGCCATAAACTTCTCTCCTCAGTTATTCCATTCTCATTCATCTAACCTGATGTGTTTTCTCCGACCAACTGTAGAAAATTATCTTTCTACAACATCCCTTGCATCTTTATTTTCCACAATGAAAAATTATTTCTATATAAATTTTTGGTCTCTAATTTTTCTACCATTTGGTAAAATTATCATTCTATAATTTCCTTAGATGAGAACCTTTTCTTTTGATACCAGTGTTAACCTGATTGAATTCAGCTGATGGATGATGGATATAAGTATGAACATCACTTAAAGAATGGTTGGAGTTCTAAACGGATAAGGCTATAGTTAAAAAAGATGTCGAATATGTGTTCTACCAATGAGGCTAAAGCAACATCAAAATTATAGATATAATTTCACCTGATGCTCAACCGATCTCAATAAAGAAGGTCTGATTTGGAGTGAAAAACTATTAAGAGTGAGTTTGAATTGAAATATAGGAGAGAAAAAATAATAAAAGGTAGTTGAAGCATAAGATCATTAGACGATGAAAATTCAAATCATGAATATCCGATATTGAAAACTATGTGGGTTTTTCATTCCCCATAATTTTCATTAGTTTGAGGGCGGAGGTTGTAGATGGAACATTTGAGGTTTGAGTGGGCTGATTCAGAAGAAGGAAAATTTAGACGACTCATAGTTGTGAGAAAGGATGCTAAAAAAATATATGACACTTGTTTGTGAGAAAGTGGGAAATATGTTACTTGATGAAAAATATTAGTGATAAAACAAAAAAAGATGGAACATTAATTCCAAGATGACTAGATATGGTGGGAGAGACCAGAAATTTTTTTTTAATTTATTGGATAATTTTTTATGGAGATCTTAGATGAGAGAGAGAAGAAAAATAATGATAAAAAATCTCATCAGGATCAATCTCAGAGGGTAGATGTCTTCTCTATTTTATTTCATTAATTTTTTTGGTAATTGAAACTAAATATTTTAGTATGATCTTGAGATAAAATTTCTTTGCATATATTTTTATATCTCGGAGAATTTAAATTTCTATTTTCATAAATTTACTCCTTCATGATATTTCTATTAAAAATTGTGTCTCATCTCTCATATATTAAATTCCAAAATTTAAATTCATCTGGTGAGTTTGATTCTGATTGTATGTATTCAATTCTCTTCACCATCATATGATTCCTAGAAGTGGTTAGATGCAATAATCACTTTTATGTATGATTAATCTATTGGAATTGGAGATTAATATAATCAATTTCTAAGGAGGAGTTTTCAATAAATTTTTTGTGAAAGAAGAAAAAATTTTAAACCAAAAGGTTTTAATCTCCCTTTCCATGTCCCAATTCTTTTTCTCACTTCTCTATTATTTTTTCTACCGCAAATGTCCAAATATCACAATTTCCTTCATTGATTTTTTTAATAGAAAAAATCACGGATGGTTTTGTTTTTTTCAAAATTTTGATCAACAAGATCGCAATTTCTAATTCTTGTGGGTTTGATGCAGTAAGAAGTACTATACAATAATGATTGAAAGTGTTAAATAATTAAATTTTCATTTATTAAATGATATATGTATCAGTCGTTATACTATATAAATTAATCATTGGTTCTTTCCCTCCTCTTTTCAATTCATGCACTTTATTTGTTATAATAATTTTATATCCATATGAATAAAAATAAACATTCTTATAATAAATCCTTTATTAAAAAAATTATTCTCTCTTAATAATATGCTATCATTTATTCTCTGTAATTCTTTTCTTTATTATTTTTGTATACCCATAATTCTTCTAAAATCTATCATTGATTTTATGTTTTCATGTCTGGTATACATAACTATAACATCCTTCAATAGTATACATATAAATTATGATTATATAAGTTTATGGATAGAAAAAATATTCTAAAAAATATTATTAATATATTTATGTTTTTTGTACTAGATCTTAGAGTGAACTTGAGTAAGTGAAAAAATAAGGTAAAAGTTTCATGGACTCAATTTTTGATTCATTGGGTCATATCATTTATTATTTGAATATTAATTTTCAATATATCATTGATCAATCAATTCCTAAATATCATATGGTGTTTCCAATTCTTTATTGGGTAAATTAAGTCTAATCAACAATAAAAAATTCTTTGATAAAATGTTTTTCAAAAAAAGGTGTGCCATTCAAAAAAAATCCCATTATTACCTATGGATATTTTCTTACATATTATTCATCCCGACAATGTTCTCATATACTTTTGTGAAAGTTAATATGGATTATATGATATAATTCTAATAATAATTTTTACCCCTTTTCAAAAATTATTGTTTAATACTCTTTTTACAATGCAGGTTTTCAACAAAGATATTTCAAAAAATATATTTTTAAATTGGGAATTTTCAATCCATTAAAAATATAACATATTATCCTCCACACCTAATTTAAGTTTATTACCCTAATATCTTTTCAATGATTAATTATTAAAGTTTTTTTTCCTTAAAATATATTGTTTTCAATTCCACATTTCTGAAAATTATTTTTAAGAGTGACTATAAATTTATCTTTTTAAATTACAATTTTTTTCTAATGTAATTTTTTATTTTTTCATCCATGGGAACACATATTTTCACAAAATATATTATTTTATATGAAACATCCCCACAATGTTTTCATAATTCCTAAATAAAATTTTCTTCTCCATGTTTTATTAAATATTTATTTTAATGTGATTTCAAAAGATCAACGACATTCCTTATTTTGAAAAGTGGTTTTTCTAAAACATTGAAAAAATGTTGTTCATCTAAATCATTATCCATTGATATTTTTTTGGTCAAGGATATTATTCTAATGATACCATCAACATTCTATCCTTAGATGAATTATGAATGTTGATTTCTATTATGAAATTTTTTCATCACTTCCTTTGTCTTTCCTTTCCATCAGAGGTTTATAAACATATGATTTTTTTTATAATACCTTCAATCTCTAAATAAGATATTTTTTATTAATTTAATTGAATGGTGTTTCCATATATGTCACACATCGATTTATTTGAGAAATTATTTTCCTAACCATATACTATTTATTAATATAATAATAATACTATATTATCTATTATTTTGATTGAATAGTATTTTCCTTGAAATTCACTTGATGTTATTGAATTCCAATTTATTATCGACGAGTTTATCATGTTATGATTATTTTTGGAAATATGAATGTTTTCCTTATGTTATTCCATTTAAAAGGGATATAAAACCCATTTTAATTCCTTGGTTTCTTTATGATACTGTGACTTATATTATGTGACAAACATTTGTATTGATGGTGATATGTGGAGTATTATATCACCTTACAATTCATTGGTTATGTGTTTTTATAGAAGGAAATAGGAATTTAAAATTAGGTTTTAGTCTCTCATAATCATGGGAACTATTTTTGTGATCATTAATGTTATGTTTCATATACTAATGTATGTGACATATTTGAATAATGTTTCATAGTTTTTTATGAACTCTCATTTTTATGTTATGATATAACGGATCATGTTTATTACCTCACTCTTCAGATTCCTGTTTTATTTTATGTCATGTTTATGCCATAACATATGATTTATGAGCTTGATTGGTTATAATTTTTTTATTTATGTTGATTATATCTATATGTTCATATTATTCTCACTTATGATATTTTTTTTTGTTATTTCTTATGTTTATCCTATTTGAAAATTTGAGCTCTCCCCTTTCTTATGCACTCTTTGTTTTGGTTATGAAGATCAGTATATCTTATGAGAAGTATAGAAGATAGTCTAGTATGTTTTTAATTATGGAAAAAAATTTAAAGGTTTTTAAAATATTATTCCAATGTAAATTTTACTAAAAGGAACTAAACCATTAATTCTTATGATTGCATGATTATTGTGCTAGATATAATTCTTGCCTTATGGAAATGGTGTAAAATAATGGAATTTATAGGTGGGTCTCTATAATTTCCTCACTCATGGGACCCTAACCTACTGAAGGGATTAACCATTTACATAAACATTTTACCGGGGTCCTCACAATACCTATATATATATTGAAAACATCCCCATCACACAATGAACATCATCATGTCATTGGAACTCAAGGAAAAGTAAAACATTAAATGTGCCATGGTACATGTCTCTAACACTCAACCCTTTCCTTAAAGGATTACACATAACTATCATAGTCTTATTAACAAACTAATTCAAGACTCTATGATGGTATATCCCTAAAATTTCAGATGCATGAATACAAATAAATCATTCATAAATATATTATATCACAATTTAGTAAATAGTAGAAATAATAAATTTCTATACCATATACAACCTATCTATACAAGGGTGTCATATAACTTTAGAACACACTAACCTCAACCTATCCACCCATATTGTTGGGCATAAAATACTTATAAGTTTCACATAACTAGTCATGATGTAAAATTAATGAAATAAATAATACTCCACCTTTTAATTAATTAGAGATTCATAAATAACTTATATAGGATAAAAATGTATAAAATACTATTAATATATTTCCCCAACACGATTATCCAATAGAAATGTGATTTTAGGCAGAGTTCCATTGGCCTTAGGCATGACTTCTCATACGCCGAAGGATTCCAACTAGTAGAGGTGATGTAAAGGGGTGATAGTGGGGGGACTATATCCTCTGGTGATGAGACAATAGGGGTATAATATATAAACATACGTAATTGGAAAATAAAGACCAAATCAACACCAGAAATTTCATACAATAGCGCAAGAATACTAAACAAAATAACCAAAATAGACATACCATTGAAATCTAAATATGTATATCAATACATGAATTAAAAATAAATAACTATAAGGGTCACCAATGGTTGACCACAAAACATTAATAATTACGTACCATGATAATAAAAAAGTCAAAAACACAAACAATAACTGAGACTTGAATCTAAAGGTCCTGTGGCATTCATCACATGCCAACTCAACCACTAGGATCAAGCATCAGAGCCTGAAACCTTACCTGAATAAAAATACATTAACTCTACATGCGTCCCAAAGGGTCTATGTAGGGTGTGATAATGAGTCACAATATCCCAAAAACAAGGTATTCCTACCTTACATTTGTGGTTAAGTGGGTGTGTAATAAAAATACAGACAAACAACACATAAATTTTAAATAAACACAAGATTTCCTTGTGCTCAAAAACTACTAGGATGTTATCACCTTCCTTGGCCAATGATGGTATACAGAAGAGGAGAGCATCCTTAGCTCATACCCCAAGGCATACCCTATTACAAAATATTCCAGATGAACCATCAAGTTCTACCTCTTATAATATTACCCGACACCATGTGCCAACTAACACCTCGTTTCCCTATGAGGTCACCGATGACCGAAAGGATTCCTAATCTATGAATATGGTCCCTTGGACCCCTTAGTAAAACAACTAGTTGGCTTGAAGCCAGACATCCAAAGGCACAATAATATCTATAATCAAAATAATATCACATTCGGCTCAACAAATGACATCTAATGGAATAACAATGTTCATCCTACCAAAAGTATCCTGGACCAACGACCTCTGGCATAGGGAGCCTCCAACCCCAACTGATAGCCTCTACGTTGTCATCTGATGGCTCATCGCCATCCTCATGGATTTCTACGATAGACACCTCAAACCATAATTCCTAAGACATGACTATCGGAGGGATCTACCCACATGAGTGGTAAATACCACCACATCAACTCATTTATCCTGTGTGTACATGACTCCAAATAGCGCATTGACCAACACAGGTGAGTGAAAATCACAAAATAGAACTTAATCCAAATAAACCATCATCTCATGCCCCTGTGACCATGTCACTCAAGTTTTATGTCCATACAATCCCATATATCCTAGAGAAATCCTAGAAAATGATGTCCTTTCCACCTTAAACTAGTGAACAAGTCTCCCAAGAGATGTCCAACACCACCCAAATGCCTTGTGCCAAATTCCTCCAAACGATCACATCACCTCAATCTATATGGTTAATTCTATATCAATCCCCAAGAAAATCCTATCATGATCCCATAAGTCTCAAAATAAATTCATATATAATTTAAATAAATTTAATTATAATTTTTCAATTCAAATTAACAAATAAAATTCAATTAATATAAACCACAGACCTGACCTACTACCCAAGGTCCAAAGCCTCTCACTTGGATCGTACAAATTTTAGTCTCGGTTGAGCATTCCCATAGGTATCTTATACGGCTTGATTAAATAATTAGAAGAAACCATAAAAATTATGGGGTCTCCCTTAGTCAACACAATGATGTTCTAGAAGACTCACCACAAAAACACTCATGGAATAACAAAGGAAAGTATGCACCATTATCCTCGGGTCGATATATGCTCCCTCATCAGATCGTGGCCTCTAAATCAGAGAAATTTTAAAGAAATTTTTATTTTGGATGAATGAATTAAATATAGGGTTAAACCACTTGCATGGATTTATCACACTATATAAAGGTAAGAGGAAATAGGACCTTACAGAAAAAAAACCAATGTCATAGATTAATCACAAAACATAGCTTAGATAGAAGAGATGGATTTCCACTTAGGAGAGGAGTAAAAAAATGATCACCTTATGTTCATAAAAGTCGAAATGAGTATTAAAGGAGAGGAAAACAAGAAAAGGGAATGAAGGAGAAAATATAAATTCACACATTTGGTTATAATGTTTTCTTGTACAGTTTTCCAAATAGTGTGACAACTGTGCAACTCCATTTTTTTAGGATCCAATACTTATACAGTTAGATTTTAGGGTTTTTCCTAACTATTAGAAAACCATGAGTGCTACAATGTAGGGGTACTATCCATTTAGCATTATGCCTATAAATTGAAAAAATGTTTCCCAAATAGTGCGGATTCGCTCTTCAAAAAACTGTACAGGTCTCTCATGGCCAAGTCCCCGTCCAGTACAGTTTCCCAAACTATCTTTAGTGTATTTGAGGCTACATGATTTCTCCTTTGAGGCCACACGATTTACCCAAATTGTTCACCACAGTGCACACACTTAGAAAACCTGGGTTGTCTGCCTCTGACAAACCTAAAACCAAATTAAACCCCTAATACACATGATGATAATTAAGAATCATCTAATAACATGGTTTTGGGTCAAAGAAAAACTCAGAATATGGTCTAAAAGATTGAAGAATATGTTTTTTCTACACAAAAATCTCTAAAAAATCAAAATGGGTGAGAAATTAGACTCGCTTCAAATACCCAGGATGTTACAATGTCCCCACCTTAACATTGATCTTCCATGAGCTATAAAATAAGGTAGAAATATTGTATCGAACATACCCATCTCATTAAAAACTATCCCGAAATAACCAAATATAGAGGGAACTGGTCAACTACCTCAAGGGGGATCCCCACCATAAGAGTTACCTGCCACAGTTGAATCCTGATCCAAAAAAAAAATCGATGGTCCACTGACCATCACTTGACTCAAAAGTCCTGATGTGAAGCATCATCACTCCTGCACCTCATTAGGTGCTCCCATGTCATATTCTACACCCTTCAGAAACCTACACTTCATCGATGAACTATTTTTTCCCATAATGTACATGGAACCTATGAGGTTCAACATCCCATTAAATTATCAAATCTGTCATAGTTTCTTGCACATCAATAAGTACCACATCAAAATGATGCCCAGATGATAACACACATCAAGTAATATCACATATTTTTAATGCCTCAGTGCTAAATCACCTCACTTAACCTGCATCTCCTCGATGCCCCGATGAAAATTTAGATCAATAATCCCAACCATTGAACCCAATGCTAGGTCCCTCTATCTGGGCCACGAACTTCGTGTGTAAAAAAATCTTGGTTTCTATAACCAGATACTACTCTCGCCTTGATCTCATAACACTGATTATTCCCTAGTCCCAGAATACCAGTTGTCTGATAAGTCTTCTCGTAGAACCTCTTGAGATACCCAACAATTCCGAATGCCTGACACTCCATTAGAGGCTACTCGAATTGAGTCCAAGAATGATATAGCTTCCAAAACTTGATGGAAATTATCAACAATCCACTTCAAGGTCATATTCTTGAGTATGTGGCATGACTACCTTGATGGAGCTCCTCTCATCCTCGCTTTGTGAAATTTAAAGCAATACCATTGAAATCGCCTGACCCCATCACCCAACATGAGTATGTCTGATCCATCAAATTTTTGAGAACAAGATTTACCACCTATGAGAATGAGGAAAACCTAAAGATGTTTACCAGCACCAGAATGGTGTTTCCTAAAGCATCCTCGAAATACTGCACTCTTGAGGTGTCATCTCCCAACATACTGAGTGTGGAGCATGACAACTCGGTGAAGGTACATGAATAGTCCATGGTAAACATTTCTCTCTGCTAAAGGATCATGAAATCATGACATCTCTCTGCCCTCAACATCTTCAAGTAGATGTGCTCAAAGAAACTGGTTTCAATGTCCTTCAAGGCCAGTCTCTCATGTCTTCTAACCAGAACCTGCACATCCCTCTAGGTCTTTGTTAGTCCAATGAAAATATATGTATCCAGATTCACTCACTACCCCAGAGGCATCTATAGCTTCTCAAAGATCATCTACACTTCCTCGATCTAGTTCATAGTTTCTTATAGACCACCTTCACCAGAAAAAAGTAGTGGGTGTAGTGACTAGAACTACATTGTAAAATACTCCATCAAAGGCTCTTATCCCTCGTATCCCCTTTCAATACCTTGGATAAAACATATGAGGCTCACTCTGAGCTTCTCATCAATCCATATCCCAAAATCGATGAAATCTTGTGATTTACCCACCAATACCTAAGTATGTATATAAGCCTTTACCTAAATATTATGCTCTTCATGACCCCCATGGGTCCAAACTCGCATGTGGTCCTATGACACTACATCACCGCCACCTGAAATTATATAAGATCCCATCTAGGTGGAAAACTACTAAATAACAATACATGGTCAGGAAGTCCAGATAAGACACACACACAATGATATATATATATATATATATAATGTTAATATGGAAAGTAGTAATAAGTTAAATGATCTCACTACCCTTACCATTACCCATCAAAACCATGTATCATGACATCCCAACCTCATAGACTCCATACCTACCCATATAAAGTCCATGTATCAAATATTCCTTGAGCCACACCTTCCTTGATGAATTATTTCACCTCAATTTGATGACTACATCACCCAACCTGTTGATCGACATCAGCCCACACCGTCGTACCTTCCAGTTCCTATACGAGCCAACCCCCCCCCCCCCCCCACACACACACATAAACACACACACACACACACACACACACACACACACACACACACACATATATATATATATATCACATAACACAAACAGATTTCATTGGGTCCTCATTACTGGGCTGGTTGAGTAATACGACACTAAAGAGAAACTAGGTAGGAAAACACCACTTAGTTTACTTTATTTTCATGTAAAACAACCCAACTCCTCTTAGAACAGTCCATGTCCCCATTGAAAATCAAATGAAATCTCTATCAAAGTAACAAACACACAAACAGACACATATATCGTATCTTACTATGTGTATATCCAAAAAAATAAAAAAGAATCCATTTCTATAGCATACCAAGGGTCCAACATCTAATACCTTTCCATACTAGAAAAATGTCACCTATCAAAATTGGTAACAATAAAATTACAAGTGTACCACTTAAGGTGGAATTCATATTAACCATAAAATTATCAAAAAAATTTAGTAATTATGACCCTTGGTTAATTGGTCCATCCCCCATGCATGGGGTTTCAAGCACAGAAACACGAGCTCTAAACCCAGTTTTGACATCATTAGGATCCCTAATCTACAATATCACTAATAGAAAGATGAAAAAATAAAATAAAAACACTTGGTACCTTAAGTAGAAACTCAAATTCTTATACTAAATCTCAATCAAGAACTATTTTGATAACACTTGTAGTACCTTCACCTGATTATCCAAACAAAATATTCATTCAGTTTGAGTACCAATTGCCTTTAGCGGGTCTCCCCCTGATACAAAGGATGAAAAATAGCAGTGATGGTGTGGAGGAGTGATAATGAAGATAATATACCCCCTAGTGATGATATAAATGTGGTATGATGTATAAATATTTTGCAGTGGAAAAGAAAGGCTAACTTAAGACCAACTATAATATACAATAGCGGATGCATACTAAACACCAAAAATAAAATAAATAAATAACCAAAATAAACATGAAATGTATATATAAACATGAATATCAAAATGAGTCTTACAATACAATAACTTGAATTTACACTAATGGATGACAAGAGTACAATCATTCTCAAGTAGCATGCTAATAAAAAAGAAAAACAAAACAGAAACTCCAAATGAGGTAGGAACATTATGGTCCCATCCCATCTATTCTATTCCTATTAAACCACTAGGATCCAACTCTAGGGCCTGAAAACATACCTTAACACAAAATAATGGTGTCTAAAATCCTCCCTAAGGGCTAGTGTAGGGTGTGAGAATGAGTCTCAGTAGGCCACCCCAAATGTGTTCCTACCTTTCAATTGTGATTAAGAATGTGTGTAATAAAAAAATGACAAATAATGAATGTAGTTTCAATAAACACAATATTCTATGGTGATTGAAAACCACTATAAAGTTATCACCATCCATGAATAATTCTGGTGTACTAAAGAGGAAATAATTCTTTTATCATAGCTCAAAGAATCCCTGATTATATAGTATCCTAGGTGAACCCTTATGTTAGAACTCTGATAATATTACCAAAAAACAATTTTTTAATTGACACCTCATGTCCCCGTCATGTCATTGAATCCCCGAAGGTATAATGATGTGAATATTTTTTTTCATGAAAACCCCGATCAATAATTTATCCCAAGATAAATGCAATATATAATTACCTGGATTGTCTCTTGAGGAGGTTGCAAATTGAGTTGCAAAACTATCACTTTTGTTTTGTTTGTTTTTAGAAGAAGAGAAATTTGGGGATTTAATTTAATGTTTGAAAATAGTGTATAAACTAATGTGTAATATAATATAATGGAAATATATAAAAATTGATAGAAAATAAAATTATTTTTAAATGAGAATTAAAACAGTGGTTATAGACAAGCTTATGCCTCTCGGACACTCCCCTCTTCCATGTATAAAAATGTTTCTCAATTGAATTTGAAAATACAACCCCATGGACACCTAACTGAACACTCAAATTTTTATAGATATCATATCAATTTCTAAAAATGATTATTTTACCTTCAATATAAGTGGCTCAATTACTTGAATCCCTCCAATAAATCCAACCTTATTGAAAACACTATGCTCAATGACAAGACCTCATCAAATAAATTGAAGTAGTGTAATCAATTAATTTACTTCATAGAATAAAAAACCAACCCGAAGAATTTGTTGAAAATATATTAATGATGGAAAGAAACCACATTCATTCAAAATTATTTGTTCAAATGAAATTAAAAATGAGTTACATAATAAGAACAAAACTTGGAAGAGAGTGTCCATCACTTTTCGTCGTCTGCAACCACTTTGTTCTTAGATGAACATCACATGATCAGCCTCCATAATCTCCATTAAAAAATAAACGTGCGACATATTCCTTCAGTTCTCAAGATTCACCATGGTGAGTCATGTCTCTTAATTATCTAGCAGATGTTATGTGGTGCCGTGCTGCTCCCTCTCATCACAGACTGGCTTGGAAGGGTTACTGAGGAGTGTATTTATAGGGAAATCTCTCAAAAACCTTAGACATGTCACATTTTTTTCTACACGTTGAAATTTAAATGACGTTTAACCCTTTATTATTTACTCGTCAAAAATCTTGGCATAATATTCATTGAAATTTGGTCCCCAAAAAATTCACATCATGTAGTGTAGTTACATTACATGTAATGGTCCTTCACGGATTATAATGATGTCGTGAAGTTTCTTACATGGAAAATAATTTTTTAAAAATTCATTTCACATAATGGAATTACATGACATGAATCCTTTTTTCCTCTAGCTCTCCATCTCTAATTCTTTTCTCCAAAATTTGGTGTCGCACCGCTTCACATGCTTATGACATCGACTATCTTTTATATGCCTCCTAAAATACAAAAGCTAATGAACATAGTTAATATTCTAGAATTGTGAAACATTATATTTCAAGGTGAAAAAATCCCTTAATTCTAAAAACAGTGTGATTTCACATAAAAGGTCACATTTCTAGGGTTTAAAATATTAAAATAGATATTAAAAACATTGGAAAAAATTCCTCTATTAATTCCCCCACACTAATCATTGTGAATCCTAGGAAAATGGTAACTGTAAAACACATACCAACGAGGTTTTCCAATTTATCACCATTAATTAAAATATTTAATGCCTCATGAAAATCGAATAATTGAAATTCTCAATTCATATCATTCAATCCATTTCCACTTCTTCTTTACTTCAATGCATACAACACACTTACCTTACATTAATTGTATCTTGAAAAAATAATATGGTCTTTTAAAAAAGATTTTCTCATCTGAACTCTTACAAGGACCACAAAAGAATTGATAAATTTCAACATCTCTACCCAATGTGAGCCTAGAAAATGTGATTACCATGAGGTCTTATCCAAGTATTGTTTGTGGCTTAAGGTGTTTGGGATTAAATTGTCAAAAATTCCAATTCTAAATAAGGAGGGTTTGGTTCTTTTTGAAATAAAAATTCATGATTCTAATATTCATTTAGGTTTTTTCTCCTTCCTACTCTCCTATGAATAAACGCAACTTAGAGAATCTATTCTTCATACCATTATATTAATAAATATAAAGAAAATATGAAATTTTTCTTCTTTATTTTTGGAAAACACCAGATAGGGCAAAAATTTCTTTCATTTATATCTCCATAAAGGCATATCTCCATTTCATTCGAGAGCTCTAGAAAGGCCCAAATCTCAATGAAATATTTTATAGTTTCAAAATATACCATAAAATTTTGAATCTCCACCCAAATAAACACCAAATTTAGTATAACATTACAATTCATACCCCACACTTATGTTCAACTAGATAATGCATGTAAACATTCCGAGTAGTTTGGAAAGGATAAATTGTGTTGTAATGTGGCTTACCTAACAGGCTCTCCATCACTACTAAGGGCTCAAGAAAGATCAAATGTGCAAGGAATGAAAAAATAAAAAGTATAATCATGAAAAAATGGGATTTAAAATCCCAAACAATTCCTTAATCATTATTATCAGAATTGTCCCATCTATCATGTTTTGAACGAAACAAATCAACTTCTGTTTCAAAAAAGTATGGATTGGTGCTCCTAAGAAAAGGGAAAATGTTAATATGTCAAAATGGGTTTACAAGGCTCAAAATAATTGGAATTTTGATGATAAGTATTGTGATATGTAATATGAGATTTAAAAACCAGAGGTCTTTTGATGAAATTTTAAAATTTGTAAACTCAAAACAATGTCATTTTAGCATTTAGTTAAGTTCATTTTCAAATGATAAATTGGTTCACTCATTGGCATGAATTTAAAAAGTGAAAAGGATACTCACGAATGTTCAAAATTTTTTCCACATTGTTTTGGATTGTAAATAAAACAAATAATAATTGAAAATAAAATGAAAAAATTATGAAAAAGATTAAAAAATACTCAAAAATGGAAAGAAAAATTGAAAACAAAAAATTCTAATAAAGTGAAAAAAATCCTAATCTACCATGAATGTTCCTTCACTACACTTATTCTATAAAATTTACTCATTGAGTTAAAAATTTATATGAGAATAAAAATTATGAAATTAAATAAATTTCAAAAAATTAGTGAGAAGAATACACACATCATGTCTTCAAGTATACTCAGCTTCATGATGTTAGATTTCCAACCCTATAAGATCCTGAAAATTATATTTATACATCTTAAAGTAGAGGATATTTACAATGAATGGTGTTTCTTTTTATGGTTATTATATTTGGGTTTCACAAAAAAAAGGAAAAACATGAGTTACAATGAATGGTCCAGACTATTTAGAATGAAATTTACTTTGGAATAACTTCAATTTGGAATCAAATAGAAACACTTTATCTCCTTCCTTGAAGATTTTAGTTATAATAATAACATCATGATATGCTTTAGTTCCTTCCTTGTAAGACCTATAGCTATCATATTCATTATTCTTAATCTCCTAAATCTTCTAGAAACACAATTTTCCTTCTTTTCCAGAAAAAAATAGATTCACATTACATGTATTGACTGCTCAAAATGTTTTTAGTTCAAACTCCACTAGTTGATGAAAAGACTTTCCATAGACTAATCTAATTAGTGAAAAAATTGGGGTTTTTAATGTGGTCCTATGGGGACATAGTGCATTATCTTGTCTCAAACTCAAATCCTTTCTATTTGGGTTCACAATTATGTTTATTCAATTTGTTTGATTTACCTATTGTAAAACTCTTCCACTCAATTTTTTATGATGATATGGTGTATAGAACATATGATGAAATCAATATCTCACCAAAAAATATTAAAATTTACTATAAAAAAATTGTTACGTAGATCATTAATCAGAATATTTTAAAATAGAAATCATGAATAAAAATTCGTTTCACAAATTTTAACACGATTTTTGCGTCATCAGTTATTCTCATAATAAACACTACCCACATGGAGACATAATAAAAATAAAGAAATATGTAATGATATCTAAAATAATTTTTATATTCCCCATAAAATCTTTTCCCAATACATCAATTACATCACAAAACAAAAGATTTTGTTGTGGATTCTCATTACTTTAGGAAATGTTTCCTTGAATGTGTCAGTTTTTACATGTTCAACAAAATTCAAAAGAATCTTTAAAATTTGTGGGCTAATAAAAAGTAGAATCAAGAACTTTTATTATAGTTTTTTTGGACCAAAGTGTTCTCCATATCTCAATGTGTGTCCAAAATGTATGATGGGTTGAAATTATGAATTTGGAATGAATATATTAATCATTAGATCACAACCAATGTACAACAAGTAAGGATCATCCCAAATGTAATTCTTTGAATCACTCACAAGTTAAGAATTTTTTTCCAAGAAAAATAACTGGTAAATTTATCACAAACCAAATAATATACAAGATTTTCAAACCATGGACTTTTAATTTAACTGGGAAAAAATACTCAACTATAAAGTATTATTTAATTGGTGGAATGATCTGAAGTCTTCCAATCAAAACAGATGGTATCCTGCTCAAATAATCAGCAAAAAGGTTCTCAATTCATTTTTTATTTTTTATTTCCACATCAAACTCCTGTAATGGGAAGATCCATCTAAAAATTATTGTTTTTTCAACATATAAAAAATATGATTATAGAATGATCTATGAAAATAATCACCATGGAACCTAAAAAATCGAATATAAATTTATCTAAATCAAAGACAAAAACCAAGAGTTCCTTCTTAGTTGTTATGTAGTTTTATCGATCTTGACTTAGTGTTCTAGAGGTATAGTAAGTAACATGATATTAATTTTCCAACCATTAAATTAAGACTTCCATAAGAGTAAATTCATATGAATTAGTCATGATTTCAAAAGAAAAGTCCCACTTGGGTGGTTGTGCAATGGAAGGAGTTACCCGTTTTTTTTTCATCTCCCAAAATGCCTATTTATAATTATCCTTTATGAAAAATGGGGCATATTTTTGGAGTAATCTTGATAATGTAATTGAAATATTACTAAAACTATTTACAAATATATTATAAAATCTAGCATGGCCATTGAAGGATATCACATCTCTCAATATTATTAGGTATAGAAAGAATTAAATGAACTCAAATTTTTATTGAACAACTTTAATTAAATTGATATATAGTAAATTCCCCTTACCAACCCTAAAATGAAATTTTTCTTAATTGAGAACTATAAATTTATCAATTCATGTTTCAAAAACATGAGCCAAGCTTTTCAATAAATATTCGAATTATGAGCCATAAGAATTGAAGGAATCCATAAAAACATGCATGAAATTTTATAGATATTCAGAGAAAATTTTCATCATACACATTTGAAAAGTTCTATGAGCATTACACAAACTGAAGTGAATCATTCAATTCAAAAAGGTTTTAAAGGGTCATGTTAAAGTGGTTCTCTCTTGATCCTCCAATGAAATGTGAATTGTAAACTAACTAGAGAATCCATAAAGGAAAAAATATTGTTTTTATAAGATATTATTTCAAGGACTTGATCAAGGAATGAAATTGGGATTTGGACTTTTCTTTTAACAAAATTGAGCTTTCTATAATCAATGCACATTATCTATTTATTCAGAATCCAAATAAGGAAAAGTTCACCAAATTAATACATTGAAATAGTAAATCGACCTTTTTTGAACCACATGGACTGGACTTACCCTTTGACTATCATATATAGGAAAAATTAATCCATTAGCCCGTAGGGCTGTGACTTCTTTCTTGACAACCCCGAAAAGTATTGGGTTCAATCATCCTTTAAATTTTCTCACTAGTTTATCATTTTTCTCTATCAAAATTTTATGAATACACACTGAGGAATTGATTCCTATTTAATTAGAGAGAGTCCAACCTATGGAATTTATGTGGGACTTGAGGACATCAAATAGTTTGTTCTCCTGGTCCCTTGACAAGTATTTTGAAATTATGATACGTAATTGGTCATTCACACATAATAAAGAATATTTGAGGTTCTCAAGAAGTGGTTGCATCTCTAACTCAGGTGGGTTTTCATTAATTAAATAAAATTTAACTTCATGATAATCAATTTACATGCTCTCAAGAATTTTTTCATTGGAAAAACTGGAAACATCCCAAGGGAGGCCACTAGTAGGTTCTAGGGATTCCGGAATTTAATTTTTATCAAATTTGAGGTCAATAGTCTTAGAATCCCATGATTCATCAAAATCTACATTTTAAAACTTTGATTGATCAGATTCAGAAAAAACCAAATTTCAATCTTTTAAATCAGTAGTTAGTATTTCCTCATAGAAAAAATTAGGGAACATATTAGTTGAAAACCAATCAATCAGGATTACCTAGGGGATGAATGATCCTAAATTTGGTATTTCATGGAATGAAAAATATTGAAATGGGAAACATCTCCTCCAAATTCTAGTGATAGGGTTAGTTTTCGGTCATTGAGGATTTCTTTTTCATTTTTTGAAAATGTCCTCCCAATAATGATAGTTGAATAGGTATTAACCATTGAAATTTCATATCTAGGACATATAAATCTATAGGAAAAGTCTTCTCACTTACTTGAATGAGAATATCCTCTTAAACTCTGGAAGGCTTGCTAGTACTTCATTTATCAAGTTAAATGATAATTAAAGAGGGTTTCAAATATCCAACCTAAAGAGATTAGTAAACATAATTTGGAATAACATTGATGGAGGCCCTTAAATCGAGAAAAACATATTTGAATTCACATTTCCTAATGGTTAACGGAATGGTAAATGTTCCTGGGTCATTACATTTGACATGAAAGACATGTTGGATTTTTCACATCCATTTAATTTTCTCTTCTGGGTATTCATCTCTTTTGTAATCATAGAATACCTTAAAATTTGTTTCATAGAATCAAGCAATGGTATTTTTACTTGAAATTTCTTAAAATTTTCCAAAACCTTTTTATCCAACTTTTTTTAGCACTTGACTTCACTGGTGGTTCTCTCCTAGGAAAATGCAATAGATGTTTGAATGTTTCTAGGATATTTTTAGCATTGTTATAAGAAAAAATGAACCTGAAATCCTCTTCTAATCCTTTTTTTCTTTCAAAAAATATTTATTCTCTTGAAATTTTCATTCCATTCAATGAAAATTCAGACTTTCCATCAATTCCATTAGTGGCTGGATTCTCAATAATTGTTTCAACTATAGGTTTTAGTTTCTCAATATTTGGGTTATTCAATATTAGGCCTCTCCTTTCTTCAATTTAAATAACATTTTCCATCCCATTATCTCTCATATTTACATGTGGCTATGATGGTAAGCCTCCTATCTTTTGATTTTTGATAAAATTAATATCAGGGGTAAGTAGACCCATTTGAGTCGTCAAGGTATTCATCATGTTATTCTGTTGATGTAAAAATTATTGTTGTTGAATCATTTCCTCTTGGTTTTACCTCATTACTCATTCAATGGTTCTCTCTCTATTCAATGTGGGAGGGGACATCTGAATGTTTCTTCGAGAATGGTCATTTTCTTGATCATTGAAATATATTGGTTGATAATTACTTGATTTTCAGTGGAATAAGCCTCTATGTTGTTCAGGATGCCAAAATTCTTTCGTTAGTATGGTTTTTCAAATCCTAATTAAAATTTTGGTTGGTTTTAAATGGACTTTATTGGTTTGATTTAATGGGTTTTTGATGAAAAATTGTATTCTAGTTCTTAGAAGGCTCTTTAATTTTTGGGTATTGGTCACCAAAATGTTCATTGAAAGAAAAGATTCTACAAAGGTCTTTCATTTTATTAGTTTATTTATGTTTGGGTGGTGTTGTTTTGTTGTTGGAAATCATAATTGTCTTCACCGTGGTGATAATATAATATAATTATCCTATAATCATGTTTTTTTCCAGACTAGATTTTGGGAATACATGGGGATATTTCTGACAAATAAATCCTCTTATTCCAAATTTCTGATCATTTTAAGCCATGATTGTAATTAATTTCCTGGGAAAAAATAGGTTTTTTCAACTAAAGCTTCCCTAACAGCAACATCAATTATGATTCTATCTCTAATCTAAAATCCCTTATAAAAACATTGAATCAAAATCCGGTATCTAATTTAATGGTGGGGGATGCTAAAATAGAGTCTTTTGAATTATTCCCAATACTCATGTAATTTTTCTCTTTAAGTTTTCTTAATTCTATGAATTTCATTTCAACTGTCAAGTGTTCCTAAGGAATGGAAAAAAATATCAAGGAAAATTCTCTTTAATTTATTCAAATCTATAATTAAATTCGAATGTGAATAAAAAACCTTTCTTTGGAAACTATTTCTAATGAAAAAGAAAATAACCTAAATTTCATTTGATTTCCCTCAACTCCTTGATGTTTCATGTTGACACAAAGATTAATGAATTCTTATAGGTATTTATGAAGATATTCACCTAGAAAACCATTGAATTTTGGATGTTGCAGGATGAAACCATATTTGATTTCAAACCAACTAGGCGCATCATGGAATTCTACAGAATTTTCTAGATTTTCCTCATAGGCTTATGCCCATTATTTCAGGGTTCTATTTTCGGCTATTGGAATTGTATATTCAACCAAGTTCTATCCTAGTGTGATATTTGATGATCCAAAACATGGGAAAAGGTGATTTCTAGTAGCTCTAACCCTAGATTGAAATGTTATATCATTTTCAGAATTCAAAGGTAATGAGTTTTGGTCAGAATTCTAGGTTTTCTGAAAAAAAATCTAAAAAATATATAACCAACTCAAGAACCACTCTGAAAACTGTCATAGTTTATGTGAATGTTTTTGTCATGAAAAATTATATCAATAATTCATCCTCAAGAGAAATAAAATATAGCATCCCCTAGATTATCTCACTAGGAGGTTCCAAATTGAGTTACAAAACTGCCACTTTTGTTTTTTTACAAGAAGATAAATTTTTGGATTTAATTAAATGTTTTAAAATAAAGTATAAAATAACATGTAAGAAAATGTAATAGAAAGACCGGAAAATTGATAAAAAATAAAATAATTCTGAAATCATAAATTAAATAGTGGTTAGAGACAAGATTAAACCTCTCAGACACTCCCCTCTTCCTTGTATAAAAATGATTTTCAATTGAATTTCTAAATGAACCCAAAGGACCCACAAGTGAACACTCAAATTTATATAAATATCATATCAATACCTTACTATGATTTTTCTATTTTATATTAGTGAATAAATTAATTAAATACCTCCAAACAATCATCCAAAATATAAAACACTATAGTCAATGGCAAGACCTCACTACATAAATTTAAATAGTGTAGTAAATTAATTTACTTCACAGAGGGAACAAAAATCCAGAAAAATTTGATGAAAATATATTTAAGATGTAAAAAACCACATTTATTCAAAATTATAAGTCCTAAATAAGTTCATAAAGATATTACACAATAAGAATCCTACTCGGAAGAGAGTGTCGCTCATTTGTCACCATCTGGAACCACTTGGTAATTAGACACACATCACATGATCGACCTCTATATTCTTCATTACAACATCAATACATGAAATCTTCCTAAAGATATCAAACTCCACAATGGTGATTCAGGTCTCCGAATCTTTCGGCCAATGTTAATTGGTGTCATACTACTTCCCCTTGTCACAGACTACCTTGAAAGGGTGGAAAAGGGGTGGGTTTATATGAAAATCCATCAAAAACCTCAACCATGTCACATTTTTTTCTTTGGGTTAACACTTAAATGATGTAAAATGGATTGACATATCATTTAATACTTCGGTCGTTAGTCATATCAAATATAAGTTTAATATTCTATGAAACTTTGTCATGAAAAATTTCATGTAGTGTAATGAAGTTACATGATGTGTAATGGTATTTCTCTACCTATAATGACGTCTTTGCATATCTAGCACAAAAAATAATTTTTGAAAAATTCATGTTGTGTAATGGAAATACATGATGTGTAACTTTGTTACACCATATTTCTATGTTGATTCTTTTCTCCAAAATCTGGCATTGTGTCACTTCATTTCACTTATGGTGCGAACTGTCTTTTTTCTATATCATTAAATAAAAAAGCTATTGAAAAAAATTAACATAACAAAATTGTTCAATTTTATATTTCTAAATCAAAAAATCCCTAAATTATAAAAATAATAAAATTTCACATGCAATTACACATTTTGGGGTATTATCATTAAAATAGATATATAAAAGTGGAAATATTATAACTATCACATGCCAATAAAAATATTTAGTCTCTTAGACCCCTGCTTGAAAGAATCCATGGCTTGAATTATAATTTATTGAGGAAAAATGATATCTATCGTCAAAATAATATCATCATTGTCTCATTAGCTGATATACTAAGGAATGAAAACATCCATCCTCCCAAAAATATCCTGGCCTAATGGAATCCATCATAGTGATCCTCATCCCCCAATCGACAGCCTCAATGCTATCATCTAATGGATCCTCACCATCCTTTCATATTTTTATTTCATTTACCTTCATCTATAATTCCTAATCCACATCTACCAAAGGTCTATACCCACATGAGTGGTTAATACCACCTCATCAAATTAGTTATCTTATGTGCACAAAACTCTAAATGATGAATTGGAAAACACGAGTAAGAAAAAATCACTAAATAGAACCTAATCCACATCAACTAGAACATCATGCCCCTATAACAATGTTTCTCAAATGAGATGGCCATACCATCCCATATATAATGGGCCATGTTAGAAAATATGATAGCCTCTATTTATCAAACTGAAGACCAAGTCACCAAAGTGATGGTTAATATCACCCAAATGCCTCGGGCTAAGCTCCTACTGACAATCACATCAGCTCAATCCCGATGGCCAATTACATCTAAATACTTTGTATAAGCCATTCACGATCATAAAAATCTCACACAAAATTTATATATAATTCAAATCAATTTAATTAAAACAATTCAATTCAAATTTAAAAAACAATTCAATTAATACAAACCACAGACCCATCCTACTACCCAATGTACACATCCTTCCACTTGGCTAGTACAACTTGTAGTCTCAATTGGGAAGGCCCATAAAAATCTCATACCGTTCAATTAATTACTTAAAATTAACCATTTAAATAATGGGGTCTTGTTCAGTCAACACAATGATGCAATAAAATCCTCCCTCAAGTAGTCACAAAATCAAAAATAAAAGTATACACCACCTACCTTGGGTGTGTAGATGCCCGAACATCTTATATTGGCCTCTAACTCAGAATAATTTGGATGAAATAATCAATTTAGATGAATTCCATAAAAATAGGGTAAAACCAATCATAAAGATTTAGTACACCATATGGCGAGGGCAAGGAATAAAAGAGGTAAGAGGAAGGTGAGATTTACCAGTATGGATCCAACACTGCATATGGATCATGAAATAGAGCATAGATGGAGGATAGGGAAAAAATCTCATGGGAGGAGTAAATAAATCCCATACTGTGTATACATAACCAAAGGTGGTGGAATGAATAGGAAAATAAGAAAAATGAGGTAATAGAAAAAACATAAATTTACACTTTAATGGTTTTCACAGTTAGCTTGCATGGTTTTATAAACCATGTGGAAACTATATGGGTCCTACTGTTAAGGATCCAAGCTTTATATAGTCAGCTCACATGGTTTATCCTAACCATACAAAAAACATGCACTATATAGTTTAATGGTACTTTCTATTTGACATTAAGCATGAATCTTGTTCATGGTTTTCCCAAACCTTGTGAAAACCATACAGGTCCCCTCTGCAAAAACAATTTAGAGGTCTTGCATTGATATGTCCCCCATACAGCATGGTTTCTCAACCCATAATTAGTGAATTTGTGGAATCAGGGTTTTTACTTGGAGGCCACATGGTTTAAAAATCCATGCGCCTTAGTCTACACACTTAGAAAACTTGGGTTTTCAGACTCTGATGGACCCGAAACACAACCAATCCCCCGATACACATTCCAAGAAATAAGAATCATCCAAAAAAAGGTATTGGATCAAATAGAAACTTAGAATTAGGTTCATAATATAGATAAATAATTTGTTCTACCCAAAAATTCAAAAAATTCACAATGGGTGAGGAATTTGACCCACTCTAAATACCCTAGATGTTACAGTTACACTTTAAAAAACTGAAACCCATATCATACCAAAATTCTCAATCAAACACTATCATAAAAAATCCATGTGGATCATATATACCAATTATGGAACATGAATGCATGACAACTTTCCTCCTCTGGCCAAGAGTAGCATAAAGTAGAAATCAGACATCGTTTTCCATGAAAATTACAAAAAATCATCACATAAAAAAACAAAGAACAAAAATCATAATGTATTAGAAATATACACTTCCAACAATACTTGTGCTGGCTAAACACAAGTAATACTTTCATCCCATGTTTTGACTAATCCCACAACAAACTACCATTCCTCAAATACTAAAACCTTGATGATTAAGTCTCTAATAAAACTTTATTACACCACAAACCTATGTTGTTAAAATATTATTTGAACCAAGGATTCCATACTGACTTAGGCATGCCTACCTATGTGTTTGAATCTAATGAATCAGGATGAGGTTTTATTAGTAATATAGGGATACAGTACCCCCTATATCACATGAACTTAAATAATATTGGAAGTAATAATAAATCCCCGAACACCAAAAATAAAATATTATGGACACTACAAACATAATTCATTCATAAAGTAAAACATCACATTATATAACAAATGATACATACACATTCCAAGTATCTATAAAAAATAGTTTTATAATAACTAATAATAATAATAAATAATAGATAATGGAAAAAAATTCACATAGAACCACTACAATATCCTCGACCTCACCTAATGTCCATAATAATATCTTTATTGAGCTCATACAAAATACCCTTTAGTAAGAGGCCATCACCTGAACCTGTATGTGATCTATATAGTCATCATGTGAAATAAGTTTCATATGTCGGGTGTTAGTAAAACTGAGTAGGATTCCATCAAAGGTTCCCCTAAACAAATACACCACATATAAGTGCATATACAAAGTGATATGATAATGATGAAGAAAAACATCACAATAACTGGTTCTAACTGGTCTTCCAGGGAGTAATCATACTTTCTTCGGCCCATTCCAACATCAATCTAAATATATAACATGTTACACATGGTTCAAAACGACATCCACTCATATAGACATAGACCATTAAAAACATGATACATGTTCGTTTAAACATCAACAAATACAATTCCAAATGTAAAACTTGTATTTGGTATACCATCCAATATTATCAAATCACGGGTTCATATACTCTTGGTTGGAATAACATCCAACCCATTAAAAATATCACATCTAAAATGGGTATAAATCCCCATAATTTAATCAATAATAATTTTGTGTGCACCTCTCAAGGGGAAACACCTCCTACCAGGAATCATATATTCAACATAACACATTACACATATAAACATCTCTCAGGGTGTTGCACATCCCACCTTGAAACATGCAATATCTTTGATTTCAAATAACTATTTTTTTAAAATACTTGTTCTAAAATTGAACATGTAAATGATAAATAAATTTTTCCGTTTTTTATTGAATTCACTGAGAATTTTTATAAATATGTTTCACTTATGTTATTTTCATTACATATTTTTCTTGAAAACATTTAATCAAGTACACTATAATTTTATGTAAAAAATTATTTATTAAAATGTTTTTTTAAATATATATTACTTTATTTATGAATATATATATATATATATTATTTGTGAACTATATTAAATTTTTAAATAGTTTTATTTTCATATTATCATTTAATGTTTAGTCATTTTAATCTAATTATTTACAAATCATTATACTTGTTTTCATTGTCACAAAATAATGATATATTACCATTGAAAGAACCATAATACTCCATTTTATGTAAATAATATAAAAAAAATAAAAGGCCTAAGATATTTTTTTTAAAAAATAATATGTTATGATGAATTTTTAATTTAAATAAGAGTTCATTTAATTTTTAAATGATCATATGTTCATGTTTTATTACTATAAAAATTTATTTTTATAACGTTAAATAACATATTTTTGAAAAAATATCACTATAAAGTATATATTATTTTTATTGAAAAATTTAATTCCAAATATTTATTTTTTATTAATATCATATAATTATTATTAAATTTTATAATGAATTTATTAATAATATGAATAGGTAATTGACACAACAGTATTGTTATAATGTATAAAGCTCGGCGTACTAAAAATATTATCTTAAGTGTAGACATTATGGATTAATTTATATTAATAAGAATAATAATTTTATTAAATGATTTTTTTGAAATGTATAAATTATTAATTATCAATCATTAAATAATTAAGGTATATTAACAGAAACAAATATGGCCACCCAAAAAAAAATAAATAGTTTTGGTTCTAATGAAAATGTATTTCAATATAAGATATGATTTTATTTTAAAGTGAAATTCATAAAATTATAATATTATTTAATCAAATTGAATTATTTTTTGAAATCATAATATTGTGTTAAAATTAAAAATAGATTACAGAGATTATTTTTAAAAAAATTGTATTTTGGTGTATAGTAAAAAATATAATTATGACAAATACCCTAACCTTTATGACACCATCATGATAAAAATATGTCATAAATATTTATAAAATATTTTTATCAATAAGAATTGTATTTAAGGAGTAAAATTATGAGTTTAAAAGTAATTAATTTTATTTATTAAATCTATATTTAATATTTTAAATCTTGTGATATATTTCACTCTAATGTAAAACTATTTTTAATTATTTACTTTAATAAAGGATTCCAAATATTACATTCAATTTTTTATGGATTTTATTTTCAAATGACCAAAAATTTATTAATAATAATCCAATAAAAGTCATAAAAATCAATAATATTTATAATCTTTGTCCTAAATTATAAAATAATCAATACTTTATTATAAAATACGCCTCGCACCTGGGTTATATAAACACCCCTCTACCTGTTTATACTCACATAAAAAACTATATACTTTTCAAAATATATACCCAAATATAACTCTAAAATAACCTATTAAATTTACACATCTCATGGGGTGAAAAAATCTCATCCTCTGAAGTCATTAGGCTCAATGCAAAGGTGGAAACTCAAAGATCAAGATAAGGGTTCCCATGACCCTTTCAACACATCATATTTGAGATTATTATATCTTAAAATATGTAAAGAACCAATTATTGTTTGTTAAATGGTTCTATAATAATGTTATTAACATCATTTTAATGCAATATTAAGAATATTTCCCCAATTTCCTCTCATGAATCTTTTTGTATCAGAAGTCCTTACTATTTTAAAAATACTGGTTTCCAAAAACAACTATTTTATTTTTATTATCTTATTACCCCTTATATAACATATAGTAATAAATAAAATTTTCATTAAACAATGGTTATAGTATAATTATAATTTTTCATAAAAAGTTAATATCAATCATATCATCTATTAATTTTAAAGTGATCTTAACAACACTGATTCACCCGTGTTAGCTTTACACTACCTGGGTGAATGTTGATACTTTATTTTTAGAATATTATTTTCATTTATGTTTTTAAAAATACTTTTTATTATCTAATTTATTATAATAATCAAATATGAATTTTTTTGATGCTTTCCTGTTAAAATATTCAAGATAATAATGATATTAAAAGAAAATAATTAAAGTTATTTTAATTCTCTAATATAATTATATAGAGGTTGATTCTATAAATTGCAAATATTTATAGAATTAATTAAATTAAATGACTATATAATGTTATTATCCATGTAAATTTATAAATTTTAATATTATATAACATTTGGATAGTGACTACTAATATTTCATGCTATATCGAAGAATATTTGAAATTATGAACCCAACACCCTCAAAATAGTTAATGAAAAAATATAAATCTAAAAAATTAATAATAAATGATATTAAATAATTAAAATTAATAATAACATTATAATAAAAATTATAAAGGTTTTTAATCATAAAAATAATTAATAAAATTTTAATAGACAAGAAGTTAGAGAATATATAAAGTAATTCGAGGCTTGAGATAATGGTTTCTTTCCAAATAACTATTATTTATGTGTATTGTTTCTCTATTTCACATATAATATTAAATATCAATTATATATGGTATTTAATGTATATATATCAATATTAAATCATTTATAGATTAATTTATTGTCACCTTTTTTCCTTATAAATTTATTGTTCATACCTTACATTGATCACATGGATTCGTTCCCTTGGTTTTTATTATTATGGACATATTCCCCACCATAAATTATATATCTAAATTCCTAAATATATATTTATAATAGTATTATATTATATTCTTCATGATTCTTTATCCTTATATTTTCTTGGGATATTCATCTTCTTAGGGTAACCTTCCCATTATTTCTCTTAGTCAAACCGGATGAAGTTTATAAGGGAATATTTTTTTAATTCTATCTTCCATAAAAAGTTTATTATATTTGAAATATTTTTTTTGAGATTAAATTATTGGTACTATTTATGGTAAAAATAATATTTGAATTTTTTATCCTTTTCTCAAAAATAATACTTTATAGTAACTCATTTTCCTTTTTATGAAAATGTCAGTAAATATTAGAAAACCTATTTTCATTATTTCTAGTTTAATTTTCCCTATATTATTATTGGGAATTTTTTTCAATGTATTCATTTTTATTGTATTTTATAATCACCATTTATTTTAATATTATATATTTTATTTAAAGAAAATATTTTATTCATGTCATTTTCTAAAAAGTGCATTCTTTATATTTACTTTAACATTGTATAAATGGTGACACATCGTTTCTTTAAAACATATATAATTTCTTATATTCCTCTGAAAGATTAATCATCTATGTAATGTCTCCTTTACTATCCACCCATTTGACCATTTTTTGTACTGTATTATCGTGAATGGTATATTTATCATAAACTAATAACATGTAAAAATAATCCCATGATTTATTCTAAATGTTCCTATACATATGTAGTATGGTGAAATTTAAATCTCTATTAGAGAAATGTTCCATCATTAAAATTTTCTTGTCAAATAATTAACTTTGTAAAATGATAACATTTCATTCAACGCATTACCTTTGTGAATATCCTACACCTATGCATTTTATTTAACGATAATAACTTAAATATCTATACATTTTATTGACTATATAAAAACTGAAATAACTATATATCATTTATTATATATTTTTTGAATACTCTTATACTTATTTATATATATTGAAGGTTATTTACCTATATAACTATGTTATATCTTTTTATTCCCATTTTATTTATGTAGTCTAATCATGAAATGATATTAATAGATTTAGGATTTTTTCTTATTTATGTGGTACACATATGTTTAGATATTTCATAATGACAATAGGTGGGCCTTAATTTATATATCCCTCCAATTAATTGTGTCTAGACTAGTGTCTAATGATATATCTATGTTATGCCTGAACATGATCTAGTTAGATATGGTCACAATGTTATGACTAGGAATGTTTATGCTATATTTTTATACAATATTATACATCATAATTATATTGTTAGATTTTTAAATTATGTTATGTGTGGAAATGATATAGTTAGATTTATCAATAATGATATGATGGTCTTAGTAGATTACCTTGGTGAATGAAAATATTATATATACATAAAATAATGTCACATTCCTATTTTGGTTTCTATGGTTTATGGTTGTTTTCATATGATTTAATTCTACAAAATATTTTATGGTTGTACTTATATATGCCATGACTTATGATCAATGTACTGTTTCTCATGACAAATTCTTATGATCTCATGACCATATCTGGTTAATCACCAAATTTCTCTAATTATTATTCATCTCACCTATTTATGATCGATTGATAAGTTTTTTATGTCAAATTGATTATTTTTTTTAATTACTGAGAATTTGTGCTCACTGATTTTGTATGTATCCCCATTTACCTTGGTGATTATAGTTTTTAAAGAGATTATGATTTGTTTATAAGAGGTATATTATGAATTATTGATTAAAATTTATAGTTTTAAGATGTAATATGTCTCTTTCTCAAAGAAATTTAATATTTAATCTTGGGTGTTTTTTATAATTATTATGACATATGAAAACTAAATATGTTAGAACTATATCTTGAAAATAGGGTCTAGGTTATCTCTATTTCTATCAGATTCAAGATTATTTATTTTTGTGAATTATGATTAAGTAAAATTTACTTATAAATCTCATTATAGATATGTATTATCTCCAGAGTACTAGGTTAACTTTTCATACTTTGAATATTTTGGTTTAACATTTCACATACTGTTATATTGAGTCATTTTATATGATAAAACCCATGATAAACAAACATCTGTTTTTCATAATTTTAACAATACATGTTACTAAATCCTTATAATCTAGAGGAAAAAATGTTTTAGTGTCTTTGGGAATTATCTATATAAACATCTTACTAAACATTACATCATATGTTTTAACTTCATTTTTCCCATAGACCTATATTTAATATCTATGAAAAGAAAAAATAAATGAAGTGGAGAGATCAAATGCTCGGTAAGCGGAAAAATTTTCAATGACTGATAAAAGATAATAGATCATAAGCATGTGAGAAAGTTTAAAGACCATAACCCCGACACCGCAGAGCTGTTGCCTGATACCATTACAATGGAATGAGATATATGGAATCACATCCCAAAAGAATTAATTGTATAACAGTACTAGTCTACTAGATACATACATGATTTATACATTACATTTGAATATAAAAAATAAAGCATTATATTTTTTTCATTTAATATTAATTTTATTCCCTCTAGTATATCCTTTCATATCTCTCGTAGTTAACTTCAAGGAATCTTATTCAAAAAAAAAAACAAAATAAGGGTGACCTCAAATGCTCAGTAATGGTAAAGTATAGTGAAGGATAACATAAATCAATCATAATAATCAACATGTAAAAGTAAATATCTTTACACACATTCCATTTCATTAACTTTCCAATCATTATAAGATAAATATTAACCACCATGGAATGTTAAATAAATGAACATACATTCTATATAATCAATAATATGATACTGATATGAATCCATAGATAATATCATTGTGAAAAAATCCAATATAAAAATAATAAAATATGAAATTAAAGAAATTATTAATTATGTGATGCCATATTTCCTAGGTACCTAATACCTTTACCATTATAATCTTTTACACGATAGTTTGTCATACAAATGATAAATCCATTGACCGTACAGTTTGAAACATACTAGTTACAAACACATGGGCTTTATTTCAAACTTATTTTGACTTATAATACAGTTGATGCATTGAGGGGATTACATTAACTATACCTCAACCCATGTCATAAGAGTCCAAATAATTCGTTATATATCCAATAATTGATTTAATCCATAAAAAATATTCCTTAACAAAAGTATTCATATTGAGTAAAGGATGTAAATTTATCAATATTTCCCCAGTTAAACGAATAACTATCATATTTATAACTGTATGTAAAAATGTCTTGTGATTTTGGAAATAAACGTATCCATGATAATAAAATATTTACATTTAGGGGAAATTTAATTTCCATAGGAAAGTTAATAATTCAATGTTATTTTAATGAAAATAAATGTAAATGAAGGAAGTACATTTCTATAATTTTTTTGGTTAAAGTGATCATAAACAATCTAGATAAATATTAAGGATGGTATCAATACAATATATACCCATTAGAGTAAGAATAAAGGGTCTTTTTCAACTATTAATATATATAACATAAAGAAATATTTTAAAAAATATTGATCAAACTATCCTTTTCATTTTGAAAAACATTTCGAAAATACATTTCATTGATAATAACTTCAAAAACTAAAAATCTAGAAAAAATTTTGAAACAAAATTTCTTTGAAAATAAAATTTAAAACTTATAAAATAACATTGAAACAATTTGAGTGATGGTTATGGCTAGAAATTCCATTCATTATGTACATGTTAAAACAAAATTTTCTTTACACTTTTTTGGTAAAATCCAAAGAAGAAATGTTTTGAAAACAACATAAAATTTAACATTACATTTTTATAGATTAAAAAGGTTGATATGACTTTAATAAATCATTTTGGAAAGGTTAATATATTTTTTTAAACATTTTTAGTGAAAATATTTTTGAAAGAAAATATATTTCTTACAAAAGAAAGAAATGAAGTCAGATTTTCAGGAAAAAAGTTTCTAAAACATTTTCAGTAATAAAGAGTGAAAAGCTATTACTATTACTTGAAAATATTATAAATAACCAGAGTATAAGAAAATTAAATGTTTTTATTTGTAAAATTTAATTTATTTTCTTTCAAGTGATATTCAAGAATAAACAATCTCCATTTAAATGAGATTGTAAAATATAATCATTAAATGATCACAACGTGGAAGTGCGAATTAATAAAGGAATTGATTATGTGTATAAGATATAAAATGCCATAAAATATTGGAAATAAAATATAATATAATCAAAATTAATTATACATATAATCTTTGAGTGGAATAATAAACTAAGTATAAATTTTACCCATTGAGTGGAAACTGAGTTAAGAAATACCTTACCTTACGCTTCTTTTTTCTTGAATGCCCTTTAACCTCTTATATAATGGTTTTAATAAAATTATTAACTTATTATGTAATAATATTAATATTTATAATTCCACATATGACCCTATTATAACATCTTATCACCTCTTCATTAATACCCTTTCATTATTTTCAATGTTTCAGGTACTAATTTCCTTTTATTATCACGTGTGTTTTATCATTAAAGATCCAGTTAATGAACATATTATAGAGTTTCAACATCTCCAAAATAACAATCATGAAATTATTATCATATTTATAAATAAATTATATTTTTAAAACCAATCATGAAATATTATTATGAAAATTAAAAATGTTATAATCATAGAGATGGTAGGCCATTAATACATATATATAGCATTTTACAATTTTCAAAGATAATTTTTGAAAGGGGGTATGTTTTAGAGACCCAAACAAAGAAATCCCAAAACTGGTGTCATTATACAATTACATTTTTATAAGATACAATTTAATCACATCCCAAATGACAAAAAAAATAGTAGTTTTGTAAACTTGATACATAAATGAGTCTTGTTTAACAAATGAATACACTAATTAGAACATATTTTTTCAATTGACGATAATAAATCTATTCCATCAAGGGTATCCTTGCATAAATTTCTCATCACACTTTAGGGAATTTTGGGGAAAGGAAATATAATAAGGGTGAGCTCAAAATCTCAGTAAGTGTAGATACAATAGAAGAAATAATTAATCAATAAGAATATACAATATATAAAGCTAATAACTGAAAAAACATGCCATGAATTCAATAAAATGAGAAGAAAGTGTGTAAAAAATATGGAAATTTAAATTAATAGAAACACATTCAATTAAAATAACTTGAGAAGGCATAGTCAATATGGAAAGGTAAATAACCAAACAAATACCATTTAATCAATAAACTGAGAATGAAATGCATCCATATATTTTATCATATTTAAACCATATGAATTATAAAAATTATTACTATAATTTATATTAATGAAATCATTAATTTGTGGACATCATGTATAAGTAATAAGAAACCTATACAATCAAGTCCTTTTACAAGACGGTTTAAAACTACAGGTAGAACCCTATTTAATTTGGCCAACTTATTTGTGACATGAGAATATCTCAATTCATTAAGGGGATATATAAAGTGAGATCCCCACCCGTAATTTCCATTCCAAGTCATTCATTATAATGAATAATTTAAATAGATATTAAGCATTGTCAAATATTCATATTGAATAAAGAATATGTATATCTAAATATTTTCCTATATAATCAAATAACTGTAAAATTAAAAACCTAATGTAAAAATGGTATATGTTTTAGGAAGTAATAATATCGACCAAAAAATAATGATGATATTTATGAAACTATGCAATTCAAAAATATTATAATTGAGTGATTATTTCAAGACGATGGTAATAATAACAAAAGATAGTGAGATTGCAATGATGATTTTTACCACTTAGTAATTTCAATGATAAACCCCTTGGGTGAGGTAATTCATAGTTAAAAATAAAATACCATCATGACATAATAAATAATGTAATAATATATCAATATGGTAAGTATATACACCACTAAAAATAATTATGTGGTGAAAATGATGTACGCCTCATGGAAAGAAAATCGAGATAAGAATCTATTACCTTACCTTTCCTTTTTAGGTAAAAATAATTTATACCTTTTTTATAGTTGTTTATTTAATACTATTAAATTATATTATAACCATAATTATATTCATAATATCATATATTATCGTATAACAAAGTCTTACCATCATTTTCTTAATAATATTTTAATATTTTCACTATTTATGGTGTTAATTTCCAAGTTTCTTGAGTATGTTTTGACTTGTTACTAGTTGTTACTATCATGGTTTCATCATCTGAAAAATTTAGAATATGTTATAAATTAAATTTATATAAATTATATATGTATTTATAAGAATCCATTATATTTGTATATAATAAATGGAATGCACCGTTCATTGAGACGAAAGGTCGTATGTACGCATAAACACTACTTCCATTTTATTTCATACGAAAAGAATGAAATGTAAATTATATATATTTATATTTCAATTCCATTATAATATTTATGTCACATATTTCATATAGGTTTAATAATACCATACTTTATACATTCTATGTATAGCATGAATGAATCATATCACATTGAGGATGCTGTAGTGCACACTTCCACAAATGATGTTATCATATTTACACAGGATGGAAATAATATAATTATGTGTTATATAAAAATTAAAAAACTATAAAAAAATTATAAATAACAAATATATAATATATAAAAATAGTTTCAATCATAATATCCGCAATGATAGGTGGTAAAGAAAGAAGGAAAAATCATCATTTTGTGAGGCGGTAGTTCATTGTAAACATGAAAAGTAAGTTCAATACACATTAGATGGAAGGGTGTGTGAGTGATAGTTGAACCATTAATATAAAAACATATAAGTATATTTTGGATTATTATGTTAGTATATAATCAATTTTTTAAAATAATGTAAGGGTTGAAGAATTAAATGAATGAAATGTGATCACTGGAAAATGTTAACTCTAAATCGGGTCACTCCTTTTGGTTTGCACAAAAGGGCTTCCTTGGATGGATTTATTCCAAATTTAAGGATTATAGGATTAGTTGAGGGATATTTTAAATCTAATTTAGTAGATATTGTCTGTGTAAAAGTGTCTTTAGAGGTGTGCATAAGTGGGATGGGTGAGTTCCTTTATATAGTGTAGGAGGACTGGCATTCATGTTAATTTTTGATATGGGAATTCCTCGCATGGTTTTACAACCAAAAATGGATCCAATAATGCAATAAATTATATCCAAGGGAGTATAGGACCAAAATATTTCTATAAAATGTATTTTGAACAATTTATAGGTCCATTTTTACCTTAAAATTAATTTTTAGTCCCCTATTAAGCTAATTTTTTTCATAATCACCCCTAATTAATTTTAATCACTTTCCCTATATTTTTTTGTAAAAAATTAAATTGAAATTATTAGTAATTATAAAATATTAAGATTAAAAATAATGAAAAAAATTATTCAAATTTAAGCCACATATATGTAATGAAGTAGTTTAATATAATCCCGTAGATTGGACGACAAAGCTAGTTTTTAAAGTAAAATGTTCAAAAGTTTGTTAAGTCATTATATCCAATTTTAAAGTCAAATAGATTCCAATGAACTAGATTGGAATAATTTATATATAATTTATATAATTTTACATTAAAATAAATTTTTAATAAAATATTACCTTAAATATAAATTAGACAAAAAAGTAGTTCTGAATTAAAATCTAGAACTGTTCACTATTCATAAAAAAATGAAACTTCGCCGAAAAATACCAAAAAGTCAGCCAAACCTAATTATAACATTATGATTTAAAAAATTAATTTAATTTTAAAATATAATATTTATATAATTTTTGAGAAATTTTATTTAAAATATGATCTCTATTAAAAGGCGGTAAAAGTGCCTTTAGAAAAATATTGATTTTTATGTGAAATATGGGGTTTCTTCTTATCTTATGACTACAAAATCAATTGGATGAATGTAAAAAATATGTTATTAAATATATAACATATTAATTTGATTAATTTAATTCTCAAATTGTAATTAATTTATTCTATTAGGATAAAATAACATTCAAAGAATAAAAACACTTCCTTTATATTCAATTGGTTCTTATATTCATTTCAAATTAATTAGTAACATGTGAATTAATTTTGTATATTTATATACCATATATTTCTATAATTGTTTTAATAATATTTATAAAATCTAATTAAACATGTATTTTATATCTAATTATAATAAATAATTATGTTTTACTAATATATTGTTGTTCGATAAAATTCAGTCTTGCCTGTAACATAAGCCATTGAAGAAACTCATTTTTGCATATGACGTGCGCTAACTTTGTATCAAAATCATTTCAATATATATCATGGGATAATTTTAATTAAAATATAAAATATTTTATAAAGTATCACGAAATTATATTCCCTTATGGACTTGGTGTTTTATGTCATACACACGATGAAATATAATGTTCTTATTTTTGAATTTAGGGGTGTTACATTCTCCCCAAAATTTAAATTTCGTCCTCACAATTTAAAATTTATATCAATAATCAGGGGTTTTATTTTTTAAATTCCACTATTGAAAAACCCAAAACCTAAATGATTTTATAAAATATCCTCTTAATAAGAGAGTTTGAGAAGTACAAAGGTTACCTTGAATAACATATTCCTAGTCTCTAAGTAGAATAACATTATAGGAATGTGTAGATACATAAATGTAAGAAAAGTTTAAATATTTATAGGGAGTGATTGTGTTCATAAATGAAAAACATGTGAATTATCAATTGAATAATGAGGACCTCAAATCTATAAGTATGTGATGATCTGAAAGACCATCCATTTAACAAATATGATGTTATTAGGATGATCTGTTTTGATCACTTTCTTAATGTTGAGTAATTATTTTATATCCTTTCAATATATGAAAATATATTTACAAAACATATTTCTATAAAAATAATTTTCATCATTTTCTTATACTTTGATAAATTTTCAATTTATCCATAACTTAATGAAATGGATATCCAAAAATTAACTTTAATTCCTAAAGCACTAAAATACATGTTTAATGGATCTTAAGGATGATAAAAGAGTGAAAAGTCTTTCCTTTTGTCTATAACTATTCTCCAACGAAAATATGGTTAATACATTAATCTCTAAACCAAAAAAGAAAAAATACAGGTTTATCATTAATATTTATTCATCAAATTGTTTAACTAAAAATAATGATATATTTACCAGGCCATTATATAGGTCAGTGGTTGGCACTAAACCCTTATCATCTTTCAGTCATGGGTTCAAGTCCCACGACTTAGCCATACATGATGGGTTTTCACGTGGTATATAGTGTTTCCTTTTCTAAAACCCAATCAATATAATTTCAAAAATAAATATGATGAAAAATCATGAAATTTTTTCATTAAATAACCTTTTAACTAAGGTTTTCAATACAACCTCTATACATAAATAGTTTATCCATTTATTTACACATAGTTCATTCCATGGTCTAGGGATATCCTTTATAAGTGGGAACTTCCTAAAAAAACTATAATGTGAGAATCAATTATCATATTAGAAAAACTATATAATCATTTTTAGGGTGTCCAAATGTTGACATATAATTGTCAATCTATGACACCTTTTGTTTAACCTTGGTAATTAATTTCAATTATTTATTCAAATTCAACATAATGGATTTTAATGAAATGTGAATTATCCTAAGAATATCCCTCGGGAGTGTCAAACCATGTGTGCAATATAGCCCATTTTTGTGTACTAGGTTACGCTTGAGTTAGGCCCATTACACCTAGTCAGAGTTGTTACCCTTAGGTACATCTGTTCCAGAACCATGTCCACTTATAGTATCCATTTTGTTATATATAGCTATGATGACCCGCATAATCTCTACCATAAAATTATTCTTGGATTTTCAAATATACATGTCTTCAAATATGACCTTAGGGCTATGTTACCTAATATATTCTTTCCTAAATCTAGTTCCCAAGTTTCTAATAAACTTGATCTGATACCAACTATTCGATCCAACCTTAGAAAGCCTAGATATAGTGTTATAATACCATTACATTATCATTACATACAAGTAAATAACATATCAAAGGATTGGAAATTTTAGTTTTCTTTTTCAACTAGGTATACATATTTGTCTTGTTTTACAAATGAATAAATTAATGACAATATAATTTGTTTTCAATAAAGGATAATAACCCTATTCCATATAGTGTATGATTTTATAACACTCTCAGTACACTTCATGTAATCTTTGGGAAATAAAATATAATAAGGGAAATATAAAATTTTATGTAAAGGTAAATACAGTATAAGAAATAATAAATCAATGAGAATAATCAATATGGAAGGGGAAAAACAAAATACACCTCGCATGAAATCAATAAAATAATAATGAGGAGCGTAAACAATATGCTATGGTAAATATCTAGAAACATATTCCATTTGAGTAACTAGATAAGGAATAATCAATATGGTAAGGTAAATCAATAAAACACATTCCATTTAATCCATAAACTGAAAATTAAAAGTATTCATAGATTTTATATGAAAACCTCATGAATAATAATAGTTATTACTAAAATATCTATAAAAGAAATTCTTAATTAATAGACAGCATGTCTGAGGCATATGAAACCTTATACTATCAAGACCTTTCACTACATGATTTTAAACTAAAGGTTGAAACCTATTTAATTTGCGAATGTTATTCATCCTATGAGAACCCATCTATGCCTCAAGGGGTTATATAAATATCCACCCCACCGTTAATTACCATTATAATGAATACATCATTTTTAATAATTCAACTAAATAGTATGCCTTATCAAATATCTATATTGAATAAAGAATACATATTTTTCAAAATTTCCATAGATAATAAAATAACTATAAAAGTAAACACCATATGTAAAAAATCAATATGGTTTAGGGAATAATAATATCCAAAATGCAATAATGATTATATTTAATGGAATATCCAATGAAAACTGATTACAATAAAGTTATTTCTTCAAGAGAAAGTCTATAATCACAAAATAAAGTAAGATTTCATTGATGAATTTACCACATAGTAATTTCTAAGATAAAACTATTATCTGAGTTAATTCATACTAAAAATTAAATTAAAATTAATATAAAATAATTCATTATATAATATATCAATATGGTCGTATATTCACTACAAAAAATAATTAAGTGGTGAAAATGATGTATGGCTCATAGAAAAAAGTGAGATAAGAATCCGTTACATTATGTTTCCTTTTCAGTTGAACATACTTTATCCTCCTATATAGTGGTTTAAAGAATGATATTAACATATAACAAAACCATAATTATATTCTTAATATCATATATTACCTTTTTAAAATATCTTATTACCTGTTTGATAAAAATATTACATTATTTTCACTATTTTGGATGTTAATTTCTTAGTTTCTTGAGTACGTTTTGACTTGTTACATGTTGTTATTATCATGATTTAATAATATCATGAATTTAAACCATTGGGTAAATATAATATATTTTCATTATATATTTATTTATATAAATCCACAATATTTGGAGATAATTAATGGAATGCACCGTTCACAGAGATGGTAGGCAGTATGTACGCATAGACGTTACATTCATTTCATTTTCTGTATTATAATAATGGAAAGTAAATTATATATATGTACATTATAATCATATTAAAATATTTATTTCATATATGTATTATATATTTATTAAAACTATCTTTTATTCATTCCACGTATAGCATGAAGGAACTGCATCGCTTTGAGAAGGTGGGAGTCCACGTTTCCACGTACGATGTTATCATATTTACATAAAATGGAAATAATAAGGTTTTGTGTTATATTAAAATTTTAAAACATAAATTCATTATAAATATTATATATATCATATATATACATCTTTTCCATCATAATTCCCACAAAGATAGGTGGTAATGGAATAATGAACAATCCTCATTTCGTGGGAGGTAGTTCCTGTTACACATAAAGAGTATGTTCATAACCAATTAGGTCATAGTGTGTGTAAGTGTAGGTATAACCATTAATATAAATATATATAAGTAGATTTATAATAATTATTTAATTATATAACCATTATATATATGGAATTTATGGGTTGCAGAAGTAAATGAATGAAAAGTGATCCTTGGAGAACATTACCACTTAATCGTGTAACTCCTTTTGGTCTGCATTGAAGGGCTTCATTAGATGGATTTATACCCAAGTTGAGGCTTGTAGGATGAGTTTATGGTTGTTTTGATCTTTTTTTGATATTTTTCTATTATAGGTTGCTTGATAGCTGTGAATAAGTGTGAGTAATGAGTTCCTTTTTATAATGGAGGAGAAGTTACATTCTGGATATTTTTTGTAAATGGAACTCCACCCACATTTTTACAAGGTTGATGGCTCCAAAAATATAAACAATTATATGAAAGGGACTATAGTGCCAAAATAATTCTATAAAATGGAGGTTTTAACAGTTTAATGGTCATTTTGGCCCTTAAGTTTAGGGTTGAGTCCATTGTTAATTTATTTTTTCTCTTAATCGTTGTAATTATTTTTAATCACTTTCACTAATATTTTTTTTGTAAAAAACTAAGATAAAAATATTATAAATTATAAATTATAAATTATTATTATTCAAAATATTTAATAAAATTTTCCAAATTCAAAAAACATAATTGACAGAAATTAATTTAAATTTAATCCTACTGATGGGATGGAAAAACATGTTTTTAACGTAAAATGTTCAAAATATTACTAAGTCGTTAAATCAAATTTTAAATTGGAATTGATCAAAATTACCTAAATTGGAATAATTTATATCTTATTGATATAATTATACTTTAAATATAAATTAAAATATAAATTGACATTATAAATAAATTAGACGAAAAACGGTTTTCATTAAAATTCAGTATTTTTCATTATTCATCAAAAAATGAGACATATATAAAAATACAAAAAATTCACCACAAAGCAAATTTAATTTTACTATTTAAAAAAATGATGTTTATTTTTACATATAATATTTAAAAAATTCCCTACATTTTTATTTAAAATAGATTCTCTATTAAAAGGCAGTAAAAGTACCTTTAGTAAAAGACTGATTTTTATGCAAAATACCGGGTTAGTTTTTATCTTATGACTGTATAATCTCTTGGATGAATGAAAATTTCTTTTATTAAATATATAACCTAATTATTTAACTAATTCCACTCTCTAGTTGTAATTAATTTAATTTATTATGATAAACCACCCTTAAGAGCCTAAAAACACTTCTTTTAAATTCCATTGGTTCTTATATTAATTTCTAATTAATTGGTAACATAAGAATTAATTTTTATTATAAACTATATATTTTCATAAGTTATTTAATAAAATTGATAACCTATAATTTATCATCTAGTTTATATATTATTATACTAAATAATATTTTTTATTAAAATAATTTTTTTCTGGGAAACTCGGTCTTTCCTGTAATGAAATCGATTGAAGAAAAGTATTGTTGTCTGTAACAAACACTAAGTTAGTATAACAAGAATTGAAGTCTATATAATGGGTTAAGTTTCCAAAAAATATTAGATATATTATAAATTCTTAGGGTATTATATTCCCTTATGTTCTTGGTGTTCAGTGTCATACATGCAATCAAATATAATGTTATTTTTTTGAATTTTGGGGTGTTACATAAGTCATCTATTATCATTTTAGAATGATAATAATATAATATATAAAGCATTTTTAATTTATGTTCACTTATTTATCTCATCCATGTGGTTTTTTTGATTAAAATAGAGACACATCGCTTTAGGAAGGTGGTAGTTCACATGTACATGAAAGATGTATCATCTTTAAGTGTAATAAATAAAATGATATATTATATATCTAGAATGATGAATATTTAAATAATATAAAAATTATGTCATTTAAATAATATATAATCATTAAAATTATTCCTTATCATCTTCCATGAAAATCATTAGGGAAATATTAATCACATCGCTGCATGAGGTGATAACAGCCGTACACATGAGCGACATTATAATGTCTCATACAGAATGAAATATAATAAGTTATATATGATATAATAAATTAGAAAGTATAATATTTTTTGTAAATATCGCACACATACAGATATATATATATATATATGTATAATTTATATCCATCAACCCGTCCTTGTGATTTGGTAATGAAAAACTGAACAACATCAGTTCATGGGGCTATAGCCCACGTAACACACAAATGATGATTTTGTAACGCATTCAATGTAAGTGTGTGTGGTTGTAGTTTTTGTCCATATGAGAAATGGAAATAAGTATATATTAGACAAAAATATTATTATATAATCATTTTATAATATAAATTTAATTAGGAGGGGAAGGAAATAAAATAAATATTCTTGTTAAAAAACATTAACATTTCTTCAGGTATCTTCCTTAGGGTTTCACTAACTTATTAAAAGGATGGATTTATACTAAAAAATGATTATAGGATTATTTTAGTGGATTTTGGAAGTTATTTGGGTTGTTATTGGCCAATAAAAGGGGTTTTAATGTGTGAATAATGGGGGACAATAAGTTCCCTTTTAATGTTGAGGAGGAGAATCATTCTTGTAAATACTCAATCATATCCACTATTGGGAGGTGTCACTTACCTCATGTGGATCCAATATTGATAAATAAAGGTGGAGAGGGATGATATGTTATATAAAAACCAATATAACAATAATTAACACATTCTATAAACATTTGTTTACATAACTTCTATGTTTCTATATTTTAACAATTTTGGGTTTTCACTATAGTAACTAGTTTTGTAACTTAGAAAGTTTATCCATTAAGAATAAATTAAATATATGAATATTAGAAATTTTATAACCATTAATTATTTATATGATATATAATTTATTAAATATAAAACCCATGTGTGTTGGAAATTAATTTTGACAGAGGCGGATGTAATGCACAAAATTGCTACTTTAACCCTAATCCTGCTATCAATGTTAATACTATTTAGGGGTAAATACATTCACATTTAAAGATGAATTAGTTAATGAATGGAAAATATTTTATATTTATTAAAATTTGAAAATCACCAGGAATACTATAGCATTTTTAGTAACTTTAAATCATTTAATAACATATAATTTCATAAGAAATAAAATTAATGTTTATTTTGACATTGTTTTTTTATTTTGAATTTAAAAATACCCTGAAAGTGATGGAATTTTAATATATTAAGTACAAAACTGTGAAAAATGATATATTATTATAAAAAATTTATTTGATAAAACAATTCACTCAATTTCCCCGAAATTTAATATTTTTAGTGCCATTTATTTTATTTAATTATTAACTAAATAATTACTACATTAGAGTTTCTTAAGCATTATCATTATATAATTCATATCTAAAGACTACATATAAATTTTTATAATGACAAAATAATTTATATTTCAATGTAATATGTATAACAAAATAAATTTAGTTTTTCCCCATCCCAATGATTTATAGATATTAAAAGAATGGAAGGTTTGTTTTGGTATTTCTCTTTACATAACTTATTATATATATCAATTTCATAGAAAGGTTTCTATAGAACTAATAAATATTGACAGAAAAGTAATATAGTTTAACATATGTCCATAAAATTGGTTTTGGACATGTGTTTGGTCATTCATAAGCCTTATATTCTAACTCTAAACACTAATTAAACTATTTTTACCTTAATCGCTGTAATTAAGTTTTACTATTTTTACCATTAATTTTGGTAAAAAATTATGTTGAAATTATTTTAAAATATTAATTATTCCTATTCAAAAAACATAAGCTATATTTCTAAATAAAAATCATAGAATTGGAATAATTTAAATAAAATTATTCTTGCAGGCGTGACAAGAAAATGATCTTTTAAACAGAAAATGATAAAATGGTTGAAATGTTTTTATATCCAAATTCAATATTAAATTTTTTATAATGAAATAAATTTTATTAATTTATATTAAATAAGTCCAAATTTTCTTGAAAAATAATTCAAAATATAATTTAACATTAAAAATTATTTAAACGATAAGTCACTTTTCAATAAAAATTTAATATTTTTCACTATTCATCAAAAACCCAAACTTCTTAGATAAATATCAAAATTTACCATAAGATAATTTTGATATTCCTATTTCAAAAAATGTTTCTTATTTTATCAAATTTTTTATCTAAAAGTGGTAAAACCCAATTTTAAATTATATGCGCCACACACGATTAAAATGTATTTTAGAAAAAATATTTTTCTTCAAAAATAATTTATTTTCTTCTAAATGATGATTATTTTATCACTAATCAACTATTTATTATTGAACATATGTAAAATATATAATTTTAATAATTTATTTAATAATATTTATACCCTCCATTCCAAAGTCTTGGTGACAAATTTCATATTAAATAATATAACTAATAGTATATTTTAGTTCAGTGAAAATCAGCCTTATGTGTAATGTATGTTTTCGATGAAACACTTTTTCTGATGTAATTAATGATAAAAATAGTGATGTGTGTAATTCAATATAAAATTAATGTTTTTTATCACATATTATATTAAATAAAAAATATTTATTTTGTATTTCTGGGCATGTCAATGTCCCCACCTTAAATAAAGTGCATCCTCACAATTTTATCTTGATCTCAATTATTATGGGTTTTAAATTTAAAAATTATTTTTTTGAAGAGCCCATATATTAAATTTTTTAATAAATTTTTTTCTCTATAATAGATAAATTTATGTACCAATGTCAAATGTAATGACACACAACTAAGCTCCTATGTTGGAGAACATTGGTGGTAAGTGATGATATGGACATGGAGGGAAAACATATGTAATTATATAGAGTGATTTAGGTTATTGATCATAATAAATTGAGTGATCAATGGAAATTTAAGGGGATAGAATCCATAAATATGTTATGATATAAAAGGCCATAAATTCTATATAAATTAAGGTATTTGGATAGAATTTTTGTTTTAGGATCATTTTCTTAATGTTGAGTAAGATATTAAGAAATATATTTACTTTATAATTTTCTGTTTCATTTGCACAATTAAATATGTTTGTTTTGATTCATTCAATTTCCAATTCATACCTTATATCATGAAATGAATTTCCAAAAAAATTATTTTTATGCCCAAATCATTAAAATTACTTATAATGAATTATAAGATCCATAAATATTGAAATTTATTTTCATCGGTCTCTAACTATTTTCAAAAAATATATATATATAATAAGTTATGAAAAAATAAATTAATATCTAAACCTCAAAATTAATAGCAATTGTTGTTCATAAATATTTATCCATTAAAATTTTAAACTAAAAATAATGAAATAATAACTAGAACACTGCACAAGAGAGTGGTTGGTGCTAAAACATTATCATCCTTCGATCATGGGTTCATGTCCCGCATACTTTCCAAACATGATGGGTTATCACGCAAAATGCATATTGTTCTTTTTTCTAAAACTATATTAATATAATACAGATAATTTAAAAATAAAATATGACTGAAACCCTTGAACTAAAATTAATCATTTAATACGCTTTTTAATAACGTTTTTAATAAAACCTATTTTTTCCAATTCCTAATTTTTTTTTTGAATATTAATATAATATCATTATTGACCATATCAAACATAATGGTAACCAATAATTTCGTATATAAAATATAAAGGACTTATTCCTCAAAAAAAATTTACAATAAAGAATATACTCTCTATAAATTTCTCGTAAAATATCCTTAATATTGGTAGTTTCCTAAAAATGGGGTTTTAAGACTTTGAACATACGATCAGTCATAAACTCATAAAACCAATAAGGTATTCATAAAACTTAAGTGAATAAAAAACAATTCCTTTTAGTATTTTAACATAATACTTAGATTTTTTTATGATTCTTATAACTAAGATACCATTGTTAATATACTTCTGTAATTTTATTCTAGAATCACAATACACAAATACTCCATCTATTTTCTTTTAACATAGGTCCTTCCTTGATCTTGGTCTTATCCTAATTTCTTTATTTTCCTTATATATTCAAATCCTTTATAATGGGTTTTAATGAAAATGAGAATTATCTTAAGAATCCATTGGGAGCGTCAAACTAGGTGTACAATAAGTCCCATTGTCAAGTGCCATGTAACACTTGAGATAAAACTGATACGCCTTTCTTGGAGTTATTACCTCTTGGTTCCAATGTCTCAGAACCACACCCACTTGTTGTATCCATACATGGATGTATCTTCTATAAAAAACTACATAATTTATTCCTTAAAAAACATTAAAATTTTCTTCTATACTTATCCTCCATGTTTATCATAGGGTTATATCCCTTTAATTTACGTTTTCCTAAATCTAGTTTCAAAGGTTTCTACTAAATTTACTCAGATACTAACATTAGCGGCCCCATCCCAAGCAGCTCAGAGCCAATTTATACTTTAATTACATTGTTATATGATACATGGAATCACATCCCGAATGACCTAATAGTTTAGCAGTCTTGGAAAACTAGATACATACATGACTCACATATTACATTTAAATACACAAATTACCACATCATTGTTTTTTTTCTTTTGAGAATAATATTATTACCTATAGAATATCCTTTCATATCTATCATTGTAATATTCCAATAATCTTAAGGAAAGGAAACAAAATTATGCGTGAACTAAAATGATGAGTAAGGGTTAAGTACAATGGAAGCTATCATAAATCAATAATAATAATAATCAAAATGATTAGGAAAATAAATGAACACAGATGATATTTAAATAACTTTAAAATCATGATAAGGTAATTTATAATCAATATGGTCAGAAAAATAAATGAATACACATACCATATAATCAATAATATGAGATTAAGATTTATTTAGAAATAATATTATTGTGAGAATATCCTAGATAGTAATAATAAGTTATATGAATTAAAGGCTTAATTATTGGATTCCATGTTTCCCAGGTACGTGATACCATTACTATTAATTCCCCTCTATATTATGGTTTAATAATATATTATGAAAATATTTCACAAGAAAATTTAAAACATACTAGTTTGAAACACACAAGGTTTGTTTCAAACTGATTTCATCTCATTAGACTTCTTATGCATTCAAGGTCTTATATTTACCAGTTCCCATCCCATGTCATACCAGTCCAAATAATTCCTCACATATTGAATAATCTATTTAATCCATAAACAAAGTGCCTGGTCATTAAGGATCTATATTGACTAAAGGATATAGATTTATCAATATTTTCCCAGTTAATCAAATAAATATCAAACTAAGAACCGTATTTGAAAATGGAATAAAGTTTAGGAAATAAAAATCTCCATGGTAAATAATATTTAATTTTAGGGTAAATTTAATCTCCCTAGGAAAGTGAATATTTCAATGTAATGTTAATTACAATAAAACTGAATCTAGAAAGTGAATGTTAATACTTTCTTAGTCAAAGTGAATATAAACCATCTAGGGAAATATTAAGGATGATATCAATATAATATATACCCATTTATGTAATAATAAAGGATTATTTAAATTCATTAATATAATTAAAATAAAACATATTTAAAATCATTCTTGATTAAAATACCATTTTCATTTTGAAAATCATTTTGGAAAACTGTTTATTCTAAAATCACTTTTAAAACTAAAATTTAACAAAAATATTTGAAAATATGTTTCCTTAAAAATAAAATTTTTTACTTATAAAGGAATATTGAACATAATTGAGTGGTCAAGATTTTATAAAATTCCATTCATTACATACATGCTAAAACAAGGTTTCTTTTCTATTTTTAGGTTAAATAAAAACATGAATTATTTAGAAAATGACATAAATATTCCTTTTATTTTATATAAATATTAAAAATGGGTAAAAATAAATTTAATAAATTATTTTTAAATAATAATATAGTTTTAAATTTTTTTAGAAAAAATAATTTAAAAAAACATATTTCTGAATGAAGAGAGAAAAGAAGTCGAATTTTCTTGAAAACATTTTAATTGAAATTTTATCTAAAAAAGTATTTTTTTAATATTATATGAAAATATAATTAATAACTGTTGGAGAATAAAATTAAATGGGTTTATTAGGAAATTGTTATGTAATTCTCTTCAACTGATATTCAAGAATAAAATATCTTAATTAGAATGGGATTGTGAAATAAAACCATAAAATGATCACAACATTGTAAAGATAATTATTAAATAAATAAAATATATCTATATACTATTAATAAACATTAAAAAATGTAGATAAAAAATAATATAAACAATATTAATTATACAAATAATCTTATAATTACATAATAAATGAAGTAGAATTTTAACCTAGTGACTGGAAATTGAATTATGAAATCCCTTACCTTACAATTTCTTTTAGTTGAAATCCATTTAAAATACTATATAATGATTTAATGGATATTATTAAATTATTAAATGACCATATTAATATTTATAATATCATTTATGATCCTCTTATGACATCTTATACCCATTTCATTAATAATATTTCATTATTTTCTTTCCTTGGAGTGTTAATTGTCATATTTTATCTTGCGTGTTTTTTCCTTAATGACACAGTTCTTTCACATATTATAGAGTTTAATAATCCATATAATAATAATCATTAGATAATCATCATATTTATATGTAAATTATATTTTTAAAACCATTAATGATATATGGTTATGAAAATGAAGCATATTACGATCAGGAAGACAGTAGGTCGTATGTACGCTTGAGTAATATTTTTCATTTTTCAATGATAATTATGGAAAGTGGGTAAGTAATATATTATTCTTATATAATTTTCATAATATCATATATACCATATTATTTATTTAAGTATACTTATTTATATCGTCCATGTGGTGTGGTAATGAAAAAAGAGTCACATCGCTTCATGAAGACAGTAGTCCACATGTACATGAATGATGTTCTGATCGTTAAGTGTAATAAAAAATGATATATTATATTTAAAAATTTATGAATATTTTATTAATTTCATAATTATTTCATTTATATCACATATTATTATTAACATTACTTATTATCACCTTCTAAGTAAAGATCTAATGAAAACTTAATCACATTACTGCGTAAGGTGACCGTCTTCCGTACACACGAGTGATATTATTGTGTCTTCTATAAAATGAAATGCAATAACATATATATTATTTAATGAATCCAGAAGTATAATAATTTTTCAAACATCATATATACAGTTTATATCTATCATCAAACCCAACCTTGAGAGGTGGTAATGGAAAAATGAATGACATCGATTCACGAGACGATAGTCTGCCAGACACATGAATGATAATTTCATAACCCATTTTATGGAAGTGTCTGCGGTTATAAGTAATAATATTAAAATAAAAAATGTAATTATTTTTAAATATTGATGTTTTTATATAAGTATGGTAGAATAAAAATTTAATGATGTGGAGAAGGAAATAGAATAAAGATTCTTGTTGAAGAACATTACCTCTTCTTCAGGTATCTTCATTAGGTTTGCACGAAAACAACCAATGTTTAGATTTTTGACAAAAATAAGGATTATATGACGTGTTTATGAAAATTTGGATGTGATTTGGGTTGGTATTTTTTGAACCATATAGGATTTATGTTGTGAACAATGGAGTAGAGTGAGTGCCATTTTATTATTGAGTATGTATAAAATTCTTATAAATACTAAAAAATTATTCACTATTGGGAGGTCTTACACACATCATGTCGATCAAATATTTATCATTAATGGTTTTAAGTTATGATATGCTATATCCTCACCTAAAACATATAATAATACATATTCTTTAAAATTTTGTTTCTTTAATCGCTAAATTTCCCAATTTTTACCATTTTGGGTTTTCACTATGGTAACTAATTTTCAAAGATAGATAATTTATCCAGTAATACTAAATTAAGGGGATAATTTTTAGAAAATTTAGAAAAATTTATTACAAATATTTTATATAATTTATTAAATAAAAAACCTATGACTTTTGGAAATTAATTTTGATATTTTCATATATAATTCGCAAAAACACTACTTTAACCCTAATTATGATAATAATGTTTTCACTATTAAGGGTTCAATATATTCATTATAAAAGATAAATTCATCCCTTAATGAACCTTGTTTTATATTTATTACATTTTAAAATTCACATATAAGATGATATGATTTTTAGTAATTTTAAATCATTTAGTAAAATATCATTTATTATAAAATAACATAAATATAAATTTTGACATTATTTAATTCAAATTTTAAAAAATAAATATAGTTATGTAATTTTAATATATTAATTTAATACACATATAACATGATATATTAATATAAAAAAATTTAATTAAGACAATAATTTATTCAATTATGACACTTTTTATATTTTTAGTATTATTTATTTTAGTTAATTATTTACTAAATAATTACTCTTTTAGAGTTTATTAAGCATTATAAATAACTAATTATTCTCTAACAATTAATAATATATTATTATGAAAAAAAAATTATTTATATTCCAATGAAGTATGTATAACAAAACCAATGGAGTTTTTACCTATCCCAATGCTTTAAAAATATTAAAAGCAAGGACAATTCCTTTTTTATTTTTTTCCTTTGTTAACTTATTATACAAGTAATTATCCAGAAATAGTGACCCTAAAACTCAGAAAAACAGATAAAAAAGTCACAAGGTTTGCAATATTTCTATAAAAGGGGTTATGGAAAACGTTTGGGTCATGCTTAGACATTATATTCTATGTATAATGACAAAGTAAACTCATTTTTACCTTAATCACTATAATATTTTTAATAGTTTTAAATTATAATTATGGTAAATAATTAATTTGAAATTATTTGATAATATAAATTAATATTAATCTAAATCTAGAATATATTTTTTAATTAAACTAACATATGTTTAATAATTTAATTAAAAATAAATACCACATACGTGATGAGAAAGATGGTTTTTAACGTAAAAATTTTCAAATTATTGGAATGTTTTTATATCAAAATTCAATATTAAAGTGATTATAATGAAATGAATTTTTATTATTTATATAAAATTTAAACAATTTTACTTTAAAACTAATTCATAATAAAATTTATCATCATAAATTATTTAAAAGAAAAGACAGTTTTAAATTAAAATCTTGTCTTCTTCACTATTCATAAAGATATGACACTTCTCTGAAAAAGCACAATAATTAATCCAAAGATAATTTTTATAACAAAATTTCATATATAAACTTTATTTTTCCAAAAAAATGTTCTCAATGTGGTAACATTTATTTTCAAATAATGTGCTCCTAACACAATTAAATTGTATTTTAGAAATAAAATACAATTTTTCATAAAGTATTTCTTTTTCATGTTAATGAATATAATTTTATCACTAATATATATATAAATAGTAAAATTTTGATAACTATATATTTTTATATGTTATTTAATAATATTCATACTATCTATTCTATTGTCTTGATGATAAATATCATAATAAATTATAATATTAATAATATATTGATGTTCAGTAAAACCCGGTCATATATGTAATGTAAAATTTTGAATAAACTCATTGTTACATGTAATTGAAGCTATAAATATTGTTTTTTTACTTAATGAAAAAACTAGTGTCCGGTGTTGTATACACTATTGAATATAATTTCATTCATTTACAATTTTGGGGTACTATAGAAAGCATGAACATGGGATAAATATTTGATAAAAAAGACCATCATAGATTATTTAATAGGATAATATTTCAAGGTAAACTACCAAGAACATCATAAAATTGTGTATTAGGTATAACCACATGTTACCTATAGTGCATCAAGCATCACTAACTATTTCCCTTAGAGGATGAGCATCACAAATTATTTCTATTACTTTTCTCATGAGATTTAAATATTAACCCAATGTATTGGATGAATATATATAGTCCACCAATCAAACAATTATATTCCATACAATCAATTTCCACATGAAAATAAACATTCATCATATCATGAAAACATCATTTAAATAAAAAATGGGATTAATATATTTTTATGTTGTATCACATATCATGACATTAATATTAGATCTATTGAAACACAAAAGAAAATCTGAAAAAGGAGTATAAAAAATTTAAATCATAATCATGATATTTATTCTATAATAGGTATTTTATTTGGATATAGATAAACAAATGGAAGTGAGAAAATAATATGTATTTTCTAAATTCATTTAAAATAGATTCATAAAAATAAATATATAATCCATTTCATAAATCCAATTGAATTGGGATATAAATATGAAATTGAAAAAACATAATTTTAAAAGAATTAAAATTATGGAAACATAGAATAGAAATAAATTTAAGGAAAATAAATATGTATTGGAAGATAAAAAATATGAATTTGAAATAAAATTATATTTTAATATTATACAATATATTTATCGAAATCCAACTTGGTAAAATAATAATAAAGATTCATTTTTAAATAAGGTACGTTGAATTATGAAGATAACATAAGAAAATACATTGTTTGGTTTCTAAATAAGAAATTATAACATTTTCAAGGGGGAATAAAATTTAAATGTAGGAAAAAAGAATCATTATCAATGATGAGAACTATTCTTAACAATGATAATTTTTAATGAAGAAATGGATTTTTTAATGATGAGGATTTAATATAGATATGTAAATTCCCAAAGATAAATAAATATCAATATATAATATAGAAGTGTAAGAATAAAATAAACTTACAAGATCCTAGTGTAGGGAAAAATTTTATGACCCAATGAATGAAAATTTAGTTGATTAAACCCTTACATCATGTTCCGACTTCTTTGTGGATTCATCTAGATTCCTAAATAAACAAATTAAAAATATTAAATACTTACATAAAAAAATTCATCATATATTTTTATAAATTTTGTTCTTTTATGTTATTTTATAATTATTTTAGTAAAACATCATGTTTATTCTTATTATCCTGATTGTGTTCATTTCATGGTTCCAAGGCCGCCTCAGTTTGCAGATAAATATTAATGTTCTTTTCAAATAAGAACACAAATATTGTATTGAAATGAGATAATTTTAATTTCATTATAAATGTATAACTCATCTAAAATATCTATATGATTTTTGACATAGGGATGATTTATTTAGTAGAAATTGTTTTAGTAAACCATTAGTTTATTTAGGTAGTTTTATAGACCATGATGTACTTATTTGTATTTATTTATCCTTTAAACTATTTAACCATTAGAAAATATGAAATATTATAGTATATAATTATTCATAACCTTTTGAATAAAAAATTTCTAATTTAATGTATCTATGAATATGGTAATGAAAGTGAAATATTTTGATCATGGAGGTGGTTAACCGATCATAATACAAACAAAATTTTTCGTTTTCGAATTAGATTGAGAGGGGGATATATAATTAATATCAAATTATTATAATAATACATAATATAATCAATAAAACTAATATTATCCTACTATATTGTATATAATATATTTGAATAGGTGGATGAAGAAAAGAGTTTAAGATGGCCAAGTTGAGAACATTACCTCTTTGTTTGGATGTTCATACTTTGGCTACACCTCAAGTCACCATGGATTTTTATTTTAATGAGGCCATGTATTCTAGGAAACGAGGTAGATTTGAGGATATATTAGGGTATACTTTGGAAGAGATAAGTGTTATAATTAGTGGAGAAATGGTGTGGTTAAGAATGGAATTTTTAAGGGGGGATAAGGCATGTTTTAGAATAAAATTTTAGAAAAAAAGACTATATCTTCAAATAGCCACTCATCTTATGACTGAAGAAAAATGGGAATGTTAGTATACAATAAAGGGGTTGTTAAAACATTTCTCTTTATTCTAAAATCTACAAAACTCATTCATATATACTATTATTTAATATGATATTTAGATACTACTAATATGTTATTTTTTGATTAACTTAAAATTTTAATATTTTTATAATGATTTAAAAAAACAACTTGTGGTTATATAGACATGATAATTCAAAAAATAAAATCTATTTTATCAACATAATTTTATACTTATGAAATAAAAATATTATTTATTTTCAAGTTCTAATTTTCATGGCATGATTTAATTTTCAACCCTTTGATAAAATAAATTTGATTTCATAAAATTATATTATCTATTATATAAAAAATACTGTTTCATAGAATCATTTTATGAAAATAAAATTTATTTCAATTTTTTATATTTATCATAAATAATTTATTTTAATGAAAATTAAAAATACATTTTTTATCAAAAATATAATTCTGATTTCTTTGTGTTATAAATTTATTTTATCATATTTAAAAATTTAATTCATAAATCCATCATATTTTTAGTTCATAATCTAACCAAATATTATTTTACTTTTTTACCCAAAAATACCAAATCTTATTCTCAACCAATTTTTACCTTTAGGTTCCATGTTTGAAATAAAATTTATCTACATGAAATGTGGTACTAAGTAAACACCATTTAATTTTTAATTGAATCCACATTATAATTATTTTTATAACCTAGATACATAAAACCTCAATAACACAACAAATGATCTAAGGTTAAGATAAGAAATGATTGTTGTCATAGACGGTGTTTTAACTAGCATAAATATCATAGTGATTTCCACAATCATTAACTTATCTCATAGATAAATTTTCTCAAGAAGTACTTAATGACGTTAAACATAGGCCCTGTCTAGGGAAAACCCTTCTGTCGATACCCCCTTTACAAGCTCAGAAAAATAATATTCATAAGGAAGAATCACATTGCTTGAGGCCATTTCAAGTACTTTCTATATAAATTTCATAATTTGGTTACATATTTTTATACTTTTCAATTCAAAAACTATGTCATAATTGTCATATTTAATGATTTTATCTTATCAACATATCATGGTTCATTTTAGTTCAGTGTTTCATGTGAATTAATCTATTTAATTGAAATTTATTTAAAGGAGATATATATTAAAGATGCTAGATGTTGAAATATAATTATACCATAGTTAGTGTTTAAGAAAAAATTATGCCATAGTATCTTTGTTTGTGAAAATGTAGGAAACCATTAATAATTGATTATTAATGGTTTAAATTACAAGGGAATAATTTTTTAAGGGGGTAGAATCTGACATTGAATATTTCCAATAAATATTTTTTTATAATTTTTTATTCTAAAATAAAATATAAAAATTTTAAATGAATTTATTTTATATTGTTTTTAATGATATTATCCATTAATTTATATATTTATTTATCACTTTAAGTGTTTCCTCATGTATTTATTCAAAACATTAATTCAAGTATAATGAAATTTTAATAATAATAATCACTTATAAAAATAATTTTATGAAATATATTTTATTGTATTCATTATTATTTTTACATAAATATATTTATTTGGATAACTATATTAATTCCATTAACAATTGTATTTTAATTTTATAATTTAATATTTACTCAGAGTAATATACCTATTAAAAATTATTATAATTTTATTCCTACTAAAAAAATCATAAAATATAATAATTGAATGTAATATGATATGAAATTTTATGTGAATAATAACATAAAATAAATGGTACCATATCATTTGTAAAATAAAATATATATATTATAACACATTCTTAATTTTCATAATAGTTAATTTAGTTTCTAAATTATTTCATATACATGTTTTATAACATCAAAAATTTCCTTTAAAATGGTGAATAACACATTTTACAAAAAACTATAATTATAATGTACAAACTATTTTCATTTAAAAATGAAAATAAACATAATTATTTTTTATTATTATCATAAAATGGTTAATTAATTATGATAATGTAGTTTTCAGTACGGTAAAATTGTCCTTGACACAAAATCGCAATCATAATGTGTAATTCTTGTCGCCCCAAAATTGTTTTATTAAGTGTGCAATTTAAAGTATAATTCATATTAATAAGAATATTAATTTTATGTATTTTATTTATTTTAAATACATAATTACATTATTATCAAACATATAATTGTTAATCAATAAAAACATTGTTACTCATAACAAAAGATATAGTTATTATACCAAATAAAATTACTTTCTATGTATTATTTGATTTTATTTAAAAGTTAACGTTATAAAATTTAGATTTCTTATTTAATAAAATTGAACTTATTTTTGTAATTAGTTTGTTAAAATTGTCATATGGTAAATTTTTAGGGTTCAAAATAAAAAAATTTGTTGGTTAATAGTAAAAAATATAGTTTTTTACTAATACCACAACTTTTATAAAAACATCATGATATAAATATGAATTAAAAATTTATAAAATATTTTGATTTAATTAAAATTTACACAATTTGTAAAAATATAATTTACCAAAGAGTATTTTAAAATTTTAAAACTATATTATATAATAAATTATTTTTTACTCTATCATTTAGACAAAAGACTATGAAAATTATTAATTTGTTTGACTTTTATAGGTTTATGATTAATCAAAGTATGTTTCTATAACATTAAATTCCATCAATTGTTAAATATCTTTCCAAAACACTTTATATACTTCCCTTCCCTCATTTATAAGCCTTTGGGAAGGAAAGAATTCCCACCTATGTAGGGTTTAAGATTAATCTAAAGGATGAAACTCAAAGATCAAGGTAATGGTATGTGTTTGAATATATATATATATATATATATAGTAATATAAATTATATAGTATATTAACTTTTTATATATAATAAATACAACATTATTTATAAATATATATATGAAAATATATTTTTATGAATATATATGTATGTTTATTACATTAATATATACATTATATAACTTATTTATGAATAAAAATTTATATAATATTAATATATTTATAAATATATGTAAAAATATATTTATATAAATATATGAATATATAAATATATGAATCATATAAATATATGTATTATATAAATATATTGTTGTTTTTACACATATATATATTAACTATGATTCTTTAATATAAGAACAGTGTTCTTAGTTTAGTGGTTTATGCATATAAACTCCCCACATAGACAAAAAACGCTAAAAAAGGGGGGGATACCATATAAGAGAAACTCCAATCCAAGACGTAAAAAAACCACAAGGACATAAATGAGGAAATGATGCCTCTACAACTTTTCCTACAAAACAGGACCCTATAAAAATAAAGAAACTACAATAGAGAAAATTAAATTCTCCGCATTACATCACTGATGAAAAAATATAGACTAAGGTCCTCCACAACCCTGATGATTCGTGGATACATGCACGATTTAATTCGGGGCCTCTAGATGGATCCTTGATGTCTTGAAGCCTCCTCTTCCTCACAGCTATGAGTTGATAACCCTAATCAGAAGACTTACTTTTTGGTTCCACGAGTAGCCACATCATATTTCTTGTAAAACTGAGGGAAAATGACACACCACGAGTATCACTTTTCTACAAAAAATGAACTTTCACCAAACCAAGAGACACACCCACATAGTCTTCTTTCACCCTAATGATAAACAATAATAACTAGGTACCCATGAAACACACCATAACATAAAAATGAAAAAATTCACAACATCCAAAATAAAAACACAATTCTATTTAAACAGAACTTATCAGGATTTCCACAAAATCCACTTTTACATTTTAAATAAAAATATAACCGTAAATAACACCATTGGACACAACCATTCCATCAAAATAATAATTACATAGAAGGGATGTGAAATTGAGCCCAAAACAACACCATACTCTTGCAAATGGGATGGGCTGTTTTTCAAAGGGGTGGATTTGGCTCCACATCACTTCCTAGAAACACCATAATAAAACCATTTCAAGATACCTAGGTTTCCATAGGCATGACAGGTGTTCATAGAACTTTGACATGAATAATTCTTATGATATGGCTTTCCACACTTACGACACACCAAAATCCTGCACTTAGATGAAGTTGATGAATGATCTTGAGGCATTTTCATTCCCAGACCAGCACCAACAACGTGAGGTAGATTTCCCATAGCCTTATCAGAATTTCCTTTACCACTTCTAGAAACATCAAGAAAGTTTTCCACTAAAATAACTCCATTGAGAACAACATCAACCTGAATATATTTCCTCAACACATCAGCAGAAGAGGTTATACAAAACTCTGAAACCTTTAACTACAATTTAAGAAGAATCCACTTCTCAAAACATCATGCCATTATGGAATCATCCACAAACCACTTAAAAAGGTAAGGAAATAGATCTAAAAAAATGAGAAAATAAATCCAATACAAATTCATATCCTTTCTATAGATAACACATCTCCATTACCCTCCTCACCTTGAACAACATAAAAAAATACTACTGGATGAACAAGGCCTTGAAGAAATCTCTCGTAAGATCATCTCGAGGCTGGGTTTGAGATACCGACTTCCATCACTTCTAGGTTGGACCTCCAAGCATACAAGTACAGAACTTCACCTTTAAAAACTCAGGAAACATAAGAAAACTGAAGTTTCTTTTGATTCATCACATCCACTCTTTCACATCGAGAGAATTCCCTTGAACATGAAACAATGGATGTTTAAACTTTAAAAACTAATGGAAAAATTATTTAAGTTGATCCACTTGAGGGTCTTCCAATAGTAAACCACCTATGAAAGAACTTCTAATATCCATATAAATATTTTGGGGGAATATAATAAGAAACACAAAAATAAAGAGATTAATCAATATCCAACTAACCCATTAGATTTTTTAGAGTCAATACAATGCATAAAAAACATTCCCAAATCACAAAAAATTCACAATAAATCGATCAGTTCTCAAAAGATTACAATTTCATTTCCATAAGGAATTATTGAAATAATACAATCTTGGTTAGTTGCAGACTCACAAATGGTTTTCCATGGGGCCCCACACATGAACATTCCCATGACACTTGAGCACTCATCAACTCATTCTGATCCAAGATATCATCAACCATTATCATCATCAATCCACTTTCCCACACATATCCGTGCATGTGACCACCCATGGGAATACTAAAGCTAAAAAAATTCCCATATTTCCAATTAACATTCAACCCAATTTTTTTATTCTTAATTCACGTACTATTTCATAATTGATAAAACTTTTCAAAATATCACTAACCACTAAGTCATAATCCCATTTTGAAACTCCGCGCACCAATCCATTGTATCCCGCTAAAAATTAAATCGCATGGATTCCATCCAAAAATATTTTTCATCCCATTCAAACAAATTTCAGCAGCTCAAAATTCTCATTCCATAAATAATAATTTTATTAAGAACTCATTCATTCTCATTTGAATAAATCTCCAAAACCCCCTTTAAAATATTTTATCTCTTTCACAAATTTAAATTTTCAATAAACACGAGGTTTTGATTATTGAAATACATTATTGTAAAAATCATCCCCATTTTACCCGAAAATAATTTTATAAAAATCAACATTCATAATGATTTATTCAAGGTATATCTAAAAATTCATTTTACATATTCCAATAATCAAAACATCACCTCTTGAAATCCATCATTTCACAAGTTCAAAATCAGGGTTTTCAATTTCCAAATCAAGATGTACTCAAAATAACTCATGATGGGAAACTAGTGTTGATGGGTGACATAGCCATATGGTGAGAGGCCACATTCCAATCAAAATACTATCATGAGAAGTATTTCAGAACCTTGTCTCTGGCTCCACGTGGGTTTCCATGCCCTTCGAGCTCGTTGAGAGCACTAGCCCAACTCTTATTTCGTATCCCAATCACCAAAAAATCAACAAGAACTAAATAAATAAAATGTAACCTAACATCCCATGAAATCCCAAGGTTTGGTATAGGAAGCATTGGCTAGAAAATCACTCATACCTATACCCCATGTTGCAACATTAAGACTCCATATTCCTTGACAACCAAAATAACAAAGGGAAATTTGAATGATAGGTAATCTAAAAAAACCAACCTCCTTTGGTACCACTTTTCACGATCCAACTTAGGCCGAACCCAAACCAGTCACCCGAGTTTTCCCAAAATAAGACCTGAGAGGCATTATTGAACATCCCATGCTGATAACTAGTGTTTGGGTATCAACAAATAATCCAAGGGAAATTTTTTTACCGATATAACTAAATACAATATACAAAAAATAGAGCATACCAATATAAATAAATATCCCCACTTAACATCATTTATACATAATTAAAAACAAAACCAAATCTGAACAACAAAACCCAAACTAAACATGACAACCTCAAATCCTCCATGTTCCCCTAAGGGTCACTCTATGATACTAAATCCAACCATCACCCATGTTGACCAAAAAAAATTTGTAACACGAATCAAATTCTAAAAACAAGACAGAATAAAAAATGCGAGTATTAAAACTCAGTAGGTGTGCCTGGACAAATATATTCTCAATTCATTTATTTTAAATAAAAAAATAGATCTTAGGATTTAAATAAAATAATTAAAACTTGGATTTTTACACACACATTATCTTTAAAATCCAAAAATTTTCCATTTCCCTTTTTCCATTAAACATTAGATTCTATTCAAAGAAGTTGAAGTTAATATTTATAAGGGAGAATAAAATGATTTCATTTAAAAATGGAAAAGAGAGTGAAAAACATTTTAAAAACATTTTTCAAAAACCTTTGGAGACCAATTCATCACTTTTAAAAAAATGTATACCACCCAAGAGGGGAACAACAACAGTTATATAGTAAGGAAAATGGAAACAAACAAGAAAAAGTAACAAACCAACAGACATCTTAATCATCCATTGTAGAAAACATAGTGCCAAAATACAAAGGGGAACCTAGGAGCTAAGTTGAATAATATAGAACATACAATCCATATTAAATCATCTAAAAGGAATGCATCACTCAAGGAAATCAATTCTCACTCACATGGTCGGTCACGCCCAACCTAGTCTGTCTGAGGGACACTATCCAATAAAAACAAAGAAAAAAATAAATCTCCTGTAATGGCACACTAGACAGAACAAAATCATAATCTAGTGTAGCAACCTTTCACCAAAAATATTCTAGCTATTATAGGTTCACATGTTAAGACTAAAATAGTGGTGATCTAACAATGCGAAATAAGCATCTAATCACATGCACATATATCTTACACAATAAATTCACACAACTGGTCACCCCTAAGTCACTGAAAGGATCAATATATTGAATTTAATCCATTATATCCCAAGATATACTCTTAGAGTGGGTCTCGCACAACAATAATCATAATCAAGGTAAGATAATTATCCAAGGGGAGTTTTTAGGATAACCATTTTCACAAAAAATTTAAATGGGCCTCATAAACCCTTTGAGAAATCACTCATTTCCAAAGAACCAAATCCACCATTATAAAAAAGTGATATAAAAACATTTTAAATATCACAACCATTTGAAAAAATAACATTAAATCACTCACACCACATTTTTAAACAAACAACACTTTCATCAAAATCCCAAATGGCCACACACCATCGCCACATGTCAAAACATTTTTAATGAACCAAAAACAAACCACTTTCAAGACCAAACCATTTACAAATCCATTTGATAAATCCCAGACACCACATTAAATTACACTAATACATTTAAGAAATTTAATAGATACTTTGAAAACCATATTCCACTATCAAAATAAAATTGGAAAATTTATCTAACACATTATGTACACCACATAATAAAAAATTACCATATTCTTCAATAAAAATTGAGAAAAACACTTCATTTATAATAAAAAAATTATTCCAAAAATCATACATTACAAATTAACATATAAGGAAGGATAAAAAAGAAATTAATTAGTGATTCATAAATTTAATGAGCATGTGAAAAGAGAAACCTACCTCAAATCAAACGTGCTTCAACAATTCTATTTTAAAACAACTCCATGAAGCTTATAAGAGGAAAGGACAACTAATACAGACAATATAAAACACAAAAACCTTAATTTAAACATAAATAAATATGAAACATAGATCTACAAGGCCACGGTAGAAGAAGAAATAAAGAGAATATGGATGAATATTGAAGTGGAAGAATTGAGGAGGAGAATACCTTGATAAATCACCCTAAAACCATGATGGAACTTTATATCCACACCATTGGAGAGGAGGATAAGATTGGGGAAGAAGGGAGGAGACCCAATTGAGTCACAAGAACTTGGATAAAAATAGATTATGTGTTTCTGGGTTAAATACCAAAGAGGTGTGAATTGGAATTTAACAATTTTAATGACATGGACAAGTTTCATAGTTTTCCTGAATGGTTTTCCAAACTATGCAACCACCATGTGTCCCTCACTATCTAAGAGGAAAAAGATGAACTGTTATCCCACACAATTTCCCAAACACTGTGATAGGCGTTTAGGTATCCACTATCCAAAAAATGAAATTGGTGACATGGTTTCTTGGGAAAGGGCACACAGTTTCCCCTAACCATGTTTCAACCACGTATCATCATTGATCAAGTCCAAAATCATAATTTTCACTAATAAATCATGGGGAATATAAATAATAAACTAAATACCCTAAAAATAAACAATGGAACACCCATAAATTGAGATGAAAACCAAGATCCAAAAGATGATATGACAAAAAGGGAAAAATAAAAATTTGAGTGTGAAAAATCATCCCCCATGACTCCACCAAAAAAAATCTCATCAAAATCAAGGATCATGTGCAGGCCGAACTCTATTGTCACAGATATCTGGGATCTAGGTTCAGATTCTCTTAGAAAAAATCACCATTGATCCATCAATCACCACCATACATAAAAGATGATAAGAAAGGGAAACCTCAATCCATTCTTGTCTAACTTGAATTATCCTTCATCAACACATCTTACTTCCACACTTGATCGCAAACCGTACACATGGTATTAATCCATTACACTGAAGAACGCTTGAGAAATGATAGAATATCAGATATTTCATTAAAATGTTGGTGAAAATAATTTCCCATGAAAAATTAATTATGATACATGGGTGAAATCCATGATGTAAATAATGGGAGGAATGAAACTCATCATTTTTTATTTTTTTTCCTTGACACAAAAATTACATCTTACCTATAGTTTTGATCAATTGTTGATGAAGAATGGTTCTGTGTTACTATTAGTGGTGAGATCCACAAACTCTGAGAGTGGAATGATCTTCAATCCCAATCTGATCTGATGTTATTACCCATGAATTCACTCCTCCAATGGTCCTCATGATTTATAGGGTTAAGTGGATCACCCGGATATCTCATCATAACTATTTATTTATAAGTAATTATATGTCATAAAAATTAATAAAATAAATTAAATTCACTCAATTAATTCATTTAAAAATTCTCTAATGAACGAGTCCAACCTAATCATCTGACACACTTCATGTTATGTCATGTGTTGGTGAAAACCCATGATCTTGACTCAATGATGGTATTATATTTACAATTTGAGACTAAATTTCGGTTTTATTTAACTTTTTATGAAAAATTTCATGCAGGTGATTATAATATTGTAAATATTTTTCAAATATTAACTCCTGGATAACCAGGCCTTATATTCTCACTTTGTCACAGTTCCTAGCTCTGAAAAATATCCATATAATATTGTAAAGTAATATATAAAAAAATATAATTCATTAAATTATCTAAACCTTAGGTCTATTTTCCAAAAAAGAGAAAACCCTACTTAATAAAATGAGGGTACTGAGCTTGCATCTGGCTCTCCCAATCCCATATTCTCTCTTGAATATTCCCATGTTACCACCATACACACAATAGGGGAATCAATTACCAATGAAGGATACTCTACTCTAAATCCTTGATCTCTATCAGCTACTCAACAAATGTATACCCATCCTTGATATCCTGCTCACCCAAGTCAATGACATGTGATTGGTCACGCACATACCTCCAGAACTGTGACACATGGAAGACATCATATACTTGGTGTAACTGTTGTGAAATAACTAGAAGGTATGCATCCTTTCCATCTCTATATAGTATCTATAAAGGTCCAATGACTATCAGAGATAGTTTGAATCCCCATCCAAATATCCATAATCCACCTCAAGGGGAAACCCTTAGAAAAATATGGTCTTCATCCTCAAAATATAGTCTTCTATGTAGTTAGTATGCATATGAAGTATAATGGATTTATGAATTCCTCATATTGTCCTTGATGATCTTAAAATTATATTTCATAACAAGAACTAACTATAAGACCATGAGTGTTCACTCAACTAGATCAGTCCTACAATGTGGTGACCAATAAGGTTTCCAATAAAAGACATTGAATGGTGCCATACTAATGGGGATATGGTAGCTGTTTCTGTATAAAAACTACCCCAAGGGTAGGTGATCCTCCCAACTATGGAAAAATTCTAACATGAAATCCCATACCATATCCTACAAGACCAGAATTGTTCACTTCGTTTAGCCATCATTCTAGGAGTGAAACATCATGCTCAAATTCAATTGAGTGAATTGAGAATAATGTTCTAAAACGATCTTTGAGGGAAATCCATAGAGCCAGATTATCTCTAGGATATAAAAGTGTCCCAATATCTCTACTTAACTATACTCACAAATTGATACGAAGTTGTGTAACTTGGTGAGTTGGTCTACGATCACCCAAAAGGAATTTTGTCCCCTTCATGTATGTGGTAACCCCATAATTAATTCCATGTATATCTCATTCCACATCCACTCTGGAACTTTAAGGTATTCAGATAAACCCGATGGTGCATAGTGCGCAACCTTCACATGCGGACAAGTGAGTCATCGAGTGAAAAATACTACAATAAAACTCTTCATGTGTGGACCCCAAACTGTTGTTAGTGGTTCTGATACATCTTTTCCACACCTGGATGTACCACCAAAGAGGATATATGAAAATCCCTCACCATCTCCTCCCACAAAATCGCTGGTACTATCATCCATCCAGTGAAAAGGATAATGTTCTCTTCACCATTAATAAATTAATTAGGAGAACATCTAGTGGACATCTGAGTATGTAAGGTCTCAAAGTAGGAAAATACATTGTGATCATCCCTAAAACACTATAAAATATATGGGGGTAATATCCATTGAATGAAAATATTAAGAACAACCCTTGTCAACTAAGTATAACTATGATAAGGATAACTTCTCTAATGCCTCAACTAGCAACTGAGAACAATATCTCTTACTAAGAGAATCCTCTAACACATTCCCCCTCCCAAGAGTATAGACAATCTTGTAGTAATAGGTATAGAGAAATTATAACCATCAGCTTTATCTCATGTTAATACCATTCTAAGAAAATAATAAATTGAGACACTTATGGTCAGAGAAGATGATAAATCGCTCAACCACCAGGTAGTGTTGCCACATCTTCAAGGTACAGACTGTTGTGGTTAGCTAAAGATCATTGGCTGTGTAGTTTTTCTCTTGTGGTAACAACAAACGAAACCCAAAGTAAATGACTAGCTACCTCTACATCAGAACATGACTAATTACGGCCCTTGAGGCATCATAGAGCATTACATACTCAACACCCACCTCTAAAAATCAAAAAATGGGGGTGCTCATCATCCTTTGCCTCAAGTATTGAAAACACTACTAGAACCATTAAATAGACATGAATGGATACCCCTTTTGGGTTAAAGCTATCAAGGTTCTTACATTCTAGAGAAATCAGGAAAAAACCTTTGATTTCACCCTACCAATTCAAGGAAACTCCACAGCTTGGTAACAATTTCTGGGGTATCCCATGATTGAGCTGTCTCAACCCTCACTCTGTCCAATGCCACTCCCACCCAAGATGGAACTTCCTCAACCCTCACTTGGTACACTTCCTAGGAAATTTTATCTCATGGGTGGGAGTGGCATTGGACTGTCCAATCAATACGAGTAGATAGTTTCATTTACCTAAAACAGTCAATATTGTTATAAACTGTGGATAGCTAGTCCATACCTAATATGAATTTATAAGGCATCATCTCTATTAAAAATAGACCGCATACAAATATTTCACCTCCAATCATTAGATATTATTATCATAAGAAGTGTGAAATCAATGAGTAACCTCCTGTCCATGTCTCTAAGCACTAGGGTCGAGCCAATGGATCAAAAAGAATATCTGAGTCCCAAACCAGAGAAGTTGAAATAATGTAATGTGTTCCAAATGTGTCTATAAGTACTATATAAAAGGTATAAAATACATATATCACATCATATATCATCCCTAGAGCCTCGGGGTTATAGGCCTCTATAGCCAATATCTAGCCTTGTCCTTGACCACAATATCCCTAAGTCTGATGCACAACACATGGGGATGGTAGAGATAATAGGTCCAACTTCCAACCATCTAATACTACTCCACCATCCCCTCTAACACATCCACCACCTGGAAAACCTCAATGATCCTATCTTTGCCTTTTCCTTGGTGGTCCTTAGACTTTTTTTAATTAGCTATATGATGGGTTAGAGAATCCCATGCAATATTTTCCCAGCCATTGCGAGAGAAAAAATGCCAGTCACTTAGGTAATTTGACCCATCCTGAGATCCTTAAACCCCTAATCCCCATCCTAGGACTGTATCATGATGAAACTGAAAATTTTAAATCATTTTGACTTATATTGGCTACATTCATCCAAGGTCTCATATCCAAGGTGCCCACTGTCGATACCCACTCTCTGTGCATTCTTTTTAAGGAAACTCCTCACTACTAAGGCCCACTCCAGCACTACATAATTAGTGGGAATTCAAAGAGATATCATTGATGACATGAAATCTTTGTGTGAGACCTACTCAGTGAGATATTACCTGAATAATCGTTCTCACACTATATCCATGGAGTACCATGATAGATCTGTAAATCTAATAGAATACTCCACCATTGTCAAAATGACCTGTTGTAGATTTAGAATCTCCAAAATGTGAACTTATTTCAACATGTCTAGATAAAACTGCTCCTTGAAAATATGCTCAATGTCTGACTAAGTGAGAGTTCTCTCATTGCGTGACTAATTCAGAATACTCCACCATCACCCAATGTTTCCAAAAAGTGGAGTAACCCTAAGGATTTCTATATATTCATTATTCATCCTCACAAGGTGTAACAATAAAGTTACAACCTCTAATTAGTCCTGAATCACCTGGGGGTCTGGCTTGCCTCAAAACCTTTGAGGTATCTACCTCGAGAACTCATGTAGGTTACTCAATTGACATGTATCCTCATCCGACATTAAGAGTTCTAACTACTTCTCAATTGGTGGTAGTAGAACTTGTAAACCACTTATATGTACTATCTATGGTACATGACCTCTTATTTTAGCCTCATCACTTAGAGGATTGTCCTTGTGATCATATAGTGGAATCCTAACTGGCTATATTTGTGGAGGCATGGTAAAATAAAAAATATGGTTCATAGTTAAAGAGTATATCTCATGAGCTGAATTAAGCTAGACATGGAAACCAAAAACAAATCCTATATGGTTCTTATACCAATTATTCACCTAAAACCAATGTCTACAAGTACTATGATAGAAGACAATTGATCAGTGTTTTAGTGTATAGATACATTGTCCACCATACTAACATTGGAGTCCCTAGCATTAAAGACAAACTCAAAACACATAACAATAATTCCATAAATCCCAATATAATATCACAGACTCTAGTCTTAGGGTAGAACCAACTCCTCTGATACCACTCTGTCCTGACCTAACATGATGGGGTCAATGTCGTGACTACCCCAATCCCACCTCTAATAGGCCAGGGTTTGGTGACCAATGTCAAGTATGAATATCCCAGACATGGGAAGAATTATCTTAATTAACATATGATAATTCATATATCTCCAAGCACATATAATGATAAAATATAAAATAATTGAAACCAATTTATGCATAAATATATAATCTAGTAGTCGAAGTTCATCCATAATGTACTATAAGTGATAAAAGAAATAATACATGCCCAAAAAAACTATAGAGAGTCTAACCTGCTCATAAGGTGGGGACTAATATAATGTGAAACCACCTAGAATGAACCCTGGTCAACCTTGCTCAAGTTATTCTCTACTAGATCCATATCCTCTTAGGACACCGTCAAATGGGCCATTATTTGCATAAGACACAAAACATGATGGTAGATCCGATAGAGGGGTGTGTACTAAAATATCCAGTAGGACACCATCAAAATAGTAAACACATAAAATCAAGAATAGTTATCTCATAACAAGGACATAAAAGTAAATGTATAAAAACCCAAATATACTCATGAAGGAATCCATTCCTAAAAGTGGTCTCAAAAAAACTACTAGCCACAAGAATCTTATCAAATCATCTAAAAAAATAGATTTCTTGGCGAACACATCCGCTGAGCCATGATATCACTCGAGACACACATAAAAGAGGTCATGATCATTATGCCCACCCAAGAAGACTCACTAGTCTCTAAAGACCTCAATATTATGCTAAGGGATCACACTAAAGACTATTGGGGGACACCAAAAACCCAATATAGATCAACCCGCTATGCAGGATATTGTATAACAAAAATACCATGAAACCTACTATAATGAACTTCTACATAGAGGTTCAATTCCCCTTTCATTGTGTTCATCCAGATTCCATGAACCCACCTATGTTATAGGAATGAATGATATGGGATCACACTATAGTCTCACAGAGGGACACCAAAAACTCTATTTGATACTCATCCTCTAGTGGGGATCACCATATAAAGATGTAAAGATAATTATACGCTTTATCCACAAGGGTATAATCCAATGGAACAAACTCATCTTCTACTTATAAAAAAATGAAGAAACAAAAATCTCTAAACACCCACAAAGGGGGTACATGACCTATACTAGGAGTACATGATGTGTCAAACCAACCCCAAGTCTGCCAGTATGATGTTTCCTCACATGAAATTTAAAAGTCCAAACAAAAAATTTGTATGTATATTTACATGGTGTATAGTGGTCTTCTGACACCCTACCCACACTATCTGTCTGTTTCGGTGTACTTCTGGATATTCCAGTATACCAAAGAGTTTACACGTAGCCCTGCCATTATAAACATGGTCATGCCCATCTATCCAAACCTTCCTGTTCCCATGTACCCTATAAGTTAAATTTCAATCATACAACATGGTTCACATGACATGTGATAGATGTCACACAACATGTGATATTTTTCTCTCAATGGGAATCCTAGAACTGCATAGAGGGTCCCACATAACGTTTATCTTTGTATCACTTGTCATGTAACTTATGATTTTCCAAAACCCATGGGTTCTTATCTATGTAACCCCAACACCAACATCAGTATAAATCGATCTAGAATCAAGGATATAGTGTCATCCAACCTCTTCCATCACCACTTTTTTTTATCCAAGTTCATTTCTACTTGAATTTTTTTCTGCTATATGTCACCACCACATGAAAAAATGGGAGGAATAGAAAACCTTTGTCTAATTTGGTCCACCTAAAATCATCATATATTTCTGCACCTAAATATCACACAAGATTGAGAACAACACTTGTAGTTTTAATCAGTTTCACTGAAGAACTATCACACAATTATCCAAGACCGACCGTTTCATCAAACCACGATCCATAGAAATTTACTATGATGAACATATGTTGAAAAGGTAGAGAAATCACGTTCTATATAATGTGAGGAGAAAAAATAATATTTTTTTATTTTTATATTTAATTATTTTCAAATAAAAAGATGAAAGGAGATAAAAATAACAAATGAATAGTAAATCATCTACGAAAAAAATCAACCACAGTTGTAATAATTAATTATTATTCATGGAATTCATCCATGTTTGTTTGGGATAAATAATGGGATGGAAATCACAAAAATAAAACAGTTTACCTAGTGTTTGGATTGATACCTAACAAATAATTGTCTTGCATTTCCGTCTTTGGTGAGATCGATAAACTTTGATGGTGTAATGATCTTTGATCTTGATTTGATCTGATGGAATTTTATAAGAATTCTCTCCTACAATGGTGCTCTAGATATACATGGTTAAGAAAATAACCCTAAATTTTTATCATAACCATGTATTTATAATCAATTTTATGTGATTAGAAATTAATAAAATAAAATAAAATAAAATTAATTTTTTTATTAAAAAATTTCACCCATGACTGAGCCCAACTCAAGAGTATGATGTACTTCAAGTTTATGTTGAAACTAGGATAAAAATAATCTTTTGGACTTAATGGAGGCCTCATATTTCTGATATGAGCATATGTTTAATATTTATTAAAAATTTTCCTTAAAACTATGAATATATGATAATATAATTTTTAATATTTTTCAAATATCAACTCTGGGGTCAATGGGGCTCAGATACTCATTCCATCTCAATAGATGGATCTAAAAATAATCTATATAATATTTTTAAGTAATATATATACAATTAGATTCTTTACAAGTTTTATCTGTTATACACTTGTGATTCATCATGTAGTTTTAGTTGTAATCACAAAATAGTGGGACTAACCACAAGCCCCCAAGGGTAGCCCTTAACCATACTAAGGGGGACCCAAGGGTTAACCCTCATAGGATATCTTACCAATGGAGGCTGTATGGTATCTAATTTGTGTTTCAGAGACATGTATATGAACAAAATATATTTCTTGTGTATATGGAGCATGGGTTGGCAACATTGGTCCCATTGGGTTCCATTGAGGTTGTGTAGGTGAGGCGAGGCCCGTGAGGCATGGGTGAAATGTGTGATAGGTGTGATACCTATTATCATGATCAAAGGGTATGTGTCACATATCTTTCTATAAATAAGAGTTAAGAAACATGATATTTATGATGTGGTATGTGTGACATGAATTAACCTTTTTCAAGCATTTAAAAAGGTAGAAAAAAACTGGCTTTTTGATTAGATTAATATGAACCGTCTTGTCATTGTGGGATGTTATATTCAACCTTGACCACCCATGGATCTTCTGTTCATTGGATTTTACACTGAATCTACAGTGATTGAGAAACCATCCATCTTCCATGATGATGCCGAAATAATGAGGCTTGTTCAATTTTCCCAAAATCATGCATGAAGAAACATCTTACAAGCCTAAAGATATTTGAATACATGACTCAATCGAATGAAAACCTCATTTGAAAATAGTCATTCAAATAACATGATGATTCCAAGATTTAAAAGAGGATAGTAAAGTAATAATTACATTCATGTGAATTTGAGGAAGAAATATGTATCATGTAAGAAAGTACACCATCATTAGCAGTGTACATCTATTTGACAATGATGAATCCTTTGGAATATTTAAATATTTGTGACCTGGAACATTTCGTGGAAGATCAATATAAAATATTTATTAGAACAAGTTTAGTGAAAATTAAAAATAAAAGGAGAGTGAATGAGGCCTTCATTAGATACTAATTCAAATTTTGATAAGCTCTCATTTTCCATAGAAAATAGAGCATCGTGATGCAATTGCTTCTTTATGAGGAGGTTTTGAAAAGCAGCTGGCTTCCACAAGGGTAAGAGGTCACAATTATTTTACTTACGATAAGCACACCTAAATAGATTTATGAGTAACTTGTTTCACAATTATAATAAAAGTTTCATGATACCTAAACACCTTATATTTTTGGTATGCATGAATTTTAGTTGAGATTGATCATACGTTATATTGTGCAATGAACATAGAAGTTTGAGTTTCATATGGAGATTCACTATGTGTGATGATGTCAATGTGTGTGAACACCCCCCCTTGCACAAACGATTTACATGTTCACATGATTTAAACAAATGCATTGAACTAGAACATAATAAAGTAGGACAGTGTGTGCATACAATGTGTGTGTGAATAAACAAAGGAAAAGTGAAATAGAGTAGTGCATGGAAACAATAACATGCGAATGAAAAACATATGTAATTGATAAAACAATATATAATATAAATTTTTTTTTATTTTTTCTATGTTTTTATATGATAATCCCATGAACTTTATAACATCTCTAGTTTTGAAAAGGGAACAAAATGATCAATAGCTTACAAGATATGCCACACCGAGTTTAAAAATACAACTAAATATTATTATTTAATTGTTACTATTATAACTTTACTGTTAGAATAATGGGTATCAATAGGATTGAAAAAATTATGAAAATATGGTTTATACATGTTTATATGTGGTATAAATCAATTTAAAATTAATTACAAATTAAAACATAAAAACAATTTAATATTAAGGATGTGTTTTTTTATAAAAAGTTTATTTTTATGACTAGAGTGGTGTTTTGTCATAATAAATTAAATTACATAGTATTAATGAAACATGTTAATAAAATTTATATGTTTTGAATTTAATAAAATGTTATGATATTTATCAAATAAGTATGATAGGATTAAGATAATAATAAATCCAATTTTAATCATAAGAAGTTGTTAATTTTTTGAAGGATGTTTTACCCCATTTTAATGACATATTTCTTTTAAAAATAAATTTTATTTATTTTGTTAATTATATATATATATATTAAAAAATAATCATATAATTTTAAATCATAATTTTAAATTTTACTATGGTTGAATTATTGGTATTGTTTTTGTTTATTTTTATGTTTTGATGGATAATGAAAAATACTAGATTTTAATTGAAACCCTCTTTTTTGTCTAATTAATTTATAGTGTTAAATTTTATTTTCGGTTTGTTTTAAATTATTATTACATCAATTTCAAAACCCTTCCATTTTGGGTACGTCTACCGGGCCTCCCACTCTCATTTCAAAACCTTCCATTTTGGCCATGATCGGAAACATGGTTGGAAGATATTTGTGTTCTGATTCTAAAACGGATGCTGTTTGTCATCCCATTTGTCCTCGAATCTGTCTGGAGATTGACGTATCTAAGCCTCCTGTGAATTGGATATGGATCACTGATGGTCATGAATTCCGGTGGAGGCAAGATGTAAGGTTTGAGTCGTGGACTGATCACTGCATTTTGTGTCATCGGTTGGGACACAGTGCCTCGGCTTGCAGAAATGGTTCTTTGAGCAGAAGGGTGCGCAATCGGGTGAGAGAGGGTTCGGTTGCTCAGGATGGGGATTCTACGGAGAGTCTTCACTTGCAGGGGATGGATCGGCTGGATGGGGGGTTGCATCTTCAGCATGAGGTACTGAATTTAGTGGGCAATAGAGCTGCTGGCATAGGGGATGAGGTGCAGAGACCAGGACTGGAGCCTCCTGGGCCGATGGTCAGTGATATCTTCGCCAGGTTGAAGTAGGACTTAGGGCTGGTCGGTTCCTTAAAGGGTATTGGTGACCCTTCTGCTGTTATCCAGGAACCGGGAGACTCTTGTGGCTCTTTAGCTGATGCTGTGGGGACTACGTTGCCTGGTCTGGATCCTATGAGTGCACCTGCAGCACTTGATGCTGTCCAGGTTGAGCAGCCTCTGCGCATGGAGCATGCGTTTGTGAAGATTGATGGAAAGCAGACTTCTCAATCGTATGGAGTGTCAAAAGGTCAAGATTTAATGCCAGTGAGGAGGACAGAGGATGGGTAAGGACCTGATTTGGCCCCTAAGGCATGGACTTCGGTGGAGGAGGATGATGGATGGGTAAGGGCTTCTCCTGGACTGAAGTCACAGCCTGTGCAGAAGGCTGCTAATGTTGAAACCAGCAATTGCTTCTCTGGTCTGATAAATGAAGAGGTGGATGAGGGGCGGGGCCAGCTTGAAGGAGAGGTTCCTACTTGGACTGATGGAGAGAAGCTGCAGGGTGAATTGCATATGCAAGATGCAGATTCTGGGCAGTCACAGTGCATGGCAACACTTGACAGTTCTAGTCATACTGGGCAGGAGAAGGGTGAGAATAGCAGTCTTCAGAATGTGATTCTTCCTGGAAAATGGGGGGATATTTCTGACAGTGAAAAAGAAAATGGTGATCGAAGCCGTGTTTCCTTTAGTGACGTGGTGCAGCATGGGAAGAAGACAGTAGCAGGAAATGGGGATACTGTGTCTGCCTCACCAAGAAGAAGGCAGCGGAAGGATTACTCCTCCATGCCAAAGCCAATGTCCACCAGGTCCTCGTTAATTAAAAGCAAAGGTATGATTTCTTCTGAGGAGTTGGTGTGTTTAGAGAAGTTAAATCTCATAAGAAAGTACGCGAAGATACTGAAGCAGTATGAAAGTTCGGAATGGGAATCGGCTACCGCGGATGAGGCGTTTGACCCGGGTGATGGCGATGGATTTGGTGATGCGTATGGCTTCTGATTTGTAACTATTTGCGCTTGTTTCTTGTGTTCGTTTGCTGTACTTTTTGGTTATTTTAATAAATGGTCAGAGACTTTGTCTCTGGCTGGAACTTTTTCGTATGTTATATTAAATGTAATTTTTTTACTATAGGGTTATTCAGATGATATATTCAACTCTAAAGAGTATTTGGAATTTTAAAATGTTTTTCTTTATAATGAAAATATATTTTACACTTGTATATAATAAATAATTACCCAAAAGGATTACATAATGATAATACATAGATTGTTTAATTAATGGAAATATCAAACAAATGATATTAAATATATTAAAATAAATATAATTGTAGATAATTAATATTATCCAACAATTATATAGTTGTAATTTACATTATATTTATGTTTTATAATTATTTTTTTCCAATTTATGTTATTTTTAGGATATTTTTAAGAAGTCAAGGCATGAATAGTGTAAAAATATAAATTAATGATATTTTAAAATAAATAATATTTTATTAAATGATATAAAATTTCTAAAAAACAAAAAATTATAAAAATGATTGGGATAAGGTATAAAATTTTATAAATGATATATTTATGATTTTTTTTGTAATTTTGATTGTAACTATATCAACTATTTAGGTGTAAAAATCCATGTTTTCATAGTAAGAGTTAAATTGTTTAAAAAGTTTTAAAGCCAAAAGATAAGGAATAGAAAAATAATAAAAACATGAAAATTTTTTATTTTATGAATTATTTAAGACCCATAATAATCCTATATTTGAAATAAATCTTTTTTGATCCATGAATAATATAAATACTTTTTTTATTAATTTATTATTTTAAAGAATTCGAAGAGGGCCCCTCCCCTCTCTTATAAAAGGGAACATATTTTCTTCTTATGTCCACTCCTAAAAACAGATTTGGTTCTTCCACGATCAACCAAAATAACATCTTATAACCCCTCCACACATTCTGGATCTTATTGTATAGATAGAACACCATCTTTAGTGGTATTAGTGTTTTATAAAAATAGGATTGTCTGAAGAAAATGTATCGTTTATAATCAAGTATTTATTTTTCATTTCGTTTTCCACTTACTTAATCTTTTTAAACCCCAATGAAATAAAAAATATATTTTCCTAAACATAATAACATGTTATAATTTTAATATAATCACCTAAATCCATATCTACTTTCATCAAATGGGATAATAATTTATCTTTCGTGTGTACGATGTACCACCACCTCACGAACTGATATAATTCATTTTCCATAACCATATATCAAGACTAGCTATGATGATGGAATTAATAGTTATAAATGATATTAATTAAATATTTATCATTAATAAATAATATTATATCTTTAAAATTTTTACCTTTACATGAACATAAACAAGATAACGTCATTCATGCTTACGTGTAAACTATCACCACCATGAAGCAATGCGATTCATTTGTCATCACCACATCACATTAATGATATATATAAGTATATTTAAATTACTATTATGATATTAATGATATTATGATAAATTTGGAATTATTAAATGTTACATACATTCATTCTATATAGATAATTGAAAAATGAAAATGTTACTCATGCGTAAGAATGCTGAACCATGTTTGTGATTATAACATAGTTCATTTTTCATAACCATATTTAGTGGTTTTATTTTAAACTATAATTGATATATAAAAATGATAAATATTTCATGGATATTATTCTAGATATGATTTAATAGTGACTAATTTTACTATTTACATCATACCAAATTCATTTTCTACTCAAGTACTGAATATTGTCACAACGTCCAACATGAACTTAAATAATGATATAACATGATACAAAGTGATGTAAAAGTAATAAATTTTTTTAAAGGCTATAAAAAATCTAATAATTAACCTAAGTATGTAATTATGGAATGTGATGATTGTATATGATGAGTAAAACTAAATATAAGGCACATTTTTTTTAAAACCACTTTTAAAGTTACTATTTCAACTATTGATAAAATAAAAAGGAATATTTTATCCAAAAAATATGGAATGAAAGGAATTTAAAACATTCATGGTGATTTTTTATGTTTTATTTACAATAATTCAAATTTATTTTCTAATAATATTTTTTCATTTATGTGTGCGAGGCTATGTAAAACTGAAAAGTTATTTCAGAATAGAAAAGTTATTTTCCTTAAGAATGATTATTTTATAAAAGTTTAATGTTTTATTATTCTGTTAAGGTTCATGGGAATTTATTATGATAATTTTTTGTTCCATGATTAATTGTGGGAGGGTGATCCTGTTATAACTCTCCAACACTTTTAGTAATGAGATAGAGTTAATCTGTATGGTTTCTCCTAAAATATTATGGGAATAAATTAAGATGTTTATTCCAAATGTAAGTGTATTGGATTCCCCCTATATATCTAGGAGAGAAACAGGATATATAAGAGTGATATGGAAAAGTATGTCCCAATTTAAATAGTAATATATTATATGATTTATTATGAGTTTTATTTTGAAAATATCTTTATTTTCAAAGGGTAAGAAAATAATTTTTTTTAAAAGATGATTCCTTTTTTGAGGTAAAAATAAATGTTTTAATGAGTTTTCAATAATTTTTTTTCTATTATCTACATTAATATTATCTTTTTCTCATCATAAGTTTTAAAATTATTCTCAAATGATTTAAGGGGTAGTAGAGAGAAGTATGTCTTAAAGGGGATAATTTGCAGGATTTTTCAAAAGGAGAAACAATGTTTTATTTTAAAAGTGGTTTCTTTAGCAGAAAAAATGGATACTAAGTATAAGTGTCCACATGTAATGTATGAGTTTACATTTTATGATTTTTTAATAATTATCTAAAACTCTAATATCAAAAATACCCTTGAATGTGAATTTTAGTTCAAAAGACTAGAATATGTAATGCTTAATACTAGGTCCTTACTGTTGGTATATGAGAATAGTTTAGATAACTTTAAAGGTTGTGATATTATTTAATCATAAGTTACAATTCATATATAACCACAATAGTTAAAATGGTAGGTAGATACATAGTTATTTTATATAAATTAAATGTGTTTGAGATGACATGAATAACAATATCTTAGTGTTTATCTTCCACATAAGATGGTATATGATGATTTTATCTATATGGTCACAATAAATATTTTTTATTTTAGTAAATGGATGGATCCAGGAGGCACCAATATAATTATGGATCTGATTTAAAATTAAATGGGTGTGGGAATATGATCTTAAATGAAATATAAGTTGTAATGAGAACTATTGTGGTTATTCTTAACAAACTATCAAAAGTAATGATTAAACTCTTGTACCTTGGGGAGTTTTACAATTAATAATGTATTTGGAAAATATATCCCTCCGTAAGTTCATGTAACAATGATCATAAAGGTAAATATATTAAATGGAATATGTTTCAATGATTTGAATAGAAACTCCTAGGAAAACGTATTATAGGGATGAGAAGGTGTTTTAAATGTGATAAATTAAGTCATAAACTATAATCTTCTAAAAAAGGAAGAATTAAATTTAATCTATAAATGGTAAATAAATTATTCATAAGTTTTCAATTGAATGTTTTAAATGTGGGGAGTATTGTCTTTATGAAAATCAATGTCTTAGAAAGAAGTCTCTTGTATGGGATCAACAGAACCAAAAAAATATTTTTTTAAGAAAACCTAATGACATTACATTTGAATATGAGGAAACTATAAATGAATTATGAAAGGTATTTATTATTTCATGGCTCGTGTTTTGAAATTATTTAATCATAGGACATGAGTAATGTTTTTGTTTATTGGAAAGAAGTATTGTTTAATAATATGAGAAAACATGGTTACGAGATTATGAAGATGCTGATTGATTAAGATGTCCACGTATAATGGATTAAAGAGTTATGGTAAATTTAATGATGGTGAAATATTTAAAATTATTAATAATAATTTTATTTTAGAAGTACTTTGGATGGAATTTTTTTAGTTTCATATATATGTAACTCTTAAGTTTGTAATGTTAAAATTTTATTTAAGGAATAAATATATTTTATTTTTTGGAATGAATTTTAAAGGTATGAGAAAAAAGTTGAGTTTAATACTTATGAAGGATATTTTTGAGAATGTATCTTATTTTAGGGATTATTATAAGTATTCTGGTAACATATTTTTATACAAAGGGAAACTAGAATTATGGTTGAAACCCCATCATGTCCCGTATGGCTATGGGATTTTAACCCACGACTGATGAGAAAAAAGTGTGCATCACTTACCACCAGCGTACATGATGTTATGGTTAGTATGAAATTGTTTTCTTATTTAATATATCCGATGGATAAATGTTATGTTCACGGGATTTACAAATTATTTGGTGGTTAAGTGTTAATTTTATTTCAGATGACGTTCACTCTTTTTTGAACACTATATGATCAATGCAATCAAAATACTATAGTAATTTATTTGAGGACTAAATTTTGAATTATATTTTGGAATAATATATGATTTTTTATATTTATTAATGGTAATTTAGGTTATTTATGGAAATGTATATCATATATTATAGACTGTGTGATTTATGAGAATACATTTTTTTATTTGACTTTCTGACTCATTATTGTTATTTTGAGATAAAAAGATATCTTGGAAGCCTATCTGATCAACTCCTAATAAATTTTTGGTTTGAATATTAGTCTAGAATATTTTTGAGAAATTATTAAGTTAACTATTTGTTAAATTTTCAATGTTGAAATTTTGGTATTGTTGTTGATTTTTGGGGATTAAATTAGTTCATTATTATATAAAGGTTTAATATTTTTGGACAATTGTCTTATTTTATCTGAACAATATTGGTTTTTGTTAATATCTAATAATATTCTAAATTTATAGTTAATATTTTTTGGATTATGATTATAGTGATTTAGGCATGAAAAATACAAATTGATTTCTCATTAATTGGAGAATAGATGGGTTTGTGGATGAAATTGATTAAAGGATGAAATTATTATTGTGATGTAAAAATGTTTACATATGTTTTTATTCTGGGAATAAAATTAATTCCTGAACTATATGAAAATGATATTGAAACAAAAAAAGTATCCATTAACTATTCTTACTATGTAATCAATGGTCTTTTAACCCATTACAGATTTACAGTTTTGTGATGGTTCACTTTATAATGACCATGTTCTCTATCAACCTCACTCCAAAGTTGATAATTAGTTTTCTATTCCATTTCCATGTTTTCCAATATTAAAACCTTATTATGTGTTATTCAAAATTACCATCACTCTTACCTTTATTTCTTTTAACGTGGAGGTTTAATTGACCCTTATTTTGATATGGTATTTCAATAAAGGTTATTTGAAAGATAAAACCGTAGATACCAAGCCCAAGTTCAAATTGATAGGACACAATTTTTTAAAGGCAGGGGGGAGAATAAAGCATCCTGAGTTTTTAAAATAAAACAATATGTTTAATAGCATACATGATACGCCACATCGAGTATAAATAAACAACTAATTATTATTATTTAAATGTTACTATTATAACCTATCCATTAGAATGGAGATTATGTACAAGATTAACCCAATTGTAAAAATATGGTTAACACATGTTTATATAATAGATTCAATTATTCAAAATTATTTATAAATGAAATTACAAAACTAATTGAATATAAAGGATGTGTATTTTTACAAAAAACAATTTTTACAACTAGAATAAAATTTTATCCTAATATAATAAATTTATCACTATTTGTAAAATATTTTAATTTAATTTATATATTATTAATTTAAAAAAATGTTTTTAACTTCATCAAATTTGTTTGATAGACTTAATATACGAATAAATCTAATTTTAAAAATAAAATGTTATATATTTTTTAACGGTATTTTTACCACATAATAATGTCAGACTTGTTATAAATCTAAATTTTGATATTTTTATTTTTTAAATTATATTAAATAAAGTAATTATTTCAAAATATAATACTAAAATATAATTTAGTTAAATTGTTTTTTTCTGATAAGATTCATGTTTTGATAAATAGTGAAAATTACTATATTTTCAAATCATTTTTTTCATCTAAATAATTTATAAAGATAAATTATATTTTGGATTGGTTTTAAATTATAAATAGATAAATTTTATATCATTTAATCTAATTTAGGTCATTTTAATCAATTTCACATTAATTTTTGATATAAAAACATTTTAATCTGTTGAATGTTTTCACTTTAATAACCTGTTTTCTCTCCCCATCACCGGGATTAATTTTAAATTAATTTTTCCCACTCTAATGATTTGATTTTTGAAAAATTTATTCCATATTTGCAATTAAAAGGAAAAAATTTAGTAAAAATGTATATGTTATTTTCAAGTAATATGAATAGTAACTTTTTCTATTTTTTTATTACCACGATTATGTGTAAATCAAGCAATTAAGGATAAAAATAATATTTTAAAAATTATAAAATTATCATAAAACTTATACAATTTTTTATTAGTTATTTTAGATATATATAATCACTAGGAGAATTATATGAGCTCTTGGAGCCACTTGTATGACTTTAAGACCCTTATAGTTTTTCATTTTAACAAAAAGTCAAAGATGTCATATATAGGTTTTATTAACTATAATATTTTTAAAATAGAGTTATATATAGAATTTATTTTATACTATAAATAGTATTTTAAAATATAAAATGATTCTATTCATAATGAATATTTAGTTTTAAATTTTTTGGGAAGAAATAATTACCTTAAAGGATAACACAATGATGATGCAATAATTGTTTAATTGATGGTAATATCATATAAATGATATTAAAAATATTAAAATAAATACAATTTGACATTATTAATGTCATAAAATAATTTTATAGATGGATTATACATGTGAGTGATGTTTTATAATAACTAGTTCAAATATATCATATTTTTATGATATTTTTAAATCTTCTTGTAACGAATAGGTTCAAAATTGACATTATTTATATTTTAAAATAAATATTATTTTATCAAAGGATATAAATTTCTTAAAAATATCACTCATAAAAAGTATTGGGATAAGGTATAAATTTCTATCAATGATCTATTTATTGTTTTTTTGGTGTTTTATAGTAACTATATTTTCCCTTAAGGAGTAAAAATCCAAGTTTTCATGGAAAGAGTTAAAGGGGTTAAAAAATAGTTAAATCAAAAAGTTAAGGATTAAAAATAATAATCAAAACATTTATAAATTTATTTTTATAAATTTATTTTTACCCATAAACATTATATATCTAAAATAAAATATTTTGGATCTATTTAGAATAGAAAACCAATTTATATTATTTTAATATTTTGAATAATTCCAATATTGCCCCTCCCCTCTCTTAGAAAGGGATCCAATTTTCATATTCTATTAACACATAAAAATATATTTTTTCAGCCAAAGTCTAGAGAAATAAATTTTTGTAATCCATCCCAACATTCTATATCTATTATTTTTCGAATAACATAATATTTATTGGTCTTAAGGTGTTAAAAAACAGATTGTCTGAATAAATTGTAACATTTTTAATCAAGTATTCCTACGTTATTTATTATTCCACATCCTTCCATATTCTTCAACCATTATTAAATAAAAAATAAAATATAAAAAATATAATTGTAATTTATTATGTTAATATAAAAACCTAAATCCATATTCACTTCAATCAAATGAGAAAAGAATTAATCACTCATGTGTATGAAAGATTACCATCTCGCAAAACTATAAAATTTATTTTCCATCATCGTATCTCAAGATTGATTATAATGATGTAATTAATTTTTTATATGATGTTAATTATATATTTATTATTATTAAATAATATTACATAATATATATTCTTACAATTTTATATACATATAAATGATAACATTGTATGTGCGTACATGTGAACTACCACCTCTACGAAGCGAAGTGATTTATTTTTCATCAACACATCCCATATATGATATATATGAGTATATTTAAATTATTAATTATACATTAATGATATTATTATCATTACTTAAAGATAAAATGATACCCTCAAAATGATCAATGAAAAATGAAAGTGTTACTCATGCGTTTGTACGACCCACCATCTCCATGATCATAACATATTTCATCTTTCATAACCATACTTGATGGATTTTTTGTAAAGTATAATTTATATATAAAAATTATAATAATTTAATGAATATTATTTTTCAAATTATGGACTAATTACCACTTTTACAGTGGACATCATTCCAAATTCACTTCTGACTCAATTGCCAAATATCATCCAAATATTCGACCAGAACGTAAATAATTATTATAAAATCATAATAAGTTATTTAAATGGAATAATAATATTTATGAAGTTTCTTAATATATATAATAATTAACCTATTTTTATTATTCTAGTATGATAAATTTTATATGTGACAATTCGAAATCCGGGTAAGAGAAATTATTTTAAAAACCTATTTTAAAACAACTATTTTTACAAAATTAAAAATTAATTTTTTAAAAAATATATGAAATGAAAGGAATTACATTCTTTCATGAAAATTTAATGTTTTTATTTTTAAGTTAATAGTTTAATATTTTATTTTAAAATCAAATGCTGTCATTCTTGGGTGCGTGACTCTGTATAGTAAAAAGTTATTTCAAAATGGAAAAGTTATTTTCATTAAATTTTTTATTTTATACAAGATATATATGTTATTATTCCTAGGAATTGTGCATGACTATGACTTGTTTTTTGATAAAACAATTGTGGTTGATCCCATTATTTATCTCAATTGTATTGGGTATTGAGATATAATTAACTAGTATAGTTTCTCTTAAGTGATTAAGGGAATAAAATGAGGGGGATATTTTAAATGTAACATTGATATTTACTCCATGTGTTTTAGAAAGATCTATTGTATATGTAAGAGTGATATAAAAAATTATGTACCAAGTTATATACATATAAACTATATTATTTCTTGTGAGTTTTTATTAAAAATACTTTATATTAAAAAGGTAATAAGATGATCTTTTTTTAAAAGACGATTCCATTTTCGTGAAAAAAATGTATGATTTTAAGAATTGATTTTGTGACTTTAAAATAGAAGAAATGTTTTTCTCTTTTAGGTCCCTTACTTATATTTTGTACTCATCCCATGTTTTAAAATGTTTTTCATAGGATTTAAGTGGAAATAGATAAAATGAAGAGATTAAGGGGTTAATCATGATGGTTTTTCAATAATATAAACCATGTGTTATTTTAAAGGAGTTTATTATGGTAGAAAATATGGAAAATGATCATAACTGTCCTCTTTAAATGTATGTGTTTACTTTATAAGAGTTTTTACTGATTCTCTAAAATAATAAACTTAAAAGATCTTGAAATGTGAATTCTAGTTCAAAAAACACTAGAATATTTAATGCCTAAGGAAATGTACATATAGTTGGTATCAGAGGATATTTTTGATAACTTTAGAGGTTATGGTTTTATATAATCATAAGATACAAGTCATATGTAACCTAAATTGTTTACATCGGAGGGATATTCATTTTTTTTATACAATTTAAATCAGTTTGAGATAACATAAATAAGGATATATTTGTGTTCATCTTCCTCATAAGATGATATATGATGATTTTATTGATATAACCACCATATATTTTTCTATATTTAGTAAAATTAAGGATCCAATCAGATCCAAAATAATGATGGATTTGAAAGAAAATGCGGTGGTTTTAGGGATAATAAACTGGATGAAATTGGAGCGGTAAAGATAAATCTTATGTTTTTTCTAATCCAACAATCTTGAGTAATGATTAACCATTTTAACCTTGGAGATTTCTCTAATTCATCATGTTTTAGTGAAATGAATCCTTGTGTATGTTTAGGTAACAATGTTCATAAAGGTAAATATATTAAATGACATATGTATTAAGGATGAGGAATGAAACACCCTAGAAAATGACTTAAATGGAAGGCAATATGATTTGAAGGTGATAATGGAGTTCATAAACTGATAAATTGCTAAGGAAAAAGAAATAATTCAGTTGACTCCATGAAAGGGAAAGAAATTACTCAGGAGTTATGAGGTTAATATTTTAAATGTGGGGATTATTTTCATTATGAAAATTGATGTCTTAGGAATAAATATCCAGTATGGGATCTGTAAGACCATACACATATATGTTTAAAAATACCTAACAATAATAAAATTGTGGATGTGGAAATTTAAAATGACTTATGAAAGCTAATAATTTTATCTCAGCTTATGTTTTTACATTATTTAATCTTAGTAAATGATTCATGTTTTTTTATTTAGGAAATAAGTGTTAACGAATATTATGGAAATGCATGTTAATGGTATTACAAAAATAATAAATGATTATGATTTCCACATATAAGGGATTCAATATTTATAATAAATTTAAGGATGTTGAAATATTTAAAATTATTAATAATATTTTGATTATTGGACTTATTTGGTAGACCAAAGGAAGATAAGGGTACATTACCTACCAATAACCGACATTATGGCCTAGTTTGTATGAAATTATATATTTATTTAAGATATGTGATGGATAATGGTTATGTATGTGGTATTGGAAAAGGATTTAGTGATTAAGTTATAAATGTTATTTTGGAAGATGTTCACATTTTTTTGAACTCTACCTGATAAGGGTAAACAGAATACGATGGGATTTATTTGAGGAATAAAGGTTGAATTACAATTTGGAAGAATATATGAATTTATAATAAATTTATGGTAGTCCATGTTATTTATGGAAATTTTTAGTATATATTGGTGACTCTGAGATTTATGAAAATACATTTTTGGTATGATACATTAAGAATCATAGATTTTACTTCGTGATAAAATAATATATTTGAAGTCTATATGATCAAATTATTCTAATTATTTTTGGGTTCAATATTAGTCTTTAATATTTTTGATGAATTTTAAGGATGGTTATTTTTTAATGGATAATGTTAAAAATTGGGTATTACATTTTATTTTTAATGATTAAAGTATTTTTTCATCATATAAAGGTTTACTCATTTTTAGAGAGTTATATTATATTATCGTAACCATTTTATTTTTTGTCAACTTATAATGATATGAGAAATTTATAGTTAATATTATATGGATTATTATTCTAGTGCTTCTGGTATGAAAAAATAATTTTCAATAATCATTTTTCAGAGAAAATATGAGTTTGTGTAGTAAATTGATAAAAGGATGAAGCTATACTTGTAAATTAATTATATTTATTTATGTTATTACTCTAGGAAGTAAATTAAATTCACATCTCCATGAAAATGATATTGAAAAAAATTTAACCATTTGATATTCATACTATGTAATCAATAAGCTTTTAACCCATCACATATTTATGGTTTAGTGATTTCTTACTTTATAATGACCTTGTTCTCCATCACTGTATATCAGAACTTGATCGTTAGTTTTCTCTCACATGTATATGTTTTTGAATATGTAATCCTAGTTATTTTTTGTTCAATATAACCTTTGTACTTTCCCTTTATTATTTTAAAGTGGATGTTTTATCGATCGTTGTTCAGATTTGGGATTTAAATAATGGTATTTTGAATGGTCAAACCCTAGGTACAAATACTGATTTCAAATTGGTAGGAAAAAATTAATTAAAATTGGGAGAATTTAACATCGAAAGTTTTTAAAAATAAATAATATTTTTGATAGCATACATGATATACCACATTAAAGATAAACGAAAAAAATATTAAAATTTTAATGTTACCATTATAAACTAGTTTTTTGAATAGTGGATATTAAAAGGATTAATAAAATTAGTAAAATATTGTTTAAAAATGTATGTATAATGAATTAATTGATCAATAATTAATTATAAATTATTAGAGAAAGCTAATTTCATATATATGATGGGGTTTTTATGAAAATATATTTTTTTAACCAGAATAAAATTTATCATCAAAAAATAAAATAATCACTATCAATGAAATTTCTTTTTGAAATTTATATCTTATGAGTTTACTAATATTTTTTAAAAAATTTCTAATAATTGTTATGGCATTAAGATGAGAATAAATCAAATTCTACCCATAAAAACATTGTATATATTTTAAAGGCACTTTTACCACATTTAAATAGAAGAATTTTTTTATAATTATATTTTCATACTTTTATTAATTATATTTTTTAAAATAAAATTCTTATCTGAAACCATAATATCAAAATTTAGTTCTTATTATTTTTTTGTATTTTTCTTGTAAGTTTCATGTTTTGATGAATAATGAAAAATACAAGATTTTAATTAAAAACGACTTTTTCATCTAAATAATTTACAGTGGTAAGTTATATTTTTATTGGTTTTAAATTATGATTATATTAATTATATATTATATAATCTAATTTTTTTCATTGTAATCAATTTCACATGGAATTTGGATATAAAAACAATTCAATCTTTTGAACATTTTCACTTTGATAACTTGTTTCTCACCTCATCAACGAGATTAATTTTAAATTAAATTCTGAAACTTTTTTTTTTGATTTTGAAAAAATTAATTCCATACTATGAATCAAAAGATTCATATTTAGTAAATTGGTACATTTTATTTATCGAGAGTTCGAATCGTAACTTGGGTAATTTTTATTACCGCAGTTAAGGTTAAATCGGATAATTAAGGTTAAAAATAATAATATTATTATATGAAAACTTCCTTAAAAATTGTAAAAAATTTATATAATGAGTTATTTTAGACTAAAATCACTTTTTGACCGATTTTAGGACCTTTTGGAGACACTTGGTTTACTTAAATCCGTTTATAGTATTTTATTTTTAAGAAAAGTAAAATATGTCATACTTCTGTTTTAGGAACTATAACATTTTTAATATTGAGTTATTTAAAATATTTATTTTAATATAAATATTTTATAGAATGTAAAATTATTATATTCATTAGGGTATTTTTTAAATTTGTAGTAAGTAAATAATTATCTTAAATGATTACACAATGATGATGAATTAATTTTGTAATTTATGGGAATATCAACTAAATGATATTACAAATATTAAAATAAATATAATTTGAGATAATAAATTTCATACAAAAATTTTATACATTATTTCAACATGTTATTGAGGTTTTATAATTTTTCTTGAATTTTTTTATGATATTTTTAAAAACTCACGTAATGAATAGTGATAAAATTGACAGTAATGGGATCTTAAAATTAATAACATTTTTAAAAAATATATAAAATCAATAAAATTATAAAATTAGTCAAAATTATTTTTATGAGGTATAAAAATTAATTAATTAACCATTTTTGGTTTTTTTTATTTTATAGTTACTATATTGACCCTTAGAGATTAAAAATCCATGTTGTGAGAGTAAGAGTTAAAAAGGTTAAAAAAGGGTTAATGCCAAAAGATAAGGATTAATAAAATAATAAAACCATTTATAAATTTAATTTTATGAATATATTTCAACCCATAATCATCAAATATTTAATATTAATCACTTTGGATAAATTATTAATTGAAAATTTATTAATATTAATTTAATATTTTGAAGAATTCCAAGAGCGCCCCTCCTCTCTCTTATAAAAGGGAGCCTATTATCCTATTCTATTAACATGTCAAAACCATTTTGGTTCAACCAATATATTTCCAAGTAACATAATAGAATCCCTAATCACATTATTGAGCTCATAGTTTTGGCATTACTTTATCCTTAGTGGTCTTATGGTATTAAACAAAGAAGATTGTGTGAAGAAAAGGTATCATTTTTAATCAGGCTTTTTTATTTTATTTATTCTTACACTTTCTTCGATATTAATCAACCATGATAAAATAGTAACTAAAATACAATAAATATAGCGATATTTTATTATTTTAATATCACCACCTAAATTCATCCCCACTTCCGTCAAATACGAAAACAGTTAATCATTTGTGTGTATGATGGACTACCACCACGCGATTCAATATAATTATTTTTCTATCACCATATCTCAAGACTAGTTAAATTAGGGATTTAATTTTTATATATGATTTCAATGAAATATTTATCTATATTAAAATGTATTATATTATTTATGTTCATACATTTAAATGGACATAAAAATGATAACATTGTTCGTGCGTACAAATGAACTATCATCTCTACCAAGCGATGTGATTCATTTTTCATCACCACATCACATGAATGATATATATACGAATATTTAATTTATTAATATGAAAATAATTTTATTGTTATAATTTTCTAAATAAAAAATTATACTTAACTTATTTCCATAATGATCATTCAAAAATGAAATTGTTACTCATGAGTACGTAAGGCCAACCGTCTCCATCATTATAAAGTAATTACTTTTTCATAACCTTAATTAATGGATTGAATTTAAAAAATAATTTTGGTTATAAAATTCTAATAATTTCTTGAATATTATTCTGTTAATTATGGACTAATGACCACTTTGACTACTAATATCCTACCAAATTCATTTTGGACTTAAGTACTGAATATCATCAAAACATACGATATGAACTTAAATAATTGTTATAACATGATCAAAAGTTATGTAAAAGGAATAATAATACATAAAAAGTTTCTCAAGAAAGTAAATAATAAACCTATTTTAATTATTCATGAAGATAAATATTTTACATGATGAGTCTAACTTAATGAAAGGGACTTTCATTTAAAAACCACTTTGAAAGTTACTCTTTCAAATATTTTAAAAAAAATCCAAAAATAATGATTTTATCATATATTTAATGAATATAATTTACCACCTTCATGATGATTTAAAGTTTTTATGTTCTTATTATATGTTTATAATTTTATTTTCAATCAAAATAACTTCATTTATGATTGCGTGGTTTTTAAAAAATGGAAACTAATTTCAAAATAGAATAGATAATTTTTTTTGAAGAATATTTCTTTTATAAAATGTTTATCTATTATGATTTCATTCTGGTTATTGGGAATTCCTTATTAGTATGGGTGGTTCAATGATAAGACTAGGGAGGGTGATCTTATTATATATCTACAATGCATTAGGTAATGATACATTGTTAACTAGTAGGGTTTGTCCTAAGATAGTATGGGAATATACTAGAAAGTTATTTAAAATGTAACCACAATGGTCAACCCCTGTGTAGTCAACTGAGCTATAGTATATGTAAGAGTTATATTAAAGATTTTGTTCTAACCTACATAATTATATCTTATATGATTTATTATGATTTCGAAGAAAATAAGTTGACTTTTGAAAGGTAAGATAGTGATATTTTTTAAATGATGATTCCCTTTTCAAGGTAAAATATGCATGTTATTAAGGAAATGTTTTTATGAGTTTTAAATAAACTAATTGTTTCCATTATTTTATGTCCCTTACTAATATTTTGTGCTCATACCAAGATTTAAAATGTCTTTCATAGTATTTAATGAGGAATAAATACAAGGATGATATCTAGGGGATAATTGTGAAGCTGTTTCATAAAGAGAAACCTTATTTTATTTAAATGGGTTTCCTTTACATGAAAAAATGGATATTGTGTATAACTGACCACATGTAATGTATTATTTTACATTGTAGTAGTCTTCCAAATTCTTTAAAATTATAAATTGAAAATATCATCAAATGTGAATTCATGTTCAAAAACCCCGGAACATGTAATGTTAATGTCGGGTCATTACACATTTATTGCATAAAGAAGATTGAGATATTATATATTATTCTTTCATACAAGATTGTTGAAGAATTTGTTTGAATCAATATCATAAAATTTATTAAGGGAGATACTTTAGATGAAGGTAGAATTAGCCTGAGCGTTTTTGTGTAGAGGAAACTGATCAAATATAAGTGATCATAGATATTTGATAAAGACTAGTAGATTGTAAGAAAGTGTGATTTCGTGATATCATGGAGCATTATTAACAAATCACCATATAGTGGATCAATCCTTGAAGAAAGAAGGATGAATATCAATTGATTTTGGTAGTAGGATAGTATCTTTCATGATTCAGGAGAGCATGTTTCTAGTGTAGATTCTAGTGTAGGTCAATGTGGATTCTGGTAACACGGTGGGATATAGTATAAGGAGCCTTCTATATAGATTTTTGAGAGAAAAAATGTGGCTTTATATCGACCGTTTTAATGTATAATAAGATTATATTAGTGGATCTATGTTAGGGAGAATAAACAAGATGATATGGAGTAGTATTTTCACCAAACATTATAAATATTTATGTTCTATGACTTGGTATTTAAATAATTATTTGAGGTATGTGTGAGAGACACATGGAGAGTAGATCACGTCGTTAACCATCCATAGAGGTTTTATTGAAAAGATTTTTTTTTTAATTGTGAAGGGGATCACTGATTCACCCCTCCCCCTATCATAGATCCTATTGAGACCCTAGCTTGACATTCAAGGATATTACATCATTTTAGATGAATATTCCATGAAACCCAAAAATACATGCATGAGGACCATAATAGTTTAGTGTCTTTGGAAACATGGAAACAAAACATTCTATTCTTGTGAAAGATCTTCAACATCTCCCACAAATATCTCCACATTTAGTACTTCTACCTAAAACCATTCTTCAAAACTATATTAAATAAAACTTAAAAAGTGGGAGAGCTCTGATTCATAGTAAGGGTAAACAAAGTAAATGCCTATGAATAACATGAACAAAATGTTATGTAATTAGAGCATACATTTAAAGATCATATCCATCATATTAGAGATCAAATAAGTATTGGAATTTTATATGACATGTATCAAAAGAGAATTAATATTATATATCATGAAAGAATAGAATAGGAATAATACATAGAATTTGTGGAATACACATTTTTTTAAAACCTTTTGAACAAGTATAAGTAGAAACTGGTTTAGTAATTAAGTTATGGTCATGAAATCAGGACCATGCATCAACTTATGGACACACAACTAGGTTCATACATAACACTGTGAATGTTTAATAAGGTCCATTAATAACCTTATGGATACAAAACTATGTCCATGAATAACATTGTGAACATAAAATCTGGTTCACCCATCACATTTTGATCATGTAATCTGGTTCATGCATAAACTTATGGACATGTAACCAAGTCCATGAATAACATTGTGAAAACATAATAAGGTTTACTCATAACATTGTGAACATGTAATCGATTTTTTGCATAAACTTATGGAAATTAAAATACATCCATGGATAACATTGTGAACATGTAATCATGTCACTCATAATATTGTTAGCATGAAATCTTGTTCGTGCATAACTTATATACTCATGTTTCATCCATAATTACCCAATTAATTGGAGGGAGGTATAGATTTAACCCAAGTAATAAAAAATTTATACATGTGAGTGCCATAAATTATAAACAATTATCATTTCGTAACCCATAAAATAAAAAGTGCATTATGACCATTTAATCATATCATTACCTATCTAAAAGATGCAGATTTAACAATAACCACCCACAAAAAGAAGTAGGTTTCAAAAGTATATATCTTATAAAAGATAAATAGGTCTCATAATCATTAGTCCATCAAAATATTATCCATTCATATAAAGAATATGGATGGACTATTTGAATCACTTCCCCAAAAAGAAATGAGTAACAACAACAGATGCCATCTCAGATGGGGAATAATTTGGAAAGATCCTTTAAAAACACATGTTGAGTAAAATATACATTCTTCTTTGAAAAATTATATTTTAAAACATAAAACGTCCTGAAAAATATTTCCTGGAAAATAAGCATAAAAAATTATAAATAAATATTTAAAATAATTTTGGAAACATTTTTCTTTTAAAAATTATAATGGATATTGAAAACATTTAAAACATTAACAAAGAAAAAACAATTCTTGATAACATTTTTCTTTCCAAATTTATTTGAAATATTTTAAAGAAATCTTTGAAAAAAAATAAAACATTTTAGAAAAACATTTTCATTGAAAACCATTTTAAACACAAAAAACTTCTAGAATATTTAGAAAACTTTTTTCCTTTAAAATATAATTCTAAAAATATAATGTAATCTTTAAGAAAATGGTGGTCATAACAGTGGTAAGTCTATATTTTCCGAACATTCCTTTTTTATCATAAAATCTCTGAAAAATAACTTGATAGAAAAACAAAAATAATATTAATTGCAATACCATAGAAATTAAAACATGGGAAAACATTTCCTTTAACTTTATATGATGAATGTGAAACATTTTTGAGATCTTTTTTAGAAATCATGGTTTTGAAAGGACACAGATTTCTGATTGAAAGGAGAAACAAAGTTGGATTATCATTAAAATGTTTTCTTAGTTATCATAATTACCAAAGAGTGTAAAATGGTACTAATACAAGAATATATCATGGAAAACCATAAGATAAGATAATTCAAGGTTTTTATTGATATATGTATCATGATATGTCATCAATTGAAGCATAATCGTAAATAATCACGATAAACAGTTAGACTGATTCAATAGACTCTTACAACTTTGTAACATAGATTCATAATCCACATGAATGTAAATTAAATTTCATGAATCTTATAAAATTATGAAAATAAGAATATTTCGGATATAAATTTTCAATGGGAAGTTTATATACGACATAATAAAAGTGAATGGAGAATAAGGCATGTATCTCTTGGTAATAGAAGATGAGTGAAATTCCCTTACCTTATGTGTTTACTTTGGTTGTACTTGTAATTACATACTATATGATAAGTATAAGTTTATTATAAATATATCACAAAACAATATTCATATATATAATATTATATATGATTCTATTATGAATTCATATTACTCTTTTATCATTAACTCTATGTTTCTGGTGATAAATGCCCAGTTAATATTACATGATTTGACATGTTATTCTTAGTCTTATAGAATAGATCATGATTTATTTATTTCAAAAATAGAACAAATGATACAAATATAGTTTCTATTCAATATATTAGTATTATAATAATCTATATAATATATATGTATGAAATGGAATACACCGTTCATGGAGACAGTAATCCGTACATATGCATGAATATTGTTTCTATTTTTATTGCCATATTAATAGAATGAAAGAAAACGAATTATATGAATATACATTATAATTATATTAGAATTATTATTTCATATAAATAATAGAATTTCCCTAAACTCACCCTTAATACATTCCATGTAGTGTGTGAACAAAACACATCACTTTTAGAGGGAGACAATCCACAGTTCCTCAAACAAAATTATAATATTTACACCAATTGGAATTTATAAAGATATTCATTATAAAAATTTTACAAAAATTAAAATAATAATTATTATTATATATTAAATATTTAAAAAAATTATATTATAATGTCTTACATGAGATATGGAAATGGAAAAAACAACTATCATCATTTTGTGAGGCAGTAGTTCACTATACACGTAAATAGTCTGTTCGTTACCCATTGCATGGAGGTGTGTGTAAGTGTAGGTAGAAATATTAGAATAAAAAATTATAGTATATTTTTTATTCTTTTTTATAAAATCATGGAATAATGATTTTGTAGTGCGTGGATAATGCAGATAAAATAATAGAGCTTGAGAGAAGACGTTACCTCTTAATTGGGTAACTCTTTTTTGGTTTTATCAAAAGGACTCCTTGGATCAATTTTTTTAAAAATTAATTCTTAAACAAGAAATGTTGGGATTTTTTTAAGTTTATTTAGTAGATATTGGATTAATCTAAGTACATTTATTTGTGTAAAGAAGAGGGAGAGGTGGTGGCCATTTATAGTGGTGGAAGAGTGGCACACTTGTAATATTTTGACAACGGAATTCCATACACATTTTTCATAATGAAATTGGATAAGATTGTGAAAAATATTTAAGAAAAGAAAGAATAGATACTAATTATGACAATACAATAACTCTTGGAAATGTTTATAGGTCTTTTTTTTTCATAAGTTTATGTGTTAGTCCTTTATTATTCTTAATTTAACCTTAATCGTTGTAATTAATTTTTATCACATTCACTAATCATTTTGGTGAAAAAATTAGTATTACTAAAAATTATAAATTATTTTCCTTCCAAATATGGAATCCATTTTCCCGAATTACAACCATATAAGTGTTATAAATTAATTTAATATTCTTCTCACATGTGGGATGTCAATGTATGTTTTCAAAGTAAAAACATTCGAATGTTTTCTAAGATTATATAGTGATTATCAAATTAAAATTGACTAAAATGACCTAAATTTGATTAATTTAAAAATATTTGATCTAATTTAACTATTAAACCAATATAAAACATAATTTCACCTTGTAATAAATTATATGAATGAGATGTTTTGAACTACAATTCGATATTTTTAACTATTCATTAAAAAATGAATCTTCACAGAAAAATACCAAAAATTCACCATAAGATTTTATTGTGTTTTTAAAAAAAATTAGATTTCTATTTTATCATATTATATTTATAAATGGGTCCATATTTGGATTTAAAATGAGTTTTTCATTAAAATGCTTTAAATGTTTTTTATTAAAATATTGGTTTTTATGACTGAAATTGGGTTTGTCATTATCTTATTCATATAAAAGATAATGAAACAATATAAAAAATTGTTTATTTAATATTTAAAATATATATTTCATTAAAATAACCCATTAATTTTTATTAGTCAATAAAAAACTACTTTGGAAGCATGAAAAAAATAATAATATTTCTTTTTATATTTATTTGGTGCTTCTTTTCATTTATAATTAGATTTAACCAATGAACTAATTTTATATTTATATAAACGATAAATTTTCATAAGTTATTTAATAATATTTATAAATACTGATTTAATGGCTATGTTATATCCTATAATATTAAACAATAATTTTTAATAATGTATCATAGTCTTGTAATAATCAGTATTTTGGGTAGTGTAAGCTATTGAAGAAATTCTCCTTTGGGCGTAACACAATCTAAAGAGGTTTGATTTAAATTAAAAGTCATATATTCTATTATATTTATTTAAGATGGAAAATACATTTTAATTTATTGGGTTATTATATTCCCTTTTATAGTTGGTGTTGCGTGTAACAACTGTCATGTCAATGTTGCATATAACACAAGCCAAGTTTGTGTCATGTAACACATGCCAAGTTGGTTTCAGGTGAAAGGAATGCTTTTTTAGAAAAATAAAATAAGAAAATTAAAATTAATTTCTTTTAAAATAAATAGTTCACTAAAACATCAGGGGTTACATTTTTCCCCCTTAAAATGATTTTTCCCTCGAAGTTCATATCCGGTTATCAAAGGTTATATATTTGAAATTTCCTTTCACAGAATCCCACATCAAAAAAATGAAAACTAAAAATTAATTTGGGAAAGAGAAGTTGGAAACATAATGATTTCCCAAATTAACATATATATAATTTTCCACAAATGGGAACATATGTGGGAATTGAAAACTGGGATATGGAAGAGAAATCTAATAATCATATTCTAATATAGACTGATAGAGAACATAGTAAAGAGAAATTTAACAATAAAAAATACATAGATCTATCATTATAAAAGACAAAAGTTGATGTGTTATAAAATAAGGTACTAGGATAACCTTTTTGGTTTCAAAATTAATTCCCCATGGTTGATTAATTTTCATGATAAGTTATACTTACTTGATTTCATTCCCTTTTATTAGTAAAATCTCACCCTTTGGTCATGTCCTGTCCAATTTCCACTTTACCGATTTATTCACAAAGGAAGTTGAATTTTTCATTATTGAAGCTCTAATTGGTCATGAGATTCATGATAATCCATCACTTATTTCTTTAGTTACCATAAAAAAATTAGAGCAGGTTATCTTATATGCATAAATCCCACTGTGGTGAGATTAGACTTGAATCTCACAAATATCATCTGATGTTTAACTAAAACATCATATTAATGGTTACCCTTATAACCCTTATAAATGATGAAAAATAAAAAACATTATAGTTAATGTCACTAAATTAGTTTAACATTGAACCCCATATATCACAAAGTAGATCTTGGTTTTTACATTCTAAACATGTGGATATCCTCATCATGTATTCTCTAAAAACATGGTAATGAACTAGGTTATCATAAATTCTTCTTGAAAACATGAATGATTCATTATTAAAAATTTTACTAGATATATTCCTCATATCCATGAATTTTCAAACATCATTCATGATTACATAGAATAATTGTTTAATAGATCCTTTATTAGCTCTGTGGTAATCAATGTTATCCAATTTACGTTATACAAATAAATCATCTCTTTATCTAAGTTAAACAAAATTTACTTAAAAACCTTGATCACAATAATGGTTACCTTCCCTTAATCAAAATATCACTTTTATATGTCTTAATAACCATTGAAATATCCTTTTCCATCTTTAATGAAAACTTATACTGAAAATACATGTATATTTCCTGATTCTTTCTCATAATCTTTGAGTTCCAAATGATATGTACATCATTTATCAATCTTTATTCTTAAACTATTACCCAGGCTTCATAAAATTCTTTCATAATACCTATTTCCTATAATATATAAATAATTTCATAAGGTTACTCAAAATTAATCTAATCATGATTCTTTTTATTTATGTAAACAATACTCTAGGAACATAACTTACCTTTAACATGTCATTTGCGGGATATTTATATTTAGCAGTATAACTAGTACACAAAACACCTTCCTTATTCTCCTTATGATATTTAAAATTGGTAAATATATTTGCATCATGCCAATAATTTCCATATTATAAAAATTCAATGTTAACCATGTTACTTATATTTCTCCCCATTGACTAAAACCATAAAGCACAATGTGAGGAAAATATATCATAGAAGAAAACTACCCAATGATGATAAATTACTTATGATGTTTAAATTATGAGACCTTCTTTAATATATGAAACCCTATGTTTATTATACTTTTTTATTATTCATGTTCTATTCAAATCCTTCCTAATAGTTCACGAAGAGTTTATAAATTTCCAAAACATATCCTCCAAGAGTGTCAAACTAGGTGTGTAGAATAGTCAAATGTTGAGGTCTAGATTACCCTGAGTCAGGACCATAATATCTTTTAAGTGTTTTTACTCCCAGTTACATCTAGGCTAGAGCCACATCCACTTATAGTATCTTGATATGGATGTATTTTTAGGAAACCACTGAATATATCCATTACCAAAAATCCAAGACATTTTATTATACTTTTCTTTATCCTTATAATTATACTTCGAGACATCCCAAGATATATTCTGAGAAAAACCACTCAGCATCTCTATAAGGTTTTATAATCCTAATTCCCAAAGGTTGACTAAAACATTCAATTGATACCAACTATATTGAACCTGGAATAATACACATGGATAATACATCATTTTAGATTAATATTCAGTAAATTATAAAATATATTCATGAGGACCAAAATAGTTTTATGTGTTTGGAAACATTGAAACAAAATCTCATATCCTGGTAAATGATATTCAATATCTCCGATAAATATATCTTCCTTCATTGCATAAATCTAAAAACATTCTTCATAACCTAGATAAAGGAATCATAAGAATGGGGTGAGATCAGATCCCCAGTAAAGATAAATAACAGAAATGTATATGAATAACATGAAAAAATGGTATTAAACTTGAGAAAACATTTGATGATCATACCATACATATTAGATATCATAATAATGATTTTCAGTTCATAATACATGGATCATAAGTGAAGTAAGAGAATAAGTCATGAATATATAACATAGGAATAATATATTGAATTTGTGTTATGTACATTTATTTATAATATTGTGAACATGTATAAGTAGAAACAAGTTCAATCATTAAGTTAAGGAAATGAAATCAGGCCCCCACATCAACGTATGGACATGTAATTAGGTCTATGAATAACATTGTGAACATGTAATTAGGTTCACAAAGAACCATATGGAAATGAAACTAGGTCCATGAATAACATTTTGAACATGTAATAAGCTTCAAATATTACATTGTGAATATGTAATCAGGTTCACACATAAACTTATGGAGATGCAATCAGATCCATGCACAACATTGTGAACATGTAATATAGTTCAATCATAATATATGGAACATGTAACCAGGTTCAGACATAAACTTATAGAAATAAATCTATGTTCATAACTAACATTGTGAACATATAATCATGTTCATGAATAACATTTTGGACATGAAATATGGTTCATTCATAACATATATCATCACGAGTCTTCTATCATTACCCGATGCATTTGAGGGAGATATAAATCCAAACCTGGAAATAATAAAATCATACATATTAGTTCCACAAGATTATAAACAATTATTATATCATAACCCTTGAAATGTTATAGGAATCAGGAAAATTTAGTTATATCATTACCTATGGAAAATTGGTAGGTCACATAATCACTTCCCATGAAATGAAGCGAGTTTCAATAGCATATAACCCATAAAGGAGAATCATGTTTTAATAACACCATTCTATTAGAAAATTAACCATCATTGAAATAATATAAATAGAGTAATTGAATAATTTCCCAAAAAAGGTATGAGTAAAACCAATAGATTTCATCTCTGATGGGAAATAATTTGGAAAGATATTTATAAAAAACTTTTTGAGGAAAATAACCTTTCTTCTTTGAAAAATTCCTTTTTAAAACATAAAACCTTTTAAAAACCATTTCCTTGAAAATAAACATGAAAAATTATAAAAAAATATTTGAAATCATTTTGTAAACATTTTTCATTGGAACTATATAAAGATACTTCAAAACACTTAAAACATTTCATAAACATAAAATATTCGTGAAAAAATTTTTCTTTAAAAATAGATTTAATTCTTATAAAGGATTATTTGAAAAACAATAAAAAAAATTAAAAATCTTTTCATTGAAAACAATTATAATAGAAATAAATTTATATAATATTATGAAAAAAATTTCCATGTAAATTAAACTTGTATATGTACAATGGAAGATTTATGGAAATGACGGTCATAATGGCGGTAAGTCTGTACAATCCGAACATTCATCTTTTCCCATAAAAGTTCTAAAAAGACCCTTCATATGAATTAAAATAAAAGATTCCATATAATACCCTAGAAGGTAAAAAATGGGTAAAAATTTCTTTTGATATCCTATGATAAAATTGAAACATTTTGAAAACATTTTTATAAATTATAGTTTTGAAATAACACAAATTTGAAAATGAAAGGAGAAATAATGTTAGATTTTCATTAACAAAATATCATAGTTATAATAACTACCAAAGAGTGTAAAAATGGTAGTAATAAATAAAAATATCATGTCAAACTAGATTAGAATATATGTCAGTGGTGTTTTTGAGAAATGAATCATGATATTTCATCAATTGAGGATTAGTCGTAAATAACCTCAATAAATAATGAGATTGTTTTAATAGACTCTTACCACGTGGAAACACAGATTCATTATCCCCGTGAAAGAAAATTAAATTTCATGAACCTTATAATATCATGAAAACATTATGATTCATGATATATAATTTCAAATTTCATTGTATAAACCACATAATAAAAGTGAGTGGATAATAAAGAATGTATCTCACTATAATAGAATCTGAGTTGAAATTCCATTACCTTATGTCTTGAATTTTATCGTACATGTTAATATGTATTTCATGGTAAGTATAAGTGGAATATGAATCCATAAAGTAACCATATTAATATATATAATACCATATATTATTTTCTCAGGGCATTATATTACCAGTTTATCGTTGACTTTATGTTTCGGGTGATAAACACCTTGTTAATCATACCTGAATTGACTTCTTATTATTAGTATTCTTACTTAAATCTTGTTTTACTTGTTTCAATAATGGAATACATGATACAAATTTTATTTATATTCAGTATATGTTTATTATTATAAAATATATAATATTAAAGTTTGAAATGGAATAAAATGTTCCTAGAGACGGTAAGCCATACAAATGCTTGAACAATGTTTCTGTTTTTATTATCGTTGAAGTGCACTATGTTGCATTTGTTGTCAATGAGGCATGATGTTGTCTTGGAATGAATGGAAGTCAAGGAATGTCAAGATGTGAATGACAAAGGTTGTGATGGTGTTGGTAAAGAATGGAGAATGGCCATGGAACTTAGAGGAATGTCACTTAGGAGATTCACTAAGTGGCATTGGAGAATATGGTTGAAACATTCTCCATGGACATATGACGATTGCTGAGCTGCTCTATAAGTTCTAAGAACTTGTATCAATTGGATACAAAGTCACAACATGATTAGAAGACCATGCATTGTAGTGACAATGCATGAGGAGATGAAAGTGATCCATCCATAAGTACTAAGTGGATGAAGTGGATTAAATAAGTCCATGAACTATCACTTAGTGCATGAGAATTAGAAGAAGATCCAATTGATCTCTGATTAGATCAATGAAGCACATTGAAGAATTTAAGTGATTCAGGAGTTCGGTTGAAGAAGAAGATCCTTGAGAATTCTCTCCTAAGTAGAAAATGAGATGATGAAGAAGAATTATAAATTGAGGAGTTGTTTCTAATCAAGAGGATTAATGTTTGAATTCTTAAGAAGAAGAAATGGAGAAGAAAAATTTGAAGTGGCATTTGGCTTGGAAGAACATGGGTTGGTATTTATACATTGGGAGAACTTTGTTTTTAACAAAGTGTTTATTCATGCCTTTGCCAAAAATTAGGCCACCAAGGAGGCCAGACGAGGGTCATCACCCAAGGCACATGTGGGACTCAAGGTCACCACGCCCATGGGGAACCCTCAAGGCCAGGGCAGCATCCTTGAGGTAGGGGCGCACCCGTAGGACACCGCATGGGCGCCTGGGGCACGCCCAGAGGAGTGCGGAAGGGGGCCGTGTATAAGCCCCCGAGGACACGCGGTGGTGAAACCCGCGCGCCCGAGGTGCATAGTGGGCGCTAGGTGCGCGCCCGCAGAGGCGAGAGTGGGCGCAGAGCGCGCCCGCAGAGAGAACCCGGTGCGGGGCGGCACCGGGAGGGGAGAAGTTCAACTGGCGAGTAGCGGGCAGCGCCAGGGTGATAAGCCGCGAGAAAACCGGCCTCCGTTTCGATGTGGGACGCGGAATAATTCCCGGGAGCGAATCCCAGCCGCTCATCTGATCTCGCGGACGATCGGCGCCGCTCATCTAATCCGCCGCGCTCCCGATCTGATCCAAGCCATCGAAGGTTTTTTGATCACCGCATCCAACGGCTCAGCGTCCATCTCCTTCCTCGAGCTCGGCTGAGGCCTCCCCGAGCATTCCCGCAGCCACCTTCGAACCAGGCGCCTCCCGAAGATGGATTTCGAGCTCCCGACCACCATAGTTTGATCCGAAGACTCTATAGAGCTCGTCCGACCACAAAGAACACATCCATGCTTTAAAATGAGCTTGCATGCTACCAGTGGAGAAATTCGATGAAGGCCGAAGGCAAACGAAGTGCCGAGGCCACACGGTGTTCATGTTTTGCATGGGATGGGCCAAACAGAGGCCATGCATGCGGTTTCATGTGCATGCACGAGAAGGAGGAGAAAATATAAGAAGCCCGCGTGAAACAGAGGATAAAAATCAAGATTTGAAACGATTTTTAAAGATCCGAAGATCTCGGGAGTTTGAGATTTATCACGCGGATGAACCGCACCGCCTCTGCCTATATAAAGAGAGGCCGAGCCATCGAGGAGGCCTGCTGATCCTTTGTTGAAAACACGAAGTCCCGCGGAGCACTTTGTGCCTCGCGAAGTAGAAGCCCCGCGCAAAGAACTTGCGCGGCTGAAGGTTCCGGAGCCACCCGAGGCTTCGAAGGTCCCCTGCGCGCATTATTTGTGCGACAGGAATATCTCTCCCTGCCCGCATACTTGCGCGGTAGGAGTAGCTTGCGCGCCCAAGGTGTCCTCACCCTTGTGGCTTGCGCGCCTCGTGGTATTGCATCCTACACACCCGAGTGCCTGTGCACCCCGCGGCTCAAGCAGACCCTTGCGCGCCTCCTTTGGCATTCAGGTGGAATAGAAGAAGAAGGCCTAGCCTTGTGCTTGTGTGAAAAGTGAAGGAAGAACACCCTACGGGCAGTAGGTGTGCAAAGCAAGAAGACCCGAGGCATAGTGCCTTTTGTGTGCAAGATAAAGTGGAAGGCCAAGTGTGTGCCAAGTGGTTAGAAGACCACACTCATTAAGTGTGTGTGCAAAGTGAGCAAGAAGTTTGCCGAAGCCTAGGTGTGTGCACAAGAAGGGAAGAAGGCCATAGGCATTTGTGTGTGAAAAAGAACTAAAAGGCCGAACCTAGTGTGTGCACTAAAAGTGTAAACACCTAGAAGTAAAATAAGGAGTGACCCACACTAAAGTAGAACACACTCTATGTGTGTAAACAAATTGAATATAGTGTGTGAAGATTGTGGAGAAGGTGTGTGCTATAATTGATTACACCCTTTGTGGGTCTACTGCACCAAGAAGAGGAAAGGAGGAGTGCATGCATGCATGCATGCACGTGCACATGTAAACAAAGCCAAATCTGGTTGTGTGCATTTGAGTTTACCAAGACCAGAGGATCTTGAAGTATTGAGAAGACCATGCAGTCAGTGCATGAGGAAGCAGAGTTGCCATGCATTCAGTGCATGAAGTTGTTTTGAAGTGAGACTGGACCAGACTGAAGTTTAAAGATATCAGTTGTATGAGTATTCAGTAGTTGGAGAGAAGCCAGGTCATCCTGAGAAGAAGGAGATAAATCCTGAGCAAGACGAGAAGACCTGATCATCACAAGTGATCAGAGGTATAGAGCAAGGCCAGCAGTCTTTATCCCAGACTGTTGAAGATACTAGAAGAGCTGAACAAGAAGAAGAGCTACTCGTGTGACTCGAGGAGCCAGGAGAAGACCCTGTGGGACTCAGGGAGAAGAAGTCTTCAGTGGGATTCTGAAGCAGGCCAGTGGGACTCTGGTAACACTGTGTGGAGCAGTATAAAGACCCTCCTGTGGGACTCAGGAGAGATTCGGTGGGAAGCTGTATCGACCATTGTAATTCTAACAAGTTATAATGGGAGAATCCATGCTGGGAGAGCATGGAAAGGATGTAGGCCTTTGGTGCTGAACCTTGTAAATCCTTGTGTCCTGTGCCTTTTCATTACTGCATCATTCGAGAAAGTCTGAGAGATACAAGAAGAGTGGATCGAGGTTTTAACCAGCCATAGAGGTTTAATTGATAAGAATCAATTAGTAAAAAGTTTTAAGGGATCACTGATTCACCCCCTCCCCCTCTCAGTGATTCACACAGATCTGGGCACTTCAATTGTTATCAGAGGAAGGTTACCTCTAAAAGATCCAAGGGAGTCTTTATGAAGTGAAGATTTGAGGAAATGAAAGAACAGCCTCAAATGGAGATATCTGCCAAGACTCAGAAAAATAGAAAGAAGAAACAGGCCAAGAAAATGAAGAAAGCCTGTCCTAGATGTGATGAAGTTGGAACAATGAATGATCTTCAAAGTGAAATCGAATATCTTCAGAAGGCAGTCCCCAAGGAAGTGGCAATGTGTATAGCTACAGGCATCCTTGAACTTCAAGAAGAAAAATTACAGCTAGAAGAAGAAGCCAATGCAATGGAAGATCAATTGGATAAAAGGGTTGGCATAACCAACACTCTCAGAAAGCTGGTGAAGGCTAAAGATGAAACAGTATCGCTTTGCAATGAAAGATATGAAGACACTACTGAAGAATTGCAAAGAAGCCTTTCTGAGAAAGAATTCTTTAAAATAAAAATCAAAGATGTTTTCTATGCACTGGAAAAGAGGCACAAAGTTTCAATGAATGTCAGAGATTCTCATCTTGAAGAAAAAGTCAAATTGGTAAAGGAGCTGGACAATTCATTGCAAGAATTGAAGAAGGTGCATGAAGACCAGATGAAACAACTGGTGGAGAATTGGGAAGGAAAGCTAAGAACTGTTGAGGATGAGAAGAACTCCCTCAACATGAAATACTTAGAACTAGACGTGATATTGAAAAATAAGCAATCACCCGAAGCTGAATCCTCCCAGTCAGCTGAAAGGAGAAATGTTGCTACTCAAGTATGCCTTGAGAAGGATGATTCTAAAAGAAAGACATCCTCAAATTAAAGGGCAACATCTTCTAGAAAGCAGGTACCATCCATCCCATCTTGTACTGATGCTTCTAAATGTGTTTCCACAAAAAGTGCAGGATGGAAAAATAATTCCAAACAAATATGGATGAAGAAAATGAAGAAGCAGAGCTCTCCTGAAACAACACAGCAATTCAAGACAAGTACCCTACAATCAGAAGGAATCAAAAGGTCAAGATTTGTGGGTCAATGTCGGGGTTGTAACAAGTATGGACATTGTGCAAAGGATTGTTGGTACAATCCACTGAATGCCAAAGCACAGAGGAAGCCCATGCCTAGGGGGAGCAAGCCAGAAGAAAAGAAGCAGCATCCACAGGTCCAGAGACATCTGTTTACTGCTAACAGATTTGGATTGCTTGACAACATCTAGGATGTTTGCAAAAGTGGTCAAAATGATACATGTCAATCTCCAACTGTATCCAAAGATGGAATGAAGAGAAGATCACTGAACCTGGCTAAGAGAGATTCCTTGGGAAGCAAGCAGAAGAAAGTGGAAAATGCTCCCAAGAAGCGTTTGAAGAATGAAGAGAAGTCCTTGGAATTGAAATCCAAGAAGGGTGATGCATCCAGAAGGACCACCAAGAAAACATGCTTCTACTGTGGAAAGAAAGGACACATCATGGACCTTTGTAAAGAAGCCATGAAACTAAATAGAAGCAGACTGAACTCCAAAAGACAATCAATCCAGAAGAAGAAGGGATTGGTTGAAAATAAGTTGCCTAAGAAAGGTGGCTTAACAGTATCAAAAGAACCATGTGGGATTTCCAAAACTGAGGCCTCACTTCCAAATGACTTGTTAGTCATATGGACAAATCAGTTGCAACTTGCCAGAGAACTGCAAAGAGTTGAAGATGAAGCACTGGCAATTTCTAAGGCAAAAAGGAAACAAAAGATTTCACATGAAGATGTGTTGAGATCCACACCAGCACAAACATCATTGAAGATCAAATGTGCAAGTGTGAAGAATGGTGAAAATGGGACATCTCGGTTGAGAGAATCTTCTCAACCTTGTTGTTCACATTAATGAACCAAGGAGGTTCCATCTTATTCCCTAAACACTTGTATTTACATGTGCTATCATTGCAGGGAATTGAAGATGATGATCATTCTCATCTGGAGAGTGGTTTGGACAGAATGGAGTGCACCCCTTGAGGGGGAGCCAATCTGAAGAAGACGATGTTCTGAAATTAATATCATCTTGAGAAAGTAGATGAAAGGGGGAGCTTTATCTTTGCACCTGAACATTCTAATGAGTTTTGTGATGTATGTGCAGGATTTAGCAATTCATTGTTATATCTGAAAAATTTCAAACCCCTGAAGCATGATCTCACATGTTTACAGTGAATGTGGACAACATTTGGTTCCTTGGTTACATCACTCTTGTTTTCTACACCGGGTTAGCCCAAGTAGACTTAGAGTTGATTTACTAAAGGTTCTTTGCTAAAGAAGAACATGTGGCATCATCCCTCTCTTAGTGTTTTTCAAGAAGATGCTATTCGAAGGGAGGAAGAGATATTGTGGAAGAGAACCACACCACACCTTTTCATTTGATTTCCAATAAGGGGGAGAAAATATTGGCACACATATTGACCCATTCATATGTGCTGAAGGAGTGTATTGACAACAAATACAAAGGGGGAGATTGAAGTGCACTGTGTTGCATTTGTTGTCAATGAGGCTTGAAGTTGTCTTGGAATGAATGGAAGTCAAGGAATGTCAAGATGTGAATGACAAAGGTTGTGATGGTGTTGGTAAAGAATGGAGAATGGCCATGGAACTTAGAGGAATGTCACTTAGGAGATTCACTAAGTGGCATTGGAGAATATGGTTGAAACATTCTCCATGGACATCTGACGATTGCTGAGCTGCTCTATAAGTTCTAAGAACTTGTATCAATTGGATACAAAGTCACAACATGATTAGAAGACCATGCATTGTAGTGACAATGCATGAGGAGATGAAAGTGATCCATCCATAAGTACTAAGTGGATTAAGTGGATTAAATAAGTCCATGCACTATCACTAAGTGCATGAGAATTAGAAGAAGATCCAATTGATCTCTGATTAGATCAGTGAAGCACATTGAAGAATTTAAGTGATTCAGGAGTTCGGTTGAAGAAGAAGATCCTTGAGAATTCTCTCCTAAGTAGAAAATGAGATGATGAAGAAGAATTATAAATTGAGGAGTTGTTTCTAATCAAGAGGATTAATGTTTGAATTCTTAAGAAGAAGAAATAGAGAAGAAAATTTTGAAGTGGCATTTGGCTTGGAAGAACTTGGGTTGGCATTTATACATTGGGAGAACTTTGTTTTTAACAAAGTGTTTATTCATGCCTTTGCCAAAAATTAGGCCACCAAGGAGGCCAGCCGAGGGTCATCACCCAAGGCACATGTGGGACTCAAGGTCACCACGCGCATGGGGAACCCTCAAGGCCAGGGCAGCATCCTTGAGGCAGGGGCGCACCCGTAGGACACCACATGGGCGCCTGGGGCACGCCCGGAGGAGCGTCGCAGGGGGCCGTGTATAAGCCCCCGAGGACACGCGGTGGTGAAACCCGCGCGCCCGAGGTGCATAGTGGGCGCTAGGTGCGCGCCCGCAGAGGCGAGAGTGGGCGCAGAGCGCGCCCGCAGAGAGAACCCGGTGCGGGGCGGCACCGGGAGGGGAGAAGTTCAACTGTCGAGTAGCGGGCAGCGCCAGGGTGATAAGCCGCGAGAAAACCGGCCGCCGTTTCGATGTGGGACGCGGAAAAATTCCCGGGAGCGAATCCCAGCCGCTCATCTGATCTCGCGGACGATCGGCACCGCTCATCTAATCCGCCGTGCTCCCGATCTGATCCAAGCCGTCGAAGGTTTTTTGATCACCGCATCCAACGGCCCAGCGTCCATCTCCTTCCTCGAGCTCGGCTAAGGCCTCCCCGAGCATTCCCGCAGCCACCTTCGAACCAGGCGCCTCCCGAAGATGGATTTCGAGCTCCCGACCACCATAGTTTGATCCGAAGACTCCATAGAGCTCGTCCGACCACAACGAACACATCCATGCTTTAAAATGAGCTTGCATGCTACCAGTGGAGAAATTCGATGAAGGCCGAAGGCAAACGAAGTGCTGAGGCCACACGGTGTTCATGTTTTTCATGGGATGGGCCAAACAGAGGCCATGCATGCGGTTTCATGTGCATGCACGAGGAGGAGGAGAAAATATAAGAAGCCCGCCTGAAATAGAGGATAAAAATCAAGATTTGAAACGATTTTTAAAGATCCGAAGATCTCGGGAGTTTGAGATTTATCACGCGGATGAACCGCACCGCCTCTGCCTATATAAGGAGAGTCCGAGCCCTCGAGGAGGCTTGCTGATCCTTTGTTGAAAACACGAAGTCCCGCGGAGCACTTTGTGCCTCGCGAAGTAGAAGCCCCGCGCAAAGAACTTGCGCGGCTGAAGGTTCCGGAGCCACCCGAGGCTTCGAAGGTCCCCTGCGCGCATTATTTGTGCGACAGGAAGAGCTCTCCCTGCCCGCATACTTGCGCGGCAGGAGTAGCTTGCGCGCCCAAGGTGTCCTCACCCTTGTGGCTTGCGCGCCTCGTGGTATTGCATCCTGCACACCCGAGTGCCTGTGCACCCCGCGGCTCAAGCAGACCCTTGCGCGCCTCCTTTGGCATTCAGGTGGAATAGAAGAAGAAGGCCTAGCCTTGTGCTTGTGTGAAAAGTGAAGGAAGAACACCCTACAGGCAGTAGGTGTGCAAAGCAAGAAAACCCGAGGCATAGTGCCTTTTGTGTGCAAGATAAAGTGGAAGGCCAAGTGTGTGCCAAGTGGTTAGAAGACCACACTCATTAAGTGTGTGTGCAAAGTGATCAAGAAGTTGGCCGAAGCCTAGGTGTGTGCACAAGAAGGGAAGAAGGCCATAGGCATTTGTGTGTCCAAAAGAACTAAAAGGCCGAACCTAGTGTGTGCACTAAAAGTGTAAACACCTAGAAGTAAAATAAGGAGTGACCCACACTAAAGTAGAACACACTCTAAGTGTGTAAACAAATTGAATATAGTGTGTGAAGATTGTGGAGAAGGTGTGTGCTATAATTGATTACACCCTTTGTGGGTCTACTTCACCAAGAAGAGGAAAGGAGGAGTGCATGCATGCATGCATGCACGTGCACATGTAAACAAAGCCAAATCTGGTTGTGTGCATTTGAGTTGACCAAGACCAGAGGATCTTGAAGTTTTGAGAAGACCATGCAGTCAGTGCATGAGGAATCAGAGTTTCCATGCATTCAGTGCATGAAGTTGTTTTGAAGTGAGACTGGACCAGACTGAAGCTTAAAGATATCAGTTGTCTGAGTATTCAGTAGTTGGAGAGAAGCCAGGTCATCCTGAGAAGAAGGAGATAAATACTGAGCAAGACGAGAAGACCTGATCATCACAAGTGATCAGAGGTACAGAGCAAGGCCAACAGTCTTTATCCCAGACTGCTGAAGATACTCGAAGAGCTGAACAAGAAGAAGAGCTACTCGTGTGACTCGAGGAGCCAGGAGAAGACCCTGTGGGACTCAGGGAGAAGAAGTCTTCAGTGGGATTCTAAAGCAGGCCAGTGGGACTCTGGTAACACTGTGTGAAGCAGTATAAAGACCCTCCTGTGGGACTCAGGAGAGATACGGTGGGAAGCTGTATCGACCATTGTAATTTTAACAAGTTATAATGGGAGAATCCATGTTGGGAGAGCATGGCAAGGATGTAGGCCTTTGGTGCCGAACCTTGTAAATCCTTGTGTCCTGTGCCTTTTCATTACTGCATCATTCGGGAAAGGTTGAGTGATACAAGAAGAGTGGATCGAGGTTTTAACCAGCCATATAGGTTTAATTGATAAGAATCAATTAGTAAAAAGTTTTAAGGGATCACTGATTCACCCCTCCCTCTCTCAGTGATTCACACTGATCTGGGCATTTCAATCGTATTAAAAGAAATAATGAAAATGAAATATATATATATATTATAATTAAATTTTAATTATCATTTCATATATATAATATAAATTTACTAAACTCATTTTTAATACATTTCATGTAGTGTGTGAATGAAGGACATCACTTTGAGGGGGTGGTAGTCCCCATTTCCTCAAACAATTTTTTTATTTACACCAAGATGAATGTATACATATATTTGTTTTGAAAATATTAAATAATAATATATATTTAATAAATATAATATATAAAATAAATAAATAGTGTTTCCATCATAATTTCCACCAAGAGAGGCGATAAAGGATAAATGAACAATAATCATTTTGTGAGGTGGTAGTTCACCACACACGTAAACAATATGTTCTTTACTCATTATAGTGATGCGTGTGTAATTTTTGGTAGAAACGTAAAATAAAAAATTATGTTATATTTAGGATGTTCGGTTTTTAAGAAATCGTAGAATAAGGATAGTTTACGGTGGATAAATAAAATAAAAAAGGATCTTGAGAAAAGATGTTGCCTCTTAATCGGGTAACTACTTTTGGTTTGTACTAAATGGATTACTTTTATTTCTTTTTTTACAAAGGGATACTTCATGGGGGACATTAGGTATATTGGGAATTTTATTGGGAAGAGCTCGGCCGAACCTATGTTTCTTTAGAGGATGGAATAAGAGGGATATATGGTGGCCTTTAATAGTGGAGGAGGAGTGATACTCTTGTAATATTTTGACAAAGGAATTCCATAAATATGTTTTTCATATTGAAAGTGGATCCAACAATACACCCAATAAAATTCAAGGGAGGATAGGGTCTATATATTTACAAAAAAATATATTTTTGACAATTTTATAGGTCATTTTAGGCTTTAATGTTATGGTTTGGTCCCTTATTATGATTAATTTATCCTTAATTTTTGTAATTAATTTTAATCACTTTCACTAATATATTTTGTAAATTTTTTTTTGGAGATGTTACACATAAAAAATTACTCTGATAAAAAAATGGAATCCAATTTTACAAATTCTAATCACATAATTTAGAGAAATTAAGTTTAAATCCATCCTATAGGTGGGACAATAATGTGGGGTTTTAATGTAAAACAATTCTATTATTTACTATGTTTTTATAGTCAATTTAAAACTATAATTTATTCTCATGACCTAAATTGGATTAATTGTTAAAAATATATTCTAAATTATCATTAAAAGAAATATAAAACAAAATTTTACCTTATAAATAAATTACTTCAAAAAGATGTTTTTAACTAAAATTCAGTATGTTTGATTATTCTTCAAAAATGAATCTTCATAGAAAAATACTAAAAATTAACGTTAGGATAATTTTTATGTTTTGATTAAAAAGATAAATATTTATTTCACATTTTAAATTAATAAATGGGTCAAATGTTTTATTTAAAACTGGTTCTCTATTAAAACTTGGTAGATTTTCATTTATAATAATATTTGTGCTTATTTGTGAAATTGTTTTTGTTCTTATTTTATGCCTTCCAATGATAATTTATGAATATAAAAAATATTTTATTGAACATGTAATATATATATCTTATTGAAATCACTCACTAATTTTCATTGGTCAAGACAAAACACTTTTGAAATAATAAAGAAAATATTAATATTTTTATATTTATTTGGTTCTTTGTTTCATTTATAACTAATTGGTAACCAATGAATTCATTTTATATTTATATAAACCATAAATTTTTATAATCTTGAAAATAATATTCATAATTCAATTTTAATGTCTATTTTATATCTTATTATATTAAATAATACTATTATAATAATATATCATAGTCTGGTAATGTTTAGCCATGCGTGTAGTGTAAGCTATTGAAAAAATCCACTTGCATTTAACAAAATATTACTAGTGTGGTTTGTATTTCAAGCCACATAATATATTATATTTATTTAATATAATAAATATATTGTAATTTATCAGTTTATTATGTTCCATTTCACACTTGGTGTTGTGTGTAACATATACCAAGTCGGGGTTGCATGTAAGAAAATCTATGTTGGTGTCTTGAAGCGCATGAAAATTTGGTGTCATGTGAAAGTAATTTTTGAATTAGTTTAATAAAATACGTTAATAAAAATCAATTTATTCAAAAAAAAAAATTCACAAAATTTTTTGCTGTTATAGATCTCATACTAATCTAGGAACTTCATTTAAAAATAATTTCACTCTCAAAATTAAGTCACTCTAATACAATCATATGATGATTTATTTATTTCATTATATAATTGGGTACCATGTAGATTATTTTAATTTATGATTCCTCCATATACCTTTAACCATATGAGTTTACTTATTTTATAGAACATTATCTCTATGATCCATGATTTTTACTGGTTGTTCATCATATAAAACATCAAACTCTAATGGTAAATCCTTTGAGTTAAATACATTTGAAGGATCAATTAGGTACATCCTCAGGTGATACACATAGAACATGTCAATAACTTAAGAGAGGCTTAATAGAAGCACCATGAAATAAACAACCATCCCAATTTGATAGAGAATATCTAGATGAAAAATATTACTAGGGATCAAATTTACCTCATTTATGAATATAATAACCTTATTCCTTGATTATATTGCATAAAAAAATTTTCACTAACATAAAATTATAGTTCTAACTGATGATTTTAGTATAACTGTTCTATCAACTATGAGCCACCTTGATTTTTGGTTGAATGAATCTAGCTTTTTCTGCCATTTACTCATAGAGATCAAGTCGCAAAAGCTTTCTTTATCTAACATCATACAAATAGGGTGGTGTTATAAACTTTTTTATAGATAAGGATTTAAAATGATACATCTAAATTATTGAGTGAAATATTTTGTTGTAAGATAATTATAGTAATGAATAGTGTTGATCCCAACCACCTTTGAAACCTATATATAAATCTCTCAACATATCTTTTAGAGTTCGAATGGTGTTATCAGACTAACTATATGTATAAGGATGATAAGATGTGAAAAAATTCAACTCTGTATCCAGAGCATGCTAAAGACTTCCTAAGAACTTTGAGTAAAACCTCGGATCTTGATTAAATAAAATGATATTCCTTAAATTCTTATCACTTTCTTAATGTAAATTTTTCACAGATGATCAGTGGAGAAATATTCTCTAATAGATATAAAGTGTGATGTATTTGTATGATGATCAATTTTATCCAAAATTGAATAATGGAATTTTTATGTTCTGGGGATTATACTATAAATATCCATAGTGTTGTTTTATTATTTTCATTCCTGTATGGGTAGTGGTTGTAACATACCCTTAGAATTTATTATCTCAGCTTTAACTTCCTATAATTCAAGGAACCAAGGTATATACCCTATAATATCCCTCTTCGTGTTGTCCCAAAAGAAATAATTTTTTAGATCTATCAAAATATTTCTACTTCTAGGATGAATTGATAATTATGAACTATGTGCCTCATCCAACAGCTCTATCTTCATGTCTAGTATTAATGTGAAAAATATTTGGTTCCATAACTATATAATTATAGCTTGGTTATAGTTTATAAAAGGAATATTCCTCACTTTATTTTGTAATTCCATAGTTTTCTATGGTACCTTCTTAATCATATCATTGATGGATAATTAAATATTCATCAGGGAAATATTATATATTTTATCTTTCCTCATTATTTCAAGATCAATATTATATATATCAAAAAATATATTATCTCTTATAATTCTTATGAAGGATATAAATGCATAGTCTTTCTATCTTAGATCAGTAGTCAACATGATCACCTTCCAAGGGTGGTACTGTATTGAAAGATCATAATCTTTGATCAAATATATCTATCTTACTTGGAATATTTTTAACTCTTTCTGTGTAAATATATAATTCATGATTTTTTATCAACATATATATAACACCTTTCACTATATTGAAAATGCTTCCATATTTTCAATGAAAGAATTATACATGAATACTCTAATCCATGATTCAGGTAATTTTCACATGAAAAATCAATTAGTGTGAGGAATAAATTACCAACATATCATTTTTCTGGGGGAATCATCTAAATACCTTCATTGATGAATCAATAGAGATTATAAACCTTCTCAAATATATGATAGTTTAATCACAATTGTGCTTACCAACCTTGCCTTTAGTTCTTTGAAACTATATTTACTTTCATCAACCAATATGAAGTTATCCCCTTCCATATCAACTTAGTGATTTGATAAGATATTCCAGAGAAATGTCTCAGAAATCATTTGAAGTATATATGAAACCCAATAAATCTATGGATTTTATTTATTATAGTAGGTATACTCCATTTTTTAACAACATCCATAATTGAAATATCCATGGATATATCTTCACTTGAGATTATATGACCTAAGAATGAACTTTTTGAATCCAAAATTCACACATAGTAAATTTACCATACAAAATTTTCTTCATCATGTTCTTCAACACAATTATTAAATACTCTTCATGCTCTACCTTACTCATTGATTATATAAGATCATCATATATAAAGACTACTACAAAACGATTAAGTTAAAATATAACGATTCAATTCATTAAATTTATAAAGTTAAAAAGGATAATTAGTAAGTCAAAATGGAATTTCTATGAATTCCTAATGTCTATACCTCATAAAAATGTTTGTCTGGGGTATATCCGCCTTCTTGATCATTAGTTGATGAAATATAGATCTAAGATAAATCATGTAAAAATATAGATCTCTTTATAATTGGTCAGATAGATAATTAATATAGGGTAGAGGATACCTTTTCATAATAGTTTTTTGTTACGCATCTAATAATCAATGAAAATAAACATTAAACCATATTTCTTCTTAACAAAAAGAACAGGTACACCCCATGGTGATACACTTGGCTGAATAAATCACTTGTCTATATTCTCTTGGATTTTTTTCTTTAGTTATTGAAACACATTCAAGAATATTATATATAATGTCTTTGAAATAGGCATAACACCAAGTATTATTTCTATTTAAAAATAAACATTATAATTTGGAGGAACATAAGGAAAATCCAAATTAAATACATCAAAATATTACATAGATATAGAAACATTTTCATTATTGAGTTTATCTCTAATCATTTGAGATAAATATCCTTCATGATTATATAGTAAATTTTATATTATGGAAGTAATTAAAATTAGGTGTTCAGGTTCCTCTATGCACTGATAGATGATTGACGGTTTATTTAGAATATAAACTCTATGTTCCCATCCTCAATAATTGATATTGGATCTATATTGGGAGATCTAATCTGTACCCAAAATTACATCAATTTAAACTAGAGTATGAATAATAATATTCATAGGAAGAACCATCCCATTAACTTTTATCAGAGGGGGGTTATAGAATTGAGAAGCGTTCAGCCTACCATTAGAAATTTTCACCACCAAATAAATATATATTCTTTAAAGTGGATATATGATTCCCTTCGAGAATTATTTAACTATGCTAGATTTAATATAAATAAAATAAAATAAAAAAATTTATTTATATAGTGGATGATATGAGAATCTTTGACCATAACTCTAGGAATTACTACATTGACTTGAGTTATTACAAAATCTTGAACTTATCCCAGTGGCTTATTTTGCGGCATGTTCCCATGATGTTTTGAGAATTGGATAAAATAGTTCCCCTCATTAATTTTAAATCACATTACATTAGTGAAATATCCTTTAACCTTGAATTCGTGAGAATGATTGTATTTTTTTCCATATTTAGTAAACTCATTTCCCTTTTAGGCAACCACTATGGTGTTAACTTACACACATATCAAATGATCTAAGATTTTTATTTCTCTTCTTCCCCTAATCCGTTATTTTCTATTCCATACTCTTCTTCTCTTACATCCCTTCAAAAACATAAACTTGGATAATTATTTCCATATATTGATACAACATGATTATATATCCTATATGATGAGAATGTTAGGGAGTTAGTTTCCTTTTAAGGATTGCATCTAACCCATCAAATAACCATTAAATATTACTCTTTCTATTATGTATGTAACATCCCGGTTCCAAATGACACCAAGAGGTGCCCCTTACCCAGTTAGTCACATGGCCTCAAGCACATTTCTCCGAATTTCAGAGGCTACCGACTAGAAGTGGGGGCCTTGGTTGTGATAGTGGGAAAACTATGCCCTCATTGGCCAAGTAACACAGTGGAAGAAAAACAGATAACAATAGAGAAAGCAATAATAATATCAGACAATAGTAAAAACTGGAAGACTAGGTATAATAAACAACATGAGCACATATATAAATACGATGCATGATAAATATGTCTAGGAATGAAGACAAACAAATCACAATGCAGGAATATATATCTAAAACAATTACACAAGAAGACAATTAAATTCTTCGTCATCACAAGCCTCATCTTGGTCCCATGCTATCTAGCTCCATAGTAGTCATATACCCGAAGTAGAAGGGCTCTTGCCCTTATCTATACCTTCCAAAATATAATTTGTATAGGCCCAAAAGAACAACCGAAATAGGGTGTGAGACTAAGCCTAGTAGGAAACCACCAAATGATCTGTGCCTAATAGGTAGTTAATATATATGGAACGTAAAAAGAAAGGATAAGTAGTAAACAAGGAAGTACTCAAAAGTAAACAATATTATAGTTTCAAAGCACTAAATTTCATATATCACGTAAGAGGATGATCAAAACAGGTAATCCTTTGAGAAGTAAACACAACCTATCCCCTGTAGTTAAATTAAAAGGATATAACAAAGATTCTCTGAGGAATCCCTCTCCATCAATTCCCACTATATTCATCTGTGGTTAAAGAATCTATAAGGAAGAAATCACCACCAATTCCCCATAAAGTTTTTTAACAGTAACCTACAGGCGCACTGAGGAAGTACTCAACATCAATTCATCCTATGACCTCATAACATAATATAGACAATCTGAGGGATCACTCAACATCAATCCCCCTATGGTCTCACAACCTGAAAATTATAACAGACACTCTAGGAAAGCCCTCAATGTCAATTTCTGCTAAGGTCTCACTTCACCAAGTTCTCGCTACCCTGTGTAAGTAATCGTGCACAAATGATAATCACCAGCCAATGTAATCTTCTTGAACATCTTGGGTAAAAAATTTTCAACATATTATAGCATGTCAGATAATAATCACTCCATCCTACAAATACTAGGTATGGATAACAAAGTAGCAGCCTATAAAGGCAAACTAGAAAAAATGGTCAGAACAAGAAAACATGGGGAAAACATCCATATCTTAGTAAAAATAACCATATTCTCAATAATTCACCTCTATCCAATAAACAAGGCACAATAGGAATAATTAGGGCTAAAATCCATAAACACACAATACCCTGTTCTTTGGAATTGGGATATTTTTCACATAAAATTCAATGACTTTCTACGGAAAGGTACAAACAACCTACATCAGAGTTTTTGGATCATTATACAAGAACCTTGAGCCTTGAATCACACAACAACACCATAGATCTACAAAAATCTAAATAAATTCAACTAAGGATAACACTTGAAAGAGGATGAATCGTGAAACGAATCTCTAGAAGAAGGATGAGATTACTATGGTGATCCCAATGCAATCAACAATGGTCGATTCAGAGAATGAACTCTCGATCAGGGGATTGGTGGAGATCTGCGCCGTATGGAAACTCTCAGATGATTTAGACCTAGAAAGAGGATTTTCTGTAGATTAGACGCAACCCCGGTCCATTTAATGAAAAAAAGAAAGTACAAAATATGTAATTTAGAAGTACATGGCATGTTCTTTCCATTATCACCCCCCTTATTTGGTAGTCTATAGGTCACCATCCACGGTCGTGTTCACGGCCGTTACACAGCCAGCACACGACCAACACAGGGCTACCCACGGTAACTGAGTACACTGTGTGTACTTAAGAAATTTCCAGAAAATCATCTTTTTCATAAAAACAACAGAAAAAGGAAAACATACATGAGAAGAAGATCTGGGTTATTACAAACGTCCCCTGTCAAAGAAATTATTCCTCAAATTTCTTCAGTAAGGTAGTGTTGAAGATGAAACCCCAAACAAATCTAACCACTGTGATAATACATTATCCTCCCTCTCACAATTCTCATCATGTACTCACCCATGCTGCCATATCACTCATAGCAGAGGAAAAAACCGGCCATAGAGAACCTTCATACTTTGATCAACAATCCAGATAGGATGATCCTCAAATGAGGCGTCCACCTCAAGCTCAGCCTCCTCGTGTTGAAAAACTTGAGACATGTCTGAGAAGTAATGTCAATCCTGAGAAACATAGAGAATGTCATGAATAGCCCGATACCTCTTAGGTAACTGCAACTAATAGGCAAATGTCCTAACTCTCTCCAACACCTCAAATGGCCTGACATACCTCAGTGAAAGCTACCCTATCTCCTAATCTTCATACATCCCAACCTCAGTGTGAAACGCAAGAAAACCTGATCTCCAACCTCGAACTCTATAGGTTGTCTCCGTCGATCAACATATGAATTCTATTGATATTGTGTAGTAGCCATCCTCTTCCGAAGGAACTCTATCTGCTCTGTGGTCTCCTAGACAAGATGAGGTCCCAACATAGCAAAATCTCTTACCTCCAGCATACTCAAGGGTGATCGGCATGGACAACCGTACAAAGCCTCATAAGGTGTATTCTGAATAGTTTCTTGAAAAATATTATTGTAGGAAAATTACACAATAGGTATGTGCTTCTCTCAATAACCTCCAATATTTGGGATGCATGCTCGAAGTATGTCCTCATGCACCTAAATCGTACACTCGGACTGACCATCTATCTGGGGATGGTATGTTGTACTCAAAAATTACCTGTTTACCCAAAGCCTTCTAAAGCCCCAACTAGAACTGAGAAGTAAAACCTGTGTCCCATTTTGAAACAATGAAGTGTGGAACCCAATATAGACGTACAACCTCTCATATGTACAACCTTCTCATCTCATCAACACCGAAGGTCTCCTTGATCAGCAAGAAGTGGGAAACCTTCGTGAGTCTATCAATGACAACCCATACTACATCACTACCTCGAGGCTACCTCATCAAACCTATCACGAAATCCATCATGAAATCATTCAACTTCCACTCGAAAAAAGGTAACTACTGAAAAAGTCCTGCTGGTCGCTGATGCTCCACCTTCACATGCTGACAGGTGGAACACCTCATGACAATACCAGCAACATCTCTCTTCATACCTTGCCACCAACATTGACGGTGTAGATCACGATACATCTTTGTGACCCCAAGATCAAATTCCCAAACCGAGGAATGGAAGTCTCACATTAGTTCATCGCATATGTCTGCTAGAACCCATACACGCCCATGAAAATGCAATATTTTATCCTCACCTATGGTCTATCTCGGAATATGGTCCTCTCTTAACACACTCTTCTGTAGAACTAGGCCTTTAGAATCTGATAGCTTCCTCCATCACACTCGGTCAAACGAGTAGAGGTAATAACCATAGAAGAAAGAAAAGTCTTCCCCTGTCTGTCGTGAACATACAAATGCATTTTAGAGAATATTTACATTAGATACCACTTACTGTTGGCCTCCTAAACTGCTTTTATCTGAGTCCTCTTGCTCAATGCATCAGCTACAACATTTCATTTCCACAGTGTATAGGCATGATCAAAGTCAAAATAATAAAGGTACTCAACCCACCTTCATTGTCTCAAATTCAGGTGACTCTGGGTGAAGATATACTTGAGAGTTTTGTGGTCGGTGAAAACTAAAAAATGATCTCCCAGAAGATAATGTCTACAAAATTATAAAGCATGAACAACCACAACCAAATCGAGATTGTGTGTTGGGTAATTCTTCTCAGGTGGCCTCAACTGCTGAGGCCTTTACACAACAACTCCTTCCCCCAACATAAGCACAGCTCCCTGCCCAATTCCAGATGAATCACAGTACACAATATAGCTCTTACCCGACTCTGATAATACTAGTATCAGTGATGAATTCATGCTCCCTTTTAGGTCATGAAAGGCTGACTTACAATAATCTAACCCCAATTAATTAACACCCTTTTTTTCAGACCCGTCAGCCGTGCTGATAAGAGTGAAAAGTCATATATGAAATGTCTATAGTATCCAACTAGCCCTAGATAACTCCATACCTCTAAGATGTTCTTCGGCTATTTCCAGGAAACAACTGCTCTCACTTTCTCTAGGTCTACCGATACTCTTGTATCTGAGATAACATTCCCAAGAAATGAATCCGGTCCATCCAAAGGTGGAATTTTGAGTTCTTAGAATATAATTGATGCTCTATAAGTGTACTCAAAACAATCTAAATATGGGTGGCATGGTTGTGTCGAGTGTGAGAGTGCACCAAGATATCATCCATGAAGACTACCATGAAATAATCCATGTATGGATAGAACACTCGGTTAATCAGTTCCATGAAAACTGCAGGCGCGTTCGTGAGACCGAATTTCACTTTTATGATTAAAAACTATAAATCTCTAAAAATATAAATATTTATATATCCCAATACATATATCTTAGGTTTTATTTATAAATTCGGTAAATGTAATATGGTTATGTACAAATTTATAAGATTCTAGAATATATCCAAAGAACGAAAAGGAAGGGTTACCTAACTCATCATCGACCGAACTATACTCAATTGGTATGATTTCTTCTCTTACACATTCTATTCCACTGTGGTATTCTAGAATGAGTTGTGAAATTGTTTTCTAGATTTCATAGATGATCAACGAATTCTAAGATCAAATATTTACTACCCCGATCTGATTGAAAAATCCTAATACCCTTTCCATGTTGGTTATGTACTTAACTTTTAAATACATTCTACTTTTCAAAACCATTCAATATATTTTATTATGGGAAATCCATAACCATACCAAAAATATCCATTAGTAAATTTAATGATGTACATATAACCATCAATTTCTTTTGTAATAAATTTTCCTCATATATAAAATAATATCTAATAGTACAATATACATATCATCTTTTCTACTATAAGGTGATTTGGTTATTTTTTCTAATAAACAAGATTCACATATATATAATGGTTTATTATAAAATCATTCCAATACTCAATGCCTCTAAAAACTATGGATTAATTTATCATTTATATGACCAAGTAGACGATGCCAAAGATATGTGGTTTTAAAAGAAACACTGAACTTCTTATCTTGAATTTTTAAACATGATTATTAAAATATATAATATATAAACCATTCATAATAGTACAAATTACATAAAAACTTTCATTAATATTTATTGAATAACTCATTCTATTAATAATGAATGAAAATATTTTTTATGCTATCATGATACTCATATAAAATTCTTGTTAATGGTAAGAATATAATAATATTTTTCTAATTTACAAAATAATCCATTTGGTAGAATTTAATCATATGTTCCAACCTATAATTAAATAATTCTTACTCTATTTCAAAAATAGAGATATAAATTACCTTTCATCAATATTTTCATGATTTTCATTCAATGTTTATCGTCACAAATGTGTGATGCACATCCAATATCCAATACCAATTAGTTTGAATTATAGAATTTGAATTATATAACATTTATATGTAAATCATCAATATGATTCTATTTGAGAAAAATTATCAACCATAGATACAAATATAGAATAATATTATTGGTCATATAAATAAGAGATATCAAAATTTTAATCTTTATGCATTCCATAATCTACAAAAATAATTATTTATTAGTGAGTATTCTATTTTATATCTTTTAATCATGGAATTTTACTTAAATAACTACCACTAAATTGATGAATCCATACATCATTACATTTAGGGAGAGAAAAACAATATTTCACTATGTTTTGGCTCTCTTAATGATTTTTCCAACCACTTATCTAATTAGGTATTCCATTATTCCAATCATACCACATATGAATTTTGGATATTTGAGTGGAAAAAATCTTTTTCAAAACCACCATATAGTGATACTAATCTCAATTATTTATATATTATAATACTATTATAGTATTGTAGATATATATAACACAAAGATCACAGTTGGATATAAGAACTTATTCTTATTATGATCACACATACCAATCATGCCTTACACATGATAATCCTTGGGAACTCAACTTTAGTATGAAAAATTAGGTTTGATGGTCAATGTCTTGACATGTTTTTTGTTTGTAAGGAATATTACACTTGCTACTTAAGGGGTTTTCTTTATATCACCAATTATACATGAAATATATATATATATTCATAACTATTAAATATTATTACATTTTAATTATATTATATTTTATTCTTAAATATATACAATATTTCAATTATTAGTTTTTTTAATCACCAATCAATTTACCAAATTTATATGGCCACACAATATTAACATGTAAATATTTAAAAAAATCACAATTTATGTTAATAACCAAAAAATAGTATCCAAATATATTCAAACCTATCCAGATAAATCCCTTCCCAAGAGAAATCCTGGTGCGATAGGTATAAAAACATAATTTCTCTATACAGGGAAAACACATATCGGTTTGGGAACATTCTAACCTAAGTTGCCTCTATCCAGTTTTCTTCATATAAATAATGATTTCAATTATATCATAAATACAACAAGTAATATCCATAAACTGTACTCAAACCCAAAATCCAAGATTATAACTTTATTACAAACTGATGTCAAGTTACTTTATCTTATCATACATATCATGTAATGCATGATATGATAATAATATTAGAAAATGTCAAAATAATTCCATCTTTTGGAATATGATATTAACATCACATAAAAAATGTATATCATGAATAATTAAATAATAATAAATTGATTAAATAAAAAATTTCTTTATCTAACACTTCCCTAGTGAATATTTTGTAGAATTTAATTAAATATATAATTTTCTTCAAACATCTACTCAAAATTACTTACAACATGACTATTTAGAAGGTGATTTGGTCTTGAGATAATACCATAAACCATGCCTATTTTGGATGGATTTTTGGTTTAGCATTCCATATTTGGCCTCATACATTGAAAAATATGATTTTGATATTTTTTTTGTTTCATTACTTTGTTCTAATTGAGAAGTATGACATGGTCCAAAGATTTTGAACAACATGTTTTCACTACTATAATAAATAAATGGTAAAAAATGATATAGTGGTATCGAATATAACATTATATTTTATATGATTGTACTATATAAATATTTTTCTTAAATTATGGAATTGTGTTATAAACTATTTACATTTTTTAAAATCATATACATTAGATAAATTATGAAAACATTCTATTATTCTAAAGGGGAAACACCATAGTTCCTAAGAAAAATCCCTTTTTAGGATTACATGATTGATCTATATCCTATCGAATTCTCACTAGTACAAAATTTGATTCCATTAATTATATTTATAGGACATATCGATATCTATTTATTGCCAAAAAATATAGGATTATCAACCCTTATATGTTTCTAATATAAAATAATATAATACGTAGTATAAAATGGAAATCCATGTATATGAAATTGACAAATATATCAATCATTATAGGTAGTTAGTTTGATTAAATCCCCCTACCAAAAACCTTTGCATTATTTCTGATTACATAATCCAAAAAGCAATGGAATCACGAAATTGTTAAGTAGGACCATAATTTTCAAAATGTTGAGCATGGATGTCCTCTAAAGAAATTATAGAATCTAGAGTTTGAGAGAGTTTTGTATATGTGACAATGATCTATAGTGTCAAAAATAATGTGACCAAAATCCTTTATATAGTTAACCTAAATCAAATTAAAATCACCATTGATGTTCATAACTTTAATAACATTATATAATAACTAAATTCTTTTGAATACCACTTCATTGATTATACTAAGAATTGAAACTCTTTTAATGTTTGGATTTAGTTTACACATAATCATATGATGTATTTTCAGTTGTTGAACATTTGATAATAAAATTTGAATAATATTATGAATGGTATCTCGTAGTATTCCCATATTCATCATGATGTGTCATTATATACCATGTGAATATACAATCTATGCTGTGGTGACTTTCATCACTGTAGAACATGAATTTTTTCAAAAACTTACTTGTGTTTGAAATTATTATTCACTACTTATTCATAAACCTATCCTCCTTATTCATTGAACACACCATATTGTGTTTATTTACCTATAAATAATCAAGGTTTTATCTTTGAAATCTTCAATTAATTATATTTCATCTATAAAATTTATATTAATGGGAGATAAATGTTTTACTTTGAAATTTACCTATGATAAAGATTCTCGAAATGCAACCATTCTGGGAGGGTATTTTTGGAGTTTCATTTTCCTCTTCTTCCATTTAATACTTCATTGGGAACCCAACTACAAGATGATTAATTTTTTTCTCATGAAAAGCATCTGATTGGAAGTTTTCCATAAAATTCTTATTTTACCATTTTTAGATCATAGGTGTGTAAATTCATAACATATGTCACGACCCGTTCTCGGGGCCTGTTCCGTGACTACCCTAAGCCCGCCATCCAAAGACCAGGGGCTGGGGACTAGCACCAATGGCACAAATCCCGATAAAAAGGGAAGGCATTGCATTTATAAAGTAAACAAACACCACCGAGTATGCAAGATGAAGTAAAAACTTAGTAAACTGAGCACAAAAGTAAGTGCTGGAAGGTAAATGGGCCAGAATACAAACCCAACTGAAATTAAAGTACAACTGAAAAGAAATTACAGCAGTAGAAAAGCAACATTGAGCCATCCTCTGGAAATACCACCTGAAGGGTGGGTACAAATAGTCTTCTCAGCTCCTCGGGTCCAATTTTCCTCTCCGTGTACGTCCCGTCTAGTGATCCACCGCCAGGTACCATCCAACTCCACGAACCTCCACCTCGATCATCATTTTTTGTCGTTTACATCCAACACAACGTAGTGCGGGCATAGCCCGTGCAGGGGTGAGTATACGATACTCAGTAGGGATCTTGAGACCCCCGAAGGTCTCCCAGAATCCACAAAGAATAAACCATAATGGAAAGATACAGTCACGAAGTATCAAACAACTCTACTTAGGTATATGCCCATTCATATACCTAAGTCATCAATTCCAGTTCTGCTCCAACTCATGAGCCAATTTTCAACCCATTCCACATAGGAAAGAACAACCCAATCCATATAGGAAAGCACAACCCAATATACACAGGATAACAAGTCAATAATATCAAAGAAAATGATTGAAAGTCAAGACTCAACTCACATAGGTATACTACTCATGATGAGGGGTGGAGATGATTAAGTGTAATCTATGAATCATCTTCCCCGCCGAACCCACGTAGGATCCAAGTATAGAAGTCGTCGCTGCCGAACCCATGTAGGATCCAAGTATAGTAACTGTCATTGCCGAACCCACATAGGATCCATGTACAATCATCATCGCTGTCGAACCCATGGAGGATCCAAGTACAGTCGTCCTCACTACCAAAACCACGTAGGATCCAAGTACATCCGTCCTCACTTCCGAACCCACGTAGGATCCATGTACAGTCTTCATCGTCGTCGCGGTCGCTGCCAGCGCTAGGGTTCCCGCACAAAGCACACTCGATTCCAGGAGGGTCCACTCCTTGAGTCAAAAGCGGTGGATACATCAACCATCACGAATACTAGAGTTAATGTATTCCGTAGTTCCGTCCCACGTCATAGAGGAAAACCATGCAAAACACGCCCAAGTCACAGAGAAAAAGACAACCAATCCATTTTCTTAAAGTACATGGCATGTAGGTAAGTGATACACGCCGTTTCATCAGACACTGGGTACTGCCCATGTGAAATGGCTCGTGTCATGGGGCTGGACATGTAAAAATTAAGTACACAGAATGTGGTATGGTTACACGCCATGTCTTCAGTCCCTGGGTACTGTCCGTGTAACACAACCCGTGTCGAAGGGCTGTTCATGTAAAAAGTAAGTACACGACATGTGGTATGATTACACGCCATGTCCAAACATCTGAGGTCGGCTCCGTGTAAGCGGGCCATGCCTGGCCGTGTGGTGGAGTACCTACCCGTGTACTCCACCATGTGTCCGTGTATTCCCAGAATACACACCGAGTCATCACAAAGCTGCTTCTACCAAAGGGAAGGTAGTACACGTCGTGAATCTTGGCCGTGTGGTTCTTCCCGTGTCCGTGTATCTCCCAAATTACACGCTGAGCCTCGCGAATCCACTTCTGCCTTTCAATGAAGATAACACACGCCATGCCTCGTGGCCGTGTATTTCTATCCGTGTCTGTGTATTTCCCTTGAATACACACCATGTCCATAGATGTCTCCTCTGTCAAACTTTGTGGACAGTACATGTCGTGTGACCTGCATCACACGGCATGTGTCACTTCTTCTGATGTCTGTTACTTCTCCTGCTGAACACTTGTACTACACGTTGTGTGCTTTGAATGTACACGCCGTGTATTATGGAATTTTCCAAAAACGACACCTCTAGCCAGAACACCGCCTGAGGCGTCTGTCCTTTGTTCCAATGATCCATTTTCTACAAAACACCCGTTCCTAGGTAGTCCCAATGTTCCGAGTCCATTTGTTATGTTTTCGGGACTCCGATCGGCTCTGTAAACATGCCTTGATTCACCGATCAAGAACGGTTGGAGACCACCATACAACAAGAACAGCGTAGGAATCAGACCGTGTTAGTTTAGCCCGGTTCCTTCTGAATTATTTTGGTAGCAAATGGTTTAGAGACCACCAACAACATGGAAGGGAAGACAACGTTGCTCATTCATAAACACACCCCTACCTAAATTCAAGATGTTTGATCTCTTGACGAAGGATGGAGATGCTTTTGTTGATGTTGTCCCGGAATGGCGATGTCGCTTCTTCAACGTCGAGAAGAAAGAAACCGAGGATGGCACCGTCATTCTTCGTGTTCTTCAATGAAGAAGATGGAGTTCTTCAAGAGTTTAGAGCTCTCTCTCCCAATATCTTCACACAACAACTATCCCCCAAAATAAAATAAGTCTTATCTTATTTTATTACTTCAAGCCATGCATTTCAATTTTAAAATTCAAACACATAACTCACTTCATTCATTATGCTTGAGTTGTCTAAATAAATGGGGTGTTAAGTTGGCAAGCTTAATGAGGGTGAGAGGGATGAGTTGCTCACATTAATGGGGAGTTAGGGAGTTAAAGGAATGTGATGGGGTGGGGCTCGTGTGGGCCCCACCTCACAAATATCCCAACATGGGTAGTTAGGGGCTTGTGGGTCCCACCCCAACTACCCCATGTAGGATATATCCATTAGTTAAAGTAAATAAAAGTGTACCACAATTTTATTTACTTCAAATTTTAATCCTCAATTTTTAACAACTCCCTCGAGTAAACGCACCTACGGGAAAGGTCCTCTTAAGAAAAAAACACCGCTGCATTTTCATCGGTGCCCTCAGATATCGATTCCAAGCAATGGTTCAAATGTTAAAAAACCCCACTCGTTCGTTCACTGAACGTACCTGAGCTAAACTTCAGAATTTGATTCCGGGCACACTGGACCTCGAAATCAGGAGCTGTCAGAAACTGTGGACTCGTAAAATCCCAATGAAATTAAAAAAAACATTTCCTTGAAATTTATGGGTCTTTACATTACTCACACCTCAGGTATTTATGTCTCTGTAATGATACATCACAAACTAGGGAAACAAATGAGGGTACTGTGCAAGCATCTAAGCCTCCCACTCTGATGTTCTCTCCTAGAGGTTCTCGTGCTACCACCTAATGCTCACTTGAGTAATTGACCGTCCACATAGGATCCGCACTTGTCTATCCTCGATCTCCACTGGGACCTCCGCAAAAGTCACCCCGTCATCGATTTCCACCCCCCCCCATGACCGATAATATGAATCGGGTCATGAGAGTATCTCCTCAGCTGAGATACATGGAAGACGTCGTGCACCCGGTGAAACTGAGGTGGAAGAGCCATGTGATAAGCCACCTTGCCTATCCTGCAGAGAACCTGGAATGGTCCGATGAAGCACGGAGATAACTTTCCACCCCGGAAAATTCTCCGTAATCCACGTCGAGGTGAGACCCGTAAGAAAACATGGTCGCCATACTAGATCTCTAGTGGTCTCTGCCTCTTACCAGCATATGAATTCTATCGGCTCTAAGCAGTCCTCATCCGCTCCTGGATGATCTGTACCTTCTCTGCCCTGGCCTGGACCATCTTTGGTCCTACAAGTGCTGACTCCCCAGGGTCTGTCCAGCATAGAGGTGATCTGCAAGGTCCGCCGTAAAATTCCTCGTATGGTGTCATCCCGATGGTGGAGTGGTAGCTGTTGTTGTACGTAAACTCCACCAAGGGTAGGTTATCCTCCCAGCTGTGACCAAAGTCATGGACACATGCATGGAGCATGTCCTCGAGAGTCTGAATGGTTCTCTCCGTCTGACCATTCGTCTGTGGGTGAAAGGCGATGCTCAGGCGTAGCTACTTTCCAAATGCCTCCTCCAACCCCTTCCAAAGCCGGGAAGTAAACTGAGCATCTCGTTCGGTGATGATAGTTGATGGCACAACATGAAGCCGTATGATCTCCTAAACATAAAGGGGTCCCAAGATCTCCACTAAGCCCTGGTCTTTGATGGGTAATAAGTGGGCCGACTTGGTGAGTCGGTCTACCATCACCCAGATGGAGTCGTGGCCTCTGGAAGTATGTGTAAGTCCCATCATGAAATCCATAGATATCCCACCCCACTTCCACTCCAGGACCTCCATGGGCTAAACCAAGCCTGCTGGTACCTAGTGCTCCGCCTTCACCTGCTAGCTGGTGAGGCATCGTGAAACGAACACTGCCACAACCTTCATCATACATGGCCACCAGTTCTATTGTCTGATATCCTGGTACATCTTTTCCACTCCTAGATGTACCACTGAAGGGGAAGTGTGAAACTCTTTCAGCACCTCCTCCTTTAATGCAGCTGGTACCATGGTACGTCCTCTAAAAAGGATGACATGCTCTCCTCCTAATGAAAATTCATTAGGTGCATATCCTATGGATATCTGTGCACGTCGCATCTCACAGTCAATGTCCCCATGTTGTGCCACTCTAACCCGCTGATGTAGTGGAGGTGTGACTGTAAGCGACTATAGAAAGGCTAATCCATCTCTATCCACGAATGATATCTATAAAGAGGCTAACTGTTCTATCACCTCACCAAGTAGCTGAATGCCCGACCTCCTGCTATGAGCATCAGCTACTACATTCCCATTTCTAGGATTATATACTATCTCAAAGTCATAGTCCTGGAGGAAATCGAGCCATTGCCGCTGTCTCAGGTTCAGGTCCTTCTGTGAGAATATGTACCTAAGACTCTGATGGTCAGAATAGACTGTAAATCACTCACCCATCAGATAGTTCCACCACAGATTCAAAGCGAAGACCACTGCTACTAACTACAGGTCATGGGTAGCATAGTTCTTCTCATGCTACCTCAACAATCGTGACCCATGGCCGATCACTGCCCACTCTTGCATCAGGACACACTCGAGTCATGTCCCTGATGCATCTCAGTAGACTTTGTAACCTACTCCCTCCTCTGGTAGCCTCAAGATTGGTGCACTGGTCAATCTATGTCTCAGCTTCTGGAAGCTCTGCTGACATCTATCCGACCACATGAAGGGTTTCCCCTTCTTCGTCAAAGATGAGAGTGGTGCTGCAACTCTGGAGAAGTCTGGCACAAATCTCCTATAGTACCCAGCCAAACCTCAGAAACTTCGCACCTCCATCACGCTCCTGGGTGGCTCCCAAGCTAGCACTGCCTCGATCTTCGCAGGATCCACCACAACTTTCACCTCAGAGATGACGTTCCCCAAGAAATTGACCTCACATATCCAGAACTAACACTTTGAGAGATTACCATAAAGATGGTTCTCTCGGAGTGTATCCTATATAACCCACAAGTTGTAGGTGTTCTCCTCCTCAGCAGTCGAGTATATAAATATGTCGTCGATGAAGACTACGAAAAATCGATTGAGGTAATGCTGGAATATCCTATTCATGAGACTCATGAACACTGCTGGAGCATTGGTTACACTGAAATGCATAAAAAAGAACTCATAGTGGCCATACCGACACCTGAAGGTCGTCTTCTACACATCCTCGTCTCGAACTCTCAGCTGATGATAGCATAACCTGAGGTCAACCATCGAGAACCAGCGTGCTCCCTTGAGTTGATCGAAGAGGTCATCAATCCTCAGAAGTGGATACATGTTCTTCACGGTCACCTGGTTTAGGAGACGGTAGTCGACACACAATCGCATGCTCCCGTCCGCCTTCGTGGCGAACAAAATTAGGGAAGCCCATGGTGGAACACTGGGTCGAATAAATCCCTTGCCCTGCATGTCCTTCACCTATACCCATAGCTCTCAAAGCTCAGTGGGAGCCATCTGATATGCTGGTGTAGATATCGGTGTTGTCCCATGGTACAAGTCAATATAAAAGTATACCTCTATGTGAGGAGGTAGTACTAGAACGTCTTCAAGAAAAATGTCAGCATACTTATCCACCCCAACAAGAAAACTTGGAATCCGCACATGAACTACTCCTAGGATAAGACTAGCCAACTGATGGGTGATCGGCTGTCCTCTCCTTTGTGTGAGTCCATCCTGCGCTGCAAAGGCTCCCTTCTCGCCGGTGAAGGTGAACCTGCTCCCATCGGTGCGGACACATCACACCTTGCACCTAATATAATCTATCTGAGCATGGACCGTAGAACACCAATCCATTCCAAAGATGACATCATAAGGACTCGACGCCGATACAAGAAGATCATAGCTGAAGCTCTCGCCTCAAAGAGTAATCTCACACTGCTGGCACCAGTGCATAATCGCCGAGTCCGCTCCAGTAGGAGTCTCTAGCCATAAGGATCTAGCCAACGACTCTGTCAGAATCTCCGAGCTCCAAACAAGGGCAGCGAAAATGAATGAATGACATGCTCCTGTATCTATGAGAACTGTAGTAAGGGTGGAGTAGACACAGATTGTACCTCGAATCATCTCAAGTGTGCCGTAGTCGTAGGCCTCCACTGCCTGAAGCTGATCCTGCCTCTGTTCTCCATCTCCCTATGGTCGGGTTGGAGCTCCTGGTGGTGGTGGTGGTAGAGCCTCAAAGCGTCGCCCACCACTCGCTGCTCAGCCAGCTCCTCTGCCTCATCTGTCTACGCCATGCGGACCGCCACGATCAAACCTCTACCTCTTCCCGGGTGGTACCTGAACCGTCTGATGCTCCTCTACTTGGCGGTTCGAGCAGTCACGAGCCATGTGGCCTGCCCACCGCATGCATAGCACTGTCTACCTCTTGAATGACTGGCTCTGCTGCATATGCCCCGCACCTCAGAACCAGTATCCTGAGCTCACCCACCTGGTGGCCTGGTCATCTTGGACCTCTGCGACATCTGTCTACTACTGGTTGTAGATGAATCTGCTACATGCCACCTTATGGTAGGTCTCACTGCTGGTGAAGGCTCAGCTAGAAATCTCTCCACAAGAAGGGCTCACTCCGGTACTCCTTCCTGTGTCGGAATACTGAGGGAGATCATCGATTGCATGATCTCATGCCTTCGTCCCTGCTCGAAGGTCTATTCCTGGAGGAATGGGTCTCATACCATGTCTGTGGAGTAGCGTGAGAGATCAGTAAATCTCGCTGAGTAGTGGGCTACTGTGATGCTGCCCTGCCGCAGCTGTAGTAACTCTTGAATGCACACAACATGAAGGGTGGCTAGAACGAACTCCGAGCGGAAGAGGCTCTCGAAGTCCGACCAGATGAGAGATGCCTCGTCGTGCACCTGGAGCATCAATCTCCACCATCTACTTGCTGTCGCGTTTAGGAGAGTCGCTGCAAGGATCACCATGAGGTCTACTGGTGTCCCTACCAACCTGAAGACTCAAACAACAGCCTCTAGCCAATCCTCGGATGCATGAGGGTCCGTCTCCCCACAGAACCTGGGCGGTCTCTGACATTAAAACTCGTTCAGTGCACTCAGGTGAAGCGCACTCTCAACTGCTGGGGCTGGTGGCATCGGTGGCTCGACGGGTAGAGGTATTGCTGGTGCCACCGCTGTAATGGGGCCCTTCACCGAGGCCTCGTCACTCGGTGGCCTGTCGTCTCACACAAAACTCGGAACCCTAGCTAGCTGCCGTCATGGGGCCTTCCTGAAAGAAACAGGTGCACCACGGTTAATACAGTATCCATGGTGAGCTGACACAAAGTAATCACTAAGAAAATTTTGAAACACACATGCAATCAATGATTTTGTGCATTGAGTCAGAAATCAGAAGTCAGGGTCCTAGTGTATGGATACGTCGGCCTCCACACCAACATTGGACTCCTTGGACTGATAACCACACTCAATACCTTAAACACTATTGCTTCACATAGAAGAAATTATCAAAGTCCTGAGTTATGCGGTAGAACCGACTCCTCTGATACCAATTTTTCACGACCCGTCCTCAGGGCCCATGTCGTGACTACCCCAAGCCCGCCTTCCATAGGCCAGGGGTTGGCGAATAGAACAAAAGGCCCAAATCTGGATAAAAAGGGAAGGCATTGCCTTTATAAAGTAAACAAACACCACAGAGTACGAAAGCTGAAGTAAAAACTAAGTAAGATGAGTACAAAAGTAAGTGATGGAAGGTAAATGGGCTTGAATAGAAACCCAACTGAAAGTAAAGTACAACTGAAAAGAAAGTACAGCAGAAGAAAAGTAACTCCGAGCTGTCCTCTAGAAATCCCACCTGAAGGGTGGGTACAGATAGTCTCCTCAGCTCCTCGGGTCCAACCGTCTTCTTCGTGTACATATCGTCCAGTGATCTACCTCCAGGTACCGTCCGGCTCCATGGGCCTCCACCTTGATCAGCGGTGTCCGTCTTTTAAATCCAACACAACATTGTGCGGTCATATCCCGTGTAGGGGTGAGTATACAATATTTAGTAGGACCCCAAGACCCTCGGAGGTCTCCTTGAATCCAGAAAGGATAAACCATAAAGGAAAGATACAATCACGATGTATCAACCAACTCTACTTAGGTATATTCCCATACAAATTCCTAAGTCATTAATTCCAGTTCTGCTCCAACTCACAAGCACAAGTTCAACCTAGTCCACACAGGAATGTACAACCCAATCCACACATAAAGCACAACCCAATCCACACAGGATAGTAATTCAATCATATCGAAGATAATGACTAAAAGTCAAGACTCTGCTCACACAGGTATACTAATCACAATGAGGGGTGGAGATGATTAGATGTAATCTCTGAATCATCTCCCCTGCCGAACCCATGTAGGATCCAAGTATAGAAGTCGTCACTGACGAACCCACGAAGGATCAACGTAGAGTAACCATTGCTGCCGAACCCACGGAGGATCCAAGTACAGTCTTACTCATGGCCGAACCCACGTAGGATCCAAGTACATTTATCCTCACTGCCGAACCCACGTAGGATCCAAGTACAGTCGTCATCGTCATCGCGGTCGCAGCCAGTTCCTGGGTTCCCGCACACAGCACACTCAATTCCAGGAGGGTCCGCTACTCGAGTGAAAAAAGGTGGATACATCAACTATCATGAAGACTAGAGTTAATGTATCTCGAGGTTCCGTCCCACGTCATAGAGGAAAATCGAGCAAAACATGCCCATGTCATGGAGAACAAGACAACCAAGAAATTTTCTTAAAGTACATGACGTGTAGGTAAGAAATACACACCGTGTCATCAGACATTGGGTACTGCCCATGTGAAACAGCCCGTGTCAGAAGGCTGGTCATGTTAAAAGTAAGTACACATCATGTGGTATGGTTACACGATGTGTCTTCAGTCCCCGGGTACTGTCCGTGTACCATAGCCCGTGTCGAAGGGCAGTTCATGTAAAAAGTAAGTACACAGTGTGTGGTATGATTACACTTCGTGTCCAAACTTCTAGGGTTGGCTCTATTTACGATGGCCATGCCTTACCGTGTGGTGGAGTACCTGCCCTTGTACTCCACACCGTGTCCGTGTATTCCTGGAATACACATCGAGTCATCATGAAGCCGCTTCGTCCAGAGTGAAGGTTGTACACGTCGTGCCTCTTGCCCGTGTGCTTCTGCCAGTGTCTGTGTATCTCCCAAATTACAAGCCGAGCCTCGCGAAGCCGCTTCTGCCTTTCAATGATGATAATACACGCCGTGCCTCATGGCCGTGTATTTTTGTCCGTGTCCGTGTATTTACCTTGAATACATGCCATGTCCATTGATGTCTCCACTGTCAAACTGTGTGGACAGTACACGCCGTGTGACCGGTGTCACATGTTGTGTGTCACTTATTCTAATTTCCATTACTTCTACTACTAAACACCTGAACTACACGACATGTTATTTGGATGTACACGCTGTGTATTCTGGAATATTCCAGAAACGACGCCTCGGGCCAGCACGCCTCCCAAGGCGTCCTTCCTTTGTTCTGATGATCCGTTTGCTACAAAACTCCCATTCCTAGGTCGTCCCGATGTTCCGAGGTTGTTTCTGATGTTTTCAGGACTCCGATCGGCTCCATAAACTTTACTTGATTCACCTCTCAAAATGGTTGGAGAACACCATACAACAAGAACGACGGAGGAATCAGACCATGTTAGTTTGGTTCGGTTCCTTCTGCATTAGGTTGATCGCAAAAGGTTTAGATAGAACCAACAACATGGAAGGGAAAACAACATTTCTCATTCATAAACACTCCCCTACCTCAATTCAAGAAGGCTGTTTTCTTGATGAAGGATGGAGATGCTTTCGTTGATGTTGTCGCGGAATGGCTGTATTGCTTCGTCAACGTCAAGAAGAAAGAAGCCGAGGTTGGCGTCAGCATTCTTCACATTCTCCATCGAAGAAGATGAAGTACTTCAAGAGTTTTGAGATCTCTCTCCCAATATATTCACACAAAAACTAACCCCCAAAATAAAATAAGACTTATCTTATTTTATAACATCAAGCCATGCATTTCAATTTTAAAATTCAAACCCATAACTCACTTCATTGATTAAGCTTGAGTTGTCTAATTAAATGGGTTGTTAAGTTTTCATGCTTAATGAGGGTGAGAGGGAGGAGTTACTCACATAAAGGGGGAGTTATGGAGTTAAAATAATGTGAAGGGGTGGGGCTCGTGTGGGCCCCACCTCACAAATATCCTAACATGGGTAGTTAGGGGCTTGTGGGTCCCACCCCAACTACTCCATGTAGGATATAACCATTAGTTAAACTAAATAAAATTGTACCACAATTTTATTTACTTCACATTTTACTCCTCATTTTTGAACAACTCTCCTGAGCGAACTCACATACTGGAAAGGTCCGCTTATGAAAAAACCGCCGCTGTGATTTCATCGGTGCCCTCAGATCTCGATTCCGAGCACCAATTCAAAAGTTAGAAAACCCCGCTCATTCGTTCACTGAACGTACCCAAGATAAACTTTGAAATTTGATTCTGGGCACACTAGGCCTCAAAATTAGGTACCGTCAGAAACTGCGTACTTTCAAAATCCGAAAGAAATTAATAAAAAAATTTCCTTGAAATTTATGGGTCTTTGAAACATTAAAAATAATTTCTTCATCAAAATCATATTCCATAATTAGGTCCTTCATTGCCTTAAAATTTATCTCCTTCATCGTATTATACAATACATTGGCATCACTATTCATTAAAATCCCATATAACTCAAGGGTTCTTTAAATATAATCAATGTATAACACTTTGAGACATATTTCTCTAATAATAGAAAATTTGAATTAATGTATGTGGGTATTCTTCATAAGAACTCCTTCATTATCCATATATATTTAATGGACTCTCCTAGTACACATATTTATCAAATAACATGATTCTCTTAGTTTTAGAATGTATAAATGAATTTATGTGAAGAATATTAATATCTTAAAATAAGTTCTCATGACATAACGTTTTTTTTTCATTGAACTTTTAATCACATTTTAAAATGTCCTATAATTTCAACTGTATTTTATTAAATAATTTTATTCCATGGTTTTTTTAAAAAAGTTTTATAGTGTTCTCACTAAAGAATTTGGTACTTTCATATTAACATATAACTTCTTATAGTAATTTTGACATAGTGTTATTCGAATCACATTCCAAAAATAGGTTCTATAAACCATAATGATTTTGATATCCATATGAAAAGATTATGAATAAAATAAACAAATTTTTTATGTATCATTATAGTTTCAATTTATAAAATGTATGATAAAAACCAATAAAAACTAACATAAAAATATTTGATACCGCTTGTTTAGATAATAAGGGAATACCCTGTTGTAGAGTAAACAATAGTATAAAAGCTTATCCCTTTTAACTTAATTTACAGTTTGATATTATATTTATGATTAGTTTTATCATATGGATGATCTCTCATTTACTCTCGTCATATATAAGAATATATATCAATATAAATAACTCAGTAAATTAATTATATTTCCCCAAACATGAAGACTGTATTCAATAGGAAACAATGAATAATTATCATCTTACACAAATCACTATAAAAAATATATGATTATAAAATGGTTATGGTAGAATCATTGTAAATAGTTATCTTTCTCCTTCACCATGAGATAACTACTCAAAAATAATTTTTTCAGTACAATGAAAAATTAAATCTTTTAACATATAAGAAATTTAAATCATTAGTGTAAAGTTCATATGAAAAAATAAATATTTTTTATCGTTTATGAATAGTTTACTCATCCTTATATAGAAGCCTTTTCTGTCACACTGAGAAATTACTCTCTTAATATTCTACTCTACACATATCTTCATAACATTGTCGTATATATTAATAAAGATCAATATGAATATATAAAATCTATATGATCCAGTCTTTATAATTTCTAATTTAATGGAATTAGATTACCTTTTATTATCTTCCTTAAAATACATGATAAAAGAGACCATTAACTATTAAAAATTATTATATCCTATTAATAAAGAAAAATAGATTTTTATTATAATTTCGAAAAAACCAATAATTTTTTCTCCTCACCATGGTAGTTTTTATCTTAGTAAAACATCATATAAAAATAATGATTGAATCCACATTACCCTGAAGAAAAATGGTTTAACCACCAAGAATTTACTTTTTAAAATTCTTCACAACTGTAGAATTTTTCAATTAAAAAAATGTCTCATTTCGTTTACATTACCCTAAAAATAAACATCACTATGCATGAAACAATATCCTCTCTTCATATATAAAAACTAGGTATATTTTCACTAATATACATTACCAAGTATATAAGAAAATAATTTATTTTCATGTTGAGTATTTTTATCAATCTCATTAAAATGACTTCTCTAAAATAACAACTGATCTGTAGTTATTCATTGAACATATTTAGCTATTATGTAGCTCTATTTAATATTGTTAAATCCATGAACATGAACCATAAAAACAAAAACAAAAATAAAACAATAAAAATATAGAAATATGAAATTATATTTCAATATGTTTATACTGGTTTCATGTGACCTTCGGGCACCACATATCACCATAGATTTTAAAAATAATAACATAGTTATTTTAGACCAATTAATGAAATCATAATCTATATGTCGATAACTATCTAAAATCTCATCTACTTCTTCTATTATATTATTACCAATCTCATTAATTATAAAATTTATAAAAACATCCAAAAAAATAATCATTCTTTTGGATATTTTTTAGGTATTTATTTATTTTAAAAATTTATCTAATTGATAATGAAAATTTAATTCCACAAAAATTTATATTTTTCTCCATTTAGATCACGATTTATAATAGATTTTATTCTCAGTTATGTTCTTGTTTTTTAATCTAAGTCGATATGGATACTAATTTGATAAAAGTCTCTTTCATAACCTTCTATATATTCCATGGGAGTACTATTAATATTTTCAACTTTCTCCTAAAAATTAATTGTAGTGATATAATATTTATCTTATAATATCTCACTTTCATATGAATATCACAATTTTACATATCTATTCGGATTCAAACGAAAATATATTTCTTTAATAAGAAATGTATTTTTTTGTGAAAAATATATTACAAAAAATCTAAAATTCTCCACAATGTAAGTCTTAGTCTTTTCATTATAGTAAATGAACATAATATTCTTATGATATCTATGAGATTTACCCTTAACCTAGGATATATATATATATATATATATATATTATTATCAACATAATTTCACCAAATGATTAAAAATATAAGAAATATAAAATTTTATACATATATAACTTGAAAAGTTGTGTTAGTTAAATATTCTAACTACGTAACAATGGATTACTATATAAATATCCTAATAAACCAATATTGTTTAGATAATTATGGAATTATGATTATATTAAGTTAATTGCAATGATTGTGTTTCCATATTCCTTCTTAATCATATTCCATCTCTAAAGGAAAAGTTATATCATAAATCACAATGTTCGCAAAACAATCCAAACTAAACAAAAAAAAATTAATTTATATGTAACAAAAGAATAATTAGATTAAAAATATATTAGAATAAATCTTGATCAGAATTTAAATAATAGTAAATATATGAATAGAATTTATATATCACATTTCCATACCCATTTTATCATTAATAATTCTAAAAATAGAGATAGGTTTTGAAGATCTTTTATTAGCTGTTTTCTTTACAAATTTATCTTAACCCATTATTAATGAAAGAGAAGTAGAGGGTGTACTCTCTAGACTACCATGTCATCAATGTTAAAAATATCATTTTATTTTATTGGTCCCACTACTACTAAAACACTACCATATAACTAATAAAATTGATCTATTGATAAATTTTTCCATATATTCATGATAATATTGTATAGAAAATTTAATCACCATAGAGAAGATGATAGCGAAGAATGTGGTTCTTATGGGAGAGTGTTTCAGGGCATTGAACTAAAATGAAATAAAACCACTTACATTGAAATCCATCCCAAATTACTATAATACCATATGTATATTTGGAAATATCTAGTGTCAAGATACTAGTACAAGGAGACTTATATCAATCAATGGAAAAATTTAACCTTTTAATTTATATATTATTACACATAAGATGAAAATAATTACAATAAATTATAATAAACAAAAAAATATAAACCACACACCCCCAAATTACATATAAAGTAATATATATATATATTATATTAAAAAAAGTGTAACATAATATTAAAAAATATTATTAGGCATTATGTTGGCTATATACATAAAAAAAGATCAAAATAATGGTAGTTTTAAATCCATGAGTGTTCCTATCACATCACCAGTTATGTTCTCTAATCACATTATCTGAAATTATGATCTATAATTCTATAAATCCATATTCCATTTCACATAGTTGCATTAAAAAATATTATTATTATGAAAACATAAAAGGTGAAAAAAAATTTATTAGTAAACTATAACCAATAGTGGGTCATCACCCCACAATATATTTCTTCCATAATGTGAAGTGTATGAATATGGAATGTTATGAATGAAAAACTATGATAAATCCAAAGTAGAGCCACTGCGATAATATAGGCTTTAAATGTGAAATTATTCACCTAATATTATAATCATTCATTCTTTCCAAATTACCATGTAACTCCAAACTTCGTTTGATTCATAATTAGGAAAAGATACATGCTAACTAGTAATCGTGTCAATCCTTTTTGAGAGCTACAAGTCTAATTATTATTTTTGATTATTATTCCCTAAATTAAAAGTTACTCAAGAGTATGAATAAACCTCCATAGAATTATATCATGATGAATACTTGAAATAATCATCATATTCGGTGTCATCGTATGAGAATTGGTAATCAATTGTCTGAAAAAAACCATTAAAAGTTGACCCAAGTGGGAAATATCTATATCCTAGATAACATGAAATCTCAATTCTCATATTAAAAAAATAAAATAATATATTAAATTTAAAATAATTATAAACACATTATATAAAAAAACATGAAATGTACGAAACATGAAATCAAATATAAAACAATTTAATGAAAAATATAAAAATAATCCAAGAAATATATCCAAATAAATCATATTTTCAAAAAACCTCACCACTATCCCATATATTAATCTCTTAAAGAATTAAATAGTTCTATTTTATAGGATTATATATAAAATAGTTGGTTTATGATACTCTTTCCATATCCCATTCTCATCCTTTTTTCATTAGCTTCCCTTAATTGTTTTTATATCCTTTCCCTCAATCATAAACCCAAAAAAGACACAAATAAACTCAAATAAATTATATAAAGAAGATAAAGGTCACATACTATATATTATAATAATTATTTCAATATAATATCATCCATTTTAAATAGATGAATAAATGAGAATTTTAAAAATAAAAAATAAACATGTTAAAAAAAGAGTATTTTACATAAATAATGAAAAACCGAAATAATAACATAACTAAAACCGAGGGATTACTATTGATTATCCTATAGTAATTTAATTCCTTTTATAGATAAAAAATTAGTCCAGTAATGATATCGTAAAATAAAATAGAACAGTGTTAGAGAAAATAATTGAAAATGGGAAAGATGATTGGTTTGAGAATGCTAGAATGAGAAGAAATAATAAAAAAGAGTTGGTAGCCCCCACCCAATTTAATTTTATCATGATCCCCAAAAAATACTAGTGGGTCACCATTGATACTTTTATGGTTACTAGATTTCTGGTGTCATATTAAAAATATTTTGGTTATAATTACCATGAGCATTGACGAATTATTTTATTATTGATTTTAATATTATATAATTTACTTTTATATATTTTGTGTTGATTTGGTGGGGTTTTAGTGAAATAATGTAAAATGAGAGTGGCATTGGAGGTGAAAATTGAAATAATTTTTTTGATGAAATATGATAAGCAACCTTGTTTTAGGCTACAATATATATAGTGGAATGGCGGAGGAACAAGTAACTCTAAACTAGACACTAAGTAGATAGTGGCAAGGCAATGAGTGGACATTGAGGCACTAAGTGGATGATGTCGGTCACTATGTACCTAATAAGTGTTAGAATCCTTTTTAAATAAGGGGAAATTATATCTTTTTCTTACCATGATATTTTTATGAAATGGTGTGTTTTCCATTTTTAGGGGGAAACTCCCTTTGAATTTCTCTCCCCTTAATCTATACCTTCCCCAATTATCATTTAATTGATGATTTACCCTTCATTTCTTGGTGGAATATATATTTATCAATGGGTTTTTTTGTTAAATTAGGACGTTGGGAATCCCCATCTTTTTTGGAAAAGGTATTGAGGATTAGATCCAATTTTTTTTCTTATTCATGTTTAATGATTTTATGGATTAGTTATACATTAGAAGTAATTAATCCTTATGGGATTTTACTTATTGTTATCAATATGCAAGGTATGTAACATATTTAATTTTTTTTAAATTGTGTGGTTTTACAAGAACTATACACACAACTTATGACTTAATGATTTAAATGAGTTACGTTTCGTGAGAAATTAGGGTTAATGATATTAATTAAATTATCATGATTTTTATGTGTCTTATATGTTTCATAAATTAAATAAATTGACCAAAATATGTAATTTCTTTTTTTGAATGATGATTTAATAATATAAATTTTATGTTAACCCATTAAATTGATGTAATAATAAATTATAGTATTAATAACAAATATTTGAGTGTATAAATATAAGTTTAAATGTTAATTTGACATGTTATTTTTTTTACTTCTATATAAATTCATTTAATAAATGTATTAATTTTTATAAATCATGGTGAGATATTTATTAAGTATTATGAGTATGTTGGATTTTGTTAAACTAATATAATAATATTTCTTTCAAAGAAAAATAAATTTATAAATGGGAAATGCAAATATAAATGAACTTGATGAATTATTATTCATTTTGATAATTTTATGATTAAAATATTTGTATATAAAATGATTCATACTTTATTTAAATTATGGATTAAATTAAAAAAGTATGTTTTGGATAATATTTGTTTCCGTATTTTTTTTGAAGTTGATATATTTTTCATATTAAATAAATATTTCATACCTTTTAGTATATTGTGCTAAAAATAAACATATGTTTAGGTTTTTTTATCATAAATCATTAAATATGAAGGGCCCAATGATGTTTTTAACTTGTAGTGAGCCATAAGATTAGTTAAGATGTGAGATACTGATAAATTGAGCCATAATTTTGTATTTGATTTATCTTAGTCCTAGTGATTTATAATATGAAATGTTTTATTATTTTATGAATATAAGCCATGTCTTTGAATATTTTTTCCTTGATTGATACCATATATTATAATTTAATTGGATGAAGTTGGAATAAAACTATTTTAAGTTCCTATGTAGTATGAATCTCTTTAATTTCATAAGGAAAATTATATTATATAACCTTTTAATGTATTTTATCCTTTTATATATGATCACGTTAAAATCTACGGTATATATAATGTTATTATGGTTTCTAATGAAGATTAATTCTCTCTTAATATAAATATACTCCTCATATGGGTAAAAATTATATGCATTATATTATATGTCAAGAAAATAATCCTTATTAGTTGGAGATGATGTCAAGATACTTCTTCTAGCCATTTAAATATTCTTTTTGATTCAAGTGTTAGGGTTTATTCAGTTTATTTTGTTACTTTTTCTTATTTCATTGTTCATAATATAGCACAAAGGTTTTATTTTAATTATATTTTTTAGATATATGACTTATATAAGAAGCTAAAAAATATTATTTAATATTCATTTAGAATGTTGTTATTGGGATCCACTTCTTATAATTATTGTGAGCTTTATTTTGGTATTTTTGACGTGATATACCGTTAAAGGGTAAATTTCCCCCAAATAATTATTTTGTACACCCAAAAGTAGCAATAAACCTCTAGTGCTTGGGGAGAATAAATTAATATATGTGATATTTCAAGATTATGGAGAGGTTATGCTGAATAAGGATATTAAAAAATGGTATTATAATAGTTTCTTTATTGGGGTCATGATATCCATGGAATTTTTATATTATAGATTAGAGGCTGGGACTTGGTATGGAAGTTGTGTGGGTGTGGTTTTCCAAAACACGTATAATATAATTCTAATTTACCTTTGAGGTTTGGGATTTTGTTTATTTATATTATAAATTATATTATTAAATATTATTATTACTCAATTCAGAGTGAGTTATTGGTTTTTTGAAAATAATTTCAGCATATAGATACATGACATATATGTGTGCATGTGTTTATGATTGAACAATGATTTAAATTTAGTTAAATAGTTCAATTAATAATAAAATAAATGGTAGATTTCTTAAATATTTTGTTAATATTTAATTAATTAGTTGAAATCTTTGAATAAAATATGAAATAATATGAATAAATTTATTATACTATCCATGTTGAGATTATGTGTTGGAAATTGTGAATAGTTTTCCTAATTATTGAATTTTTTCATATTTATTTCTAATTTGTGTTTTAATTTTTTTAAAATAATGGAAACTAAAATATAGTTAGCGATCCTCATAGAAAATGTAATGACCCGACCCCAGTTACCCAGAGTCGGTGCATTATTACATAACATTGGAATGATCACAAGAAATATCAAATCTCGATAGACTGATTGGTTTAGTAGCCTTGGAAACACTAGATATATTCATAATGTTTTACATTACATCATAAAGTGAAAAACTACTACGACAACATATTGTCTCCATATTCCACACTCATATCCCCACATAATATCCCTGCAGGTCATTCATAATTTACTTCTTCACTTCCTGGGAAAAATAAAACATAGAAAAGGGGTGAGCTCAAATGCCCAGTAAGGAAAACAATATAGCGGAAACATTCATAAATTAGAATAAAAATTTAAGGAAATGTATAACTAAAACAAAATCCTTTTAAACATTAACATCAGCATAGTATGGAAAAAGTAAAATGAAATAATTCCATTTACTTATTCAGATAGATATTCTACTAATCGAATAATCACATGCAATATCAATAACCACTTTCATAATGATGGAATGCATAATGCCAGACTATCATAACCACATAGCCAAGGCCTCGGACCAGGACTAGAAATAAGATTTTTCCAAGACCTTGTGCCAAGACACTAGTTTTCCTCATGAGACCTACTGATGCATCGAAGAGCTATAGCGGGCTCCACCCGTCACATATTAATTCCAATGCATTCCCATATAAAAAGGATTAAACATAACATAAACATTCGTATTAAAACTAGCATAAGAAATGTAAATAATTCATCCATAAACCATGAATGGTATAAAAATAACACATCCACATTCAAACATATTAAAAAACCTTCAATACAATATATAAGTTTTGTTTCATAATAAATCAACTTCAAATAAGCGTAAAATCCATCAAAGGATGTTGACATATATAAAATCAAAACTCTTTTTAGTGAAATATCTCTTTTTATTTTGAAATAATTTAATAAATCATTTTCTTTGAAAATATTCTTATAATATTGTAAGGGAAGCATCGACGGTTTTATAACGGTGGAAAATAACTGCACCCGCCGTATAAGTTAAAAAAACATTCTTACCATAATTCTGCCGAAAAGGATAAAAAGCACCTTGTTTGGAAAATGACGAAAAGATTAATTTATAAAACTCTTATAAAAAGTCAAACAAGGGTATAAATGACTTTAACCCATATTCTTTTAAATAGTAAAAATGTTTTGAAATACATTTTTAAGAATCATGGATGTGGATGATAAAGAGATCCCAGTAGATTATTACGTATAAACAACCTCGGATAATAAAGAGATTGTGAAATAACCCTTACCTTGTAATTTTCCTTGGTTGGGGTAGGTTAACCTCTGGTATAATGGTGAAATAATTGTTATTAAATTATACAAGAATCATATAAATTCATATGATATCATATATGATCTTTTAACATTGATTTGTTACTAATATCTTAATATTATTGTTGTTCCGGGTGTTAACTTACTCATTTTATTTTATATGTTTTGTTATGTAAGCCATGTTTGTAATGGATAGGTTTTATATTATTCATATACATAATGATATCATGTCCTTAAACATAATTTTTAAATATTCGAATGATAATTATACTTGAATGGATACGATGAAGAATGAATCTCATCGCGTTCGTGGAGACGGTAGTCCGTACGTACGCATGGGCGACAATATCATTCTTTTGATATTAAAATATTATATAAATGGATGGTATATCATATATACAGAATCATTAACATGTTATATTTATTATTAACATGAGTTACACATCTTTATTATACCCATCCAAATAATAATATATTGAAAAACAATTACACCAAGATGTGGAGACGGTAAGCCGTACGTACGCACGTATGGTGACATGTTATTCAAAGGGTAGATAGAGTAATGAATATGGTTGTTCCATATTTATAATAACATCACAGTATATATAATATACTGGAGTTATTATTTTAGAATGGTATTAATAATTAATGAATAAGTGGAAGAAGAAAGGAACTTGAAAAGGGGTGGTGAAAACATTACCTCTTCTTTGGGTTCTTCCTTTTGATTTGATGAAAATGGTTCCTTAAGTTGGATTTCTGACTAAAGAAAGGCCTCTAGGATGAAGTGAGGGAATTTTAGAGAGTATTTGGGCAGAGGTTGGCCGAACCAAAAGGCTTTGAAGGTGTGAAGTAATGAGAAGGGGGAGTGCCCTTTTATAAGAGGGGTGAGGGGCACCTTTGGAAAAGCTAGAAATATTAATTTATAATACATTAATATTCGGTTTCTAATGGCTCCAAAGTGAATTATTTAGATGTTAAGGTAGGTATGGGTCGAAAAACACTCATCCAATAGAATTTAGACTGGTTTGGGTACTTATATTACCCTAATCTTTAAGTATTGACTCTAAGGTAATTAGTTTCACTTTTACAATGTCTCTTTGTATTTTTATATTATATGTTTAATAAACATACTATATACATCCGATCTACCCAAAAGTTTTCCATAAATGATACACCTATCATGATATAAGTCTCTTGGCCGAACCTTTGATTTTTAGGAAATTAATATCAATAAATAATATAATATTTGTTTTAAAAACTCTTTTATGTCAATCTTGACACTATTCAATAGTTGATTTTTGTGAAACTCATAACAGAATGATTACGTGGAAAAAATTTAATTAAATCAATCCGAATATGTCATATTATCCTCTAAAATTATTTTAATTCATTAAAAGTCTCAAATTATATTTATTTGGCTATTTATAATATCAATTATTTTAAATTTTCACTATTATGGTAATTACTACATCATCATTGTGTCATAAATAAATTAAATTATGTAATCTATAAAAATTATAAAAATAATATCATTATGTAGGAAATAGTTTTATCTTTCTAATGAATATTTATAGTCTAAAATACAATATATATAACCCTATGTAAATATTGTTTTTCTAAAAGATATATGCTTATATCATTTTTTTACTTATTTTAACTTAATTAAAATTAAGTGTCCCTATCACCTACAAGTGGCTCCATGGGGTCCCAAAATCGACCCAAATATGCCTATGGTCGAAAATGTATCAACCAATGAGGCTCGGACACGTTTTAGGGTAATTTAGTATTATTATAATATTATTTGTTAACCCTTATTTACCGGATTTACCCTTAACCATGGTAAATAAAATATTTACCGAAGTAATTATTCAAAATATCTAAAAATAAATATTACCTATTTAAAAAATTTGAACATCCTGATTCCCAATATTGAATCCATTTTTCCAAATTCAAAACACATAAGTGGCCGAAATTAATTTAAAATTAATTCCCGTTGTTAAAACAAAAAGGTTGTTTTTAAGAGATAATAACTACCAAAATATTGACACTTGTTTATGTGCGGTTTAATTGTAAAATTATGTCCAATGACCAACATTGAATTAAAAGGTAAAAATATATTCTTAATATACTTTAAAACCACTCAAATTCATAATTTATCACTATTAATTATTTTGATTAGAAATGTTGTTTTTAATTAAAATTTAGTAATTTTCACTATTCATCAAAATATTAATGTTATCCGAAAACTACCCAAATTTCACCTTAGGCTTAGTTCGATATTCTGAATCCAAAAATGAAGTCCATTTTGAAATATAAAATATATATAATTTCAAAAAGTAGGTATTTCTATTTATAACGGCTAGTTTGATTGGTTATGGTGTGTTAGAACTCGGTGTTGCGTACAACACACACTATCACATTATTCAAAGAGAAGGGTACCGTAGAAGCTTGGGGTGTTATAGAAAAAAGGTTGATCATAAGTATTCTAATGAGGGGCCTATATTAAGAGATGTTGTGTAAGTCCATATGGTGGGTGTTCCAGATACTCTAAGAGATTAAATAATCACTGATATATTTAATAAAATAATTAATAATATTTATGGAAGGACACATAATTATAGTATGAATCCGAAATCTACTAATATTATCTCTTAGGATAGGGATATTCTCCACAGTGACACCCCTTATCAGTGTCCCTCCCTTAGTGTGATTATCTCTTACTCCATATGTTCTTCTCACTCATTTCTTTATTAACTCCATTTATATATGTTTCCTTCAATTGTAGAGTCCCCTTCTAAGATTTTCATAGTGTTTTAGAGTGTATTTGGTTTAAAAGGGATAACCCCTTTAATATTATGGGTATACTCTTCCTATCTTAAATGTTATCCCTGACCACATCTGGGTTAAGCGTAATGTTATTTTTAGTGGTTTGGGATTCACATTTTTTTCCAATTTATATGTTTTATGTGGGAAATATTTCTAGTTGGTTTTTAATTTTAATAAAAATTGAAATTATCCCCACCTATCTCTTTTTGATTGGTACATCAAACAAGACTCCACTCTTAGTCTGGTTCAATGGTAGTTGAGGTGTTTTGGGTCCTACTAGTGGATATTGTTGATGATGGACAATATGACTACTTCTTTCCTCAGTGTTTCATCAATTTTTTAGGGTCTATCTTTTCATTTGTCTTGCATGTTGATCTCCATAGTAGTTTTTAGGTCAACTGTGATTCATCAGTGGGTTTTTCAGTGTCTATAATTCCCCTTTGCCTCATGTTTGTTCCCTCAAATAGTTTTCTCAAAGTGGTGTTTTCGGGTTTTACCCCTAGGTACATCTGTTCCAGAGCCGCCTCTACATGCTCGTATCCAGACATGGATGTATTGCTCGGTAAAATCACAAAATCTCTACAATACCAAAATTCTAGGAAGTTCTTCTATACTAATCCACAAAGTTCATCTTAGGTCTACATGCTCTAATTAGAGTTTATCTAAATCTATCTTCCAAGGTTTGTACTAAAATTCCTCTGATACCAACTGTAACGCCCCGACCCTAGTTACCCAGAGTCGGTGCATTATTACATAACATTGGCATGATCACAAGAAAGATCAAATCTCGAAAGACCGATTGGTTTAGTAGCCTTGGAAACACTATATATATTCATAAAGTTTTACATTATATCATAATGTGAAAAACTACTACAACAACATATTGTCTCCATATTCCACACTCATATCACCACATAATATCCCTGCAGGTCATTCATAATTTACTTCTTCATTTCCTGGGAAAAATAAAACATAGAAAAGGGGTGAGCTCAAATTCCCATTAAGGATAACAATATAGAAGAAACTTTCATAAATAAGAATAAATATTTAAGGCAATGTATAAATAAAATAAAAGCCTTTTAAACTTGAACTTCAACATATTATGGAAAAAGTAAAATGAAATAATGCCATTTATATATTCAAATGGATATTCTACTAATAGAATAATCACATGCAATATCAATAACCACATTCATAATGATGGAATGTATAATGCCAGACAATCATAACCACATAGCCAAGGCCTCGTGCCAAGACTAGAAATATGATTTTGTCAAGGCCTTGTGCCAAGACACTAGTTTGTCTCATGAGACCTACTGATGCATCGAGCAGCTATAGCGGGATCCACCCATCACATATTAAGTCTAATGCATTCCCATATGAAAAGGTTTAAACATAACATAAAAATTCGTATTAAAACTAGTATACGAAATGTAAATACTTCATCTATAAACCATGAATTTTATAAAAATAACACATCCATAGTCAAACATATCACAAAACATTCAATACAATATAGAAGTTTTGTTTCATAATAAATCAACTTCAAATAAGCGTAAAATCAATCAAAGGATGTTGACATAGATGAAATCAAAAATCATTTCAGAGAAATATATGTTTTTATTTTTAAATAATTTAATAAAAATTTTTCTTTTAAAATATTCTTATAATCTTGTAAGGGAAACATCGATGATTTTATAACGGAGGAAAATAACCACACCCGCCGTATAAGTTAAAAAAACATTCTTACCTTAATTCTGTCAAAAAGGTTAGAAATCACCTTGTTTGGAAAACGACGAAAAGATTCATTTATAAAACTCTTATAAAAAGACAAAAAAGTGTATAAATGACTTCAACCCATATTATTTTAAATATTAAAAATGTTTTGAAATACATTTTTAAGAAACATGGATGTGGATGATAAAGAGATCCCAGTAGATTATTACGTATAAACAACCTCGGATAATGAAGAGATTGTGAAAGAACCCTTACCTTGTACTTTTACTTGGTTGGGGTATGCTAAACTCCTTTATAATGGTGAAATAATTGTTATTAAATTATACAAGAATCATATACATTCATATGATATCATATATGATCTTTTAACATTGATTTGCTAATAATATCTTAGTATTATCGTTGTTTCGGGTGTTAACTTAGTCGTTTTCTTTTATATGTTTTGTTACATAATACATGTTTGTAATGGGTAGGTTGTATATTATTCATATCCAGAATTATATCATGTCCTTAAAAATAATTTTTAAATCATAAAATGATAATTATACTTGAATGGATACAATGGAGAATGAATCTCATCGCGTTCATGGAGACGATAGTCCGTACGTATGCACGAGCGACAATATCATTATTTTGATATCAAAATAATATATAAATGAATGGTATATAATATATAAAGAATCATTAACATGTTATATTTATTATTTACATGAGTTACACATCATTATTATACCCATCCAAATAATAATATATTGAATAACAATTACACCACGACGTGGAGATGGTAAGCCGTACGTACGCACGTATGGTGACATGTTATTCAAAGGGTGGATAGAATAATGAATATGGTTGTACCATATTTATAATAACATCATAGTATATATAAGATACTGGAGTTATTATTTTATAATGGTAATAACAATTAATGAAGAAGTGCAAGAAGAAAGGAACCTGAAAAGGGGTGGTGAAAACATTACCTCTTCTTTGGGTTCTTCCTTTTGATTTGATCAAAAGGGCTCCTTAAGTATGATTTATGACTGAAGGAAGGCCTCTAGTATAAAGTGAGGGAAGTTGAAAGAGTATTTGGGCAGAGGTTGGTCGAACCAAATGGCTTTGAAGGTGTGAAGTAATGAGAAGGGGGAGTGCCCTTTTATAAGAGGGGTGAGGGGCATCTTTCGAAAAGCTAGAAATATTAATTTATAATACATTCATATTCGGTTTATAATGGCTCCAAAGTGGATTATATAAATTTTAAGGTGGGTTGGGTCGAAAACCACTCAACCAATAGAATTTCGACAGGTTTCGGTACTTATATTAACCTTATCTTTAAGTATTAACTCTAAGTTAATTAGTTTCACTTTTACAATGTCTATTTGTATTTTTATATTATATGGTTAATAAACATACTATATACATCCAAGAGACCCAAAAGTTTTCAATTAATGATACAACTATCATGAAATAAGACTCTTGGCCGAAACATAGATTTTTAGGAATTTAATATCAATTAATAATATAATATTTGTTTTAAAGACTCTTTTATGTCAATTTTGACACTATTCAATAGTTGATTTTTGTGAAACTCATAACAGAATGATTACTTCGAACAAAGTTAATTAAATAAATCCTAATATGTCATATTATCTTATAAGATTATTTTAATTAATTAAAAGTCTCAAATTATATTTATTTTGGTATTTATAATATCAATTATTTTAAATTTTCACTATTACTGTAATTACTGCATCATCATTGTGTCATTAATTAATTAAATTATGTAATCTCTAAAAATTATAAATAAAATATTATTATGTAGGAAGTAGTTTTATATTTATAATTAATATTTATATTCTAAAATCCAATATATATAACCCTATGTAAAAATTGTTTTTCTAAAAGATATATGCTTATGTCATTTTTGTACTTATTTTAACTTAATTAAAATTAAGTGTCCCTATCACCTACAAGTGGCTCCATGAGGTCCCAAAATCGACCCAAATATTCCTATGGTCGAAACTGTATCAACCAATGAGGCCAGGACATGTTTTAGGGTAATTTAATATTATTATAATATTATTTTTTAACCCTTATTTATCGGATTTACCCTTAACCATGGTAAATAAAATATTTACCGGAGTAATTATTCAAAATTCCTAAAAATAAAAGTTACATATTTACACAATTTGAACATCCTGATTCCAAATATGGAATCCAGTTTTCCAAATTCAAAATACATAAGTGGCAGAAATTAATTTAAAATTAATTCCCATTGTTAAAACAAAATGCGTGTTTTTAAGAGATAATAACTATCAAAAGATTGACACTTGTTTTTGTCTGGTTTAATTGAAAAATTATGTCCAATGACCATCATTGAATTAAATGGTAAAAATATATTCTGAATATTCTTTAAAACCACTCAAATTCATAATTTATCACTATTAATTATTTTGATTAAAAAAGTTGTTTTTAATTAAAATTTAGTAATTTTCACTATTCATCAAAAAATTAAATTTATCCGAAAAGTACCAAAATTTCACCTTAGGCTAAATTCGATATTCCAAATCCAAAAATGAAGTCCATTTTGAAATATAAAATATATATAATTTTAAAAAGTAGGTATTACTATTCATAACAGCTAGTTTGATTGGTTATGGTGTGTTAGAACTCTGTGTTGCGTACAACAAACGCTATCACATTATTCAAAAAGAAGCGTACCGTAGAAGCTTGGGGTGTTAAATTCTCCCCTCCTTCAAATAATTTCATCCTAGAAATTTCTAGAATACTTATCACAGGAAAATACTCGGGTGGATCTTCATCATAAGTTCCTCGGGTTCCCACGTTGCCTCTTCCTTCTTATGGTTTCTCCACAAAACTTTTACCAGACGCGTCGTCCGGTTTCTCAGTACTTGTTCTCTCGTATGAAGAATCCTGACAGGCTCTTCACAATAAGACAGATCGGGTTCCAGTTATAACTATTCATAGGCGAGTACATGCATTTGGTCAGGCATGTATTTCCTCAACAGAGATACGTGGAACACATCGTGAACTTTGGAGAGACTTGGCGGAATTACCAATCGGTAAGCTACAACCCCAATTCGTTCTAGAATTTCGAAAGGTCTGATGTACCTGGGACTCAATTTACCATTCTTACCAAAACGTATGACTCCCTTCCATGGAGATACCTTCAGGAAAACATGATCACCAACTTGAAATTCCAAATCCTTCCTTCAATAATCAGCATAGCTCTTATGCCTACTATGATATGCTTTGATGTGATTTTGGATTACCTTCACCTTTTCTATCGTTTCCTCCACCAGTTCTTGACCAACAAGTTTTCTTTCACCAACATCATCCCAACAGGTTGGTGTGAAACATCTCTTTTTGTATAACGCTTCATATGGTGCCATCTGAATACTCAAATGGAAGCTATTGTTATAGGAAAATTATACCAGAGGTAAATACTGATCCCACATACCCTGAAATTCAAGTGAGAAGGATCTCAACATGTCTTCTAAGGTTTGAATAGTCCGTTATGATTGTCTGTCTGTCTGAGGGTGGTAGGCAGTGCTCAAATGAAGTTTAGTATCCCAGGATTTCTGAAGACTCTTCCAGAATCTTGAAGTAAAACGGGGATCACGATCAGAAACAATCGATAGGGGTACTCCATGAAGTCTCACAACATCATTAATATATAGTATTGCTAGACGTTCCAGTGTTAGATCTTCTCTTATGGCATGAAAATGTGCTGACTTGGTAAGACGATCAAGAATAACCTATATTGCATAATTCTTTCTAGGAGTATTTGGTAGCCCCATGACAAATTCCATCGTAATATTGTCCCATTTCCACTCCGGTATGGGAAGAGGTTGCATGAATCCTCCAGGGTGTTGCCTTCTAGCTTTCACTTGTTGAGAAACCATACATCTTGACACAAAATCAGCAATCTCCCTCTTCATATTGTCCCACCAAAAATGTTCCTTCAAATCTCTATACATTTTGGTGCTCCCATGGTGTATAGAGAAATTGGAATTATGAGCATCATCCAGTAATTCCCTTTTTAGATCAGGTATATCGGGAACACAAAGTCTCTTCCCGAATTTCAAAATTCCATCTTCATACACAAAGTCTCTCGGTCTCCCATCATTCACATATTTAATCTTCTTTTGAAATTCTTCATCATCGGTCTAAGAACTCTTAATCCTTTCTAGTAAAATGGTTTGGAAACCATTTGAAAAAGCGTTGATGTTTCTCCTTCCCTGGTTATTCCAATGTCCATCTTCACTAGATCCATGAAAATTAGATCCCTTTCAATTCTCATATTGTTCAAAACTCCATGATCTTTTGTTCTCAAAGCATCTGCCACCTTATTTGCCTTCCCCGGGTGGTAGTGTATCATACAATCATAATCCTTGAGCAATTCAAGAAATCTTATTTTCCTCATGTTGAGTTCTTTTTGTGAGAAAATATACTTCAAACGCTTGTGATCAGTATAAATCTCACATTTTTCACCATAGAGGTAGTGCCTCTACATCTTCAAAGCAAAGATCACAGCTATTAACTCGAGATCATGAGTAGGATAGTTTTGTTCATGAATTTTCAACTGTCGTGATGCATAGGCAATAACTCTATCATTATGCATAAGGACACAACCAAGTCCTTTCTTCGATGCATCACTATAAATAATGAACCCATCATTCCCCGATGGTAGAGTCAATATAGGAGCATTGACTAATCTTCTCTTCAGTTCTTCGAAACATTCTTCACACTCTTTTGTCCAAACAAATTTAACCCCTTTATGTGTGATCTTCGTTAATGTGTTAGCCAATCGGGCAAAATTCTGGACGAAATGTCGATAATAACCTGCTAAACTAATAAAACTATGTACCTCAGTTATATTCGTAGGTGCTGACCATTCTTGGATTTCCTTGGTCTTAGAATGATCAATAGAGATTCCATCTTTAGAGACAATATGGCCAAGAAATTAAATCTCATTAAGATAGAATTCACACTTGCTAAACTTTCCATATAATTCATGTCTTCTCAGAGTCTTCAGGATAATGCACAAGTGATTTTCATGATCTTCATAGCTTTTTGAGTATACCAAGATATCATCAATAAATACCACCACAAATTCATCGAGATATTCCTTGAAAACTGTATTCATTAGATCCATGAATGCAGATGGTGCATTAGTCAATCCGAAAGGCATTCCAGTAAACTCGTAATGCCCGTACCTGGTCCGAAATGCTGTCTTCAGAATGTCTTCCTTCTTCAAACACAACTGATGGTATCCAGATCGAAGGTAAATCTTTGAAAATTATTGAGCTCCATGATGTTGGTCAAATAAATCATCAATGTGTGGTAGGGGAAACTTGTTCTTTATTGTTATAGCATTGATATCCCTGTAGTCAATACATAACCTCATAAATCTATCTTTATTTTTAACAAAAAGAACAGGGGCTCACCATGGAGAAACACTAGGGTGAATAAATCCTTTATTACTCAATTCCTCTAGTTGTTTCTTAAGTTCGACTAATTCTAGAGTGGCCATTCTATAAGGGGTCTTCGATATAGGCCTTGAACCAGGAATACAATCAATGGAAAACTCAACTTCTCGTTCTGGTGGATGTCTAGGTAAATCTTCCAGAAATACATCTACAAATTCTTTCACAACAGGTAAATTATCCATTTGAACATTTCTTTACTCACCCACAGTTATTTCATTCTCTTCCTCCCCAATAATTGAATTTAGTTGAGCTACTGGGGGTGGATCTAGATAAGAATTAGGTGGTGACGATTCTGCTCTAAAGATAATGTGTTCCTTATCATCATCATCAAGAATCGTAACCTCTTTCTTATTACAATAAGTATTCGCATCATAGTCCGAAAGCCAGTCTATACCGAGGATTATATCAAACTCAATCATAGGTATGGTGACGAGATCAGCAGATAAGGAACATTTATGTGCTCTAATGGGGACTGATTCACAAAACTTTGTTGCAATGATACTTCCCTTATGTGTTTTAACTGACAACTCCCTTGTTAAATAAAATTGGAAATATCTAATTTTCTTAGCAAACTGGGAAGATATGAAACAATGCGATGATCTAGAATCAAATAATTCATTTGCTAAACTTGAGGAAACCATTAAATTACCTGCCACCACATCTTTCGGAGCTTCTACCTCAGCAGTAGTGATAGCATAATCTTAGCCTTGATCACTTGGCCTTTTCAGAGGTAAGTTCTCCTGACGCTTAGGACTTTCATTTGCATAATTCCCCATCTCCCTTCAATTGTAGCACTGAACATTGGCATCTCCCTTCTTCCCCTTGCAATCACGATCTTGGTGGACTTTTTCACCACACTTATAACAGACTCCTGTTCCCTTCAAGAAAGTACCGGGGTGTTTATTACCACATTTACCACAGGATGGATATTCAACCATTCCCTTCTTCACCTTATTTCCATTCCCAGATTGATCAGCAGTTCTGTTATTCTCTTTCTTTTCTTTAAAGTCATAAGACTTAGAGAATTACTTTTCGATCTTGATATCACTTGAGAGAATGTCTTCGTACGATGAAAATTGTTATGAGACTAATGCTCGACGGAGAAATGTATTTAACCCATCAAGGAAACGATCAATCTTACTTCTTGAGTTACGTATATAATCTCCATTATACCTTGATAACCTTGTAAAGTTAGCCTCATACTTTGCGACATTCTCATCCTCCTTCTGTCTCAGACTCAGAAATTGCCTTTCCATATCTGCTCGATGGTCGCGAGGAAAGTATTTTTCTAAAAATAGGTCTTTGAAATCCCTCCATTCCATATTTGATACTTCTATCATCTTCCCTCGTGTTTTGAATCAATGACCACCATTGATCATCATATCCAGTGAGGTGGTAAATAGCCATGATAACTTTTTCCCTTTCGCTACTCCCCAACGCCTGAAATATTTTCTCTAGGGAATTTATCCATTGCTCAGCTACTAAGGGATTTGTACTCCCATTTAACGTTGGTGGTTGTTGCCTCATGAATCTATCTAACATTGATCCTCCATATTGCGGATCAGGGTGCTCCATACGGGTAAGGTTATTATTCATAACCTGAGTGAGTTGTCCCAATATGGTGATTAGCTGATCGGAACCAGTTGCATCACCAGCTCCACTATAATTATCCTGAGTAGGAGGTAAATCACTACATAGAGTGCGTGCATTGATATGGTTTCCATTTCTTCCACTAGGCGCCATTTCTAAACAATGGCATAAACTAGATCAGTTTGTGAATCAAAATACATAATCCTATACTTATAAAACACTTAACATAAATTGAACTATTAAAGGATATAATCCATAATCATAAGAATGTTTTCTTTGAGGAAGTATATACTCATAAACCCTTCATAATGATTTGTAATGAAAATGAGAGTTATCCTAAGCATATCCCCCTGCAGTGTCGTAACCAAGAGTGCAGCAAGGCCTGTTGTCGTGCACCAGTTCCCGTTCGAGTCTAGCTCAAAGCGGTGTTTTTGGGTTTTACCCCTAGGTACATATGTGCCAGAGCTGCCTCTACATGCTCGTATCCAGACAGGGATGTATTTCTCGGAAAACTCACAAAATCTCTATAATACCAAAATTCTAGGAAGTTCTTCTATGCTAATCCTCAACGCTCATATTAGGTCGACGTGCTCTAATCAGAGTTTATCTAAATCTATCTTCCAAGGTTTGAACTAAAATTCCTCTAATACCAACTATAACGCCCCGACCCCAGTTACCCAGAGTTGGTGCATTATTACATAACATTGGCATGATCACAAGAAAGATCAAATCTTGAAAGACCGATTGGTTTAGTAGCCTTGGAAACACTAGATATATTCATAAAGTTTTACATTACATCATAAAGTGAAAAAATACTACAACAACATATTGTCTCCATATTCCATACTCATATCCCCACATAATATCCCTGTAGGTCATTCATAATTTACTTCTTCACTTCCTGGGAAAAATAAAACATAGAAAAGGGGTGAGCTCAAATGCCCAGTAAGGATAACAATATAGCGGATACTTTCATAAATAAGAATAAATATTTAAGGCAATGTATAACTAAAACAAAATCCTTTTAAACATGAACTTCAACATAGTATGGAAAAAGTAAAATGAAATAATGCCATTTACTTATTCACATGGATATTCTACTAATCTTATAATCACATCCAATATCAATAACCACTTTCATAATGATAGAATGCATAATGCCAGACTATCATAACCACATAACCAAGGCCTCGTGCCAAGAATATAAATAAGATTTTTCCAAGGCCTTGTGCCTAGACACTAGTTTGTCTAATGAGACCTACCGATGCATCAAGGAGCTATAGCGAGCTCCACCCGTCACATATTAAGTCCAATTCATTCCCATATGAAAAGGATTAAACATAACATAAACATTCGTATTAAAACTAGCATACGAAATGTAAATACTTCATCCATAAACTGTGAATGGTATAAAAATAACACATCCGCAGTCAAACATATCACAAAACCTTAAATACAATATAGAAGTTTTGTTTCATAATAAATCAACATCAAATAAGCGTAAAATCCATCAAAGGATGTTGACATAGATGAAATCAAAACTCTTTTTAGAGAAATATCTCTTTTTATTTTGAAATAATTTAATAAAACATTTTCTTTGAAAATATTCTTATAAACTTGTAAGGGAAGCTTCGACAATTTTATAACGGTGGAAAATAACTGCACCCTCCGTATAAGTTAAAAAACATTCTTACCTTAATTCTGTCGAAAAGGATAAAAAGCACCTTGTTTGGAAAACGACGAAAAGATTCATTTATAAAAGTCTTATAAAAAGTCAAACAAGGGTATAAATGACTTTATACAATATTATTTTAAATAGTAAAAATGTTTTGAAATAATTTTTTAAGAAACATGGATGTGGATGATAAAGATATCCTAGTATATTATTACGTATAAACAACCTCGGATAATAAAGAGATTGTGAAATAACCCTTTCCTTGTAATTTTCATTGGTTGGGGTAGGTTAACCTCCTGTATAATGGTGAAATAATTGTTATTAAATTATAAAAGAATCATATACATTCATATGATATCATATATGATCTTTTAACATTGATTTGTTAATAATATATTAGTAATATCGTTGTTTCAGGTGTTAACTTACTCATTTTATTTTATATGTTTTGTTATGTGAGCCATGTTTGTAATGGATAGGTTGTATATTATTCATATCCAGAATGATATCATGTCCTTAAAAATCATTTTTAAATCATCAAATGATAATTATACTTGAATGGATACGATGGAGAATGAATCTCATTGCGTTCGTGGAGACGGTAGTCCGTACGTACGCACGAGCGACAATATCATTCTTTTAATATTAAAATAATATATAAATGGATGGTATATCATATATACAGAATCATTATCATGTTATATTTATTATTTACATGAGTTACACATCATTATTATATCCATCCACATAATAATATATTGAATAACAATTACACCACGACGTGGAGACGGTAAGCCGAACGTACGCACGTATGTTGACATGTTATTCAATGGGTGGATAGAATACTGAATATGGTTGTACCATATTTATTATAACATCAAAGTATATATAAGATACTGGAGTTATTATTTTAGAATGGTAATAACAATGAATGAAGAAGTGGAAGAAGAAAGGAACTTGAAAAGGGGTGGTGAAAACATTACCTCTTCTTTGGGTTCTTCCTTTTGATTTGATCGAAAGGGTTCGTTAAGTTGGATTTCTGACTAAAGGAAGGCCTCTAGGATGAATTGAGGGAACTTGAGAGAGTATTTGGGAAGAGTTTATCCGAACCAAAAGGCATTTAAGGTGTTAAGTAATGAGAAGGGGGAGTTCCCTTTTATAAGAGGGGTGAGGGGCACCTTTGGAAAAGCTAGAAATATTAATTTATAACACATTCATTTTCGGTTTCTAATGGATCCATAGTGGATTATTTAAATGTTAAGGTGGGGATGGGTCGAAAAACAGTCAACCAATAGAATTTAGACCGGTTTGGGTACTTATATTAACCTTATCTTTAAGTATTAACTCTATGTTAATTAGTTTCACTTTTACAATGTCTCTTTGTATTTTTATATTATATGGTTAATAAACATACTATATACACCCAAGCTACCCAAAAGTTGTCCATAAATGATACACCTATCATGATATAAGTCTCTTGGCTGAACCTTAGATTTTTAGGAATTTAATATCAATTAATAATATAATATTTTTTTTAAAAACTCTTTTATGTCAATTTTGACACTATTCAATAGTTGATTTTTTGTGAAACTCATACCAGAATGATTACTTAGAAAAAAGTTAATTAAATCAATCCTAATATGGAATATTATCCTATAAAATTATTTTAATTCATTAAAAGTCTAAAATTATATTTATTTGGCTATTTATAATATCAATTATTTTAAATTTTCACTATTATGGTAATTAGTGCATCATCATTGTGTCATAAATAAATTAAATTATGTAATCAATAAAAATTATAAATAAAATATCATTATGTAGGAAATCTGTTTAGATTTATAATTATTATTTATAGTCTAAAATAAAAAAAATATATAACCTTATGTAAAAATTGTTTTTCTAAAAGATATATGCTTATATCATTTTTGTACTTATTTTAACTTAATTAAAATTAAGTGTCCCTATCACCTACAAGTGGATCCATAGGGTCCCAAAATAGACCCAAATATGCCTATGGTCGAACATGTATCAACCAATGAGGCTAAGATACGTTTTAGGGTAATTTAGTATTATTATAATATTATTTTTTAGCCCTTATTTACCGGATTTACCCTTAACAATGGTAAATAAAATATTTACCGAAGTAATTATTCAAAATGTCTAAAAATAAAAGTTACCTATTTACAAAATTTGAACATCCTGATTCCAAATATTGAATCTATTTTTCAAGATTCAAAACACAGAAGTGGCAGAAATTAATTTAAAATTAATTCCCGTTGTTAAAACAAAAAACTTGTTTTTAAGAGATAATAACTATCAAAAGATTGACACCTGTTTATGTCCGGTATAATTGTAAAATTATGTTCAATGACCAAAATTGAATTAAATGGAAAAAAATATATTCTGAATATACTTTAAAACAACTCAAATTCATTATTTATCACTATTAATTATTTTGATTAAGAAAGTTGTTTTTAATTAAAATTTAGTAACTTTCACTATTCATATAAATATTAATGTTATCTGAAAAGTACCAAAATTTCACCTTAGGCTATGTTTGATATTCCGAATTCAAAAATGAAGTCCATTTTGAAATATATAATATATATAGTTTAAAAAAGTAGGTATTACTATTCAAAACAGCTAGTTTGATTGGTTATGGTGTGTTAGAACTCGGTGTTGCGTACAACACACGCTACCACATTATTCAAAGAGAAGGGTACCGTAGAAGCTTGGGGTTTTACAGAAAAAGGGTTGAACATATGTATTCTAATGAGGGGCCTATATTAAGAGATGTTGTGTAAGTCCGTATGGTGGGTGTTCCAGATACTCTAAGAGATTAAATAATCACTGATATATTTAATAAATTAATTAAGAATATTTAAGGAAGGACACATAATTATAGTATGAATCTGAAATCCACTAATATTATCTCCCAGGATAGGGATATTATCTACAGTGACACCCCTGATCAGTTTCCTTCCATTAGTGTGATTATCTCTTACTCCATATGTTCTTCTCACTCATTTCTTTATTAACTGCTTTTATATATGTTTCCTTCAATTGTAGAGTCCCCTTCTATGATTTTCATAGTGTTTTAGAGTGTATTTGGGTTAAAAGGGATAACCCCATTAATATTATGGGTATACTCTTCCTATCTTAACTGTTATCCTTGACCACATCTGGGTTAAGCGTAATGTTATTTTTAGTGGATTGGGATTCACATTTTTTTTCAAATTGATATGTTTTATGTGGGAAATATTTCTAGTTGGTTTTTTATTTTAATAAAAAGTGAAATTATCCCCACCTCTCTCTTTTTGATTTATACATCAAACAAGACTCCACTCTTAGTCTAGTGCAAAGTTAGTTGAGGTGTTTTGGGTCCTACTAGTGGATATTATTGATGATGGACAATATGACTACTTTCCACATTGTTTCATCGATTTTTTAGGGTCTATCTTTTCATTTTTCTTGCATGTTGATCTCCCTAGTAGTTTTTAGGTCAACTGTGATTCATCAGTGGTTTTGTCAGTGTCTATAATGCACCTTTACCTCATGTTTGTTCCCTCAAATAGTTTTCTCAAACCAATATCTATGATCTAATTATAAAGTACCTTTATTGAAATTCAATAAATCCTATTTACTTTGGTGTAAGTATCATATTCTGAACATGGTACAAAAATTTCAAGGAGCCAATGTTCCATGAGGGTGGAGCTAGTTTGGGGTGAGTTTGAGGTGACTCAAGAATTACATACATAAATATTAGATAATTTTCAATGATTATTTAATACATATCAAAAAAATAATTACGCCATAATTATAGAGGTTTGGAGCATTTGGAGGGCTGATATAAAATCAATTTATTTCATAAATGATCATTTACATCTTTAAGAAACTTCATCCTACTTATCACCCTTATTACATATATCATTCATAAAACCATTAATCATAATCATGGGAATGGAAACGTAAAAGAGGGTGAGTTTAGGTGGTTATTAAGGGTAAATATAAGAGATATCAATCAATGATCATATTTGAGCATAATATAAGTATAATGGTATGATAAAATTATGAAACATTACAAAATTTATACCCAATTATTCAAATATTGGTAATCATGATTCATGGTATAAGGATTTTTACTAATAAAAAGAATAATTCATAAGTGTACGGAATCATCAATAATAAACCATGATCCTTGAAAACATTTCATAAGAATAATGTATATGTTTTTGGGTTAAAAATAAATATAAATAGTAATTTACTTTGTCAATGTCAATTTTATGTCTATCATAGTGGAAAAATTACCATAGTGGATTTGGTTAACTCCATATTCCATCATTTCCTGAGTCAAGGATAACCTTAAAGACTATCATAGTGGACAGAGTCCCATCGGTGACTGGGTTCACTCCCTATTCCATAATTTTTATAGCCAAGAATCACTTCCAGGTCTATAATACTGGACTGAGTCCCTTATTGACCATGGTTCACTCCCAATTTGAGTTCATATTATTTCATGAGATATGATTATTTACCAATTTTATTGTAGGGATATATAATCTCTATCCCACCCATCAGATAATAAAAAATATAAGTATGTCAAAAGTTTATAAAAGTATTAATTCATTTATTCATACCATAAAATATATAAAATAAGTGGGATTCAAAAATATTTTATCAACACATAATCATTGAAATTCGGAGAAATTATGTGGATGGTATCCAAAAAAAACATTCTGTATTTCATCATACCTTAATTAATCTATGGGGTAGTATCGAGTTTAAATGAATAATCCTTAAAACCTCATCATCATAATACATTAAAATCATGAAATAATATTTTATAATAATATCATATCCCTAGTAAAGCAGAAAAATCCTTTAAAAATGTTTACATAGATGAAACAAACCTTTAAAAGAGGATTTGAACATTTCTTTGAAAATAGGGAACACATAATTTTATTTTGGCCTCTTTAAAAACTATACATATTATAATATTAATAAATATATTTTCCCTAAAAATAATCATGGAAATTTTGAAGGAATATAAAAATAAAATAACAGGTATAATGGTGTTATATACCATTGATCCTATATACATTAAAAGAGAATATTTTTTTCACACATTTTTTAAAAGTCAAAATTGAGTCTTATATAAAAAAAATTGAAAAGAGAAATTATAATAATTTGTATAATTTTTAAATTGTAGTGAAAATAATTTTTTCCAAACCTTTTTTATAGATAAAAACTTCTATAAAACATCATTAATAAGATTCACATGGAAAGAAAAGTCCATCAACCAAAAAAGAAATAATATCACTTTTCGTAAAAAAAATATTGATCATTTATTTTCTCAGGCTAAGAAAATGTAACTAAGTAACTAAAATTATAGAAATAAAAATAGTCTAATAAAATATACAGTTTATAAAGGATAACTTACATAAATTTTCTCTCAAAATAATTTTACCATAAACAATCTTGAAAGGAAATGATATTGTAACACAAACCCTTATCTAAACTCTCATATTTATTCATATGTATTAAAAACATGTATAAAAAATAATCATTTGTAATAAATATATTATATAACTATATTAATACATAAATTAATATTTATCAGTTTTTTATAACTTCCAATTATCATTTTATTAACAATTATTATTTAAAATTAATAATTGGGTGAAAGCTAGTCTATTTTCCATGAATGTTTTTGTTTAATGGTTTTCATATTTACACCAATTGTCATGGTTTAATCATTTATATAATATTTATCATTTAATTAGTATCATATTTATTCAATATATATAATTTTATAACCATTTATAAATTTTATGAAGATTGAATTATATCACTTCCTGAAGAAGATAGTTTGTAACTACACATGATCGATTTTTTCATAATTTAATGGATTGAATGAATGAAATGAAAAAACTAATTCCCCATAAATAATAATAATTATATCATAAATAATATATATTCATTAAATATATCCTTATTATCAACCATGTGAAGAGGAAATGAAAAATTATTCACATCGATTTGTGGAGGTGATAGTCGATGTATATGCACAAAAGATGTTATCATTTTCAAAAGGATGGGAATGAGATATAAAATTTATATAAGATTATTATAAAACCATAAAAATATAATAAATACACTTATTAAATATTTTTAATATTTTTATAGAACAGTTGTAGGAGGTTTAGGAAGAGATAAACAAGAAAAATATCATATGGACATATGTAACACCCCCAAAATATTAAAATATGAACATCATAATCGATAGCATGTATGATACACAACACCAAGAGTATAACAGAATGTTACATCCTATTAATTTATTATATATTTACTATTTTAAATATATTAAAAATATTATATAGCTATAATTCATGTAATAATGTGCTATCTTGCGTGACACGAAACGAAGACTTTCTTTGACGTCTTGCATTACACACAAGACAAAAAATTTCTGGATACGATTAATATTATTATTTACAATTAAAATTATTTTGTATATATTAAATTGGAAGTTATAAATATTTTTAAATATATTATACAAATATATTTTTAATTTTATGGGAGAAAAAATAATTAGAAGTTATTTTAAAAATGAGTTGATTATAATGGAAATGTTTTTTTTAAAAATCTATTTTTTGGGAACCAAATGTGTTTTATCTTAATAAATTAAATTAATTACTACTATTTAATGATATTAATGAATTTTATATATTATATATTCCGTATTTTCTTGGAAATACATATAATATATTTTATAGTCATAATATAAGATCAAATATTATTTCACGCATAACAAGCTACATTTTTCTTAAGGCAGTTTTTCAGCCATTTAATGGTGCACTTGTTTTAAAACTAGATTTTGAAAATTATATAAATATTACTTTAAAAACTAAAAATATTTTTTAAAATAATAATTATAAAATTATATTATTGTTAATTTTTTTTTATTTTCTTGAGAAGGTTTATTTTTTGATGAATAATGAAAAATAAAAATTTTAAATTTTAAACTAACTATTAATTTAAATAATTTATAATGTTGAACTATATTTTCTGTTTTTTTAAAGTTAAAATTGTTCAATTATACATATTTTGATCCAATTTATGTAAATTTAATCAATTAAATATTAAAATTTAATATAAAAACTTTGTAATCTTTTGATCTTTTTCGCGTTAAAAACCCCTTTCCTCGCCTCGTATGCGAGGTTAATTTTAATTTTTTTACTAATGTGAAGTTAATTTAAATAAATTGACTATGTATTAGGAATAATAATAATTTATAATATATAAATATATTAAGGCATTTTTTTATCAATGTAATTAGTGAAAATAGTTAAAATTAATTACAGAGATTTTGAAAAAAATGAGTTTACTTACTAGTTAAACGTAGAATATAAGGTGTAAAATTAGATACCAACATATCCAAACCCATTAGATGAAACAATTTCATCCCGTAACACATTAGGATCAATTTTTATGAGTTATTTTGAAACTATTCCATGAAAGTGACCTATATAATAAGTCTAGTAAGGAAAAATATAGAATAGCAACCTTCCTTGTCTTTAATATTTATAATGCTTTGGTGTTGAGAAAAAAACCACAAGGGTTCGAATATAAATATTAATTTGAAATATAAGTGAGTTTTTTTACATAATAATTTATCTTTAATTGTTAGATATGAATTGGTTACTTTAAATACTTAGGAATCACAAATGTAATAATTATTTATTTAATGATTAACTGTAATAAATTATTCTAAAAATATTAAAAGTGAGGTAAATTGATTAAATTACTTTGTTACATTAATTTTATAGATAATTATATAATTTTAAACAGGTTTTATCTTAACATATTCAAATTATATCATTGTATTGATTTTTTTCAAATCAAATTAAATAAATAATTTCAAAATTGACATTATTGTTATTTTATAATAAATGATATTTTTTAAATGATTTAAAATTGATAAAAATAATATTTTATTAAAATTAATTTTAAAATAATAATAAATGTAAAATATGGTCCTTTAATGGACCTATTAATATCTTAAAACAAACATATTGACCCTTTAATAGTAAAGAATTGGTAGCGCGGTTGGGGTAAAAGAAGTGTTTTTACGTGTTACTTTTGATTTTGTTAAAATTAATTTCCAAAAAAATGATTATTTTATTTTATAAATTATAATTATGTTTTTTAATAATAGGTTATAAATCATATAATAAGTCTCACTTTAACTTATTCTTAATGAATAAATTGCCTAGGTTAATGAATTGGTTTACTTATGAAAAACCAAAATATTTAAAGTACGAAAATTTTGAATTTAAGGAAAAAAATATAAAAATGAAATTATTTTGGTGTGGTGGATTTATTTTATAAAAAATAAAACCTTCCCTCTATTATTATTTAATTTTTTATCCACATTAGGTAAGAGAGGCGTCTCAATAGTAATTACTTTTGAGTATTTACAAGAAGGCCACTCCTCAACTTTGAAAGAGAACATAACCCCTCCTTCACAACTCTCAAGAAATTTTTTACATATAAACCCTATCAAAATCTCTCCAAAAAATCCCTTAAATAATCCAATAATTCTTCGTTTTGTAATAAATAAAACATTATAATGATTTAGCACAATCATTAAGAGGATACCCGTAGAAGAGGTAATGTTATTTCTAAAAGTGTTTTGATTATATTTCCTTATCCACAACATTAAATTATTTTTATATCATTATTATATAATAATATCAGTATATTAAATATACTTATACTTTTTATGAAAATTTTAATACAAACAAGTACTCATACTTTCATCTAATGGGTTACAAAATCATTATTCATGTATTCTGAGGAATACCTCCTCGTAAACTGATGTCATTCATTTGTCTATTTATAGATATCAAGGATGGAAATAATGATGGATATATAGTTTATATATGATATATATGATATATATGATATATATTATGTTATTATTTTGTAATTCGTATATCACACATGTCATCATGCTTTCCATCTTGTGAGAATAGAATATGATCACATGTGTGTACGACAGACTACAACCTCACGAAGCGATGTGATTCGTTCAATATTTAAATAAAATATATTAAGGATAGATTAAATAAACATATATGATATAAATGAATAAATAATTATACTATAATCATAATATATAAATATATATAAAATTTACTTCTCATTCTTGTATATTACAATATAATGGAAACAACGTTCATGCATACGTACAACCTACCGTCTCCATGAATAATGTATTTTATTTATATCACCAAATATTATGTATCACCCTATATATAATGGGTATATATGATATTTAAATTATGGACTACATTTTTTTGATGATAAAATCATGATCGATGTAATAGGAATAAAAAAATAAAAAGAGAAACATACTCGAAAAAGAAGGCAATTAACACGCAAAACCAATGAAAATAATGAAGGATCATTAATAAATGGCTCTTGAGATGTTATAAAAGGATAATATATGATATAAGAAATATTAATATGATATTTCAATAATTTAATAACATTCATAAAACCAATATATAGTATCTTAAATGTCATTCAATAAAAATCTAGCATAAGGTATGAGATTTTGTGTCAATTTACATTCCATTTTGACTTATTTATTACAATGAACGAATTCACATTTATGTGATGTATATACTTCCACATTGAAATTTAATATCATGAATACTTAATTCTTCATGGTATATTAAGTTTCAATTTGAATTATTTCATCCAAGTGGATTTGATATGAAAATTACCAATTGATAAAAGTTGTTGTGAAATCTCACTTTCTTTTGTGATTTTTTGCATTCTATTGAAACAATCACATTAATGTAATAAATTTTCATTTTATGTTAAATTTATATCAGATATACATATTATTTTGTGATTTATATGATTATTTTCATAACTCTGTACCATTTTCACATATGGTGTTTACATTGAAAGCCATTTGATTAATTGGGGAAAAATTGATAAATCTGTATTCTGTACGCAATAGTAATATTTGATGATAATGGAAATTATTAAATAAATTATTGAGAAATATGAGGAATTATTAGAAACTACATAAATTGGTGGTTCCATGTTAATAATCACATATGCATCAGTAATCTCAAAGAGATGAATTGGTTAGGAAAATCAGATGGGTTTTTATCGAGTAGTTTTAAACTGTCTTTAGAATAGATCTTGATGGTAAAGGTATCATGTTCCTGGGAAACATGAAATACAATTATTAATAATTCATTTAATTCATAATTTATTTATTATTATCTATTTCATTTTTACATTGACATAATCTATGGATGCATTTTATTCTTAGTTATTGGTAAAATGGCATGTGTGTTTTGTTATTTATTATTCCATATTGATTATGCATTATCTGATTATTTTAATGGCATGTGTGTTCAGTTATTTACCATTACATATTAATTATTCATTATTTATTCAATATATTTTCCATTTTACTTATCCCTTACTAATTATTTGATATCACCCTTATTTTCCCCCTTCTCTAGGATATGAAGAGAAATTCTTAGAATGATATTCAAGGATGATGATCTTTTAATTTTGTAATGATTTATTTTCTCTTAATAATATAAAATGGGTACAATTCATATAATTTGGTTTTAAAAAATATGATAAACTATTCATTACTTTGGGATATGGATCTTGTAACTATGCTAATATAATAAAGTAAGGTATTTACTATGAGATACTGGGGTCAGGGTTTTTACAATTGGTATTAGATCCAGTTTAGTAGAAACCATGGAAAGTATATTTAGAAAAACATAGATTATAGAACATAAACTTTTGATAGTATTCAAACATTATAATACCAGAATATCTTAAAGAAACTGTGTTTATGATTATGAGATATGATTCACATAAAATTTTCATCTTATTTAAACAAATTGACATGTTTTTGGATTATACATTATGTTTTATAATGATATCATCAAATCTAGATTATGTCATTAAATAGAAATGGTGCCTAGTGGAAAAAATGTGAAAATAACCAATGTACATGATCCAAAGAGTAATAATGAAAATTTCTTTTATGGGATTAAGACAATATTACAAAAGAAACTAGTAACCCAAATGTTTTCATCGTATGGTGAATTAATATCACGCACTAATAAGATAAAGAAATAGTTATATATGTATTATGGGTTCATAGGGATGTAAGAGATGATGGGGGTAACATGGAAAAAATAGATAAAGGGAATAAAGGAAATTATTATTTTCCTACATGTGATAATTATGGAATGAAACACCATGATATTTCTTAAAATGATTATTAATTTGCTGCATGTGCGGAGAGAAATGCTACAATGATTTTGATTGTATGGTAAGGAAAATGATTTCCAATATACAATGATTCATCAATAGAGATATGGGGAACTGCAAAAATGAATTCCTGTGGTGTCATGAATATACCATACAAAAATATAAGGGATCAAGGTCAAGATTATGCTATTGATAAAACCAAAGGGGATGGATTAATCTACTTGTGATTGGATTTAAGAATTGTGTCATTTGAGTATTTTTTCAATGATATAATCATTATAATAATATTTAAATATATAAATGTTATACTATAATATTACCCCATTAAGTTTTTAAAATCATTTTTTGAAAGGTACTTACGACCAATAAAAATTATCTAGTGAGGAGTTGAGCTTCTTAGGAAACATTTCATTGATTGAAAGAAAACACATAATAGGTTCTTGATATTGAGGTAAATATAGATGAATAAATAGATGGCTGATATGGATAAAGTAAATTTTATATTATTGATTACATATGAACTTATTAATGATTTATTGGGAAAGGGGTTTTGCTACCCTTGATGGAGTATACAAAATATGTTTACATAAGAAATATATCCAATAACCTATGTTTTATATATTGAATAAGGAATACATGATGATTTCAATAATTTTTAATGTTAATTTAAGTTGTTACCATGTTTTAATAGAATACATGACGGTTTTATTCCCAAGTTTTGTATGTGACAATTGATATAAACATTATTTTTTATGGGGGATTTAAGGAATATTTAGTAACCCTCCTAAATTTTGTCCAATATATTTTTTAAAAGTTCAAGGTTGACTACTTATAGAATAGATTTAGTAGAAATTTATGTGTTATTGGATAAATTTTCATAAAAATTTAGGATTTGGTAAATTCAAGAGGAATATATTATTAATCTTTTATGAGTCATGTTATCTATTAAAGGGAAATTTTAGTGATTCTTGTAAGAAATTTCTTTTCTGGATACTTATTTCCGAGGTTAAAGGATGTTTTGAAAATTGATCTGAGTACAAACAAAAGATGAAATTGGTATTATGAAATAGAAATGTATCATGTTTGTATATTTTCTTATATTCTTATAGTGGTAAATAATTCCTAAACTCTTGGAAAATGGGTCTTGAGACAAAAATGTTATATTAATTCCCGCATTTTTGGTAAACTGATGGTATTTTATATCATTATCGATATATGGTTTGGATATCCTATGATTTACAGTGATTACTCACTTTCTTATGATCAAGGAAATCATTCACTCTCTAAAATTATATTTGTTTTTTTTCTCAATGTCTGTATAATCACTTTCCACCAATTTTTTCCTACTTATAAACCTAGATATAAGTTATTCTAGATGACTTTAAAAATTTCTTATTTCTCTTTTTAAGGGTATATTTTATTAACTCTTTCACGATGTGGGTTTTTAAATAGTTTTATTTTTTTAATTTCAATCCCATTATTACCATGATCATTTTTAAATTGTGAGGATGCGATTTATTTAAGGTGGGGAGAATGTAACGCACACAAATTTTAAAATACAAATATCATATTCGATTAGATGTAGTACATAAAACACATAGCCCATAATGGAATCTAAAATCATAAGAATTTATGGTATATATAATATTTTAGTTTAATTAAATCTCTTCTATATCTTGCAATGCACAAAATACTAATCTATCTTCTATTCCACACAACAAACACTTCCTTCGATGACTTGTGTTACACACAAGACCAAGTTTTTCTAGATACTATTAATATTATTATTTAAAATGAAAATTAACCCCAAGAAATTAAATTTTTGGTTATAAATATAATGAAATAAATCATGAAAATATATGGGAGATTTCATTGGTTTACAATTAATTAGAAATTAATATAAAAACTAATTTAATATAAAGGGATATTTTTATAAAAACAATTTTTATTTAGAAAAGTTGTTTTATTTTAACAAATAATATTAATTAATATTAGTGTATGATATTAATAAAAGTTGAATATTATATATCCAATATTTTTGACATTCTGCGAAGATATTTTATAGTCATAAGATAAAAATAATTCCAATTTTATGCATAACCAATTGTATTTTTCTAAAGGTAGTTTTCTTCCATTTAATGGAGCACTTGTTTTGAAAATAAAATTTTAATTTTTTTTAATTTTTATTCCAAACAATAAAAATAAATTATGAAATTATGATGTCAAAATTTTCTTAGAGTGATATTTTAATTTTTTTTGAGAAATTTCACTTTTAGATGAATAATAAAAAATAATGAATTTTATTTAAAAACCAATATTTCATTTAAATAGTTTAAAATGTAAAGATATATTTTTTATTGGTTTTAAAATCATAATAGGTAAATAATAAATCTACTAATCAGATTTAGTTCATTATAATGAATTTGATATATTATTTTAATATATAAATTTTATAAACATTTGATCTTTTTTTCTTTAAAAACCTTTTTTCTCACTACCTCTACTGGATTAATTTTATATTAATTTTTAACACAAATTTGAATTCAATTAAGAAAAATGAATTAAATATTTGGAATCAGAATAATTTATAATATCTAATTTGGTAAACATTTTTTTTATGAATGTGACTAGTGAAAAAAATTAAATTAATTACAGTGATTAAGGTAAAAACGAGTTTACTTAGTGGTTAAACATGGAATAAAAGCTGTAAATTGACCTAAATATATGTAAATACTAAATTTTATCAACACCTTTCAAAACATAAAACCCTATGATATATTTTTATGAGTTAGTAGAATACTATTCTATGAAATTTATTTATATAATAAATTATATATGGAAAAGGGCCTAAATAAAAATTTCTGGGCCTTTAATATTTATAAACCTATGAGATTTGGAAAAAACCCTTATGGGTTTTGTTATATATATTATTATTAAATATAAGGGGGTTTTTATCATAAAAATTATATTTAATTTATAGAGATGAATTAGATACTTAAAAACCTTAATAAATAATATCATATTAATTATTTAGTTTATAAATAACCAAAATAAATGTTAAAAATGATAATAATGTTATGGTAAAATGAATGAATTATTTTTATTCAATTAATTATATAGATTAAAATATAATTTCACATAGTATTTACCATAATATATTCAAATTACATCACTGTCTTGATATTTTTAAATTCATATTAAATAAAAATCTTTAAATTGACATTAATGTTATTTTATAATAAATGATATTTTATTAAATGATTTAAAATTACAAAAAAATAATATATTATAGAAAGTGATTTTTTAAATGTAAATAAATTTAAATTACGATATATTAGTGGCCCTATTGATATTTTATAGTGAACATATTGACCCCTAAATAGTAATTGTTTTGTTACCACGGTTAGGATTAAAGTAATGTTTTATCGTGTTACTTACGCTTCTGTTAAGACTAATTTCAGACACACATGGGATTTTTATTTTATAATTTATATATCATATTCATAATAATGTGTTCTAAATTATCTACTAAGGTTCAATTTAATTCAGTCACAAATAAAAAATTATATAGGTAAGAAAATTAGTTACTTTAATAAAATCCAAAATGTTAAAGAAGGGACACATAGAAGTTAGTGAAAAAAATTAAAAAAAAATAAATTATTATAGTGTGATGGTGGTATTTATTGAGAAAATAAATCTTTCATAACATTATTTTTTAATTTTTGAGCCACATGAGTTAAGATAGACATCCCAAAAGTAAATAATTTGGAGAATTTATAAGAATTTTACTTCTCCTCAAGTATAAAAGGGAACTCACAACCCCCATCCTCCACACATATAAATCCATTTGTATCATCAAAGACCTTCCAGAATAACTTCCCAAAATCCAAAAAAACATATCCAATACACTTTATTTTGGGAGTAAATGAAAACTTATAAGGTTTTAGCACAAACCTTAGGAGGATACCTGATGAAGAGGTAATGTTCTTCTAAAATATTATTTTATTTTATTTCCATCTCCACCTCTTTAGATTATATTAATATAATGATTATATAGTAACCTTAATATATTAAATATAATGATATTTATTTTTATTAAGGGAATTTCCAACAACATTTCTTAATTGCATCAAATGGGTTATAAAATCATCATTCATGTGTATGGTAGACTACCGCCTCATTTAATGATATTGTTTAGTTTTCCATTATTGCCTATCAAGGTTGGAAGTAATGACAGATTTGTAGTTTATATATTATTTTTATAATATTTAGGATTTTTATGATTTTAGAAATATTATATCACAAATAACTTCATTATCTACATTTTATGGGAATCTGATATCGTTGCTTGTGTGTATGGTGGACTACCATCTTATGAATCAATGTGATTCCATCATGTAATACATGGAATGTATTAAATAAGGTTTTATTAAAAACATATGATATATGTGAAATAATAATAACAATAATATAATTATATTATATATATATCATTTACTTTGGTTTTGGAAATATGAAACAAAAATGGAAATAGTGTTCATGCGAACATACAACCTACCATCTCCATGAACTGTGTATTTCATTTCCTATCACTAATTTTATTTAATTTATATAAATACACATATAATTAATGTATATTATATTTAAATTATTCATTTAATTTTGTAGATGATTAAATAATGATTGATGTAGGGGGAACAAAAAAAATAAAAAATCAAACATACTCAAGAAAATAAGGTAATTAACACCTGAAACAATGAAAATAACTAAATATTATTAACAAATGGGTGATGAAATGTAATAAAAGGATCATATATGATACCATAAATATTAAATTGGTTTTGAATACGTTTATACTATGATTAAACCATTATAAAGGAGGATAAGTAAAGTTCAACCAGGAGGATGTGTAAGGTAAAGGATTTTGTCACAATTTATATTCCACTGAGGACTAATTGTTATTATGTACCAATTCACATTTATATATTTTATATAATACCCCTTTGAAATTTAATATCATAAAAACCTCATTATTCGTGGTATTTTAATTTATAATATTAATTATTTTATCTTAAGGTATTTTATATTAAAATACCATGTGTTAAATGTTATTTTGAAATCTCACTTAATTTATTGATTATTAACATCTCTTGAGAAAATCACATTACTATAATAGTTTATATTCAGAAATTAAATTTCTATAATATATAAATATTCTTTTGTGACTGATATGATTATTTAATAATCCTTATACCATTTTTAACTATGGTGTTTATGTTGAAAGTTATTTGATTAACTGGGGAAAATTGACAAATCCATATTCGTGACTCAATATGAATATTTGATGATAATTCAGATTATTAAAAAGATTATTTCAATACATGAGAAATATATTTTACTTTCATACATATGTGGGGCTTGGTTAGTGATATCCCCTTGAAGCATTTGTAGTCTCATGAGAATAATCAGTTATCCAAAACAAATGGGTTTTTACCTTGTAGTTTTTAACTATATTGAGAATGGATCTTGATAGTAAAGGTATCATGTGTCTGGGAAACATGATGTCAAATAATAAATAAATTATTGTATTTATAATTTCTTTATTATTATATATTATATTTTCACTACGATAAAATATATGGACGCATTTCATTATCAATTATTTATTAAATGAAATGTGTGTTCAACTATTCACCTTTCCATATTGATTATTCCATATCTCTTTATTTGAATGGAATGTGTGTTCTTCTAATTATTTTTCATATTTATTATTAATTATTTATTCTTGATAGATTACACAGTACTTAGACCTTAATTATATTTTTAGCTCACCCTTATTTTCTATACATTGCCCAAGATATGGAGATGTATTATTGGAAGAATTTTCAAGTATGATGGTATTTTACATTTGTTATTATTTATTTTTATTTTCCAATATAAAATGGGTACCATAAATATAATCTTGTTTCTTAATACTTTTAAACTATTTAGTCCTTTGGGATTTTGATCATATATCTATTCTAGTGTAATAAAGTATGGAACTGGCTCTGGGATATTAAGGTCGGGGTCATTAGAACATATAATTATCCTTTTATGAACCTCCACTTAATAAAAAACTATGAATTTTTTGTATGGGTATTTCTGGAAGACTAACACCTCATGGTCATGGATAATTATACTGGAAGAGTATTTGGGAAGATGTTGTTTGAGATAAAGGGTTAAGTGGTGTGTAGAAGAGAGGATAACATGTTCCATTTTTTATGAGAACGATTTGAAGAAATTATAATAATTAAGAATATTAAAATATAAAAAGACACATTCATGGGAATGTGGATTCAAATTAGATAATGTTTTAATGTGGTATGATATAGGTCAAAATAAATTCATCAAGTTGGATTTATACATTTTTTGATGTCATTATTACCCTTATATATTTTTTTAACCCCTCATTAAACCTTTTTAGTCCTTAATATGGTAACCTGATCCTTATTATTTATGATTAAATAAAGGGATTCTTAATGATATTGTGTATCATAAGTGTAAAAGGCTGATATTATTATCTGTTTTCCATCCACATTTTTTTTAGAGATTATGAAAAGAGCGGGGTGGGGTGAATTAAAATTGAAAAATTAAAGATTAAATAAATAGATAATTTAAAACTATAGAGATTCAGAAACAAAGAAGTGATCCATTGAACTTGTGACTGTTGATATGTTGTATTTGAGTTTATAAAGTTCATATAAAAGTAATTAAATCATTGAAATAATTGAATCAAAATTATGAAAGTATACAAAATTGATGTTAAATGATGTTGGGAGGAAATGTAAATAGGATAGAAATAAAATAGATAATGAATTTGAATAAATCACGATGATTAACCCTATTTAACAACCTGTAATTTTTTTAATGAAATTTTTTCTCTTTGAAATCTTTTTTTTCTTTAATAACATTCATTACATGCAGTAGTGAGTGTAAATGAACCGTGTTACATTTTTAAAATATTATATTTCCATTATAACCTTTCCATTCAATTGGTGGGAAAAAATAGGAATAACTAATTTATGAAATAAATATAAATTTCCAACATAGTATGAATTTATGGTCAAGTTCTTAAAAATGATCTCACATTTTGTTTAGTAATGTATTTTTATGCTTCAAAAATATATTTTTCTTCAAAAATGATTTTTTCATATTTTTATGAGTGAATATTAATTTCTAGAAGTTATAGAAATCGTATTTGAAATAATGAATTTAATTTATTAATTTATAATTTCAAAAATATCTCAAAAATTTTAATTGATAATTTTATAAAACCATTTATTTTTCACGGAATTGAGAACATAACAATTTAATTTGAATCTTATATTTTCTATTCATGTTTTTACAAGGTAAAATTATTTTTTTGATTATTTTTTAATTTTCATTAAATTATTTTTATTTTAATTAATCCATATTTTTTTATAAATTTTGTTATTCTTGAATTTAGTATAAAAACATTTTATATCTAAGAAGGACATTTGTCTGGAAAACGCTTTTTATGGAGTTTTTAAAATTTAATTTTAAATTAAATTATGAAAAAAAATTATTTTTAATTTTATAAAATTAATTAAATATTTATAATATGTAGGTTTAAATTTGGTAATCAATCCCTTTTTTTAATCAATAATAATTTAAACTTTTGTAAATTTTTTTTCCATGGTTAAGGGTAATATGTGTTAATGTGGATAAAAAATTAGTAATAAGGCCTTAATTTTGCATCCTATTTATTATGGGATTTATTAAATTATACCATTAATAATTATGTTTAGAAATTTATTAATGTAATCAGAACATTTCCATGAACATTACTTAGATATTTTTAAAATCACAAAAAGTTACAAAATGCCACACTGTTATTTTTAATAAGTATAACATTTTAAATCTGAGGTTAAATATAAGATATTATTGAATATAAGTATTTTTTGATAAAATAGAATATGAATATTAATCAGTTTTATTTATTTATAAATTTTAAATAATTAAATAATCACCCAAAATGACTACCTAATGTTGATCCAATAATAATTCAATTAATAGATAAATCAAATAAATGATATTAAAAATATTAAAATTAATACTATTTGAGATATTTAAGATTTTACATAAATTATATATATTACTTTGACATTATAGCGATATAATTTAATAGTTGTTTCAAATTTTAAATGAGTCATGATGTTTTTAAATTTTTAAATTCTCAATAGTATCGAAATTAATAATAATGATATATTATGGGATACATATTTTATTAAATTATTGAAAAATAATAATAATATTTAACAAATAAAAAGTGATTTATTAATGGGATAAAATTTTATTAATTGACCATTTATAGTCCAATTGACACCATATATGTAACGATTTTAACCTTTTAATATTTTTAAAGTTGTTACCATAGATAAAATTAAAATATGTTAACAAAGGGTTAATAAAAATGCTACGTTTTAAAATGATACCAAAACCTATTTAATTTTTCTAGTTTAATGAGTTTTAAAAAACTTATTATATTATATTTGAATATATTTCCATTTGGTGGCATTTAGATATAAACTTAATTTATTATAATTTAATATTTTTATAAATTTCGAAAGCGCCCCTCACTAGAATTAAAAAAGGGAACATCTAACCTCAATTCATTGCATCACATTAATATTTCACTATTTACCATAAAAAACTATTTCACATAATAAATTCTATATACACATTCTCTTGGTACTATTATTTTCAAAAGAACTACCCTATAGCCCTTTATAGGAGATCCAAAGGAGACATTTTGATGAAGAGATAATCGTTCAAACCGATCGATTTCATTTTAAAATAATCCTTACCTCCTATAAATATAATATATTTATAATAAAATAATCAATTAAGAATCGTAAATATACTTAAATGTGATTATTATTATTAAAAAACAATTAGTCACCCTCTTTCCCATAAAAAAATAATTCAATGTATTTATCATTCGTACGTGCAACTTACAGACTCCAAGTAGTGATACAAATCATTTTTACTCACCATATATTATGGATGGGTATAATTATGGGCTTAGTTAATATATATAATATATATAATATAATAATTATTCTTTAAATATTAAATTTTTTTACATTTCCTTCATTCAATCAATCAGAAAATGAAAATAATGTTCATGTGTACATATGACCAACCGTCTCCATCAACTATGTAATTAAATATTCTAGTTTTAATTTCTATGAATGATTATAAATATGTATATAATAATAACATATGTTTTTTATCCAATGATTAATGTTATTAAAATCATGGTATCAAGATCAAATTATACGGACTAAGATGTCCGAACTAAAAAATATATGGAAAATGAAGAATTTATCACCTATAATAGTTTCTTAATAAAAATTTAATAATAAACAGGTGATACAATGTTATAAATATATAATATATATGAAAATAAAAGTAGTTTTAATTAAAAAATGAATATTAAATCGATATTTATTATATTGGAGGTTTGAACGTGAACAAATAAAGTCAAAACATTAGGTATGGGAATTCTCGACTCAATTTCATTTCGTTGAGTTAAAAATATAATTAATTGATTATTTAATACTCAGATTATGTGTGAAATGAATTTTTATTATCATATATAGAATTTACATTTTTTTTGTATATTTACATATGATAAACATAATAAACGTATTGTTATTAATGCTACTTGAATGTTATTTGTAAGAGAATTTCTTTTAAAAATCATCAATTATTCTTTCTTTTTAAAATATTTAAAAGGAATGTTTTTAACTTATACCGAATGAGAATATTTTACCTCATTAATTACAACTTAATGTTTTAAGCTTCATATAAAAACTCAAACTATTCGATTCAAAGAAAATATTTTCCATTGTTATTTCACAACTTTTAGTATTTTTCAAAATGGAATAGATATTTTCCTCAATAATTATTTCATGTGACCTTTCAAAAATAATTTCCCATCTAACACAACATTATTTGATGTTAATTATGAATTAATGTGGATATGATCCATGGATATAATCCTTATTGAATCTCTATATAGTTTATGTTTATGAGGGAATGATTCTTATGATATTTTTATTTCCCTAGGTTATGGAATGATGAAATATTTATGAAACCCATTTCATTTCGTGGGTTATAAATTGATGAGGTACTAATGTTCATGTGGAACGTTTTTCTATGGTTTTAGTTATTTCATGGATGAGACCTATGTATATAAAAATTAATTGGGTAAAATATCTATATCACATGAGAAAAATAGGGATATAATATGATGTTAACTAGATATAGTAAAATAGGGCTGGAACGGGGAGTGAACCCAGTTCAGTATAGGACTTTAACCTCTATTATGGTTTTCGATGTGAGCAATGACAAGTTAGGAATTTATATTCAATTACTTTGTGTATTCAATATTTCCTTGTCTTATGTTATTCTATCATGGTTCACGTTCTTTTATGATTCATGCCTTATGAACTAACATGATTTATTCCATGACTCAAGATTATGGTCTTTTATATAAGGGGTTTAATTTTAAAATGTTATGTTGTTGTACTTATACATGTATTCCCATGTTATGATTGATATCTTCCCTTTTTTACCCTTATTGAGCATATTAGATCACACGTTTCTAATGAATATTTTACCAAGGATATGAATAAATTTATCAATTATATTATGTCAAGAGGGTTTTAGTTTGAATGAATAAGCGGGAGATAATGTAGATCATATATGAACAAACTATTTATGTTTCAATGTTTCTAAAGACACTAAACCCATCGGTTTTGGCATTGGTTTTATATATTATATAATGAATATTCCCATATTTATTTTTAATATCTATCTATGAAAAGTAAGGGTAATTATACCCTATGTGTATACCCCTTGAATTGAGAGGTTAATGTTGTAAATCTATTAGTCTCAATAGTGATTAAGAACCCAACCATAAAAATTGTGTCTAGTGAGTGACATATTTATATTTTCTATTAACTAAGTTACTTATACAAAAAATTTAATGGATTGTGAACCATTGGGGAAATTAGGCTGATGGTATAGATGTTTTCTTTTGAAAATCCCTTTTCACATTGCTCAAAAATAAAACTAATGGAATGATTTAAAATAGAGGAAGATAGATTCTGAAAAAGTTTGGAGATAATTTTGGAAACTAAAACATTCAACATGGATCTGCAGAGGATTAGAGAGAAATTGGTATTTTCTATTAATATATATTTCTAGTGAACAAATTAAGAAACTAGTGAAATGGGAGAAGTTCTAAAGAGAAAAGGGAGGCCTTTAATAGGCTCTAGGAGGCTATACAAACTCTTGGAATTCACTATTTTTCATAAAGCTATATAAGAATACATTTATTGTCATCTTGAAAAAAGTAAATGATTCTCTTCTAGTGATATCTCGATGACACCAAAATCTTGTTATGCTCCATCGGGTTGCCGGTGGGTGGCCTAGAGATATATTACTATTGGATAATCACCACCACCTAGCCTCTACTGGATAAGTATTGGATATTTTACTTCAATAAGAAAACATATTCAATGGATTTTTCACCATATAGATTGTTCTCATCCAACAGTTAACTTGTGGTCCTTCTGGACTTTGGGGAAGCTACCACTACGGCACTGGTTAGTTGATGCCCTACACTAGCTAGCTGATGTGGTCTAAACAACTTTATATTCAACAGGAACCTACTTCATTTCAATGAAATTCCCTTTATGGTCATTCATTGTTTATTAAATGGATATGAATGATGGAAATATATATGAATTAGAATTAATAAATAATTTAATGGAACTTGAAGTTTCATTGAATTTCTCTAATTCTAATTCAAATTAAACATTGAGATTCAATTAAACAGAATTTTAAGTAAGATAAGTGAGTGTTTGTAATCATGAAAACACCATAAAAGAGAGAGGTGCAATATTATTCTTCTTTTTGATGATCAATAAACATTTTAAAAAAAGAAAAATTAACCATAGATTAAGAATGAAATAGATATAAAAGGAATTCATGATTTAAATAATAATTCAATAAGATTAAGAAATAAATTGTATAAAACAAAAAAATACCACATTTATAAAATAATAATACATTACAAAACCCCTTTTTTGTTATTATGAGTTGATAAATATAAAAATAAAAATAAAAAATCAAGTTGAGTAAAGAGAACCACATGAATGATGCTTGTAAACACAAATTTTTTTTAAAAAATAATCTTAAAGAGAGATAAAGATTTTGGAAACACATTTGAATTTCAATAACTCCCAAAATAATAAAATTATTAGTGATATATAGTATAGTAACAAATAAGAAATAGTTAAATGAAAAATATAATGAAAAAAGGGGATTTATTTATAAAAACACTTCTTAACTCCCAAACATCGCAAATAATATAACTATGAGAGAGAGAGATTGAAATGATATAAGATCCAAATAAATTTCACATAAAAACGATTAGAGTTAAAGAAAAGAAGAAGAAATAAGTGTAAATAAATAAAAGTGAATGGTAAATGATAATAGAAAAATAGAATAAATAAATAAATGTTTTAAATTTATTTTTCATGTCATTAATTCTCCTCAAGGAATGACATTACCTGTATTGATTTATTTCCCTATTGAATGATCTTGTTGATGGAAAGTCCCTTGGAAAGTGAAATAATACCTTTAGAAACATCCTTTGATTTTTATTTCAATGTAGAAACTTAAGAAGAAAAATTAATATTGATAAGTATGTTAAAAATATTTTACTCATCATTAATCTATTTAAAGTGACATGAAAAAATGTTTGATTAAAATAAGTATATACATAAATAATTTTATAAAATTTTAAAAAAAATTGAAAAAAAATTAATTTTAAATTTACTAAATATATTTTTGAAAATATTGAAAATATTGTAAATAATACTTAATGTTTTTGATATATGACATTTAATGATTTAATATAATAGAAAAATTTATGAAAATAATTATGTAATTAATTTTAAAAATAAAATATCTCTCATAAATAAAATTTCAGTATAAACAAGATAAATTCTCCAACTCAAATGATAACATAGGTGTGATAACATTATTATACACAATATATTCAAAAATATAAAATTATAAATTCCAATTTAAAAATATTTTAAAAATATTCTATAATGAAGTAAATATATCTAAAGGTCAAATAAATACTTTCATAAGAGGACAATATCTAATTATAGTTTTTCGTTTTTAAAATGATCAAGGGATAAAGGTTTGGTGAAAATATGAGTAATTTGACATTCCATTAAGAAATAATCTAATAATATATTACCTTTTTTGATGTGATATCTTAGGAAATTATGTCAAAGAAAAATCTGTTTACTTTGATAACTCATGATTGGATTTTTAGAGATATTTATGGATCATTTATTGTTTCACTTGAAATGGATATGGTCAAATATTATCCCAAAGTCCGAGAAAGTGTATCATTTCTCTATAATTGAAAAAAAAAACTCTTAGCAGCTATATGTTCTAATTTATTAGTATTAATATAATATTGTTTTACTACTCCATGAGATAAGTTTTCTTCATAGAAGATGAAACATTTCACTAGTACTTTAACTATCTAGTTGAAATCTTCCAAAATTAGCATAGAAACAAGAATTTAATTCAAAAGTGGTTCCTTTTGGATAAAATAAATATATATTTTTGAGACCATCTAAATAATAAAAATATTTTTTTATAGATTTCAAATGGTATTGTTTAGGATTTAATTAAAATTAAATATAATGATCGAAAATGAACATGGTATCAAGATGGGATGTGGTATGTTAAATTAAACAGAGAATATTATTTTTATTAAGTTTATTTTTGATTGTTTTATTAGGTTCATATGATTTTAACATACATTTAGTACCCATTGGTTTTTTAATTTTATTATCATGATCCAATCTATATCATATTAATATATAATTGGTGTATTTGAATTGATTTTACAAGATTCCATTAATTTTTTGATAAATTTAAAAAATAATAAAATAGTTTGAGTTCATTCATTTTTCTCAACTAATATTGTTTTCTCTTTTGTTGTTAAAAAAACATCCTAAAATTAATTTTAATATTTAATAAATCATTTGAGATGGTTTTTAGAAATATATTTCAATCATATTTTCTCATATTAAAACCATATAAATGAATATAATTCCAATGATGCTTATACAAATCCTAAGGTGTTGGGTTTAACTTATAATGATATTCAGTAAGTTTTAAAACCAAATTTAGAAGAAGTGTATTTTCAATACCATGTCGTTTTTCGACAAAAATATTTTCCCAAATAAAATGATTTATAAAATCACCTTTGACAACCCTTTTAAAGAGTATGATATTCATATGAGAGGTGAAATCCAAAAATATTATTATGGATTCTAACTAAGGTATGGGGGAAATGATTTCATTATTTTCAATTTCTTCATCTTGGGTATAATGTTTGGAAAATAAGTATGATTTTTTATTGATATTACAGATTCATTTAATTTATTTTAAAAAACACATTTATATCCTAACAAAATTTAATCACTGGGACATTAAATTAAACCATATATATAATTTCTAGTGAATTTATTTGGTTTATATTTATTTAAATATACAAAATTTTAATCACTAGAGTAATTATCAAGGCTTTTATGTTAAATGTGGGAGACAAACTCTAGATTTTCAACCTCATTTAAGGATTCTACATAATTATGATTTCCCTCTTGTAAATTTCAATGGGATTGTCATTATATTTTTTTGAAAATTTATAGAAGATAATTTAAAGGGGAATATTGTTCTAATTCAACTTATTTATCTAAAACAGGTTCATTATAAAAATAGAAACATTTTTATAATTTTATTTTGGAAAACATGCATAAAAACAACATGGATTGATTCTTCATTTATTTGGGTCATTTATTTAAATGATACGGTTATACGTACTTGAGTTACTATACCGAAGGATCATAAATTCATTATATTTATAATAAAATTTTCCAATACTGTACTTCGTTTATAAAATAAAATATTTGAAACCTAAAATAGCGAATAATCACATATGAGGTCTTTATTTAATCAATTTTAATAAATTTTTTCTTACAAAAATTCTTAATATGTGTTATTAATGATGGAGCATGCAATATTCAAGAAAACGACCCAAAAATATTTTGGAAGACAAAATTAATTTAATATTTTTTAAAATATTTCGTGGATAGTTTGATTTATCACCTATACTACCCCATTTTGTTAATGGGTTTGAGGTATAAAATAAGAATGATTATAACCTTTTGAAGAAATAAATCACTAAAGTAAATACTATTAAATTATATATCATGATCACTATGAATTCATTTTTTTTGTTTTCAATAAATTTTCAAAAAATGATTATGTATTATCAAATTTAACTTTTAAGAGTTGAGGAATAATTCAATGTTTATATATTAAACTCATAAACAATTATAAGATTATTGGAATTTCCTCCTATAATTTATATTTTATAGTACCAAAAGGATCAAGATAAATTATATCCGGGTATTTTTGAGATTAAATTACTTATTTATTTTTAAAAGAGTATTTTCGTTGCTTACTATATTAGAATGATTCACAAACCAAGTGATTATTGAAATGAAATTTGGGAGGATCGCGTATAATTTTATAATAATTGAGTTTATAAACTGAATTTTCACTACAATAATAGAAGATTCTATACCTAATCCATGAATCACTCACTTTATCAATTAAACATCTGATCTTTTTTCTAGAAAGATTTATTAAATTAATTATGTAAATGTTTCGAAATCATGAAGTTGTAAAAAAAATCCTATTGAATTAATAACATTGATGTAGTGAATTTCAGAATATATTTTAAAATCTATATATCATGGTTGATGAATAAATAGTAAAATCAATATAAAATAATTTAAGAATAATAAATTTTTAATTAAATTTGAGTTTTAAAACCTGATGGTACCATCATCGATTATCTTACAATTAGAATTATCAACAAACAAGATGTGATCTACTTCATGTTTATAAATGTGATTAAATTTTGTGGTGTTTCCTCAAATATTTCAGAAGAAAGTAGAATCTAGGTACCACATTTCTTATTTGATTTTTTTGGAAGAAACTTTTCCTACAATATTTAATCATTGATGGGTTTTTTACCCAAAAAAAATGGATCCTCTTATAGTATCCAATAATGATTTCAATAAATTGTTTAGTAGGTTTTATTTTTTTAAATCAAAGAAATATGGATTGACATTGGTCTTCCATATCACACTTTTTGAAATTTATTTTCATATATTATATGACTGATTATTTCTCAATAATTTCAATATTTTTATTTAGAAACACATCTAAAAAAATATTTCTTTATTGAACCTTTGAGGTTTGTTCACGATTTTAGTAAAAAAATACGACCCACTTTTTATATGACATATATATCCACAAAATTTATTTATGTTTTCATTATCATTTTTGAATTTAAAAAGTATATTTTTGATATATTTAATTGTGGGTTGTATCTTATCAATTTCCATCTAGATTTTCATTTTCATGTTTATGTCTTCATTTTCATTGAAGAGAATATAATTTTATTTCTGAAGATAATATTTTAATTGAACTATGTTCTTATATTTTTTTTTATAATATAATTAAAGAAGTAAATTATATGTATTGAAAAGTTAATCTCAATCAATTTTTAGATCTTCAAAATTGAGGTTACTAAAAGTGACAGAAGTAAAATAAGAGTAAAACGAATTTGGAGAAGAAGAAGATGAAAGGGAATTGGGAAAAAGGTATTAACCTCAGTGTCTCCATCAAAACATTTTATAAGGAAGTTTAGGATTGAGTCCTTAGAGGTTTATGATGATGTTTAATCCAAGGATTAATCCCTGTCACACCTTGATGAGTCTTCAAAATCCTTTTTACCTTGTTTATTTAATTATAGATTCTTCTTGTAGATGGGGTAATATGTCTTGGTGTGATCAATATTTTTTATATTTTTATCACATTACTTATGGTTCTTGCTTTTAATTTTTATGATCTATTATGGTAGTTACTCTCCTTCAGGAATTCGTTTATGTTCCTAAAAATTGAGAAAATTACAGAACCTCACTTCCCGAATGTTCATCATTGAATACATTGAAGGGGATTGTTTTCCAGATTCTTTGGGTTTTTTGGATTACTTATCTATACAGTATTTTATTATTATTTCATATTTTATAATTGATCTAATGAGTTCCTATACTTCGATGTTTATTATGTCTTAGGCTTCTTAAATTAGCACGTATTTAAAAGTCCGTGAACTTGGTAAACCCCAAAGGATATTCATCATGTACATTACAAAAATAAATCATTAGTGTGGGAATTTATACTTGAAAAAATGTAAGTATATATTGTAAACATGTTTGTAATATATTTTTTGGAATTTATAGTATTCCTTTCAAAATATTAACTCTAAATATATAACATAGTGAAACTTATATTTTTTGTACCTTTGTGTCTAGCTTCAATCAACTTCCAGACATCATAAGAAAAATTCCAGGAAGGAACATGTTCAAATTATTTTATATCAATAAAAAAATTAAATGAATTCAAAGATATGTTATTTAATTGGAAACTCTTAATATCTTTAAAAGACTATTTTTCTTCAGATTCATTGGTGGGAACTTACTCATGGATTAATACATTTTATAAATGATAAGAAATAATTCCCAAATAATAGGACATATAATTCTCCCAAAAGGGATATTCATTTCCCATTATAATAAAATCACACAAATTTTAATTATATTTCACTATAAAATATAGTTTTAAAATTGGTAAAATAATTAAAAAAAAGTTAAAAATTTATATATTGATGAAAATAGTTGTTTTTTTAAAATGGTAAATCACCCCATTATTACCACTCATTGTATAGATATTATGAAAAGGAGGGGGTTGAATTTAATTATAATAATTAACGAGTAAATAAAAGGTTAATTAAAAAATAATGGCATTAAGAACTAAAATAGGGATAAATAAAATGCATGATAATGGATAAATTTGATTTGAGTTATGAAAGGTAACATTAAAGTAAATAAAAATTGAAATTATTAGATAAAAATTATGAAATTATGTAAATAGTCTTTAAATTATATATTTTATAAATGTAAAGAGAAGAAAAAAAAATTATAACGATTTTAGTTAAATTAGGACATGTTCCCCTAAATCTTTACCCCTTAAAATAAGAGGTCAATGTTATAAATCCTGTGGTATAAATGGTTACCAAGAAACCATCCATCATAATTATTTCTTGATAAAAACATATTGATAATATCTAGTATCCATATGACACATCCCACCCTTTTAGTGGAGTATTAACCATTAGATAATAGTGTTTAAGAAAAAAGAGTTTAGTTTTACGCAAACCCTTTACACACCTCTCACAAATATATTTTATAGAAGGATGTATAATGTAGGTAGTGGGATTTTGAGAATGGTCAGAGAGCCTTGAGGAAACTATATATTTTATGTTGTCTGTTGTTAGGATTATATAGAACTAGAAATTTTCTTTCCATTGATCTTTTTACATTATATCATTGAAACATGTGTAAAAGGTGAACATACAATGAGCTATGGGAGGACATTTATAGGAACTAATATTAATTGGAAAATCTTGGAATTCACTAGGTGTAATGAAGATGAATTATATAATATTAATTATTTTTAACCATTATAAATTTACCATTTTGGAGCAATCCAGATCATACTTGGCACTCGGTGGGATTCTTGGAGACATATCTCTACCAGATTATCACCACATACAAGACAATATCGACCAATGGATGGATGATGGACATTGGATAGAAACATTCATTACTGGATGATTCATAAACTAGATGACTCTCCCCCACTAAGTATACATGGTCCTACTAGACACTTGGGAAATTCTAACAATGGCATTGGGTTGTCGGCACTCTACACCGGCTAGCTGGTGTCGTCTACACAAGCATAACTTCAAGTGGAGCCTCCTCTATTTAACTCTAATACCTTGTATGGTTCATATAAGTTAATTATAAGGATGTTATGTATGTTAATAGATATAAATAATATTTCATAAATTCATTATAGGAACATGAATGTATTATGAATTCCACTAACTTAAATTCAATGTAAACAACAGAATGTTCTTAAATGATACTTTTATTTAGATAAGTGATTTTTGGTGATCATGAAAACACCATGAGAGATATAGATACAAAAATATACTAAATTTTAATGATATAAAAATTTGTTAACATAAAAATATTAATTAATCATAGATCATGAATTAATGAGATAAAAAGTAAATTAAAAATTTAAATAGATATTAATTGATATAAATAAATAAAATTTGTAAAAAATAAATTCCACCCCTTTTTAAAACAATAATATTTTAATAATTTTATCCCCATTTTTTATTATAAAAAATTGATTAAAATAAAAAAGTGAAAAATATGTATAAGAAACAAAATCTAAATATGTATTAAAAAAATATTTATAAAAATAATTTTTAAGATTGGAAATTTTTTAAAAAATATTTTTAAAACACCTTTAAATATTTAAAACTCCGAAAATACTAATATTATTATAGAGGGTGAGTAAATTAAAAAAAATAAGAGAGAAAATAGAAAAAAAAAAGAAAAAGAAAATTTATTTTTTAGAAAAAACACTTCTTATATTCTAATCTCCCAAAATAATATAAACATTAGAGTGAGAGATATTAGAAATTTTAAAGATATAAAAAAGCACACATAGAAAATATAATTGATAAATAAAATAGAAAAATAAAATAAAATAAAAATATAGATCGATAAAATATAAAATACAATGAAGTAAAATAAAATAAAACTTCTAAATACCTTTTCAATGTCGATAGTTTTACTCAAGGAATTAATTTACCCCCACTGATTGATTTCTCTATTTAATGATACTCTGTATGTAAATTCTTTTATAAAGTGATATCATACCATCAAAAACATATTTTTATTTCCATTTATTCAATGAAAAATAAATAAGAAAATGTTATAGAGACAAGTATATAATTTTTTTTTCTCATCATTAAGGATCTTTAAGATAGAAAAAAATAAATATTTTTTCTTTAATGTAATATAGACATAAATAAGTTTCTAAAATTAATAAAATTATAATAATATTAAAATTAAAATTATCAAAAGAAATATTGAAAAAATTACTTATAATATGAATGTTAATTATTATTTTGGAAATATAACATTAAATGTTTTAAAATAAGAGAAAACATTAGGATAATATTTATTTTTTTTTTGAAAATAAAACATCTCTCATGAAGAGAATTATAGAATTAAAAATAGATAAGGACCCCCTTAAATTATGACCCTTTTTAGATAAATGGATCATGGATAATTTGGATATGAAAAGGTAAAATAAAAATTCAATTTATTTTAAAAATATGAATTTTTTTTCGAAACAAAATCTAGGTATTCAAATGTCAAATGAAGAATATCATTAGAGAACCATTCATAATTCTTTTATGAAGAATTGAAAAAATCAATTACTAATGTTTTGGTGAAAATATCATTGAATTAATATTACTTTATTATAAAATACATTAAGATATCACATTTTTGGATGTGATCTATTAGAAAATAGTGTCTACGATCAATGTGCTTGATGCAGGAGTGATATACATGTCTTTAAGAGATATTTATGGAGATAGTATAATCACAGTTGATAAAGATATTGTGGAATGTTAGCATAATGTCCAAAAGAGTGGGTTGCATTCACAGAATTCGAGCACTACGACTCCTATTAGCTATACATTTCACTTACAGTTTAAAAAGAGTAATAAAATAATAATTATTAATATAGCATGATACAAGGTATTTTATTAGTTGATGGAAAGATACACAATTAATTTTCATATCTAGTTTGTATCCTGAAAATTAAATATTTGAAAAATATTTTAATTTAAAAGAGGTAAAATTTGGAAAACATTTACTCATATTTTTAAAACCTTTTAAATAATAAAAAATCTTTTTGACATTTTTAAAATAAAATTATTTAGTATTAAATTAACAATGATAAAAGAGGAAAAAAATGGACATGATATAATTCTAGGTCATTTTAAGGTAATATAGTCTACCATTAATACTTCTATAAAGATTTTTATCGATCATTTTACTAGTTTCATCCAATTTTGACATAAAATACATACATATTGGTGTTATAATTTCTTAGAATGATCTGTTCCAAATTGATTAAAATGTTCATTGGTTTAATTTACTTATATTGAAATGATTTCATCATTTATTTTGTGAAAATATGAAAATCATTGAATATATTGATTTCACTAATGAAGTGGTTCTCAAATTATATTTTCATCAAATTATTTTTGCATTAGTATAGCCCAAAATCACATCATCAAAATAAATTTTTACAAATAACAAATCATTTAATATGAATTTAAAAAATATAGTTGGATCATATTTCGTCATTTTAAATCTTTTTGAAAGAATATTATTTGAAAGACACTTCATACAAATTCTAAGATGCTAAATTTAAAAGATATGGGGATTCAGTATGATTTAAAATTGAATTTCAAAAAAGTATATCTTCAAAACTATGTTGTTGTTCTATAATTTTATTTTTAAATAAAAACATTTATATAAGTGATTTTTAAAACGATTTGAATGATTTTGAAATTCATATTACAAGTGAATGTCAACAAAATTATTTTAGAATATAACTGAGATATGTGTGCAAATGATTCATCATAGTTTATTCATCCTACATGGTTATAAAATTTTATACCTAAAAGATTTTTGTTGATAGTTTTATTTCTGGATATATATAACTTATTTTAAAAAAACCATTTAGAGCATTCAACTACTGGATGAGTAGGTATTTAATGAATGTTCATAAATCATTTCTAGGGAACTAATTTAATTTCTTCATGCATACAAAGTACCCAATTTCAATCATTAAAGTAATCATTAAGGTTTTTCAGAACAAGTTGAGAGGCAAAAGATAGATTTTCTATTTATTTGAAAATATTATTTAAACATTAAAAACAAATTAAGTTCATTTTTAATACTATTTAAAAAAATTTCATTAAAAATATTAATTAAAATAATATAAAGGTGGTACATAAATGAATGCTACACAAAATTACATATTTTATAAATTTAGGATGATAATGGTAGCAAAAATTTCATCCAATTAAAAAATCAATATTTTTATTTTATTTTTAGACTTTACCTAGAGTTTTTAGTACTATTTAACCTATTTTACCTTTTAACATAGTGATAGTTTTTTCCATAGTTAATATTCAATAAGAAAAAAATACAATGAAATATATTACCTAATTTGAGAATTATGAAATCAAATATTGATTCCATTTTAAATGACTAAATTTTTTTAAAATCTATATTTATTTGAATATAAGTTTTAAATATGAAATTGAAAACAATTTCAAGAAAAATGCATATTTCTGGCATAAAAATGAACTTATTGCTAAATAAAATATAATTATGATTCCATTAAAATTAATTCTACTATGTTTAAATAAATGGAAATTATATAACATTAAATCAAATAAAATACTGAATTATACTTTAAAAAACATTATTCAAATAAAGGAAATGATTGTTTTGTAAAAAAACATTCACTCTTCACATATAAAATAACTCTTTTTAGAAAAATCCAAAAAAAAAACACCTTATGTTAATTTTGAAATTATAAAATATAAACTAAAAATACCTTTTTTAAAATTAAATTTCTAAAATGTACAAAATTATCTTTTAAATTAAATTAAAATATATACAATGAAACAGACTCCTAGAAAAAATTCAATGTTAATATTTAAATGAACTTAAACATCATTGGTTTAATTCTTATCATTCATAATTGAGTCCTCAGTTCCTAGGAAATTATCAGATAATTTTTATGAGTAAAATATTTCTACATACATTTCATTATATTGTTACTTCTATTAACACTACAAAATTTGATGACTAGGTTATAATGGTTATATTTTTTTAAAAAAAATTATATAATATCATATTTATTTAAAGATCATGGTGATATAGAGTTATTACTACTTTAATGGATAGCGTTTATCACACATTTAAATCCATGCCTTGGAATAGTGGTTCAATAGTTCTTCGTTTTATAGTCTCTAGTCTAATTAGTAAATCATTGTTAGTGTATTCCATTTTTGGTGATTGAATGTAATGGTTCTATTTTGGAGGTTCTTTTAGTATTCATAGTTGATTATTTCTAAATGACAGTGAGGATTTATCTTATTCTTTCGATGACCAGCCTATTTAATTTTCTATGTTTTTAGTGGTTTTTTGGTGTTTTTTCAGCATGTGGTTATTTATTGTCATTGTTTCATGGTGATGACCTAATTTTTAGGGTGGTATAAATGTTGATGTGTTTAATTATGTTGATAATAGGTTTAAAGTGATAAAAATAAGGTGACAAGATACTTTGGTCATATCTAGGCATTTGGATTGAGGTGAAATCTAAAATCATCAGGCTACCAACATTACCTAAATTTCCTCCTCATATTGATTTCATACCAGAGAATTCATAAATTTTCAGATTTTAAATTTTCATTTGGTTATGTGTTTTCTAAAAATGTGATATTTTAATATTATCTAATTTATTTAGCATTATAAGGGTTCCCACATGACTGAAAACCTAGTTTATCAAAAATAAAATAATATTAGAGTGAAAAAAGGTAAACCACCTTAGGTGTCCACATATGTGTTTTATATGGTTTTATATTTTTGAGTATAACATACAACTTCCCTTATAAGGTATTCTTGGCCATAGGGATATAGAGAGTTGTTGGAAGGGATGAATAATATCTTATAGATGACCAATGCACTAGAAGGGTATAATGTGAAGTTCATTATTTGTATGCTTTAGTGTCCAGATCAAAGCTAAGGGTATATATTAGTTTAAGAATAGTGAATTTATAGGTTGTTATGGGATACATTATGGGGTCGTTTCTTTTAGAATTTATATCCAGAAATTTTAAGGATGAGTAGAGGTCACGATTTTAGGAGGAAAATGAATAAAATATTTATCTTTTTAATTATGGTTCGAAATTTATATATTTTATTTAATTTTCTCCCACTTTGGTAGTTTATGATACTTGTAAGGGTCATCAATTTGATTATGGATTTACTTTTTAAATATCATCAATGTTTTATCTATTTTATTTATCCACTTTCAAGGAAGTGGTAAATAATGTGCCTATTAAGGAGAAGGATCTTGAAGAAGAGAAATTAGCTTTTGTTGGAGATAATTGATATATAAATGGTTAGAAAAAGATGTGAGACAAATATTAAAAGGATATTGAGTGGTCTGGAGGCTAGTGAAAAACCAATTCTTATACTTCATTAATAGGTATGGTTTTATTTGAGTGCTATCAGTGTAGATGAAGTGGCCATACTCTGTCTATTAATCTTAGTTATCCAAATGAGTGAAAATATTAAAGAAAATATGGAAATATTTAAAAATTATATAAGAAGGGATATTATAGTGCTAAAATACATGATTTATCTTCTATAAAGGTATCTCATACAGAGAATAGTGTACCACAATAGAGTGTGATCTTTATATTATCCAGGTGATCTGATCATAGAGGTTGTAAGACTTCTCAAAGACATGTTCACTTAAGAGATTCTATTTAGAGGAGGTAGAATACCCTAGTGATTGGTGATGGTGTAGGGTATGTATAATTATTTACAATTGATAATTGACCCTTGTATATTAGTGAAGTTTTTTCCATAATTGAATTTATGATTTTGGTTACTAGTACCATGTTATGTGTTCTTTTTATTATGGTGATTCTCATGGTTTTATGAATGAATGCTTGGTATTTGTCCTAGAATTGTTTTAAGAGTTTTATTTGGACTTCTATTTTTGAATATCTTACCTAGAAGGGGAGATAATCCTGTGTAAAGATTATTATATTCTGCTATTTATATGATTGGATATCGATATCTTTGGGAAGGTTTTATTCTAGAGATTATATGATTTTATGTGACTGTTCAAATGGATTGAATTTCATATTTTTGGGAACATATTCATTTTTATCAAAAATTGGTGAAATTATTTTGATATTGTAATTAAATATATATTTTACGATGAGAATGACACTATTAGGCTAGAATATATTTTTATGATTTGGGGGAGTTGAGGAGGATTAAATATCACGTATCAGGGATTTTCCTGGATTAATTGATTGTGTTTTTAGTGTTATTTTGTCTTTTTTGGTTCATATGTATGAAGATATGTTTCATAAATATTATATATTATTTTTATTATATAGAGAGGTGTAGTTCATGATTGACTTTGTATAATGTACTCATCTTATCTCTATATATCCATTTTTAATGGCTCTAGTTGAGCCCAGATAGGTAAGGATATAGTTGCAAGATCTATAATTTGAAAGATTCATTAAGAAAAGATTTTTTTTATTGGGATCTCTAGTGTGTTTCACTGGGAAGAAGGATGAGGGCTTTCATTGAACTTTTACGATCATAAGTTGAACCAGTTACCATAAATAATTGGTATCATTTTCCAGAAAATTATGATTAATTTAATTAGTTGAGGGGAGATAAATGGTTTTCAATGATTGATCATCAACTAGCTTATCGCCAAATGAGAGTGTGAGATGAATGTGTACCCAAGATAGAATTACTGATAAGATATTTATATTTTGAATTCATAATAATTTTGTTTTGGGTAATGAATTCACTAGTTATGTTTATAATCATGATAAAAATTACTGCTCATCATTATTTACATTCTGTTGTAATTGTTCTTATCAATGACAAATTAATATACTCATGATCCATTTAAAATTGTTCGGAATAATTTTATATTGTTATAGAAACATTATGAACACATCCTTTATATTATTATATGTCAGAGTTTCACTTCAAGATTTTAGTTGTTATGTTTTTTGGGATTTCTATCTCCAGAATTGAGATGGTAGTGGATTTAAAGAAAGGGGAAGCTATAATGTCTTTAATGATTCTCAAGAATGTCTTTGAGAATTTTATATTTATGCCTTATAGGTTATTTTTATTGGGTTATATAGGAATTCCCTCACACATCATTCTAAATTATGATATTGAAAAAGATGGTATAGAATTCTTTGTGGGATGGTAGATGCTTGGATATATTTCATAGGATGAAGAGGAGATTGACCTGAGTAGATATTCTCACTTTAAACTATTTAAAAAATTATTATAATGTTTATTGTGGTGCCAATTGTGTGGGATTAGGGTGTGTGATGATGAAATAATGGATAACTATGCTATATAGTTATTAATAGTTTATTTTAATGATAAAAGTGATCATACTCATGATCTTCAGTTGTTCATGGTGTGTATATAGTCAAAAGATTGTGTCATTATCTATTCAGATGTAAATTTTAAGTATTCAGCAATAAAATGTATTTCCTGTATATATTATATCAACGGGATTTAAAATATATGACAGGGGAGGAGTCTCAAAACTCTGTATTCATTATTTTTTTAGGTAATATATATTAATATAATGGGAAATGAAATTGTTAATTCTTTTGACATGAAGTCTCACATGGATATAGTTCACGAGTTAAATGATGAGTGAATGTTTATTTTATTAATGTTGAAGTTATAACATGACTAATTTATGGAGGAATTCCATGCAATTCTATCATCATCAACCATTAAATCCTTTTTTAAGGAGATAAAGGTAAAAGGATATAATTCATACTTACAGTGTTCACTTTTTTATTATGAAATCATTATTGGGGAGAAGATTTTCAAGAAGAAACTTATTGGTGATTCTATCTTTGATTTATGAAGATAAATTTTTATAAAAATTATTTTAAAATAGATTGTGATAAATTATTTTCATATTTCAAGATAATTTTCATACTAGGTTCAATAAGATGTTCGATAGTACCCAAAATTATTTTTTCCCAACTATAAAATGTGAATTAATGAGATTAATTTCAATATTATTTACATATCATTAGGTGAACACTGAACATTAAAGGATAGTAGGTAATAATTGACCACTAACTATTCTAGAGTGGAATTTGGATGATGTTACAATTTATTTTTTGATGGGTTTCTTGATATTAAAGTTATGGAATGATGTAGTTTGGGTCATTATTGATTAATTAAAAAAATAATATAATTTTTTTAATCATAGATATTCAGAAAATTTAGGATAATATAAAGATTCATATTAAAAAAATTATGATTCTTCGTGGGATACCTAAGAAATATTTTTATGATCATTTTGAGAGATTTCTATCATAGTTTGAGTAATTTTCGTAGAAATAATTAGGTTACCAAGTAATGTTATGAACTAATTATTAAAAATTCTAATAAAAAAACTTGATAAAAATTATATTATTCTAATGAATATGATTAATACATAAAATATTAACTTTTGTGGAGCATAAAAGGACAATATAGCATTGTAAGAGTTTTCTTAGAATAACAACTATCACGAATTAATGTAGAAGGAAATATTTGTGGCGTTATGTGCATAGTAGTAATGTGAGATGGGTGGGATAGGGTGGGGTGGGCCAGGACCCCATGGATTTGATCCCGTATAGGTTCTTCTAAAAGAATTGTATATAATACAAAAAACAAAAATCCTTCTCTTCCCTGTATAAGACCGCATGATTGTTTGTATATAAAAAAATAAAATAATTGTTAATTTTTAATAATTTTATATGTCTCATTAATAGTGGAAGTTTTGTGGATAATTATGTATTTATAATGTTTATAGTTTTAAGTGGTGTGGTGAAACTTTTTCAGTGGTTTGAGGGCGGCATGTAGTGATGCTGATGTGGTGGAAAAAAACTATGATGCAAATTATGTGACTGATCACTGAGGGTAAATGAATATGATGTTGGTTGTGTGGTGATGCGAACAATTAGACTTAAGAATGAATAAAAAATATAAATTTAATGGAAGGTTTAGAGGAGGATATTAGGTTTACCATGAGGTCCTTTCATATTTTCTCAATTAAATAATAAAATAAAATAATAACAATAATAAATTGATCCAACAAAATGGTGACAATAACATTATTCGAATTTACCATGTGTATGTGAGATGGGATCCATTTTTCAAGATGTGGGATGACACACCCTGGGAATATGGTTTGTAATTACTATAAAAATAATATAATATCTTATTAAAATAACAAATATAGGCCTTTTTAAAATTCAGATGTGGAAGAATAGTTAATTAGTACAACCATTACAGTGATAAATCATATGTCATGGTTTAATAATCATTTTTATTAAAAAAATAAAATTTTAAAGAATCATATATTATAATAGTATTTTTTAAATCAGGCCCACAGGTAAGCCCACACCTAAGCAGGCTCAACCCTCGTTTTCTCGCACTTCTACGGTATCAACCTACGTTTTCCCATACTCTTAACGGTATAAATTTTTAACCCATCCTTCCTTGTATCTACCCCATCTCTATGAATCCCATGGGCTATAGTGTTGTTTTTTATTATGAGTGGAAGGCCATGTTGGTCAACCTTGCATTAGATGGAATATGGAGTGGTGTATTTCAATTGGAATAACTTACTATAGGAAATTTATAATTAGTTGTAACGGATTAGGAAGAGATTAAATTTATCTTAGGGTAGGTAGAAGACTTATCCTAGTTATAGGTGTAATATAGTTGAGTTTTATATTAGAGATTGTATTTTCATTCTTGCCTCAACATTATTGGTACATCTTCAATTATAAATTTATGGAAGTTAGCATTGTGGTTTGGTGAGAGGTTTTAAATTCATAAAATATTTAAGTCTGTTTCTTAGCCTTTTTAATTACATTCAAGTAAATAATTTTTTATGATTTTTTTAATGTGAAAAAAGGGAACACAAACTAGATCTATCTAATTTTCATAAATATGATGTTGCTGAGTTAGAATTGAATGAATATTTTATAGATTCACTTATTTATAATTTTAATCTTAGTGATAGAATTTAATGGGGTAATGTCATTAAACTTGTACATGTTCTATTGAGTCATGTATGTTTTCAAGATGATATTTTGTAAATAGAAATAAAGATAAGGTCTTAATGGATATTATTATTCATTGAGATAGATGATAAAGTTTCTAAATGATGAAAATTCTTTCATTGCCGGATTTTAATGACCAAGGGTTTTGAGGTAGGTTTTTCATTTCCATTTTAATGTTCTAAAATATTTTTTATTCTATTTTGAGTTTTCATTTATAGTTTTATGTTAAATAAGGAAATATATGGGTGATTTGGAAGAATATGTTTTATGATTTTCTCAAACACGACTATCAGGTACCAATTAGTAAGGTACCAAATACTCAATAGAAGGGAGGTCAAAAGGTGCCTATGGACCACCCAATCAGTTACTAATGGATAATCATTGTGTGGTTGATGAGACACCGGGAGGCCAATGCTTGTTAATGGGTACCCAATAAGTGATATATTTATTTTTCCAATAAGGTAATCTATGTTATTTTTCAATCATGGTATTTTGATGAAATAATGGATATTCCACTTCGTAGGGGTCTCCCTTTTATTGTATCTCCCCATAAGATCTCTTTTCAATATTTATTATAATATGGTGATTTCATTTTCATTTATTAGTTGAATCAAAATCCTTCAAGGATATTGGAGTTTTATTAGTAAGAGATTAAAAATCCATGTCGTCCTATATGATGGCATCCTTGTTTACTTATCCCATATTTATTATTAACATTCCTTTTTTCTAGTTTGATATTTTATAGTTTTCATGATTTTAATAAGGAATTATTCATTCTTTATTGGTGTGAATTATTATCCCACTGTGAGGTGTGTGACATCATTCATTTTTTTGGAATTTAATCGTGTGGTGTTATATGAACTATAAAATACTCTAATGATTTAAGGATTTAAATTAGATAAGTATTAATTAAAATTAGTTCAAATGATTTAGAATAATATTTCATGACTTCTTAAATGTTTTATATGTTTTATAAAAGGGTTTATAAGGTGATTATATGGATTCTTATCTGTTAAAAGAATAATTAATGAGGGAAATGGTGTAATAACTCTTAAATTTTATGTATTGAATAATTAGGGAATAAATGATGTATATTTAAGGTATTATAATAAATCTTTAATATTTAAATGATGTGTTATGGATTTATTTATGTTGTAAAAATTATATTAATGATTGGATGAGTTTTTAAATAGTGTTGTGACTTTTATTTAATATTATGAGTATTTTTGGTTTGATTTAACTATTGGAATAAAATTATATTCATATAGAAATAAATTTATAATGAGGTTAAACACATATAATTTAACTATATTAATTATTTATTTGTTATGATTAAAGGGAAGAAGTGTTCCTAAAATTAAAGGTGTTTGAACATGTTTATGAAAATTGAATGTGTTTTTTATATTGAATAACCTAGTGTTGAATTGTATAATTTCGTGGTAAAATACATTTTTGTTTTTGTTTTTTTATTATAAGTATTTTTTATGTAAAAAGATATTTGAAGTTGGTAAATTATATGAATCCTTAGGTTAGGCTATGACCTGAGACACTATCAACATGAGGCATGAGTGTGGATAAGATTTTTTTTAGTATTTATGATTTATAACATTCCATGTGGTTGAAATTTGATATAAACAGTCCCTATGATTTGATATGTAATTTGATGGTTGATATCAAAGATTATTCAACCATAATATGAAGAAGGTATGAAACTATTTTTGATGTCTTGGATAATAGTTAAAACAATATTGAAATTTAAAAATCATATTATTAAATAATTTAAAATATTTAACCCTGTTTTATATGACCATGTTAAAGTATAAGGGTTGCTTGGGTTTGTAGTTACATCTACTAGTTATTTACTCTTAGTACCTATATGTTAAAACCATGTCTTCAAAGATATTGTATGCATGATTTTATAGTTAAAGGAAATAGTTTTAAGTAACTGGGAGATAATATCATGAGAAATCATGGATCGATTTTCATATTATTTTGAACCCATTTAGAGGGGTCATCCTCAATTTATTTGTCTACTTTTTTAGTTTTATTGTTCATAATTTAGTACTTGAGGTTAATTTTTGAATTTTTGGATGTATGAATCATATATGACATTATGGGATATTATCCTGACTTCAATGATCATGAAATTGTTCTTTTATTCTAGATTTCAATGTTGTGTTATTTATTTTGGTATTTTTAATGTGATGGAATATAATATAGTCGATTTAAAATTAAGATTTATCTTTAGAACCTCACTACTATTAACTAACATCTTGTGCTTTTAGGGTGCACATGAGGCTTTGTGATGATCCAAATATAAGGTATGATCACGTATGAGTGGGACACTATAAAACATTTTCAAAGTAGTTTCTTTCTTGAGGTCATCACATTTGGGAAATTATTATATTTTAGATTTGGAGTTGTGTCTTGATATAGAAGTGTTGTGTGTGTGGATAGTTTTAATAATTATAGTATATATAAAAGTTACATGGAATTAATGGAATTGTGATTTCTTGGATTATAAGTCAGATTTTGTGATTTGATTATCACTCAGTTGAGAGTGGGTAGTGGGTTATCCATGCATCACTTTGGAATGAGGGGACATGAAATATGTGTGTATTAATTTTGTTATGATTTAATTTTGATTTAATTTTAGTAAAACTGATAAAGCATTAATAAAATAGTAATTTTTTTTCCTATACAGGGTATTAATAATGGATCAATTGGTTGAAATCTATAATGTGTAATTTACGATGTAATGTGGTTAGTTTGATTTAAAAATATATTTTGTGATTATATATTTTTAGTGGTGAATGGTGTGTTTAATAATTAATTTCTTTGATATTGATTGATAATTTGTGTGTTAATTTATTTTAGAATCAAGGTATGTAATATGAGTTTTAATGAGACTCACGTGAAATAGGTTGGGCTTGCAAGTTCTGATGAGGGTTATAGAGATGGAGAAACTGATTATGTCCAACAGTTGGGTGAGTCTGTGAATCTAGTGGAGAAGAATATAATTGATCATATTCTTATAATAATTAAAAGTGTGGAAGGGATACCACCATAGAAAGTCATAATAGTGTCTAATGTGGTTCATGATTTTTGAGTGCATCATTCTCTTATATTTATAAGTGATATTGTGCATCATTGAGTAAAAGAGTGGTTAAAAGGGATGCATTCAATCTTTGAGCTAAACATCAAACCAAATGTAAGAAATCTAATCTTTGTATTTTTATGCTTTATGGACCAACTCAATGGTAGTGGGATATCTTCACAATTGTTAGGATGAATAAGGGGTATTCATGGTATGATTTCAATAATTTTCTATTTGAACAAATATATAGATAGATTCAATATATAAGAAAGAGTAAAGAGTTTATGAGGTTGAAATATGAAAATACTTTTGTTCACAATTATGATTAATTTTTTTGGATTTTCATTGTTTTACTCTGACATTGGAAGGAAAGATACTCTTAAGTATCATTGATTTGAGTATGCGATTATGTCTGAGATATAATAAAAAGTTTATCTCTTTTTCCCCACTATCTTAAATCAGAGAGTAAAAATATTATAGAAGAGAATTATATTGTTGAATAAAAGAGTTCTTCACTTAGATATGGTGGATATTTAGGTGTTTTGAAGGTTAAAAGCAATTAATATTATAGCGATATCAAGTAGTTAGGTGTCTTGAGGAAGAATATTTATTCTCCACCCTAAGGAAGGGTTCAATGGAATTGGTATCAATGTGGTTGAATATGTCATAATTGATCTATTTTTTGTAATGATTCGAAGGAGTTTAACTCTTATAGACAATTACAATATCATTATATGTTTTAAATATGATATTTGAGGGGTAGAAGAAATTAATTAGCTTCCATATGGACATATCTTTCATGTTTTAAAAAATTTTATTTTTTGTCAATATGAAATATCGTAGTTCTGTAGATAAAGATGGTGGAGTTATTTAGGGAAATGTTTAGTGAGAACACTCTATGAAGGGGAGTCAGGATAACCATGGGTATGGTCAAGGTATGGGGTATAACTAGTTAATTTCTATAGAGGACGTGACAGTGTATCTTTGTGAGGTGGTTTACAATTTTTTTAGTTTGTTTTTTTATATCAACCTTGTTCAGTATATGAATTGATTTTTTTTCCTATTATACTTTTAATTTTTATTTTTTTTTGTATTTATCTGAAATTGGCTATTGAGTTTCTTCTAGATTTCAATATGTGAATATTATCATGGAATGCAGATAGGATCATATAAAAATATATTTAGCATATTCCATTAATATTTTTTTCTATTAAAATATTTTTGTTTAATTATTTTGGATGTGAATGGATTTGAAGTAATTAATGGAATAGAATGGTAATATTTTTTTTGCAAACATATTGATTATTACCAGACAAATGTGATATTTTTAATTTTTTTTCATAAAATATTTTTTATGGTGATAATGCAACTATCAAACTTGAAGATTTATTTATAAATTGTGGTATTAGAGAATAATGTTTGGAAAAATCCCTATAGGGAACATTATCCTATTTTTGGATTGATTATGTTTTTTGTCAAAGAATATACCCATAGTCAGTTGTGAATTTCTAGAGATATTGTTTCCAAGGTATGTTAAAAAAGATACAAGACAATGAAATGGATGCTTTGAAGGTGGTATAGAACAACACGTATACAAGGTGGCTCCATTTCTTAGTGTTTTCCAAATTTTTAGGTTAGAAGATTTAGAGGATTGGAAATGGTGTTTATAGAAAAGGATGTAATTTTGTGTAAAAGTAAAATGTTGTGAGCAAGGGTGATGGTTATTTACAATGTTGCATGAAAGTCATGACTTGGGATTTCCACATCAAAATACGGCTATGGAAATAGGTGAACATCAGATCTAGAATTGCACAAAAGATGAGTTTTTTCATGACACATGATTTGAATGAAGAATTAGGTGCACATGAATATTACATTCCAAATAATATTTCAAAATGTAAAGTTCAGTGATTGAAGAATGTTCTGCACAAGGTAAGAGTTCCCGAAAAATTGGGTTTCTTATTTGTAGTGTGGAAGGTGCACGATACAGTTGCACATAGGATATATTATGCCTATAGATAAGAAGCTACCCATTTTTTATATAGCACAACCCTTAGATAATATCTCATTTCCAAATCATGTAAGAGTTGAGGGAAAAGCATAAAAGTTTCACTCATGAAGAGTTGAATGAATCAATGACTCAAATGTTTATTTCATGTAGAAAAGAACTTGTGTTTTCATGACCGTGGGAGGTGCATGAAATTTTGAATGTTGCATGCATGTTGGACTTCCACAAAAATCCAAAAATGTTGCGAAAATGTTTGTAAAGTTTCATGAATTTCAACCAAAGGATGCATGAATTACAATTTTCTGATCTTTGAAAAGGCAGTAAACATTGCGAATGTGTTCAAAATGGATTTCCGTGAGAATCTATGGTATGGTTGTATTAATCATGGGGATGAAGGTATAACATCAATAAAACATATATCAACAATTGATGATGCATTAATTATTAATAACGAAGGGACCTATATATATCCAAAATCCATGTGTGAATCCTTTTTAGAGAAGTGAGAAAAGTACGAGGCAAAAGGCGATCCTTTCCATCGATATTGAGCCATAGAAGGAACAATGAAAATGTAACCCTTAGGAGTAGTGAGCTATCCCTAATCTTTGTAAATGTAGTGAGCATGTGAATAAAAGTGATCTATTCTGAACATTATTGGGTAGTGCGCCTTAGTAAATTTGGTACATCGGAATATTGTCACTATATGCACCTTAGTTATAGCCCAGTGATAGTGAACCAAATAAAATTTCTTTATCTCAAGAATTTTTTCATTTCTGTACATGAATTTCTAGGAAAATGTTATAGAAGAGTGTTTTCTAATGATGAACCAAGATTTGAAGTTTATGTTTTTTAAAAAAAATCATACCCCAAATCACCCCCTCTCATGGTATTTCACCACGTTGGTACTACAAATTGATCCAAAATCTATTTCTATTTATTAAATAGATATATCTAAGATTATTGATTTAACAACTATGTGAGAATATCTTGACAATAAATAATTCATTAGGAAGATTATTTTTCCATTAGGCTGCTCTAGTGTTATTCTCTTAGAAGTGAGATGAGAGTTTGATAATATGTGTTAAATATAATTGATTGAATTGAATTACCATTAATAAATGATATTATTTATCATGAATTGATGTTTTATTTATTTATTTGAGAAGATATCTCTGATTTTCAATTATTTATAATCAATCAGGTTTCCAATAATTGAGGCTTCCAGATTATGATGTGCACATGATATCCTTTTATACATGATATGGACAATTGTTTTCTTATTATTGAAATTATGAGTATCAAATACATCAAATATGTTTATATAATTAATGATCAACGTTTTCCATCTTTATTTGGATTCATTTTTTATTATGTTTGTTGATGACATGTTGATATACAAATTATCCTATGAGTATCATGTAAAATAATTGGATATTTTATTAAACATATTGAGATACCATATTTTCTATTCCATGATGTGATTTTTTTGAATGGCCTAAAGGACATCATTTTTATATTATTTTTGATAATCCACCTTTAAAGGGGTGACGTGGAACCCTTACTAGGCCCGAAGTCTTAAGAGACAATTACATGACCTGTAGCTCTTAAAGGAATTTCACATACAAGACAACATAGAACTATTCCTCCCCAAAAATGTCAGGATATTCGTGCTTCACCTTCGCAAGGATATTCATATAGATATCCTATGTAGAGATATATAGGCCCAGTAACTTTTGAAATACCATACCCTCTCATTCTTCCAATTTCGTTTAGCTCTACTCTTGTGAAAGCACAAACTCTAAATCCTTATCTAAAGCCTTGTCCCTTGAAATCTAACTAGTACATCTCCATATTTCATGTGGCCCATAGGTCTTGGGATGTCCTGAAGTCCTTGGGGTAGCTTGATTTCCTTTAGATACAACTATCCCAATGGACTTGGGTTGCCCAAAATCATTGTAGGGCCAGAGGACTAAACCGATTTCCTGATGTCGCAGATGGATGAATAGTTCCGGATGAAAAAGTTTCTACTACAATACCTTATACAATAATTATACAATTCTACTACAGTAACCAAAATATATTTCTCCTCCTGGATTTGAACTTGGATGTAACACCCCGAGATTTTATGAAAAATATTATTTTAATTTCATTAATGTCTTATGTTGTATCCTACACCAAGATTACCCTGCGCTATACGCAAACACCGTATTAGCTTTCAGTATACGCAACACTATTCTTGGACCGTGTTACACACAATTTTGATAATAGTTATTCTACGCAACATTGAGTATATATATATATATATATATTAAATGTATAAATGAAATATGGTTGGATTCTGTTATACGAAACAATGAAATATTCTTTCACAACACGCAACCCTGACTTGGCTTGCATTACACGCAATCGCGACCTTCCTCGATAGCGTGTGTTGTACGCAATACCGAGTTTTAATAAACAATGCTATATTATTATAATATTAGCCATTATGAATATTATTAACTAAATTTCGAATTTTATAACATTATTATTCATCTTACACATTTCTAGAACATGGTATAAGAACAAAATAAATTTTTCGGGTAAAATAAGTATTTTTTCAAAAAATGCAGTTTTACCGCCTTTTGATGGCGCACCCACTTTAAATATAGTTTTTGACATTTTTATATGTTCAATTTGACAAAATAATATTCTTCTTTTGAATCAGGATGTAAAAATTTATATTAGGTAATGTTTTGATATTTTTTCCGACAACTTTTATATTTTAATGAATAGTAAAAACACGCTATATTTTAATTAAAAACAACTTTTTTCATCGTAATATATTATGTGGTTATATTATAATATTGAATGGTTTTAAAGTATATTTAGAATAAATTTTTACCACTTAATATAATGTTGGTCATTGGACACAATTTTACAATTAAACCGAACATAAACAAGTGTCAATCTTTTGATAGTTATTATCTCTTAAAAACACGCTTTTTGTTTTGACAGCGGGAATTAATTTTAAATTAATTTCTGCCACTTCTGTGTCTTGAATTTGGAAAAATGGATTCCATATTTGGAATCAGGATGTTCAAATTGTGTAAATAGGTAAATTTTATTTTTAGACATTTTGAATAATTACTGCGGTAAATATTTTATTTACCATGGTTAAGGGTAAATCCGGTAAATAAGGGTTAACAAATAATATTATAATAATATTAAATTACCCTAAAACGTGTCTTAGCCCCATTGGTTTATACATGGTCGACCATGTGCATCTTTGGGTCGATTTTGGGACCCCATTGATCCACTTGTAAGTGATAATGACACTTTATTTTAATTAAGTTAAAATGAATACAAAATTGACACAAGCATATATCTTTTAGAAAAACAATTGTTACATAGGGTTATATATGTTGGATTTTAGATTATAAATATTCATTAGAAAGATAAAAAGATTTCCTACATAATGGTATTTTATTTGGAATTTTTAGACTTTAAATAATTTAATTTATTTATGACACAATGATGATGCAGTAATTATCTTATTAATGAAATATTGACATAATTGATGTTATAAACACCAAAATAAATGTAATTTGAGACTTTTTATGAATACCACTAATTTTATAGGTTACTATGATATATTAATGTTGATTTAATCAACTTGGTTCGAACATTTAATTCTGTTATGACTTTCACAAAAATCATATATCAAATAGTGTCAAAATTGACACAAAATAGTTTTTAAATCAAATATTATATTATTAATTGTTATTGTATTCCTAAAAATCTAAGGTTCGGCCAAATGACTTAGATAAGGATATATATTTTACTAATAAACAATTTGGGGTTCGTTTGGCATGTTATAGTAAGTTTATTTACCATATAGTGAAAGAAAACAAAAAGACACGGTAAAAGTTAAATTATTTAACTTGGAGTTAAATCTAATTGATAAGGTTAAAATAATATCCTAAACTTGTCTAAATTCTATTGGTTGATAGGATTTCGACCCATCCCCACTTTAGATTCGAAATAAGACCCTTTGGAACCATTATAAACCGATTTTGACTTTAATATAAAATTATATTTTGAGATATTCCTAAGGTGCCCCTCTCCTCCCCTATAAAAGGACACCTCCTCCCCCTCCTCCTCACACCAATTTGAGCACTCAAGCTCGGCCAACACCTTCCAAAATCTCTTCTCCACTTTTCTAGAAACATCCTAGAGTTTCTGGTCTTCCTAAAAGACCAATTCTAGTGCCCTAAGAGGAGGTCTCAAAGAGGAACTTCAAAGAAGAGGTAATTACCGTTACCAATTCTTTCATCTTTATTTCTTCTTCCACTTCTTCTTCTTAGGTTGTTTCATTATGAAGTAATAACATCAGTATCACTCATATACTGATATGTTATTATATGTATGAAACAACCCTATTTCACCATCTATCCATCCTACGGAAAAAGAAATCACCGCGCGTGCATACGTACGGAATACCGTCTCCACGCCGTGGTGTAATCTATTTTCCACCACCACCTTACATGGATGGGTATAATGGTGTAATGAATAACTATACATAGTTATTACAACATCATATTGATTCTGATATATTGTATAATCCACTCCAATTCAATTCAATATTTATAGAAATGATATCATCGCTCGTGCGTACGTACGGACTACCGTCTCCACGACGCGATGAGATTCATTCTCCATGTTAACCATTTAAGAATGATTATAAAGTATATATAAGAAATAATAATGAAATATATGACATTATAAAGCTACTGGATTTATGTATATATATATATATATATGTATGTCATCTACTTACTTCCATTTCAAGACAATAAGGAAAGTAAAACAACGTTCATGCGTACGTACGGACTACCGTCTCCATGAATGGTGTTTTTCATTTTATTTATCTATCTATTATATATATATATATACTGAATATATATGATATATAAATCATATTTTATATTCTTGAAGTAAGTAAATCATGATATAAGTAATAATGATGTCAAGAACAACAAGTCAAAACACCTACGATAAATGAAACGATTTTACCCAAAACGCTTCTTTAACATGGAATTTACAAATGAACGGGTAATATAATGTCATAAGTGAACCATATATGATATCATAACAATGAATATGATTCTGTAATAAGTCAATAACATGATTTAAATCATTATACAGGAGGTTCGGACACTTACAAAGCAAGTCGGACCTAAGGTAAGGGAAATATCACAATCTCATTTTTATCCGAGATTGTTTATTCGTAAGTATTTACTGGGGTTTATTTTATCATCCACATCCATGTTTCCTCAATATGTAATATTATTTCCATCCAACTACAATGGTTTAAATCCAATTTTACCCTTTGGTTAGTTTTTAGTAAAAGATATGAAAGGAATCTTTTGTCGTTTATCGTACGAGGTACATTTTGACTTTTTCGACAAAAGTACGAAGAATGTTTTTTTAACTTATACGGTACGAACGGACTTCTACTGTTTTATAAAGCCTTATTTTCATGAAGCTTCCTCTAAAAGATTTCATGACTATTTTCAATAAAATATCTTTCTTTTAAAATTGCATGATGTTTTGTGAAAAGAAATTGATTTTGAAGAAGAAAGGATATTTTCCTCAAGAATTCAATTCAAGTGTTTTATCAAAATTATTTTCCATCTAAGATAATAAAGGGTTCTGTTTCTATCCATATTTTTACATTGATTTTACTATGTTGTGATGTAATTATGTTTATGAATTCCTTTATCTTATATGAATTGATTTATGATGTCATGATGTTTCAAGAATCCCATTTTTATTACATGGGTTACGCTATGATGTATGGTTTATGATTATGTGGCACACATAAGAAAGGATTCATTATAAGATGGGTGGGACCTATATCTCCCTCCAATGCATTGCGTAAAGATTTTATATCTCATGAGATAGACATGGCTGGAATGGTAGGTTATACCGGTTCAGTGAAACAGGACTGAAACGAGGGTTACTCGATTCAGAAAGGGACTTTGTCCACTAAGATAGTCTTGGCAATGAGTCATGACTAACAAGAAATGATTTTCCATGATTATGTGTGCATGACACAAAGTTTCAAGTTTCATGTTATGATTATGGTGATCTCATTTTCACTTCTATGATTTATCCCATGTTATGATATTATGAGCTCTTTTGCAGGTTAAGATTTCCAAAAGATATGTTCTTATGTATATGATGTGATTGATATTTCTTTTGTATACCCTTACTGAGCATTTGAGCTCACCCTTTTATGTTTTCTTTTCCCCAGGACATAAAGAAAGGTTTTAGGTAAAAAAAAAGGAAGATCTTTATGGGAGATGTTGAAGATCTTTCCCCACGATTAGAAGATTTTATTCCGAGTTTCCAAAGACACTAAACTATTACGATCCTTGTGTGTGTGTTTTTGTTATGTACTAAGTATTCCGCAAATGTAATGTAATGTCCATGTACGATAAGCTTCGGGTCTCTACAGTTGGTATCAGAGGAAAGGTTTAGTCAACCTTTGGAAACTAGGATGCGAAAACGTTAGTGAGATCCCTAGAGATATTTCCAAGGTATGTCTAGGGATGTCTCTAAGGTTAAGTATACGTATAAGTTATAGTCCTAGAATTGCTCTAACGATCTTCGAATTTAACCTAACATGTTAGATATTGAGGGTACTACCCCTTTATTATGTTGTTTTCCCTAGCATGATTTTTGCCTCTCACACTATTCTTTTTGGGTTTTAGACGATGGCTGGAACCCGAAGGAACCGTGTTGATCAATGCAATGGAAAATGCAATGATTGCCCTCCTGAACAAACAAATGTTATGGGAGATGGAGTGCAAAATCTTATTGCTATACTTACACAAGCTATGAATCATTCTGGACTTCCAAATGAGCAGAGAAGGGAACAATATTCTATTGAGTCCTTCATGAGGCAACGTCCACCTTCTTTCAGTGGGTCTTCTGATCCACTTGTGGCTGAACAATGGATCAGTACTACTGAAAAGATATTTTCAGTTCTTCAATGTTCTGAACATGATAAAGTCATCTTAGCAGTATATCGTTTGGAAGGTGAAGCTGATCAATGGTGGATTTTTATCAAGAATACAAGGCCAAGAGATGAAATTGAGTCCATGGAATGGGACGAGTTCAAGAACTTGTTTTTCAGTAAGTACTTCCCTCGTATTCTTCGAACAAAGATGGAGAAAGAGTTTCTTGAACTGAAGAAATGGGACGATGAATCTGTTGGTACCTATGAAGCAAATTTTACAAGACTTGCAAGGTATGCTTCTGGTATTATCATCCAACCTGAAAGTAAAGTTGATCGATTTTTCAGTGGCTTAAAACCAAGTCTTCGAAGGGAATTAGCTATAAGAGACTTCAGTAGCTATGAAGAAATTGTGCGTTGTGCTATCAAGGTAGAAATAGAAGTTGGTGTTACATATCCATCTCATAGTTTTGACAAGAAACGAAAAATGGAGTTCAAGGAGAAATCTCAGAATAATGGTGAAAAGAAGATGAATGTTTCCTTATGCACAAAGTGTGGAAAGAAGCATGGTGGAGATTGTCTTAAAGGGACTAGAAAATGTTTTAAGTGTGGAAAAGAAGGTCATCGAGCAGTTGAGTGTCGAAGTAATGGAAAAAGGGTTTCTAATGATGTGAATAAAGCAAACACTGCAGAGAACGCACCACCAACACTTCAATGCTTCAAGTGCAAGGAAATGGGGCATTATGCTAATAATTTCCCTAATCCAAGGGTTAGTGATGATCAACATGAGCAACCACTGATGGCAAAGGACAAAGGGAAATCACATGCGATCACTATTGGCAATGTTGAATATGACAACGATGTGGTGGAATGATTAAGTGTTTATGTAATGGGATTCCAAAATAATGTTGTATCATGAAGTATTGGAATATTTATGTATTGGTTTAATGTGGTATTCAAAGTGATTGAGATATTTTTTGGAAATAAGATGAGATGCGCATAATGAAGACGAGAAAATGAAATGTTTAATAGTATTCATGAGCTCATGATTGATATAAGGACTAAGTGATATCATGGTTTGAGTATATAGAATTTTGAGGATTTAGGTATGTGGAAAGTGTTAACTTTTGACTGCACTCATGTTTTCACTAAGGTATTCAAGATAATACACGATTAAGGACTTTGAATGTTTGGAATGTGACCAACAAGACATATCTTATGATATGTGGGGATCAACGACAGTATTAAATCTCTGGTAATCGTTGTCACTATATTATGAGAGTGGACTGCAGTATTATGTATAAGCCTAAAGATTAGACTGGATTATGTTGGACATAAGTTAGTATGGTTTAAGGATATAAGATTTTCGATATTATTGATGAGATGTTATAGTAATGTAGTTTTAGAAAAAGGACAACCTGCAGGACGGGCGACAGCCCATCGCTTCGGACAAGGCTGTAGGAATCGAACCCACAACCGAAGTGCGACTGGCCCTTATCGCCTACCACTGACCTACAGGAAGTCCATGTTTAGTAGAAACTAGTGTTATTATATTAAGCAGTATGATATATGAAGTATAAGCCCATTTTAGGAACCATATATGATTAATCCCACTATAGATCGACTTATGTATATAAATTTTTCTAACCTTTTGAGACAGATGGAATGACCCGTCATTCTATCACATGATCTGCTAACACTTCACGAATAACAAATTCAACTTCATTTATTTAAGAGATGAAGTGGAAATTGTTAAAGGCACGAACAACAGTGAGATTGTACCAAAATAAAGTAAGTATTTATTCTAATTCTTTAACTTTAGGGAAACAATCTTGAAAACCAAAAATGTTGTCCTAGTGATCTTGTACCTGATGAATCAGATGGTACCTTATATCATCACAAATCTAGGGATTTGTGATTACTGGCTTTTCCATAGCCATGTTCTCTACCACTCTCCATCAGAACATGATGGTTAGATTTCTCTTCCATATCCATATTTTCACCTATGTGGAAACCCAGGGATTAGTTTATTTGGGTAATCGTTACATTTCATACTTTAGTTTTTAAAGCCAAGTTTTGGTATTCCTTTTTACGATGTGGGTTTCTATTAAAGAAACTTTCGAATAGTAAACCATTTATAACCCCGAAGAATTTCGAGGGCGAAATTCATTTTAAGGGGGGTAGAATGTAACACCCCGAGATTTTATGAAAAATATTATTTTCATTTCATTAATGTCTTATGTTGTATCCTACACCAAGATTACCCTGCGCTATACGCAAACACCGTATTAGCTTGCAGTATACGCAACACTATTCTTGGACCGTGTTACACACAATTTTGATAATAGTTATTCTACGCAACATTGAGTATATATATATATATATATATTAAATTTATAAATGAAATATGGTTGGATTCTGTTATACGAAACAATGAAAGATTCTTTCACAACACGCAACCCTGACTTGGCTTGCATTACACGCAATCGCGACCTTCCTCGATAGCGTGTGTTGTACGCAATACCGAGTTTTAATAAACAATGCTATATTATTATAATATTAGCCATTATGAATAGTATTAACTAAATTTCGAATTTTATAACATTATTATTCATCTTACACATTTCTAGAACATGGTATAAGAACAAAATAAATTTTTCGGGTAAAATAAGTATTTTTTCAAAAAATGCAGTTTTACCGCCTTTTGATGGCGCACCCACTTTAAATATAGTTTTTGACATGTTTATATGTTCAATTTGACAAAATAATATTCTTCTTTTGAATCAGGATGTAAAAATTTACATTAGGTAAAGTTTTGATATTTTTTCCGACAACTTTCATATTTTAATGAATAGTAAAAACACGCTATATTTTAATTAAAAACAACTTTTTTCATCATAATATATTATGTGGTTAAATTATAATATTGAATGGTTTTAAAGTATATTTAGAATATATTTTTACCACTTAATATAATGTTGGTCATTGGACACAATTTTACAATTAAACCGAACATAAACAAGTGTCAATCTTTTGATAGTTATTATCTCTTAAAAACACGCTTTTTGTTTTGACAGCGGGAATTAATTTTAAATTAATTTCTGCCACTTCTGTGTTTTGAATTTAGAAAAATGGATTCCATATTTGGAATCAGGATGTTAAAATTGTGTAAATAGGTAACTTTTATTTTTAGACATTTTGAATAATTACTGCGGTAAATATTTTATTTACCATGGTTAAGGGTAAATCCGGTAAATAAGGGTTAACAAATAATATTATAATAATATTAAATTACCCTAAAACGTGTCTTAACCCCATTGGTTGATACATGGTCGACCATGGGCATCTTTGGGTCGATTTTGGGACCCCATTGATCCACTTGTAAGTGATAATGACACTTTATTTTAATTAAGTTAAAATGAATACAAAATTGACACAAGCATATATCTTTTAGAAAAACAATTGTTACATAGGGTTATATATGTTGGATTTTAGATTATAAATATTCATTAGAAAGATAAAAAGATTTCATACATAATGGTATTTTATTTGTAATTTTTATACTTTAAATAATTTAATTTATTTATGACACAATGATGATGCAGTAATTATCTTATTAATGAAATATTGACATAATTGATGTTATAAACACCAAAATAAATGTAATTTGAGACTTTTTATGAATACCACTAATTTTCTAGGTTACTATGATATATTAATGTTGATTTAATCAACTTGGTTCGAACATTTAATTCTGTTATGACTTTCCAAAAAATCATATATCAAATAGTGTCAAAATTGACACAAAATAGTTTTTAAATCAAATATTATATTATTAATTGTTATTGTATTCCTAAAAATCTAAGGTTCGGACAAATGACTTAGATAACGATATATATTTTAATAATAAACAATTTGGGGTTCGTTTGGCATGTTATAGTAAGTGTATTTACCATATAGTGAAAGAAAACAAAAAGACACGGTAAAAGTTAAATTATTTAACTTGGAGTTAAATCTAATTGATAAGGTTAAAATAATATCCTAAACTTGTCTAAATTCTATTTGTTGATAGGATTTCGACCCCTCCCCACTTTAGCTTCGAAATAAGACCCTTTGGAACCATTATAAACCGATTTTGACTTTAATATAAAATAATATTTTGAGATATTCCTAAGATGCCCCTCTCCTCCCCTATAAAAGGACACCTCCTCCCCCTCCTCCTCACACCAATTTGAGCACTCAAGCTCGGCCAACCCCTGCCAAAATCTCTTCTCCACTTCTCTAGCAACATCCTAGAGTTTCTGGTCTTCCTCAAAGACCAATTCTAGTGCCCTAAGAGGAGGTCTCAAAGAGGCACTTCAAAGAAGAGGTAATTACCGTTACCAATTCTTTCATCTTTATTTCTTCTTCCACTTCTTCTTCTTAGGTTGTTTCATTATGAAGTAATAACATCAGTATCACTCATATACTGATATGTTATTATATGTATGAAACAACCCTATTTCACCATCTATCCATCCTACGGAAAAAGAAATCACCGCGCGTGCGTACGTACGGAATACCGTCTCCACGCCGTGGTGTAATCTATTTTCCACCACCACCTTACATGGATGGGTATAATGGTGTAATGAATAACTATACATAGTTATTACAACATCATATTGATTATGATATATTGTATAATACACTCCAATTCAATTCAATATTTATAGAAGTGATATCATTGCTCGTGCGTACGTACGGACTACCGTCTCCACGACGCGGTGAGATTCATTCTCCATGTTAACCATTTAAGAATGATTATAAAGTATATATAAGAAATAATAATGAAATATATGACATTATAAAGCTACTGGATTTATGTATATATATATATATGTATGTCATCTACTTACTTCCATTTCAAGACAATAAGGAAAGTAAAACAGCGTTCATGCGTACGTACGGACTACCGTCTCCATGAACGGTGTTTTTCATTTTATTTATCTATCTATTATATATATATATATACTGAATATATATGATATATAAATCATATTTTATATTCTGGAAGTAAGTAAATCATGATATAAGTAATAATGATGTCAAGAACAACAAGTCAAAACACCTACGATAAATGAAACGATTTTACCCAAAACGCTTCTTTAACATGGAATTTACAAAAGAACGGGTAATATAATGTCATAAGTGAACCATATATGATATCATAACAATGAATATGATTCTGTAATAAGTCAATAACATGATTTAAATCATTATACAGGAGGTTCGGACACTTACAAAGCAAGTCGGACCTAAGGTAAGGGAAATATCACAATCTCATTTTTATCCGAGATTGTTTATTCGTAAGTATTTACTGGGGTTTATTTTATCATCCACATCCATGTTTCCTCAATATGTAATATTATTTCCATCCAACTACAATGGTTTAAATCCAATTTTACCCTTTGGTTAGTTTTTAGTAAAAGATATGAAAGGAATCTTTTGTCGATTATCGTACGAGGTACATTTTGACTTTTTCGACAAAAGTACGAAGAATGTTTTTTTAACTTATACGGCACGAACGGATTTCTACTGTTTTATAAAGCCTTATTTTCATGAAGCTTCCTATAAAAGATTTCATGACTATTTTCAATAAAATCTCTTTCTTTTAAAATTTCATTATGTTTTGTGAAAAGAAATTGATTTTGAAGAAGAAAGGATATTTTCCTCAAGAATTCAATTCAAGTGTTTTATCAAAATTATTTTCCATCTAAGATAATAAAGGGTTCTGTTTCTATCCATATTTTTACATTTATTTTACTATGTTGTGATGGAATTATGTTTATGAATTCCTTTATCTTATATGAATTGATTTATGATGTCATGATGTTTCAAGAATCCCATTTTTATTACATGGGTTACGCTATGATGTATGGTTTATGATTATGTGGAACAAATAAGAAAGGATTCATTATAATATGGGTGGGACCTATATCTCCCTCCAATGCATTGGGTAAAGATTTTATATCTCATGATATAGACATGGCTGGAATGGTAGGTTATACCGGTTCAGTGAAACAGGACTGAAACAAGGGTTACTCGATTCAGAAAGGGACTTTGTCCACTAAGATAGTCTTGGCAATGAGTCATGACTAACAAGAAATGATTTTCCATGATTATGTGTGCATGACACAAAGTTTCAAGTTTCATGTTATAATTATGGTGATCTCATTTTCTCTTCTATGATTTATCCCATGTTATGATATTATGAGCACTTTTGCAGGTTAAGATTTCCAAAAGCTATGTTCTTATGTATATGATGTGATTGATATTTCTTTTGTATACCCTTACTGAGCATTTGAGCTCACCCTTTTATGTTTTCTTTACCCCAGGACATAAAGAAAGGTTTTAGGTAAAAAAAAGGAAGATCTTTATGGGAGATGTTGAAGATCTTTCCCCACGATTAGAAGATTTTATTCAGAGTTTCCAAAGACACTAAACTATTACGATCCTTGTGTGTGTGTTTTTGTTATGTACTAAGTATTCCGCAAATGTAATGTAATGTCCATGTACGATAAGCTTCGGGTCTCTACATTGGATCTCTTTGATTCACTTGTCAAGTCCCCACTAATCGGGATGAGGCTCATGTTCTCCAAGGTGTAGAAGTTTCATTTTTAGATTCAAATGCTGAAGTTTATTGGGAATTTCATATTTGAATCTAAGAATTTAGTTAAACTTATGAAACATATAGCTTTAATTTTTTGAAATATTCCAAATAATTTCTTTTTTATCTAGAGTTCCATGGGCCTTCAAGGTTTTTTTTCATAGTTTTTATAAGAATTATTCCTTTGATTTAATAATGAAGTAATTTAATAAAAAATTAGTGATGTTTTTGAGGGATGATAAATGTGTGGAAGAATTATTAGAGATGGAAAATAGATTGATGTATTCATGTATTTTCATTTTTCAGATATAGTAAATCTAATGAGTTTTGTTATGATTACATTAGTATGGGATTAGGTTTTGTATTGTTTTAATAAGGGAGAGTAATGTCTTTTGTTTGTCTACATCATTGCATACATGAGGAAAATTACCCTACTCAAGATCTCAATTCATACATGGTTTTCATTGTAGAAAAAATATAATAAAATTATTTTTAGTTTATGGTTTACAGTATTCCCCAACCATAAGATTGTTTTCTAAATATATTACCAATTTTTTTAATCAATGATCATGGACATGAGTTTAATATCATTATTTTTTTGATTTTGAGATAATAAAAACATCTGGGAAAGGGAAGTGTATTAGTGATTCATTGAGTAAGAATTCTTAGAAGGATTTAGTTCATGAGTTAAAGGACGGCTATATTGTTATGTAATTTTTTCAAAATTGGATCTCAATTTAATTGAAGAAGAAATCCATGTTTACCTATTTTATATGTATATAATTCCATATTTTTATGCTGTGAGTGAAATATATCCACTATTTCTGTACCGAGTGATGATTTTCTTTGGATAAAATCTATGGAGGTGATTAGATACCCATGTGGACTCATAATGAGGATTCCATATTGTATTTGAATTTATATATTTTTATTTTGATGGATCACCGAAAGGATGTGATTAAATATTTTTATATTTCAGGATGGATAGTTCATCCTATTTTGACCAAGAAGTTCAATAGTGTTTGAAATCATTTTTGGTGTCCAGGTGTTAAATATGACATAGATGGACTGGTTTGAAGATACTTTAACTATAAATGAGTGGATGCTGAAAAAAAAAGTCTAGTGGTAAATATTTTATCTTTATCTACTGTATAATGGAAATTGAATGATGCTACTATGAATTTTATAATAAATTTTTGGAGATTATATAAATGGAAGTATTCAGTTTTTGTAATTATTTATGTGTTGTCTATAATGGATTATTATTTTTTACTCTGAGAGATAAATAAATATTTTAGTAACATGGAAATATTTTTATTAGATAAATTTTGATTTTTAATGGGATAACCAAAAATATTATATCTAATATTGAAATAAAATTTATGTAATGGTTCTAATAAGTTTTATAGAAATCATTGGGTTCTTAAGTAAATTTTAGAAGAACTTTTCATTCCCAAATACACGAGCTAATCTAAGTATATTATTTAAATTCTCATGGGTATGCTTGTGTGTGTATTATTTATTTTGGTGGTGTGTGGGAAAATCATGTCGACCAGGTAATGTTTATTTTGACAACATAAACTATCAATAATATTTTGAGATAGTTGCTTTTAAGGATTTTAATGGAACGATATGTTGGTTTCCATTATATTATATGGAATCTAGTGAGGTGTATTTTTTAGTACTATATTAGTGAATGAATAATTTTTATAGGTAGAAATTATTAGGAAGATAATATATATGACTATGAGTAGGAATAATACTTATTCTAATGATTGGAATCATCCTATCAAGCTTGCTATAAAGAATCATGTTTTTCCCTCATGTCTCGCCTTGTTTGGGACAAAATTGGTTAATAAATTAATGATAGTGTACTCTATGGGTTGTTGGTTCATATGAGATTCCATTCGAATTAGGGAGGATTTATATCATTTATAATTAACATATATATATATAGAATTATTTATTATTTGTTTTTTATATAATAACTCTGGAAATATAAACCGGACCCATATCACATTCTTTAGTATAATGACATGGATATGGATATGGATATTTTTTTTAAAGGACCAATACATATGGTTTATGTTAGTGAGAAAATATTATGAAGTTAATTAATGTCACTTATATGGGTTTTATGGAATCATGGATGTGTTGAAAAATAAAATTGGGAAATAAAACTAGAGATGATATCACAATAGGTGAAATTATGCATTAGAGGTGGTAAATAAATATTCTTGGGGATTATAATCTTTATGGTGAGGAGTTTATAGGGTAAATTGTTACTGAGGATATTTTATTTTAGTTATGAATTTCCTTGAATTTATAATAGTCTATTTGAGTTGAATTTGGGGGCAGTGGGAAGTGGAAGGAGAATTGAAGGGGTATTTTGAGGTGGATATAGTTAGGATTTCTATATTAGGAGAACATAGTTCCTAAAGGTCTGGTGGGTAAAAGGTTTAAGGAAACAATATTATATAAAAATGAGATAGAAATTATGTAGCCAGTGGATAGGAAACATGTGTTAATTTATCCATTAGGAGGCTGGTACTAGTCACTAGGAAGCTAGTGAGTTTCAGAATCCATTTTAATAAATGTATTTACATCTATTTTCTATCATAACATTTGGATTAATATATTATTATTAAAAATTATACGGGGGTTATTCTATGAATCTGTCCTCTTAACCTCAAATTTTTCATATCTACCTTCAAATGATGATTTATACTTCATTTCCTGGTAGTATCGTGATCCTTCCATAGTATGGGATTAATCCTGGAAAGAGAATTTAAATCCATATGTTCTTATATAATGCTATAAAATTTTATTCAATTATTCATTTGAATTCTATTTAGTTATTTTTAGTTTTATTATTAATTAGATTACTTGTGTTTTAGAAAAAATTGATAACTCTCCCTTAGTGAATATTGTTCTCTTATATGAGATATGCTACCTATTTTTTTGGAATTTAATTGTGTAGATTTATAGTAAATAGATAATTTTTTTAATTTAATTATTTAAATGAGTTTAAAGTAATGAGAAATTATTTCAAATGATTTAGAATAATCTTCTTCAATTTTTATTTCTATATATGTTTTAAATAAGGGTTTAAGATATTAAAATGACGAATTTCATGTGTTGAATTATGATTCAATTAGGGAAAGGGTAAGATTACTCTTAAATTTTATGTAATCAATAATAATTTAATTAATGATGAATATTTGTGGCATGAAATTAATGTTTTGATATGTTAAGGTGCTATTCGAAGCTTTGCAAATTCATTTAATGAATATATGAATTTTTATGGAGTTTGGTGAAATACTTATTTGGTGTAATGGGTGCTTTTTCATGGGTTTAACTGCTATAATAAAATTATTTTCATATGGACATACATATATAATGTGGGAAAACACTTTAAAAAAATAGAATAATTTGTTAGGATATTTAATATTTATATAATGAAAATATTTGGATATAAATTTTTCTATACATAATAGAAATCATGGATTTAACCGACAAAATGTGTTTGGAATTAAAGGTGTGTGCATGTCTTTTTTTAAGTAAATTAATTAATCATTTTTAATAAGTGTGAGATATATTTGAAATAATTGTTCTTAGGTTTTATCATAAAAATTTCTTCCTGTGAAACAGTTGAATTAGCTTTACCTATAGTGAGTGCTGGGTTAGGTTATGATGCGCAAAATAGATATTGTGATCCATGAGTTTTGTTGGGATTAGATTTTTCTTATGGGATTTATATGATTCCATTTGTTTTGAAATAGATATATTTTATCCATGTATTGGTCCATGTTGTTCGTTGATTTACATTAGAGATTACACTGGCACTAGATTATGTAAGATTGGGGATACTTCCTAGTGTATAAAATATCCACATAAATTTTAATTTAATATTTATAATGATATTTCTAAATCATTTTAAAATATTTTAATTTTTTATATATAATCATATTAAACTCTATAGGATACCAGGGTTATGTTTGTTTTTTTCCTGGATCTATTCCCACTCATTCCGTGTACAAACCTCATGTGCATAATTTTTTTTGTATAATGTATTAGGACATGATAAGAGTGTAATGTTGGATCGAATAGTAGATATATATGTCTATTATATGGAACAATACAAGAGGGGGGGGGGGGGTGAATTGTAGGTTTAAAAACCTTTGAGTTTTGGCAACAAAGATATTAGTTTAAATGATCTTAAACTAATACAAAAACAAACACCCTCAATTGTATTGAATATAAAAGGTATGATGTATTGTAATACTAATGTAATGTAAAACAATTGTATTCAAGGTGAACACAATAATCGGAGTAATACAAAGATGAATGATTCTACCTCAAATCGTATAGAATCAATCAATACAAAAAGTAATAGAATGATTGTAATTGAAACAATTACATTTGAATATGTAAAGAAGAAAGGAAACAATACAAATACCTTTCTAATAAAAGTAACAACGGAAATGTAAAAGTAATACAATTCTTTTAACCTAAAGAGAAGGGTTATCCTTTCACCTAGGTAAAAGGTATGTCTCACCAACACCTTGGTGATCCCTCGATACGATGATCGGTACGTCTGTCTGCCTATCCTCGGCAGCCCTCGATACGATGATCGACACGTCTGTCTGCCTATCCCCGGCAGCCCTCGATACGATGATCGGCATGTCTGTCTGCCTATCCCCGGCAGCCCTCGATTTTGTAGGTAATCGGCGCCTCTGTCTTTCAATTACTTGAAATCCCTCGATACGATGATCAGACGCACAAGGCAGATGAGAGAAGTCACAGTGTCTCTCTCTATAATCTTGGTAGTTCACAGAGTCTCTTCATTCATTCTCTTCGTTCATCGTTGTTGTCTCAGCTTCAAATGACCTCCTATTTATAGGCCTTGGGTTCCAATGGTAATATTGCCTCCAACGGTCATATTGAAACAGAAAGCACGACATCGTTTTGATTAGTTTGTAACTAACTCAACGACATCGTTTTGTTAGGACGAGAGATATATAGAAAAGAAAAACATGAGTACGATTCATATGTAGTGAGTGTTTTTGACTAAGTACCAAAACAAATAATGAACATCTGAATAGCAGAGTCAGTACGATATGATTGACAGAGTCAGTACGATATGATATGGTCGGTACGATCAACATTGTACGATACGATAAACATGATAAAAGACAATTTGTAATTTACAAACATATGATAGAATACATTTGTGATTTCCAAAACATTATATAGAAGTCAAAAGGAAGACTTTTGACTTAAGAATCTCCCCCTTTTTGGAAAGCACAACACACAAAGTAAATGTAACAAGAAATACTTATCTCCCCCTGAGTTATTGAAAACTCTTCTGAATAAGAAATTGAATACAACTAACTCCCCCTTAGGTATGGACTTTCCTAAGGATTGTATTCATAGATTTTCCTTAAGATCATTGTAAAGAATTCTTCCCCTTTGTAAAACATTCTCCCCTTTGTAAACATTCTCCCATTTGTAAACATTCTCCCCCTTTGTGATTTACAAAAATAAAGGAGTAATCTTGAATTGTCTGAAATAGTTAGTAAAGCAATACAAGACAATGGATAAAAGAAAAGGATCATAAGAGCCATTACAAAACAAAGACAAGTTCCAAAAGAAAACAAATACAACAATCATTTGTTTTCTCTTTCCTTCTCCTTCTTTATAAGCTCATGAAGAACAGCTTTCATCTTCTTGATCTCCTTCTTGTCTTCAGAAATTGATTCTCCCTGAGTTTTGAGAATCTCTTGTTGGTCCGCAAAAATTTGATCTTGATTTCTGATAGTCTCCTCCTGGACTCTGATTACTTCTTCAAGGGTATCAATTCTATTTTGCAGATTCTTGTTGTCTTTGGATAACACATAATTTTGATTCTTTAGCAAAACCATTTCATCTTTGAAAGATGAAACCTCCGAGAATTCAGATTGAAAAACATTCATTATCTCTTGCAAATCTTTCACTGAAGGAACATCGGCTCTTTGAGAAGACAAAAGATTCGACCTTTCAACCATTTCTTTGTCAAGCTTGTTTAAATCAATTGCAAGCTCATTTGATAACCTTCTTATATATTCAATTGCTATCTCATGATCATTGATTGAGCTATCTGTTTTGTACGACCACTTGGTCGTCTTATTTGCATGCCTTCTTATGAGCAATCGAACTTTCTGATAGAACTTTCAAATCAGCTTCTACTGACAAAATTTTCTTCCTCAATTATTTTACAGAGCCAAACTTATTCTTTTGATTATCAGTAATAAAATCAATCTTCCCTTCCAGCCTCGGGAAATAGAGAATAGTCTTCTCAACCCTTCTTAAAACATGAACTATGTAATCACACTTCTTGAGAGAGATTGTATGCTCTAAATCAGTATCATCATCATACGATGCTAGTTCATACGATCTGCTTGAGTCAACAAGTGGTTGTTTCCCTTTTTCTTTTTCTTTCTGCTTTCTTTCTTCTTCCACTTTGTCACTAATGAAAACAACTTTATCAGAATTAGAAGATTGAGTACCTTGCTTTTCTTGATATGACATTCTGTCCGGATATCATGCCTGATCGGCATGAGGAGTTTGTTGAACACCTTCACTCATCTTTTGAACCGATTCCTCTCTACTATTCTTTGAACATTGAAGGAATTCTAAAAGAACGTCTCCTTCTTCTTCTTCCACTTCTTCTATCTCTTCCATCACTTGTTTTTGTTTTTCTTTCTCAGGGAGACTCTGTACGATGGGCTCTTGATGCACTTCTTCTGTTAGTTGGGAACTAGCATCCTCAACTGCTTTCAAGACTTTAGAGACATCAAAGTCCTGATCCTTTCTTTTCAAAAGAACCTTCTTCTTTATTTCAGACTGAAGGGTTTCTTCTACCCTTACTCTTTCTGCAAAAGCCTCAGCAGGGTCAAGACCAAACTTCAGATCACCTTTTTTTCTCTGTTCCTTATCCTTTCTCCATTTTTCTACAACCTCCTTACTGTACCTTGGCTTCTTCTTCAACATTGAACTGTTTTGCGGATCAGACTATTGAGTAACACCGGTAGATTGAATGTCTTTGGCTGGCATAGGTGCTGATTGATTCTGAGCCAATTCAGCTTCTACATCTCTGACAAAAAGTTTTGAATTCAGATCAAAACAAACATTCATCTTTTTCATCGTACTCTTACTAATCCATGATGGCCTCAAATCCATGGGTTTTCCTTTCAAAGGAATGTTACAAAACTTCATACTCTCAAGAATGAATTTAGTAAGGATAGCTGGATAAATAATCATCTGGGACTTAATCCCTCCTGTCTTGACATTCTTAATGGTTTCAAAAACATATCCCATGAGATTTACTTTTCTCATATTCACAAGATAGTCAAGCATAAAGATATCAGAAACTTTCAGAGTTTCTCTATCCCATTCCTTGGGATAAGAAAACCTTGCATCCATAAAGTTACAAAACGATTGTCTGGAGAAAGATGAGACACTTTTCTCTTTTCTTCATTAATAACAAACAAATTCTTTTCAGCACTTTCTCAATTAAATGTACCAACTTCCTCTGGTAGTTTGTGCGATGGACAGAAAGAATCCCCTTCTACAGAAAAATTCAGAAAATGTGCCGCTTGTTTCACATACATAGACAATTTTCTATCGTACACAGCAAAGTTTATAGTCATGTCTTTGTCGAAAGAAACGGTTTTGTAAAACTGACAAACTTCATCAAAAAGAACCGGATCTTGAGAATCAGGATTTTCAACACACAGATGTTCCCATCCTTAAAACAAAATGATTTTTTTGATTGTAGAATCATACATATCGAAAAAATCTCGAGATACTAACCTTTCTCTGTTAAAGCCTTTCTCTGTAAAAGTCTTTGAAGACATTTCGGCAGGAGTATTAGCAGAGGATTGAGACATAAAGGTTCTGCCGATGAGAAGATCATATGATGATTTATAGCTGGTGGAGCAGAGCTTCGCCTAAAATCCTGAAAAACCAATGTGGGTTTGGGGAGGGGAGGGGGCTATTTATAGGCGATAAAGAGGTGACCGTTGATCTTCTATGGTCGAAAAAGGGTGACCATTGATCTTCTACGGTCAAGATTAGTGAAAACCAGATCAATGGTTTGGATTAAAACAAAGAAAAATAATAGAAAAAAAATACATGTCGGAGAACATAAGGTAATTGTTGGTTTTGATAGAAATCAAAAGAAAATACAATCGTAAGGAAACAAAAAAAACATCATGCCGATGGAAAACAAAGTCATTACTATGAACTGACCGTACGATAGAAAACAATCCTGTTACCATGAACTAAAAATACGATGGAAAACAATCTCGTTACTATGAACTGACAGTACGATGGAAAATAATCTCAATACCATCATCGGTCGATTCAATAGAAAAGAAAATCATTACCATCATCGGTCGATACAAAACTATTGATACAATGGAAGAGAAATTAAATACCATCATCGGTCGATTCAATACTATTGATTGATTGGTACGATGGAAAAGAAATTCAATACCATCATCGGTCTATACAAAACTATTGATACGATGGAAATGAAATTCAATACCATCATCGGTCAATTCAAAACTATTGATACGATGGAAATGAAATTCAATACCATCATCGGTCGATTCAATCCCATGATTGATTGATACGATGGAAAATAATTTTATTACCATCATCGGTCGATAGTAAATGATACTATAAAACTTTCAATACAATAAACAGGAAAAAATACACATATTGAGAGAGTAAATAGATAATGATCATAAGATAAAAATAAACATAAAGATATAGAAAGGAATGTACACCCCCTTTCTACGAGGAGTTTCTTACTATTAGGAGAGATGTAAAACAGGAAGTAGATTTGAATGATTATTTTAATGTAATCATTCCTAGATTCTATTTTATATATTCAAATCTATCGGAAGGTAATGGTTTTGTAAAAATGTCAGCAAGTTGTTCTTGCATTCCGATGAATTGTAAAACAATATATCATTTGTGTGTGTGATCCCTAAGAAAGTGATGCCTAACATCTATGTGTTTTGCACAAGAGTGATGTGCTTGGTTTTTACTAAGAGCTATGGCACTCGTATTATCACAAAGAATTTGAGTTTTGGAGAAACTCAAACCATAGTCAGTGAGTGTGTGCTGCATCCACAATACTTTTGCACAACAACTTCCAGCTTCTACATATTCAGCTTCAGCAGTGGAGAGTGCTACTGAGTGTTGTTTCTTGCAGGACCAAGAAACCAAAGAATCTCCTAAGAAATGACATGTTCCAGATGTACTTTTTCTATCCATTATACAACCACCAAAGTCAGCATCTGAAAAACTTTTTAAAACAAAATCATTTCCAGAAGAGTAGAAAAGACCTAAATCCATAGTGTCTTTTAAATACCGAAAGATTCTCTTTACGGCTTTTAAGTGAGACTCTTTTAGATTAGATTGATATCTTGCACATAAGCATACAGAAAACATAAAGTCGGGTCGACTAGCTGTCAAGTATAGCAAACTCCCTATCATACCTCTAAAATTTGTTTGATCTACTGGTTCCCCAGTTTCATCAAAATAAAGAGTATTTAAGGTACCAATTTGGGTGCTAATACTTTTAGTTTTGTCAAATCCATACTTTTTGAGTAAATCTTTGATATACTTATGTTGAGATATATAAGTTCCTTCTGATTTTTGAGAAATTTGAAAACCTAGAAATAATGTTAACTCACCCATCGTACACATTTCAAACTCAGATTTCATTAATTTTGCAAAAGAATCAGTTAAAGATTTCTGAGTTGATCTGAATATGATGTCATCAACATAGATATGGACAATCAAAACATTTTTGTTTTCCATTTTGATAAAAAGAGTTGGATCTTCTGTACCTTTTGTATAATTGTTTTGTAAAATAAATCTTGTAAGTCTATCATACCAAGCTCTAGGGGCTTGTTTAAGACCATATAGAGCCTTGGTAAGTTTAAAAACATGATCAGGATGTTTTGGGTCTTGAAAACCAGGAGGTTGTTCGAAAAAAACTTCTTCTTGAACAAAAACATTTAGAAAAGCACATTTGACATCCATTTTAAATAGTTTGAAATTGAAATATGCTGCGAAGGCTAATAGAATATGAATAGATTCAAGTCTACCTACACGAGCATATGTTTCTTCATAGTCTATTCCCTCTTGTTGATTATAGCCTTTAGCAACAAGTCTTTCTTTATTTCTTACAATGATTCCATTTTCATCACACTTGTTTCTGAAAACCAATTTTACACCAATCACAGTTGTTTCTTTAGGTCTTTCAACTAAAGTCCAGACTTGATTCCTTTCAAATTCATTTAGTTCATCTTGCATTGCATTGATCCAATCATCATTACCTAAGGCCTCACTTGGACTTTTAGGTTCAAATAGGGAAAGAAAAGCAAGATGTTCTATTTCATTTCTTGAGGAATTTCTGGTCCTTATAGGTTGATTTACATCACCAATGATGTTATCCCTGGGATGATTCCTAAGAAACAATTGATTTGGGTTTTGTAAAACCTGTTCATCAACATATGGTAGAAAATATTCTGTGGTAAATGTTTCAGGAATACTTTCTTGAACATTTTCCTTATCAGAATGTTCTTCTAATAAAGGTTCATAAACATTTTTAGAAAACACATCCGAGGATGTAGGATTGGGTTGGTTAAAAACAAAAGGATCTGTTTCATCAAATTTTACATGTACTGTTTCCTCAATAGTACAAGTGTTTTTATTGAAAACTCTATAATCCTTAGAGGTTGTAGAATAGCCTAGAAAGATTCCTTCATCGGATTTTGGTGCAAATTTGTGTAGATTATCTATTGTATTCAGAATGAATACTTTGCATCCAAAAACTTTGAAATATGAAACTTTAGGTTTTCGGCCAGTCCATAACTCACAAGAGGTTTTATTAAAAAATGGTCTAGTTAAAACACGGTTTATAGTATAACAGGCAGTACTAACAGCTTCAGCCCAAAAGTGCTTAGCAATTGAGTATTCACTCAAAATGGTTCGAGTCATTTCCTGAAGAATACAATTTCTTCTTCCAACAACACCATTTTGCTGAGGAGTTCTTGGAGCTGAGAAATTGTGAGTAATACCTTTCTTACTACAAAAAGTTTCAAAATATGAGTTTTGAAATTCACCACCATGATCACTATGAATAGTTATCAATGGTAGGTTTTTCTCATTTTTAACTTGGGCTCTAAAAGTTTTGAAATAGGAAAAAGGCTTCAAATTTGTTTGTAAGAAAATAGACCCATGTAAATATGGTAAAGTCATCAACTAAAACAAATACATAGTATTTTCTCCAATGATTCCAGATTGTGAAGGACCAAACAGATCCATATGCACAAGCTGTAATGCATTAGAAGTTGAGACTTCATTAATTGATTTAAAGCTAGTTTTATGTTTCTTGCCAAATTGACAAGGATCACAGAATTTTGAAGAATCATATCTAAGATCCGGTACCCCTTTTACAAGTCCTTTCTTTGAGAGTTTACATAGGTTTCTCATATTACAGTGTCCTAGTCTCCTATGCCATAGCCACGATTGGTCTTCTATTACACTTAAACAAGGTAAGTTTTGGTTCCTAAGGTCATCTAAGTTAATAGTGTAAACATTCTCTTGCCTATGTGAAGATAGAATAAACTCATCCTTGGAATTGTGAACTAGACACTTATCATTTCTAAAATTCAAAAGGTAAACTTCATCACATAATTGACTTATGCTGATGAGATTGTGCCTAAGACCATTAACAAACAAAACATTTGAAATAAGAACTTTTCCAAGAAAAACAATATTACCTATACCAACAATCTTCCCTTGGGCATTATCTCCGAAGGTAACTTTTCCACCTTTTGTTTTGATAAATTTTTCAAAAAGATCTTTGTTTCCAGTAATATGTCGAGAACAACCACTATCCATGTACCAAATGTTCTTGTTGGTACACTTCTCGTTTTCCTGAAAAAGAAACAATTAGATTTTCGGAATCCAAACTTGTTTGGATCCAGAAGGGTTAGATAAAAGAATTTTAGGAATCCACATTTGTTTTGAAAAATGAGCTTTATGAAATCCTAAAGATTGAGTTTTGTTAAGAGAACAATCTCTTCTCCAGTGTCCACCATATTGACACTTAGAACAGAAAATGGTTTTTTGAGGAACAAAATAGTTATTGCTAAAAACAGGTTTTGAATAAGTTTAACCAAGACCAGAACGATTTCTCAAAGGTCTAATTTGAGTATACATCCAATCAAAGTTTTCTTTTCCATGAGTAAAGTTTGACAAATACTTTTTCAAAGATAAAATCTCTGACTTTAGTTTTAAAACCAAATTCTTATTTTCTAAAACATTTGAATTTGAACTAGAGTTAGGCTCTAAAATATTTTTCTTTGAAATTACAGTTTCAAGATCCTTAGAAAGTTTATCCTTATCAGATTTAACATTCTCAAGGGTTTTTAAAATACTTTCAAAATCAGAAGTTTTCACATCAAGATCTTTAGAAAGATCTGATACTTCTTTAGTCAAAATAGAAATTCTAGAATTTTCTTTTTCAAATCTCTTTTTGAGTTTAGAATTTTCATTTTCAAGTAACTTGGCAAATCTAGAGACCTCTTCGAAAGAAGGTAAAGTATCATCCTCTGATGATGAATATTCATCATTTGAAGATTCATAATATCTATTATCAATATAATTTGCATTTAAAGAGACATTTGTAACAGCTTCAGCATTATGTACCTTAGCCATGAGACAATGATCTTCAATTGGTAGTCTGGCTAGAAGTCCAATATTCTTTTGTCCTGATGTCTCATATTCTGAAGAATCATCTGAGGAATCACTACCACTTTCACTCCACATATCATTTTCTTTCAAGACTTTCTTTGTCTTATAAAACCTTTTCTTATTTCTTTCAGAGTGTTTCTCATTTCTATCTTTCCTCTTCAGTAAAGGACAATCAGGCCTTATATGTCCTGCTTTCTTGCATTCATAACAAGTTACCTCTAAATCTTTCCTATCATTCTTTTTGAATCTATATTGAAAATCTTTCTTTCCCACAATCTTGTTCATCCTTCGAGCAAGATTGGCTAACTCATTATCCGGAAGAATACTGTCACTTGAGTCAGATATAACAACTTTCTTGGATTTAGACCTTGTAAGTCTTTCTGGTGTTTTAGCTTTAGATGCAAAGGCTATACTTCCATTCCCATTCTTCTTATTATTGAAATCAGCATCTCTCTTCATTCTTATCTCATGCTGTAGAAGTGTTCCAAAGAGTTCATCAAGAGTAATCTGGGAGACTTTTCTGTTTTCATTAATAGTTGTCCTTTTTGACTCCCATTCATTTGGCATTATATCTATAATCTTGTCAACAATAGCTTCATCATCAAGACCTTTTTCTCCCATAGATTGTAAGCTGTTGACAATTGTCATAAACCTTTGTTGCACCTTACATACTGGCTCTCCATAAGGAAAAACAAATCCATGATACTCTGCTCGAAGCATTGCTCTCCTTGTTTCTATAACCTTGGATGTACCAAAATGAGTAACTTCTAATTTCTTCCAAATACAGTTGGCTGCTTCACATGAAGATATCTGACTATATATATTCCTGGTCATAGAGCATAATAAAGTATTGCGTACCTTGTAATTCAGTTGATATTCTTGCTTCTCTTGATTGGTGAAAGTACTAACTTCTTTGTCAGGAATTTTGTAACCCCCAGTAAGGATAATAAAATTGTCTACACCAGTATTGATAACAAAAGTCTTCATATGATCTCTCCAATACTCATAATCATTCCCATAAAAGATTGGTGGTCTAGAAGGATCCAGATTATCTATTGATCCAATATTCATTCCTGCCATCTAACACAACAAAAACAACTTTTCCACTCCACACGTTAGTGTAGTAAGTATTCAAGATGGTAATAAGAAATAAAGCTAGTAATAAAAATCAGTGGAAAACCACCTCTAATACCAATTTTTGGATCGAATAGTCGATATATATGTCTATTAGATGGAACAATACAAGAGGGGGGGGGGTGAATTGTAGGTTTAAAAACCTTTGAGTTTTGGCAACAAAGAGATTAGTTTAAATGATCTTAAACTAATACAAAAACAAACACCCACAATTGTATTGAATATAAAAGGTATGATGTATTGTAATACTAATGTAAAGTAAAACAATTGTATTCAAGGTGAACACAATAATCAGAGTAATACAAAGATGAATGATTCTACCTTAAAGCGTATAGAATTAATCAATACAAAAAGTAATAGAATGATTGTAATTGAAACAATTACAATTGAATATGTAAAGAAGAAAGGAAACAATACAAATCCCTTTCTAATACAAGTAACAGTGGAAATGTAAAAGTAATACAATTATTTTAACCCAAAGAGAAGGGTTATCCTTTCACCTAGGATAAAAGGTCTGTCTCACCAACACCTTGGTGATCCCTCGATATGATGATCGGTACGTCTGTCTGCCTATCCCTGGCAGCCCTCGATACGATGATCGGCACGTCTGTCTGCCTATCCCCAGCAGCCCTCGATACGATGATCAGAACGTCTGTCTGCCTATCCCAGTCAACCCTCGATTTTGTAGGTAATCGGCACCTCTGTCTTTAAATTACTTGAAAGCCCTCGATACGATGATCGGACGCACAAGGCAGATGAGAGAAGTCACAATGTCTCTCTCTAGAGTCTTGGTAGTTCACAGAGTCTCTTCATTAATTCTCTTCGTTCATCGTTGTTGTCTCAGCTTCAAATGACCTCCTATTTATAGGCCTTGGGTTCCAACGATCATATTGCCTCCAACGGTCATATTGAAATAGAAATCATGACATCGTTTTGTTAGGACAAGAGATGTATAGAAAAGAAAAACATGAGTACAATTCATATGTAGTGAGTGTTTTTGACTAAGTACCAAAACAAATAATGAACATCTGAATAGCAGAGTCAGTACGATACGATTGACAGAGTCAGTACGATACGATTGACAGAGTTAGTATGGTACGATTGACAGAGTCAGTACGATACGATTGACAGAGTCAGTACGATATGGTATGGTCGGTACGATCAACATTGTACGATACGATAAACATGATAAAAGACAATTTGTAATTTATAAACATATGATAGAATACATTTGTGATTTCCAAAACATGATATAGAAGTCAAAAGGAAGACTTTTGACTTAACATGTAAAACCATGTTTTTTTATGTTATTTTTCAAAAAAAATAAATTTATTCTCTTTCGTAGCTTATGTTGCACCGAATGCGAAGCTTAAAAAAATAATTAAATATTATTATCTAATTATGATAATAAACACATATATATTTTAATGGTTGGAATGAATCATATTAACTAAATTATTAAAATAATGTTAAAAAAATTGTAAAATGAATTCATTGGTTAAAAATTAACTAGAAATGAAAATAAAATTTAATTGAACATATATGAGGTGTTTTTATAAAAAACAATTTTAAATGAAAAATTATATTTTATTTTAATAATGTGATATAATCACTATTAATGAAATATATTATGGAAATTATATTCTATACATTCAATACAATTTTTCTTAAATAATATACCATTTTTGATAGGATTAAGAAAGAAATAATTTAATTTTAAGCAGAAAAACTATATATTTTTAAAAGAAGATTTGCCTCCTTTTGACGGAACACCTATTTAAAATATAAATATTGAAACTTTTATAAGTTTTATTTGAAAAAATAATTTCATTTTTTGAATTTTTAATATCAAAATTATGTTAGGGAAAATTTTGGTATTTTTAGAGAAGTTTCATTTTTTTCATGAATAGTGAAAAATACAAAATTTTGATTGAAAATGTTTTTTAAAATATTTATATAGTTAAATTATATTTTAAATTGGGTTTAAAGTATAATTTGATCAATTAAACATTAATAAATAAAATTTAGGTCATTTGAGTCAATTTCACATAGAAATTGGATATAAAAACATTTATATCTTTTGAACATTTCACTTTTAAAACCTGTTCTTTCATTATATCAGTAGGATTAATTTTAAATATAATTTTTTCCATAATGTGAATTGAATTTGGTAAAATAGACTCAATATAATATATAATAATTTCTGAATTTTGTTTTAATATAATATTAATTTTTAGGTATGAAAAATTTACCATGTTATAAAAATTATTTACATCAGTATATGTAAAAAAGTGACAAGGGTTAATGTTAAAAGGTAAATGATTAACATACCTGAAAATTAAAAAATTTAGTGTTTGAATTAGGTGTGTATATAACATAATGAACCATTACAACATGAATTAACATCCAAATTCAGGGAAATTAATTCCAAATCAATGTTGTTTCATTAATTATAAAATAATCATTATTTTTATCACAAAAACCCACCCCTCCTCAAGTATAAATACCACCTCTCACCACCCCATTTTTACTAAAAATATTTATATCTCCTAAAATTTCTATCCATATCTCTCCTAATTAATCTCGCAATTTTCATGTTCTTCTAGTATCATCAAAATTACAATTCCAAGGTCCTCAAGGGTCTCTTAGAGAGGTTATATTTAAGATATAATTTTTCCAAACCACTTATAATATTTTATTTTCCTCTTCTATTTCTCCTCATCCATTTCATCCATAATGGAATAAAAATTCCATAAACATGCACATAAAATAATTTTATGTTTTTAATGGAATATTTTATATCCATAAATTTTATTAAATCCTCTTATTCAAGGAAACAAAAACATTTTTCAAGTTATGATGATTAATCGTCCCTATGAATAATGTTTTTGTTTGTTTCCTATTACTCAATTTATTTTCAGTCATAAAACAATGATTCTGGTGACATAAAATTTTAATAGGTATATTATAACATATTTGATGTTTGGGAACTAATATATTCTCACGATAATAAATAAATCGAAACTAGTTCATGGGGTTCAAGAAAAATGCCAAAATATACTAAACATTTATCATTAACATTTTATAAAATAAATCATACTTACATGAGAAAAAAAATATTTCATGCGAACATTTAAAATTTTGAATGTAAATTGACAATATTAAATTATGAAGAACCTTTGTGGTGTTTTTTTAACAATGTTTTGTATTTTTGGACAACTAATATTTTTGTTGAAGAATGTTTTTGATTTACAAAAAGTTGTTGTTTCTTGATTCTGAAGACTTTCCTAAAGAGGATGTTGTTGAATAATAAGAATTCATAAGTTATGAAAGTGTCTCAAACTTTTTAATCAAAATCTGATAATCCTTTGCTGATCTTAAAGTTCTCCAAATCATGAAAAGTTTCCTCATAAAAGCTGTTGATGAAATGCTGGAAAGTGTTGATGTTTTTTGAGTAACATTATGAGAAATTAAGAACCTGAATTTTGAGAAAACTTATGAGGAAACCCAAATCCTACATCTAAGAATGTTAAAAGGATCCTAATTCTGAACATGTTACTATGATCCGACTTTTGAACGTGTTTACCAGATCCTAGTTCTGAACATGTTACCCAGATCCTACTTCTAGGAAAGTTACTGGGAATCTTGGATCCTACTTTTGAACATGTTACCCTAGATCCTACTTCTGACCATGTTACCCAGATCCTACTTCTAAACATTTTACATGGATCCTACTTCAAATCATGTTACCCTTATCTTACTTCTGAGAAAGTTACTGGGAAACTCAGATCCTACTTCTGATCATGTTACTTGGATCCTACTTCTGAGCATGTTACTGGGAACTATAGATCCAATATCTGAGAATGTTACTAGCATAATTGGATCCTACTTATGATCCTCTTGCTGGGAAAATTGAATCATTAAAATTGAGGATGTTGTTGATCTTAAGGAAATGTTTCTTATGAAATAGTTCCGTATGAAAGGAAATGCTTCTTATATAAAAATTTCATAAATAAATAAATGTTCCATAGAGAAGGAAAACTTCCACAGAGAAAGAAAATTTTCATATAGAAATGGTTCTTCAAGATTATTGAAGAGTTGAAGAAGTCAAAATAAGATAATGAAAAGTTTTTAACCTGAATTCGGAACCTTATGACAATCTTGTGCAACATGTTAAGAAAATCAGAGTGTCAATTCTAAGAAACATGTTGATAAAACTGGAATAACAATTCTAATAAATATGTTGAGAAGACAGGAATGAATATTATGAGTAACATATTGAGAAAAACGAAACAAGAATTCTACTGAAATTGAAACTATGATGTTCATGAAATCAGAACTTGGAAGTTCAAGAAATCATTACCTAGATGTTGAATAAATCGAAACCTATAGGTTTAAGAAATCCGAACCATGATGTCAAAGAAATCGGAACCATGATGTTCATGAAATCGGAACCTAGAAGTTGAAGAAATCGGAACTTGGAAGAAGAATAAATCGGAATGAGGAATTTCATGAAATCAGAACTAGTATTCAGCACAAATCAAAACCTGATTCCTGAGAAAATCGGACCTAAATCTAGAGAAAACCATAATCTGATTCTGTAGAAAATCAGAACCTGATTTCTAATAATTTTTTAGTGAAAAACTGAACCACTTTTCTAAACATGTTTCTGTGAAAATATGAACAACATTTATGGGCATGGTTTCCAGAAAAATTGGAACCAAGATTCACCATTATCAAACTCGAGTGTCAAATTTTTGTAAATCTTGGAGAAATTTAAAGAGGTTTAAAGAAGTAAAATATTTAACATTTAATGCGATATATTTTTAGAGTTTTTGATATTTGAGGATGTGCAAAATATTTTCAAGATTCCCACATTTTTTTTCTGAGTTGCTTATAAATATGTGGTTAGATCATTTAATCATTTGTAACTTTCACCTATGCAGAAAATGAGGAGCATAAGAGAATTCAATGTTAAAAGTTCCTACCATCTTGTAGAAGTTTTCATGGGTGTTTAAGAATTAGTGAATCAGAATCATCATACCTTGATAAGAATATCAGAATTATCGTCAAGAATTTTTCTTATGGTTTGTTTAGAAGAAAATAATAACCATCATTACCTTGATGAGAAGTCACGTTTCAGAACATCAGATTCATGAAAAATAGACTAATGATTCAGAGTGATCATTTGTGGATACACTTCAAAAAAGTTCTTAATCTTGTGTCTGGTTCATTTTTTATTTAGGAAAATATTGTGAACTAAAAAGAGTAAGTATAATCTTTTCTATCGGGTGATAAAAGGTATCTAACAGGAGTTGGAAGAAGATGTATTCACTTCTTTATTATTGTGGATTTCAATAGACCCACGAGAGTGGCTATGGCAATGATGTGGGTTATCTTATTGAGATAGAAACATGTCAATCTGGTGTGCATTTATTGCTTTAACTTTCTTGTATGCTTGAGTTTCATGGTAATGTTTGATAAAGAAATAAATCTTAATAGGTTATAAGGGTTATGTTTCTTAATGTTTTGAAACATATAAAAAGTTAAACAACTGACTCAACCCCCCCCCCTTCTTAGTTGTTATTAGATCCTAGGAACATCAAGTGGTATCATAGGCAGTTTACGTTGTTTTATCCTTATCATAGAGAATATCAATTCTGTCAACAGTGGAGGAATTCCTATATTCAATGGAAAGAATTATTATGGATTACAAAATAGGATGATTTATCATATCTTTTCTCTTACCCTTGATGTTTTTTATGATTCTACTATTGGCATTCCATCTATTGAGAAAAATGATCCTATGCCGTTCGGTGATATGAGAAACATTGATGTTGATGGAAAGGATATAAATTCTTTTCTCATGTCCTTATAAGAAAATGTTTATTAGAAGGTGATGAATCTCACGACATCAAAAGGCATATGGTACCCGGTGGAATGTGTTTTCGAAGGAAATACGAAAGTCAAAGCTACAAATCTGGCACTATAAGTATGAAGACATTAGGATGAATGATGATGAAACAATTGATGAATATTTTACCAGAGTTAATGAAATTTAATGCAACATTAGAGGATTTAGAGAAGACTTGGAAGATTATACAATTGTTAAGAAATGTATAAGAAAATTTCAAGAGAGGATTGATTCTAAAATCTCAGCCTTAGAAGATAAGGATGATTTATCTCTTGATGAACTGCACTACTTTATTTTTTCATATGAAATGGGGAAACATCCAATCAGTAAGATGAATATGAAAGATGAAATGGATTTTGAAGCTATGAGTAAGATGAAAATTCAAGATGATGATGAAGATGATCCTTGTGAGTCAGACGATAAGGAAGATGAAGTGTTGAGTGGATGAATATGTCTCTCATATCTAAGAACTATCTAAGAGAAAGAGTATTTTATGGAGGGAGACTTACTCTCAAATGATTTGAGTGTGGAGGAATCATAAACATTGCTATGAATTTCCCTAAGAAGAAAGATTGATAATATCAAGATGTTTATGATGAGAATCCTTAATGGAAGAATTATAAAAATAATGAAAAAGAAGAAAAGTGTAATACCCCGGCCCTAGTTACCTAGAGTTGGTGCATTATTACGTATCATTGGAATGATCACAAAAGATCAAGTCTCAAAAGACCAATTAGTTTAGTAGCCTTAGAATCACTAGATACATTCATAATGTTTACATTACATCATAAAGTAAAAAAATAAAACATTATCTTGTCTCCATAGACCACACTCATATCCTCATACTATCCCTGAAGGTCATTCATAAAATACATTTTCACATCCTGGGAAAAATAAAACATAGAAAGAGGTGAGCTCAGATGCTCAGTAAGGATAACAATATAGCAGAAACTTTCATAAATAAGAATAAACATTTAAGGCAATTTATAACTAAAACAAAAGCCTTTTAAACTTGAACTTCAGCATAATATGGAAAAGATAAAATGAAATAATCCATTTACTTATTCACGTGGATATTCTACTAGTCGAAATCGTCAAATAATTTCATGCGATATCAATAACCACTTTCATAATAATGGAATCCATAATTCCAGACTATCATAACCACATAGTCAAGGCCTTGTGCCAAGGCTACAAATAAGATTTTGTCAAGGCCTTGTGCTAAGACACTAGTTTGTCTTATGAGACCTAACGATGCATCGAGGAGCTATATCAGGCTCCACCTGTCATATACTAAGTCCAATACATTCCCCATATGAATAGGTTTAAACATAACAAAAACATTCGTATTAAAACTAGCATATGAAATGTCAATACTTTCTATATAAACCATGAATGGTATAAAAATAGGACATCCACTATCAAACATAACTCATTCAATACAATATGAAAGATTGTATTGTAACAGATTAACCTCAATCAAGATTTATGAAGAATATTGACACAGATGAAAATAATTATCAAAACTATTTGAGAGAAATGCCCCCTTTTTCATGAAAAATTTAAAAGTCACGCTACTTGTCAAGAATCCATCTTAAAAATATATTTTTGAATCAATGTGTCCCATACCACTTTGAAACTTTTAAAAGGAATTTTAGTTTTAAAACATTAATTCCCATAAGAATAAATCCTTAAAACCAATTTTAAAACGTGGACATTGATGGTAATGATTTAGAATAATAAATCATTAAAAAAAATTAAAATGATATTTTAGTTAGAGTTCTTAACCTAAAGAGAGACACCTGAATACAAATAATTGAGGTAACAAAAACTTTCTAATATCATGAGAATAAAGGGATTCATTATATACTATGTCAAAGTACATTATATTCAACATATAAAAGTGATTTGGTGTATAACAGCAAAGGAGTCTCAATGGAATGTAAATTGAGATGAAATATCTCATAAAGACCATATCCTTAGGTTAAAGATAAATCAGTGACATAATTATTGGTGAAAAATATAAATACACTCAATATGATAAGATATTCAGTGTAAAACAATCAAAGGACATTCACACATATTCTTGTAAAAACAACACCAATGAATTAGATGTTTAACTCAATAAATGGAGATTGAGTAAAAATTACTATTATCAAGTTCATATCGATGACTTGAGGATTTATAAATGGAGTGATTATGTGTTTCAAAAGTATATCCATATGAAGGGGAGTGGAAATTATGAAATAAGAAAATAAATAGTGATTCCACCCATAATCTTGTAGTAAAATAATCCATGAAGTATGCGTAAAGCCGAATGAGTGGAAATGGAAATTTCAAATTCCCTTATTGATTTGGTAACTTAAGAAATGTACAACAATGAAAGAAGGATCATACAATGATGATGTAAGTATCCATAAATTAATGTGTATTAAACAATGAATACAATCATGGGCATTACACACACCACATGCAATAAATAAGTGGTGAACAATGGAAATCTCATGGAATTGAAAGTGAGATAAGAAACCTCTTACTTTATACTTTTTCCTTGGTCGATGGTAGGATAACCTCCATTATAATGGTGAAATAATTGTTATTTAATTGTAAAATAATCATATACATTAATATGATATCATATATGATCTTTTAACACTGATTAGTTGATAACATCACAGTATTATAGTTGTTTTGGGTGTTAATAGATACATTTTCCTTTATAGTATTTGTTATATGATCAATATTTGTTATTTATTGGATGTATATTATTCTTATCCTGAATTATATCATGTCTATAATTATTTTATCCATCAAATGAAATTTTTTCTTGAATGGATATGACGGGGAATGGATCTCATCTCGTTGGTGGAGACAATAATCCGTACGTACGCTTGAGCGACAATATCATTATTTTGATATTAAAATAATATATAATTGGATGGTATATCATGTATACAAAATCATTATAATTTTATATTTATTATTTTCAGGAATTACATATTATTATTATACCCATCCTAATAATAATATATTGAATAACAATTACACCACGATGTGGAGACGGTAGGCCATACGTACGCATGTATGGTGACATGTCATTCAAAGGATGTATAGAATAATGAATATGGTGGTACCATATTTATAATAACATAATGGTATATATATGATAATGGAGTTAATATTTTATAATGGAAATAACAAATAAAGAATAATTAGATGATGAAAGGAACTCGAAAGAGGGTGGTTAAATTATTACCTCTTCTTCAGGTTCTTCCTTTTTATTTGATCAAAAGGGATACTTAAGTTGACTTTCTGACCAAAGGATGGACTCTATGATGACTTGAGGGAAGTTGAAAGGATATTTGGTCAGGGGTTGGACGATAGAAATGGCTTTGAAGGTGTGAATTAGAGAGAAGGGGGAGTTCGCTTTTATAAGAGGGGTGAGGGGCACCTTAGGAAAAGATTGAAATATTATTTTATAATAAATTCATATTCAGTTTCTAATGGATATAAGCTAATTTATTTCATGTATAATATGTGGATGGGTAAAAAACAACTCAAAAAATAATTTTTAGATAGGTTTAGGTCACTTTATTAAACTTGTCTTTTAGTTTTAACTCTTATATAATTAGTTTGACATTTACCATTTCTCTCTGTATATTTATATTATATGGTTAATAAACTTACTATAAACTTCCAAGAGACCCCCAAGTGGTTCATTAATGATACACCTATCATTATATAATTAATTTGGCCGAACCATATTTTTTTAGGAATATTATACCAATTTATAATATAATATTTGTTTTAAAAACTCTTTTATGTTAATTTTGACACTATTTAATAATCTATTTTTGATAAAGTCTTAAATATATTATTAAATAGAATAAAAATAATTTAAGAAACCCTAACAAGTCTTAGTAACCAATAAAATTCGTGGATGTCATCAAAACTTTAATATTTTATTTATTTTAACATTTATAATACCAATTATTTGATTCATTATTTAATAAGGAAAATACAACATCACTATTGTGTCATAAATAAATATAATTATTTAATGTCTAAAAAATATAAATAAACTATCATTATGTAGGAAATAATTTTGTATTTATAATGAATATTTATATTTGAAAATAGAATATATATAACCCAATGTAAAAACTGTTTTGCTAAAACATATATGCTTATGTCATTTTTGTATTTACTTTAACATAATTAATATAAAGTGTCATTATCACTAACAAGTGGCTCGATGTGGTCCCAAAATCAACCCAAAGTTTTCCATGGTTGAACATTTTTCAACCAGTAGGGTTTTCACATTGTTTTGGGTAATTTAATATTGTTATAATATTATTCTTTTACCATTGTTTACCGGATTTACCCTTTAACCATGGTTAATAAAATATTTACCGAAGTAATTATTCAAAAAGACTAAAAATAAAAGTTATCTATTTACACAATTTGTACATCCTGATTCTAAATATTGATTCCATTTTTCTAAATTCAAAACACATAAGTTGTAGAAATTAATTTAAAATTAATTCTCATTGTCAAATCAAAAAGCGTGTTTTTAAGAAATAATAACTATCAAAAGATTGGCACTTGCTTATGTCCAGTTTAAATGTGAAATTTTTTCCAATTACCAAAATTGGATTAAATGGTAAAAATATAATCTAATTATACTTTAAAATCACTCAAATTCATAATTTGTCACTATTAATTATTTTGATTAAAAAAATTTTAAATAAAATTTAGTAATTATCACTATTCATCAAAATAGGAATGTTATCAGAAAAGTACTAAAAATTCACCATAATCTATTTTCAATATTATGAATCTAGAAATTAAGTCCATTTTGAAAGATAAAATTTATATAATTTCAAAAGGTGGGTATTATTATTCATAACGGCTTGTTTGATTGGTTGTGGTGTGTTAGAACTCGAAGTTGCGTACAACACACACTACTGTATTATTCAAAGAGAAGCATAATGTCGAAGATTGGGGTGTTACATTCTCCCCTCCTTCAATAAATTTTGTTCTCGAAATTTATAAAATTGGGCTTGGGAATATAATTGTAAGTCCCACATCAGAAAAAAGAGTCAACTAAAATATCACTTTAAAAGAAGAAAAGAGAAGTACAAAGGCCATCCGAGATAACCTATTCTAGGATTCCATATAGAAAAACATGAATATGGATTATAAACTAAGTGTCAAGTTCAGATGGAGAGGGATAGAAAACATGATAAGGAGGAAGTTAACAACATGAAAACCACAAACTTATGATGGGACAAATGGTCATTAGTTTCCCCGTAGTAAATATAAATGAACAACATTTTTTTGTTTTAAGGATAATTAAATAAAGATGAGGAACTAATCCTTGAGATTGACAATGAACATAAAGATATATACTCACTTTTTAAGTAAACTTTCATTCTTTAATAAATTTCTAATACTAAATCATTTTTAAATGATGAGTATTCAAGAATACTTGGTCACACTAGAAGAGCTAGAATAAACTTCTTATAGAATCACATGATCCACTAAGGATAAACTATATATTTACCTTGTCTTTTGAGATTACTGAAAACCAAAATGGGTAGTATAAGATCTTATGATCCCCAAAAAGGATATTCCATTAGATAAGGAAACACTAATCTTAATTTCTAAAATTAAACAAAAAATACCCCAATGATAAATAAATATAATTAAATAAACAATTGTCCTTAAAATCCTTCAATATAATACAAATCAATATTGAAACTCAAAACATAGAAGAATTTGGTTATGTAGTCTTCCAGGCTAAATTGTATCTCCAAATGACATCAACTACTATTAAAGTCACATACTTAAAAGTAATTTACCTAATCACATATTCACTATTATAGGTTAATCATTTCCATAAATAAACCAAATCACTATAAATCCACAATAAAAACATAGATAAAAATCCACCATTACTCCTAAAATAAAATCCCATAGTATTCTATTTTCCTTGGGCATATAGTTCTCCCAACAAAGCGAACATATTCTAAAATAACATTTATCACTTAATCACCAAATAATTTCCCTATACTAAGGGTATTCATTTGAAAAGATATAAGATCTCAAATCAACTTATTATTGATCAATAAAATCATTTAACTAAAAATATTTAGTCATAATAACTAGTGACTTTACTTAGTACTGTGGTAAGAGATAAATCCCAATCGCACTTTGGTTGTGGGTTTGATTCCCACAGCTTTTTCCAATGCGACGGGTTGTGACACGGTCTGCGTGTTGTCCTTTTTCAAATACTATATTTTATAACATTTCCAAAATGAGATAAATTCCTCAAAAATAACCATAACATAATTTAACCACAAATGTTATTTCATACTTTGCATTTTCATCCCAAAATATAATAACTTCTAATTTCCTCAAACCCAATGATCATATAAAACCAAATGGTTTTTTATAACTATATACACAAGAGAAAAGATAAGTCTTCCTCAAATATCATTCTAACATGGAAAACTGTAGGGTTAAAAATACAAGAGAAAATTATTCCAATGTAATACCATAAAAAATTAGCACAAATAGTTTTAAACATTTATATAACCATTTATTTCCACATTTCTTCTTCTTTGACCAAGAAAATACCCTATAGAATAGGGCACTTACTCGGGTAATGGCCTGGTCCCCTACATTTATGGAAAATAACTGTAAATGGATTCTTGGAAGAATTTTTATTTTCATCCATTGTACTCTTCATTTTTTCTCGGTAATTCTTCAATTTATGTCCTTCTTTCCCACACGTAAAGCACATATGTGTTCCATTGAGACACTTTCCTGGGTATCTCCTTCCATATTTCCTGTATGATGGAAATTTAGGATTATTTTCTCCATGGTCTCCACTACTGGAGCTCTTATCATTAATCACTTTTCTATTCGTTTTTGAGTCTGGAAGTTGGATAATATATATGTTGTTGATCATATTTTTGGAAAATTTATTTTCCATTAACAAAATATCTTTTACTCCTATCAACATTCCTTTTTTTTGCTCATTCCCACCACTGTTCCCACCTTGTACATCATTCTCAATGTTACTATGACTTCCTTGGAATCTGGCCATTGACTAAAACCAAAAAGCATTGTGTAAGTAACAGTAGTCATAAAATCATTTAGAGAATATCATGACACCATATTCATTATTTGAAGCACCATAGGATTAACCAAGGTAATTTATTCTCATATTATATTAAAATAATTCAAATCGGTCTGTAAATAAAATTTATATTATCCTTTGTATATCCCCCAGGAGTGTCGTATCCAAGAGTGCTGCAAGGCCCGTTGTCGTGCACCAGATCTCATTCGAGTCTATCTCAAAGTGGTATTTTCGGGTTTTACCCCTAGGTACATCTGTTCCAGAGCCGCCTCTACCTGCTCGTATCCAGACAGGGATGTATTGTATGGAAAACTCTAAAAATATATAAAATACCAAAATTATGGGAAGTTCATCTATACTAATTCTCAAAGTCTATCTTAGGGCTTTCTGATTTAATCAGAGTTTGTCTAAATCTAGTTTCCATGGTTTGTAATAAAATTTCTCTGATACCAACTGCAATTCCCTGACCATAGTTACCTAGAGTCGGTGCATTACTAAATATCATTGGCATGATCAGAAAATAAAAAGTCTCGATAGACTGATTAGTTTGGTAGCCTTGGAATCACTAGATACATTCATAATGTTTACATTACATAATAAATTAAAAAACTAAAACATCATCTTATCTCCATAGACCATACTCATATCCTCATATTATCCATGCAGGTCATTCATAAAATACTACTTCACATCCTGTGAAATATAAAACATAGAAAGGGGTGAGCTCAAATGCTCAGTAAGGATAACAATATAGTGAAAACATTTATAAAATAAGCATAAACATTTAAGGTAATGTATAACTAAAACAAAATACTTTTATACTTGAAATTCAACATAATATGGAAAAGATAAAATGAAATAATGCCATTTACTTATTCACATGGATATTCTACTAGTCTAGTTATCAAATGAAATATCAATAACCACTTTCGTAATAATGGAATGCATAATTCCTGACTATCATAACCACAACGTCAAGGCCATATGTGAGGACTACAAATATGATTTTGTCAAGGCCTTATGCCAAGACACTAGTTTTCTAATGAGACCTACCAATCCATCTAGGAGCTATAGCAGACTCCAACCATCACTTACTAAGTCCAATTCATTCCCCATATCAATAGATATAAACATAACATAAACATTCATATTAAAACTAGCATACGAAATGTCAATACTTTCTCCATAAATCATTAATGGTATAAAAATAGCACATCCATAGTCAAACATAACTAATTCAATACAACATTGAAGATTTTATTGTAACAGATTAACCTCCATCAAGAATAATGATGGTTATTCACACATATTAAAATAACCATCAAAACTATTTTAGAGAAATACCCATTTTTTCTTGAAAGCATTTAAAAGTCACACTACTTGTCAAGAAGCCATTTTGAAAATAGATTTTTGAATCAAATTTTCACATACCACATTAAAACATTTAAAAGTAATTTTAATTTTAAAACTTTAATGTCCATATGAATAAATACTTAAAACCATATTTAAAACATGGACATTGATGAGAAATATTTAGAATAATAAATCATTAAAACATTTTAAAATGATATTATAGTTATAGTTCCTAACCTAAAGAGAGACACTTGAATAAAAATAATTGAGGTAATAAAAACATTTTAATATCATGAGAATAATGGGATTCATGATATACTATGTAAAAGTACATTATATACCCCATATAAATGTGATTTGATGTATAACAAAAAAGTAGTCTCAATGGAATGTAAATTGAGATGAAATCTATTATAAAGACCATATCCTTAGGTTAAAGATAAATCAAAGATATAATTATGTGTGAAAAATATAAATACACTCAATATGATAGGATATTCAGTGTAAAACAATCAAAGGACATTCACACATATTCTTATAAAAACAACACCAATGAATTAGATGTTTAACTCAATAAATGGTGATTGAGTTAAAATTACCCTTATCAAGTTCATATCGGTGACTTGAGAATTTATCAATGGAGTGATTATGTGTATAAAAAGTATATCCACATAAAGGGGAGTGTAAATTATGACATAAGAAAATAAATATTGATTCCTCACATAATCTTGGAGTAAAATAATCAGTGAAGTATGCGTAAAGCCGACTAAGTGGAAATTTAAATTTCAAATTACATTATTGATTTGCTAACATACAAAACATACACCCATGAAAGAAGAATGATAACATTATGATGTAAATATCCATAAATTAAATTATATTACACAATGAATACAATCATGGGCAGTACACACACCACATGCAATAAATAAGTGGTGAATAATGGACATCTCACAGAATTAAAAGTGAGATAAGAAACCCCTTACTTTTTACTTTTTCCTTGGTCGAGGGTATCTTAACCTCCGGTATAATGGTGAAATAATTGTTATTTAATTATACAAGAATCATATACATTAACATGATATCATATATTATCTTTTAACATTTATTTGTTGATAATATCTTATTTTTATCGCAATTTCGGGTGTTAATGGATTCATTTTCCTTTATATTCTTTGTTATGTGAGGCATAAGTTTTATGGATGGTATGTATATTTTTAATATCCAGAATGATATCATGTCTCTAAACATTATTTTTAATCATCAAATTAAATTTAGTCATGAATGGATATGATGGGGAATGAATCTCATCGTGTTCGTGGAGATGGTAATCCGTACGTAAGTACGAGCGACAATATCGTTATTTTGATATTAAAATAATATACAATTGGATGGTATATCATATATACAGAATCATTATAATGTTATATTTATTATTTACAAGATTTAAACATCATTATTATACCCATCCAAATAATAATATATTGAATAAAAATTACACCACAACATGGAGACGGTAGGTCGTACGTACGCACGTATGGCGACATGTCATTCAAAAGATGTATAGAATACTGAATATGGTTGTAAAATATTTATAATAACAACATAGTATATAGAAGATACTGGATTTATTATTTCATAATGTAAATAACAATGAAAGAATATGTGGAAGAAGAAAAAAAATTGAAAGAGGGTGGTGAAATCATTACCTCTTCTTCGGGTTCTTCCTTTTGATTTGATCAAAAGGGCTCCAAAAGTTGTATTTATGACCAACGGAGGGACTCTATGATGAATTTAGGGAATTTTTGAGGATATTTGGGAAGGTTTTGACTGATCCAAATGGCTTTGAAGGTGTAAATTACAGAGAAGGGGGAGTGCCCTTTTATAAGAGGGGTGAGCGGAACCTTAAGAAAGGATAGAAATATTATATTATAATAAATTAATATTCGGTTTATAATGGATAAAAACTGATTTATTTTGAGGCTAAGGAGGTTATGGGTCTGAAACAACTCAACCAATAGGTTTTAGACAGGTTTGGGTCACTTTATTAACCTTATGTTTTTGGTTTTAACTCTTAGTTAATTAGTTTGACATTTACCATGTCTCTTTGTATTTTTATAATACATGGATAATAAACTTACTATAAACTTCAAGAGACCCAAAAGTGGTTAATTAATGATAAAAATATTATTATATAAGTCATTTTTCCGAACCTTGTATTTTAAGAATATTATATCAATTTATAATATAATATTTGTTTTAACAACTCCTTTATGTCAATTTTGACACTAATTAATAATCGATTTTTGTTAAAGTCTTATAAACTATATTAATTAAAAAAATTCATTTAGGAAATACCAACATGTTGTATTAACCAATTAAATTCTTTTATGTCATCAAAACTTTTAAATTTTATTTATTTTAACATTTATAATACCAATTATTTGATTCATTCATTAATAAGGAAAATACTGCATCATTATTGTGTCTTAAATAAATTTATTTAATCAATGTATAAAAATTATAAATAAAATACCATTATATAGGAAATATTTTAAGTTTTCTAATGAATATATATAGTTGAAAATATAACATATATAACCCAATGTCAGCACTTTTTTTCTAAAAGATATATGTTAATGTTATTTATGTATTTACATTAACATAATTAATATATAGTGTCATTATCACTTACAAGTGGCTCCATATGGTCCCAAAATCGACCCAAAGATGACCATGGTCTAAAATGTATCAACCAATATGTTTTCGACACGATTTAGGTTAAGATAATATTATTATAATATTATTATTTTACCCTTATTTATCAGATTTACCCTTTAACCACGGTAAATAAAATATTAACCGAAGTAATTATTCAAAATGTCTAAAAATAATAGTTTTCTATATAAACAATTTGTACCTACTAATTATAAATATGGAATCCATTTTTATAAATTCAAAACATATAAGTGGAAGAAATTAATTTATAATTAATTCACATTGTCAAAAAAGCGTGTTTTTAAGAAATAGTAACTATCAAAAGATTGGCATTTGATTATGTCTAGTTTATATGTGAAATTATGTACAATTACAAATATTGGATTAAATTATAAAAATATATTATAATTATGCTTTAAAATTACACAAATTCATAATTTATCACTATTAATTATTTCGATTAAAAAATGTTTTTTAATTAAAATTTAGTAATTTTTATTATTCATCAAAATATGAATGTTATAAAAAAAGTACCAAAAATTCACCCTAAGATAATTGAAATATTATGAATCCAAAAATGAAGTCCATTTTGGAAGATAAAATTTATAAAATTTCATAAAGTGGGTATTACAATTCTTAACAGCTAGTTTGATTGGTTGTGGTGTGTTAGAACTCGAAGTTGCATAAAACACACACTACTGTATTATTCAAAGAGAAGTGTACCATGGAATCTTGGGGTGTTACAAAAAGACTTCTAAAACACTCATGAAGAGGTTTTCCTGAATGAAAAGAAGTCATTTGAGCGGGAATGATCAATTAGGATCATCTAACAATGATTCCTCAAAAGATAAAAGTAAATAAAGATTCAAAACCATCATTGAAAAAGATGAGAAAAAACGCTTCCTCCGAGAGTAAAGAAGGTGATGGAGAATCGTACAGAGAATATCAGCTAAAATATGAACTTCTTTCATGTCTTGAGAAAAACAAATCTCTCAAGAAATAAATTCATGTGATGAAGAAATATCATGAAGAAGTGCATTATGTAAGTTAACATGTCACCAAGATAGAAGATGAATACATTCAGGAAATTCTATGTTACAAACATGGAATTAATGAACATGGAAAGAACATTGAAGATCTAAAAAAATCTAGAAACTAAAGAATAAGAGTTAAACATGTTCAAATAAAAAGTTTTTGAGTTTGAAAATACCCAAAGGAAGATGAATGGAATCTTCAAAAAATCAACTAAAGTAAAATCTGAGACTTCTAAGACTGCTGAGAAGGCTTTCCATGAGAATGAACTGAAATATTCTCCTATAAAAAATAATGTTATATCTAATTCTTCTAACATCTAAGCTTATGTAAAATGTTTTTGTAAAGATTTTGTGGAGAAAGGATGCGAGAAACCTATCAATCCTACAAAAGTAGAAAACTCACTCAAAAGAAGAGATGGCCTACATCATGAGTTTTCTAGAGCAGAAATAAGTTATCAACATAAACAATGTTTTTATAATGAAAGATCATTATTTAACAGAAAATAATTTTTTTAGGGCTATTTCTGATGTTGTGGAATATATGGTTGTAGATCTTATAAGCATTGGAACAATTTATCCATACCCAGAAGAAGGTTTGGTCAAAGTGGAAGAAATAGTGAAAGAAGAATGAGTAACTTTTTGTACACATAGAAAGCTGAAAAGATGAATTCTCATGATGGTAGAAACATTGCAACAAATAATCAATTTGAATGTTTTGAGGAAGCTTGTGGAAGATGTGATCAGTCTGCTCATATTTCCAAGTGATGTATGACACTCCTTCGACAACAAGTTTCTTATGATAAGAAAGAGAAGAAAGATGAAAATAAGAAGGTTAAGGAGAGTTCTTTTCTGGTTGAGATATCTTTAAAATCATGTAAGAGCAAGAAATCATTGATTCCTGATAGTGTTTTTTATTCACACATGACAGATGAAATAAATATCTTGGAACATGTTGAAAGTATTTGTGGAGGAGAAGTTACTTTTGGAAATGATAGTTCCCTATTAATTAAGTAAATCAGAATGAAATAGATTGAATCAAATAAACTAAAATCTAAATATGTATTTCTTATTGATGGTCTGAAACATAACTTACATAGTGTAAGTCAAATTTGTGATGATGGGAAAGAAGTTATCCTAAAAAAGGATTCTTGTATCATCAAATGTGTGAAAAATAGAGAAGTGATTACAAAAAGAGAAAAAACTAGTGGGAATGTCTTTTAAACTAGAGAATCTAGTAACCCTTGTTATTTGAGTGCTAAAGATGAAAAAAATTTGTGGCAAGAAATACATGGCCAAATTGGGAAGAAGAACATGAGTAATCATTATAAAGATGCAGTAGTTTGGAATTTTTGAGAACAGAAAAGAAGAGATAAAGATGTTTTTATTAATTTCCAAGAAAGAAATTTGACTAAAAAGACATAAAAGAGTTGAGATTCAATCTAAAAAGTCAGTTGATATTATTCATTCTGATTTGTGTGGGTCAATGAGACATAAATAAGAAAAGATATTTCTACATTATCACATTTCATGATGATTTCAGTCGGTTGAAAAACATCATGTTAATTAATCATATGTCGAAGGCTATTGAAATGTTTATATTCTTCAAAAAAGATGTTGAGAAAGAATTGGGAGCTTCCATAAAGAGTATGAGAATAGACAATGGCACTAAATTCAAAAGTAATGCTCTTGAAACTTATCTATGGAATAATAGTATCAAACATTAGTATAGTGATCCTTATACTCCATAACAAAATGGAGTATCAAAAAGGAAGAATACAAGATTAGTGGAAATCGGAAGAAGTATGTTATCAGAATACAAACATTCAAAAATATTTGGGAGAGAAGCTGTTGGAACTGTTGTACATGTTCAAAATAAATTCCTTTGAGATCGGAAATGAACATGACTCCTAGTGATATGTGGTATAACAAAAAACAAGTTTTTAAATACTTCAATGTTTTTAGAAGTCCATGATTTACCAAATCAAAAATCCAGGCATAGGAATATTTTATGAGAAATCCAAAGAAGGAATATTTTTTTTGTTATTTACCAAATGGAAGAAGTTACAAATACAAGAAAAAACATTAAAAAATGATGGTGGACTCATATGATGTGAACGTAACTGAATATCAATGTTCCTTCTCAAAATCTATTAAGAATACTGAGGAATATATATCTCAGAATACCCAAAAAAGTGAAAGTGACTCAGATGAGTCACATGGGGAAGAAATTGATGTTGGGAATAGAAATGTGAGTTTTCATACCTTACAAAACATGTTGATTCTGAAAATATTATTTAGGATCAGAAGGCTTCAGTTCAAACAAGAAAGAAGTTGATACTAGAAAATTAGAATTCTCTTATCTCAAAAGTAGAAACAGAATCAGTTTCAGAAGCTGTTAAACATAATGAATGGGTGAATAATGTGAATTAATTACTAGATCATATTGTGATGAATGAAACATGGGACCTTGTTCCAAGGCCAGTAAATAAAAATGTTATCATAACCTAGTGGTTTTATAAATAAAAATTAAATGAGCATGGAAAAGTCACAAGAAAAAAAGAAAGGCTTGTATGTAAAGGATATGCACTGGTGGAAGGTGTGGATTTTGATGAAACCTTTTCCCCTATTACAAGGTTGGAAATTATTCGAATGTTTTTTTGTAGTGGCTACTCATCAGAATTACAAGGTTTGTCAAATGTATGTAAATTCATGTCTCTTAAATAGTGATATTGAGGAAAAAGTTTACATTGAACAACCTTGTTGGTTTTTTACAATATGAGGATGAAAACAAAGTTTACAAATTAGAGAATGTGTTGTATTGGCTCAAACAAGATCCGTGAGAATGGTATTTGAAGCTTTGAAAATTATATGAGAGAGACAAACATTTATAATTGAAAGGTTGATAGAAACATGTATGTTAAAGAGTTTGACTCCATAACATTAAATATAATCAATTAAGTGGATGATATAATTTTTGGTGGAGATGAAGAAAAGGTTTTTGAAGAGTTTACTAGAGATATGAAGAAATTTTTTGAAAAATTAATGTTGGGAGAATTAACATTATTCCTTGGATTACAAGTATAACAAAAATAAATATACATTTTCTTAACATGTGAAATGTATGCCAAGAAGTTTTTAAAGATGTTTGGGGTAGAATAATCAAGGAAAGTGTCAAATCCTATCTCAGTGAGAACAATGTTGAGAAAATATTAACCAATGAACAATGAGAATTAGAAAGACTTTTGATAGTTGAGAGGAAGTATTCTTTATCTTACAGCTTCAAGGCCTGATATTTCTTATGAAGTTAATCTCTATACTGGGTTTCAATGTAATCCAAAATTATCACACATGTTGGAAGATAATATTATTCTGAGATATGTAATAGGAACAACTTCACATGGGTTTTTATACAGGGGAAATAATGAGATTTATTTTTGTGGTTAAACTGATGTGGATTGGGATGGTGATTATAATGATAGAAAGTCAACATCAGGAGGAACATTTTTCTTAGAAAAATGTTGTGTGATTTGGCATAGTATGAAACAATGTTTACAAATTTTAAGCATAGCTGAATCCAAATATGTTGCATCTACACAAGACTATACTCAAATGATGTGGATGAAAGATTAAATGGAAAACTTTAAAGTGAATGTTTCTAAACCATTGAAGAAAATCTATGATAATAATAGTTACATTGATATTTCTAATAATTCTAGTCAACATTCATGATCGAAACTAATTGATATAAAGTATCACCTTTTAAAATACAATGATACTACGGGAGAAGTTTGATGGAATATATTTCAACAAAGTATCATATCGTTGATATTTTTACAAAATTAGTGTAAAAGGAAATGTTTGTCAAACTAAGGCTACAACTCCATGTTTAGACTCCCATCGTGACTTCCTAAATACTCATAAGGATGTTTCCCCCACCATGCTTTGGATTATGTTGTCAAAGGAGGAGAGTAAGTTAAAACATTTACATTGAAAGTAGTTTTTACTTGGATTTATTTAATGAATCTGTATCTGTGGTTATCATATAATAAGGGATGAGAAATAAAAATGATTGAGGAAAAGTAATGTGAGAAAGAGAAAGATAAAAGTTGAGGGGGAGTTTGAGTAAGGTGAATTTTATCCTGACATGGCTGGAAAATGTTTTGTCACCGAAGGATGGAGATCCTTCAAAAACATTACTTTATCTAGTGGTGTGGTTTTAGGACACAATTTTTTAAGAAAGGATATGTTTTGGTAATGTTCATGAAATTGAATGTGAAATTATTTTAGAAGTGAAAACTTGTAAACAGGGGTTGCCAACAAATCCAAAGGGGGATATTGAAGAACCTTGGTGGTTATTTGTAATAATGTTTTGTATTTGTTGAAAACAAATTCTTTTTTAAGAATGCTTTTGAGTAATAGAAAGTGGATGTTTCTAGTTTCAAAATATTTTCTTAGAGTGGATATTGATGAACAATAAAAGTTCAGATGTTAAGAAAGTGTCTCAAACATTCTAAACAAAATTAGACGATGATTTGGTGACCTTAAAGTTCTCAAAAACCTTGAAAAGTTTCATGATAAAAGCTATTGAAGAAATTATAGAAAGGGTTGAGGTTTTCTGAGCAATATTATGAGAAATTCGGAACCTGGATTTTGAGAAACCTTATAAGGATACATTGATTCTACTTCTGAGCAAGTTACTCAGATTATACTTCTGAACATGTTACCCAGATCCTACTTCTGAACATGTTACCCGGATCCTACTTCTAAAAATGTTACCCATATCCATCATCTGAAAAAGTTACTGGGAAAATAGGATCCTACTTTTAAACATATTAACCCTGATCTGACTTTTGAGAATGTTACCCAGATGCTACTTCTGAACATGTTACCTAGATCCGAATTTTGAGCATGTTACCAAGATCATACTTCTGTGAAAGTTACTGGGAAACTTGGATCTTAATTCTGAGCATGTTACCCCAATCATACATCTGAACGTGTTACTGGGAAACACAGAACATACTTCTGATCTTGTTACTGGGATACTCGGATCCTACACCTGATCATGTTGCAGGGAAACAAGATCTGAAAAACTGACGATGTTGTTGATCTTAAGGAATAGTTTCATATAGAATACTACCTTATTATAGGAAATTGTTCATACAACAAACTTTCTTAAATAATTAATAATTACTTTGATAAAGAAAAGATACATATAGACAGAAATGTTTCTTATAGAAATTTTTTTTCAAGAAGATTGAAATGTTGAAGAAGTCAAAAGAAGATCAATAATAGTTCGGATCCTGAATTTGGAACCTTATGAAAATCCTGAGAAACATGTTGAGAAAACCAGAGTGACAATTCTAAGAAACATCTTTAGAAAATCAGAATAAAAATACTGAGAAATATGTTGAGAAAATCGGAATGAAAATTATGAGCAACATGTCGAGAAAACCAGAACCGGAATTTTGTTGAAATCGGGACTAAGAAGTTCATGAAATCGGAACAAGGAAGTTAAAGAAATCAGAAACTAGAAGTTGAAGAAATTGGAACCTAGAAGTTGAAGAAATCAATACTATGAAGTTGAAGAAATCATAACCCGGGAGTTTAGGAAATCAGAACGTGGAAGTTGAAGAAATCGGAACCAGTAAGTTGATGAAATTAGAGCCAAGAAGATCAAGAAATTAGAAATATCATTTTTAACAAATCAAAACCTAATTCAAGAGAAAATCAGAACTTAATTTATGAGAATGTTTCTGAGAAAAACTGAACAACTTTTTTGAACATGCTTCTGTGAAAATCTATAAAACATTTTTGGGCATGTTTTCTGGAAAATTCAGAACCATGATTCAGAATTATAAAACTCGAATTACAACATTGTGTAAATATCGTAAAAACTTAAGGAGTATTGAATATGTTAATGATTGAAGATTTAATGTGAGATATTTTGATATTTTTTGAGATTTGAGGAATTAGGAATGAATTTAAAGATTCCCACATTTGTTTTACTAGTTGCCTATAAATAAGTGCTAAGATCATTCACTCATTTGTAACATTCACATTTACCATGAAGGCGTAGTGCTTAAGAATTAAAAGTGAAATTTTCCTACCATCTTGAAGATGTTTTCTTGAGTGTTTTAGAATAAAAGAATCATAATCATTTTTCCTTGCTACGAATATGGGAAATATCTGGAATAAATTTTCCTGAGTTTTTTAGCTGAAGGAAATCAAAACCATCATTACCTTGCAGAGAAGACCGGTTTTAGAAAATCAGATTCAAGAAAACTGGACTGAAGATTCAGAGAGAGAATTTGTGGAGCATCTTCAAAAAAGTTCTTTTTTTGTGTTTAGATTATTAATTCATTATGAAAACAATGTAAACAGATATAAGACTATATAATCATTCTAATTAAGAGATAAAAGGTGTCTAACATGAGTTGGCACATGTTGTATTCACTACTTTATTATAGTGGATTTCCATAGACCCAAGGGAGTGGCTCTGGCAAGGACGTAGGTTCTCTTATTGAGGCCAAACCTTGTAAATCTTGTGCGTATTTTTTTCTTTAAATTTCTTGCATTCTTGAGTTTTTTTCTAATGTTTTATAAGAAAATAAATCTTAACAGGTATCAACGGTTATGTTTTTCAATGTTTTTAAACTTATAAAAAGTTATAAAACAGATTCGACCCCCCCCCCCTTCTCAGTTGTTATTCGATCCTTAGAACATCAAATTCTTCTTCTTGAGTTTTATTCCCATTTTATAGGATAATATATAATTATACACAAATAAACCAATCATGAAGCCATGTAATTAACACAACTAAAACAATTAAAATTATGAAATATTATTAACGAATGAGTCATAATATTTTACAAAATCATCAAAATAAGGTGTTATAAATATGAATATTTTTTTAAATAAGTTAATAATTTTTTCAAACCATAATTCTTGAAGTTAAATAATTATAAAATAACAGGAAATGTGAGGTAAGGATTTTCCCATCTAACTTTTAATTCTATGAGATATATTCCTTGTTCACCACTTATTTCGTTTGTGTTGTGTACACATAATTCCATAGGACATATTATATCATGAATAAAATTATTTTCATGGAATTAAAATTTTCTTTTTAAAAGTATTACTTTTCTAGGGAATAAAATTTGACGGATTACAAGTGGTGAGTGGTTTCATTACCCAATTTTCATTCATTTGATTAAGCATCTATTTCATTGATTATATCGTGAAAATATTATGAGTGAAATAAATTTTTATTATATAATGTTTCATTTAAAATAGTTTTCGGTGGATTTATATAAAATACACCTAATCGATTTATTTGTAAGGGACTTTGTCTTGATCTCCCTTCATTGAGGAATATTTTGATGTTTTACACTAACTTCCTATTATGAGGTATGTAAACTACCGCTTTGATATATCAAATCATTAATCTCACTGTCTACATTGTATTCAAATGTTTCAATGTTGTATGGGACACTTTTCATTATAAATATCATTTTAAATCATTTATTTGTTATGTAAAGTATTCATTGGACATGCATTGGCTATGTTATCAAGACATTATATAGCCCCTATATGCATCGGTAGTCTAATGTTGGGATTTAGTTAAAATAGAATTAAATGGGGTTTACCTTTAAATTGAACTCTCCTATAAAAGGTATCATGGGTTTTGGTTCATTTTGTTGTGTCAAAATTCTCCTCGCGACTTTAATTATTCCTTTATGATATGTAAATCTGATATACATTTTCTTTATAGTATTCTTTATCTATAAGAATATTTATATAAATTTCATTAAGAATTATTTTTATCTATAAAGAAATTTATATGAATGTTATTTATACTTTATAGCTAAGTCTAATGTTATTTTTCTTAAGACAAAACTATCAGATCTTTAATAAAACTCAAAAGCATTCACCTTCTCAATTTTGAATCATCCATAATTTTGACTCCAATTACTCTTTATCAAATCTTAATTTCATTAAAAATCTTATCCTCTTCACTTCCTCAATTCTGAATCATCTAGAATTGTGATTCGTATTCTCTCTAGTTTGTGAATCAGATTCATTTTCTCAATTAAAAATCATCCAAAATATTGAATCCAATTCACACTTCCTTATATTCTTATTAACTCTATAATATGATCCATTTCATAGTTTATTAATGCCTAAACATATATTTTTTTGAATTCGATTCACATTTCTTCAATTCTGATTCACGCAGATTTGTTAATCCAATTTATCATTTCCTTAATTCTGATTCGCATATTTTTTTGGATCTGATTTCATAACATTCATAAAGTTTTTAAATTTCTTTAATGTATGATTTTGTAAGATTTTTAATTTTACTATATTTTCATAATGAAATGTTTTAATATAATCAGATTCATTTATACTTAGTATTTCTCCTGACATTTTGTTATACTAAAAAATGTAGTCCAAACTGTTATTATATGATGGTTGTAAGTACTAATTGTACAGGTCTCGATGAAATGTTAAGAAAAATATGAAAATTGGAGTGAAAATAGACTATTGGAGTTCATGCCTACAAATTAGAGATCTTTTGGATGATCTATAATAGTTGACACTTTTGTATTTTGGAGGCACGCGGGAGCTATGCCAAAATTTATTTATGAGAAATCCTTAAAGAGACTAATTTGTGAAATTCTTATTCGACATACTTAAATCCACAATAAGCTCTGTTTATCTTAGTGCGACACTGATCATTGGTCAATATGATAAAAGATGTCCAAGTTGAATGAATAAAGAGGTGTGGAATACCTACTTAATCGAGGGCTTCCATGATGAAGTGAGATAGAGGTATCGATCACCTTATAGATCAATGGCTTGTAGGGATAGAAAGAGAGATACCTATCATCATATTTAGGGATTACCTTAGTGTGGGTATGATAGAATTTATTGGATGTTTAAATAAAGGGACCTTTATCCATGTTTTTTTGGATACCCTACTCTTTAGGTTGAAATATTTGTACTCTTTCTTATTTAATTTTAATTTCTACTGAAATTTGTAACAATAAAAAAGCTTTTCTTATACTTTATTCTTTATTATAACCCTTATTTAATATTTTATATGCTTTATGGTGGAATATTATTTAAGTATAACTATGTACTTTAAATCGATAATCATCTTTTTCGGAACCAGATTATTTTTTCTTAGATATAAAAATGAGGGTTTAAGTAAATATAATTTGTTTATCATTGTTAAGAAAAGCATCCTCAAGGATGCAAATGAATGTTTTTAAACATAAAATTCACCCCACCAATAATTGATCATCTACATATAAATTTCAATCCTACATATTTGGTTGAAACATGTCATCCAATAATTAAGCATTCTCTCTTTTCAATAATCTACTATCATTATCCAAAGTATTTTGACTATGACAAAAATCTATGGATTCATTTAATTATCATTTTATTAATTAAATGGATTGTTTTTTCAGTTATTTACCTTACCATTATGATTATTCTAATTGATTAAATCAGGATTCAACTGTACTTAACCCTTAGTTAGAATTTGATCTCACCCCTTTCTTATGTCTTATTTTAACTAGGTTTTCAAGAAGTTAATTATGATTTTTATGCAGGGTTATGCTATGGGGGATAATGGTGTTCTAAAAGAAAATACTTTTTAAATTTTATGTCTGAAATGAAATTAAAATTTAAAATATAGACCTTGTTTACCAATACTACTAAAATATTTGGTTCTTTGTGAGGAGATATCATGTATCTTATAGAAATGTAATAATGTAAGGCATCTGATATGGGGAAATGGGCTTGGTGGTGTTATAAATAGTCCTTAGTATCACGGAGATGATGTAAAGATACATCTTGGATTTTTTTAATTATTTATATGTTTTTAGAGGGGTTCTCCCCTATTTGTAACGTTTTCTGGTTATATTATGCATACTTTAGTGATTTCGGTTAAATTATTTTTGATGATGCTGGGATTTTTGACTCATATAGGCAATTTTTGGATATTTTATTAACTTAATTGAGTTTGTTATTGCAATTTTTTTAACACTTATCTTTTTTGTGATGTAAATTTTTGGTTTTTTTATGTAATGAACCACTAGAGGGTAAACCAATATCTTAACAATAAATTTATACCCTAAAAAATATTATCCAGCCCCTAGTGAGTGGGAAGTAGTGTTGAAGCCATATAATAATTATCCATAGGATGTATAGTCATACTGGGTTTCAATGTAACATCGGTGCTGGAATTTAGTGGAAGATTTATTTCTTGTATCTCAATACTTTTAATTATATGTCACTAGGATCCTAGTGGGATCTTAATAATTTAAAATGATTTCTATTTCAATAAAAAAACTCCAAGACCAGTTGGAACCCCTAATTTAACAACATTACGAAATTCAAAATAATAAATTCAAAAAATAAAATAAATATATAGAATTAAAGAAAGGTTTATTAGAATCTATCAACTAATATTTTATCTCAATCTTTAATTCCCATTTTTTACATTAAATTTTAGCATGTTCCAATAAAACCTATAAACGAGGGATAAATCCATGAAAATGAAATTTATCTTAATAGTCCATTATTTTTTATGGGTTTCTCCATTAAACCTGTCTTTGAATCTAATTAAACATTATAGAAATTGGTAATATGGTATGGGACTAGATTATATCCTCTAATCTAGGATATAAGAAAAATATCATGTGTCATACTAAAATGATGCTTCAATTCTAATGAGTAAATCTTCTTTATCTATTAATCCAATTATATAAAATAATGAATAAAGAAAATTGTCAATTTTTTTAGATTCCATGACATCAGTGGACTAAATAATGTGATAATAAAAAGTGTACATGGTAACTCGTTGGGTAAAAAACACCTTCTCATTCAGAAGAAGAAACCTAAACTTCAATCACAAAACAAAGTCTAGAACATATGTAAGAATAAAAGAACTATAAAATCAATGTAATAGAACTAAAAAATGCACCATAGTAATAGAACCGTTATTACCTTCAGTAAAACTCTCACAAATCACAGAACATATATACATGTGGACCAAACATAAGAATAAAACAACAATAATGCAATTCAAAAGTTGTTATTATCAGTGGGAGGACATGGCTGATTTATTAATACTAAATGAAGATGAAAAGCACAATAATTAAAAATCAAGTTAGTCTATATAAAGTATAAATAAAATTAAATAATGTATTATGAAATAATTGAACCAACCAGTTAGTATAGATATTTTTAGTAGGGCCCTTATTTTGAAAACAGTTCCACTACCTTCTTATCTTCATAGGGATCCCAACACTGAACATGTCCATTTTCAGTTTCCTATACATTAAACTTTCTCTACCACTATCTTGTGGTGATTAGTTAAATATTCTTGAGAAAAAAATATGCATCCCTCCAAAATAGTATTTTGTATCCTTTGAACAATATTAATAAATTATTACACATATTTATCAAAGTATTCATATATGAGTGATGTATCCTTCCATACTTTCATCATCTGTACATCATCGCATTCCAACTAATTCTAAAATATCACCTCTGAACTGTGCCTGAATTCACTGATCTTTCAATGCATAAATCATCCTAGAGGTTTGAATACCATGTTTCAAACATTATCTTTAATAAGAAAAATAATTTAAACCATGAAATGAGGCCTCACAAATCCTAAAAAAATACTACATGAAGAATTATTTCATAGATTAAAGGAAAAATAAAAACACAGAGGATAATCATGAACACTTTCTACTCTACAAACATAATAACTATCTCCATTCCCCCTTCATGCCACCCATGTTTGAATAATGTATAATTCTACCTGATGATTTCCTTAATTAAGACCTTGGTCAACATTTCAGTTGAATTAAAACATCCACTAATCATTCATAGCTTCATCTCCCCACCCAAACAAATTATGGATTAAGTATATCTTTGTATCAATGTGGTTCAACTATGAATAATACAACATGTTTTTATCTAGATTAATTGTATTCTAAATATCATAGAAAAAAATCTACTTTCATAACTCCTTATGAGTTTCCTCAATTGGCATATCATGTAGACTAATTTCTTCCCTCATTTAAAAATAGTTGTGTAATCTACTTCTATAGTTGAAAATGTAACTGGTCAAAATAATCATTACATAAATCTTATGAATTCCCCTAAAAAATGAATCCAAACCTCATTGTTTTCTTCTATTCATCCATATCCTCTCTATTGTTCACATCAAAATTCCTCAGTAATGGATTATCTATTCTGTAACATAGAGATAGTTCTTTTGTGGATTTGAGATATCAGATATTCCACTTCCAACTTCTCAGTTAAACTTTATTGGATTGTACATACACTGAATAATACCTACCACTTCACGAGAAATGACTTGATCACGAAAACCATGTTGTATATAAAGCTTATGACCACTGATTAAAACCCAATGTTCCTTAAATAATTTTATTTATCTTATGTTTTAGGTACTTTATGATTGTATAAGTTGTAGTTTATGACCATTAGAATGGTCACAGGTTTACATCCTATAAATATAAATATTTTAATGACATTCTAGGTTTACCACTTATGAGAAATAAAAAAAAATTCCATCTTCATATTCCTTTCAATCAACACCTCCAAGATTCTATTGGATTTATTTAGAACCTTTATTTCAAACTATTTTTGAAAATTGTATTTTAACATTATAACATGATCCATATCTAGACCAACTAGGATCATATCATCCATAAATAAGATAATTATGATAAATAATCCATTAATAAACATATTTTAATAATTTTAAATATTATAATTCCCCTAAATAAACCCATTACCATCCATAAAGGCATCAAAATTTTGTTTCCACTTCAATGTCACTTTAATAAAATAATAAATGATCTAATTATACATGGAAGATAATGAATCATTTCATTTATAAAAGAAACCCTCTAGATTCACTATATTGATATCCTCATCTAAATTTACATAATATAAATATATTATTACATATAATTATTGAAGACGTAACTCTTCTAAATCCACTATAATAAGAACTATTTAGTTGACTTATTCCAGAATATAAGAGAAAGATCCTATTTGAATATATCCTCATAATATGTTGAATAATTTTTAAAAATATCATGTACTTTTACCACATTCTACCTTACACTTCTTCCTTCATCATGTAAACTCATTTTCTATAATTATTTTTTTTCAAAATTTTGTTAGATCATAAGTTTTTTATCATGAAATTAATCCATTTACCCTATTATACCTACCTCCCACTTTTTGAAATAACAAAAACTTTCTGCTTATTTCTAGATATTAGGATTTCCACCATGTGTTAGAATCAAGTAGTAAGATCATTTTTATCCTTTTAATTAGTCTTCAAATCCTACAAGGCCCACTCAAATACACATAAGTTATTATCCTTCTAATATTATTTATTATAAAACACTTACATCTAATTCAAAAGTCTATATAATTTATAATACTTCGGACCCTATTAGTGCTTATAGTTTTTTGAAACTCACTAAAACCATTGAATCGTCAAATGATTTAATTACTTAAAATTGGATATCTTTATTTTATTATTTTTTCTGAAATATATCATCCACCAAGTTCAAATTTTTCTATAAGATCTTCTTATTGAAGATAATATTTTCTTCTTATACTAATCTTTTTAATAACATTATACTAAGGAATGAAATTTATGATTTCATTCCCATACCCAATAATGAAACATAATCAGGACTTAGATTCAAGATAGTCTATTTCATTGATATAAAAATGGATATATGTTAGTGACTCAAGGTGTAGAATGATATTTTTTAATGGGATATGGTTTTTTTACAATTTCTTTCTAAAACTCCTTCGAGAACCTAACATAAAACCCCATACTCTGATATTAACCATTTAGTGTATAGTACATCTGATTTACCATAATATTTTGTTTTAGCTACTTTGGTATAGTTTTTTCCATCCTAATTTCTTTCTTCAAAAAAATCTAGAATTATGTACTACTATACTCACCTCCATTGTTTGACCTTAAGAATTTAGTCTTATTTCTTGCCAAGTTTTTTTCCATGGTTCTCCATGAAATTATCCCTATGAAAATTTGATATTTTTTCTTAAGATATTATACCCATAATTTTCGGATTGAATCATCATTGATGGTTACATAATACTATGACTCTCTATGAGAATATACTTGACAATTCCTCAAGACAAGTAAATATATGTGATCCAACTTCTAATATTTTGGTTCCCATTCATTTTTAATAAATGAAAACATTACATTCCTTCCCATAATATGACCATAATATGATTTTAAATCGATGTGTTTGAGATTAATTACCACTTTAGATATTAAAACTAACATGTTATTCTCACTCATGTAACCATGATTGTAATTTCACAACACCAAACTTTCCTATGTTTTCATTACAACAACCATATATCAATATAATCATATTATTAGATAGATTATTTTTTCATTAGCGCATATAACTACTACCATGTACCTATTATTGATCCCTAAATATCAGTCTCGAAGGTTGAACAAAATAATGTTTCATCAAGTTGGCCTAAAACATTATATTTATCCAAAAACTATATATATGTCAAACTACTTATAAACCCAAAAATATTCTATTTTACATTTATAGTTTAACATCAAAATTCCCAAAGATATTAAGAGCCTTATTATCCATAAGATGAAACTTATTGAATATTACAAAAATATTGTTAGTCCTACTCCCCCTGGATATAGAATGAAGCAATACACCAAATTTAATGAACATTGATTATACTGTAATGTTTACACATAGTAGTATACTGAATTCATCCAAAAATACGGTATTTATAGAAATTTAAAAGATCATTTTTCATGATTAGCTCTATAATCATAATATTCTTTCTTCTAGTGACCTATCATCTTGAAACACCAACATACAGGTCTAGATTCTCTCAATTTACCTAGAATTTTTCTCCTCAACTTATTATACTATTTACTCTAACATTTCTATTTAATTGGAAAAAATATATCTCAAGAATTTAATGTGTTTTTTAAGGTTCCTATAATTCCTTTCACTAATTATCTTTATTTATAAAGAGAGCTTGAACATGCTCAAACACAATATCATTCTTACTGTATGAATTTCTCATAGTGTTAACTATCTAATCCATGGATTATGGAAGAAATTAAATCAACATGAAACCTCTCATTGGTTTTGAAAACATCACTCTTACCGATTACAAATTACATTGGATCATTTTTATTTCATTGAAATGATGATTCATTAAACTTAATATAGATGTTCTCATATCAAACAACCACCAAATCATGAAAACTATCTTCATGGATTTTTGATTATATATATATCATTCATATTTTTCATTAGTTTAATAAGGATTTTCACCTATTAAATATTATAGGAAACCATCCTTGCCAATGAAATATTTATTACTATAGTTTCCTTCCTATCATGCTTTTCTTAGTCAGCTTTATCCATTGATTCTGGGTTATCTCCATTCAATATAATCTAATCCGCCTTCTAGTATAGATATTATTCTATCGTTATCATCCATAAACTACATTCCATCCCATCAAACATGTTGATCTAGACCATTATTTATTTAAATTCCATTCCTCTAATAATATGGAACCCCCACTAAAAGGGAAATGTTTAATGGTAATAAATTTACTAAAGAGTCTAACAACAAGTTCACTAGTCCTCATTAAATTAGAATCTATGATACCTTGTGTTGGGTATGAAACACTATCCAATAAAGAATAACCCCATATAAATTCAACCATAGAAAAAATTCCAAAACATCCATAAGTGGAATAAACCCAAGATATACATTAATTGAAACTGAGAGACTAAATGAACCATAAAAAGCACACCCAAACACCCCACACTTGAACTATCAAAACTCTTAGATGATGAACATAAAATAAATAATCAAAAGGATTAAATTAAGTAATTATTTTTCTCAAAATTAGTTCTACTCCATAAAATAAAAAATATATACAAATTATACCAAATTATGGGGAAGACTAAATCCAAAATTGTAAAAGTCCTTTGATAACTAATATAATTGAATTATTAAAAATCATTACAATAAAATTGACCCCACTCCAATATATTTATAGCAGGTCCTAGTTGGTGAAACTGGTTTCAGTACATTTTCATCTTCATGAGGAGACCACCATTGAGCATGGCCAATTCTAGTTTCCCAAAGATTAAACTACCTCAACATTTTCCATCCAGTTAAATATGCAACACACCTAAGAAAAGGATTATGTATTCCCCATGAATAATCCAACAGAGAATTTTAAAAATACCAATAAAACCATAACTAAGACTATTAGGGCCATCCTATATGGTCCAGGTCACCTTATATACTATCACCATCCATATATGATCATTATACTATTGGTTCTAGAATATTTAGTTTTGACCATTCCTTTATTCATGGGTATTATTCTCCCATAAGCCTCCTCCATAATTGAATCCCAATATTCATACATTCTCATTATTGACACAAAGAATAATAACTATGAATAGAGTCTTCAGAAGTCTTAAAATAAACAACATTGAACTCCAATATTCAACATTATAAATTTTCAGAAGGCTTCCAAAAACATTAGCTGGCCTCTAGTAATTTCTAAATGACTTGCACATGATTAGTAATATCTTTTTCTAGAATAGGACCAATCAATGACATATTACTGAACTTCTCCCGATACAGTAGTGATTATCATATTATACCATATAGTTCCATGAGTAGTTCAATTTAAATGAATTCTAAGATTTTTTTTGATAAATTTAAATCCATCCAATTATTAAAGGTCATTACAAGAATGAATATACTATAAAATAAAAATCATACATTACTTCTATTGATTAGGTAGAGGATGGAAATTCATACTAATATCCACCTATATACTAAGAGATATTTAGAATCCCTAAAATTGTTTTGATACCAATAATAATTTTAAATATGAAACAAAACTCATGGTTACAATGTCAATTTTTAATATCTATCATATACAAATATTTGTAACTTCATCTTATAACATGACCTATTTAATTAGAAATAAGTTCACTGATATGAAGAAACTATATATAACCTCTCATAATTGATCTTGAACTATAAATAATCTAAGAAGACTAAATAAATTCCATAGCTAATAGTATATAACATTAAAAATATAATTGGAAGTTGTAGAAGATTACTCTTCAGTTTCTAATGTTTTTGACTTTTTAGATTACAATCAACAAATCTTGCAACTAAGTTATTTTCTTCCAATTTGTACTGAACAAATAAATTATTATTATATATAATTAGAAAACATGTTAATAAAATGATGAACACCCCATCTAGGATAGTGTAGTTTTATCGTTACTTTGTCTTATATATGAAAAATACCCTTCCATTCATGAAAAAGAAATATTGAGTCTCTTGGGCCTGCCTTATTGAAATCATTCCACCATCAAGAGCCTTGAAAATCACATTAAAACTATGCATTAATATTTTATTATACATAACCGCTTAAAATAATAAATATATAATATTATAATATGACATAATTCCAATATTATGATCCCAAAATCACAAATAAATTTATCTCATCAAATAAACACATAATCACACAATCCTCCCTCCTTTCCTACCCCCGCTGAGATTCCAAAATTCAATTGAGACATGATTCCATGATACTTCCTTCACCAATGGAATAAGGTATCTCACATTATGATAAATTAAAATAATTAACCCATATACTATTACTGAGGTTAATTATAAAATATAATTTACAAAATTGTGATCAATATAGACCTTGAACAACTTTCCAAAAAGATAGTGGTGTCGACACTTCTAATGAAAAATAATATGCTAATATTGGGATTATGAGTTAGAAATTTTTTATATCATGTTTTTATATAGAACCATAATCTACCAAAAATATCATCTTACAAAAGAACACATTAAATTCATACTCTTTATGAATATTAATATATTACATACCTGATACATAATTTAGGAAAAAAATAATATAAATAAAAAGGTGACTCTCTACATCACTTTTTTTTAATATTTATCTTACAGTTATAATCCCATGAGAATTTATATCCATTTTTAAATAAATATTTCATATAATATGATAGAGAGGATAAATCCAAAATAAGAAAATGATAGTAATTAAAAAATTACAAGAGTCTATTAATCATGAAGAAACTTTTTAGTAGCTCTCATGAGATCACCATTACCACATAGTTATGGTTAATGGAAATCCTAATTTTAAAAAAAATATTTTTTAAAAATTATATTAAAAAAAACTATCTATTTTACATCAAGAAATAGTACTTTGATAGGATAGAAATAATATAATTTTCTTCATGAGATTGAGAATAAATCCAGAAATAATTAAAAACACAACTATAATAGATTTGATATATGTTTGTAATATCAACATCATGAATACGATGTAAATTTTATAGATATTTTTAAAACATGAGACATAATCAGGTACAAAAATTAACACCGATGACATTAAAATTGAGACTTTGGTATACCCCCACTTCCACCATAATTTGATGGTAACTAGATCAGTAATAAATGAAACAGAACCATATATCATCATATAACTTATTAAAAAAACTTATTAAAAGGGATAAAATTATGATCTTAACCAAATTTGGTATCTGGAAATTTATAAAAAATCAGAAAGTTACATCGTTATTCTAGGTGAACAGGAATATACTACACCATGAAGAAGTTATCAATATAATGAATCTCTTTTCCTAAAGGTCCGTGATCTAAAAGGTCAAACCTTTTAACTCATTTGGATATATTTAGTAAGAATAAATTAAAATTATATCATCTACTTGATTTATATATATCATGAAATCCATCATAACTTCATATGGTAACCAAAAAATTCCTTATTAATATAACTAGAAAATATCCCACCACTAGTTGTAACTCCCTTAACTCATATTCTCCCACTACACTAAAAATAATATTATCCTCTAGAGAGGTATGATAACCCACATTGACTATGTTTGGTCCAACATTGTGGCACACCGATTTTTATATTTTCTTATATTGTATTATAAATACAATTTTTTAATGAAAATTGGAAAAATCTATCAAATAATAAATTTGATTATATTTATTTATATACAAGAATATACACATAGTCATATAAACCACGCATACTAACCTTTGGTTTGTGTTCTTTTAGAGGAATTATCTTGATAAGGTAAGATGGTTGGTTTTCATGACTATGTGTACTAATAGTGATTAATTTTAATTTTCATCAAAACCTAATTTTTTTTGTTAAAACATTTAGTGACCCTTAACAATAAATTTATTAATTATTATAAGGATATTACTGGGAATTTTACATTATTATAAAATTTAACTATTTTCATTAAGTAATTTTATTTATATTTTCTTTAAATATATTAGTGAACTAAGTGTAAAGTGTAATTGATGTTATTATTATAAAAATATCATTTTTCGAAAAAAATATTATTCGACATGTGATGGAAATATTATTATTTTTCATAATAGAGTAAGTATTATTATTATTATTAGAAATTAATATATATATCAATTGATGAAACATCAAAAAACATAAGTATATGATTCTTGATATATTTATAATAAATATTGATACTAATTTAATGGTTGGAAATCAAGTGGCTATGTTAGATATATTTAATATCTATTGGCTTTGAATTATAGCTAGGGTAGTTCTACTAATTAGAGTAAAGACATCAAAATCTGGCGACCTAGTTCATTTACTTATAGAGGCATGTGGATTCAATTATTTGATATTTATTCCCTTAGGTTGAGGTTATATTCATACTCAATAAGAATTAAATGATTTTAGGTGTCTATTTAAGGAATTGTATCTATTGCATCAAATCCAAGTAGGGTTTGTTTCTAATAGTGGGATTTTTTATTTGAACATTTTACAAATAAAAATATAGGGGGTCTAAACATAGATTAAAATTATGTATCTCTATTTGATCATGTGGAACCCTATAATATTGATTGATATAGCATTTAATATTAATATTCCACTTTAATAAGATAGAGAAACAAAAGATTATATATTTTGATATTTTTATATAATTCTAGAAGAGGTGGATATTAGTACAACTATAATTTATGAGGTTTCTTTTCCATATTATATGATGAAAATATTCTTAGAAATAGATTTGAATAGATTCCTAATTTTTATTTTAAATTTAAAATTATTTCGCATATTTTTGATAAATTATGAAGAGATGTGGTTTTTTATTCTATTAAATAAAAATATATTACAAGAAGTAATGAATTGAAATTAGGAGCATGTATTCTATATAGAGGAATATAAATTCGGGTATGGCTTGAACTTCTTAGACACCCCTGTTCCACTTAGGAAATATGTAGGTTTTGGGGATAACTTCATTCAAGTCGTGAAATGCAGTGGAATGAACATTAGAGTATTCCATCTAGGAAATAGATTGAAAAAACCCAAATAAGTAAAAGAAGGATTAAAAAGATAATAGGGTGATAAATGGGGCAGAGTGGGGGTATAATATCACTCAATGTCAAGAGATACATGTGGGTCAAATCTAGTAGAGCTAGTAAAATAAATATTAGGGATAGAAGAATTAGGGTTACATAATATTTTAGACGGTTTAGTTTGTATATATTCATGTTTAATATTTTCTTGCATGTGGGAAGAGCCTATAATGACATTAGGAGTTATACAACAAGAAAGATTTGGTTTAATATTATCTGACCTTGTAGAAGATTGACAGGAAAATTAGAGTTAATGAAATAAGGGATAGTTGGGTTGAAATTAAATAATACTAGGATCATTTTTCATCCAAAATAGGTACTTTATAAAAAAACTTGTTCCAAAAAAGAAAGAATATATAATTTGATAAGGATTATTTTTATACTTCCCCTCTAAGGATGTCATTAAAAAGCAAATATTGTAATCAATTTAAAAGAAAAATGGTTACCAGATCACAAAGTTAATTAGTATATAGTTTTTAATGCGAAGATAATATTAGATATTAGAAATTTGAAAATGAATCTCTTTATTATGATTAATATCATGAATATTTTATGTTTATCTATAGATGTTGAAGGAAATTTATATCATGCAAGATCCTATCTTCCCATTGTAACTTTTATTCCTTTTCATAACAAAATAGGTCTTGATTCTTTAGAATCTATGATCAAACTTTTTTTATAATTATAATAAATATTATTTGTGGAATAATCTGGTATACAATAGAATGGGATATCTTTTCAACCAATTTTTTGAGGTCAAAATCTAATAAGGTAGGGACCATCTCCACCAAGTTCCTCCCTCTTCTCATTAATCTTCATAGAAGATTAATTATAAATAGAGCTTTTTTATCTTTCAAATTTTTCATGTATATTATTCCTCCCATTATTTTATTTTTTAATCTATTTTCCAAATCATGATTCAGAAGTATTTGTGGTTTTTCAATTTCAATGGATGAAATCTAAAAATTCATGGGTAATTTGATGTTTTTAAAGTGAAAAAATTAACTTTTAACCCTAATAAATCATTGTTTGATGATGGAATTAATGTTGTATTAATTCTAGTTATAAAATTAATTGTTATTATTTTCATTTTACATAAATATTGATGCCAAATATTTCCAAATCTGTTCTTTTTTGAAATTATTGTCCATATAAAATATAATTGATGAGTTTACCAATATTTTACAACATTTTTGTGTTTTTAGTGTTGAAAAAAATTAATTTCAGTATCAATCATGTGTTGTTTTTCAAAATATATATTTTATACACATAAAGTGTTTTAAAATTTTATGTTTAGATTTATTTATTTCTCATGAATTTTTTAATCATGTTTTTAGTAGTGGTTGATTTTTATAAATGAAATATAATTATTTTAAACTATTAATATTTCTTATGGGATGTTTGGAATAATTTATTTTATTTTTTATTATTTGACTTCCCATTTACTGTTAACATTTTATATTGGGAGTATTATTGGTATTGATAATTATATTATGAATATCATAAAGGACCTATTGTGTGTAGTGGTTTTTGATGATTACATGAGGAATATTTCGTAACAACTTGATATTTTAGTTAGTGTAATAATTTAAAAGACAAATATATTGAATATCTTGCATTACACACTTTATAAAGTAGAAATACTATGATATATTTAATTGAGATAAAATATTATAATTAATGGTCAAAATTAATAAATAATGGAAAGGTAATATAAAATATCATTATGAAAATACAAGTGAAATAAATATGCATGTAAATAAAAAGATCATTGATAAAAAAATCATTTTCCTCAAGGTTTTCCAGAAATATCTTAACACCAATTACAAATATAGAATCAAGGTAGAAAATTTGGAACCAAATTTATATGTTAAAAGATAATAAAAAAATGAATGATTTCAGTTCATATATACTAAAGGAATATGACAATCATATATGTTCATATGGCCTATATAACCATCGAGATTATATTATCAGTGAACCATAAACATTGATTTTGTATGTATAAATAAATATAGAAAAATAATAAAATAAATGTTCGAAAAGGAAAGAAATGTAAATGATTTATTGTATTATTTTTTATGAATCTCATATTTATGAACATGGACAGCATGGAGAACCACTATGGTTTTTCGTAAACTAATCCCAAGCCAATTTGAATAATTTTCAATTGAGAATTATTTGTTAGAAGAGATGTTCAAGATTGTGAAAATTTATATGAGATAAATTCCATCCAAAACATCACCCATTAGTACCACCGTTTCTTATCTCATGCTTAGGTATTACAAATAATTTATGTGGAATTTTTAAGTAAACTTAAGGATGATATAATCCAATAATTAGTAAAAAAATATTCTCATTATTACTTGTATTCTATACATTTTTCAATTATATAAAATTTACTTTAAATGATCTATGAGGATTTTTTTAAGATAATCTTATTGATACTATTTAATTATTATTAAACAATTAATTAATGTTAATTAATTGGTGATATGATTATTTAATAATACAAAAAATATTTTTTCTTAATGAATTATTATTTTTCTATGTATTATGAATTTTCATACCAATTGACCACTATGGAATAATGTGGGATTTATTAATAATTTATATAAACTAATATAATATTTTTCTTCTTAATATTAACTTTCATCATAGAATATGAATAAATTCTTTTTTATGCATTAAAAATACATTTTTTCTAAAATTTATTTTTATGTTTTACAAATATTAATGTTAGAATTAATATGTATAAAATCTTAAAATTGATTATCATATAATTTATTTGGATGATTATATTCACAATTATTTATATATCATTTTAATATAAAAAATAACACTTTAACAAAGTAAATGTCAGTTACCATTGTAAAATAGTTAGTTTCCAAATAATTATCTTAATAAATGTTTTGTAATTTTTATATAAATATATTTAATTGATATATTTCAAATTATAACATTAATATTACATTTAAACATATAAAGTATATGTAAACAATTATTTTTTTAAATAATTTGTTCTAAATAAAAATAAAAATACATAATGTTTATAAAGACATTATACTACAAAAATATGTTTTTTATATCTTATTATAATATTTGAAAATAAATTTTCTCATATTCATAAATTGAATTATATTAAATGAAAAATAAATTGGTATTTTGTAATTAAATATTTTTCATGATTTGTTATCATATATTATATGAAAAAATTAATTATCACAGTTCAGTTTTAATCAATGTTAATAAGTGAAAAAATGGGTGACATAATGATGCTGGAATTTTATTAATTAAATTGACAATAAAAAATTATATACTAAAATTGTTATGATGTAATGTTATACCTATATGTCTAAAAAATATTTCCTCAAATAACTCACTTAAATTCCATTCAATTCTATTATTACTCATCTCATTTAATTTAATTCAAATGAAAATCCCAACTTTCATTATAGTAAAAGGTTCTCACTCATAGCCAAGTAAATCTACACTAATCATCCAAAATTTCCATGAAAAACCACCAATTTTATCTCTCATGTAATCCATTTACTCTTTTGTATGTTCCTGGTTACAATACTATGTCGCAAGTCTTCAAATTTAAATAAGACCTTCAGGAGAAGACCTTCATCATCTACGTAAGTAAAATCCAACACTGGTATTTTCTTCTTTATGTTTGTCATACATCATTCACAATTACTATTATAACCATATTAATATGATTAAAATAGTGTAATTTTCTTACTAAAATGTTATTATATTAATTTTATGACTATTATCTATTCCCCTCACATCCATTCAAAAAAAAATAAAAACAATGTATGTGTGTATATGTGAGCTACCACCTCTATGGATGATGTGTTTCCTCTTTCACCACCTACATAGATGGATAGATTTAATAATATATTTAATGAATAAATATTATTTTTATAAAATTATTAATATTCTTGAAATATATACCATTTTCTACATTCCGCAAATTGAAAGGAAAATTAAAATGACATCCTACTGTATGTGAAGACTACAACCTTCGTGAAATGATGTATTTAATTTTTCATCACTACTCTAAATGGATGGTTTTAACAGTTAAATTATTGTATAAATATGATATTATTTTAATATAATTTGTTCTATGAAAATAATATAAATATATAATTCATTTATTAAGATACCCTTCTAAATTTAATAAACATTATTGAAACTATCTCTTCATCGATTTCATCCTCACATAAAATATCCAAATATATCATGAAATAAAACTATATATTTATAAAAAATTATGTTAAATATAATATAGTAACAAAAAATCTAATAATTATGAAAAAAATTAAATTAATGAGGAATAAAATAGATTTCACACAACCTGTATGAAACGCTCATGGATACTAAAATTTAATGATAAAAATCAAAAATAACTTTCTAATGAATTTATAATAATAGAATAAAATCTAAGAGTAGAGAAGTTAATATATTTTATTAAGGTTATAAAATAATTTATTAAGATATCTATGTTTAATATAAATGATGCTAAAGCACTGTCATAGAGGATGAGAGTTAAGGATAGATTTCTTCGTCTCAAATTCCGTTCCTCAAGACATGTTTTATATTGTCCAAATATTCAAATTTTTATGGTGTATATACCACCCATTTTGAAATATTTTACCATTAGTTTCTTTGATACTGATATTTAAAATTATATTCCATGTTTTGAAAATTACGGTATTTTGAATATAATTATACCAATGTCGTAAGGGTTTCATTTCGAACATCACTTATTATTAATAAAGAATATTTTTTTTATATCCACATTATTCCTTAATCCATTGTTATCAATAATTATTATGAAAAAATTTGTTTTATTCAATTTTAGATTAATATTTTAATTTGCCTATTCTCAAAAGTAAAATGCATTAATATTTTGATGATGGGAGTTTAATGAAATATATTTTGAAATATTATTCATGATTGTTTCTTCTATATTATACTCCAAATTTTTGTACAAATTTTTTTTATATTTCAAAATTAAAATTTTCTTTAAGAATTAGAATTTTCCAAAATTTCATATATTAATCTTCTATAAAATGATATATAAAATTATCTTATGAAATAATTTTTATTGGATATAGAATTTATTTACCAAATGTAATAGGAATCTTCTTTTAAATGTTTCTAATTATAATATATTTTCCCATGACCTTGATATGTTTTTGTTATGAAAATTTTCTCCATGTGTTAATGTTTTGTTTAAAATATATTTATATTCCTATTGTTTTATAAAATATTTTATAAAAATTAATAATAATGTAATGATTATTTCTTTTTATTTCTCTAAGAATGTTCTTAATTATCTTCAAAAGGTTTTTTCTCATATATTTCAACAAAATTTGATTTTCTTATGTTTCACTGGGTATTTTTACTAATGAAACTATCCAACATATTTTTTTATACATATTATTGTCATGATATTTCATTTATTGACTGTGAAAATTATCTACATTATCAATGTTTGTTATTATAATATGAATTTTTGTTATTTTTATACTAAAATAAATTATGTATTGTATTGATCATTTAATATAAACAGAATTAATTTGAGTTGAGTAATAGATATATGGAAAAAGGAATTATATAACCCCCTGAGGCATTTTTATGACTCATAATATAAACATGTTTGGGTATTTGGTATATTCCATCCCATTTATTAATGATATCTTTGATGCAGTATTAAGAGTAGGTATGATGCCACCATTGTGGTATTTATGATAAATATGATGTATTTATTTTAGTATTGATAATAATTATGATATACTGTATATAGTATTAATGATAAGTATTATATTTGGGACACTGTCATGAAATTAAGTATAATTATTTGGTTGTGGCTATGTTAGTATGATTAATATTTCTAGAATTATGCATTCCACCACTATGAAATCATTTATTATTATCCATGTGGATATTAACACTATTATTTAATATATAAATTTATTTCATTATTAAGTTATTGATTATATAGATTGTTTATGGATTATCCAAACTACTACATTTTTTATTCCATTTCTATCCATGATAGAATATTCTATATGTAACAAAGAGGGGATCTCTGAATGAATTCAAGGATTAAAAAAGGGACAATATAATATTTAGGAATTTTTTAATGTTTTTTTATTTTTTATAATGTAATATTGTATACTTGTATATATCTAGTTTTTCAAGACTAAAAAAATGGGGAATGATTTTTGAGGTGTATATTGTATGTATTGGAATATAATATTCTAATCACTACATCGAGTTCACTAGAGTGGAGGTTGTTATAATTTGGTTATGTATTTGGTAAAATCCTTTTTATTTGTACATGATCCTGATTATATCAGATGTTTGAGAATCTATATTGAAAATCTAGGATCTGTACCAGCAATTTTTATGATTGAACATTACATAGTACACCTATTATAGTTTACTATTTCTCTATGGAATTATCACATGAAGAGTAAATTAAGGGTATGTTGAGGTCTATTTCTGTTGTAGTGCATCATATGAAGATATGTGCTTTTCTATTGGGAGGTATTATATTTTTTGTAGACTCATAATTGTTATCACGTGTCATGATGAATTTTAGGATTCACTTCAATTTCTATAATATAATATGGATATTCCTAGGATTTTATTTCATGATTTATAGTTTTGTAGTCATTAAAGGAAATTTATTTTGAAAAAAATAAAATAGTAATTTTTTTCTCATCATGTGTATGTTATGAAATTATTTAACATTATTTTAAAACTTGAATTTTGGGTTTGTATTATAAATGAAATTTCATATATTCAAGGTGGTATCCTAATATCATATAATAAAATTATTTTGATGGTGTAAATTTAAATAATTATGAAAATGTTTCATGATGGTTTAAATTAATCTTCATGGAATATGGAATCAAGAGATATTTCTAGGTTTTTTTTTGAATTTCAAGACAGTTTACTGGTATTATTGGAAATTAAAATTATGATATTGTTTCTTATATGTTATGTTGGATTTATTCCTCATTTTTTTCTACCATGTTGTAGAGGATTAATGACATTATATATATGACCATTGTTTTGTGAGTGTTTAATTATCTCTAATTGATAGATACATGATGTGGTAGCTTAAACTACCCATAAAACCTACTTCTGAAAAAATGAGACTAATATGTATTGACATAAACTAAAATAAATAAAACCATATAAAAAATGTTATGAAATGTAAAATATAAAAAATGAAATATAACCAAATAGAGAAAATAAAAGATAAATTAAAAAAACTAATCCAAAATAGACTGAATTGAATTGAATATAAATGGAATGAACTGAACCTCAGAAACCTTATTTAACCTTACCTAAACCAAACGAAAATTAACAATATAAAAGTGAATACAAGAATAATAAATCAAACTAAAATAATAAAAATAATCAAATTTTAACTATATCAAACAAAAAAATACATCTAAATTAAAAATAAATTTGTAGACTATAATTTAATAAAAAATAATGTAATGTAATTAACTTGAGTATAATTGGAATGAATATAAATAAAAAATATTGAATTTAATAAAATGGAGTTGAGGTAAATAATTACAAAATGTTCTAATATAATTCAAATATAATCAAACTTAATAAACACAATCAGACATCACCCAACCATTCCAAGTTGAATCAAATATAATTTATCAAAACCAAATAATATTGAAAAAAAATCAACTAATCTATATTGACACGAATTTTACTGACATGATCCAAACTAAAACATAAAAAAAATTAAAATTAATTGAAATACATTAAATTAAAAAGAACCTAATAGAGTTGTTCTGAATTGACTAGTTTTCAACTGAACCAAGATAAATTGAAATAAAACACACCAAATTCAAAAAAAATTAAACTAAAATAGACTCATCTGTATAAGGACGAATTTAATCAAGCTACATAGAACAAAAATAAAATAAAATGGCTTGGCACAAAACGAATAAATGTATTACACAATTGAACAAAACTGAACCCCAATAAATTTAAGTCAATTGAATTAAACCAAATTGAATTGATATAAATAGATTCAAATGAAACAAAATTGATGAAAATTGTTAACCTACACCAAAATTAATTGAATTAAATTAAATATATGATAACTAAATTTTATAAATTTAAGCTGAACAAAATGAAAATGAAATTATTCATACTTACCAAAATTGAATTAAATAAAATTAAATTTAACTATCCTAACTAAACCTGACTAGATCAAATCTGTATATAAATGTATCATGCTATCTTAAATAAATAAAAATAATGAAACATAAAAATAAGTAAAAGTTGAGAATCATGGAAAAAGTGTATTTCAATTTAGAAAATGTATTTCAGATTATATATTTAAATAAATTCACAATGAAATAAGTAAAATCAACTATACTCTTATCATATAAAATTAAAAAACATTTCAAAATAAGTAAAAAAATCACGCAGGGTAAAAAAATATTCCAAAAAAGTAAAAAAAGATCCCAAATACTATTTTCAAGCCGAGTAAAAACAATACCCTAAAGTAAAAAAAATCAATAGAATACTAATTTTATTATATGTAAATATTAACTCATGAAAAACAAAAAACAATCACTTGCACAACCAAATAATCCCAAAAATATATGATACCAAACAGAATCAAATAAAACATAAAAGAAACAAATAAATCAAAATAAACTAAATTAATTTAAATTAACCTAGGATAAAATAAAATATGGTCAAAAAAATGAATAATTTCCATTATAATAGTTTACATTAATATCAGAAACCCAAATAAGAAGTTAAATAATTGAATAATTTTCAAAAACAATGCTAATAATTTATATTTACTTGTGATAGTTATGAAGCATTATAAGTATGATGTATAAAATCAACCCTAATCATCGCTACATATTAATGAGTGATTACCATCTCCATCTCCACTCCCAACTTCTGATATCTATAATACAATTTTTTGAAATTTGAAAAAAAATATATATATATATATATAAACTTCATTGTATAATAATTATTATTCTAAATAATTTTGAAATTGAAAAATTTCCATGACAAATATATCCAAAAATAAAGTAAATCTTATTGATAATAATTCCTATGGTATTATGATATAATTCCACCAATGAATTTTCTAAAATCCTATGTTTTTCTTGGATTCTAAATTTCTTGGATTGTGTTCCCAAGCTCTTGAATTGCATTTTTCATAAAAATTAATTCCTTTTTATATTCTATATGCATAAGAGATCATAAACTTGGAAAATATGTCTATGTATCAAATTCCCCCGATTCTATGCCGAATACCTGAGATAGAGATGGGCTAGGACACCTCTCCTGAACATGACTAGGACGGTCCTTCCAATGGAATTGATTAATATGATAATATTGCGAGACTGATTCTGATTTCATAGGGTGGACATCACACAATTCTATTATATCTACCTACCAATGAAAGATTATTACAGTTTAATGTAAAAAAACAATAAAAGAAACATAAAGAAATTTTTTTAGCTCAATATCTTTTGTAGACACATTCACATAAATTCCATGAAATATTTCATGAACCTCTAACCAAACATCTATTTGAGAAACCTATCATTCTAGCTCCCTTTTTTATATAAAAAGATCAAAAATCAGTATTTTATTGTGTAAAAAATAATATTTAACATATAAATACTATTATTAATGAAAATATTATCGTGGGAAGTATTTTCCTCAAAAAAAATTTAAACCCATATGTGTGAAGATTTGTTTCACTCTACATGATTCATTTTTCCTGTAAACTTCTATATTAAATATTATGTAATTTAATAATAGTTTAAATCTTATTTATTAAATTATATAAATATGTTGAATGATTATTAAGTAACATATGCTTATTCTAGAGATGACAATAAACAAAAAATTTCTACTACACCTGAAGTAAATGTTTATGTAAATTATTATACATTTATTGAATAATCAATGATGTATCATTGATCTAATTTCACAGTCTCCATTTTAAATCCATCTATTTATTACCCAAATTTTTTACTATCTAAGGATATGCCATAACATTCAATAATGTAAAATAGAAAAAATATACAATTTTTTCATCCAAATTTTTATAATTTTATTATATGATGACATTCAATTTAATCTAAGATGATAAATGTATTAGAATTACATTATTTTTTATTCAAATATGACATTATTCCACCAAAAATCATATGATACAAATTTTAACATGTAATGGGAAGGGTTACTAAATCAAAACTGTTGTAATCTATGATCTTTTTGACTATACCCCTAGTATCCTCTAACAAAATATTAAAACTATTAAATCATACCACTATCTTTAAACCATTTAGAATCCAGAGTTTTGAAGATTTAATGTCTGTCTAACTAATATTATTATCCTCATCTACTTCACAAAATTTCTATCAGTATGCAAAAATGAAAAAATATATATTTTAAATTTCATCCATATAATCATGATCCCATAACATCCCCCTGCTGTAATTAGAGTGACCACCTACTCCCTCAATGCTTTAACATCACTTATATAAAATGAGTTTCTACCATCACACTCTAACAAGAAGATTGGAATATATTATCTGGTGTGAGGAATAGGGTGCTCTATATGTTTTGTAGGGTAACCAGTTAACATTATAGATTTAGTATGTAAAGCATTAATTGAATAATTGTATTATATAATAATGGTGGAAATACCATCTATCATCACACCATAACTATCACTAAATATTTTTTCCATTTCCAATCCAATCATTTAAAAAACAAAAAAAAATATTTTTGAACATATATTTTAAAACATTCACTACATTTAATTATTCAAAATTTAACACATAATTCATAAAAATAAATTTACATATGAAAATAGATAAATATTTTAGAAAATATAGATTATAATACCTAGTTAATTGATTATTGAATCTATCCATTTAATCTTATGTAGTGGTAGTATAAAAAATAATGAGAAAACATCACCACCTAAATAAAATAAATATTTAAAAAATTTATATATATAATTTTATCTATATTTTCCATATTCTTATTAAGTTTCATTAATATTAATATCTTTTATAATAGATAAAATTCAATGTATATTCAATAATCCAATCAGTCATGGGAATAGTAAGAATTATGAGAAACATATTAAGGTAAGTAAAATCCCAGAGAATAAATTTCTAAGGCTTATACAATAAGAAACTATAATGGGTTTAGTATAGCTTATTAAAATTTATTTAGAAGGTTTATTTCAAAAATATAATTAGAAATACCCAAAAGTTAATTTTTTTTCATCACCACCTTGTTAGAAAGTGATTTTGGAAATTTTTTCGTCTCTATGTATATAAGTGATAATAGTTAGTATCTTCTGGTAATGAAAATAGGAATTTCCGAACATTCATAGATAAACATCCACATTGATCTTGATATTATATACGAGATAAAAAAGTGACCACTACTTTCTCCTTCCACATTTGAATATAGAAGAATTGAATTTAATGATAAAATAGAAAATATTAGATCTGTTTTAGTAGGTTGATTTTGTTGATTAAATTTATATATATTATTAAATATTGAGAGAAAATTTAGAAAATTAGTGAAGAATTATAATAGAAGAAGGCATGGATATATTAAATTAGATTATTTCCAAAAAAACATGATCAGATAATAATTAGGTTAATAGTGAAAGAGGATGGTGGGTATTAGAATGGGAAGGCATGGATGGCGAATGGAGGGAGGTATTGGGGGTTGGGAGGCTTATAGATTATTGAGGGATGATGGGGCTCGAGGAGGGATGGTGGTGATCAGGGAGGGATGGTGGGGATCATCAAGCAACGGAGGGATTATGAGGCCGAGGGAGGTATAATATGGAATTAATGATCAAGTGAGGTAGGATAGAGATCAATGTGGCAGCTGATGGGATTCATTATCATTTTATAGAAATATGGTATTGGTTTTTTAAACCTACTTATAAATAAATGTAAGTTTTGGAAACAGTTTGTTAAACCGAAACTAAAAACCCATATTAAAAATAACTAATTGTTGAATTAAATGAATTATCCCATAACATATATAAACACTTTGCCATGTATTCAGTCTCATATCACGTTAGTTTCTCTTGAAAACATAACTAATGTTCCGACTCTTAGATGTGAACCCTTGGATCATATATAATACTATGGAGGTGGTGGCATATGAATTATATCATATGTTATGTGGATATAGTTTGGATAATCTTTTTTTATTTACATCTTGACTTCTATATTAATTATGAATACATTTTATTTATATTGTTTTTGGTATATATTTTTTATCATATGAATTAATTTTGATTTATTTAATTGTTATTTCATAGTTTACAAAATTTATTATTATATATAAATGGTAAATGTTCCCAATTTTTCATTTTTATAACCTTAAAATTTTTCCTAGTATATGAAAACCAAGAACATTCCATGGTTATATGAAATAATGATTCCGGTATATTGGCTAGGAATCCAGACTAAAATATTACAGAATTTTTTCAATGATGGGGCTATAGTTGAATCAGTTATAGGAGGAAATATAAATAGAAATTGAAAAGTGTTCTATGAATTGTAGTGAAAAATAAAATTTCATCTAATATATTGAAATATTTTATATAATATTTTGAGAGTTGGTCGAATATTTTTTCTTTATATGTGGATTCATGAATGATTGAGTTATATTACAATAAATATATTGTATTAATTTTAGTTCATAGATATATGATCATGAAGAATCCTAGTTATCTAAAAATTGCGACATAAATAGAAATAGTGTCTTTTCAAATTGTTTCGATACGGGGGGTTTACATTAGAGGTTGTGTAATTGATGTTAATGATTTGTTTCTAGAACCAATTCCTTAACTAATTATTAAATAAAAATATCAAAAATCTATATCCACCTCAATTTAATAATTTATAATATTCTAGATTATGGTTCGTCAACATAGAAGAAAGCCATAAAAGTAATAGAGTGATCCTCAAAAATAATATCCATGAAAAGATTCTTCTAGGGATCTTCAATGGATACTTGTGAAAAAGTGGTCTTAAAAAGACATTTATTCCAACTGAAGATATGTATTTTTTCATTAATTATTGTTATATATTCATTAAATTTAAAATTATTCTTCATTATGTATTTTCCAATCCTCATAAATCATAGTCTATGATTTTTTTATTCATGATGTTAGTGTGATGATTAAAAGAAAATTTAAATGATAGATCAAATATGGGGGGATGATTGAGGCCTCGACATTATACAATTCCCATTAATTTTGGAATGTGCCCCTTGGCATAACATGAGTAGTGGGATAGGACTGATGATGGATCTGGGATAATTGGATCCCTATCTATTGACTGTCTTCTATCTTAGCATTTTATCTCTCACATATTATATCTTTCCCAACCCCTCTGTCTCATGGGTTATTTACTCTGGCCTTAATAGTGGTCAGTAGTGGTAATATTGTAACATGGGAATATTCTCTAGATAAATGATGAAATATGTATCCAAAGGGAATAGTGAAAGATTTTGGATCCATAATAGGTAGTTACATGAAAAGTGAAAGTGGAAAACCATGCATCTATAACCGATTGAGGAGGCATTAACCAAATAAGGGGTGTTAGTGGTTTTTATTGATGAAGGGTGATGAAAATGGTGTTTTTTCTTGAGATTTATGATCATCTATGATTAGGGGGACAACCAAATGACACACAGTGTGTGTTGAAGGATATGAAGATTCAATAATTCCACTGGTTTTCATTAAATGGAATAACCCTAATCAACCTGGATGGGGTAGGTTTTTAACCTGTGTGGGCCTTTTTCTATAGCTTTCCACATCCTAAGGTTTGTAAATATTTATGTTTTTAGCATGCCTTACAAACCAGGTCCACGTGGTGCATGAGCTGGGATGCTCTCCATCCTCTAGAGGATCCCATTATGAGATTGAAGTTTTAATAACTCTCATGAAGTAAAATTGATAATGGGGGATATGATATAATATAATTTGATCTCAATTAATACATGGTATACATATAATTAAACATACACTAAGGGGAAAAGATACATATTAATCTTTATTCTATCTTATGATGAGGTATTTAGAAGAAATTGGTAATTGAGGCATGTTATGAGTTGTTTCTTAACAACAATTCATCCATGAGTTATAAATACTATTATGTTGTGTTCATTTTAAAAATTATCATGGATGATTAATAATATATTTGGATTTGAGTGAATATTCTTATTAATTAATGGTGTAAAAATATTCTATTGTAGAAAAGAGCTTGTATTGAATGATAATGATCACACCATAAAATGGTTGAGTTAATATCATGCAGGTAAAAGTTTATTTTAATTATATGTGTAACATACCCTATTTATTCATAGATATAAATGATTCATTCTCAAATGTGGGTGTTTATTTCATATATTATTATGTCACATCATTATGAGGATGATGGATGGATCAATTAACATTACATGGGATCATGTACAACAGAGTTAATATGAACCAAGGATGAAATTATTTTGAGATTGGTATGAATAGAACATTGATAAAATTGTTGTGCTCAAATTATTATTCTGAAGAGTTTGGATATGTCTACAGTGCTGTAAAGATGACCCCAGGAGAGATAAAGTCTGACATTGGCTTAGAGGACGGGCATCAATTGTTCTGCAATACACAAAATTATGTAATAGTGTGCCATGGGTTGATGAGTATTATGGTGTAGTAGGGAAAACTACATCACAACAATATAGGTGAAAATATTTGAGAAGTTTCTAGTTCTAGAGAGTTGAGGAATGTAAAACCAAAATTAATGTTTAATACCATAATGAGTTTTACTATAAAAGATCAACGAACTGTTGGTTCTAAGGAATTCAAAGCCACTACAAAGAAATAATTGTGCCACATTGTAAAGTTGTACAAAGATATATTGAGATACTCTGAGATATTTCTTATTCATTCACCCATATCATTTTTATATGAATATCATTTAATAAATAGAGATTTTAATCGACAATTTTTGTTATGCCTATAAATAAATAGGTGACATAACTAGACGATGTGTTTTTTTATATGTTTAAACAAATGGAAGGGTTCCTATATAGTTAAAGTACAAGATGTAGAGATCATTTGATTTTTTTGTGCTTTTACTTCATCTTCAAATTAGTTCTCAATACAAACTTATTAATTGATTCATTATTAATTTGTATGAAATCATAACCATGAGAGTCAATATTATCCACAAAATAAGAAGGATGAGTGAAAATAGTAAAAAAAAAGTTCTGTATTTCTCCTCTCTCACTCATCCTCTCTTTCTCACATCATCACCATTGATATTTTTTCTCATTAACTAAGGATTATAGTCACATTGTTTGAAAGTGGGTGTTGGTATTTTCAGTGACCAATAATTTACACCCTATAGTATAGAAATATAATTTCCCTTGGTCGCAAGGATTGGTTTATGATCATTATTTATTGATGATATTTTTTCGTGATTTGAACATCTCATTCCTTTTATGTGGTTTACGAAAAATTTGTGATCATCAGATCATGGTAAAAATCTTAGAGATAAATATTTTCGTGAAGCATCTTAAATTATTAACAGACTATATCTATATATTTAATGAATATAATTAATGAAAAATTATTCTATATGATTTATGGATAAGTATTTCATCTATAGATTGAGAGGATTTTTTTTATATTCTATCACCCAACCTAAATGTTCTTGATATCACCAAGAATAATATTAATCATCTAGAATCAAATATTCCCTATAATTATTTAGAAAATATGAATATTGTTGATGTTGTGAGAGAGAATAATGATTTAAGCTTATCACACTTTGAAAAAAGAGTTGACATAGGTTAAGTGAATGGAAAAAATAAATTCAATTTGGAGGGTTCTCTATAATGTCAATGAAGGTGATAAGAAGTTTAACGTTTTTTGGTATTAAACCTAAAATATAAAATTTAGAGTTATGAGAGTACTACTAAAAAATTTGGTGAAAATATATTATCCCATTAGTATTATAAATTTTATCAGTGTACCATTTAATAATCAACATTTTTTTTAATTTACTAAAATATGAGTTTAGGGACACCCTTATGGAGGAAAATAAAAACATAAAGGGAGACCACATTCAATTATCTAAAATAATATTTTGTGATTTCTAAAATAATTCGCATAATTATTAATTTGATTCCAAATATAATTATGTGTGTAACGTCCCGACCCCAGCTACCCAGAGTCGGTGCATTACTTCGTAACATTGGCATGATCACAAAAGATCAAGTCTCGAAAGACCGATTAGTTTAGTAGCCTTGGAAACACTAGATACATTCGTAAATGTTACATTACATCATAAAGTGAAAAAATACAATAAAAAAGTCTCCATAGTCCAAACTCATATCCACTTCTGACAATCCCTGCAGGTCATTCATAAAATACTTCTTCACATCCTGGAAAATATTAAAACATTGAAAGGGGTGAGCTCAGATGCTCAGTAAGGATAACAATATTGTGGAAGCTTTCATAAATAAACATTAACATTTAAGGCAATGTATAACTAAAACAAAAGCCTTTTTAAACTTGAACTTTAGCATAATATGGAAAAAATAAAATTAAATAATGCCATTTACTTACTCACATGGATATTCTACTAGTCGAATAATCACATGAAATATCAATAACCACTTTCATAATGAGGAAATGTATAATGCCAGACATTCTGAAACATTTTGTCAAGGCCTCGTCAAAAACGTCTAAAATGATTAAGGCCTCGGCCAAAACCATAAATCAAATTGGGAAAGGGCCTCGGCCAATTCCACATCTAGTTGTCTCATGAGACCTACCGATGCATCGAGGAGCTATAGCGGGCTCCACCCGTCACTTATTAAGTCCAATACATTCCTCATATGAATAGGTTTAAACATATCATAAACCATAACATAATCGTATCACATAAAACATGCATTAAGGAAACATAAAATTTCCACATTTCAATCACAAGATATCAATACAACACATTGATATAATAAAAACGCTTTCAAAACCATTTTCAATACCAAAATAAAAGAAAGTTAAAACTTTGTATTTATTTTTCATTAAAAAAAAGATGGCTTGTAGAGGAAGCCGAAACTCAAATAATGGTCACAATGGCGAAGAAGTTGTTGTCGCCGCATAAGTACGGAAAGAAAAACATTCCCTTTTTTCATTTATCAAAACACTTCGTATAAAAAGATTCCTTTTGAATAAATGTAAAAGTTAAAGGGGTTTATAGACCGTATAAAAGAAAGTTGTGTATAAACCAAATATGCCTCAATGAAAGGGGATTGAGACGAAGTCCATAAAAAGATCATTTTTTTATAAAGTAGGTCTATTATGTGTATTCACTCTAAGTACAAATAAATAATGTAAAAATACAAGATAGTACATAATAATATCATGACATAATTTGAAAGTAGGAGATTAACCCACGGAATAGAAATTGGGTTAAGAAGTTCCCTTACCTTGCGTCTTGTCCTGACTCGACCTTTCTTTAACCCCCTGAATAATAAACTAGAGTTAATTTTTATTTAATTAAGAACATTTTTCATGTTCATTATTCCTTTTATGTCACTTATTACCATGTTATTAACATTATGTAATTATTTATGTTAATAACGGTCGTTTTGTCGATCTTTGGTACTTGAGTCAAAAATAAACATCTTATAATTACAAGTTGTTCATGTGGTGAAATATCCATTATATCCAGAATTATATTCATGATGTAGATGTCATATATATCATATATATATATATATATAGTATATACATTCATTTATAATATTACGTAACATTTAGAGGTAAGAAATGAAATGCACCGTTCATGGAGAAGGTAAGCCGTACGTACGCATGAACGCTACTTTCATTTCTATTTCGTATTTAATGGAATGAAATCATAATTATATAAATGTATAATATAATTCCAGTATAATATAGTGTATAATACCATTTACTCCATCCTTTATACATCCCACATATGGCATTAACGATTCAAATCACTTTGAGGGGGCGGTAGTCCGCACTTCCTAAAATGAAATTATCGCATTTACCCATAATGGAAAATCATAAAGTATGCCATAAATGAGAAATACAGAAGCATAAGGAAGACATAAAAATAATATATATATCATATATGAAAATAGTGTCATCAAAATGGCCACCATTAGAGGTGTTAAAGGAATATTGAACAATCATCGTTTCGTGAGGCAGTATTTCACCACCCACAGAAACAGTATGTTCTTTAACCATTAGACGAATGTGTCTGTAAGTGTAAACCAAATAATTATCATAAAAACATCCTAGTATATTATAGATACTGGTTTTGTTATAAAATAATGGAATAAAAATAGTATAAGGGGTTGGAGAAGCAAAATAAAACAAAACAACATTATAGAAGACATTACCTAAAAATCGGGTAACTCTTTTTGATTTGAGACAAAGGCTTCCTTGGGAAAGATTCTGCCCAAAGTGAGGCTTCTAGGAGTAAGGGAGGGAAGTTGGGAGGGTATTTGGGCAGAGTTTGTCGAGCCAAATGGCTTGAATGTGTGAATGAGGTGGTAGAGGTGGGGGCCATTTATAAGTGGAGAGGAGGGGCACTCTTGGAAAGTAAAGAAATTTTACATTATTATACAATTCTTTTCGGATTATAAAGGTCCCACACTTATAAAATTCGTGGATAAGGTGATAAGGGTTCGAAATATATCCATCCAATAGTCTTTGGACAAGTTTAAGTCGTGGATTGTACATTATCTTTTCATTTTATTAAAATCGTTAAATAATGAGGTCATCGCTGCATCATAATGATGTCATAAATAATTTAATTTATTTAATGTCTAAAAATTATATAAAAAAACTACTATGATGGAGGAAATCTTTTTCGCTTTCCAATGACTATTTAGAGTCAAAAATATGACTTGTATAACCACATGTAAAAATTGTTTTAGTAAAACATTTCATGTTTGTGTCATTTTTTACTTTAACATTAAATAAAAGGTATTTATGTCATTTTCTAACTAAAGTGGCTCCATGGGGTCCCCAAGTTGACCCATGGATTGTCTTGGTCGGCCATGGAACATCCAACGAGGGTAGGACATGTGTCAAGCTCATCTCATATTATTTAAACATTATTTTTACCTTAAACTACACTAATTACCTCTAATCACTATTAAGAACTTAAAAGTTACTATTCACCAAAAATTATTTTAATCTCATTGAACCACATTTTACTTCTTAATGAAAACCATGTATGTCGGATTTTTGAAAATAAAATCACAGAAGTGGTAATATTTCATTTAAACGAAAAATCAGTTATTTAACTACCACTTAGTATTTTCACTATTCATCAAAAATTGAAGTTTTTCAGAACAATGCCAAAATTTCACCCTAAGATATAATTGATATTCTAAATTCAAAAATGATGTCTATTTTATGAAATTCCAAACATATAAGTTGTATTAATTAATTTTATAATTAATTCCTACTGCCACAACAAATAGCGTGTTTTTAAGAAACAATTTATATCAAAAGATTGACAATTGTTTATGTCCAATTTCTAAGTGAAATTAATTCTAATGAACACCATGGGATAAAATGGTAAAAATATATTCTATTTATACTTTAAAACCACTCAATAGTATAACTTATCACTATAAATTATTTTGATTAAAAAAGTTGTTTTAAGTATTTTTCACTATTCATAAAAATTTGGAAGTTCTCAGAAAATTACAAAAAATTTAACATAGGCTAATTTCAATATTAGGAATACAAAAATGAATTCCATTTTGAAATATAAAATTTCTATAAATTTAAAAAGTGGTCATTACTATTCATAACGGCTACTTTGATTAGTTACGGTGTGTTAGGACTCGATGTTGCGTACAATGCAAGCTATTGCATTATTGAATGAGAAGCGTATCGTGGAAGCTCGGGGTGTTACATTCTACCCTCCTTCAATAAATTGCGTCCTCACAATTTGAAAATTTTCATTGAAAATAAAAGGTTGAATAGAGAAAATACCTTTGTGGAAAACCCACATCGGAAATAAGATTAATAAAATTTAGCCTTAATAAGAGGGAAAAGGAAATGAAAAAGTCACCACCCAATTATGATCTCAATTAGGAGAACATTGGTGGCAATTAGAGACATATAATTGGAGGAAAAGAGTAAATATTTGTAGGGAGTGATTGAGGTCATCAATTACAATCAACTGTCAAATTGAGGGCCTCAAAGCCTTCAATCTATGTTGATTTAAAATATCATCAGTTCAACAAGACATAAGGTATTAGAATAACACATTTTTTTTGTTTTAATATCCCTTTACTAAAGTTTAAGAATTAATTTATTCATTGGATAAGATATAGGTATATATATATTTATTCTTGACAATTAGAGTTTCAACCTTCAACTCATCTTTCACTCAAAAAGATAATAGAACTCAAAAATATTATACTTATCCTAATTGTATAAGGTTCAAAATGTTAACACATACCATTTAGATTAGTAAAATTATTTTGTAATAACCAGGGACTTCATGTAGGCTAGTGGTAGGAAATAAAGGCCTGTCACACTATGATTGTGGGTTCGATTCCTGCAGCTTTGTCCGACGCGACGGGTTATGCCCCACCCTGCAGGTTGACCTTTTCCTAAAAGGATAGTATTATAATATTCCAAAAATAATCTTCATAAATTTTTTAACCTTAAACAATACTATCCAAAGATCAATTTAATCCACTCCAACCTTTATAGTTATCCAAAATACCTCTATCTAGACTTTCTCTAAGAGGCCTCTTAATTCCAAAATCAATTTATCAGATTCCCCAAACAAATTAAAGTTTCTCTTTTTTTCACATACTAAAAATATGATTACCTTTATCATATTAAAACCTTAATAAAATCAAAAAGTACTGCAGTACAATCCTTATATATATATATCACATTATTCTAATAACTAGAATATAATCCATGAGTCTAAAAGCACCAATACATTAATTATTCTGCTTCAACTGTAGTAAGAGCATAAGATTTTCCTTGATCCCTTGGCCTTTTCTGAGGTATGTTTCCCTGACGCTTAGGACATTCATTTTCATAATGACCCATTTCCCTAGAATTGTAGCATTCAACATTGATAGCCTCTTTCTTTCCCTTGCAATCACGTGCCTGGTGACCTTTCTCTCTATATTTATAACAAACTCCCATTCCTTTTAGGCAAGTACCAGGGTGATTCTTCCGACAATTATCACATAATGGAAAAACCTTCTTTCCCTTTTTCCCATTATCTATCTCTTATTCCACCGTTCTCTTCTTCTCTTTCTTTACTTTGTTTTCATAAGACTTAGAGAATTCCTTTTCTGTCTTGATAGCACATAAGACAATATCTTCGTATGTTGAGAACGATTGTGATACTAAAGCTCGATGGAGAAATGGTTTTAACCCATCAATGAAACGATCAATCTTACCTCTTGGGTTACGTATATAATCTGCAGAATACCTCGCTAACCTTGTAAAGTTGGCCTCATACTTTGCGACATTCTCATCCTCCTTTTGTTTCAGACTCAGAAATTTCCTTTCCATATCTGCTCTATGGTCATGAGGAAATTATTTTTCTAAGAAAAGATCTTTGAACTCCCTCCATTCCATATTCGATATGTCATCATCTTCCTTTGTGTTTTGAATCAATGACCACCATTGATCAGCATCTCCAGTGAGGCGGTAAACAGCCATGATAACCTTTTCCCTTTCACTACTCCCCAAGGCGTGGAATATTTTCTCTAAGGAGTTTATCCATTTCTCAGCTACTAATGGATTTTTACCCCCATTAAATGTTGGTGGTTGTTGCCTCATGAAGCGGTCCAACATTGATCCTCCAAGTTGAGGATCCGAGTGCTCCATACGAGTAAGGTTATTATTCATAACCTGAGTGAGTTGTCCCAGTATGGTAATAAGTTTATCAGCACCAGTGGTATCTCCAGATCCACAATAATTATCTTGAGCAGGAGGGCAATCCCTACATGGAGTTCGTGCATTGATACGGTTTCCATTCCTTCCACTAGGCGTCATTTCTATACAATGGCATAAACTAGATTAGTTTATGAATCAAAATACATAATTCCATACTTATAAAATACTTAACATAAATGGTACTATTTATGGATATAATCCATAATCATAAAAAGGTGTTCTTTGAGGAAGTATATACTCATAACCGTTCATTGTGGTTTGTAAAGAAAACGAGAATTATCCTAAGAAAATCCCCCGGGAGTGTCGTAACCAATAGTGCAGCAAGGCCCGTTGTCGTGCACCAGTTCCCATTCGAGTCTAGCTCAAAGCGGTTTTTTCGGGATTTACCCCTAGGTACATCTGTGCCAGAGCCGCCCCTACCTGCTCGTATCCAGACAGGGATGTATTGCTCGGAAAACTCACAACATCTCTACAATACCAAAATTCTAGGAAGTTCATCTATACTAATCCTCAAAGTCTATCTCCGGGCTATGTTCTCTAATCAGAGTTTATCTAAATCTAGCTTCCAAGGTTAGTACTAAACTGCCTCTGATACCAACTGTAACGCCCCGACCCCAGCTACCCAGAGTCGGTGCATTACTTCCTAACATTGGCATGATCACAAAAGATCATGTCTCGAAAGACCGATTAGTTTAGTAGCCTTGGAAACACTAGATACATTCGTAAACGTTACATTACATCATAAAGTGAAAAACTAAAATAACAAAGTCTCCATAGTCCACACTCATATCCTCTTCTGGCAATCCCTACAGGTCCTTCATAAAATACTTCTTCACATCCTAGAAAATATTAAAACATTGAAAGGGGTGAGCTCAGATGCTCAGTAAGGATAACAATATTGCGAAAGCTTTCATAAATAAACATTAACATTTAAGGCAATTTATAACTAAAGCAAAAGCCTTTTTAATCTTGAACTTCAGCATAATATGGAAAAAATAAAATTAAATAATGCCATTTACTTACTCACATGGATATTCGACTAGTCGAATAATCACATGCAATATCAATAACCACTTTCATAATGAGGGAATGTATAATGCCAGACATTCTAAAACATTTTGTCAAGGCCTCGGCCAAGACGTCTAAAATGATTAAGGCCTCGGCCAAAACCATAAATCAAATTGGGAAAGCGCCTCGGCCAATTCCACGTCTAGTTGTCTCATGAGACCTACCGATGCATCGAGGAGCTATAGCGGGCTCCACCCGTCACATATTAAGTCCAATACATTCCTCATATGAATAGGTTTAAACATATCATAAACCATAACATAATCGTATCACATAAAACATGCATAAATGGAACATAACATTTCCACATTTCAATCACAAGATATCAATATAACACATTGATATAATAAAAACTCCTTCAAAACCATTTTCAATACCAAAATAAAAGAAAGTTAAAAATTTGTATTTATTTTTCATTAAAAAAAAGATGGCTTGTAGAGGAATCCGAAACTCAAATAATGGTCACGGCGGCGAAGAAGTCGTTGTCGCCGCATAAGTACGGAAAGAAAAACATTCCCTTTTTTCGTTTATCAAAACGCTTCATATAAAAAGATTCTTTTTGAATAAACGTAAAAGTCAAAGGGGTTTATACACCGTATAAAAGAAAGTTGTGTATAAAACCAAATATGCCTCAATTAAAAGGGATTGAGATGAAGTCCTTAAAAAGATCAATTTTTTATAAAGTAGGTATATTATGTGTATTCACTATAAGTACACATAAATAATGTAAAAATACAAGATAGGACATAATAATATCATGTCATAATTTGAAAGTAGGAGATTAACCCAAATAATAGAAATTGGGTTAAGAAGTTCCCTTACCTTGCGTCTTGTCCTGACTCGACCTTTCTTTAACCTCCTGAATAATAAACTAGAGTTAATTTATATTTACTTAAGAACCTTTTTCATGTTCATTATTCCTTTTATATCACTTATTACCATGTTATGAACATTATGTAATTATTTAAGTTAATAACGGTCATTTTGTCGATCTTTGGTACTTGAGTCAAAAATAAACTTCTTATAATTACAAGTTGTTCATGTGGTGAAATATCCATTATGTCCTGAATTATATTCATGATGTAGATATCATATATATCATATATATACAGTTTATACATTCATTTATAATATTACGTAACATTTAGAGGTAAGAAATGAAATGCACCGTTCATGGAGACGGTAAGCCGTACGTACGCATGAACGCTACTTTCATTTCTATTTCGTATTTAATGGAATGAAATCATAATGATATAAATTTATAATATAATTCCAGTATAATATAGTGTATAATACCATTTACTCCATCCTTTATACATCCCACATATGGCATTAACGATTCAAATCACTTTGAGGGGGCGGTAGTCCGCACTTCCTAAAATGAAATTATCACATTTACCCATAATAGAAAATCATAAAGTATTCCATAAATGAGAAATAAAGAAGCATAAGGAAGACATAAAAATAATATATATATCATATATGAAAATAGTGTCATAAAAATGGCCACCATTAGAGGTGTTATGGGAATATTGAACAATCATCGTTTCATGAGGCAGTATTTCACCACCCACAGAAACAGTATGTTCTTTAACCATTAGACGAATGTGTGTGTAAGTGTAACCCAAATACTTATCATAACAACATCCTAGTATATTGCAGATACTGGTTTTGTTATAAAATAATGTAATAAAAAGATTTTAAGGGGTTGGAGAAGCAAAATAAAACAAAACAACATTACAGAAGACATTACCTAAAAATCGGGTAACTCTTTTTGATTTGATCCAAAGGCTTCCTTGGGAAGAATTCCTCCCAAAGTGAGGCTTCTAGGAGTAAGGGAGGGAAGTTGGGAGGGTATTTGGGCAGAGTTTGGCCAAGATAAATGGCTTGAATGTGTGAATGTGGTGGTAGAGGTGGGGGCCTTTTATAAGTGGAGAGGAGGGGCACTCTTGAAAAGTAAGGAAGTTTTACATTATTATACAATGCTTTTCGGATTATAAAGGTCCCACACTTATATAATTCGTGTCTAAGGTGATAAGGGTTCTAAATATATCCATTCAATAGTCTTTGGACAAGTGTAAGCTTTGTATTGTACATTATCATTTCATTTTATTAAAATCGTTAAATAATGAGGTCATCGCTGCATCATAATGATGTCATAAATAATTTAATTTATTTAATGTATAAAAATTATATAAAAAAATACTATGATGGATGAAATATTTTTATCTTTCCAATGACTATTTATAGTTAAAAATATGACTTGTATAACCCCATGTAAAAATTGTTTTAGTAAAACATTTCATGTTTGTGTCATTTTTTACTTTAACATTAAATAAAAGGTATTTATGTCATTTTCTAACTAAAGTGGATCCATGGGGTTCCAAAGTTGACCCATGGATTTTCTTGGTCCTCCATGGCACATCCAATGAGGGTAGGACATGTGTCAAGCTCATCTCATATTATTAAAACAGTATTTTACCTTAAACTACACTAATTACCTCTAATCGCTATTAAGAACTTAAAAGTTACTATTCACCAAAAATTATTTTAATCTCATTGAACCACATTTTACTTCTTAATGAAAACCATGAATGTCGGATTTTTGAAAATCAAATCACAGAAGTGGTAATATTTCATTTAAACGAAAAATCAGTTATTTAACTACCACTTAGTGGTTTCACTATTCATAAAAAATTGAAGTTTTTCAGAACAATGCCAAAATTTCACCCTAAGATATAATTGATATTCTGAATTCAAAAATGATGTCTATTTTATGAAATTACAAACATATAATTTGTATTAATTAATTTTATAATTAATTCCCGCTGTCACAACAAATAGCGTGTTTTTAAGAAACAATTTATATTAAAAGATTGACAATTGTTTATGTCCAATTTCAAAGTGAAATTAATTCTAATGAACACTATTGGATAAAACGGTAAAAATATATTCCAATTATACTTTAAAACCACTCAATAGTATAACTTATCACTATAAATTATTTTTATTAAAAAAGTTGTTTTAATTATTTTTCACAATTCATAAAAATTTGGAAGTTCTCAGAAAATTACAAAAAATTCAACATAGGCTACTTTCAATATCTGGAATACAAAAATGAAGTCCATTTTGAAATATAAAATTTATATAAATTTAAAAAGTGGTTATTACTATTCATAACGGCTACTTTGATTAGTTGCGGTGTGTTAGGACTCGAAGTTACGTACAATGCAAGCTATTGCATTATTGAACGAGAAGAGTATCGTGGAAGCTCGGGGTGTTACACTGTGGAATTTGAAGAATTTATTTCCTTATTCTTTGATGAAATGGAGTGAGGAAAAGGTTAATATAGAGGTAAGATTCCATTTAAATACAATAATTTTGGATATATTATATAATATTCAATAGATTTCCTTGAGAAAAAAATAATTTGAGAAGTATGATCATACAAATATAGCATCTAGGAATAATATTTTGAATGGAAGAAAAAATAAAAGAATAATTTATAATGTAAAATTAAATCTAATAAATCAAATAAAAAAATCTTTTCTCACAACATAATGAAATATCATACGATGAGGAAAGTGAAAGAGAATAATACGACTCAGAGGATAAAAGGAAAAAACATTTACAAGAAAATAAAATCATCCTAAAAATCCATTTAGTAAACAATAAGGAGGGATTGGTGATGACTAAAGTAGTGATGAAGAGAAACCAGAAGAGTTTATTATTAGAGTGAAATTCATGTTGTGATTTAATTAAAATAGAATACATGAATGAGTGATGTTTTAATTGAATATATACGTTGATTCGTTATTTAATATTTTTATGAGACAAAGGATAAAACATTACCTATATAAAAATTAATTTCAAATAAAATTGGAAAGGATCAATGGAATTCTTGATGTTATATATAAAATCCATGATATTACCAATTCAAAAATAATTTCTAAAAATGAAGTTGTAAATATTCTTGAGTAAAATTTCATTGAATTTGAGAATTACATGAGAAAATATAGTGATTTAATCAATATGAATGGTGAGCACATCTATTTCCGTCAATGAAATTTATACGAAAAATTATAAATTTAATGAGTTGTGAAAGAATGTTAATGTTGAGTCTATACTTCTGGGAATAATTAAGGAATGATATTAAACCCCTATGTTTGAGAATATGAGAAAAACATTTCATATATACAATCAGAATGAACAAAAAATTAGATTTTAAAAAACAAATTTTCTATTAGATAATAGTTCAAATCGAGAGAAGATATTTTTGTGACAAAGTACATGAGAACATATCATATATGTATTGGTATAATATGTTTCTCACTCATTGAAATAGAAGCATTAATTTTGGGGGTAGTAAAACTATAATTCTATGATTCAACCAAATAAAACACCCTAATGTGAAGTTGAATTTATGAAATACATTTTATTATTTTGTTTATTCTAATGAGAGGTGTCAACAACTCATAAGAAATCCCAAAAAGTGTATAACTCTTCTACTATATTAATTAATTCATAATGATGGAAAATATATTAGGAGGAATAACCAAGGCCCTGAAATGGTAGCTTTTGTGGAATACAAGATAGTAAAAAATAACAAATCCGTGGATCCTTGATACTTGTCTCCTATCAGACATGACCCAAAAAATATATTTCTATAAATAAATCAAATTGTATGAGGGTGGTTCTTATAATTTTTTAAATTATAGATCACTTAACATTCAAGGATTCTGATACACTAATATTTGTAATAAGAAATAAAAGAAATTCTATTTTCTCACAGGATAAGGAATAATACTGTTATCATATCTCAACTTGTATTTAATGGTAACAAGGCGATCATTTTAAAAAAGGATTGTTTCTGGAAAAACATAATATATTACATTATTATGTTGAAGGGGTAGTTAAAAATGAATTATCTTCTAGATTTATGATGATTAAAATTCCTGATACGAGAGAGTAAAGGATGAAAACTAGCTATAGAATAGTATAAATGGGTATTTACGGTAGTATAATGTAGCTAATCTTTTCCAAAATTATTCTGTGAAAACTCTAAAATATCTATAACATAATATACTCAAAACATTTTTTACATTTCATAAAAGAAAAAAGAATGATAAAATGTTGCAAACTAATGGAAATTTAAACTAATTAACCTCTTGAATTAGCACACTTAGACGTGTAAAAATGATAATCTCGAAATCAACATAGATAGATATGTATTTCATGAATTTGGTTGAAGATTTTACACATATCAAATTATGTCTATTTTTATATAAATCACAAGATTTTGAATGAATTATTCACTTCTGGAGGACTCCTTATAATAAATTAGGGCATGGAATAACATATTTTGATCTAATAATAGTTTTAAATAAAAGGTTTAGTAGTTCATTGTATATATTTTATATCGTGGAGTAATTAGAGAATATAAAACTCCCTACACTCCCCAATTAAATGTATTTATTTAAATAAATAACTTAATACTAGCATAAATATGAACACCATAAATTATGAATAATTTCACTTCAAAATATGTTTTGATAACATCCACAACCAAAACTATCCACATCATATATAAGTACCTCCTTTAACCTAATATGATCAAATTACCATATGATTTATAGTTTATAAATAATCTAATATTATATAAATTTATGTTATTCAACAACCCATGTTTTATTAATATTAATTTAAAAAATTTTGGAATCTTTAATGAGAGGGTAGATGAATAATTATTTCATAGTTATACACTAAGTGTAAGAATTTACCAATGTTATAACAGTATTATATGAAAGATCAACGAAATATTCGATGTGAATATTTTCTAAAATAAAAATTACTAAGTAAGAAAAGTTATTATTAATATTAACATTAATGATGTTATTGATGATAACACTAGATAGTACAACGTGATTCTAAATATACAAGAATATGTTCATTATTCTCAAGATGAGCCTAATAAATCTTTTATTTTTGAAGACTTAGATCAATGATATTCTATCTTCTAAGTACTTCGGAGACATCACGATATTTAAAACATTCTTGGTAAAAAGGTTCAAGGGTATAAACATAAATAATCACGTGATTCTATAACCACACAATCTTACTTTTAAATGTTTAACCAATGTGTCCATACGAGTCCTTAAAAAATGATAATTGTATTTTAATGATGAAAGAAGTTCCAAAGAAAATTTAAAAGAATGAAAATATAGAATTAGTGTCTATTTCATATACCGAATTCAGACATATGATTGATAAAAATAATACTATTTATTATAAGAAAAATGTAAACGGAAAAATTGAACACATTAATGATTATATTTTATATAAACGATATTCTCAAATTGATGTTGTCAACTTTTATGAGGCATTTTTTCTAGTGACAAGGTAGAAAATAATTAGTATATTTCTTATGATTTTAGTTTAAAGGAACTATAGTGATTTCCAAATATATGTGGAGTTAGTATTATTAAATGGAAAACAGTAAGAATAAATCTATATTGAATAACTATAAGGGTTTATACTTAATTGATATTGTTATAGATTGTGCATGTTGAAGAAGGAATCATTTATGATAAAAAAATAATTTTGGGAGGCGTTTTCTACCCAACTGAGGTTAATATTTTAGATATCAATTATTGGAGATATATTATTATTTTAGGGCTATAATTCCAAAATGTACAATATTATATCTTTATAACATAATAAAATATGCTCATTAGTTATAAAATAAGTTTAGAATGGAGAATTGAATAGATATTTCCACTCTTATAGCACATGGGGAAAAGATGTCCCTAGATGAATAAAGGAGTGTAAATCAAATGAAGTTTTTATTCCTCATTACTACTCTTTTCTATTTTATGTCTTTGACATAATATTTTTTATTCCTGGTAACACATTATAAAAAATAAAATGTTACATTATAGATTTTTATCATATGGATTAAAATAGGAAATTTTACTCCATTAATGTGACTCTTAATTATGACCATTGATATTTGAAAATATTATCATTTTAGAATTATGGTTATACTAAAATATATTGGGTAAGAGACATTGGAAATCAAAATTATACTACTGTGGTTTCCATCTTAATTAGATGATGATTTATTTCATGGAATTACAAGAATAAAAATCCAGTCACTCTTAGCTCATTAGAAACTGATTAAATTTTTCTAAATGAAAATCCAAAAATCAAATGATATGTACAAATTTTCTCTATACCTGATGTCTTATATTTTATACCCAATGGTGACTAGGTTTGAAAATCAATTTAAAAATAAATTAAAAAAATAATATTGTAAAATGTTTTCTATCATATCAAATGGATATAAAGTACCACTTCCACAATGATATTATGGATCATAATAATATTTTATCCGAATATGTTTCAACCATGGATAAATTCATATCTATCTTGATTAATCCCTTAACAAAGATTTATTTCCAACACTTGAGACTATTGTTTAGAGTTCATTTTTATATAAAATCGTTTTCATTATTAAATTATTGTCTTAAATCATTAATTGCTTTACATTTATTGATGATGTTAGAGAATGAAAAAGGGGATATTCTTGAAATGGGATATAGACACTTTTTTGGGGGTCATCATGTGTGATATGAGATGAGAACATGAGTTTTTATTTTTTTGACGTTTGATAAAGATCTATTTTACAAATCTTCATGTTTCAAAAAATAATAATGTACCATGAATACAATCCCATGTGGGTTAAATTTCAACAATGGTTTTAGGGTGAGTGGTGAGTGCACTGTAAGAACCCAATACATATTTCAATGTGTCATGGGGTGAATAGGTCCATTAAATAGAAAAAAAACATTTTAACGGAATCTAGTGTGATAAATGATTGAGAAATGACTAGTAATTGATATTTGAGTCATGTCAAGCCGCATTATAGGTTTCACATCACAATGTGTTTGATTGAAAAAAATCAGTGTTTTGAAAGTTTAAAAGAATTCAAAGCTTCTATTCCATGATCAATGGGACACACTGAACATCCATCCAAATATATATTGAATTAATCTATGATCATTGGGATTAAATATTTTATAACATTCAAATATAAGTTTCACATTTTACATAGTACTTTTGAACTATAATGAATATTATGCCTATAAATGAAAAGGAGAACTACTAAGAAAAATTCTGTGTATATTATAAAAAAAAGCGAGATTCACATATTCTAGTATGTTTCTAAATAGTGTTTGAAATAATGTTTAGGACTATAACAAGGAAAAACTATAAATCCAAATTATAGAGTTTGTTGAGTCACAATATGTAAAGATAATTTGACATATTAGAAGATTTCATTAATGTCGTAATCAATGTTCAAAATAGTCCTATTAATTCTTTCTATGTACCTATGATAGTAATCAGAACCATGCATATTGGGTTCACAATCATCACTCACCATGGATCACCCACATTATAAAAAGGTTAATGGAACCTTGTTACAACCCATCTGTATTTGTGTGTTCTCACTAACTTATTATTTCATCATTTATCCCCAAAATTGATTCCATTTGTCACTAACAGGTGAAGGGATTCATATTTTATTTGAAATTGATAGATATAATTTTTATGACCACTGATATATCCCCTCTCAGATGTGGTATACTCTACCATGATTCTTAACCCTACCTCATAAGAGGATATTGATGTATGACCTTTCCTAGTTGGCCGAATCCCTCTCTTGGTGGCCTAACCATGTGGTCAGCTTGGAAGTATATTGTATTTAGGTTTTCTAAAATCTTCTTATAAGGGATGGAATATGTGTTTTGGCCACTGTAGTTTCATTCCATGTAGAATGCCTCATGGGATACCCCATGGACTGATGTTTTCATATATCTCATTTTTTAGTCATTTTGTATCGTGAGATTATTTAATGTAAAAAATAATATATATTTAGTTTTCTTACATGTAAAATTTTTATTTTGATATATTTAGATATCATGATCCATTTAGATTATTTTTTTATTATATTTAATACTTTATCTCATTAGGAACACTGACTAATTTTATGTATGAATATTAGAGAATATATGGGGTTTATTACACTCGTGGCTACGTATGGAGGAAATTACATGGCCCCCCTTAACAGTTTTTAGAGATTGACAGTACTCCATATACTTAGTGAATTAATACCCCAAATTTTGGCATGTGGTTGGTACCTATTTTTATTGACAATGAATTCCCCCATGAAATATAAAGGGTATGGAAATCCAATGGCGACGGGTAACATATCCTCCAACTATAGATTCGACAGTCCTTCACTTTAAATTTTCATTTTCAATGCGGTGTGTGTCCTCTATCAGAGACTATACACCCTTGATCGACATGTATAACTTATAAAGGTGTGGGTACTCACTCCCATCACTAAGACGTGATGTGTTATTTTTTTGTCTTTGGTAGATTAGATTCTTTAGAGTTTTTCAGAGTGAATATTCTTTTTCTAGCTGGGATTTTAAAAGTGGGACACTCTTACATCCCTGTCTCCCTAACATATAGGTATATATTGGTTAAATTAACTTTATATATGGATTTGATATGATTGGTCTTTCATTACATCTTTTTTCCTCTAGATCATAATATTTGGAATATTTATACTCTTACTTTCTATGATACTTTTCACACACATGTCATTTCTTATGAAAATTTAAAAAAAATAAAGGAGATCATGAAGAAAATAGTATTAATAGAGAAGAAGATTGGTAGTTATATATGGTTACGTTTTTTGTTTTTCTTTATATTGTGAGATAGTTTTTCAAATATTTCCCTTTATTCAGTTGTTTAGGTTTCGATTTTACATGGGTTATTGCGATTTTGTGTTGACCTTACATTTTTTATGACATTTTTCAATGTATGTGGGTTTTTAGTATGTGTCACATACACATTATATATTTCAGTTGGTTTATTTTGTCATATTACATTATTATTTTTTATTATATATATATGTTTTTATGAAACACTATAGTTGGATATGGCCTTCCATATATGTGATATGCCCTCTTGGTTCTTGTCACTAGAACATTCCATATTTGATTGTGGGTATAGGGTGGTACACTCATCTTACCACTAGACTGGTTGGGGTTTTGGTTGGTTGGGTCATGTTAGAGTGGTATCAAAGAGGGATTTTATTATTTATGGTGTTTTGATTTACATGAAATGTGATTATGGATTGAAATTTAGGGAAGTGGTGTCATGGAGTATTATGTTTGGTTTTTAGACAAGGAACCCCAACCTAGGTGTGATGACCAACGTATCTGTCTTCCCATATTATAATAATCTATGAGGTATTTCAAGACATTATGTATTTATTTTAAGGGTATGTAAGGATGGTACATGAATTATATTACATTTTTATTTATTTTTGTGTCCATCATGAGTTATATTATATAGATATTATTTAATACCTATTGTTTTGTCTTGATTAATGTAAGATTCTTCAAAATTCATAGAATTATAGGATCTTATGGCGGGGTCATGATTCACCTATCCCATCTCTAAATCCTTTAAAAACATATTAGTTATGATATTACTCTTTTATATAGGGAACATTTCAAGATATTTTTCTACTGAGCGAGTAGGGAATAGTTCCTACACCCGTACTATGGTGAGAAGACATTACACAAATAAAAAAGTGGGGAAACCATCCACCAGAGGTGTAGTAAATAGTTAAATTCTAGAATAATTAGGATAACCATTGGATAAGTTTTCATCTCATGTTTTTTTGTGTGGATAGCACCGAATCATCATGGTGAGATGGTATTTTTGTTACAGAGCACTGGCTAGAGGAGGAGACCTGGGTGTTCCATATGGTTTGAAAACTCTCTTATTTAATGGGGGTTTTCAAATTCAATCTTCCAAATAATTAATTGAGTCAATGGAGGGCCTTAAATACTAGGACCCATTATGATTCTACTCTTAATTTTCCTTAGCTCAACGGATACTTCCACTAGGATTACTACCTAACTATACAAAGAATAGTGAAAATCAAGGAGATGTTACACATAGAAAATGGATAAAGATCTATTAAGGAGTATGCATCAAGGTCCAATTACCATACAAGGTACTCTGTTAAAATGTTTCCTAAAATATTCATTCAATCAAATAAGATTGAGCATGTAATTTTTAGCGATATTGGATTTGGGGTTAATATGTTTTTCATCCCCAACTATGTTAGAGTCTTGGAGAAGAATAAAGTGGAAAATATATTTCTGATAGAGGTGCAAAAAATTAAATGATATGATTCCAATTTAATAGGAATTAAGTTATAATCTGTGATGATCTAATAGTATGTTACTAGTTCATGAAATTATAGGCATATACATGCACAATCCAAATACCAAGGATCAATGATATGTTTTACATATAGAGGATACATAGGATGGTAGAAAAAATTTGTTATGGAATCACCAGATGAGGACGTATGGTTTAGTACTAATATTATCAACTTTAATCATAGGGAAAGATGGGTGTCACTGTGAAAAAACCACTTTGATAGAGGGAAGAATTAAATCTAGGAACACCTTTTGGTGGTCAAGGCATTACCCTAGGAGGCAGCTATAGTGGAGGAGTTTGAGGTGCCCTATGTGGAGATATAGGTGGATGAAACTATGATAATTTTCCAGTGCCACCACCTCCATGTAGCTGTATAAAGGCTCAAAGAGCCTACCATTAAGGATTCTTGATAACTTATTCAATTGAGGGCTACGAATCAGCACCACCCAACATAGTTCGATGTATTAATTTTTGTATTCTATAAACTAGAACCCATATTCATCAACGTTAGAAAAAAATTTATTTCTTATATCTGCTATTTGAGTTCTCAAAGACCCCTTAAACCCTTTATAATAACCTATGTGTATAGTGACTTATATAGGATGTGATTACATACTCACCCATGTCCACTGATAGTTCGAGATTCTTCTTATGTGATAGTGGTTTTTGTGGAAACTCTTCATATCAGGGATGAAGCGCTAAAATATTATCCATAGTATGAACTAATTATATTTGTTTCATTCTAAGTTATATCAGTACAATTTTTGTGTTTTCTTCTATAGATCATATATTTTGAGGTTCACTACTGTGGGTGAGTAGCATATATAATACGGGTGAGCATGGACTACCCCTAAGAAGTCACACAGAATCAACATCCAGTTTGATATTTTAGCATTGTGTGATATTAATGTTTTATTTTATTAATTTCTTACAATCATAGAGATGTATATAAATGTTTTTCTAGTTGTTGTTCATATATTTCCACTTCATTTAGAGGTTTATTTTTATACTAACTAATGCCAAAGGACTACAGAATATCTTTTCCATATTATTGGAGGGCCTTTAATAATATCGGGGAGTAAATGTGCGGTTGGAGAACCCAATAAAGAAATGTTTTACATCACCTAGTTTACCCCCTAGTCATTTGTAGTGTTATTTTCCAATAAGTAAAAAAGTATTTTTGACATTACAATGACTATCACTATCTAAACATGAAAAAAATCAAGAAAAACTACTCTCAAATGAGTATCAAAAAAACTCTTCGACCTACTGAATTGTGTGACGAGGTTTTTAGAAATTGTCCTTGAGTCTACCTATAACTACATTTGGGATTATAGTAATTACATTATGAATAAAAATTCTATTTTTTCTATATAAATTATTATTTCATGGTGTTACCATTGACCATGAAAAGTTCTCAAACTGTGTTCATGTATCTCATTAACCATATCTTTTAGCCAATCGTACATTAGTTATTTGTAATATTCATCAATGAAATCCTTACTTATTCAACATTAGATAATGAGGATGAATAGAATCTAAGGATTATTCTAGAATTTCTTTTGGGTCAATTTTTTTAATGTAAACTCCAAATGTGAATGTTTTATAATTAGAGGGATCTATATCTTGGGGCATGCCATCTTGAAGGTATTAGTAGTAGTCGATCCAATAATGATCAAAGTGCTTGTATCTTAGGATTCACCTAATAATATGTTAAAATTTTACAACATTCTTTGGTTAGAGGGATATTACAAGAGGATTATGGTATAATTATCCCATATTCTAGCTTCTATAACATTGCTTACTAGAAAAGGGATGTCCATTATATGGTCAAATTGGTGCTAGATGGATTTTTAGGAACAAACGAAAATTTAGATCAATGTTCCATTATTGTACATACCAAAGAAAAGAGTATAATATGTGGTTTTTTGAAATAACATTAAAATAAGGGTTGCATATGTGCCAATGAGAAGGAAGATAATGATTTGTTATGGATTAATTTATCTTAAAAACCATGGGAAAAACTAGAAAAACCACATCCTATATCATAAAAAAGTAGTGTTCAACCTGCAGGAAAAGAGTAATTATCTTCATAGGGAAGGATTCATGATATAAATATATTAGAATATTCTCAAATATAGTTTCCCCTTGTTATATTTTAACTCATGGAGTAGGTGATGGTTGGATTTACTTAATTACTATGGATTCAATATTGTAAAAATAATTGACAAGGTAAAACATTGGATGATTCCATTAGTAAGAATATTTGTACTCATTTGATGGTGGAGGAATATAACCTTCTATCCTTGATATATCTATCCTTGATGGATGATAAAGATCTATCTTATATATGGTCAACAATGGAGGACCCATCACTTATTCAGTGAGTGGGGAGGTCTAATTTAGGGACATCTATTGTGATATATTACCCAACTGTATATCTTTAGGTGAAACTCCAATTGGATTTTATAATGGAAGGATCATGTCATCCTCTTATCTGGTATGGAATTGGTTCTAGTCAGGTTTCATGGGAAGGTGTTGAGGGAGTTTTACACTCTACCAATTGTGTTATATCAAGGTGTGATGAATATATAAATATATCTCCAATATCACTATTTTTGGTCTACTATACATAGGAGTTTTACCACGATTGTGTTGTGGTGCCACACTAATTAGTGTGAGAAGGGCTAGCCTTATGTTACCATGTATCTTGATCAACCCTTCAAGGTTATGGAGTATAATTGAGATGGTATATAAATAGTATTCATCAATATAATTTGATGTTTGGAGATGTTGCATAATATTTTTATGGTAATCATTAATCAAATCACCACATTTTCATACTTACTCAATATTTGAGAGTAGAGTTCACTGGATAACATGGGATACCTATACATAGTAATGATTATCCAATTACAAAGATCTTCCTTTATTACTATTTCTTATTGAGATGATCAATTCACTTGATAAGTTTAGATTTACACATTATATGATTTTGGTACATTGTTATAGTTTAATATGATATTCCACCCACAAACGGGTGACAAAACAAAGAGGACCATTATTATTATCAAGTGCATGTTAAGTGATTGTGAGTTGAGATTTGGAAATTGAAGGGTTAAATTTATGTTCTATGTTGAGGATTAGGCTATGATTCATGTAATTAGAGTGTTTTAAATGTCCTTTTATAGGAGAAATGAATATAATGAAATTTTGGAGGAAAAGTAGTAGATGTTGGAGGATGAAATGAAAATGAGGTTATTGATCACGGAACCACCAAGAACTCTAGTGGGAGTACACCTGATGTCGGTTTAAAAAATAGTGTCCATGTACCCACTAGAAACCCACAAGAAGATTGAGGGTATCTATCAAAACATTGGTGTCCTCCTATAATATTTTTTCATTAACTTTTAAATAATGGAAGAATTTTAATTTTATCCTTTCCATAAAACGTTTTTGGACCATCTCACCCACCCCACTCTTATAATGATTTAGGTTTTTCAAGAATATCTTACAAATATAATTTTATATGTTTAGAGTTTATAGCCTTTTTCAAAGGTAAAATATTAATTTGAACCTATTAATATTACGTGGAAACATCTTATGATGGTTCCATTGATTGAAGAATATTGATTTTACCAATGGAATTTAATCTTGTTGAGCTTCATAGACATACGTTCTATTTTAGACATTTAATATATAATTATTTAAATATTATTTATTCACATGGGATAAAAAATAAATATCTCCTAGAAAATGTTACATATTTGAATTCAGAATTCAAGGATATGTTCAAATTTGGGGGGTTTAACTATGTGTGTTATAATATCTTGGGGGGGAGGGTACTTGCCCCTAGGGTGAGACCATTAAATGTGTTTCCCTCTTAATTAATTATGTATTTTATAACCAAACCCTCACTATATCACTTCTATTATACACATAATGATAACAGTTTATTCAGAGCCTTATATATATTTGGGACCTAGAGGAAGTATAGAGGTGATCTAGAATGTGTTTTTTCTTGGAGGTAATCATAGGTTCATATGTGGATGCGTTGACCTTGGATTAACGATCGTGGGAATTTCATTGTGAAGCAATGATTATCTTCTATAAGGTAATAATTTTTATTTATAATTTTTTGATAATTTTTATTTGATTATCAATCCTTAAATTTGTCTTTGAATAATTATAGCATGGTTTTCATATTTTCTTTGGCATTAGATCGAATCTGGGGTGTTTGAAGAGGATTTTTGTTGTTCATAGGTGATGGTTTTTTGAATTTCTGACTATATGGTGTGCAATATAAATAATACATTTCAATGAGTTTTTTATGAATATTAGTTAAGATATGAAGTTTAAACATTTTTTATACCATATCTGTATACATTCTACAAAACAGGGTCACATGACTCATTTTTTTCCATTATACATGACAAGACCTTGTGCACAATACATGGAGTTTATAAGGAAACTCTATATTGGGAACCATTGAATGACTTGGGTTATGATACATAACCACATTACAAGTTTCCCTCACACCATGAAGTATATATAAACCCTGTGTACTAGGGAATTACATGTTGGCTTGAACAAGTACACATTTTCAATATATGGTATTTCAGTGTGAACACGGTATACTCATAGTACATGTATTGTACTAGATTTTTATTGGGTTTTTTGTAATTTATAACAAAAAAACATTATTTGAACATAAAAGGAATCCATTATGAGTATAATTCTATGTGGAGTGAAATAGTGGGGTTTCTATTCCATAAAAGAGTTTTGGTGATTTGATTAGAGATTGGTTTCTAATCTTAATCACTTTTTAAAAGATACATGGTTCAGATGTGGGAGTAGACCAGGTCAGAGGGATATATGCTTCGTATAAAATATTTAACCATTATTAATTGAAAACTTACATTTCATTAGATATTGTTACCCTTTATGGTTTATCGATAGATCTAGGTATCTCATGTAATGAAAGGTTAGAAACACTGTTGTTTGACTAGGAATGATTGTTTCCCTCTTTGCAACAGAGAAGTTCAATGGGACCTAGACAAGTATGAGATTTTATATAGTAATATCTTCTTATACCAATTCAAATTGGATTTTGTGTTGAAGATTATGGATTTGATTTAGAGGGAAAATGTGTTTCACATTTTCTTATTGGTTGAGATGGCCTCTTTAGAAAATATTCAGATGAAAGATATCTTCCCTCTACTATAAGATCCCATATTTTTCTAGCTATTCCCATCCTTGAGTTTTTTATTTTAGAATTGGTGGAAATTACTTTTTTTAAGAAGGAGATACTTTATAGTAGAAAAAAACTAATTTTTGGGGATGTATGATTGCTGGAAGTAATAGAGTCCAAGTATAAATTAGTTTTGTGTAAACAAAAGTTTTTGTTATGTTGTGAAGATTTAAAGGAGTTTCAGGTTTTTTTAAAGAGAATGTGGGATGAGAAACCATTTAAAAATTATTTACATGTAATGTAATGGGATTACAAATCATTTAATTGTTCAAGTGTTTTAATATGATAAATCCAAGTTGTTGAGTTTTTTGGTGTATCAAATTAAATTTGATACAAACCATCACAATATATTAAATGTCATGAAATTCCACAACCTACCATTTAAAACATGATGTGTGGATGAATTAACATTTAATTACATTGTAGCTCATATTCTCTCGACCTTATGGATTTCTAAAGGTTAATTTTTAGTGTCAAACCTCCTTCCAAGAATCCTGTTTGTTTGAGATATTCATAGTAAATTTTTTTGGTATAATTTATTCCTTTTCACCTTCAGTTCTCCAACCACTACGGTAAAATACCATGGCCAATTGCATTGTTGATTTTGATCCTGATCTATTTTGTTCTAGTAACTTATTTAAAATATTCTTCACCTTCTATATCATGGGTGTTTTTCAATAAATTTGGTGAGATATTACACATTTAAGGTAGTGGTATAAATATTAACCGTGCGGTTTGGTAATTTCCTTGTTTATGGAATATTGTGATTGTGCCAACACAACATGCACCCAAATCAAATAAATAAATTAATGTGATTATTCCTTGAAGACCATTGGTTTTTATTGGAATATAACCTAGCTTGTGGATATGTGTGGGGTAAGCTATCCATGAATATAATTGAATGGGATAATGGGTTAAGGTGTGTTTAGCATGACTTGAAACCTTATGAGATTTCATGTTATAGAACCCCTAAATTGTGGATTTGTTTTGATATAACTACTAATTAATTATGATATAAATGGAATGTGGTATATCAGATAAAAAATGATAATTCACATAACTAACCATATATATTTTTGATGTGATACTGTGATATCCATGTTATATGAAATGAATTGTGTTCCATGATGAAATACTTATACATCGTGGTATGCCCTAAATCAAGCACACTTATATGTTGTAATGATGATATTGAGCGAGCTCAGACCAGTCCCCTAATTTAATACTTATAGAGAGTGGGATACTCATAGTCCCATGCTGTAATTCATATAAGGATTTGACATGGTGCTATAATGATTATACGGAATTGACTGGATTATTATGTCTTTACCTTAGTTATACAGTGGTTTTTGGCGTGTTCGTAAGACATTATCATTGATATTATGAAATGGTTAAAAATAATATAGTCTTACTTTGGTTATATGATTGTGATTACCATGGTTGTAATACATGCATATATATATTACATAATGGAGTTGAAGCAATTTTTTGGTGTATTTTATTTACTATTATATTAATTTATACCACTATTATTAGCTTTATTTCATACAATTCATTTCTCATTTGTTAGATTAGACATGATGGTGTCGACATATTGAGTTGTACTCAATCCATATTAAGGACACCATTTGGTACTCGAGGTGATTATGTTGATGCAATTTTGGAGAAGGGAAAATGAAATTGATGTTGATTGCCTTTTTTCTAGATGAGAAGGAGTATGGAGTTGAGACTAATGTGGTGTTTGGGACTGGGGACTATTACTTATTATTGGAGTCTCCTAGTATTTTATTTGTATTGTTCATAGCATGAGATTTAGTTAAATTACCGCATGCTACAACATTATTCCTTGATTATTTATTGAATTATGCATTTGGATTTTATTATTGTCTTTCTGTATGTCTATTCACTGATTATTTTTGTTTATATGAATTATTTTATTCTGCTATGACACTTTATACTAGAGGGTAGAGTCACCCCACTATACTTTTCACACCCCTACTACTAGTAGGTGGCCTATTCCATACGGGGAGGCACAATTGTGGTATCATAATCAACCCTTTTTGGCCACATGAAATGGAGACAAATTATTTGATTCCACAATGTTATAGAAGTGAATGCATTCCTTCTCTTCTGCATAAATATTTAGTAAAGGTATAAAGGATACAAGGATGTGATAAGACATGGTAATGAGCAAGTTAATAAGAGTAGTTAACCCATATATGAGGTAAAATAGAAGTGCCCAATGATGAGATTATTTTTTTTGTTCATATTATAGTTGAAGTTATGTCACCTTGGGTTATTCACCTGTTGTGTGTGGTTATTTTTTTATGATGTTATTATTTATTGAGATTATTAATCATGGCCCAGTATGTTGTGATATGAGAATAGATGTTTCATAATAGGTACATAGGGATATATTGACATGCATTGTTCATGATATGGACATATAAAATTTTAATGTCAAATATATATGTTCTATGAATTTCTATATGAGATAATTGTTTCATTGGAAAAGTAACAAGAGTTTAAGTGTCATGATTAAAAAAATTAATGCCATTTTTATGAAAAATTAGAGTTATTTTTTCCTTTTTGTATTCACCTATTTAGGTTGATTTTTTTCTAGCCAGTTCTCCAAGGTGTGCATTTTTTTGTACGAAAAATGACTCCTCTTCATCTTTGAATTATGATTGAATAGAGTGAAAATCAACACCCTCACAATCCAGTTGCAACTCTATTTTGAACACATAAATTGATTGAATGATACAAAAAATCTCCCTTTCCTTGGATCTCATGACCCTCAAGAGACTGTTTTTACCGTCCCTTCAACATATCAGCTAAAAATAGTGTCTCATCTATATAATCCACCAATGTTTACAAGGTATGGGGTCCCCAAGTAGTCAATTTATGGATTATGTTAGTCCAACAAATCTATCAGAACCTTGATACACTAGTACATTGGAGGGTGATTCTTGTGGCATAAATGATTCATAGACCTTCCAATTGATGATGGGATATTTTGTAGGAAGCTGCACTACAGAATCAGCTATCTTGAAATGACATTGATATAATGTTCTGAAACAATTTGTACACGAAAAATTGTAAGGATGAAAAATCTCAAGAGTTAATGAATATTAAAAAGGGGGGCATGTTAGTGCTAGAATATACATGACAATTCACTGACCTATAAAGAATTCCACCCTATTTGGTATATGATGATATCTATAGGAAGATATGTTTTCAGAAAAACATTCTCTATGAGTTCAGGACATAGGTAAATGTTTTCCATTTACATAGCTTTGAGAACGTGATGAACTAGACACTCAACATAGAAGGTAATCCAATAGAGGCCTCGATCAGCTACTAGGATGATTTAGTAGGGGTGATCTGGGAGCTCTTATTTGAGTGAAAAGAAGCACCACTATGATAGTGTAGGAAAAATTAGTAGTTGGAAGAGAAATCTAGGAAGTGGATAACCATCTCAATATTGTTTTCCATTCTAGTTTTATCAGTGTGGAAATCTTGGCCAAAGAATCCCATCGTGTCCTTGCAACGTAGTTGAATGTATAATTTCTTTCATGTAAAATCATGATCAAAAGTTATATATGAACTTACATAGTAGACAAGTTGTATGGAATCCATTTAGACACATGATTCGGGAAGTGGCATAGCTACCCCTTATAGACTGGTAGCTGGAGTTCCACTGACCATTCAGGCCAAGGCAGGGAATGTGCTACACTAGTGACTGATAAGAAATTCTAAGAAAAGAAAATAGATTAGAGTAATATTACAAGATCTCAGGGTAGAAGGAAAAGTTAGATACAAGTTATGTTAACTAATATAGCTACTGAGGATATAAAACCGTCTACCTTCATAGGCACAATTCTTGTATCATTTGCCTTATCTCGTGTTTTGTTTGATACAAGAGTATCTCATTTTTTCCAATTTTCTATTATTGAGAATTTTTTGGGGTTGGATGTAGAAATATAAGATGGGTTATTAACCATTGCACACCTTTGGGAGTGTGGTTAGAAAATATCAAAAAATTCAAATCATGCTATATAGAGATTGGTGGTTACCATTTTGTTTCGGAATCACTCATGTTAGGAATTACAAGATTTAACTTGATTCTTGGTATGGATTGATATGTTCTATACCATGATCATACTGAATATTATAGGAGAATATTTTTGTTTTTATCTCTATAAAGAGGAATTTTTTCTCACCAGGGTCAGTCAGGTCTTCCGGAAAATCATGTTGGACCAATTCAATGTAAACTATATTGTCTCATTCTTAGATATTTTTTCATTATCTAGAATATGGTGGAATTAATTAGGATTCTTTTAATCTAGTGGAAGACCATTTTTATTATCTATTTCATGAATCTTAATATGAATTATTGCTCAAGTGATAGATCGAGTTCCCGATTGAGTTGATGTCGGGACAAGAGACAATTTTCATCGTACCTTATAGAATCGAATCAATAGAGATTCAAGAGTTGAAATTTCAATTTTACGATCTACAATATAAATGATTCATACATCTTAGTACATATCCATGGGGTTCTCTAGATCTATTCTTCAATAATGATGATGGTTCTTTGTGCTTATGTGTGGATTATCAGATGTTAAACCAGATTCTGATAATGAACCAGTATCATATTCCACACATAGATGATCCTCTAGATCAGTTGACAGGTACTACGATATTTCCCAAGATTTATTTTAGATCAGGTTACCATCAGTTATAGGAGAGACCATAATATAGACCTTTCACTTCTTTTATAATCATTAATTACATATATAAATTTATAGTGATGTTGTTTGGGCTGAACAATACGTTGACAATATTAATGGCCTTAATGAAGATGAAATTTCATCCTTTTCAGGACCAGTTCATGGTTGTTTTCAGAGTTGATATCTTAGAATACAATTGATCAATAGATGATCATTATAAACATCCTAAAATCAACCTTATTAAATTAAGAGAACACTAAATTTATTCCATGATAACCACATATATTGTATGGATTGATAATGTGCACTTCTTGGGACATGTGATCATAGAAGAAGAAATTTTAGCGGATCCTGAGAATGTTTTATCCATGATCTCCTAGGAACAACCCAATAAGTTCATCTAGATTTTGTTCTTTTGAGGTTTTAAGGTAATTATTAGTGATTTATCCAAGATTTATCCTGTTTTTCAGCAGAAATGTTTTTTCTGACCAAGAAAGGGGTTATTTTTGTCTAGTATGATGCTTGTGGGAGAGATTTTCATTAGATGAAAGGTAGACTAACCTCAATACTTATCCTCACCTTACCAGTGTTGGGTAAAGCGTATATCTTGTACTATGACACATCTACAATTGGACTCAAAGTAGTACTAATGTAGGAGGATCGAGTGTCTTTTTAGGGCTCCAGGCTGTTGAGACTGCATAATATAAATTAACATATTCCCAATATGGACTTAATAGTAGTTTTACATGCCTTGAGATATTCTAGAAACTATCTTAGGGGTTAGAGGTTTTTGTTATATAAACATCACAATATTTTATGGTACAACTTTTCTCATTCAGACATAATTTTTCAATAGAGATAATGGGTCGAGTATTTGCAGTATTGCAACATAGAATTGACTTATACTATAGGAAAGGAATAGAAAATTTATAATGTTTTGAGCTGAAATATATATATATATATATATATATATATGGTTAGTACTACAGTCCTTTGATGAGTGATATATAATGGTCATATTTGGGAACATGCGTCTGGATGTTCAACATTATTAGCGATGGACAGCTCCGACATTAATATCTATTACACTTGTGTATTTAGAACATATTAAGACTGATTAGATGTTTGATCTGGAGGGCTCAGTTATGAGAAAAAAATATATGGTGGGGATACACCAATTGAATTTTCTATTAGTTGTGTAAATTATCTTCCTTTTTAGGGCCTAAAATGGGTTCCTAGAAGCTTATGTGAAGAGATAATGTGGGATTTTAGTGCTTCTAGAAGGGAGGTGCATCAAATATTAACAAATATGGAAGGAGATATCCATAGACTATACTGGTGGTCAAAAATGAACAGTGATATATAAATTTTCCGGGTCATATTATTTACTTTTCAGATGGTGAAATCCAATTATTATAAGCTATATGGAATTTTGCTTCAATTTCCCATTCATGAGTTGAAATGGTATGATTCCACAATGGATTTTGATATGGGATTAACTAGGCTGACCCATGAGAATAAATTTTCATGGGGTTTTTTTTGGACTGAATGACTAAGGTATCCCACATATTTTCTATCTGGAAAGCCAGTACAATTAATTAACCGATCTGGCTTTACATGTATGGGGAGTTTTGATTGCATGGTGTTCCTAAGAGTATCATTTCAGAAATAGAACCTCATTTCACATCATGTTTTGGTAAGGGTACTGTGAAGACCCAAGGATCCCCGATTCTATTAAGCACAAACCATAATCCAAAAACACATGTTGATTCTAAGAAGACTATTCTGGATCTATAGGATATGCTACGAGCCCGTGTTTTGGATTTTTATGTTTCATTCGAGTGTCATATTCCAATTATGGAGATTTAATCTTATAATAGCTTCCAATAATCAATAAAAATGGAACAATTGGATTATTTGTTCGGATAGAAATTCTATTAAAATATTTCTTGGATGGAGGTAGGTGAGTCAACACTTGTTGGGATTAGACTCCTTTAGTAGAAATTTTGAGTAGATTCATTTGATCATACTACAGTTGGTGACCATATATAGTAGGAATAAATCATATACTAAAAATAAAATATAACCTATAGATTTCTTGGTTGGTCATCATGGTTTCATTTCGATGTCATCTAGATTAGGGGAACCATGAATCAAAAAATATGGAAAGTTAGTGCCTAGGTTTTCGATCCCTTTGAAATAATGGAAAGGGATAATCTAATGTCGTATTGTTCATCCCTTCAACAACACTAAAATTCCAATCATGATGCGTTTCAACAAACATAGATATGGGGATACTATCCAGACCCCACCCATCTAATATATTTACTGCACATTGAGCTTTTTATTAATTCATCCATTGAGAAGAATCTGATATGGTTTGTGGATCATAGTGAGAAATAAATTAGGAGTTTTTAAATACAATTGGTTGTAGTGCAATGGCCACATGGACGATTTTATAAGGCGAACTAGGAGAGGGAGTCTAATATATGAACAATGTGGCCGGGAATGTTTGTTGGGACCTCACAGTGATGCTTGGAGCAGCTTAAGGAAGATCTATTATAAAGTGAGAAGGTTGGAAGATATTTTATTTTTATAGGTACCTCCATCCATATTTTTTTCATCCTTAGTGGTTGAGTCTTTTTCAGATTAATAGATAAATTTTATAAAAATTACCTAATTTCAAGGGATGTATACCTATTTAAATTAATGGGGTCGAGGTACAAATGTGTTAAGTGTTAACATGTTTTCTTCGTAAGTTAACAAGCTTTAAAAGAGGTTTGGGTTTATTAAAGAGAAAGTGTGCTAAAAAACATCTTATGAAAAATTTTACATTGTGTTAATGGATTACATGTCATGTAATTCTTTGGGGGTTTTAATAAAATAAAACCTAGGTGAATGATTTTTTGGTATATCCCATTAAAAAATTTTACACAAAATGAAACAATGTTACACTCTGTGTAATTTCATGACCTTCTGTATTAAACATGTTGTGTGGCTGAATTTTCATTTCCATACATATAGATTCTCTCTTCATTATCCTAGTGAATGATCCATGTGAATTCGGAGTCAAACACTTCATTCCAATGTACATTTTGTGTGAGTGACCTATTGTAAATGGTTTTGGCCATTATTCAATCTTATCTCCCTTGGTTCTTCAATAGTTGTGGTGAAATATCATGACCGATGGCATTTTTTGTTTTGATCTTGATCTATTTTGATATAGTAATCACTTTTCAATCTCATTCACCTTCATTCTTATGGGTTATACCGATGGAAGTGTCTCATTAATCACTGTTTAAGGTAAGGGTTTAAATCCTTAACATATGATTTGATAATTTCCATGTTTATACAATATTGTGATTGCGCTAACATGGTGAGCACCCAAAAAAAACAAATATTTTTTTTGATTATTCCTTGAAGTTATTTGGTTTCAATTAGCTTTCTACCTGACTTGTTTCAACCCATTGGGTGAGAAAACCTTGAATATAATTTAATTAGATAAAGGATTAAATTCTGTTTATAATGACATGTGACCTTTGGTGATTTCTTTTTATAGAATCCCTAAATCATATATTATTTTCTAATTGATATAATTGACAATAATTTCTTTTATAAATTTAATCTAGTATATGAAATAAAAAAGGTAATTCTCATATTTAAAAACATATATTTTTATGGGATATTGTGATATCCATGATATATGACATGGATTATGTTATATACTGAAATTCTAATATATGAAGCTATGTCCAGGAACATACACACTTATATGTTGTAATGATGATATTGTGTGGGATCAACCCTATTCCATTATTTAATGCTTATAGAGAGTGGGATTTGCATAGTACCATGTTGTAAAACATATAGGGATTTTACCCGGATGATTTAATGATTATAGGGATTTGAACTGGGTTTTTATGAATTTACTTTGGTTATATGGTGGTGGTTTTCATGGTCATAAGACATTATGAGAGTTAATTTTATGTAGCACAAAGGTAGGATATTTTAACTTGGTTATATGATTGTGGTTGGTATGGTCAAAAGACATGCTCAGATATATTCCTACATGGATCCAAAGAAGGTTTTTGTTGTATTTTATTAATTTTCAAATTAATTGATACAATTATTATTCAATTTATTTTATAAATTTATTATAAAATGGTTAGTTTAGACACCGTGGTTTTGACCTATTTAATTATACTCAAAATGTATCCTGGATTCTATTTGGTACCCAAAATGATTATGTGAATGTAGGTTTGGACAAGAAAAAATAACATTTCTGTTTAGTTCATGATTTATGGATGGGATAGAGATTGGAGTTGGGACTGATGTGGGGTTTAAGACCATTTACTTCTTAGTGTTATTTGATTTTTTTCTATTATTTTACAGTTATTATTATTATATTAAAATTTTGTTACAATCTAAAATGTAATTAAATTAATCCTTATTATTTATTGATTTATGAAGTAGTACATTATTTTTTTCTTCATCTATTTCTATACTTTGATTATTTTGTTTTATCTGGTTTATTTTCTACTACTATGGGACTTCGTACCATGAGGTATAGTCCACCCACTATTCTTTTCACGCCTCCTAATCTTTTCTGTAGCCTCTAAAATATGGGGAGGCACACTTGAGTTCTTATTGCCACACTTTTTGGCCATGTGAGAGAGATCCATATTGGAGAATGTTACATCTACCATGTTGCATCTCTAGTGAAGAGTGAGGGAGATGGAGTAGTTTTTATGGTTACTTTTTGAATGTCCCTTTCCACAAAACCATTAGATTAATTCCTATAGAAAAGTAGCATTGTGGAATATAGAACCTATATACTTTTTCTAAGCCTATGTGCTTGGTAAAGGAGCGTGTAGTTCCATTGCGGTGATGGAGTCATCATCCCCATATAGGGAGATGCATGGGTCCTTTAGGATAGTCTATTATTTTTAGAGCCCCCTCTCATGAGGGGGGATCTATTATTTTCTTCATGGTGATGGTACTCTTCATAATTGATCTCTCCCCTTGGCATGATGGATGATCCCCAAAGTGGTTATAATTTTGTCTCAATATTGGTTGTGGTTGTTCATTAGGAAAATGTTAGTGTCCTGGTTCCATATACCCTATGGAAGGTTGCATGTACTGTTGAGGTGTGAATGTACCATGGTGGTTTCATATTTTACATTAGGGTTATGGTTATGGTATAATTGTTTGGATGTTCTATATGTATATAGAATTATAGAGAATGTGTCTCTTCTGTTCTATCCCTTCCAGTTCTTTTTCTATAGATGACAGGGTTTTTGGTAGTGGTCACAATTCGGTTGAATGATTCATTCATCATTTGAGTGCATCTGGGATTTTGAGTTCCAATATTGTGCACCCATTGGATAAGGTGTTCATTTTACATAGGTTTTGTAAGTCATTCATTATCATTAATGTTACAAGAGTTATTGGAACTATTTGACATGCAATCTAGCGACATTAGTGTGGTATGATGCCCCATTTAATAATTATGTAATGGTGATAGTTCATGTTACATGCCCTATATACTATTGATTCTTTTATTTAGGGTACTTATGTTCATGGTTATGAATACTTTTGTTTACTATGGATCTACTAATATTAAATAGGGTTTGTTGATGGTGTTTTATGGTATTCCCTTTTCCTAGATTAAATGATTGTTTCTTATGTAGTGGGTGATGAATCAAGTATGTGTTATCCTCTGAGGAATGGGATCCATTACAAGTGTCCCCATGCAGTTAGTGGGTGAGCTATCAGGCTTTCTTTTTGTTCCCTTTTCCAAATAAGTAATCAATCATATGTGTAGTCATGTTATTGAGTTTTCCAAGTTGGTTTTCTCTTGGGTTGTGTTGGGTACTTGTATGGTTATAACCTTCTTATGTATTGATTTTATACATATTTCTATCTTGATTTTGAGGTGACCTACTAGATATTTTTATTCTTACCGTTACATGGATCTATGGAACATAATTGTTGTTTCTCTATAGATGATGTACATGTCAATGAAGTCTTTCAAAATAATGGAGATAGTATATCTTTTAGAGATAGTGGAGTCAAAGCATGTGTGAGTCTAATGAGGTCCATTTGAGGCAATTCATAGAGAATATAATGGAATTAAATGGTGACCAATCCATTCCTTATATATGTAACGCCCCGACCCCAGTTACCTAGAGTCGGTGCATTATTACATAACATTGGCATGATCACAAGAAAGATGAAATCTCGAAAGACCGATTGGTTTAGTAGCCTTTGAAACACTAGATATATTCATTGTGTTTTACATTACATCATAAAGTGAAAAACTACAACAACAACATAGTCTCCATATTCCACACTCATATCCCCAGATACTATCCATGTAGGTCATTCATAACTTACTTCTTCACATCCTGGGAAAAATATAACATAGAAAAGGGGTGAGCTCAATTTCCCAGTAAAGATAACAATATAGCAGAAACTTTCAAAAATAAACATAAACACTTAAGGCAATGTATAACTAAAATAAAATCCTTTTAAACTTGATCTTCAACATAGTATGGAAAAAGAAAAATGAAATATTTCCATTTACTTATTCACATGGTTATTCTACTAATTGAATAATCACATGCAATATCAATAACCACTTTCATAATGATGGAATGTATAATGCCAGACTATCAAAACCACATAGCCAAGGCCTCGTTCCAAGACTACAAATAAGATTTTGTCAAGGCCTTGGGCCAAGACACTAGTTTGTCTCATGAGACCTACCGATGCATCGAGGAGCTATAGTGGGCGCCACACATCACATATTTTGTCCAATGCATTCCCATATGAAAAGTATTAAACAGTACAAAAACATTCGTATTAAAACTAGCATAAAAATGACAATACTTTCACCATAAACCATGAATGGTATAAAAATATCACATCCACAGTCAAACATATCACAAAACCTTCAATACAATATAGAATTTTTGTATCATAATAAATCAACTTCAAATAAGCGTAAAATCCATCAAAGGATGTTGACATAGATGAAATCAAAAATCTTTTTAGAGAAATATCTCATTCTATTTTGAAATCATTTAAGAGTCTTAGATTTATGAAATAAAACATTTTCATTGAAAATATTCTTATAATATTGTAAGGGAAGCTTCGAAGATTTTATAATGGTGGAAAATAACAGCACCCGCCGTATAAGTTAAAAAAACATTCTTACCTTAATTCTGTCGAAAAGGTTAAAAAGCACCTTGTTTGGAAAACGACGGAAAGATTCCTTTATAAACCTCTTATAAAAAGTAAAAAAAGGTTATAAATGACTTTAAACCATATTCTAGTAAATAGTAAAAAAAAATTTAAAATTCATTTTTAAGAAACATGGATGTGGATGATAAAGAGATCCCAGTAGATTATTACGTATAAACAACCTCGGATAATGTAGAGATTGGGAAATAACCCTTACCTTGGACTTTTCCTTGGTTGGGGTAGGTTAACCTCCTGTATATTGGTGAAATAATTTTTATTAAATTATACAAGAATCGTATATATTAATATGATATCATATATGATCTTTTAACATTGATCTGTTAAAAATATCACTGAATTATCGTCGTTCCGGATGTTAACTTACTCGTTTTCTTTTATATGTTTTGTTACATATGCCGTGTCTGTTATGGATAGGTTGTATCTTATTCATATCCAGAATGATATCAAGTCCTTAAATATCATTTTTAAATCATAAAATTATAATTATACTTTAATGGATACGATGGAGATTGAATCTCATCGCGTTCGTGGAGACGGTAGTCCGTACGCACGCACGAGCGACAATATCATTCTTTTGATATTAAAATGATATATAAATGGATGGTATATAATATATACATAATAATTAACATGTTATATTTATTATTTACATGAGTTACACATCATTATTATACCCATCCAAATAATAATATACTGAATAACAATTACACCACGACGTGGGGACGGTAAGCCGTACGTACGCACGTATGGTGACATGTTATTCAAAGGGTGGATAGAATACTGAATATGGTTGTACCATATTTATAATAACATCACAGTATATATAAGATACTGGAGTTATTATTTTATAATGTTAATAAGAAATAAAGAAGAAGTGGAAGAAGAAAGGAACTTGAAAAGGGGTGGTGAAAACATTACCTCTTCTTCGGGTTCTTCATTTTGATTTGATCAAAAGGGCTCCATAGGTTGGATTTATGATCAAACTAAATCCTCTAGGTTGTAGTGAGAGAAGTTGGGAGAGTATTTGAGTAGAGTTGGGCCGACCCAAAAGTCTTTGATGATGTGATGAAATGATAAGGAGGAGTACCCTTTTATAAGAGGGGTGAGGGGGCACCTTTGGAAAAGTTAGAAATATTAATTTATAATAAATTCATATTAGGTTTCTAATGGCTCCAAAGTTGATTATTTAAATGTTAAGGTTGGGATAGGTCTAAAACCACTCAACCAATATAATTTAGATAGGTTTGGGTCATTATATTAACCTTATATTTAAGTATTAACTCTAAGTTAATTAGTTTCACTTTTACAATGTCTCTTTTGATTTTTATATTATATGGTTAATAAACTTACCATATACAACCAAGAGACCCCCAAGTGGTCCATTAATGATGAAAAAATCATGATATAAGTCTCTTGGCCGTACCGTAGATTTTTAGGAATATAATATCAATTAATAATATATTATTTTTTTTAAAAACTCTTTTATGTCAATTTTGACACTATTCAATAATTGATTTTTGTAAAAATCATAACAGAATTATTACTTCGAAAAAAGTTTATTGAATCAATACTAACATGTCATATTAACCTATAAAATTATTTTAATTCCTAAAAAGTCTCAAATTATATTTATTTTTGTATTTATAATATCAATTATTTTAGTTTTTCACTATTATGGTAATTACTTCATCATCATTGTGTCATAAGTAAATTAAATTATATAAAGTCTAAAAATTATAAATAAAATATCTTTAATTAGGAAATCCTTTTAGATTTATAATGAATATTTACAATCGAATTTATCTTATGTATAACCCTATATTTAAAATGTCTTAGTAAATAAACTATGATTTTAACTCTTTTAACTCTTCTTTGAATTAAATAATAATAAATGTCCTAATCTAATACAAGTGGACCTAAATGATAATATTTTATTTTAAGGATGTTTTGGTCGAGATACACTTGTCCAATATAATTAGGACATGTGTTAGGGTAATATTAATATCATTTTTACCCTTAATTACCCTATTTACTTTTAACCGTGGTAAATAAAAGTAAAAAGTTACTATTCACCAAAAATTATTTTCATCTCATTGAACCACATTTTACTTCTTGATATTAACCATGTCTCTCGGATTTTGGAAATTCCATTCACAGAAGTGGTAAAATTATGTTTTATGAAAAATTCAATTTTTTAACTACCACTTAGTAGTTTCACTATTCATCAAAAATTGAAGTTTTTCAGAACAATGCCAAAATTTCACCCTAAGATATAATTGATATTCAGAATTCAAAAATGATGTCTATTTTACAATATTCCAAACATATAAGTTCAATTAATTAATATTATAATTAATTCCCGCTGTCACAACAAATAGCGTGTTTTTAAGAAACAATATATATCAAAAGATTGGTAATTGTTTATGTCCAATTTCAAAGTAAAATTAATTATAATGAACATAATTGGATAAAATGGTTAAAATATATTCTAATTATACTTTAAAACCACTCAATAATATAATTTATCACTATAAATAATTTTGATTAAAAAAGTTGTTTTTAAGTATTTTTCACTATTCATAAAAAATGGAAGTTCTCAGAAAAATACAAAAAATTGAACTTAGGATAATTTCGATATTCCGAATCCAAAAATGAAGTCCATTTTGAAATATAAAATATATAAAATTTCAAAAAGTAGGTATTACTATTCATAACGGCTAGTTTGATTGGTTGTGGTGCGTTAGAACTCGATGTTGCGTACAACACCCACTATTGCATTATTCAAAGAGAAACGTACCGTAGAAGCTTGGGGTGTTACATTCTCCCCTCCTTCAAATAATTTCGTCCTCGAAATTTCTAGAATAGTTATCACATGAAAAGACTCGGGTGGTTCTTCATCATAAGTTTCTCGGGTTCCCACATTGCCTCTTCCATCTTATGGTTTCTCCAAAAAACTTTTACCAGACGCGTCGTCCGGTTTCTTAGTACTTGTCCTCTCGTATCAAGAATCCTGACGGGCTCTTTACAATAGGACATATCAGGTTTCATTTCTAATTCCTCATAGGTGAGTACATGCGTTGGGTCAGGCATGTATTTCCTCAATAGAGATATGTGGAACACATCATGAACTTTGGAGAGACTTGGCGGCATTGCCAATCGGTAAGCCATATCCCTTATCCGTTCTAGAATTTCGAAGGGTCTGATGTACCTGGGACTCAATTTACCTTTCTTACCAAAATGTATGACTCCCTTCCATGGAGATACCTTCAGGAAAACATGATCACCGACTTGAAATTCCAAATCCTTCCTTCGATTATCGGCATAGCTCTTCTGTCTACTTTGATCTGCTTTGATGTGATTTTGGATTACCTTCACCTTTTCCACCGTTTCCTCCACCAGTTCTGGGCCTACATGTTTTCTTTCACCAACGTCATCCCAACAGGTTGGTGTACGACATCTCTTTCCATATAACGCTTCATATGGTGCCATCTGAATACTCTAATGGAAGCTATTGTTATAGGAAAATTCTACCAGAGTTAAATATTGATCCCACATACCCTGAAAGTCAAGTGAGAAAGATCTCAACATGTCTTCTAAGGTTTGAATTAGTTCGTTCTGATTGTCCGTCTGTCTGAGGGTGGTAAGAAGTGCTCAAATGAAGTTCAGTGTCCAGGGATTTCTGAAGACTTTTCCTGAATCTTGAAGTAAAACGGGGATCACGATCAGAAACAATCGATAGGGGTACTCCATGAAGTCTCACAACTTCATTAATATATAGTCATGCTAGAAGTTCCAGGTGTAGATCTTCTCTTATAGCAAACAAATGTGCCGACTTGGTAAGACGATCAACAATAACCAATATTGCATCGTTCCTTCTAGGAGTCTTTGGTAGCCCCATGAAAAAGTCCATCGTAATATTGTCCCATTTCCACTCCGGTATGGGAAGAGGTTGCATGACTCCTCCAGGTTGTTGCCTTCCAGCTTTCACTTGTTGACAAACCATACATCTTGAAAAAAAATCAGCAATCTCCCTCTTCATGTTGTCCCACCAAAAATGTTCCTTCAAATCTATATACATTTTGGTGCTCCCAGGGTGTATAGAGAAATTGGAACTATGAGCATCATCCAACAATTCCCTTTTTAGATCAGGTATATCGGGAACACAAAGTCTCTTCCCAAATTTCAAAATTCCATCTTCATACACAAAGTCTCTCAGTCTCCTGTCATTCACAGCTTTAATCTTCTTTTGAAATTCTTCATCATCGGTCTGAGAACTCTTAATCATTTATAGTAAAGATGGTTTGGCAACCATTTGAAAATGTATTGATGTTTTTCCTTCCCTGGTTATTCCCATGTCTATCTTCACTAGATCCATGAAAATTGGATCCCTTTCAATTCTCATATTGTTCAAAACTCCATGTTCATTTCTGTTCAAAGCATCTGCTACCATGTTTGCCTTCCCCGGGTGGTAGTGTATCATACAATCATAATCCTTGAGTAATTCAAGCCATCTCCTTTGCCTCATGTTGAGTTCTTTTTGTGAGAAAATATACTTCAAACTCTTGTGATTAGTATAAATCTCACATTTATCACCATAGAGGTAGTGCCTCCATATCATCAAAGCAAAGATCACAGCTGCTAACTTGAGATCATGAGTAGGATAGTTCTGTTCATGAATTTTCAACTACTGTGATGCATAGGCAATAACTCTATCATTCTGCATAAGGACACAATCAAGTCCTTTCTTTGATGCATCACTATAAATAACGAACCCATCATTCCCCGATGGTAGAGTCAATACAGGAGCATTGACTAATCTTCTCTTCAGTTCTTCGAAACATTCTTCACACTCTTTTTTCTAAACAAATTTAACCCCATTACGTGTGAGCTTCGTTAATGGGTTAGCCAATCAGGTAAAATTCTGGAAAAAACATCGATAATAACCTGCCAAACCAATAAAACTACGCACCTCAGTTATACTCGTAGGTGCTGGCCATTCATGGATTGCCTTGGTCTTAGAAGGGTCAACAAGAATTCCATCTTTAGAGACAATATGGCCATGAAAAGAAATCTCATGAAGCCAGAATTCACACTTGCTAAACATCCCATATAATTCATGTCTTCTCAGAGTCTTCAAGATAATGCGCAAGTGATTTTCATGATCTTCGTAGCTTTTAGAGTATACTAAGATATCATCAATAAATACCACCACAAATTCGTCAAGATACTCCTTGAAAACTATATTCATCAGATCCATGAATACAGAGGGTTCATTAGTCAATCCAAAAGGCATTACAGTAAACTCGTAATGCCCATACCTGGTTCGAAAAGATGTCTTCGAAATGTATTCCGTCCTCACACACAACTAATGGTATCCAGATCGAAGGTCAATCTTTGAAAAGTATTGAGCTACATGCAGTTGGTCAAATAAATCATCAATGCGTGGTATGGGATATTTGTTCTTTATTGATATAGCATTGATCTCCCTGTAGTCGATACATAACCTCATAGATCCGTCTTTCATTTTAACAAAAAGAACAGGGGATCCCCATGGGGAAAAACTAGGGAGAATAAATCCTTCATTACTCAATTCTTCTAGTTGTTTCTTTAGTTCAAATAATTCTACAGTGGCCATTCTATAAGGGGTATTTGATATAGGCCTTGATCCAGGAATTTTATCAATGGAAAACTCAACTTCTTGTTCTGGAGGATGTCCAGGTAAATCTTCCGGAAATACATCTAAAAATTCTTTCACAACAGGTACATCTTCTATTTGAACATTCCTTTCCTCACCCACAGTAATTTCATTCTCTTACTCTCCAATAATTGACTTTAGTTGAGCTACTGGGGGTGGATCTAAATAAGAATTAGGTGGTGACGATTCTGCTCTAAAGATAAGGTGTTCCTTATCATTATAATCATGAATCGTAAATTCTTTCTTCTTACAATAAATCTTCGCATCATAGTCTGAAATCCAGTCCATACTGAGGATTATATCAAACTCAATCATAGGTATGACGATGAGATCAATAGATAAAGAACATTTATGTGCTCTAATGGGGACTGATTCACAAAACTTTGTTGCAATGATACTTCCCTTAGGAGTTTTAACTGACAACTCCCTTGTTAAATCAAATTGGAAATATCTATTTTTCTTAGAAAACTAGGAAGATATGAAACAATGTGATGATCCAGAATCAAATAATGCATTTTCTAAACTTGAGGAAACCATTATATTACCTGCCACCACGTCTTTCAGAGCTTCTACCTCAGCAGTAGTGATAGCATAAGCCTGGCCTTGATCCCTTGGCCTTTTCTGAGGTAAGTTCTCCTAAAGCTTAGGAAATTAATTTGCATAATGCCCCATCTCCCTAAAATTGTAGCACTGAACATTGGTAGCTTCCTTCTTCCCTTTGCAATCACGAGCTTGGTGGCCTTTTTCACCACAATTGTAACAGACGCCCATTCCCTTCAAGCAAGTACCGGGGTGTTTCTTCCCACATTTACCATAGGATGGATATTCAACATTTCCCTTCTTCCCCAAATTTCCATTAGCATATTGATCAGCATGTCTCTTCTTCTCTTGATTTTCTTTAAAGTCATAAGACATAGAGAATTCCTTTTTGGTCTTGATAGCACATGAGACAGTGTCTTCGTATGACGAGAAGGATTGTGAGACTAATAATCGATGGAGAAATGGTTTCAACCCATCAAAGAAACGATCAATCTTACTACTTGGGTTACGTATATAATCACCAGCATACCTTGCTAACCTTGTAAAGTTATCCTCATACTTTGTGACGTTCTCATCCTCCTTATATCTCAAACTTAGAAATTGCCTTTCCATATCTGCTCGATGGCCACGAGGAATGTATTTTTCTAAAAACAGATCTTTGAACTCCCTCCATTCCATATTTGATTCTTCATCATTTTCCTTCGTATTTTGAATCAATGACCACCATTGATCAGCATCTCCAATGAGGCGGTAAACTGCAATGATAACTTTTTCCCTTTCATTACTCCCAAATGCCTGAAATATTTTCTCTAGGGAAAATATCCATTGCTCAGCTACTAAGGGATTTGTACTCCCATTGAACATTGGTGGTTGTTGCCTCATGAATCTATCTAGCATTGATCCTCCACACTGTGGATCAGGGTGCTCCATACGGGTAAGGTTATTATTCATAACCTGAGTGAGTTGTCCCAGTATGGTGATTAGCTGATCGGCACCAGTTGAATCACCAGCTCCACTATAATTATCTTGAGCAGGAGGGAAATCCCTACATGGTGTGCGTGCATTGAGACGGTTTCCATTTCTTCCACTAGGTGCCATTTCTAAACAATGGCATAAACTAGATCAGTTTATGAATCAAAATACATAATCCCATACTTATAAAACACTTAACATAAATTGAACTATTTATGGATATAATCCATAATCATAAAAATGTTTTCTTTGAGGAATTATATACTCATAAACCCTTCATAATTATTTGTAAAGAAAATGAGAGTTATCCTAAGCATATCCCCCAGGAGTGTAGTAACAAAGAGTGCAGCAAGGCCCGTTGTCGTGCACCAGTTCCCGTTCGAGTCTAGCTCAAAGCGGTGTTTTCGGGTTTTACCCCTAGGTACATCTGTACCAGAGCCGCCTCTACCTGCTCATATCCATACAGGGATGTATTGCTTGGAAAACTCACAAAATCTCTACAATACCAAAATTCTATGAAGTTATTCTATACTAATCCTCAAAGTCTATCTTAAATCTATGTGCTCTAATCAGAGTTTATCTAAATCTAGCTTCCAAGGTTTGTACTAAACTTTCTCTGATACCAACTGTAACGCCCCGACCCCAGTTACCAAGAGTCGGTGCATTATTACATAACATTGGCATGATCACAAGAAAGATAAAATCTCGAAAGACCGATTGGTTTAGTAGCCTTGGAAACACTAGAAATATTCACAAAGTTTTACATTACATCATAAAGTGAAAAACTACAACAATAACATAGTCTCCATATTCCACACTCATATCCCCAGATACTATCCTTACAGGTCACTCATTACTTACTTCTTCACATCCTGGGAAAAATATAACATAGAAAAGGGGTGAGCTCAAATGCCCAGTAAGGATAACAATATAGCGAAAACTTTCAAAAATAAGCATAAACATTTTAGGCAATGTATAACTAAAACAAAAGCCTTTTAAACTTGAACTTCAACATTGCATGGCAGAAGAAAAATGAAATATTTCCATTTAATTATTCACATGGGTATTCTACTAATCGAATAATCACATGCAATATCAATAACCACTTTCATAATGATAGAATGCATAATGCCAGACTATCATAACCACATAGCCAAGGACTCGTGCCAAGACTACAAATAAGATTTTGTCAAGGACTTGTTCCAAGACACTAGTTTGTCTAATGAGACCTACTGATGCATCGAGGAGCTATAGCGGGCTCCACCTGTCACATATTAAGTCTAATGCATTCCCATATGAAAAGGATTAAACATAACATAAACATTCGTATTAAAACTAGCATACGAAATGTCAATACTTTCATCATAAACTATGAATGGAATAAAAATTGCACATCCACAGTCAAACATATCACAAAACCTTCAATACAATATAGAAGTTTTGTATCTTAATAAATCAACTACAAATAAGCATAAAATCCATCGAAGGATGTTGACATAGATGAAATCAAAACACTTTTTAGAGAAATATCTCTTTCTATTTTTGAAATCATTTAAGAGTCATATATTTATAAAATAAAAAATTTTCCTTGAAAATATTCTTATAAGCTTGTAAGGGAAGCTTCGACGATTTTATAACAGTGGAAAATAACCGCACCCACCGTATAAGTTAAAAAAACAGTCTTACCTTAATTCTGTCGAAAAGGTTAAAAAACACCTTGTTTGGAAAACGACGGAATGATTCCTTTATAATCCTCTTATAAAAAGTCAAAAAAGTGTGTAAATTACTTTAACCCATATTCTAGTAAATAGTAAAAATGTTTTGAAATTCATTTTTAAGAAACATGGATGTGGATAATAAAGAGATCCCAGTAGATTATTACGTATAAACAACCTCGGATAATGTAGAGATTGTGAAATAACCCTTACCTTGTACTTTTACTTGGTTGGGGTAGGTTAAACTCCTGTATAATGGTGAAATAATTTTTATTAAATTATACAAGAATCATATATATTAATATGATATCATATATGATCTTTTAACATTTATTTGTTAATAATATCTTTGAATTATCGTCATTTCGGGTGTTAACTTACTCTTTTTCTTTTATATGTTTTGTTACATAAGCCGTGTTTGTTATTGATAGGTTGTATCTTATTCATATCCATAATGATATCAAGTCCTTAAACATCATTTTTAAATCATCAAATGATAATTATACTTTAATGGATATGATGGAGAATGAATCTCATCGCGTTCGTGGAGACGGTAGTCCGTACGCACGCATGAGCGACAATATCATTCTTTTGATATTAAAATAATATATAAATGGATGGTATATCATATATAAAGAATCATTAACATGTTATATTTATCATTTACATGAGTTACACATCATTATTATACCCATCCAAAAAATAATATATTGAATAACAATTACACCACAACGTGGAGATGGTAAGCCGTACGTACGCACGTATGGTGACATGTTATTCAAAGGGTGGATAGAATACTAAATATGGTTGTACCATATTTATAATAACATCACAGTATATATAATATACTGGAGTTATTATTTTATAATGGTAATAACAAAGAAAGAAGAAGTGGAAGAAGAAAGGAACTTGAAAAGGGGTGGTGAAAACATTACCTCTTCTTCGGGTTCTTCCTTTTGATTTGATCAAAAAGGCCCTTTAGGTTGGCTTTCTGATCAAAATAAGTCCTCTAGGTTGTATTGAGGGAAGTTGGGAGTGTATTTGAGCAGAGTTTGGCCGAACCAAAAGGCTTTGAAGGTGTTAAGAAATGATAAGGAGGAGTGCCCTTTTATAAGAGGGGTGAGGGGAACCGTTGGAAAAGATAGAAATATTAATTTATAATAAATTCATATTCGGTTTCTAATGGCTCAAAGTTGATTATTTAAATTTTAAGGTTAGGATAGGTCGAAAACCACACAACCAATAGAATTTAGACAGGTTTGGGTCATTATATTAACCTTATCTTTAAGTATTAACTCTAAGTTAATTAGTTTCACTTTTACAATGTCTCTTTGTATTTTTATATTATATGGTTAATAAACTTACCATATACATCCAAACGACCCCCAAGTGGTCCATTAATGATGAACCGATCATGATATAAGTCTCTTGGCCGAACCTTAGATTTTTAGGAATTTAATATCAATTAATAATATAATATTTGTTTTAAAAACTCTTTAATGTCAATTTTGACACTATTCAATAATTGATTTTGGTAAAAATGATAACAGAATTATTACTTCGAAAAAAGTTAATTGAATCAATCATAACATGTCATATTAACCTAGAAAATTAATGTAATTCCTAAAAAGTCTCAAATTATATATATTTGTGTATTTATAATATCAAATATTTTAATTTTTTACTATTATGGTAATTACTTCATCATCATTGTGTCATAAGTAAATTAAATTATTTAAAGTCTAAAAATTATAAATAAAATATCTGTATGTAGGAAATCTTTTTATCTTTCTAATTAAAATTTACAATCTAATTTATCTTATGTATAACCCTATATTAGAAATGTTTTAGTAAATAAATTTTGATTTTAACTCTTTTAACTCTTCTTTGAATTAAATAATAATAAATGTCCTAATCTAATCCAAGTGGACCTAAATGATAATATTTTATTCCTAAGGCTGTTTTGGTCGAGATACACTTGTCCAATAGAATTAGGACATGTGTTAGGGTAATATTAATATCATTTTTACCCTTAATCACCCTATTTTCTTTTAACCGTGGTAAATAAAAGTAAAAAGTTACTATTCACCAAAAATTATTTTGATCTCATTGAACAACATTTTACTTCTTGACATTAACTGTGTCTCTCGGATTTTGGAAATTTCATTCACAGAAGCGGTAAAATTACGTTTTATGAAAAATTCAGTTTTTTAACTACCACTTAGTAGTTTCACTATTCTTCAAAAATAGATGTTTTTCAGAACAATGCCAAACTTTCACCCTAAGCTATAATTGATATTCCGAATTCAAAAATGATGTCTATTTTAAAAAATTCCATACATATAAGTTGAATTACTTAGTTTTATAATTAATTCCCGCTGTCACAACAAATAGCGTGTTTTTAAGAAACAATATATATTAAAAGATTGATAATTGTTTATGTCCAATTTCAAAGTAAAATTAATTGTAATGAACACCATTGGATAAATTGGTAAAAATATATTTTAATTATAATTTAAAACCACTCAATAATATAATTTATCACTATAAATTATTTTGATTAAAAAAGTTGTTTTTAAGTATTTTTCACTATTCATAAAAATTGGAAGTTCTCAGAAAAGTACCAAAAATTCAACATTACATAATTTCGATATTCCGAATCCAAAAATGAAGTCCATTTTGAAATATAAAATATATATAATTTCAAAAAGTATGTATTACTATTCATAACGGCTAGTTTGATTGGTTGTGGTGTATTAGAACTGGATGTTGCGTACAACACACGCTATCGCATTATTCAAAGAGAAACGTACCGTAGAAGCTTAGGGTGTTTCAACAGATATGGACAAAAAATATCCTCCGATTTTTTTGGTCTTCTATCCTTTCCTTTTATACCACCTTTTTTCATTATATATCACTGGATAGTTCATGGGTATATTCATGCGCATTAACATTTTATAAAATTATGTATACCGGGTGTGGTTACTTATTTATTATTGGATTATTGTATTTTATATTATATAGTATTTTAATATAAATCCTCCAAAATGATTTCTATTCCTTCTTGGTTCTAGTTTCCAAACATTGTCCTAGTAGTGGTGTGTTTGAGGTGTCACACCTGGCTTACCACTAGTCTAGGTGGTGCTCTATTTGGTTGGGTCCTGACAGAATGAAATCAGAGAAATTCCATCCTAGGGAAAGATTTTGTAGATATGTGTCTTGTGAGTTTGGTTCAGGGCATGTGGGGTAAAATGATTGATATTCATAAGATTAGTTATAGGATTTGGTAACCATGATAGGGTATAATGTACAATACATTCTTATAAAATGAATCTGATAATCAAGGTGACTAACTTTAGTGAAAATCAAACTGTTCACATGGTATAGTGTATTAGGTCCATTGATCATGTAGTGGTACAGAAGTTTTTTTAATCTTGTGATGTCCTATCATTATGTTGGTGCTGTTAAATAAGGATATTTATTTCCATCATGTAAATGATTTATCTATATATGATAAATAATCCTTATGTGGATTATTAGTTTTTTGAAAATAATATCAGATGTGTGGGATTAATTTGTGGATCTCTCATGAAATTCTAATGTGTGATACCATATTTATATAGGGTTGGTATCCCCCATGATTTTACATGGGGATACAGAATCCCATATTAGTGGAATTAATATTCTATCTATCTAAAGATATCAAGAAACGAAAAGATCCATTATTGACGATAGATTCCCCTCATATGTATTACACTAACTGAGAATACATTGTTCCCATATTTTAGATTTTAGGGTTTGGTATTCCCACTTGGATATAGGGGTGAGGTCTACCATTCATGGGACATAGATCCTCTATCTGGGCATGTGGTTCATATCCCATCAATTCTAGTAAGGTGTGGGTATCCTATACTATAGAGAGCTATTGGAACCCCATGAAGGGTAGGTAATGTGTTCTTTATTTTTAGAGTATAGTGGTTGCAATGAGATGGGATGTCGTTCTTTTGACCATGTGAGTCAGTACCCCAACTACATTGGGAGTGGATCCTTCTTGATAGGAGTGGGTCCCCCCGACTTTTTATGTTTGTTCTAATCAAACATGGGGTCGATACCCCCTATATCCAAACATGGAAAGGGTTATATATACTATAATGGGGACTGTAACCCCTATGAAATAGGGTGTGAGTCCTCTATATATAGAGGTTTTCATTTAAATCAATCTATGTAATTATCATTCTAACATTATGTTGTGATACATCCCACATGATTTGGGGTGTGAGACTCATGACAGGTGAGTATGATATCCCCTTGGTCATTACATAGACACTTCACGAGGTTTGGATCCTACGTCATTGATCAATGATTAATTCACATTTTAATCAGTGAAATGTATAATATGATCGCATAACTTTTAGTGTTATCTGGGGTGAAACCTAGTTTTGGTTTTTACTATAATCATAAAACTTTTTTTATAGAGAAATAATTACGGTGAGTTGGATTCTTTATTTGGGAGCCGTTTTTTTAATCGGTCCTATCCTATTGTATTTTAGGAATAAGTTATTCCAATTCCTTATTTCACAGATGGTGGGATGATGGTATATGATTATCATAATAAGGATTTATTTATAGTGTAACCTATAAATATATGTACTATATTGTTCCCAATGAGTTTTATGTGAAACATGTGACCTTTTTTTGGTTACATGTGTTTTCTAGCACATGAATATTTGTGTATCATATGATTTAATTGCTTTTAAATGTGTTGGAGGTCCCCATAAGGCATCGGGACCAATGTAGTGTGGATGGAGGCATCTCAGGGAGGTAACCATTTATCCTCATTTCTATCATTGTCAAGGGATGATTTTTTTGGTGGTTTACAATGCGAATTTCAATGTGGTATAGAGAGACTTCGTATTGTTTCTATGGCAAAGGATGGTCACCCTTGGTCCTAGTTCATATGAATGACTAGTTTTGAGACTTGTTTTGGTGATCTACAGGATGAATCAGTGTCCAATTCATCAGAATTTGGACATACAAGGTGATAAGGAACAAATTTTAATGTCAGTAATAAATTCATTCATGGGATAAAAATCATTCATAAAACAAATTATAGGATTTTTAAAGAGTTTATGTAAAGGTTTTTCCACACCTTTGTTCATTTCTTGTTAGAGGATGGATTCATTTGGATAGTATTATATGATTCTATTAGCATTTGATGTTTTTATGTACTTGGATAGAGGGAATTTGGATTATTAAAGCTTAGTAGTCACACATTTTGGAAGGAAAAATAGTCACTCACCATGATTGTGACCCCTCTTAAGTAGTATATTGTATGATTTTGGTAAATATTTCCCATGTATTCTCAATATATACATGTATTCTAGAAATTTTAACCCATTTAATCATTGGAGTTTTAAATCTTATAGATTTCAACTTTCGGTTTCATAGTGTATGGGTCTTTAAGAATAATGAGGATAAGGTCTCAGATGGGGTTAATGGTGTAGGCATGTTGTCCCATTGGTCATTAATGAGGAATGTATGAGTGGATTGATATTTACTAGGTTCCATAAACTAGTGGGGTTATATTTTTATGCATGGTCATTATTTATATAGAATGGGACTAAGCCCTAATTAGGTGGTTTGAAGTGCATATTTAGACACTTGAGATCATATAATGGTAAAATTTAATTACCTCTAAATGATAGTCTTGGTGTCTTCCCATTTTAAGGTACGAAGAGTTAATCCATTATAAAGTGACATGATGAATGAATCTTATCTGATAGATACACCTATTTTGTAAATTTTCTAGGTTCTAGGGTCTATGAGATTATGACCATAGGAGGATTAATAAATTTAACTCATGGTGATATTGCACAGGATAAGTTGTGCTAGGTTCGTAATATTTCCCTAAAATGGGTTGGGGATTAGTGGGGACACAAGGGAAGGAGAAACTTATATTTTTTTAGTCCTCAATTGATCTTTGGGATGTAATACATTCCAATGAGGTATATTTTAAAGATATCTATATGTGATTGACCTTGAAACCCTGAGAAGCTATTCATACTATGTGCATGTTTCCCATATGGCATTTTATTATGATATTGTTAGAGAGTCTATATTTTTGAAAATTTTTTTAGGATGGAAATCCAAAAATGTGTGAATAATATAATGATTTGGGTTTTTACATCAGGGAACACTTAGCTTTATTCAATGTCTTGGATCCCTAGGAATTTTTAATGGTTAAAATAGTACTTTATACCGGTCAAATTACTACAAAAGGTTTTTCTAGTGGTCCTGTTAATTCCACAATGGGGCCTTTACCATTATAATGTAACATGTTGGGATTTGAAACAAGTTATTTTATTCAAAATATTTAATATTTAATAATATAAATAGTATTTATTCCTATGTGTTTGTACATATATTTCACCAAAATGAACCTTTTTATAGAAATTCAAAATTCATGGTTGTGTCTGGAATGATGGGGGTTGTAACTTGGTGTGGTATAATCATCATTATGGTAGAAACCCTCTGGTAGATCCCATTGAATGAGTTAATTCTTTAAATTAATTGTTTTTAATAACAAAATCGTCCTTCTCAATTAATTGTTATATTAGATAGGGGAACCTTCTCCCCCTTTCCTATAGTGATTTGGAACTGAGAGAATGGAAATAATTAATCTTGGATTTTTTTTCATTTATATGTGGTTTGAGTTGTGGATATGTACAAAGTGGCCATGAACTAGAAATAATGGGTCAATAATTGTAAAGACATGATGATCGTCTATGAGGTGGGACTCATATTTATTTATTCAAATTTAACATCATTTTTATTCAATAGTAAATCATTATATTTACTTTTTATTAATTATTTATATGTTTTTATCATTAAATTGTTTTAAGATTGAATTAGAGGTTTTGGGAGTGGATTTTATTTATTTTAAAATAGATATATTCTTGAATTTTTGACTATATGATTTTTAGGAAAAATAAAATAACAGTTTCAAATGTTATTATATGTCTAGGTTTTGAAATTATGTTTATATATTTGGTAGGATCTATGTTCACATAGAGTAAGACCATAGAAAATACTATTCATGATAGGGATTAATACATATAAAGACACCCATCAGTAGTACATGTCTTGTACTGGGACATGCCAGGTTGGGAAATATAAAATTAATTATGTTATAATAGATTATCATGTTCCATGTGTCCCAGAACCCTAATAGTATAGAGAAACCACATATACTAATGAAATATACACTGGGATGAACATGTGGACTTGCCCATGGATGGAAGTTTGTGTGTGCATGACATATACTCCTAGTAGATTCCTTGTACTATACATTTTAATTTTTTTTCATAGATTCTCATATTGGAGTTTTATTTTGAAATAATATTCCATTATGAGTCCATTTCTATATGGAGTTTGCTAGTTGAGTCCTATATTACATTATAGGCCATTGGAAAATTGATTCATGAAAAGTGAAAGATTATAATCTCTTGGAGATTATGTCTCTGTTTAGATGTTAGAGTAGAGTAGGTGTAATGGATATGGATTTCGTAGAGCATAAACAGATTCCTAAAATGTGATGCTCACATGTGTTAAGATATCAGTACCTTCTGAGAGATTTTTTGTCTTATGTATCATGGAGGATGGATGGTCCCATTTAAAAATGTTTGTATTGATGTGAGAAGTACCATCATTGTGTAAAGGTAATTCAGTGGTCCTTATAAATTTAGGGTATTAATGGAATAATATATCCTTCTAAACATTCAACATGGAGTTTCTATTAGTGTGTGTCTCTTGGATTCATATGATATAGTATTTAGAACTACTCTCATTGGATGATCTCCCTCTATGAAAAATTATCTTTTAAAATGTAAATATATTTTTATTTCTTGTCATATCCCATGTGATGTCTAAGGGATATGGAGAATCATTTAAAGAGTATCATTGATGGTCTATATCTAGTGGAAATTGTAGTCAATTATTAAATAGAATTAGAATAATATAATTTGGATTTCATATACATTACTCGAGACTCTTTGCTATATCAATGTGGGAGAAATTAATTTTAGATGATGGAGATTAAATCCCTTTGTAGGATGGGTTGTGGGTCCTCCATGATAGGATATTATATCATTTATAAAAAACATCATGATTCATGTGATGTTATTATATATACAGTGATGGTACTGTTGATATCTGATATTTAACATTGGAAATTATTGGGATCCTAAAGACCGTTGGAATGTTTGGTCGGTATTGGAAATGATTTTCCAGTGGAGATAGATTAGTTTCTGTGGTCAGTACCACCTTATCTTGGTTCTGTATACCATTGAGGCATGGGTATCCTCTGATTTCTTTTGACATAATTGAATGATGATGGTGATGGACCTCAAATGATGTTTTTTATGTAAATGGTTAGAGAGAGTGTGGTGCTTCAGTTATCTCTTTATAATCCAAACTTCAAGGGAGAAGTGGGTTTGAGAAGTGGTTAGTCTTTCAATTATTATTTCATACATCCTTTGAGTGTGTTTGGGATATTTGGTTCCTATATTTTTATTTGATTGGATGAGGAATACCTTTATTATTGGTTTCATAAATCATGGACTTCACTTCAATTTTCAATGAGAACAAGGTTATTTTAGTTGTATGCTCTAGGGATCTTGGTGTGGTGTAAGGCCGCATTCAAGGAATAAGGGGAAAAAATATAATGTCATATACTCTACATTTCATTGTAAATTGAGGTAAGAGAAGTAGCGTTCATGATTAGTAGTACCATTTCATAATGGGGATCTCATTAGATTCAATGGGGTGTGTTAATTGTGTTGTGAGGTGTTCCCATTTCTTGGACCAAATGAGTTGGTTTGCTATGGTAGATTTTGAATAAGTGAGTAATCTCCTGCTAAGGAATGGGACATATTCATGGTATTTCTATAGTGTATATGGGTGAGAATCTAGTATGTCCTTGGTTTCCTTATACCAGATAGGGTAATGATGATATTTATGAGTTGAGTGAAGGATTATCTCTCTATTTTGGTGTTCCATTATATTGTGTTAGGGGTTCATATGGTTCAACCTTTCTAGTGTATTTATAGTCGTCTATATGTCCCTTTTGTGTTTTTGTTACCATACTAGTTTTTTTATTCTATCCCATGAAATGGATCTAATCTCCACACATGGTGCGTCTATAAATATGATGTAAAGATTAGTGATGTCTTCCAAGTGAATGGATCTGGTAGAACTATTGGTTTTTGAGGAATCAGAGCGTGTTACAGTTTGATTGGTCTCACAATAGATAATGGTTGGGATAAAGTATATAGTGATAATATAACATCCCCTTTCTTAATGGATGTAGATAGTTCATACCCTTAGATTCTTTGGCCTTGAATCCTTTCCCTTTATGCCACACTTTTTCATTGTATATTACTATATTTTTATAAAGTATATTCATTGAGGTTTTACTTTTTGTCTATTTATGTATATCCTTAGTGGTTATGATCTTTGTTTTTGGATGTGTAGTTTTTATCTCATACATTATATCTTGGATAATGAATCTCATATGATTTTTATGTATTCTCAATGCTAGTTTTCAGCCTATAACTTATTTGAGGAAGTCATGAGCTGTCACTATCAAATTAGCAACAATCTAGATGGGGATTATATGGGGATCTGATGGGTATGTTTACGACAATCCTCCTCTTGTATGAATTAACATGATATCTCCTTGCATCTTGTACATATTTAGTTTTACATCTTTCTCCTTGGATCAAAAGAGAATCAAAGTGAATTTCATCAATTATTGGGGAAGGATAGTACATGTAACACCCTAAATTGGCTTCCCCAGCCTTCTAATATTATTATTTTCTAAAAATATATTCTATAATTTGGTATTTGGCTATCTTCTTGGAGAAATTCAATCAAATTCTATTCTTACTTACTGATTGAGTAGGAGGAGACCCAAGTTAGATACGTCTAACATATTTATAATTATTTTGATTTGTCTGAATAGGGATGTGATTTATTTATAATTTTGATGATCTTAAACTATGATTGAGTTCATCTAAGTTATAATTAAATTAGGTACTCCAATAAATATATAGTTATAATGATGATTTTTCACTCATCCTATGTTTTAGCTAGGTTTTAATTTAGTTTCAAATATTCTGGTTTTTTCTTAATGGTAATTCAATGTAAATTATTATGAGCTATTTTATGCGGATTTTTGTGAACTACTATGGTTTAATTAGAGTATAATTAAATATCCAAAATTTATAATGTAATGGTAGCTGGTTCTGACTAATCGAGTTGTGATTGATATTTTATTGTAACATGTCTGCCTTTCTTTTTCATATAAAATAATAAATATTTTTTTAATGATATGAATTATTTGGTTTCCTTGAAATTATTATAAGATAATTTTAATGTTTTCTAAGAAGTTTGTTTGGTACTATATAATGATAACAAATTTCCTTTTGATTATGTTATTAACAAAATTAAACTATATTATACCATGTATATTCTATCCAAATATTGGTCATTATTATTCTTTAGTTTCCTTAGATATATGAGTTGGGAAACCCAAACTTAACCCATGAGACATAACCATATTATATTGAAGTGTTTGATATTTTCCTTAATATTAATCAAGAGATGAAATGGAAACCTTGGTGTTTCCATGGTGATATGATACCTAGAGAACAACCTATAGGTTATGATTTTTTATTTTAACTTATTTCTCGTTGGCTTGATATGATTTAAATAACACATACTATATTGAGTTTTTGTTATATTACAAAATAGATATAAATTCATCCCACTTAATCCTTGATAAACCATGTGTCCATGAATCAGACATAAATTTTAGTTAAGAGAGTTATTTATTGGTGATGTCATGGCTAGATTGATCAAGTTAGAGTAGTGATTTTTCATTTAACCTATTCACCTAGGGAAAACTATATTTTATAAAGTGTTGGTTTTAAATCTCATTATGTGGTACGAGTTCTAAAATGGGACCTTAAACCTATGTAGTTGAACTAGATTATATTTTATAAACATAATCCCCCTCAATATTCTATTTCATTCCATGTTAACCCATGATATTATACTTGTATACCCCCGTTTAGTACCATGTTTGGTTCATGTACATATTGATAGATGCATTATAATGTGTTACCCATTGAATTATTTTGTGTTCTCTTAGTGTGTCTTCAGATCTGATTTTGGAAAACTCATGTGGTTCATTTGGAAAAAAATATTAACAGGTTTTACTATTTATATGTTATACTATATTTATTGAATAGTTTTTTATTTTGTCCATTATGGAAATTATTGTTAGCTAATTACATTGTTTTTTGATATTATAGTTGAGTAATCCAAGCCTGTAAAATTATTTATTTATTGATAAGAATTCCATAAAATTATTATAAAAATTATTATAAATGATATCATTTGTTTTGTCTTATTGATCTTAAAGATTATTTTCAATGATAGAGAAAATTATAGAAGAGGTATGTAAAAAACAGGCATAGGATTCCATCCTAGTCTTCACTGAAATCGTTTCACCACAACGCTCGAAGGGCATTCTCGATCCCCACTAGCTAGTGACTAGCACTTGGGCATCACCAAAAATATTTTTGGAATTATTTCTACCAAATCAATGTTAATCAAAAACAAAAGATACATAAAAAATAATTAAAATAAAAAACTAAGTAGGCAAGTAGGTTGTAATAGAAAAAAATAATAAAAGAAACTACCACAAGAAAGAATGAATGAAAACTAACTGACTAAATCTGAGCCTCCAAATTTATCTACCCTTCTCTCCCCCATAAGAGATTGATGAATAAAAAGGAATCTTACTGAGAACTGGGAAAGATATAGGTAAGAGCTAAAATCCGAGTTTGTCAACACAACCCACCGAAACTATGAAATAGTTTTCCTATGGATAATTATCAATACAAGTTTAAAAATACTGTAGGATTTACATACATAACAATCTCTAGGGAGAAACAGAAAAAATTTGTAAGACACTTCGAAGGAAAACCAAACAATTTCTTTTAGGCATTATATGTTGGAATATAAACCCATACTTGGTTTATGTCATTCAAAATTACGCTTATATGAAATCCCCTTTAGAAAAAACATTAAATTTTTCTTTTAAATATAACCTACACACACATGGAACATGGGGTAAACATGGAAAATATGGGTAGATAATCAAAATCCAATAGCTAGATAAATGGATGGAACGACACTAGAAAAAACATTGAAAAACAAAAAAGATCAACCCATTAAGAATTCCATCCTAATTAATAAATACTTTTCAGGCTAATTCAAAGTAATAACTAATCCTATATAAAAATACCATACATTTGAATAACCAAGTCACATTCTATAAATAAATTAAAATAATGACTTTAAAACATCTTCCAAAGAGGGTAAAATAAACAACCAAGGAAACTTTGGGACATCATGCTCAATTATCCAACAATTCTTGGAAAAGGACATAATCATCAAAATATAATCAATGAACATAATGAGAATAAAATATCTTAGTTCTTTATAACAAAAATGTCTCTAAAAAACAAATCAAGTAAGGAACAAGACCATAATAGAATTTAACATCTCAAGGGATCCAAAAGGCCATGTCTGACCATCCCAACCAATAGTTCACAAGTTAGAAAACATAGAGCATTAGTTCATGGATAAAATAGAGACTCATAATGTCATGTTGGACTGTCCCAACCATGATATGAAATGTCATCTCAATACCCTTGGGTTTAGGAGCTTCAGTCCTTCACCTGAAAATTATGGTGCCCTCGGGAGTGGAGTTCAGTTAAACAACCCAACACCATTAAACATATGTCATAAATCATGGATAATCAGTCCATGAATCCAACCATGATTTGACATGTATCGTACGACCATCCCCAATAATGATTTATGTCACAAACCATTTTAAAATAATTTCATAACCTATAAATTTTTGAAATCATCAAAACATAAATCATTCTTATTCCATAACATATGAGTACGTTACCATTTTGAAATCATTTATCATTAACCCATTAAAATAATACCAAAAACTTCCTCATGCCATACTATAAATTACACATAATTAACATAAATTTCTTTTATAATCCATGTTGACCAACTAAACTCAATTATCAAAATTTCCTTTTATAAACCCATGATAACATGTTAAACATAAAAATCCTAGTTTTAACTCCTTTTGTGAAACCATTTTCAAATTTAACAACCTGAACCCATGTTTTTGAACATGAAACACCATAGGGGTATCCTAAATACTACCCCTAACATCCTCTATGAATCCCACAAGGATCCAGAAGGATTCTATTTATGAATTAATAATTCAATCTATCATTTCTCACCAATGGGACCCAAAAGCACAGTAAGAAGAAACCTGTTGAAAAAAATATTTCACATCATAAGAATATATCACATGAACAATATTATAATCATATTTAAATAAGAGGGTTAAACAAGGGGGAATCAAAATCATATAAAAATTTTCAACCGGGACTTCACTCAGATCATAAACATTTTAAAATCCCATTATAAAAGAATCTGAAATTCATAACACAATTAATATAGGAAACATAAACACTTCTAAGTACAACCACATAAGTAATTGGAAACTTCATTTTTACATTATAAATCTATAACACCATATTTATGACTAGGAAAACCTTTAAAAACAAAAGGGAGCACAGTTAAGAACTCAATTTTCCCAAATACCAATGTTTAAATTCATTTCACAATGAAAAACCTCATTTGAGTTTTTATAAAACCTGAAGAATTCCTAAAACCCCATTTCAAAACCACGTTCCACCATATAATGAAATTCAACAAATTTTTACAAAATGAAAACCCAATACATTAAATCATATCAGGATCATCCCCACACAATGGATTTCTTATTTAAAAATCCAAAACATGTCTAAAGTCATTTCTTCCATCACACGTTCTATAAAACAGAACATAAAACATTATTATAGATTCAAAAAAATCATTCATTTCATAAAAAAATTTATCCCCCTTATGAATAATCAAAACAAAGAACAAGACCTCTTCATTTACATAAAATAACCCTTAAAGTATACAGATGATATTTTTCACGAAAGGTTATACCACTCAAAAAATTGAAATTACCCTTTAAAATAAAATTAAAAATAAATTTATAAGTCACTTTAGGTCTATAAAAAAATTTAATACCAAATTACCTTTTAAAATAACATTTTCACTCTATGAAGACCAAATAGGGTTCATATCCATCACCCAACATTAAAAAAAATCTAAAAAATCCCAGATGAATTTCATAAAAATATTAGCATATTTAAATAATCCAATTTAAATCATAAAACATGGATGATACAAAATTCATCATTTATGCAATGTCTAAGGTATAATAAAATGTGTTCGAAACATTAGAAGGATATCAAATTTATTTATACTTTCATAAAATGTTAATTAAAAGTGATCAAGAATATAATAATTAGAAAATAAATGAATTATATAGTGACACGTAACTTAATTAGAAGAGGATCGAGCCAGAACACTTCGACACATATGGATTTTCATGAAGACTAGCCCACACTTGCACACATATTCATTCCTATAAATATATATATCCTTTAATCAAATGTAGAAATTATCCTCTCCATGAGGGAATATATACCATGAAGATATATATATATATAATCAAACATACCAATTTATGTGAGTGAAACCATTAATGGTGCCACCAAATACCCTAATTAACTGAGAGTTCTCTAATAATTACCATTGACCCCAAAGAATGTCTTTAAACAAAACATCAGAAGCAAAACCATATCCTGAGCTTTGACGGTATTCCAAAATGAAGAAAAATACTTACAGTCCTATGTAGGATGACATATCATGGATAAGATTGACCTAAGAGACACCTCACATAAAAATACACATAAGGAGAACATAAAAAATCAGTTAACCATTGACATAGGTTTTGGATGAACCACACTAGTAGATCAGGAAAAGTAAAAATGTCCAACCATGGGAGGAGATTGTAACAGCCCAAGATTTTATAAAAAAATATTCTTTTTAATTTTATTAAAGTCTTGTGTTGTACGCTACACAAAAAGGAGCTTGCACAACACGCATCCTTGACTTGCCTTGCATTACACACAATCACGACCTTCCTCGATAGCGTGTGTAATACGCAATACCGAGTTTCACTAAACAACGATATGCTATTAAAATATTATTAAAACTAGTCGTTATCAATAGTAATAACCACTTTTTAAAACTCTGTAAATCTTATTTTTCAAAATGAACTTCATTTTTGGATTCGGAGTATCGAATTTAGCCTAAGGTGAAATTTTGGTACTTTTCGGATAACTTTCATATTCTGATGAATAGTGAAAATTACTAAATTATAATTAAAAACAACTTTTTTAATCGAAATAATTAATAGTGATAAATTATTAATTTGAGTGGTTTTAAAGTATATTTATAATATATTTTTACAATTTAATACAATGTTGGTCATTGGATGTAATTTCACATTTAAAGCAGTTATAAACAAGTGTCAATCTTTTGATAGTTATTATCTCTTAAAAACACGCTATTTGCGGGATTTAATTATAAAATTAATTAATGCAACTTCTATGTTATGAATTTGGTAAAATAGACTTCATTTTTGAATTCGGAATATAAAATATATCTTAGGGTGAAATTTTGGCATTGTTCTGAAAAACATCAATTTTTGATGAATAGTGAAACTACTAAGTGGTAGTTAAAAAAATTAATTTCTTCATAAATCTTAATTTTACCGCTTCTGTGAATGGGATTTAAAAAATCCGAGAGACACGGTTGATGTCAGTAAGTAAAATGTGGTTCAATGAGATGAAAATAATTTTTGGTGAATAGTAACTTTTTACTTTTTTTTACCACGGTTAATAGTAAATAGGGTAACTAAGGGTAAATATGATATTACTATTACCCTAACACATGTCCTAATTCTATTGGATAAGTTTAATTCGACCAAAAACAACCTTATGAATATAATATGACCATTTAGGCCCACTTGGATTAGATTAGGACATTTATTATTATTTAATTCAAAGAAGAGTTAAAAGAGTTAAAATCAAAGTTTATTCACTAAAACATTTTTAATATGGGGTTATACATAATATAAACTCGACTATAAATATTCATTAGAAATCTAAAAATATTTCCTACATAATGATATTTTATTTATAATTTTTAGACTTTAAATAATTTAATTTATTTATGACACAATGATGATGCAGTAATTACCCTTTTAAGGAAATATTGACATAATTGATTTTATAAATGCTCAAATGAATGTAATTTGAGACTTTTTAAGACTTAAACTAATTTTCTAGGTTACTATGATATATTAGTGTTGATTTAAGCAACTTGGTTCGAACATATAATTCTGTTATGACTTTCACAAAAATCATATATCAAATAGTGTCAAAATTGACACAAAATAGTTTTTAAATCAAATATTATATTATTAATTGTTATTTTATTCCTAAAAATCTAAGGTTCGGCCAAATGACTTATATAAGGATATATGTTTAATAATAAACAATTTGGGGTTCGTTTGGCATGTTATAGTAAGTGTATTAACCATACAGTGTAAGAAAACAAAAAGACACGGTAAAAGTTAAATTATTTAAATTAGAGTTAAATCTAATTGATAAGGTTAAAATAATAACCTAAACTTGTCTAAATTCTATTGGTTGATAGGATTGCGACCCATCCCCACTTTAGCTTCGAAATAAGACCCTTTGAAACCATTATAAACCGATTTTTACTTTAATATAAAATAATATTTTGAGATATTCCTAAGGTGCCCCTCTTCTCCCTTATAAAAGGACACCTCCTCCCCCTCCTCCTCACACCAATTTGAGCACTCAAGCTCGGACAAACCCTGCCCAAATCTCTTCTCCACTTTCCTAGCAACATCCTAGAGGTTCTGGTCTTCCTAAAAGACCAATTTTAGTTCCCTAAGAGGAGGTCTCCAAAAGGCGCTTCAAAGAAGAGGTAATTACCGTTACCAATTCTTTCATCTTTATTTCTTATTCCACTTATTCTTCTTAGGTTGTTTCATTATGAAGTAATAACATCAGTATCACTCATATACTGATATGTTATTATAAGTATGAAACAACCCTATTTCACCATCTATCTATCCTACGGAAAAAGAAATCACCGCACGTGCGTACGTACGGAATACCGTCTCCACGCCGTGGTGTAATCTATTTTCCACCACCACCTTACATGGATGGGTATAATGGTGTAAAGAATAACTATACATAGTTATTAAAACATCATATTGATTCTGATATATTGTATAATCCACTCCAATTCAATTCAATATTTATGTAAATGATATCATCGCTCGTGCGTACGTACGGACTACCGTCTCCACGACGCGATGAGATTCATTCTCCATGTTAACCATTTAAGAATCATTATAAAGTATATATAAGAAATAATAATGAAATATATGACATTATAAAGCTACTGGATTTATGTATATATATATATGTATGTCATCTACTTACTTCCATTCAAGACAATAGGGAAAGGAAAACAGCGTTCATGCGTACGTACGGACTACCGTCTCCATGAACGGTGTTTTTCATTTCATTTATCTATCTATTATATATATATATATACTGAATATATATGATATATAAATCATATTTTATATTCTTGAAGTAAGTAAATAATGATATAAGTAATAATAATGTCAAGAACAACAAGTCAAAACACCTACGATAAAAGAAACGATTTTACCCAAAACGCTTCTTTAACATGGAATTTACAAAAGAACGGGTAATATAATGTCATAAGTAAACCATATATGATATAATAACAATGGATATGATTCTGTAATAAGTCAATGACATTATTTAAACCATTATACAGGAGCTTCGGACACGTACAAAGCAAATCGGACCTAAGGTAAGGGAAATATCACAATCTCACTTTTATCCGAGATTGTATTTACTTTGGTAATTACTGGGGTGTATTTTATCATCCACATCCATGTTCCCTCAACATGTAATATTATTTCCATCCTTCTACAATATTTTATATCCAATTTTACCCTTCGGTGAGTTTTTTGTAAAAGATATGAAAGGAATCTTTTGTCGTTTTTCATACGAGGTACTTTTTGACTTTTCCGACAAATGTACGAAGAATGTTTTTTTTAACTTATACGGCTTGAATGGATTTTTAAAACATTATTTCCAAGAAGCTTCCTTTACAAGTTTTTAAGTTTATTTTTAATCATCTTCTTTTGTTTTAAAGTCATATGACATGTTATGAAAGGAAAAATGTTTTTGAAATAGAAAGGATATTTTCCTCAAGAATGGAGTTCAAGTATTTTATCAAAATTATTTTCCATCTAAGATAATAAAAGGGTTTTGTTTTTATCCCTATTATTACATGGATTTGATTATGTTGTGATGGAAATATTTTTATGAATTCCTTTATCTTATATGGTTTGTTTTATTATGTCATGATGTTTCAAGAATCCCATTTTTGTTACATGTGTTATGCGATGATGTATGGTTTATGATTATGTGGCACACATAAGAAAGGATACATTATAAGATGGGTGGGACCTATATCTCCCTCCAATTCATTGGGTAAAGATTTTATATCTCATGAGATAGACATGGCTGAAATGGTAGGTTATACCGGTTCAGTGAAACAGGACTGAAATGAGGGTTACTCGATTCAGAAAGGGACTTTGTCCACTAAGATAGTCTTGGCAATGAGTCTTGACTAACAAGAAATGATTCTATATGATTATGTGTGTATGCCACAAAGTTTCATGTTTTAAGTTATGATTTTTGGGATTTCATTTCACTACTATGATTTATCCCATGTTATGAAATTATGATCTCTTTTGTAGGTTAAGATTTCCAAAAGTTATGTTCTTATGAATATGAAGTGATTGATTATTCTTTTGTTTACCCTTACTGAGCATTTGAGCTCACTCTTTTATGTTTTATTTTCCCCAGGATATAAAGAAAGGTTTTAGGTAAAAAAAAGGAGATATTTATGGGAGATATTGAAGATCTTTCACCACGATTAGAAGATTACGTTCCGAGTTTCCAAAGACACTAAACTATTACGGTCCTTGTGTGTGTGTTTTTTTAATGTACTAAGTATTCCGCAAAAGTAATGTAATCTCAATGTACGTCAAGATACGGGTCTCTACATTTGGTATCAGAGGAAAGGTTTAGTCAACCTTTGGAAACTAGGACGCGAAAACATTAGTGAGATCCCTAGAGATATTTCTAAGGTATGTCTAGGGATGTCCCTAAGGTTAAGTATACGTATAGGTTATAGTACTAGAATTACGCTAACGATCATAGAATTTAACCTAAGATGTTAGATATTAAGGGTACTCCCCCTTTACTATGTTGTTTTCCTTAGTATTATTTTGCCTCTCACACTATTCTTTTTGGGTTTTAGAATATGGCTGGAAACAAGATGATTCACGATAATGGAGGATATGATGGACAATGGAATGATATTATTTATGAGAAACCAAATGAAATGGGATTTGGAAGTCCAAACATCATTATTATGCCGAATCAGCAATCTCATAATATGATCAATAAAGTAAAATTTGGTGAGTTTCCTGACTCGGCTAATAAGAGAAAGATGGAGTTTCATGATGATCATAGAGGAAAGAAAGTTCAATTTCCCCTATGTAAATCATGTGGGAAAAGGCATCAAGGAGAATGTTTCAAGGGAACTGGAAGATGCTTTGGGTGTGGAAAAGAAGGACATAAAGCAAGTAAGTGCAAAGGAAAAGGTTCAGTTAACACCATGGATGAGGATAATGGTATTGCTACGACATCAAAAATGGTTAAGTGTTTTAAATGTGGAATGTATGGGCATTATGCAAACCAATTCCCTAATGGAAAGACTCATGAAGAGAATCAGTATGGTCGTATGGGAAGTATTTATGTGGATGATGATGAAGAGACTAAAAATGATATGTGAGATGAAAGAATTGTTGAAGCTCGGTCAATGGTTTAAGAATATAGTGGAATGATTACATGTTTATCATGTGTAATGTTGTATAAGAAATCTCATGGTACTATGGAATAAAGAGACATCTAAGGATTGTTACACTGTTGTCTTTCCTTGAGTTATGAAAGTGTATGATTAATGGTACCACTATCCATGAAAGGTTATTCAGATATTTTTGGAATTTAGATGATATGCGCATAATGAAGGAATAATAAGATAATGAGGTGTTTAATTGTATTCATGAGCTCATGACTGATATAAGGATAAGGTTATATCATGGTTTGAGTATAGAGAATTTTTGGATTGTGGTATGTGGAAAGAGTTAACTTTTAACTGCATTCATGTTTTCACTAAGGTTCAATGGGTATTCAAGAGAATACATGATTAAGGCCTTTGAATGTTTGGAATGTGACCAACAAGACATATCTTATGATATATGGGGATTAACGACAGTATTAAATCTCTGATAATCATTTTCACTATATTATGAGAGTGGACTGTAGTATTATGGATAAGCCTAAAGATTAGAATGGATTATGTTGGACATAAGTTAGTATTGTTTAAGGATAGAAGATTTTCGATATTATTGATGGGATGTTATAGTAATGTAGTTTTAGAAAAAGGACAACATGCAGGACGGGCGACAACCCATCGCGTCGGACAAGGATGTGGGAATCGAACCCACAACCGAAGTGCGACTGGCCTTTATCGCCTACCACTGGCCTACATGAAGTCCCTGTTTAGTAGAAACTAGTTTTATTATATTAAGCAGTATGATATATGAAGTATAAGTCCATTTTAGGAACCATATATGATTAATCTCACTATAGATCGACTTATGCATATAATTTTTGCTAACCTTTTCTTTGAGACAGATGGAATGACCCGTCATTCTATCACATGATCTGCTAAAACTTCATGAATAACAAATTCAACTTCATTTATTTAAGAGATGAAGTGGAAATTGTTCAAGGCACGAACAACAGTGATATTGTACCAAAATAAAGTAAGTATTTATTCTAATTCAAATTTTCAACTTTAGGGAAATGATCTTGAAAACCAAAAATGTTGTCCTAGTGATCTTATACCTGATGAATCAGATGGTACCTTATATCATCACAAATCTATGGATTTGTGATTACTGGCTTTTCCATAGCCATGTTCTCTACCACTCTCCATCAGAACATGATGGTTAGATTTCTCTTCCATATCCATATTTTCACCTATGTGGAAACCCAATGATTAGTTTATTTGGGTAACCGTTACGTTTCATACTTTTGTTTTTAAAGATTGGTTTTGATATTCCTTTTTACGATGTGGGTTTCTATTAAAGAAACTTTCGAATAGTAAACCATTTATAACCCCGACGAATTTCGTGGGCGAAATTCATTTTAAGGGGGGTAGAATGTAACAGCCCAAGATTTTATAAAAAATATTCTTTTTAATTTTATTAAAGTCTTCTGTTGTACGCTACACCAAAAGGAGCTTGCACAACACGCATCCTTGACTTGCCTTGCATTACACGCAATCACGACCTTCCTCGATAGCGTGTGTAATACGCAATACCGAGTTTCACTAAACAACGATATGCTATTAAAATATTATTAAAACTAGCCGTTATGAATAGTAATAACCACTTTTTAAAACTCTGTAAATCTTATTTTTCAAAATGAACTTCATTTTTGGATTCGGAGTATCGAATTTAGCCTAAGGTGAAATTTTGGTACTTTTCGGATAACTTTCATATTCTGATGAATAGTGAAAATTACTAAATTATAATTAAAAACAACTTTTTTAATAGAAATAATTAATAGTGATAAATTATTAATTTGAGTGGTTTTAAAGTATATTTAGAATATATTTTTACAATTTAATACAATGTTGGTCATTGGATGTAATTTCACATTTAAAGCAGTTATAAACAACTGTCAATCTTTTGATAGTTATTATCTCTTAAAAACACGCTATTTGCGGGATTTAATTATAAAATTAATTAATGCAACTTCTATGTTATGAATTTGGTAAAATAGACTTCATTTTTGAATTCGGAATATGAAATATATCTTAGGGTGAAATTTTGGCATTGTTCTGAAAAACATCAATTTTTGATGAATAGTGAAACTACTAAGTGGTAGTTAAAAAAATTAATTTCTTCATAAATCATAATTTTACCGCTTCTGTGAATGGAATTTCAAAAATCCGAGAGACACGGTTGATGTCAGTAAATAAAATGTGGTTCAATGAGATGAAAATAATTTTTGGTGAATAGTAACTTTTTACTTTTTTTACCACGGTTAATAGTAAATAGGGTAACTAAGGGTAAATATGATATTACTATTACCCTAACACATGTCCTAATTCTATTGGATAAGTGTAATTTGACCAAAAACAACCTTATGAATATAATATGACCATTTAGGCCCACTTGGATTAGATTAGGACATTTATTATTATTTAATTCAAAGAAGAGTTAAAAGAGTTAAAATCAAAGTTTATTCACTAAAACATTTTTAATATGGGGTTATACATAAGATAAATTCTACTATAAATATTCATTAGAAATATATATAGATTTCCTACATAATGATATTTTATTTATAATTTTTAGACTTTAAATAAATAAATTTATTTACGACACAACGATGATGCAGTAATTACCCTTTTAAGGAAATATTGACATAATTGATGTTATAAATGCTCATATGAATGTAATTTGAGACTTTTTATGACTTAAACTAATTTTCTAGGTTACTATAATATATTATTGTTGATTTAATGAACTTGGTTCGAACATATAATTCTGTTATGACTTTCACAAAAATCATATATCAAATAGTGTCAAAATTGACACAAAATAGTTTTTAAATCAAATATTATATTATTAATTGTTATTTTATTCCTAAAAATCTAAGGTTCGGCCAAATGACTTAGATAAGGATATATGTATTAATAATAAACAATTTGGGGTTCTTTTGGCATGTTATAGTAAGTGTATTAACCATATAGTGTAAGAAAACAAAAAGACATGGTAAAAGTTAAATTATTTAACTTAGAGTTAAATCTAATTGATAAGGTTAAAATAATAACCTAAACTTGTCTAAATTCTATTGGTTGATAGGATTTAGACCCATACCCACTTTAGATTCGAAATAAGACCCTTTGGAACCATTATAAACCGATTTTGACATTAATATAAAATAATATTTTGAGATATTCCTAAGCTGCCCCTCTCCTCCCTTATAAAAGGACACCTCCTCCCCCTCCTCCTCACACCAATTTGAGCACTCAAGCTCGGCCAACCCCTGCCCAAATCTATTCTCCACTTCCCTAGCAACATCCTAGAGGTTCTGGTCTTCCTCAAAGACCAATTTTAGTTCCCTAAGAGGAGGTCTCCAAAAGGCGCTTCAAAGAAGAGGTAATTACCGTTACCAATTCTTTCATCTTTATTTCTTCTTCCACTTCTTCTTATTAGGTTGTTTCATTATGAAGTAATAACATCAGTATAACTCATATACTGATATGTTATTATAAGTATGAAACAACCCTATTTCACCATCTATCTATCCTACAGAAAAAGAAATCACCGCGCGTGCGTACGTACGTAATACCGTCTCCACGCTGTGGTGTAATCTATTTTCCACCACCACCTTACATGGATGGGTATAATGGTGTAAAGAATAACTATACATAGTTATTAAAACATCATATTGATTCTGATATATTGTATAATCCACTCCAATTCAATTCAATATTTATGGAAATGATATCATCGCTCGTGCGTACGTACGGACTACCGTCTCCACGACGCGATGAGATTCATTCTCCATGTTAACCATTTAAGAATGATTATAAAGTATATATAAGAAATAATAATGAAATATATGACATTATAAAGCTACTGGATTTATGTATATATATATATGTATGTCATCTACTTACTTCCATTCAAGACAATAGGGAAAGGAAAACAGCGTTCATGCGTACGTACGGACTACCGTCTCCATGAACGGTGTTTTTCATTTCATTTATCTATCTATTATATATATATATACTGAATATATATGATATATAAATCATATTTTATATTCTGGAAGTAAGTAAATCATGATATAAGTAATAATAATGTCAAGAAAAACAAGTCAAAACACCTACGATAAAAGAAACGATTTTACCCAAAACGCTTCTTTAACATGGAATTTACAAAAGAACGGGTAATATAATGTCATAAGTGAACCATATATGATATCATAACAATGAATATGATTCTGTAATAAGTCAATGACATTATTTAAACCATTATACAGGAGCTTCGGACACGTACAAAGCAAATCGGACCTAAGGTAAGGGAAATATCACAATCTCACTTTTATCCGAGATTGTATTTACTTTGGTAATTACTGGGGTGTATTTTATCATCCACATCCATGTTCCCTCAACATGTAATATTATTTCCATCCTTCTAAAATATTTTATATCCAATTTTACCCTTCGGTAAGTTTTTTTGTAAAAGATATGAAAGGAATCTTTTGTCGTTTTTCATACGAGGTACTTTTTGACTTTTCCGACAAAAGTACGAAGAATGTTTTTTTTAAATTATACGGCTTGAATGGATTTTTAAAACATTATTTCCAAGAAGCTTCCTTTACAAGTTTTTAAGTTTATTTTTAATCATCTTCTTTTGTTTTAAAGTCATATGACATGTTATGAAAGGAAAAATGTTTTTGAAATAGAAAGGATATTTTCCTCAAGAATGGTGTTCAAGTATTTTATCAAAATTATTTTCCATCTAAGATAATAAAAGGGTTTTGTTTTTATCCCTATTATTACATGGATTTGATTATGTTGTGATGGAAATATTTTTATGAATTCCTTTATCTTATATGGTTTGTTTTATGATGTCATGATGTTTCAAGAATCCCATTTTTGTTACATGTGTTATGCGATGATGTATGGTTTATGATTATGTGGCACACATAAGAAAGGATTCATTATAAGATGGGTGGGACCTATATCTCCCTCCAATTCATTGGGTAAAGATTTTATATCTCATGAGATAGACATGGCTGAAATGGTAGGTTATACCGGTTCAGTGAAACAGGACTGAAACGAGGGTTACTCGATTCAGAAAGGGACTTTGTCCACTAAGATTGTCTTGGCAATGAGTCTTGACTAACAAGAAATGATTCTATATGATTATGTGTGTATGCCACAAAGTTTCATGTTTTAAGTTATGATTTTTGGGATTTCATTTCACTACTATGATTTATCCCATGTTATGAAATTATGATATCTTTTGCAGGTTAAGATTTCCAAAAGCTATGTTCTTATGAATATGAAGTAATTGATTATTCTTTTGTTTACCCTTACTGAGCATTTGAGCTCACTCTTTTATGTTTTCTTTTCCCCAGGATATAAAGAAAGGTTTTAGGTAAAAAAGGAGATCTTTATGGGAGATATTGAAGATCTTTCACCACGATTAGAAGATTGCGTTCCGAGTTTCCAAAGACACTAAACTATTACGGTCCTTGTGTGTGTGTTTTTGTAATGTACTAAGTATTCCGCAAAAGTCATGTAATGTCAATGTACGTCAAGATACGGGTCTCTACAGAGATGATGGAATAAGGGCTAAACTTGAAGGACCATGTGATATTATTGAATAAAAATGTGTAGATCATTGATGAAATTGAGGTCTAAGAGGGATGGGAGACGTGTGTCCATGGAGGGAGGGTAGGGGTTCCTTGCATGACACATTTGGAGGAGAAGAGGGGGAAAAGAGGGGAAACTAAATAAAGAAAAAAAGATAAGAAAATTAAAATAAAATCTCAATTTTTAAAATTATAAGAAACTCATATAGTTTGTGCATGGATTACCAAACCATGTTCCAACTGTGCAGAAGGAATTTTCTCGGCCATACACCATCGCACGGTTACTTGGAGGTAGATGCATGGTTGAGAATAATATTCACAAACCCTTCTAGTTAGAACTACCAACCTGCATAGCCTATCCCCATGCTTGCCGCATAGTTTAATAGTCCTTTGAAAAACCATGTTTCACATAAATAATTATCCTGAGCACCTACATTGTAACTATGTGATTACTGCCAACTGTAGAGGCTAACCTTGAAATAGATTAAAAACCACCAAACAAACAAATTCTATTCCCACCTACCACCAAAGCTAAAAGCTACTATACAACTAGAAAAATTAATCTAGAATATAAACATCATGAATTTTGAGGTATTATATTCTCCCCACCATGATACATTCTATCCCCAAAAAGTCATGTTAGAATGAATAGAAAAGGAAATAAAAAAGATCAATGTGGACTTAACTAAAAGAAACACTCAACACGACTTAACTTCGATGTAAGTGACCAATTTTTTTAAAAATTCTCTCTCCAATCAACTAATAAGTATCCACGTCTCCAAGTACTATAAGTACAAGAACCTAAAAATATAAATCTTATTCGTCATGGGAACCTCTTACATGGTATCCCCACCATTTAGAGTTCATCTAAATTTATGGGACTCAGAAGAACTACCATAATACAAATCCTCAAGACAATTGAACATCCCTGAGAGACACATTCTCAAGAAAAATAACTTCCACTACGAAGGAATAAAAAACCACTGTATGTAGACTCCATGTATTGAAAGAGACCTCATCTCGGGTCATGACACATGAAAATATCTAAGGGTAAAAAGCATGGATCACCCCACATAGTGCCTCCAAAACAGACACATACGAAATTAAGTGATTATACATAACTCAACTGGTAAATGAAACACCATAGTTACCTAATTGTGCACCCAATGTATCTCTATTTTCCAAATATATGAAAACTTAAAATGATCAATGAGTAAACAGGCTCAACATCCACAATTTCTAAACAACCACAACCTATATTCCAAAACCGAGATCACAACCACCAACATGCTTCCCATGGAAACTCAAATCATAAAAATAAACTTCAAATAACAAGATAGAGGTCAAAAACTATCCCAAGGATTGTTTTTTGTCCGCTAACTTACTTAGAGTAAGGATAATCATTGTATCAGAAGAATCCCATTTGACCATTATATTAGACAGAAATAATGACTCAAAACATGGAGCTCACCAATCCATGCCTCTTAACATAAACCGAATGTTTCCTTCTAAGTCAAGTTATAAAAACAAATCATCAAGGAATAACAAATAATATATCAGTCCTCAAATGATGCACACAAAATTTTTCCAAAATATCTTTTCCTTTAAATACATCATTTTCAAAAAAAAATTTAAAAATCACTATCCCCCAAGGTATTTCCCAAAAAAAATCCATCCCACTATGACACTAACAAACTTGTTGGATCCCACACATTTCTCAAATGAGGTAACCCACATGAAATCCCATTCAAAATTCCTTTTCTTTTTTAAAACCATGCACCCAAGGATTCCCATTCAGTGACACTTTCCATTATAAAACAAAATTCAAAAGGTGGCAACAATTTTTATAAATCATTTCAGAAAACCAATAAAATTCACCCTTCCCCAATTTTCACAAAACAAAATTTGAATATAAATTTTTTCCTTAAATCCATTTTTATTTCTCAATAGTTGTTCTTAAAACCAATCACACACAAGTACTAAAAAATAACCGAAAAAATAATCATAAAAACTACATCACAAAACACTCCCAAATCCACCTCCAATGTGTTGAAAAAAATCTTTAGAGGAATCCAAAATCACGAGGAATCAAAAACAGATCGACTAGAGAAGGAGTAGTGATATGAAGAAGTTGGACCTATGGTTCAGGTACCACAATCCAACCTTTTAAAACACTCCATATATGATACTCATTTGACCACATGGGCACCACATGGTTTCGTAGGCCATGTGTACCAACTAGGCAGGTCAAGTTCTTCATCAATTCCACCTTGAGAACAATAGAATCCCCCAATGTCAATCTCATACTCAAAGGGGATAAAAATATAAATCACATCAAAAAACCATCAAAAAAATACCAAGGAAACATAAAATCTTCAATTTGAAACCCATGTTTACCATGTAGCTTGATGCGCTGGTCGAAGAAGAGCTATCCAGAATCTCCATGCCCTTACCTTTCAAGCTCTGATAACATTATTTTCCCTTCTACCTATAAAATCCCCAAATAACATGGGATATATCAAAAATTGATTCCATTATTAATGTAAGATCTGATACCACATTAAAAAAATTCAACATGAGATACTATCCGACCCAACACCCAACCCATTTCTCAACATGGCCCGATGGGTGTCCTCGATCCCCACAGGATGGTGACATGCACCTGGAAATCACTAAAAAAATTGGGAAGGATTTTTCCAAAATAATTGTTATACGATATGTATATATATATAATCAAAATGTGTAATCAAGTAGAAAAAAGGATATAATAGAAACAAACTATCTAGAATAAAAATCCACAATCAATTAAGAAGGGAAACTAACTGACTCAATAAGAGATTGGAAACATCTCCCCTAAAACTCCACTATATCAGCCATGAAGAACCAAATGAATCCAATAATGGACCTAGAAAGTTATAAGAATGATGTAAAATACTATTAGGTCACTACAACCCATAGAAACTATGAAATAGGCTCCATAATGCTAATCATCAATTGTAGCTAGAAAATAAATCTATAAAGTAGGATAAATACATAATCAAATTAAGGGGAAAAAATAAAATCTATATACCACTTCCAAGGAAAACCAATTACTTTTTTTAGGAATCATGCTTTGGAAAATGAACCCATACATTGTTTAATATGTTCAAATGTATACTAATATGAATGTTCCTTTGGAATCCACACTCCATTTTTATTTATAAATACAACACACACACAGCCAACATGGGGTAAAAAATGGAATCAATGGTAGATAATTAGAATCCACCCGCAAGATAAATGAATGGAACGACACTATCTAGAAACATGGAAATTCCAAAAACACCATCACATGAATAATTCCTCCCCAATAAATAAATAATATAAAATCCAATTAAAAGTTCTAACTATGCCTCTTTCAAAATACCGTAACTTTATATAATAAAATCATTTTCCTTATTTAAATGAAAAAATCTATTTAACACATCTTCCAATAAGGGTAAAAGAATCACCAAAGGCCAAATTGGGAAAACATGCTCAAATATCTAATAGGTCATGGAGAATGGCATAATCATCAACATATAATCAATGAAAAAAATGCATAACATATCTTTGATATATCATATCAAACATGGAACTAAAAAATATATAAATCAAGAAAAATCCCATCCAAGAATTAAACATCTCAAGGGATTCAGACTTCCATGTTCGGCCACCCCAACCACTGGGTCACAAGTCAGAAATCACGGTACATCAGTCCATGAATCCAACTAAGACTCATAAATCCAAGTTTGATCTTCCCAACCTTGATATGGAATGTCATAAACATAGCCTCCAGTTCAAAATCATCAGTCCTTTCGCTGAAAACTATGATGCATCTGGGTTTGGAGCAACGATCCAAACTCCCCAAACCAATAATCATATGTTAAAAAATGGTGCATTCATCCATGAATCCAACTAGGATGTACCATATCTCATTTGACTATACCCATTCATGGGTTACTTCACAAACCATTTTCAAACAATAATAGAATATCAAAAATTCATAATTCATCAAAACATTAACCATTCTCATTCCATAACCCATAAGATGAATACCATTTTAAAATCACTTATCATTAAACTATTAATCATTATACTAAAAAAATCACTAATTTTATACTATCAATTAATAGAAATTAACATCAGTTTTATTTACAATCCATATTAACCAACTAAACCAAATTCTAATATTTTTATTTCATAAATCCATATTAACATGTTAAACAATATGATCCTTAGTTTTACCATTATTTTACACCATTTTCATATTTAACAACCCAAACCCATGTTCATGAACATAACACACCCCATGGGTAGCCTAAATAAGAACCATGTCATCCTATATACATCCCATGAGGATCTTGGGGGTTCAATTTGTCGGTTAATAGACAAATATTTCATTTCTGAACAGGGGTACCCAAAATAATAATAATAAGAGACCAACTGAACTACCATATATCCCATCACAATAACCAATCACAAGAACAACTTAATCATCATATATAAACCAGAGTTTTCATCAAGGGATAAGCAACGTCACATTAAAAGTGACAACTGAGCCTTCAACCCTATCATAAAAATTTAAAAATCTATTTCTAAAACAATTTGAACTCTCAAACAGAATTATAAAGGGAAACGTATAATCTTCCAAGAAGAACCACATATGTCTAGAGAAACTCCATTTTCAATTTATAAAACAAAAACACCCTTTTTAAAAAAATACACACAACAAACACAAATAGGAGCCCACGTAAAATCACAGTTTTCCTAAATTCCAAGGATCAAATGAATTTTATAAAGAAAACCCTCATTTTAAATTTTACCTAAAATGAAGAATTAGTAAAACCCCATTTTGAAATAGTGTTCCCCGCATAATGAAATCAAAAAATTATTTCCAAAAGAAAAACCCAACACTTTAATGAATATCATGGCCCCCTCTACAAAATGTCTTCTCTCTTCGTAAATCCAAAACTTTTCCACAATAATTTATTCCATCACATTTTCGATAAAACAACAAATTTAACATTTTTTTAGGTTCAATAAATCATTAATTCCAAAAAAACATTTAATCTACCTTATAAAAAAACAAAAAGTCCCAATCCATCTTTTTTTATCAAACTACCTTCACATAAGACAACTTATATTTTCATGAAAAGGTAAACCACTCACACAATTCAAATCACCAATTAAAATAAAACTGAAATCCATTTTTATGTCACTTGAGGGAAACCCCAAAATTTAAGAGAAAATTTCTCTTTAAAATATAATTCTAAATCCATGAAGACCAAATTGGGTAAAAAAACATAGCCTATAATTAAAACCATTTAAAAATTCCAATGAAATTTCATGAAAAGATTATCAAAACCAAATAATATAATTTAAATCATAAAACACTAATTATATGCATCCCTCTATTTATGAAAAGGGAAACGAATAATAAAATGGATTCATATAATCACCAGTATATCAATTTTATTTATACTTTCATAAAAATAAAATTAACAGGGAAAGAATTATTGAATTCAAAAAAATTGAATTGATGGTGACACCTACCTCAAAGTGAAAATTATCAAGACATAACAATTTGACACTTGGAGATTTTGAGAATGACATACCCACACATTCACTCACATACATTCTTATATATATACCCCTTAATCCAATTTACTCATTAATCTATCCATGAAGATATATGTACAGTGAAGATATATATATATATATATATCCATATATATATATATGTATGTGAGTACAAAACTTCAAGGAGAGACCAAAAAATCTAATTAAAAGGTAGGTACCAATAATCACCAAAGATCCCAACGAAAATTATGCAAAAAAAAAACAACGGAAGAGAACTGTTACCTTGGGTGGTGGAAAAATCCTAAATGAAGCAATACGATTCCCCATACATGAAAAATGTTAGAACAAAAACAAAGTCACCCAAGAGACACTAAACATAACGTAAAATCTGAAGAGAACACCAAAAATTGTTTAACAATTGACATAGGATTTAGATGAACCACACCAAATGATGGGAGGAAGGAAAAATGACCAACCATTTGAGGATATGTGGGAAGAAGGTCTTACCTTGAAGGACCATTCATGATTGATGAAGAAACCCATAGAGATTTTCGAATAAAGAGGGGGATGAGTGGGAGGGGGTATGTGGGGACATGGAGGGAGGTGAGGGGTGAATCACGCAGCATATAGGGAGGAGAAGGGGTGGGTATACTAAAAACCAAATAAATGAAGAAAAACTAAATTTTTTAAATTATCTGAAACTCACATGGTATGATCACGGTTTACTTAACTGTCCCCCCCCCCCCAATGTGCTAGCCACATATTAGGCTAGTCACCCTATAATGGTTACCTTCATTCATACACTCAGTTGAGTAAACCATGCTCATACCATGCCACTTGGCATTGAAAATATATATATCCCATCTTCACACTTGTTGCACAGTTTAATAGATCATGCGCATGTTGTGTGTCACACCACTAATTCTCCAAGGAACCCACATAGACACCCCATTATTACAACTAACATTGTGGGATAACCAGGAAATAGATAAAAAGAATCCAAAAATATAATTTTTTGTTTTTCCAGCTACAAGTGCTTAATCCCCTTCTATAACAAGACAAAATAATCTAAAATAAAAACACTATGACCCCCGGGTATAATAAGGTAGATATCTACGTTATGAGTTGTAATGTATTTTTAATATTTCCCATAATTAATTAGCATAAATATGAAAATTATAACATAAATATGATATTATATTTTGTAATATTAAATTTTAAAAAAAGTTATATTGGATGTTAAATTTAAAGAATTAATAGGATTGGTCTTTTCCAGGATCATTTTATAGTTTTCCCATTTCCATGAATTGAAATTCCAAAATGGCTATCCTGACTCTATTATAAACGATATCCATCCCCTTTATATGGCACTGATAGATCATTATATCTTTTTTAAAAGGGATGTATTATTCACGTTGATTTCATTTAGTGTTTGTCTTAGACAATGAGTGTTGGCTTGAAGCATGTGTTATTGGTATGAGCCCTCCATGTATAAGGATTTATAGTTTTTAGTTATTATAGTTATTCATAATTCTTAACTATTGATCTAATTCTCTACCTTGTTTCTATTTTTTTGATAATCTATTCCCATTAACAATAAAACTATTTTTTCTATATATTTAAATTCATAGGAATTTTAAGAGTATAGATGTTATTTAATACTATTTTAAGACACCATTGGTAGTTCCCTATAGATTATTATTCTCTCATACACACTAGGGTCATCTCGATGGGAATTATTCTACCATTATCCATTTTTCATGTACTTATAGGTACTATGTCTTACATTCTTCTTCTCATCAGGTTATATTCTGACATCATAATTGGATTTGTTGGTGATGATTGGAGGTCACATTTGGCTCTTCATTACTCCTCTAGTTTTTACCTAGACTTAGGTCTCATTTGCTTTATCATTAATTCAGTATTATCTTAACCATATAAATTTTTATGGAATAGTTATATATGTATTCATATAAAGATAGTTATAGTCTCTTTTATGATCTTACACATTCTTCTTATGACCTAATTTTTATGAATTTTGTTTTTAGGTCGCCAAACATATGAACAACTCACACTTGATTTATGGTATAGAATAGGCTTGGTTTAATTTTATGGAAATATGGGTTACTCATTCCATAAATTTTTTATAAAAATAATTATTATGGAATCTGTATACTAATGTTCTAGGAGATATATTGGGGTAGAATCACATGCGATTCAGGTACCATATGATTATCTGGGTGAAGAATTCTACAATGTGGAATACGTGAAATTTAGAAATTTAAATGGATTTTCTCTTTTTCTTAGACTAGATTTTAGGTTATGTAGATTTCATAAGTCACAAACTAAAAGGAATCATAAATGTTTTTATTTTTGAAGATCCTGATATGAGAGGATGTTTAGATATTCAATAGGCCCTACATTTTAAGGTGGTGATTAATTTTTTTCCTAATTTATGATGAAATAGAAATGGATGTATGAATATATGACGTAAAAATGAGTCAATCAGTATTTTGATTCATGATACATGTTATACATCCACACATAGGCACAAATAATATTTCATTCCATATAACATGATTTCCTTTGGTTTTTATGAAATATTTGTATCCAAATATTGTTATATTAACTAAAACATCATTAATTTGGTCTCCCTGTGTGTATAAATTAATGAATATTAGTTTAATATTAATAAAAAATTGTTTCCATGAATATTATTTCTTTTCATAATCTTATTTATAACTAGTTTTGTTCTGTTTAAATTTTCACTACATATCATTCTTTCACTTTTCAATTTCAACTTTTTTATTAATAATGTCACATATTTTCTTATTTGTGTTATCTATTGATCATGATATTTTTCTATCTAAATTTATTTATGGATCATGATACTGTTCAATTTCTATTATATTTCTTAGTATAGAGAATACTATTTTCCTTTTAATTTCACTATATAATCAAGCATGAAACTATCTCTTTAGTTACCATGTTATTTATTCACAGTTTTCTAATGCTCTACTGGAAATATATATTTTTTTAATATTTATTAGTCAATCATGCTAGTTAATAATTTGGACTTGTCCAAGAGAAACCAATATAATATATTAAGATAAATCATGGGGGGTTTAATAGTCTTATTTTGTAGAAGAAACTATAATTGAATATAAATTTTTTTCAAGGGGATGAAGTTAGTTAATCTAAATGTGTTTTAAATAAATAAATATTTTAAAAAATTTGATTATTCTTCCTTTTAAAAAAGGTCCTTCTAATATTTATGTATTTTTTTAAAAAATAATAGTGTCTCTATATGAAAATTTCCAATTTGGATGTAAAATTATTTTCAATAGAATGTGATTTATGAATGAAAAGAAATTTAGAGATTATTGATTTTGAAAATTGAACAGAAAACCCTTTTTTAAGATAAATTAATTCTTGTTTTTAAAATGAAATGGAGGTGAATGTATAAATATTTTTTAAATAATCATATGAATAAAAATAGGTCATGAATATTTAGTAGGAATGTTTATCCATTAAATCTTGGTTTAAAATTGTATGCCTGATTAAATTTAGGTGTTTGAAAAAATATATTAGCATATGGTTTAATAAATGAACAATTTTTCATTATAACACTTTTGACAGATAATTTTTCTTAATAAATTAAAATCCAATGGTGGGTTAGGAATAGATAGACCTAGTCAAATCTTCTAGAAATGGGAGTATATTAGCTATATTTTTAATATTTTTTGGTATTTTTAGTTTAAAAATATGGTTGGGCATTCCATAGGTTATGATAACATTTTAGTTTAATACATGTGATAGTAATTGATACTAGATTTATGTGTTTATTATTTACTTTGGTTAGATATTAGTTCCATGAGTCTTGAATAATATAGATGATTTTAGTTTTGAATTAAGGTTAAAGTATATTTTATTGGTCAAGTGATCTTTGTTTCGTGAGTTAGAAACCAAATATGGATTGGATTGGTGAATTGTAATGGATCTAGGAGTAGTGAATTCTATATTTAATGGATTATTTTGAGTTGGTATTTGACACATAGGTGGTTTAAAGCATTAGGAAAGAGTAATATAGGGATTATTGTGGAAAATAATCCATATAGGGGGGTTATTGTAATGTATCATGTTCTAAATATAATGATTTTAGGTTTCAATAGGGAGTCTTGGATGGTAATAAGATGATATCATTTAAATATTAAGTTTAGGCTGATGATGAATTTTTCCTTAATATATTTAATGGGTTAAAAATGTTCTTTTGGAGGATAATTGGGTATTAATAATCTTTGGGAGAAAATTATTATAGGATAAAAAAGGGAAATTAAATATGTTTTATCGGTTTTAGAACCACAAAAACATGTGTTGGAGTCCCTTGGAAGTCCATTATATAATTAGGGGTTATATAGCCACTGGACAACCACCAGAACTCTAGTGGTTGCCTGAACTATTTATATTTAAATTTTAAATAAATTAACAATGACAATTTAAAATTACCCTTTTAATTTTATTTTCCCTCACACTCTCCCTAATCTCCTATTGGTTGAATATATGGGGATTTATCATCATTCCTTCGATTTATTCAATCTTCTTATATTCCTCCATTTATTTAGGGTGAATCAAATCGGATTTACTCATATTTAGGGATTCATAAGCTTATCTAAACCTCTCATTTACTTACCACTTTCTTTCTTCACTTATTATTTCCTATAAATAGTTTCTCTCATTTGGAATTTCACAATTGTTATAGTGAAATATATTAAAACGACTTACTTAATTTTTAATATGGTTAGAGATGACTAAATTTTGTGATTTATAATCTCTTAATAATTATTTTCAAAAGGTTAAACTAGGATTAAAATTTTTAGTGTTCTATTTATTTAAGACATTGGTTTAGGTCTTCATAGGTCTAGTTAAATTATGATTTCAATTCAATGTATAGTTATAATGATTATTTTCTTAGTTTTTAGCTTGCGTTTTCTTTAGTTTTCAATAAATTTATTAGGTCTTAAGAGTAATTGAAGGAAATTTTTTATGACATGTTTATTTAGTGACTCTAGGAATTTTTTTGGAGTCATTGAAGAATGAGTGGAAATTTAACATGTATAATGTAATGGGATACACTCACAACTCATTGAGTGATTATCTTTCTATAACTACCAACATGCATGACTTTAAATTTCATTTTAATTAATAAATAATTTTATTATATTATAATGATAAGAAAGAATGATAATTGATAATATTTTTATAATCTGGATTGAATTTTTTCCATTGGGTTTTGTTTGTTATAGAATAATGAAAATACATCACCTCTTTATTATGCTATGTACTTTATTAATTTTTTTGTAATTTATAAATTCCTTGAATATCATTACCCTAATTGTTATCGGTTTTCGATTAATATGTGATTTGAGAAACCCATTCATAATCCATTCAACATAATCTCATCATCTAAAATTTTTATAAACATTTCTTGATAGAAATCATTATTTTAAATCGAAAACATAATGTCTGTATAGTAACAAGCCTCCTAGAGGACATGTTATATGCTTTGTTTTATTTCTATTTTATTACATATTAATGATTTTTAGTGGTTTAGATAACATGTTCTCCCCTGAGTTCCAATTATATTCCCAAATTGAAATCACTTCTTCTCACATAATCTAGAATGAAACATAAGTCAACAAACCGCACATAACATTAGATTAAGAGAGTGATTTAGTGGAGATATAGAGGTTAGGTTAATATAGCGAGTGAGTGTTAATATTTATATAAAAACCTCTTGTAATTTAATTAAATCTAAATCCTATAATATAAAAAGTCATGATTTTTCCTAAGATTCAATGGTTCTTAGAAATATTATAAAACATTGTTTTAATTAAATCCTTTAAATTCTTTTTCCCAATTATATATCATTCCTTCATTCATAATTCATTAAAATTTTCTCCCCAAAAATGTTTTCATCGAGACACTTTTCCACTCATTTGATACATAGCCACCGAAAGAAATGTAATATATATATATATATATATATATATATATATATTGTTTTTTAAAATTTCTTAATGTGGGATGGGTTTTAGAATGGGTCCTTGAAGCTACACAATTGAATGATAAAATCCTTCCAAACCATATTCCCCGTATATATAGCCTATATTTTTTCATGTTATCCTAATAAATATGTATCATATTCTATAATTTAATAAAAATATTTTCTTATATAAAATATTTAGAGACATTGCAATTAGTTACCCAATTCGTTATATGGTGTTCTCTTACTGTGTTTTGGTAGTTCAGTATGACACGCTTAATGTATTCAATTGGGAAAATACTAACATGCTTCACTACATATATTCCATATTGTAAACTATTAATGTATGTGATCATGATAAAATATAGCATTAGTTATGTTTAAATGATCATGGATACTATTTTGATAGATAGAGAGAATGATTGAAGGGGTACATAGTTACTTTATGAATCGTGATGCTTGTTAATTTTTTGGAATAGGGCATGTTCACTTCATCGACTAATGTAATGTGAATGTATTGTTATATTTTACTATTATTAAACATTAAATCATGTAAAATATACATTTATGTAAAATATTAAACCGGAGGGTCTTGAACATGAATCTATTAGACCACATTCCTCATTCCCAAAATGGGGTGTTCAGATTGGTTGTCTTGACTCCCCTATAGATGACTCCATTTCCCAATTTAGGATGAGAATATCAACCTAATCTCATTACGAGAAATATATTCTTCACTCTAAAAATAATTATGGTTTATATAAGACTCTATGTGTTGAACCAACACAGCTTGTACAAGTATGAACCCTTACAGTATAGTATATTATTATTTTATGCTATTATAGTTATTCATAATACAACAATTTTTATCTGATGCTCTATCTTTTTAATAATATACTATTTTATTCTCCTCATTGGTTTCCAAATTATTTTTCTATATTTATGTAAATGAGTATATTTGTTTCTGTATACAACTGTTATTCACTAATAATTTAAGACACTATTTGTGGTGTCTTACAATGTATTATATGCTCACACCTTCTATGAACACTTAGGTGGACACACTATCTCTGTTTTGATAATATTGATGTAATTATATTATTATTTTATCCGTCGTATATATATTATGCTAAATTAATCTTTCTGATGGATTTGATACCATTTCAAACTTCATTTTTTGTGTAATTGGTGATAATTTGGGGTCATGTTTAGATCTGCAACTATTAATTTTCTTCTAACCATTGTTGTAGGCCTTTTTTGGATTGAAATTTTGTATGATTGTCTTTAAAATATGATTTTTATTCTCTCTAGTGATATATTCCTTCATGTAGAGAGAGTTGTAAACCATTTATCCTCTTGTTCATTCTTCTTGCATCCTATATGGTTTTTATTTTATTTTTTATATATCCAGCTTACATATGATACATGATAGATTTTTAATAGATACTAGCCACTAATTATTGTTATAATTATTAGAGTAAACAATTCTATAAATTTGATATCTATAACTTAAACACTAGTATAAAACCCTCGTGAATAAGGTAATTCCATTAGAATATAAGCACACATGATTTGTGTATTGTATGAGTATTTGAGACATAAATGAAATATAAATAATGGGTTCTTAAATGTCTCTTCAAAATTTGGTTTACAAATATTGTAATTGGGATACATGATACCCTATGGTTTGTTAGGTCATTTGAGATTATACACTCAGAAAGAAGTGATTCTTACCGCAATTAATTGTTCTAGCATCTGGAAATGGTGAACAATGTGAACTATGTGTCACTATTGAGGAGGAATGTGAATGATGTATTACACATTATTGACTAGGGTCAGATATACATCAAGGATGAAAATACCTTCATGGAGTACATAAATTTGTCCATGAATCAATAGAAGAGAACTATATAATGTTACATGATTACATTAATACATGATCTGTGGATACATAGGTACGTTTAAAAGATCTCATAGGGGAAAAAGAGTCAGATGTTGGGTTAGTAACACACACCCTTTATTTATGTTTTTTATTTTTATGGTAAAAATACATGACGGTATGGAGAATTTAGTTAGACATATTTCTTTCTAAACTTATGGAATATTTTAAATAATTTTTTATAGGTGTTCAGTGAGCCATTTTTTTCTATGGGGTTTTATGGATGCCAGGATTAATTTATATTTAATGTATAATACTAAGTATACTTCAAATATGAATTATCATAAAGAACAATCGATATATCTTAAATGGAGTCCCGGATGGGAAACATTTCTCTTTAGATAGGCTTGGTACACCCTAATGGTAGTGTAATTAAATATTGTTTTTTTTCTCTAGAAAAGGCCTGTCATGGTATTTTGAATGAAAATACTGGAAATCTTAATTTCAATCCATTTATGAATCTCTATTACAATCAACTAGGGTTAAACACCATAGATGAAAAACCTAATTGATATCGGGTGAACGAGAGGGGGGGAAGAGACTACATAAATAGATTAATGAGATTTTTTAATATATCCTTTATATAGCCTAGTGTAAATGGGACATTCAATGAACTTGATCTAGACTTAGATAATGAATCGTATTCATACTCCCCCATAGTGGAATCCTATCAAAAGTGGATTCAAGGGCCTGAAATTTTATATCATTGGTTAGTGTGGGCTATCTACCTATGTGATCACAATGACTTGACTGAGACTATATAGGATCTAGGTGGCACTGATGTGTCCATAATGCTAGCTCAACCTAGCTAGGGATGCGTGTTGTCTAACCTACCGAACAACCATCTTCTTATGATTCTTAACGGGCATTAGTTAGCCTAATGAGAGAGATGAATTTTTGAGTGTCATAACTATATTGTCAGATTGGATGGTAGTACTAGGTTGGTTGTACCCCAACCAACCTACCGTAGTAGGAAAATATGACCCCTCACAATATTATTCTCCCCAATGATTAACTATTTTTATTTTTAATACTTTTTTCATTGTTTTTTTGTTTGTATAAATAAATATCCCATAATGAATATATTTAATTATTCAAATTTTTTCGAGGATTCATTTTCTCAATTTTTGATTTTATACAGTGTTTTTTTATATCTATCTAATTATCTCTACAAGAAGGATGGTAGGGTTCATGGATGAAAATTAGGAGTGTAAACAGAGTTCAACTCTCCCATGGAATAAAATTAATGATATGGTATAGAAGATAACATAATTCAGGGAGTTTGGAACACCAATTTAATTGATCCATGTGTCCTACAAATTTAATAATGGATTCAATACTCCCTTGGCCCCTATAAGGCGCATTTCCCCTAAATGACAAATGAATTAAAGAACCTTTTTTCTGACAGAGCTTAAAAACTAGATATATAGAGTCAATAATCTATCAATCAATGTGTTATACTAAATGTGGAATACATCCTTTATTACTGATGTTTCTCCCTTAGCCAACACACATTCATTGAATAGGAACAAGTCCCATAATTTCAAATCGAGGAGGTTGCATGTTTTTTCATGAGTAGAGAAGTTTGGATTATTTAGAATTTTTAACTATACGTGTTAGTTATTTAGATTTTATGAGAATAGTGGGAATATTTTGATTCCTTGGTTATATAACTTAATTTAATATATTTTTTTAGATTACATTGTTTTCATGTTAGCTCTAGTATAACATTCATTAAATCCATTGGGATTTTTGGATATCCTATTGGGTATGTTTTTACTCACCCTTGTATGAGAATGTTTTCTTACATATGTTATGTTGTATGTAGATGATGAATTGATAGAGGTGATCATAGTAGATGTAGTGTCACTGGATCTAGAGATTAATATTTCTCATTGATGACTATTGTGGTCGATGTTTATCTTTAGATCCGATGTGCTGAGCAGTTCCCCTTCTTGAGTTGTTCAATGGTTAACATTAGATAGACTTTATGGGATTATTTTTCACCCTTATTGTATGGTATTTTTTTACAATGTGGGTGTTTAGTAGATGTCATATTTAAATTATATATTTAATATACTTTTTTTGACCATGTATTGTTATTTTTTGTTATGGACTAATGTGGTTGTGTACAAGTACAACAAACTAATGTCTCTTACATGTGTGATATTTTTTGATGATGCTAGAAACCATCCCATAACCTAATGGAGGCAATTTTTATGCAAAAATTGGCTTACAACCTAAAGAGATTAATATTTTTGCATTTATTTTCTAGTAATTTATTTCATATTTCCCAACTATTTTATTAATTAAAGCTGATTATCAGATTTTTTAAAATTTTAAAATAAATGGTTCTTAGTTATAAAAATGTATTAATTTTTGGGTTTTACGTGTTTCTAACCATATTTTTGAATAAAAAAATAATCCCTTATTTTATTTTAATTCATTATAAAATACATTTTTTGAATTTAAAATGAGTGATTCTAGAAAGGTGATGAAGTCCTAAATTTTGAATTCATATTGTTTCCTTTGGAAATACTATAAAATGAATATTTTAAATGTCAGAGCCTTAATATTTTTGGGTCAAGTCCTATGTTTTATAAAAAAATTATTTTAAAATATCTATACTAATATGAAATTAAAATGTTTGAAGCCCTGAAGTAAAATATTTTCATGCTGGAATTCATACAAAACTCCAAGTCATATATTTCTTGGGATAAATAAATATGTTGTTTTTTTTTTGAAATTTTCTAGCGATGTAAAAAAAATTCAACACATATATTGTGGAAGGTTGATCATGGAACATAGGTGGAAATTAAATTTCAAAACTTCCAACACATGGTTTCAATGAAAGCCTTGGTAATCTATGAATGAGTTTTCATCACGGGAAATGTAACACCCAGAGAGTTTAAATGAGGAACATCTTGTATGGTAGTGTGTTAGAAAAGAAACACCAATATCAAAAGTTGATATAAAAACCCAATAATTTATGATATAATTCATTAAATTCAATGTATTTGATAGATTTGGATGAACATAATGTCGGCATTAAACAATGCATGATTCTCTAAAAATATTAATATTTAAACTGGACTATTATATCCTAGATGTTAAGATGGACGGAATGAGTAGTAATAACTAAATTATAAAAATTATATGGATTAAACTTGAATAAAATAATGATAATGGTTATCCATTTATTATTAATAAAATAATAACCATTTGAAAGGGAAATAAATGTTTTTTGGAATTTTTTTTAAAAGGCAGATTAGTCATGCTTGAAAAACATAATTTTAAATTTATTTTTTCTACTTTAAAACATTTTTATTTGAAGAAAATTATTTTTTTAAATGTATATGTCAAAATTATTTTTCATCTAATTTTGTGAACATTATAAAGATATTAATTTTACGATATATAGTGAAAAATAATGATTTTTATTAAAAGAATGATTTCTATTTAAATTAATTTCATAGTTGAGTTTTATTTTAAATTGTGTTTAAAGAAAACGTAGTTTAATTATTTTACAATTTAGAATATTTTAGTAATTTTTATCAATTTATTATTAAATATTAATATAATGGAAATAATTTTTATTTAAAACCATTAAATATTTTGGTCATTTTATTTAATTTATAATTAAATATTTATATTAAAACATTCTATAATTTTGATTATTTTATCTTTGGAAAAATTGTCGTTTGTTATGTGAACAATTTAATTATAAATTGAATTCTTACACTTCGGTAAATTAAATTTGAAAAAATGGATTCAATATTTTTAATAATAATCTTTTTTATTTTCTATAAGGTTAAATTAATTATTGATCGTAATGAATATTGATCAAAGAAATAAATTAATTTCTCTAATTCATTTAAATTTGGGTTTACTTGTGGGGAGTATTAAACAAAAAAGATTTGGGTTAAAATGGATGAAAAATCATTCAACACCAATTGTACGAAAATATTTAAAGATTTTAACCTCTAGGGTTATATAATAAACCATTTTGGTTTTTTTGGGATGGGAAAAATAAGGGTAACACTTTATCTTTTAAAGAATTACATGCGTCTCCTCTCACCCACTTATAAAAGGACACCCCTTATCTTCCCCCCATCACACATCCAAAACAATTTAGTTCAAATAATACATGCATAATTATTTTACTTAATTACCTGAATAGATCATAGATTCTTCTTTTATTAAGATTCCCTTCTATAAAGGTTTTAAGTATAAACCTAAAAACACTCCCTGAAGAAGAGGTAAAATTTTCAAATATGTGTATTTTTATCTCTTGATACAATTAATTGAAACTTTATTAAACCAATATAATATAATAAAAATTACATCTCATATATATTTATAGCTTATTATGTTAATATAATAATCTGGATCCATCAAAACTTCCAGCTAATGGGAAACAAAACCGTGGATCATGGGTATGGAAGGCAACCACCATGTGAACCGATGCAATTCATTTTTCATAAAAAACATTAAAGGATGGATATAATTATGAATTTAACATATTTATTGTAAATTTATGAAATTATTATACATATTGAATTATGATATCACATATTACTTTTTATATTTATTTTATGGGGGATAAAAAAAATCTTATGTGTACGGCGGACTACCGCCACGTGAAGCGATGTGATTCATTTTTTACTTATGGTTTACCTAAAAGGTAGTAAAGATTCACTTAATGAATATAAATGATATTTATGAACTTAAAATAATTATTTGAATACAGTATCACACTTAACTTCTTATATTCCTATCCTCTAAAGAACAATAATTTCGCTCGTGCGAATATGTGGACTACCACATCCACATAACGATGTGAAATAATTCTTGATTTATTTTTACCTTGATAGTAATAATGTTGTATTTTATTAATAAACATAGAATGTATGATTGAGTCATTATTATATAAATATTAATTACTATTTATTTTATTTCTATTCCATTTGTCGAGAAGAATAGAAATAAGGTTCATGTGTACGTACGACCTACCGTCTCTATGAATAGTTTAATCCACATTATATATCCAAATATAATAGATTAACATAAATTCATATATAATGAATATATATGTTATTTAAATATTGGTTAAAATTAAAAATATTATTTAACAATGATTAATTTAAATGGACCAAAGTTACCAAACAAAAACATACATGAAAAATGAAGCAATTATCACCAGAAACAATGATTTTAACAAAGAATTGTTAATAAATGGGTGATAAAAGACTATAAGTAAATAATATGTGGTATTATATATATGATTATGGTTATTTAACAGATATATAATGAACCTATATTTATTGTCAATATGGTTTAGAAACATATTAATAATTTCAAACCTTAGGTGAGGGTTCCCCATCTCACATATACTTATGTCTGAAAAATGTCACATTCACCACTTATTCCTTTCTGTGTTGTATATACTAACCTATTTATATGTTATATCATGATTTCATTTATATTCATGTTATTTAAGGTCTCACATTATGTAATTTTTATAACTTACCAAAGTGGTAAGTGTTTACATAAAAGTCTCATCATTATTCAAGATTATTTATGATTATATCTCTATTGGGGGGGACAATTTTGTATTTATATCTTAAAACCAATATATTTTTAAACCCTATAGTTATTAATGAACATTAAAAGTAACTATACCTTTTACCCACACATTGATAGACAAAAGTTTTAATAAAATATTTTTAATAAAATTCGGCTTCATTTTTCTCTTCGATCAAAAATAATTTTTATTTTATAACCATGTATTCTAAATTTATTTTCATAAAATATTTTTAACATTAAAAATATTATATATTAAATAAAATTTTCCCCATGATTAATTTTTTTAAATTATTTTCATTTAATCTTTGTGTTATTTTCTATACAATACTGGTTTGTCTTTTATCGAAAATTTTATATGAATATTTTTCTTAATATGTACAACATGAAAAAAAATTCTGCTATCATGACCACTCTATGTTTTAAATATCACTTTATAAAATTTCAATGTTTTTTAATAATTTTATTTTAATAACATTTTGTGATTATTTTAAAAAAGTCAAAGTGAAAAGGTTATTTTCTTGAGAAATGATTTAATGATATTTTTATGGTATTTATATTCATCAATGACATAAAATCATTATTATACATATGATACCTAGGAAAAATGTGCTATTAATATCGTCCTTATTATTTATATAGGTTTTCTATTTTTATTCTGGTAGAGGATGTACAATTTTATTAACATTCACCATACTACTCTAGATTTTTTTTGATTATGTTTATTTTATTAGGGTAAGTATTGAAATTTAATATATTAATTTGTCAATATTAATTTTTATGTTGATTATATTTTAATCCATTAATATGAGAAATAAAATAGAGAAACATGTTATTAGTGGAGCCCAATTATAAAAGTCTCACAATGCATCAACAAGTCTCATGAGATAGGTCAGTTCATAATATTAGACAAGTTTCTACCCACAGATTTAAAAAATCTTCTGAATGGTGTTGAAAATATGTCTCAAATGACTGCAATTATGCATTCTAACATTATGAGACCGATTATTGATTTCTATGTGATTATTCCTTAATTTATAATATCCATGGATAAATTTAATGATTATGTGAATGTTTATTTAGATTTACTTGATAATCAATTATATCAAACATATTAATTTTTTATTAAATAGAATATGTTTCAGTTATTTACCTTTCCATATTTATTATGATTATTTATTTACGATAGTGATTCTATATTTTTACCCTTACTAAGCATCTAAGTTAACCACTTTTTTTTGTTTTATTTTCCATGTAATACTAGGAAGTGTTTTGTTTTTGATTTGTAGGGATAATCTATGAGATAATGGAATTCAAAAAGAAGACATTTATTAAATTTTATCTTTTTAATTGTAATGTGAACATCATGTATGTATCTAGTTTACTGAGAATTCAAATAATTTGGTCCTTTGGGATTGGATTCATGGTCTATTTTTCCAATTTAATATGATAAACATAATATTTGGGCTACAAGTGATGGATTCATTATAGATAGTATCATAAGAAGTTTAGTATAAAACTTGTAGACAAGATTTAGGAAAATATAGATCAGGGAATATAACTAGATGATAATCATTGGGGACAAGTATAGAAGAAAATTCAAAAGTTTTTGAATTGTAGATATTAAGCAATTTTATCTATAAATACATCCAGTTATCAATACTAAAGGTGGATGGGGTTCTGGAAAAGAAATGCATAGGGGTAATAACTATGAAAAAGGCATATCGGGCTTGACTTGAGTGTTACCTGGTTCAAGACATTGGGCTTTACCATGCACCTAGTTTGACATTATTTAGGTTTATAAATGGGATAATCCAAATTTTCATTACAAACCATTTTTAATGATTTGATTAAATTTTTATAATTTAGAATGACTCCCAAAGAAACCATGTTTACTATTACAATATTATACATGCATAATGTTTTCATTTTATGTTAAGTATTTTTCATGAATTGGTATTATAAATTATGTTTCATAATTTTATTTTCTAATCTATTTTATTACACTATTTATAAATGGTACCTAGTAGAAATAATGTGATCGATATCAATACATGTACCCCGTATAGGGATTTCCCTCTTGGGAAATAAAATGAAGATGGATCTAGAGTTTCAGATGGAAATGAAGAAATTATAACCATATTGGGAAGTTCACTTTGGTTATATAAAATAACCATTCTTGTATGTATCATCTTAATAATCTAATATAAGGAACTAAAATGTCATACCTATTTATGGATCAATATCTTCCATCATTAAATAGGACTAAAAATTCATTGTTATCTTAGAATCATATAATTTTCACAGAGAAGATATTTCTCACATTGGTAAAAAATAAATGGATAATGTTTTAAGGAAAATTAATAATATCTTATATTAATAAAATAAATTATGGTCATTCTATCAAAACACTCAGTATGATGATGAAACAAAAAAATTATAATGGATGTATTTTAAATGACTCTTATTAGAAATGTATTTTCCTCATGAGTAACGAGAAGATATAGAGAGACAATTCCTGAGTCTAGGATAAAAGGAAGATAGAAATATATTTATGAATGAATCCAACATTACAAGGTTGGAATGTAATTATATTGATTATTTATGTAATCCATGTAGTAAAATAAAAAATTTATTCGATTGGTTAAATCCAAACATTCAAAGGAAATTATTCACACAAACAATTCAATTTTATAAGAATGTAGTATCATTAGAAATCAATACAGAGAAATAATTATCCATGTCTTATGGATTTGAAGGGAATAATGAGAAGAATATTATGAAATATCCTAATAAAGATAAAGTAAATAATATATATAAGTATTTTCCACATGTGATGATTATGGAAAGAAAAACCCTAGAACATTCTTGAAGAGAATGAGAGTTTACTATGAGTGGGGAGAAAAAGGATACCATGCTCATGATTGTAAGGAAAAAAATAATTTTATAATTTTTAATTCTTAAATTTTAAGGATATGGGGTAAATTGAAAATGAATATGTCAAGTGTTAAGGGAATGTACCTTAGAAGAAGATAAGAGATCTATTTCAAGCCAATGCTGTTTATACAATGAAAGTGGAATGAAAAAATTATTTAATTTGGATTAATGAAATATGTTGCCAAAATATTTTATCAAAGATATAATCATTATAAGAATCATAAAATATATAATTATTTCACTATAATATATTTTCATTAAGTATACCAAAGAATAATATTAATAATATATATAACCAATAATAGTTACTATATAAAAAGAAAATATTTTTGTAAAACACATGATTGAGGGATGATAATCCATAATATGTGACCAATGTTGAGATAATAATTATAAATATAGGTTCATGTGATAATATTGGTGACCCTGAAATTGGTCGGTGATTTATGTTATCATTATTAGAGTTTACTGTATGTTTGTATTTATGGGATATATTCAACATCCCAAGATTTTATTTTTTGAAGCATGAATATTTTCATTAAGGTTTAATGGAGATCATGGGATTCGTATATTTGTAATGTTACATTGAGTGACACATTATATGTTTTGGGGAATATAATTTTGAATTTGTGACCTCCATTCTATTTTTTTGGACATCGAATTTTTTCAGACATATTTTGGATGAGATTAAAGGTTAAATATTTTTTAGAATAGATTAAATATAACAATTGGTGTTATTGGATAATGTTTTCTATCCAATCTGGAATTATAAAATTTAGTGACCCAAACCCTAGTAACCTGAAGATGGTGTCTACTTTGTTACATTGTTATAAGATACAAGGAATCCCATCTCAACAGAATGGATGTGTTAGTTTTTTCTTGGTAAACTACAATGTTACATGATACCCATATTATATTTGAATACAAAAACTAAAATATTTTTTGTTCAAGAATATTGTTATTACCTCTATCAAATCATTGTATATCATTCAAGATATACTTCTGGTATTACCAAGAAAGAAAATAAAACAAAGTTGACCTCCAATTCTTAATAAGTGTTATAAAAATTAAAAGATACTATAAGTAAATGAATAATAATTGATAACACATAATCAATAGGGAAAAATAAATAATTTTACAAAAATTCCATTCGAATAACATGAATATCATGAATAGATATGTTATAATGAATATGGAAAGGTGAATAATTGAAAAAATTTCTATTTAATCGATAAACTAAGAATTAAAATGACTATAGTGATCATATAATTTTGATAATTTAAAGGATATTTATAACTAAATTATTAATAAAAGAAATTCTTAATTATTAGATGTCATGATCACAGTTTTCATGATACCTTTACTACTAATACCTTTGACAAAAATGTTTTAAATTGATGGGTATGTATACACCAAAATCACATTAAACTAAGGCAATCCGACTAATTCAACTCATGAGACAACCTATTAATCAAGGGGATATCTGTAACCAGGAACACCCATATATTCATGTCCTATAATTTACTTATATATAAAATGATCAATTTAATAGATGAACAATATGCCTTATCAACAAATGTTTTTATCAAGTAAGGAATATGAATTAACATTAATTTCCATAGTCCATCATATGACCTCCAAAGTAAAGTAATATATGTATAAATGATTTATGTTTTATTTCATAAGTATATCCATGATAAATAATATATATTACGGATGAATATAATTCCTAATGATAAAAAAAAAGTTATCATTTCAAGGGAATGCTAAGGGATATTAAAAATAACCAAGAAAGATAACTTCAACACTTTCCATAGTGAAACTTATCGTAAACCATCAATAGAAATATTGATGATTGTATCAATAAAACATATCCCATATTGAACATAATTATAATAGAGGGAATACATCATTGGTGAATAGAAATACCATAAAAATGTCATCAAAAACATTCTTGATCAAGAGAACCTTTTCATTTTAAATTTTTTTAAATTAAAATATCAAAAAATGTTTTGAATATAAATATCATTTATAATAATATTTTAAAATATTCAATAATAATTAAAATATTGAGTGGTCCGGATTGCTAGAAATAATATTCATTTCATACATATTAAATCAAATATTACATTAATATTTTTGATAAAAGCCGAATGAGCCCGGTTTAGAGAATTCCATGAGGATTAATTTAATTTTTTTTCAAATGTAAAACATGGGTATACATGTATTTAATAAATTATTTTTTATTTTGTTAAAAATATTTTAAAACATTCTTTGAAAACATGGATTTCAATGAAAAGTATTATCTACTCAAGATGGAAATAAAGTGTGATTTTATTTAAAAAAATCATTAATTTTAAGTACAAAATAGTTTGAAATTGTAATATTACATGGAAATTTTATCATATATTAGATGATAATAAAATTAAATGGGTTTAATTTAGAATGATTCAATATTTTCATTAAATGGAAAACCATGCATACGAAATTCCAATTAAAATGATATTATGAAATAAACCCTAAAAAATATCATAAGACAGAAGTGAGGTTTAATAAATGAATAGATTAAATGAACATAATTTAAATATTACATAAAAAAATTAAATAAAGGACAGTATAGTAAAAAATATATACACACATAACCTTATAATTTCAATTTCAATGAATAAGTAATATATCCAAATGACATGAAATTGAGTTAGAAAATTCTTTACCACTTCATAAATTTTATGTTAAATCATTTTTTATGATATAACTATAATTAAAACATAAAATACGATGAATTATGAATTATTCATGATATTACATGAATTAGGGGATGTATATACACAATATCAAATAAATTAGGTGCATAACATCCCAATATGCCTCAATAAAGGGAAATTGAGACGAAGTACCTTACCTCACGATTAATTTCGTTTGAATGTGATTCTAAATATTATATAATGGTTGTAATTATATTATTAATTTATATAAATACATATTAATATTTATAATATCATATATGATTATATTAAAACATTTCACCAATTTTTTGTTTAAAATATTTAATTATTGTTATAGTTTTGGGTGGTAATTACTTTGCATTATATTGTGTGTTTTTTCATGAATATTCTGATTCTCAAGAATATTATACTATTCCATCATCATTGGAATTATATTAATGTTATAATTATTATTATTTTACATTAGATACATATTTATAATCATTATTGATATTTGATCATGGATAATGGATCACATCGCTTCGTGGAGAGGGTAGGTCATATATACACATAAGCAATGTTATCAATTCCTTAACAGGTGAAAGGGTAAGTAATTAGTTGATATATTAATTATAGGGAATCAATATCATTTAATATATATCTCATATATTTATTAGAGTTTTCTTTATTACATTAAATGTAAAGAATATGTGGAAAAATAATCTCATCACTTTGTAAGGCGGTAGTCTGTTGTGCACACATGAGATGTTATCATAATTTATGAGGCATGAAAAGTAAGAATGAATATGTGATATTATAATGATTAAACTATAATAATTTTATAAATAAAAAAATAAATATATATATATATATTTAATTTATCATTATTTACAATCCTAAGATGCATTACTGAAAAATGAGCAACATAGGTTCTTGAGGAGGAAGTTTGTCATACACATGATCAAGGATTTCATTTCCCATTTGATGTAGGAGGAGATATATGAAGGTTATTATGTTAACATAATAAAAAACCAATATATGGGAGATAATGGTGTTATTATTCTACTTTTATTGAAAAATATTTGAGGGAGGTGGATGGTGAAATAAAATAAAAAAAGAAAATTTAATAAGATTAACTCTTCTTCAGACGACCACTATAGGATTGTAGCAACTGATTTACTAGGATAGATTTATGACAATACCATGGGATCGAGGATATTAAAAGGGGAGTTATAATGTTTTTTTGGGAAGGTATTTGTAAAATCATGGTTATTAATAAGTTCTTTATTTTAAAATTTAATAAATTAAAATAAATTTTAATTATATATTAAGACTATAAATATATAAATTTATAAAAAAATATGTAGAAATATTTCTGAAATTATATTTTCAATGATTAATAGTTTAAGTTAATAATATAAGTTGTGATAGGTTATAATTTTAAAATATATATATATATATATTCGTAAGGATTTATAAACTATCAATAAAAGTGTTTGTTGTTTTCAATATCATTAAAATAATAATTATTTTATTATTTTTGTATATATATATATATATATATAATTTTTGAAAATAAAATTGTTATAATTAATTACATATAAGTAGTTTTTAACATCTAAATTTATAAAACTATTTGTTCATGAAATAATGCTTTTAAATAATATAAATTTTTTTTAATGAAAATAATTAAATTATAATGAATTATAATTCATCACTGAAAAATTGGTTTATAGGTTATAAATACTTAAATTTATATAAATTAATTATAATAAGTCATTTATGAAAATATATATTGTAACTAAATATAATAATAATAATAATGTTTGTATGATATTTAATATTATAGGTAATGTTTCTTTTAATATATATATCTACATATATGTGTATGAATTAATTAAAATAATATTTATATTAAATAAATATGATTAATATTATTATCATAAAAAAAGATTGAATAATTTTTTTGTTGAACATATTATTCAAGTTTATTAATAATTTATTTTATCAGAATATTAAAATATTTAAAAAAAAGAAAAAACTAATAATAATAAACAAATAAAATAAGAAAAAAGTGTGGTAATTTTGGTACATCAAATGAAATGTAAAATTTGGGGTTTCATTTTAAAACTAGGAATAATATAATTAGACCGAGAATTATTGAATCGAATCTGTGTGAGGAACAAGGATTAGTTACAGGTATGAATTCATCTAGAAGGTCTCGACCATGGAAGAGGAATGAGATCAACCATTGATGAGAGTGGAATTGGCAAAGTTTAAGGGGTTCGTTTTCTGTGGGATTTTTCAATGTAAGCATCTAAATTCAGATATAAGGGTCTTGATCTCTGATCTTTCTCAAGCTAAGAAAGGTATGAGTTTTGTTTTTTGGGTGTCTGAATATTATTTGAAGAATCATTTTTTGGTTAACTGTGATGCTCATTGTTTTCTATTTTTCATTATCCAACGATAGTTTTCACAATCCTCTATTCATAATTCACATGTCTTTTTTTATTGTGAACCCTATAATTTGATTATTGATTATGATCAATAGATTTTTTTTGTGTTGTTTACTCATAATTTATAAAATTATAGATTATGGATATAATCTAACCTTATTTAGTAATCCTCTACATTGTAATATCAATACATTATAAAATACATATATTTTAATTGATAACTATATAAATTTCATATGTTTTAATTATTGTCTTCTTTTTCCTCCCCAGTGTAACTATCAACAACATATAAAATATACATATATTTATATAATTATTTTAGAATACGAAAAACCTATTATCTGTGTTTTTTTTACATTGATTAAATTTGTATATCTTTACAGTTGGGTCGTGCAATTAAAAATTCACCTATTTGAGCTTGCTTGCATGGTTTAAACAAAGATCACTTGGTATCAACACTACATCATGTATAATTTTTTCATACATTAGATTCATCTATATAAAGCCTTGAATCTCTAAGAGCACATCAAAGGGAAGGTTAAAATTTATATATGAGGGAAATCTATTCATACCCTTTATGATTTACTTATGGTCTTTCCATGTTATGGTAGTACTCTTTCTGTTTTCCTTCTATTGTTTCCAATCTATGGCAGTAGTCGGTCTGAATGTAAGGTAACGAAAATTATTTTAAAATATTATAAAAAGTTTCCTCATTTAATATTTTTATAATAAAAATTGTTTTTTTCTATCTGTATTATATTTTATAATGGAATTTTGATTGTTTTGTGTATTTTTGGTAGCATGTGTGTATTATATTTATATTATTTTAAGAAATATTAATTTTATTAATTTTTAGTGCTTCAAATTTAAAATAATTATTCAAGTAAGTGAGTATATATATATATATATAATATTTTCAAATGACGAGTTCATATTATTCTAGAGCATATATATGTACAATATTTTCTAAATTTCATGTCCATACATGTATACGTTATTTTCAAATTTCATGTTATTCGGGCATATATACATGTTTTATTTTCTACTTTATAACTATTATTAAATAAATTATTTTTGATTATTTATGTAGGTTCAAACATATATCATCAAGTATTATTTTATGTATGATATAAAGTATTATAATACCTTAATTTCATGTAATGGGATCATGTCATTTTAAAGTCTCATTTTATATACATGTCATTTAAGATCTTAATTATGGCCATACATTATTGATTATTCATCACATTTTATACATAAATATATATATATGAAGACACAAACACACACATATTTATTTATTCATTTACATTGAATTAAATTTTCCTTTAAATGAATTAATTTCAAAATGGATTTTATGAGTTTATAAAAGGAAACTTTTATATATGGATTTTAATTAACATTCCATGAAATTATTCAATGTCTAATGGTGTCGAGATTTGGTTTATCCAAATATGAAAGATATCTATTTATTAAAGTATATATATTTATAAATATTTAAATGTATGTAAATAGGTTTCCATGTTTTTAATAAAAAACCCCAGGGAAAAATGCATGTATATATATATTGAAAGATTAAAATGATCTTATAAAATTAGGTACATGATGTTTATAAACATGATAGGGAAGTGGGGAGTAAAACCATACCTATGGAAAGTCCGTAGGACTCAATAGTCTTCAATTTTTCAAGTCACACCATGAATTTTTTTTTCAAAATCATTCATCATAATTTCTAAAAAATTGGTAGATTTGTTAAAATGATTTTCATGTTTTTATAGTATTTTTAAAGGTATTATTCAAAAGGTTTTTTTAAATGGTATTTTTAAAAATGATTTCAATTTCCATTTAAAAACCCCTTATTTGGAGATTATGCCCACCCTATGTTTTTATAAAATGTTTACATGATCAATTCGAAGTCCAATGGTGTTTAGCTACGATAAAGACTTAAAGCGTGGGATGCATATTACGATATTTTATTTTATTTTTTATAATATAATGAAAATATGTTAGTTTTTTTCTAGTTCTCCAAAACATAGATAAAAAAAGGTACTGAAATTTAAAATGATATTTTTTTTCTTTATATATATATATATAAGTAAACCACATTTGTAGCACTTAATCCGGAAGTGCTGGTTCAGGGTCCTTATAGATGGTATCGGAGTGATAGTCTAGAAAAATTTTTAGATTATGAATTATTTTTTAAGGAAAAAATATATCAGATTGAAAATTATTTTAAACCCATAAGAATATAAATACCCTTATGACAATAGAAGTCCAGTAATTTCTTAATTCATAAGTTGAAAATTCGTAATTTTTTTAAGTCCAATGAATGAATTTCAAGGGAGAATTTATTTTTAGGGGGGAGAACATTACATCTTGAATGTTAACAAATGTTTTTTTTATAATTTAAATAAATCAAAATACTTTTTTGTTATAATTTATGATTAAAAATGTATAATTTTAAATACCAACGCAAATATTTTTGTATAGATTCAACGAATAAAATTTTTACTGAAAAAAATAACTTGTGATATATTAAAATTTTAATATAAATATATTCATATGAATTTATAAGTTATCAATATAGGCGTTTATTATTTTCAATATTTTTAATTTTTATTATTATTTGATTATTTTTGTAAATAAATAAATATATATATATATATATATGTTTTGGTAAATAATTTTTTTAAAATAAAATGGTTATGATTAATTAATGATTGTTACATATTAACATATAAATTTAGAAATCTTTTTATACTGGAAATGATGGTTTAAATGAATATAATTGTTTTTCTAAATTAAAATAAGTAAATTATGAGGAATTATAATTTTACACAAAAAATTGGTTAATAACTAATATATACTCAAATTTATATAAATTATTTACAACATGTTATTTTTAGGAAAATTATATTATAAGTAAATATAATAATATAAATTATGTATTTAAAATATTTTATAATAAAGGAAATGATTTATTTTTTAATATATATATATATATATATCTGTGTGTTTGTGTGAGTGAATACATTATGAAATTATTGTAATTATTATTAAATATGAGTTATATTATTATTATAAAAGAAATTTGAATATTTTTAGTAATTTTAATAAATTATTTATGTTAATTATTAATTTATTTTAACCAAATAATAAAATATTTTAAAAATAAAACTATAATAATAAACAAATATAAAAAGTGAGATAGCAGGGGATGTCTAATAGTTTGGGAAATCAACAATTTCATTATGAAACCAGTATCGATAAAAGTAGGATGGACATTCTTGGGTAGAAGGCGAGTGATTAACTAGGTTCGACTGCAGGTATGGATTCATCAGGAAGGTCTTTATTTTGGATGAGGAAGGACATTAGCCGTTAGTGACAGTGGATTGAGCGATGACGAAGGGGTTTATTTTCGGCAGGGTTTCCAAAACAAGCATCGAAATATTTATTTTAGGGTTTTTATCTTGGATCTTCTTCAACCTCAGCAAGTTAGGTGTTTTTTTTCTAGGTGTCAAAATATTATTTGAGGAATATTTTTTTGGTTATCTAGGATGCTCCACATTTTCTCTTTTTTCTTCCTCTATCAATCATTGTAAATATCATCTATTTATCATTCAAATATTTTTTTATTGTATTCCACCCAATTTTATATTGGATTTGAATCAATAAAAACTATTATATTGTTTTTGAATCTTCATTATGGGGATTTTTTATATATATAATACAATATTCTTCAATAATCATCTACCATGTAATCTCAAGAGATTATAAAATAAATATACTTTAATAAATAATTGTATGAATTTCAACTAATTTTTTGATTTATTTTCACCATTTTCTCCCTTTTTAACTATCAATGACATGTAATTTATATATTTATATTTTATCATAAACAGATCCTATTGTTGGTGTTTTTTTCTGTTTATAATATTTTCATATATTCACAGTTGGGTCGTATAATTAAAAATTCAACATGTTCATATCTATTGACAATCATTAAATCGTGACCAAATGGTATTGAACCTTCTTCATGTATAAAATTATTTTCTAATAATGGACACTAATATATAAATACTCGACTCTTGAATAACACATCAAAGTGTAGGGTGAAATGTGTGTAATAGGGTACTATCTTCTTCACCCTTTTTTTCTTTTCTTCTGGCTGGTCCAAGTTATAACCGAACTCTTTCTAATTTCTTTATATTATGTCTAAGCTGTGGAATTAGTTAGTTAGAATTTAATGCAAGATAAATTATACTTAAATATTTAAAAAAGATCCTTCATTTAATATTTATATATGAAAAATAGTTTTAATCCAATTTTCATTTTATTTTAGAGTGGTATTTGGATTTAATTTTTTGTATTTATGATGGTAAGGGTGTATTAAACTTATATTATTTTCAAATATATTCATGTTATTCATTTTTAGGGATTCTAATATAAAACTTTTATTCATGTAAGATGATATATATATATTTATTCATATTCATATATGTATATATATATATTATTTTCATATTCCATGTTCATTTTATTCATGTATATATATATGTTCACTATTTTCTGAATATCAAGTCCCTAAATATATTGAATATTTTCCAATTTCAAGTTAATCGAATGCATATAAAGGTACCATTATTAGGTTAATAAATATTCTTAAATAAATTATTGATGATTATTTATTTAGGTGTGAACCTATGTCATTGAGTATTATTTTATGTAACAAATAAATGTTAAGAATAATATAATTTCATGCAATGAAATCATGTCATTTCTAACAATCATTTTATATACTTTTCATTCATGACCATAATTATGCCCATACATTATTGATTATTTAGGATATTTAATACAAATATATATATATATATATTTGAGAATGTGAATTGAATAAAATTTTCCTTTATAAGAAGTAATTTATAAATGTATTTTATGTGTTTATAAAGGAATTTTTACTAAATGGATGTTAACTAACATTCTATGCATTTATTAAATGTCTAATAGTGATGAGATTTGGTTTCTTGAAATATATGGTATTTCCTTCTATAAAAGTATAAATATAAAGAAATATATAATGTATAAAAATAAGTTTCCATGTTTTTAATGGAAAAACTCTAGTTAATGATTTATATATATGTTATTAAATATTAAAATGTATTTATAAAATTCGGTAATGAAACATTATAAACACTATAGTGAATTGGGGAGTGAACACATCCCTCAAAAAATTAGGTAGTTCCAGACAAACTTCAATGATTCAAGTGTCCTTATGAATTTATTTTCAAACTTTTTGATACTGTTTTCAAAATAAATGACTAGATTATTTTTAAATCACTTTCAAGGTATTTTATTTTACTTTTAAATATATTTTTCGAAAGTTATTTTCAAATGGATGTTTCAAAAAAAAAAATTCTCTAAACTTTTAAAAACCCCTAAATAGTAAAATTATGCTCAGAACATGTTTTAATATAATATTCACATGATTATTTAATAGCCTCATGGCATTTATATTTGATAAAGAGTTAGTGAAAATAAAGTAGATTTTATTTTATTTTTTATTTTTTGTACATCATCAAAAATATTTATGTATTTTTGTTAATTCTACATTAGAAAGCGTAGAAATAGTCTTGGAATGTAAAATGATATGTGTATTTATCAATTGACTTTTATATATTAAATAAACAAAAAATATTTTGTATTGAATCTGGATGTGAAGGTTTAGGGTCATTATAGTTTTGGACAAACCAAATGACTTTGGATGTTTGAAGAGTATATGGGAGATAGATTGTAAAAAGGTTATTTTTTTCTTAAAATAAGTAACGAGAAAAATGAATTGTCCTATAAAATAATAAATAACTAGGTTTACATTATGAGAACATATTTGAGATGTAAAGATACAGACATGGAAGAAAATAATAATTCCAAATTAATGATGGATAATGATAAATTTCATTGATCACATGAATGTGAATGATCAAGAGAAAGTCAAAAAACATAAAAAAATAAATCTATAATGAATCAAAAGGCCATTTATTTATCAGATATGATGTTAATATGATAATTTTTTTGTTTCAAGATCCATTTACAAAATTTTTAGAATTATTTTACTATATATAAATATATGGAAATATTCTTACTTGGTATATTTCTATTTCATGATCATGATTTCGTCATTTGGTTGGGATTATAATAACTTAAACATTATCTTTAACTATATGAAATTAATAAAAAATTGATTTTTTATTCCTAAATACCTAAATTTAACTATTAATGGATGATAAAATCACAGAAAATGTGACATGACATTCCAAATATTTATGAATATCATCTAAAACCAATATGGTTAGCATAGGTCATTAATCTATAAACCTCAACTTTATCTCCTCCGTTTCATCATTAATATCTATTAATAAAAACGTTTCTGTAAAAATAATGTCATATTAACCAAAAAAATGTAGGGAAGTGTTAAGAACCAAAACATTACCATCCATTATCTTTGGTTCAGGCCATGCCATACTGATGGATTTTATGGGTTATCACATGGCATGCAAATGATTTCCTTTTTATAAAATCAAATTATTATAATTATTATAATGTTCAAAATTTTGTTGAACCATAATTAATCCTATATCAATGATTAGGAATAAATGTAAAGGTTACCAATAAGATTATTCTTATGTCCAAAAAAATATAAGAAAATTTTTCCTCAAATAAATTTTCATATACTAAACCAATAGGTTGTATTCTCATATATCATTAACAAAAATACCCTTAATCATGTTATATTCCTATTTTAGAGACTGAGACTAGATTATGTTTCAATGGAGGGTTGGGGTGAATCAATTCTATAATAATTTTTAAAAAATAGTTTAATAAATTAAAAATAATCCTTTTTAACATTATATAGTTTTCGATCCACTCTGTAATTATTTCTAAATCTCACTTCTTATGAAGTAAAAAATAACTGAGGGAAATACATGGTATTTTCATGTTCATCAATAAGTGGACTACTCATTTTCCATATTATTTAGACACCCCAGTATGGTTTCTTTACTATAAAATATGTGGATACAATTACTCCCAGATACAACTGGTATACTTCTTGTCCAGCTTCAATCGAGTGACTCTATCTAAATTTAAATCCATCCAATAGACTTTTTACTCAGGACCCAATTGAGAGACTTATTCTTCTCCTGACACTAACTAATAGACTTAAACTACTCCTGGAACCTATCAGAAGAATGCACCATCGTTTTTGGTTTTGATCCATTATTGGTATATCTTTGATCTTCCTCCATGACTTTAAGGGAGCCAAATTACTCATACACTCCCTTAAGAACATCAATAATGATGGTCTCGATACTCATTACTGATTTTCTACAATTTGGATTATTATAAATATTTTAATGCTCATATACTCTTGTTTCTTCTTCTTCAAAGGTTCTGATCTTCAAAATATTATTCACTTTGACACCAAAATTTATTAGAATCTCAAATGTTATTGCAGTTCAGTAATTTTTTTCAACACGTTCATGAACATATTTATATAAAAAGCAATGTGATTCATGGAGTCCTAATAATTACTTGTTTTAGACTCCTTAATTAAAATCCTCAACTAAATATCTTATTAATTAAACATATTTAATTTTCTAATTCAACTAACAATTCTAGTATGTATATATGTATTATATTTCTCAAATTAAATACCCAAATGAATGGGGGTATTCATATTCCTTATTCTTGAATAAACAATTATTTATGGGCATTATTTTATCCTAATTTAAAAACCCAATTGATATGTAGGGATTTATTGGTTGTTCATTTGATAAATACCCTAATGATGGGTTGGGTATTTTATTTTTCATTATATGCATCTAAAAATTCTGAAGGGTTTATCTTCTTCATCACACAGATGCAAGAGCACCCATGGCTCAACATACTTCATGCATACATTCATAACATTCAACTGATGTTTTCTTCATGTATGACATATACCTTAGAGGTTTGGGTATGTAATATTTTTTCTATAAACAATTAATTATATTATTGAGTCTTCATTATTCTTCATGTGGATTTTGAAGACTCCCTAAGTAATACCCTATGATTTTTGAAAATATATTTTTTGATTTAATTTATGCTTTCTCATAATTTTCATTTCACACAGCACTGAATATAACATGTGTTATATGAAATCACCATGTTATAATTTATTTGTATGAAACACCATGTTGATCTTGTTATACACACATAAAATAGATTATATTTCTGTACATGAAATATTTTTTTTGGCTTGTGTTATATCCAATGTTGAGTTCATTCGATGGATTTCATTACATTAAAGGCCGAGTTTTACCAAAATAAAATATATTATTAATATTGTTTAAAAAATATAATTATTGTTAACACCTATCCATTGGAATGGATGTTATGAACAACACTAACTAAATTCTGAATTTTTTTTAAATTTTATATAAGAATAATCATTTGGTTATGAAACAGAAATGAATGAAAGAACTATTATAAAATAATGAAATTACTTTTCTATAAAAATTAGTTTGATATGTATAAACACAATTTGATCTCAATAAATTAAACAAACCAGTATTGATAAATTTTGTAAACAAAATTTTTATATTATATATTCAAAAAATATTTTTTTACTCATCCAATGGATTTAATAGGCATAGGACAAGAATAAATAAATTTATTGAACAAAAAGATGTATTTTTATAAAATATAAATTTACCACCTTTAACTAGAGAAAAATTTTTAATTTTTATTACAATTTTAAAATCATAATTTTCAAAAATAAAATTCATTTTTTAATGTGAAATCTAAAAATATACTTTAGGTGAATGTTTTGTATTTTTCAGAGAAGATTCATTTTTAAATGAATATTGAAATACACATAATTTTAATTTTAATTTATTTTAAAAATAGATTATTTATATCATTAAATTGTGTTTTAATTTTTATTTAAAGTATATTTAGATGATATTTTTTTAATTAATCAATTTTAGGTCATTAGAAATGTTTTCACAATGAAAGTGGGCATAAAAACAATTCAAACTTTTGAACATTTTCACTTTAAGACTCATTTGTTTCATCTCGTATATGGGATTATTTTCAAATTGATTTATACCAATTATATTTGTATAATGTAAAGAAATGATTCCATATTTATTATAAGAATAATTTATATTTTCTAATACGTTCAAATTTTTTTAATAAAAATATTACTAAATTTAATTAAAATTAATTATAATGATTAAGGGAAAAACGAGTTTACTTATACGTAAAAGTTAACTTAAAGGGCCAAATACCATATAAAAATGTAAAACATCCATTTTATGGAAATATTTATACCATATAATACCTTTTATCTATCATTCAAAATTATTGGAGGTAGTTGCTGTAAGGGAGGTTTCTCAATTGTGTTTACCATTTTATATTTACAAGAATGCCACTCATCCTACAATATAAAAATTCACTCACCCCCTCAACTGTTCACACCTACACAACCCATTAACTCATCCAGAACCAAAAAAGTAATCTCCAAACTTCCCTAATATAACCTTATAGTTTCAATTGTTTTATAAATATAACAATGGAAGACATTTGGAGGAAACTAACAAGAGTAACTCAAAGGAAGGTAACATCCTTTGACATGTACACTGTTTTTATTTCATCTTATACCCTTCAGTTATTCATATTAAATGATTATATAATAAACTAATTATCATAAATATATTCATATGTTTTTATTTTAATGGTTAGACCTAAAATCACACATAATTCAATGAATTGGGAGACACAATCATCATTCATAAGTATAACTAACTACCGCCTCACGATCTGATGTCATTCGTTCTTCTGTTACCACTACTTAAGGATGGAAATAATGAAATAATTTGTATTTTTATACAATATATATTATATTTAATTGTTTCATTATTCTTAATTAATTTTTATATAAGACATAAATTTATGATTTCAATTTTTTGGGAATACAATAACTTCGTTTTTGGATGTGTTCACTACTTCATCCTCAATGCGATGTGATCCCTTCACACTTTGTATGGAATGTATTAAGGACGAGTTTAGTAAAGTATAAAATATATATTAAATAATAATTATAATGTATTGATAATATTTATATACATACATACATATATTTAGTTTAAATATTTTCATTCAATACAACATGAAAATAGAAAGAACATTCATGCATAGGTACGACCAACCATCTCCATGAATGGTGTATTCCATTTCATATTTATATTATTTATATATTATTATAAATATATATATACCAAATATAAATGATATTAATTTCATTTTTATCATTATGGATGTTATTAAATCATGATATAATTATGAGGGAAAATAATATAAAAAATCAATACACATGTGAAAAACAAAGCAGTTTTTACCCGAAATATACCATTTTCATAGAATTTATTATAAATGTGTAATATGAAATCATCATCAAATATGGTATTATATATAATAATATGGTTTTTAGTTTTATAATAATATGATATTTATTGTATATATGTTTTGTACGGGTATAATGAAATTCAAGACTTAAGGTACAGGTTATCTCATCAAACATTTCTTTATAAGAGGTATAAGTTATATTCACCACTTATTCGTATTGTGTGGTGTATATAAAAACCTTTGAAATGTTATATCTTGAATATAATTTATTTAATGATAACGAATGTTTCAATTGATGTTATTCTGTCACAGATCTCACGATTAAAAAGTCCCTTATATATTAAGGGGTTTTGTAGTTTCCCTTTTATTACCGAGAGACTTATTCCCCATTCACCACTAATTTACTCTATATGGTGTATATAATTCTCATGATTGTATTATATTATTATTATCCTTAATGTTATGGGTATTTAAATTTCATTTCTTTTCTATATTTTACAATTTTTATGGTTCAAAAGGTACCATATTAATATGGTAATCTTTTCTCAATTTTTCTTCTTTGAGGCACATGTTATCTTATGCACCTATATTTTTTCATAGTGTATATCATTACCTTTGATATTTTATATCATTAGTGTCATTATTTTCATGATATTATATTATTCATGTAATTCAATTCATTCATGGTGATTATGATTAGAATTTAACAATTCAGTAAGAGTTATTCATTATAATCTCATTATTTATCAGGATTATATATGATTAAGCTTAGATTGATGAAATATTAGAATACATATCTCAAAAATTATCATTAATTTTCTTATCATTTGTTTATTAATTATATAATCATGTAATATTACCATTTCCAAAATTTGGTGCTTAAGATAATTAAGGAATATTTTTTATTAAAATCCATCTTTAATTCCCTTCTTCAATAAGTTATCAATTTTTCTGAAAAACACTTTTTCTAAAAATGTTTTCAAAATGTTTTTACTATGATTTTTAAAATAAATTTTTACACATTATTTAACTTTTTGAAAAAATTTTGGTTTGAAAGAAATATTCTTGTCATTTTTGGATCAGGGAACTTTTATAAAATTTGTGCTGTGAAAAAGGAATGTTTGGGATATACGAGTTTACCCACAGTAATGAGTGACATTTTATTAAAGCTTCCTTTGAAATATTACACGGTTATTTTTATAGAAAATGTTTTCCTAATATTTGATAAATTCATTATTTTAATTTTTTTCAAATAAAAATATTTTCAAAAATGTTTTATTTTTAAAATCTATTTTAAATTATTTTTTAAATATTTTTTTATTCATTATCATTGGTTTTTTCAAAGTTTCTGATTTTACAAAAAAATTGATTAAAAATGTTCTTCCAAAGTATAAAGTATAATTTATCAATTAAAACTTCTGTTCATGATGAAAATATTTTTATAAACCTTTTTTCTATTTTTTGGGTTATACCATTATTAAATGATTATGAAACCGAATTACTTTCTAGGGTTATTCTATAATGAAATTATTATGAAACCTATCTCTTTTTCAAAAGTTACGAAATAAAAAATAGTTTATAACTGCCATTTCATTTCGTGGATCATGAAATTATGGTAATTTAACCCATATTTTTATGGTTCATGATATGATGAATGTTTTATTATATTCTATAACATGTATGTATGATTTCATTATGTGATCAGAGGGACCTATATCTCAATACAATGAATTGGGTAATGATTTACTTCTCATGAGATAGACAAGGCTGGAATGAGTAGTGAACTCAGTTTATAATTGTAGGGATGGAATAGGGAGTAAAATCAATTCACTAAGATATGGATTAAACAGAATATAAAATTGGATTAGCAATACAAGGCTAGAATTAGGAGTGAACTCAGTTTAGTATGAGAGGGATAAAATTAGAATAGAACTCGATTATATAATACATGGATAGAATGGGGAGTGAACCTAGTTCAGTAATACAAGGACTAAATGGGAAGTGAAGTCGGTTCCGTAATATATGGATAGAAAAGGGAGCGAACTTGGTTTACTATTACATGGCCAGAATAAGAAGTGAAAAATTTTTAGTAATACTGGACTGGAATGGGGCGTGAACTCAGTTCATTAATACATGGCTGGAATGGGGAGTGAACCTGGTTACATATTATATCACTGTTATGGGGAGTGAAATTAGATTATTAATACATGGATGGAATGGGAAGTTAACTAAGTTCAATAATACATGGTTTTCGTGTGGTGTGAACCGGGTCAGTAATGGACTTTTTGCACTAACAAGGAATTTGTAGTAATCCATGACAACAATGGAAATCATTCTATATGATTATATATGACCCAATTCTATATCATATTCTAATTTAATGATTTCATGGATGATGATCATGATTCCCTTATGAATCATGTCTTATGAACTCCCAATACTTATTCCAAGATTCATTTTTATGATATTTGATATGCTAGGTATGATCATTAAAGGACATGATTATGTTCTCATTTAACTATGCTACTTTTATGCTTACATTTCTCTCTAGTTTACACTTTCTGAGCATCTGAGATCACCTCATTACTATTTTTCCTTTCCCAAGGTAATGAAGAATGGTTTTAAGATGGAGTAATAAAGTGGAAGATTTATAAGTAATATTTTGAATATCTTTCAACAATATAGAATATTATATTACCAAGAATCCAATGAAAGTATACTATTTTATTCCACATGAATTTTTTTTTGCAATGTGATGAATATTCATCTAAAATGATGTAAAATCCATGTATGTTAATCCTAGGTATCTATAACTTTCATGCATGTGGATGATCTCATACTCAAATACACGAGTGATTGGGTATTTCTATGATCTTATCACACAACATTATGAAACAACCTTGGATCAACCATCATGGATGCATGCTTCTGAAAAGTGATGCCTGAAGACTCAACAACTCCTTTCCTCTGGCAGTTAGAAAATGAACCAATGGATCATGATCACTACTGACTCCCCTCATATAAACACATGATGGTTTTAGGTTCTCATTTTTTCACATTGATTAATAATTTGGAATACTCATGGAACCACATGAAATAGCCTCTTAATATATTCATTAATGTTTCAATTAGGTAATGTAGAGAATCATGAACAAACAATTTCAATCATTCTTATGCATAAATATTAGTGTTTAACATAACCTAGGATATCAGATTCATCCAGTGAGCATCGTTTTTTAGGGTTCTTTGTATATTCTTATAATTTCATAAATATTGTCTGCCATGAATTCTATGGACTCACGAAGGTCTCAATAGATTAATATCGATAGGTTAAACTGATTATGTGGCTTTTACATGATTATCAGGGATTGAAAATGGTAGAATTACCAAGATATGTTGAACCCTCGAGTGAAAGAGGATGAAGAAAATGATTTCAATTTGAGTTGATTTCTTAGATCAACTAGATTTAATGGTCATGGTTCTATATGTCATTTTAATGAATGAGGAAGAGTGTAATGCCATCAATTGTCCCACATCAAATTATTCATACATTGGGGTCATGGTATATTAGTCAACCACTATGTTCGAGTAACCAGAAGTGAATAATGGTGTGTTATCCAGAAACCCTACTAGAATCATCCCACGATGTATACCCTACCAAAGTGGATCCCTTAATGGTGTCTCCATCACATCTCCCATTCATTCTTTATGGGAAAAATTTCCTCTTTGGGCCATATAAATGGGCCCATACCTTTTCCACTAGTGGGATTTCATGGGATTGTTATTTTGGGTAGGATATTTCCTATCCCACAGGTGTCCTTTGTCAAGCCTATCCTAGTAAGGCTAATGGGATGTCCATATTATTTATATATGTTATAACCCAATATTCTAAGAAGTTTTAAATGTAAATAATATATTTAAAATCATTTTTAAATATTTATATTTCCAACACATAACTTATCCTCACAAAAACATCATGAAAAATATATTTGAACTAATAATCTTACATGACCTGTTCTTCACATCCTTTTTCTTAAAATTTAATGCATGGTCTTATTGAATTATTCTTTGTGTAATTAAATTTTTAATTGGATTCACTTATGGTAAAGAAATTGTAATCTAATTATCACATTTCATTAATATTGGATATCCCTTATAAAATCATTATATTTATAAAATGGAGAATTTTTAAAGCATGAAATCCAATTCCATTAAATTAATCCATACAAATTCCATAGGAATCGTCACATAATCCACACCCACCAAAAGAATATTGATATATCACTGAACATAAATGAAACACTAGGCTCAACATGATCTCTCATTGTGTTTTTTTTTCATTATAACTTCATATATTTAAATGTCAATATATGTGATCAAAATCATACCCCATTTGAAAATAAAATGAAATGGATAAAAATGGGGATCTTTTAAAAAACATTATCTTAACCCTTATATAAAAATTTCTTGATCATTTTAAAGATAAGGATGATCTCACAAGGTTCTCATAGAAACTAACCTTTAGTTAATTAAATCTATGTCTATAAGAGAAACCCCAATGTATAAAACATGTGACATACAACCAAGGTTGTCTAAGTTGTCTATAAATTTCCATGCATGTAAAATATTTCTTATAAATTACCAATTCTCAATATAGGGGTTAGATTCAACCAATATAACCTAAATCCTACACAAACATTATCTAACATAGGATAAGGTTCAAGTGAAAAGGAATATCTCCCCATTTGTCTCATCTCAACATTAATTAAATACTAGCATTAATTGATAAGATAATACAATTAAGAATATGGGATGAAAGTGTAAAAGTCATTCCATGATCATGAATTTTGAATCTTTATAAATGTTTTGGGATTAATTATCAAGGTTTCACCCTGTGAAAGGATGTACTCCTTGATTATCATGGAAATTAATGCACTCCATGATGGTAAAAACACCTCCTTAAATTACATGCATGTTAGCACATAACATGGAAAAGATTGGGGAACAATGGTGAACCTGTTTATTTTTTAAGATTAACATTGTGGATGATAATATATTCTAAATGAAAGTCATTATTTTCCAAAATAGCAGTCTGCATTTACTGTGAAATCTCTTTTTACATTGATGTCATTTGAGTATATGATACCTTCGGTGGTTTCATTTTAATTTTAAATAGCTCCCACTAATTTGGGGGAATCTCTAAACATTTATGGGAATCATTTCCATATTTATCTGACCTAACATACAAGTCACCATTTTTATATGGAATATCTTTTTCCACCTCAATTTTTCAATCACCCATTGATATAAGAGTGGTGATCATACTTTTCTTATTTTTTTCTTGTTTATTTACTTTTTATGACCCTTTCTTGATACATTATATGAATTTCATTAATTTATGTGTTATAAAAAAACTCCAATTCCATGTTCCCAATTTTATAGAAACGCCAATACAATCCATTGATCCTTATTATCTTTTTTTATTGTGTAATTTTTATAGTTTTCAAATATTGTGATCCTTTTTTATTTTTAGTGTAATATTCACTCTTTGGGAAACTACATGGGGGAAAAACATCATAATTATCTTCACATATACCCTTTATGTGGAGGTCTTATCATAATTTTTCACCATCCATACATTCCTAGGGTTTGATTTAAAACCTCTACCAGTACATGGAATAACATTATTACACAATATATATTCTGCGTTATGGTAAAAATTTATCTTGGAGGTTGTTTCCATTGGATTATAGAATGATCTAATACTCTTTATTTAATTATTATCCTCAATGAAAAATTGAGTGGAATCATCTCTTCTTCTAGATATTTTGGATGTTCTAGCTTGGGGTGATTTCAGATTCTTCAATCTCAAATATACATTTAGACACATCATGTTGAGAGAGTTCTTCTCATTCTAAAATTATCTCCTATTGACTTCACATTCCTCCTAGAAATTCTTCATTTTACCTTGATTATTTTACCCTAACTCTGGTAAATAAATTTTGTGTTACATAATCCTATTAGATCTATCCTCTAATTGTGAAGTTTGGATAAACATAGATGCATTATGAGATTTTTCAAATACATGGAGACCTTAGGAAAATACAATATCAAACAAATATTTATAATAAAATTTATGTTCAGTTATTAAAAACATAAATTTATATTTCATAATATAGAGAAATTGTTTCATCCCTTACTTTGAAAAGTTATGTGACTGTGTTGGAAATTCCATCCTTCCTAATTATATCTTCTTCCATAGTATCGTTTTCTTCTTCAATATATAGTTTTTCATTATAAAGACCCTTCATGAGGTTGAAAATATATTTAACCACTTATTTAGGGATATTATTAATATTTTAATTGAATATAAAATGAATATCACTATGTGATCCACCTTGATCACAAATTTTATAGGTCTTTTTAAAAGAATAACAATCAAAATAACTGATGCATCATACACAATTTTGATTAACTTTGGTTGATATTGTATTAGCCTTTACTATGACTCTTCTTCATCTTCCAAGACTTTATCCTATTTCTATTATTTTGATTCTTCTCAGTGATCCCCATATGAGGTATATTATTCATTTACAGAAGTATTCACTTCAGAAAGACTCTCCTGGATCATTATAATTAACCGCCACTGTATACCACTTGTAGAGACCTAAGCCAGATTATGTGACACCGAGAGGTGAGTGTGGGAGTGGGGGGGGGGGTAAATCACTGGTAGAATTGTTTTTTAAAATTCCATTTATACTTTTAATTAGACATCTTTAACTTTTTAAGGTTCTCAACCCACTATGTATTGTTATCTCAATCTCACTTAATGTGAATTAATAAAATAAGAGAGGGAGTAATAGATAATTTACAGGGATTAACAATGAAATTAATAATCCTTTCCATGTTGGTTAGATACCCGAACATGGTTTCTTCACAATAAAACAATTCAATAAAACATCTCTTACCTCCAAATGATAGTATTATACTCTGAATCCATCTGAGAGACTCCATTTTATTTTGGTTCACAACATAAAATGTCTTTCTCCAACTCCAATAAAGAGACATCTTCTATTCATGGCTCTGACTAAAAGACTTAAACTACTCCTCACACCAACTAATTTGCATCCCATTTTTGAACTCTTTGATCCACTATTGGTTTATCTTCGATATTATTCCACAATCTTGTAATATAATAATTTATCAATTAATTACATAATAAATTCAACAAATATACTCTTGAGTCTCCTTCTATATTTGGTATGATCCGGATTCTAAAAAATCGTATAATTCTTGAGCACTGGTGTTGCTTCTTCTTAAAAGGCTTTAAGATTTACCTCTTACTCTATTTGATAAAAAAATATTTCAGGATCTCAAATTATATTTAAAATAAATACAATTTTCTCATTACAATTATGTACATATTTATACAAAACAATATATTTCATTAGGCCTAAATAATATCATTTTATAACTGCCTTCATTTAAATCCTCAGTTACAATTATTAAGAATTAAAAAAATTTAATTTGATATTTAAAATAATATTACCCATATGGTTCTAGGTATTATATTTATAAAATTAAATATAAAGATAATTTTATAATAAATTCTATCCATAGAATTAAAAATATAACTAAAAAGGGAATCCAAAAAAATCTAAACAAATAAGGGGAAATGTTATTTGAAATATGGGAATGGTTCAAAGAAACATTTAACGTGGAACCAAACCATGGTTTCTATATTAAAAAATATGATATATTATTATATTAAGGGTTTTATTGAGTAAACAAACCATTAATTTACATGATATTTAGTGGAACATTAAAAAACAAAGCCCCCAATGATAATTATGTGTTTTTTGAAAATCATGCTAAACAATACCTTGAATGTTAAATATCACATTATTATTAGAATCCAACCAATTTTTGTGGAATAAAAAATAGAATAGAAGAATAATGTGTTTGTGGAAATAATTATATACTCTCTAAAATTATTGAGAAGATCTATCCTCAGTAGATCCATGATATTCCAAATAATGAAAAAAATTTCCTAATTGGTTAAAAACATATCCTCATGACAAAAAATTTATCAATCATCCCATTCATAAATGTTGTGGTTCTAGTAGGAACAATAAAAAAGGATAATGCATTAAACATTAAAAATAAATAGTAAAATAACACATTCAATCTAAGGTATAATGACCATTCTAGATTCCATTAGATATATGATCAACATCCAACACTACAAAAATATATCAACTCCTAACCTCAATTTTTTTTAAGTACATAACTAGTTTCAATTTCAATGATTAAAATAAAAAACCTCAACTAGTCTAATTAAAACAAAAAATACACAATTATATTAAAAAACATATAAAATAGACATTGTATCCTCCATAGAAAAACCAACCAGCACAATCCCCTGCTCAACATACCCCTCTCACAATCCTTGAACAATTGTATAGAAAAATGTAAAAAATGAACTCCGAAGCATCTTCACATAGACGTGAACTAAATAAATTAAAACTATAAAGGAACCCATTCATAATCACGTTATACCCCCTAACCTTGAGGGGGGGAATCTAGTGACACACAATCATCTCTTGAAAAAAATTAATATAGTGACCATCATAAGAAGGTAAAAGTTTATTAATAAACATAAAACAACCATATTAAAAAATATTATGCCTAAAAAACTCACAATAATTATTAATGAACATATTATAAAAATGAAAAATATAATTAGAATGTGAAAGAACCGACACCAAAAAAAAATACATCAACAAGCTTTCTTCCCTTAGTGCATGAGAAGAAAATATAATATTGAACTAAATGAAACATTGAGAGAAATATTCTCTCATACCCAGTTGAATATACTCTTTTATGATGAAACTCAAACTATAAATTCATACGATAAGTGTAATAAATAATTATTAATTTTAAAAATTAAATTCTAAAATTATAATGATTTCCGTTAGGATGATAACACGGGTACCACTATTCAGGGAAACACTCATCCTATGTTGAAAGAATCAGGTTTCCCATACATCAACATTGAATTAAGTAATATTTTTTTCAAACCCTATTTTGATATAGGAGATCATGTGAACATCATTTAATATGTAGTGTATTTTCAATTAGGGCTAGAGGAACTCAAACCAACATATATTTCTCTTCAACTTGTCGATCAAAGTATTTAATTTCTTAAGTGGATATTAAGGGATGTTGTAGTGAATGTTTAGATATTTATCTACACATATGAATTCTTTTTCCATGAAAAGAATCCAAATATAGGCTCCATGGAATGAAATGCAATCATCATTGGTCTTCCCATCCATGAAAAAGTCTACTTGGTCATCTGAGTAAGGAATTGTAACATGCCCTAACCTTCATTGTAATGTTCTTTGATTTTAAATTTTGCAATAAAAACTAAAAAATTAGCAATGATGAAGTTATTTATGAGGTTATTTGGATAGGTAGTGTTGATATCATACTAGATTAACATCATTGATTTTTTCAAAGGATGTTTTAGTCATTATGATATTGATTTCATTTTCTCAAATGAGGGGAATGTTTCTCCTTTGATTTAATATCATTATGATAGACCCATTAATGATTTATTAGGATAAGTAATCAATTAATATTTTGAATAAATTAAAAACATCAATTCCAAAAACATTCATGAAACATATCTATCCAATTTTGTCATTGAAACATCTATTCCAAAGGAATGAATTCTGTTTGGAAGTTTAGAAGAAGAAATCATGTTTGGTTAAAAGTCTCTATATATATATATAAAATGGAAAAAATATTTACATAGAAATAATATCCCTACCTACCTCACTTATGTACACGTTCCTAAGGGGTAATAGAACCCATCATATTTTAATCTCTTATTTCCTCAAATCCAACCATGATAGAATGCATTAAGAAGTATTGAATAGGAATAAGAAATCAATTAGATGGAACCTGTATAATATTATTAAGGTTAGAACACTCATTGTTACCCATAGGATTATTACATAATCTAATTCTAAAGTATATGAAAAACCTCAATGAACACTCAATCCTTACCATATATATGATGCAAGGAATGAAATTGAAATGTAGTATGAATGTGGTATCATCTACCCTATTGCTTAAAGTGGGTTGGTAAGACCAATCCAAATGTTTCCTAATGAAGATATAGTTATATTGACTAAAAAATAGGATGGTGAGATTCTCCCAACAAGGATCTTTAGTTGATGGAGTGTGTGAATTGACTATATTAAGTCGAACTATTTCACTAAGAAAGACTAATTTCCCTTTCTCATAATCGATCAAGTCTTTAATTTATTAGTAGATTATGAGAATTACTACTTCTTAGATGGATTATTAGGGTACAATAATTTTGTGGAATTATTATAAGATCATGTAAAAAAAAACTTTAACTATATATATAGAATTTTGTCTTTAAATAGGATGCCATTTGGGTTATATAATTTCAATCATACCATCATGTAGTGGATTACGGTAATATTCTCTAACAATGTAAGGAATTAATTAGATATATTTATGGACGAATTCTTTGTATTCAGGGATACATTTGAGGGATTCCTTATAAATGTTTAATGTGTTTTGTCAAATTGAAAGAAAAAGAATCTCATCCAAAACTAGTAAAAATCCATTTTTTGGGTAATGGAGTGAATTATTTTGGTTCATCTGGTATTTGGTAGAGGGATTGAAGATGATAAACCCAAACTATATATCATTCAAAACCATTAATCTCAAAATAATATTCAAAGAAGTGGGTTCCTTATTTGGAAATGCTAGATTTTATATAATTTTCATTAGAAAATCAAGCTCTATTTTTAACCCCTTTGTGCTCAGATTGTCAATGACTATCCATTTTTTTGTAAAAGAGTCATATGAAATCAATATTTACACTCGATTCATCTCTTATATATACACCCATCCTGAATCTCCTAATTGAAATCAAGCATTGAAAATCAATTTTAATGTAATTTAATTTTTCTATTGGAGACCTATTCAGAAAAAGATAAGATAAAAATCCATTAATTATAAAATATTTAAGAAAATCATTGACTGATGGAAAAATGAACTGAAAAACCCTTGTAAAATAGTTTCTTGCTATTTTATTTTCCTTATAAAAATTTATGTCCTATATCATAGCATCCCACATCGTTTTTTCATAGATCACTTGACTATGAAATTCCATTTCAAAAACATATTACAAGGATAGAATGATTATGTGGATCATTATTATATAAGAGTATAATAAATATATTATTGATTAAAATTCCGTGGAAAATGTTTTAGTTGATATCATATATAGGATGGAATTCGACGACAACACACATCCCCATTTTTTGTCCGATTCATTTCCTAACGAGCACCTTAATTTTATTAGTGGTTTCCCATGATATATTGACATATATAACAACTTGTTTTTGGTATTTATTAAAAAAATTAGTAGGGAGTAATGTTTGTAGAAAATTTCTTCTTGATTTAACACATTACGTGTTTGACAATATTTACCTCATTATGTTATATCTTAATCAATACATAATGATATTTGGTTTTTAGTCTGAGAAAGAGTCTATTATTAAATTCTATCAAGGAGAGTCTTATAGAGGCCACTATTCAACTATGAAAACCATTGAAATGGTCCTTCAATGTGGTTCATTATGTCATATCCTCACTTAATATTCATTCAAATCCTTTGAATGTTTTTCATGACGTCAATAATGAGGATCCATAACCAAGAGAAACAAAAATATCCTTATTCCCATTTTTGTTGTCAAAATATTTAATTGCTAGAAAAATGATATTGTGGGACCCTTCCTCAAAAATTGAGGATATATTTATGTAATTTTATCTTTTAATTAAATCTAAATATGGATTTTGGACTTTAAAAATAAATACAATTACAATAATGTTGTGATCCAATTCCCAATAATAACACATATTTTCTAGATATATAGTTCGAAGGGTTCTCATAAGTGACCATGGAAACCATTTTTTAAACTATTACTTCTCATCACTCATGTATATGTAGTATATTTTAACAGTGTTTCTACTTTTTACCATCCTCAAAAAATTAGTTACTAAAAATTGGTAAATAGTTGAATTATGTAAATTCTTGAAAAAATCATCAATCTTTCTGGGATAAACTAGTATAAGAAACTCTTTGATGACCATTGGCCATTCTGTACTATGCTAAAAACCATCAAAGTATTATAACTATATAGGAATTTTATGGAAAACATTTCCATTTACCTCTTGAAATTAAACATAATTTGGTTTATTAAATCAAAAAAATAATGAATTTTGATATTTCGTTGGCTAAAAAAAGAGTAAATTAGACCTTAAAGAACATGAAGAAATTAAGATGCATGGTTATAAAAATTCAAGGATCGGTAAATATAGATTTTAATGCTACCAATATAGGAATCCTAAAGTAAGAAACTTTTTAGTGGGAAAATATTTGTTTCTATATAGATCCAATATTTTCTTACGCCCATGGAGGTTAAGGTTGAGATGGTCAAGGACATACATAATGCATCATGTATACCCCCATGGGGTAGAAGAGATTCAGGATCCCACTAATCGCCATATCATCAATGTAAATGTTCATAGGTTAAAATCATTCATTGAATTAGTTTGAAAACATGAAATAGAATACGATTCAACCTATTTGACCTTTGATCTAGACAAAAATTGATAGATTTGTGGCCCAATTTGATCTGGCTAAATGAAAAAAAAACATCATCCTAGGACTAACCCATATTATAAATATACCTTGACTCGGTGTTTGGTGTTCTAATATACAAAGTTATGTTTCTTTATTTTATTTTCATTTTTATTCTAATTGGGAAAAAATGGGTGTCAATTTTTATTCTAATTATTCTATTGTGTATAATTTTTTGGTTATGGAGGTTGATGTATTTTTACGAAAATAACATTTTTTTCTAGATTTCATAAAAAAATTCCATCATCGATGTGGAATATATAATTGAAAAAAATGTCAAAGGATAAATTTTTCTAAAACAGTATTCTAATTTGAGATACTAGGTGATATTGTTCAATAATTGTTTTCGAATTTAAAATTTTGAAATCTTATCCACCACTTATCCATCATTTAAACACTGGGGATACTGTTATTCTATCTTGGGTGGATAAAACAAAATTTTTTGTTTATCAATAAAAATATGTTTTTTTTAATCAATCATGAATATAAAAAAACAAAACCCCTACGCATAAATGGGCTATAAATTTCCATAACCTTGAACATGATAATTTCTATTGGAAACATTGAATATTAATAAAAATTATTATTTCAAACCTTGATTCCATTTTTATTAAAATTTAATGCACATGATAATAAATTTTGGAATGTGTGGTTGTATTATGTGGTTATTATATGTTTTCATTTTCATATATATAACCAAAATTTCACTACACATTTACATTAGATTATAGGTTGTTGTTTTTGAGTTATTGGGTTCTCTTAATAATAAGTATTGGTTATTGGTATTAATTATTAAAAAATGTAAATATAAACAATAAAATTTGACATAGAGTAATTGATTTACCTTTTGTGTGGCTTCTGGTACCCAAGGATCTTGATTCCATATTGTTTGGCTTAGTGATGTTAATTTTATCTCTATTTGTGGAAATTTTAATTTGTTTTGACTGTGTTATCTCAAAATAATTCTTGATTATGTGGTATTACCTAGGTTCCCTATGGGTTTTAATACTAGTATTCATTGAAGATGTCTTTCTACATGGGTTGGATTGATTTAGGTGAATTTAAATTGTAATGGGAAAATTATAAAAAATAATTATAGTAAAATAACAATAATCATCTTAATATTTATATTTTATTCCACCTAGCACTTATATAATTTCCCCTAGAATAAAAACAAAACCCCATTTCTATTTTGATTCACAACACATCATCATGCTTATCCATAATTGGATGAATTGTGTTGGTGAATTTGAAAAAAATAGTGGGATTAGAGTTGGGATATTCTTGTGAAAATTGATTTTTTAAATGATTTTAATAGGTTTAGGATTTTTCAATGATTTATTTTTGTGATCATATTATATTTAATTGTTTTTGGAAAAGAGAATAAAATTTTCATAATTTTGAGATACTTTTCACTCAGTTAATGAAAAATTCAAGTGGGGGTGATTATCCTTTGAAAAAGGATAATATTAATTAATTATATTTTACTATTCATGTGATTAAATGTTTATATATACTAGTATTAACTCATTTTATAATATTAATATCAATCATTATTGTAAAAAATGGGTTTTCTATGATGTTCATATCATTTATATTTTAGTCAAATTCTTTATTTGGTACCGAATATGGATTCCTAATGTGACCGTAGTTGTATTACATGTGTTTTGGTCTCATTCAATGCTCAGAACCCTAGAAGCTGGAGTAAAGGAATGGGTCGCTCAGTTAGTAGAAACTTTACGAGCTAGTCCACATAGTTTTCTCAATCGTCTGAGGGCTAGATAATGGGAACAAAGAGGCTGAATTTTTTTGAGGAAACCATGCATATCGTGGTTCATACCCGTATAGGGGTACTTGTAGATTTTATTAAATGTTGAAAAATGATTATCATATGGTTAGAAAAACCATGTAAAAAAAATTGTGGGTCCCAAATTAAGAAGTGGGAGGCACATGGCTGGCGTATAGCTAGGGAAACCATGTGACCAAAATGTGTGACCCTATAAATCATTAGATATTTTACCATTTTCCATTAAATTGTAATTACCTTACCCCAAACCTCTTTTTTTCTATTCCTGAAAAAACATGCTCTCTGTTCACCCATTAGAGATCCCTAGTCACTTTGTGTAGCTTGTGATCTTGATTTTACATCTGATCTCATATTTGATGTTAATTCATCACTTTGGATAGAAATTAGTAATCTCTTTGATCATTTGTCTCAGTTATTCGTTTCCTATCCTCTCAATGTTCCATGTTTGATGCATGATCATATTCCATATTTTTTAGGCATTAATATGTTCTTATATTTTATTATAATCCATGAAAAACTATGGTTTGATACTATATGATGATATTTTTATAATCTCAAGGAAGGTGTTTAATAATTCATCACTCAAGTATATCTATTTTATAATCTTCTATTATTGTGTGCACACCGATATCATCAGGAATTTTCTATTAAATTTATATTCCATGCTTGTAATCAATGAACATATATTATAATATATTGTTCGTGATATTTATCTATACCATTGGAGGTTGGAGCCTCAACACAACCCATTGAAATTGTGGTGCAACATCTTTTATGATTTTGTAACCCATTATGGATTTACTTATACCACCATTCAAGGGTGATATGACTTGGCCTTAATAATGGTATATGTTTTAGTTAAATGAATTAAGTTTTAAGGGCTATTACATGTATAGATTCTCTTGACCCATATAAGAAATGTGTTCTAACAAAATAATTAAAACTCAATTTTAAATTAAAATAATATTCTATATATAACTTTTCCCATTTAAATGTAATAGAAATTGTAATGGGTTGTAGATCCTTATCATTCCTTATCATGAATATGATAGGTAATGGAATAAACCTAACAATATAATATTAAATAAAAGTAATTAATTGTTTGATGCCCTATTTATCCTTTCCACCATCTATGAAAGGAAATGGAATGAACCTTCTAAATTACAAAGTGGAATGAGTATTAAATAGCCTAAATTAAATAATTAATTATGTATAGGGAACCTATTTAATATATAACTTTTCAGCATTATAGGAGTTTTCAGACTTGATCCAACCTAGGATTCTAAATGGACTTCCTTGAGCACCTGAGGATTATATTCTAATTCAAGGAACTGGTTTCCAAAAGAGATACCCACCTTATAACATGATCCTTCACTACTATAGTATTCTCAGAATGACACTGTCAAAATCCTTCAATGTCTTCTATATATTAGGATTTCTTGGATTCAATCCTTGTATTCGTAATGACATATTATAACATGTGGAGCCATGGATTCACCCAATTGGTCCCAAATATTCATAGACCATTTTATCATGGATGTGATACTTAAACTTAATTATATCTATTTAATGTGGACAACCTTAGATTATTCCCCTTGGATTACACGTAGACCCATTATAGACAAGATACACATTATTATTGATTTGGAATGAACCCTAAAGCCATAGATTCCTTTTTTTACCTTGGATCCTATTTATTATTACCTTCACTATAGGATGAAATGTTTATAAATTGGATCATATTCAATATTATTTTCATCATTATAGTATATCTTTGATTTAACTTGGATCCTCTTTTTCTGTTATCATCATGATAAAATTTTAGTGATGATTACATGTCACATTACTTATCATTATAATCTAAACTTAAATGAATTAATTAAATGATCTAATGTTCAAATAAATAACCAACTAAGGCTGAAGTAGGTCTTCGTTACCATTATAACATTTATTTACTTTTATAAATATACCTTCACATTATATTAGTTTGTATCTCACTGAATGAATGGTATAAAAACAATTGGTGGTGTCCTAATGAGATTTACCTGATACCCTATACGGGCTTTCATTGGTACGTAGGAAGATTATTTGTATATATGTGTTGATAAGGGGAAGAATCCCTTTTTTACACCTGACTTCAATTTTATTCTTTATTATGGAGCTTATTATAAGATGAGTGGGATATAGATTAGGATGTTGGAATGTCTGTCTTATTTTTTTCTTTTATATAGAATGTATTGCCTGATTCCATGTATACCAATTTTTTTGTCTTTTGGAGAATTGATATACATTATAATAATTCCGTATAAGATTTAGATCAATCTTTTTATTATAATATTCACCATGGATGTTTATCTTTTATTTTTATGTATTTTCCATTATTATAGCATTTCCTCTATTTATATGTTATTTTATATCCACTAGTATCTAATATGACATGATTCCATAGTCTTCCCATGGACATACCATTGGTTATAGATACTAATCAATAGACTCTAGCATATAGGGAGGCATGATGGACCCCATGAGGCCCATCGGCTTCCAGGAACCTATAAGTGGAACCCAGGGTGGGACATCCAAAATTAGTATCAAAGCGTTTCATTTCATGATTTAAAATTTTTAGACATCTAGAATGATATTAGGAATGGTTTAGAACATTGTTATAATACATTCATGGGAGTAGTTAACCCTTTTGGGGGGTAAATACTGAGTTAATTGAAAAAAAACTATTTTATCATTATTATAGTTGATATCATTCTCCCATTGGGTGACACTAAATCTATGTGATGGTTATTATAATTATTAAGGTTGATTATTTCATTTCATCCTTTTCTAAATGAGGTGTGGTCAAAGAATAATCAATCATGGATCATTACAAGAACCTAGAAATCACATAAAATGCATATTCAATTCTATATTATGTATTTAAGTACTTATATTAATTGTGTTGGTTGTGATTATTGAGTGATCCATTTTTTATGGAAGACATTGCTACAAACATCTTTTATATGGTAATGGAATTTTTTATTTAATGTGTTAGCATAAATCTAATATTTTATTTATAATATGATGGAGGAATCATATATAGTCAGTTTCAGACCATGAAACCAATATAACTATAGTTACTTGAGATGCAGTTTTCATGTGATTCAGTGACCATCAGTTTCAATTCATGACGAGTATGGGACCTTATGTATTGGTAAAGGTAATTTTCCATGTTGGTATATCATAATTTATCTATCAAATTCTGATATTGACTGCAGCTGAGTTTAAATAGAATTTAAATGGGTTTCATTTTTAGTGATATGGTGCATGATCTCTATTCACTGGGAATGAAAATCCATTTTAAATTAAACCTTGATATATGTATAATAGAAAATGAAAATTTCAAATGTAAATATTATCTTATATAGGAATTATATCCTTGTAAATGAATTGGAATGATATCTTTCAATATTCATCTACTGGAATCTTTATAAATTAAAATTGAACACATACCAATACCTTAGCAACCTAAATGGGTGGTTGTGGTAGTACCTTGGGTTGTGAGACCTTCTAATTATATTATTCTTCTACTAGTTGTTCTATCTATTTCCAATCTATTATTAGGAATTTGAATAGAATTTTTAAATATATTCCACTGTGAAATCATTGTTTCATGTTCCAGGAGGGTTTTTCCCATCATGGTTTATATATGGTGGGTCCTAAGCCACTATTGATTCCTCCTGTAGCTCCACATGAGGAACCACCTATTATACATGATCTAAAAAATTTAACTTAGCTTCATGAGGGTTTTCATAATCTGATGCAGTCTCTGAAGGGTGATACATGACATGAATATACTATTCTTAATTTATCTTCTGAGTTTTAGTAGTAGCATCCTCCAATATTTTGTAAGGATGGAGGTACATAGGATGTCGAGTCTTGGATATTGGTCACTATTAGTATTTTATAATATGGAGATTCCTTTTGAGTGTAAGGTTAATATTTCCATATTTATTCTTCTTGATTCAACCAAACACTAGTGTGATGTGATTACTCAGGCTGGTCGTTATCAGGGATTGGACTTGGATGAATTCTTGACTGACTTTTGTGATTTCTTCTTTTCTCATATTTTAAGAACTTAACAAGATATGTATTTTATAAAAATACAGTTGAATTCAATATCCCTCATAGACTATTCAACACTTTTTATATAGTTATAACACTTTTCACAACTTCTAACTAGAAATGACTTGTTGCGAGTACGAAATTTCTAGGACGTGATCAAGTATTCCATGTATACTTGGATGAATTAATTTAACATATATAATATTTCTAATATTATTAATTAAACTCATATTAATAAGATCAATGTGATGGATGCTTATAGTTCTAGAAATAGAGGTTACATGACAAGGAAGGGTAGTAGTTTTTCTAGTATCTGGATGCACTACCTTGAAGTTTCCTATCAGAGAAATGGAAATCAGAGTAACAAAATTGGTAGATCCATAATATGACATCGGTGTGGATGAAAGGAGAATATGATTACTCAGTGTGATAGAGACCCTCTGGAGTGTATAGATTTTAGCCATATATAGTATCTTCAAAGATCTTAATGGAATTTTCCATCTAATTATAGTGGGAGAGGACCCATAAAAACTCTTCAATGGAAATGATCTTTTATGCAATGTTAGGCAGGGATTTGGAGTATTCCTAGAAGGACCAATCAAGGATGAGTTCCTGGCCATGGTAACCAGGTTTTTGATTTTTAGAATCAGCAGTGTCGACCTGAAAAGGGTAGTCTATCTATAACAACATGCTATGTTTTGGCCAATTTCATGCTTTATAGCCAATACCTCAAGATCAGAGTGCATGAAATTATGTATTACAAGGTACTATTATAATGTCCTCAACTATTGTACCTTCTTTTTTGTAACAAGTTCATATAATTTCATTATCTCCATATAGAACACGGTATGTCTTAGGATTTAAATTCAGAATTATTGTAGTGTGATGAACCTGGACACACCATTGAGAATGTTATCATAGAGAATATGCCAATTTTGGGATTTCCCTCTAATGGTAGTTAGTTATTACGTATTATGGGACATAGTTTTCTTCAAGGAGATAGTATTTGATGTATTTATCATAGTGGATAGTGTGGATCGATATCATACCTATGTGGAATGCTATCTCTGGAGGGTGTCATTTATATCACCAGAGAGTGATGTGTGGGATTCCCAGGATGGTAAAGTTGAACAAGAATATAATTTTCTTGGTAGAGTGACCACCCAAATTACTAGTCTCATTATGATAAAATAAGGAAAAAATCAAGAATGTTTTCCTCTAGATGTAGATCATTTTAGGGATGTCTTTCACAATGATTTATCTAGATTACCTCCTAATATAGAGGTATATCTTAGGATATTTATTATTATATGGGAATATCTTTTGTATATTATTCTATGTAGAATCAGACCTACTGAGATCTTGATGTTTAAGATATAGTAAGAGGATCTGGAGTATGAAGGTGTTATCTGACCCTATAATTCCTCATGTGGTTCACTTCTGCTTTTCACTAAAAGGTGGATGAGACCCCTCATCTATGTATGGATTATTTATATTTGAAAAAACATAATTTAATAACATGTTTTTATTTTATTTAATATATATATCTATTTTAATATCTCTATTGATCAAGGGTATTCTAAAATATTGAATTAAGATCGAGTTTTCATAATGTATTACTCATGCCTCCAGTGATACTTGGTACAAAGTTCCATAGCAGGTATTGTCTTTATGAGTATCATACTATGATATTAATCCATAAATATTTACCAACCATTTTCATGGCACTGATGAATTGATTTTCTTTCCTATCACAATTCCTTTATATTGGTTATTGTGGAAGACACCTTGGTGTATTCTAATACTCATACCAACCATGATAAGAACCTTGAAATCAAATTAAATACATAGATATATAATCTAATTTATTAAAATATTTCCATTTTCTATTTTTGGTGCTAAAAAATTATAATACCATTCCATATTATCTCAAAATCAATAGTATCTATTGACCTGAAGAATGTCAGTTATATGGTTGCCTAAGAGTCTCCCAAGAATGTGGTTGATATATAGAGTTTCTTTGGGCTGGTTGGAAATTATAATAATTTCATATAGGACATATCAATACTTTATGCAACACTTATTAGTCTAACAAAGAATGGTGTCAGGTTCCTATCGTCAGAAATGTGTGATAAAGACATTTAAGAGTTGAAAGGTAGGCTTTCCTTGGCACCTATTCTGATGATTGCAGGCCATAAAAGGGGCTATATAGTGTTCTGGGATTTTTTCTGAATCAGGATGGGTATAGAGTTGATTTTGGAGGATTTATTTGTTACTTACAGATCATGGTATTTGATGCCACATGAAATAAATTATCAGATGCACGACCTCGATCTAGTAGCAGTTATCCATGACTTATGTTTATGGAGACACTATCTTTTTCTTGAGTGACTTGTGGTGTATACCATCCACAAGGATATAAGATATATCTTTAAATATCATGATTTAAAAATTTGAAAATGAAAGTGGGTATAATTCCTTCATTCATCTATCTTTGATCTTATTAATACTCCTTGAAAAGGCAATGTGGTGGCTGATGAACTGAGCAAGAAAACCCAAGCATAGCCCATTCTAGAAGACAATGATGAATGCAAATTGATGGAATTATTTTATAACCTACATCTTGTGTTTTATGAGAATCAAGATCAGTATTCTCTTAAAGACATCATAGTTTCATCTTCCCTCCTTGCTAATGTGAAGAGTAGGTAGTTCTCATATCCTAAAGGATTGGTTCTCTGGGTAAATATTTCAGGAGAGAACCCACCTTTAGATTGGTCTATTGATGGAGATGATATCCTCCTTATACATAGGAATATATGGGTCCCTACAGATGTTATAGAGGAATTTATGTGAGAGTCCCATTCAAATTAGTGGGCAGTTCATCTAAAAATCTAGTGTTTGGACCAAGTTGGATGTATAAGGTTTCTTGACGTAATAAAGAGTATTGTTTTACAAGTTTTTTTTCATTTGTCATCAAAGAAGATAAATCAATTCACATTGTAAAATTTTAACATCATAAAAACCATTATATTCATGTTTTTAGACTCACAATACTTAATAAAGTCCAACATTTTTTGATGATTAATTTGGATGGAAAGGATCATCAGATTCACCTTGGGTCTAGAATGAGGTTATGATCATAATGAGGAAGAGAATCAGATTCATAATTAATCGGATAAAATTTGGAGATGATTTTTGGCTTTGTATTCATCATTAAACATACGTATGTTTTGAAACATGTGATGATAGATTTATAAATGAAAGGGATAATTGTCTTTATCAATTGTATTCAATTCAATCGTATTGAGGCTGGTCAGAAAATAAGTAAATCTATTCAAATGAATAAAAATTAATAAAAATTACTGATAGAACTCAGATGATGTTAAAGCTAATCATAATTTTTTTTAAATTCAGGAAAAATTATTTCTTACAAGCATGAAGTTGATGAATAAGAATATTTTAATAAAAATTCCTTTTTAATCTTTGTTAATCAATTTAAAATTACTAAAAACTGATTTATTAAAGGATAAGAAGGTTGATTGTAATGAGAGAAACTGAAGGTGCTTTTTTTTAGTCTGACCAAAATCCAAATGATTTAAATATTCATAGAAAAAAGTTGATGAGAATAGTAATTATAAAATAGAATGAATTTCATTGGTATCGTGTTCATAGAATTTGATGAAGATGAAGACACTAGATCTAGTCCATCAGGCTCATAGTTCCACCTATAAATCAGATATATGATTTTTCATATTGTGAATTTTTGGTTCAAATGAAAAGGAATGAAAATAAATGATGTTTTTGATAGTAATGAAAGTCAGATCAGTGATAAAGAAACAATATAGTCAACCATTTATCATCAAGATGAAATTTTGGTTTCTTTTCTAGTGGGTTAAGAGAAATAAGAGTTTTCTTCAAAAATGGGTAATTGATGAAATGAAGAAACACTGATTTTTTTCTAGGAGTTTTCATTTATATTTATGGAATCTTCCATCATATTGAAGAATAAAGTATCATCGTCATAATGACGAAATTGTAATGAGCAGAATGGTTTTCCAATTTTTACATATAAATTTAATGGTATATCTTCAATTCTGATTTCATTGCACGTATATCAAGAATGCTGGAGGGTCCAAATGACTTCATCATGATGAAAAAATCGTAATTGAAAATTGTAATTGTAATTTTAATGTTGTTTTCTAATTAGATTTATGTTTCTTATTTATTTATATATTCAAGTTGTACAAATTATCATAGTGAAGAAATAATATTGGTAAATGAGAATAGAGAATCAGAACTATAAAAGTGTTTGTTATAGGAGTCAGATGTGAGATAATGTTGTTTAAAGATTCGAGATGGTTCAAGATGATTTGGGAAGAACTGAAGAAGTCATAAATGCACAAAAAATCCAGGGATAACTCATGGTATGTGATATTTGGTTTAGCGGGAGATTTTACATATTTCCATCCAAACAACTTTTGGTTGTACTATAAATGAATAAAGTATAATGTACATTTATTAACACAATTACTATTTATATTAATGATAGAGAAGCTATGTATTTTTAGAGAGCATAAGTGTTTGTATTGAGTTTTCATGAAGATTTTTTCTAGAAAAAATAATAAAGTAAAAGATACAAGATCATATTTATCTAGTTATCATATTGGGCTAGATCATTGGACTCAATATTAAGGATTCAGATTAGAAGTTGTTCAGAATTGGCATAGGTGTATTTTGAGTGAGTATTATTTATCATATAGAGAAATATTAATGGGAAATAAGAATCGAATATCAAAACTATTTTCATTATGATTTCAAGGAACTTCTTAACATATTATGAGTAAGAAGTTGAATAATTTTTTTGAGAGATCATATTTGTGAAAGCTGATCAAGAATCACCAAATCATGTTTATTAAGAAATAATTGTATTTCATATTCCTGTAACTTGAATCACATCATTGTAGGATTAAAAATAGTGCTACACAAGTGTAAGGGAATATGATTCTAATTGTATTCCATGAAAAAGGATTTTATTCTAGTGTATTTTGGGGTAATTTATCATTATCAAAACATAACAACGATGTAGATACTCTTAATTAGTAGAGAACCATGTAAATTCTTGTATTCTTATAAATGGTTGTTTGAATTTTTTTCAAAATGGAATGAAACATTTAATTGGAAGTGGAGGTTTTTTCATATGTAAGGAACATAAAATAAAATATATCACTAATTCAGCCCCTCCCCCATTTAGTGATACAAATATCCTACATAAGAATTTACAAGTGGTTTTCAAGTGGAAGGTTCCCTTCATTTATTATTTTCTAATGTTTTGAAGAGTATTTTATGGATAATCTATATTGTGTCAATCGTAAATCTATTATAGTCATTGATGGTAGGAACTATCATATCTTGAATGTTAGAATACTTCCTTGTCTTATACCTATTGGTTATGATGTTCTAGATGCTGCAAAAGATATAATTCCTCCTATTGATTATAGAGTTCATTTTAAATCATTTTATAAGAAGAATCCCTAGAATGATGAATGGTCCATGAATTATTTACTTCCATAACTTTCTGAAAGTGATTTTTTTAAGTGGAGGGTGTTTCAACTATCGAATCTATTTGGGATATGTTAAAAACTATTTATGAAGGGCATACATAGGTGAATAAGAGAAAACTAAAAATCTGGAGGCTGAAGTATAATGATTTGAAAACATGTACATATGAATATATTGGGGACTTCTTTACCAGAGAGAATGACATTTCCAGCACTATCAAACATCTTGGTGAATGGTATAGGAATCTACAGTCACTGAAAAGATCATAATAATTATTAACAACATGTTTGATGCTATTATCTCCTCATTACAAGATATATATCCAAAAAATATATCTCCGGATGACCATAATTGAACTTTCATTACCTATAAAATGACATTTTAGAAAGTCATGAACAGAAAAACAAAAGCTAATATTGAAATTTCAAACAAGGTGATCAACAAAGAGAAGTCATTTAAAATTATTGAGAAAGATGTTATTAGTGAATCTGACTATGAAAATAAGGTACTTAAAAATCTTGAACTAATTTTATACATGTTTTATAAAAATGTGAGAAGAAGTACAAGTAAATATAAAGGAATACACCCCTTGATGTGTTTTGAATATTTATTTGATGGGAACTGTGTCGCTAATTTTCCTCAAAATAATAAAGAAGAAGATATTGATGAAAAAGAAATATTGTCATAAATTTTGTGGATGAAACCATTTTGATAATCCTAGAAATTTTTCCATTGGAAAAGATATAAATTTCGCCAAACCCAAAAGGAGAATTTTCTTATTTAATGATGATGAAAAAGATTATAGTTAAGATGATTCCAAAAAAATATACTCATAAGGTTGGTGAAAATACTTTTATTACAAAATTGGATAATAAATAATTAAGAAGAATCTATTCGGAAGAAAAAAATATACAATTTAACTTCATCTGAAAAAATAGCTGAAATAATGTTTTAGGAATATCATAATGCTTGAAAGAGAAATAATATGTTGAAAGATTAAAGATTCTCAAAAAATAGTCCAAAATGTTTTCATAATGAGTAATCGAATATTCTATAAGATATTGAAATTTTAAATAATTTTTTGTGAGAAATAAAATATTCTGAATAAACATAGAGGAGTTAACTTCAAAGTAATTGAATAATAATTAGATATTATTAAGAAGAAAATTTATAATTTTTAACAAATGTTTACAAGTTTCAAGAAGTATACTTTTGAAGTTGGTAAAAATTATGGTAAGGATAAACTTGAGAAGGAAAAACAAAATAAACCTTCAAATATTTTTGAAATGTAGAATTTGTTCCTAAGAATACAAAAGATGAAAAAGTTATGAATGTGGCGAAGACCAACAATGTGGAGAAAAAAGAAGTTCTTATTAATCATGAGTCTAAAAAGATTTCTAAAAATAATGAATCCAAAAAAATATTTTATTAATTATGGTTCTGATTAGGTAGAAAAAAATATGAGATGAAAAAGAATGGTTTGATTGAAATCAAAAAGGTTAGTGGTCTTTAATTTTTAGATAAAATAGTAGAGAAGGTTGTGGAGATACATATTCTCAACTTCGGTCAGTATAGATGTTTCCAAGATAAATATTAATTCTATGGAGACTACTGTTATAGTGGTAGATTGTGATATATGATAAATATGTGTTGGTTCACCCAAAAACATTATCACTATTCCAAAAAATATATAAGGAAAATATTTATGTGGAGTCAATACCCTCAAAGGGAAAAGTTTTATAAGGGTGTTTATTGAAATATGAGAATGTAAAAGTAAAATATAAAATTTTTTCCCACCCATGGACACTATTAAGGAATGGTGTATGAAACCTGGAAACCTGGAAAATTATTCCTTCTTTTGTTACCTTTGGAAGAAACATTTCTTAACAATTATAATAAGACGAAGGTGGAGAAAGAGAATGGAAAATAAAAAAGATAATATTATTGAAACCACATTGAAATATATAAAAGTTTAATAACAATGTATTTTTTATAGTGTGTGTTCTTATTATATGATAGGATACAAAAAGTCATTGAATAATGTGAAATACTACATACAAATAATGGTGACACTTGGAAATAATGAATCTATGAGAATCAAAGGTATTGGATCAGCAATCATAGGGATAGAAAAGATGAAATACAACATATATTTGTATATTGAATTCATGAAACATAACATTATACTTGTTTCACAACATTTAGATGATGGATAAATGTTACATTTTAAAAAATAAGGGTTTTTTTGTAGAGACTGGGGAAGATGGAATGATAGTTACAAGAGGTCAACGTATAAAAGAAATCATTTTCCAAGTTGATGAAAAATGAAACACTTTTTACATGGCTATGGTGGAAGACAATCAATTTAGGTATAAAAGGTAAAGACACTTTTATAAAATAAACTCAACCAAGCTATAAAAGAGAGACAATTAACATGGAATTTATAATTTTCCAAGAAAAATAGAATGGTGTTGCCTTATTTTTTAGAAGGGAAAATTAATAATTCGGCATATAAGAATGCTGATATTTATTAAAAATATCCCCTTGAACTCCTTCATTCAATTTTTTTGGGGGTAATGAGAAAAAAATCAACTAATTGATATCAATACATCATTACATTCATTGATGACTTGACTCACTTTAGTTGTTTAATTTATATGAAACATAAGTGAGATACTCAGATAATGTTTAACAATTTCAAGAGGATAGATGAGGTTGAATGTGAGTATTCAGTGAAAAAGATGAGAAATGATAATGGTGGTGAATAAAATAATGAAAAATTAGAAAATTGTCTTTAGAATCATGTAATTATGCATTATTTTAGTTCAACATACATACATCAATGAAATGGAATCCCTGAAAGGAAGAATAAATTTTTTTTTGGAAATGGGCAGAACTATGTAATTTGAACATGGTCCTTGTCATCAAATTTAGAGGTAATCCATGAGTAATACAATGTATTTTAAAAAATAATATTTCTATAGGCTAGGATTTCATATTAATCCAGATGAAATGTTTTATGAAAAAAATCCATCTCTGAACCACTTAATAGTTTTTGGGAGTCCCTGCATAAAAAAAACGTTGGAATCCTTGGAATGTTTAAGAAGAGAGCTGAAGATGAATTTTTCATAGTTATGATCTGAATGGAAGAGTAAAAACGTTTTTCAATCATGAAGAATTAATAATTATAAATTTCGTTGAACTGAAACTAGAGGAAGATAAATAGAATCATTTAGATAAGAAAGGTAAGAAGGATAATGAAAGTTCTATTGTATTTTTTGATAAATATAAAGACAATTGAAATCCTACTAAAAATGAGAAATAGACTTAGATATTTCCAGTGATGGGAAATAATTTCAAAAATCTAATCTAGTATAAGGAAGAAAGTGGATTCCCAAAAGATTATTGGTGATCAACATAAAAAATATCAAACAATAAGACCATAAATATTTTTTACACATACTTCCATGTATTAAAAGGTTAAACTGAAATTTGTAAATTAATATTTTGAGAATCCGGAATGGGTTTTGGATATGAATGAAGAGTTTGACAAGATACATAATTATAATACATTAGAACCTATATACAATACAGAAAAAATAATAATATTAGTAAAAAAAAAGGTTTTTCCTAACAGGATGAATAAAGAAGGTGATGTGACATTGAACAAGTAATGGTTAGTATTCAAATGTTACCAAAAAATTCAAGGTATTTATTTTGATGATACTTTTTATCCAGTAGAGAGGTTAGATAAAATATGAATCCTTACTAATATTTTTGTGTAAATGTGTTACAGAATTTTCCAAATGGATGTAAATTCCACATTTCTAAATGGGGATCTTGATGAGGATGTTTATGTTGAAAAAACTTGTGGATTTTTTTTGGTAAAGATAATAGTTATGTGCTTATGGGGAAGAATGTATTGTTTGTGACTAAAAAATTCTAAGGGAATGGTATTCCAAATTAGATGTTTTTTATAAAAAGGATTAGTATTATGAAAGGAATAATTGATAACAATTATTACATTAATGAAATTCAAGAGTTCTCCCCCAACATAATAGTTTATGTTGATTTCATTATATATGTTGGGAATGATGGAAGATCATGTGAATGATTTTATAAAGATATGAAAAAAACTCATTAGATTTCCATGCTGGGAGAAATGAAGTACACTCTTGGGTTACAAATCTTACAAAATAAAGAACACATTTTTCATTCATAAAAAATTATTCTAGGCAACTTATTTATAATTTCAACATGGAATATTTGAAACAATTTTCCACAACAATTTTAGAGAAAACCAAGTAGTCTAGAGATAGAGAAGGCAATGAAGTTGATCATAAAGATTTTTGAAATATGATCATATGTTTATTGTATTTTACATCCTTAGGATTGAACATTATATATTCTATTAAATTATATATAAGATTTCATAGTGCTTCAAAATGATAACATTTACACTCAAGAATAAGTATTCTTAGATACATCAAAGGAACAATATTTTTTGGAATAAGGGACGATATTTCAAAAAATATTTATTTTTTTGGGAACTTAGATGCTGATTGGGAGTGAAATGGTGAGGATATAAGATCCACATATGGTGGGTTTTCATTCCAAAAGATTGGTGTGTTTGTTAGATTATAAAGATAAATGGATTAAGTGACTACTAGAATGAATGTAAGTATGTATGTTTCTTCCACTCAAATTATTACTCAACTTATGTGGATTAAGATCAATTGTAATACTTACTTATTGAAGTGAAGTTATCCTTAATCTTGGGATGTGATAACCAATGTGAAATAAACATTTCCATGAATCAGGTTCAACATTATCTTTCCAAACATATTTATATCTAATATCATTTCATCAAATAGAATTTTTAGTAGAGTAAATTTATGTTGGAGTATTTTACTACTCCAGAAAAAGATTCTTACATTTTAAAAACCCAATACTGAATGAAGATTTTTCTAAATTGAGGTTGAACATGGGCTTCCAAGCACTTTCTCATCACGGTTGAGGTATGTTTTTTTGCAACCTCTCTCATATTGACTTTGGATAGTGTTGTTAAGGGTGTGAATTGTTTCAGAAATATATCAATTGAATATGTGTCAAATTTTTATGAATGAATGTATAAATGGGGAGTGTTGGGTAATATGTGATCTCAACATGTTTTTGTGTGTAATATTCTAACTTCTTTTTGGAGAGGTTCTAGGAATATTTTGTTTGTATGAAATTTGAATAAAAAAGTTTTCATGAAAATTTTAAGAGGTTTCATTGTGACTAATTTTGGAGAACATGGGTTTTCTGTCAATAATTCTTATTTACTAAAATGAGATAGCTCACATAGGATTAACATTGTTGATAAGTAATCCATTACATGAGATTACAAAGTTAAATTATTTATGAAACATGGTTGAAAATAATATCCAAAGGGTGATATTGTTGGGACCAAGTTAGATGGATGTGGTTTCTTGAATTAAGGAGTTTTATTTCACAAGTATTTTATCATTTTTTAATGATAATTAATAAATTAGATATGTTAAAGTTAAACATATTACTGGAAATCGTATTTAGGTTCTAGAACTCACCATAATTATAAAATTACATTGTGTTTGGAACATGTTTTCTTGAAGTGAAGGCTCGTCAGTTTCACATGGGGTTCGGAATGAGGTTATGGTCAAAACAAAGAAGACAATCATATACATCATTAATCTAATTAAATATTATGATGCCTTTCATTTTTATATTTCTCATAAATCATAAGTATGTTTTGAATTTTTTGATGATAAATATATGAAAGAAATGGGGAGAAAAATTGATGACAATCATATTTTTGTAAATCGTATTGTTTATGGATGGAAAAAAATGGATTATTTTAATGAATATGAAGTTATAAAACATCCTAATAAAAATTAAATGATAATTAAGATTATGTTAAATGTGTTAATAGTCATGAATAATTTGGGATTAAAATCGATATGTTGGTGAAGAAAAACGTTTGTGTACAAAAACATTTTCATCTTAGTTCATCTATATGAAATTACTTAACACCATTTTTTTAAAGGATAAAAATGTATATCATAATGAGTGAAACTGGAGGTGGTGGTTTTTTGTAAGAAAAAAAACAAAATATTTGAATCTTTAGAGAAGTAATCTGATGAAATTAATAATTTAAAAATACATGAATGTTTATTGGTATCTTATTCATAGAATTTTTTAAAGATGAATATGTTTAATGCAGTCCATTAAACTCAGAGTTCCACCAATCAACAGGAGGAATGATTGTTCATATTAGGAATTTTTGGGACCAATGGAAATGGAAGAAAATAATTGAAGTTGTTGAGACCAATTAAAATTTTAAAATAGATCAATAACCAATGTATTCATCCATTTTCCATCATTATTAATTGTTAGTTTTTTTTTCTGAGCGGGTCGATTAGAACAAGAATTTCCCTAACAAGTGTGACATGAATGAAAATAAGAAAATCTAATTTTTAATGAGATTTTATTTATTATGGGGAACAATCTATAATATTGGATTATCTTATATCTTAATCATAATGATGAAATAGTAATGAGAAGAATGGTTTTGTAAATTTTATATATAAAAATAACGAGATATCTTAAATTAAAATTTGATTACAAGAGGGTCCAGATAATAATAGTAACTAAATTCCCTTATCATAATAATGAAATCATAATGGAAAATTAGAATCAGAATTGTAATAATTTTTTCGATGAATATTGAAGCTATATATTTATTTATATATACAATTAGTAAAAAGTATCGTAATAAGGAAATTGTAGTGGGAAATTAGAATTGAGAATCAAAATCATACTTGAGTTTGGTAAAGAAGTTAGCATAATTATAATGGTTTTATAAGATTCATGAAGGATATATAAGAGATTATAAGAATTTATGAAGTCGTAAATGCACCTGTAATTCATGGAGAAATCATGGTTTGAGAATATTTAGTTGAGTGGGAAAATTTTTATGAATCCCGAACAAACAACTTTTGTGTTGACTATAAAAAGAAAAATTTACATTTTACATTTCCTAAAACAAGTATTATTCATATTTATGATATAGAAGCTCAATATTTCTGTGGAAAATACATTTCTTGATTGTGTTTTTTTTACGAATTTTTTCAGACTGAAGAAGAAATGGGAAGAGATAATATCATATTCCAATGGTCATCATATTGGGCTAGATCATCGAACTAGGGTTTCCATACTCAAATTAGATGTGGTTCAGAATTGACTCATCCATATTCAAACGGACTACTATTTATTATACTGAGAAACCGAACTGAGAAATCACACTAAGAAATCAGAATGAGTTTCATTATGAATTTGAATAAGTTCATACCATCTTATGTGGTAGGAAAATGATTTTTTAAAAGATAAAATTTTTGAAAGTTGATCAAGAATCACTATATCATATTTATTACAAAAATGTTTTGTTATATTTTCATGCTACATGAAGTACATGAACTGTTTCATTAAACATTGTACTACACAAGTGTAAGAGAATATGCTAAATTTTTTATTCAACACAAAACGATTTTTTCTAGTGGACTTTGTGGTATTTGATAATTTTGAAACCATAAAAATGATATAGCTACTATTATTGAGTAGTGAACCTTGTAAATTTGTGTGTTCCTATGGATGAGATTTTGAATTTATTATCAATAGGGAAGGTAATATTAAATAAGAAGCAAGTTTTGTTGCCAGAGTAAGGAAATATTAATGAAAAGATATCAATGATTCACCCCACCCCCCTCTCGCGAATAAAAATATCATACTAGGGTAGTTACATCAAGAATATGTAATAATATTTGTGACGCCATTATTGGTGTCCCAGAATTAAATGTGAGATGGTAGTTTTTATCACTAGGTGCTTCCCCTATGAGTAGGTGAAGTTAAAGCATCATCAACCTGATATCTTGTTAAAACCATTCGGTCTCCCATAATGGATATGATAATATTTATATATATATATTTTAGTCATCTTAATGAGGTTACAATGAGGTTGAAGCACAATTTTGGTTGTTGTTGATCGACTAATGAAAGTTGTGCACTTCCATCATATTCAATATATTTTTTAATTGAGGAGATAAGGGGAAAATATGTATGCGAGATCACATAACTACATGGGGTCCCTCATGATGTAATTTTAGATAGGTTCATTCATTTTACATTGAGGTTCTAGAAGTGGTTATAAGAGATATGGGTACATGGGTGATCTTAAGCATAAATTTCCACCTGTAGATCGTTGTCCTGTTGGAAGGGATGATAGATGTGTTAAAGGACATGCTCTCCGCATGAAACATCAATTTTAGTGGTTATTAGGAGAACAATATCCCGATAACCATTTTATCCCATAATAATATATTTTATGGGATGATTCATAGGGATCATAATGAGACCTTTTCTGGTAGGTCATGTCAATCATTACTCTACAGGTTAGAGGTTGGAGTGGTAGTGCTATTAAATACTTTCCTCATGCAGGAGACTTTAGATCATGTTTAAATTATTAAGAATCATATTTATAATGCTCATTAGTGACATCAAACTTATGATGATCTCTATCGTTGACCTATGATGTTCAGTCCAATGATTTTGTTTTCTTATGGGTATCAACCAGACATGGGTATAGATGGATGATGAGGTTAGGAAACTTGTCCCCTCATTACGTCAGGTTGTTTGACATTATGGATAGAGTTGATCTTATATTTTATTAGTCACTACTACCTAAAAGGTACTTTTAAATTCACATCATCTTCATTGTTTCACAGATTTACCAATTTCTTGCTGAAATATCTCTAATTTTTTATCCTGATGAGATTTAGTTACATGTAGACATTTTATTTAAGGAGTATCCAACACGCATCATTGATAAGAGAAAAAAGGCTATCTATGTAAAAAATATCCCTATAGTATTGCTACTATAGAATAACAACCATGCGTAGGGTGATACATGAGAGTATGAGGATGACATACATAATCAGTGGTTGGAGTTATTAGCGGATAGAGTTTACAACCGTTGGATGGTGAACTATGGGATGTGTTCCCTGAAGTGTAGAGGATTGTAAAAATCCATTTTTTCTACTGTTTGGATCCATCAAATTTCAGACCAATTATTTTTTTAGACCAAATATGCATTAATAATGGGTTAAAAGTTGTTTTAGTGGTGTCTGGGGATTTTTTTAGAGCTCATAACCCCATTTTTTGGGGTAAAGGACTAAGCCACACAATTAATAGAAACTGTGTGTCCCAGACCATGTAGTTTCGCTAACTATGCGAGGGGTGGACAATGGAATTATAAAATCCAAAAAGTTTTTGTAAACTATGTTGCCTATGGTTCATGCCCATGAGGGGGTACCAATAGTTTTTTATTTGGTTTATCACGGTTTTCACATGTTTAGTCAAACCATTCAGAAGAAACTATGTAGGGTCCATCCTAAAGCAGAGGTGGTGCATGGTTGGCGTAGATCTTGGAGAACCATGATTCCAAATAATGAAATCCTATAATTATTTGTATAATTTGACAATTTCCCATTAAAAAATAATAACCCTACCCCCACCCACTTATTTCTATTCTGGAATGTAGAAAGCTTGGTTCCCACACATTGGAGTTCCAATGTCCCTCTTTGTATTTTTTGATCCAAATTGGTCATCTAATCTTGGATTCAACATCTATTCATTATATATGATAGCCATCAGTAATCTCTTCAATCCGTTAGCTTAGTTTGTCATATTTCATCCTCTCTATGATGCTAGTTTAATATTGGACCAGATCACCTTTTTTAGTCCATTGATTCGTTATTCTATTTTCTCCTTATCTAGGAAAAACTAATGGTTTATATTTGACTCTGAGACTGCTATATAACTAATTTATGTGGTCTATGAATCATCTCTCAAGTCAATCCATTTTATAAACTACCATTGTTGTGTGCCCACTGATTTCATCAGGGAGTTACTATTATGTTTATATTCCATGATTATTACCATTTTACTCATATTAATGACATTTTTTCACAATTGTTCTTTTTTCCATTAGAGTCTGTAGCCTATACTCCATCCACCCCATCTATGGTGTGACCTGTTTTATTCTTTTGTAACCAATGATGTGTTCACCTGCACCACAATTCAAATGTTCTATGAAAAAATCTTAATAAAAATAATTATTTTAATTAAATGAATAAATTCTTGATTTATATGACATGTAAAGTAATACTTTACAATTATAAGGTATGGGTTCCAATCTAAAAAATGAATCCCAATTTTAACTGGAAAGTATATTTTATATACAACTTATCCTAGTTACATGTAATGGAAATGGTTGCCATTTACAAGTCCTTATCTTGTATTGTCATGATTATGAATGGTAAAGGAATGAACCGAATTATAGATTATGGATTCAACATAATGAATTGTTTCATGTACTATTTATCATTTCCATCTAGTATGAGAAGAAATGGAATGTACCTCATTAATTATCAAATGGAATGTTCATTACATGGCCTAAATTAAATAATGAATTATGTAAAAGTTGATTATTTCATATGTATCTTTTCATGATTATATGAGTGGTTATACATGGTAAATCCTTGAATTATTAAATTAATTCCATGAGCACTTAGAGTAATTCATTCCAATTCAAGGAGATAATTTCTAAGAGAGATAACCACCTTGGAACATGTTCCTTATCTACTGGTGGATGTCCAAAAAGACACTGCATGATCCCTTCACAATCATTCGGATATTATGATTCATTTGACACTATCCTTCAACCCATGTTGAAATATTCAGAATTACAGTGACATGAATTGAACCCATTAGGCCCTAATAATGCTTAGACCATTTTACCTAATATGTGATAATTTCACTTGGTTATTACTTTATATAGTAGACTACCTTGGGTGATCCACCTTGGATTACACTAATACCCTTTATATCAAGGCTCCATGTCATTATTGAGTTGGTTTGACCTAGAGGTCATGGATTCCTTGTTTATAAACATGGATTCTCTTCCCTGCTACATTTACTATTGGATTACTTGTGTATATATTAGATCCTTTACATTATTATTATCCTCATTATTGGATTCCTTGGTTATACCTTGGATAATCCTTTACTATTATCATAATGGTATGATGTTAATGTTGGTTACTTATTACGTGACTTATCTATATAAACTAAACATAAATGAATTAATTAAACAACATCCTGATCAGATACATAACCAGTCGATGTTGAAGAAGGTATCTATTATCATTATAGCATTGCTTTGCATTTATATATATACCTTCACATTGTTTCATTTTATATTTCATAGACTGGGTGATATAGACTTTTTTAGTGATGTCCTAGTAAGATTTATCTCATACACTATCTGGGAATCCATTGGTAACCAGAAATATTATATGTATGCATGCGTTGATTAGGGGAAGCATCCCACATTAGACCACTCATCTCAATTTATTGCTTTAGTATGAATATCAGTATAAGATGATTTTCCCAACGCTCAATATTTTGGACATTTTATTGGCTTATTGTTTTTTATTTTTTATAGATGTATTGCCTAATACCATGTATACCTAATTTCAAATTTTCTAGAGACATGAAATAAATTATCGTCATTTTCTATATGCTCAAGTCATATATTGTGATTATTATATTTACAAAGGATGTTTATCTATTCTTATAATGTATTTTATATTATTATACTACTTATACTATTTATCTGTTATTCTATATACATTATGCTTCACTATATCATGTGGGAATTTTCTCCCCACAGACACACCATATGACCTCAATTCTAGTCGATATCCTATAGAATATATGTTAGTGTACTAGAGGCATAGTGGACCAATGTATTTAGGGGACCATTGAGTGGCATCCTGGATGGGATGCCACACTCATAATCCTTGAAATTACTGGTTAAAATTCAATAATCCTCAGTAGTTTTACAAAACCTTATTCAGAATAATATATTTATTATTTTTTTTTTGATTTTAGGATCATGTTACCCATTTTATGAAGAATATTTCTTATTACTGACGTACTTGTAGATTCACATTCGATCAAACACTTCTTTGAAATTAAACCTAGAGATTGTTGGGAAATGTTAACAAGAAAACAACCCATTGAAATGAATTTACATGATATGATATAAGCCTAATGATGCTCTAATTTTATATAGATATATATGAAATCATGGGAAAAAATTCATTCAATTGTTTCGACATTTAATTTTTTAGGTTTCATGGGTGATCCACGCATCCGATGTTGAATATGAAATTAGGGTATACATTCAGTGTACCAGAATAACATCATAATATTTTTTTCATAACTCCACTAATATAATGAAAATGTGATTAAATTTTGAAATATATTATAATAATTAATTGTTTTCAATTTCTTTTATGTCCCAAAAAAATTATCCACAATAAAGGTCCTTTTATAATGTTTTTCTGGGTGAATGAAAGCTAGATCTATTTTTTAAGGGTGTAAAAGTACACTTTACATTAAAATTATATAGCACTATGCCTACCCTCATTTATTAGGTTATCTTTTAATGATGGTTTCTCAATCCAAGTCCTAAAAAATTCATAATTAAGGTAGTATTTCATTAGGATCTATAGGAATTTTTTGGTGTTTCATTTTAACTCTATGATGATTCTTTGTATTTTGATAAATTTATTTATCATGTATGTTTTTTAATACCACTAGTTTATTAATAATTAATATTTTTCATCTATTGTTTTGTGAAAAAAATGGATATCACTTTAGTAAGGTGTCAATTTATTCACTAATAAATGAGGTAAATCCTTTACACAATGGTGGACTGTTCATTATTTCATTTTTTTTCTCTTATACAATTATTCCACTATGAGTCTACATCCATCTTCCAGTGACATTTTTGCATTGGTGGAAGGATGAATCTCTTACAGGTTGATCCGTGGAATTTTTAAGGGTCTATAATTGATATTATTTCCAGTTTTATTTATTCATAATAAATTATTTCAATTGAGGTATTCATTTGATGATTTTCATTTTTCATCGATAGTAAAAATATTTAGTTAACAGATTTTGTGAGCTAGATTGACTATCCAACTTGTTATGATCATGAAAATGATCCTCAATGCGTATAGGTGATTAGACATGGGATTATAACCCACTATATAAGTGAGTGATTCATGAAGTTATCATTTTATTGTAGTAATCACTCTTAAATTCAAGACCATGAAACCATTATAAAGAATCCATCCAATTAACCCTTATTAAAAACCTTGGATATTGTCATTATATCAAATTGAATTAACTTAGGTCTCTTATTATTCATTTGATCCTCCCAAATCAAACCAGAGTTGTCCACTTCATTTGAAAATCTTCCCATAAAATGTATGTATATCTTAGTTTTTTATTAGGTATTTGAGTATTTGAAAACCAATGATACACTAAAAAAGGCCATTTATCCCTAAACATGGGTAAATTTATTCAATACTACCTACACTCATCCAGATCATCCAATGACTCGCGATGACCAACTAACCAAATATAGCTAGAAAAGTTAGAAAATATCAGAGTAACCTCATGAAAATGGCCAGTTCAATGATATCCTAAAGGTCTCCTATAAGTTATTGGTAAATAGAAAAATATACCAAAATTATCTTGTATATTGAAGAAATAGATTATGTCGATCAAATCTTGAACCCATGATCTAAATTACTAAATCATCAGCACCAGCCATCTATTGGTGAATAAAATTATCAACTCCCACGGTCCCCTGGAACACTAAAATAGACACTATGTACACTCACCATATTCTCTAGTTCATAGTGTAATACCCATTATCACCAATAGAGACTATGAATAGACCCGCATTATTTTAAAAAAACATTCAGTTCCCGTGGAAACCTAGATAACATGTATCCCAAGAAATGCGTCACACGTGATATAAGAAAACAAAAAGATTAATTTGTACACCGAAAAATCATGATCATTAACTCAAACATAATAAAATATACAATGATTACATATTAAACTCACGATGGTCTTCTCTATAACATCCAAATAATGGGGAGAACATAACATGAGAAATTACTTAAAAAATCCATCAATGGAACACTACTAAACATCAATCAATAGTGACCCATAATAGAATATATGACCACAACCATTCCAATAATGGATTTATAAATGGTCCTTAATACCTCATCAATAGTATAAAACCCTATAAGGGGGTCCTTTAATATAAGAAAACCCTTAGGGAAAATCTAGTAGTAAGAAAACCTTAGCAGACATCCCTAGAATAAAACACATCCATGGTTATGATATCACCAATTAATTCATTATAAATAGGTCTCTAAGACATATTTTAATATTAATGTGATGGATATCAACCATACATAACACCCGTATTTTTCAACTAATCCCAAAGGCTACAACCAATCAAACTATTGAATATATGATCAAAACCTCAAGAAACAAGCTAATAAGACCTAGTCCAAGACATCAATTGGTTATATCCTTATGAAACATCAAAAATATCCTCAAAATATCACAGTGTACTAATCAATCCAGAAAATTCACAAACTCATGACCCTAACATGTTTCTTGTATCTCAAATCCCCAACTGTACGAGGATTTTTAACCCAAGCCTCAATGAAATCCTCCCATCAAAACTTTACCAAATCCAAATCTCTATCTATACTACCTATAAATTACGAAAGGATATCACCATTGTAAAATATTTTGGGAAATTATTATATTCTACAAATAATGAGCTGAATTGTAAAAAAAAATGTGAGAAAATGGTAAAATTTCCTGAAAATTGGAAGTACACAGTGTGCACCCCCTGTAAACGACTTGTACCCCCCAACCATCATTCGAGGCCATATTCCTCATGATAAATAATATGTAATCCAAAATATAAATATTTTGTACTAAACCTACATGGTTTGCACTTAAAATGGGTTACCTGTTTTTCTACCCTACATAGGGGTCTAGCCGATTACCCCACAAGGCCTCTGGCCATATACTTTATTTATGAACTCGATGTGTTCCCTTCACAACTATATTCTATCAACATGGGTTGTCTTTCCATTCCCATTACACATCTTGGGTCTTCCAAGATGGTTTTATTAAAACACAGAAACATACAAAAAACACACACACACACAAACACACTATGTAACCCATTCTTTCTGACCTCACCCTAATGTAAGAACACACAACTCGTCTTCTCTGAACTATATATTATAGAAATTTTTATCCCAAAATAAAATAAATTTTTACCTTCTAGAAACCTCAATATATCACCAAAGAACTATATATTAGCATCATGGTTTCCCTAACAAAAATAAATGGTATTTAAAATCATAATGAAATTATTCATTGAGGATTGAGGAAAAATTTAAAAAATAGGACCACCTCTAGGTGAAAATTGTCGAGCTTCATGTGGGATTAGTGCCATACATCCACCGAGATATAATTAACATATGAAAATGATACCTAGTGAGGCCCCTCAACCTATTCCTTATAGTCATATATATAAACCCTGCAACTGAGATGGTGGAACAATGTATGCATAAAGCTAAAGGGTGGAAGGAATATGAAAAATAACAAAAATGAAAAGAAGAAAAATAAAAATAAAATGGGTTTGGACATAAAACTAGAATCCAAAAATGTATTATGCCTCATCAAAGATAATCACCCATCGAAGACTCATCCAATTATCCATAATCACAATCAAATTCTCTATTAATAATATATCATATAATGAACTTGTGTGAAAATATTTATATCTATTTAAATAAATATTAAATAATTTTTTAGAATTGGAATGAATCAGATTCTTAATAACTACTATTCTTGTTTTAAAAACATACTTTTAGAGTACTGGAGTTCTCATATGAAATATATGAGATTATATGAAAGAATAATGTACCATTTTTCCATAAAAACATACTAGAAAATGTTCAAATTCATCATGAATTTCTATACCTATAACGTTGCGGGTAATTAAAATATACCCACCATAACAATTTTCCCCCACAATAAGCCTTGATGGTTAACTGAAATCTACACTAACACTCCAATAATAGACACGTCCAATGATTTCAAGGTCATCCACAGACTAATATTATGACACCTATAACATTACCAACATGAGGGACGTTCCACTAAAACTAATCTGATTCTCCCCACCCAAGGAGTATCCTTATCATCACCCAATATCCAATGTAAACATATTAACCCCATGATTCATCCATCGCCAAATGAAATGGATGGATTTTTGATACACACTCACACAAGAGTACCCACAGAAACAATAAAAACATAAAATAAGGAACCTATCATCCAATGACCAATGGTTTTACCCTCACCATAGGGATATCTTAACACCATTTCTCAAGAGTTGACCTGAATAGGTTAACCATGGAAAAACTTCCCAATTTTCATTAGTTCGTAAAAAAACTCAACAAACCTAGCATTGAACCATTAAACCAAACCACAAACCAATATACAATATACATAACTGATATGAACATGCCATTATATAACAAGGATATTACCAAAATGACACACCAACCCCCACTATACTTTATGTTACACCTTTGAAGTCATTGGTATGATAAATTTCGAGTTTTATTTACCTTTTTGTTCATTCATGGAGTTAATTTGTGCCATGGTTTAGAAAATAGAGTTTTGGGAAGACATTAAAAGGTGTATGATAAGACCATGGCTTTTCTTACAATGTGGCTAACCATGCGAGGGTGCTATAGGAGGTGACAATGTATTTATTTATGGTTTTAGCATGATTTTTCAAACTGTGCAACACCTAGAGGTAACCATGAAACCTATTTTTAGGGGGGCAGTGCACCCATATGTTTGGAAAATTATTTTACTCATTGTGAAACCTATCCATGTGATATATCTAGATCACTAAAATATTAACTTGAAACCATTTTCCCCTTAAAATATTTTGGATCATGTGCACCATATTACTTTCCCATCATGGAAATTCCATTATCCTCAGTGGTGGAGATTCCTCCCTTCCTTGGTTGTGAATTTCTACTTAAACTCTATGTGGTTGGGATTGAGGTAAGTGATTTTTTTTATTTTTCCTCATCCTTTCCCCTTTTCCATGCTTGTTCATACATTTTCATGGAAGTGTGGAACCCTTGGAGGGGTTTGGACGAATCTAGGGTGTCTAATAAGGGAAATAGTTTGTTTTCTTATGGTTTAGGTGTGTAATGGATTCTTCTACCTCTTCTGGGTGGTAATAATCAATAGAAATTAGTTTGGGATCAAATATAATGTAAGTGTCTTTAGTAAAATTAAATTTTCAATAGATTTTCTTAAAATTATTTTTAGAATTTTGTTTTGTTTGTTTAATTTCCAAGTAAATGATTTCATGTTTATTTATATCCCAATTTTTATGTGTTTTATGAATTGATTGGGAAATTTATTGTTTAAAGAGGCTTTTTGATTGGTGCGGCTGGTAGGAAAACCAAGTTTTGGATGAAATGGATAAAAGGCGGTTTTAGGGTTTTAATTGGAATTATATGATGGTCTTATAAGTGGTTTTTATTTAATGATGGTATTTTATTAAAATGTTCATGTTGGATGGTGAAAATGGTTTTTGAAATATATTTTAATCTACGGATCCTTTGGTGGCAACATTAGAATGGATTAACACATGGGTTAAATAGGGTGCGAATGAGAGGCTGTCTAAGAGAACATGATATCCTTTAAGAAGGAATACTGTGAGAGCTTCCATTTGGATTTAAAATGAACTGTGAGAGCCTTTGGGTAGAAAGATAATGAGAGATTCCATTTTCATACCTAGAGACCATGATTACTCTTGGAGTTATTAATGGGGAAGACCGCGAGAGTTTCTACTTTTCTTAGCAATATATCACGATTTTCATATACTTACTAATAATCAAACCTTATGGTTACAACTCTATGTGAAGTTACTCCTGTTTTTTGGTTTATATGGTTTAAAAAATTTATTAGTTCCATTTTTTATAGGATGACATATCTTATTTTCATTTTTATTTATTGGTTATATGATGTTTTTTCTCACCTTTTTATTCCTTTTTGGATATGTTATGTGTGTGGTTCTATTTGAAATTATCTATATATTTTAGAAGCATTGAAAAATGTTTTAGAAAAAAATTCAATTTGAAATGGAAAATCAAAGGTAAATGAAAATGTTTGTTTGGAATTGGAATTTTTTTCATAGTGTTTCAATTTCGAAAAGTGATTTGAGAATAGTTAATTAGTTTTCATGTGTAAAATAACTAAATAATTTCATGGTGGAATCATAATAGGACACATGCCTCACACACTACATATTTCTGTGGGTGTATAAAGATTTTTTTTTTGCTGGAAATAGGTATAGACCAGAGAATCCTATGACTAGGTGGTCCTTATTTTTTATCATCATCAGTTGAAATATTGGAGGAGATGAGGTCTCATAGGGATTAAATAAAGTGGAATAATTTTGGGATATTTCCCATATTGGGATTTTAATATTACTTCGTTTTTTATTCCCATTCATTTGATATTTTTTTCTTTACATGATATACCATATATATGTTTACATCCTATTATGGCACATATTTTATATGAGGTACATAATATCTTATTGTAACTCATTTTTATTTGTTAATACTCTAGATGTTTCATTTCATACCATTGGATATAATGATAGTGGTGTGTATTTCCCATTTTATGATGGGTTTTTCAATTTTACCATTAGTGAATCCATTCCCAATAGATTATTGGTTGTTCTCTGTGATTTTCTCTATCCCATGGTGATTATGAAAACACCTTGGGTAATGTGATGGGCTAACATAGGTGGAAATTTAGGATGAACCACGTAGGATCATTAAAAAATTGTATCAAAGTAATTTTTATTTGGGAGTTAGTGGTAGACTAAAACTAGGACCATTGGGACTCAGGTGGTAGGAAATTAAGAGTTCCAGGAGGTCTCTTTTACATGTTGAACATCAAGTTTACATGGGTGGTTCAGGATTCTATTTACATTTTGATTTTAATTATGGGTTATTTTGTGATATTTTGATGTATATCTTGTTTTTTGTTGGGTGTCAAGTAATCCTTGGGAATGTTTTTATTTTTTTTGGTGAAACAAGGTGGTCAATAAGAGGAAAAAGGTTTATTTACATGGTTAGTAATAACAATTATATTTTTGTGCATCCTTGGCTGCCAACTCTAGAGACACATATGATTACCACATAATTTCAGAAAACATGATTCCAAACCATACATTGTAGGAAATTCTTGGAATTAATTACATATTTTTTTTCTCATTTTTCATTTGGAGTTTCTTTTGATTATTTTGTTTCATGTTGTTATCCATGATGATAATTTACTTTCAATATTTTAATGTGGTTTTATATTTAATTTCTATTGGTGAAGTTTATGTTTTTTGAATTTTAGATAAATCATCTTAGAAGAACCTCATATAGTTATAAAGAGGGTACATTGGAGAACACCTCGACAAACAACTCCTATTTTTGATGCTACTCTAGTTGAGTCTCTAATCCATACGATCCAGTGCTTCGATCATGTGGGTGATCGAGTGAATGCACTGATAATGGATCATGATTCAGAGTGTAACAGACAAAATCCAACATTATTCCATGCTGACATGTGACCCAATGAGCTCAGGAAATAGTGGTATTGTATCAAGAAAATATTTTATTTCTTGAATACCCATATAAACTACAATATGGTTTTCAAGATATACATGAGTAAATTAATAAGTTGGAAGTGATGCGAGTCGTTGGTGTTCCTGAAGAGGTGTGAGGACCTAAGGTGGACCAATTATATGGCAGATTACAACTGGATGTTCTAAATGTAATTGTTGACGATAATGAGGGCACATTAGATCTTAATTTTGGAGAAAGTGTATCATTCAGTGATAGATCATGGGACCAATTTTATAAAATTGGTATATGTGTCTTCAGATTTCCCTATGAATTATTACCTCAAGGATCGATATATTGGTTTGGACTTGAGCCCACAGATCGGTTCTGTGATTATTATTATCTCAATACTGACCTATTAAGAGTTGGTTGATATAGATGTAATTAATGTGTACTATTTTATAGGAAGTATAGGTCATTTAGGTTTTTTATTGGGAAAAAGTTGAAGTCCTTCCACATTATATATGTGGTAATGGGATGAGCCTCATTGGGGTAGTTGAAAGTGTGCATGATAGTCAAATGGTTCTGTTCTATAGGCCTCTTCGGACTGGTAGCATATTTTATATTATCAATACATGAAGTATGGAAACAACCATCCTCATTACTCAGAGACTCCATGGATGTTCCACCAGTGTGGTTAGTCTTGTAATCTCAAAATTTTTTGTTAGTTTTCTTCACTAGAGAGTGTTGTGAGATCCAATTATTATAAAGGCTCCTAGGTTTAGTCAGACGATTCCTAGGTTATAGGATATCTCCCTCATGATAAGTTGGATTCTCAATATGGGAAAACTGTGAAATTTGTTTCTAATATAAGGAGACTCTATGAAGTAGTTGTTATTGTAACGACCCAATATTTTACATTGGAAATTCCCTTCTTATATTTATGTCATAAAATAACATGAAATCACAACATAATGAACTACTAAGTGATAAGTTACCTTTTAACATAAGTTTTTCACTTCTATGTTTGGAATTTTGAAAAACTAACATTCACGGTTGTGTTTAAGATGAATTTTGGAGTCTAATGAAACAAAAATAATTTTTTGGGGAGTAGTAACGTACCCTTAGGAATATAAAAATATCCTTATGAATAGTAATATGACCCTTATGAATAGTAAATCATCCAACATAAGAGTAACATTAACTATGAATAATAAAATAAAATTTAGACATCTTGGAAAGTGACAATTTGACCTTAGCAAATGTTTTGATATTTTGTAAGTAATAAATAATTTATTATAATTAATTAATTAATTTAAAAGAATATTTATTTCCCTAAAATGTATTTATAAATTATTTAATCAATGTATTACATTTTTTAGATAATTTTATAAGACCCTATGTAATTTTTGAATACACTACAAAATCAATTTTAATCTTAAAAACTGTTTTTAAGTAAATTATGATTTTAATTAAATATTAAATTAATAATATTTAGAAAACTATTTTTGAAAAATGGACTTCATTTCTACATTCTACACATCGATAAATTTTTGGGGTAAATATTTGGGATTTTTCTGAGATACTTGAATTTTTTATGAATAGTGAAATACCGTAATTTACAAAATAAGCTAAATAAGCTAATTATAGGGCCATGTGTGATGTTCTGATTATGTAAGCCCACTTGGTTTGGGATTAAATTATAAAATTACTATTTTTGGTCATTCAAGACTCACTATTACTTGTCTTGGGGGGAAATAATAAACTAATGAATTTTATATTAAGGAAACCCCTCTCCCCTCCACTATAAAAGCCACCCTTCACACCCTCATTTACTCACACCTCTCAAGCTCCAATCCTTACCTAATATCTTCCCAAACACCTTCTATATACCCTCCCCCACGTCCAAGAGCTGATGGTCTCATCAAAATACCTTGCTTAGGCCCTTACGGAGGTTCTCAAGAGAAGGATTCAAGAGGTAATTTCTCTCCGTCTTCTCCTTTAATTTTCCTTTCTAGTTCAAGTTCATTTCGTGATCTATCCCCACCTTTCTTCATTTAAATGTTATTTTAACTCCATTATTATACATATAATGTAATTTTATGATTATAATGTGATATTATATCATCCAACCACCTTTCCATCTTCCTTTTATTTTATTAAAGAGAACAGTATTCGTGAGGTGTTAATTTATCACCTTCAAGAACGACATGATTTCTTCTTCCATTTCTACCTTCAGATCTGCTCATGAAACCATTTTTATGGTTTAACCAGAATATGTTATAAGTTTTATTTTCTATTTAAAGTTCTGGAAATAACCTATGACCATATTAATAGGTGACATGTTAAAACAAGTTCACTGTGATCCAAAAACCGCCCAAATTGACCCAAATAACAATCATTTAATTATTATCTAATGATTCATCCATATAGATCTAATATAATTCATTATAAGATCATTAAAACTCCTGTAATATTACTAATGACATGTAATATCATTTCTTTATGTTTACCCATGTTCTACCTGAACATCAATTTAAGAATACAAGTGAACCACCAAAGAAAAACAAAAAAACGAACATCCCCGAACAATGTTTTCAAACTCTATAACTCATCCAAAGGCACAAATATTCACTTAATGAAACCATAATGAACCATATTAATGTACACAAAGTTCTGGATTTATAATTAATGAATATAATGTCATTATACATGACATTAAAGAGAAAGAAGCATTCAGGTACAAGGTAAGGAGAAATTCTGAAACCCAACTTTCATCCGTCAGGTTCTACCACTTTCACTCCATTTTTGATATGTTCACTTCTTAAAGAACATTTCTTCATCATTGTCTTTTATTTTTCGGGATATACATGTTTTCTAATGATGTTTATGTCAATACAAATGTTTTCCGAAGGAACTCTTCTCTTAAGAACTCAACTTTTACCTCTCATTCAAGGTTGATGATTCTTGTATCAAGTATGTTGTTCCCAATTTCTTTTGGGAACCCAAATATTATGAATGTGTTATTATGAGGTAAAACCCATTACTTTTCAAGGGTTATTTATTTTAATTTATGTTATATTTTCATTTTGTCATTCATGATAAATGATAATGTCATGATGTGACGGGTGCACCCGGAATTATATAGCGCAATATGAATGTTTAAATGTGATGGGTGCACTCGGAATTATATAGCACTCCAATGCATTGGGTAAAGTGATGAATATCATCAGTAAATGTGAAATGACATGTGAACAAGATGCTAGATTGGTTCACAAGTATGTGTGGTAGTTAACGACTAAGAGGGGATGTTTCAATTTTATGCTTTGCCACAATTCAAGTCTTTTATTTATGCTCCTCTCATGTTCATGAACTTTTTCCTATGTTATGATTATGGTCACCCCATGATATATAATTCTAATACATCCTCTTACTGGGATTCTAGCTCACCCCTTTTGATTTATACCCTCAGGTGGCTACATGTACTAAGGAGAGGAAAAGTGCCAATAAGAACATAGAGAAGAAGAAATTAAATAAATGTTTATGCTAGATGTTGTATTTGTTATTTTTGGTCGTAGTTTTCCAAAGACACTAAGCATCTGGATCCTCTTTGTGTAATACTATTATGTTTTTTATCATTGAAATGATGTAATAGTAATTTATGAAAAGGCCAAGTCGTTATAGTTGGTATCAGAGGCAAGGTTAAGTTAATTTGTGAATTAGGATTAGGGAACCCTAGATAAAACCACTAGTATGAGACTAAGTAAAAATATGCACACAAGAATATTTACCTAGGGATCCCATATGTTATGTTTTTGGTATAATTTTTTAAATGAATAAGTTATTCATTACTTGTTTAATTATGTTTTCATCTACCCTTTTCTATTTTATAAAATGGTGGGAACGAGGAGAAATCATGCCAAAAACTCATGCGAGGGCCAATGCAACGATTGCCCGAACGACATCCCTAATGATTTGGGAGGCGTAGTTCAAAAATTCATCACAATGGTTATCAAATTATCTCAGGTTATAAATAATAACCATAATAATAGGGAACGCCCACTTTCACAAAATACAGAGCAACTGGCTATCAAATGTTTTATACGGCAATGACCACCGATGTTTAGTGGATATTTTGATCCACTAGTTGAGGAATGGTGGGTCAACTCCATGGATAAGCTATTTACCGTTCATTACTATTCTGAGATAGAGCAGGTGACCCTGGAAATTTATTTTCTAGATAGAGAAGCTGATCAATGGTGGGATTTCATTATGAACACCAAGCCAAGAGAGGAAATTGAAGAGATGGAATGGGAAGACATTAAGATAATGTTTCATAATATGTACTTCCCATGAATTATTCTCATGAAGATGGAGAGAGAATTTAAAGAGCTCAGGAAAAAATATATAGAATTTGTCACGACCTATGAAGCGAATTTCACATAGCTCTCAAGGTACACTTCAGGATTTGATATCAACAATGATAGCTAAATTGATAGATTCTTTAGTGGATTAAAACCACCCCTTCAAAAGGATCATGAAATTTGAGACATTGGGAATTATGAAGATGTTGTTCAGTGTTCTCTAAAATTGGATATGGAGTTTGGAGAATGGTCCCATGTCTATCGTGATAAGAAAAGATAGATGGAGTTTCAATCTGGTGGATCTAATGACAAAAGTGGGAAGAAAAATCAACGACCCACATGCCAAAAATGTGGGAAGTTGCACCATGGGAACTACCTCAAAGGGACGGGGAAATGCTTCAAGTGTGGGAAATACGTACACCATGCTCAAGAGTGTCGAAAAGACATGAAAAGGAAGGAGAATATAGCTGATGAATGGAGAGAACCACTCATGTTCAATGCTACAACTGTAAGAATCTAGGGCACTATGCAAACCGGTGCACTAAACCTCGAGCTCTCGAGGGAAATCAGTGTCAGTAGCCACCAAATCCAAAGGAACAAGGAAATTCTTATGACATCACTACTTTAGAGGTGGATCATGATAATGAAGTCATAAAAGGTACACATCATGTTCACTCAAGAATGGAAAATGTCTTATTTGATTCTGGTTCTATGTATTCCTTTATATCTTTCAATTTTTCGAGAACTATAGAATCGGAGCCTTGAATCCTTGAAGTAGAGATATATGTAAAAACACCGAGTGGTGCAATAATTGAAACCCAAGTGTTTGAATCTTCTCTTGTTGGCGTACGTGGGAAGATTCTTCAGGAAAATATCATAATACTTCCCTTGGTGGAATTCGACGCTATAATGGGAATGGAATGGCTCTCGTTATATAGAGCACATATCAACTGTCGGGAAAATGAAATATCTTTTAATATTCCAAACCATCCCATGATCCTCGACAAATACAAGGATGATCATAAATCTCCTTTGAAAAATCCTTAAATGGTGTGGGTGTTGACTCCCTATGAAGATGCATACCTCACCCAAATGGTTGAGTCAAAGGAAAGTGCCAACCTTGAAGAAATTCCCACTGTGAGGGAATACAGTGATGTATTTCCTGAAGAGTTACCTGGAATTCCCCCGGATCGTGAGGTAAATTTTTCAATTGAACTCATACCTGGAGCTACTCCTATCTCAAAGTGTCCCTATAGGATGGCTCCTATAGAATAGGAGGAGTTAAAGAATTAGCTGCAAGAGCATCCAGAAAAAGGGTTAATACTCCCTAGTGCATCACCTTGGGGTGCAACGGTGCTCTTTGTGAAGAAGAATGATGGAACAATGCAGCTGTGTATTAATTATCAGGAACTCTACAAGATCACCATAATGAACAAATATCTTCTTCCAAGGATAGATGACTTGTTCTATTAGTTAAGAGGATCTCAATACTTCTCAATGGTGGATCTTCATTCTGGATACCATCAGGTAAAGGTGAAGAAGGAGTATATCCAAAATACTTCCTTTCATACAAGGTATGAGCACTATGAGTTTTTGGTGATGCCCTTTGGAATTACTAATGCTCTTGAAATCTTCATGGATTTGATGAATAGAGTCTTTAGACCTTACCTCGACAAATTTTTGGTAGTGTTTATTGATGATATTCTCATATAATCCTAAAGCAAGGAGGAACATGAAGAAAATCTAAGACTTGTGTTGGAGACATTGAGAAAGGAGAAGTTGTATGCCATGTTCTGAAAGTGTGACTTTTGGGTGAATCAAGTCACGTTCTTGGGACATGTGATCACAAGTGAGGGAATTTCTGTGGATCCTTCAAAGAAAAAGGTGATTGAGGAATGACCCAAGGCCTCTAGTGTCATAGAAATATGTAGTTTTCTTGGATTAGCTGGGTACTACCGACGTTTTTTGAGAATATTCTCACAATTTTGAAGCCCACTAACTATGTTAACAAGGAAAGGGGTAAAGTATGTCTGGACGGAAGAATGTGAGGGAAGTTTCAAGGAGCTAAAGAGAAGGCTGATCACTGCACCTGTACTCACACTACCAAAATGTGGAGAATGTTTTGTGATATATAGTGAATCTTCAAAGAATGTCTTGGGTTGTGTACTCGTGAAAAATGATAATGTGATAGCCTATGCCTCATGACAGTTGAAGATCCATGAGCAGAACTACCCGACGCATGATCTAGAGCTGGAATCCATGATTTTTTCCTTGAAAATCCGGCGGCACTACCTTTATAGTGAGAAGTGTGACGTATACACCGACCACAAGCGCCTAAAGTATATATTCACAAAAAAGGAGCTCAACATGTGTCAAAGGAGACTGTTAGAGATAATAAAGTATTATGATTTCTCTATTCACTATCATCCGGGAAAGGCAAAAAAGGTAGCTAATGCTCTAAGCAGAAAATAACCTGCTACTCTATCCATACTGCGGATTGAGAAAGACCATATCTTCATGGATATGGAAATAATGGATTTGGAAATCATAATAGGAGGGGATAAATCCTAACTTGCCCAAACGATTATGCAACCATCCATCCAGTAGAATATTAAGGAGGCATAAAGGGATGATGTCGATATACAAATGAGGGTGAATTAAGTAATGGAAGGGAAGTTACAAGAGTTCCATATCGACGATGATGGTGTGATTCGGTTTCGAACATGGATTTTTGTGCAATCATCACCCGGGATAAAGAAGGAGATATTGGATAATGCACATAGCTCAACATTATCTATCCATCCTGAGAGTACCAAGATGTATCGTGATCACCGAGAACAATTTTGGTTGGATAACATGAAGAAATAGATTGAAGAATATATATCAAGGTGCTTGGTATATCAGCAAGTTAAAGCTGAGCGACAAAATTAAAAAGGTTTGATGCAGCGATTTCCTATACCCATGTGGAAATGGTAAAATTTTACTATGGACTTTGTCATAGGTATCCTGAAGACGTCAATGGGAAATAGTGCGATATGGGTTGTGTTTGGCCGACTCACCAAGACTACCCATTTTATTGATATTCGGGAAGACCTCTCACTTGACCAACTTGCAAAGATATATGTGAAGGATGTGGTGAGACTGCACGGTGTTCCACTCTCAATTGTCTCTGACCATGATTCAAGGTTCACATTATATTCCGAAGTAGCCTTCAACATGATTTGAGTACTGAATTAAATTTCAGCTCGACCTATCACCCCAAAACAGATGGCTAGTCTGAAAGAACTATTCATACTCTTGAAGATATTGTAAGAGCCTGCTCTCCTGAAATCAAAGGTGTTTTGGATCATCATCTCTCATTGGTTGAGTTCTCATACAACAATAGCTTCCACTCGAGTATTCATATGGCTCCGTATGAAGCAGTTTATAGAAAGCGGTGTAGAACTCCAACATGTTGGGATGAAGTTGGAGAAAGAAAGCTGGTTGGACATGATCTTGATCAAGAGATGACAGAGAAGGTTCAAGTCATCCAGAAACACATCAAAGCCGCTCAAAGTCAGCAAAGAGCTATGATGACAACCATTGAAGGGACTTGGAGTTCAACGTTGGAGATATAGTCTTTTTTCGAATATATCCCTAGAAAATAGTCATGCGATTCGGGAAGAAAGGGAATCTAATCCCAATGTATATTGGCCCCTTTGAGATCCTTGACCGTATATGAGATGTGGCCTATCGTCTTTCACTTCCACCAAATATAGCTCAAGTTCATGATGTGTTTCAAGTATAACTATGGAGGAAGTACATACCAGACCCCTCACATTTACTAAACTCAGAGGTGGGGCAGCTAGAAGATGATCTCTCCTATGAGGAGTAGCCAGTAAAGATTCTGGATCAGAGAGATAAGGTTCTACACAACAAGGCAACCCATCTTGTCAATGTTTTGTGTAGGAACCATAAATTTGAGGAAGCAACTTGGAAACTAGAAGAGGCAATGAAGGATAAACACCCTCACCTGTTTGTGTAAAGTGAAATTTCAGGGGCTAAATTTCTTAAGGGGGGAAGAATGTAACGACCCAATGTTATTCAATGGAAATTCCCTTCTTATATTTATGTCATACAATAACATGAAATCACAATATAATGAACTACTAAGTGATAAGTGACCTTTAAACATAAGTTTGTCACTTCTGTGTTTGGAATTTTGAAAATTCGACATACACGATTGTGTTTAAGATGATTTTTGGAGTCTAATGAATCAAAAATAATTATTTTTTGTGAATAGTAACATATTCTTATAAATAGAAACATACCCTTATGAATAGTAATATGACCCTTATGAATATTAAATCATCCAACATAAGAGTAACATTACCTATGAATAATAAAATGAAATTTAGACATCTTGGAAAGTGACACTGTGACCTTAGGAAACGTTTTGGTATTTTGTAAGTCATAAATAATTAATTATAATTAATAAATTAATTTAGAAGAATATTTATTTCCCTAAAATGTATTCATAAATTATTGAATAAATGTCTTATAGTTTTTAGATAATTTTATAAGACCCTACGTAATTTTTGAAGGCACTATAAAATCAGTTTTAATATTAAAAACTTTTTTTAAGTATATTATGATTTTAATCAAATATTAAATTAATAATATGTATATTTTTTTTGAAAATGGACTTCATTTTTTGGATTCTACACGTAGAAAAATTGTTGGGGTAAATTATTGGTATTTTTCTGAGATACTTGAATTTTTGATGAATAGTGAAATACCGTAATTTACAAAATAAGTTAAATAAGCTAATTATAGGGTCATGTGTGATGTTTTGCTGATGTAAGTCCACTTGGTTCAGGATTACATTATAAAATTACTATTCTTGGTCGTTCAAGACTCACTATTCCTTGTCTTCTGGGAAAATAATAAACTAATGAATTTTATATTAAGGAAACCCCTCCCCCCCTCCACTATAAAAGCCACCATTCACACCCTCATTTCCCCACACCTCTCAATCTCCAAGACTTCCCCAAACTCTGACCAAAAACCGTCCATATCCCCTCCCCCACTTCCAAGAGCTTATGGTCTCATCAAATGTCCAAGCTTATGCCCTTAAGGAGGTTCTCAAGAGAAGGATTCAAGAGGTAATTTCTCTCCCTCCTCTCCTTTAATTTTCATTTCAAGTTCAAGTTCATTTCTTTATCTCTCCCCAACATTCTTCATCAAAATGGTATTGTAACTCCAATATTATACATATTTTTTAATTTTATAATTCTAATGGGATATTATATCATCCAACCCCTTTCCCTCTTCCAATTATTTTATTAAATAGAACATTGTTCATGAGGTGTTAATTTATCACCATCAAGAATGACATTCTTTCTTCTTCCATTTATACCTTCAGATCTGGTCATGAAACCATTTTTATGGTTGAACCATAATATTTTATATGTTTTATTTTCTATTTAAAGTTCAAGAAATAACCTATGGCCATATTACTAAGTGATAAGTTAAAACAAGTTCGTTGTGATCCAAAAAACCTCCCAAATAGACAAAAATAACCATTATTTAATTCTTATCTAATGATTCATCCAAATGGATATAATATAATTCATTATAAGATCATCAAAACTCCTGTAATATTATTAATGAAATGTAATATCATTTCTGTATTTTTACCCATGTTCTACCCGAATATCAAGTTAAGAATACAAGTGAACCACCCAAGGAAAACAATAAAAACGAACATACCTGAACAATGTTTTTAAACTCTATAACTCATCCAAAGGAACATAAATTCACTTAATGAAACCATAATGAACCATATTAATGTAAAAAAGGTTATTTATTTCTAATTAATGAATATAATGTCATTCTATAGGACATTTAAGAGAAGGAAACATTTGGCTATAAGGTAAGGGGAAATTCCCGAACCCAACTTTCATCCTTCGGGTTCTACCTCTTTCACTCCATTTTTGATATGGTCACTACTTAAAGATCATTTTTTCATCATTTTAATTCCTTTTATGGGAGATAAATGTTTTTTAATGAAGTTTATGTCAATACAAATGTTTCCCGAAAGCACTCTTCTCTTAAGAACTCAACTTTTACCTCACATTCAAGGTTCATGATTCTTGTATCAAGTATGTTGTTCCCTCGTTCTTATGGGCAACCAAATCATATGAATGGGTTCTTATGAGATGAAACCCATTCCTTTTAATGGGTTAGTGATGTTCATTTTTTTATACGTTCATTGTGGCATTCTTGATAAATGATAATTTTATGATGTGACAGGTGCACCCAGAATTATATAGCTCAATATGAATGTTTAAATGTGACGGGTGATCCAGGAATTAAATAGTGCTCCAATGCATTGGATAAAGTGATTAATCTCATGAGTAAATGTAAAATGATGTGTGAACAAGATTCTATATTGGTTCACAAGTATGTGTGGTGGTTAACCACTAAGACATGATGTTTCATTTTTATGCTTTTCCACATTTCAAGTCTTTTATTTATGCTCCTCTCATTTTCATGATCGTTTTCCTATGTTATGATTATGCTCACCCCATGATATATTTTTCTTATCTATCCTCTTACTGGGCTTCTAGATCACCCCTTTTGATTTATATCCTCAGGTGGCAACATGTACTAAGTAGAGGACATGTGCCAATAAGAAGCAAGAGAAGAAGAAATTAAATAAATGTTTATACCAGATGTTGTATTTGTTATGTGTGGTCCTAGTTATCCCAATACACTAATCCTTTGGATCCTCTTTGTGTAATACTATTATTATTTTTTATCTTTGAAATCATGTAATTATAATGTAATAAAAGTCCTTGGCGCTATAGTTATGCTAGAGGACCATGATTTTGGGTTGGACATCATGATAGTTATAATGTTTATTTACTCAACAATTGCATCCATTCTATTTTTTACAGACACTTATGATTCCAGTATTTCATTAAAAAATCAATTATTTGGATATAAAAGAAGATTTTATGAATTACTATATGGATTTTAATAACTCATTAGTTATTAATATGGAGAATGTTTTCAAGATCCCTGAGTTGTGTGAATTTATTGAGGATGTGGAAGTCATCTCAGATTTCTTTGTTTAGGACCTGCTATTCTTTTACCTTATCATTAGCATGGATCAGATTTACAGATTCATGGAATTGATTGATTGTTATTTCCATATAGATCAATTCCATAATCCTAACAAGAGTACCTACCTCTTTTATGGTGAATGATATCCTTTATTTGTTTCGATTGAATTAGTTTCTACAGTTCTAGTGTGGATTTCATGCCAATTATCTTGGTAGTTTCTTGATGAGGTTGAGTAGTGTTCCGTAGGTGAATTTCTAGTAGTCTAGTATATGAAACTAGTTGTGTTTTGGATGTTTTTTTTGAATTTACACCCCACAAGAAGTAATGATTACCATATATCTTCTCAATTGGATGAGACCAATATAGATTCCATCTTATCAAGAAGTTCCGACTGAGATAAAGGTGTTAAAGGTTCAGTTAAAGGATCTCAAAGGAAATGTGTTTTTCAACCCAAACATGTCATTATTCGATTCTCAAGTCCTATTTTCAAATAATTTAGATGTAATCCACAAATATTTCAAAGAATACGATATACATAATCAGTTTAATAAGAATAATAAATACAATTTTGAGAGAATTGATGACCTCTTTGACCTACTAAGAGGTGCATGATTCATTTCAAAGATTGGCAAGAGATTTGGGTATCCCTAGCTGAGGTATTGGAATATGATGTTTCTAAGAAACCCTTTCAAATCCAGTATGTTAATTTTTAGTATCTGGTTATTCCATTTGTTCTTAGAAAATATATGCCTATTTAAATTTTGTTGATATACCATATCTTCCACTTGTTTTTAGTGTCATTTATGGTCATGTTATTTGGATGACATCATCGTCTGTGCCGTAATAAAGGAGGACTGTGTCGACCATCTGTAGGTTTCATTGGTTGTTTATATGGAGCACCATATATCTGAAATCCTTTCAAATTTATAGTTTTTTATTTGATTAATAAATATTTTGGGCTATGTGATTGTAGAAGTAGGAGTTTTAGTAGATCCTGCGAAATTTCCAGCAGTCATGTCTTGGGAGAATCCTAAGAATGTGTTTGAGATTCATATATTTTTAGGATAGTATCGGTATTATTTATATTTCAACTTGTAATTATAGAGGATAGCTTCTCCCTTCATGATTTTTAGTGGAAATGGATTAATTTGGAGTGGTATGAAAATCTCATAAGTAAATTTGAGTAGTTGTAGGGTTGTCTAGAATCTATACTAGTTTTTATTATTACTAATCCTCGAAGTGAATATGCTATATTTTTTATGCTTCTAGTGGGGGTTTTGGTTATTTTGTCATATAGTATGATAATATTCTGGCCATTTTCTTGGGGAATATACAGCCACATGAGTGGAATTCTCCCACTCACAACCATGAATTTGATATAAATATGAATTCTCCAATGTCATTGTGACATTTCCTCTTCAAGATGTTTTTTATAATTTATTCAGATCATATGATCATTAATAAGATTTATAAATAGATGGAATGAGACCTAAAATATATACACATCATTGAATACCTTAAATATTTTGATTTCAATATTTTTTATACACCCTGGAAAGAAAGTGTTGTTGCCGAAGTGAAGAGTATGAAACCTCCAGTGAAAGAAGTTTAATTTTTAGAAGACAATTGGGGTTGGTTGAGTTTGTCCAGTAATATAATTCCATAGGTGTAAAAGGATAGATATAATGTGTTCTTGGAAATATTTTATGTAAAAACCCACTTAATTTATTATTCTAGGAGATAGAATGTCTCTGACATTAAATGACAACAGATTTGATGTTCATTAAATTGTAGGGAGACCTCAAGTGAGTGGCCTTAATCTACTAATTGTTTTTCCTCATTCAAAGGAGAATAGTAGTTCTAATTAACTTGATGACAAAGGTGATGTGTGAGGAACATCATTTGAGTTGGTTCATGCATCCCTGAGTGACCAATTATTTTTATACATTGATAGGAAGGTATTGGTGACTGAGATGAGACATGTAGTGGAACCTTTTTTTCCAGACTCCTAACATGAAATAGAATCAAATCATAAAACCTAAGACCTACTAAGTCGTTACGTCCACGTCCAATTCCAGTGTAGATGGGGAATTAGATCTCTATGAATATCATTATTGGTCAACCTCATAATCAATGATGGAAAATTTCATATGGTTGATTATAAACTGTATTAAAAGATCATAACATTTTATTTAAATAATAGATTCAAGGAAGGTAGAGGACCTATATTATTTGTATGTTTTAGATTTCATTCAACATAATCGAGTTCCCGTAGTGATATATTTGGTCTAGGAATTTCATTTCACATATATATCCTAGAAGGGACTCTAAGAGGCATCGAAAAATAAGCTCAATTTTATTATAGCATATTAATAATAGATGGATGAGTTGGTTAAGTGGACTATCCATACACTTGAGGAGATGTTGTGAGCATGGGTAAATTATTTTCTTCATTTATGGGAAATTCATATACCATTGGACAACATTTATTATAAAAAAACCTATCAATCCTTAATTGGTATGAATCTATATGAGGGGTTAAAATAATATTTCTTTCAATCCTCATTGTGATAGGATGATGTGAGTGAGCATTACTTGGTAAGACAAAGTCTCAACCCTGTGAAATTGAGATAGATAAAATGATCAAAAATTATTAGTGACATCATAATTTCTCAAAAAATTGTATGTTTCCCATCTTCAACACCCATTAGAGTTTTTGGTTTATGATCACTTGTATCTGCGGGTATCTGTTTGAGTGGGACATCACTATTTGGATGAGTAAGGAAAGCTAGTGTTTTTTCATGTCAAGATATTTTATTTTGATAAGTATCAAGGGAAGGTAGACTTTTTGTTTTAGCCTACCCCATGTCTAAACTTGATCCATGATTTCTATTATGTCTCTAAATTGAAGGGATTCCATCCAGAACCATCTCATGTTTCAGAGTGGAAATATTTAGATGTTGATACTAATTCAATCATTTTGTAGAAACATATTAGTGTGTTGGATTATTTGAACTAAGTGCTCTGTGGGATGTTGATCCCATTGATCTGTGTGCCCGAAAGACCCGATAGAAACATTCATGAGACATGGGAGTGGGCTGTTGAGGTGAGGAACTAGCGGCCAAACCAGTTTTTTTCTAAGGGCACTTGAGGAATTTTGGGGGGAAGAAAATGTCATGGTGGGATTTTTATAAAACCATCATTTTAACTATTATGTTTTTTAGTTTTAATTACCTTTTGGTTCATTCTTGTAGTTATCGAGTGATGATGTTTAGAAAAGGTATTTTTGGGATGAAAAACAAGGCACCGAGTTACCGTATGATTTATCTAAAAACGTATCTAACCACGAGAGGATTTCATAGGTGGTGGAATTGGGTTTATGCATAGTTTGAGCATTGTATATTGAAATGTGAGACACCTAGGAGAAACCCTATATCATATTTTTAGAGTTGAAGTAGCCCATTCCTGGTTGGAATACAATTTTCTTAACCATGCGCCAAACCATGAATCATGTCTAGGTCACAAAAAAATTATCTTTTTATGATTCTTTTATATCTACTTTTAATGGGTTTGGGCCCCATTTTCATTCACCATCATGAATAACCCCATATTAATGGTGTTTCAACTTCCCCTCATCCCTGTTGGTGGATTTCCCCTGGGATTCAAGGTGGGTTGGCTTCAGGTGACTCAATTAATTGAGTTTTCTATCTCTATTCCCCTTCTTTTTGCATGGTCATCAATTTTAGTGGAACAGTTTAACCCTATGAGGGTTTTTAAAAGAATATCGAGTTTGTAATGGGGGAAATGGTTCATTTTATTATTTTTCAGCCATGTGAGGGATCCTTTTATCTATTTCTTGTTTTTATCATCGAAGGTGATGATGTTGGGATTGAGTTCGAGGTAGGTGTCTCAATTAAAAGTAGTTTTCTTGGGATTACCACTAAGTTATGAATATTAGTTATTATTATTTGTTTAATTTCAAAAATAAATAACTCATGGTTGATGTATATCCTATGTTTTATGTGTTCTTTAACTTTTATTGTCAATTAGGTTTTTAAATAAGGGTTTCCAAATGTTTTTGTCCTCAATTCACACCATGTATTTTATAAAATGGATAAAAAAAGTTTTTTATGGTTTTAAATAGATTTCTAAAATGGATTTAGAAATGTTTTAACCTTATGAGAAGGTGTTTTTTTCAATTAGGAATGTTATATTGTGAAAATGGTTTTTGAACTGGATTTTCATTATTTGGAACTTCTTGAGATAATATTGGCATGGAGTAGCATGTGGGTTAATTAGTGTGTGCATTAGGGGATATCTAAAGGACCAAGACAGCCTTTAGGGAGGATAACCATTAGAAATCCAATTTTGATTCCATGGTACCATGAGATCCTTAGGTATAGAGACAGTTATATATTTTATTGTGTGGTTTATATGTCCTAAAATATCTAGGATTTGGGCCTCAGGATGACCATTATAGCTTTCACATAGGTTAGCTAGAAAGAATTATTTTTTTAGACTCACTAAAAATCAACCATTATGGTTAGATCCCTAGGTGAACTAACTCATATTGGGCTGGTTTAAATTCTTTACACATTTTATTAATTTTGTGCTTTATGTGATGAGATATGTTATGACCATATTTTATTTATTATATGATGTTTATACTCTTCATTACAATTCCTGGTCAAATATGTTGAGAATGAGGTGCATTTTGGAATCCTTTATTTATTTGATCCATATTCAGAAATGTTTTCGAAAATAAATCATTTTTAAATGAAAACCCAATGGGATTTAAAAAGGATTGTTTGGAATTGGTATTATTTCGAAGTAGTTTAGTGTTGGAATGTGAATTCAATCTACTTTATTCATTTTCATGGGTAAAAACCTTAAATATATTCAATGTGGTATCCTAATTGGGAATGTTCATTACACTACACATATGGCTTTGGCTATATGTAGGTTTTATATTTTTTATGAAAGACAATGGTAAATATTGGGGTACCATGAAACGAAGTGGATCTTATTGATTACAACCATCCATTATCTTGTTGGATTATAAATGGTCTTATAGAGATTTACTCATGTAGAGTAATTTTTGGGATTTTGTACCCATTGTGATGAATGTATAGGCCTTGTTTGGAATTGTATCAATGAATTTGAGCTTTGGGTTTTTACATGAGATACCTCATATAATTTTATTTCCAATTATATAATTTTTTTATTTTATGTTTATTATTGCTTATGTAATCTTCTTAGTTATGTTTCCATAATAACGGTGTTTCATTTCATATTTTTAACTATAAGGATATTGGTGTGGTTGTCCCATTTTATGGATGGTTCATTCCCATATACCATGGGATAAATAATTCCTAGTAAACTGTTGGTTATTTCCAGTGCTTATTTCCTACCCACGGTGATTGGAAAGGTACTTCCGGATGTGTGATCTGCCTGCTCGGGTGATGGGTCTAGTTGAACAAACTCAGTTTATTTTGATCCTAAAATAATAGTGGCTCTACAATAATAACATAGAATATATCATTCTCACATGATACATGATTTAAATAACCTTGTACAACATGGTTAAATCACTAACCATGATCATCACATCGGTCCATTATAACAAGATGAAGCACCATCAATGTTCCTCTTTAAAAATTGAGGCATATCTCTAATTCCATAACAAACAACCTGAACAAACTTTGTTCATGAGTAAATCCAAATCCATGGGAACCAAACAATGCCCTAACCATGCTACCCAAAACATAACCAAAACAGAAAATGTCAATGTATCCAACCAAAAATTTCCTCTAAAGAAAATAATGATATCGAGAGTAATCCTGGTTCTCTACCTCTGATGAAAAAGGAATCCTCATTCCTAACATACAAATAACATCCTAATGAAAAACATGAAGGAAATAGAATACCACAATGAGTACCACCAATGTAATGACCATCCATACCCACCCACACCACAAGTGATAGTAAGCACAAAGAACATAAAATAAGACCGGCCAATCAACATGTAGTATGGATTAACCCCTATTACCAATAGGGGGATTAAAACACCTTTCACATAGATCAAATTAGGGACTTCAAGGAAACCTAAACCTCATGTCAGCTGAAGCTCGATCCAATCACCTCTTAGGCATCCTTTGCCTCATCAAACCATTAATAGGGAACTTATATCCCACCCCAACCCAAAAGGGTCTCTATGCATCCCTTGATGAAGGGACCACATTTCTATCTCAATTGAACCTCACACTTATAGATCCTCATATATTATAATCCGAAGAATATATATTTATATATCTGTGTGTGTCTATGGTAAATTGTTGTAGAATTCCACCAAGAAGCTATATGGGATGGTGGAATATTGGATATTGTTGGAACCATAAACAACTAAAACTCCATAATTAGTAAAATATCACATATATAGGAATATGTCATGTGAATACTACATGCCTAATATAACTCATGAAAACTTTCATATTTCACATGGGAAAAGAGATTAGAAAAATAAATCCTTAAATCCATAAACCCTTGTTCATAAAAAAAGTGAAATAACACTACTATTAAAATGGAAAAATAATTACAATCTCATATCATAGAATCTTGGACTTCTTATAGGTAAATATGTTCATGACACACATATAAAATATCCTTAATAAGTTCTAACACATTCCAATTTTTTTTTACAAATTATCAAATCATAAAACCTAACACATGTGATACCATTCTATAAAAACCCAATTGCAATAAAATCTAAATTGATACCCAGTCTAATTCACCACAACAAATCACATTTTCCATCATGTACACCAGAAGCATTCAACTAGCGGAAACATTCTAATAAAATTCTTTAGAAATACAATACCCATTATTCAGAGTAAGGAAAAGTAGAAATAAACATAAAAATTCATAGCTTAACATAATAGTGAACATAACAATTATATGCAGAAAATATCATTCTATAATAACATAAATAAGGAAAATATTTATGATGATTCAAAAGAAATCTATAATTGAATACAACTGATCACCCACCATGTAAATCACATACACTGAAAAAATAAATTTGAAATAATAATTTCACAAGGATATACATCCAAATTTCATCTATAAAATATATTATGTTTCCATAGTCATCATTCTACTCAAGCTCAAACATTAATATCCACATATGTGGTATGGCTTAATCAAGAAACACCAAGCATTTTGTCGATCTACTATTTAACCAATGCACCAACCTAAATGTAGTTATATGTTTATCAGAAACTATAAGGTGCACATATAGGGGGTGATAATTAAATCTTAGTCGACCACCCCCATGGTGATGTAATAATCCTTTTTTACCAGTATAACACAATGATATTTTAAATGATAAGTATCTTTGACAGTGTATACAACACCCATCATTGTTCTTTAGTGAACTAGAAAATATTAATTTTTATGACCATTAGAACATTTCAATAGAATTTGAAGGTATAGAAAAAATTAGAAGAATTTGGAACTATATATAAAGGAAAAAATCAATAAATAAATTGTTTATAACTTCGTAGGATATAATCAATCTATTTTTATTAATGTCACATAATTATTCAAAATATGGTTTAAAAAAAGGTTAATTATTATTATTTTTATGTGAATAATATAATTAATTTATGGAAATTCTTGAAATTGTATTTAAAAAAAATATATTATTTTATAAATAAAATTATGAAAAATATCTTAAGGATAAATTTCAGGATTTTCCTGAAAATATTTATTTTCCACTTGATAGTTAAAATACTATTTTGTATTGAATACTATATTTTTTTATAAGTATTTAAAAAGTAATTTTTATTTATAAAATGGTTTAAAAGTAATCGTAGATCTATTATATCATTAATTAACCATGTAAATTAATTGGAATCAATTATATAATTGAATTTGGTATAATGCATTTTTAAACAGAAAATGCATTTTTCTTAAAAACTATTTGTACGTTTTATAATTTTTTTCATAAATTAATGTACTCTTATACAAATTATTTAATTTTAAAAAACTATATTCTATATTTCGAATCATGAGGTCTAAATTTGGAAAATATAACCCTTTTATTTTTGTTCAATAAAAATTGTAACCATAATTTTTTTTATTACCACTATAAATGTAAAAAAAATAGGGTAAAAATGAATCTGAAAAGGATTAAAAATCATTCAATCATATGAATTTATTTAATTGTATGATTATATTTATTTCCATAATCATATGATCATTAAATAATGGCCATTTTTTCATTTTTATTTTATTTTATCCTTTATAATATTTAACTATATGATGATCTAAAAAAGGTCACATTATTTCTATCGATATGTCTAATATTTTTATATAGATACAAATAAATAATGTTTTTAATAGGTTAGTTTAAATATAAATGATTTTTTGTTAGGGTAATGTATTTTTAATTTTTTTTTGAAATAATTACCTTAAATACTTACGTTATACCAACAAAGTGCTTATGTAAGGAGTAGAAAAATCATGTAAATGAATTGAAAAACATTAAAAGTAACATTTTTTGAGTGATATAATGTTTTCCAAGAAATTTTAAGATAAATATTAAATATTATATAAGTTTTAAAGGTTTAAATTCTAATTCTATCGATATCAATTTTGTTTTTAAACTAAAATTATATAAATAGTAATTAAATTTACATTAATTTCTTTTTCTCTTAAGTATATTTTTTAAACTATTTTTAGGTCACAAAAATATCTCAATGGGATAATTATTATAAGAAATTTATATTCATTTATGATCTAATTTCTAACATAAATGTAATATTATAACCATTTATTATTTTAAAAAGTCATTTCCATCGTGAAGATAATAGTTGGTTAACGAGGAGGTTAAATAAATAATTACGGTTTAAAATGATATATAAACAAGTAAAAATTTTATTGGATATTTATATTTATATTATATCATTATTATTAGAAATTTATTTAATTTTAAAATAAATTTACCTGAGTTATAAATATATCATATTATAATATTATATGTATTTGAAAAAATGGCATTAATGATATTTTATAATAAACAATATGTCATTAAGTGATTTAAAACTTTTAAGAATAATATTTTAATAAATTTTAATTGGATATGGATCAAAATACATCCATGGTTAATTTATTCATCACATTTTTGTTTATAGTAACTTTATTGACCGATAAAGTGTAAAATTATTTGATATCACATTACTCATCAAAAGAGTTAAAGGCGGGCTAAAACTGAGAGATAAAGGTAAAAAAACTTGTTAAAATTTTATTTTATAAGATTATTTAAATTATATTATATTTAAATAAATTTAAATACATTTTTTTCCAGGATGTAAATGTATATTAACTTAATACTCAGAATAATTCTAGGTTTTTTTATTGTCTCCCTTATAAAAATTCATCTATACTCTCTTCTATTACATAAAATTGGGTCATATATCTTGTCCAAACCCTAATAATTTATCTTATGAAGTACCATAGAAAATAATAAGATTCTATGGTCCTCTTAAAACAAAATTTGAAGTGTCCTTAAGAATGGATCTAATGGAGGTCTTTTGAATAAGAGGTAATCGTCATATCCGAACTATTCCAATTTATTTCTAATTACACCAATGAATAATATATTTTATTCATAATGAAATAATAAAATATTTATCATAAATATATCTAAATTTTATTAAGATTATATAACCACCAATAACCACCTTATGTTCCTTCAAATGGGAAGTGAATGTATTTCTCATGGATATGTGTGGACTACAACTTCAATATAACAATGTAATTCATTTGCTATCACCATCCTTCCAGAATGATTATTTTGGATATTTTATTGTTTATATAATATATTTATAATGAAATTATAATTATCAAACTATAATATCATATATATCTTTATACATTCCCATCCATTGGAAAACGATAATGACGATGTTGAGTATAAGTGGACAACCACCTCCAAAGGGTGACGAGTTTCTTTTTTCATTTATAATTTTCATGGTTGGTAATAAATACATTTAATTAATATAATTGATATAATATTGAAATTTTTAGGTTTTATAGTAATTTAGCTTTTTTTCATTCCATTTGTTAAAAGTGAAAGTAGTGTTCATGCGTACATATGACCTTTTATCTACATGAATGGTGAAATTAATCATTCTATCTATAATTTTTATAGATTATTTTAAATATGTATATAATGAATATATATGATATTTATATCATAAATAAAATTATTTAGATTATTTTACAAAGATTAAAGTAAATTTATAGATATTACTAAATATAAATTGAAATGAAAAATGAAATAGTTAAGACATAGAAATAATGATTTTAATAAGGAATTATAAACAATTGGGTATTAAAATGTCTTAAGTGAATCATATATAATTTTATAAGTATGTAAATTAATTTATTATACAATTATAATGAATTTAAAATTTTTATATATTGGTTTAGAGAACCTTTAAAGGAAGTCAAACGTGAGTTAAGATATTTATGTTATAATCTCATTATTTATCAGCATTGATTATGTTTAAGTTTTTTATGATGAAATTTTATGATAAATATATCAAGAGTATAATTATTTTTGATATAAATTGGTTATTTCTAAATATTATATGTTTTTACTTTCATTTTCCTCACATTAAGTACACCAGAAACTAAATTAATAATTTTATTGAAATCTGATTTTATTTCCCCTTTAGTCATAAATACTTTTTCTTCCATTTCCATGATTTAATAAAATATTTTCAATAATATTCTAATTTTATCATAATATTTTTTTTATAAAAATTACCCATTATTTATTTTTTAAAAATTGGATTAATATAAATATTCATAGCATTTTTTAAATGTGGAACTTTTTTACTTTTTTTAAAAAATGTGAATGAAATATTTATTTAAATATACTCAACATGAATGTAATTTTCCACCATCTTGAGCACTAAATTATTTGAAAAATACATTAAATTATTTCCATGGTTCTTTTTATAAAACATATTTTCATAATATTTTGTAAATTTTTAGATTTTATAGAAGTTATTTAAAAATGAAATGGGTATCTTTTTCAAGAAGTGATCTAGTCATTTTTAAAGTAATTTTTCATCTATGATAATTTAGTTTTTTGTATTATAAGATTTTGTGGTTATATGATCCAATAATACCATATTTAATATTTCTCTGGAGAGTTCACGGTGATGATGATAATATACTGATGAAACACATTTTCTTTTCAATGAATTCCGTTAGGAGGAATTTTTTTATGATCATGTGGCACACTAATAAATAGATTTATGATTATGATATAATGTAGACCAAAATTATATATCCATCTATTTTACTGGGTAAATGTTAATGATTAATGAGATCTAATGTTGTACAAGAGGTTATACTGATATTGAAAGAGTGTTCATGGGAGTTTATCACAAACCTAAACAAGGGGACATGAGAGGTTTCTCCAAGCCCGATGTTGGTACTCATGTAGTTATCAAAATAATTACATGTTATTACATACTTTATGTGTATAATTAACACAATATTTTTATGTTTTTTCATATGAAATCCTTATCCCAGTCTTTTTTGATATGATATTATAAAAATTTTATGTTCTTTTGACTCATTCTCATTGATCTGTTTATGATTCAACTTTTATAAAATATAAGGCTTCATTTCATGACTAATTTTTTTATCTATGAATTAATGGGTATCATTATTACAGGTTAAAATAATATTATAATACCCTTAAAGAAAATTTTATGTTTAAATTATTGATGACTTATCCATTATTTATCCACAATGATCATTTAATATCACGCTTTATAATATTTTATTTTCCGTAGGATATTAAGAAACCTTGTATGTAAGATGTTTATAAGAGTAGAGATAATTTTGAAGAACTATGTGTATAATTAAGTATGTATTTTATAAAATATTTTTTAATGTGACACCCCAAATTTATTAGAAATCTATAGTTTTTAGATAAATTTGATTCACTTGTATAGTTTTCATTAAATAAAATATTGATTTTTAAGGAAACATTACATACTATTAAAATTTTATTATTTAATATGGATGTTATCAAATAGCCATTGAAATATATTTTATGAATAAGATTTGATAATTTATTAATATTTATATTTTGAATATGAATATATAAGTACATATTTGATAACAAATTAATTAGAAATGGAAATAAAACCCATTTGAATATAAAATAAATCTCTTCATTAAAAAACTAATTTTTGGCATGAAAACATATTTTATATCAACAAATTATATAAATAAATCTTATAGGATTATTTCAATAAAATTTATATATTATATATTCAATTAAATTGTTGACAACAGTATTATTCGTTTTCAATGTATGAGACAATAATATACCTAATTTTATGCTAAAAACTATATTTTTTCTATGAAAACCAGCTTTTCTTTATTTTAAACACATATTTTAAAATTTATCTTTAAAAATTTTACATTATTTATTTGAAAAAATAAACTCCATTTTTTAAATTATAATGTTGTTGTTATCTTTTAATGATTTTGTCTGAATTTTCTAAATTGATAAATGATTTAGAAAATAGTAAAAAATATTTAATAAATTAAAAGCCCTACTTTCAATTCAATGCATTTACATAGTAAAATCTATTTTAATATGGTTTTAAAAAATATTAATTCTACTATATATTAATTAAATTTGGGTCTGAAATATATTTTTATTGTGAAATCAAAGACATCATTCAGTCTGAGTATAGAGAGGTCCCTTTTATAGCCTATAGGCCCAAGGGAATGTGGCCCATGAACAAGGATTAGAGGCCCATTGAAGCATCTTACCTACATATTATTTCCTATTTCAATGTATTCTCACATCATTCCCATATCACCCCTACCCTCTTCATGTTCACATCACTTCCACAATCATAAAAAATTATAAAAACTTTTGTAGATGTTCTCTTCAGAAAACCACTTTTTCATCACATCTACAAGATTACATTTAAATTTAAAATTTCTTAATATGTGAGTAGAATATTTAAAAATTGATTCCATATCTATAATTATAATAATTTTTATCTTATAATAAATCTAACTTTAATTTTAATCAAAATTAATAGTAAAAACTGTAAAAATTAATTACCACTATTAAGGTAAAAATGAGTTTACATCGAGGTAAAATATAAATATAAGGATTCAAATGACCTATGAAAATATTCAAAATAAATTTTATGGAAATATTTTCACCTTATAACCTATAATGTTCTTAAATTGTTAATTTTGGATCCTTGTGTCTTGGAAAAAATGTGTTTGAAATTTATTCTATTCAAAAATTCCATGTGTGTCCTCTCCCCCACTTATAAAAGGCCACCACCTCTATAACCCTATTCACACATAAAAAATTATTTTAGAAATAAGTACCTAAATATATTAACTTCTTATCTCCCAACATCATATATTCCTTGGTTAGATCATAAATATAATCATGGAAGGATTTATGATAATCCTAATGAGGTTTTCTGAAGAAGAGGCAATGTTTTTTACTATGCATTTTTGTTTTAATTATTCTTATTGTAACGCCCCGACCCTGGTTACCCAAAGGAAGTGAATTATTACATAACATTGGAATGATCACTAGGAAATCATGTATCAAATAACTGTTCAGTTTTGTATTATTGGAAACAATATTCATACATAAGTTCAACTTTACAACTTGAAAAGAAATACAACACGAATTTATTCCATTAGAAACATCCAACACTCCTATATTATGCATGAAAGTCAATCATAAATAACTTATTCATATCTTGGGAAAATGAAACATAAGAAATGGGTGAGCACAAATTCTCAGTAAGGGTAAACCATACTGTGGAAGATAACATAAATATTAAGCATGGTGAATAATTGAAACCACATGACTTTACCAATAATAAACATGAATACTATAATGGAAGGAATATGAAGTTAGTACATAAGGACATATAAAAACATAATCATTGGTATTCTACTAGTCGAATGACCACATGAACCATCAATATTATTTTCATAATGAGGAAATGTATAATGCCAGATATTCTAAAACATTTTTTCAATGCCTCGACCAAGACATCTAAAAATGACTAAGGCCTCGGCCAAAACCACTTATCAAATTGGGAAAGGGACTCTACCAATTCTATGACTATTTGTCTCATGATTCCTACTGATACAATAAAGAGCTATAGCAGGCTCCACCTGTCACTTACTATGTCCAATACATTCCTCAGATGAAAAGGATGAAACATAACATAAACATTCGTATTAGAACTAGAATAAAAAATGTCAATACTTTGACCATAAACCATGAATGGTATAAAAATACAACATCCAGAGTCAAACATATCATATCTCATTCAATAAAATATGTAAGATTTTATTACTATAAATCAACCTCAATCAAAAATAATATCCAGTAAAGGATGCTGACATAGTTGAAAATGATGATTAATACTTTTTGAGAGAAATAACCTTTTGAAAAATCATTTAAAAGTGACACATTTATAAAGGAAGTAATTTAAAATATATTTTTTAATCAATGTGTCCCATAAAAACATTGAATCTTTTGAATGGAATTATCATTTAAAAACATTCATGTCCATATACATAAATCCTTATAATCTTTTTGAAAACATGGAAATTAATTAAAAATATTTAGAAAGATAAATCATTAAAACATTTAAAATTAAGATCTTGATAAAGAGTACATTTCACAAATCCTTAAAAATATTCATTTTCAAATAATTTTTATGAAAAATGGACATGGATGATAAAAATATCCCAGTAAATACTTACACATAAACAATCTCGGATAATAATGAGATTGAGGAATTAACCCTTAACAATTTGGTAACTTATGAAAAAAACACCCCATGAAAGATGTATCATTAAATTAATATGTAAATAAACATAAATTAAACTATATTACACAAATAATACAATTATGGGAAGTACATACACCACACAAAATGTAATAGTGGCAATATGGCATGAATCTCATGGGAATAAGGAGTGAGTTGAAAACCCCTTACCTTGTATTTTTCCTTAGTAGAGGGTAATTTAACCTCCTTTATAATGGTGAAATAATTTTAATAAATTATACAATAATCATATACATTAATATGATATCATATATGATCTTTTAACATTTATTTTTTAATAATATCTTGGTATTATCGTCATTTCATGTGTTAATTAATTCCTTTTTCTTTATATAATTTGTTATTTGAGTCATATTTTTTATGGATGGGATGTATCTTATTAATATCTAGAATTGCATAAAGTCTTTATACATTATTTTTAATCATCAAATGAAAATTAGTCTTGAATGGATATGATGGGGAATAAATCTCATCACGTTCGTGGAGACGGTAATCCATATGTACGCACGAGTGAAAATATAGTTCTTTTGATATTAAAATACTATATAATTGGATTATATATCATATATACAGAATCTCTATCATGTTATATATATTATTTATCTTAATTACACAACATTATTATACCCATCCAAATAATAATGTATTGAATAACAATTACACCACGACGTGGAGACGGTCAGCCGTACGTACGCACGTATGGTGAAAATTATTTCAATGGATGGATAAAATAGTGAATATGGTGTAAAATATATATAATTACAGAATAGTATATATAAGATACTTGAGTTATTATTTTAGAATGGAAGCAACAAATAAAGAGGTAGTGGAAGAAGAAAGGAACTTGAAAGAGGTGATGAAATATTTACCTATTCTTCGAGTTATGCCTTTTGATTTGATCAAAAGGGCTCCCTAGGTTAGATTTATGACTAAAGGAAGGCCTCTAGGATTAATGTAGGACTTTTTAGAGGGTATTTGTGTAGATTTTGGCTGATCCAAATAGCTTTGAAGGTGTTAATTAGAGAGAAGTGTGAGTTCCCTTTTATAAGAGGGGTGAATGGCACCTTAGGAAAAGCTTGAAATATTATTTGATAATAAAATAATTTTCGGTTTCTAATGCAAAAAAAAATAGATTATTTAAATTATAAGGTGGGTATGGGTCTAAAAAAATAAACAAATTGGTTTTATACCGGTTTGGTTCACTATTTCACTCTTATATTTTAGATTTAACTCTTAGTTAAATAGTTTGTCATTTACCATGGCTCTTTGTATTTTTATATTATATTATTAATAAACATAATATACACTTACAATATAACCCCAAGTGGTTCATTAATGATAAAAATATCATTATATAAGTCCTTTGGCTGACCATTATATTTTTAGAAATATAATATCAATTAATAATATAATATTTGTTCTAAAAACTCTTTTATGTCAATTTTTATATTATTTAATAATTGATTTTAGTTGAATTCCTAACAACATTATTACCTCTACCTAAATAGATTTAATCATCCCTAACATGTCATAGTCCCCAATAAAATTTGTGGATGTCATAAAAACATTCAAATTATATTTATTGTAGTATCTATAATATCTTTTATATTATTTTTTCATTAATAATGAAAATATTGCATCATAATTGTGTCATAAATAAATTTACTTATTCAATGTCTAAAAATTATAAATCATATAACATTATTTATGAAATCGTTTTATCTTTCTAATGAATATTTATAGTCAAACAGATCTCATGTATAATTCTATGTAAATATTGTTTTACTAAAGGATATATGCTTTTGTCATTTTTGTATTTACTTTAACTTAATTAATATAAAGTGTCATTATCACTTACAAGTGGCTCCACGGGGTCCCAAAATCGACCCAAAGATGTCCATGGTCGGAAATGTATCATCCAATAGGGTTAAGACACGTTTTGGGGTACTTTAATATTATTATCATTTTATTTTTTACCCTTATTTACCAGATTTACCATTTAACCATGGTAAATAAAATATTTACCGAAGTAATTACTCAAAATGTCTTAAATAAAAGATACATGTTTACAGTATTTTGACCACCTATTTCCAAATATGAAATACATTTTTAGAAATTCAAAACACATATGTGGATGAAATTAATTAAAAAATAATTTTCGTTGTCAAAACAAAAAGCTTGTTTTTATAAATTAATAACTACCAAAATATTGACACTTGTTTTTGTCAAATGTAAATCTGGAATTACATAGAATGACCTAAATTTTATTAAATGATAAAAATATAAACTAATTATACTTTCCAAAAATTCAAATTCATTAATTTCCACTATTAATTATTTCGATTAAAATTGTTGTTTTTAATTAAAATTTAGTAATTTTCATTATTCATCAAAATATGAATGTTATCAGAAAAGTACCAAAAATTCACCCAAAGCTAATTTTAATATTAAAAATCCAAAAATGAAGTCCATTTTGAAATATAAAATTCATATAATTTCAAAAACTGTGTATTACTATTCATAACGGCTACATTGATTGGTTGTGGTGTGTTAGAACTCGATGTTGCTTATAACACACGATATTGTATTATTCAAAGAGAAATGTACTCTGGAAGCATGAAGTGTTAAGTTCTACCCTACATAAAATAATTTTTTCCTCAAAATTTCTAGAGTATTACTACATAAAAAGACCTGGGTGGTTCTTCATTATAAGTTTCTCGAGTTCCCACGTTGCCTCTAACATCTTATGGTTCTCCATAGAGATTTAACCAGATGAGTCATTTGGTTTCTCAATACTTGTTCTCTCATATCACGAATCCTGATGGGATCTTCTCAATAAGAAAAATCGGGTTCCAGTTCTAATTCTTCATAGGTGAGTACATGCATTGGGTCAGGGAAGTATTTTCTCAACAGTGATACATGGAACACATCATGAACTTTGTAATGACTTGGTGGCATTGCTAGACGGTAAGCTATAGCCCCAATTCGCTCTATAATTTTGAAAGGTCCGATATACTTGGGACTCAATTTTACCTTCTTACTGAAATGTATAACACACTTCCATGGAGTTACCTTCAGGAAAACATGATCTCTTACCGGAAATTCCAAATACTTCGGTTATCGGCATAGATCATCGGTCTACTTTGAGATGCTTTGATGTCGGTTTGGATTACCATAACCTTTCCATCATTTCCTCCAAAAAAATCTTGGCCTATGAGTTTTTCTTCAGCAACATCATCCCAACAAGTTGGTGTGCGACATCTATTTCTGTATAATGCTTCATATGGTACCATCAGAATACTTGAATGGAAGCTATTGTTATAGTAAAATTCTACCAGAGGTAAATATTGATCTCACATACCTTGAACGTCATGTGATCATGATCTCAACATGTATTATATGGTTTTAATAATCCATTCTGATTGTCCATCAGTTTGATGGTGGTAAGCAGTGCTCAAAAAAAGTTCAGTATCAAGGTATTTCTCAAGACTTTTCCAGAAACTTGATGTAAAATGGGGACCACGATCCAAAAAAATCAATATTTGTACTCAATGAATTATAAAAACTTCATTAATATATAGTCCTTCTAGATGTTCAATTGGTAAAACTTCTCTTATAGTAAGAAAATGTGCTGAAGTGGTAAGACGATCAACAGTGACCCATATTGCATCGTTCCTTCTAGGAGTCTTTGACAGTCCCATAACAATGTCCATTGTAATATTATCCCATTTCCACTCAGGTATGGGAAGAGGTTTCCTGACTCCTCCAGGCTATTTCCTTCCTGCTTTCACTTGTTGACAAACCATACATCTTGACACATAATTAGAAATCTCCCTCTTCATGTTGTCCCACCAAAAATGTTTCTTCAAATATTTATACATTTTGGTGCTCCCAGGGTGTATAGATAAATTGTAAGTATGAGCATCATCCAACAATTCTCTTTTTAGATTAGGTATATCGGGAACATAAAGTCTCTTCCCAAATATCAAAATTCCATCTTCATATAAGAAGTCACTCAATCATCCCTTATTAAAAGGTTTAATCTTATTTTGAAACTTCTCATCATCATCCTGAGAATTCCTTATCCATTCTAGTAAATATGGTTTGGAAACCATTTGAAAAATTATCGATGTTTCACCTTCTATTTTAATTCCCATAACCATCTTTACTAGATCCATAAAAATAGGATCCCTTTCAACTCTAATCTTGTTCAAAACTCCATGATCCTTTCTAATCAATGCATCTGCCACCTTATTTGACTTCCCCGTGTGGTAGTGTATCATGAAATCATAATCCTTGAGTAGTTAAAGACATCTTATTTGACTCATGTTGAGTTCTTTTTGTGAGAAAATATTATTCAAACTCTTGTCATCAGTAATAATCTCACATTTTTTACCATAGAGAAAATTTCTCCATATCTTCCAAGAAAATATTACAGCTGCCAACTCATGATCATGAGTATGATAATTTTCCTCTGGAATTTTAAGATGTCATGATTCATAGGCAATAACCCTATCATTCTGCATATGGAAACAACCAAGTCCTTTCTTTGAAGAATCACTATAAATAAAAAACCCATCAATGAAACGATAAATATTACTTTTTGGGTTATGTATATAATCTGCAGCATGCCTTTCCAACCTTGTAAAGTTAGCCTCATAATTTGCAACATTCTCATCCTCATTTTGCCTCAGACTGAGAAATTGTCTTTCTAAATCTGCTCGATGGTCATGAGGAAATTATTTTTCTAAGAAAATTTGTTTAAACTCCCTCTATTCCAAACTTGATACTTCTTCATCCTCATTTTTGTTTTGAATCTATGACAACCATTGATCAGTATCTCTAGTGGGGAGATAAACGGCCATGCCAACTTTTCCCCTTTCACTACTCCCCAATGCCTGCAATATTTTCTCTAGGGAACATATCCATTGATAAGCTACCAATGGATTTGTATTCCCATTGAATGCCGGTGGTTGTTCCCTCATGATGCGGTATGACATTGATCCTCCATGTTGTGGATCTGGGTGCTCCAAACAGGTATGGTTATTATTCATAACCTGAGTGAGTTGTCCCATTATTGTGAGAAGCTGATCTGCACTAGTTGCATCACTAGCTCCAATATAATTATTTTGATAAGGAGGAAAATCCCTACATGTAGTACGGGCATTGATACATTTTCCATTCCTTTTACTAGGCATCATTTCTAAACAATGTCATACACTAGATTAATTTATGAATATAAATACATAATTCCAAACATGTAAAACACTTAACATAAATTGAAAAGTTTATGGATATAATCCACAATCATTAAAAATTTTTCATTGAGGAATTATATACTCATAAACCATTAATAATGGTTTGTAATGAAAATGAGAATTATCTTAAGTATATCCCATTGGAGTGTCGTAACCAAGAGTGCAGCAAGGCCCATTGTTGTGGACCAATTTCCGTTCGAGTCTAGCTCAAAGTGGTGTTTTGGGGTTTTACCCATAGGAACATATGTGCCAGAGCCACCTCTACCTGCTCATATCCATACAGGGATGTATTGTTTGGAAAACTCAAAAAATCATTATAATACCAATATTATAAGAAGTTCATCTATAAAAATCCTCAATGTCTCTCTTTGGGCTATGTTCCCTAATCAGAGTTTATCTAAATATAGTTTCCATGGTTTGTACTAAACTTCCTCTGATACCAACTATAACACCCCGACCCCAGTTACCTAGAGTCGGTGCATTATTACATAACATTGGCATGATCACAACGAAATAATTTCTCGAAAGACCGATTAGTTTAGTATTATTGGAAACAAGATTCATACAAAAGACCAACTTTATAACTTCAAAATAAATACAGCACAAATTTATTCCATTAGAAACATCCAAGCCTCTTAGATTATGCCTGCAAGTCACTCAAAACTAACTTCTTCATAACCTAGGAAAATGAAACATAAGAAAGGGGTGAGCTCAAATGCTCAGTAAGGGTAAACAATATAGTGGAAGATAATATAAGTATTAAGCATGGTGAATAATTGAAACCACTTGCATTTACCAATAATAAACATGAATACATTAATGGAAGAAATATGAACTGAGTAAATAATTCCATAATAATACATAATCATGGGTATTCTACTAGTCGAATGACCACATGAACCATCAATTATTTTCATAATGAAGGAATGTATAATGTTAGAAATTCTGAAACATTTTTTCAAGGCCTCAGCCAAGACATCTGAAAATGATTAAGGCCTCGGCCAAAGCCACATATCAAATTGGGAAAGGGCCTTGACCAATTACACGTCTATTTGTCTCATGGGACCTACTGATGCATTGAGGAGCTATAGTGGGCTCCACCTGTCACTTACTATGCCCAATAAATTATTCATATGAAAAGGTTGAAACATAACATAAACAATCGTATTAAAACTAGCATATGAAATGTCAATACATTAACCATAAACCATTAATGGTATAAAAATATAACACCACAATTAAACATATCATAAATAATTCAATACAATATGGAATATTTAATTATAATAAATCAACATCAATAAAAAATAATATCCAATAAAGGATGCTGACATAGTTGATAATGATGAGTAAAACATTTTGAGAGATATAACCATTTGTAAAATCATTTAAAAGTAACACATTTTAAATAGAATTAATTTAAAAGATATTTTTGAATCAATGTGTCCCATACCACTTTGAAACATTTGAACCAAATTATCATTTAAAAACATTCATGTCCATATAAATAAATCCTTAAAATCATTTTGAAAACATGGACATTAATTAAAAATATTTATAAAGATAAATATTTAAAACATTTAAATTAATGATCTTGATAAATATTAAATTTCAAAAAAGCTTAAAATATTCATTTTGAAATCATTTTTATGAAAAATGGATTTGGATGATAAAACTATCCTGGTAAATACTTACACAAACACAAACTCGGATAATAATGAGATTGTGGAATTAACCCTTACCAATTTGATAACTTACAAAACATACACTCCATGATAGAAGTATCATTAAATGAATATGTAAATAAACATAAATTAAAGTTTATTACACAAATAATACATTTATGGGCAGTACATTCACCACACAAATAGTAATAGTGGCAATATGGCATGAATCTCACGAGAATAAGGAGTGAGATGAAAACCCCTTAACTTGTATTTTTCCTTGGTAAAGAGTAGGTTAAACCTCTATACAATGGTTAAATAATTGTTATTAAATTATACAAGATTAATATACATTAATATGATATCATATAAGTTCTTTTAACAATTCATTGTTAAAAATATTTTAGTAATATCGTCGTTTTGGGTGATAACTCATTAATTTCCCTATATATTATTTGTTATGTGAGTCATATTTGTTATGGATGGGATGTATATTATTCATATCCAGAATTTTATCTTGTCTTAAAACATTATTTTTAGTCATCAAATAAAAATTAGTCTTGAATGTATACGATGGGGAATGAATCTCATCGCATTCGTGGAGACGGTAATCCGTATGTACGCACGAGCGACAATTTCATTATTTTGATATTAAAATAATATATAATTTGATGTTATATCATATATACAGAACCATTATCATGTTATATTTATGATTTATCTCAATTAAACATCTTTATTATACCCATCCAAATTATTATGTATTGAATAACAATTACACCACAACGTGGAGACGGTAAGTCGTACATACAAACGTATGGTGACATGTCAATCAATGGATGGAAATTATAGTGAATACGATTGTACCATATTAATTATAAAATCAAATTATACATAGGATACTGTGGTTATTATTTTAGAATGGAAACAACCAAGAAATGGGAAGTGGAAGAAGAATGGAACTTGAAAGAGGTGATGAAATATTTACCTCTTCTTCGGGTTCTTCCTTTTGATTTGATCATAAGGGCTCCATAGGTTAGTTTTCTGACTAAATTAAGGCATCTAGGATAAAAGTAGGACTGTTTTGAGGGTATTTTGGAAGAGTTTTTCTAATCCAAATGTCTTTGAATATGTGATTTAGAGAGAAGGGGGAGTACCCTTTTATAAGAGGGGTGAGGGGCACCTTAGGAAAATCTAGAAATATTATTTTATAATAAAATAATTTTCAGTATATAATGGTTAGAAAATGTATTATTTAATGTATAAGGTGGTTATGGGACGAAAATAACTCCAAAAAATATGTTTTAGATAGGTTTGGGTCACTATTGTACCCTTATATTTTAGATTTTACTCTGAGTTAAATAGTTTGACATTTACCATGTCTCTTTGTATTTTTATATTATATGGTTAATAAACATACTATATACATCCAAGAGAACCCCAAGTGGTTATTAAATGATATTTATATCATTATATATGTCCTTTGTCTGAACCTTAGATTTTTAGGAAAGGAATATCAATTAATAATATAATATTTGTTTTTGAAACTCTTTTATATCTATTTTGAGATTATTTAATAATTGATTTTTTATAAAGTCCTAACAAAATTACTACTTAGACTTAAATAAATTTAATCAACCCTAACATATCATAGTCACCTATAAAATTCCTTTATCTCATAAAAACTTTCAAATTATATTTATTTTAGTATTTATAATATCATTTATTTTAATTTTTCATTAATAAAGAAAAAATTGCATCATCATTGTGTCATAAACAAGTTTACTCGTTCATTGTCTAAAAATTATAAATAAAATACCATTTTATAGTAAATATTTTTATATTTATAATTAATATTTATAGTTGAAGAGATAACATGTATAACCCTATGTAATAATTGTTTTACTAAAAGATATATGCTTATGTCATTTTTGTATTTACTTTAACTTAATTAATATAAAGTGTCATTACCACTTACAAGTGGCATCATGGGGTCCCAAAATTGACCCAGAAATTCCCATGGTCTGAAATGTATCATAAAATAGCGTTAGGAAGAGAGTTAGGGTAATTTAATATTATTATAATATTATTTTTTTACACTTATTTACCGAATTTACCCTTTAACCATGGTAAATAAAATATTTACCAAAATAATTATTCAGAATGTCAAAAAATAAAAGATACCTATTTAAAAAATTTGTACCTCCTGATTAAAAATATGGAATCAATTTTTATAAATTCAAAACATAGAAGTGGAAGAAATTAATTTAAAATTAATTCTCATTGTCAAAACAAAAAATGTGTTTTTATGAAATAATAACTACCAAAATATTGACACTTGTTTATGTCAAATTTAAATGTGAAATTACTTACAATGACCTAAATTGTATTATATGATATAGATATAATATAATTATACTTCCAAACCATTCAAATTATGAATTTATCACTACTAATTATTTTTATTAAAAAGGTTGTTTTAAATTAAAATTTAGTAATTTTCACTATTCATCAAAATTTGATAGTTATCAGAAAAGTACCAAAAAATTCACCCTAAGATAATTTCAATATTCCAAATCCAAAAATGAAGTCCATTTTGAAATATATAATTCATAAAATTTCAAAAATTGGGTACTACTATTCATAACGGCTAGTTTGATTGGTTGTGGTGTGTTAGAACTCGAAGTTGCGTACAACACAAGCTATTGTATTATTCAATGTGAAATGAACCATGGATGCTTGGGGAGCTACACTTATAATCCCATAAAATAATTTAATATATCATAAAATAATAATAATATTATATATTTTATACATACATGTTTTTTTGTTAATGTAATAACTTATTTTCATCTTGTATTCCATCAAATGGGATATGATGTCATCGTACGTGTGTACAATGGACTACAACCTCATGAACCAATGTTATTTGTTTTCCATGAAAACCTCTCAAAGTTGGATAAAAAGATGAATTTAATGTTTATATATTATATTTAATATATTATTATAACTCTTTAAATATCATACCACATAAACCTTCTTACCTCCCAACCTGTTGGAATACAAAAATGTCATTGGTGTGTGCAAAGGACTGCCGCCTCAAGAATTAAGATGATGTGTGTTTAATTTTCTTTACATGTATGGTAATAAGGATATATTAATTAAATATATATTATAAATTTTAAAAAATTATACCTATTAGATAAATATATCACCTGCAGCTTCTTATTTTCCATCCCATGTGGGATACGATAACGTCATTCATGTATACAGTGGACTACCACATTGCAAAGTAATGTGATTAATTTTTCACTAACATTTTACATGGAAGGAAATGATGTTAAAATTAAGAAATATATGTGATATATATGAAATTAATATTGTTATTAATGGGTAATATATTCTAATCCATTCTTTTGTTTCATCTTTAATGAAAATGGAAACAATGAACACACGTACGTATGAGCTACCATCTCCTTCTATTGTGTATTTAATTTTCCTTCTATAACTATTATACATTACTATAAATATATATTTAAATAAAATATATTACATTGATATCATGGTTAATATTACGGATATGATTGATGTTTGATCAAAGTAATATGACCAAACTTAATAAATCAAAACGTACAAGGAAAACAAAGCTGTTATTACCTATAATGTGATATAAGCATGGAAATGTTAATAAAAATGTAATAAAAGGATATAATTATATCATATATGGTAAAATACATATAAATAAAGTTATTTAATATATTTATAGTAAACATATTTTTATTATATATAAGGTTTAAACATGAAGAAAGGATGTTGAGACTTATGGTTAGTGATTTCTCTCTCACTTTTTTACTTCAGAGAGATACATACCATATTTCCCTACTTATTTATTTTATATGACATATATACTACTAATGAATGTGTTTTATTATAATTCCCCTTAAAATTATATGTATTTAAATATCCATTTTAGGATATCTGTTTTATAGGGTTTGGGGCATGAATGTTACCAAGGCATTAATGTATTTTTATCTCAATTTGTCTTCTTAGAGACATATTTCATATTATGCACCTATAATCTATTATGAGTCATATATAAAGACACAGTGAAATTATATAGAAGTAATCTCCTTCTATTAAAGATATTTAATCATTCATTTGATGTTACAAATTAATTGGGTTTACGATTCAAATGTTTCAAAAGTGGTGTGGGTTTGATGTTACGATCTCATTGTTCATTGGGATTGTTAATGATTATTTTCTAGATGATAAAATATTATGATCCATTATGAAAGAACCCCATGAAATTATTTATATATATGTTATTTCAGGAGAATAAGTTATTTTCCTTCACTTTCTTCTCTTTATTTAATCAGGATTCCAAATAAAAATTAATAAAAACTATCTTTATTTCTCTCATTGATCAAAACCAATTTTATTACACATCCTTGCCTTATTAAAATTTTATAAAAAATGTTTTAATGATCCAATGAGAGTGTTTAAATCAATTATTATGATTTCTTACTTTTTAGAATAATAATTTAATAATAACCTTCCTATTATTATTAAAACAAGTTGATTTGGATTTTTCAAAAAATGTCAAAGGAATCATGGTTTTAACTTGTTGGTAATTTCCCACCATCCTGGGCACTCAATGTTTTGAAGGGTCCATTATATGCTTCAAATTCCATTTTCAAATGAAATTATTGTGAAAATGTTGTATGTTTCAGAATTTTTTTTCAAACTTTAGTGGTGTTTTATTCAAGAAATGTTTTAAACTGTTTTTACAAATTAATTTAAATGTTTTCATGTATATTTTTAATGGAAATAATTTACCCAAAATATTATAACTCAATATATTAAAAAAAAATATTTTTTAAGAAATGTAATTTTCCTTGAGAAACATTCCAACTGATTTTTCTTTATAAATAATTATCCACCTTAGAATAAATTGATTGATGTTAATTATTCTTTATTGGGGATATGATACAATGATACCAAATTTATTAATTTTTTCGATTTTTTATATTTATAATGAGAATATTTTTTTAAACCCATTTCTTTTTCACAGGTTATGCAAAGATGAAATGTTTTATGAAACCTGTTTATTTTCATGGGTTCTGATATGATGATTGTTTTATGATCCTTTAGAGAAAACATTTATGATTTTCATTATGTGATGGGTGGTACCTATATCTCCCAGTGAATCGTTGGGTAATTCTTAATGTTATGTAAGGTGAAAGGGTAAGAGGGAGCCTATATCAATCCCAATAAAAGGTACAGGAGAGGTTATCTGAAGATTTAAAGTGGGTACATGGGAGGATACCCTTGACTGAAGTATTTACATGGGTGGTTATACCAATCCTATGATTTTATAATTGTCTTGGTGGATAGACATGACATAAATTTTTATACGATTATGTTTATTCCAAAATTCTATGTCTTATTCTAATTTTATTCACCCATGGATCATGTATTTTGATGACATTATGATTCATGTCTTTTGAACCACCTAGATTTATTCTATTATTCATGTTTGTGATATATGTTATGTAGGGTGTGGTTTTCAAATGTTATTACAATGTTATCATACCCATATTCTTATGTTATGTCAATATCTTCCTTTTTTACCATTACTGAGCATCTGCACGCACCATCCATTATGTTTTATTTCCACAGGACATGAAGAAAAGAATTATGTGGTATTTTTCTAATAAGGGTATTAGTTATGAATAAATTATAGGGAGATGATGTAGTTCTACTATTGACCAGTTCTTTAGGTACAAATGTTTCTAATGGAACTAGACCAAAATGATTCGGGCATGTAATTTTATGAAATGTTATTGATATTCTTCTATTAAGATGGAATTTTATGTATAAGAAGGTTGGTTCTATACAGTTGGTATCAGATCTAGGTTTAGTTAATTTATGGAAACTAGGATGAGAATAATTTATTCATATCCATTGCGATATTTTTAAGGATATGTCTAGGGATATGTGAACAGATAAGTCTACGGATTATTCAAAGTATAGGAAAATAACTTGGAAATTTGATATAAGATATATTGAGTGGTTCCAAGTATTTTCATCCTTATCTATATTCTATATGTGTATGTGTCTATGGAATAGAGTTACATAGTGGTAATAACTTTGAAAAGGATTAATTTAGATTAATTAAATATCCACCTAGTGTATGAAAATGGTCCTTTATGCATACATAGTTTGACAATCCTAGTGGAAATGCTTTCAAAATTCATACACTATTTAAAAAATATCATGGTGGATTTGAATAGATTGTGAACATGAATTACTAGGGTCAATATTAAGGTGTCATGGATTGAATATGTTTTCTAGATTTATACATCCTAAAATGATTTTTTAGTGTTATGTTGTTTACCACTATGATTATTGCTTCAAAAAATATGTATACTGGTTTTAGTTAATGGAGGGAACCCAATTGGACTATGATAATGTTTAATGTGATAGAAAAAGTGCTTATAAGGAACCAAATGGTTTTATAACTAGATTGAATGAAATTGTGATTATTTTAAATCTATTATCATGATATATGATTTACAACCTACACCTTAACGCACTGTCAAAATCGCCAAAGAAGAGAAGGGTTGCGTTATCAAGAGATATTATGGTGAGGTCCATGGAGGAAGAAGACTCAGTTTCTTATATGTCAAGAATATAGAAAGAATCACTCATGTTAATGTTTAAATAAAGAGGTATGTTCTTCTGAATGTGGGAAAGAACACAAATAATGTAATCACTGAGGAAAAATGCGAATTTTGGTTAATGAAATAGATGATAATAATGGTTTCCCTATAGAATCATCAATTATTTAATGTTATAAATGTGAAATATTGGGAATTGTAGGAATCAATATACTTAGGTGAAATCTTATAAAGAGAATCAATACAGTGGTATGATTAATGGTTATATTGATGAAGATGAAGTAACTACAACTAAAATACAAATGGTATGATCTATTCAAACATTAATGTTTTTGTTAAACATAAGAAGCTTGACTAAATTGATTTTGATGAATTCGAAGACATTTTTCATATTTCATATTATAAAAAAGGATATTAACGAATAAGATTATGAGGCCTAGTTAATGGTTTTAGAATGAATTGGAATGATTGAAGTGTTCCTATAATAGAATTCATGAATTATGTTATGTGAATCATGAAACATATAAGGGTGTTCATTATATGTTTTCATTATGTATTTAAAAAATATGTTGAATCGTACCGATGACCTAGAAATGTGATTTATTGGAAATATGATATTTTAAAAAATACAAAAGATTAAAGAGATTATATTAATAAGGTATTCAGATATTTGTCATGTGACCATTATGAGACACTTAATGATTTTTTGGGGATTAATTATAAGTTTATATTTTAGAAATTTAGTTACAATCATTAAAAATTCTTAATTTTGGAAGGTATATTATTCTATCTGTTAAAATAATGTTTTAAGATAAACATTGGATGTGGTTTTTGGTTTTATTGTATTACTTCACCATAAAAGGATTTTTGCATATTATATTGCCAAAGCTAAAAATATTATGATAATAAATAGATAAATATTAAAATAATTATCCTTCTACAATGGATCTTGTGTTCTATTTCAGCATTGGGCACAAAAAAATAATCTTCGTTTTTTGGAGTAAGAGATGACATGGAAATTGATCGAATCCTAAGAAAAGGGTGATATTTTTTTAAATATAATAGAAATGTAAAAACATGGTATATCTAGACCATTAAAATTATTTATATTATCAGTATGGTAGCATATCCATTGGAATATTTATCGAAATTATCTCAAGTCCACGATATGTTCCATATATATCTCTTGGGAAATTACATTACTGATACTTCACATGTATTGAACTCATTGGTCATAGCACTGGGCATGAACATTCTTATAATGTACAATCAGTTGAGATTCTAGATTATTTATAGAATGTACTTTGAAATAATACCACTCACAGGGTTAGTTTGTTTCACGGAAACCACTAGCTTAAAGAAGCCACATGTGAACTTGAGGATGTAATGAGACATAAGTATACTCATTTGTTTATTTGACTGATTAATTTTGAGATGGAAATTCATTTAATTGGGGGTAGAATGTAACACCCTAATATTTTATTAAAATGTTTATTCTTTCAATTAAATTTTTTTCTTCAATATCATCCATTATATGAAACCCTAATTTTTAATGAAATACAACATAATATTACAATTTAATTATTTAATATGATAAATATATCTTAGCCATTTGAATGGTGAGCATAAAAAGTTTTAAAGAAATAAATAAAATATTTTTTTACACATGTATATATTATTAATTATTTAGTGACCAATAAATTATTAATTAAAATAATAACCTTTTGAAAATAAATTAAATCTAATTCTAAAAACTATTTTTAGGTGAAAATAATTGTTTTATATCAGTAAATAGAAACAATAAATATCAGTGAATTATTTTAATGATATTTATTTATCTTATATTCAATAAACTTTATTACAATAACCTTATGTGTTTTCTATTTATGACATATAATAAATATAATTTTACCCCTAAAAACTACAATTCTTCTTAAAATAAGTCTTTTACCCTTTTTCAAACTTGACATATAATTAATTATCTCTAATTTTATAACATTTATATGATAAAATATCATTTTTATAAAATCCTAATGTCAAATTATCTTCAAGTAAATTTTGGGGATTTTTCATAAAGGTAAAGTATTATGTTAATAGTGAAAACTAATTTTTTATTAAAAAAATATCGTTTAATTCAATCCTTTTTCAAGATAAATATTATTTTAACATGAATTCAGTAGTAAAAGTAGTCCAATTATTCATTTATAATCCAAATTTAAGTAATTGTAATAAATTTCTTATTTAATTTTGATAAAAAATATTTTTAATCATTATAGAATTCACTCTTTATAAAATGATATTTTCATCATGTCTGCAGGTTTAATTTTAAATGATTAATTTCGAAAAAAAATTAAATTGAATTTGAAATGTTTCACTCAATAGTTTTAATAATAATAATTTATATCATATAATAATTTATACATATTTTTTGGTTAAAAAATTAAAATTAGGAAAAAATTATTACTACAGTTAAGGTTTAAAGGGGTTTAGTGGGGGTTAAACTAAAAAAATAAGTGGTTAAATGACCTATAAAATTTTCAAAAAACCATTTTTAGAAATATTTATTAATTAAAAACTTTAATTTTAATTAATGAATCATTTTGGAACATTTTATTTATAAAATATTGGAAAAAGTTATTCCTTTCAAAAATTCCTTGTGTGTCTTCTCCCCCAGTTATAAAATAATACAACATATCCTTCCCTATTCACACATAAAATACTATTTGGTTTAAAAAATAGCTAAATAAATTTATTAATTTAATCAATAATCACATTCTAGTGTCCTTTTTGAGATAATAAATCCAATCAAATAAGGATTTAGGTTAAACCGAATGAGGTTTTCTGAATAAGTTGAAATGTTTGGAACAATGCATTTTTTTAAATTATTTTCTTACTCATTAAAAGATTATTAAAATATGATAATATAATAACAATAGTATATTCTATTATTGATATATTATTATGATTATTTAATAATCTAAATACATTTCCTCTTCAATCAATTGTGATATGAAATCATTATTTGTGGGTAAGGAGAAATACGGCCTTGAGAACCGATGTTATTCATTCTACATAACCACCACTAACTGATGGATAAAATTATATATTTAATATATATATGATATTTATTACATTATTATAACTATTTAATTATAATAACACATATACATTATTTACTCCCAACCCATTGGAAAATAATATAGTCACTTGTGTGTGTGGCAGACTACCGCCTCATGAACTGATGTAATGTGTTTTTCATTTTGATTTTAATTTTATGGTAATAAAGATAGATTAAATTAATATATAATATATTTAAAAAATATTTATATATATATAAAAATTATATCACATATACCTACTTACTTTCAATTCTTTGGAGGATATGATAATGTCATTCATGTGTACGACAGACTACCGCCTCACGAAGTGATGTCATTCAATTTTCACTAATAATTTGAATAAAATGTAATGATAATTAATTTAATGAATAATTTAGAAATAAATGAAAAAAAATTATTATCTAAATGTAATATATAATTTACCTTTCTTTTATTTCATTCGTCTGGAAAATGGTAACAACGTTCATGAGTACACACGACCTACATTCTCGATAAACAGTGTATTTCATTTTCTATCTCTAACTTTTATATATTAGTATGAATAAAAGACACTGAATATATATGAAATATATATCATGGTCAAAATTATGGATATAATTTAACAATGATAAATGTAATACGTCTCAAAATTATAAATCGAAACATACATGATAAAAGATTAGTTAATACCCGGAATTTGTTTATAACAAGTAATTGTTAATAAATGAGTAATAATAGGTCATAAGTAAATCATATATGGTATTATTTATATATTTATGTTTATTTAATAGATTTATAACAAAAAAATATTTATTATACATGATGTCTGAACATGTACGAATGAAGTCCAAACATATTGTATTATATTTTTGTCTCACTTTTTTACTTTTGTGAGACACATTCCATATTCACCACCTATTTCTTTTATGTGGTGTATATAATTCCAATGAATGTATTTTATGATATATCTATTGAAAATTATTTTGGTTTACATGCCCATTATATTATTTCACTTTCATGGGTTTTATGGTTAAATATTTTCCAAAGAAATAAGGTATTTTTGTCTCAATTTGTCTTCTTCGGTACATACAATTTGTTATGAACCTATATTATTTTAGGAGGTATATATTTATCCTCTTTTTTACCATTAAAATCTTATATTAATTGTAATTAATGTTTCATTGGATGTTATGATTTAAGGGGGCTTACAATTCAAATTCTACTAACCTGTTAAGGGTTTCATTTTATGATATGGATGTTCATTAGGATTGATTATGATTAGGATATAGATGATAAAATATTATGATCAATATATAAAGAAACTCATAAAATTTATTATCCTCCAATTATTCCTTGATAATACATTTTCCCCTTCACTTACCTCTCTTTATATAATCATGATTCCAAAATATATTATTCAAGAAAATAAATTTATTTCTATCTTTAGTATAAAAATATTATCTATTCCATGTAATTGTATTCTTAAAAGGTTTTCAAATATGTGTTAATGTTTTTTTATTTAGTTGATTAAATAAATATTAACGTTTTTTGAATTTTTTAAAATGGCCTTAAAAATAATATTCATATCATTAACAAAATAGAACCCATTTGACTTTTATTGAAAATGTGAAAGGAATATTTTATTTAACATGTACGACATTTCCTAGAGTCATGACCACTAAATTTTCTAAAACAGAGTTTATAATTATAAAAGTATATATTCAATGAATAATATTATGAAACTCATTTTTCTTTTAACATACTTTTTAAAATTTGAATGTTTATTTTCCTCAAGAAAATTTTTAAATTAATTTAATGAATCATTTCTATGTTTTCAAGGTTATTTTAAAAGAAAAATATTTACAAAATATTTTATGAATTTATTTTTTTCACAATGTGATTTTAAAAGAAATGTTATTTTCCTCAAGAAAGGTTCCATGTAATTTTTCTTTAAAAATAATTTTCCCTTAAATATGACAGCATTTTAGGTTACATAATGTTTATTGGGGATATGACCCAATGATACCTTCATTTTTAATTTTATATATGGTTAATGTTTATTATGATAATATGTCAATGAAACACATTTGTTTTCATGATTTATGAAATGATGAAATGTTTTATGAAATTGATTTCATTTCATGAGTTCAAATATAAATAATGTTTTATGATCTTATGACATTCTTATGTATGATTTACATTATGTGATGGGATATACCTATATCTTAATCAAATTAATTGGGTAATTATTAATGTTATATTTCATAAAAAGGTACATACTAGGTTATAACTAGCGTATAAAAGGATCTATATGAGGTTATACCAAGTCCAAAAATAGGATACATGTTATTTTATCCCAATCATGTAGTATGAACCATGATGTTTATCCCAAGTGTAACATATTTCTAATGTATTAGAGGATTTCCTTGACATATGATTTTATATCCTTATGTGTTTTTCACAAGTTTATGTATTTTTACAATGTTAATCTTTCATGGATCATGTTTTTTATTTCATTTTGTATCATGAGTAATAAACATCCAAGATTTATTCCATGACTCATGTTTATGATCTTTGAATATTAGGGTATGATTATAAATGTTATTCGCACATTCTCATAAACATATGCTCAATTTATGTTTAAAATTACATTGTTTACCCTTACTGATAATCTAAGCTCACCCTATCTTATGTTTCCCTTCCCCAAGATATGAATAAATATATTATGTTCGATATGTCTAAGAAGGCTTCTAGTGTTGACTAAATTAGTGAGACATGACTTTGTTCACTTACGAATATTTTTTATATGTCTCCATGTTTCCTAAGGTACTATACTTAAATGATTATGGAATGGGTCATTATCATATGTAATTAATTTTAATCTATTAAGATATAATATTTATGAATGAGAACATTGGGTGTCCATAATTTAATTTTCTATGTTTCTAATTCCAATTAACCATTCTGGTTCTAGAATGGACCATAACATTATTTATTGAATATTTATATATGAAATATGTCAATTTCTATATTATCTATTAGTGTAGGGTTTATTATATCTTTTGATATTTTGAATAGATAATTTTAGTGATAATTTTTGGGATAATCTAATATATATTATGACATCCTACTGTTTTGGTAAGATAATGGGTATGTTGTTTTCATAGAACAAACCACTATTTAAATAGTACCTATTTACGAGATTTTGGAATAAACTCATCTCAGGTTAATAAAAATAGAACAAGTTGGTCGAGCATATATTAACCATCATTCTAGTACATAATGTGTGTTTCATACAACACACATTATTCGACATTATTGAGTGATATAGTAATGTAAAATAAAAATTTCATTATAAAACATCATGAAAGATTTGAATAGATGATGACCATGTATGGTCTTGGTTAAAAGTCTGGATTCATAGTTTGAATAGAATGTGTAATTATTTATATTTTCTATAAATTATTTTTCTCAATAATGGGGTTTCCCACTATGATTATTGTTTCTCAAAGTATGTTTCTTTTTTGATTTAGTAAATGTATGGAACCAAGAGAAATCATGTTTTTGATGAACGTTAGGGACAATGGAATGATTGTACTTATGAGAAACCAATTGAAATTGGATATGAAATGAATAAACATATTATTATTCATAATGATCTATCCCCTTAAATAATTATCAATCTCATCATGGGTGAGTTTCTAAAATTACCTAATAAGAGAAAATTTTAATTTTAAGAATAAAATAAAGGGAATATAATTAATTTTAAAATATGTCGTGTATGTGGGAAGAAACACTCTTATAAATGAATCATAAGGATTATACGATGTTTTGTTCGGATAAAATAAGGATAAAGAGAATGTAATTTCCACATAATATAGAAGTGATTGGTGGTGGGAAGTTATGTTTCTCCTAATGTACCATTTAATGTTTAGTGTCATATGTGTGGGGAATACTGGGATTATTTGAGCCAATTACCAAATCCAAGGGTTAAATCCATGACCATGGAAGGACCTATACTATGCCAACCATTGATGTGAATGGATGGAAGTTTTTTTTATGTTATATCAATTAATTTATGGATATTTGAATCCATAAACATATAACTATTGTTATATAGTAGATTTTATTTAAGGCTTTTGAAAATATAATATGAATGGTATTAATAACCAAGAAAATTGATTTGGAGGTAAGGTGATAATGTTTTGTTAGGATAGAGAGAGGGCTTCCATTTATGAATATAATTGGATAATATATTAGACCTTAAAATTGGTTAGTATTTTTAGGACAAAGTGATTTAGGACATATTTGATAATGCTTATTTCATTTTTGGAATTATGGAATTAGTCTACGATTTAATTTTAGGAATATGGATTATGTTAATTTTTGTATGTATAGATGTTTTCATGTGGGGTTAAGTTAAGAGTTTTGGTAACAAAAATGGTTTTATTTGTTTAAGGTTGATATCAAGTTTAAAGGTATAGATACCCATTTTATGGTTCTAATATTTTGATCTGTCCCTATAGGGCCATGTCGTTACTCCCCAAGGCCACATCCAATAGACTAGGGGCTAGCAGCTAGCCCCGAGAAGAAATATCACAAACATGGGAGGCATTATGCTATGAAATTATACACATGCACATTTCTCAAATCCAATATAATTAATAAATGTGAAAACAACTGAACTAACATGGATGAAAACATCCAATATGATAACCAATGAAGAAAATGATGTAAGAGATAGTAAATAGTAAAAAAGACAAGACCACCAAAAAGATTCTGAAAATATAAGCCCAACCAGAAAGCATGTTCTGGGATTTTTGTCAAAAAGCCATAAGAAATCACAAGGGTCTATCTGGTCTCACTAAGCAATGCATTGTCCTGTTTTACCAAGGACTCTTTTAATAGGTAAATCTTCTGCACAAGACATAAAACATGAAGGAAAATATCATGTATGGGTGAGTATAAAAATACTTAGTCAGACATTTTAAAACCACCAATCATACAAAAAATAGAAAATAGTCATATCTATAGAGGTATATGTCTTTATTTCATATAACAAGAATATCCAAATATACACAACAAATATAGACAATCTAGAGCAAACTTCAAGCCATAGTATACCAACCTAGGATTCTAGCTCGAAGATTTCACAAAGCACTCATCTTGGAGAACACACTCTGGAGTTTGATAGCACTGACAATGACATTCATAGAGGTACTTCTCCTTGGGTCTCATCAAGAGAAAGAACATACTAATTGTTAGAAGAGAATAATATAAAAAAATGTGGAGCACTAACAAGGCCATGTTGTGATACCAATAACCGAATTTATATTAACCTGTTAAGTTGTGGATTGATGTCTACTTAGTGTCTATCATGATGATAACATGAGCTCCACCCAGAAAATAATATGAATAAAGGATCTCACTATAGGATTATCGGTGGGATTCTATCTATTCTATCAAATAATTCATGATTAATGGATCGTACTCTTAGGGGTAGGAGAAGATTCCATACCATTATTTAGTGAAAGGAAAATGGGAATGTAGCCTAACAAAAATATTTCCATGATATGGAGGAAAAGGGATCTGAGAAATGTATAAGTGAGTAAAAGATGTGTAATAGGGGAAAAAAATCATGTCCCATGACCCCAGGTCCTACTTTTCTAAATAGCATGTGACATCAAGCAGTGTCCATATAGTAATACACACTATGTAGGCATCCTGTATACTCTACCCACATTCTAGTACATGGATCAAGACTTTTTACCCATACACGGAATAGTCCATGTACCTAGTCTAGGATATTTCCATGTGAGAAAGTACACACTCTGTAGGTAGCCTATTTACTCCACCCCATGTCCGTGTACATCCCAATGTACATTTCTAGTTCACCCAGGAGTTACCACATTATGCTTTATAGGGTTCCCACACCAAGTGATAGAAATTTTTTTCTAGAAACCCTATCCACTAGCCTGGGTTTTCACATGCCATTTAATGTAGGATTACATTACATATTGATTGAGATTTTATAGAAAACCCCATTCTTCCATCTATGCATGAATGTGCCACTACCACCTTTGATCTATGAATCCAATTGTTCCAGTGATCAAGGATCATCTCACCCAAGCCTCTCTATCACTCGAGTAGCAGATTATTGGACTAAATTCGTTTTAGTAAACTATCTATATAACATTATTTGTTCTACAAAAATTAACACAATAAAATAATTAATCTGGTATCCACCATCATTTGAATCACATCATCACTATCTTCGAACATCTTTCATGCTTTTCTAATCCAAGATCTAATATTTCAGATATTTTCACCAAGAAACAGATGTGAAAAAATCGATTCATTGGGATTGGTTGAGCTGCATGAAAATGTATAATGTCCAAAATGAATGATGAATTGAGGGAGGAAATAACAATAACATAAAAGTGGAACAAACATTGATATATTTTTGTGTTGATATTATTTTTCTTCCATAATAAAAAAAATATTAAAAGATCCTGTCACAAATAAATTTCACCCATCAAAACCCCAAAAAATAAACACATCATTCATAATGATCAAATCACATATCAGTCTATTTGTTTATTGATTCGTGTTCGTTGTAGAAATCATAAAAGTGGAAGAATTAAATTAAAACTCTTACCTTACCTTGGTTTGGATCGATCACTGACAAATAATGAAGTTGTGTCTTGTTCATTAGCGATAACCTTCGAATCTATTGTCTGTCGATCATTAATCCATGCTTTCATCATCGTGTGTCTGATAGAATTCTTCCAAGTTCTCTCTATGGATTCTCCAATGTCTCCAAGATTATGCAGCCAACCCTATAATTATGAAATTATAATCTATTTAAGGATATTTAATTGCTCCATCAACACAGTTGAAATAAAAACATTTATTTAAATTATTCAATTTAATTTCATACTCACGAAGACTTTTCCAATTTCGTCCCGCACTAACTAGTGTTATCTCTTTCTTAGGGTAAAACCCACATTTAGAACTCAACTATGCCCTTATATTTCTGATCTGAGAAACTTTTTAAAAATTATTCCGCATTTTTATGTAAACATCATGAATGAACTATTTAATATATTTAAAATATATGATACAATTATTCTGGGAACACTGGGTCTTTGAATCACATGCCACCTCAGTGAATATTCTCATAAATAATTCATATAATATCCAAAAATAGTATATTTAAGATCTGATACATTACATTCTCCCCAACACGTGGCTTTACATCCCTGAAAACCAATAACAAGGGATACTCAAAATTATATCGGTATTGAGCATGAATCTAAGCCTCCCTCTCTCTTCTACACTCTGAGAGATTCTCATGCTGCCACCAAATACACACCTGGGAAATATATCACCCATTAATGATCTCATATTTCCAATACTTGAACTCAACTAGGTACTTAGTAAAGGTCACCCTATCCTCACTGTCCAGTTTCTCCTAGTCATGACACGCGGTGGGTCATGCACGCACCACCTCAGTTATGACACGTGAAAGATGTTGTGTACCCAGTGTAATTGTGAGGTTGTATCAAATAAGTATACCACCTCTCTAATTATAAATAGTATCTACAAAGGGTTAATGAACCTAGAATATATCATGTCGATTCAACCAAATTTATGTAATCCACGTCCAGGTGAAACCCATTGGACACATGGTCTCCTTCCTCAAACTCCAAATTCATCTTTATATATTAGTATAAGACTTAGTACAGATCTGTGTAGTCATTATGTTCTCATAGATGATCTGAAAATTATTTCTTTATCTCGAATCATTTATGGGCCCAAGACAAACTCTCCTTGGTCTGACTAGAAAAGTGGTGACCTATAGGGTCACCAGTAAAAATCCTCGAATGGTTCCATAAATATGGTACAATAGAATCTATTTTTGTTTAAAAATTCCACTAGTTATAGGTGATCAGCCAAGATACTACCAATGTCCATCATACAAGCACACAAAAAGTCCTTAAGAACATGAATGGTTCTCTTAGTCAGGAAATTAATTTGTGGGTGAAATTTTGTGCTCCAGCACAACTGAGTCCCAAAATCATCCTCCAATCCCTTCCACATCTTGAATGAGAAGCAACCATCACAATAATTAGTGATAATTTATGTAACTCCATGGGGTCATACTATCTCGTGAATATAGACATGTCCCAATACCTCTACTGAACTCTTCACCCGTATAACATGAATGCGGTCCGACTTGGTGAGTCTCTCTATGATCAAACATATAGAATATTTTCATATATATGTCTGTGGTAATACCATAACTAAACCCATAGATATCCCATCCCACCCCCACTCTATCACCAAAAATAATAGAGCTGAAACCACATGAACTTGGTGCTCATTCTTCACTTTCTGAAAATTAACACATCAAGAGGAATGATCATTAACACCGTTCATCATCCATATCCTCCAAAAATAACATCATAGGTATTATTAAATTTTTTTCACACCTTTTTGTATCTCCAAATGCAACGTATTAAACTATCTTAGAATCTCCTCCTACAACATCACTTATACCATCACGCATCCACTAAAAAGAACAATGCACTACCCTCATTTTCAAAATTTATCAGGATCATGCCCTATAGATATCTTAGTGCGTAGTGTCTCATAGTTGGCTTCCACAAGCTATGTCTCCTAGACTTTCTATAAGAGAAAAGTGGTAACAACCATCAACTGGAGGTAAGATGCTCCATCTCCTTCCACAATATATACATGCAATGAGGCTAACTACTCTAATACATAGTTCAGGAACTATGAACAATATCTACTATTGAGATCATCCACAATAACATTACCCTTCAAAGGAGTATATAAAATTTTCAATTTATAACCCATAAAGAACTCTATCTATTGCCTCTTTCTAATTTTGAGATCCTTTTGGAAAAAGATATGCCTGAGACTCTTGTGATATGAGAAGAAGATAAACCTCTGACACATCAAGTAGTTTCCCCAAATCTTTAATGATTATACTATCGCTCAAGCCCAAGATCGTGGGTCACATATTTCTGCTCATGTGGTATAAATTGGTGTGAACCATTGGCAATCACCGCTTTCTTCTACATCTGAACAAAACCAAGACCAGTTCTTAATGGATAACAGAACACTATATACTCTTCACCCTCTTATGGAAATCTCAAGACTGGAGTGATCTTGATGCACTTCCCCAACTACTAAAAATATTTCTAGATGATAACTTTCCACATGGATGGCTACCCCTTTCGAGTGAAAGTAATCATGTGTGTTGATAACCTGGAGAAATCATTTTTGTAATTATTTTAATATTCTACAATCCCATGTAATCTCTGCATATTAATCACACTCTTGAGAGGATCCCAAGATAACACTGTCTAGACTTTGGCTAGGTCTACTGCCACTCCATCCTCTGAGATAACGTGTCGGTGAAAGTGGACCACGTGAATACAGAACTGAAACTTCCAGAGAATTACATAAATCTCATGCTCTCAGAGTTTGTCCAGGACCATCCTCAAGTGTCTCACCTACACCACGTCGGATGTCAAGTAACCAAGGAAAACATTGATTAAAACTACCATGAATCAGCCTACGTAAGGCTAAAATATCATGTTTATGATCCCCATGAATACTTCTAGGGATTTCATCCTACCAATGGGAATCCCCATGTACAAATAGTGACCATACCGACTTTTGATTGTTGTCTTAGGTATATCATCATCTCATACATGCAATTGGTGATAAATTTATTTTAGGTTAACCTTTTAGAACCATCACGACCATCATAGCAGATAAAAGAGGTCACCCATCCCCAATAGTGGATAACTGTTCTTCACAATTTCTTGCTTCAGGAGTTGGTAGTCCACACATAACCTCAATATCTCATCTACCTTCATGGAAAAAAAACAATGGCTACCTGGGGATACATATTTTTTCAAAAAAATACATTTTCATGTTCTACAGTTGTACCCTCATCTCATGAACCTTTATGAGAACCATCCAATATGTTGGCATAAATATTAGTGAGGTATCAGGTGTAGATCAATTCATAATTGTATCTTGTGATGGGGAGGTAAATATGGAACATCCTCAAGGAATATGTACTCGTACTCTGCCACCACTACAGGAAACTGGGAGCTAAAAATACCCACTTCACCATGGGTTAGTCTATCCAACTGATGAGTAATCTCTTGAAACCTCTTATGCATGAGTCCATCCTACCATGCATTGGTTTACTATTAACCAACAATGTATAAAATGGTTCTATCACTATAGACACACCACACCATTCACCTAAAACTATCTATCAGGGAATTTTCTGTAGATAACCAATCCATACCAAGAATGATGTGGTAAGGACTCAACAATACTTCCAAGAGATTCCAACTGAAACTCTCACTTACATAAATTAGGTTACACTATTTGAATAATTTTATGATCAGTGAGTCTTCTCCGGTAGGAGTCTCCATGTGAAAATATCGATCCAATGGTTCGAACATAATTTTTAAGTCTTCCATAATGTTTGTGGAAAGAATATAATGACTAGAACCTATGTATATAAGTACTACATATAATTTATAGAAGACATAGATCATGCCTCCTATCATGTCTAGAGATTTTGGATTATAATCATCAACCACCCACACAAGTCCCCACGCATGTCCTCTAGCTCCCTAGGCCTGGCATGGACAACATGGAGGTGTTGGTGGTAACAAGTAAAATTATCGTCCACATACCTTTATTCTCATACATCACCAACCATGTCCACCATCCTAAGAAACTACCTACTCCTAATTTTATCTCCACCTCAGTGGACCATCCATAGTCTCTCTATTAGTTGTACAATGGGTCGGATAATCTCGGGAGAGATATCCATTGTCGTCATATGAGTAGTAACACATCCCTATTGGTTGAATGGACCCACACTATAAGCCCGGTGATACGGATCCTATGTCATGGAACCTCCTATCAAAACATTTCATATGCCTCAGTCCCTGAGATGGATTTTATCACCCTATTGTTGAGGTCACTGCTCATACTTTCCCACTATTGAAAACCATCAACTGTATCTTCCCTTCCAAGAAACTCTCAACCCCCAGAGCTCACTCTAGCTCACCGGCATAGGTAGGAATGAAAAAGTGATAAAAATGGTATATATTTCTCTAGAAATACCTACAAATAATGTTCATGCCCAAAATAAATGATCAAAAAACAATATCCATTGAGTACCTGAAGAGGTTGGTAAACAAGATAAATATTCATATAGTGTCATGCTACTCTTCTGGAGATACAAGAAGCTCATGGATATGATCAACCTTTAGTGTAGATGGTGGGAGGTCGTCCCTAAAAAGGCCTATAAACTCTTTCCATGAAAGTGTATCCTAATTATAAGACTTGGTCACCAACCCCCCGCCATCTCCCTACTAAGACATGTTGAAGGATCGCATATAGCATAACCATCTAATCTGTTGGTGTCCTGAATAGATGAGAAACCTGAGTCACTTCTTCAATATAGTCCTCAGATTCCTACAATTTATTCTCTCCTCAAAAGTTGATGGGAAACTGTCACTGAAACTCATGAAGCATGCTCATCCTGCAAACCTCATTTGCTGGTACTATGGGTACCACAGGCTACTCTATAGATGATGGTATGGATGGTGCACTACCCAAAGGTAACATCTCAGGAGGAGGTCCTTGCATCATTGCCTCATCACTGAGGGGATCATGCTTGTGATCATGATGCTGAATCCCAGATAGTATACATCACAAGGGAAACATGAAACAAATAAGTTGTACCACAACTAATGAGTATATCTGGGGAGATAACTCAATAAGGACATGAAAACTAATAACCATTGTTATATGATTCATGGAAAAAAATTGTAACTGGATTTTTTATGTACTGAGATGAAAAGCATGTGATTATAGTCCTCATTAATGGATAGGTATACTGCCACACCTACATCGAAGTTCCTGGCCTGAAATCCAAGCTCCAAACACATAATCTATTTTAATAAACCAATCTTACTGATTCCTAGTGCTAATATATAACCAAAACCCCTTTTATTTCACCTTTCCTGACCTATCATGAAGAGGCCCATGCCACGACTACCCTAGTCTACATCCAATAGGCCTGGTTCTAGAGAAATTCCCTAAGAAGTCATATCCTTGACATGGTAGTCCTTATTCTATGTATATTTATGGACAAACACATATCCAATCCTACAAAATGCTGAAATGTAAAAATAACTGAAAAATCTTCAATGTATACATTAAATCCTGTAACTAGAGTATGATAGAATGTAATAGAATTTTAATAGGGGAAAATAAAATCCCACCATACAGAGTTTGAAGAAACAAGTCCAACCTGAATGTTTCTACTAATACTTCTATTATAAAGTCGTAGGAACACACCTTAGTCTACCCAGTCTCACTAAGCACCATTTTGACCTATTTATATTAGCACTCCATAAAAATGTAGATAAACATCACAAGGCATTACACATGTGGGAATATATTTTGAAGGTGTGAGTATAACAATACATAATAGGATACCATAAAATTAAAAAGAATACAACAATGTAGTAAAAATCATCCCTATACAGTTCTATTCATAAAATTAATATAACAAGAATATCAAGATATACTCAATAAAGACACATAGTCTAGAGGAAAGTCACCACTTTAGTATACTGGCCTAGGATTAAATCTCAAATATTACACAAAACAATCATATGGGAGAACACACTTATGAGATTGATATCTCTAATGATGTCTATCTAAGAGGTACTTCTTGTCAGGTATCATCATGAGAATAAAAATTCTAATAATATAAAGAGAATACGATACATATTTGAGGATCCATGCTAAGACCATATGGTGATTCCAAAAATTCAATCTAGATCAACCCACTATGTATTGGATTGATGCATCCATACTGTTGGTCACGATGATACCTATAATTCCCCTTCGGGCATGGAGATGAATAGTGGGTCTCATTTCGGCCCTTGCTGATGGATTCCAATAACTGTATCCAAGAATTCATGCCAAAGAGATCGTAGTCCTTGGAGTGGGGTATGATTACATACCAAACTTCAAGGACATTATTTGGGGAACATACCCTAAAACAACATGTCCATGATACAGAGGAAAAGGGATCCATGTTATGTATAAAAGACTAAATGGAGTTTAGTAGGGGCCATACATTGTGTACCTCGTCCCCTAGTTATACCAGTGTAAACAGCTCGTGTCATCAAGATACGTTTGTGTCTTAGTACAAGCCATGGAGGCATCCTGTGTACTCTACCTTATTTCAACTACATGGATCCATCCCGTGTACATCATCCAATGTACCGATACATGGATTAGTCACTATAAATACTTAATTTTTTGTATGTTTGGAGGAGTACAGGCCTTATAGGAATTCATTATACTCCACTATGTGTCTGTGTACTTCCCAAAGTACATGTTGAGTTCACCAAGGAGGGACCAGACCCTATGTGATAGGGGTCACACACCTTGTGGTACATAATTTTTTTCATAAAAACCCTAACTTCCACATAGCAGGACAACACGCCATGTAATCCTGGATTACATGTTGTGTAATCACTAATTACATTCTGTGTTGATTGGGTTTCTCCCAGAAACCCTCTTTCTTCTTTTCGTGCATGTATGTTCCACTTACTCCAAGAATCTTAGAATTAATCACACCAGAAATCTTGTATCGTCTTTCCGGATCCTTTATTTCACTCTATAAACATATTCTGACATCAATTTATTGTCGAAAAATAGATCTATAGCTCATTGTTAATTTTTCTCCGAAAAACACTGATGAACATGAAATCGTGTATCTTGTGTCGTCCAAATCATTCCATCTCTGTCGTTGGACCGTCGTCGTGTTTTATCATTACTAGAATTATGATTTATGATCATTGATCCATGAAAAGATTCACAACTATAAATTAATTGGGATTTTTCAAGCCGTGAGACAAATGAAGAGTGCCCATAATGAGAAATGAATTAGGGGAGAATATCTCAAGAACAGATAAGAGGAACAAACCTCAAATGATTTTCATGTAAATATCTGTACTTTTCCATTAGAAACACAATAGAAATAAATCAAATCGTAATTAAAATTCTCCAATCAAAACAACAACAAAAACCCATCTAGTGTAATTATCAATCCATGGATCAATCTACTCATTGACAGATTCACAATCATTTTAGAAATCTAGAATGAGGAAAAATAAAATCATAATAAATTCCATACCTTGTTATGGAAGTATCATTGACAAAAAATGAAGATGAACCACATGAAATGGTGACATCCTTTTAATTTGATGTGCGTCGACCATCTATCCATGATCCAATCAGCGTTCGCCTAAGAGAATTCTCCAACGGTCTCTCCATGAGTTATCCAAAATTTACAGGATTATATGGCTAACCATGGAATTATGACATAACAATATATTTAAACATTATTAATTTCTAAATATATATGAATGAAATAAAAGAATTTATTTTCATTATCTATTCATTTCCATGACCATATCTAATTTTTCATGAAAATCCCACAACATCTAATGTTAATTCATTCATAGGGTTAAGACCACATTTTGAACTCAATAGTTCCCTTATATTTCTTATCCAATCACCTATTTAGATGTTATAAAAAAATTTATGAAAAATAAACATGAGTTCAATTTAATATATTCAATACATTTCAAAACATTATTTTGAATAAACTGGGCCTCAAAATTCCATGAATTTTAAGTGCCTAGTCTCAAAAAAATTCATATAATATCCAAAAATAATACAAAAGAAATATGACACATTAAATTTTATTTATGGGATTTCGAGGTGATTTGAATATTTTACTTGGGTTTTTAAAGAATAGTTTATTAAGTTCTAAATTACCCTTTTTGGTTAGTATATGATTTTTTGTTATATTAATTATGGTCTATTGCATAGTGGGATATAAATATATATAATCATGATGGTTGAAAACTATTTCTTTAACATTGTGATATTCTTAGTGATATTATGGAAATGTTACAGATGAAATTATAGGTTAGTATCTAATTTTGATTAATAATATTTTGATGAAATTAAATAAATATAATATTATATAGTGATTTATCATTGAGATTAATTATATTTTCGGAGATGATACATCGAGATGAGGTATATTTAATCTATTTTTTTACATGTGATTTCATATAAAATATTGTTTGGGTAGAATGCAATTAAATTTTGGGGATGAATGATAATTGGTAAGAGATCACCATTGAGGTTAAAAAAATTTGTATTGTTGAGATTATTCAGGTTATTTTGGAGTTACAGTTATTTAATAATGAAATGAAATAAGTTGAACAGTTGTCGTTATTATCGAAATTATGGACTAAAATTTAATATTTATTAATATGAAGGTTTTTACATTTTGAAATATCCATTTTGGTTTTTTAATTTTTTTAAAATATGAGGAATATATTATCATCCTTTTATGGATTATGTGATCCATTAGAAGTTTATTCTTGTTCTACAGTCATGAAAAAGTCATCTTGAATAATCATCGTTCGGAGAACAGATCATATTATAGAGTAAATAGATTATAGTTTTAAATTATACTTATCAAGTAAGTATATATAATTATATTCTTTGTTTAATTTATAATGTAATTCCTCAACTCAAGGAAAATGATCATGAAATAAAGATGATTTCCTATTACATTATTTGTTTGATGAGTCGATGGTCTATTTCACCCATCAATGATCTATTATTTTGTGGTCATTAAATTTTATATATCCATTCAATTCCTTTTGATAAATATTCTCTTTTACTCTATACTATTATTTGGAAATTATATTTTACCCCTATGTATTTATTATCAAATCCAGATAATTTTATTCTATTTTTGAACCTTCTTATGTGTTATTCTAGATGATATTTTTATTTCCCTTTCTCTCTTTTCAAGAAGATATTTTATTAACTCTTTTTAAGATATGGTGTTTATACAAAATAATTTTAAAATACCATAACGTCAATCACCGAGGAGATATACACTTATTAGGATGTAATTTATTAAGGGCGAGGGAGAGAATTTAATTAACCAATATTTTAAAATAGTACTCTCTTTGATAGAATATAAAACATGCAATGCTGAGCATTATCCTAACACACAATAAAATTATTTTATGGCCTTTATATCATCATTTTTTAATCGGTAGGTATGGATAGAAGTAACATAATTATTAAATATATGTATAGCTAATAATCAATTTTTTTTAAATAATCTTAGGTAATGACTAATTAATTTTTAGTAAATCCATTTAATTATTCAAAATACATTTTCTCCAAAAAAGTCTCTTATTAATTATTTTGGGAGGATATTATAATTAATTTTTGGGCATTTAAAAACATTATTTGATAAAAATACTATAATTTTTTAAATAAAAATAATAATATTAGATTCACGTTAATTTTTTTGATCTTTTGGAAAATATTGATTTTATAATTAATAGTGGAAATACTATTTTTTTACGAAAACTTGTTTTTTTCAAGAATTTAATTCTTTTTATTAAAATAGATTATATATAAATTTAGGTTAATTATATTATTAATAATTCAATTATTATTATCGGAATAAATATTTTTTAATAAAATTTGAATAAAAACATATTTATACTTAAAAGGTATTTGTCTGAAGAAAATGTTTTTCATTGAGTTTTTAATTTTATATTAAATTAATTTTTACAAATTCATGTAATTTAATATTGGAAATTGGAATACATATTTTTAATCAAGAGGTCTTAAATTGGTTAATTGTTCTTTGTTATTATTTTTCAATATGGATAACATCCATAGAAATTTTTTATTGCCACAAGAAATGTAAAATTGATTAATTATGAGTACAAATAATGTTATATGGACTTAAATTGATCTATACACAAGAATATATTTCATCAATAATCATCTTAAATTCAAAAATGTGAAATGTTTTCATTTAAAACTGATCATTACTTTTATAATATTTACATAAAATATAAAGTCGTAAACATACCATTCTTGTCTTTAATATATATAATATATTATTATAGGGATAAAAATGGATTATGATAATTTATACATTTTTATTTTAAATATGAATCTTTTTTATATAATTTTAATATATTTTAATTTTATTGAGGAACTAATTACGTTAAATTCTTACACAACAATGAAATACTACTTGTGAAAGTAGAAGAAAAATCAAGTAAATGATCTAAAAAATCCGAAAAGATATATTATTTTTGTGATTTAAAGTGCCTAAATTATTTTTAATTTAAATATAAAATATTACATATATTTTAGTGGTTTATAATTGATTTTCACTACTGTGATATTATTTTCAATGTCAAATTTTGTGAATAGTTCTGAAAATTATCTTAATAGTATTTTTAGTTCAATATATTTTGTTAAATTATTTAAAAATCAAAAAAATCTTGAATCATAAAAATTAGGATGATAAATGGTCTAATATTTCATCCCATCTTCGATTTTTGATAGAATGTTTACCACATATGAAAAATAATAACCCTTTAACATTTAAAAACTCATTACCATGATTATGATTTAAATTTTACATCTAATGGGTGAAACAAAAAGATAAGGATTACAATGATATATAAACCATTGATATTTTTATTTTATAATTATATTAGGACCATATATTTCTTATATATGAATTATTTATATTTTTGAGCCTTTTTTACATGAGTTACAAACATATTATGTAATATAAATTCATTTATTCCCCAAATTTAAATTAATGATATTTCTTAATAAAAAATATTTTATTAAATGATTCAAATTTTATAAAAATAATATTTTTATAAAATTTAATGTGATATTGTTGAAAATATCAACCAGTGACAAATTATGTGTCACTTTTCTATTTATAGTAATATTCTTAACCTCCAAATATTAAAAAATATGGTATCACAATATTTGTCAAAAGGGTTAATGGTATATTAAAACTAATAAATAAGGGTAAAAAATAACTAAAACATATATTGATTTTATGTGTGTGAGGATTTAGAAACAAATAATATTATAATATAATTATATTAATTTGGAGAAAAATTTTACATGAAAATATTCTTATATCAATTTAATACATTATGTTACTCCATGTGTGTCCCTTTTCTCCCTTCAAAAACACACATGATATCTTTCATTTACAATAATTTGTTCAATATAGATTGAAAAAACATAGAAAAATCATTTATAAACTCCAATATACATGTATTAGAGGTAATTTATTCTCAAAATACCATTCCAAGGTTCTATATGAAGGGATCTAAAGGAGTCATTCTAAAGAAGATGTAATCATCTTTTCAGATCTATTTCAACTTATTTATTCTAATAACATACCTAAATATGTCGTATTCATCATTATATAACAACTCTATTGTCCAAAATATAATGAAAATTTATTTTTATTATGTAACCACCAATATCCAATGAATATTACTTGAAATACAAAGTGAGAATTTCGCTCCTGTTTATGTGTCGACTACCACCTCTACGTAGTGAAACCATTCATTTTACAACACCATATTTCAGGGTTTTTTATTATGATAGATATAATAATTATATATTAAATTTATAATATAATTATTCTTATATAGTTATAATATCATATATACCTTCTTACTTTCTCTTTCTTTGGAAAATGATGACATCCCTTCTACGTACGTGTGAACTACCATTTCATCAATGTGATGAATTTCATTTTTCATTTCTTATTTAAATAGATTATAAAAAAATATAGATTTAATGAATAAATAAATATATATTTGATATATATGATATGATAATTATTTGATAAAGGTTATTTATTATTCACAATTCTACTTTCCACCTATCAAAAAGTGAAAACAGCGTTCTTGTGTACATACGACACACCATCTCCAAGAATAGTGTAATTACTTTTTCAATATATAAAGTGTATAGATCATTTTAAATAAGTTTATAATATATATAAATTATATTTATATCATTATTAAATTTATGGATATTATGTATCCATTATCAATGTACAGGGTCCATAATTAGAAAGAAATACTAATGAATAAAACATGTAACACCTCAAAAAATGATTTTAATGAGGAATTACTAATAAATGGGTGTTGAAATAATATAATGGGATAATATATGATACTATATCCTTTTTAATAACTCTATAATATAATGAAAATAAATATAAATTGATTAAATTAAAGTTTAGAGATCCTTTGAAGAAAGTCTAACATAAGGTAGGGGATTTATTCTACAATCTTATTCTTTATCAGGGTTGTTTATGATCAAGTTTTTGATGAAGAAGTTCTATAACCTACCGCTCAATAATCTCATAAATTTTCCTCTCCTTAGGTTGTTTCTATATATTAACGTTTTTTCCTTTGATTTTACTATATTTAAGTTCTCATTATACTGAATGAATATATTTCATAATATCCGACTTTATTTCACTATTGGATCATTTTTTTCTTCCATGTTCACGTTTTATAAAATTATTTTCATGATTTATTTAATTTTATCCAATGATTTTTAATGTAAATTTATCCATGATTTAATTTTTGAAAATTGGTTAAATAGAATATTATTGTTAGTTTTCAAATGATGTACTTCCGACTTCCACTCAAAATGAAAAAAGATTTTTTATTTTGATGTACATGAAATGAATATAATTTCATTTTGTCATAACTGATCATTGTTTAAAATAAAATTTTAAATGTTTATGTTGTTATTTCAAATAATTATACCAAATTTATAAATTAATTATATTTTAAAGTATTTATTCTAAAATGAAATTGGTATTTTTTTAATGAAATATTATAGTGCCATTTTAAATAAATTCTGCCTCATTGATAACATCCACTTATAAAAAACACTAATATATCAATTGTTTTTTAAAAAATATGTGGCTATAGGAAAAATCAATAATCTTATTTTCCAAAAACCCATGGATATAATAAAATCAATAGCCATTATTTTTAAAAACAATTGTCTATAGGTCTTTATCTGGAGGCTATAACAATTTTTATTTAAAACCATGGCTATAGAGCCTACCTATAGACACAGTTCTTGTAAACAGCGGCTAAAGGATTCCTACACATGTTGTGGAAAAATAATTTCCCATAATAACGGTAAAATATTACTTATTTCCATGGTTATCTTCTAATTTATATGGTTTAAATATACATATATATATATATATAATTTCCTATAGATTAGTTTTTAGTTTGTTAGTTTTTGATATTAGATGACTATAGTTCAAATATGGATTGATAATGTTCATTGGATGCATATATCCATAGTTTATATAACTATATAGATGATTTACACCTAGTAAATAGACCAATAGCCAGATATTCAAGCATTGTAAATTGTTCTATTGACAGAGTGGAAAACTAATATGTTTATTTACAAAGTATAAAACCATGTATATAGGTCTATGTCCATGGTAGAAAACCATGGATATAGTCTGCTAAAATGTGGTTATAGCTATGAGCCTATTACATAGATTAGAGGAGCCACGGCCTACTAGATCATATATATTATCTAAAACCATGGGTTTTTTCTTCTATAGCCACAAATGTTTTACAATGGATATAAGTATGTCTTATTTTTGGGATCCTTTTATATTAATTCGGTTTTACATGGGATAATATCCAATGATCCCTTATTTATTGTTTCCAAAGATGGTTTATGGTTATGATCATGAGATATCAATTAAACCAATTTTCCTTTACCTGGGTTTAGTTATGAAGAATATTTTTCTATTCTCATAGAATAAAAATGAATGAAGTGATGATTATATGAGAGGTGGGCCGTGAAATATATAGTCCTATAATACATTATTTAATGATTAATTATCTATGAGTTGATAATGTATATGAGGGATTATCCCATTACTGAAAGAGTGAATGTGGTAGGTTATCTGAAGACCAAAAGAGGGTAAATGAGAGGTTATCCTATGATCGAAGTAGGTATATTGAAAATTATCCCAAGACGATCAAGTTTTAATGTCTTGGGGGAGAATCCTTAAATAATATTTCTATGATTATTATTGTCTCACACTTATTGACTGTTTTATGACAAGATATTATGCCTATTTGAAGAATAATAATGTTAAAGGTGAACCAATTTAGGTTTTTTTTCATTTGGTGTTAATAATATTTTAGGAAGAATAATAAAAATAAAACAAAAATTTTCATTTGAATCAAACTACCCATCATATTCACGGAATCAGACCCACAATTCTTAAAAAGGTCAATCCCATTAAAGAAGAATCTTTTTTGAAGTAAATGGTCGTCGAATTCACTCTGAATCTAATATGAATATTTTGATACTATTGGAGGATAATATGAATATAAATAAATATATTTTTAATGTAATAATGATTTATTAATGTTGGAGTTCTCATAAACACTGAGTATTTGGAAAAGAGGTGATGAAATCTTGATGAAAGAAAGGGGGAGTGAAATAGATCCAATCAATAATATTCAGATTGATCGTATTGATACGGAAAGTGAAAATATATTGGATGTCATAGTTATCCTGATCGTAATCATTTTTATCATATTCATGTGTATCACATTCAGGCTAGATGAATTCTAAACAACTGTATTCATTCTAAGTTGGAATGAATGATATTTATAAAGGAAACGGAATTTACAAATCATTTTAATTGAAAGACCTATGATGATGAATATGTTTTAAAATGTATTGAATGACATGAATGTGGTCAAGATACCACCATACATTTGAAGAAGAAGAATGTTGGTGAAGCAATAGATTTTAGATCTTCTTAATGGGATCATCAAATTTAGAAAGCCTGAGAAAATTTGTGGAAAAGGTGAAAAAAAAGTTTCAAGTTTTTAGTTAGACTAAAAAACATAAGAAACAAATATTTAAAGAATGAAGTTGATGAGAAAGGATACATAATTTTTTTGTAGTATTGTATTCAGAATAGAAAGAAGCTACTTATTAGACATAGTACGTTTTCATAATAAGAGAAATATTTGTTTGCATGCGATGAGTGAAAAGGAATGAAAATAATGTAGTGACCAATATAAATTTTAATTTCGATGTTTAATCCAAAATATACTAAACCATTTAAATGGGGTTTAATTTCATTATTCATATTACAATTGGTGAAAAGGAAATGTTGAAGAATAATTTTTTTTATCTCAAGTGGGTCAGGAGAAGAAATAAAGGGGGAATACTATTTTATAATTTATGTCTACATAATTAGAAAAATCATAGTTTAAATCATAATTAAAATCATACATAACTATGTTAAGAGTTTTGGAATTGTTTTCAAGGGGAACACTTTATAGAAAAAATAGAATATAGAGTTGAAATCTAATAGACATTTATAAAAGATATTCTAAAGAAGATAAAAAGTTTGTAGAAGATTCGATATTTTTAAGAACAGTTAATGATGTCGTAAATGGTACTAAAATAGAAGGGAAATTGAGATTTTGGTATTTTATTTCGATAGAGAATGTTTTGGAGATTCCCACCAAACCCACACTTGGGTCACCTATAAAAGGAAAAGGTACTATATACTTTTCCTAACAGAAGTATTGTTCAAAGAGTAAGAGAGAGAAACTAGACATTTCTAGCGAGAGAAGATGTTTTCTATATTGAGATCTATTAAAAAATTAATGGAATTAAATGAAAGAAGAAGAGACAAGATCAAAATGTAATTTTTATGATCATCGTATTTAGTGATCCTCATATTCATTTGATTATCATATTCTTCTTTTCATCATATTCAGGTGGTCATTGTATCGGGCTGGATAATCATACCACATTTCCATATATGAATTTCTAGATTGTGGAATTTATTATTATGAATTATATCAATCATATTTAGAAAGACTTATATCTATCATATTGGGTATTCATATTGGAATAATTGGACTATGTTGACCAGACTGGGGGAATCAGATTGCAAGAATCGAATTTTGAAGATTTGACTGGGTAATTAAATTTTAATTATATATCAAATTATGGGAAGTTATTAATAGCTTCTAGGTATGAAATAAAATAATTGTTTTCCAAATAATATACCTGTGGAAATTTAAAAGAATAATCGGGAACATGTGTTGTTATAGAATCATTGTTTTACCTCATTTTTGCTAAAGGTTACACACAAATGATTGGATTATCTTCATAGTGCTACACAAGTGTATGGGTATATCATAATCATTATATTGCACACAAAGGTTTTTTTATAATGTATTGTGTGGTGTCGGATTTTCTCCAAACCATACTATGGATGTAGCTATTCATATTAAATATTGAACATTGTAAATATCTGATTTCTATGGATGTTTGTTTGATTTGTTTTCTATAGGGAATGAAATATTTAATAAGAGGCCATGGTTGTTTCAATTTAAAAGAAACTTAAAAGAAAAGATACCCTAAATCACCCCTCTCCCTCTCAATGATACAAATATCCCAAATGTGTAATTCCATGTGGTATCAATGTGTATGTTTCCATATCTTATAATTTTCTGAATTTTTTAAGGGAAGATAGTGGAGAATTTGAATTGTGGGAATAGTATGGGTATTCTAGTTTTTTATGGAAAGAATATCATTTTTGGAATAATAGAATGTTTCTATATCATATGTATATAAGATATGTTGTTCCTAAAGCTACATCAAATATGTTTCCTACTATTTATTATACATTCCCTCATACATATGTTGATAATAATAATCACGAGTATGATTTAAGGTCCAATAATTATATGTTATCATAACTTCTTAAAATTGAATTCCTAAGGGTGAAATTTGTTATCATAACCAAAGGTATATGAGGAAAAATGAAAAAAACATACGAAGGAAATACAAAATTAAAGAAAGAAAAATTACAATTATAGATATTGAAGTATGATGACTTGAATATGGGTTAATATTAATCTATTGGGGTCTAATTTACTCGGGTGATTGAAATTGTTAGTACTATCACATGTCTTGGTGAAAAGATGAAGTATTCTATAGTTGTTGAAAATATTTTGATAATCCTTCCTGAAATGATAGATGCATTATTTTTTTCACATAAATACAGAGATCCTGAAAATTTTTCTCTAGAGGATTTTTTTATAACACTCCTTACTTATGAAATGAGAAGGGAGAAATCTATGAGAAGTAAAATAAGCATTTACAGAGAAAATTTTTTCAAGACACAGTGAAAGAAAAGTCAAAGAAGATTCATATTGAAGACGAAGCTAGTGAATCTAATTCTAAAAATGAGTTATGTAAAATTTTTTATGATATATTATCCATGTTTTATAAAAATATGAAAAGAGGTAAATGAAAATAAAAATGGTAGCTTCCATCGATTTTTTTTAATATGGACCCATTGGATATTTATTAGCCAATTTTCATCAAATAAATAAATAATAAGATAGTTATGAGGAAGATTTAAATCCAATAGGATTGTTAATGAAATGGATAGATAAAGTAAAAACCTTTTAAATAGGTAATGTTATAAAAATCTAAAAATCCAAAAATAATATTTTTTCCCAAAGATAAAGAAGAAGGTAGTGATGCTGAATCCAAAAAATCAGTCAGTATGGTATTGAGAAATTTTTTTTGAAATAGTGAATAATGAAGAATTCAAAAGCACTAGTTCTGAATGATAATTATCTAAAGTTCAATTTCATTCGAATGAAGAGATGAAATAAAGTTTTAGAATGATCAGAAGGCTGGAAAAGAAAACAAAAGATGATGAATGTTTTTAAATAAGAAATCAAAACAATTTACTAATTAGATGGTGAATATGGTAAAATAAATTAATGATACTAATAAATATCTTGAGAAATAGAATAATATAAATGAGAATTTGAAGGTAAACATAAAGGTAAAAAGATGATGTGTTGGAACTTTTCCAACAAAAACTTTTAAAATATGAATATTAAAATACATGTTTTAAGAAATCTATCTCAGAATTCTGTGAGAGTCATCAAAAGAAGAATTTTGAAAGTGTAAAAATGTACCTCTAATTGTTTAGAGGAAATATTGACTTTTTTTAAAAAAAAAGAAGAATGATGTGAAAGTTATGTATGTGGAAAAAACCAATAATCATGAGAATTTAGAAGTCACAAAATACCTAATGTCCAAGCATGTTTCCAAATTGTTTGGATCTGAAATGATTTCTAATAATTATAATTAATATATTTATAAAAAGATAAATAAGGTTCTGATTGATAACAGAAAGGTTTGTTCCTTAGAAAAGAAAGATAAGAATATTTTTGAGATACATATTCACAATTCTAGTCAATATGAATATTTCACTGAAAAATTATCTTTCTATGGATACTAACTGTATTGTGTGGATTCAGAAATACATAAACCATGTGTTGGTTCAAACATAAACATTATTATTATTCTAAAGGTAATGGAAGGAAAAGTTATAGGGGGAGTCAATTCCTTCAAAATAATAAGTCTGATAGGATTTTTTAAAAGAAACCTGAGATGGATGGATTAGTAATTTTAAATAGATCCAATCCATTGGGAACTATTTGTAAAATATGTGAACAACTAAAACACCTTGAAAAGGGATGTCTTGTGTTATTATTGGAACATGAAATTCATTATAACGATTCTCAAAGTCTTAAAGTGAATAAATAAACGAAATAATAAAATGTTATAATTGTTGAAACTACTCTGAAAGCAACAAAATAGAATTACCTTGGATTATTAATAGTGGGTGTTCTTATCAAATGAAATATGATTTTATGTTTTCAAAATTTTAGAATGAATTTAATTGAAGGACATGACTTTTCCAAATGATGGTTCTTTTTGAATCAAATTTATTGGATCATCCATCATTAGAAAAGAAAAGTTTAAATATTTAAATTCATTATTTGTTGATGGTGTAAAACACAATTTTCTATGTGTTTCAGAATTGTGTAGTGAGGCTACAAAATCTTTCATTAGAAAATATTTATTTGTTGTGAAAAGTGAAGAATATAGAAATATATATACAAGGGTCCAATGTATAAAATTTAATTTGTTTCTAGTTTGTGGGAAACAAAACTCTTTTTACTTGAGTCTCAAGTAAGAGAATAAATTTTGGCATAAAAGTCTGAGATAGATGGGTCAATGAAACATGAGAATGTTATCTAAAAGATACAACGTACAATACATTCCTAATTTTCAATAATAAGATATCAGTGTTGCTCTATTTTTCATTAATTTATGATTACAAACTAAATGAATAAGATAGTTTAGATTTTTTCAAAACAACCCCTGTAGTTGATTCATTCCAACGTTTATAGGCCAATGAGAAAACAATCACCAAAATTTGTTTAATTTCATAATCACTTTCATTTATAATTTTACTCTTATTAATTATGTTATGTATATGAAACATAAATAATATTCTTTTAACATTTATAAATGATCAAAAGCTGTGTTGATAAGAAATGTTAGTAATCAGTGAAGAAGACGAGAATAGAAAATGGTGGTGAAGATAGAAGTGAGAAATTTAATTTTATCATGAGAATTATGAAATTAGAAATTATTGTAGTTCCCATATACTCCACAACAAAATGAGGTTTTTGAAAAAAAAAATAATATAGTCTTCTTGGACATGGGAAGACCTATGTTACATGAATATGGTCTTTCTCAATATTATTGGAGGAAAACCACGAGTATTGCAATTTATATTTTAAACTGATGTTTATATAGGCCTAGTTTTGATATGACTCTATATTAATTGTTTTATGAAAAAACTCCATTTTTGAAACACATAAATTTTATCAAGAGACCATGTATTACAAAAAGTACGGTTTAAACTTTGAAAAGTTCATGTAGAAAGGTGAAGATTGAAATTTTCACATCTATGCTTCAGAAGGAATTGGATATAGATGTTTCAACAAAGAAAAAAAGAATAATTATTCATTATATTGACATGAATTTTATTGAATGGTTTGTGAAAGATAAACATACTCAAGTAGATAAGGATGTTGAGTAGGATAAAGAGAACAATTTCGATAAGGATATAAAAAATTGTAATCCAATTCAAAGAGAATAATTGGACTCAGCTATTTCTAGTGATGAGGAAGATAGTCTAAAATATCATCACAGTATAAGGAAGATAGTGGATGTTAAGAATATAATTAGTTATCAATATGATAAGGTTTAGAAAAAATAATATAAAATTCTATTTCACATAACTCTCTATATTAAAAAGTAGAGAAGATGATGTAAAAGAAGATTTTGAGTATCTAGAATGGGTTCATGCCATTAATTATGAGATGGATAAGAATGAAAATAATGATACATGGTAACTCATTCCCAATACAAAAAACAAAAACATTATTAGAATAATGTGGGTTTTTCATAACAAGATGAATTAAATAGATGATGTTACAAGAAAAAAAAGAAATATTTGTGTGTAAAGGGTATTAAAAAATTAAAGGTATTGATTTTGAGGAAAAGTTTTCTCCTATTGAATGATAACAAAAAATAATAATTTTTATTTCTATTGACGAACAATGAAGTTAATATTTTTCAAATGGATATTAAATATTCATTCTTGAATGGTGATATTGATGATGATGTTTACAATGAAAAACAATGTGACTTTTTTTGGGAAAGATTAACGTTATGTGTTGATGTTTAAGAAATGATTTTATGGGGTAAAAAAATCTATGGGAGTATGGTATTCCATATTTTATACCTTTTAATAGAAGATGAGTTTCATAAAAGGAAGATTTGATAACAATTTTTATATCATATAAATTCAAGAGTATTCCCTCATCATGATTGATTATGTTGATAATATTATCTTTATTGGGAATTAGAAAATAAGTTGGGAAATATTTGCCGACGATATGAAAATGTTATTTGAAATGTCCATATTGGGGGAAATAAAATAATTTCTTAGGCTAAAAATGTTAAAAAATAATAAAAATGTATTTATTTTCCAAGAAATGTATGTTATGAAGCATATAAAGAGGTTCAAAATGGAAAAATCAAAAAAAATGTCCACACTGATTTAAGTGGAAAAAATGATGCAAAATGATATAGAAGAAAAATAAGGTGATAATAGATTTTTTAGAAGGTAATTTTATGTTTATTGAATTTAACCGCCTCAGGACCTGATATTGTTTCATGCTATTACTTTTTGTTCAATATTTTATAACACTTTAATAGAATCACATTTAATTGTTGAAAAATATTTCATAGATTTATCGAAGGGAAAAAAATTCTTAATCATGTATAAAAGATCTGAAAGTATTGATTTGTTTGGGTATTCAGATGTAGTTTTGAAAGAAAATATTGATGTATAAGATCCACATATGGTGGAGTATTTTTTCTGGGAAATAATTGTGCTAGTTGGAATTCAAAAAATATAATTCAGTAACTCTCATTATGGCTGAAGCTGAGTATTTTTCTACCACTCAAGCTGCTACTCAACATATGTAGATGAAATCTCAATTACAAGATTTACCTATTTTATTGAAGTTATCCTTGCTCATGGGTTGTGATAATCAAATTAAAATCATTCTCACTAGGAATCTATATCATCATTCCCATTTAAAACACATTGATATCAAATATATTTTTATCAAATATCATGTGTGGTAGGATGAATTGATGTTGGAGTGTGGTCATATATCCAAACAAATTACTGAAAAATTCCCAAAAACTTTACCAAAAAATACTTTTATAAATTTATGTTGAATATGGGAATCCAAGCTCTTGATCGTCAACGTTTAGGTATGTGTTTATCTAAAGTATACTATATGAACGTTGGATAGTGTTATCGAGGGGGATATATCAAATGATTCATATTTTAATCCTTTTAAATGCATATAAAAATGAGGAGTTGTGGGTAAGATATGATTTTTTTAATATTAGTGTCTAAACTGTTATAACTATTTTTTGGAGTGGTTATAAGAATATTTTTTTCTTTGGACGTATAATAAGTTAATAAAAGGCGATAAAGTTTTTATAATCACTTCATTATGGAAAACATCATTTTTCGGTCAACTATTATTATTTCCTACAACGAGTTATCTAACATAGTCTTAGAATTGTTGAAAAATAATCCATAACATAAGGATAAAATGTTTAGTGATTTATGAAGAATGGATGAAAAAAAATCCAAAATCGGATATTTTTAGGACCAAGATAATTTTGAAGGTGATCATATTCAGGTTTTGTCTTTTTTGTCAAGAAAAATTCTGAAATAATAAAGGATGATTAAAAAGAGGGAAAAACCACCTCACTTTGTATTTGAATTGGGCTAACCATCAAAATCGAGGAATCATACTCACAATGGTTAAAAAGGTGAATCGTATTAATGTAGAATATTGATGGAAATAAATTGTCATCATATTCACTCTAAATCTACTGTGAAGCCTGTAATCATATTGGAGGAGAATCAGATCCTACATAAATATGATTTAAATGTGATGATTTTTGGTTGATCCTAGAGTTATCATAAGTCATGAGTATTTTCTAAATTTTTTATGCAAGATTGATGAAAGAGTGGGTGAGTGAAACAGATCTTGTTAATCATATTCAGATTGATCATAAATAGATGGAATGATAAAAGATACGGGAGATCGTATTCAGCCTGACCATAATCATTTTGATCTTATTCAGGTTTACCATATTTATGTCTTCAGAATTTTTACATTCATATTCGGGAAAATATGGAATGAAATATATTGATGATGGAAAGGTAAGTTATAATACATTTAAATGTAAAGATATACAATGTTGAATCTATTCATAAAAATATTTAAATTCATGAACAAACTCATGATACAAGAAGAGGTTTGAAGATGATGAATGTTGGTGAAGGTGAAGATTTTATATCATTATAATGGGCTCATGGGACTCATAATGGATGATGACATATTTGGAAAATGTGCAAAACCGAAGGTCCTTGTTTTCATCAGAACAGAAATGAAAAGAAAATAATATTTGTGGAATGAAATTAATGGTAAAAGAAAATAAGTATTTAGTGGAATCAAATTCATAATAGAAAAAATCTATTAATCATACATGGTATGTTATAGTAATCATGGGATAGAATGTTTGGAACCGATGAATGGAAAGGAACGAAAAGAATAGAGTGGCTAATACAAAGAGGAATTTAAGTGTTCAATCAATAATGTAGTCAACCATTTAAATGTTTTTGAATTTATTTGTTTTTAATACAAGGAAAATAATGAATATATGAAGATATATTTTTATTTTATTTCACGTTGGTAAAGAGAATAGATAAATAATAATCTATAATTTAACATTTGTCCTTATCATAATGGAAAAAATCGTAATGAAAATACGAATTAACATCTAACATGAAGGCCTTATGAGATTTGGATTTTTTGTCAATGGGATATATTTATTCAGTAGAAATAATAGATAATTCAAATCCGATAATAATTTGAAAAAGAAAAAATAAATAAGAGATGAATATTGAAGATGATTTGAGAAGATTTGATAAGACTTGATGAAATCGTAAATACACCCCAAATTCATGGTAATTTAGTATTTTTGTGATTTTTGATGACAATGATTTTTTGAGGATTGTCACCAAACCCAATATTGGGTCACCTATTAAAGGAGAAATTATTGTGTACTTTTTTTAACCGAAGTATTATTCTTAGAGGAAGAGAGACAACCTTTGTGTTTTTATGTAGAGAAGAATTCTTCTATATTGAGAAATTTTGATAGAATTTAGATGGATTGATGTGAATTTATAAGATCCAAAATCAAAAAAAATCAGTTGATCATCATATTTAGTGATCATCTCATTTATATGACTATTATATTCCTCTTTAAATCACATTCATCTAGTCATCATATCAGGTAGGATAATCACCTCAAAATTTCCATATTGGGATTTCCAAACTACGAAAGAAGGAGTTTTAAATATTACATAATGTATTCAGATAGTGATATATCTATCATATTGGGCATTAGTATTGGCATAATTGGAGTGGGCCTATTATATTGGGAAATCAGATTGGAAAAATACGATTGGTAATATGAAAATAGGAAATCATATGGGAATTCTATATCAAATTCCTGGAAGATAATACCAATTTATGTGAAATAAATTGAGTAATTATTTAATAAATAATACAATTTTGGAAATTGAAAATAAGAATAGGTAACATGGGTTGTTACATAAACACTATTGTCTCCCATTTGTGCTTGAGCATTCACACACACTATTGGATTTAATTCAATGTGTTACACGAGTGTAAGGCTGTGTCATACTCATTTTATATCATATAGAGGGTTGGTTTCCATTAGACTGTGATATATTTAATTTTCTAAAAACAATACCAAATACATTGTTATTCTTAATGAATATAAAACCTTTTAAATACTTGTATTCCTATGGAAGTGTGTTTGGATTTTTTCTATAGGGAATGAAATATTTAACGAAAGGAAAAAGTTGTTTCAATTGAAAGGAAACATAAAAGAAAAAGAATCATTGGTTCACCTGTCTCCCTCTTAGTGATACAAATTCCTAACTGGGCACTGTCTAAGCCAATGTTATGTAATCATGGGTCATTATCATTAATCCCTTTAAAATTAATATATTATGAACTACTATGATTTTTTTCATGAATAATTTTTATGATCAAAGAATCATTGGGTATTATTTTCAGAAGATAAAATCAGGTTCTCATTCCTATTATGGCAATGTTATGATCAAATTATCATTGACATCACCCTTATTTACACTTGTGAAGCATCTTAGCTCACCATTTATTTTATTTTATTTTCTCTTTGATATATAGAAAATTATTAATTATGTTGTCTCTAAGAGGGTATATAGTTATGATGAACTAATTGGGATGCGATGTAGATATTTTATGATCCATTTGTTTATGTATCCATGTTTCTAAAGACACAAAACCTTTACATTTGTAGAATTGATTGTAATGTTATGTAATGTATATTTATATAACTAATGTAATACTTATGTATGAAAGTTATTGGTCACTATAATGATAAGTTAATTGGTATGTTATTTGAATTTCCTAATAGAAAACCAATAAAACCTCATATCAAAGATACAAATTTTTTAAATAATAGTGGATTAAAAAAATAGAGAGAAAAACCAACTACGACTTCTAGTCAGGCACAAGAAGTAAATCTACCTACACTATGACAAATGATAGAGGATAAAGAAATGTGGATTGGAAAAAAAATGATTCACATCCATTATATCTACATAGGATCTAAAAAACAACTAAGAAACTAACATGTATGGATACTAGACCCTAGGGTGTTACCATATGCATTAAAAATGATGATGTGAAACTCTACCAGGATCATATACTCTATTGGCATGATACAATGTAGTGAACAGATATATATTAACTCTAATAAAACGTTTATAATACATAATAGTCTTCAAGAACTCATTGGATATATAATATAACTTTTGGGAGGGGAAAATATCATAACTCCAGCCATCAAAACTTCCCAGACCAATGACACATAATCCCTAGATATGAAAAAATTTACTAGCCAAGTTGGGGGTTATACTCCTTTAGATTAATCATTATAACCCTATTACATTTTAAACACAACCTATTGGTGGAAAAGGATAGAATCAGATAATCCTCTTGAAAAAACCCATTCAAATGATATTTTAATCATCTCATTTTGTAGAAACCAAAAATTATAAAAGAATAACAGTTTATTAAATAGAATGTATAAAACAAAAAAGCAATAAAAGAACAGAATATATCCTCCCATGAAATTAAATTATAATTAATATTTTAAATAAATTCAATGTATGATATTTATTTCAATTCACATAACATTGAGTAAGCTTTTGTTACACACCATAACATTTTTCTTCTATAGCTTACATTACACGCAGAACCGAGTTTTAACAAATACTATTAATATTATTATTTAAAATGTATATTATCTACTAGACATTAAATTATTGGTTATGAATTTTTTTAAATAAATTATAGAAATATAAGGTTTAATTCATTAGTTTTCAATTAATGGATACAAAAACCAATAGAAAAGGAAGGAAAGTTTTTTAAAATACATGTTTTATGAGCTAAATCCTGTTTACATTATCAAATTAAATTAATTGATATAAGTGGATGATATTAATGAAATTTATATATTACGTATTCAATGAAATATTTTACCATTAATAAAATAAGTTTTATAGTTACCAGATAACAACCAATCCAATTTTATGCATTAAAATATATATTTTTCTAATGGTGGTTTTACAGTCATTTAATGGACCACTTGGTTTAATTTTTTTTTAAAATTTTATAATGATTATTGGAAAAAATTAAATTAATTTTGGAAATCATAAAATCAAAATTATCATTGGTTTCATTTTTTGTATTTTTATGAGATGTTTTTCTTTTTGATGAATTGTGAAAAATACAGATTTTAGATTGAAAAATAACTTTTCATATAAATAATATATAATGTTAAATTATATTTTAAATTGATTTTAAATTAAATTATATCAATTATAAAACATTAATCCAATTTAGTTAAATGGTATAATTTTCATATTTAATTTTTGTATAAAAGAATTTCAATCATTAAGCATTTTAACATTAAAAATCTTATTTTTCTTTATGTCTACTGTATAAATTTTTAATTATATTATTCCAAATATGTAAAGTATAAATTTTAAAAATTCATTATGTATTTGAAATTATAAATTTTTTTAATTTATAATAATGTAAACTTAATATTTTCCAAAGTGATTAAAAAAATAGTTAACGTTAACCACAAAAATTATAGTAAAAATGAGTTTTCTTAGTAATTAATATTAAAATATATGGTATATAATGAGCTAATGGGTGACTATAACCTATTATATTGAAGTGTTTCAGCCTTATTTGAGGAATATAAGGTAAAGGAGACCACCCAATGGTGTTTAATTTTTGTTGTTTATAAGAATAAAAATCATCCTTCAATATAAAAGGTAACTCATTCCCCTCATTTTTTTACATCGTGCAAGCCATTCATCTCATCCATACACGTCCAAATTCAGTTACCAATTTATATAACCACATCCAAGAAAGAATTTATTTTTTTGGAAATATAACTTATGAAGGAAATAGTGCACACCTATGAGGATACCAAAGAATAATTAATGCTTTTTGAAAATCATTTTTATTTTTTTTCACCTCCACCTACATCAATTCTAATTATATCACGATTATATAAAAACATCATTATCTTATATATAATAATGTGAATTTTTGTTAATGGTAAAACCTAAAAAAATTATATAAAATTTGTAACAAAATCGTCATTTGTGTGTATGGAAGACTATCACATCATGAGCCGAAGTCGTTCATTTTTCAATTACCAACTATAATGTTAGAGAATAATTATGTAAATAATATTTTTAAATACTACATTTAAGATATAAAGAATTTATTTTTTATATGGTAATTGTTATAAAACACATAAATTCATGGTTTACATTTAGTGGGAATATGATAATGTTGATCTTGTGTACGACGGACCACCACCTCACGAAGTGATGTGACCCGTTCATGCTTCAAATTAAATTTATTACAGATGGTTTCAGTTAACATATATGATATATATAACATAATTATTATACTGTAATTATAATATAAATATATATCATTTAATATTATTTCTTTAAATATAATGAGAGAATGGAAATATCGATCATGAATACATACATCCTACCATCACCAAGAATGGTGTATTTCATTTCCTATTTACAAATTTTATGGATTAATATAAATAAATATGTACTGAATATATCTGATATTGACATCATTGTCAACATTCAAGATATTTTTTAATCATGATCGATATAAGGGGAAAAATGTAACAAGTAAAAACGTACACGAAAACAAGGAAATTAACACCCAAACCAATGAAAATAATGAATGATCATTGATAAACGGGTGATAAGATGTTATAAAAGGATAATATATGATATTATAAATATTAATATTTTCCTTTTAAAAGTTAATAACATGACTAAACCGTTTTATATGAGGATTAAAACCTTCCAATCATAAGAAATTGTAATGTTAGGGATGTCATCTGAATTTCATTTCATTCAGGCATATTATTATATTATTCACCTAATTAAATCCATATGGGGTCTATAATTCCCCTTGGAATGTAATATCATGAATACATCATTATTAATGGAATATTATGTTTCAATTATAATTTATTTCATCATATGGAATTGAATTTAATGTAACTAACTGGTAAATAGCTTCGTAAATCAATTACTTTTTCCGGTTATATTACTTCCTTGTAGTCGTTAATATTATATGATTATGTGTATAATTATTTTTGACAATATATTGTTTTTTTATACTTTTTATTCATTTTTATAGTAGATATAAATAATATATTCATTTATTAATTATAAATTCTACATTATGATCAATTTAATGGTTTTTTCACAATCTCATTCCAATCGGGATTATTTATTCATGAAAGCTATAAAAAAGAAATTATATAAAAATTTCCTATAACCCCTTCCATTTTTTTTACTCTAGATACTCATTATATTATTCATGATATTGTTCACTTTTTTCACCCATTGGCGCATAAAATTGTTGAGAATATGATTACGTAAATTTTCACTTAATTTCTCTCTTTAATCTAAAATCCATTTTTTTACGAAACGTTACTTTTTAAAAATTCGTAAAAAAATAGTTATAAATAAAATTATACAAATTTATTACTTCCCATATTGTTTTTTAAAAAAAATCAATGTGATATTATGGTTTATTTCTTAAAAGTAACTTTTCTATCCTTTTTTAATTCAGATAGAATGTTATTTCTACCCTGTATGACATGTTTGAAATTACCTTACAACATTTATTAGAATCATAAATTAAATTTTTAGGAATATATTTTTAAATAAAATGTTTTTAAAAATGATTTTAAAAATAAATGTTTTTATAATGTTTTTTAAAATTAATGGGGTGGTTTATTTAAAATGATTCTTAAGATATTTCTATGTCATCAATGAAAAATACCCTTATTTTTACTTCAATGGTTATATGTTATATTGATACCATCCTTATTCTTCCTATAGATGGGTTATAATAATTTTGAAAACTCATAGTATTGAAATTCACTTCCTTAAATTAATTTTTGTAGTCATTAACTTTTCTTTGTGCTATTGAAATTCAAGTGATCATTGAACATTAAATATCCCTTAACTAACTACATTATTTATCATGGATATGAGTATTTACTAAATAATTTTCGAATTTTACAAATGGGTTTTACGATGAAAATTATTTTATTATCTGGGAAAATATTAATAAATTCATATCTGTTACTCAATATGAATATTTGATACAGAAAATTGTTTATGAATTAAATTGATTATTTAATCAATTAGGAATTTTTTGGATAGGTATGACATGGACTAGGGAGAATTTAATGTAATCCCCTTGATATATTAGTAGTCTCATGAGACAAAAAATCTATTGAAAAATCCCAATGAATATATAACCAGTATGTTTTAAACAATATTGTGAATGGTCTTGATAGTAGAGATAAGGTCAGCCAAACCAAATCTGTTTGTACCCAATTGTCTTAAACCTTTCTGTGAAAGGTCTTCATGGTTAAGGTATCATGTACCTAAGAAACATGAAGTATGATAAATTATCCTGACCTTAATTTATATTTATATATTATTATCTAAAATATTTCCACTATGAAAAAATTCTACATATTCATTTCATTCAGAATTAATTATTTAAATATAAGGTGTTTTCAATTATTTACTTTGCCATATTTATTCTTCCTTATCTGATCATGGTACCCTGGTTATTTAAATGAAATTTGTTTTAAGTTATCTACCTTTCCACATTTTTACATACTTTTTTATTATTTCATTGATTAAATGAAATATGTTTGTAGTTATTTACCTTGTGATATCTATTATTATCATTGATACAATATTTATTTCAATAAACATAACCCTTTTAAGAAATTTTACCTCACCTGTTTTCTAATTCATTTCACTTTGATTCCATTATTTTTACTTTGACTATTATGTAGAGATACACTAGAATAAATAAATTAATCCTAAAATGATAAAAATTATGATTTAATTTTTGTATTAAAATGTAATGTAAGAGTAATATTTATATCTAGTATTGACAGAATACTAAATTGATTTTTACTTTGGGATGTGATTCAATGTATCTGTTTTTAATGTGTTGGTAGAAGGTACAGACATTGGTTTTTTAGTTGTAGGGGTTGCTACAGTTGGTATTAGATCATGTTTAGTAGAAATATTTAAAACAATATTTAGGAGAAAATGTATTATTAAACATAGAACAATGATATAATTTGAGGATAAGTATAGATAATCATCCTAATGATTTGGTGAGATAAATACTATGTGGGTCTTCCTAACAATCGATTCATGTATGTATAATACAATTTGATGTTGTGCTAGGATAAATGTCCCATGGTGTAATAAATCATAAATTAGAATTTAGAACTACACTCGAGAATACCTTCGTACAATAGAAACGAGACTTACTACACACCTAGGTTGACACTCTCATGATATATGAAGAGGATAATTTATTTTTTTCATTTCAAATAATTATGAAGGATTTAGATATATAAAGATAATAAATGACCTAGGTTAAATACTTGACCACTGAGAGACCTATGTTGAAATAAAAAGGTTTGTGTATATATTGTTATTTAAAAATAAATTTGTAAAAGTATTTATTCCTATGGTATTTTGGTTATAATAATCATGAATCATCAATGGATAGAATTACATTTTAGAAGCACATGTGTCATAATTAACTTAATAGTAATTTATATCATAATGGGTTGTGAATTTGAAATTGATCATATATTCAATGTCTTAAACACAAATTTTTTAGGTTTTATATGATGTGAATTTTCCATTATTAATGACATATTGGAAACAATTTATGAAAATACAACTAATTATTTTTGTAAATGTTTTAATGTAAATTTTATTTGAGAATAATGCCTTTACATTTTGGAGACATGAGTTTTAATGTATTTATAACCTTTAGTGTTAATATGATCAATAATAAAATTGTAATAATATTAAAATAATAATATTATAATTTATAGAAAATATAGGGGGATGTAAAATCCATAATGAAAAGGTTATTAGATGATTAAAGTTCGAGGATACCCATCATTTTTTATAACATTATAGAAATTATTTTGATATTGCTTCGAAAAAGGAAAACTATATATCAGGTGAAAACCCATTATATTAGGAAAGGATTTATGGTTTGAACCCACAACCAATGAACGATATGGGATTAACTCCATCCACTAACCTAATCGATGTACGGGTTAATATGTCATTTTATAGTTAAAAAATTTGATAAATAATTATTAATAATAAACCAATGTTATAAATATTTAGGATTATAGATTAATGTATTGATCATATTGGTTTAGAAAAATAGTTAGTGACAAGTGGAAATACTTTTCACTGTTTTATGGATCTTTTGATCCCTTAAAATTTAATTTAAGTGATTTAGCAAAAAAAATAATATTTGGTTATTAATTTCGTATATTAAAGGTAATAAATCTAAAATTCATTTAAAAAAGGATTAAATTGTGTTTATAAAATATAAATATATCAGGTTCGTAAATTTATTAATATTCATTGATAGTAAAATAAATACCAATTTTTAAAAAAGGATCTCAAGGAAAAAAATTACACTATTACATTCATATCTAATTAATCAAATTGTCCTTTATGTCATGATATATTTATGGTTTTGAGGCCCATAATTTTCAATTGATCACTCACTTTATTGTTATCAATGACCTAAATCACATTATATAAAAATTTAAACATTTCATCAAAGTCCCTATCTTCACTTTACACTTATGTTATCCTACGTAGAAACTTAGTTATATATTATTTTATATTACGGATGTACATCTCATTCTATATTATTAAGTTCCTATTTTATTATCCCTTTTATAATGGGTGTTTTTAAATAATGTTACTTCCAAAGGTCGAAGCATTTATTATTAATATAAAATTTAATTTTGGAGTACATAATTTATTTAAGGTGGGGAGAATGTAACAACCTGGAATTATAAAAGAATAACATTGTGTTCTATAGTGTGTATGACACGAAACACCAAGAGTTGAATGGAGAATAAAATATTGAGATAATATAATATATTTATTATTTTTAATAAATATAGTCCATGGTATATCTTTTAATTCTCAAAACATTTATTTATATTTCAATGCATGCAACAATGACTTTCATCAATAGCTTATGTTATACGCAATACCGTCTTTTACTAAATATTGTTAATAATATTATTTAAAATGAAATTTTTTCCTATAAATTAAATTGGTGATTACAAGTAGTATTAAAAAAATTATAAAAATATATGTTTTAATTCATGGTCTAACAATTAATGAATATAAAAACTAATGGAGTATAAAGGAAAAGTTTTCATATAAAACAATTTATATACACCATTGGAATTTTATCTTAATAAATTAAATTACATTACATTAGGTGTATGATAATAATAAAATTTATATATTATATATTAAATAAAATTTATTTACATTCATACAATATATTTTACATGTATAAGATAAGACAAAATCTTATTTTATACATAAAGACCTATATTTTTCTAAAGTATGTTTTGCCAGATTTTAATGTCGCACTTGTTTTAAAACTAAATTTTCTCAGTTTTATAAAAAATTTATTAAAAAATAAAACAATTTGAAATCATAATATAAAAATTATCTTATGGTTAATTTTTTTATGGGAGGTTTTAATTTTTGATAAATAGTGAATAATATTGAATTTTAATTAAAAATAATCTTTTCATCTAAATAATTTAAAACATTAAATTATATATTAAATTGTTTTTATTGTTAAATTAGAAAAATTATAAATATTTTAATCCAATTTTTTTCATTTTAATCAATTCCATATTGAATTTTGATAAAAAAAATTTCAAACTTTTGAATATTATCACGTCAAAAACTCACTTTGTCGTCATGTCTATACGATATAATTTAATTTAAATTCTTCCACGTATTTTAGATATATTTTGAAAAATTTATTATATAGTTGGAATTTGTATAATTTAAAAGTTATAATAAGGTTAATTTAATTTTGGACCATGATGATTGGAATTTTTTTAATGTTAATCACATTGATTAATGTAAAAATGAGTTTTCTAATTTGTTATTTTTAAAAGATAAAGGGTGAAAATGACCAAAACATATCCCAACCACATTTATTGAAATATTTTGGGCATATAACATATTTAATTAAATAAGTTTCTTTTTTTGGAGGCACATGAGTTATGTTATATCTCCCAATTGTGTTTACGTTATGGTGTTTAAAATAATTTCACACCGTGTTTGCAATAAATGGATATACCCTCCCCTTATTTATTCAAAACTGACAAGAATTTTTTATCTTCCAAAAAATGCCCAATTATATTCAATACTTTTCTCCACTCGTCATATAATCCTTATCTTGATCAAAATTTTGACTTAGTAAGGCATTAGTGAAAATATATGTGCGATACTTAAAGAAGGGTGAATGTTTTTCAAAAATACATTTAATTTATTACCTTGTCATTACAATTAAATTATTCTTATGTCGTTTTTTGTTAATAAAATAAATTTATTAATTATAATTATATGTTTTTTTGTTAAGGGTATGACCGAAAACCACCAAAAGTTCCATCAAAGAGGTTTGTAAATCATTGTTCATGAGTACAACAGAATACATACGCACAGGCCGATATCGTTCTCTTTTCCATTACCACCTATCATGGCTGGGAATAATGAAGGGAGTTATATTAATATATTTTAATTATTATAATTATGATGTATTTAATATTATGGTATTATTATATAAAACATGACATTATGTTTTTTATTTTGTGGGAATATGACAATGTTTCTTAGGTGTACGACAGACTACAGCCTCGCGAAGCGTTGTGATGCATTATCTATTTACATGAGATGCATTAAATATGGTTTAAATAAAATAAATGTGAGATATATTTAGTAAATATAATAATTTAAGTATAATATATGTATCATTTAGTTTTTATCTTTTAATAAGATATAAATATTTAAATAGAATTCATGCGTATATACGACCTACTATTTCCATGAACGATGTATTTCATTTCCTATCACCAAATTTTTTTGGCTACATTAAATAAAAATATAATGAATATATTTGAAATTTAAATTAGGATCTAAATTTTTTATTTGAATGAACCACGACTAATGTATTAAAAAAATAACAATTGAAACAATAATAAAAAAAGGAAATTAACACTTGAAATAATAAAAATAATGAAACATTATTAACAAACAGGTGATATGATGTTATAAAATAAATATTTATGATATTAGAAATATTAAGATAGACCTTTTATCAGTTAATAATATTAATAATACCATTTTATAGTTGGATAAATCCCATTAAACCAAAATGAATTGTAAGGTATGTGGTATTGTCTCAATTTTATTTCATTGTGGCATATTCTAATGCAATGTGCATAATTACCTTTATAAGGTTAATAAACTGAACTATTATATGTAAAATCATGAATACAAAATTTTAATTATATTTTATGTTTATATTCTAATTATTATATCTGAGTGGATTTATATTAAATTTTACCAAGCGGTAAGGAATATCATAACTCAATTAATTTTCATTGTTTTACATTACTTCCTCACTGTCATCAATAATTTATGATTTTGAGTATAATAAATTTTGATGACATATTTTTTTATTTACACTTTTTTATGTTGATTTATTGTGGATACATATAATTTAATAATTTATTAATTCTTATATGAACATTATTACCATTTTAAGTTTTAATTTAGAATCTAATTCCAATATAAATTGTTTATTATTGAGTATAAGTTGAAGAAAATTACATGAAGATTTCCTAATAAACCCTTCCATTTTATTATCCTATGGTTATTCACCATATTATTTAAGTGATAGTACCATTTTTTCAATCATTTCCACTGAAAATTATCGAAAAAAGACTTAGTAAAATCTATCTTCATTTCTCACTTTGGTCGGAAATTTATTTTCATACAAAATAATATTTTCTAAAAAATTATTCAAAATTTTTATCTTTAAAAATTTACATAATATATATTATCCATTTGTTTAAAAAAATTTGATGGAATATTTTTAGCACAATCTGAATAAGGCACTTTTCTAGTTTTTACAATAAAAAATGATTATTCTCTTTTCCATGTACTACAATAATGGAATTGCCCACCGTCATTTCATTCAATCTCCCATTTTATGTTTACGAAGATATAAAAAAATTTTTTAAAATAAATTTTGAAATAACATGATTTTTAAAACATTTTTCAAAATTAAAATGATATTTTACTCAATAAATTTTTTTTATATATTTTTATTTTATCAATGGAAAAAACATTTATTCTTAATATAATGGGTATACATCGTATTGATACCATCCTTATTTTTACTCTCGATAGATTATGATAATTTTTACAAAGGACAGTTTTGAAATTCACTACAATGATCAATTTGTTTCATTAACTTCCCCTTCAGTTGTTAACATTCCAATGAACACTGGAAATTAAATTTCCCCAGAATATCAAAAATCTTTATCATGGAAATTATTATTTCCTAAACCATATACAATTTTTAAATATGTGTGTTCCTATGAATGTTAAATTATTTTCTTTTAAATTATTGATTAATCTATATCTTTTAAAAAATATAGATTTTTTTGTTATAAGTGTAATTACATAGTGTAACTATTTTAATGAGAACCTTTACTTGTGTTTTGAATACCTAAAATGGTGAAAAGATTACACAAATTTAAATGACAGAAAAGTTTTTTCTTATTTAACACTAAATTACTTGTTTTAATGGTGACAAATTAACAAACGGGTTATTTGTTTATTTTTAAAATGAGGGATCTTTGTTTGTAATTTTATTTTTTATATTTAGTTTCTAATGTTATTATTTTTTATGATGATTAATATATATAAGATTTTATTTTTCAAACAATATTTTATTAGATAAAATCATATATGTTTTTATAAAACATGTTATTAAAATGAATTTTATTTCAAAATACCAAATTTAGACTGGGATACATTATAAATATATAGGGATTTATTTTTTATTAAACATTTTTTATGTTTTATTTTATTATCCTTTGGAATTTGTATGATTTTTTGAAGTCAGATGATGGTTTTTAATTTGTTATGATTTGGTTTTTCTAAATCACATAGGGTAATTCATTTGAATGATGGTTTTCATTGGGAAATGTTTTTAAAATAGATGGTATAAATAATATTTGAGGTAATGTTTTTTTATTTTGTAAAATTTTATTGGATAAGATGGGTTTTTATTAACTTTTATTTCATCTAGTATGAGTTGTACTGGTTTCCCCATTTATTTATAAACTATTATAACTAGAATATTTATGTTATTTTGAGGAACTTTTCTTCAATTTTTATGGACGGTCTTTTGATTTTTAACATATTTTGTTTTATAAATATGACAATGTTTTATTCTTTTCACATAATATTTTAATGATTTTTTAATTCATTTTGTTTAATGTCCTAAAATAAATTATTGATCTTATTGAGTTATTTTTAAAAAATTATTATATTTTGTGGTTTTTTGGGTTGAATTTTGAAAACATTTATAAATTAAAGAAAATTTGTATTTATGTAATTTTGTGATATTGATATGTATTTACATGTTTATTATTATCATGTGCATGAATATTTCATCAAATTTGTTATTTATAACGGTAGATGATAGGTTTGTAATTGATATGTATAGTATGGATTTTCTAGGATGTGTTTGAAAAGTGTTTCATGGTGTAATTTATTTCATGATTCCAAATTAATTTAATTTTATTACTTCCATTTTCCAAATATATATCAATAATTCAAATGTATTTGGAAAAAATAAGGTCCCCTATGGAAATATTAGAATATTTTTTCAAAACTAACCCATTTTAGATATAATACCTCATTTTTGGGATGTGAGTATTTTTTAAATAAACATTTTTATAAACATATGTATTTTACTCATTTCCATATAATAAAGGCATTTTGATTTTTTATTGTCTTGATTTGAAATGTTTCTTTTGTAATAATTTTAATTATAATGAAATTTTTCATATTTTCACATAGATTTCAATTTTTTAAGATGATGTGTTGAGATTGATATGTGGTTGTATTATTATTATTATTTAAAAAATTTTATTTTGTATTTTGTATTGTTTTAGTGGTATTAGTTGTTTTATATTTAACAAGGATTAAAAATGGATAATTTTAGTTTGAACCATTTTTAAAATTCATTAATGGAAAAAATGAAAAGTGTATTTATTTTTTTTGAATGTGATTTATGAAAATGTAATGTTGATTTACTTAACGTCCATTGAATTTATTAGATTTATGATATTTTTAAATGAAATGAGTGATGGAATGAGTATAATATGTTCAATATTTTTTCTAGAAGTAAAATCACAAATTCTATTGGTGGATTATAATGGTTTAGGTTTCTTAGGAAATTATAAAATGAAATTTATGGAATTTATTCATAAACTAGGTGATCTTAATGTGATTCAAACATGTAGAACATAATATATGGTTACTAAAACCATGTCTGTTCTTTTGGGGATGTAGAATAATTGAAGAGTTAAACAAAATATCTTGTATTCCATTAATAATAACTATCTATTGTTAAAATAACTTCATTCTACTTTTAAATCCTCAGAAATGTCAATTTATGATAATAAGAAATGACACATATCATAAAAAGATGAAAATAATAATTCAAATTCAAAATAATATAACATTTTGTCCCTTATTATTTAGGGTACCATGAGATATAAAATATATAATGAAAATATTTATATGAAATCATCTATAATGGTGTCTTGTAGAAAATTTCATAGAGAAATTGGTCCCTAAAACCATTGAAAATGATTTTGAAAATAGGCTAAATTTTATTCGCATTCTATGGAAACATTGGAAGAAAAAGAATTGGCATCTTATTATGATTAATTTTATTTTTTCCATCAATCCTTTTATTTTATTTATTATTTTTGATTTAAGAATTTAAATAATCTCTTTCAATGTGACCTATTTTATAAATAATGTAGTTTGATAAAAATCATATGCATATTTTATTAAAATATGGCGATTCATGTTTGTAGATTGATGAGTATTGAATAAATTCTAGTCTTATGGATGATCCACTATATTATATTGATCAGTTATATAAAAATTCATTTTGGTGGGGGAGATCCCACATGGTATTGATGTGGTAAAGTCAGTATTTGGATTTGAACTAATCCCATAAAAGAAGATATCTTTTGGTATTATATTTAATGGTTTATAATTGATGTTTCCTTATGTAATAAAAATAAAAATAGTTTCATGAATACATAATGTGAATTTATGTGTATTAAATTCATTATAATTGTATGAATTTTGACACCGCATTTTTTCAAATGTTATATAATGGCCCGGGTTTTTGGGGTCCATTACATTGTGAAAATATCATGTTGGGTTTTCTAGTCTGGGAATATCGGTGATGTTTGGCCTATCGGTAGGCCTACCGGTAGCCTTATCCAACTGGTAGTAGGCCTACCAGTCGCTCGGTCTACCGGTAGCTATTTCCTACCAGGTATATCTATCTACTGGTAGCTCGGTCTACCGGTAGCCACAGCCACTGGTAGCTCTGTCTACCGGTAGTTCGGTCCACCGGTAGCTGCAGCGTACCAGTGGATCTCACATACCCCATGGGGTTTTTTTCAGTAGTGCTCCTTTTTCACGAATTGGGGTTTAAACCCTATTTTGACCCCTTTATGATCATTTTATGATGTTTAATTATATATTTAATGAATGGTGTGTGTGTTAGTTTAAAGAGCTTTTAATGACGTGACTGCATGGTCAACCCACGACCTCGTGCCATACGCGGTTTCGCGTTCTTATCTCAACTGCCCCCAGCCCTTATAAACTAAAGGGTTCTCCGTGGGTTCTTTTTTTCTCGACCACCTTGTACCCGTTCAAACGAACCGCTTTTCGTTCAGGCGAGCCTCATCGCTATCCGTGAAGTTCCGCACCCAGCCTAAGCTTCGATCGTTGATCAACAAGTAGGAAATTTCTCCATCGTCTCTCTTCTTTTTGTGTATCATGCAGGGTGGGTGTGCTACTGTTTCTATTGAATTGGAAGAACCAAACTCTAACAAAGATATAATCTGATTCTAAAGAATGGGGGGGCTGTGATCGAGGATGCTTGATTTATGATCTTCCATGATTTATGATTTCTGAATTGTGTGGGATTACGCCTTCTAAAAATCATGGACGTTGAGGGTCTTTATTTGTGCACTAATGAACCCTCACCTCTTGTGATGTTTATATGGATTGTATTATGGTTATAAACCCTTACTGTGTAAAGCAAATTGGCTAATTACGTACATTCGGCTAAATAAATTGAAATCACCAGGATCAACCCCTTTTTTGTGATAACCCTGGTTAAAGTACAGCGGAATTGAAATCATAGAGTGTGTTAAATCTTATAAATCTAAAAATACATGCATAGGCCTACTTGGTTGGTGGTAGAGGGTTGATTGTTCTTCCTTCACGGGTCGGTTGCTGGGTTATGTGGGAGGGGATGGGATCCCCTGTTATTATACTCTCGGTGGTTGTGAAATTGGGGATGGGATCCCCAGTTTTATGCTCCCAGTGGTTGTGACATTAAGGTTGGGTGGTTACCTTGATTATATCACGAATTGGGGTAGGACCTCTGTTTATGAGAAACCATTTTGGGGGACACAGGGTAGTGCCTTGGGGGGTTTCTTTGGTTCCAGTACTTCGAGGGATCTCACTTATCCCTTTGTTGTTGTTACTTTATAAGAGAACCGAGTGTGAATGTTTAAATTGATAATTGGTTGGATGTCTTTCCTTGGTTTGTGCTTATGGTGCTAGTTTCCCAAGTAGGTGTAGAACATAATTAAACAACATTACTGAACATGAAATCGAATGGGACAAATGGATTTGTTAGTGAGAGTTGTGACTTAGACATGAGTGTTGTTTGTGTTCTTTAGGCTGGCTGAAGAAAAACCTAAACTTGGGAGAGTGCTTGTTACCTACATATATACTTGTAGTTTTGTGTTTCTTATTCGTTCCCCACCCAAGTTGAGAACTTAGTTCCGAACACCCCCATTTCATGGGGGAGGGTGTTTTCCCAACATTATTATTAAGTGGATGGTTATCAGCTCCTTTTCTACTCCCTTTCCCAGATATCCCATGTATCTTTAGGCAGGCTATGATGGCCTGAAGTCCATTATTATCCCAAGAACCTTCAGGCGGGGTAGTGTGGTGGTTGGCCCAAGTGTGTGCGGGCAGGTGGTTTCCCAAGTGTCTTCGAGATGAGGCCCAGGTGTCTTCGGGCGTGGAAGTGGATCTTCTATCCCAGGTGTCTTCGGGCGTGGTGCTGGTTGTTCTGGCCTAGGTGTTTGCAGGAATGGATACGTGTGACAGCTGTGGCCCAGGTGTTTTCGGGCGGGATTCGGCAGTGGGACTGCCTGCGGTTGTGGCCCAGGTGTGTGCAGGTGGGTGTGGCAGTGGGACTGTGGTGAGAATAGAGGGGCTGGTCTGATGCATGGGATGTCTTCAATAACCAGTGGGAAAGTGGCACGAGGTACCCAAAAATCGATGTGCTCTTATTATATATATATTACTTGTCTTGCGTTATTTGGTGAGTCTGGCCGGTGAGTGGGAGGGATGAACTCCTTGATAGATTTGGTTGTCTACTTCTCACGGGACTTTATCACGTTCCCCCACTTGTGCACGAGAGTCTTTGGATTCCCTACTGAGTATACTTCTATGCTCACCCTACAGATATAAAACTGCTTTCAAGTTTCCATGAGGACTTCGGGGATTGCGCGGGGCCATAATAACTCAAAACCTTGGGGCAGTTGTAGTTGCTCTTTTTCATTATTTGGTACTTTACCTTTGTAGTCACTTTGTACCATGTGGATTTTACTTTTGGAACATTCATATGGGAATGGTTCTTGGATTTACTTTTACTTTCTGCTTTTGGTGTTGTTGGGATTACCATCTAATCTCCCGATCCTATTAAAAGAAAAAGGGTAATGCCTTCTATTTAGTGTGTGATTATATACCCTTGGTTCTAGTCGCCACTCTGGGACCTATTGAAGGCGGATTCCGGGGGTTATTATATCTCCTTCAACTTAATGAAGGAAGGGCCTGGCAATCTGCTGACCCTTCCCTCCTTTTGGTGAAGGCAGGTCATGATAGAATGGTATCAAAGGCGGAGGTTGAGAGATAGGATGGATTTTGGAGTTAGGAATAGTGAGGATTGCATGGGATGGTAGGTAAACAGTGTTGGGTGACCTTGGAGCATGAATTAGGCCAGGGAAGACCGGCTAGGACACGGGATTTTAGGGCCCCCCGTGATTCGAAGCAAGGACTCTGGACCTACCGAAAAACCATGTGAGGCCACACTGATTGTTGGGTAGAGACCCTATGAAAGGTACATGCATCATAATGACTTTTGTTCTCATGTTTTTGGGGTGTCTTGGTAATTAATAATAAATAAAAAAATTAAGAAGTTTTATGAACAATATTCTGGACTACTTGGTCTTAGGCATTTCCTTGTTTACCTTGCAGCTATGGCACCTGGAAGGTGACCACGTTTGGTGCGGGCGATCAAGGACCCAGAGACTACATTGGATGATCGGTAGAGAGCTGATCGAGAGGATGAGGATGAACAGTGGAAGAAGAAACTTTCGGCCTTCCAATGACACACCGTCGAGAAGTATGAGGGAAGCGCCTCTGATATGAAGATGGAGGGCTGGCTAGAGGAGCTACTGATAGCCTTCAGCTTGATCTGGCCTCCGACCGAGTACTAGGTTCCTCTGTCCGTCAGCCATATGTGGGGACCGGCACGTCAGTGTTGGATGCTTTACCTGGGAGAGAGGAGAGAGGATGAAATGTCATAGGCTGATTTCGAGAGAGGGTACCGGTCAGAATTCCTCTCTTCGACGATGAAGGCGGAAAAAATGCAGTAGCTACTCTCCCTCCAGAAGGGGAGTATGCCATCAGGAGAGATGGGAATCAAGTTCAAGGACCTCCTACATTTTTCTCCGGACCTCTTTCCTGACGAAGAGTCTCGGGCAAGACGTTTGGATAAGGCACTCTGACCCTCCCTCCAGTATGTTGTTACCCCCTTTACACTACCAATGCACTTGGAGGTCCAGAAGAAGGCCGAAGTGGTAAAGAGGATGCACGCTCTAGGAGGTGTGTCATGATAGGGGATCAAGATGGGACCATCAAAGGGGAATGTCGTCAGCACCTGGCCTCCAACGTTAGGACCCTCCGGGTTCTGACCAGTGGGGAGCAGGCCGCAGTAGTTTCAGTTTCGATCCCCTGGTCCTTGCCCTTTTCTATTGGGCCCAGGATGGCGGTGCTTCATCTGTGGGAGCCATGGACAACTCTGGTGTCAGTGCCCGGACTGGGTACAATACGGAGGTGGCGGATAGCCCTAGCACCCGCCCCAGCAGCAGCTTCCAGCTAGGACTTTCCAGTAGCAGCAGCAAGGACAGTGAGCTCCCACTCCACCGAGGGCAGACATAGGAGGAGGAGTCTGACCTTAAGGCTCTCCTAAGGCACCTCAACTGGGGCATGGTCGGGGAGGTGGTTGATATCCGAGGGGCAGAGGAGCTGGGCATGGATAGTTACACGCCACGAAGGCAGCAGTTCTAGCAGAGCCAGAGGTTGTTCGATGTATGATCAGTTTCTTTAGAACCCTTCCTTATGCCATATTCGATACCATAGCTTCTCACTCCTTCGTCGCACCTAGTCTAGCCAGTTCCTTGGGTCTAGATGTCGTGAGACTTCTAGTTCCCCTGGTACTGAGCACAACAGTCGGAGGTCAGACCGACTTGTAATTTGTTTGTCGTGGATTCAGACTGATGATATGGCCACATCAATCGGTTAGGGATCTTCTTCTGCTACAAATAGAGCCATACGAGGTCATCCTAGGAACTAACTGGCTATTACTTCTATGTGCCATCATTGAATGCTTCCGAGGAAGGGTTTTGTTCTTGGACTTGGGCAAACGGCGTGTTACATTCACCAGCGAACGGAGCAATCAGAAGGGCGGAAGGTGAGAGGAACCCCTCCTCTCTTTGTTAGCCGAGCTGTCAGTGGAGTCAGTAGATGCTAAGATGGTGGGGGTGCCAGAGATCGTCCGTGAGTTCATGGACATCTTCCTTGAGGAGGTGATGACTCTACCCCTTCGACGTGATATCAAGTTTTGGATAGACCTCCAGCCCGGCGCTCGTCCAAATTCGATGTCTCCTTACTAGATGGCTCCTTTAGAGCTACAAGAGTTGTGGATTCAGATTGATGATGTGATGAAGAGGGGTTATGTTCAACCGAGTGCGTCACCATGGGGTGCACCATTCTTGTTCTCAAAGAAGCCAGATGGTGGTCTCAGGTTTTCCATAGACTATAGGAGGCTGAATCAGGTAATGATCAAGAATCACTACCCTATTCCTAGGATAGATGATCTTTTCGACCAGCTGAAAGGGGAAGGATGGTTTTCAAAGATCAACATGCGGTCTGGGTACCACAAGCTGATAGTTAAGGAGGTATAAATACCAAAGACGACGTTCAGGTGCAGATATGGACACTTCGAGTTCGTTGTTATTCCCTTTAGTGTTACGAACTCCCCGGCTGTGTTCATGGGGCATATGAACTCCATCTTCTGGGAGTACATGGATCGGTTCGTAGTTGTGTTCATCGTCGATATCCTGATCTATTCAAGATCAGAGGAGGACCATGCAGAGCACCTGAGGATAGTTTTAGAGGTCCTACGATAGCACCAGATCTACGGTAACTTGTCAAAATTCAAGTTCTGGACGCGAGAAGTGCACTTCCTCGGGCACGTGGTGTCCGAGCAGGGGGTAGCGGTGTACCCATCAAAGGTTGAGGCAGTTGTTTCATGGGTAGCACCCAATAATGTGGCAGATGTTCATAGTTTCCTTAGGCTGACATGTTACTATCGGAGGTCCGTACCCAAATTCTCCCGAGTTGCGGCCCATATGACATCCCTGACCACGAAGGACCAGGTTTTCGTATGGAGTGAGCAGTGCGAGTCCACCTTCATCTATCTGAAGGAGAAGTTGGTTAGTGCCCTAGTGCTGAGATTACCAGATGAAGGGGCGTCATATGAGGTGTTATGTGATGCTTCAGGATAGTGCCTGGGATGTGTGTTGATGCAGCGACAAGGGGTGATCTCTTATGGGTCTATGCAGTTGCGTCCTCACGAACGTAACTATACCACCCACGACCGGGAGCTTGCAGCGGTCGTTTTATTGATAATTTTATGGTGGAATTACCTCATCGAAGAATGCTTCTTGGTCTTCATATATAACAAAGGTTTGAGGTATATCTTCTCCTAGTGGGACCTAAACTTGCAGCAGCAGAGATGGGTTGAGTTCCTCCAGGATTACGACTTCGAGATCTCTTATACTAAGGGAAAGGGAATTTTATTGGCCGATGCCTTGAGTAGGAGGACGCAGAAGGATGCGGTCCGAGAGTCGGCAGACGCTTGGAAGGCGATGGAGGAGTTGGATACCTTACACCTGGAAGAGAGGATGGATAGTGGTAGTGGTGGCCTATATTAGATGACTGTACAGTCTTCTCTATTGCATCAAGTGGAGGAGTCTCAGTGGGGAGACCTTGAGTGCGAAGTGATGCATGACCGAGTTGACTAGAGGAATGCTCAAGAAGGGTGGATGGAGGATGGTCAGAACCGGATGATTTTCCAGGGAAGGTTGTTTGTTCCAGAAGTGATGTGGAGTAAGGTTCTTGGTGAGTTCCACAACTCAGCCCTGGCGGTACACCCTAGAGTTTCCAAGATATACCAGGGACTGAAGAGATAGTTTGGGGGGCCCGGAGTGAAGCAAGCAGTGGCAGAGTTTGAGGCAAAGTGCTTAGTGTGTCAGCAAGTGAAGGATGAACACTGAGTTCCAGGCAGCTTACTGGAGTCTCTAGATGTCCCCGAGTGGAAGTGGGACGATATCTCGATGGATTTCATCATGGGACTACCCAAGGTCCAAGGGGGATACAATGCCATCTGGTTGGTAGTGGACCGGTTGATGAAATCGGCTCACTTTCTTGCAATCATAAAGTCGAGTGCAGTGGATGCTTTGGCACGAAGGTACGTGGATGAGGTGGTGTCGTTTTATGGAGTTCCAAGGTCAATAGTCTCGGATTGGGATGCATGATTTACCTCGAGAGTCTGGAGAGGATTGCAGCATGATTTTGGCACCCAGCTGCGCCTTAGCACTGCTTTCCATCCCCAGATAGACGGACATATAGAGTGCACCATCCAGACCTTGGAGGATATGTTGTGGGCATGTGTTCTGGACTCAGGAGGATCATGGGTGCGATACATACCACTAGTAGAGTTTGCCTACAATAATAGCTATCACTCTGCCTTTGGAATAACCCCGTCTGAAGCCTTGTATGAGAGGCCATGCCGTTCAACTGTGTGTTGGGCCGAAGTAGGAGAGGTAGGCATCATTGGCCCGAAGGTGGTTCAGATCACGATAAAAAAGGTTCAGCTCATACGGGAAAGGATGAAGACGGCCCAGGACCGACAGATGTCGTATGATGACACCAAGAGGGGACCCTTGGAGTTTGAGGTGGGAGACCACGTGTTCTTGAAGGTCTCCCTTCGGCGTGGTCATCAGATGTTCGGCAAGGGGAGTAAGCTTTCTCCCAGGTTCATTGGACCCTTCGTGGTATTGCGGCGGGTCGGCAAAGTGGATTATCATCTAGAGTTACCACTGCCGCTACTGAGGAAACATGATGTCTTCCATGTGTCCCGGCTCCGTCAGTATCTGCATGATGATTCACATGTCCTTGATTGGGGTGAGCTGGACATCGAGGACGACGTGACTTTTGTGGAGAGACCAGTGATGATCGAGGATTGTAAAGAGAAGGTGATTCGTGGGCGAATCATTCCCTTGGTTCGTTTTTTATGGAGACATGGTGGGATTGAGGACAATACGTAGGAGATGGAAGCATGGATGTGTTCCCAATACCCAGAGTTTTTTTTTGAGTTTTGTGATGTTCTGTTTGTTATACGTGTTGTGGTAGAACGTTTTGTCTTGTTGTCTATGAAATATGTGATTTTTCTTTTCTCTGAATGTGTGAGAAATGTCTTGGCTATGGGAAGGGGAGGATCAGACCCCTAATCAAGACACATTAATGTGGATGCGCATAAACCCGTGCAGGTGAGTCAATGCCACCCAAAGAGGATAATATCTTAACAAGGGGGAAGAGACTCCCTAACCCACAGACTAGGCAGTCTGACATGGTATGTTTCTTGGTTCTTGACAGGAAGGTGTTCTTAGTTAACAATGAAGTCCACTCCTGAGAGGTATATTTTGAGGTGGTTTTTTGGACCCTCTCTTTCCTTCTGGGGTTGTTTTGATTCTCAGGGAAGAGAATCGTTTAATAGGTATCTGATGTAATGGCTCGTGTTCTTGGTGTCCATTACTTTGTGAAAATCTCATGTTGGGTTTTCTGGTCTGGGAATCTCGGTGATGTTTTGTAGAGACCAGATGCTTGACGTACATAGATATTACATTACTTTTGCGGAATACTTAATACATAACAAAAATAGACACACAAGGACCATAATATTTTAGTGTCTTTGGAAACATGGAACGTAATCATCTAATCGTGATGAAAGATCTTCAACGTCTCCCATAAAGATCTCCCACTTTTTGTTTCCTTACCTAAAACCCTGCTTTTAATCTTGGGGGAAAAACATAAAAAGGTTGAGCTCAAATGCACGGTAAGGGTAATCATGGATAAAATAAAACATACCATATACATTTGAACTTAAAAACATGAACAAAATGTTGAAACATCAAAACCTTGAGAAATGACATAAAACATGGAAGTACGTAAGGAATAGACCAAAAAGAAACATTAAGAATGATAAAATAGCATGGGAATAAAACTTGTAGTTGTGGAATCCCTTAAGAACATGTAATTATTTCCATAGTAGCCAAGGCATGGCTGCCAAGACCATCTTAGTGGACAAAGTCCCTTTCTGAATCGAGTTCACTCCTCGTTCCAGTCCTGTATTAATGAACCGGTTTAACATGTCATTCCAACCATGTCTATCTCATGAGATATAAATCTTTACCCAATGCATTGGAGGGAGATATAGGTCCCACCCATCTCATAATGAAATCATTCTTACTTGTGCCACAAAATAAACATACAACATTCATAAAAACCCAATAAATAAAATGGGTTTCATAAACATCATCCCATCATCACATAAACCATATACAAAATGGATATCATTTCATAATAAGAAAAGTGAAACCATGTAAATCATAGAGACATGTTACTTGAAACATACACATATGAAATAATGTCATCTTAGATGAAAAAATGGTTTTGATAAAACACTTGAAATGAATTCTTGAGGTAAATATCCTTTCTTCCTCAAAATCATTTTCTTTTCAAAAAATGTCGTCCAATTTTAAATGAAAAGTATTTTTTTAAATATAGTAATGAAATATTTTGGAGGAAGCTTCATGAAAATAAGGATTTATAAAACTGTAAAAATCTATTCATGCCGTATAAGTAAAAAAACATTCTTCTCGTACTTTTTCCGGAAAAATCAAAAAATGTACCTCGTGATGTAAACAAATGAAAGATTCCATACATACCATGTAGTCAATGTCAAAAATGGGTAAAAAATGACTTTAAACATACATGAAAATAGTTTTATAAAACATGGACATGGATGATAGAAATAATCTCAGTAAATACTAACGAATATGAAATCTCGGATAAAAAAGAGATTTGCAAAATTATCCCTTACCTTAGGTCCGATATGATTCGTACGTATCCAAAACTCCTGTATAATGATTTAAATAATTTCATTTACTTATTACAGAATCATATTCATTGTTATTATATCATATATGGTTCACTTATGACTTTATATTACCCGTTCTTTTGTAAATTCATGTTAAAGTAGCGTTTTGGGTAAAATCGTTTCATTTGTCGTTCGTGTTTTAACTTGTAATTATTCATATGATAAATTATATAATGATTACTTACATCCATAATGTAAAACATGATTTATATATAATATATATTCATAATATATATATAATGGATCGATAAATGGAAATAAATACACCGTTCATGGAGACGGTAGGCCGTACGTACGCATGAACGCTGTTTTCGTTTCCTTATTGAATTGAATGGAATTAAGTAGATGACATAAATATATATATACATAATTCTAGTTTCATTATTATGTCATATAGTTCATGATTACTTATTATATATACTTTATAAATCATTCTTGAATGGTAATCATGGAGAGTGAATCTCATCGCGTCGTGGAGATGGTATTCAGTACGTACGCACACGCGATGATATCATTCCCATGATTGTGGAAACATATTAAAGTGTTTGTATAATATTACAGAATCAATATAACTTTAAAATAATCATATATATTCATTACTTTCACCATTATACCCATCCATGTAAGGTGGTGGAAATTAGATTACACCACGGCGTGGAGACGGTATTCTGTACGTACGCACGCGCGGTGATTTCATTTTCCGTAGGATGGATAGATGGTGAAATATGGTTGTTTCATACTTATAATAAAATATCATTATATGAGTGATACTGATGTTATTACCTCATAATGAAACAACTAAAAAATAAGAAGTGGAAGAATAAATAATGTTGAAAGAATCGGTAACAGACATTACCTCTTCTTTGAAGCACCTCTTTGAGACCTCATCCAAGGGTACTAAAATTGGTCTTTGAAGAACACCAGGACCTCTAGGATGTATCTAGGAAAGTGGAGAAGAGATTTTTTAAGGGTTTGGACGAGGATTAAGGCTCAATGTGGTGTGAGGAAGATAGGGAGGAGGTTCCCTTTTATAAGGGAGGAGAGGGGCACCATTGGAATAACAAAAAATATTATTTTATCATAAAGTCAAATTCGGTTTTTAATATCTCCAAATTGATATATTTTGAATCTAAGGTGAGTATGGGTAGAAATCCTCTCATAAAATATAATTTAGACAAGTTTAGCTCATTATATTAATCTTATCTTTTAGTTTTAACTCTTAGTTAATTAGATTGACATTTACCATGTCACTTTGTATTTTTATATTATATAGTTAATGAACCTACCATATACATCCAAGAGACCCCGAGGTGGTCTATTAATGATACACCTATCATTATATAAGTATCTTGGCCTAACCTTAGATTTTTAGGAATATTATAAAAATTAATAATATAATATTTTTTAAAAAAACTATTTTATGTCAATTTTGACACTATTTGGTAATTGATTTTTTTAAAAATCATAACAGAATGATTAGTTCGAAAAAAATTATTAAATAAATATTAACATGTCATATTAACAAAGAAAATTATTTTAATTCATAAAAAGTCTCAAATAACATTTATTTCGGTATTTATAACATCAATTATGTCAATATTTCATTAATAAGATAATTACTACATCATCATTGTATCATAAATAATTTAAATTATTTTATGTATAAAAATTAAAAATAAAATACCATTAAGTTTTAAATCATTTTATCTTTCAAATGAATATTTAAAGTCAAATTTATCTTATGTATTACCCTATATCAAAAAAGATTTAGTTATTAAACTTTTATTTTAACTATTTTAACATTTCTTTAAGTAAATTGATAATAAATGTCCTAATCTAATTCAAGTGGGCCTAAATGGTCATATTTTATTCCTAAATTTTTTTTTGGTCGAATTACACTTATCCAATAGAATTAGTACATGTGTTAGGGTAATGATAATATCACGTTTACCCTTAATTACCCTATTTACTTTTAACCGTGGTAAAAAAAAGTAAAAAGTTACTATTCACCAAAAATTATTTTCATCTCATTGAACCACATTTTTACCTTGATATTAACCGTGTCTCTCTGATTTTAGAAATTCCACTCACAGAAGCGGAAAAATTAAGTTTTATGAAAAATTCAGTTTTTTTAACTACCACTTAGTGGTTTCACTATTCATCAAAAAATGAATGTTTCCAGAAAAATACAAAAAAATAGGCCTAAGCTATATTTGATATTATAAATTCAAAAATGATGTCTATTTTACCAAATTAAAAACATATCAGTTACATTAACTAATTTAAAAATTAATGCCCGTCGTCAAAACAAATAGCGTGTTTTTAAGAGATAATAACTATCAAAAGATTGACACTTGTTTATGTCTGGTCTAAATGTGAAATTACATCCAATGACCAAAATTTTATTAAATTGTAAAAATATATTCTAAATATGCTTTAAAACCACTCAAATTAATAATTTTTCACTATTAATTATTTCGATTAAAAATGTTGTTTTTAATTAAAATTTAGTAATTGTCACTATTAATGAGAATATGAAAGTTATCCGAAAAGTACCAAAATTTCACCATAAGATAATTTAGATATTCCGAATCCAAAAATGAAGTCCATTTTGAAAGATAAAATTTATAAAATTTTAAAAAGTGGGTATTACCATTTATAACGGCTAGTTCATAATAATATTATAATAATATCTCGTTTAGTGAAACTCGGTATTACGTACTACACACGCTATCAAGGAAGGTCGCGATTGCTTGTAATGCAAGGAAATTCAGGGATTCATGTTGTGCAAGATCCTTTTGGTGTAGCGTACAACACAGGACATTAAGTAAAAAGAATACTTTTCATAAAATCTCGGGGTGTTACATTCTACCCCCCTTAAAATGAATTTCTCCCTCGAAATTCGTCGGGGTTAAAAATTGTTTACTACTCGAAAGTTTCTTTAATATAAACTCTCATCGTCAAAAACAATACCAATACTTGGCTCTAAAGACTATAGTCTGAAATGTAATGGTTACCCAAATTAACTCATCAATGGGTTTCCATGTAGGAAAACATAGGTGAAAATATCGATATGGATGAAAAATATAACCCTCAAGTTCTGATGGAGAGTGGTAGAGAACATGGCTATGAAAAAGCCGTCAATCAAAAATCCAAAAATTTGTGATGATCTAAGGTACCATATGATTCATCGGATATAAGAGTACTAGGACAACATTTTTGGTTTTCAATATCATTTCCCTAAAGTTGATGAAATTGGAATTAGAAGAAATACTTTCGTGATTTTGGTATAGTCTCACCGTTGGTCGTTCTTTGGACAATTACCACTTCATCTCTTAAAGAAAGGAAGTTGAATTTGTCATTCGTGATGTGTTAGCAAATCTTGTGATAGAATGATGGGTCATTCCATCTATCTCAAACAAAAGGATAGAAAAGTTATCAAAAAATACATAAGTCCGTCTATAGTGAGATTAATCATATATGGTTCCTAAAATGGACTTATACTTCATATATCATACTTAATAATATAATAAAACTAGTTTCTACTAAACAGGGACTTCATGTAGGCCAGTGGTAGGCAATAAAGGCCAGTCGCACTTCGGTTGTGGGTTCGATTCCCACAGCCTTGTCTGACGCGATGGGTTGTCGTCCATCCTGCAGGTTTTGCTTTTTCTAAAACTATATTACTATAACATCCCATAAATAATATCGAATAAACTTCTATCCTTAAACAATACTAACATATTTCCAACATAATCCATTCCAATCTTTAGGCTTATCCAAAATACAGCTGTCCAATCTCATATTATAGTGAAAACGATTACCAATGAGTTCATACAACTAGCATGTTAATACAATCGTTGATCCCCATATATCATGAGATATGTCTTTTTGGTCACATTCCAAACATTCAAAGGCCTTAATCATGTATTCTCTTGAAAAAATGAATACCCATTGAATCATAGTGAAAACATGAGTGCTGTGAAAAGTTAACTCTTTTCACATACCAAAACCTCGAACCATGATATAACTATTTCCTTATATCATCCATGAGCTCATGAATACTGTAAAACATTTCATTTTCTCGTTTTCCCTTCATTATGCGCATATGATCTTTTTTTTCAAAAATATCTCAATCACATTCCATGGTTACTGGTACCATAAAATTATTGAAAACCACAATAGACCAATACATAAATATTCCAATATTCCACGATACTATATAAAGCATTATTTTGGAATCCCATTACATAAACACATAATCATTCAACCACATCATTGTCATATTCAACATCGCCAATAGTGATCGCATGTGACTTCCCTTTTTCCTTTTCACTAAGTGGTTTCTCATGTCGATCATCACAAACCCTTGGATTAGGGCATTTATTAGCATAATGCCTCATTTCCTTGCACTTGAAGCATTCAAGTGTTGGTGGTGCATTCTCTGCAGTCTTATCTTTATTCACATTATTAGAAACCCTTTTTCCATTACATCGACACTCAACTGCATGATGACCTTCTTTTCCACAATTAAAACATTTTCTAGTCTGTTTAAGACAATCTCTACCATTCTTCTTTCCACACATTGAGCATAAGGAAACATTCATCTTCTTTTCACCATTATTCTGATATTTCTCCTTGAACTCCATCTTTCGTTTCTTGTCAAAACCATGAGATGGATATGTAACACCAACTTCCATTTCTACCTTAATAGCAAAACGCACAATTTCTTCATAGTTACTAAAGACTCTTATAGCTAATGCCCTTAGAATATTTGGTTTTAAGCCACTGAAGAATCGATCAACTTTACTTTCAGGCTGGATGATAAAGCCAGATGCATACCATGCAAGCCTTGTAAAATTCACTTCGTATATACCAACAGATTCATCATCCTTTTCCTTTAGTTCAAGAAACTCCTTCTCCATCTTTGTTCAAAGAATACGGTGGAAGTACTTATTGAAAAATAATCTCATGAACTCGTCCCATTCCATGGAGTCAATTTCAACTATTGGCCTCGTATTCTTGATAAGATTCCACCATTGATCAGCTTCACCTTCCAAACGATATACTGCTAAGATGACTTTATCATGTTCAAAACGTTTAAGAACTGAAAATATATTTTCAATGGTACTGATCCATTGTTCAGCAACTAGTGGATCATAAGACCCACTGAAAGAAGGTGGACGTTTCCTCATGAAGGACTCAATAGAATATTGTTCCCTTCTCTGGTCATTTGGAAGTCCAGAATGATTCATAGCTTGTGTATGTATATCAATAAGATTTTTCACTCCATCTACCATAACATTTGTTTGTTCCGGAGGACAATCAATGCATTGTCCATTGTATTGATCAACACGGTTCCTTCTGGTTCCAGCCATCGTCTAAAACCCAAAAAGAATAGTGTGAGATGCAAAAATCATGCTAGAGAAAACAACATAATAAAGGGGGAGTACCTTCAATATCTAACATCTTAGGTTTAATTCTAAGATCGTTATCATAATTATAGGACTATAAACTATATGTATACTAATCCTTAGGGACATCCCTAGACATACCTTTGAAATATCTTTAGGGATTTCATTAAATTTTTCGCATCCTAGTTTCCAAAGGTTGACTAAACCTTTCCTCTGGTACCAACTGTAGAGACCTGAATCTTGACGTACATATATATTACATTTCTTTTTCGGAATACTTAATACATTAAAAAAACAGACACACAAGGACCGTAATAGTTTAGTGTCTTTGGAATCTTGGAACGTAATCTTAAATCGTGGTGAAAGATCTTCAACATCTCCCATAAAGATCTTCTACTTTTTGTTTTCTTTCCTAAAACCCTTATTTTAATCTTGGGGGAAAATAAAACCTAAAAAGGGTGAGCTCAAATGCTCAATAAGGGTAAGCGTGGATAAAATAAAACATACCATATACATTTGAAATTAAAAACATGAACATAATGTTGAAACATCAAAATCCTGAGAAATGACATAAAACATTGAAGTACATAAGGCATAGATCATAAAGAAACCTTAAGAATGATAAAATAGCATGGGAATAAAACATTTAATTGTGGCATCCATTAAGCACATGTAATGATTTCCATATTAGCCAAGGCATTGCTGCCAAGACCATCTTAGTGGACAAAGTCCCTTTCGAATTCGAGTTCACTCCTCGTTCCAGACCTGTATTACTGAACTAGTTTAACTTGACGTTCCATCCATGTCTATCTCAAGGGATACAAATCTTTACCCAACGCATTGGAGGGAGATATAGGTCCCACCCATCTCATAATGAAATCATTCTTACTTGTGCCACAAAATAAACATACATCATTCATAAAAACCCAATAAATAAAATGGGTTTCATAAACATCATCTCATCATCACATAATCCATATAAAAAAATGGATATCATTTCATAATAAGAAAATTAAAACAATTTAAATCATAGAGTCATGTTTCTTGAAACATACAAATATGAAATAATTTCATCTTAGATGAAAAAATGAGTTTGATAAAACACTTGAAATGAATTCTTGAGGAAAATATCCTTTCTTCTTCAAAATAATTTTCTTTTCACAAAATGTCATCCAATTTTGAATGAAAATGATTTTGTTAAAAATATTCATGAAATCTTTTAGAGGAAGCTTCATGAAAATAAGTCTTTATAAAACAGTAATATTCTTTCGTGCCGTATAAGTAAAAAAAACATTATTCTCGTACTTTTGACGGAAAAATAAAAAAAGTGCCTTGTGACGTAAACAGAAAAAAAAATTCCTTACATACCATGTAGTAAAAGTCAAAAATGGGTAAAAAGTACTTTAAACATACATGAAAATAGTTTTATGAAACAAGGACATGGATGATAGAAATAATCCCAGTAAATACTTACGAATAAGCAATCAAGGATAAAAATGAGATTTGCAAAATTATCCCTTACCTTTGGTCTGATATGCTTCGTACGTATCCAAACCACCTGTATAATGATTTAAATAATGTCATTGACTTATTACAGAATCATATTCATTGTTATTATATCATATATGGTTCACTTATGACTTTATATTACCCGTTCTTTTGTAAATTCATGTTAAAGTAGCGTTTTGGGTAAAATCGTTTCATTTGTCGTTCGTGTTTTAACTTGTAATTATTCATATGATTAATTATATCATGATTACTTACATCCAAAATGTAAAAAATGATTTATATATAATATATATTTAGAATATATATATAATGGATCGATAAATGGAAAGAAATACACCGTTCACGGAGACGGTAGGTCGTACGTACGCATGAACACTGTTTTTTTTCTTTATTGAATTGAATAGAATTAAGTAGATGACATAAATATATATAAAAAAATCCAGTAGCATTATTATGTCATATATTTCATGATTACTTATTATATATACTTTATAATCATTCTTGATTGGTTATCATGGAGAGTGAATCTCATCGCGTCGTGGAGACGGTATTCCGTACGTACGCACGAGCGATGATATCATTACCATGATCGTGGAATTGTATTAAAGTTTATGTATAATATTAAAAAATCAATATCACTTTAAAATAATCATATATATTCATTAGTTTCACCATTATATCCATCCATGTAAGGTGGTGGTGGAAATTAGATTACACCACGGCGTGGAGACGGTATTCCGTACGTACGCACGTGCGGTGATTTCATTTTCCGTAGGATGGATAGATGGTGAAATATGGTTGTATCATACTTATAATAACATATCATTATATGAGTGATACTGATGTTATTACCTCATAATGAAACAACTAAAAAAGAAGAAGTGGAAGAAGAAATAAATGTGAAAGAATCAGTAACAGACATTACCTCTTCTTTGAAGCGCCTCTTTGAGACCTCCTCTTAGGGTACTAAAATTGGTCTTTGAAGAAGACCAGGACCTCTAGGATGTTTCTAGGAATGTTTAGAAGAGAATTTGTCAGGGTTTGGACGAGATTGAAGGCTCAAAGTGGTGTGAGGAAGAGAGGGAGGAGGTGCCCTTTTATAAGGGAGGAGAGGGGCATCTTTGGAATAACAAAAACTATTATTTTATTATAAAGTAAAATTCGGTTTTTAATATCTCCAAATTGATATATTTCTAAGATAAGGTGGTTATGGGTCTAAATATACTCATACAATATAATTTAGACAAGTTTAGGTAATATATTAACCTTATCTTTTAGTTTTAACACTTAGTTAATTAGATTGACATTTACCATGTCACTTTGTAATATTATATTATATAGTTAATGAACTTACCATATACATCCTAGAGACCCCCAAGTGGTCCATTAATGATACAACTATTATTATATAAGTATCTTGGATGAACCTTAGATTTTTAGGAATATAATAACAATTAATAATATAATATTTGTTTTAAAAACTATTTTATGTCAATTTTGACACTATTTGGTAATTGATTTTTGTGAAAATCATAATAGAATGATTACTTCAAAAACAATTAATAAAATCTATATTAACATGTGATATTAATATAGAAAATTATTGGAATTCATAAAAAGTCTCAAATTACATTTATTTGGGTATTTATAACATCAATTATATCAATATTTCATTAATAAGATAACTATTGCATCATCATTGTATCATAAATAATTTAAATTATTTTAAGTCTAAAAATGAAAAATAAAATACCATTATGTTGGAAATATTTTTATATTTCCGTGGAATATTTATAGTCAAATTTATCTTATGTATAACATATATTAAAAATGATTTAGTTATTAAACATTGATTTTAACTATTTTAACCTTTCTTTAAGTAAATTGATAATAAATGTCCTAATCTAATCCAAGTGGTCCTAAATGGTCATAGTTTATTCCTAAGGTTGTTTTTGGTCGAATTACACTTGTCCAATAGAATTAGGACATGTTTTAGGGTAATAATAATATCATTTTTACCCTTAATTACCCTATTTACTTTTAACCGTGGTTAAAAAAAGTAAAAAGTTACTATTCACCAAAAAATATTTTCATCTCATTGAACCACATTTTAGTCCTTGATATTAACCGTGTTTCTCGGATTTTCGAAATTCCACTCACAGAAGCGGTAAAATAAAGTTTTATGAAAAAATCAATTTTTTTAACTACCACTTAGTTGTTTCACTATTCATCAAAAAATGAAATTTCCAGAAAAATACAAAAAATTAGGCCTAAGCTATATTTAATATTATGAATTCAAAAATGACGTTTGTTTTCCAAATTAAAAACATATCAGTTACATTAACTAATTTAAAAATTAATTCTCGTCGTAAAAACAAATAGCGTGTTTTTATGAGACAATAATTATCAAAAGATTGACACTTGTTTATGTTTTGTTTAAATGTGAAATTACATCCAATGACCAAAATTGTATTAAATTGTAAAAATATATTCTAAATATAATTTAAAACCACTGAAATTAATAATTTATCACTATTAATTATTTCGATTAAAAATGTTGTTTTTAATTAAAATTTAGTAATTTTCACTATTCATCAGAATATGAAAGTTATCTGAAAAGTACCAAAATTTCACCCTAAGCTAATTTCGATATTCCAAATCCAAAAATGATGTCCATTTTGAATGATAAAATTTATAAAATTTCAAAAATTGGGTATTACCATTCATAACAACTAGTTCATAATAATATTATAAAAATATCTCATTTAGTGAAACTCGGTATTACGTACTACACACACTCTCGAAAAAGGTCGCGATTGCGTGTAATGCAAGGCAAGTCAGGGATGTGTGTTGTGCAAGCTCCTTTTGGTGTAGTGTACAACACAAGACATTAATTAAAAAGAATACATTTCATAACATCTCGGGGTGTTACAGGTTTGGCCTAATGGTAGGCCTACCGGTAGCCTTATCCTACCGGTAGCAGGCCTACCGGTAGCTCAGTCTACCAGTAGCCACAGCCTACCGGTAGCTCTGTCCACTAGTAGCTCGGTATACCGATAGTTGCGGCCACTGGTAGCTCTGTCTACCAGTAGCTCGGTCTACCGGTGGCTGCAGCTTACCGGTCGCTGCGGCCTACCGGTACCTCGGCTACCGGTGGCTGCAGCCTACCGGTGGCTGAAAGCCACCGGTTGCTCTCGGATACCGGTTGCTGTCAGCCACCGGTAGCTCTCAGCTACTGGTGCCTCTCTCCTACCCCACGGGGGGTTTTTTCCAGTAGCGCTCCTTTTTCACGAATTGGGTTTAAACCCTATTTTGACCACATTACACTCGTTTTAAAGCCCAGTAAGGCCTATAAATGACAGTTATTTAAATATTTAATGAATGGTGTGTGTGTCGGTTTAAGGATCCATTAATGACGTGACCGCGTGGTCAACCCACTACCCCGCGCCTTACGCGGTTTCGCGTTCTTATCTCAACCGCCCCCAGCCCTTATAAACTAAAGGGTTCTCCATGGGTTCTTCTTTTCTCCATCACCCTGTACCCATTCAGATGAACCGATTTTCAGTCAACAAATACGCATCGCTATCCGTGTTGTTCCACGCTCGACCTAAGCGTTGATCATTGATCAACATGTAGGGAATTTCTCCATCGTCTCTCTTCTTTTTATGTATCATGCGGGGTGGGTCTGCTACTGTTTCTATAGAATTGGAAGAACCAAACTCGAAAAAAGATATAAACTGATTCTAAAAAATAAGGGAGGGCTATGTACGATGATGCTTAATTTATGACATTCCATGATTTATGATTTCTGAATTGTGCGGGCTTACGCCTTCTGAAAATCATGGTCGTTGGTGGTCTTTCTTTGTGCACTAATTAACCCTTACCTCTGGTGATGTTTAAATGGATTCTATTATGGTTGTAAAACCTTGCTGTGTAAAGGAAATTGGTTAATTACCTACATTCGGCTAAATAAATTGAACACCAGGATCATCCCCTTTTCTGTGATAACCCCGGTTAAAGTACAATGTAATTGAAATCATTGACTGTGTTAAATCTTATAAATCTAAAAATACCTGCATGGGCCTGCTTGGTTGGTGGTAGTGGGTTGATTGTTCTTCCTTCATGGGCCGGTTGTTGGGTGATGTGGGAGGGGATGGGATCTTCTGTTATTATACTCTCGGTGGTTGTGAAATTGGGGATAGGATCCCCTGTGTTATGCTCCCAGTGGTTGTGACTTTAAGGTCGGGTGGTTAACTTGATTATATCACGAATTGGGGTAGGATCCTCTTTTGATGAGAAACCATTTTGGGGGACACGAGGTAGTGTCTCGGGGGGTTTCTTTGGTTCCAGTACTTCGAGATATCTCACGTATCCCTTTGTTGTTGTGACATTACAAGAGAACCGTGTGTGAATTTTTAAATTGACGATTGGTTAGATGACGTTCCTCGGATTGTGCTTATGGTGAAAGATTCCCATGTAGGTGAAGAACATAAATAAAGATCATTACTGAACATGAAAACAAATGGGACAGATGGGTTTGTTGGCGAGAGTTTTGACTCGGACTTGAGTTTTGTTTGTGTTATATAGGCTGGATGAAAAAAAACCTAAACGTGGGAGAGTGCTTGTTACCTACATATATACTTGTAGTTTTGTGTTTCTTATTCGCGCCCCACCCAAGTTGAGCACTTAGTGCCGAACACCCCCATTCCACAGGGGAGGGTGTTTTTCCCAACACTATTATTAAGTGGCTGGTTATTAGCTCCTTTTCTCCTCCCTTTCCCGGATAGCCCAAGTATCTTCAGGAAGGCTGTGATGGCCTAAATTCCATTATTACCCCAAGAACCTTCGGGCGGGGTAGTGTGGTGGTTGGACCAGGTGTGTGCGGGCAGGTGGTTTCCCAAGTGTCTTCGGGATGAGGCCCAGGTGTCTTCGGGCGTGGCAGTGGATCTTCAAGCCCAGGTGTCTTCGGGCTTGGCGGTGGTTGTTCGGGCATAGGTGTTTGCAGGCGTTGTTACGTGTGACAGTTGTGGCCCAGGTGTTTGCAGGTGGGACTCGGCAGTGGGATTGCGTGCGGTTGTGGCCTAGGTCTGTGTGGGTGGGATTAGGCAGTGGGACTACGTGCGGTTGTGGCCCAGGTGTGTGTGGTCGGATGTGGCAGTGGGACTGAGGTGAGAATGGAGGGATTGGTCCGATGCGTAGGATGTCTTCAATAACAAGTGGGAAAGTGGAACGGGGTACCCAAACATCGATGTGATATTATTATATATATATTAATTGACTTGCGTTATTTGGTGGGGGTGGCCGGTGAGTTGGATGGATGAACTCCTTGATAGTGTTCATTGTCTGCTTCTCACGAGGCTTTAGCACGTTCTCCCACTTGTGCAAAAGAGTCTTTGATTTCCCTACTGAGTATACTTGTATTCTCACCCTACGTATATAAAACTACTTTCAGGTTTCCAGGAGGACTATGGGGATCGCACTGGACTATACTAGCTCAGACCCTTGGGGCAGTTGCTGTTGCTGTTTTTCGTTCTTTGGTACTTTACCTTTCTAGTCACTTTGTACCTTGTGGATTTTCTTTTGGAACATGCATATGGGAATGGTTCTTGGCTATAATTTTACTTTCTGCTTTTGGTGTTGTTGGGATTACCATATTATCTCCCGATCCTATTAAAAGAAAAAGGGTAATGCCTTCCATTTAGTGTCTGATTCTATACCCTTGGTGATAGCCGCCACTTCGGGACCTATTGAAGGCGGGTTTCGGGGGTCATTATCTCTCCTTCAACTTAAAGAAGGAATGGCATGGTAATATTCTAACCCTTCCCTCCTATTGGTGAAGGCGGTTCGTGACATGTTCGTACATTTTTTTTTAAAATTACACTCTTTGAATTAAAATGGTTATAATATTATTTTTTAAAATTTTATAACTTTATTTACATGGATTATTGGATGCATAGTTTTAAATATTGGGTACATGAACTATTCATGTTTACTTTTCAAAGGTAGAAGATTAATATTCTTTTCATAAATGTATCTACTAACCATGATTTCATTTGTTTTAACAAGGTAAAAAAATTTATGAAACCAAATAATTACCAGACCTAACATAGATTGATAATGAAATGGCACATGATCTTCAATATCACCCAAATACATAGAAATAAAATATAAACACACAATTAGAATATATCGTAGAAACTATTATCATAAGGAAAATATAAATCATAGAGATCACCTATAATGTAGAAATACCATATTTAATGAGTCAACGTATCACCCATATACAAGAAATCCAAAAATAGGGATGATCAAGATAAAAAAACAATATAAAAACTAATATTTAAAAACATGTCCTATTAGACCAGGAAATAACATTAGGTCCTTCAATATTTTTCATCACCAAAAGGACCCCCATGGGGCACTGATTCTACATCACAAAAAGTCCCAAGGAACACAGTCATCTTGATCACTAGTAATCACACTTCATCACTACAACTACTTTACCCGCAATAACAATTCATATAACCATAAAATGAAATAATTAATGACCCATACACAATAAAATATCTATAATATAAAAATCAATGTAAAAATACCAAAAACAAAAACAAAATTTACACCTATCTTCATTGATAGAAATAAATTCTTTAAATAACATGTACACCAAAGACTAGATTACTTTTACCAACAATACAAATATAGGAACAAAACAATTCATCAAAAAATAAAATCACCAATATTAAAATTGAAAATAATAGAAATAGATGAACTCGGTAATGAACCCAACCATGTCTGCTTCCCTTATTAGAAACATTATAAGATGTGAAATGGGGATACATAAAATTGTACAATATATATATCACTACAATACAATTTTATTGAAAATAATGATATTAATAAGGATGAAAATAAAAAACTGATTGGTGGAAAATCAATAAAAGCATACCCCAAAATAGAGAAAAACATATATGATGCGATACAAAACACAATGAAACAAAACTGAAACATTTTAGGAAAAAATATTATACACATATTGAAATATATAAGGTAAGTAATTTATAAATATTTAACCAATAAAATAAAAATTACTAAATAATAAATTAAAAATGAGGTTGAAATATAATCCATCTCTAAGACATTGGCCCCAAATATCCTTATTAGTAAGGAAATAGATCAATCTAAATAAAAGTACTAAAACTATAGTAAAAAGGTATCAGAAATTACTAATTTAGATACTCATGAACCCCAAACAACTCCAACACTAGATCTTCTCTATAATAGTGTTTACATATATGAAATTATATGTACTATATATAGAATCATGTACACCAAAATTTCACAACATGGAATATTCACAATCCATGAAGATGATAGTTTCATCAAACATGGAGGGATAAAGCCTAAAATATAATAATGGAAGTCACAAACTCAACCTCATTAAAGACCATTCCAACTGACACTATCTACCACAATGGGAAGAAAATGATTCAAGTGGTGTGGGTGAAGAAACCAATAGAAAATATACATAAGAAAATAAATAAGGGTAAGTGTTGGGAGTCCTCCTAATATATGTTCCATAGAATGAGTTGAGAAAAAATAGATATAGGGGAGTTACATTATTTTTTCAAGACACCATTCTGGAGGTTTTTTTTGGTTTTTTCATTATGGGGAACTCAACCTCTCTCTATCTTAGTACATACTAGATTTATCCAATTCCTATATATGAAACCACTACAAAATATATGGCCTAGTTGGATTTCATCAATAAAAGCCATTATTATTATCCTAATTAATTATATTCACCGTTTATTTAGAAGATGAATCTTTGATCACCACTTTCAGATAATTAATCTTTTATTGTTTAATTCCATGTTTTTGTCTTCAAAGAGGTTTTATCCTGATCTATTTTCTTCTTTTACTAATATTTTTTCATATTCTGGAATTTAATGTATCTGTTAATATTTTAGAGTCCCTTTGATGCACACTAGGATTTATTGGTATTTTTTATATTCGGTCACATACTTTTCCATGTTTTTAGGTTTAAAACATTAAAATGTTTTGGTGTAAATATATCTTTTTCTATATAAATATTTTTGGTCCATTTCTCATCTGATTAATATTTATGGCATAATCAAAGGGGATAAAATATATTCCATTGTGAGTTCATGTTTTTCATTTTTTTATGCACTTGCTAGTTTTCCTAATATATGGTATTGGAGTATTAGTTATTGTTTTGATAAATAATGGATGAAAATTATAGCTCAATAATCTTATATAATAGTAAAAATTATCACATATGGTGATTAGAAATATAGGAAATAGTTTTTCATGTAAATTAATCAACCCATTGTTTGGTAACAAGAAGAAAAAAAGTAATGTTCAATGATGAACGATAGTTCAAGGATGCAATCTTTTGTATTTTCATTTATAAGTTGCTTAAGAAAAATTTTATGAAACATATTATAAACATCTATAATTCGAGAATGTTGTGTGTGATGCTCAAGACCAATTAATCATCCATTGTGGAGAATAATAATGTGTTTTTTTCTGAAAAATGTAATGAACTTGAGGAATAAAAATGTACATTCTTTCTTATAAAATTTTATTTTTATTTATATAAATATTATTTTTTTGGGAGTTTAATAGTTATATTAACAAATATTAAATTACACTTAAATGAGAGGGGTAGAAAAATTCTAATACACCCTTAAATTATTAAATACACAAATATTATAAAGATTTTATATAAATTTAAATTTACACCACTCGGGTTGTTTGTGAATGATGTCCTGGAATTGTATGGAAATAATATCCCTTATCTTGATATTTTTCTAAATTTTAATCTTACCTTCAATTAAAAAATGTAGTTAATGTGATTATGAGAATAAATCATTTTTTTCATTCTAAATTTCTCAAATCATTAATATTTTTATACATTATCTAATATTAGCCCATATATAATGAATTTTCTAAAATAAATTTATTTTAAATCATAAAATCAATGTAATAAATGTATAGATCCATAAATTTGTCTGGATTTGATAGCATTGGGCTACGTGGAGGTAACTAGTTTTCTTATATTTTTCTCTCTTTCCCCAGATCGCAATCTCCATCTGATCACTCATATCTTATAAATAACCACATTGAACATGTTGAACATGGTTGGATGGATTTTACACCATAGGTTTTTCTTGGCCTTTAACTTCTATTTTATAATGTAGAATTAGAAACATAGATTACCTATAGCATAAACTAATTAAAAAAAGGTCTAAGGACATTACCATCCAATCATGTGGACATTGGTTTTAGTTGGTGGGATAGAAATTATGCTTCGTTGTTAATATTTATTGACTGGATAATCCCTAGAATCAAAATTTTATTTTTTTCATTATTCAATCAATAACCAATGACTACATCAAAATATTTTTCCTACTAATAGTTTGATTATTTATGGGTATCAAATTGTATATAATCAACTTGAAGTGCATCTAACACTATATCAGTCTTCTGTATATCCAATGTTTTCTAGATAAAAACATTTTTCTTTTTGTATTTTCGTATAAAATTTTTCCTATAAAGAGAATAAAAATATCATATAACATTTAAATTTATAATATTTACATGTTTTTTAACTATAGTGAAGCATATAGAACCTATAAATCATATGATAGAGATAAAAAAGGCATCTAAAGACGTTTTTCATTAGGATAAGGCCTAAAATAATTAGTTTTTTTAGTTGCCATTATCTTGAGATCAATATCGGATCAATATTCAAAAACTATGAGATTCAGATTAGGATTGGGGATGGATTGTATGGTCCTAGAAAAATGGAATTTTTATAAGAAACTATAAACATCCGTCCCATTAGAATCTTATATCTTAAAGGAGTTGGTTCTTACTCAACTTGGTAGAAGTTTCAATTTAAAAGATTGATGAGAGGAAAATTTGGAGTCATTGATATAAATTTCATATTCAATAAAATCTATAATATTTCATCTTAACATTATACCTCTATACCAATTTTCTTTCATAACCATTCCATAATATTTTCAAGGAGTGACCCAACTAATTGCATGGAGATGAAAAATTTCACCATGATTCAATATGGAAAAAATTGATAGGCCAAAATTCCTCTTCACCAATGATGTAATTAGTTTTCACTAGTATCATTGAAACAAAATATTCAATATAAATGCAATGAGTTTTGGTTTTGTATAAATTTTTGGATCGACTATAAAACAATAATAAATGTCATATAATATTTTGAATCATTTGTTAGATCACTATCTTTTATTAGGGGATAGAGAGTAAAACTAACCTAAATTTCCAAATATGGGGGTCATGATTCCTATAGAATATATAAATCCATATAAATAGGGAGAATCATATGATACCAATGGAAGTATAGTATCTGGACTAGGAGGATGAGAGGTATTCTTCCACAGTTATGTTAATTAAAATGTGGTATGAATATAGTAACCCCGCTATTATATGATAATTTAAGCCCTTTTAAGAATTGATAAAATCAATGAAGAAATCAAATATGGGTTGTAGCTAGTCAAAGTGATCTATAAGAGACAAATATTAAAAGGTATATTATTTAGTGAACTCCAAGATGGGGATAAAAATACTAAGTCTCCTATTCTCAAATGAAATAAAGTTAGTGTTCGAGGTGTTGGGAGGGAATACAGGATGTGACTTCAGAATAGTTAATGGATTGAACACACTAGTTTAATGTTATGAAAGTCCAATAAGTGGATATGTAATATAGAATGGGTATTGATTTTGAAGGTGAGGTTTTTGAACTTTGGTTACATAATAATTTACGTAATTCATAGGGGGGCTTATGTTGTACTCTAACTAGTACATCTCATAATGGTTCTATTCCATATAGTTTTTTCAATTTTAATATTTATAATAATTAATATAAGTTACATACCTTGTAAATATCATATAAAATTATTTTGGGACATGAAGAAAATGGGTGATGTTATGAAATGAATTAGTGACATAGAATCCAAGTTAAGGGAAAGGGGAAGAACAAATTCAATCAGACCTAGGAGTTTGAGTTTCATTATTATGCTCAGAAAGGCAAAGGAATTAAATTTTCATAACATTTAAAAGGGGAAATAGAATAAAAATAGTTATTGTGATTACATTCTTGTCATAGTTATAGGTATGAACGTTTTATTATTTTGGTTTCCAATAAAATATCTTCTGATGAATCTTTATAGGTCTTTGAATGTAGGGGATGATTTTATAATAAATCAAAAATGGGGATATTTAAATCTTACATGATAATTAATTTTTTATTTTAAATATTTAAAATTATGTTCATACTAATGATGTAGGCATGGGGGAAATTTTTTGGAGACTAACACGTGAAGTAAAGTTATTTTAATGAATTTTTCACATACTCCTAAGGATTGATCAAATCCCATTTACACTAGTGTTCATGATGATTATGGTGATATAAGTGATTTTAGAGATAGACAATGAAGTATTTCAAATGGTTCTTATATAAATCCATAAATTCCATACATATATAATACATCTTTTTAAATTAATATTTAATACATAATATTATGATACACGATATAATCGAAAAGGATATTTTCCTTGGAAACATGGATTCATAAATAAATTTTTAATAAGAGATATAGATCATCTCCCCAAAAGTAGTTCATAATCAAGAACATTCATAAAAATATCATAATTGAAACCATTATATATAAAAATGGGAAATGATTTATATGAAAGGGTTAACTTAAATGATTTGTATGGGTAAATAAGTGAGATATAAATGATCACTAATGAACAACATGAGAAAAAGTATATTATAAAAATAGATTAAAATCTAGAAAATATAATAAGCATATCAAATACCATATATAATAATAATTCCATAAAACACCTAAATCATAATGTAATAAAATAACATGAGCCATGTGAAAATAACATTACAATTAGATACAACATTAAAGATTACAGATAATTATAAGATATAATCGACTTAGTCAAGGACCTCCACCAATTCTATTATAATGGATTTGGTTGACTCGAGATTCCAACAAAACATGAGATAAGGTTCACTCCCAAAAATATTATAGTGGATAGTGTCCCTTACTAAACTATGATCACTACCCATTCTAGCCCTTAATATATCATGGGATATAAATATTTTCCTAACTCTTTATGGGATATATATTTTTGTTTCTCCCTATCACATAATTACAATCTCTTCACATGATTCCAAAATGATCATCAATTATTCATCATATATCATAACTCGTGTAAAGAAAATGTGTTTCATAAGCATTTAAACATTTCATCATAACATACCTCCTGAATAATAAATAGGTTTTGTAAAAATTTCATTATCATCATCATAAACCTTATAGAGATATAATAAGTATGGTAACATTTTATCATATAACCAGTAAATCATTTGTAACATAAAAATAATCTATCATAGAATAAAATTACCTAAAATATTGATTTTAATATTTCATGAGAAAAGTTCTCTTTTTTATTTTAATTCACTTATTTAAAACAAAAAAAAATTAAAATATTATGGAAAAACATTTCATTTAAAGGATCCTTGGGGATGATTAAATTAATATTCAAAAACTTGGATGGTGTTTATGGTGGGAAATCTCATTCATTCCATGTATGTTAAAAGAAATATTCATTACATATTATTAATAAAAATTAAAAATTTATTTGTTCTAAAAAGGAAGTGAATATTAATATTAAATGATTTTAGAAAAATTTAAATGTGGGTAAAATTTACATTAACTAATTATATTCTAATAGTTAAAACATTATTAAATGGTTTTTTAGAAAACTATGATACTGACGAAAAAGGATTTAGGAATGAATAGATAAATAAAGCATATTTTCCTCAAGAAAAACATCCAATATATTGAGTACATAAAGAGAGATAAATTAATTGAAAACATGTATTATAAATAACTAAATAGTAAAAAATAAAATTCTCAAGATCCTTGAGAGACTTCATAAAATTTCATTATTGGAAACATAGTCATAAAGAATCCTGATAAACTATAAGATTATAAAATAAAATACTTACATCAAGGTAGAATAGTTATAAATGTGATTTGATTTCCATAATAATATATTTGAATTTATTACAATTCTATAATTTAGTCATTCACATACTTTTAATATAATATATTATCAAATTACAACATCTTAACACCAATTTATTAATATATATACATATATTATAAATATTATGTCTTTGGGCACATATTTACATTAAAAAACACACACACCTCACAAATAAGATGGAATGGTAGGGAATACCCCCCCAACCGATGGTATATCCCACCCATCAATCCTTATTTATTATTTATTTCTAGGTTTTAATTGTTTTTTTAATCATGATAATTTAATTTTGGTAGCTATAGTCCTTGTAATTTGTTCACGGTACCATTATCTCAATAATTTAAATCCTAATATGACAAGAATTTTTTTTAAATATAAATATTATATTTCTTTTAAAAGTATTGGATTGAAAAATTAATTTCACTATTCATAGAGATGATAGAGAGTGTCTAAGCATTGATACTAATTTTTACTTTTTAACAGATTAAACAAAATAATGATAAATAATAATTCACATTTACAGAGTTATTATTATATCATATATCTCATAAATACTAATTGAATATATCCTTATTTACCTCTATGTAAATCATAAATGAAAAATTAATCACACCACTTTGTGGTGGTGGTATTCCATACATATTCACGAGTGATGTTATCCTTTTCCGTAGGATAAATAGAAAAGATTGTCAATATTATATTATAATTATAGAAGAATTATTATGTAAAAAATATAATATATAACATTAAACCCATAATAATAGACATAAAATAAATATTTTTATGGAAAATGAATTTTATCACTACCTGGTGGCGATAGTCAACAAGTATGTATGAGAAATACATTCACTTCACATTTGATGGAAGAGGAATGGATGACGGTAGTTACATAATAATTTTATATATTTTTGGATACATTATTTATAATTTCATTATGAATACCATATATTTATAGGATATATAAGAAGAAATTAGTAGAAATAAGTTAGGTATGATAATTACCTCTTCTTCGATATTCCTTCTTTAGATCCCTTAATTAAGACCCATTTATTAATCTTATAAAATGAAATAAAACTTGTATTTCATGGATAATGAACTTCAAAATATGTCATGGTTGAGTTTCGTTGAGCTATATGGCTCTATGAGGTGTGTAAAAAAGAGATAATCCATGTCCTTTTATAAGGGAAGGAAAGAAAACACTAGTAATTACTAAAAATATTTAAAAATTATTATGTCCTTCTCAATTGAAATGATTTCATATTAATGTTATTTGGGGAAAATGTGGATAATTTCAAAATATTATTATAAAATGAAATTTATATTGGTTTATGAGTCATATCTGACCATATATTTTGGTTTAAAGACTTTATTAAAAGATTTTAACCATAACCGCAGTAACAAATTTCTTATTCTTTGTGAGTTATAATTTTTTATATTAGTAAAAAATTATATCATAAATTAACAACGGTTGAAATTTTGGACCATTTATAATACTGATTTTATATTTAATTTTATTTATGGTTTTTAAATAATTTAATAAAATTATATTTAACATAAAATGTCATTAATTTCATTTTGACACTATTCATTTAATTTGAATTTAAATACATGAAAATAGTAAATTAATTTTTATATAAAAAATTTAAATATAATTAATATGTTATGATCTTATATATTATTTTCAAGGAACTATAATTCCCCCAATTAAATATTACTTTTTTAGTTTTTAAAAACATTTACATGATTTTTCTACTAATTTTACAACAATTGTGTAAGCATTGTGTAAGAATTTAAGGTAAATATGTAATCAATAAAAATTAAAAATAAATTAATATGATAAAAACATTAACTCATATTTAGATTAAATATTATTAAATGATCTTCTAAAAATTATTTTGAAGTAAAACTTTTAGATATATTAATTTTAAAATAGTGACATTTTGGAATTTTCATTACTTTAAAAATTAAAAATTTAATTATAAATATAAATGGCCCGAAAATGTAGTATATTCTAATTTTGGTCATATATAGTTAATTATATCCCATTAAATGAAAAAAAAAAAAATGTTTTTGATAGATTTTGAGAACTAATATTTTGTTTCTAATCATATTTTTTTAATTTTACCCTTATTGAGGTGACACATATTTAAAATGATTACTATTCAAAACAACCAAAAAGTGTTAAATATTTACAAAATTTGATGAAATTGATTATAAATATGGTATAAATATATTATTTTTAAATATATAGATGTGGATAAAGTGAATTTAAATATAAATTCATAAAAAAATTGATAATCAATTTTCATACATAGGTGTTTTTAAGCATAAAAATTAACTTTTATAAAAATCATGAATATTTCTAATTCAAATGAAATTAATTATAAAATTATATATTAAATATATCATATGTAATATAGATACCAATTATAATATATAATAGAACCTTTAAATTATTTTATTTAATGAAAATAAATAATATTAGTTAACAAATCTTTGTTATTTGTAATTCACTAAAAAATAAATTATTTATGAAAAAAAATTCACCCTATATAAATTATGATATTATGAACTGAAATTTTATTTCTATTTTATGAAATTAAATTTCTAAAATTTTTTGGGACTCATTATGACATTCACACAAAAAATGCAATAAAAATCATTTTTGAAGAAAATTTATTTTAGAAACATTAAATAACTTTATAAAAAATAGAAATTATATATTTTAAATTAAATTATAAAATTAATTTACGTTAAAAATAAATATTTATATATATTTCATAATATAGTTACTCCTATCATACCATCAATTTGATGACAATTTTATAATATATATTCATTCATTTTTACATAGTGTTGCGTGTCAAGGAAGCTATCAAACAGTTACAATTTATTTTAAAAAAAATATTCTAAAATCTAGTGTTATCGAATCCCACTATCATAAAATTAATTTATCCATCTTTATTTTTATCTTGTTAATAAAATTTTTTAAAATATTAATTTCATTTTTTGTAACCCACTTTAACACCACAATATTCTAACAACAAATTGGTATGCTTGAAACATTGTTTTAATTGGATATTTGTAACTATAATTAGACATAATTTTTCACTTATATGATTCTAATTTTGAAAAATGGTTATATAAAATTGTTTTCAGAAATTTATATGTAGTCCGATGAAACCAACATGATTTTTTCTAAATAGTAACATACCCTTATAAATAGTAATATGAATACTAATATAACCCTAATGAATTGTAAATTTTATTATAATTTTATTTTTGTAAGGCTTTAAGATAATGAAATCTTGGTTAATTTTTGAATGTAATATAAAACCAGTTATAGAATTAAAATTTATAATTTTTTAATAAAGTATGATTTTATTTAAAAATTATATTATTAAAATATAGGAATTTTTTTCAAAAAATGTAGTTTATTTTTTTAATTCTACACATTGAAAATGGTTAAGGTGAATTTTTGGGATTTTTCAGAAATTATGGAATTTTTAATTAATAGTGAAATACACTAAAATACCGTATACTCACATTATCAGTTAAATACATTATTTATGACATGATAAGTGATGTAATACTACTTGGTTCAAACTCACATGCCATTATTACTATTTGGGGTAACATGAATTAATAAAATTAATAGTCTTGTGAAAAAATATTATAATAATGATTAAAATAATGTAAAATACCTCATCTCCTCCACTGTAAATACCACCCTAATTCCCCACTTCCCCCACACCTCTAAAGACTTGATACTTTCCTAAGATCTTGCAAATAATCATCACAAGGCTCTTCCCCCTTCCTCTAAATATTTTCATCATGCCCTAGGGACACAGTTGACGATGAGCATGACATAACATCCTTAGATGGATGGCCAATCCATGAAGAAGATACAAAAATTGGAAGATATGTAAAGGGATTGTGTGAATGATATTGGTGGTTTGTGGGAGGATCAATTATTATTGGTGTAATTCTTCTATAATAACAGTTATCATGCATTAATATAGGTGGCTCTGTTTGAGGCATTGTATGGGCGTCTATTTTGTCCTTCACTATGTTGGGTGGAAATTGGTGAGACTTTGATGATTAAACCAAGCATTTCCCAATATAATATGGAGAATAAAAATTTTATGAAAATGATGACGGAGATGGATCAATGTCCTCATATATCATATGCGGACCATCGTCGATGACCGTTGTCATTCGAGGTGGGTGATCATGTGTTTTTGAAGATCTCTCCTAAGATGGGACATCATTAGTTTAGAAAGTTAGGAATGTTATCTATAATATATATTGGTCCTTTCAAGATACTTGAGTGGATCTGAGAGGCATCTTATTAGTTGGATTTTCCACCATAGTTTATTGTGGTGCACAATGTGTTCCATGTGTCACAGTTAAAAAAGTATCAGCCAGATCATGACCTTGTGATTCGTTGAGATCATTTTTAGCTATAACCAGATGCTTATTTGTTGCACGTGCCTATTCGGATTATGGATAGACTAGAGAATATCTTGCGTGATAACATAATAATTCTAGTTTTTGTTTTGTGGAAGCATTATCTGATTCAGGAGGAGACATGGGAGATGGAGAAAGAGATGGGTGAGCATTGGATCGAGCTATTTCAGCAAAGCAATGGTTCTCTACTTTTAGAGGACATAAAGTATAATGGTGGGGATAATGTTTCACCTATGTTTATAAGTATGCAACCTTTTTATGCTTTTTTATGTGATTAAATTTATTAGTATGAGTTGGGAAGTGATTAAGAGAGTGTGGAATGGTTTTGAATATGATTGGAGGCTTTTCTAAGTGTGCAAGGTATGAGCATGGTTAGGGAAAACCGTGCAGGTTTTCTACGTAACTGTGTAGGGGGAGAGAGTGGGATTCACACATTCTGCTCATAGTTTTCCATACCATGTTAGTCAACTGTGTGGGACACCTCTTTTTGAGGTAGTGGCACGCACACGGTTAACCCAACGTTTTCCAAATAGTGTGGGCTAACTCTGCATCCTTATAAAGAAGAGATTATTAAATATGGATTTAGTTGGTCTTGACCTATTTCACTCCAAACACTCTCCCACTTGAGCCTCACTTAGAATTTTCGGTTCTAAAGGGTTTTAGGGGCTCCCCATTTATTATAGAATCAATTTGAAGGGGATTTAAGGTTGTTTGAAGGTGGTTTCTCTTGGGTAAGTCCCTCCTCTTGGTTTCTTGTGTGTTTTAATCTAGATCTACTCTTATACCTTTCTTGGTTTTCTAGATAAACATTTTTTTCATGTAGATCTATGGTTTTTTAGCCCAAAGTTTTGATTTTTGTGCTTTTTAATGATAAGGAAGAGGATCTAGAGAGGTTTCGGTGGTGTGTTTTCCAGATTTGTGGTGTAGTTTCTTATGGGTTGATTTCACAAGAACCATAAAGGGTGGTGGATTCCCTCTCGACTCCATGTGGTTAGAACTAGTGTTTTTGGTTTCTATTTATTAGATTTCTAGAAATTAATTATTAATATGACATGCAAAATCTGGTGGAAACTCATTGGGTGAGAGTTTGGGATTGTTGGGAGAAATTGAATATTTTTCTAAGATGGGTTTTGTTGTGGGATTTTAATAATTTAGATTTTTAAATTGGTTTCATCGTTTGGATTAAAAAAATTGTTTGTGAAATTTTTTTTCAATAAAATTTGGATTCATTTTAATTGGATGTGGCATGGAAAATGGTAGAAGGTTGTTTCACTAAATGAGTTATTTATTGAAGTCAGTTGGCATGTGTTGGAAATGGTTGTGTGATTATTGTGTCACCATGGTGCTTTATACTTGTGGGTTCATTAATATTTATTACTTGTTCTAATTGTGAGGAAGTGGGTGTAAAGTCTCGCTATAAAATGATATGTATAATGGATGGAAGGTCCACCGTTATGGATAGTACTCAGGAAGCACTACTAGTCAAAAATGTAGTGAACGGGTTGGATGAAAGTTCCACCCTTTGGTCTTCTTGTTGTGTGTCGCTTTGAGAGATGGAATTTATTATCCTAATGTGTAATGGTGCTATAGATTATGGTATTATTGTGGCTTTCCCTTGTTTGAAAAGGCGTGGTATGGTAATTTTTGGCATGTGGTATTGGTTTATCTATATAATGTTTTATATAAAATGTTTAATAAATATGTGTTAATGATTTCATCCTTGTGGCATGTGTTGGGAAGTCATTTGGGTAAATACTATTGAGCATTATTACTCACCCCCGCTTTGGCACCTTGGTGCTTTTGAAGATGTTGTATTTCGTGACACACGTAAGGGTAAACCATATCATTTTACTAGATATTCGACATGATTCCTTGGTGATGTTGTGGTACTTGGAGCAAGGAGCATGGTGTGGAGTTTTGAATGGTGTCCTAGTTCATTTGGGTCTTGTGGTTTTGTCTTCTACTTGGTAATCTCACACTTGTTTTGGTTGTATTGGAATTTTAGATTTGTTATGGAATAGTTCGGTTTTCTTTTGATAATGTATGGGTTAGTTTGCTTGTTTATATCCATCATGTAGCATTTTTGGTAATGTTATATTTGGTTGGTTGATTTTATCTTAAGAGAAAATCATTCCCCAGTGATTCATGAAGCCCTTGAAATTTATTTCCAACCATTGGAACCCTGGTAACATCGCTTAAGGATAATTATCATTCCTCCACCAACTCAAGCCAATGGGATGGGGAGGGAAGTGACAATTACTTTTTCTGGTCATATGAATTAATACTATTCAAAGTCTTCAGAAAAAATATTATAATATTGATTAAAATAATTTAAAATGCCTCTTCTCCACCAATATAAATACCACCTTCATTATCCTCTTCCTCACACACTTCTAAATCCTAGAGACTTACATAATTTATGACTAATACTCATCCCACGACTCTTCACTACATCCTAGTGTTGCTGGTCTCAACAAAAGGCTAAAACCAAAGGCCTTAAGATTAATCTCAAGGAGAAGTGATCAATATTTAACCATCCCCTTTTGTTTTCTTTCTTTTCTTTTAATTTTCATTAATATTATTCTTATTTACTCACATCCCCTTATCCAAGTGGATTGAATGATCCAGTATCTGAAATATTTTGGATTTCATCATCTTTATGGAACGTTCACCATTATATGTCTTATTCTCTCTCACTTCATCATGAAGTTAAAACACAGACCGTGATGTGTCAATTTACCGACATCATGGACGATGTGATTTCAATTTCATTTACTTCTTTAAAGACTAGTCATGAGACCATTTGTATGGATGAAATAGATTATAATTTATGTATTATTTCTTATATATGGTTTTGTAATCATTCTATACACATGTTATTAATTTATAAAACAAAATGAGTTCATTACGATCGAAGAATCACCAAAATGACCTAAACAAATATCAATAATGTTTCAACTTATGAATCATCCCCATGTCCGAATTCAAAATGATAAATGGTGTAATTTATGGTTCTGGAAATATAAATATACAATTCCATTACAATTCTTGAGTTTCACTTCCAATCGACAAAAATTTCCATCATGAACAGATCATGGAAATCATGTAAAGAACAAAACCAAAATAATGCCAGGAAGAAAGTAGTAGCAATTAAAGGATGAAATAATTTAATGAAATGGTCATATCAGGTTTTATAAAGATTAATATTTTTCATTAATATTTCAATAACACAATTTTAACCATTATATAGGAGGATTAAACCTGATTACTATAATCGAGACCCGAGGTAAGGGAATTATTTACCATATTTCCATTCTTTGGTTAAAGCTTCTACTTCATTATTTATGTGGTAATAAAATTGTTTGTTTGATTGGTTTTTTTATATTATATTTAATTATATTTAATTATTGTTTATATAGATATTCCATTCACTCTAATAATTCTCATATGAATTATATGATATTTGTAAGAAGATTTTTCTTTTCAAAACCTCTTTAAAAATTCTATTTTAAAAATTTAAAAGCAATGTTTTTATGAAATTATTCATTTTTTATGATTATGTTATGGTTAGTGGGAATTGTTCAATATCAAGTGTGGGACTAATTTATCCATAAAATTCATTGGGTATGTGTAATTTGAAGTTCGGCTGAAATGTTACTCCAATTTTAATTGTGATGGTTACACAGATTTTAAGGTAAATGTGAGGGTTACAAATTATAAGGTATAACAGATGGATACAAGATTTTGTAAGTAATTACCAAAGATAACTTTATGATTCTATTTGTGTTCATATGTTTTTTGGTGATCTTGTGGAATTCTCTTGTTAAACAATTTATGTAAATTTGGTAGAAAAGTAAGTCTTTTAAAAATGATTTGATATGTTACAAGTATTCAGGGACTAATGTGTTTTTTCCTTTTTTTTATGTCCCGTAATGATATTCATGTTCTCATACCATGTTTTTAAATGATTTTCACAGGTTATAAAGATGTGAATGATTAATAAGGAATCTAGGATAAATTCTTGAATATTGTTTAAAGAAATCATGTTTTATATGAAAAGATTTATGTTTTGGATGAAATGAATATTGTTTTTATTGTATCCACTATAGAATTAATGTGTAATGTTATGAATTTATTATGTCCCCATTGTCTAATTCTCAAACCATGAAGTGACCCTCAATATAAAAGGTTGTGACATCTTGGATAAATTCAATATTATGTAATGTAATAAGGTCAGGTCCTTATACCCACATCATAAAAAGGGATAATAATACTTCCTCTAAAAATGGGAAGTGATAAATGTAGAGGTTACTAGAAATAACACATAATCAGGTCCTTAGATAAGCATAATGATGGAAGGAGGTTCAAATATATACAGGGAGGATAAAACTAATTTCTAAGGACAAATAGAGAGTGATATAGATAATTATCACTAGAATGTTAATGACTAAAAAACCATAAATCGGAGAGGGGTGAAAAGAACATCAATTCATCAGAAATTAATATAATATGATAACATTTTTTTTCGATGTCCTTTTTATAATGATGAGGTAATATTTCAATATCAATAGAGAGAAAAACATATACTTAATTTATTTCCATTCCATATGAAGAATAAAATCTTTTGGTTGTGCTCCAATGATTTTAAAATTTTTCTCTAGCATCTATAAAAAGATATCCAAGATGAATTTTTCATGTTTAAAGCAATAACATTTAAATTTAACAGATAATAAAATTAATAATACAATTAATATGAATCCATATATCCTTTAGATATTTAAGGAAACCAAAATATTTAGGTAAAGTTGTTCAATATGGATAAATACAATACATTAATCTCTAAAAACTCAACAATAACACCCAATGTTAAACATAATCCATTCCAGAAACATAAACTCCTCCAAAAATATGTATACCCAAATTAAAAACCAAATAATTGAAAATATTGAAGTACATATTTTTTTCAAGATCAAATTAAAAATGTATCCCCGAAAAACATGAAATTGATCATAATCTCACATTTTAAACCCGTAAATACATCAATTCTTATAGAACATGATAATTACACAAGCCACTATAAAACCTCAATGAAATAAAAATTAATTATAAAATTAAAACTATTGCTAATAATCATATAAATTCATAGACTATTTAAAATATTCCATAAATCCAAAAATTCAACAAACAACATCAAAGATAACATACATCACTGTTTCATAAAATCAGTAACCAATTTCATGTTTACCAATAATATTTGATTTACTTCATCCATTTCATTAATATCTTAATCCTAAATAAACAATATTAATTTGACATAACGTACATATTAAGGGTTATCATTCCCTTAATCATATATTATTCAAATATATCACCTTACCACTATATTAATTTTCTTATATACATGTACCATTCAATATATGTTTTCAAATCCTTAATGAAAAAATATTATGGAAAAATCCTAAAATGTTTCATGATTAATATGACCACAATATCTATGATTTAAAAAAACTATGACATAATTCTTTAATCCCAGTAAATACAAACATAAATTCGTTCACTTCAATAGTTTCAAAATATAGGCACTTCTATGTTCTAGGATTTCACCCTTCGAATATGGATTTGACCCAGATAATTCCCATGTTAACCTTATGTTGGACATTGAATTCCATAGTAATTCGTTACTCTATAAGATTAATTTCCACAAAAAATCTTTTCCCCTTCTAATGAGACATTATCCCGTGTTCTCCATTTCACATTATTAACATGATAATAATTAAAATGTATTTTATTTTTCTCATTACCATAAGAAAATTCATAAAATTTAATCCTATTATTATTTTATGTGTTTAAAACTCATTGAGGTTTATTCTTTTAATTATATATCTTTATTGATGATTAGGAATAATCATATGTTCTCACTTTCGAATTTCTATTTCATATATTTTTGTATGAGGAAAATAAATCCACTAGCCGTCAAATTCACCAATATCAGGAATCGAATTAGTTCTATCCACTGTCTAAAAAACCATAGTGTTAGTAACAATAATAATAGGAGGAGATTGTAAAAAAAACATTTATAGAGTGTTTAAATAATTACACCTTCTTACTAATATTTGACATTTATGATTAAACTAGGACATCATTGGTTATCATGTTTTAAAATACTTCTTAATAGTTCATTCCAAAAATGTGAATTACCTAAAGCATACCTCCCAAGAGTTTCATTATAGGTGTGAAGTTGGGGAATATTCACTGTGTAGAAAAAATGATTCCCAAAATATAATTGACCCAATATATTCAGTTATATTAGCTCCAAATTTATGTTTTCCAAAATCATGTGCACTTATAGTATTTAAAATAGGATGTATCATTATTGAAACCACATAATCTCTATCTTTCCAAAATATTAAAATTATATCCCATACTTATGAATATCCACATGGTTATTACTAAATACATCTATTACTAATCTCTAAAGATTTACTAAACCCATCTGTAATACCAATTGTAGAGACCCATACATTTCATAAAAAAATATTACATCTTATTAGATGAATATTTATTATATAACATTAAGATCCACATTATAATAAAATAAGATTAGTTTATTTGGGAACTTGGATGCAGAAACATTTATTTTATAAGAAATAAGTATCATCTCCCACTAATTTTTTCATAATTGGATCCCTTCTAAGACACTTCATACATTAATACTTTATTTATAATTCGGGGGAAGAAAACATAAGAAATGGTGAACTTATAGGCCCTAAAAATGTTAAAAATTATGTTATATATGATCAGAAAATCATAAAATGATTACATTTATATAAGAAATGATATTAATAATTGAAAAACATGCATGTCATATAGTAGATCATAATCTTGAATCATGCCATAAATAGTCTCTATTCAGAAGACATGAATTCCAACAGAATCAAGGAACAAAAACTATGAGAGAATAACACTGACATTAGATAGAAGTTTGTGGATTATAAATAAACATAAAAAATATCTTCTAGAGTTAATTTTTACTTCTACAACAATTATAATGTAATGTGTTTACTCCACATTCCATCAAATCATTAGTCAATGATCCCTACCTAGACTATCATAGTGGATAGAGTCCCTTACTAATCTTTGTTCAGTCCCCATTCTAGTCTTTATTATCTCAGGATATATCCATATTTACATAATACATTAGAGAGAGATATAATTCGGTCCCCAATAGTCATATAATCATAAATCATTTTTATGAGTGCAAAAATATCATAAACCATTCATCAAATATCATATCGTATAGAATGAAATTAGGTTTCATAAAAAATTAAACATTTTTCATTGTTTTGGATCGGTTCAAAATGACCAACGGTTCTGTATCTGATGATACGTGGACCTGCATTCAAGAGGCAAGTGTTCGCTAGGTGATTTGGCCAGTGATACTTAAGAACATGCCTCAGTCTAGAGGATTGGACGATGGGCACATCGCAACCTTTTGGGGGGAATTATTGCCTATTCCAGGACTCACTTATAGATTTAATATGTATTCATATGTTCATGAATCATTGGTTTATACCAAATCATAATATCCACGGATTACTCCTGGTTGGAAATGGTCAGCTAAACGTTGGGATTCAGAATCATTTAGGCCCGAGGTTGACCATACCTCATTGGATTAATGACTCTGAGGAGTTTGGACTCATTGAGATGACACTGGTTTAATACCCCGTAACTGGGTAATCTGGAGTTTATTATCATCTGGGGGGGACAGATAATGACTTCAGCATTTGGATCGAACCTGTGATATGGGCTTCCTACGTATCCTTGTGAGAGGAATCAGAATACTCGTTGTTCGGTTAGGGATGGGTCTTACACTCTAAGGTGACCCAAGATATGGGTAATCTGATGAAAAGTGGGTAGGAACGAGTACTTGTTGGGATTGAACCTCATAAAGGCTTCCTATGTACCTCGCCTAGGAGATAGGGATCAAAGTCCACGTAGTTTGGGAGTATAGTTTAATGTCTTGCGGGACAAAGGATGAACCGACATGAAGGGGGTCGGAACGGTCGGGGGTCCGATGGGTAATGGGCCTGAACCTCATGGAGTCTTCCTACGTACCATGACTTGGCATGGATCAAAGTCCTCATAGTTCACAATAGGTGGTTTCAGGGTCCGTCCTTACTCTAAGACCACGTGAGTCATGCTCGGTGTGAGAAATAGGAGGCCATACAGACCTGGAAATCACATTGCGAAAGGTGCATCCGTAGGAAGAGAAGTGGGTCTTAAGCATATGGATGCCTGAGAAGTTGGTGCTTACCCCATAATGGAGGCCTGATGGTGACAAAGCCCAACGGTAGAGCGAAAGGATAACGAAAACCCATGTGTCCATCTCCCCTCTTGGACCCTGACACTGGGGAAGTACGGAGGTGCATGGTTGCTACCTCTGGCATGAAAAGCTAGGGGTTTACACCAGGATGGCTTTCCATTCACTCCCAGAAGATGGGACGAGTTCTCACCACCAGAGTTGAAGGTAAATGGAAACGAGGTCACCCAATTGGTTAGTGGAGAAGAATAAAGGGGACTCTGGGCTCAAACCCTGCGTTACCATGGGAATGTGAACCCATGAATGCTTCGGGAATCTGTTCAAGGGCTAGAGAACCACATTTTCCTTCGTTTACCATGGGTATGTGAACTCAATATGGCGCGCTGATGCACCTTAAGGTTGCATCATATGGGTCTGGTGGCTTTGGTGGAGGCCTTGGCTCGGGGCCGATGAATAGGCCAATGAGGGGGTTACGAAGGATCAGGCCAGATTGGAAGGATTTTATCTAACATAGTGGATGGGAACACCAAATTAGTTTGAGGGCCACACAGGTCTGTGAAGAGTGGCTCCCTTTGCGTAGGGGGGGTGATATGCAGCTTGAGAGGTCGTCCGTGAACTAGGGTGGTTGGTGGAATGATAGGAATCTCGCATTCCAGGGTGGTACGCAGCTTCGAGTTCGGCCCACGTACTAGGTTGGTATATGGGGGAGTCCACGTGACCAATGGTGGCAAAGGGAGACACCGGTCGTGGGTTCGTCAGTCAGGACTTCGCCTGCGTAGGAGAGTGCTATGTGGTTTGTCAGATCAAAAAAGGGCCATAAACTCCCTGTTTCACGGGGAGTGCATCCTCCGAGGGGCTATGGTTCACGGTCTTATTTTTATTTTGTTATTTCCAGTTCACGGTTCACTAAATTGTTATGCGTTTTCGGTTCCTTATTAATACATTTCCAGCTTCAAATTTGTTCTGGTTCGCAAATCGGAACTTCGATGTTTGCGAAATCCGTAACTCCTTCCTCTGAAATCCTTCCACCCATCTTTGATCGATCTATCCCCTCTTTATCTCCCCCTCGATTTTCATTTATATTGGGCAGAAGGAGGTGTATCTATGGTCATGTGGAACCTTTTCTAGAGGACCATGGCCGGAAACCCGGTTTACGGATGACTTGGTCAATCTGAAACTCACGGGGCATTGAACCCACCTTCCTCGCTAACCAAACTAGTTCGGGGAGTGCTTCACAACTGCGCAGGGTTCCGCCTCTATTCCGCGAAAGACAGTGCATGCGTCATGGGCCAGCTGAATCAGTTCGCGGCTGGGGCAGTTTGTGTCAGTGGACCGGCCTGGCGCCCGTCCTGTTTCGCGCCCACGGAGGGTCCCTGCCACTATTCTGCGAACGACAGTGGTCCGTGGAGGGGGGAAGGTTGTTGAACCGGCTTCATACTATTAATATTGGACTGGTCCGCAGACTGGTTAGTCTTTTTCCAACCTTTGTGTATTCCCAAAATTTTTTCCAAATTCCACGAGGGGAATTGGGAAAATCCTATATTGAATTATAGGGATTCTTCATTCTCCTTTGCCGATTCTCTAGGACAATACAAATGCCCCCCATCAGAATTGGGTCTGATCAGAACGAAGAGGATACTATTCCGATATTGAGTGGTCCTGAAATGTGGATGTTTTGTGGAAGAGGGGTGGACCCAGTAGGGGACCATGCCTATAAATATAGATTCCCCTAACCATTGTCTTTTATTGGATCCCTCATAAACACGGAGATTTTTCTTTTAGTCTCCATGTGATTGGTCCTTTTCAAAACTCTTTGTCCGCGAACCAGCTTCCATTTCCATGAACCACTCCTCGTTCGCGCCTACCTTCACCTGCAGACCAACTTCCCAACCATGAATTAACACATTTAATTAATTTAAAAGTAAGTTACAACAGGCCACATACGAACTCTCTATGCGGTTTTGATATTCCGTGAACTGAAATCATTCAGACTATGAGGATTTCATAAGTCTTCTGAACATGAACTTTTAAATCCGGGATTGATATTTTGTGGAGCATCCCGGTTCAAGGTTTTCTGGCCAATGCATCATAGGCCATAGAACCATGGAATTCTTCTGCGTAGGTTTGGATCACAGAATGCAGCTGTCGTGAACCACCTTTTGAGGCATTCTTGCGGACCTTGTCCTGAAGGCTCCATGACAGAGTCTTTTTCCATATACTTGGTATTTTTGTCCAGTTTTTATTATTACAAACTAACCATTTTCCTAGTTGTTATAATGCCCGGAGAAAATATGGTTTCTCCTTGACCTGTACCCAGGAATGATGTTGAGCCTCTTCCAATTGGTCTAGAGAGACGTCTTTCAATGATTTATAGGGCGGAGTGAATCCAAGAGGACCGCAGCCATCCAATCATTCCCGAAGATGGTGTTTTAAAGGATTACTCTCCCCCGTACTTCTGGGCACTCCGCTATCAAATCATCTTCCTCTTTATGGTTTTCTCCTTTAAGAAGAAATCCCTATCCCCCCTGTCTTCTCAGGTCTTCTGTCCCCATTCTTGTAAGTGTTGTCGAAGTGCACTCAAGAGAACCATGCCCAGTTAAGAGAGATGATTTATGATTCTGACCCAAAAGACGATTTTATTTTAAGAGTCTCCTTTTGGACTCAAAGAGATCAGTACACTCAGGACTTCTCCCAAGAAGTCATCCTCAAGAGTTACCCCTCCTTGATCAACCTTGCATGAGTGGATCCTGATAGAGGATGGATTCCCAGGTTGGATCTTCGGTCTGGTGGGATTTTCTCAAATGGTTGGGCCTGGGCTTTCTAGGTCCATTATCATTGCCGATAATTTCACGAGTCACTGGAAGTAGTCAACCTGTACTCCACAGTGTGGGCATCCCAGTTTCTTGTTTACCCACCATCTTCGATCCTTCTTGACTTGCTCAGCCACTGGTGTTCAAGCACAAACACTTTCCACCATGCCCATGGTGAAGTTGGTATTAGTTTATGGGACATCTACCAACTGTGAGGGATTCTGATCATCTGCGAGATGTATGAAGAGATTTTCCCACCTCTGATGCATGGGATGATGCTGAATAGGTGCCTTCTTTGGCGAGGGATCTTCTGGTTATGGCGGAGCAGTCACTATGTCACCCCTTGCGGGCCCGATCTCTTATTCCTTATAGTGCCTGGATAGGGTCATTTTGGAAAAGTAATGGTCGTATGCCGAAGATCAAGCACCCCAGTACTCATCCTTCTCAATAATCAAGAACTATCCCAGGTTCCTACTGGAATGTTCTGGAGGCGGGTGACTATCTTTTATGGGGTTATTAGGTGCACCCTGGTGTTCCACCTATGCTCATGCGTATGGTCTATTCACCATGTTTTTGAGTGGGTGGATATTCCCATCTCGGGATATCAACCCAGGTGTCAGATATTGAACCCTGATGATGGTAGTTGAGCTGGAGGGAGGTCGCCCGGTGAATCTAGTTGTGCCCACTTTGGCCCGCCTTTACGAATTAATGAGTCACATGAAGGAGGGCGGGTCACCCTACCGTCTGAGTGAGCCGTTTCAATTATTATATGGCTGGGTAGAGGATCATTTCCGCTGTTATGAGTATCATCATAACACAGTCATCCAGCTTCCTACCTTTTGGCCTGCCCTGGTCGATGTAGCTGGGGTTCGCTTGATGTCCCTCAGATCTGATGAAGTCGTCAAGATTTTGAGTAACTTCTCTCAGTTCTCTTTCACTCCCTACCACACACCTTCTGACATCGTGGATTTCAACCATAGGGCGAGCCTAGAAAATCGTTCTTAGATGATTTCACTACGGTACATGTTTTTGTCTGCGTGGATTGACGGGGTTTATTTGTGTGAGTTGTATGCCCCATATCGTTTTTCTCGTTAGTTTGGATGTATGCAACTCCAAGTTTCCCTTCCCCATCCGCAGGTCGGGGGACTCCACCCAACCACTCTCAATCAATGGTGGTTGATGTTGATGCAGGAGGGATCTGACAGATTCATTCCCTTGCGTGGCCTATGAGAAGCTACCAACCTATCCTTGGAGTATGCGAGAATGTGGATAAAGAATTATCCCGATGGGATCCTTGGAGAGGCTATCCGGAAGGTTCCCAAATCAAGAGTTATTGCAGCTACTATGCATACCGCACCTTCCTCATCGGCTCTGAGGGAGGACCGAATGATGGCTCGTAGGTCAAAGTGACTCATGGGACTTTCCTTTTCCAACCCCTTTGCAGACAAAGTTCAGACCGACCTGACCTTCTTGGATGTGGATGAGGATGACTCTATGGCTTCGGGTCCCAATGAGACAACTTTAGAAGCTATTCCGGCCTATACCGGACTTAAAAAGTTGATTCCCTAGCCTGAACTAGGGTTACAAGCTTCAAACCTTCCAGTTACAGAACCATCTTCTAGTGTGTACGTGTCCGCACTGGTTGTGATTCCAGACATCATTCCCATGCTATCTAGAGAGGATACCAAAGATCCTCGTGTCATGGCGGACCACCGAGTAGTGCGAAGGTGGGCCTGGCCCCAGATCTGTGAGATTGTTTCCGAAACTCCTCTGAATGAGATGGTGACTAAAAATGAAGCCCTCAGACAAATATTTCTTGGTTTGGGGTTAGGTGTCTTTTACTATCGGCGGTTTCATTTTCTCGGCTTCCTAGTCGTCCTCTCCCATGGGGAAGTTGCCATTAGTGAACACAAACTTTCTCACCTCACTGCCTCTCATGGCGGAACTCGAGCCTTTGAGGAAGCTATGATGAAGATCAACCAGCTAATAACACTAGAGGTGAGCTGTCAAGGCCAGGAGACCACCCTATCTACCGAGCTGCATGAATGCGAACCTCGAGTAGTGATGCTAAGGTATAAGTTGTCATCTCTGATAGGTGGCCTTGATGCTACCAGGGAAGGGATCAACGATCATCAAACGACGGTGAGGCATACCCGTTCGGTGGTCGAAGAAGAAGCCAGGGAGAAGGTCATGATGGAGAAGACTTGCAACAACCTTTGTCGTATGGTTTCCAATATGACTGAGAGAGTGAGACAGGCCCCTTTGTGATTTTCGGAGCTATTTTTTTTTGTTTTTCCTCTTTTGTTGCAGAAAAGCAGAGACTTCAGCTTGTGGACCCCCCCCCCTTGATATTGATCTCCCCTTGCTATAAAATTTGATGGTTACCAGAAAAACTATTGCATAAATAACAACATACTGAATTAAAATTAATCATAATTCAGGAAAATGATAAAAATAGAAATGTGTTATAATTTTTGCCTGGACCCTGGGATCCAGCGAGCATAGTTTGACTATTTTTGGGGTTTTGTAGAAAAATCCCACAAACATTTTAACTTTTTCATCAATACCCTAGTTTTTTTTGGGCCCATTGGGTGTGGACCCAGCGAGTATGGCTCGGATTTTGCTTATGTCTCCCTTTTTGGGTTTTCGGCCTAACAGGATTTGCACCTCTTTTTATGAGCGGTTTATAGTCCTGCCGACAAGAATATCATTACTGATGTTTTAGGTCGAATAGATTTGACCAGATATGGTGGGGAAAGGGCCCCAAGGAAGTTTGGTTGATTGGAAGATGTCTTAATACCCTTCAGATGCACGTGGGGGAGACATGTTTAGATTTGAATGAAATGCATGGCATGTCTCGAGGCAGGGGAGCCGTATCGCCATACAGAAGTAGGAAAGAATCACTTAAGGCAGACTTGCCATTGATAGATGGGCCAGGGGTGATCAATATGCAATGTTTCTGAGGGAATGGTATGAATAGTCATGAAAATGTGTTCTTATGTTAATGATAGTCCAATTTTTATTACCCGAGGACTTCATATAAGTCCATCTTATGGAAACCAGCATGGGTGGCTTGGAGAATTATGAAAACTGAAAGGGGTGGTTTGGAAATGGTGTGTGGCATCTGAAAGGGTTTGGGAACATCTGTACTAATCAGCAGTGTGGTCATGAGGCCACTTTTCTATGCATTTAGTTAGCGTGAAGGACGGTCGGAGCAAGACACAGTTTAAAGTCATGCAGCTGGGACATTCTTCAAAATGGAACGACTTCTCCTATTTCTCAGTAATCTTGTCAGAGACCCTCCACCAAATTCAGGAAAGGTTGTGAAAGAGATTTGTAGACTGCACATCAGAGGGTTTTCCGATTCCCCGGATAGATATGGGGGCTCAGAGGTTAAAAGGCCTATAGAGAGAAGCATTGTCTAAGGAAATCTTCCCTTTGGTAGATGGTATAGGGGCGATCAATATGCAGAGCCGTTGAGGTCATGGTATGCGTAGTCATGAAAATGTGTCCTTTGTTCAATGATTTCATTCTCCCAATAACCTGGAACTTTAGGGAAGTTGAGATTCGGGACCACCAGGGGTGGCTTACAATGGTTCGGCTCTTTCGGAGTATAGAGTAAGGTTTATGATGAGAGGGTTCCTGGATATGGGAGAAACATCTAGGATAAATTTACAAGGAATGGGTGATGTCATCCCTTCTCATGCTGGTGTTATACGGTGCTTTGTGCTAGTCTAGCCCGTGCCCTAAGGGATAGTGTAAGGCCTTCATTCCTGACTGAACCCAAGATAGGTTTGACTGTGCAGTTTAACATCATGCGGCATGGACGTGGGGAATTTTAAATTCCGTTAAATTTAACGTCATGAGGTAAGGATGGATTCCGTTCATTTTAACATCATGCAGTAAAGACGAGGAGAATTATTAAAGATATTGTGCTGTTTAACATCATGCAGTGAGGGCAGGGAGCATTTTTAAAGATGTTGTGAAGTTTAATATCATGCAGCGAGGACTGGGGGTGTTTTTAAACCTATGAAAATGCTTGTAGTTGGAGGCATTTCCCAGGATGTTTAATGCCTGGTCATTGCAGCTTCACACCAAGCGGAAAAGACATATTCTGGGTTGTTTCAATCGTCATGCGGTAAGGATGTAGTTGCAAATGCCACTCTTGATCAGAATGTAAATGGGCTTGAATATCATGGCATGTCCAAGACGCGGAGAGGAGTTGATTGTGTAAACCGTAGTTTTAGGGCTTCTTGGATCAGGAGAGATGATATGAGGGCTCTGAGGCCGGTAAGCGTACGAGTCATGGAAGAGTACCGCCCGAGGAAATATTGCCTTTGGTAGATGAGCTAGGGGATATCAATAAGCAGAGCCACTGAGGGAATGGTATGAAAAGTCATACAAATGTGTCCCCAGGTTGATAACTTTCCACTTTTTTTGGCCATGAATGATTATGAGGATTCACGTTTGTTCGAGCCACGAAGTCTGTCGTTTGGTATGGAAATATCTAGACATGTCAGGGATGTTTGTCCCTGGTTGCTGTTAAAACTTGAAGAGTTCCCCACGCCGATTTATTTTGCACATTGGGTATACCTTTACTTCATGCTGTTTAACATCATGTCAAAAGGAATAAGTACTCTTAGTTTAATGGTGATAGAGTTCGGACCAATGGGTGACGATTGCTACAATTACCCATAAGGCAACTGAGTTAGGTGTCTCTGGTATACTTTGAACAATTTTGAAGGAATGAGGGTGTAAACTGAAACTCTGGGGTTTCTCAGATTAGGAGGAATGGTATTGGGGCTCTAAGGCCGGTAAGCGTACGTGGCTAAGAAGAGTACTGCCCGAGGAAATATTGCCTTTGGTAGACGGGCCATGGGCTATCAATATGCAGATCCGCTGATGGAATTATATGCATATTCATGCAAAGGTTTCCCTGGGTGGATAACATTCCACTTCCGATGGCCAGGGATGATTATGAAAATCTGAGATTTCTCACAGTATAGAGTTCAGCATATGGGGATAATGGTGTCCAAGCATTCAGGAAACATCTTTACCACAAATGCATGTCGAGTCAAAGTAGCCCAGCCCTGGCTTGATGTTTGTAAATGCAGATCGTCATGTGAGCCATGGGATGATACATAGGATGACCAGGTAGGGATACCCTGGAAACATTTGGATGTGAGAGGGGAATGTACTTGTAAACCACTACTCCATAAATTTTTGGATCGGAGGATATGATATGGGGGCCCTAATGTCGGTTAGCATACGGAGCTGGGAAGAGTATCGCCTATGGAAATCTATCCTTTGGTAGATAGGCTAGGGGCCATCAATATGCAGAGCCGCTGAGGGCATGGTATGCATAATCATGCAAAGGTGTCCACATGATGATAAATTTCTACTTTCGATGGACATGAATGGTTAATAAAATTTGTAATTATCCGGGTCGTGGAGTCTGATGTATAGAGAGGATGCATCCAAATGCGCAAGGATTATTTCCATCTCGTTTCACCATATATATTGGGTGGGCCATGACGAAGTCCGTGCAGTTTAACATCATGTGGAGAGGACGAAGTCCGTGCAGTTTAACATCGTGCGGTGAGGACGAAGGTGAACTGATGTGAAAAAGGGATTTTGTGCAGTTTATCATCATGCGGTAAGGACGAGAGGTATATATGCCTGTGTTTTCTTTTTTTTTTCAGCGGATGGGCTTGGAGAGAAGATCCCGGTGTCTCTATGTATCTTCAGAGGGCAGGAATGAGGCCACATGTAGTTCTTTTTATAGTACACCTCGTGCAGGGCTGGTCCTTACATGGGGGGAAGGGGGAATACTTATTTTTCTTATCCGTGCAGTTTAACGTCATGCGACAATGATGAGTAACACACCCCGTTAAGTTCTGGTACTTACATGGGGGAAAGCAGGGTATTTTTAGCTTCATTTGGGGATGGATGTGCCAGGATGGTGGATCCTAGTATCACTACGTATCCTGTGAGGGCAGGAATTAAGCCGTACATAGTTCTTTAGAAGATAATACACCCCGTGTAGGTATGGTCCGTACACATGGGAAAGAGGAATTTTTAATTCTTCATTCAGGGGTGGATGGGCCTAGATGGGGGATCCTAGCATCACTACGTATCCTGCAAGGGCAGGAATCAAGCTATATGTAGTTCTCTGAAATGGGTACACCTCGTGCAGGGTTGGTCCATACACAGGGGAAAAGAGCATTTTTAATCCTTATCCATGCAGTTTAACATCATGCGGAAAGGACCAGGAATACACCCCGTGCAGGGTTAGTCCATACACGAGAGGAAAGGGGGATTTTTTAATTTTATTTGGGGATGGCTGGGCCAGGATGGGGGATCCTGGCATCACTACGTCTCATGCAAGGACATGAATCAAGCTGTACGTAGTTCTCTAAAATTGGTACACCCCGTGCAGGGTTGGACTTACACAAGGGGCTAGGGCATTTTTAATCCTTATCCATGTAGTTTAATGTCATGCGGTAAAGACAAGGAATACACCTCATGCAGGGTTGGTCCGTACATGGGGGGAAAATGGCATTTTTAATTTTTCTAACCCGTGCAGTTTATCATCGTGCGGTACGGACGGGGAATACACCCCGTGCAGGGTTGGTCCTTACATGGGGGAAAAAGGGGATTTTTTTATTTATTTGGGGATGGTTGGTCCATGATAGATAATCATGGTGTCTCTATTTATCTTGTGAGGGAAAGAATCAAGCCATACATAGTTATCTAAATGATGATACACCCCGTGCAGGTCTAGTCCGTACACGGGGGAAGAGGGAATTTTTTCTCTCTTCGTTTTTTCTTATTTAGGGGTGGCTAGGCCATGATGGGGGATCTTGGATTCACTACGTATCCTTCAAGGGAAGGAATCATGCCATAAATAGTTCTTTTACATCCATGTAGTTTTAACGTCATTCCGTGAGAACGAAATACTCTTAGTTTAATATCATAGAGTTTGGACCGATGGGTGCTTGTCAGTTTAACTTCTTGTAACTTGGACGATGGGTGCTTGGCAGTTTAACGTTTTGCAGCTCAGATGATGGGTACTTGGCAGTTTAACGTCTTGCAGCTCAGATGAAAACTGATTTTGACTATGCGAAATACTTCTTTAGAAATCTCGCATTTGTAGGAGCGGTAGTGAATTGTCCGTCCATAGAGATCAGCGCATATTCTCCATTGGAGTAGACCTTTTATATAACATATGGCCCCTCACACTTAGTATCCAACTTTGGAGGCTTCATTCCAGATATCATCGGGGTCCAAAGGACCAACACCAATTCTCCTTCCAAGAAATACCGAAGACGAACCTTTTTAATGAAGGAATGTGTGATTCGATTATGATATACTTTCAGATGGTGCAAAGTTTGTAACTGCTTCACATCTAGCTATTCCAATTCACCTAGCCATTTTTTTGATTGTGTATCATTGGATAACTGATCAAAAATGGCAACACAGAGCGAGGGAAATTCGAGCTCAAGGGGCAGGACTACTTCTGTTCTGTATACTAATGAGTACGGAGTAGCCCGAGTAGCGGTGCAGATCATGGTTCGATAAGCTGACAATGCATGGAGGAGTTTATTTGGACATTATTTCTGGTCTTTGTCTACAATTTTTTAGAGAATGCTGGATAGAGTCCTGGTGAAATCCTCTCTCAGTTCGTCAGCCGCTCCATGGTTGTGGGATGAGTGGTTCGCCTTGATACCATATTCTTGGTATTGCTTCTCCAATTCAGAAGATCATAAGTTGGTGCTATTATCCATCAATATGGTATGAGGGATGCCAAATTTGGCGATGCAATTGGTTTTCACAAAGCTGACAACCTTTATTGCCCCGACTTACTTGAGGGGTATGACTTCTGCCCATTTGTAAAAGAAACCGGTTACTGTAAGGTTATACTTCAGTTATTTGGCTATGGCAAGAGGATATGGTCCCATGCCGTCCATTCCCCAAATGTCAAATGGCCAGGAGTACATAACCTGATGAAGTAACTCTAGGGGTTGGTGTATGAAGTTGGCATGAATTTGGCATGAGTGGAACTTTGCGGTAAAGTGCTCGCAATATCATGCCACAGTGGGAGAATTGTACCCAAGCTTTTGACCCTGTTGGGAAAGCTTAGTCCCTGACTGATGTGCTCCACATACTCCGGCTTGCACTTCTGTCATGATGGAAATAGTTTCTTCTCTATTAATGCATCTAAGGAGAACTACATCGAGGCCTCGTTCGTGGAGGTCCTCTTGCTAACCCGTGCCACCATATTGGACAAAGATTATTTCCCTTCTCTGTATTTTCTCTCGTTCATCCCTGTCTGATGGAAGTACTCCCCGTTGAAGGTAGTTTTCAATGGGGGTCATCCAGCCTGTGGCAGGAGCATATGGCTCGAGGACAGGACTGACTTCATTGATTTCTTCTGTCTTAGTCTGAATAAACGGCACGACGATTCGATAATGAGAAATACTGATAACTGTTTCATCCAAGTCTGGTTCAGCTTGGTTTGTGGCCACATTAGCTAATGCATCAGCCTGGGCATTCTGTGACTGGGGAATATAGGTCAATTTTTGTTCTGTGGGGAATTTCCCCATTAACCCTCGGAAATGGTCAAATAGGGGAATCAACTCCTCCTTTTTGATAGCATAGTAACCATTGACTTTCTTGATTAGCATTTCTAAGTCACCTTTTACCTTATGGCTCCTTACATGTTCTTGGAGTGCGAGCTCTATGCCTGTAATAGGGGCTTGATACTCTGCCTCATTGTTCGTACATCCTTCTGACAGGAGGAAGGAATATGGAAAGACTTCTTTTTCAAGGTACATGAGTATTATCGCCAGAACCACCTGGTTAAATTTGGGATCCTCCATCCTCTTCCTGGTTAGGCTTCGGGATGGGCCGTCGAAGTACATTTCCCATGTTGGGAACTCCTCTTGAACCGAGAAGATGTCTTCATCAGGTAGATCGCCGTCTGGTGTGGTGGTCCCTGTTAAGGGGTTATCTGCCAGAAAATTTTCTAAAGTCGGGCCATTGATTGATTTCTGAGGCACAAACTGGATGTCAAACTGTTTCAGGATGACTTCACATTGGGATAGGCCCCCGGTCAGCATTGGGCGGCTAAGGATGTACTTGAGAGGGTTACTATGTGAGACCAAGTGGACATAATGATTCTGCAGATAATGTCACAATTTTTGAACTGCGAAGATGAAGGCAAAAAAACTCTTCTCGATGTTTGTGTATTGAGTTTCAGCATTGATCATGGTTCGGCTGAGGTAGTATAGAATGTTTTCACTACTGGCGTCATTTTTCTGCATGAGGAAGGCTCCCAGTGATCACTCTAGGACCGTCACATATAGGATGAGACGTCTTCCTTCAACAGGGGGCATTAGCACTGGTGGGCTAAAGAGGTACTTCTTTAGGCTGTCGAACGCCTCTTAACAGTAATCTTTCCATTGGTACGTAACCCCCTGTTTCATTAACCTTGTAAAGGGCAGGCATTTTCCCTCTAGGTTGGCTATGAACTGCCTAATGTAGGCCAGGTGTCCTTGGAATTCTCTCTACTCAGTGAGATTGTGGGGAGGTGGCAGGCCAAGGATAGCCTTTGTCTTTTCAGGGTCGACTTTGATGCCACGATGGTGTTCGACGAAGCCAAGGAATTTACCTGAGGTAACATCGAAGGCGCATTTCAAGGGATTCATTTCAGGACATGTTGTCGATGTTTTTTGAAGACGTTATGAAGGTCTGACAGGTGATATGAGCTCTATCTTGATTTGAACACCAAGTCATCCACGTAGCATTCGACAAATCTCCCCAAGAATGGTTTAAATATATGATGCATGGTGCATTGATATGTGGTGCCAGCATTCTTGAGACCAAATGGCATGACCATATAACAGAATATTTCTTGAGGGGCTCTGAAGGCAGTGGCTTTTTCGTCTTCTTGGGCCATCCAGAATTTATTATACCTAGAATAACCATCCATGAAGGAGAGAGTCACATTCCCGGCTGTTGCATCGATTAATAACTTGGTAATCGGGACTGGGAAATAATCTTTCGGGAAGTGCTAATTGAGATCTCTGAAATCGATGCAGAAGCAGATTTATCCATTCTTTTTCTTGACGGTGACAATGTTGGCCAACCAGATGGGGTACTAGATCTCCTGAATTAAGCCTTCTTTAATAAGCTCATCGACTATAGTCTCTATTTTGGAAAAATGTGAGGGGTGTGTTCTTCGGGCGGCTTTTTTATAGCCTCGGTGGTCTTTTGGTAGCACTAAGTGGTGGGTCGCCACTTCGGGATTGATTCCCTGCATTTCCATGTGATTCCTGGAAAAAACATCCCGGTGTTGCTTCAGGAAGGAGGTATACACCTCTTGCTCTTCAAGAGACATGGCCATACTAATGATGGTGGGCCTCGGGTCTTCCTCAGTACACAGGTTTATTTCCATGAACTCATCCACAGTGGTGGAGATACCTTCCTCAAATGCGGGAGGTGCATCCCTCAGATCTTGCTCCACCTTTTCCCCAACATTCTCATCATCTTGATCCGATGGGGGGAGAGTTCTCAGCAAGGGCTCTTGGGATTCTGGAGGTGAGGCATTGTGGGCATCCTCTCTCAATGACACACCCCCAATTTGAGGGTTAGCAGTCGTTTTTATACTGTTATGCTCGGGCATCATGGCTGAAGTCATGAGAATAGCTGAGTGTGTGTTCGGGCTGGAATCCGTACTCTCAACATGGTTGATGGGCAGTATGTAGTCTCTACCAAGCTTCCTAAGGGGGTCATCAGGAACCATTTCCAGACCATTTATAGCAGGGATCCAATAAATACCATCAAGATAAGGATTCTTTTTCTTTTGATCACAGAACCCGACATCAAAGTAGTGAGAATCAGTGAGATCGAAAGGGTCCTTCTCAGCGTGCATTGTCCCTCTTTGTCCATTGATTCAATATTTGATACAGTGGTGGAAGGAAAAAGGAACAACCATGTTCTTATGGAGCCATGACCTTCCAAGCAGGGCATTGAATGTTGTGTTCTCTCGGACCACCAGGAATTCTGAGTAGGCCACATTCTCACCAAAATTGGTTTTCATCTTGATTTGTCCCATTGGCTTCTATTCACTCATGTCGTAACTCAACAGAGATGTTTCTGAGGGGATTAGGTCATCCTCACTATAGCCCATCTTGCGGAGTGTTCGTAGGGGAATAGGGTTAACTCCAGGGCCATTGTCAATAATGAATTTGAAGATCCCAACATCATTTATTGAGCCGGACAAAAAAATGGTTTTATATGTCCTTTCATGATGAAATCTTTATCCTGATCGGTGATGTAAATCACCGCATTGCATTCATATGGGTCAATCTCCATCCATTAAATCTTGGCGGCCGCTATCTCGGCTTGAAACTCCTGGAGGCTGAGTAAGGATTCAATAAGAGCCTACCTGAGATATGCTGACAAACTCAGAGCATCCAGGATTGACAACATGGCTGGTACTAAAGCCAGCTACTTAAGGATATCATATTTTTTCTTTAATGGTTGACGCTTATCTTCTGGAGCGAGATTTTTAGGAGGCATCTTGGGAGCCAGAGAATGTGACGAGGAAGGACCGACCGCGGGGTTGGAGGTGGACAGTGTTCCCACGTTCTGGGGACTCGGCCCGGCCGGTCTGTTTCTGTGCACTATGCGGCAAGACACTTGTTACTCCTCTGACGGGTACCATAGAACGACAGGGCCATAGTTTCCACTTGTGGAGGTAGAGGGATATTCTTTCTCCTATGGAGTCCGTTGAAGGGCTCTCACATGGTTTTCTATGATATTAACGGTTTGGGCCGGTGTAGATCCATAAGGTTGGTTTCGGCTGCGACTACGCCTTCCTCGGTATCCCCTGCTTCTACGATTCCTCCTACTGGCCCCCTATGTTGGGAACTTGGGTTCGTCACCATACCCATTGTTAGGGAACAATTTCATTAAATGGATGACCTTGATGGAACCAAAGATTATTACCTCATCCTGTGAAAGGTCAACCTGGTCAGCTGCCCCTCATGGTTCCATTTAGTGGGTCGGTTCTTGTGGCGCCATGTTTTAGGGAATAAAACAAGACAGTTTCTGGGATAAATTTGTCTTCATTGCGAAATGTTCCTCTTGGGCTTGTCTCCTCACTTTTCTATCACGCATGGATTAACAGCTCATAGAGGTTTGTGAGGCTGATATTGTCTGCTTTGCGGCATTGGGGGCTATTGGCAGCAACACCAACTGCTGTAATTGAGCTTGGAGTATGCCCTGAGCCTGGTTGACAGTCTTCCGAGTCATCTAGATATCAAATTTCTGTCCCTTTTTTCCGGGGACTTCCTACCCCCCTCCCCTTTTTTGGAGTCAGTGGTAGAAATATAAGTCACATGTGCTGGGGGCGGTCCGAGCTGGATCTTCCCAGAGTCTATCATCCTTTGCAGGAGGTCTTTAAAGATGAATAATTCCTAGTTACTGTTCCCTAACATTCGATGGTAGGGACAGTAATCTAGCCTTTCATTGCAGCTGACTTCTTCAGGCTTCCTTGGCTCTGATAGGGGGAGCAAGTTGCAATTCATGGCAGTGATAAAGTAGTTGTGGACTTAGTCCTCTCCGAATGAGTATACTTTGTGTCTTCGTTCCTCGAACAGGTTCCACTTCGATCCCCAATGACCGTCCCACTTGGGCAGAGGTGGCCGCTAATATACAGGGGGTCCTTGAATATTTGGTGGAGGCATGATCAGTGGAGCAGGCGTAGGGGCTGGCTTGAGCATGATAGAGGAAATTTCAGCTCTAGCTAATCTCTTTATAGGAGCATGTGATGCTATTAGGGACTTCAGATTAGTCCACTGCAGGGAGTCCTCAATTTTCTGTGCGATGGCCGAGAGATGGCGAAAGCTATTGGTGTACTTCACTTGTATGAGTTTTGTTCGCAGCTCGTCTTGAAGATTATATATGCATATGGAAATCATCTCATCTTGAGGCATTGTCCTGTTCAGAGAGTTGGTCAGGCCTTTCCATATGTAGATGAAATCTGAGACACCCTCATTATCCCTTTGTTTTCAATTCATGAGGTCGATGATTTTTGTTTTAGGAAACGTTGAGCTGAAGTGGAATAGGAACTACTGTCGAACGTCTTCCCATATTTTTATTGAATGAGCTGGCAGACTCGTATACCAGAGAAAGTCAGATCCTTACAAGGTTCGTTAGAACCATCTGAGATTCACTACTTCTTGTTGTTCGGGAGTTCCCATCATAGGGTCGCAATAATATGTGTAGTGCATCAAATGTTGTTCCAGATCGCCTGATCCATTGAAAATAGGGAATACATGGCTCCCAAAATTGGGTGGAGGAGGTGTGTTGCTCGTCCAATCTGGGTAGGTCTTACGCACTGGTTGTATCAGAGCACATCGACCTTGCATTGCTTCCAATAGAGCTGTCAGTGCCTCGATGGTGCAAGAGAGTCCCTGATTTACATCATGTTGGGCCCGGTCATGGGCGTGTGTAGCCCGAAGCATTGCCTGAGGTTCTGGCTTGGCCGACAAAAAGGGTGCGTATGCTATTTGTGACACCATTGGAGGGTTCAGATGTACTCTCTCGAGTTGCTTCCTGAGTGGAGGGAAGTCTTGGTATTCCCTTGAATCAATGATCAGGTAGTTGGATGGACCGAGAACCTCATTGGGAGGGGGACCTGACCGTGCTTCGTCTATCAGGGCAAACCATGGTCCTTGAGGTGAACATGCTAGGAGTGCAAGGTGTGGATCTTCATGGGAAGCACTTTCAATAAGACGATTCCTCTGGTGTAGCTCTCTGTTAAGCCACCTGAATTCTTTCATTTCCTCCTCCTGTTGAGTGAATCTCTCTTCGAGCGTAATTGGCTCTTTTTTATCGAGAGAAAGAGGTGGGTTAAGAGAAACTGATCCTTTATTCTTATCCTTGTTGGAAGCTCGCAGGGTAAGCAGAGGAGGGTTAGTTGGAAGGTCATCCATATTTAGGGCATCCCTATGGCTCCAGGTGTGCACACCTGATAGTTCTTTGTGAGACACAGCCTAACTGGAACTATCGTCTCCTGAGCCAACTGGATTTTCATCATCTCTGGTGTCACCCATGGGGTTAGCCTCTATGGATTTGATGGATGCATGTCGCGAGGTGGAGGAGACGTCATCTTCCAAATAGGAAGAGGATCTCATGTGCCTTTAACTGGTCCTCCCCTTTTTATCCCTGGATTTCTTTCGGACTCCTTGATGAAGGGTGACACGGAGAGTTCCTTGATGTGACCTTACGGTACACCCCCCTTTTGAAGTGGATGGTGTCTCAAAAGACGGGATAGGGCCGACACATCCTCTTAGGACTGTCCACCCTAGATGAGAAAATACTGATTCTCATGGGGGAGGTTGTTGTTGAGGTTGTAAAAATGCCCCTAGCCCCGAGGGATGGGGTTGGCTCCGTTCCCTAGACGTTGAGTGTCTTCCAGTTTTTATTGGTCTCAAGGGGGAATTTGTTGTTAAAAATTCCCCCCAGCCATGCAGGCTGGGGTTGACCTTGGATTGTAGTAGTGGCTGCTGCTATTTCTATTTGCCTGATCTTGCGTGCCCCCATTCGGGGGTGAACTATATCTGATGACGAGTTCACCTGTGAATCAATCCCCTTTAGGGATAAAATCAATGATTTCTGATTGGCCTATCTCAGGTGAGAGGCTAGTTTTGTTCTTTCGGTGGCCTAATTTAGAAGTTCGTGAATGGCTTGTTCCCATCAGGACTGATGCTTCTAGGACTTAATCAAGGCTTATCTTTGTTGGGTGTTTTTCCTTTCACAAACAGGGATACCACTCAATTGTTATCTTGATGTAATGATGTTCGATGATATTATGCTGAACAGGTTCTTCTGGGCAGGGTTCAGAGTGAAATACAGAGCTCCATGTTCTCCCCATCCTCTAATATAGACTCCCATCAGAGCATCACCGATGAGGCGGCACAACTGGTGTAGTGCATGGAGGCAGGATAACTCAATGCTCCCTTTACGCCTCTCAAGTCGTGGTTGCTGCACCGAAGGAAGATCTTCTTGGACAATGTAACTCAAGAGGTACCATATTTTCAGGACGTCGCCTACATACCCTTCGTAGGGCAGGAATCTTGATTTCATCCGGCAGAGGGTTTTCCACATATTAGAGCAGATATCGTGTACACATTCTTCTGACAACATTCTGGGTATGTCGAATTGAGTGGTGGTTGTGGGCCAAAACATAACTGGTATATCATCTCTTGTCAATCGTTTCCCCAGGTGCAACATGTCGGCATACTCATCCGCCAGTGATTCCTCTACCTGGTCGGCTGAACATAGGTTCTCACTGATAGTGTGGTCTGAGGCAGTGGGGGTAGTAGGTGTTTAATCATCGTATGGGTGATTCCGGGGTGGTTCAGAAGATGAACGCGACCCTAGACCGTCTCCTGATCAAAGAAGGGTGTCGTTGAAGACTAGATGGGAATCTGACATGCTCGATCCCGCCCTTCCAAGTACCTCAGCATGTGAGGGGTTTTCTGTGCTTGATTCGGCAAGGGGAGGACCTTCTTGTCCATATGATATGTCCCTATGGGGGGGACCTTCGCAATGGCAGTCTTGATGGTGAGGGCTACCATCACAGGTACCGTAGGGAGAGAACCAGCGGGGTACACCCTAGGGAGGGCCTTCGAAATTTACTGCAACGAGAGGAGGGCCTTCTCGTTGAACGAAGTATAGGTGGGGAGGGCCTCCAATATCCATGTTGTAATGTCAAGGGCTACCATTACTGCTTGACGCCTCACTAAATAGTGGACTTTTGTAGTGCATACCCTAGGGATGACCTCCAAGGCATATCGCAGCGAGGGGAGGACCTTCTGGCTGCGTAGAGTTGTTACAGGGAGGGCCTTCGCAACAACTACCATCATGGTGAGGATGACCATCATGGTTTGACATTCGATGTGTATCCTAGGGAGGACATTCATGATACACTGTGACAAGGGGAGGAGCTTTGCAAAGGTGTCCGTGGTGGAGAGGACTACCATCACTGCTGCAGCAATGTTGAGAACTACCATCACAGCTGTTGCAGAGAGAATGTCTATGGGGTAATCCATTGGGAGGTCCTTCAGAATGTATTGTATCGAGGGGAGGTCCATTTCATTGATTGATGTCTCTATGGGGAGGACCTCCATTATCAGAGTGGCGATGACTACCATAGTGATCTGATGCTCGGTTGTGTGGAGATTCATTGCAACATAGCCCATGGGGAGGACCTTCAGGGAAGGCCACGACAAGGGGAGGGCCTTCTTGTCATGATGAGACATCACTGTGGGGAGGGCCTCTGCAGTTGTGACTATGATATCTAAGACTACTATCATAATATGTGGTCCCACTACATGTAGAGTGTTTGCAGTGTGTACCCCAGGGAGGACCTTCAGGGTGGATCGCATCACGTAGAGGACCTTCTTGCTTCTCAATATTCAGGTCACGCAGAGGACTTATGTGACTCGCATCAAAAGAGAATCTCTCGTGATCGATCTTTATATGCCCGTGGGGGAGGCCCCCACGGGTTCTTTGGGGAGGACCTTCAGAGATGCTGGTAGCAACATTGCAGGGAGGACCTTCGCAACTGCTACCGCCACTCCCATAATATGGTAACGTGTAGGCATGGTTTTGAGCCATTGATATGTTCTTAGCGGCATTGGGAACCTCAACTTCCAGCTGGTCAGAGTCATGAACCTGATCTTTATTTTTCGGCTACCTTCCATGCATTTGGGGCACTTTCGTGCGAGCAGAAGAGACCATCTACTGTTGAAAACATCTTTCACCATCGGGCCCCTTTCTGATTGGGCCCTGTGATGTTGTCGGGATATTTCAACAAACATATTGACTTTTAGTAGGGATATATGCCTCCTATGGAGCATCCACTGTGATGGATGGGTGTCCCCCAGTTGGAATGAGTGAAGCTGCTTGATCTGGTTGCCCTTGCATCGCGGAATATGGCTGACGACCCTCCTAGGTGGAAGTAGGGATGTGGATCTGCTTCAAGGTGTTTATCTCGTCTCATAGATGAGTTTCCTCAATTAAGGAGACGAGCTCTCGGGCCCGAATCCTTGTTGTTGTTGTTGATGAAATTACATTCTGGAAAGTCACCAAGATATGAGTTGGGATCGATACCTTATCCTACATCATTTCCAGTATATACAGAGAGACATATCTGGCCGGAATGGGTACGAAGGCCCATTCCAGTATCGAAGTAGGAATATCCTGCTCCGGTCCTCTGGTGGTCAGTGGGTACTGACAATTATCTTGTGTCGGGACAGGTGAACGAATCTGACCCTGTGTCGGGATATGCCGGTTTATCTCTCTGTTTTCCACCACATAAGGATGGTGTACATTACTTGCACCCGCAGGTAGATGGTCCTGCATATATTGGTTTCCCACAGTGTCGAGTCGGTGGCCTTTGTTGGCAGGGAGACAGGCCCGCCTATTAATTTCAGCCACATATGGATGTTGGGATTTGTTGATCGCCACCATATCTGGATGGTAGACCTCAAGAGAATCTTCCAGGAGCAGGTCCTGCAGGCTCTAGGTTTCCAACACATCTGGTTGGTGGGCTTCACAACCCCGGGTAGGGAGAAGTGCATGCCAGGTAGGTGCCATCGTCTGTGAGAAACAGGCCTGACGGAGCTCGGCAGGGATGCATGCCTTCTTGTATGATGCCTCCATGTTTGGATGGCTGACTTTGGAGGAGCGGACAGGTGTATGTTCCTTCTTGGGATACATCACCTTGACTAGGCAGTGGAGCTCCTCCTTAGGGATAAGCATGATGATCAGTCCCTGGTTGTACGTTTTCCACCCTCGTCGGCAGTTCGAGGGGCCGGAGCTCGGAGAGCGTGGGCCTGGATCCTCAGGGCGACATCCTCTTTAGCGTGAAGATATTGACTCACAACATATCCGTGATGACATCTTCCGATGGGGGCCTTATATCGGAACCCCGGTTCCGTGGGGATGAAGTCCTCAGTGTCAACCTCATCTGTCTCCCTAAGATAAGGGAGGTGTGTGTTTTCTCGTTCCGAGGACATACTTTCGAAATGGTTGAGATGGCAACAAGATCCGTCTGGATCTGCTTCCGCAGCCGCTACTGGGTAGGCGACCGACGAGTCTTGGTGGATTAGAGGGTGTTCATGGCTGCCTCCACTGTCGGGAGAGTTCCGCTCAAGTGGTACTCCCGGATCAACACATCTGAAACCCAGCATTGAAGATGATGAGTCGGTGAAGGGGTCCTTCTTTGGTGAGGATGTCTGGTCATTGGGTTGTTCGATGTACGCACCTGTGAGTTTCTCTGTGATGCCATTGGATTGAAGGGAGTTCTGAGTGGTATCTGTAAAATATTTTAAAAAATACAAACAGAAAACCCATAAAATCAACATCTCATGATCCCATGTGTAATTAATGACCTTTCTTGGCCCTCCTTGTAAGTATAAGGGGGCACATAGTAGGGTTAGGTTGAATCTGTCATGATTGGTTAAATATTCACATCGGGTTTACCATTTTGGTTTTGGATTGGTTCAAAATGCACAACGGTTCCGTATCCGACGATATGTGGACCTACTTTCCAAAGGCAGGTGTTCCTGGATGATTTGGCCAGCGATGCTTAAGAACTCACATTGGTCGAGTGGATTGGAATTCGGGCTCATCACACCCTTTTTAGGATAATTATTTCCTATTCCGAGACTCTCTTATAGAATTATGATGTATTCATATGTTCTCGAATCTATGGTGTATACCCAATCATCGTATCCACAGATTAATCCTGGTTGGCAATGGTCAGATAAATGCAGGGATTCAGAATCATTTATGCATTAGGTTTACCATCCCTTGTTGGATTAATGACTCAGAGGAGTTCGGACTCATTGAGACGACACTGGTTTAAATCCCCATAACTGGGCACTCTGGAGTTTATTTTCATCCACGGGGGATAGATAACGACTTGAGTGTTTGGATCGAACCCGTGATATGGGCTTCCTATGTATCCTTGTGAGAGTAATCAGAATTCTCGTAGTTTGGTTGAGGATGGGGCTTACACTATGAGGCGGCCCAATATGTGGGTAAATTGACATAAAGGGGGTCGGAATGACCGATTGTTGGTCTTGAACCATGGAGAGGCTTCCTACGTGCCCCTCCTCAGAGACAGGGATCAAAGTCCACGTAGTTGAGGAGTACAGTTTAACTTCATGTGTGACGAAGGATGAACCGACATGAAGGGGATCAGAACGGGTGGAGGTCCGATGGGTAACGGGATTGAACCACATGGAGGCTTCCTACTTAACATGCCTTGACATGGATCAAAGTTCTTGTAGTTCACAAGAGGTGGTGCCAGGGTCGGTGCTTACTCTATTACCACGTGAGTCATTCTCGGTGTGAGAAACATGAGGCATTAGAGACCTGACGATCACGTCGCGAAAGGTGCGTCTGTGGGAAGCGAAGTGGGTCTTACGCATAGGGTGGCCCGAGAATTTGGGGCTTACTCCATAATGGAGTCATGATGGTGACCAAGCCCAATAGGAGAGGGAAAGCATAATGAAAACCCCTGTGACCATCTCCCCTCTTGGACCCTGGCACCAGGGAAGTAAGGAGTTTCATGGTTGCTACCTCCAGCTCGAAAAGCTAGGGTCTTACACTAGGATTGTCACCTGTTCACTCTCAGAAGAGGTGAGGAGTGATCATCGCCGGAGATGAAGGGAAATGGAAGAGGGGTCCCCCAATCTGGCGTGTGGAGAGGTAGAAAGGGGACTCTGGGCATGGACCCTGTGTTATCGTGGAAATGTGAACCCAGGAATGCTTAGGGAATCCGCTCAAGGGCCGGAGCAACCCCTTTGCCCTCGTTTACCATGGGTATGTGAACTCAAGATGGTGCGCTGATGCAGCTGAAGGTTTCATCATATGGGTTCGGTGGCTTTGGTGGAGGCCTTGGCTCGGGGCCGATGAATAGGTCAACGAGGGGGTTATGAAGGATCAGGCTGGATTGGAAGGATTTTATATGACTCGGGGGATGGGAATACTGAAGGAGTTGGCAGGACAAACTGGTGTTGGAGGTGTGGAACCTTTCACGTAGGGGGGTCTACGTGGCTGGAGAGGTCGTCCGTGGACTAGGGTGGTCTGTGGACTGATAGGCAACCTGCATACCAAGGTGGTAGGCGGCTTCAGGTTCGGCCCGCGTACTAGGTTGGTACGTGAGGGAGTCCACGCGAGCAGTGGCAGCCAAGGGTGACACCGGTTGGGGGTTCATCGTTCAGGGATTCGGCCACGTAGTAGGGTGCTACGTAGTGCGTTGGATCGAAAAAGGGGCATAAACTCCATGGTCTGCGGGGATTGCATCCGAGGAGGGGCCATGGTTAACGGTATTTTTTTTATTTTTTTTATTTTATGTTCACAGTTCACCAAATTTTTATGCATTTTTGGTTCCTTATTAATCCTTTTCCATCTTTATACGTATTCTCGTTCGCAAATCAGAACTTCACTATTTACAAAATCCTAATCTCCTTCCTCAAAAAATCCTTCCACCCATATCTGATCAATCAATTCCCTCTTTCTCTCCCCCTATATTTTCTTTTATATAGGGGAAAAGAGGTGTATCTGTGGTCATGGGGCACCTTTTGTGGAGGCCCATGACCAGAAACCTGGTTTACGAATGACTTGGTCAATCCGTAACTCGTGGGGGCATTGAACGCACCTTCCTCACGAAACAAACTAGTTCGGGGGGTGGTTCGCAGCTGCGCAAGGTTTCGCCTCTATTCCACGAATGATAGTGAATAGGGCATGGGCCAGCTGAAGCGGTTCACGGTTGGGGCAGTTTGTTTCGGTGGACCGGCCTGACGACCGTCCTGCTTCGCGCCCGCAGAGGGTCCCCATCACTATTCCGTAAACAATAGTGGTATGCGGAGGGGGCGGCTTGCTGAACCGGCAATGTACCATTAATATTGGACCGGTCTGCAGAACATTTTTTCTTTTTCCAACCTTTTAGTATTGTCCACATTTTTTCCCAATTCCTCAAGGGAAATTGGGTAGAATCCTCTCCTGAATTAAGGGGATTCTTCATTCTCCTTTGCGGTTTTTTCAGGACCCTACAATCCTAATATAACCCATGGAAAATAAAAGGGTTTTATAAGAATCTAATTTATGTAACCATAAATCATATAGATATAAACTTAGAATGGAATTATTAGATTATATCCCTAGAAAATTATAATAAACATTAAAGGATTTCTTCTTAGATGAAATTGACTTTAAAAGATAAAATGGAATATCAAATGGGGAAAATACCCCTTAAACTATAAACAACTTCATTAAAATATGAATATTCAAAAAATATTATGGAATATATTTTCCATAAAATTACATATGGAAACATTTAATGGATTTTTAAGTGCATTGAAAGTTCATTAAAAAGAGAAATTCTACTAATTTTGTGTACTTTAAAATAAATAAACCTTTCACATTTTGGTAAAAAGGAAAAAGTAACTTGTTAAAAATAAATATTATTTTAAAACCATTTTGAAATATTAAAATATGTGAAAATTACATTAAACTGTCATATGTTAATAGTATAAAAAACCCTAAAAACATTTTTTGAAAAAAATTATATGAATGAAAGATGATTTTTTAAAGAGAGAAATATAGTCACTTTTCTTTAAAAACAATATTATTGTCCCTTGAGTTCCTAAAAAAGAGGTAAATTAATAGAAAAAAGATATTATATAGAAATAACTGGAGGATGGGAAATTTTATGAGATCATTAATATGTACGTCATGAAATTCCCTCTTTTTAAACTTAATCCTAAACAGTTTCGATAAACAATGTTATTGTAACATTAAATCATTACCTCAATTTTTTTTCTTACGAAACAAATCTATAATCCTATATAATAAAATTAAATTTTGAATAAATACTTAAAATAGTATTATAAATACTTATAATTTCATAACGTATCCATTTATAACCTTTCATCTTTGATTTTTAATGATTACATATTAAAATTTACATTTTTATGTGTTAACTATTTTGTATTTCTTAAGAATTTCAGTTGAGTAGTTCCATTAATTATACATTAAAATTGGTTTTTTATTTTATTAGAATGTCAATAATGATATATATATATCACATATATTTAATATATATATATTTACATGCATCCATAAAGGATATATAGAGAAAAAGGAATTATGTCGTTCATTGAGACGGTAGGGAGTATACAAAAGAAACATTATTCGCCATTTTTTATGGATAGAATGAAAGAATAGGAAATAATAATTCACATATAATGATTTATTATTATATCATATATATCATATATATATTAAATATTTCTTTATTAATCTATACATAATTTATAAATGAAAAACAAATGACATTGCTTTATGGAGCTTGTAGTTCACACTTTTTCATGAGCGACCACATCATTTTCCAATTGGAAAAAGGTAATAAGGATAATATGATATTATAATTTTAAATGAATAATTCTTTCATAAATACCTATATATTTTCTAACCCATTATAATAACTATCCATAAAATATGGTGATGGTAACTGAATTATATCACAGTGTGGAGGTGGTAGTCCGTATATACTCACAAGAGATACATTGATGACCTATTTGATTGAGAAGATTATGGATAATGATTCTAACATGATCATAATATACTTTAAGTACATTTAGGATACATAATTTATTATTTTATTATAAATACAATATATTTGGTGGAGATATAAGAATAAATAAATTGAGTGAGGTCGTGTATGATGATTACTTCCTTTTCGATAGGGCTTCTATACATCCCTTATTAAGGACCATTTGATTTATCTTTTACAAGGTATATAACTTCAACATCATGGATATAGATTTTTACACTAGATTTCTGTAGTTTTATGTTGATCTAGATGGCCAGGGGAGGTCTAATGAAAAGAGATAACATGTATGCCTTAATATAGCAAGGAAAAGACACACTTGGAATTACTAAAAATATTAAAATATAATTAAGTTAATATCATGAGAAATTATTGATAATTTACATATTTTACAACAATAGATGATAAGGTTAAATTATCATAATCCAATAAAATTTATATAGTGTTAGTGTAATTTTAAACCGTATCATTAAGTTCAACCCCTTAATTAAATAATTCTAACCTTAACTGTGGTCACAACATTTTCAATCCTAATGCTTTATAAGTTTATTTATATGTTTATAATTATGAATAAAATTGAAAGTGGTGAAATTTTAAAGAATTTTTATACTACTTCCCCAAATTCAATTTTTTTATATTTTTTAATTTATTTAATATAATATTTTTTAATTAATAATATCATTAAAGAAGTATTTCAAACTATTCATTTAATTTTAATTTAATGAAATAAATATAGTAATGAAATAAATATAAAATATTACAAAATATGTAATATGTTATATTAATCGATAAAATTAATAGGGAATTATAACCCACTCAAAAAATATTACATTTTGATTTTTTAAAATAAATTATATAATTTTTCTACTTCTTTCAACAAGGTAGTGTCAGTGTGGTGTATAAATTTAAGGTAATTATTTTATCACTAAAAATTAAAAGTAAATTAACCTGATAAAAATTTTATTAATATTATATAAAAATTTATTTCAGAACCTAACAACTTTTTTTACTAACATAAATATTTTACAGATATTAAATTCCCAAGGGTGACATTAATGAATTATCTTTACATAAGATAATATAAATATCATTACTAGGGGAAAATGCTGAAAAAATGGATTATATTAGAATTTGAGTTATATATGGAAAAATTTACTTCATTAAATGAAAAAATGTACAGTGTTGGGTTGATTTTGAGACCTTATCTCATTTTATAACCTCGTTTACCCATTTTATCCTTACCGAGTTTGAAAATATTTATGATGAATACTATTCATAATGGAAAAATATAATGAAGAAGTATTTTCCAAATTTCCACTTCTAGATTCCAAATATGGTAAATAATTTTTAAGAATCAATATCATTATGTATTATAAGTTAGTATTTATATAAATTCATAAAAGGTAATAGAAAATATTTTAATTGAAAATGTGTTTCTATGCAATAAATAAACTATATAACAAAATCATGAATATTTCTAATTTATATATAATAATTAGTTTACTATAAATAAAATTTAACAAACATTACTTTAAAGAATAATATATAATATAATTGTACCATTAAATTAATTTATTTCATGAAAATAATTGATATTATTTGAAAAAATATGTATTTTCACTAGCCACAAAAAAATATTTCTTTTTCCGAAAAATCAAATTTTTTTCATTATGTTAATTTTGATTTTATAAAATTGTAAATCATTTTATTTTTATAAAATTGAATTTATAAATTTGGTAGATAATAATTATAATATTATCATATAAAATCTAATAAAACATGTATTATAGAAGATATTTTTTTGAAACATAGAACAATATTAGTAAAAAATGAGTACATATAATTTATGAACTAACTAAATCATTATAATTGAGAAAAATGTATATATATATATATCTATATTTCAAAATGTGGTTAATTTATCTCATTATTTTCAACTTAACATGTATGTTAGAATATATCACAGTTTGTTTTATACTCAGTTTTTCTTGTCATGTACGCTATCATAAACATAAAATTTATTTAAAGAGAAATATATTTTAAAATATAGAGGTGTTATGGTTTCTATATGGTGCCTCATAGATATAATAAGCCATGATTTTACTAGACTATATCATTTATTTCTTTTGATTCCACTCATGTTATTATGCACTATGCTTAATCCAAATTACTACACATGAGGCTCTTCCACATCAATGAGATAAAAATTAAATTTTTTCAAAAATGTAAATTTTCAATTTGGTTTTAATTGTGTCAAATTACAGATATTTTGTCATTGTATGGTTGTAAAATAAGATATATTTATTTTCAATAGTAATTCTTCACATATAATATCACATGTACTTTAGTTGGTATATTCTATTTTTTGTGGTCCATTAAAGTATATAACTATTAATAGAGAACTTTATTATGTTATTTTTTTATGTTTATCTATGAAATATTTGGGTTTTGTTTTGGATTTAAATTTTTTGGTTTATATTTCCTTTTATGAATATTAAAAATTATTTGGAGAGAGAAACTATTAAGATGCTAAAATAAGATTCCATTAAAAATGAGGCTAGGTAATATTGTCTATTTTATGAATAATATTAGTATAATGTTATTTTATATCAAAAAAAACTTTTAATAAACATCAAATGAATTGTGTATTTGGCTGAATGAAAAAGACTTTGACTGAAAGAGTTCAATGTTTACTTTTCAAAGAAATATTTCCTTGTTATTTAATGGGCTGTGTATTTTTTTTAAAATTTTATATATTATTAATTTATCACCCTTAATTAATTTATACGTTCAAATTTATTCCAGATTATGGTAAGGAAAATAGATCTAGTGTTATTAATTATGTGTTTCGTATTGAAAAGTCTATGTTCATGTTTCTAAAGACGATGAATCTAATTTTAATGGCAGGGCACAAAAATTCATATTTATTCGTTACAAAGATGATGAATTTGAGATAAGGGTTTATTATCTGATTCTAATGATACTTTTTAGATATAATCATAATGTGTTTATAGAGGATCAGACTATTAATGACATTAATAGCTTAAAAATCATCCTCTTTATATTTTTATTCTTATAATAATATTGAGATAATAACTTAATGTATTTTACATCATGCTATTGATTTTTTACAAAGTTGGTCTATAAAATTATATTGAGGGTTAATATTGAGAAAAAATCCCTCAAGGTAATATTGCATAATTTTTGGGTTGATTGTTTTTGTTTACAAATCAGGTTTCAATGGTGAACTATTGAGTTCCATAAAAGTTGTTGACAATCCATGTTGATAAAGAACAATGATAAAGGAACGGATGATCTGGAGGAGGTACAAAAGAGTAAAACAAGGTGGCGTTGTTTTCCAGTGTTTTCCAAATTTTTTGTTTCCAAAATATGGTGTTTTGTGAGCATCGTGAAAAGTTGATATCCTTGAATATCTTATTTAAAATAAGAAAAAGTCATGTATTTCGCGAAGACAGGGTTCATGGATTAGAGTTTTTTAAGACCATAAAAATGATGGTGGTGATTCTTCGGGATTATGTCAAGCATCGTGAATGGCAGAGGTTGATGCTCATCGCAATGGTGAAGGGTTTTACGAGGGAGCATCATGGTGAAGGCGTGAAGGGATTGACAGTTATGGTCAGTGATTACGTTAAGCTCTATGATCAGAAAATTTCTTTGGTGCTTAGCGATTTTGAGAGAATTACGGCGGGAACTTCGGAGCTTCACAATTTGAGATGACATGGTGTTAGATTCGTATGGAAAGTTCGTGGGTCAGTGCAATCTTCTATAAATAGTCCTAGACCCCTTCAAGAGAAGTACTGAAAAAGACAGAGTTTTCGGATAAAATATTTTGCTCTTGGATCACGAAGGTAGTTCGCGAAAGGAAGGAGCTTAACAGAGACAATTCTAGCTCCATGAAAGTTGCAAGCTTCGTCTTGGCACAATGGGATTCACGAGGGAATTTTCTCTGCGATGAAATGAGCTTCGTGAGAGTGTTTCGTGAGAGTAATTCATGAAAAGGTAGGAGCTTCGTGAAGTCTTGTTTGAGCTTCGCGAAATTGGGAGCCTCGTGAAGTTGGGTGCTTTGGGAAGGTATTTCCAAAGTAATTGAATAGTTTTCAAAGGCAAAAGTATATTCATCTGTAGATGAAATTTGGACTTCAACATAGCATTTATCAACTGTTGAGGATGAATGTATTCATGAAAATTAAGAGACATATAGGTCTATAAACCGTGAGTGGATCTTTTGAAGAAGTAGTGATCTCAATTCAGTTGAGAGAGTAGTGAGTTCTCAAATTGTGAGTGGTTGTAAACAAGGACGGACAGTGAGTCTACTTAGAACTTGTAAACAGCAGTGTTCTTATAGTGGAATTGGTACATCAGCACACTTCCGGTGTATGCTCCTTGGACGTAGCCTAGTGAGGGTGAACCAAGTAAAAATCGATGTGTCATGTTCATGCTTTATGTTTTATTCTTACTCTACAACATGAAGGAGAGAGAATAGGGTTTTGTCTAACAAAAAAATGATCTCAATGGGAGGTTTTTTTAATCTGTCATACCCTCATTCACCCTAGCCCCCCCCCCCTCTCAGGGTATCTATCCTAGTGTACCTAATAGTTAACCTGTTAGATTATATTTTTCAGATATATAATTTTTTTTATGATCCAATTATTGGGTTTATTAATGAACCTAAAGTTACAATCTGGATATTGTTATGAAATCCAAACACGTCCACTTGGTATTCATATATTTAGTATATACTCCTCATTAAATGGGGTGAGCCAAAATATTTTTATTAGGAATTTTAAATTGATAAAATATTTAAATTTGATGTATAACAAGATGATTATATGAGATCATTGCATGAAAATCAAACTTTTGATTTGATAATGTCACATAAGGGTAAGATCAATTATAATTTTTTTGTACATATTAGATTAAATATTTAGAACATAACATTCTTCCATGATAAAAGTTAAAAATAGTTTTTAATGGATTCCATTATAAAAATTCAATTTATTTTATATACATTTTCACACATGGTGTTAAAATTAATTCCAATATAGTTTTTTTAGATTTGGGTACTGTGTTGGATCTATTGATTGATATGATGGACTTGAAGATAGATTTCATTTATGGTGATTTGAATGAGGTGATTAATATAGATTAAGAAAAAGTTTTTTGTTGATACAAATATAGATGATTATTTTTATAGGTTGAAGAAATTTTTTTTTATGTTTTGGAAAAATATATAAGGTAGTGGTATAATAATTTTCAGTCTATTATTTTTATTTAAGGTTTCAGGAAGACCAAATATAATTAAAGTGTTTTTAATCATAGATTTGAGGATAATGATTTTATTACATTACATTATTATAGTGATGATATTTTTATTAATGGCCACGTTTTATCTGGTATTAATATATTGAAGAAGTATCTTTGTTATCTTTTTGTGATGAAATACACAAGGATAATGAGTCAAATCCATATCAGGGAGATGTCATATGACAGAAATGAAAAGAAATAATGATTCTAATATGAAATATATATCGAGATGTTTCTTTTTAAAAAATTATGGATACTAAAAAAGTGATTCTGAATGATCGTTTTTTATGTTTTATGATCAATTCTAGCCCTTCATATTTTTCTGATTAGGATATAGAGTAGATAAAACAAAACCCTTATTCATTTGTAATGATTTGTTTGATATATATGATGGTATGTACTAGACTTTATGTATCTATTTTAATTTGTCTGGTCAGAAATTTTCTATAAAACCCATGTACTAAACATTTCACAATATTGATGTATATTTCATTCTATCTTAATGTTTGTCCAAATATGAGATTATTTTTTGTAGTAAGAAATAAATACATTATGTCTTTACATATTTGGAGATTATAGAAAATATGGAATTGTTGAAGCCGACATCTAGGTATTTGATATCTTTTTTAGATGAATAAATGTCTTTGAAAACTAGATAATATATATGTGTTTATTTTCCTACCACCAGGGTTGATTTTATTACTGCTATAGAGGTTGGAAAATATTGTTTTTGTGTATAATGTTTTTATAAAATACATTTTTAATCATGATGTGTATGTTTTATTTTATGATATCCAGAGGAACATCATTTGGGGAATGATTTTCAATTTATATGGATGATCCAAAAATATAAATGTAAATTTTCAATACATACATGAAGTCTTTAATAATACATAGTTTGAGATAAATTTTTTTCACACAAATGATAACAGGTGATATATGTTTATGATTATTATACAGATAGTTAAATTTAAAATTGTTTATTATTTACATGGTTAACGGTAATCCCAAATTGAGTCGAAGAGGGAGTTTTCTTGGGGTAAACTTTTCCATGGGGTCCCCACATAAGTTTTATAAAAAATATAAAATATTGATAAAATGGAGTTATGTTTTTTGGGAGATGAATTCCATGAGGGGATTTTGTTTTTGGTTTACATAGAACTCACCTTCTATATTTATTAGTAAAATTGGGTTTAACACTCTCTTGGATCAGCATTAGATGGGGAAATTTTCTAGTCTGATTAAATTTGTTAGATAATGTTCCATAAACCAATCTTGATGAACATTAAGAATGTTTTATCTAGTGTATAAACCTTTAATTAAAATAGTTAGATATTTATATTCTATTTCCTTACCAGGTCAAGCATTTTATATTCATAAAGCTTCTCGTGAGATCTATTTTTAATATTTATCATATTTTACCAGAGTATTACCTTTGATATTTTAATCAATTTCTATTGTTATATTTCTTTTAATAATTAATACAAGATAGATATTCTTCTGGTAATAAGATTTTCGATTTATTATTTGGGGTTTTCCGCATTTAAAATTATTACGGAAAACATTAAAATTTTCAATACATTTTTTTATTCACATTACTTTAGATTAATTTTAATAGATAATTCAATTGAAATAATTTGATTCCAGTATGCATTAGTGTTTATTATTCATTTGGGTGCATGCTTCCTTTACTAATAATAAAACCACTAAATTAATCCCTCTACTCAAAATGGTAAAATGAAAAATCAATGACTAATAGTTTATAAATAAAAACCCCATGACAAATAAAAATACACTATTTTGAGCTCTAAATTCTAGTGGGTGGATCTCCACTGAATGTTGTATATGACTAATGAGAGATAGATATGAAAGACTAACTTTTTAAATCTCTTCATTGTTAACCATGCTTCCATTAGTTCTATCTTTATCATTACTTTTCATTTTTATGCTTCCCAATAGCCATCATGATAAATTTATATAATTATAATAATTTTATTTGATGTATTATTTCACTCTAAAATTTATGATACATGTTCAAAATATTTATTTGATATTTTAATAGCATGTTTTTGTGAATGATTAAAAATGTGAAATTATTGTTATAATTATATAAATATCATTTTATGGCACTTAAAATTTTCATGTGAGTAATATTATTTTCATTGTTATTAATAGGTTAAAAATTATTAGTATTAAAAAATTACAATGGATTAGTTTAGAAAATATTGTAACAATAATAATATCTGAAAATGTTATTTATATTATTAGTATGATTATTTGAATAAAAATATAATGTGACCTCTTTTTATCCCATTTAATAAGGACTAATACATCATGGTGAAACATTATCTCATTTTCCCTTCATATTATCTTTAATCCAAAAGGATGCTTAAATATGGTTGAATGTTTTTTATTCTATTCTTCTCCCTATTTCCATTTATTAATTATATTATACTCTTATTACATGATTTTCCTCACTAGGGTTCATAGAAATTGTGGGTTATAAAATTCCAAGTAAAAATAAAAATATCAATGGCTTTTTATGTGTTTGAGGGGAAAAACTACTCTTATAAACCAAATATATCATCATTTGATGAATGTATCAAGGTGGAATCAATTTTTTGTAGGTTTACCTATATTAATTTATTTCATAACGTTCATGATACTTAAGATTATGGAACATTTTTCCTATCAAATTAATTCCTATATAAATTATATTTAATTAATTTATCTATGGATTATAATATTTTTATGATTTTTAGTGCTAATATAAAAGAGACATAAATATAAATCAAGTATTATTTTCTAAAAGATATATTTTATCAACATAAGGTTTTTAAAAATATGACATTGAGAAAAATTACTGTTTAAAAGAATTTATTTATTATTTTTTCTGTCATGATTTATTTTAAAAAGGGGATATAATATAGTGAAAATATATGATTTCTTGTAATGGAAGATATCAAAAATATTATTTCATTGTTGATTTTGTGAAATATTTTTTATTTTGACCTTTTCAATTATGGATTAAATTGGATGTTTTTGTGATATTTATCATTATGATATGGATTTGATAATAGGGATACTTTTCTATGTTTTTTGGATGTGACATAACATATATGATCATTCAATAGAAAATTTTCATTTTGATTAGGCGTGGTCATGATTACACGAGAGATTTGGGAAACTGTATGAAAAAATATTGATGATTATTTTACTAGTTTTAGAATAAACTCTAGATGGTGTCCCCCATGGGTAGTTTATTACCTAGCATGGGGAATAATACCCATTGTGGAAAATAACTGTATGTCAAGGATTGTGTATCTAGGATCACATTATAGGCCCGAATATGTTCTTATTTGTTGGGACATGTATTTTCTCCACATTATCAAAATACTTATCCCATGTCATGATTTATTTTATAATTTTATTTAATTTATGACATGTATTCTATGAATTAATTTTATTTGTATTTTTTTATTAATGGGTTCTTTTTCATTAATGAATGTGTTTTTAAATGAAAAATATTAAAGTATAATTATGATTTGTTTTCCTAAAATACATATTCCACAAAAGAGTTGTTAAATTTTTTTTCAAAATATAATTTTCTATTTTTATAATAAAAATAATTTCATAGATTCGTTATGGTATCTTATTGGGAGTTAACTCTCAACCAAAATAAAAAATTTAGGGTTATTAGAGTCTTTTTCTCCCTGGGTACTCATGAAAGAATGGTTAATGTTCCAACTCTTATGAGTGGACCATGGGTTTGTATGTAGAACATTGGAGGTAGTGACATATGAAAGATATCATGTGTCACATAGGGAAAATTGGCATGTATGATTTTATTTATCTCTTACCTTGTCAAATAATGATATATATTTTTCCTTTATATATTAGTTTAAATGTTGTTTTATGCATTAAAAAATTATAATTCATTATGTTTATTGATATTGGGTGAATTTCAAATTTAATGAATATATATAGAACATCACTTGCATTGGTAATATTAATAATCATGGAAATTCGTGTAGCCAATGGTGGTTGAAAACATTCCTTATGTCTATGAAATGTTTGTTGGGGAATTTTTTACACCTAATTAGAATAGTAAATTGTAAAATGGTATTATATTTAGAGTGGAATGTTACCTATTTCATAGGAGGAGGTTGATTCTTTATATGATGGAAGGTAGTCAATGAGATGATATTGTAAAAAAATATGGTAGGAGCTCATGTTTCAAAGGATGCTCAAGATTGAGTTTTATCAGTAAACACTAAAAATGGGTTTCATTTTCTTTTATTTGAATACAACGAAGTGTCATGTGAATTATAGTTCATGATAATAAATTTTTACTTGAATCATTTGAATAATAAATTATTTGAAACTGATCATATATAAATTATAATCAATATATATTTTCCCTCAACAGGTTTGAGCGGTAATATTATTTTTTATTCATTTTTCATGTTTCCATTACCGGTTTTATAATGTGGGTGATTTATTCTTTTATTGATTATGTAATGTATTTATATATAAGAAAACATCATGATGTATGGGTATCGTAAAGTTAAAAATTTAATTTTTTTATCAAAATATATTTTTATATTAATAAAAAAGAAAATTGATTCTATTTGATTCATGTAACTTCAAAAGAAAATGAAATTTATATATTTACTTCATTGAGTTTTTTTGGTAAATAGAATTTAATGTGTTACTTTATAAAAAAATTTCTTCAATGGAACTAATTTTTTATAATTTTATTTATAAGGGAACAAGTATGCTATTATATTACAAATTTAATAGAAAAAAGAATTTTAAATTATTATTATGAAATTTTCATTTTAAAAAAATTAATATGAAATTATTAATATTAAAGATTCATGTAAATAGGTTTTTAATTTCATTATCAAGAGTCTTTTATTCATTAAATGTATTTTCTAAATAATTTAAATGGTGTGTATTATGATTTTGAAAATTTCATTATGTAGTGTAATTATTTGAATGAGTTATTTTATAGTGTTAATAAGCAACAAAATAGGGATAATATTACATCAGTCACAAAATATTTATAATAGGTAGTACTAAATTACTTATTTTAGTGGTGATTTAATAAAAAAAATCATTGGTTCATTTTATGTATTAGTGTGTTCTTAATTATTATATTCATGGTTTATATTTTTGTATGGGTTTATTATATATGATGAGATTGATGTTAATGAAATATTTTTCTTCCATTTTTAATGTTCTTTAAATAGATAAAAAAAAATTATTTATAAAATAAGTATTCGTAAAAAAATTATTTGAAAAACATTGATCTTGATCAGTTTTTTTTATAATTATTAATGGATTTATGGTGTATCAACATTATGATTATTTAAATTTATATGAATTTTGATTCAATGACATTTTTTGAAATAAAATAATAGGGATTTTATTTATGATGTAGTTTTTCTAAAACACATATTGTATTTCAATTTAATGGTTGTTTTCATCGAGAAATTTTTTTAAAATAGTTGACCTAAATATGATTTGAATTTTTGTATTTGAATTTTTGAATTTTTATTTTATAATAACGATTTATTAGATGAAATTCAATGTATATTTTGGATAGGGTTTCCAATTTTTTTGGTTTGGAACATATTATTTTTGGAATATTTTTTTTATAGTGGTTGATTTGTAGATTATGTTTTTAAATGGTTTAATGAATGTGGACTTATAGTATTATTTTGTATTCCACAATATTATGTATCTTAGGTAATGAATTTATATAAACCGGTAATTTTTAGAGTTTCATGTCCAAGAAATTATTTATCTGAAGGATTTTTTATCTTCTACTGAAATATTTTCATTATATGATTGGAGTTTATAATTATTTGGGTAAAGATGTAGAAATACTTTTAAATATGAGTGAAATGGTATTTATAATGATTTATTATGTTTGGACACATTTAGTTAATCTTATTTGGTTATATAAATACATATTTCATCTAATAACATATTTGAATTTGTTAATCAAATTTTTATAAATGTTTTTCATTGATGTTTTTTTGGGAAGAGTTAATAAAGTATTTTTTATAGTAAAAGTGTTTTAAAAATTTTAAAAATAATTAGAACATCATTGATTCAATTTCTATGTATATTTCCTTGACAAAAATATTTTTGGAAATAAATAAGTTACCTCATGGTTGAGACAAAAATATTCAAAATTGACCAATTTGAATTATAATTCTTTATTTGTGGATATTAGTATTTTTAAAAGGATCATTTTTATAATAATTTGAATTTAAAAATATATCCACATCGAGTGATTATATTAGTTTTTATAAATTGGTTTTAAACTGGTTATTTTCTAATGATTTCAATAATAATTATAGTATTTGTATTTTAAGATGCATTTCTATTAATTATGACAAATCATTGGTATTTTGGTTATTTTGGATTGTTAAATATACATTAAAAGTGTTTATATTAGTTTAGTATTGTGATTTTTTGTGGTTATAATTTTTTTATAAGGATTAAAAATTGATAATTCATGATTTAACAATGTTAAATATTCTGAAATAATAAAATTGGGAAGTGGTTTGATGATATTTGTGAAGATCCCCCTGGAAATGTTAAATAATTATGTCTTTGTTTTCAATTGTGAGTAAGAACAATTGAATAATTATTAATAATTTCATTGAGTTAACTAGATCTCTTTTAAGATGTTTTTGGTATGGTTGAGGTGATTTGGTTAAAATATAGAAACTATAACAAAATGACACTTATTTATGGAATATATCTAAGGGTCATCTAGACCATTTCATAAGAGTCCTATCTTCTCAAACATGAAAAATCATCAAAGACGTGATTTCTTCTTATGATTAATTCACGATATATGAGACTTATTTACATTCTTCATAATGGCCAGTGGGATTATTTGTGAATAATTTGGAATTTCTATGATAGTTATTGAGACTTTATATGAGTTGTGTAATTTTATGTAGGAGTTATAATGAATATAGAATAAGTTTTGTTATACTATAATGATATGACATTTTAAGTGGTTAAATAAAGGTGGTTAATAATTATTGATATTTCTATAAGTGAGATTATACTCTTATGATGTGTTACCTTGAGAAATATAATAATGTTCTAATAACGTAGTGAGTTCTATAATACGAAGAAGATGATGCATTATATGTTAATTCATGTTTTAAACATAAAAATATTCTAAATAGTTGTAATACATGTCTAGAATGAATAAAAAACACAAATATTCTTTAGTAAATTGAGTGGATGTTTTGTTATGAGGATTTTTTGTTACTATGATGTTTTTTCATCTAATCATGCATTCCATAATGGTAATAATTTAATATATATATATATATATATATGTATGTATGTATTTATGTATTTCTTAGTTCTTTTTATTAAGTTAGTGTTCCATTTTTCTTGTTGAATTAAATAGAGGTAATGGTAAAGATTTTAATGAGTTATAACGAGGGATATTTTTAAATCTATTGAAAATTAGTAGTTCTATTAATGATAATAAAGGTAAAGCTTTCATTTTTCTATATTTAAAGATTATACATTATTATATAAATATAAAAATGAAGAAAATTTAGAAAATTAATAAATTTAGGTATGATAATTATGAATCATATACTATGCAAGATTGTTGGGAAGTTCCATCGAAATGAGACAGAGAGAGAGAGAATGGATGAGATAAGAAGATCCAAAAGTGTTGATCTATTTAATAGCTATATCGAGGCATAATTATTTTGTTTCCAATTATATAGAGAATTTATTTTTTGGAGAAATATGATCAAGGGGTGTTTGCATAATCCCATGAATATTTCAACCATTCGAAAATCTAGTGAAGGGAGGTAGATATTTGTGCTAGTTAGTAGATATTATTATGGTATTCAAACACCTAATTTAAATAATATGACATTATTTCTTAATATAGATACATCTAGTAAAATAAAAAAAATTATTCCTATCTTATAGGAAAATAAATTATTGAAGAGTAGTGGTACTAGTATAAATAATTCCCTACAACTTTTGAGATATGGATGATTCCTACCCTAATAATTAGATGGTGCCTACCAAATAATAGTTTGATTATAATGAATATTACATTATTTGAATGTAAATATTAATATAACTCGTTTCTCGGAAATAAACAATATGACAAGAAGAAGCATTGCACATTAGTGTCATACCATATAATAATATCCATGTGAATTTATTTAATTTTCAAACTTATATGGGTGATAAATAATTAAAAATGAATAGGTTATAACATAAAATATCAATAGATTTATATTTTCAAAGTAAATTATAATATTCTACACCACTAATACACCCCAATCCCAAATGATGAAACTATTGACCTAGTCTACCCAATTAGTTTCATAGAAATTTTTTTTTCTGAGTACCAATTAAGATAATTGGATAATATTAATTTTATCAATAGTAACAGTGTTGAAATATTTTATGGTAAGAAATTTTATGGCCATAAATACTGAACACTTCCTTTTTTTATACAAAACTTGATATAATTTGAGCTATAAAATGTTTTTTGTTCCCTACAAAGATATTATCCCATAACATTTATCATCCAGATAAATATAGAGGTAGATTCAAAGGTCATAAATATAATTCTATCTTCCATGTCTGATAAAGTATACACTACCATAATTGTTGTGAAATTAGAGAAGTAAACATGAGTCCAACTTGAAAACATGTATAAAGGAAGATCTAAAATCAAAGAATCCAAAATTAAAATATGGAGAGATAAATTTTATTACATAAAAATGGTGGAAGATGTGTAAATTGATGATTAATATATATGTTTTAATGAGATATTAAAGTGACCATTAATAAAAATATAATAAATAATATATTAATCTCCCAGTTTAAATAGTACATCTCACAAATAGTTGCAGAGCCCAAAGACTAAAAGGATTTGTGTATTTGAAATTAGCTACATAGAAATATTATTTTACCACACTTGTGAACTTTTATCCATAATCATGCTCCTCTAGAACCTTTAATAGATAAATGTCATGTTTCAATCAGCATCCTAACCTAGGGATTTGAAACATAATAAAGGTTGATATTATACACTTAATAAGGGTAAAACATTTCATAACATGATTAATATCATGATTAAAACAAAAATATCACAATAAAATATAAAAAGACAATATATTATAATCATAAAACATGTTATAATAACATAGGATAATAAAAATATCATTATAGAGGCATAGATGATTTGAACTAGCTCAAAACACTTATTGGTAGTCATATAACATGTGACTGTGACATATAAGTATATAATATGTAATATAAGGCATAATCTTGAATACTTGGAATATCATGATAAACAACTAGAAAATGTGGCCTAATTTTAAAAACAGGATTTTTAGCATTTTGAACCTGGACACAAACAAACATATCCAATCGTAAAATCATGAGAAATGTTAATCACAATCAAAATCACCCCATATAAGTCTAGAAAATGAATAATCCATTCATATAAAAAATTATATATTATGATATAGAAGCCTTTACCCAATAATGTTGGAGGGATATAAAGGTTACATCTGTCCTATAATCCATACATCAGTGTACCACGTTAAAATAAATCATCTTTCACTTACTAAAGAACCTATCGAAAAAGGAAAGACCTTATAAAACATTCAGAAAAATCACATTACATCATCTTTTTAAATAATATTATAAAAAAATTATTTTTTTCAAAATTAATCAAAGGAATATAACATATATTTATGGTGATATAAAAATTACTTCATGAAATATTAACATCATAGGGTGATTAAATTTCAAAATAATATTTATTTCATATAACTTTTTAAAAACATATATGTTTAAATTATAGTCAAATATTTATTAAGGAAATAATAAGACATTTATAAACCATAATAAAAAGTGTTCAAATAAAACATCCATGAAAATAAATAATAGTTATGAAAAAGGCGAGGTGAAAATAATTTTAAAACTTTTACTTTTAAAATAATATTAAGTAATATAGAATTGGAAAAGAAATAAATTTTTTCAAAATATGGAGGAGAGAATACATTGAATGTCACGACCCGTCCTCGGGTCCCGTGCCATGACTACCCCAAGCCCGCCTTCCATAGGCCAGGGGCTGGTGACTAGCACCAAGGCGTAAATCCCAGTAAAAAGGGAAGGCATTGCCTTTGTAAAGTAAACAAGCACCACAGAGTAACAAAGCGGAAAAGTAAACACTATGTAAAAGCTGGTACAACAGTAAATGCGGAAATGTAAAGGGGGCCGGAAATACAAGCCCAACTGTAAAGTAAAACTGAAAGGGGAAAAACAGAAAATGAAAAGTAAAGACGCAACGTCAAGCCGTCCTCTGGAAGTCCCACCTGAAGGGTGGGTACAGAAATCCTTCACTGCTCCTCGGGTCCAGCCTACCGCTCCGAGTACACCTCGCCCAGTGGTCCACCTCCAGGTACCGTCCTGCTCCGCAAGCCTCCACCACGATCAGTGTTGTCCGTCGTCTGCAACCAACATAACGTAGTGCGGGCATAGCCCGTGCAGGGGTGAGTATAAGCTACTCATTAGGGACCCCGAGACCCCTGATGGTCTCCGAGAATCCACAAAGGAAAAATACTATCACGAAGTAACATCCGACACGGCATAGGTATGTGCCCATACATATACCTAAGTCATCAATACTCGCTCGGCTCCAACATCCGAGCTCCCGTACAACCCAGTCCACACAGGAAATCCAAACGTAAAATCCACACAGGATATCTCAACATAATCCACAAAGGAATGTAAAATGTAAATCCACACAGGATAGCACAACACAATCCACAAAGGAAAGTAAAACAGAGTTTCAGCTCACACATGTATACTTCTTCAAATGACGATAGAGATGATCACTGATCAATCTAGGTCGTCGAAACCACAAAGGATCGAAAGGTACTAACCCCCGTAATGACCCACACAGGATTAGACCCACATAGGATCAATAGGTAACTAACCCCCGCAAAGACCCACACAGGATCGGGCCCACACAGGACCTATAGGCGTTGGCTCACACAGAACCGCTGAGCGCTGACCCACACAGGATCGGATCCACACAGGATCGGATCCACACAGGATCTATAGCACTGATCCACATAATATCGCTTAGTGTAGTAGTCGTCACAGTGCACTGAGGATCTCCACACAGTTGTCGTCGCAGTCCACTGAGGATCTCTGCACAGTCGTCGTCATCACAGTAGCAGTCGCAACCAGCTCTAGGGTTCCCGCACACAGCAAGCTCGTTCGGGAGGGTCCGCTCCACGAGCCAAGAGGCTGATACATCAACTGACACATAGTCTAGAGTTGATGTCTCCAAAAGTTCCGTATCGTCAACAGGAACTCAACGTCGCAGACGACGCATCAATCGGACGCCCGGTCTGAGAGTTATTGGCTTTTTCGTCCCATGGACCCGGTTGGTTTTTAAGGAAAAACCAACCCGACCATACTCCACCTGCGTCCAAACCACGGGTGGAGTATGCCAAAATATCCGTCTCACTTAGAGGAATTCAAAAAAGTCAACGGCACGTCAATCGGATATTCGAAGCTCAAGATATGAGTGTTTCCGCTCCGAGGGCCCGGTTGGTTTCGTGTACGAACAAATCCGGCCGAACCCAAAGTATTCCGAAACCTTGAGTGCAATATACCGAAACGACCGTCTCGATCCAAGGATCTCATCGCCGCTGACGGCGCGTTGTTCGGAGGCCCATACCTCATGTTATGGGAAAAAGACCAAAAATGGTCCGAAGATGGGGGTCTGGGCCCGGACCGACCCGGGCCAACCACCCCTGGGTCGACCCGACCTGGGTCTGGGTCGGACCCAGTTCGGCGTGGCCCGGTCCGGCTAGGGCGTGACCCGGCCTGTCGGACTGGCCCGGCTCGGCTCGGCCGAGCGGCCGACCGAGGGAGCGGCGGGGCGCTGCCCCCGCGGGATGAAGATGTCGCGGCCCACGTGGGGCCGCGCTGGAGTCAGCGGACGCGGCTTTGCCGCGTCTCGTGCATGCTGGACCCACGCAGATGCGGGTCCCCTAGCCGCTGTCGTGGCTTCAGCCACGGCGGCCCTATTCGGCGGTGCGTCGGGGCGCCGCCGGTGGCGTCCGCGGGCCACTAGAGTTGCTCCGGTGGTCCGATTTCCTTCCCGTCTGCGCCGAAGCTCCTCCCGGGTCCCGTTCTTCACTACGGAAACAACGGATCATCCCTGCGGCATATTTTGTCGTTTCCCGCCAATCCGCACATCAACGAAGAACTGCGGAGGGTTTTCGGGCCGTGTTTTTTGGCCCGCACCCTCCGTGTTAGATGATAACAGTCAGAAGAATTAATCAAACGTAGAAAACATGACAAATAAAAATTTTAATAAATTAAAATTGTTCTTATGATACCGGGTTCTTTGTTTTGAACGAAAACATCCACGGAGTAAAACCATTCCCAAAAACCCCTACCTCGTCAAGTGTCGCATGCGCGTTTTTCACGGAATTGTTCGTCGCGGAAGGAGGGAATCGTCGCGTCGTCGCGGTATCCGGCGTTGCGTCGACGAACTCCAAGGACCAAGAAACAACAGATTTAATTTTAATAATTAAATCCATATTGAAGTTATAATCCGCAAAGGAATTTAAAGAACTTCAATCTCTCACCTCAATGGATTATCGAAGATTGTGTCGCGGAGGAAGGAACGTCGCAGAAGAACGTTGCGGGTGAGGAAACGTTGGTCTTATTTTATTAACATGAGGTTTTTCAAGTCCTCTCAACGAACAACACTTAAGGATAAAAAGCATTGGTATTATTTTATTAACATGCCAACAACTGAAAAAGAGATAAATAATGACCCATTAATTCATAGAATTAATTCAACGAAGAAAACCTCCCAATTAAATGGTGCATTAAGAAAGTTAAGAAAACGCGTCAGTTGAATTTCATAATGACGGGTTTTTGCGGGTGCGTTACTTAGCGGAAAAGAAACGGTGGGGCTCGTGCGGGCCCCACCCCACAAATATCCTATCAAGTGGATAGGATATTTTGGATTGCACCCTATCCGTTTCTACTGAGCTTAAGCATCTTAAAGTGGTCTTCAAGCAGCTTTAAGTAAAATAAAAATAAAATTGTCGCACAACTTTATTTTATTTCATAACTTAAAACCTAAAAATTAAAAACTACAACCGAGAAAACGCAACTCCTGAAGAGGCGTTTCTAAGCAAATACCAGTGTTGCGATTCCATAGATTCCCTCAGAATTCGATTCCGAGCACCGGTTCAAAAGTTAAGAAAACCCGCTCATCCGTTCAATGAACGTACTCGTGCCAATCTTCAGAAAATGATTCCGGGCACACCTGGCCTCGGAATTAGGTGCCGTCAAGAAACTGCGTTCTTGAAAAATTACAAAGAAAATTAAGAATTATATTTCCTTGAAATTTATGGGTCCTTACATCACTCCCACCTCAGGGCTTTACGTCCCCATAAAGATACATCATAAACTAGGAAACAAATGTGGGTACTAAGCACGCATCTGAGCCTCCATCTCCCAAGTTCTCTCCTGGAGGTTCTCGTGCTGCCATATGATGTGCACTAGAGGAATCGACCGTCCACGCAGGACTCGCTCCTGTCGATCCTCGATCTCCACCGGGACCTCTGCAAAAGTCTCCCTATCATCCACGTCTAGTTCCCCATGGTCAATGATGTTCGTCGGGTCGTGCACGTATCTCCTCAGCTGGGATACGTGGAAGACGTCGTGCACCTGGTGCAACTGAGGTGGTAGAGATAGGTGATATGCCACCTCGCTAATCCTGCTGAGGACCTGGAATGGTCCGATGAAGCGTGGAGACAACTTGCCGCCTCGGGAAAATCTCCGTAATCCACGACGAGGTGAGACATGAAAAAAGACGTGGTCGCCATCCTCGAACTCTATTGGCCTCCGACTCCTGTCAGCATACAACTTCTTCCAGCTCTGAGCTGTCCTCATCCGCTCCTGGATGACCTGGACCTTCTCTATCGTGGCCCGGACCATCTCTCGTCCCACAAGTGCTGAATCCCTAGGGTCTGTCCGGTACAAAGTAGATCTGCAAGGTCTTCCATACAACGCCTCTTATGGTGCCATCCCGATGGTGGGGTGGTAGATTTTGTTGTATGCGAACTCCACCAACGGTAGATGGTCCTCCCAGCTACGAACAAAGTCAAGGACACATGCAAGAAGCATGTCCTCGAGAGTATGAATGGTCCTCTCCGTATGACCATCCGTATGAGGGTGAAAGGCGATGCTCAGATGTAGCTATGTCCCGAACGCCTCCTGCAACCCCTTCCAAAGCCGGGAAGTAAATCGAGCATCTTGATCGAAGACGATAGATGATGGCACACCGTGAAGCCCTACAATCTCCTGAACGTAGAGACGCCCCAAGCTCTCCACTAAGCCCTGCTCTCTGATGGGTAAGAAGTGAGACGACTTGTTGAGTTGGTCAACAATCACCCAGATGGAGTCGTGACCTCTAGAAGTTCGTGGAAGTCCAGTCACGAATCCCATATATATCCCGTCCCACTTCCACTCCGGGACCTCCAAGGGCTGTACCAAACATGCTGCTACCTAGTGCTCTGCCTTCACCTACTGGCAGGTGAGGCATCGTGAAACGAACTCTGCCACAGCCTTCTTCATGCCTGTCCACCAGTGCTGTCGTCTGAGGTGATGGTACATCTTCGCCACTCCAGGATGTACCGCCAAAGGAGAAGTGTGAAACTCTCTCAGCACCTCCTCTCGTAAAGCAACTGGTACCAAGGTACGTCCTCTGAAAAGGATGTCGTGCTCTGCTCCAAAGGAGAACCCATTAGGTGCCTGTCCTGAGGATATCTTTGCACGCCATGTCTCACAGTCAGCGTCCCCACGCTGTGCCTCTATGACTCACTGCAGTAGTGGAGGGGTGACTGTGAGAGACTGAAGGAAGGATGCACCATCCTTATCCAGAAAGGATATCCACAAAGCGGCTAGCTGCTCTGTCACCTCCTCGAGTAGCTGAATTCCCGTCCTCCTACTGAGAGCATCGGATACCACGTTCCCCTTCCCAGGACTATAGACTATCTGGAAGTCATAGTCCTGGAGGAACTCGAGCCATCACCACTATCTCAGGTTTAGGTCCTTATGAGATAATATGTACCTGAAACTCTGGTGGTCAGAAAATACTATAAAGCGCTCGTCCATCAGATAGTGCCGCCATGTCTTCAGTGCGAAGACCACTACTGCTAACTCCATGTCATGTGTGGCGTAGTTCTTCTCATGCGGCCTCAACTGACGTGATCCAAAGGCAATAAAGGCCCGCTCCTGCATCAGGACACATCCGAGTCCGGTCCCTGATGCATCGCAGTAGACTACGTATCCAACTCCCGCCTCAGGCAACCTCAAGATAGGTGCGCTGGTCAATCTCTGTCTCAGCTCCTCGAAACTCTGCTGACATCTATCTGGCCACACAAAGGGTTTCCCCTTCTTTGTCAAAGATGAGAGTGGTGTCAAAACTCTGGAGAAGTCTGGCACGAATCTTTGGTAGTATCCAGCTAGTCCCAAGAAACTCTGCACCTCTGTCACACTCCTGGGTGGCTCCCAAGCTAGCACTGCCTCGATCTTCATAGGATCCACTGCAACTCCCACCTCAGAGATGACGTGCCCCAAGAAGTGGACCTGACGTATCCATAACTGACACTTAGAGAGCTTACCATAAAGCTGGTGGTCTTGGAGTGTGTCTAGTACAACCCGTAAGTGGTAGGCGTGGTCCTCCTCAGTCGTCGAGTATATCAAAATGTCATCGATGAAGACCACGAAAAATCGATCGAGGTATGGCTGAAAGATCCTGTTCATGAGGACCATGAACACTGCTGGATCATTGGTTACGCTGAATGGAATAACCAAGAACCCATAGTGGCCATACCGACATTTGAAGGTCGTCTTTTGCACATCCTCGTCTCGAACTCTGAGTTGATGATAGCCTGACCTAAGGTCTATCTTCGAGAACCACCATGCTCCCTTGAGCTGATCGAGGAGGTCATCAATCCTCGGTAGCAGATACTTGTTCCTCACTGTCACCTGGTTCAGGCGACGATAATTGGCACAATGTTGGAAGCTCCCTTCCGCCTTCTTGGCGAACAATATCAGGGAAGCCCAGGGTGAAACACTGGGTCGGATGAAACCCTTGCCCTGCAAGTCCTCCAACTGTACCCGTAGCTCTAGAAACTCAGTGGGGGCCATCCGATACGCTGGAGTCCATATCGGGGCTATCCCGGGTTACATGCCAATATGAAAGTATACCTCTCTACAAGGAGGTATCCCTGGAACGTCGTCGGGAAAGACGTCGGCGTACTGATCCACCACTGCAGGAAAACTAGGACTCCGCACATCAACTACTCCTAGGATGAGGCTAGCCAACATATGAGTGATTGGTTGTCCTCTCCTCTGCGGAAGTCCATCCTGTGCTGAAAAGGCTCCCTTATCACCGGTGAAGGTGAACCTTCTCCCATCGGTGCGTACACATCGCACCTTGCGCCTAATATAGTCAATATGTGTATGGACTTTAGATAACCAATCTATGACCAAGATGACGTCGTAAGGCCTCGACGCTGCTACAAGAAGATCGCAGCCGAATCTCTCACCTCCTAGAGTAAGCTCACACTGCCAACACCAGTGTGTAATCGTCGAGTCTACTCTCGTAGGATTCTCTAGCCGTAAGGATCGAGCCAACGGCTCTGTCGGAATCTCCGAGCCCCGAACAAGGGCAGCAGCTATGAAAGAGTGACTTTCTCTTGTGTCTACAAGAACTGCAGCAAGGGTGGAATAGACATAGATCATACCTCGAATAATCTCTGGTGCGCCGTGGTCGTAGGCCTCTGCTGCCTGGAGCTGTTCCTGTCTCTGCCCGCCAGCTCCCTGTTGTCGAGGTGGACCTCCTGGTGGTGGTGGTGGAATAGCCTCAAAGCGTCGCCCACCGCCTACTTCTCGGCCAGCTCCCCTGCCTCATCAGGCTCCTCCCTACGGACTGCCACGGCCGACCCTCTTCCTCTGCCTGGGTGGCCCCTCCACCGTCTGCTGCTCCTCGGCACGGCGGGTCGAGCAGTCACGAGACATGGGCCCTACCCGCCGCATGTGTAGCACTATCTGCCTCTCGAAAGACTGGCTCGGCGTTGTGTGCCACGCACTTCTGAGCCAGTTTCCTGCGGTCATCTGCCGGAAGGTATGGTCTACCTGGACCCATGAGTCATCTGTCGGCTACCTGCTGCCGATGACTCCGCTACATGCCACCCTGTGGTAGGTCTTGCCGCTGGAGAAGCCTCAGGAAGAAAGCTCTCGATCAAAAGGGCTCGCTCCAGTACTCCTGCCTGGGTCAGGATGCTGAGGGAGATCAGTGATGCCCTGATCTCGTGCCTCAATCCCTGCTCAAAGGTCCGGGCCCGGAAGAACGGGCCCCGTACCATGTCGTTCGAGTAGCACGAGAGATCGGTGAATCTCGCCGAGTACTAGGCGACCGTCAAGCTTCCCTACCGCGGCTGAAGAAGATCTTGGATGCGCACCGCACGGAGGGTGGCCGGGACGAACTCTGAGTGGAAGAGGCCCTCAAAGATTGACCAGATGAGAGAGGACTCATCGTGCACCTAGAGCATCAAGCTCCACCATCGTCCTGCTACTGCGTGCAGTAGGCTCGCTGCGAGGATCACCATGAGGTCTGCTGGTGTCCTCAGTGGTCTGAAAACTCAAACAACTGCCGCCAGCCAGTCATCGGCTGCCTGGGGGTCCGTCTCCCTGCGGTACCTGGGCGGTCGCTGGCACTGGAACTCATGAAGTGCACTGAGGCGACGTGCATCGTCGGCGGCTGGTGCTGGAAGCATCGGTGGATCGGCGGGTAGAGGTACACCTGGTTCCTCTGCCGTCAAAGGGCCCTGTAATGAGGCCTCGTCGCTCGGAGGGCTGTCGTCACGCTCGACTCTTGGAACCCTAGCTGGTTGCCATCGTGGGGCCATCCTGAAAAGGAAACAAGTGCGCCATGGTCAGAATAGTATACCTGGTGAGCTGATACAAATTAATCACAAAGAAAACTTGAAACACACATGCAATCAATGTTTTCATGCATTAAGTTGGAAATCAGAAGTCAGGGTCCTGGTGTACGGATATGTCGGCCGCCGCACCAACACTGGACTCCCTGGACTGATAACCACACCCAATACGTTAAACACTATTGTTTCACATAGAAGAAAGATCAGAGTCTGCGGTAGAACCAAAATCCTCTGATACAAATTTGTCACGACCCGTCCTCGGGGCCCATGTCGTGACTACCCCAAGCCCGTCTTCCATAGGCCAGGGGTTGGCGACTAGCACCAAGGCGTAAATCCTAGTAAAAAGGGAATGAATTTCCTTTGTAAAGTAAAAAATCACCACATAGTAAGCAAGTGGAAAAGTAAAAACTATGTAATAGCTGGTACAACAGTAAATGCGGAAAAGTAAATGGGGCCAGAAATACAAGCCCAACTGTAAAGTACAACTGAAAGGGGAAAACAGCAACTGAAATGTAAAGCCGCAACGTCGAGCCGTCCTCTGGAAGTCCCACCTGAAGGGTGGGTACAGAAAGCCTCCACTGCTCCTCAGGTACAGCCTACCTCTCCGAGTACACCTCGCCCAGTGGTCTACCTCCAGGTACCATCCTGCTCCGCAAGCCTCCACCACGATCAGCGTTGTCCATCGTCTGCAACCAACACAACGTAGTGTGGGCATAGCCCGTGTAGGGGTGAGTGTAAGCTACTCAGTAGGGACCCCGAGACCCCCGAAGGTCTCTGAGAATCCAGAAAGGATAATCCACAAAGGAAAGATACAATCACGAAGTAACATCCGACACGGCTTAGGTATATGCCCATACATATACCTAAGTCATCAATACTCGATCTGCTCCAACATCCGAGATCAAGTACAACCTAGTCCACACAGGAAAGCCAAACGTAAAATCCACACAGGATAGCTCAACACAATCCACAAAGGAAAGTAAAACATAAATCCACACAGGATAGCACAACACAATCCACAAAGGAAAGTAAAACAGAGTTTCAGCTCACACAGGTATACTTCTTCAAATGACGATAGAGATGATCACTGATCCATCTAAGTCGTCGGACCCAAAAAGGATCGAAAGGTACTAACACCCGCAATGTCCCACACAGGATCAGACCCACACAGGATCAATAGGTAACTAACCCCCGCAAAGACCCACACAGGATCGGGCCCACACAGGACCTGTAGGCACTGGCTCACACAGAACCGCTGAGCGCTGACCCACACAGGATCTGTAGCACTGATCCACATAGGATAGCTGAGTGCAGTAGTCGTCGCAGTCCACTGAGGATCTCCGCACAGTCGTCGTCGCAGTCCACTGAGGATCTCTGCACAGTCGTCGTCATCATAGTAGCAGTCGCAGCCAGCTCTAGGGTTCCCGTACATAGCAAGCTCGTTTGGGAGGGTCCGTTCCACGAGCCGAGAGGCTGATACATCAACTGACACATAGTCCAGAGTTGATGTATCGAAATGTTTCGTATCGTCAATAGGAACTCAATGTCGCAGACGGCGCGTCAATCGGACGCCCGGTCTGAGAGTTATTGGATTTTTTGTCCTAGGGGCCCGGTTGGTTTTTAAGGAAAAACCAACCCGACCGTACTCCTCCTGTGTCCAAACCTCGGGCAGAGTATGCCAAAAGATCCATCTCACTTAGAGGGATTCAACAAAGTCGACGGCATGTCAATCGGATGTCCGAAGCTCAAGATATGAGCGTTTTCGCTCCGAGGGCCCGGTTGGTTTCGTGTACGAACCAACCCGGCCGAACCCAAAGTATTCCGAAACCTTGAGTGCGATATTCCGAAATGACCGTCGCGATCCAAGGATCACATCACCGTTGACGGAACGTCGTTCGGAGGCCCGTAGCTCATGTTACGGGAAAAATACCGAAAACGGTCCGAAGACGGGGGGTCTGGGCCCGGACCGTCCCGGCCCAACCCCCCCTGGGTCAGCCCGAACTGGGTCGACCCGACCCGGGTCCGTGTCGGACCCGGTTCGGCGCGGACCGGCCCGGCTTGGCTCGGCCGAGGGGGCCACGGGGCGCTGTCCCCGCGGGATGAAGATGTCGCGGCCCAAGTGGGGCCGCGCTGGAGTCAGCGGACGCGGCTTTGCCGCATACCGGGCGTGCCGAACCCGCGCGGCCACGGCTTCAGCCGAAGCGGCCCTGTCCGGCGATGCGCCAGGGCGCCGCCGGTGGTCCAATTTCCTTCTCGTCTGCGCCGAAGCTCCTCCCGGGTCCCGTTCTTCACTGCAGAAACAACAGATCGTCCCTCCGGCATGTTTTGTCGTCGCCCGCTAATCCGGGCATCAATGAAGAACTGCAGAGGGTTGTCGGGCCGTGTTTGTTTGGCCCGCACCCTCCGCGTTAGATGATAACAGTCGGGAGAATTAATCAAACGTATAAAACATGACAAATAATAATGTTAAAAAATTAAAATTGTTCTTATGAAACCGGGTTCTTTGTTTTGAACGGAAACATCCACGGAGTAAAAACATTCCCAAAAACCCCTACCTCGTCAAGTGTCGCATGCGCGTTCTTCGCGGAATTGTTCCTTTGTGGATTATAACTTCAATATGAATTTAATTATTAAAATTAAATCTGTGAATAACCACAATCTCTCACCTCAACGGATGATCGAATATTTTGTTGCGGAGGAAGGAACGTCGCAGAAGAACGTCGCGGGAGAGGAAACATCAGCGTCGCGGCACACGGCGTCGCGTCGTCGATTTCCGTGGGTTCGACGTTCTTCGTCGGAGGCCGGCGTTCTTCGTGTTCTTCGCGAAGGAGGATGAAGAACTTGAGGTTTGTCAAATCCTTTCAACGAACAACACTTAAGGAGAAAAGGCGTTGGTCTTATTTTATTAACATGCCAACAAACAAAAAAAAGATAATTAACGACCCATTAATTCATAAAATTAATTCAACGAAGAAAACCACCCAATTAAATGTTGCGTTAAGAAATATAAGAAAACGCGTCAGTTGACATTTATAATGACGGGTTTTCTCGGGTGCGTTACTTAGCGGAAAAGAAACGGTGGGGCTCGTGCGGGCCCCACCCCACAAATATCCTATCAAGTGGATAAGATATTTTGGATTGCACCCCATCCGTTTCTACTGAGCATAAGCAGCTTAAAGTGGTCTTTAAGCGGCTTTAAGTGAAATAAAAATAAAATTGTCGCACAACATTATTTTATTTCATAACTTAAAACCCAAAAATTAAAAACCACAAACGAGAAAACATAACTCCGAAAGAGATGTTTCTAAGAAAATATCGGCGCTGCGATTCCATCGGTGCTCTCGGAATTCGATTTCGAGCACCGGTTCAAAAGTTAGAGAAACCGGCTCAACCGTTCATTGAACGTACCCGTTCCAAACTTCGGAAAATGATTCCGGGCACACCGGGCCTCGGAATCAGGTGCCGTCAGAAACTGTGTTCTTTTAAAATTCGATAGAAAATTAAGAAAAAAATTTCCTTGAAATTTATGGGTATTTACATCACTCCCACCTAAGGGCTTTACGTCCCCGTAAAGATACATCAAAAACTAAGGAACAAATGTGGGTACCGAGCACGCATATGAACCTCCCTCTCCCAAGTGCTCTCCTGTAGGTTCCCATGCTGCCATCTAATGCGCACTAGAGGAATAGACCGTCCACGCAGGACCCACTCCTATCGATCCTCGATCTCCACCGGGACCTCCGCAAAAGTCACCCCATCATCCACGTATAGCTCCCCATGGTCAATGATGTGCGTCAGGTCGTGCACGTATCTCCTCAGCTGGGATACGTGGAAGACGTCGTGCACCCGGTGCAACTGCGGTGGTAGATCCAGGCGATAAGCCACCTTGCCAATCCTGCTGAGGACCTGGAATGGTCCGATGAAACGTGCAGACAACTTGCCGCCTCGTCCAAATATCTGTAATCCACGACGAGGTGAGACATGCAAAAAGACGTGGTCGCCATCCTCGAACTCTAGTGGCCTCCGCCTCCTGTCAGCATAATATTTCTTCCAGCTCTGAGCTGTCCTCATCCGCTCCTGGATGACCTGGACCTTCTCTGTCGTGGCCCGGACCATCTCTGGTCCCACAAGTGCTGACTCCCCATGGTCTATCCAGCACAAAGGAGATCTGCAAGGTCTTCCGTACAACGCCTCATATGGTTCCATCCCGATGGTGGAGTGGTGGCTGTTTTTGTACACGAACTCCACCAAGGGTAGATGGTCCTCCTAGTTTCGACCAAGTCGAGGACACATGCGCGGAGCATGTCCTCGAGTTCTTGAATGGTCCTCTCTGTCTGACCATCCGTTTGAGGGTGAAAGGCGGTGCTCAGATGTAGCTGCGTCCCGAACGCCTCCTGCAACCCCTTCTAAAGTCGGGAAGTAAAGAAAGAATCTCGATCGGAGACGATAGATGATGGCACACCGTGAAGCCATACAATCTCTTTAACGAAGAGACGCCCCAAGCTCTCCACTGAGCCCTGCTCTCTGATGGGTAAGATGTGAGCCGACTTGGTGAGTCAGTCGACAATCACCCAGATGGAGTCGTGACCTCTGGAAGTGTGTGGAAGTCCAGTCATGAAGTCCATATATATCCCATCCCACTTCCACTCCGAGACCTCCATGGGCTGTACCAAGCCTGCTGGTACCTGGTGCTCTACCCTCACCCACATGTAAGTGAGGCATCTTGAAATGAACTCTACCACAGCCTTCTTCATGCCTGGCCACCAGTGCTGTCATCTGAGGTCCTGGTAAATCTTCGCCACTCCAGGATGTACTGCCAAAGGAGAAGTGTGAAACTCTCTCAGCACCTCCTCACGTAAAGCAACTGGTACCAAGGTACATCCTCTGAAAAGGATTTCGTGCTCTGCTCCACAGGAGAACCCATCAGGTGCCTGTCCTGAGGATATTTTTGCACGTCGTGTCTCACAGTCAGCGTCCCCACGCTGTGCCTCTCTGACTCGCTGCAGTAGTGGAGGGGTGACTATGAGAGACTGAATGAAGGATGCTCCATCCCTATCCACAAAGGGTATCCACAAAGCGGCTAGCTTCTCTGTCACCTCCTCGAGTAGCTGAATGCCCGTCCTCCTACTGAGATCATAGGAAAACACAATCCCCTTCCCAGGAGTATAGACTATCTCATAGTCATAGTCCTGGAGGAACTCGAGCCATCGCCGCTGTCTCAGGTTCAGGTCCTTCTGAGAGAAGATGTACCTGAGACTCTGGTGGTCAGAAAAGACAGTAAAGAGCTCGCCCATCAGATAGTGTCGCCATGTCTTCAGTGCGAAGACCACTTCTGCTAACTCCAGGTCATGAGTGGCGTAGTTCATCTCATGCAGCCTCAACTGATGTGATCCATAGGCAATCAAGGCCTGCTCCTACATCAGGACACATCCGAGTTCGGTCCCTGATGCATCGCAGTAGACTACGTATCCAACTCCCTACTCATGAAACCTCAAGATAGGTGTGCTGGTCAATCTCTGTCTCAGCTCCTAGAAGCTCTACCAATATCTGTCTGACCAAACAAAGGGTTTCCCCTATTCTTAAAAGCCGAGAGTGGTTCCGCATCTCTGGAGAAGTCTGGAACGAATCTCCGGTAGTATCCAGCTAGTCCCAAGAAACTCTGCACCTCCGTCACGCTCTTGGGTGGCTCCCAAGCTAGCACTGCCTCGATCTTCGCAGGATCCACTACAACTCCCGCCTCAGAGATGACATGCCCCAAGAAGTGGACCTCGCGTATCCAGAACTGACACTTCGAGAGCTTTCCATAAATCTGGTTCTCTCGGAGCGTGTCTGGTACAACCCGTAAGTGGTAGGCGTGCTCCTCCTCAGTCGTCGAGTATATCAAAATGTCGTCGATGAAGACCACGACAAATCGATTGAGGTATGGCTGAAAGATCCTGTTCATGAGGCCCATGAACACTGCTGGAGAATTGGTTATGCCGAATGGCATAACCAAGAACTCGTAGTGGCCATACTGACATCTGAAGGTCGTCTTCTGCACGTCCTCATCTCGAACTCTGAGCTGATGATAGCCTGACCTGAGGTATATCTTTGAGAACCACCGTTCTCCCTTGAGCTGATCGAAGAGGTCATCAATCCATGGTAGCAAGTACTTGTTCCTCACTATCACCTGGTTCAGGCGACGATAATCGACACAAAGTCGCAAGCTCCCATCCGCCTTCTTGGCGAACAATATCGGGGAAGCCCAGGGTGAAACACTGTGTCGGATGAAACCCTTGCCATGCAAGTCCTCCAACTATACCCGTAGCTCTCGAAGCTCAGCGGGGGCCATCTGATACGTTGGAGTCGATATCGGGGCTGTCCTGGGATACAGGTCAATATGAAAGTATACCTCTCTACGAGGAAGTAGCCCTGGAACATCGTCGGGAAAGATGTATGCGTACTGATCCACCACTGCAGGAAAACTAGGACTCTGCATGTCAACTACTCCTAGGATGAGTCTAGCCAACTGATGAGTGATGGGCTGTCCTCTCCTCTGCAGAAGTCCATCCTGTGATTCAAAGGCTCCCTTCTCACCGGTGAAGGTGAACCTGCTCCCATCGGTGTGTACACATCGCACCTTGTGCCTAATACAGTCAATCTGTGCATGGACTGTAGATAACCAATGCATGCCCAAGATGACGTCGTCAGGCCTTGACGCTGCTACAAGAAGATCCCAGCCGAAGCTCTCGCCTCCTAGAGTAAGCTCACACTGCCGGCACTAGTGTGTAATCGTCGAGTCTACTCCCGTAGGAGTCTCTAGCCGTAAGGATCGAGCCAACGACTCTGTCGGAATCTCCGAGCCCCGAACAAGGGCAGCGGCTATGAAAGAGTGACTCGCTCCTATGTCTATAAGAACTGCAGCAAGGGTGGCATAGACATAGATAGTACTTCGAATAATCTATAGCGCTCTGTGGTCGTAGGCCTCTACTGCCTGAAGCTGTGCCTGTCTCTGCCCGCCAGCTCCCTGTAGTCGAGGTGGACCTCCTGGTGGTGGTGGTGGGATAGCCTCAAAGCGTCGCCCACCGCCTACTGCTCGGCCAGCTTCCCTACCTCATCTGCCTCCTCCCTGCAGACCGCCACGGTCGACCCTCTGCCTCTGCCTGGGTGGCCCCTCCACCGTCTGCTTCTCCTCGGCACGACAGGTCGGGCAGTCACGAGCCATGTGGCCCTGCCCACCGCATGCGTAGCACTGCCTACCTCTCGAAAGACTGGCTCCGCGCTGTGCGCCCCGCACTGCTGAGCCAGTGTCCTGAGGTCGTCTGCCAGAAGGTTTGGTCTGCCTAGACCCATGAGTCATCCGTTGGCTACCTTCTACTGAAGACTCCGCTACCTGCCACCCTGCGGTAGGTCTCGCCGCTGGAGAAGCCTCAGCAAGAAAGCTCTCGATCAAAAGGGCTCGCTCTAGTACTCCTGCATGGGTCGGGATGCTGAGGGAGATCAGTGGTGCCCTGATCTCGTGCCTCAATCCCTGCTCAAAGGTTCGAGCCCGGAAGAATGGGTCCCGTACCATGTCAGTCGAGTAGCGCGAGAGATCGGTGAATCTCGCCGAGTACTGGGTGACCGTCAAGATGCCCTGTCACAGCTGAAGATGCTCCTGGATGCGCACCGCACGGAGGGTGGCCGGGACGAACTCTGAGCGGAAGAGGCCCTCAAAGTCTGTCCAAATGAGAGAGGACTCATCGTGCACCTAGAGCATCAAGCTCCACCATCGTCCTGCTGCTGCGTGCAGTAGGCTCGCTGCGAGGATCACCATGAGGATTGTCGGTGTCCTCACTAGTCTGAAAACTTGAACAACTGCCTCCAACCAGTCCTCGGATGCCTGGGGGTCCGTCTCCCCACGGAACCTGGGTGGTCGCTGGCACTGGAACTCATGCAGTGCACTGAGGCGACGTGCATCGTCGGCAGCTGGTGCTGGAAGCATCGGTGGCTCGGCGGGTAGAGGTACCGCCGGTGCCTCCGCCGTCAAAGGGCCATGTACCGAGGCCTCGTCGCTCAGCGGACTATCGTCATGCTCGAATCTCGAAACCTTAGCTGGATACCGTCGTGGGGCCATCCTGAAAAGGAAACAGGTGCGCCACGGTCAAAACAGTATACCTAGTGAGCTGATACAAAGTAATCACAAAGAAAACTTGAAACACACATGCAATCAATGTTTTCATGCATTAAGTCAGAAATCAGAAGTCAGGGTCCTGGTGTACGGATACATCGGCCGCCACACCAAAATTGGACTCCGTGGACTGATAACCACACCCAATACACTAGACATTATTGCTTCACATAGAAGAAAGATCAGAGTCTGCGGTAGAACCGAACTCCTCTGATACAAATTTGTCACGGCCCGTCCTCGGGGCTCGTGCCATGACTACCTCAAGCCCGCCATCCATAGGCCAAGGGCTGGCGACTAGCACCAAGGCATAAATCCCGGTAAAAAGGGAAGGCATTGCCTTTTTAAAGTAAACAAGAACCACAGAGTAAGCAAGTGGAAAAGTAAACACTAAGTAAAAGCTGGTACAACAGTAAATGCGGAAAAGTAAAGGGGGCCGGAAATACAAGCCCAACTATAAAGTACAACTGAAAGGGGAAAAATAGAAACTGAAAAGTAAAGCCGCAACGTCGATCCATCCTCTAGAAGTCCAACCTGAAGGGTGGCTACAAAAAGCCTCCACTGCTCCTCGGGTCCAGCCTACTGCTCCGAGTACACCTCGCCCTGTGTTCCACCTCCAGGTACCATCCTGCTCCGCAAGCCTCCACCACGATCAGCATTGTCCGTTGTCTACAACCAACACAACGTAGTGCGAGCATAGCCTGTGCAGGGGTGAGTATAAGCTACTCAGTAGGGACCCTGAGATCCCCAAAGGTCTCCGAGAATCCACAAAGGATAATCCACAAAGGAAAGATACAATCACGAATTAACATCCGACACGGCTTAGGTATATGCCCATACATATACCTAAGTCAAAAATACTTGCTCGGCTCCAACATCTGAGCTCATGTACAACCCAGTCCACACAGGAAATCCAAATGTAAAATCCACACAGGATAGCACAACACAATCCACAAAGGAAAGTAAAACGTAATTCCACACAGGATAGCACAACACAATCACCAAAGGAATGTAAAACAGAGTTTCAGCTCACACAGGTATACTTCTTCAAATGACGATAGAGAAGATCACTGATCCATCTAAGTCGTCGGCCCCACAAAGGATCGAAAGGTACTAACCCCCGTAATGACCCACAAAGGATCGGACCCACACAAGATCAATAGTTAACTAACCCCCGCAAAGACCCACACAGGATCAGGCCCACACAGGACTTGTAGGCGCTGACTCACACAGAACCGCTGAGCGCTTAACCACACATAATCGGATCAATACAGGATCTGTAGCACTGATCCACGTAGGATCGCTGAGTGCAGCAGTCATTGTAGTCCACTGAGGATCTCCGCACAGTCTTCATCGCAGTCCACTGAGGATCTCTTCAAGTCGTCGTCGTCACAGTAGCAGTTGCAGCCAGCTCTAGGGTTCCCACACACAGCAAGCTCGTTCGGGAGGGTCCGCTCCACGAGCTGAGAGGCTGATACATCAACTGACACATAGTCCAGATTTGATGTATCCCAAAGTACTGTATCGTCAATAGGAACTCAACGTCGCAGATGGAGCGTCAATCGGACGCCCGGTCTGAGAGTTATTGGCTTTTTCGTTCAAGGGGCCCGGTTGATTATTAAGGAAAAACCAAACCGACCATATTCCACCTGCGTCCAAACCTCGGGTTGAGTATGCCAAAAGATCCGTCTCAAATAGAGGAATTCAACAAAGTCGACGGCACGTCAATCGGATGTCTGAAGCTCATGATATGAGTGTTTCTGCTCCGAGGGACCGGTTGGTTTCGTGTACGAACCAACCCGGCCAAACCCAAAGTATTCCTAAACCTTGATTGAGATATTCCGAAACGACCGTCTCAATCCAAGGATCGCATCACCGTTTACGACACGTCGTTCGAAAGCCCGTAACTCATGTTACGGGCAAAAGACCGAAAACGGTCCGAAGACGGGGGGTCTGGGCCCGGACCGACCCGGCCCAACCCCCCCTGGGTCGGCCTGAACCGGGTCGACCCGACCCGGTTCCGTGTCAGACCCGGTTCGGCGCGGCCCGGCCCAGCTCGGCTCGGCCGAGCGGCCGACCGAGGGAGCCGCGGGGCGCTTCCCCCGTGGGATGAAGATGTCGCGGCCCACGTGGGTCCGCGCTGGATTCAGCGGACGCGGCTTTGCCGCGTCCCATGCGTGCCAGACCCGCGCGGTCATGGGTCTACGGGCCGCCGCCGCCGCGACTTCAGCCGCAGCCGCCCTCTCCGGCGGCGCGCCGGGGCGCCGCCGCCTCCGGCCGCCGGTGGTCCGATTTCCTTCTCGTCTGCGCCGAAGCTCCTCCTGGGTCCCATTCTTCACTGTGGAAACAACGGATCGTCCCTGCGGCATGTTTTGTCATCGCCCGCCAATCCGCGCATCAACGAAGAACTGCAGAGGGCTGTCAGGCCGTGTTTGTTTGCCCCGCACCCTCCGTGTTAGATGATAACAGTCGGGAGTATTAATCAAACTTAGAAAATATGACAAATAAAAATTTTAATAAATTAAAATTGTTCTTATGAAACCGGGTTCATTGTTTTGAACGGAAAAATCCATGGAGTAAAACCATTCCCAAAAACCCCTACCTCGTCAAGTGTCGCACGCGCGTTCTTCGCGGAATTGTTCTTCGCGGAAGGAGGGAATCGTCGTGTCGTCGCGGTATCCGGCGTTGAGTCGACGAACTCTGAGGACCAAGAAACAACAGATTTAATTTTAATAATTAAATTCATATTGAAGTTATAATCCACAAAGGAATTTAAAGAACCACAATCTCTCACCTCAACGGATGATCGAAGATTTTGTCGCGGAGGAAGGAACGTCGCAGAAGAACGTCGCGGGAGAGGAAACGTCGGTGTCGTGGAAGACGGCGTCGCGTCGTCGATTTTTGCGGGTTCGGTGTTCTTCGTCGGAGGCCGGCGTTCTTCGCGTTTTTCGCGTTCTTCACGAAGGAGGATGAAGAACATGAGGTTTGTCAAATCCTCTCAACAAACAACACTTAAAGAGAAAAAGCGTTGGTCTTATTTTATTAACATTCCAACAAACGAAAAAGAGATAAGTAACGACCCATTAATTCATATAATTTATTCAACGAAGAAAACCGCCCAATTAAATGGTGCATTAAGAAATTTAAGAAAACGCATCAGTTGACTTTCATAATGACGGGTTTTCGCAAGTGTGTTACTTAGCAGAAAAGAAACGGTGGGGCTCGTGCGGGCCCCACCCCACAAATCTCCTATCAAGTGGATAGGATATTTTGGATTGCACCCTATCCGTTTCTACTGAGATTAAGCAGCTTAAAGTGGTCTTTAAGCGGCTTTAAGTGAAATAAAAATAAAATTGTCACACAACTTTATTTTATTTCATAACATTAAACTTCAAAATTAAAAACCACAACGGAGTAAACGCAACTCCGGAAGAGGAGTTTCTAAGAAAATATCGGTGCTGCGATTCCATCGGTGCCCTCATAATTCGATTCCGAGAACCGGTTCAAAAGTTAGAAAACCCTTCTCGTCCGTTCACTAAACGTACCCGTTCCAAACTTCGGAAAATGATTACGGGCACACCGGGCCTCGGAATAAGGTGCCATCAGAAACTATGTTCTTGTAAAATTCAAATGAAAATTAAGAAAAAAATTTCCTTGAAATTTACAGGTCTTTACATCACTCCCACCTCAGGGCTTTACGTCCCCGTAAAGATACATCATAAACTAGGGAACAAATGTGGGTACTGAGCACGCATCAGAGCCTCCCGCTCCCAAGTGCTCTCCTGGAGGTTCCCGTGCTTCCATCTGATGTGCACTAGTGGAATCGACCGTCCACGCAGGACCCGCTCATGTCGATCCTCGATCTCCATCAGGACCTCTGCAAAAGTCGCCCCATCATCCACATCTAGCTCCCCATGGTCAATGATGTGCGCCGGTTCTTGCACGTATCTCCTCAGCTGGGATACGTGGAAGACGTCGTGCACCCGATGCAACTGAGGTGGTAGAGCTAGGCGATAAGCCACCTCACCAATCATGCGGAGGACCTGAATGGTCCGATGAAGCGTGGAGACAACTTTCCACCTCGGCCAAATCTCTGTAATCCTCGACGAGGTGAGACATGCAAAAAGACGTGGTCGCCATCCTCGAACTCTAGTGGCCTCCGCCTCCTGTCAACATAAAACATCTGCCGTCTCTGAGCTGTGCTCATTTTCTCCTGGATGACCTGGACCTTCTCTGTCGTGGCCCGGACCATCTCTAGTCCCACAAGTGCTGACTCCCCAGGGTCTGTCCAGCACAATGGAGATCTACAAGGTCTGTCATACAACGCCTCGTATGGTGCCATCCCGATGGTGGAGTGGTAGCTATTGTTGTACGCGAACTCCACCAAGGGTAGATGGTCCTCCCAGCTACGACCAAGTCGAGGACACATGCGCGGAGCATGTCCGCGAGAGTCTGAATGGTCATCTCTGTCTGAACATCCGTCTGAGGGTGAAAGGTGGTGCTCAGACGTAGCTGCGTCCCGAACGCCTCCTGCAACACCTTCCAAAGATGGGAAGTAAAGCGAGAATCTCGATCGGAGATGGTAGATGATGGCACACCGTGAAGCCGTAGAATCTCCTGAACGTAGAGACACCCCAAGCTCTCCACTGAGCCCTGCTCTCTGATGGGTAAGAAGTGAGCCGACTTGGTGAGTCAGACGACAATCACCCAGATGGAGTCGTGACCTCTAGAAGTGAGTGGAATTCCAGTCACGAAGTCCATAGATATCCCGTCCCACTTCCACTCTGGGACCTTCAAGGTCTATACCAATCCTGCTGATACCTGGTGCTCTGCCTTCACCTTCGGGCAGGTGAGGCATCGTGAAATGAACTCTGCCACAACCTTCTTCATGCCTGGCCACCAGTGCTGTCGTCTGAGGTCCTGGTACATCTTCACCACTCCAGGATGTACCGCCAAAGGAGAAGTGTGAAACTCTCTCAGCACCTCCTCTAGTAAAGAAACTGGTACCAAGCTACATCCTCTGAAAAGGATGTCGTTCTCTGCTCCAAAGGAGAACCCATCAGGTGCCTGTCCTGAGGATATCTGTGCACGTCGTGTCTCACAGTCAGCGTCCCCATGCCGTGCCTCTCTGACTCGCAGCAGTAGTGGAGGGGTGACTGTGAGAGACTGAAGGAAGGCTTCTCCATCCCTATCAACAAAGATATCCGCAAAGCGGCTAGCTGCTCTTTCACCTCCTCGAGTAGCTGAATGCACGTCCTCCTGCTGAGAGCATAAGCTACCAAGTTCCCCTTCCCAAGAGTATAGACTATATCAAAGTTATATTCCTAGAGAATCTCGATGCATCGCCGCTATCTCAGGTTCAGGTCCTTCTGAGAGAAGATGTACCTGAGACTCTAGTGGTCAGAAAAGACTGTAAAGCGCTCGCCCATCATATAGTGCTGCCATGTCTTCAGTGCGAAGACCACTGCTGCTAACTCCAGGTCATGTGTGGCTTAGTTCTGCTCATGCGGCCTCAACTAAAGTGATCCATAGGCAATCAAGGCCCGCTTCGGCATCAGGACACATCCGATTCTGGTCCCTGATGCATCGCAGTAGACTACGTATCCAGCTCACTCCTCAGGCAACCTCAAGATAGGTGCGCTGGTCAATCTATGTCTCATCTTCTGGAAGCTCTACTGACATCTGTCTGACCACACAAAGGGTTTCCCCTTCTTCGTGAATGCTAAGAGTGGTGTCGCAACTCTGGAGAAGTCTGGCATGAATCTCCGGTAGTATCAAGCTAGTCCCAAGAAACTCCGCACCTCCGTCACGCTACTGGGTGGTTCCCAAGCTAGCACTACCTCGATCATCGTAGGATCCACTGAAAGTCCCCCCTCAGAGATGACGTTCCCCAAGAAGTGGACCTCACGTATCTAGAACTGACAGTTCGAGAGCTTTCCATAAAGCTGGTGCTCTCAGAGTGTGTCTAGTACAACACGTAAGTGGTAGGCGTGCTCCTCCTCAATCATCGAGTATATCAAAATGTCATCGATGAAGACCACGACAAATCGATTGAGGTATGGATGAAAGATCCTGTTCATGAGGCCCATGAACACTGCTGGAGCATTGGTTACGCCGAATGGCATAACCAAGAACTCATAGTGGCCATACCGACATCTGAAGGCCATCTTGTACACGTCCTCGTCTCGAACTCTGAGCTGATGATAGCCTGACCTGAGGTCTATCATCGAGAACCACCGTTCTCCTTTGAGCTGATCGAATAGGTCATCAATCCTCGGTAGCGGATACTTGTTCCTCACTGTCACCTGGTTCAGGCGATGATAATCGACACAAAGTCGCAATCTCCCGTCCGCCTTCTTGGCGAACAATATCTGGGAAGCCCAGGGTGAAACACTGGGTCGGATGAAACCCTTGCCCTGCAAGTCCTCCAACTGTACCCGTAGCTCTCGAAGTTCAGCAGGGGCCATCCGATATGCTGGAGTCGATAGCGGGGTTGTCCTGGGGTACATGTCAATATAAAAGTCTACCTCTCTGCAAGGAGGTTGCCCTGGAACATCATCGGAAAAGAAGTCCGCATACTCATCCACCACTGTAGGAAAACTAGGACTCCGCACGTCAACTGATCTTAGGATGAGGCTAGCCAACTGGTGAGTGATGGGATGTCCTCTCCTCTGCGGAAGTCCATCCTGTGCTGCAAAGGCTCCCTTCTCGCCGGTGAAGGTGAACCTACTCCCGTCGGTGCGTACCAATCGCACCTTGCGCCTAATACAGTCAATCTGTGCATGGACTGTAGATAACCAATCCATGCCGAAGATGACGTCGTAAGGCCTCGACGCTGCTACAAGAAGATCCCACTCGATGCTCTCTCATCCTAGAGTAAGCTCACATTGCCAGCACCAGTGTGTAATCGTCGCGTCTGCTCCCGTAGGAGTCTCTAGCCGTAAGGATCGAGCCAACGGCTCTGTCGGAATCTCCGAGCCCCGAACAAGGGCAGCGGCTATGAAAGAGTGACTCACTCCTGTGTCTATAAGAAATGTAGAAAAGGTGGAATAGACACAGATCACACCTCGAATAATCTCTGGTGCGCCGTGGTCGTAGGCCTCTGCTGCCTAGAGCTGTGCCTGTCTCTGCCCGCCAGCTCCCTATAGTCGAGGAGGACCTCTTGGTGGTCGTGGTGGCAGAGCCTCAAAGCGTCGCCCCCCGCCTGCTGCTCGGTCAGCTCCCCTGCCTCGTCCGCCTCCTCCCTGCGGACCGGCACGGTCGACCCTCTGCCTCTGCCTGGGTGGCCCCTCAACCGTCTACTGCTCCTCGGAATGGCGGGTCGGGCAGTCACGAGCCATGTGGCCCTGCCCACCGCATGCATAGCACTACCTGCCTCTCGAAAGACTGGCTCCGCGCTGTGTGCCCCGCACTGCTGAGCCAGTGTCCTGAGGTCGTCTGCCGGAAGTTCTGGTTTGCCTGGACCCATGAGTCATCCATCGGCTACCTGCTGCCGAAGACTCCGCTACCTGTCGCCCTGCGGTAGGTCTCACCGCTGGAGAAGCCTAAAAAAGAATGCTATTGATCAAAAGGGCTCTCTCCAGTACTCCTTCCTGGGTCAGGATGCTGAGGAAGATTAGCGATGCCCTGATCTCGTGCCTCAATCCCTGCTCAATGGTCCGGGCCCGGAAGAACGGGTCTCGTACCATGTCTGTCGAGTAGCACGAGAGATCGGTGAATCTCACCGAGTACTGGGCGACCGTCAAGCTGCCTTGCCGCAGCTGAAGAAGATCCTGGATGCGCACCGCACGGAGGGTGTCCGTGACGAAATCTGAGCGCAATAGGCCCTCAAAATCTTTCCAGATGAGAGAGGCCTCATCCTGCACCTGGAGCATCAAGCTCCACCATCTTCCTGCTGCTGCGTGCAGTGGGCTCGCTGCGAGGATCACCATGAGGTCTGCTGGTGTCCTCACTAGTCTAAAAACTCGAACAACTGCCTCTAGCCAGTCCTCGGCTGCCTGGGGGTCCGTCTCCCTGCAGAACCTGGGCGGTCACTGGCCCTGGAACTCATGCAGTGCACTGAGGCGACGTGCATCATCGGCGGCTGGTGCTGGAAGCATCGGTGGCTTGGCGGGTAGAGGTACCGCTGGTGCCTCCGCCGTCAAAGGGCCCTGTACCGAGGCCTCGTCGCTTTGCGGGCTGCCGTCATGCTCGACTCTCGGAACCCTAGCTGGCTGCCATCGTGGGGCCATCCTGAAAAGGAAACAGGTGCGCCACGGTCAGAACAGTATTCTTGGTGAGCTGAAACAAATTAATCACAATGAAAACATGAAACACACATGAAATCAATGTTTTCGTGCATTAAGTCGGAAATCAAAAATCAGGGTCTTGGTGTACGGATACGTTGGCCGCCGCACCAACACTCGACTCCCTGGACAGATAACCACACCCAATACGCTAAACACTATTTCTTCACATAGAAGAAAGATCAGAGTCTGCGGTTGAACCGAACTCCTCTGATACCAATTTGTCACGACCCGTCCTCAGGGCCCGTACCGTGACTACCCCAAGCCCGCCTTCCATAGGCCAAGGGCAGGCGACTAGCACCAAGGCATAAATCCCGGTAAAAAGGGAAGGCATTGCTTTTGTAAAGTAAATAAGAACCACATAGTAAGCAAGAGGAAATGTAAACACTAAGTAAAAGTTGGTACAACAGTAAATGCAGAAAAGTAAAGGGGGCCGGAAATACAAGCCCAACTGTAAAGTACAACTGAAAGGGGAAAAACAACAATTGAAAAGTAAAGCCGCAACGTCGAGCCGTCCTCTGGAAGTCCCACCTGAAGGGTGGGTAGAGAAATCCTCCACTGCTCCTCGGGTCCAGCCTACCGCTCCGAGTACAACTCACCCAGTGGTCCACCTCCAGGTACTGTCCTGCTCCGCAAGCCTCTACCACGATCAGCGCTGTCTGTCGTCTGCAACCAACACAACATAGTGCGGTCATAGCCCGTGCAGGGGTGAGTATAAGCTACTCAGTAGGGACCCCGAGACCCCCAAAGGTCTCTGAGAATCCACAACGGAAATATACAATCACGAAGTAACATCCGACACGGATTAGGTATATGCCCATACATATACCTAAGTCATCAATACTCGCTCGGCTCCAACATTCGAGCTCAAGTACAACATAGTCCACACAGGAAATCCAAACGTAAAATTCACACAAGATAGCTCAACACAATCCACAATGGAATGTAAAACGTAAATCCACACAGGATAGCACAACACAATCCACAAAGGAAAGTAAAACAGAGTTTCAGCTCACACAGGTATATTTCTTCAAATGAAGATAGAGATGATCACTGATCCATCTAAGTCATCGGACCCACAAAGGATCGAAAGGTACTAACCCCCGCAATGAACCACATAGGATCAGACCCACACAGGATGAATAGGTAACTAACCCTCGCAAAGACCCACACAGGCTCGGGCCCACACAGGACCTGTAGGGACTCGCTCACACAGAACCGCTGAGCGCTGACCCACACAGGATCATATCCACACAGGATCTGTAGCACTGATCCACGTAGGATCGCTGAGTGCAGTAGTCGTCTCAGTCCACTAAGGATCTCCTCACAGTCGTCGTCGCCGTCCACTGAGGATCTCTGCTCTGTCGTCGTCATCACAGTAGCAGTCGCAGCCAGCTCTACGGTTCCCGCACACAGCAAGCTCATTCGGGAGGGTCCACTCCACGAGCCGAGAGGCTGATACATCAACTGACACATAGTCCAGAGTTTATGTATCCAAAAGTTCCGTATCGTCAACAGGAACTCAACGTCGCAGACGGCGTGTCAATCGGACGCCCGGTCTGAGAGTTATTGGCTTTTTCATCCCAGGGGCCCGGTTGGTTTTTAGGGAAAAACCAACCTGACCGTACTCCACCTGCATCCAAACCTCGGGCGGAGTATGCCAAAATATCCGTCTCACTTAGAGAAATTCAACAAAGTCGACGGCACGTCAATCGGACGTCCGAAGCTCAAGATATGAGCGTTTCCGCTTTGAGGGCCCGGTTGGTTTCGTGTACGAACCAACCCGGCCGAACCCAAAGTATTCCAAAACCTTGAGTGCGATATACTGAAACGACCGTCTCGATCCAAGGATCGCATCGCCGCTGACGGCGCAGCGTTCGGAGGCCTGTAGCTCATGTTACGAGCAAAAGATCGAAAACGGTCCGAAGACGGGGGGTCTGGGCCCGGACCGACCCGGGCTAACCCCCCGGGGTCGGCCGGAACCGGGTCGACCCGACCCGGGTCCGGGTCGGACCCGGTTCGATGTGGCCCGGTCCGGCCAGGGCGCGACCCAATCGTTCGGACCGGCCCGGCTCGGCTCGGCCGAGCGGCCGACCGAGGGAGGCGCGGGGTGATGCCCCCGCGGGATGAAGATGTCGCAGCCCACGTGGGGCCACGCTGGAGTTAGCGGATGTGGCTTTTCCGCGTCTCGTGCATGCCGGACCCGCACGGCCGTGGGTCCGCTGGCCGCCGCCGGTGACCCGCGCCGCCGGTGGCTTCCGCGGCCCACCGGAGTTTCTCCGATGGTCCGATTTCCTTCCCGTCTGCGCCGAAGCTCCTCCCGGGTCCCGTTCTTCACTGTGGAAACAACGGATCGTCCCTGCGGCATGTTTTGTCGTCGCCCGCCAATCCACGCATCAACGAAGAACTGCGGAGGGTTGTCGGGCCGTGTTTTTTTTGGCCCGCACCCTCCGCGTTAGACGATAACAGTCGGGAGAATTAATTAAACGTAGAAAACATGACAAATAACAATTTTAATAAATTAAAATTGATCTTATGAAACCAGGTTCATTGTTTTGAATGGAAGCATCCATGGAGTAAAACCATTCCCAAAAACTCCTACCTCATCAAGTGTCGCACGCGCGTTCTTTGCGGAATTGTTCGTCGCGGAAGGAGGGAATCGTCGCGTCGTCGCGGTATCCGGCGTTGCGTCGACGAACTCCGAGGACCAAGAAACAACAGATTTAATTTTAATAATTAAATCCAGATTGAATTTATAATCCACAAAGAATTTAAAGAACCGAAATCTCTCACCTCAACGGATGATCGATGATTTTGTCGCGGAGGAAGGAACGTTGCAGAAGAACATCGCGGGAGAGGAAACATCGGCGTCGCGGCACACAGCGTCGCGTCGTCGATTTCCACGGGTTCAGCGTTCTTCGTCGGAGGCTGGCGTTCTTCGCGTTCTTCGCGTTCTTCGCGAAGGAGGATGAAGAACTTGAGGTTTGCCAAATCTTTTCAACGAACAACACTTAAGGAGAAAACACGTTGGTCTTATTTTATTAACATGCCAACAAACGAAAAAGAGATAAGTAACGACCCATTAATTCATAGAATTAATTCAATGAAGAAAACCACCCAATTAAATGGTGCTTTAAGAAATTTAAGAAAATGTGTCAGTTGACTTTCATAATGATAGGTTTTCGCGGGTGCGTTACTTAGCGGAAAAGAAACGGTGGGGCTCGTGCGGGCCCCACCCCACAAATATCCTATCAAGTGGATAGGATATTTTGGATTACACCCTATCCATTTCTACTGAGCTTATGCAGCTTAATGGGGTCTTTAAGCAGCATTAAGTGAACTAAAAATAAAATTGTCGTACAACTTTATTTTATTTCATAACATAAAACCCAAAAATTAAAAACCACAACCGAGCAAACACAACTCCGGAAGAGGCATTTCTAAGAAAATACCGGCGCTGTGATTCCACCGGTGCCCTCAGAATTCGATTCCGAGCACCGGTTCAAAAGTTAGAAAAACCCGCTCGTCTGTTCACTAAACGTACCCATGCCGAACTTCGGAAAATGATTCCGGGCACATCGGGCCTCGGAATCAGGTGCCGTCAGAAACTACGTTCTTGTAAAATTCCCAAGAAAATTAAGAAAAAAATTTCATTGAAATTTATGGGTCTTTACATTGAATACATTTAATTTTAAAAATAACCATTAAAACTCAAACCATGGAAAATTCATAAAAGTTATCAAAATAAAATCATGAGTGGAAGATACGTTTTTTTATTTTGAAAGGACTTATATACTATTAATATTTTTTAATAACCATGTTGAGATACCACATCACTAAATAGATAATGAAAATTTAGTTTTAAAATTAATTATGGGGGTAAATAATCATTAGAGATGAAATAAATTAGCTTCCACTTGAGAAAAGGATTACATAATTAGGATTTCAAAACATGAATATGGAAAAACACTCATTTAAATAAATTGGAATTATTATTAATAATGTTAAATTTTAAGAACACATTGTAATCTTCAAGGAGAAATAATTTGGTATGAAAATATATTTCCCAATAAAATAATGTGTATATACATTCGAAAGTCATCAAAGCATATAATAGATAAATCCAAAAATATAGTAGAAAAAAATAGTGATTATGTCCCATGGAAGTGAATTCAGTCAAAAAACCCCATATGGATTTAGTAATTTTTAGATAAATATTTATTAAAATATTGAAAATAAAATGAATAAATTAATTATTTTGTAGTATATTCATCATAGAAAAAAGAAATTGGTACGTAACACTAAAACATTTATCGATGAAGAAAAGTTTAGATAAAAATCCCTAACCTTTTTTCCTTGATTGGTTGATGAAACACTAACATACTGTTAAAAACATAACAACCTTAATAATATATTTTAGAACCTCTTTCATATATGTTATTTTATATATTAATCAATTATAATTATATATTCTGGTTATACTGTCTATATTTGTTTAATTCCAGCCCTCAGATGTTAATAACATTAATAGTGTCCCCATGTTTTATAATTCTGATGTCCTTACCCATCATTACAATAAAATTAATCATTAATAATTCATTTATGATAACATAATATTTATCTCAAATTTCTTTATAAATATCTTATATCACTTAACATGTGTTTTTGTTATGCTGTCTGAAAATTGAGTCAGTGTAGGCTTATTTTGGTGATTTTAGAAAAAAGAAAAGATTGTTTAATAATAAGTTAAATAAGTAATATAATATTTTAAAAAAATATACCAATGAATATTTAATTAATATAATATAATATTAACATTTTTTGTATTTCCATAGTCATCATGAATAGAATTTTTATATCATCTTTCAAGAAGGTGGCCAAACCGACCCAGACATGACCTGACTTTAACTCGATTGGTGATTAAGGTTAAAGATATTTTTAATTTGAAATAATATCATTATAATATATGTTTGAGGATATTTTTTTAATTTTTTTATTATGGTTAATAATATTTCAATATATATGGATGAATATTTCTAAATTATTATATTAAAATAAAAAAAGATTCTTCATTGTGGCGGCAGTTCGCTGACACATCTGATTGATGTTTCTTTGTTGTTATAAGTGTATGGAAATGAGAAAAATAAATTTTTACCATTTATATATAAAAAAATTATAATATTTATACCTAACATATACTATTATTATTATCATGAGATATTATTAATATTAAGTCTAAGAAGGGAAATATAAGGAAGAGAAATTGCTTGTATTAGAGATTCGATCCTTCCTTGAGAGTCCACTTGATACTAAGGGAGTTATGATATCTAAGAGTGAATAACGGATCATTCTCATTGGAAAAGGTTATTATTGGAGTAAAATTGTTCTGTTTCATGCATTAATATGAAAGATAAGTGAGTCGTTATGGGGAGGAACTATTACCCTTTTATAAGTGAAGAGAAGTGTAGTTTTGGAAATATCCACTCAGTTTAAATATTTTAATTTCAATACTAAATTGAAATGGTATAGAAAAATTAAACCATCCGAAAAGGGGGTGAATTTTGGTCAATTCACACCTTACCCATCCATTTGGAAACATTATTTTAACATGTTTTTTCATCCTCCGTTAGAAAAAGTCTTTTGGGATTTTTTGACTTTTTAGCTAGGTAAATAGTTTTTTAACTTATAAAATAATATTAATGACATTAATTAATATATACATGATAAAAAAAATTTGAATATTTTGATTTTAAATTTTGAACCCTCTTTATAAATTTTATTTATAGTTACTATGTGCTAATTTTATAACAAAACTAGTTACATGAAAATACCTTTTTGAAAAAATGTTTTTAACATTTTGGATTTATATAAAAAAAATTATCATGTTTAACAAGTTTGGTGAAATAATATGTTTATTATTGTTTAAAAAAAATTATTAGTCCTATAATGAAAATAAAAACTTAGCCAAACCTTAAAAATATTTTTTTAAGCAGAATTCCAAAAATAGTTTTTTCTTTTTATTAAAGTATCATTTTTCATTTTTATAAATAAGTTTCACATACCTTCTCTATGTAAAAAATAATATTTAGAAATGCATAATTTTTTTAATTAATTTATAATTTTATTGATTTAATGGTTTTTTTTTCATATTATAGATTATTCATTCACAGTGATAAAATCTTGGAAATTATAATTTTCAGAAATAATCACCTAATTCTTTTGAGAGGAATACAAAAATGAATTTAAATTTATCAAATTTAAATTCTAAAAATTATTAATAAAAATTTGTAAATGTAAATATATAATATAAATAAAATTATATTTAATGAAAATAACTTTTTTCTATATTTAATCATATGTATAATTTACCTTATAAAGGTGACAACTTTTAATGGTTTATTGTATTATTATTTAGTATGGGTTTATTAACATTTTATTATTAGTATAATGTTGGTAAATTACATTAGGATTATCATGTGATAGAATTTATAGAACATTGTTTTTATCTTAAAGGATCCAAAATCAAAGCTCGTTACATTCCATAGCCCTTAAATAAAATATATAATCACAATTTAATTATCATTTACCTTCATGAATAACTAATGGTTGTAAATACATTTACATTTGAAAATATATCATCTCAAATGAAATATAAACATAAATATCATAGGGAAGAATAGAAAAAACTTATTCTGTATATCCATTTCAAGGGAATACATATGAAAACTAGATATTAAGGCCCATGTGAAGCATTCACGTTTCTTCTTAGATAATTCATTATTGGGCATGAAATATTAGATGGTTGAATTTGATTTAGAATATTATTATTCACTAATATTGAAATTATTTTTGATTCTTAGTGAATATATCCATTCTATTTCAAAAACCAAGTCAATTTGTACAGAGGAGGTTAAAAAAATTTGCATAAAGATTATTTCTAAAAATGCAAAAATTATACCACTAGATGTTTTCCTTAAAATACCAATCATTTATAGTGGTAACATGATGTTATTATAAAACATCCATGATTCAATAGGGATTATAGAACTATTATACAACCACTAATTCGGGGATAGGGGTATATAAACATAATTACCACTATGTTGTTCATATATTTCCATTTCATTGGATTTTTTTTTCTATGTCTATGTGGTTGTATATTATTATTGACCTCAACAAGACTTAGTGTAAGTTGTTTACATAGATAATTTTCAAGTTCTCTATGCATATGACATTGGAATATTAATGGATAACTTAGATAATTTTTTTCTTTTTTACACATGTTAAATGAACTCTTCATTTTACCTCAACATTTTGATGCTCAATGGCCACCTTTACCATAAGTAAATCATCATCTAATTCCCTTGCGCAATTACCTTATTTCCACTTTCCAAAAATTTTACGTATAGGTAATTTTAAATTTTCTCCTTAATCATCTTCATCACTTGATCATTCATGATACCCCATCAATGAAATAATATTTTTATATATTTTTTTAATATTGGTTATAATTTTAATCATATTTTGTGATATATGTATTAAAATAACCACATGGTCAATCATTATAGATCCCATTTTGATGGGTAGTTTATTTATGAAATCTACATATTGTCCCTCTCACCCATAGTTATTTATAGTTCTATCCATTACTAAATCCTAAAAGGCTGGCATGAGTGACAAGACAATAAAAGTATATGGATAATATCATAATCATAAAGAGGAATTTACCCTTAAAACTATTTTCTCATTTATATCATATCATTATACCATAATTAATTTAGTTCAACCTATATATATCTTAGTTTTACAATGGTTAATTTTATCTTATTAATCTAATTGTTCTCAATGATATCCATTAATATAAGTAGGAAATCACCACATTATAGTAGTTTGTAAAGATCACGTGATCAACCCAAGTTTATAATCTGAGAGTGTCAAATGAGGTCTACAGTTAAGACTCATTTTTCATGAGGTAGATGATGATTATGTTAATACACAACATGACTTTTTCAGGGTAATTACCCATAGGTATATCTTTTCTAGATATTACACTCACATTTAGTATTCATACTGGGATTCATGTCTTCGGAAAATCATATATTCAAGACCATTTTGACATTCTAAGATATCATCATAGACTTGTACTCCACTCAGTAGTTTTTACAAAGGATATCTAACCATAAAACTAAAGGTAAATAAAAAAACCCAAAAAAACTAAACCAATTTCCAAAATAACTAAACTCTACTTTGATACCAAAAAATGTAACATGATCTAATTGTCACGACACTTCCCCTGGGGCCCGTATTTTGACTACCCCAAGTCCTCCTTCCATTGTCTAGGGGAGGGTGACTAGCACCAAAGGCGTTAATCCCTAAACTGGGAAAGAATGGCCTTTATAACTGTAAACAAACACATCAGAGTACACAACTAGAAGAAAAAAACTAAGTAAAATTGTATAAAAAAGAAGTTATGGAAAGTAAAAAGGGGCCAGAAATACAAGACCAACAGGGATATACAAGTAAAACTGAAAGCAAGTACAACTGAAGAAAATTAAAGTAGCTACTAGGTTGTCCTCTAGGGTTCCTACCTGATGGGTAGGTACATATGGCCTCCTTAGCACTCCACGTTCGTCTGTCTCCTCCATGTACCATCACACTAAGTGGTCCACCTCCGGGTACCATCTAAACCTGCTACTCTCCACCTCAGTCAGCACTGTCCGTTGTCTGTAACCAACATAATGAGGTGCGTTCATAGCCTGTGCAGGGGTTCGTATAACGATACTCAGCTGGGACCCTGAAACCCTCAAGGTCTCACAAAATCCAACAAGGATAAACCACAAAATATGAAATTATCAGATAACCATTAATTAGTTCTATGCCCATACATATACCTAGGTTATCTAGTAACCCGTATCAATCATGAGGAAAACACAAAAGTCATTGACTAATCTCAAACCATGATTTTCATTATCGAAACCACGACTGCTGGAAAACTCATCCTCTATCTTGTACAGTGGTCCTGTCGCAACACTGATGTGCTTATCAATAACCTTGGACTGCTGAGGTACTCATCCTGTCGAGTACCGTGGGTCTACAACCAACTACCAGGCACTCCTATACTATGAGTTTGCCGCTAACTACCAGGCACTCACCCTAATAGCCAGCAAAGTTTCTCCTCCTGTCGAGTACCACAGGTCTGCCACAAGCTACCAGGCACTCCTCAGCCATGGGTCTCCCTCCAACTACCAAGAACTCCCCACTGGGCTAGTCAAATAACTCCGAGTCGAATCAGTCAAGCAGTTGTCAAGTCTGCTAGCTACTAGGTCTCAATACTCTTCCTGCTTATCACTGTAGGATCCGCTCCACGAGCTACTGGGCAATACTCCAACTATTTCTAAGTGACACAAAGAAGTATCTCAAAGGTCCGCCACATCATAGCGGTATTAGTACAACAGACGACACATTAATAGGATTCCCAATCTGTTAGTTATTAGCCTTTTTAATCTCAGGGCCGAGTTGGATTCGTGTACGATCCATCCTGACCATAGTTCAAATATACGCCGAACTCCAGGGGATATTCTAAATAGGGACAGATTCGTTCCAAGAATAGCGGCACCACTGACAGTTTATCCAATTGACGTCTGGTGCCAATGATATTGCTCAAGAAGGTAATGGGTCTGTAATGGGCCCGGGTCCGGTCTAACCTGGTGGGACTGAATCGGCCCAACCCGGTCTGGGCTGACCTGGTCTAGGTCGATCCAGTCAGACTCGCTGGGTCTGAACCTACCTATTGGGTTGGTTAGCACACTGATTTTTTTGGCCCGGTCCTCTGGGCCTGGCCCAGTGGACTGTGAGGGCGGATCATCCAGGAGGTCTCCACGTAGGCGACTCGGCTTGAAGGACGAAGCCAGCCCGGCCAGGGCCGCGAGGTGTGCGGCTCGGGCGACTCGACCCTAGAGGTCGTGCCGGTCTGTAGACCAGGGGAAGGACGCATGGAGCAGGGGCTGGCCAGGGGGCATCGGGCAGGGCGCGGGGGCACCGGGTAGGCTGCGACAGGGGCTGGGAAGTCCGCGCTCCAGGTAGGCGGGCCGTGCACCGGTTCGGGCGTCAGGAGGCCACGAGCAGGTGGGCCGCACACCGGGTAGGGGTCGGGAAATGTTGTGTATGGCAGTGTTCGGTCGGGTGCATCAGTACACCGCGGGGGTAGTGCGATTCGTGTAGGCCGCAGGTAGTGCTGCCTTCATCGTTGCCACCTTTGTCACTGTCGCTTTAACACCATGTTGTATAAAGTAACAAGGCGAGATATCAACGGAGGATGTTAGGCCATGTTAGGTTGGCCAACACCCTCCGTGTTTAGGGTGATAGAAATTGGTTCTCAAGAACGATGCACAACATTCCACCCGCCAAGATAAACATCATTGTTCTTCATTTTCAAAAGAAAGGAAGAACATGACGCTTAAAAGAAACTAACCCCCTAACATTGATTCTCTATTCATCGTTAGATGACGTCGTGTAATGAAGGTCATCGATCCATGGTAGACGAACACATCCCCCATCAAAGGAGTCTGAGGAAGAAGGTCGGAGGAGGTCGTTCATCGTAGTGGAAGGCGTCCCTCATTGGAGTTCTTCATCAGGAGAGCGTTCTTCGCCGGAAGAGTGTTCTTCGTTGGAGTGTGTTTTTTGTTGGAGAGAATTCTCTTTTCTCCCAAGCTTCACCAAAAGAAAAATTCCCAAAATAATAGTTTGTCTAATATTATAATCATTGGAATGAATTTCCAAAAGGATAATTAATTATGTATCCCCCTATAATTAATCCATGAGAGGTTGGCATATTAAATAAAGGGCATTGGGTCCATTTAATTAAAGGGGGAGGGTCAGGGGGTTTCTCCCCATTTAATAGAGAGTTGATGAGGTTTTATCCTCTTCTATTATTAGGGGGTTAAACCTCATGTGGTCCCCACTTTATAACCTCTCACAGGAGGTTATGCTTCGGTGGGCCCCACCACTATACCCTCTTATGAGAGGTTAGGGTGTGGAGGTCCTACCTCTATCTCTCAAGTGGAGGATTTAACCAACACACTCACATGGCATCTTAAAATAAAATAAAGTGTTGTACACTTTATTTTATTATTAATTTTCTATAAAAAGCCAAAAACTAACTTTTATTATTGACCAACTGTCATCGAGGTGAAAGTATTCTTAAGTGACTAACGGCGCTGAGAGTTCAACAGTGCCCCTAGATTTCAGTTCCCAGCACCAGATAAAAAGTTATAAAAACCCACTCGTACAATTACTGAACGTACCTGAACAAAACTTCAGAAATTGATTCTGGGTACATCGGGCCTCGGAATCAAGTGCCATAAAAATTTGTGGACTCATAAAAATCCAATGAATTTAGAAAAAAAATATTCCACAGAAATTCCAGGTCTTTACATTCTCCCCACCTCAGGGTTTTACGTCCCCGTAAGCTATAACTCGAACTATGGGATCAAATGGGGATACTGAGCATGCATCTCAGCCTCCCGCTCCCATCTACTCTCCTAGAGGATTCTGTGCTGCCAGAGAATGCTCACCAGAGGTATCGACCATCCATGTAGGACTTGATCATGTCGATCGTCAATCTCCCATAGAACCTCTGTATAATATTCCCCATCATCGACATCTATCTCTCCATGGTCTATGATGTGGGAAGTTTCATGTACATATCCCCTCAGTTGAGATAATAGGAAGACGTCCTGCACCCGGTGCAACAAAGGTGGAAAATATAAGCAGGTAGGCACTTCACCTACTCTTCTGAGGAAATGGAAAGGTCCCATAAATCTCAGAGATAACTTGTCACCTTGGCCAAATCTCTGTAGACCTTGTCGAGGTGAGACCTGTAGAAAGACGTGGTCGCTATCCTAGAACTCCAGTGGTTTCTGTCTCCTGTCAGCATACGACTTCTGTATGCTCTGTGTAGTCTTCATCCACACCAGGATGATCTACACCTTCTCCATAGTAGCTTGTACCATCTCTGGTCCCACTAGTGCTGACTCCCCTGGGTCAGTCCAGCACAAGAGTGATCTGAAATGTTGCTCGTACAATGCTTTGAATGGTTCCATACCGATGGGGGAGTGATAGCTGTTGTTATACAAAAACTCCACCAAAGGAAAGTTATCCTCCCAGCAGTGTCCAAAGTCAAGGACACTGCACATATCATGTCCTCGTGGGTCTGAATGGTCTGCTCAGTCTGACCATCCGTCTAAGGAAGGAAGGCGGTGCTCAAGTGAAGTTGTGTCCCGAAAGCCTCCTACAACCCAATCCATTGCCGGGAAGTAAACCGTGCATCATGGTTGGAGATAATAGAAGAAGGTACTCCTTGTAAATGGACAATATTCTGCACATAGAGGCGTCCCAATCTCTCTATTGAACCCTACTCTCTAATTGGTAGGAAGTGGTCTAACATGGTGAGTCGGTCGATGATCAGCCAAATTGATTCGTGACCCCTGGATGTATGTGGAAGATCCATCACGAAGTCCATGGATATCCCATCCCACTTCCACTCTAGGACCTCTAAGGGATGAAAAAAGCCTTCTAGTACCTGGTGATCTACCTTCACTTTCTGGAATGTGAGGCACTATGAGACAAACTCTGCTACCACCTTCTTCATACCAGGACACTAGTGTTGTTGTCGAAGATCCTGGTACATCTTCGCCACTCTTGGATGTACCTATCACAAAACGAATATGGACACCCTCAAAACCAGCACTCGACCTAGCCTACAACAAGACACAAAGGGCGTTCCTGATCCCCACAGGCTGGAACAAGTGCATGGGTATCATAAAATGACAATTTGGAATGATTTACCCGAGTTTATAAATGTAAAACAACAAAAGAATCCAATACAACAAATCTGGATTTTTCAATCCAAACAATTTTTACCAAAAATCTGAGCTGAATTACATATTTTAAAATAACTCAACAAGACTATAACAAAGGTACAAAACCAACAAGGAACAACCCAAGAACCCTCATGGAAAGGGTCACCGCCCTCAATCTATCTCTACAATACTTCACTACCAAGGACCTGCTAGAATCCCGAACCACTAGAACTAAAAACTATACAGAACCTGCGACAACAAAAATAACCATGTCTACTTACAGCCAAGGGTGTAAGTAGGGTTTGATCCAATGCCCAATAGGATACCACCACTAATATATTCCATGTGATAAACATTTAATGATGAAAATCATGCAGGATTTCAAAAACATGAAATGATAGTTAAAATTTCTAAATGATGCAATATTAAATAAAAATAGTTTTCAGGTGGCCTAATTTAAATAATAAAAACTTTTAAGATAAATACCAAAGCTATTTAATTTTCTAGACACTCATACTTTATGCCGATGGTAATCAAAAAATATCCAGTGAGCACAAGCAATGGGAAATAACCCCTAGGCACTAGCTAGTTGTGGGTCCCAGGTACCACCTATCTCAGTGACAGTAACCATCACAAATATCTATTCTCGTACACGAGGCACTAGTTGGGAACATACCCATAACCTAGTTGTCCCCAATCATCATCATCATAGTTTAGTTAGAGTTGTAAGCGTCAATCATTCTTAGTGAAACTGAGGCCAACCCCACGGATTCAATAGCATACTAGTACACGTCCACCCACCTAGATACCCTTGTTTTCCCTTTGTGCTAAAACAAGTTTAACAAGTAAATGAATATAATTTTCACATGAAAATATCATCTCTATATCATAAATTCACCAAACAGTCCACATGTATACAACACAAGTCACAAAAGTCTACATTCCATTAAAATTGATTTTGAAATCCGACTCACACCAAAATAGCCCACAACACTTTTCACATTTCATTAACACTTCTATAAGTCCATTAAACAATTTTATAAAACCATTACAGTATATTAAAACTCTCATAACATCCCACTCACTTGTTAAATAATACCCTTTTTACCTAAAAAATCATTTTATTATCAAACTTACAAGAATTATCCCACAAACAAGTTTCCCTCCAACATCTCAATTTAATTATACTTTTCAGAAATTTACAAAAAATTATTAAAATGATTGACATATTAAAACATAACTTCACCATTAAAACCCTCTTAATAGGGGAACAATCATCCCAAACAGTACAGATGATCCCTTTTCCCACTTTGTTTAACCAACTTAAACATTTATAATTTTCATTAAAAAATCCAAGTGGTGTAAATTTATCTTGCACACAAAACCCATTTCAAAACCCCCATTTAAGACCCAAAACCTCACCAATTCCTATCCAAAACATAATTTCAAGCCCTAGTGACATTTCAAAAACCACTTTCATGTTTTATAAAATCACTTTGAATAATACTACAAAAGATCAAATTGAAAACACCCATTTTCATAAAATGCTCTCAAGAAGTATGACTATGTGTTACACATAAAACCTATTAAAAACCCTCTTTTTAGGAACAAATGAAACTAATACATTACCAAACATGATTTTTCATGCCCAAAAATATTTACTAAACCAATTCCATATGTTATAACTTACACCAAAATAATACCCAATGAGTAACACATGAAAACACCAACTTTCAAGTTAAAATGAAACTATAAAATTAAACACTTAACCAAATCAAACAAAAACAATTTTCGCACCACACCCAACATATGAGAAATATGGAAAATGAGTTAATACATCAATCTAACTCATCAATAATTGTTTACAAATGGAACTACCTACCGAAAGTGTCGAATCCCTCAAAACATAGTGCGAAACATCAACCACAGCACCACCACATCACAAGGAAGATAAATTTAGCCCTAGACCTCAATATTTAACCAAAAGACACCAAATCAAACCATAGGTTCGAACCCTATCATCGGGATATTTTATGACATAATTATAGAGGGAGGAAACCCTATGGAGAAGGATGAAATTGAAGAGGGAAAAAAATACTCAAAACAATCTTTAATAAAATGACCCAAAATACACCAGTTTCTGAATTTGAAAACATCCAACATTTAAAGGAAGGTTTGAACAAGGATGAGGAGATCATTTAGGAACTACAATGGGGGAATAGAGTAAAAATAGGAGTTAAGAAAGGCTCAATTTACATCTCCAAATCTGGGTGATTTCTGAAATCTAGAGATGTTTCAACCACTTCTATGATCCTATTGAGCTCTAAATTGTGTACGATGAAAATGGGGGTGCGCCTTATGTATCTGGGCTCAGGTGAGAGTTGGAATCACCGAAAAGACAAAAATATTGAAGGAGATATTAAAGAATTAAAATTTATTTATAATGCCAAAAAAGGGCATTCGGGGAGGCCCAATTCCTTCAATAAAAATCCATATCCACCATGATTATGGATTCTTAAATGGTCCACATTAATATGGTGGTGTTAATTGTCTAGGGGAAGACAATTTGGAATTGTAATGGATGAAAAATGTTGAAAAATGAAGGATTTATAAAGGAATCAATATCTATTTTAAATCAGGAATTGGGCTCACGGTTTCGCCCAATTCATGAAAACTCACCCATTCTTCCCTAAAAGCCTTGAAAACCCCCAAAACAAAGAATGAATGGAAATTAATTGGAATATTACATTAAAATATGTCATGTATTTGACAATTCTACCCACCATGAAGACTTTACACCCTAGAACGTCACCTCAAGGCCAAAGAAATAACCAAACCCAACTGAGAAACCAAGAGGTACTCCCTTGCATTTTTCACCCCCAAAAACCAAAACACCTCCAGTGATCAATTAATGAATTATTACTCTGACAACCAAAACATACACCATTTTACTGAAATTAACCATCACATTAAAACGTTATCCCAAAATAAAACTCCTTAAACCCTATCCGAACAAGACTCAATAAATTCACCCAAACGAACAACATCGAACAAGGTTACACTTTCCATGCTATAACTAAACCATTGGGGACTATAAAATTTCAATGTTTACCCAAGGAAGATGTAGTTAGCTTGATAACATCGAACAAGACTACCTACCACCAAGACAATACAATGGATACGTCTGAGTTACTGGTACGGGGGAACAAAAATATGTTCCCAACCATAACAGACAACCTATATTTTTTTGAGACAGAATCAGGACACCAATAGGGGAGCCCTGAATGGAATCCACGGTAAAAAGGTTATATATCCATCATAAATTTACAAAATAACTTATATAAGACTCATAGTGAGTCTCCCCACCATAAGAACCAACCATCATAACTGACCATCACGGGATGGTACAGAAAAACCCCAAATTTTAATGAGTTGGGAAGAACACATGGTTAGTTTGCACAGTTTGGGAAACCATGCACTAACAGTGGGGATACTTCTATGTACATGGTTTTCTGGTACATGTTCCCTAATAACCAAGCGCAAATCATGTGCTCAACCTATCCAGCCAAAATTCAAACATTTTTTTCAAAGACTCAATGGAAACCAAGGGGGGAATCACATTGGGAGATGACATGGGTAAAAGGTACTCCACCTATTTCCACCAAACATGAACAACAGAAGAAATATGATTAAACCATAGGTTTAAACTCTTCCTATCATTCATACTATGGATCGGAAAATTTATAAGGGTTTAAAAGAACGTATGATTTCCCCTGATAACGAGTTAGCTTCTCTCCAAGACCAATGGCTGGAGATCAAATGATTGAAGCATCTTTGGCCTTGCAGTTAGGCTTTGAAACCCCGTTGAACGAGAATTCTTCGTTCAGTGCAACCAACAACTACACCGAAATCCCCCATAAGTTTTCCAAGAATTTACTCATTCAAAAAATCACTTTAACCTAACCTTATATTTAACTAAAACAAGGGATTAGATGATGTTCACACATCACACCTTGTTTTTTCAGGAGAGAAACAATAGAAGTAAAGAACACCTAAACTCACTTTCCTATAAAATGCAATATTTTTATGTTTTTCTAAAGGATAAATTCTCCCAACATAACATAGACTTTTAAATGAATTCCCAAATTTCACCATTATAGTAAATTGATCACATGACATTATAAGGAATCACAGAACATGACCATTGCAACTGATATAATCAATGCATGGAGAGGGACCTTATACAACATCCCCAAACAACACACAATTCTAGAAAGTGGCCACAATATCCTATCGTGACCATATTTCCCAAATAGGAGGTTTAACATGAACTCATGCTTCAATGAACCTCTAAAGAACCCAGAGGCCCTCTTAGACACCATCGAGACACTAATCCTCAATAACAACCCTACAATTTTTCCAACTTCGACGAATAAGAAAACATAAGAAACTAAGGTCTCTTTCAACCTTCCATTAGCACTCTCCCGCTACAAGAGGATCTAAAAATCAAATAAAGTAATGGGTGTTGACTCAATCAACAATGATTAATAAATTATTCCTTATACTGATCAACGGGAGGATTTTCCAATGGCAAAAAAATCCAGGTTTCACTTTAGTTATTCATTAACCCTTATTGGGGGTCGTACGTTATCCAATGAGAGAAACCAAGGACCCAACCAAGCTATTCCATTGGTTGAAACAAGCCATAAACTAGATGCAAACACATGAAGGGAACCACTATAAAGGTGTCCCAAAACATAACTTAGAGAATACAACTAACTGATCCTTTTACCCAGCTTATAGACTAAACATAAACCCAAAACACAGTTTAAACAGGGGGGCTTCTGGGACTCAAATCATACCAAAACATCAAAAATTTCCAAAAAAACATAATATAAGCCATCCCAAACAATTCATCAAGACATAATTTTTTTCTTTAAAAACATTTATTCAAAACAAACGGTTCAGCGGTTAGCGTATCAACCAATGGTACCCCATGGGCCTTACACATGCGTGTTTCTGTGCCACACCAGGCACCCACCACATATCCATCCCAACACTCATAAAGTCATTCCATCAACCATCCATCATCTCATATAACCCCATGCATGTGGTTTCTCATGGAAATACCAAAGGTTAAATCAAAAAAATTCTTTCCACTTTTCAAAACCAAAACAGTCAACCAACACATCCTTTTTCTCAAAACTGCTAACTAGAAGATCAAAATCCCAATTCACATCTTAAAAAACATTTCATAAAGACAAAACCAGTTAGAAAATAACCCACTTACATGATATTCACATCAATTTAAAAACTTATCATTCTATTAAATCAACCTTTCATTTTTTAGAAAAACTCTATTGGAAACACTTTACAAAACCAACTTTAATATTGTTCCGGATTTCAAAAGAGGTTTAAGAACGCCATTTTCAATTACAAAAAAATTATGAAAATTAAGTTCCACCATTTCATAAATCAAACCATTACCCCTTTATTTGAAAATCAGTTCACAAAAACTTTACTCTTCTTAAAACCAAAGTGCCACGTTTTCAAAACAAAAGCACAAAACAATGCGAGAGGAAACTAGTTTCAGTGGGTTATTGGAACATATGGTTGGTGGCCATATTACAATAAATTCACTATCACAAATAGTGTTATAGGAAATATCCTTGGCTCTCCATGGCTTTCTAGGCCCTGTGAACTCACTAAGACCATTAACCCAACTCCCTATTCATTTCCCTAAATCATCCTCGAACCAAGAAAACCAAATGACTTTGATAAATCCAGACTTCTCCTGGAAACATGAATCCCATCATGAGGTGTGGTGATCAGGAACACTACCCATAACTAAAATTACAAGTCACAACAATCCTAACTCTAGACTATCCTAACTCTAGACTACCTGACTCTTCCGTAAATAACATGAACCAAAGAGTTAACCTGAACCTCCTCTGATACCATTTTGTCACGAACCGAATCTGGTTTCCATCAAAATCAACACTCTACCTAGCCTGAAACAAGGCCCTAAGGGTGTTTCTGATCCCCATGGGCTGGAACAAGTTCTTTAGTATCATAAAATTAATATTGTTAATGATTTACCCAAGTTTATAAAATTAAAACAACAAAAGAATCCAATAAAACAAATATGGACATTTCAATCCAAACTACCTTTAAAAAAATCATAACTAAATTACATATTTTAAAACAACTCAAAAAGACTATAAAAAAGTTTCAAAACCAAAAGGTAACAGCCCATGAACCGTCATGGCCAGGGGAACCTCCCTCAAGCCATCTCCACAAAACTTCACCACCAAGGACCTGCTAGAAACCCGAACCAGTGGAAATAAAAATTGTACCCAACCTATGACAAAAAAAATGACAAAGTCTATTTACAACCAATGGTGTATGTAGGGTTTGAGACAATTCCCATTAGGATACCACCACTAATATATTCCATGTGATAAACATTTAATGACGAAATGCATGCATGTTTTCAAAAACATGAAATGATAGTTATAATTTCGAAAAGATGAAACATTAAATAAAAATAGTTTCTAGGTGGTATAATTTATTATATAAACAATTTTATGATAAATACCAAAGCTACATAATTTATTATCCACTCATACCATATGCCGACGGTAATGACAAAATTTATAGTGAGCACAAGCAGTGGAAAATAAACCTGAGGCACTAGCTAGTTGTGGGTCCGAAGTACCTCGTATCTCGGTGAGAGTAACCATCAAAAATATCTATTCTCATGCACGAGCCACTAGTGGGGAACATACACATAAACTAGTTGTACCCAATCATCATAATCATAGTTTAGTTAGTGTTTTAAGCATCAGTCTTGATAAGTGAAACTGAGGCCAAACCCCATAGATTCACTGGAATACTAGTACACATCCACCCACCAAGATACTCAGGATTTCCCTTTGTGCTCAAACAAGTTCAACAAGTCAATGATTATATTTTTCACATGAAAATATCATTTCCATATCATAAATTCACCAAACAGCCCACATGTATACAACACAAGTCACAAAAGTCCACTTACATTTAAATTGATTTTTAAATCTGACTCACACCAAAAGATCCCACAACAATTTTCACATTTCTTTAACACTTCAAAAAATCCATTAAAAAATTTTATAAAAACATTAAAATATATTAAAAATATCATAATATCCCAATCTCTTGTTACATAATAGCCTTTTTACCTTTAAAATCATTTTATCATCAAACTTACAAGACACAGCCCACAAACAAGTTTCTCTCCCACATCACAATATAATGAAAGATTTCAGAAATTTAAAAAACATTCTAAAAATGTTTTCCATATTAAAGAATCACTTCAGCTTTCCAAAACCCTTCATAAGTGAGCACACATACCAAAAAGTGCATATAAACCCTTTTCCCAATTTTTTTAACCTACTAAAATATTTACAATTGTTATAAAAAGAACCCAAGTGGTGTAAATATTCCTTGCACAGAAAACCAATTTCAAAACACCCATTTAAGACGAAAAACGTTACCACTTCCTTTCCAAAACATAATTTAAATCCCTAGAGACATTTATAAAACCACTTTTGTGTTTTATAAAATCACCTTGAATAATACTACAAAAGATCCAAATGAAAACACACATTTTTATAAAATGACCTCAAGAAGTATAACAATGTTTTACACATAAAACCTATTCAAAAACCCAATTTTTAGGCCCAAATGACACTAATACATTTCCAAACCAGAATTTTAAGGCCAAAATAGATTTAGTAAACAAATTCCATATGTTATAAAATACACTCAAACAATACCCCACGAGTAACTCATGAAAAAAAACCCAATTTCATGTTAAAATGCAACTATAAAATTAAACACATAACTAAATTAAACATAAACTACTTCCAAACCACACCCAACATATGAGTAATATGAAAAATGAGTGAATACAGAAATCTAACTCATCAATAATTTTTTACACATGGAACCACCTACAAAAAGTGTTGAATCTCTCAAAACATGGTGCGAAACATCCGCCACACCACCACCGCATCACAAGGAAGATAAATCCAGCCCAAGAACACAATTTTTAAAAAAAAAACCAAATCAAACCATAGGTTTGAACCCTATCTTATGCGAATTTTATAACATAATGAAAGATAGAGGAAACCCTAAGATGAAGGAAGAAATTGAAGTGAGAAACACTTACTCAAAACAATATTGAATAAAATGACCCAAAATACACCAGTATATGAATTTTAAAACATCCAACCATTCAAGGGAGTTTTGAACAGGGATGAGGATATCATGTAAGAACTGGGATGGGGGAAAAGGATTGAAAATAGAAGGAGTTATGAAAGGATCAACTTACCTATCCAAATCTGGGTGATTTCTAAAATCCAGAAAACATTTCGACCACTTACGCAATCCTTTTTAGCTCCCAATTGTGGGAGGATAGAATAGGGGCGCGCCTTAGGTAAGTGGGCTCGGGTGAGAGCTGGAATCACTAAACAACGTAAATATTGAAGGAGATATTAAAGAATTAAACTTTATTTTTAATTAAGAAAATGGGCTTTCGGCTAGACCCAATCCCTTAAATAAAAACCAACATACACAATGATTATGGATTACTAAATGGTCAAAATTAATATAGAGGTGTTAGTAGGTCAGGAGATGAAAATTATGAATTTTAATTGATGAATTTTTTTAAAAAAATTAAGTAGATATAAAGGAATAAAAATTTATTTTTAAATCTGGAATTGGGCTCACGGTTTGGCCCAATTCATGAAAACTCACTCATTCCTCCATAAAAGCTTGGAAAAAAATCCAAAACAAAGCATGAATGGAAATTAAATGGAATTTAATTTTAAAATAAGTCATGTATGTGACATTACCTCTAGAGGGGATGTGTGTAACTCCCTTAACACTTCGTCTTGAAGTGCCACTGGTACCAAGGTAAGTCCTTAGAAGAGGATGACATGCTCCCCACCATCAGAAAATCCATCAGGTTCCTTCCATGTGGATACTTGAGCACGTCGTGTCTCGCAGTCACTGTTCCCATGCTATGCTTCTATGACTCACTTAAGGAGTGGGGGAGTGACCATAAGAGACCGTAGATAGGATGCTCCATCTATATCCACAAAGTATATCTGTAGAGCAGCCATCTTCTCTGTTGCCTCTCCTTGTAGATGTATACTAGTCCTCCTACTGAGCGCATATGCAATAATGTTCCCCTTTCCAGGAGTATAGAATATCTCGAAGTCATAGTCCTAGAAGAACTCATGCCAACATCATTTTCTTAGGTTCAGGTTCATCTGAGAGAAGATATACCTGATACACTTGTGATCAGAGTATATTGTAAAATGCTCGCCCATCAGATAGTGCCTCCACATCTTCGAGGCGAAGACCACTACTACTTACTCCAGGTCAGGGGTAGCGTAGTTTGGATTGTGCTATCTTAGCTACTATGAACCATAAGTAACAACTGCTCGATCCTACATCAAGAAACACCCATGTCCGGTCCTTGATGCATCGGAGTAGACTACGTACCCTACGCCCTCCTATGGAAGCCTCAAGATGGGGGCACTAGTCAGCCTATTCCTCAGATCTTAAAAGCTCAACTGGTATCTCTCCGACCACACGAAGGGCTTCTATTTCATTGTCAAGGCTGATAGTGGTGCTGCAACTCTAGGGAAGTTTGGAACCTACCTCTAGTAGTATCCATCCAAACCCAGGAAACTCTGTACCTCTGTCACACTTCTGGGTGGCTCCCAATCAAATACCACCTCAATCTTCTCTAGATCCATTGCAACTCCAGCCTCCAAGATGATGTGTCCTAATAATTGAACCTCTCGAATCCAAAACTGGTAATTCAGAAGCTTACCACAATGTTGGTGCTCTCGGAGTGTGTCTAGTACCACCCACAAATGGTAGGAATGCTCATCCTCAGTTTTCAAGTGGATCTAAATGTCGTCAATGAAGACTATGACAAAGCGATTGAGGTACGGCTAGATGATACTATTCATGAGTCCCATGAACACTGCTGGAGTGTTGGTTATGCTGAAAGGAATAACCAAGAACTCATAATGGCCATAAAAACAACAGAAGGTCGTCTTCTTCACATCCTTGTCTCAAACTCTGAGATGGTGATAGCGTGATCTGAGGTCTATCTTCGAGAACCACCATGCACCCTTCAGCTGGTCAAAGTGGTCATCAATCCTTGGGAGTGGGTACTTGTTCTTCACGGTCACCTTGTTTAGGTGACGGTCATTGACACAGAGCCTCATGCTCCCATCTGCCTACTCGGTGAATAGAATTGGGCCTGCCCAGGGAGAAACACTAGGCCTGATGAAACCCTTCACCTACATGTCATCCTGCTGTACCTGTAGCTCACAAAGCTCAGCGGGAGCCATCTGATCTTCTGGAGTAGATATCGATGTCGTCCTGGTGTATAGGTCAATGTAGAAGTCCACCTATTTGGGAGGAGTTAGTCCTAGAACATCGTTAGGGAAAACATCCATGTACTGTTCCACCACTACAGGATAAGTCATACTCTCCACATCAACTACTCTGATGGTAAGGCAAGCCAACTGGTGAGTGATCAGATGCACCCTCCTCTGAGTAAGTTTGTACTATACTAGAAAGGCTCATTCTCACCGGTGAAGGAAAACCTGGTCACATCCAAGTGGAAACAACACAATGTTTTCCTAATACAGTTGATCTGAGCATGGACTATAGATAACCAGTCCATACTCATGATGATATTGTACGACCTTGACGCCGCTACGAGGAGTTCCCAACCGAATCTCTCGACCCCTAGAGTAATCTCACACTACTGGCACTAGTATGTAATCATTGAGTTTTCTACTGTAGGAGTCTCTAGCCGTAAGGATCAAGCCAACGGCTCTGATGGAATCTCCAACCTCCGAACGAGGGAAGTGGAAAAGAAAGGGTGACTGACACATGTGTCTATAATAACTGTAGCTAAGGTTGAATAGACACAGATCGTACCTCAAATCATCTCTGGAGCTCAATGATCATAATCCTCAACATCCTGGATCTGAGCTCTCGCATGTCCACCTGCTCCCTGCGGTTGGGGTGGATCTCTTGGTGGTGGTGGCGGTAACACCTCGTAACGTCATCCACTGCTAGATCCTCGTCCAACTCCTCCACCACATCTGCCTCCTCCCTAGAGACCACCTCGTTAGAACCTATACCTCTACCTAATAAGTCCCAAAACTATTTTCTGATCATCTGTATGGCGGGTCGGACAGTCACGAGCCATGTAACCATGCTCGCCACATGGGTAACACTGCCCGCTCCTAGCATGAGTGGCTCTGTCTCCACTTCGGGTGCCCCACACAAGTGATCCTAAGTCATGTGGTCAACCACCTGTAGGTATGTTCCTCATGGACCTCTGAGACATCTGACTACTGCTAGCTGTATAAGACTCCACTGTGTGTCATCTAGTGGTGGGTCTCGCTGCTGGAGACTGCTTAGTAAGGAAACTCTCCACTAGGAGGGATCTCTCTAACACCCCCACATGCGTCCGGATGATGAGTGAGATCATCAGAGCTCTGATCTCTCACCTAAGTCCCTACTCGAAGGCCTGAGCCCTGAATAATGGGTCTCATATCATATCTGTGGAGTATCGTGAGAGGTCGGTGAACCTCGCTAAGTATTATGCTACTGTCATTATACCCTATTGTAGATGTAGTAACACCTTTATCTGCACTGCTCGATGGGTAGATGGGACAAACTCTGCCCGAAACAGGCTCTCAATGTCTGTTCATAGTAGCATCGTCTCATCATGCACTTGGAACATCAGGCTCCACCATCTTCCTGATGCTGCATGAAGGACACACGTGACAATGATCACCATAAAGTCCGTTGTGTCCCTACTAGCCTTAAGACTCTCACCACAACCTCCAGCCAATCCTCAGCCACCTGTGGGTCCATCTCTCCTCTGAACCTGGGTGGTGTATGGTGCTGGAACTCTTGCAACTTTCTCAATCGGTGTTCATCATATGCTGTTATGGCTAGTGGCATCGGTGGCCAAATGGGAAGTAGTCCCACCAGTGCCTCCACTTGTAATGGGACCTGCACTGAGGCCTCGTCGTTCGGAGGGCTTTTAGTGTGTACGACTCTTTGGGCTCTAACTGTTCATCCATGAGGAGGGATCCTAAAATAAACATTTGTGACATGGTCAAAATATTACACCTAGTGAGATGACCTAGTTGAGCTGACTTAAAGAAAACTTTTGGAAACATGCATGCAATACGTGTTTTCATGCAGTGAGTCGGAAATCAGAATTTAGGGTCCTGGTGTATGGATACATCGGCTACCCACACCAACATTGGACTCCCTAAACTGAAAACCACACTTAGTACCCTTAACAATATTGCTTCATAGAAAAGGGAGATCCGAGTTCTATGTTCTGCGGTAGAACCGACTCCTCTAATAGCAATTTTTCATGACCAGTCCCCCGGGGCCTGTATCGTGACTACCTCAAGCCCTCCTTCCATAGGCTAGGGGATAGAAACTAGAACAAATGGTGTAAAAACCTAAACTGGGAAAGCATTGCCTTTATAACATTAAACAAACACATCAAAGTACATATCTAGGTGGAAAACACTAAGTAAAAATTTATACAAAAGAAGTCCTGGAAAGTAAAAAGGGGAAAAAGTACAAGCCCAACAGGAAAGTACAAGTACAACTGAAATCATGTACAACTTTAGAAAAGTAATGAAGCTAATAGGTTATCCTCCAGGGTTCCAACTTGAAGGGTAGGTATAGATGGCCTTCTCAGCACTCCACGTCTGTCCGTCTCATCCGTGTACCATCACACCGAGTGGTCCACCTCTAGGTACCGTCCAGTCCTTCTACTCTCTAACTTAGTCAACGATGTCTATCTTCTGCAACCAATACAGCGAGTTGCGGGCATAGCCCATGCAGGGGTGAGTATAATAATACTCAGTAGGGACCCCAAGACCCTCAAGGTCTAACAAAATCCAACATGGATAAACCACAAAGTATGAAATCATCGAATAACCATTACATGGGTTTATTCCCATACATATACCTATGTTATCTAGTAACCCATCTCAATCATGAGGAAAACACAGAAGTCATTGAATCAGCTCAAATAAGGATTTTCATTATCAAAACCACGGTTGCTGGAGAACTACTCCTCTGTCGAGTACAGTGGGCATGTCGCGACACCGAGGCACTTCTCACTAACCACGGATTGCTAAGGTACTTCTCCTATCGAGTACCGCAGTTCTTATTCCAACTACCAGGTGCTCCCCCACTGTGGGTCTGCCGCCAACTACCAGGAGCTCCCCCTAATAGCCTATAGAGGTACTCCACCTGTCGAGTACCACGGGTCTACCGCCAACTACCAGGTGCTCCTATGCCGTGGGTCTGCTCCAACTACCAGGATCTCCCCACTGGTCTAGTTGAATCACTCCGAGTTGAATCAAGAAAGTAGTCATCAGGTCTGCCAGCTACAAGGTGTACGCACTCTACCTAATTTTCACTGGAAGGATCCGCTCCATGAGCTAATGGGAAATACTCCAAATGTCGTTAAGTGCCATGAAATAGTATCTCAACGGCTCGACATGTAATAGGGGTGTCAACGCAATAGAAAATGCTTCAATCAGACACCTTATCTGTTAGTTATTGTCCTTTTTAATATCGGGGCCCTGTTGGATTCATGTACGATCCAACTATAACATAACTCAAATGTACCCTGAACTCTAGTGGGGTATTCTCAAAGGGACAGATTCGTTCCAAGAATACTGGCACTGTTGATGGATCATCAAACATACAACTGGTGCCAAAGATATGTCTCAAGAAGGTAATGGGTCAGTAATGGGCCCAGGTTCGGTCCCACTAGGTCGGACCGCCGCAACCTAACCCATTCTGGGCCGACCCGATCTGGGTCGATCTGGTCTGACCCAGCGCATTGGGCGGGTCATCCCGCTGTGTTTTTTTGGACCGGTTCGCTCGGCCCGGCCCAGTAGACTGCGAGGGCGGTTCGTCCCGGAGGTCGCTGCATATGCGAGTCAGCCCGAGTGACTCGGCCTGGGATGTTGGGCCGGTCGGGAGACCAGCGGCGAGCTGCGCGGATTGCAGGCAGGATGTGGGTGCGCCAAACAGGGCACCGGGCAGGGCGCGGGGGTGCCGGGAAGGTTACAATAGGGTCCGGGAAGGCCGTGGGGGCGTTGGTAGGGCACCGGGTAGGCCACGAGGGCGCCGGGAAGGCCGTGATAGGGGCGGGGCAGGCCGGCAGGGCACCGGGCATTATGTCAGGAGGCCACGAGCTGGCGGGCCCAACGCCGGGTAGGGGGGTCGGGCGTCACTCTGACCGAAAGTTATCAGATGTGTGCATCGATAAGCCACAGGGGCGGCGCGATTCGTGGAGGCCACAGGTTGCACGGCCTTTTTTGTTGTGGCCTTCATCGTCATCACCTTAACGACATGCCGTAAAATGTCATAAGGAGAGAGATCGACAGAGGATGTTAATCCATGTTAGTTTGGCCCGCACCCTCCGCAATTAGGGTGATAGCAATTGGTTCTCAAGAACTAAGTACAACATTCCACCCACAAAGACAGACATCATCATTTTTCGTTTTTAAAAGAAAGGAAGAACCTGCCTCTTAAAAGAAACTAAACCCTTACCTTTGATTCACCGGTCATCATTCGTTGACGTTACAGAAATATGGCCATCAATCCATGGTAGACGAACACATCCCACATCAAAGGAGTCTGAGGAAGAAGGAAGGAGTATGTATGTCTTTTTAGTGGAAGGTATCCCTCATTGGAATTCTTATTTGTGAGAGTGCTCTTCACCGGAAGAGTGTTCTTCATTGGAGTGTGTTCTTCATTGGAGAGAATTCTATTTTCGCAAAAGATCCACAAAAACAAAAATCCCAAATAATAGTTTGTCTATTATTTTAATCATTAGAACGAATTTCAAAAAGGTAAATTCATTACGTAGGCTCCTTAAATTAATCGGGGAGAGGTTGGAATATTAAATAAAGGGGGTTGGATACATTTAACTAAAGGGGGAGGGTCAAGGGGTTTCTCCCCATTTAATGGATAGTTGAGGAGGTTTTATCTTCCTCCATTATTAGGGTGTTAAACCTCGTGTGGTCACCACGTCATAACCTCTCACGGGAGGTTATGCTTGAGTGGTCCCCACCACCATAACCTCTCATGGGAGGTTAGGGTGTGGTGGTCCCACCTCCAACTCCCAAGTGGTGGTTTTAACCAACACACTCACATGGTAGCTTAAAATAAAATAAAGTGTTGTACACTTTATTTTAATATTTTTTTTAAATGCCAAAAACTAACCATTATTCTCGACCAACTATTGTCGAGGTGAAAGTCTTCTTAGGTGAATACAATTACTGCGAGTTCAACGGTTCCCTCATATTTCAGTTCCACGAACCAGATCAAAAGTTATAAAAACCCGCTCGTACATTTACTGAACGTACCCACACAAAACATTAGAAATTGATTTCGGGCACACCAATCCTCGGAATCAAGCGTCGTAAAATTTGACAGACTCGTAGAAATCCCATGAATTTAAGAAAAAAAAACATTTTCCAAGGAATTTATAGTTCTTTACACTAATCCTGAAATAAATAATAAATTAATATCAAGAAAAAAAATAATACATCATATAAACAGTTCTATAACCTAATGATTGAAATGTTTAGTGTCTTGAGAATGAGTTAGATAAAAATTTTATTTTACTACACTTCTGAGAGTTTATCTATACTAATAATCCCTTATACCTTTTACCATATAATTCATAATATGAAATCATCATCGCAACCTCTAGATTTAAAATATAAAAAGGGGAGAGGTCAGATGCTCAGTAAAGGTAAATCATATAATAACATGATTTAAAAATTATAGAGGACATAAATATCATAATAAAATAAAAATATAACATAGATGGTAACCCTAATAATTATAGAGTTATTTAATATAATAAAAATTACATTAAGGAATCAAAAATGATAATACATGGCTCAAAACACATATTAATTATCATATATCGTGTGAGAATTAGATAAATGTGTAGAATTCCTAAAAAATATGAAATAATCTTAAAAACCTAGAATAACATGATAAAAAATCTATGAAATATTAAAAAATCATAATCCTATTATTTCTAATCATTTTGTACCATGATACCCACCAACATGTTCACATGAAACATTGTGAGTAGTGCTTAACTCGGTCACCCTCACACTTTTTGAACCAAACTACTCGCTAACATGTTCAAATAGAAATTATATATCATGAGATATAATCCATTAACAAATGAATTTATGAGAGATATAGTTCTAACACATCTGATAATTTATACATATTTTTTCCACTTGATAACCAAAAATTCAATAACTTATAATGAACCCATGAAAAATTAATGGGCTCCATAAACCATTCAAAAATGTCAAATAACAGGAAGTTAATAAACCCCAAGATATAGAAAAAATATCATTTTATTTAAGAAATAAAACCATAATAACATATTTAGGATGATAAAAAAATAACTTCATTAATGATAAACCTCAGTGTGCAAATTGATGTGAACATATTGAATTTCGGAAAACAATTTTGAAACCTTAAATTAAAAATTACATTTAATTATTTTATATGTGAAAGATATTAATTTTGAATACCAAAATATAATTATGAATGAATAAAACCAACTTAAAAAGAGATAAAATATATAGAAAAAGAAAAAGGGAAAATACATTGAAATGATTTACAATTAAAATAATATTTAATAATGTATAATTTAATGACACAATGAATTCAAAAAATGGATGTGAAAATACTTTGAAAACATTTAAATTCTAAAATAAAATTTATTAATTAAACCTTTAAAAATTCATATAATTTTTCATAGAAAAAATTTATTTTGATGATAAAACATTTATCTTTTAATAGTTAAAAAACCCATTTTTACAATTCAAAATAACCTTGTTGAAAACACACATCATTAAAATAAATGATGAAATATTTTTAAAAATTTATAATGGGAGGATAGGGATAATTTTGGATAAAAACATTAGGAATTTCCACTAGTAAATTTAGATAATTTGGGGATGTAAAAACATGGATATGGAGGGAAAATTCATTAAGAGAAATGGGATTTATTGTAAATAAAATGCATTTTAATGAATCATTAGAATCACTGAGAAAGAATATTTTGGTGTGAAATATTATTTACCTAGAAATAATGGTGTAAATACATCCTAAAATCATAATATTTTAAAATATATAAATAATATAATATAATTGACAAAAAGATGGTTTATAACCCAATTAAGAGCATTGATTCATGAAAAGACCTTATGGGTATAGTAATTTTAAAATCAAAGGAAATTGGAACCTATAAATTATTATGGTAAAAAATTAATAGGAATTAATTAAATTATTATTAAAAAACATTCATGGGCAATACATATATCATATAAATAATAAAATTGTGACAACCATTATAACATGCCTCAATGAAGATAAATTTAGATAAAAATCCTTTATCGGGATTACTTCATTATATGATGACAGTATAACATCCTATACAAAACATATCTACCTAGATAACATTTTTAATATACTTATTTATATATTTTACCTGTTATATTATTTTTTATTGTTATTTATTAGATATATATTGGTTAGATATGGATTATTTCATCCCTCAGGTGTTGATATCATTAATCAATTTCGCATGTTTAATAATGTTGTTGTTGTTACCCATCATTTGACACAAATTTATATTTAATAAAAAAATTAACATATATAAATATATAAGTATAATGATTATTTATATGAATAACATTTCATTCTATAAGTGTATGAGATGTGTTACGTTTAAATGGAACCGTTGTTGGATTATTTCAATGATTTTAGTGTACATAAAAGATAAATTATTAATATGATAAATAATTAATATAATATTTTAAAAACTATATATTAATAATGGTTAAATTACTATATTATAAAAATATATATTTTCATTTTCCCATATTAATCCATAATAGATTGTTATATCATCATTCATGTAGATGGTTAAACTGATCCAAACCTGAAATTGTTCATATCAATTGGTGATTATAGTTAATGTGGTAATTATTTGACAAAATAACATTATAATAGAATAATATTGTTATTAATTTTATTTTTTATTAAATAGAACTATATTTTAATAATTCTGGATAAAAAATAGTAAAAATATAATAACAATGAAACATTATTCTTTCATGGAGGCGGTAGTCCACCCACAAGCATGATTGGTGATCCTAAATTTTAATAATTGCATTTAAATTAATAACTAAGGGTCCTACAATTAATATAAAAAATATAATTATACTAATAATACCGAATTTATCATATTTTTATGGTTATAATATATTTGGAAGAGTATCATTAAGAAGAAAAACTTAAAATTGAGATAATACTTACATTGGAGATTTCATATTTCCTTGGAAGTCCCGTTGAAATTGAACAGCTCATGGAAAATATGGGTTAAACAGAGTCATATTTTATTGGTAGTGGTTATATTAAGAGCAATATGGAATACGTTTAACTAGTAACTTTCAGTATATGTGACTCTTGATATTGTGTCAGTGATTCTATTTTATTTGTGGAGGGAAGGGATGTTTGGGAAAAACCTATTGAATTTAATCAATTTAATATCAATGCTAAAAGGTAAAGGGATTCGTAAATGGAAATATTAGAAAATGGGGTGAGTTTTCTTATCCCCACCCCAACCCTCTATTTGGATACATTTTTAATAGGTTTTGGCCTTTCCACCATATTAAATGAATTTTTAACATGTTTACTTTTTACTAGGGTAAAAAAAATGTAACATACTTATTAATATTAAAAGAACAATATTTGACCTGATTATATAATATTTAACTTATGATTTAAAATTTTAAAACTATTTATCAATTAATTTTTATATAGGTATGAAAATTTAATTTTAAAAAATACACTTAAAGGGGTAAAACTATATTTTTAAATATTGTTATTCAGTCACTAAATTTATATAAGATAATGTATTCATTATTATAGATTTTAGAGAAACAAATTTAATAAATGGTATGATTATTAAATTTAAATAAAAAATAGTACATCCCCATGAAAATAATAGATTTAAATAGAATACCAAAAATAATTCTTTCCCTTCATATTAATGCAACATATTTATTTATTTATAAAAATGTTTTTCATAGGTTTTTCATGTAAAAATAATATTTGAAAATTCATAATTTTATTGCGTGATAACATATTAGATCTCTTTAATGGTTTTTAAAAATTATTGGTTATTCTTACATAATGATAAAATTGTGCAATTAATATTTTTCAGAAATCCTTTATTTTTCAACTAATAAAAAGATTTTAGAAAGTGATAACAATTCATAATAAGCCATTTATGATATGTTAAATTCAAAAATAAGGGTCTTTTGATATTATTAAGATTCAATAATTATATTATTTACTTTTTCATGGAAACATGATGAATATAAAAAGGCTTTTTTTAAAATACCAATTAATCATTAACTCATATTAACTATTTATCTTCTTGTGGTAATGAGTTTTATATTATTACCAATTTAATGTGTTATATATATATATATATTATTTTTAATCATACTGGATTCATTATTTAAAGTATTGAAATTTAATGGATCTGATAAAAAGTCATTAATGCTAATTAAAAAATAAATTTAAAATATTTGTTTTTCCATTACCATTGTAATTAGCATTAATCCTAAAAATATTAAATTTTCACTAAAAAAAAATTGACCATATTAAATGATATAAAAATTATTAACCAAATTTATGAATGAAATTAACATTCTATGTGTCTATAAACTAATCTTAATGTTTTCACATGTAAACTGTAAAACCCTATTTTTTTGAAAAGTGTATTTTTTAGCCCAATGTTTATTCATAGGAAATAATAATGAATACTAATTATTTATTTATTTAAAAAAGATTAAAATTGTTGAAATATTATTTATTGGAAATTAAAATAAATAAAAACTGAAATTTATCATTTCATATATTTAATTATAGAAAAAAAACTAAACTAGTTTTCATGAATTATACCTTGATTTTATAAACTGATATTCAATATTTTTATAAATTTAAAAACTAATATTAAATGATTTATTCTACATTGGAAATAAATATTTATTTTTATAAAATTATTTCAAAATATTCTATTTCATATAAAAGTAATAGTATTAATATAATTTGTTTTTTACTATTCATATAAAAATATATTAATTTAAAAAATATCAAAATTAAATCCAAGGATAATTCTGTTACAAAGAAGTACATTTTTCACTTTATCAAATATAAATTAAAAGATATATAAATTTATATTTTTGAATGAAATTATTTAATATAAAGAAAATATGTCTTACTAAAAATGGCCTTTTTAGTATTAAGTCAACTCAATTATTTAACTTCTAAAGGTAATAACTACTAACGGATGCCCATAATTAGGTTTTTTATATATTTATTAATAATTAATTTTGAATATGTCATTGTATTGTTATAATATGTGTGTCTTTTGACACATGTAATAAAAAAATGTATATATTTTAAAGGAAACGAAATATATTTTTATCAAAGAAAGAAATCCATTTTAGTAGATTTTGAGGAAGACTGAAAAATGGTTAAAATTTAATTAGAAATTTTCTTTAATGGTTATATTGAATTATATCTAATCTAGAATAGTAATAATACATATCTCTAGTTGATTTTTAAAATACCCTCCACAACTATGAGATGAGAAAGACTCTAATTTCTAAGAAAATTTATATGTTGAAAATGAAATTAAAATTAATAAATAAAATCAATATTAATTTGGAGGAAATTGAAAAATCGTTTTAATTAGATAATAATTAAGAAAATTATGATTGAAAAAATAGAATGATGGGTTATTTTTCTAAAAAACTATAAAATAGAAAGGGTTATTATATAGGAATTATTCCCATTAAATTCACAAAGTGTGGTGAAATTGGAAACTATATTGATGATTTCCATTGAAATAAAATAATAGAATATGAATCTGACAAGGATAAATAAAATACAGAATGAAATAGATGGGTTTAAATTTTTAAACATACTAATAAATATAGTGATAATTGTGAACCAGTTGAAATAATAAAAAGGAGAATCATGTTAGGTAAGGAAGACGACTATTACTCAAAATCATGATTCCACTATGATGAAAAAATGTTGGAAAACTATGTAACCTCATTTATAATGTGGAATTATAGGAACAAATGAAAAGTAACGAGTAAAAAAGAAATATAAATCAGCATTGAAAAAATTCTGAAATATGACCTTGTAACATGTCTTGAGAGAAATAAATATCACATAATAGATATTAAATTCCAGAATAAAGTGGTTACAAATATTATAAAAGAAAAACATGATTTCTAAAACATTTAAAATGATTATTTTTAGGAAAAGAAGATTATCAAGGTTATAAATACTAGAATAGATAAAATGGATTAAGAGCATGAGATGAAAATTACTAACAAGGATAAAGAATTGAACATGACACAATTAATGCATTGTAAATGACATAAAACTATGGGATAATGAGATATAAATATTATATTTTTATTGAAATAAGGAATTATTTTTCCAAATGTTCTGAGAATTTTGATGTATAATCTTAGGTAATAGTTATATCTATGACACAAAAATGATAAAACTATATTGTCTCACAGTATATGTTCTAAATGATAATCTAAAAAAACCTGTGTTGATAAAAAAAAAATTAAACATCAAATAATGATTAGTGTACCATTATAATGATAGATACCCCCATAAAAAATAGATGGATACTAGAATTGTTCTATGGGATAAATATGGAGAATACAAAAAAATAGAAATGATTAATGGAATAATTGATTTTAAATGTTACTTTTGGTGTTGTAGGTTTTTTCTTTATAAACTATATGTTTCCTGGTATAACAAGTAACTCACATGTAATCAAGGAAGAATATAATTAAACTATATATATCTATTTATTATGATAAACAAGTATAAAAATGGTAAATGAATTAAAATAAATTCATCTGAGATACATATTCAAAAATAAATTTAAATACCTTGAAGATATCTATCGTAGGTGTGATGAAAATGGTTAATGTTCTTGGGAATCTGTGACTATTTTTCCCAAAAATACTAATTACGATTCTCAATATAATAATTCTTAGAGAATAATCAAAATAGATAACTCAATATTTTCTATGGTCTATTTCAAAGCCATCCAGAGTGGTAAGATATAGATTTCAGATAGTCGACTCTCATCCCATATGACCAGAGATGTTGGTATCCTACAAAAATTCAACAAAATTTTTTTGTTATTTAAATTTTGGAAACAAAATCTCATTTATGATAAAAGTAATTGGTTCTACTAAAATCAAACATAAAAGTTGAAGCCATGTTATATATTTTCTGTCAATAGACTCAAAAACACTATTGTAAGTGTGAGTCATATTTATGATTAAAAGAAATATTTTTTTTATAGGATAACCAATTTCCACATAAATAGAATAAAAAATGTAAGGATTAGAAAGATAGATGAAATTATAAGTGGGAAAATATTTCATATTGGTTATCTAATAAATTACTACCAAATTATTAATGGAAAAATAATCATTTTCATAGAATACATGGCCATCATTTTTCCAACGAGTTTGAGAAAAATATCCACATAAAATATTGTAAGATTTATACCCCAATTGAGAAAAGATAGAGATGTTTTCATTGAATATTTTCAAAATAATTTGATACTTTAGGGAATACATAAAAGTGTTTAAACTAAATCAACAATTCCACCTAAATTAATCCACTCATATTTATGTTGAACGATGGACCATTAATCCAATATAAGTGACTTATACATCATAATATTTATTATTTTTTTAGAATAATGTCCCATATTCTATTTATGAAACCTAGTTCAATGCCCAAATATTTCATTAAAGTTTTTACAGGAAATTCTGAGAAAGATCTATGGGTTCATAAATTTTTGAGAGCACACAATTGATTTGAGATGTTTTTTTGAATCATATTTTACTAAACATGGAATAATACATTACTTTAGTACACATTACACACCTTAGTAAATTATTGTTAATGATATAATTAAAAAATGGACAGTGTAAATTGGAAGAAAAATTCCATCTTATTTTCATAAGTTAGTGTTTTTAGGAGATTTGGTATTTTTAATACTATGATTATTTATAATTAGTTCTTTATAATACCCAATAATAACATGAATTATTATGGTATTTTCTAAAAAAGGAAACAAACTGTTGACTAATCCAAAGTACTTGGTTATCCCAATTTGATAATAATTTAAATCCAATTAATAGATAATCATAAAAATAAGATTTAGGAAGGCATCTTTCTATGATAACTTTTTAATTTGAATTAATAAAAATTCATGAAAATGATGATTTATAAAGTGGTTGAGTGTAATTATGTGGTTTTTATTGAAAATAATCCAAAAATTAATTTTCTGAATGAAACATTTTTGGGAGGAACCTAATGATGATAATGATTAAATTTATGATTATGATAGTGAAGAACCTATAGAAAATGTACTACATGTTTTTGATACAAACTATGATCAGAATAGGATAAAATAATTGGAAATCAAAAGTATGAGTAGTTGATGAAACATGAGAAATAAATGAATATAAAGAAATATCTGAGAGCCCTAGTTTAGATTAGAAGGATACTAAGTCTTGATAATAAAAAAAGTATATTATAAAAATATAAAAAATTAGTTTTCATGGCTATCAAACATAATTAATGGTAAATTTATAGGAATATTGAACTAGAAATGATTTACATAAATCTCAATTACGATTATTTTCTTAGACAAAAATATAATAATGTGATTGGAATCATGTGGTTATTCTAAAAAATCCCAATGATAAAGTGTAAATATGAAGGTACATTTTTTGACCTGTATAAAGTGTTATTCATTGATTGAAATTGCTTATTTTTAGGATATATTTATATACTTTGAAAGAATATAAGAAATAGAAATGTTTCTATACATTTATGCTCACATATAGTACATAATATGTAAAATAAATGTAAAATATTCATTTTAATTAGAGATATGTTAGAATATAGTATTGATTAAACTGATGATTTATTTATTTAAAATGATGTAATCATGGTTTTCATACAAAATAAGGATCTCCATGGGATAAAATATGTCCCTATATTTTCGGTACTACAAGCTATATGGTAAGATGAGAGAGATGAAATTAATTAAAGGTAGGGTTGAGAAAATATTTATGTAAAGTAAGAGGAAGCATACACTCTTATTGTAATTAATTATGTTGATGATATTACAAGTTCAATTGAAAATGATGGGTGTTGTAAATAATTTTTTAGATATATGTTAAACCATTTAAAGATGTCTTTTTTGGGTGAATTCTAATATTTTTTATGATTACAAGAGCTACAAATGAGTTAATTTATTTATCATTCCATGGAAAATTATAAATGATATCCATTGGATAAATTTGTAATAGAATAATCCAAACCCATTTTAATGCCTACATAGGTTAGGATAAAACATGGGAAGGATGATGGATGAGAGAGTGAAAATTAAACAGTGTTTAGAGGACTTATTGAAAAGAATATTTATTTCACTAAATTCAAAATTGATATTTTATATGTAGCGACCCAGTGTGTATGATATCAATGTGATCCTATATAATCACATTTAATAGTTCCCCAAATTATTTTCATCTACATTATGGGAGCCTTGGACATTGGTGTAATGTATAAAATTTGTGATAACATTAATCTCTTTGGATTTATTAATGATTACAGCACAATGGAATATAGAGATATAATGTGTACATAATGTGAAATACTTATTCTATTAGGAAGTTTTTTTTCAAAACTATTCAAAAAAATAATTTATATACATTATTAACCAAAAAACATAAATATGTGGATACTATAATTTAATGTTCTTATATTATCTGAATAAAATAATATCTTAAATACATAAAGGTGAATATTGAAAACCCACTCATTATTACTTGAAAATTTAAATGTTCATGTGGAATATAAAAAAATACAATGAATCACTATTGGTGTAAGAACATTGATATTATATTTAAATTCATAAAATTGATGATTTCTAATATATAAATTAGTCTATAACTCATCCCTATATGAGATAAAATTATTGATATATTTTCTATGGAAATGTATAAGGAAGCATTTGAGACATTGAGGTTTAAAAATAATATTCATCCCTTTTATATCGCTTGAGGTTCTTTGGGAGACCCCCCACTAATAATTGAATTTTTTTAAAATTGAGATAAGATGTACATGACTCTATTATATTTATTATATGAATTCAAGGATGATGTTTTAGAAAAAATTAATAAAATTTACAGATGAGTTAAATGATTGGGGGGAAGGGCATATAGATCACATAACCAAAATTTCTATGTCACTAAGGGATATAATTATGTCTGAAACACAACATTAACTAGTTTTGTTGAATTAAAATAGTTTTGTTTTGAAAAGTTACATGATTTCATATTTCATGGATGGATTGAGTATTGAGGTTGAGAATAAATCCAAGGGGGGGGGGGGGAATGAAGGCCCCATTTTATTTTTTAAACAATTTTGAATTTGATATCAATAATAATTAATAACAACTATATGATAATTAATAATTTTTTTGAGTTTTCTATATATTGTTTGAGATGTTTTCGGTTGGTTTTAGATGACTCATATTAATTATGGAAACTATAGTTCAGTGAAAATTATTTAGTTTATATTTAAAAAGTCATACAAATTATTTCCTACGATTAATATTTGATCTCCAATGGAAAATATGAAAAGAAATAATGAATTTTTAAAAGTCATTTATAAAATTGTTAATAGGTATTGGTATTCCATAAGAATGGTTTATATTATTATCTGAGATATTGAATTTTTTTAATATTATTAATTATTTTTAAGAGTTATTATAAGGATACCACAATAATAATTTTACTGTTATGATGTATCATTTTATGCGGGAAAATGATGAAATTGGAGGCTTAATAGAGTGGTAAAGTCACACCATAATCACATATTGGGCCAAAGTTAAATTTTGAGTGGAAGGGATTTCAATGGCATTTTTATAGTTTAGTGCCATTGTAATAGTGAGAGTACTATATTAACCGATGTAGTGGGGTATTATAGAATAATTATTATTCAAATCATATATATTTCCAGGACCTAAATTGGTCTGTTATACCTATAAGATATAAGTTCAGTCCTTAATGAATATACGAAATTATATTTTTATAGGTGGGATGAAAGAATGTTTTAGGGTGGTAACCTTCAAAGTAGTTAGAAGGATGAAGCTCAACATGTACTATCTGTCACTATCTGTATAGTGACCCAAGAATTTCATACTTAATTGTTACATACATTTAGTTGAATATTCAATTAATTGAATAAAATTACATGGCCCAGAACCATAAAATTTTTATTGTATATGAAGACTAGATATATAAAAAATGTTTTCATGATCGATCACCAACATCTCCCCTAACATTATTCTCACATTATACCCTTTACTATTATACCCTACTAAAAACTTTTCTTCATAACCCAGGTAAAGGAAACATAATAATGAATGATATTAGATGCCCATTAAGGATTAAAATGTTAGATATCAATCAATGTCATGTGGGATCATAAGGTAAGATTAAAGCTATGAGATCATGATTATAAATTAAAATGTTCATAACTAATCTATCATAGATCAAAAAAATGATTCATGGAATTTGAAATTATCATTTCAAAATACATTTATCCAGAGATTGAAGAATTACCATAAATCAATCATGAACCATATGTTCAAAAGGTAATCATAAAATCATTTCAAAACATTTTGAAACTATTATAGGGATAAAACCATATCATAGGTTAAGGTTATCGATCAGTACCATAATATCTTTGAGGATTATGAATCAACACGTATTTCCTATGTCATATTAGATTAGGAATCACCACATACTTACCATATCATAGCATATCCAGAATCACCACTTGTTTCCTATCTCACAGAGTGTGAAGAATACCAACATATTTTATAGAGTGGATCTATAACATTATCTTATTTCCTATAATTATCACATGAGATATACTGATTTATATGATACGTTGTTTTCATACAAAATTTTGGGCCAACCTATCACATAATGAAAATCATATACATATATTCTATAAGATCTTAAAACATTCATCATATAATTATATTATAGAAAATTGAACGAAATCATTTTTCATAAATATTTCATAATTTACTCATAAAATTTCCCATGTAAAAGAAATATGTTTCCTCATAACATAATTGACTAGTTGGAAATAAATGTGTTCATGGAGTACTCATAAATTAATTATCTTTATTATCCATTTAGGATAATAAATTTTATGGTTTCATAAGATCTAATACCTATTATGTCATAAGTAGTATAAATGTTGTTATAATTAATGAAAATTAATTTTAAATGTATTTGGAATATTTCATAATGAATATAAACTTTTCATTTTGAAACCAATTATTTGGAAACTAAAAATTTCCAAAATATTAAGTGAAGCTTTTTATTTCAAAATAACATTGGAAACATGAGAAAAATATTCAAAGAATTGAATTTTTATGGTGATATGAAATATTACTCATGATATGTATATTTATAAACATATTCCATTGAAATTGTGAGTAAAAATTATAAATTAAATCAATTTCAAAAAGAAAAGATGTCCCATTTTGAATATTTCATTAAATTTTTTACAAATTGTTCAAATTTTCATTAATAAAAAATTAGAAAATTGTAAATTTTTTATTCACAATATTTTAATTTAAATATATGATAGGGAGAAAAAAATTCATGATCGATGTAACGCCATGACCGTAGTTATCCAGAGTCAGTGCATTATTACATACCATTGGCAAGATTACAAGGAATCAAGTCCTGAAGGACCGATCCGTTTAGCAGTCTTAGAAAATAGGTTACATACATTATCTATACATTACAATTTCAATCATAAAACAGAGGATAAATAGTTAATTGAGAAATCCCTTATTACCTAAAGCTTAACCATGCATATCAATCATATTACACTTCATGGAATCCTGGGAAAATAAAATATAAGAAAGGGGTGAGCTCAAACACTCAGTATGGGTAAGAAATACAGTGGAAGATAACATAAATATTAAGCATGTTGAATAATTGAAACCACATGCCTTTACCAATAATAAACATGAATACTTTTATGATAGAAATATGAACAGAGTAAATAATTCTATAATAAAATATAATAATGGGTATTCTACTAGTCGAATGACCATATGAACCATCAATATTATTTTCATTATGAGGGAATGTATAATTCCAGACATTCTGAAACATTTTTTCAAGGCCTCGGCCAAGACATCTAATGATGATTAAGGCCTCATAAAAAACCACATATCAAATTGGGAATGGGCCTCAACCAATTCCATGTCTAGTTTTCTCATGAGACCTACCGATGCATCGAGGAGCTATAATGGGCTCCACATGTAACTTACTAAGTCCAATACATTTCTCATATGAAAAGGTTGAAATATAACATAAAAATCAGTATTAAAAATAACATACAAAATTTCTATACTTTAACCATAATCCTTGAATGGTATAAAAATATCACATCCACTATCCAACATATCACAAAACCTTCAATACAATATATAATTTTTTTATCATAATAAATTAACTTCAAATAAACTTAAAATCCATCAAAGGATGTTGACATAAATGAAATCAAAACCGTTTTTAGAGAAATATCTATTTCTGTTTTGAAATAATTTAAGAGTCACATTATTATAAAGAAAACATTTATTATGAAATTATTCTTAAAATCTTGTAAGGGAAGCTTTGATGATGTTATAACAGTAGAAAATAGCCGCACCCGCCATATAAGTTAAAAAAACATTCTTACCATAAATTTGTCGAAAAGAACAAAACGTACCTTGTTTGGAAATAAACGGAATGATTCCTTTCAAAAAAATATAAGGGTATAAATGATGTAACCCATTGTTTAGTAAATAGTAATATTTTTTTGAAATACATTTTTATGAAACATGGATGTGGATGATAAAGAGGTCCCACTAGATACTTACATAAAACAACCTCGAATAGTAAAGAGATTGTGAAATTAACCCTTACCTTGTACTTTTACTTGGTTGAGGGTAGTTTAACCTCCTATATAATGGTGAAATAATTCTTATTAAATTATTTGAGAATCATATAAATTAATATTATATCATATATGATCTTTTAACATTTCTTTGTTAATAATATCTTAGTATTATCGTCGTTTCGGGTTTTAACTGATTCGTCTTCCTTTACATTCTTTATTATGTGAGTCATATTTGTTATGGATCAGATGCATCTTATTTATTTACAGAATTATATCATGTCTTTAAACAATATTTTTAATAATCAAAAGAAAATTAGTCTTGAATGTATACGAAGGGGAATGAATCTCATCGCGTTATTGGAGACGGTAATCTGTACTTATGCACGAGTGAAAATATCATTCTTTTGATATTAATATAATATATAATTGGCTGTTATATCATATATAAATAATAATTATCATTTTATATTTATTATTTTCCTCAATTACACATAATTATTATACCCATCCAAATAATAATGTATTGAATAACAATTACACCACGACATAGAGACGGTAAGTCGTACATACGCATGTATGGTGACATGTCGTTCAAAGGAAGGATAGAATAATGAATTTAGTTGTACCATACTTATAATAACATAAAATTATATAAAATTTACTGGATTTATTATTTTATAATGGAAACACCAATGAAAAGGGAAGTGGAAGAAGAAAGGAACTTGAAAGAGGTGGTGAGATATTTACCTTTTCTTTGGGTTCTTCTTTTTGATTTGATCAAAAGGGAACTTTAGGTCGGATTTATGACTAAATTAAATCCTCTAAGATGAAGGTAAGACTATGTATAGGGTATTTGGGATGATTTTGGCCAAGAAAAATGGCTTTGAAGGTTTGAATTAGAGTTAAGGGGGAGTGACCTTTTATAAGAGTGGTGAGGGGCACCTTAAGAAAAACTAGATATATTATTTTATTATAAAATAATTTTCGGTTTCTAATGGATCAAAAATAAATTATTTAAATTATAAGGTGGGTATGGGTCGAAAAACACTCAAACAATATGTTTTATAAAGGTTTGGGTCACTAGTTTACCCTTATCTTATAGATTTAACTCTTGGTTAAATAGTTTGACAATTACCTTGTCTCTTTTTATTTTTATGTTATATGGTTAATAATCATACTATGAAATTCAAATAGAACCCCAATTGGTTCATTAATTTCATATATATTATTAGATAAGTATTATGGAAAATCCTTATATTTTTAGGACTATTATATCAATTAATGATATAATATTTATTTTAAAAACTCTTTTATGTCAATTTTGACACTATTTGATATTTTCTTTTTTTTAAATTCATAACAACAGTATTACTATAAATAAATTACTATAATCATCTCTAATATGTCATATTAACCTATAAAATTAGTTTAATTCATTAAAATTCAAAATTTACTTTTATTTGGATATTTATACTATCAATTATCTTAATATTTCATTAATTAATTAATTATTGCATCGTCATTGTGTCATAAATAAATTAAATTATTTAATGTCTAAAAAATATAAATAAAATACCATTATGTATGAAATATTTTTATCTTTCAAATGAAGATTTATAGTCTAATTTATATTGTGTATAACCCTATATTAATTTTTTTTATAAAACTATGATTTGAACTCTGTTTACTCTTTTTTTAATTAATTAATAATAAGTGTCCAAATCTAAACCTAGTGGACCAATGTGGTTCATATTTTATTCATAAGATTTTTTATGGTCGAATTATACTTATACAAAAGAATTTGGACACTATTATGGTAATACTAATATCATTTTTACCCTTAATTACTCTATTTACTTTTCACCTTGGTAAATAAATATAAAACGTTACTATTCACCAACAATTATTTTCATCTCATTGAACCACATTTTACATACTGATATCAACCATATATCTCGGATTTTTAAAATTACTCCCACAAAAGAGGTAAATTTTTTTTTTGAATTTGCAAACTCTCCTAAGAGGTTGGTAAAAGACGGTAAAAAGTTCAATAAAATTTTGTATATATATAGTTATTACAAAATGACTTCAATGAATTACATTGAAAAGATATAGGCATTATGTATCCATTTAGACCAAAAATAAATTTAAATAAAATAAATAATTATTTAAATAAAAATTCGGTTTTAAATAATAACTCAGTGTTTTCACTATTCATCAAAAATAGAATGTTTTCAGAAAAATACAAATAATCCACCCTAAGCTAATTTTGATATTCCGAATTCAAAAATGAAGTATATTTTTACCAAATTCAAAACATAGAAGTTTAATTTATTAATTTAAGCATATTTTTAAGAAATAATAACTATCAAAAGATTGACACTTGTTTATGTCCAATTTTAAAGTAAAATTACTTACAATGACCATCATTCAATTAAATGGTAAAAATATAATCTAATTATACTTCCAAATCATTAAAATGTATAATTACACACTATAAATTATTTTGATTAAAAAAGTTGTTTTCTGTTAAAATATAGTATTTTTCATTATTGAGCAAAATTTGAAAGTTATCAGAAAAACACAAAAAAAATTATTGAAACTAAATTCTAAGGTCCCTATTCTAATGAAGAAGTATATTTTGTCAAATTGAATATATAAAAGTTTCAAATATTTGACTTAAAATTGGTTTTCCATTAAAAGGTAATAAAATTTCATTTTTTTTGAAAAGTAATTCTTTTATCTGAAAAAACAATTTGTTTTTACATTATGTCTAAGAAACTCATAATATGGATTCTAAAATTATAATAATTATATAAAGATCAAAATTTAGTTAATACTATTTATAACCACTTTTCAACTGCTAGTTTGGTAATTTGTGGTGCACTTGAACTCAGTGTTGCGTGTTGTGCAAGTTATTGAATTACTTTGAAGAAATAAAGTAATATGAAATCTTGGACTGTTACAATTGAAGAGATATATAATATTTGTTTTCTTTAAAACATCCATTATGTCACTTAAATATTGAGACAGAGTAAATTGAATAGAAAACATGTAATATATTTAAATAACCATATTAGAATAAATTTTTTTAGAATTTATATAGATATATCATATTATTTCTCTCAGTGTAAATTCAATCATAAAAAATCTCGACTAAATGATTTTGAAGCATAAATCTACATTCACTTCTATAACATTTAAACCATTTGACCCTTGAATTAATAACATAAAATAAACTCAAAATATCATGAATATAATAATATTCAGGATATAAAATTTCAAATTAGGTATATATAAACCTTATAATATAATATAGGTGCATAACATTAAATGGGTTCCAAAGAAGAAAAAATGAAATGATAAACACATATCACAACTCTTGTCTAGATTTGTACACTATATAAATTCTTATATATATATTGTATAAATATATTACAAGAAAATAATACTATATATCATATCATATATTACTCACTTATATTATCTTATCAACTATTTATTAGTATATTTTATTAAAATCACTAATTCTAGTGGCAACTGCTTCATTTTTCATGCATGTTTCAATTCAGTATTCTAAAAATTTGAACATTGATCATGGTTTCAACAAATACCTAATTTTAATCATGATATCAACATATAATTTTAAAATAATTTAAACATTTATAAAAGTTTATATAACATGGTGATGAAAAATAATTTACATTACTTTATGGAGACGGTAGTTCGTACTTATTCCTGAGTTATTTTTTCAACTTTTCAATGGATGGAATCAAAGAATTGTAAATAAAAAATATTCTTAATATAACAATAATATTTTTATAAATAATAAATAAATTACTTAAATCAATCATAAAAACTATCAATAATATGTTATGATAAAAAATGAAATGTATCTCTTTGTGGTGGTATTAGTCCACATGTACGCATAATCAATACTTTAATTTTACATTTGATGAAATATGGTAGAATAATGGTTGGTTAATAATCATAATAATTATTAATTATTTATAAAACTCTTAGTTCATAACATTAAAATTCCTACGATATATTTAGAATAGGTAGAAATTGGATTATAATTTAATGTACTCAGTTATGAGTTAAAACATTTAGTTTAGAAACCTATTTTGGATTACACATTAATAGTTGAATAGAATTTCATTTGGAAATAAGAGAAGATCTAAGACATGTAGATATATTATATTAAAGTATTAGTTTAGTTATTTCTTGTGAGATATGGATAAAACTCTAAGAATAATGAAGAATATAAGGAACCCTGTTATAAGTGAGGGAAATTACACACTAAGAATTTACTTACAAGATTAAATAATATGTACACAATAATAATATTATGTGAAAAATAGGAAACCTATTTTAGATTATATGATTATAAATATTTTTAATTAACTAAAAAAATAATATTTTTACATGTTTTGGATACATTTAAAGCCTCATATTATATTTAAAAAATATTAAACCCATTTTATACTTAAGCTTGATCAAATATATTTTTAACATGATAACATAATTATAAGAACAAAAATGAAAGGAACCGTATTATTTTTTTCAACATGATGATACCATATTTGGAATTCATTTTACTAAATTAAAATTCTATACATTAATTAAATTTTCTTTAATAATTAATATAAAGAGTGTGGAAATAGTTTTTATGAAAAAAACTTGATTTATGTGTAAAAATCAACTGACATTTAATTCAATAAAAAAGTGGGTTTAAAAAATTTTATAGTTATAAAATAATAAATTCTATATATTATAATTTTTTATAAATAAAATAATAATGTAACTTTATAAACATTCTATTAAATTCAATGACCCAAAAAATAGATTTTAATTTGAATAAAATACAACTTATCATCACAAAAGTCAATCTTGGGTTCCAAATTTCAAAATATTTTTTTCAAATACTTTTTTTCACTTTAAAAAATATATTTATTAAAAAAACCCATCCTATCAGATAAATTCAAGTTTTATAGATATTTTAAATATTTAACTTATAGTTTTAATCTTGTTTTACCTATTTTACCCTTAACGAAGTGGATAATTGCTACCAATGTCACTATTCATAATGAACAAGGACTAATTTTGACCATAATAAATTATTATAATTATATAGATTAATAATATGTATCCAATATTATTTTATTACATTTCTATATATGAATGATATTCATTTTAAATTAATCACGAACAAACGTAACAAAAATCATTTTTCAAAAATTGTGTTTTTAGGAAAAAAATGTCTTTATTCCAATATCAATTAAAATTAAGATTATTATAAAATTAATTAGATAGTTTCAAATTAAAATATTTATTTTCTTAATTATGATTAAATCAAAATAATAATGAGTGTTAAATTATTTAATTTAAGGAAAATAAATTACAGTATTTGAAAAATCATTATTTTATCTTTTCACAAAAAAATAAACAATTTTAATTAGATATGAAAATGTCACAATATGATAATTATTAGATGAAGATATTAAAATTAATATTAATTTTATAATTATCATTTCTAAATCTGGGAAAAAATGATTGTCATTTCCATAAAAAAAATAGAAATAAAAATCATTTGTTAGGAAAAATCATCTTTGAAGCATAAAAGGGCTTCAGTAAAAATTGAGTGATTATTTCATATAAACATATAACTAAATTTTCATTTAAAATGAATGTTTTACATATATTTTATAATGTGTTTACTCATATTCAAACACACCAATTCAACATCTTTGTTATAACTGTAAAAATTAAATAATCAATTTTGTATTGTATAGTGTAATTTACTAAAAATATGATGTTGTGTGTTAGCTATGATATTTAGAAGAGTATTATGATAAAATAAATTGTATTATTATTACTTTATTCCTCACCCTTAAATAAATTTCATCCTCATAATTGTTCCTAGTTTTCAGAAGTTCAATAATTAAAAATACCATTCTTTAAAACTAACACCATACAAAGGAATAATAAAAAATCCTTTGAAACGGAGAAGTGGGAAACGTATATGTTACCTGAAATGAAACATAATAGGATTCCTATAAAAAGGTAATAAATTTTGGAAGTTGAAATATTGACATGAAAGAGATATATAATGTCCTAAGACAAACATAGAGTGATGTAATTTTCAGCCAAGAAAATGTTAATTAAAATAAACCATAAATCATTAAGGGAGTAAAAGACAATAAATTCATTAGAAATGAAGGTAAAAGGATATTTTTTTTTATTTAAAGATCATTTTACTAAATATTATTAATTATTTTACAATCATGATAGAGAATACATTAAAATATTATTTCTTAAGTTCTTTCCATTTCATAAATACAATTTCATCATCTTGTTGTACTTTGATCAATTTTCACATTATTTCATACTCTACGAAATGAATTTTCGTGATTAATATTTTATTACTGATTCTTTAAAAAAAACATTTAATGTATCTTAAGGTATATTAAATAATTAGAAATCATTTTTCTAGTCTCTAAATATCAACCAGATAAAAAATATATTTGGAATTTATTTTTCTAATTTTGATAAATATAATACATTAATATTTAGCTCTCAACAACAACAACCAAGGTTCAAAATTATACATTCCATACGTATTTATCATTAAGACACCTCCAAAATAATTCTGACCAAATTCAAAACCAAAATAGAAAAATGATTTTATCATTCACGATCTAGTTTAACATTATTCCCCATAAAATATTAAGTATCACATAATTTCACATACCAAACTTGTGAATAACTTTATCAAGTATTTTCCTAAAACATTATGATAACTAGAATAACTATTAAACATAAATTAAAATATATATGATTCCAAAATGTAACTCTGTCCTTATTCATCAAATAAATCAAAATACTTTTAAAAATATTCCATCAATCAAAAAATGCAATGAAATTCATGTTAAATAAAATTATGACCAATCATTAATTATTTGCAGGGTCAAAAATGCTAACAAATTTACATTATCAATATCAATAATTTTATTATCCCAACTAAATATTATTATCAAAATATCTGGCACATATTAATGATTATCTATCTCTAAATCATGTATTTCACAAAAATATAAATAATCCACTAAATAACTTTTCTTGGTTATTAGTACCTTTAAAAATATAATTTAAAATCCTTAGTGAAAAAACTATATGAGAATAATAATTATATGTCTCCTGATTCTTATGACCATAATATCAATGACAAAATATGTCTACAACATAATTCTAGAATCCCAATATAAAATGTATTCAATCATTTCATTTTAATGATGGGAATTGTATATTCCCATCCCTTGGTCTATTTGAAAGTATTTGGATTAGGTAATTTACTGAAATAATGGCCAAGTTTCCCAGAAATAATACAATGAATTATAAATGGTACATTCGATAATAAATGATTTCCCTCCATTGAACTCTTAATTTTGCCCAGTAATTAGTTTCTTTATTCCCTTATTTTCTATAAATAATACTTCATATCATTACATTTATCAATCTCCCTTAGTGCTTCTAACCATATTCTCAACATATAGAAACCTATATCATAAATATTTTATTGTCTTCATGGATCTCTATTTTTCTGTTATTAAGTGTTATATAGAACTCGCCCATGTCATGGTTTTCAATCATATAATGATACAATAGATATTACATAATAACCATGTATAACATTTCTACTCCCATTTCATTTGGTTGCTCTATTTCTATAACATTTTGTGCTATAAAAAATCCTCCTAGTTATATACTTTGAAAAGACCAAAAATTATAGTGTGAGAAACAATAATAATTGGGAGAAATCATAAAATCCTAAAAAATTATTCAGAGGTCTTCTAAATCATGAGACACTCTTTTCAATCTATTCCACCTTATGTTCAACCATAACTATATATGGTTATTATATATTAAAAACCCTTTAAAATGATTCATAACTAAAATAGACATTAACCCCAGAATATCCTAATGATTTACCATCCATGTGTGAATTCACAGTCCCAATAATCCTATACTGGTGAGGATCGAGTTAAAACTCAACCCTCGCCTTTTAAGGATATTACTCGTTAGTCCTTCTGTGCCACTACAACACCCACTTCCAAGTAACCAAAATTTGATTTATTTTTTAAGAAAAATAAAAAAATATATAGTCCAAAAAAACGTTTTGGATTATATCCTATACATAAACATATCCCTAGTGTTTTCACCAATTTTATCTAATGAAAATAATAAAAAATAACTAAACACTTCTCTGAATCCAATGATAGGGACCAAAGAAGTTCATACATTAATAGTAAATTCTTTAAAACGATGATTCAAAAAATGTAATAAAATAAAATCCTCCATAATATTGAAATTTTTAATGTAATAGGATAGTAGATACATAAAATAATTATTTCATAATAGGCTGTTAAAATATTCCACAATGTTCTTCTCACATTATACCCGTCATTGTAGTACCCTACATAAAACCTTTTTTATAACCTAGCGAATGGAAACATATGAATGGGAAAGATCATATGATCAGTAAGTGTATACACAGATGAAATATATATATATGATCATATGTAGTAATAAGATGACAATAAGGGTATGAGGTTGTGATAATAAATTTCTAACTTCATGACCAATCATTCATAGATAAAAAACATGAGTCATGGAATAAAACATTGTCATTTAAAAATACATGAAACGTAAGAGTGAGTAATAAACATAAATAACTTGTAAATATTGAATTCCAAGGATAATAATAATAACATTTCATACGGTTTCGGAACCATCATAATGACCAAAACCACCTCAAAGGTCAATGTTTACAAAAAGGACCACTATATCATTGATATTGAAACTTCAACAGTTATTTTTCATATCATATAAGATCATGAATCAACTCTTATTTCATATATCATACCAAATCAATAATTTCAATATATTTCAAATATCATAGTGTATTAGGAATCACTCCCTATTTTCCAATAGTGGATCAAGCACATCAACTGTTTTCCCATAATTTTCTCATGAGATGTAATTCTTTAACCAATGTGTTAGACAACTATATATTATCATACACACTCATATCCTAATATAAACTATACTAATGTGTTCCAAAATATCATAAATCAATAATCATATCACCATATCATAACCCATGGAAAGTAAGTGGGTTTCAAAAATTTGACATCAATTCATCATTGGATAACTTATGGAAAAGAAACAAGTTTCATAAAGGCCTCATAATTACTTTTTTAACATGTAGGAAAGAAATAATCAACCTTAAGTAATTTTCATATAAATCTATCCATAGAAATAAATTCGATAAAATCATATGAGTGGATACCCAGTGAAAAATAATTAACATCAAAATAAGTTATCATGGATAAGAAATGGAATTCAAAGGTTTCTCCCAAAATTAAGGATTCATATAACATTTTAATTTTCAAATAAATTATTTATTATATATAATAATTTTAAAAATATGAGGGAATAAAATTTATTTCAAAATAACAATGGAAAGAAGAAAATAAATATTTAAATAATTCATATTATTTGAGAATTGATAATTCTATTCATGAAAAGTATGTTGAAATAATGATAACTTTCAAATTTTTAGAAAAAAGTCAAAACAAACTCTTTCAAAAAAAATTATCCTTCTAAATGTTTTTATATAAATTCAAAAATAGGTAAAAATTACAATACAAATTTGTTTTATAAAAGTAAAAATATTCTTGAAAACATGTTAATGAATGTAATGATAAGGTATGTAATGATTCATGTCCAAAGAGATCAATAATGTATGTTTTTGTTAAAAAATATTTCAATATCATGATTACATTATGATAATAAAATGGTTGTAGATCATGATATATCTAAAAAATAGAGGATAATAATTTCATGATATTTTGGATGGATATATCATATAATTTTTCTCAATAAAATTCAAGTAGATTTATTCTTGATTAAAATTATTATGAATCATAAATCCCTTACCTATTTGGTAAATTATTATCCCTAATACCAATGAGATAATAAATTAAATTGAAACATTAAATATCATGAAAAATGATATACATGATATTATATGTCAAAGGATCTGAATAAATTGTTCATAAAATAATTTAAAATTAATTAACGAATCATCTATGTTTATAATTTAGTAAAATAGACTCCTTTTTTAATTTGGAATATCAAATATAGATTTGTCTTATTTTTTGGTATTTTTCATAAAACCTTCCATTTTGGATGAATAGTGATAACACATAGTAGTAGTTAAAACAATGACTTTTCCTTTAAAAGAAATTTTACCGCTTCTGTGAACTGAATTTCAAAAATCCAAAATAAATGGTTGTAATAAATAAGTAAAATGTGGTTCAATAAGAGGAAAATAATTTTTGGTGAATAGTAAAATTTTGACTTTTATTTACCACGGTTAAACATAAATAGGGTAATTTAAGGTTAAAATAATACTATAATAATAAAATAAAAATAACTTAACACATGTCCTACACTTATTTTATGATTCATGGCACACCAATAAAATCCTTGGGTGAGATGTTTGTCCTTTGAATGCCATATGGGTACGATAATGACTTTAATATCTTTTTATTTAATGTTAAAATAATAATATCATAATAATTTCTTATTTTGAAAAAACAATTTTAATGTGGGGTCATATAATTGAAATATTTAACTATAAATATTCATTATAAATCTATAAAATTTTCTTACATCATGGTCTTTATTTACAATTTTTAGACAACAATGACTAAAATTATTTACGACACAATAATGATGCGGTGTTTACCTCATTAATGAATGATTTAAATAAATAATATTATAAAAATTAAAACAATATCAAAACCTATCAAATTATTATTGGATTAATTTTTTTGAACAATAGTCATCTTATATTCAACTTTAATAACTTTGGGACCTTTAGAAACCGAAAATCATTATATAATAATATAATATTTTCAAACATTCCTAAAGATCCCCTCCTCCTCCTTATAAAAATCTCTCACCTTTAACCCATTACTCACATATCTCAAGCCTGTTGGCTTGTCCAAACACTACCCAAATAAGCTCTAAATATCAATTCATTACTCTTAGAATCCTTACCTAATGAAGAAGGCACTTCAAAAAATCATTTTGGTTCAAACCCAAGGAAGTTACCCGATTTAAAGGAAACATCTTTTCTGAAGTTACTATATTTTATTTTACTTCTCCAACCCCCGAAACTCCTTTTATAACTTTATTTTATAGAAACACCAGTATCTTAAATATACTAAGTAGTTGTTATAAGAAGTATTCAAACTAAACATATATACACCCCATCTAATGGGTAAAAAACATATTGTTTCTACAGATGGGAAGCTAACTTCTCACAAAAATATTATTGTTCAATTATCTCATACCACCTCTTATGGTGTCCATTTTGATAGAACCATATTTATATGTGATATATTTTATGTTTATATTATCTCTATTCTTCTGTATTTTTCATTTCTATCATACCTGTAGGGTTTGTATAATGGGTAAATACGATAATTTCATTTGAGGAAGTGTGGACTATCATCCCCTCAATGTGATATGACTCGTTCTTTTCATACGTAGAACATATAAAGGATGGAGTTAATGATATTATATTTGATATTATACTGGAATTATAATATACCTACGTAGAATTATTTTTTCATTACATGAAAATATGAAATCGAAATGAAAGTAGTGTTCATGCGTACGTATGACTTATCATCTCCATGAACGGTGCATTTCATTTATTATCTCTAAATGTTATGTATGATTATAAATACTATATATACTAGATATACATTACATATATGATATCTAGATCATTAATATAATTTTGGAGATAATTGAATTTTTACCACATGAACAACTTGTAATTATAAGAAGTTCTTTTTTGACTCAATTACCAAATTTCATCAAAACAACTGTAATATACATAAATGATTATATAATGTTTATATTGTGGTAATAAGTGATATAAAAAGAATAATAAACCTCAAAAAGGTTCTTAATCATGTAGAAATTAAATTTATTTTATTATTTAGGAGATTAATGAATGAATGGGTCAAGTCTGATATAAGGTAAGGGACTTCATATCAATCTCCTTTCATTGTATAATATTTTGTTTTAAATAAAAAATTATTTTATACAGTGTATAAACACCATTTACATTTTATTTAATACAAAGGGAATTTTCTTTATGATAATTTTTACTAAATGACAAAAAAATTGTTTCTTTTAAATGTATGAGGCGATAACGACCCTTTCCTCTACCACGAGTATTATTTGATCTTTGGCTTCCTTAACAAGATATAATGTTTTTACAAGGAAATAAAATATTGTATACTCTTTTACATATTTTGTTATTGAAAATTGTTTTGATAATTTATTGGTTATCTCAATATATTTAAATGATATATTGTGATTGAAATGTGGAAATGTTATATTTCCTTTATGTTTGTTTTATGTGTTATGAATATCTTATGGTTCATGGGAATTTTTTATGTATATGGGTTGTTATATGATAAACCTAGGGCGAGTGATCCCAAGATAGATCCTCAATGCATTGGGTAAGATGAAGGAGGTAAATGTGAATTTTTCCCTTAATAGATTTATGGAATATAATATGATGGGTATTCCAAATTTAACTCCCTACATAGCTGTGAAAGCTAAAACGTATGTATGTTATGGATTCCAAAAGATACCATTATGATTTGTGATTAATATGTGTTATTAATAAATCTTATGATTTCATGATGTATGTTAAAGATCTTCTGTTATATTTATTGATGAACAAATGTTTTATTTCATTTTTTTTAACCATTAATAAGCTTTTTATGCTCATCCTATGTGTTGAAATGTTTTTCACATGACATAATGATGAATATGGTAATGGATGGGATCAAGAAAAATTCATGTTTTCTGAAACATGGAACTATACATGAGTCTTTTTTTCAAGAGTTTTTATTTTATAAAAAAATTGAAACTTATTAAAAGTGTCTACTTTGTTATTTTATGAGATGTAACGTAATAGTTATGGCCTATTTCTCTAAAACTATAAACCTGAAAAGATCCTAAATGTGAATTATTTATTAAATTTTAGATTATTTAATTTTTTAAGGTTGGGTCCTTATAAATTATAATTTACTAATAACATCTTATCACCCATTTATTGGTAATTATTTATTAATTTGTTTTGGGTGACATCTTTTACTTTTGACATCATGTTTTAGTTCGACAATATGAGTCCTTATAATTTAATCATGATTACATAATATATATAATTTTAATAATTTAGTTATTATCATATATAATAATTATATAAATAATAATACCTATTAATAAAAAAGTTGTTATGTAAACTTATTTACATCGCTTCGTAGAGATGGTAGTTCATAAGCACTCAAGAGTGATGTTTCCACTGTTCTTTAGATGGAACGAAATAATATTAAATAATAGTTCACCTTGATAAAAATATTATAATATCACAAATATCAGATATATTCAATGATAAAATGATTATAAAAATTAATTTAATTTTGGTATGAACAATGAAATGCAACACATCATGGAAGTGGTAGTCCACACGTACGTGTGGGAGATACATTAATTCTCTATTTGATGGAATGTAGGTGTGGAAATGGTTGGTCCATATTAATAATAAGAATTTTTTATATTTTAGTCATTTAATTCAATATCCTATAATGGATACCGTATATTTATTTGGTATAGAAAAGGAGATAAAATTTAATGGACTTCATTAAGAGTTATAGCTCTTTATTAAGAAATATCATTGGAATTACTCATTATGCTTCGAAAGGATGGAATTTGGGAAGAAACATAAGAAATATAACATGGTTTAAGAATTTAGAATGGTATTAGGGTAGAGATTTACTCATATGAAATGTTTAAACATTATGAATACTGAATAAGATGTTGTTTCCGTTTATAAGAGAGAGAATTGACAGACTTGGAATTATATAAAAGATTAAAAAAATATAAACACTAGTCATATGAAGTAGAACCAAGGCACCAAAAATTCAAATATAAAATTCTATAGGGATCAATATAATCAAAAAATAACATTTGTATACTTTTTGGATAAATTTTATTCCTTAACTCTTAGTTAACCATTTTAAACCCACTATATTCTAAATCGTGATTACTTAAATTCTTTCCATGATGACATAATTATATGACAAACCGTTAAAGGGAACTTCTATTTTTTGAAATGATGATTAAAATTTATTAATTAATTTTATCATACTAAATTTTCATATATTTTATAAGTTACCATTAAAAAATTATACAATGTGTATGTATTTTTTTTAGAAAAATAACAAAATAAGAAGTAAAATTATGTTTACATTGAAATCAAGTAAATTTTCCTTCCCAGATTTCATTTGGATATTTTAAAAATGGTTTTATAAATTTTTATAAAGACCACACTTAATGGAACCTTAGAACCATACTGTTAATTTCAAAGAGCACAAAATAATTTTTAAAAATAATAAAATTTATCTTATCTTCATAAAAGTAATGATTGGGTTCCCAATTTCAAAATAATATTTTAAAATCAAATATTTACTCATTCAAAATATATTTGATAAAAACCCACATTTAATAAGATAAAGAAATTATTGTAGAGATTAAATTCTTATACCCATTTTTTTATCCCATGTTTATCTATTTTACCCTTGCGAAGGTGAAAAAATGTTCCCTTGGTTACTATTCAAAATGAACAAAAATTAATTAAAACTTTATAAATTGTAATAATTTTGTTTATTAAAAAAATAGATCCAATTTTAATTAATTAAATATATATATGGGGCATAAATTCATTTTGAAATAATCATGAAAAACAAAATTATTTTTTTAGAAAAATGTGATTTTAATTGTCCATTGATATCTCCCATATTATCACTTATTGAGATTATAACGTCACAATTTTTTGTGATTCTTTTTACCCTAGTTATGAATAATGAACTGAAATATTATATGTCTAATAATCGTTTTATTTATAATGAATTTAGGTGAATATTATGTATATGTTTTATGAACTTGTTGTTTGGTGTGTATGTTTCAAAAGATACTAGACACATTCGATCCCGGAATGGATCATTATGCTTTTTATTGAATATTATTCTAAATATATTTAATTACTATGTATGAAATGTATAGTTTTTTACACTATTTAACAGAGTGGGGTTTAGTAATAAATTATAATATAGTATGAGAAAACTTCTATGGGAATGTTGGTGATAGGTTTACGTATAGGATAACATCTTAATGATTTGACAATAATCATGAATGATCTATGTTAAATCAATGGTGTGATATATTTAAAAGGTGTCTTGATTTAGACATAATATGAATGATTATACGTGTTTTTTTTTGTCATATCACTATGAATATTATTTCTCAAAATATATTTTTGGTTATTTCTAATGAATGGAAGTAAAATGATTCTTTTTAATACTGAGAGAAATTTGATTGACTGTCCTCATGAGAAATAAAATAAAATGGCGAATAAAATTTGAATCCTTGTAATTATTTATAATCATATATCTCATTATATAATTAATAACCTCTATATATTAGAGTTTACATACTCACCTAATAAGTGAATATTTTGTCCGAGGAATACCATAGAATAAAATTGATTTAGATCCCCATATGTAATGAATGTAGAAAAAGAACTCGATGGAATTTTTTATTGTAATAGAAAGATTCTTTCCTTATGGAAATAAATGGAATGGGGAAAGTAAATAAAGATTAAAAATTAATTGTTTTATGGTGTAAAATTAAATTCATCATATTGTAAAAATTATTGTTTAATGTCTCATGTGTGGGGAATATGACTATTATATAAGCCAGTTCCATAATCCAAGGGTTAAATCATAGACCCAGGAAGGACATATTCCATGACCCTATTTTAGGTGAAAGGATTAGAGAGATTATGTATTAGTATTAAATAATTGTATTAGTGATATTTTTGTTATAAAAATCATGGAATATATAAGGATTATTCCACAGTAGTTTTCTTATAGATTTGAAAAACATGTGTTGATTGGTTTAGATAACCAAGAAAACTTTTATAGTGGTAAGGTGGTAATATTTTGATAGGATAAAGAGATGATTAACATTATTATGATAGTATTGTTGTCCTACAAATTGGATAATTATTTTATGAAAAATTATTTTTTGGTTAATTTGATAAATTTTATTTCATTTATATACTTTAATTTTATATGATTAATAAGAAATGTGGAAGAATATATGTTCTCATGTGAGGATAATTGACTCCATAATGGGTATATAGGTTTAAGTGAATCAACACCCATTTTATGGGTTTCACTAGTGGGATTTTGAGGAGATTTGAATCTATAACTAGGTTTTAGGAAGAATACCAAACATAGGTTTAAATAATCTTTTAGGACAATATTGGATTTGATATTAACTTAACTATGGTTTATTGGATTGTGAGGCATTGAAAATTATCATGGTTGAAAAGTGATTCAGCGACAATGAAATATTTTTTGATATATTTTATGGCCAAGATAATGATTACCTTTTGGGTCAGCATATAAATTTTATTCCTTAATGTTTTGTGAAATTCCCTATATTATATGATCTACTATTGAGATTTATTATATTATGGGGGATGGTTAATTGTGTTGATATATATGTATTTGGTTGGTTTAACATGTGATTTAAGATGAAATATTAAATTGGTAATAAATAATTTCATGTTTTAGGTATGCATGATGAATGTAATGATATAACCTTTATGGTTAAAATATTCTTTAATGCTAAGGATATTTAGGAAATGGTCTAAGGGGAACAAAGGTATTTATTGTGGAAATTTTGGAATGAGATATATTTTTTAAAGGGTTATTCATTTTGGGAATTATATTACATTATTCTAATATTTTTTGGGTTTTGTTAAATTATAGAGATAAGGGTAATTAATTATAATTATATTATTTATCTTATAATCCAGTCAATGTTAATATCAGTTATTTAGGAATAAAAAATGTATCCTGAATATTATTTTCTTCGAGTAAGAGATGATGTTGAAATTGATAAAAGGGATACCAAAGGAGGAAACTGAACTTATGATATAGAAATTTAAAAATTTGTATATTTTTCCATTATATCTATATTTATAGTAAAATAATACCATGTATTTTGGAAAAAAATCTTGAAATAAAATGATATAATTTTATATTAAATTCGTATTGAATAGTTGGCCTTTTAATTCAAAATATATTTATGGTGTTGGGGTTGTCAAATTTATTTTAAAAATGTTCTATATCACTCATTAATAGTTCATGTGTGATATGTTTTCCTTGCATGTCAATATTTTACCTTCTCAACAATGTTCTAGTATCTGGAATCCAAGAAATGTGTTATTCATGATAACCTATATATTTATATTTTCCTATGTTCAAGAGGATGTTTACTCACCATTTTTATAACATGGTTTTCTAAAAATAGAGAATGGAAATGTAATACCTTTGATTGCAGAGTACACATTCAAATAGGGGGGAGGAAATTTTTTTAATGGGGAGAATATAACACCTAGATAATTTTTAAAGGACTTTATATTTTATAGGGTATAAACATGCTACAGTGATCATAAATGAACCACAAAATATTATTGTTTATATATAAATATTATAACCCTGCTATTGAGTTGGTAGTTTTGAATAGTAATTACCACACACACACACACATATATATATATTTCATACTCAAAAATAATTTATTGATTCATTATTAAGAATTAATAATTGAATATTTATGTAAAGATATATTATTCATTAAAAAATACATTTTCTTAAAAAACATGAAAAAATATTTAATTTAATTATTTAAAATATTTTAAAATTTATTTAATATTATTACATACATTTTTTAAATCTTCCTATTAAAATTATCTTTAGGATAATTTTTAGAATGTTTAAAAAAAATTAATTTCCCATTGAATAATGGAAATATTTCTTTTTATTGAAAAATGTATTTTAATTTAAATAATATATATTGTTACTTTTTTTAAATAGTTTGAAAGTAAAATTAGTTCTTTTAAATTTTAAATAATACAATTATGTTCATTGGAAAAAGTATTATGTTTGAATTTTGTACATACAATTTATTATATGTAAAATGTTATTTGTTCCTGAAAAAAATTAGTTTTTTTACACACAAAGTGTTTTTATATTTATAAATGTAAATTACCATTATTGGTGAATGAATATAATAAACCATAAAAAATATATATTAAATGACATTTTTTAAAATTAATAGATTTGTTTTTACTTTTCATGGTAAAAGAATTAATCCGGTCTTATTCATAAAAACTCAATTTTTCTAAAAGAAAAATTTTGTCGTATTTTGAAAAATTATTTTAAAATTATTTTATTTTAATTATAGTAATTAAATATGATAAAAATGATAAATATTTTTCATAATTAGGTTCTAATTTATTAAATATATCTTCTTTCTTTTTATGAATTAGGAATAGTAATCGTGGTAAAATGTATTCCCTCATTAAAAAAAAATTGGTTTAATCTAGGATAAAACTAAGTGATAAGGCGATAAGTTTTCCTCATAATTATTATTTGATGATTTTAATTATAAATTTATCACATTACTCAATAAATTTGTTTCTAATGAACACTTTTCCTTAAAAATGATCAATGTAATACTTAGAGCAAATAAAGGTACAAAATGTAAATATCATAGTTTTAAATATTTATTATGTGTGAAAATAGAGAAAAAATAATGTTATGGATTAATATAAATGTATATTTTTATATTAATGAAATTAATTTTAGTTATGATAATTATTTTTAAATTTTTTAAATTATCTAATTACATAAAATTTTCATGAACTAATGATGCATAATTTATTCAACAATTATAAAAATAAAATATATGATTTTAAAAATAAAACAAGGGATGTAATTTGAATGATTTATAGTGTTAAAAGAATATTATAGGTCCAAATGACATATTACTATCATTTTAATGGATTATTGTTTAATTTCAAATTTTTTGGTATTTATTTTTATTGAATTAATTGAATTTTGTGAAAAATGATGTTAATGATATTTTATCAAAATATATTTTTTTAATCCTAAAAATCAAAGAAATTGATAATGTGTATAATATATGTCAAAAAAATCATCAATTGAACATTAATTATCTAATTTCACCACATATGTTAAATTATAACCTTTTAAGAGTGAAGAACGTGTTACTACGGTAATAGTTAAAATAGATTAACTAGGAGATTAAACCAAAATATATTATTTTAAATTCCATTTAAACAATACACATTTTATTTTTATTTTATATCATTTCACTCCCATAGTAAATTATCATTGAACCATTTTCCTTTTTATGGAATTTGGGATATATAATGACTTTATAATTTTTTAATCTTTTCAAGAATCCATAGAGTTCCCCTCCCCTAACATATAAAATTACACATATACTTTCATTTATTCACACAAATTCAATCATTTCAGATAATCTATATTACAATAAATATGAGATAAAATTGATTATATTAATTATAGATTTTTTTTCATAAAAGACCAAACCTAGGATCCTCAGGATGAGATCAAAGGAGTTGTTTCAATGAATATGTACTCGCCTTAACTGATAATGTATTTTAGTTATTTATTTACCTCCTCAAAACTTTTATATTACTAATAAAATAATAAATTTATAATCCTAAATATACTTAAATATTATTATTATTATTATTAAAAAAAACATTATTTACCCTCTTTCAATCAAACTGGTAGAGAACTTATATCTAGTGTGTTCATATAGCTTACCGTCTCCACGTTGTGATACTATTCATATTCCATCACAATATTTCAAGGATAGTTATTATAATGGACTTGAAATTTAAATATGAAATCTATGAAATAATTATTATTATATAATAATATCAATTTCACCTTTTAACCTTCATAAACATTTAAAAATGACAATTCCTTTCATGAATAAGTGTAGACTAGTACCTCCATGAGGTGATGTGATCCATTTTTCTTTTCTATTTTACTTGTATTGTAATAAGGATGGATTTATGGAATATATTTGTTATATATGATATTATAATTAAATTTTCATGGATCCAGATTAATTACCATTCTTATTTTTCCTTCTGTAAAAAATTAAAAATAGCATTCATGCATAGGTACAACCAACCATATCCACAAACGATGTAATTTATTTTTATATCACTATTTTTTTTGAATGAATATATATATATATATAATTAATATATATGATATATATATAATTATTAAAAAAATTATATGATGTACCCATGATTATAGTTCAATTACCAAAACTACCAAACCAAAACATATATGAAAAATAATGTATATATCACATGGAACAATGATTTTAATAGAGTTTTTAATAAACTGGCGATAAAAGGTTATAAGTTAACAATATAAGGTATGATATGAAATATTATTTTTAAATTATATATACATATATATAATAAGTATATATTCATTATATAGTATTTTCAAACATGTACAAAGGATGTTGGACGCACGGTAAGGAATTTTCGTCTCACTTTTATTCATGAATTTAACAACCAATATTCACCAATGTTTTCTTTTATGTGGTGTAAATTCTAACCAAGAATGTATTTTATTATACATCTAATTATGGTTATGTGGACTTAAATATACATATACGGTTAATTATTTCATATGTAATATGATTCAAATGTTATCAAATCACTAAAGGTTTTACATCACAATATCATTGTATATTGGGATTGTTTATGATTAGGATTACGATGAGTAAAATATTATGATATAACTCTCATGAAAAACAGAATTTATATTTTAATCAAGATATTCCATGAAAATACATGTTTTATTTTCATTTTCCCAACCTTATGTACTCAAGAGACCAAAAATATGTTTTTAGGGGAAAAATTAATTTTAATCTTTGGTCAAATATATTTTATGATTTATAAATTATTCCTTAAATGTTTTAATGAAGGGTTTTACTATTATAAATTTTTTTTATGTTAATTATTACCCATTTATGAATTTTCAGAAACTATTTTAAAAGGAAACTATTTTTTTCAAACACGATACTTTTTTACTTTTTTCAAATATTTTCAAGTAATGTTTTATTTTAACCTATATGACAGGAACACATTTCCAAAAATCATGAATACACAATGATTTGATTATTCCGTTAAAATAATAATAGTTTATTTTTAATGAATAAATTTTCTGTAGTATTTTAAAAAATTAGATTTTGAAAACTTAATTCTAATGTTAAACGAATATTTTCCTCAAGAATGTTTTAATGTTGTTGTATTGGTATTTATCTTCATCATAAACAAAAACCATTATCCAAATTATGATTTATTGGGAAAATTATCCAATTATAAAATCTTTATTCATTATAAGGGTAGTTTATGTTAATTATGAAATGGTATTTAGGAAATCCAATTGTCTTATAATGCCTATTCTATGATTAAATGATTATGAAACCCATGAATTTTTATGGGTTTTATATTGTGAATATTTTATGATCTTGGGAAAAAATGTATTATTTTAATTATGTGATAAGTTGTATTATGATTAAATATCCCTCTCATTCACTTGGTAATATAAATATCTCATGAGATAATGAATTCATGATTGGGGAGTTAACCAAGTTTAATAAGGGACTCTGTCCACAATGATACTGTTTGAAGTGATCATCGAATATAATAATGTTTTTGGGAGTGAACCCAATCTACTATGATTGTCTTAGGAGTGAAACGTGACTACTAATATGGGTTTAGGTGTGAATCCAATCCACTATGATAGTATTCGAAGTGATAATTGACTATAAAGAAATGATTTTCATGGGTAAGTGTATCAAACTAATCCATGATTTATTCCAATTTTAAAATATCAAGAATTATGTTCCTTGATTATACATATAATCAATTGCCTATGAACTACTAGGCTTAATGGTATGACCTAAGATTATGATATATGTTGTGAATTGAATTTTTTTTAGATGTTATGATCTTGTCCTTATAACATTATGACTATTTTTTGTCCAAGTGATCCTCAATATCTCCTTTATTTACCCTTACTAAGAATCCTAAGTCAAAATATATTATATTTATTTTTATCCACATTATCAATAAAGGTATTTAGAATTATATTTATAATAAGGATACTAGTTAAAAAAAATTAGGAGAGATGATATACATATTTTTGAACTAGTTAGTTATGGTAAAAAGTGTCCCAAGTTACTAGACATATAATATCATAGCATGGATCATTTTTTGTATTTAATATTTATTTGAAAAAAGTAATATCAATGTATAAAATTTATGGCTCACTATAATGTTAGTGAATTGTAACAAAAAATAGGTGTTTGTTACTTATAGTTGCTTATTTTTCTATCAAAATATGAAGTCATATATATACCAAAAATAATATATTAAGGATACATTGGTGTTCTCATGATGTATTTTATTACTTAATCCATGTATTAAAATCATAGTGTGTGGAAAAAATTTGTTGTTAGTGATCTAGTGAAGGGGAAATACCTTATTCTAGTTTCATAACCATGTGGAGTTGAGAATGGGTTGAGGTGATACCATGTTATAATTTGGTATTATTTTATAGATTATAACATATATTTTCTTGCTATTTTGATTATAGTACATATTTATCAACCACTTATAGAGATTAATTTTGACTACCGTTGTATAACTGACATTTACCCATTTTGTTATAGCAATTGAGATTATTTATATATTTTGAATCCCATTAATATTCCTACCCAATTTTGACAACTTATTACTAAATTAATTATTTAAATTAATGGGGAATATCTAAATTTAAGGTAATAGTCTCCCCAATTTATTTTTATGGCCTTAATATTATCCAATAACCACATACATATACGGAGGTCAATATAAGGCCATGTTTTAATCAGGATCAAACATTTAAATGGGACTAGTTTGTTGAAAATTGGTACTATAACCCCTTTAATTTTGATTTATTATTTGAGTATTTGTATAAAATATATTGGATAGTAATGAATTAGATTATATGTTATTATTGTGTCTTGTGAGCCGTTGTATTATGAATTCATAGGTATCCTAGGTAGTGGGATTGATTTTATTTATTGTGTGGATATTGTTTCAAATTATTCTTCAAGGGTTGTAATGGTATTTATGATATATGGAGTTATATTATTATCCAGGGTGGAAAGATAACATGTATTTATGAATCAAGAATTGAAAAATAGGTTAATATATCATGAACCTCATTTTTTGTGATTTCTAATAGTTTAAATTAAATATTTATCACAATATTAAATTTGGTGTTTTCTAAAATAAATTAAACGAAGTATATAATTAATTTAGAATGATTATTTTTATTATTGTCATATATAACTATTAATAATGAGCATGATTAGGTGAAATGGGATTAGGAATTAAGTAATTAGTTGGCGGTGATCTTCTAGTGTCTATTAGGGTGGAACCTTATGAAATGCATATTCAAGGGACCTATGTTTTTAAACTTCTTAATGAATAATTTAATTATGATTTAAGATGTATGTTAAATTTCATTATTTTTGTTTTGGTGGTGAACAATAAATTCCTAAAAAACATATCTTGGTGCAACCCATGGAATGGTTTGATGATCTCCCATAGTGTCAAAATTATCTAATTCTACCTCCATACATTTAGGATGGAGGAGTTGATAATTTTTTAAGGATGATCAAGAGGTCAAATAGTTGATTCCCTTTTTAATGGGTTGTTCCATATTATACCCATTGGATGGGTAGGTAAAAATTAAATTAGTGCTTTAATTATAAATGCAGTTGATATTCTCAAATTCCACACCATCTAGTTTTTAGGGTAAACATAGTCCTTAGATTTTTTAGAACTAGATAGGGATTTGGAAGTGTATCATCAAGACAGTTGAGAGGCATGATGAGTGGAAATTAATGGAAGAGGATTTTATAGTCTAGGGAAAATCTTTGAGATGGTGGGGAGTCATGGTAGAGTCCAAGATGCGTTAGATATTATATTTGGAGGCCTTTTGTGACCACTCATTTCAAGAGTTTTTCCAATATTCAAAAAATTTATATAGGTGTTATATATTTATAGATTTTCAACAGTGTTAATTGTTAGTTGTAGATTATGACCCCCAATTTTATGAGTTCATAATACACAAACCTTTATTGGATAGTAATAATTTCAAAGTGAATAATCGATTTGAAATCAATTTTAAGAAATATTTTAGACAATAGGTGAAAATGTTTAACCTAATGTCATATTTAGATATAGATCAAAATGATATAAATGTTGAGAGGACCTAACCAAATGATATTATAGTGGGTTCCCTTCAATTTTTGGTGGTCCCCGTGATATGCCTTCTTGTAGTGCTGGTGGTTCCTCTACCAGTAGTAGGAAAATGAGGTTTGGTGAGATACACAAAGATACTGACATGTTCTTTGTGTATAGAAATTGCATATTAGTTCCTAATTTTAAGGGATATATGTTAGGGTTTTTTTATTATTGGTGGGTGGTCCATTATAATTGTTATTATACTAGACAAGAATGTGAGTGTCATATATATTTATGGATGGGTCATCAGTTACCTTTTTATACGGGATTTTCTTAGTTTGGTTTAGGTAATAGATTTGAGTAGATATTGGCTTCAAATTCCCATTTAGGATTACCTTTTTTACATATTCTGGTATCAACTATGAGGTCAATATTTGGATATTGAAGAGAGACTCAAGGGAAACAATAGTTTTGGATATCTCCAGGATTTTTCCCTCAAGTAACTCTTGGATAATGGGGTCATTACTTTAGATATTAGGCATATACAGTTTATGCATTGGACTATGATCATAATAATGGGGTAGAGGGTACTTATATCTTAATAGGTATTGTTTTTTATTCTTTAATTACTTCCATCACATTTTTCGATACCATTTCTCCTTTTTTATTTATATATTCTTATGTTATAATTGGTTGGGGATGTTGTTATGATTTCTTTTGATATATCTTTTAGAAATATGATTGATCTTATTTAGAGATTCCCAAAATGTGTAATAGTGTTTATGGGATTTGTGAACTTCTGGGATTTCACTATAATAGACATGGAGAGTTTTAAAACTATCTTTGGAATGTATTGGTTAAATCACTTCTAGGATAACATTGAATACTATTAGAGGCTAGTGTCTTTTACATTAATATTATTATAGATAAATGTTCTCTACAGGGAATGGGATATAGATTTAGGTATAGTCATACATAGATTCATTCAATTAGGGTATAATAGAACACAAAATATGTATATGGTATTTGGTAGTCATGTGAGTGATCTATACACATAATTTTCTATCAGTATTAACTATTTACAAGATGTATGTTCTGATATTTTCTCAATATTTCTAATTTCTAGGGAGATTTCGTTTATGATTTATCTCATATTGAGTGAAAATATCATATTTATACACTATTATAACCTATAAAAAAATTATTTGACATAGTTGAAAGAGTGTCTTGGGGATCTTAAGGTTGAGTTTTTTTATTTATATGAGTTTCTATCAATATCGTGTGACTATTTTATTCACTAAAAATTGTTATTATAGATTTATATAGTGTGTAAATTACTATATGTTTAACACAGTTATGATGAGTAATTGTTTTTTGTTACCTATGATAAATAATTTTTTTTATTATTAATATGGTTCTGATGTGCTATCTAAGGTAAATAGATGATCTTTCTATCATATATTCTGAGTTTTAAAAGAGGAAATTTTGGAGGTAGTGTTTAGGGGAAGGTATTGGATAAATGAGTTTCTTGATATTACATTTGGGTAAAATATATTCTATTAGTGTTCATGGATTTCATGAACTAGATTTTCCATCCCTACCAGGCCTTATAAATTATTGTTTTCGTTGATAATATTTTAGATATTTTTATTGGCTCACATGTTACATTAGAAACACCTAATGATTTTATTTCATATTACTGAAGAACATTGGATTTATTCCAAGTACTCAAGTGTCACTTATGGGTTTGAGAGGAACATTTTATCAGGAATGTTTTATTATAAGCAAGCATCACGATTGAACTAGAGAAGGTTTTCAATTCTATGTCATTGTATTTTATTAAGAATTTCATTGATATCAAGAGTTTCATTATCATTTAAAGTTTTTATAGATGATTCATTTGGGGGTTATCTTACATTCATTGATGATAGCCTAGATAAGGGGAGGTTGACTAGAATGACTAATGTGAATCTTCATTTTGGTGTTGAAAATTGTGTTGATATTTATTTTTGATTGTAGGAACATGAGTTTTCAATCAGGTATGGATCATTTAAATTTGGGTCAATTTTTTTATGAACCTAATATAGATGTATCATGAGTTATTAAATGTTTACGGGTTTCTGTGTACTGTTCAAGGACATGAACCATTTTTTATGGAAAAATGGCTTGTTGTACAGTTATTTCAAACCATGAGCCATTCCACATGTTTTTCTTAAACCATGAAACAATGGACACTAGGATGGTATAGGGTTCACATTTTTTATTAGTTGTGTGAGTTGGGCGACACGACCGCGAGAAGTGTTATTGAAAAATTTCAGAACTATTTTACATGCCTGGTACACGATTACCCTCATTTTATGGCTTAACCATGTGTTATTACACTTTTTAAAATATGTCATTCATGATTTTCACACAGTTTTACCAAACCATGTGACCAAACATTGCACAGAGAAAATTTGAGAGAAATGATAGGTTTGACCTTCAAATATCTTTTTAATTAATCCATCCTATAATTTAGGTACTGTAGTGGAAAACCCCAAAAAATATACCTATATTGAACTTATTTTAGAAATATTATATGATTTAGATATATAATCCATCTAGTGTCTGATCGAAGCGTTTTTCATCTCATTGGACCCGCACTAGAATGTACTTGATTGCTTTTTAAACATATTTTATTCTTATTTTTATGGAAGAATCTATTTGGATTTAGGATCATATGCCATATTTTAAGGGTATTAATCCAGTCTTCAAATCTACTCCAATCAAGGATGAACTAAATTCTGATACTGGAGGAGGAGAGTCGTTCTGGTTTAAGGTAAGGGATCTATAACTCATTTCTCAATTTCCGTCATATTGGAAATTGTCATGTCATCACATAGATTTTCCTAGGCATAGATTATTGAATTAGCATTTCATTATTATAGTCAGTAAGACCATATTTAGTGAATCTTGAAATATATGTTATTCTTTGTTTTTGGTTACATCCACAACTTCATCCACACCATGTAGGGTGATGCTCCATATTTTTTAAGTGTTTTGAAACATTTGAGCCACCTTTAAGGTGTGTTTGAAATTGAGCATGCTTATGGTACAAATTTTCATATTAATTTATTATTGAATAATTAGGTTGATAGTTCCATTGTCCCTTCCCACTTGACCGGTCTAAGGTAAGTTCTTCAATTGAAATGTTTTAGAAATTTGTTAATGGAATTGAAAAGTATATGGTGTGAATATGACTTGGACATGTCATAACCAATGGTTTCTTGGTGGTTTCACATCCTCATAACAACCTTGTTTTATTTAGAATCGTAATGGAGATAATAATGAATTTAAATATGAAATTAATTAAATGGTATCATGAGATATTGGCCCTATACAACTAATGAATGGAAATGGCCTGAACCTAGATAGTTTAAATGGTATGACATAATCACATAAATGAATTGACCAAATGGTGTCATGTATTGAGATGCCTTGTCACTTTAATGAAAGTAATTGAATGAACCTTTGAATTGTAAAATATAAAAGTTATTATAAGGCTCGACTCATTAAATAAATTTAATGTAAGTTGGATAGTTCACCATGGACCTTAACGTAATTATATGGCGGTCCTATCTTGAGTTAGACTTTCTATTCATGAGTTAATTCCACGAGAACTCAAGGATTCCATTCTAATTATAGGATTCTGGTTTCCATGGTTGAGACCCTCCTTGGAACCTGATCATCATTTATTAGTGGATTTTGGCTATGAAACTATAGGATCCCTCCTTTTCTATTATAGGATTCCTTGCATACACCCCTTGGATCAATAATGATTTCTATGCACATGAGGTGCCTTAGTTATATCCTTGGTCCTGACCACTAATTATCTCATTTTACATTTTATATTATCCTTATACTCTGTTAGATTACACTATTGTGGAAAGTCTTTGATGAGGCTCTTTAGATTACACTCTTCTCCTTATCCTAGCTATTTTTATTATTGAGATGGAAACCCTTGAGGTCTAGGATGCCTTTTTTTTAAATGGAACCAATTTTATTTCATAATCATCATGGTAGCTTTATTAGGATAGGGGACCACTACTTTTACTATCACGTCAGCATTGGCTATGAAAACAAGACGTATTTATATAAACCAGAAGATAAATAATTAATGAAATGGTCACATTTTCAGACACCAGATAAGGGATAAAGATGGTGCTTAGGTATTTTCTTTTACTATAATCTCAAACATATCAAAAATAAATTCTTGAACACTTATAATTATATCAATTTGATAGAATTTTATAGACACGAGTGGTGGTGACATTATGATATTTATCTCACACCCTCTCCAGGCCTCTGTTTGGTACCTTGGTGGAAAACATGTGTACAAGTGTTGAAAAATGGAAGTGTAAGACTTTAGTCACATGGTTTTTTTTATTTTTTGGATGGATCCAGTAGGAGATGGCTGAGATAGATATTGGGATAGTTTTTATTCCATTTTTTAATTTTTTATTGCATGATTGTTTTCTACTTGAATACATATTTTCTGGATTTATATATATATAAAATATCATCATGAGATTTTTTATATTTATATCAGTTATTCTAGGGGATTTAGTTAGTGTTTACTGCTCTGGTCTGCTTCTTCTGTGATATTTACTAGTACATTTCTTCCACTATTTACCTTTCTCTTGGTATATTGTACTGATCCACTGTGATATAGTCTGGTAATGAGGGACTAATCTCCCCACAGACACACTATTGGCCCTCGTGGCTAGTTATAATCCTATAGTATTCAAGGAGATGCATTTTAAGATATATAGCCCACTATGCTTAGGGAACCTTTAGTGGCATATGGGTCTGGGACATCACAAAGTGGCATCAGAGGGGCTGCTTTTTTAATTTAATATTTAGAGACAATAGATAGTCGATTGATATACTATGTAACTTGGTTATAAGATCTTATTAGGCATTGAGAAACCATTTTTGGTTAAATATCTAGTTTTTTGAATTATAATTTTTTTATGATTCTTCTGATTATAGTTTATATCATTTCACCATTGGGTGACACACATGATATGTGGTGCTGTTGATTACTATTATGACTAATATTACATTTCATTTTTGTCCTAATGATATGAGGATAAGTATCATTGTTAGATTAATCATATAAGGAATAATGTATTCATATTTCATGTATAATTCCATTCCACGTAGGTGCATGTCACCATCACAATGCTTGATATGCATATGATTATTGAGTGATCCATTCCCTTTATATTTTATTAGGATGATTTTGGGTTATGATTGAGTGATTTTCTATTTCAATTCATCTGGTGTTATGAGCCCTTTTTTCATAGAATGATTAATTTGTCGAATCAATACTTTAATTCAAATTAAAATGGGTGTTAATATATTGGATAAAAAAAATTCACTGATTCACTAGGACATAAAACTAATTTTTAATGAAACTTATTGTATAGAAAAAAGAATGTGAAACATGATAGTGAAACATTAATTTTAAAATGAAAAGGTTTCATTTAATTATTCTACCTAGTCATGTTTGTTAATGGTAAAGTAGTGAAAAAAATATGAAATCAAATGAAATGGTTTCCACTATGTGATGAGAAAAGCTATTATTGAACATTCATCTACTAAAACCAATGTAACTTATAATTGAGATCATACCGATTACAATCCTTCTAAACATGTAATTGGGGTTGTATTCTACGTGTATTGAGTCTTTCCTTTCATTTAGAATCTGCTATTATTTTTTTTATATTCATATAATTTTTTTGAGGTGTGTACATGGCATTTTTAGAACAATTCCAACATGATTCCCTTGTGTTGTGTGATAGGAGAGTGGTGAAGACCACGTTTCATATGTGGTGGTCCATGAGCCGCCAATCATACCTCCAAGAGTTCCTCTTGGGGAACTCCCTTTTATACCATATTTCTTCTTGGATTCTGAATTTTGAGATGGTTTTATATGTATAATTTAGTCCATTGCATGGTGCTCCACGAGCAGCACCTACAATGGATGATCTGAAATGTGAGTTCCAAAAATAACATCCTCCCACCTTCTTCAGAGATGACACTACACATGGTGTTGAATATTTTCTAGAGTACACCATGAAAATCATTGAGCATATATTGATTCCTCTAGAGAGGATAGTCAATATTCTTACATACATGATGAATAATTGAACCAAGCATTGGTGGGATGTAGTTACCCAGGATGGTCGTCATCATGGAATGGTATGGAATGATTTCTAGATTGATTTCAATGATATGTTTTTTCCATACGAACTATGAGCTGATAAATCCAGAGAGTTCATATACCTTAAAAAGTTTTTAATGTCGGTTATGGAGTATTTAATTTGTTTCACTGTGTTACAGTGCATTGCACCACTTATTGTTGGTGATGTGTTTTCACGAGCTAGAAGCTTTGAATATGGGAACACATGTAAATAACATTCCACTTCCTAACTTTTCTGAAAAAATCAATCAAGATTTTATCACTTATCTTGAAATTAGTTATGAAGATTGTATCTGTAAAATAAGATCAATGCTGGGTTAATCTAGTCGTTCTTTCTACAACAAGAATAATTCCCCCGAGGATTATCATTAGGGAAGTGGAAGACATTATTCCCATACTAGTAGCTTTAGGGTGTGTAAATATTGTAGATGATAGGGCACCCTAAGCCTTAAAATTATAGAGACTCTCTAGAGTGTTTGGCTTGTAGATGTATGGGGCATAATTATAGAACTTGTTAGAATGTACCAACATATTCTTGAGGAGTAGGTTCTACATTAGCTCCACCTTCAAAGGAAGGTTCGTTGATGTCATGTCAGGTGTGGGTTTGGAGTATCACTAGTAGGATTGGAGGAGGATGAGGTCTTGGCGATGAGAGCTAGACTCCAGATCACCAATATCATTAATAAAAGAGTCCCAATCATGGTAATCCAACTATTTCACAGGGTCATGGATCAGGTTAGTCGGATTCATTACAACTGATACCCAAGTATTAGGTTGTAGGACCATATATAATATGAGTTATTTTTATATCAGTCTCCATTGTAGTGTTTTATTTATCTGATATATGTAATTCACACTAATTAATTTCATTATCTATCATGGAAAGTCTCAAGTTAAAAATATAGTTTCACTGTGGTGTAATGAGACTAGATACACCATTGGTAGTATGGTCAGATGGAATATTCCAACACAGGGACTTCCTCTTAAGTTAAGCAGTTATGACTTTTTATGGGACCCCTTTGTTCTCAATATGGCGAGCATTGATTTCATTCTCAGGATGAATTGTTTGGTTCTGTATCATGCCTTTTTAGACATCTATCACATATAAATTTTTTTTTACATCACCGGAGGGAACTAGTTATCTATAAAAGGGGGAGTGGGATGTCTAGGATAGTAGATATGGACTATATAATCACAGTCTTGGTGGTGTGACCACCAAAATTTCAAAAATCTTTATGGAGGATTAGGGTTTACATTATGCAGAATTCCTTCTAGTATAAGATCATTTCAAAGATGTATTACATGATTATTTTTCATGATTACATCTTGAGAGAAGTATATATTACTATCTAGAATATACAAGAGAAACTCTAGTATCCATTACGTAATACAAGATGGCACTTACTGAGCTCCAAGAGCTCAAGCGATAGTTAGAAAACTTAGATTCCAATGAATTTATTCAACCTAGAACAACCTCTTGGGGTTCACGTGTTCTTTTCACCATTGAGTATGGGGACATTTGTTTATTTGTGGATTACAGATGGTTGGAAAAACTCATGGTAATGAACATGTATATACTACCTCGAATAGATGATCTATTTTACCATATCTGAGGAGCTAGAGTATTTTATAAGATTGGCCTAAGATCAGGATATAATCTTCTGTGAGTCTGTCCATCATACATAACTCATATAAGTTTCTATATTATGTATGGTCTACATGAGTACTATGTATTTCCATTAGTTCTCACTAACAAAACCATTGTTTTCATGGCTCTAATGAATAGAGAATTCCACCCCTATCTTTATTCCATTGTCATGGTATTTTTGGACCACATCATAGTGTATTATGACACTTGTAGTGACCATGTTAGAAATATTGAGATAATTATGAGTACACTAAGAGAGCATAAATTTTTTGAGAAGCATGATAAATTCACATATGGATTGAAAAAGATTACTTCTTTGGTGGAATTATCTAAAAAATCCTGAGTGTATATTGACCTAGAGAAGTCTACTGTTATTGTTTCATAAGATAATCCCAAGAAGGTGTTTGATATGTGGAGATTATTGGGGATAGATAGATATTATAGTAATTTTACATAGGAATTCTCACACCTTTCCTAACCTCTTACTATTATTACAAAGAGGTGTGTGATGTTCATGTAGTCAAAATTGAGGAGAAATACTTTTAGGAATAGAAAGAGAATCTTTTCTTGGAATCTATTCTGACTCTGCAAGATCGTTGAAATGTTTATACCGTCTTTTGTGATGCATTAGGAATTGGCCTTAGCGTGGTGTTGATGTGTGAGGACAGAGTATCTATGTATGTATCTTTTCAGTTGATGCCTCATGAGATAAAATACTCAACGGAAAAATTTGAACCAAATTTTTTTTCCATGACTTACGTTGCTAGAGACACTATCTATTAGATTTGAATTTTGGGGGGTATACAGACCACAAGATCCTAAAATTTCTATTTACATAGTGTGAATTAAATATCAAATAGAAAATATGGTTAAAATATATTTATTCCATCGATTTTGAGCGTTCCAATATTATGGATAATTATTATGTAGTCATTCATGTGATGAGCCAAGAAACACAAGCACATGTCATAGAGGGAGATATTGATGAATGGAAAGTGATAGCCTTATTTTTTGAGTTTGATCTGTAAATTCATGAAATTAAATAGAAATATTTTTCCTTATCCTTTAAAGTTACATATTCTCTACTTGAAAAGGTGAAGAGTAATAAATTTGTGGATCTTGAGAGATTGGTTCTCCATGAGAGTATTATATTTGATTAGCTACCTCCAAATTGGATTGTAGATAGAGATGATATCATATATTGATGAAAATGATGGAGTTCCTACATATATGAGAGATGAGTTGATATATGAATCACATGATTGTCAACAGAATGTTCATCTTATAATATCCAAAATGTATCAATAAATGCGACACCATTATTGGTTGCCTAGGATGAAACATCAGATAGTAGGCCTTATCACTAGGTGTTCCACCTTCCAGCTGGTGATGTCAGAGAACTAGAGACCTGTAGGCATGTTATATATGATTAAAATATTTGAATGGAAATGGGAAAATATTTCTACGTATTTCATAGCTGTATTTCCGAGTTCTCATAAATTTTTTGGCATTATATAGGTATCTATTGACCAGCTGGTGAAATAATCCATTTCATTCATACGTGGGAAACAATCTAAAATTAAGAGATAGAAGAATGGTATGTCAGTGAAATTATATTACTAAAAATAGTCCCCAATATTGTCATTTTATAAAGGGACACCAATTTCACATCACAGTTGTGGAAGGGGTTTTTGAAATATATGGTTACACAGGTGATTCTAAGAACAACCTGTCACCCAAAAACTAATGGAAAATGAAAATAGATGACTTAGGTTTTAGAGAACATGATACAAGAATACGCCTTGATTTTGATGTTTTATGAAAGAAACATATCCCACTAGTCCATTTAAACTATTATAATAGTTTTTTGGTGACAATTAAGATGGTTCCTTTTGAGGCCTTGTATGGTAGATCATTTCATTCACCACATTTCCTGCTATAGGTAAGTAAGGGATCCAAACTAGGTCATTGTCTCATAGATGTGACTTAAGATAAGGTTAACTGATTTAAATGTTTATGTCTATATCTTAATGTCGATAAAAATATTATGCCAATATCTTAGAAGGACCTCAGGAGTTTTAGGTAAGGGATCGTGTTTTCATGAGGGTATCACCCTGGTTAGGGAAGAGACAGATACAATGGAAAGGGATTTTTTTGTAGTTCATTATCGAGAAATATGAGATCTTGGAGGGTGTCGGCCCATTAGTCTATTGGTGGTTACTAACACATAGGTACAATGCCACGTACAATGTCTTTCACACTTCATATCTTCAGCATTATCATGATGACTCATCTCAATCATTTGACACTAAAGAAGTTGATATTGATTTTGATGCTTTTTTGAAGAGTGCACTATACGAAGCATTGACCAAAGAATGAAGGATCTCATAAATGGGTATGTCCCTATGGTATGGGTGCAATGGAAACACAGATGTGTACATGATGAGACTTAGGAGTGGGAGGTCGACCTACATGCCTAGTGGCCATATTTTTTCTCATAATACATTTCAACACCCTAGAAAGGTGAACATATGGATGAGTTAAATTAAGGGAGAAGACTATAAGAAATATCTTTTCACTCAGGTAAGAATCCTTTAAATTTTGGTCTAATTTCATTTATGGGCCAAATTTGGATCCCTAATTAGTTAATAAAGGTATCATGGGTGTTTGAGGATTGTTCGGTGACCAAAACCCAGCTTTGGGGTGGGAGGGGGAATGGAATTTACCATGGTTACATTAAACTTTGCATGGTGGGCCATATGGTTTTCTTAAACCACGATAGGATAAATAATGGGATTGTTTGGGGTTCATTCTTACTGTAACCATGCAAGTAGGTACCCATGTCAATGCAAAATGTTATTGAAAAATTACATAGCTATTTCGCATGTTTGGCCCATTGTTTCCCTAATCATGTGCCCTAAATGTCACTATGCCCCTTCATACAACTACTTCTTCATATTTTCACACTGTTTTCCTAAACTCTGTGTTGGGTAGATTTGGTTTAAATGACGGTTATTTTATTTATATATATTTTAAAATAAACCATCCTCTTATTTCGGTATTCAAGCATATATCCCCAATAAAAAACCTATTTTGAACTTCTTTTAAGTATATTCAAGGAATTCAGATGAACCATCCATCTGAAGTCTGATTGATGTGTCATTCATCTCCTTGGATCCTCTCGGATACGTTGTTGATTTCTTTTTTAAAAAAATTTAATTCTTATTTTGATAAACAATGAAATTTGGAATTAGTCTCATATTGCCCAATCTTAGGGCATTGATCTATTCATCAGAACTTCACCTATCTAGGACGAACTTATGGATGATACTAGAAAAGGAGTTTCATAAAAGCATAAGGTTGGTGGTCTATAACTCATTTAATTTTTTTTATTATTTGGGAATGGTATGTGTCATCATGCCAATTTTACATGTAATAGATTATTGAATTAATATGACTTTATTTATTTTATAAGAACATATTCAATGAAACTTTCCATATATGTAATTTATTTTTGGTTACATCGAAAACGCCAACCACCCCATGTAGGGTGATGTGCAATATTTCGGTTTTTAGAATTTTGAAACTTTTGAGCCACTGTTTGGGTGTTTTTAAGCATTACCATGCTTATGGTATGCCTCCTCATATTAAATGAATATTACATTGTATATTTTATAGTTCCATAGTCCCACACCATATGAATCATCTATGGTAAGTGCTCAATTGAACTTTCAAATAATTTTCAAATGGAAGTGGAATAAATATGGTCTGAATATGACTTGGTATAGTTATAAACAATGGTTTTCATGTGGCTGATCATCTATAGCACACCCTTTCCAGGTTTTGAAAGGTAAGTGGTAGAATCATGTATTTAAATGTGAAATGACTAAAATAGTTGCATGAAAAATTTTCCTTGTTAAACTAATGAAATGAAATGGATTAAACATTGACTATATAAATGATGTGAGATATTAACATAAATGAATTGAACAAATGGTTACTTGTCTTCAGATGCATTATCATGTGTATTAAAGGCACAAAAAAACATTGAATTCTTATATAGAATTTATATAATATGGCCTATCTCATTAAATGAATTATATGCAAGGTTTCTAATTACACGTGGACTATGAAATACTTATTTGAAGGGCTAGACTTGAGTTAGTCGGTGGATTCCCGAGGGAATACTGTGAGAACTCAGGGATTCCATTCCAATTCTAGGATGTTAGATTTCTTTGGGAAGACCCACCTTGGAACCTGATCATCTTTTATCAGTATATGTTAATTATAACAATATAAGATCCCTATATTGATATTACAAGATTCCTTGGATACACTCCATGCATCTATCATCGAATCAAGGGAGATGAGCTTCCTTGGTTATATCCTTAGGCTTGACCATTTCTTATCCCACTTTTCCTTGAATTTACTAATTAGAAACAATTATATTACACTATTAAAAAATTTCTTAGAATATTTTTCTTTGGGTTTCAATCTTATTCGCAGGTAGGCTGCAATCATCACTGAGTTGGAAACACTAGAGTTCCATGTTTCATTGGTTATTAACTTGTAACCCTCTTTATATTATAATCATCATGGATTATTTATTAGGGCTTGGTACCTCTACTATTACTATCACAAGGTAATGATTTTACTAAAAATGACACACTTTTCCTATTTATATTAACATGAAACTAATTATTTGATGAATTAGTTATATGTTTAGAAGATATTTGAGGGAAGAAGTAGGTATATGGGTATTTAAATTTTATGTACTGCTTTAATTTGAATAAATTCATACATGATCAGTTTCAGTTTATATTACATGGACATGATGTCATAGACACTATTGGTTATATCCTATTGAGATTTATCTCACACCATATCCATGATTTCATTTGGTACCTAGGTAGACAACATATTTTCACGTGTTATAAAATGGAAGCATAATGCTTTAGACACATGATTGTATTCTGTTTTTGGATGGGGATAGTATAAGGTGACAGAGCTGGATTGTGGGATACTTGGGAGTATTTTTATACCATTTTTATAATTTTGTATAGAATACATATATGTGTCTTATAAACATATTTTGCATATTTATATATACACGAAATATCATAATTCGATTTTGTATATTTATATCAATTATTCCAGTCGATTTAGTAATTGTTCATTACTAATATCTGCTTATGTAGCGCAGTTTACCATTACAATTAATTTAATATATACATATATCTAGTTATATTATACTAATCCTTTACGAAATAATATAGTAATAAGGATATATTCTCTCCATGGACACACCTTATTCCATCACTAATAGTCAAAAACCTCTAGCCTTCAGTGTGATGCACTTGAGTTCATGTGGCTCACAAAGCTTGGGGAACCTTCAATGGAATCTGTGTTCAAAATGTCTATTTGATTTGGATTATTTAATGAAAAATGATGTGTGATACAATGTATTTATATAACACTCATGTTTGTTTTAGATTTATCTTAATGCATGTAGATTGGGTGGCCACTCTAGGGTCTTATTATCTAGACATCATGAGAGGAACTACCCTACATAAAATAATGAGTGAACTATTGTAGTATATTCCCTAACTTTTTGGTCATATTACCTCATTAGTGAGTGTTTTTTATCAACACTAACCATAATATATTTTTACACATATTATCTTAGTGATAATTGGACTTATATATGTGTTTTTTTATTGAGTATCAATTTTTTTGATGTTGAGATGGTATATACCCTATGGAACATGAGCATGACGAAATATACATTGAGATGAAAGACTTTGGAGAAGGTGGTTGGAAAATCTAGTGAGGAATTGATGGTGATATTCCTTTTTCTAGAATTACTATATGATATGATAGAGGGAAACGAGTATATGACCTTTTATCCTCTAGTAATTACTTCCTCACTTGTCGATTGGGTTATAGCTATGAAGAATCTTAATTTTTTAAGTTATGTGGGTTTACCACTATATAATTTAGAATATGGTTAACTTTAAAAAATTAATTTTTTTTCTATTTCTTTTGACTGAAATTAAACCAAAATTATGTGATCCATTCATTATTAAAAATATTGTAATGGCCCTGACCCCAAAATACCAGATCTAGTCTCATTTATTACATCGGCATAAGATATAAGGAATCACATTCTGAAAAAGTAAATACTTTTGTTATATTGGTAAAGTAGATATATACATGAAAGATATTTGGATTTTAAAAAATATAATAATAAAATGTATTTTCTTAGCAACAGATTTACTCCCCTTATCATATCCATGTATATCAATCATAAAATACTTTCTGGTATCCTATAAAAAATAAAACATAAGAAATATGTGATCTCATATGCTTAGTTATCATAATATTACAATGTAAGATGTGAGTAAATAAGTCATAATAAATATGGAATGGTAAATAATTGAAACAAATTCCATTTGATCAATAACAAGAGTATAATATTTGAAGAATAAGATATGATCAAATAATTCCATATAAATAATCACATGATCATGAAAATTAACAATGGATATTCAAACAAATCATATAATCACATGGAATACCAGTAAATGAATTAATAGTTATGGAAGTCATAATGATCGACATCTATCACAAACATATGAGGCCTCAGAACAAGACATCTAATACAATTGAGGCCTCATGCTAAGACATCTATATAAATTGATAAATCCTTTATTAAAACCATATATAGTTTGTCTCAAGAGACCTACTAATGCATTGAGGGGCTACAGCAGTCCCCACACATCAATTACAAATTCAAATTCATTATTCATGCAAAATGGGAGGAACAAAATACATAGAAGCTTTTGTATTCAAAGACCTAACATGTGAAATGTTAATACTTATCCCATTCAATAAACATAATGAGAAATCATTCCGATTAAATTGATGTATGGTAATAAAGTTTTATAACCTTGATTAAAATGATCGTAAATAATCCAGGAAAATATTAAGGACAATTTAAATACAACATATACCCAAGATATTATAGGAACATTAATGTGTTGATGTCGATGATTTATAGGAATACCATAAAAATATATTTAAAAACATTTTTTAGGAAATTATTCTTTTTATTTAGAATAAAACTACTCTAGAATAATAATAACTTCTAGAAAATTCAGGTAAAAATGTATTTTAAAAGAACATTTCAAAAAATTAAAGTAATGATAAATGAAATATCTGATATATTGGAGGGTAATTCTATACATGTTGTATAACTTAAAAATAACATTCCTATTAAACTATAAAAATGATATAAAAGTGTCACATTTAGAAAGGAAAATAATACTAATGTCAAAAAATTTGTATTAAAAGGAAAAACACGGGTATATGTTTCTTTAATAAATATTTTTAATATTTCAAAAAAAATTATAATTTTTTTTAGAAAACATTGTTTTTAGATGAAAACAGATTTCAACTGAAGATATAAATGATGATTGTTTTAAAAAATATATTTTATTAATTCATTTAAGTACCATAGAGTAGGAAAATTGTACTATTACATGAAAATAAGATGAATAACTAGATTAGAATAATATTAAATGGGTTTATAAGAAAATTCACAAATAATTTCCTTCAACTAAAATTCTAGAATAATCATTCTTGATTAGTATGATAGTAAGATATAAACCATTATAAAGATCATAAAGTTTAAGTGAGAATTAATAAATGATTCAATTATCTGATTCAACTATAACTCCACATGAAACAAGTGGAAACACAACATTGGTCTAAAAAATATAATTATAATCATAATCCTAGAAAGAAATAGTCAATGATGTAAAATTTTTACCTAAGGGATGGAAATTGTGTTAAGAAATAACTTACCTCATTTTCCTTCTGACTAAATGATCATTAAAATATTTAATAGTGGTTATAAAAACTTGATTTACATACACTAAAAATATAAACATATTTATTATATCATATTTTATCCTTTTATAATATCTTATTACCAGTTTGTTAATAACCATTCAACATTTTCATTATGTCAGTGTTAATTTCCTTATTTTCTTAAACTTGTTTATCATTAAATTAATGATAGTTTAATTTTCTAAATAGTTTCATCATATACAGAATAATTATCATGACATGATTATCATTTGGGTACTACAATTTTACTTTTAAAACCCTTCATGAATGATGGTTATGAAAACAAAAATATGTTATAATCATGAAGATGATTGGTCATATGTATGCATGAGTAATGTTCTCTTTTTTAAAATGGTTATTATCGAAAGAATGTTTTCAGTATATAATATTTTTGGATCAAAATAGTTTATGTAGAAGCTCAATTACAATAGGGGGTTGAGTTTATATTTATAAAAAATAATTTCTAATCATAAGAAATACTATTTTTAAAAAAGTTATACAAGGTAAATTCACCATCCCTAAAAATAGTTCTATGAAACAAACATGCTTAGGTTATCGAAATATAGTTCCAGAAATGAAACATAACATACATTTACAAAGGAAAATATTCCACCTGAAAGCATATATAATCTTATTTATCTGAGTAAATAAAAGTATAAGAAGGTATAAAATAGTTATACTTTATTTCTTTTTTAAAAAAAAGTGGAAATAAAACATGAAACAAAAAAATTAACAACTAGAAAATTTTTTAACCCAAAGATTAGGGTATCCTAAAAATTTGGATAAAGGTCCCTTGATTTATACATTCAAGAATGTATGTATTATCCACACCAGGGTAAGCCCCCATTAAGAATATCTGAATCTGTTTTTCTATCACCACAAGCCATTGAACATTAAGGTATTCAACACCTATGTCTACTTATCACTAAAAGTCCTAGAACATTAAGGTAGTCGACACCTCTATTTTCCTGTTCCTATAGGCCCTCGATTGTACCCAAAAATAATCAGAGTTACATGTAGCAATCTGAACAAGGTGTTCAAAACACACAATGAATTAGAGTCTCTCTCTAGAAATCACATCACAACATGTAATCTCTAGATTTAATGAATGGTTATGAGGTCGCTAAAATGGGATCCTATTGATAGGAAAAACTCCAATGGTCATATCCCTCATCCAACAGTCATATTTTTCTTGAATCTCGGAGGGAACTGTATATCTGTCACACAAACAATGGTTTGTTAGAAACCAAGTACTTGACATCATTCCATAGTAATAACATGTGTAAGAAAAATTAAGTAGCTTAACCAAATATGAAAATATGGACTCTACATAAAAATAAACTTTGAAGTATAATCATAAAAACATTCAAATTTATGGATATTTCAATATTTTATTTAAAGACTTCAGAATCTAAATTCTATTGATTCTCGATTCTGAATTCTAAACAATTCAGAGTCTAAATTTTGAGGAATTATGAGTCTAACTTATAAGGAATTCAGAGGCTGAACTATGAGGAATTAGATGTCTGAATTATAAAGAATCCAGAGTATGAATTATGAGGATTTATATGTTTGAATTATGAAGAATTCGGACAATGAATTTCATAGAATTTGGAATCATAATTTCACATATTTCGGAGTTTGGATTTTAGAGAATTCAGATTCTGAATTTCAGTGAATTCAGAGTCTAAATTTCAAAGAATTTGACATCTAGAATTCTAAAAAATCAAAGTCTAAATTATAAAGAAATCAGAATCTTAATTTCAGAGAATTCAGAGTCTAAATTTCACAGAATTCTGAATATGAACTACAGAGAATTTGGAGACTAAAAACAGAAAATTCGATTTCTGAAAATAGACCACTCTATATCCAAGGAATTATAATATTCCAAGGTTTTATATACCAATCCAAATTTTTGACATAGTAACTAAATTAGTTTATTATGTGGAATTATAATATGAGATAATAAAAATAGAGTTAAGTATAAAAAGTTTCCTTAGAGAATGAAAATTATTCTTAAATTGAGGTTAAATATTATTCATAGAGAAATAACATTTTACTTAAGGTTAGGATAAAAAATTTCCTTAGAGAAAGAAAATATTACTTGAGGTAGTGATACAAATTTTCCTTAGAGAAGAAAATATTCCATAACGTAAGGATATAAATTTCCCTTAGGTGATAGAAATATACTTTCAGGTAAACTGTTTGTGAATTTTAAAACATAGGGAAATGGAAAAGTTATATGGAAACCTTATTGACTCAAAAATCTCCCCCTTTTTGGAAATCATAAACAACATTTTGAACAAGAATATAAAGGATAAAAATATTCTTTATAAACTCTCAAAATAAAATCATTTCTCCCTTTATGAATCTTATTGAACACGACTAACTCTCCCTTATGTTTTTGAATCCCTAAAGATAACATTCTTGATTTCCTTAGAGAAGTTAATTTTTATTGTATAGGAATGTCTTCTGTAAGTATACTCTCTGTTACATAGTTAGATATATTCTTTATAGTTTTTATTCTATTGATAATTATTTTTCCCCCTTTCTGATTTCTAAAATGGAATAGAGAGAATGGAAAAAAATGGAACTAAAAGGATTAGAACTATAAAATACAAAAAACTAAAGGATAAAAAAAATAATCATTATGACTGGAAAAATTGAAACAGGAAAAAATAAAATAAAATATCAGAATGGCATGAAAATAACTCATCCTTCTTTTCATTCTGCGTGATCTATCACAAGATAGACTGTAACTTCTTGATCTCATTATGATTTTCCTCAATCCTATTGTAAAAATAATCCTAATCCTATTTTTTTTCTAGAGCATTTATTTTTTCATCTTTAGATTTTGGGATTTATTCAAGAGACATCACTACTTATTCATAAAGATATCTTGAAACAATACATTGAAATAATGAATGGTGTTTACTAACTTCTTCAATGACTGTACAAAAAAATCATTACCCATCGAAGTTGTGGATTCAGAAACCGATTCCCTTACAGTAGAAGATTCCTTATCTTTCTATTCAACTATCCATTTATATGATTCACCAGCATCCTTCTCATAATTCACAACCTCATCATTCATAGGTGTATCAAAAACCATCAATTATCCTTTATTGACTATTAAAATTCCCCAAAATATACAATGGATGAAACAAGAACTATCTGATTTGACATTTGAGATGAATTCCAAAGAAAGATATGGTAGGTTATGATCTTTTGAAATTTTAAAGAATAAATCATATTGATGGAAACACAACCTGATAGAGTTATCTTAAAATACCAATAAGAAAAAATAATGGATTACAATAATTTAAATAATAAATCACACCTTCTATATTACTTATAAAAATAATTTCAGCATAGATAAGGGTTTTCATAAACATCTTAGATTCTGGATACTTTTTTTAAGGAAAGAAAAATTTGATTTATGAAAAAATTTAGTTTACAATAATTTTATTAAGGAAACAAATTTTGGTTACGAAAAAATTTATAATGAAAGAAATTTGATTGTGAAAAATTTTATTTAAGGAAAAATAAACTTTTTTATAAAAAATTTTGATTAAGGGAAACAATTTGGATACGAGACATTTTATTAAGAAAAAAAATTTGATTATGAAAAATTTGATTAAGAAAAATTATGAAAAGAAAAAAATAGATGTGAAACAAATTTGATACGAAAAAAATTGATACAAAAAAAATATTGGTTAAGAGAAATCTTGAAAAGAAAAAAATTTTGATAAGAAAAATATTTTGGTTAGAAAAAACATTTTTTTAACCAAAATTTTTGTTTAATGGAAAAATTTTACTAAGATAAAAAAATTTAAAAAAAATTGCTAATAAAAAATTTTGATGAGAAATTAATTTTGTTCAAAATAAAATTTGGTTATGATAATTTTTTGTTAGGAAAAAAATTTTGGTTATGAAAAATATTGGTTAAGGAAAAAAAATTGTCACGAAAAATTTTGGCTTAAAGAAGAAAATTTTGGTTACAAACAAATTTGGTTATAATATATTCTTTTTAAGGAAAAATTAATTGGTTAAGAAAAATTTTGGTTACAAAAAAATATGGTAATGAAAAATTTTGTAAAAAAAAAATTTTGGTTATGGGAAAAAAAATTGTTGAAGAAAAAAAAATTTGTTAGGAAACATATCGGTTCCAAAAAAATTTTTTATGGATAATATTTTGGTTAGGAATATATTTTTTTATAAAATACTTTGGTTTATTAAAAATTTGATTCAAGAAAGGAAATATTTGTTTATGGAAAAAAATATTGGTTATGAAAAAGATTGGTTACAAAAAATTTTGGTTAAGGAAAAAAAATTTGGTTACGAAAATTTTTGGTTAGGGAAACAAATTTGGTTAAAGATAAAACAAATTTTCTATTGAAATTTTTTTATAAAATAAAATTCGATAAGAAATATAAATTTAGAAAAAAACATTTGGTTACGAAAAATTTTAGTTAAGTAAACAAAATTGTTACAAATATAACATTTTAAGAAAAAACATTTTTTAGGAATCATTTTTTTACGAAAAAATTTGGTTAAGAAAAATTATTGTTACAAAAAATTATGTTTAAAGAAGAAAAATTGGTTACGAAAAATTTATGTTAGGGAAAAAAAATTTGTCAAAGAAAGCAAAATTGGTTACGAAAAATTTTGTGAACCAAGAAAATGTACTCCCCCTATGAAAATGTGTTAGTTAAGGCCAGGAGATAAGATTTAAAAAAAGTTATTATAGAATATAACCTTTTGGTTGTCATTGCTAACTATTGTTTAATGTCATCAAATCAATCACATGGTATTGATATTTTGAAAATATGAATAAATTGATCATACTTTCTGATAAATTAAATAATGATATATACATTAATAGAACATTTGAAATCAAAGTTTTTCCATGAAGAACAATGTTACCTATAAAAAAAATTTCTCCCATATAATTATCTCTAAAAGTTTCTTTTCTTCTGTTGTCTTGATAATCTTTTCAAATAAATTTTTGTAACCAGTCATATGTTGAAAACATCTATTTTCCATTTACAATGTATTTTCATCAGTACATTCATTATTTTTTGTAAAGAATAAGAGTTATACTTTTGAAATCCAAACATTCTTGGATATGGGAATTTATTAAAGTAAGATTTTACGAATCCACAATTTCATAGAAAAATAAGCTTTCTCAAAACATAATGAATGGGTTTTATATAAAGAACAATTTTTTCCCAATGTCGACCACATTGACAATTGGTACAAAATGGAGGACATTGGGGAACCAAATAAATGTTTCTAAAAACTGGGTTTGAATGAGAATAACTAATTCGTGAACTTTTATTTAGAGGAAAAATTCAAGAATACATTTTATCAAATTCATTCCTTCCTCTGGTAAAATTTGATAAAATTTTCTTTAAGGAAAAATTTTCTTATTTTATACTAATGACTAAAGTCTTATCCTCAATGTTATTATAACATGAACTACAGTTTCCCTCTAAAATATTTTTCATAGAAATAACATTTTCATGATCCATAGAAAGTTTATCTTTCTCAGAAATAACATCTTTAAGGTTTTTAGAAACACTTTTAAAATGAAATTTTCTTTGATCAAGATCCTTATAAAGATATGATTATTTTTAGTTAAAATAGAAATTCTATAATTTTCCTTCTTCAATTTCTTTTTTATCTTACAAGTTTTTTTTCAAGAAGTTTGGAAAACCTAGAAACCTCTTCAAAAGAAGGTAAAGTGTTATCTCCATTAGAAAAAAATACTTTATCTGATGAATTTTAATATTTATCTTTAGTATAATTTTCATTTAAATATAAAATACTAATAGATTCACTATTGTGTACATTATCCATTGGAAAATTATTTTTAATGGGTAGTTTATCTATTATAAACATATTTTTCTAACTAGAAGTTTCATACTCTAAATATTCATCAGATGAGTCACCACCACTAGCACTCCATGTATCATTCGCCTTCAATAATTTCATAGCCTTAGACTTGTAATACTTCTTTTATATTTCTCTCAAAATCCTTTTATTTTCTATCTTTTCATTTAAGCATTGGACAATCTGGCCTGACGTGTCCAACTCTTTTACATTGACTGCAAATGACTTTCATGCCTTGTCTTTTCATTCTTAAATTTTATATCTATACTGAATGTTTTTTTTCAACTATCTTCTTCATACTTCTAGAAAGATTAACTAACTAATTCAATGAATGTTCTCTTTCAATATTCTCAAATAGAACATTAACATTCTTAGACATAAATCTTGTAAACCTTTCTGGAGTCTTGGCATTAGTAATAGTAAAGGATACACTTCCACTACCATTCTTCTTCTTATTCATTTCAGCATTTCTTTTCATTGTTGTCTCATGTTGTAGAAGAGTTCTAAAATGTTCATCAACAGTAATATTGGAATCTTGCTGGTTCTCATCTATGGTTGTTCTTTGGGATTTCCACTCATTTGGCATGATATCAATTATCTTGTCCCCAAGAGTTTCATCGTCAAGTCCTTTCTCTCCCATAGATTTAATATTATTGACAATAGTCTTCAATATTTGTTGTACATTTCAAAAAGGATTTCTATAAGTAAATAAGAATACATGATATCTTGCTATAAATATAGCTCTTCCAGTTTATATCACATTAGAATTTCCAAAATGGATAACATTATGTTTTTTACAAATGAAATTTCCAGCCCGAAAATAAAATACTAGACTATATATATTCCTACTCATAGAATAAAACAATTTCTTATGTACCTTGTAATATAGTTTATATTATTATTTATCATGATTGGTGAATATTTTGACATCATTGTCTAGATTTTTTTAATAAATAGTAAGCATAAAAAAAATTTCTACTCCAGTATTAATGACAAAGGTTTTTATTCATTCTCTCCTGTACTCATAATCATTTCCATAAAAAATTACCGGTCTCGAAGGATTAAGGTTGTCAATAGAACCAATATACACACCTTCCATTCTATAAGAAAATATCTTTTCCACAAAATCTTGTAAATAGAAAAAGTTTATAAAAAATATAAAAATCATTAAGCAAAACATGACTAAGAATGGTTTAGCAAGAATATAACACTTGTGTAAGAAAACTTATATGTGAGTATAACTATTTCTGATACCTCCTCTAATACAAATTTTAGGATCGAAATAGTGTATTTATATGCTAGATTATAATAGGGGGGTTGAATTGTAGGTTTAAAAACATTTATTTTTATCCTTACAAAAAACTATGTTTAACACAGATAAAAAGGTAAATTCACAAACCCTAAAAAGAGTTCTATGATACAAACTTTCTTAGTTTCCAGAAATATGGTTTCTTAAATGAAACATATGAAACGTTTACTTAGTAATAGATTCTCACTTAAAGCATATATAATATTTTTTATAGTAAATAAATGTTTTTGAGAGTATAAGAAATTTCAACTTTCTTCCTTTATCAAAAATAGAAGAAATAAAACTAGAATAAAAAAGTAACCAATAAGAAATATTTTAACCTAAAGATAATGGAATCCATTGACCTTGGATAAAGTTCCGTTGATTTATACCTTCAAAAATTTATGTCTTACCCACATCAGGTTATGCCTAGATCGGATTATCAGAATCTATCTTTCAATCCCCATAAGCCCTTGATATTAAATGTAGTCAGCACCTCTATCTTCCTATCCTTGTAATTCTTCGAATATTAAGCTAGTTAGAACCTCTATCTTCCATTCCTTGTAATCCCTCAATGGTACTCAGCAACAATCGGATTCGTACGAAGAAAGATGAACAAGGTGTTCAGAACCCACAAATAATGAGTGTCTGTCTCTCTAGAAATCACTTCACACCATGTAATTTTTAGATTGATAGAAATGTTACGAGCTCATTCAAAAGAGCTCTTATTTATAGGAAAAATGAAAATGTTCTCGTTCCTCCTCCAACTGCCATATTTTTCCATGAATCATAGAGGGACCTACACATATGTCACTAAAACAACGGTTTGTTATAAACATAGTACACGACAACATTTAATAATAGTAACTTGTTTAAGGAAAATTAAGTATCTTAACCAAATATGAAAATCCAATTTGTTAGGAAAAACAATCTTTGAAGTCAAACCATATAACAAAAGGGTTCTATAAAACATGGATATTCAGATTCTATTTTTCAAAGAGTTTGGAATCTGAATTCTATAGATTCTAGAGTAGTAATTCCAATGAATTAGGATTCTGAATTTTGAGGAATTTGGTGTCTGGATTTTGAGGAATCCAGAGTCTGAATCCTGAGGAATTCCGAATCTTAATTATGAGGAATTAAGAGTCTAAATTTTGAGAAATTGTGAGACTGAATTATTAGAAATTTAATGTCTGAATTTCAGAGAATTCAAGAATATTTAATTCATATAATTCAAAGTATGGATTTTAAAGAATTCAGAATCTGAATTTTAGAGAATTCAGTGTCTGAATTTCAAAGAATTTGGAATATGGATTTCAAGGAATTCGGAGCATGAATTTCATAGAATTCAGATTTTGAATTTCAACAAATTCAAAGTGTGAATTTTGGAGAAATTAGAATCAAAATTTTAGATAATTCAGAGTCTGAAAATAGATAATTCAGAGTCTAAAAACAAACCATTATTTATCCAAGGAATGATAATATTCCTAGGTTTTAGATATGAATCTGAATTTTTGACTTAATAATAAAATTAGTTTGATTATGAAGAATTATAAAATTTAATAATGAAAATAAATATATTGATAAAAAATTTCATTAGAGAAATGATTCTTTCCATAATGTAAGGATAAAAATTTTCCATAGAAAAAGAAAATATTCCTTCTGTTATGGGTAAAAATATTCCTTAGAGAAAGGAAATTTTCCTTCATAAAAGGATAAAAATTTTCCCTATAAAGAGGAAACATTCCTTAAAAAGAATTATAAAAATTTTCCTTAGAGAAAAGAAATTTTTATTTAGGTAAATGTTTGTTATTTTCACAACATATAGAAATAGATAAGTTATAAGGAAACCCTATTGACTCATAAATATCCCCCTTTTTGAAAATCACAAATAAACCTTCGAAGTAGAATATAAATTATATTAATTTTCTTTATGAACTATTAAAAGAAAAAAATATCTACCATTATGAACCATGATGGACAGGAATAACTCCCCCTTATGTTTTGAAATCCCTATGGATGATATTCTTGAATTCCTTGGAGAAGTTATTTTTTCTTATATAATAATTTCTTCATTTTGTATAATCCCCATTACTTAAACTCTATCTTACTTATTCCATTCTGTTCTTTATATTTAGAATTCTTTTGAACATTCTTTTATCCCTCTATGTTATTTTACAAAAAGGAATAGAGAGAATGAGAAAAATGGTACTTTAATCGTTAGAACTATAAAAAAACAAAACATCTAAAGGATAAAAAAATTACAATTATGTTTGGAATAAATTATACAAGAAAACAATACTACAAAAGATCAAAATTTCATGAAAATCAATCATCCTTATTTTCATTCGGCGTGATCTTCCTCAAGGTAGCCTTTAACTTTTGGAGCTCCTTATTGTCATCCTCATCCCTCTTGAGAAACTATTTCTAATCATGATTTTTTATTTCTAGAGCCTTGATTTTTTTCATCTTTAGATTTAAGGATTAATTCTTTAGACTTCACTGCTTCTTTATCTGGATATATTGAAACAGTAATCAAAAACAACAAAATGGTGTTTACTAACTTCTTCAAAGACTTTACAAAAAAATCATAACCCATCGAAGATGATGATTCATAAACTAATTCGCTTACAGATGAGGATTCTTTATCTAGCTCTTCAGTTATCCTCTAATATGATCCACCAACATCCTTCTTATCTTTCACAATAACATCCTTCTTACATGTATCAACAACCACCATTTTTACTTTATCGACTATTTGAATTCCCAAAAATATCCAATGATTGAAACAAGAATGATTTGATCTGACATTTGAGATGAATTCCAAAGAAGGATTTGGTAGGTTCCGATCTTTTGATGTTTATGAAAAAATAGGATTTATGGAAGGAGAACCCGAGTGAGTTTTCTTAAAATACGAATATGAAAAGACAGTGATTAAATTTTTTTACAAAAACACACCATCTGTTTTTCATTGAACAAGAATCTCATTTTAGATATGGTTTTTCATAAACAACATATATTCTGGAAAATCATGATAAGGAAAAAAGATTTTGATTTTACCAACGAGCTTGTACCCAAGTGGTACAGGCTTCTGGTTGGAATCCAAAAGACCTATGATCAAATCTAGACCGGGATGAATTTCCAGGATACTATAGTAGGGCATTGTAGCAGTACTCTAGTATCAGATACTATTGTAGTGGTGACACTGTACCGGTAGAGGAACTTTAGTAGGAACTGTAGCGGTGGAGGTATTGTAGCGGGCACTAGAGCTTCCTGGGTATTGTAGAAGTATTGTTCATTTAAATTCCCTTTTGGCTAAAAAATGGGATTTCTAGCCTGGTATTCAAGACACATATCAATGGGTATTCAGGCTATGAAATCGGTCTCCCTCTACCCAGTCACAAGAGGTCTTTTCTATATTATGTAAATGACGATTCAGCCTTATCATTTTAAAAAATAAGAGAAAATATTGATTTAAGAAAAAATTTCGTTACAAAAAATTTTATTAATGGAAATTTTTTTTGTAAAACAAATTTGATTAAGGAAAAATATTGATTACCAAAAATTTGATTAAAGAAAAAAAATTTGTTTATAAAAAATTTGATTAAGGAAAAAATATTTTGTTATGAAAACTTGTGATAAGAACAAAAATGTGGTTAGAAAAAAATTTCGTTAAGAATAATTTTGATTAAGGAAAACATTTTAATAAGAAAAAAAATTGATAAGAAAAATATTTTTGTTTGAAAAAAAATTTGTTACAAAACAATTTGAAGGGACAAATTTTTATAAGAAATGTTCTTTATAAGAAAATAATTTTGGTTAAAAAAATTGGTTACAAAATATTTTTTGTAACGAAGAACAAATTTGTTATTAAAAATTTTGGTTTAAGGAAGAAAAATTTGGTTATGAATCAATTTTGTTAAAGGAAATAAAATTTTGCAATGAAAAATTTTGGTTACAAATTATTTTGATTAAGGAAGATTTATTTTTTTAAGGAATAAAAAATTGGGTTAAAAAAATTATTAGTTAAGGAAAAAACATTTGTTTATGAGGAAAGTTAGTTAGGAGAAAAAATTATGAAAAATTTTCATTATGGAAAAAAATTTGGTTATGAAATGTTTTGGTTAAGGAAAAAAATTAGATACAAAAATAATTTGGTTAGAGAAAAAAATTGGTAGAGGAAAATTATGTAGCATAGGCAAAAATTAAAATCTGGAGTCTAAGGAAAAATATATATCAGATTTTAATCATGCAAACAATCAGATTATATAGATGATGGATATTCAGATTCTGTTTTTCAATGATTTTGGAATCTATTCTATTGATTTTAGAGTCTGAATTCTAATTAATCTGGAGTCTGAATTTTGATTAATTCTAAGTTTGAATTCTATGGAATTTAGAGTATAAATTCTGAGGAATAAAGAGTATAAATTCTGATGAATTAAGAGGCTCTATTCTGAGGAATTCAGGGTCCTAATATCCTAGAATTTGGAATCTAAATATTAGTGAATTCAGAGATAGAATTTCGTAGCATTCAGAATCTGAATTTCAGTGAATCCAGAGTCTAAATTTCATACAATTCAGAATCTTAATTTCATAGAATTAGGATTCTGAATTTATGAAAATTTGGAATCTAAATTTTAGATAAATTGGAGTCTAAATTTCATTGAATTCAGAATCTGAATTTCAGTGAATTCAAATTTGGAAAATATATAATTTGGAGTCTGAAAATAGTCCACTCTATATCCAAGGAATTATAAGATTCTAAGGTTTTAGATACAAATCCTAATTTTTGACTTAGTAATAAAATGAGTTTTATTTTGAGGAATTTTAAAATTAGAAAATGAAAATAAATGTAGGATAAAAATTTTCCTTAGAAAATGGAAATTCCCTTTAAGCGAAGGATTAAAAGTTTCCTTAGAGAAAAGAATTTTTTTTTAATGAAAGGATAAAAATTTTATTTAAATAAAGAAAAATTTTCCTTAAGGTAAGGATACAAATTTTCCGTAGTGAAAATAAATTTTCCTTAATGTAAGGATAAATATTTTCCTTATAGAAATGAAGTTTTCCTCCAGGTAAAGTGTTTCAGATTTTCAAAACATATAGAAATGGAAAAGATATAAGAAAAAACTTATTGACTCAAAAAATATTTTCTTAATTATAATAATATAATATATTCCAAATTATATACTTATACAAATATATATCATTCATGTGGTCTAGTGGTGAAAATTGAGTCACATCTCTTTTTGAAGGCTCCAGTGCACGTACACAAAAAAGTTGTCATTATATTTATGTAAATGGTAAGGTGAGAAAGAATATGATATAATATCTGTATAGATAAATAAATATTTCTTTAATATCATCATTATTTCAAGTATATATCATATAATCATAAACATTTATCATTATCACCTTCCATGTGATGCAGTAGTGAAAGATGAACTCGCGGGGCGATAGTCCGCCGTACTTACAAGCGACGTTATCATATATTCTATGAAATGTACGGTAAAATATATATATTATATAATTAAATTATATGTATAAATATTTAATAAAGATCATATATACCTATTATTTAAATCATTAATCCCAACCATGAAATGTTGTAATGTAAGAACGAATGACATCAGTTCGTGAGTCGATTGTCCTCTATGCACTGGAACCATGGTTTTATAATACATTTGATAGAAGTGGAGATGGTGTTTGGTCATGTAATTTTTATAAAAACATAAAATTTAATGTTTGATACTATAATTATTATACTAGAACATTTTAATAATAATTTAAGGTGTTTATGAATGAAATAAATTCAAGACTCTCGTAGAGGAGCATTACATCTTCTTCAGGTATCATCCTAAGGGTATCGTTAAGCCCTTACTATGATGAATTTATAACCAATGTAAGGATTCTAGTATTAGGGTTCATAATTTAAGAATTAATTTGGTTAGGTATTGGATGACCAAATAGGATTGATTTGTTGAAGAAGAGAGGAGTGGGGATGACCTTTTATTAGTGTAGTGAGTGCAACACTTGTAATTTTTTGGAATGATTCAATCGTACCCATATAATTTATATGTAAGGAGATAATTTTTTTTAATATATGTTTTCATATGTACAAATTTTAAATTAAAATATTCTTGTTTTATTAATTTATTATAATTAATTTAATAAATACATGAGATAATATATATATATATATATATATTTCTATGAAGTGGTTTTATTATCAATTAAAATATGTTCTGAATGGATTAATTGGATTGACAAATAAATAAATATTATTCATTTAATTTTGGGAATCATTTTAAATGGATACATCAATGTGGTTGATTAATTTTCTTTTAATGAAACAAATCATTGATGGATATATAATGGGAGGAGATATATTCTATTATATATAAGAAATTGTGAGGAAGCCTCTCATTTATCTCTTCATCCCACACTACTATTTATCATATCATATGAATTCAAAATGAGACCATTAGAATGAGGGTACCCATATTATAAGATCATATATCCATAAGTTAGTGTAACCCCTCATTGGAATATTGCTTTAATTAACTACTTTGTGATCTTCATCAAGCATTATCCTTCATCGAGAAAGAAGATGATTGCTGTCGTTGGTGATTTCTTGTTAGACTTCTTATATTGTTTATTTATCAATTGATTATAAAAGCTATATATTTTTATGTTTTTGTTGTCTTTCTCTTTATATGATTATTTGATGTTCATACAAAAACCTTCAGTGGTTTTATAGGATATGATTTTTTTCTAAATCAATATCATGATTCATTTATAAAAAACTTGTTTTAATAGTAAATGAAATTTTTCAAGACTTTAAATGAATGTGTAATGTTAATATATAATACTTTTGAAAATAAATACTGATTCTCATTTAATAATAATAATTCAATTCAGAAATATAAAATATTATTTTTTATAAATAATGGAAAATTTATTTTGAATTAGTTATATAAATTAATAAAAAAATATAAATTAATAAAAAATAATTTTTTTATGTTTAATTAAAAAATAAGTTTTTAAATAATTTGTGAAAAATTAAAATTCATGATTTATGATAATTAAATAAATGTTTTATCTAGAAATTTTAAATGGTGTTTTATAAAGAATTTATAAATTCCCACATATATGATATTTTTATTATATAAAAATGTTTATATAATAGATATTGAATTATAATAATTTTATAATTATTTAAATATCATATAAATTATATTTAATATATTATTTTCTAGGATTCATATTGATAAGAATATAAAATGTTTATACACTTTTTAATTTATAATATGATTATAATTAGAAATATTTATGAACAGTTCATAAATGTCTCAAATTTTGGAAATTGGAAATAAAGCCTACTTCTATAGTGTGATGATTGTTAGAAAAGATAATCTTAGTGGTTTTGGTTTGTTAGAACATTGCCCCCTTACTATCAATGGTCTAATGTAGATTTTAGGGAAGGGTGGGCTCCTCGGGTGTGAAGTCCTTCACGGAGGTTCTCACTTTTCCTTCTCCTCCATTAACAATGTTTTTTTCCAGCCAAACCTTCCATCCCAATTGAACCTTGGTGTGATGCACACATATAGGGGTTCAGTGTGGTGGATATTTTGGTATATGAACTTAGAGTTGATGTATCCTTGCAAAACATTTCGTTTGTGGAATGATTTGGATTCAAGAAACCTTCCTAGGCCTTTTTAGGTCATGTGTGGATTCCAGGGTGATTGGCCACCAAACTGCAGTTTTGACCATTACTAGTTTTGCCTTTCCCATTCATGTTTTTTTACAGAGAAGCCCTAATGATGGAATGTTCGAGTAAGTAAAAAAGATGTGGGTTTTTTGATTATTACCTCTTGCGGTGGTACTAGTATGCACACAACATGAGAGATTCATGGTCGGTAACTAACTGGGTTAGGATTCTAGGTCTTCCATTAAATTTACACAACCCCTCTATTCTTCAATTAATGGGTATTTCTCTAGGATCCTTCTTTTTGATTGGATGAGGATACACAGAGTCTGCAACCCACAATATCCCATCGTATTTGTGTTAAGATATATTTGGATATGAATCTTACATCATTGGTTTTGATCAGTGATGGTGATGAATTTTCAAGTTGGAAATAAGTCTTTTACTAGGCCCTTCCTAGGTTTTGTGTGGTGCTCCACCTATAGGGACACATGGTGGTGGTTTTCAAGAGATTTTTCTCAACCATCATAGGATTTGGAGTGAGGTAGGTGATAGAGATGGCACCGGTGAACCCCATTTTATTTTCCTCAGTGTTTAGATGTGTGTTGAAAAATAAGGAATGATTTTAAAATTTGAAAAAACTGACTCATATTCCTAACAACCTCATTGTACCTTAACCCATAGTTCTTCAATTTGATCCTGGTTCGACATTCGTACCAAGATACCCAAATCCCACTAATTTCAAGGACAACAACCACTATTCCCCATTACCATTTCTCATGATGTTTAAGACTTTTTATTTTGTAACCATGAATTTTAGAACTCTCATGTTTTTTCTAAGACCATTTTATTATTTATTGGATACTCACCCAAACTCCTAAATCATGGAGGGAGTGGCTAAGTAAATTCACATGTCTACAAATTCATTAAAGAGGGTGGTTTTGGTTTCTATCTTCCCAGAGGGGGTGTGATTTCATTTCCATATTATGTTATACTACTCACCTTGACGACCATTTCTACATGGGACTTCAGGTGGAATGTCAGTGGGGTTATCTTCTTATAAGGTAAATCTCATAAAAATGGTATTTCACTATCTTGCCTCATATCAACCTACTCTCCCAACCAGATTCTACCATTTATGGAATAAAATGAGACTCTGAATTATATGACTAACCTTATTTTCATGTTTGGATCTTAGTTTCAGTCAACACTTGTTTTGATGTATAGTGGACCTATCACACAAGTAAGATTATGAGAGGTCTCTCTATTCAACTCCTTTTTTTAACCATGTATATCTAGCAGTATGGACACACCATTATGTTTAATATGATCTTGTTTATTATCAATAATTTGGTATACGTGGAGGACCATGTTTTAACCTCCTTCATCACTACATAATAACATCCTCATTATGCATCTATATTGGCTATGTTGGAACTGAAAAAAGTGGTTGATCATATGGATTCCATATTTAGGAGTATAGGTTTTGTAAACAAGATGCCTGGAAACCCATGATACCTATCTATCTGTGTAATAAACAAGATCTTCTTTATAGGTATGTATCCTGATTTTTGGTGTTTTTGAGAAATAGTGGAGTATCTGGAAATTTAAGGAGTACACGTTGTGTATCCAGTTTCCGCAGGTAGCTATGTACTGAGTGAGTAATAGTGAGTTCAAGGTCGTGTGGGTGACCTAGAGACCGCTAAAAGTGGAGACCGGTTAAGGCATGTACACTGTGTGTACATTAAATGAACATGACATGATCTTTTCTTTTTATTCATTATATTACAATGGGACCATATCTCATTTACAGAATCAACATCTCATGTCTTTGTCCATCCAGGAGAGTAGAATATTGTTGATTCTTCTCTGAGCCACCGACCGATCATCATGTACCGAATAAACCAACATCAATTTCATTGGAATCCCCATAGTGAGTTCTTCCATCTTCTAGAGCATCAGCTCTTGATTTACCCTCTTTAGTGATTTTTCTATTGTTGATAGTTTTAGACATTTTTGTATATCTACATTTTTATTGGTCGACTAAGATGTTGGGGTTAAAAAATATTGATTTTACAACATCTAGGTAGGTGGTTAGTTCCATTACATTGATTGTATTTGAGTTATATGTGAAAATATTGCCTAATAACCTAGTTTGGGGTATTGTATATTTAGGTAAATTAACCCTATTTATGCCTGATTTTCATTGTTTACTTTAGTAATAGTTTTTGATTATGAATAGGGTTTATTACCTTTTTATGGACGTGGTTTCCATTTTTTTGATATTGGCTATTGGGTCTTGTTGTTAGGATATTCTTTTCATTCATTGTGCTATTAGGATGGAGTGATTTCCATATGACATGATTGTTATATGCATTGTAGTTTTTTATCCAACTAGTATTTGAGATTTACTTTGGATGATGGATATCATTTGTTCATGATTGTATTACACAAAGGTGTGAGAACCTACAGTAGTTAGAGAATTGGGGGAATGGATGTTGAGGGCTTCCCTAGAGTGTATATTATACTTTCAGGTTGCAAGACCATAGGGGGTATGGATGTATGTGATCTCTCAGAGTGTCTATAGGACTATGTTACGAGACCACAAGGGGAATTTACTTTTGAGTGCATCCAGAGAGTGTCTTCAGTTTACCATTATGAGACCACACGGGGAATTGATGGTTAGTGCTTCCTCATAGAGTCTTTGTTACGCTGAACCAGATAGGGTAGAATGTGACAACTTCCATGAGTGTTGTTGTAGATTTCCAGGTTGTTTATTTAAAAAAATTTAAATTAATTTATTTGAAACAGTAATATTTTTTACTTTTGAGTTCTTCCTGGTTTATTACTCAATTTTTCATATTGCATGACATATATATTCGTTGACAGTTAGCCATAGATCTTTGGGTGGTTGCCTACTTGGATTATCTCAAACCTTGTTTAGGTTATGCATTTGGTCCCATGAAGATTATATTATTGCTGGAATAGATAAGGGAAAGCTCCCTTCTACTTCATTTACTTGATTACTGTGGATCTGGAGAGCATGAGACCATACTGAGGCTTGCAATGTAGTTGGAGTTGTTTACTTGTTTTTCTTTGTACATTGGTTTAGTACTGAATTCCATAATTGTTTCTTGTTTTTGTTTTTTTAGATACTTCTGACATTAAACATTATATACACATATGCTATAATTGATTGTTTACTCTCAATATTCAATTGTTTATTTAATGTATTGAATTATTGTCCCTCTATTGTTATCTGATCACTATTCTACACTGTTAATTTTCCAAATAGAAAATAGTTTCCCCAATATCATACCAAAGGACATCAATGGAAATTTGCGGCCTCTAGAGTTTGTGGAAATGTGCTTGAGGATATGTGACCAATGGGTTATGGGGAAACATTGGGTGGTACCTCAAACCGGGACATTACAATGTGGTATTAGAGGGATTATATTGTTCATGACTTACTATTTGGAGCCTATAGATAGGGATATCAAATAATAGGTAGTTGGTAAAAATCTAGGCTTTGGAGTATCCATCCCATGTATAGGGAAAATCCAATTTACCGCGTTTATTGAAATTTTATAGGTTTTTCAATTATTAAAGTTGATTTGATTTCACCCCTGGGTGATTCACATGTTTTGTGTTGTTATTTTTGATATTAATGAGGTTCTATTTCTGTTGCAACCCGATTAGATGAGGGTTTTCCATCTCGTGCATCATCTTGGCACTTACTAGAGATCACTTTTCATTCATTATTGTCCGATCATTTTGGGGGAATTAGAGATTTAATGTTGTTGTGATAGATGTTGTGCTAGATATGCATGTTGTTTTTATAGATGTCTTGACAGAATACCTTCATTTTTAGGGTATTGATAATGTTTAAGGATTTGTTTATATAAACTCCATTATTTAATCATGTAGGATTCATGGGCTCTCATGGATCAAAATTTGGTGGATCATGTGTTTTATTTCACTGTAATACTATAAAATGACATAAATAAGATGCTAATCATTGATTTATAGGGAGTATTATCCCCCACGGATCGGATTTTGGCACTTTAATATTTGTTTCTATGTTTTTATAGGGTTCTAGAGTAGTTTCTTGAGGCTTACTATTCCAAAAAAACCCAGAATACATTGTGTGTATTGATTAATACACACCATCTATCCTTTTTTCATGAAGGACATTATTTCTAAAGTACACGTTCTGTACTATATGTACACGCCATGAAATACTTAACCGTGTGACTAACTGTGTGGGAATAAACACGGGATTGATAGATTTTTGGTGGAATATTCCATTAATAAGGAGTAAAAACCATGTTGTAAGGACCATGTAATCAGTCGTGTTACTAATGACACAAAGCAGTGAAATCCTTCTAGTACACACCATGTCTGGCATAATCATGATGTATAGAGTCAGCAGTTTCTCCAACCGTGTGAATAATGACACGGGGGGTTGAAACTTAAGTGTTACCCACCATGTTCAGGGTGAACATGCCATGTAGTATTTCTCTAAGAGAATCATGTGGTTTAGTTGTGTCGGGTATCCTAGGCAAGGGAAGATGATTCAAGTACATGTCGTGTCATTGGGAGGAACATGTTGTGTGTATGGTGGTGTTACATGCCCTCAGTTGGCAGAAGTACACACCCTTGTAAAGACATAATGGAATACGTTGTGCAGTGGTCATACGATCCTTGTATACATGTTTTATAAAACATGATTGTCTTATTATCCAGTTCCATTCCATCATTTCAATTTTTTAGTTCCTGATAATCATGAACTGAGGTGTGAACTTGACCATGCTGAGTCATTTCACCGACACGCCCTCGAGATATTCGCCAGATTCAGGGCAGAAATTAGACACTAGACATGACATATCAGAGACTACAAGATGATCCTCCCATCGTGCATGTCTTGGGACCAGCCTTCATTATAGATACAGGTGTCGATGCATAGTTCTAGGAAGGCTTCATGAGGTTTATGCTAACCTTTAGGGGAGCACCACATACTTCCCCATCTATGGAAGAGTTCATGTCGGTCATTCGGCAACAACATCCCCCCTCTTTCTCATGGGACGGAGGACATCGGGCTGTAGAGACAATGTGTGGAAGCCCTGATGTCGATCATCGAGCATCTAGAGATGTCTCCAAAGAGGAGGGTGAATCTCTCTATGCATAAGCTTTAGGATTCTGCTAAAAGATGGTGGGATGTGATTTCATAGATAGGATACAACATGTTATGGAATGGGATGAGTTCCAACTTGCCATCTTCAACTAATTATACCTAGAAACATTGAGGGCTGACCGAGGCTGAGAGTTCATGATTTTAGAGCCAGGTACTCTCTCATTCATGGAGTATTCTTCTCTCTTCATAGAGTTCAGTTATTCAAACCCATTTTAGGGGTGATGAGTTATTCTATGTGACAAATTTTGAGGATGGTCTCAGGAAAGACATCTGATCTCTATTGATCATATTCAGGTTGAATTTAATCACTTATATTGTCAACTATGAACTGATCATAGAGAAAAACCTAAGGGATTCTAGGTCTGTGATCTAGGGAGGCTCGGCATCCGGGGTTTGTACCCCTCCGACTGATAACTAGAAGTGTTGCATGGAGTCTACACATGGAGATCTGAGTAGGAGGAATATGTCTTCGAGTGGCCATGCGGTGTGATAACAGTGTGGGAAGAGTGGGAATACGATGCCACATTTCCTGAGAGACCTAGTGGAGTGTCGATATTTTGACAATATGTGAAATATTATACTTTTTTGTCAGATTTTCTCTCCAGGAGTCGGTGGTATGAGTTCTGTTGTGACTCCACATTCAAGAGTAGGAAAACTAGTTTCTCCTCAGTCTTGGAACTATAGTTCATCCATCTGTTCTAGATGAGGTGAAGGTCATGGCTGCATTGTTCAGTCATAGGGTTTTTGACATCCACATGGTGGATTAGCTTAGGGATCGCTGGAATCTTCACAAGGATGTAGTGTAGGTGATACTTTTGTGATAGATAAGTCCCTGTAGGAGCATAATCTCAGACCCTCTATGGTCAGAGGTATGATTCTAGTTGCCTCTGTTTTAGGTTCTGCACTTTTTGATTTCGGGGAATCCCATAGTTTCATTTCTGTTGCTGTTATAAAGATCATGGGGATCAACATCTTCACCTATGCTGATATTGTGACTCTAGACGTTTTGTTTGGTACTAGAAAGACTAGTGTATGTTACTGCAAGTAGTTCCCTCCTAAGGTCGGTGGGCGTCGATTCTTATGGGATCTCTATGTCTTAAAGATGACTAGTTATGATGTCATTGTCGAGATGGTCTGGTTGGTTCCTTACCAGGATTTTGTCGACTAATTTCTCCATAGGGTGAGTTTCACATCACTAGAGGATAGTTTTTTATCTATATAATGGCATATTGGATGTCTAGGCAAGTAGAGTAAGACACGAGCATCATGTGTTGGGAGGAGTTACAACTTAGATTTTTAGTCTGTATCTGGATGACCAGGGAACTTCAAAGATTGAATTTTTTCTAATGGTGGATCATTTTAAGGATGTACTTCTAGAATAATTTTATGTTTTTCCTCTAGATCGAGAGGTATAATTTTCTATTGAGCTTGCGTGAGGAGAAACATAGGTGTCTATTCCTCTTTATTGGATGGCTACAATAGTTTTACAGGAGCACAAGAAGCAGTTAGAGGTGTTTTAGGTGAAGTGTTTCATCCAACCCAGTACATATCCTTGGGGTTCACCTATCCAGTTTTCAAAGAAGGCATACAATACCCTAAGAATTTGTGTGGATTTCATAAAAAGAACCAGTGTACAGTCATGAACCGGTATCCCTTGATGATGATTGATGTCCTCTTTGTTCAACATCCATGATCCCCGGTGTTCTTGAAGATTGAATTTAGATCTGGTTATCAATAGTTACATGTTAGGACATCAGATATACCTCATAAAACATTTTTCAGTAGGTTTCTTCTATATGAGTATGTTTTTATTTTTTTCGGTCTCACGAACACAGCTACAGTTTTTTTGGAACTGATGAACCGAGTGTTCCATCCATTTTAGGATTTCTGTATGGTGGTTTTTGTCGATAATATCTTCGTGTACTATCACACAGAACATGACCATTCTACACATATTGAGATCATTTTGATTGCACTGAGAGATAATCAATTATATTCTATTATCCTAGAATTCCACTTTTGGATGGGTCAAATTCATTTCATGGGCCATGTTATCTTAGAGAAAGGAGTATCGGTAGACCAAGAGAAAGTTAGATAAGTAGTTTCCTAGGAGAATACAATGAACATATTTTAGGTAAAGATTTTTCTAGGGTTGGATGGTTACAATATATTTTTCATACAAGAATTTCGATGCTTATCAGCACCACTCACGTTCCTGACTAATAAAGGTGTGAAATACCTAGGGATAGATTCTTGCAATTTAGCCTTTAAGGAGTTGAAAGGGATATTGACTTCATCGCCAATACTATTTTTCCAATGTCCTAAAAAAAGCTATACTATTTTATATGATGCATCTGATATCATGTTGGGAGCAGTTCTTATGCATGTGGAAGATGTCGTTGCGTATGGGTCTTGGTAGCTGAGGAAAAATTGGAGGAATTACCCGACACAAAATCTGGGGTTGGCTGCAGTTGTTCAAGTATTATGTTGTTGGAGAAATTACCTTATGGGATAGAATATTATGGTATACACTGACCACAAAAGTCTCAAGTATATATTCACTCAACACGATATGAAATTGAGACAGTGAAGGTGGGTTGAGTACATTTAGTCCTTCTACATTGAGAATAAATACACACCTATGAAGGGAAACCTAGTGGATGATGTTTTCAGTATGAGGACTTAGATATAGGAAGCTCAAGAGGCTAGTAGTGAGTAGAGGCTTATGGCTCTGTTCTATGAGATGCATTTTTTGGTGCATGTGAAATAAGGGAAGATGTTTAATTCTTTTGTAGTTGTTAACTCTACTATACATTATCGAGTGCGAATGAGGAATCTATCAGATTATGAAGGCCTAGTTATGTTGGACTGTGTGTAAATAGATAACCCTATTCTTGGATGGACCATATGAGAAGATGATATCTTGCATTTCAATGGGTGCGTATGGGTGTCGGCAGACATACACATGGAGCTGATGAAGGATTTCCATTATTGAATTTGGGTAGTTCATCCCGGTGTCACAAATATGTATCGAGATCTACATAGTTAGTATTGGTGGCTAGGAATGAAGGGAGATGTTTCTGGTTTTTTCCAATGATTTTCCCCCTGTCAGCAGGTGAAGGTGGAGCATCAGTGCCTATAAAGGCTTTTTCAGCAGTTACCCATTCCCAATTGGAAGTGGAATGATGTCATGATGGAATTTTTGATAGGGTTACTGAGATATCCTTGAAGGAATGTTGCATTTTGGCTTTTCGTTGATAGACTCAAGAAGTTTTCACACTTTTTTACAATCAATGAGACCTTCAGTGTTGATGAGTTGGGATGTTTGTACATCTTGGAGATTATACGACTACATAGGGTTATGTCCTCCATATTTTCAGAAAAGGATGCCAATTTTACTTCTTATTATCGGTTGGGACTATAGAAGGATCTAGGTACATAGGAAATTTTGAGTATATCCTACCATCCCCAGATAGATGGACAGTCCGAGCATATGATTCTGGTGCTAGAGTACATGCATCGAGCATTCATCATAGATTTTAGAGGTTCTTAGGAAAATCACATACCACTGGTGTAGTTTTCATACAATAAAAGTGTTCATGAAAATATTCATATGGAACCATATGAGGATTTGTACGGTAGGCAACGTCGATCACCCCTAAGTTGGCTGGAAGCAAGGGAGGAACCTATGTTGGGACCTCATCTTGTCCAGAAGACCACGAAGATGGTGGAGTTTATTCAGAAGAGGATGGCTACTATACAGTCATGACAGAAGTCTTATGATGATTGATGGATATTACATCTACAGTTTGAGGTCGGGTATCAGGTTTTTCTATGTTTCACACTGAGGTTGGTACATCGAAGGATTAGGATACAGGGTATGATTTTTCCGAGTTACGTCGGGTCATTTGAGGTTTTCCATAGAGTCAGACCGGTTGATTATCTATTTTAGTTAACTCATAGGTGCCATGCTATGAATGAATACATCCATGTTTTTCAATAATGACGATACTTTTTAGACCCATCTCATGTTTTTCAAACCGAGGAGGTTGAGTTGGAGGTGTATTCCTCATTCGAGGGTCATACTATCTATATTGTTGATTGAAGTGAGAAGTTTCTATGTGGCCTGTCTGTTCCTATTGTACGAGTGCTATGGATGAATGGGAAAGTACATGACAAGACATGGGAGAGGGAGATTGATGTGCGATCACAGTGGCAAGAGCTGTTTGATTATTCTTCTTCATCACCTTCTTAGGGAAATTTGTGGACAAATTTCTTAAAGGGGGGAATTATTTATGTACCTAGATCCTCTTTTGAGTTATGGATCTTAATTTCATCCTCAGAGTGTCTATTATACTTTCACGTTGCAAGACCATAGGGGGGGTGGATACGAGGGCTCTCTCATAGTGTCCATTGCTCAACAATACGGTACCATAAGAGGGATATGACATTGATTTCTTCCCCATAGTGTCTGTAGTTTACCCTTACGAGACCACATGGGGAATTGGCGGTGAGTTCTTCTTTATGGAGTCTCTATTAAGATGAACCAGAGTTGTTAAACTGTGAGAACATTCCAGAGGGTTGTTTGATATTGTTGTGTTTTTTATTTAATAACTGTAAATAAATGTAGTTTAAACTGTAGGATTTTTTACTTTTGAGTACTTCATTGTTTATTACTTCATTTTTTATATTGCATTCCATATATATTCACTAATCATTAGGCAAAGATCTTTGTGTGGTTACCTAATTTGATTCGTCTCACAACCTGTTTGGGTCATGCTTTTTTTCCCAAACAGATTATATTATTGTAGGTGTTGATAAGGGCAAGTGACCTAATACATCAAATACTTGAGTGCTATGGAGATTAATATCATGGGACCATGAAGAGGATTTCCAGGCTGCTTGAGTAGTTTAATTTTTTTCCATTGAACGTTGGTATAGTACAATATTCTATCATTGGGACTTGTTTAGATTTTTTCTTTATAATTATGACATGCATCATTATTTTCATATTTCATGTAGTCGTTTATTTACTATTTGTATTTTTATATTTACTTATTGTGTAGAATTAATGTTCCACTATTGTTATCTAATTGTTATTCTATTACGTTACTCTACTAATGAGGCCATAGTTTCCTTACTATCACACCCAATGCCCTCACTGTTAGTAGGAAACCTTGTGCGTTTGGGGAAATTTGATTGATTCCATGTGTCCAACCGGTTACATGGAACCTTGGGGAAGCACCCAGAACTGATACATTAATGTTTTGGATATTCTGGAAGCATGTAGTGTTGCTGTATCCCATTGTTTTTTCTTCTCAGCATGTGACCACAAAAATCATTTCTAGCAGTAGTGAACATTGTTTCTCAGTTTTTATACTATTTTGAGGTCTCAAATAGGATATATTTATTATATAACTTTTCAACGTTTCAATAAGTAAATTTACCATGGTTTTTAGTGGGATATTTCAATATTATTATAGAATATTTTGTGAGGTGATGAGGATGAATGTTATCTAACAAATCCATGTAAGACATCAAGGATTTAAAGGTGGTTAATGAATTAATGGATTTTTTTGTTTAATCATAATAAATTTATGTGGTGTAATAATAAAAAGAGAAGAAATAGAATATAGAGCAGGCTAGATCAATGTATTTCTGACTTACAATACCTAGAATATTTACCATGAACTAATTAAACCCATCCATCTAGAGGCAACTCGGATCATTCATCACTTATGAGCACATTTATGAAGGAGGATCAGAGTTGAAATAAGTTTTGATACACTAGTAGCTGGTACAAGGTGGAAGGTTTTATTCAAACAGTTAATGTATCATGGGGGAAGTTGGATTATAATATTTCTTGTGATGGAATTACAGATTAATTCAACCACATAAATAGGTAAATTCATGAATGAAACTTTAATATAATGGATTATTATAATTTTCTACAAGTTATTGGTGACGAAATTTGTAAATTAGATGAAGATATTCAAAAAAATTGGGTTCATGAAGCTATTTTTGTTTTTTTATAGAATCAAAGAATACAATCTAAGAAACTAATGGGGTTAGAGAGGGTGTGCAGTGAATAATTAATATATTTATAGTTCAGGGAGTTATATGTGAACACAATATATATTTAAGCATTTCAAGAAGAGAATAAATGGTTCAGAATATCAATTCAAATTTGAAGGATGGTACTTACATCACATATGTGAATATATATGGGAAGGTGTAACTAGATTAATTAGAGAAGATATTAACTACACCAAATATGTTGAATGGAAGTAGGAAGAGTAATGGAATTATTGGTGATGGTTTCATTGGATGTATAACAAATCTCATAGAGGTTAGGGAACATGACATCTCAGAAGCCACCCCCGAGGATGATGAAATTGATGAAATGGTGTTATGAATGAAACAATAATGTGATCCTAGGATCGATAGGTTCCCATTATATTTTTATCTAAATGCAATGGATTTCATTAGGGGACATTTAATAGATGTAGTGAAATATTTCATTAAAAGTTATTCTCTATATAGGGATGTGAGTGCCTCAAAGGTGATCCTTATCCCACAGTTGTAGGATCCTATAAGTCTAAATCAGATAAACCAATCTATCATTGTAACAATTTATAAAATTTTCATGAAGGACTGATTAATAGTATAATCAATAATATTACTAATATATTGGTTTTGGAGGAAGAAAAATGTTTTCCCCTAGGAAAAAATATTCCGGGGGCAACTAATTTTTCACATGAAATGTTTGAGTATTTAAACATAAAGGCAATATGTTCTAATGTGATGATCAAGGTGGTCATGGAAAAAGAATATTATTAGTTGGAATAGATATTCAACATTATATTCATGAGGTATTTTGGTTTCTAAGAATGGTTTGGTGATCTATTCTTTTTTCTTATGCCTCCCCATGGAATACCATTTCCTTAAGGAAGAGGAGCTTCATTTTCTTTTAGTTGTTGAATGGTGTGTAAGAAGGAGACCCCCTATCCCTATTTTATTCAACTTGGATCATGATACCCTTACTATAAATGTTAAAAATAGCTTTATGGAGGGTACGATATTTCCATTTTCTAATAGTTTCGGTGGTAACATAGGGCCTCATGTCATGTTTGTAGATAATATGTTGTTTTTTATTAATGGAATGAATGGTTCTCTTAATGTGATCAATAAATTAATGAAAACTAATTGAATCCTAACTAGAAAATGGAATATCCATTGAAAAAATTTGTGTTCATCTCCAAAAAATTCTCAATTAGTCACAAATGATAACCCAAAACATGCTAGGCATGAGGAGGAATCCATTCCCTCTAATTTTTATTCCATCCCAATATCAAAAGGAAGGAAAAAATATCATGTCATGACCAGTCCCCCGGGGCCCGTGCTGTGACTACCCCAAGCCTGCCTTCCCTAGGCCAGGGGCTGGCGACTTGCACCGAAAGGTGTTTCCCCTAAAACAGAAAAGAAATTGCCTTTATAACCAATAACAAACGCAATCAATAACACAATATGATACTATCACAAGTAACCTGTATAGTAAAAATAGTTCATACAGTAAGAAAAATGGGGGCCAGGACAGAAGCCCAACTCTAATATACAAGTAAAACTGGGAGGTACAAGTAAACTGAACAGCCCATGCGGACACCCGCCAAGGATCATACATGAAGGGTAGGTATAGCTCTCGAATGATCATTTCTATGGTATGCCTCGTCTAAGTCCACCACCTAGCTACCTCTAGTCCTGGTAGTATCGTCCTCAATCAACATTGTCCATCGTCTTCACAGAACACAACAAGGTGCAGGCATAACCCGTGCAGGGTGAGTACAATGATACTCAGTAGGGACCCCGAGACTCTCAAGATCCCACACAATCCACAAGGGATAAACAACAAATCTTGTAAACTAGTGAAAAACCTACTTATGTATATTCCCATACATATAACTATGTTATCACGTATACCCATCCCAGTCAAGAGGAAACACAGGGTCCAACTCCAAAATCCCAAAGCTCAACTTTTCCACAAAAGAAGGAATACAACAAAGGTACGTACCCCACAGTTATGCCATAAAAAATAATAACCCAAAGATATCCCCATGAAGGAAAGTAACACATAGGTACTCCACATAGAAGAATACCATAAACGTATCACCACATGGGAAAGGATTCATCTCATACTAGGTATAAATTACGTACAGATGTTTAGATGATTATATGTAACTACTGAATCATCTTACTCGGTTAAGAGGAAGACCCATGTAGGACCCTAGTATATCTTCAGACCCACAGATGATCCTAGTACAACAGACCCACAAAGGATCCTAGTACATCATTAGTCGCACACATGATCCTAGTATTGATGGCCCATACAGGATCCTAGTACATCATCTAACCCACATAGGATCCTTGTACAGAAGACTCACACATGATCCAATACTAGTCCCACATGGATTATGAGATCATATCTATATGGGATTCGAAAATACAGACCCATGAATGATCCCTTTATCATGTTATATCTAGCTACAGGGTTCTCGCACTATGCTCTCTTGATTCCGGGAGTGTCCGCTCTTCAAGCCACAAGTTGATACTACATCTTCCACTAATTCCCATGAAGATGTATCCCAAAGGACGACCACATAATAGGGGTATCAATGAAATAGATGGTGCGTCAATCAGTCTCCTAGTCTTTATGTTATTAGCTTTTATGTCCTGAGAGATTGGTTGGATTCGTGCTCGATCCAACCCGATCGTACCCCAACGTAATCAAAACCTCAAGTGGGGTATACAAGAAAGACAGTCTTGCTGCATGGTTTCCAACACCATATAATATTTGTCAAATGGATTCCCGGTTCCAATGTAATGGAAAAAAGAGCAATTATGGTTGATTTTGGTCTGATTCCGGTCTGACCCATCCTGGGTTAACCCAACCTGGTTCCGGTCGACCCGGACAACTGGGTTTGGCATGGCCTGCTGGGTCTAGCCTAGCCCGAACATGGCGGCCCAACCTGAACAGTCTGGACTGGCCGCATGTGTGGGGGGGGGAGTCACGTTCCCTGCGCTCCCAATCGCTAAACGTCTGAAGCCATTCGGTCACCAAGCCTCATGAAGGACCCGCCGCGTGTCCCACTCAGTCCAGCTTGGCCAGCCCCTTCTCCTCCAAGAGGCAAGTGGTGAGCCACCCCTCCGCGGCTGGCCGAACGCCAGGCGCCTTCCACCATCCACTACGGATGGGTGGGTCGCAACCCTTTGCGCCGACGATGGCACATCGTGCTCCGCCCCTCCATGGCTTTCCGAACATCAGCCGCGCTCTATCCACCGTCGCGTCTGATGGGCCGCATCTCTTCTCCAGAGGCACGGTCTCGATGTCTCCTTCGTCGCGTTCAGCCATGGTGCTGGCTATAACGACCAATAATTTACAGACATTGTAATTACTTAAGAATTGAAGCATACTTATTACAACATATAAAAAAACCATGGTTGGACCATATAGGTATCGTGTCTTTAGAAACTGGGAAACATAAACAACTGGTTCATAAAGCATCTACATTTTCTCCAGTTTATTTCATCATATCTAGAGTCCATTTTGGAATATCCTACTTAATAGCCTTCTTCCTGATCTGGGGAAAGAAACCATACAAAAGGGTGAGCTCAAATGCTCAGTAAGGGTAAACAAAGGAAATATCATATTCATACGAACATAGCATTTTGAAAATCTTAACCTGCAAAAGAGATCATAATATCATGACATGGGATAAATCATAGTAGTGAAATATAATCCCAATAATCATAGAATAAAACATGAAACTTTGTGGCATACACGCATAATCATAGAGAATCATTTCTTAGTAGTCAAAACTCATTTCCAAGACTGTATTAGCAGACAAAGTCCATTTTTGAACCGAGTTCACTCCTCGTTTCAGTCCTGTATCACTGAACCGTATTAACCTGCCATTCCATCCATGTCTATCTCATGAGATATAAATCATTACCCAATGAATTTGAGGGAGATATAGGTCCCACCCATCTCATAATGATAAAATTCTTATGTGTTCCACAATATCATAAATCATACATCATAGCATAACCCATGTCATAAAAATGGGATTCTTAAACATCATGTCATCATAACATAATCCATAAAAGGACATCATAAAGATAATTCCATCATAACATAATCAAATAAATTTAAAAATAGGGATAGAAACATAACCCTATATTTTTCTTCTATGGAAAATACTTTTGATAAAACACTTGAACTCCATTCTTGAAGAAAATATCCTTTCTACTTCAATTTTTTTTCATTTCATAACATGTCATACAATTTTAAGAAAGAAGATGATTAAAAATAAACTTGAAAACTTGTAAAGGAAGCTTCATGGAAATAATTTTTTATGAAATCATAAAAATCCATTCATGCTGTATAATTTTAAAAAACTTTCTTCTCGTACTTTGGCCGAAAAAGTCAAAAAAGTATCTCGTACATAAAATGACAAAAGGTTCCTTTCATATCTTTTAATAAAAATACATCAATAGGAAAAATTGGTTTTAAATATTTGTTGGAGGATATAAATAATATTACATATTGAGTAAACATGGATGTGTATGATAAATATTCCCCAGTAAATACCGAAATATAAACAATCTCGGATAAAAATTTAGATTGCGAGATTTTCGATCACCTTAGGTATGATTTTCTTCGTACATGTCTGAACCACCTGTATAATGATTTAAATAATGTTATTGACTTATACAAGAATTGTAATAATTGTTATGATATCATATTTGGTCATATTATTATCTTCATATTAGTAATATTTCATTTTTACTTGTTATTCGGGTGTTTATTGCTTTTTGTTCTTATCGGTGTTTTGTCGAATAAATTCTTATTATTCATTTTAGGTTATAGATATCTCATTCAAAAAATGGTATTAGTGTAATATATATCATATTTATTCATTCAAGTCATTTATATAATCATTATTCAATGAAGATCATGTAGAACGAGTCACATCACATCGTGGAGACTGTAGGCCGTACATACGCACTAGCGATGATATCGTTCCCATGATCGTTGAATTTTATTTAAGTGTATGTATACTATTTAAGAAGAAATATCACTTTAAAATAATCATATATAGTTATTCTTTACACCATTATAACCATTTAATTAAGGTGGTGGTGGAATTTAGATTACACCACGGCGTGGAGACAGTATTTCGTACATACGCACGCGGGGTGATTTCGTTTTCTGTAGGATGGATAAAACGTGATATAGGGTTGTTTCATATTTATAATAACATATCACTATATGAGTGATACTTGTGTTATTACTTCATACTGAAACAACTAAAGAAGAGGAAGTAAAAGAAGAAATAAATTTGAAACAATCGGTAACGGACATTACCTCTTCTTTGAAGAGACTCTTATTAACCTACTCTTAGGGAACTAAAGATGGTCTTTGAAGAATACCAAGACCTCTATGACATTTATAGGGAAGTGTAGAAGCGAAATTGGTAGGGTTTGGCCGAGATTGAAGGCTCAAAGTGGTGTGAGGAGGAGAGGGAGGAGGTGCCCTTTTATAAGGGAGGAGAGGGGCACCTTAGGAAAAACATAAAATATTATTTTATTATAAAGTCATATTCGGTTTTCAATAGATACAAATTGATTTATTTAGAAGCTAAGGTGGGGATGGGTTGAAATCCTCTCAACAAATAGATTTTAAGAAGTTTAGATTACTATTTTAACTTTATAATTTAGATTTAACTGTAAGTTAAATAATTTTACTTTTACCGTGTCATCATGTTTTCTTACACTATATGGTTAATAAACATACTATAACAATCCAAAATAACCCCAAGTTGTTCATTATTAATATATATAACCGTATATAAGTCATTTGGCATATCATTTTATTTTTTAGAGTAAAATAACAATTAATAATATAATATTTTTTTTAAAAACTATTTTATGTCAATTTTGACACTATTTGGTAATTGATTTTTTAGAAAATCATAACATAATTATTTGTTCAGAAAAGGGTAATTAAATTAATACTAACATTTCATATAAACCTATAAAAATAGTTTAATTCATAAAAAGTCTCAAATTAAATTTATTTGGGTTTTTATAATATCAATTATGTTCATATTTCATTAATAAGGTAATTACTGCATCATCATTGTGTCATAAATAAATTAAATTATATAATGTCTACAAATTATAAATAAAATACCATTATGTGGGAAATATTTTTATATTTCTAATGAATATTTGTTGTCTAATTTATCTTATGTATTGCTGTATATTAAAAAAAATTAGTTATTAAACTTTGATTTTAACTATTTTAACTCTTCTTTAAATAAAATAATATTAAATGTCCTAATCTAATCCAAGTGGACCTAAAAGGACATATTTTATTTCTATGTTTGTTTTTGGTAGAATTAAACTTATCCAATAAGAATTATGACATGTTTTAGGGTAATAATACTATCATTTTTACCCTTAATTACCCCATTTACAATTAACCGTGGTAAAAAAGTAAAAAGTTACTATTCACTAAAAATTATTTTTATCTTATTGAACCATATTTTACTCCTTGATATTAACCGTGTCTCTAGGATTTAAAAAATTCCACTCACATAAATGGAGAAATTAATTTTTATGTAAATTTTCAAATTCTCCTATGAGGTGGGTAAAAGACGGTGAAAAGTTCAATAAATTTTTTTATATATCTAAAATTATTATAAAATGACACCAATGAATTACATTGAACATATATAAGTAATATGTATCTATTTTGACCAAAAATAAATTTAAATAAAATAAAAACTTAAATAAAAATTGTGTTTTTAAATAGTAACCCAGTGTTTTCACTATTCATCAAAAATTGAACGTTTTCAGAAAAATACCAAAAATTCACCCTAGGATAATTTAGATATTCCAAATCCAAAAATGAATTCCAATTTGAATGATAAAATTTATAAAATTTCATAAAGTGGGTATTACTATTCATAACTGCTAGTTTTAATAATATTTATTAGCATATCGTTGTTTAATGAAACTCATTACGTACAACGCAAGCTATCGAGGAAGGTTGTGATTGCCTGTAAATAATTCCAAGCTAGTGTTGTGTGTAGTGAAATATTGCTTTGATGATGTACATAACATAGAAACTAAATATTTATCATAAAAATATTGGGTGTTACATTCTACCCCCCTTAAAATGAATTTCGCCCTCGAAATTCATCACTTTGTAACAAACTGATGACGATAAATCTCGCTCATCATGTCCTCAAGCTATAATGTAGCTTCTTATAATTGTTGTTTCCCCCATTAAACATTCACCAAGTGAGTGGTTTTATTCCATAGGACTTTTTGCTATGATCCAGAATCGCTATCGGCTATTCTTCATAAGAAAGATCTTGCTCCAGCGGTACAACTTATGAGCTGAGTACATGTGAAGGATCAGGTATGTACTTTCTCAGGAGAGATACATGGAACATATTGTGAACTTGAGAGAGATTTTGTGGAATCTCCAATCAGTAAGCGCCCTTCCCAACACGATCTAGTATTTCAAAAAGACTGATATACCTAGGGATGAGCTTTCCCTTCTTTCCAAAATCAGATTACTCTCTTTCAATGAGATATTTGTAAGAACAATTTATCACCCACTTCAAACTCTAGGTCTTATCTGCGGTTATCGGAATTAATTTTTTGTCGACTTTGAGCTGCTCTTATGTGTTGTTGAATAGATCAGACCTTTTCTTCCATTTTATCAAAAAGATCAGGTCCTAATAGCTTTCGTTCCCCAAATTCATCCCAGCAAGTTGGAGTTCGGAATTTCATTCTATAGAGAGTTTCAGAAGGAGCCTTATGAATACTGGAGTGAAAGCTATTATTATAATAAAATTCCACCAACATTAGGTGTTGATCCCAACCACCTTTAAAATCGATAGAGAGATCTCTTAACATATCTTCTAGAGTTTGAATTGTCCTCTCAGGCTGACCATCTATATGAGGATGCTAAGCAGTGCTGAAACTCCACTCTGTATCTAAAGTATGCTGAAGACTTCACCAAAACCACTAGGTAAACCTCGGATCCCGATCATATATAATGGAAAGTGGTACTCCATGCAATCTTACAAATTATTTCACATATATCCCGGCAAGCTGATCCAGAGAGAAATATTCTCTAATAGCAATGAAGTGTGTCGACTTCGTAAGATGATCAACTATGACCCAGATAGCATTATTTCCTTTGGATGTTTTAGGAATTCCGGTGACAAAGTCCATAGTGATGTTTTCCTATTTCCATTTGGGTATGGGTAATGGATGTAACATCCCCTTAGATTTCTATCTCTCACCTTTAACTTGCTGACAAACCAAGCATTGAGAGACATATTAAGCAATATCTCTTTTAATGACATCACACCAGAAGTACTCTTTCAGGTCCCTATACATCTTCGTGCATCCAGGATGAATAGAGAATGAAGAACTATGAGGGTCATCCAGTAGCTCCTACTTTAATTCTGGGCTGGGAGGACCACAAACCCAATTCTTGAACCATATTATTTCATCATAATCCAAGTGAAATTCAGGAACATTTCTCACCTTATTTCGTAACTCTACATCTTCTATCTATACCTCTTTAATCTTCACTTGTATATATGGTTGATCATTCATTTGAGAAATAAAAGATTTATCCTCTTCCATTATAATTCCAAGATCCATCCATTGTAAATCCATAAATATTGGATCTTTTGTGATCCTCATCATGGATAAGCTAGCATGGTCTTGTAGACTTAATGCAGCTGCCACATTGTTTGCTTTCCCAGGGTGACAACGAATTGAGAAGTCGTCATCCTTAATCAGATCCAACCATCTTCTTTGGCACATATTCAGCTCCTTTTCGGTTGAAAATATACTTTAAACTTTTATGATCAGTATAAATATCACACCTTTGAGCATAAAGATAATGCCTCCATATTTTTAATGCAAAGATTACCACAGCTAACTCCAAATCATGAGTTGGGTAATTTATCTCATGGATTTTCAACTGTCGTGAGGTTTAAGATATCACCATATCGTTTTGCATGAGAACACACCCCAATCCCTTCTTGGATGCATTACTATAGATCACAAAACTTTCTCAACAACATGGCAGTGTGAGCACTGGTGCACTAGATAACCTTCGTTTTAACTCTTTGAAATTATCATCACACTCCTCCGTCCAAACAAACTTAATTCCTTTTTGAGTCAACCTGGTGAGTCGGTTAGATAATCTTGAAAAATATTTCAGAAAACGTCGATAGTATCCAGCCAGGCCAAGAAAACTTCGAATCTCATTTACTGTTGTTGGTCTCAACCATCTTTCGATAACTTCTATTCTTTTGGATCCACAGATATCCCCTCTTTTGAGATTATTTGACCCAAAAATGCAACTTTTTGAAGCCAAAATTCACACTTGATAAATTTGTCCTAAAGCATATACTTTCTCAGGGTCATCAAGACAATTCTCAAGTGATCTTCATGTTCTTCCTCGCTCTTTGAATAGACAATAATATCATATATGAAGACTACCACAAACTGATAAAGATAGTCTCTAAAGAGTCTATTCATTAGATCCATGAAGATAACAGGGGAATTATTAAGGCCAAATGGAATCACTATAAATTTATAGTGTCCATACCTTGTACGGAAAGTCGTCTTTTCTATATCCTCCATTTTGACCCTTAATTAATGATACCTTGAATGAAGATCAATATTGGAAATGTATTTTGTTCTGCGTAGTTGGTCAAATAAGTCATCAATTCTTGGGGGAGGATATTTGTTCTTCATAGTGATCTTGTTAAGTTCTCGATAATCAATGCAGAGTCTCATTGATCCATATTTCTTCTAAACAAACAGAATAGGTGCTCCCCAATGTGACACACAAGGGCGTATGAATCTATTATCCAGATTCTCTTGGAGTTTCTTCTTCAATTCCTGAAAATCAATTCGGTCCATTCTATAAGGTATCTTTGAAATGGGCATAGTACCCGGTATGAGTTCAATTGAAAACTCAACTTCATGATTAGGTGGAAGACCTGGAAATTCCTTCAAAAAGACGTCATCAAACTCTTGTACAATGGTCATATTCTTAATCATGAGTTTCTTTCCAACCATTTGAGATAAATAACCTTCATTTATTGGAATCAAGACCCATAATATAGAATAAATTTCCAATGGAAGGTTATATTCATCCTCGCATCGATAGATGATCGTAGATTGATCAGGAATATGAAATGTGACTTCCCTTCTTTGGCAATCGATATGAGCTCCATATAAGGAATTCCAATCCATGCCAAGAATCACATGAAATTACAATATAGGAAGGGTCACAAGATTTGTCGGAAGCACTTTCCCACAAACTTCAATCAGAGAAGAATTGTAAACTTTTGATGCGATTATTTTGCCATTAGGAGTTGTCACAGCTAACTCAATATCTAACAGATGAGGTAATATGGTGATACCCTTAGAATATTATTCAGAAATAAAAGAGTGGGTGGATCCAGAATGAAATAAAACATTTTCCACTTTAGAGTGGATGGTAAGGGTACCTTTCACCACTTTGTTATCATACTCCACATCGCTGATAGAAATTTCATGCGACTTTCCTTTGTCTTTAGCCTTAAGATTTTGTTAACATCGATCATCATCAACAACCCTTGGAATAGGGAATTTATTGGCATAATTCCCTATTTCCTTGCACTTGTAACATTGAATTGTAGGAGGAAGACTCTGTGTAGCCTTTTCTTTGTTCGGATCACTAGATATCTTCTTCCCATCAATGTGGCATTAAAATTCCTGATGACCTTCTTTTACACATTTGAAAAATTTACTTGTCCCTTTAAGACAAATCCCTTCATGTTTCTTTCCACACTTTGAGCATAAGGGAAAAATCATCTTCTTTTTAGTGTTCTCTTTCGATTTTCCTTTGAATTCCATTTTCCTCTTCTTATCAAACGCATATGACTGATGGGTTACTCCAATCTCTATCTCAACCTTGAGAGAACATCGAACGATTTCCTCGTATCTATTGAAGTCTCATATGGCCAACTCCCTTCAAAGACTTGGTTTTAAGCCACTAAATAATCGGTCGATCTTACTCTCAGGTTGGATAATAATCCCAGAAGCGTACCATGAAAGACTTGTAAAATTTTCTTTATAGGTACCAACAGATTCATCATCCTTTTGCTTTAGTTCAAGAAACTCCTTCTCCATATTTTTTCGAAGAATACGAGGGATTTACTAACTGAAAAATAAGTTCTTGAACTCATCCCATTCCATGAACTCAATTTCATCTCTTTGCATTGTATTCTTGATATGATTCCACCATTGATCAGCTTCACCTTCTAAACGATAAACTACTAAGATGGCTTTATCATGTTTAGAACATTGAAGAACTGGAAATATATTTTCAGTGGTACTGATCCATTGTTCGGCCACTAAGGGATCAGTAACCCGCTGAATGAGGGTGGACGCTACCTCATGAAGGATTCAACAGAATGTTTCTCCTTCCTTTTCTCGTTTGGAATTCATGCATGATATATAGCTTGAGAAAGTTGTGTGACCATGGATAAATGATTTTACATTGCATCCCCCATAACATTTTGGTTTCTCAGGGGTACAATCATTGCGTTGCCCATCACATTCAGCAGTAACACAGTTCCTTCGTGTTCCATCCATTAACTAAAACCATGAAAAATAGTTTGAGAAAAACTAATTATAATAGGAAAACCACATAATCAAGAATAAAATTTCACACTTAAGGTATTATCATAAGTTTTTCAAGGCCATTTCTAAAACACTATGATATTTCTAGCCTTAGAGATATCCTTAGGGTTCATACTAAGGCTTTCACATCCTAGTTTCCAAAGGTTGATTATACCTTTCCTCTATTACCGACTATAAAGACGCATACTTTACATAAATTGTTATTACTTCAAAATTTAGGCATACTTATTACAACATATAACAAAACCATAGTAAGACCATATAGGTATTGTGTCTTTAGAAACTAGGAAACATAAACAACTGGTTTATAAATAATATACATTGTCTCCCATTTATTTAATCATATTTAGAGTCCCTTTTGTTGTATCCTACTTAATAACCTTCTTCCTGACCTGGGGAAAGAAATCATACCAAAGGGTGAGCTCAAATTCTCAGTAAGGTTAATCAAAAGAAATATCATATTCATAAGAATATAGCATTTCGAAAATCTTACCCTGCAAAAGATATCAAAATATCATAACATGGGATAATTCATAGTAGTGAAATATAATCCCAATAATCATAGAATAAAACATGAATCTTTGTGTCATACACACATAATCATAGAGAATCATTTCTTAGTAGTCCAGACTCATTTCCAAGACTATTTTAGCAGACAAAGTCCATTTTTGAACCGAGTTCAGTCCTCGTTTCAGTCCTGTATCACTGAACCGGAATAACCTTCCATTCCATCCATGCCTATCTCATGAGATATAAATCTTTACCCAATGCATTGGAGGGAGATATAGGTCCCACCCATCTCATAATTATACCATTATTATGTGTTCTAGAAGATCATAAATCCTATATCATAGCATAACCCATGTAATAAAAATGGGATTCTTAAACATCTTTCCATCATAACATAATCTATAAAAGAACATCATAAAAATAATTCCATAATAAAATAATCAAATAATTTTAAAAATAGGGATAGAAACATAACCCTATATTTTTATTATTTGGAAAATACTTTTGATAAAACACTTGAACTCCATTCTTGAGGAAAATATCCTTTCTACTTCAAAAAAAATTTCGTTTCATAACATGTAATACAATTTTAAAAAAGAAGTTCATTAAAAATAAACTTGTAAACTTGTAAATTAAGAATCATGTAAATAATTTTCTATGAGATCATAAAAATACATTCATTCCGTATATGATAAAAAAACATTCTTCTCTTACTTTGGCCGAAAAAGTCAAAAAAGTATCTCATACTTTAAATGACAAAATATTCCTTTAATATATTTAATTAAAATTACACCAATAGGTAAAATTGGATTTAAAAAATTGTAAGAGGATATAAATAATATTAATTATTGAGTAAACATGTATTTTGATGATAAATATGTCCCAGTAAATACCGATGTATAAGCAATATCAGAAAAAAATTGAGATTGCGATATTTTCCCTTACCTTAAGTATGATTTCCTTAGTACGTGTCTGAACCTCCTGTATAATGATTTAAATAATGTTATTGACTTATTACAGAAGATTACTCATTTTTATGATATCATATATGGTCATATTCTTAGCTTCTTATTAGTAATACTTCATTGCTACTTGTTATTCAGGTATTTATTGCTTTTTGTTCTTATGCGTGTTTTGCCAATAAATTCTTATTCTTATTTTTTAGGTTATAGATACCTCATTTCTAGAATGATATTAGTGTAATATATATCATATCTATTCATTTAATTCATTTATATAATCATTATCCAATGAATATCATGTATAACGAGTCGACTTACATCGTGGAGACGATAGGCCGTACGTACGCACGAGCGATGATATCGTTCCCATGATCGTGGAATTGTTTTGAAGTGTATGTATACTATTTCAGAATCAGTATAACTTTAAAATAATCATATATAGTTATTATTTACACCATTATAACCATCCAAGTAAGGTGGTGGTGGAAAATCGATTACACCAAGACGTGGATACGATATTCCGTACGTACGCACACGCGGGGATTTCATTTTCCGTAGGATGGATAAAAGGTGAAATTAGGTTGTTTAATATTTATAATATCATAGAATTATATGAGTGATACTGATGTTATTACTTCATAATGAAAAAACTAAATAAGAGGAAGTATATAAAGAAATAAATTTGAAACAATCGGTAACGGACATTACCTCTTCTTTAAAGCGCCTCTTCTTAACCTCTTCTTAGGGAACTAATGATGGTCTTTGAAGAACACCAGGACCTATAAGATGTTTCTTGGGAAGTGGAGAAGAGGAATTTTCAGGTTTTGGCCCAGCTTGAAGGCTCAATGTGGTGTGAGGAGGAGAGGGAGGAGGTGCCCTTTTATAATGGAGGAGAGGGGCACCTTAGGAAAAACATAAATTATTATTTTATTATAAAGTCATATTCGGTTTTTAATAGCTCCAAATTGATTTATTTAGAATTTAAGGTAGGGATGGGTCTAAATCCTCTCAAAAAATATATTTTATACATTTTTAGGTTACTATGTTAACCTTATCATTTAGATTTAACTGTAAGTTTAATAATTTTACTTTTACCATGTCTTCGTGTTTTCTTACACTATATGGTTAATACACTTACTATAACAAGACAAACGAACCAAAAGTTGTCCATTATTAATATATATAACCTTATCTAAGTCATTTTTCCGAACCATAGATTTTTAAGTATAAAATAACAATTAATAATATAATATTTGTTTTAAAAACTATTTTCTGACAATTTTGACACTATTTGGTAATTGAATTTTGTAAAAATTATAAAATCATTATTAATTCGAATAATGTTCATTAAGTCAATAATAACATGTCATATTAACCTATAAAATTATTTTAATTCATTTAAAGTCTCAAATTACATTTATTTGGTTATTTATATTACCAAATATGTTAATATTTTATTAATAATGTAATTATTGCATCATCATTGTGTCAAAAATAAATTAAATTATTTGATGTCTAAAAATTATAGATAAAATACCATTATGTTGGAAATATTTTTATATTTCTAATGAATATTTGTTGTCGAATTTATCTTATGTATAACCCAACATTAAAAATGTTTTAGTTATTAAACTTTGATTTTAACTATTTTAACTCTTCTTTAAATAAAATAATAATAAATTTCCTAATCCAATCCATGTGGACCTAAATGGTAATATTTTATTTTTGAGGTTGTTTTTGTTCGAATTAAACTTATCCAATAGAATTAGGACATGTGTTTGTGTAATAATAATATCATTTTTACCCTATTTACTTTTAACGGTGGTAAAAAAAGTAAAAAATAACTATTCACCAAAAATTATTTTTATCTTATTGAAACACATTTTGCTTCTTGATATTAACCATGTCTCTCATATTTTCAAAATTCCACTCACAAAAGTGTTAGAATTATGTTTTATGTAAATTTTCAAATTCGCCTAGGAGGTGGGTAAAAGACGGTGAAAAAAGTTCAATAAACTTTTTTATATATCTAAATTTATTATAAAATGACTCCAATGAATTACATTGAACATATATAAGTATTGTGTATCTATTTTGACCAGAAATAAATTTAATTAAAATAGATAATTATTTAAATAAAAAGTCAGTTTTTAAATAGTAACACAATGTTTTCAATATTCATCAAAAATTGAATTTTTTCAGAAAAATACCAAAAATTTACCCTATGCTAATTTCGATATTCCAAATCCAAAAATGAAGTCCAATTTGAAAGATAAAATTTATAAAATTTCAAAAAGTTGGTATTACTATTCATAACGGCTAGTTTTAATAATATTTTAATAGCATATTGTTGTTTAGTGAAAATCATTGCGTATAATGCAAGATATCGAGGAAGGTCGTGATTGCATGTAAAGAAAGCCAAGATAGAGTTGGGTGTAGTGAAATATTCCTTTGATTATGTATATAACATAAAAAACAATTTCTCATAAAAATATTGGGTGTTACACCGGCCGTCGTTCTCAAACCACATCGGTGTCGTTCGTCATCCTCCTCCATAGAGAAGAATAATTAAGAACCAAAAGATTATATGGAGGGTTCGTTCCATGTTTGTTTAGCATGTACCATCCATGTTAGAGCAGTAGAAAGCGGCTAAAGGGAGGTGATTCAACATGAGATAAAAATTTATGTTGATCAATCGAAAACACACCCCTAAATCAGAGCTTTGCTGACATCGATGAGGAGGGAAGGGCAAATGTTGGTTCGTCGATGTGTCGTGAGATGAAACCGGTAAAGGCAAAGGGGGTGCCAACGATCGCAGCTTCTGTAACATGCTTTCAAAGTTGGGCTCATGCGTCGTCCTCTTTCTTGATTCCAAAGAACGTTCTTCGATGGATATGGTGTTCTTCGTTGGGAGGAGAAGAGTTTTGTTGGTGGATGATTTCCTCCAAAGTTCAACCAATTCATCCCTTTCACCAATGATTTCTTCACAAGCCATAATGTAGTTCCAAACCAAATAAAATATGATTTTCAATTTTAAATTATCGTAATAATTATATTTGGATTTAACTAATTAATAGAAGGTGGAAAAATTAATGTGGAGGAAGTTCAAGAGACTTCCCCACATTAAAGAGGGAGTTTAAGGGGTTTTTTGTTCATGTGGTCCCCACCTCCACAACCCTTGTAGAGAGGTTTCAATAATAAAAATATATATATTTTTATTTTTCTATTCCCCCATGAAATATTGAAGAACTATCATTCACCCTTGACCAACTACGGTTGAGGTGGAGGTCTCTTTAAACGAATATCGGGGCTGCAAGTTCAACGATGTCTTCAGATTTCAATTCCGAGCAGAGGTTTAAAAGTTTCAAAAACCTGCTCGCATGTTTACTGAACGTACTCAAAAAAACGTTCATAAATTCATTCCAGGCACACCGAGCCTCGGAATCATGCACCGTCAAATTTCACAATATCGAAATAATTCAATATAATTAAAAAAATTATACATAATTTCCAAGACATTACATTCTCCCCATCTTAGGGATTTATTTCTTCATAAGCCACAACTCAAAAACTAGGAAAACCAGTGGGGGTACTGAGCACGAATCTAAGCCTCCCTCTCCCACGTGCTCTTTTAGAGGTTCTCGTGCTGCCATTGAATGCGCACCAAAGCTATCGACTGCACATGAACGACCCACTCTTGTCGATCCTCAATCTCTACTAGAACCTCTGTAATCATCGCCCCATCGTCGATGTCCAGCTCTCCATGGTCGATGACGTGTTATGGGTGATGCACGTATCTCCTTAGCTGGGATACGTGGAAAAGGTCGTGCTCCTGGTGAAACTGAGGTGGAAGAGCTAAGCGTAAAGACACCTTGCCAACTCTGCTAAGGAATTGAAAAGGTCCAACGAATCTCGGAGATTACTAGTCACCCCAGCCAAATATCCAAAATCCTTATCAGGGGGAGACCCATAGAAATACACTGTCACCATCCTCGAACTCCAGAGGTCTATGTCTCATCTCATCATAAGACTCATGCCTGATCTGTGTAGTTTTCATCCACTCATGGATGATCTATACCTTCTCTATGGTAGCCCATACAATATCCAGTCCCATGACTGCTGACTCCCCTGGGTCAGTCCAGCACAAAGGAAATCAGTAAGGCCAGCCGTAAAAATCCTTGAAAGGTGCCATCCCAATTGTGGATTGATAGATATTGTTTTATGAAAACTACATCAATGGAAAGTGATCCTCCTAACTGCGACTGAAATCGAGGATAGAAGCATGCATCATGTTTTTGTGGGTCTAAATGGTCCGCTCAGTCTGGCCATCCGTCTGATGGTGGAAGGGTGTGCTCAAACTAAGTTGTGTCCCAAAAGCCTCCTGCATCCCCTTCCATTGATGAGAAGTGAATCGTGTATCACGATCGGAGAAAATCATCGAGGATACTCCATGTAGATGCAAAATATTATCCAAATTGAGGCGCCCCAAGGTCTCTAATGAACTTTGATGTCTGAATTGTAGGAAGTGGTCCTACTTGGTGAGTCGGTCGATGATCATCTAGATAGAATCATGACCCCTGTATGTACATGTAAGTTTCCTCACGAAGACCATGGATATCCTTTCCCACATCCACTCTAGGACCACTAAAGGATAAACTAAGCATGCTTGTACCAGATGCTCTACGTTCACGTGCTGACAAGGGAGGCACTGAGAGACAAACTCTTCTACTGCATTCATCATTCCCAACCACCAATTCTAACATTGGAGGTCCTCGTACATCTTCACCACTCCTGGATGTGCTTCTAGGGGGGATGTGTGAATCTCCCCCAACACTTCCTCCTATAGTGACACTGGTACCATGTTACGTCCTTTGAAGAAGATGATGTGCACACCACCATCATAAAATCTATCATGTGCATGTCTTATAGATATCTTAGCACATCAAGACTCTTGGTCAATATCCCCATGTTGCGCCACCCTGACTCACTAAATAAGTGGAGGAGTGACTATAAGAGACTGATGAAAAATTTCTCCATCATGATCCACAAAGGATATCTGAAAAGTGGCGAGCTGCTCTGTCGCATCACCAAGCAGTTGTATACCAGATCTCTTGTTGAGTGCATCTGCTAATATGTTCCCATTACTAAGAGTATAGACTATCTCAAAGTCATAGTCCTAGAGGAACTGAATCCAATGTCACAATCTCAGGTTCAGGTCCTTCTCGGAGAAGATATACATGAGACTCTAGTGATCTGAGTAGACTGTAAAACGTTCTCCCATCAAGTAATGTAACCACATCTTCAAGGTGAATACCACTGCTCCTAACTACAGGTCATGGGTAGCTTAGTTGTTTTCATGTTATCTCAGCTGTCGAGAACCATATGTGATCACTACTTGGTCCTGCATTAGGATACATTTGAGTCCGGTCTCTGATGCGTCGCAGTAGACTACATACCCAACACCCTCCTCTAGAAGCCTCAAGATGGGGGCACAAGTCAAACTCTTCCTCACCTCCTGAAAACTCCGCTAACATCTCTCTAACCACATGATTGGTTTCCCCTTATTTTTCAACGTTGATAAAGGTGCCGCAACCTAAGAGAAATGTGGCACAAACCTCTGGTAGTATCCATCCAAAACCAAGAAACTATATACCCCCGTCACATTCTTGGGTAGCTCCAAAGAAAGTATCGGCTCAATATTTTCTAGATCCACCACAAATCTAGCCTCTGAGATGAAATGTCCCTAAAAGTGAACCTCACGAATCCAAAACTGGTCCTTTGAGAGCTTACTATAAAGCTGGTTCTCTCAGAGGGTGTCCAGAACTATTCAGCAAATGATATGAATGCTACTCATTAGTAGCTGAGTAGAACAGAATGTCTTCGATGATGACTACTACAAAGCGTTCAAGTTATGGCAATAAGATACTATTAATGAGTCCCATGAACACTGCTGGATCATTGGTCATGTCGAACTACATGACCAAAAACTCACAATGGATGTACCGAAATCCGAAAGACTTCTTCTGCACATCATCTTCTCATACTCTGTGATGGTGATAGCTTAATCTGAGGTATATCTTTGAGAACCACCGTGCTCCCTTTAGCTGATCAAATATGTAATCAATCCTCAATAGTGGGTACTTGTTCTTCAGGGTCACCAATTTCAGGCACCGATAGTCGACATGAAGTCGCATGTTTCCATATTCCTTCTTAGTGAACAATATCAGGGCTGCCCAAGGAGAAACACTTGGCCGAATGAATCCCTTCCCCAGTAAGTCCTCCAAATGTACCCACAGATCAAGAAGCCCGGTGGGATCCATATGATATTCTGGTGTAGATATGAGTGTCATATAAGATTATAAGTCAATGTAAAATCCCACCTCTCTACGAGGAGGTAATTTCAAAACATCATCAGGGAAGACATCCGCGTACTGGTCCACCACTACAGGATTGATCAGACTCTCCACATCAACTTCTCCGAGGGTAAGGCTAGCCAATTGATGAGTGATAGGTTGCACTCTCGTCCGAGTAAGTCCATAATGTGCTGAAAATTCTCCCTACTAGTCGGTGAAGGTAATCCTGGTCCCATTCGTGTGGACACACCGCACTTTGCGCCTAATACATTCGATCTATGCATGGACTATGGATAACTAGTACTTGCCCATGATGATGTCGTATGGCCTCGACGCCGCTACTAGGATATCCCATCTGAAGCTCTCTCCTCCTAGAGTAAGATCACACAGCTGACACTAGGGTGTTGTCATCAAATCCTCTACTGTAGGAGTATCCACCCGTAAGGATCGATCCAACAGCTCTGTCAGAATATCTGTGCTCCATATGAGGGAAATGGAAATAAATAAATGACTGGGACCTATGTCTATAAGTACTGTAGCTATGGTGACGTATACATAGATCATACCTCGTAACATCTCCGGAGTGCCATGGTCGTAGACCTTAGCTACTTGGAGCTTATATTTTCCCTATCCACCTTCTCCCTGTGGTCAGGTGGACCACCTAGTGGTGGTGCCGGTAACATCTTGAATCGTCTCCCATCGCCATCTGTATGGCCAGATCCTCTGCCACGTCCTCCTGTTCCCTATGGAACTCCTCAGTTGAACCCATTTCTCTTCCATGGTGGTCCATCGATCGTCTGCTGATCATCTATTCAGTGGGTTGGGAAGTCTCTAGCCATATTACCCTACCCACCGCATGTGTAACACTTCCTGTTGCTCACATGACTGGCTCTGTCTCCAGTGCCCCTCACAACCAAACCTGAATCCTATGGTCGCCCACATGTAGGTCTGGTCCTTTTGGACCACAATGAAATCTGTATACTTTCGGCTACAGAAGACTCCACTACTTGATGACTCGTGGTGGGTATTACTGCTAGTGACTACTCAGCAAGAAAACTCTCTACTAAGAGGGCTCAGTCTAACACCCCCGCCCACGTCAGGATGCTGAGAAAAATCATCAAAGCCCTAATCTCCCACTTGAGTCCCAACTCAAAGGTATGAGCCCTTAAGAATGGATCCCAAACCATATCTGGGGAGTAGCGTTATAGGTCTGTGGACCTCGCTGAGTTCTAAGCCGTAGTCTTGTTGCCCTACTATAGATGAAGAAGATCATGTATGTGCACTGCGCAAAGAGTCACTCAGACAAACTATTCCCGAAACAGGATCTCGAAGTCTACCTAGATAAGTGTCACCTCTTCATGAAGCTGGAGCATCAAGAACCACCATATACCTGGTACTGCTTGTATAAAAATACCGAAAAAGATGACAATGAGATCAGCTAGTGCCCCTACCAGTCGGAAGACTCTCACAACGACCTCCGACCAATCCTCCGCTGCCTGTGGGTCTATTTCTCCCCTGAACCTGGGTGGCCTCTGGCACTAGAACTCATGCAACGAACTCAAGCAGCATGCACTCTTTTCTGCTAGGGCTGGTGGTATCAGTTCCCCAATGGGTAATGGTACCACTAGTACCTCTGTTGGTGCGTGTACTGCAAGAGGGCCCTACACTGAGGCCTCGTTGCTCAGAGGGTTATCAGTGTGTACTAGATCTGGAACCCTATATGGCTATCTACGTGCATGAATCCTAAAAATAAATAGGTGTTCCATGGTTAATAAGTTATATTTGGTGAGCCAACACAATGATTTCATAAGGAAAACTTTTCAAAACACACACGCATTCAGTGTTTTCGTGTACTATGTCAGAAATCAAAAGTCAGATTCATGGTGTATGGATACGTCAGTTGCCACACCAATACTAGATTATCTAAACTAATAACCACACTCAATACACTTAACACTATTTCCATTAAAAATATTTGAGACCAATATTATATGGTAGAAATGACTCCTTTGATACCAATTTTTCATGACCCGTCCCCTGGGGCCTATGTTGTGACTACCACAAGACGACCTTCCATAGGACAGGGGATGGTGACTAGCATTGAAAGGCGTATCCCCTAAAACCAGGAAGGCATTGCCTTTATAACTTCTAGCACATGCAACCAAGAACACATCAACATATGAACACAAGTAACCTGTGTAGTAAAAAGAGTACATAAAATAAGAAAATTCAGGGCTAGAATACAATCCCACTATAGTGTACAAGAAAAACTGGGAGGTACAAGTAAACTGAACCACTCCAATGAACACACAACAAGAATCCCACATGAAGGGTAGGTATAGATCTCAAATGATCTTCTCTGTGGTACGCCTCATCTAAGTTTACCAGCGGCCTACCTATAGTCTTGATACCATCGTCCTCTGTCAAAGTTGTTCATCTTCTACACCAAACACAAGAAGATGCAAGCATAGCCCACACAGGGGTGAGGATAATGATACTCAGTTGGGACCCCAAGACCCTCAAGGTCTCACCAAATCCACAAAGGATAAACCACAAAGCTTGTATACCAGTGATAACCCAACTTAGGTGTATTACCATATATATACCTAAGTTATCAAGTATACCCATCCCATTAAAGAGGAAACACAGGGTCCAACTCCAAAATCCCAAAGCTCAACTGTTCCACAAAGTAAGGAATACCACAAAGTTAAGTACCACACAGATACACCCTAGAGAAGAATATCACCAAGATATCACCATGATGAAAAGTACCACATAGGTACACCACACAAAAGAATACCAAAAAGGTATCACCACGTGGGTATGGATTTATCTCATACTAGGTATAACTTATGTACAAAAAATGATGATTATTTTTAACTACTGAATCAGCTTACTCTGTTTAGAGGCATACCCACATAGGATACTAGTACATCTTCAGACCGACATAGGATCATAGTAAAACAGGCCCACACATGATCCTAGTACATCCTCAAACACAAATAAGATACTTGTACAGTTTACCCACACATGATCCTAGTACATCATCAGAACCACACAGGATCCTAGGACAACAGACCCACACAAGATCCAAGAGTAGTCCCACATGGATTCTTAGAGCATATCCATGTGGGAGGCTAGAATAAAGACCCACGAAGGATCCCTTTCACATGTTACAACCAGCTATAGGGTTCCTGCACTAAGCTCGCTTGATTCCAAGAGTGTTCGATCCTCAAGCCACAGGTCAATAATACAGCTACCATGAAGTCCCATGAAGAAGTACCCCAAAGGACTGCCACGTAATAGGAGTCTCAACGCAATAGATGGTGCATCAATCAGATACCCGGTATGTAAGTTATTGGACTTTTCATCCTAAGGGACCGGTTGGATAACTACTCGATCCAAACTGACTGTACCCCAACTTAATTCAATCTTCAAGTGGGGTAGACCAAAAGAACCTTCCTGCTCCAAGGTTTCTGGCGCCGTAGACGGTTCTTCAAATGGACGCCTAGTTCCAATGTTTTGGCCAAAAGAGTGATTAAGGTCGAAGTTGGTCCAGGTCCGATCCGACCCCATCAGACTGACCAGACCTGTCCTTGGTCGACCCGACCAGGTTCGGGTCCACCCGGCCCGCTGGGTCTGGCCTGAACCAAGCAGGGTGGCTAGACCTGGCCACATGTGGGGGGGAGTCACGTGCCCCCCACTCCCAATCACCAAACGACCAAAGCCGTTCGGTTGCCAGGCAGCACGGGGGACCCGTCGTGGGTCCCTCTCATTCTAGATCGGCTGACCCAAATGGTCGGCCCCTTCTCCTCTCAGTGGTGCATCGTGCGCCGCCCCTCCGTGGCTGGTTGCATGCCATCTGCCTTTCGCCATCCACCACATCCAGTCAATCCATGACCCCTTGCTCCAACGGCGGCGTGACGTTCTCCGCCCCTCCACGGCTGGCCAAACCCTGGCCGCCCTCTATCCACCAATGTGGCTGGCGGGCCACACCTCTTCTCTGGCAGTGCGGTCACGCTGCGGCCTTTGTCGCATCCCATCATGGTGTCGACTGATGTTCCCAATTCTCACAGGTGTTCGTCACAGTCCTCCTCCATCGCGAATAATACAAATTAACCACATGATTTTCGGAGGGTTTGGGCCATGTTCATTTGGACCATACCCTCCGCGTACCAAGTGCCTCAGGGGAGGAGATTCAACGTGAGAGAAAAATAAACATTGATCAGCCGAAAACATACCCCAACCTCAGAGGTTTTTTGATGTCGATAAGGAGGGAAGAACAGAAGTCGGTTCGTCGATTTGTCGCCAGATGAAATCGGTGAAGGAGAAGAGGGTGCCAATGATCATCGCTTCCGAACACGCTTATGATGTCGGGCTCATGCATAATCCTCTTTCTTGATTCTGATGAAATTTCATCATTGGAGATGAAATTCTTCATTTGGAGGAGAAGTTATTCGTTGGTGGATGAGTACCTCCCATGTTCTCCCAATTCCTCCCTTTCATCAACAATTTCTCCCCAAGCCAAAATGAGTTGCCTTCCCCAATAATTTTTTTTTGGAATTTTAAATTGCTGTCACAAATAATGTTGGCCTCAATTAATTAATGGAAGGTGGCTCAATTTAAGTGGAGGAAGATCAAGAGACATCCCCACATTAAAGAGGGAGTTTAAGGGGGGTTTAGTTCGGGTGGTCCCCACCTCCATAACCCATGTAGAGAGGTGTCAAAAATAAAAATGTTATTTTTTTCTATCCCTCCATGAAAAAGTGAAAAAATATTTTTCACCTTTTACCTACTTTAGTCGAGGTGAAGGTATCTCTAAGATAATACCAATGATACGAGTTCAACAGTGACCTCAGATTTCAATTCCAAGCACCAGTTTAAATGTTAAAAAACTCACCCACACGTTTACTGAATGTGCTCGAAAAAAAGTTCATAAATTCATTCCGAGCACACTAGGCCCCCGAATCGCGTGCCTTCAAATTTCATAGTCTCGAAATAATACTGTACAATTAGAGATAAATTTATACGGAATTTATAAGATATTACATATCCACTTTGATGTTAATGTCATACAAATAAATGTGAATACATACAAATTAATGAATAAATTTAAATCTTGTTGAGGATGGATCACCATGTTTAATATTATCTTTACATCAATACTTATGCATGAGTTATAAATTATCAAAGTGCATAAGGTGTCCAGAGAAAAGCTATAGTAAATTATGTCTTCCTCCTTATATGATGTGAATCAAAAAGATCATTGCCACATGGAATCATGGATTAGGATGGAATATCTTACTTATAATGGTGGAATCTTTTTACATAATGTGTTTGTGTCCAAGTAAGAAATGTGACTGAAAATGGTATGAGATACTGTAGTATGTTATCACTTTTGGAGAGTGTCACGAACCAGCTCGAGTCGTCCCCGAACTGGGAAGCTGAACCAATATTTAGCATGGCTTGAAGGGTGTTACCAATCACCACAGGCTGGAAAATAGTGTTATCCATCGTTAGTGTAGACAAAGGAATGAATTTTACCAAATATATTCAATAATGAAAATAACCGAGAGAATGGACAACCCAATACACATTTATTAAAAAAATGAACTCACACCATTTATAAGAGAAAACTAAATGTACAACTGAACGATATAATAAAACGACCAGAACCCATGTCCAACTAACTCCATTTGACCTCTCTGGTAACTCTCCAACATAAAAATCGCATGTAAATAAAGGCGACCTATCCCAAGTGGAAACATTATCATGGGAAAAATAGAATAAAACTATAGGATTTTGTATTAAAACTTACCAGGTGAGCCCAATATTCTATTCCAAATGACCTTCCACATAAAATTAAAGATACATTAATTTAATTTTTTAATTAAAATATAAAAATGTATTTTTTCAAACAAGTTTCTATGCTATGGAAGTTATCAGACAAAAGCTTGCAAGTCCTATACACAATTATGCTAAAACAATTTCCAATGATATGCAACATCAAAATGAAATCAGTTTTCAAGTGGGGTTATATTAAGAAATAGACCTTTTAAATAAAATACTAATGATACTGATTTTTCTAGACCAACACACCGCATTTTGATGGTGAATATCATATAGTCAATGAGAACTAGTGACGGGAACACCCCTAGGCACTAGTTAATTGTGAACCCCTGGTAATTTGTATCTTAGTGAAAGTATCCATAATGAATATCCATTATCATGCACACTAGCCAATAGTAGAAGAATCTTACATTACCTAGTGGCACATAACGTCACAATCATTATATTTTAGTTTGTGTTTTCATCATCAATATGGTTACATGAATGACAGACAAAACCCCTAAGGATCACTAGAATACTAGTACGTGACTTCCCACCTAGATACCGAGGTTTATATATTTGCACCCAGTCAAGTTCCACGTGTTATCAATACACATTGAACTTGAAAAAACCATTCCAAAATCAAACACACATAGAACATCTTTGAATAATTTTTCAAATTTCTTTCACGAATCAACTAACTAGGTGAGATTTTAATAAATCAATTTCAACATGTGTAATGTGTCTTAGCCCATTAAATACATTCAAAAATGAAATTTTTATTCCAAGAACCCACCAATAACATATAATACCCGATCTCCATCCCCCAATACTTTTAATAAATTAATTTTATGAATCATAAAATGACCACAAATTATACAGCATTAAATACAGAGGAAAACCATCTTTATAAGAAAAATTCTTAATGGGCCATTAAGCATTATAAAAAACCATTAATCAAAATGAAAAAATAAATTATCCATGAAGATCTGTAAACAAACCATTGGAAGAAACAAAAAATATTCATAAACCCCTTAAAAATTTAGGTCATACATTCAATACCCACCCATTTCTTTAAGGATTCCAAACATGCATTCAACATGAAACACATGCCAAAGCACTTTAAAAACCCATATAATTTCATTATGAAAAAAAAACATATTATAGCCAATATATGGGACCCCAAAATAATTGATTCACATGCTTGCAAAATTTTTCATAATCCAAACCAATCATTTTATAACACATTGAACACACAAGACCGAACCATGAACTTTCTTGAAAACAAGGCATGCAACATTTAATAAAAAAATTTATTTTACATTAAAAAGGGTATAATGAAAATTTTTCATGCCAAAAAATTATTAATTTAGTTTAACCAAGACACAATAATCAGAAAACATATGTGAAAACTAGTGGAATATTTATTTTAACAAGTGGTGTGAACGTTTATATGTAACAACTCCATATTACACAAAATAGGCATAAATAATAATTTTTTACAACAAAAAATATTATCCACAGGTTATACAACAATAATAAGCATGTATATAAGTTGATAATAGTTAAAAAAATATGAAACATAAAAAATAAGGTCATGTGCATTGGATAACCCACCTCAAAACCCTAGCGGAATGGAATCTCACAACTGAAATCTCCCGCCGTGAGTTTATGAACCCAAAACCTATAAATACCTTCCCTAAATGAGCATAACCCCATTAAATTAATTCCAAAAAAATTCCATAGGTCTTGAATGACTGGGAGAGAAGAAAGAACAATGAAATAACTGAAGGATGTAGAGAAAAGAGGAGAAGGGAGAAGGAAACTCAACATAAAAACTATAGAACCCTTCATCTTCCCTTAGATACATAACATTTGAGGAGAGGGAATGGTTTGGAACTTCTTGGAGAGGCTACATAGGACTAGAAGAACCAGGGAAACATTATTTTGGGGGGAATTGATAAAAAATTAATGAATCATGAAAGAAAAAATTACCTTACCAAATCTGCATGATTTGAGAATTCATGCGAAATTTCTCTCTAATCCTCAAATAAGATGAGATCCAAAGAGGGAAATTGGAATATGGGGGTACGTATAGGGTTTTTGGGATATATTGGGAGGACTATTCGCCAAAAAATATTAAATAAATGAATATTTTATTAAAAAGAATTGTTTTTAAACTATAAATGGGCTCATGGGATGGCCTGATACCTAAATAAATAACCCAAATCCACCATGATTTTGAATTCGTAAAGGTGTCCAAAAGGATATTTTGGTTTCAATAGATCAAGGGAGGAGAATTGGTAAGTATAACGAGTTAAAAAAGTTTAAAATTTAAGGAGTTATAAAAGAATTTTTTTTGTTTTTTAATCAAGAAATGGGCTCACAGTTGGCCCAGATCATGAAGTAACAACCATTTTCTCAAAAAAAAACTCCCAAACAAGATATAGGAAACCCTTGGTAGGAATATTGGTCATAGATGGAAGTAAAAAACTCATAATTAATCTCAACCAATACCCAAGAAAAGTAATGGTATTTTTATTGAACAGAATCAAAATGAATATGTTAAAAAAATATCGGTGTAACAATTCTCCAAACCATTAAAGCATTCCACCCCTATAATGCCACATCACATACAAGATTATTGATCAAAACCTAAGGATTCTTTATCAATGTGGTCCATCTTTTAAATAAAATGACACCCCATCCACCATTAACATAACATAAGCCTCTTACCTCAACAAAAACACCAACTCCCAATGACTTCCCTTGAATCAACCGAATGATCGAGTCACTACCTCCACAATCAAACCTTGAACCGGATTTTTGGGCCTTCACCCAATGAATAGAATGAACACAAAAATCATATATAACTCTCGAAAACAAAAGATTAAAGGGGTGTCTAGAATAGGATTCCCACCATTAAGAACCAATAATTAATTACCAAACAACTAGGAACAAGTCCCTCACCCACAGGCCCACTAAAACACTCCCACAATAACCCACCAACCCATGTTAAGAGGCACACAACATGAAAATTTTAAACCCCCACTCCTGAATGGAGGGGAAATGAATTGGGAGAACACTTTTTTGCATGGATCAAAACCCCCACCACTTTGGGTGGGGAGGGAAGGGGACCCAATCATTGGGCCACTAAAACCACAAAAGAAATAAACGAACTACCTCACTGAAATGGTAGAGGCCCCATCTTAACAATAATACCAATAGTTCTGGGACTCTTGAGTACACACTATCTTCACTTCAAGACCCATGGCTAGAGATCTAATGGATGAAGAATCTCTGACATCATAGTGAGGCTTTGATAATTCCTAACCTGAACTCTTCTACTTAGTTCCACATGGTGATACATAATACTTTTAGGCCAAAAGAACAGATCAAGGTACATTATCATCCTTTTTTCCTCAAACAACACACTTTTACCCAAACAAGAACTTGCAGATACACAACACTATTTTCTCTCACTTTTAATGAGGAGCATAATGGCCATGTTACATGGAAACAAATATCAACTTCAACCTTTGCAACTACCCTAACCTAGAGGGACACCATAATGGAAAGGAATTTTAAATCAAGCCCGAAGAGTGATATATTTCAAAAAAAGGTTGAGGTATCATTTGAAGTGGTGGATTTAACATTTGGAATGAATAAATAGGTTTATCATAGAGAAAACACGCCAATGGAGAACCATCCATGGCCACATCACAACATCCAACACATCTTTAGAAACCAACTAAACGTAGCTCCAAAACCAAGCCACCAACAAGATCCCATATCAAGACACAACAAGACAATAAATTCTATATATAATGGAGGGATAATGAATAAAAAACACTTCTAAGATATAGGAAAATCCTGCCCCATAACAATGGGTTTATAACAAAAACCAATTTTGTTAACATAAAACACTATTTAAATGCAAACCAACTTGGGGGATTTTTTCGTTCACCAATGGTGTTTTATTGAGTGTCACTCATATGAATGTTTCGGTGCCACCCCAAGAACCCAACCACCAATCCATACTAGGAATTAATAGATATATCTATAAAACCATTCATGTGGAACCCATTAAAACACCAAAGGCTATAATAAAACAATCATGACCCAAAAAAGAATCATGTACCTTCCAAAGGCACATTAACTACAAAATGAAATACCATTTTCAAATTTCAAAAAAAAAAAAACACACATCATAGAGATACATTTGATTAAAATCCAAAACTATTTAATTCAATAGAAGATCCAAAAACCACCATTCTCTTATAAATAGCAGTTTCCATTTTCAAAATTTCAGCAAGGGTTCTTTTTATAATTTGACAACCAAAAAGGAAAAAACCCCTTTACAGAAAAACACCAGCCACAGAAAACCATATTTCCTAAACCAATTCATCAGATTCAAATAATTTTCAACAGCCCAAAACACCCCATTTAAAACAAATTTCCTAATCAATTTTAAATAATCCATGAAATCCAAAAATTTCATTTCAAGAAACCATATGTTTTGATTAAGGAAATTAAATATTGACAAGTCATTTCCTCTTTATCCCCACGATTTGTATCAAAGAGTTCAGGATGCACTATGTGAACATACCCCTAAATTCCTAATAATTCTACTCAATCTACCTTGAACTCTCAAAATAACCAAGGCCACTCTAAAAATAAAGGTCCGATGGGAGCCAACCTCCTCTGATACCTTTTTTCACTAACCACCAAGGTCAACCCTTAATCAGGCACCTGAACCGATCTGTGGCATGGACCGAAGGTCATTCCCAATCCCAATGGGCTAGAAAATAGTGTAATGAATCATTAGAGAAGAAAAGGTAATTATGTTTCCTAAATATAAACAATAAGAAACTAGCCGAAATAATAGGCATCCCAATACACATTTATATAGAAAATGAACCGGCCTCATTTCTAGGAAAAAACAAAAAGTACAAATGAATGATACAAAAATATGAACCATAACTAATAACCAACTAACTCCATGTGACCTCTCTAGTCACTATCTAATAAAATGATCCCATGTCACTCATGGTGACTGAACCCCAGATTAAACATGCACAAGGGATAAAAAATAAGAAAACTATATGGATGAGTATTAAAACTCAGTAGGTTTTCCTGATATTGTATTCCGAATGAAATTAAATGTAAAATAAAAGAAAAATTAATTTCATTTTTAAAATAAAATATATAAAAATAGTTTTTTTTTCAACAGGGATCCATTCTTTGTAAGTTATTATACATAACATTGAACGTTTTATACACACAAATATGCTAGAACAATTTCTAATGATATGAAACTTCAAAATGAAACAATTTTCAAGAGGGATTCGTTAATGATAGATTACTATTAAATAAAACACACATGAAATTGAATGTTCTATCCAAACATAGCATATTATAACGTTGAATATCATATAGTCAATGAGAACTAATCAATGGAACACACATAGGCACTACGTACATGTGAGTCCAATGTACCTTGTATCTCATTAATATTAACCATAATGAATATCCATTCTAATACACACAAGAAACTAGTAGGGGAATCATCTATAACCTATTTATCCCCAACATCATAATAATCATTTATTATTTAGTGTTGTAATTGTCAAAAATGATACGTGAAACATGGACAAAACACCTTCGGATCAATAGCATACTAGTACACTTTTTTCCACCAAGATACACATGGTTCTATATTTGTGCTCAATAAAATTACACATGTTATAAATAAATATTTCACATGAAAATATAATTCCAAAAACATAAAAAATAGACCATCTGGAAAACACATTTCACATTTCATTCACGAATCAATAAACCAGTTATGATTTTCATATAGCAATTTCAAGATGGGTAATGAGGATTTCCCCCTGAAATCCACTATAAAATTCACTTTTTATAATAAAAATCCACTAATAAAACATATGTACATATTTTTAAAACCTAAAAACATTTGATAAATAAATTTAATGAACCCTAACATGACTCCAAGTGATACAAAATAAAATTCAGAGGAAACCCAAATTTCTATGAAAACTGCCAAACATGCCTTCATGAATTCTACACAAAAACATCATTTATAAAAAGGATCAATTAAAAAATTCATAAAGTGGTTTAAAATAACCCATTGTATGAAAAAAAAATTAACTTAAACCCTGAATGAATTCAGGTCATGCATTCCAATCCCACCCATTTATTTAAAGATTCCAAACGTTGCTTCCATTAGAAATAGATGCCAAAGCACCTTAAAACCCCACACTCATTTCATTATAAAACACAAAAACATATTGAAAACAACATAAATAACCCAAAAAGTTGGTTCATATTCTACCAAAACTTTTCATAAGCCAGACCAATCAATTTATAACACCTTGAACACACACGATCCAACCAGGCACATTCTTGAAAACGAGGCATCCAACATTTAATAAAAAAGCACTATTTAGTATTAAAAAGGAAATAAAGTCAAATTTTAATTCCAAAAAATCTTTAAATTAGTTAAACCATGTCGTAAAACATAACAAACCATTTTCTAAAACTAGAAGATCATTTATTTAAACAGGCGGTGAGCACCTTTATATGAAACAACTCCATATTACAAAAAACACGGTATAAATAACCATTTTCACCCCCCAAAAAGATTATAAAAAGGTTTTAATGAAACATTAACATTAATATAATTTTATAATAGTAATAAAAATATTAAACATAAATATTAAGTTTATGTTCTTGGAGAACCTACCTCAAAACCATGGTTGAATGGAAACACACAACCAAAATCACCCGCCGCGGGATTATAAACCCTGAACCAATGAATACCAACCCTAAAAGAACATAAAACCCATAAAAATAATTTCCAAACAGAACCCTAGGACTTTTAAGACTAGGGGAGGAGAAATTACCCTGAAATAATGGAAGGAGGAGGAGGAAGGAGGATAACAGAGAAGGAAACTCACATTAAAATCTAAAGAAATCTTCATCATTCCTTAGATGAACACCCTTAGATGAGAGGTCATGGATTGTAACATCAAAGAGAGTCTCCATAGGTCTATAAGTAATAGGGAAAAATTATTTTGGGGGAATAGAGAAAAAATTAATAATCCTTGAATTAAAAAAATTACATTATAAAATCTAGATGACTTGAGAAGCCTTGAAAAATGTCCCCCAACTACTAGACTAAGATGAGATCCAAAGTGGGAAAATAGAATAGGGGGGGTGAGACTAGTGTTATTGGTCTCGAGTGGGAGGTTTAATCACCTAAAAATATTAAAAAATTAATAATATATAAAATAATTAAATTAATTTTTAAAAATAGGAAATGAGCTTATGTGATGTCATAATACCTGAATAAATAATCCTAATCCACCATGACCATGAATTCATAAGGGGGTCCAAAAGGATATAGTGGTTTGAAGAAATTAAGGGAGGATAATTGAGAAGTGTAATAAGTGATGTTTTTTAAAAAACAAAGGAGTTATAAAATAAACAAATTTTGTTTTTAAATTATGAAATTGGCTCATGGTTAGCCAAACTCTTGAAGTAACCACCAATTTCTCCAAAAACTCCCAAACAAGATATAAGGAACAAATGGTAGGATTATTATACATAGACTTTAGTTCAGAAATTAACATTCATATCACCCCAAACTAATGAAAGGGATTGGTATTTCAAGTATACTGGATCAAAACCAAGACATGAAAAAAACCTAGTGTGACCGAGAGATTCCTTAAATCTGGTAATGGTGTATGCTAGAGGGAATGGAAAAAATGAACTAGTAAATAAAATAATCTAATATGGTTAATATAAACAAATATTGGATTATTTGAATAAATATTATTAGGTAGTAGGTCGTGGGAACATTAAATTTTAAAAGAATAACTAGGTTTGAGATCCATTGTTTTTTTTCGGGATGACCATTTTCAAGTATCATTTATAAGGATGGATTATTATATTTAGATTTATTTGTAATTTTCATGAATGATGATAGAAATATATTCATCACAATATCATCTTGTATGATTAAGTTAAAAAATACATTTTCATGGGTCATTTTCATGTATATTTAGTGTTCGAGTGTTTATTAATATGTGACATTTGATATACAGAGTTGGCGAATACGTGCCATAACTATGGTTTAAATAAAAACTAGTTGAAATGATTTTTTTGGTGTTGATATAGATAAAATAAATTCTTCCAATATATTATAATGGAAATATTAGGGGATATTCCTTATCATTGAGATGTTAATGCTATGCATGTCTGCAAAAGGAGAGAGTGTGGAACTTATTATTTTAATGGGAACGAGCAAATGATTTTTGGAACCATCTAGAACAACGCATGAGAATTCATGGGGGATCAATGATAGAGTTTATTGGGACCTATATTCATGGATCCATATATAAGTGTGTGAAACTAAAGATAATAAGTGCAATATTTTTAGAGGTGTGTTGGAAACTCTAGGAGGTGAGGAAAAAGGCACAATAAGGGAAAAACGCACTCTTCTCTTTTTTCAGATTCAGGTGAAAGATTTCATTTTTGATATTAGGATATATACTAATGGAGGGGAATCTTTGATCAAATTCACTAGAATTGTTCCAAGTATCACGTTTAATATGGAAATAAGAGGTATAAATAATAAGGGACGTTTGGTTAAATGGAAGCCGCAAACCAGAGGACATAAACTAAACATTTACTGCTCTTGATTATCTAGAAACATGAAAGGGGTAGCCTGATGAGGGAAACAAGGGGTCAGTCTATCTTGGATTCATTTCTTTTTTTGGACAAGGATTTCTATAGAATAATAGACAAGAGAAGTGGGAACCAAGAGTATATTGTGTAACCCTTTTAATATTCAAATTGTGGAGGCTGAGTCTGATTAAATATTTCTAGTTGTGTTAATTCAAGGGAAGGTAAATCCATTGTGGGATCTTACTTATCTAGTCATGAAATGTAGGAGACACTCAACCAGATCATTTTTTGGGGAAGACATGGAGATAATGGTTTATTTTTTATTATAAACTAGCCAAGAAGGAGAGCCTAGAAGAGAGAATTATTCTACATACATGAATGGGGTCCCTTCACAATGACTGTATGCTTATTTTTAAGGGATATAACCTCAGATATCATCATTAACACCCACCATGAGTTTGGTTGTTCTTTTTATTTTTTAATTCTTCATTAAATAAATTAATAATGTTTCAGTCATTCTCATAATTTTGAAAATAAATAAACTATATCATTATTAAATTAACTATATATTCATGTTTAGTTTATTAAAAATTAATTTGCAATTTTGGAAATTAAAGGGGATTTATTTTGATATTATTTATGAATCCTAAAAAGGTGTTTTTATAATTGATATGAACTAGGTTTTAATAAAAATTAATTATATGATATTTAGATTATTTAAATGGTTTCAAAAATAGAAATCGAGTTATAAATATTTTATAACTCATATAGTATTATACATTTAAAAATGATATTCTATATTATGATAAATATGATAGATTTTATATACAAAAAATATAATGATTTTATATTCAAAAATATGGATTTTCCAAAATATTAAATATGAAATTATTAAAGTGTTCAAAATTAGCTTTTATTTATGAAATTGTTCATAAATGATAATGTGTGAAATTAGAAAATTCTTTAAAATTAGGATTTATTTAAAAAAAATTGCATAAATTCTTATATCATGTTTAAATATTTGAATTGTTCATTTATTTAAATATTATGACTTATTTTAGTCATAGTTATAAATATTTTATATTATGAATAAATTTATTCCATAATTTATATGATAAATTACTTGTAGGATATATCCTTTCATATCATTCTAGGTTTGATATAATAAAATTTAGATTCCTTATATAATGACCTCAGCTTGTAATTTTTTTAAGAGATAGGGAGTAGTTATTGAAATTTTTTTGTTCATATTAGCGATTTGAGTTTTCATGAATTGAATTCTATTATGATTAAATTATCCCCATGAAAAAGGGGTTTTTGGGTCAGACCACTTACTATAATAGATGCATTCCATGGATAGGAAAGTGAATGGGGTTCAATATCCATCTCTTCGGACTTACTCAAGTGGAGATTAAAAACTCATATCACTTTATGACTATACATGACGTCTCTATTTTCTTTATGAATATCATTCATTTGGATATTTATGAATATAAGTTACTTCTATTTATTTATTAGTAACATAGAATTGATGGTAGTGTAAAGAGTAACACATTAATTTTGTGTGAACACATTAATTTGGTGGTTGAAATAAGGATTCCAAAACAAAATCAAAAGAAGTATCCATTTACAGAAAAGGAATAAGACATGATAATATAATGATTAAATATTATGTAATAATTATGCATTCAAAATGAATATGATTTATATTAAATATGTGATAACTTAAATGAAATTCCCATGAATACTATGTGTTATATTACTTCTAAAGAGACAATTTCTAAGACCTCAATCATCCAACCAGGTAGGTGATGTTAAGTTGGGTGCCTATAAGTTATATTGTGTAAAGAGAAAAAGTAATGATTTCCTCTGAATTATTATTTGGATGGGTCATGAAAAATATAGGTTTCCCTATATCATCATTGATAGGCTTGTTTTTATCATTTTAATTGTTCTACACTAGATGAGAGACTCAAGTAAGATTAGGTTAATAGAGTAATAGTGTTGAGTGAATCCATTTAATTAATTTAAATATAGGGTTATCAACTAAACTATCAAAGGGTCATAACTTTTGTGATTGGGATACTACTCTACCAAAATATCTATGTAATGGGAGAAATTCTATAAAGACATTGAGTTTAGTGAAATATAGATCATGGATCACTAAAGGGATATGATGTATGGGGTCATAAATTTTATTGGGTGCATAATCAATTAATGCCCATTATTAAAATATATAAGACATGATTTATATTTGATTAAATATTTTTTGTGGAAAAATAAAAAATTATCATTAAACGAACTAATTTATTAATCCATTTAATAAGAGAATAATATAAAAATAATCTTATCACTGGAAATGTCCTTGAGTAAGTGACATATTATTTCTATTAGAGAAGTTCTTTCTTGAGAAATAGAAAATTGAAATTGTTCAAAAAGAGAATATATATTTTTATGGAATCATGGAGTGATTCATTTACAGTTTCAATGTAATCGGATTATAAATTCACAATGGGATCTTAGTCACCTCACATGTACTCAACATTATTGGGACATCAATGGTTTTAATCTCATAACCTCAATATGATAGGGTATGTCAAATGATATTCAATATTATTGAATATATTAATGAATTGGTGAGACTAAAGGTTTCCATAAATTTTATTGGTTATAAAAATATACTCTGTTGTTATGATAGTTATATGATATCACCTTTTTATTTTATAAAGTGTTATAAATATACAAATGTGAGGAATGAAAAATAATTAAATCTTGAGTTTTATTTTCATGTAATGGGGAAAAGGACATTCTACATTGATAACAATGATTTTCCAATATTATGATAAAATCGTCATAAGATGGGTGGAATATCTCTTTTATCTCTTTATAGGAGCTTTTAAACAATTTTTTCATTACATAAATTGAAATTTTTTTACACATGATTTATGATTTGTTTAATTCAAAAAAAAACGTTAAAGGGGTGACAAAAGTAGGTTGTTATGGTTAGGGAATTAATATTATTATATTTTGTGGAAATATTCCATCAAAGTGAATGAATTTAAGAAACTTTTACCCAATATTCTCAAACATTTTAGAATAATTTAACTAGACATAAGTTGTATAGAATCAAGTATTTTTTGACAGTGTGAATGCGAAAAGGTTCAAACCAAAAGAATAAATTTAGTTTGAATATCCAATATTACTTCTACAATAAGTCAACTGAGATTATTTAAAACCCAAGGATAAAATTATGTAAGGTAAAGAATCCTTATAATTAGATTAAATAGAATTCCTAAATGGGTATGGGGAACACAATGAAATTTCTATTTTAGTTACAAGGGTTATACAAATTAATTGTTCTATTTAAAGGGTGTGAGATATAAAGGGTATATTTGAAAAGCTATTTTACCTCTGCAATAATTCAGAATAAAAAATGAACAATTGAAAAAGATTGTAGTTTTCATTAATTAGATTTATCAAATAGTCACTATATCATGTATTTTAATTTAATTAATTTTTTCAAGATCAAATAATTTTATCTAAAAGATGTGTTTGTTCATCTTATTTATCTCATGTGATAAGAAAATTTTTTCTATAAAAAATTGTTGTTATGGAAAAGGTTGAGATAATTAATTGAATACAAAATGTTTAGGATTCATGAATTTCGATAATATGTTTTGAGAAGAATATTTGGATAAACAATTTATCCATGGTAAATTTTATTATCAATATATTTTTTAAAATATGTGGGAATGTGTTCCCACCACCCATCGGGGAGATATTTTAATAAAATTTTATTCTCAAAAATATAAGTTACAAACACACACAATACAATATATGATATCGAAATAATAATTTATTTGTTTAATATTACTACTAAAAGGAAATTAAATATTACATTCTAAAACACAATGTATTTTGTGATGTCTTAGAATGATATTATGCGCAGAATATATTGTCCAAAATTCTATAGGGAGTATGTCTAAACATTAAGAATATAAATTTTAATGTAAAATATTGTTCCACATTTATATAATGTTATTGTTTATATTATACCCTAAAGAGTTATGATATATGAAAGTAACGAATAATGTAAATATTTAAATTTAGTGACTGTAAGAAATTGAATATTACTATTAACAAAAGGATTATACTAGTATATGATTATAATTATTCATAAATAAATTTCATTATTTTTTGTGAAATACGAAAATAATAAATATAAATAGCTATATTTAGTTATCGTAAGAAAGTGAATATCCCTTTATAACTCAAAAAGTTTTAAGGATATTAAAATAATGAAAAATGAAAATAGTAAACTTAATTACTATGAGAATGTGAAATTCAATTAGTATCCTAAAATAATTAATGATATAATGGTAAATAAAAATGTAAACATATTCATTTAATTACCATAACAAGTGAACATATCTATTTCATAAAATAATCAATGTATTACACATTATATCCACAAAGATATTTGGTTATTGTGGAACATAAAAATGTAAATAGTTACATTAGTTTCCCTAGAAAACTATAATAAATTTATCCTATAATAGTTTTGGGTATGAAGGTAATGAAAAATGTTAATAGTTACATTAGTTACCATAAAATGTTTAAAAATATTTTTTCTAAAGGATTTTAGGATGATTATTTAACAAGATAATATTAACATTAATATTATTTAGAATAGATATTATGAAATATGTTTAATATAAGAGAATCTAAGGATTTTATTAATGTGATTGGAAAGAGTTCTATGTGTAGAACAAAATATAACATTAAAAAATTTTATGTTAGGAAGTTAATAAGTTTTAATATAATTTCAAAGAGTTGAGCTTAAGGAATATGATTCCAATGTGTCACCATTATTAAAAATAGCTTGATTTGTAAATGTTACTCACTAATATGTTAATGGGAGTAATTTTTCAAATGGTCACATAGAGATGTGATAGGAATTTAATTAGGATTTAATTTTTAAAATCCATTATTTTAGAAACCACAAGATTTTCATGTCATATATGTACATGTTTAATAATAAATATTTTGGATTTAATTGTTAAAAATTTATCGTTCCACTATAATGAAATAATTTTACATTTATTACACATTCAAGAGTGCTGCAATGTATTTGTTATGAATAATATAATGATATATATCCCCACAATGATCAAACATTGATTAGTACCTAACCAATGGACATTATAGTGTTTAATGGGTTGTGATGATGTGTAAAATTTAACTTGAATGGACTCTTATATCCATTAAAATGGGTTGTATATGAGATATTGAAGATTAAATTCATGAGGTAATAAGTAGAGATATATTACTTTGACTGGAAAGGTAATTTATATCTCATGGAACGTCAAACGATCACAGATATACGTCGGGGTGAGTTTATATTATAAATCCATCTTACATAAGGTTTGAGAGATACCTAGAATGAGAACCTTTATACTTAGATACCCGACTTATAGAAATCAACTTATGATCTTAGATAATATGGGGGTGGTTGGGTATGTTTCAGATCATGTATTCTATTGGAGTACTATAATGATGGGATATATCTACTTGTATGAAAAAAGACATCTGAACCATTATTGAATTATACCAATGAAATTCCTGGAAACTCTTATTTATTTCACATATGATACGTCAGAATACTCTAAAAAATGGTAGTTGATGTGATTATTAGTTAGCTGAATGACATGTGATGTATTCATCAAGTTGGTTATACTTTTTCTAATAATTTAGAAAATGATGACATGCCTACATTATATTTTCATGTTCATGTCTAGTGGTCACTCAATGTCATAGAAAAAATGATTATATAAGATACATATGCTCTATATCAGACAACTTTTGGTGTACATATTCATATTGATATATGAGTATGTTTTATGGAGATTACACAAGGCCCCATAGTAGATTGTGTAGCACAGATGCAATTATTATCTTGTCTTTTCTTACATATATTATATAAATATTTCATAGTAATTCTCAATTATACTAAGGCCCATGGGGTCAAAAAATTAATTTCATAGAAATGGATTAAATCTGTGATAATGTTTTTGTTAAAAATTAATATATTTTGTCCAATAGAACTAATCTAAAACAGTTTGGATGGATTGAAATAGAGTTGTGATGTTATGAATAAGTCTTTTTGATATTATAGTATAAAGGGGAGATTAGCATATATAAACTAATATATATAGTATGATAATATATATATATATATATATGTAGTTTAAATTTAATTACAAGAATTTTATGTACTTATTATAATTTAGGTATTAAATACATGAAATAAGAAATATATATATTTGATATATATTTATTTCTTCTAAATTGTTATATTATTAGTTACAACTATTATGGAAGGGTTAATTAACATGACCAGTCATTGAAGATGATTTCAATGAATTAATTGAATTAATTTATATGGATACATTAATATGGTTGATGCATATTCATTTAATGAAACACGTCATGGATAGTTATATAAAGGGATGTGGTCCCTCCCATCGTATATATGAAATTGATAGAAAACCTAAAATTAATCTCATTCTCCCACATAGCAGTGTATCATCAGATATGAAGGGTCTAACACCACTTCATCATTTAGTATCCTTGTAATATGATCATAGATCCAATAGTTAGTGTACCCCCCTCTGAGGAAAAATTCTTTTGTTCACTACTTTGTGATCTCCATCAAGAATTCTCTTTCATAGAAAAAGAAGAAGACAATTGTGGTTGGTGATTTTCAGGAACAAAATTTATATAGATTATAAATAAATTGATTCTCAAAGATAGATCTTAATATGTTCGTGTTATCTTTTGTTTCATATGAGTCATGACTAGACACGTTGATGCCTGACCAGTGAAAACCCCAAGACTGCCTCTAAAAGTCTAGGGGATAGAAACCAGCACCAAGGATGCATTTCCCACAAAGACAAGACATTATCCTAGGGTACGTATACACCTGAAAATATCTCCATGTCCACAAAATACTAACATGTAAAACAACTGAGACAATTCATGCATACATCTATGATCTGTAAAAAGATAACAATAGTAAAAGTATTGGAAATGAAAAAAGGGACCAAATACAAGACCAATATAAAATTGTAAAACTCCAACCAACACTAAAGATGAAGAATAAGTCAAATGCAACATCCTAGTAAAAGACCATGGTCTTTCAAACTTTATATACTCTCCACCTGCTCTCTCTCATCCTAGGACACCATTAAAAGGGACACTTCTGCATAAGACATGTCACATGTGAGAAAATACTATGGAGGGGTGAGTATAAAAATACATAGTAGGACACCCTAAAAACACTAAACTTGAATCAACAAGTACACTAATATCAATAAATGATATAAAAATAAAATTATCACACAAACACCAAGATCAATTTGGGAAAAACACCATGCCACCAGGTAGTGTTAAAAAAATATAGTACATAAGATTATTCTCAAAGAAAAATTTCTTCTAAAAGAATATAGTTCCAAATCCATACTATAATAAGAGACACTTGATGAATATGTATAGATCATTGGGACCTACCAATTGAAATTTGACACAACAAAGAAGGATCTGCTACATTGATTGGGGTCATTCCCATAACTATTGTGGGACACCACCAACCCAATATGAATCAACCCACTACATAGTGGATTATATGACAATGATTCCACAAGACAAACCTATACGACCTACTAGATGAAGGATAGAAACCCTATTCGAGAAGTTCATGTTGATTCCAGAAACTCCACATAGTGAAAAAGAATGATATAGTATAACACTAAAGTCTCGCAAAGGGATTACAAAACTCTATATGATACTCTTCCTCAAGATGGGATCAAAAAATTGTGATATGAACTTAATTCCACACTATAACCTTAAGGTAAATGACCACTAGAATACAATAAAACTTTAATAGTTTAAAATGAGGAAACTAGAACCTACAAACACTCATGAAGGGGGGTATACAATGTGTACTAGGGGGTACATAGCTTGTCTCGCTATCCCCTTGCTTTCCCATGTAGAATAACCTCACACGTCATGTGATTATCTATATACACAACATGTATAAAAAGTACATAGTGTGTTGAGGCACACAGTTTCCTACCCATAGCGCATAGTCGTGTCCATGTATGGTGGTTGTGTCTGTGTATCGGCCTCTGTACACCATGTTCTATTTATGTCTAAGTACAAGGCATGTCATTTGGACTTTTACATTTTCCCATGACCATTTACACTCCAAATAATGCTCTAAGATATTAGAGATGGGATACATGCTCTGTGATAGGGTTCACATGACATTTCATCCTTATATTCTTCTTGAAAACTTTTGTTCCACTGAACAAGACCTACATGGTGTGTAATCCTGAGTTACATGTCACATTGCTCGTGATTATCCAAATCTATATTACCTCCTGCATTAATTAGCACACACTGCTTCTTCCATGATTTCTATCAGAAATAACTCCTTAGATCTCATGTATAAGTGTTATGAGCCTCTCTCCTACTTGATCACCAGAATCTGACATCGAATTGCATCTTAAGGAAACACCGTTGACATAATTTTCCCCACGCCAACCAGGAAGATGAGGAACCCCTGATTCGCTATTGTATTAAATAGTTTTACCAACCATCACTATAAGTCCTCGATCTACAGCCAAAATCACATTCAATTCACTATAGTACTGACCAATTTTTCCAAATAATGAACAATAATGATTATGAAACAAGTATTTTTTGAACCATTATCCAGAAATAGAATAAAAATGAAGACCACATGAAAAATTGCAGAGAAATCTATAAGAGAAAAAATGTGATGAATGGCCCTTAATAGTTTTTAATTTGACCTCAATTTTTTGTATTATAAATGGACCAACGAAGAAGAAATAATCAAAATGGAATAAAATTTCATCAAAAAAATCTACTGGTGATGTGCATATTAATTTTGTTCATAGAAATTATTCATTTTCACTCAGGATTATGAAATGGAAAGTGTATCATAAATAAAAACATCCTTCCTAGATTTTGGATCAATATATGATGAAGAAAGGTCGAATTTCAATCAATGATGAGATAAATAGATTCAATTGGTGCAATGATATATGATCTGATCCCAATCCATCATCATTCACTGAGAAAGCACTCAGAAGATTGTCTAAAATCTGAAGGGCTTGATTGTCAAAACCGGAGAAATTTCTATATTAATTCATTGAAATGAGAAACATTCACTTCCACAAAAAATAAACAAAAAAATAAATTATTTAATGTATTTATATTAATTATTTCCGCATTGAATTTTTGACAAACACCCCACACTGAAAAAGGTTATGTCATGTTTAGGGTAAAACCTGCATTCTGAACTCAACAATGTGCACAAGTTTCTAATGTGTACCCCCAGCTGAGTGTTATTCAATTTTTATGAAAACTATGCATGCATGTTATTTCATATATTTAATATATTTCAAACATTTATTCTGGGCATAGCAGAAAATGGAATCACACACCATCTCATAGACTGGCCTTCAAAAAAATCCATATAATATCAAAAAAAATACACAAAAAAATACAATACATTTCATTATCACAACCTTGGGGCTTTACATCACGGAAACAAAAAGAAACTCTGCATAAATAGTTGTTGGTATTGAGAATAAATTTTAGCATCCCACTCCCTTGTGATATCCTAAAGATTCATGTACCACCACTGGACATGAAAAAGGGGAATCAATCACCCAAAAAGAATACTCCCATGTCGACCTCTGATCGCCACTAAGTACTCTACAATTATAGCTCCACCTTGATGTCTAGATCACCCCAGTCAATTACATGAGAATAGTTGCGCACATACCTCCTTAGGTGTGACACGTGGAAGATGAAATGCACCTAGTCTAACTATGGTGGTACAGATAAGTGGTATTCTACCTCATAAAATATATTAATTATCAATATGAGACCAACGAATCTTGTAGATAACTTTCCACCATGAATAAATATCTTCAATTCAAATTTGTAACGACCCGAAATTTTGAATAAATCTTGTTTCCTAATTTTGTGTGTTATTTTATTTTTATACTCAACAAAACTATTTCATTTGATAACATGAGTATAATTAAAATGAGACCATTGGGTTTTGACTGTTATTTGAACATTGGTCAATATAACCGTTGGAAACTAAACGTTTTGATTTTTGTCTCTAAATACAAGTAATCATGGTTAATTATTATAGAATGAAGATTCGATGGCCTCACCTAGTAGTATTGGACCGATCGAAACCCATCTAACAGAACTTGAGAAGGAGGTAGCCCCACTAGGCTTTGCTCTAGACCAAACCCAAGCCGAACTTCATCATGTGAAGCTAGAACGGAATCGCCTTCGCGAGAAGTTCAACCTGATAGAAATTACTACTCGTGCAATGTTGGTCGAGCCTCCCTCAAATTCTCTCACATTAGAACACCTTACACTTAGGTCCTATGTTGGTGTGATTAGGGGCTATGTAAGGAGACCGTAACTGCCTTGTGTAACCCTTTGTTTTAAATAAAAAATTTTATTTCTTCTTATGATGAAGTTTATGAATTTTCAAATGTCCGGATAAATACAGTATGCATATTTTTGATGAATTTTAGAAAAAGGATATTTTAAAAAAATGTTTATGTAAACCTTAAATAAATAAAAATTTGTAATGATATTCAAAAAATGGGCTTCTACAATTATGTTTAGTACGAAATTTAGACTCTAATAAGATCAACATAATTTTTGATGAATAGTAAATTATGAATATTGATTTTATGCTTAGGATTAGTAATATGACCAAATGGATTAGTAATCTCACTTAAATTTTTTTTTAAATATAATCTAGGCACCTTGATTTAAGTAATGTGATTCAATAAAATGGTTAAATAACGGTTTCATAAATTATTATTCAAGTATTAGTTTTGTCGGGTGAATAGTGTTTTTTAATTAAAAATTAAATTAAAAATATATTGAAAATTATTTTTATAAAATGGATTTCATTTTTGAACTCAGATCATCGATATTATGTTAAGTTAATTTTTGGGGATTTTTCTGAAAAAAATGAATTTTCAGTGAATATGGTATTTATTTAAAAAATAAATTAAAAATATTTAGAAAATTATATTTATAAAATGGAGTTCATTTTTGAAATCAGAGCATTGATATTTGGTTAAGGTGAAATTTTGGGATCTTTCTAAGAAAGTTGAATTTTCAGTGAATAGTAAAAATACAGTTTTACGGTTTCGGTATGTTTAATGACATCATAACTGTGTCATGATGATATCATGAAATATTTTATGGGTTGGACGACAAAAGGTAATGAATTATTGTATGGGGGGCCCATGTGGCCTAAATCCATGGTAAATACCATGGGAGAGCACATGGTTTTGAGAAAACCACTTTTGAGGTGTCCCTTTGCCATTAATGCCTTGTCCCCTCACTTTCCCTATAAATACCATGCCATCCTCTCATCCATATCGACTCCCCACTCTCCCCCAACGAAGTTGTGGTCTAATTACCTCCAAAGGAGTCCTCCTAAGGTGCCCCCAAGCCCTCAAGGTCCCAACCTTTGTGTTTTAAGAGTTACGTTTTATGGTAAGGGATCTGACCTCTCTCTTTCATTTCATGTAATCTCTTTTATGTCATTCCTTTTATGCTCCATGTTATTATGTGAAAGGATGTTATTTTATACTCCTCTTAAATCCCTTTTCATGTTAATATAATGAGAGATCCCCTCTTACTCTCATTATTTCGTTTTATGAAGTTTTAAGTGGCACCGTTAGGCTGCCGAAATTTTTGTAACAGATTCTTTCTCCCTTCTCATTTTTCAAGATCTATTTTCATGTAAAGTATTTCAAGTTCCTTTTTATTATGTTGGGGTATGATCTCTATATTTATCATAATGATATTTTATGATCACATTATTATAGACCCCATTTTATCTCTTCCATTCAGTATTTTGAAGTTTTAAGTGGCGCCGTTAGGCTGCAGAATTTTTAAGTGGTTCTTTCACCTTTCTCCTTTTTCAAAGTTCTAATTCCATGTCAAGTCTTGAAAGTTCCTTTTTATTATGTTGGGGTATGATCTCTGAATCTTTCATACTGATATTTTATGTTTATATGATGAGAGACCCTATTTGATCTCATCGATTCATTTTTGTTGAAGTTTAAGTGGCGCAGTTAGGCTGCTGAATTTCTAAGGGGTTCTTTCACCCTTCTCGTTTTCAAGATATACTTTCATGTTAAGTCTTTCAAGTTCCTTTTTATTATGTTGGGGTATGATATCTATATATATCATAATTATCTTTTATGTTCATATGATTAAATACCCTATTTGATCTCGTCAATTCATTTTTGTTGAAGTTTAAGTGGCGTCTTTAGGCTGCCGAATTTCTAATGGGTTCTTTCACCCTTCTCGTTTTCAAGATCTACTTTCATGTCAAGTATTTCAAGTTCCATTTTATTATTTTGGGGTATGATCTCTATATCTATCATATTGATCATTTATGTTCATATTATTAGAGACCCTATTTTATCTCGTTAATCCATTTTTGGATGTTTTAAGTGACGTCATTAGGCTGCCGAATTCCCATAAGAGAAATCTTATTTTTGTCTTCCTTTCAAGTTCTTCGTTTAATATGGTATATCATTAAAATTTAATTACCATGATCTTAAATACTATATATTCTATTCCCCTACTATTTTTTGTATCATTTTTCAGTGGTTTACCCATGTCCCCCCTCTTTTCAAAGTTTTCTAAAACCATGTATCGTAGACGTTATGCTGCATAGTTTTCGTCTCAAAATGCCTCCCTCTTTATCTCAAAATTATTTTATTTTATTAAGTGAATAATCAAAGCTCTTATTTATTCAGGGGTATTCACATATATTTCAAAATGTTCTATTTTAAATTTTTGGATTTACATACATGAAACCTGCTTTCCCTTTTCCGTGGGTTAAAAGTGACATGAAGATCATCTCTTTAAAGCAGTTTTTAAAACGTTGTGATTATGAAATGAAACCCATTTCTTTTATGCTATATAGGTTTTTTATGAAATTATTGATGATGATATATGTGGCTCACATGGTAATAAAGACATATCAAGGGTGCGCCCAGATAGCGCTCCTATGCATTGGGTGAAGACTTAATCTCTAGAGATGACTTTTTAGACTGATACCGTGGTGAATAACCATGGTAATTTTTAATGAAACCTTGGGGATGGACCTTGGTGAAACGAAATTATTGTCAATATTAAATGTTGCGGCCACATCCTAAAGTTATGAAAAATGATATTTTTATTATGATATGCCTCATGATTTCTTTCTCATGCCTTAAAGTTTTTTTCATGGCCTTATTGAAGTATCTCAAGTTCGCATGTAAAATGTTTCTCTTGTTTCCCTTATTGGGCCTTCTGCTCACCCTTTCTTTTGATGTATGTCCCCAGGTTATGAGATGCAGTAATGAACCTAGTATGAACATTAGGATAAGCCTTTCACGTGTTTAAGAAGAATGTTTTATGTTTTCATGTTTTAAGTTCCTGGTTTCCAAGACACTAAACCATAAAGATCCTCGGTTTTGTAAAATGTAATTAAAGTTTATGTGATAAAAAGGCGGGATGTTATAGTTGGTATCAAAGGATGGTTTAGTTATTTGTGGAAATTAGGATATTAAAACATTAGGAAGAAGCCTATAGGAATGCTTATATATAGGAAATCTTCCTAGTATTTTGGTGAGTATTGAGTAAGGGGTTGCAAAGCAAATACATCCATGTCTGGATACGAGCAGGTAGAGGTGGCTCTGGCACAGATGTACATAGGGCTTAAACCCGAAAACACTGCTTTGAGCTAGACTCGAACGGGAACTATTACACGACAACGGTCCTTGCTGCACTCTTTGTTACGACACTCCTGGGGGATATGCTTTGCTAAATTCATAAGCTTAGTATGAACCATTATTAGAGGAACAAAGATAAAATAAAATAAATATTCACAGAAGAACATATGATCATGGATAACCTAGTTTGAAACCTAGGCAATCACATGTTAGGGTATACTTTTCTTCTACAACTTATCCTTATATGATTTAAGTTCATTTTCATGATTAGTGGTTAAGTATTTAGGCCTATAATTATACTTTCTCTTCTTAGTTAATGGTGGGAAATGGAAGAACGTGTCCCAACAACCAATGTGTTAGGAAATGCGATGATTTCCGTATTAATAGGAAATATATGATTAGGGGATTAAAAGATGATTATTATTTTGGAATACGTTCACTATTTTGAGGACCCTATATGATCAAGGTAAATATATTACTACGGTATTTTCATTGAGGAGAAAGGTTGAATTTTATTTTGAAGAATTGATGAATTTAAGGCGGACTTATAGTAATTTAGGTTACTTATGGGAATGATTAACCTATCTTGGGTAAAATATGTTTAGGTTAGCTAATTTTTTATAAGATGTTAGGAGTGGTTGACGATGTTTGGAGACGAACAATGAAGTTTATTTTGGAAAACAATGTCATCAAATTCTTCTTGTATTTGGGTTACAAACTTAGTTTGGTTTATTTTGAGGAATTTTGAGAACAGTTATTTATGGAATGGTCTATGATGAACTTTGGGTAGTACCATGGATCTTTGAAGATTTAAAAGTAGTTTCCCTTCCTGTGGGATTCTTTCTTTTTTGAAGAGTTGTTTTGTCTTACCCATTTTGTTTTTGGGATAATCTTTAAAGATATAAGAAATTGATAGTTAATCTTTTGTGGATTAAGTGACTCTCAAGAAGATGATTCTTTTGTTTTGATGAGACCAAGTGTTTTTGAATGCTCATCATTTGGAGAAAAGATTATTTTTGGGTAGAAACTTATTAAAGGATGAAATTCTACATGAAGGTATGTATATTTTCTTATATTTTGTTCTATCTAGTAAATGAATTCCTAAAAATTATGAAAAGGAACGTAAAACAAAAACATGGTTGGTTTACGTTTCCTACTAGGTAATCAAAGACCGTTTACACACAACATAAGTTTGGGATTTTCATATGGTTAACATTCTCCTAATCATGTTTTCTATCACTCTCCCTAAGAACTTGACCCTTTGTTTTTCTTCCATGTCCATGTTTTCCTACATAGGATCCTAGGGTGGGTTATCTCGGGTGACCTTTGTACTTCCCTTTCTTTATTTTAAAGTAATAGTTTAACTGACTCCATTTCCAATGTGGGACTTTCAATGAAATTTCAAAACCCAATTTTAAAAATTGCGAGGACGCAATTTCTTAAGGGGGGAAGATTGTAAAGACCTGATATTTTGAATAAATCTTGTTTCCTAATTTTGTGTGTTATTTTATTTTTATACTCAACAAAACTGTTTCATTTGATTACATGATTATAATTAAAATGAGACCGTTGGGTTTTGACTGTTATATGAACATTGGTCAATATGGCTGTTGGAAACTAAACTTTTTGATTTTTGTCTCTAAATACAAGTAATCTTGGTTAATTATTATAGAAATATGATTCGATGGCCTCACCTAGTAGTCTTGGACCGATCGAAGCCCATCTAACATAACTTGGGAAGGAGGTAGCCCCACTGGGCTTTGCTCTGGACCAAACCCAAGCCGAACTTCATCATGTGAAGCTAGAACGGAATCGCCTTCGTGAGAAGTTCAACCTGATAGAAATTACTACTCGTGCGATGTTGGCTGAGCCTCCCTCAGATTCTCTCACCTTAGCACACCATACACTTAGGACCTATGCTAGTGTGATAAGGGGCTATGTAAGGAGACCGTAACTGCCTTGTGTAACCCTTTGTTTTTAATAAAAAATTTGATTTCTTCTTATGATGAAGTTTATGAATTTTAAAATTTCCGGATAAATACAGTATGCATATTTTTGATGAATTTTAGAAAAAGGATATTTAAAAACAATGTTTAGGTAAACCTTAAATAATTAAAAATGTGTAATGATTTTCAAAAAATGGTCTTCTACAATTATGATTAGTACGAAATTTAGAGTCTAATAAGATGAAAATAATTTATGATGAATAGTAAATTATGAATAGTGATTTTATGCTTAGGATTAGTAATGTGACCAAATAGATTAGTAATCTCACTTAAAGAAAGTATTTATATAATCTAGGCACCTTGATTTAAGTAATGTGATTCAATAAAATGGTTAAATAACGGTTTCATAAATTATTATTCAACTATTAGTTTTTTCAGGTGAATAGTGTTTTTAATTAAAAATTAAATAAAAATTATTTATAAAATTATTTTTATAAAATGGATTTCATTTTTGAACTCAGAGCATCGATATTATGTTAAGGTAATTTTTGGGGATTTTTCTGAAAAAATGAATTTTCGGTGAATTGCGTAATTATTTAAAAATAAATTAAAATTATTCGGAAAATTATTTTTATAAAATGGAGTTCATTTTTGAAATCAGTGCATTGATACTTGGTTAAGGTGAAATTTTGGGATCTTTCTGAGAAAGTTGAATTTTCAGTGAATAGTAAAAATAAAGTTTTAGGGTTTCGGTATGTTTAATGACATCATAACTGTGTCATGATGATATCATGAGATATTTTATGGGTTGGCCAACCAAAGGTGATGAATTATTGTATGGAGGCCCCATGTGGCCTAACTCCATGGGAAATACAATGGGAGAGCACATGGTTTTGAGAAAACCACTTTTGTGGTGTCCCTTAGCCATTAATGCCTTGTCCCCTCACTTTCCCTATAAATACCAAGCCATACTCTCATCCATTTCGACTCCCCAATCTCCCCCAACGAAGTTATGGTCTCATTACCTCCCAAGGAGTCCTCCCAAGGTGCCCCCAAGACCTCAAGGTCCCAACCTTTGAGTTTTAAGAGTTACGTTTTATGGTAAGGGATCCAACCTCTCTCTTTCTTTTCATGTAATCTCTTTTATGTAATTCATTTTATTCTCCATGTTCTTATGTGAAAGGATGTTCTTTTATACTCCTCTTACTGACATTTTCATGTAAATATAATGAGAGATCCCCTCTTAATCTCATTATTTCGTTTTATGATGTTTTAAGTGGCACCGTTAGGCTGCCGAAATTTTTGTAACTGATTCTCTCTCCCTTCTAATTTTTCAAGAACTATTTTCATGTAAAGTATTTCAAGTTCCTTTTTATTATTTTGGGGGTATGATCTCTTAATTTATCATACTGATCTTTTATGATCACAAGATGAGAGACCCCATTTTACCTCTTCCATTCAGTATTTTGATGTTTTAAGTGGCGCCGTTAGGCTGCCTAATTTTTAAGTGGTTCTTTCAACATTCTCCTTTTTCAATGTTCTAATTCCATGTCAAGTCTTGCAAGTTCCTTTTTATTATGTTGGGGTATGATATATAAATCTATCATACTGATATTTTATGTTCATATGATGAGGGACCCTATTTTATCTCATCAATTCATTTTTGTTGAAGTTTAAGTGGCGTCGTTAGGCTGCCGAATTTCTAAGGGGTTCTTTCACCCTTATCGTTTTCAAGATCTACTTTCATGTCAAGTCTTTCAAGTTCCTTTTTATTATGTTGGGTTATGATCTCTATATCTATCATACTGATATTTTATGTTCATATGATGAGAGACCCTATTTTATCTCGTCAATTCATTTTTGTTGAAGTTTAAGTGGCGCTGTTAGGCTGCCGAATTTCAATGGGGTTCTTTCACCCTTCTCATTTTCAAGATCTACTTTCATGTCAAGTCATTCAAGTTCCTTTATATTATTTTGGGGTATGATCTCTATATCTTTAATACTTATCATTTATGTTCATATGATTAGAGACCCTATTTGATCTCGTCAATCCATTTTTAGATGTTATAAGTTACGTCGTTAGGCTGCCGAATTATCATAAGAGAAATATTATTTTTGTCTTCCTTTCAAGTTCTTCGTTTCATATGGTATATCATTAAAATATCATTAACATGTTCTTAAATTCTATATATTCTGTTCCCCTACTATTTATGTATCATTTTTTAGTGGGTTACCCATGTCCCCTCTCTATTTAATGTTTTCTAAAACCATGTATCGTAGACGTTATGCTGCATAGTTTTCGTCTCAAAATGCCTCCCTCTTTATCTGAAAATTATTTTATGATATTAAGTGAATACTCACAGATCTTATTTCTACAGGGGTATTAACATATATATCAAAATGTTCTATTTTAAATTTTAGGATTTACATACATGAAACCCCCTTACCCTTTTCCGTGGGTTTAAAGTGACATGAAGATCATGTTTTTAAAGCAGTTTTTAAAACGTTATGATTATGAAATGAAACACATTTCTTTTATGATATATGGGTTGTTTATGAAATGATTGATGATGATATATGTTTCTCACATGATAATAAATACATGTCAAGGGTGCGCCTAGATAGCACTCCAATGCATTGGGTAAAAACTTAATCTCTAGAGATGACTTTTTAGACTGATACCTTGGTGAATAACCTTGGTAATTTTTAATGACACCTGGGGATGGACCTTGGTGAAACGAAATGATTGTCAATATTAAATCTTGCAGCCTCATCCTAATGTTATGGAAAATTTTATTTTTATTATGATATTCCTCATGATTTCTTTCTCATGCCTTAATGTTCTTTTCATGGCCTTATTGAAATATCTCAAGTTCGCATGTAAAATGTTTCTCTAGTTTCCCTTACTGGGCCTTCTGCTCACCCTTTCTTTTGAGGTATGTCCCCAGGTTATTAGATGTAGTAATGAACCTAGGATTAACATGAGGAGAATCTTTTCACGTGTTTAAGAAGAATGTTTTATGTTTTCATGTTTTATGTTCCTGGTTTCCAAGACACTAAACCTTAAAGATCCTCGGTTTTGTAAAATGTAATGAAATTTTATGTGATAAAAAGGAGGGATGTTATACACATCAAGGTGAGACCATGTGGAACACTTGGTATCATTCCATGAACTCAAAAGGTCTTCATCATTATTCCACATACGAGTTATAATGTATTTTTGTAGCCCCCATCCACTATGGGATGATCTTCACCTTATCTATAGTAACACACAACAACTTTCTGGTCATGAGTGCTAACTCACATAGATAATTCCAATAAATTGGTGACCTATAGGGTCACCGGTACATAGCCTTGAATACTTCAATGATAGATATTATTTTACATAAACTCCCGCGAGGTTAATTAATCCTCCCAACCATAACTAAAGTCCACATGGAAGCATGTATCATGTCTTCCAAGATGTTGATGGTATGCTCTGTTTGGCAATTAGTTTGGGCGTTCAATGATCTACTCATGAAACAATGTGTCCCTAAATCCTCATATAATCCCCTGCATTACTAATATGTAATTCATGAATCATATTTAGAGAGTATAGTTGAGATATCCCCATGGATCCATACTATCTTTTTCACATAGCGGAACCGTAATATCACTACATAAATTTTCTAACGAATGGCTATGAAGATGGAAAACATCGAGAGTTGATCTACGATCACCCAAATGGCTGCATGTCCCCTATATGTACATGGTGTTCCTATCATGAAGTCCATGTATATCCTATCCCACTTCTTCTCTAGCACCTCAAGGGGTTGGGATAAATTTTCTAGAACATGGTTTTTGTCCTTTACATTCTAACAATTAAAGAATCAAGAGATAAAATTTATGACTCCCATCTTCATAAATTTCCATGAAAACTAATTTTAGAGGTCCTGGAACATCATTTACACACCTACATGTGTTCAAAAAGGGATGTCCGAAACATTGAAAACACCACATCCAGCAATGTCAAATCTACCATCAGACATCCTTTGAAAATGAGAACGTTCTCCCAACATTAATAATATAAATTAGTAACATATTGAATGGATATCTAAGTATGTAAGGACTCACAAATAGTATCTCCATGAAAAGAATCCCTGAAACACTCTAAACATGGTCTGGTTATAACAATCAACTAAAGATATGAATCACTATCCTTATCAAAGAATGTCATCTAAAATGAGGCTAACCGCTATGACACCTCATCGAATAACTGAGAAAGAGGTATCCTACTGAGAGCATCTACAACCACATTCCCCATGTCAAGACTAAAGAAAATATCAAATTCATAGTCCTGGAAGAACTCATTCCATCTCCACTATATCTATTTATAATCCATTTGCAAGAAGAAATACTTGGGACTCATATAGTCCGATTAAAATATTAGCTGCTTACCTATATGGTAATGTCGCCACATATTCAATGTAAATACTATGACTGTAATGACCATAAATTTTGAATAAATCTTGCTTCCTAATTTTGAGTGTTATTTTATTTTTATACTCTACAAAACTGTTTCATTTGATAACATTAGTATAATTAAAATGAGACCGTTGGGTTTTGACTGTTATATGACCATTGGTCAATATGACCGCTGGAAACTAAACGTTAAGATTATTGTTTCTAAATACAAGTGATCTTAGTTAATTAATATAGAAAGAAGATTCGATGGCCGCATCCAGTAGTCTCGGGCCAATTGAAGCCCATATAACGGAACTTGGGAAGGAGGTCGTACCATTGGGCTTTTCTCTGGACCAAACCCAAGCCAAAATTCATCGTGTAAAGCTAGAATAGAATTGCATCGCAAGAAGTTCAAACTAATATAAATTACTACTCGTGCAATGTTGGCTGAGCAGCCCTCAGATTCTCTCACCTTAGCACACCTTACACTAAGGTCTTATGCTGGGTTTATAAGGGGCTATGTAAGGACACAATATCTTCCTTGTCTAATCCTTTGTTTTAAATAAAAATTTTGATTTCTTCTTATGATGATGTTTATGAATTTTCAAATGTCTCGATAAATATAGTATGCATATTTTTGATGAATTTTAGAGAAAGGATATTTTAAAAATGTTTATGTAAACCTTAAATAATTAAAAATGTGCAATGATTTTTAAAAAATGGTCTTCTACAATTATGCTCAGTATGAAATTTAGAGTCTAATAAGATCAACTTAATTTTTGATGAATAGTAAATTATGAATAGTTATTTTATGCATAGGATTAGTAATGTGACCAAATGGATTAGTAATCTCACTTAAAGAAAGTATTAATATAATATAGGCACCTTGATTAAGTAATGTGATTCAATAAAATGGGTAAATAACGGTTTCGTAAATTATTAGTCAAGTATTAGTTCTTTCGAGTGAATAGTGTTTTTTAATTAAAAATATATTAAAAATTATTTTTAAAATTATTTTTATAAAATGGACTTTACTTTTGAATTCAGAACATCGATATTATGTTAAGGTAATATTTGGGTATTTTTTGGAAAAAATGAATTTTCGGTGAATAGGGTATTTATTTAAATATTAAATTAAAAATATTTAGAAAATTATTTTTATAAAATGGAGTTCATTTTTGAAATTAGAGTATCGATATTTGGTTAAGGTGAAATTTTGGGATTTTTCTGAGAAAGTTTAATTTTTGATGAATAGTGAAAATACAATTTTTAAGTTACGGGTGTTTAATGACATAATTAAATGATGTATTAAGTATGTAATAAATATAGTAGACCTATTAATAGTAATATAAGTTATGAGGTGTCCCAAGTGGCCAATACCATGGTAAAATACCATGGGGAAGCACATTGTTTTTCCAAAACCACCAATGAGGTGTCCCTTGGACATTAATGCCTTGTCCTCTCACTTTCCCTATAAATACCCACCCATACCTAATTTATTTTTCACTCCTAACTCCATACCAACGAATCTATAGTCTAATTACCTCCAAAGGAGTTTTCCCGAGGTGCCCCCAAGACCTCAAGGTCCCAACCTTCGAGATTTAAGAGTTACGTTTAACGTAAGGGATCCTACCTCTCTCTTTCTTTTCACGTAATCTCTTTTATGCTCCATGCTCTTATGTTGGAAGATGTTATTTTATATTAATATTAATCCCCTTTTCATAATCATAATATTAGAGACCCCATATTTCTCTCAAAAATTCATTTTAATAATGTTTATGTGGCGTCGTTAGGCTGCCAAATTTTTAAGGGATTCGTTCACCTTTCTCAATTTTCAAAGTTCTACATTCATGTCAAGTATTTCAAGTTTCTTTTTATTATTTTGGGGTATGATCTATATATCTATCATACTGATCTTTTATGTTAATATGATTAGGTAACCTATTTGATCTTGTCAGTTCATTTTTGTTGATGTTTAGGTGACATTGTTAGGTTGCCGAATTTTTAAGGGATTCGTTCACCTTTCTCATTTTTCAAAGTTCTACTTTCATGTCAAGTCTTTCAAGTTAATTTTTATTATGTTGTGGTATTATCTCTATATCTATCATAATGATCTTTTATGTTCATATTATTAGAGACCATATTTGATCTCGTCAATTCATTTATGTTGTTGTTTAGGTGACACCGTTAGGCTGCCGAATTTTTAAGGGATTCGTTCACCTTTCTCATTTTTCAAAGTTCTACTTTCATGTCAAGTCCTTCAAGTTCCTTTTTATTATTTTGGGTTATGATCTCTATATCTATCATACTTATCTTTTATGTTTATATGATGAGAGAACCTATTTTATCTCTTCAATTCATTTTTTTGATGTTTATGTGACGTCGTTAGGCTGCCGAATTTTCATAAGAGAAATATTAGTTTTGTCTTCCTTTCATGTTCTTAATTTCATATGATATATCTTTCAAATTTCATTTCTATGTTCTTAAATCCTTTATATTCTGTCTCCCTACTGTTTTATGGATCATTTATGAGTGGGTGACCCATGTACCCTCTCTTTTCAATGTTTTCTAAAACCTCATAACATAGCCGTTATGCTGCAGAATTTCCATCTCAAAATGTCTCTCTCTTTTTCTCAAATTCATTTATTTTATTAAGTGAATACTCAAAGATCTTTATTATAAATGGGTATTCACATATATACCAAAATTTTCTATTTTAAATTCTGGGATTTACATACATGAGACCCGCATTCCCTTTCTGTGGGTTTAAAGCGACATAAAGATCATGTCTTTAAAGCAGTTTTTAAAATGTTATGATTATGAAATGAAACCCATTTCTTTTATTATATATGGGTTGTTTATGAAATTATTGATGATGATATATGTGGCTCACATGATGATAAATACAAATTCAAGGGTGTGACCTGATAGCGCACCATTGCATTTAGTAATGACATAATCTCTAAAGATGACCATTTTTAACGACGCCTTGGTGTATAAACTTGGTAATTTTTAATGACACCTTGGGGATGGACCTTGGTGAAACAGAAATGATTGTCAATATTAAATGTTTTATCCAAATCTTTAATTTATGACATAATTTATTTTTACTATGATATTCCTCATGATTTCTTTCTCATGCCTTAATGTTCTTTTTCATGACTTTGTTGATGTATCTCAAGTTCACATGTTAAATGTTTCCCCCTGTTTCCCTTACTGGGCCTTCTGCTCACCCATTCTTTTGATGTATGTCCCCAGGTTATGAGATGAAGTAATGAACCTAGGATGAACATAAGGAGAATCCTTTCAAGTTTTTAAGAAGAATGTTTTATGTTTTCATGTTTTAAGTTCCTGGTTTCTAAGACAATAAACCTTAATGATCCGTGGTTTTGTAAAATGTAATGAAAAGTTATGTTATAAAAAGGTAGGATTCCATAGTTAGTATCAAAGGATGGTTTAGTTATTTTTGGAAATTAGGATATGAAAACTCTAGAAAGAACCCTATAGAAAATTTTCAATATAGGAAATCTTCCATGTATTTTGTTGAGTATTGAGTAAGGGATTGCCAAGAAAATACATCCCTGTCTAGATACAAGCTGGTAGAGGTGGCTCTGGAACAGATGTACATAAATGTAAAACCTGAAAACACCACTTTGAGAGAGACTCAAACGGTAACTGGTACACGACAACGGGCCTTGCTGTAATCTTGGTTACGATACTCCTGAGAGATATGCTTTGGTAAATTCATAAGCATAGTATGAACCATTATTAAAGGAACAAAGATAAAATAAAATAAAGATTCACATAAGAATATATGATCATGGATAACCTTGATTGGAACCTATGGGATCACAAGTTAGGGTATACTTTCCTTCTACAAGTTTATCCTTCTATACTTAAAGTTTCCTTTTAATGATTATTGGCTATGTATTTAAGCCCCATAATTATATGTTCTTTTCTTAGTTAATGGTAGGAAATGGAAGACCATGTCCCAACAACCAATGTGAAAGAAATGTGACGATTTCCTTATTAATGTGACAGAGATGACGAAAGATCAAGTTGAACATATTGTGATTATGCATAACTAGCTATCAAAAATCCCAATTAATAATTTGTACCTAGTTGAATGCCCAAATTCATCAAGGAAGAAGAAGACAAAGTCTCAAGGATGTTCATCTGATAACGTTGATAATGGAAAGAATTCCCAATTTATGTTTTGAAAAAAGTATAGGAAGAGGAACCAAAGATAATGTCACTAAGGAACCGGGAGAAGTTTTAAGTGTGGGAAAATAAGTCATAAAGTAGCCAATTGCTTTAAAAATGGATAATGTGATGAATGGAGATAAGGTTCGATCTAATGTACCTTATACATTTCGATGTCGTAAATGTGGAGAAGTTAGACATTATCCAAGGCAATTCTCTCTTGGAATGGGTGATAAGCATGATGAGCATAAAAAATCTTCGAGGACAAGGGAACAATGCAAGTCCTATGCTGAGATGGATCATGATGACTGAAGTATATGTAACTTCTTCGCAATAATTTTCTATTTCATGTTGTATTTTAGTTCGTGCTCTATGAGCATATCTTTTATGTTTTCTAAGATAATCGAGTCACTATTTAATATGATTTTATATCATTAAGGAAAATATCTATTGTTATGTACCACATGTTGATGTAGTGAAGTTGTTCTTCTTTAAAAAAAGGTGATTAGGGGATTAAAAGACGATTATTATTTTGGAAGACTTTCACTATTTTGGGAATCCTATTTGATCGACGAAAATAGATTACTATGGTATTTTCTTTGAGGAGTAAAGCTTGACTAATATTTTGAAGAATCGATGAATTTAAGGTGAACTTATAGCAATTTAGGTTACATATGGAAATGATTAACCTATCTTGGGGAAAATGTGATTAGGTTAGTTACTTTTTTTATAAGATGATAAGAGTGGTTGATGTTGTTTGGAAATGAACGATAAAGTCTATCTTGGAAGACTATGTTATGAGATCGTTCTTATAATTGGGTTTCAATCTTAGTTTGGTTTATTTTGAATAATTTTAAGGATGATTATTTATGGAATGGTCTATGATGAACTTTGGGTAGTACCATGGAACTTTGAAGATTCAAAAGTATTTTCCATTCCTATGGGATTATTTCTTTTTGAAGAGTTGTTTTATCTTACCCTTTCTGTTTTTTGGGATAATGTTTAAAGATAGAAGAAATTGATAGTTAATCTTTTGTGGATTATGTGACTCTCAAGAAGATGATTCTTGGGTTTTGATGAGACCAAGTGTTTTTGAATGCTCATCGTTTGGAGAAAAGATTAGTTTTGGTAGAAACATATTAAAGGATGAATCTCTACATGAAGGTAGGCATATTTCCCTATGTTTTCGTTATATGTAGTAAATGAATTCCTCAAAATTATGAAAAGGAACGTAAAACAAGAATGTAGTTTGTTTAAGTTTCCTATTAGGTAATCAAATACCATTTATACACTTCATAAGTTTGTTATTTTATTGTGGTTAACTTTCTCCTAATCATGTTTTCTATCACACTCCCTCAGAACTTGAACCTTTGTTTTCTCCTCCAGGTCCATGTTTTCTTACATGTAATCCTAGTGTGGGTTAACTCGTGTGACCATTGTACTTCCCTTTATATTAAAGTAATAGTTTTACTGACTCCTTTTCCGATGTGAGACTTTCAATGAAATTTCAAAACCCAATTTTAAAAATTGCGAGGATGCAATTTCATAAGGGAGGAAGATTGTAATGACCTGAAATTTTGAATAAATCTTGTTTCCTAATTTTGAGTGTTATTTTATTTTTATACTCAACAAAACTGTTTCATTTGATAACATGAGTATAAATAAAATGAGACTGTTGGGTTTTGACTGTTATATAAACATTGGTCAATATGACCGCTGGAAACTAAATGTTTCGATTGTTGTCTCTAAATACAACTGATCTTGGTTAATTAATATTTAATGAATATTCAATGGCCTCATCCAGTAGTCTTGGGCCAATTGAAGCCCATCTAACGGAACTTGGGAAGGAGGTAGCACCACTGGGCTTTTCTCTGGACCAAACCCAAGCCGAAATTCATCGTGTGAAGCTAGAACAGAATCTCCTTCGCGAGAAGTTCAAACTGATAGAAATTACTACTCGTGCAATGTTGGCTGAGCCGCCCTCAGATTATATCACCTTAGCACACCTTACACTAAGGTCTTATGCTGGGGTTATAAGGGGCTATGTAAGAAGACCGTAACCACCTTGTGTAATCCTTTGTTTTAAATAAAAAATTTATTTCTTCTTACAATGAAGTTTACGAATTTTCAAATGTCCGGATAAATATAGTATGCATATTTTTGATGAATTTTAGAGAAAGGATATTTTAAAAATGTTAATATAAACCTTAAATTATTAGAAATGTGTAATTCTTTTCAAAAAATGGTCTTCTACAATTATGCTCAGTACAAAATTTAGAGTCTAAAAAGATCAACTTAATTTTTGATGAATAGTAAATTATGAATAGTGATTTTATTCTTAGGATTAGTAATCTAACCAAATAGATTAGTAATCTCACTTAAAGAAATTATTAATATAATCTAGGCACCTTGATGAAGTAATGTGATTCAATAAAATGGTTAAATAACGGTTTCATAAATTATTAGTCAAGTATTACATTTTTTGGGTGAATAGTGTTTTTAATTAAAAATTAAATTAAAAATATTTAGAAAATTATTGTTATAAAATGGAATTTATTTTTGAATTTAGAACATCGACATTATGATAAGGTAATTTTTGGGGATTTTTCTGAAAAAATGAATTTTCAGTGAATATTGTATTTATTTAAAAATTAAATTAAAATTATTCAGAATAATATTTTTATAAAATGGAGATCTTTTTTGAAATCAGAGCATCGATATTTGGTTAAGGTGAAATTTTTGGATTTTTCTGAGAAAGTTGAATTTTTGATGAATTGTGAAAATACAGTTTTTAAGTTACGGGTGTTTAATGACATTATTAAATGATGTATTAAGTATGTAATCATTATAGTCGAATTATTAATATTAATATACGGTATGAGATGTCCCAAGTGGAAAATACCATGGGAAAATACTATGGGCAAGCCCATGGTATTGCCAAAACCACCAATGAGGTGTCCCTTGGCCATTAATGCCTTGTCCCCTCACTTTCCCTATAAATAACCACCCTTCCCTCCATTAGTTTTTACTCCCAACTCTCCCCTAACAAATATCTAGTCTCATTACCTCCCAATAAGTCCTCCCAAGGTCCCCCCAAGCCCTCAAGGACCCAAAATTCGAGTTTTAAGAGTTACGTTTAACGTAAGGGATCCTACCTCTCTTTTTTTCAAGTAACCTCTTTTATGTCATTTCTTTTATGCTCCATGATCTTATGTTGGAAGATGTTCTTTTATATTACTAATACTTCCCTTTTCATGTTAATATGATGAGATACCCCCAATTACTCTCATAAATTCATTTTAAGAATTTTTAAGTGGCGTCGTTTGGCTGCCGAAATTTTAAGGGATTCGTTCACCTTTCTCATTTTTCAAAGTTCTACTTTCATGTCAAGTCTTTCATGTTTCTTTTTATTATGTTGGGGTATGTTATATATATCTATCATACTGATATTTTATGTTTATATGATTAGAGACCCTATTTTATCTCGTCAATTCATTTTTGTTGATGTTTAGGTGATGTCGTTCGGCTGTCGAATTTTTTAGGGATTCGTTCACCTTTCTCTTTTTTCAAAGTTCTACTTTCATGTCAAGTCTTTCAAGTTAATTTTTATTATGTTGTGGTATGATCTCTATATCTATAATACTGATCTTTTATTTTCATATTATGAGAGACCCTATTTTATCTCGTCAATTCATTTTTGTTGAAGTTTAGGTCACGCCGTTAGGCTGCCGAATTTTTAATGGATTCGTTCACCTTTCTCATTTTTCAAAGTTCTACTTTCATGTCAAGTCTTTCAAGTTACTTTTTATTATGTTGGCGTATGATCTCTATATCTATCATACTGAAATTTTATGTTCATATGATGAGAGACCCTATTTGATCTCGTCAATTCATTTATTTTATTTTTAAGTGACGCCGTTAGGATGCCGAATTTTCATAAGAGAAATCTTATATTTCTCTTCCTTTCATGTTCATCATTTCATATGGTATATCTTTCAAATTACCTTACCATGTTCTTAAATCCTTTATATTATGTACCCCCTAATGTATTATGGATCATTTATGAGTGGGTGACCCATTTCCACTCTCTTTTCAATTTTTTCTAAAACCTCGTAACATAGCCGTTATGTTGCATAATTTCCGTCTCAAAATGTCTCTCTCTTATTCTAAAGATCTTTTGTTTTATTAAGTGAATACTCAAAGTTCTTTATTCTAATGGGGTATTCACATATATACCAAAATTTTCTATTTTAAATTCTGGGATTTACATACATGAGACCCGCTTTCCCTTTCCGTGACTTTAAAGTGACATAAAGATCATGTCTTTAAAGCAGTTTTTAAAACACTATGATTATGAAATGAACCCCATTTCTTTTATACTATATGGGTTGTTTATGAAGTTATTGATGATGATATATGTGGCTCATATGATGATAAAGAAAAATATAAGGATTCTCCCTGATATCGCTCCAATGCATTGGGAAAAGACTTAATCTCTAGAGATGACCATTTTTAACGACGCCTTGGCGAATAACCTTGGTAATTTTTAATGACACCTTGGGGATGGACCTTGGTGAAACAGAAATGATTGTCAATATTAAATGTTGTATCCATATCTTCATTTTATGAAATATGTTATTTTTATTATGATATACCTCATGATTTCTTTCTCATTTCTTAATGTACTTTTTCATGACTTTGATGATGTATCTCAAGTTCACATGTTAAATGTTTCCCCTTATTTCCCTTATTATGCCTTCAGCTCACCATTTCTTTTGATGTATGTCCCCAGGTAATGAGATGTAGTAATGAACCTAAGATGAACATAATGAGAATAATTTCAAGTTTTTAATAAGAATGTTTTATGTTTTCATGTTTTAAGTCCCTGGTTTCCATGACACTAAACCATAAAGATCCTCAGTTTTGTAAAATGTAATGAAAAGTTCTGTTATAAAAAGGTGGGATTCCATAATGACTAATTACTCAATATTATGGGTCACATTGTTCTTCTCAATTGGACTCAACTTGCATGAACCATAGGTAATAACTACCTGGATCTCTATCAGTACATTTTCATTTATGGTCCCTGATTCATCACATAACACTATATACTCAACACCCTCCCCTAGAAATTGCATGATGGGAGCACTTTTGAACCTCTATCTCAAATCTTGAAAGCCATGTTGTCACATTTACTTTGATATGAAAGGGTACCCCTTCCATGTAAAATCTATAAATGATGATTTTACTCTAGATAAATTAGATACAAACATATAATCGGGCTCAACTAACACAAGAAAACTATGCTCCTCAGTAACACTCTTGTGTCGCTCCCAAGAAAGTACTACCTCATACTCTATTAGTACTACTCCTACATTGGCCTTTGAGATGATGTGTCCCTAAAAGTAGACATATCAAATACAAAAATCATAATTCAATATCTTATTGTCAATTTGGTGCTCTAAGAGTGTGTCCAGGACTACCCTCAAGTGTCACTCATGCTCCTCCTCAGATACCTAAATCACTAAGATTTCATCGATGAAGACTTCCATGAACTGGTCTAAGATGTTTTGGAATATCTAGTTCATGAATCACATGAAAACTACTTTGGTTTTCATCACATTGATCAACATGACCAAGTACTCATAGAAACCATAACATCATTATGAGGTCATCTCGGGTATGTCCTCATCCCGTACATAAAGATAGTGTTAACCTGAACTGATCTCAATCCTTGAGAACTATTAAAAACCTCTCAACTGATTAAATATGTAACTAATCCTTGGTAGGGGATTATTTCACTTCACGGTAACCTGATACATGAACTTGTAATCCTCATATAACATCAATATCTCATCTGTATTCTTCGTGATCATCACTAGGGCTACCCAGGATAAAAAAATTGGTCTCACAAAGAACTCCACCTAGAAGTCCTATATTTTCAATCTCATCTCCCAAATATCTATGGGATCTTTATGATATGATGGTGAAAATATGAGTGTCTTCCCAAGGTGAAAGTTGGTATAGAATTCTCTCTCTCTCCCTCTCTGTGGGGGGGGGGGGTACACCTAGTATTTTTCACAATAACGACCTCCTCATACATTGGAATCACTATAATAAATTGGTATCCCAAGTCATCCACTTCACCATGATTCATGCTATCCAATAGTGGAGTACCCTACTATAATTTTTTATGTTTCAGATCATTCGACTCTACAAGGACTCTATTTTCAACCACAATGAAAAATATAATACCTTCGTTGTGGATACACTGCTTACTCCATTTAAAATAGACAACAAGGGTATGAAATGTTGATATCCATTCCATGCCTAAGATGATGTTGTAAGGCCTAATTTTTTGTAATAAAGAGATACCAAAAAAACTATCCGCTCTAATTGTCACATCGCACTGTCAGCAAAATTGTAAAATCAATGAGTCACCCCTGGTCAGGGTCTCTAACTACAAGGGTCAAGACAATGTCTTGAATATAATATATGCGTCTCAAACAAGAGTAGTGGAATGGATGGAATGAATCACAACCATGTCTATAAATAATATAGATAATGTATAAAAACATATATCTTACCTTTTATCATCCCTGTAGCCTCAAGGTCATATGAATCAATAGATTACAGCTGGCCTCATCCCTTAAAACTAGATCCTTAAGACTTGGATATACCACCCAGGGTGGTGGTGGTAATAGGACAAACATCTAACCAACTCCTGCTACCTTGTACACCCATATTCCATGTCAACTTACTTGTGGACCACCTTGATCAATCCTCTATCTCTGTCTCAATAGTCCTTTTACCATATCATTATCAGCAATAAGATGATTTCAACAACATTGAGCCTGATGTACCCAACTATCGTTATAGAAACACCAATTTTCCTTGGTAGATTCAAGAAACCCTAAGAGCCCTGTCCTTTTGGCCATGAGTTATAGGATCTCCGCCTGTAAAATCTTACACTCTTGGATCCTTGTGACTACAATAAAAACCCTTCTTCTGAGGTCTCAAATACAGGGTTCCCACTATTATCTCCCATTGCCTATGTCAGATGTACCATAAATCTCTCCACTAACAAGGGTCACTCAAGCACACCAGACTATGTGAGAATGAAAAGGGGACCACTGAAGACCAAATGTCCTGGATCAATCCCTGTTCCAAATTACAGGCTACGATGAACTGGTCTCATACCATATCAGAGGAGTAATGTGAGAGAACAAGAAACCATGATGAGTACTCTACCGCTAACATACTTCCCTATTACAGATGTAGATGATATTGTGTGCATACTGATCGTAATGTTTCTATGTAGAACTCCTTGATGCACGCCTGTCATGGGGCGTGGAAAAACAATATTTTATTTACCTAAGTATAGTATAGCAGTTGATCCTCGGTATTCTCTCGAAGAGGAGTGAACACAAAACAAGGTTGTCTCTTTTTGTAGGTTTTCTTAAAAATATTGGTTTTAACAAATGATAAACATGGTGATCGGATTGGGATCGACTAGAACTAGTTTTGTGCCATCATGGTTTCCAAATTTTACCTCTTCTTCTTCCTTAAATTGGTAAGAGAGAGATTCATCTACTGAGTACTCTCTCTCCCTTAGTCAGATAAATGTGATGAGAATTTTCCTTTCTAAAACATTAGATTGGTTTATCCTCCTTCCAATGTGCTTAGGGTTGTAGATGGTATCTTGAATAATTAGAGAAATCCCATACCTAGAATTGTTGTTCCCTAATAAACCATGATTTTGACATTCAATCCTACACACGTGCTTGACAACCGCCGAGCAATCACCACCCAACCCTAATCTTGTTCCACCGTATACAGATTAGAATTGGGTGGAGGGAGATTTGATCTTCTACCAAAGCAATTTATAGTTTCAAAATCAAAACCTTAACACAAACACATTCAGAATTTAATACTGAATTATGAATTGGAACAATAAGAAGAAAGAAGAAAACATTTTATTCATTTCAAGCACAGAAACTCAATCACAACACATAGGTCAAGCCTCCCCTCTTTTCGATCACTCAAACGAAACTACCCCTCCATGGATGGGGTAAACGAGATAATGCGGGAGAGGAGAGACATTTTAAAGTAAAGAAAAATAAAAGAAATAAAATGTAAATCTGAGAAGTTATTCTCCTTGGTATCCCAGAAGGAATGGGATGGAGAATGAGATGTTTTGAGGAGGAGGAGCTCTCCTCCTTTTATATCCAGATTTTCGTCCTCCGAATGTTGTCGAGTTTGTGACCCAATAAATGACCTATTCACGTGTTGATCCCTTCTTCAATTTTGCTCATAATTGTCTTGGACACGTCCCCTCAAAATCGCATCAGATTGGGAGAGGTATTCCGAGAGTTATGGCTCTTTTACTCTGATCAGTTATTCTGTCCAGTCAGACTCTCCAAAACGCCAACCCCTGGATTAGGAAGCTTTAATGGACCCTAAAACATCCGATTCACTCAGTGATTTTTTCAAAAAATATGCGCCCAAAACCCTTGCGCGTCCACCCACCGAACTGCACAAAATTTGGGCCCACCATGGATGAGTTATGAATCCCACACCAAAACTAGTCAGAATTGAAAACAGTTTTCTTTCTCCCACCTGAGATCTTCTTTTGAGCTTCCATATGGTCGATTCAGATTTTGGTCAAAAAATATTAAATTAAGCCCTGGAAGCTTAGAATCTGGAAATGAAAGAATTTTGAAATTAGGATCAGGGTAGGTAATGTTGTGGCCAAACTACAGAAATAATTTAAAACTGTTAAAAATCCAAAATGGCCAATTTTTACTATTAAGCTCAAAATAACACCATTATCATAAAAATGAAACAATTCATCTTAGAGGAACACTTTTGTGGGTTTAAAACAATGATATTCAATATAAATTAATTGAAAATATTTTATCTATCAATTCCCTCACACTTAGCACTTGGACTCCTAGACAAGTAAAAATAAAATAAAATCAAATTCAAAACACATATCAATGAGATCTAACAAATCAATTTCAAGAAACAAAAAGATATCATGCCTCATAAAAAAAAGTTATTTCAAGTTCTCCATTTAAGATTTTAATATATTTCCACTACATTTCTTATCCCATGCACACAAAACACCTACCTCACATGAATTTTCTCTCATCTCACAAATGTAAATGTTGAACAAGGATTTTCTCATCCAAACTCACACAAGAGTCACCATAGGCTTGATAAATCCCAACTTCTCCACCCGATGTGAGTCAAGGACATGTGTTTATCATGAGGACTTTTCAGGGTTGTTTTGTGGCTTCGGGTTGGTAGGATTTAGATGTTAAACATTCTAAGGCCGCAAAAGGAGGGCTTGACTCTTTTTGAAGCAAAATTGAAATATTCTAATTTTTACTCAATCCTTCACTTCCCCTTTGTTGAAAATAGGCTCCATCATCATTCAATCAACTCAGCAGCAAAAAATTCAATCTTTTCAAACATTATTTTTTCAAATATCCAGATAGGAAGAGCTTTTTTTGTACATTGGACGCTCCAGAATGGCACAACTTCTCTTATCATGAAAGCTCCAGAAAAGGCACAACTTTCAAAAGAATAATTTTTCAACATCACATGCATCACTTCCACAATTTATTTTCCAGCCAAATTTTCACCAAATGAGGTAGTACACCACATGACATCTTTCGTAACACTTATGTTCAACTAGATCATGCAATTTCACTTCAAGTGTAGGTAGCATAGGGAATATTGGCTGGTAATGTGGCTAGCATAACAGGCAATTCATGGCTACTAGGGGCTACAATGGAGGATAAATGTAAAGGTGGGCCATAATGAAAAGGATTATTTTGAAAAGGGGGCTTCAAACAAAATAAATTCCATAATCATTTAAAACACACGTACCCCAAACACACAAGTTTTGAAAGAAATAAATCAAATTCTGGTTAAAGCAAGTATGGTCTAGTTCTCTCAAGAAATGAGTTGAATGAAATGAATATGATAAAAATGGTTCAGAAGACTCGTAGGAAAGTGATTTCAAAGATATATACAGCGAAATATGGAATGAGTTTCAAAAATCAGTGTAATTTCCATGAAATTCCAAAAGATTTGAACTTGGAACAAAAGTAATTTCAGCATTCATTTAAGCTTAGTTTCATTAAATAGATTGGTTCACTCATTGAAATGAGTTTCAAAAATGGTATTGATAATCATTCCAGCTCAAAAGTTTCAGAAACACACCAAAAATTGAAAAAATAAACACAAAAATTTGAAAACACACATGTTTATTTATTTTCTGAAAAACAAACACAAAATGAAAAAAATAAACTACAAAGGTTACCTCCCCCACACTTAAATGATGCAGTGTCCTCAATGCATTCAAGTGTATTTAACATGTATAATAATTTTTAAATGAATCACAAAAACAAGAAAGTATAAAGGAGAGGTATGACCAGACTTATTGGAAATGAAACATTGAGTTAAGCTCCTAAGTGTTTCTCTTTGAAAACCTAAAAAAGTTATAAAGTTAACATAAGATATTTATTAAAAGAAATGGAAATGGAAATTGAATAAGAAAATAAGGATAAATCATGGTTTCATCCCCCAAGTGGGCCCTAGGTTTTGACTGCCTCCAGAGGGGCAGTTCGAATCAGTTATCCCCAATCTGATGGTGGGTGAGGTTTCTTTCTCATGAACCAAAAAAAATTCTTCTTTCCATAAGGTACATTTCCTTTCTGAGGACAATTCCATGTATTGAGTACACCAGATCTTCCCCCTTCACAATTATAAACCTATTGCATGGAGGGGGTAGGGTGAAGTATGGAACCACCTCCTCTTCAGTTGCTACTTTTGCAATGTCTTCTTCAAAATATAGTGGTTTCTCCAGATGTGATGTATGAAAAGAATAATCAAATGGAGATTCAACATTTAAATTTGAAATATAAATTTCAAAATCTTCCCTATTAAGGTAGGCAACTTTTAGATTTGGTTCTTCATGCATAGCCACTTGTATATCTTCATGGACTTCCTCAAGTAGATGATCAATATCTTCAGGGAGCTCCAGGTGTTCCTCAACAGGTGCATATACTTTTTCATCTTCTTCTAAGGCAATGTAAGGATTGACCAAATCTGAAAATTCAAAATTATAAGGAGTTTTGCTCAAATCAGATTGAATGAAATCTGAAAAGGTAGAATTCATGGAAGGATCATCTCCCTGAGTTGGGTCTGGTTCAATCACTTCTTCAGTTGAATGTGCCTCTTGGATTTGATTATCACTGGATGGAGGGAGGTAGTCGGGATCCTCCATCTTGACTTCAAATTCCACATATTGGGTGGTGTCTTCCTTCTGTGGTGATGGCTCTTCTTGTATGCATGGCTTGGGAAGATCAATAAGTTCGTCACATTCATTCCAAAATTCATCAAGTTCTTTTTGATCTCCCACATGTAGCTCAGTAGGGAAGTCATCTTATTTTTCATCATTCTCGGGTAGAATAGGTTGAGTGATGATGAATGGGTCTTCAGGTACCTCAACATTTACCTCCTATAGTTCTTCAATGAAGAGTAGTGAAATTTCTTCCACCACTATCTCATGTTCTTGCTCTGGCTCAGGGTCGGGTTTCTCCATCATTGCACGAACATAGTCCAATGCCCATTCCATTTTGCTACCCAAATCATCCAAATTATTACTAATCCTTTCAACCTGATTATTGAGATGATGATAATCACTTTTTGGTTCTTGATATTTCACCTACGAGTAATCTTCCTGTGCATAAAAATTTGAATTTGAATACATCATGGAAACAGAATTTTTTTTTTAATTTATTTTAAAATTTGAAAAAGTAAAATATTTACAAATAGGTTGTGGCACTTCCTCCCCGGCAAAGACACTAATTTTGACACATTCCGGTCGTGGGATGTGGAAAAACAATATTTTATTTACCCGAGTATAGTATAGAAGTTGATCCTATGTAGTCTCCCGAAGAGGAGTGCACACAAAATAAGGTTGTCACTTTTTGTTGGTTTTCTTAAAAACATTGGTTTTAACAAATGATAAATATGGTGATCGGATTGGGATCGTCTATAACTAGTTTTGTGCTATCATAGTTTCCAAATTTTATATCTTCTTCTTCCTTAAACTGATAAGAGAGAGATTCATCTACCGAGTCTTCTCTCTCCCTTAGTCAGATAAATGTGATGAGAATTTTCCTTTCTAAAACCTTAGATTGGTTTATCCTCCTTCCAATGTGCTTAGGGTTGTAGAAGGTCTCTTGATTAATTTGAGAAATCCCAGACCGGGAATTGTTTTTTCCTAATAAACCATGATTTAGACATACAATCCTACACACATGCTTGACAACCACCGAGCAATCACCACCCAACCCTAATCTTGTTCAATCGTATACAGATTAGAATTGGGTGGAGGGAGATTTGATCATCGACCAAAGCAATTTATAATTTCAGAATCAAAACCTTAACACAACCACATTAGGAATTTAATACTGAATTAAGAATTGGAACCAGAAGAAGAAAGAAGAACAAATTTTATTTATTTCAAGTACAAAAACTCAAACACAACACATAGGTCCAGCCTCCCCTCTTTCTGATCACTAAAATGAAACTACCCCTCCATGGATGGGGTAAGTTAGATAATGCGTGAGAGGAGAGAAATTTTAATGTAAAGAAAAATAAAATAAATAAAATGGAAAGCTGAGAAGTTCTTCTCCTTGGTTTCCTATAAGGAATGGGATGGAGAATGAGATGTTTTGAGGAGGAGGAGCTCACCTCCTTTTATAGCCAGATTTCCGTCCTCCGAATGTTGTCGCGTTTTTGACTTAATACATGATCTCTTAATTACTTTATCCCTTGTACAATGTTGTGCATAATTGTCTTGGCCCTGTTCCCTCAAAATATCATCGGATTTGAACAGGTATTCCGAGAGTTATGGCACTTTTACTCTGATCATTTATTCTGTCCAGTCAGACTCTCCAAAACGCCAACCCCCTGATTAGGAAGCTTTAATGCACCCTAAAACAAACGATTCACTTTGTTCTTCCTTAATAAAAGATGCTCCCAAACTCCTTTCGCGTCCACCCACCTAATTGCACAACATCTGGGACCACCATGGATGAGATAACGATCCCACACCAAAACTAGGAAGAACTGAAAACATTTTTCTTTCTCCCACTTGAGAGCTTTTTTTGAGATTCCATATGGCCGATTCAGCTTTTGGTCCAAATATATTAAATGAAGCCCCGGAAGCTTAGAATCTGGAAAAGAAGTAATTTTGAAATTTGGATAAGTTTAGTTAATGTTTTGTCCAAACTACAGAAATAATTTAAAACTATTAAAAATCCAAAATGGCCAATTTTTACTATTAAACTCAAAAGAACACCATTATCATAAAAATGAAACAATTCATCTTAGAGGAACACTTTTGTGGGTTTAAAACAATGATATTCAATATAAATTAATTGAAAATATTTTCTCTATCAATTCCCTCACACTTAGCACTTGGACTCCTGGACAAGTAAAAATCAAATCAAATCAAATTCAAAACACATATCAATGAGATCTATCAAATCAATTTCAAGAAACAAAAAGATATCATGCCTCATCAAAAACAGTTTCTTCAAGTTCTCCATTTAATATTTTAATATATTTACACTTAATTTCTTATCCCATGCATGAAAAACACCTATCTCACATGTATTTTCTCTCATCTCACAAATGTAAATGTTGAACAAAGATTTTCTCATCCAAACTCATACAAGAGTCACCATAGGATTGATAAATTCCTACATCTCCACCCGATGTGAGTCAAGGACATGTGTTTCTCATTTGGACTTTTCAGGTTTGTTCTGTGGCTTCGGGTTGGTAGGATTTAGATGTTAAACATTCTGAGGCCGAAAAAGGAGGGCTTGATGCTTTTTGATGCAAAATTGCAAGATTCTAATTTTCACTCAAATATGGTCTCCTTCACTTCCCCTTTGTTGAAAATAAGCTCCATCATCATTCAATCAGCTCAGCAGCAAAAATTTCAATCATTTCAAACATGATTTTTTTAAATCACCAGATTGGCACAACTTTCTTTGTACATTGGAAGCTCCAGAAAGGCACAACTTCTTTTATCATGAAAGCTCCAGAAAAGGCACAACTTTCAACAGAATAATTTTTCAGCATCACACGCATCTCTTCCACAATTTATTTTCCACCCAAATTTTCAAAAAATGAGGTAGTACACCACAGGACATCTTCCCCAACACTTAAGTTCCACTAGATCATGCAATTTCACTTCAAGAGTAGGTAGGATAGGGAAAATTGGTTTGTAATGTGGCTAACATAACAGTCAATTCATGGCTACTAGGGGATACAATTAAGGATAAATGTAAAGGTGGGCCATAATGAAAAGGATTATTTTGAAAAGGGGGCTTCAAACCAAAAAGATGCCTTAATCATTTAAAACACACGTACCCCAAACACTCATGTTTTGAAAGAAATAAATCAAATTCTGGTTAAAGCAGGCATGGTCTGGTTCTCTCAAGAAATGAGGTGAATGAAAAGAATATATGACAATAATGGTTTAGAAGCCTCACAAGAAAGTGATTTCAAAGATATATACAGTGAAATATGGTATGAATTTCAAAAATTAGTGTAATTTTAATGAAATTCCTAAAGATTTGAACTTGAAACAAAAGTAATTTCTGCATTAATTTAAGCTCAGTTACATAAAATATATTGGTTCACTCATTGAAATGAGTTTCAAAAATGGTATTGATAATCATTTCAGCTCAAAAGATTCAGAAACACACCAAAAATTGAAAAATAAACACAAAAATTTGAAAGCACGCAAGTTTTTTTATTTTCTGAAAAACAAACACAAAATGAAAATACTAATCTACAAAGGTTACCTCCCCCACACTTAAATGATGCAGTGTCCTCAATGCATTCAAGTGTATTTAACATGTATACTAATTTTAAAATTAATCACAACAACAAGAAAGTATAAAGGAGAGGTACGACCAGACTTATTGGCAATGCAACATTGAGTTAAGCTCCTAAGTGTTGCTCTTTGAAAACCTAAAAAAGCAAAAAAGTTAACGTAAGAAATTTATTAAAGGAAATGGAAATGGAAATTGAATAAGAAAATAAGGATAAATCTTGGTTTAATCCCCCAAGTGGGCCCTTGGTTTTGACTACCTCCAGAGGGACAGTTCTAATCAGTTATCCCCAATCTAATGGTGGGTGAGGTTTCTTGCTAATGAACCAACAAAAATTCTTCTTTCCAGCATTTAATTTTTCATTTCTGAGGATAATTCCATGTATTAAGTACACCAGATCATTCCCCTTCACAATTATAAACCTATTCCATTGCGGGGGTAGGATGAAGTTTGGAACCACCTTCTCTTCAGTTGCTACTTGTGCAATGTATTCTTCAAAATATAGTGTTTTCTCCAGATGTGCTGTATGAAAAGAACAATCAAAGGGAGATTTAACATTTAAATTTGAAATATTAATTTCAAAATCTTCCCTTTTATGGTAGGCAGCTTTTAGATTCGTTTCTTCATGCATAGCCACTTGTATCTCTTCATGGACTTCCTCAAGTAGATGATCAATATCTTCAGGGAGCTCCAGGTGTTCCTCAATTGGTGAATATTCTTTTTCATCTCCTTCTAAGGCAATGTAAGGATTGACCAAATCTGAAAATTCAAAATTATAAAGAGTGGTGCTCAAATCAGATTGAATGAAATCAGAAAAGGTAGAGTTCATGGAAGGATCATCTCCCTAAGTTGGGTCTAGTTCAATCACTTCTTCAGTTGAATGTGCCTCTTGGATTTGATTATCACTGGATGGAGGGAGGTAGTCGGGATCCTCCATCTTGACTTCAAATCCCACCAATTGGGTGGTGTCTTCCTTCCGCAGTGCTGGCTCTTCTTGTTTTCAAGGATTGGGAAGATCAATAAGTTCCTCACATTCATTCCAAAATTCATCAAGTTCTTGTTGATCTCCCACATGTAGCTTAGTAGGGAAGTCATCTTCTTTTTCATCATTCTTGGGTAGAATTGGTTGAGTGATGATGAATGAGTCTTCAGGTACCTCAACATTTACCTCCTATAGTTCTTCAATGATGAGTGGTGAAATTTCTTCCACCACTATGTCAAGTTCTTACTCCGGCTCAAGGTTGGGTTTCTCCATCATTGCACGAACATAGTCCAATGCCCATTCCATTTTGCTACCCAAATAATCCAAACTATTACTAATCCTTTCAACCCGATCATTGAGATCATGATAATCAATTTTTGGTTCTTGATATTGCACCGACGAGTAATCTTCCCATGCATAAAAATTTGAATTTGAATACATCATGGGAAAAAGTTTTTTTTTAATTTTTTTTTAAATTTGAAAAAGTCAAATATTTATAAATAGGTTGTGGCACTTCCTCCCCAAAAACGGCGCCATGTTTGACGCACGCCTATCGTGGGGCATGAAAAAACAATATTTTATTTACATAAGTATAGTATTGCAGTTGATCCTAGGTAGTCTCCCGAAGAGGTGTGCACACAAAATAAGGTTGTCACTTTTTGTTGGTTTTCTTAAAAATATTGGTTTTAAAAAATGATAAAGACGGTGATCGGATTGGGATCGGCTAGTTCTAGTTTTGTGCCATCATGGTTTCCAAATTTTATCTCTTCTTCTTCCTTAAACTGGTAAGAGAGATATTCATCTACTGTGTCCTCTCTCTCCCATAGTCAGATAATTGTGATGAGAATTTTCCTTTCTAAAACATTAGATTGGTCTATCCTCCTTCCAATCATGTTAGGGTTGTAGAAGGTCTCTTGATTAATTAGAGAAATCCCAGACCTAGAATTGTTGTTCCCTAATAAACCATGATTTCGACATACAATCCTACACACGTGCTTGACAACCGACGAGAAATCACCACCCAACCCTAATCTTGTTCCACCGTATACAGATTAGAATTGGGTGGAGGGAGATTTGATCATCGAACAAATGAATTTATAATTTCAGAATCAAAACCTTAACACATCCGCATTAGGAATTTAATACTGAATTAAGAATTGGAACCAGATAAAGAAAGAAGAACAAATTTTATTAATTTCAAGCACAAAAACTCAAACACAACACATAGGTCTAGCCTCCCATCTTTCTGATCACTCAAATGAAACTACCCTTCCATGGATGGGGTAAGCAAGATAATGCGAGAGAGGAGAGACATTTTAAAGTAAAGAAAAATAAAATAAATAAAATGTAAATCTGATAAGTTCTTCTCCTTGTTGTCCCAGAAGGAATGAGATGGAGAATGAGATGTTTTGATGAGGAGGAGCTCTCCTCCTTTAATAGCTAGATTGACGTCCTCTGAATGTTGTCGCGTTTTTGACCCAATAAATGACCTCTTCACGCATTGAGCCCTTCTTAAATGTTGTTCATCATTGTCTTGGACGTGTCCCCTCAAAATATCATCGGATTTGGACAGGTATTCTGAGAGTTATGGCCCTTTTACTCTGATCATTTATTCTGTCCAGTCAGACTCTCCAAAACGCCAACCCCCGGATTAGGAAGCATAAATGGACCCTAAACCGGCCAATTCACTCGGTTCTTCCTTAATAAAGGATGCGGCCAAACACCTTTAGCGCCCACCCACTGAATTTCACAATATTTGGGCCCACCATAGATGAGTTATGGATCCCACACCAAAACTAGGCAGAACTGAAAACAATTTTCTTTCTACCACTTGAGAGCTTCTTTTGAGCTTCCATATGGCCGATTAAGCTTTTGGTCCAAAAATATTAAATGAAGCCCCGGAATCATAGAATCTAGAAATGAAAGAATTTTTAAATTTGGATCAGTGTATGTAATGTTATGGCCAAACTACAGAAATAATTTAAAACTGTTAAAATTCCAAAAATGGCCAATTTTTAATATTAAGCTCAAAATAACACCATTATCATAAAAATGAAACAATTCATCTTAGAGGAACACTTTTGTGTGTTTAAAAAAATGATATTCAATATAAACTAATTGAAAATATTTCCTCTATCAATTCCCCCACACTTATTACTTGGACTCCTTGACAAGTAAAAATCAAATCAAATAAAATTCAAAACACATATCAATGAGATCAATCAAATCAATTTCAAGAAACAATAAGATACCATGCCTCATCAAAAACTGTTTTTTCAAGTTCTCCATTTATGATTTTAATATATTTCTACTTCATTTCTTATCCCATGCATGCAAAACACCTACCTCACATGAATTTTCTCTCATCTCACAAATGTAAATGTTGGACAAGGCTTTTCTCATCCAAACTCACAAAAGAGTCACCATAGGCTTGATAAATTCATACTTATCCACTCGATGTGATTGAAGGACATGTGTTTCTCATGGGGACCTTTCACGGTTGTTCTGTGGCTTCGGGTTGGTAGGATTTAGATGTTAAACATTTTGAGACCGAAAAAGGAGGGCTTGACTCTTTTTGAAGAAAAATTGCAAGATTCTAATTTTCACTCAAATATGGTTTCCTTCAAATCCCCTTTGTTGAAAATAGGCTCCATCATCATTCAATCATCTCAGCAGTAAAAAATTCAATCTTTTAGAACATGATTTTTTTAAAGCTCCAGATAGGCACAACTTTCTTTGTACATTAGAAGCTCCAGAAAGGCACAACTTCTCTTATCATGAAAGCTCCAGAAAAGGAACAGCTTTCAACAGAATAATTTTTCAGCATCACACGCATCTCTTCCACAATTTATTTTCCACCCAAATTTTCACCAAATGAGGTAGTAAACCACATGACATCTTCCCCAACACTTAAGTTCAACTAGATCATGCAATTTTACTTCAAAAGGTAGGTAGGATAGGGAAAATTGGCTTTTAATGTGTCTAACATAACAGGCAATTCATGGCTACTAGGGGATACAATGAAGGATAAATGTAAAGGTGGGACATAATGAAAAGGATTATTTTGAAAAGGGGGCTTCAAACCAAATAAACGCCTTAATCATTTAAAACACACATACCCCAAACACTCAAGTTTTGAAAGAAATAAATCAAATTCTGGTTAAAGAAAACATGGTCTGGTTCTCTCAAGAAATGAGGTGAATGAAAAGAATATGACAAAAATGGTTCAGAAGCCTCACAGGAAAGTGATTTCAAAGATATATGCAGTGAAATATGGTATGAGTTTCAAAAATCAGTGTTATTTTCATGAAATTCCAAAAGATTTGAACTTGAAACAAAAGTAATTTCAACATTAATTTATGCTCAGTTTCATGAAATAGATTGGTTCACTCATTGAAATGAGTTTCAAAAATGGTATTGATAATCATTTCAGCTCAAAAGTTTCCGAAACACACCAAAAATTGAAAAATAAACACAAAAATTTGAAAACACGCAAGTTTTTTTATTTTCTGAAAAACAAACACAAAATGAAATTACTAAAATACAAAGGTTACCTCCCCCACACTTAAATGATGCTGTGTCCTCAATGAATTCAAGTGTATTTAACATGTATAATAATTTTAAAATAAATCACAACAAAAAGAATGTATAAAGGAGAGGTACGACCAGACTTATTGGCAATGCAACGTTGAGTTAAGATCCTAAGTGTGGCTCTTTGAAAACCTAAAAAAATTAAACAAGTTAACATAAGAAATTTATTAAAAGAAATGGAAATGAAAATTGAATAAGAAAATAAGGATAAATCTTGGTTTAATCCCCCAAGTGAGCCCTGGGTTTTGACTGCCTCCAGAGGGGCAGTTCTAATCAGTTATCCCCAATCTGATGGTCGGTGAGGTTTCTTGCTCATAAACCAACAAAAATTATTCTTTCCAGCATGTACTTTTTACATTATGAGGATAATTCCATGTATTGAGTACACCAGATCTTCTCCCTTCACAATTATAAACCTATTGCATGGCGGGGGTAGGATGAAGTATGGAACCACCTCCTCTTCAGTTGCTACTTGTGCAATGTCTTCTTCATAATATAGTGGTTTCTCTAGATGTGCTGTATGAAAAGAATAATCAAAGGTAGATTCAACATTTAAATTTGAAATATTAATTTCAAAATCATCCCTTTTAATATAGGAAGCTTTTAGATTTGGTTCTTCATGCATAGCCACTTGTATCTCTTCATGGACTTCCTCAAGTAGATGATCAATATATTCAGGGAGCTCCAGGTGTTCCTCAACAGTTGCATATTCTTTTTCATCTTCTTCTAAGGCAATGTAAGGATTGACCAAATCTGAAAATTCACAATTAAAAGGAGTGATGATCAAATCAGATTGAATGAAATCAGAAAAGGTAGAGTTCATGGAAGCATCATCTCCCTGAGTTGGGTCTGGTTCAATCACTTCTTCAGTTGAATGTGCCTCTTGGATTTGATTATCACTGGATGGAGGGAGGTAGTCAGGTCCTTCATCTTGACTTCAAATTCCACCAATTGGGTGGTTTCTTCCTTCCGCGGTGCTGGCTCTTCTTGTTTTCAAGGCTTGGGAAGATCAATAAGTTCCTCACATTCTTTCCAAAATTCATCAAGTTCTTGTTGATCACCCACATGTAGCTCAGTAGGGAAGTCATCTTCTTTTTCATCATTCTCAGGTAGAATTGGTTGAGTGATGATGAATGAGTCTTCAGGTACCTCAACATTTACCTCCTATAGTTCTTCAATGATGAGTGGTGAAATTTCTGCCACCACTATCTCAAGTTCTTGCTCCGGCTCAGGGTCGGGTTTCTCCATCATTGCACGAACATAGTCCAATGCCCATTCCATTTTGAGACCCAAATCATCCAAATTATTACTAATACTTTCAACCCGATCATTGAGATCATGATAATCAATTTTTGTTTCTTGATATTGCACCTGTGAGTAATCTTCCCATGCATAAAAATTTTAATTTGAATACATCATGGAAAAAAGAATTTTTTTTAAAAAAATTTATTTTTAAATTTGAAAAAGTCAAATATTTACAAATAGGTTGTTGCACATCCTCCCCGGAAATGGAGCCAAGTTTGACACACGCCACTCGTGGGGCGTGAAAAAAAATATTTTATTTACCTAAGTATAGTATAGAAGTTGATCCTAGGTAGACTCCCGAAGAGGAGTTTACACAAAACAAGGTTGTCAGTTTTTGTTGGTTTTCTTAAATAGATTGGTTTTAACAAATGATAAAGATGGTGATCAGATTGGGATCGGCTAGAACTAGTTTTGTGCCATCATGGTATCCAAATTTTATCTCTTATTATTCCTTAAACTGGTACGAGAGAGATTCATCTACCAAGTCCTCTCTCTCCTTTAGTCAGATAAATGTGATGAAAATTTTCCTTTCTAAAACCTTAGATTGGTCTATCCTCCTTCCAATGTGCTTAGGGTTGTAGAAGGTCTCTTGATTAATTAGAGAAATCCCGGACCAGGAATTGTTGTTCCCTAATAAACCATGATTTCGATATACAATCCTACAAACGTGCTTGACAACCGCCAAGCAATCACCACCCAACCCTAATCTTGTTCCACCGTATACAGATTAGAATTGGGTGGAGGGAGATTTGATCATCGTCCAAAACAATTTATAATTTCAGAATAAAAACCTTAACAAAACCGCTTTTGTAATTTAATACTAAATTAATAATTGGAACCAGAATAAGAAATAAGAACAAATTTTATTCATTTCAAGCACAAAAACTCAAACACAACACATAGGTCCAGCCTCCCCTCTTTCCGATCACTCAAATGAATCTACCCCTCCCTGGATGGAGTAAGCGAGATAATGCGGGAGAGGAGAGACATTTTAAAGTAAATAAAAATAAAAGAAATAAAATGGAAAGCTGAGAAGTTCTTCTCCTTGGTGTCCCTGAAGGAATGGGATGGAGGATGCAATGTTTTGAGAAGGAGGAGCTCTCCTCCTTTTATATCCATATTTCCGTCCTCTGAATTTTGTCGCGTTTTTGACCCAATAAATTAACTCTTCACCCATTGATCCCTTATTCAATGTTGTTCATAATTTTCTTCGCTGTGTCCCCTCAAACTCTCATCGGATTTGGACAGGCATTCCGAGAGTTATTTCCCTTTTACTCTCATCATTTATTCTGTCCAGTTAGACTATCCAAAACGCCAACCCCCGGATTAGGAAGATTTAATGGATCCTAAAACGACCGATTCACTCAGTGATTCCTTAATAAAAGATTCTTCCAAACTCCTTGCGCGTCCACCCATAGAATTTCACAACATTTGGGCCCACCATGGATGAGTTATGAATCCCACACCAAAACTAGGCAGAACTGAAAACAGTTTTCTTTCCCCCACTTGAGAGCTTCTTTTGAGCTTCCATATGGCCGATTCAGCTTTTGGTCCAAAAATATTAAATGAAGCCCTAGAAGATTAGAATATGGAAAAGAAATAATTTTTCAATTTGGATTAGTGTAGATAATGTTATGTCCAAACGACAGAAATAATTTAAACAGTTAAAAATCCAAAATGGCCAATTTTTACTATTAAGCTCATGATAACACCATTATCATAAAAATTAAACAATTCATCTTAGAGGAACAATTTTTTTGGTTTAAAACAATGATATTAAATATAAATTAATTGAAAATATTTTCTCTATCAATTCCCCCACACTTAGAACTTGGACACGTGAACAAGTAAAAATCAAATAATGTCAAATTCAAAACACATATCAACAAGATCTATCAAATCAATTTCAAGAAACAAAAATATATCATGCCTCACCAAAAACAGTTATTTCAATTTCTGCATTTAAGATTTTAATATATTTCCACTTAATTTATTATCCCATGCATGCAAAACACCTACCTCACATTAATTTTCTCTCATCTCACAAATGTAAATATTGAACAAGGCTTTTCTCATCCAAACTCATAGAAGAGTCACCATAGGCATGATAAATTCCAACTTCTCCACCCAATGTGAGTCAAGGACTTTTGTTTCTCATGAGTACTTTTCAGGGTTGTTCCGTGGCTTCGGGTTGGTAGGATTTAGATGTTAAACATTCTGAGGCCGAAAAAGGAGGGATTGACTCTTTTTGAAGCAAAATTGCAAGATTATAATTTTCACTCAAATATGGTCTCCTTCAGTTTCCCTTTGATGAAAATAGGCTCCATCATCATTAAATCAGCTCAGCAGCAAAAATTTCAATCTTTTCAAACATCATTTTTTAAAGCTCCACATAGGAACAACTTTCTTTGTACATTGGAAGCTCTCGAAAGGCATAACTCCTCTTTTCATGAAAGCTCCAGAAAAGGAACAACTTTCAACAAAATAATTTTTTAGCATCACATGCATCTCTTCCACAATTTATTTTCCACCCAAATTTTCACCAAATGAGGTAGTACACCATATGACATCTTCCACATTACTGAAGTTCAACTAGATCATGCAATTTCACTTCAATATTAGGTAGGATATGGAAAATTGGCTTGTAATCTGGCTAACATAACAAGAAATTCATGGCTACTAGGGGTTACAATGATGTAAAAATGTAAATGTGGGCCATAATGAAAAGTATTATTTTGAAAAGGGGGCTTCAAACAAAATAAATGCCTTAATCATTTAAAACACACGTACCCCAAACACTCAAGTTCTGAAAGAAATAAATCAAATGCTGGTAAAAGAAAGCATGGTCTGGTTCTCTCAAGAAACGGTGTGAATGAAAAGAATATGATAAAAATGGTTCAAAATCCCCACATGAAAGTGATTTCAAAGATATATACAGTAAAATATAGTATGAGTTTCAAAAATCAGTGTAATTTTCATTAAATTCCAAAAGTTTGGAACTTGAAACAAAATTAATTTCAGCATTCATTTAAGCTCAGTTTCATGAAATAGATTGGTTCACTCATTGAAATGAGCTTCAAAAATGGTATTGATAATCATTTCAAATCAAAAGTTTCAGAAACACACCAAAAATTGGAAAATAAACACAAAAATTTAAAAACATGCAAGTTTTTTTATTTTCTGAAAAACAAACACAAAATGAAAATACTAAACTACAAAGGTTACATTCCCGATACTTAAATGATGCGGTTTCGTCAATGCATTCAAGTGTATTTAACATGTATACTAATTTTAAAATGAATCACAACAACAAGAAAGTATAAAGGAGTGGTACAACCAGACTTATTGGCAATGCAACGTTGATTTTAGTTCCTAAGTGTTGCTCTTTTAAAACCTAAAAAAGTAAAAAAGTTAACATAAAAAATTTATTAAAAGAAATGGAAATTGATATTGAATAAGAAAATAAGGATAAATCTTGGTTTAATCCCCCATGTGGGCCCTGGGTTTTGACTGCCTCCAGAGCGGCAGTTCTAATCAGTTATCCCCAATATGATGGTGGGTGAGGTTTCTTGCTCAAGAACCAACAAAAATTCTTCTTTCCAGCATGTACTTTTTCCTTTCTGAGGATAATTCCATGTATTGAGTACACCAGATCTGCACCCTTCACAATTATAATCCTATTTCATGGCGGGGGTAGAATGAAGTATGGAACCACCTCCTCTTCAGTTGCTACTTGTGCAATGTCTTCTTCAAATTATAGTTGTTTCTCCAGATGTGATGTATGAAAAGAATAATCAAAGGGAGATTCAACATTTAAATTTGAAATATTAATTTCAAGATATTCCCTTTTAAGGAAGGAAGATTTTAGATTTGGTTCTTCATGCATAGCCACATGTATGTCTTCATGGACTTCCTCAAGTAGATGATCAATATCTTTAGGGAGCTCCAGGTGTTTCTCAACAGGTGCATTTTATTTTTCATCTTCTTCTAAGGCAATGTAAGGATTGACCAAATATGAAAATTCAAAATTATAAGGAGTGATGCTCAAATCAGATTGAATGAAATCAGAAAAGGTAGAGTTCATGGAAGGATCATCTCCTTAAGTTGGGTCTAGTTCAATCACTTCTTCAGTTAAATGTGCCTCTTGGATTTGATTATCACTGGTTGGAGGGAGGTAGTCAGGCTCCTCCATCTTGACCTCAAATTCAACCAATTGGGTGGTGTCTTCCTTCCGTGGTGCTGGCTCTTCTTGTTTTCAAGGCTTGGGAAGATCAATAAGTTCCTCACATTCATTCTAAAATTCACCAAGTTCTTGTTGATCTCCCACATGTAGCTCAGTAGGGAAGTCATCTTCTTTTTCGTCATTCTTGGGTAGAATTGGTTGAGTGATGATGAATGAGTCTTCAGGTACCTCAACATTTACCTCCTATAATTCTTCAATGATAAGTGGGTAAATTTCTTCCACCACTATCTCACGTTCTCGCTCCGGATCAGGGCCGGGTTTCTCCATCATTGCACGAACATAGTCCAATGCCCATTCCATTTTGATACCCAAATCATCCAAATTATTACTAATCCTTTCAACCCGATCATTGAGATCACGATAATCAATTTTTGGTTCTTGATATTGCACCTGCGAGTAATCTTCCCATGCATAAAAATTTGAATTTGAATAAATCATGGAAAAAAGAATTTTTTTAAATTTATTTTTAAATTTGAAAAAGTCAAATATTTACAAATAGGTTGTGGCACTTCCTCCCTGGAAACAGCGCCAAGTTTGATGCATGCCTCTCATAGGGCATGACAAAACAATATTTTATTTACCTAAGTATAGTATAGCAGTTGATCCTAGGTAGACTTCCGAAGAGGAGTGCACAAAAAACAAGGTTTTCACTTTTTGTTGGTTTTCTTAAATAGATTGGTTTTAACAAATGATAAAGACAGTGATCAGATTAGGATCGGCTAGAACTAGTTTTGTTCCATCATGGTTTCCAAATTTTATATCTTATTCTTCCTTAAACTGGTAAGAGAGAGATTCATCTACCGAGTCCTCTCTCTCCCTTAGTCAGATAAATGTGATGACAATTTTCCTTTCTAAAACCTTAGATTGTTCTGTCCTCCTTCCAATGTGCTTAGGGTTGTAGAAGGTCTCTTTATTAATTAGAGAAATCCCAGACCTGGAATTTTTGTTCCCTAATAAACCATGATTCTGACATACAATCCTACACACATGCTTGACAACCGCCGAGCAATCACCACCCAACCCTAATCTTGTTCCACCGTATACAGATTAGAATTGGGTGGAGGGAGATTTTATCATCGTCCATAACGATTTATAATTTCAGAATCAAAACCTTAACACAACCACATTTGGAATTTAATACTTAATTAAGAATTGGAACCAGAAGAAGAAATAAGAACAAATTTTATTCATTTCATGCACAAAAACTCAAACACAACACATAGGTCCAACCTCCCCTCTTTCCAATCACTCAAATTAAACTACCCCTCCATGGATGGAGTAAGCGAGATAATGCGGGAGAGGAGAGACATTTTAATGTAAAGAAAAATAATAGAAACAAAATGGAAAGCTGAGAAGTTATTCTCCTTGGTGTCCCAGAAGTAATGGGATAGAGAATGAGATGTTTTGAGAAGGAGGAGGTATCCTCCTTTTATAGCCATATTTCCATCCTCCGAATGTTGTCGCATTTTTGACCCAATAAAAGAACTCTTCACGCGTTGAGCCCTTCTTCAATGTTGTTCATAATTGTCTTCGCCATGTCCCCTAAAACACATCAGATTTGGATAGATATTCTGAGAGTTATGACCCTTTTACTCTGATCATTTATTCTATCCATTCAGACTCTCCAAAACGCCAACCCCCAGATTAGGAAGCTTTAATGGACCATAAAACGGCCGATTCACTTGGTGATTCCTTCATAACAGATGCTTCCAAACTCTTTGCGCATCCACCCACCAAATTTCACAACATTTGGGCTCACCATGGATGAGTTATGGATCCCACACCAAAACTAGGCAGAACTGATAACATTTTTCTTTCTCCCACTTGACAGATTTTTTTGAGCATCCATATGGACAATTCAGCTTTTGGTCCAAAAATATTAAATGAAGCCCTGGAAGCTTAGAATCTGGAAAGGACAGAATTTTTCAATTTAGATCAGTGATGATACTATTATGGACAAACAACAGAAATAATTTAAAACAGTTAAAAATCCAAAATGGCCAGTTTTTACTATTAAGCTCATGATAACACCATTATCATAAAAATGAAAAAATTCATCTTAGAGGAACAATTTTGTGGGTTTAAAACAATGATATTAAATATAGATTAATTGAAAATATTTTCTCTATCAATTCCCCCACACTTAGCACTTGGACTCCTGGACAAGTAAAAATAAAATCAAATCAAATTCAAAACACATATATATGAGATCTATAAAATCAATTTCAAGAAACAAAAAGATATCATGCCTCATAAAAAACAATTATTTCAAGTTATCCATTTATGATTTTAATATATTTCCACTTAATTTCTTATCCCATGCATGTAAAACACCTACCTCACATGAATTTTCTCTCATCTCACAAATGTAAATGTTGACAAAGGCTTTTCTCATCCAAACGCACAAAAGAGTCACCATAGGCTTGATAAATTCATACTTCTCCACCCGATGTGAGTCAAGGACTTGTGTTTCTCATGAGGACTTTTTAGGGTTATTCTGTGGCTTCGGGTTGGTAGGATTTAGATGTTAAACATTCTAAGGCCAAAAAAGGAGGGCTTGACTCTTTTTGAAGAAAAATTGCAAGATTCTAATTTTCACTCAAATATGGTCTCCTTAACTTCCCCTTTGTTGAAAATAGGCTCCATCATCATTCAATCAGCTTAGCAGCAAAAATTTCAATCTTTTCAAACATAATTTTTAAAGCTCCAGAAAAGGCACAGATTTCAACAGAATAATTTGTTAGCATCACCCGCATCTCTTCCAGAATTTATTTTCCACCCAAATTTTCACCAAATGAGGTAGTAAACCACAGGACATCTTCCCCAACACTTAAGTTCAACTAGATCATGCAATTTCACTTAAAGAGTAGGTAGGATAGGGAAAATTGGCTTGTAATGTGGCTAACATAACAGGAAATTCATGGATACTAGGGGCTACAATGAAGGATAAATGTAAAGGTTGGCCATTATGAAAAGGATTATTTTGAAAAGGGGGCTTCAAACCAAATAAATGCCTTAATCATTAAAAACACACGTACCCCAAACACTCAAGTTTTGAAAGAAATAAATCAAATTCTGTTTAAAGAAAGAATGGTCTGGTTCTCTCATGAAATGAGGTGAATGAAAAGAATATGATAAAAATGGTTTAGAAGACTCAAATGAAAGTGATTTCAAAGATATATACAGTGAAATATGGCATGAGTTTCAAAAATCAGTGTAATTTTATTGAAATTCCAAAAGATTTGAACTTGAAACAAAAGTAATTTCAGCATTCATTTAAGCTCAGTTTCATGAAATAGATTGGTTCACTCATTGAAATGAGTTTCAAAAATGTTATTGATAATCATTTGACCACAAATGATTCAGAAACACACCAAAAATTGAAAAATAAACACAAAAATTTGAAAACATGCAAGTTATTTTTATTATCTGAAAAACAAACACAAAATAAAAATACTAAACTACAAAGGTTACCTCCCCCATACTTAAATGATGCAGTGTCCTCAATGCATTCAAGTGTATTTAACATGTATACTAATTTTAAAATGAATCACAACACCAAGAAAGTATAAAGGAGAGGTACGACCAGACTTATTGGCAATGCAACGTTGAGTTAAGTTCCTAAGTGTTTCTCTTTGAAAACCTAAAAAAGTAAAAAAGTTAACATAAGAAATTTATTAAAAGAAATGGAAATAGAAATTGAATAAGAAAATAAGGATAAATCTTGGTTTAATCCCCCAAGTGGGCCCTGGGTTTTGACTGCCTCTAGAGGGGCAGTTCTAATCAGTTATCCCCAATCTGATGGTGGGTGAGGTTTCCTGCTCATGAACCAACAAAAATTCTTCTTTCCAGTATGTAATTTTTCCTTTCTGAGGATAATTCCATGTATTGAGTACACCAGATCTGCCCCCTTTACAATTATAATCCTATTGTATGGCGGGGGTAGGATAAAGTATGGAACCACCTCCTCTTCAGTTGCTACTTGTGCAATGTCTTCTTCAAAATATAGTGGTTTCTCCAGATGTGATGCATGAAAAGAATAATCAATGGGAGATTCAATATTTAAATTTGAAATATTAATTTCAAAATCTTCCCTTTTAAGGTAGGCATCTTTTAGATTTGGTTCTTCATGCATAGCCACATGTATCTCTTCATGGACTTCCTCAAGTAGATGATCAATATCTTCAGGGAGCTCTATGTGTTCCTCAATAGGTGCATATTCTTTTTCATCTTCTTCTAAGGCAATGTAAGGATTGACCAAATCTGAAAATTCAAAATTAATAGGAGTGATGCTCAAATCAGATTGAATGAAATCAGAAAAGGTAGAGTTCATGGAAGGATCATCTCCATGAGTTGGGTCTGGTTCAATCAATTATTCAGTTGAATGTGCCTCTTGGATTTGATTATCAATGGATGGAGGGAGGTAGTCAGGCTCCTCCATCTTGACTTCAAATTACACCAATTGGGTGGTGTCTTCCTTCCGCGGTGCTGGCTCTTCTTGTTTTCAAGGCTTGGGAAGATCAACGATTTCCTCACATTCATTCTAAAATTCATCAAGTTCTTGTTGATCTCACACATGTAGCTCAGTAGGGAAGTCATCTTATTTTTCATCATTCTCGAGTAGAATTGGTTGAGTGATGTGGAATAAGTCTTCACGTACCTCAGCATTTACCTACTATAGTTCTTCAATGATGAGTGGTGACATTTCTTCAACCACTATCTCAAGTTCTTGATCTGGCTCAGGGTCGGGTTGCTCCATCATTGCACGAACATAGTCCAATGCCCATTCCATTTTGATACCCAAAACATCCAAATTATTACTAATCCTTTCAACCCGATCATTGAGATCACGATAATCAATTTTTGGTTCAGGATATTGCACCTGCGAGGAATCTTCCCATGCATAAAAATTTGAATTTGAATACATCATGGAAAAAAGAATGTTTTTTTAAATTTATTTTTAAATTTGAAAAAGTCAAATATTTACAAATTGGTTGTGGCACTTCCTCCCCGGAAACGGCGCCAAGTTTGACGCACACCTGTCGTGGGGCGTGGCAAAACAATATTCTATTTACCTAAGTATAATATAGCAGTTGATCCTAGGTAGACTCCCGAAGAGGAGTGCACACAAAACAAGGTTGTCACTTTTTGTTGGGTTTCTTAAATAGATTGGTTTTAACAAATGATAAAGATGGTGATCGGATTGGGATCAGCTAGAACTAGTTTTGTGCCATCATGGTTTCCAAATTTTATCACTTATTCTTCCTTAAACTGGTAAGATAGAGATTCATCTACCGAGTCCTCTCTCTCCCTTAGTCAGATAAATGTGATGAAAATTTTCCTTTCTAAAACCTTAGATTGGTCTATCCTCATTCTAATGTGCATAGGGTTGTAGAAGGTCTCTTTATTAATTAGAGAAATCCCAGTCCTTGAATTTTTGTTCCCTAATAAACCATGATTTCAACATACAATCCTACACATGTGCTTGACAACCGCCGAGCAATCACCACCCAACCCTAATCTTATTCCACTGTATACAGACTAGAATTGGGTGGAGGGAGATTTGATCATAGTCCAAAACAATTTATAATTTCAAAAAGAAAACCTTAACACAACCGCATTAGGAATTTAATACTGAATTATGAATTGGAACCAGAAGAAGAAATAAGAACAAATTTTATTCATTTCAAGCACAAAAACTCAAACACAACACATAGGTCCAGCCTCCCCTCTTTCCGATCACTCAAATGAAACTATCCCTCCATGGATGGAGTAAGAGAGATAATGCGGGAGAGGAGAGACATTTTAAAGTAAAGAAAAATAAAAGAAATAAAATGAAAAGCTAAGAAGTTCTTCTTCTTGGTGTCCCAGAAGGAATGGGATGGAGAATGAGATGTTTTGAGGAGGAGGAGCTCTCCTCCTTTTATAGCCATATTTCCGTCCTCCAACTTTTGTCGCGTTTTTGACCCAATAAATTACCTCTTCACGCATTTATCCCTTCTTCAATGATGTTCATAATTTTCTTGTACGTGTCCCCTCAAAATCGCATCGGATTTGGACAGGTATTCCGAGAGTTATGGCCCTTTTACTCTGATCATTTATTCTGTCCAGTCAGACTCACCAAAACGCCAACCCCCTGATTAGGAAGCTTTAATGGAACCTAAAACGGCCGATTCACTCGGTTATTCCTTCAAAAAAGATGCTTCCAATATCCTTTCGCGTCTACCCACCAATGTTCACAACATTTGGGCCCACCATGGATGAGTTATGGGTCCCACACAAAAACTAGGCAGAACTGAAAACAGTTTTCTTTCTCCCACTTGAGAGCTTCTTTTGAGCTTCCATATGGCCGATTCAGCTTTTGGTTAAAAAATATTAAATGAAGCCCTGGAAGTTTAGAATCTGGAAAAGAAATAATTTTGAAATTTGGATCCGTTTAGATAATGTTATAGACAAATGATAGAAATAATTTAAAACAGTTAAAATTCTAAAATGGCTAATTTTTACTATTAAGCTCATGATAACACCATTATCATAAAAATGAAACAATTCATCTTAGAGGAACAATTTTGTGGGTTTAAAACAATGATATTAAATTTAAATTAATTGAAAATATTTTCTCTATCAATTCCCCCACACTTAGCCCTTGGACTCCTGGACAAGTAAAAATCAAATAAAATCAAATTCAAAACACATATCAATGAGATCTATCAAATCAATTTCAAGAAAAAAAAGATATCTTGCCTCATCAAATACAGTTATTTCAAGTTCTCCATTTAATATTTTAATATATTTTCACTTCATTTCTTATCCCATGCACGCAAAACACCTACCTCACATGAATTTTCTCTCATCTCAGAAATCTAAATGTTGAACAAGGATTTTCTCATCCAAACTCACACAAGAGTCACCATAGGTTTGATAAATTCATACATCTCCACCCGATGTGAGTCAAGGAATTGTGTTTCTCATGAGGACTTTTTAGGGTTGTTCTGTGGCTTCGGGTTGGTAGGATTTAGATGTAAAAAATTCGGATGCCGAAAAAGGAGGGCTTGACTCTTTTTGAACCAAAATTGAAAGATTCTAATTTTTACTCAAATATGGTCTCCTTCACTTCCCCTTTGTTGAAAATAGGCTCCATCATCATTCAATCAGCTCAGCAGAAAAAATTTCAATCTTTTCAAACATGATTTTTTTAAAGCTCCAGATAGGCACAACTTTCTTTGTACATTGGAAGCTCCAGAAAGGCACAACTTCTCTTATCATGAAAGCTCTAGAAAAGGCACAACTTTCAACAGAATAATTTTTTAGCATCACACGCATCTCTTCCACAATTTATTTTCCACCCAAAGTTTCACCAAATGAGATAGTACACCACAGGACATCTTCCCCAACACTTAAGTTCAACTAGATCAGGCAATTTCACTTCAAGAGTAGGTAGGATAGGGAAAATTGGCTTGTAATGTGGCTAACATAATAGCCAATTCATGGATACTAGGGGCTAAAATGAAGGATAAATGTAAATGTGGGCCATAATTAAAATGATAATTTTGAAAAGGGGGCTTCAAACCAAATAAATTCCTTAATCATTTAAAACACACGTACCCCAAACACTCATGTTTTGAAAGAAATAAATCAAATTCTGTTTAAAGAAAGCATGGTCTAGTTCTCTCAAGAAATGAGGTGAATGAAAAGAATATGATAAAAATGGTTCAGAAGCCTCACAGGAAAGTGATTTCAAAGATATATACAGTGAAATATGTCATGAGTTTCAAAAATCAGTGTAATTTTCATGAAATTCCAAAAGATTTGAACTTGAAACAAAAGTAATTTCAGCATTCATTTAAGCTCAGTTTCATGAAATAGATTGGTTCACTCATTGAAATGAGTTTCAAAAATGGTATTGATAATCATTTCAACTCAAAAGTTTCAGAAAAACACCAAAAATTGAAAAATAGACACAAAATTTTGAAAACATGCAAGTTTTTTTATTTTCTGAAAAACAAACCCAAAATGAAAATACTAAACTACAAATGTTACCTCCCCCGTACATAAATGATGCAGTGTCCTCAATGCATTCAAGTGTATTTAACATGTATACTAATTTTAAAATGAATCACAACAATAAGAAAGTATAAAGGAGAGGTACAACCAGACTTATTGGCAATGAAACATTGAGTTAAGTTCCGAAGTGTTGCTCTTTGAAAACCTAAAAAAGTAAAAAAGTTAACATAAGAAATTTATTAAAATAATTGGAAATTGAAATTGAATAAGAAAATAAGGATAAATCTTGGTTTAATCCCCCAAGTGGGCCCTGGGTTTTGACTACCTCCAGAGGGGCAGTTCTAATCAGTTATCCCTAATCTGATGGTGGGTGAGGTTTCTTGCTCATTAACCAACAAAAATTCTTCTTTCCAGCATGTACTTTTTCCTTTCTGAGGATAATTCCATGTATTGTGTAAACCAGATCTTCCCCCTTCACAATTATAATCCTATTGCATGGCGGGGGTTGGATGAAGTATGGAACCAGCTCCTCTTCATTTGCTAATTGTGCAATGTATTCTTCAAAATATAGTGGTTTCTCTAGATGTGCTGTATGAAAAGAATAATTAAATGGATATTCAACATTTAAATTTGAAATATTATTTTCAAAATCTTCCCTTTTAAGGTAGGCATCATTTAGATTTGGTTCTTCATGCATAGACACATGTATCTCTTCATGGAGTTCGTCAAGTAGATGATCAATATCTTCAGGGAGCTCCAGGTGTTCCTCAATAGGTGCATATTCTTTTTCATCTTCTTCTAAGGCAATGTAAGGATTGACCAAATCTGAAAATTCAAAATTATAAGGAGTGATGCTCAAATCAGAATGAATGAAATCAGAAAAGGTAGAGTTCATGAAAGGATCATCTCCCTGAGTTGGGTCTGGTTCAATCAATTCTTCAGTTTAATGTGCCTCTTGGATTTGATTATCACTGGATGGAGGGAGGTAGTCAGGCTCCTCCATCTTGACTTCAAATTCCACCAATTGTGTGGTGTCTTCCTTCCACAGTGCTAGCTCTTCTTGTTTGCAAGGCTTGGGAAGATCAATAAGTTCCTCACATTCATTCCAAAATTCATCAAGTTCTTGTTGATCTCCCACATGTAGCTCAGTAGGGAAGTCATCTTCTTTTTCATCATTCTCGGGTAGAATTGGTTGAGTGATGATGAATGATTCATCAGGTACCTCAACATTTACCTCCTATAGTTCTTCAATGATGAGTGGTGAAATTTCTTCCACCACTATCTCAAGTTCATGCTCCGGCTTAGGGTCGGGTTGCTCCATCATTGCACGAACATAGTCCAATGCCGATTCCATTTTGATACCCAAATCATCCAAATTATTACTAATCCTTTCAACCCGATCATTGAGATCATGATAATCAATTTTTGGTTTTTGATATTGCATCTGCGAGTAATCCTCCCATGCATAAAAATTTGAATTTTAATACATCATGGGAAAAAGAATTTTTTTTTAAAATTTATTTTTAAATTTGAAAAAGTCAAATATTTACAAATAGGTTGTGGCACATCCTCCCCGGCAACGGCGCCATGTTTGACACACGCCTGTCATGGGGCATGGAAAAACAATATTTATTTACCTAAGTATAGTATAGTAGTTGATCCTAGGTTGAATCCTGAAGAGGAGTGGACACAAAACAAGGTTGTCACTTTTTGTTGGTTTTCTAAAATACATTGGTTTTAACAAATGATAAAGATGGTGATCGGATTGGGATCAGATAGAACTAGTTTTGTGCCATCATGGTTTCCAAATTTTATGTCTTATTCTTCCTTAAACTGGTAAGAGAATTATTCATCTACCGAGTCGTCTCTCTCCCATAGTCAGATAAATGTGATGGAAATTTTCCTTTCTAAAACCTTATATTGGTCTATCCTCTTTCCAATGTGCATAGTGTTGTAGAAGGTCTCTTGATTAATTAGGGAAATCCCAGACGTGGAATTGTTGTTCCCTAATAAACCATGATTTCGACAAACAATCCTACACACGTGCTTGAAAATCGCCGAGCAATCACCACCCAACCCTAATCTTGTTCCACCATATACAGATTAGAATTGGGTGGAGGGAGATTTGATCATCGAACAAAACAATTTATAATTTCAGAATCAAAACCTTAACACAACCGCATTAGGAATTTAATAATGAATTAAGAATTGGAACTAGAAGAACAAATAAGATCAAATTTTATTCATTTCAAGCACAAAAACTCAAACACAACACATAGGTCCAACCTCCTCTCTTTCCGATCACTCAAATGAAACTACCCTTCCATGGATGGGGTAAGTGATATAATGTGGGAGAGGAGAGACATTTTAAAGTAATGAAAAATAAAAGAAATAAAATGGAAAGCTGAGAATTTCTTCTCCTTGGTTTCCTAGAAGGAATGGGATGGAGAATGAGATGTTTTGAGGAGGAGGAGCTCTCCTCCTTTTATAGCCATATTTCAGTCCTCCGAATGTTGTCGCGTTTGGGACCCAATAAATTACCTCTTCACGCATTGAGCCCTTCTTCAATGTTGTTCATAATTTTCTGGTACGTGTCCCCTCAAAATATCATCGGATTTAAACAGGTATTACGAGAGTTATGGCCCTTTTACTCTGATCATTTATTCTGTCCAGTCAGACTCACCAAAACGCCAACCCCCTTATTAGGAAGCTTTAATGGTCCCTTAAACGGCCGGTTCAGTCGTTGATTCCTTCATGAAAGATTCTCCCAAACTCCTTTCATGTCTATCCACCGAATGTCACAACATTTGGGCCCGCCATGGATGAGTTATGGATCCCACACCAAAACTAGGCAGAAGTGAAAACAGTTTTCTTTCTCCCACTTGAGAGCTTCTTTTGAGTTTCCATATGGACGATTAAGCTTTTGGTCCAAACATATTAAATGAATCCCTGGAATCTTAGAATCTGGAAATGAAATAATGTTTCAATTTGGATCAGTGTAGATAATGTTATGTTCAAACTACAGAAATAATTTAAAACTGTTAAAAATCCAAAATGGCCAATTTTTACTATTAAGCTCAAAATAACACCATTATCATAAAAATGAAACAATTCATCTTAGAGGAAAACTTTTTTTGGGTTTAAAACAATGATATCCAATATAAATTAATTGAAAATATTTGATCTATCAATTCCCCCACACTTAGAAATTGGACTCCTGGACAAGTAAAAATCAAATAAAATCAAATTCAAAACACATATCAATGAGATTTATCAAATCAATTTCACGAAACAAAAAGATATCATGCCTCATCAAAAACAATTATTTAAAGTTCTCCATTTTTGAGTTTAATATATTTCCACTTCATTTCTTATCCCATGCATGAAAAACACCTACGTCACATGAATTTTCTCTCATCTCACAAATGTAAATGTTGAACAAGGCTTTTCTCATCCAAACTCACACAAGAGTCACCATAGGCTTGATAAATTCCTACTTCTCCACCCGATGTGAGTCAAGGACTTGTGTTTCTCATGAGGACTTTTCCGGGTTGTTCCGTGGCTTCGGGTTGGTAGGATTTAGATGTTAAACATTCTGAGGACTAAAAAGGAGGGCTTGACTCTTTTTGAAGCAAAATTGCAAGATTCTAATTTGCACTCAAATATGGTCTCCTTCACTTCCCCTTTTTTGAAAATAGGCTCCATCATCATTCAATCAGCTCAACAGAAAAAATTTCAATCTTTTCAAACATGATTTTCTTAAAGCTCCAGATAGGCACAACTTTCTTTATACATTGGAAGCTCCATAAAGGCATAACTTCTCTTATCAGGAAAGCTCCAGAAAAGGCACAACTTTCAACAGAATAATTTTACAGCAACACACGCATCTCTTCCACAATTTTTTTCCACCCAATTTTTCACCAAATGAGGTAGTACACCACAGGACATCTTCCCCAACACTTAAGTTCAACTAGATCATGTAATTTCACTTTAAGAGTTGGTAGGATAGGGAAAATTGGCATGTAATGTGGCTAACATAACAGAAAATTCATGGCTACTAGGGGCTACAATGAAGGATAAATGTAAAGGTGGGCCATAATGAAAAGTATTATTTTGAAAAGGGGGCTTCATACCAAATAAATTCCTTAATCATTTAAAACATACGTACCCCAAACCCTCATGTTTTGAAAAAAATAAATCCAATTTTTGTTAAAGAAAGCATGGTCTGGTTCTCTCAAGAAATTAGGTGAATGAAAAGAATATGAAAAAATGGTTCAGAAGCCTCACAGGAAAGTGATTTCAAATATATATACAATGAAATATGGAATTAGTTTCAAAAATCAGTGTAATTTTCATGAAATTCCAAATGATTTGAACTTGAAACAAAAGTAATTTCAGCATTCATTTATGCTCAGTTTCATGAAATAGATTGTTTCACTCATTGAAATGAGCTTCAAAAATTGTATTTATAATCTTTTCAGCTCAAAAGTTTCACAAACACACCAAAAATTGAAAAATAAACACAAAAATCTGAAAACAAGCATGTTTTTTTATTTTCTGAAAAACAAACACAAAATGAAAATACTAAGCTACAGAGGTTACCTCCCCCACACTTAAATGATGCAGTTTTCTCAATGAATTCAAGTGTATTTAACATGTATACTAATTTTAAAATTAATCACAACAACAAGAAAGTATAAAGGAGAGGTACGACCAAACTTATTGGAAATGCAACGTTGAGTTAAACTCCTAAGTGTTACTCTTTGAAAACCTTAAAAAGTAAAAAAGATAACATAAGAAATTTATTAAAAAAATGGAAATGGAAATTGAATAAGAAAAGAAGGATAAATCTTGGTTTAATCCCCCAAGTTGGCCTTGGGTTTTGACTTCCTCTAGAGGGGCAGTTCTAATCAGTTATCCCCAATCTGATGGTGGGTGAGGTTTCTTGCTCATGAACCAATAAAAATTCTTCTTTCCAGCATGTACTTTTTCCTTTATGAGGATAATTCAATGTATTGAGTACACCAGATATTCCCCCTTCACAATTATAAACCTATTGCATGGCGGGGGTAGGATGAAGTATGTAACCACCTCTTCTTCAGTTTCTACATGTGCAATGTCTTCTTCAAAATATAGTGGTTTATCCAGATGTGCTATATGAAAAGAATAATCAAAGGGAGATTCAACATTTAAATTTTAAATATTAATTTCAAAATCTTTCCTTTAAAGGTAGGAAACTTTTAGATTTGGTTCATCATGCATAGCCACTTGTATCACTTCATGGACTTCCTCAAGTAGATGATCAATATCTTCAGGGAGCTCCAGGTGTTCCTCAACAGGTGCATATTCTTTTTCATCTTCTTCTAAGGCAATGTAAGGATTGAACAAATCTGAAAATTCAAAATTATAAGGATTGATTCTCAAATCAGATTGATTGAAATCAGAAAAGGTAGAGTTCATGGAAGGATCATCTCCCTGAGTTGGGTCTACATCAATCACTTCTTCAGTTGAATGTGCCTCTTGGATTTGATTATCACTAGATGGAGGGCGGTAGTCGGGATCCTCCATCTTGACTTCAAATTCCACAAATTGGGTGGTGTCTTCCTTCCACGGTGCTGTCTCTTCTTGTTTGCAAGGATTGGGAATATCAATAAGTTCCTCACATTCATTCCAAAATTCATCAAGTTCTTTTCGATTTCCCACATGTAGCTCAGTAGGGAAGTCATCTTCTTTTTCATCATTATCGAGTAGAATTGGTTGAGTGATGCTGAATGAGTCTTCAGGTACCTCAACATTTACCTACTCTAGTTCTTCAATGATGAGGGGTGAAATTTCTTCCACCAATATCTCAAGTTCTTGCTCCGGCTCAGGTTCGGGTTTCTCCATCATTGCATGAACATAGTCCAATACCCATTCCATTTTGATACCCAAATCATCCAAATTATTACTAATCCTTTCAACCCGATCATTGAGATCATGATAATAAATTTTTGGTTCTTGATATTGCACCTTCAAGTAATCTTCCCATGCATAAAAATTTGAATTTGAATACATCATGGAAAAAAGAATTTTTTAATTTTTTTTAAATTTGAAAAGGTTAAATATTTACAAATAGGTTGTGGAACTTCTTCCCCGGAAACGGCGCCAAGTTTGATGGCCGCCTGTTGTGGGGAGTGTCATAACAATATTTTATTTACCTAAGTATAGTATATCAGTTGATCCTATGTAGTATCCCGAAGAGGAGTGCACACAAAACAAGGTTGTCACTTTTTGTTGGTTTTCTTAAAAAGATTGGTTTTAACAAATGATAAATACGGTGATCGGATTGGGATCGGCTAGAACTAGTGTTGTGCCATCATGGTTTCCAAATTTTATCTCTTCTTCTTCCTTAAACTGTTAAGAGATAGATTCATCTACTGAGTCCTCTCTCTCCCTTAGTCAGATAAATGTGATGAGAATTTTCCTTTCTAAAACCTTAGATTGGTCTATCCTCCTTCCAATGTGCTTAGGGTTTTAGAAGGTCTCTTGATTAATTAGAGAAATCCCAGACCTGGAATTTTTGTTCCCTAATAAACCATGATTTCGACATACAATCCTACACACGTGCTTGACAACCGCCGAGCAATCACCACCCAACCCTAATCTTGTTCCACCGTATACAGATTAGAATTGGGTGGAGGGAGATTTGATCATCGACCAAAGCAATTTGTAATTTCAGAATCAAAACCTTAACACAACCGCATTCGGAATTTAATACTGAATTAATAATGGGATCCATAAGAAGAAATAAGAATAAATTTTATTCATTTCAAGCACGAAAACTCAAACACAACACATAGGTCCAACCTCCCTTTTTCCGATCACTCAAATGAAACTACCCCTCCATGGATGGGGTAAGCGAGATAATGGGGGAGAGGAGAGACATTTTAAAGTAAAGAAACATAAATGAAATAAAATGGAAGGCTGAGAAGTTCTTCTTCTTGGTGTCCCAGAAGCAATGAGATGGAGAATGAGATGTTTTGAGGAGGAGGAGCTCTCCTCCTTTTATAGCCAGATTTACGTCCTCCAAATGTTGTCGCATTTTTGACCCAATAAATGACCTATTCACGCATTTAGCCCTTCTTAAATGTTGTTCATAATTGTCTTGGACGTGTCCCCTAAATATATCATCGGTTTTGGACAGGTATTCCGAGAGTTATGGCCCTTTTACTATGATCATTTATTCTGTCCAATCAGACTCTCCAAAACGCCAACCCCTGGATTAGGAAGCTTTAATGGACCCTAAAATGGCCGATTCACTCCGTTATTCCTTAATAATAGATGCTCCCAAACTCCATTCTCGTCCACCCACCGAAGTTCACAAAATTTGGGCCCACCATGGTTGACTTATGGATCCCAAACCAAAACTAGGCAGAACTGAAAACAGTTTTCTTTCTCCCACTTGAGAGATTCTTTTGAGATTCCATATGGCCGATTCGCCTTTTGGTCCAAAAATATTAAATGAAGCCCTTGAAGCTTAGAATCTGGAAAAGAAATAATATTTCAATTTTTATCCATGTAGATAATGTTATTTCTAAGCTACAGAAATAATTTAAAACTATTAAAATTCCAAAATGGCCAATTTTTATTATTCAGCTCAAAATAACACCATTATCATTAAGATGAAACCATTCATCTTAGAGGAAAAATTTTGTGGGTTTAAAAAAATTATATTCAATATAAACTAATTGAAAATATTTTCTCTATCAATCCTATATAAAGAGACACTCAATTTCTATCTATGAGAGTGATTCCTCATCATGGGATTATGTCACCAAACTCCACTAACACCCAGTAGATCCGTAAAGATGATTCTCTGTGATGAATTTCATCTGATCTACAAACATCCTCACAAGGCATAAAATGGGTGTCATGATCTCTAGCCTATCCTTAGACACCTAGGGGACTCGCTCACCCACAACATTTCGAGGAAGCTTCCTATGAAACTCATACAATACAGTCAACCTAATTTCATCCCTAATTAGTATTGTTAGGTCCACTGGAAATTCAACGGGTGGTGGTATATCTAGTAAACAACCTTCAGTTTCTATCTCAAGTACTGGCCCAAATATTTATGCCTTTTCACTAGGTGAATCATTCTTGTGATCACATACTTTAATCCAATCATGCACTATGTGTGGAGGCATCCTAAAATTAAAACAAGATCTACAAATATCAAAAGAGTATGTCTACTGAGAAGACTCAAGAAGGAAATGGAAAAAACACATTCTTATATGATGCATATACATAAACAATTCCATGAAACCAAATTTTACATGTATGGACTCAAATGTTATGTGAATAGAGTCCTGGTGTATTGATATGTCAACTTCAAAACAGACTCTAGAGTCACTATACTAAAAATAGAACTCGAGACACAAAAATACTATTGCCCCAATCTAAACATACCAAATCCAGTCTTAATGTGGAACTGTAATCTTTGATACTTGTATGTCATGTCCTGACCCACTATGGTCTAACCCATGACTACCACAAGCCCCCATAAAATAGGACATGGGATAGAAACCAACACTTAGTTAACATATCCCACAAATGGGAAAATTAGCTTAAGGTACCCACACACATACACACACATCTTCAAGACCACAAAATTACAAAATCAAAAACAACTGAGATAATTCATTTGTACACATCTAAGATCTAGAAACAGAGTACGATAGTAAAAGTACTGGATACAAAAAAGCGCCCCAATATAAGCCTAACAAAACAATTATAAAAGTCAAATCATTATCCAAAGGTGAGGACTGAGTCAAATGAATTTTCTAGGTAAAATTAATAATTAATAAATAAATGAACTAAATTTGGAACAACTTGATTCACTCAAATGTCAAGGTTCCTAAAAGTGACCTAATAGTCCAAACAAGAAAAAACAAATTCATTATTTGTTCAAAATTAAAGGTTGGATTTGATGTTACCACACAAATTGAGATAATGAACAATCAATCATTTTTTCGTGGTAAAAATTTTTAGTTGTGAAATATGTAGTTTGTATTATTTTTATAGGATTCTCATGGAGTCCACTGATAATTTTTGTTGGAAAAAATTATTCTATTTATTAAACATGAAATCATTTTTGAAACATATCAAAGAAAATTTTTAAATGATTCTTATATAAATAAGGAAAAGAAATTTCTATAAATAAAAGTTTTTCAATGATGTTCTCAAGGTATGTAATCAATATATATGTTGATGAAGTTAAAGGAACAATATGGATATAGATATAGGCTATATTAGTATTCAAAAAACAATTTAGGATGTGAAACCGATGACCAATGATGATAAATAGTGCCTAATATAAACATGAAAAAATTAAAAAAAATAGAAAATACCTCAATGAGAAATAATGATCCAACTGAGGTAATGAATTAAATTTCTTCGTATGATTATAATTTTTTTTGGAATAAAAGGTGTAATTTTTGTATCTCTTATAGAGATAAAAAGGATATGTGCATCTAATTAAGTGGAAAATACATCATGTCTCTAGTTAGGGTAGGGTTCATACAACCACCAAGAAGATGTGTAGAAGTTAATGATTATTCATAAAAAATATCTTACATTACTAGAATATTTTACATGGTAAGTAAAATTAAATATGTTGTTGATGTGGCCTTTAACGTTGTCATAATAATGATGAGTGAAAATATACAAATTTAGAGTTATTAACTTTAATATACTATCCGAGAAATTGGAAATAAAATTAACATAAGATGAATGTTAGAAGAAATCATTATTTCTCTAAAGAATAATCTTTTATATTGAAGGAATTATGGTATGAAATTTAGGGAAATAATGAATAATATAGCTTCCCAAATTAATTACAAGGATATAAAAAATCATTAACATTAGAAGATGACAAACACCAAAAAATAGGAAGATAAAAATATGCCAATATATGTGTCAACATGTATATATATATATATATATATGTAATCAAGGTATGAAATATGTACATTAAAATGGAATTACATTTTAGAAATTTTTATGTAAAGTAAATATAGATTCTATAAAAAATTGAATGTTTCTAAAAAAACATGGAATAAATAAGGTCTACAAGAATGTAGCAATAATTTGATTCCTTTAAAAGGGAACATAGGAACATTATGAGAATTTTTATTAACGAACCAAAAAATAAAAGTGTGAGGAAATACACTTCCTCTACATATACACCGAAAGAAGAATAAATGTGATAAGATTTATATAGATAATGTTAAATATTTAAAAAATCCAATCATATATAATTGAATTTCATCATTAGGAATTCCTAAAAGGAAAATGATAAGTAATGTCATTGTACAAAAAATAAAAATTTTGTGTGGGAAAAAATATTCACAGATTTAGAAGAATGAATTGGTGATTGAAATGGGTTTCATCAAGAACCTTTTTTAGTGTACTGATAGTAGACCTTCTGGAAAGAGAGAAAACAAGTGAAGAGGAACCCACCAAAAAATGGGATGTCAGAGATGGTACTAGTGGACATTAAATAGGTGTACACTAGTGGATTTATTTTTCAAACAAGATAATCTAAACCATTATCATGTTATGAAGATGATGGTTTAGAATATTGAAGTATTCATAAATTATTTTATTTTGTATTCATACTTAAATCACCTAAAAATTCATGTTCCATCATTATAAATCATCTGGATTGAATGTTCCATACATAGACATAAGAGTTGAATGGACTGAGTCAAATATACTAAGTCTAATGGACCATGTCCAATAGATTGTGGTAATTGGTATCATTTAAATAGAAAAAATCATTGTTTTTATTTTAGAAATAAATGATATCTACAGTAAATTAGTTGATTATTTTATATCTTCAAAAGTTCCAAAGAAATTGTTTATTTTATGGTATTCATGATTCTCGATTTAAGTTATTTGAAGAAATAATGTTTACTCGATCAGTGAAAAAATGTGTTGCGAAAGATGCTAATGAAGATGAATGTGATAAAGGGGAGTATGAAGTATGCTGTCTGATAATTTCATGTCTATCAGATAGTTATTTATAAATTATAATGGATAAATATAATAAATATTATAAAAAATAGAAGTTAATGTTAATTTTAAGATGAAAGAAAGATATAATAAGTCATTAGACACCATATTCCAGGAAAAGGCTATTAATAGATGTTTTTGATTGAAGCTATTAAATATTATAACTCAAAGAGTCACAAATTTAATAAACATGGAAGTTTATATGAAATTAAAAACAATATTTTTCCTGATATATTGTTACCAAATAAAGAAGAACTTTACAAGGTTACAAGAAAAAGTTCCAATGGAGAGGAAGAATATATTTTATTTGGAATTTTTAAAATGTTTTTTAATGTAACTAATTTCTATAATAATTAGATATATGCTTGCATATTCAATAATCATTAATGAAAAATGAGAATTCGAAATGAGTTATGAAGATGTTTTGAGAGGCCTTTGATATCATGCTCTAAGGAAATATTCATATGAAATTTTGTTGACCCCTATATTTTAGAAATCCTGAAGGTTCATAAAGGGAGAATGGTTTGAGTGGGATATTAAAAGATATAGTAAGAAAAGTTAATTTTAATTTAAAACTCCTCACTATGTTTATGGAGAATCAAAACCTACACAAATTGGGATTAGGTGTGCCTAAAAATATTGTATTTTCAATGTTTTTTAATGTATAGAGGTGTTGATAAATTTTGGAATAATTGAAAGTAATAAAATCAGACAAAATGGTACCAAATATAGGCTATAATAAATTTGGTCATAGATGATCAGTGTGAAGAAGTTACCATATATAGGATAATAGATAGTGTTTTTCATATTATCAGTTGTTATTAAACAAATTTGGAATCTGGCCGAGTAACTGGGTCGTGTGAAATTGATGTATTTATTTGGGATGAATAATGAACCTGATAAAATAATTTGGGTATAGAAGTTTATAAAGAGGTTTTTTCATTATGCAATACATAAAAATTATGTGGAATAAGAACAACATAATTGAAGGATGGTGTGAATAATGTTCAAGAAACATAATGAAAATTTTCTGGAGTATGTTGGATAAGGATATTATTATTATTGAAAATGATTCTTACATCATATTATCTATCTAAGGAATACATGTACTTTATTTTTTCTATAACATTATTTAAGTGATAAATATTAACTTCTAATTATAAACCACCAAAAGGATTGTTTTCAACTTTTTATGTTGGTATGGATTATTTCTAAACCATTCGAAGGACTAGATACTCTTATTTATTAATGATCCTTATAAATATCTATGTCCATAAGGGTATGATTATTTATTGTTTTCTATGAAAATTGATTTTCACTAACCAAAGAAGGAGTAAGTTTCTGAAGTAAACAAAAAAATAAGTATGATCATTGTTTCACCCCATCCCCATCTTAGTTATCACCCAAATCTTGATTGGTCCATATAGCAGGTATAATAAAAGGCTTTATTCAGTGAAGTTTTTAAAAATATAATGGTAAGGATGGTTTCCATAGATGTACAAAACTCCTTTAACAGTAAGTATATTCCTATATTTATGTAAGGAATAATCAAATTTGAAATGAAAAAATGTTACCTTTTTCATATATCCATTATATGTGATGATTTTATGCTGTTATAAATTGTTTTTATCCTCCTACTATGGGATATACCATAACAGCTACACATTAGATGAATCTATAGAATTAATGGTGATTAAAAATTCAATACCATTCCCCTTATATGAAAGGGTTGTTATAAGAGAAAAATAAATTCTAATGACTAATGGAATTTGCTAAATGTTTTAGAATATATACGATTTAAATATGAAAGCAAATAAGGCTCAGTTGATGATTCGAAGACTGACGTATGGGGATATTAAAAATATATATGATGAATATTTTGAGGAATTATTTATAAGTTCCAATGAAATTTTAATCCCCAAATTTTTTTTGTGACAAATTAAATTATTTTACTATTTTTTAAAATATTCAAAGAATTATTACTAAAATATATTGTCGTAGGGTATCATCCCTAAAAGATATATATTTTTAAACTCTCTATTTGTATGATCATAATTTTATTCTTGTTACATATGATATTAGAATACATTAATCATTTTTTAACAAAGAAAATGTTTATTAGGATGTATCTTTTAAATATACAATGAAACAGGAAGTTTAAGAAAGTTCCCAAGGAAGAATCAAGAGATAACTCTGAAGCTAAAGATGAGTGTGTTAGAAATATGGTGAATTCATGTAATTATTATGAAGAAACGTAAAAAATACGAATGTATGTGTAAGGTAATTTAATCCTTAAATTTCATTACCTATAAATCCATTCTACACTTTTTTTTCAATTTTAAACAGAAATATGGGAGATGAAGATGGTAATTTAGAAGAAAGAATGTCAAGAAAATCACTAAAAAAGAGGTGAAAAAATAAAAGTTTTATTTAAAAGTTTAGGATACGAAGTTATCTAAATATAAGAAAATTTTTTGTATATGTGAGGAAAATGATGGAAATTAAGTTGATGTTGAACTCTTGTGATTATGGAACTGATAAGATACTTACTACAAATGTAAATTACATAGAGTTTATGTTTCAAAAATATTTGAGATAATTTCACTATATGATTGTTAACCATGGAAAAGAGATCAAGAGGTTAGTCATAAAAGATCTATCAGCAGGAAACCAAGAATTTTCTCTTTACAAAAAATAATGGTTGTTAAAATAGATAGATGGTCTAGTGAAGTTACCAAACAAAGAGAAAAACCTCAACATGTATCATGGAGAAACATTATTGTTGAATGAGCAATAGTATGAACCTATTCAATAGAAACTTATTAAAGTTATTAAAGTAATCAAAAACATCAAAAACACAGTTAAAAAATTTGGTAAAAGTTTTATGAAATGTGTACCATATATGTATCAAAAAATATAATCCTCATAGTTTAATAACTTGGTTTAATATGAAAAAATAAGAAGAAAGTAAATAAGAACAAGTATGTGTTGAAATAGTGGGTGCCCGAGACCCAAATATTCTATGCTTTTGATTACCATATCGTGTATACAGTAAGATATGCATGATGTCATCTTACCATTATAGTGCAGACATTTCTGCATCCACTATTGATATGGTAATGTCCAAAGGTTAAATGTCGTATTGAAAGGTTATAGCAGTTCCCAGGTTATAATGAGAACCTCTATATACAATGACATTAATCATAAATATATGTTCAATGGTCTAGATACATCTTAATAATTAGACATAGTAGATGTCTGACCATTAGGTGCTGGGGGCTCATAACCATTGAGACTTCTTCTCATGAAGTTTGCACTTGGTGATCTCTTGTAGTGAGATCATGAGGACTGACCCACCAATAGGAACACCACATGTTTTCGGTGTCATTGGATGTTCCTATCTATGATCATGTGTAATGGTCTCCTGACTTGAGATCATTACCAATGTATGTCATTTGATTGCATACTTTGATGCAAGACAAAAACCATGACAATGAAGTCGTGGCGAGGTAGTTTGTGTCAGGTGCGTCATTGGTGGCATGACATTGGTGGAATAGTCTAGAAAAGATTTGTCGCTTCTAGGCTATGGAAGTAATATATCATTGGCCATGTTGATATGGATGGATGTAGCTTTATAATACCATAGCCATGGAAGTCGAGGGTAAATCCATCCAGTTACATCAACAATCAATAAAGCAAGGAAAGGTAGATGACACGAGAGTGTGTCCTGCTTTATGAGATATTATAGACAAAGAGATTATATTACACATTGTGTGTTCGTAGGTTGGTTTTCGCTGCTGTGACAATCCTTATTTCTTCAGGGGCCATGATAGGTTGCTAGATCCCGCTCTTGGTCTGGGAATACTATTCACGGCTGTCAAAATAAGGGCCTGGAGGGTCACACACAATAGCGTATTCAAGAATCTACCCTATTCAGTTGAATAGGAGAATTGGAAATAGTGGGCCCTGTCAAAAGGGTCCGAGAATTGTCCAAAGTTAAACGATCACCAATGCAATAAATATATTCATCTTATTCGATTTTAGAATAATGAGTATTGAATTTATTTATTAAATGTATTTACGAGTTTTAAGTAAATACATGAAAAAATATTAATGGGATAATATTAAAATATTCAAGGTTCAATTAATATTTATGGGAGAGACGAGTTGGGTTAATGACTTAATTATTATCATGTAATATATTTTAATATATTACAAGTATGTGATAATAATATTTATGGCTCAGTTTAGTAGTCCTAAAATGTCGTTAGTAGTGCATTAAGTATTCGGAGCCGGTGAGGCGATACCGGGTATTTTAATTGAGCACTATAAATAGAAGAGGAGGGGAATTTTCCAAACACTATTCATGAAGCTTATCTATCCTCTCCTATCTCCCAAATTCTAGAGAAAGATGATCTGGATCCAAGGAGCTTAGATGAAGCTCTCTCTCGGTCATTAGTAGCGATGCGATGTGGTGGTCGTTGGAGCGTCGAATGCATCGTCGGAAATCCGCGCTAGCACCTGGATTACGATGAACGACACCTCCATGGATTCCTTGAAGCACGTGTGGACGATCTAGAGGAATTCGGCTTCGGATTCTTCGAGCAGCGATCACCATCGACGAGCATAGATCGTGTGCAGATTCAGATATAAACCAGGTATTTTACAGTTTATGTTTGTGCTTAAAAACCCCTTCACGCGTGGTCCTCACCTTTGACAGGGATGCTTTTCGCCAATGTCAGCATGTTCATGTCGAACGGTGGTGGAAAAATATTAAAAACCCACCTGTTTGGGGCTTCCGCTTCACACTCGATTCCAACAGTATGTATCCAAAACATGGAATGTTGAAAATTACAAACTTTTTGATAAATCAAGTGTTAAAGTAAGAAAACACCACATCTTGAGACGTTGTTAAGGCTAATAATAATCCTACTTTGATGAGATATAATGGTAAAAAAGAAGATAAAATACAGCTGTATAGTTCTAAAAACATTAGGTTATATTGGAAAATAGGATTTCAATGGTTACTACTTGTAATGTAGATGTATTGGAAATAAATAATGTATTATTAGTTTAATCATAAAGAAATCAATTATATCTAGATGTATTGTATAAGGATTTAGAAATAGAATTAATCCACCCAGAGAATACAACATGAAAAACCAATTCTAAAAATAAAATCTATATTTAAAAATCTATATTTTTTTATAAAATATGTGATCAATCTACAGGTATTTCAAATGGATGTATTTTTATAATACCAATACAAAAAAATTAATATAAAAATCTCAAAATACTAATGTGAAGGAAGAAAAAGCTAAGGTAATCACCTTAGATATTGAAACATCTATTAATGCTAAAAAATTATTATAAACATTAATATTTGATAGTGGGTGTTCATTTAATATGATTTAAGATTTTATGTTGTTAAAAAGGTAAAAGATAAATGACATTGACTTTTAGATTTGAAGAGTCAATAAAAATCAAAGGAGTTGGATCAACTATCATCAGAAAAGAATAATTAAAATGTAGATGTTATTATTTGTTTATTGATTTATTCACAACATATTGAGAGTTTTTCATCCTTTTTACAATGGAAATGTAGTTCATTTCAGAATATATAATTTTTTCAAAAATATTCTAGAATATTTGAATGTTCTAACACGAGTGAAGAAAAAATGGAAACTTATTTCAAGTTGGGAATGCAAAGGGATAGTTAAATCAAATCCTGATGGAATAAAATCAGTTATATATTGAAAGGATTAAAAATATATACTATATGATTATTATAATATTGAAAAAGGGAGACATTATTCATTATATTCCTTAAATTAATCAAAGAAGATTTTTGTATTGGTAGAAATGTTAGAAAGGGGGGACTACCAAATTGATACAAAATAATGTTGATATACATTAATCTAACCACATAGAGGTTATCCATTTTTTGTATATATGGTCTTATAGTAAATAAGTAAAAATAATGGGATATCTAAATCGTTTAATTTATTGATAAATTTACCCTTATTCAATGTATTGTGTTTTTGAAATATAATTTATAGGATTTGAATATTTTAAATATTTACATTAGAATAATTGAAAAAAATGTGGATATTCATTGAAGAATTTCTTTTAAATATTTTTAAATAATACATAAATTAAAAGATCTAATATTATAATGAAGATAATGTAATTCATTATGATCATCGTGCATCATACAAACCGTAGAAGAATGGTTTTTCTGAATTATGTATTGAAAGCCTGAATAACAAGACTCAAAAAATGCCAACTGATCACGATACTTCTACTTTTTTTTGATAATATCTTGGAGGTTATATTTTTTAAAATAAATATTATATATATATATAAAAATTAATATAAATTATTATTAGATAAACTATAAAGTAAAACAAAATTTGAAATAATTAAGGGTATTTGGTTTTCCAAGTATTATCAAATTTAAGGGTGAAAATCATTATAATTTCAATAAACAATGTTTTCTTGGTAGGTTCTTAGACATCATTATAAATTTTGAGGATATATGTTCTGTAATAAAGAATCATGAATTTCTTTTGAGTCTATTGAGGTAAAATAGCTAAATAATTTTGATAGAAAAGTTTCAAATTCAACTTTATATATAAGAGAATATACGGTTGAATTTTTTACTATTAAAAATCATAAAAATGTTTCTAAAAGATGTGATGATGTAGATATTTTACAAACTAAATATATTTATTCATACATTTCCAGTGATGAGTAAAAAGTTTCTTCATACAATATGAAGATTAGAAGAAAGTAAAGGTCCAAAACATCAATAGTGGTCACGAACAACAAGTTCAATGTAGAATAACATTGATTTTACTTTCACATAACTTGTTATATTAATTGGTTGTAATAATTGAGGCTGAATAATTCCCAAAGTAAAAAATGGTGTATGAATAGTAGGAATGAATAATTTTATCAAAATGAGTATAATGAGACACAAGTTTTTACCCAAACTAGAAGATAAGAATGTGATTAGAAAAAATGGGTATTGAAAACATGGTGAATGAAAATGATGAAATGATAATAAGAAAATTAAAAATACTTTGTAATGTATTTACCCATGTTAATGTTATTAATTTCCATGAGTCTATTTTCCCAGTTGCAAGACTTGAAACCATCAGAATCATTCTTCCTATTTCTTCACAACGAATATGTAAGATATTCAATATGGATGTAAAGTTGTATTTTAATAATATAGGTAATGATAAGAATGATTTAATTAGTAAAACATGTGATTTATTACATGTTAGAAATTAAAATTATGTATCCGAGTTGGAAAAAATATTTTCCTGGGGTAAGTAAAGATCTGAATTCTAGGTATTCTAAACATGATACTTTATTAAAGAAGTTCAACTTTGGGAATGGAAATGTTGATAGAATCCTCTACATAAATGAAATTCAATATGTCTTCTTCCTTTAATTTTTTATGTTTTTTATATTAATTTTATAGTTAATGAATAAAAAATATGTAAAAATATTACAGAGGCGATATAGATTTTAATAAATGTGGCTATGCTTGGATAAATTAAATAAAAACTTTTCCTAAAATATCTCTAAAGAAAAATTATAACTTTATTTCTCAATAGAAGTAATATAAAGATATTTTTAATAATTTTGGAATTAAATATTAAAATCCAACTTATATACACATTTCAATTGTAATAATGGTGGAGAAATATATTAAAGGAAATAATTTTTTTCCTAATGTGTTTTAAAATTTGATTGGGAGATAGTTATATTTGACATGTTCGATGAATGATTTAGTATATGATGTAACTATTTTATCTTGATATCAATTTTTGCCTAAAGAATATTATTTTCTGACTGAAAAATCATTCATAGATATATCAAAGTCATAATTGATTTTGGTTTGAAATATGATAGCACATGAATGATTTAACTATTTTGTTAACTGATGTGGATATGGAATATAGTGTTAATGACATAAGACCCAAATATGATGGTCCATTTGTATTAGGAGAAACTTGTGTTAGTTAGTATAAAAAGAATAAAATTTTAGAGGATCTCATTACTATAGAAGATGAGTGTGTAGCTATCAATCAATATACATCCAAATTTAAATGGATAATGTTTTAGTTGTATGATTTTTTGGTTAATGTGAAGTTTTCCCTTCTATTAGGTTGTGAAAATAAAAGTTCTATAAATATATCTAGGAATATTGGGAAACATTTTCAATCTTTGTATATTGATATTGAATATCACTTCATCAAATATCATGTGGAAGTAAATCAATTAAATTGGGTGTTTGTTCCTAAAAACGTTTATATTGCTAATATATTTACTAATCTATTGTCTATAGAAACATTAACAAAGATAAGGTTGATAATGGGTGTACTGAATAATAATTTTCAAGGATATGTTTGGAAACATCTATCCCTTCCCCAGTATTTTAATTAGATTTTAGTTTAAATGATGTGGAAAATATGAACCAAAAATCATCATATAGGTATATTCATTAGCTTTTCTGGGAGAGCATATATTTAGTGGGAGTATTTATAAGGAGAATGTTGAGATATTAGTGTGTGTCAACTATTTTATCAATTTTAAGTAGATATAAGAATTATTTATCTTAGGTTTCATTAATGAATATGGTGGAGTGAAATACGTTAAAGTTTTTTTCTTTATAACTATATTATTGACAACATGATTTCTTTATTAAAATTTTCATGTTTTGTAGACAAATTTCAATCATGTAGGATTATAAATTATGGATAGTTATCCATTAATCCTCTGATTTTATATAATTGTTGTGGATGGTACTAATGAGGTTGAAGGTGTGGAAGAATATTATAAAGTCTAACCAATGATCAATTTAATTACCTAAGATAGAGTTTTACACAGTCTATTAAATAGAGACTCTCATGATCATCAGAAAAAGAATTTATTATTTAAGATTATGATAAAAGGAATATTGAAGAATTCATTAAAAATAGGTTATAATGAAAAATTAATAGACATAAGTTTATAATTTAATCCTTTGAATAGTGTAACTCAAAGAGTGATAAAAATATGAAACATGGAAGGGTCTCAAGATATAAACATGATGTTTTCTGTAAAAAGAGTGACCAAACCAATAAGAACCTTACAAGGGTATCATATGAAAAAATTCATTTGGATTTGAGTTAGATGAGGTTATCTAAATTATTTAAATATGATTTAATGTCATACGTGTTATGATGTTGACATATAAATGAAACACTCTAATGGTCTTGAAGGATAATTGTTTATTCTAGTCAATTTATGATGAATTTTGAAGGGGTTATTGATTCTGAGTTTTAATGAAAATTCCAACAATGTTTTATTGAATCCTATATTTTAGATTGTTTAATGGTTGTCAATAATTGAATAATTTTAGTGGTATATTCAATGGTGAAGAGGGATCATTTAACATTAAATACATGTTTTCCCTTTTTTAGAGAATTAATACCAGTATAAAGGGGGTTCATGCGTGGATATAAGGGTTTTGTTTTCATGTATTTTTTAGAATAGGGGTGTTAAAAAATGGTTGAATCATTGGACATCGTGGTTCTAGAAAAAGTGTAACCAAATAGTGGATACATTGAATTTGGAATTTATAAATAAGTTTGAAAAAGTTACTAGACACAAGATTCCAGATAGAGTTGTGTTGTAATATTTGTTGGTATCAAAATAACTTGGAATCAATAAATGTAACCGGACCATGTGTAATGTAAAAACACTATCAGATGTAGAGTTAACAAGAAGGAAATGTTGGGGATGATATGTTTTTAAAGAATTAATTTTTCACTTCTATGTAAAAAATTGAATTGAATGAATAATAAATTATTGGAAGGCCAATGTGTATTGTTTTTATACAACACAGTGAGAGATTATGGAATCTTATTGGTGAAGGTTCTTATTGGTGTTTAAAAATATTGATATATCATATTATCTATGTTAGGAGAACATACACAGTTTAAGTACTATAGTGATATGCATGTGATGGAAACTACCTGATTACTATAGACCACCAATGTAATTGTTTTTATTGGTTTTGTGGCCTTGGAATTTTTCCAAACCATTCCAAGGACTAGATACTCTTATTTACTAATTATCCTTGTAAATACTTGTTGTCCAATCGATATTATTTTTATTTATTACATATAATCAATCATAAATTATTTGTTGTGAAAGATTAAACATAATTAATAACATTTAAAAATATGGTATCACTAATTCACCCCTCCATGTCTGAGTAGTCTCACATATTTACATTGGCCTATATAGAGGTGTTCTCCTATATAGGAAGAATCATAATGTTGTAAAAAAACAATGATTCGAACAATACACTAGTGTTATGCCTCAAAAAATGGGAAACATTCATTATATAATTATTATGAAGCCTACCATGGATAATTATTTAGCAGAAAACATTGAGGAAGTGATGGAATTACATCCCCATAATATAAAAAAAGTAAACAAAATTAACGAATGAAAAGGCTTATCCTAATATGGCTAGACCCACTGCTCTACATGATATGGTTTGAGGCTCCTCCTCCCCATGAATTATTTTTTTTAACTATTTGTGTGAGGATATACTTATAAGTTAGATATATGATCCATAAGGAATGTGTAATGGAAAATAATATTAAATGGATCTAAGAGTAATATTCATCCAAAATTTTAATGTACATGAAATAAGGAATGTTAGTGATTATTTCCATACCAAAACAATATTAATCATGATTAAAAGAATAAATCAAGGTTGAACATGAATCATCTACAATTTTTGAGAAAAACAATTCTCTTAAAAATACACATGGATGTTTTCAATAGGAATAAAATTTTAAATATTTAATTTAAAATATTATCATCGAATATATCATATTATAATGTGAAAAGAACTTGAAATAAATATAAAAATGTTATCGAAGATGTACTTGAAATTATTGAAGGTCTCAGGCCCAAGACAAGGGATTTATAGTGGTATCAGGTTCTCTGTTATGTTACAATAGACTACTAAAGAAAAAATGGTTGACCTGATATGTGACAAAAAAATTATTATATTTATTGATTTTTTGTGTTTGTGCAATGAATTTGGTATTGGTTGTGTCATTGTATAGCAGTCCCTTTGGTAAAGAGTAAATATTTTTTTACCAAGAAGTGGAACCCCGAGATAGATAAATGTTTTGTAATTTGTGTCATGTGATAACATTGGAATTTAGGGGGAGTTTAAGATTATATTTCAAGGTTTCTAATCCTTATTTGATGAAATATAGAGGTTGAGAAGTGTTTAATAGTTTTTGAGTACAAGTAGTATCATCTATTCATTTTATAATATATGGTAATGGTGAATTATTCACAAGTGGTAGGATCATTACAAAAAGTTCTTTAATTTTTATACACATAACATTTTTTGTGAAATTTTAACATATACCATAGGTTTTTATTTATAGAATGTATAAAATAAAGCTGATAATATTCTATTAGTACCATTAGTTACATCGGAAACACTAGTGGTGTCTATAGATACTCATTTTCCTTACACCAAGTTTGCGCTAGGTATGCAACGATTATTTTTTATATATTAAACTCCATATAGTACATTCCTTAATATAATATCTCCATAAATCGTAGTAATATATGAAATCTAGAAATTATAGAATATGGATGTCCAAAGTTAAATTCAAAAATAAAATTGGTACAAAGTGAACAATTTCTCCCTACAAGTCAATCAGTAAGTGGTATCATTTAGAGAATTAGAAAATGGTGAGACAACCAGATTATATGGTTGGATATAGAGGAATATGGAAAGGGTTGGATAATCTTTCTTATCCTTGTATAGAGTAAAAAATTCCTTTAGGAATCCCTTCAACACAATAGGGAATTAGTATATTTTCTTCCCACTCATTAAAATGTGGAAATTCTTATTGAATTCTACACAATGATATAGGGGTATGTTAGTATCTCTATCTGAATTTTAAAAGTATAGAACCCAATTTAAATGGTATATTTTAAAGAAAATAACAAAACATATTCATGAAGGGGGGATAGACATGAAAACACCCTAAGAGGGAGAGAAAAATGATCAATATACTCATAATTGGCCCCATTTATTTAATTGAAAAGGGGGAGATGATGTATCTTGGAGAGAATTTTCAACATAATCTAAAGTGGGTGATTATTGAAACCCTTTAGTGAGTGTTATATTTGTTTACAAGATGCATGGACGTAACCCTAAGAGAATTTGTTACAGCTTGGAAATATCATTAGATACCCACAGGTTTGTTGGACCTATTGACAGGGTTGATGATGTGATACTTGGATTATATATATATAGATCTTATGAATACACATGATGTGTTTGAGTATAAATAATTGATTAGTCTTAATGTTTGTATCATAATTTTATTGGAAAAATATGATAAGTATGATTTACTATTTTACTACTTGGCATAATTTAGAATTTATTGAGACTGAGGAAACATGGAGTTACCGAGGTATAATCCATTAAATGTTTTGAAAAAAAAAGGATGATTCATGGATCTTGTAATGAAGCTAAAATAGTCACATGAATAAATAAAATCTTATAACAACACATGAAGAGTTCCATAGATGATTCATGAAGACTGACAGTCTTAGTAATGAAATTTAGTAGTATTTAGATTCAAATAAGGAATAGTAATAAAGATCTTAAAATATGGACAATTAATAACACATAAAAATTTCCAATGTAACAAAAATTATCTAAGTATTCAAATATGAATATGTAGAGTTTCTTTGTATGGGAAATCAAGTGGAATATGATAATTTTTCATAACTATTTCCTTGGGGTAAGAAAATTTGACTACGTAAAGAATCACATCTTTAAATGTTGATAAGAAAGGGACATGTATGTATATTTGGAAATGTGGGGGAATTAATATATCCAAATATGTAAATATATGACAAAATTTATATGTAAATAGTTAATGTATGAAAATACTAAGTAAGGGAAATCAGAAAGGTACTATGTAAGTGAATTTATATTTAAGAAATTTTGGCTATGTGATGGGCTATTTTGGTGAATCTAGAAACATATGTAAATTTGGATCGATGTAATAGAATTTTATATTAGCATAAGTTATTTTCCTTATACCTTTTTCTAGATATAATGACCAACTTATGAATTACAGAAAATGATGAAGGTACTAATCATGATCACATTCATTGTCAGGGAAAATCAAATGGGTTCCAAGATCAAGGAAAATTATGAAGAGGAATATATGAGTGACATATAGTGAATTAAATAAAATATTTTCTATATATAATTTAAAGATTTTACACTATAATCAATGAGTCCATGACTAAGAAAAAGTTTGAAATGTAATGTGTTTCCCATGTTTTTTGAATATTAATTTTTTGGTTGACTGTTAATATCATAGAGATATAGAGTATTCCATGTAAACACCCTCAATAAATGGATTTGGAAACATGGTAGATATAGTATCTAAGAAATAAATTTATATTAAATGCATGTTTTTTCTATCACATGAGAAATTTAATATGTTTTACAAAAAGGGGAAGTTCTAGTATATAACTACATATGATGTTTTCTTGTTTTCCATTTATGGTAAATGGAAGAGAAATATTAGTTGAATTTTTTTATGTAAAAAATAAAAATAAAAAGGAGATATTTATTGAGATATTCTATCATCAATAAATATTTATTTATTTCAGAATAATGTATGGAATTTCATTGAGAGATATCATGGATATATTTGTATGCATAGAGAGAACTATCAAGCATTCTAATAATGATAAGAGTATAGAGAGGATTTTAGAACCATGAACCTCCCTGAATATCTATATTCACATTATATGGGAATACATATAAGTTATAAAAGTGAAGGAGTTATGGGGAAGGAAATATAATGTTTAGTTCTATATTTTAATAAAGAAGAAGCTGTTTTAGGTGACATTAATTTTATATCTAAAAGGGATAAGGATCATATTACAAGAATAATCTACACATAACAATGGTTAATTCAACTAAAGTGATGTTGTATTAAGATTGATCTACATATCCATATATTTTTTGGTAGTTATTTCTTATGAGTAGTGAATAAAATAGGGGATAGAGTAGTGAGGTCATGGTGTTCTACATAGGATAAGTGTTTGAATGAGGAAGAGGGGTAGTGAAAATGGGTGAAATAGTGAACTTTTCCCTAAACCTTGTAAGGGTAATTAGTTTGGGAGTGGACTTACTGTAAAATTGTAAACACCAAAAGTATTGATCATAGTGTAAAATTAGTGCATAGACACAATGTTTATAGTGTGATCCTTAGAGTACCCCAGTGATGGTGAACCATGTAAAAATATTTTTATCATTATATGAATCATATCATTGCATTTATTAATTAAATTCGTGATGTTTAGGTTTATGAAAATGGTTTATCATTGTTATTTTCCACGTGAGAATATGATCCCTAAAGGGAAATGGTTTAAGAGGTGAAAAGGGCATAAAATTGGGCATAACCTAATTCAACATCTTCTCATTGTGTATAAAGGTGAATAAACACTATCATACCCAAGTTATTATCTTATGATCACTGATGATCTTAGATTGATGTCTAAAATGTTTACCCTTACAATGCATGTACTCTCACCCTTTTGTATGTTTTCATTTCCCATGGATATATATAATGTTAGAAAATATGATATTTCTATGAGGGGGACTATATGAGAAGAAATTTGTGGGGTATGTTGAATGTCTCTAATGAAATTAGTTAATTGTATAACAAGAATTCAAAGACACTAAATATTTATCTCATTGTGGTGTGTTTTATTGTAGGAAGTATTCAATATTATTCTTGAATGATTTATTATTTATGGTTTTGAATGCTCGTGACACCCCAGATGGTATCAGAGCAGGGTTTAATAGTATTTTAAGATTATGTGACAAGGAAAACATTAAAAAATACGACAAAATTGGATAAAGTTAATGTGGTATAGGATGAACATTATGTCGAATATGTTGAATGAATGTGTCCAAATTTATGACATAATATAAATTATTTCCATGAATATATGATTTATCACTCTGATTTATGATGTTTTATCATTACATTATGACTTTGGATTTATATTATGGGTGGAAGTTAGAGGAATAATGTAAATAATTAATATAGTGGTAAATGTAATAATTTTAATCATGAGAAAAAACATATGGGTGTTGAAATGAAAAATATCATTACTATTCTTACAAAACACATTAATTCCAAAAATCATTTTGAGCATAAAAAGATAAAATGATGGAGAAATTTACATTTGAGTCATTCATGAGGGGTATTTATCCTAAACGATTTGGGAGAAACTAATCATTGAAGATATTCTAATTATTCATATATATAATGACGTGCTCTCTTATGAGTTTCATAGTATTCCAAAGAATAATGAAATAGATCTTTCAGTATTTCTCATACCGGATGGTACACCTTTTTAAAATATTCTTTAACTAATATCCCTAATTGAGATTGATGAATTCAAGAAGAAACTGTTTTAGAATATAGATAAGGGATTTATTTGACCATGTGTTTCTCCATGTTGTGAAACAATAATTTTTTTTAAAAATAAATATGGATAAAAGAATATATACATTGAATACCATGACCATAATAAGAATGTGATCAACAATACTTATCCTTTAGCCCATATTGTTGGTTTCTTGATCAACTACAATTTGCTCAATACTTTTCCATGATTAATATCCAATAAAATATTAGAATTTAAGGGTCCTGAGAGTGAATTTAACCATGATAAACTTCCATATAAGTTGTGTACACTCTGAATATATAATTATTCCAACCATACATACAAATTCCCCAATGATCTATATGATTTTAATGAATAGTATTTATATATTACCTTCATCAGTTTGCAGTAGTCATTATAGATACTATTATTTATATTTCCATGATGAAGGAAGATAATTAAGATTACATAAGGATTGTTTTGTAGACAATGTGAATGTATGAGATGAATTCCTAATTTAAGAAGTGATATTTTTGGTTGTAAAATGGATCGTTCATGGATAATGTAATTACAAGAGAGGTAATATCATTGGATTCTTTAAATATTAATGTTATTTAATGTTGTTCTAGACTAACCACCATGAGTGAGATTAATATTATAATGTATTGGATAGATGCGAGCTATTATTTCATAGAGGTTTCTAATATATATCGACTCATATAACCATCATGGACTGCAAGGGAGTAAAAATTATCTGGATCAATTAATGTGAATAGAATTTCAAGGTACATGAATGATGGGTGGTTAGTAAACTTATGATCACAATACTATTTAATAGAGATGCGTTTATAATCAATAATGTTTCATCATCAAAAAGAGTGAGATGTATTCTCCTCCATAATAAAATTATAGTATCATATGTCTCAATCCGATTAAAGTTTTATTAAAAATTTCCCAACTCGTGGTTTAGAGTTAGCTATGGTAATTTTTCATTCATAGATATTGGGGAATTATCTTTATGGTTATAGGTGTGGTATATATTCTAATAATAAAAGTAAAAAGTATTTACTCACATTTGTAGAGTCAAATATTCACAAAAGGATATGGTTTTATTAGATTAAATATTATGACTACTCAATACATCACAACCTTGGGAAGGTGAACAAGGTGAGTTGTGATTTGAGTTGAAATCACCCTAATATCATATATATGATAAATATTGGAATAATTAATATATTTTTGGATTTATATAGGACAGATAACTGAATTAGTATATAATGGTGATTAATCATATGTTGATTAAATTAATTTTCAACAATCCGTTTACAGGAATATTAAAGAGGCATAAAAGGAAGATATGGAGATTTATCAAAAGTTATAGAATGTTCTAAAATTGAAATATGATTTTTTTGAATGATTTGGTATAGGAAATGATTATGTTTCCAATCAATACCAAAATTGAACCTGGAGATGTTGGATGAATGATATTGCTCATCGTTATAAATTCTTCTCGAGAGTATAAATTTGTATACAGATATAAAAGGGCTCTTTTTTAGATGAAATGAAAAAAGATATTAAAAAGTATGTATCTCATTGTCTGGAATGTCATCACGTTGAGGCAAAATATTATAAATATAATCCAATGATGAAACCATTACCCTTAATTAAATGTAAATGAGAAAACAACACCATTGATTTCATCAATGGACTCCCTAAGACATCTAAATGTCATAGTGTCATTTGGGTTATAGTTGATCACATTATAAATTCATCACATTTATTTTCTATTAGAGTATATTTCTATCTCAATCAAATTTAAAGGATATAAATTATGTAGAAGGTAAGGTTTCATGGAGTACCCCTCTTAGTTTTATCTAATCGAGATCCAAGGATTACACAAAAAATTATTAACAATTATTCAAATAATTCTAATTAAATATGAGAATTAGAAAAGTATATCATCTTTAAAAATATCGATATTTTGAGATAACTATTCAAACACTAAAATATATGTTTTGTGCTTTCTATATGGATTTTAATGGAGGTTAGGATTGAAACCATCCTCTAATTTATTTTTCTTTCAAAAATAAGATTCCATTGAGAATTTAGATGTCCCATTATGATCTCTATAAAAAAATAAGTGAATAAATCCATCATATTTGGTGAAATTATATTAAAATACCTATGGTACCTAACCTAGATAAAAAATGGAAGAGAATTTTTGATCCAGCTAACAACACGTCAGTGCTACTCAGTGTTAACAATAGTTTCATACTGATAACATTCGATGTGATATAGTACGTAGAAGTTAGAGGGGAGGTATTATTATATATATGTATTTGGAAAAAAGGTTATCTAATTTAGAAGTAATGAGAAACTGATAAAAAGAGATATTAGACCTAATGAGATTTTTGATCTTAATGGGTTAGTGTCTTATCTCTTATAACTTCTACTAAACCTCTCCCAATATCATGATGTATTCCATGTGTCTATTCTTAGGAATTACATACCTGGTCCGTCAGAAGAAAATAACATATTGGTTTTACCATTAGGTCATGAAATTTATTTTTAGTAACAACTATTAAAAATACATGAATATAGATACAAAGTGTAATTAAACAACACCACTCACCTAGATAATATCTTTCGTGGGAATTATAAATTTGAGGATGCTATATGGGAAAGTAAGGTTTTAATGATAAAAATTATCTTCATATATATTCATTATAATAATATAATTTCATGCGTGAAATTTGATTTGGGTTGTGGAAGAATACGACACCCTAATATTTTAGAATATATCTCTACTTACAAAAGTGGATTTCTTTGATAGTTTGTGATGCAAAAAACAATTAAATTAAATAAAAAATGAGTTATTAAAAATATAGAATTAATGAAATTAAAATATAGTAAAATTGATAAAATTAAATTAATAAAATAAAGTAATTAAAAATATAAAATATTTATGAAATGATAAGGAATATTAGTCATGTATTTCATGGAAAAAAAATGTTTTTTTAAAATAATTTTTTATTAGGATTTTTATTTATAAGTAATGTTTTTAGCTTGAGTATTAAATTTTTTTAAATTATATTTTACACATATATAAAAATGATCGACCACTAATACATTGATTATAAAATGGTAAGACATGAAGATAAACTAACTTGATCGTAAAAATGATTTTGTTTTCAGAAAATTGATTTTATGTGTGAAATTTGTTTATATTTTTAATAAATTAAATTCATAAATATTGAAAACTGATCATAATTAACTTTTAATATTAAAAGTTCATGAAAATATGTTTAATGTCAATGAATGATTTTTATAATCTTAATAATGTGAATAAAATAATTTTTATTCTTAAAAATAGATTTCTTCAACAAAAATGTTTTTAAGTGTGCTGGGAGTGTTGGGAGTGAATAATAGATTAATTTTTACCCCATCTATAAACTAAATATAAAAAATGGATTCCATATTTTAATAATTAATATAAATATTATGTAATAATTCTATCTTATATTTTTATTTATAATGAACATTTACCATCATAAAACTCTTATCGCAATGGTAAAGGTTAAAAGGGTCAATTGGTAGTTGATTAGATGGATAAGGATTAAATTATGTATTAAAAAATTTTAAATATTTTTATATATTTATTTTATACACTACCTTATCTTATCATAAAATATTCTTCCATTTAGTTCCACTTTACCCTTTAAATAACTTTATATTATTTTAAAACATTAAATATTTACCAGGGTGCCACTCCCATCACACATAAAAGGGAACCTCATAATCAGAACTATTCACATTAATTAAGAACTTTAGATCATGAAATACAAAATAAAATCATTTCCTATATTTATTCCTCAAATTTTGGTTATCATGGCCTCATAAAAATCCATCTTAATAAGGATTAGTGTGTAATTATAAAGAATAATCTCAATGAGTATGTAATAGTTTTTTTCAATTTATTCATGTTTCTACATCTTCAATATCCTCTAAAGATTAAATAATAATATTAATATAATGAAATCATAATCCATAAAATAGAAAAATATTTTTATGTCAATTTTAAATCAATTTTATTTCTCATTTCTATCCAATGAAAAATGAATGTGTGTCTCTTGGGTATATACAAACTACCATCTTCATGAAGCGACATGTTTCCTTTTTCAACATTGTATCTCATAGGTGGTCATGTTTTTGTATTTCGTTAATATATATTATATTTATGATACAACTATTATTCAGTAATGATAATTATTATTTACATTCAGTTCCTTGGGTCTGTTGAAAAATTAAAGCATCTCCTATGGATATGATCATACTACCACATATACAAAGTGATGTAGTTTATTTTTCACCAAAAAACCACATATAATTTTATAAAATGGTATATAAAAAATAAATATTAAATCAATTATAATATTAATATACTTGGGATGATGATACCATAACCAGGGTGAATAGACCAGAAGCATACATCCGAGGTATTTATGGAAAATGAAACAGTTAGCAGATAAGATATTTATATTATTGTATAATTATTAATAATTTATTGGTGAAAATTTATAAATGAATCATATCTGGTAATTTGGTTAAAATATGGTTCTTATAAAAAATGTAAAAAATATATTTTTTATACAGGATGTTAGAGTTTGAATGATGAAATTTGAGACATGTTGTTTGTTTTTATTTTACAATCTCATTTCTAATCTGTATTATTTATATATAAATATGCATTCGTGAAATTGAATTATCTATATCTAAATCTCTTATTAAACCCGTAATTTTTTTCACATATTTTTTTAAGGTTTTCATGCATTCTTTCAATTTTCCACCTCTTTGGTACTCAAAAGAATGAAATAATATTATTCAAAAAAGCATATTATATTAATTTTTTTATGTTGATAATTGTTTGCTTCCATGTCTATATTCCATAAAATGTTTTTAAAATGTTCATTTACATCCACTAAATAATGTTTAATATCATATTTATAATATCTTTTTCAATATTATAATTTTATTTAAAATAGAATTTTTAAAATTTCTTCCATATGGGTTATTGTTAACAATTTATAAAAGTGTGAAAGGAATAATTTTTTGATGTTAAATAATTTGATATCCCTTCCCTCTATAGTGACTGTTATTTATTTGTAAATTTTAGTTTATATGTTATCATGGGGTCAAAAATGAAATATTATTTTATTATTTTTGGGATAATTTTAGTTTTATTTATGTGTACGAAAAGAAATGGATGTATTCTCTTGTTATTAATAAATAATTATAATTATATATATTCCACATGATTGTTATGATTTAATATTTTTTTATGAATCATGTTTCATTATTATGGGTTAATCAAGATATGATTAAATCAAAAATACATTTATGATCATGTGGAAAAAATATTTCTGGATCTCATTATATGATGGGAAGGAAAAAACTATATTTCTAATAGATGAACTGGGTAAATATTGACATCTCATGAGAGAATATGAAAGTTAGTAGGGAGTTACCCAAATCGAATATGTGACTCTACCCATTATGGATGAAAAGTGAACATGGAGTTAACCAAATATATTTTGGGACTCGATTTTCTATGTAATAATAGTATTGGAAGTTATTCTTGACTAATTAAATAATTTTCTACAGTTAGTATTATTCCACACATTCTTATTAAATATTCTTATGCTTAATATATAACGTCATGGATAATGACTCGTTATTGATGTTTCCATACTCTTATATCCCATGCCTTTAGTTATTAAATTATTTTATTCCATGACTCAAGATTTTTGATATATGACTTATTAGGTATGAATTTTAGATGTTATTATCAACCACGCATACCGTTAGGAATATATTATTCTATCTAGTGATATTTTATTGACATATTTCATGTTTACCATTACCGATCATATGAGATCACACTTTCCTATATTTCAATTTCCCTAGCTTATGAAATGTCATTGAACATGATATCTCTACAAAGGGTATTATATGAGAAGAATATTTTCGGAAATATTGTAAATATTTCATGAAAAAATATTATTATATAATTAGTGTTCAATGAAACAAAACCATTATGGTTTTGAGGAATTTTTTGTTGTGATATGAATTGAATACTCATAAAAAATGATATAATATTTATGTGTAGAATTATTAGGCCACCTCAGAAAAAAATGGATTACGGGTGATGAACCTATCCTAGGATGATGTCAAGATAATTTTGACATTCTTTATTCCAATATAATTGTTATAGATCCTACCTATATTTGATAAGATATCCTAAGGAAAAACTGAACAAAATTATGGGTTGTGAAATATTGGTTAACTAAAATGTATCATTAATTTCGGTACCAATTATAATTGCCTTGTATTAAGAAATAAATCGCTGGAATTGTGGACCATTTCCTTACCCATCATTGCATAAATGTTGAGAAACACTATATTTTAAGATTACATTTTCCCCTTTTTGTGCTCTAGTGGAATTACAATGATCAAATCAGGGACTTTATCACTAAGGAACTGTGGGCCTTGAGAATTTGTTTTGTGGTGTATGTTTTGGTAGGTTCTCTTTACAATGGTATCAAACATCATTACCCTTATAAATACTTATTCAATAAATTATATGGGAAATCTATATATGTGGGAGATAAAGTAGTTTCATTGGGTATATATGAGAATAGCCTAAAATAATTGTTATAATTCTATATCATGTTTCTATCAAGTACTATAAAAGGATATAGGGTCTGAGATGTCATTGATCACAACATAAAACATTAAAAAGATGATCTATGTAATCAGATTATTTTGATACTTATGTTTTTTAAGAGGTATTTATTGGTGGATATCTATAGATCATGGTATGAACATATATAACTGGAGGATATTATGTATATAAATATCATTTAGGATTCATTCTAGATTTCAACCAATTAGGACTTATATGGATGGAAATACTACTCAACCATGATTTTTTGGGGTGGGATAATTAGTGATTGTAAAACTGTGATTGGTTTAAGGTACCCCTGAGAGGGTGCTGCTAATTATCAAGAGGTTGGATAACACTGAAATTATAAATCGCATTCCTGTAGATCAAAGGTGAAAATTATTGGATTTTATGATACATTGTCAAGTATTTTTATTACTATTGACTCATTAGGGACATAAATTAAAAAGAAAATAAGGGAATGTTTCTCCATGACTTATCATCACATTAATGAATGTGGGGATGATTGTGTTTGAGGCATATATGTTTCATCATCCTCGGAGACATCATTCTATACCCCAAATTATTCACATGTTGTATCTCATGATTTATGAGTCAGACATGATTCATAATATTTATAATGATGAGTTTGAGTTAGGGGAAGATGAATCCATTAAGGAGTGGCCGATAAACGTCATAGATTACAGGGAGATGGTGCTATATGGGGGGATGATACCTCTAATGTGAATGCTAGGGTGGAAAAAGAATTTCATGGAGGAGACATAAGAGTATGAGTTAGATGTATGATCCCATGGGAGATAGGAGTTTCGAGAAGATCCATAGAGACAATTTTTAGAGGTTAAAATCATTGATCAATTATTTTTGTAATGGAGGTTAAATATAAAGAATGAATTTGAGTGTTTTTTTCAATAAATTATATATTGTGATAGATTTTGGGATGTTTTTGGATAGAATTATGGCTCAAATATAGTTTCGATATGGGTACTGTTTCCCATAATAAAAATTATGTAGTAGGGAACTAGAGTCCCGATGTAGAGGCATTGATTATAACATGTGTTGGGATGAAGAGTTATATGGAATATATCCCCAATTCTATACTGGGGGGGTATTCAGTGTAGATGGTGTGAAATCATGTACTCATTGCAAGATGTCCTGGTAAATATAATATTTTATACATTTGTAATTTAATTTAAGGCCATTAATTTCACTGAAGACACAAACTTTACATATTCATCCCCCATCCAAAACCTTAATCAACTAGGAACTCATTTTTATCTTTTATGCCTATATAAATATCTCAATGATTTTATTATTAATCTATTTATGTTTTTCTGGTGGTGTTGGTCCTCTTTTAGTATTTTAATCTTTGTTTAATTCTTTTATGTTAATATCAATCATTATTTATTATTCACCAATCTCAAATCCTTTATTATAAATGTTTATGCATGAATTTAACGATTAATTGGATGCAAAATGATTCCATTAGAATAACATTATGACCTATATCTATAAGAATTGATGTAGGTTGTCCATACCATGTTTAAATAATGGAATAACATTTCATGGTATATAATTCATGAAGGTGTGTGTGTTTACTTATCTTATTTGTGCCTATAGAATTTAAGTGACAATGTTGATCTGTGATGATGGAATTAATAATATGGGAAATAAGAATGGTTATACTTGGGTAAGTGTGTCTTATTTATAATTATTATGGAATATGTTTTTAGGGTTATAATCATTTCCTTGATAGGATGTATGTGAGTTTCCTAAGTTGGTAAGATGTTCTAAAGGGATCATGGCTTTGGATGTTAGTGTGGTTTATAGTATCTTTCAACTAACTGTGGGTTCAGTTTAAGTAATGGTTTTTTGAGTTGTTGGAATATATTGAGAGGAAAAATTATCTTATGGGTTATCTCTTTATGGGTTGTAATAAAGATAGTGTGATAATGAAAATGACATACCCCAGAAAGTCGGGGAGATGTTTTTGGTGATCCTACTAAATTTACAATTTGTCTTATAATGTATTATACAAAGTCTCTACTACCTTATAGAAGGGTATTGGTTAAAATCAAATGAGTTGGTGAATATTATGATTCCCCTCCTAGAAATTTTAATATGATTCTTAACATATGTGTAACATGAACATTTAATCAAAATTGATATTGTGTGTTTTGTCTTACATTAGATGTTGACTATTTTTATTACCTAAAAAACTACTTTATATTCATTTACCAAATATGATACATTTTTATATAACCATACCATTAGGGGATGGATTAGATTCCATGAGTGGTTGGATATTTTGATCTCTTCCTAGAATCACTTCTTTTGAAATTACATACTGGTTCTTAGTTTGAGATGACTATCCTATTATAACATTAAATGTATTACAATTGGTCAAGGTTTCATGAATCCTTTTTTCATTTAGATTTACATGATATGTTTTAATTCTTGGATGTATTTATTTATTTTCCATACCAATGAAATAAATCACATATTAAAAACTATAAATATTCTATAGTAACATTACTGGTGCTCTATTAGGTTTCATTTCTTTCACATTTCAGGATAATATTGGATTATGTATAATTTTTTGATCATGGTTCAAGCCATTAAGATGATACAAGGATAGGTATATGTGATAAAATGATATAAATAATGATATTTTTAATGATGTTACTATATATTCTATTAATATTTTTATTATTTTACATATTGCTCTTACACTGAACAAGGTCTGTTTTCACTATATATTTATTTCAAAAAATATGGCCACATTGTTATAACATATGATATTATTTTTACGGTTTCCATACCATAGTGATTTCACACTATATATTAAAACTTATTATTGCTTCCACATTGTTACATTATGTGTAGTCATCCGATATCAAATTAATAGTAAAACTAATGTATGGTTAATTCCCTCTATAATAGTTGATATATATTTTCTATGTATGTAGAGGTTGTCATGTGTCCTTATGATACATTATCTTAGATTCAAGGAATCCGAATAGAGAATTACCTAAATTGGAGTTTGTTCCTGTAGGATTTCATAATAGGATGACACAAACTTTCAATTACTGGGGTTATGTATTTTCTTCATTGGATTTGGGTAGTGATCCAATGTAATGATTTTTTTGTGCTCTAATTTTTAAATATATTATGTTACTTGCATATATTTTTATTTTCTTAATTTGAGATTTTTTTCATTAATGAAATTCGGTGAAAATATAAAAAGAGAAATTTTTCATTTTATTGTTTTATAATCATGCACATCTGATAACAATATTTTCTAATGTTATTTTCAAACATTCGTTTTGATTTTGTTTTAGAAAATTAATTTTATAAATTCATGAGGTAATACTAATAAGAATTATATTACACAATACAAAAACACAATTATGTTCATTTATTCTTGTATCCCATATATTTTTCATTTAGACATGGCTGATGTCCCAATTCTTCAATGTGGACCATGGGATTTAATATATAAATGCTGAGGTGGGGGAATGTGATGTTTGTCATTTTTTATAAAGATATAGTTAGGTTATTCATTTTTTATTCATATTATTGTATATATACTATATATAGCTTATCTTTATATTATTATTTCATATTTTTTGTTATTTGAATGAATGAATACATATTTTGTTGATTTATTTAGGTTCTATTTATTTTTCATTATGTATAAATGAAAAACCAATCATTTCAACCACATTGTTTCCCATGAAACTCGGGGCATATTATAACAGTGGAGAGCATGTCTTAGGAATATGGAATACATTTTTGAAAATGTTATAAATTTATTTTGATCGATATTTTACAAAATGGAATCAAAGATGTAGTTAGTAGTTGGGTGAGAGGTGGTTGGATGTGGTATCATTGAAACACGAGAATGTATTATTTAATGGAACCCGTCAACATATTTATAGCTTAAATGGTTGTTACCTATGATTTCCATGATTGAATAGTGTTAGTTAACCCTTCATGGTGTTCCATTAATTTTATTTTACCCTGATGAGGGGTCCTAATAAATTTTGTCCAAGAATTGCAAAAAAATGATCTTTTTAGTCATGAATTATTTGAAATTGATCATATATATATTATAAACATTTTTTGTTTTCCGTGAATAGTTATGTTAGGTTGTAAAATATATATGAATATTTCCTAATTTAGTTTTACTTTTTTATTGATTCTTTATAGAATTGATGGTTCATCTCATTACTAATTGGATAATGTATTTATATATAATGATATATCTTAATTTAGGGTTGTTCAAAAAGTTTAAAATTTAATTTGTAAGTGAATATATAAATTAAAAAATGATAAAGAATATTTTTTCTATAAGTATGATAGGATTTAAAATTGAAATGATAATCAAAAATTGTGTTTTTGAATTTTTTGGTGTAATATTTTTCTCACTTTATTATTAATACTTTATAATAAAACTAATTTTTATAAATTTGATTTGTAATTTATGTTTTATGATACACTATTTGTTTTCAAATGTAACACTAAAAAGTATTTTATTGGTTTTTTTACTGTTTCATAGTTAGAAATATTTTTTATTTATTATTTTTGACATTAATAAGAGTTCATTATATGTATTTGATTTGTTAATTAGTTTCCACTATAGAATATTTTTGTTTTAACACTTAAAATTTGTGTGACTTTTTATTTTTAAAACTGTCAATATGTAGTTTAGTGATATGAATAATCATTATTTATTTTGTTTAGATGTCATAATAGTTTGGAGAGATTAAATCATTTATACATTCACTAAATAAGTCACATAACTAATGTTAAGTGTATTATTTTAGTGATGATCAAATTGGAAAAGAGTTACTTTTTTCACATTATAGATTTTTCTCTATGATGGAATTTGGAATAATTAGATTGGTATGAGTTTGTTATTAATGATTAATGGAATATTTATGAAATTTTTATTATATTTCAAAATTATTTATCCTTAGAGAAAAAATATATTTTCTTTTTATTTGTAAAAAAAAGTCAAAAAGAAAAATCGTTTAGAATTTATTATTTTTATTGAGTTTCATTATATGTATCATTGGATATATAATTTATTAAAAATGGTACATGTTTGATTTTACTGTTCTTATATAAAAATGGCATTCAAGAGATAGATGTATAGGGTAACTTTTTATAATATGGGTTTTCTAAAACTCCTTTGGTAATTTAATGTAATGGTGGTTTTCTTTAAGAAATGTTTTCAAATTGATTTATATGAATATGTTTTTGAGTTTTTGTAATTGAATTTATATATTTTTTATTTTAGAATCATTATTTATTTGATGTCATTGACATTATTTAGTATTATTTGGGTCTTTTTCAACATTATATGGTTTAAAACCTACTATAATATACATGTTTTGGTTGTTTTGATTTTTTTTTGTTTTCTAGTGAATATTTTATTTGATTTCATGAGTGTATAGATATAGTTTTCATATGCAGGAACCAAATATGTTTATTGAGAAATGATTTTTTTTCAAATTGATATATTTATGTTTTTTGCATCCATAAAATTATTTATCAAAAATATTTTTGATATAATAACCTAATATTTTCAATATATGATTTTATTTATTTATTTATTTTGGTGAAATTTGAAGAATATTTGTATAATATCATGAAAACATTATTATAGAATTATATGATGTTTAAATATATTTTTTTATAAAATTATTTCATATTTCCTATAATTAGATATTTTAATGGGTTAATTAAATGATGATAAATGAAATTTATTTTAGTATTGTTTGTGTAGTGTTTGGAAAGTGGTGTTTGATGTAAAAACTTTTTCATGATATTGTAAATAATTAAAATAGCGTTTTTTATTAATAGAAGTATATTTATTTCATTCAAAAGTGTTTTAAATTAATTTTTTTTATTATAGTGTAAATAATATGACTATTCCTACATGATCCATTTTTTATGTAAGATGTTATTTGGAAAAGAAATTGTTTTCCAATGGAAAATTTTTATAATACTATTGATGTAACGCCCAGGTGTTTTAAAGAAATATGTAAAAAAATTAATCTTATGTATCTTTCTTTTCATGAAATCGTGTGTTTAAAAAAACCACGATATGTCCTTATTATTAAATTACCGTTATATACAAGATGTTAGGTTAGTAGGAATAATTATAACTAACTTATAAAATGCAATATTAATTCATTGGCTATCAATTACTTATGAAAAATATAAATCAATTAGATATTTGTATTTTAGAGTGAATTACTTTTGTTAATGATATTAAAGAGATATATCTTTTTATATACTTAACAAAATATTTTTGATATTCATAAAATGGATATTTTAGTCATTGGGTATGAATAAATCCTTATTTTTATGTATAAGAATCAATTTTTTAAAAAGGATTATTTTACACTATTAAATTAAACACCCATTTTAAATTAAAATTTTGATGAATTAATAATTTCTATATGATAACATAAATAAGCTATTTTGATGTGGGATATAAAAATTTACTTTGTACAAAAATATGATGTTTTTCTAATAACTTTCATATTTTGATGGATAATAAAAATACGCTAATTTTTTATTAAAAACAAATTTTTTCATCAGGATAATTTATAGGGTTAAATAATATTATTTAATGGTTTTAAGGAATAAATAGAATATATTTTTACCATTTAATATAATCTATTTAATTAGAATTATTTTTAAATTAAATTCATTGGTAAAAACATTTCAATATTTTGCGAAGTTTTATCTTTTAAACCCCATTTTATCATCAACTAGATTAATTTTAAATTAAGTACTGCAACTTCTATGTTTTAAATTTGGAAAACTGGAATCCAAATTTCGAATTAGTATGTAAAAATTATGTTAATAGGATACTTTTATTTTTGGTCCTTATGAATAGTAACTTTGGTAATTATTTTTATTACCTTTTTTAAAGGTAAATCGGGTAAATAAGGGTACAAATAATATTATAACATTACATCAACACCTATAAAAATTATATTGTATGAATAAATTAGACCCATATCATCAATTTTTTGAAATGGAATCACTTAATGGCCACTTACCTATGAAAATTACATGAATGTAATAAAAACTAACGAAATATTTAAAATGTCACAATCTCATTTTATATTAGTATTTTAATGTTAATTTATTGATAACTAAAATATAAAATAAACTATATATAATATATGGAAATAAAAAATAATTACCTATATTATAAAAATTTATTTATAATTTTTATATATTAAATAATTTCCATTAATTATGAAACAATAGTGATGTAGAATATATTTTATTAATAGAAATATCAAATAAATGGTTATAAAAATATTACAATAAATATCATATGAAATAATTAACGTTCTCCAGTAATTTTATATTGGAATATACATTATTATAAGGGTATTTAATATTTTTTTCGAATTTATCTTTTGTGTGAATTTTATTTAAAGTCGAATAAATGAGTAATGTCAAAATTGACACTATTAACATTTTTTAAACACAACATTTTATTAAATTATTTTAAAAGCACATATATATATATATATATAATTTAAAAATTGATAATTATAAGGTCTAAAATTTAATAAAGTATCTATTTATATTCAATTAAAAAAACATAATAAAACATTCATTACCATTAAATATTTGTAATGTTATTAACAAAATTAATAATTAATAGATTAACTAAGTGTAAATTAAAATGATAAGGCATAAATTGAAAAAAAAAGTTTTCTAAAATTTATTAGTTGATGATATTACAACCTTATATCATCGCATCATTGAATTTGGGACACTTTGGTGGTTTTTGTGTCTGGTTTTATTTTACTATAAATTAATATTTTGTGAGTTTCCTAAAGTTCCCATATCCTCTATTATAAAAGGGAACCTCCTCCCTCTCCCCTTCACTCTATTTTGAGCCTTAAAGCATGGCCAAACCTTGACCAATTATATTACAAACTTCTGTATTTAAATTCTAGAGGTTTTATTCTTCTCAAAAGACCAACTCTAGTGCCGTAATGGAAAATTTAATGGAGGCCCGCTGAGGAAGAGGTAATCTCTTCAACTGATTCTTTAAAATTTATTACATCTTCTACTTACTCTTATTTAGTTGTTTAATTATAAAGTATTAACATCAGTATAACTTATATAATGATATGTTATTATAATTATGAAACAACCCTATTTCATATTCTATCTATCCTACAAAAAATGAAATCACCACGCGTGCGTACATACGACTAACTGTATCCATGCTATGGTGTAACATATTTTTCACCACCACCATACTTGGATGGGTATAATGGTGGAAATATAAAATATAAATGATAATTGTAACATTATACTAATTTTGAGATACCATACACCATCCACTTCAATACCATTCAACAATTATGGGAATGATATTGTCGCTCGTGTGTAATTACGACCTACTATCTCCATGGTGTGATGTTATTAGTTCTACTTAATCTTCATTAAAACATGATTATATAAATAAATTTAATTAATAAATATCATATATATTATTCTAATACCATTTTTTAAATTATATAACTATAATCTAAAAAGAGGAACAATAATGTATTTAACAAAACATACATAATAACAAAAACAGTTAACACCCGAATAACGAGTAACAATGAAATGTTACTAAAAATGGATGAAAATATGATCATACATGTTATCATAAATGAATATGATTATATAATAAATCCGTAACATTATTTAAATCATTATTCAAGATTTTTGATTAAATACGAAGCGTATCAGACCTAAGGTAAGGGATTACTTTGGGAATCTAGTTTTTATTCGAGATAGGTTATACATAAGTATTATATAGTGCAATATTTATCATCCATTTCCATGTTTTATAAGAATATTCTCATGAAACTTTTACTATTATTCTATTGATTTTAAATCCATTTTTATCCAATTTTACTTTTACAACATGGTTATGAAGGAATCTTTCTTACGTTTACCATACGAGGTACTTTTGGATTTTCCAGAAAAAGTACGAGAAGAATGTTTTTTTAACTTATATTTAATGAATGGATTTCCACACATTACTAACAAATTATTTCCATGAATCTTATTTTCATTTTTGTTAATATTATTTTCAAAAAATTCCTTTTATTTTTAAATTGGGAGGAATTTTTTAAAAGAAAAACATTTTTTAAAAAGAAAGGATATTTTCTTCAAGAAATAAGATCAAGTGTTTTATCAAAATTATTTTCAGTCTATGATGAAATAGGGTTAGGTATCATTCCCAATTATTACTTTTATTTGATTAAATTTATGATGGAATTATTTTAATCATTTTTATTTATATTATATGGATTATGTTATGATGGCATGATGTTTAAGAATCCCATTTTATTACATATGTTATGCTATGATAAATGATTTATGTTTTTGTGGCACATATAAGAATGGTTTTATTATGATATCGGTGGGACCGATAAATCCATCTAAATAATTGGGTAAATAATTTTATCTCATGATATAGACATGGTTGGAATGGCACATTAATCTGGTTTAGTGATACACGGCTGGAACGTGGAGTGAACTCGGTTCAGTAATAGACTTTGTCTGCTATGATGGACATGGAAATGAGACTTGACTAATATGAAATTATTTTTTATTCTTATTTTTGTATGCCACAAAATTTCTTATCTTGTTCTATGATTATTGGGATTACATTTTACTTCTCTGATTTATCCCCTGACATGATATGATGATATTTTATATGTAAGATATGATTTTCAAATGTTATGTTCTTATGAATATGATATGATTGATATTTCTTTTGTTTACCCTTATTAAATTTGAGATCACCCTTTACATGTTTATTTTCCCTAGGTCATGAATAAGGGTATTAAGTATGATATGAAAAAAAGTATTCTAGTTATGTTAAAATAAACAGGAGACAATGTATATGTTTTCTGAACTAGTTGTTTATGTTTCCCAGTTTCTGAGGACACTATACCAATATGGTTCTTTCATGGTTTTGTTATATGTTATAATGAATTTACATAAATTATGAATAAATATAAATGTATGTAATGTATGGGTCGCTATAGTTGGTATTAGAGGAAATGTATATTTAACATTTGGAATCTAGGATGAGAAATAATTAGTAAGAACTATAATGATATGTCCAAGTCTAGGATATAATCCTAGAGTTTTATAAATAACCATGAATAACATAGGATTATACAAAAAGTGTCCTAAATTGAAATTTAATTCCTGATTATGTGGTTTCCTATTATGATTATATTTGGTCACACTATGCTTCTTGGTTTTATTCAATGGATGGAACCCGACGAAACCACATTAATGCTGAGTATGATGGGAAATGCAATGATTGCCCCCGGATCAACCAAATGTTATGGGAGTCAGAATGAAATATATTGTAGAAAATATCACACAATTTTCTCAAGATATGAACCATGAAAGACTTCTAAATGAGAAAAGGAGGGTGCAACATTCTCTTGAGTCCTTCATGAGACAATGTCCCCATTCATTCTATGGGTATTCTGATCCATTAATAGTTGAACAATGGATCCATACCATAGAAAAGATATTTTTAGTTCTATAATTTTCTGAACATGATATAATCATCATAGCAGTATATCATTTGGAAGGTGAATCTGATCAATGGTTGAATCTTATCAAGAATACAAAGTAAATAGATGATATGGAGTCCAGGTAATGGGAATAGTTCATAAACAAAATTTTAAATACGTACTTTCCTTGAATTTTTAGAAAAAATATTGAGAATGAGTTCCTTGATCATAAATAAAGTAATGATGATTTTTTTGGTACATATGAAGAAAATTTTACAAGACATTCAAGGTACGCTTCTAGAATAATTATCCAATCTCTGAGTAAATTTGATCGATTGTTTAGTGGATTAAAACCAAATCTCTGAAGGGAATTAAGCATAAGGGACTTCAACAGCTACAACGAAATTGTTCGATGTGTTCTATATGTTGAGATGGAGATTGGAGTTGGCCATCAGTCATATGGGTTTGATAAGAAGTGAAAAATGGAATTCGAAGGAATATCTAAACACCACACTTAAAAGAAGATATGTTTTCCCTTATGCTCCAACTGTGGAAAGAATCATTAAAGGAATTTCATAAAAGGACTAATAAATGATTCATGTGTGGAAAAGAAGTTCATTTGGAAATTTAAATATGAAGTGATGGGAAAACTATTTCTAATGATATGAATAATTAAAAGGCTAGATATAATTCACCATCCACACATAAATGTTATAAGGGAATGGAAATGGAGAATTATTAAAATCAATTCCCTCATCCAAGGGTGATTGATGATGATCGACGTCAACAAACTCAAAAATAAAAAAGGAAATGGACAGTCACATGCAATTACTATGGGCGATGTCGAGTATGATAATGAAGTGGTGAAAGGTACACATACCATCCAATCTAAAATTTTAAATGCTTTAACTGATTTTGGATCCACCCACTATATTATTTCTGAAAACTTTTATAATGTTGTCATTATATTACGTCAATAATTAGATGTTGAGTTATCTGTGACAACTCCTAACAGCACAATAATCACATAAAAATTCATAATTCTTTTCAGGTTGAGGTTTGTGGGGAAGTGATTACTACAAATCTAGTCATCCTTTATATATTGAAACATGATGTGATTATTGGCATGGATTCTCATTCTCTATATTGAGATCATATTAATTTCTAAGGAAGATAAGTCACATATCAAATTACAGATCAATCTATGATCATCTATCGATGCAAGGATGAATATAGACTTCCTGTATAAATTTCATCCATATTATGGGTCTTGATTCCAATAAATGAAGATTATATATCTCAAATGGTTGGGTATAAACTCAGAATTATTAATACACCCATTGTACGAGAGTTTTATGATGTATTTCTAGAATATTTTTCTAGTCTTCAACCAAACCGTGAAGTTGAGTTTTCAATAGAACTCATAACAGGTGTTATGAATGTTTCAAAGAAACATTATAGAATGTCACCAATTGAGTTTCAGGAATTGAAAAAACAACTCCAATAGAATCATGATAATGTATTCATACCACCTTGGGGAGAACCTATTCTATTTTTTAAGAAGAAAGATGGTTCAATGAGACTCTAAATTGATTACTGAGAACATAATAAGGTCACCATAAAGATCAAATATCCTCTTCCTCGAATTTATGATTTTTTTGACAATATAATCATATCTCAATACATTTCCAAGATTGATATTCATTTAGGATATCATCAATTAAGGGTAAAAAAGAAGTATATACCAAATATGGAATTCCGTACAAGGTATGGACACTTTGAATTCATAGTGATGCCTTTTGGTCTTACAAATTCCTCTTATATCTAAATATATATAATTAATATACACATTATAGACTATATTGATCAGGTTTTGTTAGTATTTATAGACAATATTCTTGTTTATTTAAAGAGATAGGAGGAACATGAAGATCACTTGAGAATTTTACTGAAGAACCTATGAAAAGGGAATCTTTATGACAAATTTACCAAGTGTGAATTTGGGCTTTAAAAAGTTTAATTTTTGGTTCACATAATATCATGAGAGATGATATATATGGATCAATCACAAATTTATGTTATTGAAATATGGTTTAGGCCAAAAAAATGTAACTAAGATCAGAAGTTTTCATGGTTTGGAGGGATATTAATGATGTTTTGTGAACTATTTTCACAATTATCTAATCCACTCACTATGTTTACTCAGAAAGGAGTTATGTTCGTTTGGACATCAGAATGTGAAGTGAATTTTATAAAACTAAAATAAAATTTTTCTTCTGCACCTGTGATAACACTGCCTTGTAGTAGAGAAATGTTTGTGATCTACAGTGATGTATCCAAGAAGGGGATGCGGTGTATTCTCATGAAAAATGAAATGCTGATTTCTTATACCTCATGATAGTTGAAAATCCATATAAAAAATTAACCAACTCATGATTTGGAGTTATCTTTGGTAATATTTGAATTAAATATCAGGAGACCTTATCAATATGGAGAAACATGTGATATTTATTCTAATCATAAATGATTAATGTATATTTTAACTCAAAAGTATCTGATAATGTGCCACTGAAGTTGGTTGGAGTTTATTAATGATTATGACTGCACAATACATTACCACCTTGGGAAATAAAACAATGTGGCAGATTCATTAAGTCTAGAATACCATGATAGATTATCCATGATGAGTATCATGGACGATCTAGTATTTTTCGATTTTCAAAGGATGGATCTTGAAATTATAATGGAAGTAGATAAATCTTATCATTCTCAAATGAATGTTCAATTATTTATTCATGTGGATATTAAAGGGACATATAAGGAAGATGTAGAGTTACTAAGGAAGGTGAAAATTGTTCCAGAATTAATCCTTTATTGGGATTAAACAATAATGATCAGGACACAATTTTTTTCCCTCCCATACTAGAATTAATGATGGATATTTTGGATGAGGCTCACAGTTCTTCATTACTTATTTACCCTGGAAGAACAAAGATGTAAAAAGACATGAATGAGTACTTCTGGTGGGATGGAATTAAAATATATGTCTCTAAATATGTCTCTCAATTCTAGGTTTTTCTGTAAGTTAATGTTGAGAGACAAAAGTCTAAGAGGATGTTACAACCATAACCCATACCAGAATGAAAATGGAAAAACATCACTATGGTCTTTTTCATTGGACTTTACAAAAAATACAAAGGAAATAATGTTATCAGGGTTATAGTTGATCATCTTATGAAGTCATCACATTTGATTTTTATTAGAGATGATATCTCTCTTGATCAGCTTTATTGGATATATGTAAAATAAATGGTAAGATTGCATGGAGTACCACATTAAATTATATCCAATCAGGATCCTAGGGTTACCTTGAAGTTCTGGATAAGTCTTTAGCCTACTCTGGAAACAGAGTTACGTTTTATCATTTATTATCATCATCATATAGAGAGTTAGTCTGAGATGACAAATCAAACTCAAGAAAAAACGTTGAGAGCTTGCAATAGGGATTTCAAAGGTGGTTGTGAGCAACACTTACCATTGGTGGAATTTTCATTCCAAAATATCATTCACTCCAGTTTTCAAATAGCCCCTTATGAATCACTCTATAGAATGAAGTACAGAAGTCCAATTCTCTGGGATGAAGCTGGGGAAAAGAGCTATTATGACATAATCTTGTTGATGAAATGGCAGAAAAGGTCATATATATTCAACAACACATAAGATAATATCAGAGTCGATAAAAAAGCTATGATGAAAACCAAAGTAAATTCCTACTGATTGAATTGGGTGATAAGTTGTTCTTATGAATATCTCCATGGAAGACTTTTAATGTGATTTGGAAAGAATAGAAAGCTGAGCCCTAAGTATATCAGTCCTTTTGAAATTCTAGATCATGTTGGGAAGGTACATTACTGATTGGCGCTTCCACTAAGCCTTTCTCAAGTTCATGATGTGTTCCATGCATCTCTCATAAGAAATTATATACCTTATACTTCACATGTAATATGTTCAGAAGTTGTACAGCTAGATCAAGATCTTTCATAGGAAGAACAACCTATAGATATTTTATATTGTAGTGAAAAAGTTCAACGAAACAAGACCACTCGCTTGGTTTATGTTTTATGGAGGAACAATCAATTTTATGAAGCTACATGGGAACTTGAGGATATGAAGAGGGAGAGGTATCCTCATCTATTTGTTACCAAGTGATGAATTTTGAGGGTGAAATTCAGTTTAAGGGGGTAGAATGTAACACCTGGATAGTTTTATGAAATATTTAAATAATTGTTTTCTTCAGTAGCTTGCGTTTCACACAATTAGGATTTTAAACAAACCATGATATTACATTATTATAAAATTACCATTATATCTTATACATTAGGTTGGAAGGAATAATTATAAATAACTTATGATAATTCATTATGAACACATTGGCTATAAATTACTTATGAGAAATATAAATCAATTAGATATTTTTATTTTAGAGTGAATTAATTTTTTGAAATGATATTTATGAAATATATGTGTGTTATATACTTAATATATTATTTTTAATATTCATCCAATGGATATAATAGTCATAAGGTATGAAAAAAACCATATTTAATCTATAAGAACCTATTTTTATAGGATAACCTCACACGATTAAATAGAGTACCCATTTTAAATTTAGATTTTAACACATTAATAATTTCTATATGGAAACATAAAAAAGGAATTTTTATGTGGGATATAAAAATTTAATTTTGATAATTTTCTAATATTTCTCTGATAACGTTCATGTTTTGAAGAATAGTAAAAATACTCTAAATTTTAATTAAAAACTACTTTTTTCCTTGAGATACATTATATGGTAAAATTATAATATTGAATGTTTTTAAAGTATAGATAGAATATATTTGTACCTTTTAATATTTTGTATGTTATTAACCTAAATTTTACTATGATTTCACACATAGAAACATTTCAATCTTTTGCAATGTTTTGACATTTAAAACCCATTTTCTCAATAATGGGATTATTTTTAAATTAATTACTGAATCTAAGGTGTTTTTAATTTTTAATAATTTATTCCATATTTTGAATCATTATGTACATGTTATGTTAACATGCTACTTTTATTTTTGGGCATTATGATTAGTAACTTTGGTAATTATTTTTATTACCATGGTTAAAGGTAAATTTTGTAATTAAAAGTAAAAATAATATTATAAAAATAACTTAAAACCTGTAAAAATCCTATTGTATGACTAAATCAGACCCTTATCATCTATTTTTCTAAATTGAATCACATTATGGAAACTTAACTATGAAAATTACAAGAATTAAATAAAGACAAATGAAATGGAAAAAATGTCACCATATCATTTTATATAAGTTTATTAATTTTAATATATGGTTAAATAGGAGATAAAATCGACTATATATAGTATCTAGAAAGATAATAAAATTACCTAAATCATAAAAATTTATTTATAATTTTAAAAGGTTAAATAATTACCATTAATGATGACAAGATAGTTATGTAGAAATTATTTTATTAATATAAATATTAAATAATATTTTTAAAAAATATTAAAAGAAATATCATATGAACTAATTATTGTTCTCCAAGAATATTATAGCTTATTATGACATGTTATGATTGTATTAAATATTTTTTTTGAATTTAGCTTCAGTGTGAATTTTATTTAATGTCTAAAAAATCAATAGTGTCAAAATTGACACTATTGACATTTTATAAACATAACATTTTATCAGATGATTTAAAAATCAAAAAAAAAATTTTAAAAATTAAAAAGTGATTATTATATGGTGTATAATTTCATTAAATGTAAAATTATGGTCAATTAACCCCACATATGTAAATATTCATTACCATTAAATATTTATAATGTTATTACCAAAATTAAAAATTAATACAATAACTAAGTGTCAATTAAGATGATATGGTTTAAATTGACCAAATAAGTAATCCAAAATTTATTGGTTTCTGATATTAAAATATTATCTAATCCCATATTTTTATTTGAGACAATTTGGAGATTTTTTGGTCAGGTTTTATTTTATTATATATTAATAATTTTGAGAGCTTCCCAAATGCCCCTCTCATCTCATATAAAAGGGATCTCCCTCCCTCTTTTTTCACTCCATTTTAAGACTTCGATTGTAGAGACCCGTATCATGACGTACATTGACATTACATTACTTTTGCGGAATACTTAGTACATTACAAAAACACACACACAAGGACCGTAATAGTTTAGTGTCTTTGGAAACTCGGACTATAATCTTCTAATCGTGGTGAAAGATCTTCAAAATCTCCCATAAAGATCTTCCTTTTTTTACCTAAAACCTTTCTTTATATCCTGGGGAAAAGAAAACATAAAAGGGTGAGCTCAAATGCTCAGTAAGGGTAAAAAAAATAAATATCAATCACATCATATTCATAAGAACATAACATTTTGGAAATCATAACCTGCAAAAGAGAGCATAATTTCATAATCATGGGATAAATCATGGCAGTGAAAAAGTAATCCCAATAATCATAACTTAAAACATGAAACTTTGTGGCATACACACATAATCATAGAGAATCATTTCTTGTTAGTCAAGACTAATTTCCAAGACTATCTTAGTGGACAAATTCCCTTTCTGAATCGAGTAACCCTCGTTTCAGTCCTGTTTCACTGAACCGGTATAACCTACCGTTCCAGCCCTGTCTATCTCATGAGATATAAAATCTTTACCCAATGCATTGGAGGGAGATATAGGTCCCACCCATCTTATAATGAATCCTTTCTTATGTGTGCCACATAATCATAAATCATAATTCATCGCATAACCCATGTAATAAAAATGGGATTCTTAAACAACATGACATCATAAAACAATTCATATAAGATAAAGGAATTCATAAAAATGTTTCCATCACAACATAATCAATATCAATGTAACAATAGGGATAAAAACAGAACCCTTTTATTATCTTATATGGAAAATAATTTTGAAAATCACTTGAACTCCATTCTTGAGGAAAATATCCTTTCTTCTTCAAAAACATTTTTCCTTTCATAACATGTCATACAACTTTAAAATAAAAGAAGTTGATTAAAAATAAAATTGAAAACTTGTAAAGGAAGCTTCTTGGAAATAATGTTTTAAAAATCCATTCATGCCGTATAAGTTAAAAAAAACATTCTTCTCGTTCTTTTGTCGGAAAAGTCAAAAAGTACCTCGTACGGAAAACGACAAAAGATTCCTTTCATTTCATTTACTAAAAACTCAACAAAGGGTAAAATTGGATTTAAACAATTGTAGTTGGATGGAAATAATATTACATATTTATGAAACAATGATGTGGATGATAAAATACACCCCAGTAAATACTTACGAATAAACAATCTCGGATAAAAATGAGATTGTGATATTTCCCTTACCATAGGTCCGATTTGCTTTGTACGTGTCCGAAGCTCCTGTATAATTGTTTAAATAATGTCATTTACTTATTACAGAATCATATTCATTGTTATGATATCATATATGGTTCACTTATGACATTATATTACCCGTTCTTTTGTAAATTCCATGTTAAAGAAGCGTTTTGGGTAAAATCGTTTCTTTTATCGTAGGTGTTTTGACTTGTTGTTCTTGACATTATTATTACTTATATCATGATTTACTTACTTCCATAATATAAAATATGATTTATATATCATATATATTCTGTATATATATATATATATATAATAGATAGATAAATGAAATGAAAAACACCGTTCATGGAGACGGTAGTCCGTACGTACGCATGAACGCTGTTTTCCTTTCCCTATTGTCTTGAATGGAAGTAAGTAGATGACATACATATATATATATATACATAAATACAGTAGCTTTATAATGTCATATATTTCATTATTATTTCTTATATATACTTTATAATAATTCTTAAATGGTTAACATGGAGAATGAATCTCATTGCGTCGTGGAGACGGTATTCCGTACGTACGCATGAGCGATGATATCATTTCCATAAATATTGAATTGAATTGGAGTGGATTATACAATATATCAGAATTAATATGATGTTTTAATAACTATGTATAGTTATTCTTTACATCATTATACCCATCCATGTAAGGTGGTGGTGGAAAATAGATTACACCACGGCGTGGAGACGGTATTCCGTACGTACGCACGTGCGGTGATTTCTTTTTCCGTAGGATAGATAGATGGTGAAATAGGGTTGTTTCATACTTATAATAACATATCTGTATATGAGTGATACTGATGTTATTACTTCATAATGAAACAACCTAAGAAGAAGAAGTGGAAGAAGAAATAAAGATGAAAGAATTGGTAACGGTAATTACCTCTTCTTTGAAGCGCCTTTTAGAGACCTCCTCTTAGGGAACTAAAATTGGTTTTTGAGGAAGACCAGAACCTATAGGATGTTTCTAGGGAAGTGGAGAAGAGATTTTGTCAGGGGTTGGCCGAGCTTGAGTGCTCAAATTGGTGTGAGGAGGAGGGGGAGGAGGTGTCCTTTTATAAGGGAGGAGAGGGGCACCTTAGGAATATCTCAAAATATTATTTTATATTAAAGTCAAAATCGGTTTATAATGGTTCCAAAGGGTCTTATTTCGAAGCTAAAGTGGGGATGGGTCGAAATCCTATCAACCAATAGTATTTAGACATGTTTAGGTTCTTATTTTAACCTTATCAATTAGATTTAACTCTAAGATAAATAATTTAATTTTTCCCGTGTCTTTTTGTTTTCTTTCACTATATGGTTAATACACTTACTATAACATGCCAAACGAACCCCAAATTGTTTATTATTAATATATATATCCTTATCTAAGTCATTTGGCCGAACCTTAGATTTTTAGGAATAAAATAACAATTAAGAATATAATATTTGATTTAAAAACTATTTTGTGTCAATTTTGACACTATTTGATATATGAATTTTGTGAAAGTCATAACAGAATTATATGTTCGAACCAAGTTGATTAAATCAACACTAATATATCATAGTAACCTAGAAAATTAGTGGAATTCATAAAAAGTCTCAAATTACATTCATTTGAGAATTTATAACATCAATTAATGTAATATTTCCTTAAAAGGGTAATTATTGCATCATCGTTGTGTCATAAATAAATTAATTTATTTAAAGTCTAAAAATTATAAATAAAATATCATTATATAGGAAATCTTTTTATCTTTCTAATTAATATTTATAGTCGAATTTATCTTATGTATAACCCCATATTAAAAATGTTTTAGTGAATAAACTTTGATTTTAACTCTTTTAACTCTTCTTTGAATTAAATAATAATAAATGTCCTAATCTAATCCAAGTGGGCCTAAATGATAATATTTTACACTTAAGGTTGTTTTTGGTCGAGATACACTTGTCCAATAGAATTAGGACATGTGTTAGGGTAATATTAATATAATTCTTACCCTTAATTACCCTATTTACTTTTAACCGTGGTAAATAAAAGTAAAAAGTTACTATTCACCAAAAATTATTTTCATCTCATTGAACCACATTTTACTTACTGACATCAACCGTGTCTCTCGGATTTTTAAAATTCCATTCACAGAAGCGGTAAAATTAAGTTTTATGAAAAATTCAGTTTTTTAACTACCACTTAGTAGTTTCACTATTCATCAAAAAATGAAGGTTTTCAGAAAAATGCCAAAATTTCATCCTAAGCTATATTTCATATTCCGAATTCAAAAATGAAATCTGTTTTAACAAATTCATAACATAGAAGTTGCATTAATTAATTTTATAATTAAATCCCGCTGTTAAAATAAATAGCGTGTTTTTAGGAAACAAAATATATCAAAAGATTGACACTTGATTATGTCTGGTTTAAATGTGAAATTACAACCAATGACCAACATTGTATTAAATTGTAAAAATATATTCTAAATATACTTTAAAACCACTCAAATTAATAATTTATCTCTATTAATTATTTCGATTAAAAAAGTTGTTTTTAATTATAATTTAGTAATTTTCACTATTCATCAGAATATGGAAGTTATCCGAAATGTACCAAAATTTCACCTTAGGCTAAATTCGATACTCCGAATCCAAAAATGAAGTCCATTTTGAGAGCTAAAATTTCTAAAATTTAAAAAAGTGGTTATTACTATTCTTAACGGCTAGTTTTAATAATATCTTAATAGCATATCGTTGTTTAGCGAAACTTGGTGTTGCGTACAACACACGCTATCGTGGAAGGTCGCGATTGCGTGTAATGGAAGGAAAGTCAAGGATGCGTGTTGTGAAAGATCCTTTTGGTGTATCATACAACACAATACAATAATAAAATTAAAAATAATATTTTTCATAAAATCATGGGCTGTTACATCGATCTTGGCCATCCCCTAAAAATTATTATTCTCCACTTCCCTAGTTACATTTTATATGTTCTGGTCTTCCCAAAGGACCAACTCGAGTGCCCTAATAAGAAAAATTTAGGGAGGCACATCAAGGAAGAGGTAATCTCTTCTACAGAATCATTCAAATTTATTTCTTATTCTAATTCCTCTTATTTGGTTGTTTAATTATAAAGTAATAACATCATTAGCACTCATATAATGATACGTTCTTATAAATAAGAAACATCCCGATTGCGCCTTCCATCCATCTTATGAAAAATGAAATCATCGTGCATGCATACACACGCCTTTCAGTATCCAAGTTGTGGTGTAATATGTTTTTCAACACCACATTACATGGATGGGTATAATGGTGGAAATAATAAATATATATTATTAGTATAAAATTATAATAATTCTGAGATACTCTATACCATTCACTTCAATACCATTCGACAGTTATGGTAATAATATCGACGGTCATGTGTACGTATAGCCTACCATCTCCACGCTACATTGTGATTTGTTCTACAAAATCATCATTAAACCATGATTTTTTAAATTAATTGAATGAATGAATATGATATCTATTATAATAATACCATGATTTAAATAATTTAATTATAAACTAAAAAAGTTTAATACAATCTTATTTGACAAAACATGCATAAGAACATAAAGTAGTTAATACCTGAATAACAAGTAAAAATGAAATGTTACTAAAAGTGGATAAAAATATGATCATAAATGTAATCATAATTGATTAATATTCTAGAATAAATTTGTAAAATTATTTATATCATTACATAGGAGGTTCAGATACAAACGATGCATATCATACCTAAGGTAAGGGATGACATTGAAAATCATGTTTTTATCCGAGATTGGTTATAGGTAAGTATTAACTAGGGGTATATTTTTCATCCATTCACATGTTTTATGAGAAAATTATAATTAATATTTTACTATTATTATATTTAATTTAATGTAATTTTTAACCATTCAAAATTTTACAATATGGTTCGGAAGGAATCTTTCTTACGTTTACCATACGAGGTACTTTTTGACTTTTCCAAAAAAGTATGTGAATAGTTTTTTTATGTTAAATGGCTTGAATGGATTTATATTACTTACTAATTACTTATTTAAATTAATATTTTTTTACATGGTTTTAATTATATTTTCCACAAAATTATTTTATTTTAAAATGTCGTGTCATTTTGACAAGAGAAAACGTTTTTGAAAAAGAATGGATATTTTCCGTAGAAATTAAGTTCTAGTGTTTTCAAAAAATTGTTTTACATATAAGATGACATAGGGTATTGATTATATCTCTTTTATTATTATTATTTTTTATGTTTATTATCAATTTTTTATTAATTCCATTTATCCTATATAGATTTTGTAGTTATTACATGATGTTAAAAAATCCCATTTTATTACACGGGTTATGCTTTGATGAATGTAATATGTTTTTGTGGAACACAAAATTATGGATTAATTATGAGATGGGTGGGACCTATATCTCCCTCAAATTAATTGGTAATTATTTATATCTCATGAGATAGACATGGATGGAACGTTAAGTTACTTCAGTTCAGTGATATAGGGCTGGAATGAGGAGTGAACTCAGTTTAGTAATAGACTTTGTCTGCTATAATGGTCTTGGAAATAAGCCTTGACTAAAATAAAATTATTTCCTATGATTATGTCTATATGCTATATGATTTCATGTCTTTTTTAATCACTATTGTTATTACATTTCACTTCTATGATTTATCCTATGACAGGATATAATGATCTTTTATTTGCAAGATAATATTTTCAAATGTTATGTTTTTATGAATATTATATGATTGATATTTCCATTGTTTACCTTTACTGAGAATTTGAGCTCACCCTTTATATGTTTCTTTTACCCAGGTCATAAAGAAGTGTATTATGTATGATATTCCAAAAGGGAGTCTAGTTATGAGGAAATAAATGAGAGAAAATGTAGATGTTTTATGACCCAGTTGTTTATGTTTCCTAGTTTCTAAAGACACTATACCAATATTGTACCATATTTGTATTTTTGTATATTGTAATGAATTTAATTCAATTATAAAGTTATATCAATTTATGTAATGTATTGGTCTTTATAATGTGCTTGAACCATTTTCCACCTTGAGTGATTATTTTTGTTCTTTATAATTTGGTTGTATAAAAGAGGTTTTGTAATGATATAGTATATTATTATTTTTCTACTTCTACCCTGTTTTGTTTTTTTAGTTCGTCATTATGACTGAGATTTGTTAGGATTATTTATAATCTCTTGAAGGTGTTTATTTTGGTTTGGTTTAATGATGTTTTATGGTTATTTGATGGTTTATGTTTCAAAATGGATTAAAAATTTATAATTTATTTTGAAACAAGGTTTAATGCTAATAAAGTGGAATATTTGGGATTGAAATATGAAAATGGTTTCTTTATCTGTTAAATGACCATTGAATTTATGGAATTTATGATATTCTCAAAGGAAGCAAGTGATGAAATGGGTAAAACTCAATGAAAAAATTTCCGTGATGCTAAATCACACCACTAAAAGGTGGATTAAACGGTTTGAGGTGTATTAAAAAGGATTAGAATAATTTTTATTGAACATTTCTACGAACATGGTGATTATGGTGTACTACACACATGAAAAACATGATGCATGACTTGAGGAACATTTTAAAAAACCATGCCTACCAACAATGAATAGGGTTTTTGGGGAGGGATTAATGGCACATGGTTTGACTCAAAATCATAGAGACCTTGTATACATACTATTCCATGTGAAACAACCATATTTTTTCTTTAAAACCCTCCAAAACACTAATTGTGATCATTAGACATGATATATATCTTAAGAGAAGTTTAAAGTATTATTAAAAATTCAAACACAAAAATTACCACACGATTCTCGATGTTGACTCTATCAGTTATAAAATAAAAATATATAAATTGATATATTATTTTTTTATTTTGGAATCCCCATATATAGTTCATTATTTAAAAAATTTGGTTTAAATGTCCTTTTTTAAATTAGTTCATAGTTAATCTATCCAATTATCCATTATTAGTGGAAAATTTATTGTAAAAAATGTAACTATAAATAATGATTTATTTATTTGTTTTATATATTAAATAATTTATATTTTTTATTTGGGATTTATAAATTAAATAACAGTATTCTATGTTTTGTTATAAAAAGGGTGGTTTATAAAAATTTCCTGCAATATTTTATAAAATCTAGAAATTTATAACAACCTCAGATTAAGATATTTAAAATAATAATTATGTATTATTAATTAATGTAGTTGTTTAAATTTTTTAAGGATAATATATATGGTTTTGAAGGTTTTAGAGGGTTTTTATGAGTTCAGGGTGGGTCAATTTTTAACGGAAACTATTCTAGATTCTTAGTTAATCATGATGGAGTAAATGCGGGTCATGAAGTAGGGACATGGTTTGGGTAAACCATGTAGATAGAACATGAATAGTTATCAATGGATATTGGATTGGCTCAAAGTTTTGGTAAGCCATGTGGTTAAATCATGCAACCTTACCTATGTTCTTGTAATAACATGACCATTTTCTATGCATGGTCTAATAAACCATGCATATCAACAATGAATGACATTAAAGAGACCCAAGAACTACATTTTTATCTTGAACCTTCCCAAAAACTCTCATTTATTCTCTTCTTGATATGGAACTAGAACTTTAGATCATCCATTTAGAATTATGTTCATTTCCTTTACTATAGAGGTACATTTCTTGTATTCTTGATGCATTTGAGCATGGAATCATATATAAGCATAACATCTAATTATATCCTATCTTATCCAACATTTTATTTTGAGGTGAAAACTTTTTCTAGAGATTCCATGGAATGACAACTTGGTTAGGGAATATTTTGATTTAGTTTTTTTAATGAATCTTGGAAAGGGTTTATAAGATCCTATATTTATGTCTTTAAAGTTTGGTTTAATCTTGGGGATACGTTTTTCTGGGACGTAGAATCTCAATAACCATACATTTAAAAAGAACTTGAAATATTTTTTTTCTAAATGTTATATGATTATCTTTATCTATGTCTAACTATTTTGATAACACATGGTCAAAAAATTCCTTTTTGAAAAATTATTTTTGTTTAGGTTTGTATGGGGATGACACAGCTTGTTTTTCCAAATTCATATTCAATTATTTAGTTTTAAAAGAAAATATATCGTGATTTTTATATTATTCTGATTACTCACATATGGTGTTAATGGAATGTGTATTAAGGAAATTATTTTGAAAAAATTGGTTTTGGGATGTGTTAATGAAATATTTGGATTTAGCCTTGCTGGTTTATGCATCTCAAATGGGGTTATTCAGGTGGGAACATTAGAGAGATGTGTTTCATGTGTGTTCATGATGCATGTGGATGGGGCCCTGTTTTTTTTTAAAGTGGATACCCATTTAATTTAGTGGTAAAGATTGGATTGTATAGTTATGTGATGAATGGGTTAGGGGATATGAGTTTCCACTCTTAAATCACAACTTCTTAGTTAATATCACTTTAACATAATATGATTTGTGTTGGTGTATTTCATGGTTTTGTATGCATGAAATGGATGGGTGATTTTTTTGTTTGTTATTTTATGATAATAATTGGTTAATAAGGTTTATTTTTATGTGATTTATACAAATCAATTAATTTTAATTGTTTATTTTTATTATGGATAATTCTTGTTTACATATAAAAGCTGAGTCCACTTTTCCTAGTTTATTTTTCATGTGTGGGAAGTCATTTAGGTGGTTTTATATTGATTATATATGCTCACCCCCACTTATGAAACATGGTGTGTATGTAATCCTTCTTTGACATGATATTGGTAAGTTTAATTTTTAACCATTATTAAGGAGGCTTTGAGGTGGTGTTTCATAGTAATGGCATTGGTAGATTGAAGATATTAGTGGTGAGGAGAATGAGGTAATTCTATTTCTTGAACCATGCCAATTATTTTCGGTCCTTTAGTCTTATACATTTAATATATATTATCTTTTTCTACCTATCGAATTGTGGAAATAGTATGTATTGGGTTTTGTCTTTATTATATTATTCGTTATAAATATATTATTACAATGTAGTCCTTATGTGGAAAGTCTTTTTTTATTTAATGGAAAGTCATCCCCTAATGATTTGGTGAAGTCCTCGATATCTTTTTCCATCATTTGGTGTTTAGGGGATTCAATACATTTTTTTATCATCTCGATATGATCCATGGTGATAAATAAGCATTGGGATTTTACAAATTGTATTATTATTATATAGTTCATCAATTAGGATTGTGAGAGTGGTGTTAGGATGTGTCAAAATAATAAATTCAGGATGTAAAAAAGTACAAGTGACCTTTTTATACTAAACATAATGTTACCCCAGTATTTCAGTTTTGAAATTATTTTACACATATTTGAAGGTGTTTTCACATTATCATTATGGGTATATAATACATGATTTGTTATCATGATTTAGTAAATAGACTTTCCTCCCAAATTACATCATTCAAATTATATTTTATTTTTTATTCCTTTTTTTTTAAATTATAACCATGTTTTCTATATTAATTGTTTATACCTATTTATGGGAATAGGAGGTGTAAAAAATACATTCATGAATATCGTAAAATAATATTTTTCACTACTGAATTCTGATTATTTCTATAATTAATCCATGATTGTTTAAAAAATGTGATTATATTGCTGGACGGAACATGAAATAGTTCTTAATTTAAAACTAGTAGTGAATATTATTAGATTTAATTTAATAAATGGTAATTGGAATTAATTTTATTCAAAAAATGATAAAAATTCAATGATGATTTCTTAAATGCATAATTATAAGTTATTTTCCTTTATTATTAATGTATAGTGAAATTTAATTATCATATAATACCAGAAAACAAAATAGGGTGTGTTATGTATACATAATATTTTATGATTATCATGACATACATTGTGTTAAATTAAACATCATGACTTTATTTTTTGTTGCATATTGAGTTTAATTAATCAAAAAAATGACTTATTTCTTAGTTATTTTCTATTTAACATAAATTAAAGATATGATTAAGGAATAATATTTTGTTTTTATTACTTATTTTTTATATAAATATATAGGATTGTTAATCTTATGAGAATAGAAATATGTATCATTTTTATATGCTAAATGAGATATCCCATTATAATGATTAATCTGTTTTGGGACTATTTGTTATATTTGTTTCCTATAAAAGAGATCCAGGATAAATCTATTTCATGTTAAATATTTTTTATTAAATGTTTCATTAATTTATCACTCATGGATGGTAACTAAATACATTCAAAAAAATCTTATGTCTAAAACCTAATGATCTAAAATATGAAGTTTCATATAGAGTTTTAGTCATTATAGTAAAAAAAATGCTAAATTGGTGTTGATTTTCAGAATATGATTTACCAAGTCATTTTGTTATGTTGTTTTATTATTCATGTATTAGTTTTTAATTTTTCAAATTTTTCCTTTATATGAAATAAGTTGTCAATATTTTTAAATTCTTGTATAAGTTTGTTTGATCTATCTATTGGATATGGATATCCTTTATTATAAATGAGGATTCTTAATTTAATAATCTAATTGACAAGATCTATTTTATTAAAATAAGGGTTTTTATAAGAATGATTTGATAATAGGTTTAAATGTGATATTCGACTTTGAATTTTTTTCTTGTGGTTTGATTGTTGAAAATATTTGTTTTGATTTATTTAAATATGAATTAAGGGAGAGAAAAAGTAATATAAAACCTTATATTGTATTTGAATTATACATTTTTTCTAGTTTTCATAAAAATGGCGTGGTGTTTTAAAATGAGGTGTGGGAACATCATTATTACATAAAAAAATTGATAGTAGTGACTGGTTTTTTCCATAGAGTGATGTTGCTGAGAAAATTTATTTTTGAAATAATTGTTCTTACTTTTTGGTAAAAATTATATGTGTAATGAAAAATATGTCTTTCATTTTGGAATAATTCTATAGGTGATTTTAATCAAAAAAACACATGGGTAGTGGAATATCATGGTAGGCTAATTGGTTAGACTAATCAATTATCATATCATCCAAGGCCATATTTTGGGTTATTTCATGATATTGGATATGGTTATATATAATATAATCATTGGTAAAGAGTGGTTAGTGTAATTCATAACTCCAATTGATTACTAAGTTTAACAAGTGACTTTCACATATTATGATTAAGTGTCAAATATTTTCAAAGGGGAATATGAGAAGAATCTAACATGAGAATGAGCTTCACAAAATGAAGTTAGAAAAACCTTATATCTTATAGAAATCATAACATTGGGGATTATTGAAGAAACTAAGACAAAAACAATTCCTTATATTTTTATATCAATACCGTGATGGGTATCCTTCTAGAAATTCTCTTATAATGTTTTGATATGATGAAAAATTACACTATAATAATATATTGTCCTAAGATTAGGATACCACCAATTTTGGTTAAATAAAGAGTTTATTATTTGGATTTTTCTTAGTCATTTTTATGATCACTATGAATAAATCATCATGTCTTTTGTGATTAGTAATGCGTGAGTTGACTTTGCAACATAGGTTAATAGTATCATTCATAGATACCTTATGTGACCTTGTATGTTGTGAGTTATGGGTCATTAAGATTTATTTTGTATTAATTTTTAATTTCAATTATCACTAATGAATATTGATCATGGAACAACACATTTAGAATAATTGTGTGATGGAAAAATTAAATCAAAATTCTATAGACATTAGGTTAAATAAGTAATTGATCAATGATGATTTATGGGTCAAATAATTGAAAAACACATTGTATATGTAAATTAAGATGATGTAATAATTTTCCATTAAGATACACTAATTACTATCATGGTTAAAAAAATAATTTCATTATCATGGTTATACCCCAATTTCCATAACATTAGTTAAACCCATGATGGTGGGGAGTCATCGACTGATGAATGGATAGTGGTAATTCATCAATGAATTATTTGTTTAAATTATAACTCCGCCTTAATGCTAGAATAGTCCCTCCACACCCATCATCACTGAACTGTGTTTTCCATCTAGGTATTCAAATGATATAAAAGGTAATTAATAGCCACTATTAGTAATAGTCTATAAAATGGGAGTTGAAATATCATGGGAAACTGTTCCTTAAAAATCATCAAGTGAAGGATGTATACCAATGGAAAATGGAAATATTATATTTTTTACATATACCTATAGTGTAGTGGGAGATAATTATCTTAAAAATTTCCACCATCTTACGTGAGATAAATAGATGAATTATTTCATCAAGGTGATGGTTGACTGACTCGCTAATTTATCAAATTTCATTAAAAGTTGAGTGATAAATTCTATTAAATGCATGGGAATTTTTATTCCAATAAAGTGTAAAAAAATATGTTGTATTTATTTCTTTCATCTCTAATAGATATCCTTGATTTTCTTTTCATTTCTGGTGGACATTTCATTAATCAATGAAAGACAAGTTAATAATGAGCATAAATACCATCCTCAAACATATGTGTAGTCGGAAAAAAATTAAAAAATTGGAGGATATGATTACATCACGGGTAATGAGATTAAATGGTTCCTTGGAGGACTATTATCCTTTAGTGGAGTTATCAAATAAAAATCTTCATCCAAAATTATTTAAATAATAGGATTTGTAAAATTTTATGGTTGTCTATGTGAATCTACAATTTATTTTCCATAGTGGTGTGGAAAATGATTTTCATGGACCAAGTCATGTCAGAGAGACTACTAAAGATAATAAATGATATAGAAAATCATGGACAAGGATTTAATAAATTTTATATTTTATTTGGATCTCCATTTTTCCCATAATCTTTAAGGGTGAGAAATTATAAATTCTTCTGAGTATTTCCTATATTATAAAATTATAATTTGTTTTGGAAATTGAATTTAAAATCCTGATACAATATGAAATTAGAGATTATAGTGTGTATCCATGATTTATATTATCCACTAGAATTATCTTCTTGAATCTGTGTAGTGTACGTCATTTTATTAAATATCATATAAATTGAAGTATGAGTCCAACCAAGTTCATGTAATTAGGTGGGATCACGTTACCATTGTACCAAATGAAAAATTTATCCAAAAATGATTTATATTTTTATATTAAAGCTCTGATCATTTTTGGTTGACTCATGTCTTTGTTACATGTTTTATAATAGCATCAAAAGTTCTATAAAGGGTCTTTGGATTACGAAAACATTATTCTATAAAGATGGATTATGATTTTTCAAAACAAAACCAACCTCCAACATTCTGAGTATTTAATTACTAATGACGGGTAGACTTTAACAACCCCAATTATATATATATAAGTTTTATGTATTCTTTTGTTATTTGTTTTTTGGAATCAGTTTTGGGAGATTCTAGATGGGTTATAATGATTTTAGAGGGGTTATGAGGGGTTCACATTTATGGAAACCATGTAAGATTTTCATGTAATCATGAAACAATAAATGGGGATCTTGGTGTAGAAATATGGTCAGAGAATGATTTGGGTAAACCATGTAACAAAAATAAATAAATTTTTGTGATGGTTATATGGTAGGTGAACTGTTTAGTTAAACTATGTATCCAAACATTATTAACTTGGATATTTGGAGATAGTGTTATTTAAATGGTGGATTAATAGTCTACTAAACATGATTCTCAGCCATGAATTATATTATAGTTTCCTAAATATTATATTTTTATCCAAAACTACCTACAAAATTTTAATTTCATTCCTTGTGTATAGGGATCCTAAACTGGAGATATTTTGTGGTAGATTTTGATGACTTTCTTTACTTTAGGGCTCCCACATTGGGATTGTTGGACATTTTTACCTAGGGATCGAAGGCATGACTCTCATATATTATTATTATCTCTTTTCCTCTTGATTTTTTTCGATAAACCCTAGACTAGGAATATTTTCATGGATAACTTTTTTAGGTTATGTTTTGATATGTTATTTATAAACCATCATAAAAGTGTTGTAGGATCCAAAATCAATTAGGGTTTGGTGTAGTTCCATATTATTTATCATTTATAAGGAAGGTGGTTTCACACACACTATAATATTTATATAAATATGTTTTTAAAGGTAATATTATATAGATAAATGATTTATAAATATTATTGTTAGAAATTCACATAGTGAAAATTGGTTTTTAGAAGGGTATTGTCATATGTTCATGATGAATTTGGAGGGGTCCCTATAGGTTTGAATTTGGTTACTCATGCCATTGTGTGGACACATTGGATGGATGTGGTTTAATTATGTATTTGGTTAGATACATATATGATTTAACCTGGATAACAGTTCAGTTTAGGTGTGTACATCATAGTTCTCCACCAAGTGATGTTTTAGAAAAGGTGTGCATGTTTTTATTATGAGCTTGTCCTATTATATATGTTAATATATGATGGGAGATGTTTTGGGATGGTGTATTTCATGGGTGTGTGTACACAACAGGGGTGTTTAGTTTATGGAATGGGATACCTTTGGAAAATACTGAGTTAAATGGATAGTTTATATTTGGTGTAAGTAATTCACATAGTTTTATATATCATATTAATTTGTATTATTATTGATTATTTTTTTCATATAAAATATGTGTTAATTTGATCATATTTACATGGAATGTGCGGAATTTATTTATGTAATTTCTGATTATTCCTTTATATATTCATCCTTTAAAATATATATATTTTCATTTACACATTCATTGTTTGACATGAAGTTGGTAAAGGGAGTATCTCTTACTACTCTGATAAGGAAACATTAGTTTATTTTCCATAGTGATGGATGAAAGAGAATATAGATTGATGTGCTGTGTAACATGGGGTAGTACCATGTATGGAACCCCAATATTCTATTGGGTTCCTATAATTTTATACATGTTATTTTTATACATAATTGGTTCGTTAATCTCTGGTTGTATTTATGTTATTTATTGGAGTTGTTATAGATTTTATCATTTATTATAATTATATTATTACATTATAGACTTTCTACTCCATGTTGTGTTTCATGGTAGGGAAAATAACCCCTAGCGATTTGCAGAATCCCTAGTCATTTATCACAATCCTTTTATTATTAAGGGATGCATACAAGTTTAGTATAAATTTGACCACATCCAAAGAATTAGGTTATGGTCAGATCTTACATGTTTCATGTATTTTTTTATATATGTGTATTTGAAAAAGTTTTGTTGGATCATGGATACAAGATATTAATTCAATTAGTTTTATATAAGTTCATTATGTTAAGGGGATCCATTTTTTTTAATGAATGTTTTAAAATTGAGGTTTCTTTCTTCATTCAAATTATAGATTATTTTCACTAATGTATAATAGGGATTTCCAAGGATAGAAATCCTAATGGTGGGGAGAATTATGAGTCCCCCATTTTTCAATGTTGATAATTACTATTATAATGAAAATTTTAAGGTAAAAGATTTAAAATTTGAAAAAATTGATATTTTTATAAATTCGTTAACTTGAACTGTATGATTAATCATTTTAGAGGCTCCTAACACTAACTATGGAAGTATATTTTTGATATGTTGTAACTCTTTGTAGTTAAATGACCAATTTTTTTAACTATGTGATCTAATGATTCATCTATTAAATCGTACACGAAATATCAATATTCATGACAAGATATCTCATAATCCTTCTTGGTCAATTTAGAAATTATTATATATTTTTTTTCTAATTTAATGAGATTGTAAAATTTATAAAATATATTATAAATATTTATTGTGTATATTATGTAAAATATAATTGGGATTGAGATGTAAATTGTAGTTAGTGTTACTATAATAAAAATATCATATCGGGAAATGTTTAATATATATGTGATATAAATATGATTATTATTTATAATTGAATAGATATAATTTTCGTTATAAGTTTTTAGTGCTAGAAATTTGAAAATATGTTTTTATTATTCAATTTATATTATTATTATCCAGATTGTGTGGCCTAAAATTGAATGATATTTAATTTGGCTACATTTTTTGAACAACGATTTGTGATAAGGGGGGATGTTCTCTCCCTTTTTTCTTTCAATCCACATTAATATTAAGGATGTTTTTTCATAGAGGGCTATTTCTTGTTCTTATATTCCCTCTTATTTTTATTCTTCTTTTATACATTATTTTTCTATGAATTTCTCTTCTTGTAATGGTTAGGATTTTCTATGTAATGTTTTTGGATATTTTATGAATTATTTTTTAGTTTAGTAACTGATATGGAATGAAATTTCAAGGCCTAACAATACTAGAATAAATATTTGAAATATAATAAACATATTAAATAACATTTGCACAAAATTTTCCTGAAAAAGACGAATACCTTTTTAACAGGTGCATGTATCAACACGCCGAGGTTTATATTGATTTCATACTGTGATCTTTTACCTAGCAACAACTTAATGTTAGTCAGTACATATTGTTTGTGGAAAATTTATCATATCCATAAAATGAATAAATTAATTAATAAAAATATTTTCTTATTTTCATTGATTTAGCATCATAGTGATCTAATTCTATTTATTTAAATATGTTATTATCAAAAATGTGAAGGGTTATCTACCTAGCCCAGTAAATTGTTAGAGATATTTTAGATAGCATGGAATTTGATTCCAATGGAAGATGATGCCCGAATCAAGGATCGATGACTGAAACCAGATAGACTCAAAGGATATATCAAACGATAATAACACCTCATCGTTCTTTATTAGTGACTATTCTAAATCAAGGTTCAAAATTTGATTCGATTATATTCACTCACTATTCTCAGTTTTTACGTTGATCGTTAATTAATCATTGAATTAATTAATCCACGGTGTGGTCATCTTATGTAGTAGCTTAGATTAATCTGTAATTGTGAGAAATAACATCTAATTGTTGATTTCATTATTTTAATTCTCAAAAAAATTAATCAAGGATGACATTAATGTCAATTTATGTATGTTGTTATTATTATTTTTTTGGGGATTTTTCCTATGATATGTTGTTCCCCATGGGTGTACTTTTTTTTGGAATAGTGTCGGATATATCCCAATCAATCGATTGTTATAGACACATTTCTTGGTGAAATGATCTGAAGTCATATATCTTTAACCGAGTAGACATAATAGTCGTGTGATAGTGGAAACATCAGTGCATTAGATGATATTGATAACTTGTGTTCATGTTCTTCACCATAGAACAAATAATAATAAAGAATAGAAATTTAAAACTAGATCACTGTCCTAAATCATGATGATTCAGGGAAGGAACCACTCGATGGTGCTCGATCTATGTTTTTATAGCGATTAGATCATCAGATCTATATATTGAGCAACAAAATGGATGAAAAGAATTAGATCTATGTTTCTGTAAATTTCAGTGTTACAGTTTATGAAAACTAGATCTACACACCATTTGGGGCCACCTATAAATCAGCTAGAGAATTATGATTGTGTTAAGGATCACACAGTGTGTGAACCTATCACACAATGTGTAAAATCTCCCTGACAACTCAACATGTCCCTTAAAAGGTATATGAAAATTATATGGAGTATACAGGTTGAATCACGCCCTGTACTCCCCCACACAAACATGACACGAGACATGTGCATGAGTTATGTTTTTTACTGATACATATTAACATGTTCACGGGTATGATCTGTGTTCCTGAACAAAGGTAGAGTACACAAATATGCTACATTATGTGTACTTCTACATGGATATGAGCAATATACAATGCTTGTTTACACAAATTGGACCCAATGTCAATGGACATGATGTATATCACCTACTATATGAAATGTACGTTATTATACATGGGTTAGGGCCATTTTACAATGTATATTATACAAGTTTCATTAGATTTTTTCCCCTTATCATTTCCCTAATGGTTGTTATTAAATCGTCTTCTACTCCAAGGACTATGATCCATTCCGTACGACTTCTTCGACAGAGTCGTTGGAATCCCTCCATGGGGCCGGTAGTGATACCCTATATTAATCTTCATATCATATAGGGAGTTTATGTTATCATTGTGACCAAAATGGTAACATCCCAGTTCCAGGTGCTTCCTAGTGGTGCCTCATACCCGTTTGGTCATATGGTCCCAAGTGCATTTCCCCAAATTCCAGAGGGTTCCTACTAGAAGTGAGGGACATATGTGTGATTTTTGGGAAACTATTCCCTCATTGGAAGAGTAACACAGTGGAAACAAATAAACAACAAGATCAGATGCAGTAATAATACCATAAAATAGTAAATAGAGGAATAAAAATTTTAAATAAATAAATGAATCTCATATATAAATGAAGCATGATACATATTTATAGGAAAGCATCCAAAGATGTCACAATGATGGAATAAAATAATAAAAAAAGTACAAGGAAACAAAAAAGTAAACAACTCAAACAGCATCACAAGCCTCATCTTAGTCCCAAGCTCTCCACCTCTAGAGAAATCAAGTACCTAAAGTAGATGGGTTATTTCTCATATCTATACCAATAGAAATATAATCGGTTTGGGCCCAAAATATTGACCCAAACAACGTATTAGAAGAATCCTAGTAGGTAACCACCCAAAGTTATGTGCCAACCAGTCAGTGAATATATATAGCATGCAATATGGAAAATGAATCAATAAACAAGTACATACTCAAAAGTAAAAAAGTTTAAAGTTTCAATTACATTCCTATAAATTTATCATACTATAATACCAAAACACCACAAGAAAAACTCTCTGATGTTCTCATAGTCTAACCCATCCGGTTTAGCTTAAACAAAGACTCTCCGAGGAAGCAGTCACTGTAACGCCCCGACCCCAATTACCCAGAGTCGGTGCATTATTACAAAACATTGGCATGATCACAAGAAAGATCAAATCTAGAAAGACCGATTGGTTTAGTAGCCTTGGAAACACTAGATATATTCATAAAGTTTTACATTACATCATGAAGTGAAAAACTACTACAACAACATATTGTCTCCATAATCCACACTATTATCCCCTCATAATATCCCTGTAGGTCATTCATAATTTACTTCTTCACATCTTGGGAAAATTAAAACATAGAAAAGGGGTGAGCTCAAATGCCCAGTAAAGATAAGAATATAGTGGAAACTTTCATAAATAAGAATAAACATTTAAGGCAATGTATAACTAAAAAAAATCCTTTTAAACTTGAACTTCAACATAGTATGGAAAAAATAAAATGAAATAATTCCATTTACTTATTCACATGGATATTCTACTAATCGAATAATCACATTCAATATCAATAACCACTTTCATATTGATGGAATCCATAATGCCAGACTATCATAACCACATATCCAAGGCCTCATGCCAAGACTACAAATAATATTTTTCCAAGGCCTTGTTCCAAGACACTAGTTTGTCTCATGAGACCTACCGATGCATCGAGGAGCTATAGCGGGCTCCACCCGTCACATATTAAGTCCAATGCATTCCCATATGAAAAGGTTTAAACATAACATAAATATTCGTATTAAAAATAGCATAAGAAATGTAAATACTTTATCCATAAACCATGAATGGTATAAAAATAACACATCCACAGTCAAAAATATCACAAAACCTTCAATACAACATAGAAGTTTTGTTTCATAATAAATCAACTTCAAATAATCATAAAATTTATTAAAGGATGTTGACATAAATGAAATCAAAACTCTTTTTAGAGAAATATATTTTTTTTAAAATCATTTAAGAGTCATATATTTATAAAATAAAACATTTTCTTTGAAAATATTCTTATAAGATTTTAAGAGAAGCTTCGAAGATTTTATAACGGAGGAAAATAACTGCACCCGCCGTATAAGTTAAAAAAACATTCTTACCTTAATTCTGTCGATAAGGTTAAAAAGCACCTTGTTTGGAAAATGACGGAAAGATTCCTTTATAAAAAACTTATATAAATTTAAACAAGGGTATAAATGACTTTAACCCATATTCTTGTCAATAGTAAAAATGTTTTGAAATACATTTTTAAGAAACATGGATGTGTATGATAAAGAGATCCCAGTAGATTATTACGTATAAACAACCTCGAATAATGAAGAGATTGTGAAATAAACCCTTACCTTGTACTTTTCCTTGGTTGAGGGTAGGTTAACCTCCTGTATAATGGTGAAATAATTGTTATTAAATTATAAAAGAATCATATATATTAATATGATATCATATATGATCTTTTAACATTGCTTTGTTAATAATATCTTAGTATTATAGTCGTTTCGGGTCTTAACTTACTCGTTTTATTTTATATGTTTTGTTATGTAAGCCATGTTTGTCATGGATAGGTTTTATCTTATTCATATCCATAATGATATCATGTCCTTAAACATTATTTTTAAATCATCAAATGATAATTATACTTGAATGGATATGATGGATAATGAATCTCATCGCGTTCGTGGAGACGGTAGTCCATATGTACGCACGAGCGACAATATCATTCTTTTGATATTAAAATAACATATAATTGGATATTATATCATATATACAGAATCATTATCATTTTATATTTATTATTTACATGAGTTACACATCATTATTATACCCATCCATATAATAATATATTGAATAACAATTACACCACGGCGTGGAGATGGTAAGCCGTACGTACGCACGTATGGTGACATGTTATTCAAATGGTGGATTGAATACTGAATATGGTTGTACCATATTTATAATAACATCACAGTATATATAAGATACTAGGGTTATTATTTTAGAATGGTAATAACAAAGAAAGAAGAAGTGGAAGAAGAAATGAATTTGAAAAAGGGTGGTGAAAACATTACCTCTTCTTCGTGTTCTTCTTTTTGATTTGATCAAAAGGGCTCCATAAGTTGGCTTTCTGATCAAACTAATGCCTTTAGGTTGTAGTGAGGGATTTTGAGAGAGTATTTGGGAAGATTTTGGCCGAACCAAAAGGCTTTTAATTTGTGAAGTAATGAGAAGGGGAGTTCCCTTTTATAAGAGGGGTGAGGGGCACCTTTGGAAAAGCTAGAAATATTAATTTATAATAAATTCATATTTGGTTTATAATGGCTAAAAAGTTTATTATTAAAGGGTTAAGGTGGGGATAGTTCTAAAACCATTCAACCAATAGAATTTAGACAGGTTTGGGTTAATATATTAACCTTATCCTTTAGTTTTACTTCCTAGTTAATTAGTTCGAAATTTACCATGTCACTTTGTATTTTTATATTATATAGTTAATAAACATACTATATACATCGAAGCGACCCCCCAAGTGGTCCATTAATGATACAACTATCATGATATAAGTCTCTTTGCCGATATTTATATTTTTACGAATTTAATATCAATTAATAACATAATATTTGTTTTAAAAACTCTTTTATGTCAATTTTGACACTATTCAATAGTTGATTGTTGTGAAACTTATAACAGAATGATTACTTCTAAAAAAGTCAATTAAATAAATCCTAATATGTCATATTATCCTATAAAAATAGTGTAATTCATTAAAAGTCTCAAATTTTATTTATTTGGGTATTTATAATATCAATTATTTTAATTTTTCACTATTATGGTAATTACTGCATCATCATTGTGTCATAAATAAATTAAATTATTTAATATATAAAAATTATAAATAAAATTTCATTATGTAGTAAATATTTTTATCTTTCTAATGAATATTTACAATCGAATTTATATTATGTATATCCTTATATTAAAAATGTTTTACTAAATAAACATTGATTTTAACTCTTTTAACTCTTCTTTGAATTAAATAATAATAAATGTCCTAATCTAATCCAAGTGGACCTAAATGATAACATTTTATTCGTAAAGTTGTTTTTGGTCGAGATACACTTGACCAATAGAATTAGGACATGTTTTAGGGTAATATTAATGTCATTTTTACCCTTAATTACCCTATTTATTTTAAACCGTGGTAAATAAAAGTAAAAAATTACTGTTCACCAAAAATTATTTTCATCTCATTGAACCACATTTTACTTATTGATATTAACCGTGTCTCTCGGATTTTTGAAATTCCATTCACAGAAGTGGTAAAATTATGTTTTATGAAAAATTCAGTTTTTTAACTACCACTTAGTAGTTTCACTATTCATCAAAAATTGAAGTTTTTTAGAACAATTCCAAAATTTTACCCTAAGATGTAATTGATATTTCAAATTCAAAAATGATGTCTATTTTACAAAATCCAAACATATAAGTTGAATTAATTAATTTTATAATTAATTCTCGCGGTCACAACAAATAGCGTGTTTTTAAGAAATAATATATACCAAAAGATTGACAATTGTTTAGGTCCAATTTCAAAGTGAAATTAATTATAACGAACACCATTGGATAAAATGGTAAAAATATATTCTAATTATACTTTAAAACCACTCAATAATATAATTTATCACTATAAATTCTTTTAATTAAAAAATTTGTTTTTAAGTATTTTTCACTATTCATAAAAATTGGAAGTTCTCAGCAAAATACCAAAAACTCATCTTAGGATAAATTCAATATTCTGAAACCAAAAATTAAGTCCATTTTGAAATATAAAATATATATAATTTCAAAAAGCAGGTATTACTATTCATAACGGCTAGTTTGATTGGTTGTGGTGTGTTAGAACTCGATGTTGCGTACAACACACGCTATCGCATTATTCAAAGATAAGCGTACCATAGAAGCTTGGGGTGTTACATTCTACCCTCCTTCAAATAATTTCATCCTCAAAATTTCAAGAATACTACTGCATGAAAAGACTTGGGTGGTTCTTCATTATAAGTTCCTCAGGTTCCCACGTTGCCTCTTCCATCTTATGGTTTCTCCACAAAACTTTTACCAGACGCGTCGTCCGGTTTCTCAGTACTTGTTCTCTTGTATCAAGAATCCTGACGGGCTCTTCACAATAAGACAGATCAGGTTCCAGTTCTAATTATTCATAGGTGAGTACATGCGTTGGGTCATGCATGTATTTCCTCAACAGGGACACGTGGAACACATCGTGAACTTTAGAGAGACTTGGAGGCATTGCCAATCGGTAAGCTACAACACCAATTCGTTCTCGAATTTCGAAAGGTCTGATATACCTGGGACTCAATTTACCTTTCTTACCAAATCGTATGACTCCCTTCCATGGAGATACCTTCAGGATAACATGATCACCTACTTGAAATTCCAAATCCTTCCTGCGATTATCGGCATAGCTCTTTTTCCTACTTTGAGCTTCCTTGATGTGATTTTGGATTACCTTCACCTTTTCCATCGTTTCCTCCACCAGTTTTGGGCCTACAAGTTTTCTTTCACCAACGTCATCCCAACAGGTTGGTGTGCGACATCTCTTTCCGTATAACGCTTCATATGGTGCCATCTGAGTACTGGAATGTAAGCTATTGTTATAGGAATATTCTACCAAAGGTAAATATTGATCCCACATACCCTGAAAGTCAAGTAAGAAAGATCTCAACATGTCTTATAAGGTTTGAATAGTCCATTTTGATTGTCTGTCTATCTAAGGGTGGTAGGCAGTGCTCAAATGAAGTTCAGTATCCAGGGATTTCTGAAGACTCTTCCAGAATCTTGAAGTAAAATGGGTATGAAGATCCGAAACAATTGATAGGGGTACTCCATGATGTCTCACAACTTCATTAATATATAGTCTTGCTAGACGTTCTTGTGGTAGATCTTCTCTTATAGCAAGAAAATGTGCTGACTTGGTAAGACGATCAACAATAACCCATATTGCATCGTTTCTTCTAGGATTCTTTGGTAGCCCCATGAAAAAGTCCATCGTAATATTGTTCCATTTCCACTCCGGTATGGGAAGAGGTTGCATGACTCCTCCAGGCTGTTGCATTCCAGCTTTCACATGTTAAAAAACCATACATCTTGACACAAAATCAGCAATCTCCCTCTTCATGTTGTCCCACCAAAAATGTTCCTTCAAATATCTATACATTTTGGTGCTCCCAGGGTGTATAGAGAAATTGGAACTATGAGCATCATCCAACAATTCCCTTTTTAGATCAGGTATATCGGGAACACAAAGCCTCTTCCCGAATTTCAAAATTCCATCTTCATACACAAAGTCTCTCAATCTCCCATCATTCACAGCTTTAATCTTCTTTTGAAATTCTTCATCATCGGTCTGAGAACTCTTAATTCTTTCTAGTAAAGATGGTTTGGAATCCATTTGAAAAATCATTGATGTTTCACCTTCCCTGGTTATTCCCATGTCCATCTTCACTAGATCCATGAAAATTGGATCCCTTTCAATTCTCATATTTTTCAAAACTCCATGGTCTTTTCTGCTCAAAGCATCTTCCACCTTGTTTGCCTTCCCCGGGTGGTAGTGTATCGTACAATCATAATCCTTGAGTAATTCAAGCTATCTCCTTTGCCTCATGTTGAGTTCTTTTTGTGAGAAAATATACTTCAAACTCTTGTGATCAGTATAAATATCCCATTTTCACCATAGAGGTAGTGCCTCCATATCTTCAAAGCAAAGATCACAACTGATAACTCGACATCATGAGTAGGATAGTTTTGTTCATGAATTTTCAACTGTCGTGATGCATAGGTAATAACCCTATCATTCTGCATATGGACACAACCATGTCCTTTCTTCGATGCATCACTATAAATAACGAACCCATCATTCCCCGATGTTAGAGTCAATATAAGAGCATTGACTAGTCTTCTATTCAGTTCTTCAAAACATTCTTCACACACTTTTGTCCAAAAAAATTTAACCCCTTTACGTGTGAGCTTCGTTAATGGGATAGCTAATCGGGAAAAATTCTGGACGAAATGTCGATAATAACCTGCTAAACCAATAAAACTACGTACCTCAGTTATATTCGTTGGTGATGGAAATTCTTGGATTGCCTTGGTCTTAGAAGGATCAATAGAGATTACATATTTAGAGACAATATGGCCAAGAAAAGAAATCTCTTGAAGCCAAAATTCACACTTGATAAACATTCCATATAATTCATGTCTTCTTAGAGTCTTCTGGATAATGCGAAAGTGATTTTCTTGACCTTCGTAGCATTTTGAATATACCAATATATAATCAATAAATACCACCACAAATTAATCGAGATACTCCTTGAAAACTCTATTCATCAGATCCATGAATACAGAGGGGGAATTAGTCGATCCAAAAGGCATTACAGTAAACTCGTAATGCCCGTACTTGGTTCGAAATGCTGTCTTTGAAATGTCTTCCTTCTTCACACACAACTGATGGCTTCCATATCGAAGGTCGATCTTTGAAAAGTATTGAGCTCCATGCAGTTTGTCAAATAAATCATCAATGCGAGGTAGGGGATACTTTTTCTTTATTGTTATATCATTGATCTCCCTGTAGTCGATACATAACCTCATGGATCCATCTTTATTTTTAACAAAAAGAATAGGGCTCCCCATGGAGAAACACTAGGGAGAATAAATCCTTTATTACTCAATTCCTCTAGTTGTTTCTTTAGTTCGACTAATTCTACAGTGGCCATTCTATAAGGGGTCTTCGATATAGGCCTTGATCCAGGAATTAAATCAAAGGAAAACTCAACTTCTCGTTCTGGAGGATGTCCAGGTAAATTGTCCAGAAACACATCTACATATTCATTAACAACGGGTACATCCTCTATTTGAACATTCTTTTCCTCACCCATAGTCATTTCATTCTCTTCCTCCCCAATAATTGAATTTAATTGAGCTACTGGGGGTGGATCTAGATAATAATTAGGTGGTGACATTTCTTCTCTAAAGATAAGGTGTTCCTTATCATCATCATCAAGAATCATAACCTCTGTATTCTTACAATAAATCTTCGCATCATAGTCCAAAATCCAGTCCATACCGAGGATTATATCAAACTCAATCATAGGTATGACGATGAGATCAGCAGATAAAAAACATTTATGTGATCTAATGGGGGCTGAATTACAAAATTTTGTTGCAATGATACTTCCCTTAGGAGTTTTAACTGACGACTCCCTTGTTAAATCAAATTGAAAATATCTAATTTTCATAGAAACCTGGGAAGATATGAAAAAATGCGATGATCCTGAATCAAATAATGCATTTTCTAAACTCGAGGAAACCATTAAATTACCTGCCACCACGTCTTTCGGAGCTTCTACCTCAGCAGTAGTGATAGAAAAAGCTTGGCCTTGATCCCTTGGAATTTTATGAGGTAAGTTCCCCTGACGCTTAGGACATTCATTTGCATAATTCCCTATCTCCCTGCAATTTTAGCACTAAACAGTGGTAGCTTCCTTCTTCCCTTTGCAATCACGAGCTTGGTGGCCTTTTTCACCACACTTGTAACAGACTCTCGTTCCCTTCAAGAAAGTACCGGGGTTTTTCTTACCACATTTACCATAGGATGGATATTCAACATTTCCCTTCTTCCACTTATTTCCATTCCCATATTGATCAGAAGATCTCTTCTTCTCTTTATTTTCTTTAAAGTCATAAGACTTAGAGAATTCATTTTCGGTCTTGATAGCACATGAGACAATGTCATCGTACGGTGAGAAGGATTGTGATACTAATGCTCGATGTAGAAATGGTTTTAACCCATCAAAAAAATGATCAATATTACTTCTTGGGTTATGTATATAATCTCCAGCATACCTTTCTATCCTTGTAAAGTTAGCCTCATACTTTGTGACATTCTCATCCTCCTTTTGTCTCAGAATAAGAAATTGCCTTTCCATATCTGCTCGATGGTCGTGAGGAAAGTATTTTTCTAAAAACAGATCTTTGAACTCCCTCTATTCCATATTTGATACTTCACCATCTTCCTTTGTATTTTGAATAAATGACCACCATTGATCAGCATATCCAGGGAGGAGATAAACTGCCATGATAACTTTTTCCCTTTCACTACTCCCCAAAGCCTAAAATATTTTCTCTAGGGAAAATATCCATTGCTTAGCTACTAAAGGATTTGTACTCCCATTGAATGTTGGTGGTTGTTTTCTCATGAAGCGATCAACCATTAATCCACCACGCTGTGGATCAGGGTGCTCCATACGGGTAAGGTTATTATTCATAACCTGAGTAAGTTTCCCAGTATGGTGATTAGCTGATCAGCACCAGTTGCATCACTAGATCCACTATAATTATCTTGAGCATGAGGGAAATCCCTACATGGAGTGCATGGATTTATATGGTTTCCATTTCTTCCAGTAGGCACCATTTCGAAATAATGGCATAAACTAGATCAGTTTATGAATCAAAATAAATAATCCCATACTTATTAAACACTTAATATAAATTGAACTATTTATGGATATAATCCACAATCATAAAAATGTTTTCTTTGAGTAAGTATATACTCATAAACCCTTCATAATGATTTGTAAAGAAAATGAGAGTTATCCTAAGTATATCCCCCAGGAGTGTCGTAACCAAGAGTGCAGCAAGGCCCATTGTTGTGCACCAGTTCCCGTTTGAGTCTAGCTCAAAGTGGTGTTTTTGGGTTTTACCCCTAGGTACATCTGTGCCAGAGCCGCCTCTACCTTCTCGTATCCATACATGGATGTATTTCTCGGAAAACTCACAAAATATCTAAAATACCAAAATTCTAGGAAGTTCTTCTATACTAATCCTCAAAGTTCATCATAGGTCTACATGCTCCAATCAGAGTTTATCTAAATGTAGCTTCCAAGGTTTGTACTAAACTTCCTATGATACCAACTTTAAAGCCCCGACCCTAGTTACCCAGAGTCGGTGCATTATTACATAACATTGGCATGATCACAAGAATGATCAAATCTCGAAAGACCGATTGGTTTAGTATCCTTGGAAGCACTAGATATATTCATAAAGTATTACATTACATCATGAAGGGAAAAACTACTACAACAACATATTGTCTCCATAATCCACACTATTATCCCCCAATAATATCCCTGCAGGTCATTCATAATTTACTTCTTCACATCCAGGGAAAAATAAAACATAGAAAAGGGGTGAGCTCAAATGCCCAGTAAGGATAACAATATAGCATAAACTGTCATAAATATGAATAAAAATTTAAGGCAATGTATAACTAAAACAAAATCCTTTTAAACATGAACTTCAACATAGTATGTAAAAAATAAAATGAAATAATTCCATTTACTTATTCACATAGATATTCTACTAATCGAATAATCACATGGAATATCAATAACCACTTTCAGAATGATGGAATGCATAATGCCAGACTATCATAACCACATAGCCAAGGCCTCGTGCCAAGACTACAAATAAGATTTTTCCAAGGCCTTGTTACAAGACACTAGTTTGTCTCATGAGACCTACCGATGCATCGAGGAGCTATAGAGAGCTCCACCCATCACATATTAAGTCCAATGCATTCCCATATGAAAAGGTTTAAACATAACATAAACATTCATATTAAAACTATCATACGAAATGTAAATACTTTATCCATAAACCATGAATTGTATAAAAATAACACATCCATAGTCAAACATATCATAAAACCTTCAATACAATATAGAAGTTTTGTTTCATAATAAATCGACTTCAAATAAGCGTAAAATCCATCAAAGGATGTTGACATACATGAAATCAAAACTCTTTTTAGAGAAATATCTATTTTTATTTTGAAATCATTTAAGAGTCAAATATTTATAAAATAAAAAATTTTATTTGAAAATATTCTTATATTCTTGTAGGAGAAGATTTGACGATTTTATAACGGCGGAAAATAACCGCACCCGCCGTATAATTTAAAAAAAACATTCGTACCTTAATTCTGTCGAAAAGGTGAAAAAGCACCTTGTTTGGAAAATGACGGAATGATTCCTTTATAAACCACTTATAAAAAGTAAAAAAAGGTTATAAATGACTTTTACCCATATTCTTGTAAATAGTAAAAATGTTTTGAAATACAGTTTTAAGAAACATCGATGTGGATGATAAAGAGATCCCATTAGATTATTACGTATAAACAACCTCGAATAATGAAGAGATTACGAAATAAACCCTTACCTTGTAATTTTCCTTGGTTGAGGGTAGGTTCAACTGCTATATAATGGTGAAATAATTGTTATTAAATTATACAAGAATCATATATATTAATATGATATCATATATTATCTTTTAACATTTCTTTGTTAATAATATCTTAGTAATATCGTCGTTTCGAGTGTTAACTTACTCGTTTTCTTTTATATGTTTTGTTACATAAGCCATGTTTTTCATGGATAGGTTGTATATTATTCATATATAGAATGATATCAAGTCCGTAAACATTATTTTTAAATCATAAAATGATAATTATACTTGAATGGATACGATGGAGGATGAATCTCATCGCGTTCGTGGAGACGGTAGTCCGTACGTATGCACGAGCGATAATATCATTATTTTGATATTAAAATAATATATAATTGGATAGTATATCATATATACAGAATCATTATCATGTTATATTTATTATTTACATGAGTTACACATCATTATTATACCCATCCAAATAATAATATATTGAATAACAATTACACCACGACGTGGAGACGGTAACCCGTACGTACGCACGTATAGTGACATGTTACTTAAAGGGTGGATAGAATACTGAATATGGTTGTACCATATTTATAATAACATAATAGAATATATAATATACTGGAGTTATTATTTTATAATGTTAATAACAAAGAAAGAAGAAGTGGAAGAAGAAATGAATTTGAAAAAGGGTGGTGAAAACATTACCTCTTCATCGGGTTCTTCCTTTTGATTTGATCAAGAGGGATCCATAGGTTGTCTTTCTGATCAAACTAAGGCCTCTAGGTTGTAGTGAGGGAAATTTAGAGAGTATTTGGGCAGAGTTTCGCCGAACCGAAAGGCTATGAAGGTATGAAGCAATGAGAAGGGGGAGTGCCCTTTTATAATAGGGGTGAGGGGCACCTTTGGAAAAGCTAGAAATATTAATTTATAATAAATTAATATTCGGTTTCTAATGGCTCCAAAGTTGATTATTCAAGGTTTAAGGTAGGGATAGGTCGAAAAAAAATTCAACCAATAGAATTTAGATAGGTTTGGGTTTCTATATTAACCTTATCTTTCAGTTTTAACTCTTAGTTAATTAGTTTGACATTTATAATGTCACTTTGTATTTTTATATTATATAGTCAATAAACATACTATATACATCCAAGCGACCCCGAAGTGGTCCATTAATGATACACCTATCATGATATAAGTCTTTTTGTCGAACCTTAGATTTTTAGGAATGTAATATCAATTAATAATATAATATTTTTTTTTAAAAACACTTTTATGTCAATTTTGACACTATTCAATAGTTGATGTTTTTGAAACTTATAACAGAATGATTACTTCGAAAAAATTCAATTAAATCAATCCTAATATGTCATATTATCCTTTTAAATTAGTTTAATTCATTAAAAGTCTCAAATTATATTTATTTGGGTATTTATAATATGAATTATTTTAATTTTTTACTATTATGGTAATTACTACATCATCATTGTGTCATAAATAAATTAAATTATTTAATGTCTAAAAATTATAAATAAAATATCATTATGTATTAAATCGTTTTATATTTCTAATTAATAATTACAATCGAATTTATCTTATATATAACCCTATATTAAAAATGTTTTATTAAATAAACATTGATTTTAACTCTTTTAACTCTTCTTTAAATTAAATAATAATAAATGTCCTAATCTAATCCAAGTGGTCCTAAATGATAATATTTTATTCCTATGGTTGTTTTTGGTCAAGATACACTTTTCCAATATAATTATGACACGTGTTAGGGTAATATTAATATCATTTTTACCCTTAATTATCCTATTTACTTTTAACTATGGTAAATAAAAGTAAAAAAGTTACTATTCAGCAAAAATTATTTTCATCTCATTGAACCACATTTAACTTCTTGATATTAACTGTGTCTCATGGATTTTCGAAATTCCATTCACAGAAGGGTTAAAATTAAGTTTTATGAAAAATTTAGTTTTTTAACTACCACTTAGTAGTTTCACTATTCATCAAAAATTGAAGTTTTTCAGAACAATGCCAAAATTTCACCCTAAGCTATAATTGATATTCCAAATTCAAAAATGAGGTCTATTTTAAAAAATTCCAAACATATAAGTTGTATTAATTAATTTTATAATTAATTCCCGCTGTCACAACAGATAGCGTGTTTTTACGAAACAATATATACCAAAAGATTGACAATTGTTTAGGTCCAATTTCAAAGTGAAATTAATTCTAATGAACACCATTGGATAAAATGGTAAAAATATATTCTAATTATAATTTAAAACCACTCAATAATATTATTTATCACTATAAATTATTTTGATTAAAAATGTTGTTTTTATGTATTTTTTACTATTCATAAAAATAGAAAGTTCACAGAAAAATACCAAAAATTCATCTTAGGATAATTTCGATATTCCGAAACCAAAAATGAAGTCCATTTTGAAATATAAAATATATATAATTTCAAAAATCAGGTATTACTATTCATAACGGCTTGTTTGATTGGTTGTGGTGTGTTAGAACTCGATGTTGCGTACAACACACTCTATCGCATTATTCAAAGAGAAGTGTACCGTAGAAGCTTGGGGTGTTACAGTCACAGTGAATTACCCCTCTGGTCTCGTAACGGTAACTATAAACACTCTGAGGTATCACTCAATGTTAAATTCCCCATGTGGTCTCACAATGTAGAACTACATACACTCTAGGAGAGCACATAAGTATATCCCCCCTATGGCCTCGAAACATAAATGTAAAATAGAAACTCAAGGGAAGACCTCAACATCCATTCCCCTATGGTCTAACTACAACAGGTTCCCACAACCCTGTGTAAGTCAATCATTCCGAAATGATATCCAACAACTAATTTAAATCTCAATATGCATCTTGGATAAATATATACAATACATATCAAAATCATATCAGACAAAATCACTCAATCCTAACAAAACTAGGCATGGAAAATAATAAGCCTAACAATAAAAACTAGACCCAACGGCCAATACCATATCAAACATGGGAAAACACATTCACAGCATGGAAAATAAACCTTATTTACTATCCAATATCCCCACTCAATAAAACCAATCATTTCAGTCATTAGTTTGGTTAGATTCCCTAAACGTGCAATACCTTGAACTCGGATATTGGGAAATTGTTCACATATTATTCAGAGAAAATATACAAGGGGGAAAAACCACCTAACTCGTCGTTTAATGATATATATAGTTGATCTTTATCCTTTAGATTGACCTATAACATCGTATATATATAATAACATCCAAAACACCCAACCAAGGATATCTCACAAAAGAGGAGAAAACATGAGATGACACTCTAAAAGAAGGTAGAACTCACCATAGTGATTCAAACACAATCGATGATGGTTGAATCGGAGAAAACATGGTTAATTGGGGGCTCAGATAAGAATTAGATATATTTGTCACTCTTGGACAACAAAAAGGAAAAAGAAGGTGTTTATGTAAATGAGATGCAACCCTGTTCTGATTTATAAAATAAAAATAAAAATACACGGGATGTTCCCTAAGGATACATGGAATGCATAGGGCTTAACTGGATACACCTTAAGCATCCTTACCACATCATCACATGGTCATGTACGTGGCTGTGACATGGCCAAACATGGCCTGGACTTGGTTCCAGAGTACGCGTTGTGTACATTGAGGTACATGACATGTAATCTTAAAAGTTTCCTTCCCCTTTTTCCTAACAACCGTGAATTCAAGATTCAAACATGAAAGAAGATCTGGGTTCGTAAAAACATCCCCCTTTAAAGAAATTTGTCCCCCAATTACCCGAACGAAGAGGCACACAAAATGGATCATGGAATAGCTCCATCCATTGTGATCATACATCTGTATCCCTCTCCCATTCCTCATCATGTACTTTCCCATGCTTTCATAGATCCCATACCAGAGGAACAAACTATCCACGCATAACCTCTATGCTGTGATCAACAATCTGGATAGGATGCTCCTTCAATGATGCAACCACCTCCAACTCAACTTTCCTGGGTTGAAAAACATCAAACGGGTCTGAGAAGTTATGTCATGGAAGGGAAATGTAGAAGACGTCATGCATAACCTGATAACTCTTAGGTAACTGCAATTGGTAGACAACCGGTCAGACTCTCTCCAAACTGTCAAATGGACCGACGTATCTTGGTGAAAGCTTAACCAATCACCTAATCCTCCTGTTTCCCAACCATTGTGTGACACGTAATAAAACCTAATCTCCAACCTAGAACACTAGAGGTAATATCCATCGATCAACATAAGACTTCTGTTGTGACTGTGCTATAGCCATCCTCTTTTAAATCAACACATCATCATTGTAGGACCCTGGACAATATGAGGTCTCAGCACTACTACCTCTCCCCCCTCTAGCCAACATAGGGGTTATCGACATGTACTTCCATAAAAAACCTCATAAAGAGACATATTAATAGTTTCTTGAAAAATATTATTATATAAAAACTCCACCAAGGTATATTCTTCTCCAAAGAATGTCCAAAATCTAGGATGGATGCTTAAAGAATGTCCTCTAGCACCCTGTATCATACACTCGAACCGACCATCTGTCTAGGGATGGTAAGATGTACTTAGAAGTACATGTGTACCCAAAGCCCTCTATAGTCCCTTCTTAACCAAAGAATTAAAATAGGTGTCCCTATTTGAAATGATAGAGTGTCGAACCCCATGAAAATTTTCAATCTTCTATATGTACAAACTTACCAGCTCATCGAAACTGAAGGTCAACTTGATCTGAAAGAAGTGTGAAACCTTCGTGAGATTTTCAATGACAAGAAAAATAACAGCATTCCCTTGAGGCGACCTTGGTATACCGGTCATGAAGTCAATCTCTGCATCATTCCACTTCCACTAGGGAATGGTTAACTACTGAAAAATCCCTACAAGTCACTGATACACCACTGTCACCTACATCCAAGTGCAACATCTCATAAATAAACTAGAAAAATATCTCTTCATACCCAACCACTAATACTGACGGTGTAGATCTCCACACTTCTTGGTGACCCTGGGATAAACTTCCCAAACTGAAGAATGAAAATCCCATATAAGATCCTTGTGTATGTATGTTGACACCCATACACACCCATGAATGTTCAATAACTCATCCTTTCATATGGTCCATATAGGAATAGGGTCCCCTACATGCACACTATTCTATAGAACTAGACATTCAGAATTTGATAGTTTCCTCATTAAGAATCAATCTAGAAGAGTATAGGTAACATCTATAGAATAAAGAAACATCTTTCCCTAGATGTTTTCAACCTCCAAATGCATCTCATAGAACAAATCCATAAGGTAAAAATCACTACTGTCCTCTTGAACTGGTTTTATTAGAGTCCTCCTCCTCAACACATCAGCTAATGTGTTGCCTTTCCCCGGTGTGTAGACTTGCTCAAAATCAATGTACTGAAGGCACTCAACCCACCTTCGCTATCTAAAATTCATATCATGATGCGTAAATATGTACTGGAGACATTTTTGGTAGGTGAAAACCACTAAATTCTTTCCCAGAATATAATGTCACTATTAGCGCAGAGCATGAACAACTACAACCAACTAAATATCATGTGTTGGGTAATTCCTCTCGTGTGGCCTCAACTGGTGAGACCCATATACAACGATCCTTCCTCCTGCATAATTAATTCTCCCAATATGATACGGGAAGCATCAGAGTAAATAGTATAGCCCTTTCCTAGATCATGAAAAACTAGTATTAGTGCATAATTCAACCTCCATTTTAGCTCCTAAAAAGCTGAATCAAAGGAATCCGTCCACAGGTACTTCGTACCCTTCTTAGTCAGGCCCATCATTGGCACTACTAAGCGTTCAATTTTCTATATGAAATATATCTAGTAACCATTCACCCCTAGAAAACTCAGTACCTCAAATATTTTATTTGGATAATCCTAGGAAACTACAGCTCTCTCTTTATTGGGGTCTAATGATACTCACATCTTTGAGATAACGTAACCAAAGAAGTGAATTAGGTCCTTCCAAAAGTGGAATTTTGAGAGCATAGCATATAACTGACGCTCCGTCAGTGTACTCAAAATTATCTCAAGATGTGTGGCATGGTCACGTCAAGTGTGATACTACACCAAGATATTGTCCACAAAGATATCCACGAAAGAATCCAATTATGGATGGAACATATGGTTTATTAGTGCCATAAAAACAACAGGAGCATTCATGAAACTGAATGGAATAACCACATACTCGTATAGACCATACCTACACCAAAAGGATGTAATAGGTATATATGGCGGTATAATGCGCAACTGATGATAACTGAATCTCAAGATAATGTTCGAGAACACCTAGGATCTTCAAAGCTGAACAAAGAGATCATAAATACTCGGAAAGGGATATCGGTTTTGACTGTCAACTGGTTAAGATTCCAATAACCCACAAAAATTCTGAGGGTAAAATCCACCTTATTTGAAAACAACATAGGAGAACCCCATGGAGAAGTACTGGGTCAGATGAAACCCTTTTCTTATAACTCCTATAACATCTTCTTAATCTCTTGTAACTCTGGTCTAGCCATCCTATAAGGAGGATCGGTCACCTGTGCTGCTCCTAGAACAAGTTTAATAGAAATGTATACCTCTCTCACAAGAGGAAAACCTAAAAAGACCTCTAGAAAGACATATCTTAAATGGTCAACCACTAGAGGAATTCCCATCTGTGATGTCCCATTGTCATCAAGATACAAACTAGAAATTTGGGCTGTAACTCTTCCCAACCCATGATTCTCAAGTCCCGGTCTGCTTTCCTGGACATCCCATTCGCCCTTATGATGGAACTATATTCCCTCTGGATATTTGAAACTCACCCTATGACAATATAAATCGACAATATCATATAATGAAATTAACCATTCCATTCAGATAATGATGTCATAGACCATTATATCTAAGAAATAAAGGTCCCAAATAAGTGACATCTACTAACCTCAAGAGGGAACTCCTTGAAATGACATACTCTAGCTGATCTATTCCCCAATGGTGTGTCTAGTGTCAAGATATCTATAGTTGTAATGACAAAGAGCCCAAAAATCTACACAATAGAAAGAGTTATCAAACTATTGGAATACCTTGTATCATAAATTGCAGAATCTAAAATCAAGGTAACTAGTATTGTAACTCAAACTGTAGAGGGTTCAGGATCCTTCTCCGGCAGGATCTTATCTCAGAAAACTGCCTAACCTACACTGCAACTCTATGAAGAATATGAGATTCCTGAGCTAATCCACCCTACAGTAGTCAAAAACCCTCTTTCTAACCACTGCGGCCACTACCTCCACCTCATCCTGAACGACATGAAGAACTCTAACCCCAAGTTTGATGTGGGACTAGTGGTCATGCTCCGGTATGAGGAGTCAAAATAGAACCCCTATAAAAACTACTGGTGAAAAAAATAGGATAGAAACGCTAAATATGATCCATATTTCAACAAGATCATAACTCCACTGGGTCTCTCAAGAAATGTGGCCTCATATTCGCACTCTTACCGCACTATTAGCACACCAATTGGCTACCAGAAGAAGTATCCCACCACCTTGGGTCTCCACGTATAGACTCCCTATAGCACATACTATTGTTAGTCGGATGGGTACCAAATACAGATGCCGAGCCGTCCTAGCTCACCACCCTAGAATCCCGTAGGTTTCACTCTGTGATCAATGCCTGGTTGACTATAGAGGTGATGGAAGTCAACATGAAGATGTTCACCTGAGGTCATATGTCATTCATAAGTCCATCCCCAATCTTCCTCACCAGGAATTACTCATCAACCCCTAGAGTGGGTGTAAATAGATGTATCTCTGTGGAGAGTGAAGAAAAATCCACGAAAGAGAGAGTACCCACCACTAAATTGATGAAATCTCAGGCACGGTCAGTAATCAATGTCTACGGGTAGAAGTAATCGTAGAAGGCACGCATGAACTCATCCCAATCCATAACCTAATAGCGTCCCACCTGTGAAATCACATTACCCCATCTCTTGGTGTAATCTCGAAGCATGTAGGTAGCAATTTTAAAACTTCTCTCTAGAGGCCTCTCCAGGTGCTCGAAGATCGACATCATGGATTTGAACCATGACTCTACAATGTTTGGACCTCCATCCCCGGAGAAGGTATAAGGATTCTACTTTTGAAAAAACCACGTAAACTCCACCATATATGTGGTAGGATGAGGAGGTCACCAGAAGTTCTAAAAAAACCTCATGAATCCCTCTTGGAACTTTTCATTAGTACCGGTATCAAGGATAATGGTTTGTTCCAAGATGGTCACGACGTGAGGATCTGGTATTATTCCCTGATCATCCAAGTCTGGTGCTTGGACATTACCCGATATCTATCATACAATCGATGGAAGTCTATGTGGCATGGCTCTATAAGGTCAAGCACAAAACATAGTTCATGAATATTAAGGAATGAAACTTAGTAGAGTGGGAATGAAACAATAGGGATAAAACATCGAGTTTTATAAAACATAAATACATGGAGTGTATTACCACTACATGGCATGTTCCCCTAAGTCGTTCCATGGGAGTGTACATCTACCAAAACTGTTCAAGAAACACCCCAACACACGATGTGTTCCTCCCAAGAACACCGTGTGTACCTGAACATTTCCCCCTGCCCGAGTTCCCCTACATGGAGAAACCACACAGTTCTCCTAGAAAAAAACTACATGGCGGGTTTGTGCCAAACATGGCATATACCTCTTAGGTTTCAATCACCCATGTCGTTAGTCACAGATTCATAGACATAGTTGACTATAAATGGCAATTTTATGCCAGAAATAGTGTATACTATAATGATTTCATCGACTCGTGTCAGTATTCACATGACCAATTACATGGTCGACTCCACATGGAGTATTCAAGATGGACAAAGTGTGTACTACTTGAGATTCATCCATCCATTCCGTTGGTCACACAGGTGGATATACGACTCTTATAACATGATGTGTACTCCATGTACACGATGTGTGTTACCAAGAATTTCCAAACCTCGTGTCTCTAACAACACATTCAGTCACACAATCAAGGATTAAAAGTAGTATACATATAGTAAATTGTGTGTACTTCATATTACATTTCCATGAAGAACAGAAGGTTATATCGCGTGTATTCATCATTACACACCATGTATTCTGGGTTTTTTCAGTTAGTATGCCTCCGAAATAACTTCGGTAGCCAAAAAACACTCAAAAAATATTTAAGTGCCATATTCCGATCTGTGGGGGCCCATACTCCTTGAAAATAAAATCTTGGCATATTATTAAGGTAATATCACAAATATAACCGTAAAAGTTCAATATTATCCACCAAATTCCAATATAGGAGATCCCATAACACCTTAGGGACCAAAGCTTGGAACCCATCCAAATGATACTTTACACAATCTAATACCATATAAAATAGAATTTATTCTAACAATTCATCTATCACAAAATCATGCATATCTAGAACAACATCAATCACAACAACATGCAATCGGTAATGACCCTAAATGGCATGTAAAAAATGAATTACATGTAATCTCTATAAACATTCTATATGATTCATGAGATGGAAAACCCTCATCTCATCGGGTTTCAACAGAAATAGAACCTCCGTAATATCAAAAACATCTTCATAAAACATGTGAATCACCCAACGGTGGAATCAAATCAATAATAATAGTTGAAAAACCATAAAAAATTGCAATATCTGAGAGAAAATAGCTTTTCCCTATACATGGGTTACCCACTCCCAGGAAAATATTATTACCATGTACACATTCCTTCATATCTCTATCTATAGGGTACAAACAATAATTCAAATAAAACATTATCCTAATGATACAACATTGTAACATTCGAGTTACGGGTGCCACCGAGTGGAGTCCCATACATGGTTGGTCACATGGCCTCAAGAGAAATTCCTCAAATTTCAGAGGCTTTCAACTGATAGCGAGGACCTTGGGTGTGATAGTGGATAAATTACGCCCTCATTGGCATAGTTACATAGTCAAAACCAATAGATAACAACATAGGAAGCAGTAATAATACCATACAATAGTAAATAATGGACAACAAAGACTAAATAGACAACTGAAGCTCAAATATAAATGTTTCATGATACATATGCCTTGGAAAGTAGACAAAAAGAGGACATTTCGTTTCTTTATTAATAAAATGAGGCTTCGGCCCCAAACTTTAAAAAATATTATGAAGCTAAAAAACAAAACAATCACAATAAAACCTCAGGGATGTTCTCGTAGTATAACTAATATGGTTCAACATAAAAAAATATTCTCTAAGGAAGCAGTGACCGTTAATTCCACCCGTGGTCTCGTATCGGTGACTATAGAAACTCTAAAGAAGAAATCAATGTCCAATTCCCCCTATGGTCTTGCAATGTATAACTAGACACACTCTGAGGGAGTACATAGTTCTATCCCCCTCCCAAAGGTCTCGGAACTTAAAAGTAAAACAAGGGCTCTGGGGATGCCCTTAGGATAAATTCCCCTTATGGTCTAACTACACTAGGTTAACACATCCATGTGTAAGTCAATTGAGCACAAAAAATATCAACCTTCCATTGTAAATATCAATATACTACATGGATAAATAGATAAAATTCTTATCGCAAGCATATCAGATGAAATCACTCAATCCTAACAACATTAGGCATGTAAAGCAAGTGTCCTAAAAAGAAAAAGTAGACCCAAAAACCAGTATCAGATAAAACATGGAAAAACATGTACATATTATGTCAAATAAACCCTATTCACAATCCAATATGTCTACCCAAGAAGAAAAGCATAACATGAACTAATAGGTTTAAATTCCCTAAACGCGCAATACCCTGAACAAGGGTATTGGTAAATTCTACACATATAATTCAAAGACAAACTATGGAGAGGAATAAACCACCTACCTCGATGTTATACGATCGATATAGTTGAAATGCAACCTTTGAATTGACCTAGATCATAGTATATCTACAAAAATGTCTAAAACTTTCTCCCAAGGATATATCATGAAAGAGGAGAAAATAATGAGATGAGACTCTAGAATAAGGAATAACTCACTGTAAGGATTCCAATGAAATTGATGGTGGTTGAATTAGAGAATAGATGGTTTATTGGGGTCTCAGAGAAGAATCAGCGATATCCATCACTCCTGGATGAGACGAAGATAGAAGAAGGTGTCTCTATAAATGAGACATGTCCTCGGTCTGATATATCAAATAAATATAAAAATGTATATTGTTTTCCTTAGTGATACATGACGTGAATTGGTATTAAATGGATCCCACCTAAAGTGACCCTGCCATGTCATCACACTGTCTTTTATGTGGCCGTGACACGACCTCGACTTAGTTCCAATGTACACAACATGTACATGGAGTTACACGGCATGTACTCCTAAAATTTTTCATCATTCCTTTTTCCCTCAAAATAAACATGAAAACAAGATCCATACCTGAATGAAGATCCGGGTTCTTACAAACACTATGCTATCACTAATCTTCTAGTTATTTTGTTAATGTAGATTGAGTTATTGGTTTCACCCCATAGACATAGTATTGATCCTTTTCTGTGTATCATATTCTTTTCATACAATCAAAATGTACTTCTAATTAAAATTTCCAATAAGTACTACCTATAAAATAGACATTAATAGTACTATTAGACTCATGGGTTTTTTCAACTGGATGAGTGATTTGTGGAATCTTCTTTCTAGAAATCATTGGCTGGTATACTATATTTGGGACTTTCAATTAGATTTTGTGTCTATGTTTATTACATCTGGATGTTCATGTTATTTATACAATAGAAATATAATTTTGTGGTAGTAACTATATTTTACATTTTTTTTTGGTGTCTTACCAAGTATTCTTATACTCAAACCTACATAGGATTCTCCCTCACATTTAATGGCTTATTCAGATGATCAAACTTTTGGTGGAGTCCTAAAGAGATCAAGACTAGATGGTTCTTAGTGTGGCTAGAAAAACCAAGGTGGGTTCATGATGGGTTTTTATAGTAGTCCTCAGCACATAATTTTTAGTTGGACCAGTGTTTCATACTCTATATGGTAGGCTTTCATTTGGCCATGTTTACTTTCCTTTACATCCTGTTATACTATGGTATTGTTATTTAGATGTATTCATTCACTATTGTTGAATTTATTTTTACATTTCATTATTCTAAAGGAATGCAGATGTCTATATGTGTATATGTACATAGAATATTGCCTACCATGTCAGTGATATTCCTACTCGATGCTAGTCTCTAGATCCTGGCCTACTAGAGGCCGATAAGGGGAGCCATGGAATGTGACCATCTTGGACTGGTCGTGAGATAGTGGTACCAATGTGGTCTGTTCTTATTTAGGATTATAGTATTTGAGATTAGTTTGGAGAAACAATGTTCTGTGTTTTGAGATTAAATTTTTGTCTAGGGATCCGGTGTTGGTGCATAGGCTGACATATCCATACACTAGGACTCTAATAACCTTATTTTCCACTTTTTTATTTAGAATACCGGTAGACAAGAAAATAGTGGTACATTCCTTATATGGGAATGGTTTTTGGTTTCCATATCCTTATTTAGTCATCTCTCCAAATATATCAATTTATTATGGTACAACCTATTTATTTCTAGATGACACCATGATGTATACTAGCTAAGATTCAACAACATGATCATGGGGATTATTCACCCAATGATGAGGCATCAATACATGGACCTATTCCCAAGATGTTACCTCTGAGTGTCCCACAATCTATACCACCCTCTATAGAGAGGCATGTGGTTCCCATAGTACTAGAAGATGAGGTGAACATGATGAGCATGTGTCACAAGTTTTAGTAGAATATACCTCTCATATTTTGAGGCATGCCCACTCCACAGGTGGACGAGGATTGTCTTGAGGCAGTGACGCATGTTTTCCATCTAGTCATGACACTAGGAGATCCGATGGTGGTCCTAAAAGTGAGCCTTATTCTTGGATCAGTAGGGTGATGGTGGGGATTGGTGAACTAGTCTTATGATAAAGAGAATATTGAGTGATCTGAGTTTGAGGGCCTTTTCAGATAATTTTTCACACCAATAAGAATATAGGATTTTCATATCAATGAGCTTTTATAGATTCATAGGAGAAATATTATAGTATATGTGTATTAATTTAGGTTCACTAACATTTAAAATTAATCCATTGATATGGTTTGTGACCAGTTCTATAGGGCTTGTACATTCAAGAAAGGACTGTGTAGAGACATCTCGGTCAGTTATATACCTCTATTCATTCCTACCAATGTTGGGGTGCAAGAGAGTAATTTAATGATCAAAATTTTATTGGATGATATGATTCAACCAGTGGTGTTATGTAGCTATAATGAAAGATTATAAACATAAAAATTATGGATTTGATGTCAGTATGATGTACATGGATGTGTGAATTTTTTTTGGAGTATGACCTAGGATATAATATTTTTGATTCAAATATCACACGGTGAGTTCAATCAGCCTATGAAGTGGTAGTTTAATTATTGTGATTAAATATGACTTCCTACATGAGATTGTCAGACCTTACACATAGTTAACAGGGAGATTGTAGATACTCCACCAAGGTAGAGGCTACGAAAGGAGTAGGAAGGTTTTCAAGGAAGTGTATTTGGATGAGGGTATGGGAGAGCATCAGGAGGTGGAAAATGCTTTGAACTGTTTCAACCACTGCCACTAAGTGGTCCATGCTTGGCTCAGGGAATATGAGAATAGGGTAGGGACATATGTAGGTGGTAAAATCATACATCATAGAGGATCTAGGAATGATTTGAAGTATGATATATGTCTTTTTTTAACATATCTATTGTATTTATAGAAATATTTGGTATTTATTACATTATTTACCCAGATCTTGTAAGAGATTTAGAGATTTTGGCTGATCTTGTGGCTCAGTCCATATTCTTGGTGAGTCCTACTAGAGAAGACTCAGTAATCACACAGTTGGGACAATAGTGTGACAAGAATCGATGAAGAGATAGTTTTAGTTATAATCTATTTATATCAGTGATGTGGACTTATGGCTTCATCTTAGGTATGGACTGGCTATCCATGATTCTTGACCAGATTAACTATTTCAGATTGTGGATGTGGTGTTTCCACAGTGATGAAATTGGGTTCTCTTTTATTGGAGAAAAGAAAACCTACAAATCATGTGATTGACTCATCCATAAAAGGGTGTATCTGACTACTCATCAGTTGGCTAGCATGACCCTTGGTGTTGTGGATGTTATGAGTTCTCTATTTCTTTCTGTGGTGGAAGAGCATGTTGAAATCTTCCTTGTGGATTTTCAATGTTTACCTCCTTTCCATGAGGTAGAATTCAACATTGATCTATAGCCTGGGATGAAACCTATATCTATTCCATTATATTGGACGTCTCCTATAGGGATTTCAAAGATGAGGGTGATGTTGAAGGACTTGAAAATGTGTGGATTTGTTAGACATAGTGTTTTACCTTGGGCAACCTGGGTTTTTTTTTCAAGAAGGTACAATGATGTTTGAGTTTATTTGTGGACTATTGTTTCATGAATTAGGTGAACATGAAGAACATGAATCCATTACCAAGGATCAATGACCTATTAAGTTAGTTGAGAGGGTAATGATGGTTCTCTATGGTTTAACCCTTTTTAGGCTATCACCAGTGGTGTGTACAGAACAAAAATGTACCAAATATGGAATTTTGATGTTTCGACGGTCACTATGAGTACTTGGTGATGCATTTTAGAACGTTGAACTCCCCTGTAGTGTTCTTGGGACTCGTGAACCAAATTGTTAAGTCATTCTTATACTGGTTCATGGTAGTCATCATCAAGGATATCCTTGTGTACATAGTGTTCGAGGAGGAGCACACAAGATAGTTGAGGATGAATCTGGACATAATCCAAGGGCACCAGACATAGTGAAATATCTCGACAATCAATTCAGGATTCATGTGGTCCACAACATCGAACATGTTATCTAAGTAGATTTTGTGGTAGTTGACCCAGCCACAGTTGACAGAATGTTAACTTGAGATCCACCGAAGAACATTACATATGTGCGGAGCATCCTTCCGTTGATATGATATTATTGTAAAATAATACATGATTTCTCTAGAATATTAGTAACCATGATTGATTTGACATGAAAGGGGAATCCGTTTCTATGGATAGAGTGGTTCCATCACAATTTTTAATAGATTAGGTAGAGTTTGACAAGCTCCCACATTTTGTTATTTCAAGAGAAGGGCATCGAGTACGTAGTGTTCTCTGACACATCGGGAACCATGCTTGGATCTGTTTTGATGCAAAGGAAGGTGATGATTGCCTATGATTCACATCATTTTAGTCCACACAGGTAGAGAAACATGGCCCACAATCTTGATTTAGCAGCAAAATTCTTCACACTAAATATGTGGTGACACTATCTAATGGGAGATCAGTATATCATATACACTGATCATAAGTGTGCCATGTATATCTTCTCTCAGAAGGATCTCGAATTCAGACATAGGTGATGGTTAGAGATCCTACATGATTATTGCATTGAAATTTTCTAGACTACTGGATAAGATAATGTTGTAGAATATTCTCTTAGAAGTATATATTGTTCATAGTATCTGAATGATGTGTTGGAGTAGTTGGCCTCTTTGAATTTATCCTTTTTGGGTGGAGATAGAGTAGCTCACCTCTAATCTATGGTTGTCACCACTCCACTCTTACTACGTGTTAGGAAGGCACATATTGGGGAAAACAATTAGGTGAAAAAACATAATCAGATATCCAATGAGCATACAACTTATTTATTAAATAAAGGTGAGGATCACATATTTCTTTTTAGAGGATGCATGATGGTACAAGTGATGTTACGAGAGGTGGTTCTGAATGAGGTTCAAACATCTCCTTTAGTAGTAAATCCAAGTGTATAAATGTTATACCAGGTACTCCAAAATTTGTTTTAGTGGCCATGGATGATAAAGGAGTTACAAATTTTGTCCCTTGATGCATTAAATGTCAAAAAAAGGATAAGCACCGTATTTTAGTGGGTTTATCTCAGTACACTGAGGAGGTATAATGGATGTGGGATGAGATATCCATAGACATTGTGATGGGATTAACATGAAAGTATAGGGGAAACAATTCCATCTGGATGAGAATAGACTGACTCATCATGTATGAACACTTTATAGATACTTGAGAGCACAATTAAATAGAGGGATTGATATTCCTCTACATGAAGGAGATAGTTTTAATTGATGGTCTTCCATAAATGTATGTTTTATACCATGATGCCTGCTTCACATCCCAGTTGTGGAAGAGACTGAAAGAGGAATTTCAGAATAAGTTACAAATGTGGAACAAATTCTACCCCCAAAATGATGTTCGAACTATGAAGACCATTTAGGTTTTCAAGGAAATGCTGAGAGATTTCATGATAGACATTGGCCGTAGTTGGGAGGATCCCCTATCACTAATGAAGTATCCATACAAAAACATATACCATTACACCATCAGTATGGAACCATTAGAAGATTTTATGGGTGACCCTATAGGTCACTACTTTTCTGGAATTATCATATAGATTCTGAATTCTTGGGCTTAGAGTTGGTGTGAAAAACATTCAAGAAGGTGTAGATCATCTAGAAGTTGATGAGGACTTCACGGAGCTACCAACAGTATTATAATGTCAAATGAAATAGGCCACTTCAGTTCAAGGCAAGAGACCATATATTCCTATGTGTTTCACTATGACATTGATTACAAAGATTTGGTTATGGAAACAATATATCTTGGAGATTCATCAACATTTTTAGATGGTATATAGATTTGGTGAGGGGTGTACCACTTATCTATACCTCCACAGTTAGAGCAGGTACATGATAGATTCCACATGTAAGAATTGAAGAGGTATATGCATAAACACTCACACATTGTCAATGAGGGAAATCTGGATGGTGATAATGGAGATACCTTTACAGAGTACCCAATATAGACCGATGATCGACAATAGAGGATCCTTTGTGGGTGAGGGATTCCCTTTTCAGATGTTTGGTTGTAGCATGAGAATATTTTGGGGAGAAAATGGGATATGGAGGAAAAGATTCATGCTCAGTAACCACATATTTCTATTTAGCCCTTGTTTTGTAATTTCAGTAATGAAAATCCCCAAGGGGGGGAAGAATTTAATGACTTGGATCTTCCATGTAATATTTTTGTGATATTTTATACATTAATTTAGTGATCAATAATTGATACGTTGTGCAATTACATGGACCAGTGTTCCCAAAATAAATGTTTTGAATATATTAAACATATTAAATAGAATGTGGTTTTTTTCCAAAATAAAGTTCAATATATTATAAATGGGTGCTCGAATTAGAAATATGGGGGCAACATTGAGTTAAAAACACATGGCTTACCCTAGGAGTGGCTTACCATAGTCAGTGGAGGATGTTTGTGGAAATTTTATTTTGGGGGTAAAATGAATAATATATTTCATAAATTTTTTCCATTTATAAGATGAGGAAGTGACTTAATTCCATATCTTTAAATTTGTGCTTATTGTAAATTTTCAGGGTTATCCACATATAACATCATATCATTAGTGATCCACTAGAGTTCATGGAATGAGATTCCATCGATAAATAACGATTGTATCAAGGATCATTGACCAGAGCAGGATAAAGTCGAAGGATCTCACCAATGACAACAGCACCACAAAGTTCTTCATCATTGATTGATATATATTAAGGAATTGGTTTTTTACTGGACTCATTCACCATTATTAATTTCTAGGATGAACATGAATCAATAAATGAACAAATTCATCCATAATTCAGTTATATTGCAAGATGGGTAAGATTAATCGGGTTTTAGGATAATTACATTGTAAATTTTTATTTATTCATTATAATTCTCAGGGCAACGAATCGAGGTCGATATAAGATTTGACCAAGATCCATTTCACATATTTTTTCTTTGTATTTTCTCCCACTATTATTCATTCACCATGGAAATTCTTCATTTGGATCAGGGTTAGACATATCTTGTTAAATCTATCATTTACATCGATTTTTTGGTACAATGATATGAAATTGTAGATATGGGATCGACATGACCGGGTGGAGGTAAGACAGAGGAAAATAAATCGTATTTTTTGAAATATATGCCTAATTTTTATGTTCTTCATGGCATAATGACGAATGATGAACAATCCAATTTTCTAAGTGGATTAATGTCCTAAATCATGATGATTCAGTGATGGAATGAATAGATTAGGATAAATCTAAATTTTTGCAATGAGATGATAAATGCATCGAATGCTGGAATAATTTCTGGGATGTGCAGAACTGGATCAACATTTTTTTGGGAATTTCAAGATTATATGTCATATAAATTGAATCAGGACACCTTATGGGGCAAGCTGTGTACTCCCCCAAACAAGCATGGCATGGAGAATGTACATGGGCTAAGCTGTGTACTTGTGTGTGGACACATGTTCAGGGATTAATATGTACTGTCACATGGGTAGAGTGTATAGGTATCCTATATTCTATGTATGTCTATATTGACATAGGAAATAGACACAAACCATTTACACAACCAGGACCTATGGTCATCAGATAGGACATGTGACCCCATACTACATGACATGTACATTATCATAAATATCTTATAGCCCTTATACATAGAATCAGTGAATGTTTAATTAGGTTGTGTTACACTTATCTATCACCTAATGGTTAGTATAGAATTATTACATACTCCTAGGAATAAGATCTCTTCAGTAGGACTTCTTGGATAGAGTCATTGGAATCCCACCGTGATCACTAGAGAGAGACCCTCTATCATCTTTGTTCCTTGTAGGGGTTTTATGGTATCATCATGACCAACACTATGTTGGTGTTGATCTTATACAATGAGTTTGAATCATAATTGATTCGTTTTTATCACCTGATGGCCTTGGTAGTGATCCACAAATAAGTATTGTATTCTCTTCGGACTATCATCCTATACTTCTAATGGAGAGAACAAATAGACACTACCACTTGGATGGAATTCATTAACGCTATTGGACTCAACAATGTGTTATCCTAGATGAGTTATTTTTGGAATATTCAAGATATAAATCCTACGATGGAAAACTACAGTTGTGACAAAACTTTATACTATGTGTCTCTATTGAGTTTATCTGAATATTGGTGTTATTTGCAATATAGACATATACCGTTGTAGAGTTGACTATATTTTCCTTTCCTTTATTCATTATGGTCTCTGTGTGTCCTATTGAGTATTATTACACTAACCCACATATGGTCGTTGGCTGAACATGTCTTAACTTGTGAATATGATCGATCATTTGATGGAGTCCTAGACGGACCAGGACCATACAATTTCCACATTGTATTCCTAGATTTAGTTCTAAACCATAAAGGTTTCTATGATAGTAAAATTTTATTTTATCAGTTTTTATTAGTTTTTTAAACACCAATAATATCTTATCACCATCATACTTTACCACACCACACATCTAGGACAAACTCCCTGCCTCATGTGCACCCCCCTCTATGGGTTTTCTCCCTCATTCATGTTTTTAAATATTTATTTATTGACAACTCCTGGTTAACCCTACAAGGTATGAACTCCTCTCCCCTTATCTATATTTTCTCCACATTTTCCTCTTTTCATGCAATTATATAACATTCAGATTAGGGACATGAGCTATAGTTTGACTTTATTGTTGAGTTCTCTTCATCACTAGGCCATTTGATGTCCTATTTAAGATATGTTTATTTTATATTAGTTCTATATCCCTTTTGCTATAACTTATATATAGGTTTTCCCATGTTCATGTATCAACCCCAATACAGTAACTGAGAGATAATGTATTATTTTTTAAATTGGTACAAGATACATGGGATCATGTATAAACCAAAACTCTTATAACCTAGAACTATAATTTAATTATTATATTGGTACATGATACAAGTAATCTCACCAATTTTGATAGATCTATCAAATTGTTTGAAAAACATGACATAGACATGAATCCCATATTATAGTGGAAATACAATAGAAAACATAGAATAGAAATCATTCGTATATCTATTATATAATTCGTAATATTTTTCATAAAGACCTATGAAAAGGAAAACAAATTAGGGGATGGTTCAGATACTTATTAAGGGTATCATATAACATAATTTATCATGAATTAATATAGAAAAATCAACATGATATACCAGATAATATAAACACATATCATTCAATCAACACATGAGTTCAATGAGTTTCCATTTCTAATATCAATACATAATACACATGGGAAAAAGAAAACTAAAATCTTACTTATGTAAATTAATAATTCTAGACATTTTTGATCGATGCATATCAACAATGATATCATGAATCTTACCATCACGACCTCTTAACTATGAAATTATTCTTAATATATTGGTAATAATAAATCAAGTACCCGTCTGACATGCAATACTAGTTGTTTTTTTCTTAATAAACCATTCTATTAATTGAGGGTCTACCTATAACCAGTCCCCACCTATCACTTACACATCCTATATATCTTATGTATTAGGAATGATTTATTAAATTCATTATAAAAAAAGTAATAATGAATAAATAATTATCCATATTGGATCAAAAATATGGAATATAAATATATCATTATCATAGACCGTCGAGGGGAAGAATAAATATAATATCATTCGATCATTTCCAATCAACATAAATAGGGCTTATAATATTTTAAAATACCTTTAAACAATCACCCGAACATTTCTTGAGGAAAATATTGTTCTCACTTTGAATAAAATTTTTAAAATCTATAAATTCTCCAAATAATAATGGAATAATATTAATTGAAAATATATTTAGAAACATGCAATGGAATATTCAAACCGTAAAATGTTCATGATTATGGTAAATTTTTAACATGTTGAGTATATTAAATGAAAGATTCCTTTTACATTTTTCACTAATAACTATAAATTACAACATTCAGACAATGTCAAGAATATTATTTTTAAAATTTTATTTAATGATTAAATCATGGGTGAAAATAAATTTTAAAAATAATATGATAATATTAAAAAGATTATCCAACTCATTTTGGGAAGTCAATCACATGGAAGAAAAACACTTCCAACTAAAGAATAAATTAAATTTGTTTTTCTTATGAAATGTTTCTTGATATTTTTAACTATACAAGAGAAAAAATGGTATTATTACTTAAAAAATAAGTTAATAAATATAGAATAAGAAAATTAATGGGTTTTATAAGATTAAATTCATATAATATTCATTAAATGAAATTTGATCATAAATAATACGAAATAAAATCATACTATAAAAGAAATGACATACCTCCAATTTGACATGCATCATATTTGATTTTTTCCCATGTATAATAAAGATATATTTATTATAATTTTATAATTGATTTATGTATATACTAAAAATAAAATATATTATCAACTTATATTGTATCAATAACATGTTAATTAATAGTTTATTATTAAAATAATTGTATTTAGGTATTATCCAAAATGTTTTTTCAAGAGAACTTCAATTCAGAAGTTCTAGTCCTTGTACTTTGATCATAGTTACAACATCTCTAGAATATTATTCCGGATATAAATTATATATATTTATTATATATATCTAAAAAATTATATTCAATTATAGATGGTATAGATATTAAAAATGAATTATCCCTTTCCTAGAGATAGTACATCATATGTATGAATAAATACTATTTGAATTTATTGATGTATGGAAGTATAGAAAGGTAAATAGTAAATAATATTTAAAAATCATTTCTAAATCATATATATAATATATGTTCCAAATATCAATCCCTATAAACAAACATGTATGTAATAAGTAAAAAATGAACCACATCTCTTTATGGAAGTTGTATCTCACATGTACACATGATCAGAATTGTTGTTTTCTAATAGATGGGAAGGTTAGATGGTAGACATAATATTATAATTAGAGAATTATTATTATTGAATAAATATGATATATAAAAATATCCTGAGGAAAATTATGATTCATGAATGATGGTTATAGAAAAATTAATTTAATCTCTATATAAATAAGGTAGTATAGACTTACATAGGGGCAACACATTCACATACTATTTTATAAAAAAGAGGGTGAATAATGGTGAATAAATAATTATAATACCATTTTTTTATATTTAGGATAATTAATTTTTTATTTTATGATGATCACCATAGATTTATATGAGGTATAAGAAGAAATAAATTGAAATATGTTGGGTGAGATGATCCCTTCTTCTTTAGTATCCCTTTTTATATCACATATTCAAAGTTACGTGCTATAGAATTTCAAGAATACAATAATTTACACATAGTGTATAGGGAATATTATAAGATAATTTGGCATAATTTGGTCATGAAATATGACTAAAAGTGGTGTAATGAAAAAGATAAGGGGTGTTCATTTATTAGCGAGGTAATGATAACAATTAGTAATAATTATATTATTAATTAAATATAGATTAATTTTCATTTTAAAGTGGCCTGAAATAAATATTTTTCAATTATAATAATTGTGCGATCTCAATAAACATATGAAATAATATTAGTTCAAGTATAAGTGATGTTTTAACTATTATTTTTTTGTTTTAATCCCCATGAACTCTTTTGACTTTTACCACACTGAAATAGTTCTTCACTATTTAAGAGAATATATTGTTACCATAAAAGTAAATGTTACCCAAAAATAGAAATTTTTTGATAAGATAAACCATATAAAATTAAATTGGATGATGATATTGTTTTTAATGATATAATATAATTTAATAAAATAATTTTTTTCTTAAAATTTCATTAATGTCATTTTTTACATTATTCATTTAATCTTACTATAAAGGCATGAAGATATTGATTTCAAACATAAATAACATTTTAAACAAAAACGATTATAATATATTTATTTTAATAATTTATTCATTATAATAAGTCACCAAAATTGTATTACAATTAATATTTGTAAAATCATTTATTTGATTTTTCTATTAATTGAATAAATAATGTATTTGTGATGCACAAGAATCTAATGTAATTATCCAATCACTAAAAATTAAAAACATTACCATGAAAATAAAATTTAAAATTTAATTTAATCATTTATAACCAAATTGAATTTGTTTTTATCACTATAAAGAATATCATATATATTAAAATTAAAAGTGTGGCATTCTTGACTTTACCCTCTGATTAAATATTATAAAGAAAAAATAAAATATAAATTATAATGTGATGTTTTCAATGTTTTGTAGATTAACATTCAATTAAAATCATCTAATAAAATAAAATAAAGTATTTTATTAAATTATTAGCATTATTACTTTAGTTTTTAACATTAATTGCTAGATTTACCTTTACCGAGGTAACAAATATTTACCACAATTACTATTCTTAATGATAAAAAATAAAAGATTTTTAATCCAAAAAAATGATTCATTTAATTAAAAATATTTAATGCATTTTATCAAATTTAATTAACATATGTGGTATAATTTAATATAAAATTAATCCCATGAAACACAAAATAAAAATGAAGTTTTCTAGAGAAATTCCATTTTAAGTATTAAAATGATTTCATTTATAAGTATTGTGTAATTTTTATTGAAATAAAATTTATTGATTTATGTTGAATAAAAATTTATTCATTTAATATTAAAACTAATAAAGAAATTTAATGTTAATTTGTGATTATTTGAAAGCAAAATATAGTTTTCAATAAAAATTTGTATTATCCACTATTCATTGAAAAGTGAATTTTTTTAGAAAATTATAAAAATTTATATCGAATAATTTTTTTTATTAATTTAAAAATTATATAATTAAATAAAATAAATTTTTAAAAATTTCTTGAAATAAATTATAACATTTTCTCATAAAATTTAATAAAAATAACTTTTGAAAAAAAATTAATTTTTTAAGCATAAAAGGATTTTACATAAATATTGTGTGGTTATATTCTATGTATTATTCAATACATTCTATTCAACCTAGACATTATAAATATAATTAAATATGTTTTTATTTCTTTTCATATGACAAATTTAAATTGTTAGGCTATAGTGGTATTCTATACAATGTTTCATTTAGAATTAGGGTTACCTATATATCACGATATTGAATAAATTTAAATTATTTGGAGAGAAATACATCATAAAATCATGGATTGTAAAATTATAGCCCATTATAAAAATTTATACCTTAATGTTCCATCACTTTGGTACAAAATGATGAAGAATACATAAACCTCATCACATCCTCATGTTTCCACACTGTTTCGTCTATTTTAAAATTTTTCAACAAAACATTGATCAGGTGAGCGGTCTTGTTTCATAGTTCTTTATCTCCACGATCTCGAATATTTAATTTTTATTCCACATTATAAGGATATTTCTCAAATAAAATGTTCTTTGAGTTCATTACAAATAAAGGATTAGGTGTGAAAACTTTCAAGAGAGATACATGGAACACATCATGGACTTGGGGGAGATTTGGTAGAAGCACAAAGGGATAAGATTCTATCCAAATAAGATCAGTAATTTCAAAGGGACTGGTATATTTTTGTATCATATTTCTTTTCATTCCAAATGTTCAAACCTTATTCAATCTATAGATTGTTATGAATACCATATCAAAAATATTTCACAATAGATCTCATTTAGGATTGTCAACATAACATTTTTGTCAACAATGATCTATCCTTATATATTGTTTAATTCAACATCCTCTTCCATTTCCATATCTAGATAACGTCTTAATATCTATCTTTCTCAAAATCAATTCCAACATGTTGAAATTATACACATTCTTACATAGAGGGATTCATAAAGAGCATTCTGAATACTCTTGTGAAAGCAACTATTTCAAGAAAACTTATACAAGAAAAGGTGCGGATCCTGAATGAACATTGAATTAAATATATAGAGCTATTGATATGTATTATACAATTATAAGGTTTCTCTTCGACTAAAAATATTTTTATTATTGATAAGAAGTATTGAAACTAAAATCTATATCCAAAAACAATTGAAGACTTCTTCATAACAATGATGTGATCCTCGAATCCCGATCAGTTATGATTGAGAGTAGTACAATATACAATCTCGAAACATCCCTAATATATAACTGTGTAATTTGATCAAATTAAAAATATTCTATAATTATAAAATGTGATAATTTCATAAGGAAATTGGAAACAACCTAAATAAAAATATGTTCTTTAGACGTTCAACGGAGTTGGATGAATAAATCCATGATAACTTATTTATCATTTACATTCTATTATAGGTAATGATTATAGTAGAAAATTTGTCTTTTATCGACTAGTTTTTACTTTGTAAAAAACTATGTATTATGATTCACTCTCAACAATATATATTTTAATGTTATCCCACTAGAAAAATTCTTTTAGATCTATATTCATATTCTTACATCCAATAATATTAGATAATGATGAACTATAGGATTTATAAATATCTATGTATTCATGTCAGGTATTTATGGAACACATACTCAATTCTAAAACCATATAATTCCATAAATGATCATGATTTAACTCAAAAACAATCCTCAACTTATTCTACAATTCCATATTTTACTTTTATTCATTATTAATCATTCCATGGATGGATGGATGAAAATACAAAATAGAAATACAATATCAATCCCATGTTATCATAATTTCAAGAACCACCTTTTTAAAATCCATAAATAATTGATATCTTTCAATAATCATCATAGAAAAACAAACATGAAATTTCTCATAGAGATCATCTTCTATCTTTTTCATCATCCTAGGGTGGAATTTTATTGAGCAGTCATAGTCTTTATTTAACTCAAATAATTTTATCTAGTGTATATTAAAATATTTCTATGTAAATATATAATTAAATATTTTATGATCAATATATATAGTACACTTTTTTAAAAACAAATAATATCATAAAATGTTTATTGAAAAATTACTACATTTAACATTAGATCATGAGTCGTGTAATGTTGTTGAAGAGTTTCTAATTAGCGGGATGCATAAGCTATCACCATACCATTATCAATGATGATTCATCCTAGTTATTTTATTGACGCACCATTAAATACCAACACCATTAATACATGACAGGGTTGTGTAGTTATAAGTTCACTAAAAAAACTTCTCTTTCATTTTGTAAAAATATTATAACATTTATATATCTATAATAACAAAACCATATTCCGAGTGAACATGGTGAGTGGATTATTTAGTCATGTTAAATCTATTAAAAGTCATCGATTGTATTGATACAAACATTGAGAACTATGTATCTCACATACCAGGGTTTATTTATTCTTTTCTTAAAAAACATTTATTTTTTAAGGATAAACCCATATACCCTCAAATGGAATTATATTTCCCAGGAATGAATCTTTCTAAAGAAAAAATACACAGTTGTAAAAGTTAGGACATAATTTTCCCTTCCACAGGGTCATCATCAAAATCCTCAAAATTTATTCCTGACCTTACTTTCTCATTGAATATATAATAATATCATGCATATATACTACCAAAAACCAACCAAGGTAATCTCTAAAGACATTAATATTTAAATAAATGACAATTAAATGAGTATTGGTATGTCCAAATAGAACAATCATAAATTCTTAATTACTATACCTCGTATGAATTACTATGTTGGGTATAAACTCATTTTCAGACCATAGTTGATGATATCTATTTATAAAATCAATTTGGAATAAATATTGAGATCCTTATAATTGATCAAAATCATCATTGATGTGGGTTATTAGATACTTGTTCTTGATATTGATCTTCGTAATTTTTTTAAAATCAATGAAAATATTTATTTAACCATTATTATTCTTAAGACAAATAATACCCCATGGAGAATCACAAGGCCAAATGAATCCCTTTTCAATATTCTCATTGAGATTCTTTTTAAATTATAATAACTCAATCATGGAAATTCTATATCGAGTCATCAAAATCTGTGTATCACTAGGTATGAGTAATATTGAAAACTGGACTTTACAATTCGTGGGATGAATAGACAACTCTTATACAAAGAAATTTGAATACTCACATGCAATAGGCATATCCTCAATGTGAAATTTCTCCTAAACCATCTAAGAAAAACATCCCTTTTCAATAGTACTAAAACCCAAATGATGGATGTAATCCCCATTTACAGTTCATGTTTAACCTCACATTGATTAGTGATCATAGATTGATTCATAATGTTGAATAAGATTTCCATTCATCAAGATTTTTTGTGGAATTTATATTTAGAGAGTTCATAAATGGCCTAAATTACAACTAATTCATTAAGAAGAAGAATAAAAATATTTCTAAAAAGTAAACTCACAAACATTTCTTTTAGGGATAAGCTATACAGAAGATATACAATCATCATTTAATTATATTTTTTAACTTCCAAATACACATCATATCATTTAAGTGGTGATGTGATAACATTGAAAAAATATATATATGTGTGTGTGTGGGTATAATTTTAATCAAATAAAAAATTCACTTTAAATCTAGATAATATGTATACCTTTCACCACATCGTTAATAACCACAAAATCAGTTGTAGTAATTATATATGCTTGTCCATCTCCCCTCGGATCCTTCTATTTTATGTTCCCTTAACTAATAAGAAATTGGTTTTTATAATTCCCCACTTATTAATAGTAGAAACACATGATAAATATGGTTTTCTATTTATATTTCTTTCAAGATCATTATGGACCCTTTTTGTAAACATAAAATTAAATAATGTTCCCTTTAACTATTTAACATGGTGTTTTAATCCAAAGTTATCACATGTTGGAAATATCATCCTCTTATTATTCGTCATTGATAAATTCATCTTTCCTTGATTCTAAGACAACCCTGAATTTTCTTGATTTCTATTGAATATATAAGACCATAATAATTCATTATCTATCTTTATGAATCTTGAGACTATATCACAACATGATGAAAAAAAAATTAGAATCTGGTTATCATTAGAGAATCAGTTTAATCCCATTAATGAAAATGCTAATCAATATTTCTTGATTATTTATTTATTTTACATCATGTTGGGATAATCTTATAAATTACCACCACACTCTAACACACATTCTTCATAATCGACTTTTAAAATGAGGAAAGTCTTTTCTATTATGGCTAAATATTCACAAGGTAATCATTTCTCAAATAATATCACTTCAAAAGTTCTCAATTCCATGATTTCCATTTCCTCATCCACTTCAGTTTTATGGATCAATGCACATGATTTATCATCATATACATTCTGAAAAATAAACTACCCAAATAAAATTTTCACTTTAAATAAATCTTATATATAGGATTAACTTTTTAAGGGCCATGATCCATTATTAAAATATCAATAGATTATAATTTAAATTAAAATAGGGATGTATTTATCATATTAATTGATCCAACATAGTAGAATGATGATAATGAACAACATGATGTTTATTTTAGGAAATGTTATTCATCATATCCCGAGTCAGCTTCCGTAATATAGACCTTATCTACTTAGTTTTAGGACCATCTATAATTGATTTCTCATAATGACAATCCAAAATTTTATGAATATAATGACCCATAATATTTATACAGATATATTATATCATATTAGATTAATTTTCATTACAGAACATACCAATCCATTCCAGAAAAATATTAGTCTAGTATCATTGTAAAATTAGATACATATAAAACTGGTTCATAAGTAAACTATGTGGTCTCCCACTAAGTTCTTCATTACTAGATCCCTTTTTAGAAATATAATACATAATAACTTTCTTCATAACATAGAGAAATGAAACATAGAAAAGGTTATTCCCTTGTAAAAAGTAAGGATAAACAATGTAGATGTCAAAATAAGATGAGAATAAGGGTATGAGCACATTATTATAACTTTTAGAAATTATACCACACATATCATATATCATTTTATTGAATCATGGAATAAATCATGGTCGTTCATAAGATATAAATAAATGAGAAACAAAAGAAATAATCTATGATATTATAACATTGTAAAGGGACTTAGATTCATGGAATATACATATGGCTAGAAAATCATATGTCAAGGATACCCAAAAATACATTCATCACATTTTAGTCTTGTGTAAACCACCAGTGTACCTTCCTTGACCTTGGGATAAACTCCCATATACCCTCTATTGGGTTTGGGATAACCTCTTATGTACCATATTTTTTTGGTGTTGGGATAACCTCACATGTACACTTTAAGATCAAATAAAATTAATAATTTCAGAATACAATGGAGGGATATATAATTTCAGGCCCACCAAACAAATAATTAAAATAATATATATGTGTTTAAAAAAATCATTCGAAAAATCATTATCCATGAAAAGGAAATAGGTTTAACAAACTTTTCATTATATCCTAAAATGTGAGAATGATACGGGATTTATATTTTTTTCATCATAACTCTCACACCCCAACCTATGTTATTATTTTATTTTATTATTTATTTGGCCTGTAATACTTTTTGTGGGGTTTGGGTTGAGTCCTAGACAAAAATTTTGAGCTTATCTAAAAAAGTGTGAATTTTGGGTTCGACATCATTTGGCACACAAGTGGAGCGTGATGCTGCATGAAATCACTCAGGAAACTGCATGACCAATTCATATTCATAAAATTAATAAGAATAAATTTTGTAACTTATTGTGTCATGTAAAATTTTTTATTATTGTTATGAATTTTATTATTATTAAAAATTGAAAAATATACTTTTATTATTATTATTTCTATCATTTTGATACATATAATAATAATTATTTTTATTTTTTTATTTTTATTATACATATTATTATTATTATGGTACTATTACTATTATTATTATTTATTATTATTTTTTTAAGTATTTTTTATATACATGTTTTTCTCTATTTTTGTGTTCAGGTTCATTCTTCTTCCCCCTCTATACAAATAGCGCCTCCTCACAATGTGTAGCATGGGTAGGCCTACCTTATCTCCATATTGACCTCCCTCTTCTCTCTATTTTGCACATGCAGGCCCCATCACCACCTCCAGCACCTCCTTCCCATTTAGTGTCGCCCCGGTCACCTGCTCCTCCCAGCATGACAAGACATCCCTGCCATGCTACTGTGTTTTTTTTTGGTGATCCCCACTGCCAGTGGTAGCCCCCTCCTCTAGCTACTCCCTCTCCTTGCTCTGGCCGACTGGAGTGTACCGTCTCTCCATCGGTCAATGTGACCCCATCTAGCATCGCCAACTCTAACCTTCCCTCCTTCAGTGAGCACATCCCCATTTTGATTCAACTCCTACACAGCTATAGGACTTCCCCTCTCTTCATCGACACCATCCCATTTTCCAGTGAGTCTATCCAGTAACACGACCTCCTACCGAGGCACCGTATCCCTCCGGTTCATTTAACTCCTCCCATTGTTATAATTCTCCCCATTCTTTATTTTTTTCATTTAGTTAGTTTGTGGGATTTAATTGTTGGGGGATTATTATGGTTGTTTTAGGATTTTTTAAAACCCTTTGGAGTAGTTTAGAGTTTGTATTGTCATTAATCCATGGTTCCGAGATAATAATTCCCTTTAACGACCCCATTTTACATAAGAAATTTTAATTTCATGATTTTTCACACTTTGTATACGTGATAATAATTTTTGCACAGCTTTTTGATTAGGTTCTTGTTTTGTGAATGATTTTTGAAATAATGTTTGATATGGTGTTTCAGTGAAATAAATTTTAAAGTAGTAATTTTGTTTAAAATTTGATGTGTTTTTGTGTAGTGCCTCATTGTGACTCGTTGTGTAGTTTTATAAATTAATCAAACATTTATTAAATTATTCTGGTATTGAGAAACCTGAAGAGTAGTGTTTCTGGATTTCATTTTATTTGAAAAATTGATTTTGAATGTATGGTGTATATTTTCAAGTTTTGAACACTGGGTGTTTTATGAATAGGTTTTATAAAGTTTAAAATGATGTTTATCAATTTAAATAAAATTATGGAACGGAAATTGATGTTAATTATTTGTTGATTGTCAAATTTAATTTTTTTTCTTAAACATTCCATGCCTTGTGTATGTTATAAAATGCCCGATCAACTTTTTGGAGTAAAATGAAATGTAAAATGTATTTTTGGGGTCGAAAAATGTATCAGGAGTGTGTGGAATAATGTTCTGGGTCTATTGGGTAGTTTCACATGACATTTGTCTTCTGTAAAATGCATGTATTGTGTTATAACTTGTTTTGAAATTTTTATTAATAATGGTTGGGTCATGAGTTTGTATTATGAGAATATTAAATAGAGTTTTATCAAAGTTTTTAGGTCAAAAATGGTGTGTCTTTACCTATTTTAGAAATGTGCAATTTGTACCTTTGTTAAGAGTGTATTTTTTTAAATAGTGTTTAAGGGCCCATTTGTCCACTTTTGAAAAATTATATAATGTTTTTGTCATAAAACCCCCTGTTAGATGTTCCCTTTAATGACCCAAAGTTTCATTAATGGAAATCCCTCTTGATCTAGTTAAATGTCATTTTATGTAAAACGTTTATATAAAATTCCACTTCTTTGGTTTTATGTTAAGAATTTTGAACGTTGCTAATATATTCGTTGAACAGTGATCACATGATTAGTATAAATATAGGGCTTTAACAAATCCAAATTTACTCAGACAAAGTAAGTGGTGGCCTCGTCCAGTATAATTGCTCCATACGAATCCCATTTGTCAAAGCTCGAAAAAGAGGAGGTGTCTTTAGGCTTCGGTCTGAACCAAACCCAAGCTGAGCTTTATCATGTCAAGCTCAAATGGGACCGTCTACGGGAAAAGTGGAAGTTGATAGAGATTACCACTCGAGCAATGTTATCTGAGCCACCCCAAGAGTTTGTCACCATCGCACACCTCACCCATAGGTCTTATGCGGCTGTTTCAAGGGGTTATGTAACTAATCGATAGTATCATGTTCATGTACATTATTTTTGAATATAATAATGAATATAATTTCCTGTCATTATTGATACATTGTAAATAGTTTTTAAGGTACAAATCGTCTTTTTAGTTATTATTTAATTAAGAATTCAGTTTTATTAAATTATGGGATTTTTTAATTAAATAATATTTTAATAAAATATTATTATTATTATTAAATTAATATTTAATAAATATAAATGATCTTATAATTTTACGAATGCAATTATAGTTTTTATTAAGGTTTGAAAGCCATTTCTGTCAAAACCCGTGAATTTTCGATAAATGTCGGTTTTTATTTTAAAAGTAAAAATAAACATATTTAAAAATTATTTAGATAAATTAAATGTTATTTCTGGAATCAGGACGTTGAAATTATCCAACGGTGAATTTTTCATAATTTTCTGAGACAGTCAAATTTTTGGGTAAAAATTAAATACTGTCTAAATATATAATGTGTTTTATGACATCATAATGACCCAATAGTGATGTAATAGAATACTATAATATTTATTTTCAGACAATATGTTTTTTACCATTAAAATAATGTGATTTTGGGTTTTTTTGACTTACTTTTCACATCATTAATAGTCCCCTCAAAACTTATTAAACACCTAGTCTTTTTAAATTATTTTCCATGGGAGTGTGACTCACCTCCACATAACCAACCCTATTATTTTAAGAAGTTCGGAATTTGGACTTATAAAATATTTTTTCCTCTTCCCTTTTCCAAAAACCATGGGAAAAAACCATGGGAAAAAACCATGGGATGGTTTGTGATTTGGATTAATTTAATATAAGGGTTCCCAAACAAAAATAATAAATAATTCCCTCACCTTTCCATGTAAACCCACCCAATCTCCCACTTCCTCCTCAATTAAAGCCTTTGGAGTTTGTCCAATATCTTCTCTAGAATCTCTAGAATCCTCCCAAGGTTCCCCAAGCTCCCAAGAAGCCTCTCACAAGCCTCTCTCTAGACTTTGACAGCACACTTCCAAGTAATGGTTTTTTCTTCCTTCTTCATTTTTGTTCAATTTTCTTTAAGTTATTTTTCCATTTTAATTTCAATTATGAATGTTGGGGTATGGTTTCACACCTCCCTCATACTTCCATCTTTATGTTTGAATGATGGGATACCCCTATATCTCTCATTAAATTCCTCCCATGTACACCTGTTACTATGACGAAATTCCGAAAGGAACTTCTCTATCCTCTTTTACATTCTAGCAATAATTTTGAATCATGAATCTAAATTCCATTAAAATTGTTGGGAAATGTATCTATATTACCTTCTTAATTTCTATTACATGTTAATATGATTAGGAACCCATTTTTTCTCAACAACTATTTTTATGAATTCTTATGTTACGCCGTTACGCTGCCGAAATCGCACCGATTTTCTAAGCCAATGTCATTGTGTAGTGAATACCATGCCCATTTGTCCATCAATGGTATTCAACTTTATGAAAATTTAATTATTGATTATAAAGTTTCATGTATTAATTCCACATTCCTTTATCGTGGAATAAATGATTGTGTTTTATGAATCCATGTTTTATGATCCATGTGGCACACTTATGCATGAAATTAAATGTTTAAGATGGGTGTGCCCTTATATCGCTCCAATGCATTGGGTAAAGTATAGTATCCTGATACGTTATGTGCAATGAGTGTGGAATCATGCTAATTCAAGTGAAACGAGGGTTTACTCATGCTTCATGGGCAATGAGGATTTACTCATGCTCCATGTGCAATGACTCTTGGCTCATGCTAATTCCATGTTAAGTATTGTTTCCACATTTCCATGTTATGATTATCATGATTTATCATGTCTTTATGTTCATGTTTCTATTGTTCTATATTGATATGCCTAATTCTGAACATGTATTGTACTCCTCATGTTATTCAATGTGTATTCCCTTACTGGGCATTATAGCTCACCCTTTTCTTATGCATGTCCTCAGGTTATCCAATGCAATGCTAAGTACGAGGGAATGTAGTATTCATGTAAAGGAAGTTTTCAATAAAGATATTGTATTTCGTGTTTTATGTTTTTATGTAATGATCTTAAGCCCCAAATACACTAAACCTCCCAATATTATTTGTTGTATCAAGTGATGTTTTATGTAATAAATCAGGTTTATGTTTGTAACAAAACCAGGGTTATCATAGTTGGTATCAGAGGATAGGTTTAGTTATTTTTGGGATTAGGATTAGAAAACCCTAGTAAAGCCTTAAATACAAGACTAAGTACAATAAAAACATCCCTATGTTTTGGTGAGTATTGAGTAAGTGAGTTATCAAGAAAATACATCCCAATCTGGATAGGAGCAGGTAGAGGCGGCTCTCGCACAGATGTATCCTAGGGGTAAAACCCAAAAACACCACTTTGAGCTAGACTCGAACGGGAAATGGTGCATGAAAACGGGCCTTTCTACAATCTTGGTTATGACACTCTCGAGGGATATGTTTTGATAAATTCACAAGAATAGTACGAACACATACTAAGGGAATTAAAAACATCCCCATAAGAATATATTTTAGAAGGTAGATCATGGAAAGCCAGGATTGAAGCCTATAGACTCATGAGTTAAGGAAATAAAAGTTTATTTATAAGTCATAAACTTTTGTCTTTGGATTACCCTTTATGTGTTACCCATAAAATTCCTTTTATTCCAGCCAATGGCCGGTAATAGGAGGACTTAGGCTAACAACCGATGTGAAGATCAGTGTGATGATTATACTAATGAGATGCCCAATCCAATGGGAGAGGGAATTGCGAACTTTGTCACGCTTCTATCTCAGCTAACTCAAGTTTTGAATAGAAACACGGGTCAATAGGAATGTTAAACCCCCCCTAAGAAAGAAAAAGTCTCTATCGAGAGCTTCATGAGACAAAGGCCTCCTACTTTTAGTAGATCATCCGATCCCACGATCGCTGAACAATTGATCAACTCAATTGAAAAGATCTTCTCCATCCTTCAATGTTCTGAACAAGAGAAGGTTCTACTAACGGATTATTGTATGGAGGGTGAAGCTGATAAATGGTGGAAGTTGATGAAAAATACAAATCCTGAGGAGGGGATCGAGGAGTTGTAATGGAAGGATTTCAAGAAGATGTTTTTTGATAAATATTTTCCGCGCAACCCCCGACTTAAGATGGAAAGGAACATCCTTTCCCACAAGCAGAAAGGCGAAGAATCTATTGTAGCGTACTAGGAAAACTTCACAAGGATTTCACGATACGCTTCTGTCTTTGTCATTACCCCCGAATGCAAAGTTGACTGCTTCTTTGGTGGGCTAAAGCCTAGCCTGCAGAAAGCATTAGCGATCCATGACTTAGTCAACTATGAGGATATTGTCTGATGTGCCCTCATGGTCAAAATAGAGATCGGAGAATCACAGGGGTATCATGGGGATAAGAAGTTTAAGGTGGACTTCAATTCTGGTGGACCGATGGATAAATCCAATGCTGCCAAGAAGATCCAGCACCCCACTTTCCAAAAGTGCAGAAAGAAGAACCCTGGAAATTTCCTTAAAAGGACAAGGAAATGCTTCAGGTATGGAAGAGATGAGCACTTAACTCTTAACTATTGGCAAGAAAGACCCGCGGCTGCGATAGAGTAGAGTAACGCTCCGTTCGAACCCCAACACGTTGTTCAATGCTATAAATGAAAATAACCGGGGCATTTTCAAAATTAGTTCCCCAATCCAAGGGTTTTTGGAGGCAACAAACAACCTCCAAGGAAGCAAGGAAGAGCTTTTTCCATCACTTCTGTATAAGTGAACCCCGACAATGAAGTGGTGACAGGTACGCTAGTTATTCATTAAAGAATAGAGAACGTACTTTTTTATTAAGGTTCTACGAATTCTTTTATATCTTGAATGTTTATTAGAACAATCCCAATACCACCAAATATCAGGGAAGTGAAGATGTCGGTGAGTAAGGAAAATGGGGAAATCATTGGATCCCATGAATATAAGTCCTCCCCTGTTATAATATCTGGATTGAATTTCTCGGCGAACTTCTTCATACTCCCTCTGGTGGAATTTGATGCAATTCTTGGAATTTATTGGCTTTCCTTATATAGAGCCAACATAAATTGTCGGGAGAGGGAAATCACACTCCATATGGAGAATTGACCCCAGATTATTTACAAGTGTAAAGAGGAAGATGAATCTCATTTAGCTCTATTATCTCAATCATGGATATTACTTCCCTATGAGCACATGTATCTGGCTCAGATGATTGAGTCCAAGGAAAAAACAATCCTTGAATAAATGCCTATTGTGAAAGAATTCGTTGAAGTGTTTCCTGAGGAACTGCCTGGTCTTCCTCCTAGAAGAGATGTTGAATTCTCAATTGAATTTATACCTGGGGATTTACCAATATCCAAGAATCCATATAGAATGGATATTGTAGGGATTTAAGTTCTAAAGAAACAACTACAAGAGAATCTGGATCAAGGGTTTATACGCCCGAGTGCTTTACCATGGGGTGAACGAGTCCTCTTTATCAAGAAGAAGGATGGGTCAATGCGGCTTTGCATCGATTATCATGAGCTCAAAAAAATCACGATAAAGAACAAGTATCCTCTCTCACGAATTGATGACTTTTTAGATCAGCTTCATGGGGAACAATACTTATCCATGGTGGACTTTCAGTCAGGATATTATCAATTAAGGGTGAAGAAGGAAGATATCCCCAAGAATTTTTTTCGCACAAGATACGGGCTCTATGAATTCATAGTAATTCCTTTCAGACTCACTAATTATCCAGCAATATTCATGGAATTAATGAATAGAAACTTTAGAGATTACCTATAAAAATTTGTGGTAGTCTTTATATATGATATTATAATATACTCTAAAACCAAGGAGGATCATGAGGAGCATTTAAGAACTGTACTGGAGACTTTGAACAAGGAGAAGCTCTATGAAAAGTATAGAAAGTGTGAGTTCTGGTTGAATAAAGTATCATTCTTGGGCCATATCATCACAAGTAATGGGATATATATGGATCCCTCCAAAATAGATTCAATTGAGGGATGGTCGAGGCCAGCATCGGTAACGGATATCCGTAGCTTCTTAGGGTTAGCTGGATATTATCGAGAATTTGTGAAAAATTTCTCACGATTGTCCAACCCTATTACCAAGCTAACTCGAAAGGGAGTAATGTTTTCTTAGAGTGATGAATGCGATGAAAGATTCAAGGAGTTGAGAAGGAGGCTTATCACTGCGCCTGTGCTCACATTACCCACAAGTGGGGAACTATTTGTTGTTTTTAGTGATGCTTCAAAGAAGGGATTAGGATGTGTACTAATGCAGAATGATAATGTTATATCCTATGCCTCAATGCAGTTGAAAATCCATGAGCGGAACTATCCAACGCATGATCTGGAGTTGGCGGCGGTGATCTTTGCCTTCAAATTCTGGTGGCATTATCTCTATGGAGAGAAATGTGAGATATATACTAACCAAAAGTGTCTTAAATATATATTCACATAGAAATAGCTTAATATGCGCCACAAAATATGGATAAAGTTCATCAAGGATTATGATTGTTCAATACATTACCACCCTAGGAAAGAAAACAAGGTGGTAGATGCCCTAAGTAGAAAGGATCCAGTGATTCTATCAATGATGAGAATTGAGAAGGATCCAATCTTCTTAGATTTGATGAATATGGACATGGGAATCATAGAGAGGGGAACATACTTAGTCCTTTCACAAATTATTGTTCACCCGTCTCTTATGGAAAGGTTAAAGGATGCTCAAAAGGATGATGTGGGAATTCACGAGAAAGTGGAAGCTATCGAAAAAGGTAAATATTCAGAGTTTAATGTTAATGAAGAAGGAATTGTACGGGTTGGGAAAAGTCTATGTGTTCCATCATGTCTGGAGATGAAGAAGGAACTTTTGGATGATGCACATAGTTCAAATATCTTTATTTACCCAGGGAGCACAAAGATGTATTGAGATCTATGAGAAAACGTTTGGTGGGATAATATGAAGAAGGAGATCGCTGAATATACATCAAAGTGCCTGGTGTTCCAGTAAGTGAATGCAGAGAGGCAGAAGTCTAAGGGGATGATGCAACCATTTCCCATACCAGAATGGAAATGGGAGAACATCACAATGGACTTTGTCACCGGACATCCAAGGACATCCAAAGGCAACAATGCAATCTGGGTCATTGTGGATCGTCTTACAAAGACTGCGCATATCATTTATATTCAGGAGGATTTCTCATTGGATCAAATGGCATAGATATATATCAGGGAAGTGGTAAGGATGCATGTAGTGCCACTATCTATTGTGTCTGACCGAGATCCAAGAATCACCTCTAAGTTTTTGAAGAGTCTTCAACATGCTCTGAATACTAAACTGAACTTCAGTACGGTCTATCATCCTCAAACTGATGGCCAATTCGGGCGGACTATCCAAACACTTGAGGATATGTTGAGAGCGTTCTCAATGGATTTTAAAGGAGGATGGGATCAACAAATTCATCTGGTTGAGTTATCTTATAATTACAGTTTCCACTCGAGCATCCAAATGGCACCATATAAAGCCCTGTATGTGAAAAAGTGCAGAACACCGACATGTTGGGATGAGGTCGGTGAACATAAGCTACTTGGACCGGAAATGGTCAAGGAAATGTTGGAGAAGGAGAAAACCATTCAGCAGCATATAAAGGTAGCCCAGAGTCGATATAAGAGTTATGCAGATAATCGTCAACGAGCCCTTGAGTTTAATGATGGAGACATGGTTTTTCTACACACATCTTCATGGAAGAAGGTCATGAGGTTTGGAAAGAAAGGGAAGTTAAGTCCAAGGTACATTGCCCCTTCATGATTTTTGATCGTGTCAGGGTTGTGGCCTGTCGACTAGCACATCCACCTACTATGGCCAAAGTACATGATGTCTTTCATGTATCCCTCTTAAGGAAGTACATACCGAACCCTTCACATGTACTCTCTTATGAGGAGGTACAATTGGAAGATAATATTTCTTATGAGGATAAACCAGTGAAGATCATAGATCGTAGAGAAAAAGTTCTATGAAATAAGATAATGCCCCTCGTCAAGGTGTTGTGGAGAAACCAAAAGTTTGAAGAAGCAACTTGGGAATTGGAGGAAATGATGAAGCTGAGTTACCCAAATCTATTTTAGTGTGGGAAAATGAAAATTTCGAGGGAAAAATATCTTAAGGGGGGAATATTGTAACGACCCAAAGTTTTATTAATGGAAATCCCTCTTGATCTAGTTAAATGTCCCTTTTTGTAAAATGTTTATATAAAATTACAACTTCTTTGGTTATATGTTTTGAATTTTGACCGTTGCTAATATAGCCGTTGAATAGTGATCACATGATTAGAATTAATATAGGGATTTGACAAATCCAAGTTTACCCAGACAAAGGAAGTGATGGCCTCATCCAGTAGAATTTCTCCATACGAAGCCCATTTGTCGGAGCTCGTAAAAGAGGTGGAGTCCTTAGGCTTCTCTCTTGACCAATCCCAAGTTGAGATTCATCATGTCAAGCTCGAATGGGATTGTCTACGGGAAAAGTTGAATTTGATAGAGATTACCACTTGAGAAATGTTATCTAAGCCACCCCAAGAGTTCATCACCATCGCACACCTCACCCTTTGGTCTTATGCGGCTGTTTTAAGGGGTTTTGTAACTAATCTATAGTACTATGTTCATGTAGATTATTTTTTTATATAATAATGAATATAATTTCTTGTCATTATTGATAAATTGTAAATAGTTTTTTAAGTACAAATAGTGTTTTTAGTTGTTATTTAATTAAGAATACTATTTTATTAAATTAAGGTATTTTTGAATTAAATAATAATTTAATAAAATATTATTATTATTATTAAATTAATTTTTATTAAATATAAATGATCTTATCATTTTACGAATGCAATTATAATTTTTATTAAGGTTTGAAAGCCATTTCTGTCAAAACCCTTGAATTTTCAATAAATGTTGGTTTTTATTTTAAAAGTGAAAATTAACATATTTAAAAATTATTTAGATAAGATAAATTTTATTTCTGGAATCAGGATGTCGAAATTATCCAACGGTGAATTTTTCATAATTTTCTGAGACAGTCAAATTTTCGGGTAAAAATTAAATACCGTTTAAATATATAATGTGGTTTATGACATCATAATGACCCAATAGTAATGTAATAAAATACTATAATCTTTATGTTTGGCCAATATATGTTTTACCATTAAAATAATTTGATTTTTGGTTTTTTTGACTTACTTTTCAAAGCATTAATGGACTCCTCAAGACTTATTAAACACCTTGTATTTTTAAATTATTTTCCATGGGAGTGTGACTCACCTCCACATAAGAAACCCTATTATTTTAAGATGTTCGGAAATTGGCCTTACAAATTATTTTTTCCTCTTCCCTTTTCCAAAAACCATGGGCAAAAACCATGGGATGGTTTTTGGTTTGGATTAATTTAATATAAGGTGTCCCAAACCTAAATAATAATGAATTCCCTCACCTTTCCTATATAAACCCACCAATGCTCCAACTTCCTCCTCACTCAAAGCCTTTGGAGTTCCTCCAAACTCTGCTCTACTCCCTCTTGAATCCTCCCAAGGTTCCCCAAGTACCCAAGAAGCCTCTCACAAGCCTCCCTCTAGCCTTTGGAATCACACATCCAAGTAATGGTTTTTTCATCCTTTCTAATTTTTGTTCAATTTTCATTAAGTTGTTTTCCCTTTTAATTTCAATTATGAATGTTGGGGTATGGTTTAGCACCTCCCTCGTACTTCCCTCTTTATGTTTGAATAAATGGATACCCCTTTATCTCTCATTAAATGCCTCCCATGTACACCCGTTACTATGCCGAAATTATGAAATGAACTTCTCTCTCCTCTTTCACATTCAAGAAATACTTTTGTATCATGAATCTAAATTCCATTACAATTGTAGGGACATGGATCTATATGACCTCATTACTTTCCATTACATTTAAATATTATGAGGAACACCTATTTCTCTTATCAACTATTTTTGTGAATTCTTATGTCACGCTATTACGCTGCCGAAATCGCACCATTTTTCTAAGCCAATGTAATTGTGTAGTGAATACCAGGCCCATTTCTCCATAAAGGGTATTCACCATTATGAACATTTACTTAATGATTATAAATTTTCATGTATTAATTCCACATTCCTTTATCATGGAATAATGTATTATGTTTTATGAATCCATGTTTTATGATCCATGTGGCACACTTATGCATGAAATGAAATGTCTAAGAAGGGTGCGCCCTTATAGAACTCCAATGCATTGGGTAAAGTATAGTATCATGATACGTCAAGTGCAATGAGTGTTTACTCATGATAATTCAAGTGAAAAGAGGGTTTACTCATGCTTCATGTTCAATGAGGATTTACCCATGCTCCATGTGCAATGAGTCTTGGCTCATGCTAATTCCATGTTAAGTGTTGTTTCCACATTTCCATGTTACGATTATCATGCTTTATCATGCCTTCATGTGAATGTTTCTCTTGTTCTCTATTGATATGCCTATTTTCTAAAATTTATTTTACTCCTCATGTTATTCTATGTGTATTCCCTATCTGGGCTTTATAGCTCACGCTTTTCTTATGCATGTCATCAGGTTATCCCATGCAATGCTAAGTATAAGGGAATGTAGTGGTCATGTAAAGGATGTTTTAAATAAAGATGTTGTATTTTATGTTTTATGTTTTTATGTAATTATCCTAAGCCCCAAATACACTAAACCAATCAATATTCTTTGTTGTATAAATTGAAGTTTTATGTAATAAATCAGGTTTAAGTGTGTATTAAAAGAAGGGTCATCATATTCCCGGTGCCCTATTGACATGGGATGGTTGGGATGTCCTTAGTATGGAATCTCGGGTTCTATTATATGGGTCCCTTGGTTGGGAACCCATAGAAATCTATTGAATTTAAGGCATGAGATTCATCCTTGGGGAGACTCGTGGTGATTACTGTTGTGAATTATTATTATAAATATAGGTAATGATTTAATGCTAGATGACATCTGATGGATCACCCCCCCTATAATACATGTTATTGGAATCTGGCATACTGAGGGAATTATCTGAGATGAGTACTACACTGGTAGGTTATGGTACTGACTAGTGGCCCAAAGTAAGATGATTTTTTTGAGTTCTTTACTATGGGAATTTCCATCATCCAATCCTGATAAAGAGTGGCTAAGAAAATAGATAATTCTATTTCATTGTATGTGGGATGAAACAATAGATGGGGTCATAGGTATTAGTGTCTTCTGGAATATTCTTGATCTCTCAGGTTTGCCTATGTCTATTGGATTTTAGCTGTTGTTGAGATACAGATATAACTATGTATATTTCCCTTTCTATATGAATGCCTCGGTACTCTTGTGTGGTGTTTTGTTATATAATGTCATGGTTGGGTTTCTTAAAGCCTACGAAAATTATTTTTAAAAGAAAATGTGTTTCAAATTATTTAGTGCCGGTTTTAGATGAAATGATTACTTTCCCCATTAAAAATCATTGTAACACTTAAGGTTACAGTCTGGTTTTGAAAATGAAAAAGGGAAATGGATTGTACTTTGGAATTAAGTAAAAATTGAAGAAATTCATATTTTTATATATTTTTGTTAAAATGTAGAATTTATGGTTGTTTTATTTTAGATAATGTGCCTTGGGAAATATTTTATCAGTCTAGCCTACTGAGTTTTAATACTCACATCTATATTTATTTCCTATTTTTAGTCCTTGTATAGGTTCAATCTATTGTGTGTTCACCTTGGGAAATGTTGGATCATTGAGTTGGAGAGTGAACTTCAGGTCACATGGAGTTAGTTCAGTCATCAAGTTTTCTTAGTTTGGTTTTCATCAGTTCTAGTTTAGTTATTTTATTTGGTCTCTTTATTTTGACTGGGTCTTTATTATTTACAGTGGTGTTATTTATTTATATGAGGATAAATATTTCCCGTTTTCATTCTATTGATGCTCATGTGCTTGTCGCCAGCCCGAGAGGATTGGGAATGCCTCTTGGGATTTTATGTGGATCTGCTCGGGTGATCATATTATGGTTAACCCGAGATATTTCCTAACAAAATGGTATCTGAGCAGTTTGGCTCTTAGAAGACCTCGCTTTTCAGATATCCCTTTGTTAATTAGAAATTTCAAGGTAGAAGGAGTGGGACTATCGGGTATCGAGGGGTAGGTTTGGGAATAGTGTTGCAAACTCAAGCTCATTATGATCATCGGGATTCCACTAGAAGTCCAGTTTAATTAGTTTAATTGGGTTTTTAGGGTATTTTTTGTGATTGGGAGACAACAAAGGGACTTGTTCTAATAGTTCTTGTGAGCCTGCACATCATGGAAACCCATGTGGAGCTAGGGGCATGGTCCAAAAAAACTCTCTATGTTAGTGGTGTGTTTGGCATATGGCCTCCAACCATATGGTCGAGTCACCCACCGATACTAGTTCATTTTTTGAGTTTTTTGGGGTATCCACTGACTTCTCAATGATGTTGGAATCACAAAAATTGGTTTAAAAAAAATGGTTGTTTGAAATGACTTGTTTAATTTGTGGATTGTTTTAAAGGAAATGGGTTGAATGATTTCTTTTTGGGAAAATGATGTTGTTTTATTTTGTACATGGTGTTATTATGGGTTCTTGCATTCATAGTGGTATATGTGAATATAAATAGATTCCTTGTATGGTTTGGTATGGTGGATGGACTCCCTAGGTGGCATTGAAACATGCATGTGAGTGAGATGCTAAATAATACCAATGGCGATGGTTTAACCCAACAGACTTGTTTTAAAATATTGATGTTTTCAGAAAAAATAGTGATTTGATATTATAATGTATTTATTTCTTGTGTTTAGATATTGTCAACAATATTTGTTTGATCTTGAGGATTTTATTTATTTAATTATCCTTGAATGAGATCTTTACTTTCCTATCCATATATTACCCTGTTTATGCTTTGATGGGTGATCATAGTATGGTTGATGAACCTAATGAATTTATTCTTGTTTTTCGGAAGCTAGATCCACCACTCATTTATGGTTAAAAATAACCTTCCATAGAAAAGGAATGGATGGGAATGATTGAAAAAGAATTTAACCTTATTGAGATTCTTGATTCATTGATGGTCATGTTTTCAAACATCATGCTTGATGGTTCACAATAGATGTGCTGGAAGTCTTTATCATGGATCAAACCACACCAAGAGATTAATTGGGATTTTTTCAAGGAACTATTCATCAGAAAATATTTCTCTGAGAAATAATATTTTAGAAGGGGTATGGAGATGTTTTTTATACAGTAGTTTGATGGATCTATGTTAGAGTATTTCTAGTGCTTTTTTGGATATAGTCCCGTATGATTTAGGGTATTCTACAGATGACTCCATGAAGACTCGACATTTCGAGGAAGGTATCCATCCCAATCAGTAGTCAAAGGTGTTAGCATACAACCTAACATTGTTTGTTGATGTTGTGGGACAATCATTTCATGTCTATTCCATGACAGTGGAGGTTCTCAATGTTTTCCTCACTCTTTAAATTCATTGTAGAAGTGGTGGGGATTATTTCAAGGAGATGAGGAAGTGATTGAATGTTGATGGAGTAACTCTTGGAATCAAATACCTCTGGATATTTTATCAACATTTTCATATTTTTATATCCTCATGTATTATCATAGTATAATGTAATGTCTGGAATTATTATCATGTAAAAATGCTCTGAATCCTTATTAGTTATATGGACTCTTGGGTCACTTGCAGTGATTCTGTAGGGGCGTTTCTAGAAATTGTTATGGAAGAAATTATCAGAAGTGATGTGTTTTTTGAGTTTCTATTTAATGTTTTTTGTTTAAGTTTCCTTACAGTTTAAGGGATATCTTATCGTTGTTGTTGTATAGATCATGTTTTATATTTGGAAATGTTTGGGAATATCATCGATCTTTTGATGAACTCTGGTTTTCAATTCTAGTGTACTTTTCATTTCAAAATTATATCCTTTCATTTTTGAAATCAAAAGAAATATGTTTCTTATCAGGTTTATCAAAAACTAACTATGAGTCTTGAGTCACTTCATTCATTATAGATCCAACCAAAAGGCCACTGAGTGAAGCCGAATCATAGTCAAGAAGCCCAAGGGTTTCAAAGAGATTGGTAAAGGGTGTGCCTCTATCATTGCGGTGAGACAGTTTTAGCATTTCAATTATAGTATCTCTATTGTTGTGAATTTCCGTTATTTTCAAATAGTGCTATAGAGATATCCCTCTTGAAATGTCAATAATTCCTCTTTCTTGGATGCGAGATGCCAATCGGTGTCATTGTGTGGACCAACCATGTGAATTAGGTGAGGTCTGGATTTTTTATTCGTACTTAGGAAAAAGGGGAGTTTATGGTTTAAATGTCCATGATGTATTCCTTTTGGATGTGGTAAGGCCCAGTTTGTGTTCAAGATGGATTTCTGTTTGGCATCTTTTAGGTTGTTTGTTTATGGTGGGGAGACCATGTTTTTTATTGAAATGTTATCATATGCGAGTTAAATTCTTGTGGCGGGGAGTCCATTCTGGCCTCCCCTCTAGTGGTGAATTATTATAGGAAATATGGATGATTCCAATTGTTGGTTGATGAAATGTTCTTGGATTAGTAGTTTGAATCGTGTTTATATGGAATCCTTAGGTGTCGATTGATCATCTTTATGATGTTTTGGATTTCAAATGGCATAATGTATTATGTTTAGGAGAATTTTCAGACCCTGACGTATGTGATTATTTTATTTTATTATTTAATTGGCCTTAAATGCTTTTTTTGGGTTAGGGATCAGTCTCAATTTTTTTTGAGCTTATGTTATAATTTTCATGTTTTGGGTTTGACAGCATTGGGCGCACTGGTGGAGCATGATGCCGCAGGGCATCCCCCATGAAACTGAACAACCATTACATCTTCGAAAATTTAAAATTGATAATGTTTTTAATTTATAGTTTCATTTAAAAAACTTTTATTGTTGTTATGAATTTTATTATTATTAAAAAAATGAAATAGATACTTATATTATTTTTCTTTTTATAATTTTGATAATTATTATTGTTATTATTATCATCATTTTTATTATTATTGTTATTGTTATTATTATTCCTATTATTATTATTATTATTAAGGTACTATTACTATAATTATTATTTTGATATTATTTTTAATTAGTTTTTTCATACATTTTTTACCATTTTTTAGGGTTATTGTGCATTTTTCTTTCCCCTCTATCCAATAAACACCTCTTCCCTATGTGCAGCGCAGGCAGGTCTGCCATTTCCCCTACCAAGATTCCTCTCCCCTTCGTTCGGTGCGAGCAGGCCCCATCAAAGCCTCTAGTTCCACCTTCCCAACAAGAACCACCCCGGTCCCCTACTCATCCCAGCTCGACGACACCTCCCCCCAACTACTGTGTTTTTTTTGTCATTGCCACAGCCAGCAGTATCCCCCTCTTCTAGATACTCCCTCTCCCTAGTTTGGCTAACCGTCACACACCCGCCCTCCTTTGGTTGTAGAGATCCTTGGTCCGGTGTCTCCATCTCTATCCTACCATCCTTATATGTGCTCATCCCAATTCCAACACCCCTCCCGCTCAGTGGTGCGGTCGCCCCTCTGTTGTATGGGATTGTAACATTTTCTAGAAATTCGAGCTGGTACCGCGACCTCCTACCGATGAACCACCTCATTCCAATGCATTTCAACCCTCCCTTAAATATAATTATCCACATTCATCCTTGTTCATTAATTAGGGGATGTTTTTAATTGTTGAGGGACTATTATGGTAGGATTAGTATTTTTGAAACCCTCGTAGAGAAGTTTTGAGTCTACGATGTCATCATGCCTTGGTTCTGAGGAAGGAATTCCCTTTCCTATCCCCCTTTTTATTTAAGAAAATATAATTTCATGATTTTATCACATTGTATACATGAAGTAAAAATTTCGCAACCTTCTAATTAATTTCTTGGTATACGAATTACGTTTGAAATAATGTTTAATATGGTATTTCTGTGCAATAAATTTTAAAGTGGTAATTTTGTGTAAACATTTATGTGTTTTGGTGTATAACTTCATTGAGTTTCTTGTTGTTTTTTTATAAATAACATAAAATTTTATTAAATTATTTGGGTTGTGGGAAACATTAAGAGCAGTGTTTCTAGAGTGTGGTTTATTTTTAAAAAATATTTCGAATGAGTGGTGTATTTTTTCGAGTGGTGAACAATGGGTGTTTTATACACATGGTTTGTAAAGTTAATAAATTAGGTTTAGAAATTTAAATAATATTATGGCATGAAAATTGATGTTATAAATTTGTTTAGTGTTAAATTGAAATTTGTTTTATTAAACATTGCATGCCTTGTGTTATTTATAAAATGACTGATTGGATTTATGGAGAAAATTGTGAGGTAAAATGACATGTTGGGATTTAGAAATGTATCAATAGTGTGAAAAACAATGGTTTGGGTTATTTAGGTTGTTTCCCAAGTGAATTGGCTTCTATAAAAAGTGTGTATTGTGTTTTATATTGTTTTTCATTTTTATTAAAAATTGTCAGGTCTCGACTGTGTAACATGAGTATATTAAAAATATGTGTATCTATGTTTTGATGTGATAAATGGTTTTTTTTTTCAACTCTTTTTGAAATTATTATGTTATAACATTGATAAAAGTGGAATATGTAAATATTGTTTATGGGTCTATTTGGCCTCTATGGAAAAATAATGTAATTTTATTTTCATAAAACCCCTTTTAGATGTTCCTTGTGACTTCTTAACATGTGATGGTTGGGATGTCTTCAGTATGGAATCCCCAGGTTCCAATAAAAAGGTCCCTCCATTGGGAACCCTTGCTAATCTATTGAAATTAATGCATGAGAGTTTCCCATGGAGAAACTCAGGGGTGAGTCCTGATTTGAATTATTATTATAAAAATTCATCATGATTTGATGCTCGATGGCATCTGATGGCTCACCGAAATTCGTACATAAGACAATAAAACCTGGCATAATGACAGTATTGTCTGAGATGAGTAGTTCACTGGTAGGTTATGGTATGGACCATTGGCCCATAGTAGGTAGATATTTTTTGGTTCATTGTTATGGGAATTTCTCTCAGCTTGACCTAATAACGGATAGATGAGCATAAAGAGCATTATAATAAATCATAAGTGTCATGCTACTATAGTTGGGGTCACAGGTATTCGTGTCATCCTGACTATTCCTAATCACTCAAGTTTACATATATCTAGTGTATTTTTGCTATTGTGGAGATACTTATATACCTATGTACATTTCCCTTGCAATATGAATGTATGGGTACTCTTTTTTAGTGTTTTTCATGGAAAGTCATGTTTTTGTTTCCTAAATCATATGAATATGTTTTTCAAAATAAAATGTGTTTCATACTCTTTGTGACAGTTTCAAATGTTATCATTAATTTCCCCATGAAAATTAATGATAATAACTAAGGTTAGAGATTGGTTTTGAAAATGATTGAGGATAATTGACTATACTTTGGTCTTAAGTAAAAAGTATATAAAAGTATATGTTAATATATTTTAGTTCAAACATGGAATTAATGTTTCTTTTATTTTAGAGGAAGTGCACTAGGAATTAGTATATCAAGCTTGTATAATGAGTTTTAATACTCATTCCTATAGTTCATTTCTATTTTTAGTCATTGTGCAGGTTCCTTCCTAGGTGTGTTTGCCTTGGGTGACATTTTATCGTTGATTCGGAGAGTGACCTACGGGGTCACATAGAGTTAGTTTGGTCGTCAAGTTCGGTTTTTCTAGTTTTATTTATTCATTGTTTAGTCATTTTGTTTGGTATAATTATTTTAAGATTCTCAATATTATTTCAAAAAATTTCATTTATTTATACTGGAAAAAATCATTCATGTTCTCACTCTTTCAATGCCCAAGTACTTGTCTCTTGGTTTGGAGGATCGAGAACGCCTCACGAGCCTTACTACGGATCAGCTCGGTTGACCGGTTTAGGGTCGACATGGGTTGTTTCGTGACAAAAATAATACAAAATCAATAGAAATAATTAATATTGTATCACAAGATCATATATATAGTAAACATAAATCACTATCTGATGATGTTTTTGTAAATAAATTTATATTAAATAAAAATATAACCACTTTATTCTTGAGGAAAATATCATATTCGTATTGAAATAACTTTTGAAAAAATAAAAATAATTCCCATATTTTTCAAAGAAAATATTTTCACTGATAATAAACATGGAAAATTGTAGACTAAGAGTCCAATTATTCAATTTTCACATTGGTGGAAAATGAAATACATGATGTTCATGTTAAAATAAAACATTCCTTTCAATATTTTTTAGAAAAATTCAAAATTAACCTCATTATGAATGTGATAAGAATTTTACATTTAAAATAATGGTTAATATATGAAAAATTTGTAAAAATTACATTAAAAATGTTTTTATATTATTAAAAAAATAATTCATTACATTTTCTGAAGACATTTATATGGAAGTGAAAAGACATTCCATCGAAGATAGAAATAAATATGGGTTTTCCATAAAATTATTATTTGAGACTCTTGAGTACATAATTAGATAAAAATGAAAAGAAAACATGTAAATTATTGAAATAAAAATCATATTATAAAATTTATGTAATTCATGGTAGATATATTTTAATATTTCATCATGTGATGAATAATCATAAATGATCCTCATAAATAATGAGATTGTATTAAAAAACGCATACTCCTTTGTTATCTGTTGAGTCGTAAGACCCATGAAATAAGGAAACATAGATGGGCATGTTTATCCAAAATCGTTCTTGATAAGAATCATATAATACATTCATTGTAAGTATATACACCACACAAAAGAAACAAAATGTAAATATGGCAAGTGTCCCATGAAAATAAATGAGACTATAAAATATCGTAACTCATGTTTATCATCCTTTATAAATATTCCAAACGCCTCTATAATAATTATAGAAATATTAGTCATATATTACATAAAAATACTATATATAATAAAATATATTATTCAATTATAAACTTTTATAACCTATTTGTTAATTTTTTTATTTAAATCATTGTTCTGGGTGATATGTTCTTCGTTTTTTATGTATGTTTTGATACAATTGTTTTTTAGGTGTACATTTATTATAGTTACATAATATATAGAATTATAATTATTGAATAAGTATAATATACATTTATTATAAGATTATTTACAATTATCCACAAAATTTAGATTTAGAAAAATTAATTACACTATTAATGGAGATGGGAGGGTGTACATATAGATAAACACTGTTTTTGTTATTCGAAGGACATAATGAAGGAAAATAAACTATTAATTATCCTTTATAGAAAATATTTCATATCATAGGTGTCATATTTATTCATTAAGTTATTCCTAATTACATTTCATCTGAAAATAAAAAAAAAATCCACATCATGTCGTATAGACGGTAGTCCACATATACACACGAGTGATGTTATCATTTTCCAATGAATTGTAAGGTAAAGAGTAAGATGTGGAAATATAATTCCAGAAGTATAAATATATAAAAAATATAATATATATATATATGTATATATATATATATTCACTATATCTATTAGTATATCCATTCATTATAGGTGATGATGGAAGTCAAATTACATCAGTTAGTGAGGTAGTCGTCATCCAAATACATGATCTATTGCTTCATTTCGCATTTTAAATAATTAAATATGGATATAGGTCATTAAAGTAACAAAACAATCATTATATGAGAGATAATTTTCACTAAATTTCATCATGTTTTAATAATATTTTAAGGGGTTTGAAGAATAATTAAAAAAATGCTCGGTTAAGAATGGTACCTTTTCTTGGGAATACCACATTACATTTTCTTAGAAATACCACCAAGGAGGGTTTTATAATTACAAAATTCATCTAAGATGTTTTAAAGGAATTTTGGAAAGTAATTGACATGGAATTTTCTAAAATAAAAGGATTGTAATTATTAATAAAATAGGATAAAATTTTCACTTTTATAAGTGAGATAGATTGACTTTTTTGTAAATACACAAAACTATTCAGTAATGGGAAATAACATTCATACCAACTTTCTCAAAAATTTATAAATTTCAATATAAATACAATATATGGATGAAAAAATATCAAAACCTAAAAATATTCAATTTTTAGATATGTTATTTTCATTTCCTCTATGGTTAATACATTTACCATTTTAGTTTTCACCACAATAACCAGTTTCTCACATAAGTAATTTTTATTTTAAGAACAAAATAAAACTATCCATATTGGATAAATTTTAAGAAAATATTATAAATATTAAAAAATAATAACAAAATAAAAAATCTTATGTGTGTGGAAAATAAATTGGAACATAAGAAAAGGTAATGCACAAAACCTTGTTTTGAATGTAATCATGATAATTAATTATTATTGTTTTTACTTTTAATTATGCTAAAAAATATTTAAAATTATAAAAAAATATTAATTAATATTATTCGTAATAATTAATTCATTCTATCAGATTATTGCAATTGAATTTTTAGAATGTAACTTTAAACTAAACCAATAATTGATATTAAAAAGCTGTTTTCCAAATAATGTTTATCTGATGTTTAAATGTTTTTATAAATATATTCACAATGAAATTAATTAATGTGATATAAATTTTATTAATACTAAAATTATTCCACTAATTTTTATTTTAATACCATATTAATGAAAGAATTACTTTTTAGATTCTTTAAATTAATAGACAATTTTTAATAAAAATATGTATTTTTTATCTATTCCCACAAAAATAATCTTTTCGGAAAATTTTCAAAAAACAACTGTATGATAATTTTTAGATTATGATTTTAAAAATGAAAATTATTTTTTCAAATAAATTTTCTTGAAGTGTCAAATATTTATTTTTCTATGAATGTGAAGAATGCGATTAGAAAAACATTGTTTCATGTATAAACAAAATTATATTGTTTTCTGATGCATAGAAAATATATTAGATGAGTGATGAAAAAATATATTGAATATATAATATAAATATTTCAATAAAATAATTCAGTAATAGTGCATAATTTAATTTTTATGATAAAAAAACATTACACACAAAAATATAATTTTCCTAGAAAATATTTTTTTACTTTTAAATAGTTTTTATTTTTATTTATAATCAATTGATAACTAATGTATTTTATTAAAAAAATGTGTAACAATAACATTTTTATAATCTAGATAGTCTTATTCGTAATTTTATTTTTAATAGATATGTTATAATAGTATACTATTTTATAGTTCTTCAAAACTCAGTGTTCAATGAACCGCAATTTATTGATGAAAATAAATTTATTAGATTTTTTTTTCATAAAATCTCACACTATTAAAATATAACCCCATTAAAAAGAATTTTACTATTGAAATAATATTAAATTTATAAAATCAGATGAGGTTTTTTATATTACATCATATCAATGGGGTCCTATGTAACTTACTCTAATTGGTAGCTTCGCCATAAAACATTAACTAGGTGAGGTTGTTTTTCACAGTTCTTTATCTCTATGATCTAGAATGATCTCTATTTTTCCATCATATGAGATATTTTTCTATAGAGGTATTACCACTAAGTTCAAAACATTTGAATGGATAGGTATGTACTTTATTAGGAGAGATGCGTGGAATACAACATGGACTTGAGAGAGGTTTGGTGGATGTGGCATGCGATAGGACACCAAACCCACTTGATCAAGAATATAAAAATGACTAATATAACAAAGTATCAATATTAATTTGTTTATCAATATCATAAATTTGTTCCCTGGATTTTTTCATTCAAACACAATCTCACAAACATCAAATTCTATATTACAATGACGATGGTCAATAGATGGTCAATAGACTTTTCTATTGATTCTTAGTTTCCTTAAAGTTCTATTGAATACTTTTATCTTTCTACTCCATTTCATTATCTCAATCAGAACCCAGTATATTTCGATATTTAAAATAATCAAATAAAGTTAGAGTAATACACTACTTTCCACAGATTGATTCATAATGATCCATATGAATGCACGAGTAAAAGATATTTTTGTAAAATAACTCTACTAGTGGAAGGTATTGATCCAACCCAACATTGAATTCTATAGAAAAAAGTTATCATCATATCCAAAAAAAGGGTTTAATGGTTTCTCAGTATGATCATCTACCTAAGGGTGACCATATGTGTTTAAAATGAAATCTATATCAATAGATTTCTGAATACATCGCTATAACCTTAAGTAAAATATCATATTCTAATTAGATTACATAGAATGTGGTAATCGATGAAACCTCTCCAGTTCATTAATTTATATTCTAGAAATATGAACAAGAAAAAAATTTCTAATGGAAATTATGTGGGATGACTTCGTATGGTGATCAACTGTAACTGAAATAACATTATGTCCCTTAGATATTTTGGGAAGTTCGATGAAAAAGCCCATGCTGATGTTTTACCATTTCCATTATAGTATAGGTAATGCTTGTAAAAACCACATAGTATTTTTTTCTCCCATATATAACTCAATGATAAACCCATCATCGATACACATTCTTATTAGTATCAGTCATCTAGTTTTTTCACCACAAATACTCTGTTAGATCTATATACATCTTAATAATTGTAGGATGATTAGTGAATGAAGAACTATGAGTATCATACAACACCTAATTATTTATATCTGATATGGGTGGAACACATACATGATTCCAAAACCTTATCATTCCATAATGATCAAGATTTAAATGAGGACATTTCTCACATTCTTTTACTATTCCTCATCTTCCTTATATGCTTATTGAATCCTCACATAGATACGTGGTTGAACACTCCTTTGATAACGATATTTTTCACCCCTTTTTAATGATATCAAGATCGGTCCTTTGAATATCCAGATATATTTTATTTTTTATAAACATCATATATATGAAATAATGATCCTTTTTTCTCAAATCGTTGGATAACTATTTTTTTCCTAGGGTTGTAATGTATTGATCTATCATAATATTTAATGATTTATAACCATATACTCCGAAACATATTAAACATTATATGTGAAAATAGGAATTACATGGTTATGATCAGTATATATATAAAAACCTTCTCCATAATAATAATACCTCCATATCATTAATGAAAAAATTACCACAAATAACTCCAAATAATGGGTTGGGTAATTCATATCATGATCATTTCATTTTTTAGAGGCCTAGGCTATAACCAAATAATTAAACAGGATAATTCATCCATATACCATCTTCTATAAATAAATATATATTAAAACTCTTTCTCCATTATAATGTAATTTAAGCACATGTTCACTAACAATCCTTCTCTTCAACTCCTTGATATTTTCATGAAATTCTCTTATCAAAATGAACATGGATCCCTTCTATATTAACATGGTGAGTAGGTTATAAAGTCATGAAAATCCCCCCCATTGAATTCATAATATACATCCAAACCCAGAAAAATTCATATATCAATCATAGTCGTTGGTATGATTTAATGTTCAATAGATTTTTTTATGCATCTTCAGATATACCCACTATTAAGATTATATGACCCAGTAATTAAACATTTTGTTTCAAAAAATAATATTTATTAAAATTTTCATATTAATTAACCTTGGTTAGAGGGTCTTTATAAAAATTATTAGGTGATGTTCATGCTCTACCTTCCCCATTTAATACATAATAATATGATCTGTAACGGTTGTAAAAAATCGACAAATGTAATATCCAAAGTCTCTATTCATTAAATCCAAGAGGATAGTGGAAGAATTAGAAAGAACAAATTGAATAATTATATATTTATAGTTTCGATAACTTGTATTAAATATTTTATTGTTTATATATAAATTCCTGACCATCAATTGATGATATCTATAACAATGGTCAATCGTGGAAATGTAATAATTTCTATATAGTTGAGCAAACAGGTCATCTATATAGGATGGAGGATAATTTTTTATATCAATTTTGATAAGATTTATAAAATTAATGGAGTGTCACAAAAACCCATATTTATTCTAAATAGAAATTATGAGTAAATGTGGAGGTAACAGACTCTGCCAAATGATTCCCTAGACAAGATTTTCCATGTGTTTCGTCATAAATTCATAAACAAAAATCGGATCTATTATATATATAGTCATTAAAAACATATTAGATTCAGTTATGATTTCTAGTGATATCTCAAATTCATGATTTGATGAAATACTATGAATCTCTTTTAGAAAGAAATTAGTAAGGTCCCATGCAATAAGTATATCATTGACGTGGATATTCTACCAAATATATGAGATAAACACCATTTTTCAATAAGAATCATGACCCATAATATAGTTGAAATTTCCATTGAAAGATCATATTTATAATTACACTCATAAATGATAATAGAATGGGTTAGAATATCAAAAATTACTTACCTTCCAAGATAATTGATGTAGGATTTGTATAGAGAAATCCAATCTGTAGAGACCCGTAATTTATATGTAGTTTTTTAAATAAATGGATATTTTACGAGTCCGAATAAATTTACGGTGCCTGATTCCAAGGACCGAAGTTCTTGAAATGAATTTATGAACATTATTTCAGATACATTCAGTAAACATGCATGTGGGTTTTACTAAATTTTGAACTGGTACTTGGAATTGAAATTTGAGGGCACATTTGAACTCACAACACTAATATTCACTTAAATAGACTCTCACCTCGATGGAATATGGTCAGGGGTGGGAGTTAGTTATAGGGTTTTTTGTGAAAATAATAAAATAAAATAAACAAACGTTTTATTTTATTTTGTTGTAACCACCATCCCATGTGGATGTTCAGTGGTGGGGTCTACCGGAACAAAACATCCTCTTCTAGATTTATTATGATTGGGACCACCAGAGATATAAAAACCTCCAAATTTCATTTGAGTGTGGGGACCACCCGAACCCTATTAATGGTGGGAGAGTAAAACCTTTCAACTCCGTCATTAATGTGGAGGAGCCTCTTGGGATTGTTACATAATTAATTGTGCCAACCTTCATGATTTAATTATGACACCCACCATAATTAATGAAGCTTTTTGAATTCTACAAACAAAATAAAAGATTTCAAAAACTATTATTTTGGAAAGCCTTTCATTTTGGTGGAATTGGGTAGAGGAGGAGCTTTGAGAGAATGCCCTCTAATGAAAAACTCTCCACCAATGAAGAATGCTCCTCCGACAAAGAACACCGACCTCCTTCGACCTTCTTTCTTTAGGGCTTCTTCCAGCGTGGAACGTCCTCATCTAGGGAGAATCGATGTCCATAATTCCTTATTTTTAAAATTTCAATGAACAACCCAATGTAGGGTCTTATTTGAGTTTGATTATTTTCGAGAAAATGTAGAGTGATTGATCGATATTCTTCTCTCTTCCATTCTTGATAATTCATTTAAATTCAAGATGTAATTGAACCATTAGCAACCACTCTAACACGGAGTGTGAAAACCAAACTAACATTTCATGAACCCTCCACTATTCTTCTTTGGTGTGTCCTTAAAAATGGAGTAAGGCAACAAAGGAAACAGCGCTCCCCCCCCAGAGCAGTCGCTACTCTGTGACACCGCCAAACTACCCCAGTGTCGAGCCATAGCCTCGAGCCGAGCCGACTCCCCCCCGCAGTGCTCCGGTCGAACCAGACCACACCCCTCGCAGTACCCCGATCAAACCATCCCCCACCCCATGTGGTGCTGCAGCCGAACCGGCCTGTTCCTCTCTCAGCACCCTGGATGAGCCGGCCCGCGCCCCACACAGCGCCCTGCCATAACCGGCCCACGCCCCCGGGGTGCCTCGGCCAACCCCCCCCTGCGACGCCCCTACAGAACTGGACTCGTGCCCCTGCGGCACCTCGGCCTAACTATCCCCACCCCCACGCTGCACCCCCACGGTCGCACCGCCTCGTGGCACTCACGGGCTCCTCGGACCCTCGTGACGGTCGCGGCATACTAGACCTCCCAGCGGACTGGGCCGCATCATGGGTTGGGCCTGAAGCAGCGGGCAGGGCTGGGTCGAACTGAACCAGGTCGACCCATGAAAACTCGGGTCGGGTTGTTCTAATAGGGTTAGACTGGACCTGTGCCTAATACAACCCATTTTCACTCCTTCATCCATATCATTGGAACCAAACGTCCATTTGAAGAACCGTCAGCAGTGCAAAAAATCATGGAGCGAGATAGTCCCTTTGTGTATACACCACTGTGTTTTTTTATATGGGGAACAATCATGTTGGATCAAGAACGAATCCAAACGGGCCCAAGGGACTCAAAAGGCTAATAACTCATAGACCGGGCATCTTATTGACACATCATCTATTACATTGAGATCCCTATGATGTGGTGGACCTTAGAGATAATTCTTCGTGGGACATCGTGGCAGTTGGAGTATTGACATGTATCTTGTGGAGGAGATCTTCCCAGGGACGAGTGAGCCTAGTGTGAGTACCCTATGGCTGGCTGAGACAAGACGACTGTCGACCATTTTGACTCAGTGTGACTCGACATGCCCAGTGGGGAGTGCCTTGGTGACACGGCAGACCCATGGTGGGGAGCGCCTATGTGTGACACAGAAAAACCATGGTACTCGATAAGAGAAGTACCTCAGAAGGCACTGACAAGAAGTGCCTCTATGTGACGTGGTAGTCCCACCGTGGGGAGCACCTCTGTGTGGCATGGCAGATCCACAATACATGACATGAGTAGTGCCTCAGCAGTCCAAGGTTAGTGGGAAGCACCTCTGTGTGACGTGGCCAGCACACTATACTCGATAGAGGAGGAGTTCACTAGAAGCCTAGGTGTTCAACGTTATGTTCAGAATGTTACTTGATACAACCCCTACGAATAAATCATGGTTTTAGCTGAGTCAGTACCTTTGTTTTTTCCTTATGATTGAGATGGGTTACTTGATAACGTAAGTATATGTATGGGAATATACCTAAGTAATGTTATATGTTAATTTACATACTTTGTGCATATCCTTGATGGATTTTGTGACACCTAGAGGGTCTCGGGATCCCTACTGAGTATCGTTATTCTCACCCCTCCATGGTTTATGCCCACACTTCATTGGGTTGGGTGCAGATGACGAATAGTGCTGACTATGGACAAGAGTACCAGGTCTGGACGGTACCCAGAGGTGGACCTAATGACGAGATGGTACACGGAGGAGATGGAAGGATGAGGAGTTATGAGGAGGCGATATGTACCTCCCCTTCATGTAAGAACCACGGAGGATGACCCAACATCTAAATTTCCCTTTCTACAGTTGTATTTTATCATAGTTGGACTTTTACTATCCAGTTGGGCTTGTATTTTGGCCCGTTTTTACTTAGTGTACTCACTTGTTTACTATACAGTTAACATGTGTTCGTACCTTGTTGTGTGTTTGGTTGCGTGTGTTTACAGGTTATAAACACAATGCCTTCCCAGTTTTAGGGAATACTTCGTTGGTGCTAGTCTCCTGCCCCTTTCCAAAGGAAGGCGGTCTTGGGGTAGTCATGACACGGGCCCCGGGGGACGGGTCGTGACAAATGTAGTGAGTGTGATTTCAGTTTAGGGAGTCCAGTATTGGTGCGGTAGCCGACATATCTATACACCAGGACCCTTAAATCTGATTTCCAACTCAGTGCACGAAAACACTGATTGTGTGGGTGTTTTCAAATGTTTTCTTTAAGTCAGCTCACCAGGTAAGGTCAACAGGTATAACTTTTAACTATGGCACACCTGTTTCTTTTTAGAATGCCTCCACCCAGACAGTCAACTAGAGTTCAGAGATTTGTACACACATATATCCCACCGAGGGACGAGGCCTCGGTGTAGGGCCCTCTTCAAGTAGAGGCACAAGCGGTACTATTCTCCATTGGGCCACCGATTCCTCTATCCCAAGTAGCAGATGTTTCACGCCACTTGAGAGCATTTCACGAGTTACAATGCTAGAGGACACCCCAGTTCATGGGAGAGATGGACCCACAAGCGGGTGATGATTGGTTGGAGGTTGTGTTGAGAGTCTTCCGACTCATAGGGACAACAACTGATATCATGGTGATCCTTACCACAAGTCTTCTATAGGTAGATGGTGGAGATTGATGCTCCAGGTTCACGACTAGGTGACACTTCTCTGGTAGACATCAAGAGCCTATTTCGGGCAGAGTTTTTTCAAGTGACACTTCTTCCAGTGCGCATACATGAGCTTCTTCATCTACAGTAGGGAAGCTTGACTGCGGCTCAGTACCTAGCCAGGTTTACTTACCTCTCACATTTCTCCACGTATATGGTGCGGGAACCATTCATCGGGGCCTGGACCTTTGAGCATGGACTCAGGCACGAGATCAAGGATTCAGTGATATCACTCAATATCCTGACATAGGAAGTGGTGTTAGAGAGAGCCCTCTTGGTTGATATTTTCCTTTTTGAGCAGTCACTAGCGGCGAGACCCGCTACCAGTCATCACGTAGTAGTGTCTTCTACATCTGGAAGCAGATAGATGTCACATAGTTCTAAGAGGACCATACCTAAATTTTGGTGATCGCATGACTCAGGATCGGTTGTGTGGGACACCCGAAGCAGAGCTATTCATACCAGGAGTGGGGAGTGTTACACATGCGGTTGGAAGGGTCACATAGCTCATAACTATCTGACCCATCTTATGGATTATCAGCAGATGGTCAAAGGACAACCCATGAAGAGACAGAGGTTAGATCGAGGTGGTCCACCAGGGTAGGTGAATGTGGCAGAGGAGTTGGTCGTGTAGCTAGAGTTAGGAAACGATTCGAGATATTACTACCACTACCGCCTGAAGGTCTACCCTGACCACAGGGATTAGGTGGATAGGGGAGAGATCACCTACAGGCTGCTGAGGTTTATGATAACTGCTCTTCAGAGATGACACGATGTACGATTTGTGTCTACTCTACCTTATTTGTAGTACTTATAGACACATGTTCTAGTCATTCTTTTATTTCCACTACCCTTGTTCGGATCTTGGAGATTCCAACAGAGTCATTTTCTTGATCTTTATGACTAGAGATTCTTACGGGAGCAGATTCGATGATTTCGCACTAGTGCAGGAAGTGCGAGCTTACTCTAGGTGGTGAGATCTTTGTTTGGGATCTCCTAGTAGCGGTGCCAAGGCCATATGACATCATCATGGGTATGGACTGGTTATCTAGAGTCCATTCTCAGATTAACTGTATTAGGGGCAAATTGCAGTGTGTCTGCATGGATAGGACAGGGTTTAACTTCCCTAGAGAGAAGGGAGCCTATGCCGCACATGATGGACTTACCTGGAGGAGAGTGCAGCCGATCACTAATCATATGGCTAGCCTTACCCTCAAATCAGTTGATGTGGAGAGTCTAAGCTATGCTGTAATGGTGGAATAGTATGCAGAAGGTTTCCCTGATGATGTTCTGGGTCCACCGCTTCATATAGAGGTGGGATTATACATTGACTTGTACGTTGGGACGACACTGATATCTACACCAGTGTATCGGATGGATTCGACAGAGATTCACGACCAACAGGTAAAACTAGAGGACTTGCAGGGGAAGGGGTTCATCTGGCCCAATGTCTCACCATGCGCAGCCTCTATTCTGTTTTCCAAGAAGGCGGATAGGAGCTTCAGGCTTTGTGTCAACTATCGGCGCCTGAACCAGGTGACTGTGAAGAACAAGTAACCACTCCTGAGGATTTATAACCTCTTTGATTAGCTGAAGGGAGCACAGTGGTTTTCAAAGATAAAACTTAGATCAGGCTATCACCAGCTCAAAGTACGAGATGAGGATGTGCAAAAGACATCCTTCAGATGTCGGTACGACCATTATGAGTTCTTGGTTATGCCATTCGGCAAAACCAACACTCGAAAAGTGTTCATGGGACTCATGAACAAGATCATTCTTCCTTACCTTGATCCAATTTTAGTCATCTTAATCAACAACATTTTGATCTACTTGACTACTGAGGAGGAGCATGCCTACGATTTGCACGTAGTACGGGACACACTCCAAGAGCACCAGTTTTAGGGTTATCTCTCGAAGTGACATTTTTTCATCCGACAGGTTCACCTTCTGGAACATGTCATCTCAGAGGCTGGAGTTGTAGAGGATATAGAAAACATTGGGGCGGTACATCATTGGGAGCCACCCAAGTGTGTGACAGAGGTATAAAGTTTCCTGGATTTGGCTGGATATTACAGGAGGTTACTGATATACTTCTAAAGAGTTGAAACACCTCTATTAACCAAGATAATGAAGGAGGGAACCCTTTGTGTGGTCGGAGAGATTCCAGTGGAGTTTTCCGGAGCTGAGGCAGAGGCTGACTACTACTACCATCATACGGATTCTAGTGGAAGTCATACGGTACGTAGTCTACTGCGATGCTTTAGGGTCCGGGCTCGGATGTGTCCAGATTTAGCAGTGAGCAGTGATTGTGGATGGTTCTCGAAAACTAAGATAACATGAGTAGAACTATGCTACCCATGACCTAGAGTTAGCAGTAGTGGTCTTCTCCTTGAAGATGTGGTGGAACTATCTAATGGGTTGGCGTTTTACCATGTACACTGGTCACATGAGTCGTAGGTATATCTTCTCCCAAAAAGACTTGAACCTGAGAAAACGACATTTTCTGGAGTTCTCTAGGACTATGACTTCATGATAGTCTATACTCTAGGTAAGGGGAATGTTGTTTCATATGCACTCAGTAGGAGATCTGGTATACAGCTGCTAGGCGAGGCGACGGTGCAGCTGTCCGCTTTGAAGATATCCTTTTGAGAATAAAGATGGAGCAATTTTCTTTCAGTCTCTTACAATAACTCCCCCACTTCATTAGGGAGTTAGGGGATGAAGTGTGGGGACATTGACTACAGGACACGACGTGCACATATATCCACAAGACGTGAACCTGATGGATTTTCTGAAGGTGGGGAGCACTTGATCCTCTTCAAAGGACGTACCAAGGTACCAGTCTAACAACAGTAGGATGTGTTGAGGGAGTTCCACACATCCACTCGAGTGGTACATCTATGAGTGGCGAAGATTTACCTAGATATATAATGATACCATAGGTGGTCGGGAATGAAGAAAGATGTAGCAGAGTTTGTCTCTCGATTCCTCACTTGTTACCAAGTGAAGGTGGAGCATCAGGTACTAGAAGGTTGGGTTCATGCATTAGACCGAATGGCCTGAAATCCTAATTATTTTATTTTATTATGGTTAATCCCCATTTTAATGGTTGAAGGGGAACCAGTAAATGACTTGTAGGCCCAAGGCATAAGGCCCGACTGACCCGAATTACATGACCCGAAGGCCCAATGACATACCACGCCCGATACATGACCTGAAGGCCTAGGCCACTTCATCTTTCCCTCCCTAGCTTTTGCGTCTTTGATCCCCTAGTTCCCCACATTGAACTACCGATTGGATAGAATTTCCTCATACAAAGCTGCACGGTGCATGGCCCCGATGGTTCCTTCCATACCCTCTCATTCTTCCAATATGGTTAGCTCTACTAGTGGTGGATTCTACTCTTGTTGCTCTGATCCACTTGTGGGACATGTTTGTAGCGAACTGGGCTGCTCCATGGTCTACGTGGCCTGATGTCCTTGTGGCCCAAAGGCCTTTGATGACCCGAAGGCCCTTGAGACCCATAGGCCCAAACCGGTGGCCTGAAGGGATAAATCAGTTCAATAGTTCTGGCTGCTACATTACCGAATACGAACTTCTACAATGGATGCTATAGTAACTGCTATAGTGGCTACTATAGTACTACTATAGTACCCAGAAAATTCACCACCACCCAGTTTTGAACCTAGGTCTCTTGGATTCCATGCAAGAGCCCTTACCACTCGGGTACGGGCTCGTTGGCTGGTTTAGCCGTTAGAGGTCCTAGAGTAGAAGTGGTATAAGATATCCATGGACATCATGACAGGACTCCCTGTAAAATCCCAGGTAATTAAAGAATAAATAATTTTCATATTTATTAATATTTATGAATTAAATATTTATTTTAATTAAAAGGGGTTTCTACGTTCGATAGCATACTCGATACGCAACGATGAGTTTCTTTGAAAACTTACATTGCACACAAGTAATAAAATAATATTATTTTAAATGTTAGTGAACATGTAGCCGTTGTACTGGCGGGAATGGATAGAAATATCTAAAATATGATTATAAATGTTTTTAAATGTTTTTACATTTACCCAATAAAGGATAAAGGGTTAAAATACAGAAAGAATTCAATTTTAGGCATTTATACCCTAATTTTCACTAAGGGTTCACTTATCACCTTTTGACAGCAAACCGTCATTAAATATAGTTCTGATCAATCTTATACATTATATTGGACAAAAAATCACTCTTCTTTAGAATCAGGACATCAAAATTTACTTAGTGTAAATTTATGGTATCTTTCCGATAAAGTTCATTTTTTTAATGAATAGTGTAAAATGTTGTATTTTAATTCAAAACCTATTTTTAATCTAATTTATTTATATGATTAGATTATCTTTTGAATTGGTTTTAAAGTGAAATTAGAAAATAGTTTTACCATTAAATCCAATAGTGGTCGTTGGAATTAATTTCACTTTGAAATCGGACTTAAACTAGTGTCAATCTTTTGATACTTATAGTTTCATAAAAACACGCTATTTGCTCTGACATCAGGAATTAATTATTAAATTAATTAATGCAACTTATATGTTGTGAATTTTGTAAAATTGACTTCATTTTTGAATTCGGAATATCAAATATAGCTTAGGGGAATTTTTGGTATTTTTCTGAAAAACTTCATTTTTTGATGAATAGTGAAACCACTAAGTGGTACTTATAAAAACTGATTATCCGTTTAAATGAAATTTTGCCATCATTGTGTTTTGAATTTCAAAAATAATACATACATAGTTTTAATTAAGAAGTAAAATGTGGTTCAATGAGATTATAATAATTTTTTGGTGAATAGTTACTTATTATGTTTTTAATCGCGATTAGAGGTAATTAGTGTAATTTAAGGTAAAAATGATATTATAAAAATGTGAAAACACCATGACACTTGTCCTACCCCTATTGGATGAGTCATGGCCGACCAAGACAACCCATGGGTCGATTTATGGGACCCTATGGAGCCTCTTGGGTGAGATAATGACTTTAATGCCTTTTTTAAAAATAAAGGTGAAAATAACACTAACATAAATTGTTTTACTAAAATAATTTTTAGAAGGGGTTATAAAGATCCTAGTTTTGATTATAAATAGTCATTGGAAAGATAAAAAGTTTTCCTACATCATAGTAATTGTTTTATAATTTTTAGACATTAAATAAATTAAATATTTATGACATCATGATGATGAAGCGATGACCTCATTATTTGACGATTTAAATAAAATGGAAAGATAATGTAAAATCTAAGACCTACAAATGGAAAAAACCTATTGTATGAGTGGATTTAGAACCCTTATCACCTTATACTAGAATTATATCAATGTGGGACCTTTTTAATCCGAAAATATTTTTAAAATAAAGTAACTTATCTTTACTTTCCAAGAGTGCCCCTCATCTCCCCTTATAAAAGGCCCCCACCTCTACCTCTTTTCCCACACTACCAAAGCATTTGTCTCGGCCAAACCCTGCCCATTTTGGCTATCCAAATTACTCTATTACTCCTTGAAGCCTCAAATTGGGCTGAAGTCTTACAAAGGAAGCCTTTGAGCTCAAAATAAGGGGAGTTACCCGATTTTAAGGTAGTGTCTTCTTTTGAGTCCTTTTGTTTTATTTTGCTTCTCCGACCCCCTAAACTCTTTTTATTCATTTCTTTTGTAACAAATCCAGTATCCTCAATATACTAGGATGTTGTTATAATAAGGATTCAGGCTACAATTACACACACCTACATCTAATGGTTAACGAACATACTATTTCCGTTGATGGTGAATTTATGCCTCGCGAAACGATGATTGTTCAACATTCTTTTAACACCTTCAAAGGCGGCCATTAAGATGTCACTATATTTATATATGATATATAATATGTTTATGTTTTCCTTAAGCTTCTGTATTTTTATCTTTGATCATACCTTTATGGTTTCTACTATGGGTAAACATGATATCTTCATTTAAGGAAGTGCGGACTACCGCCCCCTTAAAGTGAGTTGATTCGTTAAATACCATATGTGGGACATATAAAGGATGGAACTATGATATTATATATGATATTATACTGGAATTATAATATACGTTTATATCATTATGATTCCATTCTATAAAATACGAAATAGAAATGAAAGTAGCGTTCATGCGTACGTACGGCTTACCGTCTCCATGAACGGTGCATTTCATTTCATACCTCTAAATGATTATGTAATAGTATGAATACATGTATATGATGGATATATATGATATATATTTTATACAAATCAGGAATGACATTATGGATATAAAGAACCTTTGACCACATGAACAACATGTAATTGTAAGAAGTCCACTTTCGACTTAAGAACCAAATATTGACAAAACAAACATTATTAACTTAAATGGTTACATAGTGTTTATAACATGGAAATAAGTGATATAAAAGGAATAATGAACTTGAAAAAGGTTCTTAAGCAAGTAGAAATTAACTCATGTTTATTATTTTGGACATTAAAGAACGATCGAGTCAAGTCGGACCCGAGGTAAGGGACTTCGTCTCAATCTCCTTCCATTGAGGCATATTTCGTTTAATACACAACTTTATTTTATACGGTGTATAAAACCATTTGAATTTTACTTTTATAAAAAAGGAATATTTTTCTATGAAGCGTTTTACAAAACGACAAAAAGGAATGTTTCTTTTAACGTACGCGGTGACAACGACCTTTTCCACCACCGCGAGTATTATAAGGTCTTTGGCTTCCTCAACAAGCCGTAATGTTTTTAGAATAAACTAAATACCATATACTCTTTTATGTATTTTGGTATTGAAAATGGTTTTGATAAAGGATTCTATTATGTCAATATATTTATGATATATTTTGATTGAAATTTGGAAATGTTATCATTCATTTATATTGGTTTTATGTTTTATGATTTTATATTGGTACTTGGACATTTTAACGGGTGGTTACGTTATAAACCATATGACGGGTGGTGCCGTGAATACCAGGACGGGTGGTTACGTTATAACCTCCAATGCATTGGGTATGGAAGTCAGCCGTATGGCTATTCCATTAAGTATGTATGGAAATTGGCCGTATGGCTATTCCATTAAGTGATATGTCTGGAAGTCGACCGTATGGTTATTCCACTTAAGTATGTCTATGTCCCAAGTTACCTTTATATATGTTATGTGTTCTTTTTATGGGTTTTATGGTAATCCTTTGGTTACAAAAAGGTAATTAATGATACTTTATTAAGTGAAGAGTTTTTACTACTTAATGAAGGTGAAGGTATTACTTTGATAGAGTATACATGGTTTACTTGATGTTTGAAAAACTAACAGTTTTCATTTTTTTGTGTATCCCTTACTGAGCTTTTTATGCTCACCCCAAGTTTTTTTTGAAATGTTTTTCACAGGACATACTGTGGAATAAGGTCAAGGGTGGGATAAAGGGAATGTCATGCTATATAAAACATGGAACTAGACATGTTTCTTTTTAAGAGTTTTTTTATTTATGGAAACCTAGTAGAATTTTCTACTTTGTAATCTTTTGAGATGTAATAGTTATGTTCTAATTCTCTAAAACTCTAAACTTGAAAAGATCCTCAATATGAATTATTCATTTAATTCAATATTAAGTAAGGTTTAAGGTCGGGGCCTTATAGTTGGTATCAAAGGTCGGTTTAGAAAACATTAGGAGTTAGAAAAGTGTTAAATTATAATATGATTGAAATGATATAGTATTTACGGATTACCATGTGGCTTCGCCTAAAATATTTCTGTGTTCAGAATGGTTTTCTGTAGAGGAAACAAAGCAGCAATGTTGGGACGACATCAGGAGGAAGACAACCTTCCAAATCAGCAACCCGAGATGGTCGGAATCAGAACTGATCAATTTGTTGCAGTGAGGGAAAAATTTACTTAGGCTATAAATGGTGGTGGTATCCATGCACGAGATCAGCCAGATCAGCCGCAGAGGAACATGTCAGTGGTGGAACATTTCATGAGGCAACATCCCCCATAATTCAGAGGATCATCTGACCCTGTGCAAGCTGAAGGGTGGATTAAAGCACTGGAGAAGTTTTTTGATGTCATGGGGTGTTCAGAACATCAAAAGGATAGTCTTTCTGTTTACCGTTTTGAAGGTGATACCGATCAATGGTGGTCAATGGTGAAAAATATCAGTGATAGTGATGATATTGAGGATCTTCACTGGGACGAATTCAAACGTATGTTTCTTGAAAAATATTTTCCTAAGGTGGTTCATCTTAGGATGGGAAAACAGTTCCTAGAATTGACGAAGGAGGATGATTCAGTGGCTTCTTATGAAGCAAAGTTCACTCGATTGGCAAGGTATGCTCCAAACTTCATACGAGATCTTGATAGTAAAATAAACCATTTTTACTCAGGGTTAAAGCCAAAGTATCGAAGGGCTCTAGCTTCTCGTGAGTTCAAAAGTTATGAAAAACTTGTTCGATGTGCGGAGAAGTTGGAAATGGAGTTTTCCGATGATCAGGTGTTCTATGACAAACAATAGAATAAGAGGTCTAGTTGGCAGGCGAAGGGGAATAATTTATCATAGAAGCAAGGAGGTAAGAAAACCAAATATCCATCCTGTGAGAAGTGTGGTAAAATGCATCCTGGAGAATGTTTATCCAAGTCTGGTAAGTGCTTTCGGTGTGGTAAGTCTAGTCATATTGCTCGTAACTGTAAGGAAGATGATCAAGCAGGCAATGAAAAGCCAATGATAAGATGTTTTAAGTGTAATGAAATGGGTCATTATGCAAACGAGTGTCCAACGAAGAACCCAACTGGGGGAATACATCCAGACTACAAGCAGAAAGGGGTGCTGAAATCCTTTGCAACAACTTCAGCAGATGTTGGGCCATCGAATGAAGTGGTATCAGGTACACTGTTTGTTTGTTCAGATTATGCCAATGTGTTGTTTGATTCAGGGTCTACACACTCTCTCATTTATGAGAAGTTTTCTAGTAAATTAGAAATTCCATATCAAGATATGAATCCTGATCTTATTGTAAAAACACCCGGAGGGAACGTTGAGACAAAAAGGAATTATAAGAACCTTCATATCCTTGTGTGTGGAAAGAATCTACCAGCAAACCTTATTGTTTTGCCTATGGTAGAGTTTGATGTTATTTTGGGCATGGATTGGATTTCTCTTTATCATGCTAAGATTGACTGCAGAGCTAAAATGGTTTCTTTTCAGAAATATTTTCAGTTTGTGTACAAGAATGAACCTTTGATTTTGATAACATATCAGGAAGTTGAGAAACTAGTAAAAGATGGAAATGAATGTTACCTTGCACATATTGTTGAAAATAAAGGAACTGTTCAGATTAATGATGTGCCAGTGGTAAATGAGTATCTTGATGTTTTTCCTGATGAGTTGCCTGGTATTATTCAAGACCGAGAAGTTGAATTTACTGTTGACTTGGTCCTTGATTCTAAGACAATTTCAAAACCCCCTTATCGAATGGCTCAAGTTTAACTTTTAGAGTTAAAGAAACAATTACAGGAGTTATTAGATAACGATTTCATTCGACCTAGCACATCACCATGGGGTGCTCCTGTCTTGTTTGTTAAAAAGAAAGATGGATCAATGGGACTTTTCATTGATTATAGAGCCTTGAATAATATTACTGTTAAGAACAAGTATCCTTTGCCTCATATCGATGATTTGTTTGATCAGCTCCAGGGAGCTCAGTATTTTTCGAAGATTGACTTGAGTTCGGGGTACCATCAGTTGAAAGTAAAAGAAGCAGACGTTCCGAAGACTGCGTTCCGTACTAGATATGGCCATTATGAATGTGTAGTTATGCCTTTTGGGTTAACCAATGTACCTGCTGTATTCATGGACCTTATGAATAGAATTTCCCATGAGTTCTTGGATAATTTTATGGTTTTTTTCATCGATGATATTTTGGTGTATTCTAAAAGTAAAGAGGAGCATGAAAGTCATTTAAGGGTTATCTTGCAAACCTTAAAAGAAAAGAAACTATAGGGAAAATTCAGCAAGTGTGAGTTTTGGTTACTACAAATTTCTTTCCTGGGTCACATTGTTTCAAAAGATGGCATAAGTGTGGATCCTACAAAAACAAAAGATGTTGAAGAATGGACAAGACCCACAAATGTAACTGAGATCCATAGTTTTCTTGGTTTGGAAGGTTATTACTGAAGGTTTGTTAGAATTTTTTCACGGTTATCTAGTCCAATGACTAAGCTAACTCGGAAGGGTGTTGTGTTTATCTGGACAAAAGAATGTGATGATTGTTTCCAGGAATTGAAAAGAAGATTGGTGAATGCTCCAGTTTTGGCACTTCCTTCCAGGAATGGTGAGTTTGTTATATACAGTGATGCTTCGTTGAAGGGACTTGGTTGTGTCCTTATGTAGAATGATCAGGTAATTGCTTATGCATCATGACAGTTGAAAAATCATGTGATAAATTAACCTACACATGATTTAGAATTAGCTGCTGTTGTATTTGCTTTAAAATTTTGGAGGCATCATTTGTATGGAGTAAAGTGTGAAATATATACTGATCACAAAAGTTTAAAGTATATATTCACTCAGAAATAATTGAACATGAGATAGAGGATATGGCTGGAATTAATCAAGGATTATGATTGTACAATTCATTACCATCTGGGAAAAGAAAATAAAGTGGCTGATACTTTGAGTCGAAAAAGTAATGCTTCATTAGAAATGTTGTATTTGGAACATGATCCTTTGGTTAAAGATTTGATGAACTTTGGCATAGAAGTTGTTGGTACAGTATGTTCTTCTGTTTTGTTTCAGGTATCAGTGAAATCTTCTCTATTAGACAGAATCAAGCAAGCACAGAAGCAAGACAATGAGTTGCAGAAAAAGGTAGAGCTGGTTCAGAAAGGCAAGTTGCCTAAATTCAACATTGATAGTGATTGTGTTTTGAGGTTTGGGAAGATATTATGTGTGCCTTGTGATTCATAGTTGAAGAATGAGTTATTATGTGAGGCTCATAGTTCCCCGTTTTCAGTTCATCCTGGTAGTACTAAGATGTACAGAGATCTGCGGGAGTATTACTGGTGGGATGGAATGAAAAGATATATTTGTGATTTTACTGGGAAGTGTTTGACTTGTCAGCAGGTTAAAGCAGAGCGGCAGTTACCTAAACGGATGCTTCAGCCTTTACCAGTTCCAGAGTGGAAATGGGAAAACATATCCATGGACTTTGTTGTGGGATTACCGAGGACATCTCGAGGTAATAATGCAATCTGGGTTATTGTTGATTGTTTGACTAAATCTGCTCATTTCCTTGCTATACGAGATACTTTTTCCCTAGATCAACTTTCCTGTTTGTATCTTAAAGAGATAGTCAGATTACATGGAGTTCCCCTCTCCATTGTATCTGATCGTGATCCCAGGTTCACATCTAACTTTTGGAAAGGCCTTTAGAAGTCATTGGGTACTGAATTAAATTTTAGTACAGCTTTTCATCCTCAATCAGATGGGCAGTCAGAACGAACAATTCAGACCATGGAGGATATGCTACGAGCTTGTTCAATGGATTATCAGGGAAGTTGGGACCAACATCTTTCATTGGTATATTTTTCCTATAATAGCAGTTTTCTTTCCAGTATACAGAAGGCCCCATTTGAGCCATTATATGGGAAGCGGTGTCGAACTCCAGCATTTTGGGATGAAGTGGGTGAAAGGAAGCTGATGGGACCAGAAATGGTAGAAGAGATGGCAGAAAATGTTCAGTTGATTCATAAGCACATGGGAACAGCTCAGAGCAGGCAGAAGAGTTATGCGGATAACCGGAGGAAGGATCTATCTTTCGAGGTAGGTGATCATGTTTTTCTCAAGGTTTCTCCTTGGAAAAGTGTGATGAGATTTGGTAAGAAAGGAAAGCTGAGTCCAAGGTTTATTGGAACATATGAAATTCTAGAGAAAGTTGGATCAGTTGCTTACTGAGTGGCTTTACCTCCGAATTTATCTGAAGTACACAATGTTTTTCATGTTTCAATGTTGAGGAAGTATATTCCAAATCCATCTCATGTTTTGAGTCCAGAGGTAGTTCAGCTGGAGGAGAACCTATCTTATGAAGAACAACTAGTCCACATTCTTGACCACAGGGAGCAGGTGTTACAGAATAAGGTGATTCATCAGGTAAAGGTTTTGTGGATAAACCATGTGATTGAAGAGGCAACGTGGGAATCTGAAAATGCTATGAGGGATAAATGACCCCACTTATTTTGATAAGTGAATAAAATTGAGAGGACGCAATTCCCAAAAGGGGGGAAGGATGTAACATCCCAGGTAATTAAAGAATAAATAATTTTCATATTTATTAATATTTACGAATTAAATATTAATTTTAATTAAAAGGGGTTTCTACGTTCGATAGCGTAGTCGATACGCAACGATGAGTTTCTTTGAAAACTTACGTTGCACACAAGTAATAAAAAATATTCTTTTAAATGTTAGTTAACAATTAGTCGTTGAACTGGCGGGAATGGATAGAAATAACTAAAATATGATTATATATGTTTTTAAATGTTTTTACATTTACCCAATAAAGGATAAAGGCTTAAAATACGGAAAGAATTCAATTTTAGGCATTTATACCCTAATTTTCACTAAGGGTTCACTTATCACCTTTTGACGGCGAACCGTCATTAAATATAGTTTTGATCAATATTATAAATTATATTGGACCAAAAATAACTCTTATTTAGAATTAGGACATCAAAATTTACTTTGTGTAAATTTATGGTATCTTTCCGATAAATTTCATTTTTTAATGAATAGTATAAAATGTTGTATTTTAATTCAAAACCTCTTTTTAATCTAATTTATTTATATGATTAGATTATCTTTTGAATTGGTTATAAAGTGAAATTAGAAAATATTTTTACCATTAAATCCAATAGTGGTCGTTGGAATTAATTTCACATTGAAATCGGACTTAAACTAGTGTAAATCTTTTGATACTTATTGTTTCATAAAAACACGCTATTTTCTCTGACAGCGGGAATTAATTATTAAATTAATTAATGCAACTTATATGTTGTGAATTTTGTAAAATTGACTTTATTTTTTAATTCGGAATATCAAATATAGCATAGGGTGATTTTTTGGTATTTTTCTGAAAAGCGTCAATTTTTGATGAATAGTGAAACCACTAAATTGTACTTATAAAAACTGATTATCCGTTTAAATGAAATTTTGCCATCATTGTGTTTTGAATTTCGAAAATCTGACATACATGGTTTTCATTAAGAAGTAAAATGTGGTTCAATGAGATTATAATAATTTTTTGGTGAATAGTAACTTATTATGTTTTTAATCGCGATTAGAGGTAATTAGTGTAATTTAAGTTAAAAATGATATTATAAAAATGTGAAAACACCATGAAACTTGTCCTAACCCTATTTTATGAGTCATGGACGACCAAGACAACCCATGGGTCTATTTAAGGGACCCTATGAAGCCTCTTGGGTGAGATAATGACTTTAATGCCTTTTTTAAAAATAAAGGTGAAAATTACACTAACATAAATTGTTTTACTAAAAAAAATTTAGAAGGGGTTATAAAGATCAGATTTTTTATTATAAATAGTAATTGGAAATCTAAAAAGTTTTCCTACGTCATAGTAATTGTTTTATAATTTTTAGATATTAAATAAATTAAATTATATATGACATCATGATGATGCAGCGATGACCACATTATTTGACGATTTAAATAAAATGGAAAGATAATGTAAAATCTAAGACCTACACATGGCCAAAACCTATTGGATGAGTGGATTTCGAACCCTTATCACCTTATCCTAGAATTATATCAATGTGGGACCTTTTGAATACGAAACTCGTTTTAAAATAAAGTAACTTATCTTTACTTTCCAAGAGTACCCCTCCTATCCCCTTATAAAAGGCCCCCACCTCTACCTATTTTCCCACTTTACCAAAGCATTTGGCTCGGCCAACCCCTGCCCATTATGTCTCTCCACATCCCTCTATTACTCCTTGAAGCCTCACATTGGGCAGAAGTCTTCCCAAAGAAGCCTTTGATCTCAAACTAAGGGGAGTTACCCGATTTTAAGATAATGTCTTCTTTTGAGTCCTTTTGTTTTAATTTGCTTCTCCAACCCCCAAAAATCTTTTTAATCTTTTCTTTTGTAACAAATCCAGTATCCTCAATATACTAGTATGTTGTTATAATAATTATTCGAGCTGCACTTACACACACCTACATCTAATGGTTAACGAACATACTGTTTCCGTGGATGGTGAATTTATGCCTCCCGAAATGATGATTGTTCAACATTATTTTAACACCTTCAAAGGTGGCCATTAAGATGTCACTATATTTATATATGATATATAATATGTTTATGTTTTCCTTAATCTTCTGTATTTTTCTTTTTGGTCATACCTTTATGGTTTCCATTATGGGTAAACACGATATCTTCATTTAAGGAAGTGCGGACTACCTCCCCCTTAAAGTGAGTTGATTCGTTAAATACCATATGTGGGACATATAAAGGATGGAACTATGACATTATATATGATATTATACTGGAATTATAATATACCTTTTTATCATTATGATTCCATTCTATAAAATTCGAAATAGAAATGAAAGTAGCGTTCATGCGTACGTACGGCTTACCCTCTCCATGAACAGTGCATTTCATTTCTTACCTCTAAATGATTACGTAATATTATGAATACATGTATATGCTTGATATATATGATATATATATTATCCAAATCAGGAATGTCATTCTGGATATAAAGAACCTTTGACCACACGAACAACATGTAATTGTAAGAAGTCCACTTTCGACTTAAGAACCAAATATTGACAAAACAAACATTATTAACTTAAATGGTTACATAATGATTATAACATGGCAATAAGTGATATAAAAGTAATAATGAACTTGAAAAAGGTTTTTATGCAAGTAGAAATTAACTCATGTTTATTATTCAGGACATTAAAGAACGATCGAGTCAAGTCAGACCCGAGGTAAGGGACTTCGTCTCAATCTCCTTCCATTGAGGCATATTTCGTTTAATACACAACTTTATTTTATACGGTGTATAAACCCCTTTGAATTTTACATTTATACAAGAGGAATCTTTTTCTACGAAGCATTTTACAAAACGACAAAAATGAATGTTTCTTTTAACGTACGCGGCGACAACAACCTTTTCCGCCACCGCGAGTATTATTTGGTCTTTGGCTTCCTCAACAAGCCGTAATGTTTTTAGAATAAAATAAATACCATATACTCTTTTATGTATTTTGGTATTGAAAATGGTTTTGATAAAGGATTCTATTATGTCAATATATTTATGATATATTGTGATTGAAATGTGGAAATGTAATCATTCCTTTATATTGGTTTTATGTTTTATGATTTTATATTGGTACTTGGAAATTTTAACAGTTGGTTACGTTATAAACCATAAGACGGGTGGTGCCGTGAATACCAGGACGAGTGGTTACATTATAACCTCCAATGCATTGGGTATGGAAGTCGTCCGTATGGCTATTCCATTAAGTATGTATGGAAATTGGCCGTATGGCTATTCCATTAAGTGATATGTGTGGAAGTCGACCGTATGGTTATTCCACTTAAGTATGTTTATGTCCCATGTTACCTTTATATATGTTATGTTTTCTTTTTATGGGTTTTATGGTAATCCTTTGGTTAAAAAAAGGTAAGTATGGATACTTTATTCAGTGAAGATTTTTTACTACTTCATGAAGGTGAAGGTATTACTTTGATAGAGTATACATGGTTTACTTGATGTTTGAAAAACTAACAGTTTTCATTTTTTTGTGTATCCCTTACTGAGCTTTTTATGCTCACCCCAATTTTTTTTTGAAATGTTTTTCACAGGACTTAATGTGGAATAAGGTCAAATATGGGATCAAGTAAATTTCATGCTATATAAAACATTGAACTAGACATGTTTCTTTTTAAGAGTTTTTTTTATTTATGGAAACTTAGTAGACGTGTCTACTTTGTAATCTTTTGAGATGTAATAGTTATGTTCTAATTCTCTAAAACTCTAAACCTGAAAATATCCTCAATGTGAATTATTCATTTAATTCAATATTAAGTAAGGTTTAAGGCTGGGGCCTTATACTCCCACATACATCTAGGGGTAATGAATTGATTTTGGTGATCGTCGAAAGACCCAAAAAGTAGGCCCACTTCCAACCGATCAGAGATCAGGGTTTAGTAGAGAGATTGGGATACATTTACATGCATGATATTGTGTGGCTACATGAAGTACCCTTGACGATTGTCTCTGATCATGATACACTTTTTAATTCCTGGCTATGGAAGGGGTTGTAGGTGGATTTCAGGACATAGCTTCGTTTTATCACCATCTTTCATCCTTAGAAGGATTGCCAGACTGAGCGGACCATTCAGACCCTCGAGGACATGTTGCGTGCTTTTGTCCTTGACTTCAGTCATAGCTGGGAGGATCACATAACTTGGGTGGAGTTTTCATACAACCACATCTATAACTCCATAATTGGGATGGAACCTTTCGAGGCATTGTACGGGCAAACTTGCAGATCATCTTTGTGATGGACCAACGCATTGTAGTCAGCTCTCTTGGGACCAGAGATGGTGCGGGCTACCAAAGAGAAGGTGCAGATCATCCAAGAGAAGATGAAGACTGCACAGAGCAGGAAGAAGTCATATACCGATAGGAGGTGGAGGCCTCTAGAGATCAAGTATGCTGACCACGTCTTTCTACGGTTCTCACCCCGATGTGGTATATGTATATTTGGAAGAGGCGTTAAGTTATCCTTGAGATTAATCGGACCATTCCAGTTCCTCAGTAGAGTAAGTGAGGTGGAATACCACTTAGCTCTTCCGCCTCAGCTGCACCGGGTGCATGACATCTTCCACATATCCCTACTGAAAAGATATGTGCACGACCCTTCCCACATCATTGACCATGGTGAGATTGATGTTGATGATGGGGAAACATTTATGGAGGTTCTAGTAGAGATTGGGGATCGACAGGAGCCAGTCCTGTGAGGACGGTCGATACCTTTGGTTCGCATTCATTGGAAGCACGAGATCCTCCAGAAGAGCACATGAGAGTGAGAGACTAAGATGTGTGATCAGTACCCCCCTCTTTTTTACCTAGTTTTAGTTGTGGCATATGGGGACATAGAGCTTGACGTGGGGAAAATGTAAAGAACCTAAATTTCCATTAATTTTTTTTAAATAAAGTGGAATTTTATGAGTCCACGAAAATTGACGGTGCATGATTCTGAGGCATGGAGTGCCCAGAATTAATTTCTGAACATTATTTCGGGTATGTTCAGTAATGGGAGTGTGAGTTTTCCTAACTTTTGAACTGGTGGTCGGAATTGAAATCTGGTGGCACGGTTGAACTCGTAATGCCAATATTCATTTAAAGAGACTTTCACCTCGACGATAGTTGGACGAGGGTTGGAGTTAATTTTTCGGTTTTTTTGTGGAAATTATAAAACAAAATAAACAGACATTTTATTTTATTTTGTTGTACCCACCCTACCATGTGGTTGTTCAGGGGTGGGGTCCACCGGAATTAAACCTCATCTTCTAGAGTTATTGTGGTGGGGACCACCCAAGATCTCAAAACCTCTCAATTTGAATATGGGGGTGGGAACCACCCAACCACTATTAATGGGGGGAGAGGAAAACCTCTTAACACCCTCACTAATATCGATGAGCCTCTTGGTCTTCGTCCACAATTAATTATGGGGGCGGGAAGCACCCAATGCTCCGCCAATGTAGAACGCTCCACTATCAAAGAACGCCGACCTTTTTAGACCATCTTCCTTGGGGATTCTTCTGACGTGGATCATCCTCATCTATGGAGAATCGATGACCATACTTCCTTCTTCAGCCAACGTCAATGAAAAACCCGAGGTAAGGGTTTATTTTTGTTTGATTATTTATGAGAATATTTAGGCTCATTGACGAATATTCTTCTCTCTTCCATTCTTGATAATTCTATGAAAATCAAGAAGAAAATAAACTGTTTTCTACCACTCTAACGCGGTGCGTGAAGACCAAACTATCATGGCCTGACCCCTCCACCATTCTTCTTTGGTGTGTTCCTCGAAATAGAGAAATATGAAAAAGCCAATGGTACTCTGCCACCAGCGGACTCCGCCACTACGCACCACCGCCATGCCACACTGTCTCACTCAATACATGCGACCTTCGCCCCCCCTACGTCGCTTCGGCCGAATCGTCCTGCGCCCCATGCGGCACCCCAGCCAAACCTGCCCACGCCACTCACGGTGCCATGTCCGAGCCAGCTCGCACCCCTCATGGTGCCTAGGCACAATACCCCTTGCGGTGCCCCTACCCAATCGGCCAGCGCACCTCACGGAGCCCCGGCCGAACCATCCCACACCCCCCATGGTGCCCCAACCAATCCGGCCCATTCCCCCCCTCGCAGCGCCCCAGCCGAACCAGCCCCCTGCCCCCTTGGCGCCATAGCCGAACAGGCCCCGCGCCTCGCAGCAACCCCACTGCTATGTCACCCTGCAACCCCCGTGGGCTCCACTCCCGCTCTTGGCCCTCGCATCCTGCTAGACCTCCTAGTAGACCAGGCTGCATCATGAGTTAGGACAGACCCAGTGGCTTGAGACGGGTCGACCCATGAAAAGTCGGGTCGGGTTGGTCCAACTGGGTCTCACCAGACCCGAGCCCACTACGACCCATTTATACTCTTTCAGCCATATCGTTGGCACCAGACATCCGTTTGATGAACCATCAGTTTTGCTGGAATTCATGGAGTGAAACGGTCTCCCTGAGTATACTTCATTGTGTTTTGGATTGAGGTAGAGATCTGTCTGGTTGGATCGAGCACGAATCCAACCGGGCCCCCGAGACTTAAAATGATAATAACTCACAGAACGAGCATTCGATTGATGCGCCGCCTGTTATGATGTGATCTCTATGACGTGGTAGACTATTGAGATAATTATTTGTGGGTCATCGTGGCAATGGGAGTATCGACCAATAGCATGTGGAGTGGACCTTCTCGGGGATGAGCGAGCAAAGTGCGGGAACCCTACGGCTGGCTGAGACATGACGACTGTTGATGGTTTTGACTCAGAGTGACTCGACATGCACTGTGGAGAGTGCCTTAGTGTCGCATCATACCCATGGTGGGGAGCACCTCTAGGTGACATGGCAAACCCATGGTACTCGACAGGAGGAGTACCTTAGCAGGCATTGAGGAGATCGCCTCTGTGTGAAGGGGAAGACCCATGGTGGGGAGCATCTCTGTGTGACGTGGCAGACCCATGGTACTCGACAAAAGGAGTACCTCAGTAGTCTAAGGATAGTGGGAAGCACCTCTGTATGACATGGACGAACCACTGTACTCAATAGAAGAGGAGTTCTCTAGCAGCCGAGGTGTTCAATGTTATGTTCGGAATGTTACTTGATACTAACCCTAAAATAAATCTTGGTTTGAGATGAGTCATAACCATTGTGTTTCCTCATGATTGGGATGGATTACTTGATAACTTAGGTATATTTAAGAGCATATACATTTGTATGGTTATCTATTTATTTTCATACTTTGAGTTTTATCTTTGATGGATTTTGTGAGACCTAGTGGTTCTCATGGTCCCTACTGAGTATCGTTATAATCACCCCTTCACATGCTATACATGCACATTGTTGTGTTTGGTATAAACGACGGCCATCAGTGATTGAGGATGAGAGAATCGGGTCTGCATAGTACCCGGAGGTGGACCATACGACGAGTCAGTACACGGAGGAGACAGATGGATGAGGAGTGCTGAAGAGGCGATCTATACCTACCCTTTAGTTAAGAACCACGGAGGATGACCGAACAAAAAACATTCCCTTTCTTCAGTTGTATTGTATCATAAGAGTAGTTTTACTTTCAAGTTGGTCTTGTATTCTAGCGCCTTTTTACATACTGCACTCAATTTTTTTCAATACAGTTGACTTGCATTCATAACATTCATTGTGTTTGGTTGTGTGTGTTTATGGGTTAGAAAAGAAATGCCTTCCCAGTTTTAGGGAACACGCCTTTGGTGCTAGTCGACATCCCCTTTCCTATGGAAGTTGGGTTTGGGGTAGTCATGACACAAGACCTGTGGGACAGGCTGTGACACAATCCATGGGAAAGGTAACATCAAAATAACCCAAAGGGACAATAAAAATATTTTTTAAAATTAAATTCAGAAAAATCAACTAGATAAGTCTCATTGACTTGATATCCAATCATCATAAAATTAGTATCTTTAACTACTAATTTAAAATCTAATTTTTTGGGTTGAATTTTTATACCCATATAAAATTATTTAGATATAAATTATTGGGTAGATCCATAGTCAAATAAGACAATTTTTCATCTAGAGTGACTAGAATGTGTACCTTTCATAATGTTTTTATTGTAACCCTCATTTTGAATAGCGATCACATGAGATTTCAACATGTGTATCTAATGGAGAGGATTATGTCGTTAATAATATTCATTAAAATTGATATTTTAAAAAATTTTAACATAATAACCATCCTCATTTATGTTAATGGATTGAGTTTTTTTTGTTTCATTCTATATAGAATTCTATCTATTAACATCCTTAGTGAACATCTTCTTCTCACTTTATCATTCTTAAAAACAATGAGATTAATTTAAAAACATAATACATTTACACCCCATGAATAAATTTATCTCAATTATTCCATCCATAATTCAATCATGAAGGAATGATATTATTCTTCCCTCAAATATTTTTTGAGTTTCCTTTTAATTCCATATTTTGTTTCCTATCAAAATAATGAGAATGTAGGGTAACTCAAATATATATTTCAACCTTTATAGAACTTTGAATTATTTCTTCATAGATACTGAATTATCATATGGATAACACCCTTTTGAGGCATAGTTTTAAGTCAAAGTAGAATTGATGAACAATAGCTTCAGTTTAAATGATAATTCTAGAAGAAAATATTACATGTATTTTTAAAGTTTCTTTAGAGGTTATAATGGATTCACTAACCCTATTCTATAGATGAAAAAATTACATCTCCATTTCCATATAAGAAATTAATGTAATGTAATAATTTAAAAATAATATCATAAAATCGTCCTACTACATGGGTTATGTTTCATCATGGTGCTTCAAATTCCTCATAATTTTCCACCATTGATTCACTTCTCCTTTTAAATAATAGATATACAAAATAACTTTTTCATACTCTAAGCACTGGATATTAGAAAATAACTTTTTAATAGTATTTATCTATTTCATGGAAACAATTATATTAGTTTAAACACTAAATGATGGTGGATGATTCCACATTAAGGAATCAATAGAATTTTGTACCTATTTTAATTATTTGGATGTTTAGCATCATTCATATCGTGAGAAATTTTTATGATTATATCAATTATATTTTTCATTCCAATAGGCATAACATTTTTTTTATTCTAAGTAAAATAATTCTATTTATCTACTATAATGATAATTAATATAATTTCTTGATGTTCCATCCAATGAATAAGAATAAAAAGCATAGTGTGAGAAATAATAATCCTAGTGGGAAAACAAATAATCATTAAAAGATAGTGATATGATTTCTAAATCAACACACATTATTTTAAATATAAGAAACATTAAGTTAATACTCGGTCGTAAATGGTCATTTTAAAAACTTAAGGACATCACAGTGTACATAAAATTATCCTAAGAGGGCTTAATAATGCTTTCTCAGCCTAGTTTAGAAAGGATAACCAAACTATTCCTTGATACCAACTATAGGGACCCACAGAGTATCATACATAGATATTCTATCATACTAGATATATATTCATTAAAACAAATCAATATATGCTATAACCATATAGGAATATTATCTCAGGAAACATTGATACATGGAAAAAGTGTCCATAAGTGAACTACACCATATCTAAATAAGTTCTTCCTTGTTAGAAAACTTCTTATAAAAAACATAAAAAATACCATCTTCAAAACATGGGAAAAGGAAACATAATAAAAAGTGATCTTAGAGTTTAAATAATTTTAAAAAGGAAGATATCAACATAACATGAGGATAATTCTACGAGAATATGAGAACCACATTTGAAAACCATACCCTTCATATCGTAGATCATAATCACACATCGTTTCATAAATCGTGGTAGTTCATAAGACATGAATAATAAAGGAATCCATGAAAATAAGACACGAGTGCATGAAATTTACAAAATAAATTGATTTGTCGTATAAAAATAATCCTATAAAATCTAAGGTCAAGGATACCCACCAAGAGATTCATAACATGTTAGTGTTTGGAAAAATACTCATGTACCAACATCGAGATTGGGATAACCTCCCATGTGCCCTCTTTTCTGATTAAGATTACCTCCAATGTTCCCACGTTGTTATTCAGGCTTATGATATGCTCTTATATACCCATTGAGCTCATCGATCATTAATCACTGCCCAATTTATTACAGGTATATGTAATTTTGAGAGAACAAATAAAATAAAATAAACAATACATATATGTTTCTATAAATCGTACATCATATCATAACCCATGGAATGTAAATAAGTTTCATAAAAATTAAATAATAGCATAATCATTGGGAAATAAATGGGTTTTAAAAATATTTTTCATCATAATTCCAAACCATCCTAAGAAAATAACATGATAGTATCATTAGAGTATTTCCATAGTAAATCATAAGCATCAACATAGATTGTTGTTTATAAAGAAAATAAATAAAATAAAAGAGAATTAAATATTTCATTATGAAAATACCCATCCAATTTTGAAGTAATTTATTTGAAATATAAAAATTTCCAAAATAAGAAATAAAAAAATTTCATTTAATATTACATTTGAATATTATTGATTTAGAGTCAAAAAATTTAACATATTGAAAGTGATAAATTCCATATATGCATTATATGTTATAATAAAACATTCCTTTCACTTTTTAAAAAAATAAAAAAAGTACATGTTTTGGAAAATCATAAGAAGATTTCGTTAAAACAAAATTATAAAAATTAGAATATGAGTAAGAATTAATTTAAATAATATTCATAATTTTTTTTAGAAAACATTAATATAGAAGTGAAACGATTTTCGATAGAACGGGTAAATAAATACAATTTTTCCTTAAAAACATTATTTTAGAATCATGTGTATATAAAGGGAGGAGAATTAATAGGGAAAAGTAATTTATAGAAATAATATATGAAATATATTAATAAATGTTTAAATATATTGATCAATGTATTTCATTATTTAAAGTATAATCCTAAAAAATCTCGATAAATAATGCGATTATTTCAAAAAATCTTTACCACTGTTGTATCTTCTGAATCAGTAGGCCCATGAGATAAGGAACATTAAGTGGATATTTATATCAAATTATCATTATTATAATAGTCATAAAATTCACACATGGTAAGTGTATACACTACATAAAAGAATCAAGTAGGGAATATGGCATGAATCTATCAAAATATAAGTTAGACAATATTCATTTACTTCGAGTCCAACATCCTTTTTACCTGTTCAATCCATCGGTATAATAAATATTGATTTATTAAAAATATATTACAGAACCAAAATTATTATATCATAACATATATAATTTATTTATAACAATTTATCACCCATTTATTAATAATATTTTACATAAATTAATATTTCTGGTGATAAATGCATCATTTTTCATATATGTGTTGGCTTTTTAGTTTTTGTCATTGTACTTTGATTTTGGTACCATCAGTTCAAAAAAATTAATCATGATATAAATATAATATATATTCATTATATACATATTTAGATTCATTCAAAAATATAAGAGATATAATAATGAAGTACAATATTTATGTATATTATATGTACGCTTGAAATATATTTTTATTTATTGACGGATGGAATGAAACAAAGGTATATATTAATTCACCATTAAAAAATAATTTTTTTCTCATATATATCATATATATTCGTTAAATCTTTTCATATTACTATATATATAATCAAAATTAAAAAAGTTCCACATCACTTCGTGAAAGCGATAGTTTGCACATACGTACAAGTGACGTTATCGTTTATAAATGGGTTGAATGCTAAGAAGGTATATAGAATCCCTAAAAACAAATGTATGGAAATTATATAATTTTGGATTAATATTAAGAAAATTAAATAAATACATTTCCAAGGACTCTAATAGTTTAGATTATTTGGATTCAAGGAATTATAACATTCTATCATAGTTCAAGATCTGAAAAATATCCTGAAAATATATTCCCATGTAGTATTCCTACTTAGAACCATTCTTCATAACCCAGGGAAAGGAAAAATAAGAAATGGGTGAGCTCGGATGCTCAATAAGTGTAAATAAGGGATATATGTTATAAAAAATGATCATAAAGGTTTGAAAACATGATCATATCATTAGAATATTATACCATGAGTACAAATGATCACAAAATTGAATCATGGAATAATGATAGGCAATTTATAAGACATAAATCCTAATGAAATCAAAGAACATCAGTCATGAAATCATAAAATTGGAATAATACTTAGACTTCTATCATACAAATATGCATATAAAAACATTCCCCATAAGTGAAGGCTCAATACCAAAACATATCAAGGAAATTAATGGGGACTATATCTAGTAGGTGTGTATCATCCTGGAAATTATAAGCTTAATTTTTTTATAAATATTTAATTTAATTTATTAATTTATAAGAAAACTAGACATTGAATAAGTACTTATTATTGAATATTTAATTTAAATTATATAATCTATTATGCATTAATGAAATTTATATTATTCAAATATAATGAATAAAAATTTTATATTAAATTAACATTATAAATTATACATAATGATATTTAAATAAATTGTTTTTTTGAAATTTGATTATAAAAAAATTATGTGATTATTTTTTAATAAAAAATCAGTATTTTAATGATTACATGGTACAATTATAACATTTAAAAAAAATGATATAAATAATTAATATAATTTAAATATATTTAAAAAATGAAATTATGAAAATATTAATAAATAAAAATTATGTATTCATAATTTTAAATATTTTAATTAATAAAAGTTATCATAAAATATATATTATTTTTAATGAAATGAATATAAAAAAATCCCTTTAATAAAAAAACTATAATTATAATTTATAAGAAAATTATATATATAATCATTATTTTGAATTCATAGATTTATCTAAAATTATAATTATAAATATAACCATATTATTATTAATATTTCAGAAATACAAATATTATATATATTATCATATTTGTTTTAAAACAATATATTATTTTCATGGAATGTGTTAAAATAAGAAAATAATAATAATTAGAAGTTTATTAAATAAATAAATATAAATAAATAGTAATAAAGATAAAAAATAAAAAAATAAATTATATAAATTATGATAAAACTAAATGAATAAAAAAAATAGAGATATATATCTTAAATAAAGATAAATGATGGATTTTTTGGTGGGGAAGCTGAAGCTGAAGGAAGACAAGTGAGTTTGAGAACTGACATTGAGCATATTTGAGGGCTTTAGTAGAGACGAGCCATGCCGAAGGTGATCTTGGAAGAGCATGGGTGGATCAATTGCTAGAGAAGGGGTTGGAGCTCAGATTAGGTGATGACAAGTCATGATCGAACACTGAAGAATATCTCCAACCATGTATGGACTTCAAACATTATATCAAACTTTATTTGGTGGAAATATACTGTTAGTTACAAAGATCACTTTGGTTTTCGTAGAATTTCATAGATCCGGTGATGTAGGATTTTGTCGGTTTGTTTTAGGTGTCTGGTTACCTTGAAATCCATTTCTTTTAGTTGGTTTACTACCTATTTATCATCTCTATTTAATTAATTATTAAAAATATAATTGAACATGGCTTTGATTGTTATTCATCATTATCTTTATTTTTTCTTCATCCAATAGTAGTAATGTTAATTGTTTTTTATCTCTTTTCAAAAAGTTCAGCTATATCCTATGTGATGAAGAATCATAAATCAGTATGAACAAAAAAAAATTTAAATGAAACAATATAGTTTGTCTTCTTTTTATCATGTGGTACTAGTTTCAATGAAACGAAGATATCATATTTCATTTGATTTTCATTAAATTCAGTGTATAAATATCTAGATCATCAAAAAAATTTCGAATGACTGTGATATATATATATATATATATATATATATATATATTATATTCTCAATCTTGGTATACTCTTTCACTATAAGTAGTATATCTAAACTATATATGTACATTTTTTTGTATGTTTCCGGATAGAAGTAAAATTTTATTATTCTCTTCAAATATATGTTGCAATATGTCAAAATTCAGTATCATAAATGATAGATATCATCTCCTAATTTAAAATTATTTTTACATATTAAGATAGAAATTGTAAATATGTTTTTTATTCCTTAACAACCAGACAAGAAAAAAAATACCCAACTTGAGTAGACAGAAATGAATAGATAGAAAATGAAAGAGATGGAAAAAGACTGATTATAAAAATAAAATGAATTTTATATATTACAAATCTAAGAATGGGATATTTTCTTAAATTCAATTTTAAATGAAATTATTATCATTGGAGTGAAATTAATATTCTAATTTATTGACCAAAATTTTGAACGATTACTCTATTTCCAATTTTTTATATTATCGTAAGAATTATATTAATCTTTAAAAATTTAGTATATATATATATATGATAATATATTCACATTATTCAACATTATAAATAAAATAAGATTTTCAAATTCAATTTTATATTTTAATATTTTTAATTGGGTTTATATATTTTGACCTATATTTAGTGTTTTAAGATTATGGAAAATTATTTTGTAACGTTACGATATAAGGAACATGTATTTTTACGATTTGAAAAAAATAATTAATCTTTTCGAGTATTACATTAAATTATAATGAATAATATAATTCATCAAATTTTTTTGTATTATATTTTACAGAACATAGTATTTTATGTGTAAATTATTAATTGTTATATATTTCCATTTTATATATGCATGTACATGAAAAATTATTTATTGTTACAATATTTTTTACAAGGGATGTATAAAATCTCCCTCAAGAATAGGTAGCCTCTCTATCTTGATTCTTATGGCCACAATATAAACATGAAAAGAGGTGTTGATGATATTGTTTTCTGCTTTAATATATTTGATGATTTTTTTTCCACTTTGATATGTTTTACACTTTTATATTTTTGTATCACAAGACTTCTAGTGAGTAGATATCGAGCATGCAGGACTGGTTGGGCCATTGATGGCCTTGTGGTGTTAACAAACTAAAGGTGCCAGAACTGTTGAGTTTTTTTATTAAAAATTTAAATATTGTAGAGAGATATAATTATTAATGGAGTGATTTTCTCAAAATTAATGGAAGATTCTAAACCAAAATTAATGGAAATTTATTTCCAATATTAATTAATGGATAATGAACATTGACTATATTAATGGACGTATGGACATGATGTCTATATAAGAGGATGTAGTAGCATGTTTTGGATTATTGGTTGCAAAAGATGTATCCACCAAGAGATAACAGTGATTGTGTTTCCTCATTTTCGGTAACCGATTCAAGGAAAAGAATGTGATTACATCAACTATGGCATGTTGGAAGAGTTTATTGAAAGTGTCGAAGATGTAATGCGATGATAACATTTCCATGTATTAAAAGACCTTTTGGTTGCAGAGATTAAGTGGCATGTCTCAGTTGTGATGATGAGATGTAAAAAAATAATGGTACGTTCATGGGTGTTGGTGTGTGGAGAGAGAAATCATTCATGTGAGTTGTTAAAGGCCTTTGGGTGTTGTTAAAAATCCTTCGGGTGATGTAAAATTATTTCGGGTGATATTGTGTCTTAGGGTGATAAAATTCATTATGGTGAATCTTCACTTTTGTGTGTTTCGACAACGTCTACTTCCACTACAACATTGGGGTCCAAGCGCCAACAATGTTATAAAATTGATTGGTTGAAGTACCTGGTTCCATAACATGGTAGGAGGCATCTGGTTGGGAATAATTTGTGGAAGAATGTTGATGTTCCAAGGGTTAGGTGGTCTATGAGTCAATCAGAGAAATGTCATAGAAAAATTACGGTGGTATCAGCATTGTTGATGGAATGTCGAAATACTTCTTGGATGCAGTTGTCATGCAGCATGTTCCATTCATTGTGTGGCATTTGGATCTTGGTGGAGTTGATTATTACATTGACCTAGATGGTGGACATGAATGTGGAGTATTTTAATTTGAAATCAATGTAGGGATTGTGAGTTTTTTTATTTAAAATTTAAATATTGAAGAGGAATAAAATTATTAATGGAGGTATTTTCATAACAATAATGGAGGATTTTCTCTAAAAATTAATATAGAGTAATTACAAATATTAATTCAGAGAACAATTAATGTTGACCTCATTAATGGAGATATGGACATCATGTCTATAAAATAGGATAAAATAACAAGTTTTAGAATGTGTACTCGCAAAGATGTAGCCTCCAAGAGAGAATGACAAAGGGGTTTCCGTGTTTTAGGAAACCGATGCAAAGAGTAGATAGGGATTACGTCAACATTGGCGTGTTAGTAGAGTTGATTGAAAGTGTTAAAAATGGGGGGAGATGATGATAGTTCCATGTATCGAAAGTGCACTTGGTTGTGGAGATCATGAATGGCATCTGAGTTTTTATGATCAACTGTACAAAAAAAAGGGTACGTTCATGGGTGTTTCTTTCTACGGAGAGAAATACTTCAGGTGAGTTGTAAACGGTCTTCGTGTGATGTTAAAAATCCTTTCGATTATGTAAAATTCCTCTGGGTGATAATATTTCTTCAGGTGGTAAATGTCCATCAGGTGAATCTTCCCTTTTGTGTATTTCTGCAATGACAACTTCCGCTGCGATGTTGAGTTCCGATCCCCAACCGGAACTTGTTGAAGGGAAGGGCAGATGGTGGGTCAGGGTGGTGTTGTCATCTGGTGAATAGTGGTTTACCAGAAATTATGGGATTTATGGTAGATCTGGGCTATAGGATGAATCATTCATGGATGTGAGATAACAGATACATGCGGCATAGTCATATGCACAATGACATGGAAAATTTTGGTACAGGTCAATGACTACAAGATGTAAGGTGACTTTTGGTGCAAGCTTACAACTATATGTGGGAAGTATATCTTCGGAAACCACAGGTTTGGAGTTGAAATTGGATATGATGGATGCCTTGGGAGAGGCGTAGATATCTAGATAAAGTGATGAGATCAGGGGAAAATTTGGAAATCACGTGACTGGGATAATGATCTTGGAATGCGGGAGGGAGACCTCATGATGTGGGGTGCATATTGGGTTATGGGGAGGGTTTTACTTAGATTGTGGATTTTGGGACACGCTCCTTTTTTGAGGGGGTTAATACATCCTATTATGATTGGGTGGTGGTTTAAAATTTCTATAATTTGGTGGTACTTATTTTGTACCACACATTGATTATCTCTATGTTTATATATTTATTTTCAATAATAATTTTTATAGTCGAGTACGGTCATCCCTAAAATTTCTAGTTACAAGCACAAACATGAATTTCAATTAACTTATGATATATAGAAATTATCTATAACATGTGGAATTCATAAATATCATGGTTTTATATTAATAAAGTATTTATTTTATTTAAAAATTCATTAAATGTATTATTCCTTAAAGGAAGTTACTGTAAAAATAGATTTTATGTATTTAAGGGATGATATTTTAATTCATGAATGTTTATTATTCTTTTATTAACATTCGATTTATTTTTGAAATGTAAAAAAGTGATGGTGTCCTATTGCAATAATATAGATGGAATTTTTTGATGAAAGTATATTTATAAATTGAAATATATAAACACATATATAAATATGTTTTCAAGTTTTTAAAGTAAAAGATATAGTGTATGTTTATATATATGTAAAGCGTGTTTTAAAATGTTATTTATAAAACACCACACTTGGACATTGTAAAATTTGTTGAGAAATAGAGTAAACTCATCCCTTTAAAAGTATATAGGATCAAAAAAACCTTCAATGTTTCAAGTGGCCTCTATATTTTATTTTCAAAATATTTCATAATGTTTTCTAAAAATAACTGTGTAAATTTTAAAATAAATTTTGAGCATAAGTATTTTTAATTGTATTTTAATATTTTTAAAGCGCAAAAAATTTCAATGATATTTTCCAAAGGTATTTTTAAAAGTATTTTTCAAAATTTATTTTCAAAAGGATATTTCAGAAAAGGTTGTATAGTGACATTAATACCATTTATTTGGAAATTTAATGATCTTCCTATGTTTTAATTGTTTTCCACAATTATTCTATATGCTTTATAATGAAAATATTCTCATAAGGAGTAAACTCATGTGTAGTGAATTAGAAATTTTATTTTATTTTCCTTCAAATATGTTAATATGTATGTTCTTGTATAATTATCCAGAACCTATACAAAAATATTTCAAATATTGTATTAATTATAGTGTAATTTTATAGATTCCTTTATCAAAAAACTACACAGCTTTTTTATGTGCTGAATCTGAAAGCACGGTTTAGGGGCATTATAATTAGTATTAGAGAAACGATTTAGAAAACATTGTAGATTATATTTTTTCATTTCAGGGAAAAAATATTTACACATAATATTTTTATATACTCATTAATATCCCCTTATAAATTCTTGTTTCTATTAATTTTGAAGATGATAATTCTGAATTTTATAAAGTCCAAAGAACCAATTGTGAGGGCGCAATTCTTTTAAGGGGGTGTGAAATCTTAAAAATTATAATCTTAATTATATACATATTTTTCAAATTTAATATATTATGAGAAAAAATCATTGATTATGTAGTTATTATTTAATATTTAAATCAAAATTTCTATCAATTATGATTTAATAAAATATATAGTTTTTATATCATAAGATAAAAATATTTGATATTAAATTGATTTTTTAGATTATAAATACTGATTTTTATAAACAAGGTTATATTTTTTTAGAATATTATATTATAAAAACAATTATTTGATTATTTTTGTATAAAAAAATTATTCTTAATTATTACATGTTATACATATACCATTTAAGAAATCTGATAAAAATATTTAAAATGATTTAAATATATAGAATAAAAAAAGAATATATTAATAAATAATACTTAAGTATTCGTTATTTTGAATATTTAAATCATCAAATTTTATTATAAAATATATATAATTTTAAATAAATGATTATTAGTATAATTTATTAAAAAATTATAATTATAAATTTTAAAGTTATTATTATTTTTTGTATATAAATATTATTTCGAATTAGAAATTTATGTGAAATAGAATTTATAAATATAATCATATTATTATTAAAATGTTATATTTACAACAATTATATATTTATATATATTCTCAAAATTATTTTAAAACAACATATTATTTTTATAAAATTTTCGAATAAAAGTAATAAATGAATAATGACTAATATTTTTTTAAATAAATTAAATCAAAAAAATAATATTAATGATTGATGATTAAAATGATAAATGATAAAAAAAATTAAATGAATGAAAAAAAATTAAAGGATAATTTGAGATAAATGAGGGATGATTTTTAGATGGGGAATCCAATTCCGATGGATGTTGGGTGAGTTAATGAGAAGAGGGTGACCACAATCGAGGGCTTCAGAGAATATAAGCCAAGATGAAGGAGTTCTCGATCGATTGTGGGTGGATCAATCACCAGATTTGGGATTCTAGATTAGATCAGGTGAAGGAGAGTCGGGATCAATCAACGACGAGCATCACCACCCAGATCTAGATATGAAACAGGGTTTTGAACTCAATTTGGGGAAACTCGATTATTAGTTATAAAGATAAATTAATTTTTATATTATTTCGGTGGATCATGTGAGGTAAGAATTTTTGTTTTTTATTAAGTATCTGATTCCCTTGAAATCTATCACATTCAGTAGATTGCCTACTTTTTTATCATCTCTATTTAATGATATATTAAAAATATAACTGTATCTGGCTTTTATTATCATTAATTGATATCTTTCTTTTATCATCCAACAATATTAATTTTAATATTTTTTGTATCTTTTTTAATGATTTCATCCATTTGATGATTCATGAAGAAGAATAAATAAGTCCTAATCAAAAATAATATAAATTATCCCACTTAGGTTATCCTATTGTTGTCATATTTTATTAGTTTCAACAAACCAAAAATTTTATATATCATCTAATTCTCTATAATTTCAGTGTATATTTTTATAGATCCTATGATTGATTTCCAATGACAGAGATGTTGGTATATATTATATAATATACACTCAATCAAAGTATACACATTATTGAAAAATATGGTGACTTTTCTAGTTTTTATGGCTCGAAAGATACGTTGTATTCTTCCTTTGAAAACCAATTTTCGATCATTCAAAATCAAGTGTCTTAAACAATACATACATTCTCTTCATTTTAACTAATTTTTACATAGTGACATAGAGACTATAACAAGTAGATTCAGTTGTTAACTCGTAGAGAACGATAAAAAACAACACATTTAGAGGGAAGTAGATAATGAGAAATTAGGATAGAGGGAGAAATTCTATATGGTAAGGAGAAGAAGGTTGTCTTTTAGTTCGTGAAAATCTAAATAAAGGATATCTTTCAACTAACTATTTTCAATGAATTACTTATCATTGGAATTATTTTATTATTCTATCATATTGATCATAATTATTAAAATAATTATAACTTCCAAATATTTATTATATAATCATAAGAATTTTATTTATTATTTTATAAATTAATATATATATATATATATGATAATATTTTCATGTTATCCAACATTAGAAAGAAATTATGATTTTAATATTTAATTCTCTATGGTATTATTTTTAATTGGGTTTAAAAATTTAGACTATTAATAAGGGTATTACATTTACATAAAATTATTTAATAAAGCTACTATATAAAAAACATATATTTTTAAGAATTGACATAATATAATCAAGATTTGATGGTATTATTTTATCTTCTTAAGAGTAAATTATATTTTAAGAATTCTGTTTGATCAAATTTTATAGAAGTTATTTTATGTTTTTAATTAATATAAACTTCTAGTTTATGTGTGAATGTACATGAAGAAACATGACTGTCAACTAAATTTTGAGAAATGGTCATTATCTCTAACTTATTACATTTCATTCATAACATTTTTTTATTTTAACAAAGAATTTATAATATGTACACATGAAATGAATGATTTATTCCTTAAAAATGATTAATTATCGAAATTGATTTTAAGAATTTAATGGATGACATTTTGATTCATTAATGTTAATTAGTATTTCATTAACATTATATCTATTTATGATGTGTGTAAAAGTGATGATGTTGAGTTGCTCCAATCTAGATGTAATTTTTTTTAATGAATGTATTTTTATAAATTGAAATATATAAACATGTATATAAATATTTTTCCAGGATTTTAAATTAAAAACTCTATTGTATGTGTATATATATGTAAAAGAAGATTAAAAATGTTTTTATAGATTCGGGAACATGAGCATTGTAATGAAGGTCTCAAATTGGGGAGTTAACCCATCTCTTGGAAAGTGGGTAGGTGCAAGACAACCATCAATGATTCACGTTACCAATATTTTTAGTTTAAAACGTTTGTGTAATCATTTCTAAAAATCAATCGATTATTTTTAAAGAACTTTTTTCACAAAAATATTTCAAATGTATTCTAATATTTTGAATATGTAAATTATTTCAATGATATTTTCAAATGGTATTTTGAAAGGTATTTTTTAAATGTTAGTTTCAAAAGAAGATTTCATAAAAAGGTTGTCCACTTATTTTAAAACCCCTTACTATGAAATTTAATTCACATCACATGTTTTAATTATTTTATTGGTATCATTGAAACATTAGAATGGAAATCTTCACTTAATGATTTAACACACATGTTCTGAAGTAGATATTTTATTTTATTTTTTTCAAACTATGAATATATGTAAGTTCTTCTCTAATTCTCTAGAACCGAGATAAGAAAAGATACTAAATTGTATTAACTGTTGTGTAATTTTTTATTTAATTTAAAAAAATACATTGAATTTATATGTATTGAATCTAGAACCATGAGTTGGGAGCGTTATGGTTTGGGAAACACTACCGTCCCCATTCACTATGCGTTCTTTACAAGGGATTGAGATTCCCCTTCATCCTATAGTGAATCATGTTTCACATTCTTCCCATTGTGTATTTGGATTCCCCATATTCTAATACTGGATTACTTTTCCCCATATTCCCACAGTGTATCAAGTTTCTCCATCTTCTCATAGTGGATTAAGATACACCATTTTTCATTTTAGGTCAATATACACATGTTTCACATTGTGGATAAATCCCATCTACTTGTTTTGAAAAACAATTTCCCTGAAAACCATTAAAAATAAAATAAATATCCTGAATAATAGGAAACCATTTTATTTAAAAATAAATACATAAAATTATAATGTAATATTTAATTAAATGGTGGTAATAAGGGAAGATACATCCTTACATAAGGAACACTCCTTCAGCATCATAATGTTTTTACAAAAGTGTTTTTATTAGAAAATTTTAAGAACACATATTTTCAAAACATTTCTTAAAAATGTAAAAAAAAATTTAAAATGTATTTTAATGATCATAGGAAAATATTAAAATATTCTAGTTTTTTTTAAAACAAAAATTTTAAAGAACACATAATTTCTAGTGAGAGGAGAAATAAGGTTAAATTTCCATTACAATACATTATTAATTATCTTAAGTAAAACAGAGTTAAAAAATGGAACCATTACTTAGATATAGATTTAATAACATGATACAAATAAAAAATTGATGAGACATACTAAGAGATGTAAGATAAAATTCCATCAATGGAAGGGTAATCATGAGAAATCTTGATAAATGATGAGATCGTTTCAATAAACTCTAACCACATTGGATTCATTAAATCATAATTTCCATTAGAGAATAAAATCATATTAATATTTTAATTTCATGAAAATAATAAGACTCATGATATAAAATGTCACTGGGATAGTATATACACCTTCTAAAATAATATATTTGAAATGAAAAATATTTGTCTCAAATAATAAAAATTGTGAAAAAATTATCTTCATGATTTGGTGAATTTTAAACCATAAACCCAATGAAATAGATTTCATAAAATGGATATTTAAATTTCCATAAATTTAATTTTAATTATAATAAAATACATTCATGAGCATTATATGCACCACCTAAAAGAAATTCTGGGTGAACATGGTATGTATCTCCAAGAAATTAAAAGTTAGATAATGAAACCATTATACTAAGTAATGACATTATTCATACACATTGAAACAACATATATAATGAATATTAAATTATATAACATTTATCACAAAACCATATTCTTATATATAATACTATATATTATTTTATTTGAACATTATATTACCTTTTTTTAACGATTCTATGGTCATGTTACGTTTTAGATAATATACGCTTTTTTTGAATATGTCATGAATTGTTATTATTAGAACATGATTTTCTTATTCCAGGACTGTAATACATGATATAAATATAATATATATTTATTATGTAAAAATTTAAAATAATCTATAAAATATAAAAATATTAAATGAAATACATCGTTCATTGAGACAATAGGTCATAAAAATGCATGAACAATGATTCCATGTTCTTATTATATTGAAAGAATGTTAGTAAATTAAATATATGTATATTTATATATATTATCATTATAGTAGAATTATTATTTATTTAATATATATTATGGTCACTAAACACATCCTCAATACATTCCATGAAATGTGTGAATGAATCCCCTCACATTAAGGATACGGTAGTCCATATATCCAAAAACAATGTTATCATTTTAACATAATTTGTAAATCGTAGAGGTATATATTATAAAACAGTTAAAGAAGAATAAATAAATCCTAAATATTATAAATTTAAATAAAAAATAATAATCCCATCGTTATTTCCAAATTTTAATTATGGAAATGAATGAACGAGTATCATCGGTGTATGAGGTGTTAGTCCTCCGTAAATATGAATGATTATTGTGTATCACATATGGTGGAATTTTGTGTGAGTTTAGGTCAGAAAATTAAAATACAAAATTTTCATTATATTTAAGATACATGGGATATTATATAATCATGGAAGAAAATCAATCTAGGGGTGGAAAATGATAATAAACCAAAAGTTTTTGTGGAAGGATGTTACCTTTTCTTTGGGTAAGTCTTCTTGGTTTGCACTAAAGGGATTCCTTAGTTAGATTTATGCCCAAAGTGAGGAATATGGTATGAATGTAGTGAGTTTGGGAGGATATTTTTACGTTGTTTTCCAAGCCAAAAGGGCTTTATTGATGTAATAGTAGGGGATCTGAGGAGGCCTTTTATATGATGGGAAAAGGGCACATTATGTATTCTTGAAAAGAATTAGGTGCTACCTGCATTTTAATTTTCCCTAAAGGCTTAAAAATAGGACATTATGTATCCTTATAGGTTTAATGGTATATTTTTTACCACAATATAATTTTTAGAGACATGTAGGGCAATATTTACACCATATTTCAATATTTAGTATTTAATTTCTCACATTTTGATCTTAATCACTCTAAATATTTTTTATTAAATTCACTAAATTTTTTAGTCAAAAACTACATTTAACTTATTATAATTTATAAATTATTTTAATTCCATAAATTGAAGTATTTTTTCAAAATTATAATAATATAACTAGTTGAAATAAAATTAAAATTATTCTTGTAGACTAGACAAGATAATGAGTTTCTAATGTAAAAAACAAATATATAATGGTTTAAATTGTTTTATAAGAAATTTTAATTTAAAATTCATTCCAATGACCTAAATTGGAATAATATATTTTTTATTTTATATAATTATTTTTAAAAACCCTATTATGCATATAATTTAACTATATAAAAAAATTAGACGAAAAATGAGTTTTGAATTAAAATTCTGTATTTTTCTCTATTCATCCAAAAATAAAATATTTCAAAAAATATATATGAATTTATATTAAAGTAAATATTTACATTTAAATTACAAAAATTAATCTTATTTTTTAAAATAAAAATTTTAAATGTGCAGAAACTTATTTTTAAAATAGGTTCTCTATTAAAAGTTGATAATATGCCTTTTAGAAAAAAAAACAGATTTTTATTCATAAAATTATATTAATTCATTTCTATTATGCCGATAAAACATAATATGTACACTAAATAATTTACTAAATAAAATAAATATATCTATATATTTAAATAAAAATAATTTGTCAAAAAAATTTTAGTCAATTAATTAATGTAAAACTCGTTTCATTTCATAAATATAGGTTTCCAGTAAATGATTTTAAAATTTTCAAAAATGGTTTTACATTCACCTCAATTTAGTTGGTCAGAAAATAATTATCCATATATAAATATTTGAACCATTATTTATTAATTTAATTAATATTATTTGTAATTCCTCTTCCAAAGAAAGGGGTTATTATAATATTCTACTAAAACATATTAATAAATATTATAGTTTAGAAAAACTCAAACTTGCATGTAACCAATGAAATTGGAGGAACTTTGGATTGTGTATAACTAAATCCAAACATAGATCTCTGTGTACTATAATATAATATAAGTGTTTCACATTGTTCAAGATTAACATGGTTTTGTGTGAAACAAAAATCTAATAGAGTGGCTTCGTATAAAAAAATATTCATTGTTTCATGAAATGAAAAATATGAAATAATTAATTGAGCTCAAAATGTATATCAATAAATCTCATTGTGTTTCATCTACCCCCTAAAAATGAATTTTTCCATCAAAATTTTTCTGGGTTTTCAGTGGGTTAGAACTTGAACGTTTCTCTCATTGAAACCGAATTCATAAAAATGAGTACTAAAACTTATTTTTGGAATGAAAATATTGAACCAAAATTGTCTACCAAAGTAACTCATAAATATGATTCCACATAGAAAAAAATTGGTTGTAAGTGGATATTGGATATGGAAGAAAATTTTATCTATTTTTATAGATCGATAAATTTCACTAATTATAATAAAGGTGGTGATCAAATGAAATTTAACAGTCAAAAAACCATAAATTGATGAAACATGAAAGAGGTCATTTATATGAACACAAATGATGATAATAAGAAAAAGAAATTATTTCAAGACCCTTTTCCTAATGATGAAGAATTTTCATGATAAGATCTACTTATATTACTTAAGGAAAACGTTACCCATTGTTCTTACTTGATCAATTTCCACTTCATCTATTTTTCAATGAAATTAAGGTAAATTTTTAATTATTTAAGTACTAATAGATCATGAGGTATAATGATAAATCATTCCATATGTCTTTACTTGGAATCAAAACAATAAGGTTATAAAAAGTTATCCAATATGAATAAATCCTTACATTGTGAGATAATATTTTAATCTCTAAAACCTCATCTTAAGTGTAATAGATAAAATTAAATAAATGGTAAAACTTATAACTTTTTATAATGATTAATATATATAATACTTTAGAAAAAAATTCACTAAAATTCTCAAAAATGTTTTACATTGATCCCCTAAATATAATAATGTAGCTCTAATTCTTCACATAATAAACATGTGATTACCTTTGATATATATTCTATTGATACTTGGTAATTACCATAAATAATTATATATTATTTAAATCTAAAAATGTTGTAAACTAGATTCTTGATATCATAACCACCTTGTTTTAAAATCTTATATTAGTTATGAGGTAATCAGTACCACCCAATTTACTTATTCATATCCTAAATAATTCTTTCTAAAAATGGTTATCTCAACATCAAGAACATATTATTGTTTACCTCCCCTTAATAAAAATATCACATTTCTGTTAAATCACATCCCATATTCATCACCCCCTTTCAAAATATCATTTTTAATCATTAATGGAAAAATTATACTGAAAATAGATATATATTTCAAGATTTATATAACATAATCATTGAATTCCTAAACATTTAAACTTAAATAATCAAACATTATTAATAAATGATAGCCCACGATTCATTATCTTATTGTTTAATATATATTTAATAGAATATAAAATATAAATCATGTCTTAATGTTCCTGATCGTCAATCTAATCGTGGTTCTTAAAATTAATGAAAATAATACTATTATAACATCCCATACATTTCACATGTCATTCATGGAATATTTTCACTAATTAGTATAACCAGTACTCATAACACCTTTCTTGTTATTTACATGAGATTTACACTTAGGTCATCTATTTTCATAGTTTTCATTATTTACATATTTGAATCATTCAATTATAACCCAGATCTTTCTAGTTACAAATATTAGCTATCAACTGAAATCATAGTGTTAGAAAATCTTATCATAGAATGTAATCAGATATTACCGAATGATTACTAATAGAACTAATAAATCAAGACACCTTTTTAGATCTATGATACCTTAGTATTATCCTAAGAGCCATCCAATGAAATATCTATAGAAATATACCTATGTATTTCACATAGGTTTTTTCATCATAGATTCCAATGGGTGGATAAAAAATTCATTTTATAATAACTATAGTGACACAAGATTAACTTTCATAGATATTACGTAATTTTCCATGAATATTTAAAACATTAAAGAGATACATTCTTGATGACCATAATGGTTTAGTGTCTTTTGAAACATTGAAAAAAATATTCTATCTTGGTGAATGATCTGCAAAAAATCCCTTCATGATCTTCCACTTTAGTACACATATTTAAAACCGTTATTTATCACCTTGGGAATGGAATCATAAGGAAGGGGGACCTAGATTCTCATTAATGCTTAACAAGGGAGATATGTAAGTATAGCATGAACCTGTGTGTATAGAAAGATGACTGTATAATTAGAAGATCACACACTTTATATCAAAGAATATAAAAATGAATCATGGATTAGATTTTAGATTTTCATAATACATAAATCATAATGAAATCATAGAAAATTAGTCATGAGAGTGAAAAATTGGGAATAAACATAGAACTATTTAAAAAAATAAAAATATAAAAACAATATCTATAAGACAAGGCTAATTTCCCAAACATATGAGGGAACATCATGGGCTATACACCCACTGTGTGGGACACGCCAACACACCCAATAATAGTTTTTCCCTTATATGTGATCAGGTTTCCCCTTTTAACCATAGTATATTGGGTTTCCCCTTCATTGCATATTGGATCGGGTTTCCACATATACCCTATAGTGGATTAGGTTTTCCCTTCTTCCCTGAGTGGATCTAGAAACCCTTGATTCCTATTTTGGATCAAGGAACACCTATTTCACATTATGAATCATGTTTCTAAACATATTTCCTATCATTATATTAATATATATTTATCTTTAACCAATTAATTGGAGGGAGATATAGGTCCCACTAATCAAATAATAAAATCATCCTTAAATGTGCCAAAAGATCATAAAACAATCATCATATCGTGACCCAAAAATATATAGGTTTCATATATATCATATCATAGCTAATTCAATTAAATGGATATCATAAAACATTCATCATATATCTACCTATTGAAAGTAGATAGGTTTCATGATAATTTCATCAAATCACAACTCATGAAAATAAGAGTGTTTCAATCTAATATAACCCATGGATGAGAAATCGGGGTCATAAACATCATCCCATCAAAAAATAAAACATTCACTAAATGCTATAAATGGTATTCTTGGATAATATATCTCTTATATCATAATATATAAAAAAATTATTTCATATAATAATTAGAATGATTCTTTAAGGTAACATGAAACATTTATTAAGGAAAAAAACATTTCGTTGAAAATCTCATTAATAAAACCATTTCCAAAATAATTTTCATATAAATAAAGATTTATCATATCTTTTAAAACATTTATTTTCAAAAATATCATTCCCTCTTTAAAATTGATTTTTTAAAACATAAATCAAGTTTTAAACCTTTTTTTAAATATAATTTAAAATATATAATAGAATATTTAAAATATTTGGAAAAAACTTTTCATAGAAAAAACTTTTAAAACAAATAAATAATTATTGAAATATTTTTAAAAAACATTTTACGAAAAAATTCTTGAAAAATTCTAAATAAATTTTCAATAAATTGAAATCATTTTTTTGAAAATTAACCATTGAAAACTTATAAAAGAAACATTGAAAATAATATAAAACACTTTTGTAAATATAAATGATTAATGAAATACCTATTATTTAAAAAAATTAAAAAATATTAATTTATATCATATTATAAAAACATTTTATTTCAAAATAACCTTGTAAACTTATAAATAAGGCTTTAAGTAAATAATTATCATGGTGGTGGGTAAGTCCGTACATGATGAACGTTCCTTTTTCACCATAACGTGGTTAAGAAATTTTCTTGATCAGAAAAAGAAAATACGATTTTTTTGTAAATCCATTTTTTAATAGATTGAGACATGGTTAAAAATTTCTTTTAAATATAATTGTATAATTATATACAATTATAAATTTGTTTTTTTAAAATATGGTTTTAAAAGAATACAAATTTCTAGTCGAAATATGAAATAAAGACAGAGTTTCATAAAACATTTCCTTAATTATATTAACTACCAAAGTGTGTAAAAATGGTTCCATTACATTCATGTTATATGTATAAGAATAGGAGAGAAAAATTCATGTGATGTATTTGGAGATATATCATAATATTTCATCAATGAGAGTATATTCCATGAGACTATAACAATAAATTCTTACAACTTTGGTAAATGTAAATCATAATCCATATGAGATAATAACATTACAAGAAGCTTATAATATCATGAAAATAATAATAATATCTATATAAAACATCAATTTAATATTATATACCCCAAATAGGAGATCATATGGGAAATTAAAGACACGTGTCTCAAAGAAAGAAAATTGAGAAAATAATACATTACTGATTTGGAATCATTTTAACCTTAAACCACGTGAAAGTGAGATCATAAAATGGATAGGTAAATACACATATATTTATGTATAGGTTTTATATAATACATTTATTGGAAGTATATAAACCACCAAAAAAATGAGAGGTGTAAATTGCACATATCACATAAATATACAAGTTGGGAAGAGAAAATGAGTACCTTAATTCATGAAATTATTTGTTCACATTCAAGTAATTGTTATAATAAATATAATCTTATTATAAATTTACCACATAACCATTTCATTATATATCATACCATATTTTATTTTATAATGTCTTTATATTACCCGTTTATCTAATAATTATATGTTAATGTTACGTTTCAGATAATATCGTCTTTTTTTTGAATATGAACTGACTTGTAGTTATTAGATCATAATTTAATTATTTTAATAATTTAAAACATCATATAAGTATCATATATATTCATTCTATTAATATTTATAATAATCAATAAAATATAAATATATGAATTGGAATACATAGTTGATGGACACGGAAGACCGTACGTAAAGAAGAATGCTATTTTTGATTTCTTATTATATTGGAAGAAACAATGTAAATGATATATATATATATATATATATATTAAAGTAGAATATTTAAGTCATTTATATCGTATACGTTCACTAAACCTATCCTTAATAAATTCCATGTAATGTGTGAACGAATCACATCGCTTTGAGGAGGCAGTAGTCCACATGTCTACAAACAAAGTTATCTTATTTACCCAACATGGAATAAATGAATTTTTGTGTTATATAATTAATCAAAAATAATGGAAAATTCATTAATATAATATATATCATATATAAATAGTATTTTTTTTCTTCTATATTTAAAGGTGGAAATGGAAGAAAAAGAGAAATTGGTTCAAGAGGCGTTAGTCCGTTGTATACACAAGTGGTGATTGTGTATCCCATTTGATGGATGTGTGTTTAAGTGTTTGTATGTATATTAAAATAAAAAATTATTATATTTAAGATACTTATTTTATTATATAATCGTGTAATAATAATAATCAATGCGTGGATAATAAAAATAAAATAAAATATCATGTGGAAGGATGTTACCTCTTCTTTGGATAAATCATCATGGATTAATCAAAAGGGTTGACATGGTTTAATTTAAACCAAAATATTAGATTATGGAATTACGGTAGGTAATTTGGGAGGATATTTGGGATGGGGGTTGTGATACAAATGGGCTTGATAGGTGTAAATATAGGGGGAGAAGTTGAGGACTTTTATAGGTGGGGAAAAGGACACATTAATAATTATTGAAATAAATTGTGTTCTCCCCGGGTTTTATATGTCCCCCGAGGGTTAAAAATGGACACTTATACATTATTATAGGTTTAACAGTCTAACTATGTACATAAAATAATTTTTTTGACATTTTAGGGTAATTTTAATACCTTCTCTTCTATGATTAGTCATTCATTAACCTCGTTTTACCTTTGTCTATTTATATATTATTAATTATTTTCACTAATATGTTTAGTCAAAACTAATTTGAAATTATTAGAAATTAGAAATTATTATTATGCTAAATATGGAATAAATTTTACCAAATTCAAGTCACATAAATGGTTGATATTATATTAAAATTAATCCTACAGATTGTATGAGACATTGTGTTTTTGAAGTAAAAAAGACTTCTCCAATTTCAATAGAAAATTAATTCCAATGATAAACATTCTTTTAATTTATGAATATTTTATGTAATTAACCTTTTTGAAAATTTAAAAAATAATTTCACTATATTAATAAATTAGATAAAAACATATTTCAATTAATATTTAGTAATTCCACAATTCATCAAAAAATGAAATATTTCAGGAAAATACCTAAAATTCACCCAAAGTAAATTTTTATATCACACTTTAAATAATTAAGATTTTTTTAAATAATAATTATAGAAGTTTCAAATATTTTATTTATAATAGGTTCTCTGTTAAACGAAGGTAAAATTACCTTTTAGAAAAATATATCTTTTTATTTATAGAATTGGAATTATTCTTATGTCAGGACTAGAAAACACAAAAGATGAACGTTAAATAGTTAAATATATATAATATATATATTAATCTATATATTTCATCAAAATTATTTATAAAATGTTTTCTAATTAATTTATTAATTTAAAACTAATTTTATTACGTAAATATAGTTTTATTACAAATGGTTTCAAATATTTCCAGAAAGGGTTGTACATTGATTTCTAGTTAATTGGTCAAAAATAAATTATTCTTGTATACAAGTCTAAGACATTTTTTAATAATTTAATTTATCTTATATGAAAATAACATTCCATATGATAGGTGGTAACTATAAAAGTATATTATTAAAAATATTAGTAGTATATTTTTGTTTAGAAACACTCACCCTTGCATGTAAGGAAGGATATCAACAGAACTCAGGATTATGTGTAACACAAGTCAAATGTACTGTTTCATGTAGAAAAATCTAATATAATAGGTTCATGTAGTATATGATTATCTTTATGATTTGTTAAATTGAATTCCAACTTAGTTCTTCCATATAACACAAGCAATATCTAGTGTTGTATTAAATTAAAAATATACCAAAGATTAAATTATTTCGAAAACTATTTAAAATAGTCTCAAGGTGTTTAATGGTAGGTGTGATATTAAAAATAAAATTTTTTTATTATGTCATGAATACCATATATACTCATTAAATACATCCCTATATCTATCTACATATGTCTATGATCGAAAAAAAATTACATCAGTTCAGGAGGAAGTAGTCTCTCGTACATACAATCAATGGATTTTTTCACCATTAGATAAAAGAGAAGATTGATATTGGTCATTAAATTAACATAATAATATCTTAGTATATATGATATAAAAAGAATGTTATTTTAAAATAGTTTAATAATATTTCAATGAGGTGAAGGAAAAAATGAAATAAAAAATAGTATGTTAAGAACGATACCTATTTTTTAGACAACCACTTTTGGATTTCACAAAAATTCATTCTAAGGTGGTATTTATTATATAAAACGACTCTATTAAATTAGAAGGTAATTTTAGAATAATTTTAAGGTATTATCATAAAAAGTATTTGCATGTGTTAATAAAAGAGGATATGAAGTGCTATTTTATAAGGGGAAAGTTGTGACTTTTTTGTAAATACATACAAATATTCAATAATGGGAATTGATTCTCATGACCCGTTCCTCAAAAATTAAAAAATAGTGTAATATAGGGAATATATTTCTGATCCATATTTCCACCAACAAAAGGAATAATTTTTTTAATTATATTTTCTATACCTCTAAGGATAATAACATTTACAAGTTTAGTTTTCTCGATGGTAATGGATTTTTTATATAGGGAATGTATCATCTAAGCCTAAAAATTTAAATATATCAATTATAAAATGTGTTCCCACTTATTATAATTATTTAAACTAGTTTTTCAAATAAAAATATTAACTGTGTGGAAATGTAATTTTAACACTAGCATATGTAACTCTCAAAACTCATTTTTCACCTTAATCACTATAATTAATATTTAATATTTTTTACAATTAATTATGAACGAAATTAGTTAAAATTATATAAATAATATTAATTATTATTATTACAAATATGGAATCTATTTTATCAAATCCAAAATAGAATAGTGGCAGCATTTAATTAAAAATAAAACCCACAACCGCTATAAAAAAGTGATTCAATAAATAAAAATATTTCTTAAGTATAAATTTTTTTGTATTTAATTCAGTATAAAATTAATATTAATGTCCTCATTGTATTGATAGTATATTAATTTAACTATTTTTAAATTTTAAAACCTCTTAAACAAAATTGGAATTTCTAAAATCATTAAAAAAAATAATTTTTAATAAAAATCAATTTTTTACTATTCATCAAAAAAATAAATCTTTTCCAAAAAATATATAAAATCACCATAAGATAATTTTTACATATTTATTTAAAAAATAATTTTAACATTTGGAAATTATTTTTTTAAAATTTTAAATAACTAATTTTAAAATAACTGAAAAGACTACGATGAAACCATTTTTTATAAAAATGTAGTTTTATAGAATGAAAAATGGATTTACTCTTATCGAATGACTATAAATAATATTATATTATATATATAAACAATTATTAAATTATTTATATATTTTATAAAAATAATTTATCAACATTTACACATTTATTTTTTTAAGATAAAAACACATTACATGCATTAATTTTTCTCCAAGAAATATTCAGTTTACATTCAATTGATTATTATTTTACTTTCTAAAAAATTGTTATCTTATGAAAATATATTATAAATTTGTACACCATGATTTTTTCATAAATTATTTAGTCCAATTAAAAATCTCAAATTCAACATCTATGTTATAAAGGTATACTATACTACAGTTTTTTAAACTTCGTGTTGCGTGTAACACATGCTGTAAAAGAAATTGATTTTTTCGAATAAATATTTCATAAAATATAAGGGTTCTACACTATAGGTGTTTATTCAAAATATTGAATATTGAACCACCACTAAATTAAGGAAATCACTGATTTGACTCATAATCATCATGAATATTGATCCATAAATAAAATATTCCTATAATGGTAAAAGTTATCAATTATTATAAGGGATTAATGAAATTATCAAGTTAACCTTATTAAAAGAAGATATATTTTACAAGGTTCATTAAAAACATGTTATGTTACCAACTACAAAAACCCTAACATAAGTAACTTATAGATTTTTTACATTATGACATTATTATATGATAATATGAATTTCACCATACCTGATCAATCATTTTACCTACCATGGAAAACTATATCCATATATGATTCTCATGTTAAATTATAAATGTAAAAGAAAACATATCATAGGAAACAATATTTCATCTTTTATAACATTAATTATATCTTCATTTAAATCATGGGGAGTGTAATAAAATAATTTATGAAATCATATTCTTAGTAAGTGTTACATATAGAAGAAGTTATCATGACTAAGTAAATAATAATAAACATGGATGAGTGGATAATAAAAACATATTATATTCAATAAACCATTATTTGAGTGAGTATCCACTTATAATAATAATATAAAAACACGTGGATAAAGAAAAGTGAAATATTAATAATGAAAATTTATAATTATGGACATTTTTCATCCCAACCTTCAATCTTGATATAAAAAAATATTACCCTCATGACCTCTCATCCATGATATCATTCCTAATAAAAGGGAAATTATAAACCCAATAACCATATAATATTCAATGAAAACTATTTTTTCTCACGATTCTTGTCAATTCATTGAGGCTCTATCTATAACTGGGATCCACCTGTCACTTTTATATCATAATAATTCCCTATATTATGAATAGTCAATATAAATCATTCTAAAATTTCATTATTATCCACAATTATTAATATTGAATTAAAAAAAAGAAAAATAGAATTTCTTTAAAATAGACCATCCAGAGAAAGACTAAGGATTATATCATTGGCTAATTTCTCTAACATCCCAAACCCGAATGCCACCCAAAACGGTGTCTCGAGCCTGGTTGGTCATGAGGCCTCATGCACATCTCTCTAAATTCCAATGGATACCGATTTGTAATGAGGGCCTAGGTGAGTTAATAGGGAGATTATGCCATCTTTACCAAATTATCATAACAAAAGTCAAATACATACAATAACAGAAGTGAATAAATAAGCCGTTAACTAATGATAATGAAATAATGAAATACATAACAATAACAAGTAGTGTCTCAAATACAAAATGATGTAGATGATACAAGTATATAGAAAGCAAACAAAACCGGTACATGGAAATACAATACATTAAGAGTATCCAAAAAAGAAAAACAGACCAAAAATTTAACGTCCCATCACAAGCCTCACCTTGGTCTTATGCTTCCCTACTCCAAAGAAACTATCAACAACCTATACCAAGGTGCTTTCCCATATCATCACCTGCAACTATATAATCTATTTGGGACCCTGAGGAGGCCCAAACAAGATGTGAGAAAAACATCCCAATTGGAATCCACCAGGGTCTATACAGTTCTAACAACAATTGTAAAAATTTATTAGAAAGTGTACATAGGATATTAGTAAAGTCTATATTCCCCTTACATAAATCAAATATAATAAAAAAACCAAATATCCCTCAATTCTAACAAAAAATGAGTGTCATCTCTTAACAAAGAAGCTATAACAATGTAAACAAGAAAGTCACACAGCCATGTCCTAAATCCATTTGTACACTTTAACCTCCAGCCACATTGTATAAATTAGTAAACTATTCCATGACCACACTGAATGGTGAAGTCAAATATCACATAGCCACACCATATAGTGATTTGTAGACCACATGGGCCAGATCCAAGCTGTCAGCAGGTGATGGTATAGATGTAAAAATTATAGACCATGGAGGGAGAGATCCAAGGAGCTTTTCCAAGGAATCCCATCGAGTCCCATGATAATCCCTAGAGGAAACTCAGTTATGAACTGGTAGGTCATAGATGAATGGAAATATAATGTTCTACATGAGCTGAAAAATACCAAATCCACCGGGTAGCAAGGTGTGATGCATCCCATGAAATCAAGGACCAAGGGGTAGTGTCAACCCAAGGTATCCACTACCACATTCCAGATCCATGGAGAGAAGTTCATGGCAGTGATTGACCATTCGTTCATGCATTTAATCATTCAAAGAATTCAAAGAATTCAAATTAAACACTAATTCTATGTGATTATACCCACTCACATCAACATGGAAAAACCATTATTATACCCACTCATGTAAACAAATTATAAAAACAATAATAAGGGCATATCCTACTATATAAACAATTTATCATACCATTAGTCGTTTCATATAGGTATACCCACCCCTATTATCCATTTTAGATTCCAAAATATCAATATATACAAGGAATAACATGATATTTTTTAAGAAATGAGTATGTACATCTCCAAAACACACTATTTACGATATCAAGGCATTAACAAGCTTCCACTAGTAAAGGAAGAACAAGAAACACCCCATGGGAGGATTAAACCGACATAAACGGGTTATTTTCTTAAGGTGTGCTGCTTGGGTGACCTTGAAACTTGTAAAGGGTGAAAATGAACCTCAACGAAACATTGAAGAATCCTCATTAGGTCTGACTACAACTATGAAAAGAAACTCACTAAAAAAAAGCCTTTCCAGAAAAAAAAAATGAATGTCGAAAAGGAAGAAAACCCAAAGACCACCCGAATAATTGAAAGAATGTATGGACAACTTACCAAAACACGATTTTAAACAGTTCATCCAGTATCCAGTTTTTATTTTTCTTGGTTTGTAAGAAATCTATAGAACAGAAAAAGAATGTAATATTATGGAATATGAGAATAAATCCAAATAGAATATTCATTGTTCTGACAAATCAGGAATGGATAAATCAGAATCAAATATTTACCAAGGTAGTTCTAATGAGGAATACATTTCTTGAATTCGAGTTTGTACAGCTTCTGATATGAATAACTAGTTTAGTGGTATTTTGGGTTCCAAAAATGAGAGGAAGTGTCCATCATAATATGTAGCAACATCCCCTTTTATAAAAAACCCCACTGGGAACGTCCACAACGTGAAAATCAAATACATGTTGTGTACTGGCCAATATTTTTTTTCTATGCCAGACATGCTACAAGTCGTGACAGTCCCGTTTACGGTGTGTACTGAAAGTAGACAATGTGTTGGACTTGTACACAATGTGTACCTGGCTTACAGTAAAATCTCAACCTAATTTCCCCTTTCACTCCAAAAAACAAATTAGTCAGCTCATGACCCAACCTAGGGTCTAAGAAAAAAACAAAATATTCAACATTAAACTGAAAAGGGAGATTTGTACCTCAATAAAAACCCAGGATATTAAAATATTTACCCCTTATAGCACTTCATCCCCAAATTGATATTTGAAAGGAGGGTCAAGATTCTTCTAAAAACAACTTTGGACACTACACATGTATTTCAACCTCTCTCTCCCAGGACTCATCATGTAAACAGCCATGCTACCATAGCAACCATGCATTAGGAACATACTAGAATCAAATAACCCTCCTTCGTCTATCAACAATATGAATCATATTCTCCTCAAAGGATGTATCAACATAATTTTCAGCCTCTATGGGATGAAAAAACCTGAGACAAGTTTGAGTGATAGTGGTTTATTTGAGATACGTGGAAGATGTTGTGCATGGATCGGTACCCCTGAGGTAATTAAAACTAATAGGCATCTGAGCTAACTCTCTCCAGATTCACAAAGGGCCCAACATATCTCGATGAATGTTTAACATGTATTCTGATCATATCATGCCCCAACATCAGTGAAACAATAAGGAAAACAAGATCACCGTCCTCTAACTCCAGAGCCCATATGTGGATATCTGCATATGATTTCTAATGAGTCAGTATTGTAACCATCTACTTCTGAATCGTCTCGACCAGCCCAGAAGTTCCAAAATGAGACATGGTCCCAATAAAGATGACTCTATTATATATACCCATAAAAGGGGAGAATAACACGACCTATAATATAAATCAACTCCAGGTTCCATCTGTATCATCACTAGATAACTATTATTAGAGGTGAACTCAACTAAGGGAATGTGCCTCTCCCAAGAGCACCAAACATCCAAAATTCATGCTCGCAACGTGTCTTCTAGCACCTGTATCATTTGCTATGATATTACATCAGTATGAGGGTGGTATGATGGGCTTAGAATCACATATGTACCCAATTACATATGACAACTCTACCTAAAATTAGACTTAAAGTAGCAGTCCCTATCTAAAATGATATTACATAGGAGCCCATGAAGTTGTACTACCTCTAGAATGTATATCATTCCAAGAACATCAACACTGAAGGTTTCCTTGATCTGCAAGAAATGTGTAACCTTTGTATTCATTTCAGTGAAAACAAACAAAACATCATTACCTCGAGGTGAACTTGGAAAACCAGTCAGGAAATCTATCGCGACATCATCCAATTTCCAATCCGAGAAAGGTAACTACTATAAAAGCTCATATGGTCGTTGATGTTCCGCCTTCTCCTACAGACTTGTGGATACCTAATAAAAACTAGATACTTCATTCTTCATTCCTAGAAACTAGTATTGATTTCACAAGTCATAATACATCTTGGAAAACATTGGATTCACTACCAAAGCTGAAGCATGAAACTCCCACATCAGCTCCTCAAATATATCCACTGAAACACAAAAACGTCCATTGATACACATAATCTCATCATCATCTACCATCTAACAAGGAGGAGGGTCCTGACCTTCCACACCCACATATAGTTCTATCCCTTCAATATCTAATAGCTACCTCATCCTATCACTATCCAGAATGATAGAGGTCACTACAAAGGATGATAGAAAAATCTTCCACTGCATGTCATGAACCTCCAAATGAATCTGTTAAAACAACTCAATATGCTTCCACTCTCTACTGGCCTACAACAATGCATGTTTTTAAGTCATTCTAATTAGTGTGTCGGTCGATTAATTTCCCTTACCTAGAGTATAGGGATGCTCGAAGCCAAATTACTATGTGTACTCCACCTACCTTCACTACCTCAAATTCAGACCACGCTGCAAAAAGATATACTTGAGGCTTGTGTGGTCTATGTACACCACAAAACACTCTATCAGTAAATAGTTTATCCAATAGCGCAACGCTAGAACAACTGTAGCTAACTGAAGGTCATAGATATAGTAATTCCTCTCAGGATACCTTAGATCCTTAGACCTGTACGCCATGAATCAATCACCCTACATTAGCACTACTCTCAACCTAATACCAAAAGAGTCATAGTACACCCCATTACCCTTTCCTTGTTCAGGAAATATCAATAATGGTGATGAATTCAACCTTCCTTTAAGCTCCTGAAAGGCTCTCTCACATGATTCTGACCACAAAAACTTCACAACCAACTTCATCATGCCCATCGACGACCCTGTTAAAGTGTGATAATTTCTATATGAAACTGATGTAGTATCCATATAGCACCAAGAAACTCTGTATGTCAATAATTTTTATTGTTTTTTCCTAGGAAACTATATCCCTCACCTTCTGTGGGTCAACTGACACTCTTTTCTCAGAGATAATGTGACCCAGGAAGTGAATCTGATCCATTCAAAAGTGTCACTTTATGAGCATAGAATATAACAAATGATATCTTAGTGTATTAAAAATTATCTCATAATTAATGTAATGGGCATGTAAATTCTGAGAATAAACCAAGATATCATCCATGAAAACCACCATGAAATAATACAATTAAGGTTTGAACTCTATGTTAATCAGCACCATTAAAATTGTTGGTGTGTTTGTGAGACCGAATGGAATAACCATATACATGTGTAACCCAATCCTAATATGATAAGAAGTGAGAGGTATGTCTACATGTCAAACATGCACCTGGTGATATATTGACCTCAGGTTGATCATAGAGAACACTAGGGCTCCTAAAAGGTGATCAAACAGGTTATCTATCCTTGGAAAATGATATTGGTTTTTAACAATCGGTAGGTTTATATTCAAATAATCCAAGAATATCCAATGATTTCCATCCTACATTTTCTGAAAATGGACAGACGAACCACAAGGAGAACTACTGGGTCTGATAAATCCCTTTGCCTCAAAATTCCTTAACTACCTCTTGAGCTCTTGGAACATTGTCACAGATATCCTATAAGGAGGAATGGATTCCATCACAACTCATAGATATAGCATGGTGGAGAACTCCACATCTATCTAAAGAGGTATACCAGAAAAGTCATTGGGAAAGAAATCCCTGAATTTATCAACCACAGGAGGAAAGTATGCATGACTCCCACCCTAATCATATAAAAACAAACAAGAAATCTGAGAAATCATCCATCCAGTCCCACAATGCTCAAGTCCAAATCTATTCACATGTAAATCCAATTTTCCCTTGTGAATAAAATCTTCACCCTCTATAGATGTGAAAGTCACCCTTTGATGATAGAGATCATCATATTCTTGAAAATCAATCAATAATATGATTTTGAGAATGATGTCATACCCCATAATTTCAAGGATATATAGATCCCATATGAAGTGACACACTCCTGACTCAAGGGGACACTCCATACAATAGCGTACATCACCCATTCTAATTAACAATGGTTTTTATAGCATCAAAACACCCTCAAAAAGAAAAAAATTTCCAAGGATTTTTACCATTGAAGAAAAGATAAATCCTTGTCAAGCAACATTATAAAAAAAAGTTGAAATAGTAAAATAAACTAGGATTGTACATCTCATCATAGATGGTTCGGGATCCTTCTCATGTTGGGTCTGTTCACATCATATTTCTATCATGTACCATGGATATGTGACCCTACCTCACTACCATTAGCTAATCCACCCTCATATCTCTGAGAACACAATGTCTGGCTATGACCACCACGACCACCACTTCTCTATCTTAACTGGCTGGTGCTGCTCTAACGTCAATAAATATGCGAAGCTGAGGAGCCTTCTCCTGAACCTGATGTTGGAGCATACCCCCTATAAATCACAATTGGAGGGAGGGACCCATAAAACAGCTGCATGTTCCCCATCCAACCGTAAGCTCAAAATTCGAATGGGTCATGGTCGCATTTATTTTTCACATGGACTCACCTATCACACTGATTGAAATACACCACGATACTTTAACCCATAGGCTGACTAGGGATTTTGTCTTGGGAAGCCTTGAAACTGTGCTTCCTGCCTGAAGATTTTGATCCACTAGGGAAAGAAATAGCACTCCCCTATTATATTCCCTCAACTTACCTCAGTTTCCACTCCTTATGCAGCACCTGATTCACATTCCTAGTGATATAAGGGAACCTGAACACCATGACCAGAGAATTGATAGCATGTGTGACACCATACTCTAAGTGATTCATCCTTAAAATATCTTCATTAATATACACCAGCAGAAAATTCTACAGCTCTGTAAAGTGTTCTAAGAATTTCATGATCGTTATCATTCCCTACTCTAGAAGCATAAAATTTGTAACCCTCTCTTATCGTAGACTTTTCAGGTAAAATCAGTCATACAAGTAGGTTTGGAATTCATCCCCACCTATATTCTGCATCCCATCAGGCTGGTTCAAAACATCACACAAGTGCTTTTCCAATATACGTAGATTGTATGTCACGAGCTTCAACCTCCACATCGGAGGAATTTCCATATTCTCAAAGATTTCTAACGTGGTCTCTTGCCCCAACTTCGTAGCATGTGGTCCTCCATCCCTTAAAAATGTAGGAGGATGCTACTACTGGAACACTCATGTCAGCTCATCCATAGTCAAGTCTAGTTTTTGTGCTCCCCGTAATGTTTGAATATATCAAAACAAAACCTAGAAGAACTGTTCCTTATCACCTATGTCTGTAACAACCTTAGGTTCCATATATGGCACTATAATGGAATCAACTTGTAGCTTTTGGCCAGTCATCATTGAAGAATGGTCATCGCCTTCGGCTCGACGTACCACTAGAGTTCATCATGGTGGTATACCTCTAAATTTTCAAATGCATGCCTTAGGACAGAACAACATCAAATAACAAAGCATTAAAGAGTAGTACATATCAAAACCATCTTGTAAATCAATTCAAACCCACATCCCACTACTAAATCCAGGGATGGATAAAGAATAGCCAATGAACCACTACAAACAATGCCTCTTATCCACTCAAAATATTGTTCATGATCATTTATCCATTCAGCATTCATGTTTCATTTCTATTTCACATTCAGTTATTTAGGAAGTTCCACCAAGGGTTTACTAATTTATGAATCCATGAGGGTCTGTAACTCATCATGAACCCAAAACTTGTCTCCCATTCAAACCATACATGAAACAAGTTCACTCATCATTTAAATCTCATTGGTGTGTCATTTACAAATTCATTAGGAACCATACTCCTTATTGATTGAAGGATGAAATCACACCTATATATATTATACCCAACTAACACAATAGTTTCATAGATATCACATCCACTATCACAACAACATGTAATATCAAATGAATCAAACATGGCATAGAATAATTCCTGGAATGTAATTCTAATAGGTGTCTATATAATTCATGAAATGGAACACCATCATCTCATTAGGTTTAAACTGAATTATCACCCACAATTGAATAAATAGATATTGAGAAAAATCATATGTGTCACCCAATGATGAAATAAAATCAATTGTAATAGTCAAAATCCATAAAATCAAAACTCAATTTGAGTTAATTTTTATTCTCCATGTATGCGGGGTAACTACTCCTGTTAATATTTTATTACCAAACATCATTTAATTCATATCCCTATCTACTATCATATAACAATAAGTCAGAACATAAAGAAACCTACCTATTTTACCACTTGGTAATGTCCTATACCTGGATTCCACCCTAAACGGTGCCCTAAAGCTCGCAGGTCACACAGACTCAAGCACATCTCCCTAAATTCCAGAGGCTACAGACTAACAACAAGGGCCTAGGTGAGTCAATGGGGAGACTATTCCCTCATTACCAGAGTATCACGACATAAGTCAAATACATACAATAACAGAAGCGAATAAACAAGTAGTGAAATGAATATAAGGCAAGTAAGAAATACATATCCATAAACAAATGTTACTCATATACAAAATTATGTAGATTTCACATGTATCTAGAAATAATGTAAAACTTGTAAATGGAAATTAAATAATTTATAGGTATACCAAAAGAGAAAAAAGACCAAAATTTTCTGATAGCATCATAAGCCATAGTGTGGTCTTCTTATCCCATACTATAAAGAAACTATGAACATCCAATACCAAGGTTCTTGCCCCTAACATCTCCTACAAACATATAATCATTTGGTTCATCAGGGAGGCCCAGATAGGGTGTGAGATTAACATTCCATTAGAAAAATACCCAGGTCTATATAGTAGTAACATCAATTCTAAAAAATTCCCATCAGGTATAAACTAGCAGTAAGTAATGTTTCTTTGACCATGGAATATGTCTAATGTAATAAGTAATACAAAACAGCCATCAGGGATACCAGAAAAAAAAGATTCATCTCCTAACAAGGTAGCTATGATGAAGTAAATAAGTAATTAACAGGGTCACATTGTACATCAATATGTATCATGTAAGTCACAACAATTGTATATAAAGAATTCAAGTATTCCATGGCTACACCAAATAGCGAGGTCAAATATCCCATGACCACACAATATTGTGATTTGTAGAATGCAAGGGCCAGATCCAAGGTGTCAGTATACCAAGTCATCCATTAAAAAAAATCTATACCACAGATGGCCAGATCCAATGAGCATGTCCATGGAATCCCATGGAGTCCCATGGGAATCCTTAGTGAAAACTGGGATAGGAACTTGTTGGGGTCCTATAAGCATGGAAAAATCAAGTGCTACTAGTTCCCAAGAAATCCGAATATATGCGGTAGTAAGGACCAAGAAATACCACAACAATTAATACCCAAGGGGTAGAGTCATCTGAATGCATTTGTGACCGCGTTCCAAATCCATGGAGAGTAGTCCATGTCATCATTCATCCATTTGTTAAAGCTTTCAACAATTCAAACCATTCAATGCCTTCAAACTGATCATTCCATCCATGTGAGTATACCCAATAACATCACCCTCCTCAATCAATGAACATACCAACTCTTGCAAACCATTTATCAAAACAAGAATATGGGCCTACACTCATATATAAACAATTTAACATAACATTAGTCATTTAATATAGGTATACCCACCCATAATATTTAGTTAAAATGAAAACTATCAAAACGGACAAAGAATATCATTATATTCATTAATATTGGAGGCAGTATGTTTCCTAAATATGGTATATATGCTATCAATGAATTAAAGGGAATCCTCTTACTTGGAAAACATAAGAACACGAACCTTGGGATGTTTAAATAGACAAAAGCCTACTATTCATTAATGTGAACCCCTTAGGTGACCACGAAACATGTAATGGGTGCCAACATACCTAAATGGAACCTATGTGCATCCACACTAGGTCTGACTACAGTTTGGACAAGAAAAATGCTAAAAAACGAAGCTTCACAGTATAGTCTGATGGGTAGAAAAAAGTCCAAACATCAAAGAAGCACCATAAAATCCAAAAGAATGTATATACCACCTTCCTAATCTCAGTGGTAGAGAGATCATCAAGTATCAGTTCCAGATTTTACCTGGTATGGATAAAATATGAAGAAAGGATGATGAATGAAATATTAAGAAATATGAGGCTAAATTTAAATAGAGAATTCATTATTCAGAAGAATCAACAATGACTAAAAATTAATTGAGTGTGTTTCAATTTGTTTCCAATGAGATATAAGGTTCTTTAATCAGATTTCATAGAACTTATAGATATGAAAAACAAGTTTAGAGGTGTTTTGGGATCTATAAATGAGGGGAAATGCTTTGTCCATCAAAATACAAGGCTCTAGACAATTTTATAAAAACCCCTCTAAGAATGAACATGACATGATTGAAAAGTACATGGCATGTACTTCTCTATATTTTCTATCTAAACCAGACATGTTACACAGGTGAAGGACCAGTTCACAGTGTGTATGGGAAGTACATAGTGTGTAGACCAAGTACAAACCATGTACCTACTCTGCAGTGAGATTTCATCCTGTTTTCCACTTTAATTCCCAAAAATAACCCAAGAAGACCATATACCGGACTACGATATAAGAAAAAAAAGGAAAGAAAGAACATTAACCCAAAAGAGTGATTTGTACCTCATGAAAAACCGGGGATCATACAATCTTCCCCCTTATAGAAATTCTTCCTTGAATTTCTCTCTGAATGGATAGTCGATATTCCTATGAAAACAACTCTGGCCACTAAGCACATATGTCAGCCTCCCCCTCCTAAGTATCAATCCATAAACGAAAGTGTTTTCATAGAACACATTCTAGAGGTACTGACTGACCACAAAAAACCATTGTTATCCTATGAACAATTCAAATAAAATTCTCCACAAAGAAGGCATCAACCTGAATATCAACCTCCTTGGGTAGAAAAACGTGATATGGGTCTGGGTGATAGAAGCGCAGCTGGGATACATAGAAGATGTCGTGAAGGTATCAGTACCTCTTTGGTAACTGTAACCAATAGGCAACCAATCTGATTCTCTCTAGAATCTCAAACATCCTGACATATCTCAGTGAAAGTTTACCCTCTCTCCTGATCCTCCTGTGCCCCAACCTCTATGTGACACACAAGAAAACAAGATATCCATCCTCAAAATGTATTGTTTATCTGAATTAATTAGCATATGATTTATGAGGAGACTGTGAAATAGCAATCCATTTCTGAATCATCTAGACCTGATCATAAGTCTCCTGCATGACATGTGGTCCGAGTAACGATTCCTCTTCTACCTCTACCCAACATAAGAGAGAATGACATGGCCTTCCATATAAATCCTTATAAATTTCCATCCGTATCATTTCCAAATAACTATTATTATATGAGAACTCAACCAGGGGAATGTTCCTCTCCCATGATCCCCCAAAATCCAGGATACATGCTCTCAACAAGTCATCTAGAAATTGTGTTGTATGTTCTGAATGACCATTGGTCTGAGTGTGGTATGTTGTTCTCATATGAACATGTGTACCGAGTGCCCTCTAAAAACTCTTCCAAAAATGAGAAGTAAAGAAGGTTTCCCTATCAGAAACAATCGTGTGTGGGAACCCATGAAGTCATACCCCTCTTCAATGTACAAATTTCCATGATCACCAATAATGACAGTATCCTTGATCGGCCAGAAATGTGAGAGTTTCATAAGCCTATCAATGTCAACACACACAACATCATTACCTTGAGGCATCCTCAGAAAACAAATTGTGAACTAACTCTTGAAATCATCCCATTTCCACTTAGGGATTGGTAACTGTTGTAAAATCCGAGATAGTTGTTGATGTTCCACATTCACCTGCTGATGGGTGGAACACCTTTTAACAAAATCAGCTACTATATTCTTCATTCATAACCACAAGTACAGACGTCAAAAGTCAATATTGATCTTAGTGACACCGGGATGCACTGCCCAATCTGAATCTTGAAACTCCCAAATCATCTCCTCACATATATCCACTGAAACCCAAACAGTTCTATGGATACACATAATCACATCATCGCCTACCATCCAATGAGGAGGACGGTCCCCACCTTCCAAACCTTCCGGTCGAACTAGGCCTTCAGAATGTGATAGCTGACTCATCCTAACTCTGCCCAGCAGGGTAGAGGTCACATATATAGATGATAAATATGTCTACCTAGTTCTATCATGTAACAACAGAAGAATCTAAAAATCAACACTATAATATACCACTCGCTAATGGCTCAGTACACTGTTTGTATCTGTGTCCTCCTGCTCAGTGCATCGGCCATTGCATTTCCCTTACCTGGCATGTAGGAAATATAAAATTCAAAGTACTGTAGGTACTCCACCAACCATTACTCCCTAAAATTCATATCACAGTCCATAAAGATATACTTCAGGCATTTGTGGTACGTGTACACCAATAAAATGGTCTCCCATTAAATAGTCCATACAATAGCACAACACATGAACAACTAAAGCTAACTCAAGATCATATGTAGGGAAATTTCTTTCACTATGCCTCAACTATTGAGAACCATATGTTGGGACTCTATCTCCTTACCTCAGCCCTACCCCAGCCTAATACCTGAAGCGTCACAGTACACTATATATCTCTTTCCCTTCTGTAGAAGGATTAGGATAATTGTTAACATATTCCTCAATTTCTGCTCCTCGAAGGCTGTCTGACAAGATTTCGACCACAGAAAATTCACACAATTCTTATTCAAGACCATTAATGGTGATACTATGTTTGAGAAGCCCTGTAAAAAATTATTGTAGTATCCAACTAGCCCCATGAATCTCTTTACATCAAAAATGGTCATGGGATGTTCCCAAGAAACAAAATCTATCACCGTATATGGGTCCATTGAATCTAATGTCTTTGAGATGTTGTGACCCAAGAAGTGAATATGATCAGTCCAAAAGTGGATCTTTTCAAGAATATCATATAACTGAGGTTCTATTAGTGTATTAAAAATGATCTCAATATGGTTGTCATGGTCGTGTATATTGTTAGATTACAGTAAGATATATTCCATGAAAAAAAAATGGATTGGAACACTCGGTTCATCAGCACCATGGAAACTTTGGGAGCATTCGTGAGACTGAAAAACATTAATATATACTTGAATAACCCATACCTGCTATGAAAGTATGTATGAGGTATGTTTGTAGGCCAAACAAAAATTTGGTGATATCATGACCTCAACTCATTTTTTGAGAAAACTCTAGCTTCACAAAGCTGATCAAATAAGTCATCTATCCGTGTAAAAGGATATCAATTTTAACTATAAGATTGATTAGTTTCATATTATCCAGACATAGCCTATCATTTCCATCCGACGTTTTCAAAAAAATGACTGAGGAAAACTATGAAGAAGTACTGGTTCTGATAAACCCATTTTCCTCATAATCCTCTAATTGCCTCTTGATCTCATGAAACTCCCTCTTATACATCATGTAAGGCGGAATGGATATCAGGTTAGTTCCTAGAACTATCTCGATGGAGAAATCCACCTCTATATAGGGAGGTAAACAAAAAAATTAATCTAGAAATACATCCCTGATGTTCTCATACACTGGAGGAAGGTCGGCCTAACTCAATCCCTAATCATCCCGAAGCAATCTATCAATATGGGTTATCATCCCACAAATCCCACAAGGATCATGTCCATCTCTACTTGACTAGGAATCCCATTCACCCTTGTGAATAAATATGGAACCCTATGGTGATATGGAAGTCACCATCCAATGATAGAAATAAACATACACTCGATAATCCACGAGCCAGTACATTCTTAGAATGATGTCAAACACGGTCATCATGAGTACATAATGATCCCAGATAAAGTGACACCCTCCTAACATAATGGGGAACTCTATACAGTAGCACACATCACCAATTGTGACTCCCATTCATGTGTCTAGAGTCAAAACACCCTTAGAAATCACAACAACAATCCCATGGGTTTTTACTACTAATAAACATATAAAACTGTGCATGGTACCTATATCGAAATGAGAAGATGAAATAGTAGAATCTATGGAGATTATACCTCTCACCATAGATGGTCTTGGATCCTACTCTTATTGGGTATGTTTCCCACAACAATTATGGAATGTACCATGGCACTGTGACCCTACCTAGATACCCTGAGCTGATCAACCTTGATATCTCTAATAACCCAATGTCTGGATAACACGACCACGACCCCCACTTCCATGGACTGACCATCCTATACAACTCTATATCCTAGTCTAATGTGGAGTTGAAGATCCTACTCTCAAACCAGATGTCGGAGATAACCCCTACAACTCATTTCTAGAGGGAAGGTCCTGAAAAAATGATGCATGTGCCTCATCCTGTTGCGAGCTACGCACACAACTGGGTCACATTCACATTGATTTTTCTTGTGTCCTCACCTACCACACTAATGAAAATACACCATGATACATTAAACCATGTCCTAACTAGCACTCATTTCACGAGAAGCCATGAAACGACACTTCATGCCGGATGATGTAGATCCACTAGGGAGAGAGACCTAACTCCCCAATTCAATACCCCAAACTACCCCCACGTTCTAATCAATATTCGGTGCCTAAATAATATAATTAGTGATATAAGGAAACCTAAAAACATTAACATGCGACTTGATAGCATGTCTTAGAGGATCCTTGAACCACCTCACCCTCGACAACTCATTGATAAGATAAATCGGCGCAAAGTGCTACAACTCTATAAACCATGCCGAGTATTCCATAATCATCATCACGTCCTACTTCGGACGCATAAACTTAGTATACTGCTCAAATTCCATTGTCGTGGGGTAAAATTAGTCATAAAAGTGCATTTAGAATTCCTCCCATCCCAAATTCTGTATCCCATCATCCAACGTAAAAACATCACAACAGAGCATTGACACTCCACGTAGTATGTTTGTCATGAACTTGAACCACCTCTCCATATGCATCTCCAGATGCTAAAATATTTCTAACGTGGTCTCTAGCCATTTCTCTATAACTTGTGGTCTACCATCCCTTGAAAACGTCGGAGGATACTGATGCTAGAACACCAGTGTCAGCTCAATCATAGTTAAGGATAGCTGCAGTGCTTCATAAAAAGTCCACATATATGGAAAGAAAATTTAATACCCAAACCTTAGAAGCCTAGAGTCGGTGCATTATTATATAACAATGGCATGATTACATGGAATCAAGTACCAAAGGACCTATCAGTTTAGCAGTATTGGAAATTAGATTACATAAGTAGACGTTACATTACATTATAAAATGACTAACAACAACAACATTGTCCCTTTTTGAACACATTCATATACATTATCCTATACCTTCAGGTCAACCATAAAATACTTCTTCAATCCTGGTAAAAATAAAACATAGAAAGGGTTGAGGTCAGATGTTAAGTAAGGATAAAAATATAGCAGAAACATACAAAAATAAGTATAAAATGTTATGGAAACGTATAAGACTAAACAAAAAGATTTTTAAACATAAACATTAGCATAATATGGAAAATATAAAATCAAACAATTCAATTTACATATTCCTATGGATATTCTACTAGTAGAATAGTCACATGAAATATCAATAGACACTTTTATAATGACAGAATGCATAATGTCAGACTTCATAATGACATAGTAAAGGCCTTGTTGTAAGACTACAAATAAGATTTTGTTAGGGCCTTATGCCAAGACACTAGTTTGTCTCATTAGACCTACTGATTCATTAAGGATCTATAGAGGGCTCCACCCGTCACTTAATAAGTCCAATGCATTCCTCGTATTAAAAGGTTTAAACATAACATAAACATTTGTATTAAAAAAAGCATACGAAATGTCAATACATTATCCATACACCATGAATGGTATAAGAATAACACATCCACAGTCAATCATATCACAAAACCTTCAATACAATATGGATGTTTGGTATCATAATAAATCAACTCCAATCAATCTTAATGTTCATCAAGGGATGTTGATATAGGTAAAAATTATTTTTAAAAATCATTGAGAGAAATATACCTTTTTCATAAAAAAATTTAAAAGTCACACAATTTAGAAAGGAAGGCATTTAAAAACACTTTTGAATCATAGTGTCCCATACCACTTTGAAACTTTTAAAAGGAATTAAAAATTTAAAAAAATTCATGTCCACATAAATAAATCCTCAAAAACCATTTTGAACACATGGACATTAATGAGAATGATTTAGAAGAATAAATGTATAAGACATTTAAAATGATGTTTTAGTAAAAAAGTTCCTTAAAAAGAAAACCTTTGAGAACTATTTTTTGAAACATGTATAGGGATAATAAATATGTCCCAGTAAAAACATACACATAAACAATCTCGTATAATAGTGAGATTGAGGAATTAACACTTACCTTGTACTTTTTTTAGTCAAGGGTACGTTTAACCTCATGTATAAAGACCGTAGTATGTTATTATATTATAACATAACCATATTAATATTTATGATAGCATAAATGATTCATTTATGACTTTATGCTACCCATTTAATAATAATTTCCATAGTAAATTAACATTTTGTGTAATAATCTATTTCTTTATCGTACGTGTTTTAACGTGTTACTCTTGATTGTATCAGATAGATCACGATTTGAATACATCCAGAATATAAAACATGATTTATATATCATATATATTTAGAATATAAATATTTATAATAGACATATATATGAAATGGAAAAAACTTTTTTATGGAGACGGTAGGCCGTACGTATGCATAAACACTGTTTCCGTTTTCATAAAGTATTGAACGGAAATTAGTGAATAAGATATATTTATGTACATAAATATATATATATATATATCTAGTATTATTATTATGTCATATATTACATACTTATTAATGATATATATTTTTATAATCATCTTTGAATGGTGAATGTGGAAATGAATCTCATCGCGTCCTGGAGAGGGTAACCCGTACGTACACACGAGCGAAAATATCATTATACTGATGGTGAAATAGTTTGTAATTGAATGGTATATCGTATATACAGAATCATTAAAATGTTATATTTATAATTTACGTCAGTTATACTCATTATTATACTCATCAAATTAATGAAGTGTTTTAAGAACTAACTACACCATGACGCGGAGATGGTAATCCGTACGTACGCATGTATGGTGACTTTTTCATTTATAGGACTGATAGAGTAATGAATATGGTTGTACCATTTTAATAATAACATCATTTTATATATAAGACACATGATTCATTATTTTATAATAGAAACAATAAATAAAGAGGAAGTGGAAGAAGAAAAGAACATGAAAGAGGTGATGAAATATTTACCTCTTCTCCAGGCTCTTTCTTCTGATTTGATCAAAAGGGCTCCTTAGGATGGCTTTCTAACCAAAGGAAGGCCTCTAAGATGAAGGGATAAAAGTTTAGAGGATATTTTGGTAGGGGTTTTCTGAGACAAAAGGCATTGGAGGTGTGAAATTTAGAGAACGGGAAGTTCCCTTTTTAAAATAGAGGTGAGGGTCACTTTTGGAAAAGCATGAAATATTATTTTATAATAAAATCATTTTCAGTTTCTAATGGATCAAAAACGAATTATTTAATGGATAACGTGGTTATGGGTCAAAAACCATTCATCCAAAATGTTTTAGACAGGTTTAGGTCCTCATATTAACCTTATCCTTTAGATTTAGCTCTTTGTTAAATAGTTTGACATTTACCATGTCTCATTATATTTTTATATTATATGGTAAATAAACGTAATATAAACATCCAAGAGAACCCAAAGAGGCTAATTAATAACATATATAATATTATTAAGGCCCTTTGTCAGAACCTTATATTTTTAGGAATATTATATCAACTAATAAAATAGTATTTATTTTAAAAAACTAAATTATGTCAATTTTGACATTATTTAATAAATGATTTTAGTAAAAGTCCTAAAACCTTTCTTACTTTGATATAAATTCATATTTTCACTACTAACATGTCATATCAACCTATAATATTATTGTAATTCATCAATACTGTCAAATTACATTTATTTGGATATTTCTAATATAAATTATTTTAATATTTCATTATTATGGTTATTTTTGAGTCATCATTGTGTCATAAATAAATTAAATTATTTAATGTCTAAAAAAATTAAAAAAACAAAAAAAATGTATGAATTAATTTTATATTTCAAATTAATATTTATATTTGAATTTATAGAGTCTCTAATACTATATTAAAAATGGTTTAGTTATTAAACTTTGATTTTAACTCTTTTGACTCTTCTTTAAATAAAATAGTAATAAATGTCCTATTCTTATGAATGTGTACCTAAATGATCATATGTTATACCTAAGGTTGTTTTTGGTCGATTTAAACATATCCCATAGAATTAGTACATGTATTAGGGTAATTATAATATCATTTTCACCCTTAATTACCCTATTTAATTTTAACTGTGGTAAATAAATGTCAAAAGTACTATTCAATCAAAATAATTTTCATCTTATTGAACCAATTTTTACGTACTAAGGTTAACCATATCTCTCAGATTTTAAAAATTAAAATCACGGAAGCGGTAAAATTATGTTTTATTCAAATTTGCAAATTCTCCATGGAGGTGGGTAAAAGACGGTAAAATGTTCAATAAAATTGTATATATCTAAACTTATTATAAAATGACTTCAAAGAATTTAGTTGAAAATATATAGGTATTATGTATATATTATGACCTCAAATAAATTAAAATAAAAAAACTAATAAGTTAATAAAAATTCTGTGTTAACCAATAACGTAGTGTTTTTTCACTATTCATAAAAAATTTAATGTTTTTAGAAAAATACCAAAAATTTACCCTAAGATAATTTTGTTATTCAGAATTCAAAATTTAATTCTATTTTACCAAATTCAAAACATAGAAGTTGAAATTATTAATTTAAAATTAATTCATGTTGTCAAAACCAAAAAGCGGGGGTTTTTAAAAAGTAAAAACTATCAAAAGATTGACATGTGTTTTGTCAAATTTAAATGTCAAATTACTTATAATGACCAAAATTGTATTAAATGATAAATATATAATATAATTATACTTTAAAACCATTCAAATGCACAATTTATCAATATAAATTATTTAGATTAAAAAAGTAGTTTTTATTTTTAACATTGTATTTTCAGTATTCTTCAAAATATGAAAGTTATTATAAAAGTGCCATATATTTATAAAAACTAATTTATTATGTCCCATTTCTAAAAAGGAATTTAATTTTATTAAAATAAATATATAAATGAGTCAAATATTGGTTTTAAAAAAGGTTCTCTATAAAAAGGTGGTAAAATTTCTTTTTTTTTTGAAAAATACTTATTTTACCTGAAAAAAATGAATTTGTTCTTATATTATGTCTTTGAAACATATAATATGGAATTTAAATTTATAGAGTATATAATATTAAAATTTTAGTTAATACTATTCACAACCTCTTTTTGAATGGTTAGTTCAATAAGTTATGGTGAACTCGAACTCGGTGTTGCATGTAGCACAATCTATTGAATTATATTAATGAGATAACATACTATAAAATATTGGGGTGTTAAATTATCCCATAATTTAATATATTTAATCCACGCAATTTGAAATTACTCTCTAAAAATAATTGGATAAAAATAGGAAATTATATTTGTGGAATACCTTCATTGGAAATTGGGAAAAAAATTCATTCATAATAAGATGGAAAGATATATGAAAAAGTCACCACCAAATTGTGATCTCTATTTGGACAACATTGGTGGAAATTACAGAAACATAATTGGAGGAAAAACCTAAATATTTATAGGGAGTGATTGAGGTCATCAATCACAAACAAGTATAAAATTGAGCGCCTCAAAGCCATCAATCTAAGATGATGTAAAATATCATCGGTTCAACACAACATATGGTATTAGGGAAACACATTATTGGTTTTAAGATCCTTTACGTAAAGTTTAAGAATTAATTTATTCATAGAATAAGAAGAATATCTTTATCTAAATATATATGTATATATATACTTGACACGTAGAGTTTAATCATTCAAATAATTCATACTGCAAACTCATTTTTCACTCCAAAAGATAATAGAATTAAAAAATATTCTATTTATCCTAATTGTATAGGGTTCCAAAAATAATGAATTTATAATTAATTTGTCATACTTTTTAAACAAACTACATTATACAAACTAGGACATCACATATTCTAGTGGTAGGTGATGCACCTTATCACCATTTGGTTGCCGGTTCATGTCTCACGGCCTTACTGGATACAACGGGTTGTCATCCGACCTCCAGGTTATCCTTTTTATGACAATCCAAAAATAACCTCAAAAAAAATTTTAACCTTAAAAATATTATCCAATGTCAAACATAATCGATTCCGACCTTTAGACTGATCCAAAATAATTCTATCCTAACTCACAGTCCAAAATTTAAAGGAAGGTAAACACAACAAAGATCCTTTTTTCCAAGTAATAACATGTGAAATCCTTCATCATTTATTCTTTTAAAACAAGGTAACACCCTAAATTATCATTTAACTATATTTATTACATTCATGCGCCCATGTTATTTATAGAATAATGGATATAATCCTTATATCAAAAAATGTTATAAACTCCAACAATGATGGAATAAAAATACCATTAAGCTATTCCAAGGATGTCAATAATATCACATATAATTTATCCAAAACAATCATCTCTTATTCCAAAGTCAATACCTCAGTTTCAGGACCATATTAGAGTTTTTTCATTCCTTTAACAATGTATTTTCCAGAATGTTTAACATGCCATTGAGTCAATTTTCTTGGTTCCACTAATCTCAAGTCTTTAATTAAAGAGTACTGCCGTACAATCCGTATATAATCTATAATTCTTATAACATGGACATCATTAATACAATACTTAAATGACACAGTACTATAATAACAACATAATAAGTCTTAATCATTCCTCTTCATCTTTGACAGTATCATAACTGGATTATTATTCAATAGAAGTGTTTGGGGTATACTATAATGATTTGGACACTGATACGTGTAGTGTCCCAACTCCTTGAAAATGAATCATTGTACATTTGAATCCTTTTTCTCATACTTGAAATCACGTACTTGGTGTCATTTTCACCACACATATAAGAAACTCACATTCCCTTCACGCATTTACCTATGTGATTCTTTCCACAGTTATCACATATGGGAAAAATTTTCTATCCCTTATTCCTTTTATCCATCTTTCTCTCTACTATATTTTTCTTCACTAGATTCCCTTCAAATTAATAGGTCTTAAAAAATTCTATACATATCTTATTAACACATGAAACTATTTCTTCATATGATGATAATACGTGGGAGATTATTTCCTTTCTAAATGATGGATTAATACCTTGAATGATATGACCCTTCTAACTCTTTGGATCATGCATATTGTTGGACATATCATTCCATCTACTGGGAGAAATTTTTATATAGTGGCATACACTTGGTTAGTTAATGATTTACAATGCATAGTTCCAAAACTTGTAAAATAGTTGACATAAATTGAACAGTTCATGGATATAATACATAATCATAAAAATGTTTTCTTTAAGTATTTATATACTCAAATACCCTTTATAGTGGTTTATAAAGAAATATAGAATTATCCTACGAATATCCCCCAGGAGCGTCATAACCAAGAGTGCAGAAATGCGCATTATCGTGCACCTGTTGTCGTTCGAGTGTAGCTCAATGTTGTGTTTTTGGGTTTTACCGCTACGTACATCTGTGCCAGAGCTGCCTCTACCTACTTTTATCCAGAAAGGGACATATTTCATGGAAAACTCAAAAAAAATATCTACAGTACCAAAATTCGAGGATGTTCATCTATACTAATCCGTAATGTCAATTATATTGTAGTGTTCCTTAATCATAGTTTTTCTAAATCTAGTTTCCAAGGTTATTGCAAAAAAATTTATGATACCAACTACAACACCCCGAACTTAGATACCCAGAGTCGGTGCATTATGACATAACATTGTCGTGGTCAGTAAAGATCTTGTCATGAAATACAGATTAGTTTAGTACCATTTAAAATAATAGATACATTTATAAGTTTTACATTACATAATAAAATGACTAAAAATAACAACATTTTCCCCTTTTGAACATATTTATATCCCTTACCTATCTCTAAAGGTCATCCATAAAATACTTCTTCAATCCTGGAAAAAATAAAACATTGAAAGGGGTGAGCTCAGATGCTCAGTATGGATAAATATATTGCGGAAACATTCATAAAAAATTATAAACCTTTATAGAAATATATAAGACTAAAAAAAGCCTTTTAAATATAAAAATTAGCATAATATGTTAAATATAAAACTATAAAATGAAACTTACATATTCACAAGGATATTCTACTAGTCGAATAATCACATTCAATATCAATATCCACATTCATAATGATGGAATGCATAATACCAGACTTCATAACCACACAGTTATGGCCTTATTCCAAGACTATAAATATGATTATGTCAGGGCCTTGTTCCAATACACTAGTTTGTCTCATGAGACCTACCGATGCATCGAGGAGCTATAGAGGGCTCCATCCATCACATACTAAGTCCAAAGCATTCTCATATGAAAAGTTTTAAACATAAAATAAACAATAGTATTAAAACTAGCATATTAAATGTCAATACATTATCTATAAACCATGAATGGTATATAAATAACTAATCCATAGTCAAACATATCAAAAAACCTTGAATACGATATAGTAGGTAGGTATCATAATAAATAAACATCAAACATGTTTAAAATACTTCAAGGGATGTTGATATAGATGAAAATTATTTGTAAAAAACATTAAGATAAATATCCCTTTTTATAAAAACAATTAAAAGTTACACAATTTAGAAATGAAGAAATTTATATAAATTTTTGAATCAAAGTGTCCCATACCACATTGAAATATTTTAAAGGAATTAACATTTTAAAAACATTCATTTCCATATAAATAAATCCTTAACACCCATTTTGAAAACATGGACATTAATGAGAATGATGTAGAAGAATAAATACTTAATACATTTAAAAGGATTTTTTAGTAAAAAAGTACCTTAAAAAGAATCCCTTTGAAAACTAATTTATGAAACATGGACATGGATAATAAATATTTCCCAATAAAATCATACACCTAAACAATCTTTAATAATAACGAGATTGAGGAATTAACCCTTATCTTGTACTTTCCTTTAGCCAAAGGTACGTTTAACCACCTATATAAAGGTCGTAGTATGTTATTAATTTATACCAGAACCATATTAATATTAATTATATCATACATGATTCATTTATGACTTTATGCTACCCATTTAATAATAATTTCCATGTTAAATTAATATTTCGGGCAATAATAACATTTTTTATCATACGTTTTTTAACTTGTTACTCGCGATTGTATCACTTTGATAATGATTTAAATACTTCTAGAATATAAAACATTATTTATATATCATATATATTTATAATATAAATTTGTATAATAGACATATATATGAAATGGAAAACACTGTTTTTGGTGATGGTAGGTCGTACGTATGCATAAATATTGTCTCCATTTTCATATCATATTGGACAGAACTATGTGAATAAAATATATATAGATACATAAATAAATAAATAAATACATATCTCCTGTAGAATTATTATTTCATATATTACATACTCATAAATGATATATATTTTTATAATCATCGCTGGATGGTGAATGTGGAAATGAATCTCATCACGCTGTGGAGGCGGTAATCTGTACATACGAATGAGCGAAAATATCATTATATTGATGGTGAAATCATATGTAAATAGATGGTATATTATATATAAATAATTATTGACTTGTTATATTTATTATTTAAATCAGTTATACGCAGTATGATACCCATCCAAATAATGAAGTGTTTTAATAACAAACTACACCACGATGTGGAGACGATAATCTGTACGCACACACGTATGGTGACATGGTCATTTATAAGAAGGATAGAGTAATGAATATCATTGTACCAATTTTATAATAACATCACAGTATATATAAGATACTTGAGTGATTATTTTATATTGGAAACTATAAAGAATGTGTAATTGGAAGAAAAAGAGAACGTGAAAGAGGTGATTAAAAATATATACCTCTTCTTCGAGTTCTTCCTTTCGATTTGATCTAAAGTGCTATTTAGGATGACTGTATACCAAAATGAAGGCCTCTAGGATTAAGGGAGGAAAACTGAGACGATATTTGGGCAGGTTTTGGCTGATCTAAAAGGTTTTGGTGCTATGAAATTAAGAGAAGGGGAAGTGCCCTTTGATAAGAGAGGTGAGGTCCACTTTAGAAAAAAAAAGATATTTTATTTAATAATAATGTAATTTTTGGATTATAATGGCTCCAAAATGAATTATTTAATGGATAATGTGGTTATGATTCAACACACACTCAGAAAATAGGTTTTAGATGGGTTTCAGACATCATATTCCCCTTATCTTTTAGATTTAACTCTTAGTTAAATAGTTCGACATTTACCAGGTTTCTTTGTATTTTTATATTATATGGTTAATAAATATACTATAAACATTCAAACGAACCCCAATATGATAATTAATGTCATATATAATATTATTAAAACCTGTTGGATGAACCTTATATTTTTATAAATATTATATCAACCAATAATATAGTATTTGTTTTAAAAACTCAATTATGTCAATTTTGACGTTATTTAAAAAATCATTTTTTAAATGCCTAAAAACATTTTTACTTATAAATAAATTCATATGTTAAATAATAACATGTCATATTAACATATAAAATTAGGTTAATTCATCAAATGTATCTAATTACATTTATTTGGATATTTATAATATCAATTATTTTAATATTTCATTATTATGGTAATTAATGCGTCATCATTGTGTCATAAATAAATTAAAATATCTATTGTCTAAAAATTATAAATAAAATTCAATTATGTACGAAATATATTTATATTTCAAATGAATATTTATAGTTGACTTTATATTGTGTGTAACCGAATATTAAAAATGGTGTAGTTATAAAACTTTCATTTTAACTCTTTTAACTCTTCTTTAAATAAAATAATGGTAATTGTCCTAATATAATCCAAGTGGACCTAAAGGATCATATTTTATTAATATGTTTTTTTGGTCTAATTACTCTTATAAAATAGAATTATGACATGTGTTAGGGTAATTATAATATTATTTATGGCCTTTATTACTGTATTTACTTTTAACTGTGGTAAATAAAAGTCAAAAGTTACTTTTCACCAAAATTTATTTTCATCACATTGAACCAGATTTAACTTACTTTTTTTAACCATTTCTCTCTTATTTTTTAAATTAATCTCACATAAGTGATAAAATTATATTTTACTCTAATTTTTAGATTCTCCTTGGATGTGGGTAAAAGATGGTAAAAAGTTCGATAAAATTTTATATATGTAATTGTATTATAAAATGACTTCAATGAATTAAGATGAATATATATTGGTATTATTTATCTATTATGACCAAAAATAAATTAAAATAAAATAACTAATGTTTTTTTAAAAAGTCAGTTTTAACCAATAAGGTAGTGTTTTTTCACTATTCATCAAAAATTGAATATTTTCAGAAAAATAATTTAATTTTACCCAAAGATAATATTGATATTCTAAATTCCAAAATAAAGACTATTTTACCAAATTCAAAACATAGAAGTTTCACTTATTAATTTAAAATTAATTCATGTTCTCAAAACCAAAAAGCAGTGTTTTTTTAAAAGTAAAAACTATCAAAAGATTAACATCTGTTCATGTAAAAATTAAATGATAAATTACTTATAATGAACTGAATTGTAATAAATAATAAAAATATAATCTAATTATACTTCAAAATAATTCAAATTAATAATTTATCACTATAAATTATTTTTATTATAAAAGTTGTTTTTAATTATATCATAGTATTTTTCACTATTCATCCAAATATTAATGTTATCTAGAAAGTACCAAAAATTTATCCAAACGAATTTGTTATGTCCCTCTTCTATAAAAAATTTAATTATATTTAATTGAATATATGAAAGAGTCAAATATTTATTTTAAAAAGGGTTTTCCATTAAAAGGTGATAAAATTGAATTTTTTTTGAAAAATACGTATTTTATCCGAAAAAAATTAAATTGCTCTTATATTATGTCCCTAAAAAACATAATATGGATGTAAAATTATATATCATATATAAGATTCACAATAAAGTTAATACTATTCATAACCACTTTTTAAACATTTATTTTACTAAGTTGTGGTGCGCTCCAACTCGGTGTGGCGTGTAGCGCATGCTATTGGATTACTTTAATGAGATGACATAATATGAAATATTGGGTTGTTATAGAAAATATTGTTGAAATGTGTCATAGCACCGGTGTTCTGAATATACTTAGGTTCCACAATTGGAATTATAGGAGGATCAACCGGTTTCTCAAAGCCCACCATCTTCGAATTATGGCCATCGCCTCTATCGCGGTGTACCACTAAAGGTCACATAGAGTCATATCTATAATATTTAAAACAAACACATTATTAAATAAAAATTCAATGATGAAATATCAAATTGGTTGGATAGGTCAAAAACCTCCTATAAACAAATCCAAACCCACCACCTGCTTCTAAAGCTAATGATTTATAAACAACATCCATCAAACCACTGTAAACTATGTATATTTCCCACTCAAAAGTAGGGTCTAGGTCAAGTCTCTAGTCTCAATTCAATATCCATTTCCACTTCACATTTTTTTGTTCTTGAATTTCCCCAAAAGGTTTACCAATTTCGGAGTCCATGTGTGCCCATAACACATCATGAACCCAAAACAATGCTCCAATTAAAACCAAACATGTAACATGTTCATTAAACATTTAAATTTCACTTGTCCAACATTTCTTGATTCATAAAGGTCGATACTCCTTATGGATTGAAATATGACATCACACCTTTATCTACTACACCCAACTAACACAATAGATGTCGTAGCTTGCACATCAATTATCACAATAGTATGTAATATCTAATGCATCCTAGATGGCATGATATAATGCATCGAATGTGATTATAAAATGATTTTATATGATGAATTGGGTGGCACTCCCTCATCTCAGCAGGTTGAAACTAAAATTGTACCCAAAATTTCATCAATAGTATTAATAAAGATCAAGTGTGTTGCCCAATGGTGAAATCAAATCAACTATAATAATCAAGATCCAAAAAATCAAAACGCAATTCAAATTTTTTTTGCCTTTCCCTGTACGAATGGTAGATACTTCTAAGCACAGTTTATTACCAATCCTAATTTCCATTCTATCCCAATCTAATGTCTCCAAACATTATGTTGAACCATAAAAACCTACCTCTGATACAACTTCCTAAATATACAAACCCAGATGCCACCTGAAACGGTGCCCTAAGCCCAGTTGGTCGAAAGTCCTCAAGCATATCTCCCCAAACACTAGAGTCTAATGACTAGCAGCAAGAGTATGGGTGGGTCAGTGGAGAGACAATGGCTTCATGACCATAGTATCATCGTGGATGTCAAATTCATACAATAGCATAAGTGAATAAATAAGTAGTCAACTAAATAAAAATCAAGAAAGAAATCCATATCAATGAATAGAAGTTTCTCATATACAAAATGAAACAGATGATACATGTACCTAGAAATAAACCAATGTAGGTATATGGAAATACGATATAGTACAATTATCCAAAAATGAACAAAAGGAAAAAAGATCTGATAGACGTGCTAGCCTCAGCTTGGTCATATGGTCCCCTTATCCAGAGAAACTATCAACAACATGTACCAGGGTTCTTGCCTCTATTATCACAAAAAACCATATAATCTATTTGGACACTCAAGGAGGTCCAAATAGGGTGTGAGATAAAGATCCCAATAGGCAACCAACCAGGTCTATACAGTTCTAACAACAATTATACAAAAGTACTACCAGGTGTAAACAAGTAGTAAGTAAATGGTGTATGACCATGGAATAATTATTTCTTAATAGGTAAATCCAAAGATCCCACAAGGATACCTGATAAAGATAGTCAACTCCTAACAAGTCTTCTATAACAAAGTCAAAACAAAAAGTCATATGGCCACGTATTACATCCATCTGTATCCTCTAACCCAAAACAACACTGTATAAATGAGTCATGTATTCCATAAGAATAATGTATAGTGAAGTCAAATACCCTATGTCCATGCCAAATAGTGAAGTGTAGAGTGCAAGGGCTGGATCCAAGGAGTTCTAAAAACAAGGAATCCGTGTAAAAAATCTAGCCCAAGGTGGGATGGTTCCAAGGAGTTGGTCCAATGAATCCCATCAGGTCCCATGGGCATCTCTGGTGGAAACTCTATCATGATCTTGTTGGGGTCCTAGTAGAATGGAAAATGAAATTTCAACATGATCCCAAGAATTTTGGATCCATGGGGTAGTAAGGCACAAGGCATCCCATAGAATCAAGACCCAAGGGTTAGAGTCAAACCAAGGCATCCGCAACTGCATTCCTGCTCCATGGAGAGTAGTACATGTCATTGATCAACCATTATTTAACGAATTAAACCATCAAAACATTCAAATTAAACATTCATTCCATGGGAGTATTCCCACTCACATCAACCTACACAATCTGTGAGTATACACACTCATGAAAACAATCTATCAAAACAAGCATATGGGACTACCATCCCATATGAACTATTATTTAACATACCATTAGTCATTTCATATAGGTATACCCACACATATTATCCATTTAACATGCCAAACTACCAAAATAGACAAGGCATACCATGATTTTCATTAATCAAGAAGTTAGTACAACTCCTAAACAATGCAATTTAAGCTATCAAGGCATTAACAAGATTCCTCTAACTAATAAATCCAAATAACACCACCCTTGGTGGTTTAAACAGACATAAACAAGTTATTTCAATATGTTTCACCCCTACGGTGACCTTGAAACATGTACCCTATTTCGACACACCTAAACAGAACTTACGGCATCCCCACTACGTCTGACTACAACTACGACATGAAACTCACTAAAAATTCATTCCTTAATATAAATTTTGATGACCGATGAAATGGATGAACACCTGAAAATATCTATAAAATACTAAATAATGTATATACCACCTACCTCAGCTCGATAGTAGATATCTCATCTAGTATCATGTTCTGATTCATCATGGTTTCAAAGAAATCTGAAGAGTGGACAATGAATGTAATATTAGGGCATATGATCCAAAATCGAAATAGTGCGGTCATTGTTCTAAATAACCAAGAATGACTAAAAAGGAATTGAGTACTTACTGATGTAGTTTCAATGGTAAAGACGATGCTTGAATCAGAGTACGATCGGCTTCTAGATATTTTTAACTTGTTTATATTTGTTTTGGTTTCAAAAAATGAGAGGAAAATATTTTTCCATCAAAATATGAGGCCACTACCTCTTTGATTAAAAAAAACCCACTAGGGAAGTACACGACATGACAGTCAAGTACATGGTTTGTACTTGCATGTAATTTTTTTTTGATCTATATTGGCTACATGTTGTGAAAGACCAGTTCATAGCGTGTACTGTAAGAAAAATGGGTGTAGACAAAGTAGTGGGCGTATACATGGCATGCAGCTAGATTTTAGCCTCTTCTCCTCCTTCTTTCGAAAAAACAAGCCCACCAGCCCATGGCCCGACCAAGGGTCTAAGTCAAAAAAGGAAAGAAACAAAATTACCATGAAAAGATAGATCATTACCTCATAAAAAACCTATTATCTTACAATATCCTTTTTAACATCAATGTTTATTTTCATAGTTGAAAAATATAATTTAAAGTTCATTCGATATTTCTTGATTAAAATACCCTTTTTTACATTGAAATCAATTAATAATTTCTAAATACATCCAAAATATTTATGAAAGATTTTACCTTGAAAAGAAATTTGGAAACTCATTAAAGATGTTTCAAAGTATTGAGAAGACCTTGTTGAAGAAAATTATGTTCATGCAGTGTGTGATAAAATAAATATTCTATGTAAATTTTCATTAAAATTTTTGAAGTACCGTATTCAAAAAATTACAAGAATATTTATTTTTTATCATTTTATAAAATTTCGGTAAAGTGTAAAAAATAATTTCAACAATATTTGACAAATATTGAAAAACATTATTGAAATAATTTTTGTAAAACTTTTTCAATGATGAGAAATATTTTTGATAAAAGTGGAAATAAAATCTATTTTTTCTAAAAAAAACATTTTATTTTCGAGTACATAAGAGAGAAAAATAGTACTATAACCTGAAAATTCCATATGTAACCAAATAATAATTAAATTAAATTGTTTTATTAGTTAAAAATTTTATAAATTTTTTAAATGAATATTCAAACCTATATAATCTATAAATAAAATGATATTGTTAATGAAATCCCTCACACCACGTTTGAATTGATTCAATAGTACTTTTTACCTCCTTTACAAAAAATTAGTATTTTTTATAATTTCTTAATATATTCATGTAAATACTTTTTATAACATATAAAATCTATTAATTATATTTCAATCACGCATTTATTAATAACTAGTACTCACCTGTGCGTACGCACAACATTTTGAATTAATGGTTATTATTTGAAAAGAGATTTTTTTAGTAAAAGTAACCCACCAATAGTAATGATTAACATTTTTTAATCCCAATGTATTGGAACATTAAAATGGAATAGGAGTAGATAAATTATGGACAAAAAACAAATTACTTGAAAAAATAACGGATATATAAAAGGTAACTTCTAAATTTTCCGGGAGGTTGCACATCATTTTCAAATGAATTCAAATCCTTTTTAATGGCCATGGTGGGTCAACACCTATGCTCCATTTCACTACACGTCATCATAGGGTTCAGTAAACTGGCATGGCAAACAAGCACCATAGAAAGAGTAATTCATGTATTGTAATTTGAACTGAAAGGAAAATATATTATAGAAGTGAATGTAATAAAAAAATATGAATTGGGCAGAGGAATAATTTGAATACATGATGACAAAACCCAATATTTATTTTGACCAAAATTTATGAAGTTTCTAATGTAGAAGTTCTCATACTAAATGAAGTTACAATGTCTACAAGATCATAGTGTTGTGATAATAACTCTTAAAGCTTCGTCATCGTCTAGCGAATGCACTCTGCAGATGAAAATAAATTAGATAGATTAATAAATAGTAATGAATATTGAAATATGAAAATCCAATCCAGTAATGAAACAAAGTAGTAGAAAAAATAACTTCTAGAAATGAATAGTATAAATAACAAAGTATATAAATAAATTTTGACCAATTTCTTTAGTGGACAGTATATGAAATTGTTAAAAATTAAAACATTACAAAGGTGGTGTGTTTGTAATGTATACTAACATGAAATGGAAATGAAAATAGGTAGAAAAAATGGAGGTTTTGTATAATAGTCAAATGTAAAATAAAGTGGTAGAATGGTGGAAATACTGAGTATAAGATTTCAGAAGAAAATATAACAAATAGAAGATCATATTACGCAATTTAAATAGAAACATGATTAAGAAATTGGATCAATTACCAAATATTATGTGACAGTAGAAATTTGATAGGGAAAGGTAAATAAAAAGGTTCTATACATATATGCTTGTATGCTAAAGTGTTTTTGTATGTAATATCTTCACATTTCAAAGTCTTAAACATTTCATATGGAAATGTGTGCGTATTTCAGTGTAATATTGATGAATAAAATATATTTTAGTGTAGTGAATAATATTACATTTTACAATGTAGAAGAAAATTCTTCCTGAAATAGGTCTTTTGATTCTTTCTCGTACAACTTTCCCAATGTTCATATGAAAGAACAATTTTTAATGTAAATACATAGAAATGAATAGATAAAGAGGTAATTTTATGTAAATTATGGTACCCAATCAAAATGCTAAATCCTTTTAAACATGCTGGGAATATACTGCACTAAAAAATGATGAATGTAAAAAATGCCTTTCAAAAGGGTAATGATAAGGAAACCCAAAATCAAATAGTACAATAGATTGGTTTTTTTAGTACCTATAATATCAAGAATATAAAAATTAAATATTAGAAACCATTGAATAAATAATATCCATGTATATTAATTTTCTGATCACCTAAACAACTATTAGGAATAGTTGTTACTATAATCATTTCGTACATCCTATGAGATATACAAAATAGTTGGAAAAAAACTGAAACATGATCCGAATGAACGACCAAACTGTGCAAATAGAAGAACCAACCTTAGAATATAGAAGAATCAAATTGTGTATATAAAACTAAACTGGGCATGTTTAAGACATTGAAATGTCCAGATATTAAAACTATGCTTATTGAACGAAACTGTGCATATAGAGCCAAAATCAAGCTGTGCATATAGAACCAAACTATGCATATAGAACCAAATAGTGCATATACAACCAAACTATGCATATTGAACCAAACTGTTCATATAGAAGAAACATGCTCTAAATGAACGTCCAAACCAGGAATTATAGTAATAATGCCTCTTTGTATGAGATACAAAAGAGTAATAAAAAATGCAGTTAGGTTGAAAGTCATATATGTATGTATTGTATGATAAATCTAAAAAGGAAGATTGATTTGGTTGAAAACATGAAATTCTCATGGGGATATTGTCTCCTCAATTACATTTTATATATTAATAATATAAAAATACTGAATGAGTAGTAGAAAATATTTCAAATGAACGGTCTGTATAGTCTCAAATGTAACACATTGTACAACAAATATTTATTATGAACTGAATAATGAGATTCATTTGATTAGTGAAGATGTTTGTTTACCTTCTATTTCCGGTATGAAATTTTAGTCTTTTTTTCGGTTTTCTTGTTTATATATTCCTTCGGCAAGGTCTATTTGTCTGTAGTTCGACATGCTGTAGGCACGCTGTCTGGAGACGTATGGACATTATCATCCACACCATCCTCAATATCAAAACATTGCGAAATATTTTTCTACAAAGAGGGTTTTGTTAGAATAATTTTAACTTGTAATGTACATAGGTTGAAATAATTGAAATTCAGAGCAGAGTTTAAATAGTATAGTGTTTCTTATCATCACACAGATGTAATTTGAAATAAATTTATGATTTTTAAATATTTATAAATCAGAATACTTTACATTAACATAATTAATTCTTATAGTAATGGATATCATTTATTATTATGTAAAGATAACATATTTATACCGGATTAGAATATGTGTTCAAGGGTGTATTATGTAATCCTGTGTCAATACTTAAAGTACCAGGAGTAGTTCCAACTGTTTGATGAACCTATGAATAAATGTGCAAAGGAATATATCAGTAAAATGATATCCATAGTTAGAAAGACAAATTAAATAAATTGATCGATAGTTACCTGTATATAATGAATGACACTGCTTATTGTAGAAGACCCACTACTTTGATCTGCCTGTATTTTATTGAAGAAAAATGTATTGTATTCATAGTTGTTTGTTTAGAGATAATGTGATAAAAATACAGACATTCATGTTTATGTTCTAAGACGTCGGTAAAAAGGTTGATAAAGTTGTCATTTTCATTCATATAAACCAATTTGTAACTATTTTTCTCAGATGGATAATGAAGATTCTTAATATTGTACTCCGTCACCTCAATTTCTAATAGAAATTTCCTGGCATTGAAGTAGTTCAATTCCCAAGAGAAACCAAACACATCGTCATCCTAATAAAAAAATACATTGGAATTGTTAATTATAATATTCAATTTTTTTATAATGATAGGATATAAGGACTTGGATATACCTGTATCAAAGCCTCCCTTAGTTGCGTAGCTATTTTCTGTATGTATTGCATGACTTGTTTCTCAAATAACACAACTGAAAAAGAGTCTGTCTTGTCCGTAACAAGTAGTTAAACTCCAAACCTATTGAAAATGTTATTATGACTACACTTTTAGTCTTATTTGGACTATGCAACAGAACCCAGGGTGTAGCGTAATGATAAAAACTAATATAGGAAGCATTAAATACAATCTCACCACGGAGTAATGATAATTTGTGAGGAGTTGCAGGAAATGAAGAAAATTCTTCCATCTATAATCTATACTTTCTTTATTCACGTCTGGCATGATTCATAGAACCAGTTGTGGGTGATTTGAATTTTTTGAATTGTAGCTACAATTAAGCACCTTGTTTCCTGAAGTATATTCATTAAATTTAAATATATAATTTATTACAGGATAATAGTGAACCATTAATAATTTTGCATTATCATAATTGAAAAATAAGGATATATTGCTGACATGTTGACAGGTTTCGACATATAAAATGGATTTCTTGTTTTTATAATATAGTATTTCTATTTTTTGGTTGGGAGTTGTTGGTGATGTAGTTTGTAATGGTGATGTTATTATCACTCCAAGCCTGATAAAAGAAGAACAAAATACATGGAATTAAACTGTTACAACTTGTTGGTAGTAAATTTATGACATTCAGATAAGTAAAATAGTGTACTACACAAGTAAAGGTTGTTAAAATGATATCTTCTTATGATGTTTTCAACTATAGGAAGGTTTTGGTTGTAAAGAATCATTGTTTAATTCACAGTTGTTGTGACAAGAACAAAGGCTAAAAGCAGATTCAAGTCATCATTATATAATTCTCTGTTCATGCTACATATTGAAAACACATAGTATAAATATTGAGATTATTAATTGTATATAGAAACCGTACATGTCAATATCTTCACCAAGATGAGCTGTAATATCAAAATGGTAGTGGGGTCCATGTTTTTTTCTATGTAACGTGACATTTCAAATGCAAAATTACACCATAAGCTGCAAGTAACCTTTAACCCTCTGCACGAAAACCAACAAACAAAATGAGTAAATGTAGCCTGTTAGATTAATATTATGCAATTACACAAAAAATAAAAGGACATGTCATCTTCTAAAATAATCTGCATACTGTGGTTAGAAGTGCACATTGATTTCATTGGATGTGAGTAACGTTGAACTCCAATTAGTTCTAAATCAATGTACAGAGATCCAATGTTTTTTTATGAATCACCTAAGGCTGAATTAAAAGACATTGTATGTATTAATTTAACAGAACTTGGTAAATGGAACGTTAATTATGTGGTATTAAGAACATACACCAATTAGAAGTTCTTCTGGGACTTTTTTGTGAATGAATTCATCAAATGAAGTAAATTGAAAACTAGAAAGTGGTAGTTGTACTTTACAAGAACGAACATAGGCCGTGGATGTGAACATGATTCGACAGGGGTGTCTAGTTCCAAGGTAACTCCCTTCATTTGAACCCATTTGGATGTTTTTTACAATATATCAGAGTCACTCACCCAACAAATGTTTGTACATAGAGATAAGCTGACGATTCGTAATGGTACATTGAATCTTGGTTCCCTGCATATAGTACATTAAAATGTTGGCTAATGAGGAAACAATACAAATTACAGGGAATGATGAAAGTATACATATTTATTTACATACATATATATATATATACATTTAGAGTGTAGATGAGATGGAGGGAAAATAATATATAATTACTTACAGTAAAAATAGAGACATTAATGTCACATAGTATGAGATCAACAACAATGACATCATTGGAGTATTTAGAAGACGAATTGAACCACATGTTCAAGACACGAACATGTATTTTCTATGTTTCATCATTGTCTGGGTTAATCTCATTCAACATAGTTATTGAGCGTGACATATATGTGACTCTAAATAATTATGATGTGTTCAAATAAAAAATATTAAGCTGGTAAATAAAAAATGAAAGTAAAAGTACTTATTTTACAGAGCATAATAGAGTATATACAAATCATTTTAGATGTTACCTAATATAGATTATGAAATATTTCCTTGTACACAATTTTTTCTGTGTAATTTTAGGACTCATTAGTGTTACCGTCTACTACAATTTTCAATCCAATAGTTGATGTGATCCTAGACACTGCAACATATAATTGACCATGAGAGAAAACTGTTTTGTAAAGATAAAGCCTAACTTGAGACAATGAATGACCCTGACTTTTATTAATAGTCATTGCATAAGAAACTGTCAAAGGATATTGTCTTCTTTGTAGTTTTAATGGACATATACCATCACAGCGAGTCATTGTAAATCTTGGAATGAACGCAGAATATCATGAATGACATCGAGTTATATCTTCATCCCTAATAACATGCTCACCTAGGTGTGTTACTACCATCCAGGTTCCATTACACAAACCAACAGATTGGTCTACATTTCGTATTAATATAATTGGAACAGCGAGTTGTAGTGTAATTTTGTGGGCATGTAACCCAGAGACATTTATACCATTCAACATGTCAGATGTGTAAATATTTTCTGGTCTGTCTGTATCATTACTTTCATTGAAAGCAGATTCTAAGAGGAATTAATCTTTGTTTTCAGAGGCAGTGAGGGTCAACATATATTCATTTACTTCTTTTACGACATCACGGGTTCGAGCTAAAACATCACGATCTTTCAGATATTTTTGGTCTCTATGTTTTCTACAAAACTCGGGTATGTATTATTGATTTTTGCAACCTTGGCATTATCACTCTCGGTAAGAAAAAATGTTGACATAATTTGAATGAGTGCTTCACTATCGTTAGGATCACTAATTTGACCTTCACCAATATCCAATTTCCATTTAGCAAAGTCATGTAACACAGCCGCATCAAGACTGCTAGTAGTATAATGCAATCTCATGTTTTTTGTAAGATATAACACCCTAAAATGTTTCCAACGATACGATGACTTAACACTTGCATAGACAATGTAATTTCTATTTCCACCAGGTGTAACTGGTAGTATTTGACTAAAATATCCTCCCAATAATATTGTCAAACCATCGATAGGATAATTATGAGTGTTTTCATTTTTGATAGTCATAATGGCTCTAAGAGTTTGGTCTAAAGCCTCAAAACAAAACTTATGAATCATAGATGCCTCATCCCAAATGATAAGGTTAGTCAATTTAAAAATATCCACTATGTCACTCCCCTGCTGAATATTATAAACTGATTGTTCCTAATGGAGATTGGAATACTAAATTTAGAATGTGTTGTTAGTACACCAGGAAGTAGTAGTGATGTTATTCCACTCGATGAAACTGCAAGTACAATCATTCCCTGAGCTCACAACAACGATGTTAGTAATATCTAGATGAAGGTTTTACCTATGCCTCCATAACTATGCAAGAAGAAGAACCCACCCGAATTGCTATATAGTGAAGAGAGAATGATAGACATCACCTCTTTCTGTTCAACTGTAAGAATACCATGTAAACTATTGTACTCTTGTAGAAGTGATTCATTATTGTAATTTAATTCTTCTACAACCAAACGATTTAGAGTGGAATCATAATCTGAATCTCGAAGTGGAATAGGGGGATATAACTAAAGTGCCCTTCCATTGCTCTGTAAAAAAATTTCTATCTCTCTCAAAGCATATGTATGTATCTATTGATTTGTGAGGGTCAAATCTACAATTTTATGGAATATTGTTAAAGAGAAGTATGATATAGAATTAATATAGACATTACAAAAATATATTATAAATTAAACATAAGCAGTTCAAGTGGAAGCAGAAATACATAGAGAGAAAACATTAGTATTTATGTGTTGTGGTCTACATTATTAGGCAACATTAAACCAATACACGGTTCAATTGAGGATAAAGTTTATATTAATAATTTCTCATAGTGGGATCCAGTTTGTAGGTAATAATAATTGATATATGAAACTTTTGTACTATGCTATTTAGGCTTACAGTATAATTCAAACTCATGCATTTTGTATTAACATCATATTATTACTGTTGGGGTTGCATTGTACTGCAATATTGTCATTAATGATATAGTAGATAATTATATCACAATCTTATAGCTATTACAGTACAATTCGCAATGTACTGTGAATAAATTTTAAATGAAATTGTGGATTTCTTGTACAGAATAGTACAGATTAAAACGAATGAAGTAATATTGTATTTTTATTTCAACAGAAATGCTGTAAATTTTGTTGTACTGAATTATATAAAATGTAAACAAAGTTACTTGAGAGAAATATGAATAATGATTTCAAGTAAAATGTATCCATAAGTGTTATGTGTTTAAGTAATGTATGAATATGCAGAATACCTATACAGGTTTAAATATTTAAATCCTTAAAATTCAGAATAAACAATTATGTGAAGAAATGTGATGAATTTTTAAGAAGGATTACAGAATTAAATATACAAAGTAATTTATTATTTAAATGTGAATAGAACAGTTGTTTGTAGTTAGTATTGTAATTACCATAGTGGGAGGGATTTTTTGTACTCATGTATTGTAAGTACACATACAGAGGAAGATATTGCAGATGTAATGAGAAGTATATTGTTTATGGTAGAAAAACAACAATAGTTTTTCTTTATTACAATGTTATAAATAGCAGGAAGCAGTAATAATAAGACGTTATAAATACGTTAATTGAGACCATTAAAGCAGGTAGAAGAGAAAATGTGCACCTAGATTTAGCTGGGTCCTTATCTATATATGTATAATGTCTTCTGATAGTATGTCTTTTGTTTCTGCCCATACAATATCTGGGCGAGATATGTTATTGCAAATTAACATGCTTGTGAACAGTCTGTGTACATGTTGTCCCATTCCTCAAGTGGAGATTTATTTTATGGCTTCAAAAAACTCTCTATAATCTGTCAGTAGTCCCATACCAGAACATGCCTCTCGAAATGTACCATGAGTGAAGCTGCATACTGTCTTGATATAGCCATACGAAGTTCCTCCTCTAATTTTTGTTAGAAGTTGCCTCAAGTAGTAGAGTTCACCAGTGGTCTGAGGCACATAGTATAGTCTTCCTATACATATTTCTTTTTTTCTGGGATGCCACTTTCTATCTTGAGAGTGGTACACAAATTTTGTACGGTATTGTGAAAAATTTAAACCTCTTCCTTCTGGATATATAATATTTTCTTCAAACCAAGTAGTCAACATTAAATGAGAACTATTTTTATTATTTAATACATCTTCAATGTTATCACTGTCTGAAAACATGATGAAATTCTGTTTAGGTAAATGGAAATGAAACCTCTCAACTGGTGGATATCAGTAATGGATATCATATAAAAATGTCCTCCAAGATGCCTCACAAGGGGATATGTATCGACAATCATAATACATTTTTCTCTCATATACAGTATTATTTGAAAATTGTTAGTTGTTCCCTTCATAGAGTGATACTGTTACATGATTGTTTCCCTTACTAATATACTTAAGCAAATATTCTATTGAAGAAGACTGATTACAAACTTCAATGTTGATATGATCACGATACATTAATAGCAGTACCAGATTGTATAGAACTAAATATCGATTATCCAAAGGAATGTTATGTTTAAAAAAAGTATTTTTTTCATCCCTTATCCGATAAATGACATAAGAATCATCATCAACTTTTGTATTTTCAGCAATCTTGTTTGGATTTTTTTTTCACATTTACCATTTTTCATACTAGGTGAAGACTTGTTCACAGCACTGCAAGGGCCGTGGAGCATAAAACATTTGTCAACTTCATGTAGCACCAGGTATGCTACTTTCTCTTGGATTTCAGTGCAGGCATACATGTTTACAATTTTTGGAGTGTTCACTTTGTTTTCACGGTAGAGAAATAATAAGATATGCACATGAGGCAAGTTGTGTTTCTGAAACTCTATCGTTCAAACAACTGAATGGGTAGAAAAGTGTCATTATTAGTAATTTTTTATATAATTGCAACTAGTATGGATAAATATATTTCAAGTATGTAGATTGATGGTTACCTACCCTTGATTTTCCAAAGAAACAACCTTCTCTTCAATCATTCATTAGTTTTTCAAGCTTAATATTGAAAACTCGAGATAGTATTTGACGGGAGTCTACTGGGAGAAGATTCTTATATCTAGGATACCGAGTGATCTCAGGCCACATTGGGTTACATGTAAAGGTTAGAAACAAATCTGAATAACCTGCCCAATTACAAATAGATATTGCATCTGGTAACTCTAGATCATATACCTTAGACCCCCAGTAAAGGTTGAAGGTAAAATGATGCATTTTCCGCATGAAGAACCATCTCAGTCGCCTCTTAGAAATGCATCTTAGAATCCATTATATAGATCTACGGTCATTTTATTTTGATTTAAGTGAGTGAATGAAAGTCTCTGAGACTCTATAATCATATAAGCATCGACAAAAAACTATTGCAATAGTCTTCTTGAATTCAGTAGCATTGAGGCGTGATTTTCACAGGATTCCAAGAGGAAGGATAAGTACTCTCTCATGGTAACCTTATGTAATTTGGAACATGATGTGAAAGGAGTTGGCCGATGAAGAATTTTGTCAACATATCCATCACTACCATCTGTGAAAATCAAGGGATAATGTAATAGAAGATACAGTGGGTGCTGCTCATCAATTCTTTGAAAATCATCTGTTTTGGTATGAATGATTATATCACGCTCTTGGTTGAGATCTTGAACAACACCAACAATAAGAATTGGAATCTCAGAATTATTTGGTATGTTATATGTACTGGTATTTGTTCCTGTTCTTCAGTAGTCGTAGTTTCAAATTTTTCACCTCCTCAGTCTGAATAACATCCCTTGTACTTCTGAATTGTCGAGCTAAAGAATTGTTATCATGAAGCATTTTTTGTAGGTTCTTGAGTATCATGTAGTCTATATGAGTTTGGAAATTATTGTTTTCCAAGCTGCTGGTAGCAGTCATGTTAATAATGAAATAGGCGACTTTGAAAAATTAGTCCCTAATAGATAGGTTTAGAGATATCTAAATTCACACACCCTATTTTGACATTCATGTTCAGTTTCATACACGTATAGTTGGCCAAATGATGGTGGTTGACCATATGGTGGACATAATCTTCATATACGATGGTAGTTCTATCCATTAAATATAAATATAAATGGAGCACCACCCTTGTTGATAGACCTATCAATATTACCACCCATTGAAGTGAAATAAAACTTGGAGTTGTAAATATGCATATTTTCTTGGAATATTATGGCTTCTGTGGAAGTAGAACTGAAGAGAAACATTTTAAGATACTGCATACATGGTGGTATCAAGTTCAAAGAAATATTTACCATAGCACAACATGCTGCAAAACGTTGGTTTTGTTGATTGCGGCATTTTTTGTTTCTTTCATTGAACCACATTAAAGCATGCCAATATATATACACGTAAGAAGGGTATCCAATATCCGAATACCCGGAGTGAAAAAAATGTTTCAGACGGTATTTACAAAGTAGTGGAAGTACGATATTTGTCTCTCTTGTTCTTGTAGCTGTAATGCTGAATCAATATGTTCACTATCCTCAATTATCCAAAAACTGTTGTTGTACTAAGATGCCTACAGTAAAAGTACAATTATTATGAATATCACAGTAAATAATTCATAAGTGATTTTTGTTAGTATGTAATAATATTCGTCAACATACCTCTATAGTTTTCTATACGCTGGACATCACCATTGATTTAGTCATTTGATTCTGAATTGTTAGGATGTGATACTTCTTGACGGAACAACTATTGACTACGGACTGATAGTATGTGTATAAAATATTATTATAACTGAAATATGTGTCCATTGAGGTGAGTGTGTGTGTGATTCAGTATAGTTGTGTTAAAGAGGATGTTGAACCTGGACATGATATAGTACTATAGTTCCTGTTATCAGCTCGACTAAATCTGTAACAAATGTTAGTGTAGATTATAATCAATGAAGATCCCTTAACGGTCATAATAAAATCTAATTGCAGGACTTGTAATTACACTATCGAGGAAGCTGGTGATGAATCCATCATTTTGGTACCTTCAGTCATGATTACTACCAAAAGTGTAAAGAAAATTGTTAGACGAACAGCTTCTCGATTGTGTGGCTCACAACGATGTGTTCGCAGACATGTGTCATCATACATATAGTAAGGAATATGAGATTGTAAGAGGGAATCCATTCTATTCTTTTTCTTGTTTTCTCCGGCGATAAATGATGTCGTACCTACAGATTGTTGTTTCACTGTAGACGAAGTAGTTAAAGAGGAATACATTATGTTTGTATGTATAGTATTTAGAAAATTTGGGATTTAGAGACTAATATGTAAATAGATCATACCATTGATAGACAGTGGTCTTAATGGCGTGCGTGTGAATCCATCTCCACCTCCATTTGTATATGTTAATGAAGGACTTCCAGTAGATGTTGTCAATGTTAGTGTCACAGTAATTGGTTATAAAAACAATGGGAATATAATGTAACATAAAGAAGTCTGAAATGAATGTAATAGTGAACTTACAATTGTGTCTTTCCATCATTAGATGTCTTATCTGAAAACTTGCATCTCTAGAGGTTGATGAGAAATGCATGTTTTCGTCAGTGATGATAGCTACCGAAAGTGTAAAGGAAACAGTTAGACAATGAGTTGATCAGTTATTTGGAATACAGTGTGGTAAGTGCAGATAATTTTCATCATACATACAATAAGGAATATGTGACTGTATGAAGGCATCTGATGTTTTCTTTCGCTTATTTGCCATTGCCTTAAATTTTCTCCTTGATTCAAATCTTTCTTGAACTGTAGACGAATTAGTCCATGAGGAATACATTTAGTTAGTATATAATCCATTAAAAAAGTAAGGGTTTATGCAATTCAATTTAAATAGAACAGACCACTGATAGAAAAGGGTGTTAGTGGCGTGCGTGTGACTCCATCTGCATCGCCATTTGTAGAATGCAGTTCACTTGTTAGAGTAGGAGAGAGATTTGTAGATGTCATTGAGGGATTTTCAGAATATGTTGACACTATAATTGTGACAGCAGTAGATTATACAAACACTGGATAAAATTTATTACATACATAAGTATAAAATGTTTGGAATAGTATACTCACAATTATGTCGTTCATTCAGTAACACTCTTATTTGCAAAATTTCATATGTGTAAGATGTCGGGGATTTCATTTTTTTGTTGTATATATTTATATAAAAATGTCAAGGTGTGCATTGTATTATTTTTATGCAAAGTGAGAAGTGAAGAAAACGTAGTATAATTTTTGAATGCAGACACATAAATGGATAAAGATGTAATTTCACAGCTTTATGTAGTTTTGAGGATGTCCCAAATGTAATCTTCATGTAAAATATATTTGAAGCTGTAGGTAACAGATTTTGGAACTAAAGTATTCAATAAAAATTGATAGGCATGTTACACATGTTTGCTTTCTTGCGGTGTTTTATGTTTCTGAGATTGTGGTAAATGGATGTAGTTATGTTACCAATTTGTTTGAAGTTCATTAATATTGTATTAGCTAAAGCAGTTAAAATATATTATTTTGTGTACGTTAAACATATGTCTGATTGTTGTAGTTGTTTAGAACATTGTTCTTAGAAATGTTCAGTTAGAGGTGAAAAAATCAACGATAACATCAGTTCAAGAAGAGGTAAGTGTTCCAATATAATCCAATGTATAAACATAGTGTAAATATCCGAATCAGTATTTCTGAGAAGGAGTAGATGAATCATTTTTAGTAGAAATTCCTTGTGTTGTTCTTCGATAAAGTAAAACACATAGTCAATTTGATGTTGTAGGTTGCATAGTTAGGGTGACAGGGAAAGAGTTGTTACCTTTACGCAATTATACGGAGTGGAATAGGGTTTCCGGTTTTGGCAGCACCAGGTGTAGCAGACGCTTCTGGTAGATGGGGAAACCCCTTATCTCTAGAGCAGTGGTAGAAGTCGGAATTCCCAATTCGACGTCGTAGAAAAATCGGTTTAGACAATGAGAAGAATTATGACCTCAGTATCAGTTTAAACAGATGTAAAATTATATGTATGTTTTAGGAATACGATGGAGAGGAAGCAATTCCTGATCGCGCAAGAGGAAGTCGATGGAGAATATGGAAACCCTATATAGGCGAGAGGAAGTCGACATAGAATGATGTGAAGGCGGGAGGAGGACGATGGAGATGGTGGATGTCGAAGGAGATGATGGATGATGAATTATAGTTGTCTGTGGAAGGTTCCGGATTAGGGAAACTGTATTCTGGTAGACGGTTGTGGTATGGTCATCGTCCCATGCGATTTTCAAGAGGAATCAGCTTGAAGACTTCAACCCTATGTGCGAAGGCGTCTGGCGGAGAAGGCGTCGGTGGATATCGATTTTCGAAGGGCATCGCGGGTGTTTTTGGTCAAGGAAGTGGGTGAAAGGGTAATTGGATGTGGAGAATGAGTGACATGGAAGCTTGTGGTGGTGACACATAGGCTTAGGGACACCCAGTTTTAGTAGATATAGTAGAATTCTAAATAAATAAATTTTTATGGGTAATAACAGTTGCGTTTTTCATGAGAAATTCAGTTCGACAGTTTTGATCCCCATATGATCATGGTCCCATGATATAAATAATGGTAACAAAGATATAAATATCATATATATTCAATTTATATATATAAAAATTCATCTAAATAGGCATTAGTAGAAAAATGAATTTAATCGTTCATGATTACGATAAGGCGTACATACACATGAATGTTATTTTCACTTTTTGATGAATGGAATAAAAGAAAGGTAAATAACAAATAAACATTGAAAAAAAATTATTATATAATATATATAATATAATTTTTTCGCAATATATTCATATTACAGTCCATGTAAAGTAGAAAAAAAACTGAATGAAAATAATTCTTAGAGGTTTGACTCTACAAAGATGCATGAGCTAGATTATCTTTTTACAACGGATGAGTGGAAAAAGGTAGATATGATATTATAATTTAAAAATAATTATTATTTCATAAATATAAAATATAAACAAAATAACCAATCACAATAACCCTTCTTAAATTATAGTGATAGAGAATTATATGTATTGCTATGTGGAGGATGTAATCCACACTTACGCACGATTGATACTTTCACATCCCATTTGATGAAAAAGATGAGGAATAAAGGTGTTTCTATAATAAAATTAAAATTTATGTGTATTCCAGAACCATAATTTATTATTTTATGATGAATAACATAGATTTATACGAGGTAGAAGAATAAATAAAATGAAAGTGGTCGAGTATGATGATTACCTCTTCTTTAGTAGAACTCATTTTGATCACTTTTTAAAACACTTGGAGTTGTATTTTTAGAATAAAAAACAAAAAATTAATTTATAGGGAAATTGAGAAGATAATTGGGATGTTTTCACCCAAATATTTGGTTAAAAATTGTGTAAATAAAATAGTGAATGGGTGTCCTTTTATATGTGATAGGAGGGGAACTATTGGAATTACATAAAGTATTACAATAATAAAAAATCACTTTCCAGGTTCATGTGGATCCAAATTGAAGAATTTCAATTATTAGATGAGGATGAGTATAAATAATCCCATCCAATAATGTTTTTTTCACATTTATCGGTTTTTACCCCTAATATCTTAGTTTTCACCCCTCGTTGACCAATTTGACTATTATCAAACATGAAATCTTTTTTGCTCCATAAGGGTTAAAAATGTTACACTGAATATAATAGTGTCCCATTAATAGACCATGGAATATATTTTAAACCATATACCATTCACTTGGACAACGATAGGAGTTTACTGAATTTTTAATATTTTGTTAAATTATAATTTTTTTAATAAAATTCAATTAATGTTATTTTCAATTCCATTAATTTAATATGAATTTAAAGACATATTGACAAAATGGAATATGATTATAAACATTCAAGGAATAAATATTATTTAATATTTATCCAAAAAATTATGAAACCCGATAATTAAACCAAATTTAAATCTTTTTCTATTTTCAAATCATGAATTTTTTTCTGTTAATTAATTAACAAAACTTTTGGTGTTGCGTAAGAATTTATTATGAAAATTTATTAAATAAAAATTAAGAATAAATTACACTGATAAAAAATTAAATTATATTTAATATAATTATTTATCACTAAAATTATATTTTTTATTAGTATCACACAATATTACATATAATAAATGTAAGAGAGTAACATTTTTGAATATATCCATTATAGAAATTTTATAAATGTGATAATCAAAGATAAATTATGAAAGGTATTGTTTTATTTATTTATATTATTATTTATGAATTTAAAAAATCTATTGAAATAAATTCATTTTCATTAAAAATATCATTTTTAGAACACATTAGTTTTTATATTTAATTTCCCGATTTACCCTTATTTAGTTGATAGATATTTACTACGATTACTATTCATAATGAATAAAAATTAAAGGGACCTATTTATCGAAATTTATTCTATGAATCAATATAATGAATAAATATTATAAAATTCATTTCAATGAATTGAAAAAAATTATTTTAAATTTATATATGTAATGTGAAATAAAACGTTATTTGCTATAAAAATTCAATTTAAATATTAAAATAGTTTTTTAAAAAATTGATGAATAAATATGATTATAATTACAATTAATATATTCTATTCAATAAATATGATAAAATTATATTTTATAACTAATCTGAAATTGAATTCCACTTGGTAGATATATGGAATCAAAGGGTAGTTTAAAACAAAAAACAATATTTTTCACTATTCATTGATAATCAATCTTTTCAAAAAATTCTAAACAAATCCCCAAAAGTTAATTTCAATATGATTATTTCAATAATGAAAGAATTTTTTAAAAAATAATTTCTGTTAAATGTTATTTAAATTAATTATTATATTTTCTCATAAAATGAAATAAAAACAATTTTAAAAAAAAAAAATTTTTGAAGCATAAAATGAATTTAATAAAAATAAGGGGCTTATTTATTAATAATTAATCAATAAAGTTTTATTGAGTATGAACTATTTATATATATATTCACAATTTTCATTGTACTATTTATAACACTAATTTTAATGGCTTGTTTATTACAATATACTCAATAATGTTTGGTTTAAAGTTAGGGTTTCATATATCACAAGCTATCGATGAAATTATATTTATTTGAAGTAATTATATCATAAAATATTGGAGTGTTACAGTCCAAACAACATATTTTTGATCAATTTAGTAGTGCTATGAAACTAGATATATGCTAAATTCTCTTATTATAGTGGAAATGTAAAAACATTCCATAAGAAACATTATTTCATCCAATAAAGTATTAAAAATGTTCTTCTACATATCCTAGGGAACTAAAATCACATAAATTGATACCTATTATTCTTAGTAATGGTTAAAAATAGTGAAAAAATCATGAGTAAATAAGGAATAATCAATATGGGGTATGGATATTCAAAACACATGTCATTCAATGAACATCATGAGATCAATCCACATCTATGATTAAAATCAACATAGACAACACAAGGATTATAGAAAATGAATTCATAATTAATGTAATATATAAATACTATCATTCGTGATTTTTTCATCATGTCCTTTGACATTTTATAATTAATACTACCATAATGGACTCAACCATAATTTCATTGATAATAAATGTGTAGGGGTTAACTAAGTACCCATACAATATGGAATGCTCGATGTTTTGTCAAACAAGACATGTTGATGAATCAAGTTGTTATCTATTACCAATTCCTTGACATCACTTAAACATATAATTCATTCATAATATATATATAATAATCTAAAGAATTCATTCCCAACATTCCTTATAGATAAAAAATATTTCCATATTGAAACAAGAATACAAAATACTTGTGTATTCCATGAAATAAAATTATTAACAAATTTCCTTCAACTAGTACCTAATATAGGATTTTAATATTGTTAAAAAATCATCAAAGAAGCATAATTGATACCAAATTCATTCATGCTATTGAAAATATGGACATTAAAGAGAAAAATAACATCCAATAAATATTTGATAGAAATAGAGAACATGATAATTAGAAAGTGAATGATATAACAATAAGGTATAATAATTTTTTAGGAAGGAATGATAGAAGAAAGTTTTTTCATCAAAAATTATTTTTTATATTAAAAAACATTTATTTATAGAGGAATATAGAAGTAGTGTATAGAAATCACTCTTCAAAATTATTTTTATACCATTAATAAAATAATAAGCATTTATTTTGATATAATTTTCATGAAAAAAATCCCAAAAATAGTGAAGTAAATATTATTCATAAAAATAACCACAAAACCATTAAAATAATGTTTCGACACAAATAATTATCATGACTATGTAAAATTACATTCATACAGAAAAAGATTAGAAAATTATTCCTTTCATATTTTAGTTAAGATTAAAAAATACCCTTTTAGGAAAAATGATAAGATTATTACTTTTAAACTAAATTAAATAAAGAAAAATATGTTGGATAATTAGTAGAATAATCATTTGATTTTAAAGAAGAATTTTCTTAGATTCATTTAAAAAAATATTGATATAGAATAAAAGGAGTTTGTAATAAAAATAAAAACATGTGGATTTATTTATAAGTATGCCCCTTACTTGTTATTAACATGATGAATCTTGATCTAACTTGAGAATAAATGGGAATTGAAAATGAACAAACCAAAACTAAAATTATGATATGGAAATATATTGGTTTAAAGAGACCAGTATTGTATAATTTGCTAAATTTAAATTTGAGCATTAAAAATCATGAAATAAATTGAAATTATTAATGATATTCCTTACATTGGGTATTTCTTTAATGATATTTATTTTATCATACTATATAAAATTATTATATAAATTTTTATTAATATTTCTCATCCTTATTCAATTTTATTTTCTATTTATAGTTATTTGAAGTCAGTTCATTGAAGATTTAAATATAGATATAGCTATTTAATGGTGTTTAGTCATTCTTTCCAATAGTATATCAGTATCTTATTCATGGTGGGAGGAGTGATGAATTAATTCCATAATCTCAATAATGATAAAAATTTAATTAATATAGTTCTTAATTCTTATATAAAATTTTATAATCATCCTTGAATGGTAGTAATAGATGAATGAATCATATCACTTTTTGAAGGTTGTAGTCTATATTTACGCATAAGTAATGTTATCAATTTCCAATTTATCGAAGGGTAAAAAAATATATGATATATCATATTTACAAAATAATTTTTAGGTCCAATATTTTAGATATATTCTTTAATAATACCTTTATAATAAACCATATAAACAGGTGATCAGAAATGAATTACACTGTTATGTGGGGACAATTGGTCATTTGTATGAAAATGAGATGTTTTCATTTTCAATAGAATAGAAAGGTGGAAGGAAATTGTTTTAAGATGCTAATATTTACCTAATAGAAAATTTTTTATATTTTGGTCACTGTTTTAAGATGGATACATTTTATAGAGAGTAATTAGAAGAAGAAATAAACAGTGATAGACTCAGGTAAGATGATTTCATCTTCATGGAGAGTTCTCATCTGGATCACTAATTAAGGATTCTTAGGATAGTATTAGGGTATGAAAATGATATCAATAAATTATGGATTAAATATTAGATGATTCTAGTCTAGTAATATTCTTATATTGAGGGATTCGTGTTTTTTAATAATAGTGGAGAAGAGATCCTCTTTTATAAGTAATTGGAGGGGACCACATGGAATTACGTAAATGATTTAAATAATATATTTTCATTTTATTTTGTGAGTTTATATATATGAATAGGAAATATAAATTAAGAAATTTTAATGTCAAATAATTTTCATATAATAATATAGAGACATGTTTATGTGGAATTTATACATATGTTTTTTATATTAACAAATGATACAAATTTAATCGAGAATGTTTTTTACTGTTTTCTCTATTCATTATGAAAAATATTTAGTTCACCTTATTACCTAATATGAATTATAATGATTAAAAATATGTATTTAATATTACAATAGACGATTTAAAGATATGTAAAAAATTAGTTTTAATAATTTTTTTGTAAAATCAATGAAAACTATTTTAGAGAAATTCTTGTATGAATAATATAAATTATTTTATAATAATGGGATAATATATATTATAATTTTATTAACTGGATTATTATAAAAAAACGTTGTCTAATATATAATAAATACTAATGAAAAAATGATAGGATCCTTGTGAATACAAGAATAACTGAGAATAACAAAAAAAAGTCATTTGAATAAATACATTACATAGATTTATAAAATGAATAGAATATATTTATAAGTTTATTTTTTAAAAGTTTGAGAGAGGATAGATGTCTCTCAAAGCTCTCGAAGGCGACAATGCTGAAAACCATAACAGAGCTATTAATGAATAGATCTCCATGGAGAAAGAGGCACTCGACTTGGGTGATGATGACCGAATCGGTCACTCCGATCTCTTCAGTCTGTGTGCGAAGCGCAAGTCTGAAAAAGCGGCAGTTAAGGATACCTCTGAGCATGGTAAAATCTTCGCGGACGTGGTTAAATAGGCTGCAGGACTATCGTTCATAGACTGTGAATCATCCAGATCGGGAAGATTAATAAGGAAAGGCCGCATCGCTCATGTGGCTGCTAATCCGGATGCTGTTGAAGAACGAGTCAAGCTGTGAAAATTTTCAATCATCACCCGTGTGGTGATTCCAAAAGGTGTCCAGCCCTGGAAGTTTCATGATCTCACAAAAAGGCTGGCAGAGCTCTGGGGGTTCAGAGACTGGAAGATGAAAGCAATAGGAAGGGGCTTCTATGATGTGGTCTTTCCCTCTGACGAATGAAAAAGGTGCGCATGAAGCTTGGGATCTCTTCCTCTATATCCTGTCTTTCTTCGGATTCATGAATGGGAAAGGAATTTTGATCCTAACATGGTCAAGAACACATTTTCCCAGGTATGGATACGAATTCATAATCTTAGCTGGCTTTATTGGCATCCACGATTTCTATGGGATATGGCCTCCTCTGTTGGTAATCCAATTAGGTTTGATAAGAAAACAGATAACCCTAGATTCGGTCATTATGCTAGGATTCTAGTTGAGGTAGACATGTCAATGGTTTTAGTTCAAGAAGTGGTATTCACTGCTAGGGATGATAGTATTAACCTAGAAATAGGTTATGAAAGGAAGACAAAATTTTTCTCTAATTGTCACAACTTTGGGCATGTTCTTTCTGATTGAAACTGTAATAAAACATGCTCTACTTGTAACATTAGCGGACATGATTATTTGAATTGATGAAAAAGGCAACTGAGAAGGGACCCCTGAAGACTGACAGTAATGCACGAGCTCCTATTGAGAAGGAGAGTGATAATCCTAGCTCTTTGCAACCTGGCAAGGTGAATGATCATCCTGGTCCTTTGGAACCTGTTACTGATGAATCTGTTGCGGATAAGGACAAGGTTCCCACTACTGACAGTGTAGAGGATAAATAGGATATTGAGATGGGTCCTGAGCAGGAAGCTTCTGATCCCAGTAAGGGAAGCCCATAGGAAGACTCTATCCCACTAGAGGGTTCTAGAAACCAGATTAGCCATACAGTCTCTAAGGAACCCCTTCTGGGATATAATGAGAGCTTGGAAAGGCAGCCAGTACTTAATATGGTTGAGGTTTCTGGCACTCGGGTTAGTAACCCGGTTGTGATGGAATCTCCTTAGGAAGGAGATGAATTGACACATCACCCAAATGAGGCAACATGATTGTTTTCACAAACTCATCCATCTAAGGTTGCTAAAAGAAACCTTCCTCTTACTTTAACTATGCCTATTGAATCTGGGAATAGGTTTAGCACTCTCTCTGATGATGGATATGAATACTACAAGTATGAGAATGAAACCAACAAGGGAATGGAGGATAGTAAATCACATTCTGAGGAATGCCTAGCTCCAAGTTATACTGGACCCTGTACTAGACAAAGGTCCTCTAATCAATGAAGATAGTCTTCTGGAACTTCCAGGGTCTTGGGAATTCTCCCACAGTCCAGACCCTGAAGAACTTTTTCATGACCAATAAACCCATGTTACTGGGTATTGTTGAACCAAGGTTGAAATTTGAAAGATGGTTGGCATTTAATTGGAATGCTTTGGGATATTCCCTCATTTCCAATACTCAATTGGAGAATGATAGTGAATCCTTATGGGTGGTCAAACACAATAGTGTTACTATTGACTCTTTCCAAAATGACCAACAGTCAGTGACCATTTTCTGTTGTATTCATTCTAATTCGATGTGTGTAACATTTGTCTATTCTTTTAAACAATATATAAGAAAAAGATTATTATGGAACACATTGATTACAATTTCTGAGATCATGTCTACCAGATGGATCTTACTTGGTGACTTTAATGCCATACTGAGGCCTGAGGAGAAAACTGGACGGACCTTCTGTAGGGATTTAGCTAAGGATTTCTCTTCTTGTATTGATCATTGTAGACTTTATTAAGTCCCTATATCTGGTTTGGATTTCACCTGGATCAGGCACACTCTTAATGGGAGAGAAGCAAGCAAATTAGAAAGGTGCTTTGTGTAATTAGATGACAGGAGTGACATGCTAGAAATTTCTGGCATGACCCTTCCCAAAATTCACATTGAGCATAACCCCATACTGATTGATATTGGGTTTAGTAATTTGAGGTCAACAACATTACCCTTTAAGTTCAAAAATGCTTGGCTGGTTGTCCCAAGCTATATGGAAGTAATTTTGGATGCTTGGGAATCAAATATAGCTTGTAGTTGATTGGACATCTTATCTTTCAAGCTGAAAGCTGTGAAATACAGGCTCAAAATATGGAGTAAGAACTCTTTTTCAAATATTGGAAAGGGTATCAAAGAGGCTAAATCTCTTTTGTTAGGCTGTCAGCAGATGAATATGAATCAAGATACCCCCTCTTCAGCTGAGATACAAGCTGCCTCCAAACATCATAATCTCTTGACCCTAAAGGAGAACTTGGGCCACAACTAGTTTAATGTTAAATGGCTTAAGGAAGGAGAAAGAAAATCCAGATTGATTCATTAGATGGACAGGGAGAAAAAGGATAGTAGGAATCTCAGGGCTCTAAAGTTTGATGATGATTTTTTAACATCTGAAAATGAAATTGCTAATGCTGTTACAAGTTACATTGAGAAGTTATACTCTGACTCTAGGGGGAGAAGTTCAAGTAGATATCTCAACTGTTTTGAATCTAGTGTGGATGAGAAACAGAATAAATAGCTCACTGAAACACCTTCTTTAAAGGAAATTCATTTTTCACTTTTTTCCTTAAACATAGACAGTGTGGCTGGCCCGAATGGTTTCCCAAATAAGTTTTTATGTTCTATTGGGATATCATTCATACTGATCTTATAAATACTGTCAGAGAATTCTTTCTACACTCTTTCTTTCCATTTGGGTTGAACTCAAATTTCATTACATTTATTCATAAGAACAATAATGCCCTGGACATCAACGACATTAGGCCTTTATCCATTTGTTAATAAAATTCCTAAGATAATCAGTAAGATTATGGAAATTTGGCTAGGTGTTGTGGCTAAAAATATCATCACTACCAATCAGTTTGGCTTTGTACCTAGGAGAAACATTCAAAACTGCCTATTTACTATCTCTGAATTTGTTAACATCATGAAAGGTAAAGTTCCTAATGGTAATATGTCTATAAAAATTGACATATCAAAGTCCTTTGATACTATAAGGTGGGATTTCATCCTCAATATTCTTATGATGCATGGATTTTCAGAGAAATTCATTTTCTTGATTTTTCTATTTTGGAAAGTGCTAGGCTATCTATCCTTGTCAAAGGATCCCCTAGGGGTTTCTTTAAATGAACTAGAGGATTCAGGAAAGGTGATCCTTTATCTGGGATTCTTTTTTCAATGGCTAAAGACTACTTATGTGTCTGTCAACATGACCGTGTCAACAATGGTATATATCAAAGAATGAGGGAAAGAAGGAAGTATTTTTCTCCTTCACATATTTTATATGCAGATGATATTCTCATCTTCTGTGAGGATGATAGGAAGACAATCCTCTCTATGAAGGTGATTTTCTCTCATTATGAAGAAGTATCTGGTCAGGCAATCAGTTGGAAAAAATCATTTGTTGTCTTTGGTCAAGGAATCACTAACTTGAAGCAAAGAAGGATTTCAAGAAGGATTGGTGTTAAGAAAGGTACATTACCTTTCCAATATCTTGGAATTCCTCTATTTTGGGGAAGGGTAAAGCTTGCACATTTAGAGGGTATTTCATTGAAAATAACCAGTCAACTGGAAAGCTGGAAAGTGAATGCTATGTCCCAGGCCAGGAGAGTCTTCCTTTTTTATTCTGATATCAACTCCATGTTTTTCTACTCGTTCTATGTCTATATATGGCCAGCAGCTCTCCTTAAGGAACTGAGTTTCCAGATCAGAAGCTTTGTATAGTCCGACTTCATTCAACAGAAAAAACTTGTTACTATTGCATGGAAAAAGTGTATCATGCCCATTGAGATGGGAGGAATGGGTACTAAGGATGTCAGAACTTTTACTAACGCTCTTATCCAGAACTTTGTTTGGAAGCTTCTTGCAAAGCCTCACTTCTCTGTGGATTTTCTGATAGACAGTTTTGTTTCCAAATTATAGAAAGGAATGTGTTTATACCTCAAATCACTTTTATGGTCTTCAATAAGGCATGCTTTCTCATGTCTCATGTATCATTCAAAATGGAAAGTAAGTCATGGTTCTCACCTTAACTGCTGGAGAACTTCATGGCTGTCTTCTCCTCTCAAAGACTATGTTTCTGTCCCAGAAATTCTTGGGAACATGTCTATTGTTGAACTAAATCATAATGCTTCTGAACTTAATCTTATTCCAGATAACATTTGGCTGCAAATCAATGATTACAAATATGTGGATATTGACATTCTAATATGGAAGCCTGCTCTTACTGGCAGTTTCTCTACTCGGGACTATTATAATATGTAGGTTAGAGTGAACACGGCTTTGCCCACATGGATTGAAGGATTAAGGAGACAATTTATACCACCCAACAACCTTCTTCTTATATAGAAAATCTGGCAAACCAGACTGCCCCTCAAATGTGTGCTACAATGGAATGGTTTCAGTCTTGTATCGGTTTGTTAGTTATGTTTCAACAATGATGAAACACTTCCACATATTTTCATACACTGTCACATCTCTGCTCGGTTATGGGAGTATGTGAAGTCGATTTTTCAATGATCCCTTGATATTTGTAATGTGGATTCACTGTTTAACTCTGATTTAAAAACTGTTTTTAGTGTTCAACTGAATTCTATGTTCCTCTCTGCTATTGTTTCGGTATTCTCTTTTATCTAGAAATATTGGAATAGTACTTTGTTCATTAATACCAAGCCTTCTTTTAGAGATGGTGTTCTGTTGATGCATCGAAGTATCAAACATTCTTCAACAATACAAACTGGTTCCATGCACAATGATGTATCTGAATTTGTACTTTTAGGAGCTCTTGGTGTTTGTGGCAGGGAACAGAAGCCCCGAATTGTCATGTTTATCTGATGGATTTCACCTATCTTTGAATGGCTAAAGGTGAATGTTGATGGGGTGGCCTCAGGTGAACCAGGTCCCGCTGGATGTGGAGGGGTCTTCAGAACTCATCAGGGCTTCCTTTAAGGCTGCTTCTTCCATTACATTGGATATGCTCATGCAATTGAGGTAGAAATTAGGGAGATGATTAAAGCAATCAAGTATGCAGTCCATTATGGTTGTCATAGAGTTTGGCTAGAGTCGTGTTCCTCTATTGCTGTGATGATTTTGAAAGATTGATCCCAGAATATTCTCTGGAGAATGATGTCTTCATGGATTTCATTCCTTAATATTGCTGAACAACTGTGCTTGGATGTCTCCCATGTCTATCGGGAAGCAAACCAAGTTGCTGATGCTTTTTCAAAAAGGGCCATTATGGAAGCTAGCTCCCCTATTGTGATGATTTTGTCTGCAGTGATAGGGATGGTGTTTTACATACTTGGCATTGTAAGAATCCTTGTTTTTTAGTTGCTTTGTACTGTTAAATTTTTGTTATAATAATTTGTTGGGAGTAGGCTTTCGCCTGTCTCTCGAACCTTCTGGATATATTTATAAGTTCAAATTAATTTTTCTACAAATTATATTAATTATTAAATTTATATAAGCTTTAAAAAACTGATTTTCATAGATATTTAATGTATTCTTATATAATTATATTATAATAAATTTTTAGTTTTTATAAAATCATTATTTTTAACTATTCAAAAAAATCAGCTATTTCTGTAAACATTATAAAATTCAAGCTAAGATAATTTTAAAATTATAATTAAAAAATGTCTAAAATATTTAATAATTATATTCTAAATATATTATAAATTAATTATAATTATTCAAATATAAAACACCTAGAAACAAATATTTATGAAGAATTTTTTTATGGAATAAAATGAATTTATTCTTATATTATTTTTTGTAAACACAATATTGTAAATGTATTTTATTTTTACTGAATAAATTTTTTGTTCTAAAAAAATATTTTTACATATATATCATAATTATATTATTCATGTTCATACATTCCAACCCAATGGCTTGGCTATAAAATTGATATATAAACAATGTTATTTCACAGTTCATTTAAGATCATGGTTATGAGTATTTAGTGCTATAGAATATAGAATGAATTCAATCAAAAATAATATCATGTGGTGTTCTATTAAGAACCTTAAAATTTTTACCTATATTTATTTATAAATTCACGTTTTGATTATTGAATGAGTTGTTTAAATTATAGTTATTGAAATTTCAAAGAGAAAATGTTTGTCTATCTTTATTATTATAGAATGAATGGAGTTTATATAGTTGTAAAAAAATATTTTAAGATTCATTTATAAACTATGAACAATTAGTTTTTGAGGAATTTCATATATTAATTTCAAATTAGTACATTAAATTTAAAAACATGTTTGGTATTTTTAAATTGATTTATCGAAGGTTATTACACGGAATTTCCAGTTCAATATCAATCAAGAAGTTTGAATAATTATTTAAAGATTAAATTAAAATAATTTTATATTTTATAATGGGGTTTCATACCATTTAGTTCATAATAAAACTAGAATGGGTAGTTTTCATACCCTTACATGTTTTAAATGAAAGTGATTTCATATCTAGATTATTTTCCTATAGATATATTAAATACAACAATTGAATATTTGTTTTATAAATGATATTTGAAAGGTCAAAAGTGACTTTTACGATCAATTATGGTTTACTTTTAAAGTCCATGCTTTAACATTTACAAGGATTATCTATTAATTGTGATTCTAATTTTTTACCTCATATATGATTCTCCTAGGGAGGTTTGGATATTATTATTATAGATGTTTAATGATATGAATTGCGTCTATTACTAAAAGAGAGAATTCACAGTAAGGGTGAGTTATTTTTTTTCTTGTGATTCAATATTTTTTAATTCTATGATTTCTCACACTCAAACTTATATTGGACATGGGAACACTATTCCACTCTGTAGATTTAGGGATGATTTAAAACTCTAGTTTAATCTGTGTTCCTAGCTAGATGGGTGCAGAGTTGTTGAGTATTCTTAAATTGTTCCCATTAGCATCTTCATGAAATTTGTTATAGGGGATTGGTTTTAAGAAGTTCAGTAGAACCATAGGATAGAAAAGTTATTTTAGGATGTCCAATGTTTCCAATTCATAGTTCTGGATAGTATTATTTGAGTTCATTTGATAGCGCCAAGTAAACATACATTTTAGATTAGTGGATGATGTAATGGATTTTATTCTTATGTTTGATTTCTTTACCCATTAATTGTATTAATGGTTTTCACCATTAATTTTTTTTTCATTTTTTGTATCTACCTCTTGAATTTTTTTACCTCTTTGAACCATGAATTATTCCTTATTTTATTCATTCTTGAAAAAGGGTTTTTAAAGGGGATTCAAAAAATGATTATGTTCAAATTTTAAAACTGGATTTTAAAACTACATCTCAAAAATGGGTGCATTGGTTTATAAAAATTGTATTTCTTGTGAAAATATATTTTAAGTGGTTGTCTCATTTTAGGATAAGTAAAAAAAATTAGTGAAAGCTTAATAAGTGTTTTGGTCTATTATGTGTAATATAAATTGGAAAATATGTCTTTTTATTTTATTCCAATACAGCTTCAAAGAAAATCAGGAATTTAATATTCAGCTTGTGTCATGGTTGGTGGTGTCTAATAAAACATGTTTGATCTTATATCTATTTTACATTTTATTTCAAGTTATTGGTTTTGTTTTCTATTTCTCTAAGAGTGTTGATTGATCAGAATTTTTTTAGATTAATTTTTTATTTTGTATTATTTTCTATATCAGACAATTTGGAATTTAATTATTTTAGTTCTTATTATTGGTGGATTATATATATATATGGGTGACTAGGGGGATTGTCTGGAAATGATATCAATATACAGAGTTTGGGGTGAATGTGGGTGATTATTCTTTATAAGGGACATAAAGGCGGAGTAGATAGATTTTTTATTCCTATGTCATACTTGAACATGTTTCATTTTTCTAAACTATTTATATATAACTATATATTTATTTCTGTATATCTGTTTTGGAATAGATTCTTGATGTATGGATGGGTCATGAAATATTTTTTTGAGAAATATTATAGTGTGTTAATTCTAATTTATGGGAAAACTAATTCCTATTATATGTATATGATTTTCTAATATATTTTTTATCTCAGGTGAATCATGAACTACCCTCAGATTAGAAAAATATTGATTCAGGTATTGGTTCATAAAGAAGTGCAGTCATGCTAATTAAAAATTTATTTAGTGTATATGTTATTTAGATGTTATTAGGATTCATGAATAGTCCATTCTATATTTGGGGGATTCAATGTAGGAAAGAAACGTGGAAGGTTGTTGGTACATGATAGATTGTAAATGTGTGGTTACATGATCAAAAAATTATCATGATATATCTTGAGTCACCATGGGTATATGTGACTTGGATTTTCAATTCCAATTTCTTTAGATATTATTGAGGATTTTTTTACATCCATTGGCATGGTTTCAGTTTCCATTTGTGTGTTACTATGCCTTTTGGGTGAAAATAGAAGATAGATCACAACATGAGGTTGGATTGAATGGCATGGTAATCTACTCAATTACCCAACACTCGATCTTGAGATGTCTTTGGAATTGTTTCATTGAAGATGCATGATCCTTACAACCATGTGGTTGAGTGAATCATGATTTTTCACCTAGTATGATTTTACTATTTAAAATAACCATGAAAAAACCAATTGATTTTTTTCAATTCATGTGAGTACTATAATATATTGATGACGTGGGTTTTTTAAATATTCCATCATTTTTAGTAATTTAGAAAAAAATTTAATTAGAAACAATTTTTTTGTGGGATTTCAAAATTTTATTCTTTTAAAATACATTTTGGGAGATTCTATTAAAAGAATATTTTACTTGTTTTATGGACTAAATAATGTGGTTAATTTTGAAGAAGAATAGGGAAATTATTTCGGAATTGTTATTTGGGTTTTAATATTAAAACCACTGGTAAAAAATTTTGGGGAAAGGAATGTTCTGCGGAATAGTTGATTTTAGTATATTTTTTTCTGTGAAATGTGTTTAAATACCCATAATGGGGTTTTGATATTTTTTTTAAAAATAATTTTTATATTGTGTGTTTCAATTTTTGGGATTTACCTAATTTTTTTAGGTTGTCCCCTGTTTTGGATGATCTTTTGATTGAGTGTGTGCGACATCAACTATTTGAGTTAATTTCTTATATTGTTTAATTTATACACCCTCTTATAAATCTCATAATAAATATTGAATGATTTTTCTCTATAAATAATCCTCTTTTTGGTTGTCTTTTTCTAGAGTGGTAGTCATTGTGATACTTTTAGAAGCATTAAATAGACTTTTTCTTTAGTTGATTAATGGGATATGGGTTTTTTCTTGTAGTAATGACTCGGTAGTAATTGAGTTTCTTGGTGTTTTTGTTTTTTAGTTAGTTCCATATAGATTTAAAATATATATATTTTGAGTGTGTGATACCCTGGTATTCATGACCTGGTACGTAGAACAAATTTTTTTTTATGAAGACCTGAAATTACTAATTCTTTTAGGTTATTTTGTGGGATAATGCTGGTATATTTGATGAACTAATTGATCTTGTGTATCCGGATGACTAGGTTATAATACCCATGTCACATTTGGGAGTGGTTAACTATGGGTTCTTATTATCATTATTAGATCAAAGTTAATGTGTGAGGTGTATCAATATTCCCATTTATTAGGAGAGTATTTTTGATATAGATACTATTATTTTATTTGGTTTTGAAGTGTGGTGTGTTTGAGTATTAGTTGATTGAATTTATTGAGGATTTTTTTTTGTAAATTTATCTAGGTACCACATTATTAGATAAGTTCTAAATTTTTAGGATATAATGAAAAGTTTTCCCTTTTCATGGGACTTCTTGTTTGGGGTCACCTTCTATGGATATTGTATATTTCTCACCCAATATTTGAGATGAAGTATAAGTTGTGGGGTCACCATAATTGGTATCAATTTCAATTGGGACTCAAGTTCATTGTTAGTTAATTATATTCCATTAGGATATTGTATGTTGTATAGAGACGTGTTCTGTTATTTTGGAGTAATCATTTTGTTGGGTGGTCTCCCACATACGTCTCACACTTTTTAAAGGTGTCAATGTTTTAAATTTACTATTCATTATCCATCATTTTAAAATGGATTTCTATGGGGAAAATGAATTATGATGGGGAGGTTATAATTTTAAATGTTTTATTTATTCAATGGTTTACATTTTATTTTATGTTATTTTGAGTTTCAATAATTTCATTAATTTTTGGGCTTGATGTTTTAAATATTATTAATTTATTTTCATTGAATGTTTAGAAAATCATGTGGAACCCATGCATTTGGGTGTTATTCTAACCATTTACATTCAGTATGGCTACAAAATGACTAGATATACCAAGGGGTTATAATAGTAAATATAAAATTATTGATTTGGGTGTCTAGTGAGTGTCATGTAGTTATTGGATGGTTTAAAAAACCATGTAGTTAAATAAAATTGGTTTCTTGAAAATAAATAATCTTTTTATTAACTTTTATTTTCTTAAAAATCTCTAAATCCCATTATACAAATTCTCCTTGGTTTGGAGACATGCCCAAAAAACTCCCACATCTGACCCCTATCCATTTAGTGATTACTTCTATATTTCTTCATGATTGTTGGTTTATTCTTTTTGATAATAACTACACTCCCTAAATATATCATTTTACCCATGTTTCTCTTACCATCATCACTATGTCAGGTTCTACCAATCCATAGGGGTTTTTGATTAGAATGTTTTATTATGTTTTTCATAATTCCCTAGGTGTGAAGTTTATTTTTCAAGTCCTGTTTATAAAATATTGTTGTTATAGAATAGAAAATATTGATTCTATGTATGTTTTCACTTGTATTAACCATTAACATTTGAATTATTGGGTTATTGAGATTTAAAATCATGTTTTAATTATTAAATTATAGCATTGAATTTTTTTTGTAATCTTTATGTAAAAAATTTTGTTTTACCTTTGATTATAAAGAAAGAGGGAGATGTGGAGTTTCTATATTTCTGAAATATATTTTAAATATTATTTAATAAAAAGTGCACCCTAGATTTTTGGGAAATTTATATATTTATTTTCAAAAAAGTATTCTCGACTTATAATGATGTTAGGGTTTTAAAAAAAAATTATGGTTTTTATTAAAAAATTTAAGAGGAACATGAAATTCAATATATGAGTAATTATTTAAAATTTTACTTTATTCCAAGTTTAAGGTTTTTAAAGGGTATTAACCTTGATTTGGTCATGAAGTAAGTTTAATTTATTTTTTAGAAGCATGGAAATTTTAATGAATGTTGGTAGATTTGTAGATAAATTTTAAGGTTTTGATTTTCAATATTTTGTTTCAAGATTGATTTTATAAATGAACTTATAAATGTTAAAAGTGACTTTATGTCTAAATTTGAGTTTATTTTTAAAGTCTTGGTTGGATGATTTTAATGTGTAGTTCTTTGTTTGGGATTCTGGTTTTTTTACTATTACAATTTTTTCACTGGTGGAGGGTGGGTTATTATTCTAGTAGTGGATGGATGATGTAGATTGATGGTTATTCCATTGAGGGGGCATCATAGTGGAGGGGAATTTCTTATTATGATTGTGATTACCAAATTGATGAAAATATATTTTCCCAACCTCACACATATGTCTGTTTTGAGAATTCCATGTTATTAAGTAGATCCCTAGATGAGTGAAAATATATATTTTGTTGTGTTTATATCTATAGGGTTACTAGGTTTTTGAGTACACCCAAATGGATTTTAATGGTAGCTTTACATTCTTCAGTTTATAGTATTAGGCCTAGATAAATCGACCGGACTACCGGGATATAATGTACATATATATGAACATAAGTATTATTTATCTGGATAAGGTTAATGTATATTTATTTCCAAGGTTAGAATCCATGAAATATTCTTTCTTGACTGGTCGGTGATATTAGGGATTACTTTTTATTTTGGATTTCTTTTCCCATTACTTTTTTTATTACTAGAACAATTAGATTATTTTTTTTAGTATTTTCTTCATGACATATGGTACTTACAATTTATCATATAAAATTACTTATATTTGGTTTTATTTCATTATGAATTGTTATAAAGAGGCTTTGGAAAATGTTTATGATGGATAGTTACAACATTATTTTCGAAACTAAATTGAAATATTTTTTTTTGGATTCTGAAAATGTTGTTGGTCGAAAAAACATATTTTAAATGATTGGTTTCAATTTAAAAAAATTAATTGAATCTTTTGTTAATATATATTGAATAGTAGGTTTTATATTTGGTAGAATAAATTAGAAACACAATTTTTTTATTGTATTTAAATGTATCTTGAATGTGGATATATAATTTAATGTTTGTAATGTTTCAAGTTGAGTGGGGGCCATCAAATATTGATTATGATAATTCTTTTTTAATAATCCAGAGTCACTGTTTTAGTTCATCCTTTTATTTATCATAAAGTCTTGTATGATCAATGTCTATAGAGGCTAGTTTATTATTTTTTTATTATCTATAGTGGTATATTATAAATTTACGACATTCAGTTCTGATTATTTTTGGATTATAATTTTTATAAGGGACACCGAAGTGATCTATATGTTATGATATCTGTAGAGGGATCTTGGATAGAGTGGAGGGATCTACAAATATATATTGAATATAGAGCAATTTTATATTGAATTATTATGGATCTGTTATATTTTTTTACTTGGTTCGGATTATTTAAACTATTTTATCTACCAATTTATTTTCCTCATCATATCATAATTTTTGAATGACATACGATGTACTATTGGTTCATGAAATGTTTTTTGGAAAAATCCCACAATGTGTTAAATATTATAATAAGTAGAAATAATTCGCATTATTAGTATCAATTACCATGGAGGTTGACTCCAGCTTGTTAATGTTGGTAATTCTCTTGGGTTAGCGGGATGTTGGTTCAGGCACCTATTTAGAAAGATAACTAGGTGGGTTCATTTCGAGGCCACCGTGTGTTTCTCTAGTTTTTTTATATAGCTATACTGTATAGATAATTAAAAATGATATTTTTAATAATTATTTCTTGAATAAATGACATTTGATGACTTCATGGATGGTTTTAATACTATTATATTTTTAGTGATGAGATAATGGAGATTTCAATAACATTCAAGTATTTTTTCAAAAAATATATATATTTTTACCTTCATAGAGTGTTAAGAAATATATTTTTGGATTTATTTTTAATATAATAATATTAGAAATTTTATTTGGGGTAGTATTTGTAATTATAAATAGAATTTAATTTGGTTTAAATTTTTTATTCATTATAGAGGAATTTTTTTCATAATTTATATTATTGTTATTTATTGAAATTTTGTTTATTGTACCACTTTTTAATGTTGAGAGAATTGATGGATTTTGTGATTGTAATAATTATTGTATGGATTAAATAAAGGAAGAATTTATGTGGCACATTATAGGTTACACAATGATTATTTAATTATGTATAAAATTTATTTCATTATTCATGGACTTGACCATGATTACATGGGAACGTTGGGTATCTATGTGAGAAAATAAGGATGAGTTATACACGTGTGTGTAAAATTATACATTAAATTGTTTCTTCTAGTTTCTTTCAATCCCTTTTTAGGGGATTTATACCCAAAGAGAACAATGGGGGTTGGTTAGGGTCTATATTTATTTGAAAGCATTGTTGGTTCATAAATGGTTCCAATTAGCGAAGCCCTATATTTTCTCCATAGGATCAAGTTTTTCATCCAATAGAATTATTTTAAATAAAGTGTTATTTGTTTATTTTAAAATGTAAATTTATAATTGATAATTATTTTCTTATCATGGGAATCTAAAAAAATTATTTTTGTTTCAACCAAATGTCCAAAGATCACCATATAAAAAGCGCGGTATAATAGTGCATGGATATCATTTTGACAAATATCTCAACCCTCTTCAGCTCTATGTTCCTTTTTCTAATAGGGTTTCTTATTTACTTATTATAGTGATGATGTATATGTTTCTATTCCTTATACAATATATTTTCCTTCCCCTATTTTAGTTCCATTTTTTTCCATTTTTTTTATTTCAAAGATACTTCCTTAGTCTCCCTCAATTTTATTCAGAAACATTATTTGTTTAGTATCTTTCACAAAAATGTAGTTTCCATTAATTTTGGTTTTGAATTCCCTCTTCAATTTTTCCCACACATTGTTGTTTTTTTTCTCATACATTTTTTATGTCATATATATGCGGATGATGTTTTTGTATTGGTGGAAAATTTTTATTGAATTTATACTTATACCTTTTTAGGGATATTCCACAATTATTGACCCCATATTTGATCAGTAACAATGATGAATTGGTCATATTTTAATGGTGATGCTGGAATCATATGAACTAGTGAGTTCCCCTAGAATGTATAATCCATCTCTTTAGTATGGTGGTGGAATCTCATTGTCTTTAACAATGTTCTATGTACCTCTTATCCTCCGATATCTATATGGGAAACCCAATGAAAATGTCCCCATATTTGTTGCGATGCATTAATATTCACGGGGTATTATAAATAATTGTGGTTTCATAGGTATCAGATATAGTGGATGAGTTCCTTATATGTTTGGGTAAGTTCATTGATCTTTTTTGGTTTTGGTGCCTCTCATGTTTTTCTTTCTCCTGCAATATCGGTGGTACTTCGGGGATAGTACATAATATTGTGATATTGTTTAGATGTATTATAATTGGTTAGTTTAAATTCCCACTATAATCGTGTTATATTAATGGTGGAAAAAAATTATCTCTTGCGATGATGACATTGTGAATTCTTGGTGGTTTATTTTTTGGGAATTATAACTCATGATTTATGATTTTGTGAGGAGTGTTTCAATTTTTTTTCTATTTCAATATTTTGAAGGTTCTGTGTTATTGGGGTTTATAACTCATAATGTTAAATTCTAGCATTGATGGTTGTCTTCTAATGATTAAATACATTAATATCAACTTTGATTGTCATGTGGTTAGTGATGATAGTAGAGTTGACCTCAATGGGAATAATGTTTTTTCTCTATAAGCAATAGGTGTGTTGATTGAGGTGATGGGTTGTGAATTTTAGCCTTATCTCAACCTAACTATCAACTATTATACTATATAAATTTAATTACATTGTTTGTAATTGATTTTTTTAAATTTTTATGTTTTTATAGATTAATTTCGATGGTAATGTGTATGTGAACTCTTTATTAGTCGGTTTCTACATTTATTCTTATAATATACTTTATTAATGTCCTAAAGGGATTTTAGTATTTTCCTTACAACTACTAAATGTATAATGTTCCCACACAGTCATGAGTGATTTAGAGAAGTCATGTTATTGGAATTGGGCATCATCATGTGATCCATTGTAGTGAGAGAAAACCCAAATAACAACACGCTCTACCCTTTATAAAATTATACCTGAATAAATAACATAGAATAAAAAAACTACATATCGAAAAATATCATGAAATTACATATTTCTTCATTCATGATAGGAAAATTATAAAAAAAATAACACATGGGTAAAAGAACTATGCATCTGGCCTCCAAGGGGTATGGAACCCTAGAAAGGATCAATGACTTTACCATTGTGACTCCTAAAGAACAAAGTGGTGCTAGAACATTCACATTGAAATTATGATAGATTATTTTGGAATAAGATATATATATATATATATATTATCATGAAACTAATGATCATACGCACTAAATAAATGGGGGAACTAATTTCATTTTTATCCATCATCAACATGTTCGATGAATGCAAATTGTGATAGCCATGATAGATATAATCTAATTCCATAAAAAATTTATGTACAACTGATATAACAATGTAAATTGTTAAATTAATGAATTAAATTCATTAAATATAATCCAAATTATTTAATTATATATAGAAACTTTGTGGGGGGGGGGGGGGTCAACTGAAATGCAAGTATCCTCATGTGGCATTCCAGGAAACTATGCTATAATTATTATCAACATAACCTCAATCTCATGATTAAGGATATATTAGAGGTAACATATAACAACATATGTAATGTTAATAATAAATCATTTTCATACCCAATTAATATTAAAAAATTATAATTTATAAATTCAAATTCTTAATATAAATATTAATAAATTTTTACATTAAAAAGAAAATAGTTTTGTTCTTATTAAATTCAATTTGTTTTTTGATAATAACTTATATAAAACATAAATTTCAAAAATTTTAATTCTAGTTTGTAAAACTAAAATTCATTTTTGAAATCAGTATATTAAAGTTATCATAGGATGGATTTTTTTTATATTTCATTGAATAGTGAAAAATACCCACTTTTCTGAAATAATATTTTATTTTTTTTAAAAATAAATCGTGTTTAAAAATAAAATTTGATCTCAAAGTAACATATTTTTCCTTTAATAATAGAAAATATAATTAATTAAGTTGAAAATTATTATTATACCTGATATTGATATAAGTTCATATTTTTTCCTCAAAATCATATTTCTATAAACATTTTTTATTGTGTTTTTTTATATTTAATTAATTAATACAACTTATTTACAGATAATCATGTAGAATTTATTCCATTATTGGAATCAATATTTCCAATTATTTTGAATTATTGCCTATTATATTTTTTCCTTATGAATTGTAACTGTAGAAATTATTTTTCACATCATTAAGGGTAAATCATATAATTTAGCATAACAAATAATGTGATAATTCATAAAAATATACCAAAAACATTTTTAGTTAAGAGTTTTTTATTGATCATTACCATCAAATATTAAAATTATTTAAATTTCACACCACTTTCATTATATAGTGACCTAAATAAACTATTAAAGAAAGAATTAAATAAAAATAACACGCTCTTTTTTTAGTGTCTATATAGTTTTCTCATAGTGATAAAAAAATTTAAGTTAATTTATAAATTTTTATTTTAAAACAATGATTTTATTTTATTCTAAAAATATATTTTCAATTTTTCATGATGAAATACTTATATTAAATTCATATGTAACACCGACATAGATCCTCTAGAAGCTGTAGAAAAATTAGGAAAATGAATGTAAAAGCACTAAACATATATTTTTTTGTTGGATTTGTAGTTTACCATGAATTTTATATAAATATATAAAAAATATGGAGTGTTATGAATAGTTATATTGGAATTAAATTGTTATATTTATGATATTAAACTAGAAATTAAATAAATATTTTAAAATATGTTTTTTTAAAATTTTAGATAAAAAATATTTTACTATAGGATTTAAAATTCGTAAAAAATCATATATTAAAACTAGGTTATGGGATATAGATTAAAATATTAATCACAATCCATTTATGGGTCACATCTTCTTTTATAGTGAATTTATTTACACTTATAGTGAAAATAACTTTTATATTATGGTAATCATTAAAAGAATTAACGTGGGTTAAAACAAATAAATATGGTAAAAATATCACATAAATATGTAAAAAAAAAATTGGATGAGACAATTCCTACTTGTTATCAGTCTATTATATAAATATATCTATTTGGATTCAAATATTCCTAAAAAAATTATATTAATTTAATAATATATGTAATTCCAAGAGAGCCCCTGCCCTCACTTATAATAGGTACCCTTTAATCCTCACTTACTAATTACTATTGATTATTTATTTCATACATGATCAATCCAACTATCTCCCCAACATTAATCTTTATATATTAGATGTCCTGGTCTCACAAAAATAAAAAACATTGATTTTTGTAGGTTATATCTCAATACGGTATCCATGGATAGAATATATGTTCTAACCAACCTATTTGAAGATTATTTCTTCATCTGCCCATCTATATATTATTTAACGATTTAAAAATATTATAGTTGATGTGTCTGATATACTGAAATTTCATTATGATCACGTAAAACACTTTTTAATTCCCTTTTCTATCCAATGGGAAATGATAACATCTCAAATACATATGTGGGGACTAACAAATTCTAGAAGCGATGTGTTATATTTTTCAACACTACTTCTTGTTGATATTTTTAAAGACAGACTTATTGTATATATATTATATTCAAAACATTATTATTTATCATGAAATAAAATGTATCATAAAATTTATTATCTTTCCATCCATTGAAAATGATATAACTGTTCATTGGTACGTGTGGTCTACCACCACCATGAAATGATGTGGGATGTTTCTTCTACATTCCAATCATGAATGGTTATAAAATTATTTTTAATGTTTAAAAATTATGATTTTGTAACTATTATCATTCTGAATATGATTTAATAACGACCCCTTTGACCATGATCATTCTAAAAAATCTATTTTGGTGTTGTGAGTCAGATAACTCTTAATTGATTTACATAAACATAACTAAATATATAACTAAATTTAAAAAGGTAGTACATGATAATAAATTTATAATGAGAATGAAATGAACACGGAAATTTCATTTAATCAAATAAATATCAATTATAATTATATTATTTAAGAGTTATAGAATTTATGATGCTAGAAAACATTTAATATATAAAAACTTCTTCTAAAAATACACTTTTTAAGTGTCTATTTTAAATATCTTTATTACGTGTTCTTGTTCATATACATGTTTCATGAATCATATTATTTATGATTCAAAGGATGATATAATTCATTTTATTGAATATTTATAACTTATTTACAATATTTTAAAAGGGATATTTTTAAATTTTTTTATATGGGCCACTTTGGACTCTTTTACAATGGTGTAAAAAAATGTTTTTAACATATATTACATGAAGGGTATTTCACACTGTTAGAAAATTTTCATTTATTTAAATCTTCATTTTCATGTTTCATTGGATATATTCAAATGAAATCATTTCTATAATAGTTTCTAATTCTCATTTCAATGATTTTTCAAAATAATAAGACGTTCCTCTATATTTATAGGTGAAAATGTAACGTTCGTTGATTATTTGTTCAAAATAGATTTTAAAAGAAGTTTTAATGAAATGATTAGTGATTATTTATTTTGTGATTATGATATCTTACTTGATCATTATTTATTATGACAGGTGAACCCAATACATATTATACAAAGGGTGAACCTAATAAAAATTATGTGAAAAGTTATCCTGATTCAACTTATATAATAAGAAATCCTAATATAGATCTTTGATTCATTGGGTAGTGTTCCTTTTATTTAATCTCAATTAAAAAGCAGTTAGATAATATGTTTTCTCCTATAATTTTAACTAGGCTACAGCTATTTTTGAAAAACAATAACATGGGTTTTGAAAATGGATCTCTATGATTAAAAAAGGTTTTTTAATTTTTTTATATTATTTTAAAGATTTTATTTGAAAAAAATGCTGTTTTATATGAGGATATTATTTATTTTATAATTAAAAAGAATAAATTGAAAAATGTAAAAAATTTATCTATTTTTATTATTTTCTCTATGATGAAAGATTTCTTTTTTAAATATACCTTAGTGAGATTTTCTCACTCATCACAGAATTTAAAAAGGTTTTCAAAGTGTTTAAGGATGAGTAGGTAAAATAATTGTTCAGGTTGAATGTTATTAATATTTTTCAATAAAAATGTTCTATTTCAAAGTTTTAAACTATAAAGAAAATGGATACTATGTAAAAAATTTCACTCTATAATGTATGATTTTTTATGTAAGTTTTATGACCTAAATTCTTAAAACTGTAATACTAAAAGGTCTTGGTAAATTCATGAAATTTATTTCTAGTCTATAGACACAAGATTATGTAGTGTTTTAAGATTGGGTATTTATAATTGGTTTGAAATTTAAGGTTTATAAAAAATTAGAGGATGGGATAATATTAATAGAATAATCATGAAATATTTTAAATTACGGTTATGTAAAAATGATATTGAATTACATGATTAAAATGTTACTTCATCTAATATATGTCCATTTATAATGTATTTCTATAAAGGTAATAGGGAAGTAAAAGTAGAAATATATCAATTGAAAAATACCCTTCAAAACCAATAGCTTGCGATGGTTAGAATTTTGAAAAGTAGTTTCTTGACATTTTAGATCAATTGACATAGGATATAAATGATGTATGTGTACATGTTAGAGGGAAACATGATTTACCATATAATAAAATCTCAATAGTTAATCATTTTATGAAATTGAACCCTCCAGATTTCGAGGGAAATTTATATCTAGTTTTAGCCAATTGATGGATCAATTCCCTTGAGAATATTTTCAAATTCATGGGATATTTTTTATTGAAATAAGAAACTCATTCTATATATCATTTTAAGGTGAATTTGATCGATGGTGGTCATTGGTTTCAAAAATTAGATATAAATGTATAGATTGAGGAGATTTATTCCATGGAATGGGAAATTGATAATAATATTTTCCTCGATAAATATATCAATATGTTTGATTAAATATATATATGGAGAAACAATTCGGGAATAGAGGCAAGTAAAATATTCATTATCTATGTATGAAGAAAATTTTACAAGATTATCCATATACATACCGGATATTATTTTTGACTACGATTAAAAAATCAATTGATTTTACTTTGGATTAAAATAATGATTATTATGATAATTGACCACATTATGATATTAGAGTTTTGATATATTAGTTCATTGATCTGATAAATAATAGATGGAGATTTCTGAAATGATAGTTCATCAAGATGATAAGAGTTAGAATCTTTCAAGGTGGATTGAAATGAGGTAAAAATAAACAATTTAATTAGCAGATAATCGTCTAACATGTTCTAAGTGTGTTAAAACAAATAAATAAATATTTCATATGATTTGGGAATTGTTATATTTTTTTTGTTTTAGTCATTGGTATTCTGAATGCTAGGAAAAGAGTCTTAAATTGTCAAATAAAGGGATAACGAATATCCATCCAATGGTGAGATGTTTTATTTTCAATGAGTTTTGAGATTATTATAATTTGTTCCCCAAGTTAGTTACATGGGATGGAAATAATCAATATTGAAATAAATAAGGTGAGTTAGAGATTATATTCTACATCAATAATTGATGATCGACCATTTAATTAAGTGGTGATATATATGTTACATATTTATTAATAATATGAGGATTCCTAGTTTGACACTGCATCTTGAAATTCCATAACTTATAAAAAATTATCCAGTAAAATAAAAATATCACCTCATGAAAAGAAGATATAAATTTTAGAGAAAAAATTGGTTGGAAGTATTAATGTAAATAAGATTTATAGTAATATTCATTTTTGGATATTTGGGATTATATTCCCTAAATCTTATTCAAATATTCATAATATAGTTTGATAATCTCATGTATATGTATTGGAATTCATTTTATCATGTTATGATTGACTGATAGGTTTGAAAAGTTATATTCAGTGATTGAAAATGTTTGATAACAATTCGAGAAGATAAGAAATTGATTAAATATAATATTGAATGTTACCTAGATCATTTGGATAAAAAGAAATACATTTTTCATATTGGAGACATGATAGTTTAAAATTAATATATTGATTTATATTTATTGATTTCATAGTGTTATTTATGACTAGTAGTTTTTTTTCTATTCCCTTAGTGCCAAATACTACTCCATTTTCATAACCACCAATATTGAATGGATCATGTAAAAATTTTTAAATTGAAAAAGAAGTTGTAAGAGTTTCATGATGATGGATTTATTCAACCATACACAACACCATAGGGTAATTTTATATTACTTTCTAAAACAAAGTATACTAGAATAAATATTTTCACTGATTATATACCCTTGAAACAAATCAATATTAGAAACATGTATCCATTTCCTCAGATAGACTATTTGAATGATTGGATTTAATTATTGTTGTAGTTTTCAATGATTTAACTTAGGTTAGAATATAATTAATTAAATGTGGCATAGAAAAATATTCTAGAGAAAATTATAAATATTATATGACAGCATTGTGAGCTTGTATTTATTCCCTTCAAGATGTCAAATTCACCAATAGTATTCATCAATATTATGAATATATTTTCCTTGTAATTTTCGATATGTTTGTAGTTGGTTTTATTAATTATATTTTTCTATATTCGAAAATTCATGTGGATCATAAAAAACACCTTAGTGTTATTTTGAATACACTGAATGAAAAAACTGTTTTGGGGTAATTTCATAATTATAAATTTTTTAAAATACATATATTTCATCAGATAAATTCTTTATAAATATAAAATAAATGTTATTCCATCTATAACTAATGTGGTTAAAAAATTACCTAAACCATAAAAGGTTACATAGATTCATATTTTTCATGGATTAGTGGGTTACTACTACTGGTTTCTTGAGATCATATTAATGAATTGAGTGTCATTCATCTTGAGTGATTCTTATTTGAAGGGACATAGTTTTTTCCTGATACTGAATGCTCATGAAATTTAATGTGATTCACATTATTATAATCCACATTAGTTGAAATATACTAAACATGATTTTGAGCTAGTTATTGTGGTTTTTTCTTAAAAAAATAATATAAATAATCTATACATTGTGAAATATGAAATATCTCTTGATTAAAATATTTATGTATACAATCACTCATAAACAATTGATTAAGAGGTAGATAAGATGGATGGGATGAATTAAAGATTACTACGACATGATTCATCACCATCTAAGAAATTAAAAAAATATAGTTGACATTTGAGTCGAATATATAATGCATTATTAACCAAGATAAATTTTTGTTGAGATCCATTGGTAAATGATTTCATGAAAAATATCCTATAAATTGTGTATTCATGAAATTATTTTGTTATATTTCATGTTTCAGTGCAGTAGACATTGTCAAGTGAAATTAAGAATGATCCAAAGGAATAATTTTTTTTGAATTAAATGTTGCAACTGTTAAATAATGGTATGTTACATGAACTTAACGTTGATATGTAAGGCATATTGATATTTTTAAAAATTGTTTTTATGCCAGTTATCAACCAGTTGAAAAATGAATTATTAATCGAATCTGACAACTTTCTATTTTTGGATAACCTTGGTAGAACTATAATTTAAATACACCTTTAATAGTTATAATAGTGAGCTGTAATAAATAATGAAGTTTCAATATTTTCCATGATACTTTTCATTTTTCAACTCGTTAGCGTCATAGAAAAATTACTGGATGGGATGCATTGTCAATTTATAGTTACAAATTTAAAATGAGAAAATATTTCCATGCATTTAATAGATGGATTAAAAAATAAATTTTAATGTAAAAATGCAATTTAGGTTTTATTGATTGAATAAATAATTTTTCAAATTTCCTGCCAATTATATATGATGTGTATTTAGATTTTATTTATCTATTGTATCTTAGGGAGATATTCTAGTTTCATACCGCCCCTCTCCATTGTAACTGACTGTAATCCCTTATTTTTTGATAAATTTTAGAATGTCCATCCGAAGTCATTTGGTACTAAATTGAATTTCACTAAATCTTTTTATCCTCAAACATAGGGAGTTGGTGAGAAAATGTTTCATAACTTGAAAGGCATGTTTCATTATTTTTCAATGGATTTATATGGATTTTAGATTCAACGTCATATATTTATTAATTTTATTATAATAATAGTTTTTATACTATACAAATGGGTCCATTTGTAGAATTATATGGTTTGTGGTATCAGGATTTATCCTATTTGGGTGAAGTAGTTGAATGGAATTTATTGGTACAATAGGTCATAGAAGAAATGTTTGAGAAGGTAAATATGATTCAGTAATATGTTAGGATGGTTTAGAAAAGTAGAATATTTTGGATGATATTTAAAAGAAATATATTTCTTTCAATGTAGGTGATCTTGTTTTTTTATAATAATACCATATGGGAGTTTTATATATTTTGGTGAAAAAGAGAAACTATGTCTATTTTGAATTATAACATTTTATATAATGCATATAGTTTGATCAATTTCATACTAAGTGGTCATAGATCAATTTTTATATCATGTATTTGACATATTTCGTGTGTTGTTGTTATGAAAAAGTCTCCTAGATGCATTTTATGTTTTGATCCCTGAAGTAATTTAGTTGGAAGAATGAATTAATTATGTGTAATAAATAGAATTGATTTATTACTACAATGGGAATGTGGTATAGAATAAGGTTTTTTTTAAGTTATGGTTTTTTGGTAAAAAAATTGTATTATAGGAGAAAACATGTGGGAATCTGAAAATGATATGAAGTAAAAATATCACCACCTGATAAATTAATTAATAAATTTCCAAGGATCCAAACATGGGGAAGAATTTAATAACCCAAACAATGTTAATTGGAAATAAGTTTCATGACCTATTTATATTTATTAATTAGATTATATATATTTGTATTCATTATAATAATATTAGGCATCATTTCCAATCAAAAAGGGAATTTTTTTATTTTTATCAAATTTTTTCATGTATTGTAATATTTTATTTATAATATTAGTTTATAAATTTTAGAATTCGAATCATTAAAAATGAACATAATTTTTGATATAATATTATCAAAATTATCTTAGAGTGACATATAAGTATTTTTTTCAGAAAAATATAGATTTTTCATTGAATAATGACAAATATTTATTTTTTAGCAAAACATCATTTTTTCATTAAATAATGGACTTTAAAATTACCATTTTATAAAAAATTTACCAAATACTAAATTATTTATAAATAATATTTTTAATCATATGGATTCATCATTATTCCACATTATGGAATAATTACATTATTTGGTTTAAAATTCATTTCTCTAAAAATAATTTTTCATTGGGTATTTTTTTATTAAATTCATTTATTATAATTATATAAAATTTTCATTGAATAATAGAATCATAATTTGAAATTATGAATTATAATGTTATAAATATTCCCCATTTTATTTTTTTTCATTATGAGTAGTTACATAATTTAATAATTTTAACCTCGTTAAGGGTAAATTGAGTAATTAATGTTAAATAATAATGTGAAAGGACATTAATTTCATACTAACACATAACATTATTTTATTAGAATTTTTTTTAATATTAAAACATATTCTGAAAAAATTTCAAATTTATTTCTTGTTTCCTTTGATATTGACCATAATTTAATTTTAAATATAGAATATAGAATAAAATTACACTGTCATTATTGTAATATATATAGTTTTTTTCATAAGGATAAAAAAAATACATTTTAGGATATAAAAGTTTATTTTAAATATAAATTATTTTTTTATAATGGTAATTTATTAATTTTTTATCTTTTGGATGAAATTATTACGTTAAACTCTTACCCCATGTCGATCCATGTCTTGTGGAAACAGTTGAAAAATCATATAAATGATTTTAAAAACTATAAATGTAAAATTTTGGGTGTTTTGAAGTGTCCCATGGATTTTATCAATTTATATAACATATTAGTAGTGTATTAAATTTTTATATTTAAATTACAATTTTTAAAGATTTTAATGCCATAAGTTAATGAATATTTCAGGAAATGAAAATAATGATATTTTATAATAATCAATATCCCAATAATTGATTAAAATTTTATAAAAATATTATCACCATCCATTGTAATAGGATATGTTTTATAATACCATTCATTGAATATTTTTTTGTCACAGTTGTTATAATGTAACTTTATTCACTTTTATTGTGGAGAAAACATTGTCACTGTAATAATAAATATAAATGTTAAAAGTTGTAAAAATAGTTGAGGCTGAGAATTAATCTAAAATAATCTAAATTTTATTCGATGAATAGATCATAATAATTATATCTTCTTAATATATTGATTCAGTTCTATTTTCCTTTAATATTTTTAATATTAATTTATTTCTTTAATTATTTCCAATGTTACCCTTCCCCTCACATATAAAATATAAACTATGATCCCATATTACTCAAAACTTTGGAACACACATTTTTGAAAATGTATTTCAAATTAACTCCCCGACATCACTCTTCATGTCCTAGAGGTTCTGGTCTCCTCAATAGTATAAACTTATATGGTTATGGGTTTTTAATTTATCCAAGGGAACAATATGAGTTCTAAATAACCAATTTAAAAATTTATTTATTTTTAGACATCATTCAAATATTATTTGATCATGATAAAATAATACCATCAGAATATACCAAATACCAAAATTTTATTATGATTATTTTATAACCATTGTACATATCATTTTTCATTTTATGGGAAATGCAAACATCTTATTTCTACACATTTGGATTAACACCTCCATGATGTCACATGTTATAGTTTCTATCACAACATCTCATGGATATTGATAATGATGAATTTAATATATATATATATATATGATATTAGTTAAATTATTTTCATTCTTAATTGATATGTTATAATATACTTTCTTACCTTTCCAACCATTGGAAGATGATAAAGTCATTCATGTGTACATGTGGATTACCACATGCATGAAGGATATGATTCCTTTTTTTCTGCATGCATTTAACAGATAGTAATTAAATTGTTTTTAATGTATAAAAATAATAATTATTTCAATATTATAAAATTTTAGATGATTTAATAACGTCTCTTTGGACCATGATCATCCTACCATTGTTGTTTTCAGATTATGAACCAAATATCCCATAAATGTCTAACATAAAACATTACTTATTTAGTTACTAAATAAAACATGGTAATAAATTACATAAAATGTACAATGATATTATAATTACCATGAAAAATTTTCTTAAGAAATTAAAAAACTAATATAATTTTATTATTAATGATTTCAAAACTGTATGATGCTAGAACATATTTAATGTAGGATATATTATTTAAAAAAAAGAAACAATTTTTCTTCCATGTTCATATTCATTTAAAGGGTTAAATAAAACTATTATTTATGAATGAATTGTTGATAATGATCATTATTATTCATATAATAATTTTTTTATTCTTTTTTTAAAATGAATCATTTAAATGTCTTCTATATGGGTAACTTTTGAAACTTTTTACCATGCTGTAACAGAATACATCACATTAACATAAACTACTTGAAATGTATTTTCCACCAACAAGAATTATAATATTCTTGGATTTTCCTTTAAATTTTTTATTTTTTAATTTTCATGTAAAATCATTTTAATAATATTTTTAGAATTATTCACTTTAATTTTTTTTCAAAATAAAGGGCTATTTATCCCAATTTTTATATGAAATTGCAATGTTTTTTATAGGTTAAAAGGGGTTTTCAAGGAATTTATAATTAAATGTAGAAATATTAAATATGTTTTAATGATATCTTACTCGATCATTGTATATTATTATTGGGAAATCGATATAGCTTATATGATCGGCGATCCCAATACAGATTATTTGATTGGTTACCCCAATATAGTTCTATAATTCATTATGTAATGTTCCACTTTTTATGGGAAGAAAATTGGTACGTGATTTAGGTGTATTCTGCAATTGATTTAAATGGGGGTTTGTTATTTATGTTATATGTTCACAGGGGTTATGAATATTATGATCTATGTTACCAACAGTTGTTTCAAATTTCATTCTATGGGATTTAATGTTTTTAATATTGAAAAAAAAAATTTCTCATGTGGATAAGTCTTATTTTATTGACTTGATGAATAATTTAGAAAATATAAAACCTAATGGGTGTCTAATTTTATCAATGGACTAACATATTTTAATTTTTTCTATTATTTACTGAAATATATTATCTCATTCCATGTTTTAAAATTTTTTTCTTATAGTTTAAGGATGATATGGAAAACATAATAATTCAAGTTGAATTCCATGAACATTCATCCAGAAAATAAAATCTATTTGATTTTAATATTTTTATTTTGGGGAAAAATAGATATTAACTGGAAGTTTACAATATATAATATATGGGTTTCTTATATAAGAGTTATGAAAAAGTTATTTATGTCCCCTAACCTAAAAAACAATTGTAAATGAATGATAAAGAATTATAGTCTAAAAGAAGCATATTATTTCATTTATTAAAGTTGGTTCCTTATAGTGGGTATAAAAGAAAACTTTTAGATAACATTATTGGATAAAATATGGTAAATATATAAACCACAAAAGATTATAATTTTCGATTATGTTTAAATGATATAGAATATTCACATTACTATGTTTATTTTTTTTAATATATCTCTATTCGAAATAGTTTTCCAAAGTGGAAATAAGGAAGTTGAATTTGGAAGGTATCAATAGAAAAATATCCTTCCATATTAATATCTAATAATGATTTTAATTGGATTTGAGATGTTTTGTTGTAGTGATGACTAAGTTGCCATAGGATATAAATGCCAGTGTCATCCATGGTAGATAGCAACCAAATTTACCATAGTGGATGAAGTCAATAATTGATAATTTCATGAAATATTTATCTATTGTTGTTGGTTTAACATCATATATAGTGGTAGATAATAGATAGATAAATTTTCTAAAAATTATATTTGATGTCCAGAGATGTTCAAAACATCAAATGTTACATCATTAAATTTATAACTATAAAGGTGAAACTAATTGGTGGTAGTTATTTTATATGAATATAATAGAGATAAATGATCTTAATTAAACGGAATGGGGTACATTAAAGAATATATTACAAGATAAATATTTCCCTAAGGAACTTCAACAAAGGATAGAGAAATAATTCATGGAATTGAAGCAAGGTAAAATTAAATAACTATATATGAAGCATATTTTAAAAGATTATCGAGGTACATAGTAATTTAATTCAATACCATGATAGTAAAATTAATATATATTACTCAGGATTGAAACCAATTTTATGAATAGAATTAGAATAATGTGAAATAAAAATTTATGAGGATGTTATTGGTTATTCTGGGAGAGAAGATATAGATTTTTCAAACACTTATGTTCCATGAGATGGCTAGAGTAATAAGTGGTCTTTCTGCAAGAAAAATTATAAGTAAGAAACAATGGAATATATATTTAAGCCTCCATCATGATAAAAGGGTGAAAACCATATTTCATGGAATGTTTTAAAGGATAGGGGAAGTGTTTTTTGTGTGGTAATTTTGATCACATGGCTTATGAATGCATAAAAATTCTTGAACATTCTATTAATGGGGAACATATTTCCCTATAAGGAATATATGTATTAATTGTAATGAGTTGGGAAATTATACTACTATGTTTCCTAATTTAGACCCACTACGTAGAAATCATTTAGTTTTAAATAAAAAAGGTGTGGGGAATTTTTTTTATACTTATACATTTGCTATTGGGACATATATGGATGTGATGATAGTTGCAGTACTCATTTTTTCAAATTAAGTCGATGACCTGTTTGACTATGTATCCTAAAATTACATAATTTTTGATAATGTTTAATATACCTGTAATAACTCAGATCTTCATTTCATGTATGAATCATGTTTTTGGTTATTTTTTTGGAAAAAAGAATGTTTTTTAAAATTTAAGGAGTACACACAGTGTACATTGGAGTACATGTTTTGTACTAGGTTATTGCGAGTAACCATGTGTTGGCCATGTAAAGACTGAGAAATGGATGTGTGAGTTGACATGTATATCGCCGAATGTGGGTGTTGGTTGATGCATTTAAACGACGTGTACATTAAATGAACACACTGTGAAAATTTTCTTTTATTTTTTTTAATCTGACTAGGGTCGTGTCACACCCTTATATCTCTCTTCTTTTGGCAACAACCAGTCTGAGCACATGATTCAAGTGTTAGAGGACATGGTTCAGGCATGTGTCCTTGATTTTGTAGGTTCTTGGGAGAATCATATACCTATTCTAGAGTTTTCCTACAATAATAGTTTTTAGGAAACTATCCAGATGAAACATTGTGTGTATTTGAATAGTAGGTCATGCCGATCACCCCTATATTGGTTGGAGGTAGGAGAGGTAGCTATACTGGGGCCTCTCCTTGTCTAGGATACCATTGCGCATGTGATGTTGATTCATTAGAGGATGTATACTACACAGTATTTGAATAATATTATACTAATCAGTTGAGAATACCTCTTCTGTTTCAGGTTGGAGATCATGTTTTCGTATGTGTCACAAAGAGATTGAGACACATGAGGATTAGGATACAGATAATGCATTCACCGAGATACATTGGTTCATTTGATGTTTTGGAGAGTGTTGGTCCGGTTTGTCTATTTGTATTAGTTACCTTAGAAGTATTGGTCTATGCACGATGCCTTCTATGTTTCATAGCTACAACCTTACTTTTCATACCTGTCTCAGGTTTTCAAACATGAGGATGTTGAGTTGGAGGTGGACACATTGTTGGTAGTGCATCCTTTCTTAATTTTTGATCAAAGCATGAAGGGTCTCCATGGCCGGTATATCCCTATGGTATAGGTGTTGTGGTAGTACAGGTGAGTACAGGGCAAGACTTGGGAGAGGGAGACCGATGTACGATCATAGTGGATGGAGCTGATCAAGGTTTCTTCTTCCACACATTGTTAAGGAAACTCAGTGATGAATTTAATTAAGGGAGATGTTTGTAAGAACCCATATCTTAAGTTTAGGTATGAATCTTGTTTCACGTGTTTTTGAGGAAAAAAGATTGTTTTTTTGAAATTTATTGAGTACACGTAGTGTACTTAAGAGTAAACACTGTGTACTAGGTTTTCGTGGGTAGCCGTGTGATAGACATGTAATGTCCAAGAAATTTCCATGTGGGGTTACCTAGAGACCACCTAAAGCTAGAGTCAGTTGAGGAATGTACATGACATGTACATTAAATGAACATCCCATATACTTTTTCTTTTATTTGATTAATCAGACCAAGGTCACATCTAACCATCCTATCTATCTAGTTTTGGCATAAGTTCGTCCAGGAGAAACCGAGGGCATCGTTTCTTCTCCGAGCCACTGGTCAGTCATCCTTTCTCTGACCAAGGTGCTACTGAGTACCCTGGAATACCACTAGTGATTCCTTCCATCTCTTATAGCCTCTCCCCCTAATTTATTCAGTCTCTCCAGTTATTCTAGGTTAATCATTTTTGATGTATTTGTTGGTCTACATCATTCTAGGTCAATTAAAGGGATGACATTCAAGAGTTATCATCATAAAACATCGAGGTAGGGGGTATGATTCCTTTCGATGGTTTTTGTTGAGTATAATATGCCAAATTTCCAATTACCCTTGTTTTTGGTATTTTGGGTTATGGAATTGGAACATTATTTTATCATCTTTAGATTTATTGTTGGGTTAAGGGTATTTGATATTATATTATAATGAATTGCATTCCTCGGGAACACCCCTTTGGTGAGTTTCCTTACTTGAATGTTTCAGGATGATTAGTCTAGGTTTCCTATGAGGCGAACCTTGTTTTTAATACATTTTATTAGAGGATGGATCTTTTTGACTTTTTCAACATGTTAAATTTTTTTTCATATGCAATGGAGTTGTTTATCTATGTAGTAGTTGAGATTACTTTGGGATGCTTGATATCGTTTACACATGATTTAATTACACTGGGCTGTGATAACCTAGTGTCGTTAGACCACACAGAGAATTAAGGTTGATTACTTCAGCAGAGTGTCTGTTATATTTCACGCTATGAGACCGCAGAGGGGTTTGACAGTGAGTGGTCTCTCATAGTTTCTAATCATTATGTTACAAGACCAAAGGAGGAAGTGACATTGAGTTCTTCCCCAGAGGGTCTAAAAATTATTTTTTAAAGACCATAGGGGGAACTGACAGTGAGTTCTTCCTCAGAGTGTTTTTCCCTTTTACTACATTACACGGATAGAGTGGTTACACTGTATGAGCTACCAAGAGGGTTAATATACTTATTAAATGTTTTTGAAGAATCTTCCATGACACAACACCATCTTGGATTCAGTCCTTTTAGGAAATATTCTGAGATACTTATTGAGATACTTTATTAAATGATGAATATTAAATACTAATGAGTGTAAATGGAAACTGTAGGATTTGGTTACATTTTTGTACTCCTAGTGTTCTTTGCTACATTTCTCTTTTTACCTACTATATGTACTCACCGACAATTAGGCATAGATCTTGTGGTGGTAACCTTCTGTGATTCATCTCCCCCCCTATTTGGGTCATGGTTTTAGACCCAAATAGATTATATTGTTGCAAGTATAGATATGGTCAAGCTTACATCATCATTAGGCACTTGATTGTTTTGGAGCTAGAGAGCATGGGACAAAGTTGAGGCTTGCGATGTTTTGGGAGTTTATTTTTTTTCTTTTTAACATTGGTTTAGTATTGTAAGACAATAATTGTGACTTTTTTGGGAGCATTCCTAGACATATGTGACATGAATCAATTATATATGTGATCCAGTGGTTTATTTAATTTCAGTCATCCAATGATTACTTGTTGCATGTTATTACTACTTATACTACTGTTTATTATTTGATATTATTATATTCACACTCTTCAAATGAGAGCATATTTCCCCCACTATCACACCTAATTCCCTCCCTACTAGTTTCCATCCTAAGGAGTTTGAGGAAATGAACTTGGGTTTATGTGACTAACCAGGTACGTGACACCTTTGGGCGGCACCCAGAACTAGGGAATTAGAGTAAATGTGAATTTCACCTAAACAATGTAGAAATAAATTTTGGTAAGTACTCTAGTCTAAAATATTAAGGCAACAAATATTTGTAGGAATATTTTATTTTTTATCAGTTTGATATATTTTTTTTGAAAATCATGTTGAACTACCCATTGTAGAGTTTCATATTATTTTGGGTATGCATTACATTTCTATTTATCATGCTATGATATATTATATATTTAATAAATTTATATTCAATGATTTAATACCATTTATAAAATATCAATACATAGAGATGTTTGAAAAATATATGAATGAATATTACATTTCTCATGCTTTTGATTAGAAATAATGTATTTAGATTAGTGATGTGCCAGTTTTAAATGATTATATATTTATATTTTCAAATGATTTTCCTTGTATTATTCTTGATCAGGATGTTGAGTTTATGATTTAATTACTATTTGATTCTAAGCATATTTCAAAATTCCTCTAATTGAATGGATCAATTTTAAATTTTGGAACTGAAAAATAAATTGATTGATTTTGAAGATAAATTTTCATTCTTTTGATAATTTTATCATGAGTTTATCCTATTATATTTTATAAAAAAATATGTTTGAAAGGGGATTTTCATTGATTATAGAGTATTTTTTAAAATTATTATTACTAAAAAATATCATTTATTGTATATTCATGATTTTTTTCATCATTAAGGATCATAGAATTTTTTAATTATTGGTCTCGAGATAAGGTACCATCACTTGATGGTGGAGTGGGGGGGGGGGTTTATTCTAAAGATAATTTTTCAAACTACATAAAGGCATTATTATTTTGTATTTATTCCATTTCGGATGACTAATAATATATCTTTATTCATGGGTTTTATGAATTTATTCTTCCATGAATATTTTAATAAGATTATGGTTTTGTTTATTTCATATATTTTGAATTATAATAAATGTCCTTAGGATCTTGAAAAAAACCAAAAGTCATTTTTAAAAACCCAAAAAAAAATCATATAGAAGTCAGTAAATGTGAATTTTGTTTATAAAAGATTCATATTCATATGAAATTTGTATATAAAGATAGGATAAATGTCGATCCATGTAAAACTAGAGTTACTAATAAATATTCATAGCCAAAAAACACCATAGAGATTTTTAGTTATCTTTGACTAATTAGTTACTACTGGCTGTTTATAGACAATTTTTCTTGATTATCTAACCGACTAAATATTTAACTTTAAAAGGACTAAAATTCATCTGTATAAATGTGTGTGATTATTATTTCATGGAAAATTAAGGAATATTTTTGAATGATCTATTTTTGGGTTGACCAATGTGTTTTTTGAAATTTTCATCTTCATTGATGCTTATTTGAAGGGATTTGGTTGTGTTCTATTAAAAAATGAATAGATAAATTCATATAATTCACATCAATTTAAACCACAAAAGCAAAATTATCCTACAGAAGATCTAGATCTAGTTTTTTGTTGTTTTTATTTAAAAATATAGATACATCATTTATATTTTGTAATATGTGAAACATATATTGGTCATAAAATATTGATGTATATATTCACATAGAAGGAGTTAAACATGATTTAAATAAGATGGTAAGAAATAATTACACAATATTACTAGAAGATTTATTACTATAAAAAATAAAAAAAAGGATTTGATTCTTTGATTTTGAAAATTATAATGCATCACAAACCATGTTTTAATTAGATTATGATCCTTTGATAAATAAATAAATTAATGAATCCTATAAATTATAAAAATAACGATAACATATATTTTATTTTAGGATTCAAAACATTTGATTTTTTTGGAATAATTAACGAAATTGAAATGAAAGACTTGTTTTTCAGGAAAAGTTTTAAATGGTAAATAATGCTAGGATACATTAACATAACATTGAAAAAAATGGGGTTTTGAGATTTGGAAAAAGGGTGTGAGTTCCAATTATATCACAGTAGAAAAATTAATTATTGGAGAACCTCGCATCTCACCCTTTTCTATTTATCCTCATAAGGAAAATATTATAGATTCCATTGAGAGTATTATTATTTGGATAGAATGAAGAATGATGTTGAAGAGTTTATCATAAAATGTTAGAGTTTAAAAATAGAAAACAATTACAAAATGGGATGCTTTAGTTGTTTTCTATTCTGGTGTAGAAATGGGAAAAATATATCATGGGATTTCATGGTGGGATTACCAAAGATATATTGGAGTAATAAAAAATTTTGTGTTATTCTGGATCAACTAGTTAAATCATCACATTTTCTTCATTTTTAGATATAATTTATTTATATCTCCATTAAAAAATTTATCAAAAAGTGGGATTTAGTTTCCATGGTGTTTATATCCCCTCCGTATCTAACCATGATCCAATGTTTACTTCTATTTTTTGGAAATTACATTATAATTTTTAGGGTACTCAATTAAATTACAGTATAACATTTCATACTCAATGTAATAAATATTATAAGAAAATGATTCCAATAAGAAAAAAAATATTTTTTTCAATGGATTTGCAGGAAATATGGGATTATCATGTTTCATTAGTTTATTTTTCTTGTAATAAAATTTTTATTCTAGTATAAATATGAATCCTTTTGAATCATTTAATGGAAAATGTTGTTAGAATTAATATTATTAGGATGAAATAGGAAAAAAAGAATTTGTTCAGACACTAGTTGACATATGAAATAGTTGAATAGATGAAGATGATTCAGTAATAGATGAAGATGACTCATACTAGCTAGAAAATACATACATATAACCATAGGAAAGGTATTTCATTTGTGGTAGGTGTTAATTCTTTTCTTGATGTATCTCTATAAATAATTGGAATAAATTTTATTAAAAAAATATGTTATGTTTGTGGTTCTTTAGTAATTAATAAATCCTTGAGAAATTTGGATTATATTCCTACCAAGTGGTCTTGGGTCTGAGTTAGACTAATGAAGATGATGTATTTTATATTTACTTTTTAGGAAAATACTTGTTGAATTCTTATGATATTTTGATCCATGTTGTAGTTTAACAGGAAGAAATCATTACTTATGAGTAAAACCTAGTAAAAATTGTTTACCATAAATATCATGAATTATAGAATAATAAAGTTATGGTTTTGTAAAAAAACAATATCCTTAATGTTAATTCATTATATTTTATATAGTTATATTCATTATAATAACATTTGGTAATTTTTAAATCCAAAGGGAAATATTTTTATTCTTAATAAATTCATTTTATAGTATTATATGTTTTTACATCAAATTATATTTTATAAATTTAAGATTTTAAATTTTAAAAAATAAAAATCATATTTTGAAACATAATATCAATGTAAATTTGGGGTAAAATTTTTATACCTTAGTAAAAAGAGTGATTTTTCAGTGAATAGTGAAAAAATATCATTTTTTTGTAAAAATGACTTTTCATTTATTTATATAAATTAATTTAATTGTACAATTTTTTTTTCAACTTATCATAACATTACTCTAATTATAAATAATATAATTAATTAAATATAAATCATCATTGAACCTTATATTGTTATAAGTTTATTTGAGGCCTTAAAGTACATTTTTATTAAAAGAGGTTTTTGTTGTGCTTTGAATTTTTAAATAAGACTATCTTAAACCACTTATAGAAATTGAATAAATAAAATTTTATGAAATACTGGGAATATAATTGTCAAAATTTTGTATATTGGAAGCTTTTAATTTAAACCATTATAAGTATTAACCATATTAAAAATTTCCTACCTCGGTAATGATAAATTGGGAAATTAATATTAGAAAATAATGTAAGAAGTCCTAAAAAATCTCCAAAAATATTATATTTATTATTAGAAATTTATTCCTTGAGGATCAATTGTTCCAAAATAAGAAACAAATCCACTATTCATTGATTATGAATTTAATATAATTATAGATAAATAATAAAAATAAAATGTCACCATCTTAGTTTTAGAATCTATAATTTTTTCCATAGGGAAAATTTTTTTTTTAATTAAAAAAATTGATTTGGAATATAATTTTTTAATCATGTTAATTTATTATTAATTTTTTGTGTTCAAATACTTACTTTATATTCTTACGCAACACCAACACAACGCTTGCGAATGAAGTGTAAAAATAAAGTAAACAATTTTGATAACATTATAATTAACATTATGTGTGTGTTTTATAGTGTCCAATAACTTTTATAGGTTTATATAACAAAATATGGATTTTAAAAAAGTTTATATTAATACATAAATGTAATCAGTATGAATTTAATGTAAAAATAAATGAATATTTATAAAAATGTGCTTAATGATATTTTATAATAAATAATTTTTTATGTAATTATTTAAAAATAATAAAGATCATATATTTAGTGAATTAAATGTGATATCATTTATAATAAAATAAATGGTATTTTTATGGGTATTTTTTCTTTTATAGTATCATTATAGAACCTTTTACAATAAAAAGAATTACTATGACTATAACCATGAAAGTGGTGGACAAGGATTAGAAACAAGAGATAAGGGTGAGAACATAAGCTAAATATGTCAAAATTTTATTGGACGATACAATATGACTTATTATAATCCAATCATTGAAATATATCAATTTAGTTCCTTCTTTTTTAAATGTAATTTATATTAATTTAATGCCTTTAATAATTCTTAGATTTCCCCTCCCCTCACTTATATTAGGGATCTGCCTCTCCAATATTTTTAACACATTTTGAAAACTCTAAATCAGAAAATAAATTCCCTAGTCACTCTCCAAAATTACAACCCATCATCTAGATTTCCTCATCTCAACAAAATACAAAACCTAAATTGGATAAGGAGTAAAAAAATTGGTTATCTATAGAGAAGTTATAGGTCTGAAACAAACTATTTCACATTTATTTCGTCTTCCACCTCTTTAAAATCCACATTAACCATGATTAAATAATAACTTAAGAGTCTTCCAAATATATAAATTTTATTAAAATAATGTTTCTATCATTTTAGCCTCCTTTTACATCTTATAGTAAATGAAAATATTGCTTGTGTGTGCGTGTGGATTATCACCACAATAAGGAGACATGTTTCATTTTCCATCTCCCCCAGCATGGATGTTTATAAATTTATATTTAATGTATATATATTATATTAAGTACATTATTATAATTATTAAATGATATGTTGTTATACAATTTCATACCTTTCCATCTATTTGAAAATGATAACATCGTTTCTGCATGTCTGTGGATTATAACATCTAGAAAGCGATGGTTTTTTTTCATGTTTTCCTTTAAGGTATAGTTATATTATAATTTTTGATATATAAAATGGTTATTATGTAATTATTCTCAAAAATTATATGATGAAATAATTACATCTTTCACCATGATCAACCTATCAAATTAGTTCTGGGATTATGAACTAAACATCTCCTATACATATGATGTAAAAAAATTAAATATTTACATAAAAAACAATGAAATAGATGACTCAATAATTGAATGAAAATGAAAATTTTCATAATAATGTAAATAGGTAATATAATTTTATAATTCAGGATTTATAGAATATAAAATTCTAAAAAAAATTATGGTAAGATATATTATTTTAAAAATAAACATCTCTCATTTCCTATAAATATATTTTTATTCCAATTTTGAGTAATTTTAAATGTATCAATAAAGTTATAATCAATTGATAAATGGATGAAAAGTTAATTATTGATCATTTTTTTACATTATTTATACTTCTTTAAAAATTCATCTCTTCATCCTTTTTCCCCATGAGTTCCCTTTGACTCAATTTAGCTATGTGAAAAGGAATGTTTTTTATTAACATATATTGTAGGAAAATAATTTCAGGATGTCATTATTTTTAATTTATTTTATGATTAAATTACAATTTCACCTTTTCATTTTCAAAGGAAATAATTTCTAGAGTAATATTTGAAATTTTCATTTTGGGAAGATGTTAAATGAAATATATATTTCTCATTATTTTTATGTGATAATGGATATATCTTTTTTTGTGGTTTCAAAAGAGTTATCGGAGGGTTGAATTATGAAAAGGAAAAATATAAAAAAAAATGGTTTTTGATATTATAATTGGTCATTATAGATGACAATTGGTGATCCGGATTCAACATATGTGATGGATGAGTCTAGTATACCTTATACAAAGTGTATGATTGATATAGATAATATGATGGGTGAGCCTGGTATAGTTATCCACCATATTATATATTAGTCATTATCATTAAATGATATATGGATAGAGTTTTTTAATGAGTCATTTCCTATAGATTTAACTAGTCTCTAGTTATTTATAACATTAGTTAACCTGAGTAATGAATATGATTTCTTAAGTTCTATATATGGGTTTCAATTTATATTTTATGGGATTTAAAAGTTTTCATTGAGGAAAAAGTGTGTTTTCCATGTTGATATTATTTATTATATATAATAAAACAATAAATTAGAGAAATTAAACATTTAATTGTATTTTTGGTTTTTCATTACACTAATATATTTCTTTCTTCTTTATTCCCTACTATGTTTTTATGCTCATCCCATATTTTCATATAATTTTCACAAGGTTTAAGTTTGAGCAGTGGAAAAGAATAATTCCTGTTGAAATTCATGAAGTTTTTTTTATGAAAATTAATATTTTTTCTCTTTAAAAAACCGTTATTTTATTTTATAAATGGATCATAAGTGGATGTTTCAAATTTATAATGTTTACGTTTATTATGTAAGAGTTATTAAATATTATCTAAAAATTTCCGTAACAATACATAATTTTAAAGAAAAATATCATATTAGACATAGTATGTGACAAAAAAAACTAATTTTTGATGAAAATGTGACACCTAATACTTTAAAATATATTTTTTAAAATATATTCAATGGGTTTGATAGCTTACCTAAAACACATCATTGAGTTTAAATGAAAACGAATACTATGCTACAATATTATTATTTAAATATAACCATTATAACCTCTATGTTATGTAATAATGAATGAATATTAATAATAAAATTATGAAAATTAAATCACTTATACATGTAGAAATTTAATTCAATACATTTATATTATTAAGAATAAAAAAATAATTTTTTTAAATAATTTTTTTTCTTAAAAACCTTATTTTTCTAAAAGGTTATGTAGTTGTGCCTTTTGAAAATAATTTAAAATTAAATAATAATAATTTTAGAAAATATATTTTATAAATTTGAATTTTTTTTAAATATAAATTTTAACATTTTATTTTCGTTAATTTTATTGAATTTTTTGAAGAGTTTTATTTTTTGTTGAATAATGAAAACGATGATTTTTATTGAAAACTAACATTTAGTTTAAATTATTTAAAAAGATTAATTTTATTTTAAAAATGGGATAAATTAAATTTAGTAAAATTATATTAGAATATAAATTATTTATGTTAATGAAATGAAATACATATAGAAATTTAAATATAAAAAATTCTACATTTTTGAGAATTTTTTTGGGAAACATGCTCTTTCATCATGTTGGTGGTTTAATTAAAAAGTGATTTCTACCAATTTTATGAATAAAATTTTGAAAAATGTATTAGTTATTTGAAATAATAATGAAATATACCATATAATATGTTCAAATTCATTTCATTCATTAATGAGTATTGAAAATAGTAAAAATTAATTACTGTTGTTATGGTAGAAATGTGTTTTCCAGGGGTAATACTTCGATGATAAGGGTTAATAAATTACATAAAACTATCCAAACACATATTTTAAGAAAATATACAGACCACATATTTCCTATGGTAACATAATTAACATTTTATATACTTTTACAATGATAAAGTGGTTATCAATTTATCATTTCAAAAAATACATATGTTTCCGCTCCCCCAGTTATAAAAGACCACCCCTTATACTCCTTTATTCACACATAAGAAACCCTTTTTTTAGTAAAATACCTACCCAAATCAATTCATTAAATATTTACCGACATCCTATATGCAATGGTTATATCATAATTAATGTCTGGATAGGGTTTTAGTTAAACCTACTGAAGTTACCATTAGAAGAGATAATGTTTTTAAATATGTGTTTTAATTTTACGTCTTCTTGTAAATACTAATATTCTTAAAAATTGTGAAAATAATAACACCATGGTATCATATATAATAATATGTTTTTATGTTAATTAAATAAATTATATCCATTTCTACTTCTATCAAAATGTAAATGAAACCATCGATCATATATATGGTGGACTACCGCCTCTTGGACAAATATAATTTGTCTTTCGTCAAATAAAATAAATGTTATATAAAATTATTTATTTCATATATATATATTATATTAATGTATTTTTTATTCTTATTTAATTATGCTTAACATATACCTTCTTTCTATTCCATGGGTGATATGATAACATTGCTCATGTGTGTAGTGGACCACCACCTCGTGAAGTGAAGTGATTCATTTCTCGCTCACGCTATTCATGAGAGGTATTAATGATAAATTTAATGAATATATGTGATATTTATAATCTAAACATAATTTTTGAAATATAATATCACATTGAACTACATACCTTCCAATCTATTGGAAAATAATAACATAACTCATAGGTACATGTGGACTACTACCCCGACTCATTGATGTAAAGTGTTTTTCATTTTATTATTTAATGGATTATAATAAGGATTTATTATTATTAATATAAATTATATATATGAAATAATAATTGTTTTCTAATTTTGAATTAATATTTACAATTATTAGATTCAACAAATCTTGAAAAAAGGTGAACATTGTTCGCGCGTACATATGAGCTAATGTCTCCATGAAATGTATAATCCATTTTATATCTCAAACCTTAATAGATTTATAAAAATATTTTTAATATTGAATAAATATGATATTAATATGATAGATAAAATTATATATAATTTTCAATCATGATCATATTAAAATAACAAAAAAATGAAATAAAATAAGTTTGAAAAAAATGAATCAATTATCACCAAAACTAGGGATTTTACCAATGAATTTTTAATAAAATGGTGATAAAGGACTATACGTAAATCAAATATTGTTTCATATATGTGAGTATTTTTATTTAATTTATTTATAATAAATAAATATTTATTATATTATATGTTCAATCACATGTGAAGGGAGTTTAATGTGAGGTAAGGGTTTCTCATGTAACTTTTTCTTCTATGAGACATACAACATATTCACAACTTATACCTTTTGTGGTGCATATACGACACCTTTTTAATTATTAAATATTTTATATATTTATCTTAATGTTATTTAATTTTTCATTTCATTTTATTTATTTCATGGGGACTATTAATCAAAATTTACCAATGTAGTAACAGTTTATTTTACAATCTAATTAATTATTTGGACAATTTATTTGGTATCCATTGGGAAAATTATTTGATATTTATTTTAGAAAATAAAAATGATATATTATGCAATGTATATTCATGAAATTTTTAACATAATGAAAACATTTTTATTTTTAGTGCGTAAAATTATTGTGAAAATGTTTTTAAGAAATTACGACATTATTTCTCTTTTCAATTTAAAATCCATTATCCTCAAAATCTCCATTTTCTAAAAATGGTTTCCAATTATTTTTTAACATTTTTAAAATACTTTATTAAAGAAATTTTACCCATTTATTAATTTTTAAAAACTATTTTCAGTGTATTATTTCTATCGTTTTCTAAACAATGCCAATTTTTGATTTTCCAGAAATATTAAAAGAATATTTTTTTAAAGTGTATGAAATGAATGGAATTTTATTTATTCTTGAATAGAAAATGTTTAAAATATTATTTTATAATTTTTAAAAGGTTATTTTCAATTAATTTTATTTTATAAATTTTGGTGAACATTATATATATATATATTCGAACATAAAATGTTAATTTTTGCTAAAAATATTTTTAATGACATTTTGATGGTATTTCTATTAATCAAATACAAAAAACCATTTTCTTACCAATGATCCAATGGGGATATGTTGTATTTATTTGATACATATTCTTTTTTCTGGAAATATTATGTTAATTTTTATATATTATTTATTATTATATTTCCAATCAGAACACTACATAGGGTGGTTTATTTTCAAATTGTTTTATTTAGGTCATATTAACATTTTAAATGTACATTTTTCAATACCAATGTCTATATTGATTATGTTTAACCGCATTAATATGAATAATGAAGTCGAATTAGTATGAAATTGTTGTTTCATAGTTATAGATAGCTTATCAGTTCATCAACAGGTCTCATGAGAGAGATTAATTAGCCAAATTTTATTGGTTTCTACCAACTCTTTTAATATATCATGTGAAAGTTATTAACTATTTGTTGTAGATGTTAAAATTTATGAATTCCTTAATTATGATATTGGTTATTTATTTATACATGATTATTCAATTATTTATAATGTATATGGATAATATTCGAGCAAATGTGGTTATTTATATTCCATTATTTCGAAATCATTTATTCCTTACATATTATTCTCAGGTTTATAATTAAATGTAATGCCTATAGGTTATTTAATTTTCTATTCTTATTATGATTACTTATACATGATTTAATTCATTGTACACATACCCCTAGTGGGATTGTATTCTCATAACTTTTTTTAATATTCCCCCAGTATACAATGAATTGTTTTTAATTGATATATAAGGATATTATAAGGGGTATAATGAAATTATCAAGGAAAATGATTTTCGTATTCTATGATTAAATTAAATGGTGAATTTAAATTTCATTTAAAGTTTAACAATATTAAAAAACTATAATCCTCTTAAAGATGTGATTCCCCATATCTTCTTCCCATGAAATAAAGTAACAACCATCTCAAATATATTACAGTTGCTCTGTTTTTAGTTTGTATTAGAGTAGTTTATTACAATCCATAGAATGTAGAATTAGGAAAACATATATTTGGGAACAGAAACCATTGGTTGACTTTGAGGATAATAATATAAAAACAACCTAAATTTTTTTTAAAGAATGGATTTTTTTTTCATTTTAATACATCTATGTCTGAATACTAAATGTGGATCTGGTTCTTGAAAAATTTTATGTAGGGTTTATAACATCATAAAATGCGTGTTGTGATGGACTCACGCATTTCCTTGTACATGACAGTGGGATGCACTATGCACCTATTTTTACATTTATAGGGGTTATTCATATGATAATTTACATTTTTTAATATATAATTTTAATGATTTCGAATATATTTTTAGGATTTGTAAACATTCAAAAATAAACTATGTTTATAATTTTGAGTTTAGCCACATATAAACCATTTAGTTTAAGTAATGTGTTTGATAACAATTGGGATTATACATTAAGAAACATAATATTTTTATATAATTTAGTGTATTCCATTTTATTCAAATAGATCCTATTAAAAAGAATGTTACTCATATCAATGCATGTAATCCAAAGAGTTAGGATTATCATTACATTGAAGGAGATAATCCAATATTTTTGAGGTAACTACTATCACAAACACTCTCATTATACAATGAAATGATACTATGTGTTTAAATATAGTGAATAAAATTTATAATGATTATGAATTTTATGGGATGTAATGAAAGATGATGATGATAGAGAAAAAATAGATAAAGGGAAGAAGGGAATTATGGGTTTCCACATATGTGAGAATTTTGAAAAGAAGTTCCCTCATAAACGTCTGAATAGAATGGGAGCTTTCTATAAGTGTAGATAAAAGAGACCCATATTATCAGAATTATAAGGAAAAACTAATTTAATGATATACAATTCCTCAACTATATGAAGATAGGTCACTACACAAATTAATTTCCCAATTGTCAAGAGAATATACCTCAGAAAAATATAAGAGATTAAGGTCAAGATTATACTGTTACTATAGATGAAGTAGAATGGTTAATATTATTGGGTTTATATTATTTAATATCTTTATATGTGTATTTTTATCATTGAAAATATAGTTATATAATTATTAAATGTATAATAATTTTGTTTCTGTACTTTTTGTTTAAGAATTTTAGTGCATATATTGAATTTTAATAATGATCAAGAAATGTTATTCATTGGAAATGTGAACATCATGGAAAGCACATCATTGAGGGAATATAATCATTAATATGTTTTTAGGATAAGATAATAAAGATAAATATGTGTTTATTATACTGTATCGGTGACCTTGTAACTGGTTATTGATTTAAAGGATTATTTCATCTTTTCTAGAGTTTATTACATGTTTGGATTTATTTAATATATTTCATAACCTTCATGTATATTTTATATATGAATTTTTTTAATTAAATGTTTATGTTGATCATGGGATAAAAATATTTGGAATTTATAAATAATAAATACAATATATTTTTTAGTAAATATAATATAAGGTGGTTTATGAAAATTTAGTGACATTCCTTCTAAATGTTTGGGATTTTAATTTGGTCACACCTATTTTAGATGAGTATAAAGAATAAACATTTATGAAATGGATAAATTTGATTTCTGGGGGTTATTATTAAGGTATTAGATATTAATATATTATATTGGATAAATTATTTGAACCATTTTGGTTTTTGTAAAGACTTGTCAAATATCTTGTTACTCTCTTAGGGATTGTATGATCCACTTAATGTTAAATTTAGTTCATTAGGCATAAAAAATTCATTTTTGATATTCATTTATAAGAGTAAGATATGAAATGGATATTGATCAAAGCCTAAATTATGGATGGAATTATGACTATGAAGTAGAAATATATCAATTACGTTCATTTCCATATATTCATAGATAGAGAAATAATTCCTCAATATTATGAAATGAATTTTGAACATAAATGTTATCCTTATAACATCACTTCTGAAAAAAAATGTATAACCACTCAATATAGTTTTTTGGTTTTTTGTTTTTCAACCATATCTATATCACACACCTTTTTTGATGAATTATCTCGATCATTTTTTCAATTAATTTATACTTTTATTCCACTTCCATATCTTCAATTCCAACCAAAGATATCCTATTTAGAAACATAATATGTGTTATTTTGTATGAACATCACAATTTATATCCTCTCTTATCAAAATGAATTTTTATTAACTATATTTTGAATTTGGTGTTTGAATATGGATAATTTAAAATTTTAAACCCTTCATTATCGATATAAATATTAACTATCGAGGATTCAATTTATTTATGGGGCTTGATTGTAACACAACTGATATTTTAAAAGTGGAAATCCATACTAGAGAGATTATATTACATGAAAAGATATATTATATTATAATTTAACACCCCAAATTATTCAAAATAATCATCATTTTATGTAAATAAAATTTATTCAACAACTTGCATAATACATCGTACCAGGTTTTAATGAAATGAGATACTCTATTAAAATATTATTTTTTAAACATTACAATTATAACCTCATAGTTAATTTGTAGGACATGAATAATTATAAATAAATTAAATAAATTAATATGTTTACACACATAAAATTTAAATTGTCGGTTTCTAAAATAATTTTTAATAAAATTCTAATCATTTAAAAAATAAATAAATTATTTATGAAAAACTATATTTTTGTAAAAGGTGGTCATATTGCGTATTTAACACATAATTTAAAATTATTATGTTTTAAACGTTTGAAAAAAAATATTTTATAAAATAAATATAGTTTTTAAAATATGAATATCAAAATTATCAATGGGTCTTTATTTAGGAATATTTTAATAATATTGGTTTTTTGATGAACAATTTTATATATTGATTTTTATTGAAAACTGCATTTTAATTTGAATTATATAAAAAAAATATTATATATTATTTTTTAAAAACAAAAAATTAGTTCAATTATATAACATTTTTAATTTTTTTTGTCATTTTGATAAATTTAATATTGAATTTTGAAATTAAAACATTTTATAATCATGAATATTTTGTCCTGGGAAAACTGCTATTTCAACGTGTATGTGGTTTAATTTTAAATTTCATTCTAAAAATTAACGGTATTTAATTTATAGATAAGTATTATATATTTTCTATAAGAATAATTTTATTTTCTAATTAGGTAAATTATATTTTATACCCAAATGAATAGTTATAATAGTAAAACATAATTACTGCACTTATGGTAACAATCTGTTTACCAGGGGATTAACAAAAATGATAAGGGTTAAAAATGATCTCTAATTTTTCCAAACTCTATTTTTTGGAAATATGTATAACCTATTATATCAAAGGTTCTGTGATGACCCATTTTGGGGGATTTTAGTATGATATAAAAATGGATATTTCTTTATCTTTTAAAATATTTTATGTGTATCATATCCAAAACTTAAAAAGGAAAACACGTTCATAACTTATTAAAATATTCAGAGCCCCTATGGTTCAAAACATGGATACCCTAATTCCTTAACTACTTTAATCCCCACATATTGGTGTCATTGATATGATCATAAATCTAATATTTAAGAACTCTATTCTTAACCCAACACGATTTCCTGAAGAATATATAATGTTCTTAACTATGTGTTTTTATTTTACATATCCTTATAACTTCATAGATTATTCGAAATATAAAAAAAAAATATAAAAAGTGTTTCATATATAATAATATGTTATTACATTAAATTTTCAATCTATATCCTTGTGTACTTCCATAAAATGAGAAATGAAACCATTGATCATGTGTGTGGAGGACTACGGACTCCTGAATTAACATAATTCAATATACATCACCACCATTAAAGTCTGGATGTAATGATATTTTTAACATATTTATATTATATTTATGACCGTTATATAGTTTTTAAAATTTTATATCTCATGTACCATTTTAATTTCCATTCTGTTTGGGATATGAAAACATTTCTCGTGTGTACAGAGGACTACTGTCCTGCTAAGCAATGTGATTCCTTTTTCAATTATTCTTTACATGAACCATATTATTTTTTATGTTAATTAATATTTGTTATATTATGCGTTTTCAAATAATTTTTGAAATATAATATTACATTTAACTTCTTACCTTCCAATCTGTTGGAAAAGAATAACACAGATTTTGTGTATCTATGGATTAGCGTCTTCAGATAGTGGTGGAAAATGATTTTCATTTTGTTTTCATGTTGATGGTAATAATATGGTATTATATTAATTTAAATGTTCTATATTAAAAAATATTTATTATTACAATTTTAATTGATATTTATTTTCATTTTGTACCATCAGTCATGGAAAAATAAAAACAATGTTCATGCATACGTATGACCTACTTTATCCATGAATGGCATAACCGATTTTATTTCTATAGATTTAATATATTAAAATAAATAAATATATAATTAATATATATTATAGTTATTGTATTTTAAACAATATTTAAAATATATAATAATGAAAAAATTAAAAGTACAACAATTGTTGAACTAAAACATACATGAAAAATGAAGTAATTATCACCCAGACTAGTTATTTTAACATTGAATTTTTAATAAAATAGTGACAAAAGACTATAAGTAAATCATATATTGAATTATATATATGAGTATGGTTCATTAATAGATATATATAAAACCTATATTTATTATACATGAGCTTCATACACATACAAATGTAGTTGAACCTCAGGGAAGGGTTTCTTGTCTCACATTTTCTTTCATGAGACATGTACTATATCCACCACTTATTCTTTTGTGTGGTGTATAAAAACCCTTATAATTAGTTATATAATGAATATATTTATTATAATGGTAATTAAGATTTCAATTCATATTATTTATTTCATGGGGATTATGATTAAAAAATTACCAAAGTGGTATGGGATTATTTTACTATCTCAACAATATTCAAGATTGACTTATATGTATTTTTGTGTGTAATTATTTTATATTTCTTTTCATAAATTGAATTGAATATATTTTTTTATTTTTATTAGTGAAATGTTTCATGTAATAATTAAATTTTAAACATTTTTCTAATTATACTAATTTAAAAAATTCTTTTAGAAAAACAATAATTTATTTCTCCCAAGTAAAATATAAATTTTCATAGAAATAAATGTCCTCTAATATTGTTTTTCAAAAATAATTTTATAATTTTCCAAATGATTTATTAAATAAATTTTTAATCAATTGTTGACTTTTTTTAAAAATTCAAGGTAATATTCTTGTTATTTTCAACATATGGTTGATATTTCATTTTATAAAAATTTAAATGTTATATCTACGTATGTCTTGAAATGAATATTAATTCATCATGATGTGTCAACATTTTAATGATATCTTACTTGTTTTAAAATTTTATTCTAAAAGAAAATTATTCTCAAATTCTTTTGAAAATAATTAGTTTCAAAACAAAATAAAATTAAAGAGGTTATTTTCCATAAAAATTTTAATAACATTTTCGTGGTATTTTAATTCATTAATGACATCGACACTTTATTTTACTTATGATCACCTAGTAATATATTTTATTTATGTTGTTATTATTCTTTATGTTAGTGGTCTATGAGCTATTGCATAGATGATTTAGGATTTTATTATCATTCACCATATTACCCTCTATGGTGTATGATTATGTATATTTGGTTAGGGTAAGTAGTATCATTTCATATGTTAGTTTTTCAATAAAAATGTTTATTTTGATTATATTTAACACCTTTATTTGAGGGATGTATTAGACTTATTATGTGATGTGTGGGGCTGATTATTGATTACCAATTTATGCATTGACTTGTCTCATGAGACAAATATGTTGGCCAGAATTTTATGGGTTTCTATCATAAATTTTAACTTTATTATGAATTTCCTTAATAGTATGATTGATATGTTTAGAATTATTAATTTCTTAATTATGATATCATTTATGGATTTCCGTTTATTTAATATATTTTTTAGAAAGTACCAAGATAATTTTCAAGAACATGTGATTATTTATATAGATTTATTTGATCATTATTTATTTTTTGCAAATTAAGCTCATGTTTTTCTTTAAATTTCATCAATTTATGTTATTTAACATTTCAAATTTATTATGATTATTTATTCAATATATCACACATATTACAGATAACATTAGTGAGCATTTCACCTCACCCATTTCTAATTTTTTTCCCAGGATACCATGAACTATTTTCTGATTTATATGCATAAATATTGTAACACCCCATGCTTTAATGAGGAAGATTATTTAAATTTCATTGATTTATTTTGGTTTACAATACACCAATATTATCTTGAGAAATACACAACACTATATTATAATTCAGTATATGCAACGATATTCTTGGATTTCATTGCACACAATTTCACGTTTTTTGATAGAATTCATATCATGCAAAAATAACTATATATTTTTTTCAATATATTAAATAATTATGTTTGTATTGTGTTATAAAAACACAAAAGGAACATTTTACTAAACATTATACGGACATGTTTTTCATTACACGCAAGAGCGGCCTTCTTCTATAGCTTGTATTATACGCAATACCCAGTTTCACTAAAATATGATATAATATTAAAAAATTAGTATTTAATAGGATATAATCTATCCTTTATGAATTTTATTAACAAAATTTTGAAATTTATTTATTATTATAATTAATCATATAGATGTTCTAGAACATGATATGAGAACAAAATCAACTTTTTCAGATACAAAAAGCATTTTTTTTAAACCAATTTTACCGCCATTTGATGGTGCACTGATTTTAAATCAAGTTTGGACAATTTTATAAGTTAAATTGTAAAAAATAAAATTATAATTTTGAAGAGGGATAGAAAAATTTACATTTTTTGATTTTTTTTATTTTATTAATAAAATTAAAATTTTAATGATTTATGAAAAATACTGCGTTTTAATTCGAAACTTCCTTTTTATCTAATTTATTTAGAATATTACATTATGTTTTTAATTGGTTTAAAAGTTTAATTAGATTATATTTTTATCATTTCTCAATTTTTTGTCATTGGATGTAATTTCAATTTTAAATTTGACATAAACACATTTCAATCAATGAATAGTTATTACTTATTAAAAAACTGCTTTTTGGGTTTGAGAATGTGAATTAATTTTAAATTATTTAATGAAAATTATATGTTTTTAAATTGTCAAAATGGAATCTATATTTATAATTATAAGGTTCAAATTGTGTAAATATGTACCTTTTATATTTGGACATTATGAATAGAAATGTTAGTAATTGTTTTATTTACCACAGAAAAAGGAAAATCGGGTAAATAAGGGTAAAATAATATTATAATATTATTAAACAAACCTAAAACATGTTTTAATTCCATTGGATGATATATTTCCGGCCATGATAATCCTTGTATGTATTTTGGGACACCATAGAATCATTTGGATGTGAAAATAAAATTTTATAATAATCAATTTAATGTAAAGATAATTATAACCTAAACATATATCTTTTACTAAATCGAATTTAAAAAAAGGTTATATAACTCATATATATGTCCATATATAGTAATTTTAAATATAATAAAATTTCCTACATAATGTTATTTTATTTATAATTTTTAGACATGAAATAAATAAATTTATATATGGAACAATGATGATATAGTGATTACCTTATTAATGAATGATTTCAATAAATGATATTATAAAATAAGAAAAACATACATCAAAACATTTTTTTCCATACAAAAATTTTATGGATGATTATGAATTGTTATAAATGAATTAATAAAGTGTTTTCAAAATAATTAATGTTTTATGTATTTTTAAAAAGTCATGATATGGATAGTATAAAAATTGACATATATGAGTTTTTAAAACACATACTATTTTATTAAATTATATAACAGTACAAAAAATATATGATGCTACCAATTGACTTATATGATTTTTACCATGTCGTTAATGAACTCCTTTAGGTTTTATTGGCATTTTATAGTACCTAAATTAGCCATGTTGAATGAATATATAAGAAGATATGGTAAGATTTAAATTAGTTAACTAACGGTTAAAGCTTACAGATAATGTTATATTTGAGACCAAAAACTGTATAAATTAATTTGGTTTAGAGTATTTATAAAAAAACTCATATTATATTTTAATTCCATGCATTTGGTAACTTTTGATACTAAAAATATTTTAATAATAAATTAATATTTTGGGTGTTTCGTAAAGTGTCCCTCTTTACTCTTATAAAAGGGAACATCCTCCCTCTCCAAAGCACGCCATTTTGAGCCATTAATCTCATCCAAAACTTTCTCTTTTCCCTTATAAAATTTCCAAGTAACATTCTAGAGTTTCTGGTCAACTCAAATGTCCAAATCTAGTGTCCTAATAAAAATTTAGGGGAGGTGTGTCGGGGAAGAGGTAATCTCTTCTAATAATTCTTTCAAATTTATTTATTCTTTTAGTTCCTCTTATTTAACTATTTCATTATAAAGTGATAACAAATGTATCTAACATATAATTATATGTTATTATAATAATGAAACAACCTTATTTTACATTTTATCTATCCTACAAAAATTGAAATAATGACGCGTGTGTACATATGTCTTGTCATCTCCACGCCGTTCTGTAATCTATTTTTCCCCACCACCTTACATAGATGTGTATAATGATGGAAATAATAAATATATATGATTATTATAACACTATACTAATTATATGTTATTATAAACCATCCAATTCAATACCATTCAACTATTATGGGAATGATATTGTCGCTCGTGTGTACATACGACTTACCCTCTCAACGACGCGACGAGATTCATTCTCCATGTTAACCATTAAAGAATTATTATAAATTATATACAATATATAATCAAGAAATATATGAAATAATAAGTCTACTATATTTATGTATATATATATATAATTTAATTAATTCCATTCAATTCAATAAGGAAACTAAAATAGTGTTCATGCGTATGTACGACCTACGGTCTACATGAACAACGTATTCCATATCATTTATCTATATATTTTATATATTTATATACTGAATATATATGATATATAAATCATATTTTATATTCAAGAAATAAATTAATAATTATATATGTAATAATATCATGAATAAAAATTCAAAACACGTACGATAACTAAAACAATTCTTACCCAAATCATTGCTTTAACATGGAATTTTCAAATGAACAGGTAATTTAAAGTCATCAGTGAATCTAATATGAATTCATAAATATTATCTTGGTTCTATTTCAAGTTATTAATATGTTAAAACCATCTAAGGATGAATTTTGGAGACATATGGAAGAAATCATACCTAATGTAAGGGATAATTTGGAAATCTCATTTTTATCCCGAATTATTTATATATAAGTATTTATTGGGGATTTATTTATCATATTTGTCCATTTCTTCTAAAAACGTTTTCAAAAAATGTTTAATATTATTTTATATATGTATTTATATTCATTTTTACCCTTTTTTTACTTTCACTACGTGTTATTGAAGAATCTTTCTTTTGATAACCATATGAGGTACATTTTGACTTTTCCGTCAAATGTATATAGAAAATGTTTTTTTAACTCATACAGAATGAATGGAATTTTTTGGTGTCATGAAGCCTTATTTGCATGATACATCCTCTACACTCTTTCAAGTTTATTTTCAACTAAATTATTTTCATTTATAAATGCATGACATTTTGAGAAGAGAAAATTATTTTTAAGAAGAAAGGATATTATGCCCAAAAACTAAGTTCAAGTGTTTTATCAAAATTATTTTCCATCTATGATGACGCTCTTAAATAAGATTATGATTCCATCCCTATTAATACTATTATTCCATTCCATTAGTGATGGAATGATATTTTATATGGATTATGTTATTATGAAATGGTATTTACAGAACCCATTTTATTTATTGGGTTATGCTATGATGAATGATTTATGTTTTGTGGAACATGTAAGAATGATTTAATCATGATATAGGTGGGACCTATATCTCCATCTTATTAAATAGGTAAAGACTTATATCTCATGAGATTGAAATTATTGAAAATAAATGTAAATCTGGTTTAGTAATACCTATCTAGAATGACAAGTAAACCATGTTTAGTAATGGCCTTTGTCAACTATGATGGTCTTGGAAGCAATGCCTTATCTACTCTAGAAATAACATTATGGGCATATTATCTTCCCATAATTACATGTTTTATGCTAGTGCTATTCTATCATGGTTAATGTTCCTTTATAATTCATTCCTTTCATATTTCAAAGATTTATTTCATGACTCACTATTTGGATATTTAAACATTATGTTCATGTTTTTACGATCAAATGTTTATGGTTTGTTTAATGTTTTCCATGTTTCCCCATACTAAGAATTTGAGTTCACCCTTTTTATGTTTTCATTTACCCTAGATATAAAGCATGTTATAATTATAGAACCAAATGGGAAGATATTTATGGGATATATTGATGATCATTCAAAATTATTAGAAGATTATGTTCAGAGTTTCAAAAGACACTAAAATAATATGGTCTTTGGGTGTATATTTTTTGTCGTGTATTATGTAATCCGTAAAATAAATGTAATATATAGGTATGTACAGAAAGGGTTTCTGTAGTTGGTATTTGTGTGAAGGTTTATTCAACCTTGGGTAACTAGGAAGAAAAAATATTAGGGAGATCCCTAGAGGTATTTATAATGTAATGTTTAGGGATGTCCTAAGGATATGTAAATTTTAGGTTACAAACCTTGTTTTTTTGTGATAATTATGACTAAAATTAGGTTAAACTGAAGATATCATAAATTGAAATATTACAATTAATTTACCATACTTATGTGTTTCTAATATATGATGTGTATTTATCACACATTTCTTTTTGATCTTAGTCAATATTCAGAAATATATAGAACACCGTTAACGAGTGAATGATTAATATGTGGAAATTATGTGAAATATGATGATCGACATCCTAAGAAGAAATTACATGAAGATAATAATGAAGATGGTAGATGTATTGGTTATACTAATGAATATAAAGATATTGTAGATAAAAAGGGAAAGGTATGTGATATTATTCTAGTATTTTTTACATTAAGCCTAAGAATCATAAACTTGAGAAAACATATGACTTGATTCATATTTTTGGAAATTTGATGATAATGGATCCTGAGTAATGGTTTAAGAATAATTTTGGATGACTAAGTTGAATATTATTCTTAATTCAAAGATTTTTTTATATGAATCATGAAATATATATAAGTGTTTTCATTATATGTTTTTCATTAAGGATTGGAAAGGATATGTTGAATAGTTCAAAGGAGAAAAAACTTATATACTTGGATAACACATTACTATGTGAAAGAGAACCCTTAATATGTCATGTATGATAAGATAATGATGGTTGGATAATGATATATTGGATTTGAATAATTAAATCATAAGATTCTAGTTTCTTGTGAACTAATTATGGAGCTGTTTACAAGGGGGTTATGATATCATGGATGAAGTGTACAACATTTTAGGACTTAATGAATATATCCAATATGTTTTAGAATAAGGAAACATGCATTTTTTCAATAAGGATATATGGTAATTTAGGTTATTACCATGACTCAAGATAATGCATGATGATTTCATTCAAATGTTTGGAATGTGACCAAGAAGATATATCTTATGATATATCAAGGATAAATGGGTGTATTCAAATGCTTGTTATATGAACATTCTTGTAATTTTTTTTATTTTGAGTTTGGACCGAATTATTTGGCATAATCCTAAAGGCTGTAATAGATGAATTTGGAAATCAGCTAGTATTTTTTAATGACAAAACCTTTTTTAATGTTATTTTTGGAATGTTATAATAGTATTGTTTTAGACAAAGAACATCTTGAAGGACATGTGACAACCTGTCGCCTCAGACAAGGCTACAGGAATCGAACCCACAACCGAAGTAAGATAGGCCATTAACACGTACCACTAGACTATGGGAATTAACTGGTTAGTATATATTGGTTTTATTTTATTTATTTTGTATGATATATGACGTATAATTCCATTTTTGGAACCATGTACGATCAATCTCACAACATACGGACTTATGTTTATTTGATAACTTTTGTTAACCTTTTTGTAATAGAGACAGATGAAATGACCTATCATTCTATTTCATGATATTATAAAACATCATGAATGAAATTTTTTTCCTCGTTTATTTGAATAATAGAAGAAGTGGAAATTGTTCAACGAATGAACAATGGTGAGATAGTAGGAAAATCAAGTAAGAAATTACTATCATGAAATATTATTCAACATTTGGGAAAAGATAATGAAAGAAATTAAATATTATCCGAGTACCAATTTATTTGATCAATCAGATGTTCCCTTATATCATCACATATTTATGGCTTTTGGATAGTTAACATTATCCTAACCTTTTTATCTATCACTATACATCAGAGCATGATAGTTAGATTTCAAAAATATATCCACGTTTTCACTTCTAACCAATGTCCTCATATATTTAAACCCCATGATGAGTTACATTGGTTAACCATAATTTTTATAAAATTACTTTTTAAAATTATGTTTCATTATTATTTTTTATGTTGTTGGTCTCCATAAATGAAACTTTCATGTAGTAAACCATTTATAACCACAATGAATTTTGAGGGAGAAATTAATTTTATAGGGGTAGAATGTAAAACCCCAAGATTTTATGAGATATATTCATTTAATTTCTTTGATTTATTATGTTGTAAACAACACCAAGATTTGATTTTGTTATACGAAACACCGTATTAGCTAGTAGTATATTCAAAAATGTTCTTGGCTTATTTTGCACACAATTTCATGTTCTGTTGATTGAATTAATTTCGCGTATCACTAAATATAGATTTTATTCAATTTATAAAATATCTATTCTTGGATTATATTATAAACAACACTAAAGGAAGCATTCCCTGAACGAAACATTGACTTGGCTAGCATTATAAGCAAGTTCGACCTATATTGATAGTCTTCATTTTACGCAATACTATGTTTCAATAAGCAACGATATATTCTAAGAAAAATATTATTTAATGGGATATTAAATAACCGTTATGAATAGTATTAACCAAAATTTTAATTTTATATGACAAAAAATTCATCTTACACATGATCTAGAACGTGATATAAAAAATTAAATTTTTATGATAAAAAAAGTATTAAAAAAATACAGTTTTACTCCATTTTGATAGCGCACGCATTTTAAATCTAAATTTGGACACTTATATATGTTAAATTTGACAAAATATAGTTAGCATTTGGAATTATAACATAAATTTTTTTTTTGAAATAAAATTATAATTTTCCTGGATAATAAAAAATAACGTTTTTTATTTCAAAACTGACTTTTTAACTAATTTATTTATATATTTAGGTTATATTTTTAGAATTCTTAATGTTTAATTGTATTATATTTTTACCATTAAATAAAAATTTGGTCATTTTTTTTAATTTCACTTTTAAATTGCACATAAAAACATGGAAATATTTTGATAGTTATTACTTTTTAAAAACCCACGTTTTTGGTTTTGACAATGGGAATAAATTTTAAATTAACTACTACAACTTTTTTGTTTTCAATTTTTATAAATGGATTCCATTTTTCAAGTGATAAGGTTCAAATTGTGTAAATTGGTACCTTTAATTTTGTGACATTATGAATAGTAACATTAGTAATTATTTTACTTACAATGGTTAAAAGGTAATTCTAGTAAGGGTGAAAAAATTACATTATAATAATATAAAACAACCTTAACACATATCCTAATCCTGTTGGATGATATATTTCTGTCCATGGGAATTCTTATAGAGAATTTGGGAACCCATGGATTCTCTTGGATGGGAAAATGACATTTTATAAGAATTAATTTAAAGAAATGATAATTATAACCAAAACATATATCTTTTACTAAATCAATTTACTATAGGGTTATATAACTAATATATAATTATATAGGTAGTAATTAGAAAGATAACAATATTTCGTACATCATGGTATTTTATTTATAATTTTTAGACACCACATAAAAAAATTTATTAATGAAACAATGATGATGTAGTCATTACCTTATAAATGAATGATTTAAATAAATGAGATTAGAAATATTAAAATAAATATACTTTAACCTTTTAATTCCATCCAAAAATTTAATGGATGGGTATTAATTGTTATATTTAAATTAATTTTGTTTTTTTTGAGTTAATGAAGTTGTTATGGATTTTTACACAGTCATCATACGATTTGTATAAAAATTGACATAAATGAGTTTTTAAAACAAATAATATTTTATTAAATGATATAATAGTCCTAAAAATCAATTATTCATCCAAATTACTTATATAATTTTTAAAATGTCATTAATTAACCACTTTAGGTTCGACTATCATTTTATAGTAACTATATTAACCATATAGTATGAATATAAGGGAAGACATGGTAAGAGTAAAATTAGTAAACTAAGGGTTGATGATAAAAGATAAGGATACATTTGTGGCCTAAAATTTTGTAAAACATAGTTATTGATATTATTTAGAAAAATCATCATCTTATATTCTAATTAAATTAGTTTTAGACATTTGAAAACCCAAAATCATTTTATAATAAATTAATATTTTGAGAGTTTCCTAAAGTGACCCTCTCTTCTCTTACAAAAGGGCACCTCCTCCCTCCACAATTCACTTAATTTTGAGCATTAAAGATCAGGAAAAACCTGAAAATGACTCTTATTAACTTCCCTAGTTACGTAATAGAGGTTCTTTAGTTCTCAAAAGACCATATTTAGTACCCTATGAGGAATTTTAAAGGAGACATGTTGAGGAAGTGGTGATCTCTTCTACTGATTCTTTGAAATTTATATATTTTTCTACTTATTTTTTTAGTTATTTCATTATAATTTAATAACATCTATATCACCCATAAACTGATATTTTATTATAAATATTAAACAAAACTAGTTCAACTTCTATCCATCCTTCGAAAAATGAAATCACCACATGTGTGTACGTACGACTTACTATCTCCACACCGTGGTGTAATATGTTTTCACCACCACCATACTAGGATTGGTATAATGATTGATATAATAACTATATATTATTATTATAACATTATAATAATTCTAATATATTATACACAATCCACTTTAATAACATTCAACAATTAGGGAAACGATATCATCGCTCATGTGTACGTACAGCTTATCGTCTCAACGACGAGAGGAGATTCATTCTCCACATTAACCATTCGAGAATGATTATGAAGTATATATAATAAATAATAATGAAATATATAACATAATAATTATACTTGATTTATATATATATGTAATTTACTTACTTCCATTTAATTCAATAAGGAAACAAAATCGGTGTTTACTCATAAATATGGCCTACCGTCTCCATAAACGGTGTATTGAATGTCATTTATCTATATATTATATATATTTATAGACTGAATATAATTGAAATGAAAATGATTTTATAAAATTTTTAAGTGATTAAATCATGATATAAGTAATAATATCAACAATAACAATTGAAAACGTGCACGATAACTAAAATGATTATTACCCAAAAGTTTCTCTAATAAGGAATAGACAAATGAACATGTAATATAAAGTGATAAGTGAATATTATATGATATAAAAAAAATATTATTATGGTTCTTTTACATGTTAATAATATCTCTAAACCCACTATACAAGAGTTTCAGACACATACTTAAGAAATCAGATCTAAGGAAATGGATAATTTTGTAGCCTCATTTTTATCCGAGATTGTTTATATGAATGTATTTACTTGGGATTTATTAATCATCGATGTCCATGATTTAAAAAAAATTCATAAAATGGTTAATATTATTCAATATATTTTTAAAGACCTTTTTACCCCATTTTGATATTTACTATTTTATAGGGATGGAATCTTTTTTTTTACCATACAAGGTACTTTCTGACTTTTCTAAAAAAAGTAGGAGGATAATGTTTTTTTAACTTACATGGAATGAATATATTTTTACGGTTTCATGAAGTCTTATTTCGATGAAGCTTATTTTACAATATTTCATGTTTTTTTAAAAATAAATTTATTTCTTTTAAAATTTTGTTGCATTTTGAGAAAATAAAACATTTTTTAAGATGAAAGGATACCTTCCTAAAAAACTAAGTTCAAGTGTTTTTTCAAAATTATTTTCCATCTAAGATGATTATCTTAAATAGGGTTATGTTTATATCCTTATTATTTCTATTATTTTATTGTGTTAATGATGGAATTATATTTTATGTTGATTATGTTATGATGGAATGATATTTATGAAACACATTTTATTTTTTGGGTTACGCAATGATGAATGATTTATGTTTTGTGGAACATGTAAGAATGATTTCATTATGAGATGGGTGAGACCTATATCATTATCCAATGCATTGGGTAAATATTTTTATCTCATGATATTAACATGGATGAAATGAAATTAATATATGTTTAAGTAATACAAGGCTGGATTGAAAAGAAAACCCAATTTTGTAATGGACATTTTCCACTATGATGTTCTTGGCCGAAATTCCTTTGCTACTATGGAAATAATATTAGGTCCTTATTTTTTTAAACAATTACATGTTCTATGAAAAATCTATTTTATCATGGTTAATGTTCCCATATGATCCATTCCTTACATACTGTCTATATTTATTTCAAGAGTAAAGATTTTTATATTTAAACTTTATGTTCATGTTTTTACTTTCAAGTGTTTGTGGTTTGTTTTATGTTATCCATGTTAACCGTTAATGAGAATTTGAGCTCACCATTTTTATTTTATCTTTTCCCCAAGATATAAAGAATTTTTTAATTTGGAAAACAAAAGGGGGATATCATTATGGGAGATGTGGTTGATATTTTGTCAAGAACCGGCCCGAGACAAACCAGAACCGGTCACCCAGGCCAGCCCGCAACAAGTCTCAAGAGGCATTCTCGATCCTCCCAGGATGGCGACAAGAAATAAGGTAATCAATAGAGTACAAAAGGGAATGATTTATCCAAAATATAAACATTAAAACAATCAACATAAAGAAATGGACAATCCAAAATACATTTACAAAAAAATTGAACTGAACACTCTTTGTACAAGAAAGTGAAAGTACAACTAAACCAATAAGTCAAATGACCAGACCTCCTAACCAACTAACTCTATGTGACCATTATGGTTACTCTCCGACACAATGATACTCATTTCCCAATTTTATCTAACTCAAGTTCAATATTGAACAATGGATAAAAACAGAAGAAATCTATAGAATTGATTATTAAAACTATGTAGGTTAGCAAGATTTTATATTCCCAATGTACTTTATTTAAAATAAAAGAAACATCATATTCTAGTTTTATATACTACATATTAAGATATGTTTTCCTGACGAGGTCCCATGATATAAATACATTACCAAACAGAAACATTCATATTTAATAAAAAATAATTCTAGTTACAATTTCCAATGAGTTGAAACTTCATAAATAAAATAGTATTGAAGAGTGCTTCTCTAAAGAATGAAAACTTTTAAATAAATCAAGCATGAAGATTTATTTACCAACCAAACACACCATATGTTGATGGTTAGTACAAAATATCCAATTATCACAAACCACAATAACACCCCTAGGAACTTGTTAGTTGTGAGCCCCATGTACCTCGTATCTTTGTTAAGGTATCCATAATAAATATCCATTATCTTGCACACGATCCACTTTTAAGGATAATAACCATAAAATAGTGGTCCTCCAAAAATATAATAATCATAGTTTTTTAGTGTTGTCACCGTCAAACTTGCAACATGAATTAGGGGCCATACCCCATGAGATCAGTAGAATACTAGTACACATCCGCCCACCTAGATACCTGAGATTCCCTTTAGTTCTCAATAAAGTTACACATAATATCAAATAAAAATTCCACATAAAAAAATTCAATTCCCAAACCATAAACACAGAATCATCCCACCAGCATACTTCACATTTCATTCGTGGATCAATAAACCACTTAATGTTTTCATAAATCCATATCAAAGAGTGTAATGAGGATTCACACATAAAACTCATTCAAAAAAACTATTTTAAGGATAAAAGAACAAAAAAAACCATACCCAAACATATTTTAAATCTCTAAAAACATTTAATAATATCATTTCATGAACCATAAAAAAATCCCAATTGATGCAACATGGTATATACAAGTAAAACAATCATTCTTCATTTCTTTAGATGGACCAAATGAGCCTTTAAACATTTTTAATGAGCCGACATTTTTCAAAGCCACAAATACCACATTTAATAAAGATTTGAGAACCCAAAATTTTAATATTCAATAAATTGGTAACCCCCTTGAAAATATTCATATTTCTTATCAAATACACGACCAATTTTATAAAATTTCTAAAAGGGAATTCCATTAGCAACACATTCCAAAATACCTTAAAAGCAATAATCCTTCATTATAAAAACCATAACCTACTTGGAATCCATATAAGAAACACAAAATAAATTCTTTCCCCACATATAATATGATTATAATGTCGAACGAATCATTTTAAACCACACTGAATAAATTAAATCCAATTGTGAATATTACCGAACACATGTCATGGATTTTTTTAAAAAACAATTAATTTTAAGCACTCAAAAGGGAATAAAAATTCAATGGAATTACATAAATTTATTGAAGATACTGAAACATGTAAAAATTTTCACAAACTTGGTGAAAAAGATAAGAAATCATTTGAAAAAACATGTGGTGTGCACAATTTTAAGATAACTACACCAATTTACCAAAAATAGGGTTTTAATCGCTACATGGATCACCAAAAAAACTATCCAAAGAATAACTAAAAATATTAAAAGTTTGAGGAATTTAATTATGAGGGAGAAGAAATATTTTTCTCACATAGGATTCTTCATGATGAATGTTCATTTATGAACGTTAAAGTTATTGTGTGACTTTGGAATAAAAAATTAAAGAGACCGATGATTGTTAATCATTCTTCAAGCCACAGATATGTCCCTATTTGGATGTATGGTTTTCTTAGTCCGAGAAAATAGATAAGGATTCTCTAAAGATATGTGATATCATTAGTATGGATATCTTGTTTAGTGTAATGAAGAAAATCCTTTTCAACTAAATTCTCTTAACAATCAGCAATATCAATAATTGAACCATCATGTATCAGATCATAATGTATCCTGAAATATTGTCCAAGATCATTGTCTTATTCTTATATTCATTCAAAATATTATTAAACTCAATGTCTAATGATTTGAATATCATGTTGTTACTTGACGAATCCTTGAGAATGATTAATATTGGTTTTAGTTTTAAGAAAGGTAATTTATTCGATCTTTCTGATATGGATAACCAAATTACATTGAATAATGGAGAATTTGGGGAAACCTTTAACAAAATCCCTATGAAAAGAAAAGTTAATTATCCATATCCTTAAGAAAAATTACCAACAACTGAAACAATATCTTCTCCACTAATGCCTATGAAATAGATGAAATTTTCTGATGAACTTTTTGACAAATAGAGAGATCTCATGAATGGTAAAAAGGAAGGAGAATCAATTTATTTGGGTTATACCTTACTGAGGAAAAGGCATTAATGATTCGAGGAGATGAATATCGTTAGAGGTAAGCCAACGGGAAAAATTGATGATGAAAAAATTATAGGATGAAATTATCCAATATTTTCTTAGAGATACTGAGAAGGAATCATAAAAAGTTTTGGTATGAGAGTATTTCTTGAAATAATCTGTTCCAATTGAAACTAAGGTTATTATAAGATAAAGAAATATATTTCAATTCCATAACCCATTATTGAATAAGAATACATTTAATAAGAAGAATAATAAGAGGAATATAGTTATGATGTGATCATAATTGTAGAATAATACCAAGAGAAGGAGAGAAAATTTGAAATGTTTTCTATTAGAACATCCCAAGAATAATCCAACAAGATTATTTTAGAAAAGCAATCAGTTTAGATAAATATTGATGCTCTGGAAGATGTCAATAAGGTATCATCAGATTACGTGATTAGTAATGATGCTATTGTTCAAAAATTTATTGATGAACACATTTATAAATAAATGAGTGATAATGGTTCTGATAATGATATTGTTGTTGATGATGATGATAAAATAATCAAGTTTTAGATAGTGAGCATCAGAAAAAGAATGTTGAAAATTAAATATCCAAGACTGAGAAAGGTAATCATGTTATTGTAGATTCAACAAAGAAACAAGTAGTTGAAAAAAAAATTATGTTTTCTGGAACATCAAAGAAGAAAAAATATGACCAATATAAAGTTCCCTATCTATTAAAATAATATGTCTTAGAGTCTTCATACTCCATATAAAATGATTTTTTGGTTCAGTCCTTGAATATGCTTGTGAATTCCATTCCTTTATTTCCATGCATTGATTCTAGATGTTAGATGCTTCAAGAAATGGTAAATTAGAATCTAGATTCAACAAATATTTTTTTGTATATATTTATCAAACTTTAATCTGAGTTCATGATTTCTAAGATTAGTTATGATTCTCATAAGAGATCTTGCAATGAAATAACTTTATGGTCTCATTTAGTGATATAGAATCTTAATTTTTTTTATTATTTCACTCATTCATTCAAATATTATTTCATAAGTATAATGACAGAATGAAGAACCTTTCAACATGTATTTTTAGAAAAGCTAATCCAAGGGAAACATATCCATCAACATAATGATAACAATACAAATTGGTAGATAAATTCGACTACTCTCATTCTGAAAAGGAAAAAGGGAACCCATGGAACATATGACTAAACAATTAAAACATCATGAATAAGTGATAAAGTCTCAAGAAAAAAATAATAAATCATATGAAGATACAATTAAATATCTTGAAAAGAAAAATCAGGATCATGAATAGTTGATAAATAAGGCTGAAGATGATCAAAAAAATAGAATAAGTAGAAGGAAACCTTGAAAAAGATGATTCCAAAGGGGAAAAAGAATGAATGAATTCTCAAATATGATATTTTTTTATTTTTTCTTTAGAAGAAATTTTTTCATCTTAATGAAATTTTTTATCTTTCCATTGTTTTGTTTTTTATATTCCTAATATTTCATGTACAATTTTTTTTTTCATTCCCTCAATTCCTTTTTGGAAATCACAAAGGCGAGAAAACAATTATTGAAAAGAATTTTAAGTTGAAGAAATAGTTTTACTATGAAAGGGTTTGATTTCTTAATGAATAAATTCAAATGTATTAAAGAGTAATTTCTCTAATTAAGTCAAGAATTCAATACATTATGATTTCAAATCATAAGGGGGAGTTAGTTTTATTCACCATAAATCAAAAATACATAGGGATACATGTGTTTATTTAAATCATAAAAATGAAAAACATAGAAATTTTATTATCTTACGAAAAGTTTTTTGTTCCTTCTAAAATGGGCGAGATTATTGAGTCAATATTTTTCCTTATGTGTTTTCCATTCCTTTTTGTTTTCATTATCAAGAACACATTTTGTAAGTAAATTTATATTTCTCATTGAAACATTATCTTAAAGAAAATTTATGTTTCCTAAAAAAGATTGTGTCATTAAGCATGGTTTTCAATGTATTATACAGTGTTTTCTTCAACCCAGTCTGACCATATTTTTCATAATTCAAAAAATTGATCCTTATCTAACTATGAACCTTAAATTTTTTTAGAATCTGATTTCCAAGAATTTTGAAACATATTTCTCTGTAAGCTAGACTTCGATTTCTCTGAAAATCATACTCTTATTTCACATAAAATCATACTCTTATTTCTCATGAAATTAGACTCTGATTTATTCTAAAATAAGAATACTATTTCTTCTAAAATCATACAACGATTTCTCTGGAAATTAGACTCTGATTTCTCTTAAAATCCGACTCAGAATTCTCTTCAAATCATACACTGATTTCCCCATAAATCTTACTCTGATTTATCATAATTCCAGACTCTTATTTTTCCTTAAATAAGACTCCAATTTCTCCTACAATCAGACCCCTATTTTGGCTAAAACCAAACTCCAATTTCTCATGAAATCAGACTATGATTTATTCTGAAATCATATATTGATTTCATCAAATATCATACTTGTATTTCTTCAGAAACCAGACTCTGATTTATTATTAAATAAGACTCTGATTTCTTCTAAAATTAAACTCCCATTTCTTCTGAAATCAGATTCCAAATTTGTCATATCTTAGAATCCAATTCTCAGTTTTCTTAGAGTCAAATTATTCATCTATGTTAAATTTACAATTCTTCTATAACATATTGTTCCAATTTTATTACATCCAATTATGATTATGTTTCATAAACATTAAAATGTTTTTCAGAAATATTTTTGTTTCCTACACATGATAATTTTTTCCAAGTATTCATACATGAAACGATGTCTTGTAATATATTTTTAACTAAATATTAGACCAGTGTAATGTATACATGTACCTATGAAATTTATGTAAACATTTTCTTGTTAGAGAAAAAAGTTGATCGTTGTAATCCACACCAATAAATACCAAACCATTTCAACATTCCTGGTATAATAATTGTGGGGAACTCCATTGTTCTATGAGAACTATACTCAACTATACCTTGTGGGAATTTTGTGAACACGTTGTTCAAGTTGAGAACATCATTTTCAAAACTACCTAGTGTGATTCTGATTGTTCCTGATCAATAGAGGTATTATGGGGATAGAAATATTGATGTTTTGGTCACCTTATAGATAGAGGAATTTTGGGGACGGTAAGACAGATTATGATCTTTATATCCGGGGCTTACCCTGGTGTGGGTAAGATAGAATTTCGTGAAAGTATAAATCAAGAGAAAATTATCAAAAAAAAAGTAGATACAACACACTATGGGTTATAATATATCTTAAACTTATAATGTTTTGTTACATGTTTTTATTATGTAGTATTTTGTTAAAAATAGAAAGCATAACTTTCTTATACTTTCTTGTTCTTTTATACACTGATAAAAAAGATTTTTTATGCTTTAAGGTATAATTTTTATCAAACAAAACCTGTCTTATATTTCTTTATCAAATATATAATTTTTGTATCTTAATCAATATAATTTTCTTATTAAGAACTAATTGTGGTTTTTCAATCCCTATTGATTAAATTTCTTAAAAATATTTTTTCTAAAGGGAAAAAATAAATGTTTTTAAACATAAAATTCAACCCCTTGTATAATCAACTAATCATTATATACATTTAGATCGTATAGTAATTACCTTAAAATAATAACATAAAATTGAATTTTACTTACTAGTGTTATTATATCGTCATATATAAATAATATTATATGGTTTTATAGGAAGTAAAATTAAAATTTATTGTTAAACAAATTTTACCTCTTCTTCAGGAAACCAATTTAGGTTCAACCTAAAGCCTTCCAATATTGGGTATATGATCTAAGGAAGGACTCTAGTATGTTGGGAGTGTAACATCCCAGGTAATTAAAGAATAAATAATTTTCATATTTATTAATATTTACGAATTAAATATTAATTTTAATTAAAAGGGGTTTCTATGTTCGATAGCATACTCGATACGCAACGATGAGTTTCTTTGAAAACTTACGTTGCACACAAGTAATAAAATAATATGATTTTAAATGTTAGTTAACAAGTAGCCGTTGTACTGGAGAGAATGGATAGAAATAACTAAAATATGATTATATATGTTTTTTAATGTTTTTACATTTACCCAATAAAGTATAAAGGCTTAAAATATGGAAAGAATTCAATTTTAGGCATTTATACCCTAATTTTCACTAAGGGTTCACTTATCACCTTTTGACGGCGAACCGTCATTAAATATAGTTTTGATCAATCATATAAATTATATTGGACCAAAAATAACTCTTCTTTATAATCGTGACATCAAAATTTACTTTGTGTAAATTTATGGTATCTTTCCGATAAAGTTCATTTTTTTAATGAATAGTGTAAAATGTTGTATTTTAATTCAAAACCTCGTTTTAATCTAATTTATTTATATGATTAGATTATCTTTTTAATTGGTTTTAAAGTGAAATTAGAAAATATTTTTACCATTAAATCCAATAGTGGTCGTTGGAATTAATTTCACTTTGAAATCGGACTTAAACTAGTGTCAATCTTTTGATACTTATTGTTTCATAAAAACACGTTATTTTCTCGGACAGCGGGAATTAATTATTAAATTAATTAATGAAACATATATGTTGTGAATTTTTTAAAATTTTCTTCATTTTTGAATTTGTAATATCAAATATAGCTTAGGGTGAATTTTTGGTATTTTTCTGGAAAACTTCAATTTTTGATGAATAGTGAAACCACTAAGTGGTACTTATAAAAACTGATTATCCGTTTAAATGAAATTTTGTCATCATTGTGTTTTTAATTTCAAAAATCCTACATACATGGTTTTCATTAAGAAGTAAAATGTGGTTCAATAAGATTATAATAATTTTTTGGTGAATAGTAACTTCTTATGTTTTTAATCGCGATTAGTGGTAATTAGTGTAGTTTAAGGTAACAATAATGCTTTAATAATATAAAATGACCTACAAACATGTCCTACCCTTATTGGATGTTTCATGGCCGACCAAAAAAAACCATGGGTCAACTTGGGGACCCCATGGTGCCACTTTGGTTGGGAAATGACATAAAAAACTTTTTATTTAATGTTAAAGTAAAAATGACACATACATGAAATGTTTTACTAAAACAATTTTTACATGGGGTTATAAAGATCAGATTTTTGATTATAAATAGTCATTGTAAAGATAAAAGGATTTCCTACATCATAGTATTTTCTTTATAATTTTTTATACTTTAAATAAATTAACATATTTATGACATCATGATGATGCAGTGATGATGTCATTATTTAACGATTTAAATAAAATGGAAAGATAATGTAAAATATAAGACCTAAACATGGAAAAAACCTATTGGACGAGTGTACTTAGAACCCTTATCACCTTATCCTAGAATTATATCAATTTGGGACCTTAGAAATTAGAAAAACTTTTGAAAATAAAATAATAGTTTCATGATTTCCCAAAGTGCCCCTCCTCTCCTCTTATAAAAGGCCCCCTCCTCTACCTCATATCACACACTCCTAAAGCCTTTGGATCGTCCATACCCTGCCCATATACTCTCTCCACATCCCTCTCCTCATCCTAGAGGATTAACTTTGGGCATAATCCTTTCAAAGGAAGCCTTTAGGCTCAAATCAAAAGGAGTTACACTTTTAATGGTAATTCATTCTCTCATGTTCATTTGTTTTATTTTGCTTCTCCAACCCCCTAAACTCTTTTTATTTACTCCTTTTGTAACAACAACATTATATTAAATATACTAGGATGTTGTTATAATATTTATTCGAGCTACACTCTCACACAACTACATCAAATGGTTAAAGAACATACGGTTTCCATGGATGGCGAAATTCTGCCTCCCGATACGATGATTGTTCAATACTCATTTAACACCTTCAAAGGTGGCCATTATGATGTCACTATTTTTATATATGATATATAATATGTTTATTCTTTCCTTAAGCCTCTGTATTTTTCAATTATGGCATACCATTATTGTTTCCATTATGGGTAAACACGGTATTTTCATTTTAGGAAGTGCGGACTACCGCCCCCTGAAAGTATTTTGATTCGTTAATACCATACGTGGATATGTAAAGTCAATGATATTATATATGTTATTATACTGGAATTATAATATACTCTTATATCATTATTATTCCATTCCAGAAAATACGAAATAGAAATGGAAGTAGCGTTAATGCGTACGTACGGCTTACCGTCTCCATGAACGGTGCATTTCATTTCTTACCTCTAAATGATTATGTAATATTATGAATACAAGTATATGCTGGATATATATGATATATATGTTATCCAAATCATGAATGTCATTCTGGATATAAATAACCTTTGACCATACGAACAACATGTAATTGTAAGAAGTCCACTTTCGACTTAAGAACCAAATATCGACAAAGCAAACATTATTAACTTAAATGGTTACATAATGTTTATAACATGAAAATAACTGATATAAAAGGAATAATGAACTTGAAAAATGTTCTTAAGCAAGTAGAAATTAACTCATGTTTATTATTCAGGAGATTGAAGAACGGTCGGGTCAAGTCGGATACGAGGTAAGGGACTTCGTCTCAATCTCCTTCCATTGAGGCATATTTCGTTTTATACACAACTTTCTTTTATACGGTGTATAAAACCCTTTGAATTTTACTTTTATACAAAAGGAATCTTTTTCTACGAATCGTTTTATAAAATGACAAAAAGGAATGTTTCTTTTAACGTACGCGGCGACACCGACCTTTTCCGCCGCCGCGAGTATTATTTGGTCTTTGGCTTCCTCAACAAGCCGTAATGTTTTTAGAATAAATTAAATACCATATACTCTTTTATGTATTTTGGTATTGAAAATGGTTTTGATAAATGATTCTATTATGTCAATATATTTATGATATATTGTGATTGAAATGTGGAAATGTTATCATTCCTTTATATTGGTTTTATGTTTTATGATTTTATATTGGTACTTGGATATTTTAACGGGTGGTTACGTTATAAACCATATGACGGGTGGTGTTGTGAATACCAGGACGGGTGGTTACGTTATAACCTCCAATGCATTGGGTATGGAAGTCGGCCGTATGGCTATTCCATTAAGTATGTATGGAAATTGGCCGTATGGCTATTCCATTAAGTGATATGTGTGGAAGTCGACCGTATGGTTATTCCACTTAAGTATGTTTATGTCCCAAGTTACCTTTATATATGTTATGTGTTATTTTTATGGGTTTTATGGTAATCCTTTGTTTACAAAAAGGTAAGTAATGATACATTATTCAGTGAAGAGTTTTTACTACTTCATGAAGGTGAAGGTATTACTTTGATAGAGTATACATGGTTTACTTGATGTTTGAAAAACTAATAGTTTTCATTCTTTGTGTCTCCCTTACTAAGCTTTTTATGCTCACCCCAAGTTTTTTTGAAATGTTTTTCACAGGACATAATGTGGAAGAAGGTCAAGGATGGGATCAGGCGAATTTCATGGTATATAAAACATGGGACTAGAAACATTTCTTTTTAAGAGTTTTTTTATTATGGAAACTTAGTAGAAGTGTCTACTTTGTAATATTTTGAGATGTAATAGTTATGTTCTAATTCTCTAAAACTCTAAACCTGAAAAGATCCTCAACGTGAATTATTCATTTATTTCAATATTAATTAAGGTTTAAGGTCGGGGCCTTATATTTCGTATCAGAGGTCGGTTTAGAAAACTTTAGGAGTTAGAAAAGTGTTAAATTATAATATGATTGAAATGATATAGCATTTACGGATTACCATGTTGCTTCGCCTAAGATATTTCTGTGTTCAGAATGGTTTTCCGCAGAGGAAACAAAGAAGCTATGTTGGGACGACATCAGGAGGAAGACAACCTTCCAAATCAGCAACCTGAGATGGTCGGAATCGGAACTGAACAATCTGTTACAGTGATGGAACAGTTGACTCAGGCTATAAATGGTGGTGGTATCCATGCACGAGATCAGCCAGATCAACCGCAGAGGAACATGTCAGTAGTGGAACATTTCATGAGGCAACATCCCCCATCATTCAGAGGATAATATGACCATGTGCAAGCTGAAGGGTGGATTAAAGCACTGGAGATGATTTTTGATGTCATGGGGTTTTCAGAACATCAAAAGGTTTGTCTTGCTCTTTACCGTTTTGAAGGTGATGCTGATCAGTGGTGGTCGATGGTGAAAAATATCAAGGATAGTGATGAGATTGAGGATCTTCACTGGGACGAATTCAAAGGTATGTTTCTTGAGAAATATTTTCCTAAGGTGGTTCGTCTTAGGATGGAAAAACAGTTCCTAGAATTGAGGCAGGAGGATGATTCAGTGGCTTCTTATGAAGCAAATTTCACTCAATTGGCAAGGTATGCTCCAAACTTCATACGAGATCTTGATAGTAAAATAAACCATTTTTACTCAGGGTTAAAGCCAATGAATCGAAGGGATTTAGCTTCTCGTGAGTTAAAAAGTTATGAAAAACTTGTTCGATGTGCGGAGAAGGTGGAAATGGAGTTTTCCGATGATCAGGTGTTCTATGACAAACAAAAGAATAAGAGGTATAGTTGACAGGAAAAGGGGAAGAATTCATCAAAGAAGCAAGGAGGTAAGAAAACCAAATATCCATCCTGTGAGAAGTGTGGTAAAATGCATTCTGGAGAATGTTTATCCAAGTCTGGTAAGTGCTATCGGTGTGGTAAGTCTGGTCATATTGCTCGTAACTGTAAGGAAGATGATCAAGCAGGCAATGAAAAGCCAACGGTAAGATGTTTTAAGTGTAATGAAATGGGTCATTATGCAAATGAGTGTCCAACGAAGAACTCAATTAGGGGAATGCAGCCAGACTACAAGAAGAAAGGGGTGGTGAAATCCTTTGCAACAACTTCAGCAGATGTTGGGCCATCGAATGAAGTGGTATCAGGTATACTGTTTGTCTGTTCAGATTATGCCAATGTGTTGTTTGATTCAGGGTCTACACACTCTTTCATTTCTGAGAAGTTTTCCAGTAAATTGGAAATTCTATATCAAGATATGAGTCCTGAACTTATGGTAAAAACACCCTGAGGGAACGTTGAGACAAAAAGGAATTATAAGAACCTTCCTATCCTTGTGTGTGGAAAGAATCTACCAGCAAACCTTATCGTTTTTCCTCTAGTAGAGTTTGATGTTATTTTGGGCATGGATTGGCTTTCTGTTTATCATGCTAAGATTGACTGCAGAGCTAAAATGGTTTCTTTTCAGAAAGATTTTCAGTTTGTGTACAAGAATGAAACTTTGATTTTGATAACATATCAGGAAGTTGTGAAACTAGTAAAAGATGGGAATGAATGTTACCTTGCACATATTGTTGAAAATAAAGGAACTGTTCAGATTAATGATGTGCCAGTGGTAAATGAGTATCTTGATGTTTTTCCCGAAGAGTTTCCTGGTATTCTTCATGATCGGGAAGTTGAATTTACTGTTGACTTAGTTCCTTATTCTAAGCCAATTTCAAAACCCACTTATCAAATGGCTCAAGTTGAACTTTTAGAGTTAAAGAAACAATTGCAGGAGTTATTAGATAAAGGTTTCATTCGACCTAGCACATCACCATGGGGGTGCTCCTGTCTTGTTTGTTAAAAAGAAAGATGGATCAATGAGACTTTGCAATTATTATAGAGCCTTGAATAATATTACTGTTAAGAACAAGTATCCTTTTCCTCATATCGATGATTTGTTTGATCAGCCTCAGGGAGGTCAGTATTTTTCGAAGATTGACTTGAGGTCGGGGTACCATCAGTTGAATGTAAAAGAAGCAGACGTTCCGAAGACTGCGTTCCGTACTAGATATGGCCATTATGAATTTATAGTTATGCCTTTTGGGTTAACCAATGCACCTGCTGTATTCATGGACCTTATGAATAGAATTTTCCATGAGTTCTTGGATAAGTTTGTGGTTGTTTTCATCGATGATATTTTGGTGTTTTCTAAAAGTAAAGAGGAGCAAGAAAGTTATTTAAGGGTTATCTTGCAAACCTTAAAAGAAAATAAACTATATGGAAAATTCAGAAAGTGTGAGTTTTGGTTACAACAAATTTCGTTCCTGGGTCACATTGTTTCAAAAGATGGCATAACTGTTGATCCTACTAAAACAAAAGTTGTTGAAGAATGGATAAGACCCACAAATGTAACCGAGATCCGTAGTTTTCTTGGTTTGGCAGGTTACTACATAAGGTTTGTTGAAAATTTTTCACGGTTATCTAGTCCAATGACTAAGCTAACTCGGAAGGGTGTTAACTTCATCTGGACAAAAGAATGTGATGATTGTTTTTAGGAGTTGAAAAGAAGATTGGTGAATGCTCCGGTTTTGGAACTTCCTTCCAGGAATGGTGAGTTTGTTATATACATTGATGCTTCGTTGAAGGGACTTGGCTGTGTCCTTATGCAGAATGATCAGGTAATTGCTTATGCTTCACTACAGTTGAAAACTCATGAGGTAAATTACCCTACAAATGATTTGGAATTAGCTGCTGTTTTCTTTGCTTTAAAATTTTGGAGGCATCATTTGTATGGAGTAAAGTGTGAAATATATACTGATCACAAAAGTTTAAAGTATATATAATAACTCAGAAAGAATTGAACATGAGACAGAGGAGATGGCTGAAATTAATCAAGGATTATGATTGTACAATTCATTACCATCTGGGAAAAGAAAATAAAGTGGATGATGCTTTGAGTTGAAAACGTAATGCTTCATTAGCAATGTTGCGTTTGGAACGTGATCCTTTGGTTAAATATTTGATGAACTTTGGCATAGAAGTTGTTGCTACAGGATGTTCTTCTGTTTTGTTTCAGGTATCAGTGAAATCTTCTCTATCAGACAGAATCAAACAAGCACAGAAGCAAGACAGTGAGTTGCAAAAAAAGGTAGAGATGGTTCAAAAAGGTAAGTTTCTTGAATTCAACATTGATAGTGATTGTGTTTTGAGGTTTTGGAAGAGATTATGTGTGCCTTGTGATTCACAGTTGAAGAATGAGTTGTTATGTGAGGCTCATAGTTTCCCATTTTCTGTTCATCGTGGCAGTACTAATATGTACAGAGATCTGCGGGAGTATTACTGGTGGGATGGAATGAAAAGAGATATTACTGATTTTACTGTGAAGAGTTTGACTTATCAGCAGGTTAAAGCAGAGCGGCAGTTACCTAAAGGGATGCTTCAGCCTTTACCAGTGCCAGAGTGGAAATGGGAAAAAAATATTCGTGGACTTTGTTGTGGGATTACTGAGGACATATAGAGGTAATAATGTAATCTGGGTTATTGTTGATCTCTTGACTAAATCGTCTCATTTCCTTACTATACGAGATACTTTTTCCCTAGATCAACTTTCCCGTTTGTATCTTAAAGTGATAGTCAGGATAGATGGAGTTCCCCTCTCCATTGTATCTGATCGTGATCCCAGGTTCACATCTAACTTTTGGAAAGGCCTTCAGAAGTCGTTGGGTACTGAATTGAATTTTAGTACAACTTTTCATCCTCAATCAGATGAGCAGTCAGAACGAAAAATTAAGACCTTGGAGGATATGCTACGAGCTTGTTCGATGGATTATCAGGGAAGTTGGGACCAACATCTTTCTTTGGTGGAGTTTTCTTATAATAACAGTTTTCATTCCAGTATACAGATGGCACCATTTGAGGCATTATATGGGAAGCGGTGTCGAAATCCATCATTTTGGGATAAAGTGGGTGAAAGGAAGCTGATGGGACCATAATTGGTAGAAGAGATGGCAGAAAAAGTTTAGTTGATTCAGAAGCACATGAGAACAGCTCAGAGCAGGCAGAAGAGTTATGCGGATAACCGGAGGAAGGATCTATCTTTCGAGGTAGGTGATCATGTTTTTCTCAAGGTTTCACCTTGGAAAAGTGTGATGAGATTTGGTAAGAAAGGAAAGCTGAGTCCAAGGTTTATTGGACCATATGAAATTATGGAGAAAGTTGGATCAGTTTCTTACTGAGTGGCTTTACCTCCGAGTTTATCTCAGGTACACAATGTTTTTCATGTTTCGATGTTGAGGAAGTATATGCCAGATCCATCTCATGTTTTGAGTCCAGAGGTAGTTCAGCTGGAAGAGAACCTATCTTATGAAGAACAACCAGTCCAGATTCTTGACCACATGGAGCAGGTGTTACAGAATAAGGTGATTCACCAGGTAAAGGTTTTGTGGAAAAACCATGTGATTGAAGAGGAAACGTGGGAATCTGAAAATGCTATGAGGGATAAATACCCCCACTTATTTTGATAAGTGAATAAAATTGCGAGGACGCAATTCCCAAAAGGGGGGAAGGATGTAACATCCCAGGTAATTAAAGAATAAATAATTTTCATATTTATTAATATTTACGAATTAAATATTAATTTTAATTAAAAGGGTTTACTACGTTCGATAGCGTACTCGATACGCAACGATGAGTTTCTTTGAAAACTTACGTTGCACACAAGTAATAAAATAATATTATTTTAAATGTTAGTTAACAAGTAGTCGTTGTACTGTTGGGAATGGATAGAAATAACTAAAATATGATTATATATGTTTTTAAATGTTTTTACATTTACCCAATAAAGGATAAAGTCTTAAAATACGGAAAGAATTCAATTTTAGGCATTTATACCCTAATTTTCACTAAGGGTTCACTTATCACCTTTTGACGGTGAACCGTCATTAAATATAGTTTTGATCAATCTTATAAATTATATTGGACCAAAACTAACTCTTTTTTAGAATCGGGACATCAAAATTTACTTTGTGTAAATTTATGGTATCTTTCCGATAAAGTTCATTTTTTTAATGAATAGTGTAAAATGTTATATTTTAATTCAAAACCTCTTTTTAATCTAATTTATTTATATGATTAGATTATCTTTTGAATAGTTTTTAAAGTTAAATTAGAAAATTTTTTTACCATTAAATCCAATAGTGGTCGTTGGAATTAATTTCACTTTGAAATTGGACTTAAACTAGTGTCAATCTTTTGATACTTATTGTTTCATAAAAACACGCTATTTGCTCTGACAGTGGGAATTAATTATTAAATTAATTAATGCAACTTATATGTTGTGAATTTTGTAAAATGGACTTCATTTTTGAATTTTTAATATCAAATATAGCTTAGGGTGAATTTTTGGTATTTTTCTGAAAAACTTAAATTTTTGATGAATAGTGAAACCACTAAGTGGTACTTATAAAAACTGATTATCCGTTTAAATGAAATTTTTCCATAATTGTGTTTTGAATTTCAAAAATCCGATATACATGGTTTTCATTAAGAAGTAAAATGTGGTTCAATGATATTATAATAAGTTTTTGGTGAATACTAACTTATTATGTTTTTAATCGCAATTAGTGGTAATTAGTGTAGTTTAAGGAAAAAATAATGATTTAATAATATAAAATGTCCTAGACACATGTCCTACCCTTATTGGATGTGTCATAGCCGACAAAGAAAATCCATGGGTCAACTTGGGGACCCCATGGATCCACTTTGGTTGGGAAATGACATAAAAAACTTTTTATTTAATGTTAAAGTAATAATGACACACACATGAAATGTTCTACTAAAACAATTTTTACATGGGGTTATAAAGATCAGATTTTTGATTATAAATAGTAATTGGAAAGCTAAACAGATTTCATACATCATAGTATTTTTTTTTTAATTTTTATATATTAAATAAATTAACTTATTTATGACATCATGATGATGCAGTGATGACCTCATTATTTAACGATTTAAATAAAATGGAAAGATAATGTAAAATATAAGACCTACACATGTCCAAAACCTATTGGATGAGTGTATTTCGAACCCTTATCACCTTATCCTCTAATTAATAAATGTGGGACCTTAGAAATTAGATACACTTTTGAAAATAAAATAATAGTTTCATGATTTCCAAAAAGTGCCCCTCATCTCCTCTTATAAAAGGCCCCCACCTCTACCTCATATCACACACTCCTCAAGCCTTTGTCTCAGACATCCCCTGCCCATTTTCTCTCTCCACATCCCTCTCCTCATCTTAGAGGATTCCCTTTGGGAATTATCTTTTCAAAATAAGCCTTTAGGCTCAAATCAAAAGGAGTTACACTTTTAAAGGTAATTCATTCTCTCATGTTCATTTGTTTTATTTTGCTTCTCCAATCCCCTAAACTCTTTTTATTTACTCCTTTTGTAACAACACCAGTATATTCAATATACTAGGATGTCGTTATAAGATTTATTCGAGCTACACTCTCACACAACTACATCAAATGGTTAAATAACATACAGTTTCTGTGGATGGCGAAATTCTGCCTCCCGAAATGATGATTGTTCAATACTCATTTAACACCTTCAAAGGTGGCTATTATGATGTCACTATTTTTATATATGATATATAATATGTTTATTCTTTCCTTAAGCTTCGGTATTTTTCATTTATGGAATACCATTATTGTTTCCATTATGGGTAAACACGGTATTTTCATTTTAGGAAGTGCGGACTACCGCCCCCTGAAAGTGATTTGATTCGTTAATACCATATGTGGGATGTGTAAAGTTAATGATATTATATATGTTATTATACTGGAATTATAATATTCTTTTATATCATTATGATTCCATTCCAGAAAATACGAAATAGAAATGGAAGTAGCGTTCATGCGTACGTACGGCTTACCGTCTCCATGAACGGTGCATTTCATTTCTTACCTCTAAATGATTATTTAATATTATAAATACATGTATATGCTGGATATATATGATATATATAAGTTATCCAAATAAGGAATGGAATTCTGGATATAAAGAACCTTTGACCACATGAACAACATGTAATTGTAAGAAGTCCACTTTGGACTTAAGAACCAAATATCGACAAAACAAACATTATTAACATAAATGGTTACATAATGTTTATAACATGGAAATAAGTGATATAAAAGGAATAATGAACTTGAAAAATGTTCTTAAGCAAGTAGAAATTAACTCATGTTTATTATTCAGGAGATTAAAGAATGGTCGGGTCAAGTCGGATACGAGGTAAGGGACTTCGTCTCAATCTCCTTCCATTGAGGCATATTTCGTTTTATAAACAACTTTCTTTTATATGATGTATAAACCCCTTTGACTTTTACTTTTATAAAAAAGGAATATTTTTCTACGAAGCGTTTTACAAAACGACAAAAAGGAATGTTTCATTTAACGTATGCAGCGACAACGACCATTTCCACCGCCGCGAGTATTATTTTGTGTTTGGATTCCTCAACAAGCCGTAATGTTTTTAGAATAAAATAAATACCATATACTCTTTTATGTATTTTGGTATTGAAAATATTTTTGATAAAGGATTCTATTATGTCAATATATTTATGATATATTGTGATTGAAATGTGGAAATGTTATCATTCCTTTATATTGGTTTTATGTTTTATGATTTTATATTGGTACTTGGACATTTTAACAGGTGGTTACGTTATAAACCATATGATGGGTGGTGCCGTGAATACCAGGACGGGTGGTTACGTTATAACCTCTAATGCATTGGGTATTGGCTATTCCATTAAGTATTTATGGAAATTGGCCATATGGCTATTCCATTAAGTGATATGTGTGGAAGTCGACCGTATGGTTTTTCCACTTAAGTATGTTTATGTCCCAAGTTACCTTTATATATGTTATGTGTTATTTTTATGGGTTTTATGGTAATCCTTTGGTTATAAAAAGTTAAGTAATGATACTTTATTCAGTGAAGAGTTTTTACTACTTCATGAAGGTGAAGGTATTACTTTGATAGAGTATACATGGTTTACTTGATGTTTGAAAAACTAATAGTTTTCATTCTTTGTGTATCCCTTACTGAGCTTTTTATGCTCACCCCAAGTTTTTTTGAAATGTTTTTCACATGAATTAATGTGGAATAAGGTCAAGGATGGGATCAAGGGAATGTCAGGCTATATAAAACATGGGACTAGACACGTTTCTTTTTAAGAGTTTTTTTTATTATGGAAACATAGTAGAAGTGTATACTTTGTAATATTTTGAGATGTAATAGTTATGTTCTAATTCTCTAAAACTCTAAACCTGAAAAGATCCTCAACTTGAATTATTCATTTGTTTCAATATTAAGTAAGGTTTAAGGCCGGGGCCTTATAGGGAGTGAAGTGAGAAATATATTTTTATGTATTTTTATAAAAAAAATGGCTTTGGGAGTTTGAAAATGAGGGTAGAGTGGGTGGCCTTTTATAAGTGTGGGAGAAGAAACACTTGTAATTTTTGGGATGAATCAATTACACCCATGTTTTAATCATTACAGCAGACTCTAGAATGGGACATTGTAACCCCATAAGGTATATAATGTTAAATAATTGCTATAAATGTGTTTATATATGTTTATAGTTCATTTAACCCAGATCTTCTGATATGAACTCCCACGTAAACAAATTTTCACCTGACCCATGTGAAATAATTTTTCTTTCTGATTTTACTCTTCATTAAGGTAAAAAAAATAATTTGAAATTTTTATATAATATGAATAATTATAATTAAAAATATGGAATATATTTTTCAATAATAAATTCACATAAATGTAAACATTATTTTAAAAATAAAACCTAGAGATGCATCGAAAAAAAAATTTCCATAGAAATATTTTACAAGTTTTAAAATAGTTTATATCATAATTATGTATCAAATTTATTTTAATTACTAATATTAGTTAAAATATAAAAATATTTAACTAAATATACATAAATAAAAAATTAAATTAAAATTTTACTTCATAAATAATTTAAATTAAAAGGATTATTTCAGTAAAAATCAATATTGTTTCACTATTCATTAAAAAATTAATCATCTCAACAATTTATCAAAAATTGACATAATTTTGAAATGTAAATTTAATAAATAACTTTATTTGGTAAAAAATAAAAAAAATTATTAAAATTAATATTAAATTATGTTCATAAATTGCAACTAAACAACTTATTAGGAAAAAATTATGTTTCAAAATACATTTTATTCTATTTATAATGGTTCTTATATTATTTATAATAAACATGTTAACATTGAATTTATGTTATGCATTTTTAAAACATATAACTTTTGTAACATATTTATTCCTATTTCTACCAACTAACTTAATGACTAGGTTAATATGGTCTAGTTTAAATAGTAATAATTTTCTAGAGTATCACATTTCATTTAAACCGAATGTTGTGTAGATATAAAGATATCCAAACGATTAAATTTAAAAAAATATATTTTTTTGGTTCTCATGTGCTTGGTGTTTCATGTCGCATTCTATATCGATCACAATGTTTTTTTAAATATAGTTGTGTTGAATTATACCCCTCCACATAATTTCATCTTGATTTTAGTAATCAATTGTTTTTCATTAATGATTACATTATTGAAACCCCAAATCAGAAATAAAGATAATAAAAAATTCTATTGATAAGATATAAAGTAATATACAAAGGTCATTTAAATTAACGAAATCTATGTTCATAAATAGGATAAAATTGGTGGAATGTGAAGATATGGCCATGTAAGAAAAACATAAATAGTAATGAAGAGCTGTCAATATCATTTATCATAATAAGATGAATGATAAATACAATGTTTAGTACCTCAAAACCATAAAATGATAAGGGGTGAAAATGATCATTGCTGTAACCCCATAATATATTATAAAATTTTATTAAAATTAAATTAATATTTTGATACTTTTTTACACACAACACTATGTTTAATATGTGTTATATACAACACTTCTTTGGAATGTGTTAAATGAAACACTGAGCTAGGCTTCCGTTACAGACATCATTAATTTTAAATGAATCTTTACTTATTATTAAAATATTTTTATTTAATATAATATTTTCTACCTAGCTTATGGAATGGTGACTATGAATAGGATAAAATAAATTTAAATTTTTTAAATATGTAAATATAATTAAATTATTGGTGAACAATTAATTAAATATGAAAAAAAACATTTTTCAGATAAAAGGAAATAATTTTATAAAAAACTATTTGATGTGTACAAGTGTGTATTACATAAAAAAAATATAAATTTTTTTTGGTGAGTTATATTAATGAAATGTATATATTATATATAAAATATACTTCTTCATATTAATCTTATGTTTTTTTCTATACAGGAGATAAGATAATATACAATTTTAGGCTTTAAACTTTAATATTATGAAAGGACATTTTATTGCATTGGGAGTACATATTCAGAAATTTTAATTTAGAAATATTAGAAAAATAGATTTATAATATAATAAAAAAAATTATATTACCATTTAAAAATTATATTAGTACGATTTTTTAGAATTTATCATAAAATATCCATTTCTTTTTAAAAAGTTAAAAATATATAATTTTAACTTAAAACTATCATTTTAAATTTATTTTTAATAATAAATTACATTTTAAAATTATTTTAATGTAAAATTAGTTCAATTATAAATCCATTATTCAAATTTAGTTCATTTTATCAAATTTCTTATTTAATTCTAGAAATAAAACGTTTTACTATTTTGGCATTTTCTATATAAAAAACTGCTTTGCCATCACATCTATGGGATTTATTTTAAATTATATTTTTACACTTCTATGAGTTTAATTTGTAAAAAGGTATTCCAAATTATAAATCATTATGATTTATAATTTATATAATTTGAACTTAATTTTTTATCAAAATTATTTATAAAAATAGTAATAATTTACGGTTGCAGTTTAGATAAAAATGGATTTACCACAGGTTAAACATAGAAGATATGAGTGGAAATAACATTAAATCCTATAATAAACCCAATGTATGTACATATATATATCATAACTCATATAGTTTCAATAAAAAACCATATTGGATGCTTTTTTCATGATAATAACATTGGTATGATTGAATATTCTCGTAAAATTACTAAAATGCCACTCACCTCACTTTTAAAAGGACACCCCCTCTGTTCTCTTATTCAATCCTTCATAACCATTTGGCTCATCCAATCCATAACCAAATAACTTTAAAAACTACCTCCTCTAGTACCATTATCATTATTTTTGGATGATATCATTCCTAGTAAGGATTTTGGTTTATACATAAATTGTTTACCCAACGAAGGGGTAATGTTATTCAATGAGAAGATCTATTTTATTTCTTCATCTACCTACTTAATTATTTATCATACTTTGATGATATATTGAAAATACAATATTTTATAAACTATTATGTTTTAATGTTATGGTATTTAGCTATATCCAACTCTACTTCCATCAAATTGGTTATGAAATCATTATTCTTCTATACAGAGGGCTATCATCTCAAAAACTGATGTAATTTTTTCCCATTACCAACTCTCAGGGATGGGTATTATGACATATTTAGAGCATGTATATGATATTTATAAAATAAATATACCAATTTATTCTTGATATCAAATATAATTTTTTTTATTTTCTATTCCATTATGGATACAATAACATCATTTGTTTGTATGATGGTCTACAACCTTGCAAAGTGATGGGATTGGATTTCATTAATACATTTTAGGAAACATAATAAAAATATCTATAACTGATAAAAGTTACATTATTATGATTTTAATTACATATTTATTATTACGAAATGGTTATATATGATTTTATTTTTTTCCCCATCACTCACTAAATGATGATAACATCATTAATGTTTGTGTGAACTACCACCTTCATGAACCGATATGAATCTCCATTTTAATTTCCACACCACATGGATGCTATGTATAATTATACTTAATGAAATAATATTTTATTTAGTATATTATGATCATTATTTAATGGTAGATAATACATACCATATTTCAATAATGACTGTTGAGAAAAGGAAATGTTACTCATGAGTAAGGAGGACCTATATTCTTCATGATGGTAACTTATTCATTACTCAAATACATATTTCAGGATTGATCATAATTGTTAAATTGATTTATAAATATAATAGTTATGTTATTATTTTTTTATATAGATAATGGAACCATGGTTAAGGGGACTAATAATAGAAAATAAAAACATATCCGAAAATCATGGCATTTATTACACAAAATGTGGCCTTAATATGAAATTGTAAATAAATGGGTAATAAAAGGGAATAATTAAATAATATTTAATAAGATACATATAACTACGGTTCTGTAATATATTTCTAATAAAATATATTTATTATAATGGATTTTTTAATGTGTACTAAGGATGTTAAAACTTAAGTTAAGTGATCTTTAGTCTCTCATTTATCACTAAGAGACATGAAAATTCACTTTTTATTTCATTTTTAAAGCACAAAAATTCTCCCATTACATTTTATGTCATGAATAATATTATTTTCATGATATTTAAATTTTCATTTGATGTTATTATTTTTTGGGGATTACGATTCAAAATATTACTAATCCAATAATGGATTTTTGCATCAATTTTTCTTCTTTTAGAGGTACGTCATATTATGAACCTATATCTTAGCACGAGGTGTATATACAAACCCATTGACATATAATATCAAGGCTTTTTTCCCCTAATTATGTTTTAGGTTACATTTCATTTTATTACTTCACAGGGATTATGATTCTATGTTACCAAAGTGATAATGTTTTTTGTTATAATCTAATAATTTATCGAGATTGTTTATGATTATGTTTTTGAAAAAAAAATATTAGGATCCATATCTAAATAAACTATTTAGTTTTATTATACTATATTTTTTAATTATATTTTTAAGAAAAAAATTAAATTTTTAAAAACTTTTATACTTAATATAATTAATGGAAATTTTTTATAAAAACCCAACATTATTTCTCTCTGTAGTCGAAAATTTATTTTCGTCCAAAACAATGTTTTCAAAAAATAGTATTTCAAATTATTTTTATTATTCTATTATGATTTTTAAAATTACACTTCCACCCATTTTTGTATTTTTTTAAATATTTTCAATGTAATATTTTTGTCGTTTTCCAAACAATGATCAATTGTCTTTTACAGAAAATATGAAAGGAATATTTATTTTAATGTGTATGGTATGAATGAAACATCCCTTCATGATTCCAATTATTTTATTCTAAGATTAATTTATATGTTTTCAATTTTATTTTCAAACATAAAAATTTTCAAAATGTTTTAGGTTTTAATTTTATTTAATCTGAATGAATATTATCTTTAAGAATTGTTTTACAGGATCTATCAAAATAATTTTCTATAAAAGATTAAATCTATTGATGTTACCTATGTATTACTGAGATAATGACACATGTATATAATTATTATTCATTCTATTTATGGTTTATATTTTTGTGGAATTATTTTTATAAAAACTAACCCTTTTCCATAGTTTTAACTATAATAAAATTATTATGAAATCATATTCATATTCAATGGTTTTTTCTATGATGATGTGATGAAATGATTATGAAACCAATTTATTTACAAAAGGTAATGATATGATTAAGCGTTTATGAATCACATTTTATTTAATGGCCTATTATATAATGACTAATTTTTGATGTTCTAGAATTCATATTTATGGTTTTCATTATCTGATTGAAGTGTTTATGAATCACAATTTATTTAATAGTCTTTGATATGATGACTAATTTTTTATGTTCAAGAATACATATTTATGATATTTATTATCTGACTAGTGTGAAATATATATCCGTCTAATGAATTGGGTGAGATAGATAACTCATGAGTAAATATGTTATATGTGAACCATAATATTGGTTCAAAATTTTATGAGTGAACCTAGTTTCATGTTCACAATATTATGAGTGGACAAGATTACATACTCACAATTTTATACTTAAACATTATTACATGTTCTCAATGTTATGCATGAACATGATTAAATGATTACATTTTTATGTGTGGACCTGTCTTTCATGTTCATAATGGTATGTGTTGACTGTGTTGCATGTCCATAAGTTTATCTTAGGGTTTGATTTGATTTACTTAAATTAATGAGTGAAAATATTTCTATTTCCACACATTCACAATGTTAAAATATAATGTGTAAGAAACAAATATATTTCCTATACCAAATATATTACATCATGGATCATTTTATTTGAATTAACATATGATTTTTGTCTTCTGAATTTTTAATATTTATGTTATGACTCAAGATTATTATCATTGATATATAGTGTGTGGATTTCAAATGATATGGTCATATTATCATAACCTTATGATCATATGCTAATGCATCTCCCATGTTTTCCCTCACTCAGAATCTGATCTCACGATATGTTATGTTTCCTTTACTAATTTGACAAATTAAGGATTATGTAGGGTTTGATTATGAAGAGTTATAAAGGGAAGATATTTATGGGAAAATTTGATGATATTAAAGGATTTGAGATGATTTAGTTATAATTTTCTGAAGTCCCTAAACTATTATAGTCCTTGTGAATGTTTTTTTCTATTGTATTGAATATTAATCTAATAAGAATAAATATCCATGTATGAAAATCCTTAGTCACTATAATGGGAATTCTTTGAATGGATTAGTTAAACATTTTAAATATGGATAAGGAAATTTACTGAGATACTTATTTATATTTCTCATGATATATCTAGAGTTTCCTCTAATGATATGTCTAAGGATGATTAAAAGTATAGGAAAATGTCCTAGAATTTTGGAAAAGAATCGAGAAAGTGGTTTCCAAGAAATTGCATCCAAATAAAGATACTTCAAGTTGATGCATCCATAGAACAAAGGTACCAAGGGGAATTAATCTGTAAAGGGTTAATTGAGGTAGAATCAATCAACACCTCCCATATTGAAACATGGCTTTTTTCACACTTGGTTTGAAAATGTAGTAGGATATTATTTATAAAATCACAAACACTTCATAAACCATTCTAAAGGATTTTAATTGATCATGTCTATGAATATCCTTGGATAATCCTATGATATCAAAGATACCAAATGAGGATTCATTATTTCAACATTCTATTAGTGGTTTTCTTGATTATTCATTTTACCATTATAATTATCATTTCTCAAAATATTCTATCTAGTTTTAGAAAATGGTAGATTCTAAAATAAACTAGGATATAATTGAATATGGGAAATAAATCTCTAATGATAATACGACTTGGATTATTATTGGAGTGAATCATAATATTATAATTACCAATTAGTTATCATGATATATGATAAATAACCTGAACCATAACCAACTCATGGTCACACGAAATAAATGATGTATAAAGTTCAATAAGATTTTTTTGTGGATACATTGGAGGAAAGAAAATTCATTTTTTGACATGTAGAGATTGTGGGATGAATAACTCAATGGAATGTATCAAATGAATGGAAAGATGTTCTGAGTGTAGAAAATAATGACACAAATCAAGTAATTTTTTAGTGAAAATGAAAAGTTTCGTTGACCTAATTGGTTGTAATATTGTTCTCCCAAATATAACATTGATAGTTGGATTTTTCAAGTGTGTAAAGTATTAGAATTATGAAATTTTATGTCATATGGGTAATTCTCATAAATAGAATCTACATTGTTTAACAAGTAATGCCTTTTATATTGACAATTAGAAGACAACAAATAACACAATAATGGAAGAATATGTTAAAGAATGAGAAGATAATATATGGTTATTTGTTGACAATGAAGTGGTATGACTTATGTATTCATGTATTGGAAGAAAAATAATTAATATATATATATATATATATTTAAGTATATGAGTTTTATAATGGGAATGAAGGAATATATTGAACAATACTAATAAAATATAAATGTGATCTAATGGATGGGTAATATTTTATGGAAAAAAATTATATACTGAATATAACCCTTAATATGTTCATAATACAGAGAAAATGTTGTTAATTATGTTAATGTTATGATTGATATAGAAAATTTAAATTGCATAGTATTGATAAACTCATAACTGATTATTTATTTATTTTAAAATCACTTTTTTATAATTAATGTACTATAAATAATTTAATGATTTAAGGAATAGATCCAATCTTTTATATTTTTATATAATTAATTTGGAATCATGTCTTTTTTCAATAATGTTTTTTTTATAATTCAGGTTCTTGCCATATTTTAGGAGATAAAAGACGATGGAATCTATATGTTTGGTATGTTACTATCAAGAGATTCATTGTGATATATGGTGGATTAATTTTATGTTTATTCTGAGAAATTGACGAACCATAATTTAAAAAATTATTCATAGAAGTGTTATAGGTGTAACCATTTATGTAATGGACTTTGTTGAAAATTGGATGATTTTTAAGATATCAACGTATCACGTTACCATTTGATGATTTTTTCATACTGGTTAACAAGTGTAACCTTTTTTTAATATAGACAGCCGAGATGACTTTTCATTTTATTATGGATCTTGTGAACCATTAGTGACTCATGAATAATGATACTGAACTTCATTTATTAGAGTAAGAGATGATGTGGAAATTGATCAAGACAAAACCAATGGATGAAATTGTGCATGTTAAATAAAAATATCTCAAATTATTACATTTCCATACGTTATTGGTCTAGATTTAAATAGAACTCCACAATAATAAGAATGGATCTTGAAATAAAATATTGTCTTGTTATCAGATTGTTTGGATATTAATGAACTATTTTAGGGATATTTCATATATTTAATTTTGGGTATTAACCTTATCTAGACCATCTAATTTCTTATTAATGATGTTCTAAACCACTCTTTATAAGTATTTTGATGTTAATTTTTCAAATTATGTTAATTCTTTCACTTCACACCTATGTTCTCTAATATTGAAACTTTATATGTATTCTTCCAGATGATTTTCACACATCATTTATCCTTTTCAAAAGTATTTTCTGCTAACCATTTTTATAATATGGGTTTCTATGAAAAAAATATCAATTGTTAAACTGTTGATGACTGAAATGAATTTTGAGAGTGAAATTAATTTTAAGGGGAGTAGAATGTAACACCCAAAAATTTTATGAAAATAATCAATCAAAATTTATTTAAACTTTTTATATATTTCATTATATGCATAACTGTGTTTATCTTGTGTTATAATTAAATCTTATTTTTTTATGTTATACGCAACATTGATTTTATCTTTTATTACACACAACACTCAATTTAAACAAAATGTGACTTATAATGAAAATGTTTTTATTTAATATTGTAGTTGTCACCTAGATGATGGAATTGTTAGAATGAGTAGGATTAAACTGATTATAAAAATAGGATTTATACAAGTATATATAATGAATTATATTTTGGGCAATTAGTTAAAAATTAAAATAAAAAAGCATTTTAAAATAAAAGGAAATAGGTTCCTGAAAATCAATTTTATGCCCATACATGTGTTTTACACAAATAAATTAGAAAAATAAATTTTCATGAATTATATTAATGAAATTTATATATTATACATTCAAATAATTTATAACATTCATATTATTTGTTTTTTATATAGTAGATACAAATAAATCAAATTTTATGCTTAGAAATGTATTTTCTAAAATGTAGTATTGTCATTGTTGGCATACATATTTTAAAACTATTTTTTTCATATATTTAGATAAATAAATTTATAAAATTAAATTAAATTTTTAAATAATCTGGTGAAAATTATGTTAGGGTGAATTTTTATAATATTTCTGAAAGGATTCATTTATTGATTAATAGTAAAAAATACACGATTATCGTTGAAATATGACATTTTAACAGTTTATTAATAAATTTATATAATATTTTCAACTATTTTAAATAATAATTTATTCAATAAATAAATCAATAATACAATTTATATCATTTTAATGAATTTAATATTTCATTTTGATATAAAAAAATTATCATGTTTTGGAAATTTTCTCTTAAAAACCCCCACATTCTCATCACTTATGTTTTATGAATTTTAAATTAAAAATTTAAACTTATTACAACTAAACATTGAAAAATGGGATTCTTATTTTGAATATTAATAATTTATAATTTCCAATAATTTCATCTTAATTTTCTTCTAATATAATCATTGAAAATAATAAAATTTATTTAAAGTGGTTAAGGTAAACACAGATTTACTATGTGGTTAAACTATAAAAATAGGGGTTAAATGATATAAAAAACATATCCAACACCCATTTTAATGATACATTTCAAAAATAAATAATCCAATTTAAACAACGGAACATTTTTATGCTTTTTTTCATGATTAAAACAAGTTATGTTTGAATCATTCCACAAAATTAAAAGTGTGCCACTCAACTCACTTACAAAAGGCAACCACTATCCTATCTTTTTCACACATTAGAACCCATTTAGTTTCACAAATACCTACCCAAATAACTTAAAAAACTCCATGAAATTATATTTGAATAATTCTTTTTTACATAAATCCATCCATGTAAGGCTTTTCATGAAAATCTATGTAGTTTAATCGAATAAAAGGAAACATTCTTCAACGATTACTTTAATATTATTTCTTCCTCCACCTCAATAAATTATTTTTATATCATGATTATATAATTAAATGATTATCTTACATATATTTATATGTCTTTATATTATGCATATGACATAAAAAAATCTTCCTATTTCTAATGGGATAGGAAATCGTTGTTCGTTTGTACGATAGAGACTACCTAACAAACTGATGTCATTTGTTTTTCAATGACCTCATATCAAGATTAGGTTTGATGATGGATGTAAATAAAAAATATTATATTTATAACATAAATATTCCTCCTTGTTAATTATATCATATATTATTTTTTTATTTTCAATTTCATAAGGGATACAACAACGACATTCGTGTGTATGGGAGATAACCACCCAAAAAAGAGATGCGATTCATTTTAATTAAACATTTTCGAAGATGATGATAGGGATTAATACATGGGATATAAATGATATAAATATTATATTAAGGGCAAATTTATCATTCTTAAAAGATAATATAACATTATATTTTTTACATTTTCACTCACTGAAAGATAATAACATCGTTAATGTATATATGGCCCACCACCTTCAAAAAATGGTGGGAGTCTCTATTTTGACCACCACATCACATGGATGAAATATATTATTATTTTAATATAACTATGTAATGATACAAATTTTACTAACCTTCATTCCAAAATTATCATTAATAAATGGAAATTTTTCCCATTCGTACGTAAGGCTTACTGTCTGTATGGTTGTAATGCACTTCATATGAGAAAATTATATTTTAGGATGGGTATTAATAGTATAATTGATGTATAAATATGATAATTATTTCATGATTATTATTCTATAAATAATATAACAATGACCAATACGACTGAGCATATCAAATGAAAACATATATGATAATCAAAGCGATCGTTACTTGAAACATGACATTAACCTGACATTATTAATAAAATGGTAATAAAAGGTCATAAGTAAGTAATTTATATAATTATATAAATTTTTATGGTTTTATAATAGTTTTATAAAACAATATTTATTATAAGAATATTTTTTTATGTGTATGAAGAAAGTAAATAATTAAGGGAAGGGATTTCTTGTCTCTCTGTAATTTTTTGAGACATATAAAAATTCACCACTTACCCCTTTTTGTGGTGTATATACTACCCAGTTTTAATTTTATTGAATGAATATAATTATTTTATGTTATTTTAATTATTAATATTATGTTGTTATCTATTTTTAATTATTATTAAAAACGATATTAATGTCATTAAGTATTTTTTTCATAATTTTCCTTCTTCGAAACAAGCATCATAGTATGCACCAATATGCTTTCAAAAGGTCTTTAAAAATCCCATTTGACAAGTAATGTTAGGAATTTATATTTACTCATGATATTTTATGTTTCATTTTATGTTATTCTATCTTTTGGATTATGATTAAATGTTACCAAATTAGTTATGCTTTTATGTTACAATTTTATTTTTTATCGTGATTATATATAATTATTATGATGATGATAATTTTTTTGATTGATCTCTCAAGAAACTCATGATGTTCTTTATTTTATACTTATTAATGATGTTTTCAATTAATAATACCATTTTCCACTATTTTTATTTATTATAATTGATAATTATTTTTCCAAAAAAACAATTTGGTTTCTCTCTTCGGTGAGAAATCTATTTTCATTCAAAAACATGTTTTTAAAAATGTTTTAAAAAATGTTTAATTATTTTCAAATGATTCATGAAATTAAAATTTTACCCATTTTTTATTTCATTACCAAAATTCTTTTAGAAGAATCATTATATCATTTTCCAGATAATTATCATTTGGGTTTTATGTAAAATCATAAAAGAATCATTTTCTTATTGTGTAATTTATGATAGAAAATACCTATTATCATACCCATTATTTTATTGGAATCATTATTTTACATTTCTCAATTTTATCACAAAATACTAATATTTTCAAAATGTTTTATGTATTAAAAAAATCATATTGAAATTGTTATTTTCTTCATGAAAATTATTACGTTATCCTTAAAAATAAATTATCATCTATGATGACATCCATTGATGTTAGATATGTCTTGCTGGGGATATTATACCATAATACAGTTTTTATTATTTCTATGAATGTTTTATGTTTTTATGGGATTATGTTTATGAAGCCCAGTTATTGTTCCATGGGTTATACCATGATAAAATTTTTACGAATTACTCTTCCTTTTTCATAGGTTATGATATGATTATATGATGAAATGATTATGTAACCTAACAATTTTCCATAGGTTCTGATATGATGAAAATTATTTGAATCCAATTTTATTTCATCAGATATGATGTGGTGAATGATTTATGAGACTCTAGAACAATTATATATGATTTACATTATGTGACATGTGTGGCATATATTTCCATCCAATTGATTGGGTCAATATGGATAATCAATGAGTAAATATGATATTTTTGAACTAGATTACATATTCACAATGTTAGGTGTGAACATGATTACAAATTCCCAATGTTATGTGTGAACCTAATTACATGTTCTCAATTCTATTCATGAACCTGATTACATGTTCATAGTGTTGTGCATAGACATGTATTTTATGTCCAAAATGTAATGCATGGACCTTGTTTCATGTCAATTAATTTCCGTGAGGGATTTATTTCATGTAATTAATATAATGATTGAAATTATTTCTATTTAAACATGTTTATATTGTTATAAATGGAAGTGTATGTGATAAATCAGGGTTATATTTCAATGTTTTTCTCTCACAACTCATGTAATTTTATTTACCTAATGATTCATGTATTACTGATTTCCAATATTTCTTCTATGAATCAAGAGTATTATCTTTGATATACAAGGTTTTTTAGATTTTAGGAAAATGTTTTCATACACTTATGCTCATTTTACTCCAATTTATCTCCCTTGTATTCCCTTAATTTAAATCTGATCTCACCCATTCTTATGTTCCCTTTCCCCTAGTTATGTGGAATGTTTTAAGAAGGTTATGTCGGTGAAGATTAAAAAGGAAGAGATATTTATGGGATACATTAATGATATTTTATGTGTTAATAAAATTATGTTACAATTTTACAATGGTACAAAACTATTATAGTCATCATGAATGTTTTATTGTAATTTATTGAATGCGTATCTAAAATTATATAACATCCATTTATTAAAATATTGGCTCACTATAATTGGTTCATCCAAAAATCTATTATATGAATAACATTTTTTCCCAATATCCATTTCATAGAGATGAGGAATTACTATATCATATAAACTAAAAAATGGTGAAATACACATAATTCATATCTTTGTAATTAATATGCACAATTTAATATTTTAGTTGTTATCCTATCTATTTCTACTTTATTTATTTATTCATGGGAGGAATATCCAGGTTAAAAAATTTTATTCTTGAAGTACTAATATTAAATTTTAATGGATCGTGATATCAATAAAACTATAGAACATACTTCTGTAGAACTAAAAATATATACCAAAACCAAAATGGTTAGTACATGTCATCTAATATAATACCATAATCACTCAAACTCAAATATAAAACCCAATTCCCAACCTAATCCATTCGATAAATATTTTTCGATAAAATATTTTAAGTAAATAAATATCATATTTATCAGAACATCATGTCTGTCAGGGGTATGTGTTTCACACTTAATGTCCATAGATTGTGGGTTCAAGCCCCAAGACCATTCTAGAATCTACAAGTTTTCACCTATCATATGATTTTTGGTTTTTAAAAAAATATATTAATATCATTCCTATAGTGTTACCAAAATCAAATAAGACATAATTACCTCAACATCAAATATAATATAAATGATAATTATTACCAATACCATTAAACATATTCCCACAAAAATTAAGCGCATTCTCCCTTAAATAACATTTTCCCTAAAACATATATGAAACCAAGGGGTCATATTTCCATAAATTTATCTAAATATATCCAAAATATTGGTGTACTCCGATCACATAAAACCCCAAAAAGGAATCCCTAATACATTAATGTTATTATCAACCTCGATCTCAAAAAACCATGATTATATCTATAAATCATAATTAATGAAGACATAAATGCTTCTAAAATTTAATAAAATCCTTAAATTCTTCATGATTGTGATATGAAAAATTCCATGGTCAAAAAAACAATAAAATTTAATTTTTGAGTCCTAATACAAAAATACTCTGACAAATTTATTTCAACATTGTTCATCCCTGGGTTTAAGGATTGACATTTAGAATAAGACATTAACTTAATGAATCCTTAGGGTAAAATTTATTCCATTCCATCATAATGTTCTTTTTTCTGTGAATGATCATTGATTTTTATATTCCTTTTTCATACATAAATTTTGTTTATTCTTCTAAGACAAATTCATAGGTGTATTTTTAATGGCCCAGACCATCATGGTCCATTACATTGAAAAATTACGGTGTTTAGGGTGTCCTTGACACCATTGGGGAGTCAGGAGGGTGTTAGTGTCAGTTATAGGGTTTCACCATGGTGTCACTTATCAGTGCCATTGATCAGTGCCACACTTGAACAGTTCCACTAAGGGTGTTAGATTTGCTTTACGGTTTCCCTCCCGTAACATCTTTTTTATGTTTTAATATATATTTCAATTTGAAAATTATTATTTTAAGGCTGCTAAAGGATATCATAAATCCTCTAATAGTGGGGATACACTTGACACACCAAAATTTGTGGCCTTTTAATCAGTTTCATACCCTTTTCCACATTTCTAGTTAATCCACGGTTATGTGTTTTTCGCGGTTTAAATGTAACTTATCAACTATCCACCATGTGATGGTATATCTCACTATCTCTGAGGGAGTTATTAAATCACAATTATTTCAAACCTATGAAAACGATCATCCTCATGGTCAAAACAAGATCCTCTTCTCAATAACTTTGATATTTCAAATCCCATAGCTCTTGGGTCATACCATTTATCAAATTAAGATCTTCTTATTCCTTGGACTCTTTCATTTCCTTTATTTTGATTGGATTCCCTCTTGAAAAGTTGATTTTTTATTGCGTTAGATCCATCCTATTCAATTCTTCTTTGAGTTTCCTGTCGTCCAACCCCAGTCCAGGGTGAAAGAAGAAAACATCAATCCTTGATCATCAATGTAGGGTTTCCTCCATAATTTTTATTTATTTTATATCATGAGGTGTGTGTATGATGATCCTCTATCAGGACATAGATAGAACCAACTTCAACTAAGATAATAAAAATAATTTTGAAGAATTAAGGGGTGGAGAAGATGATGATGTTGTTTTATTTATTTACATTAATATTTATTTTTTGAATTATATGGGATCCTTCCCACTAAAAATTGTGATCGATGGTGGTCATTTCTTGCACACTAATGAAGCTCTATTTATTGGATGATCTTGGGATTGAATGACTGTAATATGGAAACTAATTAATCCACAAAACATGGTTGATTAAATTGATTCCCAATGAATAAGAAAACTTGTGTGATCACCCATATTATCCAAATGAATGATGGAACTTAATGAACAGTGTTGTATAAAAATGAAAACATTCATGCTCTATTATAGTGATATGGATGGTTCTTCTATTAATTATTTATGGGGTGATGTATATGGGAATGGAATCTCTGGTTGAGAGGTCTATGGTTTGTGTGGAGCTGATGGTAAATGTTATGGACTGGGTATGCTGGGGCTTGTTTTTGTTTTAACACTTCAATGGATCGCATGGGATCTGGCATTGATGTAATTACATACAAGAGAACCAGGAGTGGTTGCTCATATTCCATCGTGGATATTTTTCTTTCAATAATTGTCTTTACTTGTAGTTATTTATCTTCAATTCCCATTAGCGAAGGAATATTTAATAGGAACTCTTTGAACTTAATAATTTGATTGGGGAGAACAGGATTCATTGTTATGTGCATACCATTGACAGAGCAGGGCAATGGAAGATTCTTGGATCTTTTCGTTAAAATGACTTTAATGGGATGAGCGGTTTGTATAACAAAATATCTTTTATTTTATCTTATGTTTAAACACACCCCACCCATGTAAATAAATTCATGTCTAACACCCCTATTTCATATGGGAGGGTGTTTTTTCCCAAAAGTTTTATGATTGGCCAATTATATTCTTCTTTCTACTCCCTCTCATAGATAGAATGAGTTATTCAGGTATTCTATGATGGCCTAAGGTTTATTATAACCCAGTACTCTTTGTGAAGGGTGTGTTGTGGTGGGTTGGACTAGGTGTTTGTAGGTAGGATTGATTCCCAAGTGTCTTCAGGATGAGGTCATGGTGTCTTCAGGAAGGAAGTATGGTTTTGGTGACCCAGGTGTCTACAAGAAGTATGTGTGGTTGTGGTGGCCAAATTTTCTATGGGTATGTATTGTGGATGTGATGTCCCAGTTGTCTGTGGGTAGGATGTGTGGTTGTGGTGGCCCAGGCGTTTGCAGGCGAGAAAAACGTGATGTTGGGATGACCCATATAGTTATTGTTGGGGGTGGTAGTGGGACTGTAGTGAGATTTTTGGGGGAGTGTTGATGTATATGATGATCAAAATAACTAGTTGGAATGTGGTGTTGGGTACCCAAATATAGATTTTCTATAACTATTACTTTACCAAACTTGTGTTATTTGGGGAGTGTGCCATGGTGTGGTTGGGTGAAAATTTTATTTGATAATTCCCTTGGCTTCTTTTATTATCACAGGGACATTAGTATGTTCCCCCACCAGTACATGAGTTACAATGGTTTCTCTACTGATTGAAATTGTATAGTAACACTATGTATATAAAACTACTTTCATGTTTTTATGGGGTCTTTGAGGACCGTGACAGACGTTACTAGCTTGGGCAACAGGACAGTTGCTCTGGCTGCTTTTCTTTTTCTTTTGGTACCCTATTTTAGACTTTTCTTGTACGTTTCATTGTTTTCACTTTTTAACATTCATGGGGCAATGGTTTTTGGTTTTCCTTTTTTCTTTTAGTGTCTAGAGCTATTTGTATTTATCAACATATCTCCCATACATTTTTTAAAAATAAGGTAATGCCTTCTACACTATGTGGGTTTTCATGCCCTTGGTGCTAGTTTCCACCCCGGGGCTTACTGATGTCATGACATGGGGGGTCATCATCTCGTTTTCTTCATGAGGAAGGAAGGGTGTGGTACTCTAATGTCCCTTCCCTTATCTTCCTGAAGGTGAGTCAAGACAATGTGCTATTAGAGGTAGAGGTTGAGTGATTGGGTGGAGTTCAGATTTAGTCAGAGTGAATATTGATAGGGAAGGTAGGGAGATAGTGTTTGGTGACTATAGTGTTTGAAATAAGCTAGGGATGATAGGATAGGGCACATGATTTTGGGTCCCCCTTGAGATCAGATACAAGGAATCTAAGCCAACTGGACAACTAAGTGATGCTATATTGATTGCAGGGTAGATACCCTAGGAAAGGTACATGCATCATAATTACACGTGTTCTTGGTTGAACTGGGGTGTCTTGGAAAAAATAAAAATATGTAATAAATAAGACCCTCTAAAAATTAATTACTACTCTCGAACAAGCATTCCTTTTTTACCTTGTAGTTAAGGCACCTGGAGGTCATCCACAAGTGGTATGAGCAGTCGAGACCTAGTGGGTTAATCTGGTTGATCAGAGGAGGGATTATCAAGATGTGGAGGAAAACTATTTGTAGAAGTCGTTTCATGACTTTTAGAAGCAGAATCTTGGAATGTACGATGTTAGTGTCTCAGACATGTAGATGGAGAGAGGGATCGAGGAGCAGGTGATCGATTTTAGCATTATCTGGGCTCTGAAAGAGTAATTGGTTTATCGGGCAGTGAGCTAGATGCAAGGGGAGACGAGTCAGTGGTGTATTCTTTACCATGGGAAGTAGAAGAAGACTGATGTCTCATGGACTAACTTTGAGAAAGAGTTCTGGGTAAAATTCCTTTCTTCTATGATGAAGGCCAAGAAGAGGTAGGATATACCCCCCCCCCCCCCCCTTATCAAGAGAGTATGTCAGTGAGGGATTTGGGGATCCCATTAAAGGATCTCCTTCATTATTCTCTACATATATTTCTGGATTATGAGTCCTGGGTAAGACACATGGAGTAGGATCTCTTACCATCTATTATGTATGTTGTTACTCCCATTACTCTAATAACATACTTGGAAGTTTAGAAGAAGACTGAAGTAGTGGAGAGGTTTCACATGTTGGTATGTGATCTGTGAGAGGGGAGCCAACCGAGTTCATCAAAGGGAATGGATGTCAATAATAGATATCCAGTGATATGACGTTCCAATTTTCAACCAGCTCAGAGTAGGCCTCCGTAGTTCTTGTTCTTATCACCCAGTCCTCACCATTTCTCCATGGGCCTAGTACTGAAGTGCTTTATTTGTGGAAGTCATGGGAATATTCAGAATTAGTTCCCTATTGATGTGTAGAATAGTGGGGTGGGTAGGTTCAGTGCCCACCTCAGTAGAAGCAGTTTCCAGCCAGTTTCTTCCAGCAACAGGGGCAGTGGGCTCCTGCTCCAGTGAGGGATGACGATGCTGGAGCAGTCCAACCTTAGGGCTATCTTCAGGGACCTTTACAAGGGTGTGGCCGAGGAGGCGACTAACAATCAACAAGAAGAGGAGTTAGGCATGGTATGTTTCACACTGCAGAGGTAGTAGATCCAGTGAGGCCAAAAGTTGTTTGAGGTACAATGAATCTTTTTTGTTCTCTTGAATGTGCCTTGTTTGATTTAGGATCTTCGCACTCCTTTGTTGCACCTAGTCCAGCCCAAGCCTTGGGTCTAGACGTATAGAGTATTTCCCTATCCATAGTGTTGATTACAATAGTTAGAGTTCAGACCGGCCTGTTTGATGTTGGTTGAGGATGTAAACATATGTTGGTACCACATCAGTCTAGTGGGGATTTTCTTCTGCTATGAATGTAGCCATATGATTTCTACCTAGGCATCGACTGGCTATTTTCCATGCACTATTTTAATGGCTTCTTTGGGAGAAGGGGGGTGTTCTCGAATATGGGTAGTCTGCATATAACTTCGTCGGCGAGCAGAGTTACCAAGAGAGAAACTGACGCATAGATCACCTCATTATTTGTTATCTGAGCTGTTAGTGGAATCATCAGACACAGTGATGGTGGAAGTTCAAGATATTTTTAGTGCGTTCATGGAAGTATTTCCCAAAGAGGTTGTGAATTTACACCCTTGACGTGATGTTGAGTTTAGCATAGACTTAGAACCTTTTTTCCATCCAATTTCAATATTATACTATCAGATGAACCCTTCTATGTTGTGGGAGTTGTGGATTTCGATTAATGGCCATATAAAGAATGGTATTATATAACCATGTGTTTATCTGTGCGGTGTTCTAATCTATTTTGCGAAGATGACATATAGTGGTCTTAGGCTGCACATAGAATATCTGAGAATGAATCTGTTTATGGTCAAGAACCATTACTCAATCACAAGGATCGATGACCATTTTGACTAGTTGAAGGGAGAAAATTGATTCTCAAAGATCTACATGTGATCTGGATATCACTAGTTGAGGGTGAAAGAGGGCGACATCCTGAAGATTGCATTCCGGTGATGGTACGAGAACAATGAGTTAGTGGTCATGTCATTCAGTTTTATAAACAAACCACCGATATTCATGGGACTCATGCAATCTATTTTCAAAGAGAATCTGTACCAGTTTCTGGTTGTGTTCATTGATGACATACTGATCTACTCAATATCAGAGGAGGACTAAACTGAGCACCTAAGTACAGTTTTGGAGGTCCTCCAATACCACCAGCTCTGTGGGATGTTGTCCATTTACTAGTTCATGACACAAGACGTGAAATTCCTCATACATGTGGTGTACCAACAGATAATATTGGTGGACAAATTGATGTTCTAAGTGGATGTTTCTTGGGTTTAAACCAATAACGCGGAAGATATTCATAGTTTCTTGGGTTGGGTAGGTTACTAATGAAGGTTTGTTCCTAAATTCATTCGAGTTTCGGATCAATTGATTGCTTTAACAAATAATAAATAGGATTTCTTATGGAATAAGAAGTTCTAAGAAGATTTTACTTATCTAAAAGTTATGCTGGTGAGTGCCCCAAAACTGAGGATTCCAGAGAAAGGGGTGACATTCAAAGTGTTATGTGATTCATTCTGTCTAGGATTGGGGTGTGTGTTGATTCAGCAGTTGTAAGTGGTCTCTTATGGGTCTAGGAATTTATGTCCTCACAAAAATAACTATTCCACCCACGACCTAGAGCATGCGAGGGTGGTGTTCGCACTAATGTTGTGGTGACATTACCTCATCAAGGAATACTTCATGGTCTTCAAAGATCATAGAAGATTGAGGTATGTCTTCTCCCAGTGAGACCTAAACATGCAGAAGCAGAGGTGGATAATTTTTCTTTAGGACTATGACTTTTATATCTCCTACGCCTATGGAAAAGGGAATGTGGTTTCCAATTCCTTGAGCTAAAAGTTTTAGATGGAAGAAGATTGGAATTCTGTGCATGCTAGGAGAGAAATGGAGGAGTTGGTTTCCTTGCACCAAGACGCAAGGGTGTATGGTGGTAGAGGCTTTATGTTTCAGATGACCATGCAGTCTAATCTAACGCGGTTGTTGGTGGAGTCTTATTGGGTGGAATCAAAGACCAATGTGATGTATGATTGTGTTGACCAAGGAAATTCTCTAAAAGGATGTTTGGAGGATGGATTGAATCAGATAACTTTCCGTGGGATGTTATTTTTTCCAGAGACAACACATGATGGATTTATCCCTGTGTTTCATAGCTCATCCCTGGTGGCACAGCTAGAAGCTTCCAAGATGTATTGAGGCTGAATGGAACAATTTTGGTGGCCTGGTGTAATGAGGTTAGTGGAAATGTTTGTTGTAAGGTGCCTAGTGTGTGAGCAGGTTAAAGATGATCATCATGTTCCTAGTGGTTTGTTGCAGCTTTAGATGTTTCCTAGTGGAAGTGGGATGATATCTAGATGGATTTCATCACAGGTCTACCCAGGGCTGAGGAATTTTGTGATGTTTTCTTGGTTGTGGTGGATCAAAGGACAAAATCATCTCACTTTTTATCAATTATAGAGACATGAACACTGGATGCCTTAGCACATGCATACAAGGGTGAAGTTGTGTTGTTTCATGGAGTTCGGAGGTCTTTTGTCATGGATTGGGTTTTAATGTTTACCTCACAATTCAAGATGGGATTGAAGAATTTTTTTTGCACCCAGCTATGCCATATCACTGCTTTCCATCCCCAAACAGATGGAAACATAGAGTGAACCATCCAGACGTTGGAGGATATGGTACATACATGTGTTCTTTACTTCGGAGGATCATTGGTAAGACACTTTCCTCTAGTAGAGTTTTCCTACAACAATAGGTATCACTCTACCATTAGCATGACACCGTTTTAAGACTTGTATAGAAGACAAGGTCATTCACATGTTTGTTGGTAGGAGGATGGGGAGGAAAGTGTTTTTGGACCAAAGGTAGTGTAATGTACAACAGAGAAGGTTCAACTTGTGCGTGAGAGGATGAAGGCAGATTAGGACTGGAAGAAGTCATATTACGATCATATAATGAGTAACTTGGTGTTCATGGTTGGATTTTGTGTTTTCTATAAGGTTTCCCCAATATTTGGTCAGTAATGGTTCGGTAAGGGGAGGAATCTCTCAACTAGGTTCATTGGGCTTTTCGATGTTTTTGGGAAAGTTGGTGATGTGGGATATCAACTGGGATTGCCACCCATTTTGGAGTGGATCCACAACGTCTTTCATGACTCTCAACTTTATCAGTATGTACAATACGACTCTCATTTCATTGACTGGTGAGAGTTGGATATCGAGGGTGATGCGATGTTTTTGGAGCAACTGGTAAGCATTGAGGATCGCGAGTGGAAGGTGATTCATGGAAAGACCAGTTCTTTGGTTCATGTGTTGTGTAGGCATGGTTTCCTCGACAAGAGTACATGGGTGTGGAAATAACAGATGCATTCCCAGTACCCAAAGCTGTTTTCTGTTGTTGTTTTGAGTTTTTTTTTATTTTTTTACTTTTTCTCTTTGTTGTGATGTAATTATTGACCTAGTTGACTATTAGATGGGTTGTTTTATTTGATCTCTAAATCAGTATGAAAAGTACAAATGTGTGGGGAAGGGAGGACCAAATTCCAAATCAAGTCACATTAGATTCGATGTAATTAAAACCATGTAGGAAAGTAATTGACACCCAAAGAGGATAATATCTTGACATAGATAAAATAACTCATTAATAAATGTGTTTGGACACTGTGACCATTGAGGTTTGTGTGTATGTTTGGGGTGATAGTTATCTTGATGTGTTTTTTTATTTCAAGGTTTTATTCCAACATTCAACAAATCAGGTGTCTTATCCTTGATAGGTATCTTAAAAGGTGGTCATTTGGACCCCATAATTCATTATGTTTAGTCAAGTTTCTTGATCATGAGAATAGTTTGAGAGGAATCTAATGTTATGGATTGGCCCTTACTGGTCCATTACATTTCCAAATTCTAGTATTTCGGGTGTCATGGATACCATCGGTGAGTTTGGAGGGCATCAGTGTTGGTGGCAGGGTGCCATTGTGGTGTCACCTATCAGTGCCAATGATTATCACCAATCGGTGCCGCACCTGATTGGTTCCCCCAAGGGTTGTCGGGTTTCCATTCTGGGTTCCCTCCTGTTACATCTCTTTTATGTTTTAATACCTATTTTAATGTTTTTTAAGACCGGTTTAAGGATAGTAATTATATCATAACTCCACTAAGAGTGGGGAAACCGTTGACTTAACAAAACGTTCATCCTTTTAATATGTTTCACAACCTTTTCTTCATTTCTAGTTTCACATATGTTATACTTCCTCCTCGGTTTAATTGTACCATATCTACTCTGCCATGTGATGGTCTATCTCGCAGTCTCTGAAATAATTATTAAATCACAATTAATACCAATGTGATCAACATCCCATCGATGTGGTCAAAACATGATCCACATTTCTAGCACATAAGGGTTGCACATGAAATACCTCTAGGATTGGGCCCCTTATCACAATAAAATGTTCTTCTTCCTTGGTCTATTTATATTATTGTTCTTGTACTCCCACTTCTAGAGATGAGTTTTGATTGCATGAGAGCCATCCTGTTCAGTTGGTATTGTATTTTCTTGTCACGTGTCCCTAGTCCTTCGCGTAAGGAGAAAACATCAATCCTTGATCACCCAAGTAAGGGTCTATCCTTCGTCTCTCTTTTCTTTGTATCGTACAGGGTGGGTATGATGATGTACCCTTGGGACGTAGATGAATCAAAAATAAACCATGATGTCAAACAGTCATTTAAATAATGAAAGGGTGGGGAAGATGATGATGTTGTTTTATTTTTATATATATTTTTAATGTTATGAATTGTATTGGCACATGTCGACTGAAAGTCGTGGTCGTTGGCTGTCCTTTACTTCACATTAATGAAGTTTTATTTTTCCGGATAATCTTGTGATTGATTGAATGTAACATGAAAACTAATTAACCAAATAAATTTGGTAGATTAAATGTATACCTAATGAATAAGAAACCTTTTGTGATCACACTGGTTTACCAAACAAAAAAAAGAACATTATGAATAGTGCTGGAAAAATCTGAAAACATAATTTATCTCCTCTGATGATATTTATGGTTTATCTATTGATGTTTTGTGGAATTTCTAATATGGGAATGGATTCTCTAGTTGAGAGGTTTATGGTAAGGGAGGAGCCTATGATAAATGTTCTGAACCAGGTATGTTGGGGATAGTTTTGGTTTCAATACTTTGAGGAATCTCACTAGACCTCACTATGATGTTATTACATAGAAGAGATCCATGAGTTGAATCTTAAATGCCTTATTGTCTATTTTTCTATCAGTTATTTTTTTTGGCTTATGGTTGCGCCTGTTAGATGCCCATTAGTGAAGGAATATTTAATCGGAACTATTTGAATGGAACAACATGAATTGGGAGAATGAAATTGATTGTTGTGGGCATACCCTTGATAAAGCATCCCTACTTTTGGTTATAATCGAACCATAGTTCAATGTGATTGACGAAACACTGTTGGGGTGCTTTCAATTATCAGGGAATTTTTATTCATGTTTTTGGGTTGAATTGACTTGGTTTACATCAAGTTTTTACTGTAATAGTAGGACTTGGTGTGGCCAAGAGGCAATGGTTTAGGACATCCAAAATAAAAAAGATTTTAGGATTAGGGAGTCCACTATGTAATGACCCAAATTTTCATTAATGGAAATCTCACTTGATCTAATTAAATGTCTCTTTATGTAAAATGTTTATATAAATTGTCAACTTATTTGGTTTTGTGTTAATAATTTTGATTGTTTCTAATATAGACATTGAACAATGATCACATGATTAGTATAAATATAGGGCATTAAAATATACAATTTACACATACAAAAGAAGTGATGGCCTCATCCAGTATAATTTCTCCATATGAAGCCCATTTGTCGGAGCTCGAAAAAGAGGTGGCGTCCTTGGGTTTCACTCTTGAACAAGCCCAAGATGAGGTTCATCATGTCAAGCTCAAACGATACCGTCTATGGGAAATGTGGAAGTTGATAGATATTACCACTCAAGCAATGTTATCTGAGCCACCCCAACAGTCTGTCACCATCGCACACCTTACCCTTAGGTCTTATGCGGCTATTTCAAGGGGTTATAAAACAAATCACTAGTACTATGTTCATGTATATTATTTTTTTGAATATAATAATGAATATATATTCTTGTCATTATTGACACTTTGTAAATAGTTTTTTAAAGCACAAATAGTATTTTTTATTTAATATTCAGATAATAAATCTATTTTGATGAATTAATGGTTTTTTTAATTAGATATTATTTTAATAAAATAATAATATTATTATTAAATTAATTTTTATTATGTTTGAAAGCCATTTTTGTCAAAACCCGTGAAATTTTGATAAATGTTGGATTTCATTTTAAAAGTGAAAATTAACATATATAGAAAAATATTTAGATAAAATAATTGTTATTTCTGGAATCAGGACGTCAAATTTATCCAATGGTAAATTTTTCATTATTTTCTAAGACAATCAAATTTTTGGGTAAAAATTAAGTATCGTTTAAATATATAATGTGTTTTATGACATCATAATGACCCAATAGTGATGTAATAAAATACTATAAGCTTTATGTTCGGAAAATATATGTTTTAAGATTAAAATAATGTGATTTTGGGTTTGATTGACTTATTTTACAAAGCATTAATTGACCCCTCAAGACTTATTAAACATCTTGTCTTTTTAAATTATTTTCCATAGGAGTGTGACTCACCTCCACATAAGAAACCCCATTATTTTAAGAAGCTTGGACTTTGGATTTATAAAATATTGTTTTCCTCATCCCATTTCCAAAAAACATGGGAAAAAACCATGAGATGATTTGTGGTTTGGATTAGATTAATGTAAGGGGTCCCAAACCTAAATAATAAAGAATTCACTCAGCTTTCCTATATAAACCCACCCAATCTCCCACTTCATCCTCACTCAAAGCCTTTGGGGTTCTTCAAACCTCTGCCCTAATCTCTCTTGAATCCTCCCAAGGTTCCCCAATCTCCCTAGAAACCTCTCTCAAGCCTCTCTCAAGCCTTTGGAAGCACAGTTCCAAGTAAGGGTTTTTCTTCCTTTCACTTTTTTTGTCCAATTTTCCCAATATTGTTATGCCCTTCTAATTTCAATTATAGATGATGGGGTATGGTTTTGCACCACCCCCATACTGACCTCTGATTGTTTGAATGACGAGAGACCCATTTTTCTCTCATTAAATGACTCACATGTACACTCATTACTATGCCGAAATTCAGAAAGAAACTTCTCTCTCTTCATTTACATTCAAAAAATACTTTTGTACCATGAATCTAAATTTCATTACAATTGTTTGGACATGAATATATATGACCCCCTTACATTACATTTCATGTAAATATTTTGAGACACCCCTTTCTCTCTCATCAACAATTTTTATGAATTCTTATACCATGTCGTTACGCTGCCAAAATTACACTGATTTTATAAGGCAATTCCTTTGTCCAATTTCTCCATCAAGGGTATTCTCCTTTATGCACATTTACTTATTCATTACAAAGTTTAATGTATGAATTACACATTCCTTATCATGGAATAAATGATTATGTTTAATTAATCCATGTTCTATGATCCATGTGGAACACTTATGCATGAAATGATACTTTTAAGAAGGGTGCACCCTTATAGAGCTCCAATATGTTTGGTATAGTCACTACTAAAAAAACATCATTAGCGACCGCCAATGGCGGTCGCTATAGGGCTCTAGCGGCCGCCCAGCGATCGCCATTGGCGGTCGCTTTAGCCTCGTCGCTTGAGGTCTATAGCAACCGCCAATGGCGGTCGCTATAGTGAAATTTTTTTGTTAAAAAAAATGTCCACTGAAATATATATATATATATATATATATATATATATATTAAAAAAAATATTCACATATATACTATTAAATACAATATTTTAAATATAAATATATATATAATATATTTTAAATGTTTTAATATATATAATATTAAATATATGTATAATATCGAATCATTGTGCTATAAAAATTTAAAACCCCCGATTTAAGAAATGCTATCATTTTAGATTTTTCGGAGCACGTTAGCTCCGAATTCGACCGCCGCACGCCGTTTTGGTGTTTTATGACTCCGGAAACGCGTTTCTGGCCGCCGCTGTCAAACGGCACCTCCGATTTACATGCCGTCTCTCCGACCATTTCACAATTCACGCAACGGATGTTGTCGTGCGGTTTCGTGGCATTCGGAGGTCGTTCGGGTGGTTTTGACCCCCAACGCGCCATTTCAGCGCGCGCCGAGCTGCTGAAAACGACGCATTTGGTCGTACCACACGCACCGCATGTCCGATGGACGTGCCGCCTCCTCCTGCATCTCAGGAATAATATTCTTATCATTCTCGTGTGGTTTCAGGTTTTTCGGAGCATGTTTGCCCCGAATTCGACCGCCGCACGCCGTTTTGGTGTTTTATGACTCCGGAAACGCGTTTCCGGCCGCTGCGGTCAAACGGAACCTCCGATTGAAGTTTCGTCTATCTGACCATTTCAAAATTCACGCAAAGGATGTTGTCGTGCGGTTTCGTGGCATTAAGAGGTTGTTCGGCTAGTTTTGACCCCCCAACGCGCCATTTCAGCGCGCACCGAGCTGCTGAAAACGACGCATTCGGTCGTGCCGCGCGCACCGCACGTCCGATGGACAGGCCACCTATTCCTGCACCTCAGGAATAATATTCCCATCGTTATGTTCCGGTTTCAAGTCGTTCGGATCATGTTTTCTCCGAATTCGACTGCCGCACGCCATTTTGGTGTTTTATGACTCCGGAAACGCGTTTCTGGCCGCCGCAGTCAAACGACACCTCTGATTGATGTGACGTCTATCCGACCAGTTCACAATTCACGCAATGGATATTGTCTTGCGGTTTCGTGGCATTCAGAGGCCGTTCGGGTGGTTTTGACCCCGCAACGCGCCATTTCAGCGCGCGCTGAGCTGCTGAAAACGACGAATTCGGTCGTGCAGCGCGCACCACACGTCCGATGGACGTTCCGCCTCCTCCTGCATATCAGGAATAATATTTCTATCGTTCTCGCGAGGTTTCATGTTTTTCGGAGCATGTTTTCTCTGAATTGGACCGCCGCACACCGTTTTGGTGTTTTGTGGCTCCGGAAACGTGTTTCCGGCCGCTGCGGTCAAACGACACCTCCGATTGATGTCCCGTCTACCCGTACATTTCAAAATTCACGCAACGGATGTTGTCGTGCGGTTTCGTGGCATTCGGAGGTCGTTCGAGTGGTTTTGACCCCCCAACACGTCATTTCAGCGCGCGCCGAGCTGCTGAAAACGATGCATTCGGTCGTGCCGCGCACACCGCATGTCCGATGGACGTGCCGCCTCCACCTACATCTCAGGAATAATATTTATATCGTTCTCGTGCGGTTTTAGGTCGTTCAGAGCATGTTTTCTCCGAATTCAACCGTCGCACGCTGTTTTGGTGTTTTATGACTCCGGAAACGCGTTTCCGGTCGCCGCAGTCAAACGACACCTCTGATTAACGTGCCGTCTACCCGACCATTTCAAAATTCACGCAACAGATGTTGTTGTTCGGTTTCATGGCATTCAGAGGTCGTTTGGGTGGTTTTGACCCCCCCAACGCTCCATTTCAGCGCGCGCCGAGCTGCTAAAAACGACGCATTCAGTCGTGCCGCGCGCACCGCATGTCCGATGGACGTGCCGCCTCCTCCTGCATCTCAGGAATAATAATTATATTGTTCTCGTGCGGTTTTAGGTCGTTTAGAGCACGTTTTCTCCAAATTCGTCCGCCGCACGCCGTTTTAGTGTTTTATAACTCCAAAAACGCGTTTCCGGCCGCCGCTGTCACACGGCACCTCCGATTGACGTGTCGTCTGCCCGAACATTTCACAATTAACGCAACGGATGTTGTCGTGTAGTTCTGTGACATTCTGAGGTCGTTCAGGTGGTTTGACCCCCCAACGTGCCATTTTAGCGCGCGCCGAGCTGCTAAAAATGACACATTCGGACGTGCTGCGCGCACCGCACGTCCAATGGATGTGCTGCCTCCCCTTGAGTATCAGGAATAATAGTTTTATCGTTCTCGTGCGGTTTCAGGTCGTTCGGAGCACGTATTCTCTGAATTGGACCGCCGCACGCCGTTTTGGTGTTTTTTGGTGCCAGAAACGCGTTTCCGGCCGCCGCAGTCAAACGGAAACTTCGAATGACATGCCGTCTGGCCGACCATTTCCGAATTCACACACCGGCGGTTTTTGTACGTTTTCGTGGCATTTGGACGTCGTTCGTGTGGTTTTGACCCCCCGACGAGCCATTTCAGCGCACCCCGCGCTGCTGAAAACGACACACTCGGTCGTGCCGCGCGCATCGCACGTCCGATGGACGTTCCGCCTCCTCCTGCATCTCAGGAATAATATTTCTATTGTTTTCATGCAGTTTCAGGTCGTTCAGAGCACATTTTCTCCGAATTGGACGGCCACACGCCGTTTTGGTGTTTTGTGGCGCCAGAAATGCATATCCGGCCGCCGCGGTCAAAAGGCACCTCCGAATGACGTGTTGTCTGGCCGACCATTTCACCATTCACACACTGGATGTTGTCGTATGGTTTCATGGCATTCGGAGGTCGTTCGAGTGGTTTTGACCACCAAACGCAGCATTTCAACGTGCGCCGCGCTGCTGAAAACGACACATTCGGTCATGCCGCGCGCACCGCATGTCCGATGGATGTGCCGCCTCCTCTTGCATCTCAGGAATAATATTCCTATCATTCTCTGGCGGTTTCAGGATGTTCGAAGCACGTTTTCTCCGAATTGGACCGCCGCACGCCGTTTTGGTGTTTTGTGGCGCCGTAAACGCGTATCCGGCGTCCGCGGTCAAACGGAACCTCCGAATGACGTGACGTCTGGCCGACCATTTCACAATTCACGCACCGGCTGTCTTCGTACGGTTTCGTGGCATTCGGAGGTCATTCGGGTGGTTTTGACCACCCAATGCGGCATTTCAGCGCGCGCCGCGCTGCTGAAAACGACACATTCGATCGTGCCGCGCGCACCGCACGTCTGATGGACGTGATGCCTCCTCCTGCATCTCAGGAATAATATTTCTTTCGTTCTCGTGTGGTTTCAGGTTGTTCGGAGCACGTTTTTTTTCCGAATTGGACCGCCACAGGCCGTTTTGGTGTTTTATGGCGTCAGAAACGCGTATCCAGTCGCCGCGGTCAAATGGAATCTCCGAATGACGTGCCGTCTGTCCGACCATTTCAAAATTCACGCACCGGTTGTTATCGTATGGTTTCGTGGCATTCGGAGGTCGTTCAGGTGGTTTTGACCCCCCCCCCCCCCCCCCCCCGACGCGCAATTTCAGCGCGCGCCGCGCTGCTGAAAACGACACATTCGGTCGTGCCGCACGTACCGCACGTCCGATGGACGTGCCGCCTCCTCCTGCATCTCAGGAAATAATATTTCTATCGTTATCGTGCGGTTTCAAGTCGTCCGGAGCACGTTTGCTCTGAATTGGACCGCCGCACGCTGTTTTGGTGTTTTTTGGCGCCGGAAACGCGTATCCGGCCGCCGCGGTCAAACGACACCTCCGAATGACGTTCCGTATGGCCAACCATTTTAAAATTCACGCACCGGCTGTTGTCATATGGTTTCGTGGAAGTCGGAGGTCGTTCGGGTGGTTTTGACCCCCCGACGCGCAATTTCAGCGCGCGCCGCGCTGCTGAAAACGACACATTTAGTCGTGCCGTGCGCACCGCACGTCCGATGGACGTACCGCCTCCTTCTTCATCTCAGGAATAATATTTCTATCGTTCTCGTGCGGTTTCAGGTCGTTCGGAGAACGTTTGCTCCGAATTGAACCGCCGCACGCCGTTTTGGTGTTTTATGGCGCCGGAAACGTGTATCCGGCCGCCGCGGTCAAACGGAACTTCAGAATGATGTGCCGTCTGGCCAACCATTTCACAATTCATGCACCGGCTGTTGTCGTATGGTTTCGTGGCATTCGGAGGTTGTTCGGGTGGTTTTGACCCCCCGACGCGCAATTTCAGCGCGCGCCGCGCTGCATAAAACGACACATTCGGTCGTGCCACGCGCACTGCACTTACGATGGATGTGCCTTCTCCTCCTGCATCTCAGGAATAATATTTCTATTATTCTCGTGCGGTTTCAGGTCGTTCGGAGCACGTTTGCTTGGAATTGGACCGATGTATGCCGTTTTGGTGTTTTTTGGCGCCGAAAACGCGTATCCGGACGCCGCGGTCAAACGACACCTCCGAATGGCGTTTCTTCTAGCCGACCATTTCACAATTCATGCACTGGATGTTGTTGTACGGTTTCGTGGCATTTGAGGGTCGTTCGGGTGGTTTTGACTCTCTGACGCGGAATTTAAGCGTGCGCCGCGCTGCTTAAAACGACACATTCGGTCGTGCCGCGTGCACCGCACGTCTGATGGACGTTCCGCCTCCTCCTACATCTCAGGAATAGTATTTCTATTATTCTCGTACGGTTTCAGGTCGTTCGAAGCACATTTTCTCCGAATTGGACCACCGCACACCGTTTTGGTGTTTTGGGGCGCCGGAAACGCGTTTCCGGCCGCCGCGGTCAAACGGCACCTCCGAATGATGTGACGTTTGGCCGACCATTTCACAATTCATGTACCGGCTGTTGTCGTACGGTTTAGTGGCATTCAGACGTCGTTAGGGTGGTTTTGACCACCCAACGCAGAATTTCAGCGCTCGCCGCCCTGCTGGAAACAACACATTCGGCCGTGCCGCACGCACCGCATGTCCGATGGACGTGCCTCCTCTTCCTGCATCTCAGGAATAATATTTCTATCGTTCTTGTGCGGTTTTAGGTTGTTCGGAGCATGTTTTCTCTAAATTGAACTGCCGCACGCTGTTTTGGTGTTTTATAGTGCCAGAAACGCATTTCCGGCCGCCACGGTCAAATGGAACCTCCGAATGACGTGCCATCTGGCCGACCATTTCACAATTCATGCACCGGCTATTGTCGTACGGTTTCGTGGAATTCGGAGGTCGTTCGTGTGATTTTGACCCCCCAACGCGCCATTTCAGCGCGCGCCGCGCTGCTGAAAATGACACATTCGGTCGTGCCGCGCGCACCGCACGTCCGATGGATGTGCCGCCTCCTCTGGCATCTCAGTAATAATATTTCTATCGTTCTCATGCGGTTTTAGGTTGTTCGGAGCACGTTTTCTCCGAATTGGACCGCCGCACGCCGTTTTGGTGTTTTATGGCGCCGGAAATGCGTTTCCGGCCGCCGCGGTCAAACAACACCTTCGAATGACGTGCCGTATAGCCGACCATTTCAAAATTCACGCACCGGCTGTTGTCGTAGGGTTTTCTGGCATTCAGAGTTCGTTCGGGTGGTTTTGACCCCCCAACGCGCCATTTCAGCGCGCGCCGCGCTGCTGAAAACGACACATTCGGTTGTGTCGCGCGCACCGCACGTCCGATGGACGTGCTTCCACCTCCTGTATCTCAGGAATAATATTTCTATCTTTCTCGTGCGGTTTCAGGTTGTTCGGAGCACGTTTTCTATGAATTGGACCGTCGCACGCCGTTTTGGTGTTTTGGGGCGCCGGAAACGCGTTTTCAGCCGCCGCGGTCAAACGGCACCTCCGAATGACGTGCCGTCTGGCCGACCATTTTACAATTCACGCACCGGCTATTTTCGTATGGTTTCACGGCATTCAGAGTTCGTTCGGGTGGTTTTGACCCCCCAACGCGCCATTTCAGCGCACGACGCGCTGCTGAAAACGACACATTCGGTCGCGCCGCGCGCACCACACGTCCGATGGATGTGCCGCATCCTCCTGCATCTCAGGAATAATATTTCTATCGTTCTCATGCGGTTTCAGGTCATTCGGAGCATGTTTTCTCCAATTGGACCTCCGCACGCCGTTTTGGTGTTTTATGGCGCCGGAAACGCGTTTCCTGCCGCTGTGGTCAAAAGGCACCTCCGAATGACGTTCCGTCTGGCTGACCATTTCACAATTTACCCGCCGTCTATTGTCGTACGGTTTCGTGACATTCGGAGGTCGTTCGGGTGGGGCGGGGGTGCGAGGAGCTGTTCGGAGGTGCGGAGGGGGGGGGGGCTGGGGGGTGTACGGGGGTGCGGGGGCTGTACGGGGGTGCGGGGGTGCGGGGGGGTTGTACGGGGGTGCGGGGGGCTGTACGAGGGTACCGGGGGGCTGTACGGGGGGGCTGTACGGGGGGCTGTACGGGGGGGCTGTACGGGGGGCTGTACGGGGGTGCGGGGGGCTGTCTGGAGGTGCGGGGGGCTGTCAGGGGGTGCTGGGGGCTGTACGGGGGTGTGGGGGGCTGTAGGGGCTGTATGGGGGTGCGGGGGGCTGTACGGGGGTGTCGGGGGGGCTTTACGGGGGTGCGGGGGGCTGTATTGGGGTGCGGGGGGGGGGGGGATGTACGGGGGATGCGGGGGCTGTACGGGGGGGGGGGGGGGGCTGTCTGGGGGTGCGGGGGGCTGTACGGGGGTGCGGGGGGCTGTACGAGGGTGCGGGAGGATATACGGGGGTGCGGGGGGGCTTCCGGGGGTGCGGGGGGCTGTACGGGGGTGCGGGGTGGGGGGGGGCTCTCCGGGGGTGCGGGGGGCTGTACGGGGGTGCCGGGGGGGGCTGTACGTGGGTGCGGGGGGCTGTACGGGGGTGCGGGGGTGCGGGGGGGGGGGGGGGGGTGGGGGGGGGGCTGTACGGGGGTGCGAGGGGTTAGAGTTTTTAAATGCATGCCTTAGATAATATTAGCTATCATATAATAAACAAGAAAAGAAAGAAATTATAAGTACACAACCTTCTAATTTAAATTAAATGAATAAATACAGTACATCAATGTCAACCCCACCAGTAAAAACAAAAAACATATCTCGTGAATATATGATGTGTCACGCGTTGTCATCACTGCTACCTCTTTCTGGTGGGCTATGGGCCTACAACAAATAAACATTATAAATATTTTAATAACAAAAATAATTTAAATTAAATAAATAAATACAGTATATACCTGCGTCGTATGATCCCATGTACCATCAGCTCGACGCACATATTCCCGCAGTGCTCTAACCTCAACTGTCAATTGCGCATTTGCCTCCTCGGAAGCGCGTAGCCGTGCCTCAAAATCTGACATCTGCTGTGTCATACGAGCAAAAGCAAGACCGACAACCGCAGCGCGTGACACTACAGAACGAGGAAACCCTGCTCCATAGGTCAAACTATAGCCATGCCCGTCTTGACCGATAATGCGATGAAAGATCGCATCCCGTCGCATGGGAAGCTGTCGCTGGTCCTCTGGCAGATGTTCTAACTCAGCTTCAAATTGAGCCTGTGAAATATTTAAATATTTATAAATATATATATGTTAATATATAGATTTATGTAATTATTGGTAAGTACAGACACTTACTATCAATGCTGAAACCTCTGGATCATTGCGATCAAGAGTCCTCATCCACACCGACATTTAATCAGTTGCTGCACCTTACTCTCGCAACTTTATATTAAAAGAATATAAACACAAAACCATATTAATTAATAAATTAAAAAATGAATAATATATACCTCATGTCGGATCTGAGACACGTGACGAGTCCCGAGCCTGTGAGGTGGTCCCTACAACGCTCGATTCTCAAAATGGCGTGTTGACACCTCCTACATTCAATTCATTCAAATTTCAAACAAATCACATATTCTTGAAAATATATATACACCAAAATAATTAATATACAAACCGAAACACCCTCAGTAGACCAATATGAAACCAAGTCACCCCACTGAGCCGGGAGGACACCTCTCGGGACTTTTTCCAAAATGTCTAGGGCACCCACATTTGGTACCCAGTGGTCCCTCTTCACTTTGCCTTTATAATCTTTCCACATCTTACGGCATTTGCTCATACACATGGGACGAAACTCTTCAGGGCATACTTTCAAATTTTTCTATAAAGAAAATAATCAAACATATTAGTATTATTTATACATAGAGAATAAAGTAAAATGATTTTCTTACCTGAACCTCCCTCCATAGATGATCTAATGTGTCCTGATGGATAGAAGCCCTGTCACGCATGGTCAATGGAAATCAATGTGGGTTACGTATGATATGACCCAGCTGACGAATAAATACCGGGGCATTCGGTCCCACAGGATGAAAAACCTCATCAAATGAAACATCTATCGTCGTGTCGGAATTCCATGATAATATGCCACGACCAGGGCCTCTCCTGCGAGAGGAAGAAGCAGCCGAGTCTGATCCTGTTGAAAACAATTTTATATATAAATTGAAAATTGTTATATATATATATATATATATATATATATATGTATGTCAATTACATAAAAAATATATACAATGACATTCAAACATACCTCGACCCTGAGACGTAGATGCCTCAGATGGATGATGTGGATCTTCTGCCTCTTCCCCTGACATGTCAGCAGTCATAGAAAACATCAGTAATGAGTCCAAAGTGTTTAAAAGATAAATTGGATTGTTCTTAAAAAATCAAACTTGTACAACTATTAATCAAACAAAAAATGGATTGAATAATTAGTTGTGAATGATTTTTAAAAAATAAGAAAGTTAACAAAACAGATATAGAAATTATGTACAAAACCAGTCAATGCATAGCCAAATTTCAGATAGAACTAATAAAAATTCAATCATCACATGAATCAGATGAAGAATACCTCAAAGGGATGATACACCGACCATAACATCAATAAATCACGAGTAAAAGCAACCTAAATATTTATGATTGAATTAACTTACAAAAGTGAGGATTAAAACTTATAAAGATTTATTAAATGATTAGATAATTTATGATATCCTAGGACATTCTACTGAATAGAGGGAAAACAATTATACCTTTCATTAAACATGCAAATCGACCGTTTATCCTTCAACAGCCGCTCTGACCCAATAAATATCTTCTTCACGTGGAACTACGGTATGTTGATCAAGTTGTTGGTAAACAAATGGAACAGTCTCGGGTTCATCTTCTTCAAATAAAAACAGTACTCACCGAGACATTTTGACAACAACTTGCCAACTTGGATCCGATGGCAATGTAACGAAGAATACTTGTTCCTCTTGTGATGTCAAAATGAAAGGTTCATTCTCAACTCGTTCATTATTTATGTATAACATATAGTTAAAATTCACCAATGAAAACTGATATTGATCAACTTTACATCCACACACTTGATCAACCCAATTACACTTTAACAATATGTACTTTAAACCGTGTGTGTATACAACTTCAATGATGTCTATCAATTGACCATAGTAATAACCAGAATCAACAAAGGGACAACCGATGCCACTGTTTTGTGTTACTCGTTTTTCATCAACATCTTTAATGAGAAATCGAAAACCATTAGCATCAATAGCTTTATAATGATGAGCCGTTATAGATGGAACCTCAGCCAGTTGGATAAATACTTCAGGTATCGTGGGTTCCCCTAACTCCCTCAGCTTACGAACCTACATAATTTATAAAAATAAATACTGATATATGCAGAAATAATTAGTATAATACTTCACTCATAATGAAAATCAATTTATACATACATAATTCTTGAACCAATCATGAAATGACGCATAATGAGATTGTTGAATTTGCAACTCAGTCGCATGATGCATCTCTTCTTTTATCTCATTAAAGTGTTTCCTGCAAATGATAACGCGATGTTTAAAAGATCATCTTATGTAAACAAAACATGTAAAAGTTATACAAGAACATTGATAAGATACTTACTTCATTAATGGTGCAACTGATGAAGTATTGAACAAGATATATCGATGTGCTTGTATCCACTCGATGTTGTCCATATCAAATGTGGTTCCTTCTCCAACTGGACATTCATGAATCCGAGAGGGATTATCTAATTTTGTTTCAACATCCGTAAGATATTCTGCACAAAAGGTAGTACACTCATCCATCAAATAACCATTGGCTATTAATGCCTCTGGACGAGATCTGTTGCGTACAAATCTTTTCAATGTACTCTAATACCGTTCAATAGGATACATCCATCTGAATTGCACTGGACCAGCAGCCATTACTTCATAATTTTGGTACACTGTCATGTGGCCATAACATCGAAAAATGATGGGGGAAAAAGTTTCTCAAAGTGGAAAAGCGTAAGTACAATTCGGTCCTGCAAACTTTTTAAATCACTCATTCGTTGATTTCTTAAACAAATCTGTCTAAAAAAATTAATCATCTCAATCAAGGGATGAACAACATTGGGGGATAAACAATCACAAATTGTGAATGGAATCAACTGCTGAAGTAATATGTGATTGTCATGACTTTTCAACCCTTGCAATGTCTTTCTCATCAAATTCACACACTTTGAAATATTAGAAGAATAACCATCAGGCACCTTGACCATCATCAAAATGGAAAGAAATGTCTCTTTCTCCTTAATAGTCATCGTATACTGTGCAGCAGACATATATGCCTTGTTTCCCCCAGCTAACTGTAAATGCAACTGTTTCCTTAATCCCATTTCTTCCAAATCATGGTGTGCATTAACATGGTACTTTGATTTTCCACTGACACCTAAAATGGTCCACAATATGTTATCAAAAACATTTTTTTCAATGTGCATGACATCTAAATTATGCCTCAACTTGTTAGTTTTCCAATACGGAAGACTATAAAAAATACTTTTCTTTTTCCAATTGTGACTGCGCTGCCTACCCGCAGAACGAATATTACGTACTAGAGGAGCCACCAAATCCTGAATTTCATATAATGTGCGAATGTTTTCTTCCTCAATCTGCGATAACATTTCGACTCCTGTCACGATCTTTGTTGCTGGGCTGAACTCTCTAGAACCATCAAATGCCACTCTGTCCTTTCTGAATCTGTGCTGAGGAGGGAGAAAATGCCTGTGACCCATGTATGCCCATTTTTTGGAATGATTAAGCCATACAGATTTTTTACTTTTATTGCAAGAAGGTAAAGAAAATTCCCCTTTCGTACTCCAGCCTGATAAATTTGCATAAGCTGGGAAGTCATTGATTGTCCACAATAAAGTAGCATGCAGTTTGAACATTTCATTCGTTTCGTAGTCATAAGTCATCACACCATCACCCCAAAATTCATTCAACTCATCAATCAATGGCTGATGGTAAACATCAATCTTATCCCCCAGACTTTTAGGTCCATCAATAAGAGTGGAATGTAATATAAATTGTTTCTTCATACAAAGCCACGGAGGAAGATTATATGGAACCAAAACCACGGGCCTTGTGCTATGAGTTGCACCAACGATAGACTTGAATGGATTGAAACCATCTGCTGCCAATCCCAATCGGACATTATGATCATATTTAGCAAAGTCGGGATGTCTCTTATCAAAATCCTTCCATGCATGAGAGTCTGCCAGGTGGGTTAACATATCACTTTCATGAACTCTTTCTGCATGCCATCTCATTAAATTAGAAACTTTAGATGACATAAAAAATCTTTTCAACCTCAGTTTAAGGGGAAAGTAACGCATTTGCTATACGGAAATCGGTTTCCCCTGTATCGCAATCTGACTTTGATGAGTATTATTTCCCCTGTTCTTTTTCCACCTGGAAGCACCACAAACCATACAAATATCCAAATGGGCAGTTTCTTTTCTAAATAATATAGAGTTGTTTGCACATGCATCTATGGTCTCATATATAAAACCTAAGTTCTCTGTCAACTTACGAGCATAGTAATACGACTCAGGAATCTTAGCGTTGACCGTAAAGAATATTTATCAATAAAACTAGAAGCATGTCGAATGATGTGTCTGACAAATTATTCAAAGTCTTCAAATGCAACAACTCCACGATAAATGACAGTTTATTGTAAGATGTACATCCAGGATATAAGTCTGTTTTTGCATCATCAAGTGCATCATAAAACCTCCTCGAATCACGATCTGCACCAGAGCGAAGATTTATCTCACTGGTCTTAAGATTCTGGATGTCAATGCCTTCAGGATCAAACCCACATACCATTTCAGTAAGCATTTCATGCATTGGATCAGTCATCCTTGAATCAACATCCATCTGAGATGCATCTGTATTTTGACAATGAACATATTCTTCTCCATGACGAGTCCAACTCTTATAATTTTTCAGAAATCCATAAAAGAAAAGGTGCTCCCTCATAATATCTCGTGTGAATTGATATCTGTTAGCACATTTTCTACATGGACAACTAATATAGTCACTTTCAAATCCTCTCGTGAAGTCAATAAACTGCATAATGCCATTGAAATATTCTCTAGACGTTCGATTTGAAAGATCAATCCAACTCTTATCCATAACTATATCTGTATAACAAACATTTACACAATACTTATTACATTTACATTTTTCAAATAAACTATATTTAAAATAAATATTAATCATTTGTTTATGAACCATTGATAAAATAATAAGTTAACTAAAAGCCCATGTTACCTGATTGAGCTACAAACCTGAAAGGGAGGGGAGCCAAAGGCGGTGTAGCGAGAGAGAGGAGGCAGCGAAGGGGAGCCGGAGCCAATGGCGGTGCAGCAAGGGAGGGGACGGGCGGCGGCGGCGGCGGGGAGCTGGAGGAGAGGAGGCGGTGAGGGGACGGGGGATGTGCAACGAGGGGGGGGGGGGTGTCCGGGGTCGGGGGGGGGGGGGGGCTGTTTGAGGTGCGGGGGGGGGGGGGGAGTCCGGGGTGCGGGGGGGGGGGGGATGTTCGGGGTGACGGAGCCATACGGGGTGGGGGGAGGCCGGAGGGCGGAGGTCGTGCGGCGGGGGAGGCCAGGCGGCGGGGGAGGCCGGGCGGCTTGGGGGAGGGTGGCGTCGGGGGGGGGGGGGTGACAGGGGGAGAGGGGGAGGCCGGGCGGCGGGGGAGGCCGAGAGGCGGGGGGAGGGCGGCGTCGGGGCGACGGGGGGGGGGGGGGGGGGGGGGGGGCTGGGCGGTGGGGTAGGTCGGGCGGCGGGGGACGTCGGGAGGCGAGGGGGGGGGGAGGGCGGCATCGGGGGGGCGGCGACGGGGGTGGGCGCAAAAAGGCTCGTTTTTTTTTTCAAGGCCAGCGACCGCCATTGGCGGCCGCCCGATTCTGGGGGGCTTCAATGCCCCCTTTTCTAGTAGTGAGTATAGTATCATGATATGTCATGTGCAATGGGTGTTGACTCATGATAATTCAAGTGTCACAAGGGTTTACTTGTGCTTCATGTGCAATGATAATTTACTCATGCTTCATGTGCAATGGGCCTTGTCTCATTCTAATTCCATGTTAACTACTGTTGCCACATTTCCATGTTATGATTATCAAGCGTTATCATGACTGTATGTCCATGTTTCCCTTGTGCTATATTGATATGCATATTTTCTAACATGTATTTTACTCCTCATGTATTACATGTTTATTCCTTTACTGGGCTATATAGCTCAAACTTTTTTTATGAATGCCCTCTGGTAATACCATGCAATGTTAAGTACGAGAGAATGTAGTGGTCATGTAAAGGATGTTTTCAATAAAGATGTTGTATTTCATGTTTTAAGTTGTTATGTAATGATCTTAAGCCCCAAAGAAACTAGACCTCTCGATCTTCCTTGTTGTATCAGGTGAATAGTTTATGTAATAAATCATGTTTAAGTTTGTAATAAAATCAGGGTTGTCATAGTTGGTATCAGAGGATAGGTGTAGTTATTTTTGGGTTTAGGATTAGAAAACCCTAGTAAAGCCTTAGATACAAGACTAAGTATAATAAGAACATCCCTATGTTTTGGTAAGTACTAAGTTAGTGGTTTATCATAAAAATTCATCCCCGTCTGGATACGAGTACGTAGAGGCGGCTCTGGCACAGATGTATCCTAGGGGTAAAACCCGAAAATACCGCTTTGAGCTAGACTCGAATGGGAACCGGTGCACGAAAACAGTCATTGCTAAACTATTGGTTGTGACACTCCCGGGGGATTTACTTTGGTAAATTCACAAGCTTAGTATGAACCCTTATTAAGGGAATAAAAAAATCCCAAAGAATGTATGTTAGAAAGTAGATCATGAAAATCCTAGATTGATGCCTATAGACTCATGAGTTAGGTAAATAAATGTTTATTTATAATTCATTAACTATTGTATTTGGATTACCCGTTATGTGTTACCCCTAACATTCCTTTTATTCCAGCCAATGTCCGGTCATATTAGGACTCAGGATAAATGCCGATGTGAAGATCAGTGTGATGACTGTACTAATGTGATGCCCAATCCAATGGGAGCGGGAATCACAAACTTTGTCACAGTTCTCTCTCAGCTAACTCAATATTTGAATAGAAACACGGGTCAAGAGGAACCTCCAAACACCCCCAAGAAGGAAAAAGTCTCTATCGATAGCTTCACGAGACAAAGGCCTCATACTTTTAGTCGATCATCCAATCCCACGATCGCTGAACAATGGATCAACTCCATTGAAATTATATTCTCCATCCTTTAATGTTCTGAACAAGAGAAGGTTATCCTAGCGGCATATCATATGGAGGGTGAAGCTAATCAAGGGTGAACTTTGATAAAAAATACTATTCCTGAGGAGGATATCGAGGTGATGGAATTGAAGTATTTCGTGAAGCTGTTTTTCGATAAATATTTTCCGTGCACCCTCCAGCTTAAGATGGCAAGGGACTTCCATTACCTCAAGAAAAAATACGAAGAATCTGATGGATCGTATGAGGAAAACTTCACACGGCTTGTACGATACGCTTCCAGCATTTTCGTTACCCCCGAATGCAAAGTTGACCGCTTCTTTGGGGGGATGAAGCCTAGCCTGTGGAAAGAATTAGCGATCCGTGAATTCGACAGCTATGAGTAAATTGCCCGATGTGCCCTCAAGGTCAAAATGGAGATCCAGGAATCATAGGGGTATCATGGGGACAAGAAGCATAAGGTGTAATTCAATGCTGGTAGTCTGATGGATAAATCCAATGGTGCTAAGAAGATCCATCACCCCACTTGCCAAAAGTGCAGAAAGAAGAATCCTGGAAATTGCCTCAAGGGGACGAGGAAATGCTTTAGGTGTGGAGGAAAAGGGAACCTAGCTGTTAACGGTCGGCAAGAAAGTCTCGTGGCTGCAAAAGAGTAGAGGAACCCTGCGTTCGAACCTCAATGTTTTGTTCATTGCTAAAACTGCAATGAAATGGTGAATTTTTCAAATCAGTGCAATAATACAAGGGTTTTCGTAGGCAACCAACAACCTCCAAGGAAACAAGGATGATATTTTTCCATCACTTCTGCAGAAGTGAACCACGAAAATGAAGTTGTGACAGGTATGGTAGTTATTCATTCAATAATAGCCAAAATTACTTTTCGATTCAGGCTCTACGCATTCTCTTACAGCTCGAATGTTTAGTAGAATAATCCCAGTACCACCACAAATCATGGAAGTGAAGATGTCAGTGAGTACAAAAAATGGGAAAGCATTGCATCCCATGAATATATGTCCTCCCATGTTATAATATGTGGATTGAATTTCCCTGTGAACCTCTTCATACTCCCTTTGGTAGAATTTGATTCAATTCTTGGCATGGATTGGCTTTCCTTACATAGAGCCAACATAAATTTTCAGGAAAGGGAAATCACACTCCATATGGAGAATCGACCCCCGATTCATTACAAGTGTAAGGAGGAAGATGAATCTCTTTTAGCTCCACCATCTCAATCATGGATATTAATGACCTATGAGCATGCGTATCTTGCTCAGATGATTGATTCCAATGAAGAAACCAACCTTGAAGAAATGCCTATTGTGAGGGAATTCGCCGAAGTGTTTCCCGAGCAACTGTCTGGTCTTCCTCCTAGAAGAGATGTTTAATTCTCAATTGAACTTATACTAGGGGCTCTACCAATATCCAAGATGCTATATAGAATGGATTTTGTGGAGATTTAAGAGATGAAAAAACAACTACAGGATAATCTGGATAAAGGGTTTATACGCCCAAGTGCTTCACCATGGGGTGCACCTGTCCTCTTCGTCAAGAAGAAGGATGGGTCAATTCACCTTTGCATCGATTATCGTGAGCTCTACAAAATCGCAATAAAGAACATGTATCCTCTCCAATGAATTGGTGACTTGTTTGAACAGCTACGTGGAGCGCAATACTTCTCCAAGGTGGACTTGCGGTCAGGATTTTATCAAGTAAGGGTGAAGAAGGAAGATAACCGTGGATCACTCCAAAAAAGATGCAATTGAGGGATAGTCGAGGCCAACATCGGTAACAGTTATCCGTAGCTTCATGGGGTTATCTAGATATTATCGATGATTAGTGAGAAATTTCTCATGATTGTCCAACCCTCAAACCAATCTAACTCGAAAGGGAGTATAGTTTTCTTGGAGTGATGAATGCAAAGAAATCTTTAAGGAGTTGAAAAGAACGTTTATCATTGCACCCGTGCTCACTTTACCCACAAGTGGGGAACCTTTTGTTGTATTCAGTGATGCTTCGAAGAAGGGATTAGGCTGTGTGCTGATTTAGAATGATAAATTGATATCATATGCCTCAGGGAAGTTGAAAATCCTTGAGCGAAACTATCTAACGCAAGATCTGGAGTTTGCGGCGGTAATCTTTTCCTGGAAAATCTGGCGGCATTATCTCTATGGGGAGAAATATGAGATATATACTGAACAAAAGATTTTTAAATATATATTTCCATAGAAAGGGCTTAATATGCCCTAGAGAAGATGGATAGAGCTCATCAAGGATTATGACTGTTCAATACATTACCACCCTGGGAAAGCGAACAATGTGGCAGATGCCCTAAGTAGAAAGGACCCAACGATTCTATCAATGATGAGAATTGATATGGATCCAATCTTCATAGACATGATGATGATGGACATGGGAATCATAAAGAATGGAACATCATCAATCCTTTCACAAATGATTTCTCAACCATCTATTTTGGAAAGGTTAAAGGATGCTCAAAAAGATGATGTGGGAATTCAGGAAAAAGTAGAAGCCATCGAAAAAGGCAAATCCTTGGATTTTAATGTTAATGAATAAGGAATTGTGCGATTTGGGAAAAAACTATGTGTTCCATCAAGTCCGGAGCTGAAGAAGGATCTTTTGGATGATGCACATAGTTCAAATTTCTCTATTCACCAAGGGAGCACAAAGATGTATCGAGATCTTTGGGAAAACATTTGGTGGGATAATATGAAGAAGGGGATCTTTGTATATTCATCAAAGTGCCAGGTGTGCCAGCATGTGAAGGTAGAGAGGCATTAGTCTAAGGGGATGATTCAACCATTTCCCATACTAGAATGGAAATGGGAGAACATCACCACGGACTTTGATTCTGGACTACCGAGGGCATCCAAAGGCAAAAATGCAATCTCGGTTGTGGTGGATCATATTACAATGATTGAACACTTAATTGCTATTCCGGAGGAGTTATCATTGGATCAACTAGCACCGATATATATCAAGGAAGTGATAAGGCTTCATGGAGTACCACTATCTATTGTGTCTGACCGAGATCCAAAATTCACCTATATGTTTTGGAATAGTCTTCAAAATGCTCTGGATACTGAACTGAACTTGAGTACGGCCTATCATCCTCAAACTGATGGCCAATCTAAGTGGACTATCAAAACACTTGAGGAAATTTTGAGAGCGTGCTCAATGGAATTTAAAGGAGGATGAGATCAACATCTTCCTCTGGTTTAGTTCTCTTATAATAATAGTTTCCACTCGAGCATCCAAATGGAACCATATAAAGCCCTCTATGGGAAAAGGTGCAGAACACCGGCGTGATGAGATGAGGTTGGTGAACGTAAGCTGCTTGGACCGGAAATGGTTGAGGAAATGGTGGAGAAGGTGAAAACCATTCAGCAACATATCAAGGCAGCCCAGAGTCGATAGAAGAGTTATGAAGATAATCATCGATTGGATCTTGAGTTTAAAGTTGCATACATGGTTTTTTATGCATATATCCTTGGAATATGGTGATGTGGTTTGGAAAGAAAGGGAAGTTAGGTCCAAGGTACATCAAACCCTTCAAGATTCTTGATCGTGTCGAGGTTGTGGTTTATCGACTAGCACTTCCACCCACCGTGGACAATGTACATGATGTCTTTAATGTATCCCTCTTAAAGAAGTACATACCATACCCTTCATATGTACTCTATTCTGAGTTGGTATAGTTGGAGGATGATCTTTCTTATTAGGAGCAATCAGTGAAGATCTTAGATCATAGAGAAAATGTTCTACGAAATATGACAATGTCCCTTGTCAAGGTGTAGTGGTGAAACCACCAGTTTGAAGAAGCGACTTGGGAATCTGATGAAATGATGAAGATGAGTTACCCACTTCTATTTTAGTGTGGGAAAAGGAAATTTCGAGGGCGAAATTTCTTAAGAGAGGAATATTGTAATGACCCAAAGTTTCATTAGTGGAAATCCAAATTGACTTAATTAAATGTCTCTTTATGTAAAATTATTATATAAATTGTCAGCTTCTTTGGTTTTATGTTAAGAATTTTTACCATTTCTAATATATTTGTTGAACAATGATCACATTATTAGAATAAATATAGGGCTTTAACAAATCCAATTTACTCAGACAAATGAAGTGATAACCTTATCTAGTAGAATTGCTCCATAAAAAGCTCATTTGTCAGAGCTCAGAAAAGAGGTGGCATCCTTGGGTTTCACTCTTGACCAAGACCAAGATGTGCATCATCATGTCATGCTCGAACGAGACAGTCTAGGTGAAAAGTGGAAGGTGATAGAGATTACCACTCAAGAAATGTTTTCTGAGCCACCCCAAGAGTTTGTCACCATCGCACACCTTACCCTTAGGTCTTATGTAGCTGTTTTAAGGGGTTTTGTAACAAATCTATAATACTATGTTCATGTATATTATTTTTTGTATATAATAATGAATATACCTTATTGTCATTATTGACATTTTGTAAATAGTTTTTTTAAAGAACAAATAGTATTTTTTAGTTAATATTCAGATAAGAAATATATTTTGATGAATTTATGGATTTTTGAATTGGATAATATTTTAATAAAATATTATTATTATTAGTAAATGAATTTTTTATTAAATATAAATGATCTTATATTTTTATGAATGCAATTGTGATTTTTATTAAGTTTTGAAATCCATTTTTGTCAAAACTCGTGAATTTTCGATAAATGTCAGTTTTTATTTTAAAAGATAAAATTAATATATTAAGAAAAATATTTATATAAAGGAAATGTTATTTCGTGAATCAGGATGTCGAAATTATCCAACAGTGAATTTTAGTTAATTTTTGGAGAATGTCAAAATTTTGGGTAAAAATTAAATACCGATTAAATATATAACATGTTTTATGACATCATAATGACCCAATAGTTATGTAATAAAATAATATAAGATTTATGTTAGGCCAATATATGTTTTACCATTAAAATAATGTGATTATGGGTTTGTTTGACTTATTTTACAAACCATTAATGGACCCCTCAAGACTTATTAAACATCTTTCTTTCTAAATTATTTTCCATGGGAGTGTGACTCACCTCCACATAAGCAACTCCATTATTTTAAAAATTTCAGACATTGTACTTATAAAATATTTTTTTACCCTTCCATTTTCAAAAAACCATGGGAAAAAACCATGAGATGATATGTGTTTTGGATTAGTTTAATTTAAGGGGTCCTAAACCAAAATAATAAAGAATTCACTCACCTTTCCTATATAAACTCACCCAAGCTCCCACTTTCTCCCCACTCAAATCCATTGGAGTTTTTCCAACCTCTGACCTACTCTCTCTAGAATCCTACCAAGGTTCCCCAAGCTCCCAAGAATCCTCTTTCAAACTTCTCTCAAGCCTTTGGAAGCACATTTCCAAGTAAGGGTTTTTCTCCCTTTCACATTTTTTGTCCAATTTTCTTAATAATGTTATTCCCTTTTAATTTCAATTATAAATGTTGGGGTATGGTTTTGAACCTCCCCCATACTGCCCTATTATTTTTTTAATGATGGGATACCCATTTCTCTCTTGTTGAATTCCTCCCAATGTACACCCATTACTATGCAGAAATTCTGAAAGGAACTTCTCTCTTTTCATTTACATTCAAGAAATACTTTTGTATAATGAATCTAAATTTCATTAAAATAGTTTGGAAATGTATATATATGACCCCCTTAATTTCCATTTCATGCAAATATTATGTGACACCCCTTCCTCTCTCATCAATCATTTTTATGAATTCTTATGTCAGGTCGTTACGCTGCGGAAATTGCACCGATTTTCTAAGCCAATGCCTTTCTATAGTGAATACCATGCCCATTTCTCCAACAATGGTATTCACCCTTATTCACATTTACATATTGATTTTAAATTTCCATGTATTAATTCCATATTCCTTATTGTGTAATAAATTATTATTTTTAATGAATCCATGTTTTATGATCCATGTGGCACACTTATGCATGAAATGAAGTGTTTTAAAAGGGTGGGTCATTATAGTGCTCCAATGCATTGGGTAAAGTATAGTATCCTGATACGTCATGTGAAATGAGTGTTGACTCATGCTAATTCAAGTTAAATGAGGGTTTCCTCGTGTTTCATGTGCAATGAAAATTTACTCATGCTTCATGTGCAATGGGCGTTGGCTCATGCTAATTCAATGTTAACTATTGTTTCCACATTTCCATGTTATGATTATAATGATTTATCATGCCTTTATGTCCATGTTTCTCTTGAGCTATATTGATATACCTATTTTATAACATGTATTTTACTCCTCATGTATTTCATGTTCATTCCCTTACTTGGCTTTATATCTCACCCATTCTTATGCATGTCCTCAGGTTAACCGATGAAATTCTAAGTACGAGGGAAAGTAGTGGTCATGTAAATGAAGTTTTCAATAAAGATGTTGTATTTCATATTTTAAGTTGTTATGTAATGATCCTAATCCCCAAATAGTCTAGACCTCTCGATCTACCATGTTGTATCAAGTTAATAATTTATGTAATAAATTATGTTTACGTTTGTAATAAAAGAAGGGTTGTCATACACTAGGTGGATCAAGAAGCTGCGAGTTTAGGAAATTTTCATATAGGGTGCCTAACTAAAACATTTCATGTTCTTGGACTAACTGTTGGTGAGGTAATGTGAAGGGAAATATGGATCCATTCCACTATAATATTCAGGAAGCAAAACATTCTGAAGTCAATGGTGAGGGAAATTATATTTTGATAAAATAGTTTGAGACTAATATGTATTAATTTATTTATTTCTCTAGGTTTTATAATGATAATGTGTTAAATATTTTCTCATATTGATTTCTAGAAATGGAAAGAAAAATGAATTCAAACTTATCACTATGAACCATACTTTTGGTGGAAAACCTTATCACCACCACCATTTTCCAAGAGTGGTAGAGGTGTTTTGCATCATACTTCTCCACAAGAGGAAATTGTATGTGATGGAGAAGCCTATTCCAACAGCGCCTAGAAAAGAGGCCAGTGATGGGGAGGTATTTCTCTATTTTAAACAAATTGATGATTCCATAGATGTTCAATGTTTCATGATATTGGCCATGTCTAATGATCTATTGAAGAAACATGAAAACATGGACGTATATATAATGATGTCTCACGTTATGTATATATATCAAAAGAAGGAAAGACCTGAGAGATATGAGATCCCCAATGCATTGTTCACGAATATGATTGGAGAGTCTGCACTAACTGGGCCTCATGTTTTCAATATTATTGGCTACATTTAACACCTGGTCATCCTAGGGATTATGTTCTTAGATGAGTTGCGTATAGATCTCATCCAATCATCATTAACAAACACCTTCACCGTCGTTATTATTAAATAAAACAGGAGAAACAATGAGAATATTTTATCAGACCATCTGACCTTAATTCTCCAAGAAGACAAGGAAATGGGGTGTGACAAACGCACATTCCGTATGATGAATAAGAAAAGTACGGACAACACAAAGGACCCAAGGATTCTTCAATTTTTTGAATCCTTAGAGAAATTTCCCTCCATGAAGGGAAAGATCCAGAGGCAGGGTAGGGAACATGAGGTTGTATGTTTTTCATATGGAAATATAGGCCACTGGAAGAGGAAATACACCCTGAATCATGGGGATGCTAAAGGCTCATTCATTATCTAGTGTAATGAATCCTTTTATACACTTTGGGTATGATATATAGCTAGTGGGGCTCAAAATTTCAAACAAATGTAGGAACCATGTAGATTAAGAAATATTTCCAGAGGAGAGGTGGATCATCGAGCTGCCAATGGTGTGACATTGGCTACATTATCCATTGGCGATTACCATCTCTATTGAAAAATTGGGAAGCTTTTGATTTTACATAATTGTTATTATGTGCCTAGTGTTACCAAGAACATAATTTATATATCATGTTTGGATATGGATGGATTTATTTTCATGTATGGAAATAAAAGTGTTGTTTCATTTTTTATTACAACATATATTATGGTATGGGGCATTTAAATAATATTTTATATATATTAAATTAAGAAAACCATGTGTTGGCTATCGATAATGACACAAACTAACATGATTCATGCAACACCCAATTGTGGCCTCGCCATCCTGGTCATGGAAATGAGTAGCACTTGACAAAACATTTCCATTATTTTTATTCAGACTCTATTGATCTAAAACCACTTCATAGATTTCACGTTTGTTTACAAGTTAAAATGAGAAAGTTTCCATTAAGTGGATAGGGTGAAAGGGCCATAGATCATCTAGGATCAGTACACACGGATGTGTGTGGAACATTTCTAGTAGAATGTACAGGTGGATATTCTTACATCATTACTTTAAATGATGATTAGAGTAGATATGGATTTTTTTACAAAATGAGGTACAAGTCAGAGTCCTTGGAGAAATTTAAGGAATTGAAGAATGTAATAGATAATCATATTGGTAAGAAGATAAAGAAGATTCTATCGGATTGAGGTGGAGAATATCTGAACTAAAAGTTCATCAACATTTTACAGGATTCTAGGATTCTATCTCAACTCACTTTTCCTTATACACCACAGTGGAATGGTGTTAGTGAAAGAAGTAACTGCACCGTGTTGGACATGGTGAGTTCAATGATGAGTCATATAGATCATCTATTATCCTTTTGGGGATATGCATTACAATCTACAACATTAACATTAATCCAATTATTAACTAAGGCGGAAAATGGAATTCCCTATGAGTTATGGAATTTGAAGAACCCCCTTTTGACTCACACACGTGTATGGGGATGTGAGGAATTTTTTATGGCCTTCATAGAAAAAAAAACTGTCACATTTGGGATAAGAGGTAAATTTTTATAGGATATCCCAAGGAAACGAATGAATATTACATAAATAATCCTTCAAAAAAGATATTGATTGTGTCCCAAATATCCATCATTCATGAAAGGGAGAACATCCTAAAAAATGATAGAGGGAGAAAGATGGACATTGAAAATGCTGATGCTCAAGATACAAAAAAGTTGATACAAGAAAAAGTTCCCTAGGTCCCCATGGAAGAGGTTCCAAAAAAAAATGTGCTTTATAGGAGCTCTAGATAGGTAAGGGAACCAGAGAGATTTGTATTTCAAGTCACTGAGGATGGTGAATCATTATTTATGGACAATGTTGATACTCTATCCTACAAGGAAGTAGTATATAACTCAGAAGATGCAAGATGGATAGAAGATATTAATTCTACGATAGATTCCATGTATCAGTACCATGGTTGGGTTCTATTCGATGGGCCAGTTGATGTAATGCATGTTGGTTTAAAATGGGTATTCAAGATAATGTTGGACATGGTAGGTAATGTTATAACCTATAAAGAATGGAATGTGGCTAAAGGATTGAGGATTAGTCACGAAATTGACTATGATGAAACCATCTCGTGAGTTTCAATGCTTAAATACATAAGAATCATACATTCCATAATACCTTACCATGAATATGATATTTTGAAAATTGATTTCAAAACAACATTCCTTAAAGGGAACCTTCAGGATGATGTCCATATGACCCAACCAAAAGGTTTTGTGACAGTAGGTGATGCTAGACAGGTTTACAAGATGCAAAAATAAATTTATGGATTAATGAAATCATCTAGGTCATGGAACATTCGATTTTATGAATCTATAAACGAATTTGGATTAATTAAAAATGAAAGTGAGACATGTTTTTTCTAAATGGTTTAATGGGAATGTTATCGTAATCATAGTGGTATATGTTGACAACATATTACTAATTGGAAGTGATATACTAGTATTACAGTCAGTTAAGGACTAGTTGAACAATTGTTTCTCCATGAAGGACTTTGGTGAAGTATCCTATATTATATGGATCAATGTCATTCGTGATAGATCCAAGAGGCTTCTTAGACTAAGTCTGGGTATAATCATTGAACAGATACTAATGAGATTCATTATGGAACAATCCATGATTGGATTGGTTCTAGTGTCACATACTTATATCTTTTTAAGAAAATATGTCCACATACAGAAGAAGAGAAATATATGATGAGTAAGATCCCATACTCTTCGGCAATCACACATGCCATGTTTTATACCAGGCTGGATGTGCCTATGGACAGATCATGGTAATAAGATATCAAGAAGAACTCAGAGAACAACATTATACAGTTTTTAAACCTATCATTAAGTATCTGAGATAAACTAAGGATACGTTTCTGGTGTATGGAGAAGATGAGGATATTGTCATCAAAGGGTATGTTTATGCGGATTTCTAGATAGATCATAATGATTTAAAGTCGCAATCAGGATATGTTTTATGTCTCAATGGAGGATCTGTGAGATAGAAGAGTTAAAAATAGTCTGTTGTCGCCGATTCTACAGAAGAGTCTGAATATATAGCGGCTTCTGATGCAGCCATGGAAGTTTTCCTGATTCAGAACCTTTTCTGGGAGCTTTATGTGGTGCCTAGAAGTAATGATCTTATCACATTGTATTGTGAAAATACTACAGCAATGGATCTTGGAAAATAAGAAATGTCACATCAATTGAAAGAGAACATTCTCCGGAAGAATCACCTCTTGCGGAATTTCTATCAAAGGGTTGAAGTTTCAGTGAGAATAATTCTCATAGAATAGAATGTGGAGGACCCCATGACTAAAGAACTATCTCAGTAGAAGAATGAATATCATGTGGTATATAGCATGTTAATAGTTGGTTGTAATTGGGTATAGTTTAAGTGGGAGTCTGTTGGAGTTAGTTACCTAGAAATGAATACTTTGTTACTTTATGATGAACTAGTATTAATTAATACCTTATCACATATTGAATATTATTCTACATGATGATTCATGTGATAATTTCCTTTGGATAACTATTTCTATAAAGGTTCATAGCGGATCCATTCTACGATGATAACCCTAATGTGCCATAACACAACTCAAGAATATAATCTATTAATATATTTGATGTTATTTGAGGAAAAAATAATAAAGTCTATTAGGTGAGAGAACTCAAAAAACATTGGGGCACCTTCTCATGGTGTGCACCCTTGGTAAAATCTTTGTGGATATTATGAGAAAGAGACCACCCAGTAGAAAATCGACATTTCATAGTGTCATTGGATATTTCTATATGTGGTCTTGTGTATTGGTCCTTAGACTTTATGATTATTATTAATGGATATTACAACTCTAAAACATTGATGTATTAAAGAAAACTGTGACGAAACATTGTTCTCATCGATGTAGAATATGTTGGGCATGTCATGAGTAATAATGTATTAATAGATAATGTGAGAAAGGATTGGTCACTTCTGTTCCTTAACATAGGTTGATATATAATTCCCCTTGATGGAATTGATATGGCCTAAATAAATCAATGGCCATGGCGAGGAATAGGAAAGCTCAATTCTGGGATTTCAATGAAAGAATAATTGAGCACACTGGAAGATGGCACTAGCATGAAACCTGTTAGATTCATGATTGTAACACCCCAAGCTTCCACGGTACGTTTCCCTTCGAATAATTCAATAGCGTGCATTGTACGCAACTTTGAGATTCTAACACACCACAACCAATCAAAGTAGTCGTTATGAATAGTAATACCTACTTTTTGAAATTTTATAAATTCTATCTCTCAAAATGGACTTAATTTTTGGATTCGGAATATCGAATTTATCCTAGGGTGAAATTTTGGAACTTTTCGGATAACACTTATATTTTAATGAATAGTGAAAATTACTAAATTTTAATTAAAAACAAATTTTTAAATAAAAATAATTTATAGTGATAAATTATATTATTGAGTGGTTTTAAAGTATAATTAGAATATATTTTTACCATTTTATCCAATGGTGTTCATTAGAATTAATTTCACTTTGAAATTGGACCTAAACAATTGTCAATCTTTTGATATATATTGTTTCTTAAAAACACGCTATTTGTTGTGACAGCGGGAATTAATTATAAAATTTATTAATGCAACTTATATGTTTATAATTTTTTAAAATATACATCATTTTTGAATTTAGAATATCAATTATATCTTAAGGTGAAATTTTGGTATTGTTCTGAAAAACTTCAATTTTTGATGAATTGTGAAACTACTAAGTGGTAGTTAAAAAAACTGAATTTTTCATAAAACATAATTTTACCACTTCTATGAATGGAATTTCAAAAATTTGAGAGACACGGTTAATATCAAGATGTAAAATGTGGTTCAATGAGATGAAAATAATTTTTGGTGAATATTAACTTTTTAATTTTATTTACCATGGTTAAAAGTAAATAGTGTAATTAAGGGTAAAAATGATATTAATATTAACCTAAAAAATGTCCTAATTATATTGGACTAGTGTATTTCGACCAAAAACAACCTTAGGAATAAAATATGATCATTTATGTCCACTTGGATTAGATTAGGACATTTATTAATATTAAATTCAAAGAAGAGTTAAAAGAGTTAAAATCAAAGATTATTTACTAAAACATTTTTAATATAGGGTTATACATATGATAAATTCGATTGTAAATATTCATTAGAAAGATAAAACGATTTCCTACATAATTGTATTTTATTTATAATTTTTAGACATAAAATAATTTAATTTATTTATGACACAATGATGATGCAGTAATTACCATAATAGTGAAAAATTAAAATAAATGATATTATAAATACCCAAATAAATATAATTTGATAATTTTAATGAATTAAACTATTTTTCGTGGATAATATAACATATTATTATTGATTTAATTTACTTTTTTCGAAGTAATAATTCTGTTATGAGTTTCACAAAAATCAACTGTTGAATAGTGTCAAGATTGACAAAAAAGAGTTTTTAAAACAAATATTAAATTATTAATTGATATTAAACTCCTAAAAATCTAAGGTTCATCCAAGATACTTATATCATGATAGGTATATCATTAAGGGACCACTTAGGGGTATCTTGAATGTATATAGTATGTTTATTAACTATATAATATAAAAATAAAAAGTGACATGGTAAATGTCAAACTAATTAACTATGAGTTAAAACTAAAAGATAAGGTTAATATAGTAACCTAAACCTGTATAAATTCAATTGTATGAATTTTTTTCTACCTATACCTACCTTAAACTTTGAATAATTAACTTTTGAGCCATTAGAAACCGAATATTAATTTATTATAAATTAATATTTCTAGCATTTCTAAAGGTGCCCCTCACCACTCTTATAAAAGGGAACTCCTCCTTCTCATTTCTTCACACTTTAAAATCATTTTGGTTTGGACAAAACCTGAACAAATACTCTCTCAACTTCCCTCACTACAAAATAGAGGCCTTAGTTTGATCAGAAATCCAACCTATGGATCCCTTTTGATCAAATCAAAAGGAAGAACCCGAAGAAGAGGTAATGTTTTCACAACCCCTTTTCAAGTTCCTTTCTTCTTCCACTTCTTCTTTATTTGTTTTTACCATTCTAAATTAATAACTCCAGTATCTTATATATAATGTGATGTTATTATAAATATGGTACAACCATATTCAGTATTCTATCTACCCTTTGAATAACATGTCACCATACGTGCGTACGTACGGCTTACCGTCTCCACGTCGTGGTGTAATTGTTATTCAATATATTATTATTTGGGTGGGTATAATAATGATGTGTAACTCATTTAAATAATAAATATAACATGATAATGATTCTATATATATGATATACCATCCAATTATATATTATTTTAATATCAAAAGAATGATATTGCCGCTCGTGCGTACGTACGGACTACCGTCTCCACGAACGCGATGTGATTCATTCTCCATCATATCCATTCAAGTATAATTATCATTTGATGATTTAAAAATAATTTTTAATAACTTTATATCATTATGTATATTAATGAGATACAACCTATTCATGAAAAACATGTCTTATGTAACAAAACATATAAAATAAAATGAGTAAGTTAACACCCGAAACGACGATAATTCTAAGATATTATTAACAAAGAAATGTTAAAATATCATATATGATATCATATTAATGTATATGATTCATGAATAATTTAATAAAAATTATTTTAACATTATACAGGAGGTTATCCTACCCCCAACCAAAGAAAATTACAAGGTAAGGGGTTTCATAACTCACTCTTAATTTCATGAGAATTCAATTGTTCACCACTTAATCATTGCATGTGGTGTATCTGTACTGCCCATGATTGTATTCATTGTGTAATATACTTTACTTTATGGGTATTTACATCATCATGGTATGATCCTTCTTTCATGGGTGTATGTTTCGTAAGTTACTTAATTGATAAGGGAATTTGAAATTTCAATTTCCACTCATTTGGCTTTACGCATATTTCATTGATTATATTACCCCAAGATTATGTGTGGAATAACTATTCATTTGATTGTGTCATAATTTCCACTCCCCTTCCTATGGATATACTTTTGATACACATAATCACTCCATTGATAATTTCTCATGTCATTGATATAAATTTGATAAGAGTAATTTTAACTCATTCTCCATTTGTTGAGTTAAACATCCAATTCGTTGGTGCTGTTTTTACAAGAATATGTGTGAATGTCCTTGATTGTTTTACACTGAATATACAATCATACTTACTGTATTTATATTTTTCACACAAAAGTATGTCGTTTATTTATCCTTAACCTAAGTATATGGCCTTTATGAGAGATTTCATCTCAACTTAATTTCCATTGAGACTTCTTGTTGTTATACACCAAATCACTTTTATGTGGTGTATATAATGTACTTTGACATAGTATATCATGAATACCTTTATTCTCATGATATTAAAAAGTTTTATTACCTAAATTATTTTTATTCAAGTGTCTCTCTTTTGGTTATAATCTCTAACTTCAATACCATTTTTAAATGTTTTAAAGACTTATTCATCTAAATCTTTCTCATTAATGTCCATGTTTTAAAAATGGTTTTAAGGGTTTATTTATATGGACATTAAAGTTTTAAAATTAAAACTCCTTCTAAAAATATTCAAAAGTGGTATGGGACACATTGATTAAAAAAAATCTATTTTTAAAATGGATTCTTGACATATAGTGTGACTTTTAAATGATTTCAAGAAAATGGGGGATATTTCTCTCAAATAGTTTTGATAATTATTTTCATATATGTTAACATCCTTTACTATTCTTGATTGATTATAATGTGATACAATACAATATTCCATATTGTATTGAATGAGTTATGTTTGACTGTGGATGTGCTATTTTTATACCATTCATGGTTTGTGGTTAAAGTATTGACATTTCGTATGCTAGTTTTAATACGAATTTTTATGTTATGTTTAAACTTTTTCATATGAGGAATGCATTGGACATAATATGTGACGGGTGGAGCCCACTATAGCTCCTCGATGGATCGGTAGGTCTCATGAGACAAACTAGTGTCTTGGCACAAGGCCTTGACAAAATCTTATTTGTAGTCTTGGCACGAGGCCTTGGCTATGTGGTTATGATAGTCTGGCATTATGCATTCCATCATTATGAAAGTGGTTATTGATATTGCATGTTATTTTTTGACTAGTAGAATATATATGTGAATAAGTAAATGGAATTATTTCATTTTATCTTTGCCATTTTATGCTGAAGTTCAAGTTTAAAAGGCTTTCGTTTTAGTTATAAACTGCCTTAAGTGTTTATGCTTATCTATGAAATCTTATGCTATAATGTTATCCTTACTGAGCATCTGAGCTCAACTCTTTCAATGTTTTATTTTTCCCAGGATTATGAATAAGTAATTTATGAATGACCTGCAGTGATAGTATGAGGGGATATGAAATGAATATGTTGTTGTAGTTTTTTTACCTTATGATGTAATGTAAGAATTATGAATATATCTAGTGTTTCCAAGACTACTAAACTAATCGGTCTTTCGAGACTTGATCCTTTGTGATCATGCAAATGTTATGTAATAATGCACCGACTCTGGGTAACTGGGGTCGGGGCATTACAGTTGGTATCATAGAAAGTTTAATACAAACCTTGGAAGCTAGATTTAGATAAACTCTGATTAGAGCACGTAGACCTAAGATGAACTTTGAGGATTAGTATAAAATAACTTCCTAGAATTTTGTTATTGTAGAGATTTTGTGAGTTTTCTGAGCAATATATTCCTGTCTGGATATGAGCAGGTAGAGGCGGCTCTGGTACAGATGTACCTAGGGGTAAAACATGAAAACACCGCTTTGAGCTAGACTCGAACGGGAACTGGTGCATGACAACGGGCATTGCTGCACTCTTGGTTACGACCCTCCCGGGGGATATTCTTAGGATAATTTACATTTTCATTAAAAACCAATATGAAGTAATATATATAAGATGAGAGTAAATGACCTTGGTTAATCCTAATATGTTTCAAATTGAGAATATGGTGACATGTTAATCTCTAAATGATTTTATGACTACTGTTACTCACACAATGATTTCTGGTTTTAGTCAATGGCTAGATTGCAAGGAAGTCATAGTGACTTTGAGAATGATGTACAAGGTGGGAATGGTGGTGGAAATGAGCAACAAAATGGAATGTTGATAGGCCTAAAAGATATATTCTTTATTCCAAATCAGTTTTCCAAAAATATTATCAACAATATATATATTAACCAATTACCAGACTCAACAAAGAAGAGAATGGTGATGAATGATAAGAGCTCCACTAGTGGAGACCATAGAGAAAGAAATCCACAATTTCCATCATGCAGGAAATGTGGAAGGAGACACCAAGGAAAGTGTCTTAATGGGACAAAGAAATGCTTTACGTGTGGGAAGGAAGGACATAAAGTGAAGAATTGCTGAAAAAATGAAGAGTACTATGGAAGAAGATAAAAATGGTCCCAGGAATCCATTTACAGTCATTTTCCGTAAATGTAGGGGACATGGCCATTACCCGAGTGAATGTCCTATTCTATAGGATATTTTCTTGGTCAGAGAAGAAGCTATGTGGAAATAAATGGTTGGATAAATGTTTAAAAATTATTAGTGATCCTTGTTGAAGGGTTTACTTTGGAATAATTTTCTCATGTATTTGTAACCCTAACGTTTTCCATGTGAGAATGATATTTATGGAAGAATTATCTTTTATCTTGTGGATATAGTTATAAATAACCATTTGGTTTTATATGATCATTGGGTTTGAGGAAATTACAAATTATTATAATTTGGGATGAAAATTAAAGGTATGAGAAAACATTTGTGGTTAAATTATGTTATGGTTATTTTGAAGAATTTATCTCATTTTGGTAATGTAATAAAATATATTTTTTGAAAATGGACATCACGTTGACCATGTGAAAACCCGTCGCGTCGGACAAAGCTATGAGAATCGAACCCACAACCAAAGTGCGATTGGGATTTATCGCCTACCATTGGACTACGTGAAGTCCTTGGATAGTGTGACTAATTATTTTTAGTTAAATGATTTTATTGATCAATAATAAGTTGATTTGGGTTCTTATGTCATATCAAATGAATACCCTTACTATAGGAAAATGATTTGGTGATTAAGTGATAAATGTTATTTTGGAAGTTGTTCGCTTTGTTGAGAACACTATATGCCAAAGGAATATTGAGTAGAATGGGATTTCATTTGAGGAGTAATGGTGGAATTTTATCTATGTTTTTATTGTGGATTTATAATGATTTGGGTTATTTATGGAAATTATTAGGTTAATTATTTTTTAGTATGTGTCTTTAAGAGTAATTAATGTCATTTGGAGATACAATTTAACGTGGAAGACTACATTTTTAATAAGTTTTGGTTTTCAATATTCGTTTTGATTATATTGAAGGATTCTAAGTACAATTGATTATTGAATGGTATTTATTTAACTTTGGGGTATTATTTGTTTAATTTTTTAAATTAAAATTAGTGTTTATTCCCATCAAGGAATATCCTTTTGGGGGATCATTAGATCTTATACTAACCATTTCGTTTTTGATTAATCCTTAAAGACAATGTAAATATATAGTTCATCCTACATGGATTATGTGATTCTATTGAAGTTTATTCTAGCTCTTCCAGTGTGACCAAGTCTTCTTGAATACTCATCGTTTAAACAAAAAATGAGTTAGTGGTGGAAATTTTTTAAAGAATGAAACTCTACTTAAAATTTAAGTACATATATTTATATTCTTAGTCAATATCATGAATAAATTCCTCATCCTTATGTAATGTAACTTAAAACAAAAAAATGTTGTCCGTTTACTTTCCTACTCGGAGACTAATGGCCATTTGTCCCAACACAAGTTTGTGGTTTTCTTATTGTTAACTTTCTACTGATCATGATTTCTATCCATCTACATAAAAACTTAACACTTAGTTTATCATCCATATCCATGTTTTCCTACATGGAATCCGAGTATGGGTTATCTTGGTTGACCTTTATACCTCTCTTTCTTTCTTTTAAAGTGATAGTTTTATTGACTCTTTTTCCGATGTGAGACTTTCCATTATATTCCCAAGCATAATTTTAAAAATTGAGAGGACACAATTTATTGAAGGAGGGGAGAATTTAACACCCCAAGATTCCACGGTACGTTTCTCTTCGAATAATGCAATGGCGTGCATTGTACGCAACTTTGAGATTCTAACACACCACAACCAATCAAACTAGTCGTTATGAATAGTAATACCTACTTTTTTAAATTTTATAAATTCTATCTCTAAAAATGGAACTCATTTTTGAATTCGGAATATCGAATTTATCCTAGGGTAAAATTTTGGAACTTTTCGGATAACACTTATATTTTAATGAATAGTGAAAATTACTAAATTTTAATTAAAAACAACTTTTTAAATGAAAATAATTTATAGTGATAAATTATATTATTGAGTGGTTTTAAAGTATAAATAGAATATATTTTTACCATTTTATCCAATGGTGTTCATTAGAATAAATTTCACTTTGAAATTGGACCTAAACAATTGTCAATCTTTTGATATATATTGTTTCTCAAAAAAACGCTATTTGTTGTGACAGTGGGAATTAATTATAAAATAAATTAATGCAACTTATATGTTTAGAATTTGGTAAAATAGACATCATTTTTGAATTTGGAATATCAATTATAGCTTAGGGTGAAATTTTGGCATTGTTCTGAAAAACTTCAATTTTTGATGAATAGTGAAACTACTAAGTGGTAGTTAAAAAAACTGAATTTTTCATAAAACATAATTTTACTACTTCTATGAATGTAATTTCAAAAATCCGAGAGACACGGTTAATATCAAGAAGTAAAATGTGGTTCAATGAGATTAAAAATAATTTTTGGTGAATAGTAACTTTTTACTTTTATTTACCACGGTTAAAAGTAAATAGGGTAATTAAGGGTAAAAATGATATTAATATTATCATAACAAATGACCTAATTATATTGGACAAGTGTATCTCGACCAAAAATAACCTTATGAATAAAATATGATCATTTCGGTCCACTTGGATTAGATTAGGACATTTATTATTATTTAATTCAAAGAAGAGTTAAAAGAGTTAAAATCAATGTTTATTTACTAATAATTTTTTAATATAGGGTTATACATAAGATAAATTTGATTGTAAATATTCATTAGAAAGATAAAACGATTTACTACATAATTATATTTTATTTATAATTTTTATACATCAAATAATTTAATTTATTTATGACACAATTAAGATGCAGTAATTACCATAATTGTGAAAACTTAAAATAATTGATATTATAAATACCCAAATAAATATAATTTGAGACTTTAAATGAATTAAACTAATTTTCTAAGATACTATGACATATTAGGATTGATTTAATTGACTTTTTTCGAAGTAATCATTCTGTTATGAGTATCACAAAAATCAACTATTGAATAGTGTCAAAATTGACATAAAAGAGTTTTTAAAACAAATATTATATTATTAATTCATATTAAATTAATAAAAATATAAGGTTCAGCCAAGAGACTTATATCATGATAGGTATATCATTAAGGGACCACTTGGGGGTCTCTTGGATGTATATAGTATGTTTATTAACTATATAATATAAAAATACAAAGTGACATGGTAAATGTCAAACTAATTAACTAAGAGTTAAAACTAAAAGATAAGGTTAATATAGTAACCCAAACCTGTATAAATTCTATTGGTTGAATGTTTTTCTACCAATACCCACCTTAACCTTTGAATAATAATCTTTGGAGCCACTAGAAACTTAATATGAATTTATTATAAATTAATATTTCTAGATTTTCCAAAGGTGCCCCTCACCCCTCTTATAAAAGGGCAGTCCTCCTTCTCATTTCTTCACACTTTTAAATCCTTTTTGTTCGGCCAACCCCTGACCAAATACTCTATCAACTTCACTAACTACAACCTAGAGGCCTTATTTTGATCATAAAGCCAACCTAAGGAGCCCTTTTGATCAAATCAAAAGGAAGAACTCGAAGAAGAGGTAATGTTTTCCCCACCCCTTTTCTAGTTCCTTTCTTCATCCACTTCTTTTTTCTTTGTTATTACCATTATAAAATAATAACTCTAGTATCTTATATATACTGTGATGTTATTATAAATATGGTACAACCATATTCAGTATTCTATCCACCCTTTGAATAACATGTCATCATACGTGCGTACGTACGGCTTACCGTCTCCACGTCGTGGGGTAATTGTTATTCAATATATTATTAATTGGGTGGGTATAATAATGATGTGTAACTCATTTAAATAATAAATATAACATGATAAGGATTCTATATATATGATATACCATCCAATTATATATTATTTTAATATCAAAAGAATGATATTGTCGCTCGTGCGTATGTACGGACTACCGTCTCCACGAACGCGATGAGATTCATTCTCCATCATATCCATTCAAGTATAATTATCATTTGATGATTTAAAAATAATGTTTAAGAACATTATATTATTCTGGATAAAAATGAGATACAACCTATTCATGAAAAACACGGCTTACATAACAAAACATATAAAATAAAATGAGTAAGTTAACACCCGAAACGACGACAATTCTAAGATATTATTAACAAAGAAATGTTAGAAGATCATATATGATATCATATTAATGTATATGATTCATGAATAATTTAATAAAAATTATATCAACATTATACAGGAGGTTAATATAGCATCCCGTCTTTTTATAACATAACTTTCATTCCATTACACGGAACTGAGGATCTTTAAGGTTTAGTGTCTTGGAAACAAGGAACATAAAACATGAAAGAAAAAAACATTCTTCTTAAACACTTGAAAGGATTCTCCTCATGTTCAACCTAGGATCATTACTGCATCTCATAACCTGGGGATATACATCAAAAGAAAGGGTGAGCAGAAGGCCCATCAAGGGAAACAAGTGAAACATTTTACATATGAACTTGAGATATATCAATAAAGTCATGAAAAGAACTTTAAGGCATGAAAATGAAATCATGAGGCATATCATAATAAAAATAAATCTTTTTCATAACATGAAGATGTGGCTGCAACATTTAATATTGAAAATCATGAACATATCACCAAGTTCCATCCCCAAGGTGTCATTTGAAAATTACCAAGGTTATTCACCAAGGTATCGTGAAAATTGTAATCTCTAGTGGTTACATCATTACCCAATGCATTGGAGCGCTATCAGGGCGCACCCTTAAATTTGCCTTTATTATAATGTGAGCCACATATATCATCGTCAAACATTTCATAAAGAACCCATATAGTACAAAATAAATGGGTTTCATTTCGTAATCTTAACTTTTTAAAAACTTCTTTAATGACATGATATTTACGTCACTTAAAAACCCACAGAAAAGGAAGGTGGGTCTCATGTATGTAAATCCCATAATTTAAAATAGAAAATTTTGGTATATATGTGAATACCCATTTAGAAGAAAGAGCTTTGAGTATTCAATTAATAATATAAAATAACTTTAGAAAAAGAGAGAGACATTTTGAGACGGAAATTTGCAGCATAACGGCTATGTTACGAGGTTTTAGAAGACATTAAAAAGAGAGGGAAAATGGGTCAAACATTCATAAATGACCCATAAAACAGTATATGGACAATATATGTAGGATACATGATCATGGTAATGAAATTTCAAGGACATACAATTTGAAATGAAAAACATGGAAGGAAGACAAAAATTAGATTTCTCTTATGAAATTTCGGCAGCCAAACGGCGTTACTTAAACTTCAAACAAAATGATTTGAAAAGATCAAATAGGGTCTCTCATCAGGTGAATATAAGAGTTCAGTATGATAGATATAGTGATAATTCCCCCACATAATTAAAAATGAACTTGAAATAATTGACATGAAAGTAGAACTTTGAAAAGAATGAGAAGGGTGAAAGAATCCCCTAAAAAAATTCGGCAGCCTAACGGCGCCACATAAAACATCAAAATACTGAATTGAAGAGATCAAATGGGTTCTCTCATAATATGAACATAAGAGTCCAGTATGATAGATATAGAGATCATACCCCAACAAAACAAAAAGGAACTTGAATGAATTGACATGAAAGTAGAACTTCGAAACGAGAAGGGTGAAGAACCACTTAAAAATTCGGCAGTCTAACGACGCAACTTAAAACTTAAAAATATTGAATTTAAGAGATCAAATGGGGTCTCTCATAATATGAACATAATAATCCAGTATGATAGATATAGAGATCATAACCCGACATAACAAAAAGGAACTTGAAATAATTGAAATGAAAGTAGAACTTCAAAACAAGAAGGGTGAAGAACCACTTAAAAATTCGGCAGCCTAACGACGCCACTTAAAACTTCATAAAAAGAAATAATGAGAGTAAGAGGGGATCTCTCATTATATGAACATGAAAAGGGAAGTAATATGAGTATGAAATAACACCCTTTAATATAAGAACATGGATCATAAAAGAAATTACATAAAAGAGATTTCTTGAAAAGAAAGAGAGAGATCAGATCCCTTACCTTAAAACGTAACTCTTAAAAGTCAATGGTTTGGACCTTGAGGGCTTGGGGGCACCTTGGGAGGACTCCATGGGAGGTAAGGAGACTAGAAATTCGTTGGGGAGATGGGGAGTCGAATGGATGAGAGGATGGCTTGATATTTATAGGGAAAGTGAGGGGACAAGGCATGAATGGCCAAGGGACACCTCATTAGTGGTTTTGGCAAAACCATGGGCTTTCCCATGGTATTTTCCCATGGTATTGGCCACTTGGGACACCTCATACCTTATCTTACTATTCATAAGTCGATCATATTGATTACATAATTGATACAACATTTAATGATGTCATTAAACACCCGTAACTTAAAAACTGTATTTTCACTATTCATCGAAAATTCAACTTTCTCAGAATAATCCCAAAATTTAACCTTAACCAAATATCTATGCTCTGATTTCAAAAATGAAATCCATTTTATAAAAATAATTTTCTAAATATTTTTAAATAAATTTTTAATTAAAAACACTATTCATCGAAAATTTATTTTTTTCAAAAAAATCCCCAAAAATTACCTTAACATAATATCGATGCTCTGAGTTCAAAAATGAAGTCCATTTTATAAAAATAATTTTCTAAATATTTTTTATTAAAATTTTAATAAAAAAACACTATTCATCCGAAAAAACTAATACTTGAATAATAATTTATGAAACCCTTATTTAACCATTTTATTGAATCACATTACTTAATCAAAGTGCCTAGCTTATTTTAATACTTTCTTTAAATGAGATTACTAATCTATTTGGACACATTATTAATCCTAATCATAAAATCACTATTAATAATTTACTATTCATAAAATATCAAGTTGATCTTATTAGACTCTAAATTTCATACTGAACATAATTGTAGAAGACCATTTTTTTAAATCATTACACATTTTTAATTATTTAAGGTTTACATAAACATTTTTAAAATATCCTTTTTCTAAAATTCATCAAAAAAATGCATACTATATTTATCCGATAATTTGAAAATTCATAAAAGGAATCGAAATTTTTATTTAAAACAAAAGATTAAACAAGACAGTTACGGTCTCCTTACATAGCCCCTTATCACACCAGCATAGGACCTAAGTGTAAGGTGTGCTAAGGTGAGAGAATCCGAGGGAGGCTCGACCAACATCGCACAAGTAGTAATTTCTATCAGTTTGAACTTCTCGTGAAGGCGATCCCGTTCTAGCTTTATATGATGGAGTTCAGCTTGGGTTTGGTCCAGAGCAAAACCCAGTGGTGCTACCTCCTTCCCAAGTTCTGTTAGTTGGGATTTGATCAGTCCAAGACTACTGGGTGAGGCCATCGAATCTTCTTTCTATATTAATTAACCAAGATTGCTTGTATTTAGAGACAATAGTCAAAACGTTTAGTTTCCAGCGGTCATATTGACCAATGGTCAAATAACAGTCAAAACCCAACAGTCTTATTTTAATTATACTCATGTTATCAAATGAAACATTTTTGTTGAGTATAAAAATAAAATAAAAAACACATAAAATTAGGAAACAATATTTATTTAAAATTTCGGGTCGTTACAATCTTCCCCCCTTAAGAAATTGCGTCCTCGCAATTTTTAAAATTATGTTTTGAAATTTCATTGAAGTCTTACATTAGAAAAGGAGTCAGTAAAACTATTACTTTAAAAGAAACAAATGGAAGTACAAAGGTCACCCGAGTTCACCCACTCTAGGATTACATGTAGGAAAAATGGACATGGAGGAGAAAACAAAGGGTCAAGTTCTGAGGGAGAGTGATAGAGAACATGATTAGAAGAAAGTTAACCTTAAGAAAATCCCAAACTTATGATGTGTGTAAACAGTCTTTGATTACCTAGTAGGAAACGTAAACCAACAACATTTTTGTTTTATGTTTCTTTTCATAATTCTGAGGAATTAATTTACTACATAGAACAAAAACATAAAAATATACCTACCTTCAAGTAGAGTTTCATCCTTTAATAAGTCCCTACCAACACTAATCTTTTCTCCAAATGATGAGAATTCAAAAACACTTTGTCTCATAAAAGCACAAGAATCATCTTCTAGAGAATCACATAATCTACAAAAGATTAGCTATCTATTTCTTCTATCTTTAAACATTATCCCAAAAACAGAAAGGTTAAGGTAAAAAAAATCTTCAAAAAGAAATAATCCCATAAGAATGGAAACTACTTTTAAATCTTCAAAGTTCCATGGTACTACCCAAAGTCCATCATAGACCATTCCATAAATAACGGTCCATAAAATTCCTCAAAATAAATCAACTATGATTGAAACCCAAATACCAGATGGATTTGATAACATAGTCTTCTGAAACAACTTCATTGTTCATCTCCAGAAAACATCAACCACTCCTAATATCTTATAACAAATGTAGCTAACCTAAACATATTTTACCCAGGATAGGTTAATCATTCCCTAAATTACTATAAGTCCACCTTAAACTCATCAATTATTCAAAATCTAAGTCAACCTTACTCCTCAATGAAAATACTATAGTAATCTATTTACCTCTATCATATAGGGTCCCCAAAATAGTGAACGTCTTCCAAAATAATAATCATCTTTTAATCCCCTAATCATCTCTGTCATATTAATACGGAAATCATTGCATTTCCTATCACATTGGTTGTTGGGACACGTTATTCCATTTCCCACCATTAACTAAGAAGAGAATGTATAATTATGGGCTTAAATACTTAACCAATAATCATGAAAAGGAACTTAAAGAATATAAGAATAACATGTTTAAGAAAAGTATACCCTAACTTGTGATCCCCTAGGTTACCATCTAGGTTATCCATGATCATATATTCTTATGGGAATCTTTATTTTATTTTATCTTTGTTCCTTTAACAATGGTTCATACCAAGCTTATGAATTTACCAAAGAATATCCCCCGGGAGTGTCGTAACCAAGAGTGCAGCAAGGCCCGTTGTCGTGTACCAGTTCCCGTTTGAGTCTAGCTCAATGAGGTGTTTTCGGGTTTTACCCCTATGTACATCTGTTCCAGAGCCACCTCTACCTACTCGTATCCAGACATGGATGTATTTGCTTGGCAACCCCTTACTCAATACTCACCAAAATACAAGGAAGATTTCCTATATTTAAAATTTTCTATAGGGTTCTTCCTAGAGTTTTCATATCATAATTTCCACAAATAACTAAACCATCCTTTGGTACCAACTATAGAATCACGTCTTCTTATAACATAACTTTCATTCCATTACAAGAAACTGAGGATCTTTAAGGTTTAGTGTCTTGGAAACAAGGAACATAAACATGAAACAAAAAAAACATTCTTCTTAAACACTTGAAAGTCTTCTCCTCATGTTCACCCTAGGCTCATAACTATATCTCATAACCTGGGGATATACATCAAAAGAAAGGGTGAGTAGAATGCCCAGCAAGGGAAACTAGTGAAACATTTTACAGATGAACTTGAGATACATCAATAAAGTCATGAAAAGAACTTTAAGGCATGAAAATGAAATCCTGAGGCATATCATAATAAAAATAAAACTTTTTCCTAACGTGAAGATGTGGCTGCAACATTTAATATTGAAAATCATGAACATATCACCAAGGTCCATCCCCAAGGTGTCATTTGAAAATTACCAAGGTTATTCACCAAGGTATCGTGAAAATTGTAATCTCTAGTGGTTACATCATTACCCAATGCATTGGAGTGCTATCAGGGTGCACCGTTAAATTTTCCTTTATTATCATGTGAGCCACATATATCATCATCAAACATTTCATAAAGAACCCATATAGCACAAAATAAATGGGTTTCATTTCGTAATCATAACGTTTTAAAAACTGCTTTAAAGACATGATATTTACGTCACTTTAAAACCCACAGAAAAGGAAGGTGGGTCTCATGTATGTAAATCCCATAATTTAAAATAGAAAATTTTGGTATATATGTGAATACCCATTTAGAAGAAAGAGCTTTGAGTATTCAATTAATAATATAAAATAACTTTAGAAAAAGAGAGAGACATTTTGAGACGGAAATTTGCAGCATAACGGCTATGTTACGAGGTTTTAGAAGACATTAAAAAGAGAGGGAAAATGGGTCAAACATTCATAAATGACCCATAAAACAGTATATGGACAATATATGAAGGATACATGATCATGGTAATGAAGTTTCAAGGACATAACATTTGAAATGAAAAAACATGGAAGGAAGACAAAAATTAGATTTCTCTTATGAATGTTCGGCAGCCTAACGGCGTTACTTAAACTTCAAAAAAAAATGATTTGAAAAGATAAAATAGGGTCTCTAATCATATGAACATAAGAGTTAAGTGTGATAGATATAGATATAATTACACATCATAATTAAAAAGTAACTTGAAAGACTTGACATGAAAGTAGAACTTTGAAAAGAATGAGAAGGGTGAAAGAATCCCCTAAAAAAATTTGGCAGCCTAACGGTGCCACTTAAAACTTCAAAATACTGAATTGAAGAGATCAAATGGGGTCTCTAATAATATGAACATAAGAGTCCAGTATGATAGATATAGAGATCATACCCCAACATAACAAAAAGGAACTTGAAAGAATTGACATGAATGTAGAACTTCAAAACGTGAAGGGTGAAGAACCACTTAAAAATTCGGCAGTCTAACGGCGCCACTTAAAACATAAAAATACTGAATTGAAGAGATCAAATGGGGTCTCTCATCATATGAACATAATAATCCAGTATGATAGATATAGATATCATACCCCAACATAACAAAAAGGAACTTGAAATAATTGAAATGAAAGTAGAACTTCAAAACGAGAAAGGTGAAGAACCACTTAAAAATTCGGCAGCCTAACGGTGCCAATTAAAACCTCATAAAACGAAATAATGAGAGTAAAAGGGGATATCTCATTATATGAACATGAAAAGGGCAGTAATATGAGTATATAATAACACCCTTTAACATAAGTACATGGAGCATAAAATAAATTACATAAAAGAGATTTCTTGAAAAGAAAGAGAGAGATCGGATCCCTTACCTTAAAACGTAACTCTTAAAACTCAATGGTTTGGACCTTGAGGGCACCTTGGGAGGACTCCTTGGGAGGTAAGGAGACCAGAACATCGTTGGGGGAGAATGGGGAGTCGAATGGATGAGAGGATGGCTTGATATTTATAGGGAAAGTGAGGGGACAAGGCATTAATGGCCAAAGGACACCTCATTAGTGGTTTTGGCAAAACCATGTGCTTGCCCATGGTATTTTCCCATGGTATTGGCCACTTGGGAAAAATCATACCTTATCTTACTATTCATAAGTCGAACATATTTATTACATATTTGATACATCATTTAATGATGTCATTAATCACCCGTAACTTAAAAACTGTATTTTCACTATTCATCGAATATTCAACTTTCTCAGAATAATCCCAAAATTTCACCTCAACCAAATATCAATGCGCTGATTTCAAAAATTAAATCCATTTTATAAAAATAATTTTCTAAATATTTTTAATTAAATTTTTAATTAAAAACACTATTCATCGAAAATTTATTTTTTTTTCAGAAAAATTCCCAAAAATTACCTTAACATAATATCGATGCTCGGAGTTCAAAAATGAAGTCAATTTTATAAAAATAATTTTCTAAATATTTTTAATTAAAATTTTAATTAAAAAACACTATTCATCCGAAAAAACTAATACTTGAATAATAATTTATGAAACCCTTATTTAACCATTTTATTGAATCATATTAATTAATCAAAGTGCCTAGATTATTTTAATACTTTCTTTAAGTGAGATTACTAATCTATATGGACACATTATTAATCCTAATCATAAAATCACTATTCATAATTTACTATTCATCAAAAATCAAGTTGATCTTATTAGACTCTAAATTTCGTACTGAACATAATTGTAGAAGACCATTTTTTGAAAATCATTACACATTTTTAATTATTTAATGTTTACATAAACATTTTTAAAATATCCTTTTTCTAAAATTCATCAAAATATGCATACTATATTTATCAGGTCATTGGAAAATTCATAAAAGGAATCAAAATTTTTATTTAAAACAAAGGATTACACAAGACATTTACGGTCTCCTTACATAGCCCCTTATCACACCAGCATATGACCTAAGTGTAAGGTGTGATACGGTGAGAGAATCAGTGGGAGGCTCTGCCAACATCGCACGAGTAGTAATTTCTATCAGTTTGAACTTCTCGTGAAGGCGATCTCGTTCTAGCTTTATACGATGAAGTTCAGCTTGTGTTTGGTCCAGAGAAAAGCCCAGTGGTGCTACCTTCTTTTAAAGTTCTATTAGATGGGATTCGATCGGTCCAAGACTACTGAGTGAGGCCATCGAATCTTCTTTCTATATTAATTAACCAAGATTTCTTGTATTTAGAGACAATAGTCAAAACGTATAATTTCCAGCGGTCATATTGAGAAATGGTCAAATAACAGTCAAAACCCAATAGTCTCATTTTAATTATACTCATGTTATCAAATGAAACATTTTTGTTCAGTATAAAAATAAAATAAAATAAAACATAAAATTAGGAAACAATATTTATTTAAAATTTCGGGTCGTTACAGTTAACCTACCCCCAACCAAAGAAAAGTTCAAGGTAAGGGGTTTCTTAACTCACTCTTAATTTCTTGAGAATTCCATTGTTCACCACTTAATTATTGCATGTGGTGTATGTGTACTGCCCATGATTGTATACATTGTGTAATATAATTTAATTTATGGGTATTTACATCATCATGGTATGATGCTTCTTTAATGGGTGTATGTTTCGTAAGTTACCTAATTGATAAGGGAATTTGAAATTTCAATTTCCACTCATTTGTCTTTACGCATATTTCATTGATTATATTACCCCAAGATTAAGTGTGGAATCACTATTCATTTTATTGCGTCATAATTTCCACTCCCCTTCCTGTGGATATACTTTTGATACTCATAATCACTCCATTGATAATTTCTCAAGTCATTGATATGAATTTTATAAGAGTAATTTTAACTCATTCTTCATTTGTTGAGTTAAACATCCAATTCGTTGGTGCTGTTTTTACAAGAATATGTGTGAATGTCCTTGATTGTTTTACACTGAATATACAATCATATTTAGTGTATTTATATTTTTCACACATAAGAATGTCATTGATTTATCCTTAACCTAAGGATATGACCTTTATGAGAGATTTCATCTCAACTTAAATTCCATTGAGACTTATTGTTGTTATACACCAAATCACTTTTATGTGGTGTATATAATGTATTTTGACATAGTATATCATGAATACCTTTATTCTCATGATATTACAAAGTTTGATTACCTCAATTATTTTTATTCAAGTGTCTCTCTTTTGGTTAGAATCTCTAACTAAAATACCATTTTTAAATGTTTTAAAGACTTATTCATCAAAATCTTTCACGTTAATGTCCATGTTTTAAAAATGGTTTTAAGGATTTATTTATATGGAAATTAATGTTTTAAAATTAAAACTCCTTTTAAAAAGTTTCAAAGTGGTATGGGACACTTTGATTCAAAAAAAAATCTATTTTTAAAATGGATTCATGACAAATTGTGTGACTTTTATATGATTTCAAGAAAAAGGGGGTATTTCTCTCAAATAGTTTTGATAGTTATTTTCATCTATGTCAACATCCTTAATTATTCTTTATTGAGGATAATGTGATACAATACAATATTCCATATTGTATCGAATGAGTTATGTTTGACTATGGATGTGATATTTTTATACCATTCATGGTTTGTGGTTAAATTATTGACATTTCTTATGCTAGTTTTAATACGAATGTTTATGTTATGTTTAAACCTGTTTATATGAGGAATGCATTGGACTTAATAAGTGACGGGTGGAGCCCGCTATAGCTCCTCGATGCATCGGTAGGTCTAATGAGACAAAATAGTGTCTTGGCACAAGGCCTTGGCAAAATCTTATTTGTAGTCTTGGCACGAGGTCTTGGCTATGTGGTTATGATAGTCTGGCATTATGAATTATATCATTATGAAAGTGGTTATTGATATTGCATGTGATTTCTTGACTAGTAGAATATCCATGTGAATAAGTAAATGGCATTATTTCATTTTATCTTTTCCATTTTATGCTGATGTTCAAGTTTAAATGGATTTCGTTTTATTTATAAACTGCCTTAAGTGTTTATGCTTATCTATGAAAGCTTCTCCTATAATGTTATCCTTACTGAGAATCTGAACTCACCTCTTTCAATGTTTTATTTTTCCCAGGATTATGAAGAAGTAATTTATGAATGACCTGCTGTGATAGTATGAGGGGATATGAAGAAAAGATGTTGTTGTAGTTTTTTAACCTTATCATGTAATGTAAGACGTATGAATATATCTAGTGTTTCCAAGACTACTAAACTAATCGGTCTTTCGAGAATTGATCCTTTTTGATCATGAAAATGTTATGTAATAATGCACCGACTCTGGGTAACTGGGGTCGGGGCGTTACATAGATATCAAGACAGAGGGATTTCATTACAAAACAAGCATTCATAGGAGGTGACACAACATAATGGAATTAACTTCATTCTCTATGGGTTAATTGGCATATTTATAGACTCTAACCTTGGACATTAGGCAGGATCAACCTAATTCCATTAAGAGAGAGGCCAAGAGGGTCACAGAGTAACTATGTCTAGGTATCTTAGTTAAATAATCATTTAACATGTTCAATAAATATTATTATTGAATGTGGTTTTGTAATTATTCAAGGATAGATGGTCACATTTTTTAACACTAGTTATTTGTGATAATATATTGTGGGGAAACAAATATATTTATTAGCGAGTACTGTAGTGATATGTATTTGAGAAATAAATAGGCATTATAAAAGGTATAATAAATGGGGTGGAGGAGATAAAGAAAATGAAAAAAAATATTCTCTGTTTATATTAATGTACATGGAGTGTTGTTTTTATAGGGTTTTGCGAGACCTTAAATTATTTATATCATTAAATAATATTTGGTGTAATTTTTTGCGTGCATGTCAAATGATAATAATAGTCATCTATTATTATTACACATGGGGTATTACTAATAATTAAATGAAATGAATAAAATATTTTGGGTAATTAATTCATTTTATTATTCTACGTAATTAAATCCCAATTATGTTATTCTCATTAAGATTATCGAGCTTTTGTGGTTGTGAACAATGGATTTGGAGAATGATCTTATGCCAAGAGAGAATTCCATTTCTCTAAGAACACTCTCAAGTTATGATATAGATCCTCCTCCAGCAGATTTGGAGAGTGCATTGAAAGTCACTATCAAGGCGATCGAAGGTGGACATTGCAAGCAAAGGATCTTCCATGCTAGCACCTGAAGATCCCTTCTGAGGCATCCATATCTACGTGGATCACATGTGGATAACCACCAGAGGAAGCCTACACATATATTTTTCGATGCAACGATAGATTACATCATATCATGACAAAATGCATCAATGAATAGCTAATTTCTTCAAGGTAATTCACATTTTTAATTAAATTAATTATCACCAACATATGATGATCCCCACTATGGTTTTGAGATATACCTTTTTCCTTCCATTCATTGTTCTAGTCAAAATATCAGTTGTTTTATCATCATGACAGATCTTGGATTTATTGTTGTTAAAGGAAATATTAATGTTGGGTAAACACATCCATGCACATCCACAACGCCTAGAACCTACACCCCTTATATCAATCATTGACCTCCGCCAGTTTTGTGACACCCTGATTTTTTAATGATAATTTTTCTTTAAATGGTTTTTATACATAAGTAGCATATATTGAATGAAATCATGAGTATAAATGAACTATGAGATGTACATAGTATAAAATTACCATTATAGCATATCAGTTAGGATAATGGGAATAATTATACCTATTTTTATTTAAATATATTTTGAATTCTTTTTCTATCTATAATTAAAGAAACATATTAATTAGATGTTATTATTTTTGAGTGATTTAATTTTGGTAATTCTTTTAATGAGATATATATTTTATATACTTAATAAATTTTATTATTTATCCAATGGATATTTTAATTATAGGGTGTAAATAAACCCTATTTGTTGTATAAAAACCAATTTATTTTAAAAAGGGTAATATTACGCCTTTGAATGGTGAATCCCTTTTAATTTTACCTTTTGAACCATTAGTAATTTTTGTTTGAAAAATTAAACTTGATCTTTTGTATTTGGATATAAAAATTTAATTTTGATGAATTTATGATATTTTCTAATAACATTCGTGTTTTTATGAATAGTAAAAGAACACTAAATTTTATGTGAAACTAATATTTTCATCGAGATAATTTGTATGGTTAAATTATAATATTTCATTCTTTAAAAGTATAAATATAATATATTTATATAATGAAATATAATATATGTAATTATCATTAATTTTATATTGAATTTATATGTAAAAACATTTCAATATTTTGTAAAGTTTTAACTTTTAAGAAACCCATTCTCTTATTCTGACAACGAGATTGATTTTAAATTAATTACTAAAAAATAATTGTTTTTAGTTTTTATTAATTGAATTCATATTTGGAATTATTAGGTCCATGTTATGTTAATAGGATACTTTTATTTTTTGATCATTATGAATTGTAACTTTGTTATTCATTTTTATTACCATGGTAAAAGATAAATCAGGTTATTAATAGTAAAAATATACAATAAAATTACCTTAACACCTGTAAAAATCACATTGGATGAATAAATTCGTCCCTTAACATATATTATTTAAAATTTAATCACTTTATAACAACTAACTTATAAATATGACATTAAAGTAATAAAAACTAATGAATGTGACAAAATGTCACAATCTCATTTTGTATAAGTATACTAATGTGTGGATAAATAGTATATAATATCGACTATATATAGTCTATTAATATATATAAGAATTAACTACCTCATACAAATTTATTTATAATTTTTATATTATAAATAATTACCATTATTGATGACATAATAGTGATGTGAATATTATTTTATTATGAGAAATATCAAATAAATGGTTTTAAAAATATTATGATAAATATCAGATAAACTAATTATTGTGATCCAAAAATTTTATAGGGTATTATGACATGTTAGAATGATATTTAATATTTTTGTACGAATTTATCTTATGTGTGGATATTTTTGAACAGTCAAATAAATAAATAGTGTCAAAATTTACACTATTGATGTTTTATAAAAATAACATTTTATTAAATTATTTAAAAATCAAAAAAAAAATTTAAAAATTACAAATTGATAATTATAAGATATAAAATATCATTAAATTTCCATTTATGGTCAATTAATACTTTATAATTAAATATTTAGAACCATTAAATATTTTATTTGTTATTACCACAATTATAATTAAATTGAATAAATAAGTGTCAATTAAAAATATATTTGTTTAAACTAAAAACATAACTTTTCTAAAATTTATCGGATGATGATATAAAAACCCTATATCATATCTTATTCTAAATTGGGATATTTACAAGGGTTTTTGGGTAGGGTTTGATTTTATTATTAACTATTATTTATAATTTTTTCAAAAGTGCCCCTCACCTCAATTATAAAAGGGAACCTCCTCCCTCACCTATTTATAGTATTGCGAAACGGGCGGGCCGGGGTGGGGCGGGCCAAGCCCCCAGAGGTTTGAGCCTGCACGGGCTTGTCTGAAAAAACACACATATAATGTGAACAAAAGATTTCAAGCCCGCCCCACCCCGTATAAACCCGCAGGTTGCCCGCGGGCTTACCCACCTTTACAAAAAATACTATTTATAATCATTTAAATACTATATTTTTTATCATTCTTAAAGGTATTCATGGGGAGAAGTATGAATTTATAATAATTAGAGTTTTAAAGAGTGTGATGGAACATTTTTTGTAGGTTAAGGGTGGCATGTGGTAACAATGATGTGGCGGTGAAAAATTGCGATAGAAAGTATTTGAGTGATCGGTGATGGGTGATGAATGATAATGTTGATTGTATGGTGATGTGAATAACTGAACTTCTGAATGAATGAAGTCTCTCTAGGAAAAGATCTGTTTTAGAATAAGATATTAGTTTTTTCATGATGTTCTATCCAATTCTCTTAATTAAAGAATAATATTAAATAATAACCAAATTAAATCAACCTAAAATATATTATGATTATAATAACTCTTATAGAATTGAAACCATGTGCAGGGGTGATGAGTTCTATTTTTTGAGAGATGGGTTGACACATCATGTGAATATGGTTAATAATTACTATATAAATAATATAATATCATATTAAAAAAATAAAACTAGGCCTATTTAAAATTCAGATGTGAATAAATGGTGAATTTATATGACCATTACAGTGAGAAATCATATGTCACCATTTAACCATGATTTTTTATTAAAAAAACTAAAATGTTAACGAAACATGTATTGTAAAAATAACATATTTTATTTAAATCAGGCCCGCGGTCCAACCCGCATCCACACGGGCTCAACCCGCATTTTTCCGTGCCCGCGTGGGCTAAACCCACATTACCCCGTACTCTAAACGGTCAAATTTTTTAAGCCCGCCCCGCCCCATTTCCGCCCCATACCAGCAAAGCCCGCTGGCTGTAAGCCTGCTTTGCATCGCTACCTCTTCAATGATCAGCCATCCCAAACCATTTTACTGCTCAAATTCCCTATTATAAATCTAGTGGTTTATGAGATCTTCACAGACCAACTGTAGTGCTCTAACAAGAGATTTAGAGGAAAACGTCAAGGAAGAGGTAATATCTTCTACCAATTACTTCAAAATTATTTCTTCTTATAATTATTATTCATTAGTTGTTTAAATATAAAGTAATATCATAATTATAACTAATATACTTATATTTTATTTAAAATATTAATCAATCATATTCCACCATATATACATCCTACAAAAAATGAAACCATCACGGGTGCGTACGTACGGCGTATCGTCTCCGCATCGTGGCGTAACCTATTTTTCACCACCACCATAACTGTATGGGTATAATTGTGGAAATAATAACTATATATGATTATTATAACATGATAATAATTATAAAATATTATAAACCATCAGCTTCAATACCATTCAATAATTTTTGGAATGATATCATCGCACGTGCGTATGTACGACCAACCATCTCCACGATGCGAATCAATTAATTCTACATGATCTTCATTTAATGATGATTATATAAATTAATTGAATTAATAAATATTATATTTATTATAGTAATATCATTATGTAAATTATTTATCAATAATATATTATGTAGAACATGAACTGATCAAAAAAATATTGCATAAGAACACAAAGAAATCAATATCTGAATAAGGATTGACAATGAAAATTTACTAATAAACGGATGATTATATATTCATATATGATATCATAAAATCAATTATTTTCCTGGAGTCAGACAGTAATATTATTTAAATCATTATATAGATTTTTTTGATACTTACGAAGGATATCAGACCAATGGTAGGAGATAATTTTGCAATCTCAGTATTATCATAGATTGTTTATTTGTAAGTATTTACTAGGGAATATTTATCATTCACACCCTTATTTCCAAAATATGTGATATTATTTGTACTCTTATACAAATTTTCATATTAAATTTTACCCATTGGTAATATTTTATTAAATAGTATGAATAGAATCTTTTGTCATTTTTCGATATGAGGTACTTTTTGACTTTTCTAGAAAAAGTTTGAGAAGAATTATATTTTAACTGGTACGAAATGAGAAAAATTTTGCACTTTCATCATTAGTTATTTAATTTAATATTCCACTAAAATATTACATGGTTATTTTATCAGAAAATTATTTCTTCTAAAAGAGTATGGCGTTTTGAGGAAGGAAAACATTTTTGAAGAAGAAAGGATATTTTCCTCAGGAATTAATGTCAACTGTTTTCTCAAAATTATTTTCAATCTAACAAGAAACTCTTTAAATAGATTCATAATTCTAACCCTATTATTAATATGTTTTAATTATATTTTTTTATTAAATTCAATATTTTTATATCAATTATATGGAACAATTTTTAGGAAACCCATTTTATTTCATGGGTTCTACAATGGTGAATGTTTTTATGTTTTGATGACACACATAAAAATGGTTTCATTATGTTAAGGGTAGGAACTAAATATCACTTAAATTAATTGGGTAAATATTTATATCTCCTGATATATATATGACTATATTGACAAGTAAATTTGGTTCAGTAATAGAGGGCCGGAACAAGGAGTGAACAGGGTTCAACAATGGACATTGTCTACTATTATGGTATCAACAATGATCCATGACTAATATGAAGTAATTGTTTGAGCTTATATGTGTATGCCAAAATATTTCATGTCTACTTTTATTACTATTGGGATTAAATTGAAATTATATGATTTATCCCATGACATGATATTATGATCATTTATATGCATGATAAGAGTATCAAATGTTATGTTCTTATGATTATAACATGATTTATGATTATGTTGTTTACCCGTATAGAGAATTTGAGCTCTCCCTTCAATAATATTCTTTTTTCCTTGTCATTAAGAAGGGTCTTATGAAAGATACATTTAAAAAGAGGCTTGTTATGAAGAAATAAGTGGGAGACAATGTGGATGTTTTATGAACCTGTTGTTTATGTTTCCTATTTTCTTAATACACTAAAACTATATGGTCCTTATGTGGTTTTTGTTATATTATGTAATAAATATTCTTCAATGTTGAATTAATATATATATAAGTAATGATTGGGCCGTCATAGTTGGTATAAGAGAAAATTTATAGTAAACATTTGGAAACTGAGGTGGGTGAACCTTAGTAAGAACCCTGAGGATGTTTCTAAGTATAGGTTACAATCCTATACTATTGTTTCAGATTTGTTCATGAATAACCTAAGATAAATCCTAAATTATACTTAATTTAAATAATACTCTTAAATTATGTGGTTTTCACATTATGATTAATGTTTCTCACACTATTTACCTTGGTTTTAGTCAATGACCGGAACCTGAAAAATCCACGTTAATGAGGAAAGTGACGGGCAATGTTGTGATTGTCCCCTTAGAAAACAAATTTCATGGGATCTTGAATGTGAAATATTGTATCAATGATCACAAAACCTTCTCAAGCTATCAATCACACCGTACATCTAAATGATCAAAAGATGGAGAAATATTCTATTGATTTTTTCATGAAGCATCATCCTCAATCATTTATTGGGTCTTCTGATCCATTAGTGGATGAAAAAAGGATTAGTACCATAAAAAAAAAATTTTTTCAAAAATGTTTTGAACATCATTAAGTCATATTATATTTATATCATTGGAATGTCAAGCTGATCAATGGTTGAATCTTATCAATAATACGTGGCAAGGAGATGAAATTGGGTCCAAGGAATGGGACAAGTTCAAGAACATATTTTTCAATAAGTACTTTCCTCGTATTATTTATGGAAATATGTTGAAGGAGTTCCTTGAACATAATAAAAATAAAGATGAATCTATTGGTACCTATGAAGAAAATTTTACAGGACATGGAATGAAAGATTCTATAATTATTATCCAACCTGAGTGTAAAATTGATCGATATTTTAGGCGATTAAAACCAATTCTCTAAAGGGCATTAGCCATAAGGAACTTCAATATTTATTTGGAAATTTTTTGATGTGATCTCAATGATGAGATGTATATTGTAGTAATACATCAGTCATATGGGTTGGATAAGAAGACAAAAATGGAATTGAAAGGAAAAATATAAAGTCCACACTAAAGGGAAGATGAGGTTTCCCTAATACTCAATGTGTACAAAAAAACGTGGAGGTAATTTTCTTAAACGGCCAAGTGAATGTTTTCTGTATCATAATAAGGTCATTAGGTAGATTAGTACTAATTTAATTGAAATAAGATGTCTAATTATGCGAAGAATGAAAAGGCAACAACAAATGAACCTCCAACACTACAATGTTACATGTGAGCAGAAATAGGGAAATACTCCAATCAATGACCTAATCCAAGGGTTATTGATTATGATCAATGTTAATAAACTCTTACGTTAAATTTAAAAGGAATTTCACATACAATCACTATTCGTGACGTAGAGTATAATAATGAAGAAGTGAAAGGTACACATACCATACACTCTAATGTAGAAAATGTATCATTTGATTCTAGATCCACCCACTATTTTATTTTTGACAAATTTTTTATGGGTTTCATTGTATTACATCAACTATTAGAATTTTTGTTAGCTGTGATAACCCTTAATGGATCAATAATCACATAAAATGTTTATAATTGTTCTCCAGTTTATGTTTGTTGGAAATTGCTTCATGAAACTATTTTGATCCTTCCAATAGTAGAATTTCATGTGATTCATGGAATGGATTGGATTTCTATAAATGGAGAGAATATAAAATCCCAAGGAAGTGAAGTCACATTTCATATTCAAGATCAAACTATGATCATCTATCTATGAAAGGATGAATATAACCATCCAATAATTGTATTTCCATTTTACGGGTCTTGATTCCTATAAATGAATGGTTAAGAATACAACCATTGTATGGGAGTTTGATGATGTCTTTTCTGAGGAATTTTTAGGTCTTCCACAAAATAGTCAACTGAGTTGTCAATTGAACTCATTCTGGGTTCTATACCTATTTTAAAGACACCTTATATAATTCCCCTAATGGAGTTGTAGGAATTGAAGAAGAAACTCTAGGAGAATATTGACAAGGGATTCATATGCACTATTTCATCACCATGGGAACCACATGTTCTATTTTATATGAATAAAGATAGATCAATGCACCTCTAAATTGATTATTGAGAACATAACAATATTACTATCAAGAACAAATATCCTCTTCCCCTCATTAATGACTTATTTGACCCAATACATGGAGATCAATATAGCAAACCTGCCTTTTCATACATTACCATTAAATCATTATAAATATAAGAAACATAATATTATTACAGCACAAGGATATTGGGGTTTAGTGTCTTGTAAAAACATGGACCAAACATAACATTTACAACATCAAACATACACATTTATTTAATTCATTCTTCCAAAACATTTTGTTATCCCTTGAAAAATCATTAGTACACAGAATCACCTAAGGATATATATAATAAAGGGGTGAACTAATCACCATTTAAGAGGATAAATAAACACAATATAGCATGGGGTTATCATAATCATAACATAGGAGACGGATGATTAACATGAGAGGAAGCATTAATAAAATACATGAAATGTGGCAATGCATAAAAATGAATCATCACGTGTTATTTGTTAAATACCACACATTTTTAGAATAAAATATATAATATTTTTCACACATCATTTAACTTTAACACATGAGATTCATATCTTTAACCAATGTATTGGATCGTTGTATAATTCCAGGTGCTATAGTCATATCATAACATTCATTTTTTTCTATATAATTCTGGGCGCACAGTCACATCATAACATTATCATTATCATGCATTCATCATAGGACATATATAAAAAATTAGTACAAATACCCATAAAATGGAATCGGTTCATATCATAATAACACATTCATAATCATTGGTATCCCAAAATTATGTGGGAATAACATAGATGATACATGAACAATCAACCATGGGTGAAAAGTAAAAGGTGTTTCTTAGAAAGAAGATTTATTTTTGAAAACATTTGTTTGAAATAAAATCTACTGGAAAACATGTATATACTATAAAAGGTAAGATAATTATGAATAAATGATTTTTATGGAGTGATTATACCAAAAATGGAGTTAAAGGGGGAGAACCCGAAGAATAAAATTTAGGTTCGAAAATTTCCCCTCACCTTGTATCAGAACGATTTATTAACTATAAAGTTTTGTATAACCTTATTAGATTCATTATTTAACAATTATAGAACTTTTTTACATGAATATCTTTTATTATGGTTTTAGTAGAGTTTTTATGGGCCTTTCCTTGAGTTATAAGGTTAAAATCCGTTGTTCGGGAATGTTTGTTTTTATGGTTTTATTGAACGGTTAATTTGTATTCATAAATGGAAGTTTGTGTTGAAAAGGGATAAACATAAAGAACTTATTTTACATGTTTTTAATGATATTACATGATTATAAATAATATTATAATGAATTATTTTATATACAATGTGGATGAATCATTAGTTAAAATTTAATGATTATCATTTTGGTTAATTCGGGTGTTTTTCATAAAACAAAGAACTTCTTTTGATCAATAATTTAGTAATATTTACATAACATAGTTCCAAAAAATTAAATATGATATAATAAATAAAACATAATATGGATCACCATAAAAATGGTTACATAACCAGCTCTGTGTTCAGTCAATAATGTGTTCTTTATGACTTTTCCATTCCTTCATACATGGGGGGAGATGGTTAAGCCAATAAGGTTCCTTATGACATTACCATTCCTTATTGATTTGAAAATCACAAACACCTCATTTGAAGGAAAATTTAATTTTAATCTATGTTTTAGTACTATAAGGAAAAATTTCCTTCCCTACAGAAATTTATCCACACAATGTTTTCATTGTTCATATCATAATTTTTCTAAGAGTAAAATTTGGTTTGAAACCAAAACATTGGAATTATATAAACAACTAAGTTATAAGGAATTTTGATTTAGAATCTGATTTCTCGTAATTATGGATACGAACTCATCTGAGTTCTGACTTAGAATTCGAATTATGAATTCTGGATACGAACTCTTCTGAGTTTCGACTCTAAATTCAGATTGTGAATTCTGGTTATGAACTCTTCTGTGTTCTGACTCTGAATTCTGATTACGAATTCTTGTTACGAACTCTTCTGAGTTCTGATTCCGAATTCTGACTAGGAATTATAGATTTGTACTCTTCCGAGGTCTGACTCCGAGTTCTCTGAATACAGACTCCAAACTATTATGAGTTCTGACTCTGAATTATCATGAACTCTGACTCCGAACATTGTGAGTTCTAGTTTCGAATTCATTAGAATCCAGATTCTGAATTTCCTTGAAATTCAGACTACAAAATTTTATATAATTTAGTTTCCGAATTCATAGAAAATAGAATCTGAATATCCTTATATTATAGACTCTGAATTAAATTTTGGTTAGACTCAATACATTGATTTTCCTACATTCAAAATATCATATTTTAGTTATGCTTACACTCGTTTTGTTATAAAATGATGTTGTTCTTTAAGTTACTCACTAACTATTTTTTGAGTTAAACATGTACAAGTCCATGTGAAATTCAAGAAAAAATATGACCGTTGGAGGAGGGTTCCGATCATTGGGGTCGTGCCTATAAATAGAAGCTCATTTGAAAGAGCTCAGGAATTTTGGAATTTTTTAATCTTAGAACTTTCAGAAGTGATTTCCAGAGAGGGTGGTTTTTATAAACACTCTGGCTTCATGAAAAAAGATTGAATTACTTGTTCAAACTTTGATTTGTGAAGATCTGATTAGTGCACAGGTGCGATTTCCTTGAAATCAGAGACTTCGGGTTGTGAAGTCAGAGGTGCTGATATACATACAAATCGAGGTCATGCGGGGATATCAAGACAGATACAGATCTTTGGATTGAGGGCTTACCTGGGTTTGTGTAAGACATACTTTCATTAAAGTATAAATCAAGGCACCTTTTATCTAGGGTTTTTGGATACCTTTCTCTTTGTAGTATAATAGTTACTACTTGTTACTTGTAGTATTTCTATTTTTTTCACTGTACTTTTAGTTGTTGAGGAAAGTATAATATTCTTATACATTCATAGACTTTTACTCTAATTATATATGATTCTATATGCTTTAAGGATGAATCTTGGTCATTGTAAACTTTTTTTATGTTTCACCTCCAAAATCACCTTTCCGGAATCAAGAAATTTATTAGAGCTTATAGGTGTTGTGAATTTTGGTTATGCAAAATTTCCTTAGGTATTTTTTAAAGTATAAAATTCACCCCTTGTTGTATTTGAGAATCTCATTACTAAATATTAGATCCTACAATTGGTATCAGAGGAGGTGACCTCTAAATTAATCTCACGATTATATTTAGATGATAATTTTTCATATTGCTTTCGAAATTGAATTTCCAGATTCACACTTTTACGGAATCAGTTTTTCAAACTCGTATAGTTTGGATTCAATTTTTTCTTAGAGATACTATTGTTATATACTTTTCTTACTTAAGAATATTTTCCTTGTTTAAAATGTTTTTCTATTAACATGTTTTTTTGGAATGAAATTTCATTAAGATGACAGGAATCAATGTTGGTTCCATGGACAATATCAATCCAACTAGACCACCTATATTTGATGGAAATGATTATGAATATTGGAGATATTGCATAAGACTTTAATTATCAATGATGGAGTTGATAATTTTTTTATGCTTAATGGAGGATATAAAATTCTTGACAAAGAAGTTAGTACATTTACCAATCAAGAAAAGCCTGAATATCAACTGAATTATAAGGTATGCAATACTTTTCATTGCTCCATGACTAGAAATTTATATAGAAAAATTTCATATTTTAAAGCGGAAAATTGTATTTGGGAGAAACTTGAAGTTAATCACTTTGGAACATCCAATTTAATTGAAACTAGAAGAGCCATGCTTAGAGCTCAATATCTTGGTTTCTACATTCTTTATGAAGAACCCATTTGTATGGTGCAACAATGATTCATGAATATTCTGAATAGTTTACAATCCATTGGTGAGAAAGGATTATATGATGATCCTATAGTTGGTAAGATCATAGACATCATGTCGAATGAATGAGAATCCAAGATAACTAGTATTGATGAAAAAAGAAAGGTTACTCAGATTTCCTTAGATAAACTGTTTGGAACTCTTCTTCAGCATGAGACTAGAATGAAGATAGATTCTTATAACGTAAAGAATAAGAATGGAAATGGAAGTGTTGATTTTACTACAACTTCAAATCATATGAAAGATAAAACTCGTAATAGAGTTAGTAGATTCAAATCTAAGAAAATTGTTATCCAATACGAATCCAGTGGAGGTGAATCCTCAAAAAATGAATTAGAAAATCTTGTTCAAAGGATGAACAACATAGCAGGACATAGGAACATTTAATCCAGATACGAGAAAAATGAAAGGAAAGACAAGAATGATTCAGAAGTAACATGTTATGAATGCAAGAGAGATGGACATAAAAGACCTGATTTTCCAGTCCTGAAGAGAAAAGAAAGAAAGGAAAGTCATTCTGAGAGAAACAGAAAAACGTATTACATGGGTAATGCTAAGAAAGTCTTGAAAGCTAATGACACCTAGAGGGCCAGTGGTGGTGACTCTTCATGTGAGTCATCAGATTGTGAATCTTCTGGACAAAAGAATTCTGGTCTAATATTCAGACTACCTATTGAAAATCATTTCTTAATGAATAAGGTACACAATGCTAAATCAATGACCAAATTTTCATTGAATTCTAATGATAGTAAATACTATAACTCTTCAAATGAATAATCTTCTTTAGATGAAGATAATACTTTAACTTTATATTAATAAATTTTCTAGGTTTTCCAAACTCTAGGAGATTGAAAATTCAATACTCATGAAAAAACATGATAAAGAAAAATCTTATAATTCTATTCTTACTAAGGAAATATTAGATCTTTCTTATGATCATTATATGTAAAATGTTTATTTTGAATTTATTTCAAAAAATCTCGAGGAAGTAAGCTCTGAAAAGAATAAACTTTCTAAAGATCTAGAAAACATAATTTCTATGAAAATTTTTTCGAGGCTAGATCTTGTTCAAAATCAAATATTTGTGAAGACAAGAACTTTGTTATCAAACTCAAATCCGAAATATTTTTCTTGAGGAAGTGTTTGTAAAACTTTACCTTAGGTAAGGAAAATTTTTATAAAATGTATTCACAAATCCGACCTCTAAGGAATAGTTCTAGTTTTGGTTATACTGGTTCTAAATCGAATAATAGTAACAATAATTTTGTTCCTCAAAGTTCTTCATTCTGAACTAAGTTTCAGTGTGGGGGACACTGAGAATTTTTTTCCTTAAACAAAACCCAGTCATTAGGATTTAATAAAGACTATTTCTCTAAAATGATGTGGGTGCCTAAAATATGGCTTTCTATGAATTTGAATCCATGCAAGTATGGATTCAGAAAACCTAACTATTTCTTATTTTCAGGAAAATGGAGAAGGTACCAATAGAAATACATGATACATGGATAGTGGATGTTCACGACATTTGACTGGTAACAAAAACCATTTTGAAAAAATTATCAAGATGAAAGGATGGAATGTAAATTTAAGAGATAATTCTTATGGAGAAATTATTGGTATAGGTAACATCGTTCTTCTTGAACAAACATTGATTTCAAATGTTTTATTTGTTACAGCTTTTAAGCACAACCTCATTAGCATAAGTCATTTATGTGATGAAGGTTACCTTGTTAATTTTAGGAATGACAAGTTCTTAGTACACTATTCCATGGAAGATTTTATTATTTCTTCCCATAGGCAAGAGAATTTATACACACTAAACATAGAATACATTAGGAGCCAATATCTACCTTGACTTAGTGCAATAGAAGATCATTCTTCATTGTGGCATAGAAGGTTAGGACACTGTAACCTTAGGATCTTATGAAAACATATTACGAAAAGATTATTTAAGGATCTACCAGAGCATAGATTTTATTCTTCAAAAGTCTATGACCCTTGTCAATATTTAAAACAACATAAAACGAGTTTTAAATTAGTCAATGAAGTCTCAAATACTGATGCATTATAGTTTTTTTATATGGATCTCTTTGTTCTTACACAAACTGGAAGCTTTGGGGGAAAGTATTTTGTATTTTTCTTGGTTGATGATTACACTAGATTTATGTGGGTTTATTTTCTAGTAAAGAAGTCTGAAGATTTTTATTATTATAAATGTTTTAGAGCCCATGTTAAAAATAAGAAAAAAATTCCATTGAAAACTATTCAAAGTGATCATGTTGGAGAATTTCAAAATTCTGTTTTTGAAACTTTTTGTAGTAGAAAATGCATTACTCAGAACTTCTCAGCACCCATAACACCTCAACAAAATAGTGTTTTTGAAAGAAGAAATAGAATTCTTCAAGAGATAACTAGAACCATGTTGTCTTAATATTTTGTAGACAAACATTTTTAGGCCGAAGTAGTAAGTACTTCTTGTTATACTATAAATCATGTTTTGATTAGAACTTTTCTTTATAAAACTCATTATGAGTTATGGAAAGGTAGAAAACATAGACTTTCCTATATTATGGTTTTTGGTTGAAAGGTATTCATTATGAATACTAAAGATAATCTTTATAAATTTTAACAAAAATCTGATGAAGGAATTTTCTTAGGCTACTCCACAACTTCTATGGCTTATAATGTTTCCAAAAAACACTTATACAATTGAAGAGACAGTACCTGTGAAATTCGATGAGAATAATCCTTTTGTTTTTAAACAACCCCAACCTATATCCTCAGATGTGTTTTCAAAAACTGATTATCTACCTTTGTTAGAAGATCCTTATGATTAGGAAAATTTCCAAGAAAATTCTTATGAATCATTTACCCTAGAAGATATTCTACCTTATGTTGATGAACATGTTTTACAAAACCAAAATAAGATGTTTGTAAAGAATCATCCTGGTGATAGCATCATTGGTGATGTGAATCATCCTGTAAGGAATATACATTCTTTATGTAATGAAGTATAACATCTTGCATTTCAATACCAATTAGAACAAAAAATCACTAATTAATCTTTAGATGATGATGATTGGATTAAATACATGCAAGAGGAACTAAATGAATTTGAAAGGAATAAAGTCTGGATCATGGTTGAAAGTCCTAAGGAAACATATTTTATTGGTGTTAAATGGGTCTTTAAAAATAAGTGTGATGAAAATGGAATCATTTTATGATATAAACCTAGATTAGTTTCTAAATTATATAATAAACAAGATGGAATATACTATGAAGAAACCTATGCTCTAGTAGCTAGAATCGAATCTATTCGTATCGTACTTTCCATTGAAGCATTATTTAATTTTAAAAAATTTCAAATTGATGTGAAAGGTGATTTCCATAATTGTTACGTTCAAGAGGAAGTATTTGTTGAAAAACCTCTTGGTTTTGAAGACACAAAACATTCTGATAGTGTTTTTAGACTTACCAAATATTTTTATGGAGTTATGCAAGCCCCTCAATACTGGTATGATAGAATTACATGATTTTTTCTTCAAAATTATTATGTTAATGGAAATGCATATTCAACCCTTTTTATAAAGAAAGAATATAAAAATGTGTTGATTATTCAAATTTATGTTGATGACATTATATTTGGTTCAACTCAGGAATCTTTAACTAATTCCTTTGCGGATCTAATGATATCTGAGTTTGAAATGGGCATTATTGGTGAGTTAACATTATTTCTTGGTTTCCAAATTTCTCAATTACCAGAAGGAATCTATATATCCCAACATAATTATATAAAATAACTTCTTAAAAATTATTGATATGACAACACTAAAAGAATATGTACTCCCATTGGTACCTCAAACACACTTGATCTTGATGAAGCTGTGAAACCAGTAGATCAAACATCTTTTAGAGGTATGATTAGAGTTATACTTTACTTAATAGCTAGTTGTCCAGAAATAATGTTTTCAGTATGCTTATGTGCAGGATACCAATCCAATACTAAGGATTCTCACTTAAAGGCATTGAGAATAATTTTTCGTTACTTAAAGGAAACCATGGATTTATGACTTTTCTAAACTTCTGGAAATGATATTGTTTTGAAAAGTTTTTCAGATTCAGACTTTGGTTGATTTAGAATGGATAGAAAGAATACATTCAGAACCTGTCATTTCTTAGAAGATTCATTAGTTTTTTGTTCATGTAAGAATCAACACTCAGTAGCACTTTCCACTGCTAAAGCTGAATTTGTAGAAGCTAGAAGTTGTTCTACTCAGGTGTTGTGGATACAACAAACACTCACAGACTATGGTATGAGTTTTTACCAAAAAAAAAATTTTGTGTGATAATACTAGTGTCGTTTCCTATAGTAAAAACCCTGCACATCACTCTCTTGAAAAACAAATAGATATTTGGCATCACATTCTTAGATATCACACACAGAAAAGAGATATCATTTTTCAATTTATCAGAATGCAAGATCAACATGCTGATATTTTCACAAAATCTTTACACTTCGATAGATTTGAAAACATTAAACAAAAGTTAGGAATGATAACCATAAGTTAATATTCTTTATTAACTTTCTGTTGAAAAAATCTCCTTACAGTAATAAACTCATTTTCATAGGAGGATTACATTTGTTCATATGTTTTTCATGTTGTTCGTAATGATGTTCTTTATATTTTTTGTAATGAATTTTTTCATATTTTTCATAACGATGTTTTTCATATTTTTCGTAATGATGTTTTTAATATTTTTAATAGTGAAGTTTTTCATATTTTTTGTAATGAATTTTTTCATATTTTTTGTAATGTTGTTTTTTATATTTTTCATATTGAAGTTTTTCATATTTTTCGGAATGTAGTTTTTCATTTTTTTCGTATTGATGTTTTTTATATTTTATATAATGTAGTTTTTCATATTTTATGTAATTATGTTTTTCATGTTTTTCATAATGATGTTTTTTTAGGTTTTTCGTAATAAATATTTTCATAATGACAATTTTCGTAATGAACATTTTCGTAAAGACGATTTTCATAATAAATATTTTTGTAATAAATATTTTCATAATGAAGATCTGTGTAATGAATTTTTTTTCATTCTCAAGTTTTTTTTGGAATCTAAAATCCTTAAAGAAGAATTTTCCTCAATAGGAGTAATTCTCTAAACAATTCGAAAGGTATGATTCTTTCTTGAGTTTTTGTAATCACCTCTTACTTGCTGTTAGTTTCATTTTTTATTAAAATTTCTCAGATTCTAGATTCCTTAAATCCGAATGTTTTCCTTTAAAAACCTCAAAAGATCAGATCCGACCAAATTTTCCGTGCGACTTTCATTTCAACCGTCAGATCTGATTAGAAGAATTCTCAACCATTGGATTGAAATGGGAAGTTGAACCACTACTTCAACACCTATAAAAGGGGACCCCTGATGTTTTTCCCACATCGGTTCTCTATCCATTTCATGTTGAAGCTCTACCCCTATAAAAATTCTTGTTCTGATCTTTTCTCATCGTTTTCTCAAGTCTGAATGTCTGGAAAAGTTCCCTCTCAATATATGTCTTCTATCATTCCGATTTTGGATTGGCTAATATACAGGGAGAGGTTGGTGCATCTAAACTTCTTCAACAAGTATGACTCAATTATCTCCATGAACATCAAGCTTAATGGATGGGAGAGTGTATCCATATCAATGACAGGAGCTCATGATGTTGTTTATCCGGATATACTCATAGAACTTTTTGAATCTGTTTTTTTTTTCAAGGAAGCTGGATGAGAAAAATTTTCCTTCAAGAGTTATGAAAAAACATATGATCTTTCATACACCAACCCTACTAGCTTGGTAGAGTTATCCTATGAAGGATAGGAAGAAATGTGTTCCCACAAGGAGCCAGATGGTCAAAGGAGTTTTGTAAAAGTGAAGTCTATACAATGTCTTTGACATACTTTCAACTCTGCAAATATTGCTCACTTGTCTACCAAAAATTAGATCCTAGAGTTATGGGATACGGGTTTTATCGTACTGAGAAAGGGTGACAAGGAATCTCTTAAGAAAAGTGATATTTATATCTTATTTTTTTTGGAAAATCTACGAAAAGTCAATTTGATAAAGCATATTCTCATTACAATAGAGAATATCATGAATGGGAATCTGAGAGCACTGATAATCATGTATCCTGCCCTACTCTCCATGTTGATAGTTCGGCGTCTTGATTCATTCAATATTCCTTTAATTTCCAAGCTGTGGAATTCAAAAGTGTTGTTAGTATGCAATGAAACATTGAAAAGAATGAATGTTGGATTTTCTGAAGATTCATGGGAGTTTTATGATCTACCAATGGAAGATGCAGAAGCCATTCTGAAAAATGATGAAGAGGCTGAACCATCAAAGAAAAGTGGAATGAAAATAAAACTCAAGGAAGTAGAATGTGAAAGACAAACCCCTAAATCCATGGAATCTCAAACCGCACCTCCGAAGCCCATGAAGTAGAAATATTATCTAGATGAAGTTGTTTCCAAATGGAGGGAGGAATATAATAACCGGAAAGAAGGGGAGCCACAGTTTAGCCACGAACCTGCAGAGGCCAATGCATTGAAAGAGAAAGCTGCTGAAGAGCTTGAGAAGCTAGCCAATGAGAAGAAGCATATGAAGAAGATGACGGGAGGAAGATATTGATTAATCTATTTTGAAGGCCACTGAAGTAGCATCCGATAATATTCCTTTACCGATATCATTCTTAGTTAAAACCTTACCTAAGACACCGAGGAAGAAGTACATGACTCTGGAAAAAGCAAAAGAAAAGGTGGATGAATAGATAGATGCTGTGGAAGAAGTGAAAGAAAAGGAAGAAAGTAGTAATCACATTGATGATCTGATTAAGAAAGTTTAATATTAGCATGAGAAGAAAGTGATTCTGAAATATTTCCAATCCAAACTTCTCAGGACGGATCATCAAAACTTGAAACTCCTGGAATTGATGAGAAGGCTGAAGAGGAAGTGAAAAAGTTATCTGAGGAAGAGAGTCATAATCATGACTTCATTCTTTCTGAAGATGTTGAGGCAGGAGCTGATAAATAAAAAATTGATGAAGATAAGATTGTTCAGTTTTCTGAAAGCAAGCATGAGTCTCCAGATGAGGAAGATGTTCTATAAACTGACAAGGGGAAACAAGTGGTTATTGATACCCCAACCAAAGCAATTTTAAGAAAGAAAAAAGCTGGAGAATCTTTTAAGAGGAAGCTGGTGAGATAGTGGAAGAACAATCACCAAGTAAAGTGTCAGATTCAGAATCATCAGCACTAGGACATGATTACGTCATTCAGTCTTTGAAGATTCTAGTAGACACCATTGTGATCTTTCCAATAATTGACTCTATTTTCCAGATGCTCCAACATTGCATGAATCAGAAATCAGACTCAGTATCCATGGTGATGGATAAGTACGTAAAGATTGAGGCCTAACACATAAACTTTCTTATCAACTATGAATCCCACAAAAAATCATGCAATAAAATAGTGATCTAGTCATACAATATAGTACAATATCTGAGAGAGCTTGAAGACTTTCCTGATGATTTTAAGAAATATTTTGATACTGAAGATGGAAAAATCAAGGATCTCACAAATAGCTTTGAGGAAAAGATAAATCTTTAGAAGAATAATCGGATTCGGGATGTCAAATATCTGAATGGGATGTTGAATTATGTTGTCCAATGTTGGAAAACAGAAAGAGATCTCTGAATCAAGATTAGAGAAAATTTAGTGAAGCAAGATGACTTGTTGAAAGCTCATGTAGAGACTCTAAAGGCTCAGGATGATAGGATCAAAGCCATAGAGAAGAAATCAGAGGAGGATTACAAAGAGATAAAGAAGCTGAAAAGAAATATAAAGAAGCTAATTCCTAAGGGAAAAAGAAGGAAAATAGATCCAAATCCGATCTTTTGTTGTATCTGTTTTTCCTGGAAAAAATTCATCCAATCATAATGAAACTGTGGTTTCTTGTTTTGTTTGGATGTTTGTACTAATATTTCAGGTACCATATTTTTTTTCTAGTCCCTCAAAATTTTTCTGAAAATCACAAAGGGGGAAAAGGGAAAATAATTCTATGTAAAAAAATAAATATCCCTAATTAATGGGGGATTTTATCAAAGGATGAGTTTTCATTACAATGATTTCCACATGAAAAATCTCATTCCAGAAATCCAGAATAAGATCCATAGTGTTCCAAAGCCTAAGGGTGATTTACTCATATTCATCTTTTCCAATGAGAAAATTGAGATAATTTTTATTTCATAGTCTTGAAAAAAAATTATATGTCCTTATATTCTTCTTCGTAAGGATGTTTTTGCTTTCCAATAAAGGGAGAGATTGTTGAGTCAATATGGTTTTCGTTATGACTTTTCCATTCCATCATACTTTGGGGAGATTGTTAAGAAAATAATTTTTCCTTATGACTTTAGCATTCATTCTTGTTTTGAAAATAACAAACACCTCATCTTAAGTCAAATTTCATTTTACCCTATGATTTAATTCTATAAATAAATATTCCCTTCCCCAAAGAAATTCATCCTTTCCATGTATTCATTGTTCATATCATAATTTCTCTAAGTGTAAAATTTGGTTTGAAACCAAAACCTTAGAAACCTATAAATAAATAAGACATGAAGCATTCTGTTTTAGAATCTGAATTCTCAGAATTCTAGATACGATCTCTTCTGAGTTCTAACTCCGAATTCTGAATACGAATTCTGGATTAAAACTATTCTATGTTCTGACTCCAAATTCTGATTAGGATTTCTTCATACAAACTCTTCTGAGTTTTATCTCCGAATTCTGATTACAAATTTTTGTTACAAACTCATCAGATTTATGACACCAAATTCTTATTACAAATTCTGGTTACAAACTCTTCTTATTTCTGAATCAATGTTCTCGGAATAAAATCTCTGAAATCATATGAGTTTTAAACCTGAATTCTCTTTAACATTGACTCCGAACCTTGTGAGTTTTGGTTCCGAATTCTTATGAAGCCAGATTCAAAATTTCCTTGAAATTCAAACTCTGGAATTAAATAGAATTCAGGTTCTGAATTCGTAGAAAACAGAATCCGAATATCCTTGTATTATAGACTATGAATTTAATTTTGGTTAGACTCTGAAATTTCATTTTCATACATTCCAAATATTATATTTTAGTTATGCTTACACTTTTTTTTATATAAAACGATATCATGCTCTTAGTTAATCACTAACCATTGTTTGAGTGACACGTGTACAGGTCCCTCTGAAATTCAAGGAAAAATATGACCGTTGGAGGAGGGATCCGACCATTGAAGCCATGCCTATAAATATGAGCTCATTTGAAAGAGCTCATAACTTTTGGAGTTTTTGAAGATCAGAACTTTCAAAAGTAAATTATAGAGAGATAGGATCTTATTAACTCTCGGGCTTAATGCTGAAATTTTGAACGTCCTGTTCAAACTTTGCTTCGTGCAAATTTTCTTAGTGTAGAGGTGCGATTTCCATGAAATCAGAGACTTCGGGTTGTAAAGTCAGAGGTGAGGATTTCATTACAAATAGAGGGCTTTCAGGGATATCAAGATATATACCGATCTTCAAATTGAGGGCCTACATGGGATTGGGTAAGACATACTTTCGTGAAAGTATAAATCAAGGGACCTTTTATCCAGGGTTGTTGGATACCCTTCTCTTTGGGATAAACTAGTTACTACTTGTTACTTATAGTATTTTTTTTTCATTTTACATTTAGTATTTTAGGAAAGTATAATATTCTAATACTTCCTTATACTTGTACTCGGATTATATAGGATTCTATACGCTTTAAGGTAGAATCTTAGTTATTGTAAACTTTTGTTATGTTTCATATCCGAACTCACTTTTCTGGAATCAAGAATGTTATTAGAGATTAGAGGTGTTTAATTAGGGATTTTTAAAGTATACAATTCACCCCCCATTTTATTTGAGCATCTCATTACTACATATTTGATCCTAAAATCTGATGGTGGTAAAGGAAAATGAAAACATGTCGTTCATGAATGTGATAAATTAACACCTCACAAAAATCATTTTCCGTTCAAAAATAAAAATAAAGAGGAGAATCTGGTTGGATGATATATTATACCATTTGTATCATAAAATAAAATTATATGTATGATAATGGAGTTACCATACCATGTTGATGAGGATAGTTGGGGAGATATTAAGAAAGGAATTTGAAATTGAAATAAAATTAATAAAAAATAGAGATAGGGGAATTACCTCTTGTATCCACCTCTTGAGATCCTCATTAATGATTCTTGTATTAGTCTCTTGATGAGACCATAAGACCTTGGATGTGGGTTAGGGGATATATAAGATGTTTGGGTAGAGTTTATACAAGTCTTAAATCTTGATATGTGTGAGGAAATGAGGGTGTGAAGTGTGGTATTTATAATGGGGGAGAGAGAGGTTTTCTCAATATAATATTCATTAATTTATTATTTATCCACAAGAAAAGTAATTTTGAGTCTTCTATGACTAAATATAGTAATTTTATCACGTGAATCTAAGTCATAAGTTTTTACATCAGCATAACATCATTCATGACTCTATAATTCATGAATTTAACTTATTTTTTAAATTATCTTATTTCACTATTCATCAAAAATTCAACTCTTTCAAAAGAATCCCAAAAATTTACCCTATCCATTTTTTATATTTATAATCCAAAAAATGAAGTCCATTTTTAAAAAAAATAATTTATATATTTGTTTAATTAAATTTTTAATTAATACCAGAACCTACATAAAAAATATAGTTTTTAAAAATATAACTGATTTTATAATTCATTCAAAAATTACATAAGGTCTTATAAAATTATCTGAAATCCAGAATACATAGAATTTTTTATTAATGATTTTTTTTAATTAAATTAAATAATTATAATTAATTTTTAATGAATTAGAAAAGTACCAATACTTTTACGATGGTCTAATTGTGACTTATAAGATGCTAAATTTTTACTTAATTATTAATGGGTATGGTTAATATTATTTTAGAAAATATACTATTTATAAGGGTCATATTCATATTCATAAGGGTTGGTAACTATTATTAAGGGTAGGTTACGATTCAAAAAAAAATCAATTTTTTCCTTTCCAACTTCAAATAATTTATTGATCACAACTGTGTACGTCATGTTTTTGAAATAAAAAACATAGAAGTGAAAATTTTATGTTTATTGATCCCATAGTATCATGATATTTCGTCATTATTAATAATGATATTATAATATAATTCATAATTATGATAATGTAAATTCCATTGATAAAACATTGGGTCGTTACACTCAATACTTTTCCACGAATGATCATTGTTCAGGAAATCATCAATTAATGGTAAAAAATGATGAAATACTAATGAAAACATTCCCTAAAGGTATGGAGCAGTGGAGAGGGGCCCTGAGCAGATGGCCCGGACTTTGATTCTCCATGCGGGATGCTGGACGATTTGGCAAGCTCGGAACAAGGCCCGCCGCGAGGGGTTTACCATCTCTGGACGAGGGATTATCCTTCATACCAAGTTCACGATTTCGGATATCATCAGATATTCCAAACAATGGTAGGAGGCGCCTTCTGTTAGCCATCATCAAATAGGGAATACTAGTGGTCTCGCAAGTAGGAGTGCCAGCAGGGGGAAATGGGTGAGGTGGAATCCTCCCAGTAGAGGGCTAAAGCTCAATTTCGATGGATCATGCAACATGGGGGTTAATCATGGAGGATGGGTGGCCAGAAACAGTTATGGGTTAGTTATCATGGCTTTCTCAGGCCGGTTGGGACGTGGTACTCCACTAAAACTGGAGGCAGGGGCTTTGAAGTTGGGGCTCTCACTATGTCCCCAAGAAGGAATTATCCTTGCTCCGATTGAAACAGATTCACATATTATACTTAAAGCTTTGCAGGGTTCTGGTTCCATTCCTTGGTCGGTTCATTATAGCATGAGGGCATGCCGAGGTATGATATCTAATAATACCAGTGTGACCCATACTTGGAGCGAGGGGAATAAGGTCGTAAACCATCTTTCCTCTCATGTTGTTCCTGGACTAGATCCTTTTTGTTTCCACACAGCTGTTTCTATGAAACCAGAGGGGGTAAATTTGGTTCGTGGGGATGCTCTGGGCCTCTAGTATTTCCGACCTCCTTAGGTCTGTGGGGGGGGGGGGAGATTTTAGGACCTGATGTGGGTTTTATTTGTTTTTTCTATAATTTACCTTTTTAAAATGAAATAAATATCTAATATTGGATGGATGAATTTATAGATATGCCTTTTTCACTTACTAATTCCCATACTATCTTAATGGATCTATTAAATAGAGACTTTAGAGACTATCTTGATCAGTTTGCGGTAGTCATTTTAAACGATATTCTTGTATATTAAAATAACTAATAAGTACATGACGATCACATGAGAATTGTATTAAAGACCTTGAGAAAAAAGTATCTTTATTCCAAATTTACTAAGATTGAATTTTTGCATTAGAAAGAATTATTTTATTTTCATGTAATCTCATAATAGGGTATATCTATGGATTGAGTAAAAACAGTGGTTATTGAATGAATGTCCAAACCAATAATGGTAAATGAGATCTGAAGTTATCTTTACTTGGATAGATAATAAGGAGATTTTGTGAAATAATTTTCATGATTATCTAATACACTAACCAAGTAGACATGGAAATGAGTTATGTTTACTTGAATAGAGTAATGTGAAGATAATTTCAAAGAGATAAAAAGAATGTTATCCAGTGAACATGTGCTCACACTTACTTATACTGGAGAATGGTTTGTGTATTATAGTGATGCATACCAGAAGAATCTTAGACGCGTTCTCATGAAAAATGATCTGGTTATAGCTTATGCCTCACAAAAGATGAAAATTCATGAGCAAAATTACCCAACTCATGATTTGTAGTTAGTTGTGGTAATCTTTTCATTGTTTATTTGGAGGCATATCATTATGTTGAAAGGTGTCATATTTATACTGATTTTAAATGAATATAGTATATTTTCACACAAAAGGATCTTGAAATGAATAAGAGAAGATGGTTGGATTTGAATAATGATTACAACAACTCAATACATTTCCACCATGGGAAAGTGAACAAGGTAGCAGATGCTTTGAGTTGTAAAGTCCATGAAAGCTTATCCATGATGAGGATCACAGTACATCAAATATTTGTGGATTTGAATAGGATGAATCTTGAATTTTTAAAGGAAGGGGGGAGATAATATCTCTCTCAAATGAATGTTCAACCATCTATATAATCTATGATAACGGTGATGTAGAATTAAGATGTAGAGTTACAAAAGAAGGTGAGAAATGTTCCTCAATTAAACCTTAATTGTGATGATATAATAAGGCTTATGAATCAAATTTGTATTCCTTCCATACCAGAATTAAAGAAGGATCTATTGGAAGAGTCTCATTGTTATTCATTATCTTATCACCCTAGAAACACAAATACTTATAGGTAATTGAAAGAGTACTTTTGGTGGGATGACATGAAAATAGATGTCACAAAATATTTCTCTCGATTCTTGGATTGTCAGCACATTAAGGCTGAGAGACAACATTTTAAGGGGATGTTACAATCTTTACCCATACATGAATGGAAATGGGAATACATAACTATGGAATTTTTTATCGGAATTGCCAAAAAATTTAGAGGTAATTATTCTTATCTATGTTATATTTGATCACCTTAAAAATATATCACAATTAATTTCTATTAGAGAGTATTTCCCTCTTGATCTTCTTGCCAGAAAATATTTAAATGTACTAGAAATATTGCATGGATTACTACTTTCCATTATATCTAATAGGGATATAAGGGTTACCTGGAATGTTTTGGAGAATTATTTAGCAATATCTGGATATAAAGTTATATTTAATCACCACTTACCATCCATAGAATGATGGATAGTCTAAGAGGATAATACTAACTCTGGAAGACTTGTTGAGAGATTTCTATATAGAATTCATACTTGATTGAGATCAACACCTACCATTGGTGTAATTTTCATATAATAATATCATTCACTCTAATATTCAGTTGGATCCTTATGAATCCCTCTTTGAAAATATGCTTGAAACTCTAACTTACTGGGGTAAAGTTTGGGATATATTGCTATGAGGAAAACATAATGTTGATGAAATGAATGAAAAAGTTAGATATATTCAATAAAACATAAGAATAGGTCAGAGTCGAAAAAAATTTATTCTAACAACCAAAAAAATTCCTATAGTTTGAAGTGGGTGAAAAGGTTTTTCTACAAATATCTCCCTAAAGGAGAATAATGAGATTTTGAAAGAAGGGAAAGCTAAGCCCTAGGTAAATTGGTCCTTTTGAAATTCTGGATCGTGTGGGGAAGGTACCCTACCGATGGGCGCTTCAACCAAATTTCTCTATAGTTCAATATATGTTCCATGTGTCTCTCTTTATAATGTGTATATCCAATACATCACATGTACTAAGTAAAGATGTTGCACCGCTAGAGCTAAACCCTTCTTATAAATAACAGTCCACAGAGATTTGAGATCGTAGACAAAAACATCTCTGAAAAATACCACTCTCTTGGTTTATGTTTTAAGGAGTAAGTACTAATTTGAAGAAGCTATATGGGATATTGAAGATATAATGAGGGACATGTATCCTCATCTATTTGTTTCCAAGTGATAAATTTAGTAGGTGAAATTCACATTAAGGGGGGTAAAAAGAAACACTTAAATTTATTTTTATGAAAAATTTTATTTAAATAATTTTTATTCTCATGTATCATGCTTTTCATGAAATCATGAGTTTAAACAAACCTTGGAACACAATTAGTATAAAATTACCATTATATCCCAGCCATTTGGTTATCAGAAATAATTATAACTAAATTATGAAAATGTATTATGAATTCATTGGCTATCAATTATTTATGAGAAATATAATTTAGATATTTATATTTTTGAGTGAATTACTATTTGTAATTAAATTAATGAGAAGTATATGTTTTATACATAATAATGAAATTACTCATCCAATGGATATTTTAATCATATGGTGTGAATAAACCCTATTTGTTGTATAAAACCTAATTTTTAAAGGGTAATCTTACACATTTGAAAGAAAAACCCCTTATAAATTATGAATTTGAGATATTAATAAATTTTATAGGAAAAAATATATTTTTTCTTTTAAATAGGGCTAAAAAATTATCTTTGGTTTAATTAATGATATTTTTTATAACAATCATGCTTTTATGAATAGTTAAAAGACACAAAATTTTAAGTGAATTTTCTTTCATTGAGATAATTTATATGGATAAATTATAATATTGAATGGTTTTAAATTAAACATATAACAATGAAATATATGTAATTGTTAGTAATTTTAAATTGAATTCAAATGCTAAAACATTTCAATAATTTGAAGTGTTTTAACTTTTAAAATACTAGCTCTCGTATTCCGACAATGAGAATTATTTTAAATTAATTTATGAAATTTGTATGTTTTGAATCTTTTAAAATGAAATTGATATTTGTGATATGTAGGTCCAAATTATCTATATAGGATGCTTTTATTTATGGGTATTATGAATAGTAACGTTGATAATTATTTTTACTACCATGGTTAAAAGTATGTCAAGTCATTAAATGTAAAAAAATATTATAAAGTAAGCATAAAACCTATAAAAACCGCATTTTATGGCTAAATTTGACCCTTTTCATCAATATTTCGAATGGGAATCACTTTATGGCCCCATTACTGTGAATTTTAAAAGAACGTTATAATAAAAATTGAATGAGACAAAAATTCCACAATCAAATTTTATATAAGTATTTAAATTTCAATATATAGATAACTTGGAGATAATATTAACTATAGATTTTATCTAGAAAGATAAAATAATTAACAACATCACATATATTTTTTTATAATTTTTATAGATTAAATAATTACCATTAATGATGACACAATAGTGATGTAAAAATTATTTTCTTATTAGTAATATAAAATAACAGGTTTTACGAATATTGAATTAAATATCATATGAACTAAATAATGTTATCCTCAAATATTATAAGTGAAAATTACATGTTATTATTGTATTGAATATTTTGGTTATAATTTATCTTCTATGTTGTTTTTTTAAATGTCAAATAAATGAATAGTGTCAAAATTGATACTATTGATATTTTATAAAAATAAAATTTTATTAAATTATATAAAAATCGTAAAAATATTTAAAAATTAAAAAGTGAGAATTATTTGATCTAAAATTTCAAAAAAGATATATTTATAGTTAATTAACAACGTATATGTAAATATATATGACCATTAAATATTTAAAATGTTATTACCACAATTGAAATTAAATAGAATAACTAAGTTTCAATTAAAACGATTTTTTTTATATTGACAAAAAAACTTTTCAAAAAATTATTTTTTGATTAAATTAAAACCCTATCTAATCTCATCATAAAAACTGGGTAAATTTGGAGGGTTTTGGGTAAGGTTTGATGTTATTGTTAATTATTATTTTTGGAGGTTCCAAAAGTTCCCCTCACATCAATTATAAATGGGCACCTCCTCTCTAACCTATTCACATCATTTTTATCCTTAATTCTCTGCCATACTCTACCGAATTTCCTTCTAAGCTTCCCTATTTTCATTATCTAGGTTCTTTTCATCTTCAAACACCAACTCTAGAGCTCTTAGAATATATTTAGAGGAAGCACGTCAAAGAAGAGGTAATATCTCCTACAGATTCCATAAACCTTCATTCTTCCTCTACTTCCTCTACATATTTTGATTCATTATAGTGTAATAACATCAGTATAAATCATACATTGATATGTTTTTATAAATATTAAATAACCACATGTCACCTTCTATCCATCCTATGAAAAATGAAACCACCACACATGCTTATGAATGAATTTCTTTCTCCACGCTAAGGTTTAATATTTTTTTTTCACCCCCACCTTACGTGGATGGGTGTAATGAGGTAAATAATAACTATATTTGAATATTATATTATGATACTAGCTATTAAATATCATACATCATCCACTTCAATACAATTCAAAAAAAATTTGAATGATATAATCGCTTGTGCGTACGTACGACCAACCGTGTCCATGAAGCGATGTGATTCATTCTACATGATCTTCATTAAACCATTATTATATACATGAATTTAATGAATAAATATGATATATATCATACTAATATAATTATTATAAGTATATAATTATAATATTATAAGTGGAACATGAAATTATCCAAAAAATCATTCATAATAATATAAAGAAGTCAATATCTGAATAACAAGGGACAATGAAATGTTACTAACCAATATATGATAATATAATTATATAGGATACTGAAAAAACTATTATGAATCTTTAGTAAGTCAATAAAATTATTTAAATCACTATACATTAGTTTTGGATACATACGAAGTATATCAGACCTAAGGTAAGGGATAATTTTTCAGTCTCATTTTTATCTAAGATTGTTTATTCGTAAGTTTTTACTGTGGAATATTTATCATTCATGTCAATGTTTCCTAAATATTTAATATTATTTTTATTCATATACAATTTTTTAAAGTCAATTTTACCCATTCATATATTTTTATTAAACGGTATGAATGGAATCTTTTGTCATTTGTTGATATGAGGTACTTGTTGACTTTTCTAGAAATAGTACGAGAAGAATGTTTTTTTAACTTGTACGACATTAATAGATTTTTACTCTTTTAAAATGGAATATTTCCTTGAAGAAAACCCAAAAATATTACCAGGTTATTTTCACATAATATGATTAATTCTAAAATTGTGTGTAATATTTAAGACGAAAAACTATTTTAACGAATAAATGATATTTTATTCATGAATTAATTTCATGTGTCTTCTAAAAATTATTTTAAATATTAGATGAAAATAGATAAATAGGTCCATATTTATAACTCTTTTATTACAATGTTTTATTATCTTTTATTTTGGAAATATATTTGTATTATATCAATTATGATACTATGATTATTAAGAAACCCATTTTATTTCAAGGGTTGTTCTATGCTGAATGGTTTTATGTTTTTGTGGTACATGTAAGAATGGGTTCACAATGAGATGGGTGGGACCTATATCCCCCTCAAATGAATTGGGTAAATATTTAAATCTCATTATATCTATGTGACTGGAATGGTAAGTAAATATTGTTTAGTAATATAGGGCTGCAACGGGGAGTGAACTCAGTTTAGTAATGGAATTTTTCGGCTATGACGGTCTCCACAATGAGAATTGACTAATATGAAATGATTTTATATGATTATGTGTGTATGGAAAAAAATTTCAGGTCTTATCTTGTTAATATTGGGATTACATTTCAAATTTATGATTTATCCCATGACATTATATTATGTTCTTTTAAATTCAAGATATTATTTTCAAATGTTACGTTCTTAAGATTATCATATGATTGATATTTCCCTTGCATACCATTACCGAGAATTTGAGATTACCCATTCATATGTTTCTTTTTCCAAGGTCATGAAGAAGTGTATGAGGTAAGATATTTCATAAAGGTGTCTAGTTATGATGTATTAAGTTGGAGACAATGTGGATAATTTAAGAACCATTTGTTTATGATTCCTAGTTTCTAATGTCACTAAATCTATACAGTACTGGCATGGTTTGTTAAGTTATGTAGTGAATATTCATCAATGTGGAATTATTATCTATATATAAATTATGGTCCATTATAGAGTTCTTAAAAAATGTTTCCCCAATCAATAATGTGCGATGAATCATATACATATCTTCTCAGCTGAGACACATGGAAGATGTCATGTACCTGGTCCAACTATTTGGTTAGACCCTAGCGGTACACCACCCCACCATCTCTAATGTGATTCAGGAATGGACCGATGAACCTCATAGATAGCTTTTCATCTCGGAAAAATATCTGTAACCCGCATCAAGGAGTTCCCTGATGGTAAACATGTTCTCCCTCCTCAAACTCCAATGGCCTTTGTCACCTTTCATCATAATATTGTTAACATATATGTGAAGTCTTCATCTTCTCCAAGATGACCTGCACCTTTACTATAGTCTCCTACACCATCTCTGGTCCCATGATTTTCGACACTCCTGGATCATTCCGAAAATGAGGTGACTTGAAAGGTCTCCTGTTTTTTTTCCTCAAACGGTTCCATACCGATGGTGGAGGGGTAACTTTTTTTATGAAAACTCCACCATTGGTAGTTGATCCTCCCAATGATGGAAAAAACCAAACATGAAAGACCTAATCATTTCCTCCCTCACCAGAATAGTCTTCTATGAATGTCCATCTTTCAGGGGATGAATCATCATTCCCAAGTGTAACTGAGTCCCAAAATCCTCTACAATCCCTTCTATAATTGTGATGTTATGTGATAATCACGATCTAAAACAATCACATATGGAACTGCATGAAACTTAAAAATATCATGCACTTAGAGGCGTCCCACACTCTATATTGAACTTTGATCCCAAATAGGTAGGAATTGGTCTGGCTTGGTGAGTCAGTCAATGATCACCCGGATGGTATCATGCCCCCTGGACATAAATGTTAAACCCAGCATGAAGTCCATTTATAACCCTTCCAACTTCTATTCTGTCACCTCAAGGGGTTTTGTAAAACCCACTGAAACCTGCTGCACAACCTTCACTTGTCAACAAGTAAGGCATTGACACACAAACTCTAAAACATCCTTATTCTTCTCAAGAGACCAAACTATCATTGGAGGTTCCAATACATCATTTCCATACTTGGATGTACAACTAATGGGAATGCATAAAACACCCTATGTTCCTCCTATAACAATTTAACTAGAATCATCATGCATCCTCTGAAACGATTAATGTGATCCCCACATTCATAATTCCATAGGGGGAATTCCTTGTGGACATTTGAGCTTGTAGATCCACACCATCAGTATCCCTAAGTTGTGGTTCTCTGACTCGCCATAAGGGTGGAGGGGTGAAAACCATTTAATAGAGATATGTTGTTCCATATCTATCCACAAATTTTATTTAAAAATATTCCAACTACTCGGATGCCTCATTAGTGCATCCCCTTGTAGTTGGAGTATATGATGAAATGCTCAGCTATCATGTTGTATCACCACTTATTCATTCTGGAACTACCACTGATAAATAAATATCATGGTTCACCTAGTTCTAATAATTTTATTTTAATTTTAATGAACCAAAAGAAAACATTTTTTTCCACTAAATTAGGACACAACCATGCCCGGTTCCTGATACATCCCAGAACCCTATGAACTCAACACCCTACTCTAGAGACCTCAAGAGGGGAGTGATTTTAAAACTAGGCCTCAAGCATCACTAGATACATTGAAACATTGGTCTCATAGATTATGTTTCCCAAAAAAGGACATCTCTAGTACATGACTAACACATACAGAGCATACCATGTAGCTGGTTCTCTCAAAGTGTGTTCAAGAGCATCTGCAAGTGTCTATCGTGCTTTTCTCAGATGTTGAGTAGACTAGGATGTAATCAATGATTTTTTCCTAGTGTTTCCCAGGGTGAAACCCCAGGTCTCATAATGACCTTCCTCTGTATGTCCTCCAACTACACCCTCATCTCATGATGATCTCTAGGAACCATCTTATTTGGTGGTGTAGATTGAAGTATCATCTCAGGGTGTAGATAAATGTAGAAGTCAATCTATCTATTAGGAGGTGTACTAGGAAAATCTTCAAAAAATATTCCCTTATACTACTCCAATATTATAATAAAATTAAGACCCAATACATCCACTTCAATGAGGGTTAGGATAGAAAACTAAAGAGTAATCAGATGTATACTCTTATGTGTGAGTCCAACATGAGCTGCAAGGATTTACCTTTCAATAATAAAAAGGGGAATCTTGTTCTATTATCACTGAAAAATTACAACCATTTCCTAGAACAATCAATATGAGAATTAGCTACAACTACTAGTCCATACCAATAATGAAATCATAAGACCTCAATACTACTACCAAGAGACACAACAGAAACTCATGACATTAAGAGGTAGGTCACACTTTCAACATCGGTTTGTGATAATTGGGTCTCCTCTAATAGGAGTATATAAACATGATTGTCAAGTAAATAGTTTAACCAGAATCACTACCTATCAAACAAAAAATGTGATAGCGAAAAAACACTAGAAAATGTATCTATCTACTACAACAAATGTAGAAAGACACAAATCATACCATGTACTATTCATGGAGTCATTGGGTCATAAGCCTCGACAGACTTCAACTGAATCCTCCACTATCTTCCAACTCCCTACGTCTGTTGTGGACCCCATGGGGGTGGTGGTGGTGACATGTTAAAACATTGGACACCTCTTAATACGTCCCGAAAACTACTTCCACATCTCCCGCTCGACGAATCTTTCTACTCCTACCTTTCCCTCTTCCTTGGTGGTTCATCAACCGCCTCACAAAATGTATCCTGAAAACCGGTAAAATATCTCACAAGATGTCCCCTCTCATGAAAAGAATAAAAATAATATCCCTCAAGGAACTAGAATTTCCTTGGAAATTGTTCCAAAACCACACGTTCTATAGCTAACATCACCTAAAATATATTGGTAGGTCCTTATGACCCTATATCCTTTGTGATTTCTAACTAGAATGCCTATATTATGTGTTTGGACCCTGCATATCATCACCCAGGGCAAAAATATCCATCCATGACTCATTATAGAAAATAGAATCCTCCCAAACCACTGGAGGTCGGTCTACGAACTAATGAATAGAAGAAAAACCACCTACTAACTATCTTGAAGAAAAACTACTTTGTGACTTGCTCCCCTCAGCGAGGCATCATCAATAATCGGGTTGAAATCCAAATCATACTACAGAAACCTTTCTAGCTAGCGTCATGAATAAATAATGTATGAAAACAATATGTATCAGGGTTAAAATAGTATACATAGTTCGATGACTCAAGAAGGACATAGAAAACCCAACTTATTAACATATGATGCATGTACCTTTATTTTTTTCAGCAACAACTGTTTTCTTATACCAAGTCAAAAAGTGTCTAGAGTCCTATCATATGGATACATCGGTCACTGTACCAACACTGGAGTCCTTGTCTTGAATGATGAACTCGAAACACTTAACAATGTTTCCCCAAACCAATCTGATAGACTCCCGGTATTTAATTCGAACTATCCCCCATAGATACCACTATGATACAACTATGTGACGACCCGTTCTAGAGTTCCTCATATAGTGACTACCCCACGACTTCCTCCAATAGGGTACAAACTGATGACTAGCACCAAGTATGAATATTCCATAAATGGGAGGCATTTTTTTAAGAACATGTATTCTTGCACAAATCTCCATGACCAAAATAATGAATAGTACAAACACTAATTAATAAAATGAATGAATACCAATAAATCTCAACGAATATAGTATCATAGGAATGTAATGTGTTGTAATGTAAAAATGGGCTAAAATACAAGCCCACCAAAAAATATTCAGTCTATAACACAAGGTCATGAAACTCATCTAAAGAAAAACCTACCTAAAGGGTTTGTACAAGAACATATATATAATGGCATAGGAGAACACCTCAAATTTATAGTATCTCTCTAATCACCACATGGTCCTGGTCCACCTATGACTCTGTCAATGTTTCAATGGTCTACATAAGAAATGACACGTGCGATAAAATCCTGTGTAGTGGTGAGTAAAGTAATACTCTATAGGACACCACAAAACACAATGTAAAAGACCACAGAGAAAACTTCACTAAGAACAAACATTTATCTCAACATAGGTATATGTCTGGAACACATATAATAAGAACATCTACGTATACTTGTAAACGATTCCAAGGCTCAAGGTCTCATCTACTACAACATACCTGGTTCTGTTTATAACACGCTCATTCTAGGAGATCTCACTCCTCGAGCTATCTAATATATGCACATAGACCATGCCTTCTAAAAGTACGCAAGATAACACTAGGGTCTCAAAAAGATATATAGTTTCCCTAATAAATACTGTCTTACTAAGTGATGGATTTTCAATAACAAACAGAGTTTCAGAAACACTTGAAGTGTCAATAACACATGGTTTGTTGATAATTAATATATCCCACAAGTAATGTAGTAAATGAATCAAATAAAAACCTTATCCATTGAAAACTACCCTAAGAACACTCATCAGGTATAGTAATGTAGAATGGAAATAATCTGATCTCGATACAAATAAAGGGGGTCAATTCCTAGGGCTCACCGGGAGGACACATTTCCCTACTCGAAACATCATCTTATATAGGGTATAAGATCCCATATAAATATTGGTCATACCTTCTCTACAATCCCTATCTAAGGTACAATGAATAATGTTGAAGAAAAACCAAGCCTCTTAGTGCAATACATGCTTCATCCCACTAAGTCAACTATCGAATCTAGGTTGAGACAACTCACATCATAATACGAGTCATCCTCTATGATGGGAATGAGATCCTATATCAATCGCTCATAAGAAAAGAAAAAATTTACAATCATATCCTCATATTATCCCGATAAAAATCCACCATTGCATTCCAAAAGTGATTTAATGTTGCAAGGATCCTAATATCATATAAATATCATCAATCAAATGGTTAGTTTGAATGATATGACAATTTTGGTGAAAAGAACCATTTTGGGTCTGGTCTGGGTCTGACCCAGCCCACTAGCAGACCCAGCACGACCTACCCAACCAAGAAAAATCCAAATTGAACATGCCTGGATAACTTGGATCAGCTCATAGGGCTATTGGAGTGTCCAGGATCATCTAGTCTGGCCCATGCTGTGGTCTAGTTTTTTTTAAACCGTACACAATCCTCTTGACTGTGTGCCTGTATAATGTTCAATGAAGAAGGACACCATTTCCTAGACCCCCCAAACCAAACTGCCTCTATGGTCTCCACGTGGACCCCATCCACTTATGCAGCTTCTTTCACTGTATCCTTGGTTTCCACCTGTGGCACCTCTCTAACCGCATGCTCCCTCACGGCCCCATCGGTCCACGTTTCTCCTCCTTTAACAGGAACCACCAGCCTTCCATCATCCATAACATCCGTATGTGGTCACTGCCTCATGGCGCTAGTGTTTTGGTGTCCCCTTAAACACTCTATTGTTTCACCTATGGTGCTACATTTTTGAAATTCAATCACACATGTGATCCTTGGGTCACATTGTTCATTATATCGGGCTCTGATTGACAACAAGATCCATTCCAATGTGAGGTCACTAAAATGGTGATACACCATGAACAACTTCAATCTGTATGGAATCATTGTCGCCAAACCTCTTTTATTCCGTCATGATCCATGATCTTCGATATCAGATCATTGCGTGCAGGATAGAGTGCGCAATGATCGAACGCCCAGAACAAGTCATGTTCTGTGCGAAATAAAGAATTTACACAATGAATGAATAACGAGGAATGAAAATAAAAAATCGACAAATAGGAATGAACCTTGATTGATTTAATTTTCAATTCTAGTTTATTGTCATTATAATGAAAATCCAATACATCAAATAATCATAATATCATTCTCCCATAAATGCATTGTAAAGGTAAATCCCATCCACCAACAACAATCGATCCATGGGATAATATATTTGTTTATTGGTCCATGATCATCATGAAATGCATGAATAGTTAAATGAAATCAAATCTGAATCTCCCTACCTTGATTCAATTCAATCTCTGACGATGAATGGTCATTGCGTCATTATCATGGGCAGAGATCCACTGAATCTATAGTTCGTACTTGGTCATCGATCTACCTCATTCATCGAGAGAGCTTTGTATCCTTACATCATAATAATTCCATGATTATGGTGATAAACCTGAATCCTTTGACATATTTGTATTAAATTTAATTGATTCATTATATAAATACTAGAATATTTTATTGTTGTTTATGTCAAAAAATTGTCTTTTATCGCTGGCCAATGCCGAACAATGTTAGACCTCACCTAAGGAAAAATCACTTTACAAACTAAATGTTGGACTTTGATTTAAAATCATTGGTTCATTTTATGAGTTATTATGATGTCAAAAAAAAGTTAATTATATTTAATTAACTTATTTATAGTTACGCCCCTAGTGTATTTTTCTATTGATGACCTGCGCCAACCGAGGTTTGGTCACAAATAAAGTAAATCCACTGTTCTGAGATCAATAACCCCATAATATTTCCAATATATGAAATATTATAAATGTTATTTCACATTTTAAGAAAAATTGTGAGTGAATGCTATTAAAAACATAATAATTTTTTTAGAGAATTTTTCAGGGCACACTAGGATTTGGAATCACACATCTTCTCAGCTCCGGGTTTCAGAATTTTCCTAAATAATTTTTAATAATAAATTAGGGTAAATCTGAGTAATTACATCCATATTTAACATACCTCCCTATGAAATATTTCTCTCTTCACTCACGTATTTTTTTAATGAGTTTTTTTGCATTCTGAACAATATGTGTGATCTCAATAATCTTGTTGTCCTCCTAGTATCTTCACTTCACAAATTAAAAAATGTGTCTATATTGAGGTGTTTTTAGGGATTATTCTATGTTTGAGGGTTGGTATATTGAAAATGAAAACACATTAGAAGTATAATTAGTAGGATTAAGCTCTAAAGTTAAATAAATTCATGAAAATAGTTTTTCCTAAGAATTATGTGCTCCTCAATAATCTCAAAAAATGAACCCCCTAATAAAATATTCATTTATTTGGGACATTAACACTTTTAATTTTAGAATCAATTGTTTTCATCCCTCTTCTCCCCAATTGTTACATTGTTTCAACTTGAATTCAAATATGGATTTATCTTCATATTCATGTTTTTGGGGAAAACAGAGGAAAATTTTGATCTTCAAAAAATTATTTACAGCCTGCAAAAATCTATAATGATTTTTTGGACACCATTTCATATTTATTTCATGAAATTTAGTTACTGAATAGGTAATATATATGAAAATTCATTCAATTTAGCTCATATATATTCTTCAAAAAAGAAAAATGCAACTCACATTCCCCGTCAACCTCACATGAGTTCAATAATAATCATGAATTTTTCTTTAGGAGTATGATGAAATGGGGTAAATGGATTATAATGTGGATACATAAAGGGGTATTTCATGAATAATTGGGGATTAATCAAGCTCGGATAAAAATTTGGGGAAAAATTAGAATTTTATTCAAAACGGTTTTCTAATTGGTGTCTCAATCATATTTGACACATTTCATGAACATTTAAAGCTTTGAAAAGGAGAAAAACAACATTTTTTCGATCACAGAACATGTCTTCAGACTCCCAAAAAACATAAATTCAAATAATTTTCTAAAATTTTTATATACCTCTCTGGTTGGGATGGAATTTGAATTCAGACAGTTCTAGAACACATGTGTTTCACAATCAATAAAAATTTATCAAATGAAAATATCAAAAAATAATGAAATAAAATTCATTTAAAAATAATTTAAATTATAAAATACTCAAATAAAAAAATGTGAAATAAACCAGAGGTCGTTTTAATTTATCAATGTATTTTATTTTTATCTATAATCATAAAACCACATCAAAAAAATCTAAAACAAAGACATGAAAAAAAAAATATAGAAAAACATGAAAAACAAAATGAATCAACACAAAAAATTTCAAAAATATATTCAACTAAATCCCTCATAGAAATTCCATTTACTATCATATCTTATCTCAAATAATATAAGGAAACATTAGCATGAAAAGTTTTAATTGTGTAGAAAACAAAATAATGAAATGAAAAGAATCAATGTAATTAATTTTTCAGTGGAATCCTTGAGTTAAGGTCTAATATAATACTACTATAAAAATATAAGAAATATATATAAAAAACATAATAAAAATAAATAAAATAAAAATGAATGTGGAAAGGAAAAGGAAAATTCTTGGTTTAAACCCCCATGCTGGTGCTTGGTTTTTACTACCCATAGTAAGGCAGTTGCAATAGTTTATCCCCAATCTGAAGGGGTGTGTGGTTTCCTTGAGATGAACAACCACATTTGTATTTTCCCAATTTCCATTATTAGTCACCAATATTAGATAACCCCATAAAATATAAGAAAATTACCAACCCCTAAGAAAGAAAAATATATAATTTGAGTTCAAGAGTGGGCGGGAATATAAGATTGGGGTGCTCCCTGTAGACTTTTATTGTGTCATCCTCCACATGGAGTGAAAGTTATTGTAGAAGATATATTTGGACCAAAACTGTATTCTCTATTGCTTCATCTAAAATCAAAAACATCCAAGTTAAGATCCCTTTATGTTGTATAAAAAATATAAGCTAATGAGAACTCAGAAAAAAATTCATCTTGAATTATGTTAAAACATGGTGAATTAATGGATATATTTTTTATTTCATGTTACTCAGCTTGGAAGATAATCTCCTATGGTAAGACCATTTTCAACTCCATCTCAATAGGATCATATTCATCATCATATATCAAATCAAGGTATATGTGGTTAGTTTTTGATATCTTATTATCATGTATGGGAAAATAATGATGTAGGTTATCATTAATCGTAAATTCTAAAATTCATTAAAGAATGTTGATCTTCTGTATATATAATCTGGCATGTTTTCCTTTACGGCCTTCTCAAGAAATGGTTGGGATTGGGATGATGTGATTAACTCCATTAGTACCTCATTTTCACTCACCTCAAAAAATTAAACAAAAAAATGATTGGTGAAATCTTTTTCACTACTTTTTTTGATTCAGGTTATGGTTCTGGTTCTAGTTTCTACACTAGTGAATGAATATATTCTTCAATACATTATAATTTCTCTTCACTTTTTTAATTTCTTAATTATTTTATTACATATGATCCTTTTGAATTTATTTTTTCCCCTATGATTGTTTTGTCCATGGAATATATTTAGAATTGAAATGCATAATAATGATTTTTTTATTAAATTTATGGTTTTTTTATATCTTTTTATAAAAATAAAATTATTTAAAAATTGTGAATAAAAATATTTAATTAATACCAATTGGTTCATAGGTAGTGACTCCAATTGGTTCAATCATTAGCGTACATGCTCTAAAAATATTTAATTTAAGTGTATTATAGAGGATGACCAAGGATGTACTCTTGAGTATCCTTTAGGGCCAATCACTCACTACCTATAATTAAATTATTAATTATATATATATGTATGTTTATTGTGAAATAACTCTAAAAGAAATGGAATTTTTAGAAATGGAAATTTAATACTAAAATTAATCTTGCATATACAATGAAAACTGAATGAAAGCAAATAGAATGAAGTTAAAAAGACTGGAGACATTCCCAAGAGAATATCCTAAATGAAACCTTCATTTTCTCTTTTTTAGTTTCAAATTTAATTAATGAAATAACTTCATAGTATGTGTGAAAATACAACAATATATATTTATTTGAATATATAGTGCTCCCAGTGATCTCTGAGAGACCTCAAATCCACGTTATAGATCGAGTTAGAATATTATTGAAGCAAAATCAGAGCCTCGGGTGGAAAGTAGAGACAAAAAGAGTCCTTTCCCAATAAGATCCCCCTTGGACTAAATCTATGAAAATAATAAAAATTAATTCTGAATATTAAATAATTTTGATTATAACTATATAACTCCCTCAAAAACATCCTCAGGTTACCTAATAATAATCACAAGCATAAGATATCACAATAGATAATAGAACATGGTGGAAAAACCATAAGATATTAATATGAGAGAATAAGATGAAGAAAAAGATAAGAATAGAGTATGAATGCAGAATTATAATAAAAAATAAATTATACTATAAATCTATATAAAATTTCTGACAAATTATACCCCTATGTATCTAACCCTTTGGAATTAGAAAGAAGTATATTATTATAGAGAGAGGGGGGGAAATTGACTCAAAAGTCATACTATGAAATATTCCATATGTTATCACTAATTAATTTCTGAATTTATAAAATTCCAATTTCCAAAATGTTGTTATCTTATTTATACTCTATCATCTCATAATATATCTTCTTAATTGGCCAATAAATTAATATTTTATGGCTGATTTACTCAATATTTTTTATCTTCCCAAACAAACTATTCATATTTCAATGAATCGTGTACAAATGAATTTTTGGCATTGAAAACAATGGATTAAGGCAAGTAAACCATCATAAAAGTTCATCATAAAGATTTAGTTTTCCTCCATATCGAATTTGAGCTCAATTGGTTTGGAATTTTAGATATGTTGGCCCAAAAATAACATTCACTAGATATGTGCACATTTTTCGAGGTAGGGATTGTGAGCTAGATTTGGGAATTCCAATGGTGGATTGAGATTTGGGTCTAAAATAATTAATTAAATCAAATAGAACATTGAATCCTATAAAAAATAATTTTTCAATTTGGATCATTTTGGAAAATTCTGTGTCCAAAATATAGAAATAAATTAAAATAGTTAAAATCCAAAATAGTTTATATTAGTAATTATGCTCAAAATACATCAAAACCCCCAGATTGTGGAAATTCACCATAAAATAACACTTTATTGGGATTAAAATCATTTAAATTCAGAATAAAATATTTTGAAATATTTTCTATGTCACTCATCTGCACTATTCATTATCGATACTTATTAATATTTTTCAAATCATGTAATTTTAATTAAAAAAGATTTAGATAAAACAATATAAAATGGTATGGATAGTTGAAAATTTATCATATATTATTGAGATAGAGTATTTAATTTTTTTCGTGATCAAATATTTAGGTTTTAGATGTCTTTTATCATCAGAATCCTTTATTGAGTGATATGCAAAACCATTATCTTTCTCCTTCTTCTGTGAAAACGTGATATGTGTGTTTTTGAGATTGACTCAATTGATTTCTTTTTATAGGAACCTGTTAATAAGTTAGTTATATTGATTTTAAATTTTACTCACATTCTCCTTAAAATACATATTAACTCGATCGAATATTTCTCCATGAATCATTTCTTTGTGTTTTAAAAATTAATTATGTTCCATGATCATATAAAATTTCAATTCAAATTGAAACTAATTATCATCAATTTTGATTTTCTAAATTTAATTAAATGCATTTATATTCTCCACTGGAGTCTTATTGAGTCTATATTTTAATTCAACTTCTTGGAGAAACTTTTTTTTCAATTTTTTTGGGACTTATTTCAAGATCCAATTTTATTGTCTAAATATGATCAAACCAATATAGAGAGATTTATAAATTATAGGACCTTTTTTTAAATAATTATTTATATTATTTAACTTCAATTATATCTGGGTGATTTCTTTCTACATGATTTCAATGAAACTATAAAAAAGAAAAAAAATTAGTTGGAAAATACAATAAAAAGTATCATTTAATTTACTAAATGTTATATATAGATAATTTGTATATATATCACCATCACCACTTATACTAGAATATTATTATTGAGGGTAGTTTATAAAATAATATTCACATATCAAATGGTCACAATAAATTGGTCAATTTGGGTGGATATTTTTTCTGTATCCTTGAGGGTAATTAAAACCAATTGTTCCAAAAACTCCATGATTGATATGAATTGTTTTTAATCATGGTGGGGAGATTATTATTTTCCTTGTTTCTCTTATCTTATTATGGAACTATTCTTTATATTTGTTTTATTTTTATAATTTCGATTCATCATGGTCATGGTTGGAATAGTATTATAGTCTTTGAAAAATGAATATTTTTTAAAATTAATTTTTATAGTAAATTATGAAAACAAAATAAAATATTAAAAAGTGAAAAATCTTAAATTTAGATAACATAAAAAAATAAAATTCCCAATGATGCCAATTTTAAGGTCCACTTTGGGATATTCTCAGCACTATAAGAGTTAATGAATTAGTGTTTGGGACTATTAAACCAATTAGTAATTTTTATCCCTTTTCGTATTAGATTTGTTAAGATAATATCACTATAGTTATATGTTTATTTTATTATACATATATATGAAGTAAATTAAAGGATAGAAAATTATGTTCTTACATGTATCACAATTAGTAAGTGTAGTTAGTTTTTATTGTGTATGGTGGTTGTATATATATAGATGATCAATAATAATGAGATACAAATTAAAATGGGTTTCCTTGAAGATAATGCTGATCCAAAGTTTGGTTCCTTATATTTTTGGAGAGTAGATAGAAAATATTCCTAATTCAAGAGACTGGGATAATCCTTTTCAAAATAAATCACCTTACAGGATATTAATAATTATTGTATAGATACCATTTAACTTATTTAATTTATTTTGAACACAAATAATATCTTACTCCAATGTGACTTAAATTGAATGTTTTATTGTAGATTTGTTATTATTCAACTTTTCATACTTGCAAAAAAATGTACAAGTAACACTTATTCCTCTCTTGTAGAAAAGTATTGCATAAAAAATCATGTTCCATCACTATAATAAACTGGAATGATTCTCTTATAATTTTCATTCATATGAAACATATATACACATCAATTCACATATTTTCATTTTCTTCTCTTTTAATTTTGTGTAAATAATCCTTAGAGTTTATTCTTATTATGATACCATTTATCTATTACTACTCCATATATTATTTTTATATCCGAAATATCTCCTCTGATACCTTTCAATCAAATACTAATTAATCGTATTTCATCCTTTCTTCTTCGAATGGTACATTTTCCTCTGCAACCTTTAGATTATACTGATTTTTGTTTGGTAAAAAATTCACCATCTGATACTTCTTATTCTGCCGGTACCCCCACAATCATCTAGTTCATTATGAACCATATAATACCTCCCCATATAAAAGTTTTTCCTCCTAAAAAATTAATCACACACATCATGATATATGCCTCAATTCGACAATTATGTTCTTCATTAATAAGAACAGTTGCAACAACTCGATCAACCGTCATTCTGTTCACATACTCCCATTTATTTTGGTAGTATTTTTCTAAAAATAAATATGGAGAACAGATATAAAATTCAATGTTCAAATAAAAAATTTCATATAAAAAACATATCTTTATTTTTTCACCTTCAAAGTTTTGCACAAATAAGAGTCATTAATATTCATGGGTTCTTCCTTGTATCATAATATAAATGACCCTTTAGACATATTAAACCTTGTATAGAATCATGATCCTTATATCATGATTATTAATGAATTAAAAATTGATCTCAAAATAATAAAAATATAATTTTATTAAATAAAACATTGCAATGATCTTCGAAATCTAAATATTAAACTTATTCATAAAATATATTCTATCCAGTAACCTAATAAGGTCATTCATTGTCTAATATTCCCCTATTTGGTATGATTAAAATATTTACACATAGTAATATTTATATGATTACTATATCTTATTTTTTTCTATAGAATCTCTTCATGTTATGGTTCACTCATAATAATTCATCTTATATTCTCTCTCAGATTCACTCTTGGAGGTTAGCACTACTTCCCTTGTCTGATAAATTCTCAAAAGTTTTCCAGAATTTTTTGTTTGATAAACTGAAAAAATATTTCCTTTTGGAAAAATAAATTTTTCTTACTTTTTTCCTACTTCTCCTAGTTCTTATTTATAGGATTTATTAGACTACAAATATTTTATCAGCTAAAAAAATACTCATCCATTTTTTGATCGATTTTCCTTGAATCCTCTACACATATTCATTATATGATGAAATATATCAAAAAATATCTATATGTTTAACCAACCAACACTATCTGTTCATATGATCATAAAAATTTTCACCCTTATCTATTTATTTAATGGAATCATAGAGTTTATTTGAAAGACCTCATATAACTTTTCATTCAATATAACTTTTTTAAAATGTCAACAGTTCTTTATGCATAACTTCTTTAATCATTCATATATTTGATTTTTCCTAAACAATTTTATATATTATGATCTAAAAAACGTTCTTTATCTAAAACCGATTATTCCACCAACTTCATTCATCATCCAACATATTTTAGAATCAGGAATAAATTGATGTTAACATGATATTATGCACTATTAATATCAACATATATTTACCTAATTTTCATTATTTATCAAACTCGAACAAATAGATTCATAATTATTTTTATTGAAAATATACCTTCTACAAGATGAATATTTATAAAAAAACAAAATTAAAGAATCCCCATAAACAATAGCATGTTTTTTGATTATTAGAAGAACGCCTCAATTTGATCAAATGAAAAACCACAGTTTCACAGAGGGTTATATTCTTCATATATTCTACTTAAATCTAAAAAAAGACATTTTGATGTTTAATAATTGAGTTATAAATTACCAAGCATCAATTAATATTTATTTTTTCAAAATTCTCATCCCTATGGAACTACCAATATAAATAAACAGAAATTTTATTTTTACATTATATCTATTCATATTAAATTGTCTCTATCCATTCAACTCTTTCTATTTGAATCAGATCAATCAATCCATACTACAATATTCGGAACATTTCTTGCTAACAATATCATGACTAATATTTATCATGTTTTTTTTTTAAATTAATTCTCTAAAAAACAAAAAACTTGTTATAGAAATTATCATCATTTAACCCATCAACATAAGTACTCCTAATATTAGAACAATATTTCATCATTTACTATTGAATATATTATAATGATTCCAAATAAATAACACTATATTCATTCTACCAATATAACATTACTTGGGATATTATTCTCTTTTTAAAAAATCAGGGATTTCAAAATACTTTCCACTTTGTATTCATAACATTTTCATATTTATTTAATAATTCAATATTATTTATTCATGAGGAGGCTTGGATACCATATACAAATATCTATGAAATTTCTTATTTACAAACTAATGAATATATTGGCATCAATGGAATACTTATAATTCATTGACAACCATTGAAGAAATATAATACAAAAAAAGAGGATATTGATTTTATTCCATTGTTTATGGATGATTTTGATGGTTTATTTTAGGAATTAACATTCTGTTAAAAAAATTAATGTTTTTACTCCAAATTAAATTAAAAATATTCATGTAACCCACATGTTTTTATTATTCACCCAAAACAGAATCCAAGTGAATTTATAAATGTATGAATGCATCAAACTGATAATTTATACAAAATATTTGTGTAATTTCATAGAGTTATATGATCATGGGAATATCTATATTAGTAAACCCATAGCAACAGATATGCAATAGATCATATTTTTGACAAATGATAAGCCTTCAAGATAGTTGGTAGCTAGGACCCATGTGCCTCACCCAAATTAACATTACTCAGGAGAGAATTAAATTCATGATATTTTTAATGTCACGACCAATTGTTTTATCAATGGAACTCTCAAATTATAATTATGTCTTATAATATAATATTATAAAATTACATTAATACCCCAATAAAATCTTTATAAATGATGAATTAATGAAATAAAAGGTATTTCTATAAGTTAATGAACATATACCATGGGGAATAGTAACTTGAACACTGGAATAATTACATGAACATTATGAATAGTAAACCATAAAATTGAATAGTAACCTCACTAATGAAAGTATAAATAAAATTTACCCATCTTTATTAGTGAAAATATGTTATAATTATATCATAGTATATGTATATAAATATTTCAAAAATTATTAATCATGTGTTGGAAATTTTTGTAAGTAATAAATACTTAATTATAATTTTTATTATTTTATTATACTAAATTTAAATTTATATTCATAAAATGAGTTCATAAAATAATATTTTTTTGTTATATTATTATAATTTAATTTTGTGAGACCATACATTATATTAAAAAGTGGTAGAAAATTATATTTAATTTTGAAATCGGTAATTTTCTCGTAAATTATTTTTTTAATCAAAAATTAAAAAATAAATATCTAATTTTTTTAATGAAATGAATTTCCTTTTTTAATTATACACATTGAAAAATGGTTAGGGTAAATTTTAAATATTTTAATGAAATACATGAATTTTTTGTGGATATTAAAATTTTCTAATTTAAGAAAAATGTTAAATACATGAATTATAGAGTCATGGATGATGTTATGCTGATTTAGACAGCATTGGTTCGAACTCACATGATCTATGTAATATTTTTAGTCTCAATAATCAGCACTATTTCTTGTCTTGATAAGGATGATAAACAAATGAATTAAATATTGTGAAAACTCCCCTCTCCTCCAATATAAAAAAACCCCTAACCACATATTATCCTCACACCTCTCAAGCCTTTTATACTTGTTTATATTTTTATAAAATATATTCTAAAGCCCCTACCTCACTACAAGGGGATTTTTTCAACACAGAATACCAAAATAGAACCCCCAATGAGGATCTCAAGGGATGGAATCGAGAGGTTAAACCAACTTCCCTTTTTCATAAATTTATTTTCATGTTTCTTTTTTTGTTTTATATCATATAATATTATCATACAAAGGGCATGATAAATATATTGCATTAAATTTACTCTAATTTTTTTATTAAAATGTAATAATTCATCATCAACACTCTTTTCCCTACTTTTTATACTATAAATGAAAACATCATTTGAGATGTTTTAATTTATCACAATCAAGGATGGTGGGTTTTCAATTTCTATTAACATCTTAAAATATAACCATGATAGCATTTTATGGTCAAAAAAATAATATATTTATTATGTATTATTTATGGTTCTATAATATATTTTTATTGATGATATTAATTTCTAAATTAAAATTATTTCATTGTGATAAAAAAATAGCCATTTAATCCAAACGGTCATCATTAATGATTTATATAATGATTCATCTCACTCCAAATAACCAAATGAATATTAACAATGTAAAATTTTATGGATTTTAGCTAAGAACATATAACTTCAATTCTCGACAACCTTTCTCATTTTACATGTTTAGAAGCACATGTATAAAAGTGAACTGATCTTGAAAACCAAGCAAACAAACTCTCCCAAATAATGAAATTGAACCTTTTAACCCTTAGAAATTGAAATTAATGAACATAATAAGGTTATAATAAATAAATTAGATTAATAATAGGTTATGGAATTATTAATTAATGAATCTAATTTTATTATATAGGGAATTAAGATCATTTGGAGAACTCTTTCTGAATTTGAGAATTGGATTCTATCGGAACCTCCATTATTTTATTGGGTTAATCTCTCCCACATTTTACCCAAATTAAATTCTGTTATAATTTAATGTGAATCATATAAATGATTTTTCTATGTTCCTAACTCATGTATCAAGATCTTCCCTCCTTTTGAAGATATTCATGTTTTCAATAGGCTCGATACTGGATTCTTCTTGATAAACAAGCCCAATTTAAGGGAACATTCTTGAATTCTTGCCCTATTTCATGTGCACGATATAATAGTTTTTAAGGATAAATTATATATATATAATAACCCATTTTATTTTTATAATTGTATTGGTTTACTTCACATTTTATATAAAATTTTATTCCTTTTTCAGTTTCAAATGATATTTTATATTTTCCATAAACCACACTAAAATATTTTAATTATAATGTTTCCTAAATACTATTTTAAATAATATCATTTAAATTTCACATTAATAGTCATGATATATCTTTATTATAAAATACTATTGTCCATTGCTGATATAATTTCATTCCTTCATGGACACTTTTACAAAATTATCATTGGTTCACTTCACATTTTGTGTGTGTGTGTGTGTTTGTTTATCTTAATTTTTAGACCACCAAGAACAACATCAATACTCCCAGTGGTTCGACCCTATCTTTCCGCTGTTCTAGTTAGTAATTAGGTTATAAATTTTATTTTTTTGACCATGCCCAAGGACGCAGAAGCTTGCAATTGTTTTACTAAGTTCCATGTTTTATGTTTTATGTACATATTCTTCCAGGACACTAGACTTACGGTCCATGGAATGTAATTTGATGATTAATCATTCTCAAAAACATGTAATTATTTGTGTAAAAGGATAAGGTATCTATATCTACCACATAATATGTATAAACTATATTCATCAACTTTTCATAATCTCAAAACACAAAAATAAAACAATGCTTAATGTACAAATTAGTATAACCTATGTAGTCACACATAGAAATAATGTGAGTCTCTATATCCTAGAATAAATTTAGCACATAAATTAATCATAATAATTATTGGAATTTTATTAAAAATTATAAAATCTAGAATAAATGTGAGAGTAAATTTTATATAACTAAATATTTCATTAAAATCAATATGCTATAAACACACATGAACTATTTATAAAAATATTAATATGACCATTTTATAATTAATATAAAAATTATAGATATTATTTATTCATAGATATAAATACATTATATTGACATTCAATATAAACACATTACTATTGTTCATTATAGGACATTATATTTTACATATATGATATAACTATTAATTATATGAATTTTATAATCAAAGTTTCATTATATAAACTATTTATATAATCAAAATATCAAATATGTAAACATTATTTATAACCTAAATGAATATGTCATCAAAACACTTTTGATGTGGTCCAAAGAAGATCATAAATAAGGTTTCTTTTAAAATAAAAAATTAATAATAATTAATTATGATCAGTTAAAAATTATAAATATAAACACTCTTATATTTTTTCATTATTGATGTAATTTATAAATTATTTATAAATTAATTTCATGATAGAAATATTTTTTAACTTTTACAAAATATTCATTATGAAAATATAAAATGCCTTTCACTATGATTTATAATCATTCTATACACCTTTTTCTCTTAAAAAAGATATAATAAATATTAACTATTTAGTACTGGTGGAATATTTATAATTTTTTTTGATAAACATATAATCAATTAACCATTAAAAATATATTTAAAAATTTTATAAAAATTATTTCTAAATCAATAAAAAATTTCCAAAATTATTTTTAATTATTTAATTTTTTAAATTATATAATTAAATTCAGAAATCAATTTATTTAATTAAATAATAATTGGTTTATCATGAGAAATAAATATGAATTTTTCATATTTGAAATGGACTATTGAAATATATTTTATTAATCGTACAATTATCATTTATAAACAATTTATAAAATATAAACATTTGGAAATAAATAAACATTTTAATTATCTTGGGAAATGAATATGAGTTTTATTATTCTTATATCAGGGTGAAAATACAATTCTATAATTCCAATTAATCATATTTTATATACAATATAAGAAATTATATGTTTATTTAACAAAATATATAAAGTATTTCCCTTTTTAATTATTTTAATTAAAATATGGGCAAACTGTTATCTAGCCCACACAAGATACTGAACACCCATGTGGGAACTTATAGATACTCAATTGTTAGATAACCAAGAGTGATAGAGGAGGTTCAAGCTTTTGTGTGTCATCATAATCACCATGATCATTTTTTTATACTAGAAGAAGAATCACCATGTTTGGAGGCATGAAAAACATCTTGTGTGGGGTGATACTAAAATATTTTTAATGGAATTATTAACAAGTCCATTGTAATAAATCAACACCCTACCATAGTGATGTCTGATGTGGGATATTTTCTTGTAGGGTATTATTCATACCCCGAATTGATTGTGTTCTAAATTCACATTTCATGATTGAAGTGAACACTATACAATGAAAATCAATTCTTCTCCCCCAAGATATAAAATCATCACATTTTCATGCACTATTCCATGATATAGAGAAAATGGATGTTATGTTTTCAAAAACTCACAACAATAGTGTTGTTATCCAATAAAGATTCCACACTTCACCCTTTTTATCACAATAACATATTAGTATTATATATATATATAATTCTCATCATTACATCACATAAATCTATGATAAATTGAGAAAACCCCATTACACATCATACAATATGTTCTTTGAAAACAATTGAATGAATCACATTTATATATCATATAATATTTCTAAAATACCACAGAATGTACTTGGAGATCATCCTATAATATTAAGAAGAAAAATTGAACCCCAAACCATTCATGGTCTACCCTCAATAGAATTAAACATGCACAAACAACATAGGACACTAAAAACACATTCAAAAATCTATCATGAGACACCAAAAAATTCTTCCATAATTTGATAATAGTTGATAAAGAACACGAAATAATCCATGGTGTTCCTCCTACCACTAGTGGTACACTATTTGATGGATCCAAGATTATATGATTAGGAAGCCCAAGCATTGATGTGGTTTCAGTTCCTTTATTTTGGAATGATGGAAAATAAATTTAGGATAAAATGATCTATAGAAATAATAACATTACACCGAGGACAAAAAAAATCCCAAAAAATTAGGGAATCAAGATACGTTTCTATCCATCCATAACACATTTGATGAATAAATAACAACCAAGCCATGATATGCGTCAAAAAGTTCACTCAAAGACATACATCATATTTTTGTAACAATTGAACACATTCAATAAACACATGAATATAATTTAATCCATTAAATTTTTTTGATAAGATATTGAAATCATAAGGGATAATTTTTCAAAATTCATGTATCATCCAATTACATTTCATGAAAGAAGAATACAATAATTATCAATTAAAACTTAGGCTCAATCAAATGGAAGCACTAGAGCCAATGTATCCTCAAGAAATATGTATATAATATTAGTCCAATTAAAAAATATAATACAGTCACGCAATCCTTAAATTAGAAATTAAATTTCATAATAACAATGATTTTACATGGTTTACTACATATAGATACTCTAAGGGGATCACAACTATATTTTGTTTATGTACTAGGGGAATCACTACTTGTTTTTTTATTATAAGAATTCTGGAAAGTCCCACTTATGTTACAAGGGTCACTCCACAAAATATTCTCTTCACGCACTACATAAATAAAAGGATTATATGAAACAACGGTAACTGATAATAAATCTCCATAATGTGATAAAATATTAAATCACTAAGTCTGTCCTCATTACCCTCCAACATCCTTGAATTACTCAAAATTTTAGAGAAGTTATTAAAAAAAATTGTCAATAAAAATTTCATATTAAAAAAATTTACCCACATAATGAAAAACAAAATATATCAAAATATATGAGGTTCCACTTTTAAATATATCTTATTTGTTCTCCAAAATTCAACCCCCATTGAATTCCATGTGTCATTATATAATTCATCCTTAAATAATTATGTTTTAAATTAATTAAATTGACCATTAAACTCTATTTTATGTAACAAATCAAGATAAAAACAATAAATTGTTAATAAATAACTAAGAAATATACCACAACCAACTCCACCATGAGGAGTTCATACTCTTTTTTGTAACTTGATTCTGAGAACTATGAGTTTTCTATTTAAAATATCCATGTTTTTACCATTTCATTAATTTCAAAATAACAACATATCTAGACCATTACAGTTTAGATATCTTTATACCATGACATAATCAACATGAACTGTGATATATATAAATTACCTAATATTATGACTTACTCAAGGTCATTTGTGACTATTTTCACACAAAAATGGTCCCCCAAAAGATCCTTGATAAATATTCACTTTCAGTTTCTCCTTACTAAAATGGTTTTCATTATTATAATTGAAAACTACCTATAATGTATAGATATTTTTTAAAACATCCTATTACATGATAGGGAAAATTTTAAACCAGGTCCCCAATATAGTGATTCTTACAAAACCATGAGAAAACACAATGTTTTAGTTAACGTATTGTTCGCATTTTGAAATCATTGGCATGATCTCTAATTCTCAATCCTTTAACCACCTTAATCAACAACATTGTGGCCTCCCCATTATTTTAAATAAAAAAATATCCTATATGGTATAAACCATCACATCAGTGATAAAAAATATATTTTAACAAAGTTACTATGACCACATTCACAGAATCTTATTATTATTTTGGACATTACCACCATGTTATAGTCAAACCAGTTATTTTGAGGTGTATGATTTTTTGAAAAATATATCATATAATATTAGTTAATTAACCTAAAATATTCATCAATATTCTTTCCAAGACAATTATATATCCTTTTACACAAATTCTAGTCTTAAATTTACAAAAAATAAATCAAAAAAAATATAGCCTTAATATCTAGACTTCAATACTCTACAATAGCACGAAAAAATATTTAATAAAGACAACCATGGTTCCCAAATTCTCCCATTTTAAGTTTTTTTGGTGATAAAAAATGTTACAAGAAACCTTAATGAAATGAATAATCTATAAAAAATAAATGAATAACTCAATTATCACTCAAATTATACGTGAACAATGATATGTATAGAAAATGTGAATCCATGTGTGATATTCATGATTCAATGCATACATTTAATTGTTAGCTTTGAGAAACCACTTGTGAATCACCGAACATATCCAAAATATATTGATCTTCAATCACTCCATTTTATCATTTTTAGTGAATCAAATTTCCTCTGTCTTTTATATCAAATAATTTCATAAAATATTTCTCCCCATTTTTAAATTAAATGTCTTCAAATTTCTCTATGTTTTATGGAGTAGTAACAACTTCTCCCCCATTTACAATAATCCCAATGTTAAATATCTTTATAAACATGAGAAATAATTTTAGGAAATGAATGAATATGGGGAGAGGCTAATATTCACAACCTGACCATTGTTTCTTATTTTTTAGCCTTTTCTTGATATCAGATCTTTTGGTTGAGGTCTGAGTCGAGTTACCAAAAAGAAAATCATATTTTTGGAGTCTTTGGTTGATTTTTAGCCTGATGCATGGTGAGTGAAAGGTTTGAATCAAACTATGCAAGAAATAGTATTTATTGGGAACCATTATCTTAGAGGATCATATATTATGCATTTATAGAGGAAATTTCGGAGAAAATATAAAAAATGACAACATCAAATGACCGAGATAATTTGCATGGATGGTGCATTATTTCTCAAATCATATATGTAGCCTGTGAAGGAATCACGTCACTATAGTATGGTGTGTTGGATTGGATAATGGTCTAGAAGACTGTACGACCAAACTGTGCAGCCAACCCAATGATCAAAACTAAATTAAATTATAATTATATAAATTTAATTAAATGAAAATATAATAAGAAAAATAAAATAAATTTTTTAATAATAATAATATAATAATAATAATAATAATAATTATAATTATTATTACTATGTCTATTTATATTATTATTATAGGGTTTTTTAATCACCAGACACTGCTACCTCACCCCTTGAAAAAGCAGGCCCCCTCCTCCAAGTGACTCAGTCGACTGGGAGGGCTTTGGAAGAAAATCCCATCCACCACAAGACTCCATTTTTAGATGATTATCTTCCAAATTTTTTGTGGGTTCCCCTCTAGTAAATATCTTATCTTCCCTTTCCCATATCTATTTCTTGTTTATTCCTTCATCTATGGGGTGTGCACCACTTGTCAGAAACCAAATTTGTTTTGGGGATTTATTTTGATCGATTCATGATGATTAGAGTTTGTTGGACCCATTATGAACCGTTATTACCATGAAAATAAATGGAAAGGTGTTTCTATTTACTTTTGGGTAAGGTAATTTAGTTCATTTTCTTTTACTCAATATTAATTTACTGTTTTTGTGGATTTTTAGTTCTTGAGAATTTTATTTTGTGTGTTGGACCCCGCTGTAGTGGTTTTGGGTTTCCTTTGTTAAAAGTTATTTAAATGGGTATGAATACGTAGGTATATACATATATGTATTCTCTCCCATTGTATATATATTCACACATGGAAGAATAAAGATATATATTAGAGCTAGTTGTCCTTATGTATATATGTGAAAAATGCATATGAGTGTGAGGTAAAGGGGTATATGCCAGTGTTATCGTATATAAAACGATCCCCTTGTACATATTTATCCATGAATATTTTCACCAAGGGGATAGGTTTCCATGAAGATGTTTGAATTTGGATAGGTAATTTGAGTGGTCGTCATAGAAAAGGGGCATTTTTGAGGTGGGATCCCCTTTGTATTTGACGTTTATATAAAATAGTCATTTATTTCTTACTTTTTTCTTTACTGTAGTGATACATAGTGATATATGATTTATAGAGATATTGTTTGACAAGAAATGAGTATGAAACTATGTATAATTGTTACATATTAGTCTATGCACCAATTTTTTCTTAAATTACCTAATTGGTGTTTGTAATTGATTAATGGTTTCTTAAGAATGGATTTGTTTACAAATGAATCTCGATTAACTAAATGGATCTGTAATTGTTTTTGGTCTTATAAATTATTCTATATTGTAATATGGTGATTGATATTTCATAATGCAATTTCAAGATATTTAGTTTGTAAATGGTGTGAGTCATACTTATTGAATATGGTTTTTTAGTTAATGATTTACTGAGGCTGATATGGTACTTTTATTAAATCGGTTCTCTTCAAAACACTCATGTGATGATCCTCCAACCATGGTTATGTTTAATGTTAAGTAAGGTACTTAAGGATGGAATACTTCATGATCTACTAGTTGAATGGAATGAGAATGATATATGGAATGATTTAGTGGTTGGTTATTACGTATGTTATTATTCTATATATACATGATTGGTTTCCAATTTTATTTTGTTTGGAATAACCCCCAGTTAGACAAAAAATGGAAACATGGTATATCATGTCTATTTTTTAGGAATGTTTTCTTCAATCATTTATATTATGCACTAGCTAGTAGCCATTAGTATAGAACATTCTCTTCTTTTCATTTTCTCCCTTAGTTAGGCCATTAGGGACAAATTGAGTGTGTGGGTGAAATGATTTTATTGGGTGAGGCATGCTAATGGATGAGTTGGGTTTCAGAATGTTCTTGATTATCCACTAAGATACTAGGTTATCACATGTACTTTGGAACTTATTTATATGCAGAAAATGAATAAGGCACCTTGTTTTGTTACTCATGCATTCTATTTCCCATTCACCATATGTGATCTTTTAGTTTTCCTCCTTGTATAGGGTATCTATTTTATAAAATGATAAAATGGTATTAAAATGTTTATGTAAATTTTTTTTGATAATGATTACAACATCCTTCCATTTTTAAATAAAAACATCAATCCTTTTCTATATCCCACTTTCTTTAAAATGTTAAAACCTCTTACATAGAAAAGAAACTGGATTTAAATAAAAAAGGATAGTGGGCCATAATGTTTTTTAAAGATACAATTTGTGAAAAAACCAATGACTGTATATTGTATTTCAAATTTCATATTTATAGATATTTTATTTAAAGTAATTTAAAAAGAGAATAGATCGTTTGGGCATGCCTACTGAGTTTTAATATGTGCGCCTATCACATTATCATTTTTTCACATCAGCTAATTCATCCAAATCAAATATGGATTCCATCAGTGATGTTGGTTTTGAGGTCATTGTTGACCATCATGGTCATATAGAGGAATATATTTTTGTTTAGTTTTTATTTATTTTTTTCACTTCTAGTGTTTATTTTTTTCATTTTAGTTTATACATGCCAAATTGTATTTTTTTGGAGAAAATCCTTCCCATCTACATTATGTTGATGTATGTAACTACTTCCAACCTGGGAGGATCAGGAACACCTCTTGAACATTTTCACTAGGTGGATTGGGTGACATGTTCATATTTGACCTAGGTTGGTTGGTGACAAAATGTTATTAGAGTAGAACCTTGTTATTTGTGTTTTTAGGTTTCTCGGATAATAGGACTATCATCACTCGAAATTTAGGCACGTGAAGGAAATCATAAATTATTTCTTGTCTTGAGCATCAAGTTTCCATGTCTAGTTTGGGATTTGAGTTTCTCTTATTTGGCCTCTATAGATTGAGGATGGAAATTGAAGTTGGTCGGTGTCACATGACGAGCTTGCATAGAGTAGCAACCCATTTTATCCATATTTCATTGTTTAATATAATTTATGGGGTTAATAATAACTCTCAAGTAATGGTATTATATGAAATGTTTTCGAGATAAGAATATCCACTAGTTACTTATTATTGATATTTTCATGTGTGTTGTGATTTGACTTAATTTTGGTTTCCATGATTGGATTTAAAAAATGAAAATGTTTTTTTTGAATGTGGTTTTCAAAAGCGGAAATGGTGTTTGGAGTGGAAAATGGTTTTGAAAATGAATTTTTTTTTCTTTAGGTGGATTTCTTGTAATTGAATGTGTCCATTAAAAGGGAAAAATTGAAGGTTTTTTGTAAACCTGATTGGGATATTAAAAATAATTTTAGGAATGAGAAAATAATGTTCCTTTTTAATTTGTAAATGTGTTACTTAAATGATAAGGGGTGACTTCAAATTTGTTGGGAATTTGTTATTTATGTAAAACGATCTGTTTTGGAGATAAGAAATGTTTTGAATTAACTCTTGGTACTTCAATGAATGATCACATATATGGATATAAACATGTGGAGTTTGGATAATTAGGTGTATGTGTGTATTTTTACATGGTATTGGACAATTATTCTACTATGTGAGACTTCATGGAATACCTAGGGTGGTTATTTTTGTTATTTAATTAAAATATATTCTCAAAAATGGGGAAATCAATGTTTTCAAAATTGCTTGAGAAATTGATTATTATACAATTTTTGTGTTTAGAATATTATTTCATGGGCTTAAGTTTTTTATATGATAAAAATGTGGTTGGAATAGTGATTTGAGTTTGGGTTTTGGTTAGTGATTGAAGTTTGGAATATTGGTTTATAATGATTTTTGATTCAGATTAATGTTACTTGTTTCTGTGTATTCCCCAGAAAATTCCTAGTATTGAATGGATGGTCAGACTCTAGGATTCCTCCCTCCATATTTTGGTGAAGGATGGTATTTTAATTTATTTTTAGTCATCATTTAGTGGATTGATAATGTCAATACTAAGATGGTTAGGGTTTTAAGAAAACATTGAATAGGTTTTTCTCTAAGTGTTCAAGTAAATAATATCTAGATTCCGAATTGAGTGGTGTAGTTAGAGCCTTTCCTAACTTTATACCACATCTGAATTTTCTCATTCTATCACCCACTTTTATTACCTGAAAAATATATGAATGTCTCATTTGTAGTGTCTTATGAAAAAAATTTCGTTCTGGGTGGTTACTTTGGTCATACAAAGTGGTTCTACAAGTAACACTACTAAAAGAAGATGTTTTAGTGGAAGATGGTATGCTCTTGACTAATAGGAATAGATGCTTCATGATATCCCTAATCTAGTCGTAGGTCTTAATGTGAATCTTTTCATGATATCAAAAATCACAGTGTTTCACAAGACCTTCATCCAAATTTTTTCTATAGTGTTTGAATGTGAATAGTGTATGTTCCTCTACTTTAGATTCTTTATGTAAGAAAGATAATTTTTTTAAAAAAAAATTGTAGAGTACTCATTTCATTTTTATAGTCTTCATTGTGTTTAAATGATCCTTTTTGTTGTAAGAATAAATGGTGGAATCTCTTAATTGTATGTTTTTTGTTAATACTTATGCATGAAAACATTTTAATTATGGTCTCTTTGTGGATTGTTTTTAGTTTTGGGGTTTTCTTATTTTTGAAATTATTGAATATTGTGGAGTTGATGAATCGTGGTTTGATTCTGTACTTGGTTTGGGGTTTATTGTTAGACCCCCTTGTGGTGCGGGTCAGTCCGTGTGAGGAGTTCCAATATTGGTACAAGTGAGTAGTTCTCGTGTTGATAGGTTCAAGATTTCATTGGCTGGTACATGTTTAGGGTTCCTAATTTGGTATGTTTTGGTAGTTCTAGAGCTGGCATGGGATGGGTGTTTCAAAGTTGGTTATGCTAGTGGGGTTCTAGTTCTTGGGAGAACCCTGCTCTTTTCCTTGTAGTTACTCTCATTGTTTTTCTCTATAGATATAGTTTGTTGTGACATGTAGAGTTAAAAGGTCAGACCAAGGTTTTTTCTTTTGTTTGGAATCATGTAGTTCTGTGTTCCAGTCCAGCTCCTTGTTCGGTTGGGTGACCTTCTAGGGGAAGAATGTTTTTTATAGGGGAAATTTTGACACTGCAAACACAGTTTCTCTTTATTCTTAACCTTTTCATGAAATTAGAGCATTTGATTTAGGTATAGGTTGAGTAATTGGGGGAAATTTATTGGTTTTAGTTCCTTAAATTGGTTTTTGGATCTCTACATGGTTTTTTCCTAGTTTGTCTCCAACCTTGTGTGGACTAGCACTAATCGTTCACCCTTATCTTGGTGGAGCATGGATTATGAATGGTTTGGGGAATCCATGCATCAAGCTTTTGAAATGTCTCTATCAGATGATATATTTTAATTTCACATCTGATGCATGGTTTCTCAAACTATGGAGGTAGTCCTTGTGAGGATCCCTTCCCTCAAGTAGGGTGCACACATTTGGTGCTAGTCTAGCAATTCATACATCCAAACCGTGCGAACATCCAATTGTTCTAAATGAATTTATATTAAATAAACATAATATGAAATTAAAATAAGAAAAATAAAATAAAAATTAAGAGATGATTATATAATAATGATAATAATATTACTACTATTATGAATTTTATTATTATTAAATTGTTTATTTTTATTACTATTTTTATTGTTTGGTTTTTTAACCCTCAAGGGGTCCCCCCTCACCTTGATGTATGCATCCCCCACATCTCGACTGACGCAGCTAACTAAGAGGGCTCTCACACGTGACCCTGTACCCCACTGGACACCATTTTCAGAAAATTATCCTTCTTGATTTTTGGGGTGGTCCTCTCAAACAAGATTCTTATCCTCTCACCTTCAATTTCTTATTTTTCCACCTCAATTTTTTAGGAAACCCTTTTCCAAAACCAAATTTGTTTTGGGGGGTTTTGTTCAATTTTCTGAATATTAGGGGTTTTTAGCCCTATGGAGGTCTATTCTGGATGTGACCATTGATGTTAGCGTGTTTCTATTTGGTTTTTTTGTAATCATCTTTGGGTACATTCCTTTCCCACAATTTTAATTTAAGGGTTTTTGTGGTATGTTAGTTATTGGTAAATTTCTTTGTATGCTGGACCCAACTACGGTGATTTTGGGTTGATGTTGTAAAAAGATACTTTCATGGGAATGCATATGTTGGGAAATATATACATAATTCCCCCTATTATATATAAATACACATATGACATTATGAATATATATATAGAGGATAGCTTTACTTATGTGTATGTATAAAAAATAAAGACACATGTGAGGTAAATAGGTATATTCATGTGTAAGAGTACATGTATGGATGACCCTGTACATATTAAGCCATAAAAATATGTATATAAGGGATTCGTTTACCTACATATAAGGGAGTGTGCATGTGTTTGTAGGCAGAAAGACAATTTGAGTGGTAATCATCAAAAGCCTATTTTTTTGGTTGGTTCCCCATTTCATTTGAACATGAAATTTAATAATAATTAATTTCATTCATTTTTCATATTCGTTAAATTATAAATAGTGATATATGGATTTTATAAAAATTTATTGACATGAAATTAGTACGGAACCATATGAAATTTTTTTATTTGATATTGTCCATTAAGTGTTTGTTAAATTTCATGATTTTAATTTATAAGTGGTTTAGGGTTTATAAATAATTCTCTTGGTTTATAATTGTATTTTTTTTCTTAAATGTATCTATAAATGTTTTATGTCCTATAAATTCATTTAGAATTTTAATTTGTTTATTTTATTTGATAAATGTATTTTGAGATGTTGAGTTTCTAAATGGTGTGAGCGATTCTGGTTGAAATTGTTCATCACTTAATGAGTTCATTAGGCCCGTTTAGTGCCTCAATAAAATTAGTTGTCATAAAAACTATCCTTTGTTGATCCTAAAACCTTGGTTATGATGAATGGGATGGGAGGTCCTTGGGGATGTACTCTTTTTTCATTTGATAGTTTAATAGAAAGAGATTGTTTTGCGGAGTGATTCAGGTCTTGGTGTTTATGTGTGTTCTTATGCTATATATATATGGTTCATTTTAGGTTTGATTTTGTTTTTATCTCCACATATTTAGACATGACATGGTAACTTGGCATAACTACTATATTTTTCATGTATGTTTGTTTCCATGGTTTAGATTATGTACTGCATAGTGTCCCTTAGTATGGACTTTTATCTGCTTTGTGATTATTCCCCACGATTAGGCCATGTATAGTAAGAAAAAGTGATTATCCAATAAAAACACATATGTTAATTACATTTTAATTTTATTAAATGTACATTTTATATATTATGGGATTGAGTTATTGGATTTTAATTTCGAACATCCATTCTCATCATTTGTACACCTAATGCCTAATGTACACCAATTTTTTCCAAATTATTCATATGATTTTAAGGAATTTAAATATAAATATGTTAATTTAACATTTTTGGGAAATTGATTTAAACATCAATATGAACATTTTTCATTCAGGGATCAATGGAGGATTCATAAAAAATGATGGGGATATTTGGCGATGAAAGGAAATAATTCAGGAGAAGGCAGAATGGACATCAGCCCACTGATGAGAATGTGGGGCCCATAATATAATCCCAATGGATCTAAAATGACATGTTATTCTTGAATAAATATATGGGAACAAATAATTTTTCAAGATATAGTGCTAAATTGTCCTCCATGGTGGCTATTAAGCCAGCCCATATAGAATATCAAAATCTGGGCCAGAATCTGTGGCCCAGAATGTTATCCAACTAAATTGGCCATAAAACATTATTCAAAACTACAAAAGGGACCAAATTTTACAAAAACCTAGAAGACATAATGGGACACAAAAGTCAATTTTATGGACCACCATGATTCAGTGATATTCTTTCCCATATAGGACGATACTTCCCTGGGAGGCGAGGAGGATAAAAAGTCAGGGGGGGAATCAATTTCTCCACTAAATTCCACCACACTAAGGACTAAATTAATTTAATAATTTGGAATAAATAGATTTAGGGTTGGATGAATTATTCCCAATTTCCTATTTAATGCAGTGGTAATGATGGGGACGGGATCTATTGTTTTTTAATGTAACGTTATTATGAAAAAGTTCATTTTAATGTTTTCAATTTCCATGTAATTTTTTTTTTATTTTATGTTCTTAATAAAAAATTTTCTCTTATATTCTTCCAATTTCATATCATTAAAAATATATGATCACAAATCACAGTGTTATCATTGTGTTTTTTGGAATTAGTTCACACCAATGTGTGAATATCATTCACACACACGGAGGAGTGCTCGTTATTTCCGCAGTTTTAATTTCTTCAATCCAATTCTTCTAAGACAACTTTTACCCACCATTTAAAGTATACCATCAATGTAGGGAAAATCATAAAATGGGTTGATCTTAGTAAGATGAAAAGGATGAATTTAATGTTAATTTACGAACGAATTGTTGTTAATTAGCTAAATAATTTGAGATTTACATTCTTCAGTTATTTCCACTCTTCATCTTCACTGTGTTTGAGGGAGAAACATACAAGTACTAAAATGACCATATACCATGGAGAGATCATGAATTTTTTCACTATGTTTGTAAGGGATTTTTAATTGATTTTAGTTGGAAAAAAACAAAAAAATGATGAAGGTAGTGTTGTTTTGAAGAATGGATTCATCAAGAATTAATAAAACACCAAATTTTCTAAAGAAGTAAATTTCATTCAATCCACCCGAAGTAGAATCCTATGATTAACCCATTTTCATTGAAATGAATTCATGTAGGTTTCATAGTGATATTTAAAAACATCTAAAATAAAAACCCAATTGGCCACATCCTAAAAAAAATCCATCTCATAGGTTGTGTATCTTAGGTATCTTCATCGGTCTCAGTGGATTCCACAACCTAAGCTAGACTACACGGACTATTATTCCTTCATCTCTTTGGTAAATTTGAGAGTGAATCAAATTTTGGCGCCATTGATGGGGACCAAGTAAGTACCTTACACCAAAACCTTATTTCCTCACCACAAATCTTCTATTATTACCCAAGATATTTTATCTTGTCACTATCTCTATCCTTCTATCTTTTGGCGCATGTCTGCCTCCACCCATGATAAATCAAACAAACTAGTTAAGGATGAATGTCCTAGGATAGGGGAGTCAAGTAAAGCTAGCGGATTGATTCCATTATATCCTAATATTATTGATACTCTAGAATCAAAAATTTAATCAATTATAATAGAGTGTATTCCAAGAAATAAAATTGTAAATCCTGGGCGATATCAAATGGGAAACCAAAACCATGAATCACCAAATCAAGGGAATGTAGTTGATCAATCCATGAATGAATAACTCCCTCCAGTTTGGACCAATTACGCCTCATTCATTAGACACAATTCTCTAAGAGTTACCAAATACATATTTAAACCCCATGTATTAAACCACCTTCCATCCTTTCAGGGGATGGAGTCTGAGATTCCCTACCTTCGTGTTAAAGAATTCATTGAAATTGTCAAAATCATGTCTCCCCCACATAAAAAAGAATCAGCTAAGATAAGGATCCTTCTTTTTCATTTAAAGATAGAGCTGAAAATTTGCTAAAAAACATGAGAACTACATCAATAAAGTCATGGGATCAATTGAAAATAGAAATCTACAAAATATAACTCCCTCATCATAGAACAATTGAACTAAAAAAGTGCATTCGAAACATTTCTTAAAAAGAGGGAGAGTCATTCTATGAGACATAGGAGAGCTTCAAAGACACCCTATACATGGTTCCACATCATGGTTTTTCTATACATTATCTAGTGAGATTTATTTATGAATGGTTAAGCCTAGGGAACAGACAATTCATTTACATGATGTGTAATGGATCTTTTAAAAACAAACCCCATAATGATGCATATGTGTATCTGGAAGGCCATTCTGAACAAATCCAATCATGGGGAATATCACCTTATTCTAAAAATTCACAAAGAACTGCTGGAATTAATATACTTAGAGAATAGGAAATCCATAATACTAAACTCACAACACTTTATAAGAAGGTTAAAGAGATAGACCTTAGGAACGTCCATGAAATCAAAACTGTAGACCATGTTTTCACAATTTGTGAAAAACATGACCATAAAAAAGATAACTGCAAAACTAGTCCATCCATCAAGTATATCCTTTTAGGAGGACCCCTAGTGGAACTAAATGCTTTGTACTTTAAATATACTAAATACCAAAACACCTTCATCAAAAGGTATAATGACCACCCACCCTTCCAATGGATTGATAACAAACAACCTAGCCAACCACAGTGATAAAAACCCTACCCCAAACAGAAATACCAAACCCATAAACAGTTGCAATCATAATATATCCTATAGCAACAACCACCAGTCCATTTTCAATAAACCATCCCACCTCCAAAATATCCCCATCGTATAAACTAATCTTCTCAAGCACCAATCCACAAATTTCCACAAATCCTAATAGAAAAATTGTGCAAACAAATAGAAAGTATGAACTCAGAAGTCTCTTCCCTAAAAAAATAACTTCAAATCATCATAACCGGAATTGAACCCATGCCTACACAAACCATTACACAAAAAAACAGACAGAGGAGAGTCTTGATTCCCTCAATCAAATCATGATCAACTAAAGGCTATGAATATTTTATGATGTTGAAATAAACTGGGAAACCTAATAAACTAATTCAGATCCCATTTGAAGATTAAAACATGGATGAAAATCCAAATGAACCAAATTATAAAACTGAAAAAATGATAAAATTTTCAATCAAACAACTCTTCAACAAACAACCAAAAAAACGACACTATTTCCTCAAAAAATGAGGGGGGGGGGGATCAAGCCTAAATTGAGTGAAACATTAAGTGAAATATTCTAACAAGTCAAGGTGAACATTCCCCTTTTTGATACAATCCAAACCATACCTACCTACTCAAAGTACCTTGAGGAATTTTTCACTTTGAAAATTATATTTTCAAATAAAAACCAAGTCTTTTTGGATAATAATGTGACTACCACCAATCAAGGGACCATTCCTCTTAATTTGAAAGACCTATGTTTCCTGTACATATATGTTGAACTAGGAGAGAGAATAGTTTTCAAGGCCTTGTGTGACTTAGGAGGTAGTGTCTATCTCATCCCCTATGTTGTGTACTTCAGTTAGGCCTAAAAGAGCTCCAACCGACATCGTTCACAAATCAACTTGCTGATCATAGCACTAGGGTTTGTAAGGGGATTTTAAATGATATTCTAGTTAAGGTTGAAAACTTTATCTACCATGATAACTTCATTGTCCTTGAAAATCATCCAAAACATAAGAAATAAGGAACAAACCACAATCATCCTTGGTAGTCCGTTCCTTTCAATAATCAACTCTGTTATCCAGGTTCAAAATAGGAACATGACCATTACCTTTGGAAACATTACTCTAGACCTGAACATCTATAATAAAAGCTCACAAATAAGGGATGACGGGGACATTCATGAAGTAAACATGATAGGAAGAATTGATACTAAATCAATAGAACATCATGGAATATTTTCTAGATGTTTATGATAGGATGATATTGATTTCATATGTTCACATGATAGAAGTTTGTCTCCATGGCTGGAATAATTTTTAAATTGATCTTATGATGATGTTTTAGGTCCAACAATCAGTGCAACCTTTCCAGAAACCAATTTCATAGAGACTAATCAAAGATCCTTTCATATATATGATCAAACCAATCTTGTAGCTGAAACTTCTACACATGGGGATTAGATTATATCTAAAACTATAGGAAACAAAATTGACCTCGATTCAATGTCCCAATATTATTCTTTAATTATTAACCAACCTGATATTGAGTTGAAGGAACATCCCACTGCACTCAAGTATTCATTCCTAGGGGAAAATCAAACACATCCTACTGTCATTTAGTATTCACTTGAATCCAATCATTATATGATGATTCTAGGTGTTCTTAGAAACATAATAAAGCCATTGGTTGGACCCTGTATGATATTCGTAGGATTATCCCACTAATCGGGACTCATAGGATTTTTCTAGAATCTGATTCAATGCCATGTCATCAACCTCAACAGAGAATCAATCCTAATCTCATAGAGGTAGTAAGGAAAGAAATCCTGACATTGTCAAAAGCTGGTATCATCTATCCCATTGCTGAGAGTGAGTGGGTGAGCGCAATCCATGTGTTCCCCAAGATGGCAGGAATCAGAGGGAAACCAATAAAGATGGATAGATTCTTCCAACTAGGGATATTATTGGATGGAGGGTCTACATTTACTATAAGAAGCTAAATTCATTCACCAAGAAGGACCATTTCCCCTTACCATTAATTGACCTAATCTTTTAGAGAGTGGAAGGTCATGAGTTCTATTGTTTCTTAGATGCGTAATCAGGGTACGATCAGATTGAGGTCTCCCCAGAGGATCAAGGAAAGGCCACATTCACCAATCCATTTGGTATCATTTCCTTCAAACGCATGTCATTCGGGTTATGCAATGCCCATGTAACCTTCCTGCGGTGCATGAGGGGAATCTTTTCTAACATGGTAGGGTATTTTCTTGAGGTCGTCATGGATGACTTCTCTATATTTGGGGATACATTTAATGGATGTTTTAGGAATGTGGATATAGTTTTGTCTTAATGTGAAGAAATTAATCTACACCTAAACTGGGGAAAATGAAATTTCATAGTTAAATAGGGGTTAGTCATTGATCATATAGTATCGGGTATGGGGATTGATGTTGATAAATCAAAGTTTGACATCATTCATCACCTTCTATCACCATGAACTTTTATGAAGTGAGGTTATTCTTACTGAATTCTGATTTATATAGAATATCCATCACAAAATTTAGTTCAATATCATATCCCCTTTATGTTATCCTAGTCAAGGATGCTCTATTTGTTTGGGAATAGAGCTATGAGGGTTTATTCAAAACCCTCAAATCCCCTCTCACATCTCCTCCCATTATGAAATCTCTAAATTAAAAACTTCCTTTCTAACTTATGTGTGATTCCAATGAATTTTCAATAAGAGCTATGTTAGGAAAATGTTATGATAAAACTAATCATGTCATTTATTATGAATGAAAATACTTAAATGATGCCCAAATCAACTACACCACCACTGAAAAAGAGTCAATTTATATTGTGTTTGCCTTAGAAATTTTTAGGTCTCACCTCTTAGGATCCCCCATCAATGTGTTCACTAACCATTCTGCACTGAAATACATCTCCCAAAAAAAGATTCAAAGGCTAGACTGATTAGGGGGGTCCTTCTATTACTAGAATTTGACCTCACAATCAAGGACCAAAAGGGTATAGAAAATGTTATAGAAGATCACCTCTCTAGGATAAAGTTTAACAAAAAAAAATCTCACCTCTCTGTGTCTTCTTCATTCCCTGATAAAAACTGACACTCCATGAGTGAGTTCTCTTTGTATATAGACATATACAACTTCATAGTAATAGGGGTCATTCTAAAATTCTTAGAGACTCGAGATAGATGTGAATTACTCTCTAATGTCAAGAAAAATGTGTTCGATTATCCAATCCTCTATAAGTTATATCCTGACCGAGTAATTATGAGGTGTGTCCCAAAATCTGAACAAGATTCCATGCTTAAATTCTAACATTGTGAGGCATGTAGGGGTCACTTTTACTCTATGAAATCATCTGCTAAGATTATTTAGTGTTGTCTCTTCCGGAACACCTTCTGAAGGGACTCCTACATATGTTTTCAAATCTTCCATAAGTTTCCACAAGTAGGGTCCATCAGAGAAAGGAATAAAATTCCACTCACTCTCATCTTAGCTGTTTAAATATTTGACTATTGGGGAATTTATTTCACGGGTCCCTTCCCAAACTCTAGGGGATATCATTATATTATCATAGTTGCTGATTATGTATCAAAATGGGTTGTGGCCATTCCCACAAAATGAAATGATAATAAAACTGTGATTAGATTCCTAAAACTAAGCATCTTATCTAGATTTAGAATTCATAGGGATATCATTAGTGATTGTGGAACTCATTTTTGGACTCTCCCATTCTCATCACTCATTGGAAAGTATGGAATTTCTCACAAATTTTCCACTACTTACCACCCACAAAAAAATGGTCATGATGAGCTAGCCAATAAAAAAATTAAACAAATTGTTGAGACGACTATTAATCCATCTTGGAAGGACTTGTCAAAAAAACTCTTAGATTCCCTTTGAGCCCATCAAACTGAATTTAAAACGATTTTAGGAATGTTCCCATATAGGTTGGTTTATGGTAAACTGTGCCATTTGACAGTTGAGATTGAACATATGGACTTTTGTTCAATTATGTAATTAAATTAAGACCACTCATTGGATGAAGAAAAAAAGAAATTAGATATAAACAATGTTGAAGATCTTAGGATGGAGGCCTATGAAAATTCAAGGCTCAATAAAAAAAATATTATCCTACCAGTATCGAAACCTTAAAACAAAAGACATTGAACCCAGAAACACTTTTTTTTGTATAACTATAAACATCACTTACACCCAGGAAAATTGAGTTCTAGATTGTGTGGTTGATACATAGTTCATATGGTGTACCCCCATGGGGATGTTGAAATTAAATATCACACTAATGGTCAAACAATTAAAGATAAAGGTTATATATTCAAACCATTAATAGAACCATTCCAAAAACATGATGTTGATGAATAAATGTGTGAACATACCTTAGATGACTAAAATAATTAATCAATTAGGGTCCAAGTCGAGCTAAAGATTTTAAATAAAGCGATGCATGGGAGGAAACTAGTGGTTTTCTAGTTTACAATCATTTTATTGTTTAATCAACTTTATATAGGATTTGTGGACCATTTTGATATAATTTTATTCTACCTCATATTGTGGACCAATTATTCTCTTATTAGTATAGATGGGAATGAAATGGGAGCACCTTATTCATCCATGTCACGCAGTGTGATATTTGAGTACTACCTTACCAAAAAATTAAAAAGAAGACAATGTATCATCCTATTGATTTTTTAAAAAGGCAAACCATAAAAACGATTAGACATGGTCTTAAATAATTTTTTTTGTGTGGTTTCTTCTTGTTTTTATGGTTCGAAAATTATTTTGGGTCATACATATTCAATGAAGGAGGTGTCTACATCTCCCATGAGAACAAAGAGTGATTTTGGAGCACCAAAATCATCATTATGAAGACACCAGGTAAACTTGTTTCATGAACATTACAAATCATCCCCCCACTAGCTTTCTCCTCTCTTTTCTTTTTAGGGAACTAGGGAAAATTTCATCCTAAATTGGGAGGAGTGGAAACAAAATGTTTTTTAAAAATCAATGAGAAAATAGAATGAAAATTAATTTATCATTTATATAATAACATCTGTGGTCACATTAAAACTAAATAAAAAATAATTTTTAATTTTTTGACTCTTAATTTAATTAATTTTTAAGTTTACAAGCACTGATTGTGTATGTTTGGTTGTCCAATATGAATTTCCATCATTTTTATTTTCATCTTTTAAATCAAAATGCCCCAACCCACATCCTCTAGACTTTGGGGTCCTAATTTGAATTATAGGGTTTCTATAATAAATAACATTGGCTGGTTTGATTTTTATGAATAATAGGAATATTAAAAATAAAATTCCATGTAGTGGAATGGACTGATAAAATGTGAGACTTTAAACACCAATAGATTGTGATTCAATGTAATCTAGACCAATGTTTTTCAGTCTATCTCTATTTATGGTAATTTGAATTTTTTTTGATCAAGTTCACTCGAGATGATTCTTGAGTATGTTGTCATCACATGGTGCCCTAAGGCCTTTGACCCTGGGAGTTATCGGCAAAGTCTTGCTACATGGATTAATTTGATTAACTGCAATCTCAATTACTATGTAAAAATTAAAAAAAAAATAAAAAAAAAATAAAAAAATGGATACTCATATTAATATTAAATGTGATTCCACCTTGCGCTTCAATTATTTCCCCCTTAAATAAAAATGAACCCCCATATCAATTTTGATTCACAACACATCATTTGACCTAATTGAGTTGGATAAAGTATGATGACGGATTTGATCAAAGAAATTGTATTGGGATTGAGATCTACTTTTAAATTTATATTGTTTTAAATTATTTTTATTGGTTATAAAGATATTTTTGTGCGTAGTTTAAATTGTGAGCACTGTTTGTTATAATGTGTTTGGAAAAAAGAATTCCAATATAATCATTGAATTATTTCCTCAGGACTAGAAAATATAATGTTGGGGGGTGTGATTATCCAATAAAAACACATATGTTCATTAACTTCTAATGGTATTAAATGTTCATTTTTGATGTTATGGTCTTGAGTTAGTGGATTTTAATTTTGAACATCCATTCTCATTATTTTTGAACCTCATGCCTAAATAATGTACACAAATTTGGTCCTAATGATTCATATTATTTGAAGAAATGTAATTATCCATGTTTTAATTTTATTTTTTGAGAAAAGGGTCTACACTTGAATATGATAAATTTTCATTCAGGTATGAATGAACAATTTTTAAAGGATGATATGGATATTTGTCAATGAATGGAAACAATTCTGGAGAAGGTAGATTGGACACCATGCAACTGATTAGATTGTGGGGCCCACAATACAGTCCCAATGCCTCCCACATTTTATGGTATTATAGAATAAATATAGAACAACAAATACTTATTTAGGATCTAGTCTTAGTTCAGTATCCATGGTGGTTATTAAAGTGGCCCAAATAGAAAATCAAAACATGGACCATAATCTACGACATAGAATGTTAGCCCACTAAATCATCAATAAAAACTGATCCACAACACCAAATGAACACAAATGTTACAGACATCTAGAAGAAATCCGGGGAATAAAAATCCTCTTATATGGCCCACCTAGATTCAGTGATAAGCTTTCCCATACATGATGATATTTTCAGGTGATACATGGAGGATAAAAAGTCAAGGAGGGAATCAATTTCTCCATTACTTTCTACCATCGTAAGGCCAAAATTAAATTAATAATTGGGAATACATTGACTGAGGCTTGGAATAAGACTTATAATTTTTCAATTTAAGTTATTGGGGGTGAGGGGGATGGGATCTCCAGTTTTTGGATGTAATGTTATTAGGCCAATGTTCCTTTGAAGTGTTTTCAATTTCCATGTAAGTGTTTTTTTTTTGTATTTAAATATTCTTAATCAAAATAATTATCCTCTATTATTCCAATTTTCATTCATTAAAACTCTATAATAACCTATCATAGGTATATCTCTGTGTTTACGGGAATTATTTCACAAATATGTGTGAATTTAATTCACACATAAGGAGGAGTGCTCATTATTTTTGCGGTTTTAATTTTTTTAATACAATTTTTGTAAGCCATCTTCTGCCGACCATTATGATTTTATCATCAATAAGGGGCTAAAAATTTAATGGGATGATATTAAGAATATGAAAAGGCTAGATTTAATTTTATTTTATGAATGAAATGTTCTTAATTGGATAACTAATTTAATACCTTCTTTCATCAGTTATTTCCACTTTTCATTTTCACTAAGTTTGAGGAAGATAAATCCAATTACTAAAATGACCATATTCCTTGGAGAGATCAATAATTTGGTTCCCTATGTTACTAGGAGATTAGTAATTTATTTTAGTTGGAATCCAACCATAAAATGATGAATGTAGTGTTATTTGTGAAGAATTCATTCATCGATAATTAATCAAACCAAAATTGTCTAAAGTAGTAAAATTTATTCAATCCACCCCAAGAATAATCCTTTGATAAACCCATTTTCATTTAATTTAATTCTCTTTGGATTATTAGTGTTATTTAAAACTATCTAAAATCAAAAAAACATTGACTACTTCATAGCAAAAAATCCATCTCATAGGTTGCGTATCTTAGGTATCTTTTTTAGGTCTCAGTGGATTCTAAAACCCAGGATAGACTACAAGAACCATTCTAAATTCATCTCTTGGGTAAATTTGAGCATGAATCAAAAAGGGTGTTAGAGAATTGAGGTCATCTGGTGAGGAATGCCACCGAGATGAGTCTTGAGATAGCATGTTCTATATTATCCAATGATATCATTGGTTCTTCCGTGTACTTTTTCAGTTAGTTCTCTATGGAAGATGATTGAGTTTCCTTGTTTGCTTACTAAATAATTCAATTTTCTATTTCACATTTTTAGTCATTTTTTCCTCCTTATATGGGTTTTTATTTTTCTAAAAATAGTAACATTTTTTAAAAATGTTTTTGGGAATTTTTTAGTGAATTATTAAAAACTTTCTACCCTTTTAAATAAAATGATCATTTCTTATTCTCTTTCCATATTTTGTTAAAATGGTAAATAATCATTCTTGAAAAATAATTTTTTTTAGAATAGATAATGGCAACGGGATGTAATTTTTTTAAAGAGACATTGTGTAAAAAAACCATGTTTACATATTTTTTTCAAAATTAATATTTATGGATATATTATTTAAATGTAATGAAAATTTTAATATGTTTTTTAGGCACAACTAATAATATTTTATACTCACACCAATATATTTATATTTATTTTTATATTCTGATGATGATTTCTACTTGAGTTTGGACACCATGGGCGATGTTGGATTTGATAATGTTGGTGATCCATATGGTCACAAGGAGGCATATATTTTCATTTAGTATGTATTTCTTTTTCTAGTAGAATTTATTTTTTTCTTTTTATTTTTTGGTTTATAATTTCATATTTTCCTTTTCTGGGACAAATCGTTATCTAATACTTATCTTGATTCCTAGAACTAGTTTCCATCCCACGAGGATCGAGAAGGCCCCTGCGAGATTGTCACTGGATTTCTTAGGTTTCCAATATAGGGTTGACCCAGGTTGTTTCATGATAATAATATAAAACGTACTCAATATAAAGGATATCACCGAACAACAATGTTAATCTAATGCTTCTCAAAAAAAAGTGTGGCTAATGATTTTGTGATAATATCTATAATATCATGATTCATTCCCAAATTTTCTATATTTGAAAGGGATAATTAAGCCTAGAAAGTAATTAGATGATATGAAATATTTTTTTATGAGTGTTTTAATGTCTATTACTCATCCATTAAATGTCACTCATATTTTTATAATAGACCATCGTAGTTAAAATTATGTCTATTCATATAACCTGTAGTTATTGTCACACCCACAGTAACTAAATATACACCTTCATAGCTAAAATTTATTCCACTTCATCCATGATAAGTTATGTTTTCTCTTGAATCATATTTATTCAACTTACGAAATTGTTCCTTAAGAAGGAAGAATATGTGTTAATTGTTTTTTATGCAAAAATATTTTTCCAATATGCATCCTAGGATGAACACATTTCCTATTACATTATAGAATAGTAAACCAAGTAATAATAAATCTTACCTAAGATGTACCTCATGATTATTTCGCAGAAGGATATTATAAATTTTTTTTAATTTGAAACCGAGCCTCCAAACCAGTTACATAGACACTATTTTATTTTTTTACTATTAAGTTGAATAAAATAACAATTATTATAATATATAATGTTATATCCATGGTGTTTCCATATTCATGTTTCCCATGTTTTATTCAAAATATAATTTAATCAAAAAAGGATTATAATCATGAATATATAACTAATTTACAAATTCTATTGCATATTATTATTCAAAAATAAAAATAAATTTGTTTTTGACGAACATAAAACCAAAAAATTATTCTTAACTCATCAATAATGTATATCTCAAACTATGAACTCATTATTTTAGATAACTCACTTAATAATTTTATCAATTTTTTCTAAATATTATTTCATCAATATATATTAATGCCATTTATTTATTTTATATAGATGACTTGACATAGAAGTTGTGATCAACACAATCTCTATTAAATTTTATCTTCCAAAATTACATGTTTAATTGTTCTAAACAAGTATATGTATCCTTTTAAAAATCATATAATGGTTAAATTAATCATCATAGTCATGATTATTTATCATAGATTAAAAAACCCGATGTTTTTCAATATACACTTCCTCTTTGAGAAATCCATATAATAATGTTCTTCTCAAATTCACTCAAATAGTTTAAAAAACTATTTAAATTGAAAAAAATTTATTTTTTTAGATTCAAGTATAGAAACTAGAAAAAATAAATTTCATATATATTACTCTAATCTATTGATATAATTTTAACACAAATACATATTTATTCTGTATCACTTTTTCATGCACTTCATACATAATATTGAATGGTATTTTTAATTTTAATGATGTTGTGACCATATAATCATTTCATAAGATCTCAATTCTAGTTCTTCTTTATTTGATCCAAATCTTAATTTATGGCCTTGTCTGATAATTCATATGTTATTAAATTTTCAAATGATATTTTTTATGATTATTATTATAGACAAATGTGATCATATCTACTCATTGAATTAGGTTATGTTATATCATTTTATAAAATATGATATTTGAATCATCAATATATGATCACTTCATATACTTTGATGATTAATGGTTGAATCTCTTAAGAATTAATGTCTTCCAATAATCAAGATATGAAATCCCCATAATTTCCTATATTTTGGATGAATATTAATTTTATGTTAATATTACAATCTTCCTATACCATTTAACCCAAATATAAGTTTCTATTCATTATACTTGTCATTTTCTTCTATAACATTCGTGCCAGTTTTGTGTAAAACTATGTTCAATATCTTTTTGAATAATTTATTGGATTTTATCTTTATGGACAAGTCCAATAATATTCCCCCATCTATAGAATCACTATAATTACCTTTATTTCATTAATTATTATAATTATTGAACATGCTACCAAACACTATAAAATATTTTAATGAACTTTTTTATGTATTTATCTTTAATAAAAGTTACTTATTAAATCAAATGCATAATGAATCATTATATTGTGCATAATGAAAAATATAATTCTATTCCGTCAAACAGTTCATTTAAAATACACTCTTGAGAAGATACATTTTCCCTATATTATTCAAAATCACGTTTTTCATTTCTCAAAAACACTGTTATTATTGAATCATCAACGATGATAAATAATTTTTAATTCCATTATTCCCATTATAACTATGTACTTTAATTGATGTTTAATATTTCATGTTATTTGATCAATTATTTTTATATCTCTTGTAATTTAATTTTCTTCCCTCTTTTAAGAACATCTTGATGCATTTCGTTTTCTACCTTGAGTTTTTCATAAAATAATACATCCCATATTTCAATATTCATCAATTATTTAGTTAAATGAACTCCACTATGAGTCCTATAATGTGTCATTAGACCAAAATAATCAATTTTACCAATGTTAAAAAATTTCAACACCCCTTCTTATTTGGACTATATGAATTTCTCATTATCATACCTCTAATAAAGAATCAAAAGCAATCTCTCTATCATACATTAGATTCATATTTTCAATACCATATTTAAAATTTGATAAAATATATATTATATATTTATCTATATTCATGACACTATAATACCATATGTTTTCCTCTTCTAGCAATGTATGAAAAAATGTATTCTTATTACTATCGACATAATAATAGATTCAATTATTTTAACAACCCTTCATTAGTGGATTTATTGATTTTCCTTTGATTAGGAATCCCTTCTAGTTGAATTTGAAATCACTAATTGATTCACATAATTATAATACACTATACATATTGTGACAATGTGATTCATATAAATAATTTATGTATTTTTCAAAATTTTATATGCAGGTTTCATCTTTCCATTTCGCTTGATCTTCAACACTCATTCCTTCATAATCAAACAGTACCATTAATCTATATTTTAGTATATTTATTGGATTTATATTGTAGTTAATGTGTATATAAAATCACTTCTCAAAATTCATATGTGGTATTTTTTTATATATATAATAAAATCTTATTTAGGATAACAATAACATTTTTCATCATTTTCATATATGAAACACTCAATTGATTTCAGACATGTGATAATCTCTCCAAATTCTCTTTACAATCCACATTATATTTATATTCACATTATTCGTATGAGGGATAATATGTTTTACAATTTAATCATTCTCTTTTCTCATTAATTCATCATCCAATTTCATCCATAAGTGTTTCTCATCTAATTTTTTATAATAAAAAAACTTGTGAAGATAATTTACTAGTGAAACCAATATCCATATAACAATTATGTATTTAAAATATAGAATACACTATAAGTATATATTCTACTATTTCAATAATTTTACCTTTTTGTTATCATTAATTCAGCTTGAAACATGTCATAATCTGACCTAAGTATAAAAAATTGACTCTTAATAAACGGTAAGATATTTTTTTTGGAATATTTGGATTTATTAACGCTTAATCAATGAAAAAAATTGAAAAAATGAAACCTTAAAAAATATATACAATGATTGAAACTAAAAATATACATAAAACAAAATGAATAAATTAACTTATACTATTAATTTCTATGATATTATCATCCTTCAAAAATATTGATGAAGATCCCTCAGAGGCAACCAAAGGGCTACCCTCGCTACAATGTTTCCACAGACTAAAGAAGAATCACCCATCAAATTGGTATGATCATCCTCACATTCATAATTTACTAAATTTTCTTAGTAAAATTATGAATTATAGAGATAGTTTCATATGTCTGTTAGGCCATGGATTTGGTATGTTTGTACAATACAACCACCTGTTGATCATTTGTTTTTATATCCTTATATGATACTCATGAGTGATAAATATAATAACTCATTAATATCATAAAATATGAGTTAATACATTTGATGGTCATGTATTCATCAATTGAATACATCACACATATTACATCACATATACCATTTAATTAATGGTATATATTGTAAGTAATTGAAACTCTTCGAAATTAAATTTTCTATTTTTATAAATTATTTTCAAATTAGAATCCATGAAATTTAATATATATATGTATATATATATAATATTAAATACTTATATAATTTAGTATCATGATATACCCTTTTTATATACATATATCTGAACATATTATTTGGTTAAAATTCATCTTATGGCTTCATGAATTTTGTAAATGTCTTCTATATATCCCACATTCACTAAATCTGCAATGTCTTTTTCTATTTCAACTTTATATTGTATAATATAAAATAAGATGAGAAATAATATAAATATATTATTTAGGATATTTTCCAAAACATTATATTTAAAGCTAATAAAAACATCACCTTTTATTAAATTTTACATAACACTATATAAAAACTAATACAAAACACTTTTTGGATAACCTCTCATATATTATTTTATATACTAAGTAAAACTAACTCCTAATTTTGTAATCCAAAAACTATATCCTCAATATACTTAATATAATTGAAACCAAATATGAATTATTCAATCCTAAAATGTAATCAAAAAATATATTCTAAAAAATAAATAGGGATATTAAAGATATAATGGAATCTAAAATGATCTCCATTAAATGCTTTTTTCTCTATACCTTTCAATAAACAATATCATACAAATGAATGCACTTTTATATGATCCCTTTTTCCAAGGCATTGTGTAACCACATGAAATGGATTAGATCAATACCAAATAACAACTAATGCATTAAATTGTTTCTAAATATGGTCTTAATTTTTTGAATATGTGGTGGATCAATCTAGAGGCAGCCCAAGACATTGTATGCATGGACAAGACCTACACTACATACTATATGGTGATAGTCACTGAAGAACCTCTAACCATATCCACCATAGAACCTTGAAAAAATGATACCAAAGGAAACTTTATGTTCTCATGTCATTTCATTCAACTTAATCCCTGAAAACCCAATAATTTATGTTTAATTATCCTCATGGAGTTGACTATTGGGATGTAGTGCGACGTGGGATGGACACACTAATTCCCACCTAGAATGAAAATTTTGTTCGCCTATAAAAAAAGGATAAATGAATGACCTCCATGTCCTTTAGTAAATTAAAAATATTTGAGGAGAGAATGAAAATTATCAAGGGAAGATAATGGAACCTAGAAATAAAAAATGATGATTGAATAATGTAGATAAATGGAATAAGCCACAATTTGTAATGTAACATTGATATAAGAAACCGATAAAATTTCATCAAAAGATAAACCAAGAAGAGTATATAAGAGACAATGTGTGGGAAATGAGAAGTATGAGTTATAAAAGCAACTATCAAATTTAATTTTCATTGGGGAACCACTTCTAGAAATATAAAACCATTAGATATAAATGATGAGAAAAATTTCCATGTCTCACAAATATTGAGGGGTTGTCACCATGGAAGAAATCCATGGGAGGACCCTCACCTGAATAGATATAAAAATCATATGTATTATAATGGATTGAAAATAAAATTCATTAGTACATATCAATAATTAATACAGATTCATACTCATCATATGAGATAAAAAAATCCAAACATATTTATGATCCACATGATTACATGATTAGAAACATACCCAAAACCCTATTATTTTAAATGCCATAATGGATGTGTATGAATGTTATCGAAGTAATAAGCTTCTAATTTTTGGTATCTTTTTAACCATATATATGGGAAAATATAAATACGAAATACACACCCATTGTATCTACTATATATTTTTTTTGACATTGCATGAGGTTTACATTTGCATTCATTATCTCCCAAAAAATTCATTTTGTTACTCATTGTCATATTCTGTATCCTAATACAGGAGTCCAACTCAAACTAACCTTAATATTTTTTCAGGACCTAAAATAATATTTGATTAAAATTTAATAAGTAAAACTCATTAATACATTTAGAGTTAAATAATAATTTCACATTACCATATATATATATACATTCAATGTTAAAAAAATGATAAAGTGATGGGTACCTTTTTATAACTTGATGCATTTAATATTTATAAATTTTTTTAATCATACATAAATAAAATATACATATTATATTATCTATCATATCATGTATGATGGTAGTAAAAATAATCCTTTATACAATTTCATTGGATTTATAAAATCTCATTAAATATCTTTGTAATACTTGCCACATCTCAATAAGACGATGTGATAAAACTCTTATTAGAGTTGGTGTCATAAGAACAACTATTTTTTACTTTTATTACATAAATATTATATATATTTAATATTAATAAATATTATAATTAAATATTGTTTGTTATTATACATAACCCTAATGTAATAATTGCATATAGTGTATGTCACATTGATAGGGTCATTGATGTTCCCCACAATATTGAGAACATTGATGTGCTATGATGATATTGTCAAATAATGTTATGTGGCCAAATAACACACTATGATGGGACACATTATATATATATTTTTATGTTTGAGTACTTAAAATAAAATGAGGCTTGTTCTCATTATGTTTAGGCTTGGTACTCTCTAATATGGGATATTATGATAATAGACCCGTCAATAGGAATTCTAGATGTTTTGGTTTCATTAGATATTTTTATTAGCGAGCGTATTTGAGAATCCTTATACCTTAAAATTATTATTAAATCATTTTACAACTCACGTACATAGATGTATCTTTTAAATAAGGATGATAAAAGTTTGTGGGTATGTTGGATATGTTAGGTTCTACATGAGTGACATGTCATTAAGGAATATGTTAAAGACTGTTTTTTACCTTCCATTTTATGGAAGATGATATCTTAGACCTTTGATTAGAATAGACCTGTCAAATTAAATTCCTTCTCCATGGTTTAACGATGTGTTTATTTTACATACTAAAAGAAATAAATATCGATCATATAAGTTGGTGACACTGATGTGCAACTGTCTTGATGAGATATTCTGAAAAAGGGATTTTATTACGTAGTGAGCATTCATATGTGGTTTTCAATGTTGTGAAATTATGTTAATTCTCATAGGTCCGTTAAACCATTTATAGATAGCAATCTTGGACATTAGGAAATCCCATCTAATGCCAATGAAAAATAATCAAAGAGATTCACACACTATATATATTTTTTGATCTTGATTAATTTTTATTTGAGTTTAATTAATTGAATAAATTTTATTACCAAGATAGAGAAATAACTTTATTCAAGATATCGTGAATTTATAAATTAAAAAACTATATATTCACCAACATGTGACTAAAATATTTATTTTATTTATTGAATATTTAAATAAATATTTATTCACTAGAATGTTGATAAAATAATTATTTATGAGTAAAATTTTATTCGGTTATTCAATAAATTATAGAGGACCTTGAACAGAGCAAGACCTAGTCTGATAAAAAAATATTATTTAATAAGATTTTTATATATTATTTTATATTGAACAAGTTGGTGTAGCCCACAAAATAATAATAATATATTTAGTATCATGTGTAATGTTGTTTAATGAAGGTAATAAATTTCATTTTATGGAATGTATGAAATTATATAATACTTTAACAAAAATCCTAACTCTATAAATAGATGACTATATCTATTATATAGAGTTTCCAAAATTGAGAATATAGAAATATTGACCACAATGAATTGTCTCTCCAATCCTTCATTTCCCTTTATCTCATGAACTAGATGTATAAGAGATATTTCTTCAAAGCCAAAGAATGTGTTGTCATGAATGAACAATGTATGTCATTCGGCCTGTCAAGATACCACCCATAGATCAAGGGGTGTTTCTCAGAGACCATAAAATCATATTTGGATCACCGCTAGAGGGATTATATCATTGGATCCTATAAATCCCATATAAGATAATATGAAAGGGTATTTTATGAAATTCAACATTCACCAATGAATAAATTTTCTAACCCAAAGTATTTATTTCTACAAATAATAAATAAATTAGTTATAAATTTTATTTTAAAGATCACCTCTCTTAGTTTTAAGAAATGATTATTATAAGAAATATTAATATATCACTCAACTCTACATGCTACTGATGCACCCAGAACCATCAACCTCCCAACTAAAATAATTAGTGAGAAAACAATATGAAGAAATAAAATTTTAACGATGATGAGACCTACAAAACATATTCCAAATATTCAAATCATTTAACATATTATTCAAATTCATAACATCAGAAAATAAAATTTAGTGATATTAGTAATACCATTTTCCTACATATAACTATTACAATGTGCATCAAAATCATCATAATTGGAACCCCTTATATCAGGTTTTTCCTCGATACCATGTGGTATCAAACAAAACTCTATAAATTAATGTTTTAATGATAATCCATATAAATTTTAGGATATTAAGTAATATTAACTTTTTATTTTGAGTGGTATAAATTTTTAATTGTGTATAATGAACTTCTCAAAGGCTAAACATACAACTAATTTCCTTTGAGACAACATATTTCATTAAAAATATCCCACTAATTCACAAAAAAAAATTTCTAATTAAATAACTAAAATTTCATTGAGTGTTAATATTTAAAAAACAAAATATTTTATTCATATAATATGTATTATCCTCTATGATTGGAGAATTTTCTTGATACTATTGTTTTTGTAAATAATCCATTGATTTCGGGGTAAAAACCATGATAATTTTACAAAAATATGGATAAGTTCTTTAGTATTAAATGAAAAATAAATTATCCTGATACCCTTTTCAAATATGTTATGGAATCTAATTAGTTGTTAATAATGAGAATTAAATCCATCATCTCACATTTTTTCACAAAAAAAACTATTTTATTAAACAAAATATCTTCTCATATAAGTGATATAAGATAAATATACAATTCCATATCAAATTAATCAATTGTTGATATTTTTTATTCACACCCATTCGTTGATTCATTCATCCTTTTCATCATTAATCAAATTAAAGATACATGATAGTTTATTTAATTCAATATTTTTTAATTATTATATTACTAAAACACTTGTAATCCATACATTAAGTATTATATTACCTTTTAAAATTCCTAAATTCAATTATATAACTTAATAAATTGACATAGACATTCTATATTCCATGTAAGTTTTTTGGGGATCTAAAATATTTCCATCATATGGAAACATTTTCCTTTAATATTATCATTAAATTTAGTGTTCAATGACCATGATTTGATAACTGAAGAATCATGGTTTGAAAATTTAACTTACTTTTTACCTTTAAACTTGAATGTTTTCCCACAATTATTTTAAAAATATCCCTAGAACTAGTTTATTTCAAGTATAGTCAATATTTTAAAAATAAATCAAGAAAATTGGGTAAATATATTTTTAATCTCATTAAAATTATCATAATATTTCTAACAATTATCACAAAATGGATTCTTTAACTAGAATAGGGCATAGTTAAAACCATAAATCTCACCATGTTATTAATATATCCAATCATATTGGATTTATGAGAAGTCACAAAAGTCCATCTTTTCATCTTCTCATGTTGAGGGTATCGACGATCACATTAGTTTTTTTCATGGTGTTTTGTGGATGAATCTTCAAAATTCATTCATTCTCTGTACTTTTCAACTTCCCCATTTCTCTTAACTCATTCTTTGTCATGTAACATGGTTCTGATTGAAACATGGGATGATGATGTTAAAGTGTTGGTATGGGGTTTTGGATGTCTGTGGTGAGAAATAAAATATTGTGTGTTTTCATTTTATATCCATAAAAACATCATTGAACCACCATTTCTAATCATCTTCCATTTATTCCATATTCCTCATTTTATAACCCATTTGTAATTTGGAATGTTGGTTCTCTTGGTGCATTGTGATTATATTGGTGTTGTGATTGTTGGTTCTTCATGTGTGCATTTGTTTTTTGTTTTTTTGGAGATGTTGGCATGAAGGCCCCTTCGTGGGAATAATTTGATCGAACATGAGAGACTATCTCTTAATGAGCATCATTGTATCCCTTATCATTGAAAAAAGATCCAACTACAAGAAGGCCATCCCCTTACCGTTTCTGCTCTAAATTTCCTACATACGGTATACACTAAAAAATTTGTCCATATTGTCAAAAAATCATGTTATGAAGGTAGTCCTCACCAATACAACATTCACCATAAAGGTCCTCCCCGTAGTGGCATCTTATTTCAGCAAGAACCCCCCATGTTTAGTCAAGTATGAGATAACCATCATATTTTTTGGTGATAGGAAAGGTGTTTCTAGACCCATTCAAATGACATGAGACATCATTTCTCATAAATTACATGCTTCGGCATAATGTGTATCCTCTGAGCCACCTTATACTATTCTCATACCAATGGGACATCCACTAGCCTCGCTCGTTGCAATAAAACCATTAAGAATAACTCATGTAGGGATGATAAAGTATTTGTGTCTCTCATATAAGAGTAAAATAATATATCTATTGTGAGAAGGAAATTTTCTAGGGATAAGATAACTATAATGATTTGGACCTCATCAACTTCTCAAATTGACATTCTATAGGCATTGTCAGAAGAATTCAAAAACAATATCCATATAAATATATGGATGACTCTCACCCACCTGGATGAAAAATTATTTTATTGCATTTATGTGATATAACAAAACTTTTTCACCCCTTGTTTATCACATCGTGTAAATCTCCAGTAGTATTAAGAGTTTTGGTAGGCAATTCACCACCTGATCAAGGAATATCAATCCAAATTTTTTTTATATGGTCTTTTTTGGAATAATATTAAATGAACACTAGATTTTCTTACTGTACAACATTAAACATCGAGGCCAAAGACACCATGAGAACTACCTAGGGCTTGATTCCAGTTATTGTAGGATACATAGTGAAAAATGGTATTTAATAATGGAAACGTCCATAGTATTTCTATTTCACATTATGGAACCTAATTCTTAACCACATTATGTTAAACATCATGGAGAATTTCATTTCCAAACGAGAGTAAAATGTATGGTTCCTCAAGAACTCCTTGTGAATTGATTCTCATTTTGATGAAATAGGTAGTGATGCCTAGATCTCATGTAATCTTATCAGTGATAGATAAAATAATATATACTCATCTCTATTATAAAAATAGATATCCATGTAGAAAATCACAATTTTGGGTTCCTCAATGTGGGATCAATTAGGGAATGAGAAATGACCCCCTACATATTATTCAAATCTATGTAGTGGATTTCATACACCATAGAAATAATAGTTTAGATGTTTCTTACATACCATGACACATTTCATCCATTAATCCTACTATGTGACATGGGAAATAGTAAATATTTACTATCTACCTAGGGACATTAAAAAATGAATGGGTTCAGTGTCCTGAGGAAATTGTTTCCTAACTATGCACAATAATGCCCAATTGGATTTGCATAAGTTTTTCTACAAAAGGCATATCAACAAAAGAAAAATTCAACTCCATGAGAGGCCAATTTTATCTCTATAATAGCCATTTAAATTTGTACTCTATATTATTTTTTATAATATAATAAACCCCCAATTCATTCATTACACATTATTTTTCCTCATGTTTGAGGTATGTCAGAATATCCCATCCGGATGAACCTCCTTTTACTCATAATTATCATGAATCCTGACCAAATATGTATAACCTAAATGTGGGATACCAAATTTTATAATAGTCATGATGATAAAGTATATGGTTGATGTCCTAGTTTCAAAACTCTAAATAGCATGATCATATGATCATCATATTACTGGATTATGACGTTGAAGAAATATGTAACAATGCCCAGATCTTATATCCTAGTCGTGCCAAAACAAATATTTCCACTCCCACTTATACATGAGATATATATGCATAGGAGGTTCCAATATGTTTCCCACCACATTGATGAGATTATATATAAATGAAAACACCCCTTTTCTTATGAATGTGTTTAATCGATGGAGGGGGAAAACCTCCTAGAACTTTGTAGGTCTTGATTCTCTTTTTTCAGAAGATACGTAGTGATGCCCAAAATTTGTATCTTGGGCACATATGTAATAAATAAAAAATTCTACCTATATATAAGTTAGAACATTGTTAGGGAAACATTTCTACCCATCCCCAAAAAATTTAGACATAAATTACTCATTTAATATTCATTTACATTCCCCTAACAAACAAAACTCTATGTCTGGGGATGCCTGAATCAACATAAACCGCATTGAGAATCCAAATTGTAGGGTCAGTGTCCAAGTGAAACCATCATTTTACATTGAAAAATTGTCATCAATATTCTCTAAAAAATCCACCCACAAGAATGTCATATCAAACAAAGTAAAATTCATCACCAATAGTAGATTTTCCTATCACTGTATTCCCCGCTAGTTTTTTTCATCCAAAATCACTCATCCGATTCCAAAACTCCTAGATTCTAGATTACAACCTATCCACTTTAATCTTGAATGTAATAAATTTTTATTGGGTTGATTATTATGAAATGGTCAAATATTTTTTCTCTTAACCACATATAAGTATAATTTAATTTTTAACCTCCATCGTTGTTGTAAGATGTTAAACTAAATGTTTAATTTACTAAATGCATAAAATTAAACTACATCATTCCCCATCCCACCTTTACACAATCCAAATTCATGAAGGAGTGGTTTCTCATTCACGACATGTTTTTATATGAATTCCATAATCCTTTATCATAATTCATTCACTAAAGAATCAAACTATCATTATCTAGAGAAATAAAATTTTCATAATTTATATGCACATTATAAATGCAGGTTCTCTATCGTGAGGACATGTTCAATTGATTATACACAATATTCCCCAATTGTCCTTGCATATGTTTCAAAAAAAAGGAAAATTTTCTAAATGAAATAATTTCTATATGATAGGAATTTCCTACCTCCATATTCCCTCAGAACTTCATTTTCAAAACATTTTTTACAGAAACACAGCATATATTTTTCCAATATCATTTCTTAGGTTCAAAAATCATAAAAACTAGGTTCCAAAAAAACATATTTATGTTTGAAAAATTTTGGGATATTCATAGCTAGTGTGACCTATAAGGGTATTAAAACATAATTCATGGTAAATGTTATTTAAACTAAATCATCAGTTTCAATAGTCTGACGGTCAAGATGCTAAACATTCTATGAAAATTGAAAAAAAAAACTCACTAGGAGGAAAACCCAAAAATGGAACCCTCTGGTAAATTTCATGTTCCAGCTCAGAAGAAATCTTATTTCCATGGTTCAGAAAAAATTTGAGGAATCAAATGAAAATTAAAAATGAAAAATGTTGTTAGGTCAAAAAACCATAGAGGGTGGTTTATGATAAAGTCATGTTACATCCTCTAAGACCGCATGACGTTGTAGTTGCGAAAAAATTGGCGTAAAAAACAGATACCAAAAGTGGGGATAGTTTTCGATATATCCCTAGAAATATTACAATTATGCACACTGTTCCCCTTGGCTGGAGAAAAAAATAGAACATTTTCAGATCATTCATTCAAATATGGAATACTTTTTCAATAGAGTTTCTTCCTCTTTATCCCGATCAGAGAATGTTCTCATATGGGTGATATTTCTTGTATAGAAAACTCTGCTTGAAAATACGGATTTCAATTAATTTTCTAATGGAAAATAATAATCTTATAGATATTTTAATAAAAATTACTAGTAGGGAGGTTTCTGTGGAGGAAGGCTTGGTCTTGTGAATTCAAAAATCACTATATACCACTGCTATTCACATTTTCCTATCACTCTATAAGGCATCATGTGAACAACTGACACACACGAATGAAAAAAATTAATTTTCAAGGTCAGATGGTTATTTACACTACAATGATTAAATCACCCCTAAAAATGAAAAATATATTTCAGGCAGTGACAACATTTTCCATACCCCACAAATGTAACCATTCATAGGTAGATTCATTCTTACTGGGCCCCCAAAAATTAAGACCCCACTACCCTTAATGATCGTGCAGCTAAGGCGTTTTTTGTTTCACTCCGTTATAATAATCCAAGAGGTTAATCCATGGATATGAAAAATAAAAAATCCATCTGATGGTGATAGAGAAATAATTATTTATAGTAAAAGAACTCATCCATCTACTTAGTCAAAATCCTTCACGAATTATATCCCACGACCCATTGGAAGATGAACCATGGCAGAGCCTGTGGTTATTTGTGGTAGGATTTGTGACTATTCCCTTATATATATAGAAGTAAATTACTTTGTAGAAACACTATGTGGATGCTCCTTTGTCAACAACCCTTCACAGATGCCCTTTCGTAGTCTCCATTTGGGCCCAATTTCCATAAAATGCAATTCATACATGCCTTAAAGGATATTGCTTTATGGTTCTAATTTGTGGATGGTCCAATGTAGATAGCACATTCAAAAGTGGTCTAATTCATTCTCACTGATAACTTTTTAGGGAGGTTCTATGTCATTTTTGGGTTCCGCCTAATATAGACATATTTCCCACACCATATAATATCAGGAGACAAAACATTCCTCATAAACCTCTAGAAATCCCATCACCAGACTCTTATTCTAGGTTGAAGAAGAAATTGGAACTCTTATATAATTACCACAACTTCTTTTATTAATTAACTTCCTAAAAATCATGCAAATAACATGATGTAAACTGTTTAGAACACATCCTAACCACATGACATTAAACTGGATGAAACTCATCCTCAACACATGACTTTAAACTATAAAAATATATTCACTATAAAATAACATTATATTTTTCTACCAGTCCTACAACACAACTTTAATATATGGTTCTATAGTCATAAATACTTGATTATAAAATATAGTATACCCTATATGAAAAACATTGTATGCATCCTTTTAAAAATATGAGATTTCTTAGCCATCAATCATAATATTCTTCATATAATGATCATGGGATTACTACAAAACCAAATCATTGTGACTTGAGATACTAAACATGTTTCTTAAGAAAATGGATACCCTATTTGACAAATCTCTTTTATTTTATATTGGGAGGTGTCTCTCTTGCTCCTCTAACCCATCCCAAGACATAGTATGATGAATCACCAGATGTGACAATCTTGGCTACCAGAATGGAAGTGGAGATGGGTACATAAAAATCCCACCCTCTCTTTATATCTATCTTTCTCTCTATATATCTCCATTTGGGCTCCAAAAATAATCCAATGGTATATAGAGTGTACTATTTAATCATCTGATCTACTTATTCCTCTAATTTCTCACACTAGGCATGACTCATGTGGGCATAGTGGTTAGTTACGATCAGGACATCTGCACAATCCAAAGGCCCAAACATGCCTTATTTATAGATGTAACCACCAACCTTTATTTAGGTGGAATATTATAGGTAATAAGCCCCAATAAATTCATGTAAAATTGTTCACATGTACAATATAATCCATGAAACCATGACTCAACCTTATATGGGTCATATTTCCAATAAATCAACACCTCACTGGGCCTCCTCCATATGTGTAATATTCAACCCATAACTGAACTATGTGGGATTTTATTCCCAACTAACTACGATTTTTTTGGAAGCCAACTTGAGGCCCAAACCCATCACCTAAATTCATCCTCATGTTCTATGGGACACATTTGTGATAAGATCATATAAAATGGGAGATCACATTTCTTCAGGGTATTTCGGGAAGCCTCAGCGTAAGTCCCACACTGAACATTTCAAGGAACCATTCACATTGACTTCATAATCGTTTGATAGGAAAATTCATCATTTGGTCCCCATCAAAAGACCGTAAAAGGTTGTGTGTCCAGTTTAGTGTCACTAAACTATGTGAATTATAATTCATCTCCTGAGGATATGTATGAACCTCATCTTATTGGAATGATCCTCATGTCAAAATACCTTCTCCCTTCCTAGATGAAAATAAACTCTAGAGTGCCCCACCATATGGATTAAAATGAGAGATGTCCTAATAAACAATCAAAGTATCTCTGATCCATATATGAGATGTGTGCCATTTATGGACACCTCGAATACATAAAGATCCCTCCACTAATGGAGAATCTTGGATATATATAGATGATTTCAAACCCAAATGTGTTTGTAATTAATTGTTATTATAGGGTTATATGAATATATAAACGTAGGAATTAAATTTTTTTTCCAAAAACATATATTAAATCTATAGGATAGTACATGATTTGGAAATAGTTCCCCCTAAAATGGTGTAATGAGAAAACATCTCATCCAGTTGATGAATGTGAGTTATTAAGTATCATTCTCTAAGTACCCTAATGAACGCATACCCATGGAAAGTCATTATATGAGTCCACATGGATATAATATTCTTCAGGTATTTTCAGCTCTGCAAACAAATGCTTTTGGAGACTATTTAGAAATAATAAAATCCAAATAAATGATTATAAAGAAATCAACCCCCTTAAATCAACCATTGGATGCCTGATCTCCACCTGATATAAAAAATGGAAATAAATTTATAAACCTCGATCATATTAATTATCAAAACTCATATTTATATAAAATATTATATATTGAATAATTCAAGTAAACAATTAAGAATATTTTATAATTTAAATAATAAATTAAATTAAATATAGGAATATTTTATAATTTATAAACACTTTATAAATTACCCTTTTAACTTTTACATAATCTATTTTATCCAAATTATATGCCATTTCATAAAAATGAAACAAAAGTTTTTTATATTAATAACTAATATTTTAGAGAATTAAATTAATAATTTCTACATAAATTTTTTTAATTAGTTATAAAAAATTCATAATTACCTTATTAATATTTTTCAAAACTAACTAATTTCATAAAATGACTTTTGAAGTTATTTTTGAATGTTTTTAATGTATTTAATTATATTTGTAAATTAAAAAATAAAAAAAAATCTATGTTTATTGTGATTAATGGAATAAGAATATTTTGAACCATAATGTCTCTATCAATCAATCATGTTCTATGATAGACAATTCCTAGCTATAATACATCCTTACACCCCATTGAATCATATTATATGATAATTGTAAATTTAACTAAGGTAATGTGATACTCTATTATTTCACATGAAGACTGGATCCACCGTATAACATAAATAAATATATTTGTTCACTAAAATACAAGAAATAAAAAGTAACAAAGGGTCATACCTATGTTATCTCAGATAGTATGGTGTGTCATCAGTATAGATTACATTATTTCAAAACATAATGAAAACCATAGTACAAAACTACAATAATGATTATGATATCCTAAATTGTAAAGAATTCCATATTTTAGATTAATAATATTTTTCAATAACATTCAATTAATAATGACATTAAATTTTAATAATATTTATTTTTAATATGATTTCATAAATCAATGCCCATGGAATTACTCTGATTCCATCGATGGGTTTATAATGATACATTGATACTCAATCAATAAAATGAACACAATAATAATCTATTAAACAATGTATGACCATGATTTAACCTAGAACTATAATTAAATTGAAATGTAAAAAATATATTTAATGTTCTCTTTTAACTGAAACCACAATTGATTCAATTAAAATATATGATGATGATACCTTCAGGGCCTATAAATGACTCCCATCTCTCTAATGTATCCATCGGTAGAATCTAAATCACCCTTAACATATGAATTATCATATTTACATCCACATTATTTTAATACCGCCCTGAGCATATGATGAATAATGAAGAGAATAAAATAAGGACATTAGGAAAACTCTATGTCTTTTTTAGATAATCATATCTCTTGGTGATCATCTCCTCTTATAATCCCCGATGAAATTATAGAGTAATGCATGAATTAAATCATATATTTAAACAAGTGTGAGTTAATTCTTCAACTAGTCATGAATTTAAGACATAAATTCACACATTTATTCTCCAATACATGACATCATATATAACATTTAATAGTTTCTATCTGATGGCAGTAATTTATATTCTTTTTTATATTCCACCACTATTCCATATATCCATATTCATAAAATTTCTCCTTAGTATCTGATACACTCATGATTATTCACATATATCTCTAATGTGTTTCATCCCTTTAGGATTCCCAATCAGTAACCTAGTTTTGTATTTTTCAAATGTAAAAACAATTCGACTTATACCCATTTAGTTGGTTAGTTTTTCATTCTTTAACATATCAAATATCATTAGTGTTCCATCATTTCCTTACATAAATTCATATTCTAAAAAAAATTCAAGCCATATCATTTTCATATAATCTCTTATTTTGAATTTGATTTAATGACTCTTCATCAATTCTCTCACCTCTTCGTTAAGTGATTTAATAAAATTTTCTATCTCTTTATTTATAACATTATGATTATTTTTCACATTAGCTTAATCATTTATTTCAAATTTAAGGTCTTCAAAATCTTGGAATGTTTTTCGAATAGATCATTGACTTATATAAATTTTTACTAGTGAGTAATTTGGGATTTTATATATTCAATGTTCTTTTAAATTTAATTAAATAGTCCCCCAAAATTTATTTTCCACTTCCTCTCTATATAAATATCATCAGGAGAGCCTTCAAGCTACACATTGTGATCAACAAAACTCTATATCTTATTTTTTGTCACAGTATTAGTTTGAAATTTGTTAACAATTTTTGTAACAATATCATCCAATTTTGATTTACGCTTAATTACACTTTTGTAAAAATATATTCTACTTTATCGTCTTGTTTACCAACTAATATATTCTATTAAATCATATTATTTAATGAGTTTCTAGATATAATGTTTCACCTTGGATGAAATATATTTTTATATATTTATATGTAATGAAATTCACCCTCTTCATTGTCCTTCCTCCTTATAAATCTTGCAGTGATATTTCAAAATAAAGGTAATGGATTCTTTCCATAAAATGTTACATTATATCACTAGAATTATCTCACAGAAACTGATAGAAATTATTCATGTATTTTTTTTATTAGACTATATATTCATGATTATTAATAATATCTATAGATTCAAAATCCATCTCATTATATGAGTCACTAATTATTGATTATAGTACCACAACCACCCCATATAAATCTAATTTGATCTTGTATATCATGAAGATTAAAATTTTCAAAATTACTCCATTCGAGAGAAAATATATGTATTATATGAGGGATATAAACACCATAGATATTTTTGTAACTTTATCTACATCTTTAATTTTATAAAAAACAAAAATAATATATTATACAACCTCAATGATATAGTTAAATAATATATGAATATATTCTCTATGATGAACCATAAATATATCAAACCTAATTAGAAATGTTGGTAATTTTATCTCATAAACATTGTTATCTAATATATAAGCTCTATCCAATTAGTCGCATATTTCATTCACAAATTTGTAACTAATTACAAAAATTTAAATAAAATTTTTAAATGAGTTGAATAAATTTTATTACATATTTTTATGATTTTTAAGTAATTTCTATTATATATCAATTAGGAAAAACTCTATAGGATCACTAAATTATATCCCATGTATAGAAGAAAATAAAACATCATAAATTTGGTATTGTATATGGGATCCCATTTTCTTATACATATTATAGTAATGAGATATAAAAAAGTAAAAGCTATCTTGTTTATTGAATTATACAGATCAATAATCATCCACTTAAATATTCACCAAGAATAACTATCTGGCTCAAATAGTACTTATTGAAACCATTATTTCAAAACACACCATAAGAGGTGATAAATTAGGATGAGAATTTATTATTGACAATAAAAAAGAACCAATTCTTAATTTATTTATTGTAATATTAATATATCACAAAATGTAACACATCCAAAGCATCCTGGAATGAAAAATAAAATTTCATGAGCACAATAATTTTACTCAGTTAACCACTAAAGACTACTCAATAGAGAATGCACATAAAGTTTATCAATACATTAATGTAATCTATACTAAGTATATTTTATTACAATTTTTTTTGTAAAGATATAATTTTGATCTAAGGATGACTCCATTAACATATCTCCTCACACACTACTTTAAGAAAAGGAATATAAGAACCATTTTTACAATGATCAATTACAATGAGTATGAAAAAGAAAATCAAAATTTTAATAAATTACGGTGTTGTTATTTCACATTAATAACCATAAATAACTCTATATCTATAAAAACTTCTTCAATATCAATCATATATAATAATTTTTAGATTAAATATTTTTCTACTCTAATTTTAAAATGATATGGTTTAAAACTTATAAACCACCTCTTTCAATTATCTCTAAATTTACCTGATAAATTCAAATTTATTTTAAGGAAATGTTTTGGAATATTATTAGACCTTAAAATTCATTAATTAATGTATTATAAAATTCATAAATAAATACATTTAATATTCAAATTCTAAATCAAAATACATTATTAATTTAAAAATTAGAAATTGTGAACCATGATGTGAATAATTCCACCACAGTTTGGCCATTTTATATTCTATACCATGAATCTGAGAACTATTAAAAGTATATTTTAAATATAAATTATTTGAAATCATTAAATTTTATATAAAAAATCCATATATTTAACAATTACATTAAATTTTTCTATGGATCATAACATAATCACCATGATACCACCCAAAAATAATACCTATAACTTCATTAAATACTCCACATATGGCCTAACTATATTCAATTGTAAATAACCATTGAAACAATAGTATCCAAAATTATAATTCATGTTTATCCTTATAAATTAAATATAAAGTACACTGAAATACATCCACCAATGCTTATATATACTTTTATAATACCACCTTAAAAGTTATAACTTAAGCAAAACTGGATCCGCATTTCATTTTAGTTTCTAAAATCATGGCCAAACACCATTTAATATTCAATAAATTATCCGTATCTGAAAAAAATTAAGAATCATTATTATGTTATCCTAAATTTATATGATTTTAAAACCAATACATTTTAAATAAATAAACTTATCTTCGATAGTATATACGACATGCAACACATGACAAAAATGATTCAAGAAATAATATTTTTTAAATGTTATAGTTATGAAGTAATTTTCAAAAAATAATTTTTAAAGAGTAATAAACACATTATGATATATATATATATATATATATTATTGGAATATTAATAGGAAATAAATAGTCAATTGTTTTATTAAGGCCAATTTATTCATCAAATATATGTTTTCTTAAAAAATGATTTTTATTAAATTTTTTGACGAAAAAATATAAATATTATATGGAAAATATTTTATAGGATTTTGAAAAATGAATTAAATATTTTAATAACTAATATAATATTTTTCATAGGGTCAAATGTTTTTTTGGAAAGACTGATTTTTTAGTGAGTTGATAAAATAATTTGTTTTCAGTTTTTTTGTAAAACTGTATTTTCATTACAATAAAATGCCCATATATGATTATATATTTATTTAAATTATAAATAGGTATAATTTAATTTTAAATAATCTATCAAAAAAAATTTAATTATAATTATACTTAGTTTTGGTATGAATTAGTACTTGGCCTTAAAAATATATATATTTTTTAAAAATACTTTTCATTTATTTTTATACATATATATTAAAATAATATTTATGTAACTTATGGGATTTTAATTTTACAAAATTATATTTATTTTTATGTTTATAGTTTAATGTTTTTCCTAGGATTCATTTTTAATATTTCTCTCCAAATGTTATTTTTTTGGTGAATAGTATAAACATATTCTTTTAATGAAATACGGTATATTTTATGATATCACCAAGACATAAAAATATTATAAAAAATTATAAAACATAAGAAATGTATAAATTATTAAGAAATAATAAAAATTTCATACATATATAATTCCAAACAAATATATTATAATTTTTTTCACGATTAATATTACATTATTTTCAATGTCAATGTAGTGTTTTCACAATACAGGAAAAGTCCAATTTTATGTCCCAAAGATAATAATTGAGAATTTTAAAGTACGTTATTAATATTTTTATTAAATATAATTTATTACAATGATTTTTTGTTGTTATATATGTATTTTAATATTTATAAATAGTTTTTTATCAAATTTTTGAATAATTTTTTTGCAAGACTGGAAAAGTCAAAATAACATATAAAATATGATTTCTTGAAAGATATATGAGTAGAAATATATATTAAATGAATATAAAATATTATATTAAACATAATTCTTATTATGATGGTTGTTTATTTTTAATTTTTTGTGATGCGATAATAATCCTAAATTCTTATGTAAATCTAACGTAGTCCTTGTGTAAGTAGTAGAAAATGCAAGTTATTTATATTTTAAAAACTCTAAAAATAATATTTTCTAAATAAAATAATGTGTTCTGAGAATTTTATTTACAATGGTGACTAATTAAGAATATTTCAATGGACTATATCCTAATTCCTTTTTTGGTGTATTCAAATTCAAATTAAATGAATAGTGTCCAAAATGACATCAAAAATACATTATGAGAATAATATTTTTTTGAATTATTTTGAAATAATTTTAATATTTCTGATGGAAATGGTGGAAAATATGTGGTCTAAAATTTAATCCATTTTAAATATATGATCGAATTACCTGTTTTTAAGTAAAAATAAATCCTTTAAAATTGAAAAATATCTTACCGTGGTTATTGATAAAATTTTTTAACTATGGGGTTAAAGAAAATGATATGTTTTAAAAAAATCACATAAAACTATCTAAATTTTATTGTGTGACTGTATTTCAACCCAATCATACATTATATACTAATAAATTTACATTTGAAAAAAAAAATTCAAAATAACTTTGTTATATTTAAATCTATTTAGAAATATCAAGAGTTCTCCTCATCTAAATTTTAAAAAGGTGCATATGCTTTCTCTTCATCAAACTATATTGATACTTATATCATAAAAACCATGAGAAATTCTATTCTACAATCTCCTAGATATATTAACGTGGTTATGGTGTTCCATATATACTATCCCTAGGGTACTTAAGTGTAAATATATTGGCATTCTTTAAATGAAGAAGAAATCTCATTAACTGGTCACTTTAATTTTAATTATTATATTACATTATATCAATATATATTCTTCATAAAAAAATTAAGTATAATATGTATGATTAAATGTAATTTTTATTATGAAACCAACATTATTCTCCATATTTCCATAAAATAAAAATTGAAAATATTGCTCATGTATATGTATGGCTTACCATCTCTATAAAGAGATATTTTTCATTTTCCATCACCATATTCCATTTATGGTTATTTTAATGGGTTCAATGATTATTTATAATATTTTCAAAATAATTATAAATAGTTAATTATAACATTATATATACCTTATTAACATCCAATATGTTGAAAAATAATAATGTTTCATAGGCGTACAAATAGACAACCACCACCACGAAGTGGTGTGATTTTTTTCTTTTATTTTTTACATGGATATAACTATGGATTATTTTTATTAGTATATATGAATTATGTGATATTAAAATTATTTTTAATGGTGAATTATTATATTCCAATCATTTTTCCTTGTTTTAAAAAGGTAAAACAACATTCATGCGTACATACAACCTTCCATCTCAATGAACTGTGTAAGTAATTTTTCATACTATAAATTTTATTGATGAATATATTTATATAATAAATATATTTGATATTAATATATTATTTAAAATTATTTATATGATATAACCATACTCAAATTAATTATATTAGGACTTCTAAACCAAATCATTCAATAAAAATGACGGAGTTGTCACCTAAAATAGAGATTTTAATAAAAAAGTTGTCAATAAATTGGGGAAAAGATGTTATAATAAAATAATATTTATTATAAAATATATGATTATTCTTATTAAATATATTTGAATAATTTTATATTTATAATTCATGAGTTTTTAATGCATATGATGAAATATGAGATCTATTTTATGGTATTTTTTTCCTAAGTTTTTATGAGTAAAAAATGTCGTATTCACCAATTAGTTATTTTATTTAGTTTATATACTTTACATAAATGTAGTTAATTATTATTATCATGATTATTAGGTGCATTTACAAATCCATTTAATTTTTTCTCTTTCGTTGTGAGTAAGATTCAAAAATTCCAAAATGGTAAGGCTTTTTTATTTCAATATTACTATTTATTAGGATTTTTTATGAGTATGTTTATGATGATAAAATAAAATTATATACATATCAATAAAACCTTATATTTTATTATAATATAGTTATTTCATGAGGGAAAATTTTTCTTTTTATTTTACTGACCTTTTGTACTCAAGACACTAAAAATATGTTTTTTTTATAATCAAACTTATTTCTCTCTTGGGTAGAAAACCCTTCTTCTACCATATCCATGTATTATAAAAAAAATTCAATGCTCATTATTCTATTATTGAATTATTTTTATATTCATTTTAACCTACTATTACAATTTTAACCAATGGTTTAAAATTAATATTGTTCTCATTTTCATTACAATGTTTATTTTAACCTTTGAAAATAGTATAAAACAAATGGTTTTGTCTTAAATTAAGTAGAATAAATGGAATTTACCACTATCATGATCACTATATTATTTGAATAATACTTTAATGTGTTCTATTTTTCTTTCTAATCAATGTTTTTAATGTAATATTGTTTTTTATTTTAATAAAATTATTTCAAAATGAAAATTGTATTCTCCCCATGAAATTTTCTAATTATCATTTGATGAATTTTTTCATCAATAATAATTTACATTGATGTTAATTATAATTTAATAGAAATATTATCTAATGAAAATTTCCTTATTATTTTTATATGTGTGTTACAATTAAAAAGAGGATATTTTTTCAAAGAAAATTTTTTAGATATATAATGATTCTATAATGAATGATTTATGGTATTATGGAATATATATGTATGAATTATTATTATGTGTTGTTTGGTCTAATTAAATCCCACTAATTTATTGGGTAATGCTGGAAAAATCATGAGGTATCTATGTTTTCTATGAACCTGATTTATTATTCACAATTGTATGCATGGAAATGGATTTTAATTCCCTAATATAATGTGTACACCTAGATTTTATGTCAATATGATTATGTGTGGACCTGATTTCTTTTCTATATGTTTATGTGAGGGTCTAATTTCATGACCCTAACTTAATGAGTGGTGTTTTCTCTATTTATTCATGTTCACAATGTTACAATATTATGTTTTATGAACATTCTTATGTCTATGTTATAATCCAATAGATATTTATAATTGAAATCATTTATTATTATTGTATTATTATCTTCCAAAAATTATACCATGAATCATGTTTATGATATCTAAAGTTTTTGTATGAAATTTTTATGTCATAGTAATTATATAAAACTCTTATGATTATCATCATATTTCAAATGTTCATCGATTGATATCTCCCTTTATTAACCTTATTATGCGTCTATCATCACATTTTTCAATATTATGTTCCCAATGTTTTGACGAATAGTTTTAGGTATGGATTGTATATAAAGATTTTTAAATCGGGATATCATTGTGGGATATGTTGAAGATATTTAATTAAATTAATTGTTTATGTATCAATACTCCAATAACACTTAACATTTATAGTCCCCTGCCATGTATTTGAGAAATATATTTAATATTAATCTAACAATATATTATATTTATGTATAAAAATATTGGTTCATTATAGATGTTATCAGATCAGAAGTGTAGTCCATATTTTGAGACTAGTGATAGTTTACTTTTCAGATAAACCTTGACGATAAGTATGAAAATAGGATAACATCCTAAATTATTGGTAATTAAGAAATTATATGGTTCTCTATGAAATGTATACAAGTTTTGATCCTAAATATGGTTGTGTTTTTGGAATACATGCATCTAGGTGTAATAACCATCAAAATATTCTGTTGGGAATATATGAACCATCATTATGGTGCATGGGGATTTTTCCCTTAATAGGCACATTGTTTAATAGTCCCAAGAGATATTTTTGGGGTCATACACATTTCCATTATGAATCATTATAAGGGACATGATTAGAGATGATTGTGGATGTACCAGGTTAATCCTAAAGTGTTATAGATTGAAAAAAATGTGTCGTTATATTGAAATCCAATACATAAATTATCCTTATTATAAAATTAAATAATATTATTAATGTTTCTAACACTATGCTTTTGTTTCTGTCAATTACTATAAATGGAATGAATAATTTGAATAATGAATTTGGAAGCTAGTGAAACAACCATCCTCAGTGAAAACAAAATTTCATAGAAGCTGGTATGAAATAGATATTAAAAATTACCACTCAACATAAAGAAGATATAAGTTTAAACACAAGTCATATTTATCTTCACAATTTCTTAAGGGAGAAGAATTCCATTGAATATTTTATGTGTAAAATATTACTCTCATTCCATGGTACTTCTGAAGATATGATTTTGGAGTAATTGATCGACATGATGGAAAAGATATTTTCCATTCTTTAGCCAATAAAATATGAAAAATGTTATATGTCGGTTATAATTTTGAATTATGAATCATGTCAATGGTGAGGTCTTATTATGAATATATGTAAATATGGTGAAATTTAAACCTTTGTAAGGGGTGAGTTTAAGAAGTTATTTTTCATATATTTTATTACTCATTTTTTATGTACAAAAATTTATATAGAGTTTCATGAGCTTAAGAAAAAGGATGATAAATCCATTGGTTCCTATGAGACATATTTTACCATACATCCATGTTATTATTTTGGTATAATCATTAACACTAAATGAAAAATTGATTTCTTCTTTAGTGGTTAGGATCCATTTATTCGAAAGGAATTAATCATAGGGGACATTGGAAGATATGATGAAATCATTATTTGTTAAATCAATGTACAAGAATTATATTGGGAAACCTGGTAACTATTTTGATAATGAAATGATTATGGATTTTATGGATTCTCTAGTGGCATGAAACATCGTGGGAAGAAAATATTTAAACCTTATATATTCTAAAATTTTTGAAGGGAACACTCAGTTGAAAACCTTAAAGGAATAAGAATATGTTCGATTTGTGGGAATGACATTAACAAAAAAAATAATATCTAAATTATGGAAGGAATCTAGTAAATTAAGGGATTGTAGATATGGTTTAACAAAAAAACCTCCCACACATCAGTACTATATATTCATGGAGTTTGTGTATTTTGAGAATCAGTTCCATAATCCATTGGATAATTAGGATAATATGCCATAAAAACCTCTACGGATAAATGGAAGAGGTAAAGATTATATAATCTCAAAAACATTACAGAATCAAGATAATTTGGAATCACATATCCTTAATTCTATAGTGATTAATTTCATGTTTGAGTTGGTATGAATGTTCCCTATGAAAATCATATTGTTCATCATTTAGTTAATTTTGTTGTGGTTATAATCATTGATAAAATATGTCAATATATATTGTTTAATAAGGAAATATTATTTGATATTTTGAATCAATACATGATCATTTATTTGTTTATGGATGATCCTCTAATTATTTTGGAATTGTTTTTGCAAATATAAAAAAATTATTTAATTAATTAATGGTGAATTATCAATTAGAAGATTATATGTTTCACTACTACTTATTTTTTATAAATTATTACGGAATGATAATTTTGGTATAATAATTTATGAGTGATTAAAATTATTTTAAATTGATCATGTATGGAGATGATATTAAACATTCCAATCATTTGTATGCAACATTAATCTAAAATATTTTGTAGAGAACTCAATTAACTATTTATGGAATTGATTATGTTAAAATTTGGACATAATTAGATAACATGTTCAATCATTTTGGTTTTGGTTAATATATAGTTACTAAATTAATGAATTATCTATATTATGATTCATTAAAATATAATTTTAGAGCTTTACTATTGAAAAAATAATCCTGAATATCCATTTAGTATGTTAATTGATAAGATAGAAGTGGAATTGATTGAACTAAAACTAAATGAAGGAATTTTTCATGTAATATTGAAGGAAATAAAGTAATTTTATTATATTAAGTAAATTATCATGATTTAAAATAATCTATTAACATTATTAAAAGGACCATGGGAAAAAATTATTTGATTACTTTTATTTTCGATGAATCATTTGTCTTTTAACGCATCGATTATTTATGGATTTTTTGTGTCTAAACTTATAATGCCCTTGTTATCATTCACTCTATATTAACCCTTTGTAATTATTATTCTCTTATACATTCATATTTTCAATTCCCTATAATATTATTCTATTCTCAAAAAATATTTTGTGTTTTTTGAGATGGAATTTCTATTTTCTTTCCCATATTTTCTATAGGATGTTTTATTAACCCTTTTTATGATGTGGTTTTTCCATAAAATTATTTTTAAATTTTAAACCCCAGTTTACAGTGAACAAGATAAAATTATAAGGATTTATTTTTTTTAAGGTTTGGTGGAGAATTTTACACCCTAATATTATAAAATATGAATATTATATTTGATATCATATATGACATGCTACAGTGTGCTTACATGAACAATGAAATATTATTTTTAAATGTTAAAATTTTGACTTGAAGAATAAATTTGTGGGTATGAATATGATTAACCACATTATAATATATATATATATATATATATTGGTATTGAAAAATTCAATGTAAATAAACACTCTATTTTTTAGTTATTCCAATTTATTCATCAAAAATATGTTTTCATCAAAAAAGAAAATGTATTTCGTTTTGTGTAAAACTATTTTTTATGAATGGTTTATAAATGTTATTTGATAAAATTAATATAAATTTCTAAATCCTAATAATAATTTAAATTAGTGTTTATTTTTTACACATTTATGAAAGGATTTCTATTTATTTTTAATAGTGTCTATAACATTTTTTTGTTTGGTTGTAAAAGCATCATATAAAATTAATTAAATGTACCATTTTTCAAAAAAATTTATTTTAAATTAACATAAATATACCTTATTTATAAATAATATACATAATTGAATAGTAATTATAATTATAATTTATTTTTTAATAAATTCATTTTAGGCATAGAAAACATTTTTCAAAAATACTATTTTTTTTGTGTTTTATGAATTTTTAATAAAATTAATTTTTTCACCTTGAGTTATTTAATTATATTAAATAATTTTTTTTATTCATAAATTCAAATTTATCCTGGTATGATGTTTTTAAATTATTATGAAGTAGTTAAATTTTTTTGAGAAGTAAAAAAGGTCAGTTTTTATGAAATATGATATGTTTTCTAATATCGCTAAGACATAAATGTAATATAAAAATATATGAATCATATGAAATGAATAATTTATGATAAATTACTAAAAATATAAAAACATAAATAATTTAAAATGTATAATTTATAATTTATTTAAGAAAAAATGTGGCATTCTTTTCCAGTGTCGACACAACGATTGTGCAAGATTGGAAAATTAAAATTTGTTGTCTTAAGGAAAATATCTGGGTATTAAAAAGTGAATTATAGATTCTATTTTTAAATATTTATTATTATGAAATATTTTTATGGTTAAATATTTATATTTGAGTTATATAAAAAATATATTATCCAAATTCGTGTACAATGTATGCATAAGGCCCTAAAATCCACATTTTATATTAAATAGGTTTTTATTAAGTAGATTATAGAAAAAAATATTGTAAAATATAAATTATTATGATGAAAATAATTAAATTTTTTTAATTTTAATTTTGTTTCATGATATAGTTAACTTAAATTCATAAGAAACAATAACTTTGGACTTGGGAAAGGTATAGAATAATTATGAATTTTTATTAACTATGGAAATAGTATTTTTTGGTTAAATTAACAGTTCCCACAAATTTTATAGATATATATGACCTCTTAATGATATTTTAAATAATATTATGTGATATTCTTGTTTGTCTTAGTGTATTTAATTTCAAATTATATAAATTTTTTCAAAATTCCATTAATAATACTTTATGGATATAATATTTAATTAAATTATTTAGAAGTCATTAAAATATTTACACAAGAGAAGGGGTATATGATATGATTGAAATTTTTATACTATTTCCATTTATAAGCTATTTTTATCTATATAAATAAAATTATAACCCTTTAATTGTCAAAAACACATTATCATGGGTAAGGTTAAAATATGTTAATTATGGTTATAAATCAATATTAAAGGTTTAAAACACCTCGTAAACTGATAAAATTATTATTTATTAGTGGTATTTAATCCCCATAATACATTATATTTTAATTAATATCGAATTGTAAAATTTTCATAGAGAATGAGTTTATTGTTTTTAGTCTTTTAAGAAATTTTAAGAGTAAACCTAAACTCAATTATAAAATGGAGTACCTTCCTTCAATTATTCACAAAACTGTGAGCCTTATATATCGACCAACCCCAAAAATATTATCTTTTAATATCTAAACTTTACATTATAGAGGTTCTAGTATTTCTAATATACCAACCCAAGGTCCCTTAAGAGGAAATCTAAAGGATTTGGATCAAAGAATAGGTAATCATCCCAATCGATAGCATTATTTTAAATTATTATTTTATCTCATCTAGATCCATTATATTAAATGTAAAATATTAATTTTAGTATCTCAAATTTATTTAAATGTTATAATGATTATTCAACCATGTTTATTAACCCTCATTCAAAAAAATAGGATGTGAATGTATTTTTTCTGAGTATGTATGGTTTACCGTGTCCATGTAATGATGAAATTAATATTCTACCACAATATATCAGCGATGATAATTATGATTTTATTAATGTTTGTTTATAATATTTATGGTATAAATATATTTCTTTAATAATAATATCATATCTAACTTTTTTCCATTTAACTATTTGAAAATTATGACATTGCTCAACCGTATATACGGACTACCACCTCTATTAAGCATTGTGATTCATTATTCATTTTTTATTTATAATAATTGTTGTAAGGATGAATTTTAGGAATGCATACAAATTATATGATATAATAATGTTTCTAGAAATTCTGTTTCCATGTTTAATATAATAATACTGATACTTCTGAATCCAAAATGCATGAAAGAAACAAAAGTTATCCTTGAGAACAATGATTTTACTAAAATATTTGTAAATAAATTGGTGAAAATAACTAATAAGAAGAATATATATGGTACTATATGTTTTATTATTGATATAGAATATATTTATAATATATTTATAATTAATATAAATCTGTATGAATAAATTTGGGATTTGAGGTTAATTATTTTCAACTCACTTTTATTTGTGTGAGAAACCTACCATATTCACAAATTAATTTTTCTCTATAGTTTATATACATTAATTTAATGAATTTATTTATTATTATTAGTAAAAAAGTAGTTATAAATATAATGATTTTATGTTCTCTCTATTATAGGGTTTATAATTCAGAATATACCAAATAAATAAAGGTTTTATCTTAACATATCATTGTTTATCGGGATTTATTTATGATTATGTTGAGATGATGAAATCCTATGTTATACCTATCAAGAAACTCATAAATTTTATTATTTTATAGTATTTTAATTTCTTTCAGTAAAATCACCTTTTTTCCTTCTTTGGTAGAAAAATAATTTTCCATTGTAACCATTTTTATGAAATTATTTTCCCGAACAATTTTAAATTTATATTATTATTTTTTAATTTAATTTTTACACATGCTTGAATTTTTAAAAATTATTTTTAAAGAATTTCCCTTCTCATTTTCTTGAATGACAAACTTGTTGACTTTTTACATAATTGTGAATGGAATGTTTTTCATTTTAATTATATGTCATTAAAAGAGTTTTTCCCCATCAAGAACACTAAATGTTTTGAATCATCATTTAAAAAAATCCACATTTATTTTAATAGAATATTGTTTTCTATAATATTTTCGAAAATTTTATATTTTAAAGAAACTAATTCCCAATGAAAATGGTATTCTCCTCATGAAATATTCTACTGATGATTTAAGGAAATTCTTTTATCTGTGATAATATCTTTTGATGTTAATTATGATTTACCATGGATATGATCAAATAATACTGTCCTTATTATATCTATAGGTCATTTATTAGTATGATATTGTGATTTTTATGAAATCCGTTTATTTTCCATCAGTTATGTTTTGTTGATATAATTAATTATTATGAATTTTATGGATTATATATGTATAGATTATGATTATATTGCTATTAGGTATATTAAATCCCTCAAATTCATTAGGTAAAAATGGATCAATCATGTAGTAAATTAAATTTCTATTAAAATGAATTTATGTTCACAATTTCTTGAATTAACCTAGTTTCCATGTTTATATGATTATGTATGAACTTAACAATCATTCCTCTAACATTTTTCACAAATATGGTTTTCATGTAAATAACTTTATATCAGGGCCTAATTTTAGATCCTTAAATTAACAAGTGATTCATTTTCAATTTATAAATGTTCACAATGTTAAATATCTCATTTATTTAAAATTACAATGTAAATTTTATGCTCTCATGTATCTTGTTCATTCAATTACACTATAATTCACGTCTTATAAACTTCTATGATTTATGGAATGACATTTTTTAATAATAATTATAGATTTAGTATGAACATCATATGTTATATTAAAGATCTCTACCCTTATTATTATATTATTATTTCATATAATCACTGATTTATATCTCGTATGTTTACCCAGTTTATATGTCACCATTTCTTGTCATTACATTCCCATGGTTATGAATATGTGTTTTAGGTAGGGTGTGTCTATGAAGAGTATCAAATTGGGATATATTTGTGGGATATGTTCAAGATATTTCATGATTTAAGAATACTACATGTCAAGTATTAAAATATAATAATCATTATGATCTTATAGAATGTATTTGTGAAGTGAAATTATTAATCATTTAAAAAGATCAGATAATGATTTTTAAAAACTCTGGGACGTTAAAATGATCGACCACTATGAGGTATCATTTTTTAAATGAATGATACAACATATTTCATTAAATAAACTATTTAACCATATTTGAAATTAATATTTCCAAAAAAAATGGATACCAACATTTTTGAAAACTTTGGGTCTTTTCATGTATAGCTCCACTTAGACATAGCAAACCCACTATCAAATAAATTATGATTAATTAAATAATATCTCTATAAATGGAATTCCATGCTCTTACAAACTTATAAAATCCTCATGAGAAGATAAATATAGATCCTTTCAATAAAATAATGTTCTATGGTTAGAAAACATAGCACAACTCTCTTATTTAATTCCAAAATCAAACATTCACCAATATATTATAAAGAATCCATTGATTCCAACAAAATTGTAATGATATATTAAATATAAAATATTTTATCTTAAAAAATGAACATAATATATTCATGGTGTTATCTAACTAGGAATCATCTCACACCAAAAATACAATCCTTTGTGAGGTTGTTATGGAACTCTAAAAAACAAACCCTCTACAAAATAAATGTTGCTGAAAATCGGTTAAAAAAATTCACAGTGCTAAGACTTGTATAAACAATATGTAACTCCCTAAATCCTATCATCTTGATTGATGTATTATGGATTCCGTCATGAATTTTATTTTTTAAATTAAACATTGATGGAACGTTTAGGGGATATCCCGATCCCGTAGGATTTGGGGTCGTCTTTAGAGACCATAACAATGACATCTTTTATTTCATTTATGGACCCTTTGGTATTTCCACTACATTGGTTGAAAACATTCTTGGTAATATTAGCGATGTTTCCATGGAAGGGATAATGAATAAGAATAATATTTCATATGAATGTGACTCCACCACAATTGTGCAGGCTGTTAGACTCAAAAAAATTCATCTCACCTAGAAGTTAGTTGATATATTGTACAACTTCCTTGACAATATATCATCAATGAGTTATATTATGACACATTGTTTAATAAAGACAACTCCCTTGATTATGGCCTTAAAAAATGAGTGTTTGATGATGACTATATTGGTTCAAATGGCCTCTATCATGATTTAAATCCTCTTTTTCAAATGTAAATATTTAAATTTATTTATTTTAGATCATTAAAATTCCCTTTTAATATAATTATATCATATCACTTGGATGTGGGGAAATTTTTATAAAAAAATAATTCATATTTATTTAGTCGATTTAGTTTTCTTCAATTAATTCATTATTATGTATGAAAGGAAATCCTACCCATTTGTCACATTCAATAATTTGGAACATTAACCTACTTATAGTGAATTAGAATGTTACATACTTTTATGTAATATAAGATCATGTATTTTGGGTAGGTATTCAGATCAATATGTTACCAAATATATTTGGAGCATGATTTTCTTATTTGGAAGTGGTATATAGAGTTATGATAATTTTAACTCAATAAGTAATCCATAAATAGGCCATAATAACTGATTTATTATTAAAACATTAGTTATACGGAAATATAATATTGACAGTTATCACTCACCCCTGCAAGAGTTTTTGTTTTCACTAATTTTATTATGTTGTCGTGTCTTGATCATTTTAGTTTAACTCAATGGATTATTATTTTTGAGCTGTATGAATCATGAACTATTTCAAATTGATGAGATTAATGTTATAAACAATTATGGGGTTTTCCTCAACAGTTATGGGTAATAATATGATAGATTAAAATATTTCACAATGCCTTTTATAATTTATATTTTTCTTATTTAATTGATTTGGTGATTGGAATCCTTTTTTATAGAGTGATATTTGCATATATAATGATATAAAATGATATATGGTTATTTAAAAGTGTGAAATTTAATTTCATTTATGAATATTTGTTTTAATACTTCCAATAAATAACATGTCCTAGAGATTATTAGGATTTTATATGGGAATTATGTTTAGGGATAGTGTTTTTGAAAATTTATAGAAGAAATATTATCAATTTTAATTTATTAAAAATTAACTATATTGTAACAAAAATATTGAAAGTTAATTTCTAAGGGAAGGATTATAGTGTACTGTCATTAATGTAATTGTAAAAAAGATTTGAAATTTGTAGTTTGGATATGTATTTGTTACAGAGGGTTTTCAAATATTATTTTTGATAATTTAGAGAGTTCATTTTATGTATTAGATTTATAAATTAGTTATAATAATTTACAAATATTGTATAAAAATTCATAAATTATATGTTGTTTGATTTTAAAAAATATCATTATGGCCTTGGTTGACTTGAATGTGTGTTTTTTCCTATCTTAAGAGGCTATTAAATGGGGCATATCTTACATAAATTTAAATTTCTCTAAAAAGATACACAGATTACACTAAATTATATATTTAAATTTTAATGGAATAAGAAAAGGTAACCAATTCATTTCATAGATTAGTGAATATTTTTTCTTATTTAATTTGGTTTATTTAGTTTTACAGTAGTTAATTGTGGATGTTGGAAACGATATTTATGATTTGTTTATTTTTTCTTTTGAAATTATATTCGATTGGATAATGACATATATGTTTTTTTTAAAAAGATTCCAAATAATATTTATTTCAAAATATATTTTCTGGATTGGGATGAATTATAAGTATGAAATAATTTTTACATTATTCATTGTGATAGAATTTTAATTTTAGACTTTTTGGACTCATTTCAGTGTTTCTAAATCAAAGGAAGTGCTAGATATTTTTAGGATGTGTTTTTTTAAACAAAAATTGTTATTAAATAGGAATGAGTATATCCTTTATGATATATTATTAAAATGGTTGATATTAATATGTTTTGATATCATATTTCTTATTTTTTATATTTGTGTTTTATAAGATTGATTTTTTGATGGATTTTTATTTTACATAATATGATTTATATTTAATTAGACACTAATGTGGTATAAAATCTATTATATACTAATTTTTCTAGTCGGATAGATGTTTTTATGTTATGTATTGAATGTTTGTTATAGGTTTCATATTGGTGAACATATAGTTTTCATAAGTATACAAAAAAATTCATCTTTCGAGTAATGTATTTATTAAAATGTTTTTTTATAGTAACATAAGTAAAAAATAATAATTTATCTTGAAGTATTTTTATCTTATAACATAATGCTTCCAAGACATTATTATAACTAAATATTTCATTGGTGTAATTTTAAAAATATTTCAAATACTCGGTGAATGGGGTTTTTATAGAATTTTTTGTTGTTCATATCTATTTTTTTTATATGATTGCATATTTAATCATATTTTTTAGTTTAATGGTTTTATGAGATATTTATTGATAAAATTTGTTGATAGATTTTGTTTTTTTAATGTTTTGGAATCAATTTTTAATGTATAAAAGTGTTCAAAATTTTGAAATGAATTAAAATTTTATTATTTGATTATTCATAGTATATTTCCTTAATTCAAATAATTTTTGAAATAAATAATTTTTTTTGGTGAAAATGACCTTTTTATTAATAAAAAATATTTATGTGGTTTAGTTACTCAAGTGGGGATTTTATCATTTTCTAAAATAAAATTTTATAATGATATCTATTAGAATTAATTTCCATTTAGAGTGACAAATTTTATTAATAGTTTAGTTCTTTAAGGGTGATTATTAGATTATTATATTTATAATTATGGTGTAATGATTTTGGTAATGTTTTTTGCTTTTATTGTCAAACATTGAATATTAAATGAGTTTGTATTGTTGAGATTTTATTAAATTGATTATTTTGGTTTTTAATGATGTATGAGGTGTATCACTTGTTTTTGGTTTCAAATGGATTACCAATTGATAATTCAAGTGTGAGTAATGAAAAATATGCCTAAATAAACATATTATGATGTGATTTTATAATTTTGGGATGTCAATTATATAATTAAATGTTGTGTTTTAGAATACTCATTGAATGTATGAAATTTATAATATTTTTAAATGAAGTATTTTATGGCGTTAGTATATGTTGGTTCCAAACAGGGAAGATACCCTAATTGGTGTGGTGAATCATGTTTTATCAATTTCAAATTACCATTATGGAAATCCTGATTAATTATTAGATGAAAAATTATTCTCTCCATCCTCAAAAAATAATTAAATAATAAATTATACAAGATATATATAAGTAATATTCAAATGACATACCACAACTTGGATACACCCAAGGATAATACAACAACAATGAGTTGATATACCAAATTTACTATTGATGTTACTTATTTGAAATAAATTAAGAAACATTGATATGATTCTATATATTTACCACCCTCACAGTGGTATAAAACTCAATACTCTCAACAAATATAAAGATCAGTACCCCTGAAACTGATGTCTTGATATTATATCAATCAAGAAGATGAATTACACTAATGTAGGTTCAAAAATCATCCCATACTTCACTAATAAAATGAATTACCCTAAAAATATAGATTGAAACACCTGTAATGATTCATAAATTTTTTTTAAATAATGATCTATAATTACATTTAACTTTCCCAATAATCTCATAAATCATGATATTATTTAGCCTTTTAGTAATGTAATATATATCTAATATTTATGTAAAACTATAACCAAGAAATACTATATATTTACACATAAGGAATTCTAAATATATCATAAATTTAGATCATTAGACTGCCAAAAAACATAGTGAAGAGCACCTACAACAAAGGTGCTAAATAATTCCATGTGAGACACCTTTAGAAGAAGCATTCTCCTTAACATGTGTCATATTTTATAAAACATTAGAAAATAATATGAATAATTAATTATTCTATGTCATACTTTGGTTGTGTATATAAAATTTTCACAATGGAGAACACAATAGTCAAATCAATGTACATTTAAAACTTATTTATTCTTACATAGTTTTTATATAAGACCACACTTATTCAAATGGACATTTTAGACCTCATATCCCATTTTTTTATTTAGGTTTGTTCCCAATGATATTGTCCCAAAGTAACCAATATAGTAGAAAACATCTGTTACCCTTATAAAATTCATGGTTCTTGGTCATATCCTACCTAATAATCCCATTTACTATATAACATATGTACCTATAAGGCTCATTCCACCTCACTAAACATTACCCAACAAATGTTGTCTTTACCCTTTCCTTTTAATCACTAAAAATTTACATATATAAGGCCTTCATTCTAGAACAACATACAAATTTCATCTATGATTTATACAATTTATCTAATTATCTATGTAATGATTCTATATAGATATTATTATTTCTTTAGATGATATTTAAACATTATTATTTAACTAAAAAATGAAGAAACATATTCAATTTTTTCATACAATCTTGATCGTTGTGTTTTTTTGAAAACGTTGCATCATAACATCAGCCAAAAACCATAGCTTAAACATCCACATTTATCTGTTATAAAGGAATATATATAAAGTTATTGTATATAATTATTCATAAAAATATATTCTAATATCATTTGAATAAAGTATTATAGGAGAAACCAGAGTAAAATTAAATTTTCATCATGAAATTGTTATCTTATAATCTTTCTCTTTGACACAAGTTTTTTCAAAACACAAAAAATACAACCTCTTGACATCACAATACACTTTTTTATCCATGATTTTTTGACCATTTCAATTATACTTAATTCTTAATTTATGAAAATTCTGGTGTTTTTCTCTAAATTCTTATCAAAGGAAATCCTTCCCCTATTAACATAAGAAATATCTCCATTTCTCAGTACGAAAACAATACCACTTAATACTACATCCTCCTACAAATAATAGCAATTACATATATACATTTTCCAGTAAACCGAAATAAAACTACTACGAATTTTCACCATAGAAGAATTTTAACTCAAACAATTATTAAATAAGATATATCATACATTTACATGAGCCACTTATTGGTGAAATAAAAAATTAGAAATAAGTTTTTAAAGAAAAACAATTTAGGGGAGTGGGGTCCCATCATCAAACTCTCTATGTAAAAGAAGAACATTACACTCCAACAGGAAACCAATTCTTATTGGATGATTCTTTTTTTAGTTACATCATTGTGATATCCATAATAATGATTTTTTTTATAAACATAATCTAGCATCACTAGAAAATTCACAACCTTATCTTTAATGAAGTGATATTTTATATCATCATTCTTCATACTTGAGCCATGGATAATATTTTTTTCTATGATTAATGAAACTAACGTTACACATCTAATCATAATAAAGTATTTATCCATAAGTACAATATCATCTATTTGATGCTTTATTAATAATATTTTTATAGATCATTCAGTCTTTGTAAAGATTTAATTTGAAACAGTAATCAATTAAATAAAATATTATTTCATACATGACAAGTAAATAGAAAAATTTCAAATATAAAATATATAACTTAATGTGGAATTCTTTTCAATAACTAAAAAACCTAATAATATATTAATTTCCCAATAACATATGTTGGTATGTTTTAGTTGAGTATATATTTAAATCCTCTAAACATATGAATTATTATAATTTTCACTTCATGGATTATATTTTTCTTTATTTGGTGAAGCATTGATTCTGAATGGCTTGAAAAGTGGAGAAAACACTATTGGGTAATATAAATGTAATTTTTATTATGCATCTAATTATTTTAAAATATTTTCTCTCATTGAACTCTTTCCCATCATTATCTATGGATAAATTAATCAAGGTATCAATCTGTGTTATTATTTCATTTGAAAAACCCCATTAAGAAATTAGTACCTCCTTAGAATATATTGATTGTGAAAAAAATGTATCATGCCATCACTTAATCATATGAATACTAGGGTAAAATCAATTCTACAATCAACTATAGTTTTAACAAACTTCATATATAAATTTAAAACTGCATACATTGTTTCTAATTTAATTCTCCAAATAATATGTTATCTATATCAATGAGCACTATTATCCTTTAATCATAATTTTTTTTACATATATATTTTGATCAACTTCACCATGTGGTAATATAAGCCTCCCCAAGAGTTGATGAATTCAGGAATACCTAGATCTTGGTGATTTCTGAAGAACGTAAATACTTTTCTTTGACCAACATTATTTCTTTCATATTCATATATAATATATCTTTCTGGTGTTTTGATGTGTAGTTCATCCTTAAAGGAAACATTCATGACAATTTATTTAACTTCTTTTTGGAAGAACATGAATCCAATTTGAAAATATATTTGAAATAAACATTTAATAATTTCCAAATTTACCATGGGAGAAAAAAAATAATTTATATTAATTCATTGAATATTGTAATAACCCATCCATATATGTATATCATTATATCAATTTACCCAAAGGTCAGGAATTGGTTTGTTATGAATAAAACTTTTATATATATAGAAATTAATATCTTTTAGATTAAAAATAAATTTTTAATTATTATTCATTTATATTTTTTCAATCTCTTTGTGAACTACCTTCATAAAACTGTCATTCATGGTAGAATCATTGTAACAATTTGACTAAACTTTTGAATAATGGTGAATTTTTTTATAGAGACCTTATTTTCCTTATTTTCTTAAGAGTTATTGAGTAACCAATTATGACATATTAAATGATTTCAACCCTAATTATTTAATTCATTTCAAAATCAAATAATTCAATATATTTCACATAATTATTTTCACTGTCATAAAGATCTTTATTACTATTTTATCCCTTTAAGATTATTCATTGTTTATCACTTTTAACTATAATTTTATTAGTGTTTTTGCTAAATTATAAACAACTACCATGATAATTATATCTTTTCTCTCAATGATCCTTTTTTTATTATGGTTATTTTATTTGTACAACTTTTTTATGAAAAAAAACCAACTATTTTTCATCCATCTCTATGAGATTCAGACATCTAATGGGTTTTCATTATATTGAGAATAAAGAATATACTTCAAAATGTTGATTTTTTTTATTATTATCATGTTCCCATAATAAATCTCATGTGGATCTTTTTATTCACTCTAAAACAAAAATTTTAAATAATCAATATAGATCAATGTGAATATTTCGACCTTTAAAAACATTCGAGTGGTTCCTTCTTAATGAGAATTTCACTATCTCTATTGATGATAATCCATTTTGTATTGTCAATAAAATATTTTTTTTAATGACCCTTTACTACAAAACATGGAACCTTATCCTAAATTATATAAACCTCCATTTATCTATTTAAAAAAATTCCATTTCATAATTTTTTAATGTTTCATATTCTTTTTCCCTAGAATCATTTATGTCATCTACCAATAATTAGTAAAAAAATTAAGCACATCATACATGTGATATATTCAAATTAATCATTCCATATAACTATAATCATAAATTAATTTCATATAATACATTTTCCCATATATTTTCTTAGAGATAGGACTTTACAAACATTAACATGTATTGAAAAAAGAAACCTAGTGGTCTTTTTATCCCCTTGCATTAAATATTTCAAAATTATTTTCCCTTTTTAGTAAATATCATACATTTGAGCATGATCATGTGAAATTTTAGGGATAAATGATCTACTTAAGTATTCACCAAATATTCAAATGATTTTGTACTCATTTATCCAAGATTAATATGTCATAACCTAATTTCACATTCCTTGTATAAGAACTAAATTTATTATTTTCCATTAATGAGAGAGATTTTTCCCACTAGGGGTTTTAATTTCATCACAACTTAACTATCTATTCCTTTTATGATGAATTTTTTGGTTAAAATTTATTATATCCACCACATGTCAAAAATTATCTTATACGTATGATTATTTTAAATGTTTCATCATTTTTCAATATTTTTTCATCAATATTTTTGATTTTATAGTAATTTCAACTGTTTAATTATAGTTTCTAGATATTTAAATAATTTTCGGAATAATTGATGTATATATACTAATGTGATAAATTATATTGTTTATATTAAATTTTACAAAAAAATTATATCTGAGAGTTTTACGTAGTTGTGTTATTGGATAATTTAGGGGAACTAGATTAGGAAGAATAAATGATGAATTAAAGTACATTGTATAAAAAATAGAAGGACATCCTAGAAAATTATTAGGATGAAATCATAGACTAATTTGGGCCTTTAGAGTGAATTAATTATCCAAGGATGCCTCACATTATCCCCTAAGATCCGTTGGCCCTCAAAATAGTGTAGTGGTGATATTGAAACTACCCATAAGTTTGGATGTTGCCTCATATTAAACCATTATTGAGCATTGATATGTCCACGTAGTCTAGTGAATGACCCTGATAATATGCCAAAACATCAAAATATCTAAATATAACCCCTAGATATTATCTCACAGATAAACGATATACCTCCTAGCAATTATAAGACACATATCATAAATGATATTGTTTGAAAACCCAACACATATGAGGTTATCCATCCAATGCTTTATGTATTACAAGTATTTAAATTTTATGAATATCAAGAACCAAAATGATGTATCCTATATGTGATTGAAAATTTCCTTAAGGTCTAATGATGTAGTCCTCATCTGGTTATTTTGGTTCAAAACCCCACATAAAGGAGTCTTTTCATAATATTCCAGAAACGCTCAGCCAAAGGAAAGCCTCTTACCATTTATTAATAGAAAAGAATGTTCATCAATAAAGTACTGCATGGAAGATAATACAACTAAATTTATAAAATATAATACCCATCACCACATCCATTATAGATTTCTTCCTCCACATTAGACGATTATTACTCTGATATTTCATTGTGCTTATGAATCATGGAATATTTCCTTCTAAGATTAAAATTCCCCAAAAATAGAAACTCCTTTGAGGACTGCATAGCCCAGAATTCCTTCCCAACAGAAGACCTGGTAGATACAGGCTTTGGAATATAAGAGTATTCTTTCCTCACCTTTAGTCTGGGTACGATGCTTATAGTATCTACATTCCCTGGCACCTTCATATTTCCACCCTGAATTACATCATTATAGGAAGGCCAGACCACCCCACAGTCATTATCCTTGTCACTATCAGAGATGTCCCCCCATTTTACATGGATGTGAAACTCTTGATTACCCTCATTAATTCCCCATTTCTACTGGAATTGACTATGAGTGTCAATCAGGGAAAGACAGTGTGGTTGTTCTATAATATTCTTCATAACCCCTTCTTGAGTTTTAACATCAGGAGAAGAGAAATTAGGCTGTAAACTGCCACTTTCCTTCCTTGTAGCATCCTCCTCTTCATGAGAGTTCTTCTCATAATCCATCTCTTGAAAATGATTATTATTGTAGACCAAGATTATCATGCCATAAAGATCATCATCCCTCATTTGCAGCTATTCAGCACAGGCACCCCCCAACCCCCAATTCAATAACAAACGAATCCAAATTATGCTTAGTCACATGCTTCGACTTTGATGAACATGATGCCACAAAATTCTTCACTGTAATTTCCTTTCCAATACCAATATCAAACTTTAGGTGATCAAAAACCTGCCCAAATATCGGGCCATGTGGTCTCCATGGAACCTACATATAAAAATTACCATGTACAGTGATCTCAAGATCAATATTCTCCGTATCCCACACTATAGCCACCTCAGATTTGTCCTCAACCACTGCTTGTCTCATGGAAGTTGCATGCTCTTGAGATCCTCTAGTAGGATCACACTATGGAAGAGTAATCCTAGGTGGATCATTAATTAATGGAAAATATGAACCAGATGTATCACAACCACCAATACTCATTCTCATTACCCCCAGTGAATCCCTAGCAGAGACTTTGGTGCGACATACCATTTCTGCAAGCCCAAATCGACCACAGCTAACACAAAAAAGCATCCAAGATTGAAATCCGACATCCATCTTCCATAGAAAATCCTTTCAATCCGTGATCCAAGCCCAGTTCATAGGTGTCCACACAAGTTCAATCACTAAACAAGTCCATGATCAGATGGGGTGACAAACAACCTCCGTCCGGAGATCCGAGAAAAAATACCGGCCTATGTAGTTCCCAATGGAATACAAAATGGAGTGATTTTATAATGACAGAGGATGACCTGGGCGACTCAACCATGTCTCATTCATTGAGGGGTCATGCTACATGTGAAAATAAAGACTCCTTAGAAACAGATAAAATGACCTCTATTGAACCGTCGAGGGGCTCTGTACTAGAAGAGAATCAAGTTAGCTTTCGTCTCAAACTAAATCATCAAATTCTTCCTATCAACTGAGCCAACTATCTCAAACTCATAAAGATCCATCAAATTGAAAATAAACAGGTCAAAATTATCAACCGAAGGGTGCTAATGATGAAACTGAGCCACCAACATGATACTGACAAGATCTGTGGAACCATTGACCTCCATCGAGGAAAGAAGGAGATGGGGCGCTCCCTGGAAGAGGTTAGGGACTTTTGGGGAGATTTGTATCATCATAAATGGAGGAATATAGTCGGGATTGGTGATTTGAAAGAATAAATTACCCCTTCCATGAGATTTAGATCACATACCTCCCCCCACTGATCAAGAGGGGGAGATTGGCATTGAGGCATTAGGTTAAGGGCATCATTGAGAAATAAGACATCACCGCGAAAGAAGATATAACACCTCTGATCAGTATTTTCATAATAAAATGGTATTTAAAAATAAAATGCTTTAAAAAAACCAATATTGGTTTAGTTCAAATCCAATTATACATTCTCCCATTAAGTTACAATATATAGATCAAAAAAATTAATTACTCTGATCACCCATTAACATAATCATAATAAATATCACATGTATGTATAATTCTAGCATGTAACGAAAAGAATAATATAATTTTATAGTGAAATGAAAAAAAATTATAACACATTCTATGAAAATTTGGTTAATAATATTCCACTATACGGAACTATGTAACGAAATGGATAAATTCCCCCAATGAATTAGTGATGTGTTTATTTCTTTAGGAGATAGGGATATTTGGAGACCCTGAGAATAGATATTGGAAAAAGTTAATAATAATGAAGGAACTGAGATTCCCACAAGGCATTAATATATGGTTTCATTTTCATATGTACTGATCACAGATTGGGTACCATAATAGAATTATAGAATGAGAATGAATGAAATCCATAGAAAAATTTAGAAATTTATCACTATAATGAATAATATAGAACCCATGTGAGATAAAAATGATTAATATAAATAATGGGAGAAATATTGGAAGATTCATGAATATGTAGAATTATTATAACCATCAGGTGGAGGATTAAAGATCTCATTATTGGAGTTTTTGAATCCTTATACTCACTATTTCTTTCATTTATTATTTGTTGGTGTATTATTCATATTATTTAAAATATATACAATATTATTATATTTTATATTATTTTATAAGAGTTAGCATATTTATTAAAAAGTTTTCATGAATTTATCCCTTAATCCTAATTCTGATCAAATATATATATTTGATTATTCTTGTTTGAGTGATTCAGCATGTGAGATTTATGATTCCTTAAAAAATAAGCTATCTCCTTAGAATCATGGTACATAATACTATATGATTGAGAAAAAATAAAACATTTGAGACAATATTAATAACTACAGGATATATCATTTAAAAAATGGTGAGAATAGTTTTTTTAGAGACACCCACACACTAACATTGAAAACCATAGCATTAGGTCTTGAAAACCTGAACAAGACACCCAAAATAAGTGAGGCAATTACAATATTTCATATAATAAAGTGTTAAAACTAATTATTATAGTTAGGTCATGTCAAGGAATACTATAGGTAGATAAAACATTATTTGAAAATTTATAGGGGTTATCTGAGCGAGAATTCGTAAAAAACATAGTTGGTGTCTCCTCATAATAGTTGTAACAGTATGCAATCTTTTGATGATCACTTGATATCTCATTTTATAAAAGTTCTTTCCAATTGAATATAAGAGAAATAATTATTTTTTAACATGGATTTATTTATATTATATCTGGAATCCAATTAATAACATTCATATATCATATTATCATACCATTTTAATACTTCTACATTAATTCCCAAAAAATTGAACATATAAGACAACTCATATCCCCGCGGAGAAAAATAACTTGATAATACAAATGTAAATTGCTATACTGACATTGCATAAATTTAATGGAATGTATAGGTAGTATTTCACATTTATCTAAATAATATTTTCATCATTTCTAGGGATAAGTATTGTTATTACTGTTATTTTTTTTGGGAAACACAAAAAAACATCATAAAATCTATAAAATAAAGAAAATTCCAAAATTTAGTAACAAAAAAAATATCATTATGTAATTAACTATTAAAGTATTTAATGAATAAATATTTTACAATATTATATATATAACCTTTTATATTTTATTAATTTTATTTTTATTTTTTAGAAATTTTAGTTTATCAGTTTAGTTGTTTTTATTGGAAATAGACATTATTATATGGAATAATCTATAAGAGAACATTTATATCAATAGTTAGAACTCCATGAACAAATTTTGGAACTATGATGGATAACAATATGTACCCCATTTCAATATACAATAGTTATATTTCATAAAATTAGAAATATGGAATATTTACAAAGTTAGGGATAGGTAGAAGAAGCCACATTGTAGGTGAAAAAAGACGTGGAATCTATGAAACCTAAAAAGAGGAAGACCCACCGTATTTCATTACCACCATCACTGTACCATTAAAATTAAATGAACATGGTTTAGGATGTCTACACATTTATTCAATTATCTAAAAAAATTGTTTCCTTTATTTATTCTTTTGAAAAAGTTAAATTCTGCTAAAGATCATGGAAATACTAAAGTAATATAATAATACTTATAGAATTGTAACAAAAAATATGGTAGTTCTAGTTGGGGAAAAATATTTCATGCTTAATATGGAATGGTTTTAATGTATATCTCAGATAAAATCCTTAAAACTACGTTCTGGTTTGGAGACAACCTGAGAAATAATTTACTTTTCTACCCCTTAGTTAATATTTCCTTTTATTATTAATAATTAATAATTCTACCCACTATATTGGTATTTAATTTTTTATGATGAATATAGATGAAGAAAATAGTTAGTGAATAGATAAGAAAAACATTTAATAATAATAGGTACATCAAAGCGTATTCTCTTACTATTCTATTCCATTTAATTTTTTTCATTATTATAATTCCATCAAATTCCTTGGTGTTTTAATAATTATTTATAAATATATAATTGAATTTTCATGGGGATGTGAGTGTCCATAGGAACTATGTGTGAAAAATTATTTTCTATTAATTATATCTATTCTTTTATATGATAAAATCATAATTTATACACTTTAGGTCTCATCAATAGAATTTGTAAAAGGAGTGTAAAAGAATTTATTTTTTAGGAATCAAAACAAAGGAAAATTTTCACCAAATTTTCAACTCAAGAATATAATAGTTTTTTTGAGAATATAAAAACTTATAATTCCATGATAAATGAAAAATAAATAATTCATATGAATTATAGTAAAATAAAAAGATTCGATCAGATTCTAAATATCATAAAATAGCTTAGCATATGGGTGTGTGTTTGGGTAAAAAACCAAAATCCATTACTAAGACTCATTGTAAATATAATAGTTATATTCCCAAAACATAATTATATTATATAGGTCTTTTTTGAGGAATACAATTTTTGGATGGTTTAGTTATAGATGGTCCATACTCACTAAATTAGTGAAATTCGATATTCAATTTCACAAGAAATGAGAAAACATTTATTTTTGTTATTAAAGAAGATTGAATGTGTAGGGGATACTAAAATGATTTTTACAAGGTGTTATAATGTATAATATTTTAATTTATATAGATTCAATGTAATGTGGAATACACTAGTGGATAAAAAACTTAATCTAGATATATTTTTAAGGTGAATTTTATTAATACTATTATTTAACACGTCAATTACAATTTAATATTCATTGACCAAAAAAACATTTTGGTGACCTAAATTTATTTGGTGATTTTTTATTGAATTTAATTAATTTAGGATATGTAATCACTCTAGAGGAGGGCGATGTGATTAATATAATATTTTCACTTTCTTTCATGCATTTTCATTAGTTTTTGTTGTGATTTAATTAGTTTAATTTTAGATTGTAGGTTTTTAAGATATATTTAGCATAAATGAAAAACTAGATATAAAGTTCTGATTTTTATTGATTAGTTGAAATTTTAAAAATGTATTTTATTTTTATAAATATTAAATATTTTTTATATTTAAAAATAAATTGAAAAAAGATCCGGGAAAATGGTCAATCCATGTAGCTTATTTAAAATTTTAAAGGTAAGAAAAAATTTCATTGGGAGGATAAGACTATGTGAATTGGGCCATGAGATATTGTTAACACCCCAACCTAGCCCTATATAGTAACCGGGTAGACTGTCAATTCTAAAAATAATATAGGGTTATCATAACATAATTCCAGATGGTCAACACAACCCCTCATTAGGTAACAACATAAAATAGAAGACCTTGAAAATATGACAGCAAAAAAAATAAATATTATAGGTGACCCTTGATATTATATCAGTATACTAATGGTGTACTATATTTCCAATACACTCTACATCATACATCAATATTAGTGTATAAATACTACCCAAACTATGTCCTTTCTCCAATATTATCTATGTTTTGAGGCTCTACTACTATGGAATTTTATATTTTATTGGGAAAAATTACTTCAAGGTAACATTGCACATTTTTTTGGATGATTGTGAATGTTGAAAAAGAAGGTTGAATAATATCATATTTTTTATTTTTATCATGATTATTTGAAATTTATGTTGACAAATATTTGACTTAAGGGAATAGATTAGATTGAAAAAATACATAAAATTGGTGGTTCAATATGGAGTTGATTCGATATGTTTTCAAAAATTTTGGGTTCCAAAATTTTGAGGAAGAAAAAATTCTCCCAATATATGAATTTCTAGGGATTCATCGTGAAAATATGGAAATATCAAGGAATTCCTGAAGGATGGGTTCCTCATGAAGATCGGGGTCTTCGAAAAGGTTTGGTGTTTCGTGAAGGTTAAGAGCATTGAATATTATGGATGAGTCATGAAGGAATTGAGGTATTCTATTTGACTAATAGAATCTTCATGAATGAGAAATTTTTCCTTCATGATTTATAAGGAAAGGAGTATAATTAACAATAATGAGGAGTTTCACAAAAAGTCTCTAGTGAGTTTGAATGATTTATGAATGGGAGGTAATGTATATAAATAGGAAGTTACCCCATAATTTTAACAGAGATATCCTTAATAAATAAAACGAAATGAATTTGATAAGTTGATTCATGAAAGAGTTTTCTTTCATGAAGGTATTCTTAAGACTATATATTTCATGAATATTAGAAATTCAAAAAGGTCATACAAGATTCAAAAATTTATTAAGCATCATAAAAGTATTGACAATCATAAATGTAGTGATCTTTGTAAAAGTATTAAAAATAAAAAGTTGTTGTCAACATGAGTTTAGTGAGATTCGAAAAAGATATGGGTTTCATGCAGGAATGATATTTTAGTGATGAAATGGGTTGTTTCATGATAGTTGGAAAGAGGGTTTTCATTAAATTAAATTTTACACAAACTAGAATGGATTTCTCAATAAACATAGGGAAAATAGTTATTCATAAAGTAGATAAAAGGGGATCTTAATGGTATATCAAATAAATTTTAAATCATATTGATTCAAGCGATCAAATAAAGATCCATATGATAAAGTAGGGATAACACATAACTAGAGAGAGCTTCATGGTTCTAATTTGTAATTGGTTGTAAACTAGTAGGTATAGTGAGTAATATCTAAACATTGTAGTGGTTGTGTGATTTAATGAATTATTAACATAGTAAAATTGAATATATATGATCCTTGGACCAAGAAAAGTGTGGATGAACTAAGTAAAATTATTGTGTCTGATGAATTATTTTATTTATCTTTAAAAATTTATACGAAAATGGAAGAGAATAGTGTTTTTAATGATTAAAAAAGATACCAAGGGGTATTTTTTTAATCATTTATACCCTAATTAAAGCCCATAAAATATTTAACCTAGTAGGGATAGAAAATTCCATATTAATATATCATTAAACCCCATAAGTTGTCCAATGTAACATAAAACCTACAAAACAACTTACATTATTGAATTAAAGTTGTTTTACATGATGATATTACATTCCTTCATCCATTCTATATAGCATGTTTTAATCCACAAGAATAAATCCACCCATCAATATAATCATAATTTATAATAAAAAATATTTATCAAATCATTAACCCATTAACATAATCTAGAACAACATCACATGCATTGGGAATTACTCAAAGAAACTAGAAGTACAATAAGTGATCTTGATGAAAATAACTATCAATATTGGACAGAAGTAATGCCTAGGGGAAAAGATATTCTACCGTACTAATCTTCCTAATAAATACATAAATGAGTCAATAAATGGGACATTTGTAGATGGGTTTAAAAGTGTGAGAGGGTGGATTTAAAATATTTATATTTATCATAGAAATAATGTCTTAACATGTATTAAAATAAGTTTCCCATGTTGATGTAATCCATTCTTCCATTTTTATAGGTATTGGTAACACAATTAACATGAAAATATATTTGTATATTTTGAATGAAAACAGGTAATTCAGAAAGAAAGAATTAATTCCCTAGACTAATGAACATAGGAGACATGCTATATGAGGAGGATTCATCAAAATTAAGGGATACATCATAGAATAAGCAATAATTAGTGGGATATTTCGCATCATTTGAAGAATAATTGAATATCTATAGATGTGAATTTTATAATCCACTTACTCCATGTTGTATTCATTGAATATTTTATAGAGTAATGTCTCGTGACATATGTAATATATAAATTGATATGAGTCTTTATTTTATTTCCCTAGAGTTATCGTACTATGATTATGATTTCCTTTAATCCACCACTATATCATAATGGTAATCATGTGGTTGTTTTGTGGACGTTTTTTGGGGTGAATTAAAAAGATATGATATTTATCACCATATATGATATCTCCTCAATATATTTAATATAAAATTATAAGTGTCATGAGAAAATAATATGTTGTGAATAAATTATGAACTAATAGAAAATATCATATCTCAACTCAATGAGGCTAGTGTATGGAGTGAACTGAAATATTATGATTGACAACCACACTATTCGGTACTAAAAAACATGGACTAGAAATCCATTTGGACGGAGTTTGTCGAAGAATTTAAAATCACATATTTTGAAACATAATACTTTTAGATGGTGATAAACAAGAAATAAAATAGTAACCCTTAACTTAAATATAAATTCCTTGGTGGTGTGTTGTGAGAGAATTACGAAGAATCTAGTTGAGGATTCTCACCATGATAGTTAGAACAATATAAATTTCTATGATTATTTTCTAATTAAACATTCCTAATAATTTGAATCCACGAATAGGGGTGATATGTATTTTATTTTAATCATAGTTTAGGTGAACCAAAAAATTGATTTTCAATGTATCGTATTTGTATATATTCACTCCACCCCACCCTTATTTCTTTTTCATTAATACCAAACCAATTTAACACATAACACCAATCCAATCCCTTTGTATATAAGTGACCTATACTGAATAGTATTTTTCTATAATGACCATATGGACCTGATAAAGAATGTATTCGTATAATAAATCCATTATATAATGAAATATTACTAGTAATATCTAAGGACTAACTAAACATATTCATATATGCACCTCATGTGTTTACATCAAATTTTTTATATGTCTAATCCTGTAATCATTAAACCACTTTTATTTCTAAATCATATTAAACATTCATTAAAATTCTTCATTACCATTATTAAATCATGTTTTATCATCATATAGTATGTTCAACCATTATATTGAATCTATTTCTTATCATGATCTAATTAAAGTAATGTTATTTCAATAATATAATCCATCCCATACCGTTTCATTTAAATCCATTTTCACTACTTATCTTATTCTAGTAGTGAATTTGGTTATTCCTCCTCAGAATATGATGTACAAAATGTTTCTTGTAGGGCTGTAAATTGATTTTTAATTTTCAAACCACGTGATGATTCATTTAAGTACAATCATCTACCACTTTGGGTTTCCTTTGGTGTATTCATATATATTCTTGATAATATGTACTAGGATTTTATCCAAAACCTTTACAAATAAATATTATCCACTCAAAAAATGTTTAGAATATAAATTCATGCTCTTATATCATGGTTTATTTTGTTCCTTGAAGTGAATTTTTTGTTTGGAAGACACAAATTGTTTATTACATATCTTTCCACAACAATAACACCCCTAGTTTGGGGGAAATATTTTAGAATATTTATTCATCTATGACAAATTTTTGGGTTTACTTAGCATAATGAAAATCAATCATCTTCCATATAGTGAATGATAAACTCGATCAACTTTTTCTTATAATAAATTACCATTCCATATTTATCTTCAGGAAATAAATTTTTTTACTAGATACAATCTTTAAACTTATAATTTAGTCTATAATACAACTCATTTAGATTTATCATATCCCACAAAAACCCATTTCCCAGTCCCGAAAAATGATTCAAGTTCCCCTCTTGATCATAAACCATTCTTCATATACAAATAAATTATCCATAAATTTCATCAAATTGATTATTGATCAGAGTTAGTATCTCAAGAGGGGGGTGAGATCAAAACCCAATATATATTACTATTAATTTTTTAAGTATTAAATTACCTAATTCAAAATTAAATATCATAATTAATCAAAATAGGACATCGATATAAATTTTAAATTATTGAAATATTATCGAATAATTTTTTATGCCTTAGCCAAAATAATATATGGATATTATTCTGAATCTTGAAATCAAATTATATAATAAAAACCTTAAATAAATACTTTATAAGAATAACAATCAAAGTAGGGATTTTTTATAGTTTAAAACAAATTCTAAATAATGATATGATATGAAACTAAAAAAACCCATGGTTGAATTTAATAAAAAAGATGTTCAGTCTCAAGTTAAGACCAAATCCCCACCACTTTAAAAACCCCCTCTTCAAAGAATATTATACAAATATAATTTTTATACCCATCCTAGATCAAATAAATAAACACTAGCTACATTCATCCCTTTCCACGTAAGTATCTCTTCAAAAATAGTTGTGGGAATAAATAAAAAAAGGCCACATAATGACCTCTTCCATAACATCATCACTAACAAAAGAAAATATAACTAAGATGATATCTTGTATATTCAAGTTACAGTGTAAGAGACAGTGTGCATTTAATAAACAAGTAAATCCACACACTGATCTAATGTAAATGAAACAAATAAAAAAGTGGGTAAAAATATGTTCAAAATGTTGTGTTTCTAGATTTTATGTAATTTTAAATCTTCAGTCACCTTAGATGTAACTTAGTGATGATATCTTGTCATTTCTCTGTAAATTGTAGTAAAATAGTGCATTGTATGCTCCTATTGTTGTGACAATATGAAATGATACAGATGATCAAGGATCTTAAATATTCTATAGTTTGTTCCATGTATGAATTCTGCATGTAAAGATATTCAATAAATGGAAAACTTGATCACATGATTGAACAAAGACAGGATGCATTCACTCATTCCCCTCTATCGACATTTAGTAGAATTCATATTTTGAGAAAAAGTTTTCAAATCGGCTAACACCTCACATTGCGTTGTTATATCATTTAATGTTTCGTGTAATTTTTTATGAATAACCTCTAAGATAATCCTCATTATTTAAATTTTAGAACATAGTTTTTAGAATCATTTAAAATAAAGAGTTGAGAATAGTGATGACAAGTAATTATAGAAGTGGCTCATGTCTTACTTTGAGTCAATCTAATGATGATTCATGCGGGTGGTAAGCCATCTAATAGTTGTTAACCAATGGTGGTGACTCATCTTTGGAGGTGACTCATCTAAACTGTGTCTCTCTTCAATGGTGACTCATCTGAACAGTGACTCATCTCAACGTTCACTCATCTCAACAGTGGATCATCTCATAGCTGAATCACCTAATAGTTAGTTCTCTTCAGTGGTGACTCCTTTCTGAAGGTTGGTAGATTGTAGTGGAGACTCAATAATGGTGGTGGCTCTTTTTTATTGGTGACTGATACTTAATAGTTAGTCATTTTTTGTGGTGACTCATCCTCAAACATTGAGTCTTTTCATACATTGACTCATTTTTATTGGAGTTTCATTTCTTGTGGTGACTCATTTCTAATGGTGCGACTTTTTTGGTGGGGAACAATCATCAATGTTGATTATTTTTATAATATAGCCAAATTTTTAGAAAATTTCCTTATATTATAAAATTATATAATAAAAAATAAAACTCATTAAAAACATAGTTAACAAGATTTTTGATCATTTAAATAACGATCTTCTTACAATATCTCTCATTATGATGATCATAAATCAAAGAAATTTTATAAACCATGTATAGAATAATATATAGATTAAAATAGTTCTACCTATACATTTAAAACAAAATGATAAAATATATATTATATCAGAAATAGTGTAAAAGTTTTTTAATTATGATATTATGATTGGTATAGATTAAATACCTATGGAATCATTGGTCTGGTATCCACAAATCTCATTAATGATGGTATCAAAGGATAAAATCTATGTATAAATAGTAAATAATTTCTATATTCACTCTCTCAAGTTTGGGATTATCAAAAAGTTAAAATATAAAAGATAAATTAATAGAATAATGATATGAATAAATATAAAATCTTTATTTAAAAATAAAATTTATTAATGTTCATCAAAAAATAGATACAAAAAAGTCATACAAACATTCCTATGAATGGATTCATGTCTAATATCAATGTATCTCATTCTTGGTAGTTGGAATAGAAAATTAATTTACCTAATCAGAGGAAGAGGGAAAAAAACTGGAGGTGCAGTCTGGGGTAACTATGGTGGAAGGTGTACAGATTGAAATAGTAGTTGTAGAGACAGAGGTTGAAGGAGGAATCAATCTAATGATCACTTGTTGAGGATGTTGAACTACTTCTTCCGGTGATAAACTCAAAATATAAAACTTAGAAGACAACATTGCATTATAATATCAGAGAGTAGTTGGTTTAATGTATATATACAGAGCATCTACGTGATTTATATGAAAGGTCACTTGTATGGAATCATGTGATACCACTATAGTCCTGTAAAAATGCATTAAAGGATTCATCAGATTGATGATGTCGAGGATAATATGGCCTCATCACTCCATGAAACTTAATAATTATTTATTCCAATATATGATTAATAGAATTACTAGTTTCATATCTTTCAAAATAAATACCCACTCCATGTAATCTATGGTAACTGGTGGTAACTATAGGTTTTATGTAAGAAACATGAGGCCGATGTTTCTCTTTTGTAAATGTATATCTTGAATTGGTAAAACATAAATTATTTTGGATGAATTATTTTCTATTTCAAATTTCATTAATACATTCCCTTAGAATTTTATACAGATCATAAATCTTATGTTCAATCATCCTCAAACATTCATAAGGGATATCAAGAACATCCCCTGAAACAATTCAAATCTTCTCTTGAAAAAATAACATGATCATCTCATTGTGTATTCAATGAGGTTGAGCATAAGAAATAGATACAAAAAAGGAATATTCTTTATCTTATCCATCAAGGGATCCATAAAAGTAGAAAAAATTATTTTTCATCCCCTCCATAACTTAATGTATTATATTATCTATTTCCACATCTAGCATATGATGCATCGTTTTAGGCTGAATGGGTTGAATCAAAACCTTTAACAAAAGTATACAGTCTTTCTCACTAATATTTGTGATCAGAGGAGGTAGATTATTTATAATCATATCATAATCAAAAGCAAGCCATTCCCTGAAATAATCTATGTCATATTTGATAAATAAATCCATAGGTGCATGAGTGATAATAGCTGGACGAATGGATGTAGAATCTATCATAGTGGTAGCAGCTTTGGTGAGCTCAGATATAGTTGGAGCATATGAATCAAATATCAGTATCTACCGAGTAGAATCAATCTCTTCTACTAAGGGTTTTTTAGGACCCACCACTAATCAAACTAGAATAGTCGGTCCACCATGATTTGGTGTACTAATATTATCATCTGTGTCAATGTAGTCTAGTAATATCCTCACATAACCTAGATATCTATAACTTTCTTCAAAAGACGTTACTCCCTTCCTAATAGAAGACACAATATTAGGCTTGAAAATATAAGGTTCAAAACACATACTCCCATCAAATATATTCTCATCAAATATCTTTTCATCAACTATCTTCTCATCAAATATCTTCTCATTCACAGAAGGGACAGCAAATTCACCATATTCATTATCTACATATGCAGGTCTAAGCCTGTGTCTCACAAAAAGCATGGATTCCTTCACCACAACTGATTCTTACAACTCATCTCTAGAAGCTCTATCATCATTTAAAACTATGATTGATCTCTCCCTATATCTATAAGTAATATAAAATCATGTAAAAAATTTATTCTCATGATACACTGTTTGATCGGAAGACCTATAATTATAAAAACTATATCCATCTTCACTTCCATTTCCATAACCATCTTCACTTCCATTTCCATAACCATCTTCTTTATCCTTATCCTCACCTTCCTTTTTATCAACATATCTATTTTATTCTTCATTATTACATTCTTTTTCTTTTCCATCATCTAATTCATATTTATTTTCACCATTATCAGATTAGTCAAAAAAAATTCAATGACCATAGTCTCCTCTTATTCACTTACATGAGATGAAAGATTCACTCTCAATAGTAGAGATCTAGGTGGAATCATTAGAATAAATGTGACATAATTGGGGCTCTTAGGGAATTTAGGGTCACTAACCTCATCCACTAAAACTCTACCACTTCATTAGCTAATGTGGAAAATAGTTATTATTATGAATTAGTGTACACAATGAATTCATCTAGCTATAATCCAGGATCCACATGGTAACTTTTTCTGTGATCAATTTAATTGAACTCCTTCTTAAACATTTCAACATTTCCAACCCATTTCCCATTCTTGGGATTCTAATTTATTTTCATCCTCTTAAAATTCATCTAGGTGAAGAAAAATACTCCACAATTAACCTTATTTTCTTTTTCCCCATCAACCAAACCATTAATCTACAACATTTCCTATATAATCATGGGATAATTTATGAATTTTGAACTAGATGAATTTTTAAACATTACATTCATATGAAAAATCAAACATATACATAAATTTATTTTATATCCCATCTTCATAATTTAGATAAGTGACACATATTTCTACCATATTATACTAAAATAACCGTTCCTTGGGAACACCATGCGATAAATAAACTCAATAATAAGACAACACTCCCCATAAAGCATAGTTGTAGATGATCTTCCCATAGTTAAATCTACAATCAGCTTAACTAAGACAACCTCAAATTTATAAACCTCACTATCACATGGAATTTTTCTTTGATAATCATTTCAATCTCCTTTATGATGATCATTAATAAAACTTTTCATGGACCTTAATAGAACACAACTTTGATCCCATTTATCCTTATTCTAACCCAATCCCTATCTTCTTCAAATCATAACTCGAAATTCATATAAAACTGAAGAAATAACCTCAGTTAGAAAGATTTACATTTATTCAAGAATCACTATAACCTTCCCTGGTCTATCGTTACTCAAATAAAAAATGACATACTTGATCAAAACCACTCTGAATATACTTCCTTCTCAGGTACCACTATACGCTTTGTGACTTGTGTATTTCACGGCATGAATGATGGTCTTCTCGATTATCAATTTGTATTCATTGAATCATGTGACTCTTCAGGAGATGACTATTATTATATCTTCACTATAACCCTTGCGAAAAATGTGAAAGGTTTGAATGAGATCAAAAGAAGGATAACAGTCAGGACAGACAGGGTCATGATGTTGAGAAATATTAAGGCAAGAGGGAGAGTATTATAAATTAGACTAATTGTCTACATTATATCATTTAGGGATTAAAAAATAGGAAAAAATAAATTAGTTTAAAATTTGATGGAAATTAAATATTTATTATTTGAATATTTACCAAGTTAAGATTATTCCAATACCAGGTCATTACTAATAGCTTGTTGTTCCAATGAACGGTTGTTTAAACTGTGGGTTGTTCCAATGGTGGGTGGTTACAAAAGTGGGTAATCCAACGGTTGGAAAACATAAATGGTGGGTAAACTAAAAGGGTGGGGAAAATACAACAGTGTGTAAACTCCTACATTGGGTATATTCCAACATTAGGTAAACAATAATGCTATATAAACACCAACTTTGGGTAAAATACAATAGTGGGTAAAATGAAATTAAATTTTATCCAAAATTATTCATTCAAATTAATGATATTTGTTGTTAATTCTCTTGTAATTAAGATGATTTTTAAAAATATCGGCCAACATATAATCAGTACCAATTTATTCAATAGTTATTTTACCCTTTTGAGTATTATCTCTCAACAAATCATGTATTACCTAAATTATTTTTGTTTTAGAGTGATACATCTAATTTTTAGAAAAGATTATAAATCATTTTTTTTCTATAATTTAAATGGAAATTTTGGAGTTGATATCTATAGTCTAGTAATGCATGTTTCATCCACATAGTTTGTTCGCACCAACTACCTTCTACTATGTATTTAGCTTTAATAGTGGGAGATGTAGCAGAATTTTTGTTCTTCCTACATCAAGAAACTAGAATATTTCCCAAAAATTTACATCTTCCATTGGTAGATCTTTATCTAATATAATACCACCAAACTGAGCATCACAATAACAATCTATGTCGAATTATTTTCCTCTTATATATAATTATACTAAATCAGTTTTATATTAGAGATATTTGAAAATTACTTTTACAAAAAGTGTGACTCTTTTGGATTTACTTTAAAATGAGCACAGATTTATATACTAAAAAATGATAATTTTTCTTGAATATAAGTATTGATGACTTCAAATATTACCTCTATAAATGTTTTGATCCACTTTTTTCAAAATTCCATCATGATCTAACATAAATGTGGTATTAATAGTATTGTCACTAGAATAAGTGAAATCTAAAGCTAAATTTTTTAAAATTTCATTTGTATATTTAAATTTATTTATGATAATTCCTCATCTATTTTAAAAAATATAAAAACAAGAAATAATATTAGATTAACCATTAAACTCATTTCAAATTCATTTTTCATCATAATTGAAAAATCAATACACAAATAAGTTTTATAAGAACCAAATATAATATCATCTACATAGATGTGAACTACTAAAATAATCCTTTTAAATTATTTTAATAAATAGTGAAGGCTCATATATACCTTTTAAAAGATATTTAGATATAAGAATTGATATGATAACATCACACCAATATCATAGTGCTTGTTTTAAACTATATAAAAATTTTTTACATGAAAACATGATTTGGAAAATGTGTATTTTGAAATATTTGGGTTGTTCAAAAAATAAACCCTCAATTATATACCCATTCCAGAATGAAATTTTTTTCATCCATTAGAAATATCATGAAGTCTAGATTTAATATATATGCTAGATGTATTTTTATGGACTCATGTCTAGAAAAATGTGTCATGTTTTCCCCATAGTATATACCCTCTTTATGGATATACCCATGTACAACTAGTATATCGTTATTTATTATTATTATACTATATTAGTCATCCATATTTCTAAACTACCATTTAGTTCCAATATTTAAGGATTCAATAGATATATCAACATGTTCTAAAGAATTATTTAATTCAATTTGATCATTTTATTCTTGAATATCCATTACCTTGAATTGATCATTAATTGTATCAGTGATGTTATTATGGTCAATATGTTTAAAGAATTCTTGATGGTCAACATGGATTTATAGAGAACCTCTAATTTTTTACCTCTATCTAAGTATGCAACTAAAAAATCCAGATGGTGGTATTTAATAGTTCTAATAGATATATAAAAATAATGGCTTGTCACCTATGGGAAATATATAGATTCTAGTTCAGGTCCTAGAAGTTTCTCAAAATTGGATGATTTTTATGCATGGTTTACTATAGTATGTGTAAGTTTTTAATTAATTTTCAAAGTGGATAATTCATCCTCAAGGTTTTAAAACATTATTTTAGGCACATTTGGTTCTATCTCATCAAATTTTACATTAAAAAACTCTTCAAAATTATGGTTTATTTTTTAAAACACTCTATATGATTTACTCAACGTTGAATAAAAATGAAAAATTCCTTCATAAAATTTAGAGGAAACTTGTCAGTATTATACATAGTATTGGTAATAAATAATTTTCATCCGAAAACTAAAAATTAATTGAATTTTTGGATTTATATTATTCCAAATATAATAAGTGGTTTTCCTTAAAATATGCTCAATTATGGATCTATTAATTATATATTAGGCTCTGTTCACAGCCTTTTCCCAAAAGTAGAAAGGAATTTCATATTCATTAATCATTATCCACGCTATCTCTTGACATGATATTTTTCTTATTTCTGTATAACCATTATGTTGTCGGGTCCATATTAGTATAAATTATGTAGTTATACATTTTTTTTGAAAAAAAAGACTCAATGTCGTGATTTTAAAGCTTAGGGCCATGGTCACTTCTTATGGTCATAATTCAATTCCCACTTTGGTCTTCTAAAATTTATTCATACTTGGTAAAGTGTGATTAGGATTCACGTTTATTATAAAAATAAATACCCATATATAACTAGAAAACTCATCTAAAAGTCTGTATACATAATACATCTCATTAATACTAGAAAATCTAGATTGTCCAAACGAGTATAAGTGAACTAGCTAAAGTGGTTGTGATGTTTATACACCATCCACTTTTTTATAGATACATTATGTTATTTCCCAATTAATTTGGGTTATACACTTTATAATTTTTATATTCATGTTTAGGGTAATCCTTGAGTAACTCATTCATAGTAATTGTTATATGTTAATTATTTTTACAGTGGAGTTTACTCATGTTCTAATGAAACGATTTGTTATGAATGGAAATTAATAAAGAAAATTTTATTGAAATTAAATAATAATGATTAATAGAAAACTCATTTTGATTTCTTGATCCAATAACACTAATTAATTTTTTTGAATTAAAAAAATTTACAAGCATTGTTATTAAATTTTACATGAGATCTATCATCACATAGTTGTGAGATGATAGGGATAGTTTATTTTAAAATAACAATAAAATGTACTTTATAAATTAAAACTGAGTTGGAGTGACTAAATTAGAAAAGGATAATGACTTTAAAATTACCATTTTCGTAAAAGGATACATTTCAACCATGAATAATTTTTAGGTATTTGATGCTTGAGTAATATCATATCATATGTATAGAACAAATTTTATCTAGGTACCACATAATTTTAATGGAGCTCTTCAAGAAGTTCCCCTGCAAAACAATACCACAAATGTTTTTGGTACCCAATATTTTTGGGGAACATAAATGTGACAACCATTATGTTTTTAGTTTATTTTTCTATTTTATCATTTTTCTAGGTATTTCCCTTTTTAAAATTTGAATTTTGGGGGAAATAGAGAGTTTTGGGTGGATAGGATAATGTGAACTATTGGTGCACAATTAGTAGTAACTGTGATTCCCACCCAGGAAACCAGGTGATAGAAGATACAACCTACTATATGGCCTCTACATCACCATGTTCCATGGCCCATGTAATAGTGCGTAGGTCTTCCTTTAGACAAAACACACTGCACGGTTTACCAAATCATGCGGACTAACAGTACCTGGCATCCATGTCATTAAAATTTTGAATGTTTTCTCTCTATTATCGATTTTAACCCCTAAACCAACACATTTCATCCCTCTTTAATGGTTCCTCATCATAGGTGTTCTTATCCTTCCTTCCACCTCCCTTGGCGCTTCTACCTTGTGTTGGATTTAGGGTGGATTTTCCACGAATCATCAATCAAGCATTCATTCTTCTCCCAATCACCCTCTATTCGAGGGTTTCATCAATTATTTTGGGGGTTTCTTCTTCTTGATACCTAGGAATCCAATTTCAGGATCCTATATTGATAATTTTTGTTCGATCTCTTAGATTAGGGTTTATTTGGAATTATTGTGGTGTGGTCGAGGTGTGGTTGGAGTATCACACTAATATTAATAACCTTCTCCACCCGAGGTAGTTGATTCCATGCATTAACATTTATTGATGAGTTTATTATAATTGATTTCTTTCATTGGAATGTTTTATGAGTTATTAATTTGGTGAAAAAGTATTTTTTGAATATTTCGTTTATGAAAGTGATTTTAAAATTTTTGTTACATATAAAAACGGGGCATTATTGATATAACCCTGAATTGGTTTCTTTTGAAAAATTTTACTAATTTATTAAATGATTTATATAATTGGGTGGGTGATGATAATCAATTTTGTAAAGAGTCTTTGTGTGTTTTTGGGTTTTTAAAAGATTTTTGGGTATACAAACGATGACCTTGTTGTGTGTGTGTGTTTCTAGTGCCTTGTATTGATTGTGAAATGTTTATGTGGTAATATTTTTAAAATGTGATACTTGTGGAGAACTAAGAGAATCCTAGGTACATTGGAGGGTGGATTAGGAGTATTTGTTTAGTGATATGGAGGTGGATTCAGCTTGATTTCACATAGTGAGATTGACAATGTCAACTATAGCTAAATATTCATGATGATCGGGGAAAACTAGAATTTTGAATGTTTCTAATATTTACTGGCTTGTGCATGGGAACATAGATATATGTGGTTCTTATAAGACTATTTCAAAGAGACTTGATTTTTAAGTCCAATCACTAGAGATTACCCATAAGGCCCCTCCCATCATTAGTGGTCTTTGACAATGTGACACTCACTGTCTGTATTCAGTGTGGCATTTTGGTCACTTCAACGGTAATGTTTTAATTTTTTTCATTCCACTAAAATTATTTTTCATTAAATTTTTTTCATTTATATTGATATAAAATTTCCATTCATTTATTACATTTTCATGTTTATTTATCTTTTAATGTTTAGAGAATGGAATCCTTTTTGGAGGCATCTTACCGGGTAATATTTCACAGCAATCTTATACCCTTGGGTGTAAGCAGACTTGGACATGTTTGATATAGGTAAAGGTAATGATTTTTGAAATGTGGTTATAGATTGTATTGATCATCTTGTGTGGTGTTTTGGTGATGGTTAGAGGGAGATTCCCCCTTGCAATATGGTGGTTTTTACGGTTGGGTCTTGGTACCCATTTAGTTGTAACCCCTTTTATCTTTTTGTATTAAACTTGTAACTAAAATATGATAAAAATGGTCAAGGATTTTTTTGTAGTGATTTTACGGATTTGTTTTAATTAGGTTTTTGGTGGTTTTATTATTGTATATTTGGGTGAACCATTCCCACTTATTATACTGCAACATGGTCACTTGTGCTAGGAAATGGGAATGGGAATGCCATTCAAGCCCAGCCATAGACCATGACAGCTGTTAGTTCGGATGAATACTGGGCTCGGTTCATGAAAAAATAGTATAAGAGTAGGTTTAGCTTTTTGGGTCATGTTATTTGTGATGATTACGTATAGATAGGAGTAGGAATTTTGGGGCACATAGTTCTAATTTTGAGTAGAGTTCCTGGTCATAACACCTCAGGTAAACATTGGGACTTTGGGATGTTGGTTTTTTTCTCCATTAGGTGGGACATGATGGCCTCAGTATATACATGGACACAGGTTTGGGGTGAAGTGTCTTGGTTGTTATTTTTCATTGGCATGTTTGGTTTATTCAAGGTTGTTTTCCATCCAAAAAAATCAGATCTATTGTGTTAAATATATTTTCATGTGACTATTTATTTTTGTAGCCACATTCCTCCTCAAAGAGTTTCGTAATAATTACACAAATAATCTAGAGAGAGTTCTCCCACACCTCTTGATCATAGGTTGGTAGATGTTGTGGTTCAAGCTATTTAGGATCAGGGATAGGGAACATGTCCTTCTCATACTCTAGTTTGGTAATATGAGCCTAGCTCTCAGAAGTGTAAATCCTAGAGGATACATAAGAATAAACCTCTATCTTTATATGGTAGCTCATATCCTTAAGAATCAAAGGAGTGTCATGAAAAGATAGAGTGTATGTTTTAGTTCTTGGATACTTCGAAAGAGGTCAGGGTGAAGTGTTCTTTGTTTCTACTATATGGTACATGTCAAATGTGGTGAGTCACATTGATTCCTGCATGGAATAATGACCAGATGAGTTGGAAGGAAATCAAGGTGGTCTTCAATGACCAATATATCTTTGAGGTATTGGTGTATTATACAACTTGAGTGTTCATGGACCTTACCCGAGGGACCAGTTCATGATAGAGTATGCTAACCATTTTGCTGATTTGGTTCGGAATTCCCCAAAAAATTAATATCCAATGAGAAGGAAAAGTATAAACTGATTGAGAATGGTTGGAAACCATAAATCTATTCTTAGGTAATTTTGTTCGTGATGAAGAATTATCCTGAAGTGTTTGACTATGTTTATACAATGGTGGTTGACCATAAGGGAAGATCAAGTGCCTATGGGGCCATGTTATTGATGAAAAACAATATTTCATCCGAAAAGAATAAGAATTGTGATGAGTAAGGGAAGAAGGGTGGTTTTAGTATAGGGCCTCTTTCCAGTAAGCCTTCATTTGTGGCTTCTGATGCAGGGTCGTTATGTGAAACCAATGTAGAATGGTGGGACATGGTCAACCAGCTTGTGCATCCCCTCTCCAATCCAATCATCAACATGGATCACTATGTAACTTGAAGAGATTCTATAGTGATACATATTCTTATCGATGAGGTTTATTATGAGTGGATTATAGGGGAACGAATGCTCAGTCAGAACGATCCAGAATACCAGGATATCGGTTTGTTGGTTGAGGTGGTAAGTCCAGATCTTCTTCAGGTCAGATCTTTCTTAGAGTAGAGCCTTATACATGTGGTTCAGTTCAGAATCAAAAAGATTCCACACATCTTCATGCTATGGAGAAGGAACCAGTATGACTAAATGCATGGCCCTGTTCTATTTGAGGTACCATTCTAATTACATATTCTATAGTTGTTGTTCTGTTTGGTTCTGGTGTGTCTATTTCATTTATCTGTTCCAATATTGTGAATCCATTGAACTTTCCAACTGCTCTGATGTCTTTTTCAATGTAGTTGGAGACACCATTGTTAATGAAGGAGAAAGGACTAATATTCCCATCATGTGTTCTTTCCATGTTATGGTTTGAGAATGGATGGTATTTCTTGGTCTAGGATATGGAATTAGTTGATTTAATCCATGGCATGTATTGAATGGTTCATTTCCAAGCACATATTGATTGATATCAACAGCGGGTTAGTGTCATGGCATGAGGGGTGAGTTCCTAAGTCTTTCTTAGATATTGGGATCCTCAATTCAGTTGAGATAGAACACCAATCCATGAGTTTTAGGTATTTATTTTCAATTACCATAGCTAAAGCTAGAGGATAATGGTGAAATTCATGTGGTATTTCTACCTCCTATAGTGCATAAGTTCCAGGAGGAGATCCATGTTTATTATTCTAGGTTACCTATAGAACAGGATGTAGAGTTTTCTATTGAACTAGAACAAGGATCACAACCAATATATCTTCCCTTGTATTGGATGTCCCACACCAAATTGAGGGAATTAAAGATATAGCTAGACTATTTTGAATACAAAGGGTTCATTTGCTGGAGAATCTCTCCTTGGGATGCACATGTTCTATTCAACAAAACGTACTTTGGATCTCTCCAGTTGTGTGTTGACTCGATGATGTTAAATAAGGTAACTATTAATAATAATTACCATTTTATCCAAATTTTTGTATAGTTTGTCCATCTGAAGGGGGAAGATCATTTTTCCAAGATAGATCTACATTGGGGATACCACGATGTTAGGATGAGAGATTCCAACATCCTGATGATAGATTTCCATAGCAGTCATGAAAACTTTGAGTATTTTTTCATTCCTTTTGGATTGAAAAATTCTCTAGTGATTTTTATGGATATGGTGAATTGGGTGTTCTACCAATATCTTGAAACATTCATTTCGGTGTCCGTGGATGTCATCTTAGTGTAATCTGGATTTGAGAAAGGGCATGATCTACATTTGAAGATCATGTTGGGAGCACTATAGGATCATCGCCTTTATAAGATGTTTTGTAACGCCCCGACCCCAGCTACCCAGAGTCTGTGCATTACTTTGTAACATTGGCATGATCACAAAAGATCAAGTCTCGAAAGACCGATTAGTTTAGTAGCCTTGGAAACACTAGATACATTCGTAAACGTTACATTACATCATAATGTGAATAACTACAATAACAAAGTCTCCATAGTCCACACTCATATCCTCTTCTGACAATCCCTGCAGGTCATTCATAAAATACTTCTTCACATCCTAGAAAATATTAACACATTGAAAGGGGTGAGCTCGGATGCTCATTAAGGATAACAATATTGCGGAAGCTTTCATAAATAAACATTCACATTTAAGGAAATGTATAACTAAAACAAAAGCCTTTTTAAAATTGAACTTCAGCATAATATGGAAAAAATAAAATTAAATAATGCAATTTACTTACTCATATGGATATTCTACTAGTAGAATAATCACATGTAATATCAATAACCACTTTCATAATGAGGGAATGTATAATGACAGACATTCTGAAACATTTTGTCAAGGCCTCGGCCAAAACCATAAATCAAATTGGGAAAGGGCCTCGGCCAATTCCACGTCTAGTTGTCTCATGAGACCTACCGATGCATCGAGGAGCTAAAGCGGGCTCCACCCGTCACTTATTAAGTCCAATACATTCTTCATATGAATAGGTTTAAACATATCATAAACCATAACATAATCGTATCACATAAAACATGCATAAAGGAATCATAAAATTTCCACATTTAAATCACAAGATATCAATACAACACATTGATATAATAAAAACGCTTTCAAAACCATTTTCAATACCAAAATAAAAGAAAGTTAAAACTTTGTATTTATTTTTCATTAAAAAAAGATGGCTTGTAGAGGAAGCCGAAACTCAAATAATGGTCACGGCGGCGGAGAAGACGTTGTCGCCGCATAAGTACGGAAAGAAAAACATTCCCTTTTGTCATTTAGAAAAAATCTTCGTATAAAAAGATTCCTTTTGAATAAACGTAAAAGTCAAAGGGGTTTATACACCGTATAAAAGAAAGTTGTGTATAAAACCAAATATGCCTCAATGAAAGGGGATTGAGACGAAGTCCTTAAAAAGATCATTTTTTTTATAAAGTAGGTCTATTATGTGTATTCACTATAAGTACACATAAATATTGTAAAAATACAAGATAGGATATAATAATATCATGACATAATTTGAAAGTAGGAGATTAACCCAAAGAATGGAAATTGGGTTAAGAAGTTCCCTTACCTCATGTCTGACTTGACTCAACCATTATTTAACCTCCTGAATAATAAACTAGAGTTAATATATACCTTATTAAGAACCATTTTTAATTTCATTATTCTTTTTATATCACTTATTACAATGTTATGAACATTATGTAATTATTTAAGTTAATAACGGTCGTTTTGTCGATCTTTGGTACTTGAGTCAACAATAAACTTCTTATAATTACAAGTTGTTTATATGGTAGAATATCCATTATCTCCAGAATTATATTCATGATTTAGATGTCATATATATCATATATATCCAGTATATACATTCATTTATAATATTACGTAACATTTAGAGGTATGAAATGAAATGCACCGTTCATGGAGACCGTAAGTCGTACGTACGCATGAACGCTACTTCCTTTTCTATTTCGTATTTAATGGAATGAACTCATAATGATATAAATTTATAATATAATTCCAGTATAATATAGTGTATAATACCATTTACTCCATCCTTTATACATCCCACATATGGCATTAACGAATCAAATCACTTTGAGGGGGCGGTAGTCCGCACTTCCTAAAATGAAATTATCGCATTTTACCCATAATGGAAATCATAAAGTATGCCATAAATGAAAAATAAAGAAGCATAAGTAAAACATAAACATATTATATATCATATATAAATATAGTGACATCTTAATCGCCACCTTTGAAGGTGTTATATGAGTGTTGAACAATCATCATTTCGTGAGGCAGAAATTCGCCATCCACAGAAACCGTATGTTCATTAACCATTAGATGTAGGTGTGTGTAAGTGTAGCTCTAATCCTTCTTATAACAACATACTAGTATATTGAGGATACTGGTGTTGTTACAAAAGAAATTAATAAAAAGAGTTCAGGGGGTTGGAGAAGAAAAATAAAACAAAACATCATTAGAGAAGACATTACCTCAAAATCGGGTAACTCTTTTTGATTTGAGCCAAAGGCTTCCTTGGGAAGCGTTCTTCCCAAAGTGAGGCTTCAAGGAGTAAGAGGGGGAAGTTGGGAGAGTATTTGGGTAGATGTTGGCCGAGCCAAATGTCTTGAAAGTGTGAATGAGGTGGTAGAGGTGGGGGCCTTTTATAAGAGGAGAGGAGGGGCACTCTTGGAAAGTAAGGAAATTTTACATTATTATACAATGATTTTCCGATTCTAAAGGTCCCAAACTTATATAATTCATGGATAAGGTGATAAGGGTTCGAAAGATCCTCATCCAATAGGTTTTGGAATGTGTAGGTCTTAGATATTACATTATATTTTCATTTTATTTAAATCGTTAAATAATGAGGTCATCGCTGCATCATCATGATGTCATAAATAATCTAATTTATTTAATGTCTAAAAATTATAAAAAAAACTATGATGTATTAAATCCTTTTATCTTTCTAATGAATATTTATAGTCAAAATTTGGACTTGTTTAACCCCACTTAAAAACTGTTTTAGTAAAACAACTCATGTTTGTTTCAATTTAATTTTAACATTAAATAAATATATATTAATGTCATTTTCCAACCAAAGTGGCTCCATGGGGTCCCCAAGTTTACCCATGGGTTTTCTTGGTCATCCATGACTCATACAATAGGAGTAGGACAAGTGTCAAGCTCATCTCATATTATTAAAACATTATTTTTACGTTAAACTACACTAATTACCTCTAATCGCGATTAAGAACTTAAAAGTTACTATTCACGAAAAATTATTTTAATCATATTGAACCACATTTTACTTCTTAATGACAACCATGTATGTCGGATTTTTGAAAATAAAAGCACAGAAGTGGTAATATTTCATTTAAACGAAAAATCAGTTATTTAACTACCACTTAGTGGTTTCACTATTAATCAAAAATTGATGTTTTTCAGAATAATGCCAAAATTTCACCCTAAGCTATAATTAATATTCCGAATTCAAAAATGATGTATATTTTACAAAATTCCAAACATATAAGTTGCATTAATTAATTTTATAATTAATTCCCATTGTCACAACAAATAGCGTGTTTTTAATAAACAATTTATATCAAAAGATTGACAATTGTTTATTTCCAATATTAATGTTAAATTGATTCTAATGAACACCATTGGATAAAATGGTAAAAATATATTCTAATTATACTTTAAAACCACTCAATAGTATAACTTATCACTATAAATTATTTTGATTAAAAAAGTTGTTTTAAATATTTTTCACTATTCATAAAAATTTGGAAGTTCTCAGAAAATTAAAAAAAAATCAACATAGGCTAATTTCAATATTAGGAATACAAAAATGAAGTCCATTTTGAAATATAAAATTTCTATAAATTTAAAAAGTGGTTATTACTATTCATAACTGCTACTTTGATTAGTTTCGGTGTGTTAGGACTCGAAGTTGCGTACAAAGCAAGCTATTGCATTATTGAATGAGAAGCGTATCCTGGAAGCTCGGGGTGTTACATTCTCCCCTCCTTCAATAAATTGCGTCCTCACAATTTGAAATTTTTCTTTGAAAATAAAAGGTTGAAAAGAGAAAATACCTTTGTGGAAAACCCACATCGGAAATACGATAAATAAAATTTAGCCTTAATAAGAGGGAAAGGGAAATGAAAAAGTCACCACCCAATTATGATCTCAATTAGGAGAACATTGGTGGCAATTAGAGACATATAATTGGAGGAAAAACGTAAATATTTGTAGGGAGTGATTGAGGTCATCAATTACAATCAACTGTCAAATTGAGGGCCTCAAAGCCTTCAATCTATGTTGATTTAAAATATCATCAGTTCAACAAGACATAAGGTATTAGGATAACACATTTTTTTGTTTTAATATCCCTTTAATAAAGTTTAAGATTTAATTTATTCACTGTATAAGAGATAGGTATATATATATTTATGCTTGACAATTAGAGTTTCAACCTTCAACTCATCTTTCACTAAAAAATATAACAGAACTCAAAAATATTATACTTATCCTAATTGTATAAGGTTCCAAATGTTAACACATACCATTTAGATTAGTAAAATTATTTTGTAATAACCAGGGACTTCCTGTATGCTAGTGGTAGGAAATAAAGGTCTTTCGCACTATGATTGTGGGTTCGATTCCTGCAGCTTTGTCCAACGCGACGGGTTATGCCCCACCCTGCAGGTTGTCCTTTTCCTAAAACTATAGTATTATAATATTCCAAAAATAATCTTCATAAATTTTTTAACCATAAACAATACTATCCAAAGATCAAATTAATCCACTCCAACCTTTATAGTTATCCAAAATACCTTTGTCCAGACTTTCTATAAAAGGTCTCTTAATTCCAAAATCATGTTATCAAATTCCCCAAACAAATTAAAGTTTCACTTTTTGTCACATACTAAAAATATGATTACCTTTATCATATTAAAACCTTACTAAAATGAACAAGTACTGCAGTACAATCCTTATATATATATCACATTATTCTAATAACCAGAATATAATCCATGAGTCCAAAAGCACCAATACATTAATTATTCTGCTTCAACTATAGTAACAACATAAGATTTTCCTTGATCCCTTTGCCTTTTCTTAGGTATGTTTCCCTGACTCTTAGGACATTCATTTGCATAATGCCCCATTTCCCTACAATTGTAGCATTCAACATTGATAGCCTCTTTCTTTCCCTTGAAATCACGCGCCTGGTGACCTTTTTCTCCACATTTATAACAAACTCCCATTCCTTTTAGGCAAGTACCAGGGTGATTCTTCCCACAATTATCAGATAATGGGAAATCCTTCTTTCCCTTTTTCCCTTTATCTGTGTCTTGTTCCACCGTTCTCTTCATCTCTTTCTTTACTTTGTTGTCATAAGACTTAGAGAATTCCTTTTCTATCTTGATAGCACATGAGACAATATCTTCGTATGTTGAGAACGATTGTGATACTAAAGCTCGACGGAGAAATGTTTTTAACCCATCAAAGAAACGATCAATCTTACCTTGTGGGTTACGTATATAATCTGCAGCATACCTCTCAAACCTTGTAAAGTTGGCCTCATACTTTGCGACATTCTCATCCTCCTTTTGTTTCAGACTCAGAAATTGCCTTTCCATAAATGCTCTATGGTCACGAGGAAAGTATTTTTCTAAGAAAAGATCTTTGAACTCCCTCCATTCCATATTCGATATGTCATCATATTTCTTTGTGTTTTGAATCAATGACCACCATTGATCAGCATCTCCAGTGAGGTGGTAAACTGCCATGATAACCTTTTCCCTTTCACTACTCCCCAAGGCGTGGAATATTTTCTCTAAGGAGTTTATCCATTGCTCAGCTACTAATGGATTTGTACCCCCATTAAATGTTGGTGGTTGTTTCCTCATGAAGCGGTCCAACATTGATCCACCACGTTGCAGATCAGGGTGCTCCATACGAGTATGGTTATTATTCATAACCCAAGTGAGTTGTCCCAGTATGGTAATAAGTTGATCAGCACCAGTTGTGTCTCCAGATCCACAATAATTATCTTGAGCAGGAGGGAAATCCCTACACAGAGTGCATGCATTGATACGGTTTCCATTCCTTCCACTAGGCGCCATTTATAAACAATGGCATAAACTATATTAGTTTATGAATCAAAATACATAATTCCATACTTGTAAGATACTTAACATAAATTGAACTATTTATGGATATAATCCATAAAAAATTTTCTTTGAAGAAGTATATACTCATGACCCTTCATAGTGGTTTATAAAGAAAATGATAATTATCCAAAGCATATCCCCCGGGAGTGTCGTAACCAAGAGTGAAGCAAGGCCCGTTGTCGTGCACCAGTTCCCGTTCGAGTCTAGCTCAAAGCGGTGTTTTCGGGTTTTACCCCTAGGTACATCTGTGCCAGAGACGCCTCTACCTGCTCGTATCCAGACAGGGATGTATTTCTCGGAAAACTCACAACATCTCTATAATACTAAAATTCTAGGAAGTTCTTCTATACTAATCCTCAAAGTCTATCTTTGGGCTATGTCCTCTAATCAGAGTTTATCTAAATCTAGCTTCCAAGGTTAGTACTAAACTTCCTCTGATACCAACTGTAACGCCCCGACCGCAGCTACCCAGAGTTGGTGCATTACTTCATAACATTGGCATGATCACAAAAGATCAAGTCTCGAAAGACCGATTAGTTCGGTAGCCTTGGAAACACTAGATACTTTCGTAAACGTTACATTACATCATAAAGTGAAAAACTACAATAACAAAGTCTCCATAGTCCACACTCATATCCTCTTCTGACAATCCCTGCAGGTCATTCATAAAATACTTCTTCACATCCTGGAAAATATTAAAACATTGAAAGGGGTGAGCTCAGATGCTCAGTAAGGATAACAATATTGCGGAAGCTTTCATAAATAAACATTCACATTTAAGGCAATGTATAACAAAAAAAAAGCCTTTTTAAACTTGATCTTCAGCATAATATGGAAAAAATAAAATTAAATAATGCCATTTACTTACTCACATGGATATTATACTAGTCAAATAATCACATTCAATATCAATAACCACTTTCATAATGAGGGAATGTATAATGCCAGACATTCTGAAACATTTTGTCAAGGCCTCATCCAAGACGTCTAAAATGATTAAGGCCTCGGCCAAAACCATAAATCAAATTGGGAAAGGGCCTCGGAAAATTCCACTTCTAGTTGTCTCATGAGACCTACCGATGCATCGAGGAGCTATAGCGGGCTCCACCCGTCACTTATTAAGTCCAATACATTCCTCATATGAATAGGTTTAAACATATCATAAACCATAACATAATCGTATCACATAAAACATGCATAAAGGAAACATAACATTTCCACATTTCAATCACAAGATATCAATACAACACATTGATATAATAAAAATGCTTTCAAAACCATTTTCAATACCAAAATAAAAGGATGTTAAAACTTTGTATTTATTTTTCATTAAAAAAAAGATGGCTTGTAGAGGAAGTCGAAACTCAAATAATGGACACGGTGGCGGAGAAGTCATTGTCGCCGCATAAGTATGGAAAGAAAAACATTCCCTTTTGTCGTTTAGAAAAACACTTCGTATAAAAAGATTCCTTTTGAATAAACGTAAAACTCAAAGGGGTTTATACACCGTATAAAAGAATGTTGTGTATAAAACCAAATATGCCTCAATGAAAGGGGATTGAGACGAAGTCCTTAAAAAGATCATTTTTTTATAAATTAGGCCTATTATGTGTATTCACTATAAGTAATCATATATAATGTAAAAATACAAGATAGGACACAATAATATCATGACATAATTTGAAAGTAGGAGATTAACCCAAAGAATAGAAATTGGGTTAAGAAGTTCCCTTACCTCGTGTCTGACTTGACACAACCGTTATTTAACCTCCTGAATTATAAACTAGAGTTAATATATACCTTATTAAGAACCATTTTTAATTTAATTATTCTTTTTATATCACTTATTACAATGTTATGAACATTATGTTATTATTTAAGTTAATAACGGTCATTTTGTCGATCTTTGGTACTTGAGTCAACAATAAACTTCTTATAATTACAAGTTGTTTATGTGGTAGAATATCCATTATCTCCAGAATTATAGTCATGATTTAGATTTCATATATATCATATATATCCAGTATATACATTCATTTATAACATTACGTAACATTTAGAGGTAAGAAATGAAATGCACCGTTCATGGAGACGGTAACCCGTACGTACGCATGAACGCTACTTTCATTTCTATTTCGTATTTAATGGAATGAAATAATAATTATATAAATGTATAATATAATTCCAGTATAATATATTGTATAATACCATTTACCCCATCCTTTATACATCCCACATATTGCATTAACGATTCAAATCACTTTGAGGGGGCGGTAGTCCTCACTTCCTAAAATGAAATTATCGTGTTTTACCCATAATGGAAATCATAAAGTATTCCATAAATGAGAAATACAGAAGCATAAGTAAAACATAAATATGTTATATATCATATATAAATATAGTGACATCTTAATGGCCACCTTTGAAGGTGTTATATGAGTGTTGAACAATCATCGTTTTGTGAGACAGAAATTCGCCATCCACAGAAACCGTATGTTCATTAACCATTAGATGTAGGTGTGTGTATGTGTAGCTCGAATCCTTCTTATAACAACATCCTAGTATATTGAGGATACTGGTGTTGTTACAAAAGAAATTAATAAAAAGATTTTAGGGGGTTGGAGAAGAAAAATAAAACAAAACAACATTAGAGAAGACATTACCTCAAAATCGGGTAACTCTTTTTGATTTGAGCCAAAGGCTTCCTTGGGAAGCGTTCTGACCAAATTGAGGCTTCTAGAAGTAATAGGGGGGAAGTTGGGAGAGTATTTGGGCAGAGGTTGGCCGAGCCAAATTGCTTGAATGTGTGAATGAGGTGGTAGAGGTGGGAGCCTTTTATAAGAGGAGAGGAGGGGCACTCTTGGAAAGTAAGGAAATTTTACATTATTATACAATGATTTTCGGATTCTAAAGGTCCCACACTTATATAATTCGTGTATAAGGTGATAAGGGTTCGAAATATCCTCATCCAATAGGTTTTGGACATGTGTAGGTCTTAGATATTACATTATCATTCCATTTTATTTAAATCGTTAAATAATGAGGTCATCGCTGCATCATCATGATGTCATAAATAATATAATTTATTTAATGTCTAACAATTATAAAAAAAATACTATGATGTAGGAAATCCTTTTATCTTTCTAATGAATATTTATAGTCAAAATTTGGACTTGTGTAGCCCCACTTAAAAACTGTATTAGTAAAACAACTCTTGTTTGTGTCAATTTAATTTTAACATTAAATAAATATATATTAATTTCATTTTCCAACCAAAGTGGCTCCATGGGGTCCCCAAGTTGACCCGTGCGTTGTCTTGGTCGGCCATGACTCATCCAATAGGAGTAGGACAAGTGTCAAACTAATCTCATATTATTAAAACATTATTTTTACCTTAAACTACACTAATTACCTCTAATCGCGATTAAGAACTTAAAAGTTACTATTCACCAAAAATTATTTTAATCTCATTGAACCACATTTTACTTCTTAATGACAACCATGTATGTCGGATTTTTGAAAATCAAACCACAGAAGTGGTAATATTTCATTTAAACGAAAAATCAGTTATTTAACTACCACTTAGTGGTTTCACTATTCATCAAAAATTGAAGTTTTTCAAAACAATGCCAAAATTTTACCCTAAGCTATAATTAATATTCTGAATTAAAAAATGATGTATATTTTACAAAATTCCAAACATATAAGTTTCATTAATTAATTTTATAATTAATTCCCGCTGTCACAACAAATAGCGTGTTTTTAAGAAACAATTTATATCAAAAGATTGGCAATTGTTTATGTCCAATTTCAATGTTAAATTAATTCTAATGAACACCATTGGATAAAATGGTAAAAATATATTCTAATTATCCTTTTAAACCACTAAATAGTATAACTTATCACTATAAATTATTTTTATTAAAAAAGTTGTTTTATGTATTTTTCACTATTCATAAAAATTTGGAAGTTCTCAGAAAATTACAAAAAATTCAACATAGGCTAATTTCAATATTAGGAATACAAAAATGAATTCCATTTTGAAATATAAAATTTCTATAAATTTAAAAAGTGGTTATTACTATTCATAACGGCTACTTTGATTAGTTGCGGTGTGTTAGGACTCGAAGTTGCATACAATGCAAGCTATTGCATTATTGAATGAGAGGCGTATCGTGGAAGCTTGTGGTGTTACATGTTTTATAAGTGTATATTCTGGATTAAGGAAGTGATGTTTTTTAGCCACGTCATCACGATGTAAGTGGTTTTATTAGACACAAAAAATATTAGTATCATCGGATCATGGAAGTATATAACGATCATGTTTGGGGTCAGTAGTTTTTTCATCCTAATCAGTTATTACTAGCTGTTATTTTGGGGTTTTTCATGGAAATATTCCATTGTGACCAAACTCACTCGAAAAGGGGTGAATTTTTAATGGAGTCTATAGTGATAGGTATCTCCTCAGGTGTTGAATTGGTGTCGGACTATCAAAATTATGTTGATATTTATAGATTATAGGATAGGATACATGGATTATTTTTATGCTTCAGGTATGTGCCTCGGGTGTGTGCTGATGCCAGATGGTCATAGGGTGTCATATTTTTCTCACCAACTCTAACCTCATGAAAAGAATTACCCAACCCAAAATATGAAGATATCAGTGTTGATACATTCATTGAAGATATTACATTACTAACTCTTTTGGGAGAAGTTTTTGGTCTACTCTGATCATATGTGATTAGCATATATCTTCTCCCATAAGGGTATCAATCTGAGGTATCACCTTTTTTTCAAATATCCTTATGGAATTGACATAGAAATCATCTATACCTAGGGAAAGGGTAATGTGGTGGCTGATGCCTTAAGTAGTAAAGTTTCAGTGCAAGCATTGAGGAATTACATCGATGAGTGGACTTTGATGGTGCTTTTTCGCATATCCACTTAGAGACAAAGGAGCATCGCAGAGGTGTGTTCATGGAGAGTTTGAATTTTTCCCCTTCAATTTTAGATCAAGTCTAGAGGGAATAAACTAGTGATGAGATTTTTTAGTGGTATATGATTTTTATTTATGGTCTGGAGACCTCCTCTGATTGGTCATTGTCTCCCGAGGGATTTGTTTTTTTCAAAGTCCATATCTTGATGTCGTTACCTCTAAGGATGGTGGTGATTCAGGATACCCAGCAGTCTCAATGATCTATTCATACTGGTGATACCAATATGTATTATGATGTTTTTTTATTGTTATGGTGGCCAGGTATGATATGGGACATCGCTAACTTCCTATCAAGATGATATACATGTTAGAAGGTGAATGTAGTGCATCATAGACCCTTTGGTTTGCTCAAGGAATTTCCTATTTCTGCATGGAGTGGGAAGAGGTCTCCACGTGTTTCATTATTTTCATGCCTCATAAACCTCGAGGAAGTAATTCTATTTGTGTAATAGTCATCCATTTGTCAAAATCAAACCCCTTCATTCTGATTATAGATTCAATGAAGGTGCATGGGCTGGGATGGTTGTATGTTTAGAATGTCGTTATAATTCATGGTGTTCCAAAAAAAATTGTTCAGATACATACCCTTGTTTTACCTCTTATTTCTGGGAAAACATTTAGAAGGCATTAGAGTAATAGATTAAGATGAAGAAGGCATACTATCCTCAAACAGGTGTTTATATAGTGTGGGTAAATAATATTCAACAATACATGATCTGTGAATGTGTTTTCGATTTCATAGGTTCATGATATAGCCATTTGGGATTGTTTTAATTTTTTTATAATTATAGTTACCAATCCTCCATTTGAATGGTACCCTTTTAGGTGACCTATGGATGACCTTTTCAGTCTCCCTTGTGTTTGGATGAGGTAGGTGAGACATCACATTTGGGACCAAGCCTTGTGAAAGAAATATCTAATAAAGTCAGGCTGATCAGATAGTGGTTATTGACAGCTCATAGTCACCAATAATATTATACTGATTAGAGTTGTTGGATTAATGAGTTTTATGGGCATGATCTGGTGTTCTTGATAGTGGCCCTTGCCTGGCCCATCATCATATGGGGAAGTAGGGAAAGATGGAATTGAGGTATTTCAAACCCTTTTAAATCAGAAAGAATATTGGAAAGGTGGCATACTAGTTAAATTTTATTAATTAGTTGATGTATATTCATGATGTGTTTCATGTATGCCAATTAAAGAAGTATAATTCTGACCTATCTAATGTTTTGAATTGGGAACAGTTAGAGTTGAAACCAGAATTACTAGTTTTTGAATGACCAATACCGATGGTGGATTCCTAAGAAAAAGAGAATTGTGTGATGTCTATTCCATTGGAATTTATCCTTTTCGAGAAAGGGGATGATACAAATGAGAATAGGGGGTAAGGATCTGCAGTTGATCAACAGTACCCATTAAAATTTTCCTATCAAGATCCGGGCTGACATTCTGAGGGGAAATTTTTTTTTCATGGTGGGGATAATTATCATATATATGATATTTTTTAGGTATATTTCTAATTTATACTTATTCAATCATGCCCAATTAAATTCCCACTAAAATTTGGAGGGAAATGGATTTTTTTCGGTGGATAGGATCCTGCGTAAAGTTGGCACATGATTAGCTGTGACCATGTTCCCAACCTAGAAAACTATGTGGTAAGAGATTGAACCTACCACACAGACTCATCCTAGATGTTTTCCTCTACACATGTATCCATGTGTAGGTCTTCCTCTGAAATGTACTCTCTCCATGGTTACCAAATGGTTTACTAAACCATGTGGACTAACCATGCATTACATCCAAGCCATTAAATTGTTGATCGTTTTCTCTCTCAATTCTATTTTAACCCCTATCCCTCATAATTTCCCCACTCCATCGGGGTTTCAAACCATATACACACATCTCTTTCCTTCCAACTCCATTAGGGCTTCAATTTTTGAGGCTAATGTTGGGTGGTTTTTCCTCAAATCATCAAGTAATACTTCCTTCATCACCAAATATCCCTGTATTGTATGGTTTCTTCCTTTATTTTGGGGGTTACCTCTTCTCTATTCATAGGGCCCCAATTTTACGATTTTATCTTGATATTTTTGTTTCAGTCTCTTAGTGTAGAGTTCAATTTCTCCTTATTGTGGGGTGGTTGCGATGTTGTTAATGTTTCGCCCCGATTTTCAAAATATTCTCCCCCAAATGTAAGTGATTTCATGCCCAAACATTGTTTGATGAATTAATTAGGAATTTTTATCTGCTTTGGAATGTTTCATGAGTTATAAGTGTGGTGAGAATGTATATTTTGACGATATAGGATATGAAATCGATAATAATAGGGAATTTACATATGAAAATAGTTTATTCTTGATAAAATTCATTATTTTTTTTGAAATGTTTTATTAATTTATTAAATGATTTATTAAATTATTTGGGTGTGGAGAATCATGGTTGGAAGGAATTTTTGTGAATTTTTGGGTTTTAAAAATATTTTTGGGTACGAAAATGATGACCTTGGTGTGTGTTTAGAGACTTTTTTGGAGTTTGATATGCGTAAGTGATATTATATGTGAAATTTAAGACTTGTTGAGAACTAATGGATGCCTAGGTAGCAAGGAGGGTGTAATATGTATAAGGCCCCAGCCTTAAACCTTACTTAATATTGAATTAAATTAATAATTCACATTGAGGATCTTTTCAGGTTTAGAGTTTTAGAGAATTAGAACATAACTATTACATCTTAAAATAATACAAAGTAGACACTTATACTAAGTCTCCATAAAATAAAAACTCTTAAAAAGAAATATGTCTAGATTCCATGTTTTAGATAGCATGAAATTCCCTTGATCCCATCCTTGACCTTATTCCACTTTAAGTCTTGTGAAAAACATTTCGAAAAACTTGGGTTGAGCATAAAAAGCTCAGTAAGGGATACAAAAAGAATGAAAACTGTTAGTTTTTTAAACATCAAGTAAACCATGTATACTATATCAAAGTAATACCTTCACCTTCATGAAGTAGTAAAAAAATCATCACTGAATAAAGTATCATTACTTACCTTTTTGTAACCAAAGGATTACCATAAAACCCATATAAAGAACACATAGAATATATAAAGGTAACTTGGGACATAAACATACTTAAGTGGAATAACCATACGGTTGACTTCCACACATATCACTTAATGGAATAGCCATACGGCCAATTTCCATACATACTTAATGGAATAGCCATACGGCCGACTTCCATACCCAATGCATTGGAGGTTATAACGTAACCACCCGTCCTAGTATTCACGGCACCACCCGTCATATGGTTTATAACGTAACCACCCGTTAAAATGTCCAAGTACCAATATAAAATCATAAAACATAAAACCAATATAAAGGAATGATAACATTTCCACATTTCAATCACAATATATCATAAATATATTGACATAATAGAATCCTTTTTCAAAACCATTTTCAATACCAAAATACATAAAAGAGTATATGGTATTTATTTTATTCTAAAAACATTACGACTTGTTGAGAAAGCCAAAGATCAAATAATACTCGCGGCGGCGGAAAAAGGTCGTTGTCACCACGTACGTTAAAAATAAACATTCCTTTTTTTCATTTAGTAAAACTCTTCGTAGAAAAAGATTCCTTTTGTATAAAAGTAAAAGTCAAAGGAGTTTATACACCGTATAAAAGAATGTTGTGTACAAAACGAAATATGCTTCAATGAAAGGAGATTGAGACGAAGTCCCTTACCTCGGGTCCGACTTGACTCGATCGTTCTTTAACGTCCTGAATAATAAACTTGAGTTAATTTATACTTGATTAAAAACCTTTTTAAAGTTCATTATTCCTTTTATATCACTTATTTCCATGTTATAAACATTATGTAACCATTTAAGTTAATAATGTTTGTTTTGTCAATATTTGGTTCTTAAGTCGAAAGTTGACTTCTTACAATTACATGTTGTTCGTGTGGTCAAAAGTTCTTTATATCCATAATGAAATTCATGATTTGGATATCATATATATCATATATATCCAGCATATACATGAATTTATAATATTACATAATCATTTAGAGGTAAGAAATGAAATGCACCGTTCATGGAGACGGTAAGCCGTACGTACGCATGAACGCTACTTTCATTTCTTTGTCATATTAGTGGAATTAAAACTAAATGAGAGGTATGTATATTTTAATTCCAGAATTATATTCTTAATTTAGATATATCATTAATTATATATATCCATTATATATATGTACTTTAATAGTACATTACATTTGGGGATAAGAAATGAAATGCACCGTTCATGGAGACGGTAAGCCGTACGTACGCATGAACGCTACTTTCATTTATATCTCATACTTTAATGGAAAGAAATAATAATGATATAGAGGTATATTATAATTCTAGTATAAAATCATATATAATAACTTTAAATCCATCCTTTACACGTCCCACATATGGCATTAACGAATCACATCACTTTTAGGGGGCGGTAGTCCGCACTTCCTTAAATGAAGATATCGTGTTTACCCATAATGGAAACCATAAAGGTATGTCAAAAATGAAAAATACAGAATATTAAAGAAAACATAAACATATTATATATCATATATAAAAATAGTGACATCATAATGGCCACCCTTGAAGGTGTTAAATGAGTATTGAACAATCATCGTTTCGGGAGGCAGAATTTCGCCATCCACGGAAACCGTATGTTCTTTAACCATTTGATGTAGTTGTGTGAGAGTGTAGCTCAAATAAATATTATAAAAACAACCTATTATATTGAATATACTGGTTTTGTTACAAAAGAAGTAAATAAAAATAGTTTAGAGGGTTGGAGAAGCAAAATAAAACAAATGAACAAGAGAGAATGAATTACCTTTAAAAGTGTAACTCCCTTTTGATTTGAGCCTAAAGGCTTCCTTTGAAAGGATTATGCCCAAAGGTAATCCTCTAGGATGAGGAGAGGGATGTGGAGAGAGTAATTGGGAAGGGTTTGGCCGAGCAAAAGGCTTGATAAGTGTGTGAAATGGGGTATAGGTGGGGGCCTTTTATAAGAGGAGAGGAGGGGCAGTTTTGGAAAGTAAGGAAATATTACTTTATTTGAATATGTGTTTCGGTTTCAAAAGGTCCCACATTGATATAATTCGTGGTTAAGGTGATAAGGCTTCGAAATCCACTCATCCAATTGTTTTTTGCCATGTGTAGTTCATAGAGTTTACATTATCTTTCCATTTTATTTAAATCGTCAAATAATGATGTCATCGCTGCATCATTATTATGTCATAAATAATTTAATTTATTTAATGTCTAAAAATTATAAAACAAATACTATGATGTAGGAAATATTTGTATCTTTCCAATGACTATTTATAATAAAAAATCTGATCTTCATAACCCCATGTAAAAATTGTTTTCGTAAAACATATTATGTTTGTGTCATTTTTATTTTAACATTAAATAAAAATATATTAATGTCATTTTCCAACTAAAGTGGCTCCATGGGGTCCCCAAGTTGGCCCATGGCTTGTCTTGGTCGGACATGACTCACCCAATAGGTGTATGACAAGTGTCATGGTGTTTTCACATTTTTATAATATCATTTTTACCTTAAACTACACTAATTACCTCTAATCGCGATTAATGAAAAAAAGATACTATTCACCAAAAAATTATTTTAATCTCATTGAACCACATTTTACTTCTTAATTACAACCATGTATGTCAGATTTTCAAAATTCAGTACACATTAGTGGTAAACTTTCATTTAACTGGAAAATCAGTTTGCTTGATTACCACTTAGTGGTTTCACTATTCATCAAAAATTGAAGTTTTTCAGAAAATTACCAAAAATTCACCCTAAGCTATATTTGATATTACGAATTCAAAAATGAAGTCTATTTTACAAAATTCAAAACATATAAGTCAAATTAATTAATTTAATAATTAATTCCCGCTGTCATGACAAATATCGTGTTTTTGTGAAACAATAAGTATCAAAAGATTGACACCAGTTTAAGTCCAGTTTCAAAGTGAAATTGATTCCAATGACCACCATTGGATTAACTGGTAAAAATATTTTCTAATTTCACTTTAAAACCAATTAAAATAATAATCTAATAATATAAACAATTTAGATTAAAAAGAGGTTTTGAATTAAAATACAACATTTTACACTATTCATAAAAAAATGAACTTTATCAGAAAGGTACCAAAAATTTACACAAAGTAAATTTTGATGTCCCGATTCTAAAGAAGAGTTATATTTGGTCCAAAATAAAGTATAAGAGTGATCAAAACTATATTTAATGACGGATCACCATTAAAAGGTGATAAGTGAACCTTTAGTGAAAATTAGAGTATATATGCCCTAAAATTGAACTCTTTCCGTATTTTAAGCCTTTATCTTTTATTGGGTAAATGTATAAACATTTAAAAACATATCTAATCATATTTTAGTTATTTCTATCCATTCCCGCCAGTACAACGGCTACTTGTTAACTAACATTTAAAATAATATTATTTTATTACTAGTGTGCTACGTAAGTTTCAAAGAAACTCATCGTTGTGTATCGGGTACGCTATCGAACATAGAAACCCCTTTAAAATAAAATTAATATTTAATTCGTAAATATTAATAAATATGAAAATTGTTTATTCTTTATTTACCTGGGATTTTACATCCTTCCCCCCTTTTGGGAATTGCGTCCTCGCAATTTTATTCACTTATCAAAATAAGTGGGGATATTTATCCCTCATAGCATTTTCAGATTCCCACGTTGCCTCTTAAATCACATGGGTTTTCCACAAAACCTTTACTTGATGAATCACCTTATTCCATAACACTTGCTCCATGTGGTAAAGAATCTGGACCGGTTGTTCCTCATAAGATAGGTTCTCTTCCAGCTGAACTACCTCTGGGCTCAAAACATGAGATGGATCTGGCATATACTTTCTCAACATTGAAACATGAAAAACATTGTGTACCTGAGATAAACTCGGAGGTAAAGCCACCCGGTATGCAACTGATCCAACTCTCTCCAGAATTTCATATGGTCCAATAAACCTTGGACTTAGCATTCCTTTCTTACCAAATCTCATCACACTTTTCCAAGGAGAAACCTTGAGAAAAACATTATCACCTACCTCGAAAGATAGATCCTTCCTCCGGTTATCCGCATAACTATTCTGCCTGCTCTGAGCTGTTCTCATGTGCTTCTGAATCAACTGAACTTTTTCTGCCATCTCTTCTACCAATTCTGGTCCCATCAGCTTCCATTCACCCACTTCTTCCCAAAATGCTGGAGTTCGACACCGCTTCCCATATAATGCCTCAAATGGTGCCATCTGTATACTGGAATGAAAACTGTTATTATATGAAAATTCAACAAAAGAAAGATGTTGGTCCCATCTTCCCTGATAATCCATAGAACACGCTCGTAGCATATCCTCCAATGTCTGAAATGTTCGTTCTGACTGCCCATCTGATTGAGGATAAAAAGCTGTACTAAAATTTAATTCAGTACCCAACGACTTCTGAAGGCCTTTCCAAAAGTTAGAAGTAAACCTGGGATCACGATCTGATACAATGGAGAGAGGAACTCCATGTAACCTGACTATCTCTTTAAGATACAAACGGGAAATTTGATCTAGAGAGAAAGTATCTCGTATAGCAAGGAAATTAGTAGATTTGGTCAAGCGATCAACAATAACTCAGATTGCATTATTACCTCGAGATGTCTTCGGTAATCCAACAACAAATTCCATGGATATATTCTCCCATGTTCACTCTGGCACTGGTAAAGGATGAAGCATCCCTTTCGGTAACTTCCTCTATACTTTAACCTGTTGACATGTTAAACACTTCACAGTAAAAACAACAATATATCTTTTCATTCCATCCCACCAGTAATACTCCCGCAGACCTCTGTACATCTTAGTACTGCCAGGATGAAAAAACAACTCATTCTTCAACTGTGAATCACAAGGCACACATAACCTCTTCACAAACCTCAAAACACAAACACAAACTTATCCAAGAACTCATGGAAAATTTTATTCAAAAGGTCCATGAATACAGTAGGTTCATTGGTTAACCCAAAAGGCATAACTACAAATTCATAATGGCCATATCTAGTACGGAACGCAGTCTTCGGAACGTCTGCTTCTTTTACTTTCAACTGATGGAACCCCGACCTCAAGTCAATCTTCGAAAAATACTGAGCTCCCTGGAGCTGATACCACTTCATTCGATGGCCCAACATCTGCTGAAGTTGTTGCAAAGGATTTCGCTACCCCTTTCTGCTTGTAGTCTGGATGCATTCCCCCAGTTGAGTTCTTCGTTGGACACTCGTTTGCATAATGACCCATTTCATTACACTTAAAACATCTTACCGTTGGCTTTTCATTTCCTGCTTGATCATCTTCCTTACAGTTACGAGCAATATGACCAGACTTACCACACCGAAAGCACTTACCAGACTTGGATAGACATTCTCCAGGATGCATTTTACCACACTTCTCACAGGATGGATATTTGAGTTTCTTACCTCCTTGCTTCTTTGATGAATTCTTCCCCTTTTCCTGCCAACTAGATCTCTTATTCTGTTGTTTGTCATAGAACACCTGATCATAGACAAACTCCATTTCTACCTTCTCCGCACATCGAACATGTTTTTCATAACATTCGAATTCACGAGAAGCTAAAGCCCTTCGATACTTTGGCTTTAACCCTGAGTAAAAACGGTTTATTTTACTATCAAGATCTCGTATGAAGTTTGGAGCATACCTTGCCAATCGAGTGAACTTTTCTTCATAAGCAGCCACTGAATCATCCTCCTGCCTCAATTCTAGGAACTTTTTTTCCATCCTAAGACGAACCACCTTAGGAAAATATTTCTCAAGAAACATACCTTTGAATTCGTCCCAGTGAAGATCCTCAATCTCATCATTATCCCTTATATTTTCACCATCGACCACCACTGATCAGCTTCACCTTCAAAACGGTAAACAGCAAGACTAACCTTTTGATGTTCTGAACACCCCATGACATCAAAAATCTTCTCCAGTGCTTTAATCCACCCTTTAGCTTGCACAGGGTCAGATGATCCTCTGAATGATGGGGGATGTTGCCTCATGAAATGTTCCACCACTGACATGTTCCTCTGCGGTTGATCTGGCTGATCTCGTGCATGGATACCACCACCATTTATAGCCTGAGTCAACTGTGCCATCACTGCAACAAACTGTTCAGTTCCGATTCCGACCATCTCAGGTTGCTGATTTGGAAGGTTATCTTCCTCCTGATGTCGTCCCAACATAGCTGCTTTGTTTCCTCTGCGGAAAACCATTCTGAACACAGAAATATCTTAGGCGAAGCAACATGGTAATCCGTGAATGCTATATCATTTCAATCATATTATAATTTAACACTTTTCTAACTCCTAAAGTTGCCTAAACCGACCTCTGATACCAACTATAAGGCCCCAGCCTTAAACATTACTTAATATTGAATTAAATTAATAATTCACATTGAGGATCTTTTCAGGTTTAGTGTTTTAGAGAATTAGAACATAACTATTACGTCTTAAAAGATTACAAAGTAGACACTTATACTAAGTCTCCATAAAATAAAAACTCTTAAAAGGAACGATGTCTAGATTCTATGTTTTAGATAGCATGAAATTCCCTTGATCCCATCCTTGACCTTATTCCACTTTAAGTCCTGCGAAAAACATTTCGAAAAACTTGGGGTGAGCATAAAAAGCTTAGTAAGGGATACAAAAAGAATGAAAACTGTTAGTTTTTCAAACATCAAGTAAACCATGTATACTATATCAAAGTAATACCTTCACCTTCATGAAGTAGTAAAAAAAATCATCACTGAATAAAGTATCATTACTTACCTTTTTGTAACCAAAGGATTACCATAAAACCCATATAAAGAACACATAGAATATATAAAGGTAACTTGGGACATAAACATACTTAAGTGGAATAACCATACGGTTGACTTCCACACATATCAATTAATGGAATAGCCATACGGCCAATTTCCATACATACTAATGGAATAGCCATACGGCCGACTTCCATACCCAATGCATTGGAGGTTATAACGTAACCACCCATCCTGGTATACACGGCACCACCCATCATATGGTTTATAACGTAACCACCCGTTAATATGGCCATGTACCAATATAAAATCATAAAACATAAAACCAATATAAAGGAATGATAACATTTCCACATTTCAATCACAATATATCATAAATATATTGACATAATAGAATCCTTTTTCAAAACCATTTTCAATACCAAAATACATAAAAGAGTATATGGTATTTATTTTATTCTAAAAACATTACGGCTTGTTGAGAAAGCCAAAGATCAAATAATACTCGCGGCGGCGGAAAAAGGTCGTTGTCACCGCGTACGTTAAAAATAAACATTCCTTTTTGTCATTTAGTAAAACGCTTCGTAGAAAAAGATTCCTTTTGTATAAAAGTAAAATTCAAAGGAGTTTATACACCGTATAAAATAAAGTTGTATATAAAACGAAATATGCTTCAATGAAAGGAGATTGAGACGAAGTCCCTTACCTCGGGTCCGACTTGACTCGATCGTTCTTTAACGTCCTGAATAATAAACTAGAGTTAATTTATACTTGATTAAGAACCTTTTTAAAGTTCATTATTCCATTTATATCACTTATTGCCATGTTATAAACATTATGTAACCATTTAAGTTAATAATGTTTGTTTTGTCAATATTTGGTTCTTAAGTCGAAAGGTGACTTCTTACAATTACATGTTGTTCGTGTGGTCAAAATTTCTTTATATATATAATGAAATTCCTGATTTGGATATCATATATATCATATATATCCAGCATATACATTCATTTATAATATTACATAATCATTTAGAGGTAAGAAATGAAATGCACCGTTCATGGAGACGGTAAGCCGTACGTACGCATGAACGCTACTTTCATTTCTTTGTCATATTAGTGGAATTAAAACTAAATGAGAGGTATGTATATTTTAATTCCAGAATTATATTCATAATTTAGATATATCATTAATTATATATATCCATTATATATATGTACTTTAATAGTACATTACATTTGGGGATAAGAAATAAAATGCACCGTTCATGGAGACGGTAAGCCGTACGTACGCATGAACGCTACATTCATTTCTATCTAATACTTTAATGGAAAGAAATAATAATGATATAGAGGTATATTATAATTCTAGTATAACATCATATATAATAACTTTAAATCCATCCTTTACACGCCCCACATATGGCATTAACGAATCACATCACTTTTAGGGGGCGGTAGTCCGCACTTCCTTAAATGAAGATATCATGTTTACCCATAATTGAAACCATAAAGGTATGCCAAAATTGAAAAATAAAGAAGCTTAAAGAAAACATAAACATATTATATATCATATATAAAAATAGTGACATCATAATGGCCACCCTTGAAGGTGTTAAATGAGTATTGAACAATCATCGTTTCGGGAGGCAGAATTTCGCCATCCACGGAAACCGTATGTTCTTTAACAATTTGATGTAGTTGTGTGAGAGTGTAGCTCAAATAAATATTATAAAAACATCCTAGTATATTGAAGATACTGGTTTTGTTACAAAAGAAGTATATAAAAAGAGTTTAGAGGGTTGGAGAAGCAAAATAAAACAAATGAACAAGAGAGAATGAATTACCTTTAAAAGTGTAACTCCCTTTTGATTTGAGCCTAAAGGCTTCCTTTGAAAGGATTCTGCCCAACGTTAATCCTCTAGGATGATGATAGGGATGTGGAGAGAGTAATTGGGCAGGGGTTGGCCGAGCCAAAGGCTTGAGAAGTGTGTGAAATGGGGTAGAGGTGGGGGCCTTTTATAAGAGGAGAGGAGGGGCACCTTTGGAAGGTAAAGAAATATTACTTTATTTGAAAATGTGTTTCGGTTTCAAAAGGTCCCACATTGATATAATTCGTGGATAAGGTGATAAGGCCTCTAAATCCACTCATCCAATTGTTTTTTTCCATGTGTAGTTCATAGATTTTACATTATCTTTCCATTTTATTTAAATCGTCAAATAATGATGTCATCGCTGCATCATTATTATGTCATAAATAATTTAATTTATTTAATGTATAAAAATTATAAAAAAAATACTATGATGTAGAAAATCTTTTTCCAATGACTATTTATAATCAAAAATATGATCTTTATAACCCCATTAAAAATTGTTTTCGTAAAACATATTATGTTTGTGTCATTTTTACTTTAACATTAAATAAAAATATATTAATGTAATTTTCCAACTAAAGTGGCTCCATGGGGTCCCCAAGTTGGCCCATGGATTTTCTTGGTCGTCCATTACTCACCCAATAGGTGTAGGACAAGTGTCATGGTGTTTTCATATTTTTATAATATCATTTTTACCTTAAACTACACTAATTACCTCTAATCGCGATTAATGAAAAAAAAATTACTCTTCACCAAAAAATTATTTTAATCTCATTGAACCACATTTTACATCTTAATGACAACCATGTATGTCGGATTTTCAAAATTCAGTACACATTAGTGGTAAACTTTCATTTAACTGGAAAATCAGTTTGCTTGATTACCACTTAGTGGTTTCACTATTCATCAAAAATTGAAGTTTTTCAGAAAATTACCAAAAATTCACCCTAAGCTATATTTGATATTACGAATTCAAAAATGAAGTCTATTTTACAAAATTCAAAACATATAAGTCAAATTAATTAATTTAATAATTAATTCCCGCTGTCATGACAAATAGCGTGTTTTTGTGAAACAATAAGTACCAAAAGATTGACACCAGTTTAAGTCCAATTTCAAAGTGAAATTGATTCCAATGACCACCATTGGATTAACTGGTAAAAATATTTTCTAATTTCACTTTAAAAACAATTAAAATAATAATCTAATAATATAAATAATTTAGATTAAAAAGAGGTTTTGAATTAAAATACAACATTTTACACTATTCATTAAAAAAATGAACTTTATTAGAAAGGTACCAAAAATTTACACAAAGTAAATTTTGATGTCCCGATTCTAAAGAAGAGTTATATTTGGTCCAAAATAAATAATAAGAGTGATCAAAACTATATTTAATGACGGTTCACCATTAAAAGGTGATAAGTGAACCTTTAGTGAAAATTAGAGTATATATGCCCTAAAATTGAACTCTTTCCGTATTTTAAGCCTTTATCTTTTATTGGGTAAATGTATAAACATTTAAAAACATATCTAATCATATTTTAGTTATTTCTATCCATTCCCGCCAGTACAACGGCTACTTGTTAACCAAAATTTAAAATAATATTATTTTATTACTAGTGTGCTACGTAAGTTTCAAAGAAACTCATCGTTGTGTATCGGATACGCTTTCGAACATAGAAACCCCTTTAAAATAAAATTAATATTTAATTCGTAAATATTAATAAATATGAAAATTCATTATTCTTTATTTACCTGGGATGTTAAAATATGACTAGTGTTCTAGTGATACAGAGGTGGCTTCAGCTCGGTTTTAATTAGTGGGATTGATGTAGAAAAGACTCACTAATTATTTATGATTGTCAAGTACCTCTATTGTTATGGATTTTTCTCCTCCCTTGTGGATCATAAACGGGAATATAGATGGATGTAATTCATATACCACTTTTCACTAAGGCGTGACATTCTAGTGTCCCATAACTAGATAGTACTAATAGGGCCTCTCCCGTTTTTAGTTCCTTGTGACTATTTTTTTCTCACCATCAACATATAGTTTTTCATTTAGGTCACTTCAGAAGTAAAGGGTATCTTTTAATAAATTTAATTTTTCATTCCATTAAGATTTATTTTCATTAAATATACATTACATTAAATTGATATAAAATTTCTTTTAATTTATTAAAATTGAATGTTTATTTTTCATGTAATGATTACAACAAGGAATCCTTTTAGATGGCATAATACATGGAAATAGATCACACCCTATGTACACCCTTGGGTGTAAGCATACATGGTTATGTTTGACACTATTGGGGGTAACACGTTTTGTTATGGTGGTTCGGGATGCTGGTGATCCCCTTGGGAAATGTTGTAGTGATGGCTTGAATGAGATGTCCCCCTTTCCTTACAGTGGGTTTTTTGTGTTGGATTTTAGTCGTTTTTTGGTAGTGTAACTCTTTGGGTTTTCATATTAAAATTGTAACTCAAATCAGATAAAAAAGGGTTTAGGCTTCTTAGGATGAAATTTTCCTACTTTTATTTAATTAATTTCTTTTTTTTATTATTATTGAATGTTCGGGTAACCATTCCCCTCTTTTTTTATTGCTACCCACAAAATTGTGCCAGTCTGTGAGGATCAGGAATGCCCTTCGAGCCTTACCATGGAACAAGTCAGGCACCCGTTCAAATGAAGATCCTACATGGTTCGTGATAATAAATGTGAGTGAGTAAAGATTTAGGAATGCATATTTTGTTTATGGATATCCTACAATAATATTGAAAACTATTTGAAAAAAAAAATTCTTGGGTCAACATGAATAATAAATCACTGTATAATTTCTATATTTGGATTCAAGAACAAAATTTCCTTGACTACTCTCCCCTTCAATGGTTAATAATTAGAATAATAATAAAATTAGGTGTTGTTTTTTACCCAGTTTTTGTGTGAGATTTTCTCTACCATTATAAAAAAAAATTATAACATTATTTGATTTATCATTAGATAATATTAGTTCAATATTTTCTTTCAATAATTTAGAATTATTATCATTTTTATATAAAATTAATATTTGTTATTTTTAGATAATGCATGTTGTTTCATTAGAATTTTCTATTTATCTTTAATCTCCCTAAATGTATCTTCAAGATTATTTTAATATTAAAAAATTTCATCATTTTTCATAAAATTTCCATTTTCTCGTCTAGAATTATGTACATGAGATAAAATAGGTACCTCAGATATGTTTGTCATGAAGCATATATTTTCTTAGTTAGGATTTTCATCATGACCTGAGTTTGAGAAACTAGAGATTTCGTTAGATGAACTGTATGCAGATTTTATGGATTTCTTATATTTTATATGATTATAATCATATTTTTTTCGTACTTTAAATTAAAGAATTCATATTTAACATGACCTTTTATTTTACAGTCATAACCGGTAATTATATTTTAATTATCATTTCTTTTCCAGTTATCATTATAATTCTCACTATTGTTACAATTTACATTAAATATTTGTTTCATGATGAATTTATTCATCATAAAAATTTTCAAAAACCTTCTTCCTAGATTTTCCATTTCTCCAGTAGTATCATATAGGGATTCTTTATCAATGGATATTTTAGATTAGACTTCTTCCATTTCATCCTGTTTCGAAGAAATATTCTTGAAGGCTATAAAATTTAACTTTTGTTTATATTACCCTTCTAAATTAATCTTATTAACTTCTTAATAAATCATCAGCATTCCTATTAACTACTAAATAGGTTGTTTTATGATATCATGTTATAATCTTTTTGAAATTGATGTTTCTCTCTATCTATTTATAAGATGTATCAACAATCATTTTATTTGATCATTTCCTAAAACTAGATTCTCCAAGGAGGTCATTGTATTAACTATCTCATTGAACCTAATATACATATATAAAATCATCTCATCAAGTTTCATCTTGAATGTATCATATTTAACTATATAATTATTCATTATCATTACATTCACATTAGTGGGTCATTCATGAGAAATATCTAATGTATCCCATATTTCATAAGATATATTTCTACTTGATATCTTATTAAACTATTCAACCCCTAGATCATAGTAAATCACCTTAATAGATTATTAGTTTTCATTATAAGAAAGTACAGTAGTATCATCTCTTGTATTACAAACAGTCTTATTTAATTCATGGTTATCTTTTATATTAGAACATATTTTAAAACCCATTCCTTCAATATGCATCTTCATCTTTATTTTCCATTGATCATGGTTATTTTCATTAGATAAGGGTGGTTTTTTTGTAACAGAACCATTTTTTCTATTTTCCATTAAATCAAATAAATTTAAAATTGATAAAATTTTATGATCTTGGAAACCAAACTAACCTAAATGTTACAAAAATTTTCAAACCTTTAGTACCAAATGTGGGTTTGAGTGAGTATCTATAGAAGGTTTGAATTGAGTCCCCAATAAAAAAATAATATTAAAATATATGTATAAATTAAATCCTCCAATTCAAAATAAAATTTCCCAGTTAATCATAATAGTGTATTGGTATAAAATTAAATATTTTAAAACATTTCTCAAGGAGTGATAATGTTGTAGTTAAAAAATAGGGATATTATAAAATCATTTAAAATAACATTACTTAATAAAACATTATATGTACTATTTTCAATACTACATATCATATTAGTGGTTTTTTTAATAGATTAAAATTAATAGAGTCTAATGATTTGAAATGAAACAAAAGACACACACATGAATTAAAAACCATAGGTTCTGTCTCAAACCGCGACATAATTCCATGTAGTTAAAAATAACCCTCATCCATGAATATTATATAAATATAATCTTGATAACCAACCTAGATAGTGTAAACATACACTATTTATTGGCTTTCCATGTTATATAGGAACCTCGTCCACAATAACCACATGAATAAAACAAAGACATGCCGTACAAGGACCTATTCTACCACAATGTGGGAAAAGATTAATAATTGTTAATTATATATATATATATTATGTTATATTTTTATTTAGAGATATTTTTTTAATTAAATAAATAAGATAAATCAAACAATACATAAATATAATTGAAATAGACAGAAAAAGAAGGAATGAAGATGTAGATATTGTAGTGTTGCTTGATATGATGTGTTTTGAAGGCTTCAGTCCCCTCAGATGTAACATCATGAGGATTTCAAGTCATTTATAGAAACATTCCAATAAAAATGAGCATTATAATTTCAATTTGTAATAACTGTATGAATGTAATTGGATGTTTGATGTGCTTTTCTCATACATAATCAGTATCAAGTAAGGATGATTCATGTATTGATCATCAGTAAATGGAACGCTTGATCTTATGATTGAACTCAAATATCATGAATGCATTCATACCTACCTCTCATCATATAGGATATTTCCCCTTTTAAGAAAAATATTTCGTATGCAGTATCACCTTATAATAAGCTCTAAAATCATTTAACGTTTCCTTAAAGAGTTTTTGAATAATCATTATGATATTCCTATTCATTTAATTTGATAATATAGCCATTAGAATCAGGTAATTTAAATATCCCAAAATATATAATCATAGAAATTATGGTGGTGATTCAAGTCTGGCAGTGAGAAAATTCAATGGTGAGTCATACTGGTTGTAGGTCATGTGATAGTTGGTCAGGTATGGCGGTAACAAACGTTCAGAAGTGAATCATCTCAAAAGAGAATCGTCTTAATGGTGACTCATCACAATGGTGACACAAATCAACAATGAATTATCTCAATGGTGGTCAATGGAGAATCGTCTGAATGGTTACTCATTTAACGATAGGTCAATTTCATTGATGAATCCATTATGATGGAAGGTATAGATGTTCAGTGACCCAATCTTGATGGTGACTCTTTTCGGGCAGTGACACAACCCCAACAGTGAGTTTTTTTTTCTAGTGGTGACATATCCCATTTAGTGAGTATATTCTGGTGGATACTCATTATCATAAGTCATTCATTTCTAGTGGTGAATCACATCTAATGGTGAGTCTTTTTTAATAGTGACTCATCTTTAAAGGTGAGTCTTTTAAATAGTTTTCCAAATTTTTTCCAAATTTTATTATATTATAAAATGATAAAAGAAACATAAATTTCATTGAAAAAAATTATCCCAATTTGTGAGTATTGAAACAATGATTTTCTAAAAGTGATCAAAATGATATTTAATGATGATAGTCACATTCTACATATTTAAGATATTTCTTCCATTATTGGTTTTTACTAAACTATCGTTATTTAGTTTTCCATATTTCCATATTTGAAAATTTCAATTTTCACCTTCAAATAATATTTATCCTGTTATTAATGAAATATATATAGTATTTTATCATGAAATATACCATATGCCTTCATTTTTGTTAATCCAAGTATCTACCCAAATTATTAGTGATTCAAACTCCACTTTCAGTTATACTCTTCCCTCAACTTCTACATATTCACCAATTCTTTTACCATTACTCTGTTGTCTTTCTATGACGATTATAATGAAATTTTCATTGTGGTATTTCTAGTCCGATGTATTTTCCAATTCGATTTCTTTTGATCTAAATTATTTTAATAACTTAATATTATTCCATTTGAAGAATTTATTCTATAATATTATTTTTCCATTCACATCATTCGATAATTTTATGTGGGTTCATGATCATCATTAACATTTTTCCAAAAACATTTGCATCAAGTTTTAGTTACATTACCATCCATTAAAAAAAATAGGATAAAAATAAAAATCACCCATTGAAAATTTATTTTATCCTTTTCCAATTAAAGGAATGTGATAACCAGAAATGTTGACAAATATTTCTTTAGTATCAACATCCACATTGACTTTCTTCATTTCATTGAATAAAACTACTTGTTATTTTTATTTTTCCAAATCGGTTTTTCCATTATTCCTTAACTTATAAGAGATGGGAGTTCTATGAAGACTGTCCATTGTAATCATATTTCGATCATTATGCTCAAAAACATAAACCATTATGTTTAATTGAGGTGGAAGTATTCATAAAATTGTATTTATAATATTGATATCATAAATAGTTTCTTTGTTTTCACACATATCCCCAATAAGCATATTTACCCAATTGAAAAAATCATTTAATAAGATCCATTGGATGCATCCTTAATTATTTTAACTTGTTCCGAAAATCCAACAATTTTTATTCATGTAACATTGATACACCTTTGTATTTGAAGAAAAAATATTCCCACATGGAAAGTGAGTATTTACATTACATCACATTCATATGGATTGTATTGAAAAAATATCCACCAAAAAACATTGATTCTTTTAGTTATATAATTCATCTCTTTATAGTATCTTTTATATAAATGTTTTATTTCAATATGGACTAGAATTACATGTATGAAAATTATATTGGCATCCATACACAATGATAAAATGTAATGTTTCATCTGATTCTTCGGAAATTGCGAATTAATTCCATTAATGAATATAATACATTTTTGATTGAAAATAATTTTCATGAATACCTAGTAACAAAGATATATCATATTGAACCATCCATTCTATTATCACTTTTTATTCCAATATAAGAAAGATACCATGAGTGGGTGAATTAGGGTATGCCAATTTTAAAAAAAACCAATCAATGTTCTTGATCCATGATTTTTCGAATCACATATCCCACCTTCATAAAAATTTTGATTAGATGAATTATAAAATATAGACAATAAATTTTAAATTGGTACACTCACATTGTACTAAGTCCATGGAGAATACAATGGAAATGTCTTCATATTCAATATTTACAATAAACTCAAATTATTTTTTAAAATTAAATAGTGATACTAACCCTATTGGATTACATGAATAATAATGATAGAGGAATCATTAGTATCCTCAGTTAGAAATATTTATCCCACTCTATGTGATTCCCTGATCTTCCATGATGCAAGAAAAATAATTACACTAATGATGGTGTAAAAATCAGCTCCATTATTAATATGAAAAATCAACATGAAAATTATAATTAAAAACATAAAAAAAATATTTTATAATTTTTCAACAAGATTTGGAATTCAATACCACTTTACAATTATTCTCATTATCGATGAACTTCTTATCCCTTTTAATAACAGATGAAATTTCATATCATTTAAGAAAATCACCCAATTTTCCATGTTATAAATCTTTAATTTACCTTGATTATGATGAAAAAAAATATTCCATCATATTCTTCTCAAACAAATTAAATTTTAATCAATCCATGTTAAAAAATCACCACATAGAGGGAATCATTAATTACATATATGTGATTTTTCTTTGTTTACCAATACATTTATGTATTATTGAAATTTGTTTTAGAGTCCTTGTTAATCATTAATCTTAAAACTCTAGAACATTGACCCTACAAAATTCTGAAGATCTATTTTTTTCTTGAATATAACCTCCAACATGTAATTGAACGCCTATAACCAAATTATTTTTTCCATCTATATAATACACATTACATAATTCCATACTCCATTAATTTTTTCCATTTCAAAAGAACGTTACAAAACCTATTACCCAAAATGACTTGTACTATTGTCAAACCGACTCCAAATACCTATTTATGTTATTAACATATGAAAACACAGAAGTCAAATCCACATTCACATTAGTATTCTAATTCCATACATGGAATAATTTTTTTCGTCATACACTATTAAACTCTTATTTTACTATACATATGTCAATTTTTTCCTTCTTCTATATGATGTTGTCCTATAGTTTCTAAAATGGACCAACCCATTTTTTCACAAAAAAATCTATCCACAATGATATATCTTGGACTAACATCACATTTATTATACATTGGGTTGACCTCGATTTCTAAGCCACCGCTATTCCAAGTTCCATGGTCACCATTATAGAGTTTCCAACACTACATAATGATATATATGAATCCTTAATTCCAAAACCCCATTAAAATTTATTCCTTGATTTCATTAATTAATATAATACCATGTATATTAATTTATCATTGATATTATAATCCTTTTTTTAATTTTTAATCATTCTTTTTCAACAAAGGAAACCCAAACATAAATCTGATTTCTTTTTACATTTCAACTCAATCAAATATTCTTCTTCAAGTTGAATCACAACCCTAAGAGAAATATTTTAATGTTTTATGTGTCACATGTATATTTAGGATAAAACTTTTAGAAATTTATCATGACTTTGGGGATTATTATTTATTGAACAAATTATAAACATGAAGCACGATTACCAAAATAATTCTTACAAACCATGTGTGGTGTTTTGGGGGATCATGTGTAAAAACATTTTGAGAAACATGATCTTAAAAACCATGATACTAATTATTCACCATAAAAATGTAATTTTTTACAACATTAAGATATATATTTATGGATTTTGGGTTTTATATATGCCATTGGATAAGTTTTGAAAGAGATTTTATCTTCAAAAAACCATAACTTTTGATCTGAGTGTTATTTTAAGCACTGTGAGCTATCTTATCAACAATTTCAACTAGTTATAAGGTTTTTATTGATTTATTTCCTAGTATCTCATATTTTATTAAATAAAATAGTTTATATGGAACTCAGAATGATTTTTAATTTGGAATACATACATTTCCATGATTTTTAGAATGTTTGGAGGAATAAAATGTGACAATTGATTCGAATTTGTTCTTTTTTATTAAAACTTTTGGTTTATATAATATTTTAGATTTATAAATGAAATCAGTGTTTTGAATTATAGTTTATATAATCCTTGTTTATCTATAAAAAAAATTATTTTCAAAGAAAATGTATAGAATCTAGTTTCATATTGATGTTTTTTGAAAAAATATATCAATTGGATAGTAAATAAATGATTTTGTGCCAATGAATTCTATAGAAACTCGTTATGGTGGGGAGGGGCCACATTGTAATTAAGTGATAAAGATATCAATTTCTAATTAATAGTTCCTATAAATAGATTTTTATCCTTACATTGTTTTAAATGTTCTAAAATTGGTGATTCTTTATTTATTCAATACAAGATTTGTTTTAACAAAAATGTTGAGTGTATCCAATCTTTATAATTTAGGTGTTTGGATTGTCACTCATCCCCTATTTTGTTTACCTATATTAATAATTATATATTCCCTCATGTTATTTTATATTGTTCATTGTTATTATTTGTTCTTATTATTTATCGATTATTATTATTATTATTTTATTATTATTATAAATATTTTTATTTTAGTTAATTATTTTAATATTTATTTATTTAATTAATAATTATTTATAAATATGGGATTATTAATCAATGATATCATATTTAATTTCAGTGTTTTTTATGTATTAGTAGATATGTATTTGAAAAATAAGTGATGTTATAAATCTTAGGTGATTATTTTTTAATATTAGGTTTTCAGTTCAAAGAAACTTTTATTAAAATGTGAAGTTTTATTTTTCAAATTTATATATCTTACATTTTGACAAGATAATATTATGTAACAAATATAATTTGAGTATAATTATTATATATTTGATATTTGAAAATAATTTATTCTTATTCATAAATAATGATTCTTATGTATCTAGTTTATACATCGATTTTTTCAAATACAAGGAAAGAAAAATTTTAATGATAGAATAAGTATTTTATCCATAATGGAATTAATATCATTATGATACTTGTAATAATGAATGTTTGTGAGAAGAAAATGACTTGGTGATCAGGTAAGGTGATGTTATTCCTCATGTAAGAGTGGATTTTATGACATAATAGACACATAAAAATAATTCATGGGGATGCTCTTGTGTAAGGATAATACATATTATAGAAGGAAAATGTGAATTCAAAATAACAATTTATTCTTACACTAAGGATAAAGTGAATTTATTCCTACATAGTGTATTTAATTTCAAAAAATGAATCACATATAAGTGGAAAACTTTATTTTTACGAAATTATTATCTTGATATATTTTGATGGAAGATTTTTATTTTATAAACATATAAAATGATTTTGAATTTGATATAAAGTAATAACAATGTTATCTAGCTACTATAAAAATAAAATGACTCAAAAATAAATTTATAAAAATATTGAGGGATTATTTTATGAATGTTTTTAAAACATATTTATGAGATGTTATTTTCAAATGAATGAATACTAACTATTATGAATAATTCACACTATAATAAAATATTTGAGGAATAATTTGATAGTAATTATATTATGTTTATATTTTCAGAAATAATATATGAAATAGTTATGATGATAACTAATTTCATAGAGAATTTCGTATAACTATTTTACTATGTTAAATTAATTTGACAATATATTTAAAATATCATTGCATAATGATAGATGATAGAAATACATCAGTCCAACTAAGATGATTATACACTATTAAAGTTATTTGTTATCATTATCCATATTATAATTTTCCCTCTCTAATATCTTTATTTTATTATCATTATTGTGTGATTTGAGAGTTTTATTTGCTATGATTTAATTAAATCAAGACATCCATCATTCAATTTGTTTATTCATGGGAAATCACAAAAAATAATTTGAGCATACTTGGTTCTTTAACATTCCTTAAAAAGAATGTTAATTCTATATTTTTGGGTTATTCAGATACCACTAAAGTCCATGGATTAATGAAATCCTCATAAAATTTAAGATATGGGACATACTCAATCATGTAAATAAGTTTTATCCAATCATCTATAACATGTTTATATTTCATTTTTTTCTTAACACTTTTTACCCTGATTTATACTTTTATATTTTTTTATGTTTAATCTATTAGTCGTATATTTTTTTATGGTAATTCACCCCACCATTCCATTCAACATTGACTAAAATAACATATAATATGGATTTATAAGGATAAAAAATATTATGGTGGGTAGAATTATGAAACCCAAAAATTATAAATTTTTTGAATTTTAATTATAATGATACACTTTTATGGAAAATAGATAGAATATGAGAATATCATAACTTTTTATAAATGTTTTAACAAATACGATTTATCACACAGTCTTGATGACTATTAATAAAAATATTTCATAGAAATTTTTAGAGGAAATATACATTTTATCTTAATTATACAAACCAACAATGCTTTTATTGAATTTTATTTAAAATATAAATATTTATTTTTTGAGTTTTCAAAATCATGACCGATATATTTATATATTTTCTATAAATTTAGTATTGATCATTTATATCTAAAATATTTTAAAATATTTTTCTAATATATAATTATTATTTCTAAATAAGTTATATGTGAATGTTGTGTACTTTTTAAATTTTTTATTATATAATTATAATTTAATGAAATTTTTAATTCAAATTTTATGGAAATTTTATTATTATTTTAAAAATAGAAATTATTTTTTTATAACATTATTATAGTGGAGTTTAGAAATTATTATTATTACTATTGTCATGAGTATTTGGAATTAAAAAGAATGTTCTTTTTACCACCTGTTTTTTAAGGACAATTTCTAAAAGGGGAGTGACACCTTTCCCACCTTGTTTGTTCTTATTATCTTCAAACATCATGAACTTATAACCATGGATAGAGGATGGTTTTTTTGTCTTCTATGCATCGCCTCTTCATACTTATATTCTATTCCTCATACTCTATTTTTTGAACTAGTGTTCCTGGAGATGTAGGGGTTTCCCATGTCATCAAAAAACATCAAAAAATTCATTTGTATTTTGGTGTCATTAGGATGAGAACTAATGTTCTAACCGTAATCTATCATTTTTATGAAGGCGTTGATTCCACATCTATATTATATAGGTGTATATATATTATTATTTTTATTTAATAGGTACAATGATAATCAAGTTCTCTAAATGGTTTTCCTATCAAATTTTTACCCATATAAATAATATTTAATATTTTCATAAATGTATCCATTTATTATTGAGAATTATACTATTGATAAGAAAGGGTTTAAAATAGAAATCCAATTTTTTTTTTTTTTAGATACGGTGGTTTAATGTAATTTATTTAAGGTTTAATATGGTTGAAATTCATATATAAATATAATTATGCATAATGACTGGTGTTTAAAAAGATATTTCGATGTGGTTTCATTATGTTATTACTTATAATGTCATGTTCAGAATAATCGATGTTATTATTGATTTTTTGACAGCCTGTTTATTATTTCCCTTTTTATATTTTATGGAATTGATTTATTTTGTTATATTGATAATTATAATATAGATTGGAAATTTTTTTGTTGCATCGATGGTGTTTTGGAGGTCAAATAAGTGTTATTTAAAAATATGTTTGAAATATTTATTTGATCTAGTTTATTATTATACTCTAGAAATTTCCCCTAAATGTAAATTATGTGTTGGCTATATTAGCCTCGCGATATGAATCAAATAAAGTTAATTTGGGGTTTGTGTATATAGGGTTTCCTTATATGATGATAAATGTTTATTCTTAGGGTGTTCCTATACAAAGTCAACATGCATGTGGTAGTTATTACATATCATGATATATTTTATATTTTGATTTACATTATGAAATTTATAATATGATTTTGTTATGTTTTTTATCCTTGAATAATGGGTTTTTATCAAGGCAATGTTGTTTTTGACTAAAAAAAGTTAAATGTGTAATTTTGAGTTTTTTTATTATTATGATTATATAGAAACAATATTTGCTAAAATTATTTTTAAAGTAGAATTTGAAGATTATATCAAAAAATGGAGTTAATAGAATCATGTTGTTATCCTAATGAACCTTATCTCACACCCAAAACACACACTTCTGTGTGACTATAGTCTTACCACCCCTTGATATTTCATGTATACCTGGTTGATGTTTCTTCTCTTTGGAATGGACCATGGGGTGTTATATAGAACTATGATGGTTGAGTAATATGAATGTGATCATGTATAATGTGTATGTAGTAGGGTAAATCATATTTTATTTATCTATAGTATTGCGTAATAATCATGTATACCTTATTTTAATATTTTAATATTCATATTGTTGTTACATGAATAAATGATGCTTTAGTTAGTTAATTTATGTTATCTCCATTTATTACTTCTTTGTGTAAAGGGTAAATATTTATAATTGCTCATTTTGACAAACATGGAACTTACATCAGGCTGTAGAAGATATGAATATAACTTCAATCATTAATGTGCATTTGAAGATGTATTATATATGTATTCAGATATGTATATTAAAAATTACATCAAAAATAAAGAGAGAAATTATATCAGTGTAAAATGGTGGTAGGATCATCAAAAAATGATATGTAATACAAGAATGGACATGACTAACCAATATATAGTTGAAACTAAACTTATATTTAAGGACCTTGATTTTGTGTTGTCCATTGACACTTCAGTGGGTTCTCTTTTCTTATATATTATCATTGTGATATTCCCTTATCATTATATTTCGTGAATTTTAATTGAATTTTTTAGTTTTAATATTCATTAATTTCTTCAATTGATCAAAATATTATTATAAACATTTTAATTATATACATAAATTGTTATGGGTTGTGTTAAAATGGACTATAATATTTATTGATATATTTTAACATGTATTAATATCAGATTTTGGGGTGTTGCTGGTTGAATTATTTATTTATTATTTATTTAATAAAATTATGATTATATATCATTATTTATAGTAGTTAGAATGGCCCATAGTGTGTGTGGGCTTATGAATATAGGGCTACTAGTTATGAATGTAATGTTTTAATGTAGAAATATAGAGATACTTCTACTGTGGATAATGATTTCTTGGAGAGAGGTTGATATGTTAGGGTTCTTAATATTTGTTTTTGAGATTCTAGGTAATAATGTAACTAGGAGTAATGGTTAAGAAGGATTGGTTGCCCTAAAACCAAGTGGATGAAGATGAAATACATTTTCATGGATGATTAGGAGAATCATAATTAATAATTTCAATCAAAAAGATATGCTGAATGAATGAAGATCTTTATGGGGTTGAAGATACTCAATAATTATTTCCTAAATATAAATCAAATGGACATGATAAAAAATTATTTCATGTAGTTTTAAATCATATTAAAATTGGGATTCTAACTAGTATGTTGCTTAACTAACAACGACAATAAAATCAGAAGTATAAAGGAATATTAAAACATATACAAACTAATCCTTACAAGATTAAAAAGGAATGACCGAGGAAAAATGTCGCATAATAACTCTAACAATATTTTATAATCTAATGAGGTTCTCGGAAAACACCAGTCTAGTATTGATGTTTTCCCAGAAAGGGAGGATGTAGATAATACAGGGTCATTATGTCTAGCCTAGTAAAGTCCATATCAAAGTGATTTTATACATGGAGACAACGAGTATTGGTTTATACTAGAATATGACCAAGTAATTAAATTAAAACACCTTAATTTCCTAGAATACGATTCCTCTGGTAGGCTCTATTGAAAAACATATTTTTCTAAAATATGTAACCTTATTTGAATCATTTTGATCAATTCCATGAATGAGGAATTTTAAGGTACTATAGATAAAAAAAATTTAAAAACCCAATAAGGTTTAATGATAAATAGAAGTTACATGGAGCCTAAATGATGCTATTTCATTTTGGTTTTACCAAAATTTGAGTATATGTATGAAAAAACTCAACATTAAATCTTCAGTTATAAATATTATCTTATAGTGTGGTATTTTATATCCACCAACTTTCAAGATTGTATTTTATCTGACGAAGATCATGATATTTTGGACTTATCATTAAAATGTTGTTATATTCCTCATTTATTTAATTTTGAATAAATTTTTTAATCTATTATCTATATTGAATATTGGTTATGGATTTTGAAAGAAAAAATTAGGGTAAGGTAAATATAAATTTATTTTTAAATTTCATACATATGATGTTTGAAATTTGTGTTTTAAATGTTTCAAGATTACTAAAGTTGCTTGAATTATTAATTTTGATAGTGTAGATACTTAATAATATTTATTGGATTTATTGAGAGGTCTCCATACATTAATATATTTTTTTCAAAATTATACAATTGTGTGTATTGTAATCTGTATAACATTTATTATAGAGTGTAATAGTTTTATTAAGGTGATGTTCTTGTGTTAGATATATTTATAATTAGGTTAAAATTATTCTAATTTAAAAGTAAAAGATTTTGCTTCCCAGATAATGATAAATAACTTATTTAATCATTGACTAATTATCAAGGGGTTATATATCTATTTAATTGATTTTATATTTATTTTATCACAATATTTAGTGTATTTTTTTATGATTTTGTAATTGATTTTGAGTAAGATAAAAATGAATTATTTATTTTATTTCTTTTATATTACTTTTTGTTAAATTAATTCTAATATATTCTTATTGGTAAATTTTTTAAATACATTCGACATAATTGATTTGGATTTTTTCGTGACATAAATATAAATTTATTTATGTTTTATTAAAATTAGTGAATAATTATAGTTTATATTATTTTACATCAAAATCATATTTTTAATTGAAATTTTGTGATTTTTTAATGATATGGTTATTCTAAAACTCCTGGGTTTTTTCAATGGAATGTTGATTTTCCATAAGAGTGTATCTAAAATTGTATATATAAATTATATTTATTCAAATTTATTTGAATATTGATACAATTATTTGATAAAAATAAAGTTTTAGATGAATTTTTAATTTTGCACTTTATAAATTAGCTTATTTTTACAATTAATGTGGTTTATAAACGGGTACATTATAATTTTTATTTATTTTTTTGTTTTTTTTCAAGATAATGTCTATAAATTTTTCGAAAAGTGAATAAATTGAGTTTTAATATGCAGGAAAAAATTTCAGGACTTTTAATAATGAATTTAAGAGAGATGTAACTTCTTGCTAATGTATGTCCATAAAGGTAGTTTTATACGATTTATAAAGTAGGGTCCAATAGAATTTATGATATTGTGTGACAGTAATAGGTGTATTATTGGTTTTCTTTTATTATATACATGAATATTAAACCTATATAGTTATTTTAAATTTTTTATGAGTTGTTTTTATATAATATTTAGTCTAGTGGTTTTCTGGGTAGTTATTATATAGTGTTGTTTGGAAAAAAATGTATTCATGGTTTTGAAAAGAATTATAAGTACTATTTTTATGGATCAATGTATATATTATTCAATAAATAGTATTTTGAAATAAATATTTTATTATATAGAGATAATAATAAAATTATCCTTTCATTTCACATTGTAAATGAAATTCTACATTGGGGTATTTGAAATTTTATACAAGGAATGTTTTTATAATGATATAAATTTGAATGGATTTCCATCTTGAGTGATTCTTTTGGTTTTTGATTATTTTGGACTGCAATGTTGGTTTTGTAATAATTTCATTTATAAGAACCTGTTCATATTTTTAAATGGATTTATGTTGTTTATGGTGAATATGTGAACATGTTATATTTTTTATTATTGAATTTATCATGATAGTGTTTTTTTGGATTGGTTTTATTATTTTTGAATCATATTAGTTTCTTGAAGTTTCATGTGGACTGAAATTTGATAATTCATGTCTAAACCATGTTTCGAAAGCCTGTGTATAAATATTGGAATGATATGGGATACATTTATTCATGTAATTTATCCAATTTTCTTGTTATGTTTTTTAATGACAACTAAATTTATGGAATATATGTATTTTATGGTAAATTTGTGCTATAATGTGTAAAAATATTTCAAAAATATTTCTATAAGATAAATTCCTCCTCTAATTGGTTTTTTATAATTTTATAGGTGTCCCAAGTAAGTATGAAATTGAAATTATATAAAATTGTCTGAAATTGAGTGATTTTAGTGTCCCGTACTTGTAAAACATTAAGCATGGTTTGGTAAATGGTTTACTAACCATGTATATATCTTTTTGGGAAGAAGTAATAAATAGTGGTTTAATAAATTATCATAGAAAACATAAATTATAAATATTTATAGCTAATATTATCATATTTTATCATTTAAAATATTTTAATGTTCTATTTCTGGCCCTAAAACATGATATGTGTTATTTGATAAGTAGAAAACAATTAATATACTTAAAACAACCATAAAATTAAATCTGAGTTTCCCATTGAGAAATGTGTGGCATAAAATCAAATATCTTATAATGATATATTTTGTTATGTATATTGGATCCTAATATATTTTTATTTCGTAGACAATATAAGTCTTGAAAATATCTGAAAATGACATATGTGTCATGTTTCCCAATTTTTAATGTTCGATGGAAAATTAAGAGGGTTAAAATTTACCCATTGGATTTTATTAAGTTATATTTTTATTCAATCATGGGTTTTTATATTATCTTTATGATTTATAATGGGATGAATGTTTTTAATTATTTTTATTTTCTAAATAAGAAACTATTATCCAATGTACATTCTTGTTTCTAGAAAAAGGGTATATTCATGTTTTTTTATTATTGTGTATTGAATAGATTCTTTATTGAATTTGGATCCATTATATCATATAAATGAAATATATATTAATTAATTTTTTTAGGGGGATCTCAAATGATAATTAATTGGTAAATTTATAAATTAATTTATCCCTGCAAAACATCATTAGATTTATTTTATTTTGAATTTTTCAAAATTTATGCTTCATTACTAATTCAAATTAAACATACTTTTAACTAACATCTATTATGGATTTAAAGGGGAATTAATTTTTATATTTTCTAGAATTTATACACCTTAAATTTTCCATTTCAAATCATTTCTTATATAATTATATTATTTGTATGAAAATAGTGAAAATTTTAGAGATTTTTTTTTAAATTTTATTGATATTCTTGGAGAGATGTGTGGTCATAGAGACTATTTAAACTAACTATGTATGGTGATTTTTTAGAATTATTTTATTTATATTATTTCCCTAAACATGTGTTCTGGTCATTAATGCAATAAATTTTATCCAAAAAATAAATTACATTTTTTTAATTACTAACAAGTTTTGTGATCAATTTCTAGATTGTTATAAAAATGTTTTGACCATTTTAAGTATCAAAAATAATTAATTATGAATGAAATGTTTGTTTTATATTTTCATAAAATATGTATACAAATTATGTAAAAAGATTAATTCCTGTCATTTTTATGTAAATATCGTTTTATAAAATCATTTATTGACATGTGAAATAAATATTTGCTATTGATAATGGATTATATATTACTAAGAATATAGGAGTAGATTTTAAACAGTATAATGTTAATAATAATAATATTATCATCATCATCATCATCATCATCATCATCATCATGAATAATGATATTATTTTAGATAAAATGTATTGGAATATCTTTTCCTGTCATTTTGTGGAGACAGACACATGAGAGGGTAGGGGGCCTCACCCCTTGATTCATCCACTTATCACCAATTTTCAAGGATGATTCATAAATAATAGAGTACAAATTTTCTTCTCTTATATCCTTTTCTTTTTATTCATTTTATTATTTTCTTCTTACGATCTTTTGTTACATTTAATTTATTTTAATTTATATGGTTTTTGTGTCATAAAAAACACACATTTATTCTTATAAATTTTGAGGTTTTGGGATACAACCTAATTTGTAAACCCCATTCATTCATCATTTCATAAATGCATTATCTTTTCTTCTACTCTGTGTATGTTTCTCTATGTCATTATTTTTATTTCAAATAACTTTTTATTTTTATGATTTATAATTTATTTTATTATCAAATTAGTTCCCAAATAAATTTGCGTTGATGATTTTATCAACAAATTCCATTTTTTACGATTTTTACTATTGACATAGAGGTGATATAAATGGGAATCATCTATTATTATATTCAAAATCTATATTTGAAGCCGATATGACATTTAGAAAATTTTCATAGACGTCTCTCATATTCACATAAATTTATAAATAAATTAAATTTCATGGGGTTTCAATTTATAAATATATATATAATATTATATTGACATGTGATAGAAATATTTGTTATTGACAATGGATTATATATTACTAAGAATATAGGAGTAGATTTTATACAATATAATGTTAATAATAATAATAATATTATCATCATCATCATCATCATCATTATTTTTAATGAGATTATTTTAGATAAAATGTATTGGAATATCATTTCCTCTAATTTTGTGGATACAGACATAAGAGAGGGTAGTAGGCCTAACAGTTGACTCATCCACTTATCACCAATTTTCAAGGATGATTCATAAATAATGGAGTTCAAATTTTCTTCTCTTATATCCTTTTATTTTTATTCATTTTATTATTTTCTTCTTACCTTCTTTTTTCACATTTAATTTATTATAATTTATAGTTTTTTTGTGTCATAAAAACAAACATTTATTCCTATAAATTTTAATGTTTTGTGATATAACCTTATTTGTAAACCCCATTCATTCATCATTTCATAAATTCATTATGTTTTCTTCTACTCTGTGTATGTTTATCTATGACATTATTTTTATTTTAAATAACTTTTTAATTTTATGATTTATAATTTATTTTATTATAAAATTAGTTCCCATATAAATTAGCATTGATGAATTTAACAACAAATTCCATTTTTTGCGATTTTTACTATTGACAAAGAGGAGATATAAATGGGAATCATCTATTATTATTTTCAGAATCTATATTTGAAGCCTATATGACATTTAGAAAATTTTCATAGACCTCTCTCATGTTCAGATACATTTATAAATAAATTAAATTTCATGGGGTTTCAATTTATATATATATAATGTTTTATTGACATGTGATAGAAATATTTGTTATTGATAATGGATTATATATTAATAAGCATATAGGAGTATATTTAAAAAATATATAATGTTAATAATAATAATATCATCATAATCATCATCATCATGATGATTAATGAGATTATTTTAGATAATATGTATTGGAATATATTTTCTTCTCATTTTGTGGAGATAGACACATGAGAGGGTAGGGGGCCTCACACCTTGATTCATCCACATATCACCAATTTTCAAGGATGATTCATACAGAATGGAGTTCAAATTTTCTTATCTTATATACTTTTCATTTGATTTATTTTATTATTTTATTCTTAGCTTATTTTTTCAAATTTAATTTATTGTAATTTATAGGTTTTTTGTGTCATAAAAATCACACATTTATTCTTATAAATTTTGATTTTTTGGGATATAACCTAATTTGTAAACCCCATTCATTCATCATTTCAAAAATGCAATATGTTTTCTTCTACTCTCTGTATGTTTCTCTATGTCATTATTTTTATTTTAAATAACTTTTTATATTTATGATTTATAATTTATTTTATTATCAAATTAGTTCCCAAATAAATTAGCGTTGATGATTTTATCAAAAAATACCATTTTTTGCGATTTTTACTATTGACATAGAGGTAATATAAATGGGAATCATCTATTATTATTTTCAAAATCTATATTTGAAGCCTATATGACATTTAGAAAATTTTTTAGACGTCTCTCATGTTCACATAAATTTATAAATAAATTAAATTTAATGGGGTTTCAATTTATGTATATATAATCTTTTATTGACATGTGATAGAAATATTTGTTATTGATAATAGATTATATATTACAAAGCATATAGGAGTAGATTTTAAACAATATAATGTTAATAATAATATTATTATCTTCATCATCATCATTACCATGATTAATGAGTTTATTTTAGATAAAATGTATTGGAATATCTTTTCCTCTCATTTTGTGGAGACAAACACATGAGAGGGTAGGGGGCCTTACCCCTTTATTAATCTAGTTATCACCAATTTTCAAGGATGATTCATAAATAATTGAGTTCAAATTTTCTTCTCTTATATCCTGTTCTTATTTTCATTTTATTATTTTATTCTTACCTTCCTTTTTCTCATTTAATTTATTATAATTTATAGGTTTTTTGTGTCATAAAAAACACACATTTATTCCTATAAATTTTGATGTTTTGGGATATAACCTAATTTGTAAACCCCATTCATTCATCATTTCATAAATTCATTCTGTTTTCTTCTACTCTGTGTATGTTTCTCTATATAATTATTTTTATTTTAAATAACTTTTTATTATTATGATTTATTATTTATTTTATTATCAAACTAGTTCCCATATAAATTAGGGTTGATAATTTTATCCACAAATCCCATTTTTTGTGATTTTCACTATTCACATAGAGGCGATATAAATGGGAATCATCTATTATTATTTTAAAAATCTATATTTGAAGCCTACATGACATTTAGAAAATTTTCATAGACGTCTCTCATGTTCACATAAATTTATAAATGGAATTTATGTTTCAATTTGTATATATAAATTGAATTTCATGGGGTTTCATTATATTATTTCTTACTGAGATTTGTTTCTAAAAATTGATGATGTAATTGATTGTTTGAATTATTCATTAGTATTCAAATTTTTATTTTTGTGTAACTAATTGATTTTGTGTTATTGAACATTATGATATTTATTTAATAATTTGGTTATTACTTAGGGGGTGTTTTGAAGGATACAAGAGTGTTATTTTACTTTAGATTTAACTGGTCTATTTTTGTTTTCTACTAGATTATTATTACATGGGAGCCTTAAACATATTGAGTGATGGATCCTTTTATTCTTCGAAGCTCTCTAACCCCACTTAAAATATTTTTTATTACTAATTCCGTACATATAGTCTCTACCCAGAGCATTACATATCTCTCCACCTAATCTATTTTAGTGATATACGTTTATCTTTTGTGTGTGGATATTTTTTATTTCTTTTGTCTCTTTGTTCGACATTGTATGACTTTCATGTATCGCCAACTTTGGGATTCAGATAAATTATCTCATTTTAATACTCTTTTACCATTCCCATCACATGAGAAACTATCTTTGTATGAAGAATGGAAGCTCTTCTTTTTTTATTTTTATTATTGACGCTTTTGATGTCTTCCCAATTTTGTTTGTGTCGATGTTTGTTGTTATAAATTCCATATGTCCTTTAATTATTTTATTTCATCTTCCTATTATTTTTATTATTTAATTATTTCTATAGGTTTTTGTCTTCAAGTTTTTATGTCTCGTTTCTTTGTTGTGTATTGGTTCTCCATTTAAGTTATCATTTATTATTGGAATTATTTCAATCACAACCATTTCTCACTCTATAGTCTCCTCTTACCACACAACAAAATTTCATTGACCCCATAATATTCATGAATGATACATCCTCCAGTGTTTTGGGAATGTTAAATGAAATATTTGGATGGTGGAAAATCATCTTAAGGTCAAAATCAATTATTTTATCTCCCTTTATATTGTTGTGAAAATTTTATTGTGTTGTTTCAGTGTATGTGGAATACTGGTGGTTCAACCATGTCATCAATAATGACTATGATTTAGTAAAATGGTTCATAGTTGTGCCCTTTTTGTCTCTAAGGAGGTACCACAAGGATGGTTTAATGAAAAAAATTATTTAATTATGGACTTTTCAACATTGGTTATAACCTCATTCTGAATGGTATTATCGTTATGATTGTCAACATTATTGGTTGAGGGTGTTTCTGTGGTGGACCCATTCAAGGATTGTTTTTTTCAAATTTTTAAACATGTTATAGTTATCAGAGATGACCTGGGTGGTATTTCAAGGGTAACCGATCATTAATCCATCATTGTTGACCTTTAAGACTTCTCAAGTGATTATAATGACTTAATATTCTCACTATTTTGACAACCTATGAATTTTTAATAATATATAAGTTATTTTTTTTAAATATTAATGATATGGTTTAATATTTTTTTCTTTAAATATTTATATATGATAATTTCATGTCAATATAAATTATAATTGACTAAAAAAAGTAATTATACATTTAAAATAATTAATTTTTACTTCATGACATAAAATCTACATAATTTAAATGCTATATTTTATTTTTTAATATGATTTCTTATTTTATTCTATTTAAACTAACAATAAATTATTAAATTATTTATAAATGAATTTTTATTAAGATTATATATTTTTAATTCAATTTATCTTTTTTAAATGTTATTAAAAATAATATAAAAATTTAATATTGAATTTTAATGTGGTTATATGTTGAATAAATTATTTTTATTCAAACTCTATTTTAATTTCAATCTTGAGTTTAAATTTAATTTAACTTCTTCTATTTCGTTTTTATCTGTATTGAAGTACAGTACAAAAAAATATAGAAAAAAAATACATTATAATAAACTCATGATTTAAAATAGTTATTGTCCAATTAAAATAAATTAGCATTGATAACAGAAATAACATTAAAACAATAATTGGTGTTGTTGTAATTATTAAAAATCATTGAAAACGTCACAATTTAGGTATTATGTGTGAAGAAAAAGAAGGGATAGAGTGATTAGATAATTTAAAATGTGAATATTTCGATTAAAAAATAATTTTGATATATATATATATTCATGAATTTGAAATTTATGTAATAATTTAATGATCTAAATTCCTAGCTGGACCATTGATAAGGCATTGGATGTTAAAATTGTAATCCAAAAATTTTATCAGGATATAAATATGAATAAAAAAGGTTTTGTTTGATTTTATATAACTGTAATAATGAATAAGGAATTATATTTAATTTATTTATATATTTGTTTAAATTAAAAAGTATGATTATTATGTAAAAATTATTAGCCACTATCAAAATACACCAATACAGTAAAAAGATAAGTAAAAAATGACCTTTTTAGAATTTTAAAAGTGATACATTTTTTTGAGAATTTGAGAATTTAATTATTTAAAAAATTAATATGATTACTATTTAATGATTTAAAGAACTATATTTTAATTTCGTAGCTATCTTGGTATTTATTAAAGTCAAATTACGATACTAACCTAGAAAATGAAATTAAATGGTAATAAATAATAAAATAACTTATATTTTAACAAAAAAAATTAAAACGTTTTTTTACCACATATTTAGATGATGTATAATCTAAAATATCTTTTCTATTCCATTACGAGCTAGTTTCCCCATGAAAATTATATTCCTTCCCTTTAAAGATATAATATTTGCAAAATTTTCATCGATCCTTATATATAATTGGGGAATCATTCAGCCATTTCAAAAACACATCAAAAGATTAATTTTTTCTAATAATTATTAAAAAAACCTATAAACATTTAAAGTTCATAAGAATTTTTTCTTGGAAAAATTTCCTTCTCCAAATGCATTAAAATCAAATTAATGGAGGTTATTCAAAGACTATAGAGAGGGTTCCAAACTCATATATTTTATTTTTTATTTGAAATTATTTTTCATTAAAACTATTTTAAAAAATATATAATTTTTATTTGATAATTGTATTCCTATTTTATTAATTTATTTGATATCCTTATTGATTTTTTATCATTGTTTCTTTCTAAATAGACCATTATCATAATCCATTATTATCTAAAATTATAGATTTCATACTCAAAGTCATTTAATTTTCTTTTATCCTATTACCATTTTCTATAATAAAAATAAACAGAAAATTTGAATTTAAAATATTTGTATAATTATCGTCAAATTACATTATGAAATTAAATTTTTTATGAGTCATTATTTTGTTTTAAACTCTATTATAGAATATCGTTTGATAGTTGTTGTTTTAAGATACATTTTTAAATGATGAATTTTTTTCCCATTAATCCTTAAACTAAAATATTCATTTTTTATTTTAAAATTGAAAATAATAAATTTTATGGACATTAAATTATAAAATATATTCATTTTTGTAATATTAAAAGTGAATAACCAACATTATTTTCAAAATTCTTAAACAAGGTTAATTGAGGGTTATGGTATAAAATATTTACTATGTGATAATATCATTAACTAATTTACATATATAGGCAAATAAAAACATACCTCGACCCTTCTTGTAATGACTCGAAAATTCTATCGAATTTTTTTTCTAAAAATACATGGGAATTTTATGAGTCCGATGTTTCTAACAGCACCAGATTCTGTGGCCTGGTGTGCCCGAAATCAATTTATGATGTTTTGTTCGGGTACGTTCAGTAAACGTATGTGCAAGATTTTATATCTTCTGAACCAGTGCTCGGAGTTGAAATATAAGGACACCATTGAACTCGCAGCGCCGGTATTCACTTAAGGATACCTTCACAGCAGTTCCCTTTAATCGAGGTTGGATGTTATTTTTTGGGGTTTCTAAAAAAATTAAATAAAAATATGTCTAGCATATTTCTATTTGAGTGGTGGTTTAATCCTCCAAGGGGAGGTTGGAGGTGGGTCCCTCCCGCATATAACCTCCCACTAAAGGATATTATGTGGTGGGGCCCACACAAGATCAAACCCCCTTGAACCCCTTGAGTTCCCCATTAATGGGGGAAACTCTTCCCTTCCCCCATAAATTTTTTGGAGCCTCTTCACCTTCCCCCTCCAAATTAATTAGCCAATATGTCCTTTTAATTATGTGTTGTAACTTAATGAATTTGAATCATTTTGAATTCATTAAGCTAACATTATATTAAGATGTGTCATTTTATTATTTTGGGGTTGGATTAATCTTGTGGTAGAGTCTTGGAAGGATTGAGAGAATATCCTCCCCCTGAAGAAAGACATCATATCTCAACGAAGAACGCCCGTCTCCACTGAGGAATGACGACGCCGTCTTCTCCATCCCTAATTGGGTCAAGAAAGGGAAGATGTCACCCACAAAGAATGTCTCCAACGATGACGTCCTCTCCTCCTGATGTCAACGAAACGATGCCACCTTCCTGTGACTCCGCCGAGCGAACACCGATTATATGGTAGGGGTTTTGAATTCTTGTACTCGTTATACGTCATTGAAATTATGGTTTGACAACCAAATGATATCACCATAACATGGGGAAATTCAGACCGCACAAACACAATCGACTCTTTCCCTTTTTGATCTTGTTTGTGGTTGACGATGGGAGCAGAAAATGGGGGAAAATGTCAGGCCAACCGTGAGGAGACCAGTAGCACTAGACCGCCGGGTCACTGGAAAGGCGTGGCACCGTCATGTCGTGCATAGGAAAGCAGGGCCGCATCCAATCCGGGCCGCGTTGGAGGGGGACAGGGTCGTTGCGCTGTTCCGGTGCTATAGGAGTCCGCAGCTAGGGCAGGCCATGGAGGAGGGGCACATCACCCTCGCGCCGCGCCGGTGGAGCAGGATCACGGCCTTTGGCCGCGGCGAAAATGAGAAGGTGGCCAGCTGATCCGGCCACCGATGCACACCAGACGGGACCCTATGATTCCCGTAGTTATATGTTCTGGCACCTAGAGCCAGCCGTTTTGGGAGCCGGGGGGTGTAACACCCCCCCCCCTTTTGCGCGGCCAGCTGGCCCACTAGGCCGGCCTTCTAGGGGCCACACAGCTAGCGGAGCTGGGCTCCACACGACCAGCCTTGCCGGGTGCCACATGGACTACCGAGCCAGGCACCACACAGCTAGTCGTGCTCAGCCACACGGCCATCCGGTCTAGGCGCCACATGGCCAGCCAGGCCGGGCAGCAACCGGGCTTGGACGCCCTTGACCAACCGGGCTGCCCCGGGGGGGGGGGGGGGGGCTCCATCAGGCCGGACCGCCATCGGGCCGAGCGGCTTCATCAGACCAGGTCAAACCCCTATCCAGACCATTTGACCCGAAATCACCTTTTCATTCGTATTTTGGGATACAGGTGAACGAACTATGAACCATCTATGGAGATGGAAGGCTTAGAGCAGGACGATTCATTGGGCATACCCCGCATGAGGTTTTCACGCAATTGGGGTATGGTCGGGTTGGTTTGAACCTAAAAACCAACCGGGCCCCTATAACGGAAAAGACAATAAATCTCATACTAGGCGTCCGACTAACATTTGGTTTATCACGTTGGGTTCCTTATGATGAGATGGAATTACTAGATACATCAACTCAGGATATCGTGTTAGTTGATTTATCAAAACATTCTCGATGAGCGGACCCTCCCGGAATTGAGCGTGTTGTGCGCGGGAACCCTAGGGCTGGCTGTGACGAAACTGTACGAGTATCCTCCGTGGGTTCGACATTGCTGACTTCTGTACCAGATTCATTCATGGGTTCGACAGTGATGCCTTCTGTACCAGAATCCCTTTTGGGTTTTACAATGATGACTTCTTTACTGGAATCCTCTGTGGTTTCGACAATTATGACTTCTGTTCTTAGATCCTGTGGGGGTCCGACAGAATAGCTAATCACGTATCCTATGTGGGTTCAACTACTTAGCTGGTCTTGTATCCTATGTGGGTCCGACAACTTAGATGAATCAGTGACTATATCTGATCATCTATATCACTCTACAAAATTTGTATACCTATGTGATATAGGTCTTTTCTTTCAACCATTATCATCGTGGTGATTGACTTTACTTCATTTGTGGACTGGGTGGTGCTTGTGCTCGAGATTAGGAGTCGAACTATGATTGGTAACTAATATATATGTATGGGAGTATACCTAAGAAAGGTTGGTTGAGACTTTTTGATTGTATCTTTCTTATATGGTTTATCCTTAGTGGATTCTGGGAGACCTTAGGGGGTCTTGAGGTCCCCTACTGAGTATTGTTATACTCACCCCTACATGGGCTTCGCCCATACCATGTTGTCTTCTATGCAGATGATGTTATGAAGTGATCGAGGATGAGGGTGAAAAATGGGAGGATACTTGGAGCTGGACTAGACGGGACGTACCTCAGGGATGAGTGTTCGAGTTATGTACCTACCCTTCAGGTAGGATTCACCGGTGGAAGATCCAAAAGTTGTTTTTCCCTTTTTACATGTACTTGTACTTGTTGTTCAGTTGGGTTTTTATACTAGCCCACTTACTTTTAACACGCTTTTCTTTTCTATATTAGTAATTTTTTCTTCTACAACTAGTGTTCAGACTATGTGTGTTAACGGTTTAAAGCCAATGCCTTCCCATTTATCTATTTTACGCCTTTTGGTGCTAGTCGCCAGCCCCTGGCCAATGGAAGGTGGGTTTGGGGTTGTCACGGTACAGGCCCCAAGGGCGGGTCATGACAAATTGGTATCAAATGAGTCATTTATACAACATAACATGGACTCTGATTCTTTTAATGGAAATAGTTTCAACTATTTTGGGTGTAGTTATCAATTTAGGGAAACGAGTGATGGTGCGGAAGTCGACGTATCCATACAGTAGGACTCTGACTTCTGAGTTCCGACTCAGTGTATGAAAACAATGATTTCTTGTGTGTTTCCTTTGAAATTTTTTTTCGTGAATATGTTCTGTCAGCTCACTAGGTATACTGTTTTAATTGTGGCACACTTGTTTCTTTTTTGGATGGCCCCATGAAGGCATCCATCTAGGATTCAGAGTTACCTACATGATGGTAGCCCACCGAGCAATGAGGCCTCAGTGCATGGCCCTATCGCAGCGGGGGTACCAGTGCTACCGCTACCCGCTAGGCCACCGATACCACCAGCTCCAGCAGTAGAGAGTTCACTTCATCTAAGTGAGTTGCACGAGTTCCAATGCTAGAGGCCTCTTAGGTTCCAGGGAGAGATAGACCCACAGGCAGCTGAGGATTGGATGGAGCCTATCGTGAGAGTTTTCAGATTGGTAGGGACACCAGCCGACCTCATGGTGATCCTTTCTTCGAGTCTTCTTCATTCATTAGTAAGAAGATTGTGGAGCCTGATACCCTAGGTGCATGACGAGGCATCATTACATTGGGAAGATATTGTGAGTCTCTTCCGCTCAGAGTTTGTTCCAGCCACCCTTCGTGTGGTGCAGATTCAGGAGTTACTTCATCTGCAGCAGGGCAGCATGACAGTAGCTCAGTACACAGTGAGGTTCTCCGACCTCTCACGCTACTCCACAGATATGGTACATGACCCGTTCTTCATGGCCAGAGCCTCCGATTAGGGACTCATGCATGTGATCAGAGCTTCAATGATCCCCCTCAACATCCTGACGCAGGTGGCGGTTCTAGAGTGATCCATTCTAGTGGAGAGTTTTCTTGCTGAGTAGAAACTAGCAGCGAGACCAACCACAGGGTGACACGTAGCATAGAATTATGTAGCTGGTATTAGATAAATGATTCAAAGGTCTTAGTGGACCAGGCCGTCAGGTGGGCGACCCCAGGATACAGGTTTGGTTGTGCGGGGTAGACGAGATAGATCCAATTATACAAGGAACATGCAGCGCTATACATGCGGTGGGCAGGGTCACATAGCTCGTGACTCCCCAACCCACCATGCAGAAGAGAAACAGACAGTAGGGGGACCTCCTAGGAAGAGGTAGAGGTTCGACCATGGTGGTCCATTGGGGGCAAGCAGACGTGGCATAAGAGTTATCCAAGCATCGAGTGGTGGATGACGTTTCGAGGCCCTACCACCACCAGCAGCAAGAGGTCCACCCCGACCACATGGAGCTGGCTGATAGAAGTGGGCTCAGCTCCAGACCATCTTATCCTACCACCACAGTGCACCTGAATTGATTTGTGGTACTATTTGTGTTTACTCCACCCTTACTACATTACTCATAGACACAGGTGCAAGTCATTCTTTTATTTCCCATGCTTTAATTCGGACCTCGGAGATTCTGACGGAGTCGTTGGCTTGATCCTTACGACTAACGACTCCTACGGGAGTAGACTAAATGATTAAAAACTAGTGCCGACAATGTGATCTTACTCTAGGAGGTGGGATCTTTGTCATGGATCTTCTCATAGAGGCGTAGAGGACTTACAACGTCATCTCTGGTATGGACTAGTTATCCACAGTTCATGCTCAGATTGACTGTATTAGGCGCAAAGTGTGGTGTATCACCACGGATGGGATCAAGTTCATCTTTACTGTCAAGAAGGGAGCCTTTGCAGTGCAGGATGGAATTACGTAGTGGTGGGGGAATCCAATCACACATCAGTTGGCTAGTCTCATCCTCAGAGAGGATGATGTGCGGAGCCCGATTTTTCCTATTGTGGTGGATCAGTACGTGGATGTTTACCCTGACGACATTCCAGGAGTACCTCCTCACAGATAGGTAGATGTCTACATTGACATGTACCCCTAGATGACACCGAGTTCTACTCCAACATATCGGATGGCTCTCTTCGAGCTTCATGAGATGCAGGTAAATATGGAGGACTTGCAGGGGAAGGATTTATCCGACCCAGTGTTTCACCTTGGGCATCCCCGATTTTGTTCGCCAAGAAGGCAGATGGGAGCTTGCGACTGTGTGTCGACTACCGTCTCTGGAACTAGGTGACTATAAAGAACAAGTACCCACTCCTGAGGATTAACGACCTCTTTGATCAGATCAAGGGTGCACGATGGTTCTCGAAGATTGACCTCAGGTCAGGCTATCACCATCTCAGAGTTCGAGACATGGATGTGTAGAAGATGGCTTTCAGGTGTCGGTATGTCCACAATGAGTTCTTGGTTATACCTTTCGTCATAACCAACTCTCTAGCAGTGTTTACGAGTCTCATGAATAGGTTATTCCTGCCAAACCATGATCGCTTTGTTGTAGTCTTCATCAACAACATACTAATCTACTCTACTATTGAGTAGTCGAATGATTTCCATTTATCGGTAGTACTAGACACACTCCAAGAGAACCAGATTTATGGTAATCTCTCTAAGTACCAGTTCTAGATCCAAGAGGTTCACTTTATGGGACATGTCATCTCGGAGGCTAGAGTTGCAGTGGATCTAATGATGATCGAGGCAGCACTTTCTTGGGAGCCACCAAGGAGTGTGACATATGATTAGTGTTTTCTGGGATTGGCTGGATACTATAATAGATTTGTGCAAAACTTCTCTAGAGGCGCGACACCGCTTTCATCATTGACGAAGAAGGGGAAACCCTTCGAGTGGTCGAAGAGATACCAGCAGAGTTTTAAAGAGATAAGACAGAGGTTTACTAGTGCACCTATATTGAGGATACTAGAGGAGGGCGTATGGTACATAATATACTGTGATGCATTAGGAACCAGACTCGGGTTTGTCTGGATGTAGGGGCGAGCAGTGATCGTATATGGATCCCAGTAGTTGAGACAAAATGAGGAGAACTATGCTACCCATGAACAGGAGTTAGCAGTAGTGGTCTTTGCCTTGAAGATGTGGTGGCATCATCTGATGGGTGAGAGTTTTACAATCTACTCTGACCACCAGAGTCTCAAATACATATTCTCACAGAAGGACCTAAACCTAAGACAATGACGATGGCTCGAGTTTCTACAGGATTATGTCTTCGGGATAGTCTATACTACTGGGAATGGAAATTTTGTAACAGATGCTCTCAGCAGGAGAACATGCATTCAGATGCGAGGAGAGGCGACAGAGAAGATGGCAGCATTGTAGATATCCTTTGTGGATAGAGATGAAGCAGCCTTTCTGCAGTCTCTCACAGTCACTCCCCCACTTCTTCAATGATTCAGAGAGGCATAGCATGGGGACGTTGACTGTGAGACGCGATGTTCTCAGATATCCATAGGGCATGCACCTGATGGATTTTCTAAAGTTGGGGAGCACGTCCTTCTCTTCAGAGGACGGACCATGGTTCCAGTTTCACTTCAAGAAGAACTGTTGTGTGAGTTCCACACATCTCCTTTATCGATACATCCAGGAGTGGAGAAGATGTATCAGGACCACTGAAAACAGCACTGGTGGCCAGGAATAAAGAAGGCAACATCATAGTTTTTCTCATGATGCCTCACTTGTCAGCAAATGAAGGTAGAGCACCAGGTTCTAGATGGCTTGGTTCAGCCCTTAAGGGTCCCAGAGTGGAAGTGGGATGTGATATCCATGCATTTCAGGAGGATAATTCCACGTACATCTAGAGGACACGACTCTATCTAGGTGATCGTAGATTGACTCACCATGTTGTCCCACTTCCTACCAATTAGAGAGCATGGATGAGTAGAGAGCTTCAGATGCCTCTACATACATGAGATCATATAAATTTATGGTGTTCCATCGACGATTGTCTTCGATCGAGATGTTTGTTTCACTTCCAAGCTGTGGAAGGGGTTGGAGGAGGATTTCAGGACATAGATTTGCTTTATCACTTCCTTCCATCCTCAAATGGATGGTCAAACTGAGAGGACCATTAAGACTCTAGAGGACATGCTCCGTGCATGCGTCCTCGACTTTGGTAGCATCTAGGAGGATCACTTGCCCTTGGTAGTGTTTTCTCATAAAAACAAATACCACTCCACCATCTGGATGGCACCTTACAAAACACTGTATGACCAACCATACAGATCACCTCTGTGTTGGACTGACCCCGGGGAGTCACCACTTGTAAGACCAGAGATGGTGCGGGCTACGACGGAGAAGGTTCAGATCATCCAGGAGTGGATGAAGATTGCATAGAGCAGGAAGAAGTCCTATGCTGTTAGGATATATAGACCACTGCAGTTCGAGGATAGTGACCACGTCTTACTACGTGTCTCACTTTGACGAGGTCTATGGAGATTTGGCTGAGGAGGCAAGTTATCTCTGCAATTCATTGGACCTTTTCAGGTCCTCAATAGAGTAGGTGAGCATGCTTACTATAAGGCCCCAGCCTTAAACCTTACATAATATTGAGTTATTACAGTATTACACATTGAGGATCTTTTCAGGTTTAGAGTTTTAGAGAATTATATCATAAAACTTTCATTACATTCCACATTTAAACAAAGTGGTTACATAAACGATAGTATTCATTTTTCCAATCAACAGAAAAATATTTAAAATAAAAACATGGATTCTTTCTTGACACTTCTTTGACACTATCATCATATCATGTACCCTTCCCTTGACCTATGAAAAGCATTTCAAAAACATGGGATGAGCATAAAAATATCAGTAAGGGATATAAAAATATATGGAAAGGAAACATGAGTACATGTACACATAAGAATCAATGAAATCATAATTTACTCATACAACATAATCACTTTAACATACCTAATAAAATCATGAATAAATCATAGAAATCATAAGACATAAAGGTAACTTGAGGCATTCATAACATTCTTACGTAGGGAGTAACCCTCTTGGTTACATTTGGAATACCCACCACAGTATATTCCTTAAATATCTTCAGAGAAACCTTAACGTTTCACTCCTTCACATTACCCAATGCATTAGAGATCCATATTGGGCTCACCCGCCCTTAATTTATCACGGAACCACCTGTCTTCATAATAATTCCCAAGAACCATAACATAATCGTATCACATAAAACATGCATAAAGGAAACATAACATTTCCCCTTCTCAATCACAAGATATCAATAAAACACATTGATATAAAAACATTATGAAAACCATATTCAATACCAAAATAAAATAATTGTAAAACATGGTATTTATTTTTCTTTTAAAAAAGGGTATGGCTTTTAGAGGAAGCTTAAACTCAAATAATGGTCACGGCGGCGGAGAAGTCGTTGTCGCGGCATACGTACGACAAAAACATTCCCTTTTGTCATTTAGTAAAATGCTTTGTATAAAAAAGATTCCATTCGGATAAACGTAAAAGTAAAAGGGGTTTATACACCGTATAAAAGAAGGTTGTGTATAAAACAATATATGCCTCAATGAAAGGAGATTGAGACGAAGTCCCTTACAAAGACAAAATCCTTGGTTTAATGATAAATCAATTACATAATTATGTGTGACAAACGAATACACCAAATATAAGTGGATATTAAGTGTAAAACAATCAACGGTTATTCACACATATTCATAGAAGACATATTCAAGGAGTACAATTTTATCCCAAAGAATCAAATTTGGGTTAAGAAGTTCCCTTGCAAAAATTTGACAGCATAATGGCGTCACTACAAAATTCAGAAATTGAGTTGATGAGAGATAAAAAGGGTATCTCATCACATGGACATAAAAATTAAATCAATAAGGATATAGATGAAAAAATCCCAACATAATAGTATGTGAATTAAAAGACATAACAAAAGAAGTCTTTTAAAAAGAGGAGGGTGAAAGGTTCCCTTACCGACATGGGTATCTTTCGAAACATACACCCTGTGAAAGAAGGACAATACAACATTGATGTAAATACTAATTAATGAAATTATATTACACAATGAGTAAAATAATGGGCAGTACATACACCACTCAAAGGAAATTGTGGCAAATGTAGCATAAATCTCACGGGAATAAAAGTGTGATGAAAAATCCCTTACAAAAACTCGACAGCCTAACGACACCACTTAAAACATACAAAAATGGATTGATGAGATCAAATAGGGTCTCTCATTATATTACAATAAAATGTACAGAAAGAGGGATATAAAATAACATCCCCCATCATAACAAATAGGAACATAGAAGAAGTGACATAAAGGAGAGTACATAAAAATAAAGAGAGAGGCTAGATCTCTTACGAAAATTGGGCAGCCTAACGGCGCAACTCAATACTTCCATAACGGATTGATGAGAGAGAATAGGGTATCTCATCATATGAACATAAAAATTACGGTAAGAGTAATATAAAATAACATCCCAATAACAAGAAAGATGATCTTTAAAAGGAATGACATAAAAGAGTGTACTTAAAAAGAAAGAGAGGAGTAGGATCCCTTACCTCGGGTCCGACTTGACTCGATCATTCTTTAACGTCCTGAATAATAAACTCGAGTTAATTTATACTTGCTTAAGAACCTTTTTCAAGTTCATTATTCCTTTTATATTACTTATTTCAATGTTATAAACATTATGCAATCATTTACGTTAATAATGTTTGTTTTGTCGATATTTGGTTCTTAAGTCGAAAGTGGACTTCTTACAATTACATGTTGTTCGTGTGGTGAAAGGTTCATTATATCCAGAATGATATTCATGATTTGGATATCATATATATAATATATATCCAAAATTTACATGTATTTATAATCTTACATAATCATTTAGAGGTAATAAATGAAATGAACTGTTCATGGAGATGGTAAGTCGTACGTACGCAAGAACGCTACTTTAATTTCTATGTCATATTAATGGAATTTAAACTAAATGAGAGGTATGTATATTTTAATTCCAGAATTATATTCATAATTTATAGTTAACATACATCATATATAATAAATTTAAATACATCCTTTATACATCCCACATATGGCATTAACGAATCAAATCAGTTTGAGGGGGCGGTAGTTCGCACTTCCTAAAATGAATTTATCGTGTTTACCCACAATGGAAACCATAAAGATATGCCACAAAAGAGAAATAAAGAGGCTTAAGTAAAACATAAACATATTATATATCATATATAAATATAGTTACATCTTAATGGCCACCTTTTAGGGTGTTATATGAGCGTTGAACAATCATCGTTTCGTGAGGCAGAAATTCGCCATCCACAGAAATAGTATGTTCTTTAACCATTTGATGTTGGTGTGTGTAAGTGTAGCTCAAATTCTTCTTTAAAAACATCCTAGTGTATTTAAGATATTTTATTTGTTACAAAATAAATTAATTAAAAGATTTTATGGGGTTGGAGAAGCAAAATAAAACAAAATAACACAAGTGAAGACATTACCTTAAAATCGGGAAACTCTCTTTGGGTTGAGCTCAAAGGCTTCCTTGGAAAGCCTTCTGCCCAAAGTGAGGCATCAAGGAGTAAGAGATGGATTTTTAGAGACAAAATGGGTAGGGGTTTGCCGAGCCAATTTCTTTGGAAGTGTGGGTAAGGAGGTAGAGGTGGGGGGCGGTTTATAAGAGGAGATGAGGGGCACTCTTGTAAAGTTACAAAATATTACTTTATTTTCAAATGAGTTTCGGATTTTAAAGGTCCCACATTGATGTATTTCTAGGATAAAGTGGTAAGGGATATAAATCCACACATACAATAGATTTTTTACATGTGTAAGTCTTATATTTTACATTATCTTTCCATTTTATTTAAATTGTTAAATAATGAGGTCATCGCTGCATCATCATGATGTCATAAATAATTTAATTTATTTAACGTATAAAAATTATAAAAAAAATATAATGATGTAGGAAATCGTTTTATATTTCTAATGAATATTTATAGTCAAAAATATGACTTGTATAACCCCATTTAAAATTGTTTTAGTGAAACATCTCATGCTTGTGACATTTTTATTTTAACATTAAATAAAAAGTTATTTATGTCATTTTCCAACCAAAGTGGCTACATGGGGTCTCCAAGTTTACCCATGGATTTTCTTGGTCGGCCATGACACATACAATGAGGGTATGACATGTGTCTATGTAATTTCACATTATTAAAACATTATTTTTACCATAAATTACACTAATTACCTCTAATCGCGATTAAGAACATAAAAGTTACTATTCACCAAAAAATTATTTTAATCCCATTGAACCACATTTTACTTCCCAATGACAAACATGTATGTAAGATTTTTGAAATTCAAAACACAAAGGTGGAAAAATTTCATTTAATCGGAAATCAGTTTTTATAAGTACCACTTAGTGGTTTCACTATTCATCAAAATTGTTGTTTTTCAGAAAATTACCAAAAATTCAACCTAGGCTATATTTGATATTCCGAATTCAAAAATGATTTATATATTAAAAAATTCAAAACATATAAGTTGAATTAATTAATTTAATAATTAATTCCCGCTGTCAAAACAAATAGCGTGTTTTTAAGAAACAATATCTATTAAAAGATTGACCCTAGTTTAAGTCCAATTTCAAAGTGAAATTAATTCCAACGACCACTATTTGATTTAATGGTAAAAATATATTCTAATTTCACTTTAAAACCAATTTAAAAGATAATCTAACAATATAAATAAATAATATTAAAACGTGGTTTTGAATTAAAATACAACATTTTTCACTATTCATTGAAAAAATGAACTTTATCGGAAAAATACCAAAAATTTACACAAAGTAAATTTTGATGTCCCGATTCTAAAGAAGAATTTTATTTTTTCAAATATATCACATAAAATTGTCAAAAAGTGGATTTAAAAGAGGTTCACCATCAAAAGGCAGTTAATCGACCTTTTAATGAATATTAGAATATTTACGCTTAAAATTGTATTCATTCGCATTTTTAATCCTCTAACATTTATTGTAAAAAGTAAAAATATTTGACAAACATATATAATTGATTTGTAGTTAGTTCTGTTCATTCCCTCCATTACAACTGCTAGGCATTATCTACCATTTAAAATAATATTATTTTATTATTATAGTGCAACGTAAGATTCCCAAGAAACTTGTTGTTGCGTATTGGGTACGCCATCGAGCATAGCATCTCCTTTAAAGTAATATTAATATTTTATTCAAAAATATGGATAAATATAAAAATGTCATATTCTTTATTTACCTGGGGTGTTACATCCTTCCCCCCTTTTGGGAATTCTGTCCCCGCAATTTTAAAATTGGGCTCGGAAACATCTTTGAAAGTCCCACATCGGAACAAGAGTCGGTAAAAAAATCACATTAAAATAAAGAATGAGAAGTACAGTGGTCACCCGAGTTAAACCATACTAGGATTCCATTTAGGAAAACATGTACATGGAGGAGAAAACATAGTGTCATGTTCTGATGGAGAGTGATAGAAAACATATTTAGGAGAAATTTAACCATAAGAAAATCAAAAACATGTGATGGGTTAAACGGTATTAGATTCCCATGTAGGAGAAGTTAATAGACAACGTTTTTGTTATTTTATTGAGAAATTTATTCAAAAGGAAACATAATTACTTATCATGTTGACTTTCAACTTTTATTAGATTTCTTACACAAACTCATATTTTCTATAAAAGACGAGCATTTAGGAAGACTTGTTCAATATAATCATCTTCTAGAGAATCACCTAATCCACAGAAGAGAACTATATACTTCCCATGTCTTTAGACTTTAACCAAAACCAAAACCAAAATGTTTAGTACAAGATCAGATAATCCAGAAAAGGATAACCCTTTATAAAAAGAAAATCTATTCTTAATCTCCACAATTTGTCCAAAAAAACCCGAAGTTCGACTAAGACCATTCAATAACAAATTTTCCATAAAATTATTCAAAGTAACCCAAACTAAGATTGAAACCCAAATATTTGAAGGATTTAATCACATTATCTTCCAAGTTAAATCGTAACAGTTATCTCTAAACAACATCAGTTGCTCCTAAAGTCTCATATTGAAAAGTAATTTACCTAATCACATATCCTCCATGATAGGTTAATAATTTTGATAGATAACCCAAAATAAACATACTCTTGATTCCTAAAATCATCTAACTAAAAATAATTAGTCAAACTAACCTGGGACTTCACATAGTCCAGTGGTAGGCGATAAATACCTGTCTCTCTTTGGTTGTGGGTTTGATTCCCGCAGCTTTGTCTGACGCGATGGGTTGTCACACGGTCTGCGTGTTGTCCTTTTTCCAAAACTATATAATTTTTAAAACATTCCCCAAAATGAGATAAAATCTTCAAAAATGATCATAACATATTTTAACCTCATGTTTATCTCATGCCTTTCATTTTCCATCATAACATATAATAACCCATAATTACCTCAAAATCAAGGATCATATAAACTATAATGGTTACCTTGATAATTATTACATGAACTTCCACATCGATTGGTCATATCGTACATGATGTAATATATATCATACCAAGGTTCAAGTGGTTGATAATGACTCCTTGATAGTTGGTTTAGAACAACCACAAGTTTCCCCATTGAATCCCCCATTTTATCTAGTATCTTAATCAGAGAACCACCACAGTTTCCTTCAAACCTGTTGTCTCTTTGGTGCCTGCTAGATCCATCCATTCACTAAAAACAGAAATGTCAGTGTGAGTATATCAACAAAACCATCATGTACTAATGAGGAAGGTAAAAACTAAGATATACATACTCATTCACTTTATCTAAAACTAGGACTCTTTCTGAAATCCTAACCATTATCGTAATGTCACTTATGCTTAGAGAATACCCTAACCTCTAAAATTATCTAAACCGACCTTTGATACCAACTATAAGCCCCCAGCCTTATACCTTACTTAATCTTGAGTTATTACAAGATTACACATTGAGGATCTTTTCAGGTTTAGAGTTTTAGATAATTAGATCATAAAACTTGCATTACATTCCACATTTAAACAAAGTGGTTACATGAAAGATAGTATTCATTTTTCCCTTCAATGGAAACATATTTAAAAGAAAAACGTGGATTCTTTCTTGACACTTCCTCGACACTATCATCATATCATGTACCCATCCCTTGACCTGTGAAAAACAATTCAAAAACATGGGATGAGAATCAAAAGCTCAGTAAGGGATATAAAAATATATTGAAAGGAAACATGAGTACATGTACACATAAGAATCAATGAAATCATACTTTACTCATAAAACATAAGCACTTTAACATACTTCATCAAATAATGAATAAATCATAGAAATCATAAGACATAAAGGTATCTTGAGTCATTCATAACATTCTTACGTAGGGAGTAACCATCTTGGTTACGTTTGGAATACCCACCACAGTATATTCCCAAAATCTCTTCAGAGAAACCTTAACATTTAACTCATTCACGTTACCCAATGCATTAGAGAGCTATATCGGGCTCACCCGCCCTTAGTGTATCACGGAACAACCCGTCTTTATAATAATTCCCAAGAACCATAACATAATCGTATCACATAAAACATGCATAAAGGAAACATAACATTTCCACTTTTCAATCACAAGATATCAATACAACACATTGATATAAAAACATTATGAAAACCATTTTCAATACCAAAATAAAATAAAAGTAAATGATGGTATTTATTTTTATTTTAAAAAAAGGTGTGGCTTGTAGAGGAATCCGAAACTCAAATAATGGTCACGGTGGCGGAGAAGTCGTTGTCGCCGCATACGTACGACAAAAACATCCCCTTTTGCCGTTTAGTAAAACGCTTTACATAAAAAATATTCCTCTCAGATAAACGTAAAAGTCAAAGGGGTTTAAACACCGTAGAAAAGAAGGTTGTGTATAAAAAAAAATATGCCTCAATGAAAGAAGATTGAGACGAAGTCCTTTACAAAGACGGTATCCTTGGTTTAAGGAGAAATCAATTACATAATTATGTGTGAAAAAATAATACACCAAATATAAGTGGATATTAAGTGTAAAACAATCAGAGGTTATTCACACATATTCATAGAAGACATATTCAAGGAGTACATGTTTATCCCAAATAATCAAATTTGGGTTTATAAGTTCCCTTGAAAAAATTTGACAGCCTAACGACGTCACTACAAAATTCAGAAAATGAGTTGATGAGAGATAAAAAGGGTATCTCATCACATGGACATAAAATTTAAATCAATAAGGATATATAAAAACAAATATTAACATAATATTATGTGAATTAAAAGACATAACAAAAGAAGTCTTTTAAAAAGAGGAGGGTGAAAGGTTCCCTTACCGACATGGGTATCTTTCGAAACATACATCCCGTGAAAGGAAAATACAACATTGATTTAAATACTCATAATTGAAATTATATTACACAATGAGTAAAATAATGGGCAGTACATACACTAATCAAAGTAAATTGTGGCAAATGTAGCATAAATCTCATGGGAATAAATGTGAGATGAAAAATCCCTTAAGAAAACTCGGCTTCCTAACAGCGCCACTTAAAACATAGAAAAATGGATTGATGAGATCAAATAGGGTCTCTCATCATATTAAAATAAAATTTACAGCAAGAGGGAAATAAAAGAACTTCCCCTATCCTAACAAAGATGATCTTAAAAGAAGTTATATAAAGGAGAGTACTTAAAAAGAAAGAGATAGGTTAGATCTCTTACGAAAATTCGGCAGCCTAACGGCCCCACTCAAAACTTCCATAATGGTTTGATGAGAGATAATAGGGTCTCTCATCATATGTACATAAAACTTACAGTAATATTAATATAAAATAACATACCAATAACATGAAATATGAGCTTTAAGATGAATGACATAAAAGAGTGTACTTAAAAAGAAAGAGAGGAGTAGGATCCCTTACCTCGGGTCCGACTTGACTCGATCGTTCTTTAACATCCTGAATAATAAACATGAGTTAATTTCTACTTTTTTAAGAACTTTTAAAGTTCATTATTCCTTTTATATCACTTATTTCCATGTTATAAACATTATTTAATCATTTAAGTTAATAATGTTTGTTTTGTCGACATTTGGTTGTTAAGTCGAAAGTGGACTTCTTACAATTAAATGTTGTTCGTGTGGTCAAAGGTTCATTATATCCAAAATGATATTAATTATTTGGATATCATATATATCATATATATCCATAATATACAAGTATTTATAACATTAAATAATCATTTATAGTTAAGAAATGAAATGCATCGTACATGGAGACGGTAAGTCGTACGTAAACATGAACGATACTTTCATTTCTATGTCATATTAATGGAATTAAAACTAAATGAGAGGCATGTATATTTTAATTCCAGAATTATATTAATAATTTATTTGTAACATAAATCATATATAATAACTTTAAATACATCCTTTATACTTCCCACATATGGCATTAACGAATCAAATCACTTTGAGGGGGCGGTAGTCCGCACTTCCTAAAATGAAATTATCGTGTTTACCCACAATGGAAACCATAAAGATATGCCACAAAAGGAAAATAAAGAATCTTAAGTAAAACATAAACTTATTATATATCATATATAAATTTAGTGACATCTTAATGGCCACTTTTTAAGGTGTTAAATGAGTGTTTAACAATCATTATTTCGTGAGGCTGAAATTCACCATCCAAAAAAACTGTATGTTCATTAACCATTTGATGTAGGTTTGTGTAATTTTAGCTAGAATTATTCTTATAAAAACATCCTAGTATATGTAAGATACTGGATTTGTTACAAAATAAATTAATAAAAAGAGTTTTGGGTGTTGGAGAAGCAAAATAAAACAAAAGAACACAAGTGAAGACATTACCTTAAAATCGGGTAACTCCCTTTGATTTGAGCTGAAAGGCTTACTTAGGAAGCCGTCTTCCCAAAGTGAGGATTCAAGGAGTAATATAGGGATGTGGAGATACAAAATGGGCAGGGGTGGGCCGAGAAAAAGGCTTTGGAAGTGTGGGTAAGGAGGTAGAGGTGGGGGCCTTTTATAAGAAGAGAGGAGGGGCACTCTTGTAAAGTTACAAAATGTTACTTTATTTTCAAATGAGATTCTGATTTTAAAGGTCCCACATTGATTTATTTCTAGGATAATGTGGTAAGGGTTCGAAATCCACCCATCCAATAGGTTTTGGACATGTGTATCTCTTATAGTTTACATTATCTTTCCATTTTAATTAAATCGTTAAATAATGAGGTCATCACTGCATCATCATGATGTCATGTATAATTTAATTTATATAATGTCTAAAAATTATAAAAAATATATCATGATGTAGGAAATATATTTACATTTCTAATGAATATTTATAGTCAAAAATATGACTTCTATAACCCCATTTAAAAATTGTTTTAGTGAAACTTCTCATGCTTGTGACATTTTTATTTTAACTTAAAAAACGTTATTTATATCATTTTCCAACCAAACTGGCTCCATGGGGTCCCCAAGATGACCCATGGATTGTCTTGGTCGTAAATTACACATCCAATGATGGTAGGACATGTTTCTAGGTCATTTCACATTATTAAAACATTATTTTTACCTTAAATTACACTAATTTTCTCTAATCGCGATTGAGAACATAAAAGTTACTATTCACAAAAAATTTATTTTAATCCCATTGAACCACATTTTACTTCCTAATGAAAACCATGTATGTAGGATTAATGAAATTAAAAACACAAAGGTCGTAAAATTTCATTTAAACGGAAAATCAATCTTTATAAGTACCACTTAGTGGTTTCACTATTCATCAAAAATTGCGGTTTTTCAGAAAATTATCAAAAATTCACCCTAGGCTAGATTTGATATTAAGAATTAAAAAATGAATTCTATTTTAAAAAATTCAAAACAGATAAGTTGCATTAATTAATTTAATAATTAATTCCCGCGGTCAAAACAAATATCGTGTTTTAAAAAAAACAATATCTATTAAAAGATTGACACTAGTTTAAGTCCAATTTCAAAGTGAAATTAAATCCAATGACCACCATTGGATTTAATGGTAAAAATATATTCTAAGTTCACTTTAAAACCAATTTAAAAGATAATCAAACCATTAAAATAGATTAGATTAAAAATTTGTTTTGAAATAAAATACAACATTTTTCACTATTCATAAAAAAATGAACTTTATCGGAAAAATACCAAAAATTTACACAAAGTAAATTTTGATGTCCCGATTATAAAGAAGAATTTTATTTTGTCAATTATAACACATAAAATTTTCAAAAATTGGATTTAAAGAGGTTCGCCATCAAAAGGCGGTTAATCGACCTTTTAATGAATATTAGAATGGTTACGCTTAAAATGGGATTCATTCGCATTTTTAATCATTTAACATTTATTGTAAACAGTAAAAATATTTGAAAAACATATATAATCATTTTGTAGTTAGTTCTGTTCATTCCCGCCATTACAACGGCTAGGCGTTAACTACCATTTAAAATAATATTATTTTATTATTAGAGTGCAACGTAAGATTCCCAAGAAACTCATTGTTGCGTATTGGGTACGCCATCGAGCATAGATTCCCCTTTAAAGATATATTAATATTTTATTCACAAATATGGACAAATATAAAAATGTCATATTATTTATTTACCTGGGGTGTTACACTTACCACCTAGCTCTTCCACCTTAGTTGCACCGGGTGCATGATGTCTTCCACTTATCTCAGATGAGGAGATACGTGCACGACCCATCCCAAATCATCGACCACGAAGAGCTAGACATCGATGATGGGGAGAAATTCACGGAGGTTCTAGTGGATATTGAGGATCGACGGGAGCGATTCTTGCTTGGACAAGAGATACCTCTGGTGCGTGTTCCCTGGCAGCATGGGAACCTCCAAGAGAGCACATGAGAGCAGGAGGCTCATATGTGTGCTCAGTAACCCCATTTGTTCCTTTAGTGTGTGTTGTTGCTTACAGGGTCATAAATCCCTGAGTTGGGGAGAATGTAAAGACCCATAAATTCCATGAAATTTAATTTTTTTTCATAAAAAACATGTGCATTTTATGAGTCCTCAGTTTCTAATGGTGCCAGATTCCGAGGCCCGGTGTGCCTGAAATCTATTTCTGAGGTTTTGTTCGGGTACATTAAGAAATCTTATGTGTGGGATTTTATATCATTTACACCGGTTCATGGAATTGAAATCCGAGGACACCGTTGAAATCATAATCCCGATATTCACTTCAGGACACCTTCACTGTAGTTGCGTTTTATCGAGGTTGGTTGTTAATTTTTGGGGTTTCTAAATAAATTAAATAAAAATATTTCTAGAATATTTTTATTTGTGTGGTGGTTTAATCCTCCAAGAGGAGGTTGGAGGTGGGTCCCACCTACGCATAACCTCCCATGGGAGGATATTATGTGGTGGGGCCCACACGAGCTCAAACCCCCTTAAACCCCCATAAACCCCTTCAATTCCCCATTAATAGTGGAAACTCTTCACTTCCCCCATAAATTTTTGGATCCTCTTCACCTTTCCTCTACAAATTAATGAGCCAACAACAACTTTTAATTAGGTTATGTAACTTAATGAATATGAATCAATTTGAATTCATTAATCTAACATTATATAAATATGTGTTATTTTATTATTTTGGGTTTGGCTTAATCTTGTGGTGGAGTCTTGGATGGATTGATAAAATAAACTCCCAATGAATAACGACATCTTCTCTCAACGATGAACGCCCGTCTCCACCGAGAAACAACGGTGCTTTCTTCTCCCTCTCCAACCAGGGCAAGAAAGGGAAGACACTGCCCGTGATGAACGTCACAAACGACGATGTCATCTCATCTCAACGTCAACGGAATGACGCTGCCTTCCCGTGACTCCACCGACCAAACACCAATTACAAGGTAGGGGCTTGGATTCATATACCCAGTATACATCGTTGAAATTATGGTTTTACAACCAAATGATATCACTGTAACATGGAGAAATTTACACCACACCAACAAGGCTGACTCATTCCCTTTCTGATTTTTTTGTGGTTGACAATGGGAGCGGACCACGACGGCTGGCGTCGGGCCAGCTGTGAGGAGACCGGCAGTGCCAGACTGCCGGGTCACCGGAAAGGCATGGCACAGTCATGCCACTCAATGGAAACTTGGGCCATGGTGGAGGGGCACATCACGGTCGCGCCACACCGGTGGAGCAGGATCGCGGCCTTAGGCCATTACGTACAAGAGATGGTGGCCGGCTAAGCCGGCCACCGATGCGCGCCAGGCGGGACACTATGGTTCCCATATTTATATGTGTTGGCACCTAGCGCCGACCGTTTTGGGAGCTGGGGGGTGTAACCCCCCCTCCCCCCCTTTACGTGGCCAGCTGGCCAACCGGGCAAACCAGTCGGGTGCCACACGGCCAACCGAGCCGGGGGCCACCCGACCATCCGAGTCGCGGGACACACGGCCATCCCAGCTAGCCACCACACCACCCGCCGAGCTGGGCGCCCCACGACCTGCCGGGCCAAGCCACACGGCCAGCCGGGTCAGGCGCCACACAGCCTGCCAGGTCGAGCCACATGGATAGACGGGATAGGCCCCATGACCATCTGGGCCGAGCCACACGGCCAGCCGGGTCGGGCCACAAGGCCAATAGGCCAGGCCACACGACCAGCCGAGCTGGGCCGCCCTAGACCTACCGGGCAGCCCCAGGCCCGACCGCCTTCGGGACGGACCGCCATTTTACTGGGCTGCTCCATCGGACCAGGTCAGACCCATGTTCGAACCATTTTACCTGTATTCACATTTTCATCATTATTTTGGGATACAGGTGACCGAACGACAAACAGTATACGGAGACAGATGTTTCAGAGTAGGACGATTCGTTGGGCATACCCTGCTTGAGGATTGGACGTAGTTGGGTTACGGTTGGGTTGGTTTGAACCTAAAAACCAACCGGGTCCTTGGAATGGAAATGCCAATAACTCTCAGACCAGACATCTGATTGACGTTCCTTTGGTCGCATTGGGATCCTTAAGATGAGACGAAGCTACAGGGTACTTCAACTCATGACTTCATGATAGTTTATTTATCGACACTTGGCTTGAGGGGCGGACCCTCCCGGAATTGAGCGTGCTGTGTGTGGGAACCCTAGGGCTGGTTGCGACGATACTATACCAGGATCCTTCGTGGGTTCGACAGTGATGACTTCTGTACGGGAATCCTTCGTGGGTTTGACAGTGATCACTTCGGTACCGAAATCCTCTGTGGGTTTGATAATGAGGACTTATTTACAAAAATCATCCATGGGTTCGACAGTTCTGTCTTCTGTTCCGAGATCCTGTGTGGGTTCGACAGAATAGCTGATCTTGAATCCTTTGGGGGTCCAATAGCTTAGCTGGTCTTGTATCCTGTGTGGGTCTGATAGCTTAGATGAATTAGTGACTACATATGATCATCTCTATCACTCTATAAAATATGTATACCTTTGTGAACTGAGTCTTTTCTTTCAACCATTATCATCGTGGTGATTGACTTTACGTCCTTTGTAGACTGGGTTCTGTTTGGGCTCAAGAGTTGGAGTCGAACTGTGATTTCTAACATAGGTATATGTATGGGCATATACCTAAGTAAGGTTGTTTGATACTTCGTGATTGTATCTTTCTTATTTGGTTTATCCTTAGTGGATTTTGGGATACATTCATTAGTCTTGGGGTCCCCTACTAAGTATTGTTATACTCACCCTTGCACGGGCTTCGCCCGCACGTTGTTATGTTCTGTGCAGGCGACGGTTAGTAGTGATCGAAGCTGAGGGTGACGGACGGGAGGCTGATCGGAGCTAGACTAGACGGAATATACCCCAGGGATGAGTGTTTCAGTTCTGTACCTACCCTTTAGGTAGGATTCACCGGTGCACAATCCAGGAGTTGATTTTTCCATTTTACTTGTAGTTGTACTTGCTGTTCAGTTGGGTTTGTATACTGGCCCACTTACTTTCAGCACGCTTTTCATTTATATATTAGTACTTTTTTCGTCTACAGCTAGTGTTTAGACTACATGTGCTATAGGTTTATGGTCAATGCCTCCCCTTTTATCGGGTTTATGCCTTTTGGTGCTAGTCGCCAGCCCTTGGCATAAGGAAGGTGGGCTTGGGGTAGTCACGACACGGGCCCTACGGACATGTCGTGACACTTTTATATATTAAAGAACCATTTGATGAAGATATTTGACTATTATTGTTATACTAAATCAATTTTACAATTAAGAACCGAACATAATTCAAACAACTAAAGAAAAAAAATTTAATCAAATAAATGAATAACTTATAATAATAAATGAATTAAAAGTAATAATAATAAATAAAACGAATACATGGTTTGAATGTAATTTCAAATTTTATATTATACTTTATTTAAGAATATATATGAATCTAGTTAGGTGTTATGGTAAGGGGATTCTATAGTTTGACCACTAATCACCACTATTCAAACAATTCTTTTATGCCTTATTATTTTCCCACACATTTTCATGTGAAGAGTACATGAATTAAGACTAATAATTGTTCTGGTGTCCTGAAATCCAACCATCCAATGATCTGAATTATGTATTTGATGAATACCTCCTGCTACAACCTTCTACTAGTGAACTAATACATGAGTTTTCTGTAATCAAAATCTAGAGCCTTTAAGAGACATTAAATGTTTAATAATCAACCACGTAAAAACTACTTCATGGATCCCAATACACCAAATGACTTTGGAAAATAAGTGAGATTCACCTCCTTCAAATCACATAGTACACTCCATAATCCTTCTTCCCTTCTCCCATGCCCCACAAAGGAACTATATATCCCCAAAAATTAATGAAAAAACACTATTGTGAACAATTACAATGGGTTTTAACACTCAAAAATAACATCTAGCTCATGATTCACATCTTATAGAGACTTTCATATGTAATAGAAGTTTATTTCAATATGTTTTTTCATACATTAAAAATGTATTTTTCACTAGGGAATGGATCATTTACTATGATGTTAAGGTTTCATACTTTATTAAACCCTTTTATGTTTCTCTTTAAATTTCATAAAAACATTTTTACTCCTTCATTAATTACTAAAATATAATTTTATAACATTTTTGGGAGAGAAATAAATAATTATAACCTTTTTATACAACTAATAGTTGTCCCCCCATAAGTAAAAACATAATATGTTGTAATATATTCTATGTCATAATATCCCCAAAATATAGCATCTAAATATCCATGAAATGGTTCATTTAGGCCATAACACAATGAAATTTATCTCATTCCCCTATTATATCGGGAATCCAACTTCAAAACATCCCAATAATATTTTCATTAATTTTTCATGAACTGAATATAACTCACACTTCATATAAAATGTTCGAACAAGTTCACAGTATATAATACATCATACTTATAATGGAATATTTTAATGGAATTATATCCATGTCCTTCGGAACATATTTAATTCAATGTAATTTATTCTTCGATGACTTGAAATTCCAAAAATGATGCGTAAAAATATATTTACCCTAATCTAGCCCAAAACGATCAAGGAATTATGGGGCTATACTTATATTGGGATATGACCATACATCCAAAAATCCTATGTCACTCAATCGACATGCCCAGTATTCTCTTAGCGTTGCAAAGACTGTTACTTTCAAAACAACTTTACAAATATTTCATTATTTCCAAAATATATTATCAATTATGAAAAAACCGATCTATATCATACACATAAAATAGATAGATAAAGAAACCTCTATCCTGAAACGTAATTTAGTAGAAAAAATGATTTTAGTTTCTCCATAAGAATCTATTCATTTACATAAAATTAACAAATTTCAATTTTTTTTATTATTATTTCATCCCATAAATTATTCTATGGAGTTTTCACAACACTTCATGATTTCATTTTACTAAAAAAACATTATGTTTTTTATGAAAGTTTATTTCTCTATAACACCTTGAATAAAAAAAAATTTCATACCCATTTTCATCTAATATTGGTCTTCATAAACAACCATATTAAACCTATTTATGATTTTAGTATTCTTTAAAATTGTGAACAAAATTACAAATAATTAAATTCATTCCTTTTATTAGAACATTTTCGCTACCATCCTAGACATATACCTATTACTTATATTCAGTTCTCCCTTTAACTGAAAGAATATTTTTTTATACTCCCTCTTTCCATGATAAATATTTTTCATTTACCACATTGTAATCATATATAATGGATACTAATATTACTTAATTTATAAGCCCTAATTAGCATAGTAATTGACACTATATTATTTTCCAATGTTTTATGTTATCCTCAAACAATCAAATGTAGGAAATGAAGATCAACACTATAACACTATACTTATAAGATGATCCTAGAATGATTTCACTACTGAACCATTATTTCAACTCTTTATGGTCTCGGTAATTTTAAAATATATCCTTTTTATTCTTTTCCTCAAACATCAATGGTCATTTATCATTAAATCTTATCCTCAATTGGGCGTGTATACAAATTTTTGATTCTTCTTCATGAAAATTACTATATAATTTGAGAAATTATATTTGACGTGGTATAAACCAAAAATTCTGATAATTTTATTCATTTTTAAAATTCATCCAAGTAAAAATTATTTTATAAGATTTATAATTATAATCTTCTTATTCCACCAATATAAATCCTTCTAAATATCCTTTTTATTAAAGAGATAATTTATAATTTTATTGAATTTTATTTTTTATATTCGAATTGTTGTTATCTAAACTCGTCATTTCCCTTACTTTCAAGTAAAACTGTGAAAGACGTTGTTTTGAATTTTTTATCCCTATCCTTCGACATGAACATATAAAGAACAATAATATAATCCTAAGATAGTAAAGTTTTAATGTTTTACCAAACCACCATGCTTCTAGTAACTCTTTCTGAACTATTAATGAATGATATAAATTGATTAAATATTCCTCCATCAAAATAGATATCGTTAAAAATTTAAATATATTTACGAATGTGTTATCATGATTTATACATTTTCTATCAATATATAATTCATAATTTAGGAAACATCATTTCTTTCAGAATTCCAGGAACCATTTTCTCATGTATGATTCCCCCATATCTATTGTAGTTTAGAAAACTCCAAGTAAACTCTCCAGCATTTTAAGATCATAAATAAATCAAAATTCTTGTATTTCATCTCTCTATAAAAATTTTCCATGAATAAATATTTCAATCACATTTGAATGTTGCTTCAGGAAATATAAACACCATTTTTATGGACCCATTAATGAATGTTACAACATATTTTCACAAATAATAATACATAATTGGGGATTTAAAACATAAATTAATATCTAAAAGTTCATAATTTTGATTATTATAATTTCTTTTATATATACAGAATGAATCCTTATCTTACATTCCATGTATAAAAATTTAGTAAAATTAAATTTTTCTTTATCCAACTTCAATATTCCAATTTCTCTTAGAATATTCATTTACCATTAATTGAGATAAAGCAAATGATAGTTCCATATATATTATATTATGTATGTTGATACTCAAGTAATTTTGGAACCATTAATTATTCTGTTAAGATAGAGATTCTATCATTTAAGAGTTTAGCAATTATTAAGGATCCTTGGCTCGTTATTTCACACCCTCTTAACATTGTCTATTGTAAAACTAGCATCGTAAAACTAATTTGTAGTGAAAATATTCTTCTAAAGGCCATGGATACATTGAACATCTTTCCACTCATGAAAACCTCAATCAATAAACATAATTTTAGAATCCCCCCTTTCCAAATTCCTTTAATCTTCGTCATCAAATAATCAAAATTTACTATAATTTCTTCTGTGAAAATGTGAAATGTATCATATTTCATCTATTTTATTTAAATATGATCTATAATATAAAATCTAATATTACATTAGAACATTAGTTCTATGAAACATAGTTCTACCTTCTTATATTGTGATATTATTTAGACCTCAGCATCTAAATTTTTTCATGTTGATATCATTCTAATCCAAAATAATAAATCGTTAAGTTTCACCTCTCCCTATAATTCCAACAAATATGGTCAATCTAGTTAGTATCCTTAGAATCATCCCTCCTGATTTAGCCACTAGACATATATGATTACTTAGATGATGGGGTCATCCTCTTCCATCTAAATTCATTATATTTCATGAAGACCTTTCATCCTTATTCATCCATTTACCTTTGTTCACAATAATGTTATAGATATCTTTGAACATATGGTCAGCTATAGTGGAATGATTTCCCACTATCATTACCACATCCTCCAATTATTCTATCATAGTGGACTATAATAAAATCACCCAAACATGATAAAAATAATCTATCCTTACCACCTTGATTGGATTACATGCCATATTAACCACATTCATATAATCTATAGCAGATCTCCTTTCTAAAATACTCATAAAGAATAACCTCCTTATAATAAACACATTATTTAGAGTATAAAACATCTCATATATATCCACTACCACTAAAATATGTTATGTAGTTTATTTTTTTCCAATATATAAAAACAATCATTTCAATTTAATGTTGTTTAAATAAATCCATGAGTATTACATTCAAGAAACACCCCTTAAAAAATATCCATATTCTATGGTTTTTTTCTAGTAAATAGAACATCAATGTATTTTTGGATTTTAAAAGCATCTATATGTATATGTTAGAAACTAATGTTTGTACCAACAAACCTATCAACATTCAAATAACCTTATTCTGATGACTTGTCCCTAACATAGAAACAACTTCTGTAAAAAATCATAAATTTAGATGAATAGAAGATATCTATTTATTATTAAAGTAATATTATTTCCACTAAGAAATTATGAAACTTATTTGGGGGTGAAACAAATGTTGAACAATAAATACAGAGAATGTAAAACCACTTCAATTTCAAATCACAAAACCACCAAAAGGTCACACCTAAAAACTAAAACAGAGTACATCTCTGCAACTCCCTAACTAAATTCTCAGAAAAAATAAGAATCTCAAGAATAATATAAATCAGCATGCATAAAGTCATCAAAAATAAAAAACAACACATACAAATATAATTCTGTTATACATGGTTTGTATTTTTATCATACATCAATGTAAGAACACATCAAGGTTTATTATACTGGAATTATAATGTTAAAATAATATTATTATACCACCATATATGAAACTAACTAAGAATAATTATGCATCACCATATCAAAAAATTGGTCCCACCATCATTTTCTAAAGGATCTAACCTAGTCATATACTATAATATACTTCTACAAAACAATTATATTTATCAACTGAATTATGAAATAATTGATCACATTTCCCTTTCCCAAGTTAAACTACAAATAATACGTAGTATAACATTGATTCCATTCCTTAATCTTTTCTCACACATATGCATTTGAAGATTAATTGAAAAAACACTTTTCAAAACTTTTTGTGAACTGAAAACAAGAGATTTTGAGGATTTTACATCCCACCAATGATGATGTCTATCTACCATTCCATTATTCTTGTGAAAAAATTAATGAAATTCCAATATATTTAATCTTGACCATTTAAGAGTCAATATAATATTTTAAATTTTTAATTATATATAACATATATTCAAATATAATATTGTGGTCTTCCATAAGAAAATAATTCATAAATTTAGGTTCTTGGAAAAATAATGTGAAGAGGAGAATATATAGAATAAGGGTTTCATAAAAAGGCTTATTTTTAAACTAAAGAAAATAAAAAATAAAATTTTATGTTATAGATCATGATAAGATGGTAAAAGACCGGGATTAAATTTTTATTTTTCATAATTAAGTGTTATGTAAGAAAAATTCAAGGTTTCATAAAAATAAAAATATTTTTAAATATATAGATGAAGAATTTGAAATTTTTATGGAATTCAAAACTGAAGCATATCAATATTCTAAGAATATTATCCAGAAGAGTTATGTGAAATATACTCCTTTTAAAATTCAATATAAATTTGGTATTATTCACAAAGCATATTTGATAATTAAAGTTGAAAAATTTTGTGATGAGATGAAACATGGGAAATATTATACATCAATGAATATTAATAGTAAATTATAAAAAAAATTATTCACTATCCTAAAATAAAATGTAATTAGTATATAATAATGATAATTAACTATATTTTCCTAAAAAACATATTTATATGTGATATAAATATACAGAGGATATTTTGGGTGCTGTTTCATTTTAAACTACAAAAATCATAGCTATTAGAATAACATATCACTCCTAATAAAGTTGTATTAATCAGGGTGGATCAAATATTAATTTTAAATAAAAATATTTTAAAATCTGATGAAATATTTAGGAACTAACAATTGATGATTAAAAGTTCTTCGAGTCTAGATAATCATAATAGATTACAATTTAAGGATAAAATTTTTGGATGATACAACCAATATGTTCTCTGTTTTATAGAATGTATGACTACAATTCTGATAAAAATTCCCATATATTGAAGAGGAAGATGATGTTAGGAAAGGAAAAATTGAATAAAATACATATTTAATTGATGTTTCTTTGAAATTGTGTAGATAATGTAATCTTCAGATACTCAATAGATGTTCTTCCTATAATATTATATGGGTAATAAATTTCCTAAAAAATAATAGAATATGATAGAGGATAACTCAATTATAGGACTTATAGTTCCGTAAAAATAATAGTTTTCGGTATGGTTGAAATTGAAGCAAATAAGAAGAATACCAAGGAGGTTCAATTTGTTGATGAACATAAACATGACTTATTAAGTTCAATAAAACCTAGTGAAAATTGTATGAGGGTTATATTTAGATAAAATAAAAGTATCATAATGTGTTTAAAAGATGGAATAATTATCATATATATATATAAGGTTGTAGTATATTCTAGAATGATTATAGAAACCCATAAATTTCATACTTAAATATTTCATCATATTAGATAAATATTATTTAAATCACATTATGATCTATGAAAAAACGATGTAGGTTTATCTCCTTGTATATTGGGATACATAAATAACTAGTTCATAAAATATATGCATGATCTCCCACTTAGTTCATCGTAACTATCACCCTACATAGGTATATAATACTTAAAGTCATTATTCAAACATGGGTAAAAAAACATAATTAAGAGTGATCTTAGATGATTACTAATGATAAATAACAGATATATCAATAGCCAGTTAATAATAACATAAGAATAAGGTTACATGAACTTGGATTGATATTGGAAAGCCATATAGATAAACAAAATAGACCATAATCGTTATTCATGTCATAAATATTCATACTTCATAAGATATTAATAATAAAGGGATCGTGGGACATGATCCATGAGAACATAACATTTCCATAAGTTCATTTCATAAAAGAGTGGCATAAAGTGTGCTATAATAATTTTTATATATACATTATATACAAGCTACCAGTCATGATTTTCAAATCATGTTAGGCTTAAAGTAAAACTAGTACCATAATCAGAATTTACAATGAGTAATTTATTCCAGATAATAAATACTATATTTTAAAATGTTTTTCATGTCAATTATTTAAATATTTTATGTCAAAAACATACAAGTTGTGGTTTATCATCAGTTTTTTAATAATCACCTATAAAACAAACTTTTAACATTAATTATCTTAACAATAATCTAAAAAAATAAATTTTTCATGTCATTTTTATGATAACTGATGTTAAAAAATATTTATTTATCCTTGGTTAAAATATTAATGTTTGGAAATGTAAAATTTCACATTGTACCCATTAAAAATTATATTTTTTTATAATGCACCTTAAAATTATTACGTTTCCCCCTAATATTCGTGATTACCCATTTAGATGAGTATTTTATTTTATATACTTTCACACTTTACATGAATCAATTTCATAATAAATTATTTTGATCTTCATCATCCATGTGATTCAAAACTTTTTATCTTTATCATGTCACACCAATTTTTGTTTCAATGATATCATCATGGTATTAATAATTCCTTTTCATTAAAAATATTTTATTTGATTAGTTTTCTCTAGTGGTTTAGTGAATAGTGATTCAATATTTATTATAATAAAGAATGCTTCATCATATCTTATTAAAACTACAATGATGTCATCAAAGTCTAAAATTAATAATAAGACATATCTTAAAATTACATAAGATATCTTTCCTATTGAGAAAATTATATATTTTAATTCCACATCATCATTGAAAATTAAGTCGACGATTTATGTTTTTTTCTAAATTTAAACTAGTTAATATAATTTTTTTAATTTCATAAATAATTTATTTTCATTAGATGGTGTAAACATTAATGAATTTTGTTAAAAATAATTTATCGTTTTTTCATTGGTTGTAATATAACTAATATAATAATATTATATTGAACAAATGATTTATAACAGACCTTAAATTTCACTTTTCACATCAGTTATACAGGTGATGTAAATATTCTTTGAAATAATTATTTTTACACAGTTCTAAAAATGTTGATAAAATAACTTGTTTTTTGTTCCCCCAAGAATAATTTCATCTATAAAATAAGCATAAATAATAAAAAATTGATATAAAAATAATATTTTCCTACTAGTATAACCTCCATTATACCTTATTCGGCCTTGGTATAACCTCCCTTGTACCCTCCTATCAATTTTTGGATAACCACCCATGTACCATATTTTTTGGGATTTGGATAACCTATGGTGTACTTTTTGAGAACGTAAAACATTAATCTTGTCACAAATAATTAGAGGAATATATAATTTTGTTTCCTTCTATCAAATAATCATAAATAAATTCATATGTATACTATAAGATCATAGAACATTCACCATAACATATCTTGTAGAAAAAACCCTCATTTCATCAATATCTCATCATCATTTTCATAAACCACATAGAGAAAGAATGAAGATAGTATAATTGTATCATATACCTAGTAAATCATAAGTGGAATAAAAAGATTTTATCGTAGATTAATATTCATTAAATGATCATTTAAATATTATTTATGAAAAATACCATTTTATCTTTGAAATCCCATATATAAAATCTATAAAATTCTAAAATATTAAGGGAATAATTTTCTTTGAAAAAATGGAATTATGTAAAGGAATATTAAAATTATTTATTGTTCATATATGTAGGAAATTATATTCATGTTATGAATGCTAACCAAAAATTCCATTCACATTTTCATAAATAAAGTCAAAAAGAACGTCATTTATAAAAGGCCATAGAGTTTTTTATACAGTTTTTCAAAAATAAAAGCATGGTTTAATTTTTTTTAAGAATTCATATTAACAAATTATTAAAATAATTTGTATGAAAACATTGATAGGGGAGAGAAATATTCCCTTAAAAATAGTAAAACATAGTTAATTTTCCTTCAAAACATTATTTCTAACACATTTGTTCTTAGAAAAATGAAAATGAATGGAAAACATGAGTTATATTCAAATAACTAAGGATAATAAAATTAATTATATTTTTGAGAGGTAGTTCATGAAATTTCATCACCAAAAACTTAATCATAGGCAGTAATGGTAAACAATGACATTGAAACATAAAACCATTATTGTTACTTAGACTTGGCTTAAAATAAATTTAACTTCTTATATAATACATTTAAATATATTATAATTCTATAAATAATTATTTAACATAATTATAATATTATATATGTTCCATATAAAATATTTTAACATTTATTTATAATAATTCCTTAATAAAATCCATGTTTTAGGGTTAACATTATCATTTTTCATGAGAATTTACAATCTGAAGTTCCAATCCTTATAAATTAATCATTTTTTTCATTATCTAAAAAATTATAATAATTATTTTTATATCATATATATTAATTATATACATACTTATATTTATTCATAAAATTCATAGTTATAGAAATGATTTACAATATTCATGGATTGGGTTTGCCATAAATATGCATGAATGTTGTCTTAAATTTTCATTAGATGCAATGAAATGATAGTGAATAATTATTAATCATTGTGATGTAATTATTAAATGAAATATAACTTATTTATTCATTAATTTTATTTTTATTACCATCCATTTAAAAGAGAAATGAAAAAAAAATCACAATGCTATGTAGAGGAAGTAGTCTATAAGTACGTATGAGTGACCTTATCATTTTAAAACTGATAGCATAAAGGGGGATAGTGATTTTTCAATTCCCATTATAATAATTAAGAATATTTTAAATGAGAAGATGAAATAAAATTGTTTTATACCATATACTATGATTTTAATTGAGGAATAATATGAAATAAAAATGAAAATTTTGGGTAAAGAGTTATACCTCTTCATTGAGAACCCTCTTTTGGATTACGCCTTATTAATTGAAGGGATAAAATTTCTTAAAGACCAGAATCACTAGGATGTGGGTAAAGAATATAAAAATGTATTGTGGTATTTATATAAGGATCCAAAAGTCTCAATGTGGTATTAATAAGAGAAATTAGGGGCTCCCATTTACAAGTGATAGGAGCGACTCTCTTGGAATTTTGAAAGAATATTATAATATAATAAAGCAATTCTTAGTCCCAATTCATCCAAATTTAATTAGACTCATGTATATGGTATTAATTTGTTGAAATAAAATCAAAAAATAAAATAAAATATGTATATGATTAGGTGGTTATTAAACCATATCATTTTTTTAACTTCTTAGTAACTAATTATAACGTTAACCGCGGTGACAACTTCTTCAATCTTAATGGGTTATAATTTTTCTTATAATGTAAATATTGGCTCATAAATGAAGATGTAATAATATTTAAAACAAATAATATTTCTAATTTTCAACATGAAATATTTTTTATATTTTAGACTAATTAAATAAAATATTAATTTCTATAAAAAAATTATTAATGTAATTTTTTACACTACTAACATAATTTGGCATTGTAAACAACATGATAGTATTGTAATTTGAATCTAAATTTTAAAAACATACATAACTTGTTATAATTATCAATAAAATTCTTGTAACACAGAAATTAACCAATATTCTGTTATTATAATATTATTAATATCATTTAATTTTTTTTATTTTTGGAATAAATATTTTTCAGCATTGTTTAGGTATATAAGGTAATTATTAAATAAAAAAAATTATAAATTAATTACCATGAAAATTATTATTATTATTTAATATAAAAATATCATACTAAACTTATCCATATTTTTTAATTATGTAAAAATTCTATAGTTATAAATTTAATGAGCGTGAAATTTTGTATTTATTATTTTAATAATTTAATATAAATGTCACAATCAAAGAAAAATGAAACCAAGTAAAAATATAGTTGTGTTAATGGATCAAAATGGATGGAATAAACTCATTAAATAAGATTATTTTAGGTGTTATTGATATATTAAGGCCATATTCCAATGTTTAAACTCCTTTTTACTAGTTTTATACTTATTGGGGTGTGAACATTTACCGATGATACTATTAATATTGATAGAAAATAAAATTGAAATATTAAAAAATTATATCCTACTGAATAAAACTATGGAACCTATTCATAAACATTCAATTCTTATAAGTGGAAGAAATTAATTTTAAAATATGTTTGTATAATTTGATGAAATTGTTTCTAGAAAAAAACCATTTTTATGAAAAAAATAAATTTATTCTTATTCCATTCCTCAAAAAGCATAATATGAATGTGATAAAATTTAATTTAAAATTTTATATAAAAATATATTTAAAATCATTCAAAATTAGTGATTTATTTAATTTATTAACATACGAACACCTTTTAGGCATTAAAGAAATATTTTATAAAAAATATCTTTAATATCGATAGATTTTTAATTTAATTTATAATTAATTGATAACCAATGAGTTCATTTTATAAATGTGTAAACCATATATGACTAATAATTTATATATTATTATTAATACCTACCAAAAAAATAGCTAGGAGATAAATGTAAAATTAAATAATAACATTTAAATAGTATATCAATATTCATTTAAACATTATGTTTCATATAAAGGAAGTCATCATAGAAATAAAATTTATTTATTGAGAACTATATCATAAAATATTAGGATGTAACATTTTACCCCGCTTAAAATTAATTTTTTCATTGAAATTCCATCACTATAATGAACACAAATGACGATATCAATGTTTGATCACATACTCGGGTTCCCAAGTAGCTTTTAAAATTTCGTATTCCTTCATAGAACATCATGAAAGTGAGTTGTCTTGTTATGTATCATTTGTATCTATTAACCAATATTTTTACTAGTTTTTCATCATAATAATGATCAATATCCTAGGTAATCTCCTTTGAGTGTAGCACATGTGATGGATCAGGATTGTACATCCTCTGGAGAGATACATGGAATACATCGTGAACATGAGAGAGGTCAGGTGGAATTTCCATGTAATATGATATTGTCCGTAATTGACTAATAGTTTTAGATGGGGCTAATATACATATGGCTTATATTTCCTTAATTTTTGAATCTCATAAACTTATTCTATGTAGAAATTCATAGAAATACATTTCACTATCGTTTAATTCAGATTTCACTTATGATTTTCATAATAACGTTCCTATCACCTTTGAGATTCCATGATTTAATTAAATGTATCCTACATTATCAACCTTTTCAATATCTAGTTCATTTCCCAATATCATTCTCTCCCTTACCTCATCCCATCATGTTGGATTTTTTCACTTTATCACATATGTGTCTTTATAAAGACGCATCTTAATACTTGAGAGAAAGTTATTACTGTATAAAAACTCAACTAGATAAAGGTGTTTATCATAAGTACCATTGTAATACATATAAAAAAAATATAACCATATCCTTTACGGTCTGATTGGTTCACATAGACTGAAAATATTTCTGAGAAAGATAAGAAGTACAAAAATAGAACTGTATATCCAGGGCCCACTTATGACTTCACTAGAACATTGGTGTAGACCTAATATCTAGATCAAATACAAGATAATTAAATAATCTATGCAACCATATAACTTTCTTACTTTACATTATGAACTGGAAATCAACATATAAATCCACTTAGATATAAAATATGTGTTTTAACTTCATGAGTATATATACTAAAACCAAAATAATAGTATACCCTTTAGAAATATTGGGCAGTCTCATATAAAAATATAGGGTGATGTTATACAATTACTATTCTGAAATTGGTAATGGTTATTACATTCTATCAATCTTATATCTCTCATCCATAACGTTCCAATATAGAAATCAACAAGATACATACTTTAAAATATCGCTCTTCATTGTGTCTCACTATAAATAATATTTCATATCTTCATACATCTTCATACATCCTAGATGACTTCGGAATGATGAAATATGAGGCTCATAAAATAACTCCCTCTTCACATTTGTTTTTATGGGATAAATACACATTTCTATAACCTTTTAATCTCATCATAATCAAGTTTGATCACCAGAATATTTTTAAACTGATTCTTCTTGAATACAATTTCCTTCAACCCCTCTTTAATCCTCACATGGATTGATGGTTGAAGTCTTATTTGTGAAATATATAATTTATCCCCTTTCTTATATATTTCTAGATCATTAATTTTACAAACAAAAAAATATTGGATATTTTTTATCCTCATTATATATAATCTTGCATGATATGTTCAACTAAAATCATCACCACCTTTTTTATATCCCATAGTGATAATGTATTCATAATTCATAATTATTAACAAACTCCAACTATATTCTCTAGATAATATTTATATATTTTTATTTTATATATACTTCAAAATTTTATTATTATTATATTTATCACACATTTCTCCATATATATAATACATCTATATCTTTAATGTTAATTTTTTTTGGAAAAATTAAAATCATGAGTTAGATAATTTTTTTCATGGACCTTTAATTTTCATAAGGCATAAGCTACGACCATATCAGTGTACCAAAGTATACATACCAATCCAATAAATAATGCAACACTATAGATCCAAAATCCTTCTCCATAATAAGTTAAGGTAATAACTAATGTGTTGGATTACCTTCCCATCCATTTCTCAAACGTTTCATAAAAATTATATATCCCAATAAACCAATATCCCATTAAAATGTACTTGGTAGGTGGATTTTATAATGATGAGAAATTATCAAAAAGTCCTCAATAATATCTATAAAATCCAATAAAAATCTTCATCTCGTCCAATGTGATCAGTATTTCCGAATTTTCAATAACATATAAATTTTATTTATCCATATATTCACACCCACTCTTGAGATTATATAACTAGAATGTGAAACTTTATTCCATGAAAATTCAAACTTCCTAAATTTTTATTATAGATTCACATTCCATATGGTATTAAACATAATTATAAATTGGTACTCATCTTATTCCTTTATCATTCAATATATAATAATATCATATATAAAGATTGAAACATATTAATCAAGGTAACATTTGAATAAAATATTCATTAAACCCCTGATGATGATGTTAGAATTAGTGAGACCAAATGGAATGACTAAAAATTTATAGTTACTATATATTGTGTAGATTGTTTTCTTGGGGATATCCTCCTTTTGACCCTCAAAAGATTATATATGGTTCGAGATTAAATCTGGGTAAATTATTGTGCTCCAAAGAGTCTATCCAAAATAACATCAATATGGAGTATAGGATACTTATTATTTATAGTGATGTTTTAGGTCCCTATTAATCAACGAAGATTCACATATATCCTCCATTTAATTTCCAAATTGTTTTTTGAAAATTCTAATTTAATCTTTAAATTAAAAAAATCTATGTTAAATAGAAATTTTCATGCCCATTATTTGAATTTATACATTTCATGAGTTTTCTAGGATACATGAATTTCATAGGAACAATATGATTACATCTTTAAAATTTCAATGATAATGATATTTAATCAGTAATATGTAGAATTTTATTATAATATAAAATAATGGATGCTAATTTGATGAATCCTAATTTCATGAAATTAGTTTATTGAAGTAAAAAAATTTACATACCATTTTCAAGTTTTGTATTTCCTAAATTTATGCAAATTTATTTTTTAATTGTTATTCAATGAGTGAATATCCAATATCATATTATTTATTACATGAGAGTAATTCCCTAACAAATGAATCTTAATTTATCTTGATAGTATTTCATTAGTGATATTGGTGTATGTCACCCTCTTGACCTTGTATTGTAACTTGTAAAGGATATTAAAGAACAAAAAACACATTTTATATGATTGATTAATTTTTTCTTATCAATTCCTTGTGCATGTTACCAAACTATACATTAATCCTTTTTTCTCTTATGAATACCATGAATAACCACAATAGGAACAATACAAATTTCGATTCATTTATATCCATTCCAACCCTCCTCTTCTTTTTTTCATGATATTTCAATGTTGAGGTTTTGGGGTGAGGGAATTCGTAGAATATTTGATTCTATATAATATAATGAAAAAACATTTAGGGTTCCTTTTTTGGTATTGATGGAGGTTATTAATCCATCAATTGTACATATATTATTTTCTATTCATGAAAAAAATAAAAAAAATATCTTCTGACTTGGAAAATCATATATTATCAATTTTAAACCTTTTATTCTTATCATATTTTTTAGATTTTAGGGTTTTAGGATTATTCCAAGATTGAATTATAACATATAGAAAAAATTATTTTAAAAAACAATGAAGATGAATATGAATAAAATAAATAGAGAAAAATAAAAAGGATAAATTTAATCATTATGATATAATTTATCATGACCATATATTGAGATTAAGAAGTAGAAGTTGTTTATTTTATGTTGATATTTACATTGATATTTTAATTTCAAAATCATTCTTCATTCATTAGAGTTAGCCTCCACTTTTGATCCTTAATTTTTTCGCATCAATTCCAACATATCATAACTCTTATAATCATTAGAAACGTTAATTGAAAGTCCGCAGGATTTAATGTACCATCATTATTTTAAAATTTTGTTATATTATTTATTTTAAAAGATGATATAACTGGTTAACATTCTCAATATTATAGAATAACTCAACATAACATTGTATCATGAGTTATTTGATGAAATTATTCAGAGATAGGTAATTCATGATATTCCATGTTTAATATTAATTATTCAGAATATTAAATTAATGAAAGGATAGGTTCCACTAATTTTTAATGGGATAGATTAAAATACTTGGATTTATTGATCACTTGAAAAAATCTGAGTAAAATTCACGTGTTTATTGAATCATGATAATTTGGTTTCACATTTAAAATTATGCTAATTTATTTCATTGATATTTAAATATCGGTAACATATGACACCTTTTAAATTCAATGATTATATTTCATGATTTAGTAATATAATATTTCAAGTATAAGGGTATTTGATGCACACATTTTTTAATTAAAAATTTAAAACTTTTATTAATTTTTTTTAATACTTTTTAATAGAAATTCCCAGGTAATTATTTATTTATATAAAATGTGGGAATTTGTAATTTAGGAAAAAATTAGAGTTAAATGTATATAAATATGGATTCTTAATGATTTATTTAATTGAAGAATAGTATGTGAAATTCTTAATTGTATTTTTATATGAATTATTATTTAAAATTTGGTTATCCAATGCTATCCCTCTTCCAAAACAGGCTAGTCAGCCACCTAGCTAGTCCATAATGGCTAGCTAGCCAAGGCAACCCACAGGGAGGGCCAACTAGAGTAGTAGGGGATGAATGGGATATGAAAATGAGTAAAAAAAGTTTTTATATAAGTCTTTAACATTACCTTCCATGTAATAATGGGTCTAATCTGTGCATTATTGGTTTGAGTGGGTGGTGATCCCCCATATCCATAGTGTAACTGCTAACAACTATGATATTTGTTATATTTGAGTTCTCTAAATCCCATAACCCCCATGAAGAAAATATTTACCTAGGAACTATAATTAATTTACTAAAACCATGTAGTTACACTTCATCATCATTACCTAGTGACTATGACAGATCATATCAATTGACATTGGACCTCCATCATATGCAACTCACCGCTGATTCAATTACCACCACTACTAGAACTTGATCATGATTAAAACATAAATGATGGTTCCCAAATTGATATATCAAATTTAACTCATGGATAACAGTATGTAGAGTATGAAACCATGATAAATTATAAGTAATGGAACTATCGATCTAAAAATTCCATAAATAGGAAATAATTAACACCTAGAAACAACAATTGAAAAAAAATTATTAATAAATGGTTGTGAAAATTTTATAAAAATAAAAAAATAAATATTATAAGTATGTAAATGATTCTTTTCTATAATTAAAATAATTATGAAATTGTTATATAAAAGGTTACAGTGCTTTCAATGCACATTGAGCTTTAGGTAAGGGATTATTTCATAATCTCATCATTATTTGAGATTTCATATACTAAAGTCTATATTAATGGAATTAAGGGAACTATTAATATAAAATAGAGTATATTTTTATTATATTCCATTTATTTTTAAGTATTAAAAATTTTAAATTCAATTTTAACTTCTATGTACTCATGATACAAAAATAGTCATTTTAATGAAAACTGTTAATGTACATCATTCTTTTGGGAAAATTCTTCCAATGTACATGTATTATTTAAAAAAACTAAAGAATATTTTTCCTATTTTACAAATTGTTATTAATGAATTCATAAAAAATTATTAATTTTATTAGAAATATTCAAAATAATCATCTTCTTTATTTACAAACGAGACACATTTTATCTAAGGTATGAACATAATCATTATTCTAACACACCACGAATAACTTTTCCTACCATCTAAACTAATCATTTCTGTGAATATTCCTTAACATGTTTTTATTTTTATTTCTAAAAAAATATTAAAAATTATATTTATAATTATAAGATTTCAAATTAGTGATTTCAAAATGAAATTGTATTTTCCTCAAGATGTTTATTTTGGTCTTGTAAATGTATTTTTCTCTATAAAAATATCTGTTGACGATTCTTATGCTTGACTAGGGATATAGTATAATTTCAAAATCCACATTAATTCTCTAATGATATTATTATCGTGTTGTTTTGTTTATAGATTACAGAAAATATTACCAACATTTATTCTAGATTTTGAATATGAATGATCATGTTGACAGTTTATTGAATTCTCATTCTTCCCTTTAATATTATCTATGCATTGGACAAATTGAGTGACAGGTAGGTCCTTTTATATTCTATTTATTAATTTGTGGGGTTCATGATTCTAAATAGTTTTGGTATTTAGTGTATTCCATACCCATTAATTTATAATATATTTTCATGAGACAATAATAGTATTCTTAGGATGTCTTGTCACAAGTCCTCCATGGTGTGTTAAAAATTTCCATAATTGTGAATTATATAATTCTGAAATAATTTATTAAGTTTGATATGAATATTTTAATAGTTATTATATTCATGGATAGGTTTCATGCTTATGTGATTATATTATATTAAATAGATTGATAATAATTTATTCCGACCATATTACTCTTAGTGATGAAGTTGGTGATTAAATGGAATGTTTTTTAGTTATTTTACTTTACAGATATATTATTCCTTATATACTTATTATTAATACTCTTTTACCTAAACATTATTGAGTATCTAAGATTATCATTATTTTTCCTTTTCTCGGGATCTAAGTATACTGTGATTGATATGAAAGGATATGGAATGTGGACTAATGATGTTATAAAAGATAATATTTTTTATATATTTATTTTTTGATATATATGTGAGATTAAAGTTAGTATCTTATAACACCCTGATATTTTAAAAAGATGTACATAATATTGAATAGTTAATATGGCACACAATACCATGCTTAAATGACCTAAGAAATTTATTACTCTTATAAACCAGCTGTTAAATAGGCTTGTAAGAATAGAATTAACAAATTTATGAAATATATACATAATGTCCTTACTTAATACATATTTAATGATATATTTTTCATAAATAATCACTTCACTTTTAATGAATATATTGTATTCATCAAAAATATATTTCATTAAAAAATGACTATTATTTCTTTTTGTGAGAGAATATTATAATTAATATATGGATTTTTTTAAATTTTTTTATGAAATTAAGATCATTTTTTAAAAATAATATCAAAAGTAAATTAGTTAAAAATTTCAAGATTGTAATTACATGTTTTATTTCTCAATTAATAGTGAAGATTAGGGATTTTTCAAATACTTCAATCTATTTTCATAAAATGTAGTAATTTAAATGTTCTAGTAAATTTTTTATTTTATTATAAAATAGAATTATAAACTATATTATTTATAATAATATAATTAGTTTAATTTTAGTAATAAATTTTCATGATTTTATTAAAAGATTATTTTTATGATTGAAATTTATTACACACAAATAATCATAACAATTAACATTATATAATATATTCAACATCATTTTTATTCCAAATGAATATTGAATATAGTATAAATATGTTACACCAATTAATTTTAATATCGGTTTATGAAAATACCACTCCAAAATTATAAAGGGAAACCCCTACCATTAATTATTCACATATATAAAGACAATTATCTCGAAAAAAACCCTAAAAATTATCTCCACTACATATTTATACATATTATAGACCCCCTTTCATTCCTAAAAGACTACCCTTCAGGTCCATAATATGATATCAAAAGGAGGTCCTACAAATCTATGGTAATCGTCTCCTCTAAGCCCCTTATTTTTAACTTACTTTCACCCTTCAATAATTTCATAAAAAATTAATAAGATAACACAAAAATATACAATATACTAATGTGTTATTATTTTTACATAGTAAAATTTATAAATATTATCTTCTATAAAATGTGAAACAAAGACACTGTTTGTGTGTACGGTTGACTACCACCACACAAAATGATTTAATTCAATTTCCATCATTTCCTCTCATGGATATTTATGTTGATGCATTTAACATATATGTATTATATTAAATGAATTTTAATATTTATATTAAATTTTATTAACTTATAACTTCTTACTTTACCATCCATTGAAAAAGATAACATCATCTTTCTTTACAGTACACTACTTCTTAATGAAAATATGTGTTTTATTTATTATTAAAACATCATAGAGATGGTATGTGAATGTTTATTTAATGAAATAATTTGATATTTATGATAAAAATTTTATTCATGGAATATAAAATAATACTGAACTTCTTTCTATCATTGATATTGAGAAAATGAAATGTTACTCATTCGTATATATGGCCAACCATTTCCATTATTATAACACTGTTTATTTTTTATAACCATATTTCATGATTAATTTTAAATCAATAATTATATTTGAAAATTATATTTATTTCATTATTATTATTCTAGTGATTAGAGATAAATGATTCATTTTTTCCATGGACAATACACTGATTTCAATTTAAATTTATGAGATGAACGTCCTCAAAACAACCAACATTGACCTAATAGATTAATTAATTAAACATTTCATGAAAATAAATGATGTTAGTGGGTTAAAAATAATGGTGAAAACCTTTTAAATTTTATTAGGAAAGATATAATTGATATATTTTTATTATAAAATTGATAAGTGACATACATGATAATTTTAGACTCGAGATAAAGGATTTATAGTCTCACTTTTACTTCTATGTGAAATATTCTATTTTCACAACATATTTATATTATGTGGTGAATATACCACACCATTTAATTTTAGATCATAAATATATTAATCATTATTGAATTTATTTTTTCAATTGATATTGCTTCATTCATAGGCTTTAGGATTCAAAAGTTACTAGAGTGCTATGAGTTAATTTCATAATATCATCATTCTTTGTGATTATTTATTTTTAAGCGTAACTTGAAATAATTATATTGTATTTTTATGTAAATTCCTATATATTTTACTCTTCACAATTTATTCATGAAATTTTCATTATATAGTACCATTTTCCCCTCTTTGATATAAATAATTATTTAGGAAATGTTTTTTTTGGAAAACATGACATTATTTCTCTCTTCGGTTGAATGTACATTTCCATCAATATTCATGTTCACTAAAAATATTTTCATCAATGTTTTTAAGATTATCCAAATTAATTATTAAATAAATGTTTACCCACATTTTACAATTTATAAAATTGTTATAATGTAATCTTCTTTTCATTTTCCAAATTAGGGTCTTTCTAACCTTTTTAAAATGGTTTGAAAGTGATATTTTCATAAATTAAACATAAAGTATTGATTTTACCACTATCATGAACAATCAATTCACTGGATATTTATTTTTAAGTTTGAATTTTTATTTTTAATGAAATTTTTCACTATAATATATTTTAAATTTTTGTTTTTTTAAGAATCTATTTAAAAGTTAAATGTTTATTTTTCTAATGAAATATTGAATGTAGTCTTTAAAATACATTTTTATAAATTATGAAATGTATTTATGTTATGGATTTCCTAAAATTTGTGTAAATACTCCTCTCACATATATACCTATCTTATTAATCTTTATTTTGAAGGGGTAATACATACCTTTTATTTATATAACAAATGTCTTCATTATAAAATTTTATTTGATTATGATTTGATTCAAGTTTATGAAAACCATTTTATTTCCATGGGTAATTATTATTTTTATTCCAATTTATTGATTTCCATTTTGTGGAATATATATTTAAAAACATGTTATAATGGATGTGTCCAAATATTACTCTAGTGAAAAAGGTAATCCTTTACTCTGAGGATGTGTCATGTGTGGGAATATGGAGTAATCCTATTCCATTTTCGGATTATCTCCACCATGTGATAATTTATATCCATTAAGACCTGGATCATGGTGATGTCATATATTATGTTCTCTCACTGCAGATGAGAGTTTCCTCTTAAAGATCTTCTAGGGCAGGCATCTCCTCCCTCAGAGCTCCGGTTTGCGGCGTCGATTCGGCTCGCTTGGATCTTCCACGGTTGCAACATTTCCTTTTTATTCTTCTACGAACACATTCCCCTCTTATGTGCCGCTCCTCAATTTTCGTGGTGAAGATTATATTTCCGGCTAATTCCTAGTCTTTCCCTGATCATCTTTTCGGCTCTCGGCACAGATCCGGCTGTCACGACCCGACCCTTCCCGGGCTTGAGCAGCAATTATCCCAAGCCCGCCTCCATAGGCCTGGGGCTGGAGACCAGCGCCGAAAGCACAACTACTGAGGGAGGCCTTTTCCTAATTACCTGTACAAGCACACACATCACACTCAATGAAAAAGTGCAGAGTTAAAGGGAAAGTAACGTACAACTTCTATATATATAAACCACAAAAGTGCATCAACCTCTAACAGTACAAAGTACAAGCTGAAGGTAAACTGAAAAGAAGAGGGGAAAAACATGCGCCCAACCAAAAAGTGCCACAACCCGGTAATAGGAAAACTAAATAAGAACACCTGGAAGGGTCCCCACCGAGAACCCAACTCCGACCACCGCACGCGGTCCATGCTCCCAAACTCTTAAGCTCCTCTGACGTCATGACCAACCTGTCTGTCGTCTTCAAGGGCACACCAAGTGCGGGAAAATCCAATGCATGTGTGAGTATGAAAACACTCAGTAAGATACCCCGAAGGCTCGAGGGAGAAACAAAGGAGGTACCAAAGGATGAGAAGTATATCGAAAGTGAAGGATTACAACTAAGAGTACAGTCAAGAGTACAAAATTAAAGAGTCCAGCTCAACCAAACAAGAGAGAAAATGGTAGACTTGTCTAGACAAAAGAAGCTGAAAATGGTGAGAAGATTAACTTCTCATCGAGTTGTCGCTACCTATAGAAGGAGAGTAGACTCATCCAAGCACGAGAAGCTAGACACGGAAAGCACGTGGCATACCCCGCGCGTCTTCACCTCTCATGGAAGGAGAGTAACCAAAACCCAAGAAGTGGGTACTGTAACAAGGTATACATATACATATGCTCTGTCAAGAAATTCGAACAAGGTCATAAGGGGATCTCTTTCCTATAGCTCATCCCAAGAAAAGTGACTCGCCAACAGTCCCAGAAGTAAACACCATCGATGCCTAGCATCCCGCATGTCTGCCCAGAACTACAAGTCAAGGGGCTCAAACCATCGCACCTCGACACTATCCGCTTTGGGCGACACTAACTCACCTGTACAGTTTTAGGTCGTGTCCCAAGGACTCGTCTTGGTGGGGGAAAGTGCCCCTCTTACTTGAGAGTTCTGGGTTAAATCAAACCACACCTCGTCACTACCCCGTAGTCAAGAGGTCTCCTCAAAGTCAAGGTCGTTCCATTACTGACCCGTAAAAACCAAGGGTCCCACTCCGGTAATCACATAGGAAATCCAATTACTAGCCTAGTAGAAAGGACTGAGTCTGGAATTTCAACGGTTGTCCCACTACCCAGCCCTACTGGAGGTTAATTCATAATGTGATTTTGGGTGACACACTGCCCAGCCCTGCTGGCGGGTAAACCCTAATACATCATCAGGTGACCCACTGCCCAGCCCTACTAGAGGGTAGACCTGGAACAAGTCGACAGGTGACCCACTTCCCAGCCCTTCTGGAAGGTAGACCTTAATCAAGACGACGAGCAACCCACTGCCCAGCCCTGCTGGAGGGTAGACCTGGAATAAGTCGACAAGAGACCCACTGCCCAGCCCTGCTGGAGGGTATACCTGAATCAAGATGACGAGCGACCCACTGACCAGCCCTACTAGAGGGTAGACCCTCGAGATTAGTCGGGTGACCCACTGCCCAGTCTCTGCTGGAGGGTAAACACTATGAGTGTTGGGTGACCCACTGCCCAGTCCTTGCTGGAGGTTAAACCATAGAAGTCATTGGCAACCCACTGCCCAGTCTCTCCTAGAGGGAAAACTCGAAGAAGTCGATGAGCGACCCACTTCCGAGTCTCTACTGGAGGGTAAACCCAGAACTGCATTGTCCATCTCTACTAGATGGTACAACACTAGCCAACCGAACACAAAGTGGTTATCGCGCAACCACCGACTCTAGAACAATGCCAGAGGAAACCACTCAACCCTACTGATCTAAACCATCGAGCACTGATCCAGGGAAAAAACTCAACCCTGCTAGTCAACAATCGTGAACCGAGGGACCCTCTACGTCGCGAGAGGTCAATGTACACAAAGCAAAACACGTCACGCACATAGGGCCCACAAGATGTGTGGCCCATGCTAAAACCAACCAAGCGCACAAACGTTCTTCGGTACAACCATCCACACGTACCTCCCTACGTTCTCGCATACTCTTAGAGTATGCCGCGTCTCCAGCCCAAAGGCTAACATGCACACGACCCCCTACGTCAACGCAAAGGTGTAAACGTAACAACTCCAACTCAAAGGCCCAGGAACAAACAACCACATCATATAAATCGTTTAAATAACTATCCCAAGAGTGCACGATCACACGCCAAGGGTCCTCTACAAACACGGTAGAAGAGCCTCCACCGAGGCACCATCACATTTCCACATTTAATATGATCGCGCAAGAGGATCCAAACACCTAAACAGATTACACTGTTTTAATCCTCACAGAAAACAATGTGAGATCGACTACTTACTCGCCTCCAATGGGTAACCGACAGAAAATTCACCAACACCGCTTTACGCCCGAACGACGTCCCGTGATCCTGAGCCTCAGCCCTGAAAATAGTCAGGTGCATCGCACCATTGTGATCCCCTCGAGAAAACACGTCAAAAGGACTACTCACTTGATCGGAATGGATATCCGGAGAAAAGGATGCATCATGGCGCACCGCACACGAGCGGTGCTCCATGGGACCCGCATCCCGATCCGGAAACTCAATGAACGAATTGCACTGTTGCGATCCACTAGAAAAAGTACACAAGATGGACTATTCACTTGTCCAAAACGGTCGGCCGGTGATAGAGATGGAAAATCTCCGTCAACGCCCAAATGACTCTCGTGGGGCCCGCACCATCGTGCAGAATTAGAGTGGGTGGATTGCACCATTGCAATCCCCTCAGAAAAACATCCATAATAGAGCCGATGAGAAAGTCACTAAACGCTGCTCGCAGTTTAAAAGACAGGTCATGGGGCCCACGTCTCAACTCCGGTATCAACACACAAAACCACAATGGAAAACTCCGGCTCGGTGCCAGGGTCGAAACGCCACTGACGGCGCTCAAAACCGATGTCGGACGCGTAAGCACCGTCAAAAACTAAAACCCACAAGAAAGACTTTCGTCCACTTAAAGACGTGTCACACGCCCCCCCCCCCCCCCCCCCCGAGCCCCTTGTTTAAGGAATTAAAAACCCTCGAAAACATCTCAAAATTCCGCCTTGACGTGAGGTCTGTGCTGCCGCTGACGACACCCAAAACGGATGCTCGTAGCTAAAGATACGGGCGTCTGAAGATAGAAGGGGAAAACCCCTTGGGCCGAACCGGCCCGGTCCGGCCGGTCTGCCCTGCTCGGACCGGCCCACACCGGCCGTTCCGCGGATCCCACGGCCCACCAGCTTCGCGGCCCGGTCTGCACGGCCAACCCGTGACCCAGTCGCAGGTCTGGTCCACTCTGCCGCGGCCCGCTGGTCGCAGCCCGTCGTCGCCTGACCGGCCGGAGAGGCAGGTCCACAGCCCCACGCGGAGACCCGCATTTTGCGGGTCTCTGTATGCCTGGGTCATGCGACCCCGGTCGCCACCTCGTACCGACGGGCTCGGCCCGCCGCGCCGCCAGAGCCGCCCGTGCCACCATCCCGGATGCCTCCGCCATCTAAGACCACCGCGCTGAGGAGCCGCCGCCACCTGCCATCGTCGTGCCCGCAGCCTTGCCAGAGCCACCGCCTGGAGCCGCTACACCCGCCGGAGCTCGCCGGACCGCTGCGGACGCCTCAGAGCTCGGAATTCAAATCCGAAAGATGATTCGGAAATCTCGGATCGATCTATACTAATATATGGGAGTTTCTCTAAGATCAAGCCGCAATTAGACATTATAAATTGGGCTAAAAAATGAAGGAATAAAAAATTGGAAACAAAACCTCCTACCTCTTGGGCGTAGCCCGATGCTTCGCCGTTGACCCGCTGGAGTGGTCGTGCCTCACCGGAGTCACCTCGTCGGAGCCACCTCACCAGAGTGGAGGAGAGGGGATAATCTTTCCAGGGGAGGGTGAAATGAGGGAGGAGAGAGGGGAGGGTGTTAGGTTAATTAAATAAATTAATTAACTTAAACACCCTCCCGTGGCCCCGTACCCGAACTCCCGATGAGGTCGGGATTAAGCCTACTCTAGGCTAAAAACCACGCTCTGAGTGCAACAGAGGTCTTAGAATTTTAATCTGAGTCCCCGTTCAAAAGTTATAAAAGCAACCCCACGGGCCGCTAAATTACAAAAACGCCCCTGGGGCCATTTTTGACAGACAACCAGCGCCCGTGAAACTTACACCCCTCCTAGGGTAAATGGCACGCTCCGAATTCAATGGTGCCCTCAATTTTCCAATCTGATCCACCGTTTAAGAGATACATGAGTTTAACCATTAAACTCATAAATTACTTATTTAATTTATCCGTTTAACATTCCGGAAACGAGCGAGGGGTCCAAACATCCCGCGCCGACATGTTTTACGTCGTTCCTAGGGTAAACACACCGTTCCGAACACTTCCGTGCACTCATATCACTGATCCGAAGCCCCGTTTATGAGTTATACTATTTATTAGGTGTGTCCAGTGTGAACACACTGAAAATTTAATTTCAGCCACTCTGAGGCTCGGAATTTCACGTCATCTGAAGGCGATGCTCTGTAATAACATCAAGAATATTCCAAAGTCTTTTGCAACAAAAGCCGGGTTCTTACATCATTTCCTCCATCATGCTTTCCATCCCCGAAAAGAAAAACCAGGGAAAAACTAAAGCTACTAAGCCCACACCTGGCTCTCCCTTACTTAGGAGAACTCTTTCACAGCTCTGTGCCACTGCACACAGACCAAAGGATTGATCCGTTCATGTGAGGTCTGATCTCTCTGATGTGGATCATTTAAGAATGCACACATCTCCTCAGGTGAGTCACGCGGGAGACGCTATGCACCCAGACTAGCCTTTGGGGTTTGGGAAAGGAGGTAGGGAACCTCACCATCCCTTTGCACGATCTCAAATAGCTCGAAGGATCTTGGGGGTATCCCACCTCTCCGATCGAACCTCTATGTCGCACGCCGTGACTGGAGTCATCGCCTGTACCTGGAACAAGGCTCGGTGATTCCCTCCTTTACAGTATCCATATGGTGAAACAACCTAGGATATATGGTCACGCGTGGTTTCACTGTCAATGTCTCACAACCAAGACTCTCTTACATGATTGGAAGCGAAGGAGTCAACACCATCGACTAGGGAAAAATGACTCACGCCCTTTTACCTTACCAACACAGGGTTACACCGACGCCCAACGCTACCCTGGTAACAACTCAAACAAGGATCAGGGAGAAAAGAATTCCACACACAGAGTCTAACAGTTCTACTGCAAAAGTAGAAGCGCTGTAGAGCGTATCCCTTATCACCTCATGCTCTGCAGGATCATAGATATCCAATGTTTGTGGCTGTCTGCGGTTCCAACTGTAAGCTCCCGGAGCCCGACGTGAACCACCCAGTGGTGATGGGAAGATCTCGCAAGGTCATCCTCCACTTCCATCTCCTCCTGCTCCTCTTCTAGCACCACCTCTCTGGGTACAACTCTGAAAACGGAACTGCCTCTACTGTGGTGGTGCACCCACTTCCTGCACGATGCTCTCTGTATGTCTGGTCGAGCAGTCCCGTGCCAGGTGACCTCTCCCATCACAAGCATATCACCGACTCTCTTTGGGCTGAACTAGCGCCCTCTGGCACCACTTTGATGTACGACCACACCCTTGAGTCCAGTTTTCATAAAGTCACCTATGTCGAGGTTCTTCTTACTATCGCACGCTAGCTGCATCAGACGTCTCGGCTCCAGCGTGCCTGCTGCCACAACCAACTTTAGAATGTGACAGAAAGCTCTATGTCACCAGCTCCTACTCTAGCACCCCGACATATGTGGAAATGCCCAAGGGTACAATGACAGCACGAATCTCTCAATGGAGACCTAGCTCAAATTTTCGCTCTCTGTTGTTGTCTTCATGGACCAAGTCCAGGTAAAAGCGTGCATGGTTTGCAAAACTAGCCACATACTCGGCCACCATAATCTCTCCCTGCTGAAACAACAGGAGCTCTTGAATCTGAACGGATTGCAAGATGGAGGGGCAAAACTTCTCACAGAAAAACACCTTGAAGTCGCCCCATGAAAGCGACGACTCGTCAAGAAATTGAGTCACCAGACTCCACCAACACCGACCTGCTCCACGAAAACGGTTGGCCGCCAAAGCCAATCTCTGATCTACGAGCGTCTGCACAAGCCTGAAAAGGTGAACCACTGTCTCTAGACAAACCTCTGCTGCCTGAGGGTCTGGCTCACCACTAAACCTTAGCAATCTCTGCAGCTGGAACTCACGGAGCGCGCTCAACCTGCGCTCAAGCTCAGCCTACTCTACTGAAGCTGTCTGCTGCTCAACAGGTGGGGTGCTACTATTAGCCCACCCGAAGAAAGGGTCTCGCATGAAGGGTCCTAGACTGAGGCCTCATAGCTCATAGGGCCGTCGTCACGAACCAAGATGGTATCCTGGATAGCTGTCATCGCGAAGAAATCCTGACTGTTATCAAGGAGTGTCGTGATCATATGAGCATAATGTATATACCAATAACAACGATGGGGAGATAACTCAAGAAGGATAGTAAAACACTCAATCCTACGTGTTGCACAATACAAATTCCCTGCAAAGAGTGTCTCAGCATGTCGAGTCGACAAGCGGGTTATCAAGGTCTTGGTGAATGGATATGTTGGCCGCCGCACCATCACTGGACTGCTTGTCCTGAGAGCCACTCTCGAGACATGTTGACGTTGTTTCCCTAAGTCCCAACCAATTCCTCTTTTAGGGACGTCCGAACAACGTCCCAATGAGTGATCCATCTCTAATACCACTTTTTCATGACCCGACCCTACCCCGGCTTGATCCGCAACTACCCCAAGCCTGACACCATAGGTCAGGGGCTGGCGGCCAGCGCTGAAGGAACAACTACTCGGGGAGGCCTTTTCCTAATTACCTGTACGCACACACGCATCACACTAAATGAAAAAGTGTAGAGTAAAAGGGAATGTAAAGTACAACTTCTATATATACAAACCACAAAATTGCATTGACCTCTAATAGTACAAAGTTCAAGATGAAGGTAAACTGAAATGAAGAGGGGAAAAACACACGCCCAACCAAAATGTTCCACAACCCGGAAATAGGTAAACTAAATAAGAACAGTTGGAAGGGTCCCCACCTGGAACCCGACTCCGGCCACCACATGCGGTCCATGCTCCCGAATTCCTATGATCCTTTGAAATCATGAAAAAACTGTCTGTCGACTACAAGGGCACACCAAGTGCAGGAAAATCCCTAGCAGAGGTGAGTATGAAAATAATTTGTAGGATACCCCGAAGGCTCGAGGGAGAAAAAAAGGAGGTACCGAAGGGTGACCAGTAGATCAAAAGTAAAGGAGTACAACCGAGAGTAAAGTCAAGAGTACAACAGTAATGGTTCCAGCTCAACCCAACAAGAGATAAGAAGGTAGACTCGTCCAGACACTAGGAGCTGGAAACGGTGAAAAGATGAACTTCTCGTCGAGTCTTCGCTACCTATAGCAGGAATGTAGACTCGTCCAACCATGAGAAGCTAGACACGGAATGCACGTGGCATACCCCGCGCGTCTTCGCCTCTCTTGGAAGGAGAGTAACCAAAACCCAGGAAGTGGGTACTAGAACAAGGAATACATATACATATTCTATATCAAGAAAACTGCAGAAGGATATAAGGGGATCTACGTCCCGTAGCTCAGCCCAAGAAAAGTGATTTGCCAATAGGCCAAGAAGTAAACAACATCCATGCCCAACATCCCGCACGTCTGCCCTGAACTACAAGTCAAGGGGCTCAAACCACCGCACCTCGATACTATCTACTTTGGGTGGCACAGACTCGCCCAAACGGTTTTAGGTCGTGTCCTAAGGACGCATCTCGGTGGGGGAATGTGCCCCTCATAGTTGAGAGTTCCGGGTTCAGTAAAACCACACCTCTTCAATGTCATGTAGTCGATAGGTTTCTTCAAAGTCAAGGTCGTTCCATCACTGACCCATATAACTAAGGGCCCCACTCCGATAATCACAAAGGAAAGCCACAAATTATCCTAGTAGAAAGGACTGAGTCTGGAATGTCAACAGGTGTCCCACTGCCCAGCCCTACAAGAGGGTAATTCATAATATGATTTCGGGTGACCCACTGCCCTACCCTACTAGAGGGTAAACCCTAATACATCATCAGGTGACCCACTGCCCAGCCCTGCTGGAGGGTAGACCTAGATCAAGACGATGAGCGACCCACTTCCCAGACCTGATGGAGGGTAGACCTAGAATAAGTCGACAAGTGACCCACTGCCCATCCCTGCTGGAGTGTAGACCTGAATCAAGATGACGAGCGACCCACTGGCCGACCCTGCTGGAGGGTAGACCCACGAGAGTCGCCGGGTGACCCACTGCCCAGGCTTTGATTGAGGGTAAACCCTAAGAGTGTCGGGTGACCCATTGACCAGGCTCTGCTAGAGGGTCAACTCTAGAAGTCAATGGGAAACCCACTGCCCAGTCTCTCCTCGAGGGTAAACCCGAAGAAGTCGATGAGAAACCCACTGTCTAGTCTCTACTGGAGGGTAAACCCAGAACTGCTATGGCCATCTCTACTAGATGGTACAACAATGGCCAACTGAACACAGAGTGGGTATCACGCAACCAGTCGACTCTGGAACCAAGCTAGAGGAAACCACTCAACCCAGCTGATCTAAACCATCGAGCACAGAGCCAGGGGAAAAACTCAACCCTGTTGGTCAGCAATCGAGAACCGAGGGACCCTCTACGTCGTGAGAGGTCAAAGTACGCAAAGAAATACACGACACGCACCTGGGTCCCACACAACGTTTTTCCCCAAGTTATCCCAAACCAAGTGCACAAACGTTCTTGGGTACAACCATCCACACATACCTCCTAGCGTTCTCGCATACTCCTAGAGTATGCCACATCTCCAGCCCAAAGGTTAACATGCACACGTCCCCCAACGTCAACGGGAATGCGTAAACATAACAACTCTAACTCAAAGGACCAAGCAAGACCAACCACATCTTATGAATCATTTACATCACTCTCCCAAGAGTGCGTTATCACAGACCATTGTTTCGCTACAAACACGGTAGAAGAGCCTCCACCAAGGCACCTTCACATTTCCACATTTAATAAGATCACGTAAGAGGCTCCACACGCCTGAAAAGATAACACCGTTGTAATCCGCACAGAAAAACATGCGAGATTGACTACTTACTCGCCTCCAACGGGTAACCAACATAAAAGTCACCAACACCGCTTTACGCCCGAACGACGTCTTGTGATCCTGAGCCTCAGCCCTGAAAACAGTCGGGTGCATTGCATCATTGCGATCCCCTCGGGAAAACATGTCAAAAGAACTACTCACTTGAGCAGAATGGATATCTGGAAAAAAAGATGCATCCCGGTGCACCGCACAAGAGCAGTGCTCCGTGGGTCCTGCATCCCGGTCCCGAAACTCAATGAACCGATCACACCATTGTGATCCTCTCGAAAAAGTACACAAGATAGACTATTCACTTGTGCAAAACGATCACCCGGTGGTAGAGATGGGAAATCACCGTCAACACCCAAACGACCTTCGTGGGGCCCGCACCATCATGTGGAATTAGAGCGGGCAGATTACACCAATGCAATTCCCTCTGAAAAAAATCCAGAATCAACTACTCGAATGCCCCGAACGGACGTCCGATGAGAAAGTCTCTAAACGCTGCTCACAGCTCAAAAGACGGGTCGTGGGGCCCACGTCTCAACTCTGGTATCAATGCCCAAAACCACAATGGAAAACTCCGGCTCGGCACCAGGGTCGCAGTGCCACTGACGGGGCTCAAAACGAACGTCGGACGGGTCCGTGCCGTCCAAAACTAAAACTCCCAAGAAAGACGCCCGTCCACATAAAGATGCATCGTTCCCCCTTCCGAGCCCCTCGTTTCACTAATTAAAAACTTCCAAAACCATCTCAAAATTCTGCGTTGACGCGAGGTCAGCGCTGCCACTGACGACACGCAAAACGTACGCCCGTAGCTAAAGATAAGAAAGTCCTAAGATAGAAGGGGAAAACCCCTTGGGCCGGACTGGCCCGGTCCGACCGTCCCGCACCGGCCGGCCCACGGAGCCTGTGGGCCTACCGCATCACAGCCTGGTCCGCACAGCTGACCCGCGACACAGTTGTGGGTCTGGTCGACTCCGCCGCGGCCCGCTGGCCGCGGCCCGCCGTCACCTGACCGGCCAGAGAGGCCGGTCCCCAGCCCCATGTGGAGACCCGCGTTTTGCGGGTCTCTGTCCGCTAGGGTCGTGCGACCCTGGTCGCTGCCTCATACCAGTGTTCTCGGCACGCTGCGTAGCCTGAGCCGGCCGCGTCACCATCCGGGATGCCGCCGCCGTCTCGGAGCGCCGCGCTGAGGAGCCGCCGCCTGTCGCCGTCGAGCCCGCCGACTGTCGGAGCCGCCGCCTGGAGCCGCTCCGCCCGCCAGAGCTCGCCGGACCGCCCTGCCGACCGCCGTAAACCGCCGGTTCGGCCATAACACTCCAAAACCACCCCGAAACGTCGTCAGACTACTGTGGAATCCTCGAAGCTTGGAATACAAATCCGAAAGATTCTTCGGAAAGCTCGGATCGAGCTCTACTAATCTACGGGCTTTTCCCGAAGATTGGGCATCAATTCGATAGTATAAATTGGGCTCAAAGAATGCGGGAATAAAAAAACAGAAACAAAACCTCTTACCTATGGGGTGTAGCCCGATGCTTCTCCATTGACCCGCCAGGGAGGTCGTGCCTCATCGGAGTCACCTCGCCAGAGTCACGTCACCGGAGTGGAGGAGGACAGGGGAAAAGCTTGCCCGGGGAGGGGGAAATGAGGGAGGAGAGAAGGGGGGGGGGGTTAGGTTAATTAAATAAATTAATTAACTTAAACACCCTCACGCGGCCCCGTACCCGAACTCCCGACGAGGACGGGATTAAAACTCACCTTGGCTAAAAAACACGCTCTGAGTGCAACGGTGGTCTCAGAATTTTAATCTGAGTCCCCGTTCAAATGTTATAAAAGCAACGCCATCGTCCGCTAAATTATGAAAACGCCCTGGGGGGCCATTTTTCACAGACGGGCCACGCCGGCGAATATTACACCCCTCTTAGGGTAAACGACATGCTCCAAATTCAACGGTACCCTATATTTTCCAATCCGAGCCACCATTTAATATATACTTGAGATTAACCATTAAACACATAAATTAATTATTTAATTTATCAGTTTAATGTTCCGGTAGTGACCGAGGGGTCCAAACATCCATGCTGACATGTTTTACGTCGTTCCTAGGGTAAACACTTCGTTCCGGACCCATCCGTGCACTCAGATCTCTGATCCAAAGCTCCATTTAGGAGTTAACCCATTTATTTGGCGTGTCTACTGTGAACACAAATAAAATTTAATTCCGGCCACTCCAAGGCTCGGAATTGCATGCCGTCTGAAGGCGCTTCTCTAGAATAACATCAAGAATATTCTACAGTCTTTCGCAGCAAAAACCTGGTTCTTACATCGGCATTCCATAGGACCGTGCAACCCCTCCCGGCACTGTCATCCCATGTGGGTGTTAGATCTATGTGGTGGAGATGATTTCTAGATCGTTTTATTTTCAAGTTTCACCTTCCTCATGGATCCTAGATTTTTGACATGTCCGCTCTATGGTCAGAGGTTCCTCTGCCTTTCAATATTTCTTCGCAATGATGGGGGAGGATTATGGGCAAGGATCAACATCCACGCGGGGGAGAAGGTACGACGTTTTATGGTTTTTCTCGCGCTGCCCCTCCGCGATGGTGCATTACTTTTGATCGTCCGCGAAGAGGTTGAGGTGCGAAACACCTGCTGTGAAGAGGTTGTTTCACAATTGGATGGATTCGCAAATCATATGCCACGAAGGATGAGGCGTTGTCTGTTCATGATGTGTGTGATTCACGAATCCTCTTTCATGGAAGCTTTTCGTGCTGTGTGTGTGCGATCTTTCTGGTTCGCGAGATGAGTTCACGAAGGGGCCGACTCGTGAAACACCAGCAGCGAAGGTCAGAGGAGTTGTGTGACCGAAACTATGCTTGGCTCGCGAAGTTCATTCCGTGAAGACTCGTGGATTTGTGTGCCCGCAAAGAAGGTATGTTATGAAGCACCTGCCGCGAAGAGGTTGTTTCGCGAAGAGGCGGTTTCGCGAAGCATCTGCCGTGAAGGCAGCAACATTTCTGTGTTCGTGTTGTGTCTGTTCCACGATGCTCCTTCTGCAGAAGCCTTTCTCAGGAGGGTGGACCGCGTTTGGGGCTGAGAAGAGGGCTTGACCTATTTGTTGGACTAGGTCTTGGTTGTTTTGAGGGTGGCATTGGATCTGCAAAGGTGCCGACCCCTAAGTCGGATAGTGCATTCAACATTTGATTTGCGCTATGGATGTTGACTTTGTTAACCAATAGAAGTGGTTGTCACTAACAGACAAAGAAAAATCAGTGATCGAGTCCCGGAGAAATGAAGTCCCACTTTTGAAAAAACGCTTGTCTCTTCTCGTTGTGGGAATGTTCATTGAAAACATTTCAGTTAATCAGGGGCTCACAAAAACATTCTTCAGAACATCTGGAAACTTGATGCAGGAGTGGCTATTCGGGAGGCAGGAACCAATTACATCATCTTTGAGTTCCTTAACGAGAGAGATAGGGAAAAAATCTTGCGTGGAAGACTGTGGTCCTTTGATAACCAGCTCCTCCTCATGAAAGAATTGAAAGGAGGAGACGATTTCCAATGGGGGGAATTTAACCCGCTCCCCCTTCTGGATACAAATTAACAGAATCCCCTTACATGCAATAACAAGACCCATAATGAGGGAAATTGGGAACTATTTAGGCCACTTTTTTGAATGGTATTTCTCAGACCCAATATAGTGGGCCCCTGAGGTTCGGCTCTAGGCGGAAATTTAGATATTAGAGCCCCTAATGAGGGGACTGTTTTTGAAAATCGAAGACGCCAACACCTGGATATCATTCGAATTTGAGAAACTCCTACATTTCTTCTTTTTCTGTGGTCATCTTGGCCACCTAGAAAGAAAGTAATCTACCAAACCTGAGAGTGGATCAGGTGACATCAACCTCCAATATGGACCATAGCTCCGTGAAAAAATGAATAAATCTGTTTTCATTCGTGAAACGGAAAAACAAAATGACCATGACTGTCTCACATTGGCACATACCAGTCGGAGGGAACCCACACATGGACAAGTCATTAATCTGGGTCCTCTGGATTTCTCTAATGCTGACTATTCCACTCAGAGTGAAGTTGACATTCATCCTAACCCCCTGAAGGACAAAAATCAATCACCCACATGGTCGGCGATGAAGCAAAAAGAATCAACAAGGAAGTTCTCAATGCCAAAGACGATGCACATCGAACCACCATATCTGGATCCGGGTCCACAGTTGTCTGTAATTAACATATCACCAATAGAGGCCCATGTAATGATGGGAACATTAATACTAGGCCCAATTACCCATCACACGTGGAAAAGGGTGCAACATGGAGGAAGTACTGATCGCGTGGGAGACCCTAACCCCGGAGTTAGGAAAAGAGAAACTGAAACAGGCCAATTGGGGAGGAGTCCCACTAAGAGAGGGAAATCGACAAGTGGTGAAACACGTCTGGAGGAATCAAAGGCAGCGGCGTGTGAGACCCAGCCCCGCCTAGAGAAATGATTATGTTATGCTGGAATTGTCGTGGGCTTGGCAACCCATGAACAATTCGTATGCTTTGGCACAATTTCACTCAATGTTGCCCCGATATGGTTTTCATGTCTGAAACCATACTAGAAAACAAAGACACCAATGGTATTACTCTGAAGTGTGGCTTCCAAGGCTGCTTTCCAGTGCCCATACAAGGCCACTCTGGGGGCCTCTTTCTCCATTGGAAGTACATTATTGATGTTAAATTTTTTTCTTTCTCTTTGCATCATATGGATGCAACTATTCAAACTACCTTGCACCCACCCTGGACTTTTGTGGGAATTTATGGCTGGCCATCCCATGCTAATAAGGTGCCATCATGGGACCTTCTGGGCAAGTTGCGACATGATTTACAGAGCCCTATTCTTTTTTATGGTGATTTAAATGAGATAATGTTCCATGAGGAAAAGAGAGGTGGATGGAATCGACACCCAGCATCGATGTCCAATCTCAAGGATGTGGTCACTAGGGAAAACATGGTCGATTTGGGGTATATAGGTAATCCTTTTACATGGTTCTATGGCAGCACTGAAGGTACCCGCATCACTGAGAATCTTGATAGATTCCTAGGATCTACTAATTGGACTAATATGTTCAACATGTTTCATGTTGGCCACTTGGCCCTTAACTATTCAGATCACTGCACAGTTCTCATTAAGTGTTTGTAAGATGAACCTAAGCAATAACCCATCAAACCCTTTCGATTTGAAATCTTCTGGTCAAAAGACTAGGAATGGGAAGAGGTGGTCTGATCATGTAGGAAGAGTTCCCACGAATATGTTGACCTCAACCTCCAACAGGTTGCTTCTGTTCTGAGATCTTGGAGTTACAAGAAATTCCACCAACCTGATAGACATTGTGATGCCTTGAAAAGAAATTTCACAACATATTCAGGAAACCCCCATCCAATGGAAACATTTCCAGGATTGGTGCTACTCAAAGATAGATGGACGGGGCCCTTCATGTTAAGGAAATATTTTGGGCTATGGGGGCGTGTGAAATACACATTAAAGAGGGAGAAACTAATACGGGGTATTTCCATCTGAAACCGTCAGCTAGGCATCGGAAAAACTCCATCATGAGCTTATCTCGACCTGATGGAAGCATAGTTTCTGACACCTGCGACATCCATGAAGCCTTGGTAGGATATTTCCGGAACCTCTTCGCCACAGGAACACCTTTCATGATAGTTAAAGTGGAAGATTGCATCATACCCATGATCAACGATGAGATTAATCAGCAGCTTACAAAAGATGTGATGAATGATGAGAATCACCTGGCATTGAACAAATCCCCCCACTGTGGCCCCGAGACCAGATGGTTTTCATGCACTATTTTTTAAACAATACTGGCACATTGTCGATCCCGACATCTGAAAAATGATAAAAACATCTGGGCGTGGAATACAATTATTACCGCCATCAATGAAATTTTCCTCGTCCAAATCCTCAAAACCAAGAAATATTAGGGGATCCCGGATTTTAGACATATCAGCCTCTGTAATGGCTCCTATAAAATCTTCTCAAAAATCCTTGTCAATCGACTGCGTCCATGGCTTCCTGATATTATCTCTGAAAACCAGAGCACCTTCGTGGCCAAGCGGCTGATTACGGATAATTCAATTATGGCCCATGAAGTTTTCTAATCTATGAAAATGCGCTCCACTGTGAAAAAAGGAACCATGGCCTGGAAACTGGATATTACTAAAGTCTATGATAATGTGGAATGGAAATTCCTATGATCTGTGATGCTGAGAATGGGATTCTTTACTAAATGGGCAGATATCGTAATTCAATGCATCTCAACCATCTCCTTTAAAATCAAGGTCAATGGGGAGCTCCCCAGAGGATTCGCCCCAACCCAAGGCATGCATTATGGAGATCCTCTCTACCATTTTTTCTTCATCTTGGTGGATTATGTTTTCCCTAACCTTATTTCTAGGGATGCATACACTACGTCTATTCATGGAGAAAAGTTCTACCGTTAGAGTTCAAAAGTGTCACATCTCTTCTTTGTCGAAGACTGCCTCATTTTCTCTAGATCCACTATTAATGAGTGTCGGGTGATCAGCCAGGAGATCCAGCAATATGAGTGGGCATCGGGATAGTATATCAATCACGGAAAATCAGAAATCTTCTTCAGCGCAGGGGTGCCTTTTACCAATAGAGTCAAGCATTGTGCTTCTGCAGGCATCCATATGGTCAATAAACACCAAAAATATCTCGGACATCCTACGGTGATTGGTCGGTCCATAAAATAAATCTTTTCAGCTCTGGTGTACAGAATGGGGAAAAAATTCAAGGATGGACCCCAAAAAGCATATCCAATGCTGGAAAAGGAACCCTCATTAAAGTTTTCATTCAGTCTATCCCCAACTACATTATGTCTATGTTTATGATCCCAGTAGCCATTGTCAACCTGATCTATTCTCATACTGCCAACTTCAGGTGGGGGAAAACGGTGGAAGAAATAGACCCCACTGGTTGGGCTGGGAGAAACTATACAAACCCGAGTCAGAGGGGGGATGGGATTTTGGAACCTTCTCCTGTTCAAAGACGCACTGTTGGCCAAGAAAGGTTGTCACATTTTGAATCACCCATCATCTTTGTGTGCGTGGGTACTCCGTGAAATGTACATTCCCCACACAGACTTCCTTGGTTCCTCTCTTGACCCCCGTCATAGCTTCCTCTGGAAAATTATTTGGGGGTCTGAAATCCCCTAGAGAAAGGGGTGGGCTGGAGGATTGGAAATGGATCATCTTTCAACATATGGACTGATCCCTAACTTGTCGATAAGGATGGTATGCGGGCCACATCCCCCGCCCAACCAGGCCTCAAAGACGCCACTGCCAACTACCTCATTTCGGACTAGGGGCTGGGGTGGTGTGTGGAAAAGATCCAAGATTGGTTTAATGAAAGAGACCAAAGAATTATTATGAGCATCTCATGTGTCTCTGATGCAGGCCCCGACCATCGTTTTTGGACCAATGATGTTTCATGTGACTACACGTTGAGATCCGAGTACAGACTGGATCTTTCCAGTCACTCTCTCGACTGTGACAAGGGACCATGGAAAGTGCTTTTGAAGCTCAATGTCCCCCAAAAAATATGCCAATTATGGTGGCAGGTGTGCACGGGAACCCTCCCTACCATGAGCCTCCTGGTTTTTTGACACATGGCCAGTGATGAATCCATCCCTTTGTGCCCAAATATTCCAAAAACTCCTTGTCACGCCAACATCCACTGCCTGGGAGCAATGGAAATCTGGAATAAATGGGTCCTGACTTCGGATGCTTTACCGATCTTTGTTTCTGACCACCCTCTACTTTTGATGTGTTAGTGTCCCTCTCTTTCATCGGCCAATATAAGCTCTTATTGTACCCTGGCCTGGATCATCTAGGTTCGACGTAATGGTTCGGTCTTCCACCACGTTCACCAACCTCCCGAGTTCTGGATTGAATGGGCTACTTCATGGATTGAGGGCTAGAAGGACCGTAAAGGACACATTATTCCAGGTGTTACCCCCTATTATCCCCCTCATTGGACCCCCACCAGAAGGGAGTCTTAAGATTAACGTGGATGCTTCTCTCCCCAAGTATGGGACCTTTTCTCTCAGCCTCCTGGCGCGAAATCATATGCGGAAGATTTTTGCAGCAAAATATGAATCCCATCATTCTTTCTAGGAACCTGTAGTTTCTGAGGCCTCTACCATCCTTGCTGGAATGATGCTCACTGCGGGATGTGGGTGGGAAGATATCATCATTGAGTCTGACTACCAATTTGTTATCAATTCCATTGACCACAATGACGTCGGGCTCCAGCCCTTTGGCTTCATCATTAGGAGAATTCACTCACTGCGCCAAGGATTCTCTTGTTGCACCTTCTCTTTTACCAAAAGGGATGGAAACAATGCGGGCCATAAGCTGGCATCGTTATTACCCTTCAATATCAACTAGTTATGACTAGAAAATTTCCTTTCATGGTTCTGCTTTTGTATGGCTGCTGATCTTCATCATTAATATTATCCTTCTTTCTTCTCAAAAAATAAAATAAAAAATGTAATGTATTATGTTTTTACCATATAATATATGTTACCGTGATCATTTGATACCATGATATTTATATTATTCTCCCATGTGATTCATTCATGATCTATCTTTATTATGATAAAATGTTATAGTATGGATCAAATTTTAAGATTCCTTATCAAGTAATTCCCTTAATAGGATTTTTATATAACAAATTTATTTAATTTTTTCCTAGGTTATCCTTTATAGTTTTAGTAGCTCGAATAGATTTCGTGTCTCAACAAGGAAAAAATGTTATTATATATTTTTTGTATCTATTCTTAAGCTATTTTTCCAAATAAACTAGGCCTCATGTTTATAGGTTTTTAATTAATAGATAATTATGTATAAAATAATGTAATAATATGTTTAAATTGAATGTTTTTATATAGTTGGTATTGTATCCATTATTAGTTAACCTTTGAAAACTAGGATGAAATGAAATTAGTGGGAACCATATAAATAATTGATATCCATTTTAAAATGGGTAACGAAAATTATGCATAATTCATAAAGAATGAAAATGTTCTTCATCCTAGAAAAATTAATCAATGATTTCATCTTTATATCTTAGGGAATGGGAAAAAATAAAGGTGAGCTCAAATTATCGGTAAGGTTTATGTATATAAGAATCTATACAAAACCAATAAATCATAATCAATATCTCCAGGTAAATAACTGAACAAACATTTCATTTGATCAATAACATGTTTATAATGTTTAGAAAGGTGATTAATCAATATTTTAATGTAAATAATTGAATACACCAACCATTTAATCAAAAAATTGAGAATAATATTCATCCAGAGATAATATCATCATGAAAATTTCATGGATAATAACACTAAATAAATTCACACTAAAGGAAATGACTAATTATTTGATTTAATGAAGATAGACATAATGATGACTATAATGTCAAAACCATTCACAATATGGTTTAGAAACATGTAAAAACCCTTTTGACTTGGCCCATTGATTTGTCTCATGTTTCCTGTTGATGTATCAATGGGATATATAATTCCATGACCCAACCATCACTACATTTCTAAAGAAATCCTCATATATCAATTAATTTCTTTGTTTTATGAATAATATACCTTATCAACAAATATATTTATTGGGTAAAGAAAACGAATATATCAATATTTCCACAGTTAATAAAATAGCATTCAATGTATAAACCATATGTATGGATGATAAACGTGTCAAGAAATATTCATATACATAATAAAGAGAATATGGATAAACTATAATATAATTAATAACCATTATGAATAAATGGGTATTTGTAATATCCCTCCCATTGTCATCGGCTTGAGAAGGCGGAGGAAGATTACATGGAATTAAGAGACATCCCCAATATGATAAATGATAACAATAATTGCTGAAGGGATTCAATATATGGGGGGAGTGATTCTGCATTTGAGAATAAAATAACCTGCCAAACATTCCATAGGCAAATAAACCAGCGTATGATGCATGATGACAATGAAATGTAACACAACATTTCATTGATCAAAATGAAACTAAAACCAAGTAACACAACAGAAGACCACAATATCAATGTACACAAAGGAAGACTTCAAAATTAAAAGACTCCAAGGACATGGATAATCCTATAAAGGGCACTGTGAATTGAGGGTTCCCTATCGTCATCATTACTCCATCTCAGGTTGGTCGCTCCTTCCACCTAGTCATTCTCTTGGTGAGTTCAAGGCGCAGTGGTTCCCCTCTCAGTGCGTAATTAATGTTCGGCGTCGTGTTTCAATGGAGACATGACAAAGGGTGCTCAAGATATTGTTGTCTATGGTGAGCTTCCAAGATTGCGGCATGTATCTGAGTTCTGACCTTCAGTGGTGAAGAGTCATGTTATTATTCAGAGAGTTTCTAATATCCAGGTCTCTAATGAATGGGAGTTCAATATGGTGTTCCACAGAATTCATGGGTGGTCATGTCTGGTCTTCTTGCGGAAGGGGGTGGGCGTGTTCGGTCTACCACATCATGTGTGGATGGGATCTTAGTCTCCCGCGACTGGGTGGTCAAGATCCGATCATCTGTAGTGAAGGTTGGTCAACCTGGTCTTCTACAGCAAAGGGTGGTTGAGATTGAGGTCTTCTGCATCATGCTCTGGCAGGGTGACTATTTTGTGTGGTTTGTTGTGGTCTCCACAAGTGATTCGGTTTGTGAAAACAAATTTTTTTGGATCATTGTGGGCTCTCCATCATTGGAGTGGACGTCTCCCCGCTGGATCTCTCTGGAGGAGTTCTTGGAAGTTATAAGCTAGTTCTACTGTTGGTGTCTAGCTATGATGATTCTGGTGTCCGGAATGTAGATAATGTGAAGGTTTTTTAAGATGAACATTTTGTACAGGAGAATCTGTCCTATGGTATGATCTGTTTGATTGCCTTTTTGTGCTGGTATGATTCTGATTGTAGTCCATGTGGTTTTTAGTTGAAGGGTTTTTAACTAGATCTTCTTCTAGGGGAAGCTCCAGATGAGGTTCAGAGCATGGAGTTTGCTCCGGGCCGTTTCTATCTAGATTTGGATGTTTGAGAGGGTACGGCCTTGTTCATCAGTTCTAGGCCCATCCATTTCTGCATGGGCAACTTTTCAAACAATGATGAGATGTTGGAAGATCTATTTATGGTTTCGGATGCAGGGGAGGGGTTTTTCATTTTTGACATGAGATGGGATGCTTATGGCCTTTCATTTTTGCATTGTTGGGGATTTTTTAACTTTATTTCCTTGATGACATGGAATGTTCAACCACACCGCATAAAATAGAGTTTATCTTAATGAAAAATTAATTTTATGTCTAAGAATCTGAAGAAAACTCCAAGATCCTAACAAGCTCCATACTCCAAGTCAAAAAAATATCCCAATCATCAGGAAATACTTATAATGATATGTGATATTTTTTCTTTTCCCATGTGTCAATAAAAAACATCTAAAAATCACCAAATTTCCAAATTAGGGGTGATGAATGAAACCCTTTAGATTTTCCACATTGAATTCCCTACTCACGCCACTATGAGAGAATATGTTATCACATTTATATAAAATAATTTACATAAAATAATATCTAAAATCATTTTATAAATCGATTTAATCAACTTCCATAGTAAAATAGTTTTCTCAAATAAGAAAAAGTTCCATGGAAAATATCCAAATCATTTTATCAAACCATTTCATGAATTTAATTTTGCATAACCCATTCCAATCCACAACCCACAAATCCACGCATTCATACATCATTATGACAGTTCCATACACATGAGTGATTTATCATTGATCTGATAAGTCTTCAAAAAGTAATTAAATCCCATGTTCCATAATCCATGGGCACTGAACATAAGTTCATATTTCAAACAAACAGCATAATTAAATATGAAAACACACCAGAAGGTATGAATAAATACATGTTAATACATTCATGTTAATCCATTTAAATGTCAGGGAATTTAAATTACAAAAACAATTCCATAAAAAATCAATTTTTTTGGAAATCCGTTATTCTTAATTTAGACCAAGAAACTATTAAAAAATCGTTATTTTAGAATTATTTATCAATGTATATGTCAGAAAAAACCCATAATTTCATCTAAATAAATAAACTATCACTACAGAAGTATTCTATCATTATTTTCACAATAAAGTCACAATAATTTTCCATTAATTTAATAAAAATATATATAAAACTCCATATTATATTTATATGATTCAATATTGATGCCTACTACATCAAAAATTTGTAAAAAACAACCAAAATCATGAAAACATCAACAAAACTTGGTCGAATCTCTAATTAACTACATTAGATATCATTCCCTATCATAAAAATGATTATATCTAAGCATATGTTGCATAAAATATATTATATAAATCCACAAGGGACATAGATCTATGAAACCAAGAGAAAGGGAAAGTATATCTAAGGAAAACCACCAAGAAAGACCAAGACTAAGGATTTACTATGTGGATCCAGCATTAAATCACCAAGGGAAACACTCAGATCACCACTGTATCGATTGGAGAATCTACCTTATCTTGTAGGATGATTTAATCTAGAGTTAGGGTTATATAGGAAGAAAAATTAGCTATTTAAAGATCAAAATGTGTATGTTCTACAATTTTATGATCTCAGTTTTACCCTGTGCATGGTTCGTTGCATGGTTAGAAAAACCATGCTCTACCTGAGTGAATGCGACTACCTCAAAGATGAATGTTTCATGATTTATCGCATGAATTCCTAACCATGCACCAACTATTCATAAACCCACTATCTAAAGTTTCATAATATTTCCTAGGATAGCACATAGTTTGGAAAAACCAAGCTCCACCCATGAACCTTCTTCATAGCCCCTTTATCACAGTTCAGGATTTTCAATAGGTGTTTCACAGTTTTCCCAAATTGTGAATAAACCGGGAATACATAAACAAATACCAAAAACACTCCATATATTCTCCAAAATCTCCAAAACATAACCCATATAAATTATATACTTAAAAAGAATAAATAAAGGGTTGCTTACATGAAATCGTGTGTTCTAGAGTATTAATGTAAACTACACCAAAGGGGTAGTATATATACCCCATAATAGTGAATAAGTCAATATTATAAAATATGTCTTAATGAAATGCAAATTCTGAAAAAAATAATTTCAATGATCATAATGTTGACATGAGAATAAATAAATCAATTATGTGTATCAAATTTACATCAGCTTAAAAAAAGTTCAAATTCAAGATAATATAGTCAAAATAATTTACACACATAACATTAGAATGCAAGAGGAAATGAAAATGTAATATAACCGAATTTAAACAAATTGAGTTATGAATTAATTTACCTGTTTGAAATTATCCTGTAAAATCACCTTAGTTGATATATTTCAAATTACAAATAAAAATAAAATGAATTATGAATAATTAATCATATGAAAGAAAAAGGTGTATTATGTACACCATATAAAACAAATTAGGTGCACAATAATAAAATATTCCCCAATGAAGGGAATCATAGATGAAGTCTCTTACCTTACGCTTTCTTTTAGTGTAACCTATAGTGACCTCCTATATGATTCTTCTATGATTATTATTAATTTATACAAGAACCATATTCATATTTATAATATCATATTTTATCCTCTTATGACATTTTACAACCCTCTTGTTAATAATATCTAATTATTTTAATTATTTTAGATATTAACTACCTTGTTTTCCCATGGGATTTTTTTCATGAATGTTCATATTCCTGATAATTGTATATGTATACATAATAAATGAAATGATATTAATTTTCTAAATATAACATAGACTTAATAGATAATTTTAAGAACCAATTATTATATTTTTATATGGAAAATGAATCATATCTCTTTGTGGTGAGGGTAAGTCGTATGTATGCATGAACGACGGTATTATTACATTAATGAGTGAAAGGGTAAATAATTTGGTTATATATTAAATTTATATAATAAATATAATGTTAAATGTGTCACATATATTCAATAAATTTACAATTTTTTTCTTTCAATGAAAACTTTATGTGAAAAATGATTCGCATCGCTTAGTGAGGCGATAATATGTCGTTCTCCTAAGCAATGTTATCATATTTTAAATAGAATGGAATGTAAAAAATGAATATGTGATATAATCTTATAGAATTATAACTATATTATTAATATTTTATATAATTGTTAAATCCATCATTATATCTGACCATGAAAAGTGTTGGTGGAAAATGAGTTACATCAGCTCATGAGGTGGACGTTTTCCTTACTCACGATCGACTATTTAATTTCCCATTTGATGAATGTGAATATGGATAAAATGTTTACAATAATATAATAAAATATCAGTATATATGAGATTTTTTTATTATATTATCATTATTTAATATGATTTTTTGTATTTTTGGAAGAAATAAAATAAATAATACTATTTTAGAATGTTACCTCTTCTTTGGACGACCTCCATAGGTTTAAACACAAAAAAATTCCTAGGATGGATTTGTGATAAAAAAGGATTATAGTATCATTTTAGGGGGATATTATATGATATTATTAAGTATTTTCAAAACTAAATTTATTTGGAAGTGTGAATAGGGAAGGAGTGGTGTGGCCTTTTATAAGTGGGGAGAGGAAAAATGGAATTTTTGAAAAGAATCAATTACAACCACATTTTTACCGTTTTTAAAGACTCCAAAACGTTCCAATAATAACCATTACAGATTATTGGTACTGAAAATGTCCATACAATTAGTTTTGAACATGTTTTTAGATCATTTAAAAATTGATCTTATTAGTTTAACCTGCCGGTAAATCAGTTTTTACCTTAACCATGGTAATTCATTTTTTCTGGTTTTATTCTTTATAATTGTAAAAAAAGAAGATGAAAATTTTATATAATAAAAATAATTATTATTTAAAAATTTAAATCCATTTTTATAAATTAAATTCATAAAAATGGTAGGATCCATTTTAAAATTATACCCAATGATATAATGAAATGATGAGTTTCCAATAAAAAACCCTTATAAGTATGGAATGATTTAATATTGAAATTAAATATATAATTTATACCAATGATATAAATTAAATAAATTTTAATAAAATTGGTCTGATTTAACTTTAAAAAAATATGATATTTAATTTCACATAATAAATAGTTAAAACAGTCATAAGGTTTTATTAAAATGAAATATTTTTAAATATTCATCAAAAAATTAGAATTTTCAAAAAAAATACCTAAAATTCATACTAAGATAATTTTGATATGATTATTTAAAAATTAAGTTCAACATAAAAAATATAATATTATCAAAAAATAACATTATATTATTTACACAAAGTGTGAGAAAACCTCCTTTTAAAAAAATAATGTTTTCTGGAATGCTTTTCTTTTTCATTCAAATGATTATTATTTTATTTCTAATCTATAGATATCCATTTAATTTATTTTATTAAATTTATAAAACATATAATTTTCCAAATATATTGTGTAATATTTATACACGCCAACCTACTAGTTATGTTATAATGGACAAGTTTAAATACACTTTTAATACATTATATTCATTTGAATACATTTTTTTGTGCATCTCAAGATATTAAAGAGAATAAATTTATATATAAATAAATAAATTTTAACTTATTAGGGAGTCATATTATTACATCCAATAATAATTTCATCCTCTATATTGTGTGGATGTTACCCTGTAAACAAATGAGGGTAGTTTTCCTTCATAACATCCTTAGGTTCGAATAATGCTTCTCTATTTTTTGATTTCTAAAAATTACCTTTACCAGTTGAGTTTTCCAATTCATAATTACATTCTATCAAGTATCAATATTATGGTTAGGTTCTTCATAGAATGAAATGATGGGTTCCAGTATAATATCATCATAGGTGACCACCTGCCTTCAGTCTCTCATTTCCTTCATTGATAATGATTTAAAGAAACATCACGTACTTTTGGGAGACACTATTGCATTTACAAAAGATAGTCCAAAAATCCTACTCATTGAAGGATTTTAGAGGCTCTGATGTAAAGTGACCCTACTGTTTTTTACATGAATAGTACATCATTTTCAAGATAATAAACATAAAAGCATTACAAAACCAAGATCTAATGGTTTAGTGTAATGGAAAAATAAGAACCAAAGTAAACATTTATATAATAATAAATATACATTTTATAATTCTTTCTTATCTAACATATTAGTTTTTCCCATGCACTTAATAGTATAAGTAACCACATTTGGATATACATCAAATAAAGGGGTGAGATAAAATCACATTAAGGGGATAAATAATAACTTGTATAAATATAACATGATTGAGAATAATAATCATCATCAAAAAATAATCATGGTATCATAATAATAATCATTGTAGGAATAATTATATAATGTAATGGAATATAAAAATTCATGAAAATGAAACATCTTATCAATGTGGTCGAATACCATACATAATTGTGAACAAAGCTATAATCATGTTCATGCATAACATGTATCAAAAATGATACCATCATTTTCATTATGAACAAAGATAAAATTATGATCCTGAATATTCCACATTTTTTAATGATATATACCACATTACCCAATTTATTTGAGCACTATATAATTTCATGTGCACCTGTCACATCATTGCTTTTACAGAATCATGGATGCCATGTAGAACGTACAATAATATTTTCTATAAAATAAGGTATAGAGAGGAAATAGAGTTCATGATAATTTAATAAAAAATATATTCATGGATAATTATTGGGGTTCCAAAAATAAAAAATTAACAAGACACTTTTAATAAGAATCCTCAGTCTTGAGTTAAGAAGAAACGATCTCAAGAAAAGTAAATGATGTGTTTTTTAAGGTATTGTTATTTTGAAAAAATATTTTCATTTTTCATAAAATCGTATTGGAAACATAGATAAACTAGAAAATAAATGGAAATAAAAAATTATTTATATTTTAGGGATGTTAATATATCATTCGCAATAAAATCTGGTACGAAAGCGGAATAACCCATTGAAAGGAAACATCGTTTGAGAATCCCCTTACCTTATAACATAGTGGTTTCATCACATTAATATCATCGATAATTAAATAATATTCATCAATTACATAATATAGAACCTATTATAAATAAATACTATTCATTATAATTTTACTATGTTTGTTAGTGTCCATTACAATGATTTGTAGAGTTAAATTTCATCATTCAGAAGAGTTCATTTTCTTGGTTTTCATGAATGGTTCACTTGTATATATGTATTAAAAATCATGAAAATAATTATAAAAAATTAAAATTATATGTTATTAATGAACTTTTATAGTTTAAATGGTCTTATAAATTATTATTTTCTTGATATGTGGATAATTGTTTACATAATCCATTAATGATAATTGATTAGATTAATTTGGCATTTTTTCTATCATCAATAACTAGTTTTATTTAATTTTCTAACATTAGGTATATTTTCTAGTTTGTTAAAAAAAATAATAAAAAAAAATTTAAAATATTTTTCATCCTTTATAATGGTTTTATGACCAGACTTTAATTTTTTAATGGAAAATGAAAAATTACCATCCTTGAGGGTGATAAATCAACACCTCACGGATGATGCTTTAGTTTTTTGAATAAAAGGGAGAGGACAATACGTTTGATGATGGATTATTCCATTAATATAATAAAATACCAGTATATATAAGATATTATAGTTTTTTTAGCACACAAATAAGGGTATTTCAGGATATAATAATAAATGAAAAAATTGAAAAAATGAAAGATGATTTTACCCCTCAATTTCTTCTCCTAGAAAACCACCTTAATGAAATTTTGTTTTGAATATTATTTATAAAAAAGACTCCAATTTATGTGCGGGTGTTTTGGGAAGAGTATTGGGAAGAATTTTTACACTCTTCAATGATTTGGAGAAGTAGGAAGAATATGTGGTGAGGGGAGGTGCTTATTGCATAGAAGAGGGGTGTTTTTGAATTATTTTATTAATTAGTTTTTTATTTTCCCTCGGAACAATGAATAATTTTGATTCACCTTAATAAATATATTAAATAGATAAGGGGATTTCTATTTTATGGTGATTATATCATCAATTACTCAAAAAATATTAAATATAACTTATAATATTACATTCTGTAAACTAGCATATTTTACTATTCATAAAAAATTCTACCATTTTAGAAAAACCCCAAAAAATAACCCTAATAATTTAACAATATATGGAATTAAAAAATAAAATACATATTATGCAAATAATTTTCTAAATATGAAATAAATAATTTTTATTTCAAATCAATATTTAATAAAAAAATACCGCATTTAAAATTATAACATAATTTATAACACTTTATAAAAATAATTAATGTATCACTAAAATATATTATAATAATATGAAAATGAAATATTAAATTATGTATCTATTGTATTAAAATAAATTCTTCTTTATATTTTTATATTAATTATAAAATTTTTAATAAATATATATGTTTTACAAGGATACCAACACTTAATTTATCATTTTTTCAACATTTATTTACATATATATTGAATAAACTGTAACATATTATATTTTATTATATTCAAAAATATTATTTATAATTTTGTTGTTGAGGTATGTTCCTAATAGTCATGTTACTATTCCATGGGTCAAGTTACTATACCCTCGGTATAGGTTCCTTAATTTCATTAAATATCACAAATTTCATTATTCATTTATGAGAATAAATTTTTAATTGGGATTTAGTGTTTTACACCATATAACATAATTATAATAGTGGAAATTATATTAATAATTGTTTGGGTTGTTACATTTTCCCCCTTTTGAAATTTCACCCTCGTAATTTTGTTTTACATAAATTGATGATGGTATTTCCCCTTCATTACGTCCTCTAGGTCCATAGTAACATCTTCATACATATAGTTATTACATGACATTTTAACAAGGTGGGTTTTCATGATTTGTAGAACCTTATCTCCCTTGTCCTGAATCATTACTAGATACTCCTCATAAGAGAGATCGTCTTCCATCTATACCAACTCTGTGTTCAGTACGTGTGAGGGATCTGGTATGCACTTTCTCAGGAGAGATACATTGAACATCTGAAAAAATTTAGGGATACTTTCTAGAATTTAAGTCCAATAAGATACTTATCTTATGAAATTAAGGTTCTCAAAGGGGACAATGTACCTTGGGATTATATTTCCTTCCTTTCTAAACTATATGACTATCTTCTATAATGATATTAAGAGAAATATATTATCTCCAATTTCAAACTCCAAGTCCATTCAACGGTTTCCTGTATGAATCATTTTACGACACTAAGAATATTTGATATGTTGTTGGATAGCTTAAAACATCTATGTTATATCTCTCACAAGATTAGGTCCTAGTAACTTTTTTTTCTCAAACTTCATCCCAATTTGTTGGAGTTTAACATTATGTTTTCTATATAATGGAATATAGAACCATTTGATTACTCGAGTGTAAGAAATTTTGATATGATATCTCAAACATTGGGAGATTATGCTATCATCCACCTTTGAAATCAATTGAGATGGCTCTTAAAATTTCATTGAGCATCTAAATAGTCTTGTAAAATTGGCCATTAGTTTGGGGGTGATAAGTAATGCTGAAATTCAATTAAATATTAAAATAATGTTGGATACTTCTCTAGAATTTTGATGTGAACCTTAGCTAATGATCAATGTTGATAAAAATTAGAACCCCATGTATACATACAACTTCCTTCACATATATCACAAAAAGTCAATCAAGCGATAAATCATATAGAATAGTTTTAAATTGGGAAGTCTTAGTGAGTCAATCCACCACAACCCGTGTCAAATTATTTCCTTTAGATGTACTCATAATACTAGTTATGAATTTCCAGATGGCATTATCCCATTTTCACATTGGTATAGGAAATGGTTGCATCATCCCTTTTATACTTATTCCTCTCCTATTTAACATTCTATCATATTAACCACCTTGATATATACTCCATAATCTCTTTATTCATGTTATCCAACCAAATGCTTTCTTGAAGATCACAGTACATCTTGGTAGATCAGAAATGGATAGTGAAAGTTGATCATTGTGTATTATCTAGTAGAACCTTATTTTTCTCTTATGATGACAGCACACAAAGCCTCATTCCCAAATGAATCGCTATATCATTATACATCTGAAACTCTTGCATTTTCCTGTACATTGTTGCATACACCATATTTTTATGCTCCAAATAAACCCTTAATACTTCCTTAATATTATATCGAGTATATGGTTGGGAAATAAATAGGGAAATATAGGATGTATTCACTACCATTGTGATTTCCAAATCTATCCTTTTTATGTCCATGGAGATCTAGTATTTCTCAATCTGTATCATAGAGTGAGTATATAATTCTTTTCTTCTAAGAGCATCAACTAAAATGTTTATCATTCAATGATTAAAGTGAATAGGGAAATTTCAGTCTTTAATTTGATCTACCCATATCCTTTGATAAATTTTGACATACTTTTCTTTGAATATATACTTTAGACTCTAGTGATTGGTATATATGTCACACTTATCACCACAGATATTTCCATCCATAATTTAGATGAAAAGTCATTGATTCAAGCTCAATATCATACATCATATACTTATCTTCATGGATCATCAACTATCTTGAGGCATACATTATCGCATTATCAATTCTAACGAGTTTACAACCCAATACGTTCATTGAAGAATCACTGTATATCACAAAAAATTACCCATTTATTGGTACTGTGATTATATATATGATGATTATCCTCTAATTCAACCCCTTAAAGCTTTCATCACATTATCAAATCCAGACATACATTAACCCATTTCTTTTTAACTTTTATAGCGGGACAAATAGTAATGAAAATTTTATAACAAAACATTGGTAGTACCATAAAAATCCAAGATAATTGCAGATCTTTTTGACACTAGTTGTTCTGGGCCATTTCCAAATTACCTATTTTTAAGGGTCCACAGAAATTCCCCCACTAATGAATATGTTTTCCATGAATGTGACTTGTTGAATCCAAAAGTTACACATTATGTACATGGAATACAATTTTACAATTTTTTGATATTTCTAGCACAATGCTTATATTTTATTTATATTCTTCATTTTTCATGGATCATATGAGAAAATCGTAAATAAAAACTCCCAGTGATTTTTCATGTTTGTGTCAAAATAATATATTCATAAAATCCATGAATATTTCATCGTCATTAATAAGTCCTATGAGAATCAATAGAAACTCATAGTGTCTGTACCTTGTACGGAAGGATGTCTTCCCAATATATTTCTTCCTCACCATTAGTTTATGATATCAATATTGAAGATGCACATTTGAAAATAATTGAGGATCTAATAGATGATCATACAATTTTTTAATCATTGGAATAGGGTGACTTTTCATTATGGTGATCTTGTTGAGATCCTAGTAATCAATACACGTCCTCATTATCCCATTATTTTTCTTGAAATAAAGTACCATTACACCCCATGATGATGCACTATTTCATTCCAAACCGTTTTCAAAATAATTTTCCAGATAATTATTTAACTCTTATAGTTTAACCAGAGTTATCCTATATGGGAATTTTGAGAGTGGATTATCTATAGGTATGAGTTTTATTTAGAATTATACCTCAGGATCTCTGGTAATTCTAAGTATATATTCAGAAACAAATCTATATATTCTACCACTATGAGAATTTCCACCATGTAGATATATTCCTTTGACTCAACCATTTAATTAAGGTTTTATTTTTTATAGGTCATCAACACCCACACCATTGATGGATTTTCTAAATAAGATTCATGATATTCGTTTAATTTATATAGTATCATGGGTTAGTTTGGAATTTGATAAGATATTTCTTTTTAATGATACTGAATGTATGATATATATAAATTGATCCAATAAATTCACTTTATAGCATCGAATCCCTCTAATGTAAGTATAACAAGATTCATTGGAAAAATCATCCCACATACTCCAACAGGATAAGAGTCCAACACTTGGGCTGCATGATTGTACCACTAGGTATTTTCATGGATTTCTCTACTTCATTGATTTTGGTGTTTTATTAAATAGTTCTAGAATACTTAAAAAATATAAATTACTGCATTCAACCATCATAATATAAGTCTTCTTCCATTTTTTAGTGAATATAATGTGTGCATTGTATGAGTTAACTTTTTTTTATCCACTTCACAATTAGTGAGGAATAATAAAATTCTTTCTCCTTGGATTTGGTGGATAATGATGTTGATTACCCTTGGGGACTCATGAGTTCGTGCACTTTTTGGAATAGTTCCTTATCTCTAAAAATTGGATGAATTGGACCATTGGTGTTTATATCATTTCCAACATCATATTGGATGGATTTTTCATGAATCTCTGACATTCATGATCTTGGTGGCCTTCTCTCTCACATTTAATGAATTTTCCTATACATTTGAGGTCATTCCCATGATTTTTCATTAAATTTTTTTGATAAGTGGTTGATATTTCCTTCTAAATTTTTAACGAGATCCTCCATCTTGGAATTCCATAATTTTTTCCTTATCTCCAAATCCATGAGACCATTCTCATAACTACATATTCAATTTGAGATCACATAAAAAAACTTATTTGTTATTCCCAATGTCTCATATTTATAGAGCATTTAGAATGTTTTTTTATAAAACTACAGAATCTAGGAATTTTTCAATAATTTTATATAAAAAAACCCTAGATGCACCTTTCAAGACTTGTGAAATTTTCATCATAAGACATGAAAAATTAAATTTTTTCATTGTTTCAACTATTTTAATTATATATCTATATTTTTTGAAGATTTCAATGGAAATATGTGCTATGAAATATTATCTTAAAATCTTTACAGTACATATTTTCTAATTCCTCTTTAGACATGGTGTTATTAATCATCATCAACCACTGGAAGGCCTCTCATTAAAAAAATAATCAGCCCGAGTCCCCTTCTCCATCTCAGAATAGTGAATTATAGAAAATATATTTTCCAATATGTTGAACCATTGTTCCATAACTAGTGGATCATATGATCCACTAAACATCTATGATCACTGCCATATAAAATTCTCAATATCCAGTTTCTCTATCTTATCGAAAGTACGATGTTTTATATTTAGCATGTTATTTTTCAAAACCTGAGACACCTAGTTATGCATTGAAATGAAATTTTTAACACCACCCCCAAGGCATTGGGGATTTCATTTAGAGAATCACTACAGTGTCCATCGCATGGGTTGTTGGAATGGTCCATCAAGGTTCCCATAAATTTCTAAAATTGAAAATGTTTTAACAAAACATAAGTAAAAAATTAATGAATATGTAATTTATTCCATTTTGAAATTAATTCACACGTCTTATCTTATGGGATCCATATGCATAGAATTTTCTAAAACAAATATTATTGGGGTGTGTATATATACTTAGTCACATACTAAGGGTTTTGAAAAATGTTTTCTAATACTACTTACAAAATCAACTAAACCATTCTCTTATACCAACTATTATTGTTTGATTGTATGAGAGTATTATATACTCTATAATATCAAATGTTGGATCGAATATGTATTCAGAAGCACAAATAAAAGAGGGGGGGATTGTATTCTTAAAAAAAATCCCTAAGGAAATTTTGTATAACCAAAATTCACAACACCTATATGTTCTAAAAACATTCCTGATTCCGGAAAAGTGATTTCGAAAATGTAACATAACAAAAATTTACAACAAATGAGATTATACCTTAAATCATATAGAATCTAACTATAACAGAGTACAAGTATGAGGTAGTATAAGAAAGTTATACATTCCTCAAAAAAAATTCAGCGGAAAAACAATGCAGTAAAACTCCAAGTAACAAGAATAAACTCTTTTAACCCAAAGTGGAGGGTATCTAACAACACTGGATAAGATGTCCCTTGATTTATAATTTCAAGAAAGTATGTCTTACCCAAAACCAAGTATGCCCTCAGTCCAAAGATTGGTATCTGACTTGAAGTCCCTACAAGCCCTCGATTTGTATGGAAATCGGCACCTCTGACTTCACAACCCGAATTCTCTGATTTTAAGGAAATCGAACCTCTGCACGAAGCAATTCTGCATGAAACAAAAAGTTCGAACAATCCATTAATCCTATCTGCACGAATCTTGACAGTTTATAAGAGCCTCTCTCGCTAGAAATTACCTCACCAGCACTTTGTTGAAAAGCCTTGAAAAGTTGTGAGCTCTTATTTATTGGTGCAACTGCAACAATCAGCCCCCCTTCCAACGGTCATATTTTTCCTTGAATTTTGGAGGGACCTGTACACATGTCACTCAAACAACGGTTAGTTGATAACTGAAGGCATGCCATCGTTTTATAAAAGAACATGTTTTGGTAGAAATATGGTTACATAACTAAATTCAAATATTCGTAATGTAAACAAATAAAATTTCAGAGTCTAACTATAAATAAATTTAGAGTCTATAATACAAGGATATTCAGATTCTGTTTATCAGAAGAATTCGGAGTTGAACATCATACAAGATCATATCCATAATTCGTAATCATACTTCACAATCATAATTTGTAATGAGAATTTGTAATTAGAACTCTTTATCAGAATTCATAATGAGAATTCATAATCAGAATTCCACATCAGAATTTATAATGATAATTCATAGTCAGAATTCATCATCAGAATTTGTAATGAGAATTCTTAATCAAGATTCTTCATCAGAATTCATAATGAAAATTCGTAATCAGAATTCGTTATCAGAATTTGTAATGAGAATTCGTAATCAGAATTCATCATCAGAATTCGTAATGAGAATTCGTAATCCAAATTCATCATCAGGATTTGTAATGAGAATTCGTAATCAGAATTCATCATAAGAATTCGTAATTAGAATTCATAATAAGAATTCATCATCAGAATTCATAGTTATAACATTATACAAGTTTGTAATCATAATTTAGAGTTAAACTTCATAAAAGTTTGTAACATGGAATTTAGAGTAGAACTGCATAAAATTTCGTAACAAGAAATTAGATCCAAAAACAGAATGCTTCATATCAATGTATTATATGATTCCGGGATTTTAGATATGAATCCGACTTTCATACATACGAAAAATATTGATAAAAAAAATTAAATCTAGGTAAGGTTCAATCTCCATGGGTAAGGATGTTTTCCTTATAGAACTATAATATAGGGTAAAATCAGATTTTCTTTAAGATAAGGTGTTTGTGATTTTCAAAACAAGAAGGAATGGAAAAGTCATAAGGAAATCCTTATTGACTCAATAATCTCCCCCTTTTTCGAAAGCACAAATATCCTTCCGAAAAAATATTATAAGGACTTAGAAAATGATTTTCGAGACACTGAAATAAATCTTATCTCCCTTTGTTCATGGACAATGGTGAATTCAACTAACTCCCCCTTAGTCTTTGGAACACTAAGGATCATATTCTAGATTTCCAGAATGATATTTTAATTATGAATATGAATCTTTTCGTAATGAGCACTCCTCCTTGAATAAACTCTCCCTTAGTTAGGGAAATAACTTTTTCTTTCTCTTCTTTAGAATTATTTTTCCTTATCCCCCATTATGATTTATAAAAAGAGTTTGATGGAATGGAAAATAATAAAGTACCTGAAATATTAGTGTAGACAACCAAACAGACAACCATAATTTTATTATGATTTAAAGTGTTAGTACAAAGAAAGAAATTAAAACAAAAGGTCAGATTAGGTCTGTTTTCATTCTTTTTCGTCGGGTATTAACTTCTTCAGAAAGGTTTTTAGCTTCTTTAACTCTTTGTGATCCTCCTCAGCTTTCTTTTCTAAGAAATTAATCCTATCATCTTGAGTCTTTAGAGCCTCAGACTGAGCCTTAATATCTTCATCCTACTTTACAAGCTTTACTTCAATCTCAATTTGGAGATCACTTTCCACCTTCCATCTTTGAGCAACAGAGTTAAGCTTCCCATTCAGATCCTTCACCTGTTGATTCCGAGTATTTTTCTCTAGGATCATGTTTTATTCAATACTAGTTGTAAGATCTTTGATCCTTCCATATTCTATATCAAAAACTTCTTTTAATCCATCTTGAAATTCATTAAGCTCACTCATTTGTTGAATTGATTTCTTTGACCTGCTAGCTATATTCTTTCATGACTTATTGTGAGCTTCATAGCATATAAGAAATTTTTTGAAATCTGATTCTATCTTCACACACTTGTCCATCACCATAGACATCGAATCTGATTTATGATTAAGAGTGTGTTGGAGAATTTGGCTTCTAAAATCTATTCTGGTAAAAGGAGGAATGGAACTGACTAGCTTCTTCAAAGATTTCTCCACAAAATCATGAGCAAGTAAAGATGAATCCGAATCCGAGACAATACTTGGTGAGAGTGGGTTTTCATGCTCAACAAGATTCCTTTTTGAGGTTCCTAAAACTTCCTTCCTCTTCAATATAGATTTTCTTAGAGAATCAACAATCACTTGCTTACTCTTATCAATCTTCGGTATGACTTTCTCATCATGATATTTATGCTCACAATCAGATAATTGATCAAATCTATCTTCATAAATTTTTTATTTTACTTATTTTTCCTCAATAAAGTGATTTTCATAACATTATTACTCAGATAATTCATTTAATTCTTCTTGTTCCTTGTCTTCATTTTTCATTCCATCTTTCTCTTCTTCCTTTCTAGGAGTGACAAGCTTCGAGGACTCAGCCTCAGATGTTCAGAGTGATAATTTCTCTAATGGGTTTGTCTTATTTTGATATTCTTAAACTTTCTTAATCATATCATTTATATCACCAATTTCTTCTTCTTCTTATGCTACTTCATTTTCTTCTACTTCCACCTCTTCCACTTCTTCAACAACTTATTTTTGTCTAGATTTTTCCGAAGTGAAGAAATTCTTCCCTAGGGTCTCAAGTAATGGCTCGACTAGGAATGTTTCTGGTACTGGAATATTATCGGATGCTACTTTTGTGGATTTCAAAATAGATTGTAAAACTTCAGCTTCAGAAATTTTCTTTTTCATCTTATATTATTTTTCCTTCTTCTCAAGGTATTCAGTAGTCTTCTCCCTTAAAGACATAGCTTTAGCAGGGTTCAAGACAAACAATGGCTCCCATTTTTACCTCTTTTATTTATATTCCCTCCATTTTTCAACCACCTCATATGGATAAGTTTTTTGTTTCATGGGTTTAGGGGGTGCGGATTAGAGTTCCTTAGCATTGGGGGTTTTGTCTGTTACCTCCACTTCCTTCAGCTTTATTTTCTTTCCATATTTCTTTGAAGGTTTGGAATTTTCAACATTTTCCAGATTGGCCTCTGCCTCATCCTCAAGAAGATCATATAACTCTCCTATCTCCTAATAATATCCCATAATAATTATTTACAGAGTGTCGTCACTATCAAGTAGGTCTTTTCAATTCCGAAGCATGGAGCTACATGGGATCTTGAACGATTCAAGACCCCAATCTATCAACTTTGAAAGCAAGGCAAGACACATGATAATTTGGGCTCTTAAATTTCCATTCTCGGTGTTCTAAATTGTAATAAGGAAATGCCTCATCAAATTGATTTGCCTTATATTTAACAAGAAATCTATGAAATATACGTCACTCTTTTTGAGGTTATCCTTGTCACATTTTCTTGGTACTAAAAATACTTGTATCCATAGCTGAAGGATCCGGTTTTTAGAATATAGATGGATAATCTTTGTTGTCTTGAATTCAAAAATTCCAAGACATTCCAAAGACTTCAACTTTCAAAAAATTCTTTTCTTAGCCGGTAGTTTGTGGGAACAAAACTCAGCTTACCCTTCCTAGGATAATCCCACCAATCTAGATTCCTTGGTATAAGAATGTTTGTTGGTTTTTCCATAATACATGAATTAAAACATTTCTCTTCCATCTTCCTTACAGAAGCACACTGGCTCATAAAAATCAATGAGTAAATTGGGATACACATAGTCTTGAACACCTAGCCTAGATATACAAACATCTTCCCATCCATTTAACTTGATATTCTTAGAAATGATAGATTCGTATTTGAAAAAGTTCTGATGCACCAACCATTCCCTGTATACTTGCCATTTTGAAATTGGCTTCATAGTAGAAATTTTATGGGATGAAGCTTCAACAGACATCCATACTGGAGGAACATTGAGATATTCAGAACGTTCTTAACAACTGAGGCAGTGTTTCGAGACGTGAGAGCTTGGAAACCGATGTTGGACAACCATCCGAGATCCCCATTATATATGCAATGTAGGTCACCTTTCAGCTTCCAATTCTAATCTAATGGTTGAAATTCTCTCTGATCTGATCTGAAAGTTGAAAACATACCTGCAAGTAAATCTAGAATCTGATCTTTTGATTTTTTATGAAAAAACATTCGGTTTTAAGGAGAAATGAATTTGAAAAATTAAAATAAAATACCATCAAGTAAAAATGATTACATAAAGATAAGTAAAGAAATCATTCCTTTTAGATTGGCTAGGAAGATTATTTGTAATATGTGATATTATTCTTGATGAATGTTTTACTACAAAAAACTTACTACTAAAAACATGCTGCAAATAACTCACTACAATAAAATTATGATCTAAATGTTTTATTGCAAGAACATTGAGTACCAAAACATGATTACAAAAATTATGAGTACGAACATTCCCATTACAAAATTTCCATTACAAAAATTTCCTTTACGAAAATTTCATATTTGAGAATTTCCATTACGAAATTTTCAAATCCGAGAATTTCAATTGCAAAAATTTCGTAAAACTAACTATGAATATTTTCATTACGAAAATTCTAAAAAATATTAAATAACACATGTACTCCCCCTAAGAAAATGAGTTTATTACTGTAAGTATATTGGTTCAATAGAAAGTAAATGGAGGAATATTACAATACGACTATCATTCCTAACTTCTGTTTAATATATTCAAATCTATCAGAGGATAAAGATTTTGTGAAAATATCAGCAAGTTGATTTTGTGTTCCGATAAATTGAAGAATGGTATCTATTTTTTAACAAATAAAACATTTGAAATCAACGTTTTTCTGATAAGAAAAATGTTACCTACACCAATAATTTCCCTCTAAGCACTGTCTCCAAAATTTACTTTTCCTCCTTTTATCTTGATAATATTTTTAAAATAGTTTTTGATACCTGTCATATGCCTTGAACATACACTATCCATGTACCATGTATTTCTGTTAGTACCTGCTATATTTTCTTGAGAATAAAAGAGCCAGACTTTCGGAATATAGAGTTTCTTGGATCCAGAATTGTTAGGAAACAAGATTTTTGGTATCCACATTTTTTTTTGAAAAATAAGATTTATTAAACCTAAGGGATTTATCTTTATTCAAAGAACAATTTTTCTTCCAATTCCCATTACATTGACACTTAGTGCAAAAATGGGCTCTAGTAGGAACAAATAGTTGTTTTTGAAAAATTATTTATGGTGAGTATAAACTACTCCAGTAGTGACTTTTTGAGGTTATATTTGAGAATACAGCTTGTCAAAATTTTCCATCCCAAAGGTAAATTTTCAAGAAGTTTCTTACTAAAAAATATTTCAGATTTCAGTCTGATGACTAAATTCCTATCATCATGAATCATTTCCATAGAGTTAGATTTTTCCTCAAAAAAATTCATCATTAAAATATCATTCTTAAGATATTTCTAAATTTCATCCTTAACAAAATTTGCTTCCACAAGGTCTTTAGAAATTTTTCTAAAAGCTCATATTTATCTCTAAGATCTATAGAAAGATCTAAAATCTCTTTTGTAGAAATTTTTTCCCTACTATTTTCCTTTTCTAATTTCTTAGTAATTTTATAATATTTTTATTCATGTAATTTGGAAAAACTAGATACTTATTCATAAGATGGTTCTTCATTTTCTGAAGATTAAGTATCTTCATTAGAAGTACTATGTTCAGAATAGTAATTCTTATCATGATATAAATTTGTTAAAGCCTCGGCAGAGCGTACCTTATCCATAAGACATTTATTTGGGAAATAAATAGTAGCAATGAATCCCATATTATTCTGTGCTGAGGAATCATATTTAGATGATTAACTTTCTGATGAGTCTCCACAAATATCACTCCAAGTATCAATAGCTTTCAGACTTTTCTTGTGCTTTGATCGATAGAATTTCTTCTTATTTCTTTCTTAATTTATTTCTTTATTTTCTTTCTTCTTCATCCGATGACAATTATGTCTGATGTGACATGTTAATATACATTCATAACAAGTAACTTCTACATCTTTCCTGTCTCTGTAATCTATCTTATTATACTTATTCTAATGATTCTTCTGAGATACAATCTTGTTCGTTCTCCAAGAAAGATTAGCTAATTCATTCTATGATTTTTCTGTATCACTAGATTCTGGATGAATAATTACATTATTTGACATTGATCTAGTTACCCTTTCTGGGGTCTTGGCTTTCATATGTTTAGAATTGGTTGTAAAATAAACTCCTCCATTCCCATTCTTCTTCTTAACATTTCTAGTATCTCTCTTCATTTTGGTTTCATACTGAAGAAGAGTTCCAAAAACTCATCTATGGAAATCTGAGTGACTTTCCTGTTCTCATCAATAGATATTCTATTGAACTCCCATTAATTTGGAATGATATCTATGATCATATCAACAAGTTCCTCATCATCCAAACCATTTTATCTCATATATTGTATGCTATTTACAATATTCATAATAATTTTTTGTAGTTTACTTAGAGGTTCTCCATAGGGAAAGTAAATCCTATGGTATTCAAGTCTTAACATAGATCTTCTAGTATCTATGACTTTGGATGTACAGAAATGTGTAACTAAATGATTCTTCCAGACACTTTTTTCAGCTTCACATGATAATATTTAACTATAGATTTTCCTATTCATGGAACACAACAATATATTTCTGACTCTGAAGTTTGCTTGATATTCTAATTTCTCCTGGTTCATAAAAGTTCACAATTCTTTATCCAGAATCATGTAATCTCCAGTCAGTATTAGATAGTTATCAACTCCAGTATTGATAGAAAAACTCTTCATCCTATCTCTCCAGTATTCATAATCATTTCCATAAATAATAGGAGGTCCCGTAGGATTTAGATTATCTATTGAACTAACGTATAAAAGTTCCACTGTTAAGAAAATATTTGGCACAAAAACGTGTTAGTAGAAAGAGTTTGTAAACAAGAAAAATATAGAGAAACAACATATCTAAAAAAATGAATTTGAACTGTGTGATTCTGAAAAAAAAATTCTGAAAAAATATGAATCTGGAATTATGAATCCGAAAATTCAAATCCAAAAAAATGAGAAGAAAAATTCTCTTCTGAATCTAATCGTGAGATTAATTCAGATTGAACCAACCCTATGATACCAATTGTTAGATGGTATGTGAGTATGATATACTCTATAATACCAAATTTTGGATTGAATATTTAATAAGATTCTCAAATACAAGAGGAGGGGGTGAATTGTATTCTTAAAAAACGATAAGTAAATTTTGGGTAACAAAAATTCACAACACCTCTAAGTTCTTAAAACATGCTTGATTCCAGAAAAGTGATTCTAGAAATGAAACTTAACAGAAGCTTACAACAAATGAGATTCTACTATAAATCATATAGAATCTAACTATAACAGAGTACTAGTATAAGGATGTATAATAAAGTTATACTTTCCTCAACAATACAAATGAAGTGAAAAAAAAGTAGTAAAACTACAAGTAATAATAATAAACACTTTTAACCCTGAGAGGAGGCTATCCAAAAACCCTTTATAAGAGGTCCTATGATTTATACATTCAAGAAATTATGTCTTACCCAATCCCATTTAAGCCCGCAATCCGAATATTGGTATCTCTCTTGCTATCCCCGCAAGCCCTTGATTTGTAAGGAAATCAGCACCTCTGACTTCACAACCCCACATCTTTGATTTTGAGGAAATCGAACCTCTACACGAAGAATGTATGCATGAAAGAAAGTTTGAATAATCCGTTAAAACTTTCTACACGAAGCCTGATAGATTATAAGAGCCTCTCTCTCTAGAAATCACTTCACCAGCACTTTGCCAAAATGTCTCGAAAAGTTGTGAGAACTTTTCAAATGAGCTCCTATTTATAGATGTTACTGCAATGGTCAGCACCCTCCTACCACGGTAATATTTTTCATTGAATTTTGGAGGGACCTATACATGTTTCACTCCAACAAAGGTTAGTTGATAAATGATGGAATGACATCATTTTATAAAAGAACAAGTCTATGAAAAAACATGGTTACATAACCAAACTCAAATATACTGAATGTATGAAAATAAAAGTTTAGAGTCTAACTAAAAATAAATTCTGAGTCTATAATACAAGGATATTAGTATCTTATTTATCAGATGAATTCAGAGTCTAACTTCATACAAGTTCGTAACCATAATTTGTAATAAGAATTCACAATCAGAATTTGTAATGGGAATTTGTAATTAGATTTTGTCATCAAAATTCATAATGAGAATTCGTAATCAGAATTCATCATCAGAATTCATAATGAGAATTAATATTCAAAATTCATCATAAAACTTTGCAATGAGAATTCGTTATCATAATTTATCATCAGAATTCATAATGTGAATTCGTAATCAGAATTCATCATCAGAATTTATAATCAGAATTCGTAATTAGAATTCATCATCAGAATTTTTAATGAGAATTCGTAATCAGAATTCATCATCAGAATTCGTAATGAGAATTCGTCATCAGAATACGTAATGACAACTCATAATCAGAATTCATCATCAGAATCTGTAGTTAGAACATTATACAAGTTCGTAACTAGAATTCAGAGTCCATCTTCATAAAAGTTCGTAACAGGGAATTCAGAGTATAACTTCATAAAATTTCATAATAAGAATTCAGATCTAAAAATTGAATGCTTCCTATCTAATTATTATATGATTCTGATATTTTATATATGAATCAGACTTTTTAATTAAGGAAAATATTGACAAAAAAATTGAAATCTGGGTATGGTTTGATTTCCTTGGGTTAGGAAATTTTCCTTATAGAAGTATAATATAGGGTAATATCAGGGTTCTTTTAAGATAAGGTGTTTCTGATTTTCAAAATCATAAGGAATGGAAAAGTCATAAGGAAAACCTTATTGACTCAAAAATTGTAACCAGAGTTTTCATACATGACTATTAATCCATTTTAATGAAAAAAAACATAAAACTGTTACAAACCCAGAATCCAAAAGGTTTAGGGTCTTATGAAAATTAGAACCATAAAAAAATTTAATAATAAAACATAAAAATTTTTAAATCATTATTCTCTAGGATTTTTATCAGTCCTCATATTCTAATTAGTATAAGTAATCACTTGAGGATACACATTAATGAAATGGGTGGACTAAAATCCCAGTAAGATGATAGATATGAACATGAATTAATATAACATTAATGAACAAAATAAACATCATCATTAAAAAGTATTGGATCAACATCATGGTAACGATATTAAGAATTATATAATGGAATCTAATTTTTATATTCATAAAAATGAAACATGGTGTAATGTTGTCAAATACCACACCATGTTGCGAACAAATATAGAATAATGTTCACACATAATATAAGTCTTAATCTAAAAATCATAATTATTGTGAACAAATATAGCATAATTTTCTTGCATATTTGACATCATCTAATGTAAAACATCTCATTATCCAATGCATTGGATTGATATATAATTATGTGCGCACCAATCACATAATAACATTTAGATAATCACACATACCACATAGAATGTCAAAAACATCTTTTCTCTATAATAACCCAATAAAAGGAAATGGTTTTCATTAGAATATCATAAATAATAAATTTAATCTAAAATATGGGGTTACCAAATTAAAAATGGAATAACATACTTGTTATAAGAATCATCAATATTTAATGAAGAAGAATCATTCGCAATACAAGTAATCGAAGTGTTTTTAGATGGAAGAGTTCTTCAATAAAAAATCATTGAATTTGTCCTAAAATTAGTATAGAAATTTTTATATCCAAAAAATATAAAAGGTAATAAAAAAATTATATTTGAGGAGAATTATAAAAAAACCACGCTAAAATTTAGCAGGAATGATGAATTACCCAAATAGAGAAAATCTTGTTTGGGTGTCCCCTTACTTTATGTCTGAATGATTTTTTCACCCTAATATACTGAATAGTAAAATTAGATTCAATAATTATAATACATAGAACCTATCATACTTTTATTTGATTATTTATTATTTTATTAAGTTCATTTATGGACATTATGATGAGTTATAGAGTTTAATTTCATCATTCGAGAGTGTTCATTTTCATGGTTTTCATGATTGGTTCTCATGTATATATATATATATTTGGAAAATCATGAGAATAAATCTCCTAATTGAAAATTTTATGTTTTAATATAATTATAGATGATTAAATGGTTTATATATATTTTTTCCACATATGCAGATAATTCATTAGATAAAATGTGCATCCTTATCATTTAGATTATTTTGGCTATTTTTTGATCATCATGAACTAGTTTTGTTTTATTATTTAATATTTTATATATAATTCAGTTCAAAAAATGTCATAACATACATTTTTCATTATATTTCATCCATTATAATGTTTTCCTACCATCCTAGAAGGTGGTAAAGTAAAATGTAAACTTTTCATCCTTAAAAGTGATAAATAAAAACCTATCATACAATGCTTTCATATTTCATATTAAAGTGGGTAGAAAAGAGGTTTGATAATTGATTATTTTATTAAAATAATAAAATTATATTGTATATATAATAATGGTTCTATAAATACACTTGGATAATGGGTTGAGTGTATAATAATAAAAGAAAATAATTTTAAAAGAAAATAAAATAAAATGAACGTTGATTTTACATCTTGAATTCTTCACCTTGGGGACCTCCTTCAAAAAATTGGATTTGTTATTTTTTTATACCAAAGGCTATTGGATGCAAGGGACTGCCTTTGGGAGAGTATTGGAAGGAATTTGGTTATTTTTAGAGTCATTGTAGGTTTGAGGAGATGAGTTGGTGAGGGTTCGTATTTATAGGGGAGGAGAGGGGTGTTTTTTATTTTATCCACTAGTTTATTATTTTTATATCTATATTGTGAATAGTTTTTATTCCCATAAATAAATATAGTAAAGTGAGAAAGAGATTTATAGATTATTGTTCATAAATCATATTGAATCAACAAATATTGAATTTAACTAATAATGATATATACTATAAATTACACATTTTACTATTCATAAAAAATTCAACTATTTTAGAAAAATCTCAAATTCACCCAAACCATTTTACAAAGTGTAAAGATAAAAACTGAGCACAATTTTTTAAAATCATTATCTAAATATGTGGTATATGATTTTAAATTAAAATCATGATTTATTCTAAAAAATGATTTTAAAATTATAACAATTTCTTTGACACATTGAAAAATCATTTATATCTCATAAAATTATATTAATAAATTTTGTCAAAAAATACTAAATTATGAATATCATTTATAAAAAAAATATTTTTAATAATATATTAGTAATAAAATTTTTAATAAATATTTTTATTTCACAAAAATACAAAAACATAATTTATAATTTTTAACATTTCATTATTTATACTATGAAATAATTTTATCATATAATCATTTATTAGAAGACAAAAAAATTATTTATACATTCATAGGTTATGTTACTATTATATTTCATGGATTACTATTCTTAATTGACATTTTACTAGTCCAATGTTCAAGTTAAAATTTCATCAATAAAGCTTCCTTGATTTCTTTAAATATCACTTATTTCATATATTAATTTTTTGAATAATTTTATCATTGGCATCTTGATGATATGTATGTGTTTTATACAATATAAAATAATTATAGGATGATAAATTCTGTTGATAAATGAATTTTTCATTAAAAAAGTGCATAGGGCACATCTTAACCGTCTTACTAAAACTTATGAAAACCTTCCATTGAGTATTTGTTATGAAAATGTGATCCCCCAGTTGAAATTACAAATATTTTCATTTATTATCAACATACCTATTTTGAATAAATTGTGATGATTTAATGTGAACCTGAATAGTCTTTTGCTTTTTTATTATGACACCATAATGATTCAGTTATATAAGTTCCCTCTTACCATCTATATCCCAACATGTTGGGGTATGACATTTCATTTCCTAGAATTCTTTATATATAACCATTTGAATACTAGAGTGGAAGCTACGGTAATAGTAAAACTCTACCAAAGGTAAATACTGAACCCACATACCTTGAAAATAATGTGAAAAAGACCTCATTATGTTGTTCATTTTTTAGAAGTCATTTTAGACTTTCTATTAGTTTGAGGATGGTAGGAAATGCTAAAATGATGATTAGGGTCAATATTCTTCATAATAATGTTGTATAATTTCCATGTAAAATGTTGATCATTATATGAACCAATTAAAATGTGTGAACTATGAAATATGAATTATTTATGAATATAAATCCTTTTGATCCACACAAGAGGTAAATATTTTCTTATAATGAGGAAATGTACAGATTTAGTTAGCTGGTCAACAATAACCCATAATATATCATTCACTGTAGGAGTATTTTGTAGTCTTGTGAAAAATTCCATAATAATGTCATCCCATTTCCATATAGGAATATAAATTGGTTTCATGAATCTTATATGATATAATCTTAATAAATTGTCCATAATTTTCAACCACATGTTTTCCCACCAAAAACAACCTCCAGAATACTTATACATTTTGGGGAAATAAAGGTATATAGTGAAATATAAAATACGATTTTCCACTAATAATTCTCTATTTAGATCATATATAGAAAGAACACAAGTTATATTTATAAATTTTAGGATTCCAACAATATAAAAAACATTCTACGAACATCCCATTATTCATGGATTTAATTTTATTATGAAAATTATTTTCATCATATTGAAAAGTTTTCATCTTTTCTAATGAAAATAGTTTTTCAATCATTTAAAAATGAGTGATTTATCCCCATAAATGATAATTACCATATATCTCTTTACAATATCCTTGAATTTATGATCCCACTCAATGCTCATTCGGGTCAAAAGTTTTTGGTATTAATTACTCAATGCATATGCTACTTTATTTTATTCCACATAGTGGTAATGTATTGATCAATCATAATATTTTAGTTGCTCAATCCATATCTTATTCCTCATGGTGTGATATGTTTGTGAAATAATGTATTTTATACTTTTATGTTCTTTTTATATATAATTTAGTTCACTATAAATATAATATCTCCATATCTTCAAAAATTGATTTTGGATACGAACTCATGATCATGGGTTGGATAGTTCTATTCATGGGTCTTCAACTGCCGTGATGCACATTAAATGACACTATCAATATTCATAAAGACACATCCCTGTAATTTCATTGATACATCACTATATATAACAAACCCATAATTTTCTTATTCTAAATAAAAAATAGTATCATTGAAAAATGACCTCATTAATTTATCAAATCATTATTCACATTAACATGTACAAATAAATTTTACCAGTTTACATGTAATCTTGTTTAATGAGTTATCCAATTTAGGAAAATTATGAACAAATCACATATAGTACCCAACAAAACCAATGAAAGTACACACCTTAGTTATGTCCATTGGTGCTGACCAATCTATGAAATCCATTGTTTTCATAGGATATACTATGATTTTTTCATTGGAGACAATATAGACATTAAAAGAAACATCCTAAATCCAGACAACACACTTACTAAATATCCAAAATAACTCTATGAATTTAGGAGTCTCAATAATGATCTCGGAGTGATTATAATATTACTCATAGATTTTAGAAAACACCAATATACCGTCAATAAATACCACCCAAAAATCATCATGATAATCCTTGAATACTTTGATCATCATACCCATAAAAAAATATGGTTCATTAGTCGATCCAAATGGACTTATTGTAACCTTATAATTTCCATACCTCATTTGAATAGAAATAATTCTAATCCCATTCTTTATTTTCAATTGATGATTCCCATAACAGTGTTCAATCTATGAAAAATGTTGATCTTAATGATATTTATTGAATAACTAATCAATGTGAAGTAGATGATACTTGTTATTTTTTATAAGAATTGATTTCCCTATACTCAATGAACATCCTCGTTGATATATCTTTCTTGTATATTAAGATAATAGGGGATCCCTATGGAAAAATAATATGTTGTATAAACCTTATATCACAAAAATCCCATAGTTGTTTCATCAACTCAACTAACTCTAAAATAGCCATTTTATAGGGGGCCATCGATATTTTTCTTGCTTCAAGGGCAAAATAAATGGAAAACCTATGTACACACTCTTGTGGATATCTATGTAATTTTTTATGACATACATACATGTATTCTTATACAAAAGGTACATCATTAATTAGATGATTACCCTCTCCAACTATGGATTTTTTCTCTTCATACCCATGAATCTCATTCAGAAAAGAAAAAATGGGTTAATTTTAAAATTAATCATATAATGGTGTCTCTTCTATAATGATATGTGATTCAACATCTTCATCGTGAATCACACGTTTTTTCTCCATATAATAAATTTTTTCATCATATTTTGAAATCCATTCTATACAAAGGATTATTTCACAGTCAACCATCCATATAATGATAATTTCTGCAATTGAAGAAATTTTTTGTTTCATAATAGGAACTTCTTGATACATCTTTGTTTTAGTGGGAGATTGACATTGTGTTTTTACAAAAATGATCCCTTCCAATGTTAAAAGGGAAATGAATAATTTTCATTGAAAACTGAAAATATATAATATATAATGACGGTATATAATAAAATAATTAATTAAATAAATATTAAGATAAAAATAATTTACATATCACCGCGTCACTAGGAACTTACACCTTGGTTTTTGTTATCATATGAGCTTAAAATTCTCCCCATTGCCTTTTTAAGAAATGTTCACATAATGATTTAGGAATTCGTGTGAATAAATCCCCATTTAATTACAACAGAGACACTATAAATAATTTATTTCTATTTTCCATTTCCATTAATAAGATAGATTCCCCTTATCCCTATACTTATATCAAACTCCAATGTTGTTCAATCATTTCCTAGGTTATCTCTTTCTATAGTTCAAAAAAGGTGGAAATTCAATCATTCTATTATTATTCCACGATGCATTCTCTTTTTCATTGGGTTTATAATACCTCATATTATCTTAATTTCCCTTGAATATCTATGATCAAGATAAATAATTCTGTATTTTTATGGAACATAAAAATATTTCATCCTATGATGAAAAATTTTGAGAACCATGTTCCTTTCACAGGCATGGATTAATCTCTACAAATAAATGATCAATATTAAATTATTTATTGTGTATATAATATGTAACAAAAATATCTAAATCATATAGGTAATTTGAAACATTACAACACATTTTTCTTCCTTTTACATTAGGCTAATAAACTTTTATTTCATTTCAATTTGTTCTTCAAGAGAGAAATAATTATCAAAGAATGTCTCCTTAAAATATTTTTATTCGAAGAGTTATATTTCATCATTCACCCTAGTATTCTAGATCAATGACCTTGATTTATTAGTATCACCATTGAGATAGTGCACTAAAAGTGTAACATGTTCATTCTAATCACATCTCAAGGCCAAAAATATCTTTTCCATCGACATAATCTATTTCCCAGCTAACACGACATTAATGTTCCCACTAAATTAATGGGGATTAATTCACATGAAATGATAAAAAAAATGAGAATGATAATGTATAATATCAGGCTGATCTATTTGGTAATATTCATGTTTCATATCCTAATTTGGATTCATTAATATAATCTTAATCTACAATATTCCAATGACAATTGTATTGGTTTCCCAATGGGGAAATCTATATATTGTCCATGAGTGATTATACCCTTCATTCTTATTAAATAAAATTCTAAATAATTGAATAAAATGAATTAGTTCATAAAATAATGAATTTTAATCCATAATGTATAATTTTAAATCATTGTATAATACTTAGAATAATTTTTTTCAACATTTATCTTGGAATCTTAAAGATAGTTTCTTTGGGACTATATTTAAATCATAAGATTTGTTTTCAAAGCCTTAATTATGGTCTATTAGGAAAATGTAAAATATCAATAAAATATAACATAATTGTGAAGAAATGAGTGTGTATTGTGTCATGTTCTTATGTACTAGGTAATGCACGAGTCAATCCTAACACACCTTTCTCGATTTATTACCCCTATGTATATCACTTTCAAAATGATTTTCAATTATAGTATCCATACATAGAATTATAAATTGAAATTACAACATCATATCTACCTTATCAATACTTTTGGTTATTCTTATAAAATTGTCCTCAAAGTATATTATAGGATAATTTATCCTAATACATGTTTTCCTTAATCAAGTTCTTAGTGTTTCATATAAAATTACTCTGATATAGATTGTAAAATTTCATAATCTAGTATCTCAGAGTCAATATTAACATTATTACATTGGCATAGATAGAATGGGTCATATCCCACACGACTGGTCGGTTTAGTAGTATGGTGAACTAGATACATACCTGATTCCCATTTTACATTACGAATATGAAATATATCATAATACATAAAAATTAAATATTATTCACCCTTTAAAACTAATTCAATTGTATATTCATCTTATCCTAGGGCAAATAAATGAAACAAGTGTGATATTAAATTCTCTGCAAGGTTTATGTACAATGGAATTTATGATTAATAAATAAATCACAATATAAATAAAGTGGAAAATAACTTAAAACACATTCCATTTAATAAATAACATTTATATAATGATTCGATATGGATTAATAAATATGGGAAGCCAAATAACATAAAACATTTTCCATTTAATCAACAAAATGAGAATGAAATAAATCAAAATATAATATAAATTATAAAATTTCAGAGATAATCATAATAATTAAATTCCAAATTAATCAATTTTTAAATTATTGGAATTTATAATATCAGGGATCATGATAACTCTACCATCATGATATTTCCCATGATGATTTAAACTACTTGTATATACCTATTTAATTGGAAAAAATGATTTCTCCCATGTGATATATTAATGAATAACAAGGCTATATTATTTTAGGGCCCAACCATAACTGTATTCCTAAATCATTACTCACATATTAATTAATTGATTTATTTCATGAATAACAGTCCTCATCAAAATATATCTACACAATGTAAGTAAAGTGAATTAATAAATATTCCATATTTATTAAAATAACTACTAAAGTAAACTATCTATGTAAGAATGGTATATGGTTTAGGAAATATTCATATCCAGGATACAACGAATATAGTTGAACAATAATTGAAACATTATCCATCATGATTTCATATTTTTTCATGTTAAATACCTTATAAGGGTACTATATACTACACATAAAACTGAATAGACGAGGATTAGAATATTTTTCTTAATAAAATGGAAATTGAGACAAGATCCATTCAGTGATCATAAAATTTAAGGGAGAACCAATTAGATAATTATATTTATCAACTGTAAATTCAAAAAAAAATTGAATTACAAAACATTATAATCAATAATATTTATACATATAATCATATAGTTTCAAAGACAATGAAGAATCAATATAATAAAATGAAAATAAATTGAGTTATAAAATACTTTACCACATGGTAATTTCCAAGTTAAATCCCTTTATATGAAATAATACAAATTAAAAAATAAATTTCCTTCAATTATGAATTATTCATGAAATGAAATTTAAAATGGTAATTATGTACACAATATAAAATAAATGAGGTATACAATAATAATATATTCCTTAATAAACTGATTTTTAGATAAAGTCCCTTACCCAAGACTTTGGTTTATTTGAATATGAGTTATCCTCCTCTAAAATTTTTTAATCTTGTTATTCATTTATTAATTTACCATATTCATACTTATAAAATAATTTAATTTCCTATAAATATATTTTGCCAACCTTTTAATAATAATTCATTATTTTCATTATTTCGAGGGTTAATTGCCTGTTTCTCCATCTGATTTTCTTCATGAATATTCTAGTTCTTGTGAATAATATATATAAGAATTGTCTATAGAAATATATTAATGTAATAAATATCATATTTACTCATTATATACATTTTTAAAAAATTTATGATATTTGGAAAGGGAAAATAAATCATATTACATCATGGATATAGGCGGTCGTACGTATGATCAAGCGACAATATCATAATTTTAACCTGTGAAAAGGATAAGAAGTTAGTAATATAATATTTTTAAAAAATAAATTTAACTTCAGATATGTCAAATATATTTGTTAAATGTATCTTTATTTCCTTCCATGTAATGAATAAGTTGAAAACAAATCACATCGCTTCACGAGGCGGTAGTTCACCGTACAAACAAGTGACGTTATCATATTTTTAAAAAACAAAAAAGTAATAAGTTCAATGTGATATTTTAATTATATATGTATAAATATATAATTAATATTATATATAAAAGTTAAATATATCATTATACTTTACCATTATTGATATAGATGAAAAACAAGTTACATATGTTATCAGGATAGTAGACCATCATACATAGGGTCAGAAATTTAATTTACAATTTGATGGAAGTGGGGATGTATAGTAGGTTAGACATTAAAATGATCAAAATCAATATATTTTATATACTATTTTTATTATACTATAATTTTTTAACAAAATATTAATGATTTTTAATAAAAATAAAATGAAATTCTCATTTAGGAATGTTACCTCTTCTTCGGACGACCTCTATAGGTTTACAAAAAAAAGACATCTTAGGATGGATTTAGAATCAAAAAAGAATTATTTAAGTGGTTATTGGAGTATGGAAGTGATTTATATGTTTCCTAGGTGAAAAAATAGATTTTAAAGTGTGATGAGGTGATGATAGGGGATGTCTTTTATAAGTCGGGGAGATGACTCATAAGAAACATTGGAAATGAATCAATAACACCAATATTTATAATGTAAAAAAGCCTCCAAAATGGTCAATTATCGATCCTTATATGTGATAATAAATAAATAATTAAATAAAATTGTTTTTGGACATGTTACTAATTCATTTTAATACTTTTCATCTTAGTTTAAAACCTAGGAAAATTAGTTTTTTCCTTAACTATATTAATTTATTTCTACTAATTTTACAATTTATAATGGTAAATTTTTTTTTGACAAATTTATATAATATAAAGTTTTATAATTAAAAATATAGAATCTATTATTCACAATTTGATTCATTGAAGTGGAAGAATCCAATTGAAAATTATACCTATAAAAGTGTTGAAAATGTGGTATTGAAAAGGGAAAACTCCGGTGAGTATAAAAGGATTTTATATTACAATTATACATAAAATTGATCTCAATAAACTAAATTGGTTTTATTATAATATAATTGATCAAATTTTACATTAAAAATAAATATTTTACACCATTCAAAAAAAGTATCTTTTCAAAAATATCACAATAATTTACCCTAATATAATTTTGATAATATAATTTCAAAAGATAATTTCGTTTTAATAATTAAATTTCCTAAATTTGTTAAAAATAATTTTCAATTATGCTCACAAAGAATAACTAAACCATCTTTTATAAGAAATATAGATTTGAGAAAGCATTCCATTTTATTTCAGTTCGTTATTATTTTATTTTCTAATTAATATGTGTACATTTAATTCACATTATACAAGAATAAACCATATATTTTTAAGAAAATAATTAGATCTACTAATATCCATCAATTTAAATGAGATGTTATAATGTCCTTTTTAAAAAAATATTTTAATATATTATTTTCATTTAAACCCAGTTTTTTATACATCGCAAGATATTGAAGTGATTTAACTTATATAATTGAAATAAATTTTAAATTATATGGGTGTTATGATATCTATACAAATAAATAATATTATAGGTGTGATTTTAAATGAGATCACACAATGAGGGTATGTTATGGGTGACTTCATACTATATATTTATTTCACATTACATTTCTTTTATTTCATTATTATGATTTCATTTATCTCCTGAATCAACTCGAGTTCTCCATCCATGGAGGGTAATTTTCTCTGAGTGATCAGGAAAGGGGGAGGTTGGAACTATTTGACGATGTGTGTGTTTGAATAATAAATTGAATAAAAATATCTTTGTTCTACTTCTTTTAGTTTTAATTTTATTTAAAATTTAAAATTCAAAATGTGATTGTTTTAGTTTTTGATTCAATTTAATTTAATTACATTGTTTAATAATAAATTTCTCACCCACCCAATTAATTTATATATTTGGTTTAATATATTAGGGTTAGGTGGTGAGTTCTCAATGATCATCAACATGTGAACACGATTATGAAATGCACCATTAGTAATTAAGGAATACCAATATCTAGTTGGGGATTTCCCTTATTATTCACGGGGAACCACAAAAATACTAGCTTACCAAGGAAAGAGGATTGAAAAACATAAGGTTTTAGGTCGGAATATCCTCACCATCACCATCTATATAAGGGGGATACGGTCATTGCTAGATGAATCTCTCTCTCATTGGTCAATAAAAGATAATTTTGGAAAAATATAACTTGTAATAGAACTTTATGAGGTCTAGAAAAACATTACCTGGTCATTTTCTTTATCAATTATTTTAAAATAAATTATATCAAATTTATATCTCTCTCAATCTATCAAAATCAATTAAAAAATATTAAATAAAAACAATAAAAGGTGAAAAAGATCTTTTTGTGTGAACACCTATTTCAGAAAAACCCTATGGGCAAAACAACTATACTATACATAGTTAATGAACATATTTTTCATTACCCATGAATGGAATGTGGAATTTTTATATAATATTTTTTAAATTTTTATACATTGAATAAGATATTTTAAAGTGAAAATGTTATTTTTATAAAGAAATATTCCATGCAATGATTTAAATATATCTTTTCAATTACCATATCCTTTGATGTTATTGATGGATTATAAATAATGTATTTAATTATAACACTTATATTACTATCTGATTATCCCTTACATTGATGGCGTAATATGGGAAATATGTTTGTCTCTTAGATTCCATCATTATGAAATTGCGTTTTATTTTGATATGAGAGAAGATTATGAAACCCATTTTATTTCCATGGATAATTATTATGTTTATCCCTTATGATTGATTTATACTTTTGTGGAACACATAATTATGAAAATGTTATGATGGGAGCACCAAAACAGTGCTCCATTACGTTGGGTAAAAATTTATTTTCAAGAGACATCATATATGGGATAACAGAGTAAACATAATCTATTATGGGAACTTTTCCACTATGTGATATTTTCTAGGACATTAGCCTTGACTCATGTTTATTCCAAGTTATATGTTAATTCAATATTTACAATATACCATGATCTTATGATATCATGTTCATTATATTATTCTCATATGTGAGTTAGTCATGAGACTTATATTTTATGATATCATGTTATACATTGACTAAAATGTCTTGTTTCCTTATCAAGTTATTCCCTTACCGTTTTTAGCTCAAACCCTCCTTTAATATATTCCATAGGTTATACTGTGTAGTTTTAGGACCTAAAAGGGATTTAGGATCTCACTAATGAAATGTAAAAAAGTAATTTGTTATGTTTTAGTTTCTTTTGATGTATTATGAACCTAATATTAAAAATACATTTGGAATCATGATCTTTAGGTTGTAATTAATGGATGTTTATTTTAAAAATCATATAATAATATGTGAATAACTCATGATTTAAATTAATATCTATTTTTCTAGGGCTACTGAATAATTCATCCATTTGGGATTTGATATCTTATATCTAGTCCCAACAAAGTTCAATAGCCACCATCTCTATTTTCTTGGGGTGGGGATCTTTACACAAGTAAAATAGAATAAGCTGCATAATTAAAATCTTAACTTTTCAATATAATAATAGTAATTGTTCAATCATGGATTCATTTTACCACAAAAATGATATGGGTATCCTAAAAATCTATCAAATCAAATCATAATCCATCTAGAGTAATAATATGGATTGAATAATTACATCATATCCCCAGTGGATTATATGTAACATCAAAGTTTTTTTTCATTTATGAATATAAAAAAAACAATATAAAATTTATTGCGAAAAATAAATTTTTAAAAATTATCAAGGAAAATAAACATTACACATTAAAATCACTATTGAAAGATAATTTTTTAACAATATTATGGAAAACATTTTATTTGAAAATAATCATATAAACATATAATGGAAGCTAAAAATAATTGTGATCTCATGAAGAAGAGAAGTTCTATTCATATAATAACTGATAAAATTGATATTATGTTCACACCTTTGGTAAAAGGTACATTCTTAGAAAAATTATATGAATAATCTTTTAGTCATTTTTTAAGAAGTAAAAAATGGGAAAAAATTAATTTAAGAAATAATTTATTAAAACTAAAAATAATTTTGGATTTTTTAGAAAATATGGATATAGATGAAAATTATGTTCCTACATAAAGGGGATAAATATGGTCTACTTTTCATAAAAACATATTTACACCATTTTGATTAGAACGATGGTATTAAAACCCCCAAATTATATAATTATCTAGATGTGATGAAAATTGAAATGGTTTTATCAAATAATAATCATATAATTTCCTCAATGAAATTCAAGTACAAATAATCCCAAATATGAAATTGAAAAATAATCCCCTTATACCATTGTTATATTCATGATATAACAAATTTAAGTGTAATTATTTATAATTCATAATAGAATATAAGTGAATAATAAAAATATTATTCCTATAAAAATAAAATTTGTGGGAAATAATCCTTACTTTGATAAGATTACTGATAGATATTTAATTAATAGATATATTATCTATAACAAATACAAGTTCACATAAAAAAGTGGAAATGAATAAAAAATAAAAAAATTGAAATTTCACATGCTATCATAATATTCTATAATAAATGATGAATAGATATTACCAAATGAAATAATATTGTGTTAAGAAACCCTTAACTCTCCTTCAATTTCACATCTGTCTAATTGATCTTAAGGCCTTTATAAGAGATTTTTTTAACATAGTTGTAGGGGGAGACATAAGAATTGATTTTTAATGAGTTATTTTAGAATATTTTATATATAAAACCAAATTTTATTTCTGTGAGAAATATTTTTGTGAGTCTTATTTTATTAGAAAAATGTGTTGTTTATTCAATTTTTAATAGTTAAGGGTGATTATGATAATTAAAAATATGAAAAGTGAAGCACAAAAGGACTATATATGATATAATAAAAAATTTATTATTATTTTAGTCTTGATAGAATTTTTATAATTTTATAATTATTGAATAATAATTTATTAAAATAAATTACTACTCATGAACATTTTTATTATTATTCACAATACATGACATTAAAAACATCATGAAAACAACTAATTAAAAATATATTCTGTTAGATGATAAGAAATACAGACTAAATAAATATAAAATTCATGTAATTCTCAAACACATCTAAATATTACCATTATTAATATTTTAATAATTATTTATGTAATTGTTTTACTATTTCCATTTATATAGTGGCACAATCTAAATATTTTAGAAGATTATAAATTTATTTAAAATATATAATTTTTTATTAAAATGGAATAAATTTATTATAGATAATTTCAATATTTTAGATTCATATATAAAAAATATATATTCCCTTTCACGTCTAGAAAACATATTTAATATGTTATTTTCACTTTCCACACATCACATAATCATTGCATGACAATTATTATATGATTGTTTTTCATTACTTGGAAGTTTTAAATTATCAACAAACATCATCATTCATAAATAATATTGGATAAAAAACTCAAAGAGATTCTTTTTTCTTCTTAATTAATATCATTTGGAAATTGAATTTGAGTTTTTCAGGCCGCACATGCTATACATCAGCATTGAAAATGATAATCATATTTATCATGAATTAAATTATAATTTATATGTTTTTATTTTTTAAAATTTTAATATATTATCATAAATTATTATTTAAATAATTTTCATAAAATAATATATCTTATTTATCTTATGATAATGTCATAAAATATATTCTATCTCATAAAAGGTTTATTTTTCCAATGAATCACAAATATTTAATAATAAACACTAAATTAAAATAGTGAAAATCAAATAGAAAATTTTAAAAAAAAATATTTAAAAAATATTTAGATCCATAAAAACATTCAAGTCCCAAAATAATCTAAAATATACAAAATTTATTACTTCTAAATTTATTTACATGGATATTTTGACCATCTTATACAAATATTGTGTTGGTGATGTCTAAGAATTCTAGATAAATATATAATTTAATAAAATTACTATCATAAATATCATATTTTCGTACTCAATTTTTTCATTTATTATCAATCGGAAATTAGTATTATCCTTATGATAAAATATTAATGTTTATTAAAATAGAGTTACATTGTGTTTTTATGATTTATATAATTAATATTTATCTCATTATGAATGATAAGTCAAAAATAGTTTCCATAGATTTTAAAATTATATCAGTATATATTAACTCCACTAATCTAGAAATATTATTTAATGCTTCTAAGAGATTTAAAGGTCTTACTGAATAGTTTTAACCTAGTTTTACATATTTTACCCTTACCAATGTGATAAATTTTACAATGGTTTCTATTCAGAATGACTAAAAATAAAATGAAACTATTTACATAATTTGAACATCATGTTTAAAAATATGGAATATTTTTTCAATGATTAAATTTATATATGTAGATGAATTAAATTTTGACATGAATTTGTAAACCCCAATGAATTGTTTTTTTGGAAAACAAATTTGAGTCCAAAAATTATCTTATAAAAAGATTGATTATATTATTGATTAAAATTTTATTAATTATTTTATATATTTAAAATAATACTTTTTTTAATTTAGGATCATATTCAGAGTAAAATTTATCTTCTTAATTAAAATAAATAACTTTTTTACAAAAGCCAACATTTTTCACTATTAACTGAAAAATCATCCTTTTTAGGGAAATCATACATTTTCACCCCTAGATAATTATGATATAATAATTTAAAAATTATTTTCTTTTTATATAATAAAGCATTTATATTTTTTAGAAATTAATTATATTTTTCGGGCAAAAAAATTAAAAATATTTCCTTGAAGAAAACATATTTTTGAAGCATTGGATGACTTAAAAAAAATTTAGTATTTATTTATTATGAATTAATCATTACATTTAGAATACAAAAAAACCTTTAGATATATTTATATCATAATTGTTTTACTATTCTTCCATGAAAATTTAATCACTAGGTTATAATAGTCAGATTTAAATATTAATACGTCATGGGTTTTTAAAAGTCGGTGATGTGTGTTTTATATTATATAAAACTAAATGCTCTTATTAAAATATATGGGTGTTATATATTTTTCCTCCTCAATTCAATTCTTGGTCATAATTGTATTTTAAAAAAAATTGAGTTTGTGGTTAGGTTTAAAATCCTCACCCACCACTTAACCATAACATTTAAACTAATTTCATACCTTACGACGTCATTTTTATCTAACATAGGTGTAAACTGAAATAACTCAACAAAAAGAGCCACAAAATAAATCTAATAACATCACTCCCTCTTAAAGTTCCATTAATATATATCCTTGATCCAACATTGAAACCCTCAAAAAGAGGTCATTTAAGGCCACCAACATTAAGATCAGAAGCCTACATTCCTAGATCATCACACCCCACAATCTTTTAGTTATTAACTAAATCATATAATCTATCTACTGCATCTTCTAGTCATCAAGAGCCTTACACAGATCAAACTTACCATAATAATCGTTATCCAATCATTTATATCTAGAGGGCCTCTTATAACGTAAAATTATAGAGTTTGTTATAACTGAAATCCTTAATAAAAATCTACTATCATCAGTCATCCCCATTTAGCTCATCTACCTTGATCTAGATCAATTTTAATAACCCCAAGTTAAATTTAGTCTTCTACATGAATTATTTGGGATATGACCACAGAATTATAAACTATATCCTCATGTAAATTTAGAGGCATAATAGAAACATCTCTCACATTCAAAAGCTCATGACCTGGGTCTCTAGGTGGCATGATGGGTCATCTTTTCAACTACATATTAAAAATTCATAAGATATGTTTTTTAATTAAATTTTTAACAACATATGAAAATTAACAAGCTCATACACACCAAACCAACATGAACAATTTAATGGTATATACATTACCACTTCATCTAAATAACACAATCTACTAAAAACATATGAACACCTCATTGTACGTTCACATTAGTAATAGTAAATGATATATAACAAGATAAAAATATTTTCACAGTAAGTGTATTAAATTAAACCAATAATGTTTTTTTGGAAAACATTGGATATATTATTATTGTAATTTAGATAACTCAATCCTCTCATAAGAATAGGAAAAAATGGCATTTAATTTTAACAAACATGACTATCTATAATAAAATAACAAACTTACTATTTCTAATTATGTAAATAAAAAATCACATATAACATAACCACATAATTACACCCAAGAACTGTATGCAACCATATCTAAAAAGATAATAAATCAACACAACATCCCTTGTACCTCAAAGCTCTAATATGCCAGTACTAGCCAAGGACAAGGTTAACTGTACTATATACATTTCATTTTTCCTATATTTGTTCTACCAAGCACAAAATTATAAAAAGTGATAAAATAGAAATCAGATACCATTTTTTAATATCCCAACAAGAATCACTCATTTTTAAAAAATGTTCACATTCCATAATGAACACCTCCCAATATACAACAATTTTCATAATAGCAGTGGTAAGGAAAAATCATTAGGCCATTATTCCCTTCACAATGGATCAACCAAAATTAGAAACACATTAGAAGCAATAAATAAATTATACATAACCAATAACATATTATAGAATTTAAATAATAACATCTATGATATAACAATATAACATACTAATGACTTATAAAGTAGTCACAAGGGATCCCCAATTGTGTTTAATTGATAAAAAAAGAAATAATAATAAGAGTGAAGAATTTAAATAAAAGATACCATATTATGTTCCAATATCACCTCAAAGAATCTCACTCATCCTCTTCAATTTCGTGATATGGGACTCTTTCCCTTACATATTTCATTATCTATAAAGTATGCATGGGAACTACAATGTAAATGAAATATGTGGGTATAATCCCAATATAAAACCACCAATGCATCCTTAACATTTTTTAAATATTTATCTAATAGTTTATAGGTATAAATAAAGTAAATTAATAAATTGAGACTAAAATATTATTGTTATCATGTACTTTTCAGGTTATCTGGAACGTTACCCCCATTCACATCGACTCCATGATGGTAGAAATGATTATGTTATGTCACCAAACATCTAAAAAGAACACTCTCATATCACTCTAATGAAATCACAAATCCTTATTTAATCCCAACCATCTCACTCATGGATACCATATCAATCACTAAAACACTCAACCATCTCACTCAAGGTTGTCCTTATATCACATGCTAGAAAAATCCATATTACTATGGACTAGCACACATTTTATTTTTTTCTCAACCATCTAACACATTTCCATTCCCTATCACAATTCAATGATTATTAATATAACACATGGTTATCATGTATCATCATTTTAATATAAACGTCTTCATACCATGTTATTCTAGCATTTCCTGAATATATATGACACTTTCCAATCCCAATTACCAATTTGATCATCCTTACACTATTCCGTTGTATGTGGTTCACATTCACCAATTTCATGGTAGAAAACTCATTATACCCCTATAATGGAAACACTGCAACAATACATACCTAACTTTGTTATGTTGACAATAAAACAGTTGGTCTCACAGTTCTACACATACACTCACATGCAATTCAATACATATAATTCCATAAAAGTGTCTTAGCATGGAAATGACCTCCCACCTCAAGTGTTATGAAGTGAAATCACCATGAATCACCACACTATAAATTATCAATACAAAAAATCCATTAGTCATTTACAACATTTTTATTATATAGTTATCAACGGATAAACCATGAACTATTAGAATAATGAGTAATTATGGTAAATGTAGACTTAGGCTCACATATATTGACCACCCATGTCAAAAAAATTCAATTATGTAATAGATAAGGAGGGAGGTAAAATCATCAAGTAGATCCTATACATACATCAATCCATTATTTATGGTTAATGTAGATGAATAAGAAATAAAATTGGGGTCTATGGTGATGTTACTCAAAAAAATTCTCTAATGTATATTCCTGATGTGACCATACCTTTCATGGTTCGAGTACACTATGAGCCACACCATTAATTGAAAAAACTATGACTCACATAATGAAGAAATTTAGATAGACATTCTATATTTTTAATGAAAAATTCACAGTGTAATTTATACATTCATTACATGAATGCATATATATGACAACATCTTTATCATTGATCCATACCAGTCCTTGTAAACTCACTAGGGAGATGCCCCAACAAATCAAACATATATTAACATCCAAGATATAAATTACTAGGAAAATTAAAACCATAACAACAATTTAAAAACATGGATAATTATAGATTTATTGATTTTTGAGAAGTATCATTGGGTTTGTGTTTCATATGTAATAATAAAATGTAACCGATGCTTGGAGCATCTGTGATCAGCCAAAAATAGTAATATTGAAATGTGTTTTTGATGTTTTTATAATTGAATTATGAAAATTAAATGCTTTTCTTTTGAACAACCATTTAATTTTTGAAATTTATAATATTTTCAAAGGTAATGAGTTAGAGAATGGGTACAACTCTCCATACATATTTCCATAAGTTGAATCACACCAATAATGGGTGGATTCTAATGTATGTGGTTTCTTAAGAATGTGTAGAATCATAATTATCAAACATGGATGGGAAAATGTTAATTTTGGTTTGTGTCACACATAAAGAATAAAAATAATGGGTTCCTTAACCATGTGTGGTATTTTTTACTGGAAAAAATTTGTCATGATTACACGAAAATTAATAAAAATTATACATCATAACTATTAACATTGAAATTTATTAATATTATGTTTTAACCATTCTTGAAGTACTTTTTAAGCATCATGTTAGCTTCTTTCATCAGTTTGTCAATTAAATATTTGTTTCCCTATTTTGGGTGTGTTTTTGGCCATTCAAGGATAAATAATATATATTGGAGAAAATGAACTAATGTTTAAATTCATTTGTTTTATTGAATTAATGGAGTCTAGGTAGGGTTCTTTACTGTTTTGGAAAAAATCCAATCTGGTTTGTGTTTTTTATTGAAACTAGACTATGATTTATCTGTAGGAAACTTTCATTTTATGAATTTTTTATAAGAAATTAATCTATATTTTGGTATATGTATTGAATAGATTTAAATCATCCAAATTTTACAAGATGTGAAATTTTTTCATTTCATGAAAAGTTCGATCAGTGTTTTTTTAATTTTAGGTGATAAAAATATAAATGTATCTTCTAAGTAATGAAATTCATATCAATAAAGGGTTTATAATTGTGAATAGTTTGAGGCTAGATGTTTTAACCATGTTTCAAAAATTATTTTATTTTCATTCGACGTATATGATTCTCTATCAAAACCCAGGAGTTGTTATAGATGGTTTTGCAGACCTCAACTCCTTTCAGATCATTTGTTTATGATTTATTTTTTTAGTGAAAGCATTCTGTGTCTCTAGGTATGTGGTATTTTAATTTATCCATTTCCATTAGTAAAAAAATCACCATTTCATTATATTTTTAAATCTATTGAACTTTTGGTAATATTAATCTTGATCCCTTCTAAATCTGATGTGTGAATTTTTTTTCGGTGATTGGCCATTTGTAGTTGTAGCATTTTCACTGCATTTTCTATATGGTATGTGTATCCTACCCACTCTGATAAACATATTTAATTATGAAATATGATTATAAAGAGTTTAAATCATATTTATGGACATAATTTGTTTTTATTTATTCCTTATATTTGTTGTGGATCTGTTTGTGGGATTATGGGAGCTACGATTGAGGTAGCTGGTTTCATATCGATCTTGTGTTTGATGAACCCTAATTTATAATATTTTTTAAAAAAATTGTAATTAAAATTAATTTATTGGTTGATTTATTTTTTGTGTGGGTAAGTGGGTTTGTGAGATAATATTTTTGCCCTTGTTTTGGTAAAAGAAAATATATTTTCAATTGATAGTGAAATTTGTTTTCTATAATGTTTTTTATGATTTTTTTAGGTAATGGTTTAAAAAATGTACCATATGTAAAGCATTGGGTACCTTAGTGAAAGGTTTATTGATAGGCTTCATTCAATTATACTGGTCAAGGGTTTACCCATGGGGTATTCCTCTTCTCTCTAATTCCATTGTTCTTGGTAATTTTTGACATTATTACGAGGATCACATTCTAGGTTGTTACTCTACTATCATGATTTGTTACATATGTCTAGATACTTAATGTGGACGATTCGCTATATTCGGGTATGATTTTTCAATCCACCCTGACCTATAGTGACCCATTTCCAGATGTTACCAATGATTTTTAGTCATAAAACATGTATTTTATTACATTAGATGATATATGTAATATGATTTTAATCATTTTCACTAATAATATTTGAAACTTTGGAAAAAGGGGAATGTGTTACTGAGTTGTAGATATAAAATATATTTAACTAACTATCATTCATTATTTGATTTAATGTTCATCAGTATTGAATTATTAATGAAGGATTTGTTATGAACACGTAGGTGGGATTCCACTTTTAATGATAATGAATATCTTCTACATCCCTTCATCAGTTCATATAAATTGTTATTTATTTTGATGTAGGAAAAAAACGGTGTCATAGAGAGGAAGTGAGGATTCAGTTAGCTGATCCATGAAGCTAGTGGTGAAATAGTGAGACTGTATCAATTGATCCCATGGAGTAGTTGTTTCTCATATTTTGTTTTTTACTTTTTTATTAGACACATACCATGGTGTTTCTAAATACATTTAGGTTGTATCTCTTCTTCCTTTTCCTTTTTTCTATTGAATATATTTCTTGTTTTTCACTTCCAATGTTACTTCCAGCAATGTTTAAAGATATTCCATGTTTTCTACTTCATTTTAGGAGAAATCATTCCATCTAGTTGTTATTTAATCGTGGGTTCTAGTCACCAGCCCCTGGGGATCATGAACGACCACTAGGTATGTGACATGTTAGGTTGGTGCTAGTTTGGGTGGGTGTTAGAGACAATTCGATATAGTTTGGTATCATAAGAGGGGGTTTTCTCGGTTTTGGGAAGTGTGTATACTAACGATAAGATTTATGATAATCGAGGGGTAGGATGAAATGAGTTCATGGCTAGGTAGTTTCATTAGTAAACACAAGTAAAAATGAGATATTTGGATAAGTGTCTCCTGTGTTGAGTTCTTGATATTTATCTTTGTTTTTTAGGGTTTTCTAGTTTGAACTAAAATTTTCAAATCATTTTATTTCTCTTATGTTTTTGGAGTCTGTGTGCACCAATCAGTTCACATAGCATTGTTCATATTGTCTAAGGGGTAGTATAAAATGATTAGATGAAGGCTTTGAAGTACATGAATAGTTTATGAACATTTATTAGATATTAGGTATTTGTATATAATATTTATCACTACGTGGAGATTTTAGATAGATATATGATGGAATCTATGGATAGGTTGGGTATTTTGGTAGTTTTCTCCCCTTATCAGCCACATAGTGATAGCTTTATTGGCACATTAGGAAGAAGGTTGAAAAATAACGAGCATCGAATGGGTAGTGGAGGTAATTATCAACAACCAGCATCCTCTATAGTATCTGTTACTACCATTATTGTTCCAATATCAAGATATCATTGTTAAAATGATATAAAAACCCACCATTTATATTCATATTCCTATAAATACTTGTAAATGTTATGGAAAATAGGAACATCTATAGTTATTATATTTGGATAATTCTACGCCATGTAGTTGTCAAGGATTGGCATCACTAAATCCCACATTGATGATGTCATATACTTCAACGACACTAGGGATCCATCCAAATGCATCGAGAGTGAAGCGACATCATGTAGTAAATGGTTTTACGATAGAGGTGGTGTGGGCCCAATAATGATGAGAGGAACCATTTTAACTACTTCTTCTATAAATGCCAGTTTATTTGATATGACTACATCCTGCTCATTTATTTATTTATTTATTATATGATTTAAATTTTGACATATCTTATACGATTTTTATAAATTTAGAGACACCTCTTTGGAAGAAGTAATAGATGGGGTATCAGTGTTTTTCTTGTTCTCATTTGATTATTGATGTAGAGTTAGTATGGGATTTCCTTTTTCATGATTTGGATGTTTTTGATTTCATCATTAGTATGGATTGTATTATTTATCAATATGATGGGATTGATTGTTTCCATCATCATTCTTTGTTCTACACTGCCAATGCGGTCTCACCAATGTTTTAGGAAGACTGGGATATGAGGAATTTTCATGTAGGACATTCCCACATATATCTTAGGAATATTTTTGTCTACAATAGTATTTTATCCAGATGACCATTATTATATTTTTTATATTCCCACTATTGTTTGATACTTTGTAGATGTTTTCCAAGATGATGTATCTTGTATTCATATAGAGAGGTAGATAGAGTTCAAAATTGAACTGGTTCCCGATATGAATCAAATTTACATTCCATAATATTGTATTCCAAAAGTGGAGCTTAGAATAATTATGATTATGTTGGATGAGTTACTGGTAATATATTTTATTAACCCTAGTGTTCTTCTTAGGGATTACCCTATGATCTTTGAATCAAATTTAGACTCTTCTATTTAATTGGGAATACAATTTTGAACATTGAATGGTGATATTTTTGTAAATAAGTATGATTTTCCCAATGTGGATTATTTTTTACCAGTTATTGGGGTCAGGTTGATTTTCAAAAATCAATATTCTGTTTATTTATCATCATCTCATATTATAAAACGTTGATATACCAAAGATGTATTTTTGGAGCAGGTATACCTATTATGAATATCTTATGGTGACTTCTTTTATAAATGTTGATACTTAAGTTTTTATCTTTGATAAACCAGATATTCCATGTCTATATTAACACCATTGTGGTAGTGTTAATGGATGTTATTTTGGTTTATTTAAGATATGATCATGAGAACTAGAAACATTTGATTTTGTCTATGAAATTATTTTAGAGTCACCATTTATATGGAAATATTTCAGTATGAAATCATATTATCCAATATGTAAAGATCATGGGGAATTTAAATTTAAAACATAGATTATGATATAATCCTTATTAGGTGATGGTTTTATTATAATATGAGGACCCATAGATTGTATTTTTTATTCATATCATCCTCGATCATTTTGGATAATATCTGCAGATAATCCATTTTTTCTCAAATTTCGCATCACCTTTGAATTATCTTACTGAGAGGGTGGTGAATTTCATATGGGATGATAAATTTTATTCATCTTTTTATGACTTTAAATATATTATTTCATAGGATTTTTTTTATTTTCTAACCTGAGTCTGATAGGTGGTATATGGTGTACTGTGATGCTTCTGGTTCTAGTCTGGGATAGGTTCTTATACAGGATGATCATATTTTTTCTTATAGATCATTTCATCTGTATCATATTGAAAGGGATTAAAAGATTAATTATTTAGATCATACAAGGTTATACATGTGATTAGTGTTGGAGGAACTATCCCATCAAGTATGGGATCATAGTCAATTCTGATCGTATGTTTTTTAGATATATATTTACATTAAAATTATTTATTCCTAGATAGAGAAAGTTGGTGGAACACCCAAAGGTTATTCAATTTGATATTTCCTACACCTAGGGGAATGGGTATGTCATTGTATATTCTCTTAGCCGTAGGTTACAATATAATTATATTCTAGAATTGAAGGATGATTAGAACCCTATGGGACACTTCACTTAGTTGCATCTGGAAACTATGAAGTATTTTATAGCTATGGTTCTGACTAGTGTTCATTAATAATCTTCTCTCCTTCATTATATTCTAAAAGGTTATCAACATGATGAGTATTTCACTGAAATTCAAGGAACCCTTTATGGTGGGGATACTGTTCCTTGTTGGTCTCTCACTATAGATGGTATTACCCTTTTTATGGATAGTTTTTCTATACTAGTATCTGTGAAGAGCTCAGTTTTGTTTTGTTTTCTTGTTTCTTCTTTTTTGGTTTATCAAGGCACTATAAAGACATATCTTGATATGATATGATGATTCTAGTATTCACTTATGAAGCACGACATAGTAGATTTTGTGTCCTATTGTAACACCTAAAAGAAGACAATGTCAGTGAATTTAAAAATTATGGATTGTTCAACCCTCTTATGGTGATGGTTTGGAAATGGATGAGTTGTTTGTATAATTTTTTATTAGGTTAACAAGAAATTCTTGAGGAATATTGATATCTTGGTGGTGATATATTGGTTTAAAAGGTAATATCATTTCATTCTGATTAGGGACATTAGTAATGTTGAGGACTTGGGTAATATATATGTGAAGAGATTTTGAGGTTACATGAGGTTCCATCTCCCATTTTTTCAGAATGGGATCCTAGGATTAAGTCATGGTTATGGAGGAGTATCCAAAATGTGATGGTGACACAGGTCTGGTTGAGTACATATTATCATCCATAGATCAACGGGTTAGATAAAGCATGTTATTCAGAGTCTGGATAATATGCTCCATGCTTAAATCTTGAATTTTGATTGATCATTGGATGTCCATCTTGGACTAGTTTAGTGTTAATATAATAATAGTTTTTATTCTTCAATCAGAATGGATCATTTTGAGATGTGGCATGGTCACCCATGATTGTCACTAATTTATTCAGAAAATGTGGGTATAGACTCATTGGTAGGATCATGTTTCATTAATGATACATCAACATGGATTTACAAATTAAGTCAAAGTTTTAATATAGATAAATGTTGGAAAAATCATATGAAGATCATCGATGGTGTACATTATTGTTTTTTAGTGACCAGTTTTTCATAATATCATATACTCGATTCGGTCATAGTCAGATTTGAAACTTAGTAATTTGGCTCTGAGATGAAATTGACCGTTTAATGTCACCGATTGGTTTGGGTAGGTTTCATATCAATTGACATTGTTAGTCTGTTAGATAGGTATTACTTATGTTTTTAATATATCAAAGCTCTTTAAATATCATCATGATTACTCTTATGTTCTTATTTGGGGGGAGTATGAGTTAGATATAAATGATTTTATTGTGGAATATACAGTAGAGATCGTTGACTCTCTAGTGAAAATATTTCATGGAAATTCTCTCACATTATTTAGGGTGTCATGGAAACATATATTATATTCTCACAAGACATTGGAGCATGAATTGTTAGTGAAATATAATTTTTCTCCACAATTTTTGAGGCTATATTCTTACCCATGACTTAATGAGACTATAATGTCTTATGGTGGGGAGTTCCTAACATCCTCTTACATTATATTCGGTATTATTCATCTTTCTTTTTCTTACTTTTTATTAGGGTGTGTTTGATGATGTTAAACTACATAAAACTTTTTTGGAGGGATATGACCTAATGTTTAGGGATTTGTGCTTGTTTAATTAAATGGAATATTATTTTTAATGTGTAAAAATATTTCAAGGGTTCTCCATGCATTTAAAAAAAAATTAAGTATTTTGTGTTTTTTTATAATATAGAATATGATTTGTATATTATACAGTTTTATGTCATGAACTGGTTACACGACAAGGATCTAATTACATGAATTTGTTTTGAACTAGTTAACTTCATGAAAGTGATACATGTGATGATATTGGTTTATTTAATGAAAAAGTCAATGACTGTTATTTTAATATGTGGAAAATAACTTCTTATTGTATATTAAAACTTGTGAAATTCTCATCATGAAAGGGTTTCATAGTTTTAATGGTCCGGTCCCATAAGATTAATCTACATTGAACATATTATTTTATATTTATTTTTCATGTTGAATTCTCTCTCATAACCTATACGTTCTTCCATGTGATCTTGGGGACCTTTTCTCTTTTGTAATCATTTGATTTAGTGATTTAACTTCATAGTGGATGAACAAAATCTCTTATAGTAGGTTATATTTGTTATTATTCCTTTTCATAGGTCATTGTAGTGTTGATACATTACATTGATAGATTGGATGATCATGTGGCGATTTAATTCATGATCTTATATAGATCTATAGTGTGATTTTTTAATGGGGTCGGTCCTTTTTAATTATATTGTGGAAATTAAGTTTTATCTGAGGTATGTGTGAAATATCCTCTCTTTCTAGATTAGTTGTTATTGAATATGATTCTAAAGTATATAAATATTTGGTAGGGTAATTTTTTGTTGTTTACTCTTCCTCCTGGTGGGGTTGGATTCAGTTGTGGGTGTTTTTGACCTGAGTTTGAGGTATATAGTTCAATCTCTTATCTATTTTGTATGAACCTTGATACATATGGTTTAATAAAATAAATAAAATAAAATTTCATGAATTATTGATTGATTTATTTGTGTGTTGTAAATGTGTTTTAAAAAAATGGTTTTCCCATTTTTGGTAAAAGAAAATATATTTTCAAATCATTGAGAAATAGGATTGAAAAATTGATTTCACGTAGTTATTGATGAAATGGTAGGGAAAATGTGCCACATGGGAAGCCTTGAGTATATACATAGAACAGTTAGTGATAAGACACATCCATTAATAACATCTAGTTTTCAGTGTTCCCACACTATATAGGAATGTTGTTCTATGGACTTATTGAATGATTTGGAAGGTTCACTTTCAGAGTTGTTCCTCTACAATCTAGATTGAATGTATATGAATAGTGACTTCATACAGGATATTGTTTATGTATGGGTATGAGTGTTATAAATATCCTAAACTATAATTATCATTGGTGTGATGTTACATGGGTTTTTGAGTTATACACCCTGGATTTGATTCCCTTCTATGATATATGTGTCAGGATTTGAAACTAATTCACCAAGATTATTTTCAAATATGTATGAATGGGAATATTATACAATGATTTAGATATAACGACTATTTATCTGATTTTTGTGCTTTTATTTCATTTATGTTGAACACTTTTTGATTTCTCTATAGAGGCTTATTATGGAACACCTTGGTGGGATCCTATATATCCTATTAGATCACACACTATGAACCCCTTTTGTGACGCATATACCATGTTATTTATTTAGAAGACGGGAAAGGCACAGAACCATAGTGAGGTGAAAATTTGTATGCCAACTACATCGGTTCGCCAGTGGTGAGATAGTAGGATGATTTATTCTTACCACATAGATTATTTGTTTCTCATATTTATATTTTCCATTATTTAGGAAACCATACATTTGAGTTTATTTAGATACTTTTGGGTTGTATCACGTTTTTATTTCATTATTTTTATGGTATGTATTTCATATTTCTATATTTTTGTTTCTTCCAATTATTTGTATATATATATATATGACATGATGTATTATTTAGTTTTGTAACAATCCTTAAATTTGGGTTTTTTATGTTGGGGTTCTAGTCAACAGCAACTGAGTATTGGGAACTCCATTCAAGTATGCAAAGATTCAGGTCGGGTGGCAATTTGAGTGAGTATATTTTTCAATTATTAATAATTTTTATAGTCCATAAATAGAATATATCTTTGAGGAAAATATGAAACGAGAATTTCAACTTCAAAAAATTTTAAATTGTTTTTCTTATTTTCATTTTTCATTCATTTTTATTTTATATATATTAATTAGTATTTAAAAATTATATAATTATTTTTAAATAGTTTTTTAAAGATTAGGTGGGTTTATCACTCATATATGCATGTATTTAGTATTAGGTTATATTAATGTTCTAATATTGATGATTATTGAATAAATGTTATTAGGATGGTGGATCTATGATATTTTGTCAATACAGTGTCTAAGATTCATTATGGTGGGGGATACCTCATGTTTATGATATGGTAATGGAATTATTTTGAATTGAACTACTCCCTTATGAAATATTGTATTTATTTTTTTTTAATTTTTATAAAAAATTGATGATTCGTTATTTCTTCCAAATTATCATTATTTTAGCTAGCATATTTGGAGGATTTCAATGTAAATAAATTCTTATGTTTAGGGGAATTTTTCAAACCATATTATTTCATTTTCAATAAATTCTAATATAATGATAAATAGAATTTGTGAATATTTGAGAAAATATGAAATTTTTAAAATTTAATTGACTTCCCTGGCTAATTGTAATATCTTAGAGACTGTGCATACTAACCATTCAAGTGGATTTTTTTAATTAGTATCTCAATATTGATAGATTAATTTTATTCCTAACAATTATTACTAATAATTCTTCCCCCTAATTTTATTTGGTATTCCAGTTTTCATATATAGAAACGTTGAGACAATTCATTATCAATTTATAGGTTGTTAAAAATATATTATGGGATATTTCATGTCACTTCCCAATTTTTTATTTATGTTTTTGTTTTTAACAAATATGTATTTGAATGGATTATAATTTACAATTGGTGTCATTATTATATAAATATAATTTAGTGTAATTTTTAATTAACTTTTGATGGAAGTATTATAATTATTGATTATAGATCAGATATTTTTTTTAGATGTGTAATTTTGAAATAATAATAGTAATATTATAATTTTTATTTATTGTAGTATTTTTAGAAATAGATAATGGTTTTAATTTTATTCCCATTTTTTAGAGTCTGGTATGTGAGAAGGTTCAGAATGTTTTCTCCATGTTTCCATTTTTTCACATCAATCTTTATGGAAGATTTATCAGAGATGAATATTGGTTATTATTACCTTATATATTTTTATTATTCATAAATTATTTCTTTTCCTCATAATATTTTATTCTCAATTATGATTCATTTATATTTTGGGTTTTATGTATTCAAATAAAAAAATGCACAATTTCATTGTTCTTTTAGTTTTTTGGTGTCCAGAGAACATTTCTAACCATAAATTATTGTCATTTGATAAGGTCCTCAATACTATGTTGATTATAGGTAGTTGTATCTATGTTATTCTTCTTAGATGTAATTAAACATGATAATAAATATTTTTAAATATATTTCATTTCAAATTACTCAACTTATTAATATTATTTGGTTCTTTTAAATGGGTTTCAACATTATAGTGAATGTTAGTGACAAAAAAAGGGTATTTAAAACAACATTCAATTATTGTTTTCCAAATTCTCCAGTTTGTAAAATTTTTGTGTTGGATAAAATTTCCTTGATGATGATTTTTGTTAAATTTAATTTATAATAGGTTATTTGAGTTATGGTTTATTTTCATAAGATGTGTTTCATTTGATTTGATTATATTATTACTTATGAAGAGTTATTTTGATTAGCTCATATTTTTTTATTGTTTAACAAAATCATAAAAAATCTTGTTGGTTGTATCAATTGAATTTATAGATTTTATTTCATTTATAATTATAATATAAATATTATAATAGGAACCATTCATTTTATAATTTTTATAGGTGACATGAGTAATATTTGATAATGTATTAATTTTATTTCATTGTGTTTTGACATGATCTTGATAACTTGATAGCCTTATGTTTCGATGAAATAAATCAAGTATGAGTGATTCAATAGTTTCAAATTATAATTTGGACAGTTCCTGTTAGTTTATGTCATTCTATGGATATGTTATTATCTCCTTGAGAGAAAATTGAGTGTATGTTGGAGACAATGTTTTTAGGACACAATCAGAGGTTAGAAGAGGTTCCTCATAAAAATTTCATAAATTGTTTTCATAATGTTGCGGGAGTTATGTTATGTCATTATTTAAATATGTTGTACTATATTTTTGGGCATATATATTTTGAATTCCTTATATTCCTAACATTACAATCCATGTTTTTATTTTCATAAAATATTTTCTTGTTTTAATGGAAAATGTAAAACTATAATTGAAATTTATTTTCATATCATGCAAATAAATTAAAAGTATTTTATAACATTATTTAAAAAATAGTACTTTTTTGTTTAAACTATAAATGAAATTTCATTCATTCACAGTGGTATCCTATTTATAATTAGTTCACACTCTATATATAAACATTTATTTGTATATTCATATCTCCCTATGGTGGGTCTAGAAGGAATAATTCATATTCATACTCCTAGGAGTTTTCCAATGAATTATATGTAAAACTATAGATGCTGTCGTATAAGAATTCGATCATTTGTCATGTAGAGATATTATAGTTATTTTTCTTCGAAACATAGTGTTATTTAATAAGCAAATATATATTGGATTTTTATTTTAGATTATATATTATTTTTGGTATGTATTAATGTAGATTTTTTAGTTGATTTATATTATTTTCATGAATTAATTACTGTATATTCAGGTTAAATCATTCCAATTATTTATGTTCATAAATTGGCTCTTAAAGTAGCCTATGAAGACCATAAACCTAACTTAGGTATATGGTATTCCTATTAAGGTATATTGGTAAATTATTTAAACTCGTATGTTGTAAAATTATATTAGAGTGTGTGGGTATGTTTAGTAAAGGGTAAGTTATTGGAATTGATGTTTTAAATGGTTATGTTATTTAGATTTATATTCTTTTTTTTATCAATAAGATAATTTTAAAACTGACATTGTTAATTATTTTTCTTATCAATAATTGTTATAGATAAATTGTTCACACTGATGCCTAGAATGGTATAATTCATAAATTAGGGTATAGGAACATTGTAGAAACTTGAATGTGATTTTAGTATACTTTTTTAATACCATGGCTATTATGAAATGATATATACTTGAGTGTAAAAAGTATATGAATGGTTTACATTTACAAGGGTTTCTTGGTACTCATGGTAGAAGTGAAATCTACTGACAGAAATGTTGTAAAGACTATACAACAAAAAATAGTTTCTTGAAGGTATATAGTGGTAAGTTAATAAATTTTTAATATAATATAAAATAATTTGTGTAGTTTAAAGGGTGGATATCAAAAAAGGATACTAGAGGGTACACCACTAGAGTGAAAGGCATAGTTTTCTTTCAAAATTATTTTATGAAATATAATATATGGATGTAAAAATTTAATAATCTATTATAATCATTACTTTTGAGTTATTTAGTTATTTTATGAATTACTTAAATAGGTGGTTGAACAATTCCTATACCACAGAAAAAAAAAATTTATATATTATATTTTTATAGTTTGAATTGGAAATGTAGATTCAGGGACATAGAGATTTCTTGGATAGGGCGTTTCAATTATCCATTTTTCTATATTATTGGTAAAATTGGGAACAAACTATTATTTATGTTTTTGAACAACATAATTCATATAGAATTTAATTAGGTTTTATTTAATAGTGTACCTTATTGTGGTTGACCATGATATAGTAAAATATTAAAGTCAAATTATTGAATTTCAATGAATATTAAGAAAAAAATATCATAGTCTTCTGAGGTCAAGGGATCATTTATACATCACCATACCCATTTAAACTCCCAAATATTTATTGATGCATAGTTAAATCTGGAAAAATAATGTTTCTAGGTGATATAGATATTGGAAATAAAAAATTAAATAAGTCTTTAATTTTTTTAGTTTGGTTGAATTAAAAGTATTATCATGCAGTAAAACATTGAAATTTAAAAGAGGAAATATTTGGAAACCCAATGATAGTTTGTTTGAATAAGAAAAATGGTGAATGATAAATTAATAGAGAATAAAGAAAGAAATGTTTTAATGTAGTTTACTTATATATATGTGGAATGATAATGTGTATATATTGAAGATATTGTTTTTTATAGAAATGAATGAAGTGAAATGATAACACCATTGTTGAATTTGTGTCTTTATTATCTATGAATACTATTTGAGTAAACCACAAGTTTTATGTTTTAATTTAAAATTCCGATTTATTAATTATATAAACCCTAAATTATTTTATTATATAATTTTACTTTAAATAACAATTATTTATATAACATTCTTCACACACAAAAACAAACAGAAACTAAACAAAAAATTATATAACCATTTAAAGGTATCCCGTGAATTGAAATGTCAAAATAGAGGTAAAAATAATATGAAATACGTATAGAAATAAATTTATTTCATCTATAATACTAATCAATTGATAAAATTTAAGTAGATAAATAGCAAGTTAGATCATTTTTTGCTTGAAATATATTTTTATCTAAAATATGATTTTTATGCAATTTATATTATGAATCTAAATATATTATAAAAAGGCATATAAAAGATATGAATAATTTATATTTAAATATTAATAATAAAATAATAATAGTTTTATTATTAATTGTTATAAAATAAGAATAATTATGGCTGGCACTTTGTAAAGATATATTTGTAAAAAAAAGTATTTTGATTTCATGATATTATTTAAATATTTAATTATAAAATTATAGAATATGAATTTGAAAAAAATTAAATACATTTTTGGATTTGGAATAACTAAATTATCAAAGGATAATTTTTATAAATTTTTCAAAACTAAATACATTATATACAAATTGTGAAAATAATCTTTTTAACAAAATTATATCTATATAATTACATAGGAACGACCTAGAAGTTTAAAAACCATTAAATGTTAAAATGTGTGTTTAGTAATTAATAATATATATTTTAAATATAATATTTTTATGTTAGGAAACCTATGATCTAAATTTTATGAACATTTGTAATCTTTTATAATTAATGTAGTTTTTGTATTTAACTCTAATTAAATAAAATTTAGGAAAATTTATAATTTTTAATTATTTGAAATGTTATCTAATGTTATAAATTTTTTAACAAAACAATTTATATCATGAAAATATAATTCTTTTATAATATCACCCAACAAAAAAATTTAAACGTAAAAATAATCTTTTTCGAAATTTTTTCACATTATAAGTTTAAATATAAAACTTTATTTGTCACAAACTATGAAATTTTATATGATATAATGTATTAATAATATTTATTCATTTTGTTCAAATTATGTTATAATTTCTATATTATTTTAATGTATGAAAATGATTGAAAAATGAAAAAATTGTTCATATAGTTAACCCAAAAAAATAAAAGTGATTATATTTAGATTAAGGAACATAAAAAATATGAAAAATTTAATTTTTGGGGTATGATGGACCTCATATATTCCACCAATCTATTATTATTTAGTTATTGAGATTTTTTAATTTATTAATATAATCAAATCATTTGATTGTATAGGGAATTTACATAAATTACATTCTCAACACCAATAAAAAGGGGCTTCCACTTCCCCTTCAAGAAAATTTCCAAATTTAGATTTCCTATTTAATCCCTAAAATTTTATATTCTCTTATATTATTCCATGGGAAAAAATATTTTTTAAATCAGGTTATAGTGTGTTTGGAAATTAATAAATAAAATGAGTTTTTTGGATCTCAATTCTCATTCATAGAGATATAATTCATATTCACCACATGTTATATAATTATGGTATATCTAGTGGATATGGATATAATTTTTCTCAAATTTCATGAAATATATATTATTTAAACAACATTATAATGTCCAAAATTCTATTTATTTTCAATTTAAAATATTATAATTCTCTAAGGGTTTAATTTAACTCGAAACCTATTTCATTGAGTAATTGTATTTCATCTATAAATTTATAATTCTATGATTATATTACTCTACACTATGATTTTATGTCCAAAGTTCTATAAATATAGGGGGGGAATTATATTATTAATTCAAAGATCTTACCATGATGAATTTATTCTTTTAAAGGTGTATCATTGTTGAGAACATATTTCTCATCGCCTTGGACAATTATTTCTCCTCCTTGTCAATAATTTCTCATCCAAAAAATGTTATCATTTTTCATTAGAATAACAATTATGTGTTATCTCATGTTACCATCATATTTCCATTATATTTTATTATAAATAAATTTTTATTATCATTTTTATGAGATTTTATTTCAACAAAAGGTGTTTTAAAACACAAAAGATATCCTCTAAAACCACACTCTTTAAATTCTGATTACAAATATACTCTATTTTTTTTACCATTTATATATATATTATTCTCATTTATTTCTTCAATATTTTGTATATAATTTCTTGAAATTTATACCTAGTTTAATATGCCATAATTTTTTTGTTAATGATTTTTTTAACTTCCATTCAAAATTCCAACTTTAAAGTTAAATTGACTTAATGGAACATTGTTATTTCTTATTTTATGAAAATATTCACCTCCATAATTTTTTTATTATGAGTACATTTTGAAAATACTATTTATTTTATATAAAACAAATTAGTTTAACAATTTTATAAATCAAATAATAAGATATTTCCTCCTTAAATTATTCTATGCACATTTTGAAAATCATCACCGATGTAATACATTTTGTATTCTTAATTCATTGTGATACTTATATTGAATTCTCCTACATTAAAATTCCTGATTAAGATATATGTTTTTTTTCTAAAATATTAACATAAAAATTAATTTTATTCCATATTCTCTTAATAATCCTTATGGTATAGATTATAGTTATGAATTGAGACACGATTATAAAACCCACTTATTTCCAATTGGTTTTAGCTTACTTATGATTTATTTATGGTTTATTTTTAACATGAGGAACATGAATTTATATAAATAAAATTATTTTCAAAACCTGATGTTTGGAACTATAATTATATATCCCTATAATACGTTAGATATTTTTTATCTCATTATATTCCTGGTGTAGTGCATAGGTAGTTATCCTATGCACACATTGTTATGTGATTGGTGGGACTATAATTATATATAGTTCTAATGACTTTGGTAATGTTTTACAGAAAAGGATAAAATATAAAATGGAATGTTGAGTGAACCTAATCCGAAATGGGTATAACATCATTATTTTTAGCACAAAACCCTTGGTTTTTATATTTTCAAGTAATATAATGCTTGGGTTATGTTTTAGGAGTTTGTATAAGGTTTTGATATGTTTAGGAAGTATTTATAGAGTTTAAAAGTTTGGGAACCATTTGTATAAACCATTATCTTTCTCTAGAATACTATAAAAGGTGGTTCTATGCAACACAGAAATGCACATATTAAGAGTAGGATTTTCCAAATCGTTCATATGACATGGGAAAGCATGCATGTGACCACTAAATCAAGAAGCATGTTTAATGAATTATTTGCACAACCATTTGAGCCAACCAAGTGATTATATGGATAGAGGATTGTAGAACCACATGTTTGGTGCATAGTTTCTCAAACTATGAATCCCAAAGCATGATGATCTCTAGATATTTACAAATATCATTTACAATGTTAGTGCATGGTTTTAAGAAATGTCCAACCTAACCATGCGATGTGAGATTCAATGCTCTAAAAATGTGTTTTAATTAATATTAAATAATTGGAATACTAATTAATATCTAAATCATTTATGTTTTTTAAATAATTTCCTCCACTAGGCTCTCAAGATAATCCCCTCATATCTTGAAGTAACTTTTGGATGAGTAATAGTGTGTTTATGGTCCATAATAATTTATAAGTATTCGTTTTTTTCTCATTATTCCATGTTCAACTTTGATATACTCTTCTAAGCTCTCATAGGTCCATATATATCTTCTATAATATATATATGTAATAATTTTAATTTTGATTATTTCTTGTTGGATCTATTTAACGTATTGTGTTGTGATCCTAGATATAGAAGTTCATAGTATTGTTCTTCAATTTTTTAATCTATTAATAAACAGTCAAATTTAGACTCTTCTATATCTATTCTAAATAGTAATTCCTTATAATTATTATGCTTTTTCTTGTTTTCTATTGTATAGTTGTGTGATAGCATTAAGGGATCCGTTTGGTTTTTTTGGAAATATAAATAATTGAATGGATTTTGGAATACCCTCTTTCATTTTAATTCTAGAATGATTATTTTAAAAACATAGAATGGTTTTTATACATGAAATGTGTTTGATGAAATTATTTCAAAGGAATATTTTTTTAAAATAATATAAATTATAATGGAATTTATCATAATTGGGTTTGTGTGTGTTCAATGTGGACTGAGTGTGGTTGAAAGTTCCACCGTCAAGGTAGGTTGGGTTATAATCATAGAGCACCAACATCAAGGGTAACAGAAATATTCGCTGTTTGGATTTATGGGTGTATGAATATGGTAATGGTCATACAAAATTTCAATGAATAATAAAAATATATTTATTGTATTCTTTCACAGATTTTATTTATTTATTTATATAACTTTATAACTACTTCTCAGTTGATTTATATGAAATTTAATAACTAAATATATTTACAGTAGTATGTACTGGGAAGTCTATGGGATTTTTCACTTATTTTATACTCACCCTTTTATAGGGAACTTTGGCATTTTAACGATATCATATAATGATACCAAGGTAAGGGAAGAGTTTCATATTTATTTAGAGACTCATATTAATATTAAAGGAATTTAAGGTGGTTTTATAGATTAGATATAGTTCATATGGTTCTTAGGATTACTCCACTAGAGTGATTTTGGGCCTTTTTGATTTCTGGTTTTGTTAATTAATGTTCTATTATCACTATGATATTATTGTTCTATTGTAATTATATGTTGGTTTTCAAACTTATACTTATGAACCATATTGTAGGCATAGATGTTAATATTTTATTTTTTAGGTGATTTTATCTATAAATATAAAAATCCTCCGCCACTATTTTCTTAATACCAAGACATTTACTATCAGCCTTTAGTGTCTTAGGGATGCCACTAAAGGATTGTGGAATCCTTTCCTTATAGGGATGGTTATTTTCCTCTTGAGGGGAAATAGTTTGTTATAGATAATGCGCATGGACTAAATTATTCTCGACCTCCATGACAATCATTTATAGTATTTGTCCCTTACTATTTATTTAATAAAAATTCTTTTGTGTTGGTATTAATAGTGACACATCCCACAAAGACCACCTTGTAACATCACAAGTAAATAAAGAATATGACATTTTCATATTTATTAATATTTTTGGATTAAATATTAATTTTACATTAAAGGGGATGCTATGTTCGATGGCATACTCGATAAGAAACAATGAGTTTCTTTGAAATATTATGTGGCACACAATGTTGAGTCATACTAAATAATAATAATATAATTTTATTTTAATTGTTAGTTAACACATATTTTATTTATTGGTGGTAATAAGTAGAACTAACGAAAATATTATTATTAATGTTTGATAACTTTTTCTACATTTTTCCGATAATGTTTAGAAGCGTAAAATTTGAATGAATCTAATTTTGAGCATAAATACTCTAATATTTTTTTAAAGGTTCATTTACAACCCTTTGATGGAAAACCATATTTAAATCTATTTTTTTCACTTTTATATGTTATATTTGACAAATAAATTTCTTATTTATAATCGGGTCTTCAAAATTTACTTTGGGTGAATTTTTGGTATTTTTCTCATAAAATTCAAATTTTAATGAATCGTGAAAATACAATATTTTAATTCAAAACTATCTTTTAATATAATTTATTTATATGGTTAGATTATATTTTTAATTTTTTTGGAAGTGTAATTAGATTATGTTTTTCAAATTTAATCAAATTTTTGTTATTTTATATAATTTCACTATGAAAATGGACATAAACAAATGTCAATCTTTTGATAGTTATTATCTCTTAAAAACATGCCTTTTGTTATAACTTCGGGTATTAATATTAAATTAATTTCTGCCACTTCTGTATTTTGAATTTGAAAAAATGGATTCCATATTTTTTATCCAGAGTTCTAAATTGGTGAAATAGGTAACATTTTCTATACATTATGTATATTTACATCAGTAAAAAATTTATTTACCATGGTTAAAGGGTAAATATGGTAAATAAGGGTAAAAAGTATTATTATATTAATATTAAATTACCCTATTATGTGTTGTAATCCTATTATATGATACATGTCCGAACATGGGCATCATTATGTCGATTTTGGGACCCCATAAAGGCACATTAGAATGACAATGACACTTTTAAACAATTAATTTCAAGTAATGTCAAAAAGGACTTAAACATATATCTTTTAGTATGTCTATTTTTACATGGGGATCTATATGTTTTTTCCTATAATATAAATATTAATTTGAAATATAATATTATTTCTTATATAATGGTATTTTTTTATAATTTTTAGACATCATATAAATAAAATTATTAATGACAAAATAATGATGTAGTGTTTACCTCATTAATTAATAATTTAAATAAATAATATTATAATGATTAAAACAATATCAAACACCAATCCTATTCATATTGGATTATTTTATTTCGACCATGTGTCATCTAATATTTGACATTAATATGTTTTGGACCTTTAGAAACCGAATATCATTATATAATAAAATAATATTTTCAAACATTCCTAATGATCCACTCCCCCACCTTATAAAAGGACACTACTTATAACCCATTACTCACACCCCTCAAGCCCATTGGATCATCCAATATTTACCCAATTATGCTCTTTACATCAATGTATTCCTACTAGAATCCTTAACATAGGAATAAGGCACTTCAAATATACCATTTTATTCAAACCAAAGGAAGATACCCAATTTAAAGGTAACATTTTCTCTTAAGTTCTTTTGTTTTAATTTACATCTCCAACCCCATAAACACATTTTATTCCTTTCCTTCATAACAACTCCAGTATATTAAATATACTAGTTTTTAGTTATGATAATTATTATAATTACACTTACAAACCCCTCAATCTAATGGGTAAAGAACATATTGTTACTGTGGACGAAGAACTACTGCCTCACGAAATGATGAAAGCTCAATCTTCTCCTACCACCTCTTATGGTGTCCACTAATATAGAACTGTATTTCTATGCCATATATATTATTTTGATAATGTTTCTATGATTCTGTATTTTTTATTTATATAATAACTTTATGGTTTCTATAGTGGGTAAATATGATAATTTCATTTGAGGAAATGCAGACTACTTCCCCCTCATATTGATATGACTCATTCTGGCCTTACGTGAACGTAAAAAAGATGTTTTTTCTAAAATTATTTTATATATAATACTAGAATTATAATATAATTATGTATAATTATGTTTTCATTCCATTAAATATGAAATATAAATGAAATTAGTGTTCATACGTACGTGAAAATTACTATCTCCATGAGCGGTGCATTTAATTTCATACCACCAATTTTTATATAATATTATAAATATATATATATACTGGATATATATGATATATATTATATCTAAATCATGAATATAATTATGGAGATAATGTAATTTTTACCACAAGGGCAAGTTGTAATTATAAGGAGTTCATTTTTGACTCAAGTACCAAATATCGAAAAAATAACCATCATTAACATACATGATTATATAATGTTTATAACATGGTAATAAGTGATATAAAATGATTAATAATCTTGAAAAATTTTCTTAAGAAAGTAGAAATTAACTTTAGATTATTATTAAGGAGATTAATGAATGAACGGGAGAAGTCGGGCATGAGGTAAGCGACTTCATCTCAATCTCATTTCATTGGGGAAAATTTTTATTTTTACACAAATTTCTTTTATAAACTGTATAAAAACATTTGACATCATTTCATTCAAAAATAATCTTTTTCTATGAGGCATTTTACAAAATGACAAGAAAATGTTTATTTTTAATGTAATCAGTGATAACGACCTTTCTGCCACCACGACTGTTATTTAATCTCTAGCTTCTACAACAAGCTGTATTTTTTTAAAAGGAAAATAAATACCATACAAACTATTACGTAGGTCGGTATTGAGAATGGTTTTGATAATGGATTGGTAATGTCAATATATTTAAATAATATATTTTTATTTAAATGTGGAAATGTTTTCTTTTTTTTATGTTTGTTTTATGTGTTATGATTATGTGATGGTTATTAGTCATTGTTTAGGTATACAGGTTGTTCCGTGATAAATCTAGGGCGGGTGAGCTTGAGATAGCTATCCAATGCATTGGGTGACTTTATGGAGGTAAACATGAGTTTTTCTCCTAAGAGATTTAGGGAATAAACTATGATAGGTATTCCAAATGTAATTCCCTACGTAGATGTGAAAGATATAGTGTAAGTATGTTATGGATGCCACATGTTGCCTTTATGATTTTTGATTACTATGTGTCATTCCTAAATCTTTGGTTATCATGAGGTAAGTTAAAGAGCATATGTTATGTACGTATAGATGAACTAACGTTTTCATTCTTTGTTTTATAAACCTTATTGAGACTTTGAGGGTCATCCCAAATTTTGAAATGTTTTCATAGGACTTAAAGATGAAGAGAGTCAAGGATGGGATCAATGAAAAGTCATGCTGTCTAAAAAAATGAACTATACATGAATCTTCTTTTCAATATTTTTTATTTTATGAAATAAATGGAAATTGAGTATAAGTGCCTACATTGTTTCTTTTCTGATGTAATTTAATAGTTACGACCAAATTTTTGAAAACTCTAAACCTAAAAAGATCCACAACGGTAATTATTCATTTATTTCAAGATTATGTAATGTTTAATTTTGGGTCCTTATAGTTGGTTTGAGATGTTGGTTTAGATAACATTATGAGTTATAATATTTTTAAATTAATTTCCATAATTTAATTTATTGTATGATTGAAATGATATTTTATATATAGATTACCATGTTGCTTCACCAAATATATTTCTATGTTAAGATTGTTTTTTCAAATAGGAAACATGGAAGCTTTGCCGGGAAGACATGTATAGGAAATGAGCATCAAAATTAGCATCCTTAGTAGGTCAAAATCAGAATTTAACTCTTTGATACAGTGATGGATCAATTGACTCACGTGATAAATGGTGGTTGAGTTTATAGATGATATTTTGGTTTATTCTAAAAGTAAATAGGACCATGGAAGTCATTTAATAGTTGTCCTAAAAATTTGAAAAGAAATCAATCTGTTTGAGAAATTCAGCAAGTGTGATTTTTGGTTACAACAAATTTCATTCCTCGGTCAAATTATTTCAAAAAATGACATAACTATTGATCTTGCTAAAAAAAGGTTGTTAAAGAATGGACAAGACCCAAAAATATAACCATGAACTATAGTTTTCTTAGTTTGGCAGGTTATTATCTGAGGTTTGTTGAAATTTTTTAATTATTATCTAGTACAATGACTATGTTGATTCGAAAAGGGGTTAAGATAATTTGGACAAAATAATGTGATGATTGTTTTCAGGAATTGAAAAGAAGATTGGTGAATTATCCAGTTTTGGAACTGCCTTCCAGAAATATTGAGTTTTTTATAGTGATGCTTTGTTTAAAGGAATTGGATGTGTCCTTATGAAAAATGATCAGGTATTTTCTTATGCTTCATGTCATTTGAAACCAGAAGTGATAAATTACCCTAAATCTGATTTGGAATTAGATAATGATGTTTTTATTTAAAAATTTGAGGCATCATTTGTGTAGAGTAAAATGTGAAATATATACTGACAAAAAATGTTTGAAATTGATATTCACTAAAAAATAATTAAACATGGGAAATATTATATTGATGAAATTAATCAAAGATTATGATTTCACAATTCATTACCATCAAGGAAATTAAATTAAAGGGGATGATGCTTTTAGTCAAAAAAGTAATGTTTCATTGACAACGGTACATTTTGAATGAGATCCTTTTGTTTTTGATTTGATGAACCTTGGAATAAAAGTCATGGGTGTAGGAAATTACTCTGTTTTGTTTCAGATGTCAGTGAAATAATCTCTATTATATAGAATTAATCAAGTGCTGAAGGAAGACAGTGAGTTTCAGAAAAAGATAGAGTTGGTTTTGAAGGGTAATTTTCCTGATTTTGAAATTTATAATGATTGTGTTTAGATGTTTTGGAAGATATTATGTTTTCCATGTGATTTATAGTTGAAGAATGACTTTTTATGTGAATATCATACTTCTCCATTTTTAGTTAATCCTGATAGTACTAAGATGTACGGAGATATTCGAGAGTATTACTGGTGGGATAGAATGAAAAGATATATTGTTGAGATTACACTGAAGTTTTTGAATTACCAGTAAGATAAAGTAGAGAGACAGTTAACAAAAGGGTTACTTCAATCTTTACAAATACCATATTGTAAATAGGAAAATATTTCCATGGACCTCGTTTTTTGGATTACCAAAGAAATATCGAGTTAACAATGCAATATGGGTTATTGTTGATCGATTGACTAAATCATCTCATTTCCTTTCTATTTTATATAATTTTATCTAGATCAACATTCTCAGTTGTGTGTTAAAGAGATGTCTATATTTTAGGGAGTTCCTCTCTCCATTCTATCTGATCATGATCTAAGTTTTACTTATATTGTTTGGAAAGGCCTTGAAATGTCATTGGGTTTTGAATTAAATTTTTGTATATCTTCTCATTCATAATCAGATGGGATGTCAGAATGAACAATTCAAACTGTGGAGGATATACTAAATGATTGTTCAGTAGATTGTATGGGATTTTCAGACCAACATATTTCTCTAGATGAATTTTCTTATAATAATAGTTTACATTCCAGTATACAGATGGCTCTATTTTAGGAATTATATGGGAAGTGGTGTAAAACACCATCTTTTTTGTATATAGTAGGTGAAACGCTGTTTATGGGACAATAATTGGTAGAATAGATGAAAAAAAGGTCAGTTGACGTAGAATAAAATGAGAACACCTTGAAGCAGGTAGAAATGTTAAGCGGATAACCAGTGGAAGGATCTCTCTTCTGAAGTAGGTGAACATGTCTTTCTGAAATTTTCTCCATTGAAAAGTGTGATGCTTTTTGGTAAGAAAGAAAGCAACTTCTGAGGTTCATTGGACCATATAAAATCCTAGATAAATTTGGATCAGTTGCATAAAAAGTGGGTTTACCTCCATGTATATTCCATGTAATCAATTTTTTTCATTATTCACGGTTGAGAAATTATATTACGGATTCATCTAATTTTTTGTGCCGAGAGGTAGTTCAGTTGGAAGAGAATCTCTCTTATAGGGATCAACAAGTGTATATTCTTGACTGAATAGAGAAACTGTTACGGAATTAGTTAATTCATTAGATAATTTTTTTTTGAAACAACCACATGGTTGAAGAGGAAACATGGGAATATTAAAATTCTACGAGGGATCAATACCCCCATTTATTTGATAAGTGAATAAAATTCTGATAACACGATTTCCAAAATGGGGGAAGGATGTAACATCCTAGGTAAATAAATAATATGAAAATTTTATATATATTAAAATTTTTGAATTAAATATTAATTTTACATTACTGGGGATGCAATGTTTTATTGCGTACCTGATACAAAACAAAGGGTTTCTTTGATGTATTATGTTTCACACAATGAGGAGTCATACTGAAAAATAATAATATAATATTATTTTAAATAATTGTTAATGCCTAGCTATTGTATTATCTAGAATGAAAAGAACTAACTAAAATATGATTATACATATTTTTTAAGTGTGTGTACATTTATACAATAAAATTTAGAGGCTTAAAATGTTAATAAATCAAATTTTAAACTTAAATACTCTAATATTCTTTAAAAGGTCAATTTACTGCATTTTGATGGAAAACTCTATTTAATTATAGTTTTTGTCCCTCTAATATGATCAATTTGACAAATTAAATTATTTTTTAGAATTGGGACATCAATATTTACTTTTGGTTAATTTTTGGTATTTTTCTGTTAAAAACCAGTTGTTAATGAATAGTGAATAATGCTGTATTTTAATTCAAAAATGCCATTCAATCTAATTAATTTATATGGATAGATTAAATTTTAAATTTATTTATTGTTTAATTAGATTTTGTTTTTAACATTTAATCCAATGTTTGTCATTGGATGTAAATTCTCATTGAAAATGCAAAAAAACACGTGTGAATCTTTTTATAGTTATTGTTTCTTAAAAATACGCTTTTTGTTTTGACAGCGGCAATTAATTTTAAATTAATTTCTACCACTTTTGTTTTTTGAATTTAAAAAATGAATTCCATATTATTAATCACGAGGTCCAAATTGTGTAAATAGGTAACTTTTATTTTTATACATTATAAATATTTACTTAAGTAAAAAATTTATTTACCATCATTAAAGGGTAAATCTGGTAAATAAGGGTTTCAAAATATTATAATAATAATATTAAATTACCCTAACATGTGTATTAATCATATTTATTTATACTTGGCTGACCATGGGCATCCTTTGGTCTATTTTGGTTCTCCATGGAGACACTTAAGAGTGATAATGACAAGTTGTTTTAATTAATTTAATGTAAAGACCAAAATGACTTAAACATATATCTTTTAGTAAATCAATTTTTACATGGGGTTATATAATTTATCAATATTACAATGAATACTAATTTGAAACTAAAATTATTTCACATATCATGATATTTGTTTTATAATTTTTAGACATCGAATATATTAAATTATTAATGAGACAATAATGATGTAGTGTTTACCTGATTAATGAATGATTTAAATAAATAAGATTATAATGATTAAAAAAATATTCAATACATGTCCAATTATTATAGGATGATTCTATTTCAACCATGATTCATCTTATATTAGAGTTTAATATGTTTTGGAAATTTGGAAACTGAATATAATTATATAATAAAATAATATTTTCAAACATTCCTAAAGTGCCCCTCATCCCCTTTATTAAAGGACACCACTCATAACCCATTAATCACACCTCTAATGATTTGTGTCTTGACTAAACTCTTACCATGTTTCCATTCTTATCTAAAACTGATATGTAATTATACATTACTATTCTTTTAAAATTAAATTCACTACCTTCATGATTTATAATAATGTCTTATTAGCAAGTGTTTTTTACAAGAATTTTTTCCCTTCCCGTGTTTTCTAATATTTATATGATCTAACCTATGATGGAATGTTGATATGTTTTTCCTTACTAAGAATTTGATGTTGGAAAATTCTTATGTTTACCATATAGGGTTGATAAGATATCTATAACATTTGAGAAGTATGTAAGGGGTATAAAAGAATTTCATTTTGGAGAAGTGGTCACAATCATTATAAAATAAGTTTCCTATGTAATGTTTCTACAAAGAGACTAAACCAACAGTTTCTTTGAGATATGTAGGTTTTTTATGAGCTATAATTATTTAATTTCTCTAATATTATAAAATAATGGTATATCTCCCATAGGATTATATAGTTGGTATAAAACCGAGCTTTAGTTATGTTTTGAGGATTGATTTATTTTTTATTTTATTTTTATTACATTAAAATAGTGAAAATCCTAGAGATAACTCCAAGGGATAAGTATATATATAATATAATACCTTGATGTTTTGTTAAAGATGATATTATATGGTTCTACTATAAATAACATCCTTTCCTAGATACTAGAAGTGAATTATTCATATATCATATATGTATAGAGTGGTAGTAAACTAGATGGTGGTGTATTGGATTTTAATTTAATCACCACCTGATGTATGGAAATATTCCCAACTAAGCCCCCAGTTTGACACTACTATGGGAATATATTTGTCCAATCACATTATCTTTATGATCCATTATGAATGATTTATTTTTTAATGAATTAGGATAAGCAATATGAGATAATCCAAACTATACAATCAAATATTTAAAAATGAGTCATTTAGATTGATATTAGAGTGCTTTTGATTGTTTTTAAGACAGTAGAATTTTGAGGTTCAATTTTCCTGAAAAAATCCATCCTAATTTTACTAAGGTGTTAATTGATAATCACTCACATTAACAACTGTTTTGAATTTTTTAATAAATTATTCCAAATGGAATAATGTTAATAATCAATTCTAAGGAAAATATGAAGATTGAATTAATGGAAAAACTACTGGCAAAAAGATATAGTGATAACCATTGTTATTGTCAAAAATCATCTATCAATAATTATTAATAATATCATATAGTTAGTTTATTTTCCAAGAACACTATATAAGAAATGGATTCAGTCTCATGTTTTTTTGGTTGAATATGTTGATGAATTAAAAATTCAATATCTTTTATATCAAAAATATGGGAAGAGTCACCAGGTGGAATGTCTCAAATAAACTAAAAGATATATAATCTATGGTAAATGAGTGAATCAAGAAAGAATAAATCAATGAAAAATGAAGAATTTTGTTTAATTAAAGGAAGTACAAAAATTTGTATGTATTCTATAGAAATAAAAAAGTTTATAGTTGAATAATTTGGGACATTAAAAATCTAGTTCACTAATCAAAGGGATTATGTTGACAATCACCACTAAAAACTTACACTAAAATCAGAATAATGGAAATACCAAACAACCAAAACTACTAAATTAAGTCCGAAAAATAATTTTTATTCAGGAAAAATGATCATCCAATCAAGAAAATTGAAGTTATATATTTTTATCTTATTCAACTGACATAATTTTACATATAATGTTTTTTATGGACATAAAACCCTCACCTCGAGAACTGGGTGTGAATTTATTAATAACATATTAAAGTGGTATGATTATTACATCCCATGTATATGAATACTCATTAATTTATGATTATAGTAATGTTATTCCTATTAAAAACTTTTAACAATAATTTATTCAAATTTTATGTTATAATTGGTAAGGAATGGATCTCTTTACAATGACACGATGATAATTTCAATGATAGGAAAAACACCTTTAAAATCCTAAGTCATCTTATCCACCTATTGATACAAGGTTCATTGTATACTCTTGATGATAAATTATTGTCATTATATTGGTTTATTTAGCAAAAATGGTTATATTAAACATATTGTTAGTTATTTTCTTATTAGGTAAAATATGTGTTTACTTTTCCAACATAATATAATGAGGATCAATCCTAACTAGAAATACAATCATATATCATGTTTATCATACCGATAAAAATATCTATTTTCAATTGAATGTAATAATAAAAATTTTGGGGAAGTCATCTATTTACTGGGGACAGAATGTAACAGCCTCATACTTTAATATATAATTTTACATTAAATAAACACTATATAGATATCCTTCCTTACAGGAAACCCCAAACCAAAACAAACAACATAACATTATATAACCATTGAATGTTATTCGTTGAATTTTTTGTTAAAAATTGATCTAATTTCATTATAAAATAATCAAATAAATAAAATAAATCCTATTTCTAATATTAATAAATAGATAAGATTAATGTATCTAAATAACTAATAAGATTATCTTATACTCGAAATATATTTTATAAAAAATTGTCTTTCATGCGGTTTATCATATAAATATAAATACATTATTGATCTGATATATGATTAAAATAAATAATATATATATTTCTATATAAATCATATATTAAGAGTTATATTATTACTAATCGATATGAATAAATAATAATAATGGCGATCAATTTTAAAAGTCATTTACCTATAAAAATATTTTTTTATTTAGGATTTTATAAAATGATAAATTATAAATTTAGAAAATTTAAATTTTTTAAGAACAAATAAATAAATTTTTTTGAGTTAGATTACCCATATTATCTTTGGATAAATATTTGGTAGTTTTCTAAAATAAATGATTTTTGGTGAATAGTGAAAATAATTTCTTTACCAAAAAATCTACTTTATAATTATATAAGGAATCCCTTAATGTTTATAAACCCATTAATTGATAAAATGTGTGTTTAAGAAGTAAATTTACCTTTTATAAATACTAAATTGATGTTTGAAATACTATTATTGACATCTTAGGAACATAAGTAGTATTTTCCAATAGAAAACATTTTTTGTAATTTATTTTAATTAAATGATATTTTGGTAAATGTAGTGTTTTTTCTTTTAAGTACACATAATGTTTATTTTTAATAATACAATTATTTTTTTCTAGAAAATGAAATAATTTGAATCCTTTACTGCACAAATAAATTTTAAGATTAATAATACACTATTTCTGAAAATTTGTTATACATGTTACATGTGTTAATGTTAAAATTGATTTTTATTACACATTGAAATTTTATATAATAAAATAGATTTTATATTTAGAACCAATATTTATAAATTATAAAATAATATCTATTTTTTATGCCTAAAAATGGTTCGCATAGATATAAACTAATTTCCTTGATAAAACCATTCATGGTAACTATGGAAATTTTAGGAGTAAGGGACTTAAAACATGATTAAAACATTTGATCATATGAATGGTTGATGGAATCATGACCTTATCTAAATATTTACTATATTATATATCATTTATAGATCCGTTATCCTTTGATCATGTAAAGAAATTATTTTTAAATAATGATTATTTATATAGATTTTATCTTGATCTCAAATAATATTGAAATTCCACCACACCTTAATAGAAATCATAAATCTTGATATAATCATAAAAAAATACCATTTACCTTTTCCTATAATCCTCCATCACTTATATAAGATTCATATATGAGGTAATTATATTATGAATTCAATTTCCATCTAATCCCACAAGGAACATTCAGATTTTTCAACGAGGTTAGAGAACATTCGAGTAAAACAAGATAAAAGGTAATTGTATTTAGAAATAATTTTTTTCATTCAAGTATGATTTATATTAGAAAAATATTTATTATTGATTTTGTATGTATTTAATGTGTATTTCATTTTCTTCTTGACATTATTAAATTATAGGGTATTTAAAATTGAAATTCATGTTTTAAATACCATGGATTACCAATTTAAAATATCACCTTATTGTAAATGTTATGTTTAACACAAACCCACATTCACTAATATATTATGTTTCATCTCATACATACTGATTTTTTCATGGCTAATTAAATCCAATGGACTTATATTGATGTTTATATTCATCAATGAATAAAATTATTTTATATTTAAATATCTTACATTGATAAATTTCTTCCCAAAAAATTAATTCATTTTAAATAATTTTTCACTCTTATTTATAAAATTGGTTCCCCTATTTTTTAAAAACATTTCATCGCATGAATTTTATGATTTTTAATTGTAAAAGTAATTATTTTAATTCAATTTTTACCTTCATATTTCCATTCTACTATTTTTTTAGAATATTTATTATTCATTTTATGATGTGTGATTTAGAACAATGTGTTTTAAATGATATTGGAGGATCCTCTAACACCTCTCTTGTTACTTTTGGTCTATAAATCCCATTTTTATCCCCTTACCTATCTTATTATCATTTATTTCAACCAGATGTTGTATATATATTCCAAAAATAGATACATTTTTTACTATACCATTCATTATTTGGTTTAATTAATGATTTAATATCCCTTTGAAAGTAACAGTTTTTAGTAAACCTGACTTAAGGTAACATTATGATTTCTTATTTATTGAAAATATTCAACCATATAAATTTTTTTCACCATATATATCTTTTTAAAACACTATTTATTTTTTTAAATTCATACTAGATATATTATTTTTAAAAGGGATATAATAATATATTTCCTTCCGTAGAATATCTTATGTCCATTTATGTATCCTTGATCTATCATGTTAATTTTTCTTCATTGAAACTAAATAATTAAGAAAAATGTTTCATTATTAATATATAATAATATAAAATTATTTTCTTCTTTATTCTCTTGGTAATCATTCTGATATTGACATTATTTATAATATGAGACTAAATTTTGAAATCCACTACATTATAATTGTTTTTATAATGATTATAAATTATACATGGTTTATTTATATCATCTGTAACACATATTTATATCAATATTATTATTTTCATTATGTTATTCATAGTTTTAAAATTATATTAATATTTAATGCATTGGATAATGTTTTCATCACATGAGATACAATGTATGGTGCATGTGAAATTTTCCTAAGAACACTAGGTTATGTGATTTTTAGATTTTAATTATATATAACTCAAATTCATTGGGTAATGATTTACATATAATGTATAATGTCAAGGGTAATTTTGAGTGATCCCAACCCACCATGCGGTTATGTCTACAATGATAGTCTTGGCATTGTGACTTGACTTATACATATGATTTCATGTTTAATAATATTTCCAAATAATTATGACTCCTTTAACATATGATATCATTTAATTATTCATGTTTCCATGATTATCTCAAACTATTATATCATGATTATTTTATTTTCTTTTGAAATTACATGTCCTTTAATCATGATTTATGTGAAACTATTATTTTCCCATGTTCTTTTTAATAATAAATTTCCCCCTTAACATGTTTTCTCATATACTTATGATCTAACCCTTCATGTTATGTTGATAATATTGTACCATGATGATAATTACATCTAACCCTTTTATTCTATTTCCCTTCCCCAGGTTAAGAAGATAAGTATAACTTATGGGAAATATAGAAGGAATTATAGAAGAGTTATATTAAGGGGATGTGGTCACTTGTTTATTAAAATATGCTACCTATGTAACTAGACATAAAAGACATTGAATATAGAGGTTCTAGGAGTTTTGTGATATTATTATGAGATGTAGCGATGAAATTTTGGTAATGATATGAAATAGTGGTTTTTTTATCTTGGGATTCTATAGTGAGTGAAAATAGTGAAAGGGGGAGTGACCCTTGGATCAAAAGTGATCCCTTCCTAGTTTTTTTTTCACCTAGAGTGCATATTGAAATGCATAAAAAAGTCAAAAACACCATCGTTTCATGCTTTACAGATTCTCTGTTACTGATGATGTAATTATAATTGTTAATATATAAGCATTTAAATGTCATTATATGATGATTTTTTTGTGTGGTTTCTTAAACCAGGTTTTGACATAAAATTGATAAAAAGATCTAGTTGAAGATAAAAATAAATTTAAACCATAATCTACTACTATCTGAAGGTGTAAATTTTATAAAATCTATACATTATTCATGGTGAATATATTATAAGAAGTATTTTTTCATTGAAAATGATATCAATGTGAATGTTATTATATTATTAATGCTTATACCTATCATATATGAAAAAATAAAATTATATCTCATTTAAATCCAATTACACTAGATGCTCTCTCAACATATAAACATGGGATATATGAATGCGATATTATTGAGGTGTTATGTAGTATTCAATAATTTATTATTATAATAACTTAATTAATGTTAATAAAAGGGGGAAACTTTCTTTTCTAGATGTTTTTTAATATAATATATATGATTCTGATGAGTTTTTTTGTCAAAAAAATATTTTTTTAATGTTTTCAACATTTATGGGGATGGTAACTTAGTGAAATTGATCTATCTATATTTTTTAAGTAACATGTTTTGTGATTTATAGATGTTTTCATATGAAAATATAAGTTATTATTATCAATTATATCAAAGCTTTTTAAAAGAGATATTCGCGGGCTAAGTGTTGAGATGAAATATATTAACATAATGAATAATATTTTATAATGATTTCAATTTTTATATAATTCAAATGTTTTAGTTTTTAATGAAACAAACCTTATGGTGTTAAATATTGATTATAAATATAGAAATCTTTTATCATATACAATATGTGAAACATAGAAGGAATATCATGAAATTCAAAGAAGGAGGTGGCATTAAAATTAATGAATAATTTAAAAATGATGATAGTGAATGAGATGATGAATATATAAGTGATGATTTCATATCACTAATGGAAAGAATGATTAAAATATATAATGGTGGGTTTGAAGGAAATATATATTTAAAATTATTTATCTATGGAATGATCAATCATATTATTTGTGACCCGACCTAATCCATGGATCGATCTACAACTACCCCTAGACTGAATCCATAAGTCATGGGTGGACACAATGTCCAAAGGCATAAATTATCATGGGGATAAATTTTCAAAAATGTCAATATTCACACACATATCCATCATGACGAAATTATGTAGAGGGAAGGAGTAGAATATGGAGAACTGCAATATATTAAACCAAGAAAGTGTGAACTGGTACATAGTACAATAGTAAGGTTGTGAAAACTAAAATGGAAAGGAGAAAAATACATTCCCAAAAAGAAATATTTCCTAAAATAAAAAAGTTGGGAAATAAAATAGTTGAGAGTTTCATGCTCTTGAATGCCATGCTATAACCCCCGAACACAGTCTAGAGCACCCAGTATCCCTGATCTCCTCTAAAGTCACTACCTACCTATTTTTCATCTTCATAAGACATGAAACATTTGGTCAAATCCCATTCTATGGTGAGTATATACATAGATATAAATATATTTGAAATACAATAGAACACATGATTCAAGATATCCTCCAAGAGAATATCTTAACCCAAACCAAGAGTGAAAGTAAGATTTTCAAAACATAATGGGATAAACATGGTGAGTAGAGGAACTACCTATCAATTTTTCTCCACCAATAGTAAGATATTAGTCTCATCCAACCATGTGAACCTAAATATATAAATACTATTCCGTAACTCAAGCATCTTTCTCTCTTCTCGAATAAGAGTAAACAAATATAAGGTATAGATATTGAAGAATATAAATATATATACTCATTCAAAGATAACCAAATGAACGATTAAGGGGATATCTATATTACAGATTAATCTAAGAATAAGAGTATCGAATTTTTACAAAATTCTATAAATGAAAACTATTATCTCATGCATCTTTCCATATGTAATCAACCAAGTCATTCCATTCCCCTTCATTGTGTCGCACAGTCATGGGGCCAAAAACTAGAAGTATAGGCCCCATGACCTAGTAAGTCGGGGGGTTCCAATCTGATAGTTTCTATAGAGAACTCATTCCCATGCTAATTGGGGATTCCACACTAATTGTATCCATAGATAACAATTGAACATTATGATGGGGGTACCACTCTAGTGCCATGAGGACCCGAACCCTATACTGATAGGGGTTCTACTTGGTAGGGTAGTGGTCCCATGCCCATTCCCATGGGGGTTATAGTCTACAAGTTGAGGAAATGTGCCCTATCTGATAGTGGGTTACACTCTATTCATTGGGGAACCATGCCCTATCTAATAAGGAGTCGCACATGAAATTCCCTATAGGGGACCTATGGCCATGTTGATGGGGGGTTCTACTCTATCCATCAATGACCTTCTCTTTAGTGGGACAAGGAGGCTCCATAATAGTTATCAATGACATGTGCACTACTCGACAAGGGGGCTCTACTTAGAAGTTGATGTAGTAGACCCTCACCCATGAAGCATTCAGTGCCACTCTAAAGCTAAGAGACTCCAATACACATCTCTAGTAGAGGGTTTAACTCAATAGTCACTAGTGATTCTTCCTGATCACTACAATCATTGAGCATCAACAAATAATGTGTTGTGCCATAAAAATTTTACATTATATATTGAAATATGAAACTAAGGTCACCATTACATTCTACCTGGAAAAAACATTGGATGTTAAAAATTTGGGCCAAAATGTGAGTTTAAACAAAGGATATACAGACGATTAGTGTTTACTCAAATGTTGTTAATGGGTACACACCATGTGAGGGGACCTGTATGACATTTTTCATCACTCAATCACTTGGTTGTGTCTGTATCCACCACATGGCTCCCATATCATATAGTATTACAAGCCATGTAGGTGGATAACATTGTGTGTATATGCTAATTGAGATAAGGCTACATCCAATTGGCGGTGTCCATGTATCATACCCCATGCTCATGAACTCTATGCACATCGGTGTACCTAGACATGTAATATCACACAAGATCCCACCCATGTGATCCTCCACGTGGTTATAAAAATTGGGGAAGTGTATTGTAGCATGTTAGATAGAGTACAGATCAGGTCATCATTATGTTTTCTAGAACCCTAGCCGCCACCGCTAATGGGGCTACTCATTGTGTGATCACCATTGTATATGGTGTGTAGTTGGGATTTTTTTTCATAAATCCCACATTAGATTATCACGCCCAAATATGTTATCGATGCTTTATATATAGAACTATTTCTGTCATAAAAAAACGAATCCAGATAAAAAATAATGGTTTCAATTAATCATTCTCTAAGAATCTACATCCATTCATCCACATGAGTATGTCACATGAACAACATGCTACCGTGAATTCCAAAACTGATTAAACAAAAATTCAATCATCAAAACCATAATTCTCACCACACAACATAAAATCATATATATTATCATAGATCGTTGGTTCACTCCTAGAAAATGATTCTTTTAAGGCTTTGGGGGTCTGATCGGGATAGGTACCACTCGTAAAAGTCAAATCGGGGTCATGGGTGGTCCAACCAGTAAAGAATGTGAAGAAAATAAGGGGTAAATCACTAAAAAATTGTTTAAATGATAATTGGCCAAGAATTATTGTCCAAAGATCAAGAATGATGATACTAGGTAATAAAGAATTGAATAAATCAATTTCGAACTGGTAAATAGGAACATGCATAGGACACAATTGATGCAGATCCAAATACAAGGATAGAGATTCTCAAATGAATTGATCAAAGGGCATAAATCACCAATTAATGAGTCCTACATAGAGAATGCATCATTCAACAGAAAAAAATATTCTCACTAATGATCATAGGAATTAATTTAATTCAATTTATCCCAATATACTCTAATCCATATTTTTTTTCATCATCCGACATGATCCACCAACAAAAGTTGAGAAAGATCGTCGCTTGAATATTCTAGTGTTAGGAGGCTACCCCTATGCATATTTCCATGACAATTGATTTATAGGAAATTATATTATGTTAAATTAATTAATTACTTAATTAATAAATCCACTAAACGTACTTTCGACTAGAGAGATATCTGAACACCCCACACTGACCTTTTTTTTGATCATACCTCTAATAAAAAATGAATTTTGAACTCAACCATTTTCTCAAATTTACGATCTGAGCTTAAATTTTAAATTTATCCAGTTTTCATTATGAAATTCTGCAAGCACAATATAAAATATATTTAATATTTTTATAAAATTAATTATGGGAACAACAGGTCTCAGAATCGAACTTCATATCAGTGTGTGCATCTAAAAATATATAAAAAATTATTAGAAAGTCTTATATGTAAACAATGATTCAATACATCATTCCTTCCTTAAATATTTTTATTCAGAAAAGGAAAAAATTAAAAAAAATAGTCCAGATACTGAGACCACACTTGCCTCTATGAATCCTAGGAACTCTCTTTCACGTTCTCAGGCTGCCACAACACCCAAACCAAGGGGATGGTCTATACATACATGGTCCTCTCATGTCGTTCCATGATCACTACTAGGTGCTTGACAATGTTTGATTCATCCTAACTATCTACCTCACCCGAGTTGATATCAGGCAAGGGGTTATGCATGTATCTCCTGGACAATGACATGAGGAATAGATAGATCATCTACTATAGCTGTGGGGGTAGGGTGAAATGGTAATAAACCTTTCCAACCCCTTTCATGACCTCAAATATCCAGATGAACCTCAGAAATAGCTTGCCTCCTTTGATGAACCTCTACAATCCTTGTCCTAGGGTGAAACTAAAAAATGAGGTCTCAAATATCAATCCCCATGGTCCTAAAATAGTGATCTATGTAAGAATTCTATATACTCTAGGTCATCATCATTTGCTCATATAATACCTGCTATTTCATCATTGTCACCTACACCATCTATGGGCCCACAAAAGATGACTCGCTGATCTCTTCCTAGACTAAGGCTGACTAGTAGGGTGTCTTATCCAATCCCTCAAAAGGATCTATACTGATGATATAGTGTTATCTGTTACTTTATGGAAACTCAACTAATGGAATGTGATCCTCAAAACTCTGGTTGAATTGTACCATGTAATGCTTCATCATATCCTCCAACACATGGAAACTGAACTCGATCTACCTATTTATCGGGGTGAAAGGTTGTACTCATCCTCATTTGTGTCTTAAAATCCTCTTGTAGGCCTCTCCATTATTTTTACATTAGCCATTTCTCATGATCTAAGACAATTTTTGAGGGCACTCCATGATGGTTAATGATCACCCATATGTAAAACTATCCCAAAAATTCCAACAAACTATTCTCTATTATAGAAAGGAAGTGTGCCAAATTTTTTATTCAGTATACTATCACTCAATTGGAATCATTGTACCTCATATTCCCTAGGAGATCTATCGCAATATACATTTATATGCCATCCCATTTCCACTAAGTGATCTCAAGGGGTGGCAACAAACTTGCTTGAACTTGTTGTTCAATCATCATCTATTTAAATGTGAGCTATAGTGAGATGAACTCAGCTGCACATCATATCATTCCTAACCACCAAAATACCACCAAATTTATCTATACATATCTCACACTCCAGGATGTGCATCTAGTAGAGAGGTGTGGGAATATTCAATCACCTTCTCCTACATCCTGATTATGACCAGTGCTCATCCTTGGAAAAGAATCCTAAGATTCCCTTTTTCCGAATATCCATATACATAGTCTAATAGGAATTTCTGGCCATTGAAGGCCTCTCATTTGATGTATCCTAGCTAGGAATCTATCACATTATCAAGAAGTGGGGGATTCAACACCATTGATTGACAAAAAAATTTCCCTTCTTCATCACTAGGGTTAGCTAAAAGGAGAACAGCTACTCTGAAGCTTCCTGCACAATGTGAGCCTAGGACTTACTGATAATGGAATCTGCTACAATGTTACCCTTACTTAGTGTATAGACTCTCTAATAGTAAAAGAATTATAGGAACTACAATCATTGTCATTATCTTAGGTTCAAATCTCTCTATGTTAAGATGTTCCTAAGACTCTAATGGTCTATTTATGCCATAATATGCAACCCCTAAAAGGAAGTGCATCCACATGTTCAAGGAAAAGACAATCGTTGCTAGTTTTAGGTTATGAGGTGCATAGTTCTTCTCAAGGTATCTCAACTGACCTTACCAATACAGGATGAATTTCTAGTAATGCATCAACATGAAGCTGAGCCCCGCTCTTGGGGTATATCAATACACTACACACTCCATACCTTCCTCTAGAAGTCTCAACACATGAGAACCTTTCAGCCTCAGCATCAACTCCTCGATAGCCATTTGACATTGCTCTATACAAATAAATTGATACTCCTTGTCAGGGTGTCCAAAAGTGATGAAACTCTAGATATGTATTCTAAATTCCTTAAATTTTACCATGTAAATCAAATAAAACTCTGCACCAATAACACGCTCTGGGGTGGCTCGCAGGAAATCACGACATTGATCTTCACTAGGTCCATGGCTAAAACATGCACAGATATTACATACCACAGATATTGAAACTCATGATTTTCTAAGTGTCATGTCAAGAGATTTATATAAATATGGTTCTCTCAATGAAAAACTAGAACCACCCTAAAGAGATCAGTATTTGACACCTATGATACATATTAGAAGAGTATGTCAGTGATAAATACTACAACAGACTAGTCCAAATACAGTTTTAAGACTACGATTATAAAATTAATAAACACATTGGGGTAATTTTTTACACTATAGAATGTCAGCAATAACACATTGTGTTCATAGAAACATTGAAATTCCAGCTTTGGAATATTATCCTCACAAATCCTCAACTACTGGAGGTCGAATTAGAGACTGATTTTTGAGAACCATCTCTCACCTCACAGAAGGAAAAATAAGTAATTATTCCTTCGAAGGGGATACATATTCTATATTTGGGACAAGTTTTGGTGATGATAAACAACACAAAGACATAACATCCCAATGGTCTTTTTCATGAACAACACTGGGGCTTACCTTAAGGATATACTAGGTCTGATGAAACACTTCTCTTGATGTTCCTCCAACTACAACTATGTCTCGTAGAGCTAGGTTGGGGAAATATGATATTCCTTAGAAGATATCAAAGTATTATTTCAGGGAATTTCAACATAAAGATCCATATCCCATATCAGGGGTAGTCCTAAAACTTCATTGCAGATTATGTCCATATAAATATCCAAAACTGAATGAATATAGATACATGAAGAAAATTTTACAACATGGGATAAACTTTCCAATTGATGGGTAATGGGATGAAGCCTCCTGTTCATAAATCCCACTCACCATTCCAGGAGATTTTTATCTCTAGAAAAAAATAATATCTCCACATCAGTGTGAAGACATATAAATCATCTACAGTGACAAAACATCTAGGCTCAAACCATGGAAAGACAATCCATACCCAATATTGCTTCATAAGGATCCACTATTATAACTGGATGTTCCCATATGAACATCTCTTAAACAAGAAATATCTCAAACTACCATAAAATAAATGATTTAAAAGAAGTGTTCCCTATAAGAACCTCATGAAGTATAAGATGGGTTAGCACCTCAACTAGGAGATATGACTCTCTCACTAGCAGAATAGAAAAAAAAAATAATGACTGTCACATGTGTCTAATAATACTTAATAAATAGTAGAAAACACATTGATCATACTTATAATAATCTCACTCATTGTGGGATCATAAATCCCCAAAGCCTGGATCTATCTACGAGCACAACCACTAGCTCTTAATGCCAAATGTGGGAAACCTAGTGGTGGTGTTAGAATAATACCATAGCATCATATACAAGTCATAGCTCATCATCCTCCTCATATAGATCCACCTCCGTTAGGAACACCATTCCCTCATTTAGGAGATCCATGATAATAAGGTTTCCTCTATCATGATGACCCATTATCTAACTAATTGTGATACTCAAAATTACTAGTTGGGAAATGTTGCGTTATATGACCACTCCCGTCAAATGTAAACCTCCTCTCAACTCCAGGCTTCCCTAACACTCAGTGCTTCCTCTGACCACATGTCTGGGCCTCCTCTGAGGGAGGTCTATTTTACCAAAATCCTAGTTCCTATCGTGTTATAGCTATTTTAATTGACTTAGATCTATGGAACCCACTACTAACTCTAGTTGTACAGAATACCTCTGACATAAATCTCTTTATAATTAGTGCCCACTACAACAACCCGACATATATGGGGATACAAAATGTTGACCCACTAGCTTAGATCTCACTACATAGTACCTATTCAATCTTATATACATAGAATTGTCCAACCCAGATCATGTCAAGGGGTTACCATGTAAGGTCAATAAACCGACATTCATACTCAACCACTTTTATCCCTCCCTTGTATTGATCTAGAAGATCCTAGATCATAATTTAGCACAAATCGGAGGGGTAGTAATCCTCATGGAATAACAGCTGGATGTCTTCCCATGAGAATTTTTAATCATCATGAATCTGAAAAACAGAGGTCAACCAATGCCCAAATACTCTAAGTAAAAGGCTATATTCTAGTGAAACCACCTGGTTTTTCGGGGTTGGAACAATTCTAATGATACATACCAATGAATATATACCATCCTCTATATCCTGATGATCTAGATTGCTGTTGAAACTCAGTGGCCTTTGATGATGGAAATCAGGGAGTGGGATAATCATGTATGAATTCTTATCCTACAACGCTATAATAATCTACTTCTCTATAGGTGTAGGTGTTGCTACATAACCAAATGGAGGAAGGGGATTGTGAGATGGACCCTGAACCGAGGCCTCATCTGTCATTGAATCATCATCATGATACAAAATTGATATATTGTATAACTGTCATTGTAAAGGAATCATAAAATTTTAATCAAGATGTACCAAAGTCACATTAGTGTATATATATATGAATAATGGGGATCTATATAACGAAAAAAAACCAAAGACTCAATCATATATAATGCTTGTTCCATTGATCACTACAACCAATGTCTCGATCAACATAGTCATCAACCAGGTGGTCAAGGTCCCAATGAATGAATGTTTCAACCAAAAATGCCATCACTTGACTTCTTGGCATGAGTTCCATACTCATGAAACTCGAAAATTCTTCCATAATCCCAGCCAAACACATGTAGGTGGACAAATCCAAACACTATACCACGGGTCATACCATCTTTAATTTCAATCTATCACCAACTGACTGATGTTGGGGCTCGAGGTGCTACTACCCCAAGCTAGCCTCCATAGACCAGGGGTTGGAAATTATAGATGAAGGAAAAAAATTATGGAGGCCTTTTCTTAAGTAGATGTATGCACACACACATCCATGTGTTTGAAAAATTGTGTAGGGAAATAGTAAAAGATTCATCACATCTATAAATAATCCAATCATGCCTGAAGCACTAGACTGTAAAAATGTACATTAGTGTAAAATGGAATGTAATATGGAATAATGCATTCCCACCAAAAAATATATACTATCCCAAAAAACTAGAAAAGTAAGTAGTTTAGAAATCCTGGCACTTAAATCCCAAGCTATGACCACCATACGCGGTTCAGAGAAATATGTATCACCATGTTCCACTAATGTCACCGTCGACCTATGCATTGTCTACAAAAGAAATAACTTGTGAAGGAAAAGACCATGTAGGTGTGAGTATATACATACCCAATAGGACACATTAAAAAATAAGGGGGAGTAGAAAGAGATAAAATAGGAATAAGAAGACAACAAAACATAGGATGCACGATACTGTCAAAGAGATCAGGTGAAGCCAAACACATAGTGAATGTAAGCTTGTCTAAACATAAAGTGAAAATCATAGTGAGTAGATTAAATACAAATAGAGTCCTCGACACCTATCGTACGATAGTAGTATCATCCATCCATGAGAATATAAACATATAAATCTCATGGCAAACCCCGCACGTCTTCACCACACCTAGAAAGAGAGTCACCAAACTCAAGGTGTGGAAACATAAGAATATATGTATATATGTGTGTGTGTGTGTGTTCTCAGTCAAATAATTCCAAATGATAGTGGAAAGGGATCTCTATATCACAACTTAAACAAAGAACCAGAGTAGAAAATAGTTCAAAAATTCCATCACTGATGCCCAACATCTCATGTGTTTGACCAAAAGTAATCGTTCTAGTCATGTCATGCCTTTTCACCATGCCACACAGTCGAGGGGGAACAAACTCAATGTTGAGTACTTTTTCCCTATTATGTCATCGGTTTTCACTATCATAGTATTTGTAGAGGAACTATAACCATGATAATGTGGGCTTCCACTATAGTTTTGTTGGGGAATCATGCCCGATGCTGATAGGGGGTTCCACTCAATAAGGTTGAGTACCCGCACTAATGCTGATGGGGGTTCCACTAAATAAGTTTTGGACCCTTACCCTACTAGATATAGGGTTCCACTCTAAAGTAAATGTAGTGGAATCACACCAATGATGATGGGGGTTTCACTCTAATAGTTGACGACCCACGACCTGGTGTGATAGGGGTGTTCCACTCTAGTCATTGAGGACTCATCCCCTTCCCAGTAGGTGGTTCTACAAGGAAGTATCTATAGAAGAGCCTTTCCCATAATGGTGTGGGTTCTAGTCTATAGGTTGGGGACTCAACTGTCAATCTCTAATGGATGGTAAAAGTCGGTAGTATCTGGGGATTCTACATGATCACTGCCATCATTGAGCATCTCAAAATTAATTATCATCCCTAAAACATTTCACATCATATCTTCAAATATGAAACTGTGGTCCCCATCACCTTTTACATAGAAAAAACTCAATATACGCTACTCACAATAAAAAATCTACGTTAAAATGAATGATTTATGGATGATTGACTTTTAATCAAAAGAGGTCGAGGGGTACACTATGTGTGAGTGGACCCACATAGCCTGTGGTCCTACTATGACACTAGGTCAAGTCCCAAGGAAACACATGAATCCCATTACATATAGTAGAACATTCCATATAGTATTACTACATGTAATGTCCATACTAACTGGTTCTGTGCTATTTCTATTTTTCCATGGTTGTGTATCGGACCCCATGTTAGTGTACTCTATACACAACCATCTACATGTCCATGTACTTCAACACGGGTTCCCAACCATGTGATCATCCACATAATTTTTTCAATCATGACTAGGGTATATTTTGTTTTATAGATCTTACATGTTTTTCATCATTATTTTTTCCAAAACATTAGTCGTAATAGCAGAGTGGTCTATACTACATGTTTTCACCCTTATTCACAACGTCTAGCCTGGATTTTCCAAAAATCCTAGATCTATTCATCATGCATAAATAGAACCTCATAGAATTAGATATCATGCTATATATGGATAAAAAATTTGGAAATATCCAAAAATCAAGATTTCGTACTATCATTCGCTAGGAATCGGCATTCGTTCATCCATGGGGGTTCGTTGCACAAACCTCATGCCACCAAGCCTTCTGCCTCTGATTAAAAAGATATTATCATAAAAATGATCAAACTCATCTTGAAATAAACCTGAATCATTTATTGTATCTTCAATATGCTTCTCATACAAAATTATATCACGGTTTCAAATGTCCAATCAGTCATTATATCACCCCACAAAGTCAAAGTAAGACCGTGGGTACCAACTGGTGAATAATATAATGAAAACAAGGGGAAACCACTATTATAAGGATTAAATCATCATTGGTCAATCAATCCTGACCAATGATCAATAATTATGATAATGGGTTAAAAAACATTCAACAAATAAATATAAAACCATTTCATGGATGCATGCATTGGCCATAATTGGTAAATATCCAAGAATAAGGATGGATCTGCTTGAAAATTTATTCAATGGGAATAAATAATCTATTGACAAGTCCAACCAGAAGATGGTATCATTCATCATCAAATAAATTTCCCAACAATGACCAATGTAAGATCATGCATTCAATTTATGCTAATATTCTCTGATCCATAGTTTCAGTGTCATTGGATATAATCCACCAACAGAAGAAGAGGATGAACATTTCTCAGTGATTTTAAGGTTAATAGGAAAAACATGGTATATTTCCTTATAATTTATTTATAATAAATTATTTTAGGTTTAATAGATGAATTAATTAATTAATTAATTAATTAATTAATCCAATGAATGTATCGGCAGCATGTGAGATATAGGAATGGTCTATGCCAGCCTATTTTAGGTCATTCCTAGGGTTTAAAAAATCCATTCTGGACTCAACCATCACCTCAAATTTCGGAATCAATATTATATTTAAGAATTATCATGTTTTTTAAAGAAACTACATGCGGAATATATAATATTTTTAATATTTTTATGAAAATGATTATCGGAACACCATGCCTCAAAATCGCACACCGTCTCAGGTCATAACTCTGTAACTATATAAATAAATATTTCAAATTCATAAAAAGAAAAAACCAGTTCTCGAAAATATTTCAAGAAGATTTATAAGAAGTATTATTTTGAAAATAAAGGTTATATGGAGAAAAATATCCCACAAAATATCCTCATTAACAAAATCTCAATTATGGAAGAACATACATAAGTAGGTTTCAAAGTATGTGAACAGAAAGTAATGAAAATAATGGAGATGATTCTTTTTTTGGAGAAAATTAAATAATTTTTTTCTTATAAAGGATTTTATAACGGAAAAATTTGAGAAAGTTAAATATAAAACTGTGGAAGAAAATCATTTTCTAGGTGTTTCTAATATGTAGGTTAAACCAATATGGTTACTTGAGGTCCTTGATATATCAATAAAAATTAATATAATGATATATGGATATGTTAAATAATCACCAAAATACATTGACCATCTTAAATTTAATTTCACTTGATTATAGAAGGTTCTTCATGAACTAATAGAATCTCTTTAATCATTAATATAATAATTGTACTTAAAGATGAAAATTAAATAACACTACAAGGTGATTTAAGATTTCAATTACAATATCATGAAATGATAACTGGTGGATGGTTCTAATTGAATAATAGATAGACTCTCTTTGATAAAAATATTGGAAGTTGAAATTTAACTTAATTGTTTTACGAAGATATAATAGTTTGATATTTTCTATAATGAGGGACTAAAGGAAAATACATAACAATTCATAAGATAGGTTAAAAAGGATTTAAATGCCAAAAAACCCAATTATATTTTGAAAAACGTACATGTATTCAAATATAAAACAAAAATTCTTGTAAATAAAGTTAAAATAATAAATTAACATGGATAATAAGATATTGTACTCAATTATTGAGGATTTAAAAAAAATAAAATCTTTTTCATAGTTACATACATATATAGAGAATATGGAAGACAAATATTTACCCGAATGAAGAGATAATTATATAGGTACACGGTGTATATGATGAAATATTATGGTGTGGTAGATATTTAAATGAAAGGATACACACCTATGAGTAAAAAAAATTGTGAGATCATATCATATATTCCAAAAAAAATTACGGATATTTATATATTTATTCAAATTTAAATAATAAATTTATTGATTACAAGAAAAAAATCTAGTGGAAATTAGATTCATATAAGTCAAATAAGGATGGGTGAAAGACGTTCAAACGAAATTCTATTGGGAAATTCATTTTCCCCATTAAAAGAAATAGAGTCTAGTTATGTTTACTTTCCCAAAGATAATGAAGAGAGAATATTATATGTATTAACATAATCAATGATTTTTTGAAGAGAAGTGAAGAAAACAAAAAGGTTATTTTAGATGATATTTCTCTAATGGTAATGAATAATTTTATGAGATGGATCCTAGATTTTGGATTCTCATCCTACATGACCATGAATATAAACTTTTTCACTAATATAAATGTTTTTGATCTTGGTTTTGTATGGTTTGGTAGTGGTAGTGGATTAAATATCATGTATAGTTGAAAAATAATGATTTACGGAAATGAATTTAAGAATATCGAAGTTATCTATGTCGAAGGACTATGATAAAAACACTTTAGTGTAAGAAAACATTGTAATAAATATATAGAAATAACATTCATTATAAATGATTTTTAATCAAATAAAATGATAGATATTATTTAAAGAATTGATGGATATTATTTAACAATATATATCATGTGGATAAGAGTAATATAACATGTATCTTTATGGATTTAGAGAAAAATAACACATGAAATTCATGGCTTAACAAAAATTGATAAGGATTTAAAAAATTAATCTATGATAAAGGATGTAATTGAAATTCACAACTTCAAAAAGGATAGAGGAATGAATTTTTATTCTTGTACACAAGGGAATATATTGTTTAATTTATATACATCACACAATAAAATGGAATAAACCTTACTAGATGTAGTTCACAATAATTTTTGGAGTCTAATGAATCTTCCTAGACTATAAAGTTAAAGGTACTGTATTCGGTACATTGATGATTATAGCAGAATGGACTCTATGAAGTTAATGTATACCAATTAAGAAGTCCTCAATTACATAAAGATTTTATGAACATTATATAAAACTGAAACAAAATGATTAATTATTATTTTGATTTCAAATATTATCATGGAGTAAAAACCCATCAAGGGTGAAATTTATTTGGAAATGAATCACTGAAAAGAGGGAATCTCATCCATAAGAAGACCACAAAGAAATTATTTTTTTGAAAGTCTGTATAAAATAATATGTAATATATAAAATATACTAATATTCAAGATTTATATTGTGAGTAAATATTTGAAGGACGTGATTTATTTGGATGGTTTTACGTAACGTCAATAATTGTTAAATATGAATGAGAATAAGACCTCTTATGATATTTAATATGGACGGAGGAAAATACATAAACAATTAAAAGTGTTTTGAAAAATGTTCTATATTCAAAATATAGAAGGAAGGAAATGAAAATATGGTGGTGTGGTGGATAAAGTAATACTCATAGGAAAATAAACTAAAATTAATGTCTATAATTTTATTTAAATAGGATTATGTATATAATGAAAATGTGTTATCATAGTAAACACAATAGTATTACGAAAATAATTTTTACATTAATACACCTTCCCCCCAAGATACATTACCCCTTATTACATTAACACAATCTATAATGCTTAAGCATAAATTTTTTTTCATTTTATGTTGGATTTTAGTTATCCTTGTTCATATATTTATTTCTAGTAGAATTATATTATCCTGTAAATTATTCCACTCAAACCTCAATTGATGATATTATACTTCTCCCTTGTTAAGGGAAAACTCAATAGATGTTACCTCCTTCTAATATTAAAATATAGGAATTTCACAATGGATATTACTACTTGTTGGAACCATGGTTTCTACCTTCTCCATCAATTAACTCTTTTCATTAACCTTAATATACACTAATAACAATTTTTACATTATAAAGTATATATCACAAGCACACATATTAATCAATGTTTATATAATGTTCATATTCACTATTAAATACTAAAAACTCATTCATTATCATATATCAATTAAAAAATTTCATGTGTAGTTCTTTTAAAATGTCATTTAATTGGAATGTATTATTTTTAATTTGTATTGAACATGTTATAGATAGGATGTTAATTAGGGAATAAAATCCCATATACATTTACATTGTACTTAGATTGTTATTTTTCTTCATATTTTCAATTATTATCTTTAACAATATTATACAATATATAAATTTGTTTTTAATTCATTATAGTATAATATGATATTTAATATTTATTATTAGAAATTTTTTAGTATTACATTCCATCCGCTTAAAATTATTTTATCTTCAATATTTTATGATAATCTATGAGCCAAAATGAAAAATTCATTGTCATAACATCCCCATGATCCCATTTCTTCTCCTTTAAATAATTATTCCTTTGATGAATATTCACTAGTTGAGTTATTCGATATCATAGTTTTTTCTCTATCAAATAAATAATATGAATTGAATATTAGTGATATGATAAGTAATACACCAACTGATCTTGATCAACCCCAAGAAAATGTGATGGATATATCATATAATTTTTTAGAAATGGAAAATACAAGTCATGATGAACTAGAAAAATTATTGGTGAATATTTCAAAATATAGTCCTATGTGCCTATCTATTCTAATATTATATATGACTCAATAAACCTTAAATGATTATTCAATTTTTTTCTACACATCATATCCCGTTTCTATTGAGATATATTTTTTAATACATGATCCCCTACATAAAATTTTTGGTCATTCCTCTAGTTGAATACATTAAATTTCATTGAACTTTATGATTCCTTAATATAGTTTTAGATGGATATTATATTATATATTATTTCTTCAATAAGTTCTCATATAAATATATTCATTTTTTTAATAGTGTCCAAACATATCCATTTCTAACATCTATTGCTATATAATTCTTTATGTGGGGTGATTTTTAAGCTAGGGTGTTATGTGGTATTATATAAAAACTACACTTGAGGTAAAAATTAATCCAAACATCTAATCATGACCATATATGTGTCATAATGTTTCTATAACCCCATTGTATAGTGAATATATTTGACAATGATAGGTTGAGTTGTGACTAACCTCCATATTTACATCCTTTTAAATACTCCCCTATAATTTTTATGTAAACCATAGATCCAGATAAAAAACTATTGATATAGGTGTAACATGAAGTCTTGAATATTTATTTATATATAATCATCATATATGATCAAAAGGTAAATCTTCTAAAATTTCTGGGAAATTGATTGAATTCATTAAATCTTCAATAATGACCCTAATTTCATTATACCCCTTGGATTTATTTGGAAGACCATTGATGAATTAAATAATAATATCAACCCACATTCCCACTGGTATTGGTAATTATATCATAACTATAGTAATTTTCCTTTCAGACATCACTTTTTGGTATAATAAGTTTCGTATATTATAATATGAAATCTCTTACTTAATATATTTTCTCGAAAAATGATATCCTATATCCCTATACATCTATGTATTCTTGGATGTATATATAAATTTGAAATATGAGTTTCATCAAATCAATATTTTGATAGATCTAGTGTTGATGTAACACATAACCTATCATCATACATCAAAACCCCATATTCAACAATATTAATGTCTACAAAATTTCTATTTCTTTTATTTTATATCTTATTTTAGTAGCCATCATAATAATTTTTAGGTTTATAGTTATGTATAATAAGGAAGGATGGGTAACTACATGGAATAATTAATTAATTTCTCCTTACATTATAATACTCAACTCAATTCTTTTCAAATCCGGGAGAATTAGATAATCCTCCACCCTAATCATGGATAATATACCATTTTTATTTCTACCAAATGAATCTTCTATCCAGTTTCCTTTCGTTGGCTGATAATTTATAGCATAATAATAATACTTGAGTAGTTCCCTCCATCTTTTACTCTTAAAATTTATGATTTTTTAGTAAATATATATATAAAATCTTGTATTTTTTTATACATCGTATCTTTTTCACTATAGATAATGTATCTATATAACAAGTGAAACGATCACCCCTGGAATCACTACTTCATGTGTGGGGTAATTAATCTCTAGAAATTTCATTTATTGAAAATCATAACCACCAATCCATCTTTTGGAATCATAAAACATTTATGACTCTTCATTGATACAAGACTATAAATTGGGAATAATTCATTAATATATATTTAGTAATTATTAATTTACCAATACACTCATTAATTCCTAAAAATTGTCATCCCATAACTTTATCTAAGTAATTTTTTTCCCCTTAAAGGTTAACTTGGCTAACAAATTTTTATTCAATAAAACATTTCAACAAACATTCAAGAGTATCTAGTTGCACCAAGGAAAGAAAATTTTTTAGTTGTGTGTGTGTTTTTTATAAATTCATTGACCAAATTTTTTTAAGGGATAATATATATACCATCCATAAATATAATATAATCCTATAATGAAACCTCTTGAATCCAAAATTTTCATTTACATAATTTCCTACAATATATCATAGTCTTTAAAATATAAAGATTAATTTGAAAATGAGTTTCATGATCCTCGTAGCAATTTTAACAAACAAAACTTTTGTCAACAAATACCACCAAACATATTATCAACCTAATCCAAATATATTTTATTTATGAAATACATAAAAATTTGTGGTTTTTTTAACCCTAAATGAATTAAGGTGAACTCATAACAACCTTACCTTATATGAAAGGATATTTTTTTATATCATCTTTTGTTACCTTTATATAATGTTAAACAAACTGAATATCAATAATCATGGAGAATTGAGCCTCATCAAGATAATAATTTAGGCAACCAATAGAAGTTTTATGATAATTTTTCCTTATAAAAATTAAAATTAATATACATATAATCCATGGATAACCTAATTGAATTATCCTTATTATTGACAAATAAAATAGGTGGTTCCCACGGGGAAATACTATGAAACCGTACAAGTCATAGGTATTATTTATTCTGATCATTATGTGGATTAATATAGGATTCAAAAGTGATAAATATTCACGGTGTATTAAAATGATTTTTAACATTTTGGTGAAACATGTTTAGGACAACATTCATGGTGGATCTCATTGTTGGCCTCTGAGTAACCTACAAAAAATGAGCTAGTCAAAATTTTCAAATAAGTGGGTGTGGTATTGTACAAAATGTGTCAAGAGTCTTATTATCAACTATATCAATGTAGCCTCACCACCTTGTGGGTCAATCTGTGTTGAGAAAGAAATTAATTTGGTTTCTGCACCATTTCATGTTTGGTCATCTTGGAATATCTCTTGGTAAAATCCACTATGGCGGTGATAGATGACATCAGGTCATGGTGGCTGTTGCATCAGATTTTTTTAATTCATGAACTATCATCTAATATTTCATGGTTGGTTACTCGTTCCACCTAAATACATAATTATTGGTTCTATTGTTTCTTTGGTCTTGAGCCTATCTATTAAACATATAGTTCTAATTTGTCATAACTTTAAAATAGTGTGAGTTCCAAGAAAGGGTTTCATGAATTTTTCTTTCATCATGAAGTATCATAGGGTGATTATTTTTTCATGAGGTGGATCATTGATTATCATGTATTAAGAGGATGATATATTTTTATCTTCCGTCTACATTTTGAAAGATACTAGGTTCTTTCCATTATAAATTTCTGAATATCTATAAAATTGTTTTATCACTTTAGTTAACTATTATTCTTTTATATTATTTTGTTTTTTATTACGAAATACAATTATTTTAAATTTATATGGGATTATTAATGAAATATAATATTGGTGGAAGGAAAAAGTGGATTTGAAGTGGTTTTTATTTAGAACTGATTTATTCACTTTGACATTTTGATTGAATGACTCAAAAATTGTTTTCTACCTAATGTGAGTTTTCAATCACGAGAGCGATGATGATTAATTTATGCAGAATTATTTATATTATTTTGTGCATGGATTATTTAAGTTTTTATAAAAACACCACACATTGGACATTTTTTTGGAATTGGTTGTTGATATATTAAAACCCTTTTGAGTGTAGAACAAATAGGGAATATGGTTTTGAGGAAGATAGCCTATTAGAGGATTTGGTATTATAAGATTCACATTATGTCAGGCACATTGTTCCTTGTGTATCGTTGCCATGAATTACAATAATCATGATCCCAATTATGTTATTTACTCATGGTATATTTTATAGATCATTTTTGAAGTGCTCAAATGGTTATCCTCTAAGTTATAGATGCTTTTATTATATCCCATTACTTCTATTTTAGGGTTATATCCATAATTTTGTTATTTTTATGTATTGTTTTAAAGGATACAGATGTATATTTTATGGGAATTTTTTTCATATGAAATATATTTATAAACATTTTTAAAAAATTAGAAATAATAATTTCATAGTGATAAACAAAATTTAGATTCTATTGTGGTATCTTAGAGAGATTTAGTTCTCACATCCAATTTTTTCACAGGATATATATAGTTATTTTTTTATAGGAGACATGTAAAATGGAGCATGTCATATAGAATTTTTGGATACCATTGGTTCATATCTCATGAGTATTGGTTTCAGATTGGGTTTTTTGATAGTCTCATAGAGGCTTGGTTTGTCCTTGTCTTATTTTCTTTCAGGAATATCCATTGGGATTTGTTTTTTATGTCTCGGGGTTGTGTATATTCCTTTAGTGATGTAATATTTTTAGCCTTATCATATTGTATTTGGAAAATATTAGGTTTATTTTATTAGTGATATTTTTCCCATGGTTTGGTATGTTAACACCATGGTCACTTATCACTAGCCCATGGTGTCTTGGAACACACTTTAGGCCTTCTGTTTAGCTAGTGCGGGTGTCCTGAATAGTTGGGTTAGGATAGTTCATTACAAAATGGTATTAGAATATTGCCCATCCAGAAGTGTAATAGCACCACATCAATATGGTTTTGAATATTGTAGATAGGATATAGTTTTTATTGGGGCTCAAGGAGTACATTTCTATTAGGTTATTGATCAATGCATTTGATGATTCCACTTGAGTTACCATTGGAGGTTATGATTCATTTATCTTTTGATTCTTTCTACGAGTAATGGTTTTATATGATGAACTATGGTCTTCATTAGAATGTTTTTATTATCATAGGTGTTATTCTAGATTTGGGATGAGAAATTGAAATAAGATTCAAGTTGTGTGGTCTCTTAGATGGCTGGAAAAAATTTGTGTTATCAAACACTTGATTTTTGAAAATTTAATGTTGTTTTGGAATTTATAGGGCATGGTTGTCAATCATGTGCCTAGTTTGATAATGACTCTACATACATTTTAATTTTCTGTTTACAAACCAATATTCATTGTTTATTTGATTGACTCTTATTCATAGGAAAATATTCAAGGTTTCTTCATGTGTTTATTGATATTTATAATTAGTTTCAATGATGGATATGAAATTTTTTTGTTTTTTCATGTGTATTAAAATCTATTTTATGTTTAAAAAAAATTTGGAAAATATTATTTATGTTTGAAAATTTATTTTTTATTTCATTCTTAAAATATTATACCTAGATTATAATTCTTTATTTTTGGAAATGGTTGTTTAAACATGAAAACCAAGAAAATTTGTTTTTTATAAAACTAGATATTGATCCACAAGTTATAATTTTATATCCTTAAAAATGAATTTTATAAGGATGAAAATGTTTTAAAAGAAATGGTTCTTTAAAAAACAGTTATGGTGGATAGGTTTTATATTTTAATGAAAAACACCATGATTTTATTGCAATTCATAATCTAAGAGAGAAAATGTTTTAGAATGTGAAATCATAACCCTAAACAAGGTCATAACTTTTAGGAAAATATAGATTTGTAACATGAATAGTGGGTTCTTTTATAATATTATGAACATATGTAATATAATTCAAGAAAAAAATGAATAATGATTATTTTTTTCCAAAAATATAATATGTTTCATCATTTAATTTAATATTTGTGAAATTTTTATTTATAGATTTTTCTATGTAAACGTACGATTTTCACTTATAAAATTGGTTGTTTGTATAACCCATTTTAAAATTTTTCACAGGTTGAGGGCCAATACCCCATTATTTAATAAGAAATCATTAGAACCTATTTTGATAAATGGGGTGAGAGGAATCTCATTAATATAAATTAGTTATAAATTTTTTAAAGAAACCTAACATGACTATTTTAAAATTGTCCCGAGTGTCTAATGGGAAAAAATTTCTAGATACTAAAAGGAATAAGTTATATTGCTCTGCCCTCATATAAAGTGAAATAGTGAAATTAGTCAATAATTACAAGACACCCACCCCTTCCTATAATCTTCACCATGCTAGTCTACCACAATAAGGAAGAGTACTCCTCCCACCCACACAATCATGTGGAGGGAGGACCAAATGATATGTTCCTGAACACCTTTATATCTTTTGAGTTTCCCACCCAACAAAGCATTCGAGTAACTCCCTAGACTATTAACCTAATACACCAAAAATAAATAACAAAATAACTATGTAAAATCGAATCATTGTTTATATACAACTAAGAAGAATTAGATTATATGGATGGATGACAGATGTTAACACATTCATCCCTATTTTTGTAGTGACCCGGGTTTTTGGCCCTGTCAGACTTTGGAATATTTATAAGAATTATTCCAGTGCTAGGCGCGAAGACGGCGTGCGATTCTGAGGCCCGGTGTGCCCGGAATTAATTTTATTAAAATATTATGTTTTTTTAACTATGCACATGGCGGGGGTATGATATCTCCTAAACGGTAGCTCATAACGGAAATCTGATGGCACAGTTGCGTCCGGAACGTGCCATTTACCGTAGGTGGGGTGTAAACATTTCGGGCGTGGGCCTGCGGTGAGAAACGCCACCAGGGACGTTTTCGTAAATAAGTAGCGAAGTTATTGTGTGAGCATTGGCTCTAATAACTTCTGAATGGAGTCTCGTATCGCAAATCGGAGACCGCTGTTGCATTCAAAATGGTGCATTTACTCTAGGGGTGACCTTAACATTGTCCGCGTCGGGCGCGGAGTCGGGGGCGATGTTTTAAATAAAGGTTTTTAAAAAAAGAAAACAATTTCATTTCTCTCCTCCCTCTCCCACCCACGCGCAGCGGAACGGAACCCCTCCTCCCCTCCTCCGTTCTTTGCCAATTCAAGCTCTGGGAGTCCTTTTTCAGCACCGATCGTCAGCAGATCGAGCTCCAACGCGTCGCATGCGTCGTTTTTCACTCGAAGCTTCAGCGATCCTCCAACAGGTATCAGTTTGAGTTTTGAAATCCCTGACCCCGTTTACTTGTTGTTTTTCATCAAATCGTTATACGGTTTGTATAGTTCAGGTCCCGAGGTTTCCGAAACATGTTTCAGATCTGATTTTGGAGCACTGGGGTGCTCCCGGGGGTCCCCGGAAGTTTTCCGGCGGAAATCCCGGATTCTGGCGTCGGTCAGGGCGGAATCTGGCCAGCCAGGGCGGCGGCGGCGCGGTGGTTTCCAGTGAGGCTGGCGGTGGTCCGGCCAGGATTTTCCGGGGGTTCTTTAAACCCCCGTAACTCGCAAACCGAAACTACGATTTGCGAGCTGTTTGCGGTAACGCGTTCCATGCATTGAGACGGACCTTTTTAAATCACTTTGTGAATTTTATGGTTCGGGATCGTGGCCCGGGAGATAGAAACGTTGTATAAAATAATAATATTCTATTATTTTACGACTTCGGGCCGTTGTAACTTCTACCCAGAGCGTCCGAATGACGTGTCGTCAGTGGTGTTGAGACCCTGATGGTACGACGGAATTTTCGAGATGGTGTCTGGTTGTTGGGACCGATTACAGGGTGCGGGCCCCACGAGGCCATGCTTTGGCGTTTGTGGAGAAACACAGCTTTTGCACCAGGAGTCCGATTTTAGCAGATGAATAGTCGATCTTGTGTGTTTTTTCGAGAGGATCACAGTGGTGCAATCCGTTCGACGAGTTTCAGAATCCAGGCGTGGGCCCCACCCGAGCTAGCCTACGGTGAATAGTGCCTTTTTCACAGGGTGTTCGTTTGAGACGAGCGAGTAGTCGATTCCGCTTGTTTTTCTGAGGGGATCGTCGTGGTATGATCCGCTCGATGGTTTTCAGGATCGTTGTGTGGGCCCCGCACGAGCTAGCTATGGTGAGTAGTGCCTTTTTCACCGGTGCTCCGTTTCGGGTGAGTAAACAACCTATCCTGCGTGTTTTCCGCGTGGAACACGATGGTGTCCTCGGTTTTGGCCTAGGAGGTGCGCAGTGTGGCGTTTTGGAGTGTCGCTCGGGTTAGCGATGTTTGGACCAGCAGTGATTGAGGGTTCTCCCTTAGTTCATTCCTACGAGGGTTCGTGTGGCATGACAACCTTCATATGGGTTTGTGATCCTCACAATGGGATGTTTAAACTATTAGAGTTGTGGCATCCCTCTGGTGGGCCTGGAGCGGGATCCTCTAGCATCTTTACCCAAGATCGGGTTCTTGGTATCACTGTGACCGCTTATTCACGGGCGGCAATCCCCTATCAAGTAGGTGAACCCCATAGGGATTGTGGAATCATCGGGAATATGATACCCTAGTCGGTGGGTCGTGCACAGTAGGGTTGTGGCATCGTCGAGGTTACGATCCCCTACTCAGCATGAGGTTTATAGTAGGGTTGCGGTATCGTTGGTTATGTGATCCCCTACTCAGCGCGTGGTTTCGGTAGGGTTGCGGCATCGTCGGTTTGATCCCCTACATCGTGTGTTATAGCAGATAGGGTTCCTGTATCGTCGTGACCATCTTTATATGGACGATGATCCTCTATCTGAGTGTGAAGCTTCTGTCGAGCGCTAGATCGGGTTGTAGTATCCCCCAGTGGATCCTGGTTGTGAGCCCCTATCTGTGAGGACTACGTATGCCAGATCGGGTCGTGGTATCCCCCAGCGGACCCTGGGAATGATCCCCTATCTGTGAGCTACGTATACCGGAGTGGGTCTTGGTATCCCCTAGCGGACCCTAGCAGCGATCCCCTATCCGAGGAGTTTGGTGGTTATGTTGTTTCAGCGATGTTTCCTCAGTGATGTTATCCGACGAGCGTGGTTGTGAGCGTCTGAGATGTTTGTTTGGGACCCGATGGAGTGTATCTCTCGGATGAGTGTCATCTGGTATGACCGTGTTCGTGTGGTGTACTCTATTGGTTTGGGGTAGTTGCTGGTGATGAGGTCGGTACCTTTTGTGGCATTGTGGTGTGAGATGTGTATATCTGGATTGTTCAAGGTGTATGTATGGGCATACACCTGAGCTGAGTTGACTAGTTGTGTTTAGCTGAGGATGGTCACGAGATGGAGTTTCTCTCTCGTCTGGGTTCCCTCTGGCTGGGATGAGCGGACTGATGCCTCAGTTGCTCTCTTTGGTTTTTGGGTTTTGGGGTGCCTACTGAGTATTTTTATACTCACCCCTACATGAGCTTTTCCCGCACATGTTTGTGTCTTGTGCAGACCACTGGCCTTTTGACGGAGTCCCAGGAGGACCCGGAGCAGGCGGAGCTTAGTGAGCGAGTTGACCGGGGTGTTTACCGGAGCTGTGCCGAGGGAGCCTTCCGGCGGGTGTTTGTGGCAGCGTTCCTCCTCTTCAGAGCAGGTTGGATGCGCTTTGTAGTTTTTTTAGTGGGCCCTGTTTTTCCCTTTGTACTTTTGCTATTGCACTCTGGTTTGGGATAGATTGTATGCATGCATTTTCTTTTTAGTTTCTATATCTCTGCACTATTGCATGGAGGTGTTTGTGGGTGCGTGTGTACAGGTACCTTATGCTAATGCCTCCCATGTGTGTGATAGCCTACTCGGCACTAGTCGCCGGCCCCTAGCCTATTGGAGGCGGGCTTGGGGAGTCGCGGCTCGAGCCCCGTTGGGTCGGGTCGTGACAATTTTGAGTCCACCCACACAGTGGTACCTATGTGAAGTTTTACCACTATCCATTTATAGTGAAAAATATTCAATTCCCAGGGATACATCTTCAACCCAGTCAATAATATTATAACAAAAAACATAATGGGTGTATATTGAACCTCACCTATAAACATAAAGTCCAAATCCATCATCCCTTTCATGGAAAAATAGATATTCAGTGTCACGGTTCAACACTCAGTAATCCCTGTGAACCCCATGTCATCACCATCAATCTTGACAAGTCTAACCATTCATGACACCAAACCATCATTTGAAAGATGAACACTACCACTTTAACACTATACACCACCACCTAAAGAAACCATACCACCTCGTGATGCTCAGATGAGGTGTTGGATAACTTCCACTCGTCGAACAACCACAACATGAACTCTATAATTTCACCCGCTGGAAACATCCATCGATTATCGCGTCAAAAAAAATTCAAATTGGACAATCTCAGATCTAAAAATAGATCCAAGGTTGAGGTTGTATGAAAAGGTCACACAACATTGGTAGGAATCCTTCCCCGAGGACGATAAGATATGTGATCACAAATAAGGGAAAGAAAATTCTATAATGATGATTTTTGAATTCCACCTCAATAATATTTTTTAAGAAATATCTAGATGAAATAAGAACCCCCAAACTTTATCTGATGTAGCCAAGAAGAGGTGATCCACACAAATAAGGGTATTAAGGAACCCACTGAGAGTGAATCACTATGCTTATAGACTATAAAACCATCATTATAACTCATTTTTAAATTGTTCTTGATGGTTAAAATGATGTTTTTTTAAATATTTTTCATCTCTTTAAGATGGTATATTTTAATACCTATACGAAGGTGATTTCTTTATTTATTGATATTTATGTTTATCCATACCATTTATTGACTATATAGGTTTTCTGATGTTCTTTAAAATACATGTCCTAATGGATTTCTCATCTTATATATATTGATTGAGTCTTTTAGAGAGATAATGAGTGATGTGGGATGATTTCATCCAGAGTTGTTTATTCGTATTATCTTTTTTATTTCCAAGGATTTTATTGGGGTTTTGACTGTTATATTATCTATCTATGTTCTTTTATAGACCAGCTAAAAAACATGATAGGTTCATCTAGGCAGTTAAGTCATTAAGGACCTGTTTTCTTTGATTCATAGCATTCTTTAGGAGGAGTAGAATGTTGAAAGTATCCTAGTATTTGGTTTTTGATCCTTTGGGATTATCACTATATATATTTGGATCAATTATATTATTGATATTTCATTTTTTTAGTTTGGGATACTATACTGAGATCAGTGGACATCTTGAGATTCTCTATGCCACATTTTTTAATTTCACTCAATGGTCCTTTTTTATAAGGATAGAATTTAGTTAAAAATATTCCATAAGTTTTTTTATTATAATTATGAACATAGTGATAATTTGGTGTGTGCATGGGAACTTGGTTTGGTTGGGTGTCTTTATTGAAAAATTATTCCATTAGAGATATTCACATTTTCAGCTATACTATCTGATACACTAGGTTGAATCTATAAAACCTATGTTACTTTGAATATAGTTTCATGGAACTATACTGGAGACATGCCATTTTACATTTATTCAAGTCTCTATTTGATCATATCTTAGAAATGAGAAGCCAGGTGGATTTTGTGATCTAGAATATTCCATCATAAATATCATTAAGTTTATTTATCCTAATTATTTTTCGATCATTTGTTAGGGATATTATCTTCTAATAGGCTTTATATAGACCCCTGTTAGGTTGCTACGTATTATGAGATAATTATTGATTACCTTAGTTGTTGCTATAGATAATTGGGGTTTTTGTTGAAGGAAATGTGAAACTTTTGTTATCCTGATCATACTCTTCTGATTTGATATTAATGTGCAATTTCGAACTATTTTAGATTGAATATATATGGTGTGGAAGGCCACGTTATTTCTATATTTTATTAGAAGCCCCATATTTGATATTTTCAATAACCAGGCTAGGTCTCCATCTATCCTGGTGCCCATCCTGGGCTGTGATAAGGCTCGAGGGGAAATCCGGATCCCCACGAGCTGGCACAAGTGCCCGATTATGCAAAATAACACATGGTAATGATTTAACAAAAATAGTAAACACAAAAAAACTTAAACGATTAATAAAATATAACTGAAAATAGAAAACCAAATGTTACCTTTATTGATTTTATAGTTAATGGTCTATAACTTGAACAAACATCCAAAAATAAACCACAACATGGAAAACTAAAACTCTAACTCAAACCTCTATGAAACAAGATAGGTCACATCCCCAGGCCACTAACACCAACCTGTACGAGAAGACCACCAGCAACCTGGACCACCATCACCATGCATGGTGCCTCAACATGTAATACCCAATAACAAGATCTAGAGAAACACAAAGGTGTATATAGGGTGTGATTCATGATCCCTGTAGGATACCACCCAATCAAATGGTTCCATTCCACAACATCTAATATATAATTTAAGATGATTATTCAAAAAACATTCTTCTAATAATAATGTTGATGAAAACATTTAGATGATGAATTTAAAAAAGGAAAATAATATTTTAATAAAAACCATTTCACAAATACTACATTAATGTGGATGAGAAAATACAAAAAGAAAAGACACATACTCAAGTGGTCCTCCGTATGCCGACAGAAGGCACCAAGTCATGAATAGTAGATCACTGTGGGTAAATCCCCAAAGGTGGATATTATGTGTGGGTTTCTAGAGACATCGTACCTCAATATAAATGTGGCATAGGAACCACAATTATCTGTTCTCTCATTCATGATCCCCTAGTAGGTATACACATTCATAACCTAGTGGTCTCCAATCGTCACAAATGATTAGTTAGTGTAGTAATGACATTCATGCTAGATGAAACTTGGATGTACCACATCCGTAACATCTAGCGTACTAGTCCTAATCTTCCCACCATGGTACCTGGGGTTTCCCCTCTCACTCAATCAAGTTACACATTCAAATAATATATCACATTCACATATCACAAACCAAATAATACATAACACAAAAAATCCACCACTTGCATACCCAAAACCCCATTTTAAAAACACACGCACACCAAAACAATTCCACACCATAATTCTCATAACATGTTTACCTTGATAAATTATTTGAACAATTTAATGAATATTTCTAAATATCCCAACAAGGGTTTTCACCTGAGATATTCACAGTTTCACATGTAATAGTTTCATAAAAAAGATAATGCACATTTAATCCTGTCAAATACAACACCCGCACTCCACATATAATTTAGTAAGTCCAGTTAAACAATTTTCGAAACACATAAATTAGAATGGGAAGGTTTACACAAGAAAAACAAAGCCTATTTCCATTTAAAACCCATTTCTACACCATAAACGGAACAAATCTATTTTGAAAGGTGTTTCACCCCACTCATACATGTTATCAAAAACATTCACGGAACAAACAAAAAGGCGCGAGAGTGACACCTGATGAATATAACCCATATTATCAAAGAGTCAATTTATCAATTCCAAACACTTTAATTATTTTATGAACTCAACTCACACAATACAAACAACTCACAAGAACCACTTTTTTTAAACACCACATCAAAAAACACACACACAACATAGCCATTTTTTGTTTTCAAATGAAAAATCCCATTAAAATACCAACACTTAATCATTCATATCAAAGAACAACCACATTGAAGAAACCCCCCATTTTTTGTTCAAGAAGAAACTATTTTCATTTTAAACATTCCGTTAAAAATTCCATGACAATAGACCAGCCCCTTTATAAGATCACCCATACATTAAAACTATTTCAAAAACATGATTTTCCCCATATTTAAAAAACCAAACCAATCCAACATGCCTAAAATGATTAGCTACTCTTTAAAAATACTCATTTAAACATACATTAATCTAATACCCTTGAAATTAAATTTCCCACTAACCAAAAAACCCCTAAAACCCAATTTGAAATCATTGTACGAAAATAACTCAAACCATTGAAATATCCTTAATAAATAATATATTTATAACTAGAAAACACACTAATCATTCTAAAAACTCCATTGTCACCACAAAATGAAATAATTAACACATTTATAAATTCAAATAAGAATAATAAATTTATTAAATGATGATAAGGCATGAAACCACCATCCTTTAACAAAGAATCTTCTAATTAATGGTGTGAAATCACTCTTGAATCTCAACAGCACATCAAGAAACATAGAGATAACTCATAATCATAAATTCATAACCAAAACCTCAATTAGAAACCCTATAATCATACCTCATACCCACTAGAATAAAAAAAACAAAATAGGAAAGGATAGAGACTTATATAGAGGGTTCAGGTGCCCGTGGAATGAGAGAGAGTAGTTAATGGGGAAGAAAGGATGGTGCCGACCAACATGGGAGGAGGTGGGGAACTTGGAAGGTTCATCTGATGGAGGTGTACCAAGTGAAATCCGGTGTTGTAATGTAAGGAAGGTGTCCGGACAGGAGCACTGGGTTGCTAGCGGTGCGATGGGCTGGTTTATAGTAGGGTGGCACGACATGAAGGTCTCAAAATGGAAGGGTTGAGACGAGATGGACCATAGGGTTCCAGGGTGCGTGAGCAGATAAGGTAAGGGGGTATAAGAGCAAGAGTGTACCCTAAAACCTTACACAAAAAGTTGAAAAAATAATGAATAAATAGATAGAAAAATAAAAAATAAAAATAAATCCTATTGATAACAAATGATAATAATTAGTCATAATTATATTAAATAAATAATGATAACTTAATAACTACAAACTATAATAATAATTTTAATAATGTTACTAATAACATAATTTTAACATTAACAAAAATGATAAAAATAAAAACAATAATTATCTTATTATTATTATTATTATTGTTGTTGATATTACAATAACCTTTAAATAATTGTATTCTTCCCATCTTATTTCATGCTAATATCCTTATGTGTATCATTAATTAATGAAATAACCATACATTGGACATGTCGTACAGTGATTTGGAGAAGCCATGTGGCTACGACCGTGCCCCACATGTGACACTGTCAGACCAAAAACTTATTTTTATTTCATTTTAATTTATTTATTTTGGACATTGAGAAGGTCCTGCAGTGAATCAGGCAAGGTTTCGTAGCAACCCAAGCGAGGCCGTGCAGCTTCGACTACAGTGAGTTGGACACAATCAAGGCCAACACAATCATTTTTAAATAATTACTCAAAAATTTTATTTCAAACTTCAACCAAAACAACCTAATGAAATGTAAATTTATAAAATAAATAATTCAAATATGATGGGTGTGACAATAATCCCCACCATAATGCTTTCCTCCACCTGAAAGCCACATCAAGACTGAACCCCAAAATAAACAACAATATCCACTTGAGGTTCAAAGAGGATCCCTATGAATATAATGCTAAAATGAAAAATGCACAATTCTTATAGAAATTTACATTAATGAAAACATCATGAAACCCCAAAAAAGACTTTATAATAAGTTTCACCAGCCCCATTGAGCTATTACACCTTAAGATTATTGATCAATGAAATGAACCCTCACACCCAAAAAATCCAACAATCACAAATCGAAACACATTAAATACTATTAAACAAAAACAAAACCATTTGACTGGAATGAGAAAACTAGATCAAACCACATCGAAATAACATCCTTATCACTCATCCCCAAGCAATCATTAGGAATAGAACCAAAATACCAACATGGGGAGATCCTGAAGGGGATCCTCACCATTAAGAACAATCCAATGCCGAAGAAAATACCAGAACATTGACATGATTAGGCTCGAGCGGACTCCCCAAAATTATGAAAAAGGCCAATGCTGATTCCTTCTAGAGACATCTGAGCAAGACCCATAGTGGGTATCCACACAATTTGAGCTACCAGAAGATAAAAAACATTGATATTTCCTTTAAGTGACCAAAGACCACAACACAAGGGGAAGGGAGTGCCAAGACCAACTACCAGGGTGTCAAAACTACAACCAAAGATAGGCGATCATCTCCACATCCCTGGAAGAGAACTATTCGTCTTTGAGACTGATTTACCCAACAGACACCATAAGGACAACTAAAAGTGATTACATTCTCTGGGCCACAACCCTACGATGTTAATGTAATGAGGTGGCCATGAATCCTCTTATCCTCAAGAAATATCACCCACCCAAATGGGTCGTTCAGAATGAACCAACCACATAAAACCATTTAAACCGCCTCCATATTTAATATCGATGACATAAATAAAGTTGAGGACCCATACACTCTCGGGGTTCCTTACCACGCACTAGCTTCTCTCTGAGGACTATAACAAGAACACTGATGTTCAAAGATTATCATAACATGTTTTTATCCATTAAAGACTCCGTAATGAAGCTCCTCCTTTCATTGCAATGCATGAAACCATACCGCGACTCAGAAAAATCCATCAAACACAACACACCCTGACATCTGACTACTTATTCATGACACATCCACCATAACATGGGCTTAAATGATTCACATGCATAACCTATTCACATTAACCATGAATATTATGAAGGGGAGACGTTTCTAAAAACGATACCCTTTGAACATAAAATTTATAACTCCCTAAGAGGAGGACACACTGCTATGGAAACAAGGATTCTCCAATGTTTTTATGAAATCCACATTTTCTCATTGAATAGAACTCACATTGCAATACATCACCAAAAATGACCTTTTCAGCTGGTGAAATCACTTCAAGACATTCAAGACATCAGTCAGCACCGACAACTCCGAACCACATTCACCCTTAGTCATTGGAATTCCTTTCACCATTCCCAGAGGCACCATCAAACACAACGATGTCAAACATCCTACCTAAAGACTTTGAAAACTCAAAGAGACCAAAAATCCATTCAAATACCATCATGTATATCATCCTTCTATGAGAGTATTTTCATTACTGAAGAGAAAAAGGAATTGTCTTAGCATTATCACTAAAAAGGGAGAGTTCTTACATTAATGAACCAGAGGGTTGGCCAAAAGAGAATTTCTTGTGGCCGCACTTCAATCACATGTTAATGCTTTTTATGGGGGTGTGCACTAGTCATGAAATTAAACCATGGACCCAATACAATTAGATTAATGGAATGGAAACACCACAAGAGAACACTACACATGTAGGGGAAACCACTGCAAGGGATTCCCGAAGGACTTTTCAAAAACATCCACTATGTAACGACCCGATTCCTGAGCCCCTCCACTGGTGCCCCGTACCCGGTCTTCCACATGACCTCAAGCACGTTTCCCCGAATGCCAAAGGCTACTGACTAGCAGTGAGGGACTTGGTGAGTCGGTGGGGAAACAATGCCCTCATTCAGTAAGGTATACAAGGTAAGAAGACAACAATAAATAGTGGACGCAGTAAAAAACATGAAAAACAACAGAAACAAAACATCGGAAGCAATGTAGATATATAACTATGATGACAATGATGCAGCCAGTACAAGTATATAAGGAAAACGGAAAACACAAAAATGTACTGAAATACAACTGAAACCAAGTTGAAAAGAAAAACAAAGAAAGATCCTCAGCATCGCGAGCCACGGCTCGGTCCCATGCTCCCCAGCTCCAGTGCAATCAAGATCCTGAAGTAGAGGGTGCTTTCCCTTATCTATACCTGCATCATCATAGTCTGCTTGGGCCCAAAAGCATGGCCCAAATAGGGTGTGAGATACAATCCCAGTAGGCAATCACTCAAATATTTGTGCCTAACAGTCAATGAATACATGTCAGTTATAAAACAAGAAGCAGTAAATGGAAAAGCACAAGCATCTACAATCCACAGTTCTAACAAGTACACAAGTAAACAACCAGTAACAAGAAGAAAACAGGTAACCCTCTGGGTAGCTCTCACAGTCTAACCCCTATGGATCAACCTCTATGTACTAACAACCCTCTGGGAGGCACACACAGTCTCACCCCTCTGGTTCAGCTACGTAATTAAGAAGACTCTTTGGGGAAGCACTCACCTTCAATTCCCCCAATAGTCTCGTATCGTGCTAAAGGCTCTCTGGGGAAACACTCAATGTCAATTCCCCATGTGGCCCACATTGTGCATCTAAAGGCTCTCTAAGGAAGCACTCATCGTCAATTCCCCCTATAGTCTCGCATCATAATTAAAGACACAATGGAGAAGCCCTTCAGTCAATTCCCCCTTTGGTCTACTACTCTAGGTTATCACAGTCCTGAGTATAACTAGACATGCTCAGCGTGCGTGTATCGTCCAAGTAATCCTAAAAAACTACTTGGCTATCAAATAAGTCTCAACAGTAAAAATAAAACAATAGTTCCATTATCCTACAACTAGGCATGGAAACTAGAAAAACGCCAAACAGGAAGAACAAGCATGGCAAAGCAATCTGAGCATAAAAAAAACTCTAATCACAAGAAATAACTTCTACTAAAGAAATCAAGAAAATCAGGAATGTAACAAGGGAAACAAAAGAAACACGCAATACCCTATTCAAGGGTATTGGTGGAAATTGTACAAAATATTCATCAACTTTCTTGCGGAATGACCCAAACAAACTACCTCGATCTGAGGAGATCGATATACGCGAACCTCGATGACAGATTCCTCTTAGAAATATGTAGATCAGAGAAAACGCACAAAACGTTCATCCCACGATAACATGGAAATGAGGAGGAATCAAGAAACGAGGCTAAAGCAAAAGGAAGAACACACCGATGTGATTCCAATGCAACTAACTGTGCTCGAATCGGAGAACGGACGGTGAGGTGGGAGTTCATCGAAGATCCGGCCGTAAGGTCGCTATCGAACGAAAGAAAACTGGGGAAGAAGATGGTTTTGGGGGTTAGGCGTGACCCCGGTTCGTTTAATGGGAAAAAAGTACATAGCGTGTACATCTCGAGTACACGACGTGTACTTCAATGTTTCCGTACTTAGAATTAACCGGCCTCCAACTCAGCCTTAAAGACCGTGTGTGTGGCCCGACACGGCCAACACATGGCTTCGAGCCGGAATAGAGTACACGACGTGTACTCATAAAGTACACGGCGTGTACTTCTAAAATTTCCAAAAAATTTATTTTCCTTAAAAACTCCAGAAAAAGGGAAAACATACATGAACGAAGATCTGGGTTCTTACAAACTTCCCCCCTTAAAGAAATTTGTCCACGAATTTCCCTAACAAGGTGGAGAAGAAGAATCCTCGAACAGCTCCGGCCACTGTGATCGTACATCAGACTCTCTCTCCCAGGTCTTGTCCTGTATTCGCCCGTGCTGCCATAGCACTCGTAGCAGAGGAACAGACCGCCCATAGAGAACCTTCGTACTGCGATCGACAATCTGGATAGGATGCTCCTCGAACGAAACATCTGCTTCAAGCTCGACTTCCTCAGGCTGTAAGACATGAGACCGGTCTGAAAAGTAACGTCGGAGCTGAGAGACATGAAAGACGTCGTGCATGGCCCAATACCTATGAGGTATCTGCAACCGATAGGCGCCCGACCCCACTCTCTCCAAGAAATAAAATGGCCCGACGTACCGCGGTGAAATCTTACCTTGTCATCGAATCCCCTTGTGTCCCAACCTTAGTGTGACACGTCGGAAAACCTGATCACTGACCTCGAACTCTAGAGGTCTTCTCCGCTGATCACCATAAGACTTCTGTCGAGACTGCGTTGTATCCATCCTATTCTGAATCATCTCTATATCCTTTGAAGTCTCCTGAATAAGACAGGGTCCCAGCAAAGCTACCTCTCCTGCCTCCATCCAGCATAAGGGTGATCGGCATGGCCTACCGTACAAAGCCACCTATGGTGCCATCTGAATGTTCGCCTGGAAACTGTTGTTGGAGGAGAACTCTACCAGAAGAATATGCTTCTCCCAAGAACCGCCAAGGTCTACGATGCAAGCTCGGAGCATATCCTCAAAGACCTGGTTCGTGCACTCAGATTGTCCATCGGTATGGGGATGATATGCTCTAGTCAAATGTAACTGTGTACCCAAGGCTTTTTGAAGTCCATGCCAGAACCGAGAGGTAAATAGCACATCTCTCTTTGAAACAATAGAGTGCGGAACTCCATGCAGACGAATGATCTCCCTTATATAAAGTCATCCCAGATCATCAACACTGATGGTTTCTTTAATCGGAAAGAAGTGAGAAACCTTCGTAAGCCTGTCGACGACAACCCAAACAACATCGTTCCCTTGAGGTGATCTCGGCAACCCAGTCACGAAGTCCATCGCAACATCGTTCCACTTACACTCCGGAATGGGTAGCTACTCTAAGAGCCCTGCTGGTCGTTGATGCTCTATTTTCACCTGCTGACAAGTAGAACATATCATGACAAAATCAGGAACATCCTTCTTCATACCTGGCTACCAGGATTGGCGATGAAGACCCCGATACATCTTGGTGACGCCAGGATGAACTTCCCAAACTGAGGAATGGAAATCCCGTATCAGCTCCTCGCATATGTATGCTGGCACCCATATGCGTCCTTGGAAACACAAGATCTCATCCTCACCCACTGTCCATCTAGGAAGAGGGTCCCCTCCTGACACACTCCCCCGCAGGACTACGCCTTCTGAGTCTGATAGCTACCTCATCCGTACTCGATCAATTAGCGTGGAGGTAACACCTACAGAAGAGAGAAAGTTCTGTCCCCTTCTATCATGCACCTCCAGATGCATCTCAGAGAATAGAGCCATCAGCTTCCACTCACTACTGACCTCTTGAACAGCCTGAATCTGAGTTCTCCTGCTCAACACGGCTGCCACGATGTTGCCCTTTCCTGACGTATAGGAAAGCTCGATGTTAAAAGACTGAAGATACTCGACCCACATGCACTGTCTTAGATTCAGATCATGCTAAGTGAAGATATACCTGAGACTCTTGTGGTTAGTGAACACCACAAAGTGCTCTCCCAGAAGATAGTGTCTCTAACAGCGCAAGGCATGAACAACAGCTTCCAAATCCAGATCGTGCGTAGGGTAGTTCCTCTCATGTGGCCTTAGCTACCGAGATCCATACGCAAGGACTCTATCTCCCTACATAAGCACAACTCCCAGCCCAATACCTGAATCATCACAGTAAACAATGTAGCTCTTGCATGGATCTTGCAAGACTAGTATCGGTGCTGACGTCAACCTCCCTTTCAGCTCCTGAAAGGCTGACTCACAAGAATCATGACCATAAGAACTTCACCCCCTTCTTGGTCAGACCTGCAAAGGTGCTTCTAGATGAGAAAAGTACTGAATGAAGCATTAGTTTTACCGAGCCATCCATAGGAAGCTCTGTACCTCAAAAATGTTCTTCGGCTACTCCCAGGAAACTACAGCTCTCACTTTCTCTAGGTCCATAGATACTCCTGCCTCTGAGATGACGTGACCCAAGAAGTGAATCTGATCCATCCAATAATGGCACATCGAGAGTTTAACATAAATTCGATGCTCTCTTAGTGTACTCAGAACGATCCCAAGATGTGTAGCATGGTCGTGTCGAGTATGAGAGTACACCAAGATATCATCCACAAAGACCACGACGAAGGAGTTCAAGTAAGGATAGAACACTCTGTTCATCAGTCCCTGGAAAACTGCAGGTGTGTTCGTGATTCTGAAGGGCATGAATGTATACTCTTAAAGACTGTACCTTCTCTAGAAGGCTGTGAGAGGTATATCTGATGGTCTAATGCGCCACTGATGATAATCGGACCTTAAGTCAATCTTCAAGAACACATGGGCTCCTCGAAGCAGATTGAAAAGGTCATCAATCCTCGGAAAAGGATATCGGTTCTTGACCATCAACTGGTTCAGCTTCTGATAATCCACACAAAGCCAAAGGGTATTGTCTGCCTTTTTCGCAAATAGATTAGAAGAACCCCAAGGAGAAGTACTGGGTCAGATGAAACCCTTAGCCTGTTGCTCCTCCAACTGCTTCTTGAGCTCTTACAACTCAGGTGTGGCCATCCTATAGGGAGGAATGGACACCAGTGCCGCTCCTGGAACAAGCTCAATAGAAAATTCTACCTCACGCTCTGGAGGCAAACCTGAAAATTCCTCTGGAACGACATCCCTGAAGCGATCCACCACTGGAGGAGAGTCCAACTGTGGAGTCCCCTGATCATCTAGATAGAGACTAGCAATCTGGGCTGTCACCCATTCTAGCCCGTGATGCCTGAGTCCTGCCCGACGCGCCGGAACGTCCCATTCGCCTATATGAACGAAAGATTCACCTTCTGGTGAAATGAAACTGACTCTGTGGTGATAACAGTCAACGACTGCCCAAAAGGGAATCAACTAGTCCATGCTAAGAGTAACATCATAGCATGTCATCTCTAGGACATAAATATCCAATAAGAAGTGATACCATTCAACCTCGAGAGTGCACTCTCTACACTGGCGTACACTAGATGTCCTCATTCCCAAAGGCGTGTCTAGTGTCAACGAGTTGGCCGAAGAAAAGATGCAGAGCCCAAGGCTCTCCATGACAACAACAGAGATAAAGCTATGCATAGAACCAGTATCGAAAAGGGCTGAAGATAAATCTGAGGCTACTAAAATCGTACCTCGAACAGCAGAAGGGATGGGATCCTACTCATGGTAAGTCTACTCCATGTTGAAAGACTATCCTGCACCGTGGCCCTACTCCCCTGACTGACCACTCTGAGCTAATACTCCCTGCTGGTGCTGAGGGACTAGTGGCTGACCACCACGGCCTCGACCTCCACCTCGGACCGAATGGCCAGAAAAACTCCAGTTCTCTGACTGGTGAGAGACTGGTGGGGATGCTCCTGGAAGAGGAGTCATGGAAGAACCCCGGTCACCTGCTGATGGTGAGAAAACCGGGCAGAAATGCTGAAGTTGACCCATCTTGCTGCAAGATCGGCACTCCACGAGGTCTCTCTCGCACTGCGTTCTCGTGTACCCTGTCCTGCCACACTGGTAGCATGTCACCTGACTGCCTGAAGATGTGTCTCGCTTCCTCTAATCACCGCGTGTAGGCTCCCTACGGCGCTTCTTGATGTCATCTAGAGGATTGATAACTCTGGAAGTAGAAACTCCTTGACTCGAAGCTCCAGAGTCTCTCAGATTGAGCTCCGCAATTAGTTCCTGGTTGACGATGGATGTAATGGAAGTCAGCTGGAAGATGTTCACCTGCGAGCGAATATCCCGCCTAAGTCTATCCTCAAACTTCTTCACCAAGAACACCCCAATCCCATCTTGAAGGGGTGAAAAACTCTGCAGATCAGCAACACGAGAGGAATAATCCATGACAGATAGAGTACCATGCTCTAAGCTCATGAACTACCGCACTCGATCGTCCCTCAGGGTCTCCGGGTAGAAGTGGTTGTAGAACACGTGCTGGAACTCCTCCCAAGACATAGCCTGCTGCTGACACGCCTGTGAGATCACGTCCCATCGCCTCTTGGAGGAGTCTCGGAGCATGTAGGTGGAGAGCTTGAACCACCTCTCTGGAGGCGTCTCCAGATGTTCGAAGATAGTCAGCATGGCTTCCAGCCATGACTCTGCAGCCTGAGGTCCTCCCTACCCTGATAACGTGGGAGGATGATGCTGCTGGAAAACCCGAGTTAGGTCTCCCATAGATGAGGCAGGAGGCGGTGCTCCTAGGAAGGCTTGAATCATCCTCAGGAACCCTTCCCTGAACTGCGCATCAGCGCCGACGTCTAGTATGACAACTGGTGCCAAGGTTGGCTCAGCTGGTGGATCGACAAGAAGTCCCTAATCAGCCCTGTCTAGCATCTGATCACAACCTAACGATAGACGTATGACCAGAGGTATTCTCGGAGGCACAGTTCTTAAAGATCAAAAGCATACCTAAGATCAGGAAAACAAGGATAGAGAACACAAGAGTACAAAACGAGAACATGGAATGAAAAACACACAAGATTGCAAAACCGGACTGCACGGCGTGTATAAAACTACACGGCGTGTATTCTTAAACCACTGACATGGGCGTGTAATCTCACCCTACAAGTCATGTACACCTCAAACTACACGGTGTGTTGACCCCCCCCCCCCCACATGCTGTGTACTTAAAAACTATTCCCCTTCCTGAGTCTCCATACACGGCTATCCCACAAGGTCCGACTCAACCAGAGACTACACGGCGTGTTCGAAACAAACACGACTTGCACTAGAGAAGGCTTCAGCAGTCCGTGATGTTGAGTGCACAGTCGTCTACTTGGATGGACCTTACACGGCGTGCTCCGAAGAAACATGACGTGTATAAGCGAAGGCGACACCGTCTCGTGTTGTTCGTGACACGGCCGGGTACCTGGCAATACTACACGGCATGTTCCCAACAGGCACAGCGTGTGGAAAAGAAGGTCACGCCAGGCCATGTTGTTCATGACATGGCCGGGTACCTGGACAAGACTACATGGCGTGTTCCCTATGGACACTGCGTCTTCTACCCGAGCTTCCCCGACCCGTTTTGTTAGTGAGACGGCCGGGTACACGGCTCCAAACTCACACGGCGTGTACCAATGGTACACGAAGTGTGCCCGAAGATACTCCCACAACACCGTGTTCTGCTCACACGGTCAGTGACATGGCCTAAAAACTACACTGCTTGTTCCCAAAAAGTAGACACTTTGTTTTCTGGGTTTTTCTGGGAAGTAGCTCAGAAACTGCACAGAATTGTAGAAACACTAAAAACAAGGCGAAAAAGTTCCAAATTCTGATCCTTGAGGGCCCATAATAGCCCAAGAACCAAATTTTTGTCGTTCACTTTAAACAAAGAACAAAACAACAATTTTCTAACATAGCGGCATAGAATCTATCAAGAAACTATCACAACAGCATGCACAATCTAAACAAAGTCTATCACAACGACATGCAATCACTAATGCACCATAGTTGGCATGGCAAGAATGCATGACATGTGATTTCTACAAGTTCCTATATGATGCATGAGATGGCATACCCTCATCTCATCAGGTTGCAACAAAAATAGAACCGAAATTTTAAAATAATAACCGCACATGTAATGTGAATCACTCTAGGTGAAATCAGATCAACTATAAAATCTCAAAACCCGAAAACTATAAAGAACTCCTCTGATACCACTTTGTAACGACCTGAGTCTGGATCCCCTCCACTGGTGCCCCGTACCCGATTCGGCACATGAACTCAAGCGCGTTTCCCCTTACGCCAGAGGCTACTGACTAGCAGCAAGGGCCTTAGTGAGTCGGTGGGGAAACTATTCCCTCATTTGGTAAGGTATATAAGGTAAGAAAACAACAATAAAAAGCGGAAGTAGTAAACAACATGCATAACAATAGAAACTAAACACCGGAAGCAATGTAGATATATAACTATGATAACAATGATGTAGTAGGTACAAGTATCTAAGGAAAACAGCAAACACAAAAACATGCTGAAATAAAAATGAAACCAAGTGAAAAAGAAAAACAAAGAAAGCTCCTCATCATCGCGAGCCACGACTCGGTCCCATGCTCCCTAGCTCCAGTGCAATCAAGATCTTGAAGTAGAAGGGCACTTTCCCTTATCTATACCTGCAGCAACATAGTCTGCTTGGGCCCAAAAGTAGGGCCCAAATAGGGTGTGATATACAATCCTAGTAGGAAATCACCCAAATATTTATGCCTAACTGTCAATGAATACATGGCAGTAATAAAACAAGAGGCAGTAAACAGAAAATCACATGAAGCTACAATCCACAGTTCTAACAAGTAAAGTACACAAGTTTGCAACCAGCAACAAGTAGAAAACAGGTAACCCTCTGGGTAGCTCTCATGGTCTAACCCCTATGGTTCAACCTCTAAGTACTAGCAACCCTCTAGAAGGCTCACACAGTCTCACCCCTCTGGTTCACCTACATAATTAAGTAGACTCTCTGGGAAGCACTCACCCTCAATTCCCCCTATAGTCTCGTATCGTGCTAAAGGCTCTCTGGGGAAGCACTCAACGTCAATTCCCCATGTGGCCCGCGTTGTGGATCTAAAACTCTCTGAGGAAGCACTCAACTTCAATTCCCCCTATAGTCTCGCATCTTAATTAAAGACACTCTGGAGAATCCCTTCTGTCAATTACCCCATTGGTCTACTACTCTAGGTTCTCACAGTCCTGAGTATAACTAAACATGCTCAGCGCGCGAGTATCGTCCATGTAATCCTCAATAACTAGTTTTCCATCAACTAAGGCTCAATAGTAAAAATAATCCAACAGTTCCACTATCCTACAACTAGGCATGGAAACTGGAAAAAATCTAAATAGGCAAAACAAGCATGGAAAAGAAATCTGAGCACAAACAAATTACTCTAATCACAATCAATAACCTTTACTAATGAAATCAATCAAATCATGAATGTAACAAGGGAAAAACAAGAAACATGCAATACCCCGTTAAGGGGTATTGGTGTAAATTGCACAAAATAGTCATCAACATTCATACGGAAAGGCACAAACCACTTACCTCGATCCGAGGAGATTGATATACTCGAACCTTGATGTCATATTCCTCTTATAAAAATGTAGATATGAGAAAAAACAGAAAAATTTCATCCCATGATCACTTGGAAACGAGGAGGATTCAAGAAACAAGGCTAAAGAAGAAGGAAGAACTCACTGCTGCGATTCCAACGCAACTGACCGTGCTCGAATCAGGGAACAGACCGAAAGGCGGGAGTTCGTCGAAGATCCGGCCATACGGTCTCTCTTGGATGGACGAAACTGGAGAAGAATATGGTTTTGGGGGTTAGGCGTGACCCCTACCCGTTTAATGAAAAAAAAGAAAGTACACGACATGTACTTCCTGAGTACACGACGTGTACTTCAATTTTTTCATACTCCGAATTAACCGGCCTCCACCTCAGCCTTACACACCGTGTGTGTGGCCTGGCATAGCCAGCACACAGCTTCAAGCCAGAATAGAGTACACGGCGTGTCCTCATAAAGTACATGGCGTGTACTTCTGAAATTTCTAGAAAATTTATTTTCCTTAAAAACACTATAAAAGAGAAAACATACCTGAACTAAGATTCGAGTTCATACACACTAACCCCACACTTTCACACCAACATACCAATAATAATTCAAACTCAATACAAAAAAATTACAAAAATGATTCTCAGCTCGAAACTCCTCACATTCTACATTTCCAAAATACAATGTAACACCACACAATCACTAGACATTAAAACACAAAATTTTCCATTAAAAAAACTTTTAGAAAATAAACCAAGTTGGTGGGTCTCATAAAAACCCGTGGGGTTTCATGGGCCCCACACATGCATGTTCCCATGCCACACCGACACCCACCTCATGTCCTTCCAAAAACTCATCCTATTGTAAAATTGAGCATTTATCCATCCATATACGCCCATGCATGTGATTTCTCATGAGAACACCAATGATCAAAACTAGACCATTACATTTTTCAACACCAAAACATTCAACCCATAGTTTTCAAACCCTACACATCAATTTATTTTTAAAGCGCTTGTTTTCAAAAAAATTACATATAAAAAATCACTTTTTCATAAAAAATTAAATTTCCATGATTCCATAAAAAAGAGACGAGGAACGATGCAATAGGAAACTAGTGCCAGCGGGTGACTAGGACATATGGTTGGTAGCCATACGCCAATAACACCACTTCCACGAAGGGTATTCTTGGAATGAATCCCCATCTCTATATGGATTTCCTGAACCTCCAAGCTCATTAGGACCACTAACCCTACTCCATTTTCATTTCCCCTAAACAAGATTAACCAAAAGGACCAACGACTCAGACAAACCTCAACATATCCTAGAAACTCAAGTCCTTCCATGAGGTGTTCTAGCTAGATACCTTTCTCGTAGCTAGAATGTCAATTTATGACACCTTTTACATTGTTCTATATTGACTCTGTCCATGAAGAACATGAACCAAGTGAAAAAACATCCCCTTGATAAAAGTTTGTCACAAACTAGGTCAGGCCTCCATCTGACCCAGTGCCAAACCCAGTCCACAACATGTCCTGAGTGGCATTTCTGATCCACACGGGCTGGCACAAGTTCTTAGGTATCAAAAATAACACATGAGAACAAATGAACCAAAAAAGTATACACAAAACAACTAACAATTGAAATTAAATAAAACTAAAAATAGATAATCAAACATGACCTTGACACATTTCAAGATTCAAGGTATATAAATTAAACCAACATCCATAAAGAATCTACAACAAGGAAGAGTAAAAACCTAACTCAAACCTTCAACCAACAAGGGAGGACACATCCCAAGACCACTGACACAAACATGAAAGAGAAGACCTGTAACACCCCAGGTAAATAATGAATAAGACATTTTCATATTTATCCATATTTTTGAATAAAATATTAATATGACTTTAAAGGGGACTCTATGCTCGATGGCATACCCAACACGCAACAACGAGTTTCTTGGGAATCTTACGTTGCACTCTAATAATAAAATAATATTATTTTAAATGGTAGTTAACATGTAGCCGTTGTATTGGCGGGAATGGATAGAAATAACTAAAATATGATTATATATGTTTTTTAATGTTTTTACATTTATCCAAAAAAATCTAAAGGCTTAAAATACGGAAAGAATTAAATTTTAGGTGTATATGCCCTAGTTTTCACTAAAGGTTCACTTATCGCCTTTTAATGGAGAACTGTCATTAAATATAGTTTTGATCACTCTTATACATTATTTTGGACCAAATAAAACTCTTATTAAGAATCAGGATATCAAATTTTACTTTGTGTAATTTTTTTTTGGTATTTTTCCGATAAAGTTCATTTTTTTATTGAATAGTGTAGAATGTTGTGTTTTAATTCAAAACCACTTTTTAATCTAATTTATTTATATGATTAGATTATATTTTGAATTGGTTTTAAAGTGAAATTAGAAAATATTTTTACCATTAAATCCAATAGTGGTCGTTGGAATCAATTTCACTTTGAAATCAGACTTAAACTAGTGTCAATCTTTTGATACTTATTGTTTTATAAAAACACGCTATTTGCTCTGACAGCGGGAATTAATTATTAAATTAATTAATGTGACTAATATGTTTTGAATTTTGTAAAATGGACTTCATTTTTGAATTCAAAATATCAAGTATATCTTAGGTTGAATTTTTGGGATTTTTCTGAAAAACATCAATTTTTGATGAATAGTGAAACCACTAAGTGGTACTTATAAAAACTGATTTTTCCGTTTAAATGAAATTTTACCATCATTGTGTTTTGAATTTCAAAAATCTGACATACATGGTTGTCATTAAGAAGTAAAATGTGTTTCAATGAGATTATAATAATTTTTGGTGAATAGTAACTGATTATGTTCTTAATCACGATCAGAGGTAATTAGTGTAATTTAAGGTAAAAATGATATTATAAGAATGTGAAAACACCATGAAACTTGTCCTACCACTATTGGGTGAGTCCTGGACGACCAAGACAAGCCATGTGCCAACTTGGGGACCCCATGGAGCCACTTTAGTTGGAAAATGACAATAATATATTTTTATTTAATGTTAAAATTAAATTGACCCAAACATGAGTTGTTTTAATAAAACAATTTTTAAGTAGGGTTACACAAGTCCAAATTTTGATTATAAATAGTCATTGGAAAGATAAACATATTTCCTACATCATAGTATTTTTTTTATAATTTTTAGACATTAAATAAATTAAATTATTTATGACATAATAATGATGCAGCGATGACATCATTATTTGACGATTTAAATAAAATGGAAAGATAATGTAAAATCTATGAACTACACATGTCCAAAACCAATTGGATGAGTGGATTTCGAAGACTTATCACCTTATACACTAATTATATCAATGTGGGACCTTTTTAAACCGAAACACATTTTCAAATAAAGTAATATTTCTTACTTTCCAAAAGTGCCCCTCCTCTCCTCTTATAAAAGGCCCCCACCTCTACTTCATTTCACACACTCCTCAAGCCTTTGGCTCGGCCAAACCCTGCCCATTTACTCTCTCCACATCCCTCTTCTCATCCTAGAGGATTCCCTTTGGGCAGAACCATTTCAAAGGAAGCCTTTATGCTCAAATCAAAAGGAGTTACACTTTTAAAGGTAATTCATTCTCTCATGTTCATTTGTTTTATTTTCCTTCTCCAACCCCCTAAACTCTTTTTATTTACTTCTTTTGTAACAACACCAGTATCTTAAATATACTATGATGTTGTTATAAGATTTATTCGAGCTACAATCTCACACAACTACATCAAATGGTTAAAGAACATACGGTTTCCGTGGATGGCGAAATTCTGCCTCCCGAAACGATGATTGTTCAATACTCATTTAACACATTCAAAGGTGGCCATTATGATGTCACTATTTTTATATATGATATATCATATGTTTATGTTTTAATTATACTTCTGTATTTTTCAGTTGTGCCTTAACTTTATGGCTTCCATTATGGGTATACGCGATATCTTCATTTTAGGAAGTGCGGACTACCGCCCCCTCAAAGTGATGTGATTCGTTAATGCCATACGTGGGACGTATAAGGGATGGATTTAATGTTATTATATATGATGTTATACTGGAATTATTATATACCTCTATATCATTATTATTTCTTTCCATTAAAGTATGATATAGAAATGAAAGTAGCGTTCATGCGTACGTACGGCTTACCGTCTCCATGAACGGTGCATTTCATTTCTTATCCCCAAATGTAATGTACTATTATAAGTACATGTATATAATGGATATATATGATGAATGATACATCTAAATGATGAATATAATTCTGTAATTAATATATACATACCTATCATTTAGTTTTAATTCCATTAATATGACAAAGAAATGAAAGTAGCGTTCATGCGTACGTACGGCTTACCGTCTCCCTGAACGGTGCATTTCATTTCTTACCTCTAAATGATTATGTAATATTATAAATACATGTATATGCTGGATATATATGATATATATGATATCCAAATCAGGAATTTCATTCTGGATATAACGAACCTTTGACCACACGAACAACATGTAATTGTAAGAAGTCCACTTTCGACTTAAGAACCAATTATCGGCAAAACAAATATTATTAACTTAAATGATTACATAATGTTTATAACATGTCAATAATTGATATAAAAGGAATAGTTAACTTTGAAAAGTTTCTTAAGCAAGTATAAATTAACTCAAGTTTATTATTCAGGACGTTAAAGAATGATCGAGTCAGGTCGGACCCGATGTAAGGGATCCTACACCTCTCTTTCTTTTTAAGTACACTCTTTTATGTCATTCCTTTTAAAGCTCATCTTTCTTGTTATTGGGATGATCTTTTATATTACACTAACTGTAATTTTTATGTTCATGTGATGAGAGACCCTATTCTCTCTCATCAATCCATTTTGGAAGTTTTGAGTGGCGGCGTTATGCTGCCGAACTTTCGTAAGAGATCTAACCTCTCTCTTTCTTTTTAAGTACTCTCCTTTATGTCACTTCTTTTAAACTACTCCTTGAAATGTTGGGGGATTTACTTTTATTCCACTTTCTGTAAATTCTATTGTAATATGATGGTATACTCTATTTGATCTCATCAATCCATACTCGGAAGTTTTATGTGGCGCCGTTAGGCTGCCGAGTTTTCGTAAGGGATTTTTCATCTCACTTTTATTCCCGTGAGATTTATGCTACATTTTCCACAAATTCCATTGAGTGGTGTATGTACTGCCCATTATTCTACTCTTTGTATAATATACTTTCGTTTATGAGTATTTACATCAATGACCTATTGTCTTTCTTTCATGGGGTGTATGTTTTGAAAGATACCCAAGTCGGTAAGGGAACCTGTCACCCTCCTCTTTTTTAAAAGACTTCTTTTATTGGGTCTTTTAATTTACATATTTTTAGTTTGGGATATGTTCTAATACATCCTTATTGATGTAAATTTTATGTCCAAGTGATGAGATACACTTTTTATCTCTCATCAACTCATTTTGATGTGATGCCGTTAGTCTGTCAAGGGAACTTTTTAACCCAATTTCGATTTCTTTGGGTTCAACTTGTAGTCATTGAATATGTCATTCATTGAATATGTGTGAATGAACTTTTACTGTTTTACACTTAATATCCACTTATATTGGGTGTATATATATTTGTCACACATATTTTTGAGATTCATTTGTCCTTAATTTAAGGATACCTTCTTTATAAGGGATTTCATCACATTTGACATTTCTATTGAGGGTTCATTGTTGTTATGCACCAATTCACTCTTATATGGTGTATATACTGTCCTTTGGAGTATTATATCATGAATCCTTTTATTCTAATGATATTATAAAGTTCTGACTAAATGTTATTCCTCGATTATTGTATTCAAGTGTCTCTAATTTTGGTAAAACCCCTTTAACCAAAATATCGTTTTAAATGTTTTAATAATTTGTTCTTATTAATATCCATGTTTTCAAAATGGTTTTAAGGATTTATTTATATGGATATTAATGGGTTAAAATGTTAAAAGCTTCAAGGTGGTATGGGACACTTTGATTCAAAAATCTATTTATTAAATGTTTTAAATGGTTTTGGAAATGGTTTCTTTTTGAATGGATTCATTATTTCAATATCCTAAAATGTTATATTGTGATTGAAATGTGGAAATGTCATGTTTCCTTTATTCATATTTATGTGATACGATTATGTTATGGTTCTTGGGCATTGTTATGAAGAACGGGTGGTTCCGTGATAAACTAAGGGCGGGTGAGCCCGATATAGCTCTCCAATGCATTGGGTAACGCGAAGGAGTGAAACGTCAAGGTTTCTCTGAAGATATTTAGGGAATATACTGTGATGGGTATTCCAAACGTAACCAAGAGGGTTACTCCCTACGAAATAATGTTATGAATGCCTCAAGTTACCTTTATGTATTATGTTTTCTATGATTTATTCATGATTTGATATGCCTATGTTTTATGGGTAAAGTATGATTTCATTCTAATCTATATATGTACTCATGTTTCCTTTCCATATTTTTATAACTTTTACTGAGCTTCTTATGCTCATCCCATGTTTTTGAAATCTTTTTTCACAGGAAATAGCGTGGAATAGGGTCAATGATGGGATCAAGGGAAAGTCATGCTACCTAAAACATGGAACTATACATGTTTCTTTTAAAGAGTTTTTATTTTATGGAAATTTAGTAGAAGCGACTACTTTGTAATCTTTTGAGATGTAATAGTTATGTACTAATTCTCTAAAACTCTAAACCTGAAAAGATCCTCAATGTGAATTATTAATTTAATTCAATTTTAAGTAAGGTTTAAGGCTGGGGCCTTATAGTTGGTATCATAGGTCGGTTTAGATAACTTTAGAGGTTAGGGTATTCTTTAAGCACAAGTGGCATTACCATAATGGTTAGGATTTCAGAAAGAGTCCTAGTTTTAGATAAAGTGAATTAGTAAGTGTATCTTAGTGTTTACCTTACTCATTAGTACATGATGGTTTTGTTGATATACTCACACTGACATTTCTTTTCTTAGTGAATGGATGGATCTAGCAGGCACCAAAGAGACAAGAGGGTTGAAGGAAACTATGGTGGTTCTATGATTAAGATACAAGATAAAATGGGGGATTCAATGAGGAAACTCGTGGTTGTTCTAAACCAACTATCAAGGAGTCATGATCAACCACTTGAACCTTGGTATGATCTTTAATGCATCATGTACGAGATGGCCAGTCGATGTGGAATTTCAGGTAATAATTATAAAGGTAACCATTAGAGTTTATATGATCCTTACTTTTGAGGTAATTATGGGTTATTATATGATATGCTGGGAAATGAAAGTCAAGAGATAAACTTGAGGTTAAAATATAAAGATTTTATCTCATTTTTTGGAATGTTTTAAGAATTATATAGTTTTGGAAAAAGGACAACACGCAAACCGTGTGACATCCCGTCGCGTCGGACAAAGCCGCGGGAATCGAACCCACAACCAAAGTGCGACTGGTATTTATCGCCTACCACTGGACTACGTGAAGTCCCTGGTTAGTTTGACTGATTATTTTTTTTAAGAGTAAGTTTATTTTGGGTTATTTATGAAAATTATTAACCTATCATGGAGGATATGTGATTAGGATACTTACTTTTCAATGCGAGACTTTAAGAGCAACTGATTTTGTTTGGTGATAAATGTTACGATTTAACTTGGAAGACTATGTGACTAAATCCTTCAAATATTTGGGTTTCAATCTTAGATTGGTTTACTTTGAAGAATTTTATGGAAAAATTGTTTATCTAATGGTCCTCTTTGAACTTTGGGTTTTGTTGGACAAATTTTGGAGATTGAGAATAGATTTTCTTTTTATAAAGGGTTATCCTTTTCTGGATTATCTGATCTTGTACTAGATTTTTTTGTTTTGGTTTTGGTTAAAGTATAAAGACATGGGAAGTATATAGTTCTCTTTTTTGGATTAGGCGCTTCTCTAAAAGTTGATTATAGTACTCTTAATGTGAACAAGTCTCCCTAAATACTCGTCTTTTGGAAAAAATATGAGTTTGACTAAGGAATCTAGTAAAAGTTGAAAGTCAACATGATAAGTGATTATGCTTCCTTATGAATAAATTCCTCAATAAAAATTAACTTAAAACAAAAATGTTGTCTATTAACTTTTCCTATTGGGGAATCGAATACCGTTTAACCCATCACAAGTTTGTGATTTTCTCGTGGTTAACTTTCTCCTAAAAATGTTTTCTATCACTCTCTATCAGAACATGACCCTTTGTTTTTTCCTCCAAGTCCATATTTTCATACTTGGAATCCTAGTATGGGTTAACTCGGGTGACCTCTGTGCTTATCTTTCTTTATTTTAAAGTGATTGTTTTACCGACTCTTGTTCTGATGTGGGACTTTCAAGGATGTTTCCAAGCTCAATTTTAAAATTGCGAGGACTCAATTCCCAAAAAAGGGGAAGGATGTAACACCCCAGGTAAATAAAGAATATGAAATTTTCATATTTATCCATATTTGTGAATAAAATATTAATATGACTTTAAAGGGGACGCTATGCTCGATGGCGTACCCAACACGCAACAACGAGTTTCTTGGGAATCTTACGTTGCACTCTAATAATAAAATAATATTATTTTAAATGGTAGTTAACATGTAGCCGTTGTATTGGCGGGAATGGATAGAAATATCTAAAATATGATTATATATGTTTTTTAATTTTTTTACATTTATCCAATAAAATCTAAAGGCTTAAAATACGGAAAGAATTAAATTTTAGGTGTATATGCCCTAGTTTTCACTAAAGGTTCACTTATCGCCTTTTAATGGAGAACTGTCATTAAATATAGTTTTGATCACTCTTATACATTCTTTTGTACCAAATAAAACTCTTATTAAGAATCGGGATATAAAATTTTACTTTGTGTAATTTTGTTTTGGTATTTTTCCGATAAAGTTCATTTTTTTAATGAATAGTGTAGAATGTTGTGTTTTAATTCAAAACCACTTTTTAATCTAATTTATTTATATGATTAGATTATATTTTGAATTGGTTTTAAAGTGAAATTAGAAAATATTTTTACCATTAAATCCAATAGTGGTCGTTGGAATCAATTTCACTTTGAAATCAGACTTAAACTAGTGTCAATATTTTGATACTTATTGTTTTATAAAAACACGCTATTTGCTCTGACAGCGGTAATTATTTATTAAATTAATTAATGTGACTAATATGTTTTGAATTTTTTAAAACGGACTTCATTTTTGAATTCGGAATATCAAGTATATCTTAGGGTGAAGTTTTGGGATTTTTATGAAAAACTTCAATTTTTGATGAATAGTGAAACCACTAAGTGGTACTTATAAAAACTGATTTTTCCGTTTAAATGAAATTTTGCCATCATTGTGTTTTGAATTTCAAAAATCCTACATACATGGTTGTCATTAAGAAGTAAAATGTCTTTCAATGAGATTATAATAATTTTTTGTGAATAGTAACTTATTAAGTTCTTAATCGCGATCAGAGATAATTAGTGTAATTTAAGGTAAAAATGATATTATAAGAATGTGAAAACACAATGAAAATTGTCCTACACCTATTGGGTGAGTCATTGCCGACCAAGATAAGCCATGGGCCAACTTGGGGACCCCATGGAGCCACTTTAGTTGGAAAATGACAATAATATATTTTTATTTAATGTTAAAATTAAATTGACCCAAACATGAGTTGTTTTACTAAAACAATTTTTAAGTAGGGTTACAGAAGTCCAAATTTTGATTATAAATATTAATTGGAAATCTAAACATATTTCCTACATCATAGTATTTGTTTTATAATTTTTAGACATTATATAAATTAAAATATTTATGACATAATAATGATGCAGCGATGACATCATTATTTGACGATTTAAATAAAATGGAATGATAATGTAAAATCTATGAACTAAACATGTCCAAAACCAATTGGATGAGTGGATTTCGAAGCCTTATCACCTTATCCACTAATTATATCAATGTGGGACCTTTTGAAACCGAAACACATTTTCAAATAAAGTAATATTTCTTACTTTCCAAAAGTGCCCCTCCTCTCCTCTTATAAAAGGCCCCCACCTCTACTTCATTTCACACACTCCTCAAGCCTTTGGCTCGGCCAAACCCTGCCCATTTACTCTCTCCACATCCCTATTCTCATCCTATAGGATTCCCATTGGGAAGAACCCTTTCAAAGGAAGCCTTTATGCTCAAATCAAAAGGAGTTACACTTTTAAAGGTAATTCATTCTCTCATGTTCATTTGTTTTATTTTCCTTCTCCAACCCCCTAAACTCTTTTTATTTACATCTTTTGTAACAAAACCAGTATATTCAATATACTATGATGTTGTTATAAGATTTATTCGAGCTACAATCTCACACAACTACATCAAATGGTTAATGAACATACGGTTTCCGTGGATGGCGAAATTCTGCCTCCCGAAACGATGATTGTTCAATACTCATTTAACACATTCAAAGGTGGCAATTATGATGTTACTATTTTTATATATGATATATAATATGTTTATGTTTTACTTATACTTCTGTATTTTTCATTTGTTCCTTACCTTTATGGCTTCCATTATGGGTATACGCGATATCTTCATTTTAGGAAGTGCGGACTACCGCCCCCTCAAAGTGATGTGATTCGTTAATGCCATACGTGGGACGTATAAGGGATGGATTTAATGTTATTATATATGATGTTATACTGGAATTATTATATACCTCTATATCATTATTATTTCTTTCCATTAAAGTATGATATAGAAATGAAAGTAGCGTTCATGCGTACGTACGGCTTACCGTCTCCATGAACGGTGCATTTCATTTCTTATCCCCAAATGTAATGTAATATTATAAGTACATGTATATAATGGATATATATGATGAATGATACAGCTAAATGATGAATATAATTCTTTAATTAAAATATACAGACCTCTCATTTAGTTTTAATTCCATTAATATGACAAAGAAATGAAAGTAGCGTTCATGCGTACGTACGGCTTACCGTCTCCATGAACGGTGCATTTCATTTCATACCTATAAATGATTATGTAATATTATAAATACATGTATATGCTTGATATATATGATATATATGATATCCAAATCAGGAATTTCATTCTGGATATAAAGAACCTTTGACCACACGAACAACATGTAATTGTAAGAAGTCCACTTTCGACTTAAGAACCAATTATCGGCAAAACAATTATTATTAACTTAAATGATTACATAATGTTTATAACATGTCAATAATTGATATAAAAGGAATAATGAACTTTGAAAAGGTTCTTAAGAAAGTATAAATTAACTCAAGTTTATTATTCAGGACGTTAAAGAACGATCGAGTCAAGTCGGACCCGAGGTAAGGGATCCTACACCTCTCTTTCTTTTTAAGTACACTATTTTATGTCATTCCTTTTAAAGCTCATCTTTCTTGTTATTGGGATGATCTTTTATATTACACTAACTGTATTTTTTATGTTCATGTGATGATAGACCCTATTCTCTCTCATCAATCCATTTTAGAAGTTTTGAGTGGCGGCGTTAGGCTGCCGAACTTTCGTAAGAGATCTAACCTCTCTCTTTCTTTTTAAGTACTCTCCTTTATGTCACTTCTTTTAAAATCCTCCTTGCAATGTTGGGGGATTTCCTTTTATTCAACTTGCTGTAAATTCTATTGTAATATGATGGGATACTCTATTTGATCTCATCAATCCATATTCGGATGTTTTATGTGGCGCCGTTAGGCTGCCGAGTTTTCGTAAGGGATTTTTCATCTCACTTTTATTCCCGTGCGATTTATGCTACATTTGCCACAAATTCCATTGAGTGGTGTATGTACTGACCATTATTATACTCTTTGTATAATATAATTTCGTTTATGAGTATTTACATCAATGACCTATTGTCTTTCTTTCATGGGGTGTATGATTTGAAAGATACCCAAGTCGGTAAGGGAACCTTTCACCCTCCTCTTTTTTAAAAGACTTCTTTTATTGGGTCTTTTAATTTACATATTTTTAGGTTGGGATATGTTCTCATACATCCTTATTGATGTAAATTTTTTGTCCAAGTGATGAGATACACTTTTTATCTCTCATCAACTCATTTTGATGTGATGCCGTTAGGCTGTCAAGGGAACTTTTTAACCCAATTTCGATTTCTTTGGGTTCAACTTGTAGTCATTGAATATGTCATACATTGAATATGTGTGAATGACCTTTTATTGTTTTACACTTAATATCCACTTATATTGGGTGTATATATATTTTTCACACATATTTTTGAGATTCATTTGTCCTTAATTTAAGGATACCTTCTTTATAAGGGATTTCATCACATTTGACATTTCTATTGAGGGTTCATTGTTGTTATGCACCAATTCACTCTTATATGGTGTATATACTGTCCTTTGGAGTATTATATCATAAATCCTTTTATTCTAATGATATTATAAAGTTCTGACTAAATGTTATTCCTCGATTATTGTATTCAAGTGTCTCTAATTTTGGTAAAACCCCTTTAACCAAAATATCGTTTGAAATGTTTTAATTATTTGTTCTTATTAATATCCATGTTTTCAAAATGGTTTTAAGGATTTATTTATATGGATATTAATGGTTTAAAATGTTAAAATCTTCAAGGTGGTATGTGACACTTTGATTAAAAAATCTCTTTATTAAATGTTTTAAATGGTTTTGGAAATGGTTTCTTTTTGAATGGATTCATTATTTCAATATCCTAAAATGTTATATTGTGATTGAACTGTGGAAATTTCATGTTTCCTTTATTCATGTTTATGTGATACGATTATGTTATGGTTCTTGGGCATTGTTATGAAGAACGGGTGGTTCCGTGATAAACTAAGGGCAGGTGAGCCCGATATAGCTCTTCAATGCATTGGGTAACGCGAAGGAGTGAAATGTCAAGGTTTCTCCGAAGAGATTTAGGGAATATACTGTGATGGGTATTCCAAACGTAACCAAGAGGGTTACTCCCTACATAAGAATGTTATGAATGCCTCAAGTTACCTTTATGTCTTATGTTTTCTATGATTTATTCATGATTTGATATGCCCATGTTTTATGGGTAAAGTATGATTTCATTCTAATGTATATATGAACTCATATTTCCTTTCCTTATTTTTATAACTCTTACTGAGCTTCTTATGCTCATCCCAAGTTTTTGAAATGTTTTTCACAGGACATAGTGTGGAATAGGGTCAAGGATGGGATCAAGGGAAAGTCATGCTACCTAAAACATGGAACTATACATGTTTCTTTTAAAGAGTTTTTATTTTATGGAAATTTAGTAGAAGTGACTACTTTGTAATCTTTTGAGATGTAATAGTTATGTCCTAATTCTCTAAAACTCTAAACCTGAAAAGATCCTCAATGTGAATTATTAATTTAATTCAATTTTAAGTAAGGTTTAAGGCTGGGGCCTTATAAGACCACTAGAAACCCGAACCACCATCACTAAGAACGATGCCTCAATCTGGAATACAAAAGAACAAGATCTACATACCACCAAACGTGTATCTATTGTGTGATCCAAGAGTCCAGTAGGATACCACCCAATGAAAAGGTTCCATACCACATCATCTAAGAGATAATTTAATGTGATTATTCAAATAAACATTCGTAAAAAAATACTGTTGAGGAAAACATATACAAGTTGAAATTAAAAAAGGAAAACAATGTTCAAAGAAAAACCATTTCAAAAATACTAATTTAAATTCAATGAGAAAATACAAAAAAACATGCACAAACTCAGTTGGACCTTTGTATACTGATAGAAGGCACCATATGTTTAATAGTACAGAACTGTGGGTAAATCCCCTAAGGTAGATAGTACACGTGGGTCGCTAGAGACGTTGTACCTCAATGTAAATGTTTCATAATAACCACAATGATCTATGCTCTCGTGTATGAGCCACTAGTAGGGAAACACAATCATAACATAGTGGTCCCCAATCATCATAAAATTTTATTTATTTTTGAAAATCAATCATGCTAGATGAAATCGGTATGAACCACTTCTCTTACATCTAGAATACTAGTCCTAATCCAGCCACCTAGGTTCCTGGGGTTTCTTATTGTCCTCAATCAAGTTCCACATTCACATAATATATGGCTTTCACATATCACATACCAAACAAGACATTACACACAAAAGCCACCAATTGCATACCCAAACATCGTTTTAAAAAAACACACACACCAAAACAATTCCACTCCCTAATTCACATCACATTCATTACATGATAAATTATTTATAAATTTTAAAGAACATTTCTAAATAGCACAACAAGGGTTTGCACATGAAAAATTCCCAGTTTCATATGTAGGAGTTCCTTTAAAAATGTAGCGTAAATTTAATATTGTTAAATAAAAATCCATCACTCCATATATAATTTAATAAATATAGTAAAAAATTCATAAAACAGTTAAAATTTTAAAGAAAAGGTTTACCCATGAAAAACACCCCCAATTTCTATTAAAACCCATTTATATGCCACAAACATAAAAAAACATTTAAAAAGGGGTCTTGCACCACTCACATGTTTTATTAAATAAATTTAGAGAACAAACATAAAGTCACTGGAGCAACACCCAATGAATATAACCAATTTCCTCAAAGAGTCAATTTTTCAATGCCTAACAATTTAAATCTTTTTTGACAATAGCTCGCACCAAACAAACAACTCACAATAACAACTTTATTGAAACACTATATTAAAACACACACACAGAACCTAACCATTTATTGGTTTTTGATAGAAGAATACCATAAAAATGTACACACATCATATTTCATATCAAAGATAAACCACTTCGAAGAAACCACCATTTTTGGACAAACCAACAATTTTTCCATTTCACACACACCGTTAAAAATACCAAGACAATGGGCGAGCCCCTTTATATGATCACCCATAATTTAAAACCATTTCTGAAAAAATATTTTCCACCTTTTTCAAAAAACCAAAACAAAGACAACATGCCCAAAATGATTTGAAACTCATTAAATAAATACGCATTTAAACAATTACAACTCAAATACCCTTGAGAAAAATGTTCACACCAACCAAACATCTCATTAAACCCATTTTGAAAACATTATACAAAAACAATACAATCCATTGAGATATCCTTAATCAAAAATTCATTTATAACTAGAAAACACACCAATCATTATAAAAATACCATTATCATCAAAAAACGAAACTAAAGAACACATCTATACATTCAAATAATCATAATAAATTTATCAAATGATGGTAAGGAATGGAACCACCTACCATGAACCAAGAATCTTTCAAAAAATGGTTTTAAATAACCATTTCATATAAACCACACCTCATAAAACCTATAGAGAACCCGAACTCATGAATTCAAACCAAAAACCTCAAGTTATAACCCTATAATTAGACCTCATACCCGTTGAAAAAATAAAAACTCAATGACTAATAGGGTGAGGCTTATTTGTAGGGGTGCGGTGCATGTGGAAGGAGAAAGAGGTGTTGGTGGGGAATCTGGGATGGCGCCGGCCAATATAGGACTCGGTGAGCCGCTGGGTGGGTTTTCCAGATGGAGGTCGGCCAAGGGAAATCGTGGGCGGGGGCGTTAGGGAGGTGGATGGATTGTAGCATCGACTAGCATGCTGCGTGACGAGCTATTGTACAGTGTGTTGGCATGACATGAAGGGTTCGAGGGGGAGGTTTGAGGCATGCCAAACATAAGGGTTCCAGGTAGGCATGAGCTGATCGAGTAGGGGGAGAAGAGAAGTGGTGACCATAAACCCAAACACAAAGAGATAAAAAAATAATGAATAAATAAATAAACAAAAAAATGTAATCATAATGACCACAAATTATAATAAGTATTCATAATTATAGTAAAAAATTATGAGTACTTAATAAATACCAATAATAATAATAATTTTAATAATATTACTAATAACCTAATTTTAACATTACCAACAAGGACAATAATAACAAAAACAATAATAATAATAATAATATTATTATTAGAACAATTTTTAAATCATTTTATTCTTAGTATTTCATTTCGTGCTCACTTTCTTATTCATATCATTAGATCATGAATTAACCATACACCGGAAAGGCCCCATGGTGATTTGGAGAATCCATACAGCTTCGATCGTGCCCCACCAATTACACTTTCAATCCAAAAACACTCATTTATGCCATTTTACATTATTTATTTCTGTTGTTCATTGGGAAGGCCATGCATGGAACTGGGAGAGGACATGCGGTGACCCAAGTTAGGTCTCGCGGCTTCGACCGTGGTTCACATGATGTAGTCAAGGTGGACACAAATGTTTTTAAATATGTACTCAAAAAAATTATGTCAGGATTCAACCTGAACTACCCAATTAAAAGTAAATTAATAAAATAAATAATTCAAGGATGATTACTGTGAAAAGTAATGTGTGTCTTTGGAATCATTTTAAATGCTACATGTGATTACAAATTGCACTATAGTGTAAAATCTTAATTAGCCAATCTCATTCATTAGGATGTCACAATAAAGACTCAAGGATATAGTTGGTTTTTTCATAGAAATGATCAGTTGAAAAATACTTTCATAAAATTTTATTTCATGGAAAATGTAGATCTCACCATGACCATGAATTACTAATAATTTCACACAATCTCAGAACATGGTGATAATATCCTCTCATAGGGAAGTTTATGATATATTTGGATTATGGAATCCAAAATTTACCTTTACCCAGAGGAATATAATCATATGATATAAATAATATGTAAAATAATATAAATCCCTTGATATCAATATTTTTTTAATCTTGGAATAGTAGGTGTTATAAAAATTCTCATTAAAAAAATTCATAATATATAGGGTCAATGGGGAAATTATCTCTATTGAACCTATTTGAATTAATTCTCTTTTTGGGGTTGGATGATTTAGGGTTATTTTGTGATAATTTATTTAATAAGTTGGTCTTATTTGTGAAATTATATTCATATTATCCAATAAGTAGATTCTATTATGTAGTTTTTAATAAAAAAATTAGTGGAGAGACTGTGGTTTTATGATTTTTGTCTCTGGATGGTTGTTTTGTTATTATAAGAAATATGGTTGGTCTATTTGATATGTGTTGGGTGTTGACAAGTCATGATCAGATATCTAGTAGGTCCATTCACTATGGGGTAACATGGATGTGCCATGATATGATATATTGATTTTTTTGGCCTATAATAAGCTAATAAATAGTATAATTAATTAAATGATGCACTTAAAATTAAAAGAGTAAATCATAGAACAACAAACCTACTATTTAGATGTGACCTTATCCATTAGATTATGGTGGTTTGAATGAGTTTCAATGAAAATCATAATCTAAATACCATAGACTCATAAAAGAGAAGATGATATGATTATTTATTATCATTAATTGATTCAAAAAATTATATCATATCTTTCTTTTCAAGGATATGAATATTATAAAAGGGCATAAATTATATTGTCTTTGATGTTTTTTGGAACTCCTTGATGTACCTACAGTTACAATTTCCAATACATACTTAAGATTTTTACATCAAATCTGAATGGAATTTCTTAATGAAATGAATAGTTTATTGAATTTGAGAAAGAATTTCAGTCTTTAAATGTACTGTTGGATTAGATATATTATCCAAAAATTTATGACACACATCAGTTGTATGTGCATTGTTTTCATGGTTTTTTGGTTTTAGAATCTCCCCTAGTTGAATATTTATTATAAAAATAGTTATTATTCTAAAACATAGGAGACACACATTGAAGTGTCTTATAGGAGTTCATGTGGATCTATATGGTGTGAATAATGGGTAAGTCACATAACTTTTATAAGGCCGAGCCATGTAAAGGGGAAACAATGATGGTGTGGTCATTTTATAAATGTTGGTTTTAAATATTATCCATAATAAATATTAACAGACCATTTTCATTATCCATTGAATGATTCGGTGGGAAAAGATATTTTTCTCAGTGTATCAAATTGCTTAGGAAATCATCATTAGGGTATGTTGGGTATGTTTCAATATAGTTTGTTATCCCTTATAAGGTAATTGAATGACATGGACTGGTGGATTATTATTTCAAATTTTCATCCCTTTTGAAATCCATTCAGAACCTGTTTCATGATTCCTAATTATGTTGGTGGTAAAAGGACCCTTCCTTGAGGTTGGATAGTGGGATGCTAATTATGAGATCCAAACCTTATTATTTTAGAAACATGATCATATTATAGAAATCTAGATTAGGGTTCATCATGTTAAAAAATCCATTGGTTTTTCTACTGAGGTAGTTTGGATGGGATATCCATGGTACATGTGATTATAAGCATTGATGATTCATTATTGTCATTATTTTATATTAAATAATAGTTGTCAAATGATTTCTAAGGACTGAATAACTCATAGTGGGGAGAATTTTTTTTCCATTTGGGTCATATGCATGTTATATTTTGACTGTCATGTTGGAAAATTTTGGATTTGAATGTGTTGGAGGTGCAGGGTGGATTAGATATAGTTATTAGATGTTTTGGTGCAACCCTCATAGGACCATGATCATGGTGGGGGTTGTAGTGTGCCGATGAGTCATCAATTTGAAGTGGTCGAGGCCAAAAAAATGAGGGGATGGTTTTGGTCTTTTGTGGAACATGTTGTGTCTCCTCTAATTAACCAAATCCATACAAGGATCAACTTGTTATAGATGATTACATGGTTAGTCTGAAACATATTTTGTTTTTGCACTACTTTATCACTTGTCCCCCTGGATTGTCTTCGAGGTAATCCTACCACTGTATTGGTAGATTCAATCAGGCCATATTAGTAGTAATTTTAAAATTTTTCAAACCCTAAATGGTTACCTGATCATCCCGAGGTGGTTACACTATCCAAGTGCGGCGTTAATTAGTGGGTTTATTGTCAATTTTTACATCATCACCCATGTTAAAATGTTATTTCTACTACCTTTGTCTATTTTTTTATTTATCAAGTTCTAATAAGGGGGTACGAGATTTCCTATTTAATAAATTAGTGGATTAGGGTGACTAAACTATTCTTAAGAGTTACTGATTATAGATCTATTATCACGAGGACTACATATCTTTTTATTCCATGTCAATTTTCAAAGGTGACTTTGTTTTCAACATTGGTGAGGTAGGTGTCTATATAAAATGGTTTTGTCCCCTAAATTGCCTTATGTTCTTGTAAATTATTATGGTTTGGTTTATGAAATTCATTGTTATGAAATATGTGAGGTAATGTTTGTGAAATTGAATCCTGGATTGTGTGAATATAGGATTTTAATGGGTTTTCATTAAAAATTGTTTTATGCCTTTTATGTGTTCGATTTATTGTGTTAAAGTTTTTTTTTCAATAAATATAATCTTCATGTCATTGATAGATGATGCTTCACTTGAGGAATTTTTTTTTAAAATTATGAACATGGATTAGTAAATTATTTGAGAAAACATAACACATTAGATCATTTTAGGATCCCCATAAAGTTTCATATGCAAACAGTAGTTAGTGTGGAACAAATATGGAATATAGTAATGATTTCTATAGTCATCAAAAGGTTTTAGTATCATATGAATAAAATTATTCCTAATATAGTGTTTGTTTAACGTTCTTTTTGTGAATTCCAATATTCTAGATCCCAGTTATGTTTTGTGTTCTTGGTTCCATTTATGTGTCAGGTTTTAAATGATCACTTTGTTAACTTATTGGTTATTGTGGATTTGATTATTACCATCTATTTATCATATAGCTATATATTAATATTATTATAGCTTTACTGATGTATTGTTTTAAATGAATCCAAAGGATGTTTTTGGAGGAATGTTTTTATGTGAAATTTCATTATAAACTTGTTTTGTTTTATAGATTTAACTAATGGTTGAATGGTTATAGAAATTTTATACATTTTTTGTTTTATCCTAAATAGATTTAATTCCTACACACAAATTTATCATTTTGGAGTTTGTATTCGTGGTATTATAGGATACATGTAAAGGAAATGGTGTCATGCGGAATTATGGATTTTCATGGTTGATATTTACATAATGGTAGTTTAGAATGAAAGTGATATATAGTCACTGGGAGTCATAGTTTTTTATTTGTTTTTATTTACATAGGGACTAACCATTTCCATTTGTTAATTGTGTCTCATTATTTTCTTTCTTCATTCTTTGATGTTATACAGTTATTTATCTTTATTTTATTATACATGAAACTTGTAGTTTTTTGTTTCATGGTAAAATAATTCCCAATTTATTTTATTGATACTGAATTTAATTTCCCATACTCGTGGTCATTGGGAATGTACTCCAGGCTATGTGTTAGGAAAAATATGGTGATATTTATAGTTTACTTGGATTGGATCATCAATAAATGATATCTTAGTATTAATCAATCATGATTGCGAAGAAAATACCTAGGATTTCATTGTGGTATAGTAGAATTGAGCAAGGCCATGTCAGGATGTATGAGTATAATAAGATTAGGTTCTTGATCACCACCTTTAATGATTCAACATTAGTTATCATTGGATTTTCAGGCTCAATTATAGTTAAATATTTTCTATAAATTACGGTTTTATATGATGACCTATAGTCTACAATGTAATGTATTGTCATATTTGGAGATTGTTATGGATTTGGGATGTAAAATATAAAGAAAAGATAGGTTTTGAGGTTAACATGGATAACCTAAAAAACTAAATAGCGATAAAACACATGATTATGGAAATTCTACTATGGTTGTGGTATACTTGTTTTATGGTTTTAAACATTTAGATAGTTAATTCAGGAATCCACATCCCATTTACATTATGGTATAGAATACATGATTCTTGGATTCATTCCGTGAATCTTATTTATGGGAAATACATCAAGGTTGTCTCTAGGATATGATGATGTCAATAATACGTTTTATTGAAAGATATAACATCTTTTTTTGGGAGGGTATTATAATTGGATTTATGTTAGAATTAAATGAATTTAATAGAAAATGATTTTAGTTTGAAAACTGAAACTTTAATTAATCCTTGTGAAATGATTGTTATATTCTAGATTAAAATTTTTAATTGTTTTTTTAACAATGACAAAATTGAAAAAATTGGTTCTAAAACTATTTAATGATCTACATTTAATAAATATATGCTCTTGAATCATGAATTTAGTGACATTAAAGGTTTTAAAATAAATGTTTGTTTAACATAGGTCATAATTAGTGGGTTTTGGATGTTAATAAAAAACAAATGATTATTTTATATTCATAATAATTGAGAGAAAATGGGTTTTAAATATGAATAATGACCCAAAATTATGTTATAATATTTATTAAAAGTTAGTTTTATAATATAAATGGTGGTTTCTTTTAACTGAAAACAAACATGGGTAATGTAATTCAAGAAGAAAATGAATCTTTTTTAATTATTTTTCTTGAATGGTAAGAGGTTTCCTCTTTTAATTTAAGAGTTTTTAAATTTTAGTATTTAATAATTCTATAAATTAATAAATTATGTTTAGTTGTGAAATGGTTTATTTGTAAAAATCCATTCCAAAATGGTGTTTGTATAATTTCAAAATGTATAGTTTTCTAAAGAGTTTTATTTTATTTATGTGGGTTTTTTATAAAAACACTAAGAAAGTGATTTTTTAGGATTTATAGTTATGTCTTAACCTTCCATTGTTTTTTGGGGTTAACATATTTACTATAAATGAAATGAACAGGTGGAGTTCACATCTTGGGTATCCTGGGTCAACATTCTGGAGATATCATGAATTATGTGATATTATTTCTTCAAGAGTGATCTTTTCATTTTATCTTTAGTTTTGATCGATCCCTAAGTGGAGTGGTGAGCGTTATAATCTATTTCAATGTTCTTATATATCCTGGATTGAGAGATCGGTAGGTTTAGTTGGGAATCCATGTTATCAAGGACCAATCATCATGGATTCATAGTGTTCATTAGATGTAATGTAATCATTATTGCATCGTATGATTTGGGTGATGATGCTTCTAGGTTCTAACTCTAGAGTATCAATGTGGGTTTTTCGATATTTTTGTTTAGTTTTGACATTTGATATCTTCTTTGGGATGATCCATTTACAGTAGTGGGCATCTCAATTTTCAACAAGGCACAGTACTTCGTTTCACTCTTTGAACCTTTTTATAAGAGCTATATTGTCTCAAAATCTATTCCATTATTTATCTTATACATCTAAACCCTGTGATCATTGGGTGTGCACATAGATAACTAGCTTTTTAGGATAACTAGATCGGAAAAGTAATTCATCCGAGATATTCATGGTTTTGTCTTGAATATGTGATCCAATTGGTTGAGTCATACAATAATGATTTATTATAATTATACTTTTATAACCCCAATACTCAATCTATGTCATTTCTAATTGATACATTTCATTTTCTGATCCATATATGGGTTATGAGAGCTGATATGGGTCTGGGATTTTGTCTTGTCCCACCCAAATTATCATTGGGGTAGTTTAGACTGATGACCTTTTAAATGATTCATAGGTATGGTTCCATTTCATATGCATGATTTAGTTTCCTCTTTATTAGAATCTTATTTTGAGATAATATTGTATTCCTATTATTATAGAAATAAATCTTGGGGTCTTTCGTTCAATGAAATGTGAAGAATCAGTTATCTTGATGATACACATTTACACTAATATGGTTTCTCATTGTTGCACCATTTTAGAATGGATAAAAATGGTAATGAGGTCGTTGTTAGGATTTTTTTTATCTTAGTTCCCGGTGTTGAATAATTTGGAACCTTCGAATACATTTAAGTGAAATAATTGGGATTATATTCAGCTTTATTATTGATAAATTCTATATGTAGTTTGGTTTTGATGAGTCCATGAAAATAATCAGGCATGGAGTTTGGAAATATTTTATTGTTAGTGAAACCGACTATGACATAAGGAATTTTTAAATAATACTTTATTGTAAATAATTCATCTCACTGTGACCTTTAGTTGATAACTGTTGTGTATTGTTCATAACATAGTGATATTATCCAATCATAGATTATTTTATGGTATAAGTGGATCATAGAAGCATCAACTATACCTTTAACTAGAGTAATATGATCCTATGATAGAAATAAAGGGTTATGTAATTTCATATCATTGACCGTTATATTATGTGAACACTCAAAATATTTGATGTGGTCAAAGATTTTTTAATAATAAAATTACTAATGCTGAATATGAAGGGATAAAAGGAGGAGTGATCCTTGGAGAACCAATTTATAAAAATTATATTAGCTGCTTTGAGGATTTTTTGTTATTGTGTGCTCAAATTGTGGGAATGTTAGTTGTTACTTATGCAATATGAATCTACTCGAGCTAGTAGTGGTTTCTGGTTGGTGGTATTTTGAGGAAACATTTGATAGTGGGAATACCTCATGATTATAGTTTTGGTTTGTTGATTTTATTTTTTATCTTAAAAGGTATTTAATATTTCATGTTGATCTGGGTTGAGGTTTGATAGTTCATAAACAATGTTCTAGTAGGTCTGTGCACTTTGGGGTTACTAATATATGTTATGATATTAGATATCAATGTTTGTTTTCCAAAATAATCCTGTTAATTGTATAATTTATTTTCATGATTCAATTACTACAAAAAAATTAGAGTCAGATACGAAAGACATAACAGTTTGATTATGTCTTATCAATTTGATTAGGGGGTTGTATGAAGGTCCATAGAACTCATAATTAAACATACACAAACTCATATTGGATAAGAGGATATGATTTTGGATTATCTTTGTCTGATACCAAAAATTATCGCATGTATTTCGATCCGTGTGGATGGTTATGTAAATGGGATTAAAAAATTCTGTGTTTAATGGTTTATAAAGATCGTTGGTGTGCCTATGAATATTATTTTTTGGGAGACAAAACTTATTTTTATTTAAAATATGGAATATATTAAGGATAACAAAACATAAGGCACATAAATATATTATGAAAATTTTAAATTGAGATTCAAATTAAATAATGGTCATGATGGTGGAAAAATATGTTCATGCCCCATTAGTTAAAATAATCATTCCTCTTATGATTTTGTAAAGGGTCAAAAATATCCTGTAATGATAATTTTTAGAATGATTAATTTTAAAACCAATTTAAATAAATTCAAACATGGTTAAAATGATATTTGAAAAATATATATTGGTATGAGTTGTAACTTTTATAAAAAAAATTAAGAGTATGGACATGGGAGGAAAATTTCATTTACCAAATAAAAAATAAGGTTGGTATTTATTTAATAACATTTTCACTATAATTTTTAGTACTAAATATTTTAAAATTATATTAATAAATAAAAATTAGTAAATAAATATAGGAAAGTAAAATATTTTTTTATTAAAGTTTAATATCCATATTATTTACCTTGGCCAATATTTAGTATATATAATCTCAAAAAGAAGTGAGATTGAAACATAAAACCTTTACATCAAGTCTCATCTTACTTCATACATGTATAAATATCCTATATAATAAATATATATTTATTATATATATATATTCTATAATAATATTCATACATGAAATAGTATGTATTATTTATTTTTAATTTTTAATTCATCTATTATTATTAATTTAATCATTAAAATTATAAATTAGGTAGAAGACTATTTGTTTACCATCCATGTTATGGTTTGATGGTACAAATAATTCAACCTTGGAAATGTTTTCATCATTTATAGAATACTAATCAATTAATATTTACCATATTTTTTTATAATATTTAGTTTTGTAATTATTCATATGAAACTCTGATGAGAATTTAAATACATCACTTCATAATGATGGTAGTCCATACATATGCCCGAGTGATGTTTACACTTTTTGATTGATGGAGGAAAGAATTGTAAATAATGGTTTAAATTTTTAAAATAATTATTATATCATAAATATAATATATATTTATTAATTATATACTTATTATTATACATGTAAATATGAAATAGAAAATGAATCACATCTCTTCGTATATGTGGTAGTTACACATACATTAGAGAGACGTGACCGTTCTCCAACTTATAGAAAGGTAATAAAGAAGATGATAAATTATGATTAAAAAAGTATAAATAATTTATAAATATGTTATATAAATATTAAATCAATCATAATATCCAACCCTAAATGATATTAAAGGAATATGAATCATATCACTGCATGGAGGCGGTAGTCTACCTGTATACATAAGAAATAATTTAATCTCCCATTTCATTGAGATAGATATGAATAAAGGTGGAACAATAATCATGATTAAATATAAATATATTTATGTAAATATATTATTCAAGATATTATGTATTAAATATGTTTAATGAATATGGAATAATAATGTAAATTGACAGTACACTGTGAAGATTTATATCTCTTCATTGAGAAACCTCCTTTGGATTACTCATTAAGTCTCAAAATGATAGTATTATGACCAATCTAGGACCTCAAGGATGTGGGGATGTATTTTGGTAAGTAATTATGGTAGGTATATTTAAATATCCAAGGTTTATGAATTGTGATGAATATAGGATATGCGGTATCCTTTTATTAGGGAGGGAGTGTAGACACATTGATTATTTCAAAAGATAGAAATATAATAATATCTTACTCAATTAAAGAGGTTCCAATATTAGATATATTTGATATATTGATGATATATTACTAATTAAAATGACCTATAAAATCAAATAAAATGTTTTTTGATATTCTAAACCTTATCTCTTAGGTTAATCTCATCTGTAGATCATTTTTAACCATAACTATGGTAACAAATTTTTACTATTTTTAATACTCATTTTCACAAAAATTATAGTTTAACATCTTAAATAATATTTATTATTATAATTAAAATTATTTAATACATTTTAATTGATTAAAATTATATAATTTTAAAGAAATTATTTTAAAATAAGTTTATAAAACACAACAATACTATTTGTAGAAAAATGATTTATTTGTATAAAACTATGTTCACATTCATTCCATAGAATTTAAAAAATTTAAAATAAAAGTTAAAATATTATATATATTATAAAATAAATAAATTTAATTAAAATTATTCATTAATAGAGATTAGTTTAATTTATTAAATTACAATCACATTCCATTCATAATTTTTTTAAGAAAAAAATATAATGTTTAATTTCAAATTAGTTTTTTTAATAGATAAACAATGATTTAATTATATAACTATGTAATTTATTTCATAATTTATTTAGTCTATTTGTATCCACCAATTCAATGTTCAGGGGACAACTATAAAATTAAATAATAGTAATTTAATTTTATATCACGGTTCTTTTCAAAAAAATAATATATAATGAATGTTAACAAATAAATTAAATATTTATAATGGTAAAAATCTCAATAATTATAAAGGTGATACAAATACCCCCTTAAAATAATTTTTTCCTAAAAATTACACATCACTAATATAAAAAACTAATGTCACTTATTCCTCATCACATTTTGGGTTCCCACATAGCTTACTCAAATTTATGGTTTCACCAAATAAACATTGACCAAGATATTGGCCTTATTTCAAAGTACTTTATCTCTATAATTTCGAATATATACTAATTTTTCCTCATAGTATATATTATTATCTGCTGTAAAAAACTTTTAAATTAGTAAATGTTATAGATATGTTATATACATCCTCATAAAAGATACATGTAAAACATCACAAACATGATGGAGATTTAGTGGAAGTTAACAAAGATAGGAAACCATCCCGAAATGATCGTTAATATCAAAGGGACCAATATATATAGAATTTTAATTGTCCTCCTATATTGAAAACCTATATTTCAATGATATATTGTATTGAAACTCTACATTGTTTATAGATCCAATTGAATACTTATTTAAAATGTTGACTAAAGCATTATATCATGAATTGAATCAATCTAATGTTTTACTCCATATATCCTTACAAATCCTTAATAAAATTCCTAGAATGATGATCAACTGATAAATCAAATTTTATGGTAATGAAATGAACAGATTTTATATGGAGTTCAATAATAAAACAAGTAAAATTGTTCACGTTAAATGTTTTGGGGAGTCTGATGATGAAATCCATGGTAATGGTTTCTCATATCCATTATGGAATAGGTAGTTGTTGTATCATCTTCTTTTACTTATATATCATAGAATTAATTTACTATAATAATAAGAATTAATATTCATGCTATCAAATTTCCCTTTTTATGTTACCCAACTAGAAAAACTCTTTCAGAACTCTATACATCTCTCATCATCCAAGATGAATTGATAATGAAGAACTATGATCAGAATCCAACATCATTTCATTCAAGTCAGTTATTTACGGAATACATACAATCCTTATGGACCTTATCATTTTTGTACAATCAAGTTCAAACTCAATAGAATTTCTTACCTTCTTCTATTATTTCACATTATATTTCAATACCTCTTTGATCTTCAAATATATGGATGGTTGAAAATTCCTATGAGAATGATATGATATGTACCATTTCCTTAATATTTTTTGTCATGTAATATAAGAATCTGTAAATATTTTATCTGTTTAAATCATTATCATGTAAAAATTACCATGATATTTCTAATATAGAGCATCTACAAACCAATCTTCCTTACTAGGGTGGTAATATGTTGATAAGTTATAATCATTAATCAACTCTAAGCATATCATTCAGAATATATTTACCTATATCTATAGGAATATAAATCATTTATGATTTTAATTATAAATATATATATCACGCCATACACCATTAAAAAATCATTCCAAATTTTTATGTAAAAATTACTATTGCCAACTCCAAATTATGAGTTAGATAAATTTTACCTTTAATTTTTTATTATTATGAATCATAATCAACCATAATATTAATCATAATGTGCATTAATACTAGTCCCTTATTTGATTCATCACATGATATAACAAAACAATCTCACTTGTGGTGTAGTGTAATCACAAGTAGCTGACTGACCTTCTTTTTAGAATCATGAAATTTCACTCAAATTATTCTATGTAAATAAAAATGTAAACATTCTAATTCATCATGGTTATTGGATTTGAAATCCATGATTAATCTCTCAAAAAGCATCAGTAGTGTCCTTCCAACCCATAAAAATTATGGATCTCTATTATCGTGGATTTCCGGGTTCATTGAATGATAATTTCACTCTTTAATGGATCCACTAATATTCCCAAATTTTAGATTATATATACCAAGTATGTGACTTTGTATAGTTAAAATTCACACTTGGTAAATTTATATTACAACGCCTCATTCATCAAGGTCTTCACCACAATCCCCAAATGTTCCTCATTATCTTTTTTAACTATAGAATATCTATTATTATAGTTTATATATAATTCCATGAACTGGTCAATGTAATCTCAAAAGGCATACTTCACTAAATCCATGATGATAATATAATAATTGGTAAGACCAAATGGTGATATTTTAAATTCATAATGACGATTCTACATATGAAATTATGTCGTAGGTATATCCTCCTTGACCATTAGTTGATGATATCCTGATAAAAGATTAATGTTGGAAAAATATCTATCACCTCATAAATGATCAAACCGATCATCAATATGGGATATCAAATACTTTTTCTTAATAGTTCTCTTGTTATGTTCCAAGAAATCAATGAAAATACGCATTGTCATACCATTTTTCCTAAAAAAATAATAGGATCACCATATGGCGATTTACTAGGGAATATAAATAATTTATCAAGATTATACAAGACATTATTGTTCCATTAATACATTCCAATAATTGAAATTATATATGGTTTCTTTGAAATATGTGTATCCTCTTGTATGAGTTACATTGAAAACTTAACCTCATGCCTTTTGGGAAGATAAGGAATGTATTGAAGAATTTCATCAGCATAATCCGAACAAAATTAGAGTATTTTAATTTTTGAGATTCTCCCAAACTACTTGGGATAAATATCCCTCATTAATATGTAAAATTCCCTATATAAATGAATTAATTTTTATTAGAAGTCTATATTCATCCTCGCAATAAAATATGATCATATATTAACTCAAAATAAAAACATAACATTCCTTCCTCAAAATTGGATATTGAATTTATTTATAGGGTGAGAATCCTTTCCAAAAATCACATAAAATTCAACTGTAGTGAGAACCATAATATTTCAAGGAAGTACAATCCAAAAAAATTATTAGAGGGGAGTTAAAAACATCATATGAAATCATCGTACCATTAACAGTTTTCAAAGGTAAGTAAAAATATAATCATTGAAGGGTTAAGGGGATAAACTTATAAAATTCCATTTATATAAAAGAGGCTTTATAGACAGAATACATTAGGAACTATTGAGTAAATTATTAGTGAAACATTCACTGTGTCATTATAATAACCCACATAATAAATTTTGGTCACTATGATTTACCTTTATGCTTTGACTTCAATGGTTATTGAGGAAAATTATACTCAACATCCCTTGGATTAGAGAATCAATTAACATATTTCCCAAAAACATTACATATAAATCATATAATTTTGGGTGATTTATTTGGTTGTGATTTATCTCCCTTCATTTCAATACTGGAATATACACATCACTATAATAATATTTGGATTCATGGCCAAGCATCTCACACATGAAAAGTATCCTCATTCCATTCATGAAATTACTAAAGTACTCTTACCGACATTTTTGGAATGATGGAGGTTTAAACATATTCTACACCCATGTGACATACAACTACATATTCCATGAATCTCTATGTTCATTTTATTATTATCAGACGAATGATGGTTTCAAGACTCCATTTCCATGTTGAGTTTACATAAAATGATTTGTATACATCGTTCGAAGCGCCTTATGGCCAATTACCTTTAAACAATCGGATTAAAACCACTATAGAATTGATCAATATTTCCTTATGGGTTTATGATAAAACTTAACACATACATCATGAGTCATTTAATGTTTTCTATATAGGTACACATATACTCCACATCCTTCTAATTAAACTCAAGAAATTCCCTATCCAGTTTAGATGGAAGAGTTTATGGAAATCAGCTCATAATGTCCCATGGATTTTATTTCTTCTTGTTTTCTCATATTCTTAATTAGACTCTACCACTGATCATATTGACCATAAAAATGAGATACTATAAATACAACATTCATAATGATTGAGAACTAAATAATAGAATATATATTTTACATCTCATTGATTTATTACTAGATAATAATATGAAAAAAAAATTGTAGAATGATGGGGGATATTTTCACATTAAATATTAAATATCATGTTGGTCCCCGCTTGGTGAATTTTGAAATTCAACATGATCTAAATTACTATTTATATCTTGAGATAGTTCAGTGGTCATAGTCATAAGATATTAAATCCAAGATCCTAATCCATTTTGTTGCTCAAAAGGATATTAATTTCATTGTATGTTACATTTTTTATTCACATGATTACTTTTAGTTTCACCCATGAACTAAAAAAACAGTGTAAGCATCATGAAACAAAAATCATATTGAACAATCATATATTCAAGAAAATTATTCAAAAGATTCGATAATTTATGACACATTATCATCAATCAATGAATCCTTAGGTTTAACCTATTTCATTATTAGTTATCATCTATTCAAATCTTTCATAATAGATAATAAATAAATTTTATTCCCAAGAATATCTCTTGATAGTTTTTGTATAGGTTTGCATTCTTTATCCCACATAACATGTACCGATGATGATTGAGTTAATACCCTATCCTACCCTTGAAGAGTTTATTACCCAAGGGGAATGTATGTCAAAACTGAATACACACCCCTCTATCAAGATAGAGATATCGATTTCTGGATAACCACACAATCCTTACATTAGAAATTATTTATGATGTTATCCAAAACCTATACTTCTCCATAGGGTTCTCAATAAAGTTATCTAATCCTAATACTTAAATATAACTTTTCCCTTATACTATAAAAAATAAGCTTAACTAAAAATAACATATATAAATATTACATCATTTTAGATTAGTATACAATACATAACATAATTATACATTCCTCGGAACCATAGAGGTTTAATTTTTTAAGATACTAGTCATTTAAACATCTTATTCTACAAAGGATCTACTACATTAACCACAAAGTTCATTATATAAATATAATTATAATCATATCATACATAGAACCTTCCATAAAAACCTAAGGATGTGAAACATAAGAAAGGGTTATCTCAAATCCACTATATGGGTAAACATATGGTATATAAATAAATGGTCATACATGGGAATATAGTTATGGGGACATTATTGTAACATAATAAATACAAAATGAATCAATAAAATTTCATTCATCTAGAGTTTGTTCATATGGTTTTGTAAAAATAGAAGAAAAAATCCATAAAATTATGTAATCATTAATAATAAATCATGAACCACGATATAATATCATAATAATTGGAATGTTAAAAAATTATAAGATTATAAAATTTTGAACATGTATAAATAGTTACCTGTTCAATCATTGATCAAAGGACATAAATGAGGTCCTAATATAAATATATGGTCATGAAACCAGGTTTACTCCATTACATATATACATGAAATCAAGTCAAAACATCAATTGATATACATAAAAAATAGGTCTAAGAATAACATTTTGTACATGAATGTATGTTCACACATAACATAGTTATCTAAAAATTTATCTATCATTACCATTTGCATTGGAATCCTATAATAAACCCACCCATAAAATAGAATTAAAAAAATCAATGTTCCATAATATCATAAAGACATTAATAAATTCATCAGTTCAAAGACCTTGTAAATTAAACACGATTCATTAATATTTCATAATTTCATGATAGAATAACCCATGGAAAATAAATTAGAATCCTAAATGTCTCATTTTAAAATAAATAACCATGGAAATAAATTGGGTTCTAAAAGATCATCCTTAAATAATTATCATATTAAGATATCCAGTGGAATGAGGTGTATTGTATCATAATATCATATCCCCCAAGAAATATAAAAATCCTTAAACAATGTCTTCAAAGATGAAAAGTATATTTAAATGATCTTCCAAACCATTGTTTGAAAACATTAGAAAAATGATCTTTTATTTTGATAAAATTTTATCTAAACCTTATTACAATATTATGAAAATAATTTTATTTTAAAATAATCATGATGACTATTAAAGTAATATATAATCAAAATAATAGTAATGTAGATATGAAACATGTTATTTTATTATGTGTTAAAGGAAAATATTCCAATCACATTTTTGTAAAAAGTCATAAATTACCTGATCAGATTTTTTTGAAAGTATCCTTTTAATTTTTTTTAAATAAATTCAATTTTTTTTTGGAAATGATCATTTTAGAACATTTCATATACATTTATAAACAATAATAAAATATTTTATAATAGTATGGACATGGATGTAAAACTATATTGACTAATGTGAAAATACAATTAATTTTTCATTAAATACATTTTCGTTGGAATTATATGTGAAAAATATTTTGAAGTGATAATTATATATTATAAATAAATAAGTTAATTAAATATATTAAAATATTGTTTTTATAGGTAAATATCCATATAATTTTAGTCATTGGAAATATATCATAGACAATCATGAAAAGAAATGATATTGTAACATAAACGCCTAACCTCATGTACAATACTACTTCGTACGCATTAAAATATCTTGTATATAAAAAATATATTTATTATATCTAAATTCTAGAAGCATATTGATACATATACTACTATATATAATATATTTATAATTTTTAGTTAACCTTTTATTAATTATTTATTTTATAAAAATAAAGTTCGGGTGAAATTGTAATATTTTTCATGAATGTTTTTGTTATATGGTTAAAATAATTAAAAATTGGTTATGGTAACATCAAACCAAGAATCCTAATAAATAAATATGTATCATATTTATTAATTTAATACAATTATAAAATAATTCATGTAATTAGGTGATGAAAAATGAATTACGTCCTTTTATGGAGTTGACAGTCTGTATGTGCACATGAGTAATGTTCTAAATCTTTGACTGAAGAAATGAAATAAAGTTAAATAATAATACCCCTTTAATGAAACATAACTATATTATAAATATAATATTTACTCATTAAATCTATTATTATTAATATGATTTCAAATCCAAATTTAAAAATGCATCACATCACATCAGGGAGGTGGTAGTCCACACATATGCACGAGCGACGATATCATTTTTCAATAGATGGAATGTTAAATGTTATGGAAGGTATTGTTATTATAAAAGTATAATTATTTCATAAATAACATATATAAACATGAAACACCTTATAATTACCCACCACAAAACATTTTGGTGAAAATGAATAATATCACTACTTGGTGGTAGTCGTCCACAAGAAACCACAAACGATACCTTAAGTTCCCATATGATAGATATTGAGATGAATAAAGGATTAATAATTTAAATGATAAAATATAGTTATATTTATGATAAATTAATAATTGTTTTATAATAGATACAATTTTTCTAAAGGCGTAATAATAAATAAAAATAAAAGCAGTTAATTAAAAGTTATAACTCTTCAAAGAAATAACTATTTTGGATTATTCCTTAAGCATTTAAAAGATGGTTTTTATCTAAAAAGTAACTATGTGAAATAAGAATTTATTTTATAAATTTATAAAATGAATTCTCTTTTTTAGATATAAGTCTCATTATGTTTGACTAGAAGAGGAGTAGTGGAATCTTTTTACAAGGGAGGGACCAGACACACATGGAATTTTTAAAATGATTAAAATATAATAATATATAAAACAATTAATGTCGATAAAAATGAAATATATTTGAGGATAATATGGTTAGGGTATATATAATATCTACAAATCAAATTCAATCATGTGTTTCATGATATATTAAACCTCATATCTGTTTCATGATATATTAAACCTCATATCTTCGGTCAATCCACGCGGTAAACCCATTTTTTCTTTGACCGTGGTAACAAATTTTTACTATTTTTAATATTAATTGGGATGAAACATGTTTAAAAATATTAAATATTATTAATTATTATGATTAGAAATGTGTAATTAATTTTTTAATGTTAAATTTCAAAAATTTTAATAAAACCATTTTAAAATAAATGCATAAAACGTAACAAGGCAATTTTTAGAAAAATTACATTTTATGGATAAAATTAACTATACAATCATTATATTACATATATAAACTATTACATGAATAATAAATTATTTTTAGTATATATTATATATTAGTTCCATTAAAATCATAAATCAATAGAGATTAAATTAATTCATAAAAAACAAATTACGTTCCTTAAAATAGAATGTTAGAAAAACATTTATTATTTACTTTCAAATAGATTATGTTTATTTTATAATAAATTGATAACAAATGATTTCATTTTATAAAATTGAAAATAGTGATTTTTTATAATTAACGTAGTATTATTTATACCCTCTAATCCAATGGCTAGGAGATAACTATTAATTTAAATAATAGTAATTTTTCAAAAGTATATCATAGTTCATTGAAACACAATATTTCATGAAAAGAAATCTATCAACAAAAACAAATTTATATAAAGATAAACATATAATAAAATAACAGGGTATTATATGGGTTAATTAATATTATGGGATCTTGGTCGTTGTGTAGTATGTCATTCAATCTTCATATGGGTCGTGGGATTAGATGGATCATCCAAATCATGATGATATGATTTGGGAATACGCTCTTGGTTTTTTAATATTTTGGGTTTATGATATACCATTGTAGAATGTTGATTATAAAAATTGTTTAAAATATTTGACTAAATAGACACACCATCAATTTCAATATGGATGTCCTTGGGGATCTCCTTGATGTCAGTAAAGGGTAGGTGAATGGCTTCTTATAGTTCTGAGACATGATCAATGGTGAGTGTGATGGAGTGGTTATTTTATTAAATTTTGGATGAAGTTATAATATATTTTAAATTTTATGAATATCATCATCATTATCCATAAAATGTTAAGGACAATGATGGAGTTATTATCAGTGTTTCACCTCTCTTGGTGCATCATCTTTGGGGTTTGAAGACAAAATGAATCAAATTTAATTGACCCATTAATGATTATATAAAAAGATTGAAAGTTGGATAAGTTTTTGGACATTCCATCCTACATGATGTTCATTAACAAAGGGATTCATGTTACCCAATTATTGAGTTTGTACCTAGAACATTTACATATGTATGAATGGGAGTATGTAGAACATAAAAACAATACCCCAGTGTTTTTGAAACTAGTTAAAATATAGATCTCTAGGATAAGGTGATATATGATAAAAATATTTTTTTCTATGTACTATAGAAGCGACAATGGGATATAAATGGGATAGGGAGAAAGAATCATTGATGATAAAACAACAGACTTCCCTTTTGTGACTCTATACATTTAAGAACATTTTTCGATAATGAATATCATGGTGGGGATAATTTTTATTCCCTCTAAAAAATACGTATGTTTTATTTCGAGACAGGAGTTGGTTAATTTAAATTTTTGAAGAGTTGGAGATTCATAGAAGAATAAAAGTTGATTTTTGGAACTCTGGTGAAACACGATGAATAACATTGCCTGGGTGAATTTTGTGGTGTGACTTTGAGTTACTTGTCTCAAATAGAAAGGGACACAATTACTAATAGCTGGGCTTGGTATCAGGTGGAATGTTAATGTAGTATTCATTTAGACCATGAAAATAGGGACCTCAACAAATCATGGTGGAGGTTGTGGTGAATATGAATTGTCTGAGGTTTCTAACCCATGATATGGATAATTCCAATGGTCTATCTATTGGTAAAATTCACTATTTTCATTATAAATTCCCTCAAGTCATTGGGGAATTTTTTTCAAAATTTTAAAAAACATAAACACCCATAAAATATATTTTTTTGTCATTTTAACCATCAAAAATATCAATAAGGGTTTTTAATGTGTATTTTTGACTCAATTCCCCTATAATAAACCTATTTTTCTACTTATTTTTTATAAAATTTCTAATTTAGATTCTTTTGGGATGGGGTTTCTTGCATTTTTATTTTCAGATGTAGTGTCTTAGGGTGACCCCTTAATTCTTGGTCTTACCCTTTATATATATTAGATCATGAGGAATAGATCAATTTATATTTCATTTCCAATTTTCTAGTTGAAATTTTTTCACTATTGGTGAGGTAAGTGTCTATACAATGGTTTTATCCCTGGATTTAAATTTTTTTCTAATAAATTACTTTTTTTGGTTAATTAAATATATTAATATAAAATAGTTGAGTTTTTTTATAAAATAAATCATCCATGGAAAAAAATTATGTTTTAAATGTGTTTTCATTAAAAATGTTTTATGAACATTGTATGTTTGGTGAAATCTTTCAAAGATGGGTTGTTATGCAATGTATATTTTCAAGCATTGGAGTGATGATACATATCTACTAGAACATGTTTTCTTCACATTTTTAGCATGGTTTATTTAATATTTTTTATAACATAACACATGAAATCATTTTTGGAACCCTGATTTAGGACATGTGCAATCATTAGTAAGTGTAGCACGAATAATGAATATGGTTGAGAAAACAGTAGATATTAGAAGGACTCGATATCATAGTACTCGCATTATATTTGGATTAGTGTTCCTTATATTTTTATAATAATTTATTCCCCTAGGATAGATCCCAATTATGTTTTGTGATCTTGGTGTAATGTATTTTTCATTTTTTAAATGAACACTTGGTTGTCTTCTAATTTATGCATTATATGACTATTTACATTTATTTTTTTTATTTATATAAATATTCATGTGTCTATGATAATTTATTATTTTACTGGAAAACAAAGGATGCTGAATGAGAAATATTTTTAAGTGAAATTTCATGACAAAATTGTTTTGTTTTAAATTATAACTAAATTTTCTATAGTGATAAACATTATATAGATTCATTAGTGGTATCATACAAATAATTAGTGATAACACAATAATTTTTCATCTAGGTACTTTTAATCATAGTTTTGTAGGATATGGGTAATGGTAAGGGTGTCATCTGTTATAAAAACATATCTTGGTTGATATCACCTTCATAGTTGAATTGAATTTTGGTGACAAATAGTCACATAGAGTCTTGGTTTTTCCCTTGGTTTTATTTAATTCTAGGAAATCCATTGTTAATTTTTTGTTATGTATCATGGTTGTATATCTTCTTTCCATGAGGTACTCTGATGTTTTGTCCTTGTATTCTTGTACATGATACTTGTTAAATTATTTTGTGTGAAATTGTTACCATGATTTTTATATTGATACCTATGTTCCTGTCAATTGCCCATGTAGATCAATATTGTGGTTTGAGCCTTAGGCCTTTGAAAAATTAGGTTATATTTCATATTTATTTGTTAGTATTTCTTAGAAACACATGAATGAATAACACCCTTAACACATAAATTATATAATTTCTTCCCCACCTCACCATATTCAACTATAATAATTTTATAGTGGGTTACATATGGGGGTTTTCATTATGGATAATATTAATTGAGTATTAAACAACTCTCTAATGGGTAAATTGTGGTAATTCATCAGTAAATACATCAATATATTATTTTAAAATGGGCTTGTAGTATTTTCTTATAACATATTATCATTTAACTATTTTATTTAATCTATTTATTCTCTATAGATTTCATTAATGTGGGAGTCTAAGTGTATTTTCTAGTATTATTTTGGTGAACATAAATCCCCATTGAAAGTGGGTAATTTGACATCCACATATCCAACTGAAACTTCATTCTCCCTATAATAATATTTTTATTTATAAATGGATATCCAATTTATGAATACAATAAACAGAAAATACACCAATGTTAGGACAATTATATTTATAAATTGAAAACCCCCATAAATTATAATTTGAACTACTCAATATATTTTCATTTTATTTATGTACCAATTGGTGTCATAGATGATAGTACATAACATTGTGTATCAAGTTTCATTAGATATTATTTGAAAACACCCCTGATAGAAAATAGAACATAGATCTAGAATCAAATAATATATTTTCTAACATTGATTATATAATTAATGTACCTACTACCACATAATTTAGATCATCAAATACACCATTGTTACGGTAAAATATCAAAAAATATCCATGAGATTATTCTAGAGTATATTATCTTGGTTCTTGGAATAATTATTAGACTAATTTCACTACTTCATAAAAGTAAGACATTATAAAAATTTTACTTCTCTCTTTTTTCACTCGTGATACTTTTTACCATTATTAGTGATTTTATAACAAACATCAAATTCATTTTAGAAAAACATTGGTGTTCTCTATAACATTAATTATATATAGAGAACTCTACTCTTCCAATATTTTTATATTTGGTGGTTTTTTACTCATAGATATCAACCATATTCTTCTTATAAGGAATCCATTTATAAATATATGTTTAAAAAATAATAATTTCTAGTTTTGATACCACCAGTTAAAATGTATTTATATGATGAAAATGTTTGAGATAATGAATTGCTTCCATGATTTGACTTTAAACCATCAATGAAACAACAAATCATTCAATACAATTTATTATATAATGTAAAAAATATATTTCTACCCTTGTGGATGTAACCTCATACACAACCACTATATTTTCTTCCATTTGTATTCAATTCAATAATTACCTTTCAATTTCAACTTATTTCACTGAAGGAAAATATATTTCTATAAAATTTACCTTAATTTAATTCAAATCAATGTTTTCTATATCCTCCCCATTTTCTGAATTTTGAATCAGTGACCACCATTGGTTTTTATATCCACATAAACAATATATAACCCTGATAACTATTTACTTTTCTATACACCCTAATGAAATAAAAATTTCTACTATTATAAAAAAATACCTATAACTATAGAGGTATAGCCTTGGGCATAGGTGATCCTAGATATAGGATGTCATGTCAATTAATTTTGATGACAACAAAGAGATGAGAAAAAAATTGGGAAGGAATCACTATTACCCATGAACTTATTATTTCTCATCGCTATAGAATTTTTGTCACCACCACAAATCCATGGAATAATTTCTATGGTTATACAAATTAAAAGTAACTCATATAGACACATTAATTATTTCTCATGGATATAACCATGTAAATCAAACCTCAATATTTACAGACATTCTTCCTCATGTTTATACCCAATAATTAAAAAATATATAGAAAAAATAAATGTTTCTCATTGATATAACTAATGAATCAGAGACTAAAAAATATAACAATATTATTATTAAAAATAACATTTATTAAAAATTTATAACATTTTTATTATACACATATATATATGCACAAGATATCTTATAGTAGAGTGGAATTTCGGTGTCTAGAAGTATCCTAAAGTCTAGGTTCAAATCATAAAGGAAATTTATTTAATTTTCAAACCTCATTTCCATGATTAAAGTGATTGGGGTTGTTGATCTTCATATCATATAAGTGTTACCATCATGGTTATAATAAACATAGTTTGACACATTTCCATAATCATCTATACTATTTATATAAGTATCACAAGGACTAGGATCCATGTCGAACTGTATAATTCCACATGAATTTTTTGTGGCTATAACCTGGTTAGTTATTTTCACGCCACTCAATACTAGTGTGGTAACTACTATGGATATAAGCTAGAGTTATGGTAATTATCTATATAGCTGATTTTTCTTCATTTATTCTATAAATTAATTATTCATTTCTCTACTGTAATTTTAATAGTATACCTGTTTGATGAGGGAGATTTCTGCCTAATAAAATTACATAATGTAGTTGATCCTTATTAATGAGGCACTAGTTGTTCAATAAATATTTGGTTATTGGTCATAACCAGAGTTTATAACCATAAAATAATAATAATTTTTTTAAAATTGAAGATAAATCCACTATCCTGATTATTCATAGAGTACCCACATGCTCCTTTATTTTTTTCTTGATTTACCTTCCTTCATAAAAGTTCTATTATATAACAATGTGTATATATTAATTAGTAATTTTTTAAACAAATAACATATCAACCATGACTTTTATACCAATTTTTTCTAAATATTTTCTTATACACAATATATAGAATACCAGTCATACTGATTTTCAAATGATTTATGTAATTTTTTAGAGGTAAAATCATTGTTTTCTATATATGTTCATCTATATCTTGTTTATTTGGTTACTATTAAAAAATTCTGAATTACCCACAATAATGTCATCGACCCCAGTCACCCAACTATAAAGGGTTATTAATTTTATGGTATTCAAATTACATGACATTACATACCCTAAATCATGGATCAATATTCAACAATATAATAGATTTAAAAACATTACATTATAGTGTTTCTTGTTATATCATTTTCATAAAACCCTTATTAATCATTATTATCCATAGATTTGATCTTATATAGTACTCAAATTTATAACTGGAAAAAATGGGATACATATGGTAGGTGTAGGATCTAAATCTCAATAATGGATATCATATAATAGTGTCTGACGTGTTTTAATAATGGAAAAAAGACTATAATGGAAACAAATGATTCCATTTAAATGAATATAAAAACATAAAAAACATGTGTTTCATGAAAAAAAATCACATGTATAGTTATAAACTATATTATAATTAAAAAATTATTGTTATTCAAAATTTTATATATATTAATAATGCATCTATGGTAATTTTTCCTGGAATTCTTAAAAATGGGAAGGATTATCCCATTAAACTGACTTAGTTTCCTCAATATACCTATGAGTGCACTAAGGGTAAATATAATTTCTACCCCACCCATTAGAAATATTCCATTATATTTCATCATATACAAAAAGATAATGGTAAATATGTGACATAATTTTCAAAAATTATATATATTAAAATACTTATCCTTATTTCGTAATGAATATTTTCTTACTATATTTACTTGAATATAAAAATTTATTTTATGGGCATGTGAATAGAATCAAATGTCAATGAATTAAGATAAATGTCTATATAAATTAACTTGAACCTTTTGGGAATATCATGTAATCATTATTTTAAAAAATTTCATTCATCTAGTGATAAATATAGAATTATAGTTATTATGTACTTTTTAGATCACCAACAAGTTAAAAAATTTATATACATGTATTTTTACTTGTAGGAGAAAAAAATAATTTTTTATAAACCCCCTATAAAAATTAATAGTATTTAATCACACATATTTGATATGGATTGTGGATATATAATTTTATTATAGAATACCCTATAGGTCAGTATACTTTGATGGAAAAGGTGAATTTGTACCCAAATCAAGTTTCAATTACTTTAGACCTGATGGATGATCCAATATCTGCATCTTCATTATCATTCTTTAAAAATGCCCCATAATAAAAATAATACACCCATAAAAAAAAGATGGTTAAATATGTATTATTTTATAATGGGACTATATAGTGATTTATTCCTATTAAGAGAATTTCAGCATTATAACAGCTACAAAATTTTGTATACTAGGATTCAAATTGGGAGGAACATATACAGAATTTTACAAGGGTCACACAACAAATGATATTCAAAAAACATTAGAATATGAAACATGAAAATTGAAATGATTCTATAACAGAAATTAAAATATGAATTGAAAAGATCGAAAAAAGGCCCTTACATCCCTTGAGCTTCATCGGCTACAGTCATCCCACATAACAAAAAAAATATTCTGGATTAATTATAGTGATATAAGTGAGAATACATTAGTGTTTTGTAATGATATAATTCAAACTTGTTATGGGGATAAATGAGAAGAGGGGTGGGAGAGTTGAATTTCATGGAATATGGTTCAAAATAGTTTATTGTTCGACTATATCAAGTGCTCTGCTACTCCTCATAGTGGATACACTACCTCCTTTAATGATCCATTATAATTTTTAGTAAAAAAAATAAATAATAATTTATTTATCTTTTTCTAGGGATGATTATATATTTATGTTGTCATATTTATTGTATTGAATTATATTTCATCATTTTTACATTATTGTTCAATTTATGCCAAAAATTACTAATTTTAAATCATTTACTAAATTATAAATCTGAATTAAAAGATTTAAACTAAATTTATAAATTTAATCCTTTATGTTTAGTATTTTTATGTTTAAAATAAGGATAATGTACCTAACACAAATGTGGTATCATAGTAAACATAATTTTATTACAAAAATAATGTACTCAATAGTACTAATTAACACCTAGATACAAAAACATTTTTTTGAAAATAAATGTCAATAAGGTTATGGTGTGAATTTTTTTTATGCGATGATTGGACCAATATTAATTAGGTAAGGATTTTTTTCTAATATGAACTTATCTCATAGACACTTCCACTTGAACATTAATTATTATAGTTTTACTTGGGCTTATTTTTAGGAAAACCCTGGTGATGCTACTCCGTCCAAATATCTACTATATATAGTTCATTTAAAACTTCCCTACATGTTTTTCCCTTTTTTTATTCATTATCTATCAGTTATACCTTATCAATAATCATATTATACACTAATTCTTTTGTTTACTTTAAAACGACTATAACTGCAATGGTAATATTAAATTTATATGCACATTTAACCATATTAAATTCTTTCATATGAATATGAAAATTAATAAATCTCATTTTGTTAATATATATTTTAATTTTTTCACATAAATTATTTTTATTTTGTACTATAAATTTTATATTCATGGTTTTTGATATACAATTCAATATTGGAGGCAACTATATTTTTCTCACATATTCATTTTTATATATGTTATTTTCATATCTATGATTATCATAGTAAATATAAAATTTTATATTTTATTCAACATTTTATAATAATTTTTTGTAATTTATTATCATAACATGACACATATAACAAAAAAATATTTAGAGGACCTCTAAAATGTGTTTGATGTCTAGCAACATAATTTTCTGTGTTTTGTGGAATCTTTGGAGGAAGAAAAATGACATCTTATTTTGAATTTTTTCATTTAAGAACGTGTTTGTATATAAAATTTTGAATTTAGAAATTAAATCTAGTTCATTAAGCTATATTTTTACTAGAAATGTTGAATTAATAAAAATTAGAAGTAATATTTTATAAAAAGGAAATATTCAAGAATTCATATTTCTAAATATGGAATACATTTCAGTTGGAATGTGGATACTCATGATTTTATAAATGCATTATATAGAAATCCAATATAGTGTGTAGAACCAACAAATTAATGATGTTGTGATAGTAACACTTTTTACTAAACTATTCCCATAAAGGAAGTGTAGATTTATTTTGATTCAACTGTTTGGAATGTTATTTTATTTATTTATTAAAAATGAACATTTTTATATAACATATAATTGGGATTTCCATGGGTGGAAAGTATTATTGTATAGAGAACTCTGAATATTCACTCTTTTTATTTTCATTTTATAATTTAAATAATTTTTTTGAATAAAAACTTTAATGTTTGAGATAATTGGAATTTTTAAAAAAAATTATTAACTTTCATGGTTGGAAGAATAGTCATGGAGATTTTGAATACTATCAATGCATGTAAATTATCTAGTGATAATAGCTTCACATGTTTAAATTCATGGTTTTCCTAACCGTGTGAAAAAACCATACATCCCATGTATTTTACTCAAAACATCAATAGTATTGTTTAGAGTTATCGAGACAATTTCAATCAATTTATATATTGTGATAAAAATATCATTCGGAATTTTAATTTTTAAAACACAAGGATGGATTCACCACTATGAGAATTTTGAATCAATGATTTAATACTTATAAATTATTTCTTTTTAATTCAATGTATTAGACTTATTTATGTCACTGATCGACTCTGTGATATCTTACAGGTTCACTATGTATGTAGAAATAATCATAGAGAACACCTCATGGTATTTACAAGGTTTAGTAAAAAATACATACACTTTTACATGTTGTTTATTCAACCTGGTTTTTGTTCTCGATTATAACATTATTATAAATAATAGTGGTTTAAGAAGTAACTGGATATACACCCCAATAGTAGATCCTCTAGTTGATCTTGGTTATACCTCTCATTTATCCATCTCTTCTTCTATAGTTGAATATACTCCTAAACATATTCTCTTCTCATTAAGAATATCTATTAACTAAATATACCTCCAAAAACGAATTTATTATTATTTCTGGAATTCATCCTTTAGAATAAATATATTTAGGTTACAGAAAATTGTAAAAAAGGGGTTTTTAAAGTTCAATACTGTGGTAATTGGTCTGAAAACTGTGTTCTTAAGCTATGGACATGATTTTTCCCAATTGTGGCCACTATCACCATGGTAATAGCTTCTGATATATTGGCATGGTTTCAATAGTGGAAATATGACTTGATATTTTCCATCATGGAGATAGCCTCAATAAATAATGGGAATAGCCTAAAAAATACATTCCATAATAAAACATAACCCAAAGTATTATACTAGTCTAATAATCCCATGGAAAATCAATTAGTATTTTTATAATGGGGGAACTCATAATACCTAACATCATAAACATAGAATCAATGCCACAACCAAGACACTATAAAACATGGGTAATAACCTAGTCTAGTTTGTATCATGATTCATAATGATGCATCCAGGGGATATAGTGGGCCCTAACCATTACTTCACAATTCCAATTAACTTCTCATATTAATGGGGATAAACATGATATATGTATATATATATAAAATGTAAATAATGTTCCCCAATCTATAAACATTGTCACTAAATATTTTGATTATTATGGTGAATGGTATCAAGACCGAACATCCATAGTCAAACTAACAATAAACCATTTAATAAAATATAGTGGTTGATAAACATAAGATATATAACTCAATAATTAATGAAATTCAATATATATTCTGAAATAGATTAAAATACTCTAATAAAATCATTGATAACTTATTGAGGTAAATACCCTTTTTACATTACAAAGAAGGGTTCCCCTAGAAAAATCATTTTTATTCGTTATGGTGGGTTGTATATAAAGAGAAATGAAGAAATAAATTATTTCCTGAAAAATAGTGTTTTCATAAAAATGATGGTATTTTAAAATAAATTGTGTATGGTACACGAGAAGGGGTATGAAATCAAGATGTTCCCTTTAATTCAAGATTTCATGTCGGGAAGAATTAATATGAGATCCCTGTAAATCATGTAATTCCCATAAACATACTTAATATGATATAGATATATGTGTTTGGAACAGATTCATAGATTATAGAATAAGTATAAAAAAATAATTACATTTGCGTAAAGGTAGCGAATAAATAACCACGAGTAAAAATGATTTTTATCTAGAATCCCTTACCTTGTATGTGAATGTGTTATTTACATGACCGTAACGTCCTGGATAATAAAATTAAAACCATTAATTAATTAATATAGAACAATATATAAATTTATTTTAATTGGTATAATTTGGTTATGTTTATTCATTGTCTCTTTTATGAGTTATAAGATACAATTTTATTGTTCAAGAGCATTTGTTTCCTTGTATTTCATTATCGGTTCGCCTATTTATAAGTAATGGAGTTCATGTAAAATGTGTTTAAATCTATAGACTTAGAATTATATGTTATTTAGGAACATAAATAAGTATATGTGATTATATATATATATATATTTTTTATAGGTTATGAGGATGAATCATTAGTTAAAAAATATACTTATAATTGTTTAGATAATTTTGGTGATTATTGATCATAATGATATCATTTGGTTATATTGTTTATTATTTTTTAAAAAAATTTACAAAAATAACATACAAATGTTTATAATATAAATATTAAAAAAAATTCCATCCATTAAATTGGATTAATTAAAAACATTAAATACGGTTATGTAAAATGGAAACTTTTCCTCCATGAAGGCAATGAAATAACACCTCACATAAAATGTTACTATTTTTAGAATAAAAGGGATATATGGAGGTTATTTTTCATGGATTAGTCCATTATTATAACAAAATTCAAGTACATGTTTGAAAATTGAGTTTTAATTCTATTTGGTGGTGGTGAGGTTAGGAGAGAATAATAGAAGTATAGAACATGAAAAGTAACTAACAGGAAATGGAAGAGGATTTTACCACTTGATTAATCCTCCTAGAGAACATCCATAATGGGATTAATTTTAGTATTTTGTTAACAAAAATACATCCTATACATGGTGGATTTTGGGGAGAGTATTGGAAAAAAATTACAAAATTCATGGATTATATATGTGAGGATACGTGGTTGAGAGGGTCGGTATTTATAGTGGAGGAGCGGGGTGATTTCTCTTTATTTTAGTCATTACTTTATTGTTTTTTTTCAAGACAAGAAATATTGTTGATTCACGTTACTAAATAAAGTAATAATTTCATGTGATCTGGATCCAAGGGTGATTACACTATCCATAAATCACCTATGACTCATTCAATCTTGTATTAATCATTTATTGTAAATGATCATATTTTACTATTCACCAAAAAATCAAGTATTTTTTAGAAATCCCAAAAACTCACCCTAACCATTTTTTTGTTTTCTAGAATTAAAAATTGAACTCAATTTTTTCAAAATAATTTTCTAAATATGAGAACGATATTTTTTAATTAAAACCAACATTTAATTGAAAAATACATATTTTTAATATATAACTGACTTTATAACACTTATAAAAATTAACTATGGTCTCATAAAATTTTCCTCAAACTATAAGACAACAAAATGATAATTTATGAATACATTTTATATAAATAAATATTATTTTAAATCATTTTATTAATTATAAAATTATAAAAAAATATTAATGACTTACAAAAATACCAACACTTAATTTAATATTTTTTTTAAATATTCATTTACTTATACTATGGTATAATTGTAAAATACATTCATTTATATGGTTTATATATTTTATTTACACTTTCATGGGTGGTGTTACTATTCATTAGTCTGATTTACTATTCATAAGGGTCATATTACTATTCCTAAGGTCAAATATTATTTAATTGGTATATGTTCCTTATCATCTACAAATACCAATTATTTCTTCTATTCTTCATTTATAATGTTTTTGTTTGTTCTAAAAGAGGTTTTATTTGATATATACAATATAAACATAATAAGGACTATTCATTTATAGAGGTCTAGTTCATTACATTATCCCCTAAAATAAAAATATCATCATCGAAATTTTTCTATTTTCACCGCATAAAATGATTTATGAATTTCTTAATCATAAGATCCTTAGGATCCCACATCACCTCTTTAATTTTATTATTTATTAAAGATAACTTATTCAGCCATGTTTTTCAATTCCTCAACACCTATTCTTTAGTGTTCAGAATGAAGATGTGCTCCTCATAGTAATATACTTCAAGTTACAATTATATTTCTTTAGAAGTCAGTACATGTGTTGGATTTGGTAATTTCTTCAATAACAAGAAGATGTGAAACACGTAATGTATCTTAGAAAGGTAATGAGACATTGAAAATTTATAATCCAAATATCCAATTATATCTATAATTTCAAATGTTTCCATGTATATGGGGCTCAATTTTCCTTTCTTCCCAAATCATATAACACCTTTCCATGAAGATACTTGTAAAAAACATGATCTCCCAATTTAAATTACAAATCCTTCCTTCAATTTTCATCATGGATATTTTTTAAACATTGATATAATTTGATATGTGTTTTAATATTCTTTAACTTTTTTTCCCTCCAAAAGTTCTCGACCCATAAGCGTCCTTACAGAAACATCATACCAACAAGTTTGTGTATGACATATCTTTCCAAAAAATTATTCATATGGTGTAATTTGAATACTATAATGGAAACCATTGTTGTATGAAAAATATACCAAAGATAAATATTGGTCCCACATACCTTGAAAGTCATGATTGCATGATCTTAACATGTCTTCTTTAGTTTGGATCATCCTTTCTAAATGCCGGTTAGCATGAGGGTGATAAGAATTACAAAAATAGAGATTATCATCCACTTCTTTCATAACACTTTTCTATTATTTCATTGTAAATAGTTTTCATGATCAGACACAATTCATAGATGTGCTCTATGAAGTTCTAAAACTTCATTAATATCGATATGTGCAAGGCGCTCAATTTTAAAATCCTCATATATAGAGAGAAAATGTATAGATTCAATAAATGGATCAACAGTCATGCATATTGCGTCATTAATTATTGGGGTATTTGGTAATACAATTACAACATCAATAGTTATCTAAACCAATTTATACATAGTAATAGGTAGAGTTTGCATTACTCCTTTAGGATGCTGTCTTTATACCTTCATGGGTTGACAGACTAGACATCTTGATATATAATCAGCAATGTCCCACTTAATGTAATCCCACAAAAAATGTTTCATCAAATATCTATTCATATTTGTTCTAACATGGTGTATAAATAATTTTTAACAATGTGAATCATCTAATTATTAACTTTTTATCTTAGGTATATTGTGAACACATAGCCTCCTCCAAAATTTCAATATTTCATCCTCAGACAAGAAGACTGGAAACATCCCATCATTCATGGCATTACATTTTATTTAAAGATTCTCATCCTGACACTGAGAAATTTTAATTACTTCTAATAAAGATGGTTGGAAAACCAGTTGAAAAAGTAATGATATTTCACCTTTTTTGATAATTCTCATATATATATTTTATATATCCATGTACATAAGATATTTATCAATAATCAATTTTTTTTATAAATCCATGATCCTTCTACTACAATATTATCCATCCCTATATGGTTGTGTATTGATTAATCATAATTATTGAGTAGATCGAGCCATTACCTTTTCTTCATGTTGAGTTCATTATGTAAGAAGATATATTTCAAACACTTTTGATTGGTATATATATTACATAGTTCACCATAGATATAGTTTCTATATAACTTCAAATAAATGACTACATATTTTAACTTAAAATTATAAGTTTTATAGTTATTTTCATGCATTTTTAACTACCTAGATTCATAGAAAAGAACTCTTTCATTATGCATAAGGATACATTCAAGTACTTTCTCTGAGGCATCACTATAAATCAAAAACACACCATTTCATAATGGTAGATTCAAGATAAGACCAATCACCATTATCCACATTAATTCTTCAAAACATTCTTCACATTCTTTTGTCCATAAGAACTGAACCGCTTTATGAGTAATCTTGGTTAACAGGTTTGCTAATCGGGTGATGTTTGGAATGAAATTCCAATAATAACCTATTAAACCAACAAAACAATTTACCTCAGTTATGTTCATTAGTGTCATAAATTCTTGAACAGCCTTTGTCTTCATAGGATCAACTAATAATCAATCTATAGAGATAATATGTCCATGAAATGAAATTTATTGAATAAAAAATTCACACTTTCTAAACATCCCATATAATTCATTTCATTTAATATTCTTCAGAACAATTAGTATGTGATTCTAATGGTCATAATATCTTTTTAAAAATATCAAGATAACCTCAATAAATACCAAAAAAATGTTATATAGTTATTACATAAAAATTTTGTTCATTATATCCATGAAAAAATGGAGAATTAGTCAGTCCCAATGGACTTACTGTAAACTCATAATGTCTATACCTGGTTCGAAATGTTGCCTTTGGAATATATTCCATTCTCAAATGAAACAAATGATATCTAGATCAATGTTCAGTCTTTGAAAAGTATTTATATTCATTGATTTGATCAAATAAATCATCAATATGAGGTAAGGGAAAATTTTATTCATTATAATATCTTTGTTATCTCCTTAATAAATTCATAGCCTCAGGGATCCATCATTATTCATGATAAATAGAACATTACTTTCCCATGTAGAAACATTATGGAGAATAAATATATTGTCACTAAAATACTCTATCTGTATCATTAGCTCCCATAATTTCACTATGGATATTCTATATGGATCCCTTGATATAGTCCTTTCACCATGTATTTAATCAATAGAAAACTCAATTTCATGCTTGAGAGGATGTCAGGGTAAATCCATTTGAAATACATCAATTATTTCTTACAAAATAAGTACATCCTCAATTTCAATATTTCTTTCATCACCCATAGATATGGAATTATCTCCCCCTATAAAAAAATTAATTCAGTATAGCTACTGGGGATCGATCTTGACAAGAATTAGATGGAACAGTTTCTACTCTAAAGATAAGATACACTACACCATTCTCAAAAATTATAACTTCATTCTTGTGATCTATTTTTGCATCATATTTTGAAATCAAGTCCATGCTAATGATTATGTCAAATTAAACCATAGTTATGATGATAAAATTATAAGATAAAACATGTTTATATAACATAATGGGAAGAATCAGACATACATTTTATCCAATAAGACTTCTAATATATTTTTTTACTGACAACTCCATTGTTAAGGAGAGTTGGAAATATCTCATTTTTAAAACAAAATGGGATGATATTAATGAATTAGATCATCCATAATACAATAAAGCATTGAATAAGTTTGAGTAAATTATTAAATTTCCTAGGACCAGAGTATTAGAAACTTCAACCTCAGAAATTGTGACCACATAATCTTGGCTTGGTACTCTTAGAATTCATTGGGTATGGTTTCCTTACTACTTAAGAAAATAATTTTCACAATGTCACATCTATTTAAAAATTTTACATTTAACATAGGTATATTTTTTATTTCCCTTATAATCAAAAGATTGGTGACTTTTCTCTCCACATTTGTAACCAACAACTATACCTTTAAAGAATCTATAGGGGTGTTTCTTCCAAAAATTGTCATATGATGGAATATCAACACTTACCTTCCACCCATTCGTTATTCACTTTTAAGTAATGTTCAGAATACGTCGTATTCTGTTTCATTACATTGAAGCCACAAGACATGGAGACTTACTTTTATATCTTGATAGAACATGAGACTATATCTCTATATAATGAGAAAATTTTGGAGACCAGTGCCCTTTAGAGGAATGGTTTTAAAACATCAAAAAATCGACCAATCTTTCTCTTAGGATTGTGTATGTAGTCTGAAGCATTCATTGTTAAAATTTTAAAGATCGTTTTATAATTGACAATATTCTCATCCTAATTTTTCTTCGGATTCAATAATATCCTTTCCATATCATCTCTTTGTTCATGAGAAAAATATTTGTAATGGAAAATTTCCTTAAAATACCTCCAGACCATTTTTTTTATTTCTTCCTCCTTCTTTTTGTTTGAATTACTAACCACCATTTCTCTACATCTGTCGATAGATGATATACTACCATGAAAACATTCTACCTTTTGTTAATTCACAAAGTGAGAAATATCTTTTCAAATGAACTTATCCACTGCTCATCTATAAATGGGTTTGTAGTCCCATCTAATGATGGAGGTTGTAGTCGCATAAAGAGTTTTAATAATTCTCATCTGACTTGAAGATCAAGATGATCCGTATAGTTAAGGTGATTCTTCATAACCCAAGTCAACATTCATAGTATAGGTATAAATTTCCCATCACAAGTCACAACTCCTATAATGAAATCGTTATCTTTTATAGAAGGTAAATACATACAAAGGATATGTGTATTGATATAGTTTCCATTCCTTCCACAAGGATCCATTTATAAATATTGGCATATACTAGATTAGCTTTTGAATCATACTGTATAATCTCAAACTAGTTAAACACTTAATATAAATTGATGTTTTTTTATAGCCAATATCATTATAATAAACATTATTTCTTTGGGAAAATATTTAATTTTAAATTCTTAATAATGGTTTTCAAATAAATAAAGAATTATCATTAGAATAACCCCCAATATTGTCAAACCAGGTGCACATTAAGGCCCATTGTCATGTTCTAGGTCACCCCATTTTAGTCCCGGGAACCTTTTCGAAGTGGTTTCCCTTAGGTACATATATGATATAACTGTTTCCAATTGTTGTATCCAGACATGGATGCATTTCTAGGAAGACTAATGTAATCTATACTCCACCAAAATTTTAGGATGTTCTTCTACACTTATCCTCAAAGTATATCTTAGGTCTACATTCCCTAATCTATTTTTTATAAATCTAGTTTCCACAATTTCCACTAAACTCACTATAATAACAAATGTAAACACCTTGACCGTAGTAACCTAGAGATGATGCCTTTCATTATTACATTGGTATGATTACAAGGAATTCATATCCCAATGGACTAAATAGTATAACAGTTTTTGAAAACTGGGTGGAAACATAAGTTTTAGATGACAAATTTGAAATAAAATATAATATATCAATTCCATTAGAAACATTCATAACTCCTGAACTATCCTTGAAATTTATTCATAATATTCATCATTGCATCTTTTGAAAAAATAAAACAGAAGAAATTGGTTATCACAAATTCTCAGTAAGGGTATGTAATACTTCTCAATCATAAAAATAAATTACACTGAATAACTAAGAGTACACATTCCATTAAAAGAAATCTTGAGCATAAAATGGTAGGAATTTAAAGCTGATTAAATAATTCTATAATAAAACATAACCATGGATATTCTATTAATATAATAATCACATTAAAAGTATATTACTAATTTCGTAATTATGGAATGGAGAATGGTGTTCATCAAAAACATACAATCAAGGCCTCAGCCAAGACACCATATATAATAGTTAAAAATTCATTCTAATTTGTCCCATTAGACCTAACAATTCATCGAGGGGCTATAGAGAGCCCACACATCACTTAATATGTATAATGAATTAATTATATTAATATTGGTAAACATAAATAACAAATACATATAATATTTAAATAATTATTCTTAATTTGTAAACATTAACACTAACCATTCTATATAGTATGGTGAATGGTATCAAGATAGCACATCGACATTCAAACAAATCATAAACCATTTAATAAAATATAAGGGATTTTAACCATAATAGATAAACCCCAATAAATAATAAAATTTTTTATATGTGTTGAAGGAAATTAAAATACTCCAATAAAATTATTAATTAATTCTTGAGAGAAATACAGTTTTTTACTTTATAAAGAAGAGTTGTTTTGGAAAACAAATTTATATTTTTCATAAATTTTTGTATAAGACTATCAATGAAAAAAAATCATGAAAACATGATTGTTTTTATAAAAATAATTTTTCCTTAAAATATATTATGGATGGTACTTAAAAATATGTTAGAAATTGAGACGTTACCTTTAATCTAGGATTTTGTGTGAGAAAGAATTAATAAGGGAACCATGTAAAACATGTAAAACCCCTAAAAAAGAAGAAATGATCTAGATAAATGAATTTGGAAAATATAAAAAGAATGTATAAAAATTAAACAAAAATAAATAATCCTTAAATTGTGGTAAAGGTAGTGATAGATTAACCCAAATGAAAAATTATGGTTCGGTTTGAATACCTTAACATATGTGAGAATGGGATCTTCACTTGACCCTAGAGTCCTAGATAATCAAATTGAATCCATTAAATAATTAATTATGAACCCTATATGAATATAATTGATGTGTTATAATTTTATTATGTTCATTTATGGCCTTTTATGAGTTATAAGATACAATTTCATCATTTAGGAGCAATCGTTTCATTGGTTTTCATGACCGGTTCGCTTATTTAAAAGTAATGGAGTCCATGGAAAGGGTTATAATTATTTCATAATTGGAATTATATTTTATTTTGGAATATTCAGAAGTGTAAATGACTATATATATCATTTTTTATATGGAATTATGATAAATCATTTGATAAAACATTTATTGATAATCATTTATATTATTACTGAGATCATTGATCATAACGAACTTGTTTTGTTTTATCGTTTAGTGTTATGTATTCTTGTTACATATAGAACATAAAAAAGGTTATAATATTAATTTTACAATCTATTTCAACCATTAATATATTTTATGAAATGTTATGAATATGGTGAAGGAAAATGAAAACTTGTCATCCTAGAAGGTGATGAAGCAACACCTTAGAGACAACGTTTTTATTTTTAGAATAAAAGGGAGAGAATACGGTGCATGATGATGAATTATTACATTATAATAACAAAATTACAGTACATGTAAGGTATTTTAGTTTTCATACAATTTTATGAGGTTTTTTCAGTTGATAATATTAAAATAAATCAATTTCAAAATAAATTAAAAGGAAAAGGAAGTGGATTTTACATCTAGAATAATCCTCCGTGAGAACCTCCTTAAGGGGATTAGTTTTGGAATTTTTTTACGACCAAGGGATCATAGACATGGGGAAGTAGAATGGTTATATAATTAGGAAAATTTTCTAAAAACATCATGGATTATTGTTATGAGGGGAAATTTATTTCGGTGTGGTATTTGTAGTGGAGGAGAGGGGTGATTTCTCATTATTTTATTCATTATTTTATTATTTTTCTTGAGAAATGAAATAGTGTAAATTCATGTGACTAAATAAAATAATAAGTTCATTTATGTTCTAAAAAAGGGTGATTAAATTATACAAACATCACGTATGACTCAATATATCATGTATTTATCATTTATCATAAATTATTATGTTTTACTATTCACTAAAAATTAAATTATTTTAGAAAAACCCCACAAATCCATCCTAACCAATTTTTGACATGTAGAATTAAAAAAAAACTCCATTTTACGGAATTAATTTAATAAATATGAAAAATTTCATTTTTAATTAAAACCATCATTACCTCCAAAAAAATACAGATTCTAAATCTATAACTGATTTTATAAAACTTTCAAAAATTAACTAAGGAATCATAAAACCATCCCAAAATCATAAGGTAAAAAATTTAATTTGTGAATAAATTTTATCAAAATAATATTTATTTTAAATGATCTTATTAATTATATGATTGTATTAATATATTTATGACTTCAAAAATACCAACACTTAATTTTACATTTTTTAATACATTAATTTACTTATACTATCATATAATTATATGTTAGATTCTTTTATAAGGCTCCTATATATGTTTTTACATTCCTATTTGATATCACTATTCATTAGTCTAATCTACTATTCATAAGATTTATATTACTATTCCTAAGATCAAGATATAATTTCATTGTATAGGTTCCTTAACATTTAGAAATACCTATTATTTCATTCATCCTTCATTTATTTATTCTGTATTGTATTCTACAATTTGTTTTATTTGACATATACTATTCAAATATAAGAAGGTAAATTTCATTGACAATGTTCTAAGTCATTACAGTTACCTAGAAATTAAACATGGTGTCGTGAATTGGAATAACCAAATTTTAAAAAATAATTATAATGGTTTTATATAATGAAATCATATTGATGATGAAAAATCAATTAATTAATATTAAATTATTTATATGCTTCAAAAATTACTTTTTCGTCAAAAAAATGTTTTATATTAATTTATGTGAAAAAGTAGTAAAATTATGTTTCAATACTTTCATAAAATTACATTTAAAAAAATAAAATATTTTTTAAATACTTTTTTTTGAAAATATTTGATGATGAATGTTTGGGATTTTTAGTACAAGATTTATTTTTTAATGAATAGGGAAAAATACTTATTTTATTGAAAACTACCATTCGGTTTAAATAAATTTTCTAGTTTTATTTTGTTTTGAAATAATCTACATAGTAATATTATATCAATTATATTATAATTAATCAAATATAGTTCAATTTAATAAATTTTATATTTTATTTTGATATAATATCATTTTAAACTATTGCCATGTTCCCTAGGGAAAAATATTTTTTCATCATGTATACTTGATTACTTTTAAAAAAAAATTTCATATTTGTGAATGGAATTTGGAAAATTGGTTTCATTATTTTTAATCATTATAATTAATATTATCTAATAATTTCAAATTAACTTTAGGTAAAATTGTGTACTAAAATTAGTAAATAATAATCACAGAATATAAGGATTAAACTGCTTTAATAAGGGGATAAACTAAAACTATTGAAGGTAAAATGACCTAAAATGTTGTTAAAATTACATTTTATAATCATATATCTACCTTATTACCATAAAGTGTTGATAATGACCCATTTTTGTGACTTTTGGAATTGGAAAAATTTGGGTACACATTATACTTTTCCAAAATTCCATATGTTACCTATACCCCCCACATTAAAGGCCACCCCTATTATCCCCTCTTCAAAATTCAGAAACACTTTTATTTTTATAATTCATAACCCAATATCTTACCTAGGTCACCAATAACCTCTTAGATTCAATTTTTTATTACAAAATCATCTTAATAATTCTTTAGGTATAAACATAAAGACGTTCTCTAATGAAGGGTTAAAATTCTTAACAATATGTTTGGTTTTATTTCTTCCCCCAAAACATTAAATTCATATTTAATTAATGATATATAATATCACCAATTTCTACCATGTGATAATATTTTTTAGGTTAATTTAGTATGAATTATCCATCTCTTATTCCATTAAATGGGGAATGAAATTGTCAATCCTATGTACGACATACTACCTCCTCACAAATAGATGTTATTCAGTTTCCAATGCATCATATCATAGATGGATAAGATTATTGATTTTATTTTTATATATATTATATTAAAATATTATTATTCCTATTTAATTATAATATCACATATATCTTCTCAATTTACAACCCGCGGGAAAACAAAAATGTCGCTTGTGTGTATGACAGACTACCGCCACTTGAACCGATGTGATGTGTTTTTCATTTCATTTATATTGGGCCCGTAATTATGATATATTAAATAAATATATATGATATTTTAAAAATAAATTTAATTATTAAATTATTACATAACATATTCATTCATTATTTCTTTTCTGTGGAGGGTCTGATAACGTCTTCTATGTGTACAACAAACTACAATCTCGCAATGCTATATGATTCGTTTTTCATTAACATTTTGAATATAAATAAATAAGGGTAATGATAATCAATATATGAGATATACATGAAATTAAAATTATTCTAGAAAGGTAATTTATTATTTAAATTTATTTCCTTTCAACCATTGAGAAAATGGAAACATAGTTTGGGCATATGTACGAGCTATTATCTCCATCAACGAAAAAATTAAATTTCTATCTCAAAGTTAAATAGACTTATATAATTACTTATATAATGAATCTATATGATATATATAAATAATGATTAAAATTATGAATTTTATTTTTTTCGTAATTAAAATTAATGGAATAATGATATTAACACAACAATTACGTGAAAAAATCAAAGTATTTATTACTCAATAGAGTTTTAATAAGGAATTGTTAATAAAAATGTATTAAAAGTTCTTAAGTAGATCATTTATGGAATTATATATGTGATTAAGGTTACCAAATAGATTTATATTAAACCTATATTCATTATACACAATTTAAAAATGTGTATGATGTAATTTTACACATAAAGAGATTTTATCTCAATTTTCCTTCTTTGAGACATATGATGTGTTGTGAACCTATAATATTTTATGTGGGTTATATAATACTAATAAGATATGTTATATAATTAATATACACATATTAATTGTATTTAATGTTTAATTTTATGTTATTATTTGATGGATCATTTAATTAAAAAGTTATAAAGTGTTAAGGGTTTGATGTTACAATATCATTTTTTATCAGCACGATTTGTGATTATAATTTTGATTATTAAATCATAAGATATATTTCTTTTGAACATCATGAATTTTCATATAATATGGTTATTTCTTTATAATACATATTTTCCTTTATTTTACTCTCTTTATAAACTAATTATTCAAAATGACTGATTTAAATGTAAAATATAATTCTTTATCTCTTCATTCAAAAATCCTTTTTCACATATCCATATTTTCTAAAAATGATTTAATGAAATTTATAAAATTATAATAAAATATAAATTAATTTTTACACATTTTTTAAATTAAAAAAAATGAAATGTTCGTCTCAATTTTTAAAATTTTCCCAATTGAAATTTCCATAAAATGTGTAAGGAATCATTGTTTTAACTTGTAAAAAAAGATTACAATTTCTCACTCTCAGTATCACTCAATGTTTTAAGGTTTATATTATAATATTGATATTTTAGTTTCAAATAAATTGATTTCAACAAAAAATTATGAATTTTTATATTTTAAATTTTATTTTCAAAGATTTTATTTTCAATAGAAAATGATTCATGTTCTATTTGAAAATAATTTTCCATATAATATGGACTCCTTTTATGTTTATAATGTTTTATTGTGGATATTATCAAGTGAAACCATCTTTATTCTTCAACTATGTGGTTTGTGTTTATTAAGGAAATATATTTTGGAAACTGGTTAAATTTTGAGGGGGTATACAGTGATAAAATTTTAATGAAACACATTTATTTTCATGGGTTCTAATATAATGAATGTTTCATTATATTGTGGAACATATTACTCTTTTTGAGTACTCCATTTATTTTTACTTGTTTATTAGCCATGTTTTGGTAATTTTGTGGTCTTATTGGTTATTAATGTCCTTACTAGGTAACATAATGTAATTTTTGGGGTTTTATGTTTATTTTATTTAATAGAGCCTAGTTATATATGTGTTAATGGCCTTTAGGGTTTCTACAAAATTCTATAGAACTTCCCAAAGGCTTTGGTGTTTTTTCCTCAAAACCTATGGTTTCTACTATCACTTTGGGCAATTTAATGTCATGTTAAAGACATACATTCCATGTAATGTTAACCACGAAAATACATGTAATCGGTTTATGGAATGACGGGTTTATATGTCATGTAAAGTCTTCATATCATGTAATAATGAAAGGTATGTATTTTATAAAAATGAGATGGGTTTTTACCACACTTGAGCTTTGTGGATTAAACAATGTGTAATGGGATTTAATACCATGTAGTTTTTGTGAGTTGATATTATTGGGATGTTCACATAATATTTTCATTTAATTCCACCTATATCCTATCCACACCCAATCTAGAGTCTTATTGATGATTTTGGATACCTATACTTTGTTCAAATTACTTCATTCAGCTATTGATCAATATTTATGTTGAGATATTTCTCTCTCGGTAAGCGTTCCATATAGTTATTTTTTCATTGATTATTTATCTTGATGTGGATATGTTTTGTCCTTATATATTCTATTGGATAGGGTTTTCTATTGATATTTAACAATTTAATGTTGTGACTTGTATTTTAATGTCAAATCTTAGTGTTTCCAATCACCTTTGGAAATGGCCTCTTGATTTATACCATTTTGAGGTAGATGTATCTATAAAATGGGTTAATTTAATAAATTTAGTTTCATTATTGTTAAATTTATTTGGGTTTTTCATTTATTTTAAGTTATATGTCTTTTTAAAGGATTTATTAGAATGAAAAATGTTTTCAAAAAGGTTTTTAATTAAAATGGATTTGCTTGATTTGGAAATGTGTTTTAAAATAACCAAGTGGATTATCATGGGTTTCTGAATTTTTAATAAAATTTTCATATTGTTTTGGAAAATTTATTTTAACAATTAGAACATTGGGAACCTGGGGTGCACTAAGAAATTTAATTATGTTGACTCAGTGTATGTGGAAAAAATGGGAGGTTACCTTTTGGATATCAATTGATTATGGAGAGACTCATGTTGGTCGGAGAAAATGTTATTCATGTTCATGATCTTTATTGTCTAGTATATATTTTCCCATTTGACAGGGACCAATATGAGGTGATTTTTCATTTATATTTATTTATCTCTTTTTTTATCATGGATTGTTACTAATATGTTTTCATACAATGTTTCATTACATAGCTTCACATGATTTTTTACTTCTTGGATATGTGTTTAATTTAATGCATCTTGATGAATGTATTTTTTCCCTATTATATCACTTCTAATAATTATATTTATAGTTTGAGAATATAAAAAGATTTTATCAAATGAAGGAAACTTGATTTACAAAAGAATTATACTTTTTCAAATTCATTATAAATATTTTTTTGTTTAAAAAGATAGAATTTTTTTTTATATTATACTTTGTATATACTCTATGGTGGTATCCTACTACGATTTTGTCTCACACTCTACTTTTCCCTTAGTTTGGTGTAGATTATTTACTGTAGGATATAATTAAAGGGAATGTAGTCTTTATCATTTTCTATTTTCCTTCATTTCATGTTGATTTAGTGGTGAATATTGGTCACATGATGATTTTTTGGACATTATTTATCCTTATAGTGTTTATCCAGTTTGGCTTGGATTGTATGGATTTGGTCGTATCTTTTTCTTCTGTGTAATACTTTATTTTTATTTCATGTTTCATTATATTCAAGAATTTTTCTATTTTCTTACATCACATCACCATGTGATGACCATCTCGAGTGTATGGTTTGGTTAAAAAAATTATAATATAAGTTGGTATCAGAGGGATGGATTTGAATATTTTGTGTTAGAATTTTTTGAGTATGGTTTTTTGTACTGGGAAGGCAAGTGTAATGAAAGTCAGAATTATGATAGTACGCCAGGAAAAGAATTTTTCCATTTCACATCTGCGACTGAAACCATGTAACAGTGGGTTATTATAGAATTTTATTCAGATTTTAGACTCAAGTTTTGGGGTAATTTTAACGAACTATATAAGATATTTACAAATATTTACCTATTAATTTTGTAAATTAATTTCACTGATAGAATTATTAATTACATTCAATTATTTTTTTAAATCACTATTTTCTATTTTGAAACACATCTAAAGATTTTAAAATGTTATCATTTTATAATTGGTTATTTTCATTTTTAAATTATTAAATTAATCCAAGAATATATATTCCAATTATAAGAGATTAATTCGTTAGATAGGTTCCACAATATAATATTCCATTAGACCCTTCCTCAGTTGAAGCAGTATTCTTTACCATTCAGAATCTGGTTCAAATAGGTGTCTAGAATCCATGATGTGTGGTGGAACATGGATCTATCTTAAATAATAAGGACCCACCTATCTTCCACGAAGAAAATGTAACAAATTAATTAGAATATTTTATTAGGAAAATTATTGGATCATAAATTTTCTGAAGACAAAAATGTGGGTTTTACCATGTGTATGCTTTAGGGACAGAGAATAAGCCAGTCAGACTCAATTGTGAAAGCATAATTGAAGAAGGAAATTACTTTGGATTCCTTCATGAAAAAATTTAATTATATATTTTACAATGATATGTTATGTGTGAATAGGAATCAAGGGTTTCTAAAATTGTAGTAGGGGGGTATACCATTCTGGAGTATTCTATATGCTTTTCTGAGATAGTGAATCTAAAACATGAGCTTGTCAGTAATCACCACTTGAAGGAATGAAATTATGAGCTCAGAATGAGGGATGATATTTTGTTGATTATGATTCATTTTCTCATTTAAACCCATTTGAATGTATTTGATAATGTAGAGTTGGGTGAGGTAGAAATAACTAGGAAGATAGGTTTCAGTGGTGCTTCAGTTGGAGTAGTAGTTAGACAGAGTGTATCTTCTGGACAAAAAAATGGAAACATAAGGGTTTTGAGTACTCTTCCTGAAAAATTTTAAGGGATTCAATAGGACAGTGGATGAATGTTTTCTATTAAAGTTGTAGGTCTGGTTAAACTAGGAAAAACATTACGGAGGATCCTAGGACTTTTCATCATCTTAGATTATTATTGCATATTAAGAAATTTCGTGAAACGATTTCCTACTATAGTAATTTTGGTTCTTCTCTCGCCAAGGGTTATCAGCCTCATACTTATTCTTCCAAGGGGGTTGGTTCAGTTCTTCCAGAAAAGGGGGTGTTCATGTGGCTAATAAATATATTTTATTATACGAATGAGTATTAAATTGAGGAATATGAATCATATACTTCTCTGGATAGATGTATATTGTTTATTTCTTGTTCTATGGTGCTAGGTTTATTTGATACAAAAGACACCAATTCATTTATATCATTAACATTAGTGGAAATTTTTTCCTTTGATACGAAACATATGTTTTACTTGATGTATATTTACATGCCTGGGAGAAAGTGTTCTAAAAAAGGTTCCATGTGTCCCACATATTCATTGATGACATCTGAGATTGTGGTATAATGGGAAATCATGGTTCATGATCTGGATATCAACAACATTATTATTATAATGCAATGGATGATTAGTGTTAAGGCCTAGATATACTTTTATCCCTGATGGGTATAGTTCATATCTACAAATGGTGTCACTCATGAGTTTCATGGAAAGTGGGAAACTGTATCTGTAAGGGAAGAGCATGTTTTTTCTTATGTAGAGGGAATATCGTGTCAGTTTTCTGAGATGATTATTGATGCAGTCGACCCTTGTTTGGGTGGTCAACTTCTAGAAGTGGTGAGTAATACGCCAAGGTATTTATGGTTTTTTAGATTATAGACCATGAAATAGTGATTTCATGTATACTATTGACCAACTCATTGATATGAATCATATTTCATGGATATCCTATCAAATGAAACCTTCTGAGATGGTGTAACTAAAGTTCCATCTTGAGGATATGGATTCCAAATGACTAATTCATCCTTTCATGTCTCTAAGGGATTCAATTTTCATCTTTTATAATAATGTTTATGGGAGCCTCAGAATATGTATTGACTATTCGAAGTTAATTCAGGTGATTATTGAGAATAAATATCCTTTTTCCTATGATTGATGACCATTTTGACCAACTTTGAGTGGAATGTTGGTTTTCAAATAATTATCATCTATTAGGGTACCAAAAGTTGATATTCTGAGAAAGACCTATAACTAACACAATGTTCAAAATGCTGTATAGAAATGTTTAGTCTATATTTTTTCCATTCAGTCATAGTAACATTCAAGCGGTGTTTTTGGATTTGATGAACTATATCATTCATTGATTCTTATACTATTTTGTTTTGGTGTTTGTGGATGATCTGTGTGTGTACATATAGATAAAGGATAAGAACTTGGACCCTTTGGTTATCATTATTCTAACCATTATGGAGAATCATATATATATATAATGTTTTAAAAGTGTGAGTTTTGGATATTGGGAGAAAAATTTCTAGGGAATGTGTCATATGAGAGGGGAATCACAGTGGATCCTAGAATGATACAGTAATTTATAACCCAAGAGCATCCATGAAATGTGTTTTGAGATTCGATGCTTCTTTTTCAGGGAAAGTTATTATAGACAGTTTGTTTAATATTCCTCCAAGATCACATCTTTGAACTAATATGTATCCCATATTCTGTAATGATTGAATGAAATGAAAAATTGAAGAGTCATTTTAAAGAGATTAAGATAAATTTGATATCAGCACCAGTTCTGATTCATTTAGAATTGGTCTCAGATTTTGATGTTTTTATATGATGCTTCTAATACATGTTTTGGATTTGTATTAATTCAGGGTAAACATGTAGTGGCCTATGGAGTACAGTAGTTACGACCTCATGAGAATAACTACCCTACCCATAATCATCAGTTAGAAATGGTTATGTGTGACCTCAAATTGTGGTAGCATTACCTATTTGGGGAGCAGTTTAAAGTGTTTTATAATAAAAAAATCTAGAAATATATTTTTACATAGAGGGGTATGAACTAATGATGGAGACATTGGGTGGAATTTCATTAGACATTTTACATTGATATTGTGTACACTACTGGATAATATAATGTTGTTGTTAATGTATTGAGAATTAAATTGATGAAACAAGACATGAAGTAATCAGTTGATGAGTAATCTCTGAGGATATTCTTTATATTATGAGATTTATAGTCAATGAGTTTGGTGCATAAGAATTTGTGGCTTAGATGAAATCTAAATCATATCTAGATTAGTGAGTTTGGATGGATAAGGTTAGAGACACTAAGTGAAAATTCTATAGTGAAATCCCTTATAGTGGGGAGACCTCAGGTGAGTGGTCTTGGTATCCCATTGGTACATTATGCATCATTGGTTGGTTGGTTATTATGTTTACCTTAGGTATGATTTGATATATATTGGAAATCCATCTTTTTGGACTGCGCACCCAAGGGATAACCAGAGGTATCAGGATTTGAGACACCAAAATTGGTGGTAGGGTATGAGTTAGTCGATTACAGATGTTGTATCATGGTGTCTTTCTTATTAGAGAATTATTATGGAATAATATAGACTTGAAGGTTTTTTCCGGCCGTTACACATTTTGGTATATAATTTGGATTCTATTTCCATGGATTTCTTAATTTTTTCTTCTAATCATTTTGGGATTGATGTGATATGGGTAATTATTCATCAAGTCAAAAAATTGGTTAACATACAATTTATTCAAGAGATAACAAAAGTGGAACATCATGTGGAATTTTATGTCTAAATGATTTTGAAACATCATAGTGTTTTACTTACAGTTTTTTTTCTGACAGGAACATGAGGTCCATATCCATGATTGGGATATTTTTATGAGGGGATGTTTTCCAATATTATATTGATAATGACTTATCTTCCATTGATATATGAAAATATAGAGAGGAATAAACCGTTTCATAATGATATTCTCTAGGCTTGTATGCTTGATTTTTGAGGATCTTCTGAAAAGAATTTTCATACGGTTGATTTTTCTTATAAAAATAGTTTTCCACGCTCAATTAGGTTGGTTACCTTTGAGTATCTATATGTGTTTCCAAGTTGATCTCCCTTGTGTTGGGAATATTTTGTAGAGCCGTCCTTAGTTGGGTTGATTCTTGTTCAAGAGATAATGGATACAGTTTAATTGATGGGGATGAGATCGATCCTATAGTAGAGTTGATAGAAATATTTTATAGGAAATCATTATCAGATTATTTATTTTGATATAAATTACAAGGAATTTCTTAGAGTTTAACCTCACATAGGACTACATAATTTCTGAATTTAGGGTGTGTTGGAACCAATTTTTTTCCCCTTTGAGATCATTGGATGAACATGATAGGTGATCTATTGGTTGGACTTTCCTTCGGGTTTGACTTCTATCCATTATAATTTTCATCCTTCCAAGATGATTAGGTATTTAAATTACAATCATATGTGATTTGAAGGTAGGAGGTGTATCTTGATACAAATACCACATTGATTGAGCAGTTATTTTAGATTATGGATCATAGAGAGAAGATTTTACGTCGTAATATTATTCCTCTAGTCTGGGTACTATGTCAGTGAAGAATGGATATCCAAGAGACCTGGGAGAGAGAATTATAGAATAGGTTTTTTTTCAATAAATTATTGATATTATAATAATATGGTGGATTTTAGGGTGAAGAATGAGTTATGGTGATAAGATTGTAACACACCATTAGGCTTTTCAAGTACTCAAATGTTTAAACCTTTATTATCATCCTTATTAGGCTGTGTCTTTTGGATTCTCGAGGATAGAGAACCTATTCTAGGGAATATTACCTAATGTTCCAAGATGTTTGTTTAATTATATTAATGGATTTTAATAATAAATCTGGTAATGGATTCGAGTGGTTCTCCCTATATTCTTTGAACATCCAGGGGATTTAGTGATTTTATACTTAAATCATGTATTTTATTAATTATGATAGGTGATTTAATGCCATGTAAAATAATAACACGCCATAAAATGTTATATTATTTAATAAAATGAAATAGGTTTAATATGTGTGGGTTTTACACACTGGGTAATGGGTTAACTTAATGATTTGTTAAAATTTTGATTTTTAAAAAAGATTGTGGGTTTTTTAGTGTACATGATCTGCGTTGATTAAATTACATGTAATTATATTATAAACCATGTAATAATAATCACTTGGGATTATTGGGTGGTTAATTTTTGGTTTTAATTCCCTTCCACCCTCATCTTTACCTCTCTTGACCAAGAGGATCTCAGGGAAAATTTTGGAGGCCTCCTCTCCATTAAAATCAATTTTTTAGCGATTAATCTCTATTATTTTTGGGTTACATATATAAGTAAGAATTTATTAAATTTTCTCATTAAATTGGTCACACCTATTTAGTTGGATACATTTAGTGTTCATATTTGTGATCATATATGATTTTTTATTGATCCTTTGCTATTTCTTATTGTACATTGTCTTCTGATGGATGATTTGATGGTTTCCAATCACCATTATTGATGGTAGCTAAATTTATTGAATTTTTATATTGCTATTTCTATACAATGGGTTGATTAAAGAAATTTATTGTCTTTATTGGTTAATTCATTTGGTTGTTTAATAAATTTTAAGTGATATGAGCATTTAAATGATTGATTGGAAATGAAAATGTTTTCGAAAAGGTTTTTCATCGAAAAATTATTTTCATGATTTGGAAATGAGTTTTAAAATACTGAAGGGGAACATCTTGGATTTGAAAACATTTTATAAAATTTTGAGCATGTTTTTAAAATTTTATTTTTCCAACTAGCACATTGGGAACCTTGGGTGTTTTGGGAAATAGTAATAGATAGCCATTGTGTGTGTGGAACCTCTAGGATATTACCTTTTGAATATCTATAGACTATATAAGGAGTCGATATTGGTTGGATCTAGTGTTATTCATGTTTAGTATATTTAGTGTCTAGTACAAATTATCACATAGGCTAGGTCCCAATATGATGTTCTTTGTAATTTATGGTGATTTATCGTATGATTTTTTTTCAAGGATTGTCTCTCACAAGTTTTTATATAAGTTTTTATGAGAATTCTTTGCATGATAGGTTACTTCATGGATATGAGATTACACGATATCCTTTTCATGCATGGATATTATTTCCTATTATATAACTTCTACTTATAATATTACATGTTTTAAAATATTAGACTCTTGTGTGAAAACTAAAGGTAAAATAACATATAAATGAATTAGAATTTTCAAAATTATTTGTAAAAATAATTATCTAAAATTCTAGAACTACTTTATTGTTGATAATATCCCATTTATATACTATTTCGTGGTATGTTTCAATTATTTTTCCTCACTCCATTCAATTTTACTTGTGGAGTTGTAGCTATTTTATTGTAGGATACATGTAATGGGAAGGGTATATTATAACATATATAATTTTCCTTTGGTCTTTTCCATCGATTTCAGTTGGGTTAAACAAGAATTTTGGTTACATAGAGACTTAATGGTAATGATTTATTCTTAATTTTATTTTTAACTGTTTTTTAGAAATTTTATGGATCTGGTTTTATCTATTAATTCTACATAACATTATAGATGTATAGTGTTCTTCTTTCTTGCATCACCTCACCCTAGGACTACCAACTTGGTTGTATAGTTTTTTTGACTTACGTTGGTCTATTATAGCACATATGTATGGATTTCATTATGTGATAGTAGTTGCGTTATAACCATGGATAGTGTTTATGTTATAATTAAGGATGGTGGTCATGTTATAACTAATGATGGGAGGGACCTATATCTCCCAACAATGTATTGGGTACAGATATATTTTATATGATCCTTACATGATGTTAACATGTTTCAATGTGGACCAATATTCATGTCCATGGGATTATGTGAGAGTCTCATTTTATATCATTAACCAAATTAGTGAACCTATTTTTGTTTATACATGTTCACAATGTTATAAGTTTATATGTATTCCACAAAAACTTGTCTTATGACATGGTTATTCCCTTAGGTCTTGTGTGCATTGACTCTTTTATGATTCATTCTTATGAATTTCCATTAGTTATTCCATTACTCGTTTTCATGATCTATATATGTATGGTATAGATTTAAAATGTTGCAATCATTTTCCCACACCCTAATTCTAATATTATTTCTATTTCATCATTGATATCTACATTTTTTACCCTTATTGTTCATCTGATCTCACCCTTTATTATTTCCCCCCCATGTTATGAGTAATTATTTTTGGTATGTTATTACTATGAAAGATTTTAGATATCAAGAAATTGGTTGTAGGATATGTAGTTCACCATTGAACCAATTTTTTTTGTTTCTGAGTTTCCAATTGGATAATCCCTATATACATCTTGTTGGGTTCATTATATTTTGTAATGAATATTCATATATAAATATATGATATTTATGTATCAGATGTTCAGGTCACTACAGTTTGCATTAGAAAATGTTATTGTTAACCATTTAAAGCAAGGAGGATGAGAATTTAGTTAGTATTATTATGATAATCATAAGTATAAGATAATTTCCTATGTTATGGTAAAGAAATAAGTACATTTTTCTAAACAATGTATCCTTGCCCTGGTATTATATGTTGATATGGATCTTGTATAGATGTGCCATGGGGTAATAACTCTAAAAATGAAATTTCGGTCTTCACTTGAGTGTTACATAGTGGACACCGATGGACCTTACTACACATAATTTGACACTCTATGAGGTATATGATTTAGTTAATTCACATTTTTATTATAAAAAGCTAGTAATTATTTTGAATACATTATGACCACAAATAACCTACGTTAAACATATTTTTCATAGAACAAAATTAATGTGTGAGGATTTAGACATCTTATTAAATATTTTTCATGATAATGTGGTTTTCCGCAATGATTATTGTTTCTCATACTATAATTTTGGTTTCAATGAATGGATAGAACCAGAATAAATCATGTTAACATTGAATATAAGAGGAACTTTTCTTACATTCAGAAAAAAATTGGATAGTGATAGTTGATAATGTTATATTTATTAATTCTAATCTACTATCATGATAAAAAATTAATCATGTGAACTTTCATTAGATTCCTACTGCATCAAATAAAAGGAATATTGAATTTTTTGAAATATTATGTGGTAATCAACATAATTTAAAGAATATATAAATTTTTATATGTCAATAAGGTGGGAATAAGCACCCAGAAGAATATCTCAAATGTAGGGAAATATTTTTTTTTGTTGAACTGAATTTCATAGTGTGCAAATATTTCTATTTGTTCAATTTCATATGTGTGAGAAATATTGTTATTATCCAAGTCGATGTCCTTATAAAATGTTTTTCTTATAGAACAAAAAAGGACCTATTCTATTTCAATCATTTATGTGGATGAATTAAACTATTTATGTATCAGGATTCAAGGAATATGTTGCAGAACTATTTTTACCAATAATATTTGCATTTTAAGATTCATGAAACATATCTATAATGTGTTAATTTTGGAAGCATATATGTATCTATGTAAGATTAAATTAAGATTCACAGACACCATTAGGGGTTTATGAGTTTATTTTTAATCATATATCCAATTTATTAGAAAAACATTTTGGGGTTTTATGTGATCGGAATTTTCTAAGATTAAGTACATTTTTGGAGTCATGTATGGCAATATATCCCTTTGGTTTTATTTATATTTTATTGAAATGTTATTTTAGTTCGATATAATCAAGGCAATGTTCTGTATAAGGTATATAAACAAGGAATACAGAATTATTCCACTAATTTTTAGTAATCCCCACTCTATCTTCATGAATTTATTTAATGTAATCTTTAGATATTACCATGATTAGATTGTGGTAGTATTTATAGATGATATTCAAATTTATTAAAATATCTTGGATGAGACTTTAGATCACATGAAATTGTACTAATGAAAACATGAAAAATTAAAATGTATGAAAAATTTATAATAAGTGAATTTATTTGTAAAAGGATTCATTTTTTGTTATGTAATATCAAGAGAGGGTATATCAATAGATCTGTCAAGGAAAAAGGCAATTGTGAGTTGGGAAAACTCACCAATTTGACTGAGATCCGTAGTTTTATTGGTTTATAAGGATACTATTAACTGATTTTAGGGAATTTCTCACCACTATCTAATACACTCAAAATAATGACATATAATGGAGCCATGTTCTCCTGGATTGATGAATGTGAATGAACTTTCAAGGATCTTAATAAATGATTAGTTAATGCATCTATAATTATATTACCCTACAGTGGAAAAGGGTTTTAAATCTATTTTTAATCATTCAACAATTGAATGGGATATGTTCTCATGCATAATGACATTTTAATATATTTTACTCATGAAAATTGAAGGTTTATTAGAATAATTACCCAAATCATGATTCAGAGTTTTCTATGGTATTTTTTTCCTTAATGATATAGATAAATTATATTTATAGAGAAAATTGTGATATATATATGTGTGTGTGTGTGTGTGTGTTCCTAGAAAATTTTAATTATTTATTCAAACATATGGAGTTGAACATGATATAGAAAGGATGGATATAGATGATTAAATATAATGAATTATTAATACAATGCCACTATGGGGATGTGAAAAGTGTGGATGATGCTTCGAGTAGAAAATAACATGCTACCTTATCCATGATGAGGATCACAAAAGATCAAAAATTTATATATTTGAAAAGGATTTATATTGATATATTGATAAAATGGTAGAAATATTATATTCCAAAAACTAATGTTCAAACATATATCCTCATGAAGAATAAAGATGTGTAGAATGATGATGTACAGTTTTAGATGAAGGTGTGGAATGTTCTGAAATTTAGAATTGATTATGAGGGAATTATACAGTCCAATAATTATGTGTGTGTGGTCCATCAATACTTGGTCTAAAATTTAATCTGTTATAAGTGGATCATTGTTTATCAATCTCTATTCATCAAGGAAGTAAAATGATATATAGATATTTTAAAGATCACGTCTTTTGGGATGGCATGGGGAGGGATATTTTATAATGGTTATCAGGTGCTTGGTATGTTATAAATTCAAGGTTGGGAAAAAAACAAACCCCATATAAGAATTGAAATTGGAATACATGACGTTGAATGTTTTTATTGGACCCCACAAAATTTCTAAATGGAACAAGACTATACGGGTTATAGTTGATCACCTTACAAATTCAGCACACTTCATCGCTATTAGAGAAGATTTATATCTTGAAAAATTTCCATTATATACATAAAGGATGTTGTACGGTTCATAGAGTACCAATTTATATTTTATCTTATTTGGATCTGAGGTTTACCTAGATGTTTCTGATGAATAATTAGCATAGAATATTGGAGTCATTCAACAACATACAAGGGTAGCACAAAGACAACAGAAATTATATGTTGATCATCATTAGTGTGATCTTTAATTTGATGTTAGTGATAATGTGAATCATTTAATTTATCCATGAAATATGGTAATGATATATGAAAATATGGTAAAACTAATCCTTAGGTATATCAGTCCCTATAAAATTATAAATTGTATCGGGACCATAGCTTCTTGTTTGGTGCTTCCACTAAAAGTCTATCATGCTCACATTGTATTCCATGTATATCTCCCCAAAAATTACATACCTAATCCATCACATATACTAAACTTAGATGCCATGCCACTATATCAAGATATTTCTTATGAGGAACCATTTGTGGAGATTCTGGATCATAGAGAGAATGTTCTCTAAAACAAAACCACTCACTTGGATAAAGATTAATGAAAAAACCTCCATCTTGAGGACACAATGTGGAATCCTGAGGTTTTTATTTGGTATAAGTATCCTCATTTTTTTATAATAGAGTATAAAATTCTAATATTTAAATTCCTTTAATGGGCGTATAATGTAACACGTTGATATTTTATGAATTTTTTATAAATTTTAATTTTTTTTAGCTTTTGTTACATTTAATACCTAGTTTTAACAGACCGTAACAAACTATTAATATTATTATTAAAATGAAAGTAATATTTCATAGCCATAAAACATGGTGAAATTAATAATAATAACTAAATTTAAAAAACTGTAATACTTTTTTATATAAATAATTATTATTCACAAAAAGTACTTAATTTTTAGCTGAGTCGTTATATTCTTCGAAAAATGTTTATTTTCCCAAAAATGTTTTTTATTGTTTTTGTAATAAAAAAAATTAAACTATTCTAGATAAATATTATAAAATAAATTTTAAAAATTAGCTATATCATTGGAATCAACATTTAAAAATTTTATTAGGGTCATTTTTTGCAATTTTTATGGAACGATCAATTTCTCGATGAATAGTGAAAATACTGTTATTTATTGAAAGATATTATTCCATTTAATGATTTGATAGGATTAAATTATTTTTAAAAATGTAATAAAAAGTAAAATTATTAAAATAATATTATAATAAATTCAAATTATAGGTCATTGGAATCAGTTTCATTTTTAGTTTTAAAATAAAATCTTTATAAACTTTTAAAAAAATATTCTTTAGAAAACTGCTTTTCATCATGCATGAAGGTTTAATTTTAAATCAAATCTCTCCACGTATGAGAATTTAATTTTACAAAACTGATCCCATATATCAAATAATCATAATTAATATTACAAAATATTGTCTACATATGTTTTTATCTAAATGAATAGAAAAACTGTAAAAATTTATTACCACATTTAATGTTGTAACGCATTTACATGGGTATAAAATAAAAATATAATGGATAAAATGAAATTTAAAATATCAAAGTAATAATTTTATAGAAATTTTTCAACATTATTATTTATATTTTTCTATAATGAATAATTTTCTATCATTTTTCCATTGAAAAACATTGTTACACTATACTCATTTAAAAAATTCCATGTATGTCCCCTCCCCCACATATAAAATACTCCCATTGTCTTCTCCTCTTCAAACTAAAAAAAAATTATTTCAGACCATACCTACCTATATATATTACTTGACTTCATATCCAACTTCTATATGAATTTTTTATTACAAAACACTCATACAAAGGATCTATATATAAACCTGAAGAGGTTCTCCAAATAAAATGTAAAATTCTTATCTTTGAATTTCGGTTTATTTCATTTTCAACATACATAAAATATTATTCAATAATTATTATATTACATCAACATTATATGACATATGATGGGATTTTATTATGTTATTTGAATAACCTATTTCCAGCACATCTTTTATAAAATATGAAATTAAACAATCGATTGTGTGAAGAGTAACCTACAGCCTCGTGGAATGATGTTGTTCATTTTCCATAACCACCTCCAAAAGATGAATATAATGACAGATTTAATGTTTATATATGGTTTTTATGATATTATTTTACCTATTTAATTTTAATACCACATATACCTTCTTACCTCTCACCCCATTGGAAAACAATAACATCGCTTATGTGTATGCTGAACTACAACCTCACGAATTAACGTAATGTTTTTTTCATTTATATTGTAAATAAATCATAATATTGATTTATTAATATAATATTTCTGATATTTTAAAGATAATTATAATACATTAATTATTATAGCATAAATATGTTCTTACATTCCATTCAGTGGGAGATATGACAATGTTTTTGTGTGTATAGTGGATTAATGTGTCGCATATCGATGGGATTTGTTTTTACAAACTCTTTAAATGTAAGTTAATAAGGTTAAATTTATTAAATGTATGTGATCAAAAAGAAATAAAATTTAATATTTATATTAAATATATTAGTCATAATTATTTTGTATTATCCATCGATAAAATTGATATAGCATTCGTGAGAACGTTAGAACTATTGTCTCCTTGAACGGTGTAATTCATTTTCAATCCCTAACATTATCATATTACTATATTTACGTATATAATTAATAAATATGATATTCATATCATGTTTAATAGTCTATGGATTGTGTAACCAAGATCAAAATTAATGGACAGATGATACCAAACCAAAACATACATGAAAATAACAAAGCAGTTATTACCTGAAATATGATTATAGCAAAGGAATTTTTATTAAACTAGTAATAAAAGGTCATAAGTATATAAAATATGGTATGATACATTTTTTTATGGTTATATAATAGATTTATAATAATTTTATATCTATTATAACGTGATTAAAAATGTGTATAAATTAATTTGAGACTTATAGTAATGAATTTTCTCTCAACATGGCTTCCTTGAGATAGATGATGTGTTACACACCTATCATGTTTTATGTGGTGTATATGATTCATATATTACATTTTATATAATAAATATACTTAAATTAATTATATTATATGTTTCTTTTTATCTTATTATTTAATTGATCTTATGATTCAAAAGTTAACAAAGTGGTAAGGGTTTGATTTTACAATCTCACTGTTTACCAGGATTGTTTTTTTCTATTCTTTTGATGATGAAATATCATTATCTATTTCTTGAGAACTTAATGGATGTTCTTATAATATTTCTATTTCTTGACAATACCAATTTTCTCTTCATTTTAATCTCTTTATACACTCAATATTCTAAAATAATGTTTTCAAAGTAAACTGAATTTATTTCACTCTTTGATGGAAAAATACTTTTTCATTCAGGTTCATGTGTTTTAAAAATTATTTAAATAATGTCTTATTATTATTAAAATAGTTTTTAATTAATATTTATACATTATTTAATTTTAAAAACACATCTTAAAACTAATATTCATATAATTTATATAAACAAATCATGTTTGGATTTTACTGAAAATATAAAAGGAATTGTTGTTTTAATGTTTGTGGCATAAACAAAGTTTCTCAATGTCATGAACACTCAGTGTTTTAAATATTACCTTTCCAGTTTCCTTGTTTAGTTTCAAGGAAATGTATTTTCATAATATTTTTTGAATTCTTCTTTAATTTATTTTCAAGGAATCATTATTTTCCACAAGAAAGGATTCAAGTGATCATTAAAAAACATTTTCCATCTATGATGACATCCTCAAATGTTAATAAAGTTTTACTAGGAATATTATCTAATTATAAAATATTTATTCCTCTTTAAGGTAAATTATTTTTATGATGAAAATATGTTTATGAAAGTCTTTACTTTTCCATGGGTTTAAATAATATGAAATGTTTAAAACAAACAATTTTCAAGGGTTCTAATATGATGAATGTTTTATTATCATTTGGAACACATATGTATAGTTTTAATTATTGGATGGTGGTGATATTATAATAAAAGATTATTGTAATGTTATAGCATGTGACAATAGTCATGTTATAACCATGGATGGTGGTTATGTTTTAACTAAGGATCGTGTTAACATTATATATCTAGATGTGTGGGGCATATTACATCCTCTAATTCATTAGATAATGATATTTTTTCTATGAACCTGACTTCATGTTCAGAAGATTTGTTTTGAACCTGATTTCATTTCTATAGCAATATGGGAGGGCACGATTCCATGTCCATAATGAAATGAGTGAACCTATTTTTATTTTTACATGTTCACAACGTTATAAGTTCATGTGTATTCCAGAAAACTATCTTAATCCATGGTTATAATCTCATGGATTATAGAATTTGATTACATTATGATTCATGTCTTATCAACTATTATTATTTACATCGAGACTCATGTTTATGATATATGATATTTAGGGTATGGTTTTCAAAAGTAAATATCATTTTCTTATACCCATATTCTTATATTTTTCTTATTTGATCATTGATATCTCAATTTTTTACACTTACTAAGAATCTGATATCACCATTTATTATGTATTCTTCCCCATGTTATGTAAAATAATTTTATGTATGATAAGTCTAAAAGGGTTCAAGATATAGTGATCTTAGTGGGGGGGGGGGTTGTAGTTAACCTATAAACCAGATCATTATGTTTCCAAATTCTCAAATGAACTATACCTATATTATTATAGTTTGGATAATTATGTTATGTATTCATCAACTAAGATATGAGTTTTGTGTATGAGAAGCTCATGTCTTTACCTTAGTTCTTCCTCATTCATTCAAAATTCGTGGGGAATAATTATTCCAACTATTTAATTAAATACCAAACATAAAACAATGTTTCAAATATATAAAAATTAGATATTTAGTAATATGTTATACTTGAAATACATTCACAACCTAAAATAATCTATCGCAAAATTATCATCTCAAATTATTCATGTGATCATGAGTATTACATGTACTTATCAATAATGTTTTTATCCTTCTTTTCCTCTACACTAACTAGACAAAAAATAATATGAAAATTTGTTCTATTTCGCATCATATGACTATATAATAGCATATATGTCTTATCGCATACTATTTGTTCACTTCATTGATATTATTCATAGTAATTATTTAAACAACAAGTTAAATTTTTGTTATGGATTAACAATTATGAAAAACTATCTTTATGAAATTAAAAATATATATATTTAGCATAAAACTCAATCCGGATAGCACTTAGTGCATGAGTTCACTTCACAAGATTTACTCTTTCAATAAAAGCACAACATTCTTTTTGAAACTCAATGTAAAAAAAATAAAATATTTTTTTCTTGTTAAAACTATCTTCAAAAATTATTGAATAGATATTACTGATATTTAACCATGAATTTAAAGGTAATAAATAACATGAATAACACTTGATAATCCCAGAAACTATTCAGAATCATTCAATAGTATATGAAACCAATAAATACGTCACCTATCTCTACAAATGGGATGGGAATAATGTACTATTTTTTCACATAATATTTCCACATGGATCTCTTGTTGGCAAAATATATTCTCTGAAATGAAACCCTGGTATAAAGATATATTTTTTACTTAGAATGTTAGTATGTTCATTTAAACTTTTATTAATCCTACATGATATTTTTCTTGTCTCATACTACATGCATGAAAACATTATTTCAATAATTCTACCCTCACAAACAATTAAAATATATTCCCCACATAGAAATTTGATCTACATGAAATTTTTATTCCCATGTTGTACCCATGATGACATACTGGAAACCCTCACTACATAGCTCTTAGCCGCTTATCTCTCTTTTCCACAATCTCAATGTTACCAATCAGAACTCATAGAATTTTATATTCTTTATTATATTTTAGGATTAAATTTTCATCCACATAGAGGCTTCACAACAAACTATATTTATCATCTTCACATGGAAGCCCACAAAGAATCTTATGTGAACATGACATCACAACAATTACTTATTCTTTGTGTATGTTCATAAATAACCAATTATCAATTTTCCTTTGATAATATTTTTATATCATAAAATATTTGAGATTTTATAAAATTATATTGTTCTGGAAAACCTTATTTTTAGAAGTCTTAGTATGCGTGAGGAAGATGATGACCTTCACATCGGTTGGATGACCCATGAAAATGGGAACATATATATAATGTCATATGTGTGTATTTTAAAACACATGAATGGAAACCCCCATCACACCTCATCCTATATTAATTTCCACTTTATACTTTCAATTCAATATATACAAACTTCTTCCATCAAAATATTGGAGAGTAGCATAGTGTCCTCTAATGTAACCACACTGCAGACACCTTGGATCATGGGTCTAACCGAACCATGAAAGCCCACTTAACCACTATTCCATCCACACTCCCACTCACATATTCCCTATTTATAAAGGCGTATACACTATCCTACTCTTATGTGGGAAAACCCTGGACTCCTCTGACACTATGAATTTTGTTTATGGTCAATCCACGTGCCCACTTTAGGAGTGGATACACATAGATCCCATAATAGTCTAGATGATTGGAATAATTTTTTAGGTAAATACATATAAAAATAATTATCAAATCTATCATATAAATCGAAAACCATAATAAATTGTTTTATTCAATAATTCTTCTGTAAATTGCATACATTGTTTATGGTAAAATTTAAATTCTCTTACATATAAATATTTTCAAGGTCTTATCAACTTGATGTATCTATGTTCACATAATTAAAATATTTTGGCATACATTTTTATTTTCATATACCAGTTCCATAATAATAACATTTATCATGTAAAATTATTCATTGCATGAAATACAAAGCCATTAAATGAATCTATAAAAATTCATTATGAATCGCCACTTTGCACCACAAACTCACCAAACAAATATTGACACATCATTGATAACAAAGGCAACACTAGGTTAAATAATCTCCCACATTTTTATTGTTGTCAATATTAACACATATCTCAATGTTTGATATGTAGTTCAAAATTTATTATTCTTATTAAAAATTAAATTAAAAGGATAAATGGGTTATTCTCATCTCATCTTTTTTTCTCAAAAGCATGTTCTCCTCACTTGTTATATTTTTAATGAATCACTTCTGAGAGTGGGAAGATTTCCCATGTTCTTATTAGCAATGAACCTTTAGTCAGTCAAATATAAGACTATGTGGGATGACCCGGTGTAGAAAACATGAGCTATATAACAAATAATTTCTATGTTTTACATAAAATACCTTGAATTTGAAATCAATCTCAAATCTCTCATTTCTATTAAAGGGGTTGGAAATATTCAGATTTATCAATGAAATGTTAATTCCTACACACACTTCAAAAAAAAATAAGAATTTTTAGGTCCCACATATATATCTCAGCCTTCTTTGTTCAATATCTAATCCCCCTTGAAAAAATATTATCAGTTTATTTAGCATAAGTATTCGGGAGTGTTTTATGTACCTCATGTTCCATTTTTATAAGGTTATTCAAGAGTTTCACATTCATTATATAGTAACGAATTAATAAATTTAACTAATAAATCATCTCTATCAAGGGATGCATCCAATTAATTCAATTATCTTCATGTTAGTGAAAACATACACACATGGATATTTATATATACATACGAATAATAAGGATCATTCTTGTTCTATATGAGTAAAATTCATCCTCAGAGCATCTTCTCAAGGGATGCATCCATTTCAGTCATTTATCTTCAATTTAGTAAAATCACACACACAGATATATATTTATATACATATATATACATATGAATAATGGGGATCCTTCTTGTTCTCCATGAGTAACATTCATCCTAAGAGCCACTTCTCATCCCAAGCTATTATTTTCTCCCAAACATAGTATGGGAAGATTTACTTGGACTCATCTTCCAATTTGAGATTAAACAGAATGATTATCTTCATTCTTCCCCTAAACATATTATTTGTGTGGAATAAAATTTTCCATTTTATTCAATTGATATCATGAAGACTCATATGATTTCATTTTGTTTTTAAACTACTCCAAATATATAGTAAGGCTTTTCATGACTTCTCTCACCTTTAAAAATTGACATAATATTTATTTATGATTAAAGTTATGGATAAATACTCAAATGTTTTATTATTTATCATTTCATTCCAATTTATTTCCTTAGTATTAATCATATTTTTCATCTTCCTCTGATTTTTCAGCCAATTTCAATTGATTTGAAAAAACAAGTAGACATTCATTCCAGACAGTATCATACTTCCCATAATCATCACACGACTCACCACTATTTCTATATTGAATAGTATCCCCTTTAAGAACATATGTAATATTTCTTATTAGTCTTGTAATAATTTTTATAACTATGTGACCCACCATCTAACGTCTTTCACAAACTTCTTCAATGCGTTCATATTTATTTTGAATGGGAATCTTAAATTTATCTATGGTCATAAAATTATTCTCTATGTACATGTTCTCGTATATTTATAATGTATACCACTTTATTCATGAAAATTTTGTGAAAATTACATGATATACTAGAAAGTGTATGAATTGTGTCCATTTCATTCATAGCACTAATAGAAACCAAAAAACCAAAAATTTTCACATAGACATGTCTTCTATCTAGAAGTTTTTTGTTGTTATAAAAATTCATAATGTTTAAAATTTTTCATATGTGTTAGTGAAACTATTTTAAAAAAAATTTCTTCTATTTTACGTAAGAAAATATTTATAATTCTTATCCTTAGTGGTAGATTGATTAAATTGTTTCTTATTTTTCACATTTTATGATTCAATTTTCGTCTTATCTTCATACCTATATCTCATTTTTTTTTGAAGTAATCTCTTCATATTTTTAGACTACTTGGGAATGATTTATACATACTAAAACCCATCTCAATAGTTACCACTTCTGTTGTAGTACCCACTAAATTATTCAAGGAATTAGAATATTTTGTTTCTTGAATAATTTATTTTCTATGGAATTCTCTTCTCTGTTACATGAATTATATTAAATTTAAATTTAATCCCAAAAATATAGGCCTTAAACTATTTTTAAGAATAATAATGTAATATAAATATACTAAATCCTTGTATACAAACATCCAATAACACCAAAAATATCTTATGAGTATTCTTCTCTTATTTTCTAGTATGGCCTTTCCAGATTTCAAATATTGTGATGTTTTTTATTTTTGAGTAGGAAAACCAATATTTTGGACACATATTGGGGAACATATTTTCAAATCAACACTTGATGTTGTGTGTGTATCAATTTCATTCCACATCCATACTTTCCTAGAGTTTTGATTAAAACTATTTATAGTAATATAAACATCATTTGTACATAAAACAGTTTATGAGTTATTGGAAACCTTCTTATTGGATGATTTTTCTATTTGGTTATAGAATGATATCGTAATATTATTTGTGTCATTATAATAAATGAAAATCTGCTTGGAAACATGCCTTTTCCATGAAATATGGGATTTCCCAGCTTGGGGTGATTCCAAATAATGAAGTATCACATATAGCTTAATGAACATCTGATTAAGGGAGTTCTTCTCATCCTCAACTAATCATATATTTTCTTCCCAGTCTTACATCATCATATTTACCAATTATTTATGAATATATATTGATTCATATAAATTATATTTAATATCATTTACTTTGTTTACTTTATCCTCTAACTGAGATGTTTTTACATCCATATAAACATTGTCAACTTTTTTATGTTCATAAAATGATTCTAAAAATATATATTTTAGAGTAATTATTCCCTCAATAATATATTTAATATTTTTTACTAAATTTAACATATTATTAATTTCAAATATAAATTTATTATTCCTTTTATTTCAAATGTTTTTTAGAGAGTTGGATATGATAAACTTTTTATAAAATCCCACTTCTTTAGATTTATACTCTTCTTCTAGATATAATTTTTCATTATGATGACAATTTACACCTTTAATAATATTAATTAAAATATATTTTGTTATATAGTTTATATTCAATTTAAATTCAATGTGATGATTACTATGTGATACATCATCATCCTAACATGAGAACGTTTCCTTACTAGAATCATAATCAATATAACTCTTACAACTTATACGTCATTAATTAATTTTATAAAGTGGTGTATCTATTTTTACTATAATATTATTCATTATCTTCCTTGACTATTTTTTCATTTTGTACTTCTGGGTCATGGAAATAAATTCAAATTTTTTATCCATAGAAGTAACTTATTTTTACTTCATCTGAGACAAGTCACTCATTTCAAAAAAAACAACACATTATAAAATCTCACGTGGTTCTTTAGAGGTATCATATACTCTGATAGCAATTTATGAGCACCTAAATGTTCTTCTAATCGAGTGGGGGTGAATCAATGGTTTAATTTTTTCAAATACTAATTTTTAATTCAACCATTTTAAGTTGTTAATGTTCTTTTTCTACTAAAGGATATCTCACAGTCTCACTACATATGTTGAAATAATAATAAATAAAACAGCACAAGGTACTTAAAAGGTTAAATATGATTACCTACTCATTTTCATATTGCATATTCTAGATAACATGGAGACTGCACTATAATATTATTGTCAATTATAATTATTTTGGAGTCAGTTCGTTAGACACACAAAAAGATGATCATTTAGTTGATATTGGTTATACAACTTGGTAATCGAACTCATTTACCTTGGTTGGTTATGACCCCCCTCCCCCAAACCTTCTTCTATTCCCCACATTCCTCTTTAGAAATTGGTTATACCTATATTCAAAAGAACCTTCTTTATTTTATGTTTGATACTTTTATAGAAATATCTATTTCCCAAAATTTCATCTACATAAAAAGTGTCTTATCCTCCACCGCAAGCTTGTTGGATCAATGATATATCTTATGTACACTTTAAGATTCTCTATAGATAGTGATAATATCTACTGGTCTTTATCATGTTTATCTAACCATTAGTAGATTATATGTTCTTCCTAAGTCAATCAAAATGTTTAGGAAATGATTCCTATTAATTTTTTAATGAAGTATCATCCTTATTAAATTGTGTAAAACATATTGAATCAAAATATTAAACAATAATTTATTCAATAATAGACTTTCATAACTCATAATAATCCATAATTAAATTATCAACTCAAATTATTCATGCAATCATGAGTATTTCATGGAATTATCTATAGTGATTTATGAACTAGAATATATTCTCTAGTGAATATATCTCAAATTGATTGAAAAATTATTCTAATTCACAAAATATGACATTACTATTGCATGTATGTAATGATGTGTACTATTTCTAACTTCTATTATGTTTCTTTAATGATTATTCAAAAACAAATTCCAAGAAAAAACTAGTTTAGAAGCTATCTAAAAAAAATTATTGTAATGTATAATTATCAAATAATATGATTTGTGTAGAACATATAATACCTCTTTACTTAATGAAATTGTATCCTTAACTAAAAGGAAAACTTAATTTATTTAAATCAATTGTAGAAAAATGAAAGGTTCCACTCGCGATAAATCCATGTCCCAAAATTCATGAAAACATATTAGAGAGAGTTAACTATGTATTTATAGGAAACAAATTACCTAAATAACATAACATAATCCCAAAAAATATTATTAACTATAAAATAGGACGTGACCCTATGAAATATGTCACCTATTTTCACAAATGGAATCACCATCAGTTATAATATTTTCTACCCTGGAGTATCACATGTAATTATTCTTGGCATACTTTATTCTCCACCAGGAACCCTTGGTGTGTGAAGTTTTGTACATAGAAAATTTATATGTTCCCTTGATCAACTATTGATCTCAAAATGTTTGTTTGATTCCATATACTTCATAATAGTAGACTAAATTTCTATCATTTAGACTTTGAGAACCAAAAACATTTATTCCATTTATAGAAATTGCATCCACATGGAGTTATCATTCGCAAGTCGTATGAATGATAACAAAATGAAAACCCCCACAGTATTGGTCTCATCTGAATAATGCTCATCTTTTCAAACTCAATGTGGAAAATCAGTAAACATATAATTTGAAATGATTTATGGTACCAAATACTATAATATTCATCTATTAAGAGGCCTCAACTAATACATGTATTCTAATATCAAATGTAAGGATATTTAGAATCTTCCACAAACTCAACTTCATAAATAATCTATAACAACCCTACCCTTTATTACATATTTAAACATGATTTATTGCCTAAAACTGAACATAAGAAAACTTCATGGATCGGGAGGTCTAGTTTCATGGGAAATCAGGAACATTACATGAAAACATAATAAAAAAAATATAAAATATTTAGAGAAAATTATTTTACATAACCACAACATAGCTTCGTACTTAGCATTGCATGAGATAATCAGAGGAAATATATAAGAAAAGGGTATGCTATGAAGCCCAGTATGGGAGTAAAAAAGGAATAACATGAAGAATACAGTACATTTTAGGAAATAGGCATATCAATGGAGAATAATAGAAACATGAACATAAATGCATGATAAAGCAATATTATCATATTATTGAAATATGGTAATAATATACAACATGAAAGTAGCATGAGCCAAGGATTATTGCACATGGATTACCAGGTGTAAACCCTCATTGCACATGAATTAGCAAGATTAAACCCTCATTGAACACGAATTATCATGATTAAACCCTCATTTCACATGGAGTAACATGACACTAAATATTACCTAATTCATTGGAGTGCTATAAGGGAAAACCATCTGTAAATATTTAATTTCATGCATAAGTGTGCAACATGGATCATATAACATGGAATCATTCAAAAAAATCATTTATTACATGATAAATAAATGTGGAATAAATAAATAAAATTATATAATCAATAAGTATATGTCTACAAAGGTTAATACCCATGATAGAGAAATAAACATGGAATTCACTACATGATGATTTCGACATAGAAAATTGCAGTGAAATTTCGAGAGCATAATGGTGTGACAGAAAATCATAAAAATGGATGGTGAGAGAGAAAGGGGTTTCTAATAATATATATAGGAAATAGAAATTATTTAGTTTATATAGATACATTTTGTAACATCTAGAATTTGGAAATATAAGGTATAACATTATACAGAAAAATGAAGAAATATGAGAAATGGAACAACTCTTACAAAATTTCAACATGGTAATAAGAGTACATTGGAGGGATTAATGAGAGGAAAAGAGGTATATCATCATTCCAACATACGTAGAGTAGTATGGTGGAGGATTTAAATCATACCTTAACATTTTCAATTTAGTATAAAAGGATATAACAACATAAACAAACTTAGATAAAAACATGAAAGGAAGAAATCCATTACTTGAGTGTGTCACTTCAAGACCTCGATGAGGGGATTCATGAGAGATTGGGGTGCCATAAGAGGATTATAGATAAATAAGGGGAGATTATGGACATGTTCCATGTATTTTGAGATAAGATAATTGGGGGAAATGGTGGGTTTAATTATGAAAAGAGATGGGAATTCTCTAATATTTCACAAACATAGGTTTTTGAATCAATATAATTAAATATTCAAAACCAGAAACAATACCATGGTTTTTACCCATGTTATTTTAAAAATTTGAGTAAAAATATATTTCATAAGACCAAAGGCCGAAATTATTTAAATATTAGGAATTATATTGGGGAGGTGAGTCATACTCTCAATGAAATGTTTATAAAATGTTGATATATCTTATAAGTCTTGGAGGGTCCACTAAAGAATTATCAAATGAATAAAAAAATATAAAATTACATAATATTAAAGATAAAACATATATTGTCTGAATATCCCATTTATATTATTTTATTACGTCACTATTGGGTCAATATGATGTCGTAAAACAAATTATATATTTATACGGTATTTAATTTTTACCCAAAAATTCGATTGTCGCATAAAATTATAAAAAATTCAGAATTAGATAATTTTGATGTTCAGATTCCAAAAATAATATTCATTTTATGTAAATGATTTTCAAATTATGTTAATTTTTACTATTATAATAAAAACCACCATTTATTGAAAAATGATAGTTTTTGAAAAAAACAGTTCACAAATATTAATAAAAGTTAAATTTGACTTCATAAAAATTATATGATCATTTATATTGAATAAAAATTGTCTAATTAATATATTTTATAAAAATATTATTTATTCCAAAAATTAAATCATTCATCAAATTAAATTATTTAATTAAAAATACATTTTCAGTTTTATCGTATGAAAATATAATTTGTACAAAACAAAATACTCGATAATTTATAGAGTAATAAAAATAAAGATTAAATATAACAATGAATTATAATTAAAATATGTATTCTTATAACACTATTATAAATATATTAATCTAATTATTTATATTTTTCTAAAAAGTACCATTTTACTTGAAAAATAAACATATCCATTTCAATATATTTTTATGAAAAAATATTATCAAAAATCAATTGTCTGAATAAGAATTTTATTTCGAAAAATTGATTACATAATAATTAACAGATTACATACTAAATAACCCCTTATAACACTTGCATTAGACTTATGGGTATGGTGTGTGATGGTGACAGACTTGTGGGGAAACTTGGACAACATGACTTGTGAGGTAATCTCTATTAACTTGAACTTTTCTCATAGTTAATTCTATTCAAGTTTAACATTTTGATGCTCGACTTGGGATTGGACAAAAGTGAATCCCGATTACATTACCTCATTTACAAACTCTATAAAATGAACTTTGTATGACCTGAGTCTACTAGATGAGGTCATCCTCTCCATTATCTATGTCAAATGGATTTGTTAAAAGCCTATATATATATTAGTCAAGTGATCACTATTCAGCCAATATATTATGAAAGGTTATAATAATTAACGGTTCTGTAAATCCCATAAAAAAGATCACGTGTTTTGTATATCCATATGGTATTAAATGAAAATGAATTTTATTCATGATTTTTTGGTTCGTTACAACATTTCCCCTTCAAAATGTTTTCCCAAATAATATCCATTTCCCACACTAAAACAGATGTTGGTAACTATGACTCATCAGTTCCTCTAGTTCCACATTGATTCACCAAACTTTAGGTTTCCCTATAACACTTTGATAAGGGGCATTATCTTATTTAGTAGAACATTTTCCCTATGATCTAAGATCTTCAATGACTTCTCTTCATAGGAGTGGAAATTCTCTAGTGGTACGACCTTTTTATTGAGTGAAAGCAATGGGTTAGGTAGGTACGTCATCACGAGTGATACATGGAATATGTCATGTACATGAGATCAGTTTGGGGGAAGTGCTAGTCGATGTTCCACTACTCTAACGCGATCAAGGATCCCAAAAGGGCCCATGTACCTTGGACTAATAATTCTCATCTTATATAATCTCAGAACTCTCATCCATGGTGATATGTTGAGTAATACAATATCTCCAACATCAAATTCTAGGTCTCGTAAATTGTAGTCAACATAGATCTTTTGTCAACACTCAGGAGCTTTAATGTGTTGTTGTATTGTCTTAACATTCCCCACCATTTCTTTGAAAATTTCTGGACCGAGATTTTTTTACTCCCCAAATTCATCCAAACATGCTGGTGTTCAGAACCTCTACACATAAAGGGCTAAAAAGGAGCCATTTTGATGCTTGAGATGAAACTTTAATTTTATGATAACTTTACTAGAGGAAGATATTGATCCCATCCTCCTTCTATGTCCATTGAGCATGCTCTCAACATTTCCAAAAGTGTTATGACAGTCCACTCCGATTGGCCATCTGTTTGAGGAGGATAACTTGTAATAAAGTTCATATCAGTATTATGAGCATGTTGGAGACTATTCTATAACATAAAGGTGAATCTCAGATCTCAATCAGATACAATCAATAGTGGTACTCCATACAACCTTACTACTTTTCTAAGGTATATAAATTCTAGTTGATCCCTTGATAAATCCTCTTGAATTGAAATAAAGGTTACAGTCCTTGTATGATTATCCACAATAACCCAGATAAGATTGTTTCCTTTCAATGCATTTGGATTTCCAGTGACAAAGTCCATGGTGATATTCTTCCATTTCTATGTTGTTATCGGAAATAGATGCATCATACAATTAGAAATCTTCCTCTTAACCTTCACTTTCTAACACACCAGGCACATTGATGTATACTCAATGATCACCTTATTCATATTATCCCACAAATAATGCTCTCAAAGATCTTAATACATCAATCTGTTTATTGGGTGAATGGAGAAATTTGAACTATGTGAGTAATCAAAATGTTCATTCTTTAACATCAGGTTTGATGGATCACAATGTCTTACCCCAAATCTAAAAATTCCTTCTTCATTAACATTTAAATCCAAGGATTTACATTTCTTAATCTTTCCACTTTATTTTGAATTACAACACCATACTTTTGATCATCCACTAACCATTTTAAAAGTGACGGTTGGGCAATCATTTATGAAAGTATTTATGATGTTACCTTATTTATGATTCCCTTGTCTATCCTCAGAAAATCTATGAAAATTGGATACTTTTCAATTATCAACAATGAATTTGTTATTGGATCATTTCCACTTAGAGCATATCCCAATTTATTCTCTTTCCATGAATGATAATGAATTGAAAAGTTATAGTATTTGATCATCTATATCCTTCTCCAGTGACTCCAATTCAACTCTTTCTATGTGAATATATTCTTGAGGATTTTATTATGTGTATATATTTCACACTTCTCCCAAAAGAGGTAATACCCCCATATTTTTTAAGAGAAGATTACTGAAGCCAACTCCAGATCAGGTGGTGGAATGTTTTTCTCATAAACATTCAGTTTCCATGAAGCCTAGGCAATGAATTTGTCATTTTACATCAACACATAGCCCATGTATGTCTTTGAAGAATCACATAATACCACAAAAAGGACTCCACTTGTGGGTAGTGTGGGAACCGACATAGTGATAAGCCTACTTTTCAAATCTATGAATCTATCCTTTCATTCATCACTTTAAGAAAACATGACTCACTTTCGAGTTATCTTTGTAAGAGAGTTTCAGAATCAAGATCAATTTCTCAAAAATCATCGATAATATCCAGGTAACATAATGAAGCTATGGATATACATCATAGATGTTGTCATAGATCATCCCTCAATTAAATTTTTCATGGAGGTTTCTACACAAATAAAACTTCATGTGATTATATGTCCCAAGAACGAGAGATCCTTCAACCAGAACTCTATATTTATGTATATTACATAGAGAATGTCCTTTCAAAAGGTCTCTAATATAGTGCATAAATTCTCATCATGCACCTCCATAGTTTTTGAGTATATTATAATAGCATATATAATGTTTAATTTTTTTTGAGGTAATCCGTAAAGAATTTATTCCGCAGGTCCATTTAGATTTTTGGAGCATTAGTGAGACTTAAATGAATTATTATGAATTCCTAGTGCCAGTACCTTGTACGAAAAGTAGTCCTGGGGATATCCTCCTTCATCAACCTTACATGGTAATATCTTGACGACAGATCCACCTGTGAGAATTACTTCTCTCCATGTAAATGATCAAACAAGTGATCAAATCAGGCCATATGATACTTGTTCTTTATCTTGATTTTTTTCATCTCAAAATAATCATTGCATAGGGACATTAACCCATCCTTCTTCTTGACGTAGAGGACTGTTTCACCCCATGGTGAAGCACATGGGAATATAAACCATTTATATAGATTATCCTATAGTTAATTATTAATCTCCACAATAATAATTCTATACGGAATGTCAAATATAGGATGTTCCCTAGGTATAATATCTATTTAGAATTTAACATCATTTCTTGGAGGAATAGAATGAAATTAATTGGGAAACACTTCAGAAAATTCACTCACAATAAGCATGTTTTTTAGGATGGTTCCTTCCTTAGACTGAATCATCTAAGCAAGATATGAATTCTCATAGGGTAATAATTTCCCAAAATGTGATGATAGTGCTAATGAATATTCATCATCGTCCTTCTACATGTACAGAATCGAGGGTTGATTCTCAATATAAGGAGAGATTTACCACTCATGGAAATTTATGTTGGACATATATTAGGAAAGCCAATCTATGTGAATAATTGCCTCAAATTCCACCAGATGAAGTATAAAGAGTCTCTTCCGGAATCTCAATCCAAAAATTTCAATAGGGTAGGATATATATTCATGTGATTCATGAATATCCCCATTTATTGTTCTCATAGACAAATCTACTTCCATGATTTTGTGGTGGTGTTGGGATTTTTCTAAGAAACATTAGAGATATAGATGAATAAAGAGAATTGTGATAAAAAACTATGTTCTCTATTATTGAATGAATTACTAGTGTACCTATCACCATTTGGATTTCAGGATTCGCTTTGGTGGTAGTGATTGCATAATCTTTCCCGTGATACCTTGGAGTTTATTGGTTACCTTTAAAAACCCTTGTCTAGGGGAAGTGGTTTGAAAAGTGCCCTAGGTCTTTGGATTTGTAGCAATAAACAACATGTTGAGGGTCTAACAAAGAATTATTGTCCTCTACTTCTATAGAGGGTTTTTTTCTTGTCAACATTTAGTGTTCAGGTTTCCTATTCCCTAGCTAAATTATTTACTCATCTACATCAAGAAATTTATACGGGACTTCGTTCCACACCTATGGCATGTGGGTTGATGGACTTTTTTAGTACTTTAAGACATGTCCATTGGACCTTCAAAATTAAATTCCTCTTTCCGCTTCATATCCCCATTATAACCCTAGATTCTCTGATCTCCATTTTGACTTTGAGGGAAAAATTAGAAAACTTATTCAAAGCTATTAAAGTCACAGATCACTGTGGATTTCTGTAAGATAGGTCTTATCCCATAAATAGGTGGATAACCTTTCATTAAGGTGTAATAATAAAACTAGAGGTGCATAATGAATGCATTTTTTCTTTTTCTTTATACGTTCTGATGGTTTTTTAACCTTTTTGTGGGGAAAAATAATTCCCTTTCCATCTTGTGTTAGATGGTGCTCGGAAAATATTTACCCAAAATCATTTTCAGGAAATACTTCCATTCAAACGCATCAATCAGTTCCTTTGGCTTCGTATTTTTTATCAATGTCCACCATTTATCAGATTAACACTAAAAATGATAATTATCCAGAATAACCATATCTTGTTGGAAACATTAAAAGACGGAGAATATCTTCTCCATAGATTTGATCCATTTTTTGGCGATTGAGTGATCAGATGATCCATTGAAAGTAGGAGGCCTTTGTCTCATGAATATCTTTATTGTAGATTGTTCATTACTAAGGGGGTTGGATGTTCATCTTGACCCATGTTTCTATTCAAATTTTGAGTTTACTAAGAGTGTATCGTGACAGTGCTTGCAATTCCCTCTCCCATTGGATTTGGCATCTTCTTATAAGTGTCATCACATTGATCTTTGCATCGGTTGTTATCTTGAGTCCTCTTATTACCATCCATTGGTTGGAATAAAAGGTATTTTAAGGGTAATACATAATGGGTTTTCCAACTAAAATAATGTATAACTTATTAATTACATCAATTTCCTTATATAGAGAATTTATATGCTTTAAACTATGTTATACATGATCTACTTTCCAACATATATTATTATGGGAATTTTTTTATTCCCCTAATAATGGTTCATTATAAGATAATGTATTTACCGAAGAATATCCCCTTAGATTGTTGAACCAAGAGTGCAACAAGTCTTATTACTGTGCTTTAGTTTCCATTCGATTCTAGCTCAAATTTGTGTTTTTGGGTTTTACACATAGATGCATCTGTTCCAGAGCCACCTCGAATTGACTGTTTCCAGACATGTATATATTTTCTTGATAAAACAATAACTCTATACTCATAAAAATATAGGTACATTTTTATTGTACGTTGTCTTATCCCAAAGGCCTTCACTAGGTTTCTGTAATCATAATCCCAAAAATAACTAAACATATACTTTGATATTAACTATAACAAATCCTCTGTTTATTACATACTAAAACATGTTTTATTACATAAAATATCACTTAATTCAACTATGAGGATCGATAGGTATAGTTTATTAAGAAATCAGTAATATTACCTAAAAACTTAAGACACAAAAATATAACATCTTTGTTGAAAAATTCTTTTACATGCCCACAACATTCTTTCGTACTTAGAATTGCATTGTATAACTTGAGGACATACATAAGAAAATGGTGAGTTATAAAGCCTGGTAAAAAAGTAAAAAATCTATAACATGAAACATATAGTAAAAGTCAAGAAATAGTTATATTAATGGAGTACAAGAGAAATATGAACATAAAATATTATACAGTATGATTATCATAACATTGAAATGTAGAAACAACATACAACATGACATTAGCATGAGCCTAGGATCATTGCACATGAATTAACATGAGTAAACCCTTATTAAATATGAATTAGCATGATTAGAACCTCATTGAACATTAATTAGCATGATTAGACCCTAATTTCCCATGGCTTATCAAGATACTAAAAATTACCTAATTTATTGGAGCCACATCAGGGTTCACCCTTTATAAACATTTCATTACATGCATAGGTGTGCCACATGGATCATATAACATGGAATCATTTAACATAGAAATTTATTCTCTGATAATGGAATTTAGAATAGATACCTGAAATTTTATAATAAATAAGTATATTTTCTTAATTGTGAATACACATGGTAGTGAAATGGGCATGGTATTCACTATACAATGATTTTGGCATAGAAATTGTGGTTCAATTTCGGCAGCCTAGTGGCGTGACATAAAAATTCTTAAAAATATTTGATTATAGAGAAAGGGTTATTTCATCATATGTACATGAAATGGAAATTAATTGTTCATATATATAAAAATCCCAAGACCCGGAATTTGGTAATATAGGGTCTAACATAATAGAGAAACTTGAAGAAAAAGGAGAAATGGAATAACTCTTAAAAAATTTCGACATGGAAAAATGTTTACATGGGAGTTATTATGAGAGGAAAAGTGGTATATCATCACTGAAACATAAGGAGGAAAGTATTGGGGAGGTGATAAATCCTATTGAAACTTTTTTAATTGAAAATAAATGTTTATTAGAACATAAAGAAATATGGAAAAAAACAGTAAGGAAGAAATCCTTTACATGAGTTTGTAATGTATTGAGATTGAGGAGGGGCTTATTGAGAGATTTGGCCAACTTGGGAGGATTATAAAGAGTGTATGGAATATTAGAGATGTGATCCAAAGATATTTAGTGAAGATAAGTGGGAGATTTGGTGTGTTAATATAGGAAAAGAGAGGCGATTTCTTTAATATCTCACAAGCTTAAGATTTGGAATCAATATAATTTAATATTCAAAACCACAAACCATTTCAGTGGGATATCAATGTTTTTTGACAAATGGTAGTGGAGAAAATTATTTTATAATTCCATTGTTTGATAATTGTAATATATTAGGCTTGCTTTTGTGGAGGTGAGCCGTACTCTCAAAGAAATCATTTTAAAATGTTAAAATAATTTATAGGTCTTGGAGGGTCCACAAAAGCACTATAAAATTAATCAAACAAATCTAAAATCAAATTATTTTAAAGGTAAAACATATATTCTTCGAATATCCATTTTATATTATTTAATGATATCACTATTGGGCAATTATTATTTCAGAAAACAAATTATATATTTATACAGTATTTAATTTTTATCTTATGATTCGATTGTCTTTGAAAATTATAAAAAAATCACCGTTGGATAATTTTGATGTCATGATTCCGAAAATAATATTACAATTATCTAAATTATTTTAAAAAAATACGAATTTTCACTTTTTAAATAAAAAAATTAAATTATTGGAAATTAATTGGTTTTGATAAAAACATTTTTCAAATCTTAATAAATATAACATTTTACTTCATAAAAATTATATGATCATTTATATTTAATAAAAACTGTCTAATAATAATATTTTATTAAAAAATTATATATTCCATAAATTCAAAATTCATCAAAATAAATTATTTAATTAAAAATAAAATTCCTATTTTATTATATGAAAATATAATTCTTATCAAACTAAATATTTAATCATTTATAGAGTAAAAATAATAAGGAATAAATATAATCATCATAGGTAATTTAAATTAGGTTTCTTACAACACTATAATAAAAATATTAATATAACGTTAGTTTATTATAATAATTTATATATTTCTAAAAAGTTCCACTTTACACAAAAAAATAAATTTACAAATTCATTATATTTTTAAGAAAAACTATTATCATAAAAGAATTGATGAAATAAGACTTATATATGTAATAAGGGATTACAAAATATGTAACTAATTCCCTATTACATAACCCCTTATAATACCCACACATGTACTAAGGGTGTGGTGTGCGATGGTGAATGACTCTTGGAGTGGCTCAGATAACATCGCCCGAGTGGTAATCTAAATATACATGAACATCCCTCATAGATGATTCTACTCAATATTAAAGTGTTGAAACTTTACGTGGGCTTGGTTAAGAGTGAAGACCAATGATGCTAACTCCTTTCTCAGATATAAAAAATGAGCTTCGTACGGCTCAAGTATACTGGATGACGCCATCCTTTTATTTTTTTCTCATCCAAGAGTATTTATTAAAACCTTATATATATTAGTCATGTGATAAATTTTTTATTTCTATATTATCAATGGTAGTTATACTTAATAGTTATTTAAACCCAATAAAAAATTGCATGTGTTTTCTATATTTATAAGACATTAAAAGAAAGGGAATATTATTCATTATGGTTTGGGTCGTTATAGAATCTTTATGGATTATGGAAATTAATGGTTAGCCAATTATCAAAAGTAATTATATATTAGATTTATCTTGTTTTCTGTTTGAGTTCATGTGCGATAAATTTGTCTTGGAGACCCTCAATCACGGATGAATTCATATACAGGAGGAAGAAAATAGTCTTCAGCTTGATCTGATACTCAGGGAAACTAGATGGAGTAACTCGTTTAATATGTCTATGTTTTTAAATAAAGGAATATTAACCCAGATAATACCTCATCCAACATCTCTCCATGATTTGGTAGGAATATTTTTTAAATGAAAATTGGTTCCATCAATAGTTTGGGGGGTATAAAAGGGTCCACTCTTGTACCCACACTGCAAACACCTAGGCTTAAGAGCAATGTCGTCCTGTGATATCCCACCATACCATGTGCTGACACCATGTTCACTCACCTAAGCCTCATTCCTATACTCTGATGCACCTTCACACTCTTATGAAGGAATATTCTTATCTTATACGTCACTATACTGGTTTGTTGTAGTGAATCCTTATTCCAACTCAATAGTGACTACACACAGATCACACTACTGGATAGATGATTGGATGATATTTTTTTGTAATAACCAAATAGAAGAAGTATCCAATTTATCATATAAATTTCAAGACAAACTTAATTTCATTGTTCATAATTACATTATCAAAATAAATTTTTTAAATGCACTCTTTAATTCCTCTAGTAAATAAATATTTCCAAATTATTCTTAATGTTATGGTAACTATGTGAAAATCCTCAAAATCCATTTCCACAAGTATTAATATTTTAATATAAGTTTAATAATAATCAAATTTATCAAGTATACTTGTTTAAGAAAGGCATATAATGCCATTAAAATATTCTATAAAAATTATCCAAGAATCTCTTCTTATCACCGTCAACATAAAAACACACTGTGAAAAATTATTGAAAACAAATGAAACACTGATTTCAAAATACTTTCGAGACCCAAATATTTTTTAAATTATATTTTCTCAAATTAATTCAATATTTTTGATATTTTTAATTTCAGACAACACTGAATATATCATGTGTCATATGAAACAACCATGTTATTATTTCCTTATATTCAATAGTAGGTAGATCTTGAACTATAAAAAACACTTATATTAGGATTTCGTACACACAAAACTATGCTTGGATTTTGTTACATATATTTCCAAGTTCCATTGTTAACATTCATGACATGCATGAACTATTTTTACCAGACTATAATGTACAATTAATATTATTATTTATATAATATTATAGTTGTCACATATCCATTGGAATTTTTGTTATGAATATGTTTTATTAAATTATGAAAAAATGTTTCTGGTATGTATATAAGAATAATTATTTGGTGACCAATTAACTATAAATTAAAATAAAACCATATTGATTTTATAAGAAATTTTTTGCTGGAAAACTATACTTTTGAACTCAAACACATTTTTCCTAAACAAATAAATTATACCACCTTTTGGTAGATGATATTTAATGAAATATATATATATATATTAAATTAACTGTTTATCATTTATCTTATATGTTGTATGTACAATTGATAAGAGTAAATCCAATATTATGCATAAAGATATACATTCTTTCAAAAAGGTAGTATTACTACATTTTAAAGGCACACCTATAATAAAATTAATTTTCAAAACTATTATATATTTTATTTGAAATTTTAAAATTCATTTTAAAAATATTAATATCAAAATTTATATTAGGTACATTTTTTGTAAATTTCTGAGAAGTTTCATTTTTTTGATGAATAGTGAGAAACCCATAATTTTAATTGGAAAATTATTTTTCATACAATTTATATTTATAGTAATGATATATTTTAAATTGATATTTTAGAATAAATAGATCAAATATACTTAATTTTATCCAATTTAAGTCATTGTAAAAAATTTAACAATGAAATTTGATATAAAATATTTTTAATCATGTAGACATTTTCACTTTAAAAACTCTTTGTATCATCCCACCTACAAGATTAATTTTAAATTAATTTTGTACACTTAGTTTTCCATAATTGGGAAACATGGATTCCATAATTTGAATCTAAATATTTTATAATTTTAATTAGGGTGAAGTTATTTTTTTAGAAAAAATTAGAAAATATATTTAAAATTAATTATTATGATTAAGTTAAAAACGATTTTACTTTACAGTTAAACATTATCATAAGTGACTAAATAATCAATAATAATATAAAAATAAATTTTATATCTATATTTACACCGTATATTCAATTTTCTCAAAAATTAACCATTATTTGAGGCATAAAATGTAAGAGAGACCTCTCAAATTTTTTTTACCTTTTTATAATTACAAGAATTACACTCCTCATTCACTATAAAAATAAACTAACCCCCTCTCTTATTAACACATATCATGCCATTTATCTTAGAAAAAACCTACCAAAATATTCTCTTTTATTCCCGCCCTTCTTCCAAGAGTAATCACTTTGGGAAAAAATTCAACCTAAGAATCAATTTGGAGAAAACCAAAAGGATTTATTCAAAGAATTGGTATCATCCTTCAATAAGAACATTCATATTATTTCTATCTGTGCCACCAAAAATATTATTATTATATGATTATATAATAAAATTAGTATAGCTAATATACTTGTTTGTTATATGTATATTTTTTCCTACACTAACAATCACTTCAATAAGATTTCATTTGCAGTCAATGTTTGTGTGTACAGCAGGCCACTGCCTCACAAACTGATGTCGTTCATTCTTCCATTACCACATATAAAATATTGTAATAATGATGTGGTTTATATTTGAAAATTAGATATAATATATTTATTAATTATTAAGGATTCTTCAATTATTATATAAAACAAACTTTAATGATTTCTGTTTTTGGAATACAATAACTTCGTTTGTAGATACATGTACTATTGCATCCTCCAATTGACATGATTTGTTCACAATTTACATCGAATATATTAAATATGGTTTAAGAAAATATATATGTTATATACTTTTTCAAAATTATATTAAAATGATAATATATATATATATATATATATATATGTCATTTACACTTTTTCTTTCAATATGATAAGAAAACTGAATCAACATTCATGGTATGTAGGGCCTACCATCCCCATGATGGGTGTACTCAATTTAATTATTCAATATTTTATATATTGTTATAAAATAATATATAATGAATATGTATTATATATATGCATCTTTTTTTACATTCTTTAAATAATTACTAATGATCTAAGTAATAGGATAAAGAGTGATAAGTCAAAACACATACAAAAAAACGAAGCGATCATTACCCAAAATGCAATACTAACATGAAAATATTAATAAAAAGGGAATATGAAGTCACAATAAAATCACATATGTTATGATATATAATAATATTTTTCTTTGGTTTATTTATAATAATATTATATTTAATAAACAATAAGTTTAATTGTGGTCGAATAAAGTCAAGACCTAAGGAACAGATATCTCATCATAATTTTATTTTTGAGTGATATATGCTATATTTGGAACTTTATTTTTTATGGTATATATATACTTCCTAATGAAATGTTATATCTTCAATATATTATATTTAATGAAATAAAATGTTTAAATTTATGTTATCCTTTCATGGATCTCACGATTCAAATGTTACTCAAGTGTTAAAGGGATTTCTAGTATTACTTCGATTTCGGAGAGACTTACCCCTTATTCACCACTCATTTAATTTTTTAGTGTATATACATCCCATTAATGTATTATATGTTAAATATCCACAAATATTTTTTGTTTATATATCCATTTTTTATTTATATTTCATGGGGTAAACGGTTCAAAAGTTACCAAATGTAAGGAAATTTCTTTCTCAATTTTCCTTCTTTGAGACACATATTATTTTATACAATTAAATTTCCATACATGGTATATATACAGAAATTTGATATATTTTATCATGAATATCATTATTTATGTATATTTTATGATTTATATTATTTTATTTTCTCTTGTATATTACGAGTTAATGTTACAAAAGTTGTAATTGTTTATTGCAATAATCTCATCGTTTATCAGGATTGTTTATGATTATGCTTAAATTGATGAAATATTATGATCCATATCTAAAGAAAAATTATGAATGTTCTTATCCTATAGTTATTATTGATAGATTAATTTATTAATATGGGTTTTCCACACATTAGTACGTATGATAATTAAGAATGTTTTTATAAAATATGACTTGGTCTCTTTATTAGGTTCGAAATATGTGTCCTTTAATGATCATGTTTTCAAAACATGTCTTAAAAAATATTATAATATTCTCTTATTATCATTAAAATAATTTTTTACCAATGAATTACATCACTATAAATGGTTTAAATAATAATCTTCTTGACATTTTCCGATCGAGACACTTTTCTAAACTATTTTCAATGAAAAAAGAATCTTCCGTGTGTATGGGTTTCTACACCTTTCACGACTTACATCTCAATGAAACATCCTTTGATAGTTTAAATTATAATTTTTTTAATAAAAAAAATTTAATAAAATTTCTCAAATTATATTTGTTAAAATTGGGTTTCAGGGAAAATGTTTTTTAAAAATGGTTTGAGGCTTCCTTTATATCTTTTCAAAGAAAAGTGTTATATGAAATGTTTTTTGGAATTCTTAATATTTTTTCAACGAAAAAAGTATTCAAAAATGTTTTAAAGATTCCTTTAAATTTTCTCATAGGAAAAGGATTTAATTTTTTTTCCCAATCTTGCTTTATAATTTTCAATGTTATTTTAAAATAAAATGATTTTTAAAATGTTTTCAATCTAGTTTTATAAGTTTAAAGTAAAAATATATTGAAATTTTTTTCAAGATTACATAATGTGTTTTTATGATTATTTTAAAATAAAATGGGTTTATATTATTTTTACATTTTTAAAATTGTTTTTCTTACCCTAAAAAATATATTCCTCAGGGAATTTTTTTAAAAGATATTTCAAATTTATTTTCTATCTAAGATTACTTTTTTAGGTGTTACTTATGCCTTTTTGGGGATATTACAGAAGTTTTCCATTGAAATTATTTATCTAAATGGTATAATTTTTAATGTCATGATGTTTATGAAACTCATTTATGTTTCATGGGTTACATATTTATGAATCTAGTTTCTATTTCACAACTTATATTCTTATGAAATCCAATTCTATTCTTAGGTTATTATTTGACAAAATTTTTATGAAACCTCTCTCTTTCCTATCTGTTATGATATTTTTTCATGTTTGTGATACCCATTTTATTACATGGGTTATCATATTATTGTTCATGAACATGGGGTAGACCTATGTTTTATTACATTATGAAAATGGTGGGACATATATCCCCCTCTAATAAATTAGGTAATTATTTATATATCTTGGTTTAGACATGGATGAAACGGGGAGTGAACTCGGTTTAATAAAAGAAGTTTTATTATTTGATGGCATTAAGAGTGATCCTTGAATTTTAAGATGCTCAATGGAGTGAACCATGAATCTCAAGATGGTATCGAGAGTAAACTTATTCCACTAAGAATGTCTAAACATTAATACTTGACTAATATGTAAATCATTTTAGATGTTGATATGTCTTCCATAATTCTAATTTTTTATTCCTATGTTATGAATTAATGGATTATGATCATAATTCCATTATGATTCACATCTTATGAACTACCAATATTTCTTACATGACATATGTGCAATATATTTTATGTACATGGTAGGATATTAAAATTTTATTCTCATGTTTGTATACCCTTATGCTCATGTTATGCTATCATATCTCACTTATTTAATGTTATCGAACAAGTGAGATCACCCTTTATTATGTTTCATTTATATAAGTATTGAATAAAGGATTTTAGTATGATTACTAAAGGTTATGATATTTAATGGTGATGTTTAATATCATTAACCAAATTAGATGAAAGTGTTCAATGATTCCAAAGACACTAAACTATTACGGTTCTTAGGAATTTACTTTTTTAATGTGCTGAATAATAATCTAAAATGTTGTAATATACATGTATGTTAATCCTTGGACTCTATGATTTATATCTTTGTAATATTTTAGTCAACCTTTTCAAACTAGAATGATAAAAATTTACTGATATCTATCCGGATAAATCTAAAAATAAGACTAAGGTTTCATAGATTAAAGAAGGCATCATAATTTATACATATTATAAGGGAGTATTCATGGTTATGTGGTTTTATTCTATGATAAGTATTTCTAACACTATGATTTATAGTTTTAGTCACTCGTGGAAAGTATATATAACATGGTTAATGTTTAATGTGACGGAAATTTTTTTGATGATCAGTCATATGAAATGATGACAGGAGTAAAAAATGTAGTGACCATGCCTGATAACTTTTTAGTGAACATGATTAAAAAAATTGTACCTTAATCAAATATTATGCTCACCATATATGTTTAGGAAACATTTTTATGATAATTCAGGTAATTTAAACCATATAAGAAAGATGATTTAGTTTTCTACATATCATGAATGTCAGAAGAAGAACCCATGTGAATGTACTAAAGAAACTGGACGAAGTTTAGACTGTTGAAAATGAAAACACAAAGAATGTAACTAAGAATTAAAAATGAATAATTTTGTTAGTAAAATGTATCGAAATAATGGCCTCTTGAATAAATTATTTATAGTTTAATTATTTTAATGTGGAATTAATGGGAATTATAAAAATAAATTTCATAAGTGGAAATCTCACAATGAGAATCATCAGAATAGTAAGAGTAATGTCTATATTACAGATTTTAATGAGACAATATGTGTGATGTGAATGGAAATAGGTATTAACTAATAAGATGAGGTAACCTATTTATTTTCTTATGGATGAAATAATTGAAGTTTGTTTTTATTTGGATTCAGGAATTATGAATTTGGAAATATAAAAGGACCCTTCAATTTTTTTGCGAAGGAAGAAAATATTTTGTTGAATTGTTTTGATGGACTAGAAACGATATTTAATGCTAATGTTATATTCATTTAGAACAAATGATTATGGGAATGATAACTCTAAATATGTTCCAATTGTTGATGAAATGATTTTTTAATTATGATTTATTAAATTTTTATTAGAAAATTTGTTAGTTCTGATTAACTTGGAACTGATTAAGCATTGGTTTACACAGTGGTTTATATATTCTTGTATGAAGTTTAGATATTTTTATATTTAATGAATAGATCCAATAATATTTTTAATAAAAAATCATGCATGTTTTCAATAAGGTTGTATGTTAATAATGGTTGTTACCATGTTTCAAGAGAATACATGATGAAGGTATTCATATGTTGGTAATGTCACCACAAATATATACCTTATGATATATGGGGGATCAATGTTAAGATTATTTAATAACATTATTTTTAAATTTTTATATTTTCATATTAAAAAAGGGTTATAAGGTTGTCCATTTATGGAATGGATTCGATTAAAATTCTAAAAATATTTTAGAGTATAAATTATTACCTCACCATGTGTTGATTTATGCACATAGGAAAAACTATGCTTAAATTTTTTTTATGATGATATGTAAATATATATTGAATGAATAATAATTCTATCAATGAATAATATGATATGTCAGCGCTCCATGTATAAAAAATTAACCATAAATTTTTTGAGTAAAAGATGATATGGAAATAGGTCAAGACGCAACAAAATGGTGATTTTATACTGAAATAAAATTAGTATATCTTCTCAAGAAAATTATTCTACTTTAGTGAAAGGGTATTGAAATAAAATTATATCTTGTTATAATCTTTTTTGTTGATATCAATTACCTTATAAAAATCTCTTTGGTCTATGGATTCGTGATCATTAAATTTATCATATCCATGTTCTCTATCACTCTCTATTGTAACATGATAGATATATTTCTCATAATTGTTAAATATTTTACTTCCATACTATGTTATCCAATGTAGAAACCCTGTTTTTTGTTACATTGGGTAACAATTTTGTTCCAAAATATATGTTGTTAAAGTTAGATTTAATATACAATTTTTAGATGTGGGTTTCTATGAAAGGAACATTGATTTATAATACCATTGATAACCAAGACACATTTTAAGAGAGAAATTAATTTTATGGGTGTAGAATGAAAAACCCCATGATTGTTTGAGATATTTTATTCTAATTAATATAAACTTTTTGATATTTTTCATTTCACACGACACAGATTATATCTTATTTTATATTAAATGACAAGGTTATTCTTGGTTTTAACATAATACCAAGTCTATCTTGCACTACACGCAACACTTATATAATTTTGAGGTACAATAAACACAATGTTAGGATTTTTTTATACATTATCTTGAGTTCCATCGATAATTTTCATGACACGCAAGACCTAGTTTTACCACATGATTATATACTATTAATATTGTCATTAAAATATTTTTATAATTGACCCCAAGCCATTGGAATGGTGATTATAAATATTATTAATTAAATTATCAAATTATGGTTTACACATGTATATAAGAATAATTAATTTCTATCCAATGAACTAGAAATGAAAATAAAACCCTTTTGATAATATAGAAAATCTATTGATGGAAATATATATTTATGCAATCAAACAAGTTTTACACAAATAAATGAAATAAACTAGTTTTGATAGATGATTTTAATGATATATATATATATATATATATATATTATTTTCATTAAACTATTTAAATTTCAGATTTTTTATATACAATAGATAAGAATAAATTCAATTACACGCATAATGACATATATTCGTTATAAAAGGTAATTTTTCCACCTGTAAATGGTGAATATAGTTAAAATAGATATTCTTTTCACATTTAAAAATTTCTTTTGAAAAAATAAAATTAATTTATAAAATTTTAATATCAATATTTACTTTGGGTAAATTATTTGTATATTTTCTAGAAAATTATTTTTTTGATGAATAGTAAAAAACACTTAATTTTAGTTGAAAACAACTTTTTCATATACTTTATTTATGAAGTAAAATAATTTTATAATTTTTTTAAAAAAATATATATCAAATTTAAATCATTTATTACAATTTATGTCATTGGATCCAATATCACATTGAAATTCAATATTGAAAATTTCAATATTTTGATCTTTTTCACTTCGAAAGTTTGTTTTATCGTTCCGTTTGAGAAATGAATTTTCAATTAATTTTTGACACTTATGTGTTCATGATTTTAGAAAATGGATTCCATAATTTTAATAATAATAATTAATAATATCTAGTACGTTTAACATAGTTTTTTTCAAAAAAATATTAATGAAATTAATTATAAAAAATTATAGTGATTAAGGTAAAAATGAGTTTACATAGTTGTCAAACATTAACAGAAGTATCCTAATAACCTGGAAACATGTTAAAAATAAATTTATTTCCAAATATAAACCAAACCCTCTCTTTTTTGTACAATTTTCCAATATTTTATTCACATGATATAAGGGAGGCCTCTCAAGAGGGAAAAACTGGAAATTCCAAATTTTTAAGGGATGCAAGGTTCAGAATTTTGGTTGAATAAAATGTTTTCCCACCATTCAACACCCATTGTCCAAGATAAGACTTGTTGCAAAGTCTCCTTGAAGCATAGTCATTGTTTTTAATACTATTTGAAACTGATGAACCATCCTCTACCTGAGAGGAGGCCTGGCCACACATTTTCCTTGACCAAGTGCATGGTTAGTACAATCCATGTGCCAACTAGGTGTTGCACACTGTTTGGACTCTCTTTCTATCATTTCATCTACCAAACCCCAAGACACCCACAAAACATTACATGCACTCAATAACCACTTCATTAGCCAAAAAATGTAATTTTATCAAAAAATAAAACAAAGACATACCTCCAAGCAAGGTCAGGAAATTACAACCTCTCCACAATATAACGAATCATCCTCGAACCGCATTCCCAAGAATTACCAATCATCCTAGACTAAAGGTCATTTGATGGGGAACCCCTTTCAACATAAATTTCTCATGTTTTACCCTCAACACATATAGGCATTCACTACACCTATACTAAGAAATAGTCTGCAAAAAATAAATTTCTCCCATTATGAACCACAATCACGAACCCAATTCACCTCCAAGGACACATTCACCATGAAAACATCATTACCAACATCAACAAAAAATAAATTTATGTGTAATTTCACTAATACACTACAAATGAGGGATCCAAAAAATAACTATACTCCCCTAGGAGAGCCAATGTGAAAGCCTCTGGTCTAACCGTCTCTGTGATTCATAGACCAAATCACTTGGCGCCTTCTCACCCAGTTTCCAAAATTCTAACAATTACCCAATTTTGGAGTCATCAATTGAACACACAAATTCCAACCACATATTTAGACCTACATCAGTACAAAAACCAAGGTCTATCCACCTTATTCCATATTAGAACATCAAAAGCACAAACCAAGAATAACCTTCATCTCAATGTACCCACCACCACCATCATGTAGTGTTGGGAACTTCCACCATTGAAAAATACCACCACAGCATCATCATGACATTCACTACAAACCCTATGTGATTCTCATCTCATCACTATGAAACATCCATCATAACCCCACCTAAAATTATCATCTGTCTCTGATTTCAAAATCATCCAGAGAAGACATGCATGCAAGATCCATTTGCTGCCTATTAACAACATGAACACTCTCGTGTTCATCTTCATTTCTGAAACATAGTTTCCATTAAGATATCAAACTATATGAGGCTCATAACATAAAACATTATGCCTCTTAACATACAATGTCAAAATATCCCCAACTAACATTTCCCAAAACACCAATCTTCCACAGTTGAACGATTCCCTTTCATATTTCCATGGAATCTTCTCACATGAGGCACACCACCATAATATATTTCACCTACCAGATTCATTCCATGACATTCAGAAAAACTCAACCATCATGGAATACATTACTCTCCAAGACATCATTCTGGTACCCCACACCCATCAATATCCCTATCACAAGAACCTATTCCATTCGTACATCGACTAAATATAACATTGTTCTTCCTCAAACCCGACTTACATTTTTAATCACACTTATCATTCCAAAACATCCAAATAAAGTGAAATATAACTTATCACATTTGTACCTTTTCTTATCCTAGTTTATTCCGTATAATCTATCTCATCATGGGACTATAAATTCACTTTTAGAAATTCACTACATCACATGACCATGATTCCTTCCCACATAAACACATTCAACAGTCACAAAACATCCCTACCCAAGTCCATTCAGGACATCCCACATGGTTCTAGCATCAAAAAAATTTCGCCGAAAACTGTTTTGATGCCTTATCAATCCAATCATCAAATCTAACATAAACTTTTCAGTTTTCATTTAGAACCACCCCGATCCCAGAAACAAAACTTTTATCAATAAACCACTACATCCTATGACCACCTGGAATTTTTGTGGAATCAAAACATGCTCATCAATGGTTTTATATTGTTTTATTGATGCCACCACACCCACTCCATGATCTACCCCACACATCCAAGACATAAATATCACTCCCCACCTTAAGGGTGTTATTTTTTCTGCATTCTTTAATAAAATTAAACAACAATGTTTCATTCCTTGTTTAGAAGATGAACCCCAAACACTATGATATGACCATCCAACTCTTAAAAAAATTAAGAAACACAAATAACACTTTCTACATATTCTCAACTTCAGATAACAACACCCATGGAATTCATTGATATATGGTCCATCATAAGGACCTCTCCCATTACTAGTTTATTGTGTACTTCCCCACTTTACAGCTCCAAACACATACCACTCCATGGGAATATACTCTAAGAGTGTCTATTACATAGTAAAACACATTTAGGTAGAAATGAAGAAAGCCATATCACTCTCAACATACCTAGGACTATTTGTAGAGATTTTACATGGTCATCACTATCTTCATGTAGTATATAATGTGTCAAATGAACACCACCACAAAATATACATCATTGGTCTCACCTCCTAATATGGGAACACCTTAACCTACTGAATGTCGCAAGCATCCGTTCCCACCAACATCTCATAAACACTCAATTACCACAACCTAAATGGGATTTGTAACCCAAAATCCCCACAAATTCATGACCCTCTACCAACCATTCATGACCCAAAATTCCCCTTGGAACCATTTGCATCACCCCGCTCGAGTTATTCTAACACAACCCTAGTGATTTACATGTAAACACAATGATCAGAATACAAATACACAATCCTACTATCTCATGCAGAAACAAATATTCCCACCAATGTCACATATGAAAACAGTATTTTTTTTTATCATGATACACATCTTCACCCATCACCAGTGGAATTATCTATTCATCATAGATTCCAACATCATGACCACATTAGATCCCTCTAGGATGTATAATTTTTTGTGACCACACACTGAACTCAACTCTAGACCACATGATATGTACACCCCTAAATATAGACCAAAATTCCAACTCATACAACTAACAAGGCCTCATGGTTGGTCGGTCCCATCAGACCTGGTAATTACCCATCATTTGCATCCAACAACCTAATCATCCATACAACCAATAACAACCACATGACCACATGTCACCCTAGGTGTCATATCCACAACAAAATCCTTCTTCCACTCTTTAGCCACCGATGATTTTCTGTCCAAAATAATCTTTTATTTCCACATCAAACACCCTTAAAACAACTATGTTTGGTCTTCAGGTTTTCCTTACCTTAACAACTACCTTTAAAATCAAACATAATATCTTATGTTCTTACATTAGGGATATACCATGTCATAACTATACATATTTACCAAAACTCAATAGAAAATAGAGTTCATTGATTCCACCTCTAATGCACTCACCAATGCTTCAAATTAAAATCCACCTTCAATACTAGGCTAGCCTCAATTGATGTTACCCTCAACAACAAAAAACCACCAACTCCTAACCACCACTCAATTAATATTTTAAAAACCATAAACTATCCCACTTATCCCTCTAGGCCAAACCTGTACTAGAAATTATTGTTTGTGTGCCACTTTTAAATCCCAAAACATCTACCTATGTCATATGCTCCCCAAAGGCATGAGAAACATGGATGACCAGTCTCATGAGCTAACTAGAAATTTAAATGAAACAAACTCCCTAAAATAGATTCATGTTTTGAAAAGAACACAAGATCTCTCTATAATCCATACACATCAAAACCTCTAATAGAGAACTGCTAATGGCTGGCACCCATACCCCCAACCCAATACACACTACATCTAACACACCCCAACAAACATTTAATCTAATTTTCACACCAAGGATTATTATAATCCCACATCGACACCACTAGACATACACCCACTATAGGTTCTAAAACAAATCACACAAGGAATCAGCCCCAAATATTCACCACATCCACATTAATAGATGTCATTTCACAAATTCATGGTAACAAACTAAACAACTGAACAACCAGAAAAATCCCATTATTATGAACATCCCAAACCATCGAGACCTCATATATCATGACCAAATATCTAAAAACTAGGGAACTCTCACTGCTGAACCCATCCATACATAGGGTTAAAATCAACTAAAATGGATACACACCATCATTTTCCCTGAAAGATCCACCATTTCACATTCATCTTTTATCACATTTACCATTTTAAATCCTAGGAATTCACATTTCAAAACCATACATTTGAAAACCCATATATTTACAATTTATGAAATATTAATTATCAATACACAATTATATAGAACATAGATTAATTCAAAAACAGCTTCCAAACCATATCCATTATCAAACATTTCAAGGAAATGTCAACATGAATAATCCACATGTAGAAAAGTACAATACTGACATGTAAGTCCAAAAGAACTATCAATCACATGCAAAATGCGGATTATGTATCACTCTTATGTGCCTAAAATGATGGGTGAAATCACACGCACTATATTTCTATAGTATGACTAGAGATAAAACCATATAAATAAATAACATCATATCCAAGTGCATCACATGAGGGGGAAGTATCAACCAACCGTAAAATTAAATAATAGAACATCAATTCCCACCCATGGAAACATGGGTTTTCCATTATATGTGAGGCTACCCTCATCCATGTACGAGATTATTTACAAGCCTCAATAGGATCATAGAATTATATATACCATGCCAAGATAGAATGATAAACAATAAAACTCTAGTGACACTTTTAAATGCCCCCATCCCGGTAGCCCTAATAACTGGTTCCCCAACCTATATCGCCACATGACCTCAAATGTGACTCCTTGTATGTCACTAGAAGTTGACAATATGTTTGGGTATAAAGAAAATCATGGGGAGACTATACCAAATTATTAAATTAAACACACAACATAAGTAAAATCAATAGTTAGGATAATAAATAGGAATAACTAATGGGTAGCATACAACAAGTAACCAGGTACACACGCTATAATAATATAGTGAGTACACTACAACTCAGGTAGTCATATAAATATAGACTATAATACCAAAAGTATCAAAAGATCCAAAACATAGACCCTAGCCCCAACTCGGTCATGACCTCTCTGGCTCCAACCCATCAGACCATGAAAAATCCAAACACCTTGTCACAATACTAAACATATACCAAAGAAAAATTATCATCTACTCAGGTAACCAAATCCCATGGTGACCCGAGCAGTGTATAAGTACAACTCAAATAGGAACTACTAATGTTGGCTAATGAAATAAATATCATGTAAAATAGTTTATGTAGATAATCGAATGAATGAAATATGAATTAAAACAAGATATATGTATGAAATTTAAGAAAACATAAAATTACCGTTTTATCCAATATGATTTCTAGGTTCAACCAACCAAGTAAACTAACTCTGGTCACATATGGAGCCTGAGGCATGACATAAGGAATTACACACATTTAGTTGTAAGGGGGAGATCACTAACAAAATCATTTATCAACATTCCTCGAACCATCGTCCTGACAATCAATCCATGTATATAATTTTTTGAATCATAGTTCTTGAGTCTGAAATCCCATACCATGCCATCATTAAGAGATTAGAGACTTATTTTTACATTATATCTATATAATCCTTAAAAGAATAGTGCCACTATCTGAAATCCTCAGTCAAACAATACATCGACGAGGCCTAGAGAATTAGTCCTTCCCATCCCAAATAAGAAACCCTAGAAATATTTTCGATGTATTGAGCCTCAGTTTGACATCCCAACTCAAAAAATACATCAGTGGAGACTATAGCATTAGTATAGGCCATCCTATGGGAGTAGTGTCTTGGTCCAATAACACACTCCTACAACGTACCACTAATCCCTGTACACATCCTTCTTTAACCATTCAATGTATATACTATTTACATTCCTTTACCCATTTCAACAGATATACCATTTTCAACCCATAACTATTTACACACATATACAATTATAGAAAAACTCTCACTTATTCAATATTAATAACTATATAATAATCTATATAAATTTCATTTCAACAATATATGAACAAAATGTAGTAAAAAACTCATTTAAAATCATCTTGAATCCAACCCTTAAAACATGATAATTTTCATTAAAAATAACTACAACATGCCCCCAAGGATTACATTTGAATTTCCAACCACTAAAAATATTCATTAACTCATTTTCTCAAAAAGGCTAACCAAAAATTAATTGCAAATAAAAATTAAGAATATATTAAGAAAACCACTTTCAAAATTACCTTATGGACAACACCTCCTGTTAAAATACTTCACACATTCAAAACATCATATTAATTATTTAAAAATAAAAAACTGTATCAAAATCCAAGACATGTCATTAAAACCATTTCAAAGGTTGCTTATTCATTTCAAAAAATCTAACATATAATTAATTCAATCATCACATTAATTAATCCCACATTCCAATTTACCATAAATAACCCACTCAATTTAATAATTCACATATCTCAATGTTTAAAAAATTATTCCACCATTTATAGGGGTTTGGCATACCCCATAGGTAGCCGTAGGTTTAGTATCATGCCATCAACAAACCCAATGGGGTCCATGAAGGGTCATGCATCTCAATAAAAGTACCAATTTACATTCCCTAACCATATAACTTAAAATAAAGTTAGGTAGCGTATTAACACAACTACAAACACATATAACACATCAAGACTAAAGGAATGGTCATTAATACCACATACCTTATATTTTAAGAAAACTAATCAACCAAAAGAAACCATTGATTCAAAATAAAATTGCATCAAACTACATGAACATTTGAATCCTAAAAACATGGGTTTAGATATTTAGAAGGAGGTGATACCACACATGAGGCCTCTTTCAATAAATGAAAGGAAATAGAGTCAATGAATTACCTAGAGCATTGATTCTCACTAAACTCAACTCTAAAAACATATGAATAAAAAAATATTCATACATGGAGGAAGATTTGGTGGATGGTTCATAACCTAAGATGGAGGGGGAATGGGGGATAAATTTAGGGAATTTTTTTTTAATCCTCCTATGGAAAAACCAAAAATTCAATCTTTTTAATGGCTGCATAGTTTAGTCACATGGTTAGTAAACCATAAACCTACCATGCATCTACATTTTTTTGAGATGGTGCAATTCATATAGTCTACTAATTGAATCCATATAGTTAGGAAAACCATGGGATTATATTGGGCTATCCACTATCAAAGAGGAGGCTTAACATCACGATTTCACTAGATAGGTGGATGCATAGTACAAATTTTTTCCAAACCACTCACTGTATATTTTTCGGACTTTATTCATATCTATTCATGTCTCAAACCCTTGATTCACACTTTAAATTTCTCATAAAACTGATAACCACTTCATTATTCAGAATAATACTTGTTTTGCAAAAATCTAAATAAGGATGTACATCAATGTGATGCAAGGATCTTCCAAAATGCCACGTGTTTCAGTCATTATAGATATTTTTCAAGTAAATAATTGTCTCCTATATCATAAATGGTTTTAGATGTGTCATTAATCAGAAAGTAATACAATAATAATTAAAATATTCCACATTAGGATGGTGATATTTAATCCCTTCTAATTTATTAAACATCTATATAAGAAATTTTATCCTATAAATTCATTTATCCTTATCTTCTTCTCAAGAATGTTATAGAATCTAAAGTGTCATAATCCATGTGTATTAAACCTAAAATCTATTTTTTTAACAACTACAGTTTATTTATATAAATTTTCGTTTTTATATGAGAAATAAGATAAAAATACACAACTATTACATATGTCTATATAGGCTCGAAGAATTCCCTTGCATTCAAATCTAGGATTAAAAAACCCTTTGATTAATCTTTTGAATAATAAAATAAAATCTAAATTGACTCTTCCCTTCATCATGAACTATTTTATATTTAAAAACATTGAAAAATATACACCTTTTTTAATATACCGTTTAATATTTATGAACTAATTTTTATATCACTAATACAAGACTTTGACTCTTTATTGAGTTTCTAGACCCCTTAAGGTGTTATATAAAATTCCATCATATTGAAACTAATTCCTTCCTTCCATATACTACATTTAGGTTTTAATTAGCTTGATTTAATATTTGAAATAACATTATTGTTCATGTTACATAAATTGTCTTCTTCTAGTTTGATGTTTTACCAACATGTACTATCAATATTGTACTCAAACCCCGAATTCTCATTATTTGTTAACATATCATTAATAATTTAATGAAATAGGGAAAAAATTCTTTCACTCAATAATATTATCAGAAAATTTACAAATAATGATTCTATAATGAATTCTAAAGATAGAAAATTTCATAACTCAAGCCTCAATTTCATGATTCTGTGATTTTCATAATCATATATATTTCATGTTTAAATTAATTAAACATTAGTTCCCTTAAGAAGTTGTTACAATATTAAATAAAATATTACTTATATATGAATAATTATTATGGTTTTGTTCCAATCAAAAAAAATTCTTTTATTAAGCTTCAATTTTCTCTATGGTTTTTCTTAATGACATACTTAATTTTGATGATTTCATTTATTTATAGTATTATCGTGTGTTATATCTGAATCATCATTTAATTTCACTTAATATGGACTTTTATTTAATTATCTCTAATTAAAATGATAACACCTTTTAAATTCCATCATATGAGTTTCTGGGACATGATATATATCTTAGTAATATTTATGTCTCTATATAATCGATCCAATGACATAGAAATTTAGGTACTCCATTTGGAAGATCATATCATATATGGATCTTATATATTTGAGTGAAGAGCTCTTTAATAAATCTATCATATGGATTCACTCAACTATATTACTCAAGTAACCTAATACTATTAGGGTATCATGGATATTTGTAACTAGATGTAAAAACACAATAATGAGAACCTAATCTTATTAGGGTCAACCATTACATATCCACATTACGTACAATAATCCAGATGCACCCAACTTTAGTATGACCTACATTGTTGGATATTCATGGTCTTGACAAGTATATTCTTTTGAATGAATCTAACACTTAGTATTTATAATGGAAGTATAATATTACCATATTATCTCATGGTAATCACTTTATGTTTATACATAATTATAATAATTTATTTTTGAATCCTTTTCCTTCCAATAAATCAATATATTTAAACAATATTGATGTGTACCTCTTAAGACAAATACAAGACTATTTAACTAACCCCAAATAAAATTTATATATATTTTTACATATCCAAATGGAGTTTTTACATAATCCATATAAAACCTGATCATGTAATGTATAAGAATCATATAAAATAAAAAATCCTCAAAAGATTAATCTTAGAGTAATATATAGTCGAACCCCACTTTTTTAGACAAGGCATAAGCCTCTAAGCCAGTGAGGAGTCTGACTCAAAGATTCTCTATAGAAGAATAAAATAATCAAGAGACACCTCAAATCCATCATATTTAAAAAAATAATAATTTTCAAACAAAACATAACTAATTACTTCATAATCCTAACATAATATAATCCAAATTAAAGTTATATAAAACTAAATCAATAATAATATATAGTTTTTAACTCCTTAAATTAATGAATGATAATTTATGAAATTTGTTTAATAATCTAAAAAAAGGATACATCCATTCATAATATAATATTTATACCCATGAATAAAGTTGGAATGGAAAAAATAAATGAAAAATTAAAATATTTAAACATACGAAAAACAATTATAAAATATTGATAGATAATCAATAATTGAAAACTTATAATTTACAAAAAAAAATTGGGCATTTACTAACAAAATAAATATTGAGACTTTATATTTATTTCCAATATAAACTCCTTCATTTTATCCTCATATAAATAATTTTCATTAAATATAAGATAATATATTAAATACAAACACTTTATATTTAAATTTAATTTTTTAAACTATTGGATATGTATGAAAATCAAGGATATCATAACATTTGGTACCCCTTGGGTTGTAAATTGATATATGCATGAGATGTATATTGCAACTTATGATATATGTATATTTTAAAGAGTTTTTCGATGCCATTGTTTGCCTCTATTATACTGTAAGATATTCCTAATAATATAGGATACATAGTATGACAGTGAATGGTCAACACCATGTCTTCCCACTTGGTTTCATTGGTTTTTAATCAATTAGATTTAATTATTATGGGTCTACATACATGATATTAATCATTCAATTGTTAAATGATTAAATGTCTTTAATTGGATGTAATTAATTTCATAACATGAGATGATATAAAATTCTCTTTATTCTTTAACTCCCTATATTAAATTAATAGAGTCACGAGGGATGTAAAACCTCTTATTATCAAGGCCATAGATGTATGAAAGAAAAATGAGATTTTATTCTATTTATTTCTTCTCCCATAGTCATTATGAAGAATGTTCTAGAACATCATTAGAGATCATGGGATCTTATACTTATGAATGAGGATTCAGAGGCCCCTGTAAGCGCATAGAAATAGAAATCATTTGGATCTTAATATAGTAATTCCCATCATGAATTATCTATCATAGAATAAAATATAGAGCTTACTACATTTAAGGAACGCCTATATTTATATTCATATGTTATGTCTATTGATGTTTTTGATGATAGATCTAGAATATTATGGATTTGATCTCATTTCCATTATCAATATATGATCCTCATAAACACATTAGGGTTATCATATCTTTGATGTTTACTAAATAATTCTTTTTAAATATTTTTTTTAAATAACATCCTAGACGTATGATGTTTGATGACTTATTGTAATGAATGATATGAATCAATTGATTTTTATCAATTGTACACTATAAAATTTGAATTTCATATTGTATGATATATACAAATCCATTAAATTTTATGTCATAGATTATTATGTGTGATATCATAATATATGACTAAACATTATGTTTTCACAAAATAAAGAGACATGTTGTATTGGTGATATATAGAAAATAAATATATAAAATATGATCCTTATGATTAATGTAATGTTAATCCATTATATTAGTAACAAATTACTTGCAGTAACCCTATTATTATTCATAAAAAATATAACTATAAAATATATAATATATTTTATTTTAATATATTTCACTAAGATTTATAAAATGGTTTTAAATGAAAAGTATTCTGTATAATAAAATGATATTTTCCATTACTAAATTAAATAATAAGATTTTATATTGATATATTATGTTTTGGAAAATAGTAAAATAGTTCATTTAATTTTATATTCAATTTCAATATTCATGTCTCTGAATTGTTTCTAAAATATGAATATATTGTACGTTTTAACTTATGAGATAAATTTATTCTTATAAAATGCTCTATACGTGGCCTAAATATTGTATACAACAAAATAAGATTTGTTTTACATATATCTTGATATTTTACTATTTCAAAAACATGATTTACCATCAATATTTATTCAATTTTGACTCCTGTTTTTAACAAAATTCTATACAGTTGACATAAAATAAAAGGATTTTGGCGTCTTTTTATTATAACCTGACATCGAATGTAGTTTTTTGTTTGGTTTTCAGTGGCAGGTTATTAAATAAATCAATACTGAAAATTGGTGTTTTGTGCTGGTCATTAATAAAACTGATTCCAAACACCAAATAGAAAATCGTTTTCCGCATCGGTTTGAAAAAACTAACTCCAAAAACATGGTTTCAGCAACGATTTATTATAAAAACCAATGATAAAATCCATGCTATTTTTTGGATGATTCGGGGTTGATTTCATTAAAAACAGATAACAAAATTTTAAAAAATTAGAAATAGTTGAATATTATACCCCTATAATAATCAGATTCCCTGTAACAGAAAACCAGTACACACCAATCAAAAAACATGTATCACTAACTAAAATTCTATAAAAACATACATATTTTTATCTTGTTAATTAAAAAATTATCTATGCTTTATTATAAAGTAGAATTAAAAAACATATACCTTAAATTGACAACATGTTCATTGTTGGTAATTTTCTAGGCATTGTTTTGATATCATTACGTTAAAATACCTATTATAAAAAAAATTAATATTTTGAATATATTTCTTTAGGAAAATTTAATATTAATCAGAAACATAAGAATATTGATACCTTGACTGGAAATAATACTAAATAAATAGTTCACAACATAGATCGAATATGGTTAAGTTCTTCTTGCATGTACGAATCGATGTCATTGAATGTATATAGTGGTGATAAATGATATAAGATTAAAAAATAGAATAGTATTAAAGAAAATATAAAATAATTAATATTACATTCGTGATCATAATCATTTGTTACCCTAGTTGTGATTATCTCATACATGAATCATATAACATAATAACCAAATTCAACAAATCCAATTTGATGATGAAACTACGATTAATTAAACATTAAAATTATAATAAAAACCAATATATATACATTTATAGGTCAAAAAATAAAAATACTATCTAACATAAAAGATAATTACCTTTACTTTCACATAGTTCAATGCATTTTTCTTTGCTCTTGACATGTGATATTTTTTATAAAAAATCCATGACATATATTTTCATAAATATGAACTAATAATACTTGGATAAAAAATTAGAATTAGACATAATGAGGATATATAAAAACATAATTTTCTAAAAAGGTTGAAAATATTCTAAAAATATAACCTAATAGAGAATGTATAATATAATATATTTTCACGTGGGTAGAATATTCCTAACATTCAATGAACTCTATAATAAAGAAGTTCAAATTTAATGACATTATAATGAAAATTAGTTAATAATTATGTTTCTTCTTTTACCCATGATGAAATGGCATAATCTATCACCCAATATCCATCATTGAGAACCCCTCACACATATATATGAAAATTTATTTTTAGTCGACACATATTGCACATCCTTTGAAATGTGTGAAGGATCTATAAATCCATAAACACTTGTGTTGTCATTCTGAACAAGCATTGTGTCTAGATACCTAATTATGAAAGTAACATAGTTAGTCAATTTATAGCATCTTTGATTAGAAAAATAAAAACTGAAATGTCAATTTACTAACATGGAAAAAACAGCAACATAGGCATACTGAGCTCATTAAAATCAATTAAATCCATGATATCGTTATGGAATATTCTCAATGGATAGTCTCTTCAACATATTTCAGATTACAAATGAAACTCATAGATATTGTCTATGTAATAAGAGACCGGTGATAACATTTTTATCCCATCATAAATATCTAAAGTACCGACAGTTGTTTTTTCCAGAACCTTTTGTTTCCATTGTGCCATTTCATTTGATTTTAGATACTTTTATATAAGTTAAATTTCAGAAAACATTATAAGTAATTTTCAATAATATATAATTAATATTAAAGAAACACATACCTCATATTAAATATTTAAAATAATGCAGGATGACCAAAATAAAAAATGAACCATACTATATCTATCTTTGGTAATATCTAAAGTAAGGAATGTGGGAAGAGTAGCATGATCAATAATATCTAGTATTGATACTATAACAAGACGCATCTGAATTGGATGGTGATTTAAAGAATCCGAGAAAAAAAATGCATGACTCCAAATGCTACATTATATACATCTGTATCATATAAATACAACTTAGATTTTAAGGTTGGGTCTGAGCAAGGTGGTGGAGGATACGATTAGGCAGGCTGGGAAGGTTGGGTGGGTCGGGAAGGCTAACACAAACTATGATTGTATCATCATTTGTTCTAATATAGAATCCTACATAGCTTCTTGAATTTTATCACCCTTGAAATCTTTCATAACTTTTAGCTGAGTAATTATTTATTAGATTTCATGGCCCTTTTATTGATAACATTGATGACCGAAAGCTTATCGAATACTAAAACGTACCTCATATCCTCTTATACAGCTGGGGTGTTCTGGATTTTATAATTCAGTGGATATGATGTCCATCCTACCCTCGGGGATAATAGTTCCTTATATAGATTTCTCCTAAAAATCATCCCGAAATTAAAAATGGAAATGGTATATTACTATTATAAATTTATAAAATAAAAAATTTCAAGAAAAATAATAATTATTTATATATAATTAGTTTTTCTACTTCCTTATCTTTCTTTATAAGATACTATTCCTTTTTTCATAGTCTCACTCTTTTCCATTTCTCATGACGGGTTGGTGGTTATGGGGGACCTAATTGGACCACATCAAAACCAATAGTGGAGTGTGCTCTTAGTTCTTCAAAATTTCCCTCAATAATTTTTTTCACCAATAAATGATACCCTCCACGTGATAAATTATGAGGGTAAAAATTATGCAACAAGATGTCTTGATGGGATATCATAGGGTCTTACTATATAAAAACTAAAATAATATGTAATTAGTTAAATATATAAGAAATTTTATAATATAATTTAATTTAAATATCACACCTAAAATTTTTTATCATGTTGGGTGGAAACAAATTACTTCCAAGTATCATCATCTAAAAACGAATACCTGAGGCATGTCCTTTCATTTTAGCTATATTCAAACACATAATTTTTTCAACTTTATTTTGAAATCCCTCCATCAAAACACCACTAATGTAAGACATCTTTTCATATCAAATTTTGTTTCTTAAAAATTGGTTTTCATATGTAATTGTATAACATAATTTGTATTAATTTAAAATATATCATATTCAAAAAAGGAGATAAAATAAGTCAATTTAGATATTTTACATTCACAACCTCTCAAAGCTAATATATCGCCATCTTGTTTACAAAACTTCATGCGGGAAATAAAATGACAATCCAACAACAGATATGTATGATGATATAGTTGATATGATATGTTGAATTTAGGTTAGTTTCGTTATTTTTATCATCAAAACGAATTTTTAATCACTCCACTCCTTGATAAAGTGATAGTTATAGAAAACATGTAATTTCACATATACCAACTCGATAATTTTATCTTTGAATAATAAATGCAGAATACAACCCCACTAAATTCTCATAAGTAGTCCTGTAATTATGTTTTTGAAAACTAAATGTTTTCATTAATTTCAAAGTTATATTACATGATATTTAATAATATGATAAAAAAATACCATGATAGGGGTTCTTATGTCTTTGTAACTATATATTTCATTGTAATGGGAAAATGTAACGAAATTACTATTTACATGGATATTATTAAACAAGTCAGTAATTAGAAAATAGGAAAACAGAATTATGTTTGTAAAAATAGTGGCAAACAGATGTAATGTTTTTTTTAAATATTTATGTTATGATACCTAACCAAAAAATTATGTAAGGTAAACTATTAAATATGAAAATTACTTCTAAAAAGATATAAACAGTTAAAAATATAAATATAAAAATTTAAAAATCTGTTCTCATATGTGTAAATTAATCCCAAATATAATTGTATACATTTTTTATTTCAATGAAAAAATATTAATCCATAAAAGTGGATTATCAATTTTTAAAACAAAAATTATAATAAATAATAAAATGTATATAATTAAATATCCAATAGCTATTAAGTAATACAGGTTTTACAAATGTAAATTACAACAAATAAATAAAATGTAAATAATTACCGAGTTAATTAGGAGAGTAATTTAGTGTTCACCCACAACCCTTCATCATGATCATTTCATATTACAAGCACTATGTCTGTGTTATAGTCATTGTAATCCAGAAATTGTGAAATAGTTAAATAAGCCTCATATAAATCAATAACATTATCATCATCCAAATGGATTCTTTTCACTTGAGAAAATAATGGAACATTATTTATTTTATGGATTTATGACATAAACTATTTTATTTTTATTTGTGTCCATGATAAAGTGTTAATCATTGCAACTAAATGTTTTCAAAACAATTAGTTTAAACCCATATTCATCATGTTTCATACCACTATTACATACAACCCAACGATAACTCAACATGGTGACCTGAAATTTAATATAATAATTTTTCCATATGTCTTCATGAAATATAAAATATGGAATTGATAAATAAATTGTATTTTTATCTTTTCCCATCAAAAAATGGAGTGATTCAGCAATGACCCTTACCTCACAATTTTGAAAGGAACTCTTTTCATCCAAATTCTTTGTCTAAAATGTATACCCATTAATATAAAAACAAAATAATGTGATCAAATTAATAGATTACCTCCCCCCAACTTCAATCCATTTTAATACTTATCATTTAGTTATATCTAGAAGGAATTTATGTTTAATCCATGAAGCAAATGCCTTTTTATGCTCAATCCCCATCCAATTTTCATTTCTTTTTTGATATTGTGACTTTAATTCTATAATATTTGCTGATATATATGATTGAACGTTATTTGTGTCACTCTAAATGTATAAATGATCATGAATTATGTCACCACGTTGAATATTATTTACCTTTAAGAATAAAATCCCTTCTACCTTAACTATCAACTGTCATATGTCAAGATATAGGGAGACTGACATGAATCACTTCATACAAATAATTAGTATAGAACTCCATAACCTCTTTTAAAACATATTTATTAACAATAGAGCCCTCTGGTCGATAGTTAATTTTAACTTATCCCATAAAAATTTTCATATATCTTTCAAAAGGATGCATCCATCAGAAATAAATATGCCCACATATTAAAATCTCTCTCACTAAATGAATCACTAGATGAACAATTCGATCAAAATACATATGTGGGAAAACATTTCAAGTTCAAAAGGAAGAATAGATACTTCATTTTTCATCACATAATATAAATTTGGATCAATAAGTTTACTAAAATGTATTTTAAATAATTACATAACCTGATGATAGTATTTCTGATAGTTATCGATAATATACCATGCAGAGTGACTGGTAAAAGTTTTTTCATCAATACAAGAAAATCATGAGATTTCATACCTATTAACTTACAATCCTTCAGTGACAAATTTTTTTTCATATATGATTAATAACCACTGGGTTATTTATTACGAGGAAGAAATTGGAAAAAATTATTCTTCTCAATCTTGATTAATGTGTGACATGCTAGAGAAAAGTACTTATATTTCTATTCATAGTGGGATCTGACGACAAATATATTCCAATTGAAATCAAGTCTGATCTAGGATGAAATGAACATTTTTTCTCTCCTTTTATGATTTACAATGTTCTAATTAAACTATCACATATTTTTTCTCCACATGCATAACATCGATAATTTTTTCTCTAAAAATCTCCAATATGTTAGTTATAAAAAAATAGATTGTTTCTTCTAGATATTTTTTTGAATACCATAAATTATTTTCATTCAAAATAAGAAATTAATATATTTCACTGTATAATAATATTATTCAAATGGAAATAATCAAGGGAAAAAGTTTTATTTTTGTAAACCATTGAATTATTTTTTTCAATCTATGATAATGATTATCAATTCAGAAAAATAATCAATGTCACATGTACAATGTATTTATTCCATTAGGAAATTGAAAATATGAAGTATCTTCTTCAAAAATTGGACCTGATTTATTTCCCTTAACATTATGTTTAGATAAATTTTCCTATATATAAAATTCATTTATACTAAACATAATCATATCACGCAATAGAAAATACTATTTCTTGTATGCATCGACATATTTAACACATTTATCCCATGATAGTTTAAAATCATCAATAAATGGTTAAATATTCCCATAATTATCATTTCCTAGATGTTTAGGTCTAGAAATCATCATACTCATCATAACATATTTATTTGTCATTATTATATGTAGGTAAAATTTGTAAACTACCAAAAAAACATTCCATAAACTATGTTGGCTACAATGGAATCAATATAGATTCATTCCATCAGAACACAATCCCATTATGAAATTTATAATATAAATTCCAAAATAAAGAAATTTTTTATAAAAAATATACCATTTTCATGAATCAGTAGGGTGATGTAAATTACCATTAGAGATGTGCTCATCTGAATTCCATCTTTACCTTTTTTCATCAATTAAATTATCGAATAAGGGCTTCAAATGATTAATTATTTGAATGTACCAAATTTATTTAGTAAGAGATGTGGTTTTGGTACATATGAATGAATCATAGTTGAAATATCATAATTATATGAAATAATTATCGGATGATATAAATAAAATGTACAAAATTTATTTTTCATAAAGCTAGATGTTAGTACCAGATAATTAATCCATGTTGACTTTTTTATCCATCTTATAGAGTGATTTCCCAAATTTAGCACAACTTTATAAATATTCATATTATTTCATATACAACACACAATCATTGGGTAAATCATGTATCTTTTTATAACCCAATCCCATTGGGCGTAATATTTTCTTTACCTCATAATTGGAATATGGATGCCTGCTTCCTTTAGTTAGTAGATATTTTAAAATATCAAGTACGTTGGAGAACTTTTATCACTCAACCCATTTAATTCTTTCATGTTTACTAATATCAAAACTATTGATAACACATCATATTTAGAACATCCTAGGAATATTGGTTTCCTTGAATCTCCGTAGAATAATTCAATAGTAGTTTTCTCGATGGTTTTGAAACCAAAATTATTAACTAATTCTTCAATACAATACCCAGCCTAATTATGAATATTTTCATCAACATTGTATGTAAGTGGAAGTTGGGAATCACAATGTCATGTTTCTCTAACAACCACATTATGGTACACATATATCCACACAAATGTACTTTTGTTGACATATGAAGCTTTAACCCCGTTCCATATTCTTGTTTTAGACAAGTTTATATGTGTTATCAAAATAAATTTTTATGGAGTCTTTTTAAGGTGATAATCAGTCACTGTAGTATGGTAATGTAGGTTTGATTTCATTTTTTCAATTTCCTCAGGTTATGATTTTTTTCCACTAAATTCTCCTTTTACAACTCTTTTAATTATTTAAAATAAAAAAATACCATGAAACATATGGTGACCCAATAAATACATAAATAAATATTAAATAATTTTTTATGAATTTTCAATACATCTCATAATATTATACGACATATACCTATAAATTCTTACTATATTTTTACAAGACTTACTTTATCATATTATTTTATGACATTTTTTCAATATATCCAGTAAATTTCTTCTCACATTATAACAATATTAGAAATTAGTTATTAAAAACCTATCTTCATGTCCTATGGAAATATAATAATAATTAGGGTGAGATCATATTCATAGTAAGGGTAAACATAGGTGATAACAATCAATGATCATAATTAAATATAAGACTATTATAGTGTATGATAGTATGATAATAACTTGCAAAAATATCAAATAAGAAAAATAGAATTAAACATGAATCATGGAAGGTGTTATTTTTATAACAAAATATATATATTGAAAGAGTATGGAATGATTAATAGTCAATAAGGATCCATGAGACTATATCATAAGAATATGTTATAATATTATAGAATAAATATATGGATAGAAATTTTTTTTACTCAAAGATCATTGTTAAAAGTATTATAGTGGGGAATATCCAATAGTGTAATGGGCTCACCCAAGATTCCCATCATTTCTATAAACAAATATATCTTTTAGGAATACCATATTAGATTAAGTCCCACAATAAACTGGTTTCACCCTCCATTCCATTTCAGGTTATATCTTGAGATATCATTATTTACTAATCAAATTTTTGGATTATTTATTACTAGAAAAATATTTCACATAAATACAACCTTAAATTTTTTTGAAAATGTTCATAAATATTGTAATCATATCATAACCCACGGAAACGAAATTGGTTCAATAATTTTCCATCATAAAATAATTATATCTTGGGTAAGTAATAGGTTTCATAGAATTATCTTGAAGACATCATCATCACAAGACATCTTGAAATATAATTCAAATGGTATTATATGATCATATCATTAAGGGAGTATAATAATCCTTAATGTAAGTTGAATTTTATGAAAATATACTTTTTAAAAGGTATTAAAAATATTCATTATATATGTGATAAACCTATATTTCATTTTACTGAAATTAAAAACTGAAAACATATAAAATTTTGAAATTGTAGTTCTCTATATTAAATCATAAAAATATGTGAATGGATCTTCTTAATTAAAAAAATACATGATTTTGGGAAAATATATTAGTGTTCACCAAGTTCAAATAATACATTAATTTTTCTTTCTTTAAAAAAAGTCAAAATCTATTCCTATGAAAAAAATAAAATGATTAATATTAAATATTTATAAAATAGGATAAAGTTAAAAAATTTAATTTTAAAAAAATTAAAAAACAGATCAAAAATCTATACAATATTTATAAGAATATGGACATAGAGGAGAAAACATCCAAACCAAAAATGAAGAATAATGATAGATTTTCATAAGAACATTTTATTTTTCATTATATGTTCCAAGGGGTGGAAAATATAAAAAATATAAATAAATATAAATAATTTTTTTAGAGGAAATGTATGTTATTTAAATGATATGTGTCATATATCATTCTTTGATAGAATGTTAATATTCAAAATCAAAAAATGAAATGATATTTTAACATAATCCTCAGCTTCATGTCCTGAATCTCAATGTATACATTAAAAATACAATACAATACAATTCAAATTATTTTAAATTTATTTTTGAGCCATATTAATATATATACTAATATTATATTTTAATTATAATTTTATATTACTCATTTTTCAATAAATCTATGTTAAAATATTTATTTGGTGTGAAAAAGGTAATGTTTTCCTTCAATGATTTAGTTCGATGGTCTTTATCCATGCACCTATCTTGGTTTAATAATGTCAACAATATCAATACTTTAATAAACATAACATTCATTCATTATATAATATTTTATTATAGTGGGTATAGTTTTATGATGAAAATATTTTAACATCAATTTTATGATATAATAGTTCCTACATACGAAAGTGTAATGTTTTTAATTTACAATTGATGGAACAATGGAATGTTAAATAATATTTCTCCATTTAAAAATGAAAATATTATATTAAATTTAAATTATCATGATTAAATACATATATATAAACATAAATTAGGGAAAATGATGAAAATTTAATCACATTCTTTTATAAAGGTGGTAGTCAACATGTATGAGAAAGCGATGTTCTGATTCCTTATATTTTTGTAAAACGAGATTAAAATGGGGAGTCCCATACACATAATAATATTTAAATATATTTTATATAATTATTTTATTATAAAATAATATTTATGACTGGTTTAAATGTTTTAGAAAAATATATAGACATGAAATAACATGATTAATAGTTATACCACATTTTTTGGAAAACATCCTTTGGCTTACGCCTTGAGATTTATATATAATAATTTTAGTGAGACTAGAGCCTCAATTTTTTCTTAAAATTTTTTTTTTAGTATATTTGTATTTATTTTGGATGATATAAATGAATAATTTTATATTTAAATGTGTGTATATGAGATTTCATATCCTATGTTAGGTTGATAGACCACTTACAATTACATTAATGTATGTTATATAATAAATGTCTTAATAATGTCAAATAGATATGAATTTTAAATACACAATTATGATAAGGGTCATATTGAAATTAAATCATCCAAAAAAAATCAAATAATGTGTTTTTTTATATTTTAAATATTAGCACTTAAGATACCCTTTATTTTAACTCTATTAACCCTTATATTGGAAACATGATCTCAAATATTTTAACCATTAATTATGGAAAAAATTGTAATAAGTCCACTTTTAATAATTTTATCTTTTTAATGTTTCTACATAAATTTATATGGTTTTCATCATAACTGGTGTGAATTTTTGTTATTTGACCCTCGAATTAATGTAATAAAAATTATATATATGTTAAATTATGTGTGCATAACATCCCTTGATAAATGGATTTTCTATTGATCAGGTCATCTGATGGAAAATATGAATATATTGTTTCTTTTAAAACATGGGATCTACCAATTTCATTACATAATTTTTTTTAGCATGAGATGTTCTGTTTAAGTACAGTAATGGGATTATGAATTAAAATAATTAAATGATTAATTTATTTTATTATTTAAATTACTCAACCTATAACACTAAAACATAAATAAAGTTTTATAGAGGATTTCTATAGAATGATACGTTATTCTGAATGTTTATAGAGGAGGACAATGATATCCACCATTGGAATTGAAGTTCTCAATATAATAGGTCAATGAAGAACAATTAAGTTGATTATTTGGAAGAATGATTAAGTCAATAGAATATAAAAATAAAATTTCTTTGGGATGTGTTATTCACCAAAAAGCCAATATATTATTGAGGTAGATATTTATATTTTTTGAATCATTTCATTGGTATTTTTTTCTGTAATGTATTTGATATATCTTGTATTTTTTTTATCTTGATAACTCGTAATCCCATTGGTGTTTCTGTGTTGGAAATTTTTTATTTAACCATTTTTTACACAAATATGATATTTGGATAGATTTTTAATGACCAGTTATAATCTCATTTTATTAAAAATCCTCTTGAATATTCATTCATTGGTATATTTGTTTTTAGACCATGGGGTTAGCGACTCATCATTTTTTAATCTATTCGAGTGTTCTAAAAACTATAGATTTATGATGGAAATGTGAAATAACATGGGATCATTAGTTTTTAAAAATATTGAAGTGAAACAATGAATCATGTATAATGAATGTGAGGATAATGACCCTCTTCATTGGAGGGATGCAGGATAGATCATTCTTAAGAGACAAGAATCATAGTTCCCGACCACTAGAGGATTGGAATTGATGATTGTTTGGTTCTCCACTTAGTATGGATAATTTTATTGAGTTTATCCCAATATTTAGGGTATTATTAATTGTTGTAGTTAGGTTATGGGATGAAGATGAAAATTTTGATTAAATAATAACTACACGTGGTTTCTTCTGAAGGAACACATGTCATGTTTCATGGTTTTTCTTCCATATAGTGTTTTAATACTAACATACATATCACATTTGATGTAGATGGGTCCATAAATCATGTGATAATACTAGAGTAGATGATATGTATTCCATGAATATATGGATAAAACCATGGGTGATCAGACAAGCAATTTCTCTATAGAGACATGCCAATAGTAGGAATGTGGTTATCCAATCCATGTTTTGGGAAGAACATGCCTAGTATAATAGAAAATTATGGATGTCATTTTTTCTTAATTCCAAAACTATGTAGACCCATAATATACTACCGTCTATATATCTATTTATAAAATCCATTTATGGCCTAGTAGTATTTCATCCCATGTAGACTTCTATGTAGGTGGTGATGGGGGTCTTCGATTAAGGAATTTGAGATATGATCTGTGATGATAAAAGTGGGACATTTCATCTACGAAATTCTTTGTTGATGGATGTGGTTTGGTTCGATCATCCGAGTGTTTACAGGTTTAGTATTCACATATATCACTATTTCGTTATTCACCCATATCAAATATAAATTTTTATTCGGTACTGTCCAGCTTTTTTAAGGAGATGGTCCCCTATAAATAAATTGATGGTCCCATATCCTCGAAATTGATGTGGTGGTGGTCCTCCATGGGATTCAGTGCCTCATATCTATGGTAAGATATATCATGGAGTGGGCCTTCTATTTAGATTCATGTGTGGTTTCACATGGTGATTGGAATTGGGTATTGTACCTTTGTAGCTCTAGGTAAATTCATCATTATTATATGTCTTGGGATATTGAGATTCATCTCTTTTTGAATGGGGTGTTCCTTATGAGAAAAATCTATCTTTGGGTTTCTTTTACCCCTTCATCATGTGGATTTATAGGAATATTATATTCTCTTTCTCCCCTATTTGTTTTTAGGGAATCCTACTAAGTATGTTTATACTCAACACTATATAATATTTTCAGGCATGTTTCACGACTTATGTAGACAACAAGTATATTGGATGTTCCATCGGTGGACCAAGCATCATAGGAGCATAGTAGTATGTGGATTTTCTGGACATGTTATATAGTACAACCCTAGGATATTGAGATGAAATTTCCTCATCATTTCACAATATAATTCATTTCTAGGATGGAAAATATTTTTGTTCTTCATGTTTGGGAATATATTTTCCATTTTACATTATAAAATATTTATCTATTTCACACTGATTTATTTTCTAGGGGGTCTCACATGAATTGTTTAAACTCATGATGTTTAATTATTTTATGTATTTGTGTTGTTTCATTGATATAGGTTTATTCATTTAAAATGGTATATTTGGAAAAAACATCACATTTCTATGGTATTTATACATAGTACTTTTCACTAACCCCTGGACTATGGGATATAGGAATGGGGTGTCACTCATGGCTTATTGGTATCCCTGTAGAGATTCTAGAGGTTTGGGTCATCATAGAGAGGTATCTAATGGTGTCTTCTCTATGTAATGGTGTTTAGATTTACGGATGATATATGTATTGGTATGGAAAACTTTTGAATCTTTTTTGAAGTGTCTTGAGTTCTTCTCTGAGTACTGGGAACCCATTTGTGGTGTGGAAGGAAATGTATCCAATATCCAGTGCTCTGAATACATACTAGTCAACATGAAATACAAAGACAATAGTTTCAGGGAAATAAATTATACATGAATTATTTTGGATTGGATTTTTTGAAACCAACTTCATTATTGTGTCCCCCTATCAAACTCTTTTCACAATGGTATATCTGATTAATTTAAACTATCCCTTCAAGATATTGTACTATTTTTTTCAATATAGAATAATGATGATTTTCCCTTTGTATATAAGGTCGTTTTACAGGGACCAATATCTTAAATTTTCTCTACAAGTGAGCATAAAGTTTTGTTTCCACCTGAGGGGTTTGGCATTGTCCAAACACGAGTGGTTCAAGTGGAAGACCGTCTAGATGTTGTGAAGTTGATAGCTACAGTTGTATATAACAATAATTCCTATAGAGATATGGAATTATGGAAGTTCTATTGATTAATATCGATCAGGTTTCACATTAAGAAATACACTCAGGAGAAAGAGGATTATATTTAGATGATGGTCTATGATTTCATTAATGTAAAAACCCCAATCAATCAAATGGTTGTGTGTGAATATAGGATTCATCATGGATTAAATGGGTGATGGTGGGTACTGATAACATAGACCAATTAAGAGGTTTCAATCTTAAGAAAAATCTTTCTTTTATTGTTCTACGATGAATATTTTTCTTTGAGATTATACACATTGTAGATCTAGAAGAATCATGATCTGTAATCTGTCAATATGTTGGTTTTTAAGCATATATTATGGTGTAAAAGACCTTATTTTGAAAAAGGAGTAGATCGTGTTTTTTCAATTTATTTTCCAAATATGGCAATAATAATGATTCCAAATCATTTCACAGGGGATTCAGGTGTGTTTGAGGATTTTTCACAGCCTGAACCTCCAAAAATAAAAAGAAAAGATTTTGATGTCTAGTTTGTGAAAACTGTGTAGCCCAGCCCACATGGTTTATCTGTAATAATGCGGTTTCTAATAGTTTTGATCTAGAGGCCTCATTTTTTTTATTAAACTATGATACCATAAAAGGATGGCCATGCAGTGATGAATAAAATTATTATATGGACTTTTTTACACAATTTGTGACCGGTTATTTAAACCATGCACCTAACCATGTGGGGTACCACTCTATAGTATTGAATGGTGCATGGTTGGCGCACTATTTAGACAACTATGAAACCTAACCATGTTCCCCTATTTTATAGTTGAAAATTCTATCATTACATTAATGAATCCTTTAACCCAAATTTCACTTCTCATATTTTCCATTTCTAGTGATAGGAAGATCCCCTTCCAACTGTGGGTTCTCTTCTTATTTAGCCTAGTATCTCATATATATCCCTTGTCCAATTTCATAATCATAATCTGATGTATTCATTGGGTAGTTAATGGTGAGATAAAAAATCCTCTCCTTTCTCATTTCCATTTTATATAAAATCCATCATGCAATTTAGATTCATTATATTTTAACCAATTTTAAGGGTATTGCACTGTTTCATCGATTTAGTCAATCCTATTGAAAATATGGGGTCAATATTGAATGATTATTCATCTACTTCCTTGAGGTAGGTGGCCTCATCTATTTTCCATTTTTTTTAATAGCTATATAGCTATGAATTTCTTCTACACACTGAATTTTTTAGATCATACCATTTAAATTAAGTTCATGATATTAAATTGATCATTGATCTATGATAAATGTCCCTTGATTTATATTTAGTTGTTAAAAGGGTTTTGACCTCAGATATGGATATCCATTGGGTGTGTCATTTTAGAAGTGCAACATTTATATTAATTTATCTAATACCCAAAACACAAATTTAGGTATTTTCATGAAATTTAATTGAATTTTACATGATTAAAGAAATATTATGTTGCTTGAAGCACCAACTTGTTGTTTAGTTAAACCTATAAGTAGAGTATCCATTGTTTTCAACTACCTTGTTAACCATAAGACCTTCTAAATTTCACTTTGAGCTATATAAATTGAATTTTGTCTTCATAGTGAATTAAATGGAATGTAAATATAGGATTTATAATGCATGATGGTTGAATTTCCTTAAATGAATAAACTGTTCAAAGTGTAATTATTTACAAACAATGGAAAGGACGTGAATATTTCTTACAATGAATAAAATTATTATCAAGAATTGTATTACCATGAATATAATTAAGAATAACTAAAGAGACATATTTGAGGTATTTTTACATGTGTTAGATTATAAAAAAGAACAATTCATATATATATATGGGGTTGGTGAACATTACATGAGAGGTATTTTGTCCTGATTAATATTATAAATGTATGAATGACTTGTTATAGGTTACGGTACAATGGTAAGCGTTCAATTTATCATGACAGTACCATGTTGTCTCGTATTGGGTGTTGAGCATGATGTCTCACACCATTGACACTTTTAAAATGTTGGGATTGACACAATGAATCCATGTTCGAGTATTAAAATGATGGAACACTCACCATCATGAGTGATGATCCAATCATCTTCCACTCACTTTGAGATTTTGGGAATATATCATGTTTCATGAATGTGTAGGTATTTTAAAATTTCTATGGATACCTATGTTACACCCCAGTCCAACCAAAAATAGGTATTCGACGTACATGGCCACCTAATTCCACACATATGTGGTCCATATTGGTGTATTAATTATATAACTATACTATATATATATGTAAATATATATCATTTATATATATATTTTGAGTACTGAGACATATAATCCATCCACGATCCGATACTAGTAGAGCATCTAGGTGTATTATCAGACCCTGACCAGGTTGTTGTTTATTTAATTAGCATAGTGAATTAATTATTAGTCATGCACACTATTTAGTTGTGATACCTAGTTTTATTGTGAGTTGACACCCTTGGTGGTGTCCTACTACGATTTTTATATCACAAAATACTTAGTGTTTCATTTCTATGTTAGAATATTATCTATATAATGGTACTAATTTGGGAATGATCCTAACCACTGGACTATGGTAATATTATCTCATTGATGGAGCCTAAGAGTATTGTATAGTGAAATGGAATTAGATGATTGTGGGGTAGTGTTTGTTATTTTTCAGTTTTATATGGCATGCTTGTTTTAGTGTAACACCTCAATATTTTATGAGATAGATTCTCACTAATTTTATTGATTTCTTATGGTGTACATTGAACCAATATTATCTTGCACTATGTGAAACAACATATTAACTTCACATAAATGAAACACTATAACTTTCTTATTTCATAAGAATGTGCTACCTTCCTTGATAGCTTGTGCTGTACATAGTAATAAATGTCATTAAATAATGATATATTATTAAAATATTATTATTATATGATATAAACTAGATATTTTGAATAATATCAACTAAATATTGAAAATAATTTTTAAAAATCATTCATAAATGATTCATTCATTTCCAAATTTTGTAGAAGTTGAAATAAAAACCATTTGAATATTAAGGATGTGTTTTTATAAAAACCTATTAAAAAAAGACTTATTGTGCTTATAATATAATATAACTATTTATTCATTTTCAATGAAATACATATGTTATATAACCAATTTTATGTTTTAAATTCATCTTATATTTTTTCTAGATATGATATCAGAAAAAATTCAATTTTATGGATAAATGAATTATTTTTCTAAAAAAGTATTTTTACCGCCATTGGTTGGAGAGCCCTGTTTAAATTTTTTTTGGACTTTTATTTGTATATTGGATGAAATACACTTCTTCTATAGAATTGGGACACCAAAATATACTTTGGTTAAATTTTTGGATGTTTTCTAACAAAGTTAATTTTTTAACGAATTTCAAAAAATTATTCATTTTAATTCAAAATTGTTTTCTCATCAAATTTATTTATATAGTTATAATGTAATTTTAATTAGTTTTATAGTGTAATTAGATTAATTTTTTGTCATTTAATCCAATTTTGGTAACTGAGTTTTATTTCCCTTTTGAAATTTAACATAAATAGAAGTCAATCTTTTGGTAGTTATTAATTCTTAAAACCCGCCTTTTGGTTTTAACAATGGAAATTCTTTTTAAATAATTAATACAACTTTTGGGATTTGAATTTTCAAAAATTGATTCCATATTTTATATCAAAATGTCCAAAATGTGTTAATTGGTATCTTTAATTTTTGGATGTTATAAATAGGAACTTCAGTATTTATTTTATTTACCATGGTTTAAGTGTAAATCTGGTATGTAAGGGTAAAATATTATATTATAATAATACTTAACTACACTAAAACCTGTCCTAATACAAATGTATGCGATTTTTCCGACCATGGGAATCCTTGGGAATATTTGGGGACCCCTTTGAACAACTTGGATGTGAAAATTACTATTTTTAAAAATTAATTTAAATTAATGAAAAAAATAAAACATAAACATTTTATCTTGCTAAAACAATTTTAAAATTTGGTTATATAACTGATATCTTTGACTATAAAAATTAATTATAAATACAATAAATATTTCCTAAATCATGGTATTTTAATTATACTATCTATACAATAATTAATTTATTTTAATTATTAAACAATGACGATATAGTGATTGAATCAGTAATAAATGATTCAAATAAATGATATTATAGACCATAAAATAATTGTAATTTTATTATATTATTCCATTAATGAATGTTTTGGATTACATTTATGTATAATAATTTATTTAATGGCTTTTTCAAAGGAATTAGGTTGTTGTGAATTTGTAAAAAATTCAGGTACAAATAGTGTCCAAAATTGTCATAATTCAGATCATAAAACATAAAATAGTTTATTAAATGATATTAAATTTATAAAAACAAATGATTCAGGAAAATGGATAAGGCGTGTAAAAATATTTAATAATTTTCTGTTTTTTTGTCATTTTATATATCTTAGTTATTAAATTAACCCACAATGTGTAAATAACATGATATCACTTTAAGATAAAAAAGTGTAAAATAATCGTTTAGCCAAATAGATATGGATTAAAAAATATTCCAGATTTTAAAGAATTTATTTTATTATGTTTATTAGAAACAAAATCATCATATATTATAACTCAATGAGTTTTTGACCATTTTTATTCGATGTTGAATTTATAATTAATTAATATTTTTTGACTTTCCTAAAGTGCCCCACCTCCCTTTAAAAAGGCCCCCAACTATACCCACCTAACTGACACCTCTAAAACCACTTGGATAATCCAAATTGTACCTAAATAATCTAAAAATATCCCTCCATTCCTCTTAGAATCCATACAATGGGTAGAAGGCAATTCTAGAAATCCTTTTGAATCAAATGCAATGAAGATACCTTATTTAGTGGTAACATATTCTCTCAAGATCCATTAATTTATTTTCTTTCATCACTCCCTATGATCACATTATTCCATAATTACCTAATAGAACACTTATCCATAATATATTATGATGTTTCTATGAGAATTATTTGAACTAAAATTACAAAAATCTTCATCTAATGTATACGAACATATTGTATCTGTGTACGACGAACTACTGTCTCAGGAAACAAAAATTCTTCAATTTTCCACTACCACCAGTCATGGTAGCCATTCTGATAAAACTATGTTTATATTTGATATATATTATATTTATATTGTTTATATTCTTCAGTATTTTTATTTACAATATACCTTTATGATTTCCATAATATGCAAACACAATAATTTCATCTGAGGAAGTGCGGTCTACCGCCCCCTCAAAGTGATATGACTCATTCATGCCATACATGGAACGTATAAATGATAGAATTAATGAAAATATGTATCATTCATAACATATGATAATATATTAAAATTATACTATACCTATGTATCATATAGTTTTAATTATTTTAATATGACAATGACATGAGAGTAGCGTTCACGCGTACGTACAATCTACCGTCTACATGAACGGTGCAATCCATTTAATTTATCTAGAAATTATATATATATACAAACACTAAATATATATGATATAAAAATCATCTTTTACATTATATATGTACTTGATTCATGATCTATATAATAATATCAAGAATAACATGTCAAACCCTATATGAAAAATAATACAATTATTACCCAAAACATTACTTTAACATGGAATTCAAAACTGAACGGGTAATATAAATTCAGAAGTGAAGCATATATGATATAATAAATATTATTATGGTTCAATTACATTTTTATAAAATTTTTAAACCCATAATACATGAGTTTTGGACACATGAGTAAGAAATTAGACCTAAGGTATGGGATAAATTTTCAATTCCATTTTTATCTGAGATTGTTTATATGTATGTATTTATTGGGGTTATATTTATCCTCCATGACCTTGTATTCCAAAAATGTTATAATAAAATGTATAATATTCATATTTTTATATTTAAAGACATTTTTACCCATTTTTTTGACTTTTATTACAAGTTATGGATGAATTTTTTTGTTTACCATTTGAAGACTTTTCCGAAAGAAGGTACGAGATGAATTTTTTTAACTTATAAAGCATTAATTTATTTTTAAATCTTCATAATGCCTTATATCCATGAAAATTCCTCTATATTATTTCATTTTTATTTTCAACTAAATTTTTTTCTTTTAAATTTTAACATCATTTTCTGAAAAGAAAACATTTTTGAAGAAGAAATGATATTTTTCCCAGAAATTAATTTCAAACATTCTATCAAAATTATTTTTAATATAAGAAGATGATATTTAAATAAAGTAATATTTATATCTCTATTATTATATTGTTTTATTGTGTTTATGGTGGAATTATTTTTATGAAATCCAATTATTTTATATGGATTATGATAGAATTATTTTTAAGAAACCCATTTTATTTCATCAATTATTCAATGATTAATGATTTCCGTTTTTGTGCCACATGTAAGAATGATTTAATTATGAGATGGGTGGGACCTATATCTCCGTACAGTAAATTGCGTAAAGATCTGTATTTCTGGAGATAATCATGGTTGTAATGGAAAGATAACACAGTTCACTATAGGATGTTGTCCACATTGATTTTCATGGAAGCAATGCCTTGGCTACAATGGAAATCATTTTATGTGCTTATTTATATTCCAAAATCCCATGTTTTATTCCAATTTGAATTTATAATTTTTATTTTCACTTTATGTTCTATACTTTATGAATTGGAAATATTTATTTCATTACAAGTGATTTTTATATACAGTATTTATGTTCATGATTTCACATTATTATTTTTGATGTTTTGTTACAAGTTATTCTTGTTTACCCTTATAGACCATTTTAGCGCCCCTATTTCATATGTTTATTTTCTGTTGGATATAATGAATGGTTTTAGGTAGGTAAACAAAATGGGAAGATATTTATGGGAGATTCTGAAGACCCTTCACCGTGATAGAAGATTATGCTTCTTGTTTCCAAACACAGTAAACACTATGGTCTTTAGGCATAATTTTATTTAATATATTAAGTATTACAAAAAAGAAATGTAATTTTCATGTTCGTCATGCTTGGGTCATTAGAGTTGGCATCAGAGAGATGATTTATTTAAACTTTGGAAACATGGATATGAAAATATTAGTAATATCCCTATAGATATTTTTATGGTGTGTCTAGTGATATCCTTAAGGGTATGTCTAACTATAGGTTATTGTAATATAATTGTAGAAATGATCATGAATAACCATGGATTAAACATATGATTTTAGATATTGAATGTACTCCCCCTTGATTATGTTTTTTCCTAGTATAATTCTTTCCCCTCATAGATTTTTTTGGATTGTAGACAATGGCTATAAAGTGGAGGATTCATGTTAATGGAGAAAATGATGGACAATGGAATTATATTCTTCATGAGAAAACAAAAGAAAATGGATTTGGATGCAGAAACATAGTTATTATAAAAAAATATAAATATCATAATATGATTGGTGAGATTCTTGGCCCCACTAATAAGAGTAAGTTGGTGTTTCATGGAGATCATAGAGGAAAGAATGTTCAATTTTCCTCATGTAAATAATGTGGGAAGAGGTATCAAGTATAGTCTTTAAAAGGAACTAGAAGATACTTTGGGTGAGTAGAATAATGACAAATACCTAGTAATTGAAAATGAAAAGGTTTAGTTAACACAATGAACAAGGATAATGCTATTTCTATGATATTAACAAAGGTTAAATGATTTAAATGTGGAATATACAGACATTATGAAAAACTATTCCCTAAGAGAAAATCTTAGGAAGAGAATCATCATGGTCGTATGGGTTGTATTTATGTTGATGGCTGTGAAGTGACTAAAAATGATATATGAGATGAAATAACTGTCGATGAATAAAATGATGAAACATGGTCAATGATTTAAGAAGATTGTGGAATGATAGCATGTTTACCAATAATAATTCTGTGTGAGTAATTATATGGTACTATGGAATAAATATACATCTATGAATTATTACACTATAGTTTTTAATTATTTATTTTAAAGTATATGTTAAATTGTTCTAGTGACCATGAAAAGTTTTTAAGATATTTTAGGAAAACATATTATATGTGAATAATGATGGGATACAATGATAATGAACTGTTTAATAGTATTAATGACATCAGGACTGATATAACGAAAAAGTGATATCATAGATTCTGTATCTAAATTTTTTGGAATTTTTGGTGTGTTGAAAGAGTTAATTTTGATAGAATGCATGTTTTCACTAAGGATCTACAGTAATTCATATTATTAAAATGTTTTAAGAGAATACATGATTATGGTATTTACATTTTTGGAATGTGGCAACCCAAGAAATAACTTTTTATATATAGGAGATAAAAAATAAGCAAACTTAGTACACCTCTTTATAATTTTTTTACTTTTGGAAAATATTTTAATGATATCCATTTATGGATAGTATAAGTTATATTTTGGTTGATGTTTTTTGGATTAATGTATTATCTCACTATAGGAATCCTTATTCATATTTGATTACCAATGCTAACTTTTTGTTCAATAAAATAGAATAAACTTTCATTATATCAAATGATATACTAATGCTTAAATAATGAAAAATTACACATCATTTATTTAAAAAAGGGATAACTTAGAAATTGTTCCAGGAACGAACAGTGGTGATATTTTACTAAAATCAAGAAAGTATTTATGCTCATGAAATATTATTCAAATTTATGAAAAGGTTCTTGAAAACAAAGAATGTTATCTCGGTACCTTCTTATCCGATGAATTATATGGTCCCCAAAATCATCAAATATTTATCAATTTTATGTATTTAAATTACTAAAAAACATGTTCTCTATCGCTATCCATAATATTTTGATGGTTATATTTCTCTTTCATATTTATGTTTCCAATTCCCACCAACGTTCTCTAATGTGGAACCCCAGTGATGAACTACATTGGGTAACGATTATGTTTCTAGAATTCCTATTTAAAATGATGGTTTAGTATTACATTTTATAATGTGGGTTTCTATTATAGAGAAAATTAATTAGTAAACCATTTATAACCCCGAAACATTTCTGGGGAGAAATTCATTTTAAGGGGGTATAATGGAACAACTCGAGATTTTATGAGATAGATTATTTTTAATTTCATTGATTTATTATGTTATAGAATTTCCCATGAATAGATTTCTCTATATTCTACACCATATCAGCATTTTTTATACGCAAATCTATACATGGCTTGCGTTTCATGCAAGAGAAACCTTCTTCGATAGCTTGAGTTTTACAAAATACTGAGTTTTACCAAATGACGAGATATTATTAAAACATTAATATTATGGGATATAAACGATCCATTATGAATAATATCAAATGCATTATTATGATATGGGTTTGAAATGAAAAAATAATGATTCATTGGTTTCCAAATTTATTAGAAATTGAAATAAAAAAAAATTTAATATAAAGGATGTGTTTTTATGAAAACCTATTTAAAAAAATGAAAAATTGTGTTTATAAAATAATATCACTATTTATTGATTTTTAATTAAATATATATGTTAAATGTTCAGTGAAATTTTTTAAATTACTCTTATATATTTTCTAGATATGATATAAGAACAAATTCAATTTTTTAGATAAAATGTATATTTATCTAAAAAGGTAGTTTGATATCCTTTTGATGGGGAACAATTTTTAAATGTTGTTTTTGTCAATTTTATATGTTATATTGGAAAAAATAAACTACTTATAAATAATAAGAATACAAAAATTTACATTGGATAAAATTTCGGTAATTTATTGATAATGATAGTTTTTAATGAATAGTAAAAAATACTGCATTTTAAATCAAAGCCATCTTTTCTTATAATTTATTTATATATATAGATTTTCCTATTAATTGTTTTTAATGATTAATTGTATTATTTTTTTATATTTTAATCCATTTTTTGACATTTGAATTTATTACCCATAGAAATGGGACATAGACACATGTCAATATTTTGATATGTATTAATTCTGAAAAAGCCGTTTTTTGTTTTGACAACGGAAATTAATTTTAAATTAATTACAGAAACATAATTGTCATTAATTTAAAAAATTGGAATCCATATTTATAATAGTATGTTGCAAATTGTGTGAATATGTACTTTTTATTTGAGGATATTAGAAATAATAACTTCAATAATTAATTTTTTTACAATGGTTAATTGGTAAATCTGGTAAATAAGTGTGACAAATAATATTATAATAATATTTCAAAACCATAACACATCTTCTGGTACTATTGTATGAGATATATATGACCATATAAATCCTTGGGTCTATTTTGGGTCCCCATGGAGCCACATAGATGTGAAAATGATATTTTATTAGAATTAATTTTAAGTAAAGGGAAATAAAACATAAACATATATATTTTGCTAAAATGATTTTAATATAGGGTTATATAATGGATATATTTAAATATAAATAGTGATTGAAAAGATAAAATTATTTCATATATCATGGTATTTTATTTAAAATTTTTATACATTAAATAAGTGATTTTAATTATGACACAATGACGATGAAATGATTGATCCATTAATAAAGGATTCAAATAAATGATATTATAAATTTTAAAATAAATGAAATTAAATTTTTTTATTCAAAAAACGAATTTTATGGATTATATCTACATAATATATTTGTGTTAATACATTTTTTATAAAGGGTATTATTATTATATATTTATAAATAAGTCAAGTACAAATATTTTTCAAAATTGACAAAATGAACAACATAAAACAAAAAATAGTTTATTAAATGATATTAAATTTAAAAAAAATTAATGATTAGGATTAATTGTTATAAAAGGTACACATATTTTATAAATGGTTATTTTGGGGTTGTTTGACAATGTATTATAATTTCATAAACCCACAATGTGTAAATAACATGATATCACTTTAAGATTACAAATGGTAAAAAAGTGTGAAAAAAATGATAAAGATAGAAAATTATTCAAAACATGTCTAAAAATTATTTTATGCTTTGTAAGAAAACCAAAATCAGCTTATATTATAAATAAATTTGTTTTTTATCATTTTTAATTGAAATTAAATTTATAATAAATTAATATTATTAGACTTTCCTAAACTGCTCCTCCTCTCTATAACAAAAGGCCACCACCTCTACCAACATAACTCAAACATCTCCGGCCACTTGTATCATCCAAATTTTTCCAAAATAATCTATAATAATACCTCCCTCATCCTAGATTCCATACCTTTGGTATAAGGGAATTCAAGAAAGACAATAGGCTGAAATCAAAAGATGTTACTCGACATAGAGGTAATATCTTCTCTCAAGTTACTTTCTTTTTATTTACTTCTCCCCCTATGATCATCTTATTCCATTATTACATAACATAAAAATTATAATTAATATACTAGTATTTTGTTATGATAAATAATCTAAATACACTTACACACACCTCTATCTAATTGATATGAACATATTGTTTTTGTGAACGGCGAACTACTACCCCACAAAACGATGATTGTTCACTTTTCCCCTACCACCTCTCATGATGTCCATTATGATATAATATTATTTATATATTATATAAATTATATTTATATTGTCTATATTCTTCAGTATTTTTTATTTATATCATATCATTATGATTTCCCTAATGAGTAAACATGGTAATTTAATTTGAGGAAGTGCAGACTACTGCCCCCTCAATGTGATATGACTCGTTCATGCCATACATGGAATGTATAAAAAAATAATGTTAATGAAATTATTTAACATATATAAAATTTTACATTATACTGTAATTATAAAATACCTATTTGTCATATATTTTTAATTCTTTTAATATGATAACGAAATGAAAGTAGCATTCATGCGTACATATAATCTAATATCTCTATGGACGGTGTATTCCATTTCCAATATCATTTATTTGTATATACTTATATATTGAATATATATGATATATAAATCATTTTTTACATTATGGAGGTATATAAATCACATTCAAAGTAACAATATCATGATTAACAATTAAAACTCGTACGATAAATAAAACTGTTATTACCCAAAACGATGCATTATCATGGAATTTTAAAATGAATGAGTATTATAAAGTCATTATTGAATCATCTATGATATAATAAATATAGTTTTTTCATTTACAAGTTAATAATACGTTTAAACCCACTACACAAGTGTTTCTGACACATATGGAAAAAATAAGGCCTAAGGTAAGGGACAATTTTATAATCTTATTTTTATTCGAGATTATTTATACGTATGTTTTTACTAGGGATATATTTATCATCAGTGTCTAGGATTTCTAAAAATGTTTTCCTAAAATGTTTAATATAATTCTATGTATGTTTAAATTCATTTTTACCTTTTTTTATTTTACTACATGGTATGGAAGGAATCTTTTACTGTTTACCATACGTGGTAATTTTTTTTGAATTTTCCAGATAATGATTGAAGATATTGTTTTTTACACATATGCCATGAAAAAACATTTACATATACATAGAAAAATATTTTAATTAATCTCCCCCAACATTTTTTAAATTGTATTTTTAAATAAATTATTTTCTTTAAATATTACACATGATTTTATGAAAAGAATACATTTTAAAAAAAGGACATTTTCTTCAGGAATTAAGTTCAAGTGTTTTAAAAAATTATTTTCCCTCTAAGATGACTATATTTAAATATGGTTGAGTTTTATATCTCTATTATTACATTTATTTATTTTGTTTATGATGGAGTTATTTTTATCAAATTCATTTATTTTATATCGACATTGATAGAATGATGTTTAAGAAAACCATTTCATTTCATGGGTTATGCTATGATGAATGATTTTTGTTTTTGTGGAACATGTAATAATGATTTCATTATGATATGGCTACCACATATATCTCCCTCCAATGAATTAGGTAAATATTAATATCCCATGAGATATACATGGTTGTAACGAAAAGAAAACTCAGTTTAGTAAAGGACTTTTTCCAGTATGATGGTCTTGGCAGCAATGTGATGGCTACTATAGAAATTATCTTATGTTATTATTTATTTTCCACGGTCCAGAGCATTATGAAAATGATATTTTAACATGTTTAGTGCTCCGTTATGATCTATGACATACACACTACCAAGATTTATTTTATGACTCATGATTTTGGTTTTCAAAATATATGTTCATGTTTTCACATTCTTATGTTTATGTTTTTCTATATGTTCTTTATGTTTTCCATTACCGATCATTTGAACTCACCAAATTCATATGTTCATTTTCCCTAAGAAATAAATAATCTTTTTGGTATGAAATCAAAATGGAATATCTTTATTGGTGACTTTGAAAATATATTACCAAGATTTAGGATTATGTTTCACATTTCCAAATACAATAAACTAAAAGGGTCTTTAGGTGTCTTTTTTATTAACATATTTTGTATTCAGAAAAAGAAATGAAATTTCTATGTACATCAAGTTTGTGTTATTAGAATCATAAAATCCCCAAATCCATTTTTTATCATCAATTCATGTAATTGTTTATATAGAATTACCATGAGGATTTCAGTATTATTCTATTGTTCAGTTATCCGGTCATTATGTGTTTTATTTTTTATGTCTGATTATATATTCATATATTTTTTTGTATATTATTGTATTCCACTGTATCACTCTTAAAATATTATGGGGTCTCAAATCCTCACCACCTTTAAACAATTTCAGCTACTAAGCAGCATTTGGCATATGGGATAGTGTGGATGAAGCAATATGACCCATCGGCTTAGTGCACAATTTATGTGGACCCTAGTTCCGGACATTACGATGTGGTGTCAGATATAAAATTTTAATTTATCTTAATTATTCAGAATTTTACAGGAGAGCAGGAGTTATCAAATATGGAATTGAACATGTTCTCGGACGTTTCTAACCCATGTACAAGGGGAACTATGTTACATGGGATGGGAACATTCAATTATTATTTTTCCAGTTATGGTTTATATGACTTCCCCAATTGGTGATACACTTTTTTGGTGATGTTATTGATAATATTCTTTTTTATGAGGATTTCATTAACAAGTCCTTATGAAATGAGGGAATTTCATTAGAATAGGAACCATTTTAGGCTCAATAGGAATATTATAACATGAATAGTTTGATTCAATGTTTTCATATAAATGTGCATTTACCTATAAATGTTGATAGTTCCTTGAATATGTAATGAATTGAGCTGATTCATCTTGATGTGACTAAATAACATAATTGAAACAAGATATAAATGCCTTATTTTAACAGAATTTTCTTTAATATGTTAAAGCAAACAAAATAAGCTGTCAATTTTGGCACATTATGTCATTTACCATTGGTCATATGTACTAGGATGTGTGATGGGGTCGGTATAGTGGATACCATATTTTTGTTCATAAGATGTATTGTTCTTTATGGAATAAAAATGTTAATTCATCAAATTGAGCTAGTCAATGTTATTTAATTATTTGAATATGCACAAAATTTAAATTATTTATGGATTCTATTTGCAATTAGTTATCCTATACATGTTAAACATAGAATCCTACCTGAACACAGACATAGTAGTTGGTAGTAAGGTGTGTCTTTAATTGTGATGGCATGTTGTATTCTCTTTCTTCTGGACAGAAAAGTTTTTGTTGAGCAGGATAGAAGGTTAATAATTTTATTGGAAGGCTCTGTACAAGTCCTAGATTTCTACATGTAATATAATTAATGAACTAATTTTTTTAGGCATGACTTTTACATTGTATTATCACTCCACAAACCATACTCCAGTCATGCCCCATGAAGGTGGTGGTGACTGTGCACCAGAGGTTGAAATCCTTGAGATTCGAATGATTCCTCCTATAGTTCAACCTATGAGACCTCGTTTTATATGTGATATGGGCACAAACACATAGTTCCATATGGTATTCCTCCATATTTTATCAAATATGAAATGTGTTCCAAGACTGACCATGAATATGGATGATTTGACTCGTGAATTCAAATAGCCACATCATCCAACCGTTCTAGGTGATTGAATGACAAAATCCACCAATCAATTTATCATAGAAATCCTTTTATATTTGAGAATATTGAGATTCCTCTAGATTATATTGATTATATTAGAGTGTATATGCTTTGTGATTCATCCAAGTGGAAGTGGGACGTGATCACCTAGGCATATTTGAACTAAAACATCGGGGCCATTGATTTACATACACAGTTGTTTGAATACATATTTCCACAAACAATGAGGGATATTAGAGTATGAGAATTTAGAAAACTATAGTAGGGATGTATGTAAGTTAAAGAATTATATGTCTATTTCACTGATCTGTAATAGTCCTCTCATACTATCGAATTTTATGATCTTAATACTACTAAGGGATTTGAGGATGGGATGATGTACTCCATATAGTCACATGTTAATGTCTTTAGATGGACCACAATTTCTGAAATCACCAAGAAGTTCATCATTTCATTGTGACATTTGAGGGAAGTCTATAGTGTGAGTTACGGTGGTTCAACAACAGAAGAAATCAGTTGGTCTTTAGGTGGATTCTAGTGTATTTTCTAATTTTCATACAGGGTTAGAAGTAGTTAGGTTCATCATGTTGATTGTTTACTAATATGTCGCAATCATGGAAGGTGATGACTTACAACACCTAAATTATTGTGAGACCAAGTAGATTTCAGAAGCTGTGGAATGATGGGGAAAATCATAGACTTCTGTCAAATGTTCCCATTAATTCCTAGTGAATGGAGATGTAATCATAATTACCAATTAAAAGATGTATTTTTAGTATATTGATAGGTAGGTAGTTTTAATACCAACAATTGATTATGCCTAGGTGTTAGTTGAGGAATAGGTAGTAAGACTTATGAATCTCAACACTAGCAGAGCGGGCTTGATCAAAATAGTCAGGCAGTGACTTCGAGCCATGGTAAAATAATGTTACATGTAGTCCATCCTATAAAAAAGGAGCCCACTGCTAGACACGCTATTGTACTAGATATTGTTCTTGTAGTATCCACATTAGTGTATTCTTTATTTCGCACATAAACATGTTACTCTTGTATATCTGAGACTATCATGGGATGTCTGGAACTCAAGGTTGGGAACATTTATATTGTAATATGGTAGTTACACCATTAGGTATCCGGTTAGAAGGAGTTCATTATTTTCAGTACATTCCCCTTGAGATATGAGTTTACCTTTTTTGCTTGGAATCGTTACATTCTAAAAATGAAGTGCATTGAAGTAATCACCGGGATGGAATGGTTATATCTCCATTGTTCCCACATTGACTACTATCATCAGAGGGTAACATTTACTTCACTAGAGGATATTAGTCACACACATAAGTGAGAGTAGTCTATCAGAACGACATGATTAGGACTAGAGAAACATAGGCTATTTAATATGACCACCCAAATCACTAATCTATTCATAGATGAATAGGTATTGGAACCCAATATCTTCCCACAACTGGTGAAGCATTTGAGGTATGCCTATCCTGATGACTTCTCTGGTCTACCTCAAGTGTGATAGGAAGAATTTACTGTTGAGTTGGTGCTAAGAGCATCCCTTCTGAAAATTTCCCCTTATAGGATAGATCATATGGAACTCTTGGAACTCAAAATGAAAAAGGAGTACCTAGAGTATAAAGGATTAATACTACCTATAACATCTCATTGGGTTTCAAAAATTCTATTTTCGATGAATGAACACAGTACCCATAAGCTTTTTGTGGATTACAAGCAATTCAACCAACTCATAGTAAATAATCAGTATATACTAAAATGAAGAGATGACCTATTTGATCAACTCTGAGGAGGGAAGGTTTTTTCATATTTGATATTAGGTTGGATTATCATTTGGTGTGTGTCATGACATCGAACATCGATTTAATATATTTAATAAGAAGTTGTGGAAAATATGAGTACCTGGTCATGCAACTTGGACTCATGAACCCACCTTCAATCTTTATAGATCTTATGAATAGATTTTTCCACAAGCATCTAGATTCATACATGGTAGTATTTGTTGATGATTTCCTACTATATTACTGATCTAGAGAAAACCATGACACCCTTTTTGAGATCATGATCAATACACTGAGAGAGTTTTGGATCTATGATATGCTCATTAAATTCCATTTTTGGGGTCAACAAATCCCACTTTCTGGGTCATATCATCTAATAGTTGGGTGTTTCAATGGATAAAGAAATTCAGAGCTATAGTATCTTGGGTGAAGCCTAGGATTTTCTTTGAAATATAGATAATTATGAGGCCAATTAGATATTAGAGATCCATGATAATGGATTTATCTTGACTTTCATCACTACTTATGGGACTGACAATTAATGGAGTAAAATTTATGTGGTCAGAGGCTTGTGAAGTGTCCTTTCTTGAGTTGAAGGGTCATTTTCTAGTAGAAACAATGTTGAATATTCTAGATTTGGGTTGGAAATATAAAATAAATTGTGACAAATCATTTATTAGTCTTCTAGATGTTAAGATTTAGGATGGACAATTCATTGCATATTGCTATCATTAGTTGATTTCCCACTAGTGTAATTACTCGTCGAACATCCTCAAGATAGCTGAGGTAGCTCATTTACTATGTTTTGGAAGACACTATTTACCAGGATAGTGTTTCATGGAATAAACTGATCATAAAATCCTTTACTATACATTTACATAGCAAGATCTAAATCTCAAGCAGTGTTGATGGGATTATTACATATATTAATTTGATTTTGATCTGTCCTACATGCCCAGTAGGGGAAACGCAGTGGCTGATTCATAGAGCTAGAAGAAACATGAACAAACAGTTTTGGAATCCATTGAAGAATGGAATATCATGACCATATTCTCATATATGCACATTGAGGTTCATAATGATCATGGTCATAGAATCCTCTCGGCCTTAATAGAGACCTATACTCGTCTAGAATAGTTATGAATGACGATGTTTTCTAATTATTAAGGTCCCATCCTATGGTATTGTGTCACAGATGATGGTACATCATAAGTTATTACTATAGATGAAGGTGATACGTTACTATTCTTGGGGTGTATATGGGTCCCATAATTCATTAAAGATGATATTTTGTGAGAATTCCATGTCTCAGCAAGGGTGGTTCCCCTTGGTGTCAGCAAAAGGTATCAAGATATATGAATCCAATATTGGTGGAATGGAAATAAATAAGAGATTAACAGATTCATCACTTGGTGTTCCACCTGTCAGTAGGTGAAGGCAGAGCATTAGTGTCTATCATGGCTTTTAAAAACATTTTCCATTCCCAAGTGGATATGGGAAAATGATTCGAACGACATAGTGATTGGTTTTCCTAGATCAACTCATGTAAGATATCTTTTGTGGGTTGTCATTGATCATTTAAAAAAGGTCACACAATTATTTCTTGTGCAAAAGTCATTTTTGGAAATTGATATATGAAGGTTTTATGTCAGGGATGTTTTACGTCTTCATGATTATCCTCGTTCTATATTTTATGATAGGTATTATTTTTTCACATCACTATATTGGAATCAATTGCGAAAGGAATTATGTATATAGGTACATGTGGGCATGACCTATCAGCCACATACTGATGAATAGATGTATAATAAAATTCATGTTAAATAGGAAATTATATGTGCATGTTTTTTATATATTAGACTATCATAGTTGAAAAAAATTCCCTTTATCAAATTATCTTATAATAATAGATTTTAGGATATCACTGTGATTAATCCATATGAATCCTTATATATTTTTCCATGCTAATCACCTTTGAACTAACTAGGGTTAGGGGTAGCAGCTATGTTAGGGTTGTGTCTCGTGAATGAGAACTCAGAGAAGGTCCACATGATTAGAAATTTTATATTGATAGCTCAATCCAGACATTAGTTATACGTCAATAAATGCTGGTGACCTATCGAGTTCAACATTGAATCTTGTGTTTTCATACGTCTCACCCTGAATGGGCCATAGAAATATCCATAGTAGGGTTATCTCACATCATGGTTTGTTGGATCCTTGGAGTCTATTAAATGAATCAAAAATGTTATACTAGTTGGGAATTCCTCGTAAATAATGGTAAATTTGTGACGTTCTCCACACATATCAGCTTCACTGATATCATATAGACCCATAAATGGTCATTCATCTTGATCTGGTTGAATTGGATGTTGATTCATTCTTTGAGGGGAATCTAAATCATTTATATTTTCATAGCATGATGACAGTCTGAGGTACGTTATTTATTTTTGTACAACTTATATGCAAGTATGGTCGTGTATAGGATCTAGATAGGGAATGAGAAACTGATATACAAGATCAATGGTCATAACTCTTTTCAGATGATGCCTCTTCACCACTATATGGACATCCCTGGTAAGAGTTTCTTTAATGACAGAATGTTGTAATGACCTATATTTTAATAAATGTACGAATCATGTTATTGTAAATTTAATTTTATTTAACGGGACTAATAATGATAACTAATCATGTTCATGTGTATCTGGGTCTCCTGGGGCTTGTTTGGAGCTCGAGGATCTAAATGAGTATGAAAAGAATAGGTCTTATTTCTAGTTAAAACTCTTCTACCCAAACCACATGATTTATCTGAATCCATGTTGTTGTAGATATAGGATCTCTATAGGCCTCAAGGTGTTACTAAAACCATAAACTCTAGGTGCATGACCATGTGGTGCTGTAGTGTTTTAGGACATAGTGTTTCATCCTAATTTTCACAATTATAGGTAAACTATGAACCTTACCATATAGGTCACCCCAATGGTTGGTGCACATTTTGGCACAACATGCATCCAAACCATGAAAAACTATAATCTGTGGTGATAATTATGGGTTAACATTAATGAAACCCTTCAAACATATTTATCTTCTCCCCTAATCCATTTACATCAATGGGTCGCTCCTATTTCTTCTTTGGATTTTCATCATCAAAGTCATAGGATCTCATATATCTCGGTCATCCAATGTTTTAATAAATATATGAAGTATTATTGGATATCATAAAGTGGTCACTTGAATCACATCCCTTACCATTTCAATTTTGTTTTGAATCCATCATTCCATTTAGGTGCATGTACTTTTTCCTTATATTCCTGGTGGTGAATTGTTTCTTGGATTTCTTCCAACCAATACCAAATCTAATGTTGATATTGAGCGTGGATTTGTCTATATCCTTGTATAATGTTTTATCATTTTTTTCCTTTAGTTTTCATTACTTCATATATATGTTATTGTGATGGACATTATATTTTTCCAAGCATCCACTTTAAATTTAGTTCATTATATTAAATTGATCATTGATCCATGATACTAATAACTTGATTCTTATTTACTTATTTATAGGTTGTAGACCTCAGATATTGACACCACTTAGGTTTGCCAATTTAGAATTTCCCCATTTTGGATAAATTTTTCAATACCCGAAACTCTTATGTAGTTACTGTCTTAGACATAAATATATTTCTCCTTATATATAGAATAATGATAATGCCTGAGGCACCTCCTAGGTGTTTAGATCAACCTATAATGGTAATTTCCTAGGTATGGAATTTCCCTGTTTATGATGTATTCTTATAAATGGATCTTTGAGCCTAATAAATTGAATTTCTTGGGAAAAGTGATTTAAATGGAGTGTAAATATGGAAGGGATATTTAATGACGAATGCCTTACCTTGAATGAATCTAATGTTCAAAATGAAATTATTCATCAATAATAGCATGGCCATGTCATTTTCACATTATTAATCAAATGATTATTATGAACTGTATTTACATGAATGGAATTGACCAAGACTAAATAGGCATAAGGGCGGAATTTCTTCATGTGTTTAATTATAAGCATGAAAATTCATTACACATGTGTTATTTCTGATCATGAATTCTGAGGTATTTCCTCATGATAAATATTAAAAAGGTAATAGTTCATCATTATATGATGCAGTTCAATGGTAAGGGTTTAATGGATCATGAAGGTATCAATATCCTTTACATCGGGTGATGAGCATAACATCTCAAAGTATTGACACTAGAATGTTGTTGGGCATGATGTGCTAAATAACTTGTTTGAGTTTTGAAATGTTTTCACACTCACCATCTCGTGTGATGAGCATTAAATTACCCACTAGCAATGAGATTTTGGGATTGTACCAAGTTTCGTGATCTTATAGGCTCGTTAGATTTGATATAGAGATATGATTTATGCTATGGTGCATCAAGAATGTAGTATTCTAGGTATATAAGAACTTATATCCACACCCACATGGTTTATATTGGTGGATTAATTATATAACAATACTATATATTTATATATATTATTAATACTATATAAATATATATATTATTCATAGTTCTATTACGACCATGAACTAAAGTGTGTAGACCCACCAGGTGTCTTGTCAGATCCTGAGTGGGCTGTTATATATTTATTTATAATTATTAATTATTTTCTTCCATGAACACTATTTGGTTAGGAGAATTTCTTTGATTATGAGTTGGCACCATTGTTGGTGTCCAAATGAGAATTTTATCTCACACCTTACTCAAGTTACCGTTTTAACCGATAAAATAGTATATTTACAGTTGTTGTTAAGAGAATGAACACTCCTGGTGGATTATGATAACCTTATCTTATTGATGGGTCATTGGAGAAGATGAGTGATAATAGGCTCAAGATGTTCATGGATCTATTTTTGTTCTCTTTTTAGTTTCATATATAATACTCACATATGTTCGTCACATTATCCATTTTTTAATTTATCATCATGCCAGGAATCCATGTATATTGAACTTCATCGCGGATTCTAGTATTATTTGTTTATTTATTAATTATATATTCCATCATTTTAATTTTGATATTTTTTAATATATGATTCCAATATTGTCTATTTATTATTATGTTCTACATCACCACTCTAATATGAGAGTGTAGTTTATGCACAACACAATCTTTACACTCGTATCTAGTCAGTATACCCTAGCATATGGGGAGGTGCGCTTGAGGACTTGTGACCCCTCGACATTGGGAAAAATTTATGTGGATGCAGAGTCAGGCTGTTAAACATGGTTTGTTGAACACACAATCTAATCCATTGATATAGTGTGAGATGGATGACATGAGGCATGAAATATTATTAAGTACCTCAGTTGGAACAACCTAAACTCATGGAATCGTTTCGTATTCCTATTTATACTGGAGTATTGGATTGGTACTGGGTGAAAAAGTGTTTTCAAGTCTAGAGGTGTCGGGCAGCTGTATTTTTTAAATAGACATCATTAAGTTTACTCATCTATAATTACTTCTTGGAATTATCCATTGGGATATTAGTGTTAAAGGCAAAATCATTCCCAGACATAGACATGATGATCTACAGAATAAGGATTATTAATAGGGTCCATTCATCCTATATATGTGTGATGTTATTCTTTTTATTCTTCAGGTCACATGACTCGTGATTCCATAACATAGCACAATGTATATAGTGGGTAAAGTGTTAATGAACCTTTATAATAGAGGCATCAATATAATCGGGGATCACCTTGGTATGGTTAGTGTGTTATCCTTGTAGGTGGTTAAAATTAAAGGTAAGGAGGTTCCATAAAATGATTAGATATAGGTGGAGTTTAAGGAGTATGTATACACAAATGACAAAAACTAGGTTCCCTAATCCATGATCAATCAGTAGGAGGTAATTGACATGGCATGTCATATTCTATAGAGGGACTTGAACATGATGAAAATGTTTTATTTGATGTAAAATCTACGTCTTATCTAATTTATCTCCATTTCTTGTCGAATCATGAACATATATTCCTTTAATTTCCATGCCCCTTATGAAAGCGCTATATTTTCCTATAGAGCCTTTAACCAAAAAATGTGGCTAGATGTAACTATATTGAGTGGTTCTTCTATTTCACTCATTTTTCAATATTGTGAGTTATCATTCACTAGAGAGTCATTCTCATGAAAATTCTTGGTTGTTGTGATTAAAATGTATGACATAATCTTGTGTATGAATATGTTTTACGTAGTGAATGCTCAATGAAGCAGTCACCATAGGAGAGTAACATTCATATGGGATGATTGGACAATAATCACCTTTAATGGTGAGAAGAAACATTCAGATGAATTTTTGTGGAATGTGAACTTGAAACTACACCATATCACCATCAATTGGAGAATTTGGCCATTAGTTAAACAATATTTTAAGATATCTAGTTCCCAAAAATAGTGTTAGACTATATAAAAACGTTTCATGAATAAATTAAAGGACTACCTCCAAGATGGTAGATTAAATTATAATTTAATGTCCCACATAGGACCATATTAATATTTTCTATGGTGTATTTGATTACCCCGAATGAGCTCTGCAGGCTGTGGGTAATGTTTTAAAACCATCATGAGAAGATATTAATTATGAAAAGCGTGTCCTCTAGAAAAACCTATCGTATTTTGATTAATAGAGGTATAAAAGTATAAAATTTTTCATAAAAAATAAACAAAATTAGGTTAAAATAAAGGTCAATTAATTTTACATTCTAAAATCTTATGAATTTTTTAAATATATTTAATATCTTTAATAGCTTGTATTTCAGGTGTCACTGAGTTTTAGCGTAACATAATTTACTATTAATATTATTACATAAAAAATCATTATATCCTTGCCATTACACATGGAATAGTTAATATGAATAACCCAAATTTAATATTGAATTATAATTATTTTATATAAATAAATTATTTTGATAAAAAGGTATTTAGTTTTTATTAAAGTCTTTATATTTTTCAAACAAAATATTTTCTGAAAAAATAAATTAATTCATTATATAAACAAATAATAAAAGATATTTTGAATCATTTAGAAAAAGTATTAAAAAATAAACATAATAATATATATGAATATAGAAAAAATATATTTGAGTAAATTTTTGTCAATTTTCTACATAGATATGTTTTTTGATGAATAGAATAAATAATGATTATTATAACAAACTTTTTTAAAAAAACATATTTAGAGGAACTATTATCTTTTAAATATGGTTTCAAAAGTAAAATTATTAAAATTATCTATTTATTAACAAAATTGAAGTCATTCAATTAAATTTCATTTTGAAATTCTATATAATCCCATTCAATACTTATGAAAGTTTTGTCTTTTCAAAACCCTTTTTTTATTACATATCTGTGTCTTATTTTAAAATAAATTGTCAAAAACATGTGATTTGAATTTATATAAATTAATTATATATTTGGAATGTTCATATTAATATTATTTATAAGCAGAACCTCATTTCCTGTCAAAAAGTATATTATAAAGAGATAAAATAATTATTATTTTGGTTAAGGTTAAAACAAGTTTAATGGAGATTCAAATAAGGATATAAGGGGTAAAAGTACATATAAACTTAAAAAATATTATTTTTTAGCATATTGAGATTTATATCACCTAATGTTTCCAAATGAACCATTATTTATCCTTTTTTATATTTTAAAACATCCCTACACCATTTTTCTTATAAAAAAACATTAATGTCCTATCCCCCAAATATAAAATAGAGCTCCATCCCCTCTAGTCTATACACATCTAAAACCATCCGGTTCAAAAAAAACTACCAAAATCAATTCAATAATTCCTCACCCTCATCATATAAGACATATTCTTATTATAAAACTATCATAATAAGGCTTTTGGGGATAACCTATGAAAGATGTATGAAGAATAGGTAATGTTCTTAACTGAGTGTATTTATTTTATTTCATCTTCCACCTACTAAAAATATTCTTCAAATCTGATTTTATAATATCCTAAGTATCTAAAGTATACTGATTTTTTATTCTGTATCTACCATGACATATATCTATCTTCTATTCAAGGAAATGGGAAATGGGGCTTTCAATCATAGGTATAATGGATTACCGCCATGTGAACTGATGTTATTAATTTTCCATAAACAACTATGATGGATTGATATAATGATGCATTGGACATAATTATATGAAGTTTAGTTCATAAATTTTCTTTTTAAATTATGATATCACATATACCTTTTTTTACTTTCCCTTCCATGGGAAAATAATAACGACACTCATGTGTACGATATACTTCCGCCTAGCGAAGCAATGTGATTTAATTTTCATTTATACATTGAATGAAAATTAATAAAGATAAATTTAACAAATATAAGTGATATATATGATATAATAATGAATCTAGATATTTTATTTTTAATTTATCCTCCTTTCATTCCTTCCATTGAGAAAATAGATATCACGTTCAAGCATACGTATGACCTACCGTCTCCATGAAAATAGTAATATATTTATTTATTATATAACATTTAAATATATATATATATATAATGAATATATATTTTATTTATATAAAGGTTAAAATTATGGATTTAATGTGACTATGATAAAAGTACAAGGACCCATGCTACTCAATCAAGACATACCAGATACACAAAGTACTTATTAATTGAAAAAATATTATAACAAGTAATTTTTAATAAATGGTTCATAAAAGGCCATAAATAAAACATATAGGGTGTAATGACCTGTAAAATCTAGTGTAATTTTTTTAATTGTTTTGGACTATTACGAGTCTCCAAAAATTGACATCGCATGATTCTAAGGCCCGGTGTGCTCGGAATTAATTTCAGAATTTTTTTATTGTACGTTCAGTAAACGGACGTGCAGTTTTTAAATCTTTTCAATAAGTGCTTGGATTAAAAATACAAGGTCACTATAGAATCCACAATGCTGATATTATATTAAGGGAATAATCACTTCAACCATAGTAGGTCTGGAGAAAAAGTTAAATTCTGGACTTTTCAAAAAAAAAAATTAACATAACAAGTTATTTTATTTTATTTTATTCGGTTGATGATCGGTGGTTGTGGGGACTAGTGACTGGTCAATCCAATTAATGTATTGAGTCATCAACTGTGTAACTCCACCATTTTGAATTAATGGAGGTTCATTAATTCATTTAATGAACCTCATTTATTCCTCAATACATTACTCAAATTTCCCCATCCTATTTAAATATATATTAGGGTGGGGTCTTGGAATGACTTATTCAAGCGAGGAAACTCTAGAGATGTGCTATGGAAACAACCACTGAATGAGGACTGAAGAACAGGTGGAAACAATCTGAGATCGATGAATGTCAATGACTCCATCCAATGTGGTCTCTCCTCCAACCGCAACCACGACTCCTACAACAAATATCGATGTAGGGGGTTTATTTTTATTAAATATTATCTTTGATGAATTATTCTCTTACATGTTATCATGCTAACATATATGGAATGGGACAACCAAAAAATGCTCAGACCCTCCACTAATGGTTTTTCATTGCGTTCTTCATGGAAAATTTTCCCAAAAAGATTGAAATGTGAGGTAAAGGGTCACGTTGTGAGGAAGATATTCCAGGAGGCTTGTAGGTGCAGATGGGAGTGGAAATACTACTCTAGAGCATCACTGCAACCCCACAGAGGATTGGCCGGCACAGGCGACGACAACGGCGAGCACCGGCCGGCAATAGCAGCAATAGGTGGCATGCTGTCGCTCACCGTGGAGGGGGGCTGCATCATTATTCCAAGGTGGCTACAAGATGCTGGCCATCCATAGGTTGGCCACAAAGGTGGAGGCGGCGCACTGTCGTGTGCTGCATTGAAGGGTTGCGTCTTTGAAGCTGCGATGGTGGCCTATGTCGGGATCCACTCCCAATGAGTCCTATTGGTGACGAGGCCGTGCAACCTAGCACCACCAATCAAGGATCCAAAATACTCATTTGAACCATTCGGTAGGCAAACCATACTACCCCCGCGATTCACACTAGCCGATGGGCCAACCGCCGCGGCCCAGCCCAACCAGGGAGGTTGACCACGTCAGCAGCCCAGCCCAGCCCAACCGGGAAGGCCAAGGATGGTTTGGGCCTGGACGGGTCAGACCCGAACCGGGTCGGGTTGACCCGGGCCGGGTCGGGCCTGGTCGGACCTGGACCCGGACCCCTCAGAGGCCCATATACATTTAAGTAATCGTATCTCATGAACCAGATATCTTTTTTTTAAAACCGTCTACGATGCTAATATTCTTCGAGCGAGATGGTACAATTGAGATACTCCACAAGAGTTTTTGAGAATATTGGTGTATGGCTTGGTTGGATCGACTCGAAATCCAACCGAGGCCTCGGAAAAAAATTCATATAATGTACAGACTAGGTGTCTGGTTGACGCACCATCTATTGATTTGGAAGAAAAATGACATGAAAGATCATCATGTTATTTCATAGTGGGACTTTGTGCCTGTTGAAATATGACGGATGTCTTGAGGAGTGTTTCTCCTTGAATCATGGGTGCTATGAGTAGAATATAGTGGATGGTAGTGATATTGAGGTTGGAGAGAGATTATATGGAGGTTATAATTTAATGATATTGTGTGGGTGACCACTTTATCGATCCTTTGTGGGTTATATATTTTGTGGGACATCACTCAGTGATCCTGTGTGGGTAAAAAGATACAGATACTATGTGGGTCCACACTTGTCTGGTACAGTTCTCAGTGATCCTATGTGGGTAAGCACGTACCGACTCTATGTGGGTTAGATCATGTGGGGGTCAACGGGGGTTAGTGCATATCGACTCTGGGCGGGTCGGATCCTGTATGGGTCTTGTAGGGTATAGTACCTATCAATCTTATGTTGGTCAGACTTTGTATAGTCAGTATCTATGCCTCATGGTAGAATAATATGATCTAGATTCTTGACTAGTCATCTATACTTCTATAATTTACTTATACCTAGTTTGAGTTGAGTCTTTCTCTTTGTTATTTGTGACTGATATCATGCTTTTTGGTTTTCCATAGTTGAATTATGAGATAATATCAGGGGTCTCCGGGTCCCTACTTGGTATTTTTATACTTACCCCTACATGGGAATTTCCCGCTCCTTGTTGTGTCTTGTTCGTATGATGAGAAACATGGATGAGTGTTGAGGGAGCCGGGTTCATGTGGTACATGCAAGAGATTGGATGAAGTGGAGAGCTATGGAGAAGAGTTGTACCTACCCTTCATGTAGGATCCTTGGTGTATGATTCAAGGAGTTTTTTTAGTTGTAGTTGTACCTTTCAATTGGGCTTATATCCCAACCCTTTACTTTCAATACATATTATTACACTTAGTTGTGGTTGCACCTTACTCTTTGGATTTTTTAATTTTGCGTAGTGTACCCTGCCTGAGTGTTTACAAGTTTTGTAGAAATTCCATCCCTTTTTTGGTAAATGACTTTCCGGTGCTAGTCTCCAAACCATGGCCTATTAAGGAGAGCATTGGGTAGTCACTACACGGGCCCCAGGGGACTGGTCATGACAAAGTAGTATCAGAGGAGTTGGTTCTACCAAAGAACTAGGTCTATGATCATTTTAATAGAGAAATAGTGTTAAGTATTTTAAGTGTTGTCTTCAGTTTGGGGAGTCCTATGTTGGTGTGGTGTCCAACGTATCCATGCACAAGGACCCGAAATTATTATTTCTAACATGGTGCACGAAAAAACTCAATGCATGTGTGTTGGAAATGTTTTTTACTTTGATCTCCTTTTAGTCATCTCACCCAGTATATCTTATTGATCATGGTGGGCCTGTTTCGTTCCAAGATGTCACTATGTACGTAGAAATCCAGGATTCCGGAGAGAGTACACAATGACTTCCCATTGAGCGACAAGGCTTCGGTGCAAGGCCCTCTTATTGTGGTAGCACCTTTGGGTGGTGCACCAGCTGCAGCACCACCCATTGAGTGGCCGATGGAAACAACCCCACTAGCAGACCATGCAAGACAACAAAGTGCATTGAAAAAGTTACAGATTCTCTGGCCTCTGTGGTTTTGAGGTGAGAAAATCCCTATGTAGTTGAGGACTGGCTGGAGGCTATGGCTAGAGTTCTTCGCTTGGTTGAGACACCAGCAGAGCAGATGGCAAGCCTAGCTGGTATCCTTTCCAGGGCATAATAAGAAGATTGTGTATCATAACACTCCAGACACATGACTAGGCGAGCCTCACTGAGATGGACATTTAGTGCCTCTTCAGGGAGGAGTTTTTTCCAGTGACACTATGATCTGGGCATATCCAGGAGCTGTTGCATTTATAACAAGGCATCTTATTTGTATCCCAATACTCACCGAGATATAGTGACCTCTCGTGTTAGTCCACCGACATGGTAAGGAACCCATTCTTCAGGGCGTAAACCTTTGAGAAGGGTCTCCGGAGACAGATCATAGAATCAATGATATCATTGAGTATCCAGACGCATTATAGAATATTCAAGTGAGAAATGTTTGTAGAGAGTATCTTAGTTGAGCAGTCACCGATGGTGAGATCCACCACCAGATGAAAGGCAGTCGATTCATCTGTATGTGGTGGTAGACAGATGACACAGAGGTCCAAGAGGGACAGACCCAACAGTGGATGACCTTGGGGTGCAGGGTCGGAGGTGCCGAGCATTCGGGGATGAGAAGGCCAGCTGGGAGGCAGAATATACTTCACCTGTGGTGGGAAGGGCCTCATGGCTTGTGACTGCCCAACCCTCCGTACTGAGGATCAGCAGACAGTCGAGGGACTGCTCAGACCGAGGTAGATATTTGAGCAAGGAGGTCTGCAGGGCGGGAGACGAGGTGGAGGAACAGGTCATGCAACATGCAGATGGCATAAAATTTTGTATCTACCACCACCACCACTATGAGGTCCACCCCACCCACAAGGAGAAGGTGGAAATAAGCGATCACAGCTATAGGCAGCAAACGCCTATGACCACTGTTCTTGGGAAATTATTAGAGGTACAATATATGTTAATTCCACCCAATCAGTAGTACAAATAGACACTGTTCCCAGTCACTCTTTCATTTCCATGGCACTCTACGCTCTGAAATTCATTTGGAGATGTAGGCATGATGTTTGTGATTAGATACACTTGGAGGAGAAGATTCGACGATTACACATAGGTGCATGTAATTTTATCTCACTCCTAGAAGCAAGAGCTTTGTCTAAGATCTTCTACTAGTATTGTTGAGGCATTATGACGTCATATTGGGTATGTATTAGTTATTCATAGTCCATGCTCTGATAAACTATTTTTGGAACAATTCGTGGTGTGTTTTTGAGGATGGGATCAACTTTACCTTCACCAGTGTGGAGGAAACCATTGTAACATAGAATAGAATACATTGGAAGAGGGTAAATTCGATTTCACATCAGTTGGCTAGACTAACCCTCAGAGCAGTTGACGTGAGGAGTCCGAGTAATACTGTAGTGGTGGACCAGTATTCTGATTTCTTTCCTAATGGTGTTCTGGGACTACCACCACACAGATATGTAGACTTTCACATCGACCATTACCCCTGGATGACACCTATATCTACACCATCATATCAGATGGATCCCATGGATCTTTGTGAGAAAAGGGTATATATGGAGTACATGCATAGAAAGGGGTTTATAAGGCCCAGTGATTCTTCATGGGCATCCTCGATCAGGTTCGCCAAGAAGGTGGATGATAGCATGAGGCTTTTTGTAGACTATCAGCACAAAAACTAGGTGACTGTGCAGAATAAGTATTCAATCCCAAGGATTGATGATCTCTTTGACAAGTTGAAGGGAGATATATGGTTTTCAAAGATAGACCTCAGATCAGGCTATCACCTGGTCAGGAAACTGGACAAGGATGTAATGAAGACATGCATCAGATAATGGTATGACCATTACGAGTCCTTGGTGGTTCATTTAAATTTTATCCATGCTACTGTAGTGTTGATGGGGCTCATGAACAGGATATTACAACCATACCTTGATCGCTTTGTGGTGGTCTTCATCAACAAAATCTTGATATACTCGATGTTGGTGGAGGAGCCCCCCACACACCTGAAGATATTTCTGGATACACTTCGAGATCAATATCATTATGGAAGGATCCTAATGTTCTAGTTTTGGATACATGAAGTACACTTATTAAGGCACATTATCTTAAAGGCTGGAGTCATAGTAGATCTGAAAAATATAGAAGAAGTGATTTCTTGTTAACCACCAAGAAGTGTGAACAAACTGTGGAGTTTCCTAGGATTGGCTTGGTACTACCAGAGATTTGTACCTGGCATATCCATAGTAGCAGTAAAATTTTCATATTTGATGAAGAAGTGGTAACCATTATTATGGATAAATAAGTGTTAGTAGAGTTTTTAGGATCTGAGGTAGAGAATGTCCAGTGCCCCCATATTGAGGCTACTAGAAGAGGGAATTGGGTGCGTAGTATACTACGTTGAATCAGGGCCCATACTAGGTTTTTTACTGATGAAAGAGCATGTGGTGATCTCTTATGACTCATGATAGTCAATAAAAAATGATTGGAACTATGCTGACCATGACCTAGATTTAGAAGTAGTGGTCTATGAACTGAATATGTTGTGGAACTACTTTTTAGGTAAACATTTTATTGTCTACTTTGATCACAAGAGTCTCATGTATATATTCTCAAAGAAGGACCTGAACCTAAGATAGTGACGAATGATAGAGTTATTCCAAGACTATGACTTTGATATAGTCTATATTCCTGGGAAGGGAAACATAGTAGCATAGGCACTCATCAGGAGGTCTGGTCTATAGTTTCTGAGTGAGAAGATAGAGCATATAGCCGTGTTGCAGATATCTTTCATGGATAAAGACGGAGTAGCTTACCTCCACCTTATGACTATCACTCCCCCACATCTATGGTGAGTTTGGGAGGTATAGTATGGGGATGTTGACTGTGAGGCCCGACATGCTCTGATATCCTAAGGACGGTATCATGAAGGATTTTCATGAAGGTGGTGAGCACAATGATCTTTTCAGAGGATGCACTATGGTACTGGTGACACTATTAGAGGATGTGTTGAGTTAGTTGTATACATCCCATTTATCAGTGCACCCTGGAGTGCCAATGATGTACCATGACCTCTTGTGTCAGTACTGGTGTCTAGGAATGCAAACGAAGTGGCTGCGTTTGTATCCAATGTCCCCACATATCAGCAAGTGAAGGCTGGGCATCAGTTACCAGTAGGATTATCTTGTCCTCTTGAGGTACTCGAGTGGAAGTGGGATGGTATCTATATGGAATTCGAGAAAGGGATACCACATACATTCAGGAGCCATGATTCCATCTGGGTTATCGTTGATCGACTCACAATGTCAGACTAATTCCTACCCATCAAAGAGAAGGGATTAGTAGATGGATTGGGATGCCTATACATGCGGGAGATTGAGTGACTTCATGGGTTTCCATGGATGATCATATCAGATCGCAACGCTTGTTTTAACTCCCTCTATAATAAAGGATTTCATGATGCGTTTGGAACCCAGCTATACATGAGCACCTCCATTCACCCACAGATAGATGGTCAGAAGGAGTGGACCATACATATAATCGAGGACATGCTTCGTGCTTTTGTACGCAATTTCGACCGAATTTTGGAGGACAAACTGCCCCTGGTGTAGTTTTCATACAACAAAAGTTACCACTCCACTATCAGAATGGCTCCGTTTGAGGCTTTGTATGGGAAAACATACAGATCACCTCTTTGTGGGACAAACAAATGGGAGTCATCACTTATAGGTCCAGAGTTGGTTCAGGATCACATAGAGAAGGTGAAAATCATCCATGAGCGGATGAAGAATTAAAAAATCCAATATAAGTCTTATACCGACAGGAGGTAGATGCCCTTGGAGTTTGAGGAGGGAGACAATGTCTTTATATGGGTTTCACCTAGATAAAGAATATGGAGGTTTGGATGGGGCGGTAGTCTATCTCCGAGGTTCTTTGAACCATTCTAGATCTTCAACAGAGCAGGCGACGTGGCATACCATCTATATTTTCTCCCACAAATGCATCAAGTGAGAAAAATTTTCTATGTCTCAGAGATGAGGATATACATGCATCATCCATCGCACATTATCAACTGGGGTGAGATGGACATCAATGATGGGGAAATGTTTGCGAAGTTCCCGATGGAGATAGAGGATCAAGAGGAGAGGTTCTTTCATGGACAGTCGATTCCTCTTGTGTGAGTTTTCTAGAAAAGAGGGACCTCCATGAGAGAACATGGGAGCGGGAGGCTCAGATATGTGTTTAATACCCCCATTTGTTCCCATATTTTTTGTCTCTTTCAAAGATGAAAATCTCTAATGTGCAGATAATTTATAGACCTATGAAATTACTTGAATTTTTTTAATTATTTGGGATTATTACGAGTGTGTTAAAATTTAAGGCGTGTGATTCCGAGGCACGGTGTTCCCGGAATGAATTTCAGATCATTTTTAGGGTACAATTTGAAAACGTGTGGGCTGCGTTTTTATTCTTTTAAACCTGTGCTGGGATTAGAAATTGGCAGGAATTGTTGAATCTGCAGCACTGGCATTCGCTTGAGGTAAGATTCACTTCGACCATAGTAGGACGGGAGAAAAAATTTATATTTTGGACATTACTAAATTAATAATAAAATAACATATCATGTTTTTTTTCTAGTGGATGAGTGGAGGTGTTGTGGACTGGTGACTTGCCAAGAGAATTAGTGGATTGACTCATCAACTGCACATCTTCAATATCGTGAATTAACAGAGGTTCATTAATTCATTTAATCAACCTCATTAATTACTCAATGTGTTACTCACCTTTCTCCCTCCTATTTAAATGGAGCTTGAGTTGGGGGTTTTTTCATGTCATCTTCAAGAAAGTAAAATCTGGTAATGACATGTGGAAACATCCACCCAAAGATGATGGATGAACCAGTGGAGAGATCGATGAATGCCAACGACTCGATCCATCTTGGTCACTCCTCCCGCCACAAAATCGACCACACCAACAAATCTCGAGGTATGGTTTTTTATTAAAACTTATCGTTGATTCATTCTTCTCCCACCTCATATCATGCTAACATAGAGGGCGCATGCAGAATGAACAAGGAACAAACCCTCCACTGATTTTTTTTCATTGTGTTCTTTGGGTACATTTTTTTCAATTTGACGGCAACACCAGACAGAAGGTCACACTCAAACGGAGGTAGTTCGGGATGCCTGTAGGTGCATAAGAGAGTGTAAAAGGAGCTCCAGAGCATCGTCGGAGCCCTGCATAATATTCGTCAGCACAGCACTGGCACACCGTCATGCACCATGTAATAGAGCCACGACATCATGCCACAACGGCTACAGAAGGCAGCTGAACCACGACTGTCCGCAGAGGTGGATGAGGCGTGCGATCACGTGCCACATTTAAGGGATGCGTCTGTGAAGCCTCCGTATTGGAGAAGGCCATGACCTGCTCCCTATGGGCCCCATGTGTGATGAGAATGTACCATATTGAACCTCAAAACATGGAGCTAAATGGATCTTTCGAGCTATTCGGTAGGTGGATAGCATAACCGCTACGGGTCACACCAGTTGGCGGGTTGAGCCGCCGCGGACGAGCCCTACCTGGCCATCCCAGGCTGGGCCAAGTTAAACCCGGGTCGGACCAGACCTAGACCCATATGAAGCCCAAATTGGGGTATGTAACCGTGTCTCGCGAACAAGATCTATGTTTGAAAAAACGTCAGCAATGATGGGATCCATGTTGTGAGAAGGTCCTTTTGGGATACTTCGCTTGAGTTTTGGATAATGTTAGAGTATGTTCGGGTTGGATCAACTCTTTATCAAACTGGTGCCTCGAAATTAGAATGACTATAAAGTAAAGACCGAGAATCTAGTTGATGAATCATCTATTGCAATAGAACCCTTATGAAATGACGGGTCATCAAGTAACTTCTTCATGGGACATCGTGCCAGTTGAAATACAACAGATGTCTTGAGAAGCGTTTTCCCAAAATAAAGCGTTCTATGAGCAGGAATCTAGTGGCTAGCATTGAGGCAGAGGTTATAGATATATCATACAAAATCTTGTACCGCATGATCTTGTTTTGGTTAAAACCTATCGATATTGTGTGGGTCAAATCTGGTGTTGGTCAGAACTCAGCGATCCTATTTGGGTCAGCACATACCGATCCTCCGTGGGTCAGATCTTGTGCGGGTCAGTGCTCTACAATCTTGTGTGGGTCAGCACCTACCGATCCTAAGTGGGTCAGATCCAGTGTGGGTCATTGGAGGTTATTACCTATCGACTCTAGTCAGGTTAGATCATTTGTGTGTCTTGCGGGGGTTAGTTCTTATAGATCCAGTATGGGTCAGACTCCCTATTGTCAGCAGTAGTGCCTCTTGACAGAATAAGATGATCTAGATTCTCGACTAATCATTTTTACATATGTGCTTTACATATATCTAGTTTGAGATGAGTCTTTTTATTTTTACTTTTTGATAAAGATCATGCTTTTTGGTTTTCCTTAGTGGAATTCTATGTGACCATCAGGGGTCTCGGTATCCCTATTGGGTATTGTTACGCTCACCCCTACAAGGGAATCTCCCGCACCTTGTTGTGTCTCATGCATATAATGAAAATCCTGGCTGATTCGTTAGAGAGCTAGGACCAAGAGGCACACAGAAGATATTGGTTGACATGGAGAGAAGAGGAGACGAGTTGTACTTACCTTTTAGGTAGGATCCTCAGTGGATGATTCCATGAGTCGTTTTCTATTTTTGTTGTTGTAGTTATACCTTTCATTTGGTCTTGTATCTCAGTCCTTTACATAATGTACTTGATATTACACTTTCTTTTGGTTCCTAGTTGTGGTTTCCCTTTACTCTTCTTTTGTGTTTTAATTTTTCAAAGTGTACCCTTCTTGTGTGTTTGAATAGGTTTTGAGGCAATGCCATCCCAATTTTGGGAAACGCCTTTCCAGTGCTAGTCGCCAACTCATGGCCGATGGTAAGAGGTATTGGGGTAGTTACGACATGATCCCCAAGGGACCGAACATGAGATATGGTTTGATATATATAATTATCATTATTTAATATATTTAAAATAAATTAATATATACTTTACATGAGGATTAACTATATACAATGTAATTGAATACATTTGGTACTGGATTTCATGTTTCTCTTTTATTTTTGGGAGACATATATTATATTCACCACCTCTTTCTATTCTGTGGTGTATATACATCACCTTTGATTTGGTATACATTTTATATAGTTATTTTAATGATACATAATGTATTTATTTTATTCTATTCATTCATGGGTCCTATCATTCAAAACATACCAAATCATAAAAGGGATTTCTATCCCGCATATATATCATTATACACATGCTAAAATAACTAATTGTTTCTTTCTTGTGGTGTATATAATACTCATGACTGTATTTCATGATTAATTTTTTGACAATATTAGGGATTTAATTTTTCATTTATTTGTATTTCTTTCATTTTTATTATGTCTCAAATTTTACTGAAGTTGAAATGGTTTAATCATACAATCTCATTGCACATTAGGATTGGTTATGATTATTCTTTTCATGATTATATATTATGATAAACCTCTCAAGAAACACATTAATTTTCCTATACTCTGTTTATTTAAAGAAAATAAATTATTTTACATTTATTTTCCACTCTATTTTTATTCATGTGAGAAATCATTTATAAGAAAAAACAAAATTAATATATCTCTTTATTAGAAAAACTATTTCTACCATATCAACTTATTCTAAAAACATTGTAAAGCTATTTTTCACTTTTCTAGAATGAATCTATAAGTAAATTTTGACCAATTTTATAATTTTTAAGAAATAATTTAATATTAATCATCTTTTTTTTGAAAAATTTATCTCTTTAATATTTACTAATAATGTGAATGGAAACATTATATTATCATGTACAACATGAATCTTGTTTTTTAATGTCTTAACCACTCAATTATTTAATGATTACATTAAAATAATCATGACTTATTTTCAAACAGAGTGAATTCATTAATATTGGATAAGTATTTTATATTTTATAGATTTTGTTGAAAATATAAATGTTATATTCCTCCAGAATGTTTTGATTATCTTTTTATGGAAATTATATTAATTAAAGACAATAATATTTTTAGTTTCTTATATTTTACACGGGACATGAACCAATAGTACTATCTGTAGAATTTATCTTGGTAGTTCATATTATAAAAATGATGTTGATATGTTTATGATAGTCATTAATTTTCAATGTGATTTGATACGATGAATTAGTTAGACGATTAAGAAACCAATTTTTTTCTATTAATTATTCTATGATAAAACATCGATTTAATCTATTTCATATCTATTGTTTTTGTTATGAGGAATATTTTAGGCTTCTTTAGAACAAAAAATTATAGATTATGTGACTGGTGGTATTTATATCTGTATCCAATTCATTGGTTAATGATTAATGTTTAATGAGCTCAAAGGGCACACTAGAGGTTGTCTCATGCCTGTAAGATGGTACAAAAGATGTTGTCTAATGCCCGGAATATGGTAAATAAAAGGTAATAATAATAATAAATGTTGGTACACATGTGTTTATTCTAACCCTCACTTGTTATCAATATCATGGTGGGTATCCTTGAAAAAAAAATTCTATTATCTTTTGTATGAAACAAATTAATGTCTTATTAGAATGTTATTCTCTCATTTATCATGTTCTTTGATTCCTTTCTGATTTATATCTTCTATACATTTGTCACTTATGTTATGAATTAGGTTTATTATCTATGATATGAAACATATGATGTTAAAATGTTATTATCATGTTCTCATAAACATAAGTCCATGTTATGTTTATATTTTACTTTTTTACCCTTAATGAAAATATAATCTCCCCCATATAAGGTATCCCTTCCTCATGTTATGAAAAATTTATTATGTCTGATATTTATAAGAAGAGTTATTTTTTGAGGAACTAATAGGATGATTATGTAGTTGAATTATTTTATTTGTTTATGTATCCATGATTCTAAAGGTCCTAGAATAATATGAATTTATCATATATAATTTTTATATATAATGAATTTTAATAAATTAAGATGTAATATCTATGTATGAAATATCTGGGTCATTACTGTTTGTATAAGATAATGTTTTAGTATATTCTTTGGATAACATAATGATAAATAATTATTGAGAACTATAAGGATATGTATCAGTATAAGAAGAAATATGGGAATATTGGTGAAGGGAAGACTGAGTGGTTTCTGAAAAATGACATCTCTTTCTAGAAACTACAAGTACATGTTTATCTAGAAATATTTTACCTATGAGTAATAAATCTTAAAAGGATCTGTTGATATGAATGTGATATTATCCTACTATTTGAAAATGGCCCTTAATGAACACCTAGATTGACACTCCCAGAGGATATTTTTTTTTGATATTCATAAATACTTTGTGAATAGTCGTAAAGGATATGGATAACAATCATAATCTACCATGCATAAGCCAAATGTTTCATAGAATGTTCCATGGTTTTATCAAACTATAAGTTATTTTTAATTATTTTGTGGTTCCCCAATATAAAAACAACTATTTACCCAATGTATTATGGTTTTAATCAATTTATGGAACCCAAAGGATATTTGTTAATGTGGATCGATACAAAAAATGATTTGACTTCCCTCATGAGAAACAAAATTTAATGGGATCTTGAATGAAAATATAATTTCGATATTCACACAAAATTCTCAATATATGAATAATGTAGAAAATCCCAAAGAGAAAATGAGGTAACAAAGATCATTTGTATCCTAAATATGGAATCATTTCCATTATTCGACTAGTTCTATTAATCATATAGTTGCGAAAAACTGGATCAGTATAATTAATAATATAATTTCTATTATCTTGTTATTAGTGAATGAAAAATTCATTTTTGATGTCTATCATTTAAAACATGAAGCTCATTAATGATGGAAAATAATCAATAATATGAGGAAATAATATGAATATCACACCATTGATTAGAATGAGTTTATGTTGTTATATTTCAATAAGTATTTCCCGCATATTATTCCTAAAAAAACGGATTAGGAATTACTTTTAATAAAATTTAAGGATAATGAATCTATTAGTACATATGAAGAAAATATTACAATACTTACTAGGTATAGTTCTGGTATTATAATCCAACCCAAATGTAAGGTTGATAGATTCATTCAGTGGAATAAAACCATGTATCCAATGGGAAATATCCATAAGGGGCGTCTTTAGCTATGAAAAAAGAATTCGTTGTGATATAATGGTGTAAATATTGATCTGATTACCCATCAATTTCATCATTTTGATAAGAAAATAATTATGTAATTCACCAGAATCTCTAAATACATAGTAAAAAAGATATTGTCTTTACTTTATGCTTGAATTATGGAAGAAATAATGGATTTAATATTACAAATGGTACTAATAAATGTTTTAACTATTTAAATGAAGTTCATTGGGTTGTTGAATGCTTATGTGATGGGTGTAATTTTGATAATGATGATAAAATCAATAAACTTCACAAAAATTCCCCTCCCACACTCTAGTGTTTACAATGCCTCGAGTATGCGACCTATCTGAATAAATAGACCAATCAGAGTGATAATGAGGGGGATAAGACTCAAAAAACCTTTGAAAATAAATGAAAATAGGAAATAATATACAATCAAAACATTTGATGTGAATCAATTTAAATGGGTAACTCTTATCCTCTACTCTATATATGTAATTTCAAATTTTATTTTTTTGTGAAGGAGACCTAAGAGAATATTATTGTTAATTATTTAGTGTAACTTAATATGATTATAAACATTGGTTATCAATCTCTAAAGAGTATTGAATAATAAAATCACATTTTATTCTATGAGTCAACATATGATTATCTATCGATGCAATGATGAACCCAAACAGTAAATAGAATTGTTTTTGGTATATTGTGGGAGATTACTTAATTATTAATAGGTTAATTTTATTTTTTATGTAGTTATCTATCCATGTAATGTTACTTTTAGAGTTACAAATATCATAGAGGGTTTGTTATTTTACGTTTGATCATTAGTGAAAGGTCTTAGACACCCTTTTGGGATATTGTGTGGCAGTATTTTTTTTATGATTAAGATTATTTTGGGATACATTTATGGAAATAAAACCATTTCATATTTTATATGTTTTAGTGAAAATGTTAATTGTGGAGAAATAAAATTTCTATTTTTTATATAAGATGAATGGTATTGGTGACCTTTAGGGTTTATATAATCTTTTTTGTTGATATAATTATGGTTCAATGAAATTTTGAAATATTATAGAAATTATGTTAGTATAGTTTGTAATAAGTATATCCCACATGTTAGGAGACAACATGCCGAATTAGGAATGGTTGTGGGGATTTCAACCATAATTGAAGGAATAAAATGGTGTAGTTACTACCATTAGACTACATGAAAGATAATTTCTAGTGCGAAACATAGAGAAAAATATTACTAATTATATTTCTCTATGCATAGTATTTCGTTATCTTAAGGATGAGAGATTAAATTATAAGAAGATGTTACAACCATTTAAAATTAAAAAATGGAATTAGGAAACCATAACTTTGTATTTTATCCTCAGACTCCCCAATAAAATATAATGTGAATAAAACTATATGGGTTATAGTTGATCATATTACAAAATCGTCACACATCATTGCTATTAGATAATATTTCTCACTTAACAAACCAGCTAGGATATTCATTAAGAAAGTGTTTAGGTATCATGGAGTACCACATTCTGTTGTATCTTATTAAGATCCATGGTTCAACTCAAATTTCTGGTGATGTATTCAATAAACAGTTGATTCATAGTAGCATTCTACAACTAATTATCATCCTCAAATATTTTTTCATTATGTGAGATAATTAAAACCCTTGAGGGTATATTGAGATATTGTTCTATGGATTATGAAGGCGGTTGGTGTAAACATATTCCTCTTGTTATATTTTACATAATAATAGCTATCAGTTGATCATTCTTATGTATTATTTTAAATCCCATTATAGAAATAAGTTTAGAACTCTTATTTATTGGTTTAATAATAGAAAAAGAATAATATTGGGACATGATCTAGATGAAAAAATGGCATTTAATTATAGATACATTTATTAAAATATTAGGGATGTTAAAATTCAGCAGAAATGATTTTTCGAAAACCAATAACATGATTAAATATTTAAATTTAGTGATATGGTGTTTCTATAAATTTCTTTTTGGATGAAGGTGATGAGATTTTGAAATAAGGTTAATATATGCCCTTGGTATATCATTCCAATGAATAATGTTAATCATATTAGGGTAGTATTTTATCGATTGTCACTTCCATGGATGCTCTATTAGGTTCACTATGTTTTCCATATATCTCTACTGAGAATGTACAAAACATATTATTTACATGTATTGAACCTCAATGTCATTCTTTTGGATCATGATCATTCCATGAGGAAAAACTGGGGGAGATTATAGATCATATATGTTATGTTCCATCAAATAATAGCACAAACCTAATCAATATTTTGGTGGAATCCCCCACATTAAGGAAGCTATATGGGAACCTACAGTTGCAATGGGGAAGATTTATCCTCATTTATTTTTTTAAAAAATTATTTAATTTCCAAGAAAAAATTAATTTTAATGGGGAAGAATGTAACTCCAAGAGATATTATGAAATATATATTTTCTGAATAAATATAATTTCATCGATAGCTTGTGTTTCATGAAACACTAAATTGTAATGAACCCCAATATACTATTAATATTATTATAGGAACATAAATATTATAACCCATTAGTTAAAAATGGAATAGTGAATAGGATTATGTACTCTTTAAAAATTGAGTATCACGGTTTTATATAAGGAAATCATTTTAATTAAAATGTACTTAAATTTTAGTAAATACGCTATATGTTTGGAAATTACTATTTTCTAATAAATTTATTCTTACTTATTTTGGTAATAAATTACTCAAAGTTATTATTTAAAAACAATTTAAATTTTTAAAAAAATATATTTTTCATTTTTAAATATAAATTTTAAATTTATCATTGAGTTAATTTCTAATAATTTCTTGCAAATATTAATTTTTCTATAAATAGTTATGAATATACAGATTCCTACTAAAAACTACGTTTTTGTTTTATGACTTTAATTAGTTATTTATATTTCAATGTTTTTAAAAAAATAATATTATATTTTTATTAATAAAAATTTTTAAATTTAGGACAATTTATTAATGAGTTTTGATATTAAAAATTCTATACTTATAAAATGTTTCTCTTTGAAAATTGCATTTTCAGCTTGTATATTAATTTTATTTTCAATTAAATAATTCCACTTATATGAATAGGATTTGGATGAATGTATTAAATATATATAACAATTATAATTACTATTATATAATATGTCCAGCATAATTTTTTGTCAAAATGAATTACAAAAACATTAGAAATTAATTACATTGGTTAAGGTTAACATGCGTTTGTTTGTGTAAAAATAAAACAATAAGAAATAAAAAGTCCTATAAACATGTAAAAACCCCTATTTTAAGTAAATATATTTATCTTATATAATATAAGGTTTATAGTGTACATTTTAGTCATTTTTAAACGTTTAATACTTTCTTACACATTTTCTATCTCAAAAATTCCCTGTGTGTCCTCTCCCCTAAATATTAAAGTGTAATCACACTCATATCCTCCAAAAACATAATAATACATTTTTATTAGACAATAAAAGAACAAATCCATTAATTAATTCCATATAACAATCCCAGGGAACATATTTTTATTAATAAACCCTCTTATGAATGCTTTTTTTGCAATGCTAAGGTTGTTGTCCAAAGAAGTGGTTATGTTCATAACTGATTTGTTTTATTTTTTATGTTTTTATGCTTCTTTATAATTTTATTAATATCTTATTTTATAATTACACTAATATATTCTATATAATAATATGTTATTATATCACATTTATAACTAATATCCATATTCTCTTCAACCAAATTGTAAAAATACTGTCGATCATGTACATATTTTATTCTTTTACCATCACAACCATTCACGATTTATATAATGTAAAATTAAACATATTTTTATGATTTTTATGATAAATTTACACTCTTATAAATATTAAATCACATATACATTCCTACATTCCTACATTCTTACATTCCATCTGTGGTAATATGATAACGTCGCTCGTGTGTATGTTAGATTGCCACCTCATAGTGAGATTTGATTCATTTTTCACATATTCTATTAATAGAAATTAAAATGGATAAATTTAATGAATATATATATATATATCAAATAATAATTAATATTTATAATATATAAATTATTTACCGTCCTTTCAGTCCATCAATTCAAGAAATAGTTACAACAATCATGTGTATGGAGGACATACAGTCTATGTGAACAGTGTAATCCATGTTTATATCTCTAACTTTTAGGGATGAATTTAAATACAAATGTATGAATATATTTTTTTATATCATTTTTTTTATTCATTATATAATTAAACCTTGATCAACATAAAAATAATGAAGCTACAATATCAAAATAGATGTGAAAATAAATGTAGTTATTAAACAAAACTTGATTTTATCATGGAATAGTTAATAAATGAGAAATAAAATGTCATACGTAAATAATATGTGGTGTTATATATATAATTATGGGTCATTAATTTATTTATAATAAACCATTTTTTATATTATAGGATTTTTTTAAAGTGTATGAAGGAAATAAAGGCTTACTGTAAGTGATTTATAGTCAATATTTTATTTCTAAGAGATATATGCCATAATCACCAATAATTTCTATTATTTTGTGTATATATTTATCCTTTGACATTTAATATCATTAACATAATTCATTATATTATATTTTATATTTTATTTTATGTTATTATTTCATTGGTATTATGATTCAAGATTTACCAAATCATGTATGGTATTTCCGTCTCACTTTTATTTCTGTGAGACACATGCCATATTAACAACATGTTTCTTCATTATGTTGTATATAATTATCATTCAGGTATTTTATTATTATTATTATGAATTTTATGGGGATTTAAATTTATATAAATTTATATTTAATTCATGAGGATTGTGTCTCAAAAGTTACCAAATTTGTATGAGTTTACTATTATAATTACGTTGTTAAACTGGATTGTTTATGATTATCCCTTGAATGATGAGATATTACGATCTACCTGTCAAGAAATAATGTAATTTTCATCTCCTATGATTATTTCATGAAAATACATTTTTTAAATTATGTTTTTCTCAATTTATGATCTCATGAGTCCAAATGAATATTTTTAATGAAAAACGGAATGATTTTTCTATTTAGAAAAAAACCTAAATTTCTTTCATATCCATTATTTATAAAAATGAATCAAATTTTTTTTTCACTAAATTGAAATGAATTTTTATGAAATTTTTACAGATGTTTTTATTCGACAAAAACTTTTTGTAAATATACTTCTCTACATTTTCAAATAAGGATCTCTAGTATTTTAACCCAACATATTAAATGAATCATTATTTTAATGTGAATTCCATGAACAATATTTTTCCCATCATGACGGATCAATGATTTAATTCTATCATTATAATATTCTAGTATTTTTTTCAAATAAATTGTTTTCATTAATATTTGGAGAATTGTTTATATTTAAAATAATTATTTTCAAATTTGAATGGTTTGTTTTCACAAGAATGTTGTAATGATCATTTCATGAAATTTCTACTCATAATAAACAAAAACATTTGGTTTTTATTTTATTTTACTAGGGATATGATCTAATGGTAACATCTTTAATCATTATCAAGAAGTTTTAGATGTATGATTGTAAAAATGATATGTTTGTGAAACCAATTCTTTTTTCATGGTTTATACTATGATCCATTGATGAGATGTTTAGACACCCCAATTAATTTTTATAGTTTAGGCTATAAATAAATGTTTATTAAACAAATGTATTTTTATGAATATTTATATGATGGATGTTTTTTAATATTTTAGAACACAAATATGTGCATTATGTGAAGGGTGGGGCCTATATATCCCTTTATTTCATTGGTTAATTAATAATGATAATTGATTTAAAAGGTAGTACTATAGGTTATCCCATGCTCGGAAAAGTGAAAATTGAAGGTTATCTGAATCCTAAAATAGGATACTTGGGGGGTGTTTCAAATACTAAAATATGGTTCACATGTGGTTATCCTAAGAATGAAGTATGTACATTAGTGGTAATCCCATTACTAACAAGTTAGGAAGGTCATTGTGGGTATCCTTGATATAATATTTTATATTATTATGTTCATTCCACAAATATTTGTTCTATTTTAATGTTATTCTCTCATGTATAATTTTATTCAATTTATTTTTGAGTGATGTATTCTAAAATATCATAATTTATTCCAGGTCTCGTATTTTGATTTATGAGATTTGTGTATTGATTTGTAATTGTTATTCTCATCTTCTTATAAGCTCCTGATCATTTTATGTTGATATCTCCACTATTTGACCTCACTAAGAATTTTATTACACTCTTTATTATGGTTAATTTTCACATTTTATAAATAATGATATTATGTATGAACTTTCCTAGAAGTAAATTAGCTTAAAGGAACTTATTTTGTGATGATGTAGTTCACTTATGAGGTATTTTTTAATGTATCCATGATTCCAATATTACTTGACCTCTTTGATTCTAGTGTGGACCATTATTATATGTAATGAATGTTATTATATTAAGATGTAATGTTTATGATTGAAAATTTTTAAATGTTATAGGTAACCCATGTCGAATATTGAAGACCTCTTAGACATATTGAAAGGTAAAAGATAATTATCAGTGATTGATATTAGGTTTTTTTACCATCAATTGATTGATTACAAAGATGATATTCCATATAAAACATTCCAATTTCACAACAGAAATTCATAGTTCCTAGTGATTGTTTTGAGTGTTAAAAATTTCCCCAAGTTTTTCATGTAACTAATGAATTAGATCTTCTTGTCTTTTATAGAACATTTTTATGTATTTATATATTGATGAAATTCTCATTTACTCTATGTCCGAGGATGAACATACCAAATATTTAAGGATGGTCGTAGACATGCTATAATAGAACCAATTATATCGTGTGATCTTATAGTGTCATATTTATATTAGATAGGTTTAGTTTATATGAAATTTCATTATTGTGAATGGTGTAACGACATACCCAAAGGAGATTGAAACATTACTCACTTCGGAGCCACCCATAAGAATGTTTGATGTGTAGAGTTTCCACGATATGGAATATTACTATCAATGAACATTGGAATAATTTTCCTTGTTCATAGACCCTTTTATTTTTTTATATGTAATAGGCCGTAGTTACCATGGACTATGAAGCATTAGAGAGTGGTCAATGGGATAAGACTGAGGTTGGTCAATGCTCTTGTATTGAGACTACTAGAGGATTGTATCAAGTACATAACATTGAATGATAACTCTAGAAATAAGCATAGATTCCTCGTAGAAATAAGTATTTTGGTTATTTCATATGGGTCAATTTAGTTTAGACAACTTGAGTAGAAATACAAGTCCCAAAACATACAATTTCCTAATGTAGTCTTTTCCATGAATATATGGAGACATTATTTTACAGATGACTGTTTCATCATTTATTTTTTTCACCAGTGTCTCAGGGAAGTTATTTCATAGAGAGACCTCAATATAAGAAAAAGTAATATCTTGGTTTTAGTATTTTAAAATAACATTTATATAAAAAATAATATCTGTAAGGCAATTATTGCTGAATATTCTCTTATCATGATATCAAATTCTATCATGGTGGGGGAGGCAGTGGTGTGGTTGGATAATTTGTAGCTGACCATGGTAGAGGAGAGGGAAAACATATATGTAGGAAACAGTGGAGACTCTACTTCTTTTTTATGTGTGTGAGGGATATTATTATTTTGGATGAATTTAATGTGATATTTTTTGTGAATAGATATTCTCAACAAATGTTCTGGATTAAATTTTATGAGAAGAGGAGCACATCATCCATTTATAGAGGTAGATAGTAGTTTGAGTCATGTTGCATGAGGTGCTGTTTATAGTGTTTCATAACTCTCACTTGGTGGTGTATCTAGTAGTAGAATATATTTATAAATACCATAAGTTATAGATTTTTTGGGGTGCAATGAGGTAGTGCTATTTCAGTTATGTTTTCTGATGCCCTAAATCATTCTGGAAAATGATGAACATCAGGTTCTAGTAGGTATGACTCAACTTACAAAGGATCATGAATTGAATTTTCATGGAATATAAATTTATTTTTCGATGCATCTTCCAGGTAAAATGAGAATCCATGTAGTTGTATTGGTTATTTTCTATTCAATTTCCAAGTCGACGCACATCCTTACCATAGGGAGTATAGTTTAAATGAGTATTTAGGGAGTTTGTTCATACATGATATCATCCAGATCCATGGGGCACCTATGATGATCTATTTTATCTACAATTCATGGTTTACATCATAGTATAATAGAGTTTTATAGGAATATTTCAGGATACAATTGTGTATGAGTATGATATTTCACCCATGTAAGGATGCCCAGATCGAGAAAACCATTCATCTAATGGATGATATACTGAGAGCTAAGGTGTTTGAGTTTGGATATTTGTAGAGGATCTATTAATGTTAGTAGAGATCCCATATAATAACATTGTCACTCCACTATCATCATGGAACCACTTGATGTACTATAAGGTAAAACATATGTGTCACCCTTTTAATGGTTAGGGATTGGGAAAAAATATCTAATTGGATTAGAAGTGGTTCATTTAATGATTCAGATGGGATAGGTTGTATTTGAACATATGAGGATAACATCAAGTCATAAAAAATTACATGAATTGGTTTTATAGTCCATTATAGTTAAATCAGAGAGACTATGTCTTCTGATATTTCCCCAATCATGAGGATTTTGGAGATTATGATTGGGTAGGTAGGTATCCCCAAGGTTTATCAGAATTTTCAAAATTTTATATAGGATTGGAATGGTTGAATATTATTTTTCCAAGACCCCATGATTTGGTTGATTAGATAAAATCTTTCATGTTTCACATTTGAAGAGATTCATTCATGATGCATAACACATTATTTTCTATGGTGATCTAGACATTAAAGATTATACAGCCTTATCGGAGTACCTAGTGGAGATTGAAGATATGTGAGAAAGGATCATTATTTGTCTGAGTATTCCAATGGATCAGATTCAATGAAAATATGGAAACATAGAGGAGAGATACAAGAATATTTTGAGCTAGATACAAACTTAGTACCCTATTAATTTTTTATACTATTCTTTTAAGGGTGATGATTCACAACGGTTGGGGGAGTGTAACAAATCTAGTTTTCATAAATGTATCCTTTGAATATTTCAACATAAATTTATGGGGTCTTCTATATAGTTGGAATAGAGTTTTAGTTGACACAGTACACCAGATTTAAAATGCTAAAAAAATTATATACTTCTAGGAACACACTAACAACATCTCTTAGTAAATTGTTCCCCCGTTGATCCAAAAATTAGATGGAAAATATGATATTGTGAATATTTTTAAAAATTTATGTCTATGATTGATTTTAAATATGTTTTGTCTACATTAGACATTCCATTAATGTCAAATCATGGGTTAATGAAGTAAAAAATGTATATAATTAATTTATATAATTTTATTTGATGCCTAGAACTGTCCCCCTCCTTTATACATGAAAATTTATTTCAATTACCCATGGTTCTCCATATCAACCAAGGTTTTTAGAGAGGTTATGGAAGATAGAAACCATTTTTTTTAACAAGATCACAATCACGAATTGACACAAAATAATCAAGTATATTCATGGGAAAAATGATGAATATAGATAAACTATTTATATGATTCCTATAGAAAATGTTCCTCATTGGAGATATATCCATTCTCAATGTAGAGATTTTTATTTTATGAAATATAAAAAATTTATTAGATTTACCTCAGGGATATGATATATATCCATTGATTTCCGTATTTTCTCTCCATGAATAATAATACATTAGGTTTACCTTCATTATGGAAATTTTTATTTTCTATTTTTTTCTAATATTATGAACATTGTCGAGGCAGGAAGTTGGAATAAATGATAATATCATTTTCTTATTATGCGTCTCTCGGATCTATTATTCAATTCATTCTTAATTGGCCCTTGGGGTTAGTGATTGAAAATTTCTGAACTGTTTTGAGCCTAATCAATCATCTAGATTATCTTTGGTTATGTGAATGATCATGTTACTGATAGATTATATATGGATTGACATATATCTAGAGATCCTGAATGATGGTTCAATGGATTTGGACACTGTTTGGTGATGGGAGGAAGAAAGATATTATTTGAGCAATGTGAATCCTTATTTCCATCCACTGGTGGCATGGAATCAATGATCAGAGGTGTTTTATCATGATTTAAATGGATTGGGAGAGGAAATAGAGATAAATTCTATAGTTTATTTTAAGTTGAAAGGAAATGTTACAAAAATTTATATTAATAAAAAATAAATACTTGACACCATGTTTTCCATAGTAATAGACACTATGTTTCATAGTTTCAGGTAGACTATATGGTTTTAGTGCCACATAAAATATCATCAAACCTGTTCAAGCATCCACATACCATATGATACTACCCGATTGGTTGATATGTGAGATGAGAGTACATTATTGTTACCCTAGGGTAATAGACATGTCATATCCCAAAGGGACATTCCTTGTGTTAGATAATAGTCAACCAATTTATGTCCAGTAATGTGCACACTCATGTATTCTGGTGGTTCCCCATGTCAAGTTCCCTGATGAACACACCACATACATCACATAGAATCTAATACCTTTAATTTATATTTCTTGATAATTCATAATTTCTCCCATGAGTAGTCAATTATATGTATAATTCCTCATAATATATGATGTTTTCATTTGTTTAAGACATAAAATATTTGATGTTGGTTGTTATAATCAAGATGCTTCTTCTCAGAAAAGCATAGTCAATAGAAGTGGTTGAGTTTGATCATCGAGGTAAAGTTTGGGATAATACTCTGCTTTACCTCTATATAAAGGGTCCCACATATCCAATATATAAGTAGAGTTCATAATCATACACAATTCATAAAGTGCATCTCCTATATCAATGGAGTGTTACTCCCCCATCATTCATATCTAGTGTAGAGCTAGTTCTCAACTGGGGTTAGTGATCCCTCTATTATGGTATATAGTAGTGGGGAGTGTCCCCATCATTCATATTCTAGCATGGTTTTTTGGGGTTAACAACCTGTTTTAAGGGATTTAATATTTTAAAAGCATAGATTCCCCTTATATATAAATCTAAAATCATTCTTCCAAGGTGATATTTGTTGGAATTTGTTTCTCAATAATTATCCTTATGAATTTTTTCCATTCATTTAGGTTTTGAATATCGCAAACACATTTCTTCAAAAAAATAATCCTTTACTAATAATTATTTTCATACAGAAAAATTTATATCTCTATGAAATTATTCCTTCCTACCCTCTTTTTCAATGACTTCTTTAATTTCTTCTCAAATCAAATCTATATTTTTTTATCTAAAGCCAAAAATTCATATCCTTACCAAATATAGAACCTTAGAGTTTCAGAGACTACAAATTCTATCAAATTATGAATCTGAATTCTCAAAAATTCAGATACTGAATGGTCTAAAATTCAGATTCCAAATTATTTGAAATTTAGCCTATGAATTTTTTGAGATTCTATCTCCAAATTCTCTGAAATTAAAACTTAGAATTCTACAAAATTAAGACTCCAAATTATCTTAAAAGCGGACTCAAAATTCTCTAAAATTATGTTTCCAAATTCCTAATAATTTAGACATTGAATTCCATAGACTCCAAATTAACCATAATCTATACTCTAAATTCATCATAATTATGACCCTAAATTCCACAGAATTCAGACTCTGAATTTCCTTATAATTCAGACTTCTAATTTCTCCAAATATACACATTGAATTCTCTAGAATTCAGACTCTTAATTCCTAAGAATTACGACTTAAGAATTATAGAGAATCAAGATTCTTAATTCATCAGAATATGGACACAAAATTCATAATAATTCAGACTCTTAATTCCTCAGAATTAATACTCTTAATTCCATATTATTCATACTCCTAATTCCTTTGAATTCAGGCTCCAAATTTCTAGTATACCTATATTCTGATTATTTATATTTTTTAAAGTTACATTACATTCCTAAAATATTGTTTCATGTTTTTAAGACACTAGTTTCATAAAAATGATATTTTTTCCATTAATATTATTATTTCATAATAATGATAATGTTTCGCCTATTTTTCTTACCATTAATGATATTGTGTAATTTGTTCTAAACTAAACGTTAGTTGAGTGACACCGGTCTAGGTCCCTCCAAAATCAAGGAAAAAATTGATTTTATGAGGAGACGACCATTTCAATTTTTTCCAATAAATACCCCATCTATTTAAATATTTCATGATATCTAGAGATTACATGATGTGATGATGTGAAGTGATTTTTCGAGAGAGAAACCATCATGCCTTGTGCGATCTGTGAACATATTATTCATCCATTAAATTTTTTTACCCTTCCTAGTGTGACCTTTATTATTTCTGTGTACAATCGAGGGATTCTAGAGATAGGAAGATAGAGGTAAATTAAAGATCAAGGACTTCTAAGGATAGGTAGATAGAGGTTTCGACTACCATAATGTTTGAGGGATTGTAGGAATAACAAGACAGACTGTAATATTTTTATCGAGGGATTATCTTGGTGTGGTTAAGATAGACTTTTTTGAAAGTATAAATCAAGGGAAATATATCTAAAGTTGATGGATACCCTTGTCATTGTGTTGAAAATATAATACTTGTTAACTTATTTTTTATATATGTGTTATTTTCGTTTCATTTATGTTAAAGAATGAATGTATAATGTTATTATATTTTCTTATACTTGTATTCTCTGATAAATTATATTCTATACGCTTTATGGTAGAATCTTTCAATATGTATAATTTTCTTATGTTTCTTTTTTGAATCCATAATAATAGATCCTAATCAAGTTTTTTTCTTAGTTAATAACTAAAGAGGGGTTGGGAATCTATCTAGTTTAACATTGTTAAACATAGTTTCCATTTTTGGATTAAAATGGAATGTTTTTTAAACATATAATTCAACCCATATTTTAATTGATCATCTACATATATATTTATATCCTATATATTGTAACAAAGGAGGACTTTAATATACTTATACAGGAATATATGTTATCGTGCTCAACTTTTCTAGATTAACTTTAATTTTTTAAGTATGACTTAAAGTTTTATTTTGTTTAATTTTTTTTACTACTAACATGTTTATTGGAGAAGATATTTTATTATAGATACGGTAGGTATGAATTTAGGTTCCATAGAAAATCTAAATCCTACCATACCCCCAATTTTTTATTGTAATGATTATGAGTATTGGGGAGATTGGATGAAGAAATTGATTATAAATATGGTTTTTGATAATTTTATTATGCTTATTAAAGATCAAAAAATTCATGATAATGAAATCAAAACATTCACAAATCAGAAAAAATAAGAAAATAATCTAATTTTCTAGGTATTCAATGAAATTTTATATTCCATGACCATGAATAATTATAGTCAAATATCATGTTTTGAATATTATAATAGTATTTGAAAGAAACATGTTGTTTCACTATTTTGTACTTCATAAGTGATAAAAAAATAAGAGCTATACCTATTGATAAATACCACACATTTTCATTTTTTTATGGAGATCCCTATAGAAATGTACAAAAAATATTTATGAATTTCATCAATAGTCTTAAATCTATGGGAGAAAATATTCTACATGAGGAAGTTCTTGTGGACATGTTAATTGATATTATTCCAAATGAGTGGGAATGAAAAGGTTCCAATATTGATGAGACAAAAATGTATCTAATATCACTCTTGATGAGTTATTTGGGACTCTTCTTCAGTATGAAACAATAATGAAGAGTGATGCTAATTTCAACAATAATATTAATGGTAATGGAATTGTAGCTTTTACTACTACATGTAAATCCAAGACTCATGAAAGGGAAACTATATCTAAATCTAAAAAATTTATTGTTATATCTGAATCTAGTGACAGTGATCATTCTGGGAATGAAATTTCCAATATTTCTTGATGGATGAACAAGATTGTAGGAAAGAATTATTTTCAGTACACAGAAAAGAAGAAATACAGAAAGTAAAAAATGATTATAAAGTAACCTATTATGAATTCAAATGGGATAGACATATCATAACATATTTTCCTACACATAAGAGAAAATAAAGAAAGGATAAGCATTAAAAAAATTGAATGATGCACTTTAAATAGAAGAGTAAGAAATTATTGATGGAAAACGACACATGGAGTGTTAGCTGTGGGGAAATTTTAGATGAATATTCAAAATATTAATCTTCTAATCAGATGAATATTGGATTTATAGCCTGATTACCTATTGAAAATAATTTCCTTATGTCTAAAGTAAACAATGCTAAATTTTTAATTAATATTTTTTTAAAATTCTAATTTTTTTAATGAAGAATATTAAGAACCTTTGGATGAGGAATCATACTCATCAAAATATAATACATTACCTTTATTTTATTAAGTCTCTAGAGTTGATAAATTACATGAGAATGAGAACATTATAATAAAAAAAATTAGTTATAGAAAGATAATCCTTGAATTTAATTTTATCAAAAAGTAGTATCATATCATTCGAAAGATCTTGATCAGAGAACCCATTATTTTGAAAATTATTCTAAAACCCTTAATGAAGTTAATTTTTAGATGGATCAAATTTTCAAGGATCATGGAAATTTTATTTCGTTGAAATTTTTTTCCAGAATACCTCAAACTCCAATACTAATGACTAAGAGGATAAAAATTTATTCATCTTAATAAAATAAAAAAAATGTAATGAATCTTTATCGAATTTTACTTATGGATGGAAAGAATACGATAAAATGTATTCACAACTACTTCCTCTATGTAATATTTTTGTATTTGGTTATACTCAATCAAAACCTATTTTTTGTCATAATTATTTTGATCCCCAAAGTGATAATTTTTGGATTTAATGTCAATGTGGTTGACATTTGGAGAAAAGTTTTTCTTTAAACAAAACCCAATCCTTAGGTTTTCATAAAGATTATTTTTCTAAGAAAATATGGATAACAATGTTTTACTTTCTAGAAAATCCAGATCCAAGAATTTTTGGATTAGTAATGTATAATTTTTTTTTCAGGAAAATAAAGAAAGTGACAACAACAATATATGTTACATGTATATTGGATCTTCAGGGAACATGATGGGTAATAAAAAATTCGTTGAAAATATCATCAATATGATAGGAAGAAACTTACTTTTAGTGATAATGTTGGGGTTAAATTGTTAGAATAACTAACTTTGTTCTTCTTGGAAATGAATAAATTTCAAAATTTTTATTTGTAAAATGTATTATGAAAAACATTATAAGAAAAAGTAAATTATTTGGTGATGATTACCTTGTAATTTATACGAATGATAGATTCCAAGTACAAAATTTCATGAAAGATGTTTTTCTCTCTATCCATAGGCATGAGAATGTCTATACACGAAAAATATATGACCATTGGATCCAAGATCTACCTTTCATAGTAAAATGGAAGATCAATATTGGTTATGGAATATAATACTAGGACACTATAACCTTAGGAACATATGAAAACACTTAATAAAAAGACTTGTTAAGGATCTACCAGAGTTTAGATTTTATTTGTAAAAAATTTGTGATCCTTGTCAATATGGAATGAAACATAAGCTATGATTTAATTAAATTGGTGGAGTGTAAAATTTTGATTCATTACATCTAGTTCATAAGGAAATTTTTAGTCAAACGCTAACTGAATGTATTGGAAGAAAATACCATGTATTTTTTTAGATAATTATTACACTAGATTTACATGGGTATATTTTCTAGCAAAAAATATGAAGCCTTTTCTTATTTTAAATTTTTTTTATCCAAAGATTTAAATGAGAATATCCTACAGTTTATAACTATTCTATAGTGATAATGGGTGATAATTTCAAAAAACAGATTTTGAATCATTTTGTCGGTAGAAAAACATTACTCATAACTTCTCACCTCCATAAACTCCTCAATAAAATGCTGTCGTTGAAAAAACAAATTGAATTTTTCAATTGATAACTAGAACCATGTTAATGAATATTCTATTTTTAAACAACTTTTGGATGATACTGTAATAAATACATGTTATACTATAAATCAGGTTTTAATCAGACATTTTCTTAATAAAACAACTTATAAATTGTGGACTGGTCGAAAACCCAATGTTTCTTACTTAAAAGTATTTGGATTCAAAGTATTCATATTGAATAATAAATATAACTGACACAAATTCACACCCAAATTAGATGATGGTATTTTCATAGGATATTTCTCTGCTTCTGATGTTTATAATGTTTTTAACCAACCTTTTTGTACTATTGAAGAAACAGTGCATGTTAAATTTTATGAATCTGATATTTCTGTTTTTAAACAATCCCAACCAACATCCTCGAATGTATATCCAAAAATTGATTATCAACATTTTATGGAATATTAATCTATGAAGTAAAATACTCAAGAATATTTTTCTAAAGTATTTATCCTAGAAGACATTATAACTTATGCTAATGAATATGTTTTTCAAAACCCAAATTAGTTTTTTATAGTGAATCATCCAATTTATAGTAACATTGGTTATTTAAATCAACCATTAAGGACTATATGTTCTTTATGAAATAAAGTACAAAATTTATCATTTTTTTCTAAATTGGAATAAAAAATTACTGTTGAATGTTTATGATGATTGGTTTAAATCAATGCAACAAGAACTAAATGAATTCAAAAGGAAAAAACTCTTGACATTGGTTAAAAGGACTCAGGAATCTTTTGTAATTTGGGTAAAATGGGTATTCATATTTAAATGTGATGAATATGGAATCGTGTTTACAAAGAAAGAAAGATTGTTTGCTAAATTCTATAATCAAAAAGAAGGAATTGACTGTAATAAACATATTCTTGAGAAATTCCTTTACATAGGGGGCATACATTTTTACAAAATTTTCAACCTTCAATATATTTGACTAAATTAAAAAAAATCAGGAATTCCAATTGTAAGGTACTCTTCCATATTATCTTTTTGTAGAAACATATATCTTTACATTAATAAATTACTTTTCATAGGGGGAGTACATTGATTTATTCATTCAAAAAAATTGGTTTGACTAATAATTTCATTAGAACATAAATTTTTCCTTTCCTTAATAACATTTTTCAAATTATTATTTTTTTCCCTTCCTTAATATAAATTTCCTGAACTTATGATCTTTAAGAAGAACCCAATAAAGCTTGAAAATTCTGTAGATGTAATATAGAAACTATGTTTTCATACTTAAATTGTTGTAAAAGTATTTTTTTAAAAAAAATTAGTTTTTCTATCTTATTATATGAAAATTCTAACGGAATAACTTTTCATAAATCTGATTTATCCATATTACATTAAATGATCAGAACCTTTAAATACTTCTTCGATATTAATAACAAATATCAGATCTAATCCAGCTTAAATCAACCATTTAATTAATTTAGTAATTTGAACCATCATTGAGAATCCTATATAATGTTCCCGTATATTCGCATACCACATCGGTTTTTCCAAATTTATTGCACCAAATCTCTACCAATTTTCAAATTTCTCGTTTAGTTTCCTCATTTTCTTCACGTTCCATTTGTCTGTTTTTGTTTCCTCAAAAAATTAAATGGACTCAATCAAGGAACTATATTATTGGAAAATTTAAAGTAAAAGGTTGGTTGTTTCAAATTTATTTTTGTAGCATGATTCAATAATTTCAAAAGTTATAAGGAAGAATAGTTGGGAAATAAATTGTGTATCCAAATCTAAAAATAAGGATATTGTTTATCCTGATCTTCTAAAAGTATTATACTATTCCCTATGTTTTTAGGGAGAAGGAATAAGAGAAATGTTTTCTTTAAAAAGATATGTTAAGACTTATTATTTATCATTCAACAAGGCTTCTAGTTTAATGGATATAACTTATAAAGGAGATGGTATTTTTTGTTCTCATAAGTATCCTGACAATGAATGTAGATTTGGGAAGGTTAAGTGAATGTATATTCATTGGCATAAAATTGTTATGTAAAAATGATCAATTATCATTCAACAATGTATTGATTGTAAGAATTATGAATGCAAGTTTTTTTCAATCCATGAAAGGGAGATAAGGATTTCATTAAGAAGTTTTATATTATTAAGATGGATTTCTTGGGGAATATGTAAAAGGTATACCCTATCTATTATATTCTTCTATCCATCTACAAAATCAATAATGGAATTCTCATGTCTCATATATTTATGTATCCAATTATCTGGTCGAAGATAATTGTTCTTTACATAGAATCATTTAAAATCTCTTATAGTTCAAAGTCCAGAACGTTTAATATAATGTTGTTGGGTGATGATACTCTAAGGAATATGATATTTTTTTTATATATTAAGCCCTGAGAGTTATATGATCCTTCATAAGGTTAAATACATGCAATGATCAAGAAAAGAGAATTAGTTGAAACATCTAAGAAAACTCCAAATAATAGAAATGAGAAATAACCATAATAAAAATAAAAGGAACCCATTATGGATACTCAGTTAGCTCTAACCAAAATGAAGAAGAAACAGACCTTTTCTAATGAAGTGGTAGTTGACTGGAGAGAGCAGAAAAGAGTGATAATAAAGAAGAAGAATTATTTTTTGGTTTATACCATACAATGACTAAGTCCATTAAGATTCTGGACGTTAAACATATTGAGAATCAAGATATAGTGAAAGATATGAAGAAGAAGATATATGAAGATGAAATTGTCTAAGCCTTTCTTAATGATACATAAAAGGCTTCTTAAAAAACCAAGTAGAAGAATCTTTTATGCATTAATCAGTTATATTAGAATCTCCAGGAATGAATGTATCAATTCTGAAACCCATTGTGGAAGATGAAGTAGTTCATAAAGAAGAAGAAGAGTAATAGGAAGAGGAATGTGAAGATGTAACAAAAATGATCGTAGAATAATGATACAAGGAATGTACTTCATGCCTGTTGTTGATCAAAACTTCCCAAGTTGAGTCTACCAAAAAAATATTAGAAAGGAAATATGATGATGCACATGATGTGGCTGAAAAACATACTATTGATGAAAGTAGAAGTCATTATTTTTTTTCATACTGAAGATGTTAAAAAATGTGTTTATAAATATGATGTGGATGATCATAAGATAATAAAAGTCTTTGATAAGGATCGTATGAATGTGAAGGTCGAGAAGGATATCCCTAGATATTATAAAAGGAAACAAGTGGTTATTGATTCTCCTATAAAAGATGTGGTTGTGAAATATAATAATGTTATTGTAAAAAAATCCATGAGGATGGATGGAGAGAAAGTGAAATATTATTCACCAGCACGGGAATCCCCATATGAATCATCATCTTCCTTGGGACAAGATTTTGTTGTTCCATCTTTGAAAAAGCTTTTGATCACTATACCTATATTTAGAAGTAATGATTCGAGATATCAGATTCATCAGCAAACTATCAATCTAATGTTAGATTTGATAATCATGCTCATGGAATGTGTATCAATATTAAAGAGGAATTCAAATCTTTTCACATTGGTTATGATGCTCATATGAGATCTTGAAAAGAAATAATGAAATGATATAAGTTAATAATTTATGATATGAGAATCAAAGATGATTTTAATGATTCAATAATGGATTGATTTGATAAGTCATATGAATCCATCAAGAACATTACAGATTTTTTTCTAGAAAATTTGAATCAAGATAATGTTTCCCGGATTCAAGCGGATATATATTTGAATGGAAAGAAGAATTCAATGGTTATAAATTTGTATAGGAAAAGTGAAATTAGGGATGAGTGGGAAAAAAAATTCAAACCGAGGAAGAAGTTATAAAGTCAAAATCCTAAATTCTTACGTCTCAAGAATAATGAATCAAAATTCATGAGAAAACAAATCAGGATTTGGATCAGTTGATCAAGAAAATTGAGGATGGCCACAATGAGCTGAAAAAGCTGAAGTCAACCTTCATAAATCTGATTCCAAAGGAGTATATGGAAGAATTATTCTTTATATTACGATCTAGTAATTATATTCTACAAATTTTTTTCTTTCCATCATAAAATTTTGATATAATTATATTGTTTTAGTTTGACAATTTTTAACTCTTCGGGTACAATTTTTCTCCTTCTATTCCTTTTTTAAAATCACTAAATGGGATAAATGAATTATCAATAGAATATAAATTCAAAAAAAGTATTCCCCTATGTAAGGTGGATATCATGTAACGGAAAATTAATTAAAGAATATATTCATTATTAATATTCTCTATGAAAAAAATGAATAAAATCATTAGTGACTTGATAATCTAAAGGGGATTTATCTGTATTCATTATGGGTCAAAATTAAATGGAGATAAGTATTTATTTTTATTTTAAAAAAGTGAAAACCATATTCATTATAATAATTTTTAAAAAGGTGATTGTTCTATCAATGATGGGGGAAATTTTTAATTCAATAAGTATCCTTTGTTATTTTTTTATTCCATTATGTTTTGAAAATCACAAACACATTTCTTATGGAAAATTATCCATCTCTATGTATTATATTCATAAGTAAAATTTTCTATCTATAAGAAAAAATTTATTCATTCCCTTAGTTTTAATTTCTTATGTATGTTATTCTCAAACCAATTCTAACACTTTTCTCTTAATTCAATAATTCAGATCCTTACCTAACATATAACCTAACAGTTTTTGAGACTCAAAATTCTATGAAATATAGACATTGAATTCTATGAAATTTCGAATTTGAATTCTAAAAAATTCATTCATTTAATTCTCCGAAATTGAGACTCTGAAATCTCTAAAATTGAGACTGAATTATCTGAAATTGAGACTCTAAATTCATTGAAATTCCGAATCCAAATTCTTTGAAATTAAGACTCTGAATACACCATTATTCAGACTCCAAATTCCTTAAAATTCAAACTCTGAATTCCATTGAAATTTAGACTACCAATTCCTCATAATTTGACTCTACATTCCTTATAACTCATACTCGCAATTTTATATAATCCTAACTCTAAATTTCTCAAAATTCAACTCCATATTCTTTAGAATTCAGACTCCGTATTCCTAAAAATTTAAACTCTGAATTCCTCCTAATTCAGGCTCTAGATTTCAATATTACTAATATTCCTATAACAAAACATCTATTTATTAAAAACATAAACAAGATTCATTAAATAAAAAAGAACAAATGACAACTCAGAGGATCAATATTTCTACAATCTTGAGAAATTAGGAACATTACAAAACAACATAGAACAAAAAACCCAACTTATTTATTGAAAACATTTGAACTTGACTACAACATTCCTTGACACATAGCATTGCATTGGATAACCTAAGGATATTAATAAGAAAAGGGTGAGCTATAAATCCTAATAAGGGAGTAAAAAGGCATAAAATTAATAATATAGTACATGTTCATAAATAGGCATATCAATCGAGCACAAAGGAAACATGAACATAAATGCATGATATAGCACGATAATCATAAAATAGAAATGTGGAAACACCATTTTACATGATATTAGCATGATCCAAGAATCATTGCACATAGAGGATGAGTAAACCCTCATTGAACTTGAATAATATTGAGTAAACCCTCATTGTACTTGATGTATCATGATACTAATCTTTACCCAATGCATTAGAGCGCTATCAGGGAGAACCATTTATATATATTTAATTTCAAGCCTAAGTGTGCCACAAGGATCATACAACTTAGACTCATTGAAAATCATTATTTATTCCACTAAAATGATATTTGGAAAACCTAAATAGATTTTTTCAAAGAACAGTTACATTTTCATAATAATGAATACCCTTGATAGAGAAACGAGTATGTTATTCACTTATACGATGATTTTGGGATCGAATTTTTTTTTGTATCTTCGATAGCATAATGACGTCAAATATATATGATAAAATGGTTTGATGAGCGTGAAAGGAGTATATAATCATTTATAAAACAAATTTATAGTTAGGGGGTCATGGAAGATAATATCCCAACATATGTAATGAAATTTTGATGGATAATATAAAATTATTTCGTGAATATAAATGAGAAGAGAGAAATTCCTTATAGAATTTTGGCATGGTAAAAGATGTACATGAGATGTATTAATGAGATGGAAAGAGTAATCTCATTATTAAAACATAATTTGGGAATTATGTGAGTGGTTATGATTCATACCCCATCATTTTTAATTGAAAATAAAATGGTAAAACAATATAAATAAATTTGGAAAAAAATGAAAAAGGAAGAAAATGCTTACATGGATGTGTGATCCCAATGGATTGGGAGACGCTTGAGAGCGGACTCTTAAGAGATTGGAGAACCGGTGGAGGATTATATTGAGAGTATGGAATGGTTTGGTTAATCTCAAAATGATTTGAGTGAATAGGAATGGGGGATAGAGTGGGGTTATATAGTAAAATAGAGGGAATTGATTATAATTTTGGTTTCTGACACCACAAATTAATGTAATAATATACACAAACCATCCCATGGTTTTTTCCCATGGTTTTATCAAATGTGGAGTAGAAAACCTTATTTTATATGGATAATTTCAAAAATTATTTAAATATTAGGCTTTATTATGTGGAGGCAAGTCACACTCTCAATGAAATCATTTTAAAATGTTAAAATGAATTAAATGATTTGGAAGGTCCACTAATTATTTTCAAGCTACATAATCTAGACCTAAAATCTAATTATTTTAAAGTAAAAACATATATTTCCCAATCATCCCATTTATAGTATTTTATTACATCACTATTGGGTCATTATGATGTCATAAAACACATTATATATTTAAATGGTATTTAATTTTTAACTAAAGAATTGATTGTCTCCAAATATAATGAAAATTTCGACAACTTTATTCAATAAAAGATGTTCATTTTATCTAAATAATTTTCTAAATAGTTTAATTGTTTACTCTTAAAATAGAAACCAACATTTATAAAAAAATCATCACTTTTTAAAAAAACAACATTCAAACATTAATAAAAATTACAATAGTGTTCATAAATATTATATGATAATTTATATTAAATAAATAGTAATTTAGAAAAAACATTTTATAAAAATATTATTAAATTTAAAATCCATTAATTCATCAAAATAGATTTACTAATAGAATAAAAACTAAAAATATGATATGTGATTTAAAAACTATAAAAAAAGTAACAATATTAAAATGAATTTATATTATTTATTCTATAAAAAAATAATGAAAATAATCATAGTGCTAGGGTCTTGTTACGTAACACCTTATAACATCCTCATAAGACCTAAGGGTACGGTTCACGGTAGTGATAGACTCTTGGGGAGGCTTAGAAATGTTGATCGGGTGGTAATCTCTATCGACGTCCACTTCTCTCATAGAAGGTTCCGTTAATGATTAATGTGTTGAATCATGGATTGGGATTGGTCATGAGCGAAGCTGAGTGACTCTACCTCCTTTTTGAGCTACGAATAATGGGCTTTGTATGGAGAAATTCTTTTATATGAGGTCATCACTTCCTTTTTCTGAGTATATTTATTTCTTAAAGCCATATATTTATAATAATCATGTGATCATTTATCGATGACTATATTAAAAATGTTAAAAAAAATTATCAGTATTTTCAAATTAAAAGACATAAAACCAAATAAGTGAATATATTTTATATAACCATTTTACATAATAATACTTTTATCAGATCAAGAGGAATTTTCAATAGTAAATGTTTGGGTTATTACAACCTTCCCCCCTTAAGAAAATTTTCCCTTGAAATTCCCTATTCCCACACTAAAGAAGATAAGTTTAATTCTGGTTCATCACTCCCTACAATTTCGACATTTCTTCTTCTGACATGTGGTTTCAACACAACACCTTGATGAAGGGTATTATCTTATTTTGTAGAACATTTTATCTCTGATCCAAGATCTCCACTGGATTCTCATCATAAGAGAGGTAATTCTCCAGTAGTTCCACTACTATGTTGAGTACATGAAATTGGTCAGATATATACTTCCTCATGTGTGATATAAGGAAGACATCATATAGTTTAGTTAGGTTCAGTTAGAGTGCTATTTGATAGTCCACCTCTCCAATGTGATCAAGGATACTAGAAGGACCGATGTACATTGGAAAAAGCATTTGCTTCTTCATAAATCTCATAAATCTCTTCCACAATGATCTAAAGAGGAAAACCATGTCTCTTACATCAAACTCTATGTCTCATCAATTATTATCGTCCGAGAATGTTTGTCGACTATTAGCATATTTAATGTGATGCTGGATAGTTGTAACCATCTCCAATAATTCTTCAACCATTTATATACCTTGGAGTTTTCTCTCTTCAACATCATCACAACATTCAGGCGTTCCTTACCTCTTCTCATAAAGGGCTTCATAAGGTTCCATTTGGATGCTTGAGTAGAAACTGATATTTTTGGAGAACTAAACTAGAGGGAGATGTAGATCCCATCCTTCTATGAAGTCCATTGAGCATGATCTCATCATTTCCTAAAGTGTTTGGAAGGTCCACTCAGATGGGCCATCAGTTTGAGGACGATACTCTATACGGAAGTTCAGCTCATTATTCAGTGTATCTTGAAGACTCTTTTATAATATAGATGTTATTATTGAATATTTATTGAATACAATAAATAGTGGTACACCTTTCAGACTTACCACTTATCTGTAATATATATGTGCCAGTGGATCCAATGAAAAATCTGCTCGAACTGCAATAAAGTGTGTAGTCTTTGTAAGACAATCCACAAGAACCCAAATATCATTGTTTCATTTGGATGTGTTTGGACGTCTAGTGACAATGTCCAAGGCGTTTTTATCCCATTTTCATGTTGGTATGGTTAATGGCAGCATCATCCATAGAGTCATCTAGCTCTCAGCCTTCACCTGATGACTTACCAGGTAGTTTGATATATACTCAGAGATCTCCTTATTTATGTTATCCCACCAATAACTATTTACGAGATCTCGATACATCATTCTGTTTATTGGGGTAATGGAGAAATTCTAACTATGTGCATCATCCAAATGTTCATTATTTAACTCCAGATATTATGGAACACATAATCTTACCCCAAATTTCACAATTCATTCCTCATTAACTATGAACTCTGAAGATTTCCCTTTTCTGATAGTTTTCATATTCTTCTAAATTTACACTTCATCCTTTTGATCATCCTTTGACCTTTCTAAGAGATGGTTTTGGAATCATTTGTGAATATATTGATTATATTCCCTTCATTATTCTTCCAATGGCCTGAAGAACGTCAATATTATTATTGATTTTTGATAATACACCTTTCAAGGGGTGTGGTGAAACCATTAAAAATCCCATAGGTGTATATATTACATGTCTCATAGGCCTTATAAGAATTCAATGCCTGTATGCTTATAAAATGACATAAAACCCAGGAAAACTTCATAGAATTGCTCTTCCCCAACATCTTCATTGTGAAATCAGATCTACACCTTCGCATGGAAGTTCGGCTAAGCGATCCCATGCAAGCACATGCTTGTCCTGATAGTAGAGTCCATACCCTCTCATTTTTGTAATTCATGTAGTTTCGGTTCTGGTGAAGGCTTCTTTCTTATCCTCCCAGGGGTTTTCTCTCCACCTTTTTCATTTTTCCATTGTGGTAATGGATTGAGAATTCATATTATTTGATCATCTCTTACCATCTTCCTTGACGCATGTTCAACTCATTGTATGTGAATATATACCTGAGGATTTTATGATCCATGTATATTTCAAACTTCTTCCCAAAGAGGTAATGTCATAAAATTTTCAAAGCGCTGACTACAACTGTCAACTCCAAATCCTATGTTGGATAGTTTTTCAATGAACAGTTAGTTTCCAGAGAGTATAGGAAATTACAATTTCATTTTTCATCAACACACATCCCATGAACTTCTTTTAAGCATCACTAAATACCACATAAAGTTCCCCACTTGTGGGTAGTGTGACCACAAGCACGGTGATAAGCCTCTTTTTCAGATCCATGTTGCTCTCTTTGCATTCATTACTCAATGAAAACTTTACTCACTTATGAGTTAGATTTGTAAGAGGGTTTTACAATCGGGGTAATGTTCCATGAAATAGGTGATTATATTCACCTAACTCATGGAAGCAATGGATATCATTCACTGATGTTGGCCTCGATGATCCCTCTATTGTAGATGTCTTTAAGGGATCCATAGATATCCCAATGCTTGTGATGATAAGTCCCTAGAATGATATTTCCTTCAACCATTTCACCCACTTGAAATACTATTCATAGAGATTTTCCTTTCAAAATACAAGTAGTATTGTTTTTAGATGCTACACATTCACTTCCATGATTTTGGATTATATTAGAATATCTTATATAAAGACAACCAAAAATTAATTGTGGTAATATATAATGACTTTATTCATCATGTCCATGAATATTTCTAGAGCATTAGTGAGTCCTAAAGGCATTACTATAAATTCATAGTGCCTGTAACTTGTACGAAAATTAGAATTTGAGAAATCATCCTTATTCAAACTTACATGGTAATATCCCAACTAAAAATACACCTTGTATAAGTATTGTGATCCATGTAGTTGATTTAACATGTAACAATTTCTAGGTAGAGGATAGTTGTTCTTTATCATTATTTTTAAGCTCACAATAATCAGTGAAAAGGCCCATTGAACCATTATCCTTTTTTATAAAGAGGACTGTTTCACCCCATGGTTAAGCTCTTGGGCATATAAACCATATATCAGGATTCTCATGTTGTTATTCCGTTAACTCCTCAAGGTCCACAACATCCATTCTATATAAAGTCTTGAATATTGGTAATGCCCTATATATAAGATCAGTTGAGAAATCAACATCTCTTCTAAATGAAATAGCAGAAAATTACTCCGGAAATACTTTAGAAAATTCCCTAATAGTAGGATTGTCTTCAAGGATGGCTTATTCCGTATAATCAATCATCAGAGCAAGATACATGTGCTCATAGGGCATTAATATCCATGCTTGAGATGATAGTGTTAAGGATGTTTAATCCTCACCATTTCACTTCTACAGAAGCAGGGGTCGATTCTCCATATAGAGATTGATTTCCCTCTCACAGAAATTTAAGTTGGATATATATAGTAAAACCCAATCTATGTAATAAACTGCATCAAATTACACCAAATGGACCATGAAGAGGTTCTCCGATATGTTCAAAACAGAAATTGTGATAGGCGAGGAATTATATTCATGGTAAGACATTATTTCCCCATTTACTATTTTCACGAACATCATTACTTCAATGATTTGTGGTGGTGTTGGGATTATTCTACAAACCATTCAGGATATAAAAGAATTCATAGAACCAGAATCAAAAAATTATTTTCTCTATTATTGAATGGGTAACTATTGTACCTGTAACCACTTCATTGTCAAGGTTCGCTTCAGAGTTAGTGTTGGAAAAATATTTTCCTTGCTACCTTTTATAATGTTGTTTTCCTCTGGAGACCCTTATTTTAGGGCACTAGTTTTTAAAAATACATGGTTCACTGTAGTTGAGGAAATGAACTATACGTTGAGGGTCGAACCGGGCGATCCCCTCCTATATCGCACCAGAGGGTTTTTCTTGTCAGTATTTAATATCCAGGTACCCTTCTCTTCCACACATAAATCATTTCCTCATCACATTAAAGAAATTTTTGGGGCGATTATTTCTATTCCATTGGAAATGGGGGTGCTGGAATTTCATAGCACTAATGTATTTTTCTATTGGACCACTATAATTAATGTCTTCCTTATGCTTCTTATCCCCATGATACCCCTGTGATTCTCTGATATCTATTTTTACTTTGAGGGCATATCGGACAATGTCCTCATAGATTTCTAATTCACGGATCTCGAGGTATTTTTGTAGTCTAGGTTTTATCCCACCAAGGAAGTGGTGATCCTTTCATTCAGTGGTAATGACAAAGCTGAATGAATGTCGTTCAATCCTTGTGAAGTTTTTCTCATACTCTCTGAGGGATTCATCATATTTTTTTTATGGAAAGGAAGTACATTTCCATCATAAGTCGGAGTATGTGTAGAAAATATTTATTGAAAAGCTTTTTCCAGAAATCCTTCAGTTCAAACACCTCGATCACCCCCTCCGGCTTCATATTTTTTATCAATGTCCACCATTGATCAATATCACCCTCAATACGATAAGCAGCCAGAATTACCTTCTCTTGTTCATAACATTGAAGTATGTAGAATATCTTTTAAATGGAGTAGATCCATTGTTAGTCTATGGAGGGATCAAATTATCCATTAAATGTAGTAGGCCTTTGTCTCATGAAGCTCTCGATTACGTCTTGATCTTTCTTGGGGAGGGGGGGTTGAACGTTCATATTGAAACACGATTCTACAAAAAATTTGAGTTAACTGTGATAGTATCATGAAAAATTTTGTGATTCCCACACCCATTGGATCATACATCTTATTAGAACAATCATCACATTGATCTTCGAATCATATATTAGCCCAAGACTTCTTATTACTGGCCATTGTATGGAATAAAAGTAATACTAGGTGTAACACATAATGGGAAATCTAATGAAAATAAGTATGACTTATAAATTAGATTTATTTCCTTAACTTATCTATGTTATCCATGATCTACATCCCAAAATATACTCTTATGGGAATTTTTTTAATTCCCTTAATAGTGGATCAATCTAAGAATATGAATTTACCATAGAATGTCCCTCAGGAGTTTCATAAATAATATTGCAGAAATGCCATTTGTCATGCACCATTTCCCATTCGAGTCTAGCATAATGAAGGGTTTTGGGTTTTACCTTTAGATACATAAGTTATAGATCCGCCTCTACCTACCAGTAACCAAGAAGGGATGTATTTTATTGATAAACCAGATAATAAATACTCACCAAAATTTTACAGATTTTTTTATTGTACGTAGTCTTATCCTTAAGGCTTCCACTAGGGTTTTCTAATCATAATCCGAAAAATAACTAAATATAACATCTGATACAATCTATAACCACCCTACTCTTTACTACATAGTTAAACATGTTTTATTACATACACTTTCACTTAAAAAAACATTGATGATCGAGTGGTCTAGAGTATTTGGAAATTAGGAACATTACATAAATACTTAGAACATAAAACTCAATATCTTTATTGAAATCCTATTTTACATGACAACCAAATTATATCATACTTATCATTGCATGTGACAACTTGGGGGAATTAATAAGAAAACGGTTACCTATAAAGCCCAGTATGGGAGCAAACAAGGCATATCATGAAGAATATAGTTCATGTTAGGAAATATTTATATCTATGGAGTAGAAGAGATACATTAACATAAAGGCATTTTATAAAATGATTATCATAACATGGGAATGTGGAAAAAACAGTTAACATGATATTAACATGATACAAGGATAATTGCACATGGATAGTGAGTAAAACCTCATTTCACATGAATTATCATGATTAGTCCATAATTTCACCTAATGTATCATGATACCAATCATTATCCAAATAATTAGAGAACTATCCGAGAGAACCCTTTATAAATATTTCATTTCATACGTAAGTGTGCCACATGGATCATACATCATGGACTCATTGAACATCATAATTTATTACATGAATAAGATATATGGAATACATAAATAGAATTCCTAAATAAAGAAGTACAAATGAATATATTTGAATAAATTTGAAATGAAAATGGTTATGGTATTCACTTACACGATTACTTTGGCATGTGAAATTTTGGTATAAATTTGGTAGCATAACGACGTCAAATAGAAATTCTAATATGTTTTGATGATATAGAAAGGGATCTCTCTTCATTTAATCGTGAAATATACAGTAAGGGGGTCATGGAACATAATATACAAACATATGTAATTCAATTTAGATGCCTAATATAAAATAATTTATTGAATGTAAATGAGAAGTGAGAAATTACTTACAGAATTTCGGCATTGTAATAGGTGTACATGGGAGGCAATAATAAGAGTGAAAGAGGTCTTTCATAATTCAAAAATAAGGAGGGTATTATGGGATACATGAAAAATAATACCCCAGCCTTTTTAATTGAAAATAAAATGGTATAACAACATAAATAACTTTGGATAAAAATTATATATGAAGAAATACCTTACATGGAAATGTGATCCCAATGGCTTGGGAGAGGCTTGATAGAGGCTTATTAGAAGCTTGGTGATCCTTCAAAGGTTTCTAGAGAGTGGAGGGAAGAGTTCGGTTGAGCTCAAAATGGGTTGAGTGACGATTAATGGGTGATTGTATTGGTTTATATTTGAAAGGAGAGGAAATTATTTATTATTTAGTTTTTGGACACCATACATTAAACTAATAAAAACCAAAAATGGTTCCATGTTTTTTCCCATTATATCATTAAAAATTGGAGTAGAAGAAATTATTTTATAATTTTATTGGCATAAATTATTCAAATATTATTCTTTCTTATATAGAGGTGAATCAAAATCTAATGGAAATCATTTTAAAATGGTAAAATGTTTTATAACTCTTGAAGGGTCCATTAATGATTTGAAAAATAAATAAAAAAACCTAAAATTCAATTATTTTAAATTTCAAACATATATTGTATGAACAAAACATTTATATTAATTTATTTCATCACTATTGGGACATTATAATGTCATAAAACAACATATATATTTACAAATTATTTAATTTTAACCCCAAAATTTGTCTGTCTAAGAAAATTATGAAAAATACAGCATTGGATAATTTCATTGACCTGATTCCATAAATAAAATTAATTTTAACTATATAATTTTATAAATATTTGACTTTTTAATTATAAAATAAAAACCAACATTTATCGATAATTCATTCATTTTTACAAAAATAGATTTCAAACCATAAAAAATGAATTGCATTCGAAAAAATTATACAATCATTTATATATAGAAAAAATTAATTTAGTAATAATATTTTATTAAAATATTATTTAATTTAAAAATCCATTAAATCAATAAAATTGATTTCATAATTGAATATAAACTAAAGATACTATTTTTTTCTTTAATCACTATTTACAAAGTAAAACTAATAAAATTAATGTATATTCATTATTCTATACAAAAATAATGAACATAATAGTAGTGATAGGGTCTTGTTACATATCCACTTATAAAAACTAAATAGGACCTAAGTGTAAGGTGAATGATGGTGATAGGCTCTTCGGTGGATCAGATAACATATCTTGAGTGGTAATCTCTATCAAATTCTGCTTCTCCTGTAGGTGGTTATGTTCATGTTTAATGTGTTGAAGATCAGCATGGGAATGATAAAGAGAGAATCCCAGTGATTCTAACTCTTTTACAAGCTTTAAAAAATCGGTTTCATATAGAGGAATTATGCTGGATTAGGTAATCACTTCCTTTTTTGAGTAAATTGTATTTGATGAAGGCCTATATTTATACTAATCATGTGATGGTTATTCAATGACTATATTATAAATGATAAAAATTCATAATATTATTTTAAAATAAAAAAACATAAAACCAAATATTTGAATATGTTTTATATAACCATTATAAATAACATAACATTTAATCAGATGATGAGATATTTTCATAAGTAAAAGTTTGTGTTGTTTAAATTATGATTATTAATATTTTTGAAGTTAATTTACTTTCCTAACATATTGTGTCAGGTTTATCTGATCCTAGTTTCATAAAAATTATATTTTTTCCTTACATATTATTGTTTCTTAATCATGATAATGTTTCAAATGTTTTTCTTACATGAAATGATGTCATGTAATTTGTTCTAAACTAACCATTGGCTGAGTGACATGTCCATTTACTTCCAATATTCATGGAAAAATATAATTGTTGGAGGAGGTGATGTTAATTAGTATTTTTTCCTAGAAATACCCCATACATTTGATTATTTTGAAATATCTAGAGATTACATGATTTGATGCTTTGAAGTGATTTATAGAGAGAGAAACTCTCATGGAATGTGAGATCATTGAAAATCTTGTTCACCCATGAACAAAATCTTCATCCTGCTTAGTGTGACATTGATGGGTGATGTTTACAATCAAGGGATTACAAGGATATAAAGATAGAGGTTCCGAATACCTTAATGTATGAGTACTATTTGGGTTTGGATGACAGAGGATTCAACTACCTTAAAGTTCCAGGACTTTCATAGATAGAAATACAGACTCTTATATTCATTATGGGGGCATACCATGGTATGGGTAATACTGACTTTCATGAATGTAAAAATCAAGGGACCTTTATCCATGGTTTTTGCATAACCATCTCTTTGGGTGAAATGACTTTAAACTTGTTAACATTTATTTACAAGTTTAATTCATACTGCATTTTTCTTAAGGAAATAAATTATAACATTCTTATACATTCTTATACTTTTACAATATGATAAATAATTATCTATACGCTGTGAGGAAGAATATTTTCTTATGTAATGTTTTCTTAAATTTTATTTTCGGATCCATATTTTTAGATCCTATAAAAGATTGTTTCTTAGTTATGAACTAAAGAGGGTTTGTGAATCCATCTTGTTTAACTTTTTTAAACATGTATTTCATTTTAGGCGGAAAAGGGAATATCTTATAAACCTATAATTCACCTCGTATAATAATTTGTATTTTAAAAATATTTTTTTATCCAACATGATTTCTATATCACAAAAATCAAACATTAGATCTTAGTATTAATTTTCCTTATAAAAATTATATCAAATACAATTTCCCCAAATGTGTTTCTGAATGAATCTAACCTTATCTACTATTTCCTCAACTCAATTAGATCCAAATATATTTACTTATTACACCTTATCTAAATACATCAGAGTTATTCATATCATATCATAAAGAGATTCAAAAATATCCATAGGAATGATTGAATGATATCAATTGTTGTATGGAAATTAAAGTAGAATTTTTTTTCATCTAATTAAAAATTTGAATATTTAGAACAATATTATAACAAATATTCTTGGTATTTAATGGTATGTTGTGACTAACCATCGATCTGAGGATGATATATAGAGATAAAACTCAATACCACATTCAAAACCCACTGAATACATCTCCATAACAACATTGGAAACCATAGATCATAATCAGATAAAATATAAGGTTGTACACACAGAAAATTTACAACTACCTTTATATATATACAAGAATGGTTATTTTGAGAGAAATAAATTATCCAATTAATGAAATATGATGACATCTTATGATGATCAGATACATCCAAAATATCATTATGAAATGTTGATTATTTATATAGTCTATTTAAAAATTCTCATAATGTTTTCTTTCCACTTCTATTTTGGTATGTGAATTCTTGTGAAATATTTTTAGGGTACTATATCATTAATTTAAAATCATAAATTACTTGTTATAGATATATTTATTTTGTAATAATAAATTTCATTTTTTACAACCTTAATTTCTATTTGAGATTTTTAGAAATATTTAAACATCACAGATGAATATAAAATTATAATATAAGAAAATCCTATTATTATTTTATAGTATTAATGAGACAAATTCATAGTTCAGAATTATTTTCATTCCATAACTATAATGGTTAAACACATGACTATTTCTCACCATATCTAATTATAAACCCCTATAATCACTCCTATTTTATATATACATTTCTAGATGGATGAACAATCATCTAGGAATGATAGGATTTTTTCTATTTCCTCAAGAATTTATGACTCATCATCATTAAATTAATGTGTTTAATCTCTTTTCATACTCATCCTGATAAAACTATCATATTCCTTCATACAGAGAGTAGTATATAACAATATTTTGCTTCGAAGAGTGGTAGTTTACTGATTTTTCGAAGTCATTAATCAATTGTAACCATCTTCTTCATAACATATTCAACTCAATATATTTGAATATATAATTTATGAATTTTTAATAATTATATATATATTCCACTTTTAACTATTTAGATAATTCCACTATATTTTCAGAGGAAACAATATCATTTTCCTCTTTGAATAATGAGTCAGTTAATTTTTAACATGAGAATTTATCATTGATAAGGAATTTTCTACTACAATACCATTCAATGTAACGTCACATATAATTAAATTATTTTATGTATTATAATAAATCTCCCACCCTTACCCTGAGTAGAAAAATGAGAGTGTGAATATACAGTCCATCCTTCATTGCACACTTTAATATTCTCCTCACATTCAACATTCTAAAGGAAATTAACTATCTTCTTTTTCAAAGGAAATTATTATATTATATATGCCTTTTAAATTTCTCACAAATCATTGATAGTATCCATACAACCCATGAATAGTATAGATCTTAGTCACTTTGGTTTTTCAGATCTATTTTTTCAATAATATCATTCATTTAAGGTCCACAAATATGCCCTATTATTAAATTATATATCCAAAGAATGAAAAATTTTATATCCAAATTCACACATGGAAAATTGGTATTTAATCATATCTATTCCCAGGGTCTTTAATGCATTTCTCAAATGATTTTGATACTCATAATTTATCTCCAATTATATAATAATACCACGTATAATTGAAACCAAATATTATTCAAGCTAATCTCCAGACTATATTTAGTAGATATAGGAAGAAAGACGGATAATTGGTTTGTCCATGTGGTACCAGTATGAATTTTCAATTACCAGACCTCATTCGGAAGAACATATTTGGTATATTTTCCATCTTGATCATCAATTATTTATAACCAAAATAAAGGTCTTCCTTAGAAAATTATTATTCTATGAATGATTAATTAATAAAATCAATAATAATGGGAAGATACTACATATTCTTATCGTAACCTTGTTATGTTCTTGAAAATCAATGTAAAGACACAATGACTCATCTTTCTTCGTATTAAAAAAAGCTGTACAAAATTGTGACACACTCAGTAATATGAGACCCTTTTCTAGATTCACCTAGATTACATTATTAAATTCTAATATCTCAATTTGGGACATTATATAAGGAGTATTCGATATCGGTGTTGCACCAAGAATGGGTTTTATTAAAAACACAACAATAATATTATAGGGAATAATTAGAAACTATTTAGGAAATACATCAAAATATTCCAAAAAAATGTATATAAATATTGTAGAGTCTCTACCAAAACAATTTTGATAAATACCTCCATGGATAGGCTATAAGACTGATACAATGGATGTAATTTTCATAATAATTTCATATTCAACCCACATTTGTAGTTGATCATTGGTTAATTCATAATTTAAAATTTTTCATTCCTTAATAAAAAATTGATATAGGATATATGTATATATAAATAAATCAAATAAATTCAAAAAAAATTCTATTAGAAATAGAATAACCAGATATTCATGTTGCATATTCCTACAAACATATATTGCAGACAAACATAAAATTAGATATTTTATTACTATTACTTTATAATATTTTACTAATAATACAGAATATAATTATTTGGTGGTGATGTGATACCCATATAAAATTATTTGGACATAAAAATGTGGGTAAAGAAAGAATAAAATAAGATATTTCTAGTTTTTGTTGGAAAATATGTGTACATTTCAACAGTTTATTCTCATGAATCACATGACCAATTGTGATTAGATGTTATTTTCCATTGACTTTTGGAATAAGTATTTAATGATTCTAATTTTATTTATTAACAATTTGAATCATACATAAATTGGAATAATTTTAATACACCTTGAATGTATATAATATGAGTTAGTGGGGGTAAATTTAGTTGAGCATTATCTCCATATGTTTTGTTTGGTAACATATTCACATCACTTTTTCATTCGTTTTCATTATGGCCTTCTTTTACGCACATAAAACATTTACAAGAACCATTAATTAAATTTATCCCTCACTTCCCTAAATAAATTTTACAGGATTGAATATTATTTGTCTTTAATTTATTGGTATTATTATTATTATTTTCAGGAAAATACATCATTATATTTTATACCCCCAATACAATTAGATAAATGGTAGTCTCAAATACACAGATATATCCTGATATAATATCGATTGGTTTATTCAAAACTATTACTGTTTATTAAATCCAATTCATTTCATATACATAGACTTTACCCAATAACGAATTGATTAATTATTATTTTAGGGAAGATGATAAATCTCATAGTGTACCATTTATATAATGTGAAATTTTCCACATAGGTACTAATGAATTAATCATCCTTCAACATTAGTTCTTGGAATTATTTTTCCATTTTAACAAAAAAATTTCATGAAAATGAAACAATGAAAAAATTTAGAATATTCCCATTTCATGGTGTAAATGTTCAAAACTTTCCTCATAATCTAGATAAGATTCTCCCATTTTTCTGATTTAACTTACATATGAAAAATATACCAAATTATCGTCTCATTTAATGATAAATTTATAACAGAGAATATCATTCCAATAGCACATATCCATATTTCAATAATAAGAGAATCATAGGAACCACTGTTTGAAGGTCTACATTTATATATAAAGTACTTCATTGCATGTTTATACTTCTTTGGTTGTATAGGATTTTAAAATTCTTTATTAATAATTTCATATATTGAGAGATTAGGGTGTAAATAATCTTAAAACATTAAATCCAATCTCCCATTTCATATTAATTTCCAAGATGGCATTATTTTTATTTATCTATCACACTTATGGTTCAAATCCGTATTTATGGTTCTATATTTTTTCTAAAACTGGAAATAATAGTGTTCAAATAAATCATGAATAATTATAGTGAGTAATAAAAAATGTATAAATAAAAAAATATATATATTTCTTAAATTATAAATCATTTATTCTCTATTGACACTTTAGGTTTATAATGTGTGACTTTTAGTTCATCATAAGTCATCAGAGATTGTCTACTTCCATTATTCATTATGGTTTCTAAATATAATATTAATTAAACCCAAGATATCCCCCTAGAGTGTAAACCCGAGATTAATGTTAATCATCCTTTTCAGGTTCTAGGTGAAGAATGAGTTAGTACCCAACAATTATATTTTGGGTTTTACCCCATATGTGAAACTATAAAAGCACCAATATTAACTTATATGTATCTAGATAGTGATTTCATAACTAGGAACCCATATAATTTACATATTATAAAAAATTAATTATTTTATTTTATATGTAGATATATCTACAACGTTTTGATTAATGATTTTATGATCCTAATCTCAAAAAAATGAATCCTTACTTTGATTATATCTTTTTTGACCTATTAATTGAATAAGTATTCAAAACATCATATTAGAAGAATAATCAAAACAACTCAAAATAAAAAATCCTTAATAATTGTAAATGATTATTGTAGTTGGTGGCCAAATAAATAATCAAAATACTTTATGGAATATATTAAATATCTAATATATTGTTCTTCTAAAATAGTATCCTGATCAAACATACACTTTTTAAAATTATTCCTCAAAACCTAGAAAAATGGAAACATTAGAAATTGTTTTCTCAGATGCTCAGTATGGGTAAACATAATATATAACAATCAATGATGATAAACTTGCATAAGATAATAATATTTATCTAATAACATGATCATAATTTATAAAACTCATACCCAATAAATCAATTATCTTCAATCATGAGTCATTTCATAATGAATTATAGTAAAAAAACATTGGTTATAAGACTCCATATTCAACCACAATAAATAATTATCCATGAGAATATATTATAAGAAAAAGAAATAATAATGTTGAATCACATAAGCATAGAAAATAATTTCCGTATTCAAATATAACTTGGATGTATATCATAGTTGATATAGTCCAATATTGGATTGGATTCACTCCATATTCCCATCATATCCTCTATCAAGGTACACTACTAAGACTATCATATTCGTACTATCTTACTAAATTGGGTATATTAAATAGTCACAATTTCATTATCCCATGACATATCATTCTTAACCCAATTGATTGGTTGTATATTTAATTTTGGTCCCACCCGTCCAATTATTTATACTATATATATGAGTGTTCCATAATACTATAAAAACATTCATTATATCATAACCCATTTAATGGCATGGGATTTAGAAAGATTTTATTATAAATTAATTTACCATAGAGAGAGTAATATGTTTTATAGAATCATCCCAAACACCTAAAAATCATAAGTCATGAAGTGAAATAATATTGATAACATCACAATAAAATATCCATATAGAATCAAAATAATACCTAAATTAAGATGATATATAAATAAAATCAATTTTATAACAGTTTTAAAAATATTATTCCAAAAATATAAATAATACTATAATTTTAGTGTATTTTACAACTATAGTTGTCCACAATAATGGAAATATACTTTTATAAATAACCATTAGTAAAATTTTAATGGAATCCTCATGAGATAAAATTACATTAAGGGGAAAAAATATGTTTAGGAACTATATGTTAAATGAAAAAATTCATTGAAAGCATTTAAAAAAATTATAAAAGCAAGTCATTCCAGAAATATTTGAAATTATTTCTTTTAAATTATTTATAGAGAAAATTTTCATCAAAATGTAATTTTGTCATGAATTTATATATAGATAAAAAATCAATTTTTTTATGAACATGAACATAGAGGAAATACATTGCAACAAAAAAAATTATACGGACAAATTTTATTGAAAACAAATTCTAGATAAATTTATGTAAAAAATAGAGTTAATGTTATAGAAAAAATGGAAACCCTATAAATAACCTCAGGATAATAATATATATGGAGTTTAAATTTTAAGAATTATATAATTTATCTTAATAAATATTCTACATATTCAATCTAGAAAAATATATGATAGTAACATAAATACTTACCTCAAGTAATGCATGATATCATTTGCATTAATAAATAAAATAAATATAAATATAAACTTATTATATACATATTATAAAACTATATTAATATATATAATAATATATTTTATTCCCATATAATTTCAAATTACATTTTTATTAACAATTTTGCATTAAAATCATTATTCGTGTGAAAACTAGCATGTTTTCAATGCATGTTTATATTCGACGGTTCATATCCGTACACATTGGTCACGGTTTCATAGTCCCTAGAATCTAAATAATGTCATACATATATTATTTTTTCATTATTTATAATTTTTTACCAATATTATTTGTGATTGATGAAAATAAGTTACATTACTTTATGAAGATGGTAGTCATTACGTACACAAGAGTAATGCATTAATTTTTTGTTAGTTGGAATGAAATAAAATTAAATAATAAATCTGCTTTATGGAATAATTATTATATTATAAATATAATATATATTAATTAAATTATTCTGTGTTACCAATCATGAAAGGTAGTTTTTTAAAAGATGATACCTTGGTAAAAGGACCAAAGCATTAAAATATATAAAAATAAAAGTTTCAAAAGTCTAGAGGATAAGATTTTATTACAATCATTCTGGTGAAGAGGGGTGAAATAGAAAGAAGATTTTATGGGAACGTGCTATTGATGTCGATACCCTTATTAGAAAGGCCATCCTCCACCTTATTTTCCACATGATAGGTGTGAGTGATAGCATGGTTGAGGCAAGCTGGATTTTGTAGGTAGATGATATAGTTATGAAGAACAAAACACAACACTTCATCCTGGTGTTAGTCAACAAGTACACACAAATGATATTTTCTTTTCCCATATGACTGAAAAGGAGTTGAAATGGTTGTATAGAATAAATATAATAAAATTTTATTATATATTATATATTATTTTTATTGTACTATATTTTTTATGAATGTTTTTAAGTTTGTATTCGATGAAATAAACACAAATGAACTATGTCAAGACATATACATCTTCTTTAGAAAACCACTTTTGGAATACTCCTTATGATATATATGATCGTATTTTTGTGAGTCTAATACATCATGGTCTTTGATATGAATTTTAATTGGGTATTTGGGTATATATTGGGTTTTACAATGAGACCAAGTTCTACGGATAATTTTTAATATGTGGTTCCCTTTTAATAGATAGGTGGGTGGAAAATATATAAAATCTTGAAAACTTATTACATAATATATGTATTACCTATTAAAAGTTGTTTTGAACATAATATAATATAGTAATATTATGGTTGATATTAAATAAAAAGATAATATTAATTAATGTTTTTTTCCAATATTTTAAACTATATCTCTTAGGTTAACGCCTTTGTAAAAACATTTGAACCATACCATGGTAACGAAATTTAGACCCCATTAACTATCCACCTTGGAAATATTATGTTGAAATTATTACTGAATATTAATTATTTTTGTTTAAAATATAACTAAAACTTTAAAATAATAAATTCCTATACTTTGAATAAATTTATTCTAATATTCTCACCCAAAATTCATAAAACCATTTTTAGAAAAAATGTATTTTTTAGAATAAAATATGTTTTATTCTCATTAATTTCTTAATAAAATCTCGTGGATTAATGTTAATATATTTTACTGAATACATAATTTACACAGTAAATGAATATAATTCCTCAATACTGAATATTTAATTTTTTAAAAAATACATTTTGTAGAAAATAAAAGTTTTTCCTTGAAAAAAACTTTTTCCATCAAATGAATTTATCTTCAATTGTAACAAATTTATGATAAATTTATTAATGATTAAAAAAATATTACAATCAAGACCACTATATTTCATCAATTATATTCTATATTAGCGATAAAGAAACGTAATATATATATAAATAAATTACTTTACAAATTGATCTGTTAACATAAAAATTATTATTTTTAACATTAAAAATTGAGTGTTTCATTCCTAGAAAATAATCAACAAATATTAACTAAGGACTATATTTAAAAATATTTTCAATAATTTTTCTAGTTTTATTCAAACCTATAAATCCATTGGATATATGATAATATCTCCACTAAATAATAATATTTTAATACTTTAATGCAGTGTATCTATGAAATGTGTTATGTATAAAGAAATATATAATACATTTGAATTATAGAAAGGGAAATATATATTATAAAACATTATTGTATCACAGAAATGATATTAACACACTCAAAAATCATATATTTCAATAATTTATTGAGGAATGAAATCCATTCACCCTTCTATAGTACTTTTACAAGATAATAAAACTCTAATACTCACATTTTAAAATGTAAAAATAGTATAGAATTTTAATAATAAATGAAATCATCATTCAATATATAATTTATAGTCCCCCAAAAAAATATTTTCACTCAATTTGATATATTTTATTCATAGATTAATGTAAAAAAATTAAAATAATGAAACAAATAAAATTATTTCATTCTTAATGTTATTATATCCTCCTCGACATTTATATTGAAACAAATATTTAATTAATTCCACTATCAAAATGTTTGTAATAAATTGTATTAAAAAATGAGTATCTATAATAATACAAGGGAATAAAGAAAATAGAACAATCCATTAATCAAAAGTAGTAGAGAGATGTTTGGAATCCTCTGTTGCTAATTTAAAAAACCATTATATACATTCTTTACTAGCTGTCTATTCACATTAATGTGGATATTTTATCATTCCAATTTGATCTCAATAATACTAAATAAAAATGAGTTCTCCACCACATTAGGTCAAGTATTCTTGTAATGAAGCATAGAAAACATGAGATTCATTCTACTTGTTAACATAAATAATCAATCTCAAAAATTAAAAGATGTATTATAACATTGTCTAAAATATAAAGATCTATATTTATTTTTATAAAATAGTTTATTCAAGTAATATATAGTTTTTATTTCCTCCAGATCCATTAATAATGGATTAACTTCTCTAATAATTTTCTTAATATCTTGTTCACCTTATACAAAGTCCATTAGTCCTTTAGTTGTAGCTCAATAAGTAGGTGAATATTCATTCCATAAAAAATATATTTGGGAAAATTACTAATAGGGATAGTAAGTAGTTAATTAGACCCATAATTTACCATCTACCATATTCCTCTTGTCCTTTTGATTATTTTGCACTCTGTTTTCAAAAATCATCATAACTAGACTATTTGAGACCATTATTAGGAATTTTTAATAGTTTTATAAAGATTAGATATTTGAATTTACTAAATAATTGTTATCAATGTCATACATTTTATTATTTAATTTTTTTCCCTTGGTCACTTATTATATATTGATTCATTCAAAATATAAAAAAAGAAAATTTAGAAACTCATGTACAATGTCAAAATCATCAGTTTGGATGGATTTTCCATTAATCCACGTAGTATGAAAATATAATTATAATAAAAGGTAGACAAATAAAGAGGATTAATAAAATTTTACTATGAATTAACATTCCAAATCATAATATTTTGAAAATAAATATATTATTTTGATGGAATTTTCTATGTTTTATAAATTATTATAGTAAAGAGAATGTTCTAACATGTTTTTCAAAATTTTTGCATGTGTTTTTAGACTGAGGTCCAAAAAATAGATCTTTTAAAACATTACAAGATAATAATTGTGGAGTAAAATGATATCATTAAGAAATTTTATCTAAAAAATATATATATATTCTTATATTTAACATTAGTTATACAATTTCTAGTAACTGGATCACTAAATATATTCTATAAATAAGGATCATCCTTAATATAAAACATTTATAAATTTCAAAATTTAGGTGATTAATTCTTATTAAATAATGGTGAAATATTTATGGGTCAAAATATTCAATATATCTGTATAAAATGACACTTGGGTTGATTAGTATAATTTCACATTAGGGAAGGATCCATCCCTATTTTACAAAGTTGGATTTTCCACATCAAAAGTGTGAGGTGATATGATCATGTGGTATGCAACTAGGGTTTCACAACCCATCTATTACATATTATTATGATTCAATTATTATAATTGAAATGTACAACTCATTTAAACTCTATTGTATTATGTTTTCTCGATAAAATACTTATATACAACATGTTCCGAAAAAATAATAATTTTTATTGCTAATATATATGAGAAAAATTTATATCATTGAATGAAAATTAACAAAAGATATATTAGTGTTTTTACATTTTTATGACATGATATTTGGAATTTTATGATATCAATTTGTGATGTCCATCAATAATTATGTGATTTCACAAATCTGATAGCTTTGGTGGGGTATAAAATTGTATCATAAATGGTTTATTCTAGTCTAGCTGATATATCAAATGTTATTTAGTTTTAATTTCTTTAATCATGTCAAAATATACAATTTATGAATCATAAATCACAAAACATGATTCATTTTTCTTAATGTAAGTCAAGGGTGAATAAATATAACTACAAATCACGTAAATTGACTATAAAATCTAAAATGTCCTAGAAATATTTAAATTGTCCCATATTGGCAGTTTATGTAAGTGTATAAATTATTTACAAATTTTAATTTTTTAAATAAATAAATTCATTATAAAGATTATGGATTAAAAATTTCATTACCTATCTTGAAAGGAAAGTAATAAATAGTTAAAATTTGTTTTTCCCAATGAATTTCCCTTAAAAATAAAAATTTTCATGAAAATTAAAGAAACCAGTTCAAATAATTGATATGTAATTTATAAATACTTCCAATAATCCATAAATTAGATCAAAAAAGATACATACCATGAAGTGTTAAAATTTAGTCAGTTTATTTCATAAACTAAAGTGAATCCTTGGATAATGAACTATACCAAAGAGATTTTTTAATTTATAATTTTCTGAGTATTCAAGAGCTTTGAGGACAATATTATAACAAGAAAATATATCAGGAAATTAAAAGTGACCCTTCCCAAATATAAACATAAAATTTTTACTAAAAGGGACGGGGCTAGTGATATTTGTTGTCCAAATATTTAATTTTCTATAATAAATACTGACCCATAAGATATTCGGATCCATAATGGGAAATAACACATAATTCATTTTTTTTAATTATGATTCCTTTGTGATTTGGTATAATTTTAATTAGGCTCTCCCATTGGGAGACCAATCAAGATTATATGATTAAATCATTTAACAACCATTATTTGTTTGACAAGATCAATTATGGTCATGTAGAGCCTCCATTAGGAATGTCTCAAATGGTTTAACTCATTTTCTTGTAAAATCCATTATAAAAAAGAATATGGTAAAATAACTAGAATATATCAGAAATAAAAATATATTTCCATATACATTTTTTATCAGTACATATTAAATGATTTTATTTGATTGGTTTTAAATGGTGTGAGAGTTTGTCTTGAATTTTATCAAATTATATTATATAATCAAATTTTACCTTAGATGTATGAAACATTAATTTTTGTATATGAGTTTTTCTATTAATTATTTCTACTCAATGTTACGTTTAATTAAATCTAACACATGTGAGTTAGAATTATTATTTACAATTTTGAGTAAATAATAAAAATAATATTCTTCAAAATAATTTTCATCATCACATAATCCTATTTCAAAAATATATCCCAATTGTGAAAATAGATTCATTCGAAAAAAATGAATTTATAAAGATTGTCCTTGTTGGATTATATAATAAATATTTTTAATTTATTTCATAAAATTACAAATTAATTAATCATTTTTCAATATAAACATATATTTTTCAATATATGGTGTATTTCTATAGAAATAAAAAACTAAACATAAAATCCTTCTCTTCAAAATAAATTGAAAGTGTCCCTTCATTCACATTTTTTATAATATTTTAAATTTTTGGAATATTCTATCCTATAATGCATCAAGAATATTTAACTTTTTATTATTTGTTATTTGAAATATTGGTTTCTACATGGAACAATAATCCCTTCACCCTAACCATAATATCCAATGGAACTCAAACTGCATAGGTACTGATTTAGTTTAAAAATTTTACAACCACCCAGGCTGGAATGAGATATGCCCTATATAGCGTTAAATTAACTGAGTAGATAAATAAATTAATTGAATCTACCCCAAAAAACAATGAATTATAAAATTTATCTTTTTAATGGTGTAAATGATACTTAATTTACATTGGTTTAGGTATTTCCAAGGAAATTTTAGGGTTACAGGGTCACAAAAAATTTATCATCATTTTGACTACTAGGTTTTCTTATAATATTATATTTTTGTGCATATTTACATATAAAAATTTTCATTCTAGCGGATTTGGAAGATGAATTTCAAAAAATTAATATTGAACTATACTCTATGGAATATATTAAAAATTTCGTTATTAACATATTATTCAATGATTCTGTTAGGTGGTTTTTTCCTGTTATTTAATGGAGTCTTGTGTTGATCTAGGTATTCTATAATGGTGGTTACGAAATCATTATTTACTCTTTAAATAAATAGTGGACCCCTATTAATGTTTCTTTCCACAGGAACATTCTTCATGTTTGTTGTTCTCTCAACTAATAGATTCATCCTGAGATGTAGGTTATCAATTATTATTTAGATTGTTTCCCCAACATAATGTAATTGAAATAACATACCCCTTGGAGGTAGGAAATGATTGAGGATAAATTTTTGTTAAAACATAGTTTTTATGAGATTTAAGGCCATGATGATTTGGTAAAATATTCATATCAATTCCTTTAATTCTAATCCATTTTTATTTAGGGAATATTACAGAGTGGATTGACACTACATAAGATTTTTTAGTAGGTCCTTAGTTTAGGATTCCTTTGATTTCTATTATTGATATATTTTATAAGGATGATAACACTATATTTAGAATAGTTATTTTTATAATGTTTCATGTAAAACATAAAATAAGGTTGGTATTGAGGTTTGTTGGTTTCTTACTCTAACTAAAAATTTCAATTCATTCTTAATACTTGATTATAGACTATATTATACTTGTATTTTCTATAGAACATGAAATTTTAACTCTATTTATCATTGGTATGTCCATAATTATAATTATATATGGTGTAGAAATTTAGGGAAACTCTATAAAGATGGGTTGGAGATACTTCTTGATCATTATTCAATGTAAACTATATCAAAATAGAGGTTAGTTTATTAATTTTATTTTCATTTAATGGTTAGTTGGAAATATTTTCCTCATGATATACTATAGTGGATATTATTATGATAACTTATTGGTTTTTTTTGTGATTTATTCTTTCTCATCTCTTTGACTTCATCATGAATCTTCTCGACTTTCTCCCATCTAGTGGAAGAACCATGAAGGGTTCAATAAATTTTCATAAAACATCTGTTAAAGTATACTATGAAATCGTGATCATAATAGGGATACAATGTATAATATATTTTTATCTCATTAAATATCTCTCAAAACATATAATGTTTCCCCCTAATTTATTGAATGCATTCAAATATCCCCATCCTCATTAATGAACTCCATGATGAAAGGAAAAATTCTTAGAGAAATGATTTTTGATGTTCCCATGTGTGCTGAATTCACTTCTATATACACCATAAATCCTTTCGTTATCCAATAATTTAAGGGAGAATGGATAATCCAAATAAATTATATGATGCTTGGAGACTAATCTATTTTATAGTTGTTTAAGACATCTCCCAAATTGTTCAGAGCCCAATTGGGATCTTCTTATAACAAACCATTCAATTTGAGAAATAGTTGTATCATTCTGATTTGAGTATCACATTCTTGTTTGTTATCAATTTATAACATCTTTTTTTAATATTAAAGACCCTTAAAATTCGTGGAATTTTTTTTATAAAAACATTGGAATTTTACTAGTCTGTTGTTTCTCACGGCATGCGATTCTGAGGCCCAGAGTGCCCGAAATGCTCTGTCAAAGATTTTTTATGCTTAAATTAATGCGCGTATGATGTTATCCTGAAAATGTAAAATAACTCTTAAAAGATTACTTGGATCGGAAATCTGAGGACATAGTTGCTCTCAAGATGGAGCGTTTACCCTAGGTGTGCCTTTAGTTTAGTCGGTGCGTGCCTCTTGTGAGAAAACCCGAAAATGGAATAACCATAAATAAAATAATTAAATGAAGTTATTTTATTTTTCAAATGATTATAACTCACAAATTGTAACCCGGATTAAAAATATGAGACCACCGCTGAACTCGTGAGGTTAGCATTTCTTTATGAAGATACTAACTTGGGTTGACATGGGCCACCATAGAAAGTTAGTTTTTGTCCACAAAAAAATAATTAAGTGACAATTATTTTATTGAAAAATTAATAACTTTTATATGGTAACTCGGATTAAAAATATGAGGGTACCTTTGGGTTATTTGGGCCGTGTTTTACTTAGGCAGAGCCTAACCTCGACCACAGTTGGTCGAGGATGGCTGTTAATAAATTTCCAACCTTTTTTATATACGTTTGGTAAACGTACGTGTGGGATTTAATATCTGATGAACTGATGCTCAGAATTGAAATCTGAGGACACCGTTGAACTCACAACGCCAATATTCTCTTTAGGAGACCTTTACCGTAGATGAGTTTTACCCAGATTGGAAGTTAGTTTTTTGGGGTATTTAATTAAACTGAATAAAAATATGTGTTAGCCATATTATTTTATTTGAGGTGGTAGTTAGAACCTCCAAGGGGAGGTTAGTGGAGGGGCCCACCCGCACATAACCTCCCTTGGGAAGATGTTATATGGTGGGTCCCACACAATCATCAAACCCCCTTAACCCCCCTTAACTCTTGAACTCCCCATTTATGTGGATGAAACTCTCTCTCATTAATTGAGCCTCTCTACCTTCCCCATTAATTCTTGTCCAACACAAGAAATTAATAAATTGAACTTATCTTAATTAATTGGCACAATGTTAATTCTTCTGAATTCTTGTAATGAATAAAATAATAGACATAGCTGTTATTTTGGATGGCATGTAATACTTTAGTAGAGCCTTGGAGAAATAAAAAGAGAATTATTTCCACGAAAAAAAGAAGAACATCTCTCCCTCCACCGAATCATGATGACACCATCTTTTTCCTTCTTCATCATTCTTCAACTGATGCAAGGAAAAGGAAGCGAAGCCCACTACATCTCAAACGACCTCCATCCAGGTCAAAGGAAAAGACATCGCCTGTGAAAAATGTCACCAACGACGACGTCACCTCTGAATGCTCATTCTCCAATGACTACAACCCTAATTACTTTCAAACACATGAGCATGAGAATTAGGAGTGCGCGATGAATGCAACAATCAACGAATCAACATCCACCATTTTTCTGAGAACGTCAACGAACGACAAATACGAGGTAGGGTTTGAGTTGAATTCTTTTCTTGTTCTTCATCATTAAACCTCAGTTTATTTTTTGGCCAATTGTTATAACCTAACACGGAGGGCGTGGGCTGAACAAACACATCCAGACATCCCTCATTTGGTTCTTGATTGGTTGACAATGGCAGTGGCACAATGAGACCACCGAAAGAGAAAACCGTGGTGGAGCATCAGTGGCTGGCGATAGGCCGGCCGTGAAGAAACTGGTAGCACAAGGCCACCAGAATATATTGTGGCACCATCATGCCACACGGAGGAGCCACGAGCCGTGGCCAAACTTGGCCATGCCAGAGGAGGCGTGGTGTCGTCGCGCTGTGCGGTGGAGCTGAAGGCTGCAGCCAGGTCGGGCCGCGGCAGGGGAGGTGCGATGCTATCGCACCGAGCGGAGAGTAGGAGGACCGCGGCGCCGTCGTACTACGCTGGAGGAGCGGGGGAGACTGACCGGGGCGGCCGCTATGGAGTCGGATGAGCGGGACCAGCCGGGTCCCGCGACCTATGAACCGGTGCAGCACGCCGGTTCTGTTCGACAAACCGAGGAGGGGCGTGACACCCCCCTTCCTCGCGTGGCTGGCCGGGCCGCCACGGCCTGGCTGCCAGGGAAGGGCCCCCCAAGGTCAGGCGACCCAAGGATAGGCCATCCACAGGAGGGAAGCCCACAGGAGGGCCACCCTCGGTCTGGACTGTCTTCTCAGGTCGGGCCGTCTCTTCGGGCAGAGTCGTCCCCTCTACTCGAGTCTCTTCCTCATACTGGGTCGGACCTGCAGACCGGGTCAGACCCCTGTTCAGACCGGGTTGGGCTGGGTCAGTCCGATTGTGCCGGACTAGACCCGGACCCATTATGGCTATTTACACCATTTACACCGCATCTAGGAATGCAGGTTTCCTATTGAACTATCTCACGTGGTGATGGAATTTGTGGAGCCAGATGATTATTTTGGAATACTCCTCTTGATGTTTGGATGCAGTTGGGGTGTGGCTAGGTTGGTTTGAGCGAGATGATTATTTTGGAATACTCCATTTTATTTCATGTTTTCTAAAATATTCATAGTAATTTTTTTTAAAATTATAATTAATTTCCCAAATTTTTTATACTTAAATTCATCCACTTAATGTAGAATTAATAAAAATTTAAAACATTTTTTTTATTTTTCAAATCAATTTTAAACACTACAGAAACATGTTTTTCATATATATTAATGGTGTTAAATGTATCTTATCTATAACTATGGATATGATCATTTGATATTATAGATATTATCACTATAAGTGTAATATGGTCATGTATTGTGGAAATTTTCATGAAAATCATTTATTTATCATGGTTTAATAATGTTATTAAAAAATTATAAATATTTTCATTTTTATCATACACATGTATGGGTGGTTTTCATTATGTGATGGGTGTCCCTATAATTTTATAACCCTCAAATTAATTGGGTAAATATTTATATCTAATTAGATGACATCTTGTGGAATATGGTGAGAACACAATACAATATTGAATTATTTTTTCAATTTTTATTCCACATTGATATATTATGTATTATTAATATTTACTCATGATTTTATATTTTTAAACCAAATTACAATTGTTTTGTCAAAAAAATATCATTATTGATGATTTATAATTCATATAATATTGGATAAGATATTGTAATTTTTTATTCATGTACCTTGACCATACTATTATACCTAGATTCTCACCTTATTCACAATTATGATATTTGATTGATATCTTTTATATGGGCCCATTTACTGAGTTTATAATCTCACCCATTTTATATGTCTCCCTTACCAAGGAATCCAATAGCTATATTTTATGTAAAATGTATAAAAGGGTATCACGTGTCAAGATTATAAATGGGACAAGTTTATGAATTTTTCTAAATATGTCCATTATGTAACTAATCTAAAAATACAAAAACCTTATAGGTTTTTGGATGTTATTTATCATAATATATAATTATTAATAAATTGTAATTGGGGAATATATATGTTTTTGAAGATGAATTCCTCTCTGTTTTATGTGAGAAATTTTATTTTCGGTGTCAAATTATTGAATAATAATCAATATAACATGAATAAAAATCAATACAATTGATGAGAATTATTAACTATAAATAAATGAAAGTCAATATAATCTTACAATATTCTATATATAATTAAACTGATAGAGTTATTCTTATATTTTTTAGTATAAGTGAGTCTAACTTGTGGTACAAGAGTGGTATATAGAAATTCATCATAACCCATATAGAGACATTGAATCATCATAGCAATTATAACCTTCCTAGATGGACAACTAATTTATCATCAAATAGGATATATTAATATTTCATCACTATATAATGCATGATCTATCATTATTTGACTTATACTTTTGAAAAATCCTTTAAATAACATGGTCATTGATTTATTTCAGGCACTTATATCACAGTTAAATTGATGATGATATTTGTTTCAAATATTAAATGATAAAATCCATATCATGAATATTAAATTTTTTAAAAAATATCATAAAATAGTGGATTAATTTTAATATACTAATAGAATATATCTATCAATTATATCATAATTAATATATAAACATGAATTAGGATACACATTAATACTTATCTCTTGTTAATGAATGAATACATAATTACGTGACCCATTAAAACATAGATAAATATTAAATATTTTTTTAGGATTATTCAATGCATCAAATAACACTATAGAACCCATAAATATAATAGATTTTTGACATTATAAATATTGATATATAAATAACATGTATTTTAATGATTTATATCATCTCCCACTACGTTCATTACTTCTATCATCCTTCTTTGACATAACCAACTTCAAACCTTTCTTCATATCGTAGAAGAGAAAAACATACTCATCGGTGAACATATATACTCATTACTGGTAAATATAATAGATATATGTCAGTGATCATATGAAAGTATAATATCAGTATAAGGGTGTGATTTCAAGATTATAACTTACAATCTTCCAACCCAATTTTTCATAGGTATTAATCAAGATTCATGGCATAAAATTTATCATATCAATTGAAAATAATCATAAAAGAAAGGAATCATCATAAATCAATCATGATCCGTGATTAAAAATCATAAACATAAAAACATATCAAAATAGTGTAGCGCAATCATATGAATATGAACCATCTCAAATTTCAATGTTAACAACTGATTCCATCATAATATATTGGATTAAACATCAAAACATGTCTATCATTTCATAATATAAGAGGCATCACCACTAGTTTTTCATATCAACATGGATTAAGAAATTCCACATGTTTCTTATAGTGGATCAATCATATCAATTGGTTTCCCATAAATTTATCATAAGTTATAAAATTTTATCCAATTAATTTGAGGGGTAAACATACCCACCTATAATGTAATTAAAAAAGAAAAACTGTGTTCCACAGATCATAAAACATTCATTATTTTAACATATCATTATCATTAAATATAAATTTGTATCATAATGATATCATCATATCTTAATTTACACATAAGAATGAAATGGGATTCATATAATAATCATCAATATAATTCATCCATAAAAGTGGATAGAACGATATGATCATATCCCCATTGAAATATATCAATCCAATATATATGTTAAATTATAAAAAAACACCATTAAAATAACCATTAAATCAATATTTGAAAATAAGATAATAATATCATTTTCTTTTAAAATATATAATAAAATATTTCCTAGAAAATTGTGAAATTTTTTTATTGAAAATATCCATCAAAACCTATAATTTATTAATTAAATAAAATAATGGTGATGATGGTGGTAAAACCTCTTCATGTTTGATATGTCAAAATAAGTTATTTCTTTAACAAAATTTTAAAATTTAAAATATGTCTCAATTAGAAAAAAATCATTAAAAACATTCTTTTAATAAATTTCATATAATGTTTTAAGGTAGTTAAAATTACCTTTTTAAATATGTCTAATAAAAAAAATTTCATAAAATAATTTTGAATATTATGGTCATGGATGAAAATTAATGCCAATCATAGAAGAAATAATGTAAAAATTTCTTGTTGAAACTTTTAACAATAATTTTTAGAAAAAAATAGTAAAATGGTTATAATAAATATTAATTCAAGAGAAACTAGAGGATAGTAAAATATATGTGTTTTATAGAATTATCTCAAATTAATTTCCATCAAAATAAAATAGCATGTAAAATCATGAAAATAAATTTTGATGATACGTAATTCCATAAAAATCTGGTAACATTAAAATAAAAAACATTTCGATAAAATTATTTTAAATTTAACTATATATATCATCAATTATCGCCAACCTGTGATATAATTTGTCCATTCCTTAGAATATAAACATTATATAGGTGTATAAATTCAAATAAGTCTAAACAAAACATTATTGCGACAATGAACTATTAATGATTTAGTAATTTCTATATATAAAAATCATGATATATAGAGACTTATATTGATTTTTAAATCCTGAGGATTTTTATTAAAATCATCATACAATTCATTTATGAGATGTATATATATGACAAAAAAGAAAAAAGAGGTGAGTATCAGAGATACCTCTTTAAAATAAAATTCATATGAGAAACCCTTACCTCACATTTCATATTTCATAATACACATTAAAATATAATATATAATAAATAAAAATGTTTTATACTTATATTATTGAGTCGTAATAATAAATATAATGACATATATTATATTATGTTAACATTATACCAGCATTAAATTTATAAATCTTTATTGAAGTCATTGTTCGGGATGTTTACTACTTCGTTTTAATATATGGTTGAGTTCGATGGGTTTGGTTCCTAGAACATAACCATCGTTTCATAAAATATTTAACATTAATCATGAAATAATTATTATAATTATTTAACATATAAATTTTTATAATAATTCGTATAATACAGTGATAACAAATGAATTACATCATTTTGTGGAGATGAAAAAATGTACATACGCAAGAGGGATGTTTCCATTTTTTGATATATTTAAATAAATAATGATTAATAATAAATAACATTTAATGAATCAGTACTATATCATAAATATCATACATTTATTCATTCAAAATATCCTTTTTATTATCCATTTAAATTATAAATTTTAAAAATCACATTTCTTCATAGAGGCTGTTGTCAAGACATAAGCATGGGCGACTTTATCACATTAATCTTATGGAAAGAAAGATGGTATATATAATATTATAATTGAAGAATCATAATAATGTCCTAAATTTGTTATATTAATATTAAAAACCCTCATAATGACCAATTATTAAATATATTGATGAAAAATGGTTTATATATCTACATGGATGTGGTACTCCACATATACACATGAGTGACACATTCATTCCAATTTTTAGAAAAGAGGGTGGAATATTATGGTTCCATAATATTGAAAACATATTATTATATTAAAGGTATTTGATTTAATATTTTATAGTGGATAACAAATTTTTTTTATGGTATAAGAATAGATAAAATTGAATGTTTGCGGTTAAGAAACATACCACTACGATGATAAACAACTTATAAAATACACCTTAAGCCTAGAAAGGAAGTTATAAAGGGAATAAAAGATGTTATATGATGTGGTTATTTATTCTAGGACAATATTATGCTATATATTTTTGAATATACAATGATTAAACATATTGAATATGGGATGATAGGAGGTTCTCTTTTATATGTGAGGGGAGGGGAACCCTTTGGATTATCAAATTTATGAAATTAATAAAAATTAATATTCATGTTCATGTGGATACAAATTCATTTATTTAAAATATATTTTGTGGTTATATCTAGATAATATTATTCAATAATATTAATAAAATTTTAGGTGTTTTTTAAACCACATATCTTAGATTTAACCACTGTTAACCCTATTTAAAATTAACAGGATTTTAATCATATTTTATATTCAGGGGTAATGAATGTTACTAAAAAGAAAAAATGACCCATTCGTGGAATTTAGTAGATACGATAATCCATTTCACATTTTAATTTATGATTATAATATTCATATTAAATTAAATTCTTTTCATAAAATATTATATCCAATAAGATACCATAAAATTAATTTTTTAGAATATTCAAATTATTTTACAGTAATTAAATTAAAAATTGAACAATAATTACCTTTTTTAAAAAATATATCATATCTGTTATAATTGTCTAAAAAATTATTTTAACAAAATAATATATTCATATTATATTATATTTAATATTTTTTTAAATTATTTACATGATTATTTTATTATTTGAACATGTAGTGTGTCTGTATAGAATAGACATTTAATGTAACTATTCCATCACTAAAAATGAAAAATATTTTACAAAGATTAGAAAAATAATAATATTTAAAATATAAATTTTTAATCAAAAATAACATCTATAATACCCCAAGTTCATATGGTATGTCTCTTTTAAAATTTAATATATTTGGTTATTTATGATTCATTCAAAAAATTGTTGAGAACCATAATATATATTAAATATGATAGTTGAAATAGTAATGTCACCATTATGAATCTTAATATGACCAAAATAGTAGTAAAATGACCTGTGAGTGTACAAAATAAAATTTGTTATCTAATAAATAAAAATATGTTATATTTACATTATCAAATAAGTTAATTTTTTTTAAAACATATAAGTGATTTGTTTGTATTTCTATTAAACATTAATGTTTATTTACTAATTTTTAATTAATATATCATTTTTGAAGTAAATTAATTATCCTCATATTGATTTTAAAATTAATTTTTTTGTATTATGATTATAAGATACTTGTACGAGACCTTAATTAATTTTTCAATGTGTCATAAAAATAGTGATAATATTTAAATCGTTATTTTTTTAATAATGATGATTTTATTTATAAATTAATTTATGATATTTAGTAAACTATTATCCTAAATTTTTTCCCACTTTATAATTAGACCCATCTAATTACATTAAGGTTTATTTTAGGGATTTTTCTGAAATAATTGAATTTTTTATTAATAGTTAAATACATAAATTTACAGTTTTCAAGGAAAACATAAATTTTGGAGTCCGGGATGATGTGTGGCTAATGTAAGCCCCTGATCTTGAACTCTCCTTCCCTAATTAATATAATTATTGTATGGAATCATAACTATTCAAAGACTTCATCCAAAATAATAAACTAATGAATAAAATTAAAAAAAACACACATCTACTCTGCTATAAATTCCACCCCTCACAACCTCTTCTTATCACATATATGATGTAGTTAAGATTTTCCAATATATTCACAATAAATCTACCAAAACCCTTCCCCATGTTCTGGTTTTAATAGTATCTTATGAAGAATCATTTCAAATTTCTTTAAGGAGGTTCTGAAAAAGAAGAATTCAACAGGTAAAATCATGTTTCATTCTTTTAATTTTATGTCAATTTCATTTATTACCATTTACTTACAATTCATTTCCAAACATGAATGAAAACTAAATTACATTATATATTTTTTATTATTATTTTAATTTAATATCAGATATCGGTTCACTTATATTCCCCTTTTTATTCTAAAAATGAAAACATCATCTGTGATATTCTGATTTACCACCATCAGGGAAGTCGAGTTTTCATTTTCCAATCACTCCATCACGGATAGTAAAAAAATGATTTTATGTTTAAAAAATAAATTTATATATCTAATGAAACTTATTTATTTTTCTAGATCCATTATATATACATAATATTAATAAATAGTACAAAATTAATTCATGATGATTCAAAAACCCAGAAATAATCTAAATGGTTATCATTAATTCTTTATTGTATAAATTATACTAATTTTAGGGACAAATCTTAAATAATACCAATATATAAAATAGATGTTAATTAATAACATATAATTTTAATTCTGGATATCTATTTCAAATTCACCTGATCTTTCGTACATGTATATAAATGAACAAATAATGACAACTAATGAACCCCCCCCCCCCCTCTAGAACGTTGAAATTGAGTCCCATAACCAATCAAAAAGGCTGTAAATGAACATAATATAATTTTAATAAATAAAATATATATTTAATATGTTATTAATTAAATTATTAATTAATATCTTTTTATTTTACTAGACATTAAGCATATGTGTATAATACATTTGTGCATAAGGTAATGATTTTTTCAAAAACCTCAATTTTTTTCGGGTTACGTTTATCTCTATCTAACCCAATGTAATTATTAGTAATTTATATATACATATTATAAATTATTTCTATATTTTCTAAACACATGTATTTAGATTATTTAATCTTTATTTTATGAGTAAGTACATGTTTTATAAGGTTCTTTTCTCAATTCAACCTAGTAAGAATGCCCCATTAGAGGGAACTTCCCAATTTCAAAACCATCTTCATGTACCAACCATTATCTGTTTTAGGATATGATTTTTCCTACGATTACTCTTTATATCATGTATGACTATATTTTTTTCATTTTTTGTTTTATATAAACATCTTTTAACTCTCTATTTTAAAGAATTTCTTTTATTTTCTCATAAACTGTGCTAAAGTGGCCCCATTCTATGGTTTCAAAAAAAATAATTTTTACAAGTTTTCAATTATATTGGAAAATATTTATGCATTAAAAATATTTTTATTGTAGTTATATTTTCTTCAGTGCTATATAAATTTTTATAATCATATTATATTAAAAATTAAAATCATTTTTACAAACTAACCCTTCTTAGCAATGTAAAAACAATATTTCTCTCAAAAATTCATTAGTGATTTGATTATAGTATTTTCATTAAAATAAATGTTTTTTGAATGTTGTGATTAATTGTTACTAGTAATTTATGATACCATATAATTTATTTCAAGAAATCTTTTATCATCAGTTTGACTATAGATGTCAAATTTTAATAGCATTCCACAAATTACACAAAATGTTTAGTGAGTATTTTTATTGATTTGATAATGTTTAGAATATGTTGTTTATTTTTCATCCCACTCATATGATTAACACATTGGAATTATTAATTGATTTTCGAGGATCTCTATGTACCCCTTATACATCATTTGGTCTCATGAATAAAACACACACACACCCACACAGACACTTATATATATATATATATATATATATTTGATCGAGGCATTTATCATTAATTTTTCAATGAATTGTTTTTTCCCTCAATGGAATGTCTTAGATGACAATAATTTTGAGTTATCTCATCATTAAATTTGTAATTGACGACCAATGTGACTATTTTATTTTCATAATACCCATGGAAAAGTTTCACGTAATTTTTTATATGGAATTATTTATTTATAATTTACTCCTTACATTTTATCCTCAAGATTATGAATTGACGAAATATGTTTTAGTTATTGTCGACCACTTATTATTTATGTTTATGATAGCTACATATTTATTTCATATAATTATTTTCAAACTGAGCTCACCAATTTCTAATTTTTTATTTTTCCCACAGATGGAAAGATCATTACTATGAATAACTAGTAGGGATAATAACGTATTTTATGGGTGTTTCTAATGGAGTTTCTATATTATTTTTTATTTAAATTTATATGTAAAAATTATTGTTATATCATATTTTCTAATTCTCCTAAATTATTTGTTTCATTGGGATGAAACTTCATTGTTTATTGTAACAATGTAGTAATGTAAGGAACTGAATTCGGGCTACTGGGGTTGGGGTCTGTACAGTTGGTATGAGAGGAAGTTTATTAGAATCCTTGGAAACTAGATTTAGAAAACATAAATTAGGGAACATATTGTTCAGGATTACATTGAGGATAAGAATAGTATAACATCATACAATTTTTGGTATGGTATGTATTTTGTTGGTCTTCCTAGAAATACATGCTTCTTTTGATACTATAAGTGGATGTGGTTATGTCATAGATTTAACTAGAGGTAAAAACTATTATAAGAGGCATCGGTCCAAAGTTTGCATAACAATGTACATGACAACAGGACATACTACACACCTTTTTTTACACTCTAGTCATCTAATAATGATAATTCAAATTTTCATTACAAGCCGTTATGAAGGATTTAAATTTTCACATTTCTCTAATGAAACCATATTAATGATTCTGAGAATATCTATGCATAAATTTAAAATTTAGGATAATTGTTTTTGTAGTTAGAAATTACTCATTTTGATCCATAACCTAATTTAGTGTATTTTTTTATAAATGAAACATAGTGGAAGGTTTAGAAACCATGTCAATACAAATATTATATGTTGGGATTCCCCAATAATGCAAGATAATGTTGTTGGAGTAGGGGCTATAACTGATGTAGATAAATATATACATATACTGGGGAAACTCACTCAGTTTATGAGTACTAACATTACATCCATGGAAATTCCTCATCCACAACGAGGTGTTAAAATGTTATTCCAATTTATGTTAAATCAACCCCCAACATTCAATGAGACTATAATCCCATTAGTAACTGAGTGTTTAATATGATCATTACGTATGATATTTCTCACTATAAGAATAAATAAAAGGGAGAATGTTATCGTTTATATTTACTGTTTATCAGGAAATAAAGGTAAGTGGTTTTGTTAATTCAAAACCCAACCGAGGAAGAAGAAATATCAAATATGGAATGGAAATATTTTAGTGAAAGTTTATTAGAAAAACTTTTCCCTCATGAAAAATGTGTTGAAATGGAGATGAAATTCTTGAGTCTAAGATAAAAAGTGATTGAAAATGTTGCCATGTATGAATCAAACATTACATGTTTATAATGTTATGTTGCGAATTATGTACACAATCCAAAGAGAATTATTGATTGATTATTTTGTGGGTTAAAATCATTCCTATGAATGAAACTAGTTTTTTTCAAACATTCTCATAATATAAATATATAGCCTCATGGTCCATCAATATTGAGACATAAATCTTTAATCTATATGAATTTTTGGGTATCAAGAGAAGAAGATGATGGAAGAAAAAAGAATTGATAAAAGGATTAATAACAAAGGAAATTTACTAATGTTTGATACTTGTTGAAGGAAAAAAGCATGATTCCAAATTAAAAGGAAAAGTATTTTTATTCATTTTGGATGAGAAAGTCCATAAATATCCTGATATACCAGAAAATAAATTATCTATCAATGATCAATGCCATAATTTTGTGGATATGGTACAAATTGAACATTATTTAGGTAATTTTTAAGGTAAAATTCCCTAGAAAATTGCAAAAGAAAACAAGTCGGCGGAATGTGATCACAACTACTGAGTCTAAATACCCTAAGAATGCGGTGAAAATTACTTAAATCATCTTCTAAAATTATATAATTTTTTATTTGACTATGTATCATCACATTCCTTTATATCATCCCAGTATTATTTAAAATTTGGATATATCCCATTCTCCTTAAAAATGGAGTTATCAATAAAGACATCATGTGGAAACCTTATTGAGAAAAATTTGTTTCATTAAGTTCCAATTATGATACATAATCATGGTCTAATTTATGATTTTATCATCATTGCTATGGTTTGTATCGATATAATACTTGTAATATATTGTATTTATAAACATAATGAAAAAATAATTATAGAGAATGAAATTTTGAATCATGGTGAAGTTATGGAATTTCTCATCATTAGAGGATATACATCATCATCTGAGTCATATTTGGATCCACCTCTAGTTTATCTTTTAAATTATATTCTTTGGGAGGAAGATAAAACATCAACTATGGATGAAAAAAAAATCTTCATATTGAGGATGTACCTATTGTACATGACTACATGGATGTATTTTAGGAGGATTTAACTATACATCCTCATGATTGGGATGTTGTTTTTTCTATTGATTTGATTCCTGATTCAATGAAAGATTAAAAGAATCGTTATAAGATGGTCATTGTGTAATTGGTGGGGATGATGAAAATACATGAGAATTTGAATATTAATGGACTTATTCCCAAAAGTGTTTCATGTTGGGGAGGTCATTTTATTTTTTTTAAGAGAAATATAGATCTATGAGGATGTCCAATGTCTATAGGAAAATTAGTGTTATTATAATAATGAAATAGCATCTTCTACCTCATATTGATGACTTATATGATCGACATCATGTAGAATAATAATGTTCAATCATTGATCTTCGATCCCGATATCATGAATTATGTATGAAAAAAAAAAGATATTAAAAAGACAAAATTTCAAAACTGGTATAGACATTATGAGTATACAATAATAACATTTGGACAGATTAATGCACCGTTTATTTATGTGGGTCCAATGAACATACTGTTCAAGGGATATCATGGATACATTATTATGGTTTTTATTTATGATATATTGATATATTTCAAAGATGATGAGGACCATGAGAACTACTTGTGAATTGTTTTAGAGACTCCTAAATGAAAAGAGTTATATGGGATATTTATCCTATCTGTATTCTGGATTCAAATAGTTTCTTTTCATCTCCATATTGTCTCAATGTATGGAATAGTAGTCAATAATGTGATGAAAATGGAATTTCATGAATGGCCTTCACCAATGATCCAAACTAAGGTACCTATATTAAATTTTTAGTAGGTTATTATAAACATTTCATACTAATTTTCCCTGATTATCTAACTAGTTAACCATGCATACTTATAAAGGGATTAATATTATTTTGACAAAGGAATGTGAAGAAGGCATTGAATAATTGAAATGGAGATTATTCATTTCACTAATAATGGATCGACTATCATGAAATGGTGGATATGTGATTTATTTTGATGAATCAAAGATAGAAAATGACTATGTATTTATCAAAAATTATATCTTTATTTCCAAAAGATCAAGGTAGTTAAATAATCATGAACATAACCACCCAACTAAGGATCTTGAGTTAGAATCTAAATTATTTTATATGAATATATAGAACCAATATATATATGGATATATATGTGTGATATATATAGATCCAAATAGATTGAAATATAAATTCTGATATATATATATAAATCAACATGAGGCAATAGTTATGGCTCGTGATACTCAAGGATTATTATTGGCCAATACACTACAACCATGGGAAGGAAAAGCAGGTAGTAGATTCATTGAGTAATGAGGATCATGGTGTTTAAAATGATATGATTATTGAAATGTATAATGTGTTCATGGATCATGTAATGATTGGTATGGGAATTATCAAGGAATATGAAGCATCACTTCTTTTTCAAATGGGTTCCATACCATTTTTATTAGAGAGGATTAAATGTATCCAATATTATTATGAGAAATTTTAAAATAAAAGTAATGTTCAAATAGAGAGAAATTGTTTGACTTCATATATGAATATGGAATCTTGGAATTTGTGAAGATAATTTTTGTTGCTTTTATACTCGAGCTAGATAATGAGTTATTGGATGATGCCAATAGATCAAATTTATCTATACACCCCAGTAGTACTATATTGTATAGATATTAAAAGGCACCTTTTAAGTGATATAATATGAAGTGGGGAGTTCCTAAATATATATCAAGATTTCCGTTTTATTAGTCAGTGAAGGCTTGGAAAAAATATTCTATAGGAGGCACGCAGTCTCTTCTTACTCTTACAAGGAAATCAGACGACATTACTATAGATTGTTGTCACTATTTTGAAAAAAAAACCAATAAATAATTATATATTATGGGTATTTGATGATAAACTTTTAGAATATGCATATTTACTTTCAATGAGGGAGGATTTACAAATGGAAAACGTTGGATAACGTTATACTTTGGATGTTTTAAAACATGATGTTGCACTGATTTCAAATATTTATGATAGTGATCCATGATTTAGATAAATATTGTTGTATATTGTTCAGAATTCATAGGATATTGAGCTTAATTTGTGTACTTCTTATCAAACAATAACAATCATGATGTTTGAATTGAACATTAAATCATTTTAAGACTTGTTGAAATCATTATCACATGACTTTCTAGGCATGTGGGATCAATATTTATCATTTGTAACGTTTTAATACAATAATAGTTTCCATTCAAGTATTCAAATTGTTCCATGTGAATTATTTTGTTGAAAGAGAGGTCATGAACCAATTTTTTGTGATTCATTTTGTGAATTGTAGCTTTTAGGCATCGAGATTGTAGAGTTTTCAATGAAAATGGTAAAGACTATTTAAATACGTATCAATGAAGCAAAAAAAGTAGAAAAAAATACCTATGTTGATAACTAGAGGGATGATTTGTAGATTAAAATGGAAAATCAGGTCTTCATAAAGGAATCTCCATGTAAGGGTGTTATAAGATTTATAGATAAATGGAAAAAAATCCCTAGGTACCATAGACCGTTAGAAATACAAGAGATAATTGATGCTCTAGATTATCATTTTGAAATGCCACATATCCTCTCAAAAGTACACAATGTGTTCCACATATATTTGTTATGAATGTAAAATCCTGACCCCACATATGTCCTCACTTCAGAAGGAATATAATTGGAACCTAGTTTATCATACCATAAATACCATATCTAGATTCTAGACAATAAAGTATGTGCATTATGAAATCGAATAACTCGGTTAATAAAGGTACTTTTAAAAAAATGAAGATATGATGTGGGAACGAGAGGAAATTATAATGAAGAACAACCCAAATATTTTGTTTTAGTGACAGTGATGAACTATAAAGGATGAAAATTTTGTAACATTAGAGAATGTGGGACCCAAAGATCTTATGATATTTCACATTCAAAATTTAGTATCTTTGATAGTTTATGCTTCACACAACACCAAGTCTTATGATATAATATAAAATTAAATATTACATTTTATTTATTAATGTGAATATTAGGAATAATAAATTGAATAATTGATTAAAAACATAAAACATAAAATTATAAATAAATGTGGGGAACTTATAAATGATAATATTTTATATTTATATCATGGAATAGGTAAATAAATGTTTTAAAAATGAAAAGTTATGTGTTGGTATTTTTTATAAAACATAAATTTTTATTTACAATTTTATAATTACTATAATGATTTTAAATAAAATTCATTTCGATAAAATATATTTGTTAATTATTATTTTGTTTTCATATGATTATATGATAATTTTATGACACCTAAATTATTTTTTCAAAGTGTCATAACAACATATAGTTGTTAAATTGATTTCATGCAAATGATATTGTTATTTAAAAATTAAATATCTCATATTTAGAATATTATATTAATAAAATTTAGTACATTTTTTAATTTTACATGTATAAAAATGGTTAGTTTGGTTATTTCGTACTATTTTTAAAATAGTTGAATATTTTTTGAATAGTGAAATTTGATAATTTCTGATATTTAACAAATAAAAGATTTATTGATTCATGGATGATGTATGGATGATATAAGACCATAATATAGAACTATAATTATACCATTACTATATTACGTAATTTTAATCGAATTTGTGCATACTATTGATCCCAAATAATTAACAACTACATAAAATAATCAGAAAGACCCCACTCCCCACTGTAAATACCACCTATGACCACCTCATATCCTCACACATATAAAGCATTTATGATTTGAACATTTATTACCAATCCCTATTCCAATAATATAACCCATATTGTTTTTATTCTAGACTCATTTAAAATTTAATTTCAATATTCATTAAAGAGGTTTTAACAGAGAGGAATTCCCAAGGGAAAATCCCCTTCCATTTTTTAACTTCCTTTAAATTTAAATTCATTTTAATTAAATACCTATTATTTTTGAACATTAAGTATAATTACATTATCTTATATATAGTTTAATTTTATTATTTTAATTGTATATAAACCATTAATTCTCTTATCTTCCCCTTTTTATTATAAAAATGAAAACATTATTCGTGAGAAGCTGATTTACCACCTTCATGGACGACAAGTTTTCATAATTCAATTATGACCGCAATGATGGTCATTAAACAAATTTTTTATTAACCTAGAAATTTATATAATTTATTAAACTAATTTAATGTTTATTAACTTGTATATATACATAATATTAATACATGAGAATAAACTAATTTGTGATGAAAGAAAATACAACGAAATAATCTAAATGTTTATCATTAATGATTTATCTGATTAATCATCATCATATCTGAAAAAATTATAAATAAAACCATTAAATATCTTATAATTTCTCTAGTAAAATATAATTTCAATTCTAGATAACTATTCCCATTTTACATGAACATTCATACATGAATACAAGTGAACCAATCATCAAAACCATGTAGACAAACAGTCCCGAATGACGAAATTAAATATCATAAATCATCAAAAAGGATATAAATACACTTAATAATGTTATAATAAATTTATGAAACTTTTAATAGGTTATTAATTAAGTAATTAAGGTATATATTTTCATTATATAATCCATTAAGCACAATTTAATATCACATACCGTCATATGGGAATCTTTTCTTACTGAACATCCATTTTTCATTTAGTAAACTCATTATCTCTCTTTACCCAAATTTAAATCTTATTTATATGTTTGAAAATATATTATACATATCATTTCATCTTTATTTTATGGTTATGTATACGTTTGATATGGTTTACTTCTAAATTCCCTAAGATAAGCATGCCTTATTAAAGGGAACTTCCCATTTTCAAGTACCAACCATAATCAATTATAAGATATCATTATTTTATAACAGAAATCATTACATCATTAAAAAATATCGTTTATTATTTTTTCTTTTAGAAAATGAATTATTAGTTTTCCACATTAATTAATTTTTAATATGTTCTCTTAAACTACACTGAATTGGCCCATTTTAATGTTTCATAAATACTATTTCTACATGTTTTAACATTAGTTGGACATAATTAATGACTAAAAATTAATTTCATTAACATTGTACTTTTTTTTGTTATATTCATCTTTACAATCTTATTTTAGGAAAAATAAAAATGATTAATCCAAAATAAATCTTCCTTGCAATGTAAAAAATCATATTTCTCTTAGAATTTTTCCATGATTTTATTAGAGTATTTTCCACTATTTAATCACCCTACATTGAATGTAATGAATAATTTGGAATGATGTTTTATTATATCATTTGCCTATTTTTATTAACTGAATTGTGATTTGTTTTACTAGTGATATATTATCTTCATATTATTCATCATATTACTAAAAATGGTTTCGAAGTTTGGTTTCTGATTGGGGAAAGTAATGTATATGTTGTTTTTGTTTCACCGCATTCTAATTATAAATTAATTATATATGTCAATTGACTGGAGTGGACTGTTATATCCCCTCGATGTATTAGTAAGACTCTTTATAAATATTAGATATTTATATGTCTGAGGTCTTAACCATATATTTTCAGATGCCTTGGTCGATGCCTCGACAGTATATCGCAGAAGTAAATAATTAATCATTCCCTCATTATTAAGTTACTAATTTATAATCCATGTGACTATTTGATTATTACAATATCCACGTTTATGTTACTTGTGATTACTTATATGAAATTATTTATTTATTTTTTACTCCTCCCATTTTATTATTAAGATAATTGTTTAAGGGAATGTGTTTTAGTTATTCACACACCTTATTTTTTATGTTTATGAAATATTTTTATGTATTTCATACCATCACTGAGATTCTAAGATCACCCGTTTTTTATATTTTATCAATCCCTATGATGAGAATATTTTTATTATAGTTAACATTCATGGATACTACAAGAGTTTATGATTGTTTCCAATGGATTTTATATATTTCTTTCATTCATGATGAAATTTTACCATAATGCTCATATCAGGTATTACGAAGGTACTAAACTATTTAGTCCATCCATATGTGACTTCCTTGTTTATTATGACAATATAACAATTTAGGAAACCTATTCCACGCTACTATGTTTTGGTAATTTTCAACTAATGTTTACAGATATGAAATAATATTTGTGGGATTTAGAAAAGAGATAGTGAAGTTTTATATTTATCATTTTATTATAATATTATTAACATCATTATCAAGGATAAAAGACACTAACTTACCACATATTAAAATAATTTATAAGTATTTGTGAAATCTAAAATATAATATATTAGTCATAACTATGTTTTGGACATTTCTATGCCTTGTCCAATATTTGTGACGATGGTTTTCTAATTTTACCCTTAGTAAGTTGAATGAAACTTTCAATGGTTAATATTCATAATGAAAATAATTAATATCTTCTTTTTAAGGAAAATTAGACATCTTGATTTTAAATATGGAACAATTTTTTCCATATTAATGTTATATAAATTTCATAAATAAATTTTTATATAAATTCATATAAGTTAATGGAAATTAATTTATAATGAAATTAATTTTAATAAATAAATAAAATTATTTATAAGAATAATGTATAATGTTGATGCAAATGTATTTAATATGATTATATATAACTGAATGATTGTTATTTCACCTCAAAACCATATTTAAAACATAAAGGGGCTTCTAAATAACATTATTTAATGAAAATAAATTACATTTTAAAAAACCAGTAATTTTCATTATTCTCTAAAACCATATTCTTTAACGAAAAATAAAAAAATTACCATAAGAATTTTTTTTATATTTTCAACAAATATATATTTTTTTTAAATAGAATTTTAATATTTTTGTAAAATTTATTCATAAATTTTATCACAATAATCTGTAAAACCAATTATAGAAGAAAACATAGTCTTGAAACATAAAAGTACCTCAAATATAACTAAGTACATATTTCTTAATAATTAATCAATACATTAATATTGAGAAGTACCCTTATACATATATTTTATAAATTGATTTCTCTTATTTATAATGTCCAATTCAGAAGCTAGGTTTTAATAGTAACATTAATATAATAATATTTCTATAATATATTGTAAATTACATAAATCATGGTGTTTTGTCATATGAAATCTATTGAGTTTATTATTATTTTAAACTAAATATTAAAGGCATTAAATTCTCCCCTCATTAAAAAAATTATGACATGGAAATTTTATATTAGCCAAAAGTGGTTCAATATTTGAAAAGTCATTTTAGAAAACCCAAATAATACAAAGGGATAATAGAAAATAATTTTAAAATGGAATGTCATAAATATAATGGTTTCCTAAAATAACACATTATCAGTTTCCCAAATAACTAAAAAATTGTAGGGAATAGAGAATTTAGACATGGAAGAGAAATAAACATCTAATGAATTATAGAGCATGATAAATTACATCATTCTTGTGAATGTTTATGACTAAAAAATAATAAATTAGTGAGTGGTTAAAAAGATATCATTTCAACAGAAACTAAGGTTAAAGAGTAAATATTTTATTTCAATATACTTTTCATAATGTTGACTTATAATTTTATAATTATGATTGATAACATTAGAAAATATATAGAGTTCATTTATTTTTATTTCATAAGAACAATTTCATATTTTATTTGTGATTTAATCAATTTATAGTTCATCTCTTAATCTAAAATATTAATATTAGAAGTTAATTTTTTATGAATGATGGAAATAATGTTTATTTGCATAGATTAAATTATCCCATTAATAACGAATATTCCTTCCTTATTTCCAAAAATATTTTACAAAATTAAAATGATTGTATCACATTATCCAATATGATAAAATATAATTCATTAATATATAAATCATCAACAATAATAACCAATAGTAATAATAATCCATTCCATAAATTATTACTGTTAAGATGCCTCAAAAAAGTGTCTAATAAAATTTAAAAATTTAAAATTTGAATTATTTTATCATATTTGTTTTCAAGTTAACCATTTACATTTAACCCTATACTAAATAATGATTATCGTATCTTCATAAAACAAATATTTGAATACCATGATCATTTATTATCATATAACATCCTAATAATTTCCCAAAATAATATAAATGACTATCAAAACATAAAATAATTATTAAAACTTCTAAAATATATATATGTAGTCATACCTTAAATAAAATAATTAACTATAAATCATATTCAATAAATATGAAATTTCAATAAACTTTAACATAAGTCACATTTTTATCAAATCACTAATTAATTTCATTATCACTTATACTATATAATTTAATTTTTCAATATCAATCATGTCTTTATCTAAACTAAACATTATTATCTCATCATAAAACACATATTAAGGGTAAAATTTATCCCAAACATCTATTATAAAAAATACCACCTTACCACTAATTCTTATTTTTAGGTTATCCATACCTTTAAAAAAATTATAAAAACCCATAAAGAAAAAATACTAATGTAAATTTATTGATGATACATTATTATTATTACTATAATACAATATAAAAACACTTATATGGTATATATCATGAATTTAAATATATAATCATTTAAATAATTCAACATTAATAGAACAAAATTTAAATAAATTCCTCATATTATTCTTTAACACATCCTTCATTTCATATGTCATTCATAGTCACTTCATCATAAATAGTTAAAAATTTAATCATGTAATTGTAATGATCATTTTTATAATATATCTATATTAGAGGTCAATTTTTGTAATTCTCTTATTTTACACATTTAAAAAATTTAACGAATGATAATAGAATAAGGAAAGCATTATTCTCATCCACTGTGTTAGTTGATTATTTTTTTATCTCAGAAATTACATGTTATATGTCTTAAATATAAAATAGAAAAATCAAATTTGCAATAATTGGAATCATTTAAATGGGTTTTTATTCCCACATTATCAAAATATAGAAATATTCACATTATTTAATAAATATGTTTCATGAAAATTTATTTATTTTTATTCATTTATTATTCATAAACTCCACAATGTTTAGGATTTAAATAATATAATGATATATATTGTTATTAATAATCATAAAAATTTATAATCTATCTATCATTGAATTTGGTTTCTTAAGATGATAATCACTGCATCATCATAATATTTAGAATTATAATAGTTCCTTTTTGTTCTAACAAATAATTATTGAAAACTAGTCGAGTTTGATCAATAATAATCATAGTGGGAAATTATAAAGTCATGAAAATATTTTATAGGATGTTTAATAAATGAAATCATATTTTATATACACAACACGAGAGGATTAACCATGTTTATCCATAAAAATCAACTATTCAAATCCTAAAAATATCTCTTAAATTTAATGTACAAAAACCCAAGACCATCCCCAAGGAGTTGCAGGCTGGGTGTGAGTCTTATTCCTACTCATCATTCACCAGTGATGATCAACAGAATACCCAATTGAACATATGTTTTTTAACTAGCACACCATTTTTTTAATAACAGTAACCTACAAGTATATAAACAAAAATATATTTTATATAAGAAGTATACAATATCTATCTTACCAGAACATTTTTATTATATTATTTTTATAGTGTAATCCATAATATTTTCACCAATGTTCTGTAATCGAAACATAAAAAAATAAATAATCCCTTCCCTGATACCAACCGAGGTGACCCAAGAAAAAAATACATATATATTATCCCTTTTGGGTAATTATTTAATAAATATAATAACATTAAGTTATCAATAACCATTAGGATTTAGTTTCATTAAAAATATGGATACATGTAAAAGATTAATATCATTTCCCAATAAGATAATCACATATACAATCCTTATTTGATATACATCAATAAAAACCACTCTTCACATCCTAGGGAAAATGAACAAAATAAAAGAGATATAATGTTATCAATGAAGGTAAACACAAGAGATAATATTAAATGATCTTATGTAGGAATAAGATAAGAATTGTGATATGAGATAATTAAATTAACTTTTAAAGATCATGCCCAATCTTTTGAGGATCATAAAAATGGACATGACATAAACCAATATCATCATTAAATAGAAGAATAATAAGACAGAAAAATCATCATATATCAATCAAGAACCATGAAATAAAATTATAATCAAAAAAACATTTGAAAATAGTGCCACAAAATCATAGGAATTGAAAACATATCATAAGTGATAATTATATATTGAAAAAAATATTGTGGATCATGAATCAAAACATATTCCCCATATCATAATGGATTAATCCTTACATGATATTTAAAATATCATAGTTGATGAATCATCACCAAATTTCTCCCATAGTACATTGAGAAAAAAAACATTCCCAAAATTATCTCATAAGATATAAGTATTTATGAATTGCAATGGAGCTATATAATGGATCCATAGATAACATAATTAAAATCTAACATATGTGATCCACTAGATCATAAACCATGCAAATGAAATGGATTTCATAATGATCCTATCATTAAAAAATTATCACATGGGAAATAAATTGGTTTTATAGTGTTACCATAGACATTAGTAATATATAAAAGTATATGGAATTACAAGTTCATATCTACAATAAAATGATTCAATATTTAAAAGATTTTTACATAGAAAAAATTCCCTCAAAATATTATTCATACTAATCATTGAAAAAATGTGAACAATTTTCATTGACAAAAATTTAAAATAAAATGTCTTATAATATAGAAAAAATAATATTATTTTTAAATAACATGGAATTTTATAATTTAGGATTCTAATAATAACATTTATGTTGTTGGAAAAATATTTTTATGTCGTATACGTTAAAAAAAATTAATTTTATACCTCTGTAAAAGTAAAAATCCTACATGATTGGAAAAAATTCCAAAAAAAAATTTAACTCTAAAATCATTGTAAATAAAATATGATTTAATGAAAATAAATAATTTTAAATGTTTCATGAATTGATAAGAACTTTCATAAATCAATTTTTAAGAGTATGTACAAGAAATTAAATGTATGTTGACCAAAGAGGAAACAATTTAATCATTAATTTAAAAACATTTTATCAATAACTTATAGTATCAGTTAGTAGAAAATGGTAATAATACAAAAAAGTTACATAAATAAGTATAGTAGATCAAAATATATATTTCTAAAATATTATATTCCATAAAAGTATAAAAAATAAAAAATTGTCAAATATATTCTCGAATGGAGAGGGGATTTAAAATAAACTCTTACTACTTTGGAAAAATTTAAATAAAAGCCCTATGATTAAATTATTTTAATTAATAAATTAAAAACAGTGACATACAAATAATCATTATATAAAAAGCCAAACAGGTATCTAATAAATCTCATAAACGTAAATAGTTTCATAAAATTGAAGATGTATCTGTGAATGGATATTAAGACCTATAACCCTTATCAAATCAGTATTGAATGAATCAAAACCTCATGAAAATGAGTATATTATATTCACTTATAAATATCTATAATTTTCATGATAATCATAATATTAGTCAATAACTATTTGTATATACACCACATGAATTAAACTAGTGGTGAATATGAATGGTTTTTCCTAGAAATAAAATTAGATGTGAAACCCATACCCCATGTTTTGTTTTGATTTTTATGTAAAAAATATCATATATAAAAATTATAGACATATTATAAATATATTTTAAATCCTTAATCATACATTACAAACCAAAAAAAAATTACTTTTATCATCTTATCATCATTTTATTCACATTTTATTATTAAATTTAGTGTTCATGATGATAACCGATTAATTTTTCATTTATGATTCTATTTGAATATTCCAAAACTGGTACCTTAAAAATGGTTTCATAGTAAAAATAATAATATTATTATTCATCTACATATAGGTATAAAATTTTTTCCCTCAAACATAATTTTATAATTATTTATATATAACAGTTATGAAAATTAAATTATATCACATCATGGAGAGGGTAGTCATTATGAAATCACAGATGATGTTTAACATTTCAATGGATGGAATGAATGAATAATACATAATAATTCACCATTAAATGATAATTATTATATCATAAATATAAAATATATTCATTAAATATTTCTATGTTAACATTAATTTAATTATTGAATGAATTTTGAAGCATATCTCTTTGTGGATGTGGTTGTACATAGGTACACATGAGCAACGTTTAAATTTTCCAATTGATAGAAAGTAAAAATATAAAAAACATAATATAATTACAAAATAATAACTATGAATAAAATTAACTTGTAAAAATTAAAAATATAATAATTATAATACATCAATTATGGTGAGGGAAAGTAATTTATATCGATACATGGAGGTGGTAGTCCACATGTACACACCAGATAAAATTTCATCTCTCAATTTCAATTAAATAGGGTGGACAATGGTTATTAAATAATCATAATAAGATTTATTATTATTTATTATTATAAATTTATTATTTTATAATGTATTTAAAATATATATATATATGCTGTAGAAGAGAAAATAATTTTGAAATTACCCAGTTAAGAGAAATACATCTTTATTGAGAGACCAACTTTTACTTACACTAAAAGTTTTGAAAGTATAATATTGTGGCTTTAAGAGAATATTTATGATGTGGGGAATGAAATTAAAATAAAATTAAGGTAGTTATGGTATATTATATAGTTATAAATCATTGTGAATAAGGTATGAGAGGTGGTCCACTTTTTAAATTGATATAAAGGGAAGCCATAAATTTTTTTAAAGGATTAAATTAATATAAATTAACTTTCATGATAAATTGGTTAAAAATTTTATTATATAGTATATAACATTACGATAATTATTAATCCTTTCAGAAAATAATATTTATAAAAATTTATCTAATGTTTTAACCATATTTATTAGTATTAACCCTTATTATCCCTTCATACAATTACCACGATATCAAAGTTATTTACACTTTTGGGGTTATGAATGATATTATAAAATTAAAAGTGAAATGTATTTGGAAAATGGTTTATATGATATAAAAAATATACATAAATTTTCTAAATATAATATTTCTATTATTTTTAATTTATTTAATAAAAAATTATTTAACATTTGATACCATAATAATATTCTACATGACTATTCACAATTTTTAACATTACAGGAAACAAGATTTGAATACAAATAAAATAAAATATATAATAATATAAAAAATATGTTATAGTTATAAATAAATAGTGTCACAATATAAATTCATCGAATGTTTATTATATTTAATATATATAAAATATATATTTTACTTTTCTAATATTTTTAAAATTGTGTGTTAGCGTCATATAAACATTCAAAGTAAATACTTAAAAACGAGAACTTGTAGACAAATTACCATGATAAAAAATTCCATCACAACTGAAATAAATTATCATAATTGAAAGTATTATATTTTTTAACTTTATGAATTAATGGTTTATATATTAAAACAATGAGAGAAACATTTGGTATATATCATTTTGTTAAAATAATATAAAGGTAATAACCATAGAAAAATTGTATAGTGATGCAATGTTTTAAAACCTTGTATGTGTATATATTAACTAAAATCATAAATTATAAAAATTCATGTTTTTGGATGGTTTCTAGCCTCATCCAACAATTCTAACAACATTTTACCTATTTTTCCCTTATTAAGGTAACATATATTTACGAAATTTATTGTTCATAATGGAAAAAAATCAAGTTGGGTGATTTAAAAAATGTGACTCTCATAATTGTAAATATGAAATAAAATGGGAAATATTAAATATCCTGATGTGGAAAAAATTTACGATAAATTCCTAAAATGAAACAAAAAACAATATTTACAATATTGTGTTTTCTGTCCTAAAAATGAACTTATATTAAAATCAAGTATAATTATATTTCATAAGTAAATAAATATATTTTGTTTAATTAAATTATACTAGTGACTATTTTATATTCAATTCATAACAAAAGTTGACTTTTAAATTACTCTATTTAATGAATAGAAAAGATATATTTGCAAAAAATGTAATTTTTTAAAATTCACTAAACAATAATATATTTATAAAAATAATAAAATTTCACCTTAAGATAAATTTATTATGATTAAATAAAAAATAATATTTTTTATTATACTATTTCTAATATATGATTATATTAATAATAATATTTTCACACAAAGAATAATAAATTTCAATTTTGAATAAAAAATATTTTCAAAGAAAATAATGATTTTCCAATGAAATATAGAGATTATTTAGTAAGAATTAATCAATACATTTTTATTGTGTATAAAAATTATTCATATATTTCATAATTTTTTTATTCATATTCATACATTCTCATTCAAAAATACAATTATAATTGACATATTTAAATGGTAATATTTATTTAATATATCAACATTTACTAAAACTATAGTGTTTTTTAAGAAATATATTGAGTATATTATTATTTTTAACTAATTTTTTGGGTTGTTACACACACTGTCATATATAGTTACTTCTATGGAAATATATATATATATATTATGGAAAACCTATTGGTACTTCATTCATCAGGATCTTCTCTAACCTGGAGATAAACTAGTGTAATCGTTATGAAAATAATTCTTAACGCTAGTAAACCCTTATAAATACAATGATAGATTTAATTTTTTCCCTAATAAATAGATTAATATAAATTATAATAAATATATTTTGTAATATTATCATTAATTGAAAGTTTCTCATTATAATATGCACTATAATAAACATTCAATGTGAAAAATATTCAATGGATTCAATAATATAAAACACAATGTTGTAAGTATCTAAATTTTATAAGAATAATAAATTATTATATATACATATCTATGTATACATCAAAAAAAATACATGATGTACTAATCAATAAGTTCATAAATTAAATTTGGTTCGTGGGAAGCCACTCTAAAACAATTTTCACATTTGGTGTGTGACTATACAAAATTAGTAGGCCCTACTAATAGATCTAAAACACATATTTTAATGCCAAGATGCATACATGTGCTCTTGTAATATCACCTCATGAATAAAAAATATCAACTACAATAAGATTAAACACACAAACACTTATTTGAAATCAATAATAATAATTCATTTTAGATTAATGTGGTTTTGATATGCCCAAATGGCTTATAGACATTATAGATTCATCTAATAATCGATTACACCAACATTTTAAATTTTTTATAGTAAACTATTATAGATAATTATCTTCAAGAATATTAGCATAGAGGATAATAAAATCTAATTAATATAAATATTATACATTAAAACAAAGTACATAGGGATGGTATATATTTATAAAATATCAAGGACTTTCTTATTTTCTACCCTATGGAGTGGTGGAATATAAATTCAAGATATAAATAAAATTCCTCATTATTCATCCCAAAAGATATTATATAAAATAATATAATTTATATAACCATACTAATTCACAATATAAAATGGGATTGTATATAAATATATTCAGTATTCAAACCAATAAATCATTGAAAATAAAACAACAATTCATTTTGGCCCTTGTAAAATAAAATTAACAGCCCATCATGATGTAAGACCAACTTGGACACTAACAATGTTACATCAATAATTTAATAGTAACCCAATTCAAATATAAATGAAATCTATTTATATATGGCATAAAAAACTATATACAAAACATAGAATCAATTTCAATTCCTCGAGTATAAATAGTTCATATTCCTTGAAAACATTCCACCTTATTTAAAGTATTATTCAGCACAACCAAACCACTATAGATGACTAAATCCATGAAATGTTCTTCCCAATTTATTTATCAAGTGAAATTTTTATATTTTTCTATATAAAAGATACAAAATATATATAAATATTTTTATAAAAAATAAATAACATAGTCTTCCTCACACAAAGGCATAACCCCTTAACACATGTAAATCAATTTCTACCACCATTCACACTTATCCCATTAATATATTATTTATTACAAAGTTTAAACATGTGAATATAATACACACACACCCAAAATAACACACATCAATCATGATTTAACAGTTTTATTAGTTTAGTGCATGCATAAATGATTCTTTTATCAAACCCCAACACATATATTAAGGGTTAAACATCGAAATAATCATAAATAAAAACTATAATATATATAATAGGAAACATGTGATATATTTTATATAACATATAATAATAACCCCAATGCGAAATACTAATAATAATATATTGAAATATAATTCCAATATTGGAAAATTTGATTTTTAAAAATCCTTTTATCCATATTTTTTTCAAAATTAACTAGGTATCCAGGGTACATTTTAGGTTCTCTTTCCATTAATTTACCAACATGTTTTTATGTGTTGACATCAGTAAACATAAAATAATATAACAAGATAAAAAATATAAACAATGATATTAATCTTATATTGTATGGATTGAATTATAAATTTTTAGAAAATGGGATACTCATTTTGGACCCTTATATCTATATTCACTCACTTCTCATACATGAACACATGTAAAATGATAAAATAAAAGAAAATGGTTAGGTATGACTACCTTAAATTATTATAATAACATGTACAGTGATGATTATCTATTGAATACACTATATTGAAAATAATCTGATGAAAAAAAAATAAAAATAAGGCTAATTTTTAAATAGAATGTTAATAAGTGAGGAGTCACATGAGAGACCAAAAATATTTCTCTCATATAAATGAAAGGAAACTATTATTAGAAAAAATGAATCTAATATCTTGAAAATTTTTTAGGTAATAGTTAAGGAAACTTAATTAATATATGGAATGAGATATAACCACCACCTCAAATATTTACCCTTGACTAGCCACATACCTATTTAAAATAATTAAAGAGGGTAGATTTAACATGCATCCATCTTTTTAAAAAAACATAAATAGTTCTAGATTCCACTTGGAATTTATTTAACCCCTACATGTATCTTAGTGCATGACCATTTTTTTATGAAAAATCACGTTGTTTACATAAGTAAATATAGTGGATTGACCAACCACCAGGCCCACCGTCTACCTAGTAGAACTATATAGCCACCACAACAAACCCATCTCTAATATTATTCTAATAACATAGAAAAAAATTCATTTGTTTTTTTGGTGGATTGATCTTTTTGAGATCCTTATTTTAAATATAAAATAAGGGTTTACATATCATGTTTGGAATTCTAGATATGTCCTAGGATATTATGAGGGCCCTATAAGGGGATGAGGTGGTTAATACTAGAAATTGGGATGGATTTTTCCACATATATGGTAATGGTGTCTACCAATCAGATGGTGGTCAATTAATAGATATATTTTGTCCTTAAAATGGTGAATATTACAGTTCCCACACCTTACTAATTTTATTATGTGATTTCTACCACCAATATGTCCAATGGTTGGGGGATCTAAACACTACTCTTTCTTCTCTATTCAACTATGATCTTGGTTGTTCTTTCTTAGTGATTCTATTGATAATTCATGGAATGGTGTACCCTTTTTCCTTTTCTCATCATATTAAATTATTATTTCCAAATTGAAATTTTTATATTACAGGTATTTTAATGAGATTTCAATATATAATGGTGAAATCAACCATTTTTTTTTGGGGATTTAATTTTTCAATTGAAGTTAATTTTTTAAGAAAATTCAGGTGCTGATGTTCGTTAATTCGAACAAGGTACATTTTCAATGATTTTTCTATGTTTTCTAATTATATTTATATTAAATTACCTGTTTTATGGTTTTTGGGAGTAGGGTCTTAGAATCAACATATGTGTTGGAGTTCACTGGGGATGGATGGTACCGTATGTGTTGAGGAACTAGCGATTCTTGGATGGTAGGAGATATTTCAATGTCAAATAACCATTTAAATTGATTTTATAATTAGATATAATTGGTCAATAATAATTAATTTCATTTCTTGGCAATGAGATATGATCACCAGATTGTGGAGGAGGATCATTAGTTGTGTATGAGCTTCGTTGAGGTTGGGTAGCGAGGTGATGGACTATTAAGACCTAGGTAAGCTCCTAAAAATGAATCTGATATTAGTATGCACCCAATGGTTCTATACATAATTTTACATTCACGTGTTTGTGGAATCACCACTAATGTGATTGAAATATTTTTTAAATAAAATTTTTAATTAAAATTAATTATTTTATGTAAACTAAATGTTTTAATTAAAATTTATTTTTAAAATTTAATTTATCACCAATGAAATAAAATGAAGAAAATTCATAGGCCACCTTGGACCTAGTATGATAGATTTAACCCCCATACTCAAATGTATGATGTTTATAAAAATTGTTTACCATGGTATTTATACCCATTGGTGGTTACTAACAAATGGAATTGGGATTGAAAACACAAAGTGGCCCTTTATTATGTCCCCTTAATATCAAATAGCTTTAGTGGGATAAAGGTAAATGTATGGCTCCATGGAATCATTAGGATTGATGAAATAGATATGGGGTGAGTGACCCGACCTCTTGATATATTTATTTCCTTAGTGGATAAGCTGTATATAGTTTTTGAATGGGTAGGGTGTGTAAACAAACCTTACTAGACCATAGATACATAGTTATGGAAAATGAGACACCTCTGTAGGTTGTTTCTAGAATGTATTACCATTGTGAGGATCATGAGGAAGATCCATGTTTACAGTTGATGAGGAACATGAAATCTCACATCACATGTGTCATATAAATTCTTATATATAGGATTGATTTCCCCATGTTGGGTACCGACCATCTGACATGACCTGGGAAACTATGAATGGTTCCTCGATAAGTCAAATTCCTCAATGAGTGGTTAGAAATTTTTGTAGATAATGATGTCGATTTTAGTCATTAAAAAAATCCTTTTTTTGATAATATATAGGCCCCCAAGGAAGTCATGTTATAATGTGAAACACAAGCAGTGGACTTATTTTATTTTCATATGGAGGGGATGTCTTTTATCTTTGTATAGAAAAGTACCATGGGGTGATCTATGATATCAGACTCAAAAAATACCCACAAGGTAAATTTGGGATGATTTTGGAATTTTCATGTAGCTGAGAAACTTTAGTATACCATTCTAAGAAAATTCATATAGGGTAGGTCTATGTTAATATAAAATGGGATTCCATAAATTAGGATCCAGGGATGAAATGGCATTCTAATATGAATCGTTCTACAAGAATTACATTGGTAAATGAATATTTTAGTGGAAAAAATCTCATAGGGTAGCCTTGTGATACTTATGAAATTATACCCAAGCTAAGAATAAACATGTAGAGGATTTCTATGATTGTAATATTTTTAGAGAGGAGACTCATGTCCACTACACAAGGAGGAACAATCATCATTAAATGCTCAGAGACACCCTTCTAATGACTAAAGCATGAATGGTGAATCCGGTATTAGATGTAAATTTTATTAATTGTTGGTACGTGGTATAGGTGTTGGAATGACCCACACAACATTCCCAAATTCTTTACTTAATTCATTCTAATAAGTTATTTAAAATAATTTTGATTATTTATTTTTAGTAGTTTATTATTTATTTTCATATACACATATCAATACATTCCTAGTATAGAATGAGCTACATTGTTGTTATATAATTATTTTATGTATGAACACAATGCATGGGTCACCACAACACATGGGTACTAGATAAACCAACATATTTCTCGTGTTTATATTGGGATATGGCATGAGATTACATTATTCAGACGGAGGATACCAGATTGGATTTGTAGAATATGATAAGGTGAGGGTCAAGGGTTTTAAGAGATCCCCATGTACCTTTATTCGATTTTTATTTGTTATTTTATTTCCATTCTCCATATCTAATCATCCTAGTGGTGGATGAGGATTATTTTATTGAATTCATGTCCTATGTTATTATTATTACTATTGGAGGTTTTATTTAACTATTTACTCAGATACTCATTGTTTTGTTTGATACATATAAATTTCTTCCCTGTGAAATTTTATTTTCGGGTTATTGTCTCAGCACTAAACCATCTACGATCCTTAATTGTACATAGTAACCTATGGTGTATGGGGATTCATTCTTGTAGTATAGTAGTGGCCATATTCTCGGGCACTGATGTGTAGTACAAAGATGTGAGGCATTAAAAAGTGTTATCAAGGGAATTTTTATTACTATTTATGGTATGTTACTAAAGAGATATAGTACTCTTTTAGTGGATATGATGGATATCGAAAAAAATTCATGATTTTTTTTTCAAAAGGAGTTCATTGTCAGATGTTATTAGATTTATGTTCTTGAATCACTATGTTACAATTGATACGATTATCACCCTTGTCGACATACATGATGTTTTATATTGCTGATAACTCATTGTATTTTTTTCATGGACCACTAAGAGTAATCCATTTATATATGTTAATATTATCCATAAATTCAAGTGTTTTCTTCTTAAATGTACTTGACACATAGGATAGACATGGAATATAAGAGCTCGTTACGGACATATTTTTCCTAAAAAATAGGTTAATAATTTTAATGTGTCAACAATCGCTAATAAAGAATATTGTGGTATAATTTCATGGTAATTTTAATCTCATATAAACCGACACATATTTTTCTCCTTATGATGGATGTTTATTTAAATATATGGTGATATGTTCATTAATGATAGTGATATAGTTTCTTAGTGAAATGGACATATATTGGCCCATGTAGGTTGATGTGCGAATTTTATTCCCCTATGATGAACCCCTATTTGATTGAATTTATAATTATTTAGTTATTTAATGTTTCTTTAACACGCAATATGATGTTTTTCCATATTGGTAAAAAAAATATACATAACTCAGTAGTTAGAAATTGTTTTCCATGTACATCTCATCATTAGGTGATGTCGGTATATGTGTATTTCTATGGATGTGTTTAAATTCTCAAGGTGTATTCCTGTGTTCAAATTGTAATAAGAATCATTATCTTGTAGGTAGATGAATTTTATCATGGTGTCAAATTAATGTATTAAACGATACCCTTAAGAAGATTGTTGATCATGAAGGATGTCAGTTTAAGATATTGAAATAAATGATTTTTATTAGATTTGGCCATTAATAAGCATTTACTTTTGGATATAGATGGGTTTACTGGATACTAGTAGAATAGATTTGGTCCTTAGTGGTATATTTTATAATAATGTAGATAGGAAATCACAATGATGGATTAGGTTGGGTTTTTTAATATTTATGAATTTGAATAATGGGTAAATTATTCAGGTTGAAATCGATTCATAAGTTATTCTATCAAGGATATGAAGTTACAATGTTTATACCAGGGGGTTTTAGAGAAAATGTAGTGCCTTCTATATTGGTTGTGTAGCACATATAATATTTTGATATTGATAATTTCTTCATAGGAAAAGACTATATGGGTGTTTAAGCCATATAGATTGGATATATACTAGAGGAGTTGTAAGATAATGGGTAGATAATCATAACATAGAATGACTATGAGTGGAATTCATGTATGTGGTTATGCTGGTCATAAGGGATGCACCTAATTTGAAAAGGATTGATAAGGAAACATCTATATTTATTATACATGAATAAATGAGTATCATTTTTAGTGGTTAAGCATTTGTCCCTACTTCTGGTGACATTTGACTCATGGGATAATGAGGCAGGTTCATTGATCGTGTGGTAGGATACAATATTCACATTTTGATTTTTTAGGGATGAATATGATGTAAGTTTTTTATGTACTGGACCTACTAAATATTTAATTACTGGTGTCTTGATTGTATTGATGGAATAATAGTGTGATGTTTTTGATGGAACTCTTATCCCTTGACCATAATGTATGTTTCCTATAAATAGTGTCATACACATTAGATAAATACGACTATTGATATTTTTCAACAAGATTGAGGTATGTGGGGCCACAAGGTAGGATGTTCCTCAGTGGAAATTGGAGGGTGGTGACCCAAGATAGGGATTGAAATTTAGTAGGAGTCATTTATGGTGTTCACAAGGGCTGAGAATGGGTGGTGAGTTACATTTCAATTTTGAAATCTATAATGAGATAGTTTGGACATGCATATCCCTGATGTTCAATTAAGGATGGTATATAGGCCATAATGACCAGTAATTCAGTCTAGTGGAATGATGAAAGATAAAGTCCTATGGTGGGCACCATGATATGATTTATAGATAATGAGACCCTTATATCAGAGTGGTCATATTGGTATAATATTTGTCAGTGGATGATAGTTATCATATTTTTATTTCAATGTATAAATTGGATTGAATTAAATCATAGTGAAATATAATTATTTGCTTGGATGTGTTATCATATATTGTTGAACCAATAACATCGGGATCAAGTTCAAATTATATAATTTGTGAATGATTGGGTATTCTTTATATAGGTTTTCATATTATAACATGCCATGAAAAATATATTGTATAATGATATTTTAATTTTTAAAATTATAGAAGTTCTATTGTTTTGGATTTAGTAGATATATTACAATGATGTTAGGTTAGTTACTAAAGTAGATTCATTATGATCATGTATTTTCCAAACTTTTCAGATGGTTTAGCTATGAATTTTTTTAGAATGGTGGTCTAGAGGAGCTATATATGGTAATTTTACATGAAATCAGATTTTGTAGTATTGGAATATCATTCAATACATTTTTTGGAGACAATGGGAATGGTATTTTTGTTTTCCCGGGATTTTTGAGTAAATATACAATGATCAGGTAATTCTTAAATGGGAATGTATTTTGATCTTTGGTATTTAAGAATTAATAGGTGTAATGGAATTAGACTAGTGGTTCCCGTATTCTTGGTTATGTTAAAATGAAAATTCCATCGTGTGAATTGTTTGAATGAAAGTGGGAGTTTTGGGTCAAGGGTTATGTTGATGGTAAGAATCATATCGTAGAATTTACCACAATGAGATAAGTCATACATTATCGATAAATATATACTAGAATAAAAATAGTTTGTTGGAAAATCATGTGTCTCGGGATAGGAGGTAATGGGACAGAACAATATTGGTTTTTTAGCAATGAATTTTATCATTGTGTCATGTTTTGGAAGTTTAAATTACTTATGGTAGGAGAAGTGTTATTAGAGAATGTTTGGTATTTAGAGGTTGAATAATGAAATTGAATGATAAATAATTATTGAAATATGATGGGAGATACAATTAGTTATTGTAATGGAATTCTTAGGGATGATTTTTTAGGGATGATGTTATGGACTTGTGTCCTTATAGTATAGAAAATTATAGTGGAAATTATATTATTTGTTCTGGATAATTGGCCATTTTCATACACTGGATTCATCGTTGAGTTCTGATGTTTAGAATACATCATTTTTGGGTTATTTGGATGATGTTTGTTGTTTAGAATACATATTTGGGGCTTTAGACGGCCCCAAAATTGGATTTGGTTGGATTTCTAGTGAATATTTTATAAACCCAAAAGCCATTTGGTTGCAACACACATAAATCCTATTGGATATCATCTCCACTATTTATACAGTGACCTGAGACAATCATGTTGGTTATCCAGCTAGGGTGACCATCAATCTCTATCTTTCCATCACCTTTCTGATGGCCTTAAATGTGGGGAAATTATGATTTTTCACTCAAATTTTGTGAGGGTCCATCCCCCATAATTTCCTCTCATATAACTGATCAATGTTGGTCTTAACCTCCATATTCCTTTTCAACTATCTATTAATTTTGGGTGTTGTTTCTTTAAAATATGTTAGAAAATTCAAGTAGTGGTTTATCCAACTTCCCCATCACTTCCCCTTCCGTAATCGCTGAAGAATTGAAATTATTAGAAGGTAGGTTTTTGTTGCTGATTTCATCATTACATGGTGAAATAACCAGTATTTAATGGTTCTTTCACTCTTCCCTCAAATTGAATTTAGTACAATGATGACTGGGTGTTTTTTTGGTTGATTCAATGTATTTAATTCAAACAAGTAATTTTCATTTTTATTTCATTAAATTTAAATTAACTTCTAGTGGTAACAGTGTTGGGTGTTTGGGTATGGGATAGACATAGGTTCAGGAGTGCTCCAAGGACGTTCTATGACACATTTCATAAAAAAATGATTATTGGAAACTTAATGTGTGATTGGTGTTTATTATGCTATTAAATAAAATATCCAATTAGATATAATTGGATTTAATTTGTTACATGTGATTCCTTGGAGTGATATAGGTTCCCATAGTTCATGTGATGATTTTTGGAGGTGATTTGGCTTGGGTGAGCCCAAGTAGTATTTTTTGAACTATGATTAAAGTGGGAATGACCATAAAATGGGATAAGTGGTACTAATAATCACATTATGGGTTTATTAGTATTTTTATATGAATTTTTATGAATAAGATCACCACTATAGTGATAGATGTCTTCATTAATTAATCTACATATTTTATTTGAAACAGTTAATTTAAAATAAATTGTTAAATTAAGTTGAGATCCGAAGAAATTAAAGTAAAAAGGGGTTTTATTCACCATAAGTCCATGTTTTTAGTCTTGACACATCATCTACTAGTGGAACATGTTTATAATAATGGAAAACATCAGAATTTAAACATCTAAAGTGGTGATGACCAATGGAGTTGGAATCAATAGGATTTATTGGTCCTTATTTAGGTTCCCTTGATATTGTTTAGCCATTGTGGTTCATAGGGTGACACTTATGAAATTTAGTATCTACTATTATTGATAGTATGGGTATGGTGTTAGTGACCCTTCCTATTGAGATATGTGTACCCTTAGTGGATATACCATGGGTAGGTTGAATTTTGGTTGGGGGGGAAGTAAGACCTATAAGAACCTTAGAAACATATATATGGACTATGACCCAACTTCTTGTTTGTTTCCAATATGTCATACCCTATGAGGGTTATATAGTCATTCCATGTACAACTTTTGATGATAATGTCACATTAAAAATGATAGAAATTATCCAGTGGAATATATATTGGATTGAGGACCCCATTTAGGGAGTGGATAATGTGATGCATCCAAGGGGAAAACAATAGGTTCCCTATTGAAAAACAAAACATATTGAGATGTTATTCATCATTATGGATAGTGACGGAGGGTTTAAGAGATTCAATAGAAAAATTTTTCAATAATTTATTAATTTGAAATTTTTACTACCTTACGGTAGTAAATTTTTAATTCGAAACATCCATATGGTTAGTCAATTGTGTATGTATAGAAAACACCAATTGGGTGGTCTATGAAATATAGCTAAGGAAACACATGTAGGGGAGGATGGTGATAGTCATAGGTTTTCCATTGGATAAGAAAACACTTGTGGGGGATGTTTTGTGACACCTATTTGAGAAAACATACATACATGATATCTTTGTTACTATCATTTGTTATTTTATAAATATGAAGATAGGTTTGACCCAGCACACATGGTTGCATCATTCCTGGAGAATCCCCAATGACCATTCCAATACTACAAGAGAAAACTCTCATTGGGTATATCTATAATTGTTAAGGGATTATTACCTGGGAAATAAAACAAGCATTGGTGAGTATCAATCATATTTTAATGTAATCATTAGAGAACAAATTTTATTATATTAGTAGACAAGGTCATCATCAGGTTCTTAGAGACCCACCGACACTAGCCGAATTTGGTATGGTCGATCGAGTTCACAATCCTAATAATCAAGATTTGATGGTACTTGGAACATGGGTTTGCATGGTCCATATGACATGCTCAATGATATTATGGCATCTATCCGAAGAACATATTTTTGGTATTTGTGATTATTTTCATTAATTAGTTTATGAATTTTTGATGAGTTTTCCCCATGAACAAATAAATGAATTACCGGTAAAACATTGGATGCATATGTGGTGCCCAAATTATTTATATACTCAGAAACATATCATGATTCCACTATAATTAGGTAATAAATTATCCCATAATAATTATAGATTAATTTTGTGATTTAACCAATTCTTTTTTAATTGAGCTAGAGTCGCTCAGATAACTTCCATACATAGAGTTGAGGTGAGGCTCAAGGGTTATAACAGATCCACATATTACATTACATTATTATTTATTTATTCTATTCTTTCTATTCTACATACATGATTTAAACCAAGGTGAAATTGAGTCTCTTTGACTCTTGGTATGTCCCATATTAATATTATTATTTTATGATATTTTATATATTTGTATCCTATGACAGTTGGTTAGGTTTATGATACTTCGTTATTTATTTTATTTTTGTTCATTCTGATATTCTGTGTATATTATCCCCATAATACAATCTCATACTCTTGATATTAATTAATATTCTTTGGAGTATCGAGAGTAAATCATAAGGTATAGTAGCAACATCCAGTCAAGACACAAAATAGTGATACAACGTGAAAGGATTTTATTCAAATAATTAATTAAATGCTTGTAGGATTTAATATATCCATAAATATAGATCAATATAACCAATAGTATTCATTATTCTATAGATTTTTCCATCAGGATAACATTTTCAAACAATTCCTGATCTTAAAGGTGAAAAAAATATTTTAATCCTTAACAAAAACAAAAAAACAATTTTCATGATCTATATTTCATTAAATCTATTTATCATTTTATATATTCCCTTGATAAAGTTATAAGAGTTTGAAATATGGATAGAATTTATCAAGGAATCATTTCATTTGTCCTACAATTAAATAATTCATAAACACAAAAATTATATAAAATATCAAAAAAACAACCACTTATTAAATCATGGAGCTGTTTTGAAGGCCAAATAGTATTAATAAAAAAATTTAAGATGAATAAATGTGGGTTAATATATATATATATATATATATATATATTACTGTTTAACAGTAATATATATTCTAGTTAAAATGATCAATTATTTTACTATAAATATTAATATTCAATCCTTAACATTTAAATATCCTCTTAATTTATGATTTTTAATCATTTAATTTAAACATGCATCAGTCCTTTCATTCCACACTATCTGAAATTTTATAAAATTTATGGTCCCTAAATTATTAATTAAGAAGTATCTATATATAATATTACTAAAAACTAAGTAAAATACTATTTATCTCGATAATTCTCAACAAATATATGTCATAATTAAAATTATATAACTTATTATGAAGAGTTACGAAAAATAATTATGTAAATAATGATAAATACTTTGATGTAGTAAAAAAATTACCAATTAAATTAGAATCTGGACATAAGAGTTTTTTTAATGATTTCTATAAATAGTGGTAAAACATCATTCATCTGAAGTATAGAAATATATGAAAAGGGTATCAACTAATTTTTTTGGTCAATATGATGTGTGCAATAGCTTATTTCAAAAATAAATATTCAGATGACTAAAAATTCTATTTCAAATAATACTAACTAAAAGATACAATTTCGTGTGATTTTCATATTGAAAATTATATGTTTCCATTATAATTGTTTTCATATCAATAATATTTAGGGTTTTTGATAATGATATTATATCTTATAATATTTCTAGATTAAGGGATTTCGGGGATTAGATTATTGGGAACTATATGATTGTTTATTGTCAATGGATTATAGGGATATGAATACATAGTGGGAATAAATTTGTTTAGGTCGATGTCATATTGATATTCGACAAAAAATTTATTTATATTTATAAAATAATGGATATTTAAAATCATGCCTATATACTTCTTTACCACATAAAATTTACACAAGTTGTTTTTATGATATTCTTTTTTCGGAGTGCTTGAGTTATGATTAAACACTCAATATATTGTTTTGATACATTGAAACCCCTATGTTTATTAATTTTATCATAGGTTCTTAAATTCATAAAAGAATTATTTAACAACTTCTTCACATTTATACTTTTATTTTTTATATTTATATATAAGGATAATATTTTATATCACCAAAAAATATGAGTGTGATGTAAAATAAAAAGATTCATTTTGAATTCAATTCACCCCCTTCTTTACTGTTTCCGCCTAGAATATTTAAAAAAATATTGGGAATATTTAGGTTATATTATATTCTGGATAAAATATATCTAAAAATATCTAAATAAGGTTAATTGGATAAGGACATAAAATGTGGTATCTCGGTGATGGTAAAAATGGAAACCAGATAAAATTATAAATTTTTGTGTATTAATAAAAAATTGATTGTGAAATTTAATGATGAAAAACATTATTCCTATAGAAAGTTTATCTAAACAAAAATACATACCCTATGAAAAATAGGGATAAATCTATACATTGTTATTAAAAAGGTATCAATAATGATTTTGATGATATAACATTAATATAGAGGGGAAAACCACATCGGATGGAATGGAAGGATAAAGGTGATATTATTTTTTTCTGTATGAAGAAAAATATATTTAGGTGTTAGTATATTTCTCATAAGAACAAGAATGAAGAAACATGTAGTTTTTTAAAATTAAACAATCTTGTCGAACAACTATCTTGTGGATGCGGTATATACAATATGATCTCATAAATTGATTTATAAATCATATAAATATGTTATGACAGATGAATATTTCACTCCATTAAATATAAGGGTCATTATTGATGGACTAATATATCTTGAATTTTACCATTATATTTCTAGAATGAAATGATATGAATTTTAATATCTTCTATATAGGAAACAGGTGAGATTTATATTAGAATCATACAATATGTACCATTTTGATTTATAGTTTGTGTTAATTAGATTTAGAACCATTCCAACTACTTTAAATTAATTCCAGACTGAATTCTTGAACCCATCATGAATCTCTCTAATGCACTTCACCTGAAACCATATGTCGATGTTAGTAGTACAAAAATCTCAATATATTATAATATTGGTTCATTATTCTTTGTATTAGATCCTATGAATGTTTTATTTATCATTAAATGTTTTCTCCAGGATTGGGTGAATATTTTAATGTATAAGGGGTACCTTTTGGGAAATCCCCAATCCCACATAAATGAATTAGTAGCAGAGGACCTTCTTAGTAAATTATTAGGTTTCCATTTTTTTTTTGATACTCAAGGATGGCCTATGTGTTTATAAACATTTCATTTATATTTTCTAATTATCCATGTTGAATTTGGGTAACTCATCTTCTATGAAATGGCCCAAATAGAAATTTTAAGTGAGATAAATTGAAATTGTATGACATAAGTAAAAGTTATCTTATATAAATTAACTAATGAGGTCAACTCCATGTATTTTTTTTGTTGTAGTGAGATATTCCCCCAAATCAGGAAAAATATTTTCTTCATCCAAGAAAAAAAAAATTTCCACAATTATTTAAATGGTTTGGGAGAAATTCATGTTTGAAGCCACTATATATATGTATGCCATTACATATTAACATGATGATGTTAGCACTATATCTGGTGAAAATTATATTCCTGATAAATTTTAGATCTACAAGAAGGAGTGAATTTAATATCTAAAATCCAATACTGGATGGAGATTGTGGAGTGGGAATGAAAATTTAAAAACAACAGTAAGATAGAATTGTGGTACAATATCAATTAGAGGAAGGTTGACCAAAAAAATCTCAAGATTTAGACCAGATATGAGTTTCGGATACAGAATGAATTTTCATGAATATAACCTTCTATATATATTATAATATTCTAAAATTACTACCCAAGAGGATTGGAAGAAAAGTGAAATGTAAGAGTAATATTTTAATATTTTAGATGTTCACACTTTTTAGTAAGGGGAGGAGTTGAGGAATTGGATATGTTGGAAAAATTCGAGGGATTTCCTAAAATGTTGGACTATGGTTGACTCACTCACCAACGATATTTTATGAGTGGGATTTTAGCTACATGAACTGAGAAATACTATATTTAGTAAGGTAAAATAACATGTGATTGTGTACTGATGTGATTTTTAGTAAGATTTTGTTTCCGTGGGTGACGTTTATGATATTTCCCCCATGTAGTAGGACTATGTTACATCCATGTAAAAACATGTGTTGTTATTTTATAATTTTTCTCATTCAATTATTGTGTTATAATAAATCACCTTTTATTGTACCAAAATTTTGGTGTTGTGGTATGGTGGGATTTGGGTATATTTTTATTCTATGTACCAATTCATTAAGAACATAAATGTATTCGGATATATTGTTTCAAATGCATACATTTAGGAGGTGTAATATATAATTATTTAATTAATGTTATAGTAGATAAGAAATGTTTTATAAATATTATATGGAAGTGTTTTGGAATTTTATACCATGGAAAATGTGTTTTATTTCATATATTTGAATATATTTCTACCTATGGACATTGAACTGTTTTTTTGATCAATTATTTTCCCCTATAATGTATTTTGGAACACAACTATTGTTCACTTTATCTTGAGGTTTTTAGGCTAGATGTGTCTAAGTATCATGTGAAAACGTTTTATTGATATGATTTTGGATTCTAGAAAATGAATTTTTCGAAGTACCTATCATAGGATGAATTTGATCACCAATTTATGCGTAAAATCCATAAATGATAAATACTGAATAATGAAAAAGTCTCGATAAAAAGGCTAGGGGGATTATCCAAATGTGGTTATCCTAGAATATAGATTTTTGCATTCAATATGTGAAGATTAATTCAAAAAATTTGAAGAATCCCATTAAAATTAATATTAATAAAACCATGATAAGTATTATTTATTTATTTCAATGATATTTGGTTCAAGAATGACAGGGTTGAAACAAATGGGTGATCAAATCCATGATTTCAATATGATTCATATTCAACGATGGTGAACATTAGTGATCCATATTGAGTGTTTTTAATTACTATCATACTTCATGGAGTCCTGATCATCCGGAGTGACTATAATGAGTAACACATGTGAAAAGATCGACATAATATTTTTGAATATTATATATATCATATTGAAAAAAAATCAAGGGAAAGAGATATAGGTTTCTCCTAGAAAACTAGATACTATTCAAATAATAGGATATTACCCAATAATAAATAGTCACAAAATAGGAAAATGAAAAAGATGTTAGAGAAAGGAATAATTGGTAGAATGTGGTCTTACGTGCACGAATTCAGGGATGAAGTTTCATCTAAAGAAATATATCTATGATATAATGATGATTTCTAGAATATACGATTCTATGTGTCTATCTAAAGGTCCGAAAAATAAATTATATGATAGTTCTACTATTTATTAACTTCATCTTACATAAGAATATAGTTTTATAACATGGTGCTTAATTTCACTCATCAACCAAGATTTTAAGAAAGATTAATTATATTTCTAGAGTATTAAGAAAAGTATATCATTCAGATGATGAAGAAATTATGATTTTTAGTAAGGGTGAACATTCTATCTAGAAATAGAATATAAGTTTTCTAGACATACATGTATTGTAATATATACTATGGTTTTAGAAGAACATAATTATCTTTAGATACATTAGTACTAAACTAGAATTTAACAAATCAATCCACTAAAGGCCCCCTCTATTATAATTTGTTTAGATATCATAAACTGATCCATTATTATCTCATTTTTAGTGCGAAAAAGTAGTATTTAAAAAAATTTATTTTCCCACATTTTATATTTCTCTAAGATCCCTTTCATATAAAAAGACCCACCCTTTCTTAGTGACATTGACCCCCATAAAAAATACTAGACTTCCTCTAATCCCTCAACTCTTACTAGTTCCCCATAAAGCAACACTCACTTGGATTCAATCCTTATACCACATTCCAATAAAGTTCTTAACAACATCCCTATGTTGATTTCATCTTTATTTAATGTGATTTATATTAACATATATTTCATATTTCATATATTTATTTAAATATATATATATATGTATATATATTTTTATTCAAGAATATATTTATATATGTTTAAATGGGTATTTATAAAATTGATTAATTATATATAAATATATTAAAATTAAGAAATAGCATATTATAAATAAAAATACATTTTTAAAAATGATAAAATTTGAAAAACATGACATCTATATGAATATAATCAAGGGGTATAAATTTAGTCCCCGTTGATTATACGAAAGTATACTATCTTTAAATTAGTTTAAATACAATTGAATATTAAAAAAATGGATATCCTAATAAAAATTCAATTTTAGAGGCCTTATGGGTCTTTTTAGCCTTGGAAAAAGTTATAGGTGTTCCCCCAGTCATGAATTCCAATATCACTTCACATGCTTCAATTTGATATATGTTATAGCACAAATGGAGACCCGAATCAAAGATTATTGTGATTTGAAGTTCAATATATGTTTTCAACTTGTCTTAGTTTGTTTATTAGTTTTTTTTTCAAATGTTTATTAAATTACTATTACTGAATTATATTTGTTATATTTTTAAATAATAATATTTTTAATTATTTTATATGACATGTTGTCAAAATATTTTATACGTTACTCGTTAATGTATATTTGGACTTATCAAAATCAACTTTTAACAAATATAACATATTTTTACCAATATAAATATATTTATATTTTAATGTAATAGTTTTAATTTAAAATATATTATTTAATGAAATATAATCATCAATAGGACTGTATTAAAATCAATGATATTGGGAGAATTTATCATCACTAGTAAAAAAGTGTTGATAAAGACCCATTTTATTAGTGCTTTATAATTATCACTAATAATATGTCCCATTTATCTGTGAATTGTTAGTAGCATTGATAATGGGGACCATTTATCAGTTATTTTTTATTATCACTAATGAAATAGGTATTTATAAATTTAATTAGATAGTACTTGATAAAAATATATTTTTAGTAGTGATAGTTAGATAATGAAGGTTTTGTGTGAATTGTATGGATGGAACATTGAAAGTTACACATAGATCAATGGTGATTGAAAACAGAGTTTCTGATGAAACATTACCCCATATAAAGGTTTTAGAAGGTTAAATTTAATTAATATAGGTGGCTTCCATAATGTTATTTCATGATCATTTTTGTCACTGGAGAAAGAAAGGGGTGGATGTTATAAGCGAAAATGTAATGTTGATGACTGGAAGTATGAATTATAGAACATGAAAGTATATCATCATTATAATGAATAAGAATGAGTAATTATTAATAGAATTTACGAAATTAATGATTAGGAATATTGTTTTACTTTATATTAATGTATGTGGGAATGATATAGTTTATTCTCATAGAGGGTCATAGTTTTTTGTAACGTTAATTGATAATATAACATAAATGATGTGGGGTTTATTTATCAAAACAAACTCTAATTAATTCAAATAAATTTTTTGATGAAGTGATGTGGTGGAAATGGATATTGTTATAAAATTATGGTTTATGATGTTTGATTATTATGGGTATTATAAAACCATGAAGTTTTAGAGGTTGTGATAGTCGAATAGAATGCGGGTTGAAAGGACCATACTTTTTACTCTATAAAATAATTTAGATTCATTTTTAATGAATCTATTTTTTAGAAGGTGAGAATAATGTGGATTCCCATGGGTTTAACAAATTCTTATTAGATGCAAGTAGTAAACTATGCGATCTACATGGCCTATAAAATTCTATTACCATTATTGGGGAATGAACCTTATGTTTCTTCTTGGTGCTAAGAAAATATTATGCTTACCTATATGAATGTCTTATATTCGCTCACCATGATTCAAAATAATGAAATAGTTATATAAAATCTAGAGGCTATTCTCTAAAAAAGTAATTTGATATGGTATAGAGATAATGAATTTATTTTTCACTCTAGGATTTCAATATTATAGGATTTATAGAAGTATAATTTTATATTAAATGATGACATAATTTGGGAAGATCACAATAAGGTTTAGTTTTCAGAATAGATAAAATTATCCTTAGAACATAAGTTTTGACTAATTAGATTCTAGAAAGATTCATATGTTCTACAAGAGTCGGGGAGTACTTCAGTTCTAAATACATTCGATAGTTAGAATTAATTTCTTAAAGGAGGTTATGTTCATCTGGTGTTTCTGAGTAAGTATTTACATAAAAGAATAGGGAATAACTCTAAAAGAAAATGTTATATAAGTAGTAGTTTTTTAAGAGTATTGATGTAAAGATATCTATATAGATCTAATATAATTCAGTTCCATGTGAAATGGTATGTAAGTAGCTTGCATTAGTTTCTAATCATGAATGATTAAGAAACCATGATCTGGAATGATTCATTGAATATAAAAGAATCATATTAATGGGAGCTATCAAATATAGGTGATATATTCTCAATACATGACAATAAAACATTGGAGATAAAATAAGAGCCTTTTGTGATGAAGTTTCTATAGAATACATGGGTTTTTTAGTTTAAATGGGAATTAGATGTCATATGAGGGTAGAAGTAAAGGATTGTCTTGAATAAGATTCAACTAATGGAAGGAGTGAAATTATCCTAGATAATTTATATAGTATTTAGAAACATGATAATTCAAATATGACTTGGTTGGTTACAAGTTCTATATATTATTAAAAGTAATTAAATGTAAGGAATATATTTATTAATGTGGACATAGAGAAATAAATTTACATAGTAACCAGATGGTTTTAGGGATAAAAAATTTAAATATTTTGTGACACATGAAGAAAGGTTATTATTGAATGAATTATGAACCATGTCAATAGATAAATAATCTAAATTCTATTATGGTGAATTATAATTTAATACAGATAAATAATGATAATTTATATTACCTAATGTTGTTCATGATAGGTGTTTCATTATGTAACATCTCTAGGTTAACAACATGTTTATCATAGATTTTATAAAGGGGGAATCGATGAATTGAATGATGAACTTTGTAAATTTTCATGATTATAGATTTTATTCTATCTAAATAGAACTTATGGATACATTTTTTATGATACATATTATCCAAAAAATTAATCTGAGTTATTTGGAATATGATGGGGATTTGGTGGTATGAATCGAAATTAGAAAGGTGAATCCGTCTACAACAACAAGGGCTATAAATTTTCTATCATTCATAGATATGTCTCCATGAATATAAAATATAGTAGAGTACTTGTAAAATGTTACTTTTGAATTTTTATTATGAATCAGGATTTTTGAGATGTTTTGAACTTGATTGAACATTGCATAAGATAGGGGTGCTTTTAAGCAGATTCATTGAATATATTGGAAGAGGGAACTACGAAGTAGAAAACTGAATCCTTTAATATTAGATGTATTTGAGAAGTAGATTAAATAACATCATAATTAATGAAAAAATGAAAAATTTTCTATAATCATACTTTATGGTTGATTTGGACACACGAGAGAGAACCACAAGCTATTTTTTTATCATTTTGAAGCACAATTTTCATTGGATTTTAAATCATTTACAAGTAGTTACAAATTAATATTTTCTAAGTAGGGTACATTACATCAATGAAATTTATGAAAGATAAGATTATTAGATAAGGGGAGGCTTAATGATCTAACATGAACTAAAAAAGGATAATATTTTTTCTTTTATTCACAATTTGTGACTCACTTCTTCATGAATCCAATGTTTCATTATAGATTAAATAATATTCTATCCATGTATCACTTCATCTGGAAATTTTCAAAGGAAAAATTACTAGATATAAATAATATATATGTATTTATAACATAGAAAATATGATCAAGGAGTTTTATTTTGGAATTATTTAGATGGTTTTATACTTATTAATGATAAGATAACATGTGTCATGGGGTGGGGGTCACGCTTTTGTTAAGGGAATTCTGAAGAAAGGAATTAATTCTGAGGATACTAACATATGAAATTGCGGAGATTCCTATAATGTAATTATAAAATTATACATTATTAATTTTCAATCGTGTGAGAACAATATTTTACAAATTTTATATATCTACAATAATATTTTAACCTGATAGTCTTTTTTTTATGTTGGATAGAGATGGTAGAGGGGAATTAATATATTTTGGACAAAAAAAATTAACCAAGCTAAAATAAATCAAATAGTAGATGATTCTTCACATATATCCCATTATTTGGAATAATGGTGAAGAGTGGATGCCTAATGTAATTTTATGAATGTAACTCAAGGGATTTGTAAGATCCTTTGTGAATAATTTCTCATGAAATATCATAAAAAATAAAAACATAAGGCTAGACTCACAAGGGTTTCTGAAACATTAACTTTTCAATTAGTGGATGAATTATATTGGTTGACGTATTTAATAGAATGGATATATTCATATCATTATCAAACTAAGGTTCCCTGACATTTTAAAATTATAAAATTTTTGTTCTACAAACATTACTGAATAGAAACCACTATATCAATTAGGGTGAAATCATTTGTGAATTTATATATAGATTACATTGGAATATAATTAAATTTCTATGAAAAATATTAATATATAGAAACATACCATAGTGTATGACCTTGTAGGAACGTTGTAATAACTTATTTTATTCTTTTACTTAATTTTTGGCCGTTATTATTTTTTTTTAAATTTTTTTGTCTATTTTTAATTTTTGTATTATGATATGTGGGAATAGATTAAGAGTGTATTCTATATTATATACCATCTATTTATTATATAAATTTTGGAACATTTTATACACATTATATGTTATAGAGGAATAAAATCGGGTGATTTTTCAAATGTTTCATCAGAACAAAATGAATGACTGGTTAGACTGGGTATTATACACATTATATATTTTCTTCAGCTCAATGGTTAAAAATTCTGTTTTATTTTCTATAATGATTGTACTACAAAAATATAATTTGTAAATGATATACAATTTCTTAAAATTAATTATATCACTTATTCTAAACACTTTCATATACACAACTTCTACTAATTTGGACAAGAAATAAGTAGTACTAAGAATAAGTTGTAACATTATTTTTTATGGAATGTGGTGAGAAACCATGGAATACATCCCCAATATAACTAATGTTTTGAAATATTTTTTTAGTTTTCACTATCTATATGGGAATGTGGATAAAATTCACCTAAATATTATGGGAATGTCACTTTATTTGAAATTCTATATAATATAGCATCATTGGTTGCTAGAAGTATCCATGTATTTATATTTTGTGGATGATCTTGGTGCTGACTTATGGGATCCTTGACAAAACAATGGATTTACTAAACATTGATGATGTTTTAGATTTATTTAATGAAACTAAGGAGGACATAACAAAATTCTCATTTTCAGATTTATTTCTAAGAATTTGGTACATTATAATGGGACAAATTTTCTTCATATTACAAATTTTACAATTTCAAAGATCAATAAAGTGAAAGAGTCCCTCTATAATGATACTATATTATGTGAGACATTAAACTTATAATTTTACTATTTTAATGTGTTTAAAATCTATTTAAGAAGATTTTGAAATTATTTAATTAGAATAATCCATATTATTATGGATAAATAGGTAGATGATCCTATAGTTTGCAATAATTATTGTTTTTCATGTTATATATATGATAGATGGGGTGGTAGATACATCATCCAACATATTATCTTGAGAATTAAACAAGAAACAAATGAGAAAAAAATATCATATATAAATAGAATTCAGCTATTAATAAATAAAAATATTCAAATAAGGGAATTTTCTATTCAATTTTTATGGAATAGTCACCATTAATTCATTTTATTATTGACTCAAAATAATCATTGTTATTTAATTAGAGAAGTAGTATCCAAATTTCCTCTCTTATAACCACGATCATGTCATCTTATTCAACCACATTATTGGTACATAAATCCTTTATTATGAATGAGTAATGTATAATTGGATTTGTGGGTAGATGTAAATGATTATAAAATAACTTAATTATGCTTTGGGAATTCCATCCAAATTTCTATTATACAATAAGAAGAAATTTCAAAGAATATCTACCATGATTCAGATGATTGGTTTATCTAATATATTGTTTTATTTAGACTAGTCATATTCAGTGGTGATTCTTTTGGGGTATTGTCTGTTTTCATATAGTATGATAGACAATAAATATTCATTTTCTTTTATAAAAAACCTAAATGTGGAATTATTATAGAATCAATTCCTATTTTTATGGGACTCTAGTCAGCATTTCATGAATGTAGATTTATTTAAAAAATCCATTTGATTAACTATATGGACCACACGATGTTGTAGTTAATTCCTAGTATTTTGTAAAAAAACATATTTCATGATAATTATTCTAGATATTACTGTGTTAGGTTGTAGCATCTAATATTTTCCTTTTTCAAAAACAATTATTTATATCCTTTCATGTATCATTTTTTTATATGACAATGGTACCCAAAAACTGTTTAAAATTTTATATATATATGACAATTGATTTTCCTTATAACGGTGGAATCAATATTATAATGTGTTGGAGGAATTTCATGAGGTTATTTAGGGCCCAAAAATAATCTATATCCCAATAATATGTTACCCATTTCATTATTTAAATTGGGAAGATAATTATTTTCCTAATTTATTTTTTTATAAATTATCCAATACCGACCAAACACCACTAATTTCTTCTCAAATGATACTTATTTCAAAGTGGAGAGAAATAATATATAGTTCTTCTTCCCCATGTTTTACCTCATTCTATTGATGGTATATAATAGAGAGAATTTTTTTTTCTGATGTCAACCTAAACAAAAATTTTTGAGGGTTTATTTTCATGTTAGTTTCCATAGTTTATTGAAAATTTCATCTAGATTGGTAATCTAATCACAATTATTTTGGGAAAAACACATGTTCATCTACTTGTCATTTTAATTTTCTGAACACAATGTACATGAAAATTTGGTATATGAAATATTGTTATCTTGAATAAATAATGTACAAGCTAAAGAGAATCTCATGATAGAAAACTACCACCAGTGGTACCCCAATAGTAGTTTCTCTCCATCATCATGGAAAATTTGAATATTCTTTTTAAACAGAATATACTTCAGGGAATTAAAGGACTTGAAAACCATCTATTTGATCAATCAATAGTTATATAGTATTTATTAAGAAATCATCCAAAGTGAAGTGATGGTTTACGTGACTGAAATTGATGAAAACATTTATTTTTCACATTTCTATTTTTTACAAGGAATGTATTAGTGACAAATTGTTTTTGTTGAATTTCCTGGATGATGTTGGATTTGATAAGATTTTCTTCTCGAGATTCCACTATTCTAGTATGGGTCAAATGGATTCTCATCACTAATTTTTTATTTTAGAGACCCCAAACATGAAATACATAGACACTAAATTACTTTTTTGGAATACATAATACATAATAAAAACCAACACTCAAGAATCGTAATAGTTTATTGTCTTTGGAAACTTGGTACAAAATCTTATAATCATTTTGAAAGATCTTAAACGTCTCCCATAAAGATCTTCCCCTTTTGTTTTCTTACATAAAACTTGTCTTTATATCCTGGGGAAAGGAAAACATATAAAGGGTGAAATCAAATTCTCAGTAAGGGTAATCATGGAGAAAATAAAACAAACCATATACATTTGAACTTGAAAACATGAACATAATGTTTAAACATCAAAATCATGAGCAATAACATAAAACATAACCGTACATGAGGCATAAATACATCAATCGTTATAAAATACCATGGGAATAAAACATGTAATTGTGGAAACAATTAAGCACATGATATTATTTCCATAGTAGCCAAGTCATTGCTACCAAGAACATCTTAGTGGACAAAGTACCTTTATGAATCGATTTAACTCCTCGTTCCAGTCCTGTAACACTGAATGAGATTAACTTACTTTTCCAGCCATGTCTATCTCATGAGATATAAATCTTTACACAATTCATTGTAGGGAGATATAGGTCCCACCCGTCTTATAATTAAACCAATCTTATGTGTGCCAAAAAATCATAAATCATACATCATAGCATAACCCATGTAATAGAAATGGGATTCTTAAACATCATTCCATCATAACATAATCTATATAAGATAAAGAGACATCATAAAAATAATTCCATCATAACATAATCCATATAAAACAAATGGATATCATTTCAACATAATAAATGTAGAACCATGTAAATCATTGAAACATTATACTTTAAACATACACATATGAAATAATATCATCTTAGATGGATAATTGTTTTGTTAAAACACTTGAAAATAATTCTTGAGGAAAATATATTTTCTTATTCAAAATCAGTTTCTTTTCACAAAATAGCAAGAAATTTTAAAATAAGATGATTTTGTTCAAAAAATTATTGAAATCTTGTAGAGTACATTTTGTGAAAATAGGATGTTATGAAACCGTAAAAATCCATTCATGCTGTTATAGTTAAAAAAACTTTCTCCTTGTATTTTTACCAGAAAAGTCAAAAAGTTCCGCGTATGGTAAACAAAAGAAAGATTCCTTCCATAACACAATGTAAAAGTAAAAGAGGGGTAAAAATGACTTTAAACATACGTGGAAGAAAAGTAATCATTTTATGAAAACATTTTGAGAACATATGGACATGTATGATAAACATAACCCCTGTAAATACATATGAATAAACAATCTCGGATAAGAATGAGATTGGAATAATTATCCATTACCTTAGGTCTGATATGCTTTGTACGTATCCAAACCTCCTATATAATGATTAAAATTATGTCATATACTTATTACAGAATCATTTTTATTGTTATGATATCATATATGGTTCACTTATGACATTATATTACACGTTCTTTTGTAATTCCATGTTAAAGTAGTGTTTCGGGTAAAATCGTTTTATTTATCGTACATGTTTGGACTTGTTGTTCATTATATTATCATTAATTATATCATGAATTAATTACTTATAGAATGTAAATCAGGATTTATATATCATATATATTCATTATAATATATATAATAGATAGATAAATGAAATGAAATACACAGTTCATGGAGACGGTAGTCCATACGTACGCATGAACACTGTTTTCTTTTTCATTATTGACTTGAATGGAAATATGTAGATGACTTAAATATATTTTTACATAAATTCAGTATCTTTATAATGTCATATATTTTATTATTATTCATTATACATACTTTATAATCATTATTGAGTGGTTAACATGGCGAATGAATCTCCTCGCATCGTGGAGACGGTAATCCGTACGTATGCACGAGTGATGATATAGTTTCCATAATTATTGAATTGAATTGTAGTGGATGATATAATATCTCAGAATCAGTATGATTTTATAATAATCATATATAGTTATTCTTTACACCATTATCCCCATCCAAGTAATGTGGTGGTGGATAAAATGATTACACCACGACGTGGCGACAGTATTCCTTACGTACGCACGCACGGTGATTATGTTCTCTGTAGGATGGATAAAAGGTGAAATAGGGTTGTTTCATATTTTTAATAACATATAATTATATAATTAATACTGATGTTATTACTTTATAATGAAAAAACTAATGAAGAAGAAGTAGAAGAAGAAAGAAACATGAAAGAGTCGGTAGAAGAGATTACCTCTTCCTTGACCAACCTCCTTTAATCTTCTTCTTAGGGAAAAAGATTTGGTCTTTATAGAAGAACATAACCTCTATGATATACCTAGAATGGTTTATAAGAGTATTTTTTCGGGTTTTTCTGATCTTCAAGGCTCAAAAGTGTGTGAATAGAAGAGGGAAGGGGTGCCCTTTTTATGATAAAGGAGAGGGGCACTTTTGGAAAAACTTAAAATATTATTTTATAATAAAAACATATTCTGTTTGTAATATCTCCAAATTTATTTATTTATAAACTAAATTGTGGATGGTTCTAAATCCTCTCAACCAATAGATTTTACACAAGTTTATGTTACTATTTTAACCTTATCATTTAGAATTAACACTAAGTTTAACAATTTAACTTTTACCGTGTATTCTTGTTTTCTTACACTATATGGTTAATAAAATTACTATAACAATCCAAAATAACCCCAAGTGGTTCATTATTAATATATATATCTTTATATAATTCATTTGGCCGATCCTTATATTTTTATAAATGTAATAACAATTAATAATATAAAATTTGTTTTAAAAACATTTTTATGTCAATTTTGACACTATTTGGTAATTGATTTTTGTGAAAATCATAACAGAATTATTAGTTCAAAAAAGTTAATTAAATCAATACTAACATGTAATATTAACTTATAAAATTAGTTTAATTCATATAATGTTTCAAATTACATTTATTTGGGTATTTATAACATCAATTATGTTAATATATCATTAATAAGGTAATTATTGCTTCATCATTGTGTCATAAATAAATTAAATTATTTAATGTCTAAAAAATACAAATAAAATACCATTATGTAGAAAATATTTTTATTTTCTAATTAATATATATAGTCAAATTTATATTATGTAAAACTCTATATTAAATTTTTTTTACTTATTAATCATTGATTTTAAATATTTTAACTCTTTTTTTAATAAAATAATAATAACTATCCTAATCTAATCAAAGTTGACCTAAATGTTAATATTTTATTCCTAAGGTTGTTTTTGGTCGAATTAAACTTATCCAATAGAAATATTACATGTGTTATGTTAATATTAATATCATTTTTACCCTCAACTACCCGATTTACTTTTAACCATGGTAAATAAAAGTAAAAAGATACTATTCATAAAAAAATATTTTTATCTTATTTAACCACATATTACTCCTTTATATTAACCTTTTCTCTCAAATTTTAGAAATTCCTCTCACAGAAGTGGTAAAATTATGTTTTATGTAAATTTTTAAATTCTCCTAGGAGGTGGGTAAAATATGGTGAAAAGTTCAATAAAATTTTTATATATCTAAAATTATTATAAAATGACTCTAATAAATTAAATTGAACTTATATAGGTATTATGTATCTATTTTTACCTAAAATAAATTTAAATAAAATATATAATTATTTAAATAAAAAGTCCGGTTTTGAATAGTAACCCAGTGTTTTCACTATTCATCAAAAATTGACTGTTTTTAGAAAAATACCAAAACTTCAACCTAGGATAATTTAGATATTCCAAATCTATAAATGAAGTCCATTTTGAAAGGTAAATTTTATAAAATTTCAAAAAGAGGATATTACTATTCATAACGGCTTGTTCATAATAATATTATAATAATATCTCATTTAGTGAAACTTGGTATTGCATATTACACACGCTATCGAAGAAGGTCTTGATTGCGTGTAATGCAAGCCAAGTCAGTGATACATGTAGTGAAAGCTCTTTTTGGTGTTGCGTATAACATAATCAAAAAATATTTCATTTATAAATTAAACCAAATCTATACTTAATGTTGTGTAAAATAATTTCCAAAAAACTAACATGAAATTGTGTGTAACACGATCCATGAATAGTGTTGCGTATAGTGCAAGATAATTCAGTGTTTCGTATAGTAAAAGATAAACTTGGTTTAGTGTATAATAGAATATAACAATGAAATTAAAAATAATATATCTCATAAAATCTCGGGGTGTTACATTCTACCCCCCTTAAAATGAATTTCGCCCTCGAAATTCATCAGGGTTATAAATGGTTTACTATTTGATGGTTTTTTTCATAGAAACACACATCATAAAAAGTAATACTGAATGTTAATTTTTAAAATTGATTTATGAAACATATCGGTTACCCATATTAACTCATCACTGGGTTTCCACATAGGTGAAAATATGGATATGGAAGAGAAATATAGCCATCAAGTTCTAATGGAGAGTGGTAGAGAACATGGAAATGAAAAATCCAACAATCACAAAGCCATAAATTTTTGATGATCTAAGGCACCATCTGAATCGTCATATATGAGGGTATGAGGACAACATTTTTGGTTTTCATGATCATTTCCATAATGTTGAAAAAATTGACATTTGATGAAATACATTATTGATTTTGGTACAATCACAGCATTGGTTGTTCTTTGAACAATTTCCACATCAAATATTAATGAAATGAAGTTGAATTTGTCATTCATGAAGTGTTGGGAGATCATGCGATAGAATGATGGGTCATTCCTTATCTCTCAAACGAAAATATTGAAAAATTTATCAAATATATATATGTCCATATATGGTGAGGTTCATCATATATGATTCCTAAAATGGACTTATACTTCATCTATCATACCGATTAATAAAATAAAACTAGTTTCTACTAACCAGGGACTTCCTATAGGCCAGTGGTAGGCGAGAAAGGCATGTCGCACTTTGGTATTGGGTTCGATTCCACAGCCTTGTCCGACGTGACGGGTTGTCGCCCGTCTTTCAATTTTTCCTTTTTCTAAAACTAGATTATTATAACATTACAGAAATTATATCGAAAAAAAGTTCTAGACGTAAACAATACTATCTTATGTCTAACTTAATTCATTCCAATATTTAGGCTTATCCAAAATACATTGGTCCAAGAAAATAGTATAATGTAAATTATTTCCCCAAAGGTCACATAATAATGAAGTGAAAACCATCATTTATCCCCCATATATCATAAGATATATCTTGTTGATCGCATTCCAAACATGGGAATACCATAATCATGTATTCTCTTGAAACATAAATTATCAAAAACCCATTTTGAAAACACGAATGCTATCAAAAGGTAACTCTTTCCACATAACAAAATCCCAAAAATTCTATGTACTAAAACCATGATATCACTTTGTCCTTTTATCAGTGATGAGCTCATTAATACTATCAAACATTTCATTATCTTTGTATCCCTTCTTTATGCGCATATGAGGTAATTTCCAAAAATATCTGAATAACCCTTCATGGTTACCCGTACCACTCAACATATACTTTTGAAAACATAAGGGAAAAAAATAGTGTAAAAATCCTTAGATGTCTCATTATTCCACAGTACATTGAGATTATTTATACAACATTACTCTTGATAAACATGTAATCATTCCACTACCTTCTCAAACCATTGACCGATCTTGAACAGTTCATTCATCTATCAAATCATTTATAGTCTCTTCATCATCATCAACATAAATACTACCCATACGACCATGTTGATTCTCTTCATGAAAAATTACCTTAGGGAATTGGTTTTCATAATTCCCGTACATTCCACATTTAAAACATTTAATCATTTATGATGTCGTATTAATACTATTATCCTTGTCCATGGTGTCCACCGAACCTTTTCCATTGCAATTACTGGCTTTGTGTCCTTCCATTACACACCCAAAGAATCTACCAGTTCCTTTGAAACATTCTCCTTGATTCCACTTCTGACATGATTTACATGAGGGAAATGGAACTTTCTTTCCTCTATGATCATCATGAAACTCCATCTTCCTATAATTAGTTGAGTCAGCATACTTACCAAGTATAGATTATTGGTCATATTGTGAGATTGTTCATAAGGAATAATAATGATGTTTTGACTTCCAAATCTCATTTCATTTGATTACTCATGAATAATATCATTCAATTGTCCATCATATCCTCCATTATCGTGAATCTTCCTATTTCCAACCATTTTCTAAAATCCAAAATGAATAGTGTGAGAGGAAAAAATCATAATCAAGGGGGAGTACCTTCAATATCTAATATCTTAGGTTAAATTTTAAAATTTTTATCATAATTCTAGGACTATAACTTATACTTATACTTAACCTTATGGAAATCCATAGACATACCTTAGTAATATCTATAGGGATCTCACTAATGTTTCCACACCCTAGTTTCCAATGGTTAACTAAAAATTTCCTCTGATACCAACTGTAGAGAACTCAAACTTGACATACATGGACATTACATTACTTTTTCAACATAATTAATACATAACAAAATCCAACACTCAAGGATCGTAATAGTTTCTTGTCTTTGGAAACTCTGAACAAAATCTTCTAATCATTGTGAAAGATCTTCAACATCTCCCATAATGATCTTCCCCTTTGGTTTTCATACCGAAAACTTTTCTTTATATCCTGGGGAAAAGAAAACATATCAATGGTGAGCTCAAATGCTCAGTAAGGGTAAGAATGGAGAGAATAAAACAAACCATATACATTTGAACTTAAAAACATGAACATAATGTTTAAACATCAAAATCTTGAGAAATGACATAAAAAATAGCAGTACATGAGGCAAAGATACAAAAATCATTATAAAATAGCATGGGAATAAAACATGTAATTGCAGAAACCATTAAGAACATGATATGATTTCAATAGTAGCCAAGGCATTGCTTCCAAGACCATCTTAGTGGACAAATTCCCTTTCGGAATCGAGTTCATTCCTCGTTCTAGTCCTATAACACTGAACCAGATTAACTTACCATTCCATCCATGTCTATCTCATGATATATAAATCTTTACCCAATGCATTGGATGGAGATATAGGTCCCACCCATCTCATAATGAAACAATTAATATGTATTCCACAATATCATAAATCATACATCATTGCATAAACCATGTAATGAAAATGGGATTCTTGAACATCATGCCATCATTACATAATCCATACAAGATAAACGGACATCATAAAAATAATTCCATCATAATATAATCCATATAAAACAAATGGATATCATTTAATCATAAGAAAAGTGGAACCATGTAAATCATAGAGACATTATACTTGAATCATACACATATGAAATAATATCATCTTAGATGGAAAATGGTTTTGATAAAACACTTGAAATAAATTCTTTAGGAAATTATCCTTTCTTATTCAAAATCATTTTATTTTCAAAAAAGGCCATGAAATTTTAAAATAAGATGATTTTGTTGAAAATATTCTTGAAATATTGTAGAGTATGCATCATAAAAATAAGGTTTTTTGAAACCGTAAAAATCCATTCATGTCATATAAGTTAAAAATACATTCACCTTGTACTTTTAAGAGAAAATTCAAAAAGTTCCTCGTATGGTAAACAAAAAAAAGATTCCTTCCATAACACAATTTAAAAGTAAAAGAGGGGTAAAAATGACTTTAAACATACCTAGAAAAAAGTAAACATTTTATGAAAACATTTTGAGAACATATGGACATGGATGATAAGCATAACCCTAGTAAATACTTATGAATAAACAATCTCAGAGAATAATGAGATTGGAATAATTATCCGTTACCTTAGGTCTAACATGCTTCATAAGTATCTAAAACTCATGAATAGTGATTTAAATAATTTCATTGACTTATTACCGAATCATTTTCATTATTATGATATCATATATTGTTCACTTATGACTTTATATTACCTGTTTTTTTTGTAAATTCAATCTTAAAGCAGCGATTTGGGTAAAATTGTTTTATTTATCGTATGTGTTCGGACTTGTTGTTCATTATATTATTATTACTTTTATCATGATTTAATTACTTCCAGAATGTAAATCATGATTTATATATCATATATATTCAGTATATATATATATATTTATTTATTAAATAGATAAATGAAATGAAATACACTGTTCATGGAGACGGTAGGACGTACGTACACAAGAACGCTTTTTTATTTTTCCTTATTAACTTGAATGGAAGTATGTAGAGCACTTATATATATATATACATAAATATAGTAGCATTATCATGTCTTATATTTCATTATTATTCATTATATAAACATTATAATCATTTTTGAGTGGTTAACATGTAGAATGAATCTCATCGTGTCGTGGAGACGGTAATCCATACGTACGCACGAGCGATGATATCGTTCCCATAAATATTGAATTGAATTTAAGTGGAAGATATAATATCTCAGAATCAGTATGATGTTATAATAATCATATATAGTTATTAATTACACCATTATACCAATCCTAGTAAGGTGGTGGTGGAAAAACTGATTACACCACGGTGTGGAGAAGGTATTCTGTACGTACGCACGTGCGGAGATTTCCTTTTCCGAACGATGGATAGAAGGTGAAATAGGGTTTTTCATATTTATAATAATAAATCAGTATATACGTAATACTTATTTTATTACTTTATAATGAAACAACTAACGAAGAGGAAGTAGAAGAAGAAAGAAACTTGAAAGAGTCGGTATAAGAGATTACCTCTTCCTCGACACACCTCCTTTAAAATTATTCATAGGGAACTAGAGTTGGTAGTTTGAGAAGTCCAGAATCTCTATGATATTACTATAGAGGTTGAGAAGAGAAATTTTTAGGGGTTGTACGAGCTTCATGGCTCAAAAGGGTGTGAAGAAAAGAGGGAAGGTGTGCCCTTTTTATAAGGGAGGAGAGGGGCACCTTTGAAAAAACATAAAACATTATTTTATAATAAAGACATATTTGGTTTATAATATCTCCAAATTGATTTATTTAAAAGAAAAAGTGGATATGGGTCTAAATACTCTCAACCAATAGTTTTTATATCAGTTTAGGTTACTATTGTAACAATAGCATTTAAATTTAACTCTAAGTTAAACAATTAAACTTTTACCGTGTCTTCTTGTTTTCTTACAATATATGGTTAATAAACATACTATAAAAATCCAAAAACACCCAAAGTGGTTCATTATTAATATACATAACCGTATATAAGTAATTTTTCGGAACACTATATTTTCATAAATAAAATATCAATTAATAATATAATATTTGTTTTAAAATCAATTTTATGTTATTTTTGACACTATTTGGTAATTGATTTTTGTGAAAATCATAAAAGAATTATTATTTTGAACAAATTTAATTAAATAAATACTATATTTTCATATAAACTTAAAAAATTTGTTTAATTCATAGAAAGTCTCAAATTACATTTATTTGGGTATTTATAACATAAATTATGTTAATATTTCATTAATAAGGTAATTTATGCATCATCATTGTCTCTTATATAAATTAAATTATATAATATCTAAATATTATAAATAAAATACAAATATGTAGGAAATAGTTTTAGATTTCTAATTAATATTTATAGTATAATTTATAAAATGTATAACCCTATATTAAAAATGTTTTAGTTATTAATCATTGATTTTAACTATTTTAACACTTCTTTAAATAAAATAATAAAAAGTGTCCTAATCTAATACAAGTGGTCCTAAATGGTCATATTTTACTCCTAAGGTTAATTTTGGTCGAATTAAACTTATCCTATAGAATTATGACATGTGTTACGGTAATAATATTATTATTTTTACCCTTAATTACCCTATTTTCTTTTAACCGTGGTAAATAAAAGTAAAAAGTTACTATTCACCAAATATTCTTTTTAACTGATTGAACCAAACTTTACTCCATCATATTAACTCTGTCTCTCATATTTTCGAAATTCCACTCCCAGATGTGGTAAAATTATGTTTTATGTAAATTTTCAAATTCTCCTAGGAGGTGGGTAAAATACGGTGAATAGATCAATACAATTTTTATATATCTAAATTTAGTATAAAATGACTCCAATAAATTAAATTAAACTTATATAGGTATTATGTATCAATTTTTACACAAAATAAATTTAAATAAATAAAATAATTATTTAAATAAAATGTCGGTTTTAAAATAGTTACCCAGTGTTTTCACTATTAATCAAAAATTGAATTATTTCAGAAAAATATCAAAAATTCACCCTAGGATAATTCTGATATTCCGAATCCAAAAATGAATTCAATTTTGGAAGATAATATATATAAAATCTCTAAAAGTACATATTACTATTCATAACAGCTAGTTCATAATAATATCATAATAATATCTCGTTTAGTGAAACATGGTATTGCGTACAACACACGCTATCGAAGAAGGTATTGATTGCGTGTAATATAAGACAAGTCTGTTCTGCATATAGTCAAAGCTCTGTTTGGTGTTGCGTATAACATAATCAAAACATATTTCATATATAAATTAAACAAAATCTATACTTAATGTTGCGTAGAATAATTTCCACCAAATGAAAATAAAATTGTGTGTAAAACGAGCCAAGATTATTTTTGCGTATACTGCAAGTTAATATGGTGTTGCGTATAGTACATGATAATCTTAGTGAAGTGTATGATAAAATACATCAAAGAAATTAAAAATAATATATCTCATAAAATATCGGGGTGTGACCTTTGTAACCATCATTTTCATATAAATTTCTTAATTAAGGATTTCTCCCAAGATATGTAATTCATGAATATTTATGTAATTACATGAGTGAAAATACCTATATTTTTCTATGAAAAGAAAGATATTATTTTTTACTATTCATGGTTTATTGTTGTGCTGGTTAGTATTGTCCATGTATTCCCTTTGAAACCCAAATTCGCCTATCAGAGTGTGTTAATTGTAATTGAAGCACCTTCTATGAATATTTTATTAGTTTTTTAGAATATACATTTTATTCATTGATAATATTTGAAAATGTAATTACAAATTTAGTTCCATGATATAAAAATAATGTATTATCATACCATTATGATTATTTCTATCATAGTTGTGTAAGGATTTAACAAGAACACAAAACACTATATGGGTAGAGTAAAATTTTCTTAAATCTATATTTATCTTATAGGTATTCACATCTATTGAAGAAATGATCCGTGTCTATGTTGAACAAATATCATTCAAATTGAAAAACATGTGAAGGGAGTTAAAATTCATATTAATTCACATAAATTTCATTTGGGTATATTCATTAATTGATCTTGGTTTCTCTATAGAAACATTATCTTGACCATCATAGGATATGAAGGTAATTGGAGGGTTAGTGTCATTATCCAACATCTTCTGTTGATTACCTTGATATAAGGTTATTCACTAAATGTGGTTTAGTGGTAATCCAATGCCTTCACATATCCACCTATATATATTTAAAGGGAAAACACCCAAGTCATTATGGGATTAAATTTTACCTTTTTACCTAATGGTTATTTTCCATCCATTATATAATAACACATACCAATATCTTTGGAATCAAAGGATTCAAAAAAGGAAACTTACTAAATAATGTTCCCAAATGTTAAGATCAACAATATATTTCATGAATTGATGATAAAAAGTGGGTTCTACATTGTGTATATTTATCCTCGGACATCCCAATGTGGATGTAAAATTAGTATCCTAGAGGACATCAATTAATTCAATATAATACCTATGAAATCTAAATTATGGATTATACATAATATTTTTTAGTATTCATTACAATATTATAATTAATCCTTATATTTTTATATTGGAAGGAGGAATGTGGAATGACATTTTCTCAATTGGAAGAGGGTATATATCATCATGAAGATTATTACATAGTGGTAAAATTTTTTATATAAACAATACCAACAATATCATGTTCCCTAGTAACATATATGGTAATGATGTGTCTTTTTAGGAAAATTTATCAATGTTATTTTTTAAATAAAATAACAATGGGATACCCTATGAAACATAATTCTAAATTGTATTACCAAAATATATCCTATTTCGTATCAATATCTTGATAGACATATAGATACTCAATAAATAATTACATATGTTTGTTTGATAGAATAATTTTATCCTAAATAAAAATCCACAGGTAAGATTCTTAATAGATGATTCATCATGTTGTAATTTTTCATCAATATCCTTTATTACCTACCAGCTGGCTACTCTAGAGAATTGGGTTTAGATGCCGAAGTGGACTATCACAACCACTATATTCCTTATCTTGAATGGGGGTATTTTTTTATCTAAGAGTTTGAATAGACACGACTTACGATGTACTAGTGATAACTTGGATACTTTTTTCATATAGTTGTTCTTCCAACATGACCATATCAGAGTGAGCCCATGATGATTTTATATAAAATTTATTTCTTAGTTTTTCTCAATAAACGCATTTCATTCGAGTCATAATAAAATGTAAAATATTGGAGGAATTGACTACTAAATGTTGTGGTCCACCTAATCCATTAATTTTATGGACACTTCCACCTCCTTGATGAATATATAATGGTATATGAGGGTTAGATAAGAAATATTCAATAAAAGTAATCCTTAAGTGTTTGAAATAGATAGGGCCACATCATGACTCTTCACATGATGAAAATTTCATTTAGATTCATGGATTATATCCTCCCAATGAAAGGGGATGTAAATGTAGAAGGATGCATATCATATTAGGTGATTTTTTGGGTTATACTTTTTACTCATATCCCAATCAATGATAGTTTAATTGAATTTCATATTGTTTTCACAATGAAAAAATTTTCTCCGGTTTCATTTGACGGATTAGAGTCGAAAATAGTTTTTTAAGACACACGCTATTGATGATGTGTATATTTATAAAACAATTTAATGATATTAGAATAATAAAATTTGTACATATTTTTTCATGATAAATACTACAACATAGCTTATTCTACCTGTGATGTACTAAGTACATTAGTCTCTTGAGAAGAGGGATGACCCTATATTAAATTCTCAATGTTTTTCATCTTCTAGAAAAATTACATGATTTTAAGTTATTAAGGAATGTTTTTTAGATAAATTAAAAGGTCAGTGATGTAAATTGTGTTGATCATTCATCTATACCTCCTCATGAATTTAAATTTATCAAATATTAAAAGGCTATTTTACTATGAAGAAATTAAAAAAATTTGGATCTTTTATGTTCATATGGAATGGTCTTATTTTAAAATTGATAATCTGTTATTGATTATCCTCCTTGATATCACACAGTTTATCATTGGGGAACTATAGATATAGTTGTTGATTGGAAAGAGATCCTTCCTGACTATTATCATGTTCTGGGGATGGATTCCATATTGGGGCCAACATTAGAGATATTATTGTGGTATCAAATTTTTTAGATTTCTTTCTCTAGGATGATGGAACTATATAACACTTGTCATTTATGCATTGAATGTAAAATTATATCTATTATATTACCACTCTAAATTTTTAGAACCCACAAAATTACATCAATGGTTAAATATTCATTCAAAACTCATCTTGGAGGTTATTTTTATATATTTTCAATAGTTTTTATCAGTTAAATTTCATTATCATTGAATAATTCAATACATTTCCCTTGTTAATGAAATCTACAATTCTTTAATTTTAACATGCTTTATAGATTGATAGGTCATGAAAATGGTTTTATTTAGTTTTGAGAGAAATTAGTATTGAAATTTTCATCGAAGGAATAAAAAAATTTTAATAAATAAATCTTGAAAATTAATTTAGAAGATGAATACAGATCCCTCTAGATTTTAAAAAAATACATAAGTTTTACGTATTCAAAATAATATAGAATTCCCATCATAGGGAAGCATTAAAATGTGATGTTTTGAGGGGTTATTTTATCAATCTCTGAATCCATTAAATATATGGAATATTGGATTTTCATTGATGGAAAGATGAGGAGTCAAATATAGACAGTCAAAATATTATTTTCCTTCTAGATGCACTGAAACTTGTCACTATTAACAATATCACATCTTTTTAACAAGGGAATCTATTTATTTATTATCATTTCGGGAAACTGTATCCTATATTGATACTAGTGTTAAATAAGTTTTTAAAGACTATCAATGTCATATTTTTTTACCACTAGAGTCAATAACCAATGTAAGTTAGTCTATGATTACTGGTCTAGATGAATATTGGTTGAATTTATATTGGAGGGAATTATTTATAATAATATAGTGTTTGGTGAAGTAGAACAGTTTCCATACCACTTGGTTAGTCTAATACTTTTATTTTACAGTTTTTCATGTTAAATATACTACTATCTGAGTGTATTTATTAGAGGAGGCATGTATTCCTCATCTAGAGTGTGAGATTTAGTGGGTACATATACATTGAGTAGTTAATATTAATATTAATAAAATTTTCTAACATATCATTACAGTAGAAAATAACATTCATTTATAGAATGGGATCAACTCATCATTGTGGTGTTTGGGATTTGGATGCAGGAACCTCATTCCATTTATAATTACATAAAGCACACTTAGTGGGATATTAATTGATGTGTAGAGGGTGTCTTAGGTTTTAAACATTCCATTGATGTTAAGTGTCAAAAACTACTTATTTGACATTATATCATATCATGTTGTAAATATTTATTTCTTCATTGTGTATATTCTTATCAGTATCATAATGTGATTATATATAGGGATATCATTCAAAAAACTACAACTAATGTGAATCAAGAATCCAGATTCATATCCTCATCCACATCAGATTAATATGAATCATCATCATCATTGTGTATCTTTCAAGGGATAGTTCATAATTCTTTTTAACTGTTTAACTTCCAGATGATTTCATGGGATTAAAAACGTTTTGGGGTTTCTCATTATACATTCAATGGTACCTAGAAAATAGTAATTGGGTTGTAATATCATGGAAGTCTCTCATGGTGTTCATTGAACGTGATTTTTAGCTATGTTATGGGTCATGATACATTTGTAGAGTGAACCACATGGGTGATTCTTATGCTGCTACTCCATTTTTGATGAAGAGTTCCTTCCTCTGTGGATGTGAAGGTAAAAATTATCTTATTTTTATGGGATTTAGTTTCCTTTTTTGAAAATATTTTTGTACATAAAATTAAATGTTTCACATCTGCATTTTTAATGGTTGAGGTAATCGTTCCCTTATCCTTGTGGGATGGGTTACATCCTTTAAAATTATTGGGGCTATTTTTTTAGAATTTTATTATCATTTAAAGGGTTTATTTTTGGAAAGATATATTTAAAAAATACATCTAAAATATTTCAAAATAGAGGTATTATTTGGTACTAGATATGTACAAATAAAAAATTTATTTCAAAATTGATAACTATATATCTATCATGGAGGATTCATGATATATCCTATCAATGGATCATTTACATTGAGTCATAATATTCTATGATATATGAATATTATTATTTCATTATATTGTCTAAATAGAGATTCCTAATCCAAGAAAAATTATATCTAAAGGAGATGAAATTAGAAACTACATTTCCATAAGATCATTATTATCCTACATGTGGGAAAAAATATAGATCCCCATTTTTCCACCAACCTATTCTATTCATGTTAGTGGGGGGATATATTGAATTATTTTTGGATGAATTTTTAGGCTATTTTAGTAGACCTAGTATAACATATAATATTGTTTTCAAGAATTGGGGTCTCAAGGAACATGATGTGTATCAAAATAAGCATATATAAATTATTCATCCAATGACATGAGAAGATTAGTGTACAAATTTTATAGTATATATTAGGATTTTATATAAGAAAAATATCTCAACACATCAAATGAATATGAGTTATTAATTCATTTATCATGATATATAAATATCAAATTTTAGAGTGGAATTCATTTTGATCATGACCATTATTTTTTGTTATCAAATTACCTCTACAAGAAACATTATGTATCCCCAGATTATGTGTAAACTTTATCAAAAAACATTGAAAATAAATGATTATTTCAATAAAATTGAAAATTCATAATCATTTTAGATATTGGAAACTTAACCTACTGTCATAAAATATATGGGAGGCACAATGATTATCGTTTTATTAAGGTTCATGTGGATTGGGATGGAACACTATTTGTTAGTGATGATGTTCTGGGTACAACCATATTTATTTTCTAGATTTCCTCTTGATACCATGAAATTTTCTAATTGAATATTCTGGAGGGATGATATCCAAGGTGAATAGTTTTGACATTATGATTGTCCCTTTAATAATGAATATCATGGGTAAGGACGACATAGTTATTAATATTAAACTCATTATTTTTGTTTGGATCTCCACCTCAGTAAAAATGTTTTCCACATGGATGAAATTCAATATATTTATATATATATGGAGGATCTATGGAGTATTTTTATTTCTCACCATGGGGGTATCACATTGATTACAATTATCTTATTATTTTTGCTGAGAGTACCCCTTTTTAAAATTCATTCTAATTTACCACTACGGGGATTACATTCATTGATTCTTATGTTGTATTAATAGATAAATTGAGTAACTTTTTTATAGTTGACCTGTGAATTTCATGGAGAAAATAAATACCTAACATCATATGGAGGACCTCCAGACTAATGGATGTTATTTCATTATGAGGAAGAACACCACATCCATTATTAATATTACTATGAGGAATAATTATATCAATAGTATTTTTTTGGAGTAACAAAAAGAGTTTATTTTTTATAACATGAACATTGGGAGTGCATATATATTTGGTATTCACATTGTAACGAGTGGGACATTTATAATGGAAACACTAGGGAGTATCTACGTCGTAATTGGATGGATTATAATAGGCTTGTATTATATTGTAGAGAATTTGTGATTCCCTAATATGTGATGGAACTATATATCTATCATTCATTCTATTATAGGAAAATCCTCCATGGTCTGAACTATGATGAGATCCACCATCATTTCTTCACATGATACTAAAGGGATGTTATTTACAGTTATTGATGACTTCCACTGTTAGTGATTTTTATGGGAGTATTTTTTAAATAATTTTAACAGAAATATCCAAGGATTTATACTAACGATGATATTGAATCTTCTACAAGTCACTATCAAGATATGTTGATAGATATCATGTGAATTATAATTATTTAAACAAAAACTTATCCTTCTGATTTTATGATTTACGATCCATAGAAATAAATAGACACCAATCATACTCTTGAGATTTCATCGAGATATATTGAGAATCATTGGATATTTTAGTGGTGGAATGATTATGGAAATACTCTTCAGAATGAATAGTATGTTTCTCCTAATAGACCCTGATTCTAAATACCCTGAATTGAACTACATGTGCCAGGTCCGCTATAGTTTTTTACATAGTGGATTATTAATTAATTGTGTCTAAATGGTGGTGGAAATGACTATAAAAAGTTGGATCCAATTTATGATCCTTCAGAGTTGTATCGTGAATACATTTGTCTTTTTCCTCTATTACACATAAACAAGTTGGTGAATATTTCATACAACTTAGGAAAGACTCTATTGGTTGTTTCATATCGTGATAGGTGTTGACTTCCCACAGTCAATATGTCATTAATAGAGTAGATACTATGGTTTTATTTTGGCGATTCTTGTGTAGGATATATTCTAGTTTGAAATAACACCATTTCATAGTAATCACAAAACAAAAATCATAACCACCTGAAATATGATGTATTTATCTAGTGATATGGCCCTTTGAAGATATATGATTGTAATAGTTAATGTTATAGATACATTCATTTTAGGTATTGGATGGGGTTGTGTGATAACATGAAATGTCTCTTTGTAGAAATTATCTTAATCAATAAAACAAAATTTATTCAGAGTATTTTTTGAGATTGAAAATTGAATATGTCTAGAGAACTGCGGGGAAAATCCAAAACAATTAACCCATTAGTGTAACGTCACAATTAAAGGTGTGGTTGATAAAAAACTATTAAATATAAGATATTTCCAATCTAGTTAACAATTGTTATTCCCCCACATACTTTATATATGGGTTTTTATCATCATGATACTACATTCCAAAGGTCGGTGGTCTTTAGTATTATATAATTATTCTTCATTTTTATTTATATGGATGAGAGGGTGAGAGTACAAATCATCCCTTGAAGGTTACTATTGCATTTTGGGGAATCTCTTATAGATTTCTAACAAATTCATAAAATACATATAGATAATAATAATTGTAACATTTTTTATAGAATTTTTCAAATGATTTCATTAATATTTTTTCCTCCATATGTATATTACATAGTGTCTTTTAGGATTTTTAATTAATTAAAATTATTTTATGGATTTCATTTCACATTACATTAAGTTAATATTTTCCTACACAAAACATCGAGTTTATTATTTGGTATATAGAAAACTTATTTTTTATACATGATACAATGTTATAATTTCATTTAAAATAGCACCATTACTATATATCATTATACGGAATTCCAATTTTCTTCGACAGATTGAGTTACATTGAAAACTGAGTTCTATTGAATGACAATATACTATTAGTTACATAATTAAAAATAAAATTATAATTATCACCTAGATGTTGTAATGGTGGTCATGAATAAGAATAATTAATTTATGAAAATATTGTGTACACATATATATAATAGTAATTACTTGGTCAATAATTAATTATACATAAAATTACAAACTATTTGAAAATAAAGAAATTAGTTTTCTAAAACACTATTTTTTAATTTCATAACATGATTAATTAAATGAAATTAAAAAAAATTGTTTTTACAATTTTAATTATATATATATATAATTAAATATTTAAAATTCAACTAATGTGTTTTTTAGACATGACCTAAGAAGAAGTCCAATTTTATGCATAATAAGATATATTTTTCTAATAGGTAGTTTTACAACCATTTAATGGTCCAGTAATTTTAATATATTTAATGAAAATTTTATAAATTATAATTTTCAAAATATGATAATTTTTTGAAATAATAATTTAATTTTTTTATAGGGTGAAAATTTTAACATTTCTAAAGTATTTCATTTTTTATTAAATGTAAAAAATGTTGAATTTTAATTTTAACTGTATTTCCATGTCTGTAGTTTATATAGTTAAATTATATTTGAAAATTTATATAATGTATAATTACATCCATTTTACATCAATTAATCCAATTTATATAAGTATATTAAGATTCAATATAATATTGAATATAAAATCATTTCAATCTTTTGACGATTTTTCCTTTAAAAACCAATTATCTTGTCCTTTGTGTTAGATGAAATTTAAATTAACTTCCTTCACTAATGTGATTATAATTTGGAAACATGTATTTAATATTTATTATTATAATTTTAATTTATCATAGGTTCAATATATTTTTTTCCAAAAAATAATATTAAAAACACTTAAAATTAATCACGACGATTAAGATAAAACCGGTTTATTAGGGGAGTAAACATTAATCTGAGGTGGAAAAAAGACATAAAATTTTGAAAGACCATTTATCCTAAATTTTTTATAAAATATACCCACTTGGAACTATAATAGTTCATTATTGGATGTACAAGATGATTAGAAGACCTCCCAATAGTGTTTACATTTTTGTATTTACAAGAACGCTACTCCTCCTCTCAAATAAAAGGGAATTGACTCTGCCCCATTGATAACACATAAAATTGAATTTGGATCAACAATACCCCATCCAAATTTACCATAATCACTATTTTATCCATCATAGAAGGCTCACTTTTGGTATAAATCCCTCTAACTTTATCCATTGGTGAAAACTGAAAAGAGATACCCAAAGAAGATGTAATGTTTATGAATGAACGTTTTTGTTGTATTTCATCCCCAAAACCATTTTATTATTTTTTTATAATTATTATATTATATAATATTTATAATAAATACACTTCTATACATAATTGTTATGTTTACTACCTTAGACTTCACAAACTTTTATAAAATGGGATACAATATCTTCTTTAGTGTGTACTACACACCACCACTTAGCAAACCAATTCCATTCATTATTCCATTATGACCATTCATGGTGGGGAATAATTATGAATTTATTATGTGTTTATTATTTTAAAATTATTTTGTAACACACACACACACACATTCATTCCATTTTCTTAGATTTTGATGTTGTAACTTTTGTGTTTAGTGGACTACTACCCTGCGAAGCGATGTGATTTCTTAACTCATTACATTGAATTTATTAAGAATGCATTTAATAGAAAAATTTCATATATATGTTCTTTTCATTATACAAGAAATAATATATTTTTATATATATCTGATTTATTTATTTTTCAATACAAAAATACAATTGAAATAACATTCATGCGTATGTACATCCTATCATCTCCATGAACTACATATTTCATTTCCAATTACTATCTTTTATAGATTTTTATAACTACATAAATAGAAAATAAAAATTATATTTATATATTGGTTTAAATTTTGGGAATTATGAAATCATGATATATTAAATATGATGGTGAATAAAAATTGAAAACATGTATGAATAACACATTGGTTAATATCCGATGATAAAATTAACATGGAATTGTTAATAAATGTGGAATATAAAGTAATAAGTAAATAATAAAAGGTATTGTATTTATAAATATTTTTTTCAGATAGATTTAAAATGATAATATATTAATTATATAGTATTTTTTTAATAAGTATGATGAGGGTCATGACATTGGGTATGTTTATTTCTAGTGTCACCTTCTTTACTACGAGACTTATGCCATTTAACCCACTTGTTTATTTTTCATGGTGTATATATTGTTCAATAGAATTTTATATCATGAATTAAATTTATTTAATGATTTTATATTTTTAAATTTATGTTATTAATTCATGTATCACTCAATTTAAATGTTACTGATGTGGTAAATGATTTTGTCTCACTTTTATTTTTCATGAAACAAAAGCCATGATCACCACCTATTATGCGTATATGGTGCATATAATACTCATGGATTTATATTATAATAATTATTATGTGAATTATTGGGTTTTAAATATACATTTTATAATATAAATTTCATGGTATTTATGTGTAACGACTCCGAATTTCTGTGGATTTTTTTCTTAAATATATGGGAATTTTAAGAGTCTATGAAAATTGATGGCACAATATTCTGAGGATCACTTTTCCCGGAATAAATTTCTATAGTTTTGTTCGGGTACATTCAATAAACGTACGAGCGGGTTTTTATAACTTTTGAACCGGTGATCACAATTGAAATATGAATGCACCATTCAACTCATAACACCAGTATTCACTTAAGAACCCCTTCACCTCGATGGAAGTTGGTCGACGGTGGAAGATAGTTTTTGGGTTTTTTGTGGAAATGATAAAATAAAATGCCGCATGTTTTATTTTATTATAAAACCCCAATTGTAAGTTGGAGGTTGGGACCACCACACCTTAACCTCCCATGACAGGTTATGGTTGTGGGTCCCACCCAAACCTAACCTCCCACGAGACGTTAAGGTGTAAGGACCACTAGGGACAAACCCCCAAATTAAATGAGGGAAACCACTCAACTCCCTCATAAACGAGGGAGATTCCCTTTACATGGTATACTCAATTAATTATGACAACACACCAATTAAATGTGCCAACCATTCTGTTGATTAATTCTGCCACCAACCATAATTAATTTGGATTTTAAAATTCTCACCAAAAAAATATTAGATGGCCTATTCTATTATTTTGGATCCTCTTTAAATTTTGGTGGAATTTGGGAGATGAGACAGAGAGATTTTGGGAGAATGCTCCCAAAGAAGACACTCCTAATGAAGAAAACTGACGAGGGATGCCTCGACTACGAAGAATGATCTCCTTCGACCTTCATCATTGGAATTCTACCAATGTGGGACGTCTTCGATGATTGACAGTCCCTCATCTTCATCATCAATGAACTGGCGCATGAGCTCAGTATTGGAAGAGTGCGGCAGAGGCGACGAACGATGACAACTACTTCTTCTTCCCCACGACTTCATCAACGAGAAATGAAAAAGTATAGAATTTATTTGAATATGATATTATTACATTAATTCATCACTTCTAAAATAAATAATCATTGGGGATAATTTTCCTTGTGGGTTGGGATTTGTTTTTGCAGGAAGATGCGAGGTGTTGATAGACTTTTCTTCTTTTATCTTCTTCTAGGCAATTCATTGAAATTCAAGAAAGAATTTGTCCGCTTGAAACCACCCTAAACGCGGAGGGTGTGGGACAAAACAACATGGACCAACTCCTTTTTCAATTGTGTTTGTGATGTTTTTAGGCATGGAAAAGAGGCGACGAGATGACGAATGTGACGTAGGAAACGGTCGCGCTCCCCACTTACTCCACGTCCTATGCTGCCCGCCATTCGCTCCTTCCACCGACCACCAAGCCCTCCCGGCCCTGCTGACCCGCCACACCATGGTGGAACCACACTGGTCCCACTGGCCTGAACTGCACCGGCCTGCGGCCCTCCCTCGCGGTGCACCGATCAACCCGCGCTGGCTTGCGACCTACTTTTTGGTGCCCCGACCGAACCGCGCAGGCCCACGGCCCCATCGCAGCGCCCTGGCCGAACCGCACAATCCCCGTCGGCTCGATCCTCATAAGCCTCCAGCCTCTGCCCACTCCGCAAACCATGTTCACCCCGCACTACCACTGTTCGAACCAACCTTCGCCATATGGGTCGAGCCGTCCAAGCCACGCCCCGAGTGGCACTGGTCAAACCAGCTCCAGCCTCCCGGGTCTATCCACCGAGCCGTGCCCCATGCACACCTCGCTGAGCCGGCTTCATGCACCCATCATAGCGCCTTTAGGCCGAACCTCCATTACACTGACCCTTGACCGGTCCACACCCTCACGCTACTCACGGCCCTAGCGGCCTATTGGGTCGGGCCCAGTGGGCCGGGTCGAACCCAACTTGTCAGGCCTGACCGAACCCGAACCGGGTCAGACTAGAACATGTCGGGTCGGATCGGTCTGACCGGGTCAGACCAGACCCGAGCCTACTACCTACATTTTACATTCATTTGGTCATATGATTGGCACTGAATGTCTATTTGACGGAATTTCAACAGCACTAGTATTCCTAGAGCGCGAAGGTCCCTTTTTGTGTACCCCAATTAATTTTTGGGTATAGTTAAGATATGGTCAGGTTAGATCAAGCATGAATTCAACCGGGCCTACGAGACTAAAAGGCTAATAACTCATAGACCGGGTGTCCGATTGACACGTCATCAGTTGCGTTGTGACCTCAATGACGTGGCGGTCCTTTGGGATTATTCGTCATTGGACTTCTTGGTTTTTGATGTATCGACACATTGCTTGAGGTGCAGAACATCCATGAATCAATCGTGCTTTGAGTGGGAACCCTGGGGCTGGTTGCTTTCTGATTAATCACAACTAGAAATGTGACCCTTACCAACACTTCTATACCCCATTTCCCAACGGTTTGTCCAAACTATTCGGAATGTCCACTTTGTGGCCACTTTTTCCAACTGTTTTCCAAAACCGATGGGAAAGGGTAGGCTTTCCCAACGGTTTGGCCAAACTGTTAGGAAAGGTCCAATTTGTGGCCACTTTTCCCAACGGTTTGGCCAAATCTTTGGGAAAAGTCGCCAATAAATCAAAATCACTTCCCATATTCCAGGAACCTATACCAATGGTTGTCAAAACCGTTGGTATAGGTCTATACCAACGATTTTAACAACTGTTGGTATAGGTCCCTTGAATTTTTATTGGATCCTCTTAACCAGAACATTCTATAAATCAAATTTTAAAATAATTATGATAATACATATATATATTTATGAAATTATGTTCACAAAAGCCAGGTTATGTTAGTGGTTAGTTCGTTCAATGATAAAGTGGAGGTCCTTGGATCAAATCCTAGCTAATGTTTTTTCGGAAATACATATACCAACGGTTTTATGGAATCGTTGGTATAGATTTTAATATTACATATACCAACGATTTTCAAAACTGTTGGTATAGGTGTATACCTACAGTTTTTCAAAAACAGTTCGTATATACCTATCCCAACTGATTACATGCCTACAATTCTCCAAACCATTGGTATAGGTTATACCAACAGTTTTGAGCCCTATACCAATGGTTCCAAACCGTTGGTATAGGTATGTTTTCAAGTAGTGACTATTATAGGATTCTACGTGGGATCGAAAACTCTGACTGCTGTTACAGGATCCTATGTCGGTTTGATACCACTGACTACTGTTCCTGGATCCTACATGGGTTCGCCAACACTCACTATTATTATAGTATCATACGTGGGTTCAACAACTCTGACTACTGGTCCATGATCCAATGTGGGTTTGATAGCTCTGACTACTGTTTAAGGATCCTACGTGGGTTCGACAGCTTTGACTACTTTTCCAGGATCCTACATGGGTTCGAAAGCTCTGACTACTATTCCAGGATCCTACTTGGGTTCGACAGCTCTAATTACTATACCAGGATCTAAATTTGGTTTGACAGAGAGTTTGATTCAGTGGGTACATCTAATCCCCAGTATCTCTCTACATAAGTTGTATACCTATGTGAGCTGAGTCAGTAAATTTTTTGTTTACCTCATGATTGAGATAGATTACTTGATAACTTAGGTATATGTTTGGGGATATACCTAAGTGACTTTATCTGTTGATTTTAAACTTTTTAGTTTATAATTGTTGTATTTTGTGGGACCTTGTGGGCCTCAGGGTCCCTACTGAGTACTGTTATACTCATCCCTGCACAAAATATGCCCTCACCTCATTGTGTTGGATGTAGAAGATGGACATTTCTGATCCTGTCTGATAGTATCAGGACTGGACATTACCCAGAGGTGGACCATACGACAGGTCGGTACACGGAGGATACAAATGGAAGTGAATTACTAAGGGGGCTATCTATACCTACTCTTCTATTTGGAATTCCAGAGTAAGACCGAGCAGCTGTTTTTCCATTCTTCAGCTTTACTTGTACTTCCAGTTCCTTGTACATTACAGTTGGGATTGATATTTGGCCACTTTACATTTCAGCACTCATTTATTATATAGTTTACCAAGTGTTTTGTATCTAAATGTGTGCATTTACAGGTCATAAATGCCACGAATTCCTAGATTTAGGGAATTACACATTTGGTTCTAGTCGTCATCCCTTAATCTATGGAAGGAGAGCTTGGGGTAGTCATGGAACGAGCCCCAAGGGTTGGTTCAGGACAAATTTTTATGAGAACAGTCGTTTCTACTATAGAACATAAGAATGTGATATTTTTTGTGATGCAATAGTGTAAAGGGTACTAAGAGAGGTTTTCAGTTCAGGGTGTCCAGTGCTGGTGCGGCGGCCGACGTATCCATACAACTGGACCCAGACATCTGATTTTTGAATCAGTGCAAGTAAACACTGATTGCATGTGTGTTTTCAAATGTTTTTTTGAACCTTCTCACCAGGTATAACTAATTGACCATGGCACACCTATTTTATTTAAGGATATCCCCACATAGAAAACTAGCTAGTGTTCTAGGCTTTGTAAGAGATGGAAGCCCACTAATCGACGATGCCTCGGTGTAGGGCCCTATCACAGTGGAGGCACTAGCGGTACCACAACTTGTTGGGCCACCGATGCCACCAGCCCCACCCGTAGAGAGTGAACACCACCTAAGCGTGTTGAATGAGTTCCAGCATGTGAGGTAGACCAAGTTCAATGGTGAGACGGACCCGTGGGAAGCTGAGGATTGGGTGGAGGATTTAGTGAGAGTCTTCAGACTAGTAGGGACACCAGCCGACTTGTGGTGATCCTTACGGAAATTTTCCTTCAGGAAACAGTAGGCAGATTGTGGAGCCTGATACTCCAATTGAATTATAAGGCGACAATTCTCTATATAGACTTTGAGATCTTATTTTGGGCGGAGTTTGTCCTAGCCACACTACGTGCAGTGTGGATACAGGATATACTGCATATGGAGAAGGGAAACAAGACAATGGCATAATACTCAGTGAGGTTCACTGACCTCTCGTGTTACACCACATATATGATGCGGGAACCATTCTTCAAGGCTCGAACCTTTGAGAAGGGGCTCAGGGAATTGGTCAAGTCATCGATGATCTCCGTCAGCATCCCGACCTAGGAAGAGGTATTGGAGCGATCCCTCTCAGGGGAGAGTTTCTTTGCTGACCAATCAGAAATAGCGAGACCCCTCATCAGGCGTCAAGTAGTGGAGACTTATGCAACTGGTAGCCAATAGATTTCGTTGAGATCCTAGCTAACCCGACCATCTGGTGGACAACCACAGGACACATGTTCGATTGTGAGAGGAACACGAGACAAAGCCAGTCATACGAGGAACATGAAGTTCTACGCATGCGACGGGCATGGTCACTTGGATCGAGACTGTCCGACCTTCCATGAATATAATCAGAAAACACTTGAGGGTCCTCCCAAGCAGAGTCAATGGTTCGATCATAGTGTTCAGCAAGGTGCAGGTGGACATGGAAGAGTAGCTGTTCATGCAGCTAGCAGTGGACGAAGTTAATAGGTGTTAACACCACCACCACCATGAGGTCCTCCTTGACCGTAGGGAGCAGGTGGACATGTGAGATCTCAGCTCTAGGTAGATGAGGATTACGATCTTGGTGCTCAAGAGATTATTTGAGGTTCGGTCTATGTCTACTGAACCATAGCTTCAGTTTTTATAGACATGTGTGACAGTCACTCTTTCATTTCCACTACCCTCATTCGGAGCTCGGAGATTCCAACAGAGCTGTTGGGTCGATCCTTATGTCTAGAGACCCCTATGAGATCAGATTAGATGATTACACACTGGTGACGACAATGTGAGATTACTCTTGGAGGCGAGATCATCAGATGGGATCTCTTAATATCAGCGTCGAGGCCTTATGATGTCATCTTTTGTATGGACTAGTTATCTATAGTCCATGCTCTGATAGACATTATTATGTGAAAAGTGTGGTGTGTCCACACGGATGGGACCATGTTTACCTTCACCTGCGAGAAGAAATCCTTTGCAGCATATGCTGGACTAGTTCAGAGGAGAGTGCAACCTATCACTCATTAGTTGGCTTGCCATACCCTCAGAGAAGTTGATGTGAAGAGTCTGAGAAATCCTATAGTTGTGGAACAGTACACTGATGTTTTCCCTGATGATGTCTCAGGTCTACCTCCTCACTGATAGGTATTCTTTTACAGTGACTTGTACCCCAGGACATCACTGATATCTTCACCAGAGTATCAGATGGCTCCTGAAGAACATCATGAGCTATGGGTATAGCTAGGGGACTTGTAGTCAATGGGATTTATACGGCCGAGTGAATCTCCTTGGGTATCCCTGATTCGATTTTCCAAGAAAGAAGATGGTATCTCGAGGAATTGTGTTGACTAACAGTTCCTGAACCAGGTGACTTTGAAAAAAATACCCACTCCTAAGGATTTATGACCTCTTTGATCATCTAAATGGAACACGATGGTTATCAAAGATAGACCTCGGATCAGGCTATCACCAGCTCACAGTTCGAGATGAGGATGTGTAGAAGACCGTCTTTAGATGTCGGTATGCCCACTACCAGTTATTTGTTATGCCATTCTGTGTAACCAACGCTCCAGAAGTGTTCATGGGACTCATGAATAGGATCATCCAACCGTACCTTGACCTCTTTTTCAAAGTCATCATGGATGTCATTCTGATCTACTCAACTACTGAGGAGGAGCATGCCTATCATTTGCAAGTAGTACTTGACACACTCTGAGAGCACCAAATTTATGGTATGCTCTCAATGTGCTAGTTTTGGTTACGAGAGGTTAACTTTCTAGGACATGTCATATCAGATGCTGGATTTGCAGTAGATCCAGTGAAGATTGGGGTGGTACTTGCTTGGGATCCACCCAGTAGTGTGATGGAAGTACGAAGTTTCCTGGGGTTGGCTGGTTGTTACAAGAGGTTCGTACCAGACTTCTCTAGAGTTTCGATGCCACTATTAGCCTTGAAAAAGAAGTGAAAAACCTTCGTATGGTCAGAGAGATGCCAGTAGAGATTTCAGGAGCTGAGGCAGAGGATGACTAGTGTACCCATCTGAAGGCTTCCAGAGGAGGGCCTTGGGTATGTAGTCTACTACGGCACATCATGGACTGGACTCAAATGTTTCCTAATGTAGGAGCAAGTAGTGATCGCTTATGGTTCTCAGAAACTGAGATATCATGAGTAGAACAACGCAGCCCATGGCCTGGAGTTAGAATCTGTGGTTTTTTCCTTGAATATTTGTCCACACTATCTGATAGGTGAATGTTTTACCATGTACATTCATGAGAAGAGTCTCAGGTATATCTTTTCCATGAAGGAAATGAACCCGAGATAGTGGAGTTGGCTTGAGTTCCTCCAGGACTATGACATCAAGATAGTCTATACTCTTATGAAGGGGAACATTGTTGCAGATGCACTCAGCTAGAGGTCTGATATACTGCTATTAGGAAAAGTGACGGAACAGCTAGCGGCTTTGCAAGTATCCTTTGTGGATAGAGATAGAGAAGCATTCCTACAGTCTCTTACAGTCACATCCCCAATTCTTTAGTGTGTCAGGGAGGTGAAACATGGGGACACTGACTGCAAGACACGACGTTCCTAGATATCCACAGTGCAGGCACCAGATGGATTTTTTGAACTTGGGGATCACGTCATCCTCTGTAGAGGATGTTCCATGGTACCCGTTTCACTTCAAAAGGATGTTTTGAGGGAGTTCTACACATCCCCTCTAGTAGTACATCCATGATTGGAGAATATGTACCAAGATCTCCGACAATAGAACTGGTTTCCATGAATGAAGAAAGCAGTTGTGGAGTTTGTATCTAGATGCCTCACTTCTCAGCAAGTGAAGGAGGAGAATTAGGTACTAGTAGGCTTCGTTCAGCCTTTAGAGGTCACAGAGTGGAATTGGGATGTTATATCTAGGGATTTTGTGACAGGGCTTCCACGTACACCCATGGGTCATGACACGATTTGGTTGATCATCAAAAAACTAACCATGTAATCCAACTTCTTACCGATCAGATAGTAGGGTTAAGTATAGAGCATGGGATGCCTCTATGTGTAAGAGATTCTGTGGTTACAGGGAGTACCATCGATGATTGTCTCCGATTGTGACACGCATTTTACTTCATGGATATGGAAGGGGTTGTAAGAAGCTTTTGGGGCGCATCTTGGATTGAGAACCTCCATCCTTCCTCAGACGGATGGTCAGACTGATTGAAACAATTAGACCCTCGAGAACATGCTCCATGCATGTGTAATTGACTTTGGTCGCAGCTAAGAGTATCACTTATCTTTGGTGGAGTTTGTATACATCAACAAATATCACTCCACCATTGTGATGGAACCTTTTGAGGCATTATACGGGCGTCCATGCAGGTCACCTTTGTGCTGGACTGACCATGGGGAGTCAACACTAGTGGGACCAGTGATCGTGCGGGCTACTACAGAGAACGCGCAGATCATCCAGGAGCCGAAGAAGAATTCACAAAGTAGGGAGAAGTCATATTCCGAATGGAGACATAGACCCTTAGAGTTCGATGATGGAGACCATGTCTTTTTACGGGTCTCACCTCAATGAGTTTTATGGAAAATTGTCATAGGTGGCAAGTTATCTCTACGTTTCATCGGACCTTTTCAGGTCCTCAGTAGAGTTGGAGAGTTGGAATGGTGCATACCTCTTCCATGTCATTTGCACAGGATGCATGACGTCTTCCACGTATCCTAACTGAGGAGATACATGCATGACCCTTCTCACATTATCAACCATGGAGACTTGGACGTCGAAGATGGGGAGACTTTTACAGAGGTTCTAGTGGGGATTGACGATCGAATAAAGCAGTTTCTACGTGGATGGTGTATACCTATGGTGCGCATCCGCTGGCATCATAGGCACCTCTACAAGAGCACATGGGAGCGAGAGGCTCAGATGCGTACTCAGTACCCCCACATGTTCCGTTATTTATGAGTTGTGGCATATGGTGACGTAGATATCTGAGGTGGGAAGAATGTAAAGACTAAAAATTTGTGTGGAATTTCTTTCATAAATACATGGGAAACTTACGAATCTGCAAAAAGTTATGACGTGTGATTCAGAGGCACGGTTTTCCCAGAATCTATTTATGATGTTTATTGTCGGGTACCTTTATTAAATGTACGAGTGGGTTTTTATATCATTTTAACCGGTTCTTAGAAATGAAATTTTAGGGCATCTTTGAACTCGCAGTGCTGACATTGAATTAAGAAAACTTTCACCTTGAAGACAGTTGGTCGAGGGTGGAAGATAGTTTTGGGGTTTTTTGTGGAAATAATAAATTAAAATGATTCATGTTTTATTATATTATAACAACCCATGTTGAATTTGGAGGTGGGGACAACCACACCTTAACCTCCCATGAGAGGTTATAGTGGTGGAGGTCACCCAAACCTAACCTCCCACGAGAGGATACGGTGTAGGAACCACTTGGGACTAAACCTCCAAATTAAATTAGGGAAACCACTCAAATCCCTCATAAATGAGGGAAACCCCTCAAGTCCCTCATAAATGATGGAGAGTCTCTTGACCTCCTCTACTCAATTAATTGTGCCGACACAAAAATTAAATGTACCAACCCTTATCTTGATTAATTATGCCGCATAGCATAATTAATTTGGCTCTTCGATTTCCTCAAAACAAAATAATACATGGGCTATTCTATTTTTTTGGCACCAATTTTCAATTTGGTACAATTTGGGAGAAAGGAGAGAGAGCTTGGGAGAAATCTCCCAATGAAGAACACTCCTGACAAAGAACACCAATGAGGGACACCTTGACTAAGAAGAACAATCTCCATCAACCTTCATCCTTGAACTTCTACCGATGTGGGATGTCTTCGACGACTGACCTTCCCACCTCTTCATCGTCAATGAACCAACACATGAGTTCAATTTTGGAAGTGTGTGGCGGATGCTATGAATGATGATTACTCCATATTCTTCCTAGTGACTCCGTTAATGAGAAATGAACAAGTTGGGAATTTATTTGAATATGATATTATTCCTTTAATTATTCCAATATAAAACAAATAATTATTGTGGATGATTTTCCTTTTGGGTTGAGATTTGTTTTTGAGGGATGATGTGGGGTATTGATAGACTTTTCTTCTTATATCTTCTTCTTGGTAATTCTTTGAAATTCAAGAATGAGTTTTTATACTTTCTACCTCTCTAAATGCGGAGGGTGCAGGCAAAACCTACTTGGCCCGACTCCTCTGCTGTTCTTGTTGGAGATGTTTTTTGGCATGGCGATGAGGCGACAAGATGATGAATGCAACGCAGGTAATGGCCACGCTACCTGTGACTTCTGTGACCCGCATCGCCAGCCACCGCGCCTTCCACAGGCCGAACAGCCTCCGTTCACCGGGTTCGAACCGCTGCGCCCTCTGGCTCCCCGCCGGACTACCTCACCACAACCGAACCGTGCTGGTCCCGCCGGCCTGAACCACGCAGGTACGGGGCCCTCCCTCGCGGTGCCCCGTACAAACCACGCCAGCCTACGACCTCTCTCATAGCACCCCAGCCGATCAGTGCCGGTCGGTGACCCCCTCGCGGGGCCCCGGGCAAACCACACCGTCCCTGCCGGCCCGAGCCGCACTAGACTCTAGCCTCCATGCGCCCCGCGCCGCTGCTGGACGAACCATCCTTGGCCATCTGGGCGGAGTCGTCTGGGCCGTGCCCCACGTGGCACTGGCCAGACCAGCCCAGAACTCCCGAGTTGAGCCATCGAGACAATCCCCATGCACGCCTGGAAGAGCTGAACTCTCGCGCCCCTGGCAGTGCTTTCGGGCCGAACCACCATCACAACGACCCACGACCGGTCTGCGCCCTTGCGCTACTCGCAGACCTCGTGGCCTGTTGGGCCTAGACCAGTTGGGTAGGTCGAGCCCAACGGGTCATGCCAGGACGAACCCGAACCCGGTTGGCCCAGACTCAGTCGGGATGGGTTTGCCCGACCGAGTCGGACCGGACCCGAGCCTACTACCTACCCTTTACATTCTTTTGGTCATATATTTGGCACCGAATGTCTGTTTTCTAAACTTTCAGTGGTGTTGGTATTCCTGGAGTGCTATGGTCAATTTGTGTATACCCCAATAGTGTTTTGGGTATAGTTGAGATACGGTCAGGTTGGATCGAGCCCGAATCCAACCAGGCCCCCAACACTAATAAGATAATAAATCAAAGACCGGGCATCCAATTGACTCACTGTCAGTTGCTTTGAGACCCTTTTGATGTGGCATACCTTTGGGATACTTATTTGTGATACTTCATGTCCGTTGATGTATCAACATTAAGTTTGAGGAGCAGACCTTCCCAGAATAAAACGGGGTTTGTGCGGGAAACTTGTGGCTGGATGCTTTCTGATTACTCTTCAAGGATCCTACGTGGGTTTGGCAACTCTGACTACTGTTCCAGGATCTTACGTGGGTTCAAAAACTCTAACTTCTATTCTAGGATCCAGCGTGGGTTCGATAGCTCTGACTACTGTTCCAGGATCCAACGTGGGTTCGACAACTCTGACTAGTGTTCCACGATCCTACGTGGGTTGGACAACACTGACTACTATTCCAGGATCCTACGTGGGTTCGATAGCTCTGACTACTGTTCGAGGATCCAACATGGGTTTTACAGCTTTGTCTAATTTTCCAAAATCCTACGTGGGTTCGACGGCTCTAACTAATGTTCCAAGAACCTATGTGCATTCGACATCTCTGATTACAATACCAGGATCCTTCCGGGGTTTGATAGAGAAGATGATTCAGTGGCTACATCTAATCATTTCTATCTCTCTACCTATGTTTTATACCTGTGTGAGCTGATTCAGAAACGTTTGTGTTTACCTCATGATTGATATGGATTACTTGATAACATAGATATATGTATGGGCATAAACCTAAGTGAGGTTATCTATTGATTTCATACTTTTTGGTTTATCCTTATTGGATTTTTTGAGACCATGAGGGTCTTGGGGTCCCTACTGAGTATCATTATACTCACCCCTGCATGGGCTATTCCCTCAACTCGTTGTGTTGGATGCTGAAAACATATAGCGTTGATCGATGCTTAGAGTATTAGGACTGGATAGTACCCAGAGGTGGACCATACAACAAGTCAGTACGCGGAGGACACTGACGAACGTGGAGTACTGAGGGGGTTATATGTACCTACTCTTCATGTAGGAATTCCAGAGGATGACCCATTAGATATTTTTCCTTTCTTCAATTGTACTTGTACATCCAGTTTCTTGTACATTAATGTTGGGCTTCAATTTATGGCCCCTTTACTTTTCAGCAGTCATTTGTTATACAATTTACCTAGTGTTTTGTATCTAGCTGTGTGCGTTTACATGTTATAAAGGAAATTACTTCCCAGTTTTAGGGAATTACGCATTTGGTGCTAGTTGCCAGCCCCTAGAATTTGGAAGGAGAGCTGGGGGTAGTCACGACACGGGCCTCGAGGGACGAATCATGAAATTATGGTTAAAATTTTAATAATGTTGTAAAGTAATTTTGTATCAATTTCCCATCCTTAAGACACAGGTTATTCTATGAAACTATACTCATTTACAATGTGTATAAACATACCCTTTGACATGTTATATCATTAATATCTTTATTTTCATGATATTTTATGATGTGTTTTATTTTTTCCTTACATTGGTATTATTATTCAATGTCACTAAAGTGGAAAAAGTTTATCATAAAAATTTCATCACATATTAAGGGTTTTTTATGATTATGATCCCACTAATGAAATTTTAGGATCTATATCTCATGAATTATCCAAAAACATTATTATCCACTTTTTATTTAAGATATATTCATTTAATGGAATAATATTTCAAATCATTGGTACTTCTGTTAATTAATAATTTTATTAAAATAAAATCTTACTTTACTTCTCTCTTTGGTCGGAAGAATTTTTATTCCAAAACCATTTTTATAAGTTCTTTCAAATGTTTTTAATTGAACATTTACTATCATTTTCAATGAAAATGAACTTGATTTTTTTTTATGTTTTACATAGTTTTTGAAATATTTTTCAATCCTTCCTTTTACGATTTTCATTCTTAATTTCAATGAAAATAGTGTTCAAAATATAATATTTTTAAAAAGCATATTTCAAAAGAGAAAAGTAATTTTCCTCAAAAAATGTTTTAAGTGATATTTTAATATTGTTTTCCATATAACATGACATATTGTCGTGTTAATCATTCCTTACTGGGGATATGGCCCAGGGGTAGAATTAATATTCGTTCTCTGAATTCTTTATGTTTTTTTGACATGATTTTTATGAAACACATTTCTCTTCTAATGTTTTTATAAATTGAAAATCACATATTTTCATGAGTTATTATATAATAAAATTTTTATTATACCAATTCCATTCTATAAGTTATGATATTCTAAATTTATTTAATCTTGTGGTACACATGTGTATGATTTTAATTATGTGTCTTGTGTGATCTATCTCCACTAAAAATTTATTGGGAAAATATGGATATCATTTGATTATATATGTTATGCATGAAACTGATTACATGTTCACAATTTTATAGGGGAACATGATTACATGTTCACAATGTTATTAATGAACACAGTTTCATTTTCAGAATGTTATGCATGAACCTGGTTACATGTCACAAATGACTTATTTTAAACATAAATTTCATTAAATTTCCATTCATTATTTGTTTTGGTGGGTTACCAAACATTTATGGAGGAATGGGTGAGTTTTAATTAATTGGGCCAAACCATTAGACCAATTCCAGATTTAAAAATAAACATTTATTCCTTTATAAATCCTTCATTTTTCAGCATTTGTCATCCATTCGAATTCCTACATGTCATCCCCTAACCTATTAACACCACCAAATTAATTTGGACCACTTAGGAATCCATAATCATAGTGAATATGGGTTTTTGTTTAAGGAATTGGGCATGTCCGAAAGCCTATTTACTCCATTAAATATATTTGTTAATTCTTTAATAACTCATTAAATTTTTATGTTTTTTTAGTGATTCCAACACTCACCTAAGACCACATAACTAAGGCGTATCCCCAGTCTCTTATCCGCCAATTTGGAGCTCAATTGAAACTATAAATTCGGAGAAACATCTCTAGATGTCACAAATATCCCAAACTTGAAGATGTAATTTTATCCTTTCATAACTCCTTCTATTTGTACGCTTTATCCCCCATTCTAGTTCCTACATGATCTACAAATCCTTTTTCGAACCTCCAATAGTTTTTTTGTTGTTTTAAAATTCAGATACTGGTGGATTTTGGGTCATTTTATTCAAGATTGTTTTGGGTAAAAGTATCTCCCTTCAATTAATTCCTTCTCCTTATGGTTTCCTCCCTCTTTCATAAATTCATAGAGTGTCCAGATGTTAGGTTTCATACCTAGAGTTTGATTTCTGGTTTTGTTGGTAAAATATTCTGGTATAGGGTTCATTTTCACTTTTATGTGGTGCAGCGAAGGTGCGGTTGAGGTTTCACACCATGATTCAAGGGTTTGACTAAAAAGGTAGGTGGTTCCATGTGTAAAAAATTATTGATGATTTATCTTGCTATATTTAATCATTTTTCATATTAATCATATGTTGGGTGTGGTGTGAAAACTGTTTATGCTTGATAAGGATAATTTTTAAATTTTAATGTAGATTTTTAACTTTAAATTGTGCGTTTTTATGTGTAACTCATGGGGTATTATTTTGGGAGTATTTTATAACTTATGGAATTGGTTTACTAAATCTTTTTTGGCTGGAAAATTATGGTTTGGTAATGTAATAGTGTCAAGTGAAGAAGCTTTTTGAATCGGTTTGACGTGTAAAACTTGGTCGTACTTCTTGACAGCATTTAATGAAAATGGGTACTTTTATTTGTATCTTTTGTGGTATTATTTAAGGTGATTTTATAACACTTTAAAGTGTCTTTATAAATGTCTGTAGGGTATCCAATTCTATAATGGTAGTGTTTTGGTGTGTTTTGTTTCGTGAAATATGGTTTTGAAATGGGTTTTATTAGAAAAGTTTGGGTATACTCTTTAGAATTGTTTTATGAAAGATTTGAATGATTTAATGATTTATGTAGAAGTTGAAACCATATTGGTAAACTATTTTAGAGTGTCTATATTATTTAATGGTACATTTTAAATCACAAAGGGTCTATTTTTTGATGTGTTCCATCTTGGAAATGTTTTATAAAAATGTTTGATGGATTTACTATAGTGTGTAACAGATGTCAAAGTGATGTGGGATGTTTTGTGTGAGTGTGATGTAAAAAATCAATTTTTGTTATGAAAAGGGTATTATGTAACATGTGAGTGGGCTTTTATGTGAGTTTTAACATAATGTAATGGTTTTATAAATTTTTTTAATCAATTTGTGGAATTGTTAACGAAATGTGATAAGTCTTGGGGACTATTTTGGTGTGAGTCGGATTTTAAATTATTTTGAAGGAAAAGTGGAATGTTGGAATTTTGTGGTATTCATGTGGGATAATTGGTGAATGTTTGACGATGAAATGATTTTTTCATATGGAAATTATATTTCTTAACTTGTTGGTCTTGTTTGAGCACAAAGGGGAACACCTAATAATCTAAGTGGGTGGACGTGTACTAGTATGCTAGTGAATCTGTGGGGTTTGGCCTTAGTTTCACTTAGCAGGATTGATGCTTACAACTCTAACTAAACTATGATTATTATTATTAGGGACCAATAGGTTATGGGTATTTTCCCAACTATTGGCTCATGTACGAGAACAAATATTTATGATGGTTACTCTTATCGAGATAAGAGGTACCTACGACCCCCAATGAGCTAGTGCCTAGGGGTTATTTCCCAATGATTGTGCTCATTATATATTTTATACATACTATAAGAATATATTATATTTTGCGGGAAAATTTAGTATCTTTGTAAATTTTTTAAAAGTTTTGATTCTTTAAATTTTCCCACTTGAATATTGGGTTTTTAAGTTGCATCTTTTAGAAATTGTATCTAGAATTTACATGTTTTTGAAAAAATGAATGCTTATCGTCTTTGAATATTAAAAGCATGGAATTTAATAATGGTTCTATCATACTGGTAATTGGATCACACCCTACATACATCCTTGGGTGTAAGTAGACTTTGTTTACTTTTGTTGACGCAGGTTAGGTACAGTTTTTAGTGCCAGTCGTTCAGGTTTCTAATAGGTCCTTGGTGGTGATGTCTTGTAGAGATTTCTTGAGGGAAGTTCCCCTTAACATGAGGGTTCTTGGGATGTTCCATTTTTTGTACCTTTGTTGTATTCTTGTTGGTTTTTTTAAAATTTGTAATTTAGTTCTGAATTTTTGTAAAATATTGTTTGGTTTAAAAAATCCAGATTTGTTTTATTGGATTATTTTGTTGTTTTATGTTTATAAACTCAGGTGAATAGTTCCCCATTCTCATTTTATGATACCCTGGAAAATGTGCCAGCCCATGGGGATCAGGAACGCCCTTCGGGCCATAACGTTGGATGGGTTTGGTGCTGGTTTTGGGGGTGACCAGATTCAGTTCATGAAATTACATGTTCAAAATGTTATGTTTGAACCTGATTACATCTCCACAATGTTATTCATGAACTTAATTACATGTTCACAATGATTTGAATTATCATAATTAAAGTTTCACAGTGTTATGAATTAACATGATTACATGTTAATTGTATTATGAATGGGCATGTGTTTCATGTGCATAATGATATTCGTGGACCTGTTTAAATGTCCACTTGATTATGTGAGGGTTTATATTCATGTCCATGACCTATTGATAGAACATGTTTGTATTTATACATGTTCAATGTGTTATAAGATTATTTTTATGTCACAAGATAATGTCTTATTACAATTTTATGACCTCATGAATCATGTTCTTTGACATCCATGCGATTTATGTCTTATAAACTAACAATAATTATTATATGACCCATGATTATGATATTTAATGTGTAGGGTAGAATTTAAAAATGGTTTTCTCATGTTCTCATACACATATTTTAATTTCATTACTATGTATCACCTTTATTTTCCCTTACGGAGAATCTAAGATGACCATTCATTATGTTTCCTTTCCATGGTTGATAAATAAAGGATTTAATTGGGAGTAATAACTGAAATGATATTTTTGGGGAATATTGAATATCATTCACCAAGTTAGAATATTGTTTTCTATGATATAAATGGGCACTAAATTATTGTGGTCCCCATGCATGTCCTTTTTTAATGTCCAGAATAGTCATATAAAATGATGTAATATCCATTTTATGTTAAGAATAAATCACGATGGTTTGTATAAAAATGAATTATTTAGTCAACCATTTGAATCTAGGATTATAAAACATTAGGGAAAAATGATGTATATTTATAAGGATATGTTTGGTTATTTCACTAAGGATATGTCTAAGTATGAGTTAAAGTATAGGAAAATGTTGTGGAGTTTTGGTACATGATAGAGTAAGTGGTCTCATAGCAACAAATACATTTCTATATATTATAAGTGGATTTGGATATGGAACATAAGTTCCTTGTGGTGATAACCTTGAAAACACATTATGTTCCTAAAATCGATTTGGAACAGGTGAAAGACAATGATTCATACAACATAAGATTCTAATGTAATTTTATTAGTATAAGATAATATATTACACAAGGAATAATAGGGAAATAGAATGAATAAAATTAGGAAGGTTTTATAATAAATGGTTATATTGATAATCAAGAAGAGATTATAGATGATATGTGATTAGAAAAAGTTATCAATGAATAAGGTGCATAAGCCTATGCTACCACTTAAGGATGAGGTGGAATTATTGATATGTTTTTTTGTTGGAATTATTAAATTTTGTTATATGAATATATATATATATATATATATATCAGTTTTTTTAAATGCTTTTTGTTATGTGTATTAAATTATATGTTAAATAGTTATGATGGGATATAATATCTATTTAATGGAAAAGAGTTATTTTGAATAAGGAATGGAAACACTTTTTATGTTCCAGATGCTGAGAAAATGATTTTTAAAGATGATTCATATGGATAAAGTAATTTTTAAATTATAGTTGATTTCAAAACAAATAATGGATTTATTGGAAAAGTTTTATTTATGATATCATGGATAGAGTTTATGGATATTTTGGATTTAACTAACATATACAATAATCTATCTACTATGAATAGAATTATGAGTAATTTATATTTTCAATATTATTTTCTGGTAATTCAGTTTATTAGAATGTATCAATATATCAAATGATTAAGGTATTAAAATATTTTGTATAGGACAATGAAGATACACATTATTACATGGGTTATCATGAGTGGTATTTTAGGATTAGTTATGGTCTATCATGGTATGAATGGATAACCCCTTTATGGGATTTTGTAGAACCAAATATTTTCACCTTATTATTGGTGGATCAAACACTAGAATCAATTTATATAGCTGTTATTTTGGTAAATATTTGCAAAATCCATCAATAAAGAATCCCCTTATGTGAAAAAAATCCCCATACAAGGGGTGACCCACATGTAAGGGAAATCTATATATATGGTAAAAATATAAGGGAAATTAACTTAAATATGAAACCCCCAAACATAGTTTGATAAAAATGATAAATTACATATATATAGAGGGTACCACTATATGGTATCCTTATATGTGCATACATTACAAAATTATGGAGAATTATGGTACTGAATAAGGGTGGAGAATTAACATAGGTGGCCATCTCTATATAAGATAAGTGGCCACATACATGAAAATTACTATACATAGGAAATCCTCATATATATATGACCACATACGAGATATCTCTATGTTTATGAAATCCATATATATGTGGAGGGGACCCCTATATATAGATCCCACTTCATGGGGAATATAATTATAGGTATCATCCATGTACTGGTTTATGACACTATATAAACTAATGCCCCCATGAGGGATCCCATATGTAGGCCCCTTTAAAGAGGGAGTGAATAATGTTTCATTATTGTGAAGAAAAAGAAATATAAAATTATCTAAAATTAATGTCAAAATAATTTAATTATCAATCAAACCTTGTACATTGTAGACATGTGAATAAGTAGGGGATCTAGAAATTCCATTTAACCAAAAGGGATTCATCTCATGAGATTCAATTTATATAAATGAATATTTTTTTTTAATATTTGATTGTGTGTTTAATTATTATTATTTTTCTACTTCACCCAAATCACCCACTTATTCTATTAGGTATGGGATTTTATTAGTGATTATATTGGATAATTCTATAGTCATCTTGATATCAAGTAAATGATTCTCATCATGGCTAATAGAGGCATAAATTGAATGACCACACTATCCTCTTATGAAGAAAATTTAAATTTTTTTCTAATAACATATCATATTTCATTCTAGACCATGAAATTAAAACTATTAGGTTTTAATCATGCTTAAAACCATGTTTATGGAGATCATTGGACACATAATGATATGAATGTTCTGATCATGTTATTCATCATTATGAAAAATTTGATATTGAGTTTTCTGAAACTTATGTTCTTAGAGAAAGATATATTATGAAACAATAAAGGTGGAAAGTAATGGATATTGTATTGACTAGGATGATTGGTGGTTATCCTCCAACATGATCCATGTGTGGTGAATGTCATTTCATGGAAGGTTTAAATTGATCTATATGGTTTAATCAGTGTGGTATATATTTTCATAGGTTTCATAAGTACATAAAAAAGAGTCCTGAAAAATCAAATAATGTGGTAAGAGATATATAGCTAGTGGTGAGGCGTTTTAGTCTCGTTAATTTGAGATATTATTCTACCGTGTGTTGAAAATTAGTTACATAGGATAGAAATCATCATGGATGAATGTATTATTCCATGTAAAAGTCATTCGTTACCCATATGTTTTATGTTAGTACAACTAGTGAAGTTTAGTTAGGTATGACACTTTTTTAATCAAATTACTCTGATTAAATATTTTACTTTGGATATTTATATTCCATAATTGATGATACTTTTTTTAGAAAATGATAATATCATCTCATCAAAATAATATTAATATATTTTTTAAAACATGAGGTGAAAATATTAAATCAATAGAGATATATAAGAGTCTTTCTATTATAATTCATGGGATATATTTTGCTACCAATATGGTTTTACATCCCTTGGTAGAGTTTTATATTATTTTTTGTTTGGATTAGATTTAAATTTTTCATGCTAAGATGTGTTGAATGTATAATAATGTTATATTAAATGATTTTATACCTTTTAAAACCTACCAAAGAGGTGAAAAATTTAATAGAAAAGGAAGTGAGAGTTACATAGAAAATGTTTTTGAAAATAAAGAGTCTATTTAAATTAGGGATATACCATAATTAAATTAATATGTTGATTTATTTCCTAATGATTTTACAAGTGTTACTCCTAACCAAGAGGATGAATTTTTTGTTGACGTAGTTCTAGCTGCAATGTCTATTTCAAACCCCCTTATCAAATGGATCAAGTATACTTTTTTGAATTGAAACAAATGTTACATGATTTAATAGATGTAGGAATAATTTATCATTTAAAATTACCATGGTATGTCTCTAATTTGTTTTATAAAAATATATACATCTCTATGATTCATTTAATTGATTATATTGTAATGAATAAAATAATTGTTAATAATAAGATTTATTTACCTCATATCGATGATTTATTTGATCAGGTCTATGGAGCACAATATTTTTTGAAAATTGATATCTCGATATAATACCATCAGAATATGGTGATGGAAAAGCATCTTATAGACTTTTTTCACACTAGATACAAGAATTATGAGTTTTTATTTTTCCCCTTGAGTTTTTAATACAAAATATTAATATATGAACCTTATGAATTGTTTTTTCATTGAGTTATTTAAAAATTTTATAGTTTTTTATTAATGATATTTTTTATATAATAAAATTCATTATTAACATAAATGTAATCTAATTAATATTTTGAAAATCAGAATAGAAAATAAATTATAAGAAAATTTTAGTATGTTTGAATTTTTGTTTCAACAGATTTATTTCCTTGAGTATATTCTTCCTAATGAAAGAATTACTATAGAAACTTTTCAAACTATAGTTGTTTGATAATGAAAAATTCCAAAAAAAACAGATGTTCATAAATATTTTTTATTAGTGGTTTAAAATAGTCAGTTTTTGACACATTACTCGGTTTTCGAGCCCAGTCACTCTTTTAACTCAAAAGGGAGTTATATTCATCTGGACAAACGAATGTGATGACTCTTCTTGGATTAAAAAAGAATATTGTAAACTGTCTTTGTTTTTCGAATTTACTCAAGAAATGGTGAATATATCATCTATATAGATGCTTCATTGAAGGGAATTGGTTTTTTTTATGTAGAACGATTTAATAAGTATTTATCCTTCATGTCAACTAAAACCTCATGATTTAAATTGTCCTACACATGATCTGGAATTAGTACTTTTTTTATTTTATGAAAAAATTGGTAGGAAATGTATTTAGAAATTAATATTTAAAATATATACTAATCATAAATGATTTAAGAATATATTCACTAATAAATATCTGAATACAAGGTAGAGAATGTGGAAATAATTAATTAAAAATTATAATTTCATTATTCATTATCATCGTAGAATACAAACAAAATTGTATTCAATGATTACATTAAACATGTTACATTCATAAATGGAAATTTTATTTGTAATTTGATGAATAATGGAATATATGTTGTGAATAAAGAATCTTTCATTATTTTTTTTTCTTTCTGTACAATTTTGTTTTCAATAATAATTATGAAATAGTTGATGGAAGAATGTGAGTTACATGAATATTTAGAATATATTTTTGAAGTGTATGTTTCCATAAGTTAGTGTTGATGAATGAGGTGTTATTAGATTTGGAAATGATTATGTGTTCCCTATGATTCCTATTTGAAGAGAGAATTATTGATTGATGGTCATACTTATATTCTCTCAATTCATCTTAAAAAAATTTATAGGTTTTGGGAACATTAGAGGAATTACTAGTGGGATGGATGGAAAATAGATATTTCTAAATTTACTATGAAATATTTAAATTATCAATACATTAACGTAGAATTATAATTACTAAATAGAATTATTAAATTTTTTCTAGTGCCCAACTGTAAATGGGAAATATTTAACCATGGATTCATGGTGGTAATTCCAATGAAATTACAAGGTAATAATTTAATTTATGTTATTTTTGATCGACCAACATTGTGTGAACATTTACTTCTCCTTGGAGATATTATGAATCAAGATAAAACTTTTCAATTTAACCTCAATTATATAGTTGGATTATAAGGATTTCGTCTCTGAATTGTATTTGACATTGATCATAGGTTCGCATAAAATTTATGGAATGAAAATTTGATGTTGTTTGTTACTCAATTAAAGTCAATTTAAACTTTTCATCCTAATTTTTATTGATAGTATGATTGAATGATTATGACTATAGAATAAATTATTTATACATATTTAATGTATTTATAGTAAAATAGGCTTTAATAAAATTCAATGGTTGTGTTTTCAGTTCATTTTTTTTTCATTTAGTATGTAGATGGAACCTTTTGAGGTATTATATTGAAAGAGATGTCAAACACCATATTTTTGGGATGATGTGTGAGAAATATTTTTGATGAGAACATACATGGTAAATGAAATGGCTAATAAGGATAACAATATTTATGAAAATATGAATATAGATAAAATAATATATAATATTAATGTGGATCACTAGAAAATATCATTGTTTGTGGTAGGTTATCATGTTTTTATTAATGAATCTCTTTGAAAAAGTGTTATGAGTTTGTTTTAAAATTGGATGCTCAGTCCATAGTGCATTGGATTATATGAATTCATGGAAAATGTTGTAAGTGTTTCCTACCAACTAGACATTTCAGTAAGTCCATCCCAGCAACAAAATGTATTTCTTATATTAATGATATGAATATGTGTCACAGTCATCTGAGGTATGTTGCTCTGTGGTAGTTCTCTCAGAAGATAAACTTTTATATTAGTAACAAGCATTTTGGATTCATAATAATAGAGATAATGCATTCTGGAATAATATAATTCACAGGGTATAGTTTTTGTGGGAAAAACAAATGGTTGAATAACAAACACAACAAATTGAAAATACTATAGGGGAAGGTACCTCAACTTGATTAATAAGTAAATAAAAATACATGAAAATCAGTTCCTAAAGGGATGGAAAATAAAATATACCATTTAATGGTATAATTAATCATTTAAGAATATATTTTTATTCATGAGTTAGATAGTTATACTCATTAAAAAAATTAAGTAATGTTTATTGAAAAATGGACAATGTTTTATTAATATATTTTCCTATAAGGTTATATTTAAAACAATAATTATAAATTTATAGAATTTAAATTTTCAAAAATAATTTTCAATTTTCAATTCAGAAGGTCAAAAATATACTTATATGATTTTTTGTGATTATTCTGAAATTATTGACTTCTCATTGAATAATTATAAATTTTGGTTTCAATAAAACATTCATTTCATTCCCTTGAAAAAATCCCTAAATATATTTAGATTTGAATTAAATTAATATAAGTCACAATAAATTATAAATAATATAAATAAATACATGTGAATCATCATTTTATGTGATATTTTTCTAAAAATGCTATTATACATACAAAGTACTTTTTTTCAAAAAACCATTTTGCATCATACTTTCTAGGATAAACATAAAATTAATTTATTCCAATTATAATGATTTAATTTTTTACAAAGGATTCCATATTAATAATCCTCACAATTAATATTATTTAATATTTTTGACTTATTATTTTCTTAATAAATATTAAATTCGGTTGAAATTCATCCCCAAAGTAATAGGGTAAATCAGGTTAACATATATCAAACATATGTGATATGGTCACCATTTATCTTATTAAATATTTTTTGATGACTATGATATGACACTTATCACCTTAGCCAAAATATTAACATTTTCTTTGAACACATTTACATTACTATGACCAGTATAATATTGTATGTAAATTAGAAGAAAAAATGATCCCCTCTTAATTATTAATACCCATATTGTGGTGAAAAGGGACACATGAGTGATGTGAATTACTATTAACGGTTATTTTTACAATAATGAAATTACTCACAAGATTTTAATTTATTTCAAATTTTATTTAGTATATATTTATCTTATGTTCTTGGACAAATATGATGCGTTATTTAGAAAATAAAATTGAAAATAAAATTAATTTTTAATAAATAGTTAAATTAATATAATGTGAATGAAAAATTGTGATCCAAAACATTTATAAATAATGATAAAAGATTTATGTCATTTTTAATGATTATATTATAATTATTTTTTCTTAGTGTTTTTAATGAAATATTAAATGAAGAGTGTCAAAATTGACAATAATGGTATTTTATAATAAATAATTGTTTATTTCATTGTTTCAAATTCATAATAAAATATCACCGACCAAGTAAATGGGTTATGAGTTATAATATAACAAATGGTCCATTTATAGTCTATTTTTCTTATTTATAGTATCTTTCATGATCCTTAATATAAAAAACATTGTTACAATATTAATTATAACAAAGTGTCAGCATGGATTAAAATAAAATGATAAGTGTGAAAAAATCACTTAAAATATATATTTTTTATTTTGTGGAATTATTTAGACACACCCTAAAATTATCATAATTTTTATTTAATTTAATGTAATTTTAATATGAAAATTAATTTTCATTTATTTAATACATTAAAAAATTTGAATAGTACCCCTCCCCTCACTTTTATAAGGGAAAATCTTCGCATTTTTTAGTCACCCTTGAATAAAAATTGAATCATAAATGACCTACCAAAATACAATAGATAAATCTATCCCCATGTCTTAGTTTAATTATTTTAATCAAAAAATAGTCTTAGTAATTATTTTTCTATAAGTTTATAATGGTTGTTAGAAGAAAATATAAACTTCTTAAACATTAATTGTAATTTTATTTATATTCTAAATTCATCAGAAATACTTTGAACATTATTAAATAGTAAAAATATCATCTTTCAAATACTGAGATATTATTATGTTAATAGAAAAACTTATATCCATCTTCACTACTATAAAATTGAAAAAAAAACATCATTTCTGTATTTGGTATACTACCAACTTATGAGCCGATTTAATTCATTTTCAATTTCCTCCTCTAATGGCTATTTGAAAAAACTGGATTTATTATATAAATATATTATATTTTTTACATATGTATCATGGGTACGTGTGTACAAACACCTCCATGAATCTATTTGATTCATTTTTTATCCCCACATTACATGGAAGATAAATTTTAGTGTTGTAAAGGAAGTAATTTTTTTATTATGATATGATGATCCTTATATAAAGAATAAATTATATAAACCTTCTATATTCAATGAATTTGGAAAAATGGAAATGTTGCAAATGATTAAATATAAACTACCATCTCCATGATTGTATCATAGTAAATTATGTATATCCATATTTCATGACTAGTTTTAGATGTATAATTGATGTAAATAATATAATTTTATTACGAATATTATTATTGAGATATTGAAATTTTTACCTCTATGACAATAGGAGCTTACTAATGTCGGTTTGGATATATGTGTCTAGTGTCACTAAAAAACTGGATATGAAAATAATTGATTTATTAATTGATTGTATCGTGGATATAAAAAGAACAATAAAAATTAAATGGGTTCATAAATAATTAAATAATAATTAAATAATTATTATTTGAGATGATAAATAATATATGTGAATAATCAGACTATATTTAAGGTTTATTATTTTAAAAATTATCATTTATAGTATTCTGTCTAACACATTCTCTTCCACTTCTATAATTTATGAAAAATATCTTATTTATGTATTTATATTGACATAATAGACGAAGAAAATGATTTTATTTCCAAATTTTTATTTCATTTTATTTTTTTAAATTGGAATATTTTTATGCAATGTTTTTAGATTATTTACAAAATAAAAAAAAGAAATTTTTTATGTGGTCATGTACAATGACAAGACATTTCAAACCACTATAATTGTTATTTAGGTTTTTTATTCCATTAAAAAATTTCAAATTTTCTACAAAGAAATACCCTCTGTCCCTTCATTCTGGGCACTTTAGTTTTAAAATTGTGGTCCTAAAAGGATTCAATCATTCAATATATGAATGTCTTTTCATATGGGTTTAAAAGTGTTTTGAAGAGTTTTATGATAAAAATAAAAAATAATGTGGTGTTATCTTTTTAATATGGTACATGATATTTAGACATCATAAAAAATTTATCCTGATATATCTTATCTGATAGGTGGATCTCCATTTATCCTCATTATAAATAGTATAACTTGATATAACTTAAACGAAAGGTGACAACTATTATCAATATCTAATGTGATGTGAAATATTCTTTGTCTAAAATGGAATGAAGAAGGGGGTTAACTTGTGGGGATTCTCCAATTTCATTAACTGAGACCTATTTTTTGAATATATATTTAAATTGGGTAATGAATATGATTCCATGTATTTTTGGAAGAGGGTTTCCTATTTATTAATAATAAGGATGATGTTTTCTCTTTGATGAAAATGTGCTTTATTCCAACATTGAAATGATTTATTTCATACAATCATAGAATAATTTAATGATGGTAACTATTTAATGGGTTTCTTTTAAAATGGACTGAAAAATTTCTTATTTTTTCTCCCTTACTATGATTTTATAATTAAACCAAATTTTAAATATGTTTTTTATATGGTTTAAGGATGCATAAGAAAAAATATATAGTCATGTTTAAATTAATGAATAATTTTTTTATAATAAATCATATATCATTTTAATTGTTTTATATTTAGGAAAAAATGGATACTAATTAAATGATTCCACTTGTATTGTGTGGTTTTATTATTTATAAGTATTAAAAATAATTCTCTAAATTTCTAAACAACAATGATCCCCATGAATGTAGGAAAATGAATTACTGATCAAAAAATCAAGATTATATAATATTTAGGATCGCATTTTTATTTATGCTCCCCTAATAAACACATTATTTTTCATCACGTGAGTAATTATATTACAATTGGAGAATTGAGATATAAATATTTTTTATAATAAATCAAATACTTTTAATGTTTTATATAACTAAATTTACACCATAATATCCAATATTAAGTTACTTATAACATTAATTTTTCCAAATGGAAAATATTTACTACTTATTCAATGAATTCATATATTTATAGTGAAGGATTAGGAGAAATAAAGTTCTATATAAATTGAAATATTAATTTTACCAATTATATTTTAAAATCATATATATGTATATAAAATATTTTCACTTATAAATTTTACATTTCATCAAACTAGTATGTTAGATATTCAAACATATGTGATAATTTATTTATTTGATAAAATATTTAACCTTTCAAAGACTAATATTGCCTCCTACTAATCTCTTAAAAAATATCTCTAAATATATTATTTAATAAACACACCAACATTATCTAAACCAAAAAACAGCTCTTATAAAACTTTTTATTATAGAATAGTTAAAAATATTTAAAATCTTATTTATATCATATAATTATACAATATATACTTTTTAATTATAGAAGTAGCAAAAATATATGAAAAAATATAAATAGTATTAATATTTTATTATAGAGATAGTTAAATTTATTTCCATATCATTAAAATTAATTTTATTAACAATTCCATTTTAATTATATAATATAGGAAAGAAAATATTGTGATCTACGTGTTAGTATTAATTTCATATATCAATCTCTCAGCCTTATTATTAAATTAAATAATATACTATTTTATAATAAAAAAAATAATGTAACTCTGTTGATCCTTATCGAATATACTTAGTCAATGTCACTTTTTTGAAGTCACATATATTTTTTTCTCTATATATTTCATCTCATTGATTCCCTTAACAATACATAATTATTTTTTATATAATATTCATACTAACTGAAAGTTTTATAATTTAATGTTCATATAAAATTCCATTTAAAATATAATAATGTATGTTTATTACATTAATACAAAATTTAGATAGTATATGATTTTTCATACACACCATCATGTATTTTTGGTTGTTTCATATTTAATTCTCTAACATTATATAGTTTATAATTTTTCATATATAGGCTAAACTCCCTTTAAAAATTATAGATTCATGTGTTGACACTCTTTGAACTTTCCCCATCATCATCTCACCAAAATAAATTCATTTTACTTTTTTGTAAAGTGAATAACGTATTTTATCTTACATATCATGATTTATACTCAAAAAATTAAAAAAATCTTAAATTAGGAATAATGTAGTTCAATTATTCCATTTTATAATTTAGAATGTATTAGATTTATCAATATAATAATATTTGAAACTAAAATTACATTATTTTAATTTTAATAAGTTGTGATCCTAATATATTCAAATTATTTAAATAACTAATCTTATTGAGTACATGGATAATTATTTATTCACTCATAGTTATATAATGTAGAAATATTTTCTTGAAAAAAATATGTCACAGATGTTTAATTTTTCTAATTGATGAATATTTGACAATCTATCATCCAAAAAACATTGATATTCTGAAGTTACTTCTATTATTTTTTGTCATTGGTATCTGGTATTAATGAAATCATCTCAATAGAGTTACTCATTACCTTACTACAATAATCAGACTATTTTTTAATAGATTTATTAATAGTGGAATCTATAAGGGGTAACTAAAACTCATAGAACACTTATTATTGATTTATAATAAATCCAATATTATCGAACTAATAAAGAATTTTTTTAACCATTTATTTTCTCATTTTTCCCCATTACATATATGATAATGATGTAAACTTTTCAATAATTGAATATTTATTCATATAAGTGTTATATTTTTAATATATTTAAATATTAAATTTATTAAATATTCTCCAAGAAAAATGATGACCAATTTCACATCATAAATTTTCATTTGATGATAAATATATTTTATTTATTTTTCTACTTTGAACATGAATTTCCACTGGTAAGTTGTTCTCCACCCCCAGGCTTCTCATACATACGATCCTGTGTCATGTGGTCGACCACCTGTAGGTCTGGTCCTCTTGGACCTATGCGTCATCTGTCTAATGCCCACTGTAGAAGACTCTGCCGCATGCCGGATAGTGGTGGGTCAAGCTGCTGGAGACTTCTCATCAAGGAAACTCTCCACTAAGAGGGCTCACTCCAACACCCTTGTCTGCATCGGGATGCTGTGAGCAACAACTGATGCTCTAATCTATCGCCTGATCCCCTGCTCGAAGGTTCAGGCCCTAAATAAAGGGTCCCATACCATATCAGTGGAGTAGCGCGAGAGATCAGTGAACCTTGCTGAATACTACGCCACCATCATGCTACCCTGCTAAATATGAAGTAACTCATGTATACGCAATGCTTGAAGTGTGGCTGGTACAAACTCTGCCCGGAACAGGCTCTCGAAGTCTGTCCATAGAAGTGTCCCCTCGTCATACATCTGGAGCATCAGGCTCCACCATCTGCCCGTTGCTGCCTGAAGGATGCTAGCAGCATGGAACACCATGAAGTCTGCTGGCGTCCCTACCTGCCGGAAGGCTCTCATCACAACCTCCAGCCAATCCTCAACCGCATGTGGTTCCATCTTTTCCCTGAACCTGGGTGGCCTCTGGCATTGGAACTCGTGCATTTCACTCAAGAGACATGCACACTCTGCTACTGGGGTTGGTGGAATAGGTGGCCCAACGGGTGGTAGTACCGACAGTGCCTCTACTGGTGCCTCAACTGGAAGAGGACCATGTACTGCGGCCTCGTCGCTCGGCGGGTTGTCAGTACGTACAACTCTTGGGGCTCTAGCTAGTCATCCACGGGGAGGCATCCTGAAAGAAACATATGCGACATGGTCAAAGACTATACCCAATGATCTGGCCTGGTTTGAGCTGACTTTAAAACTTTTGGAAACACACATGCAATCAGTGTTTTCGTTCACTAACTCGGAAATTGGTATTCAGGGTCCTGGTATATGGATATGTCGTCCACCGCACCAACACTGGACTCCCTGGACTGATATCCACAATCAATATCCTTAACACTATTGCTTAACATAGAAGAAACTATCAGAGTTCTGAGTTCTGTGGTAGAACCGACTCCTCTGATACCAATTTGTCACGACCCATCATCGGGGCCCGTGCCGTGACTACCCCAAGTCCGCCTTCCATAGGCCATGGGTTGGGGACTTGCACCTAAGGCGTAAATCCTATTAAATAGGAAGGAATTTCCATTATAAAACATAAAAATATCCAACCATATCACATGAAGAAGTAATACACTAAGTACAAAAGAATGTGCTGAAATGTAAATGGGTCAGAATACAGACCCAACTGAAAATTACAGCTACAACTGAATGAAAGAACAACAGAAAAGACTAACAGCTGGAGGATAGAGCAGCTCCTAGTTCGTCCACCTCAGATCCTACCCGAAGGGTAGGTACAGATAGACTCCTCAACACTCTCGCCCACCAACCTCCACTGAGTACCGTCTCGTCTTGAAGTACACCTCTGGGTACCGACTAAACGTGAGGTCCACCTCTAGGTACCGACTCGTCGTGAGGTCCACCTCCGGGTACCGACTCTTCGTGAGGTCCACCTCTGGGTACCGACTCGGTCTCTGTCAGCATTTTCCATCGTTTGAATCCAACACAACAAGGTGAGGGCATATCCCGGGGATGGGTGGGTATAACGATACTCAGTAGGGAACCCGAGACCAACAAGGTCTCAATAAATCCAATAAGGATAACCAAAAAGAAGGAGCTCAATAGATAACCCATAATTAGGTATGATTTCTTACTTATACCTATGTTATCAAGTAACCCATCTCAATCATGAGAAATCACAATGGTTATAAAATCAACGGATAATCACTACTTAGGTATATGCCCATACATATTACTAAGTTAACAAGTTACCCATCTCAATCATGAGGTAAACACAAAGGTCATTGGCTTAGCTCAAACATGGATTTTATTCATGATGTCGAAACCAGAGCTGCTGGAAAACTCCTCCCATGTCGAGTACAGTGGGCCTGCCGCTACAACCAAGCGCTCCCCACTGGGCTCTCCAAATCACTCTGAGTTGATCTAAAAGGTATTTATCAAGTCTCATCCAGATACTAGGTCTCTGCACTCCGATCTCTCCTCACCGGGAGGGTCCACTCTATGAGCTACTGGTCAATACTCCAAGTATTACAAAGTCCCATGAGGAAGTAACTCAAAGGTCTGCCACGTCATAGGAATCTCAACACAAGAGAGGGCGCGTCAATTAGACGCGCTGTCTGTGTGTTATTAGCATTTTCGTCCCAGGGGCCCGGTTGGTTTCTTGTACGACCAACCCGAACATATCTCAAATTTATCCTGAACTATCATAGGGTATACTCGTAGGGACGATTTCACAACATGATTACCAACGCCGCTGACGGTTCTTCAAACGGACATACGGTCTGAAAGTTATCGGCTTTTCCGTTCCAGGGGCCCGGTTGGATATCGGGTACAATCCAACTTGTCCTTACTCCAATTACGTCCAAACTCAGGTGTGGTATGCCAAAAGTTTTATCTAATAAAGAGGAATCCAACAATGTCAACGACACATCAATCAGACATCCAGAACCCATGTTATAAGCGTTTCCGATCTGAGGGCCCGGTTGGTTTCTATAAGGCCCCAGACTTAAACCTTACTTAATCATGAGTTATTACAAGATTACACATTGAGGATATTTTCAGGTTTAGTGTTTTAGGGAAATAGATCATGAAACTTTAATTACATTCCATATTTAAACAAAGTGGTTACATAAAAGACAATATTCATTCTTCACATCAACGGAAACATATTTAAAATAATACATGGATTCTTTCTTGACACTTCCTTGACACTATAATCATATCATGTACCTTTCCCTCGACCTGTGAAAAACATTTAAAAAAACTTGGCATGACCATAAAAAGCTCAGTAATGGTTATAAAAAATATGGAAAGGAAACATGAGTTCATATATACATAAGAATGAAATCATACATTACCCATAAAACATAGACACTTTAACATACCTCATCAAATCATGAATAAATCATAGAAATCATAAGACATAAAAGGTAACTTGAGGCATTCATAACATTCTTACATAGGGATTAAACCTATTGGTTACGTTTGGAATACCCACCACAGAATATTCCCTAAATCTCTTCGGAGAAATCTTAACGTTTCACTCCTTCACGTTACCCAATGCATTGGAGTGCTATATTGGGCTCACCCGCCATTAGTTTATCACGAAACCACCCGTTTTCATAACAATGCCCAAGAACCATAACATAAACGTATCACATAAAACATGTATAAAGGAAACATATCATTTCCACATTTCATTCACAATATAACATTTTAGTATATTGAAATAATGAATCCATTTAAAAAGAAACCATTTCCAAAACAATTTAAAACATTTAATAAAGAGATTTTGGAATAAATGTGTCCCATACCACCTTGAAGCTGTTAAAATTTTAAACCATTAATATCCATATAAATAAATCCTTAAAACCATTTTGAAAACATGGATATTAATAAGAACAAATAATTAAAACATTTAAAGCGAAATTTTGGTTAAAGGGGTTTTACCAAAATTAGAGACACTTGAATACAATAATTAAGGAATAAAATTTATTCAGAACTTTATAATATCATGAGAATAATTGGATTCATGATATAATACTCCAAAGTATAGTATATACACCATAAGTGTGAATTTGTGCATAACAACAATGAAGTCTCAATAGAAATGTCAAATGTGATGAAATCCCTTATAAAGAAGGTACCCTTAAATTAAGGATAAATCAATCTCAAAATTATGTGTGAAAAATATCAATACACCCAATATAAGTGGATATTAAGTGTAAAACAATAAAATCTCATTCACACATATTCAAAGGATGACATATTCCATAACTAAATGTTGAACCCAAAGAAATCGAAATTGGGTTAAAAAGTTCCCTTGGTAAAATTCGTCAGCCTAACGACATCACATAAAAATTCAGAAAATGAGTTGATGAGAGAAAAAAAGGGCATCTCCTCACTTGGAAATAAAATTTACATCAATAAGGATATAAAAGAACATATCCCAACATAATCGTATGTGAATTAAAATACATAACGAAAGAATTCTTTTAAAAAGAGGAGGGTGAAAGGTCCCCTTACCGAGGTGGGTAACTTTCGAAAGGTACACCCCATGGAATAAGGGTCATAAAATGAAGATGTGAATACCAATAAATGAAATTATACTACACAAAGTGTATAATAATGGGCAGTACATACACCACTCAAATGAAATTGTGGCAAATGTAGCATAAATCTCACGGGAATAAAAGTGAGATGAAAAATCCATTACGAAAACTCGATAGCCTAACGGCGCCACTTAAAACTTCCAAAATGGATTTATGAGAGGAAATAGGGTCTCTCATAATATCAATATAATGTTTACAGAAAGATTAATACAAAAGAACATCCCCCAACATTACAAATAGGATCTTAAAAGAGGTGACATAAAGGAGAGTACTTAAAAAGAAAGAGAGAGGTTGGATCTCTTACGGAAATTCGACAGCCTAACGATGCCACTCAAAACTTCCAAAATGGATTAATGAGAGAGAATAGGGTCTCTCATCATATGAAAATAAAAATTACAGTAAGTGTAATATAAAAGAATATCCCAATAACAAGATATATGAGTTTTAAAAGGAATGACATAAAAGAGTGTACTTTAAAAGAAAGAGAGGAGTCAGATCCCTTACCTCAAGTCCAACTTGTCTTGTTCGTTTCTTTATATTCCTAAATAATAAACTTTGGTCATATTATAATTACTTAAGGACCTCATATAAATATTATTATTCAGTTCATATCACATATTTTAATGTTATAATAATTGGTTAATAATATGAGTTCAAATCAGACATTTTTTTGATGTTTGGTACATCAGTCCAAAATTGAACTTGTTGGAAAAAATAATTTTCCATGTAGTTATAGGTACATCATATACAGAATAGTATTTATGTTTTTAATATAATATATATCTAGTATATATTCATTTTATGCTATTCCATAGCATTTGCAGATAAAAATTAAAAGCATTGTTCATGGAGACGGTAGGTCGTACGTACACATGAACGCTACTTTCATTTTTTTGTCATATTAATGGAATTAAAAAAACGAGAGATATATATATGTTATAATTCCAGAATGATATCTATAATTTAGATGTAATATTTTAAATATATATCCATTATATATATGTACTTATAATTGTACATTACATTTTGATATAAGAAATGAAATGTACCGTTCCTGGAGACGGTAAGCCGTACGTACGCATGAACTCTACTTCCATTTCTATTTCATATTTAATGGAATTAAAACATAATGATACATAATAGTATTTTAATTCCATTATGTTATCATATATAATATCATTAAATATAGCTTTTATACATACCACATATGGTATAAACGAATCAAATCACTTTGAGGGGGCGGTAGTCCGCACTTCCTTAAATGAAGATATCACGTTTACCCATAATGGAAACGATAATGGAATGCCATAAATGAAAAATACAGAAGCTTAAGTAAAACATAAACATATTATATATCATATATAAATATAGTGTCATCTTAATGGCCACCTTTGAAGGTGTTAGAAGAATGTTGAACAATCGTCGTTTTGTGAGGCAGAAATTCTCCATCCACAGAAACAATATGTTCTTTTACCATTAGACGAAGGATTGTGTAATTGTAGCTCAAATCCTTATTATAAAAACATCTTAGTATATTTAATATACTGGATTTGTTACAAAATAAATGAATAAAATGATTTTATGGGGTTGGAGAAGTAAAATAAAACAAAAGGACACAAGTGAATACATTACCTTATAATCGGGTAACTCCCTTTGGTTTGAGCTCAAAGGCTTCCTTGGGAAGAATTATTCATAAATTGAGGCTTCAAGGAGTTAGAGAGGGATGTGGATAGACAAAATGGGCAGGGGTTGTCCCAGCCAAAGGCTTCGGAAGTGTTGGTAAGTAGGTAGAGGTGGGGCCCTTTTATAAAAGGACATGAGGGGCACTCTTGGAAAGTAAAGAAATGTTACTTTATTTTAGAATGAGCTTCGGATTTTAATGGTCCCACATTTATTTTTTTCAAGGATAAGGTGATAAGGATTCTAAATAAACCCATAAAATAGGTTTTTTGACATGTTTAGATCTTATATTTTACATTATATTTCCATTTTATTTAAATCGTTAAATAACGAGGTCATCACTACATCATCATGATGTCATAAATAATTTTATTTCTATAATGTCTAAAAATTATAAAAAAATACCCTAATGTAGGAAATATTTTTATCTTTCTAATTAATATTTATAGTCAAAAATATGACCTGTATAACACCATGTAAAAATTGTTTTAGTAAAACATCTCATGTGTGTGTCATTTTTACTTTAACATTAAATAAAAAGGTATTTATGTCATTTACAAACCAAAGTGGTTCCATGGGGTCCCCAAGTTGACCCATGGATTTTAATGGTCGGCCATGACACATTCAATTAGGGTATGACATGTTTCTAGGTCATTTCATTTTATTAAAACATTATTATTACCTTAAACTACACTAATTCCCTCTAATCACGATTAAAATCATAATAAGTTACTATTCAACAAAAAATTATTTTAATCCCATTGAACCACATTGTACTTCTTAATGACAACCATGTATTTCATATTTTTGAAATTAAAAAAACAAAGGTGGAAAAATTTCATTTAAACGGAAAATCAGTTTTTATAAGTACCACTTAGTGGTTTCACTATTCATCAAAAATTGAAGTTTTTCAGAAAATTACCAAAAATTCACCCTAAGCTATATTTGATATTCCTATTTCAATAATTATGTCTATATTACAAAATTAAAAATATATAAGTTTCATTAATTAATTTAATAGTTAATTTCTGATGTCAAAACAAATAGCTTGTTTTTATGAAACAAAATGTATCGAAAGATTGACACTAGTTTAAGTCCGATTTCAAAGTGAAATTAATTCCAACGACCAATATTGGATTAAATGGTAAAAATATATTATAATTTCACTATAAAACCAATTCAAAAGATAATATAATAATATAAATAAATTAGATTAAAAAGAGGTTTTTAATTAAAATACAACATTTTCACTATTCATTAAAAATTGAACATTTTCGGAAAAATACCAAAAATATACACAAAGTAAATTTTGATGTCCCGTTTCTAAAAAACAATTTTATTTAGTAAAATATAACACATAAAATTGTCAAAAATTGGATTTAAAAGAGGTTTTCCATCAAAAGGCGGTTAATCGACCTTTTAAAGAATATTATAATGTTTACGCTTAAAATTGGATTTATTCACATTTTTAATCCTCTAAAATTTATTGTAAAAAGTAAAAATATTTGACAGATATATATAATCATTTTGTAGTTAGTTCTGTTCATTCCCGCCATTACAACGGCTAGGCGTTAACTACTATTTAAAATAATATTATTTTATTGTTAGAGTGCAACATAAGATTCCCAAGAAACTCGTTGTTGCGTGTTGGGTACGCCATCGAGCATAGCGTCCACATTAAAGTCATATTAATCATTTATTCACAAATATTGAAAAATGTGAAAATGTCATACTCCTTATTTACCGGGAGTGTTAAATCCTTCCCCATTTTGGGAATTTCGTCCTCGCAATTTTAAAATTGGGCTTGGAAACTTCATTGAAAATCCCACATCGGAACAAGAGTCAGTAAAACAATCACTTTAAAATAAAGAAAGATAAGTACAAAGGTCACCCGAGATAACCCAAACTAGGATTCCAGGTATGAAAATATAGACATGGAAGAAAAAAACAAAGGGTCTTGTTCTGATGGAGAGTGATAGTAAACATGTCTAGAAGAAATTTAACCATAAGAAAATCACAAACATGTGATGGGTTAAATGGTATTCGATTCCCCAGTAGGAAAAGTTAATAGACAACATTTTTTTTAAGTTAATTTTTATTGAGGAATTTATTCATAAGGAAACATAATCACTTATCATGTTGACTTTCAACTTTTACAAGATTCCTTAATCAAACTTATATTTTCTCCAAAAGACGAGTATTTAAGAAGACTTGTTAGCATTAAAGTACTATAATCAATTTCTAGAGAATCACATAATCCATAATAGAGAACTATATACTTCCCATTTATTTATACTCTAACCAAAACCAAAACCAAAAAGGTTAGTACAAGAAAAAGAACAAATCTATTCTTAATCTCCAAAATTTTTCAAACAAAACCGAAAGTTCAATGAGGACCATTTGATAAATAATTTGTCCATAAAATTCTTCAAAGTAAACCAAACTAAGATTGAAACCCAAATATTTGAATGATTTAGTCACATAGTCTTCCAAGTTAAATCGTAACATTTATCTCTAAACAACATCAGTTGCTCCTAATGTCTCGTATTGAAAAGTAATTAACCTAATCACATATCCTCCATGATAGGTTAATAAATTTCCATAGATAACCCCAAATCAACTTACTCTTATTTCATAAAATAATCTAACTAAAAAGAATCAGTCAAACTAACCAGGGACTTCACGTAGTCCTATGGTAGGTGATAAATACCAGTTGCACTTTGGTTTTGTGTTCGATTCCCACAGCTTTGTCCGACGCGATGGGTTGTCACACAGTCTGCATGTTTTCCTTTTTCCAAAACTATATAATTCTTAAAAAATTCCCCAAAACGAGATAAAATCGTCAAAAATAGTCATATCATATTTTAACCTCAAGTTTATCTCATGCCTTTCATTTTCTAGCATATCATATAATAACACATAATTACCTCAAAAGTAAGGATCATATAAACTCTAATGGTTACCTTTATAATTATTACCTGAACTTCCACATCGATTGGTCATCTCGTACATGATGCATTACAGAATATACCAAGGTTCAAGTGGTTGATCATGAATCCTTGATAGTTGGTTTAGAACAACCATGCGTTTCCTCATTGAATCCCCCATTTTATCTAGTATCTTAATCAGAGAACAACCACAGTTTCCTTCAAACCTGTTGTCTCTTTGGTGCCTGCTAGATTCATCCACTCACTAAAAACAGAAATGTCAGTGTGAGTATATCAAAAAAACCATCATGTACTAATGAGGAAGATAAGAACTAATATATACTTACTCATTCAATTTAATTATAACTAGGAATCATTCGGAAATCCTAACCATTATGGTAATGTCACTTATGCTTAGAGAATACCCTAACCTCTAAAGATATCTAAACCGACCTTTGATACCAACTATAAGGCCCCAGCCTTAAACCTTACTTAATCTTGAGTTATTACAAGATTACACATTGAGGATCTTTTCAGGTTTAGAGTTTTATAGAAGTAGATCATGAAACTTTCATTACATTCCACATTTAAACAAAGTGGTTACATAAAAGATAGTATTCATTTTTCCCATCAATGGAAACATATTTAAAATAAAACATGGATTCTTTCTTGACACTTCCTTGACACTATCATCATATCATGTACCTTTCCCTTGACCTGTGGAAAACATTTAAAAAACATGGGATGAGCATAAAAAGCTCAATAAGGGTTATAATAAATATGGAAAGGAAACATGAATTCATATATACATAAGAATGAAACCATACTTTACCCATAAAACATAGGCACTTTAACAAACCTCATCAAATCTTGAATAAATCATAGAAATCATAAGACATAAAAGGTACCATGAGGCATTAATAACATTATTACGTACGGATTAAACCTCTTGGTTATGTTTGCAATACCCACCACAGTATATTCCCTAAATCTCTTCGGAGAAACCTTAACGTTTCACTCATTCGCATTACCCAATGCATTGGAGAGCTATATCGGGCTCACCCGCCCTTAGTTTATCACAGAACCTCCCGTTTTCATAACAATGCCCAAGAACCATAACATAAACATATCACATAAAACATGCATAAAGGAAACATAACATTTCCACATTACAATCACAATATAACATTTTAGTATATTGAAATAATGAATCCATTCAAAAACAAACCATTTCCAAAAACATTGAAAACATTTAATAAAGAGATTTTTTAATAAAAGTGTCCCATACCACCTTGAAGATTTTAAAATTTTAAACCATTAATATACATATAAATAAATCCTTAAAACCATTTTGAAAACATGGATATTAATAAGAACAAATAATTAAAACATTTAAAGCGATATTTTGGTTAAAGGGGTTTTTCCAAAATTAGAGACACTTGAATAGAATAATTGAGGAATAACATTTAGTCAAAACTTTATAATATAATGAGAATAAATGGATTCATGATATAATACTCCAAAAGACAGTATATACACCATATAAGAGTGAATTGGTGCATAACAACAATGAAGTCTCAATAGAAATGTAAAATGTGATGAAATCCCTTATAAAGATGGTACCCTTAAATTAAGGATAAATCAATCTCAAAATTATGTGTGAAAAATATAAATACACCCAATATAAGTGGATATTAAGTGTGAAACAATAAAATTTAATTCACACATATTCAAAGGATGACATATTCAATAACTACATGTTGAACCCAAAGAAATCGAAATAGGGTTAAAAAGTTCCCTTGATAAAATTCGACAGCCTAATGACATCACTTCAAAATTCAAAAAATGAGTTGACGAGAGATAAAAAGGGCATATCATCACTTGGACATAAAACTTACATCAATAAGGATATAAAAGACCATATCCCAACATAATAGTATGTGAATTAAAAGATATAACAAAAGAAGTCTTTTAAAAAGAGGAGGGTGAAAGGTCCCCATACCGAGTTGGGTAACTTTCGAAATGTACACCCCATGGAAGAAGGGTCATAAAATGAACATGTGAATACCCATAAATGAAATTATACTACAAAAAGTGTATAATAATGGGCAGTACATACAACACTCAATGGAAATTGTGGAAAATTTAGAATAAATCTCACGGGAATAAAAGTGAGATGAAAAATCCCTTACGAAAACTCGACAGCCTAACGGCGCCACTTAAAACTTCCAAAATCGATTGATGAGAGGAAATAGGGTCTCTAATCATATCGACATAATGTTTACAGAAGGTGGAATACAAAAGAACATCCCCCAACATAACAAAGAGGAGCTTCAAAGAAGTGACATAAAGGAGAGCACTTAAAAAGAAAGAGAGTTGTTGGATCTCTTACGAAAATTCGGCAGACTAATGGCACCACTCAAAAATTCCTAAATGGATTGATGAGAGAGAATAGGGTCTCTCATCATATGAACAAAAAAATTACAGTAATATTAATATAAAATATTTCCCCAATAACAAGAAATATGGGAATTAAAAGGAATGACATTAAAGATTATACTTTAATAGAAAGGGAGGAGTCGGATCTCTTACCTCAAGTACAACTTGTCTTGTTCGTTTCTTTATATTCCTGAATAATAAACATTGGTAAATTTATAATTACTTAAGGAAATCCTATAAATATTATTATTCAGTTAATATCACATATTATAATGTTATAATAATTTGTTAATAATATGAGTTCATATCAGACATTTTTGTCGATGTTTGCATCATGAGTCAAAAATTGAACTTGTTGGAAAATAATTTTCCATGTAGTTATAGGGAAATCATATACAGAATAGTATTGATGTTTTAAATATCATATATATCCAGTATATATTCATTTTATACTATTCCATAGCATTTGGAGATAAAAATTAAAATCACTGTTCATGGAGACGGTAGGCCGTACGTACGCATGAACGCTACTTTCATTTTTTTGTCATATTAAAGGAATTAAAAAAAAGAGAGATATATATATGTTATAATTACAGAATTATATCCATAATTTAGATGTAATATTTTACATATATATCCATTATGTATATGTACATATAATAGTACATAACATATTGATATAAGAAATGAAATGTACCGTTCATGGAGACGGTAAGCCGTACGTACGCATGAACGCTACTTCCATTTCTTTTTCATATTTAATGGAATTAAAACATAATGATACATAATATTATTTTAATTATAGTATGGTATCATATTTAATATCATTAAATATATCCTTTATACATACCACATATGGTATTAACGAATCAAATCACTTTGAGGGGGCGGTAGTCCGCACTTCCTTTAATGAAGATATTGCGTTTACCCATAATGGAAACCATAAAGGTATGGAATAAATGAAAAATACATAAACTTAATTAAAACATAAAAAAATTATATATCATATATAAATATAGTGTCATATTAATGGCCACCTTTGAAGGTGTTTGAAGAATGCTGAACAATCATCATTTCGTGAGGCATAAATTCGCCATCCACAGAAACAGTATGTTCATTAACCATTAGATGAAGGTGTGTGTAAGTTTAGCTCAAATCCTTCTTATAACAACATCCTAGTATAGTGAAGATACTGGAGTTGTTACAAAAGAAATGAATAAAAAGAGTTTAGGGGGTTGGAGAAATAAAATAAAACAAAAGGACACAAGTGAAGACATTACCTTAAAATCGTGTAACTCGCTTTGGTTTGCGCTCAAAGGCTTCCTTGGGAAGACTTATGACCAAATTTAGTCCTCAAGGAGTTATAGGGGGATGTGGATAGACAAAATGGTCATGGGTTGGCCGTGCCAAAGGCTTTGGAAGTGTGGGTAAGTAGGTAGAGGTGGGGGCCTTTTATAAGAGGAGAGGAGGGGCACTCTTGGAAAGTAAAGAAATGTTACTTTATTTTAGAATGAGTTTCGGATTTTAATGGTCCCACATTGATTTGTTTCTAGGATATGGTGATAAGGGTTCAAAATACACCCATAAAATATCTTTGGACATGTGTAGGTCTTAGATTTTACATTATCTTTCCATTTTATTTAAATCGTTAAATAATGAGGTCATCACTGCATCATCATGATGTCATAAATAATTTAATTTATTTAATGTCTAAAAATTATAAAAAAAATATTAAGATGTAGGAAATCTTTTTAGATTTATAATGAATATTTATATCCAAAAATATGACTTTTATAACCCCATGTAAAAAAAATTTTAGTAAAAAATATCATGTGTGTGTCATTTTTACTTTAACATTAAATAAAAAGGTATTTATGTCATTTTCCAACCAAAGTGGCTCCATGGGGTCCCCAAGTTGACCCATGGATTGTATTGGTCGACCATTACACATCCAATGAGGGTAAGACATGTGTCTATGTCATTTCATTTTATTAAAACATTATTCATACCTTAAACTACACTAATTACCTCTAATCGCGATTAAAAACATAATAAGTTACTATTCACCAAAAAATTATTTTAATCCCATTAAACCAAATTTTACTTATTAATGACAACCATGTATATCGGATTTTTTAAATTCAAAACAAAAAGGTGGAAGAATTTCATTTAAAAGGAAAATCAGTTTTTATAAGTACCACTTAGTGGTTTTACTATTCATCAAAAATTGATGTTTTTCAGAAAATTACCAAAAATTCACCCTAAGCTATATTTGATATTCCGAATTCAAAAATGATGTCTATTTTACAAAATTCAAAACATATAAGTTGCATTAATTAATTTAATAGTTAATTCCCACTGTCAAAACAAATAGCGTGTTTTTATGAAACAAAATGTATCAAAAGATTGACCCTAGTTTAAGTCCGATTTCATAGTAAATTAATTCCAACGACCACTATTTGATTAAATGGTAAAAATATATTCTAATTTCACTTTAAAAACAACTCTAAATATAATCTAATAATATAAATAAATTAGTTTAAAAAGAGGTTTGGAATTAAAATACAACATTTTTCACTATTCATTAAAAATTGAACATTTTCGAAAAAATACCAAAAATTTACACATAGTAAATTCGGATGTCATGATTCTAAAGAAGAATTTTATTTAGTCAAATATAACACATAAAATTTTAAAAAATTGGATTTAAAAGAGGTTCTCCATCAATAGGCGGTTAATTGACCTTTTAATGAATATTAGAATGTTTACGCTTAAAATTGGATTCATTCGCATTTTTAATCCTCTAACATTTATTGTAAAATGTAAAAATATTTGACATACATATATAATCATTTTGTAGTTAGTTCTATTCATTCCCACCATTACAACGGCTAGGCATTAACTACTATTTAAAATAATATTATTTTATTATTAGAGTGCAATGTAAGATTCCCAAAAAACTCGTTGTTGCGTGTTGGGTACGCCATCGAGCATAGAATCCCCTTTAAAGTCATATTAATATTTTATTCACAAATATTGAAAATGTGAAAATTTCATACTCCTTATTTACCTGGGGTGCTACATTTTTGAGTTCGGACCAACCCGGTCGTACCGAAAGATCGTTGAAACCATGAGTGTAATATACCGAAACAACCGCCTCCATCCAGGGAATCCTACGCAACTGATGGTGCATCGATCAGAGATCAAAACTCAAGTTATGGGCGTTTGAATGGATTTGTCTGAAAAAATAGGGGGTTTGGGACTGGTCCGACCCAGCCCGATACCCCCTTGGTCGGCCCGAATAGGGTTGACGTGACCTTGGTCTAGGTCCGGAAAAGTTGGGCGAGGTCCGGCCCAGCTGGTGTGGCCTGGCCCAGTTGGCACGGCCCGGCCCGGCTGGCGTGGCCCGACCAGCGCGGACCGGCCCAGCCAGCGCGACTCAACCCAGCGCTGACAGTCCGTCCTGGTGTGGGTGGTCCGGCCCGCTGAGAGCGGTCTGGCCCGGTGTTGGGCATTCGTCTTGTGGACGAGCAGGGTGCGAAGGGGGTGCCGCCTGCTTATCATGAAATGGTGGACCCGTGTGGTCTGCCCTAGTGAGCTGGCCGGGGGTTTCAAACCCTCGGCCTTCCTGGAAACGTCCGGCAATTATGGTCGGCCGATTGAGCCACGCGGGACCCTTGGGCGGTTCCCTCCTCCTAGAGCACTAGCGGCCGGTTTGGCCAGCCGCCTCCTGTAAAACTGCCGCGGCTCTTCCCCGATCGGTGCGGCGGAATGGGGTGACACCCCTCTGTCTCAGCCTACCCCAGCCGCAGCCCCTTGGTGATCCGGCAATGCACGACGACGCTGCGCCCCTCTGCCATGGCCCGTTCATGGTCGCAGCCTCTTTCGCCCTCATCGGCGTAGCGCAACGGCACCACGCACCTTCGACACGACCCGCACTGGCCACGATCTTCATCGTCTCTGCGTGGTGCAACGTCCCCGCATCGCCTTTGTTTAAATCCACTAAGAAGATCAACTATAAAAGGGGAGGAGGATCAGCTGTGTTTGTGCAATTCGATCTCCTCCCGTTATATCAATAAAAAGCGGCCAATCATTTAACAAGGAAGATCATTAAATAATACTTCAATGAAAAATTCACCCCTACCTCAAAGAAGGTTTGTGGTTGTCAAGCGTCACAAACATTGGCATCGTTTTCGTCGTTGTCGGCATCTCCTTCCTTGTCTCGAAGGAAGAATAGGATGGAGAAAACTGGAACTGCCGAGTCAACGTTCTTCGTCGAAGTGAAGACGTTCTTCCAGGAAGATTATGTTCTTCCAATGCTAGAGCTCTCTCTTCCCTTTTCTCAACACAACAAAACTAACCCCAAAAATAATATAAGCTCCTCTTATTTTATTATAACATTCCATGGGTTCAAATTACAAAACTTAAATACATAATTCAATTAGTTGAATACGTTTTGTAATGGTTTAATAAGGGGAAGTGGGAAGTGGAGAAGTCACACACTTAATTACAAATAAGTTTTAATGGAGAGTTTAAGGGGTTATGGGGAATGTGAAGGGGTGGGGCTCGTATGGGCCCCACCTCACAAATATCCTAACAATTGCAGTTAGGAACCAGTGGGTCCCACCCAAACTCCCACACTTAGGATATAACCACTTAGATATAGAAAATAAAATTGTACCACAATTTTATTTACTTCACATTTAACCCTCAACTTTTATCAACTCCTCTCGAGAAAACGCACCTCCGGGAAAGGTCCTCTTAAGAAATTACCTGAGATGCAGTTCCATCGGTGCCCTCAGATTTCAATTCCGAGCACCTGATCAAAAGTTATAAAAAACCCTATCGCCCGTTCACTGTACGTACCCGAGCTATACTTCGGAAAATTATTCTGGGCACACCGGGCCTCGGAATCAAGTGCCGTAAAAAACGGCATACTCGTAAAATACCAAAAAATTTAAGAAAAATTTTCCTTGAAATTTACAGGTATTTACATTATTATAGGTCAATTTAGTTAAAAAAATCCGATCATATCTTTAATATCTATTTGATTGATTTTTAAAAATATCCATTCCCATATTAATCATATGAATTATCCCAACTCAAATCATATAGGCATCTATTATTATTTGGTTACCACCTAGGTGAATTGTATATATCATATCATGTATATAAACCTAATTCAATTAAGAATTTCTATAAATTTCTCCACATACATAATGTAATTACTCTATAAATTCTTCTTTTGAAGTTCCCCATATTAAACAATTTAGTCCATGAATGCATTTTATTTTTAAGGGATATAAAAAAAGTATTTATATAGGTTCATTAACAACCCAACCATCTTATTTTATATACATATCATGTACCTTATATAAACGATACTAACTATTTTCATTAATACATATAAAAACATTAATTTATAAAATATATTGCTGAAACATTAATTGAACCACCTTAAACCCAATCCAAAATTACACACACCGCATTAAAATTCCATTGATATCTAAGATATTATAATAATGGTCTATCTATAAAAATATAATATGTGGGAATAAACACTGTTCTACATGAAAAATTAATAATTTTGATTATATTTAACAAATAAAAAAATGATATCAAATTATGTAAACATAATAATTATAAATTATTTGAAACAATAATAATTAAATTCATGATAGTAATTTGTTATTGTAACATTAAATTATCCATCCTAGAAAAATGTATCCTTAGTGGATGACATCCTCCATAGAATATCATTGACTCAACCTACGATGTAACGACCATCACCACAATAACCCAGAATCGGTGTATAATTAATTAAATTATTATAAGATAAAAGGAATAAAATAAATAAGAACTATATAGTTTAGTAATATTCATAAACTAGATTCTTATATGATCCCAATATTACATTTTCATATACATATTACAAAATATTTTTTTTCGAGAACATCATTATTCTCTCCAGTATATCCTTTGAGATTATTCAAAGTATAACTCATGGATTTTTGTGAAATGGAAAAAGGGGGACATGAAATTATTTGTAAAGGTTAGTTACAATAAAAATTTTCATGAATGAAAAATAATAATAAACATATAAAGGAATGTAAATGGAAAAAAATCTGGATAGATAATTTAACTATCATTATTAGAGAATGAATAATTAATATTTAAATGGTATATAATAAAAAATACATTCCATATAAATAACATGGATATCATGAATAGATAAAGAATAATTAATATGTCATGGTAAATAACTAAACAAAAATTCCATTTAAATAACTTTACTATCAATAATAGATAAAAAATAATACAAATAGGAATGTAAAGAAAAGAAAAAAAATTCCATTTAAATAGTGACTTAGAATAAAATGTGCCCAGAGATAACAACTTTGTAAAAATTTCATGGATATTAATAACATAATTTTTAATTAATGAATTTTGTAGTTATTGGATGTCATGATCTCATGAATCTAGATTCCTATACCATCAAGACCTTTAATAAGAAGGTGTCAAATTAAATGTAATAACCCTTTTATTTATAGAATTCTAATTAACCCCATGAGACTACTAATTCATCATATAGATAAATAAATCTAGGTCCACCCATCACTTCATGTGAAAATAATTCTTCATATGTTTAATAATAAATTAAAATCATCAGAAATGTGACTTATCATCATGCATCCATATTGAGTACAGAATATAGAGTTATAAATATTTCCATAGATAAAAAATAACATTCAATATAGAACAATGTATATATAACTGTTACATTCCTTAATAAATAAAAATAAACAAGATAAATAATATAGATATTTAGGGGAAATATAATGTCCAATTATCATAGGAATGTGAATTTTTTAAGGTAATGTTAATGAAAAAAATGAATCAAGAATGGAAACATAAATAATTTACTATTTCAAAATGATCATGACTCATACATATAAATAATAATAATGGTATCAATAAAAAAATTATAGTGGTTTGTATTTTAATTAAAGTGTATATCATTAAAGAATAAATATATGATAAAAATATCATTAAAAATATTCATGGGAAAATATCACTTTCATCATAAAAATCATAATTTAAAACTATACATTCTAAATAAATTCAAAATAATTTCCATTGAAAACAACCTTTTAATATTATAAAATAATATTTAAAACATGAATTGGTCATGATGGTTGGAAATTCCATTCATGTTGTACATAATAAAATAAATTCTCCATTAACTTTTTCTATAAAAAAATTATCCTTATTTTGAAAATGACAAGAAGATTCCATTTAAAAAAAATATAAATCTTCAAAATATTTAAAATTTTCTTCATTAAATACATTTTATATTGTTAAAAATATTTTTTGAAAACATTTTTATAATACATGAATTTTGATGAAAACTTATTTTCAAATGAAGTGAGAAATGAAGATTTATTTTCCTGAAAACATTTTCTCAATCATTTTATATACAAAATATTGAATAAATAATGATAATTCAAGAAAAAAAATCGATTATAGTATTATATTAACGATGTTAAATTTCTAATGATCAAATATTTTCCATTAATGGTCATTAAGGAATAAATAATGCTAATTGAAATGAGATTGTGAAATAAAACCATAAAAAATTGATTTGAGAATTAACCATTGAATAAATTATATTTATTTAAATTATATAAAAATAAAACTATTTAATAAAAAATAAAAAATTGTAAATATTAAATATACACATAGTCATAGAATATCAAAGTCAATGAAGAAGAAATATTACCCCTTGAATAGAAATTGAGTTTTAAAATTATTTGTCACTTAGTAACATTCAATTAAAATCCACTTGTATTAAATTATATAAATTAAAACATAGAATGATATTAATTATTAACTAATAATTACATTTCATGTCCAAGGGGTATTTTATAAAACATATAAAAGAAATTATGTTCATAACATTACAATATTCCCCAATCAAAGGATATTGAGATAACGTCTCTTACCTCACACATCCTTTTGGTTGAAAAAAAATTTAAAATCGGATTTAATGGTATTATGAATTTTATTAATTTATACAATAACAAGATTAATATTTATAAAATCATATATTATCCTTTTATAACACATTAACATCTATTTTTAATAATCTTTTGTTATTACCATTCTTTCAAGTGATAACAACATTGTTTTCTCATGAATGTTTTAACATGATGGTTATGAATCTTCAGAATATTATATAGTTACTACATTTAATGAATTAAAATACTGTTATAAATATATATTTTTCATTAGATACGTTATTATAATCAATATTCAAATCTGAACATGGACAATGGATAATATTGCATCGTGGAGATGGTAGGTCTTATATATGCATGAGCAACATTAGCATTTCTTTAATGCGTGAAATGGTGAGATATATGGTAATATATTAATTTTCTATAATCAATATCATGTCATATGTATAAAATATAAACATTAACATTATCATTATTAATTTACATGTAAAACATAAGTGAAAAACAAATCACATTGATTCGTGTGGCTATAGACTGCCACACACACGAGAAAAATTATATTATTTTAAATTACAAGTAATGTAATAAAGAATACATGATATCATAAATTCATTGGTATAATAATATCATATATATAATAAAAATGTTTTAAATGCATCATATTATCATTCCTCCAATGTTTGTGATGGAAAATGAATTACATTTATTATTGGGGCCATTATTTGTCAAACATGTGATAAAAGTTTATGTTTACCATTTGATGGAATGGGAGATGGATATAAGAAATTAACATACAATAATAACATTTGAGTATATGTAATATAATTATGTGATTATATAATAATGGTCTAATAATATATGTATGGTGAAGAATATATGGAAACCCAAAAATGCTCGTTTTAGAACGTGACATCATATTAAGAAACATTTGTTAGGTACGTAGAAAAATCCTTTCAATAATAGATATATTATAAAACAAAGGTATCTAGGATTGTTTTATCTTATTAAAAAAGTTTATTGGGTTTTAATTGTTTAAAAATTTCAATCATAATAGTGAATAGGAGATGAGAAATGATGAATTTTATAAGTTGGCAGTGGGGGAAGAAATACATAAAATTTCTAAAAATATTCAATTAAAACCACGTATTCATCATGAAACAATCCTAAAAAATTGTCATTAGAGACACTTATAGGTTATAATATTTAAATATGGAAATAAAATTGGGGTTAGAAATGTTTTAGATTATTTTATACAATATATGTTTAGTTTAACCCCATGATAAGTCAGCTGTAACCCAAAATTTGATAAATAAATTTTCCAACCATCACTATTCTTATTGGAATATAATTTAATTGAATTAGTTAGATAATATAAATTATGATTATTTGAGATATGGAATCCATTTTTCAAATCTTAGTTAAAATAAGTCGAACAATCCAATTTAAAATTATATTTACTGACATTATGATTTAAATTATATAAATAGTAGTATAATGGAAATAATTTTACAAAAAAATTAAAAGTTAATTTTTATTTGTATATTATCTAAATGAAAAATAAATTTCAATAAAATTTGAATTTTTCATTGTTCATTGAAAATTAAAATGTATTAAAAAAATAAACAAAATTCACCATAATATAATATTGAAATTATAATTTTAAAAATGAAGTTTACTTTTTCAAATATGATTTATAATAGTGTAAAATATTAATTTTAAATAATGTGTTCAAATCATGAATTTCTTTTTTGAAAAATGTAGTTTTTAAACTATTATTCATTTTTTCTTAAAATGATTCTTTTTTATTTATAATCAATTAATAAAAAAATTATAATTTTTTTACTACTCATAACTGACAATATAATAGCTATGTTATAATTTTATTCTATATTATGTCTCATTTAAGCTTTGGTTTTTCCTATTCTCCAATATATAGAAAATATAAAATTTATTGAAACATATTGTGGGGATTGTAAGAACATAGGTTTATGTGTTTCATATGACATTGAGTACAATTTTTTTAAAATATGATAATGCAACATTCTCCCCACATTAAATAAATTGTGTCCACGAAATTAAAAAATTACCTATTTAATTAGGGTTCTGAAATTTCGGTATACCATTATTAATAACCCTATATAATAAAAGTGTTGATCGATCATACACTTGATTAGAGGGAAATGGAAATACGATGGCCATTTAGAATAATACAATGTAAAATTTCCACATAGGAAATAATAGAATGTAGAAAATATATAGTGATATATAAAAAGAATATATAGCTATATATAGTGGTATATATCATTAATCATAAGAAAGTGAATTCTTAAAATAAAGTTAGGATATAAAAACCATAAATCTATGAAAATTTCAACGACTATTTGAGTTATCAGATATGAATGTAATAAGATAATGTTTTTCATGATTATTTTAATAATGTTTGGTAATTATGTTACTATACAAGAATAAAAGAAAATATATATACATGATATAATTTTGTTTCAAAAGAAAAATTTAATCCTTTAGTTGTTCCTCAATAAATATCCAATTCAAAGCTTACACAATGAAATGAATAAGAAAAAATGAATTTTTATGAGAGAATCACTAAAATTTATATTTATTATAGGAAAATATCCAATATAAATGTCAAAAATTCATTCTATCCATATCTACCTATTTTGAAAAATAAATATAAATACAATAAGTTATCCAATATAATAAATTATTCTATAAACCTCAACTGTGACACCACAAGTTCATCAATAATATTTATTTATCGTATCATTTAATTAAAAATAAGAACAAATAAACAAGAACACAGGTAGGATTCTGGTAGGTTTTAAACCCTTACAGTCCTTCAGTTGTGGATTTTACCCCATTTAATTCTCTAAATAAAACAAATTCCCCTCCTTCAAAAAATAACATAAAATAATATATATAACATTCCCAAATTATGGTGACCATAATTATATCAACATAAAGATAACTTAAACCCTAAAAGTATACAATAAAATTAAAAATAATCCTACAAAATGTATGGTAATTATTCCTGAAATATATTTTTAACTAAAACATTTACTAAACAAATGGGTGGTATTTCAATAAATATTTTTAATGAATACCCACAATCATGTTACATTCCTCCTAATTTTTTTCAGAGCTGGTGATTAAGACATTTAATGTATGACCAACCAGAATCTCATAAACCCATGATAGTATACATAACACTTAGGTTCACTAATTACCATATTATTTTAAAATATAACATAATATAAAGATGGGTAATGATTATTTTTACCAAAATACCCTTGTTAATTTTACTTCTATAATATAACAGTTGAATCATAATAAAAACTGAACACTGTTTTATTTTTACATATATCCTACCGTGGCCTATGTGTTAACATTTAGAATTGGGAATTGAAATGGATAATTCCTTGGTTCAATACATTTAACACAAATAACTATAAATGGATCACTATGGTGAAATTTGTTTCCTTCCTTTATAATCTTAATTTTTTCTTATTAATTCAATCCAAAATTCACTTCTTTTCCACACATAAATAATTTTCTTTTTCCTTTGAGATACATTTTTCTCTAAGGCATAATAATTTTAACAAATTTTTCTCATTTTTATCATCTGTTAAACATCATCATAAAGTTTTGTAAATAAATTTTGTATTATCTAATTAATATCCCCTAGGAGTATCAAACCATGTGTGAAATAATCCCCATTTTCATGTAGTAGGTAATTCTCAAGTAAATATCGATTATCCTTTTTCAATGTTATTACCCATAGGTACATTGAACTAGAATAACATCGACATTTAGTATGTAGGCATCATGACATTTCAAAGGAAAACCTCTCAATATACACCATAAAATCATAAGGATGATCTTTTATACTTATTCTCAAATTATATCATTGGGATATGTTCCATAATCTATTTTTTTTCTTTTTCCAGATACCATAGTGTCTACTAAAATTAATGTGATACCAAATGTTTTGACCCTAACCCCAAAAACTGTGATTCATTGATTAATTTATTCAATTAGAATATAATTAATGGAATCACATCCCAATGTGATGAATAGTTTTGTGGTCTTGGAAAACTAGATTCATACATGTTTACCATAATACATTAGAATATAAAAAATATAAAATTTTGATAATATACTTAAAATTTCTAGAATATCCTTTCATGTTATTCATTGTACAATTTATAGATTCAAAGTAAAAGAAACAAAGTAATGGTGTTCTCAAATTCATAATAATGGTTAGGTGTAGTTTATGTTATCATTGATCAATAAGAATAATCAATATGGAAATGTAAAAATGGATCACATAAGACAATTAAATAATTTGATTATGATGATTTGATAGGGAATAATCAATATAGAGTGTTTAATAACTAAACACACATGTAATATAAAAACCATGACAATCATACATGTATAAGGATTAATTAATACTTCTAGATAAATAAATAAACTCAAATTAAACTTAAATTACCATAATATCTTGAAAAGATAAGGAAAAATAAATATGTAATTAATAATAACTAATTACACAATCCATTTAATTGATAAATGAATATGAAATTCACCTAGAGATAACATCATAGTGTAAATATCATGGACAATAATTATTAATTTCTTAACATAGGAAATTATTAATTATTAGAGGTCCTGATATTAAGTATCTTGATACCTCTACCATCAAGAACATTCAAAATATGGTTTTAATATTATAGATAAAACTTATTTAAATTTAGACTAATTATTTCCTCATGGTTCTACTTATGTATTGAAGGGATATATAATTATAAACCCACCTATAACTACATGTCCCAATCAATCCTCATATATCAAATAATAAATTTATTTCAATAATAATGGGCCTTATCAACAAAAATATCAATTGAGTAAAAAATATAGATTTACAATATTTCCATATATAAAAAATAACATTAAATTTAGAACAACTTATATAGAAATGATATATATTTTATGAAATAAAGTTATCCATGATAAATAATATGGATATTTTGGGTAAATTTATTATCGAACGATAAATGAAAAGTGAATATTTCCAAGGAATCTTAATTTCTACATGAAAATCAAGAAAGTAAATGTGAATACATTTCATAGTCAGAATGATCATAATCCATCCATATATGTAATATGTATGGTTTCAATTCTACATACCCCCAAGGGATTATATGTAAAATAAATGGGTTTTTTCATCGATGAATATAAATATCATAAGAAATCATTAAATACATTCTTGTGGAAAATATTATTTACATCATAAAAATAAACATAAAATAAGTTTCAAAAAACAATTTAAAAATATTTTCATTGAAAATTACATTTGAATTTTTTGAAATAAAGATTAAGACATTTAATGTTTATGATAGATGGAAATTCCATTCATGCAATACATTTTAAAATAAATATTCCTTTCACTTTTTTCTATATGACGCAAATTGGCATTATTTTTAAAATGGCATGAAGATTCCTTTCCATAAAAAATTAACAGTTTAAATAGGTGAAAATTTAATTAATTAATCATTTTTAATAAGATAAAAACGATTTTTAAATAATTTCTCATAAAATATATATTTTTAAGTAAAAGTATATTTGAATGAATAGATAAATGAAGCATGGTTTTCATAAAAACTTATTATCAATCATTTTAATTACCATATAGGGGGAAAATGGTAAATTTATTTGAAAAAATCATGAATAAAAATATGAAAATAATATTAAAGAGTCTCATTATCCAATGATAAAATAATTTCATTCAATGGTAATTCAACCATAAAAAATCTTAATTAAAAAATTGAATTTAAAAAAAGAACTTAAAAAGATAATAATGTTGAAGTGATAATTAAGTAATGAATAGGTTATCTGTATTAAATATGATTCCACATTAAACAATTGGATATACAACATAATATATTCAAAATAGAATTCTCATATAATCATATATTATCAATGAGAGTGAGGATATAATATAACCAAATCAAAATAAAGTGATGTACAATATTATTTATCCACGTGTTTATTTTTAGTAATATTAACATGGGCGAAATAATTAAAATTGTAACTTAAAATGCCATGAATTATTAATGAATCATTAAATTACATTTAAAATGGGTTTTATATACAAAATATATAATAAATTTTGTGATTAAATTATAATAGTCCTCAATATGGGGATATTGAGACAATATTTTTTACCTCACGATTCTTTTGGGATGAATATAATTAAACATTGTGTATAATAGGTTTAACCATGTTATTAATTTTTAAAAGTACCACAATAATATTTATATTATCGTATATGATCATTTTATAATATCATATCATCCAATAGTAAGTATCCATTCATTATTACTATTGTTTTATGTGAGAATTAACTTGTTTTCTCATGCATGTTTTTACGAGAAACATCCAATTCTTGATTATATCAAATAGTTAAATAATCTAAACAATTATAATAATGTTATAGATATAATTTTTTTCATATGAAAATATTTTAGAATCAATGTTTAAATTTTAAAATTGAAAATGGATAACATCACATCGTTGAGATGGTAAGTTATACGTACACACAATAAATATTATCAATTACATAAAGGGTGAAAGGGTAAGGTATTATAAGATTTATTAATACTCTATAGTCAATATCATTTCATATATATGACATATTTTTAGTAAATCTATTCTTATTACATTCCCTGAATATAATAAGTGAAAAATGAATCATATAACATTCTAATGTAGTAGTCCTCCATACGCACAAGCAAAATTATCATGTTTAAATTGCATAGTATGTAAGAAGGTATAGTCATATAATAATGATTTAATCATAATAATAATATAAATATCATATAAATATGTAAATTATAATTTTATATTCAACCTTGTTTTGTGGTGATGTAAAATGAATTAAATCTATTCATGAGGTAGTTATCTTCCACATAAACAGTCGATTGTTTCAATTATAATTTTATGAAATAGTAGATAGATATATGTAAATCCATTAACATAATATTATATCATTAAAAGTAATATAGTTATTTCTATATATATTAATGTTTTAATAAAAAAAATTGAGGAGGGAGAAGTAACATAATCCAATGTCCCATTTAAGAATATTACCCCTTCTTCATTCAACATATTTATGTTAGCAACAGCATCCTTCCTAGGATAGATTTATGACAAAACCATGGTTTTTAGGATTTTTTAAGGGAGTATGTATGTTATTTGGGTAGGTTTGAGAAGGAAAATTTGATTTGGAAGTGATAAGAGGGTAGAAGAGGGGGTGAAATTTTATAAGTGGGGGATTGGAAAAACATAATTTTTTAATGGATTCAATTATAAACATCTTTTTATAATTCCAACGACTCCAAAATTGTTAATTATTGATCAATATAGGATATTAGCTAAATATATAGTAATACAATGCGAATTTTTTATAAATATTGATGTCATTATTACCCTTATCATTCTAGTTTATCACATAAGAAAATGAGTTTTAACCTTAACCGTAGTAATTAGTTTTTACTAATTTAACTTTTCATAATTGTATGAAATTAATTTGATCATATTATATAATATAAATTATTTTTATTACAAAAATTGAACCCATTTTTTGAAATTATTTTTATGGATGTGTAATAATCCAATTTAAAATTATACCCATGGATGTGATGAGAGAACATGTTTCCAATGAGTAAATTCAAATAATTATATAATGTTTTAATATATAATTTCCTTATCAAATTATTTACAATGACCTAAATTACATATGTGTCATATAATTAAACTAATTTTTCATTAAAATGAGTTTAAAATATCATTTATCCTTGTAAATTATTCTGTAAAAAAATTGTTTTCAATAATTTTTTTTCACTACACATCTAAAGAATAAACATTTCAGAAAAACCTAAACAAGTAAATCTATGTAAATATTTATTCAATAATTTACAAAAATTTTATTTCAAAATATTATTTATAAAATGGATTATTTTAATTTTTTTTCACAATAGGTGATGAAATAGTTATTTAGAATAGTAATGTTTTAAAAAAATTTATTTTTCCTTAAAATGATTCATATTATATTTATATTCAAAAAAATTAACACGATATCATGAATATATTTGGTAATATTTATATATTTCAAATTAATGTATAAGGTTTAGAGTTATATTATATTATGGGTAATTTCGGCTCACTGTTGCATTCCTTACAAGCTATCGAATATATTAACAGTAATGAAATATATTTCTTTTATTTTTTAAACTATGTGTTGAATATCATAAATTCTATTTAATAAAATGATCTTCTTCTAAAATCAAATGGTTTTTAATTTGAGCACTATGTGGTATCACATAACTCCCATGATGAAAAATTTGAATAAAATAATCTATTTAAATAATTCTAAATATGAATGGACATCTATAAATGCACCAGATTACATATTCAAGGGGTGAATATATAATCTTACCCAATAGTAAGTAATTATAAATTTTTAATCATAATTATTTAAAAAATATAAATTAAGTAGGATAGTTTAAAATTGGGAGAATAAAATACTAATATTTAAATAAGAAAACACCATAATAATATTAACAATTTAAAAATACTCATAATAATGTCAATGGTAAACTCAATGTTTATATTTTTGATAAATAATTTATTTGTTAAAATTATGTTCATCATCATATAATCCCTCTAAAATCAAAGTGATCAATTTAGGACATGAATCCAGGAAACAAATACCACAACCATTCGAACAAGAATCATTGATATAATATATATTATGATTTCTCTCCAAATAGAAATATCATGATCATAATGTTGATTTCTAATCATATCATGAACACAAATAGAGAAAATATTGTAAGGATAATTCCAACCATGGTACCCAAAGGATCTACCCAAAATTCTATTAACATTATTAATGATATTCTATTTAAAACACTATTGTTACATCACATGATCTCCTTATAAATGAAAAAACCTTTAATCAAAGATAATAACTCAATATAATTATTTAAAAACTATAAAAATCCTAAATATTATAAATATTTATCATGGGTTAGAATTAGTGTAAAAATATAAATTTGTACATTATATAGACTAAATATTTTATTTCATTATAAAAATAATATCTATTAATTCTTGAATGGAAAGTTAAATTTAAAAAACACTCAAATGGAGAAAAAAATTTAATAAAAAAACCTCCTTATAAATTAAAAAAATTATTTTCAATTTTAAATGAGATTACAACTATTAAAATAAAGAACGTATTATAAAACGAAATATTTTATTTTGATAATCCCTTAAAAAATTATATAAAATATTTTGATCATAAAACTACCCAAATATGATACATTTAAAATTATACAATTATTATTTAAATTATGAAAGGTATAAAAATATATTAAATTAATATCTTAAAATTAAAATTATAAGCCTCAAAGGTAATATCAAATAATGGATGATGAAAAAAAACTACCAACCAAAAATATTCAATGTATGCATGTAACCATATTTAATAAATTCCAATGAATCTATCGCAAAAATAATATAATCTTTTATAATAAATTATATAATTCATTATATAAAATATTTGGAATTTTTATAAACCTATGTGTTTCAATGTAAATTTATAAATTGAACAAATACACCATGATGCATTCTGAGTTTCCTGTGGTAAGACTATGACACCACTATCCCTATATAGAAAATCCTTCTTAATAATTTCAGATTTCACTAATACTTATTGAATCATCATTTCCAAAATCCCTAGAATATATAAAAATAAATTTTGAAAAATAAAAGAAAGATAATATAGACGTAATATGATAGAGGATAAAGAAAATTGGAGGAATGCTTACGTGTATAACTTCATCAACCATGGTGTATTGAATATTGAAGTTAGAGAAGAAGAAAAAATATTAAATGGTAAAACCCAATTCAAATATCTATAAAAGGAGAGAAAATTGGGGAAATATCATTTTTTCACCTAAAATATCCCCTCTCTCATCATCTATTATAAAAAAATATGGAAAATAAGATAATAATAATTAATATTGTAAAATAATTATACTAATTACATATAAACATCATATAATTAAAAAATAACCCATAAAATGTCACAAACCAAATATACTTATCAATATCCAAAATATTAAAATAATATTAAAACAACATCCATTTTTTAAATAATACCTATATCATATAAATTTAAATTAGCATACACATTTTAAAATAATTTAGAATACAGTTTTACAGACTCATAATTTTCTTATAATAATAATAATTCATAATATAAGAAATCTAGATGAAAAATAATTCAATAATGTTTATAATTAAATAATTATCTTGATTAATAGCTTGAGAGTTCATACTCACAATCCTAAATTTTCCCCATGATTGAAAAAATAAGTATGCCCAATGATATTGTATGATATATATAATAACCCAATCATGTCATGCATCATTAAAAATTTTCAATAAATTTACCATCATTATCCAAATTTTAATAAATATGCATTCTTTTAGTATTTATATATTTTTTGGTCATATAAACCATGAATTAAAATCATTATATTCCAATTGTATCAATTTATAACAAATAAATTTTATTGATAATTTTTATACTAATCCAAAATAATTTTTTTAGGATAACTTATTTAAAAGTTTATCTTGTATATATGGAATATTAAAAATATATATAAAAGACTAAAATAAAATGAAGAAAAAATATTACATGAAAAAACTTATGGTGTGATAGGTATCCATAAAATCACTTTTGTTGCGAAAATATTGGTCCCAATACTAGTGTATCATGACCAAAATATCCAGTATAAAAAAAGAAACACTCAATAATGATCTAAATTTTTATATAATATTAATAATTAGTATGTATAATTCACAATTATCTTTATCTATTGAGTTTATAACTGTAAAATTCTAAACAAATTCATTGGCCTAGGAATAATTTAAATGTGAAAATCCTTTTGTGACATCCCAGGTGGATTAATGGAAGACAATAAATTCCAAGGGATTAACCTAAAAGTTGGATATGGTTTTCCTATAGATATTTTAACTTCACTAGACAATAATAAAGTATCCTAATATGTTGCATAATATAAAACCATATAAAACTCAAATAATATAAAAAATATGATAATGAGTGTTGAAATAAAAAAAAGAAAACAAAAAAATCATAACATAATTAAATGAAAGTCTCTTAGAACCATTGTTGTACTGCTCGAGATGAAAACAAATGACTGACTCCATAAAAAAAACACATCAATCATAAGGGTGGAATAATTTTGATTTACTATTAAAATATGAAAAAAATTTCTAAGCATATATAATTTAAAACACAGACATTATACTTACCAAATATCATATACATGGGTTTTGTACTTTGACATAGTAGAAAATATCCCACGGGCTTCCCACACACATCACTAAAAGAAGAATAAGGCAAAGAAAATATATCAAACAAGTGGGAGAATGAAAAAATATATCAAGAGAATAAAATATAAATGATTTTAAATAACCCCCACCCAAAAAATACCCACGTTTACATCTAAAAAATCCATGTATTGCTTAAAAATTGTGCCAGAAAAAAAATGACACATGAATTTCTCTAATCCAATACATCTTCTGTCAAAGTGGGACCTTTAAACATTCAAACTATCAATACATAATATATTCTCATAGAGAAATATCCTCAACTAGTAATATAATCTAGTGTGAAAAAAAATTTGGAACCAATAGAAATTATAACCATACATGACATTTCCATTATGCATATAAATACAAAAAAATAATGAAATTAAGTGATCTTGTATTACAGGTGTGGATATATATAACTTATCAAGTACATTTACAAATAAATCATCAATTAAAACCAAAAAACTATTGATTTGAATCAACATTTGATAATTTAATCCAACATATTTTCGGAAACACACACAACCCATTAAATTATGACCAAATTACTAGGAAATGTTTTAATGTAATTTTCCTCATATTTTTTCAATATAGTGATACAAACATATTATTTTAATAAAATCGAGAAACAATGTTCTAGAAATATTGATTGTGATATAATTCACTCACCATGAACCTATTCTAAAAGATTAAACCACATCATACCCTCATTGATGTTGGGTCTAAATACACTTTTTTATTGGTAGAATTACAAACCCAATCAAAAAACACACTAAACACTAGTCATCATCATGGAAGAACAAAAATATCTTTTCCACTAACTGAAAATGGGAGAAAAAATGAAGATAAGTCAAAGATAAGACCTTACCAGCATTTTCTAGAATAAATATCTGATGAATTCATGGGGAGAATCAATAAGAGGAAAAAAATCGTCACTATCTCCTAGAGAGTGACTAGTGTTTTATGTAAAATGAGGGAATATTGATCAAAAATAGATTTTTATTAAATTAGTACATTGGTTATATATAATATAAAAAAAGGTGAATGAAGCATATGTACTATGAAATTATTGATTAAAATATATGTTGATATTCCAGTATCCTTAAAATTTTAAATACTGACACACTTTTAAGCCAAAAACCATTTGTAGGCCATGAATGCTATTTTATTCAATAATTTTATCTAATATATTTTTATTAAACATAACTAGAAATTATTCATCATTAAAATAGTAATTCATTCCATGAACTCACTCTTGAAACTACATTTTTGTTCCCATTCAAAATCCTCTTATGAACACCTTCCATTATCTAACTCAACCAATATATAACACAAATGATATAACATAAAATGAAAATGTACCAAATATCATCTGTTTCAATTTCTCCCCACAATTTGCCTTTTCAAAAATAGAAAACATTTTATTTGCTTTGTATTGATAATATCTCTACCTACTAGTCAAACATTAAACTATTAAACCTTTAAACTACCAAATTGACTTTGTGATGTTACCAAAATAGTTTTAACAATTAATGTTTTAAACTAGTTTGATATTATCATTCCCATAGGGAGATACACAAGACAGTGTGAATTGATTATATACATTAGATGATGATTGATATGAGAGAAACCAATATGTAACCAAAATTTAACATTCTCTCCTACCACAATGAGGTATAAGAATGACATGCTATACATTGAATCAGTAATGATATGATAACCAATAATGACCCCATTTATATTGTCAAGAATCGTGAATTGTGTCACCCAATTAAGAGATAACTTTTATCACTTTCCATGGCGATGGATCAATAACCACAAATAATACCCGAAAATCACATGATTATTCACATTGAATACTATAGAACAATGTCATATCATAATAGAAAATCTTAAATAAAAAAATACGGTGGAATAATTCACCAATTCGGGTCCTATATTGTACTCCTGAATAACTATAAATATAATTAACCTTGATTTTTATACATTGATATTACCTTTTTTAAGAATATTCAATGGTTAATAAAATTTCAATATCATATCCAAATTATTTATTCATAACTAAAACTCTTTTTTACACGTCACACATAATAGATTTCTTCATGACATGGGGAAGAATAACCTAAAAATGGGTCACATTAGATGGTTAGTACGGGTAAACCATGGATATATCAGTGATTACATAATAATATGAGGAGAATAATGAAATAAAAAATATTATCATAACATTTGAAAATTATACGATACATTTCAAATATCACAATCTTGAGTAATGTAATAAATCATTTCACTCTATAAGACATGAACCATATAGAATCATGAGCTTCGAGAGAATAAGATTGACATAATACATAGATTTTCAGTATACACATAATCATAAAAAATCAATTTTATAGTATTCAATTCTCTATTCCAAGACTATCTTATTGGAATGGATTTACTATCCAAATCATCTTATAATTCTTTTTTGTCTTCCAATAGTTCCATATAGAAAAACATCCCTTATTGAACTTGGTTCACATCCCATTAATTTCCTTTTTATCTCATGTTATATCATTCTAGACCCAATGAATAAAAAGGATATACAATTTAAACCCATAACATAATGAAAAACATGTGTATGGGTGCCATGTGACACTAAACCATTCAAAATATCAAATACAATAAAAATAATTGGGTTTTGAAAACATTTCATCATATTATAACCCATGGGAGATAAATGGATTTCATAAACATTTCATATTTTTTCCACAATCATAAACCATCTTGAAAAATAATAATGATTGTATCCATATTTCATATACAAATTAATGTTTAAAAAACATCAACGTATGAAATATTAGGGGGAAAATGATTTCTAATAACCATTTTGAAAAATTATTGTGGAAAATAACATTTCTTATTTGAAAAAAAAAATATTTTTTTAATCTATTAAATTATAATAAAAAATAGATTCATCAAAAATAAGATTGAAAAATTATAATGTAATATTCAAATTATTGAGTAATCATGATTGTGGGAAAATACAATCATGATCTATATATTCTATAAAATTCCATTAGTATTTTTTTATGAAAAGTCACAATGTATACCATTTGGAAAACGAAAAAAATATACCTTTAAAACCATTTTGTTTAAATTCAAATGTGGGTAAAAATGGTTTTCAAATAATTGTATGAAAATAGTAAAAAAAATATTTTTATAAAATAAGGACATAGATGTGAAATATTCGTAATGGGTTGATAAATATAAAAATTCCTGAATAATTATGAGATTTTGAAATAAACTCATACTTCAACTATCATATTTCCTTCTTCACATTAAAAACTCTTATTTAATTTAAAAAAACTCCTATAGATATCATCTAAATGGATTTATGGTAGGTCTTTTGGGAATAAAATAACCTATATAATGTGTCTAAGTATGTGTAGAATTAAATTAGGAAGATGATGGTCGAGCTAGAAGGATCAATGTATTAAAAATAAACAAGGGAGGAGTTGTACTTAAAATTTATGTGAGGGTCTCTTTAGAAATTTTTCAATTGAATAAATTATAATAAATTCAACACCCTGAAAAATTACCTACAAATATAAATTTATATAAATATAATATGTAATAGGGTTTTAATCGCATCAACCAATAGATTTTATATAATTTATATAGTAATTATAAACCTTTTCTTATTGATTAATAGGTATTTTATAAATTTAAATTTTATCTTTGATAACACATTTATCAATATTAAAAGGTTATAATATTTAATTACAAAGTAAAAACTTACTCATAAAAGGAAAATTATTGAAAATTTTGAACATATCATAACCAATTTGAAATATTTAATTCTATTAATTCTTTTTAAATAATTTAATAAAATTTTATTTTCATAAAAAAGCATTTATATCACTTTTCACACTATTCATTACATTCAATTTAATAACCTAATAAATATTCATATAATTAAAAAAATTAATTTAATACCACTCCAACAAGTTATGAGAATATATCAAATTTTTGTATAACATTAATTATCAAAAAATATAATACTTTAAATAGTGTTAATATCTTTTTTTTCAGGAATTGATAATTACAGCATCAAAAATGTGTTAGTATGTAAGCTATGTATTTAATTAATAAAATTTAAAAATAAATTACTATCATGAATATAATTTCATTGTGAAAAAATTTGTATTATTATAGGTTGATAACTAATTTTTTCTCTTATATGAACAAATAAATGTTATTTAAAACCAAGAGACTGACATTTTGTCACATCCATTGGTTTAAATAATAAATAATCATATTTCATAAAAAATTCTCCATTAAATAAATAAATTACAAAAAATAGGTGTTCAATTTTGATCTTAATTCATCCAATATGTATTATGGTGAATAATTGTGCCCCTATCACTTATAATTAACCAAGAATAGCGAGAGTTTCCCTTTATTGAGGTGATAAATTTTAATCATGGTTACTGATCTAATTGACCAACAATAAAAAAGGCCTAATTAGAAAAATTCAAATTAAAAATTATAATTAAGTAACTTATTTTATCTAATTAAAATATATATATAATGAAAAAAATTATTTTAATGTATGTTTGAAAAATGTGACAACCGTACTTTTTAAATAAAATTCCTTTTCAGACATAAAATTGAATGTGATGTTATCATATGTTTAAAAAAATACTTCATTAATGTTTAAAACATTTTATCATGTAAATTATTTTTATATTTAATTAAAATAAATCTCTAATATGGAATAATTTAATATACTGAAATAAAAATCACTATATTTTTTAAATTATAATCATTAGAATATATTATAAATTTATAAACCAAATATTTTTCTTAATTTGTTTTTACTATACATACCCTCCATATCTAATTTCTATATTATAACTTGAATATAATATTTCATTAATTTTTTTGGGTTCGTTTGAATTAGTATTTTCGTGAAACACAAGTTATCAAAGAAAATAATTTTTTTTTAAAATGTAATATTTCATAAAAAAATTAGAGTTTCATAGTCTACCCCCATTAATATGTATGTTATCCTGGAATTTTTTCACTTGAATTCAAATAGTTGGGGATACCTTTGACTCATAATAATCTCAGGTTCTCACATATCCTCCTCAATTTGAGGGTTTTTCCAAAAAAAAAATAATAAGGTGAGGGGTGATGCATCACACAAAGATATCTATATGGACTAAAATCACTACAAATTTTTCATTATTTTAATTATATTACTCAAATTGTACGACCTGATTTTATAATATTTTATGAATTAGGTATGCACATCCTCAGGCGAGGCATATGGAATACATTATGAAATTGTGAGATATTCGGTGGAATAACCAATCTACAAGCTTTCATCTTGAAATAATGATCAATTTTAAAAGTACTAATACACATTTGGATTAGATTTCAATTCAGTCAAAACATAATCACTCCCTTCCAATAATATATTCATGAGAAGACATTGTCACTGTCTTAAAACACTATATTCAATGGATGGTTTTTACCATAACTTTTTTATTGAATCTAAGATTCTTTTATGAGATGTTAAATGAATTTAAACATGTCTTCAATACGCACAGCTATATCAGGTCCAAGTATATTTATTTCTCTAACATAATTCCATTATGTGGTTGTTTTCAAAAAATTTTATATTATGATTCATAAGAATCCATGTTATTTCTAGGGTGAAAGGAATTCTTATAAAATCACTATGACAAGGTAAGTTCTTGATACCAACCTCCTTTGAAATCCATCGAGAAATGTCTCAATAAGTATTCTACAAATTTTATAGTCATCTCTGACTAAACATATCTATGAATATGATAAGATGTTCTGAAATATAACTCTACTATTGGAGCCTCCTACAGAATTTGTTATGAAATTTTGGTAAAACTAGGATCCAGATTAGATACAATAAAATGTGGAACTCCATGCAATGTTACAACTCACCTAATATACATTCTATCATGATGATAAAGAGATAAATCTTATGTTCTATGCTCATAGGTATGTCAACTAAAACCCATATAAAATTGTGGCCATTAGATGTTTTGGGGAGTTTGATGATGAAATCCTTGGTGGGATTTTTCTATTTCCACTGAGGAATGGTTAATGTATGTGACATACCTATAGAATTATATCTCATATAAATAACATTATAATAAACCAAGCACTAAGAAACATACTCTACAATATCTCTCTTCATTTTATCCCACTAGAAATACTCTTTCAAGCCTCTATACATCCGCGTACCACCAAGATGATTATAAAATTATAATCTTCTGAGCTTTATCCGGTGTATCTCCATTTAAATATGGTATGGGTAAGATACATACGTTTTTCCTAAAAATTATTATTCCATTACAAAAAGGGTTGAACTCAAGAAAATTTATCACATTCATTTTTTCTATAAATATTTCTTGTTTTCCTATATAATCATCAGATGGATAGGCAGTCAAACATTTATTTGAGTGATATAAGATTTCTCCAATACATTTATTACTTCTAGATACATCCATTAAATACCCCTAAATATTTGATCTTTTTTATCATCTTTATAATATATATATATATATATATATATAATTACATTCCACATCAAAACATATGTCACCTTCTTCACATTCCTTGGTTGGTAATGTATTGAGTAGTAATACCTTTATTCAACATCAACCATCTTATTTGGAACATTTTCATCACTTTTCAATTAAAAATCTATTATAATATTTTGTGATCAGTATATATGCACACCATCTACATATAGATAATTCCTCTACATTTGTATTGAAAATATTATAGTAGTTAAATCCAAAATGTTAGTTGGATATTTTTTCTAATGAAACGTCAATTATTGTGATGCATGAAATATCAACATATCAATTTTCATGAGACCACATCCTATTAACTTATTTGATGAATCACTATAGATCACAAACCATTATTCACTATAGGGTAGTGTGATCATAGGTTCACTGACAAACATTATATTTCGTCTCCATGAATTTATTTCAATAGTATTCCTTCCATACAAAATAATCATGTTTTTGAGTAATATTAGGGAGTGTATTACATAATGTAGATCAATTTTACAAAAAAAAATATCTTTTAAACCCATGTAAAATATGGATTTCAGTCACTAATGTTGTCCTATTTAATTTCTTTGTAACGTTTTTCCTTGAAGGATCTACTAATAATCACACACTAGAGATTATATAACCAAAAAATGAATATTTATAAATAAAAAATTCACAATTGTGTATTTTTTTCATCATTATCCTCCTTCCTTAGGGTATTCAAAACAGTCCTCAGGTGATTTTCCTAATCTTATGTTACCTTTTAATATTCAATAATATATTCTATAAAGAATACCACATGCAGATCAAGATAGACTCTAAAGAATCTATTCATTTATTCCATACCGATACAGGGGGAATTATTAATGAAAAAAAGGTATCAATATAAATTAAAAGTGTCAATATCTTAGGTGGAATGTCATATTGGGTATATACACCTTTATGAACAACAAAAAATGATATATATAATGAATATCATTCCAATAACAGTATTTATCTTCAAGTCGTTGATCAAATATGTCACAAATATGGGGGAGAGGATGTCTGTCCTTAATTTTAATTTCGTTGAGATGCTAATAATCATCGGAATGACTCATTGATCAATATTAATTTTTAAAAAATTGAATATGAATACCCCAAGGTGACACACTAGGGAATATGAAACCCTTATCAAGATTCTCATGCAGTTCCTTCTCTAATTTCTACAAATCAATAGGTAATATTCTATATAAATTATTTGATATTTTCATAACACCGTGTATGAATTATATTAAAAAATAAGCATCATGAGTTTTTGAAGACCAAAAAAATCATTAAGAAAGACACTAATGAACCAAATTACAATACTATTACCCTTAATTTTGACTTTCTCCATAACAGTCTATGATAGGAAAAATTCATTCATAAGAATTAAGACCCATAAAATTTAATCATTAACATTTGGATCTCGTATTCATATTTTTTAAATATATTAATAACGGTTCATTAATAATATGAAATTTGACTCCCTAGACAGATTAATTTATATGGTATATATATAGTGATGTAATCCATGCCAATAATCGCATCTAATTATTCTAAATGTAGAATCAAAAGATTTTTTGGAATCACATTCCCACGATCTTTTAACAGAGAAGAATTGTGAACTGGATATGTGATCATTGTTATTTTTTTCATAGCATACTCAAAATTTCCTTTTTAAGATGTTCTATTAATACCCTTATCATTTTAATTAGAAAAAATCTGAGGTGGATCTAGAACCAAATATGTCATTTTATATTATATAGTTGATGATAATTTTATCATCCCCCATTTAATTCTCGTTACTCACACAAATAGTTTTCATTATAGAAGACTTACCTTTCATTTTAGGCAAAAGTTTATATTAACAATGATAATCAAAATGATTCATATTTATTAACTGATTAGCATAATTCCCATACAGCACGAATTTTTATCATTGGAGAATATGTTGAGAATTTTTTTGAACCTTATCTCAATTCAAATAATCATTTAAATCCTTCCAATTACATTGGTATTCATTTTCAAGATTACCTACCATTCCAAAATTAAATCATTTTATATTCCCCTAAAGATAATTTCTATAATTTTTCCTTCACCCCTTCCAAAATAATTGAAATATCATCTTCATTTATCAATGGTTTTTAAATTTTCTTTTAAATTACATTTTTTGTATCTTATGGAAAAAATATGATATTGATGGGTAAATCTAATATCTATCTCTATATTGAGATAAAATCAAACAATTTCATCATTTGTGATGATGTCCCTACTGGGAATTTCCCTTTCACATCATGGTTTTAAGAAACCAAAGAACGCATAATTTTTTTGGGGTAAAAATTAATCTTCAGTTATACCAAGGATTCATTGTAAAATTTTCTTTGTTTACTCCATTTTATTTTTCGTCATTTTGATTTTTATAATGAAATTACATCTCTATATTTTTTTATAGATGAAAAGGGTTTTACTTGCTGATGAATATACTCTAAAATTCAACTAATTTCACGTTACATGCTGATAAATATACTCTAAAATTCACATAATTTATTATATTTCATGTATTTTTCATACCTTATATACTTGATAAGACTCCATAATTTATATAATTCAACTTATAGACGATAAGAAGCTATAATAATAGTTTCATGTCATAAGAAATGATTAAAAAAATATTTACTCAAGGATGTTACTTCATCACTCAGCCACTAATGGATCAAAATTCCTAATAAAAGATGGTTGATGTTTAATAATGAATAATATAATATTAATATTTTTCCTCCTTTGATCATTTCATAACATAGAATGATTCTTAGCCTGAGAAAGTTACATGATCATAAATGAAATATTCTAGATTCTGGCTCAAAAGAAATTAATTTATAGGGAGGAATATAATTTCATTGTCCCTTAAATTTAACATTAACATGATTTAATTAGGTTTTATCCACGTACTAAAAACAAAAAAAATAGTGTGAGAAAAAATAATAATATTTTAATACCATGTATTCATGACAGATCTGTTATATGATGTCTAAATCATGACACCATATTTTATGAAACATTAGATTTTAAAAAGATATTCATGATTATTATCAAAAAACTATTATTTTACCCTATACCTAGACTTATTCCTAAAATTTTTCTCATTGTAATATCTAATGGATAACTAATATTATCAAGTGATACCATATATAGAGTCCCAATCATTACATTTATCAATAGTATATATTTTTATATGAATATTAATTATATTAAACAAACACATGTCTAAATATTGTACATGTATTGGTCATTTGGAATCATGTAAATATTGAAAACTAGTTTATAACAGATCAAAATATTATTTAATTTATTTCTTCATAACTAGAACTATTTTTAAAAATAATAATTAATAGATTTATTCGTAACCTGGTGAAAGAAACCATAATAAAATGATGATCTCAGATTCTCAATAAATAAAAATATGAGATATATCAATTATTACATATAGATAACATGAGAATAAATTCTTAGGAACATGAGAATAACATTTTATAATTACACCCAGTATATCAATGATCATAATTTTTATTAAAGGAATAATTCTAGCCAATTTATAAAAAATGATTAATTATATAACATGGTCATGAGAAAATAACATTGGCATAACATATAGACTTCTTACATACACATATGCACGGAAAATAATTTAATTATTAGTTACGTATATTTATCTATACTATCATTGTGAAATATGTTCCCTACAAAACAATCATATAAGTGAATTTTCACTTCAAAGACTATCATAGTGGATAATCTATATTACTAAATTGGGTTCACTTCTCATTTCAGTCTCGGTTATCTTATGAGATTTCATTCATTACCCAATTCATTTGAGAGATATATATATCCCACCAATTATATAAGGAATCCCATATTTTTATTACAAGTCGGTTTCATTACGTGGTATAAAAAGAGGATCATTAAAATGTTAGATTCATGGAAATTGGGAACATAAAACATAAAATATTAAAATATTATCCAAATATACATGAAAATTTTATTCATTGGTTCATCATAAGTACATTAACCTTATCTCATAGCAGGGTGATAATAAGGCCCTATATGATAATGAAAGAGAACTAGTTTACATGTAATCTTCAAGAATTTCAATAAGAACCCGAGGAATGTCATTATAGAATGAGAAATAAACTTAATGCATATAATAAAAAAATAACTTTAATCGTTACATTAAAATGTGTTTAAAAATAGAAATTAAACATTCATAATAATATCACCATGGTTTTCACTGTGGTGTCATGACATTTAGTAAGTTAATTAAACATGTTGTCAAAAAAAATTAATATCTATAGACGAACATATTTACCAAATTCATTGGTCCATAAAATGGGAGAATTTTTCCTATATTTTATGTAATTTTATCCATATATATATTATTAAATAATTTCATAAATAATACATGGTGAGTAAATGATATAAGTTTCAAATAAAAAATTATATTGATTCAATTATGATTAAAGACATACTCATTATGTCATTTTTAACCGACGAAAATGAAATGAATGTTTCAAATATGATAATACGAGAATAAATTAAAAAAATTTAAATATATATGAATAAACCTAGAAAATAAATAGGGTTTTGTATTAAATATATATATATATAATTTCTCAAGGACAATGGATAATGATTGAGATGTAAATTTTATAGCATAATGGGTATAAAATGTGGGTTTGAAGAAAGGGTTAAGTGAGATGGTAAAAGGGTATCCCATTGATAAAACATATATTGGAAGAATGTTTATGATATAAATGTTAATAAATTATAATAACAATGAAATTTAGTATTCATATGCGAAAATTGTTTCTTGAATCGAACAGAAAAGAATGATAATTCCCTTACCATGAAGAGTTACTCCTAAAACTCTTTTATTGACACCTTAGGGCCTTGAGGACACCTTCAGTTGACCTAGTGGGAGGAAAAAGTACCAAATATTTGTGAATAATAGACTTATATTTATTGTTAATTGAAAATGCGTGGATATTTTTAAAAAAATTAGAGGAATTGTTGGATAATTTCAAAATTTATTCTTAAGGAATACAAGTTGTGGAAAGTGTAAACCAAAGGGATCTACCTTGGGGTTTCCCATGTTTTTTTTACATTTTGGGAAAAATTTATGTTATTTAAATCCAAAATAGTATATTATTATTTTATATTACTATTTTTCCATTGACATGTATATTTCCACAGATATAATGTTTTTAAGGGATTGGATTTCATTTTTGACTATCGAATTTATATTTTATTCATTAAAATTTATTTTAACATGATATAATTATTGACATAAAAAAATAAAATATTTTAGGCCATGTGTTGCATCTGATTAATTATTAAATCATTATTAAATTAATATGATGTCATTAAATATACTGAAAATAGAAAAACATAATTTATATTATTTTGAGAAATAAATATTATAGGAAATTCTCATAAATCTTCACTAAACTGTGATAAAAATTCATATTTAAGAAATTATGCTTATTTTATCATAATATTTATATAAGTATGATATTTTTAACTAGTTTTGAATATTAATATTAATGTTTTTTATAGTTAAATTTTTTTTGGACATTATGAAAATATTTTTTCATTTATATTGAAATGAAATTGTTTCTATCATACTATTGCATTAAGATATGTATTATTCATAATAAATTTGTATATTATAAAAATATATATAATTTATACATATTTCTATTTGGGTAAAATTATTTAATTTATGAACATCAATCTTAACAAAAACAATTATTTTTTAAGAAAAACAATTCTTACAGTGGGATTGATGGATAAAAATTTTTACTTATCCAATGGCATGGCAGTTTAATTAACTAAGTACATCATGAAAAATCCTTTATAGCACATGTGTACGACCCAATGGAAAGGTTTAGGATTGTTATAGATTCATGGTGTGGATCTTCTAAGATCAACAAAGTGGAAATATCCTTCATATTGAACTTATATCATAATTGATTTCATTCAAGCATCTCTTGTTGAAACTCAGATTATATTTGATCAAGGGATAACCCTAGTGACACTACCTCCCTCCCATGTTTTGATAGATAGGGTTCACACTAGATGACAATACTAGTGGAGGCCATCATTTCCAAATATTAAACTAATTATTCATTATCATTTATACAAAAAAATATAATTATAACAATATAATAAATATTAATAATATACTTTCCAATGGATATATTGACCAATATTCGTAATAAACTAATAGTCATAATTCACCAATATTAATAATTAAACAATGGTAACATAATTTTCAAATATATGTGGTCACTTTTATTATTATATTGACATCATTATTAAAGTGATAAGGTTTTTTATGTATAAAATATAATATAACACACATTTATAGGAATAAATTATGATTCAAAATGTTTGTGTCATTACATTATTTCCCAGTTAAAAAATTTCATCCCTAAATATTTCCAATCGTTTTTTATGTTGATAAAATCATTCACCACTTCTATATCATTGTCTTATATAGTTCTCACAACACTTCTTCATGTTTATTATTTTTCCAAAACACATTGATGAGGTGGGTAGTCTGGTTGTGCAGAACCCTGTCACTACAGTCTATGATCTCCCCTAGCAGCTCCTTATAAGAGATTCCATGCTCATGTTGCACTACCTTATGATTTGAGATATGTGAGGGATCGGGTATTTACTTCTTCAAAAGTGATACATGGAATACATAATGAACATGATAAATATTTTGTGGATTTAAAATATGGTAGGAAAATTCACCTATGTGATCAAGGAATTCAAAGGGACCTATATACCAAGGTGTATTCTTCCCTTTATTCCAATCCAATTGAATTTATTCCATGGTGATATTTTCCTGAACTATTTATCTCTAACAGAAATATGCATTTACCATTGACGGTTGATAGCCTATATCTTCTTCCAAATATGAACATCCTTTATGTGTTGTTGGATATAATGATTCTTTTTGTCATCTCTATCCCAAGATCAGTCCGAAGATTATTTCCCTCACCATCTTAATCCCAGAAAGTAGTATTTTTATATCGCATCCCATATCGAACATCATATAGTTCCATTTGAGTACTATATAAAATTATATTATTCTATCATAACTCAACTAATGATAGTTTTTTATCTCATCCACCTTTAAATTCAACTGATATTATTCTAGGCATGTTCTAATGAGTCTAAATTGTCCTTTTAGAATATTCCTCGATTTGGAAGTGATAAACCGTGATGAACTATAATTTTGTATTCATAGAATATTCATGAAATCTTTAGAATTATGCTTTGAACCATGGATCCTGATATCAAATGATAGAAAGTGGAACCCAATGAATTTTCAACACTTCCTTTATGTAAATATTTTCTTTTTGGTCAAGTGAGAAATATTTCTGATTAATGATGAAATGGGTAGCCATGGTGGTTCGGTCCACCATAACCCATATAACAAAGCTTCCTTTGTATGGTTCTGAGTGACCAGTGGAAATGTACGTAGTGATACATTCCCACTTTCATATTTGTATGTGTAGTTGTTTAAATATCAATTTATAACATTGTTTCTCTAAATTCAATTTCTGACACATCATGCACCTTTTAGTGTAGTTTGAAATCTACCTTTTCAAGTTATCCCATTAATATTGATAATCAAGGTCCATATACATTTGAATGCATTAAGTATGTATTGATAATATAGATCCATGAGCATTATCCATAATTTATATTTTATCTATAGAATAAATGGGAAACATTGTATTTTTTGAAATTTTCTTACACATTCTTGTCCAGTACTGAACTCAAAAAAAATATAACATTCTGGACTCCCTTTATCTTCTTTTTCAACAAAAGGTATTCCCATTGATATTTATTGATATTCAATAGTAATGATGGTTGATAAATCAACTAGGATAGGTTTCAGGATTTCCCATAACATACAATTACCATGTCCATTTTTACTATGACTTTGATAAATGAATCAACATGAATCCTCATCATTTGCAGGACAATAGGGCCATTCCTACATTAATGGATTAGTATCATTGATTTATATTATAGTTTGATAATGTTTTAACAATAATATCTTTTATGAAGTTCCTACAATGTACGCTATCTAATGTTCAATTAATTTTGTGTAAAAATATACTTTAGCCATTTCTGGTGTGTGTAAATATCACATTTGCCACCAAAAATATAGCACCACCATATCATCATAGATAAAAAATAGTTTCAAGATCTAGATCATTAATATGAAAATTCTTCTCAATAGGATTCAATTATCGATATTCATAAGAAATCACCTTTTCATATTTCATGAAGATGCACCCAATCCCTTTTAGAGATCCATCGCTAAAAATAATGGTCCTTCTCTAATAGTGGTTAGAGTTAACTGTGCTTATATAACCAATATCATCTTCATCCCTTGAAGACATTCTTCACACATATTTTTTCAAATGAAATTATCCCCCTTTTGAGTTTAATTGGTTATTAGATTATAAATTCATAATTTGTTTCACAAGCCTCCAATAATATCATATTAAATCAAAGATTGTATGAATCATATTTTCTATTTTAAGATGAGTCTTCTCCTCCACATCCTATTTCTTATGAGTTTGAATTAAGATTAATTTATTGGTTACATTGTTCCCAAAGAAACAAACTTTTTATAAACTAAATTTACATTTTCTAAACATACCAAATTACCTCTCCTTATTTTATTATTTTCAATATAATACTTAAATGATCTTCATACTCTACAAAACATTTGGAATATATAAAAATATCAATAATAAATACTAAAAAATTGTTTTCAAGGTATTAAATAAATTCATTATTCATCGTGTCCATAAATATAGAAAGAGTATTATTCATGTCAATGGTTATTACATAAAAATCATATTTTTTATATCTTTAGTTGAAGACGGAATTTGGAATATATTCATTATTCACCCTCAATGGATGACAGCAAGTCAAAGTTCAATATTGGAGATGAATTGAGACCCATGAATATAGTTAAATAAATAATTATTCCTTGGGAGAGAGTATTTTTTCTTCAATGTGATCCCATTATGTTATATATATTCAATTCATAGTCACATTGATCCATATTTCATCTTCAAAATGAGAATATGTTCCCCTAAAGGAGACATAATTTTCTAGATAAATCCCTTATCCAAAAGATATTTATGTTGATTCTTCAATACCTTGTGATCCACATTTTCCATTAGATATGGGGTCATTGATATTGGATTGGATACAAATATCAGTTAAATGGACAACTCTACCTATCATTATAATAGTAGGTATATGTATCTCAATAAAAGTAAATAATTTTATTCCAAGATGATGGGGACATTTTCTATTCTTATACTTTCATTTCATTCTTCCAGCTCACTAATCATATATATATATATAATCTATATGAGTTTCTACCTGAAAGATATCAGTTCATCATATCTATCATTTAAAAAATAAAACAAGGTTTCCCATTAATGACTAATGATATTTCATTAATTCTTTAGTGGAACCTACTTTTTTTACATTTAGATGTATTACCTATCTTGGAAAATTTCTCCTTCCAACATGGGAATGAATACTATATTTGCAATGAGATCATATGTCCCAATGTTAATACAAATGTTTCTACACACATTTGATTCTTTTATAATCCCTTATGTAGTATTGAATGATAAATCTACTTCTAGATGATTTGGAATTGACTCTATAATCTTGGAAAAAATAAACGAAATAATAGAATATGTAGAAACAGAATAAAAAAATGTACTTACTGGATTTGCAAGAAAACTAATAGTACCTAACACAACATCATTTTGAGCTTCACATCATCCGTCGGGATAGAAAAATCGTAACCATTCGCTATTGGAATATGCTATGGTCTATGGTTATTTCCCTCGACTATCTTCTGATTTTTAAATCTATTGTCATAATTCTCAAGTTTTCCATACAAGAAGCATTGGAATTAAGGTTAGGCCTGCAATAACATACCTTTTTATTGGTTCTTAGAAGATTAGTCTTCACCATGTTATGATTGTTTTATCCTATTTGTCCATCTCATCCACACATGTATCATTTTACACTCTCAATAAAGAAAATCCTAGAATTCTTCTTCCTTTATTTTTTCATGTGGGATGTTTCAGTTTTGTTTAACCTCTTTTGTGATCGAACATCATGGATTTGTTTGGATTCAAAGATCTCATTTTATAATTTTATTTTTGTGGCCACTATATCTCTAATAAATCCAACAAAAAATTTATATAACTCCTTATTACATCCTCATAATAGTTTTATTCTACAATGCATAGATTTCATGATGGATGTGGTCTTAGTCCACTAAAGAATCTATATAAATTTCCATTCTAATCGATCAGAAAGATAACTATATAACAGGAATATATTGTTTTTTCATCTCATAGATTCCAAAAAAATCATTTTCCTTTTTTTAATCTCTATTCATTCCTTTTCTTTTTTATTAGCATCAAATTATAAAATTATTATTGAAAAGGGATCCCTTGAACTCTTCCCAATACATATTATCAATAACTATTCTTATTATTTTTTGTTTTTTGATCAGTTTCCACCAATGATCATCATATCCCTCTTAGGGGAACACGTCTAGTGTGACCTTCTCCCGTTCTCAATAATGGAGTATAAAACACATTTTTCAGTAGATCTTATCCATTTTTCAATAATCAATGGTTCGGTATATCCAATGAATATAAGAGGTGGTCCATGTATAAATGATATAATAGAAATCTATTCCCTTATAAGTGAATATGGTCTCTTAGACTAATTCAAGTTATCTTCCATAACTCATGTTAACTAATTCCCCAATCTCTTGATCTTTTTTAATTCATCTTCCATCATTGGGTCATCAGCACATGGTCCATTGCACTCTTTGATTACATGGTTCCTCATATTCCCTTTCAATTTTAAGAAAATAAGACTTTTATTTATAAATGTTCTTCAATTAATAATATTATAATTCTAAAAGCATTATGTCTTAAAATAAAATTCATAAATATTTAAATCATTAAAAACAATTACATTATTTATATATCCCTGAAAATTCATCATAAAAACTTTATGATAATCAAAATATATCCCCAATGAGTTTCAAACTAGAAATTCTGCAAGAGTTATTTAATAGTACTAGTTCTCATTAGATTTTAACTCAAAGTGTATTTAAATATTTTAACCCTAAATACCTTCGTACTGGAGGTGCATGCACATTTTCATATCAATATAGGGTTCTAATTTCTCAGAAACCACTTATATTTTTCTTAACCAAAATACATGGATGTTTTTTCATATTTAAACATATATCTAGGGTTTCTTCTAAAGTTTACAAACCATAATTTACAAAAATAAGTAAACCTGCCATTGATACCAACTATGTAATACCACCTTTTTATAAAATATACTTTTCATTACATGGAACAAGACATGTTATGTTTTATGGTTTACTTTAATAAAAATTAGGAACATAAAACAAAAAAAATGTTAATAAATTATCATAATACACTTGAAAAGTTTCTTAATTTTTTCATCCTAACATTATTTTCTGAATCTCATAACCTGGGAGCATAAACCAAATGAAATGGTGATAATATGTCCTAGTAATGGAATGAAATGGAAAAAATTTATAAGGGATCTTGAAAAATATCAATAAGAACATGTGGAATATAATAATATAATTAGAGTGGGAAAAATATTCATATAATTATAAAAGTAAAATTAATAATAACATGAAAATGATTCTATAACATTTAAAGGAGACATTCAGAAATATATTACCATGTTTTTTCAACAAGGTGTCATAAAAATTACCAAGGTCGTTCAGCAAGGTATCATAAAACATTTCATATCTAGAGATTAAATTTTTTACTCAATGAGCATGAGTGATATATGGAAACATCCTTGATAGGTATTAATTAATTTTAGAGAAATATATCATAATAAAAAATTTCATAAATAACCAATGGAGATTAAAATAAATAGATTTCTTATAAAAAATTACATTTCAAAAGTTCATAAAGACATGATTATTGTGTCATTTTTAACACACTAAAAGGCAATTTGGGTTTCATGTATGGTAATACATGAATAAAATAAATTATTTTCACTTATATTTTAATAACCCTAGAAAATAAATAATTTTGGACATTCACAAAAATAAAATTGAAGATAACTTCTTGAGGAGAAGATAGTGGTTTTGTTATATTAATATATCAGAATAACAGGTATATAATGTGGTTTTGAAATAGGTTAAATTATAGGGGAAAATGGTCTCCACGGATAAAAAATAATTTTTTAGTAAGGGTATCATAAAAATGGTTACATAAGTGATTAAATATATAATTTATATGACATATATGACAAGAGATTTTTGTATCAAATTGTAATGAATTATAAATACCTTACATTCAAGAGTTACTCCCAAAACATGAGGATTGTGACCTTGGGTGATTTTGGACACAATTTGGGGACACATTCTAGGTAAAAGTACTATATATTAATTTATTATTAATTGTTAGTGAATGGAAATGATGAAACAGGTGGGTATTTATAGAAAATATGGAGGGTTTGTTTAATAATTTCCAATAAATTCCATTAATATTTGGGTTGTGGAAAATGAAAAACTATGGGATTTCCCATAGTTTTTCCAATGATTATTTAAATAGAAGTCGTATTTTATGTTATTTTAATCCAAAAAGGTAAGTAATAATAATATAATAATAATTTTGGAATAGAAAATTAAATTTTCAACCAAAATAAATTTTATAATGTTATAGTTTTTATTTTAGACATATGAAAGTAAATAATTGGGTTTTAAATTGAATAAATATATATATAAATTATTGAAATTAATAATATAAAATATTTTCTTCCATTTTATGTGTTAAAATAATTATTACATCATTAAGAAATAATTATCAGGTTATTAAACAAACTGAAAACCCAAAACTATTTTTTTATTCTTTACAGAAAAGTAAAATATTTTAGAAAATTATCAAAAATTCATCCAAACCTATTTTAGACATTATTATTTGAAAAATAATTTTTATTTTATCATAATAATTATCTAAATATTAGAGCATTAACTTCTAACATTTAAAATCCTATTTCATTTTATATGTTATGGGTTGAATATGCTTAGTAAAATTTATGGAATTTAAACTTTTTTAAGGGAAAAATAAAATTATGTTCTATGTTATATATAAATAAAAAATCATAATACTATTAAAATAAAATAATAATTATTATTAATAGAAATTTTTATTGTAAATATTTATAAATTTTTTGAAAAGTAAAATTTTTGTCCAAAAATACAATTTATCAAATTCCATCTCAAATAAACTTTTATTTTATTAAGAAGACAACTATTAAAATACGATTAATGGAATAAAAGATTTATTTATACAAATGGAATAATATTTTAGTAACTTAGGCCTCGAATAATAAACCCTTACAAAACTCACGTGCAAACTAAGGGTAAAAAGTATGATGCTGATAGATTCATGTGGTGAATCTGTTAACATCAACTGAGTGGTAATTTTTACTAAGATGAACATCATCCATATGTGATATCCTTTACACTTCAAATACTAAAGCTCAACATGTGATTAGTCAAGGGTGAACACCTGTAATTATACCTCCCTCCCATGATCTAGTAGTTTGTATCCATACGACATGACCATATTAGTTAAATTCATCGATTCTCATATATTAATTAATTATAATATAACATTTATTATTAAATACACTAATAATAATGTTAAAATTATTATCAAGAGCATTTTTTCCAATAATAATATTGAAAAATGGTTATAATTATCCAATATCGATCTAATGATTGAATATATATGGTAACATTTCCTTTTATATTCACTTCATTATTAAACAGATATGGTTTTCCTATGAATAAAATATAATACATCTTACATTTTTGAAAACTATTATCCTAAAAAAATTATGGGTAAATTAATTAAATATTTTAAAAAAATCTATGTGTTATATTGAATCCTAAAATTTTCATCATATTAGAATACGTATAAAGAAATTAGTTTTAGAAATATTTCCACATTTTGTATTACATGGAAAATAAAATAGTTTCATTATAAATTAATATTTTTACCATTAACATAATGCATATAGATAAATGATAAAGATGGTTTCCTTAGTTTATAAATCCTGTAATTCATTAATGACATCAAAGGATGTCATCTTAGATGGAAAATGATTTTTAAAAATCATTTGTAATAATTATTGAGGAAAATAAATATTCAATATTGAAATTAAATAATCTTTCAAAACTTGTGCACATATAATGGAAATAAATTTCTTTTTAAGTAAACTTATAATCTTATAAAGGAATATTGAACGCATTGTGGTGTCATGATGGTGGAAAAATCCACACATTATATATAATTTAAAAACATATTTGTCATATTTTTTTTATAAAATTAAAAAATATCCTCATTTGGAAAATGAAATAAAACAGCTTCCTTTAAAACCATTTTATAAAAATTAACTCAGGGATAATTCTTTTTAAAATACTATAGGAGAATAGTAAACATTCTATTGAAATAATTTGGATAAATAATGGAAAAAGAATATAAATATCCCACATTTGAAACACAAACATAAAACATCTTTAATATTGATAATATTGTTAAATAAACCCTTAAATCTAGTCTCAACTTTTATTTTTTACATTTAAACCTCATTTACATAGAATAAGATCCTTTTGATCTCTTGTAAATTTCTATAGGGTTATCCTTTTTTGTAATATAAAAACATCTAGAATGTTCCAGTTAAAGTGTAATAGTGAATTTCCAATATGATGGTCATGCAATAAGGGTCAAAGTTGATTAAATAAGTGAATAATAATGTGAAATTTTATAATTTAGTTAAGGGGATATTTTTAAATTTTTATACTGATTAACATATAATAAATTTAATATAAAAAATCCAAATTGAATGAGATTCGATGATATGTTTTAATAGTATTATAATCCCACAACCTAATATATTTTAGAATTTTTTTGATGTAATTTAAAACCTTACCATTTTTATTAAACATTAGTTAACCTCTTTTATTTTATATTATGGTAACAAATTTTGAAAATAAAAATGGTTCTAATTTTTACATATAAAGACGGAATTAGACCTTAAATGGGTACTTTATCACATTTTAGACCATATAATAATCAAATTTTATTAATTAAGGATTTTTATGATTTTAATAATTTAATAAAATATTATTTTCGATAATGTATTAGTATTTTCAACATCGACACAATTCAAAACATTTATGATTATGACATGAATAAAATGATTATAATTATAACCAATTATTTGAACACATCCCCATAATTTTATACCTATAAGTAAAATTTATGAATCACCTTAGTTATCAAAAAATATAATACTTTTAAAATCATTTGATAGATTTTATTATTAATTGAACAAGTACCGCATCATTGTTGGTATTTAAGGTGTTATTTAATTACAAAAAAATTTAAAAAATCACCCCTATATATAATTTAATTAGTTATAATATTACTATTTTTATTTAATCATAAATAATTTTTATCCCTATATCCACAAATAAACTATATTTAAAACCAATTGAGTGTCATTTTGTATCATACTTTGGTGTAAATTATATAAAATTTATTGTAACATACAAGTATCCATTAAATAACTAAATATCTATCATTATGTGTTAAGGGTATAACTTAATTCACCAAATAAGAATTATGATAATAATTTTGGAAGACTAATGTTCATCACGCACATCCACATAGATTAAACATCACCACATCAATAATGTTCCTAACTCCAAAAACATTGATCCAATATTTATATTACATTATTTTGATATAATACATGTGTATCCACTTGATCCAATATCTTTTTATTTTTAAAATACAATATACATATATATATTTCATTTTAAAACAGAAGACACCATATGAACACATTACGAGAAAATAATTATCCATTATATCATTTCCTTAAAAATTATAAAACGTTCTCTAATATGATTTCAAATGAATGGGAAAGATAATGGTGATATTAGATTATCAATAAAGAGAAGCATAAGTCAAAATCTATCATAACATAAAAAAGTAATAAGTTTTATAAAATATATAAATGAACAATAAGAATATATAGTTAACGAAAAAACGGGGATTTTGTATCTTTTAAAATAAATTAAAACATGTATAGATAAAATAGTTGATCACATACTAATGGAGTACATAATTTTAGGGATCAAAAAATATTATAATAGTCTTTTTCTAGGACACTATATTGATATAGGGAGAGGTATACACCAAAACTCGAGCTATTCCATCTGAGGAAATCTATAGACACATCAATGGGATATATAATTGAAGTCCCCACCTATAACAGGAATATGTAAAATACATTATCCATAAGAGTCAATAAGCTCTTTCAAATTAGTCCATAATCAACCATTAGCAAAATGAGAGGGGATATCCATGGAAGATTTTAACAGTGTTCAATATGTATGGGGATATCCAAGGAAGATTTTAACAGTGTACAGGGATTTTAACAATGTTCAATGTGTACGGGGATTTTAACAGTGTTTAATGTCTGGGGATATCCATGGAAGATTTTTAGAGTGTTTAATATTTGTAATCTGTTTGTGATCAAAGAAGATATTATAAAAATCATTCATCGTGTTTCATTATGAGTCTGACCATATTATAATGCATATTCCTCTAGAGTTTCTATCCATATGAGTAGTTTTCGGCACACTAACCATATATCATGGGGATGAAAAATTAAATTATCAAAAAAATGATTTTCAATTTGAATTATTCAAGTTCACTAATATTAAATGTCTATATTAGGTAGATACATGATTACATTAGTGCTAGTTACAAGTCACCACATCCTAAAGGATCGATGATTTTTGTATTACGGGAAACGAGATAAATACATGGAATTAACAGTAAATTAGATGACATAAAATACAACATATTATTATCTTTCATAAAAACATTATTACATTTAAGATATCCCAATATAAAAATCCTAATACACATCCAAGAATCATGGAGAATGGAAACATAAGAAAGGGGAGACATGTAATCGTTGGTAAGTGTATGCATACATTGGAAGCTAAAACTAATGAAAATATTATAATCAATATGGAATGGAAAATAACAGAAACACTATAAATTTTATTAATAAATTTAACATGGAGAATAATATGGAAGAAATTAATGATGAAAAAATATTCCATATAAATAATCACATAAGATTCAAACTTATTTTTGGAAATTCAAACTAATCGAATTATCAAAATTTCATCAGTAACTACTTTCATAATGAGGAAATTCATAATATATGATATGATAATAATACCATTCACTACTCATACAAAAAAATCTTAAGTAAATTTTTAATGCCTTAGAAAAATACCTAGTATTTTTTTCTCAAGAGACGTACTCATGCATCAACATGATATAATTGGCCATATCAATTACTTACTATGTCCAATAAATTTCTCGTGTGAGAGGAGTGGAACAAATTAACATAACCATTTATATTGAAAAATATCACATAATATTTTTGTTAATTTCCCAACTAATATACCTAATCAACATAATCATTATTATTGGAAGCTAGCTTATGGGATGTTAATATTTTTCCCAGTTAGTAAATATTATCATAAATCATATAGAATAATATAGATAATCATTTTAACATAGTACATCCTTAGAAAAATGGAGAAAAGAAAATATAGAGAAATAATAGGTATGGTATCATTCCAATATATTCCAAATGGATTATACGAAAAAATTAGGGGTTTTATCATTTATTAAAAGAGATTCCGTAAAAATTCCATTAAAAAATTTATTTTGGAAAATATACATTTCACATTCAAAAGTAGTCCAAAAAACTACAAATTTGAATAATATTAAGTGAAATATTTTATTTAAAAATTACATGGTAAACTTTTATTGTATTATTTAAAACAACGATTGGTCATGATAGTGGGTGAATACAAGCTTGAAAAATATGTTAAAACCCCATTATTTCCCACTATTGAAAAAATGATAAAAATTAACATTTCAAAAGGTAAAAAAAGATTCAATTTAAACCATTTTTTATAAATTTCAAAATTAATTGAAATGAAATTATAAAATATATTAATGTAGAACAAATATTTTATAAATAATAATTAGAAATCAGGATCCTGGAAGACATAGGGTTTTATGTCAAAGAGATAAATAAGGTCGTATTTTCATTAAAAACATTCTATTGGAATTTTGAGTATTTAAAGGGATTAAAATTAAATGAAAACATATAATTTTTGAAATAACCACATGACGATAAAACATATTATTTTTATCATAATAAGACCAAATTATCCCCCTAATAGTTTCTAAAACATTGAAAATCATGAATAATGAAAAAATTGTGAAATAATCCCTTACCACTTTGGTAACATTTGAATTGTAAGCACTATAAAATAAAAAATTCAAATTAAACATTAAAACACATGATTATAATGAAATTTATAGTATAAAATATCAAAGGTTTAGTATATAACCCAAAAAAAGAAATAAGTGGTATATGTTCCATACGTGTCATAGAAGTAAAAATGTGATAGGAAACCCTTACCTTAGGGACAAATTCCATGGTATGTGTTTAAAAAACCATTTAATTAAATATATTATTTGTATATATAGATGTATATATTATAATAAAATAATATTATATATAATACTATATTTTATATTATTCAAAAAAATTATTATTATTTTATTAAAAATATCTTACTTAAAACATCATTCTAGTTGACAACATCTTCGTATTTTATGTAGTATTTGGTTTGGTAATTTTTTTCCGTACACATTGAATGTTGTACATAATCTCTATAATGTTAAATATGCTAAAAATAACAAATATTTTGATTATATATGTATTTATAATAGTCCATAAATTTTATATGTATAAAAATGGGTAACACCATTCATGTAGAAGATATGGCATACATCTTCAGAAACATTGTTTCAATTTCTTTATTTAATGGAATGAAAGAAAGTAATAATTTATATCACTATTATAATAATAAATATTATATCATATGTATTAATTAAAACTATCATTAATAACATCCAGGTCAAAATAAAAAAAAATTATTTCACATTGCATTGTGGTGTTAGTAGTGCACACGTATGCGTAGGTGAAGTAATAATTTTCTAAAGGATTGGATGTTAAGAATGTAAATATGAAATTATAATTACAAAAGATTAATTATTTTAAAAAAAATTGATATATATATATATATATATTAATTATGTTATTATATCCAGTTGTGATAGGTGGATATGGAAAATGAATTACCTTAGTTCTCGAGGTTATAGCCTTCCATACATACGATCTTTGGTTTTATTTCCTATTTGATAAAAGATGTGATGGGTATAGGTATTTCTATTAACATAATAACATATATGAATATGGTATAGTCTGTTGATATTATTTTAATAGTTTTTATGGAGATTTTTAGTATTTAATTAAATAAATAAAATGAAAACACATTATGGATAACTATACCTCTTCATCGTACAACCTATATATGTTTAAACATAATGCCATATTAGATTTTTTTCATTATAATACCAAGGAATCTATGTCATAGATATGGATTTAAGGAATGGATTTGGAAGTGTATCAGAAGAAACTAACGGGATTGTAACTATGAAGGGGAGGGAAGAGGGGTTTCATTTTATAACTGGGGTAGAGGACATGATTGGAATTTTTTAAAAAGAATAAATTATTCCTTGGATATTTACATTCCAAATGATTCCAAAGTGATTCATTCTCAAATCCTATAATCATCAAGGTATTAATATGTCAATGAAATAGAAATTGTGAATGTTTTGAGATAATTTTAACCCTTATATTCTTTGAATAGATCTTAGATAAACTCGTTTTAATAAAAAATCTAATAATATATATTTATCAGATTTACTATTCATAATGAAAAATAATTCAGTTTAAATTATTATATAATTTAATTTATTCTAATTTTAAATATTGAAACCATTCTTAAAAATTCATTTCACATCTGTGGAAGTGATTAATTTTAAAATAAACCAATATACATGATGAAATCATTCTATAAAAATTAAAGGTTTCCAAAATTATACCAAAAAATTATGTAAAAACAAAACAGAATATTAAATCCCAAGAACCAAATTTTAATAATAATGATATAATAAAACTAATATAACTTTTAAAAAATTTAATCAAATTTGAAGATTATAACTTCTTTAAATGAAAATTCATATCCCATCAAGTTTAATTAATTTTTTCACTATTCATTAAAAAAATAATATTTTCATAAACTATCAAAAATTATATCTAAGATAATTTTCAAATTATGATTTGAACAATTAACAATATTTTTAAATAATTAATCTTTCAAAACCATTAAATTTTAATTTTAATGATTTTGTGAAAAACAAGACAAACCCCCTTTTTGTAAAAACATTATTTTTATCCATAAAATTGGATTTTATCTAATATCATGCTTATAAACAATATTATATAAATGATACGACACATTACTGAATATTTAATAAATAAATTTCTTTAAAAAAAATCAAAAATAGTGAATAATATACATTAATAGGATAACAACATATTATATGGATAATGAATTTAAAAAATATTTACATTACATTAGAATAAATTTTAATATTATTTTCTAAAAATTAATAACAAAATTTATTTATTTTATTCAAGTGTAAACCATATAATTTTCATAATTTATTTTTTCATATTCATATCCACTAATTTAATGACTAATTTATAATGGTTCTGTTTAGATAATAGCGTTCACAGGTCATTTATTCTCTGTGTTGTGTTTCATATATGCTATTAAAAAGAATATTATTTTTCTAAAATATTTGAATTTCAAATTCTCTACAAAATCAAAAAATGTGACCCCTATAATTTTATCTTGCACTCAATAATCAATGTTTCACAATCTTACAATACCGTTCATTAAATCCCACATCTTAAAGATGGTTAAAATAAATATACTATTTATAAGAGATATGTGGAAGTACAAAGGTTAATTAGAACAACACATTACAAAGTTTTTATGATCTAAAATGATATTGGGAGGTGTAAATATGGAAAATTAAGAAATCGTAAATAATTATGGAGATTAATATAGAGAATTGATCAAAATAAGGTGAATGGTCTAATGAATTTTTATGACCACAAATCCATAATCCGATGAGTTCTGAGATAGAACATATATATCATTGGAAACAAAGATAAATGTATAATTTTTTTCAACATCATTTTTATAAATATTATGGATTATTTTACTGAAAATACAGAGAAGAGAAGAAAATATTCATAATTGATATCTTTTTATTTCATAACAACAATTTCATTAATCATTTGTACATATATCATTTTCCACATCATATCAGACTTCAAGAAATTAATATCTTAGATTAGTTTTGTATTATTGATTTACAAAAAATAATATTTAACTTGTTGTAAACCCCATAAAAGAGTTGAAGGTCCATCCAGATGTCTCTAAATATTCATCAAAACTAAAAACGTTTAGATAATGTTATATAACACCTAGATTTAATCTCTTGACCCCAATAGTAACACTCATTGTTGAACGTAATCCATTTGATATGAATTTCCCCAAATCCATTATGTTTACATCTCTAAAAACATAATATAATTCTTCATGAATAATCATCTTTATTAAACCTATTTGAATTATATGTATCTCATCCTAATAAATCATGTCCTAAAATATCATTAATCAACTAATAATCAAAAATAAAATAAAAAATATTGTAAAAATATATGTATCCATCAAATCATTTGTTGAAAAACAATTTCATATTAACTAATGCCTCATATACGAATGAGGATGTAAATTCACCCGTGTCACTATTTGGATATGAGCTTAAGACTCATGGCCTTAAAAAATAAAATGATTTCTCACCCATCATATAGTTTTTCAATTTTCTAAAAATATATTTATATAACTCAATTAAAATTCCCACAAAATGATAAATATTTTAAACAATAATAATATTAATAAAATATATTTTAAACCAATATGATATTCAATAATTATCATTTTTCCAAAAAAAAGAAGATGATGTTAATTAATTATTATTAATGCAATGAAAATTATCATATTTACCAAAAATATTTAAAATAACAATATTTTTATACCAAAAAAAGGAATTCTCCCTAATTTTTTTCAATAATCCCCATCAAAATGAAAAAGGGTTATGTTAAAAAAAATGTCTCCAAAATAGCCTTATACATATTATAATTCCATCAACTAAAACATCAAAATAGAATTATAATACATTGAACTTATGATCAACCATAAAATCATAAACCCATGATAGTATCCATAATTATTTAATTAATCATAAATTATGACATGTATGCTTCAAAAAAACATCTTAATCCTTACATGTATCATGATTCTTTTAACCAAAATACCAATGATAATGGTACTTCTAAAAAAATATCTAGAATCCCAACCCATAAAAACATTAACCCTTTAACATCAATTATAGATCCTTATTTGGAATAGTAGTTATCCATTAAAAGAGGCAACTGGCTTAGATAATGTCTTAGTTCCCCACATTGAAAAAAAGGAAATAAAAATGGATCTCTAGAATGAAATTTTTATCTATCCAAAGAACTTTCCATCGAAATTTTTTTGTATCATAACAAAAATAATCAGTGGATATATTGTAATGTGGAACATCGAATGGCCTTAAGAATCATCCCCAAGATTCAGAAGGGTCTCAATAAATTCCAAATATGTTCGAAACACATATTAGAATATTTTTAATTTTAAAATAAAACAACCAACCGAACATTAAATAATAAAATAAACCACTTTGTTATGAATGATAATAATTAAATACAACTCAATTATAAAAATCATTCTTCAACCAAGCCCACTGTGGAATACCACAACATCCAATTATTTGGCGGAAGACTCTAAAACTCATAGACTCCAAGGATAACCCAAATCTCTAAGGATTATCCATTCTCCAACAGTAAAATTCATCCCAAGAATCCTGAATTATTTGTAATGATTTTTGATACATTATCTCCTTCCATTTCATGAAAACAAAATCAGAAAAAGAAATAAATATCCAACGAAGGGGTGAGTAATGAAACTGAGTAGATTTTACAAAATGACTTACCTAATCATGATTCTAGGATAGAACATGTTATCTCATTTTTATAAAATAGTTGATATAAGTTTTCTTGTATAATTAGATTATATCTAAATATTAATAATTTCCAAAGTAAATTTTTTTTCTCAAAATAATATAATGATTCCAAAAAATAATCTCAGCAATTTGAAAAATTCCTTTTTCTGAATCTCATTCCAATACACAACCCATGCATCCATACATGCAGGCATTTTTAGGAAAATTAAATAATCATCATTGGTTTCTCATAAATATACCAAGTCGTTACAAGGTAATTAAATACCATGTTCCACTACACTTTTGGCACCAAGAACAATGTTGTATTTCAATTTAACCTCATAATTAATATGAACACACACCACCAAGTATTCCAAAAAACCATGAAAATAAAATTATGACATATCATTTCAATGTCAATCAATTTAAATGACCAATCCATTTCAATAAAATAAAAAATTTATTGAAAACTTATCTCCATAAATCAAAGAAAGTAAATATTTTAAAATCATCATTTTAAAATCATTTATCTAATCACATTTCACAAAAAATCCACAATTTCCAACATCATCACAGACCATCACAAAATAATGCATCTATCATGGTTTTAAAACAAATTTTGATAATCAATTTAAATAAATTAAATCAATTTTAAACAAATAATTCATACTCTAAATAGATTCTTCAATAGTGATGCCACATACAATGGGAAATTGGATAAAAACAATAAACGCCACAAAATATTTCAACTAAACCAGGTGAAATATAAATAAACAATCTTAGATTTCTTCCTCTAGATCAAATAAGACCAAGCACAATCATATTTAGTGTAAAACCTAATTGATCTTTCCATATCCCACATAGACCAAATAAACTAAGAGTGTGAAAGAAGTACAACTAAGGAAACGCACAATGAACAACGAAGAATGGTGACTTACCTTGAGAATTTGGATTCAAATCCCCATGATAAGAATTAAAATATTTTAAAACTTTATGGGTGAAGATCACATAGGCTTTTGGAATAGTGAATATCGTGTTCTAGCTAAATAGGTGTATAATAGTGGGCCTTATATGTCAAAACTTCTAGGATCTGCAATTTTAGTATCTCACTTTTAATCCTTGCCCGGTTAGTCATACTGTTAGGAAAACCCTATGAAACATGTGTTCTAGATTTTTTTCTAAGAAAGAACCACTAATGGTTGGATCAAACTATTTATAAATCATGCACCATCCATGCCAAATCCCACTATATCAAGTGACATAGTTTTTCATAGGCATCCGCATGATTTGGAAATATTGTGCGCCACATGTGCAACTTCAATTTAGCTAATGTCTCATTATAATCGTTTCTTATATGTGATTCATTGTTATACCAAATCATTCATCAATAGGTCAACTATAAAAAATCCCCAAAAAACACCACAATTTGTCCAAAAAACATAAAAATTTCACCCATGGACATTACATAATTAAAAAACATTTTAGATTTGTTAATTAATTACAACCAGGGATGCTACATTTTCCACAAAATTGGATTTTCTTCCCCTGTAAATCAAAAAAAAAGATGTTAGTTCCATGAATGATTTAGAACCATTTATCATTAATTTCCTTATCTTGTTCCTGATTCTATTCCTAAATCTAATAATTTTTCCTTATTACTCATAGTAGAATAATTATTTTTTCACACAGGACATCCACTTACATATCCAAAATCCACATTAGGGTATATACCAATGATGCATCCAGTTATAGTTCAACCTGATACCATCTGATAACATGATCATGATAATTTTGATACCATTTAAACTGAGATATAAGGAACACATTATGCACCACACTAAATTGTGGTTCCAATGAAAACCACTATACCAACTAACCAACCAGTTCCAATATCCCAACAAAGACTATGTATCTAAGAGTTAACATTACATGATTCCAAATATTATGATGTCCAAAACATATAAAAATCCATACTAACTCATGAGAACTCACCTTGATAGAAAATCTATTTTTATGATAATCCAAATATGGTTTCTTACAACATTGATCCATCATCATCTGTTTCCAAATAAATTAAATCTTATTTATTGTTTCTTCGATAAGGTTCCTCCCAAACATGTAAAGTCTCTCCTATTTCCACACAAAAAAATGAATAATGACAATGAATATGATATAATTTTTCAAAAAGAGTCATATTTTTCAAGGAATGATTGTGGAGACTATAATAGAACTCCACTAATGGTACGTTCTCTTCCCATGATCCACCAAAATCCATTAAAGAAGCCCAAGGCAGGACATCTGTCATTTAAAACATCCACTCAGATTGTATGTCTCTTGAGGGTAATACTCTATACTAAGGTAAATTAAGACCCAAGGGATTTATATAATGATTTATATAGAGCAGTCACAATCCTCATATCTCTATCTGAATATATTGAAACTAGTTTTTCATGCCTGTTTACAACTAATCTGATATATATTTTAAAACATTACACTAATATATGACATTCATGAAAAGGAACGAAATGATCCAACATGGTAAACCTATCAACTATCAACCATCTGGAATCATGTTTCCAACCCATTATTTGGAGACACGTTACAAAATCTATTGTTGACTTCCACCATTTCAAAAAATGGATAGATAAATATTTCAAAATCATTAGTAGTCATTTATGCTCAACATTAACATGCTAACTAGTTAGGAATATTGAATCAAACTCATCCAATATTCTCTTCATACCGATCCACAAAAAAATTTCATTCAATGCCTAAAACATAATTTGTATTCCATGATGAAAAGTCCATCTTAAATGGTGGTAATAAGAAAGGCGTTTTTCATAATAAGACATAGGTAGGACCATCAGATTACTTATCCAAAAAACATAACTCCCATCTATCATCCAAACCTTAATGTTCCCTCAAACATTGAGCTATGAACTCATAACAACACATTCTCTATTCGATGTTTTTTCTTTTTTAACCATCTCCCCATAATTATAAAAAAATTGATGAATCCCATGATTTAACTTCGGTATTCAAATTCCTAGTGCCTGTTAGATAAGACAAATATTAACTTTCACTCATATCAAGATTATTTTTCTATCTGATCATGTGTCCTTCTATTTAATGCGTCAGCCAACAAATATCCGTTACTATCATATAAATCATGTAAAATTCAAATAGTTGTAGATACTTCATCCATCTTCATTGTCTCATGTTCAAATAAAATTGTGAAAAAATAGGTTTCAAACACTTATGATCTGTAATAACTATAAATTTCTCACTAAAGAGATAATGATGGCTTGTAATCAAATATTGGACTTTATTAGAATACTAAAAATCATTTGTTTGGTAGTTCCTATACAGAAATCATAACTTACTTTTTCCGCAAGAAAAAACATGATATCAATTCAAGAGTACGCATTATAACCCATATACCGAAGCATTGTAATACACAATATACCCTTATCCTAATTCCAGAAAAATTGAAATTAGTATTGATTTAATGAAAAAACATATGTTTATGGAATGAATATTTTACATTCCAAATTCCATTGAAATAGAACTTATAAATATTTAAAATATATCATTGGTGAAGCCAGTCATGATAATTCCTGATTGAAGAACTCATTATAACCAACCAATCCAAGAAAATTTTGTCCCTTAAAAGAAAGTATCCATAGTCCTCCAAGTTATCAAATCCTTCATCATTATTGGATCCTGAAAGAAAAACATATTTCAGAAATTTATATCCCAATAAATGTACCTCATGTATCAAGAAATCAATTTTCAATGGTTTTTTATATTGATGATGATACATAAATATTCATGAAACTGTCACACTTGTTTCTCATGATCATCCCTTTTCCGTGAATACCCAAATATTCCATCCACAAACAACACCACAAAATATTACATATACCTATAAAATAATAGATTCATAAATTCTATATAGAAAACGGGTGTATGATTGAGACCAAAAGTCTAAAAAACATACTCATAATCTCTATATCTTTTTCTAAAAGTCCTCTATAGAATATCATACATCTAAACATTTAATTGGACATATTCTGATTGAATATAAATTTTAGAGAACCACTGATCTCCCAAAAATTTATCAAATAGATCATCAATTCATGTAAGTGGATACTAATTAATTATTATAAAACAATTAAGATTATGATTATTGATATAATGCTAAATTGTTCCATTTTCCTTATTGACAAACAAAACATGTGCTTCCCATTGAGAAATGCTTTGATGAATAAACCATTTTCTTTAAACCTCCACCAACTTCTCAATTAATTCCCTTAATTATGTTAGTGAAAAAACATAAGATATCATGGAAATATGAATGGTACCTGGAAGGAGATCAGCGATAAACGACACTTCCTTTATAGGTGGTAACAATAAGAAATTATCAGGAAACACATATAGAAACAGATCAATCCCAACTCAAAAACTAATACACTAAATTTCCTCAATTGATGTCAAAGACTGTGAAACCAACTAGGAAAATATTTTTCTAACTGTTGGTTCAAATAGGCCCATTTAACCATCCATTACATTCTATTCTCCTCAAAATAGATGCACGATGTCATCCTCATTTTTTAAATGGACCTGTCTCGTATAACAGTTAATGTGATCATTGTACATTGTTATAAAATCCGTACTTAGGATTATTTAAAATACATATGTCTCAAGAATATATCAATTCATCTTAATATCATATCTATCAAAGGTCATTTAAAAAATCTAGAAACAAAATATCGACATTCTCTTTGGACAATTTATGTTTGTAGTTTAATCACAAAATTCTTCATCATGAATTTTAAATGCATAAAAACAATGGAATGAGAAGAAATAAAGGAATGTGATGATCATTTTTCAAAAAACCCACGAATAAGTGTATAATTTAAATAAATCATACCTCATATTATTGATGGTCAAGACTGATCATCCACAATAACCTTTTCAGCTCTATATAATTGCATTGTCACAGAAATTGTGTCTTTATTGCACTATTGAGATTGAAATACTTTTGGATTCATGGTATGTCTAGAAAAAAATGGATAAAAATAATATTTTGATGATATATATTATGATTTCCTCATCCTATCGACATATGATGCTTGCAACACCTAATATGTGTCCCAAACACCCAACCTTAGAGCACTGCAGCAGTTGCACTGAAGATTCCCTATCATGTTCCAAATGCAACATGAAATCCTTTGTCCCATACACTATGAAATTATGTGGTCAAATTAATTACATTAGACACAAAAATATTGGATATTGGGTTGTGGAGTAAGGATTATGGATGCTGGTGTTTGAATTTTATTCATGCTCTCACTTTAGAAATAAGTGTCCCACATTTTCTTGCTCCGAGCATTAGTGATACCACTATTTCTTGTGGGAGTCAACATGCTTCCTTCTCCCATATATTTTATTATTCCTCTATTTTCTACCATACCTATATTAACCCTCTCTGTATAATTTTTAATAAATCACACCACAATCATTGAGTGAATATCCTATCTATCCCTATTAAAATATGTATTCTTTCGAGGACATAGTAGTAGCATAATCAAGTGAAAAGTCCACTAATTCGACGAATTAATACACATTTTATATTATATATATATTTTATTACATAAATAGGATTAACTCCACCATTCTTTGAATTATAAATTTATGAGGACATTATTTCTAGTTAATGACATCCTCAAAATTCTCCCATTATATTCCATGGTTTAATTTTTCTTGAATAACAAAATACCACCAATGTATTATAAAATCCTCTAGAATATAGGTTTCAAGAATTACATTCAGCTCTACTGGTGTTCTGTTGAAATCAAAGATACAATTTATCTGATTTAGCAATAACTATAGCTTTTCTGGATCTAAATCACCATGAATAATGGATGGATTTTTCTACTACAATTGAATAGAATGATCATTTTTTATAATATAACTCATGTTCCATCTATCCACAACTTCATATTCTTGTAAAATATTTCGAACCAGCTATTAGTTCACGAATGGATTAGGTGTAACCACATTTTCAGCAGCTTCAACCATTTTGATTCTACGATGCATAGCATGTTCCATTTTCTATATAGAAAAAAACACCTTAAGTATCTCTATCAACCTACTAAATTCATATAATTTCAATTTCTACCACATCATACTATAAGAATAGTTCTATCAAAAATCCACCTCTTCCACATTGAATTTTTTAAAAAAATCTCAAAATACATTTTTGAAAATCAAACCTTTTTCAAAGTAACACAACCATACTCTATTTAAAAATCATATATTTGAAAAAAAACATTATCATTTCTCAAAAATCTACACATTATACCAAATAATAATTTATTACTCAACATAAAATATGTACTCTTATTGGGAATCCATTCCTCAAATGCATCTAATTCTCCTATGATTAGCTAAACCCATGATAATGAAATTACATTGCTAGAAGTGACTCTTGAACAATTAAGTACCCAACTAGCTAGTAAATGGAATTTCAATAGATTAATTTTAGATATAACTTTTTATGATGTACATTTCAAGTACCAACAATCCTAATCCTTTCTGCAACACCAACATAAGAAATCTACATGAATGAATATAACTCCATGACCGAAAAGAAATACCATGTCAATGTCCAACTAATACTATTACCAATTTTCCCAAAAGATCAAATGGACCAATATGGTACCACCTGTAACATCCCTCTCCTCTTAAATGGATTTAGAAGATAGAGGAACATTTCATGGCCTTAAAACATATCCTAAAGACACCAAAGGATGGAAAACAATTCATAAGGGCTCTAATACACATGGGGGCCAATTTTCACATAAAAATAAAATAACCAACAAAACATATTGGAAACAAATAATCTACTATATGATGCATGATTAAAATGAATTACATATCGACATTTAATTTATCAAAATCAAATTAAAACCATGTGTCACCATGGAAGACCACAATATCAAAGTACATAGAGGAAGACTAAAAAACTCAAAGACTAAAAGGGAAAAATCATGCTCTACACATGATATATAACCCAGAAATTCCATATAACGTTTTTATTTATATGGGATAATTATGAGATTGTGATCTGTGATGTCATGTGATTCTGAGGCATGGAGTTCCAGGAATGATCCTTCAAAAAATTCATAATCTTAAAATAGCACGAGTGAGTAGATTTCCAAAAAAAGTGTAATAAATCTTAAATGGGTGCTCAGATCAGAAATTTGAGGGGCCTGTTACATTCAGGATGGCGGTTTTTTGTAGGAGTGGCATAATTTTAGTTGGTGCATGCCTCCAGTGCGAAAACCCAAAAATGGAATAATCGTAAATGAAACAATTAAATAAAATTGTTTTTTTCAAATGCTTATAACTCACGAATGGGGACTCAGATTACAAATATGAGACCACTGCTAAACTCTTGAGGTTATATTTTCTTAGGAAGATATTAACATTGGTCTCTGTAGGCCAATAGTGGATGTTAGTTTTTGGATGCAAATAAAATAATTAAGTAAATATTATTTTATTGTTAAATTATATAACTTTTAAATGGTATCTCAGATGGGTAATCAGATAGTACAATTGAGATCGTGAGAGCTTGTTTCCCTTTGGCAGAGCCTAAACTCGACCGATGCAATTTGAGGGTGACTGATAATAAATTTTTTATCATTTTTAAGGTACATTCAGTAAATGCATATGTCTTGTTTTATAACTTTTTATCTTGTGCTTGGATTAAAATTTTAAGGGCACCGTTGAATTTATTACACAAAGGGTCTCTTAAGGGAGGCTTAGCATCGACCGTAGTTGGTCAAGTGAAAAATTTATTTTCTGTGACTTTTTAAAGAAATAATAAAATAACATAGAAATTGATATTTTATATCTATTTTTTTCTACCACTTGTTGAGTAGTGGTGGTGGGGACCACAGAGGTGATAATACTTTTAAAAATGGACATTAAATTCCCAGTTAAATATTTTTTGCATAATAACCTCTCGTGTAATTAATGTTGAACATTAATTATGCCAATTAATGACCCTCATTAATTTCTCGGTGCATTACTCAGCATTTCTCCCATCTATTTAATTGTAGATCAGTCATGAGGTTTTTAAATGGTTTCAACAAGAATGGAACCTCTAGTGAAGTGGCGTGACTTATTCTAGCAATAAGGAATGGAATCTCGTATGTCGCCAGAGGAATCGAACTGGGAACAATGAACGCCAATGGCTTCATCAAAGCACAAATTCTCTTTCTTCCACTGTGATGACTCAAACTATTCATGAGGTTGGTATTGTTATTTAATTTAAATAATTACCTTAATTACTTTCTTCATCCTTCAATTTTCTGGGGTTTGTTGTGGCGGATTTGAATGGGGTATAAGAAATATCTATGTGGTGTTTTAATTAATTACCCCTTTTGTTATGATACTAACGCGGAGGGCATGGAACAAAAAAACATGTCTCGAACCCTCCTCTGCTTCATCTTGGACTCTTTCTTCGGTGATGATCTTCCAACAAGATGGAAATTAGAATCCGGGAGGCACACATGGACGGGGGCTTCCGGGGAGGCCCATAGGCACAAAAATTAGGAAAAAGGACCAATAGAGCTCACTAGGTGGCCTTTGGAGGCTCCGACACTGCGACACCGGCGTAGAGGCACTAATGACCGGCACCAATGGTGATAGAGGTGCCCGGCACTCACCAGCCATGAAATAAAGGCTACCCCCAAAGGCGCCGTGATAGGACGAAGGGTGCAGATGTCGTGGGCTGGCAGTAGTGATGGTGAGGGGCACACCATCAAGTGTCATATGAGGATACTGCAACGGAAGGTGAGGGACCTGCTCTATATAGGTCCTACAGATAACATAGTGGTGTCACTGCTTAATTGAACAAAATGGATCATTTGATCCATTTGGATGGGGGACCGTAAGACCCCCGTGGCGGTCGCGCCCGCCGGCGGGCCGAGATGTCACATCCCATCCTAGTAGGAACAGGCTTGGCTGGTCTGCGGCCCCAAACAACATGTCCGGGTTAGACCTGAACTGTGTCAAGTCAGTCCGAACCAGGTCGGGTCATCCCGGACCGAGTTGTACCAGACCCGGACCCCTCTCTTTCCCAGAAATACGTAGAACTCCATATGTTTCAAAATAGACGTCTGAATATTGAACTGATTGTGGTGCTTAAATCCTTGGAGAGAGACAGTCCTTTTGAGATACATCACAAGATTTATAGTGAATGTTAAAGTATAACTAGGTTGGATCGACCCCAAATCCTATCGGTCCCTTATCACTAAAATTCCAATATCATACATACCAGGCGTATTGTTGACGTGTCGTCTATTGTGTTGAAATCGTTATGATGTGGCGGTCATTTGATTACTTCTTTGAGGGACATCATTCTAGTTGAAATATGACCAATGGATTGAGGAGGGTTTCTCCCATCAACAAGCATACTATGAGTGGGAATCATGTGTCTATATGGGATGAAAATAATGAAGAGATATTCTGTGTGAATCAGCACCGATTGATTCTGTGTGAATCATCAACAAGCGATTATCTGTGAATCAACACCTTCCAATTCTGTGTGAATCAGCACCCGGCGATTCTATTTTAATTATCATCTATCAAACCAATGTGGTTCTTTCAGGGGTTAGTACATATCTATCCAATTTGGTTTAACAATAGTGCCTCTTAGAAAAGTAAGATAATCTAGTCATACGTCTAATCATCTGTACTGTTTTACTCAGTTATAACAAGTTTGAACTGCGTATTTTTCTTTGTGATTTGTGATTGATATAATGCTTTTTGTTTTTTTTGTTGAATTATAAGAGTTCTTTAGGGGTCTCAGGGCCTACTAGGTATTGACATACTAACCCCGACATGGGCTTCACCAGGACCTTATTGTGTATCGTGCAGATGACCGTACTCCTTGACCGAGACATGGGTGTTAGGACATGACAGTGGATGATGGTGACAATTGATGTAGAGATCATTCTAGATTTTTCATAGCTACCCATCAGGTTGGATCCCCCATGGATGATCTCAGGATCTATTTTCTGTTTTCTGTTGTAGTTGTATCTGTCTTATTGGGATTGTATTTGGGCCCATTACATTTAGTACACACTTTTACTACATCAGTTTTACTTCGTGGTTGATTCTTGTTACATTATAGTCTCTTTGTTTGTATAAGTTTAAAAGAAATTCATTCCAGTTTCAGAGATACACCATTCATGTGCTGGTCGTCAACCCCTGGCCTATGAATGATGGGCTTGGGGTAGTCCCTACATGGACCCCGAGGGATGGTTCATGAAAATTTAATATCAAAGGGGTCGGTTCTACTAAAGTACTAGGAATCTAATACATCCAATCGATAAATATTGATATGAGTGTGGTTTCAAGTTCAAGGTTCCCATTTTTGGTGTGCCAACCGACGTATCAATACAACAGGACCCTGAAATCTGATTCCCGACTCGGTGCACAAAAACAATGATTGTGTGTGTTATTAAAATGTCTTATTTATGATCACTTATGTGTAAGATCACTAGGTATAACTTATTGATCTTTGTTAATCTTTATTATCATTCAAGATGCCTCCATACATACATCCATCTGGGATTCCAGTGCGTGACCATGAGGTTGGTCTACATAGTGATGAGGCTTCGGTACAATAACAATTTCCCAAGATGGTACATTCTGGTGGAGTCCTAGTGATACCATTGCTCTTTGGATAGCATTTACTACCATCAATATCAATAGATGTCAATTATAGGGTCAATGACTTACTCGAGCATAATTGAATGATACCCCTATGGTTCATAGGTGAGCCCGACTCACAAGAGGCTAAGGACTGGCCTGAGGTGGTGACTAAGATTCCATCTAGGCAGGGAACCATTAGATCTAATTGTGGTCCGGGATGTGAACATTCTCTGGGGTTATTAGGGAAATCGAAGGGTTTTGATTACCCCTATCTTACGATGAGGTGAATTTTTACCATGGATAGAGCTTGAGAGCCTTTTTCAGAAAATGGCGTCTCTTGGTATAAAAATCTAAGAAGTACGTGTTCCAAAGAGGTTCTATAGATTCGTGAAAATGTCAAGTTGATAGCATAGGTTTCATCGAGGTGTACCGACCATTATAGGTACATGATGAATATGATACAAATAATGCTTCAGGGTTTCAGGGCATGTGGTTCAATATTATTTGGCTAAGCATAAACAGCCAGTGAATTTTAGCAGTAGGAAAGGAGGAAGCGAACGTTAGTCTTAGTGAATTGGATGTGTAAAATGACTCGGGAAGAGGAAGTGATAGGGGTAGATGAATCTTCATTGAATAATACGTGGAATAATTGCTAAGATAGTAGTATGAGGTGGTCTACATTTCAATATGTTACAAACATCAACCCAATGTGGGTCCCACTAGTCTTAGGGAGTTGGAGGATGGGGGAAGTGAGTAGATGCATGCGGTCAAGGAGTGTGATCTAGGGGCTCCAGGAATGATTCGATGTACGGTTTTTGTCTACTACTTGATTCTGTATTAATAGAGATAGGTACTAATCATACATTCATGTCGCGAATCTTGTTTAAGAAATAGATTTTTCAGTTAAACTATCGACTTGATCATAACATCTAAAAACACATATTGGGGGACACTTGTTCATCACACTTATATTGATTGTATGATCTGACCCTTGAGGTGAGTGTTTCTTATGGAACCTCTTATTTGCAGTGTCCAGTCCTTTTGAAATTAGTTTGGATATGGAATTTTCATACATAGTTCATTCTCAGATTGAATATTTTTGGCAAAATGATTGTGGTATATCTACAGTGTTGGAATGGGGTTTTTCTTAGTCAGGGAAAAAGGAAACCCAGACATCATGGGATAAACTCATACATTGGAGGGTGAAGCCGATAACTCTTGAGTCAGCCATCCTTACACTTGTGGAAGCAGGGGTTTGAGTTTTCTATTCCCAGTAGTAGAGGTAGATTAAGAGAAAATCATTAAAAGGATGATTCAATTATTTCCTCCCCATAGGGAGTAGGATTTATGATTTTGCTTCTACAAAAGGATGACACTATTATCTAAAAATTAATATTTGATGTCTTCCACGGTGCTCCAAAACCTGAGAGTATAGTTGGGAGAAAGGTTTTATATCTACTCTAATCAAAAGAGTCTCATGTATATCTTCTCATAGAATGACCATCACCTAAGATGTTGGCCTTGTATAGAGTTCCTTTAGGACGCTGACTTTTAGAAAGTTTACACTCATGGGAAGGGGAATATATTTGCAAGCACACCCAATAGGAGGTCTGGTATACAATTGCTTTGTGAGGCTATAAAACATCTAGTCGTGTTTCAGATATCCATCATGGATAGTGGTGGAGAATATTTCATATGGTCTATGACAGTTACTCCCCTCTCCTTCAGTGATTCTAGGATGTACAACTTTGGGATATAGACTTTTAGGCCTGACATGGTCAGATATCATCCTTACATGTTCTTTATGGAATTTGTGAAGGTAGGGAGCATCTCGTCTTCTTTAGATGATGCACCATTATACCAGTGATGCTTCGGGAGGAGGTGTAGAGCGATTTTCATACATCCCCTATGGCGGTACATCCTGGTGTGGTGAAGATGTGCCAGGATCTTTGATGTCAGTACTGGCGGCCAACGATGAAAAAAGAAGTGGAAGAGTTCATATCTTGATGCCTCACATGTTAGCTAATAAAAGTTGAGCATCCGGTTCAATCATGCATGATCATAGCTTTTTATTCCTAGACTAATCGTCAAACAGAGCGAACTATAATGGCACTCGAGGACATGATTCGAGCTTCTGTCCTTGATTTTGACCATAATTAGGTGGACCACCTACCACTGGTGGAGTTCATATCAGTAATAGTTATCACTCTACCATTGGCATGGCTCCATTTAAGTCCATACACAGGTGACCTTGTAGATCAACTCTTTACTGGATAGACCTAGGGGAGTTAGCACTTATGTGTCCAGAGCTGGTATAGACTACCATAGATATAGTGAAAATAATCCAAGAGTGGATATATACAGAACAATGCTGGCATAATTCTTATGCCGATATGAGTCGGAGACCTTTAGAGTTTGATAAAGGATATCATGTCATCCTTCTGGTCTCACCCTGACAAGGATTACAGAGGTTTGGCTAGGGTGGAAAACTATCTCAGTGGTCTATCAGACCATTCAAGATCCCTGGAAGAGTAAGCGATGTAGCATACAATCTAGCTCTTCCCCCCACAGATTCCTAGGGTGCATAATGTTTTCCTTGTGTAGCTACTGGGAGGGCACATGCTTGATCCATCAAACATTATGGAATGGGGTGAGCTGGACATCGATGATGGGGAAACATTTGAATAGTTTCCATTAGAGACCGAGGATCGACAGGATTGGGTCCTTCATTGGTGGTCGATTCCTTTACTATGATTTTGTTGGAAGCACCAAAATCTCTAGGGGAGCATGTGGGAGCAGGAGGCTCAGAATCATGCTCAGTAACCCAATTTGTTCCCCGAGTTTATTTGTAGGATTTAGGGACAAAAAGGCCAAAGGTGGAGATAATTTAAATACCCATAACATTCATATATATACATACATACATATATATATATATTATTTATTTGGTATTATTATGAGACCGAAAAATCTAACAGCACATGATTACAAGGCTCGAAGTGCCTGGAATGATCCATCAAAAAAGTGTTATGCTTAAAATACTATGTGTGAGTAGATTTCTTGAAAAAAGAGGAATATCTCTTAAACAGGTGCCAAGATAAAAAATCTGAGGGTACCATTTGTTTAGGATGGTGGGTTTACCCTAGAAATTAGTTATGTTTAGTTTCTGTAGGTATCCAGTGGAAAACCCCAAAAATGGAAAAACCATAAAAAAATTATTTTATTTTATTTTATTTTTAAATTTCTTATAACTCACTAATGGTTACTCGGATTAAAAATCTGATACCACTACAAAACTCGTGAGGGTATGATTTTCTTAGGTAGATCCTAACATTGGTCTATGTGGTCCAATAGTGGAATTAAGTTTTAGGTAGTATATAAAATAATTAATTAACAATTATTTTATTGTTAAATTATATAACTCCTAAACGATGAATCAAATAGTAATTTTGAGAGTACTATTGAGCTCGTGAGATAGGTTTTTCATTAGGAAGAGCCTAACCTTGACCGACACGGGTCGAGGGTGAATGTTAATTATTTTTATCAATTTTTTTTGGTATGTTCGTTAAAGGCACAGGCGAGGATTTTTAACATTCGGACCGGTGCTCGGATTAAAATTCCGCGGGCACCATTGAATCCACAGTGCTGGGATTCACTTATGGGAGGCTTAACTTCAACAGTAGTCGGCTGGTTGAAAATGTTAGTTTTTTCAAATATTTAATGTAATAATAAAATAAAATAAAAATTGTTATATTATTTTTTTCCTATCACCTATTTAGCGGTGGTGTTGGGGACCATAGAGGTGGTTAGACTTTTAATATGGGATATTAAATGCTTGGTTACACTTTGGATGCATAACCCACCTTCTTGTAATTAATGAGGAACATTAATAACATCAATTAAGGAGACTCATTAATTCTTCTATGTGTTACTCACCATTTGTCCCCTATATTTTATTGAAGCTTAGGCGTGGGGTTTTGAAAGAGCTTCATAAAGTAAGGAACCTATGGCGATGAGGCGTGACACTATCCAATGACATGGAATAGAAGCATGTATATAATTGGCGGGATCAAATCATGAATGAAGAACACCATCGGCTTCATCAAAACATGGATTATCCATCCTCCACCATGAAGACTCTGACGATTCTCGAGGTACGAGTGGTTATTTAATTCAATAAATTTTCTTCAACTATTTTCTTCATTCTTGATTTTGAGGGTGGTTATTATGGGGGATTGGAACGGGGTTTAAAATATATCTATGTGCATTTTTTATTTATTACCCATTTTGTTAAGATGCTAACACGGAGGGTGCAGGGCCAAACAAATAAGGCCCAGACCCTCTAACACATTGGTTTGGTCTCGTTCTTCAGTCACAAACTTCCAACATAATGAAAATTCGAATATTGGTGGCGTTCATCGACAGTGGAATCTAGGGAGGCCCATTGGTGTGAAGAAAAGAAATAACAAACCACCAGAGCTCGACTAGTGTCCTGCGGATGCTCCTCCGGTGCGACAATATCGCGGTGGCACCAGCGACCAGTGTCAGCCACGGATGGGAGGTGGAACCCGAAGGCACCAAGGCATGCCTCAGGGGGCAGCCACTATGGTCTGACTGTTTTGATAGTTAGGTGGAATGTCATCGTGCACCGCATAAAGAAGCCACGACAGAAGGCTAGGGGCCCGCTCTTTTTGAGTCTTGAGGACAACCTCGTGGCACCACATGGCAGCACTTCTTATGTAAACTCAACTGCTCTTTTTAGCTGTTCACCTGGAAAATTGCGCAGATCACGCAAGCCGGTGTGCCAAGCCATAAGATCCGAGCTCACCGCAACCCAGCCCAACGGGGCCGGGTTAGACTAGGACCTGGTCGGGTCGGCCTAGGTTGGGTCAGGTTGGGTTGGTCCGACTGAGTAAGATCGTACCCGAACCCCTCTCAGGCCATGAAAACATTTAAAAAGACATATCTTGTGAACGGGATGTTCGATTGACGAAAATATTGTGGCTCTGGGATCCTTGGAGTGAGATGATCTTTTTTAGATACTCCATGATAGTTATAGGGAAATTTGGAGTACTACCGGGTTGGATTGACCTCAAATCCAACCAGGCCCTCATCACTAAAATGCCAATAACATACAGACTAGGATTCTAGTTGATGTGTCATCTATTGCGTTGAAACTTTAATGAAATGGTGGTTCATCTGGTTACTTTTTCCTTGGACTTTGTGTTTCATGAAATACGACCGATGGATTGAGATGCAGTTTCTCCCAAAGACAGAAGTACTATGAGCAGGAATCCTTTTTCTGGATGATATGTGAATATTGAATCCACACCAAGAGATTCTGTGTGAATTAGCATCCAACGATCTTGTGTGGATCACCACCCGCCGATTTATTGTGAATCACCATCCAATGATTCTGTATGAATCAGCACACAATGATTCTGTGTGAATCATCACCCATAGATTCTATATGAATGAGCACATATCGATCATGTGTGGGTCTTGTGGGGGTTAGTACCTATTTGTCCTATGTGGGTCAAAAGTAGTGCCTCTTGACATAGTAAGATGATCTCATCTTACAACTAATAATTTGTACTGCTGTACTCAGTTATACCTAGTTTGACTTACGCCTTTTTCTTTTTTTCTTTTAGATTGAGATCATTATTTTTGTTTTCTTTATGGAATTATGGGAGACAATCGTGGGTATCAGGGTCCCTACTAGGTATTGTTATACTCACCCATACAGGGGCTTCGCATGCACCTTGTTGGGTCCTATTTAGTGGAAGGGAATCCTAGAATAAGACTCGAAAGCTAGGACCTGATAGTGGACGACAATGACAGTTGACATGGAGAGTTGCGGAGATGAGCCATCCCTACCCTTCAGGTAGGATCCCAGGTGGTCAATCTTAGGTGTTGTTTCTGTTTTCAGTAGTAGTTGTATCTCTCTAGATGGGTTGGTATTTAGGCCCCTGAAATTCAATACACATTTTTTCTATAGCAGTTTTACTTCATCGTTGCATCTTGTTGCATTCAATTTGGTGTGTTTGTACAGGTTTAAAGGTCATGCATTCTCATTTTAGGGATACGCCTTTCATGTGCTAGTCACAAACCCATGGCCTATGGAAGACGTGATTGGGGTAGTCACGACATGGGCCCTAGGGGACTGGTCGTGACACTTTCTCCATAATCCAATTCCACAAAATTTCCCAAGCATCATAATGTATAGCTAAATAGGGGTGATATATTAACTTGTCCCGTGTCTCTTAAAAAAAGTGCAAATGTACCATAGTTCTAAATCAGGGGTGAGTAATGAAACTCAATTGATATTCCCCAATTGACTTCCCTATTCATGCAACTGGGATTGAAAATGTTATAACAGTTATATAAAATGGTTTATATTTTTTTTTCAAAAACCAAATTATAACTAGATATAAACATGTTTCATAGTAAAATGGTTTTTTGTAAATAAAAATAAGTTCCAAGTAATGACACTAAACAATGATCTCAAACTATTACATAGAGAAATTTGTAATAGATCCTTCCAATCCACTATCCAAGCATCAAAAAATCTATTCTTTGTTATGATAGTTCAATACTAATGATTTTTTTTATTGATCTACCATGTCATCACAAGGTATTTAAATCACATGTTCTATTATACCATTGGAAAATGATTCCAAGGTTAAATTTAAACCAACCCTCATAATGGGAAATGAACACACACCACTATGGATAACTAGAAAACATGTCAATAACATCACACCAAACCATCTCAACGTCAATTTTCTTTACCCCCACACCATTTCAAGGAAAAAAATATTAATTGGAAATATTTTACCTTAATTCAACCCAAGATACTATTTCTAAATACTAATTTTAAAATCATTTATCAATACACATTTCAAATTAAATACCCATTTTCACACAAATTAAGAATCCACCACTAAAAAATGTTTTTATCATGATTTATAAACTAATTTCATTATAAATATTAATAAATTAAAAGAAAATAAACTAAAAATTCATATTATAAATAGGAATTTTGATTGTGAGGCTACATTCCATTGAAATTTGTGGAAAACGATAGACTACATGAAATATATCAACGGAACTAGGTCGAATCTCCAAAACATCGTGTTATTACTCTTCCCCTAGTACCAAAAAGACCAAAAATAATCATATTTAGTATGAAATATATTAGATCAATACAAATTTTATGTAGATAAAATAAAATAATATAGGGGTGAAGTAGATCTAAGGAATACTTCCAAAAATGTCCAAGAATGACAACTATTATAAGAATATAGATTCAAATCACAAAGGGAAGCATTTTGATTACTTCTAGATTGTTGGGAGAAGCTTCATTAATCATATGGAAGAGAGAATATTGATATAAGGATACAATTTTAGGATATCAATTTTAACCCATTCATGGTTAGTCACACAAGTAGGGAAACTGTATGTAAACCATGCACCAGATTCTATCCTAAGAAGGAACCTCTCTTGGATAGATAATAAATTTCTAAACCACATGCTATCCGTTTTAACACTCATTATTTCTTGTGACATGGTTTCTAGGATATAAAATTACATGATTCCAAAAAAAATATGATGTCCAAAACATGGAAATTTCCTTAATAACTCTTGAATACTCACCATCAAATACAATTTCTGACAACATTGAACCATATTCAGTTGTTTACTAATTAATTAAATCATATTTTTTGTTTCTTGGGAATGGTTCATCCAAACTAATGAAGTCTCACATGTTTCCACTAAAAAAATGGATAATGACAAGGACTCCAATATATTAATTCTAAAGGAGTCATTTGTATGATGGAATGGTTGTTGCGATTATAATAGAACTCCAATAATGGTATGTTATCTTCCCATGGTCTGCCAAAATCCATTACTGAAGACCATGACCTGACTTCAAACATTTGTAACATCTATCCATATTGTACGTCTCCTGAGGGTAGTAGTCTATACTCAGGTAAACTAAGACCGAAAGGATTTCATTATGGATTTCTAGAAAATATGCATTATTCTCATATCTCTATCTGAATCTATTGATACTTGTTTTCCATGATTCTTTACCACATCTCTAATATTGATTTTTGAAAATTACTCCACTATATGAGATTCATGAAACTGAATGAAATAAACAAACATGTTAAACATATCCAATATCACCCGTATTGAATCAGGTTTTTAAACCACTATAGGGAGACACCTTACCAAATCTATAGCTATACTCTTTCATTTTCTAAAAAGGATAGGTAAATATTGCAACATACCTACTGGTCGCTTAATCTATATTTTAACATGAAAACAAGTTAGGATAATGGAATAAAACTCATCCAATTTACTCTTCATACAGACTCACCAATAATGTTCTTTCAATGCCTAAAACATATTTTGTATTCCATGATGAAAATCCCGTCTCAAATGGTTGTAATCCTGAATATGTTGTTCAAGAAAAGCCATATGTATGAATATTTGATTTCTAATACACAAAAATAAAATCTCATCCATCATCCAGCCCTTAATTCTCTCTCTAAAATTGAGTTTTGAACTCATAAAAACACATTATCCCTTTTATGTTTGTTCCTTTTTAATCATCTCCAAAAAATTATAACAAAACTCATTTGAATAATCCCATGAATTTACATCGAACTTCAAATTACATGTTCATGTTAGATAAGACCGATATTAACATCCACTAATTTTAAGATTATTTTTCTATATGATGATGTGAATTTATATTTAAAGCATAAACCAATGAATTTCATTTAATATCATATAAATCATGTAAAATTCAAACAGTTTTAGAAACTCCATCCCTATTTATTGTATCATGTTCAAATACACTTTTTTGAAAATGTGATTCAAACACTTATGAACTATAATCACTATAAATTTCTCACTAAATAGATAATGATGGATTGTAATCAAATATTGGACTACATTAGAAAACACTAAATCATATGTCTGGAAGTTCATATCATTAAACCATAACAACGCTATTCCAAAAGAAAAAACATAATCTCCTTGCATGGGTACACATCCCAACCTATATACCAAAGCATTACAATACACCAGGTACCTTATCCTAATTCCGAAAAAATAAATATTGGGGATTATTTAAGGAAACACATAAGTTCGTGGAAACACTTTTTTTCATTACTTATTCCATTAAAATGGAATGTTACTAATTTTAAAATCTATCATTGGGAAAGCTAGTCATGATAATTCATGAATTATGAATTCGTATTAGCCACCCAATACAAGAAAGTTATGTCTCTCAAAATATATTATTCAACTACTTCTATGAGATCAAAGCCTTGAACATTAACAAATCCACAAAAAAACTGTTTCAGAAAATAAATTCCCATGAAATCTACATCATATATCCAAAAATCAGATGTCAATAGTTTTTCATATACATGATGGTACCTCAATTTTCCCAACACTATCTCTTGGTGTTTTTAATTCTCATCCCTTGTCCGTGAATACCACAATATTTCATCCAAAAACAGAACCTCAAAATTTAATAGATACCTGTAAAATCTAAAATTGATCAATTACATATAGAAAATTGGTTATTTATTAAGATAAATAGACATAAAGACATAATCATAATGTCCATATCTTCTTCTAAAATTCTTCATTGGGATACCTTTCTTCTAAACATGGAATTAGTTATATCTTGATTGAAAGTACATTTTAGAGAACCACTGATCTCCCCAAAATTGATCAAATAGATCATCAATGCATGGTGGTGGATACAAATTATTGATTGTATCACAGTTAAGATTACGATTATCAAAAAAAGCTGAAGAGCCACATTTTCATTCATGACAAACAAGACCAGTGCTTCCCATAAAGACATGCTCAGAAGAATAAACCATTTCCTTTCAAGATCATCCAAATACACTTTTAATTACCTTAATTCTGTTAGTGCCAATCTATATGATAGCATGGAAATAAGAATGGTCCCTTTGAGGAGATCAATCATTAACTACACTTCCCATATAGGTGGTAAGACTATGAAATTTTCAAGAAACATATATAGAAACTGATCAGCCGCTACTAGAAAACTCTTACACTCAATTCAATCCAACGATGTCAAAGACAATGATACCAAATCGTAAAATATTGTTTGAAATTTTTGTTCAAATAGGTCTATTTAACCTTCCATTACATTCTATTCTCCTCAAAAGAGATGCTCGATGACATCGTAAATTTTAAAATAGAACAATATCTTGTAACATGGGATGTGATCATTGAACATTTTCAGCAAATACATACCTAGGATTTTTTCAAATATATTCATCTCAATAATAGATGAATCCAATGTCATATCAGATCTATCAGTGGTCGTATAAAAATATATAGAAACAAACTGTCGAAATTTTCTTTGGATAATTTATGTTTGATATTTAGTCATAGATGGATTCATCTCGATTTTGAAATGAAGATAAACAATGTAATGAGAAGAAATAAAGTAATTTTATTCTTTTTTATCAAAAACCCATGCATAAGGGTAAAATTAAAATGAATTGTTCCTCACATCATAGATGGTGCAGACTGATCGTTCACAATAACCTTTTCGGCTTTATATAATTGATTTTTAATTGAAATTGTATCCCTTCTACACTACTAAGATTGAACTACTTGTGATGTAATGGTATTTCTAGAATCACTATGGATAACTCTATCATTATGATGAGATTTATTATGATTCCCACATCCCATCGACATATGATGCTTGAGACCCCTAATAAGTGTCCCTCACACTCGAACACGGAGTGTTGCACCAACTACGATGAAGATTCCCCATAATTTTACAAATGAGACATGAACTCCACTGTCTTATACACTCTCACGTTATGTGGTCAAAAGAACCAACTTAGAAACAACCTTCTTGGATATTGGGATGTGGAGGAAGGTTTACTGATGCAGGTGTCAGATTCTAATTCATCCTCTCGCCTTAGAAATAAGTGTCTCATTTTTCTTGTTCCACGAATTAGAGTTCCCATAGTTTCTTGTGGATGTCAACATGGTTCCTTATCCTATATATTTTGTTATTCCTTTTTCATCTATAATACCTCTATTAACCCTCTCTAAATAATTTGTAATACATCACACCTCAATCATTGATTGAATATCCAATCCATCCACGATTAAAATATGCATTCCTTCAAGGATGTAGTAGCATCATACTCATGTGAAATTCCCACTAAATACATGAATTTATCCACATACTCCATGATAGATAAATTCTATTACTTCAATATAATTAAATACATCATTCTTTGAATTATAAATTTATAAAGACATGATTTCTAGTTAATGATATCATCAAAATACTCTAATAATATATCTTGGTTTAACTAATCCTAAATAACTAAATCCCACCAATGGCATGAATGATCTTTTTGATATGGGTTACCATAATTACATTCATCTCTATAAGTGTGCTGATGAAATCGATGATACAATTTATCACATTCATCAACAACTATGCCTTTTTTGGTTCTAAATCTCCCGGAGTAATGGATATGTTTTTCTTCTATAATTTGATGGAATGATCCAATTTTCCTATAACGTACCTCTTGTTCCCTGTATCCACACATTGAAATTCTTTTGAAGTAAATTGTACCAGCTGTTGGTTCTCCTGCGGATCAGGTGTAACCACATTATCAGTAGCATCAACCATTTGGTTTCTACGATGCATAGCAGGTGCCACATTCTATATAGGAAAAAATTCCTTAAGTATATCTATTAATCTACTAAATTCATATAATTTCAAATTCTACCACATCATAATATCAGATCGGTTCTATTAAGAATAATCCTTTTCAATATTCAACCATTTTTCAAAAATCTCAACATACCTTTTGATGATCAAATCATTTTCAAAGTAACAAAATCATTATCTATTTCAAAATCAGAAATTTGAAAAAAAACATTAAAATTGTAAAAAAATCAATACATTATACCAAATAAGAATTAATTACTCAAAATAAAATATGTAATCTTAGTGGGAAGACATTCCTCAATTCATTTAATTCTCTTCTCATTGGCTAAACCCATGATAATGAAATTCCATTCCTATAAGTATCTCTATAATAATTGTATAAGAGACTACCTAGAAACTTGAATTTCAATAGAATAATTTTTGATACTTCTTTTTATTCTCTACATTTCAAGTCCCAACAATAAAAATCCTCTCTCCAACACTAGTATAAGGAATATACAAAATTAATTTAACTCTAATAACGACAAGAAATACCATGTTAACGGGAAACTAAGACTATTACTACTTTTCCAAAAAGTTCAGAAGGACCAATATAGTATAACTTGTGTAACGACCCGAAATTTTAAATAAATGTTGTTTCCTAACATTGTGTTTTATTTTATTTTATACTCAACAAAACTATTTCATTTAATAAAATGTGTATAATTAAAATAAGACTGTTGGGTTTCGAATATTATATAATCATTGGTTTATAAGACCATAGGAAACTAAATGTTATGATTATTTCCTATAAATACAAGTTATCTTGATTAATTAATATAGATAGAAGATTTGATGGCCCCATCCAGTAGTCTCGTGCTGATCGAATCCCATTTGAAAGAACCTGGGAAGGAGGTAGCACCTTTGGGCTTTGCTCTGGACTAAACCCAAGCCAAACTTCATCGTGTGAAGCTGGAATGGAATTGCCTTCACGAGAAGTTCAAGCTATTAGAAATCACTACTCGAGAAATATTGGCCAAGCCGCCCCAAGATTCTATCACCCTAGCACACCTTACTCTTAGGTCCTATGCTGGTGTTATAAGGGGATATGTCACGTGACCATAACTAACTTGTGTAATCATTTTTCAAATAAAAATTGTGATTTCTTCTTATGGTGAAGATTTTGATTTTTCAAATATCTGGATAAATATATTATGCATATTATTGATGAATGTTTTGAAAAAAGATATTTTAAAATAATTATGTAAACCTTAAATAATTAAAAATGTGTAATGATTTTCCAAAAATGGTCTTCTACAGTTGTGTTCAGTATGAAATTTAGAGTCAAATAAGATCAACATAATTTTTAATGTATATTAAATTATTAATAGTGATTTTATGATTAGTATTAGTAATGTGACCAAATAGATTAGTAATATAACTTAAATAAAGTATTAAAATACTTTAGGCACCATAATTAAGTAATGTGATTAAATAAAATAGGTAAATAACTGTTTTTGAAATTATTAGTTCAGTGTTTGTTTTTTCAGGGGAATAATGTTATATTATTAAAAATTTAATTAAAAATATTTAAAAAATTATGTTTATAAAATAGAGTTCATTTTTGATTTTAGAGCATCGATATTTGGTTATGGTGATTTTTGGGGATTTTTCTGAATAAAATGAATTTTCAGTGAATAGGGTTTTTATTTTAAAAAAATTAAAAAAATTAAAAAAATTATTTTCCTAAAATGGAGTTCATTTTTTGAAATCAGAGAATCAGTATTTGGTGAAGGTAAAATTTTTGGATTTTTCTGAGAAAGTTGAATTTTCGGTGAATAGTGAAAATACTATTTTTGAGTTTCTGGTATTTGATGACATCATTAAGGATGTAATAATTATGCAATAATTCTGGCTGACAGATGAATAGTAAGATAAGGTATGAGGTGTCCCAAGTGGACAATACCAAGGGCAAGCCCATCGTTTATCCAATACCACCAATGAAGTGTCCCTTGGCCATTAATGTCTTGTCCCCTCACTTCCCCTATAATTCCAAGCAATTATCTCATCCTATACATTAAAAAATCCTCCTCAACTATGTTCTGGTCTCTTTACCCCCCAAAGAGTCCTCCCAAAGTGCCCTCAGGCCTCCCAAGGTCCCAAAATTTAAGATTACAAAGTCACTCTTCAAGGTAACGCATCCTACCTCTCACTTTCTTTTCAAATACTCTTGTTTATGTCATTTATTTTAATCACCGTTTTCTTATTTTAGGGGTGTTATTTTATATTAATATTACCTTCCATTTAATTTTAATCTGATGAGAGACCCCCTCTTCCTCTCATCATTTCATTTTATGAATGTTTAAGTGGCACTGTTAGGATGCTGAATTTTTTTATGGGATTCTTTCACTCTTCTCATTTTCAATGTTCTATATTCATTTCAAGTCTTTAAGGTTCTTTTTTCCCATGTTGGGGTATTATCTCAATATTCATCATACTATTAATTTATGTTCACTTGACGAGAGAACCTATTTAATATCATCAATTCATTTTTTTGAAATTTTTTTTGACGCCGTCAGACTGCCGAATTTTCATAAGAGAAATATTATTTTTTCCTCCCTTTGATGTTTTTCATTTAATATGGTATTCCCATAAAATTTCATTATAATTTTCTTATATCATTTATATTATGTACCTCTACTATTTTATGGATCATTTATGAGTCGGTGACCCATCTCCCCTCTTTTTTCAATGTTGTCTAAAACCCTGTAACATAGCCGTTATGCTGGAGAATTTTGGTCTCAAAATGTCTTTCCCTTTTTCTCTATTTATTTTATTTTATTAATTTAATACTCAAAGATATTTCTTCAATAGGGGTATTCACATATATATCAAAATGTTCTATTTTAATTCTGGGATTTTCATACATGAAACTTTCTTTCCTTTTTCTATGGGTCTAAAATGACATAACGATTATGTATTAAAAGAAGTTTTTAAAATGTTATTATTACGAAATGAAACTAATTTCATTTATTCTATATGGGTTATTTATGAAATTATTGATGATTATATATGTGGCTTACATTATAATAAAGAAAACATTAAGGGTGTGCCTTGATAGCGCTCCATGCATTGGGTAATGATGTGATCTCTAGGGATTACAATTTTAACGATACCTTGGGAAATAACCTTGGTAATTTTTTTTAAATGACACCTTGGGGATGGACCTTGGTGATATGTTCATAATTTTCTATGTATAATGTTGTTGCCACTTCTTCAAGTTATGAAACAAGTTATTTTTATTATGATACTCTTCATGATCTTTTTCTCATGCCTTAATGTTATTTAACATGTCCTTATTGATGTATCTCAAGTTCACATGTAAAATGTTTCCCTTGTTTCACTTACTGGGCCTTCTGATCACCCATTCCATTGATGTATGTTCCGAGGATAGGAGATGATTTAATGAACTTAGGATGAACTACGAAGAAGCCTTTAAAATGTTTAAGAAGAATGTTTTATGTGGGTTTCATGTTTTATGTTCCTGATTTCCAAGACACTGGACATTAAATATCCTCTCTTTGTAAAATGTAATGAAATGTTTTGTAATAAAAAGGTGGGAATCTATAGTTGGTATCAAAGGATAGTTTAGTTATTTATAGAAATTATGATATTAAAAAATTATGAATAAGGCTATATAAAATTTTAAATATAGGAAATATTCCTGGTATTTTGGTGAGTATTGAATATGTGTTTTATCAAGAAAATACATCCCTGTCTGGATATGAGCTGGTAGAGGTGGCTCTATTATAGATGTACATAGGGGTAAAACCTGAAAACACCGCTTTGATCTAGACTCTAATGGGAACTGGTACACGACATCGGGTCTTGCTGCACTCTTGGTTACAACACTCTCAGGGTATATGTTTGGTTAATCACAAGCTTTTTATGAATCATTATAATGGAATTCTAGAAAAATGTAATTTTCTAAGAATGAAGTTTTATAAAATAAAATCCATTCTAGTTAAAAGATTTTTAAATGTAATAAGTTTCTCACAAAGGATGTATTCGTTTAGAAAATTTCCCAATCATCTAGAAATACATCGACGTATTTCCGAAGGACTTTCCCGGACCTCCCCCAGAAAGAGAGGTAGAGTTCTCCATTGAACTCATTCATGGATCTCATTCGATTTCAAATACCCCATATTGGATGTAAAATGTGGAGATAGAGTAATTAAATAAAAAACCATGAGATCTTTTGGAGTGTGGGTTTATCCGACTATGTGTTTCTCCTTGGGCAGCATCAGTTCTCTTTGTGAAAAAGAAGGACGGATCGATGCAGGTATGTATTGATTATAGAGAATTGAATGGGATTATGGTAAAGAACAAATGCTCTCTTTAAAGGAATGATGACTTATTTGACCAACATCATGGGACTCAATTCTTCTCTAAGATTGATCTTTTTTTTGTTATGATCAATTGATGGTAAAGAATGATTATATTCTAAAAACGTTCTTTCGATCAAGATATAGGCACTATGAGTTCTTTGGAATTTCCTTAGGAATAATGCACCTCATATTATTATGGATCAATAATATGTTTATTTTGTAAATTATATCAAATGGATATCCTTTCTATAGGAAAATTATTTGGTGATTAAATGATAAAGGTTATTTTGGAAGATGTTTTGTCTTTTGGAGTACTATATGCCTAAGATACTACATGATTTAAATTGAAGAGGAGTGTTTTAATTTTATTTTTGGAATTTATGTATTTATTTTTGAAATATAGTGATTTGGGTTATTTCTAGAAAATGGTGAACCTAGAATAGAGAATATATGAATTGTTTAATAACACATTAATATGGTTATTTAATAGTAGTCGATGTTAATCATAAATAAATGTTATGATTTTTTTGGGAAAATTGTGTGATTAAATCCTTCTGTGTTTTGGTTTCCAATATTAGTTTGGATTATTCTGACGAATTTTAATGATGGTTGTGTATTTAATGGTCTTTGTAGACCTTTGGGTACTTTGTTTTAGTTTTGCATATTAATAGTCATATTTTTTTTATAAAGGATTATCCTTTTTGGGGATTATATGGTCTCTACTATCCTTTTTAGTTTTAGTTGATGAATAACGACAAGGGAAAAATATAGTTATTCATTGTGTATTACATTATTATCTAGAATACGATTCTTGCATTTTTGATGAGTCCAAGTCTTTTTGAATTCTCATTGTTTAGAGAAAAAATTAGTCTTCGGGTAAACTTATTAAGGGATGAAACTCTACATGAAGGTAAACATATTTCCTTATGTTTTTATTCTATGTAGAAAAATAATTCTTCCAAATTATGAAAAGGAACGAAAAACAAAAACATTGTTGGTTTACATTTCCCATAGGGTAATCAAAGACCGTTTAATACTTCTTTTGTTTGTGATCTTCTTGTGGTTAATTTTATCCTAATCATGTTTTTTATCACTCTCCATCGGAACATGACCCTTTGTTTTCTCTTCATAATCCATGTTTTCCTACATGGAATCATGGTATGGGTTAACTCGGGTGACCTCTGTACTACCCTTTCATTCTTTTAAAGTAATAGCTTTAATGACTCTTTTCCAATGTGGGACCTTCAATGAAATTTCCAATCCCAATTTTAAAATTGCGAGGATGCAATTTCTTAAGGGGGGAAGATTATAACGACTCGAAATTTTGAATTAGTTTTTGCTTCCTAACTTTGTTTTTTATTTTATTTTATACTCAACAAAATTATTTCATTTAATAAAATGTGTATCATTAAAATAAGACCATTGGGTTTCGACTGTTATATAACTAATGGTCAATAAGACCGTGGGAAACTAAATTTTAGGTTTATTGTCTATAGATTCATGTGATATTGATTAATTAATATAGAATGAAGATTTGATGGCCCCATCCAGTAGTCTGGGGCTGATCAAATCCCATCTGATAGAACATGGAAAGGAGGTATCACCTTTGGGATTTACTCTAGACCAAATCCAAGTCGAACATCATCATGTGAAGTTGGAACAGAATTACCTTTGAGAGAAGTTCATGCTAATAGAAATCACTACTATGGCAATGTTGGCAGAGCCACCCCAAGATTCTATCACCCTAGCACACCTTACACTTAGGTCCTATGCTAGTGTTATAAGGGGCTATGTAACGAGACCGTAACTGCCTTGTGTAATGCTTTTTTTAAATAAAAATATTGATTTCGTCTTATGGTTAAGATTGTGAATTTTATAATGTCTGGATAAATATAGTATGCATATTATTGATGAATTTTTGGAAAAACAATAGTTTAAAATATTTATGTAAACATTAAATAAATTAAAAATTTGTAATGATTTGCAAAAAATTGTCTTCTACAGTTGTGTTTAGAATGATATTTAGAGTCTAATATGATCAACATAATTATTGATGAATAGTATATTATGAATAGTGATTTTATGCTTAGTATTAGTAATGTGACCAAATGGATTAGTAATATTACTTAAATAATGTATTAAAATAATTTACGCACCTTGATTAAGTAATGTGATTCAATAAAATAGGTAAATAACTGTTTCAGAATTTATTAGTTAAGTATTAGTTATTTCAGGTGAATTTTGTTTCTTTTATTAATTTTTTTTAAAAAAATTTAGAAAATTATTTTTACAAAATGGAGTTCATTTTTGAATACAGAGAATTGATAATAGGTTAATGTGATTTTTGGGGATTTTTCTGAAAAATATGAATATTTAGTGAATAGAGTATTATTTAAAAATTAAATTTAAAATATTTAGAAAATTATTTTCCTAAACTGGAGTTCATTTTTGAAATCAGAGAATCGATATTTTGTTAGGGTGAAATTTTCGGATTTTTCTAAGAAAGATGAATTTTTGGTTAATAGTGACAATACAGTTCTTGAGTTTTGGGTGTTTAATGACTTCATTTAGCATGTAATAATTATGAAATAATTCTAGTCGACTTATGAATAGTAAGATAATGTATGAGGTGCTTCAGGTGGCCAATACCATGGGAAAATACGATGGGGAAGCCCATGGTTTTTCCAATACCACCAATGAGGTGTCTCTTGGACATTAATGTCGTGTCCCCTCACTTCCATTATAAATACCAAGACATTATCTCATCCTTTCCATTTCAAAATCCTCCTCAACGAAGTTATGGTCTCTTTACTTCTCAAGGAGTCCTCCCAAGGTTCCCTCAAACCTCCCAAGGTCCAAAACATCCTGATTTCGATGTTACTCTTCCAGGTAAGGGATTATATCTCTCACTTTCTTTTCAAGTAATCTCATTTATGTCATTTCTTTTAAGCCCCATGTTCTTATGTTGGGGGTATTATTTTATATTTGTATTACTATCCTTTTTATGCTCATATTATGAGAGACCCCCTCTTTCTATCATCATTTCATTTTATGAATGTTTATGTTGCGCCGTCAGGCTACCAAATTTTTGTAAGGGATTTTTTGACTTTTCCCATTTTCAAAGTTCTATTTTCTTGTCAAGTCTTTCAAGTTCATTTTTCTGATGTTGGGGTATGGTCTATATATTCATCATAATGTCATTTTATGTTCACTTGATGAGATACCCTATTTAATATCATCAATTAATTTTTTTTAATTTTTATGGGACACCGTTAGGATGCTGAATTTTCATAAGAGAAATCTTATTTTTGTCTTCCTTTGATGTTTTTCATTCCATATGTTATGCCCTTAAAATTTCATTAACATGTTCTTATATCCTTTATATTCTGTACCTCTACTGTTTTATGGATCATTTATTAGTGGGTGACCCATGTCCCCTCTCTTTTCAATGTTTTCTAAAACCATGTAACATAGTAGTTATCTGTAGAATTTTGGTCTAAAATTTCTTTCTCTTTTTATAAATTTCTTTTATTTTATTAAGTGAATGATCAGATCTCTTTATTCTGTAGGGGTATTCACATATATATCAAAATGATCTCTTATTACTCTTGGATTTACATACTTGAAACCCACTTTCCTTTTTCCATGGGTTTAAAATGACATAAAGATCATGTCTTAAAAGAAGTTTTAAAACATTATGATTACGAAATAAAACCCATTTCTTTTATTATATATGGGTTGTTTATGAAATTTTTTATGATGATATATGTGGATCAAATGATAATAAAGACAAATTTAAGGGTGTGCTCTAATATCTCTCCAATGCATTGGGTAATGATGTAATCTCTATGGATTACAATTTTAATGATACCTTGGTGAATAACTATGGTAGTTTTTTTAAATGACACTGTGGGGATGGACCTTGGTGATATGGTCATGATTGTATAGGTTAAATGTTGTATCCACTTCTTCAAGTTATGAAACACATTATTTTTTATGATATTCCTCATGATCCCTTTCTCATGCCTTAATGTTATTTATCATGACCTTATTGATGTATCTCAAGTTCACATGTAAAATGTTTCTCTTGTTTACCTTACTGGGCCTTCTGCTCACCCATTCCATTAATGTATGCTCCCAAGATATGAGATGTTATAATGAACATAGGATGAACAATGAATAATCCATTCAAATGTTTATGAATAATGTTTTATGTCGTCATGTATTAAGTTCCTGGTTTCTAAGACACTAAACCTTAAACATCCTCGTTTATGTATAATGTAGCGAAACATTTATGTAATGAAAATGTTTGGATACCATAACATGTAAAATACCTCTCCTCCTCAATGAAATTAGATTATAGAGGAACATTAAATAGACTTAAAATATATCTCTATGATACCAAATGATGGAAAAAAATTCTTAATGGCTCTAATACACATTGGGTACAATTTTAACATAAAAATAAAACAACCAAACAACCATTATGGAACCAAATAAACCACTATATAATGAATGATAATAATGAAATACATCTCAACATTTAATTTATCAAAATAAAATTAAATCCATGTTCCCATGTGAAATACCACAATATCAAAGTACATAGCGGAAGAATAAAAAACTCAGTGACTCAAAGGACAACATCAAGCTTCGAACATGCTTCATAATCCAATGCCACAAAATAGACCAAGAATCACAATGTATGAGATAAATAGGGATGATACTTTTACTTTTACGATGTCACTAAATAAATTTAAATAGTACCATATTATTAAATCAGGGTGAGTAATTAAAATCAATAGATATCCCCCCAATGAATTTCTTACCAATGCCACTATGATATAACATGTTAGAACATTTATATAAAATGGTTTATAATTTATTTTAAAAAACCAGTTTATAACTAAATATTAACAAGTTCCATAGTAATATTTGTTTCTAAAAACAATAACAAGCTCCATATAAAGCTACCAACCAATTATCTCATACTATTTCTTAAATTAAAATTGTAATAGATCATTCTAATCCACAATCCATGAATCATCAAATGTGTTCTTAATTATTAAAGTTCCATATTATTGATCTGTTTCTTATATAACTACCATGTCATCATAGGGTATTTAAATAACATGTTCCATTACACCTTAGAAAATTATCCGAAGGTTAAATTTAAACTGATCCCATAATGAGAAATGAACTCACACCACCATGGATACCCAAAAACCATGTCAATAACATCACACCAAACCATTTCAATATCAAAACCATATGTCCCACAACCATTTCAATAAAAAAAATTTAATTGAAATTTTTTCTTTTAAATAATTACAATAAACTATTTTCAAATCATCATTTTAAAATTAATTATCAATTTACATTGAAAAATAAATCGACAATTTCACAAAAATCTAGAATCCATCACTGAAGAAGGTTTCTATCATGATTTATAGACTAATTTCATTATCAATTTCAAGTAATTTTTTTAAAAAGTGAAACTAAACCATCATATTCTAAATAGGGATGTTTATTGTGATTCTTCATACATTTGAAATTTTGAGAAAATGATAAACGACATGAAAAACATCTACGAAACAAGGTCAAATATCCATAACCCCTTATTAAACATCTTCCACTAGAACCAAGAAGACAAACACTAATAAAATTTGGTATAAAATATATTATATTTACCCCTAGTTGATGTAGATTTAATAATATAAGATAGGGGTGAAGTATATCTAAGGAATACCACAATAAACGACCATGAATGATGGATTACCATGAGATTATTGCTTAAAATCAGAATGAAATGAATTTGAATTTCCTCTTGATTGATGGGAGAATCTTAATTATCCCTTGGGAAGAGAGTATATTGTGTTAAAGATACCATTTTAGGATCTCCCTTATAACCCATGTGCCCACTTATGTCCCAAGATGGAACCTCGCTTGGTTGGATCACACTGTTTCCAAACCTGATGCTATCGTTTTCAACACCCACTATCTCAAGTTGATTAGTTTCACCTAGGAATATGCAAGGATTGGAAAAACTGTGTGCTTCATGTGTGCCTTCCCTTTAATCCCTTCATATTTTTGCACAATATTATGTATGAATTCCAAAGTTTTCCCAAATCATGAACCAACCATACACCTATAGAAAATAACCAAACACTCCATAATTTCTCAAAACTATTCCAAAAGACTCCCATATAATTTACATAATTAACAAACATAACGAAATGGATACTTACATGAAATCATGGGTGCTTAATTATCCCCATCATTGGCCATTCTATCCTCATAATTTAGAAAAAAATAATCTCTTTTAATTTGTTAATTCAATTACTCCTTCATTTTATTCTCCCATTCCCATGTTTTTTCTGGAATTTGACCATGTTTCCACAAAACCGACACTAGACCAATGTTTGTTTCATGCAAAAAATTCTCATAACTATCCTCAATCAGCACCAGGATATGTACCAATGAAGCATACATATCTAGTTCAACATGATTTCACCTAATCACATGGTCATCATCAGGTTGATAAGTTTCCAATTGAGATACATGGAACACATTATGCACTGCATTGAACTACAGTAGAAATACCATCTGATATGACACCTCACAAACCCATTCCATTATATCGAAAGGGTCTATGTATTTGTGAAAAAAAATTACATGCATCCCAAAAAAATGATTTATATTCCTTGGAAATTCCTAAAGAACATGTGACCACTCACCTAGAATGATAATTGTCATTGATGGTGATCCAAATAATATTTTATACATCTCAGAGTCATCTCAATTTTTTCCGGATTAAACAAATCTTATGCATCATTTCATTGATAGGGATCAATCCAACTAGTGAAGTCTCACCAATTTACATAAAAAAGCGGAGAACAAAAATGATTCCAATATAATGATTCATAAAGATCCATATATATCGAGTCATGATAGGTTTTGTTATAAGAGAACTCCATTGATGGTACATGTTATTCCCATAAGCCACTAAAATACATTACACATGATCACAACATGTATTTTAATGTTTGTATCATCATTCTAGATTGTTGGACCATCTGAGTGAGATACTCTGCACTCATGTCAACTATATCCCATTGGATTTCATTAGAGATTTCTATAAAATATATGTTAACATTGAACATTTGTCTAATCTTTTTAAAAATAGAATAGAATGCCTCATTACCACATCCCAAATATTGAATTTTTGTAAATTTCTCCACCGTATGATATTTATGAATTGGAAAGACATTATCCTCTGTGGTAAGTCAATCCACTACCAGACATTTTAAATCATGATTATGAACCATTCATAGGTTACCAATCACAAAAAACGTATCTATCTGCTCCCATTTAGAAAATCTGTTTTGTAATGATAGCAACATACATGTTGTTCGCTAATGATCTACCTTAACTTGCTGACAAGTGCAATAACTTGAAACAAACTCAACCATATTCCACTCCATAACGTACCACCAAAACTATACATTGAATTTCTTATACATCTTAGGTATTCTAGGGTGAAAATCATAAATCAAATGATGGGATGCATGATCAAAGCATTCGTGACAAGCCATAGGTATAACCATATAATTTTGGAACCACAAAACTAAAATCCCATATAGTATTCAACCCTTAATGGTATCCAAACTATTCATTTATGACATCATAGACAGACATTCGACATTGGATTTATATTAATATTTAACCACCTACCCCAAACCAGTAATAAACAAAGCTGTTAAAGAAGGACACAACTTCACCTTGGTCTTCAAATTCCATGTGCATGTCGGTTAAGACCGACATTAACCATCACTCATCTGATGTTTTTTTTCCAAAATGACCATATGAGTTTATAATTAATAAATACACCATTAAAGTTAATTTAACTCATGTATACATAAATTAAAAGTAAATAATGTTTCTATACTCCATCCCAATCCTTGTTATGAGGTTTAAATCCTATTATAAGAAAATATGATTCAACCTCTAATGATCTATAAAAACTATCAATTTTTCACAGATGAAATAATGATTCCATGGTATCAAAGCATGGGCTACATCAACCACCTCTAAATATTTTTTTGGTAGTTCTTATCATGTTACTATAACAATGTTGATCCATAAGAAACAGTATGATATATTTTCATGAGTACACACCCCACCCTAAATTCTGAAGGATTATAATACACCTCGTACTATTATCCTGATTATGGAAAAATCATTATTTTTGGTGATGTAAGGAAAAATTATGTTCTTTAAAATACTTCTAACATTCTATATTCAATTGAAATACGGCATTATTCTTTTTCAACTTTTTCGTAGGAAAATGTTGTCGTGAGAATTCATAAATTAATTGTTTATAACAATCATCCAATCCATGAAAACTGCAAATCTCAAAGAAGTTATTTCATGGTTTCTAAGACATCCCAACATTGATAACTACTTCATTCACATAAAAAAACATTTATAAATATCATTTCTAATAAAATTCACCAATTATATACAAAAATAATAAATTCTTATATTTTCATATAGACAATGAACCGTAATGATTCCCAACACTATCCCCACAGGTTTCTCATACTCAAACATTGACCTCAAATAATCTAATATTACATCTAGAAACACCACCAATAGTGTATCCATGTACCTATAAAATTATGTATTAAAAAATACAATAAATACCACTATTTAATTGATAAGATTTAAAGTCATAACCACATACTCATAATTTCTATATCTCATTTTTATTGCTATCTTTATAATATCTTTCTATTGAACACAAAAATATTGATATTTTGATTAAATGAAAATTTTAGTGAACCATAGAGTTCACCTATATTGATCAAATAGATCATCAATTCATGGAATTCGAAACATATTTTTTATCATAACATGGTTAAGCATAAATGATCGATATAATGGCAAATATTTCCATCTTCCTTCTTGATAAACAAGACCAGTTCCACCTAGAGATACGTGTTGAACCAGGTAAACCCTTTTCAATAGAGCTCCTCCAGCAAAATTTTTTTCCCATTAATTATCTTTGTGCATTTTTTTAATATGGAGGGAAATAAGAATGGTCTTATGGAGGATATAAACCATAAATTCCACTTACCTTAAAGGTGGTAACTTTAAGAAATTATTAGGGAAAACTTATTGAAACTTATAGACCACTACTGGAAATATATTTATCTTATATTATTCCCTTGAAATCAAATAAAATTTCCGCAACTATTATGAGAACATTCAAATTTTTTGTTCCAATAAAACAAGTTCAAAAAAATTTATATTCAGGTCACTTTGAAATAGATTCTCAACACCATCTTCATTAGTAAAATAGTACTTTTTGGTATAATAGTCGATTTGATCCTTCAATGAAATCAAAAAATCCATACAACAGATTATGTCATATTAATTCATCTCAAGAAATGATAAGTCCCACATCATCTCAGATCCATCAACTATTGTAAAACCTGATCTATAGATAAAGCCTCTATATTATCTTTGACTAAGGGGAGTTTGAAGTAAAATCAAAGAGAGAATCATCTCAGCTTTTAAAAGTATAAAATCAATACCACACAAATCTATAATAGATTGGGTTGCAACCATATCAAAAAATAATTCATATGGGTTGTATTTAGATGAATCATACCTCTCACTATATATGGTGTAGACTAATAATCCAAATTTACATCGTTCAGCTCCATATAATTTCATTATCATTGCACGTTGCTTCTTTTGGCCATGTTGAGATTTCACTACATGAGGTGTCATGGTATTCATGGAATCACTAGGGTTATTTATGTTCTACTAGTGAGATTGAATATAATGCCCTCTTCCCATCGAAGCATATGACTCTTTTAACACCTGAGAAGTGTGTAAAACTCCCGACATTAGTTTACTTGAAAATATCATAGTTGATCCCCCATCATGGTTCAATTGTATCATAAAATCAATGGTTTTATACAGACTCTCTCAATGTGGTTGATAAAAAACATTTGAAACTTCTGAATTTGCTCTTGGGTAGAGGATTGATGTTTATTGATGATGCATGATAATTTTTACTTATGTTCCCACCTTGGTAATAAGAGGCCATATTCAATTGTCTCCTAGCATTAGAGTTCCCACCATTTCCCATCAATGTCTACATTCTTCTTTTTTCCACAACTCATGGAAGGTCCATTTCATCTACCATCTCACTATTGACCAACTCTATATAGCCTGTAATGATGAAAACAAAAATCCTCGATTGAATCTTATATCTCAACCTCGATTCAACGACATATTCCTTCAAGAAAAAACTACCAGCAAATTATATTGAAAAGCTCACTAAAGTAATGAATTTTGCAACATAATCCACTATATAAATATTCTCCTATTCCTATTTGATGAAGTACAATGTTTTTTAATTCATAGCGCATGAGGATAGAATAGTTTGTTTAAAATATTCATCAAAATCCTCCAATGTCTGGTTATAGTATAATTTTACCACAATAGAAAAATCCCACCACTAGAATTCAAATCCTCCAGCATAAATGTTTCCAGTTTGAAATTATTCTTTTTCTGATGTGTGGATGAAATTGAATATACAATTGATCATATTAATCCACACTTATTGTATTTCTGGTTCTGAATCAACTTGAATGATAGGTAGATTCAACATCAGGAATTGGATGGAATGATACACATTCCATAAATCAACCCTGTTATTATTTCTACTCACAACTATAAATTTTTAGACAATACTATGCACCAGTTGTTGGTTCACATGTGCCTCAGGTGCAAGCACATTCTTAAGAGCTTCTTCAGATTGGTTTCTACGATGCAAAAGAAGATATATTTTCTATAAAATATTTTCCATAAGTCCCTATCTATATCAACTAATGGCGTATAATCACATATTTTACCATATCATACTATCAAAATAATGCTTTCTAAAAATTATCCTTTTCCATGATCAACCGTTTTCTGAAAAATAACAACTTTCTTTTTGAATGTCAATACATTTTCAAAATACCAAAACCATGTTATTTTTCTATAATCATACATTTGAAAATAACATTATCATTTTTCAGAAATAAATAGAGCACACCTAATCATATATCATTACTCAAAATTAAATATAAACATCTATTTGGAAGTCATTCCCCTAATGCATATCATTATTGTCTCATGGGCTAAAATAATGAAATGAGATTCTAATTTCTATAAGTTTCTCAAAAAAATTAATGCATTTCCCTCTAAGGGAATTTAAATTCAATATAAAAGTTTGATATAAAACATTTTATTCACTAAAATTCATGTCATGAAAATATTACACCTTCAGAAGATCCCAACACATGTAATAGAAAATAATAAATTCATATTCAATGAAAATAATCAATAGAAAGTCAAATACCAACAATATCTATTACCACTTATTAAAAAAAATCACTAGTACCAAGAATGTACCCAATGTAACATCCCTCTCCTCCACATTGGATTGAAAAGAAAAAGGAACATTACCTGGAATTATAGAACGTCCCTCGGATGCCATATGTAATTAATAAATACCGAAGGGATTCCATAAACATTGGGGATGGTTTTCCATTTGAAAATATAACCTCCAACCAAATATTCCATAACAAAATAAAATACTATATAATTATTGATAAAACTGAAATACATGTGAACATTTCATTTATCAAAATCAAAATAAAACCATGTTCCACTTTGGAATACCATGATATCAATGTACTTAGAGGAATACTACAAAACTCAAAAACTCCAAGGACAATACCAAGATCCAATCATGATTTATTATCCAACTCCAAAAAATATCCCATGAATCACGATGTACATTGAAATATGTGTGTTAAATTAACTTATCCCCTATATAAATAAAATATATCTACAGAGGAACCAATTTTCCAAAACATGTGTGAGGAATGAAACTAATTATATTTCCCCAATGACTTCCCAACTCACATTATTAAGACAGAACTTTTTAGCGCATATATAAATAATACTGTATACAAATCATTTTAGAAAATTAGTTTATAACTAAATATAAACATATTCCATAGTAATTTATTTTATCAAAATAGTAAAATGATCCAAAGAAAGAACCCAATCAATGATCTAAATTTTTTCATAAGTTCCATTTTGAATAATTCATTCCAATCCACAACCCATATATCAACACAAGCACGATTCATTATAAATATCACATACTCATGAGTGGTTTCTCAAGGATCTAATATGATTTTAGAAGGTAATTTAATTCCATGTGCCATTACACCTTTGGTCCTGATCACAAGTTCTAATATCAACCATTCCACATAATGCGGTATGAAAACACACCACCACGTACACCCAAAAAACACACCAAAAAAATCATGCCAAAACATTTGAACTTCAATACATTTAATTACCAAAAAAATTTAAATAAAACAAATTGTTTATTCAAATAGTGTTTCCACAAATATATCCAATAAACTATATAAAAATAAACATTTTATAGTAATTTATCAATGTAATTTTTACAAAAAAACAAACTCAAATAAATACACAAAATGTCACTAAAATATGTTCTTATAAAGTGTTTTTTAAACAAAATTGATAATAAATTATTATTAATTTGATAAATTTGAAAATAAATTTCTATATTCTAAATATTTGATTCGAGAGTGAAGCCAGATACTCCATTAATTTGTTGAAAATTATAAATGGCACAAAAAATGTCAATGAAACCCGTTCAAATCTACAAAATATGGCATAGATCTATTCCCCTAGAACATTAAATACCAAATTAAATTATATTTGGAATAAAATATATAATATATATCCATAGTAGATGTAAAACAATGTAACCGAGAGAGATGGAGAGGATGTTCAATGGAAAACCACATAGAACAACCATGAATGATGACTTTCTATGAGAATATAACTTTGAATAACTATGATAATCCTTAATATCACCTCTAAATCTGTGGGATATTCTTCCATAAACTTTTTGATGAGAGAGTCTCGAGATAGGGATCTAGAATATGAGAATGAGGGCATAAAATTTCAAAACGTATGAGACCTATAATTTAAGGATCACACTTTTAATCTATCATGGTTAGTTGCGTAGTTAAGAAAACATTGCGCTAAATGTGTTCCCACTTCTACCCCAATTTTTAACCTCACATGATTGTCTTGAACATTTTCTAAACCATTATACACCCATTCCAAATCCCATGGCCTCAATTTGTATGGTATCTTCCAGGCATATGTATGATATGAAGAAATGGTTCACTGCCCGTTGGTATGAACCAAATGATGATCAAGATAAATCTCAATGCACCCATTTTATAGTTATTAAACCTATGTAAAACTATGTGAGAGAAAAATAATCTTATAGTAGATATAATGGGATTTACTTCTACGAAAACCACATAATCTAGACCTTTCCAAAAACAGTAGGATGTTAACCTATACTTCAACATACCCTCAATTCCAATCATTTTTTATATTCTATTATATGGGTCTCCATAAATATTGCTTCCTTTTTTTCTACTAAACATGATCTAATACCAACAGTAATGACCATTTGCCTAATATCCTAGAGTTTTTGGTAACCTTATTAAATTGGTTCTTCATTCAAGCGATCACATACCAAAAGGATTGATAGTTTTTTGTCTTGGAAAACAAGATAAAACCATGAAATTCAGATTAAACATTAAAACATAAAATACAAAGTAGAATTTTATTTGGGAAACCATTATTACCTTTAATATAAATCTACATATAATTCAAAATACACTCCCTATAATCCTAGGGAAGTGAAACATAATAATGGGGTGATATATAATTCTATTTAAATATCTGAATATAGTAGAATAATTCATGAATACATTAGTGATAATAAATATGGAAAGTTAAGTTTCTATATAAATTATATTTAATCGTTAAATTATACATGATGAACAATATGGTTGGAATAAATGATGATCAAAATTATACCTTGTATATTTTAACATAATCTTGAAACTTTTTCATTGATATTATAATTGATCAAATATTCACATGGAAATTAATATAAAATCTCATAATAATAAAATGAGTAGTGTGGTAAATCACAATTATATGTTCAAGGTCTTATTTCATGGTATATTGCATAAATGGGTAAGGTCTCAACCAAATATCCTTACTAGTTTGTCTCATTATACGTAATGTTTAATCAAGGGACTATATTGGGCCTTGGTCACCACATACAAAGTCTGATAAAATTATTATTAAAAAGGGGAGAAGAATAATAATTTAAGCATTCATATGAAAAAATATCTTAAGAAATGTTAATAATTTTTCAATAAATAAATATAATCATTATAAAAATTCATATCAGAATCTACCATATTAAATGTTTACAATTTTTTAATCAGTATACATTATCAAAAATAATTATGTTTAATTTTTAGAATGGTATCAAAATATTAAATTATTGGTCAAACTAACTATATAACATCTTGATAAATAATAAGGATGGAATAATTTCAACATATTCCCAATGGATCATAATTTAATATTAGGGTTGTAATCATTTGTGAATAGAGATAGAATAAAAATTCCATTAATGAAATTCATGAGAAAATATACATTTCACTATGAAAATAACTTCCAAAAATTAATATTTATTGAATATTTTGAAAAATAGTTTATATTAAATAACGTTTTAAACATGTAAAGGATTCTTAAAAAAATATGTGGCTGCTATGGAGGATAATAGTATATATTCTAAATATTTCTAAAACATTCATTTCCCATTCTTTTAAAAGTTGGATTGTATGAAAATTGGAAAATAAAAAGAATATTACATTTAAAACATAAGGTAAAAAGTCAAAATTGGTAAAGTGACATTAATGAGTCATTGGAAAATAGTGAAAACGTTCTTGAAATTTTTTTATATATTTTGGGTATAGACTAAAGATGGTTCTCAATTGACGAGAGAAATAAATTCAGGTTTTCTTATAAATAATCTTTTAGACTGATCATTTCATAAAAAGTTTAATGTTTAATTAAAAAATATAATATAATAAAATTATTATATGAGAATAAAATATATATTTTTTAACTTGTGAATATAAAAATCTCCCAAAACACAAACATAAATAATAATAATTTTGAATATTGCTGAGATTGTGAAATAAATCCTTACCACTTTGGTCACTTTTGATTTATAATCCCCATGATAGAAATAACGCCAATTGAAATTTCAAAAACCATGAAGATAGTTATATTAGTTAAATAACATATCAATGTATAAGTATATGAAAATCCAAAAAAAATAAGTGGTGTATATTGAATATGTATCACCGAAGTAAAATTGAGATGAGAAACCCTAACATATGGTCTAACTATATTTGAATGTGATCATACCTCTTATATAATGAACAATTATTTGTTATAAATATATTAAATAACAATAATCATATATATCATACAGTATATTATTTTATTATAAATCATTTTAACCATGTTATTAACAATTCATTATTAAAAACACTCTTTTCTGCGACAAATACTTCGTTTTCACATATATTTTGGTTTGGTAGATTCAATCCTTGTAATTGGATAATGGTTACATCATATTATAAATATTAAACATGATATAAATATCATATATATTCATTATATATCTATTTAGAGTATTCCATAAAATTTATTGACAAATTTTTTTTTACACCACTCATAGAGATGGTAGGTCTTACTTATGCATAAACATGGTTCCAATTGTTTAATAGATGGAACAAAAGAAAGTAAAATAACGCTTCTAAATTAAATATTAATTATTATGTAATTAATATCATTTATTATATATATATATATCATTTTTTTCATCCTAGAAATAATACATTGAGAAATGTTTCAAATTACTTTGAGGAGGGGGTAGTCCACACGTATGCATGAGAAACAAAATATTTTTCCAACAAAATATATGGATAGAACTTTTATGTGATATTATAAATACAGAAAATTACTTTTTTAATAAATATAATATATATAAATTACAATATCATTATATTTAAGCATGAGATGTGTTGATGGAAAACGAATTTCATAGGAATGGAAGGCTTGAATCCTCCACACACACAATTGACAGTTGTGTTTCACATTTTATTGTATATTAGATGGTTATAAAATATTATATTAACATAATAAAATATAATTATATGGGAGATACTATTTTATTATTTTGGAAATGTTTGTGATGAAATAATTGAGCTAAATAAAAAATTGAATACACATGGTTATGATCTATACCAGTTCTTCATAGAGCCTCATTTGGTTTATAGAGATCGAATTTCAAGATTGGGTACTCTTCCAACCAAGGTCTAAGGTTTATGGTTATTAATTTTTTTAATAGATTTTTTATGGTAATATTTTAACCAACTATTTTTGTTTGTGTGTAGGGGAGAGAAGAGGGTGTTCCCTTTTACAGGCTGGGTAGAGGAAGCACTTGGAATTTTTGAAATGAATCAAATATACCCAAGTTTTTAAAATAATAAATTTCCCCAAAATGGATAATTATATAAAATAATATTTTATAAGTTAAATAAATTATCACAAAATAGAAATTTTACCAATTTTTAGAACATTTTAACAAATATATTTTAGTTTTACCACCAGTAAACCCATTTTATCCATAACAATTATAATTTCTTTTTAATGTTTTTTTATTTATTAAGGATGAGAATTTAGTTTAAATTATTATATAATATTAAATATTATTAATTTAAATTTTTAGTACATATTTTCATATTCAATTAACAGATTTTGAATAAAAAAATTTAAAATTAATCATATAGATATGATAAAGAAAAAGTTTTCCAATGAAAATGTTTCCCAAATCATTAGATATTTGTAAATAACAAATAAACAAAAATTTCATTATAATATAATAAATAAGATTAGTTATTATATGAGTAAACTAGTTTTACTTTTATGTAAATTTTAAACGAAATTAAAAAAATTAAATTCATTAAATGAAAAAGTATTTTTAAATATACTTGAGTATTTTGTCACTATTCATCAAAAAATAAACTTTTTAGAAAATTACCAAATTTTCAGTCCAATTTTATATTGTAATGATTATTTAAACAATTATGTTTTATTTTAATTAAATTATAATAAATTTTCAATTTTAATTTTAAAATAAGTAGTCTCTAGGTCACACAACTACTTTCAAAAAAATATTTTTTAAGAAAGAATGGGTTTTATTCTTATCCCATGCATATAAAAAATTATTTTATGAATGATTTAAATTTAATTGAAAATAAAATATTTATATTTCACTAAAATCAGTTAAAAATACTGATTAATTTAATATATTATGATAAGAATACTTTTCATGAATAAAAATAGTTTTTTCATTAAAATATTTCTTTTTCATTCAAATGTTTTCATTTGTATTTATAATCATTTGGTAGCCACTTAATTTATTTATACACGTTTAATACATATTATTTCAATAATTAATATGTTATTATTTAAAAATTAACATTTTTTTGGCTTCGTTATAATGGTCATATTTATATAATATATTTTTTCCAAATTTAAGATCAGTGAGGTGTGTCGTATTCCATATTAAACACAATGTTCTTTCTTTAAAATATTAATGTGTTACTATTAGCCCTAGATGAATCTATTACACGCCCACATAAAAACTCTAGAAAAAATAATTGGATTTATTTTATATGAAACTACAGATATTTTACTTTTAAAATTTATATGAGGTATTTTCGATCATGGGAATAATTATCTTTCACAACCATTTTAGTAACTGTTAAATTATTAGAATATAATGAATATATAATAATGAATTTTTTTAATCCAATGAATATCATGAATAATTTTTCTACAAAAATTAAATTTACCATTATACTCCATAGAAATGTAAATATGTGTCGAATATATCATGAGTCCCAAATAATTGAAATTTAGACTAAAAACGCAACTAATGTATTGGGTGGACATTTAATCAATACCTATTGATTTGTTAGTATTAAAATTACTCTTAAAATAAAATCAATAAATTAATTTCACAATATAAAATTCCAATATGTAGTTTATTCACCACATAATTGAAATCAGGTTCATAATACCAAACATGTCCTAATGTAAGGAATTTGAGATGATAAGCCCTTACCGCTTTTGTTGAATTCCAGGAATACACTTTAACCTCCTGTATCCCAAACATATCTGTATTAATAAAAAAATTAATAATATTACTAATATATATTATTATATATACTATTCCTAAATATTTATTCTCTATATTAATTCTACCATTTTTTCACATCATGTTTTTATGGTTTTGATCGTTTGCAAAATTTTCATTATAATGATGTCTGTATTAATTATTTTTTCAAAATTTAATCATCACGATGTCATTAAATATTCATTTTCGGATTATTTATTATTCTTTATTTTTATTTTAATTCCTCTTATGATTTTTTAATAATTATCATTTAAGATATGACCGATAACATATATGTTTTAGTCATTAATGTCAATGAAGTGGTGCTTTATTAATTGGAAAAATTAAATATTGATATAACATTTATACAATAAAAAACTAATAATTTACAAATTTATATTAAATTATAATAGTAATAATCCCCATATTAATTCCTCATATAATTTCATAGTAATGTTCATGTATGTGGTTAACCTTACACAAACATGAACATACCCTAATTTAATGACTGCTTACTGGATTGTTGGTAATATAATTATAATAAAAAAATAATTATATATATTAGTGGTTATTAGTGTTATATATTATAATTATAAAATAAATATAAGAATAATTAATGGACATTAAAATATTACATAATTTGAATAAATTATTTTTCCCCTATCATGCTTATTTTAAATGATTGAATTATTGAAGACTGATTATTGACTGTATCATTAATTGGTTATCTAATTTTTCATAAAAAAATAATGATATCAAAAAAAATTATTTCATCATTAAATAATTTATTACCCTTCAAATGTGGGTCATGATGAAAAATGAATTTCTTTTCTCGATGTGGCAGTATTCGACACGCACACATGAATGATGATTTTGTTTCTATTAATGGATGTGATAGATGAATATAAAATGAAAATTAACATAATAAAATCACAATAAAATATATATCTAATTATAATATCATTATAATAGGGTGTCTAAAATAAATTTTAAAGTAGTTATTTTAGAAGAATATATAATTATTTGATAACACTCACATTAGGGACACAAAATTTCCTTAAAATTATCCTTGTAAATGAAGGTATTGTGATAATAAATGGTGAACAGAAGATTTTTAATGTAGTACGGTGTTCTATGTGGAAAATATGGGAATATTTTGAATTTGAAAATTTAAGGGAATTTGAGTCCTGAAATTGTCAGGTTTTTTCTCATTTAAGATATATTAGAAGGATTAGATTGGGAGTGAGCCTTACATTTTCAGTAATGTACAGTTACGATTCAAGGTTTAATGGAAACAAAATGGAAAAAATATAATAGGAATTAGATTTTAGTTATAAAATAACCTAAACACTCTTTTTAGAAGATCATTAGTGATTTATGGATTTTTATTTTAACCTTATATCTTTTGTCCAAATTTACTATTACATTTAAAAGTAATTGATAACCCTGGTAATTAATTTTTTTCAAAGAAACTAAGACTTTTTAATTTACCAATTTTATCCCTATAATTTTAATTTGTAGTATCATTTTATGAAATATAATTTCTAATGTTATCAAATGTTAATATTAAAATGAACACCCTTAATCACATAAAAACTTTTTTTAGAAAAAAATATTATTAAGACTTATATTTATAAATAAGATAAAAATATACCACATAATGATTTTAATTACATAAATTTATTTATTTCCATAAAATTAAATTTTATTAGGGTTTCATAGAAATGAATTTCCAAAAGTGAAAATGAAAATACATGAATCAATATAAATAATAAAAATAATTTCAATTAAATTTTCATTTTAATAAATTCAAAAATATTGACATAGTATTTATAAGTTCAATTAAAATTTTAGAAATAATAATATTCTTACAAAATTAAATATGTTATGACCTGATTTGTTTTGTGAGTTTTAGTTAATTATTACATTTTATAAATTTCAAAGAGTTACAGTTTAAACAAAAATGGTAGTTAAACTATTCAAAAATATTGAAAAAATGTTTTGGAAAAAACTCTAAATCGAATCTTAAGATAATATATTTATGATGAATAAAAATTGAATTTCATTTTATTAAATAAATATTATAAAATATAGAAATTAAAATTTTAAATTTATTGATAAATAAATACTTTATAGAGTGATAGTCTAGGAAATGGTTTTTACTAGCTAGAGTAGGGTCTCTAGTATTTAATTCTCACATCCTTAAATAATTATATCCTTCAAATTGCGGTACTTATTAGTTATTTAATGAATGTAGAAATTCCTTCATCATAATTTCATTAGGATCCATGGTTTCCTCTTAGTGTTGGTGATTTCTCAAAAGGACATTCACCAATCGAGTTTTTTAGTTCATGAATCTAGAAAATATACTAATTATAAAGAAATTCATGATCAAAATGTATTCACTTAGATGTGATAAAATTCATTAGATCATTAATTTAGTCCCTTAGTAATGAAATATGGAAGAATTCATGTACTTTGGAGAGGTTGGGAAGCATAACCAATAAGTATGTTACTCTTCAAATTATTTATATTATTTAGTATACCCAAATTAACATAGGTGTAATATCACTTTTTTCTAAAATCATACAGTTGATGTCAATGATGAAAACTTTTAGAATTCATGTTCTCAAAATTGAAATTCCATGAATTTCTTGCATTTATCAGAATATTTTTTATATGATTTAGGATGATTTAATATGATACTAATTAGTTTATATGATAATAGTCTTCTCCTCTACAGACTATAAATAAGTTAACATTCATACTGAATCTTCTTCTCAATAGGTTCGATTACAAAACCCACTCTAAAACAATGCTTCACATAATTTTGTCTATATGTTTTAGTATAATATATTAATGTTTGAAAATATAGAAAAAAATATTATAATGATATTTCATACGTTTGATGTCATGAGAACATAATATCAATGTGGATTCAAAAGTATTGATCATACATTTAGATTTCACATCATTATGTCGATTATAGGCCATTCTAAAATGTTTATTAGTGTTTAGACCCCTTTGAAGACACTTAAAAATATAATGAGAACCAAGGGTCATGATCATGTACAATTGATAGAGGTTACACATGATTACTTTTTATGTCACTAATATAGAGCTCTGAAATATTCTATAGGTTTCGATTATCTCTTATCTATAAAAAATTAACAAAATTATTAAAAAGTTCCTTGAGGACCTATATAACATCATTTTTCATTGTGTTCTTTTAGAATCTAATAAAAAGTTCAATTTTTTGTTATCCAACTTCCACATTGGTATAGAATATGATTCCAGAAAACATTTGATGTTGTATTTAATTTTTTAACTTCTATCATATCGTGCATCTAAACACCTAGTCAACAACTTTTTACTTCATACCCACCCACCAGAAATTTTTCCTTAAATAATTATAAATCCTTGAGCTATCAGGGTGTATAGATAAATTTGAGCTATATGCTTCCATATTGTTGTTCCATTTTAAATTTAGTAATGATGGAACACATAAAAGCTTCCCAAACATCAAAACCTTGTCACTATATATGAACTATATCAATTAACGACCTTTTAATTCATCAATTATTCTACATTTTCCCTCTTTATCCATCTATGAATTCGATATATTTTCTAGAAAGGTTGATTTTTAAAATGTCATGTAAAAGGAATAATAGACCCCCTTTCTAGAAAATATCCATATCCATATTAATTAGATCTATATATATTAGTACTTATTAATATTCCTTGTTATTATAACTCCACATTCCCTCTAACTCGGTGAATTAGCCATCGTGTTTTCCTTCCATGTGTGTAAATATATCTAGAAAATAGAATTATTTGGTTGTTTAAACCATCTTCGTTGACTCTTGTTGATATCATTTAAATATAATATATACATAAAACTCTCATGGTATGTATATATATCAATCAATTTACCTTATATATAATTTCTCAATATTTTTAACCTAAATATTACAATTTTCATATCAATGTATTGTATTTTATAGTTCTCTTCTTGAGGTTACAATTTCATTAATCCTTAAAGAAACAACAATGTACTTTATTATATGAACTAATATATTTCACACACTCTTCCTTACACGATGGAATGTTTAATATCATTGAAGTAATCAGTCTTCTATTTATCTCTTCAACACACTCGCCACATTACTCTGTCCATGTGATTTTATCTTGTCTAAATGTTAACTTTGTTAATAGGGGGGACTGGGAAAAGTCATGAACTAAATAATTATAATTAACTATTAAAACCTATAATAATAGATTCATTAATATGTTCTTTATTTTATGAAATTATTTAATCTCAATGCAATTTATTACTAATATAATATACCAAACCATATTTTCCATGAATATACTTGTGGCTCCATATCACAAAAGAATATGGTATATATATCCATTATCACACTACTCCATCATATTTTTCTTCAACTCCATGAACTACACTACATCCATCCTGTGGGGTTTTTTATATATAGTTCATTCATCAAAAAAAATTTAATGTATAAATCTACATTACAGTCTTCTGGATATCAATGTAATTATTCAGGGAATACATAAATTATATTTTATATCATATACACATCCTCAATTATTATGATATCTTATTTGTAAATAGTTAACACTTGGTGTTTATCTATTCATATAATTTTATTGTGGAGATATATTGGGTGAGGATATATACATTATTAGGATGATTATGTTTTCCCTCTTAAAACTAATAATTAAACCTCACCATCATGATTCTAAAGCATGTTAGAAAATCTAATTACAAACTTCTTGATAATTTTTCCACATACTGGAATGGTATAGGTAATAGTTAAAATAATCCCAATGGTCATTTTCAATGTTTTTAGACTTATATACAACCCTAAAAACTTAATTGAAAATCAACTAGATATTATCATAACATGTTGAACCATAGTTGGAACATGGAACAAAAGAGAAAAATACTGTCCTTTATAAACCCCTTCAGGGGATTCTCTCCACTATAATTTTACATAATGAAATGTTAATTAAAAATATAAAACTATAATTAAATGGATATGGTCATCCATGAGATGAATGAGAATAATTTGATTGAAAAATATTGCATTATACTAGTCCTTATGATCCAATTTATTTTCAGTGATTGATTCCATGAATCATTCAAGGTTAAACATTAAATTAACCTAACACCTTTATATATACGAGTTAATAAATTCAATAAAAATTCAATAAAATATTATTAGACCAATATATATAATTATTTTTTGAAATGGGACATTAAATATTAGGATAATTTATTTAGAAATAATTCTCTAATCACATTTGTTTTGATTCTACAAGGCATGTTTAGAAACATTTTATTCATTTATAAATATAGAGATAAGACCATGTACGTACCCATACCTAGGAAAATTTAAACACGTGTTTAGAAATATATACTACTCATTAAAACCCACAAATACCCCAAACATTTTACCCTTGTTAGATGGAAGCATATAAGACATGTTTTAAAATATATGTTAGCTACTCCTGGATGATTCATGTCTGAACTCCATTGAGAAGATGAACACCCCCTTATAATTTTTGAGAGTGACTAACCAATAATTGAAATACTCATTTGATTTAATTCAAGGGATATATATATTATTTATATTAAATAAATGAATTTTATTAGAAAAATTAAATTTATCCCAAATAGACATGTTAGGGAAAATTCGGAATGTTAACCAATCAACATCCATGAAAAAGTTGCTACTCATAAGGTGTCTTGATTCTCACCCCATGTGACATAACTACATATCACTTGTATGTTTCTAACCCTAAAGAGTTATACTAGTGTAACGAAGTAAGTTTTTCCCCCAAATACATATTTTATAGGAATTGTAACATTGTAATGCACATTCTTATAAGAGACTGTAAGGATTTCATTCATCAATTCACCATGTTGTAGCATTCTGCAACAACAAACCAAAAATTCTCAACTCCCCAAAAAAATTGAGAGGTTCTCAGTAAACCATTTTTTTTATCGAAACATTTTAAATCCATCCAAGAGTTTGAACACTACTAATAATATTTTTGAAATATTTTTATGAAAGAACTTTTTAGAAAAAACATGAAATGATGCCTTATCTATAAAACAAACATGATAAAATGTAGATAATATTATATTCTAAAATATTAAAAGGTAAATATTCAGTGGTTATTTCACATAATGGCAGAATTAATGAGTAAAAAAATGTCTTCCAAACAAAAAATACTTAGAAAATATCATAAAAATTTTCATCAAAAAAATGTTTTTTTAAAAAAATTTAACTAGAATTTAGTATCAAAAAAATTCCAATATAAATATTTAATTAGAGAATCATTTATATGTAAACATTTATCATCAAATAAGTTCACATTAAAAATATATATGAAATAATGAAGCCACCTAGAATAAACACATAATGAATATACATCGACCATTTCATATTTATGAAATGGTTAATAAATTTCATACCACACATTATCAAAAAACTACATTTTGATAGTGAAAAATTACTTCCTGTGAAAAAATCATAAAAATGTGAATCTATTCCAAACCAAATAGAAAATCATCATATTATAACAAATTTACTATCATATTTCTTTCATTAATGTCAAAGGTTAATTATTTTCTACAAAAATACTATTTCCAATCAGAAATTACCAACTAATATATTGTCAAAATAAAAATAATTTCAATATGTATCCAATTTTTAGAATTATATAATGATATTTAACATAAAAATTAAAACAATTACAAGACAAATTAATCATTATGATAGTCTATTTGCATTAACATATTCATATTTATATATGTTATTTTCTTCATTACTCGAAACATTCCTTACTAATTATACACTAAACTTGGGAAAGCAGAAACAATTATTTTAAACATATCATGAATTCACCTAGGAAAATAATAGAAAATATTTCAGATATGATCATTTCCAAATGAAAAGAAATATGATTGAAAAACATATCATTAAATTCAAATCAATAAATAATATATTAGGATGATAATAAAATATATATGTAAAATGATGGGTTAAAATCATGTATAAAAGTTATATATTGTATGTAGATGTCTGAAATTATTATAGAAGGAATATATTATACATTTCATTGTGATTTTGAGTACTCATTCTATAATTTGTTACATTATATTAAAATAACATTGATGTTAATTACCATTTTATGAATTTTTTCTAATCAAAATTATTACATACTCATGTTTCAGTTCTATATTTGTATCATGTTCGTCAAGAATAAAAGAATAATATAGACAACAATATGAATAAATAACAACATGAATCAATAAATCAATACGAGAAAGAAGTGAAAAACAAGATAGATTCAATCCAAGTTTGACCTTGTTAGGAATCTCATTTCACAAAAACTATTGATTTTATATACAAGTACAAGATAATTAATTATAAAAAGACTGTTCATTATTCCATTGTTCAAATAATTACCAAAAAATATCAATTATATGATGAAATCATAGTGATATATCTATTTTATAATGAATTACACTAAACACTCATTGGCTAAACCCATAAAGAATAAGAAAAGAAACCCTAAAAGTGAAGAATATATTTTTTATACATGTACCGACATGGTAAAATGATAGTCATTGTAAAGAGGTTAGTTATGTAAATTTATGTAGAAAATTTCATGTTATGACGTGTCATATATACATAAATACCATCCCAATTGGATGAAAATAATAATATGATACCATTTTAAATTTACCAACAAGAATTATGGGCTATGAAATAATAAAAAATTGACTAACCTTAGGTGATTTCCCCTGAACATCAAAGGTTGAAAATAAATACTTAAGGCTTTACCCAAATCTGGGGGAATATTTTTCATTAGAAAAAGGACCTGATGAATTAACTATGAAGACACATAATATTCATCATAATTTAAACCCCTAAATATTATATTAACACAATAGAAAAATAATACGAGTTTAGAAAAAAGAAAAGAAATTTTATTCTACAATCACAAGTCAATGAGCTCTCAATGTACCATTGTAGAATAAATCATGGCCCTAAAACATGAAATACTCTCATTGTCCAATACCTATCAACAAAAACAACAAAATGGGGATCCACTAGTTGATGCATGAAACCTTTAACATACCTATATCTTGATAAAAAAATTATTCATTCACACTAAATTACATATTATGGGGGTGAGTATATCAATTCAGATGGAAATCCTCTTGAAGTATTAAACACATTCAACTATGGAAAAAACAAAATAAATTAATTAAAATAAAATATGGTTATGAAAACTATAATCAAGGTTATTTAATATGAAATAACTAAAATAACCCGCACCAAATTAACAAACTTGGTAATTTCTGAAAAACATATTTAATTCATTATACCCATGTCATGCACATATTCTCCAATTAGGTTCCCCAACACAATTTATCTCTCTTCAATGAAAATACACTAAAAAGGATAACCCATGGGAATCAATTTTTCACCCCACACCCTATTCGTCACCCAATGGTATAAGAATTTTACCCCAATATCGGCATCATATCCAAGTTTATCCTAATAATCCCCTTCAACTATGAACTTGAAACCCATCAAGCAATGCAAATTACTGTGACTGAATTATAATCATGATCATGTACAACTAAACATGGATCATTCCAAATGTATCAAGAATTCACAATGAGAAAAAAATTTTATTGAAAACACCAATATAAAATTTCAAAAAACAAGTGGTGGGAGACACCAACAAACCATGAATATAGGAAGAGTCAAATAAGAAAGGATTTAATGATATTTGTGAACATAAAATTAATTAAAAAACCAACATAAACATTCAAGGAAATATAGTAAATGATATCCATGAAATATAGATCAGATAACAAGACACCTACCTCAAACCAATTCATCATGATGATACCAAAACGTTCCCTCGTAGATCATAGATATCGATAACCATGTATAATAACCCAATACAAAAAAATTAAAACATACAATAACCACTAAATTTTGACATCACTACCAAGAACAAGGGATTCACCTGAGAGGAAGTGAGTGGATTAATGATGATAATTTTTGGGTAATTACCTAAAATCATTAGGTGCAACACTCTACTAATTCAAGAGAAGAAGATCTCAGTGATATGGAATTGAAAAAAATCACATTGGGGGGATTAGGGTTGTAGATAAACGGTGGGATGACTAAACAGAACTAAAGACTACTAGAATTAATAAAACATATTCATTTGACTACATTTCTAGTTGAAAATAATTATTTCAACCATGAAATCATCTGTTCTCACAGAAATTGATATTTTAGTAATCTCAAACATATATGTTAAAAAATTTCATAGGTAATGAAAATATTTCAGGATGTGTATAAATTTTCATACCATGAAACAAAAAATAGATTCCCAATTAATCTTCATGGAATCTATACATTCCATGAATGTTTATTAACATCATAAGATAACTCTTGAAATTATATTACATCTCTCATTCTACATATTCGTATGAAAATATCAAGTTATCTATCTTATAAATTTTAAAACATGACATAAATTCCATAAATTAATAACATACCCCAAAATCGGGGCTTCCACAATAAGCAATAAAAATTCAACTATTACTCTAATGGATCGAAATATTATTTCATTCATAGATTATATCTCATTATATTAATGACATCTCATGTATACAAACATGTTTAAACACCTCAAACTAAAGCATAGAAGAATTAATAGTAAAAGAAAATTATATATTTAATTTCTATTTTTTGGGAATATATAAATAACGGAATAATTATCATATTTAAACATGAAAAACATACTTTTATGTATATGTCAATAAACTAAAAAAAATAAAAAAATGATAATAATTAAATTAAAATTTTAACATCGAGTATAAAATCAAAGAAAAAATCTTAATGGACAACACCTATAGCCCTAGTCGGTAGAACAATTGATATATGATATCATATAATTATGATCAATTATTTCCCATGTTCATAGGATGTTATATCTTTGTGGGTATTTATTTCATATGGTTTTACAATACCGTATAGCCATGGTAAATTTAGTCATTGGTGATATGTCCATGTGGTAATGGAACATTTTCATATTCTATATGGCCCACCATCAGAAATTATTTAGGTAAAGTCATGGATTTCATGATAACAATTCTAGGAGATTCTGCATATAGAAATCAAAGCTAAACATATCTTAATTTAACATCATTTCATTACTAAAAACTGCTTGGCCATGCGTTCAAGAACCCTAACCCATGGCCACAAAAATTTATTTACAAAATATAGAAGTTCTATAGACGTGGGAAAAATGTTTACATGTGAAACACCACAACCTAATAAAAAACAAAACATGGATATAACATGCCAAATTATTATATTTCTTTGGGATGACCTCAACCTCATGGTCCTCGTTGATTAGCTAGATGGAGTTCTATTCCCTTTGCGTCATTGGTTCGTCATCGTAAACCAGAACCTATAGTGTGTGCACGTCAGTTTCTTTATGAGATGCTTTGCTTTGCAACCTTGAATGGACAACCTCAATCGGGGAAATATCATCCTGTTTAGCATTACCAAGAGGATATACTTCATGCAGATATTGAGGATCCTTCTATGCATTCTTGGTGCCATGAACATGCACACAAGATTTTGATGCATTTTGAATAGTCATGTCAAGATATATTGATGGAACCATACCATTAAAAAAAGTAGGTGTTGAGGAGGATATCATTTGATTATCGTATAATGCATTCTTAAGGCCTTCATGATTAACCAAATCAGACTCTAGAATATTAATGGGCTCTAACATTTAAAATAAATTAACTGTTGGCATTTCAGGTCCCCGCAACTCCACATTACTAGAGGCATCCATTGAAACAACATCTAGATGAGACGCTGCTGATACTTAACCATATAAGGAGACTGTATGAGGTCCTGTATAGAACCAGGGAGATCATCTATAGTATCACCATTCAAATTAATAGGGGTAGATCTTACCATAGTATCACCCTGTTGAGTTTCATCAGATCTGAACATACCCCCCCCCCCCTTGGAGCACCTTTCTAATCACCAAACTGCTCAAAAGAAGTAGATCAACCCACCTCCATACCGTCTAGAATCACATGAAGATAAGGTCTATTAGCATTGAGGTGAACATGCATACTAATCTTATTTTTTAAATCTTCTGAACATTTCTCACATGAACATAAGTTATATTGGCTTTGACGTGTACTTGAAAATGAATTTTACATTCAAATTATGTGAAAATTTCTCTATAATAGAACCACAATAGACTTCTATCTAGACTTACCATAAAATAAAATTATTGTCAGAACTTGGGAAAATGAAAAATAAGAAAGGGTGCATCTTAGATGCTCATTACGGGTAAACATAAGTGATAATAATCAAATATCATTAGTGAACATAATATTATCTTTTGGGTGTAATAATTTTGTGTAATAATGCTATTACCAATAGGGAATAGATAACATAACATTTAATAAGGAATATAGTAACATAATAGTGTGTAAAATCATATAAAATAAGAATAAGCATGCAGTGGAACATAGCCTAAAAATAAAATGAATATTTGAATTTAAGGCCCTAGCCTTAAAACATCGCTTTATCTCGATTTTTGATCATGAATATAATTTCATTCAAATTGAGTATCATTTCAGGTTTACAGTTTTAGAGAATTATTCCAAAACTATGAAATCTAAAATACTACAACGTAGATTCTTCTACTCTATCAAATTTTTTCACAACAATAAAACTCCTTAAATAAAACAAGAATTATTTTCATGATATAAATATTTTTGAATTCTTCATTTCTCTTACCCTTCCTTATGACCTATGAAGAACATTTCAGAAGCAAGGGATTATAAATAAATTATTTGTAATGTGTATAAAATAAATAATGAAAACAAGAGTCTCGGAATACATACAAATCCATAAAATCAAACTTTTCACTCATAAAACCTATGATCATTAACATTACTCAGGAAATAATAAGATTTATTAATAACTCATTGAAATCATAAATCATAAAGGTATATTATAGAATCCATAACATACTTACAATGTAGCTTTCACAACTACATAAGGAGTAGCCTTCATGGTTACATTTGGAATAACCATCACAATATATTCACTAAATCTCTTATGAGAAACTATAACGTTTACCTCATTCATGTTACCCAATCCATTGGATAGATATCACGAGTTCATCAACTCTTGGATTATCATAAAACCACCCATATACATAAATTATTCCCATGAATCATAACATAATCATAACCCTTAAAACAATCATAAAAGAATGATAAAATTACCATATTGTACTTACTAGATATCAGTTCATGATATTGGCATAATAAATTCATTATCAAAACCATTTTCAATAAAAAAATACACTCAAATGGAATATTGTATTTTTTTAATATTTTTAAAAATATTACAACTTATAGAGGAATCCAAATATCAAATAATGCTCATTGGATCCGAATGGTCATTGTCACCACATAAGTTAAAAATAATCATTCATTTTTTTATTTAGTTAATTGATTATTAAAAAATATATTCTTTTTGAAATCTTTTTATTGAAATTAAATGTCAAAAAAGATAATTATACATTGTATAAAATAATGTTGTATATAAATCAATATTTACCTCAATGAAGGAGATTGAGATAAAGTTCCTTACCTAGAGTTTGACTTGTCTTTTTCGTTATTTATCTCCATGAAAAATAAACTTATATTAATTTATACTTTATATAAAACATATTTCATTATTATTATTCACATTACATTACTTATTATAATGTTATAATAATTATTTAATTATTTGAGCTCATGTAAGACCTTTTCTCGATAATTGGTTATTGTGTCAAAAAATGACCTTGTTTCGATGTAAATTGTCCATGTAATAAAAATTACATCATATCCATAAAAATAATCATGATTGAAATATAATATATATGTAGTAAATATGTATAAGTAATATTCCCTAACCTTTGGAGATATAAAATGAAATGCACTGTTCATGGAGAAGGTAAGTCATACCTATGAATTAATGCTACTTTCATTTTTTCATATTTAATAGAATGAAAACTAATTGATACATAGGTATTTTATAATTCCAGTATAATATCTATGTTATATATATCATAAAGTTTAACTAATTCCATCATTTATATGTTCCACATAGGGCATGAACGAGCCACATCACTTTGAGGGGCACAATTTTTCAAATGAAATTATCGTATTTTACAATAATTTGGAAAGAATAAACGAATGATGAAAATAAAAATACTGAAGACTAGATACAATATATATATATATATATATAATATTTAATATATAAATACAGTTACATCATAATGGCCCTAATGAAATGTGGTAGGAAAAAATTGAACAATCATCGTTTCGTGAGGTAATAGTTCGATGTACACAAAAACAATATATTCATATCCAATAGATGGGGGTGTGTTAAGTTTATTTTGAATCATTACATTAACAATATAATATTATATTAAGGATACTGGTGTTTTTATGTAATCAAATTACAATAAGAGCATATGGTGTGGAGAAGGAATATAATGGAAAGGAACTTGAGAGAAGACATTACCTCTAAATCAGGTAAGTTCATTTGATTTGAGCCAAAATACATTCCTTAATTTCTTTCTTCAAAATGTAAGTACTCCATGTGAAATAGGGTTGTGTTGGAGATTATATTTTTCAGAGTATTTATGATCCATTGGGCTTGAGATATGTGAGTTTTTGGGTAGAGGTGGTGGCCTTTTATAAGAGGGAGGATGGAAACTTTACGAAAGTCGTGACATATTATTTTATTATAAATTATTTTTTGGTTTCATAATATAAAAATGAATTTTAATTAGAATATAAGATTATTTTGGGTCTATATCCTCTCAACCAATAGGTTTTTTACATATTTAGGTAAAAAAATTAGGCTTTTTCTATTAGCTTTAACCATTAGTTAAAAACATTAACCCATACAATGTCTTCTTGTATTATCATAATATATGGTAACTATAATAACTATAAAAATAAAACAAAACTATAAGTGGATCATTAATTAAATTTTTACATTATATATGTTTGTTTTAAGAATCACATATTTTTATTATTATTCTATCACTAATCGAATACTATTTGTTTTAAGAACTCAATTATGTCAATTTTGAAACTATTTTGTAATTGATTTTTGTTAAATTCATAGAAACTATATTAATTCTATCCAAATGAATTTTATTAAAGATAATACGTAAAAATAATCCTGAAAGATAATTTATAGTACTAAAATGTTCAAATTACATTTATTTTAATATTTATAATATCATTTTTTAAATAGTTCCTTCTTAAGTTATTCACTAAATCATCACCGTATCATTTATAAATTTATATATATATTGAATCGAATTTATAAAAATAATTCTTGATTTAGGAAATATTATTAGCCTTCTAATTACTATTTACTATCAAATATATTAGCTATATAAACCCATATTAAAATTTCATTCTTAAAAGATACATGTTTATGTTACATTTCTCTTTACATTAAATTAATTCTTCTAACATATCATTATCACACAGAAGTAGATCAATGGGGTCCTAGAATCAACCCAAGGATGGCCATGTTCGTAAATATCTATTTAAATAATACTAAGACATGAGTTAGTGTAGTTTAATATTATTATAATATAATTTTATACCCTTATTTTTTCTGATTTACCCTTTAAGCATGGTAAATAAAAAAATTATTGAAGCTCTTGTTCGTAATGTCCAAAAATAAATAGTTTCTATATACAATATTTGAACCACCTAATTCCCAAATGTAAATTTTTTTCCAAAATATATTCTCATAATTTTTTGAAATTAGTTTAAAATTAATTTCTTTTGTCAAAACCAGATAGAAGGTTTTTAAGAAATAAAAATATCAAAAGATTAAGATGTGTTAATGTAAAAATTAAAAGTAAAATTAATTCTAATGAACAAAATTGTATTAATTAATGAATATATTTTCCAATTAATCTTTAAATCGAATTAAAAATATAATAGAACTATATAAATAAATTTGATGAAAAATCAGTTTTGAATTAAAATGTAATAGTTTTCACTATTCATAAAATTGCGACTTTTATCAAAAAATTACCAAAATTTCATCCAATGTAAATTTTGATGTCCAAATAATAAATAATAATTTTATTTCTTCAAATAGAATGTATAAAATTGAGAAAACATAGATTTAAAAACGTTTCTTCATCAAAAGGTTGTAAAACAACATTTTAAGAAAAATACTTCTTTTATCTAAAAAATTGAATTTTGTCATATATTATATGTCAATAACATATAAGATGAATATAAAACATTACATTGAATAAATAAAATAAAATATACATTAAATAAAAATACCTAAATATTGATTTGATTTTATAAAAAAAATTATTCTCATTTAAATTGGTTTTCACAAAAGCACATCCTTTATATTCAATTGATATTTATATACGTTTTTAATAATATTGATATCTAATGAATCATTATTTAAACATATGTAAAATATATTTAAAACATTAGTTGGTAATATTCATTCTATCTATTTCAGTGTCTAGGAATTAACATCCATTTAATATAATAATATTATTATTGTATTATTTTTTGGTATAACTCATTGTTTTGTGCAACATAAGATTTCAGAAAAAAAACCCATTATTTTATGTCGAGCAAGCTATTGAAAAAGCTTCACTTTTAACATAAAATTAATATATCATTCATAAATATTAATAGGAATGATAAGGTATTATTCTATAAATACCCCGGTCATTACATCATTCCCCCATTTTTTAAATTTCTCCCCGCACATTTAAAATTGGGCTCGAAAACATCATTGAAAATCCCACATTAGATAAAGATTCATTACAAATATCGCTTTAAAACAAAGAAATAGAAGTAAAAAAGGTAACCTGTGATAAGACATATTATTATTCCATGTAGGAAAAAAGGGATATGGATGAAAAATTAACTCTCATAGACTAATAGTGAGTGATTGGGAACATGATCACATAAATTTAACAACCACAATACCATAAATTTGTGGTTTGTTTAATGTGACTTGATAAATGCAAGAATATAACATTTTTTCAACAACATTATTTTTTTTGGATTTGATGAATTTTATTACCACATAGAAAAATAGAATAAGAAAATATAAATACTTAAAAATTACAGTTTCCTTCTGTAATGAAATTCCCCCAAATTCTTCTTTTTCTTAAAACTATTAGTATTTAGGATGACATGGTCACATATTAAGAGATACAATAATATTCTTGAGAATCACATAATCCAAAAAAAATGAACCATATATTTCCTTTGTATTTTTACATTAACAAAAAGCACCATGGTAAGTAAAAGATTAAATCATCCCCTGACAAGAATAATCATTTATAAAAATAAATACTACTCATAATCTCCAAAATTCAACAAACAATACTCAAAGATAAAAATTACCATTAATTTATTTTTTCTTACAATACTTCAAAATAATCGAAACTAATATAGATATCCAAAATTCATAAGGATTTGATCACATAGCCTTCTATGATAATTCTTAACATTCATCTCCAAATAACATAGACTACTCTTAAATTCTCATACATAATAGTGGTCGACTAAATCTCGTATTGTCCTGAATATGTTAATAACTTAAATAAATAACTCAAATAAACATATGTCCTCAATAAAAAAATATATTATTCCAAAATAAGATTCAACCATTAATCCTCAAATGAAATCCTATAGTGTTCCATTTTCCTTAGCCATATAGTATTCCCAAAAGAGGGAACATCTTCAAAAATAACATTTATCATTTAATCCCGAATTCATTTTCCTACAATAAGGATTTCCATTTGATAAAAAATTATTTCCCAAATTCATCATATACATGATCCATAAAATTATTTAACTAAAAAAATAATTCATATTAACTAGGGGCTTTACGTATTATTGTGGTGGGTGATTCGCCCTTGTCTCCCTTTATTTGTGGGTTTGATTCCCTCGACCTTTCCAAACGTGATGGGTTGTCATCCATCTTGTAGGTTGTCCAATTTATGAAAGTCAAAAAACACTAACATGTTTTAACATCAATGGATGACTTATACCTCTCATTATCATCCCAACTTATAATGTCCTCAACATCATAATTCATGAAGTATTTCATATATTAAATTTTTTTTATTTCACCTCTATATGATAAAATGAAACTATTCCCTAAAGAAATAACATTCTAACTTGATCATGGTGTCGACCTGGTTTCATCGTTATCTTGATCATGTAGATTTATAGTCCTTGCAATAAAAAAATATATTTATAGATCCTTAAAAATCATTTCCTTGGGTTATCCAAATACACCATGTACAACTTAGGTCATATGGGTTTTCACAAAAAAATTGTTTTGAAAAATAATCATGTATGAAATATTATTTCAAAACATCTTATAAAACATGATTTTTATAAAAAAGTAAGACCATGTTTTAGTTGAAACATTAAATAAATGGTCCTATTTAAATAAAATATTTATATGATAAAAAGTATATTTTAAAAGAAAATATAAATAGCTTTCACAAGAGTCTCCTTCTTCTGCACCTTTTTCAAAATCATAATATGATAAAAAATCCTATAATAAGGTAATATATTTCAAAATTCATTAATATTATATACCTTTCATAAAAATATGATAATATTGAGAAAATAGTTCTTGATTAAATACAAACCATGATCTATAATGTTATCGAGGTATATTGGAGGTTTTTGAAATTTCAATCAACTGCTTTAAATTGAGTTGTATGCTAGAAAGAGTTTCACAATCATTTAAACATGGATTTGTAATAATTATTGCAATAATTTCATCCATAATAAATGTAAATATTGTTTGAGATCCACCTCGTTCCAATTGTAACCGACATTCCTTAATTTGGAAAAGGTATAAAATAAGGATTTAACTTAATGAAAAGACATATAGACTTACAATGTTTTTATACAAATCTCGTATTCCTTAAAGTTGTGTAAATTTACCTCAGATACCAACATTAAGGCCACAAACGTAAACCATCACATAATTCTATGATCAATAATTTACATTATTTCACATTTAGTATATTTTCAGTTTTATATTTTTGGAGAATTAGGCCATAACTATTACATCTCAAATATTTCGAAGTAGACACTTCTAATCTATTCAACTTTTTGAAAATAAAAAAATTACATAAAAAAACAAGAATTCTTTTCAAAATATAAGTCATAATGAATTATTAAATTCTATTATCCTTCCATAAAAACTTTTAAAAACATTTCAAAAACATGGTATGAGCATAAAAATATCATTAAGTGATATATAATATGAAAACAAAACATTAGTCCTCGAATACATACAAATCAATGAAATCATATTTTTCACACATAAAAAATAAGCACATTAAAATACCTCATGAAATCATAAGATTTATGAATAAATCATAGGAAACATAAATAATAAAGGTATCTTTTGGCATCTATAACATACTTACATTGTATCATTCATAGCTACATAGGGAGTAACCATTGTTGTTACCATTAGAATACCCATCACAATATATTTCTAAATATCTACGGAGAAGCATTAACATTTACCTCTGTCATATTACCCAATGTATTTAAGAGATATCATGGACTAACCCACCCTAGGTTTGTCACAGAACCAACCATATATGTAAACAAATACCAATAACAATTAGATACTTATAACACATAAAACAGTCACAAAGGAATTATTATAGTTCCACATTTTAATCACAATATATCTGATCAATATATTGGAATAATTAATCCCTTATAAAAACCATTTTCAATAACAAATTACTTGAAAATGGAAAATGGAATTGTGTTTTCATTTTAAAAAACATTATGTGTTATAGTGAAAACCAAATATCAAATAATTGTTACGGCGGAAAAAAGGTTATTGGTTTCGCGTATGTTAAAATAAAACATTCTTTTATTTAATTTAGTAAAATTAGTTGTAAAACAAAAGATTACTATTGAAAATCATTTAATCAAATTTAAAGTCATGTGATATAATTAATCACCATATAAATGAAGCTCATATAAAAATCATAATATGCTTTAATAAATAGAGATTGAGATGACGTCCCTTACCTAGAGTCTGACTTGTCATGTTTGTTCTTTATCGACATGAATAATAAACTAATGTTAATTTCAAATTTCTTCATAAAATTTTTCATTTATATTATTCCAAATATGTTACATATGATCATGTTATATAGTTTAGTCAATTTTTTGATTTCATGTCAGATGTTTTGTCGACAATTTTTTCTTGAGTCGAAAAATGAACTTGTTTCGATATAAAATGTCAATGTAGTGAAATTACATCATCTCCATAACAATATTAATGATTTTAGTGACATATATATCTACTTTAAATTTATTTTTTATATCCCATATTATTTCTAGATATTAAATGAAATACACCGTTCATGGAGACGATAAGCCATACATACGCATGAACAATACTTTCTTTCCATTGTCATATTTAATGGATTAAAAACTAAATGATTCATTGGTATGATATAATTAAATTATAATATCTATGTTATATATGTTACATATTTTCATTAATTCCATCCATTATATGTTTTATGTATCGAATGAATGAGTAATATTACTTTCACGGGGCGGTAGTTTGTACTTCCTGAAATGAAATTCTCATATTTTACACATTATGAAATTATTATAGGTATGATGTAAATAAATATACATAGGAATAGATACAATATAAAGATAATATATATCATATATAAATATATTTTCATCATAATATCCACAATGAGAGGTGGTAGAAGAAAATTGAACAATCATCGTTTTGTGAGGTAGTAGATCGTCGTACACAGAAACAGAATATTCGTATCCATTAGAGGGATGTGTGTGTAAGTGAGTTTTGAATCATTTTCCTAACAAAATCCTGGTATATTGAATATAATTTTGTTATTATTTAGTCAAATAATAAGAGGGTAATTGTGTGTGTATAAGTAAAATAATGTAATGGAACTTGAGAGGAGATGTAACCTCAAAATCGGGTAACTTCTTTTGATTTAAGCAAAAAGTATTTCTTGAATTCCCTTCTTCCAATAGTAAGGCTTATAAGAGGAAGGTATGGATATTGGGAGAATATTTCTTTATAATTTGGACAATCAAAGGGGCTTGATATGTGTGATAAAGTGGGTATAGTTCGTTGCATTTTATAAGTGGGAGGAGGGGCACTTTTGGAATGTCATGAAATTTTATTAATTTATAAATTAATTTTTGGTTTCAAAAGTTCTGAAACACATTTTTTTCAAATATAAGATGATATTGGGTTGTCATACTCTCATAAAATATGTTTTTTACAAGTATAGGTCTCAAAATTAGCCTTATAATTTAGCTTTTACCCTTCGATGAAAACATTTACCCTTACCATGTCTTCTAATTTTTTCATAATATATGGAAACTATATATACTATAAAATTACAAGAGAATAATAAGTGGATTATTAATGAAATTATTAACATTATATATGTCCTTTGGCCTAATATTATATTTTAGTATTATTATATTATTTAATAAAATATTATTAGTTTTTAAAACTCATTTATGTCAATTTTGACACTATTTAGGAAATGATTTTTGTTAAAGCCAAAAAAATTATTACATTGATCCAATTGAAATAAATAAAATATAATATGTAAATATCATTAATAAAATTCTTGGATGGAATCATTATTTTAAAATTACATTATTTTAATAATTATAATATCATTTTTTGAATCATTAATTAATAAGGTAATCACGACATTATCATTGGGTTATAAATAAGTTTATTTATTTAATGTATTGAAATTATAAATAAAATACCATGATGTAGGAAATGTTATTATATATCATTATTAATATTTATAGTAAAATATATATGTCATATAACCCCATATTAATATTGTTATACTAAAAGATACATGTTTATGTCATATTTTCTTTTTCATTAAATTAATTCTTATAACATTCCATTATCACACCCAAGTGGGCCATGGGGTCTTAAAATCGACCTCATGATTTCCATGGACGTAAATATCTCTTCAAATAGAATTATAAAAACTGTTAGTGTTTTTTAATATTATTAAAATAATATTTTTTACCCATATTTACCAGATTTAGCATTTGAACGATGATAAATAAACATAATTGCTAATGTTAGAATTCATAATATCCAACAAAAAAAGGTTCCTATTTACACAATTTGGAAATAATTATTCCAAATATGGAATCCATATATCCATATTCAAACCATATTATTTTCCAAAAATAATATAAAAATAATCCATGTTGCCAAAACCAAAAGTCAGGTTTTTAAGATGTAAAAACCATCAAAAGATTCACATGTGTTTATATCAAATTTAAAAGTGAAATTAATTACAATGACCAAAATTGGATTAAATTATAAAAATATATTCCAATTTAACCTTAAAACAAATTAAAAATATAATATAACTATAAAAATAAATTAGACAAAAAAGAATTTTTTATTTAAAATGTAGTATTTTTCAGTATTCCTAAAAATGATACTTTTTTGAGAAAAATACCAAGATATAATCCAATGTAAATTTTATAGTCCTATTTCTAAATAAGAAGTTTATTTTCCAAAATATAATATATAAAACTGAAATAAAGTATAGTTATAAATTGTTCTATTTCAAAAGGTTGTTAAACTAATTTTTTTTTGAAAAATAGTACTTTTATCTGATAAAATGAATTGGTTATTATATCATATATAGAAAAAATATATTATTAATTTAAAACATTACACTGAATAAATTACTTATATATTTAATTAAAAAAATCCATATATATTTATATGATTTTATATAGACAATTATTCTTATTTAAATAGGTTTTCATAAAAACACATCCTTTATATTGATTTGGTTTTATTTCCATTTCATTTATGTTTGGTAACCAATGAATCAATATTTAATCATGTGTAAACCATAGTTCACAATTGATTTTATACTATTCATTCTATCCATTCCAATAGCTTGTTGGTAACTACCATTTAATATAATAAGATTATAATCATATAGTTATTTTAGTATAACTCAATGTTGTGTGCAACATATTATTTCAAAGAAACCCAATCTTTTGTGTCGGGAATGCTATTGAGAAAATTACCCCCTTTATTTGAAAATTTATATATTGTTCATAAATATTAGTAAAAACACGAATTTATTGATCTATAAAAACCAAGCTCAGTACATTGAATTGGGCTACGACCATAAATATAGAAAAACATTTCATAAAAATAATTAATCTCATTATTTATGTACATAACTAATTATATGCACACATTAAAATATTAAAAAACAAAATTTTCCAATTCTATTTTGAAAAAAAAATTATATACATGTATTATAATTTCATGTGTCATCAAACATAACCAATTCATTAGTTGGAGATATAGGACCCACTTGTTATCATCTATACTCAAGATTAACACTTGAAATTTATCATTCATCATATAAAAAACAAAAAATATAAGGGAAATGGGTTCAATATCCTTTTTAAATTTGAATAATTTAAAAAATAATATACATAATTACATAAATATTTATATCATGATAAACCTGTGGAATGTGAATGTGTATCCAAATATATTCTGTAACATTATATGTAACTACCATCCAATAAATATTATATAACATGTGGTATTTACATAGTATGGATAATGATTATATTAATATTTCAATAAATTATTTAATTAAAATATTTATTAAGTATAGATTAATGATCATTAATCAAGGTAATAGAAAATTGTGTATTCACAAAGGAATACAATTACAATAAAAAAAATTCTATTTTTAGTGGATGGTAAAAAATGACAATGGATGTGATATATCATTTTTTATGTCAAATAACAATTCATAATAATTCATTAGATGTTTTTTGGAATTTATAATTTTAAAATATTCTTGGTAATGGAATAGAGAATCCATATTTTATTATTTAAGTTGAAAAAATTGATGGAGCATTGTAAAACTCAATTTAGAAATAAAAAAATTATTTATTTTTGAAAAAATATTTTAAGTAAAAATATTATATAAAACTAGAATAATATAAATATAATTCCTAAAAGATGTAATAATTTATATAAGCTTTCATTGAAAAATATAAAAATATTGGAAATATTTTCTCATAATATAAATTTTAAAAAGAAAAAACTTTCAATGATTGATGAAAATGATCAATATAGATTACATTACAAATTAATTTAAAAAATAAATAGAAATTAAATTAAAATAAATTGACCATATAAATTTATTTATTGATATATGGGTATATTATTGAAATCAACAAATTAATAAAGTTATACAAGGGAAATATTACCATAAAAAAAGAAGTGATATGGTAAATTTTCATTGAGTAGGTAAATAATGTGACCAGGGGTAAAATGGATTTCAGAGAAAGTAGGTAAAATGTAACACCATAAGTTTTTTTGGACCTTTTTTGGAATATGTTACATGGATCATGACCTTAGTGTATGTTATATGTAACATCGACTTGGCATATGTTACATGGGACATCAACCTGTCGTGCGTTACACACAACACTAATATCTCAACCAAACATCATTTTATTATTATAATTATTTAAATGAGATAATTATAACCTAGTATTTAAAGTATCTATTATGAATATTGTTATATAATTTATAAAAATATATATTTTACACAAATATAAGATGAATTAATAGGTTATCAGTTAATTAGAAATAAATATCAAAACCGATTGAATTCAGAGGAAAATATTAATAATATTATATTCACAAATCATTTTTACCCAATTAAATAAATATAATTAATTTTAGTGACTAATATTGATTTAATATATATATATATATATTATTCAATAAATTAATATTTTTATTCATCTAATAGATTGGGTAGACATAAGATAAGAAAAAACCAAATGTAATGCATGAAAACCTATATTCTTTTAATAAATTTAGTTTAAATGACAGTAACTGGAGAACCCATTTTAAATATATTTATTGAAACATCTATATATTAAATATATAAAAATTATCTGTATAATTAAAATATATACATAACAATTTTTTTTATAATTTTTTTTATTTTTCGGTAATGTTACATTTTATTAATGAATAGTTAAAAATACTGCATTTTAATTCAAAACAACTTTTTCATCCAATTTATATATAAGATTAAATAATATTTTAAATAGTTTTAAAATTTTATTTAAATTTAAATATTATAAACTAATCCATTTATTTAATTTCAACCAAATTCATAATGAAATTAGATATAAAATCTTACCAAGCTTTTGAAAGATTTTACTCCAACACCATTCATTGTTGACCCAACTGTGATATTATTTTTACATTAATTTATTCTAATTATTTGATTGTAATTTGGAAAAATGGATTCAATAGTTTTAATTAGAAAAATCTATAATCTCTAATAAATTCAACTTATTTTTTTCCAAAAGTATTAGTGAATGTAATTAATATTAATTACATCAATTAAAATAAAATTATGCTTAATAAAGGACTAAACCAAAACCTTAAGGCCCAAAAGTACATATAATTTTTTTTGAAAGTAAATGTATAGAAATATTTTAATATTATGACACATTTTCTTTGATTTGGATAATAATTGGATCCACATGCAACAAGAAAAATGTGGGTGGAATTCCCTCTTCAAATATTTATAACAGGGCCACTCCTCCTTAATTATAAAATGCCACTACATCTATCTATTATTCACATCACCAAAAAAATAAATTTGGTTAAATTTATTCTCAATAGACTTCCCACCATCAATAAAGTACTCATTAATAGATCCCTTTTTTCAAAAAGTCTTCCAGGGATGCTTTTCTGGAACAAATAAAAAGAGTTACCCAGTTAATAGGTAATGCCTTCTCTCAAGCTACTTTCATTTATTATCCTTCTCCACCCCCTCGACTCCCTTTCTTCCATGATCATATAAAAAACTATTATCCTCAACACACTATGACATTTTTATTCTATGGTTTTTACCTAAACAGACACACACCTCAATGTAATGGATAATGAACATATTGTTTATGTGTACGCCGAACTAACGCCTCACTAAACACTGATTGTTCATTTTTCCGTTACTGAATCTTCGGCTGGACATTTTGATTGAAAATATATTTATATATTTTATATATTAATAATTATTATTTATTTATGTTTCTATATTTATTGTTACAATATATATATATTTTTACTCTACATTTTGTGTTAATATGATATTATCATTTGAGGAAATGTGGACTACCGCCCCTCAAAGCGATATGATTAATTCATACACTACATGGATTTTATTGTGGATAGTTTTAGTGAATATATATGGAATATATGATATAATAAATATAAAAAAAGGAAATATATCTATATATACATACATATATATATAAATGTCTTCTACATTCATTATTTAAACAAGACTGTTATATTAAAAAATCGTTCATGTGTACGTATGGCCTACCATCTCGATGACTGGTGTCTTCTATCCCATAAATATATATGATATATATTATTATTTTACTCATATACTTAATATAAATTTTATTTATATCATGGAGTAAGTTTTGGAAACATTATATAATTACAAGGGACAATGATATAACAAATCAGGACACATTCGAAGAATAATGTAAACATTACCCGAAGTGAAAATATAACATAATATAGTATACAAGAAGTTTATATAAGGTCGTAATCAATATAAAATGAAATTAAAAATAATAATACATTTACATAAAATACATTTAATAAATTTATATTTATAACATAATGTGTTTTGAATGACTATGAGGAGAGTCAATACACATGGTAAGTGGAAATCTTCCCAAAATATTTTTCTTGTAGATACATGATTTATTCACAAACCATTCCTTTTATGTGAGGAATATAAAACCCATGGTTTTAATTGGTGATTTATATATTTAAGTTTATGGTTATTAACATTTCCATTCGATGAAATTTATTTCATGTGGTTTATGTTTCAAATGTTACCAAATCGGTAAAATCGTTTTGTATCAATTTACCTTCATTGAGCCTCGTGTTTTGTTACGTGCCTAAATTCATTTTCTGGTGTGTATACATCTATTTTAAAATCAATATCCTGAATCCCCATAATTTCATGATATTATATTTTTCATTTAATTTTATTTTATCACATGGAGAGCATTATCCAAATTTACCATGTAATAAGATTTTATTAAAACAATATCATCGTTTTTCAATATTATTTATGATTATTATTACATGGATTTAATCATACAACCCATATCCTAAGAAATTCATAACATTTATTCTCTATAGGTTATTCATTCTATAATCATGTTTTGGTCCCATATTTCAACAATTTTGTACATAATATAGTAAAAAATGTGTTTTTAAGAAATCCTGACATTACCCTCTCTTTTTTTTGGAAAACCATGTCTTCTAAAAAGGGTTTCCATGTATGTTATAATAATATCATATTTTAATTAAAATACATTTCTACCCTTTTTCAATCAACAATTCTATCAAAGGAATCAAATTTTAACTTTCTGAATGAGGCATTTTTCTAAACTTTTTTCCATGAAAAAGTAATGTTCTTTATACCTCATATGAAATTGAAAGATTTATCCACCATCATTCCATAAAATCATTATTTTCATGTGTAATTGTTTTTTATGATAAATTTTTTAAATATATTCTTTTTAAAAAATTTAATAAAAATTTCATGATAATATTATATATTTTTAAGGATAATAGTTTTTAGAAAAATTCCATGTTCTATTTATATGTATTCAAAGAAAATGGTTTCTTAATGGTTTTCTATGATTTCTATATTTTTTCATATTTATTTTATAAAACATATATTTCAAAATGGTTTTTTGTTTTATAATTCCTTTTGAAATAAGAAAATATATTTACCTTAAGAAATGTTTTCAAAATCTTATTTAAAGTTATTTTCCATCTAAGACAACATCTGTTGATGTTTCTCAATCCCTTATAGGAAATTATCCAAAGGTTGAATTCATATTATCCGATAAATGGTTTGTATTTTGATGAAAGTTTTGTTATGAAACCCCTTTCTCTTATTCAGGAAATAGTTTCTTGTAACCCTTTTCATTTCATGGGTTATTCATTGAGGGAATGATTATAAATTCCATATATCTTTCAAATAATATGATGCGATAAAATGTTAATAATATCCATTTCATTTCATGTGTTATGATTTGATGTTTATAGAACCGATAATTTTTATGTGTCTTGATGTGATGAATGTTTTTTATGTTAAAAAAATGAATGAATGATTTTATTGTTATATTGATGAGACCTATATATATCTAAAATGAGTTGGGTAACGATGGTAATCATGAGTATAAATACTATTTCTGAACCTGATTATATGAACAAAATGTTATGCATGGACCGGGTTTCATGTCTATAAGTTTATGCATAAAACTAATTAGTTGTTCACAATGTTATGATTAAATCTTATTATATGTTCACAATGTTATGCATGGACCTGGTTACTTGTCTACATGTTTTTCCGTTATCTTTATTAAATGTTGAAAATGTTATATGGGAACTAGATTACATTTTTATTTATTAGCCACGTACCCAGATTCATGTCCATGGGGTTATGTGTGAACCTAATTATATTTTCACAATGTTGTAAATGGACATATTAGAATGTTTATATTTTAATTCAAGTTCCTAATTTCATGTCTATTACATAATGAGTAAACCTATTTTTAATTATAAAATTTTTCAATATTATAAACCATTGTGCATGCCAGAAATCCTATGTCTTAATCTGATGTTATGATTTCATTAATTGTGGACTTAATTCCATTATTATCTATTTAGTATGAAAAATAAATATTTATTAGAATATCTAATATTAAGGGATTGATATTTAAATGATATGATCTTGTTCCGTACCCTTTTATTCATGTTATTTATTTGAATTTTGTTTAATTACCCTTATTGCGCATCTGATCTCGCCTTTTCCTTATGTTTACGTTCCCTATTCTATGTTAAATGTTTTTACGTAGAAGTACAAATGGTGGAGATCTTCATGCGAGATCTTTAAGATATTTCACCAAGAGATATTTTTTTTTTCAATGTTTCTAAAGAAATTAATCCATTACATTTCTTAAGAATGTATTTTTGTACTGTACTAAATATTCATATAAAATAATGTAATATCCATGTATGTGAATCCTAGGTCAATAAATTTGTTTAGAACATAATTTTCTAGTCATATTTTGGAAACTAGGATGATAAAAAATTTGTAGAATCCATAGATATATTTATAGGGATATGCCCGGTTATGTCTCTATGAATAAGTATAATGATGAGTTAATGTATAAGAAAATTTCATGGAATTTAGGTAAAGGATAGAGGGACTGGTTTCCAAGAAACACATAACAGAGTAGATAAAACATGAGGACATAGTTATATCATAGATTAACCTAGGGGTAACAAATCTAACAAGATGTTTTGGGCCTAACAGGGGAAATATTATACACGAAAATAGGCTTTACTACACACCTGGTTTGACACTCCTGGGGAAATGATTTGTGAATTAACAAACACACCACGAAACCTCGTGAATGGATTAAATATAAATTGGCTATAAATAACATTCAATAAACCTAATGTTCCAAATAATAAGTAAATTTTCATACATTTGAAATCATATAAGTAATTTTTCATGATTATACGTTTCCTCATTATGATAAGGGTTTCTTAAACTATGTATTATGTTTTATCCAACTGTTGGAACAAGAAGGAACCATGTTAACAATGATTGTGATTGAAAATGAAATGAATTCCATCTTGAAGATCCCAAGGCTATGGGGGTCAGAATAAAAATACAATTTTCTATACTCTGCCAACTTTTTCTATCTATAGATAAAGTTATGTTATCAATTGAGAAAAGGATTGAACAATGTTATAGTGAGTCCTTTATGGGGAATCATCCACAATCATTCAGTGGGACATCTGATCTAACTATTTTTAAACACAAGATCTATACCACTGAGAATATATTCCCCATTACCATGTATTCAGATCATTAGAAACATATCCTTGATTTTTATTAGTTAGTAGATGACGTAGACCTATGGTGTACTATAGTAAATAGTACGAGAAAAAAAGATGAAATTTAATCCATCTATTTGGATGAGATCAAGAACTTATTATTAAAAAATATTATTCCTTGTTTTATTTATATGAAGATGAAAACAAGGTTCCTTGAGTTGAATTAAAAGGATAGTAAATCTTTCTGTACCCATGAGGCTAATTTCAAAAGACATTCAATGTATGCTTTTGGTGTTGTTATCTATCCTTAATGTAAAGTTAATAGGTTATTCATGTGATTTGTACCATTTTTCATGATGTAGTTTGCGGTAAGAGACTTTAATAGATATAATGATATTGTGTGTCATGCAATCATTGTTTAAATGTAGGTTGGGGTTACTTATCAATATCATGGTTTTAACAAGAATATGGGGTTAGATTTCAAAGGGGAATCTATAATCCATGAAGGTAGTAAAGTTATCAAATTCCTACATGCCAAAATAATGTGAAATAATACATATAAGAGTTCTGTAAATGAACAATATTGGTTTTTAATTATTGAATTCCTATGAACTGTGAAAATTAATGTAAAACTGATGATGATAGGAAATTCAATGAAATGAGTGGAGAGGAAGCTCAAAATAATGAACCACCCACCCATCACTGGTTCATGTGTATGGAGTTTGGGAAATTTAAGAATCGATTCCCAAATATAAGGGCTATTTTGGATGATAATAAACAATAACATATGAGGGAAAATTATAAATGGAAATCTTTTTCCATCACAATGGTTGAAGTGAATAATGAAAATCACAGAAAACATATCCATTCCCCACTTAGTTGGGATGATTATGTCTGATTTCATATAAATAAGCCCAATGAAATTCTTTGTGTTCATCCATTAGTGATGTTTCATGTGATTATATCCCTTTAACATGGATTTTGGAATAATAAAATCCCATTTAATGTAATATCATTTAATGGATGACATATTTTATTCCAAAAAATGTTTTTGGTATAAGATAAGAGCATATTTATAGAAGGATGGGTGAAATATATTTGAGAAGGGTTATAAGGTTTTCCATTTATGTAATGTTTATGTCAATATTTAAAAAATGTTTTTTATACTAATGTTTTGTCTCGCCATAAGAGGACTTATACATATTGGATATCCTATTAGTAATTATGGTAACTGATGACACATGGGATGACATATCATGAAATTTATAATCTCTTAGTCCTTGAAGCATGAAAAATTCAACATCCATTTTAGTGAATGTGATGATATAGATCAAGGGACAATAAAGGGTGATGTTTTTCTAAAATCATGAATGTATATCTTTTTTTGAAAATTAATTAACATTATTAAAAAGATCATGAAACAAAAAATTCTATCCTAGTATATACAAATTTGATGAATCAAATGGTTCCTAAGTTAAATGTAGATTTATTGATTTCAAATAGATAACTATCCCCTACCCTTTATCTCTATCAATCGTTATCATATCATTATAGTTAAATATTTATACAATTCCAATGTTTCCACTTACATTATATGTTCTCTAGTACGAAAACATAGTTATTTGATACATCAGGTAACCACTATGTTTCAAACATTATCTTTTTAAAAGATGATTTAGAATTAATTTTTACAATGTATTTTTCATTGACGTAATAATTAAATTATAAATCTTATTTTAACCGAAATTAATTTTTAGAGTGAGATTCGTTTTAAGCGGGGATGAATGTTACACCATGTGTTATTATAGACCATTTTTTTGAATCAATTAAAATTTTATTTCTATCATAAAATTTAATAAATAAAAGGTTCCATTAACATGGAAAATATTGGTTGTAAATTACATGGAACATTAACAATAATAACATTACACGAAACAACAACTTGGTGTACGTTCCACAAAATGTTGACTCTCTCTACATTACACGCAACATCGATGTTTTTATGAAACATAATTTTATTATTATAACTATTTAAATTAGATAATTATATCCTAGTAGATAAATTTTCCATTATGAATAATATTAACCAATTTAAGAAAATATATGGTTTAAAAATTAATATATTAATTCATAGGTTATCAGTTCGTTTGAAATGAATATGAAATACCGATTCAATATAACAGAAAATATTTATATTTTATCATCCAAAAGATATTTTAACATAATAAATTAAATTAATTATAATTAGTGAGAGATATTAGAGTAATATAAATTTTATATATACAATAAATTATTTCTAGTTTTTATACAATAGATTACATATACATAATATTAGAACAAACACAATTTTATGACCAAAACATATTTTTTTTATAACGGTCATTTTGATGCCTCCTAATTGAGAACCCATTTAAAATAGAAATTTTGGAAATATTATATATTTAATATGTATAAAAGAAACATTATATTTTTATGAAAAAATAAAAGTTAGGCTAGGATTATTTGTTTCTGTTTTTCTGTAAGGTTTTATTTTTAATTGAATAGTTCGAAATACTATATTTTATTTGAAATCTACATTATTAATCTAATTTATTTATATGGAAAATTTTTATTTTAAATTGTTTTAAAAGATTAAACAGATAAAATATTTTCAAATTAATCCAATTAAGGTAACTGGAACCAATTTCACAATGATATTGGACATAAAAACTTATAAATATTTTTAATGTTTTTACATTAAAGACCTGCATTGTCCACTTAATTATGGGATTAATTTTAAATTTATTTTTTCCACATCATATATTGAAATTTGGAAAATTGATTTCATAATTAGAATTATAATATTTTAAAATCTTTAATACATTCATCATAGTATTTGACCAAATATACTATTGAATGTAACTAAAATTAATTACATTGATTAAGGTAAAATTAATATTAATATGGGATGAGACCATAATCTTAAGGACCAAACAACCTATAAACTTTTTCAAAATACATTTTATGGCCATATATCAACCATATCCCCCCTTTTATACGATTATGATCATTATTGGATCAACATGAAATTTGAAAAACATGGAAGGAATTATCACTTCAAATTTTTACATGAGTGCCACTCCTCTTTCTCTATAATAGGACACTATCTATCCCTCTTCTTCAGATAAATAAGACCCCTTATACTGGTAAAATATCATCCCAAAACACATAAAAACACCCATCATATACACCTTGAATCATCCCTTTTAGTTTAGTGTCTTTATAGGAATCCTTTTGGCACAAACCAAAAGGAGTTACCCGATATAGAGGTAATGCCTTTTCTCAAAATCCTTTCTTTTATTTTCATTATCCACCCCATCCACTATCTTTATTCCATTACCAAATTAAAAAAATTATCCTCAATATACTAAATTTTTTTGTGCTTTGGTTTCTACCTACATTCATACACACCTCCATATAATGTGTAATGATCTTACAGTTGAAATGTACGGTGAATTACCACCTCATTACACAAGGATTGTTCATTTTTCATTTTCCACCACTCGTGATGGAAATTATAGTATAATATCAGTTTATATATGTCTTATATTAAATTTAATATGTCATTAATATTATTTATTTCATTTTACTTCACATATCTTCTTACTTTCTATTTTTAGTAGAATTATTTTATTTGAGGATGTGTGGACTAGATCCCCCTCAAATCAATATGACTTGTTCAAACACTATATGGATTGAATTTTGGATAGTATTACTGAATATATATGAAATATATCATATCATAAATCTACTGTAATAAATTTACATATATATATATATATATTAATTTTAATTTCATTTTTTCAACATAATAATTAAATAGAAAGAGCGTTCATGCCTACGTGTGGCATACTGTTTTCATGAACAGTGTATATCATTTCCTAATTATATATTATATAGATTATTATAATAATAATATAATGAATATAAATTATATTTATATACACTTTCACATTCCTGAATAATGATATAAATAAAATATCCAATGATATAAAAAATTAAAACATATGCGCCGAATAAAGAGAATATTACCTGATGTAAAAATTTAACATATGATTATTAAGAAGATGGTAATATAAGGTCATAAATAAACCATATATGATATTATATATAATAATATGTCTATTTAATATATTTTTGATAAATATATATTTAATCTAGAGGTGGTTTGATTGAGTACGATGATATCCAAGACACTAGGTTTGGGGATTTCTTCTCACTTTTTATTTTTATGAGAAACATGATTTATTCCCCCATCCAATCCTTTTATACGGTCTGTATACTTATCATGGATGTAATAAATGATTATTATAGTTAAATTTATTTTTATTTACACCTCTATTCTATGATCTTTATTTAATGGGGTGTATGATTCAAAAGATACCACATCGGTAAAATAGGTTTCTCTTGATTTTCCTTCCTTGACTCTCATGTTTTGTTATATTCATAAATTCATTCCAATGTGTTTATACATATATTTTACATTATATATAATGAATCTCCATATATGAATTATATTATAATATTCTTGTTATTTCCTTTTCTTAAATGGATATCATGATCCTGAGTTACCATGTTATAAGAGTCTATTGAAACAATATCATCGCTTTTTAATAATGAATATATTTATGCTTAATTCTATGAAATCATATTTCCCATATGTTATGAAATTCATGAAATTTATTCCCCAATTGTTTATAATTTTATCATACATCTTTAGATCTATATTTTTACTCATTGTTTTATAGGATATTAATGAAAGAATTCTTATGAAATCCAGAATTTACCGTATCTTCAGTCTAAAAAATAATGTTTTATAAAAATGTTTTCCAAGTATATTCTTCCAATATTCTATGATAATTAGAAGAAAATTTACAGCTTATTTCATTCAAAAAATCTTTCAATGTATTAATATTACTTATTTAAAGATGATTAATTTGTATATCAATCTTACCATATAAAAGGAATGTTCTTTTTACCTCATACGATATGTACATATTTTTCCAATGTAAATCTTTTGAGGGGTTCTTTTCTTGTTTAAAGGTTATTTTTTAAGATTTTTTTTGAATTTGTTTTCACAGAAATGGTTTTCAAAATGTATTAAATATAATTTTTTTAATGAAAATGGGTTTCAAAATTTATCCAATCTCTCTTTATATATTTTCAATGAAAATGTTTTACTAAAGGGTTTAAAAATATATTGTTATAATCTATCATGTTTATTTTAATGAAAATATTTTTCAAAATGTTTTATGTATTGAAGATACTTTTCTAATAATAAAGGATATTTAGCTCAAGATATATGTCCACCATATCTTGCCATGTTTTTTCCCATATAAGATAAGTACACTTCAAGTCACTCAATCCCTTGTAGGAAATGATCTAAAAGTTCCATTCAATTATTATCATTAATAGATTATTTATAGAACAATACTTATGAAAGTTTTTTCTCTTATATGGGTTATATTCTTTTGAAACATTATTCTTTTCACATGTTATACATTGATGAAATAATTCTGATAACTGTCTCTTTTCTATATGTTATGATATGAGGAAAAATTAATGATATCAATTTATTTTCATGGGTTATTTTTTTTATTTTTGTAGAACCAATATATTTTAATGTATCATGATGTGATGAATGTTTTATTATATTTTTGGACATGTATGAATGCAACATTCCTCATATCATTACCATATGTTTATTCATGAACATGATTATATGTTCACAATGTTATAAGTAAACCTTATTACATGTTTCCATTGTTATGTATGGACTTGGTTTCATTTCAGTATGTTTAATAATGAACATGATAATAGGTTCACAATGACATGCATGAAACTGATTACAAGTTTAAAAAGTTTTTTCTGGACCATGATTCATTTCTATAAGGTTATATGTGAACCTGACTACACATTGAAAATATTAGGAATAAACCTGTTTTCATGTCAATATGTTGATGTGAGAGCTTGATTTTGAGTCCATAACTTAATGAGTTAACATGTTTCTACTTATACATGTTTACAGCATTATAAATCAATATGCATGCCATAAATCCCACATCATATTCTTATGTTATTATTTCATGAATTATGCTCTTAATTATCCTATTATATTTATATTATGAACTACCAATAATTATTATGATCTCAAATATGATGTGTATGATCTTCAAATTTTATTCTCAAGTTATATACACTTTTTCTTGTTATACTTGTGTATTTCATTTATTTACCATTAATGAGCATATAAGCTCACCCCTTTCTTATTATCCTATTCCAAAGGTCATGAAGAAAGGATTGAGGTAGAAGTACTAAAGGTGGAGATCATCATGGGAGATGGTGAGGATCATTTACCTGGATAGAATATTTTTCTTCTATGTTTTTAAAGACTATAACCTATTACATTCCACATGCATGGATTTTTGTAATCGATTGACGATTTATCTAAAATGATGTAATATTAATGTATGTTAATAATGGGTAATAATATGAAACACAATGAATGACCAAAGCATGGTCATAAAATAGTTTTTAGATGAAAAAATCACACAAATTCTCCACGTGGACTATCATTAAAAAATAATCACTCTTTGAAAATATGATTGGTGATGTAACTCTACTTGTATTTGTAATGAATGAGTAAAAATATCAAGAGTGGATAATCTAAAATGTAAATTAATATATCATGATACGGTGATTTTTTTATTTCATTCACATATTGGATTATATAGTTTATACTTTTAAATGATTGTTATTTCCAAATTTTAGAAAATTTTACTTTTTTGGTTTTTCCAATCAGAATACTTTAGATAATTATAAAAGGAAAATATAGCACTATGAACTACTTCAATTTTCTCATGGCACGAAATCATATTTTTGAGGATACGAATGTGCTGGAAAAACATGGGAGGCCAATTTAAAAATCTTGTATTCCATTTACACGATGTTTTTTGTTAAGAATATTTTTTTGAAGAGATATGCTGAAATGAATAATTATTGTAAATTTAAATTATACACATTGTGTAAACACATTCACATCTTGTAAATTTTCAAATAAAATATTATGTAAAAATATCTATGTGTCGTTGATTTTTTATAGAATCGATGACATGATACCCACCTCATGCCCCTTCTAGACCACTTCTTAATGATCATTATTAATAGTAGATCCCATCTAGAGATTAAAAATGGAAAGGTAGTATACTATAATTAAAGGCATTTTGGATTATAATAACAAATCTGTGAGTGAGAATCTTCATTGTGCATGAACCTCCATAATTTATATCCATATTAATTGTTCATTATTTTCATTTTATCATTCCCTCTATTCCTATCATCATTGGGATGAGGGTGTAAACTCGCCTTGTGATAGGCTTAGGTGGATAGTATGGTTAAGGTATGTTGGATTTATTTCATCATATATATTTATTTATTTGGTTTTTAGAATAACTATAATAAAAATAAAATATATTTATTTTCATTTATAATGTCCATTATCATTTTATTCTATAAGGAACATTAAACTTTTGCAACTGAAAACTATAAATAAGGCATGAACATTGTCATATTTTGGGCAAATCGAGTATAAATATATTATCAATACCAACATTATTCAAGGAAACCCTAAATTACTGAACCATGGGAAATAGTGTATTTCTGCATTTGGGAGGGGATTACCAGAAAATTGGATCTTAATCATCCCAACAATGCCACCAATGATGAAATAATAAAATTATTCTTTAATGTGTAATGGTTCCCAAATACTGAAACTATAAAATCCTCGTAATCTTTCAAATATGAATAGTAACCATCCAATATGCTTTTCATTCACCTTTTTCATTCTCAAAATCAAATGAAACAAAAACAAATTCGATGTCATATTCCAAGAAAGTAAAATATATTTTTTATAATTATTCAAAATAATTATACCCTCTCTGTGGACTGATATATACTAACTTCTATAGACATTATAATTAATTATGTAGCATATTTTTAGTATCATGGATTTTTTTTCTTAGAACCATAGAGACTTAACGATTACCTATGGGCCTATAAAATCAAATATATTTTAATACATGAAATAAATATGGATGTGATTACACTATATTAATGAAATCTTGCTGCAAAATTTCATACATGCCTCATGGATTTGAAAATGCGATAATGGAAGCAGTACAACAGTAATAAAATTTGAATCAAATTCCATTTAAAGAAACCACATAATATTTATGTTCAACCCGCAATGATTACATAAATATGTAAAAAAAATCATACTATATTATTCACAGTATATAAAATATATAATGGTCCAAAATATGAAATATTTCTTAAAAAATAATTATGAGAAAAAGAACTCCACACCATAATTGGTGACCGCAAAAAAATCCATTCAATTTATTAGATAACTGATATAAATATCCAAAAAACCTATTTCAAAAATTTATTCCTATTAATATCATTTTATGAAATAATTTATAATTATTTTACACATTTATATTTTTTTAGTATTATATATTTTTTGTAATTGGTGTGGTAATCTTGATCGTTTTAAACTTGTTCCATAGCAATGGTGTGCTTTTTATTATCCTAAACATCACCAATCCCAAATCATATAATGTATTTATATTTATATTTTATAATTATATATAATTTTAAAATTTTATTGTATTATAGTTTTTGTTATAATACCATATTAAGAAATTATGTATGGGAATGTTCGGGTGGATTTCCACAATAAAATGTTGGTATGATAATTAATGAGATTCATTTTAATGATCCCATTATTGAAAAAACAAAAATATTTTTATTTACTTATTTTTGTAATATATTTTTAATAATTGTGTTATCAATGTCCTCCATGATATGATTTTATATCATTATTTTATAAGGTGGTTAGACCACTGAAGACATGAAGATACAATAATTAGTGGAAGATTATGAATAATAATGTGGATTATATCGAAATAGTATCATAATTATATAATTATAATTATATTATATATATTTTTAATTTTTTGAATGATATTTTAAGTGATTTTACAAAATAATAAACATACTAGATGAATACTGAGATATATTGCTTCATTGAGGTGGGGGCCATAAAAATTCATGAATGACCTTTTGGTTTTTTTTATTTGATAAGGTGAAATGTGGTTAATGATTATTTCCAAAATATAATAGAATTAAATTGACAATAAATAATAAATTCATACTTTATTTTTAGGAAAAAAATATTTTAATGGGAATGACATAAATGAAATAATGTAATTGAAGTGTTTGTACTTATATTGAGAGATTTGAGTTTTTCTTGGAGGTTTTCGTGAAATGGGAGGATATAATATATATTATTCTATACAGATGCTTATGTAATATACATTTTACTCATATATAATAAAAATGATATAGTTTTTTTTATTAAACTTCAGTTTTGGAGTGGTGTTTATGTGGTGGGGAGTGGCCCAATTTATAATTGGTCGGAATGGAATTTTTGTAAATTTTAAATTTTAATATAAATAGAGTAGATAATTCAAATGTAAAGAAGAGTAAAAAAATAATAAAAAATATATTTTTAATAGGTTTTTTTCAATCCACAACTATGAAAACAAATTAGTGAAATTTTCTAACATGTTGCTCCTTTTAATAATTTGGATAACCCATTTTATAGTTTTGTTTTTTACAAAGGTAACTAGTTTATATCTAAATTGGTTTTTTAAAACAAATATAATACTTCATTTTAGGATATTTGTTTTCCTAATAACTCCAAAAACGAAAACCCTTATATCATATTTTTTTGTATTAAAAATTAATTTTCATATAACCAATTGTATTTTGTATTAAATATTTTTTAGGAAAAAGTGTATTTTTAAGCATATAATATATGTGTATGATAAAAATATTAATGTAAAATTTTTTATGATATAAGATGGGTTTTTATAAAACTATTAAAATTAATATGTATATCAGAGTTATCCAAAACTAGAATTTAGTATAATAACAATTAATTAAAATAAAATGCTGAAAACAATTTTATTATTATAAAAGTTTAATTATATTCATATAATGATAATTATTTTTTTCAAAATTTTTAATGAAACATAATAATGCAAATTTTTTAAAAAATATATACATATTTAATAATAGAAAAAATATTTTATTAGTTTTTCTATTATACCTATTACTCAATTGAGTCATAAAAACTATGGGTTTAGTAATAAAATATATTTTTTCTATTTACTATAAATCAATTATTTTAGAAATATTTTAAAAAATCATATTTATATAATTTTTACATTTTGGATTAAAAACTGATGTTAATTTATTAAAATTAAATTTCTTATTTTTAAATATATCATTCAAATGAAAACTGAAAATATTAAGGAAAGCTTGTTTTTTTAAATTATATTTTTATACATTAAATGTTATAAATATTATTTCATATCAATTTATTATTTTTATTTTATTAAAATTGAATTGGTCGTATATATTTTAATTTTAAATTTTCAATATTTTATTTATTATGAATGAATATTCTACACTTGTAGAAAAGGCCTCTTAAAAAATATTTATATTATATGGAATAATATTTAGAAGAAAACATTAATTATATATTGTTATAAAATTATAATCTTTACAATACATTAATATTTGTATGAATATTTTAATTTTGTAAAAAAAAATAATATCATTTTTAAATAATAATCATTTTACTACATTTATAATAATATAAAAATATTTAATATTTTTTTTATTTTTTTTATTTTTTTATTTCATTTTCCTTAATTAAATTATGTGAAATTTTAAAATATTGAAACATAACTATAGTATACCTATTGGATATAGGTATATACAATGAACACATTTCCAATATCCAAGTTTTCAGGGACTGTATTTTTAATAACTAGATTTTATTTTTATATATAGCCCTACTAAACATGATCATTATAGCAAAACCTCTTACGTCACACATATCGTTTTTTAATTATATATGACATTCTCTTTTCTCCATTAATTATTTCCTTGCTTATTATTGTTTTTCATTTTTATATTGGTGATCCAAATGGGAATAATTGATCAAAGAGACCTCAATGGGTTGATGATTTTATTTTTTTCAATATATTGTGAAATTGTAATTAATAAACTTTTAAACAATGTAATAATCGATGTTGAGTAATTATCTATGGAGTTTAAAACATATATTGATGTGATATTTTTTTATTTTTTTTTACTATGATTGAATCTTGTTTTGTTATTTTAGTTACTATATTTTATGATTTAGTACATAATATATTAAATTTAAATTAAAAATAATTAAAAATCGATCTTTTGATTTATAAAAAATAATTTATCGAATTAATATCCATATTAAATGAAATGGGTTTTACATTATACCCCATTATATAATTTATGTCCTCAAAATTTTATTTATCACATTCTAATAATAATAGTGTTGAGTATTTATAGATAATAAAGAGTTAAGATATAGATTCTAACAGCTTCTAAACATTGTATCACAATGAAGACAAGGAAATATATCTTTTATATCCATTTAGGAATATATTTTGATTATCAAAAATTTATTCTAAATATTTCTCAATATATAATACATTATAGAAACATAACTTCCACTATTTCATTTATAGTATTCTATTAGTAATTGACTATTAAAAACATTATCATTTTAATAATGTGAATTATAATTACATTTCATGGTCATATAAACATAAATTCTCAATCCTAAGATGCATTATTTAATAGAAATCTCATTTAAACCTATTATACATTAATTTAACATATTTCAAAATTTGTTAATTCTATAAATCTTTTGGATAAACCTATGTTACTTTATGTTTCATTCTCTCAAACATCACAACATAATCCCATAATGTAACTATAAAATTTATCATTCATAATGGCTATCAAGAAAAATTTTAGTATCCAAAGAATATTTCTTAGGAATTTTTATCAAGATGTACAGGATTATAACCACACATATGACACTATGTAAATATAAAGAAAACTCTAAACTAGTATCTTTTGCGTGATCACCCATCAGTGAATATTGGCGACAAACGAATCAAATTTTCAATCACCAAACTTGGATAAAATTCATGAAGAACCATTTAATACCTAATATTCCAAAAAAACATGATGTTATCTTATAATTAATCATATCTCTAGGGTTTTCACTAATGTTATCCTATCCTGGTCCCAAAAAGGTTTAATCTGATCCTATAGAATAAATGAAACATGCATTAATAAAATTTTTAAAAACCAATATAACCATGTCCTTATTCAAATTATTTTTCATAATTTAATAATTATTAATAAGTAATAGTCACACAATATAATGAATGAAATGTTTGGTGTCTCTGAGTACTAGTTACATTTGAGACACATTTTCAAAATCAGGTAAAAATTTCTCTATAATAAGACCACAATAGACTCTCTTCTTGAAATATCATAAGTTACAGTTATCTTTATATATTGGTAGATGGACTAATAATAATTTGGTGAGCATTGATTTTTAAAAATTATACAAATAAGTCATAACAACAGCAGATCATATGTTAGTATATAATTATAATATTAATTTAATAAGGATAAATTATAATTTTATACCCAATAATGAATATATCATAAATCTTCAAATAAGAAATAGAATAAAATAAAAGGAGTTAATGTGATATAAAATAGGCATAAAAATTAAATTTAACGTTAAATGAAATTAAAAGGAAGTATAAAAATGAAGGAAGTAAAAAAAATATAACAAAAGTAATAAATTTATTAATTTTATTTCTTTTTAAATAATCATTATGGACATGTATTGAAATTTGACCAACTAATTATCCCCTTTTTTTTGTGAAAAAGACATATAATGACACTAAATTTCTATCTCATGGGAAATAAAACATAATAAACTCATTTAGGGTGATATATGACCCCACCTATAATCATTAATGTATATTCCTACTACATGAAATCAATAATTGATCATATCACAATGAAACCATAGAAACAATGAGATTCAAATATTTTTTTATTGTTATAATTTTATGAAAACATTCATAATTCTATAAATTTTCTTAACATGATATGCCCATGTAAAATGAATGTATACCGAAAGATATTTACCATCACACTAGCTATATATGCTTCAGTCAAAATAATATATTTTAATTTCATTACACCCCATTATATTTACACCTTATGGATAAATTAAATATTTTATAGTAAATAATTTAATTAATAAATCTATGTATAAAATATAGGTGAAAAAGCGTTATTCATATAACTAAAAAAATGGGTATTCATTAGGGAGTTTCATTGGAACAATATTAATTATTATTTGTTGTGGATAGTTAGGATGGACAATGGAATTCATTGATTATTTTTTTGATAGAAAATTTCATTTTTCATGTCATACAAGGAATTAATATGGATGGTTTCATTTGAAAAATACCTTGGGTTGACTATAAAATACTTTATTAGACATTGAGTTAAATGAAAATCATTTTTTAGGATAATTCTGGGAATCATTTTAAAAGTAAGAAAAATTAAGGATATTTTGGAAAATATTCTTGAATAATAATTTCTTTTAGAAAAAATATAAACATATATAATAATTTTCATAGAAATTGAAAATAATTATGTAAATACATTTTCACATTGGAAAAGTGAGAATGATATGGTTTTTCTAAATTGAAAAGGATAAACCATTGAAAAATGATTAAAAAGATTCATTAAAACAATCAATGATGTTCAAGTAGTATGAAATGACCATAAAAATATATTGAGATCTTGATAAGGAATGTTTAATAAGAATTTAATGAATATGGTTTTTCAATAAAATTATTCAATAAAAAATAAAATGGATGGGATTGTTTTTATAAAATGCATTAGTATTTAGAAAATTGGATAATGAAATATTGGGAGGAAAAGTAAAACCCTTCGAATGAATAAAGGAAAATAAAATCATAGAAGTTTTAGAGATAAAAGTATTTAAATTTCCTATATGGATTTATTGTTCAAAATCATCCTCTATATAAAAATGATATTGTCTATGAATCCCTCACAATATTAACAACTTATGAATAAATAAATCGCGATAAGAAGATCATAAAAATTTAATTTTAAACCTTACGAAATGGATGAAATATTCAAATAATGAGGCAATACAAAATATAATACACTATAAAAAATAAATCATGGTTGATAATTTCTTACATGTCTCAAGAATTTGAAAATAAAACAAGGTAAACCCTTATAAAAAATGTATCATATCAATCAAATGAAATACAAATAAAGAACTCAATATGTATGTTAAATACCAATGATTTATATGAGTATTGTAATATAAATACCTTGGTTGTTAAATACTCCATGTCAATGTTCTCATGGAAAATAATATGAAATATGCCTCATGAAATTTAATTTATCAAAAGAACCCCTTTCAATAATTCTATACTTGCACTAAATCCCATGAGTTCATTATATTAAAACAATTATATATGAATTATACATTTAAAATCTGTATTCATATTAATAATCTTAAATAATCATTATTTATAGATATTCTTATTGAGTATATTAGTTAGATATTTTAAAATTTCATTATTGGGTGTGAATAATCTTGATCATTTTGACGTTGTTTTAAAATATAGTTAATGTACATCATTTCTATCCCAAATATCAACATTTATATAACAAATAGTGTAGTATAAATGATTATTTAGAATTATTTATTTTATTATAATAAGATTGTACTCGAGTTTTGGTTACAATTCTCAAATAAGAAATTACCAATGTACATCATTCAGTGATTTTTAAAGAATAATCATAGATGTCAGAATTAATGAGTTTAATATATAAGTTATCATTAAGGATAAAAAATAACGTAATTATTTTATTATTTTCAAAATATTTTATAAGTAAATAAATTCTCATTGTAATCCATGTTATTTTTACAAATTTGTTCAATTTTTTGGTGATACCAACACAAAAAGAACATACCATAATTACTACATGATTATATATATGAAAGTATATTATTTTAGAATTATATCATAATCGCTGAACAATAATAATATAATTTAGCTACAGACAAGGTTTTAAATAAAATTTTTTGTTACATTTATAAATAATAATGAATGTAGATAAAAAAACGATATGTTACTTCATGGAGGTGGCAGTCCACACAAAAACATGAGTGGGATTTTTAATTTTAATAATTGAAGAGGGGAATGTTAGTAAAATATGATTATTAAAATATATAAACATTAAATATATTATAATAACATAATTCACCTTAAAATATTTGGGTAAATATATTTTAATTTTAATGATAAAAAAGAAATAATGTTAGGTAAAATTTAGTACTTATGTTGAGAACATTGGTCTCTCATTGGAGGATTCCATTTAATGAGATGAATTTATCAAAATTCATATCTCTATAAGAATAAATAAGTGGAATATTTTTATAGACAAAGGATAAACGTTATATTTTTTCATAAAATTATATTTTTTGAGTGGTATTGACGGGATAGATAGAGGGCCCTTTCATAAGTGGTGGGAATGGATTCAAACAAACATTCATATAAATATAAAGAGGGAACATGTTTGATTTTTCTTAATGAATCAATAATAGATTATAAATGATAGGTTATCATTTTTTGTCATTGAAAACCTAAAACACATAATTAGAAACAATTTTTTACAATTTTAGTGCTTTTACCCAATTTGAAAACCCAATATATAAATCTAGCTCTTACCAATGTAGTCGGGTTTTATCTAATTAATTCATTATTTATGACTAAAATTAAAATACCCAATGTTAAATAATTTTTTGGAATAATGATTTCATATAAGTAATCATTTTTTAAGAATATATTTCTATTTTTATGAAAAAATAATTTTAATGTTACTGCATGTAACACATCAAAATTAGTTTTTTGAATGGAAAAAGTGTATTTTTATGCATAAAATAATTCTTCTGAACAAAATAAAAATTTTCATGATTTTCAGTATATAAATTTTCTTATTAAAAATATATAAATTTTAATTGGATTTTAAAACAAATCAAAACCTAATTTTTCCAAAATAATATTGAATTAAAAGGAAATACCAAAAACAGTTTCCTTTATTATAAAATATTACTTTTGTTCATAAAATTACCAACACATGTTTTATAAATTTATAATGGTATTTAAAAATGTCTAGTCTTACTGATTATATTCATATTTTATCAATAAAAAATATATTCATTATTTTTATGTCACGCATAATTCTCAAAAGATTCATAAATGTTATTGTTTTAATAAATTGTATTTTTCCCTATTCATTTTAAATAGTTATTTTAGAAAAAATAAAAAAAATATTAATATGATATTTCTGACAAAAAAATTAAAATCAAGTTTATTTTGTAATATTTTCATTTTAAAATTTATAGTGATATCTTTTAAAAAAATTCCAAATATTGATAAATAATTCTATTATTGAATCATGTCATATTAACATCATATTTTCATAATAATATTTCATATAAATTCCATATAAAAATATTATTTATATATTTGATTTATATAATAATATATTTCATATGTTCAAATTATTTTTTTAAACAAAATATAGAACACTGTTAAAATTTTCTTTAGAAAATACAAGTTTATTTAACAATCATTGCAAAATATCCTCAATTATTGATCATTATTAAATATTAAATTTTTAAAATCCAATTATATGTATATCATTCATTGAATTACATAAATAAACCATATATTAATTGAATGATAATAATTTTAATATTTAATTCATAAAAACTTTTATTTATAATATTTTAATATTATATTATTATTTCATTTTTTATTTATAAATTTGATTATTATTATTAATATACTACTAAAAATACATGAAATTAGTATAGCTATCGAAGAAATGTATATCCAATGTCCATATTTCAAATAACAAAATTTCAATAGCTTTATTTATAATTACTAGATTTTATACGTATAAGTACCCTTACTAAACTCATTCACTCAATTCACACTTCTTAACCCATGCTTCTCGTTTCTATATTTTTTATTTTATATATCAAAATATGATTTATCCATTCATTATATTGTTCATAATTTTTTATTATCACTAAGAATTGATGATAATAAATGCTGAATATTATCCATGATATCTCATATTGTTTATTATTTCAAATTTAATTTATTATACCATACTAAATTTTGTACATTTAAAGTTATTAATAATCCATGATGAGTAATAATTAATTCTATGTAATACATTGTTTCTTATGTGGTTATTGTAATATTTTAATATGAATTAGTAATACGTTGTTAGTTTAATCTCAGTATTAAATGACTTACTACCTAATCTATTTTTTTCTATGTATTAAATATAAATGACATATAATTTTAAAAATATAGTTTATTGGAATTATTTTTAAAAACATAGGGTATTACATTAATGGTATAGGGGACAAGATCAGTGATGGTATATGTTTGTCGTATGGCCCTACTTCCACCTGTATAGTGGAACATGGCCTAATGTGATTTTAATACTATTTGAATTCTGGATCGTGGTAATAAGGAAACACTTGATGGACCTTCCACCATGGTCAATTATTCCCATGAAAGTATGTCATAATCATGAATTGTTGGATATTAAATATTTAATAGTTTTATCTATATATAAAATTAACAGTAAGATATTTTATTGTATATAAAATTTTTTATTATTATTTGTACATAAATAAGACAATGTTTGATAAAATGGTAAATTTATCTCTGATATAACAAATATGTATTTATGTCAAAACCCATTAATAGTCTTTTAAATATTGTATTAAAATAATCTTCATATGCAAGGGGTGTGGTGATAAATCTTTTGACACAAGAGTTGCATGTGGTGGGAGGACATGGACACAAGAAATTGATGCATCCCTACCAATACTTGTTAATTTGAAGGGTTCAATTTCTATGTGTAAATCCAAAAACTATATACCATGGGGTTATCACCTTTTAATATCACCCATAGTGAATATGACCAAGGTCATAAACTATAACCCCAACCATAGAGGCTATGTCCATAGTTTTTGTCCATGTTTGTATCAATTTTATCTAATAGTGATAATGTAAATATAAATACATGATATTTATATCATAAATACCCAATAAATATATAATTTATTGAAACATTAACTTATCTAAATTTTTAACAGAGAAGAACATTTCATATCATTCATATAAATATATAAAATTATTTATGAATCATATATATTATATTTATTAAAACAATTATCCATTTCCTCTTAAAGAATTATAGTATGCTTTAAATATACATTCATAATATGGCCATTAAGATGAACTATTCACATTATACTTTTATAAACATTTCATTAATAATTATGAACTCATTTATATTTCTCCAAAATTTGTAAATTATAAAAAATCTATGAATTATAATTTTGAATTATAATATAGACAATATATAATTATCATTAACATAATATCATGAAAACATTATAAATTAAAAATATATATCATCATCCAAAAAAAATTGTATAGTCTTGTGCCAGAAAATTTATTTAAACAATTTAATACTAATACTATTTTTTAATAAAATATTTAATAAATATTTAATAAATTTGTATAAAAATTTAATAATATTTTAATTAATAAAAACATAATAACATAAACAAGTTTTTCAAATTCAATAAATTTAATTTAATTACATTACTAAATTATATTTTATTTTATAAATTAAACAATTTTAAATAATTTAAAATTACCGATAAAAAATACATTTAAATTTTTTGGTGATAAACAACATTACTGTATTTTTAATCATTAATAATTCCATTTTATTTAATTTGTTAGAAGATATTTATATTTTTATCGTGTTGATGTGTTGTTATATAATGTTGTTCCTTTTAATCTATACTAAAAAAATTCAATGATAAGTTCATTTTTGATACTCCATATCAATATAATATTTTATAAATTATATGTATTATCAAATAGAAAGTGTTGTCACATAACTCTACCTTCATTATAAATCATTTAATTTCTTTCAAAGATAGTATATATCCTAAATATTTTTCAAATAGAATTCCACAAAAATTGTTCAACTCTAGGAATTATACACAATGGTAAATAATGAAAATTATATCACTATTTTTAGGTTTTATTAAAATATAATTAACATATTAATTTTTTTGATTTTTTAATAAATTTAAATTTAATGTAAGTGGATCCAATATCACCGATGGGTGTTGGAGGGGACATCACATATCCACATACATTATGAAAATAACAAATTTTTTCACATTAACTAACCATAAATATTTTCATTGAATTTTATAAGTATAATTAAATATATAAATAATCTTTTTAACTCAACATAAATTATTTTTACTTCACATGTACTTGAAGGATATTCCTAAAGGTCTCTAATATTCTCCCCCCTCTATGGATTTCTCATATTTTTTTGAGTCTCAAAACTGAGGATTGAATCTTATCTTCTCTTAACCCTATTATAATCATTATCAAACGATATGTAATAAAATATGCATTTTAAATTAATGAAGTTTAATAAGAATATCACAACAATATATCATGGAGTATTCCTCTTTTATATAGTCCTTAACAACTCTTTTCAATGTATATTTCCTTAAGGAAAAATATCTCAAATTTATTTATGTTATAATGTTTAGATAAAAACACATTTTTAATGTTAATCTATACATGTTCATTTTACAATTTTAAATAAATTTCAATATAACATTCGATTATAATTCCAAAAGAATCATTTTACACATAAATTATTTATGCATATGTTTTGAAATTTATTAATCATTATCTGATAACATATTAATGATATTTGATAACCATAATGAGATAAAACAATTTCACATAGTTTATAATGATTTTTTATTCATAATATATTTAATAATATAATAATTATTGGTGCCCATGCTATATTCCATTAGTTCATATTACCGTTTATAATGAAAAATGATTTTAAAAATATGATTATGGTGGGCCAAATTTATATATTTTTTCTCATACATTGTGGTTAATCCAATTTTTTATGTTTAATCATGTGAAACTATTTATATAATATTCAATATTTGAGTATTTATGTCTTTTAATAATTGGTTGATCGTTTATATATAAATTCTGTAATGGCCTGGCCCCACCAGGTCCATTACTTTTCCAAAACACGGCTTCACTGAAACGGTGGCACCGGTCACGGGGGCACCGGTTATGGTGGCACCATGGCAGTCTCACACTGGTCACAATGGCACCATGATGTTGGCACAAGTGAAGGTGGCACCGTGACGGTGGCACCGGTGAAGGTGGAACCGTTAGGGTGACACCGTGACGGTGGCACCGTGAGGGTGACATCGTGAGGGTGGCACCGTGTAACATCCCAGGTAAATAAAGAATAAAACATTTTCATATTTATTAATATTTAAAAATTAAATATTTATTTTACTTTAAAGGGGTTGCTATTTTTGATAGCATACCCGATACGCAACAAAGAGTTTCATTGAAATCTTACATTTACACTAGTAATAAAATAATATTATTTTAATTGGTAGTTAACACGTAGCCGTTGTATTGGAGGGAATGAATAGAAATAACTAAAATATGATTATATATGTTTGTTAAATGTTTTTACATTTATCTAATAAATTATAAAGGCTTAAAATACGAAAAGAATTCAATTGTAGGCATATATACTCTAATTTTCACTAAAGGTCCACTTATCGCCTATTGATGGAAAACCGTCATTAAAAATAGTTTTGGTCACCCTTATACATTATATTGGACCAAATAAAATTCTTCTTTAGAATTGGGACATCAAAATCTACTTTGTGTAAATTTTTGGTATTTTTTCGACAAAGTTCATTTTTTAATGAATAGTGAAAAATGATATATTTTAATTCAAAACCAATTTTTAATATAATTTTTTTACATGATTAGATTATCTTTTGATTTTTTTAATGTGAAATTAGAATATATTTTTACCATTTAATCCAATAGTAACCATTGGAATTAATTTCACTACGAAATTGGACTTAGACTAGTGTCAATCTTTTGAAATATATTGCTTCATAAAAACACGCTATTTGTTCTGACAGCAGAAATTAATTATTAAATTAATTAATGTAACTTATATGTTTTGAATTTTTTGAAATAGACATCATTTTTGAATTCAGAATATAAAATATAGCTTAGGGTGAATTTATGGTATTTTTCTGAAAAACTTCAATTTTGATGAATAGTGAAACCACTAAGTGGTACTTAAAAAAAACAGATTTTTCATTTAAATGAAATTCTAACACCTCTGTGTTTTGAATTTCTAAAATCATAAATACATGGCAGTCATTATGATGTAAAATTTTGTTCAATGGGATTAAAATAAATTTTGGTGAATTGTATCTTTTAAGTTTTTAATCGCGATTAGAGGTAATTAGTATAATTTAAGGTTAAAATAATTTTTTAATAATATGGAATGACCATGAAACATTTCCTACCCTTATTGGATGTGTCATTGCCGACCAAGAAAATCCATGGGTAAACTTGAAGACCCCATGGATCCACTTTGGTAGGAAAATATCATTAATAAATTTTTATTTAAAGTTAAAATAAAAATGTCACAAACATATGTTGTTTTACTAAAACAATTTTTAAATGGGGTTACACAAGACATAATTTTGACTATAAATATTAATTAGAAATCTATAATGATTTCCTTCATCATGATATTTTTTTAAATAATTTGTATTCATTAAATAAATTAAATTATTTAGGACACCATGATTATGCAGCGAGTACCTCATTATTTAACGATTTAAATAAAATGAAAAGATAATGTAAAATCTAAGACCTATAGTTGTAAAATACCGATTAGATGGGTATATTTCGAACTATTATCACCATATCCAAAAAATAAAAAATTTTAGGACCTTTAATATCTTAAAATAATTTTGTAATAAAGTAACCGTTTATAACATTCCAAGAGTGCCACTCCTCTCCTCTAATAAAAGGCCCCCCACCTCTACCACCTTACCCACACCTATCAAGCCTTTTTCTCGGCCAACCCCTGCCCATTTTGTCTCTCCACATCCCTCTCTTACTCCTAGAAGCCTCACTTTGGGCATAAGTCTTTCCATGTAATCTTTTGAGCTCAAATCAAAAAGAGTTGCCCATTTTGATGGTAGTGTCTTCTCTTGTGTTATTATGTTTTATTTTGCTTCTAAAACCCCATAAACTCTTTTTATTCCATTTTTTGTTACAATAATAGTATCTTCAATATACTAGTATGTTTTTATGATAATTATTAGATCTAAACCTGCACACACCTACATCTAATGGTTAAAGAGAATACTGTTTCTGTGGATGACGAATTTCTGCCTCACGAAACGATGATTGTTCAATATTTTTCTAACACCTTCAAATGTGGCCATTAATATGACACTATATTTATATATGATATATAATATGTTAATTTTTTCCTTAATCTTCTTTATTTTTCATTTATGGCATACCATTATGGCTTCCATTATGGGTATACGCGATATCTTCATTTTAGGAAATGCGGACTACCGCCACCTCAAGGTGATTTGATTCATTAATTCCATATGTGGGATGTATAAATGATGGAGTTAATGATATTATATATGAAATTATACTGGAATTATAATATACCTTTATGTCATTATGATTCCATTCCATAAAATACGAAATATAAATGAAAGTAGCGTTCATGCGTACGTACGGCTTACCGTCTCCATGAACGGTGAATTTCATTTATTACCTCTAAATGTTATGTAATATTATAAATGCATGTATACACTAGATATAAATGATATATATGATATCTATATAGTGAATATAACTCTGGATATAATGGATACATGAACAACTTGTAATTATAAAGAGTTTATTTTTGACTCAAGTACCAATGATCGTTAAAACGACCATTATTAACTTAAATAATTACATAATGTTCCTGACATGGTAATAAGTGATATAAAGGGAATAATGAACTTGAAAAAGGTTCTTATGCAGGTTGAAATTAACTCAATTTTATCATTCAAGAGATTAAAGAGAAATCGAGTCACGCCGGACACGAGGTATGGGACTTCGTCTCAATCTCTTTTCATTGAGGCATATCTTGTTTTATACACAACTTTATTTATACGGTGATAAACCCCTTTGACATTTATTTTTATTCAAAATTAATATTTTTTATATGAAGCATTTACTAAATGAAAAAATGAAATGTTTTTTTGTCGTACGTATGTGGCGAGAACGACTTCTCTGCCGCCGTGACCATAATTTGAGCTTCGGCTTCCTCTACAAGTCATAACATTTTTTTATGAAAAATAAATTCCATGTTTTAAATTTATTTTAATTCAGTATGGAAAATGGTTTTCATAATGTTTTTATATCAATGTGTTGTATTTCTATCTTGTGATTGAAAAGTGGTAATTTTATGTTTCCTTTATGAATGATTTATTTGAAAAGATTATGTTATGTTTCTTGGGTATTGTTATGAAGACAGGTGGTTCTGTGATAAACTAAGGGCGGGTGAGCCCGATATAGCTCTCCAATGCATTAGGTAAGACGAAGTAGTTAAATGTTAAGGTTTATCCGAAGATATTTAGGGAATATAATGTGATGGGTATTCCAAACGTAACCATTAGGGTAACTCCCTAGGTAAGAATGTTATGAATGCCTCAAGTTACCTTTATGTCTTCTGATTTATATGATTTATTCATGATTTGATGGGGTATGTTAAAATGCTTATGTTTTATGAGTAAATTATGATTTCATACATGGACTAATGTTTTCATTTCATACTTTTATATCCCTTACTAATATTTTTATGCTCATCCCATGTTTTTGAAATGTTTTTCACAGGACTTAATGTGGAATAGGGTCAAGGATTGGATCACGGAAAATTCATGCTATCTAAAACATGGAAACTAGACATGTTTCGTTTCAAGAGTTTTTATTTTATGGAAATTTAGTAGAGGTGTCCACTTTTTAATCTTTTGAGATGTAATAGTTATGTTCTAATTATCTGAAACTCTCAACCTGAAAAGATCCTCAAATGTGAATTATTTATTTAATTCAATATTATGTAAGGTTTATGTTCGGGGCCTTATAGTTGGTATCAAAGGTCGGTTTAGATAACTTTAGGAGTTATAATTATATTAAATGATTATCCAAAAAAAATTATGTCCAAATTGAAAATGATATAGCATTTGAAGATTACCATGTTGCATCATCTAAGACATGTTTTTTCAGAAAGGTTTTCCGCAGAGGAAATAGGGAAGTAGTTCTTGGAAGGCATACAGAAGGAAATAGCCTTCCGAATCAGCATCCTGAGATGGTCGTAATTGGAACTGACTAGTTTGTTGCAGTAATGGCGCAGTTGACTCAAGCGATAAATAGTGGTGGTATCCATGCCTGAGATCAGCTAGATTAACTACAGAGGAACATGTCAGTGGTGGAACATTTCATTAAGCAGCATCCCCCATCATTTAGAGGATCATCTGACCCTGTGCTAGCTGAAGGGTGGATCAAATAACCGGAGAAGATTTTTGATTTCATGGGGTGTTCAGACAATCAAAAGCTTTGTCTTTCTATTTACCATTTGGAGGATGAAGAAGATGACTGGTGGTCGATGATAAAAAATATCAGGGATGCTGATGAGATTGATGTTCTCGACTGGGATGAATTCAATGGTATGTTTCTTGAGATGTATTTTCCTAAGGCTATTCGACTCAGGATCGAAAAACAATTCTTGTAATTGAGTTAAGAGGAAGACTCAGTGGCTTCTTATTATGAAAAGTTCACTCGATTGGCAAGGTATGCTCCAAATTTTCTGTGAGACCTTGATAGTAAAATGAATCGTTTTTACTCAGGATTAATGCCAAAATATCAAAGGGATTTAGCTTCTCATGAGTTCAAAAGTTATGAAAATCCTGTTTGATGTGAAGAGAAGGTGAAAATGGAGTTTTCCGATGATCATGTATTCTATAACAACCAGCAGAAGAAGAGACCGAGGTGGCAGGAGAAAGGAAATAATTCTTCAAAAAGGTCTGACGGTAAGAAAACTACGTTTCCAGTTTGTGATAAATGTGGTAAAAGGATTGCTGGGGAATGTCTTCTGAATTCTGGAAATTGCTACCGATGTGGTAAGATGGGACATAATGCCCGTGATTTCACTGAAAAATATCAAGGTGATGGTAAGTCCAAATTTGATTTACAGTTAGTTAAATGTTTTAAGTTCAATGAGATGGGTCACTATGAAAAAGATTGTCTGAAAAAGAGATTAAGTGATTGAAAGCAGATATACTACAATGAGAAAGGGGTGGTGAAATCCTTTACAACTACTTCAGAAGATGTCGGGCCATCAAATGAAGTTGTATTAGGTACTTTGTTTGTTTTTCCATATTATGCCAGTGTGTTGTTTGATTCGGGGTCTACACATTCTTTCATCTCTGAAAGCTTTTCTAGTAAAATGGGAATACCATCTCATGAAATGACTCCTGAACTTATGGTAAAAACACATGGGGAAAATGGTGAGGCAAATATAATTTATAAGAATCTTGCTATCCTTATCTGTGGGAAGAACCTACTTGAAATCCTTATTGTTTTACCTATTGTAGAGTTTGATGTTATCTTGGGTATGGATTTGCTCCCTATTTACCATGATATGTTTGACTGTAGAGAGAAAGAAGTTTCTTTTCAAAAAGACATTCATTTTTTGTACAAGAATGAACCCTTACTGTTGATAACATATCAAGAGGCTGAGAAACATGTAAAAGATGGAAATGAATGTTACCTTGCACATATTGTTGAAAACAAAGGAACTGTTCAGAATAATGATGTGCTAGTGGTAAATGAGTATCCTGAGGTTTTTCCTGATGAGTTGCCTAGAATAATACCTGATCGGGAAGTTGAGTTTACTGTTTACTTAGTTCTTGATTCTATGCCAATTTCAAAACCCCCTTATCAAATGGCTCAAATTTAACTTTTAGAGTTGAAGGAGGAATTGTAAGATTTATTAGAGAAAAGATTCATTAGACCTAGAACATCACCATGGGGTTCTCCAGTCTTATTTGTTAAAAAGAAAGATTGTTCAATGAGAATTTACATTGATTATAGAGCCTTGAATAACATCACTTTTAAGAACAAATATCATTTTCCTCATATCGATGATTTGTTTGACCATCTCCAGGGAGCTCAGTTTATTTCAAAGATTGTCTTGTGATCAGGGTACCATCAGTTGAAGGTAAAGGAAGCAGATATTTTGAAGACCGCGTTTCGTACAACATCTGGACATTATGAATTTGTAGTAATGCCTTTTGGTATAACCAATGTACCTACTGTATTCATGGACCATATGAATAGAATTTTCCATGAGTTCTTGGATATGTTTGTGGTTGTTTTCATTGATGATGTTTTTGTGTTTTCTAAAAGTTAATAGGAGCATGAAAGACATTTAAAGGTTATTTTGAAAACCATAAAAGAAACGAAATTTTTTGGCAAATTTAGCAAGTGTGAGTTTTGGTTGCAACAAATTTTATTCCTTGGTCATATTGTTTCTAAAGATGGAATAACTGTGGATCCGACAAAAAGAAAAGTTGTTGAAGAATGGACAAGACACACAAATTTAACCAAGATCCGTAGTTTTCTTGGTTTGGCAGGTTACTACCGAAGGTTTGTTGAAAAATTTTCACGGTTATCTAGTCCAATCACCAAGCTAACTCTGAAGGGTGTAAAGTTTATCTGGACAGAAGAATGTGATGATTGTTTTTAGAAGTTGAAAAGATGATTGGTGAATGCTCCAGTTTTGGAACTTCCTTCCAGGAATGGTGATTTTGTTATATACAGTGATGCTTCGTTGAAGGGACTTGGCTGTGTCCTTATGCAGAATGATCAGGTAATTTCATATGCTTCATGTCAGTTGAAAAATCATGAGGTAAATTACCCTACACATGATTTGGAATTAGCTTTTTTTGTTTTCGCTTTAGAAATATGGAGGCATCATTTGTATGGAGTAAAGTGTGAAATATATACCGATCAAAAATGTTTAAAGTATATATTCACACAGAAATAATTGAACATGAGATAGAGGAGATGGATAGAATTAATCAAGGATTATGATCGTATAATTCATTACCATCCGAGAAAATAAAATAAAGTGGCTGATTCATTGAGTCGAAAAAGTAATGCTTCATTAACAATGTTGTGTTTGGAACGTGATCCTTTGGTTAAGGGTTTGATGAACTTTGGCATAATGTTGTTGGTGTAGGATGTCCTCCTGTTTTTTTCAGGTATCAGTGAAATCTTCTCTATCAGGCATAATCAAACAAGCAGAAAATCAACACAGTGAGTTGCAGAAAAAGGTAGAGATGGTTCAGAAGGGTATGTTGCCTGAATTCAACATTGATAATGATTGTGTTTTGAGATTTGGGAAGAGATTATGTGTTCCTTGTGACTCACAGTTGAAGAGAGAGTTGTTATGTGAAGATCATAGTTCGTCATTTTCAGTTCATCCTGGAAGTACTATGATGTACAGATATCTGCAAGAGTATTACTGGTGGGATAGAATGAAAAGAGATATTGCTGATTTTACTATGAAGTGTTTGACTTGTCTGCAGGTCAAAGCAGAGTGGAAGTTACCGAAAGGGATGTTTCAGACTTTACAAGTTCCACAATGGAAATGGGAAAATATATCCATGGAATTTATTGAGGGGTTACCGAAGACATCTCGAGGTAATAATGCAATCTGGGTTATTGTTGATCGCTTGACTAAATCTGCTCATTTCCTTCCTATTTGAGATACTTTCTGTCTAGATCAAATTTATCGATTGTGTCTTAAAGAGATAGTCAGGTTGCATGGAGTTCCCCTATTTATTATATCTGATCGTGATCCCTGGTTTACTTCTAACTTTTGTAAAGGCCTTCAGAAGTCGTTGGGTACTGAATTAAATTTTAGTTCATCTTTTCATCCTCAATCAGATGGGCAGTGAGAATGAACAATTCAGACTTTGGAGGATATGCTACATGCTTGTTCAATGTATTATCAGGGAAGTTAGGACCAACATATTTCTTTGGATGAGTTTACATATAATAATAGTTTTCATTCCAGTATACAGATGGCACCGTTTGAGGCATTGTATGGGAAGATGTGTCGAACTCCATCTTTTTGGGATGAAGTGGGTGAAAAGAAGCTGATGGGACCAGAATTAGTAGAAGAGATGACAGAAAAAGTTCAGTTGATTCAGAAACACATGATAACATCTCAGAGCAGACAAAAAAGTTATGCAGACAACAGGAGGAAGGATCTATCTTTCGAGGTAGGTGATCATGTTTTTCTCAATGTTTCACCATGGAAAAGTGTGATGCGATTTGGTAAGAAATGAAAGCTGAGTCCAAGGATCATTGGACCATATAAAATTATAGAGAGAGTTGGATCAGTTGCTTATCGAGTGGCTCTACCTCCGAGTTTATCTCAGGTACACAATGTTTTTCATGATTCGATGTTGAGAAAGTATATGCCAGTTCCATATCATGTTTTGAGCCCAGAGGTAGTTCAGTTGGAGGAGCATCTCTCTTATGATGAACTACCAGTCCAGATTCATGACCATATAGAGAAAGTGTTGCGGAATAAAGTAATTCACCAAGTCAAGGTTTTGTGGAGAAACCATATGGTTGGAGAGGCGACATGGAGATCTGAAAATGCTATGAGGGATAAATACCCCCACTTATTTTTATAAGTGAATAAAATTTCAAGGAAGCAATTCCCAAAAGGGGGTAAGGATGTAACATCCCATGTAAATAAAGAATAAAACATTTTCATCTTTATTAGTAATTATGAATTAAATATTAATTTTACTTTAATGGGGTTGCTATGTTCGATAGCGTACCCAAAACGCAACAAAGAGTTTCATTGAAATCTAACGTTGCACACTAGTAATAATATAATATTACTTTAAATGGTAGTTAACACGTAGCCCTTGTAATGGTGGGAAATGAATAGAAATAACTAAAATATGATTATATATGGTTGTTAAGTGTTTTTACATTTATCCAATAATGGATAAAGGCTTAAAATATGAAAAGAATTCAATTTTAGGCATATATACTCTAATTTTCACTAAAGGTCCACTTATCGCCTTTTGATGGAGAACTGTCATTAAATATAGTTTTTTTTCACTCGTATACATCTTATTGGACCAAATAAAATTCTTTTTTAGAATCGGGACATCAAAATCTACTTTGTGTAAATTTTTGGTTTTTTCCGATAAAGTTCATTTTTTAATGAATAGTGAAAAATGTTGTATTTTAATTCAAAACCAATTTTTAATATAATTTATTAACATGATTATTATATATTTTGAATTGGTTTTTAAGTGAAATTAGAATATATTTTTACCATTTAATCCAATAGTGGTCATTGGAATTAATTTCACTTTGAAATTGGACTTAGACTAGTGTCAATCTTTGGATATTTATTGTTTCATAAAAACACGTTATTTGTTCTGACAGCGGGAATTAATTATTAAATTAATTAATGTAACTTATATGTTTTTAATTTTTTGAAATATACATCATTTTTAAATTTGTAATATAAAATATAGCATTGGGTGAATTTTTTCTATTTTTTGGAAAAACTTCAATTTTTTATGAATAGTGAAACCACTATGTGGTACTTAAAAAAACTGAATTTTCATTTAAATGAAATTTTACCACCTCTATGTTTTGAATTTCAAAAATCCGACATACATGGTTGTAATTAAGAAGTAAAATGTGTTTTAATGGGATTAAAATAATTATTGGTGAATAGTAACTTTTAAGTTTTTAATCGCGATTAGAGGTAATTAGTATAATTTAAGGTAAAAATAATGTTTTAATAATATGGAATGGCCTTGACACATGTCCTACCCTTATTGGATATGTCGTGGTAGACCAAGAAAATCCATGGGTCAACTTGAGGACCCCATGGAGCCACATTGGTAGGAAAATGTCATTAATAACTTTTTACTTAATGTTAAAATTAAAATGTCAGAAACATGTGTTGTTTTACTAAAACAATTTTTAAATGGGGTTATACAAGTCAAAATTTTGACTATAAATATTCATTATAATGATAATAATATTTCCTACTTCATGATATTTTATTATAATTTTTAGACATTAAATAAATGAAATTATTTAGGACACCATGATGATGCAACCATTACTTCATTATTTATCGATTTAAATAAAATGAAAAGATAATGTAAAATATAAGACCTAATCTTGTCAAAAACATATTGGATGGGTGGATTTCATACTCTTATCACCTTATCCGCTAAATCTATAATTTTGGGTCCCTCAAAGTCCGAAAACAATTTTATAATAAAGTAACCTTTTATAACTTTTCAAGAGTGCCCCTCCTCTCCTCTTATGAAAGGCCCCCCACCTCTACCACCTTACCCACGCCTCTCAAGCCTTTCGCTCGGACATACCCGGCCCATTTTGTCTCTCCAAATCCCTATCTTACTCTTAGAAGCCTCACTTTTGGCAGTAGTCTTTCCATGGAAGCCTTTGTTCTCAATTCAAATAGAGTTACCCGTTTTCAAGGTAGTGTCTTTTCTTGTGTTCTTATGTTTTATTTTGCTTCTCCATCCCCTAAGATATTTTTATTCCTTTATTTTGTAACAACACCAGTATCATTAATATACTAGGATTTTGTTATGATAAGGATAATATCTTCACATACACACACCATTATCTAATGGTTAAAGAGAATATTGTTTCCGTGGATGGAGAATTTGTACCTCACGAAATGATGATTGTTCAATATTCTTCTAACACCTTAAATGGTGTCCATTATGATGACACTATATTTATAAATTATATCTAATAGGTTTATTTTTTCCTTAAGCTTCTGTATTTATCATTTATGGAATACCATTATGGTTTCCATTATGGGTATACGTGATATCTTCATTTTAGGAAATACAGACTACCGCCCCCTCAAAGTGATTTGATTCGTTAATGCCATATGTGGGACGTATAATGGATGGAGTTAATGTTATTATATATGAAATTATACGATAATTATTATATACCTTTATGTCATTATTATTCTATTCCATAAAATACGAAAAATAAATGAAAGTAGTGTTCATGCGTACGTACGGCTTACCGTCTCCATGAATGGTGCATTTCATTTCTTACCTCTAAATGTTATGTAATAATATAAATGCATGTATATACTGGATATATATTATATATATGATATCTTCATAATAAATATAACACTGGATATAATGGATACATGAACAACTTGTAATTATAACGAGTTAATTTTTGACTCAAGTACTAATGATCGTTAAAACGACCGTTATTAACTTAAATAATTACATAGTGTTCATGACAATGTAATAAGTGATATATAGGGAATAATGAACTTGAAAATGGTTCTTATGAAATTATAAATTAACTCAAGTTTATCATTCAGGATATTAAAGAGAAATCGAGTCACGTTGGACATGAGGTATGGGACTTCGTCTCAATCTACATTCATTGAGGCATATCTTGTTTTATACACAACTTTCTTTTATACGGTGTATAAACCCCTTTGACTTTTATGTTTATTCAAAAAGAATCTTTTTTATACGAACAGTTTACTAAACAACAAAAGGGAATGTTTTTTTTGTCGTACGTATGCTGTGACAACGACTTCTCCGCCGCCGTGACCATAATTTGAGCTTCGACTTTCTCTACAAGACATAACTTTTTTTATGAAAAATAAATACCATGTTTTAATTTTATTTTATTTTGGTATGGAAAATGGTTTTCATAATGTTGTTATATCAATGTGTTGTATTGATATCTTGTGATTGAAAATTGGAAATCTTATGTTTTATTTTATGCATGTTTTATGTGATACGATTATGTTATGGTTCATGGGCATTGTTATAAAGATGGGTGGTTCCGTGATAAACTAAGGGCGGGTGAGCCCGATATGGAACTCCAATGCATTGGGTAACGTGAAGGAGTTAAACGATAAGGATTTTCCGAAGATATTTATGGAATATACTATGATGGGTATTCCAAACGTAACCATGAGGGTTACTCCCTATGTAATAATGTTATGAATGCCTCAAGATACCTTTATGTCTTATGATTTCTATGATTTATTCATGATTTGACGAGGTATGTTAAAATTATTGTGTTTTATGAGTAATGTATGATTTCATACATGGACTAATGTTTTCATTTCATACTTTTATATCCCTTAATGAGATTTTTATTCTCATCCCATGTTTTTGAAATGTTTTTCACAGGACTTAATGTGGAATAGGGTCAAGGATGGGATCAAGGAAAAGTCATGCTATCTAAAACATGGAAACTAGACATGTTTCTTTTTAAGAGTTTTTATTTTATGGAAATTTAGTAGAGGTGTCTACTTTGTAATCTTTTGAGATGTATTAGTTATGTCCTAATTCTCTAAAACTCTAAACCTGAACAGATCCTCAAATGTGAATTACTCATTTAATTCAATATTATGTGAGGTTTAAGGTCTGAGCCTTATAAACTGTGAGGGTGAAACCGTGAGGGTGGAACTGTGTCCTCACTAAGCGGTATTTTTTCATTCCTAGTTCCTGACTTTTCTGATCCCGCAATATATCTTTTGACTTAAAAATTATTTAATATCCCCTTTCAGAGCCATTTAAATACCATAAATAATATCTAAAATCTCCCAAGAGTCATGCAATCGTTAACATACCACCCCTCTGAGGAAAATTGTTAAATGAAAATTAATTCCAGCATGTGTAATTTCCTAACCGCGTGGAGAACCATGATTCTACTTTAAAGCCGTTCAAATTTCCATATCCTGTGACAACAAGATCTCATCTTTATATCACCCAAGAAGTTATTTTTTCTTACTCTTGGCTAGTATCCTTTTCTTCCTTGTGTGTTTGGATTTCCCCTTCTTGAGGCAAGTGGTGCGCCTATGATGGAGCCTTTCTACCCATCCTTCGAGTCCCCGATGTTCCTCTTCTACAAGTCACGCATCCCCAGTTGTTGGCGCGCAGAGAAGAACTTCGGTCCTTGATCAACCAGGTAGGGATTTTCTTTCTTCTATCCTTACTGTGTATCATGCAGGGTGGTATGCCACTATTTCTATAGGAATGGATGAATCCAAACATTAACAAAGATAATAAATAGACTGTTAAAGAATGCTGGGGTGCGTTTGACAATTCTATTTTACTCTTTTATAATTTCCATTAAGTTGTGAACCATACGAGCTTATGCTCACTGAAAATCATGTCCGTTATTAGTCCTTCCTTGTGAATTAGTGAACCCTTCTCTTCAATGATGATTAAATAACTATAACAAGGAAATTGGTTAATAACAAAAATTTGGTTGGCTAAATGGATACCCAGTAAACATCAATCCTTGTGTGGTCACCGTAGTTAACCAACAGAAAGAAAAACCTAATGAATGATGTACATGAACCTGGAAGTTTTTCTACTATGTTCTGGTAGTATGTGTGTTGTTTTGCTTGATTCTTATGGGGTGAAGTGAATAAGGATGGGATCCTCTGTTGTGTCACGGTTGTTGGATGTCAATTTGAAGCTATGTTGAGTTGTATCTTGATTCTTGGTTTGGTTCTAGTACATTGAGGGATCTCATTGATCCCTTTGTTGTCGTGACGTCACATGAAAACCCGGTGTGAGTGCTTAAATTTTTGTTTGGCTATTTCTCTTTCCCGGGCTAGTGGTTATGCCAATTAGTTTCCCAGTTGTGCAGAATTTACTTAAATGGGATCACTTGAACATGAAAGTAAAAGTGGGTTAAATGGGGAGTTGGTTATGGGAATGAGTTGTGACTTGTCCGTGAGTGATATGCCATTCTTTTATGACTGAATAGTAACAAGGGTGTTTTTGCTGAGGTTGGAATTGTAAAACCAAGGGTTTGATGAGTGATTATTACATATACATATAATTTTAGTTCTTATGTTTCTTATTCGCTCCCCACCCAAGTTGAGAACTTAGTGTCGAACAACCCCATTTCATTGGGGAGGGTGTTTTCCCCAACACTCCTATGAGTGGCTGGTTATTAGGTTCTTTTCTGCTCCCTTTAATGAATAGCCCAAGTCTCTTCGGGCAGGCAGTGATGGCCTGAGGCCAATTATAGGACATGATTCATCAGTAGGGTAGTTGTGGTTGTTGACCCAGGTGTGTGCGGGCATGTTGTTTCCAAAGAGTCCTTAGGATGAGTCACATGTGTCTGTGGGCATGGCAGTAGTTGTTCTGGCCCATGTGTTTGTGGGATTTGTTACGGGTGGTTTTTGTGGCCCAGGTTTTTGCGGGCATGGTTACAGGTGGTTGTTGTGGCCCAGGTGTTTTCAGGCGTGATGTGTGGTAGTGATGGCCCAGGTGTGTGCGGGCAGGGAGTGGCAGTGGGATTGTAGTGAGAATGGCGGGTGATGTTCAATGCATAGGATGTCTTCAATAACCAGTGGGAAAGTGGAGCAGGGTAACCAATTATCAATATGTTATTACTATACAATACTTGACTTGAATTATTTGGGGAGTGTGCCTTGTTGAGGCTTGGGTCGATAGTTTTCCTTGCTAGGTGCTTTGGTTATCTCTTTTCTCACATGGAATTAAAATGCCTCCTCACTTGTGCATGAGAGTCTTTGGTATTCTCTACTGAGTATACTTGGATGCTCACCCTACGTATATAAAACTTCTTTCAGGATTCCCGGAGGACTTCAGGGATCGTGCATGGTCGTACTAGCTCAGGCATTGGGACAATTTTTGTTATTGTTTTTCTTTCATTGCTACTTTACATTGTAGTCTCCTTGTACTTTGTTTCATTTCCTTTTGTTACATGCATATGGGAATGTTTTTCTTTGGACTACTTTTTACCCCCAGTTTTGGTGTTGTTGGGATTTACTATCATATCTCCAGATTCTATTAAAGAAAAAGGGTAATCAATTCCATCTTGTGTGTGATTCTATACCCTTGGTGATAGTCGCCACTCCAGGACCTATTGAAGGCAGGTCATGGGGGTCATTATCTCTCCTTCACCTTGAATAATGAATGTTCTAGCAATCTGTTATCCCTTCTCTCATCTTGTTGAGGGTGGGTCTTGATAGAATGGTATCATAGGTGAGGTTGAGATATAAGAGGGAGTCCGGGGTTAGGAACAGTGAGGATTGCATGGGATGGTAGGGAAATAGTGTTGGGTGATCTTGGTGTCTAAAATAGGATAGGGAAGACTTGCTACGACATGGGATTTTAGGGGGCCCCGCGATCCGATGTAAGGACAATGGGCCAACCGAATGACCAGGTAAAGCTACACTGAATGCAGGGTAGAGACCCTATGGAAGGTACATGCATCATAATTACTTTAGTTCTTATGTTTCATTGGTATATTTTTATATGAGATTTGAAATGAATAAATTGTCTATGAAAATTTAAGAAAAATATTCTACACTACTCGGGCTTAGTCATTTCCCTGTTTACCTTGAAACTATGGCACCTGGGAGACGACCATGAGTAGTGCGGGCGATCGAGGCCTTGGAGGTTGACTTGGCTGATCGAAAGAGGACTGAATGAGAGGAGGAGGATGATCAGTGGAAGACGACACTTTGTTCCATTCAGCGGTAGACCCTCGTGAATTACGGGGGCAGCATCTCTGACGCAGAGACAGAGAGCTGGCTAGAGAAGTTGTTGATATCTTTCATCTTGATCTGAGCTACGAAAAAGTACTGGGTTCCTTTTGCTGTAAGACAGATGCATGGAGCAGCGTGTTAATGGTGGACTCTTTATCTTGGGGAGAAGAGGGAGGCTGAGGTGATGTGGGATGACTTCAAGAAGGAGTTCTGGGAGGAATTCCTCTCTTCCACAATGAAAGATAAGAAGAGGTAGGAACTACTCTTCCTCTAGAAGGAAAGTGTGTCAGGGAGAGATTTGGGGATCTTGTTCAAGGATCTCCTTCGTTTTTCTTCCGACCCCTTTCCGGATGAGGAGTCTCTGGTGAGACATTTGGAAGAGGCACATCGACCTTCTCTCAAGTATGTTGTTACTCCCTTCACCCTACCAAGGTACATAGAGGTCCAGAAGAAGGCTGATGTAGTAGGAGGAATGGACTTGTTGGGAGGTCTATCGCGAGAGGGAATCCAGTTGGGCTCGTCAAAGGGGAAGTCCATCAGCAGTAGGCCTCCAGCATCGTGACCCTCTAGGTTTTTACTAGTAGAAAGCAGGCCTCATCAGTTCCAGTTTCGATCTCCCGTCCCTTGCCCTTTTCTTTCGGGCCCAGGGCCAAGATTCTTCATCTGTGGAAGCCCTGGTCAACTTCAGAATCATTTCTCGGATAGTTTGCAGTACTGCGGGGGTGGGCAGGTTTAACGCCCACCTCAGCAGCAGTAGTTTCCAGCTAATCCCTTTCAATAGTAGTATCAAGGGCAGTAAGATCCTACTCTTCCGAGGTTAGGTGTTGCAGGAGGGAGCCAGCCTCCGGGCTCTCCTCAGGGACCTCGAGCAGGGCGTGGTCCGGGAGGTGGACAACATTTGAGGGTTAGGGGAGCGGGGCGTGAGATGTTTCACACAGTAGAGGCAGCAGTTCTAGCAGGGCTAGAAGTCATTCGAGGTACGATCAGCTTTTTTAGTACTCTGGACAATGACTTGTTCGATACAGGAGCTTCACAGTCCTTTGTTGCACCCATTGTGGCCCGTGGTGTGGGTTTTGACACTGAGAGACTTCCAGTTCGCCTGGTGCTGAGCACACCAGTCAGAGGTCAGACCGACTTGATTTATTTCTTCCGTGGGTGTAGATAGATGATAGGGTCACATCAGTCTATCATGGATATTCTACTATTTCAGATACAACCATATGATGTCTTCCTAGGAATTGACTGGATGTTCTCTATATGTGTCATCATTGACTAATTCCAAGGAAGGGTCATGTTTTCAGATTTGGGCGGCCGACATGTAACATTCATCAGCAATCGGGGCTACCAGAAAAGCCGCAGTCCAGAGGATCCCCTCCTTTCCTTGTTTGCTGAATTATCAGTGGATTCGATGGATACAGAAATGGTAGAAGTCCCAGGGATCATCAGTGAGTTTATGGACATCTTCACTGAAGTGGTGGAAACTCTACCCCCTTGACATGACGTTGAGTTCGATATAGACTTGCTACCTAGTGCTCTTCCTATTTTTATGGCTCCCTAATAGATGGAACATTCTGAGTTGCGGGAGTTGCAGATTCATATTGACGGTCTAATGAAGAAGGTTATTCTTTGACCAAGTGCGTCACCATGGGGTTCTCCAGTCTTGTTCGCAAAGAAGGTAAATGGTGGTCTGAGGCTGTGCATAGACTATAGAAGACTGAATAAGACGACGATCAAGATTCTCTAGCCTCTTCTGAGGATAAAAGATCTCTTTGAGCAGCTAAGGGGATTAGGTTGGTTCTCTAAGATCGATCTGTGGTCTGGATATAACCAGCTGAGGGTGAAGGAGGGTGACATCTCAAAGACTGCCTTCAAGTGAAGATATGGGAACTTTGAGTTTTTGGTCATGTCTTTCGGCGTTACAAACACTCCAGATGTCTTCATGGGGCTCATGAACTCCATCTTCCGGGAATACCTAGATCAGTCCATATTTGTGTTTATTGACGACAACCTGATCTAATCAAGATTAGAGGAGGATCATGCTAGGCACCTGAGAATAGTTTTATAGGTCCTCTGACATCACCAAAATTAAAGGAAATTATCAAAGTTCAAGTCCTGGATGTGAGAAGTGCACTTCCTTGGGCACGTGGTGTCCGAGCAGGGAATAGTGGCAGACCCTTTAAAGGTCGAGGGGTTTATTTCTTGGGCAGCACCCAAGAACATGGTAGAGGTTATTAGATTCCTTAGACTGGCAGGTTACTACCGGAGTTCCGTACCCAACATCACTCAAGTTTCAGCACCTTTGATAGCTTTGACCAAGAAGGATTAGGCTTTTGTATGGGATGGGCAGTGCGAGGCAGCATTTAGCTATCTGAAGGAGATATTGGTATTTGCCCCAGTGCTAAGGTTTCCAGAAGAAGGGGCGGCGTATTAGGTGTTCTGTGATGCTTCAGGACAAGTCCTCGGGGGTGTGCTGATTAAAAATCAAGGGGTGATCCCTTATGGGTCTATACAATTACGTGCACATGAGAGTAATTATGCCACCCATGATCTGGAGCTTTTAGCTGTTGTTATTGCACTAATGTTGTGGGCGAATTACCTCATCGGTGAGCGCTTCGTGCTCTTCAAGGTTCACAAAAGCTTGAAGTATATCTTCTCCCAGTGGGACACGAACTTACAGCAGTGAAGGTGGATGGAGTTCCTTCAGGACTACGACTTCGAGGTTTCCTACACCTCAGGAAAAGGGAATGTGGTGGCTGATTCCTTGAGCAGGAAGTCACATAATGATGTTGTTCGAGAGTTGGAAGAAGCTTGGAAGGTGATGGAAGAGTTGGTTGTCCTGCACCCGGATGTAAGCGAGGATGGTGATAGAGGTTGTCTAATTCAATTGACAACGCAATCCTATCTCCTATGTTAGGTGGAGGAGTCTCAGTGGGGAGACATAGAGAGAGAATTAATGCATGACTGGGTTAACCAAGGTGATGCCCCGGAAGGGTGGACGGAGGATAGTCAGATTCTGATTCTTTTCTGAGGGAATTTGTTTGTTATAGATTCAATGAATGAGAGGGTTCTTGGTGAGTTCCAAAACTCACCCCTAGTAGAGCACCCGGGATTTTCCAAGATGTACCAGGGTCTGAGGTGTCAATTTTGGGGGCCCGAGGTAAAGCGGGCGGTGGCCGAGTTCGTGGCCATGTGCCTAGTGTGTCAGCAGATGAAGGCGGAACACCGTGTTCCAAGAATTATTTTACAACATTTAGATGTCCTCGAGTGGAAGTGGGACTACATCTCGATAGATTTCGTCATAGGGAAACCCAAGGTTCAAGGAGGCTACGACGCTATCTGTGTATTGGAGGACTGGTTGACAAAATCGGATCACTTTCTGGCGATCAAGGAGTCGGGTGCAGTGGATGCCTTATCACGGAAGTACGTGGATGAGGTGGTGTGAATTCATGGAGTTTCAAAGTCCATAGTCCCAGATAGAGATTCATGATTTACCTCATGAGTCAGGAGGGGATTGCAACATGCTTTTGGCACTTATCTACGTCTTAGCACTGCCTTCCACCCCCAGACAGATGGGAAGACAGAGCGCACCATCCAAACAACGGATGATATGCTACGAGCATGTGTGTTGGATTTTTTGGGATCATGGGCACGACACTTTCCTCTTGTAGAGTTTTCCTACAATAATAGATATCACTCTACCATTGGCATGGACCCATTTGAAACATTGTACGGAATTCCATGTCACTCACCCATGTGCTGGACCGAGGATGGGGAAAGCTGGATATCGAGGACGACGTGACATTGGTGTAAAGAATAGTGAGTATCGAGGATCTTGAGGAGAAGGTTCTTCGTGGATGGACCATTCCTTTGGTTTGTGTGTTGTGGGTGCATGGCGGGCTCGAAGAAAGTACCTTGGTACGAGAGGCGCATATGCATGCCCAGTACCCAGAGCTTCTTTGAGATTGTTTCTATTTTGTTTATACTTGTTTGTGATGCAATGATTTACCTTATTAACTATGGAATGTGTGGTTTTCCCTATTTTGTGGATGTGCGTTAAGAGTCTTGACTACGGGGAGGGGAGAACCTGATCCCTATTCAAGACGCATAATGGTTGATGCGATTAAACCCATGCGGGCGAGTCAGTGCCTCCCAAAGTGGATAGTATATTGACATGGAGGAAGAAACTCCCTAACCCTTATGACTGGAAAGTTTTACCCTCGAGTGTTGCCTGGTTGCTTGAGGGAGAGGTGTTCCTAGATGTCGATGAGGTTCACTCTTGAGAGGTATCTTTCGAGGTAGTTGTTCAGAACCCCTCTTTTCTTTGGTTCTAGTTTTGATTCTCGAGGGTGAGAATAGTTTGAGAGGTATCTGATATAATGGCTCAGACCCACCTAGTCCACAACTTTTCCAAAACACGGCTCCACAGAAACTGTAGCACCGGTCACGGGGGCACCGGTGATGGTGGAACGAGGTGACGAAGGCACCGTGACGTTCGCACACCGGTCACGGGGGCACCGTGACATGTAGAGACCCAAAACTTGATATACATGGACATTACATTTCTTTTGTGGAATACCTAATACATAACAAAAACCAAAACTCAAGGATCGTAATAGTTTAGTGTCTTTGGAAACTCAGAACAAAATATTCTAATCATTGTGAATGATCTTCAACATCTCCCATAAAGATTATCCCCTTTTGTTTTCTTACCTAAAACATTTATTTATATCTTTGGGAAAAGAAAACTTATAAAGGGTGAGCTCAAATGCTCAGTAAGAGTAAGCATGGAGATAATAAAACAAACCATATACATTTTAACATACAACATGAACATAATGTTCAAACATCAAAATCATGAGCAATGACATAAAAAATAGCAGTACATAAAGCATAGATACATCAATCATGATAAAATAACATGGTAATAAATCATTTAATTGTGGAAGACCATTAAACACATGTTATGACTTCCATAATATCCAAGGAATTTCTACCAAGACTATCTTAATGGACAAAGCCCCATTCTGAATCGAGTTAACTCCTCGTTCTAGTATTGTATCACTGAACCAGATTTACATTCCATTCCAGCCATGTCAATATCATGAGATATAATTCTTTACCCAATACATTAGAGGGTGATATAGGTCCCACCCATCTCATAATTAAATCATTCTTACTTATGACACAAAATAAACATACATCATTCATAATAACCCAACGAATAAAATGGGTTTCATAAACATCATCCCATCATAACATAATCCATATAAAATAAATGGATATCATTTCATCAAAAAAAAATCAAACCATGTAAATAATTGATACATTATACTTGAAACATAAACATACTTTATAATATCATCTTAGATGAAAAATAGTTTTGATAAAACACTTAAAATGAATTATGGAGGAAAATATCCTTTCTTTTCAAATTCATTTTTTTAAAAATATGGAATTAAATTTTAAAAGAAAAGGACTTTTATTGGAAATAATCATGAAATCTTGTAAAGTAATCTTTATTATAATTAGGCGTTATGAAACTATAAAAATCAGTTCACACCGTATAGGTTAAAAAAACATGCTTCTCGTACTTTTTCTGGAAAAGTGAAAAAGTATCTCGTATGCAAAAAAAATAAATATTCCTTACATAGATTGTAGTAAAAGTAAAAAAATGGTTAAAAAGTACTATAAAAATACATGAAACCATTTTCAGAAAATAGGTACAAGGATGATAAATATAACCCCAGTAAATACTTAGGGATAAACAATCTCGGATAAAAATGAGATTAGAAAAGTTATCCCTTACCTTATGTCCAATTTCTTCCATATGTGTCTGAGACTCCTATATAGTGGGTTTAAACATATTATTAACTTGTAACAGAACAATAATAATATTTATGATATCAGATATGATCCACTTATGACATTATATTATCCTTTCATTTGACAATTCCATGTTAAAGAAGCGTTTTGGGTAAAATCACTTCATTTATCATCCGTGTTTTGATTTGTAATTATTAATATGATTACATAGATCATAATTACTTAATTCCAGAATATAAAACTTGATTTATATATAATATATTTTCAGAATATACATATGTATAATAGATCGATAAATGGAAAGAAATACACCGTTCAAGGAGACTGTAGGTCGTACATATGCATGAATGCATTTTTTCGTTTCCTTATTGAATTTAATGGAATTAAGTAGACAACATACATATATATATATACATAAATATAGTAGCATTATTATGTCATATGTTTCATGATTACTTATTATATATACATTAAAATCAATATTGAATTGTTAACATGGAAAATGAATCTCATCACGTCATGGAGTCTGTAATCCGTACGTACGCACAAGCGATGATATAATTCCCATATTTATTGGTTGATATAATATCGTAGAAGAAAAATGATTTGATAATAATATATAGTTATTATTTACACCATTACACTCATCCAAGTATGGTGGTGGTGCAAAAACTGATTACACCACTGCGTGGAGACGGTATTCTGTACGTACGCACACGCGGTGATTTCGTTTTTTGTAGGATGGATAGAAGGTAAAATAGGGTTGTTTAATATTTATAATAACATATCAATATATATGTAATACTGTAGTAATTACTTTATAATGTAACAACTAATGAAGCGTAAGTATAAGTAGAAAAAAACATGAAAGAGTTAGTAGAAGAGATTACCTCTTCCTCAACGCACCTCCTTTCAAATTCTTCTTAGGAAACTAGAGTTGGTCTTTTGAAAGGAACAGATTCTTTATAATATAACTAGAGAGGATGAGAAGAGGAATTTTCATGGGTTGTCCGAGCATAAAGGATCAAATGGGTGTGAAGAGAAGAGGGAAGGGGTTCCCTTTTTATAAGGGAGGAGAGGGGCATATTTGGAAAAACTTAAAATATTATTTTATAATAAAGTCATATTCGGTTTATAATACTCCAATTTGATTTATTTCAAAGAAAAAGTGGTTATGTGTCTAAATTATCTCAAACAATAGGTTTTAGACAAGATTAGGTTACTATTTTAACCTCATAATTTAGATTTAACTCTATGTTAAATAATTTATCCTTTACCGTGTCATCTTGTTTTCTTACACAATATGGTTAATAAACATACTATAACAGGCCAAACTAACCCCAAGTGGTTCATTGTTAAAATATATAACATTATCTATGTAATTTTTCCAAACCATATATATTTAGGAATATAAGATTAATTAATAATATAATATTTGTTTTAAAAACTATTTTATGTCAATTTTGACACAATTTGGTAATTGATTTTTGTGAAAATCATAACAGAATGATTAGTTCAAATAATGTTAATTAAATAAATAAAAACATGTCATATTAACTTAGAAAATTATTGGAATTCATAAAAAGTCTCAAATTACATTTATTTGGGTATTTATAATATCAATTATTTTAACATTTCATTATTTAGGTAATTACTGCATCACCATTGTGTCATAAATAAATTAAATTATTTACTGTCTAAAAATTATAAATAAAATACCATAAGTATTAAATATTTTTATATTTCTGATGAATATTTATATTCTAATTTATCTTATGTATAACCCTATATTAAAAATGTTTTAGTTATTAAGCATTGATTTTAACTATTTTAATTCTTCTTTCAATTAAATAATAATAATAAATGTACTAATCTAATCCATGTGAACCTAAAGGGTAATATTTTATCCCTAAGGTTGTTTTTCATAGAACTAAACATATCAAATAGAATTAATAGATTTGTTAGGGTAATAATAATATCATTTTAAACATTAATTACCCTATTTACTTTTAACCGTGGTAAATAAAAGAAAAAAGTTACTATTCACCAAAAATTATTTTTATCTCATGGAACCACATTTTACTCCTTGATATTAACAGTGTCTTTCAATTTTTTGTAATTCCATTCACAAAAGCTATAAAATTATGTTTTATGTAAATTTTCAAATTCTTCTTGGAGGTGGGTAAAAGATGCTGAAAAATTCAATTAAATTTTTATACATCAATAACAATTATAAAATGACTCCACGGAATTAAATTGAACTTATATAGGTATTATGTATCAATTTTTACCGAAAATAAATTTAAATAAAATAATTAATTGTTTAAATTAAATGGCGGTTTTTAAATAGTCACCTAGTGTTTTCATTATTCATCAAAAATTGAATGTTTTCAGAAAAATACAAAAAACTCACCCGAAAATAATTTAGATATTCCAAATCCAAAAATGAAGTCCACTTTGAAAGATAAAATTTATAAAATTTAAAAAAGTGGGTATTACTATTCATAATGGCTAGTTTATATAACATATCGTAGTTTAGTGAAACCCGATATTGCGTACAACACTGGCTATTGAGAAAGGTCGTGATTGCATGTAATGCAAGCCAAGTCCTGGTTGCGTGTAGTGTAAGATTCCTTTGTTATTGTGTATAATATAATCCAACCATATTTCAATTTACATTGAATATATATATATATATATATAGAATCAATTTTGCGTAGAATAACTTCAATCAAACGAAATTGAAATTTTATGTAACACGATCCAAGAATCGTGTGGAATATACTGCAAGCAAAAATGATGTTGCATATAGAGCATGATAATATTAGTGTAGCATACACCACAAGACATCAAATAAATTAAAAAAAAATACTTCTCATAAAATATTGGGGTGTACATTCTACCCCCCTTAAAATGAATTTTTCCCTCGAAATTCTTCGGGGTTATAAATGGTTTACTACTTGAAAGTTTCTTTCATAGAAACCCACATCGTAAAAAGGAACTCTAAAACATAATTTTAAAATGTGAATTGTGAAAAATAACGGTTACCCAAATTATCTAATGATTATGTTTCCACATAGAAGAACATAGGTGAAAAGATGGATATGGAAGAGAAATATTACCATCAAGTTATGATGGAGAGCGGTGGAGTACATTGGTATGAAAAATCCAACAATCACAAATCTATAAATTTGTGATGATTTAAGGTACCATCTGATACATCGGATATAAAAACACTGTGACATATTTTTTTTGTTTTCAAGATCATTTCCCTAAATATGAAGAATTTTTGAACTAAAAGAAATATTTACTTGTTTTTGGTACAATCATACTGTTGTTTGGGCCTTGAACAATTTCCACTTCATCTCTTAATGAAATAAAGATGAATTTGTCTTCTGTGAAGTGTTATCAGATCATGCGATAGAATGATAGGTCATTCCATCTGTCTCAAACAAAAGGATAACAAAAGTTATTAAATATACATAAGTCCATCTATAATGAGATTGGACTTATACTTCATATATCATACCGAATAATATAATAAAACTAGTTTCTACTAACCAGTTACTTCCTCTAGGCCAGTGGTAGGCGATAAAGGCATGTCACACTTTAGTTGTGGGTTCGATTCCCACAGCCTTGTCTGACTCGATGGGTTGTCACCCGTCCTGCAGGTTTTCCTTTTTGTAAAACAACATTATTATAACATTACAGAAATTATATCAAAAAAAAGTTCTTAGCCTTAAAAAATACAATCTTATGTATAACATAATTAATTCCAATCTTTAGGCTTATCCAAAATACTTCGGACCAAGCTCACAGTATAAAGAAAATGATTGCTGGAAAGGTCACATAATAATCAAGTGAATACTATAATTTATCCCCCATATATCATAAGATATATCATGTTGATTGCATTCCAAACATGTGAATACCTTAATCATGTATTCTCTTGAAACATAAATTATCATAGAACCATAGTGAGAACATGAAGGCTATCAAAAGTTAACTCATTCCACATACAAAAATCCCAAAAATTCCATATACTGAAACCTTGATATTACATTGTCCTTATACCAGTCATGAGCTCATTAATACTATCAAACATCTCATTATCTCATTATCCTTTCATTATGCACATATCATATACCTTCCAAAAATATTTGAATAACCTTTCATGGTTACCTATACCATTCAACATATACATTCAAAACTGAAGAAAAGGCAACAGTGTAACAATCCTTAGATTTTTCTGTATTCCATAGTACCATTCATTATTCTTGATAAACATACAATCATTACACTACGTTCTTAAACCACTGACTGAGCTTCATCATTTCTTCCATCTCATATATTATTTTTAGTATCTTCATCATCATCTACCTAAATACTACCCATATACCATGCTGATTCTCTTTATGATATTTTCCCTTAGGGAAATGGTTTTCATAATTCTCATACATTCCACATTTAAAACGTGTAACAATTTTTGATGTCATAGCAATACCATTATCCTTGTCCATGGTGTTAACTGATCATTTTCCTTTGCAATTACTAGATTTTTGTACTTCTTTTCCACACCCAAAGCATCTCCCAGTTCCTTTGAAACATTCTCCCAGATGCCTCTTCCCACATGATTTACATGAGGGAAATTGAACTTTCTTTCCTCTATGATCATCATGAAACTCCATATTTCTCTTATTAGATGAGTTGAAAAACATAACAATGTTGAGATTATTGATCATATTATGAGATTTCTAATTTGGAATAATAAAGATATGTGGACTCCCAGATCCAATTTCATTCGGTTCTTCATGAATAATATCATTCCATTGTCCATCATATGCTCCATTATCGTGAATCTTCCTATTTCCAACCATTTCATAAAACCCAAAAAGAATAGTGTGAGAGGCCAAAATCATAATCAAGGGGGAGTAACTTCAATATCTAACATCTTAGGTTTAATTCTAAAATTGTTACAGTAATTCTAGGACTATAACCTATACTTCTACTTAACCTTAGGGACATCCCTATACATACCTTAGAAATATCACTAGGGATCTCACTAAAGTTCTCGCATCCTAGTTTCCAAAGGTTGACAAATCATTTCCTCTGATACTAACTGTAGAGACCCCAAACATGACATACATGGACATTAAATTTCTTTTTTGGAATACTTAATACATAACAAAAACCAACACTTAAGGATCGTAATAGTTTAGTGTCGTTGGGAACTCGGAACAAAATCTTCTAATCGTTGTGAAAGATCATCAACATCTACAATAAAGATCTTCCCCTTTGGTTTTCTTACCTAAAACATTTATTTATATCATGGGGAAAGAAAAAATATAAAAGGTGACCTCAAATTCTCAGTAAGGGTAAGCATGGATAGAATAAAACAAACCATATACATTTGAACTTAAAAACATGAACATAAGGCTTACACATCAAAATCTCGAGTTGTGAAATAAATCCTGGAGGTATGTAAGGAATAGGTCATCAAGGAACATTAATAATGATAAAATATCATGAGAATAAGACATTTAATTGTGGAAACCCATTAAGCACATGATATTATTTCCATAGTAGCCATGGAATTTCTACCAAGACCATCTTAGTGGACAAAGTCCCATTCTGAATTGAGTTCACTGCTTGTTCCAGTCTTATATCACTGAATGAGATTAACTTACCATTCTAGCCATGTCTATATCATGAGATATAAATCTTTACCCAATGCATTGGAGGAAGATATTGGTCCCACCCATCTCATAATTAAATCATTCTTACTTGTGCCACAAAATAAACATACATCATTCATAATAACCCAACGAATAAAATGGATTTCATAAACATCATCCCATCATAACATAATACATATAAAAAAATAGAAATAATTTCATCATAATATAAATCAAACCATGTAAATAATAGATACATTATACTTGAAACATAAAAATACTTAATAATGTCATCTTAGATGGAAAATAGTTTTGATAAATCACTTGAAATGAATTCTAGAGGAAAATAACCATTCTTTTCAAAATCATTTTCATTTCACAAAATTCAATGTAATTTTAAAATAAAATGACTTTTGTTGAAAAAAATCATGAAATCTTTGAAAGGAAACTTTTTAAAAATTAGGCGTTATGAAACCGTAAAAATCAGTTCACACCGTATAAGATAAAAAAACAATCTTCTCATACTTTTGCTGGAAAAGTCAAAAAGAACCTCATATGGTAAAAATGATTCCATACATACCTAATAGTAAAAGTAAAAAATGTTTATAATGGTTTTTAAACATACATGAAACCATTATTAGAAAACAGGGACGTGGATGATAAATATAACCCCAGTAAATACTTACGAATAAACAATCTCGGATAAAAAAGAGATTGGAAAATTTATCCCTTACCATATGTCCAAATTTCTTCCATATGTCTCTGAGAATCCTGTATAGTGGTTTTAACCGTATTATTTACTTGTAAAAGAACCATAATAATGTTTATGATATCATATATGATTCACTTACGACTTTATATTATCCGTTCATTTGTCAATTCCATGTTAAAGCAGCGTTTTGGGTAAAATCGTTTCATTTATCGTCCGTGTTTTGACTTGTAATTATTAATATGATTACTTAGATCATGATTACTTAATTAAATAATATAAAACATTATTTATATATAATATTTATTCAGAATATACATATATATAATAGATCGATAAATAGAAATAAATACACCATTAATGGAGACGGTAGCTCATACATACGCATGAACACCGTTTTTCGCTTCCTTTTTGAATTGAATGGAATTAAGTAGATGAATACATATATATATACATAAATATAGTAGAATTGTTATGTCATATATTTCATGATTAGTTATTTTATATACTTTATAATCATTCTTGAATTGTTAACATGGAAAATGAATCTCATCGCGTCGTGGAGACGGTAATCCGTACGTACGCACGAGCGATGATATCATTTCCATGTTTATTGGATGATATAATATCATAGAATAAGTATTATTTTATAATCATATGTTGTTATTCTTTACACCATTATACCCATCCAAGTATGGTGGTGGTGGAAAAACTGATTACACCACGTCGTGGAGATGGTATTCTGTACGTACGCACGCAAGATGATTTCATTTTCCGTCGGATGGATAGAAGGTGAAATATGGTTGTTTAAAATTTCTAATAACATATCAGTATATAAGTAATACTAAGGATATTAATTTATAATGAAATAACTAAAGAAGTGGATGTATAAGAAGAAAGAAACTTGAAAGAGTCGATAGAAGAGATTACCTCTTCCTCGACGCACATCCTTTAAACTTCTTCTTAGAGATATAGAGTTAGTCTTTTGAGAAGAACAGAACATCTATGAGATAACTATAGAGGATTAGAAGAAGAATTGGCAGGGTTTTTCTGAGCTTCAAGGCTCAAAATGGTGTGAATAGAGGAGGGAAGGGGTTCCCTTTTTATAAGGGAGGAGAAAGGCACCTTTTGAAAATCATAAAATATTATTTTATAATAAATACATATTCGGTTAATAATAGCTCAAAATTGATTTATTTCGAAGATAATGTGGGGATGGGTCTAAATTCTCTCAACCAATGGGTTTTAGACATGTTTAGTTTACTATTTTAACCATATCATTTAGAATTAACTCTAAGTTAAATCATTTATCCTTTACCGTGTCTTCATGATTTCATACACTATATGGTTAATAAACATACTATAACAAGAAAAACGAATCCCATGTTGTTCATTATTAATATTTATAACTTTATATAAGTCATTTGGCCGAAACGTAGATTTTTAAAAATATAATAACAATTAATAATATAATATTTATTTTAAAAAATATTTTTTGTCAATTTTGACACTATTTGGTAATTGATTGTTTTGAAAATAAAAACAGAATGATTAGTTAGAAGAATTATTAATAAATCAATACTAACATGACCTATTAACTTTAAATATTAGTGGAATTCATCAAAATTCTCAAATTACATTTATTTGGGTATTTATAATATAAATTACTTCTATATTTCATTATTTAGGTAATTAATGCATCACCATTGTGTCATAAATAAATTAAATTATAAAATGACTCCAATGAATTAAATTGAACATATAAAAATATTATGTATCTATTTTTAACTAAAATAATTTTAAATAAAATAAATAATTATTTAAATACAATGTCGGTTTTTAAATAGTCGCCCAGTGTTTTCACTATTCATCAAAAATTTAATGTTATCAGAAAAATACCAAAAATTCACACTAGGCTAATTTCGATAATCCAAATCCAAAAATGAAGTCCATTTTGAAAAATAAAATTTATAAAATTTCAAAAAGTGGGTATTACTATTCATAACGGCTAGTTTATATAACATATCGATGTTTAGTGAAACCCAGTATGGCGTACAACACACGCTATCGAGAAAGGTCGTGATTGCATGTAATGCAAGATAAGTCAAGGATTCATGTAGTGCAAGATTCCATTGTTATTGTGTAGAATATAATCCAACCATATTTTATTTATTCATTGAATATATATATATATATATATACACTCAATGTTGCATAGAATAACTTCTATCAAACAAAATTGAAATTTTGTGTAACATGATCCAAGAATAGTGTTGCGTATACTACAAGCTAATATTGTGTTTCATATAGAGCATTATAATATTAGTGTATCATACACCAAAAGACATCGAATAAATTTAAAAGAAAAATTCTCATAAAATCTCGGGGTGTTACATGACGGAAACACACTGGTCACAGTGGCACCGTGACAGTCACAAACCAGTCATAGTGGCACCATGACGGTGGCACTATAAGGGTGACACGAGGATGGTGGCACTGTTAGGGTGACACTGAGAGGGTGGCACCGTGAGGTTGACACGGCGACGGTGGCACCGTGAGGGTGACACCGAGATGGTGGAACCGTGAGGGTGACACCGGGATGGTGGCACCCTGAGGGTGGCACCGTGAGGGTGGCACCGTGAGGGTGACACTGTGACGGTGGAACCGTGAGGGTGACAGAAAGACGGTGGCACCGTGAGGGTGGAATTGTGAGGGTGGCACCATGAGGGTGGCACCGTGAGGGTGGCACCGTGTTCTCACTAATCACTCATTGTTCTTTCCCAGTTCCTGAGTTTTCCTCTCCCGCAACATATCTTTTGATGTAAAAATGATTTATTGTCCCCTTTAAAAGCCATTTTAAGACCACAAATAATATCTAAAATCCCCCAAGATTCAGGCAACCCTTAACTTACCAAAACGTGTGGTTTTTCCTCAGTGGCACGACCTTCCCTGTACCTTATAGTTCCTCCCCTGTTACACGTTTCCTTATGGTTAAAGACAACTATTTAACGTATAGACGTTATGACCATGCCTCCGAGGAGAATTGTTTAATGATAATTAATTCCATCATGTGTAACTGCCCAACCGCGTGGGGAACCACGATCCAACTTTAAGGCCATTCAAATTTCCATATCCCGTAACAACAATATCTCATCTATATATCACCCTAGATGTTCTTTCTTCATCTACATGGATACTCTTCGTTTCATCCTTGTGTATTTGGAGTTCCCCTTCTCGTGGAAAGTGGTGCGCCTATGCCGGAGCCTTTCTTCTCATCTCTGGATTCCCCGAAATTCCTCCCCTGCAAGTCATGCGGGGTGGGTACGCTACTATTTCTGTTGGAATTGATGAGACCAAAACTTAAAAAAGATAATAAATAGACTGTTAATGAATGATTGGGTGCGTTTGACAATTCTTCCATACTCTTTTATAATTTGTATTATGTTGTGAACTGTATGGGCTTATGCTCACTGAAAATCATGGTCTTTAGTAGTCTTTACATGCACACTAATGAACTCTTGTCTTATGTGATGATTAAATAATTGTAACATGTAAATTGGTTAATCAACTAAACTTAGTTGGATAAATGGATACCTAGTGAACATCAATCCTTGTGTGGTCTCCCCGGTTAACAAACAGAAAGAAGAACTTAATAAATGATGTGCTTGAACCTGGATGTTTCCCTACTCTGTTTTGGTAGTAGATGTGTTATTCTTCTTGATGCTTATGGGGTGAAGTTGATGGGGATAGGATCCTCTGTTGTGGCATGGTTGTTGGTTGTGAATCTGAAGCTGTGTGGGGTTGTATCTCGAGTCTTTTTTTGGTTCCTGTACTTTAAGGGATCTTATTGATCCCTTTGATGTTATGACGTTACAACAGAACCGCGTCTGAATGCTTAAATTTCTATTTTGCTGCATCACATTATTTGGCTCATGGTAATGTCGATTAGTTTCCCAGTAGTGTAGAATTTACATAAATGGGATCACTTGAACATTAAAGAAATAATGATTTAATTGGGGATTTGGTTTTGGGAATGAGAGGTGACTTGTCCATGAGTGTTGTTCCTTTATTTTATGTATGAATAGTAATGAGGGCGTTTGTGCTCAGGTAGGCTTTTGAAACCCTAGGTTGGGATGATTTCTTGTTACCTATACATTTAATTGTAATTCTTATGTTTCTTATTCACACCCCACCCAAGTTGAGAACTTAGTGTTGAACACCCCCGTTTCAAGGGGGAGGGTGTCTTTCCTAACACTCTTATGAGTGGCTGGTTATTAACTACTTTTCTGCTCCCTTTCCCAAAAATCACAAGACTCTTTGGGCAGGCTGTGATGGTCGGAGGTCCATTATAGCCCAATATTCATCTGGTAGGGTAGTTGTGGTGGTTGGCCCTGGTGTGTGAGGGCATGTTGTTTTCCAAGAGTCTTTGGGATAAGGCCCAGGTGTCTACGGGCGTGGCAGTAGTTGTTCGGGCCCAGGTGATTGCGGGCATGGTTATAGGTGGTTGGTGTGGCCAAGGTTTTTGTGGGCGTGGTTACAGGTGGTTTTTATGGCCTTGGTGTTTGCGGGCATCATGTGTGGTAGTGATGACCCAGGTGTGTGCGGGAGGGGAGTGGCAGTGGGACTGTAGTGAGAATGGTGGGAGAGGATTGATGTGTAGGATGTCTTCAACAACTAGTGGGAAAGTGGCGTGGGGTACCCAAATATTGATGCACTATTACTATACATTAATTAACATGCAATATTTGGGGAGTGTGCCTTAGAGAGGCTTGGGTGGACTGTTTTCTTTGCTAGGTTCGTTGATTATATCTTTTCTCACAGGGATTTAGAATTCCTCCTCACTTTTGCATGAGAGTCATTGGTTTTCCCTACTGATTATTCTTGTATGCTCACGCTACGTATACAAAGCTACTTTTAGGTTTCCAGGAGGACTTCAGGGATCGTGCAGGGTCGTACTAGCTTGGGAGTTGGGACAGTTGCAGTTTCTATTTTTCATTCATTGGTACATTACCTTGTAGTCTCCTTGTACTTGTGAAATTTACTTTTGTAACATGAATATGGGAATGGTTTTCTTTGGCTTACTTTTTACCCCTAGTTTTGGTGTTGTGGGGATTTACTATCTTATCTCCCAATCCTATTAAATAAAATGGGCAATGTCTTCCATCTTGTCTATGATTTTATACCCTTTGTGCTAGTCACCACTCTGAGACCTATTGAAGGTGGGTCTCAGTGGTCATTATATCTCGTTCAGCTTGAAGAAGGAAGGATTATGGCAATCTTCTGTCCATTCTCTCATTTTGGTGATGGCGGGTCGTGACAAAATCAGTTTTGATAGAAAATTATTTCATTTGAATTTATTCAAAATGTGTTTAAAATTAGAAATCAATAATAAGTTTTATATATAAATAAATATTATTTTATTATTTCATTACATGTTATATATGAGAAATTCCTCCTATTTAATAACTTTTTACTACTATTGCTTTTCAAAAACTAATTCTTTTACAGGGATATGTTCGGGTTGTCACTATTAATATCTATAATTGCCTAAGGAGGTGTATTGGAAGGGTTTATTCATGAAAAAAATTATCAGATTGAGTTTATTTAGAATTTGAGTATTGAGTATCCATTAGTTATATTTGTATCTGAGAGGTAAGACAATGGTTAAACTGTTCTCATAAAGGGATAATGATAATGGAAACAAGATATGTATATGGGATATTGAAAAATTCCATTGGAATAGTTTCTTATTATTTTAGTGATACAATGAAAATGTGATGGTTTAGATGGGTATACAAGTGATATAAATCTATTTTTTGATAATTTAGTTTTTCAATATAGTAGTGATTATTATAGATAATGGAATCAAATAAGGTGTGAAATATCAAAAATTTATGGTTTAAAATTTTAAACGAATTCATATTATTCCCCTCGATTCATCTTTTTATACAGTTTTTTCAATTAAGATAATGATTGGTCCTTTAGAAGATTAAATTATATTGTGAATGTGTGTGTTATATAGACTATAAAATTCATGTTTTGGAGTTTCTGAAAAATTATATGAATTTTATTAGTTTTTCCTAATTCATAAAAAATCATATTTTGATTTAATTTAAAAATATAGATATTTTAAAAAAATATATTTAATGAATATTAATTTAAAATATTATTATATGAGTAAAGTTTTTGTAATTAAATTTTATAATATAATTATTTGAATTGATAGGTGTGATTTAATATCATGAAAATTCATATGGAAATATTTATGGATAAATATTATTTTAAAATAATAAATTCATATTATTATGGACTGATATTTTAATAATAATAATGGAGTATTATTTTATAAATGATAATATAAATAATTTCTTTTATTTTTTATGGAATGAAATATAAAATTATCATATAATGTTTTTTATTAATGTATATTTATATTAGTAATTTTATTTGATGTGATTTTTAAAAGATATGCCAATATTAATATATATTTTCTAATTAATAACAATTGATTTATTAATTGAAATTATATATTGAATATTGGTTATGATTATTTTAAAATTTATTTTAATTAATTAAAGGGGATTCATGATTATTAGATTTAAATGTATGATTGTATGTTGATGGATAATATTACATGGATGTGTACTGAGAGAAAATTATAATACTGGAATTATATTTTTTATATAGTTAAAATGATTAATTATCCAAATTATATTTCTTAATTTCAATAATTTTTAATTGATAAATATATTAAATGATGTTCCTTCTAGTAGAATGAGTGATTTATGATTTATTATACAACTTAATTAAGTAGGTTTATTCTACTATTTATTTATTATATGGAATAATTATATAACATTAAAATGTATAATAGTTATGTGTTTATGAAAAAAAGATGAATTTGGAATTTTTTTTGTTCAAGGTGAGTAATTGTTATCAATGTTTGTTAATGAGGAAGGAATGCTGGACAAAGATATGAATATAGTCCATTAGTTAATAAATAATGGAAAAAAATTAATGAATGGTAACAATATAATTATGTAGCAGTTATGGATTGGATGTTATGATTGATATAGTGCTTTTAACTACAAGAAGAATGTTCAAAAATAAATTTCATAACAAAACATAATTCTCCTCTATCTGATTTAGTGATTTTTTTAGTGCTCATATTTTTTGTGCATTAATGGGAACTGAAAAATCGTGACATAACAATGAGGATTAATTTAGGTTATTTAGATTTCTTTATTCCTTTAAGTTATTTTATATTTATATATTCAGTACTGTAAACTAAATTATATATAATTTATTTATTTATTTAATGTTCCATTTTTATTTGTGGATAAGTTTTGTTTTGATTTTTTTAACTAAAATTTCACATGCAGACACAAATATATATATATATATATATATATATATATATATATATTAAAATAAAAAATAGGGAAGTACCAAACAATAAGAGGTTGATTTAAGATTCAAACATGTAAAAATCGTGAAAAAAATTAATTGATAAATATTTTATTTGGAAATTTTATTTTTCAAAGAACTATTAAAAAATCTTTCGAATGAATTTTTATACAAAAAAATGTTATGAAATATCATAGCATCAAAAAATATTATTATTAAAAAAATAATATAAACATAATGATGATTTTATATTACATATACTATACAATAAATATATGTGTGATTTATTATTTTTAATACAACCATGAAACTAATAATAATTTAATGTTTTCATTAGTGCATTATCACACTAGGTCAATATATCAAAATAAATAGTGTTTTTTTAAATAAATTCAAAAGCTGTAGATCCGAGTGTGTAAGGAGGATAATGTATTTTTTTCCTATTTTATTGATTATTGAAGTAAGTATGAGTAGATAGTGTGATTTTTAAGATTTATTTGTGGATGGTGGTTTTTTACGGGTTTTTTTTGAATAAGGGAGTTTTAATGGTGTGGAATGTCATTGGGTTCTAAAATAAATGGATAATTTATTTATATATTTTTTGTTCTTGTGGGAGGTTTAGGATGAAGAATCAATGGACAAGTTTAATTTATATGATCCTACATATTATCAATTGATGTCTCTTCATTATAATATGGATGTAAGTGGTAAAGAAATAATGATTCATATTCAGTAAAAACTGACTTACTTGTGTGTGTGGATGTGTTTTGTGTAAGGCTGAATAGGGATTAGACAAATATCTCTTCCTCACTGACAGTTATGATTATTTTTAGGTCCAAAAGGGGCATTGATACCTAACGAGGGGTGAATTAGGGTATGAATATTGTTTTCAAAATCAGTCTGTACCCACTGGATCTTGACCCTATTATTATAAGGCTCACTTGTTTTTACTAATGTGTTAATTATAATCTTAATAATTCCATATCTATTTGATGATGATTCATTAAATGTATTGTAAGAATTAAATAATAAGGATGAAATAATTTTAACTTGTTTCACCCTCACATGGATACTTCCAAGGAGCATACAATGTCAATGTGCCGATTGTACCAAATTCACTAAGGCTCACTGCCAATAATGATGATTCAGGATGGATATCCTCTATACCTAGAATTAATGCCTTTGTAAGTTTTAGATGCTTCTCACTATATTTCAATGGGTCAATCCTTATGTCACATTCTCTGGCTCACTTTCGATGGAAAAATCACCAACCTGCTCTTCTTTCACTCAATTCTCTTGGACCGGATCCACACACATTTTATTGACTTGTAGGACCCTTCATTTTCATTAATTCAGCTTCCTCAATAGTAGACTGATTCTTGGTTGATTATCCACTTCCATCCTATTATTAATACTACATTACTACAGATATACTAGTCAACTTAAAACTTTTTCACAACCACAAGGTGACTTTTGCAAAACATTAATCATAGAACCGAGCTGTCTCATTTGTCTTGGAAATTCCGAAATGAACACTACTCCATACTTGTGTAACACACCCATTTTCTCCAAACTCATTATTGGTTTGAAACTCATTTTTGGCATGCAACTTCATTGTTACTCTCTACCTCCATGAATGCACAATATGCATGACCAGACCTCTGATTTTCTCTATTTGTTTGGTTTTTTTTGAATGAGGGGCTTGCCTCCAATTTATATAAATTTTTTCAACACATCACTGAAGACACACAACGTTCACCTAATGAAACAAGTCCAATCACCCAAGAATTTATCGCAAAACTCATATTTTATACAACTCCATGACATAAGGGAATTTATTTCCATTTTCATGTTTTTTTTCGTCTTGAAATGTGTCTAGAATGAAAATTTCTAATACCCCAAAAAAATTTATCGTAAATCCATTTCCCAAAAAAATATACCTTAATTATCCAATTTTGCGACCCAAAAAAATAGGCAATCACTATGAAATGACACAACCTTATTTATGATATTCTTGTACCACCTTCATATCATCCCTTCTTTTGTCATCATGGTTCATTGTGAACATTGTTTTTCATAAATATATCTCAAAATTCACAACTCACCAGGGAAACCATATTTCTCAACCAACAAAATAAACCCAAAAATAATTCAATGCTGCCTTGAGGGATTTTACCACCACATATCTCCCCTATGGGTTTGTTAAAAACTCTTATCCTATTGATACCTCCTTAATGATTCTTCTTTCTTATACCACCATTATATTCATGTGATTTAGGTAGCGATCAAAGATTTACTATATACATACTTTAATCTCACATGATAAATGTGTGTCTTCGGAAACAATATTATAATGAAATTTTTATCTATGTAGCTCTTTATTCCTAACCCTATCAAATTCATTCATTAAAAACTATGTTTGTACTAATATAAAACCAGTGACCGATCACCTTTATCAGCATTATATTTAACACTCCCCCTATCTTGCGGCTCCTCCTATCTCACTACTCCACCAGTCAGCTTCTCCATATGTATTGACCTAGACATTTTCTCCCTTTTAATATCCATAATATCTACAATTTATCTCCCTTTTTCAATGAATTCAATGGAAAATACATTGAGGCATGTAACATAGTAATCAAAACAAGTTGGTATATTTGGGAAAAATCATACCTCGGGTAGAGGGGAGACCATATCATCATTTTTTCATATGCCGGGAGTCGACTGAACACCCTGAGCTAGTTGATGTTGTTTAAATGATTCCTTGGGGGATGCCTTTTGTAGAATTTACGCATCCTATTCTTCTGTAGGACAATACACGAACATCACCACTCCATGATCCAAATTTTGTTTGATAAAATGATAATTTATTTCATTTTGCTATTTCCATGAGTGATGGACCAGATATTTGATAATATTTATAGCACATGAATAATAGAAAAGTATTCTTACTCTAGATTTCACTTCATCTCAAATATCATCAGGATATTGCTTCATCCCTAATAATTTCATGCATGGTTGTGTGGTTGTAATATATTCCACTTCTATGGTGAACAATAAAAAGAAATTGTGTTTAATTCTTAGTAATAAAATACACAAACCAATAATATTGAATTCACAACTTGATTTTGATTTTCTATCATATGAAAAACTGGCACAATCTGTATCTGAAAACCCAATAACATTGGCCGATTTTTTCCTTATATGTTAAGTCGAATTGCACCATGCACTTGATATACTAGTGTATTCATTTTGGTGTAAGAATGTGAATTTACATATTATAAATTTAATACCATGTATCTTGACATGTGGAAAAACAATATCTTTTCATGTCAATATTGAGTACATCAAATTTCTAATGATCTTCCTGTATTCTATGACATTAACCACTTTCGCTTCATCATCTCTTGATAGTTTCATCCGAGAATCCATGAGAGTAATCATCTACATGGAATTATCCATACCAACTCTTTTATAAACCAATTTTTCTTATTTACATTGACAAATTAATGTTCCATTATATCATTGTGTTACCTGTAAACAAAGGAAGAATTTCAATTCACAAATGATTGACATTTTGAACTCAAATTCATTAATCTAGGAACCTATCTACACTATGCTTCATATAACCCTCCAAATATTTTTTCATTGACATATATCAGTACCATAATCATTTGATTACTAATATTATTCACATATTTAATGTAATATACACTACAATTCTAGAAACAAAGTTTCTTCCAAAACTGATGTAGTCTTGAATACCAAGCTACTGGTGCTTTCTTTAAACACTTAAAATCCTTCTTTAGCAGAAAATACATATTCCCTTGTTCATGAATGAGAAAACCTTATGGATTATTAATAGAAACTTATTATTCTAGAATACCGTTTTGGAAATGTGACTTAACATACATCTATAATAATTGTCACTTTCTTTTCACTATTATGTACAAGAGTAATATGATTGTCTATAGAATTGGAATAGTGGAAAACTTCATCAGAATTGATACCCTCTACTTTATTTTACCCTTTTCACATTGGTCGTCCTTTATTTGTAATTAAATCACCATCATTATTAATATAGTTTCAAGAGACCCATTTTTTCAATTACTTTTTCATTTGTTTGTCTTGAAACAATATCCCACTATTTATTATTCTCAATTTAGTCATGCTATTCATTTGTATCCTTAACCCAGTTCACATATCTAGCCACAACCTCCAACTAATTATATGTATCTTCCCATGAATCATCATTTTCCACTTCTACTTGTTTTGGGTTTCATACAACCTTCTGATTTCCTTAAGGAAAATTTTCATTGTAATGTTAATGATTATGTTCATTATCTTGTATAGTGACATCATTGAATTCAACTTATTATGTAGAATCATGAAGATAAATTGTTGAAATTATCTCACATCTTCTTTGTATCTTGATAATAGTAGCTGAAATAATATTGTGAGAGAAAAATAGATAATCATGAAATATAATATTTCTGATGCTTCTCCATCAATCGGTTTTCCTGATATCAGATAACATAAACATTAAATCATTATATCACATAGAGATATTGAATCTGATAAAGATATTGGATTCTCCCCTATGTTGTGTAATTATTTCTTTTACTATTCCAATTTTTTTATTCACAATTATTCTACATGTCCATAATCTTTTATTTCTCATGTGGCACTTTTCAATTAGCCATAAAAACCCTCTAAGCCTACTAATTCAGAACTCACTGTAGTAAATAAGTGATAAAGTTAATAACAAAATCACTTTATATTATTCTCACATAATTTTATCCATAAACAATTAATAACTATTGAGTAATTCTTCTAGATTTTTTGTCATATCTTTTGAATGATTTTAATTAGATAAATTTCTATATCACATCACATCACTATTTTTCATCTTTTGATGCCACTTCCTATTAGATCATATATAACCTTGATCAAAAAACACATGACCATTAGTTAATTTCATTTATACACAAACAAATATGGGTATCATGGAATCCTCACGAATAATATTATAGTCAATCTTGATGGATACCCCCCTTTGGTACTTTCTTGAAAATCACTATGTTGGTTTAGTTCTTGATCCAACTTCCTAGCCAACTTCAACAGTTCTGGCCATGTGACTAAACAATATTTACACATATTATGATTCTTCCACTAATATTTAGGTTCTATAAGAGTGTACTTTTTCACAACATGGTGTTTAAATAAAATATTATGGTTTTTCTTCTTCGATGATCCACTAATATAAAATTTTTCATGGTTTTTTCTTTGTGAATAAATATTTCCAATTATCATATACTCATGCTTCATAAACAATTGGATGTCTCTTCATGTTTTCCTTCAATTATCACCATGATACATGAAATGTTATTATTTAAGGCATTATTTATTATTTTTTCTTTTATCAATCATTCGAGTCTCTACGTCGTTTCTTTATTCTAGAGTATTCTTCGCTAAATGTACATTCTTTGTACTAACAACATGAGTCGTTCTCCCATTTTCATCCAAGTTCATTCACATTCATTCCAAGAGAGCTATTGTGAGTGTAGTAGATGAGGTTCATGTTATAACTTTCATGTAATTATTAGTGTTTCCTCCAATACATTAAACATATTTTTCATCAAATCACTTTGTTTTCCACTCTAGGATTTCTCGTTAACACAACTAGAGTCTGGGATATCCTTTCACAATTATATTCCTTACGTTATTTGTGTATGCTGTAATATCTTGCTGAATTTCTAGGATTAGAAAATATAAAACGTCTCCCACTAAAATCATACCCCATTTCATAATTACTCAGTTGAGATGATGATACATCGTGCGTTTTTATTTTAAAATTGTGCTCATAGGATTCATGGAACACACTCATGGTGTGATCTATTCTTCCATAAAAAATCATTTCATGGATCCTTTTTTCTGAGAGTCTCTTATTTAAAATTTTTCAGGAGGCTTATTTTTATTCCCAAATATAAGAATATTTATGTCTTAATGTCATGAAATATATTCCAAAGTCATTGAAAAATAACATGATGTAAGACCATGAATCACACAGAAATATAACAGGATATCATTACATCTAGTAAGATCCATTTTTAACTATTTTGAGTATCTATTAGATTTTTCCTATTTCTAGAACTATTCGAAACTCTTATCCTCTCACGAATCAGATAGTATTTATCATAAATAATAATGGTTATTCCCAATCTATATGTCCTTAGATATGATATAATGTGTTTATCTTTTCCATTGGAAAAATAATATTTTCATTTAATTTCATAATCACATACCATAGGATAATGAAATTGTATGTTGAAGGAATTATTAATCTTTGGATTTCCATTGGCAGTATATTTCCCCACTACTTTCTTAAGTGATTCTATCTCTTCTCACAATTTTCGAAACTTCTTATCCATTGAATCAAGGTTGTCATTAAGTTCTCCCATGTTATTTCTCCCACTACTCATATTGTCTTCCAATTCCCATGTGATGTGTTCCATTGTGTTAGAATTATCCTTAAATATAAAATTATGATCACCAATAGAATCATTACATCATTAATTTTCCATTTCTACACTTTGTTTCTATAGAACTCATTCAGTTAATTGGGTAGAAAAAAAAAACATTTCTAGATTTTAGATTTTGTATTTTATCTGTGTTTAGATTCTTTCACTTGTCATCAGTGGGGGTTTTTTCAATCATTGTATAATGCTTTTGATGTTCTTCATATTGGGAATAATTTTTATCACATAGATCAATACCCACTTCAATAATCCTTTTAATTAATATATTTTTATTTTTTTCCTCAGTATACATTACATTGATTCGAATCTCTTTACATGTAATTTCATCACAAATTTTCCGATACAATTCATTTTCAAATGGAAAACTTCCAATTTTGGGGATCTAGAAATTTCATCATCATCAGTATTTCCATCAACACTTGGAATATCATGTTCTTATTTGAATCCATTAGCATTATTGAATGAGTAAATATTTGAACTTTTAGATTTATCCAAATAATTATTTTGTTCACTACTTGATTCCTTCAACTAAATTATACTCTTTCCACATGCACTTCCACATTGAGTAATACAACAATACTTCTTCTTCATCTTGGATGTTCTTCCCTTTTCCATGGAACACCGAGATAATAGAAGACATAATCTTTAACATCAAAAATATATAGGACCATGTTTGTGAAAACTAATTTAATAAAATATACCTTCCCTTTGATACTAATTGTTTGGTCCAAAAGTCGCATAGATATCTTCAGTTATGTTTCAATAATAATGTTATAATTTCCTTCCTTATCGTATTACGATTCTTTCAATAAAATGAAAGAAATAATGAATAAGGACCCAATTCTATTAAACTGGTTCACCATAACACTACTATATCCAAAGAGCATACAATTCCGTTGTGCTGATTATAACAAATTCACTAAGTCTCACAAAAAATAATAATAGTCTGGGATGGATATTATCTATATATAGGATCTCTTCTATTACATGTTTTCGGGTCTTCTCCCTGAATTCCCAAGGATGACTCCCTATGTCTCTTTCTCAAGCTCAGTGTTGGTGGAAAGGATCACAATATTCCTCTTTCTTCACCCACTACTCTTGTAAGGGATCCACACATATTTTATTGACTATTAGGCCAATTCATTTTTATTAATTCTATATCCCCATATATAGATAGATTTTCAAATGAAGATCCACTTTCATACTATGATGAAAACTATAACGACTTGATCATTTTGGAAGAAAATTATCATTTTTTAATGTCTTATGGATATAGAAAACACATTCACATTTTATTATTATGATCATATTTAAATGACTATAATGTATCCTTACAATTGATAATATATCCTTTAATAGTGATAACACTACTAATAAAAATATGAGGTGTTAACAAATACTTTCAACACAAACAAAGGAGACTATAGCCTCATCTAGTAGAATCTGGTTGTAGGAAGTTCATTTTTCGGAGCACAAAAAAGAGGAATAATCATAGTATTCCCTCATAACCAACCCCAATACCAGCTTCAACACGTTATGTTTGAATAGATTCATTTACAAGAGATGTTAAAGTTAATAAATATTGTTACACATGCGGTTATACAAACTGCCCAAGATTCTATAACCATGTCACACCTTAACATTAGGTATTTATTAAGTATTATAAGGAGATATGTAGAAATTTATTTGTAAATCATTTTCAAATCCCTTTTGATAATTTTTTTTTGTATTCCACCAATTAATTTATGGGAATATTTTTCTTAAAAAAGATGAATTTGATAAATTAATTTTTCAGTTAAAAATGGTAATTATGTGAAATATATGCACTATTATATTAAACTATGTGTTTATTAATAATATTATAAAAACAATTAATATAAATGAGGATTATTTTAATTCCTTATATATAAGTGATTATGTAATCAGTTTTCTAAGAGATATATTTTTATACGATAATATAGATAGTGTATTTTTAAAGAATTTATTTTAAAGAAATTAATGAATTTTTGAAATAGTTAATATTTTTATAAAATATTATTGTCAAATTAATTTAATTAATAATAAATTGGTATATAATTTTTATGAAGTGAAATCGTATTTTTATTATGGTTTAAAATATATATTTTTTTAAAAACCCATTAATTATTAATAAATGTCGGTTATCAATTTAAAATTGAAAATTAACATATATAGAAAATTATAAAAAAATGAATATTATTTTTTTAATCAGGATTTAAAAAATAACAAATGATGTATTTTTCATAATTTTGGAAGATAATAAATTTTTTTTGTAAAAATAAAATAATATATAAAAATATAGTGTGTTTTATGAAATCATAATGACGAAATAGTGAGGTAATAAATACAATAAAATGGATCTTAGAAAAAAATATGGTTTAACTTTAAAATAGTGTGATTTTATTTTTATTTTAATTAGTTAATAATTCCTCATTGAATCCTCTAAAATGTATGACAAATTTATGATTTAAAGCTCGTTTATTTAATAATGTGACTCGCATCCAAATAAGCAAGGCTAATATTTTAATATCATCAGCACATGGCCTTATAAAATAATTTTATCCAATCCAATTTGGAAAAAAACATTGGAGAAAACCACGGGATGGTTTGTGGTTTTTAATATTTAATTATATATATTCCAAAACCTATGTTTCTGAAATATTAAAGAATTCCCCTCTAATTTCCTATATGAACCCAATGAAGCTCGCACTTCTCTTCACAAAAAATCTTTTTATAAAGTCACTAATATGTCCTACCCATTATGTAATCCTCCCTAGGATCCCTAATCTTCATTAAGATCCTCATCATGATTTGGATGTCATACAGTGAAATAAGTGATCCTCACTTTCCTCTCCTCCTTTCTAATTTGAGTAGCTTATTTGAAAGTAATTCTTCTAATTTCAAAAGGTTGTAATGTAATTAATTTAAAATAATTAATTTACTATTAATTTTATTTATATATTTTGAGATCTTCCTTTAACCCTCATCAATACTTCCATATGATTTTTATGTACACCTGTTTCTATGCCAAAATTCTCTAAGAGATCTTCAACTCTTTTCTTTCATCAAGAACTCCTTTTGTGTTATGTCATTTAATTTAAATTTTCATATGTTGGGATATGATCATACATTCAACCATTACTGTATATTTTTTTATAAATAATGATACCTTCCTCACACTTTAATTAATACATCCATTATCCTTAAGTACCCTGTTCCTATACCAAAATTCCATAAGGGTTTCCATCCTGTGGAATTTTTATACAAGTTTACATATATTGTTACACCATTATATTTTCAGTAAAAAATGATGGGGTATGTTTTATCACATCCCCCATAGTTTCATTATTATGTTTTAATGATTATATATCAATTTCTCTCTCATTAATCCCTCCCATGTTCACCCATTACCATGCAAAAAATTTGTGATAATTATTTCATTCCTCCTCTTTCTTCATGATTCTGTATTATGTTACACATTCTATTCACAAATTACTCATATTGGAATATGTATTTATATGAACTTATTACCTACCATTTTATTTATATTTTATGAGATACACCTTTGTCTGTCATCAACTATTTTTATGAATTTCTATGTTACGTTGTTCTACTGCCGAAATTGCAACTTGATTTTCTAGGCCAAAGTCATCGTCTAGTGAATACCATACCCATTTATCCATCCAAGGTATTCACCTTTATTAACATATAAATTTTTTATTATTTAAATACAAGTCTTTATTATACACTCCTAGATCAGTGAATGAAATATGATGAAGAATAATTCCATGTTTTCTGATCTATGTGGCACACATAATCCTGGAAATGAAGTGATTGTGACGGGTGTGCCCAGAATTATGTAGTGCTCAAGTGCATTGGGTAATGTTTATAATCAAGATATTTATGGTTCGTATAGTATTATATCCGATTCCTTTTAGGGAATTTTTCCACAATGCAGGGACATGGGTTTCCTGATTCCATTATCTTTATGATGTAGTGTTTTTTGATATTTCCACATTTCCATGTTATGATGATCATTCTATATCATGCCTTTATCTTCACGTTTCTCTTATGATCCATTGATATATATATTGCCTAATATGTATTTTATTCTTCATTTTATTCCTTATATACTCCCATTCATGGCTTTATATCTCACTATTTCCAAATGTATGTCCTTAGGTTATCCAATGAAATGCTATGTATGATGGAATTTTGTGGTCATGTAAAAGACTTTTTTCATAAAGAAGTAGAATTGTATGTAAAATGTGGTCATGTAATGTTTCAAATCCAAAAGGACACTATAACCCTTGATCTTATAGGTTTTATTATGTGGATTTTTTTAATAAATCATGTATAAATATGATATAAAGTGTAGGGTTGTTATAGTTGGTAGCAGGGGATTGGTGTTTTTCGGATTTGGATTAGAAAACCCTAGTGAACGTCTTAGGGATAAGACTTAGTATAAGAAAAAAATAACTAAATTTTTATGAGTATAAAGTTAGAATTTTATCTATTATATACATCCATGTCTAGATATGAACATGTAGATGTTCCTCTTGCACTAATGTATCAAGTGGTAAAACCCAAAAACACTACTTTGAGATAGAATCGAATGGGAACTGGTATATGTAAAAGGGTCTGTCTGAAATCCTAGATTGACACTCCCATGAGATATTCCTTGGTAAATTCATAATATTAGTATGGACCATTATTAAGGGATAAATAAAAAATAAAAAAATGTATATATGTTAAGAAATATATCATGGATAACATGGTTTGAGTTCTATAAATTCATATGTTAAGGTTATATATGTAATTTAAAAGTTATACCTTTTTTAATTTGATTCCCATAAACGTGTTCCATCATATAAAATAAATACCCCAAATTATGCTTTTATTCTATCCAATGGCTGGTAATAGGAGGACTTGGTCTAACAACTGATGCAAAGATCATTTTGATGAATGTTCTAATGAGATCACCAATTTGATGGGAGCAATAATCACTAACATTGTCATTATACACTGTCAATTAACTCTTGTTTAGAATGGAGTAATGGGCCATGAGGAACATGAAATACCCAAACATAGAACATGTCGCAATTGAGAGATTCGTGAGGAAAAGGCCACCTACTTTCAACAGATCATTGGATCCCTCAGTCGCTGAACAATGGATAAACTCTATTGAGAAGATCTCCTCCATCTTTGAATGTTATGAACAAGAAAAGTTTATTCCTTATTCTTATCGTATGGATGGTAATGTTGATCAATGGTGTATATTTATAAAACATGTGTTGCCTGAGTATGATATTTAGGAAACGAGAATGAAAGATTTACATAAAATGGTTTTCGATAAGTATTTTCCTATCACCCTTCGTTGTAAGATGAAAATATATTTCCATGAACACAAAAAAAGGATGATGATTCTGTTGAGGCTTATTGTAAGAACGTCACAATACATACACGATACACCTCGGGTTTTTTTTGTTACCATAGAATGTACGGTTGACCACTTCTTTGGTAGGATAAAACAATGCCAATGAAAATTCATGGTGATCCGTGACTTTCATAGCTATGAAGAGATGGTCCATTGAGCCCACAAATTTGACATGGATATCATAGAATCTCAGGTTTATCATGAGTATATGAATAAGAATATGGACTTTAATTCTCGTGGAATTATATCTTTGGGGATATGTTTGAAATGTATACAGATCTATAATGTCTCAAATATATATTCACATATAAAGAGATGAATATGCGTCAATAGTGATGGTTAGAGATCATCAATGATTACAACTACTAAATCCATTACCAACATAAGAAGGTGAACAAGGAAGAAGATGATCTATGATGAAAGGACACAACAATTCTATCATTGATGATAATTGAAAAGGACCCAGTTTTCTTAGATTTGATGAATATGGACATGAGAATCATAAATTTGGGAATTTCATCCATCTGCTCACAAATGTTTGATCTAACATATCTTTTAGAAAAATCGAAGGATGATAATAAGATGTGGTGGGAATTTTGATGAAAGTGGATACTTTCCAAAAAGTGAAATCCTTATATTTCAATGATACTAAAAAAGAATTGTGAGATTTCTGTCCAAACTCTATGTTTCATAAAATATGGAGATTAGGGAAGAACTTTTGGATGATGCACATAGTTCAAATTTATCTATTCAACATTTAACCAAAATTATGTATTAGTTTCTCTGAGACTATTATTTGTTGGATAACATAAAGAAGTAGGTCGACTAATATACATAAATGTGCCCGGTATATCAGAAATCGAATGCTAACTGGCAGAAATCTAAGTGGATGATGAAACCATTACCCATACAAACCTAGAAATGAGAGAAAATCACTATTGAAATTGTCACCATACATCTGAATATATCCAAAGGAAATAATTATTTCTAGGTTGTGGTGGATCATCAAAAAAATATTTTACACTTCATTGTGATTCGTGTGGATTTCTCATTGGATCAATGGGTGTGGATATTCATTTGTGATGTGGTAAGGCAGCATGGTGTACCAATAATATTCAAATCTAATTTCAGGAAGATTCTCCAACGTGCTCTGAATACTGAGCTGAACATCAGTATATATTATCATCGTCAAATTGGTGGCCAATCTAAGTTGACTATTGAACTCTTAATGACATGACTAGAGTATGATCAATGGTTTTCAAGGGAGAATGAGATCAACATCTTCCTCAGATTGATATATATTAGATCAATAACTTCCACTAAAGAATCCAAATGAATCCTTATGAAGACCATTATGGGAATACGTTTACATTACCAAAATGATGGGATGATGTTGGGGAGTGAAAACTTCTAGTTCCAGAAATGGTCGAAGGAATGGTGGATAAGGTTAACACCATATAGCTACATATCAAACAGAACAAAGTCGAAAAAATACCAACAATGAAAATAGTAGACGAGACCTATAGATTGATGTTGGAGATATGGGTTTCCTTTTTATATCTCCATGGATAAAGGTGATGAGATTTTGGATAAAGGTAATTCTTAGTCCAAGGTGCAGCAACCCTTTGGAGACCCTTGATCGCATCAGTGTAGAGGTTTATCAATTGGCACTCCAACCAATGATGTCTCAAATACATGATGTATTACATGTATCACTCTTGAAGAAGTCCATACCTATATCCTCAAATGAACTCAATATAAATGTTGTACCATTAGGGAATTAACCATCCAATGAAGAGAATCCAGTGGTGATCTTTGATCATAGAGAAACTATTCTACGAAATAAGACAATTCACCTCCTCAATGTTTTTTTTAAGAAACCACAAGTTTAAGGAAGTGATGAAGGAATATGAGGAAATAATGAAGAAGAGTTACCCTAAAATGTTTTATTGTGGGAAAAGGATGTTTTTTGGGAGAAATTTCATAAGGGAGAGGGGTCAAATGACCAGATAATTTATGAATGAAATTTAATTTCTTTTAATTTCATATTGATTAAGAAAACACATGCAGTTTTATATTAATAATATGGTTTTCAAATGAATATCATGTATCCTATCAATTGTTAATATATCACTTGATCAGTGATCACCCAAGTAATATAAATATGGTTTTAAAAATACTTTCGACATAGAAAAAGGAGATGATGGACTCATATAGTATAATTAGTCCATAGGAAGCTCACTTGTCAGAGTTCTGAAAAGAGGTAGTTTCAATGGGCTATGTTCTAGACCAATCACATGATAAGCTTTAGTATGATATGCTTGAATTGAATTGACTATGGTATATGTTCAAATTAATTGATATTACCTCACGAGAAATGTTATCTGAGCCGCCCAAAGAGTATATCACCATTTCACACATTACCATTAGGACGTATGTGGGTGTTATAAGGGATTATGTAACAATGTTCTAGAAACTTATTATGTAATCCTTTTTGATAGCAAAATGTACTATTTCTTCACTTTCTTTACATGAATAGTACTTCTTAGAAAAAAGATGAATTTGATAAATTTATTTTTCGGTTTAAAATGGTACTTTTGAGAATTATATGCACTGTTATATTAAATTATTTTTTTATTAATAATATTATAATAAATCTCCTATTATTGATGATTATATAAGTAACTTATCTATTAATTATTAAGTAATCATTTTTATATGATTAATATTATTATAAAATAAAACATAATGTGTATTTGCAATGGAATTAGTTTAAGGAATTTTACATTTTTAAAATTTTTAAATAAATAATTTTTTAATAAAATATTATTATCAAATTACATTTATTAATTATAAATTTATATATAATATTTATAAACTAAAAATTAATTTCTATTATTTTTTAATAATGCTTTATGTAAAAACACATCAATTTTAAATAAATGTCGGTTATCATTTTAAATGTAAAAATTCACATAGTTAGATAATTATTTAGATAAATTGAATATTTTTTTTGAATCACAAAATATAATTTATCCAACATTGAATTTTTCATAATATTCAGAGATAGTTGAAATTTTTGTTACAAATTATATAATATATAAATAGATAGTGTGTTTTATGACACTATAATGACAAAATATTGATGTAATAAATACAATAAAAGGATAATAAACAAAATATATGTTTTAAATTTAATATAGTTTTATTTTAGATTTATTTTAATTATTTTATATTGATTTATTTATTCCTCCAAAGGGTATAATATATTATATGATTTTAAGATCATTTCATTAATAATGTGAGTCACCACCACATAAGCAAGGCTAATATGTTAGTATATTTTTTTCATGGCCTTGTAAAATCGTTTTTTAATCATTTTTGGAAAAAAAACATGGGTAAAAACTAGTGGAATGTTAGTGTTTTGGAATATTTAATAATATAGATTCCAAAACATATGTTTGTAAAATATTAATGAATCCCCCTCTAATTTACTATATAAACCCAACCAAGATCCTACTAATCTTCACTAAAAATCCATGGAGAACTTACTTACTATGTATTACCCTCCCTATCACCCCCATGTCTCCCCATGTTCTCATGAAATCCAACATCACGATTTTTAAGTCACACACTCAAATAATGGATCCTCACATTCATCTCCTCCTTTGAAATTCAAGCAACTTATTTGAAATATATTCTTGTAATTTCAAATGGATATAATGTACATAATTTATAATAATTCCATTAATATATATTTTATTTATATATGATGTTAAATTCCATTAACTCTCATCAGGACCCCCTAGGATCTCGTTACTATGCTAATATTTTGTAATGGATCTTTCACTCTCCTCTTTTATCATTCACTTCATTTGTTATTTTTATTAAAATTTAAATTTCATATGTCTTGATAGGTTAATTAATACTCCCCTTGTTGTACAATATTTTTATAAATAATGAAATCTTATATACACTCTCATTAATCCATCTATTATCCTTTAAGTACACATGTTACTATGCCGAAATTCTATAAGGGTTTCATTCCTTTTTCATTTTTATCCAAGATTCCATATATTGTGACACCATATTATTTTAAATTTCAAATGATGGGGTTTGTTTTATAACCTCTACCATACATCTCTTATTATTTTTGAATGATTATATACCCCTCTATCTCCCATTAACCCCTCCCATGTACATCTGTTACCATGCCGAAATTTTGAAAGAGATAATTTCATTCCTCCACATTGTTAAAGTTTCATTATTTTTTTACGCCTTCAATTTAAAAATTTCTCATGTTGGATTATTTATTTATATGACCCTATCACTTCCCATTTTATTTATATATTATTTGATGCCCCTTCAGCTCTCATAAAATCTTGTTATGATTTTTTTGTAATGTTGTTATGTTGTTGAAACTGCACGATGATTTTCCTTGCCAAAATAGCCAGGTAGTGAATACCATATCCATTACTCTATCAAGGGTATTCAACTGGATGATCAAATAACTTTTTAATTGAGTAACTAAATTTATATACTCCACACCCCATGAATTTTGAATGAATTATGATGAATAATTTTATCATGTTTTATGATTTATGTGGCAGTCATAAGCATGAAAATGAACTGAATGTGATGGGTACGCTGAGAGTTATATATCACTCCAATACAGTGGTAAACGTATTGTATCATTATAATTATTATTGGGATAGTTGGTTACCTGATTCATTTCAGTACATTTTCACCCAATTTTGGGATAGGGTTTACCATATTTCTTCATTTTTATGAGGTTGTGTTTTATGTTTTTTCAACATTTCCATTTTATGATGATCATGTTATATTGCGTCTTTATGTACATTTATCTACTATGACCCATTGTTATTTATATTCTCTAACCTATTTTTTCTTATTCATGTTATTAATTTTTTCTTCCCATAATGGGCCTTATAGCTCACTATTTTCATTTTTACATGCACTGGTTATCCCATGTAATGCTAAGTATAAAAGAATTTTGTGGTCTTGTAAAATATGTTTTCAATAAAGATGTCGTATTTTATGTCATAAGTTGTAGTGAAATGATTCAAATCCCCAAATACACTAGAAATATCAAATTTTAGGGATGTATTATGTGGAATTTTATATAATATATGTGTATAAATATGAAATAAATTGTAGGGTTTTTATAAATAACACTTTAGCATAGATATATATGGAAACCTCTAAAATTCACACATCCTCGGGCTGACACAGATGATACATTAAGAATAGAGTTCATGTGTCTCATTTTCCATAAAAAATCCAAGTTTTATAGTACTAAATACATGTGTGACACAAGCTTTTTTATTCCCAACTCATTATTGGCATGCAGATCCCTTCTAGCGCGATTCATTCACAGAAATCTATTCTTTTGATAACCTACCAATTGTGCAACCAGAGCAATAATGTTATCTATAATTTTATTTTCTCATTAATGAGGGGGTTATTTTACTCTTTATAGTAATTTTTCAACCCTATGCACAGGGCATGTAACTATCCCTTAAACATGAAAGTTTATTATCCAAATCCTATGCCTCAAGAACTCATATTTCATGAAATGCCATAACATGCATGCCCTTATTTCCTTTGAGACATATTATTGTTTTATTCTTGAAACATTCCTAGCAGGTAACAGTCCAATCATCTTTAACATTGGGAATGTAATGGTCTCAAATTTTTAACCTATTAATTTATATATATTCGGGCATTGGAGGTGTTCATGGTATGATAAGAAGGATTTTCTTAAGAAATGAAATATTTGGTGATGAAATTTTTATAGGTGTATGATTTTAAATTGTAGAGGTGGGCTGTTGGATGAAGACTCAAGGTGTAAGATTTTCTGTTCAATAATTTATTGAATGGATTTGTTTCATCATGGAATTTCGATTGATGAAAAGTTTATTTGGGGATGGTGTTCATTCAGTGTAATAGGTGTTTTGTGCTCTGGAGGCTCAGGTGGTAGGAATTTGAGATCCCCTATTGATTTATGGGTATGTATAGTGTAGCCAAAAAGATATAACATTGCCTTACCCCAGGTAGATTGGCCTTTTTGGGGATCTGTGATGTTAAATATAGAGGATAGTTGGGTTGAGGTTCTATATGGTATTGAAACAATTCTTGTGCCATTATTTTTGTTGAAAACCCCATGTTATGTGAAGTGAGATTTAGTTTTATGCATTGTGATTTTAAATAAATAGTTTTTACAAAGTAAAAAACCCCAGAAACAGTTTCATTTCTCTATCATTTCATCCAATTTATATGCAAATGAAGTGTGATTTTGGGAATTCCTTAATGTTTTTATCTTTATATTTATCCCAAACATTGGATTTTAATTATTTGTTATTATAAGATTGGTATTCTTATTCTTTTATCTTTTACTTCTTGTTCTTATCCCAAAAAAACTATGGTTGGATGCTTTGTTTGTTTGGGTGATGCTGAGGCTATAACCAAATGGGGAACATTGTGTTTTATATTTCTAATTATACTTTGGTGTGATTCTGATATAGAGGGTTCTATTTCTTTATCAATTCCATTCGCATTGAACTAGAATTTCTTTGATTAAAGTAGGGGATCCTTGATCTCACCCTTTTATGTGAATCTTGGGGGTTTAAATGATTTCTTCTTCAAATATATTTATTGTGTGTGTCAATTATGAATTTATTTTATTTTATTTTTTAAAAATTGAAGGGGTGAGGGCTATTCTTATGTGTTTAATAGTTTTGTGATATTTCTTATGATATTATTATGGTTTACTATTATTACTAAAAAACATGTCTGATGGGAACATTTTTATATTATGGATATTGTAATTTATAAACCATTTATTATATTTGTGATTTTGACTCACAAAGTATAAATTTCTATGAAGTTATATGCTTCATACAAATTGGTTTCCGATATGATATTCTTGAATTGAGTGAGAATACCCATGAATGTAATGTGATAATGTAATGAATCCCTTATTATAAAAATAAATAAAAATATTTTCGAAGTTGAAATTAACTATTACAATGGTGGGTGTGCTATTTTCATTCTCATTTTTATGGAATCATATGGGGATCGTATGGTTATAGTGGCAACCGACATAGGTGTGGATATTATGGGAATAAAACAATTTGTTTCATTCTAGGTATGTGACTAGGGTTGATGTTGAGTGGTTGATTTTTGGTAGTTTTGAATATGGATTTTCAAGCTATGTTGTTATTTTTTGGTGAGATCGATGGTAAGTTATATGGTGTGTTGATATTTTTTTCAATTATCATTGGATGGATCATGAAATGATGAACTGAAAATAAAAAATGTAGGAAAATTATTTCAAGAGATTGAGTTAATGTATTTTATTAGTAAGAACATATGAAATCAAATATGAATTGATGATTAGAGTGATATGTATCAAATGTTTATTTTTATGTGTTATCGAATTTAAGTTGGATAATATTTGGTAAATCATGAAATGTATGAACTTATAGTGGAATGTGGAATTCATGTGGTTATGTGTAGGGGATGTGTGGTCTGTGTGTAATTATTTATATCTACTGTTAGTGTCACATGTCATTTGATTATGTGATAGTGTTATGTGTGACTTTAGTGATATTATTTTGAACACATATTTTTTGATTTCATGATACTAATTATTCAATTATTTTATTTAATTTTTGTTTAATCTTAATTCTAAATTGATAAGCTTATAAAAGACAAAAATAATTTGGTCCAACATGTTTTCCCCAACATCTAGGTTGGTGAGGTAAGATGACTATCTACACCCACTCCTCTGACATTCCTTCAGTAGTAATGATATTGATGGATGGTGTTGGATATTGTGAATGTTGACGGATGGTTTCAGATATATTTTTTTTTGATTGATAGTTTTGGATATGCCTAGTATTGATGGTTGATGTTTAATACAACAAGTGCTCACAATTGGGGTCAGAGGTACATGTTTTTGATAAATTCTGTTAGAAAATTCTAGTGTTGATCACGAGATTTGAATATTCTCAATGTTAAAAACTTTTTTTTGGAAGTACCATTTGATGATAAGTGAGTGATATGTTGTGTGGTTCATGCATTTTAAAAGATATAATGAAGATGAGGTTCTAAATGTTTATGATAACCTAATTCCCAATGTATGACAAGGTGGTGTTTTATGGATATTATCTTATAAAAAACCAAGATGTTGTTTTTCATTATGAGGGAGGGGAAGATAACGACTCTTCAATAACAACATCATATATGGATGGATATTTATTTTGATATGATTGTAAATGGAAGAACATGACATTCGATGTTGGGGCGTGAGAATAGAATATCATTGGTGAAGCAGCAAAGGATCATATTTTGTTGTATTATTATTATGATATGTTTAATAGTAAAATATATTATTTTTTATTTTCTTTATGGTGAGTTTGGGATTGGTCAGTTATCCAATTATTTGCTAATTGATTTGAATTATTATTCACTAGTGCATTATATTTCTCATTTCAGCCACAAAAGAGAGACCATGGATATGATCTTGATGGGAATAAATGTTACACTCAATATATAGAGATATATATAATTCTATGAGTATTTATATAAGGACCTAGCCTTAAACCATTACTTAATCTTGAATTAACTGAATAATTCAAATTGAGGATCTTTTCTGGTTTAGAGTTTCAGAGAATTAGGACATAACTATTACATCTCAATGGATTACAATGTAGACACAACTACTATAACCGATTTTTCACAACAATAAAAACAATCCTTAAATAAAACAAGTGTTATTTTCTTGATATAAATATTCTTGAATACTTCCTTTCTCTTACCCTTCCTTATAACATGTGAAAAACATTTCAATAACTTGGGATGAGCATAAAAATCTCAGTAAGGGTTATAACATAATTAAAGGAAACATTAACCCGCCAATAAATACAAATCAATTAAACCATAAATTTATATCATAACATACCTTCTGAAATCATAATATTTTTGTATAACTCATAGAAATCATAATACATAAAGGTAACGTGAGGAATTCATAACATTCTTATGGAGGGAGTAACCCCATGGTTACGTTTGGAATACCCATCACAGTATATTCCTTAAATCTCTTCGGAGAAACCTTAGCATTTAACTCCTTCGCGTTACCCAATTCATTGGAGAGCTATCTCGTGCTCACCCGCCCTTATTTTATCAAGAAACCACCAATATTCATATACAATGCCGAATACCCATATCATAATCGTATCACATAAAACATGCATAAAGAAAACATCACATTTCCACATTTCAATCACAAAATATCAATACAAGACATTGATATAATCAATACATTATCAAAACCATTTTCAATACCAAAATACATAAAATTGTATGTGCTATTTATTTTCTTTTTTAAAACATTATGTCTTGTTAAGGAAGCCAAAGATCAAATAATACTCGCGGTGGCGAAAATGTAGTTGTCACCGCGTACGTTAGAAAAACAATCTTTTGGTCATTTAGTAAAAAGCTTCATAATGAAAATATTCATTTTCAATAAAAGTAAAAGTCAAAGTCGTTTATCAACCGTATAAAATAATGGTTTGTATAAAACAAAATATGCCTCAATGAAAGGAGATTGAGATGAAGTCCCTTACAAAACAGTATCCTTAGATTTAGGATAAATCAATTACATAACTATGTGTGACAAATATAAATACCACCAATATCAGTGGATATTATGTGTAAAACAATCAGAGGTCATCCACACATATTCATAGTATGACATCATCAAGAATTAGAGGTTTAACCCAATGAATTTAAATTGGGTTAAGAAACTCCCTTAAAAAAATTCGACAGCCTACCAACATCACATTAAAATTCAGAAAATGAGTTGATAAGAGATAAAAAGGGTATCTCATCACTTGGACATAAAATTTACCATAATAAGTATATATAAGAACATATCCCAACATAAGAAGATGTAAATTAAAAGACCTAACAACAAGAAGTCTTTTAAAAAGAGGAGGGTGAACGGTTTCCTTACCGATCAAGGTAACTTTTAGAACGTACACCCCATGAAATAAGGGTAATACAATGTAGTTGTAAATACCCATAAATTAAATTATATTACACAAATAATACAATATTTAGCAGTAAATACACCACAAAAAGGAAATAGTGGAAAATGTAGAATGAATCTCACAGGAACAAAAAGTGACATATAAAACCCCTTACCTCGTTGTTATTAATCTAGTCGTATGACCAAAAGATAATAAACACCAAAAGAATCAAATAATACCATGAATATAAATATAATCATGATTAAATATATGAAATGTATGTACACAATACACCACATGCAATAAATAATTGGCGAATAATGGAAATCTCACGGAATTAAAAGTGAGATAAGAAATCCCCTACGAAAATTAGGTAGCCTAACAGCGCCACTTAAAACATCAAAAAATAGATTGATGAGATCAAATAGGGTCTCTCATATCATGAAAATAATGTATACTAAGAGGAATATAAAATAAAATCCCCCAACATAATAAATAGGAGCTTAAAAGAAATGACATAAACGAGAGTACTTAGAAAGAGAGAGGTAGGATCCCTTACCTCAAGTCTGACTTGTCTTGTCTGTTTCTTTATATTTCTGAATAATAAACTTTTTTTCAATTTATAATTTCTTAAGGAAATACTTTAATGTTTATTATTCAATTAAAATCTCATATTATGATGTCATAATAATTAGTTAATTATGTGAGTTCATATTAGATGTTTTTGTCGATGTTTGGTACATGAGTCAAAAATTAACTTGTCTGAAATGATTTTCCCATGTATTTATAAGTACATCATATAAATAATATTATTAATAAATTAAATATCATACATATCCAATAAATATTCATTTAATACTATTCCATAACATTTGGAGATAAAAATAAATGAAATGCATCGTTCATGGAGACGGTAGGCCGTACGTAAGCATTAACACTACTTTCATTTCATGGTCATATTAATGGAATTAAAAATAAATGAAAGATATATATATTATAATTTCGTTATAATATATATGTTATATAATTCACACAACATCATTAATTTTATTCTTTATGCATCCCATTTATTGCATGAATTAGTCGCATCACTTGAGGGGCGGTAGTCCACACTTCCTCATATGAAATTATCGCATTTTCACAACAAGCAATGAAAAAAAAAGATATGTTTTAAATATAAAATAAAGAATAATATAGAAAACATAAATACCATATATATCATATATAAAATACAGTGACATCATAATGGCCACCATGAGAGGTTGTATGAGATAATTGAACAATCATCGTTTTGTGAGGCAGTAGTTTACCCTCCACAGAAACATTATGTTCTACACCCATTAGATAGAGGTGTGTGTATGTGTAGCTCAAATAATTACCATTAAAACATAAAATTATATTCAATATACTAGTGTTTTTACAAATTAAAGCAGTAAAAAGAGTTCAAGGTGTTGGAGAAGATAAATAGAACAAAAGAATAGAAGAGAAGATGTTACCTTTAAATCGGGCAACTCATTTTGATTTGAGCCCAAAGTCTTCCTTGGAAAGACTTCTGCCCAAATTCAGGATTATAGGAGTAAGAGAGGGATGTGGAGAGAAAATAGGAGTAGATTTTGGAAGATCCAAGGGCTTGAGAGGTGTGGGTAAGGGGGTAGAAGAGGGGGCCTTTTATAAGAGGGAGGAGGTGCACTCTTGGAAAGTCATGAGATGTGACTTTATTATAAAACGATTTTAGGATTTTAAAGATCCCACAATTATATATTTCTAGGATAAGGTGATAAGGGTTATAAATAAACCCATAAAATAGGTTTTTGACAAGTTTACGTCTTATATTTTACCTTTTGTTTTCATTTTATTTAAATCATTCATTAATGAGGAAATCACTGCATCATCACAGTGTCATAAATAAATTTAATCATTTAATGTCAAAAAATTATAAAATAAATTAACATAATGTATGAAGTATTTTTATCATTAAAATAACTATTTATATTCAAACATACCATTTATTTAATCAAAATTAAATTTGTTTTACTTAGGATATAAAAACCTTTGTTATATTTTCATTCTTTAAAAAATAATATGATAAAAAGTCACTATCACACTAAAGTGATTCCATGGTGCCCAAAAGTTAAAACAAGGCATCCCATGGTCATCCATGACACCAGAAAAAGAATTATGACACATTTTTGGGTCATTTTATATTTTTATGATATTATTTTATTACCCTTAACTACCCGATTACTAATTAAACATCATAATTAATGATAATTATCATCGTTACTATTCATAATGTCCAAAAATATTATTCTTAATTACATAATTTTTACCTTATGATTACAAATTTGGATCCCATTTTACCAATTTCAAAATAAATAAATTTAAAAAATTAATTTAAATGTAAATCCCTTTGTCAAAACAAAAGACGAGTTTTTAAGAAGTAAAATTTATCAAAATATTGACTTGTTTTTACATCCAATTGAAAAGTGAAATTAATTCCAATGAACAAAATTTTATTAAGTGATAAAAACATAATTCAATTATACATTAAAAACAATTTGAATGACAATAGATCTATATAAATAAATTGGATATAAAGGCAGTTTTGAATTAAAATGCTGTATTTTTTACTATTCATTAAAAAATGAACATTAGCAGAAAAATTCCAAAAATTCACCCTAAGATATATTTGATATTCCAAATTCAAAAATGTTTTCCATTTTACCAAATTATTAACATATAAGTTTCATTAAAAAATTATATATTTAATTCCCGCTGTCAAAACAAATAGCGTGTTTTTAATAAAACAATATCTATCAAAATATTGACACTTGTTTATGTCCATTTTCAAAGTGAAATTAATTCTAATGAAAACCATTTGATTAAATGGTTAAAATATATTATAATTAAACATTAAAAAAAATAAAAAGATAATCTAAAAATAAAATAAAAATATATGAAAATGCAGTTTTGACGTAAAAAGCATTATTTTTCACTATTCATTAAAAATGAACATTGTCTGAAAAATACCAAAAATTTATCCAAAGTAAATTTCAATGTCACAATTCTAAAGAATAAGTTTATTTTGACAAATTCAACTTATAAAATTGTCAAAAGTTAAATTTAAAAAAGGGATTCCAATAGATGGTGGTAAGACACTCTTTTAAAAATATTAGAGTATTTATTCATAAATTTGGATTCATTTTCATTTTAATCCTCTAAAATTTATTGGATAAATTTAAAAATATTTAAAAAACATATGTAATAATTTTTTATTTAGTTCTTCTCATTCCCGAATTTAGAACGTCTAGGTGTTAACTATTATTTAAAATAATATTATTATATTATTAGTGTACAATGTAAGATTTCAAAGAAACTTGTTTTTGTGTATTGGGTATGCCATCGATCATAGAATTCCCTTTAATGTAATATTTAAATTTTGTTAACAAATATTGATAAATATGAGAATTTCAAATTCTTTATTTACAAGGGATGTTACATCCTTCCCCCCTTTTGCGAATTTTGTCCTCATAATTTTAAAATAGGGCATGAAAACATCACAGAAAGCCCCACATTGGCAATGGAGTAAATTAAACAATCAATTTTAAATAAAGAAATATAAATAAAAAGGTCACCCGAGACCACAGATACTAGGATTCCATGAAAACATGGATATGGAAGAGAAAACAAACAATTAAGTTCTGATGGAGAGTGATAGAAAACAAGTTTAGGAGAAAGTTAACCACCATAAAATCACAATGTTGTGATGGGTTAAATGGTATCTGATTCCTCAGTAGGAAAGGATAACAAACAACATTTTTATTTTAAGTTACTTTTCATTGAGAAATTAATTTATGAGCTTAACTAAAAACATATGGAATCATATTTACTTATCATGTAGACTTTAAACATTTACTATATTTATAACACAAACTCATATATCCTCTAAACGATGACTATATAGGATGACTTGTTCACATTAAGAGTGTTGTAATCAACTTCTAGAGAATCACCTAATCCACAAAAGAGAACAATATATTTTCCATATCATAGGACCTTAACCAATACAAAAAATGATAGTACAAGATCATATAATCCCCCAAAAGGATAATCATTTATAAAAAGAATAGCTATTCTTAATCTCCAAATTTTGTTAAACATTACCCAAAGTTCAACAAAGACCAATCGATAAACAATTGTCCTTAAAATTCATCAAAGTAGTCCAAATTAAGATTGAAACCCAAATCTCTAAAGGATTTAATCACATAGTCTTCCAAGGTAAATCATAACATTTATCTCCAAATAACATCAGTTACTCTTAAAGTCTCATATTGAAAAGTAATTGACCTAATCACATATCCTCTCTGATAGCTTAATAATTTCCATAGATAACCCAAAATCAACATAATCTTGATTCATAAAATCATCTAACTAAATATAATTAGTAAAACCAACCTGGGACTTCACGTATTACAATGGTAGGCGATAAATACCAGTCACACTTTGGTTGTGGGTTCGATTCCCACAACTTTGTCCAACGCAATAGGTTATAACACGGTTTGCATGTTTTTCTTTTTCCAAAACTATATAATTCTTAAAACATTCCCCAAAAAGAGATAAAATCATAAAAAATAACCATAACATTGTATAACCTCAAGTTTATCTCATTCCTTTCATATTCCATCATAACATATAGTAACACATAATTACCTCAAAAGGATCATATAAAACAGAATGGTTACATTTATAATTATTACCTAAACTTCAACATCGAGTTGGTTATATCATAAATGATTCATTAGATAACTCAGAATGGTTAAAGTGGTTAATCATGTCTCCTGATATTTGGTTTAGAATAACCCGAATATTTCTCATTGAATCCCCCATTTCATCCAGTCTCTTAATCAGAGAGACACCATAGTTTCCTTCATAAAGATTTTCACTTTGGTGACTGATAGATCCATCTATTTACAAAAACCAAAAATGTGTGTGTGAGTATATCAACAAAATAATCACATACTAATGAGGAAGATAAACACTAAGATATACTTATCCAGGTTATCTCACCCTCATTCCAACTTTCAAAAATAACAATGAATCCATCTAATATACTAACCATTGGGGTTATACACAACTTGTCAATTATGCTTAAACAACACCCTTACCTCTAAAGATAACTAAACCTCCCTCTAATACAAACTATAAGGACCCGACCATAAAACATAACATAATCAGGAATTAAATGAATAATTGACATTGAGGATATTTTCAGTTTTATAGTTTTAGAGAATTAAGACATAACTATTACATCTCAAAGGATTACAAAGTAAACACTACTACTATAACCGATTTTTCACAATAATAAAAAAATCCTTAAATAAATCAAGAGTAATTTTCTTGATATAAAACTTCTTGAATACATCCTTTCTCTTACCCTTCTTTATAACCTGTGAAGAACATTTCAAAAACGTGGGATGAGCATAAAAAGATCAGTAAGGGTTATAACATAATGAAAGGAAACATTATCCCGCCAATATGTACAAATCAATGAAACCATAACTTTCAATCCTAACATACCTTCTGAAATCATAATATATATGTATAATTCATAGAAATCATAAAACGTCAAGGTAAAATGATGCATTCATAACATTCTTACGTAGGGAGTAACCCTCATAGTTACGTTTGGAATACCCACACAGAATATTCCCTAAATCTCTTCAAAGAAACCTTAGCGTTTAACTCATTCGCGTTACCCAATGCATTGGAGAGCTATCTTGGGAACACCTGCCCTTATTTTATCACAGAACCAACCATATTCATATACAATTCCCCTGAACCATAACATAATCGTATCACATAAAACACGCATAAAGTAAACATAACATTTCCATATTTCAATCACAATATATCAATACAACACATTGATATAATCAAAACATTATCAAAACTATTTTCAATACAAAAATACTTAAAACAGTATATGGTATTTATTTTCCTTTTGAAAACATTACGGCTTGTTATGTAATCCAAAGATAAAATAATACTCACAGTGGCAGAAAGGTCGTTGTCAACGCATACGTAAAAAAGAAACATACATTTTGTCATTTAGTAAAACACTTCATAGAGAAATGATTCCTTTTCAATAAAATTAAATGTCAAAGGGGTTTATACACCATCTAAAAGATGGTTATGTATATAACAAAATATGTCTCAATGAATGGAGATTGTGATGAAGTCCATTACAAAGACGATATCCTTAGATTAAGGATAAAGTAATTACATAACTATGTATGATGAATATAAATACACCCAATATAAGTGGATATTATGTGTAAAACAATATGAGGTAATACACACATATTCATATAATGAAATCATCAAGAAGTAGAGTTTTAACCCATAGAATTGAAATTTGGTTAAGAAGTTCCATTACAGAAATTCAAAAGCCTAACGACATCACTTTAAAATTTAGAAAATTAGTTGATGAGAGATAAAATGGGTATCTCATCACTTGGACATAAAATTTACCGAAATAAGGATATATAAGAACATATCCCAATATAATAATATGTACATTGAAAGACCTAACAAAAAGATGCCTTTTAAAAATAAGAGGGTGAAAGGTTCTCTTACGGATTTGGTTAACTTTCAAAATGTACTCCCTATAAAATAAGGGTCATATAATGAAGTTGTAAATACCCATAAATTAATGTATAATACACAAAGAATAAAATCATGGGTAGTACATACATCACACAAAAGTAAATAGTGTCAAATGTATCATGAATCTCATGGGAACAAAATGTGAGATAAAAACCCCCTTACCTCCTTTTTATCAATCGAGTCGTATGACCAAAAGATTAAAAATAACAAAATAATCACATAATACCATGAATATAAATAGAATCATGATTATATATATGATATTTCAGTACAAAATACACCACATGAAATAAATAAGTGGCGAATAATGGAAATCTCACAGAATTAAAAGTGAGATAAGAAATCCCGTATGAAAATTCGGCTGCCTAACGACGCCACTTAAAAATTCCAAAAATGGATTGATGATATCAAATAGTGTCTCTAATCTCATGAAAATAAAAATTAGAGTACTAGTAATATAAAATAACATCTACCAACATAATAAATAGGAGCTTAAAATAAATTACATAAAAGAGAGTAATTAGAAAGAGAGAGTTGGATCCCTTACCTTAAGTTCGACATGTCTTTTTCGTTTTTTTATTCATGAATAATAAACATTTTCCAATTTATAATTACATAAGGACCTCATTTAAAGATTATTATTCAATTCATATCACATATTATAATGTTATAATAATTAGTTCATTTTGTGAGTTCATATCATATGTTTTTGTCAATGTTTAGTACATGATTCAAAAATGAACTTGTTTGAAAAGATTTGTCCATGTTGTTATAAGTAAATCATCTCAAAAATATTATTAATGATTTAAATATCATATATATACAGTAAATATTCATTTTATACTTTTCCATAACATTTGGATATAAAAATAAATGAAATGAACCATCCATGGAGACGGTAGGCCGTACGTACGCATGAACGCTACTTTCATTTCTTTGTCATATTAATAGAATTAAAAAATAATGAGAGTGATATATATATTATAATTACAGTATAATATAGATGTTATATAGGTATCATATGTTCATTAATTGCATTCTTTATACTTCCCATTTATTTCATTAATGAGTCACATCACTTGAGGGGGCGGTATTCCACACTTCCTCATATGAAATTATCGCATTTTCACAACATGCTAAGAAACAACTATGTTTTAAATATAAAATACAGAAGCATATAGAAAAAATAAATACAATATATATCATATATAAAATACAGTGAAATCATAATGGCTACCATGAGATGTGGTAGGAGATAATTAAACAATCATCGTTTTGTGAGGCAGTAGTTTTCCGTCCACAGAAACAGTATGTTATTCACCAATTAGATGGAGGTGTGTATAATTGTAGCTAGAATAATTCTCATAAATAAATCATAGTATATTGAAGATACTGTTGTTCTAACAAATGAACGGAATAAAAAGAGTGTAAGGGGTTGGAGAAGCAAAATAAAACAAAAGAACATAAGGGAATACATTACCATTAAATTGGGTAACTCTTTTTGATTTGAGCCCAAAGGCTTCCTCGGAAAGAATTCTGCCCAAAGTAAGGCTTCTAGGAGTAAGAGAGGGATGTGGAGAGACAATATGACCAGATTTTTTACGAGCCAAGGGCTTGAGAGGTGTGGTTAAGGGGGTATAGGTGGGGCCTTTTATAAGAGGGAGGAGGGGCACTCTTGGAAAGTCATGAAATGATACTTTATTATAAAATGATTTTCATATTTTAAAGGTCCCAAAATTATATATTTTGAGGATAAGGTGATAAGGGTTCGAAATACATCCATACAATAGGTTTTTAAAAAGTTTATGTTTTTTATTTTACCTTATCTTTTCATTTTATTTAAATCATTCATTAATGAGGTAATCACTGCATCATCACCGTGTCATAAATAAATTTATTTATTTAATGTCTAAAAATTATAAAAAAAATTCCTTAATTTAGGAAATATTTTTATATTTCTAATAATTATTTATATTCAAAGAGAAAATTTATGTAAAGTAAATTAAAATTTTTTTACTTAGGATTTACAATCCTTTGTTATATTTCCTTTATTTAAAAAATAATATGATAAAAAGTCACTTTCACACTAAAGTGATTTCATGGGGCGCCAAAGTTGGCACAAGGAATCATGAGGTCGGAAATGAACCCACTAAATGTATTAGGACACATTTTGGGGTCATTTAATATTTTTATGATATTATTTTATTACCCTTAACTACCTGATTACTAATTAAACACGATAATTAAAGATAATTATTGTCGTTACTATTCATAATGTCCAAAAACAGAAGATTATTAATTGCATAGTTTGGACCATCTGATTCCAAATGTGGAACCCATTTTACCAGATTTAAAACACCAAAATTTTAGTAATTAATTTAAATTTAAATCCCATTGTCAAAACAAAAGACGTGTTTTTATGTAGTAAAATTTATCAAAAGATTTACTTGTTTCTACATCCAATTAAAAAGTGACATTACTTAAAATGAACAAAATTGTAAGAAGTGATAAAAAATAATTCAATTATACTTTAAAAAAAATTAAGATGAAAATCTAATTATATAAATATATTAGATGAAAAGGCAGTTTTGAATTAAAATGCTGGATTTTTCACTATTCATTAAAAAATTTAACATTATCAGAAAAATACCAAAAAATTACCCAAAGATATATTTTATATTCCAAATTAAAAAATTATGTCCATTTAACCAAATTAGAAACATATATGTTTCATTAATATGGTATATAATTAATTCCCCTTTCAAAATAAATAGCGTGTTTTTAAGAAACAATATCTATCAAAAGATTGACACTTGTTTATTTCCATTTCAAAGTGAAATTAATTCTAGTGACCACCATTTGATTAAATGGTAAAAATATATTCTAATTAAAATTTACAGAAATTTAATAAATTAATTTACCATATAACTAAATTAGATGAAAAAGCAGTTTTGAAGTAAAATGTAGTATTTTTCACTTTTCATTAAAAAAATGAACATTGTCAAAAAAAATTAAAATAAAATATCCAAAGTAAATTTTAATGTCCCATTTCTAAATAATATGTTTATTTCGACAAATATAGCTTATAAAATAATAAAAAGTTATATTTAAAAATGGATCGCCAGCAAAAGGTGGTAAAACAATCTTTTAAAAATGTTAGAGTATTTATACTTAAAATTGGATTCATTTTCTTTTTAATCCTCTAAAATTTATTGGATAAAAGAAAAAATATTTAAAAAACATATGTAAACATTTTTTAGTTAGTTATGCTCATTCCCGCCATTATAATGGCTAGGCGTTAACTATTATTTAAAATAATATTATTATATTATTAGTGTGCAACGTAAGATTTCCAAGACACTCGGGGTTGCGTATTGGGTACTCCATCAAGCATAACATTCCATTTAAAGTAATATTAACATTTTATTCACCAATATTGATAAATATGAAAATTTTATCATTCTTCATTTACCTGGGATGCTACAATTTTGATCATCAATATTGGAAATACTATATTTATGGCTGTTATTCTACATATTTATTGTATATTGAATTTATCTGGTTATTTATGCCTAAATGAATTGATTTTTTTTACACAATTCCTTCATTGTGTGATGGATGGTTTTCCAATTTTTTATCATATGATGTTGTTATTTGGTATTTCAAATCCCATATCCAGATAATATTTATTATATTAATGCTAAATTAACTCATTTTTGTAATTTTTTAATTATATACCATCGATATTCATCATCAACATCGGGCTTGCTAGAGACATGAATAAGGTGTAATTACATCTCTCTGATCCTTGCCACCCTAGGAGTGTTATCTTTGGGGGATGGGGTTATGTAATAATAGATTCAATGGTTATGAAAATAGATAGTATAGATCTTGGAATTATGAATTGAAATGACTGAATGGGTTTATAGGGCCCTGATATCAGCTTCTCTAGATGTGTTATGAAGATTAGGGAGACCAACTAAGGCAGGGGTTGTTATGGTCCCATGTGATCTGTAGCAAAGGTAATAGTTTAATAAACAACAATGTGAAATGGTTCTAATTCTAGCGTAATCAACTTGATATGGATCGTATATCAATATTTTTTGTGTTATCAATTTAGAAGTGTGATTTATTGTATTAAATTATATTTATTAAATGATATTAAATGAGTTATATTCAAATAGGATTACTGATTTATTTATACATGTAATCTTTGTTATGGAATAAAGGATATGATGATAGGGGATTATTATCCGAGCAAGAAACCAAAATTTCATGAAACATTTTGATATCGTTTAGGTGGGTTTGGGTAAACCAACGTATACAATTTTATAGTGATGTGGATGGGTTTCAATTATTTTTATTCATTGGTCAATTCTATTTTATCATATACAGGTGTTTTATTTTTATTGGAAAATATAATATATTTAAAGTTAAATTATTTATGTAGATATGATATTCAAAAATAGTAGATGATAAATTAAATCATTGAAATTATCTTATAGTGTTTATTTGGCTGTGTTCATGGTAATTTTTGATTTATAAACATTCTGGATAAAATTTAAAACATAGTAATGTATATTTTATCAATCACTCTAGTTCTGAATTTTATTATATATTATATAGGATTCTATAATTTTGATGTATCCCATGTTAATACTAACTTCATTAATAGCATGATATTACTATAGCAGTTGTAAAAAAATAATATAATATAATAAAGAATGTTATTTATCTATATTCATGCTAGTCATTCTGAATAAAAATTTTAGCGATGTTAATTTACATAATTAATTTAAAATTAATGTTTTTATATGATATAATATAAACAATTAGATTATAATTATAAATGAAAATATTAAATAGTTATAATGTTTTATTATTACGTTGAACTAAACTAGTAATTATATATTTCTAAAAAATCATATTAAAATTTTATTTGATTGATTTTGAGAAGATCATTCCATATTTTCTTCATTATTTTATCCGTTTTATTCATGGATAGCTAGAATATAAATGACACTAATTTATTAATTTTTTATTTAATAAATTTTAATTTTCATTAAATTATAAATATTTAATTAATTATATAAGCTACCTAGTTGAATTGTTTAAAGTAGTTAATTAATTCAATCAATCTATGTATGAATGGGATAGTTTTGAAATCCTTTGTCATAATTTTTTTCATTTTTTGATGAAATCCTTGATATTGTCACGACCCCCTCCCCACAAAGTGTACCCCTCCTGGGATGGAAATGTGAGAAGAGAGATAATGACCCCCGAGTCCCGCATCCAGTAGGCCCCGGGTTGGCGACTACCACTGAGAGTATAATAAACATACAAATGGGAGGCATTACCCTCTAAGAGAACACATGCGGAAGAGAGAGATAGAATAGACTCCAACCAACTCCAACTCATAACTGAAATATAAAATAAACCCAAGTACATATATGAAATTTCATGCAAAAGTACTACAACTGAAAGGGAAAACTAAAAGTACCCAAAAGAAAGTAAAACGACAGCGACCACAAGCCCGAACAGATCCTCCTCCAACCACAAGCTTGAAGTAACCAGCTTGACCTCCAACCTGCTCCAAGTGACCTGAAAAACAGTTTATATATACATTGGGTGAGTATAACAGTATACTCAGTAGGATCCTCCCCAAGCCTCTCGTGCAAAAGTAAAGAAAGCATGCTAAAGCCCAGTGAACAACAAGGGAAACTAACTCATCACCTAAACCGGTATACTATGTTCCCAACCTCACCATGGCTACTCTCACCAAGTAACGCATACAAGAAAATAGCATATAGTAAAGAATATCAAGGGTACCCCGCTACTACTTCCCCACTGGTTTGCCGCTTTCCCCAACGACATATGTCATGTGCATCTCTCTCCAAAGGCTTTCCCACAGACACCTGGTCTAAGCTCCACAATATGCACCCTGTGCACCACATAGGCTTGCCCGTAGACACCTGGGCAAAGCACCACACCGTCCTCACAACCAAAAGTAACCAGGTAATCTCCGGGAGACACCACAGCTCACATAACATGTATCATACGTCGGGTATAATACCTCAAGGCATTACAGCCCATACTCCGAGTAAGGATCCTTAAGCCATCATAGCTTATACACGTTACACCTATAGTAGTCCATAGGATACTATATCCAGAATATATGTGTGTGAATAACCGCAAGCCATTACAGCCCTCTACACACGTATATGGGGTAACTAACCGATGTGCCTCATGGCACAAGTATCTACCAAGAGAAGAGAGCGGAGCCAAAGAGGGTAGTCAGCCATTCAACCTCCCATCAGAATGTTGGGGAAAACACCCCCCAGGGATCAAAATCCCCAGGGTGTCAGTTTCCCTTACCGACTGGGTGGAGTAGCGTATAGAAACACAAAAATTACAGAACATATATGTAACTTGCATCCACACTATGGGCATTACCTAGTCTTAGATACAACTGCAGCTAACGTCTCTCAGACTCCAGTCTACTGCATCTAAGACTAGGTATCCTATAAGCACACAAACATTTGAAGAGATTTATTAGATTACTCTGTTCTCATTTTATCAGTTCCACTGTACATTAATTAATTTTTAAACATTAATTAAGAATGAACAATTCCACATTATGCTGAATTGGCATCAAATTCAAAAAAAAACTGCTCCTTTTTAGGATTCACATCACCTCTAAATTCCAGCATCTCCATCCCCGTGGATTTTCACCATTTAATCAAATATTCATTATAGAATTACTTTTCAACATACCCAGCCATTCTAGAAAAACATCATATGCTTATAAACACAAAGGAGTCTCAACATGGTGAATAAATATACTACCCGTCGAGTCTTTGCCTCCTATAGAAAGAGCATATACCCATTCTCCCTCGAGAGGCTAAACACGGAAAGCACGTGGCATACCCCGCGCGTCTTCACCTCCTTCGGAAGAAGGGTAGCAAGAACAGCTGCCTCGAGCAGTGGGGAAAAGCAAAGCAGATTAACATTCAAGAAAACCACAAGAAACCAGAAACCACATCCATCCCATTCCATCACCCCTGGTGTCCTCCCCGACACCCACATGCATAAACTGATGCATCTTGCCACTCTAGGCGTCATCTGCTTCCATAACCACAAGGCCTACATGCCTCCACATCTCATAACAGCCATCCAGGCTCACATCACAGCACAAGCAGCAGAAAAACAACAATCACAACCATGGGCCCTTGACCCTTTAGCAAACAAGAGGGTAACTCAGAACCCCTTTAAAAATTCCCACATAATCTGTTCTCTAATCCATATTGAATTAACATATTTTTTATTCGTAGGTTCCAATCATGGATACCTAATCAGTAAGCTATCACAATTAAATAACCATGCTTACTTCCCTATTTTAATTATCCTCAAATTAGAACGACTACAACAACGGAAATAACCAGATTAATTTATATGCCTCTTTATCTTTATCCAATTAATTAACAATTAATTCCGGCTTTACGTTCATTATCAATTTCTATCATGAATGTATAACAAATCAAATAAAAAATAGATAACACTCTATCTAGCATAACATGAGGAAACCATTATCACGGTATAAAGAAACAACATGCGATCAACCAATTCTCTTAATCTGGTTCAAGTATTTAATTAGGTTAATTTCATTGTGATCCAAAGGGATAAATCATGCTAATTCTACGATTGCACATATACAATTAGAGAAGCCATGAATCCTATACCTGGAAGAGTTCTTGATGTCCTTTATCCACACAACGGGTCACAATCCTCCTCTCATGAAAACTGCATCCACCAGAGGATGCCACGGTACGACAGTACCAACCAAACCCAAGAAAAACCCATTATAATCTTGGATAATACATGGTATAATTATGGAAAAAAGGATAGGAGAAGATGAACCCCAAAAGAACGACGATACAACATAACTTATATCGAAGATTGATCGACACGGCTCAGTTGCATCCAAAATAGAGCAGAACCAATCCTTGGAGTAAATATTGACTGTGAAACTCCTACGTAAAGGATTGAAAGGTTCTAGTTCCTCTTAATTGAGAACAAAGAAAAGAACAAGGAGAATGATATCTCGTCCCTTGAAGATTTAATGGGGCGACGGTTTAAGATCCGGTTAATTACCCATTAAAAACGGATCGCATTAACCCACGCGGTTTGACCAAGTAAAACATTCCAAGCCTTAGGAATAATTAATATAAGATTTATGGCATTTTAAACGGCCTTAAGAGCCCTAAAAAAGGCTTTAAATGTATTTTACGTCAAAGGAAACGTCAAAAGGGGCAAAACTGTAGGAGTCTAGAAACACTGTTCACCCACTGTTACTGTACATGAAACTGATCTGTGAAACCCTTCTGTCACACAGATTTGTGAAACTGATCTGTCAGACCGATCTGTGAAACTGATCTGTCACACTGATCTGTGAAACTGATATGTCACACCGATCTGTGAAACCGATCTGTCTGACCGATCTGTGAAACCAATCAGTCACACCGATCTGTGAAACTGATGTGTCAAACTAATCTGTGAAACCGATCTATCACACCGATCTGTGAAACTGATCTGTCAGACTGATCTGTGAAACCGATCAGTGACACCAATCTGTCACACCGATCTGTGAAACTCATATGTCACACCGATCTGTGAAACCGATCTGTCAGACCGATCGGTGAAACCGATATGTCACACCGATCTGTGAAACTGATCTATCAGACCGATATGTGAAACCGATCTGTGAAACTGATCTGTCAGACCGATCTGTGAAACCGATCTGTCAGACCGATCTGTGAAACCGATCTGTCAGACCGATCTGTGAAACCGATCTGTCAGACCGATCTATGAAACCGATCTGTCACACCGATCTGTGAAACCGATCTATTAGACTGATCTGTGAAACCGATCGGTCAGACCGATCTATGAAACTGATCTGTGAAACCGATCTGTCAGACCGATCGGTGAGACCAATCTGTTACTGTTCAAAAAACTGGAAACACTATTCACAGAACTAGAAAAAATTGGCAAAGTGTTGGGGATAAGTCCCCTTGACCTCCCAAAACACCTCCAACACCAACATTTCACAAAGTAATGGACCGGAGAGGTCTGGTCCATTACATTAGATACCTCTCAAAACATTCTCATCCTCAAGAATTAAAAACCAACCCAGAAGAAAAGAGGTGTCCGAACAACCACCCCATAAGATACCTCTCAGGGGAAAACCACCATGAGTTGTTCGAATGCTGGAACAAAACTACAACATCCGGGAACAAACAATCCATACCCAAACAATTCATTCACAACATCACATGAAAAGTACATAAATAAAACATGAAAGGTCTAACCGGAGAGGAAACATCATTACATGAAAGGAGTTAAACATTGACCAACTCTGGGTACTGAGCACATATCTGTGACTCACGCTCCCAGGTACTCTCCTCCATGCCACCGTGTCGCCACAAGACAAGAAATAAGGGGATAGAACGCCCATTCAACACCTTCTCCTTGTGGTCTTGGATCTCCACAGGTCGCTCCTCGAAGGTTGCATCATTATCAACATCGATCTCTCCCCAATCGATAACATGAGATTCATCATGAAGATAACGACGGAGCTGCGATAAATGGAAAACATCATGTATCCGACTCATCTGAGGGGGAAGTGCTACTCGATATGCCACAGCTCCAACACGAGTTAACACCTCGAAAGGCCCAACAAACTGGGGAGAATGCTTACTCCCACGACCAAACCATCGCTGCCCACGATGGGGAGTCACCTTCAGAAACACATGATCCCCAACATTAAACTATAACGGTCTCCTTCTTTGATCAGCATATGATTACTGACGATCCTGTGTTGTCTTCATCCTCTCACGAATCACCTGTACCATCTCTGTTGTATTCTGCACTAGTTTTGGTCTGAGAATTGCTGACTCTCTGACCCTAGTCCAGCACAACGGAGAACGGCATGGCCGGCCATACCAGGCTTCAAACGGCGCTATGCCGATGGTAGAGTGAAAACTATTATTGTAAGCGAACTCTACCAAGGGTAAGTGCTTTGTCCATGAACCTCCAAAATCAAGAACACAAGAGCGCAACATGTCTTCAAGAGTCTGGATTGTTCGTTGTGTCTGACAATCCATTTGAGGATGAAAAGCAGTGCTAAGGCATAATTGTGATCCAAAAGCATGATGGAGACCTATCCACACCCTAGAGGTAAAACGAGGATCTCGATCAGAAATGATCATCTTAGGAACTCTGTGAAGCCTCACCACCTCCTCCAGATACTGCCTCGAGAAAACCTCAACTGAGCTCGACTCCTTGATTGCTATGAAGTGGGCCGATTTAGTTAAACGATCCACTACCACCCATATAGCATCATGTCCTCCTGGAGCTCGAGGTAAACCTGTAACAAAGTCCATTGATATGTCCTCCCACTTCCACTGAGGAATCTTTAATGGCAGGAGAAGCCCACCAGGAACACGGTGTTCGGCCTTCACCCTCTGACAGAATAAACATCGAGACACAAACTCTACCACTGCACGCTTCAGCCCAGGCCACCAAAACTAACTCCTCAAGGACCGGTACATCTTTGTCACACCAGGATGTACTGCTATGGGCGAGCTATGGAACTCTCGGTGAACCGTCTCACACATATCCAAGGAAACAAAAATCCTGCCATGATACAACACTCGGTGTTGTTCATCCTCCGACCAACCATCATGGGCCTCTCCACAAAAAACTTTGTCTCTCCAAACGTCCACCTCTGGATCACCCAACTGAGACTCTTCCACCTTCTGCATCAGAGATGACTGCACTATCATCTGGAAAAGACAACCTCTACCTCCAAGCTATTCCATATCATGATATAATGCTGACAGTTCCTCCATTACTCTCCAAGAATTACCAGATTCACGCACAGAATCACTACGTGACATTCGGCTCAGCGCATCAGCAACAACATTTCACTTCCCAGGTGTATACGATATTTCGAAGTCGTATTCCTGCAATAACTCCATCCACCGACGCTGCCGCAAGTTCAAGTCCTGCTGAGAGAAAACATACCTCAAACTCTTATGATCGGTGAAAACCACAAAGCTCTCACCAATGAGGTAATGTCTCCACAACTTCAGTGAAAACACCACGGCTGCCAACTCAAGATCATGGGTGGAAAAGTTGCGTTCATGGGGATGCAATTGTCGGGACCCATAAGAAACAACTGACCTTTGTTTCATAAGTACACAGCCTAGCCCCAGATGTGACGCATCGCAGAAGATGTCAAACTGGACTCCCTCAGCTGGAAGACAAAGAACATGAGCACTTACCAACTTCTCCTTTAGATACTTGAATGCGGCCTGACACTGATCAGTCCACATGAATGCTTGATCCTTCCTGGTCAAAGCTGTTAGAGGAGTCACAACCCGTGAGAAATTTTCTACGAACCTCCTCTAATAGCCTTCGAGACCAAGGAAACTTCGCACCTCTGACACTGTCTTGGGGGCTGCCCAAGACACTACTTCTTCTATCTTCAATGGATCCACAGATACTCCCTATTGGGACACAACATGCCCTATGAAATTAACTTCTCGAGCCCAGAACTCAGACTTGGAAAACATCCCAAACAACTGATGTTGGCGAAGAACTCCCAAAACGGCTCGTAGATGCTCTGCATGCTCTTCTTCATATGTGGAGTACACAAGGATGTCATCGATGAAAGCCACAAAAAACCTGTCCAGGAATTCACGGAACACAGCATTAATCAACCCCATGAAAAAAAGCTGGAGCATTCGTCATGCCGAATGGCATTACAACAAAACTCATAATGCCCATGACGACAACGGAAAACAGTCTTCGGGATATCCTCATCCTTTACACGCATCTGATGATATCCTGACCGCAAGTCGATCTTTGAGAACCAACTTGCACCCTTCAGTTGATCGAATAGGTCATCAATCCGTGAAAGAGGATAGCGATTATTTATTGTCACTTTGTTTAATCGATGATAATCGACAGACAACAGCAAACTGCTATCAGCCTTTTTCACAAACAAAACTGGTGCACCCCATGGTGACACGCTTGGCTGAACAAAACCACACTGTAATAGACCATCAAGATGAATACGTAGCTCTCATAACTCAGAAGGGGCGATCCTATATGGAGACATAGAGATAGGGGATGCTCCTGGCTATAGCTCGATCCCAAAATCGATCTCTCGTTGAGGGGGTAAGGATACAACCTCTCTTGGAAAGACGTCAGGGTACTCCTCTACGACCCTAGGAAACGTCAACTGTTGAACCTCTGACGAACTCAGCATCATCCTAGCCATCATGGATGATAAGGAAGGAACTCTTCTATGACTCATTCAAGGATCTCCCTCACCAACAAACACCACTTCCTCTAAATCTTCATCAAAGAAAACGACCTTCTTCATGTAGCAATCCACAATAGCCTGCACCGAATACAACCAATCCATGCTGAGTATGACATCATATGGTTGTATTCGTAAACATAGGAAATCTCCCCAAGAGCGGTGTTGCCCCAACACTAGCTCACAGTCTCTACATACTTCAAACAAGTCAGCTCGACCTCCAACTGGCGTAGTAAACGCCAATGGCACTGGAAGCCTCTCTACCTCAAGTCCCAAAGCATGGACAAGGGTAGGTGATATGAAGGAGTGTGTTTCTCCTGAATCAAACAAGGCATACACCAAGGTATAGAACAAGCAAAGGGTACCTCGAACGACATCTGGCTCGCCTGGGGCTGGCAACGCTAGAGCATGAAGCTGACCACGACCTCCTCCACAACCTCTCTGACCCTGATAACGACCACCACCGCATCCACACTCTACTCTCTGAGGACGGGGAGGGTCATGGGGCTGTCCTCTGCCTGCTCCATCTACCCTCTGGTGATCTAAAGCTGGTGTAACCTGCTGCTGCTGCCTTGGCTGGAACTGCCTCAACGGAGGAACCTGGAGTGGAGCGCCCGGTGCACGATGACTTCTCTGAAAAGTCGGTCACTCTCACTGCTGATGACCACGACCACCACAAGAAAAACAAGAGCCCGATCCCTTGGCATAGGCCTGAGAGTTGCTGCCTCCATAGAAATGAGATGGGAAGGGCTGGGACCTACCCCCAGGTGAACGAAAACTCTTCTATCCTGAAAACTGGGAAACCCGGACCACAGCTCTGCTTCGTGAGGAATCATGACGATTCCCCTCTCATGACGATCCGGTCCTAGCCAAAGTCCTCTCAAAATCCTATGCCCTCGTCAGCACCTCAAGATATGTCTTCAGCATAAATGGGGTGACCTGGAGGTGGATCTCTGGATGCAAAGCCTCCGCGAAATGCCTCGCCCTGGCCTCATAATCTGGTAACAGGTCTGAAGCTTATCGTAGAAGGTTCCTGAAACGGATTCCAAACTCTCGAACACTGGAGCTCCCTTGCCGAAGGGTGAGAAACTCCTGGAGACTGGACACCTTCGCAGTCGATGAAAGAAACTCGACTCTAAACCTGTCTCGAAACTCCTCCCACAAGATCACTGACTCCTCACGATCACCGAGGAACAAGAACCACCACTGCCTCGCTGCTCCACGCAGCATCTTCACAACCAAGGAAACCCAGTATTCCTTCCGAGCACGAATCGAACGGAAGCCTATCTCGACCTCCTCCAACCAGTCTTCTGTGACTGCATCTGAAACGGATCCCTCGTACTTCTGTAGACTTTGGAGCTGAAATTCTTGAGGTTTCTTCCTCCAAGTGTCATCTTCGTCAACCTCTACTCAGCGGTGATCTGCTGGAACAGCCTGCTGGGCATCTTCTGCGAAAACCTGACGAGGACGTCCACCTGGAGCCATACCTGTAAAATAACAACTGTTAGAACTCCTAATCCTGGAATATGGAAGATTCACATTAATTAATTAATTGTTTTGTTTTATTAATTTTAGGTTACCTATCCCAAGGTCTACCCATTCAAACACAGGCGTAAAGAATAATGATGCATGATCCTTTCCTATGTATCTACCCTGCAACTAGTATCACTTTGTTTAGTAGCCATCGTAACTTAAAGGTTCGTGCAACAGATCATAGGGGGCCCTGAATGTCTATGTCTCTGCCGGTCTCTAGTGTTTACACCACTTGCTAAACATGAATGACACCATTTCCCTACCATCCCATGCATCCTCACATGTGCCTAACTCCAAACTCCATCCTATCCCTCAACCAGACCTCTGATACCACTCTGTCATGACCCCCTCCCCACAATGTGTATCCCTCCTGGGCCGGCAATGTGAGAAGAGAGATAATGACCCCCGAGTCCCGCCTCCAGTAGGCCCCGGGTTGGCAACTAGCACCGAGGGTATAATAAACATACAAATGGGAGGCATTACCCTCTAAGAGAACACATGCGGATGAGATAGATAGAATAGACTCCAACCAACTCCAACTCATAACTGAAATATAAAAGAAACCCATGTACATATATGAAATGTCATGCAAAATTACTACAACTGAAAGGGAAAACTAAAAGTACCCAAAAGAAAGTAAAACGACAGCGACCACAAGCCCGAACAGCTCCTCCTCCAACCACAAGCTAGAAGTAACCAGCTTGACCTCCAACCTTCTCCAAGTGACCTGAAAAAAAGTTTATATATACATAGGGTGAGTATAACAGTATACTCAGTAGGATCCTCCCCAAGCCTCTCGTGCGAAAGTAAAGAAAGCATGCTAAAGCCCAGTGAACAACAAGTGAAACTAACTCGTCACCTAAACAGGTATACTATGTTCCCAACCACACCATGGCTACTCTCACCAAGTAACGCATACAAGAAAATAGCATATAGTAAAGAATATCAAGGGTACCCCGCTACTACTTCCCCACTGGTTTGCTTCTTTTCCCCAACGACATACGTCCTGTGCATCTCTCTCCAAAGGCTTGCCCGCAGACACCTGGGCGATGCACCGCCCCGTCCTCAGAACCAAAAGTTACCAGGTAGTCTCCGGGATCCACCATAGCTCGCATAACGTGTATCATACGTCGGGTATAATACCTCAAGCCATTACAGCCCATTCTCTGAGTAAGGATCCTCAAGCCATCATAGCCTATACACGTTACACCTATAGTAGTCCATAGGATACTATATCCAGAATATATGTGTGTGAATAACCACAAGCCATTACATCCCTCTACACACGTATATGGGGTAACTAACCGTTGTGCCTCATGGAACAAGTATCTACCAAGAGAAGAGAGCGGAGCCAAAGGGGGTAGTCATCCATTCAACCTCACATCAGAATGTTGGGGAAAACACCCCCCAGGGCTCAAAATCCCCGGGGTGTCTGTTTCCCTTACCGAATGGGTGGAGTAGCGTATAGAACCCCAAAAGTACAGAATATATATATAACTCACATCCACACTATGGGCATAACCTAGTCTTAGATACAACTGCACCTAACGTCTATCAGACTCCAGGCTGCTACTTCTAAGACTAGGTATCCTATAAGCACACAAACATTTGGAGATATTTATTAGATTACTCCGTTCTCATTTTATCAGTTCCACTGTACATTAATTAATTCTTTAAACATTAATTAAGAATGAACAATTCCACATTAAGCTGAATTGGCATCACTTTAAAAAACAACTGCTCCTTTTTAAGATTCACATCACCTCTAAATTCCAGCATCTCCATCCCCGTGGATTTTCACCATTTAATCAAACATTCATTACATGATTACTTTTCCACATTCCCAGGAATTCTAGAAAAACATCCTATGCTTCTAAACACAAAGGAGGCTCAACACGGTGAATAGATATAATACCGGTCGAGTCTTTGCCGCCTATAGAAAGAGAATATACCCATTCTCCCTCGAGAGGCTAAACACGGAAAGCACGTGGCATACCTCGTGCGTCTTCACCTCCATCGGAAGAAGGGTAGGAAGACCAGCTGACTTGAGAAGTGGGGAAAAGCAAAGCAGATTAACATTCAAGAAAACCGCAAGCAACCAGTAACCACATCCATCCCATTCCATCACCCCTGGTGTCATCCGCGACACCCACATGCATAAACCGATGCATCTCGCCACTCTAGGCGTCATCTGCTTCCATAACCACAAGGCCTCCATGCCTCCACATCTCACAACAGCCAACCAGGCTCACATCACAGCACAAGCAGCAGAAAAACAACAATCACAACCATGGTCCCTTGACCCTTTAGCAAACAAGAGGGTAACTCAGAACCCCTTTAGAAATTCCCACATAATCTGTTCTCTAATCCATATTGAATTAACAGATTTGTTATTTGTAGGTTCCAATCATGGATACCTTATCAGTAAGCTATCACAATTAAATAACCATGCTTACTTCCCTAATTTAATTATCCTAAAATTAGAACGACTACAACAACGACAATAACCAGATTAATTTATATGCCTCTTTATCTTTAGCCAATTAATTAACAATTAATTCCGGATTTACATTCATTATAAATTTCTATCATGAACGAATAACAAATCAAAGAAAACATAGATAACACTCTATCTAGCAAAACATGAGGCAACTGTTATCACGATATAAAGAAACAACATGCGATCAACCAATTCTCTTAATCCGGTTCAATTATTTAATTAGGTCAATTTCATTGTGATCCAAAGCGATAAATCATGCTAATTCTACGATTGCACATATACAATTAGAGAAGCCATGAATCCCCTACCTGGAGGAGTTATTGACGTCCTTTATCCACACAACTGGTCATAATCCTCCTCTCACGACAACTGCATCCACCAGAGGATGCCACGTTACGACAGTACCAACCAAACCCAAGAAAAAACCATTATAATCTTGGAGAATACATGGTATAATTATGGAAAAGAGGATTGGAGAAGATGAACCCCAAAAGAATGACGATACAACATACCTTATATCGAAGATTGATCGACACGGCTCAGTTGCATCCAAAACAGAGCAGAGCCAATCCTAGGAGTAAAGATTGATTGTGAAACTCCTACGGAAAGGATTGAAAGGTTATAGTTCCTCTTAATTGAGAACAAAGAAAAGAACAAGGGAAAATGATATCTCGTCCCTTTTTGAAGATTTAATGGGGCGACGGTTTAAGATCCGGTTAATTCTCCATTAAAAACGGATCCCATTAACCCACGCGGTTTGACCAAGTAAAACATTCCAAGCCTTAGGAATAATTAATATAGGATTTATGGCATTTTAAACGGCCTTAAGGGCACTAAAAAAGGCTTTAAATGTATTTTACATCAAAGGAAACGTCAAAAGGGGAAAAACTGTAGGAGTCTGGAAACACTGTTCACCCACTGTTACTATACGTGAAACCGATCTGTGAAACCGATCTGTCACACCGATCTGTGAAACCGATCTGTCACACCGATCTCTGAAACCGATCTGTCACACCGATCTGTGAAACTGATTTGTCACACCGATCTGTGAAACGGCTCTGTCAGACCGATCTGTGAAACCAATCTGTCACACCGATCTGTGAAAACGATCTGTCAGACCGATCTGTGAAACCGATCTGTCACACCGATCTGTGAAACCGATCTGTCAGACCGATCTGTCACACCGATCTGTGAAACCGATCTGTCACACCGATCTGTGAAACAGATCTGTCACACTGATCTGTGAAACTGATCTGTCAGACCGATCTGTGAAACCGATCTGTCACACCGATCTGTGAAACTGATCTGTCAGACCGATCTGTGAAACCGATCTGTCACACTGATCTGTGAAACTGATCTGTCACACCGATCTGTGAAACCGATCTGTCAGACCGATCTGTGAAACCGATGTGTCAGACCGATCTGTGAAACCGATCTGTCACACCGATCTATTAAACCGATCTGTCAGACCGATCTGTGAAACCAATCTGTCAGACCGATCTGTAAAACCGATCTGTGAGACCGATCTGTCAGACTGGTCGGTGAGACCAATCTGTTACTATTCATAAAACTGTAAACACTGTTCACAGAACTAGAAAAAATTGGCAATGTGTTGGGGCTAAGTCCCCTTAACCTCCCAGAACACCTCCAACACCAACATTTCACAAAGTAATGGACCGGAGAGGTCCGGGCCATTACAGATATATTCCATTTACTTTTCTATTAATATGTTTTTCATATTAAAATTTTCATTTTCTCAATTAAATTTTGAGGTTTCATTTTAAGTTAGTTGATTATAATATCAAATTTTTTATAAATTTTCTATGTTTATGGAAAGAGTCTTTCATTAAAATCAATTTCAAATTGATATGAAATATTCATATTTTAAATGATTTTTTATATTTTAATTTTCATTAATTGGTTTTCATGAAAATGTTTTCGTAATAATTTTATGCGGGAAAATTTTAAAAGGGGGATACTTTTTCCTCAAAGACTGATGTTATGGCCTATAATTTAAATTGGGGAATTTGGTCTTGAAATATATGAGACATGATAGATGAGGAAAGATTATTTTATTGGGATTTATATTTAAATTTATGGATATAGATTATATTTTGTGGCATGAGGATTTACTATCCATGTTTCTCTTGTGATATGTTTGAATCTCTCCCTATTTGAAAGTGTGAATTTATTTCATAAAAAACACAGTCTATTTAGTCATATCTACCAAGATATTTTTATAATAACTTTTATTCAATTTATATTTCTATGGTAGAAGAAAAATACATATTATAAGGTGAAATCTAAATTGTAGTAATTGTAGAATATATAGTTCCATTTAAAGGTCCAAGGTTGGTATGTGTTTCTATTGTGATGGAATGAACTCTAGATTTGTTTTGGGAAGACATATAAATGATATCACTATGAAAAAAGGAATGATCGGGGAGGGAAGTAAGCTAGGTTATTCTAAAATATGATTCATGTGGGAGTTCCTTTCTCTAGAGAGGATTAATTGAAATATATAGTAGCTTTGGAAATTCTTGTAATTGGTGTAATGAATGAAGTCCATCTTGATTTTTTTTCAATATTTTCCTAGTTTTTAAATCCCTTGGAAGATGAATATAATGTTGTGTGATTTTTTGAGTTATCCATGGGGATAGTGATTATATATAGGGTGGTGAGTTTTAATTTAATGATGTGTCTTGAAGTGATGGATTGTAAATAAGAGAGGGTGGGGAAGTTACTTAGTGCGAATGAGGATGTTGAAGGTAGAACATAGAAAAAAGAAGCATAACATCTGAAGATAAAAATATCATTATTTTACATCATTTCTATACATAATATGTTACTTATAAAAAACACATAATCCTAATAATGGATGGTATTGTTTTTTAGGACCAGAAATAAAGACAACATATTTTACTCCTCTTGTGAATATTTCAATATATCTATATGACACTAGATCCCTCATTGTCAAATAATATACTAAATTCTTCTTCATATCATGGGGGTGAAAATATATGAATGTTAAAATATAAAGTGGTAATTATTATAAAAATACGATAATATAATCAATGTTCACAAGTGAACACAAGATGATCATATTGTTATAAACAATATACATGAAAAATCATACATATCAATGCATAGAACAAAAATCATAAGAAATGGCATAAGGATTGTAAAATATAAAGTGTGAATAAAAAAATTGAAAGTAATAATTAATAATCATTATCCATTATAGAATAACATAACAATAATAATATTTATAATTACATGGAATAAAATTACGATTAATAACATATTTCATTTTAAACATAGCTTAACCGTAATTATATCGACGCACATATTTGTGAGTATTGTTGAACTGAAATTATACTCACTTGAAATAATTGGATAATATAATTACTACAATTATACCCAAACACAACCATATAATAAAAGATAAACTCTAATTATACCCACATAAAATATTGTGAGAAAAGTTAAACAACAATTACACCAATTGATATCATTTTTAGAACCACAAAACTGAAATTATATTAATACAAAGGCCTTTGATCATAGATAGAAATTGATTATTCCATTTCATGAAATTGTGAGAATAGGTAATGCATAATATTTCCCAAAAATTATAATTTTATAATTAAAATTGTAATTATCCACCAAAATTTACTTTTTAGCATAGCCTAACCGTTAATATAACTATTTAAATACTTATTAGTATAGGTAAACTGAAAATATACCGAAGTTGTGATTTTAAGAATAACTAATCCAAAATTATACCCTAACACATAAATCATTATCAAAAGAGATTTAAAATTATTTCTAATGCAATAGAGGGTGGTAAAAGAACCCACACATCATTCAGCCATAATCATGTGTGACACTCGAAATAAAATTCACATATCACCTCATAAATAACCTATATAGATAGAGATATATATCTAAAAAATTATATAAAATTCAATAACTTTTTATATCATATAGATCCCAAGGAATTAAAATGAGTTTTTAATCATTTGTAGATGATGTATCCTAAGAAATCATTAATAATCATAACAAGATATTCCCATGAAAAATAAATATGCGTCTAATGATATCAAGAAACATTGAATGTAAATACAATTCAATCAAGATAACAAAACATAGAGTATTTACATAGTATAAATAAATGATATAAAATTAATAAAATATATTCCAAAATGAATAAATTTTTAGAATCTAGGGGACCACCCTTTATTCAATGAAATCCAAAATGGTATCCACAAAAGAATGTTGATTGAAGAAAATTTAATTTTATTCCCCGAAGACAGTTAGGAAAGACAAAGGCAGTGATTGATCATTTCTCCAAAAGAGAAGGTAATTATCTAGTATATCTATAAAATTAAAGGGGATAGTATAATATGAAAATTATCTTCAATCAAGCATAATATATTTCAATAGATATAGAATTATAGGAAAATTATATATTAATAGTATTTGGGAGAATCACATTGAAAATAAAACATATCCTTTTTATTTTGAAATAATTTTAAAATAGAAATTTCATAAATATAGTTAAAAATAATTTCAATTATACAACATAATAAAATATACATAATTATTTAAATAAAGTTACAAAGGTGGTGGAATGAAATATTCATATTTAAATGTTAAAAACAGAATATTGTCTCCTTTTAATGAAAATGAATCATAAAATATATATATATATATATATATAAACTTTCATATAAATATTAATAATATAGAAAGTAATATAAAATTAATGTAATCAATTATAAATTCATGGATATGAGTACTCTCATAATCATCCAAATAATACTGATATATATAAAGATTTATTCTTGATTAAGAATAAGAGATGGGTATGTTTCAATTAAAAAAATAATTTAATAAAGTAAGAGTCATGAGAAATATTAATTTCAAGGTTCCATATAAATTCAGGAATTCCAATTGAAAATTATTTCCAGTTATATAAATTACCCAATTAAATCAATAAGATTATCTTTCAAAAAACAATATTGACTTGAGTATAACATCATCAACGAATCCCTTACAGATAGAGTCAGTTTTTCACAAAAAAATAATAATGTCTCCATAATATAATAGTTTTAATGAGAATACATTTATAATGTTACATGTTATTTCTCTTAAAAACCCGTTAATATGGTAAAATTAATTATTAGGTAGTAGGTACACCATTCTAATTAAAACATTGTGCACAATAGAAAATTTTTCTCAAGTTCTGAAAATTTTATTTAAGAAACTATTACCCTTTTCCCCCCACAAAGATAAATTCAATCTATATTCCTATATAAAAAACACAACAATCATAATAAAATAATTGATAACCATATTCAAACATAATATTATTTAAAATTTATATTTATAATCATTATCCATATGTTAATTGGTTTTTTTCAATTTTCCCATATGAACTGTTTATAATGTAGACTAGTTGTGCTAATTTTGTAGGAGAGATATTGGTATTATGTAAAACCAATCAATTCATAAATAAATAAAATATTCATTAATATTAAATATATATAATAAAATTTCATTCGATTTAACCATAAAGATTTTTTGTACTTGGAGACTATATATATAAAAATTTTATTTAAGTACAACCTGTATCATTTATAACATCATTTATTACAAAAGGTATAATTTTAGACTCATCATACTTAGTAATCAGAGTTTAATTGTAATTTAATGACTTATGATAATATAGTTTTGTTTTTAATATTTATTTGTAGATAGTGGTATGGTGAAGGTTAAATTTTTGAATAAGAAAGTGTGAATGGTTCTAGGAGTTATTTGGTTTTCAAATAATTGGATAGCTTATTTTTATATATGTGATTTATGTGGGAGAGTTGGGATGAAGAATAAATGGACACAATTAATAAATTGGATAATAGATATTATCATTTTATATCAACATTTTAATATATTGATGTGAGTGGTAGTGTAATTTTCATTAATCTATGGAATGTATTGACTTACTAGTGGGTGTGGAATTTTGATTGTAACATTGAAAATGTATTAGACAACTATCTCTTCCTCACATGATATTTATGATTATTTTTAGGTCTAAAAGTTTCCAAGATACCCAAGGGGGGTCATTCAGGGTAAGAATATTCTTTTCAAAATTATTCATACACACTAGATCAAATCCTCTTTTTTATAAGGATCACTTTTTTTAACTTATGTATTAATAATGATTTTATTATTTACATATTTTCCTCATTATGATTCATTGAATGTATTGCAGGAAAGTAAGAATAAGGACAGACCATTTTTTAATTTGTTCACCCTCACAGGGCTATTTCAATGGAGCATACAACGACAATGTGTTGATTGTACAAAATTCTCTATGGCTCACTGCCAAAAATGATAGTTCGGGATAGATATGTTATTTACCCTGTATCACATTTTTTATAAGTTTTATGTTCTAAAAACTAAATTTCCAAATGTCACTTACTAGGTCTCTTTCACTGGACCACTACCGATGCAAAGGATCGCCATCCTCTTTTTCCTTCGCTCCTTGATATTCGAAAAGATCCACACATAGTTTCTGGACACATAGGTCCCTTAATTTGTATTAATGTTTCATCCTCAATATTAGATATATGATTGGTTGATATCCCACTTTCAACCATGGATGAATACCAATTTTCTACATATATACTGGGAACATCCAACTTTCAAAAAAGATCGCGGTTACTTGGGTGCTACATTATGCATGGTGCCCAACTGTATCCTTTTTCATGGGAAAACCAACTTACTCACTACTCAATACTTGAATACACACCCTCATTATGTCAAACTCATTTTTATCATACAACTCTATTATGGAGTGAAACATTTTTGTAACACTCTACTTCCACGAACCCACAACATCCATGAACATTGCTCCAATTTTCATTTGGTGATATTATTCTAAATGAGTGGTGTACCCTCTTATTTATAGAAACATTATCGAACGAGCACAAGAGGTGTGAAGCTTTCTCCGGAACACGCATGTTAATTTATCCAAGCCTCTATCGTACAAACTCATATGTCACACATCTTCATAAAATAAGTGCCCTTATAAGAGGTGATTCAATATATTGAATGAAGTGTGTTCATGGTATAATGATTATTTGGAGAAATATATTTTTTTTTAAGGATATACTTCTGATTTTGTTTTTTTATTCTATTACTGGGATATAACTATTTTAAGAGGGATTCCAGGGTGGTTAATTGAGGTAGTTCATCTATAAAAGGAAATGATCCTAGGACTATGGAGGGGGACCTATGAGGAGGATTCATACATTTCTATTACTAATGTTTCAAATTATTAATTGAAATTCAATATTCTTTCATCTGAAACAATAATCATGATTCTTTCATTTAGAGGTAAAAACTAAGAGATATAAATTCACCAATGTAGTTAAGATAGTTTACGTTTTTTTAGTAGGATGAACTCATCTAATGTATGTCAACACGAATGGAAAATCATGTCATGCTACTAGAAATGAACATCTCAAAGATATTGATGTATGTTATGGGTCATAAAACCGATTTTCATTGTCAGATGGGTTGGATATAAGAATTTAGATCAATTATTACAATCATGAACCATGTGTGAGAGGAAATCATGGAACATTAAGATCATAAGTACCATTCGACTATAGTGTAGGATAAGTCATATAGTTTGTGAGATGACTAATGTAGTGGTGCATGTACTGGAAAAGGATGTGGGGATCATCATTTTCCTGTTGTACAAAATGAAATGGACAATTATCCCTTACATTATGAAGAATTGTGATATTTCTTTATGATGGTCGATATTCTATAATTTCTAGTAGATGATCTAGTATCATGAATTTCCCATATAGAGACTTATTTTCAAATACATAGAACTCCAAATGAATTGAATGTTCCTATGGAAGAGTTACGTATGAAAGGTGTAGATAAATATTTTTTGATCTCTCCCAAAAATATTAGGTAGGATTAACATAGAAATGACTGAAGGAAGAGCTACTAGGATGGTATGACCTTGTCGATGGGAAAGATATAGTGATATTATTAAAAATTACATGATAAACTGAGTCTATTTATATATATATAGATTAGATAAACCACTTATCAATTAATATTCAAGATATAAATCATATGTGGTACATGATTTTATTTTTAGGACTGATGAAACCATTAATTGCTAGAACAATTTTTACAACTAATCCTTAATAAAAGTCCTAGATATTTACACTATAATGTAATGACAATAATAATATTTAGTCATGGGGAATTTTATAAAATTATTCGATCTTTCGGGATGGGCTATGATAGGTCGACAAAGAAGAATATGGATACTTGGTTTTACAATATTAGTACCACCATTAGAGGGATAAGGTTGGGGAAAATATATTTCACGAGATTTGAGACAGAGTCGGGTAAAGATATCATGAAGAGAATAATATAAGGAGAGATATAATAAATGTTTTTAATATTCTTTTGGATTGATGTTTTTTCATGGATATTAGTGTCTTAAAAATGATACAAGAGTATGTTATGGGAATTTAAAGAACCTAGTGAGGAGGAAGAGGAACATGATGGTGATTAGGACCATGAATAAATTTCATGGGGATTAAGGAAAATAGAGATGTTTGGAACAATAAAAAGACTAAATGATAATGTAATTGAGGTTGAGATTAAACCATTCCTGGTAGATATATAAATAAAAGATATTCCACTATTGGTTTTTGTGGATAAAGGCATAAGACATAATTTTTTACAAACATATTTTTAGATCATTTTTAGTGAATATTACAAAATAAGACCATTTTATATCTGATTAGAAAATGGATAACATATATTATCTATGGGGATGTGAAAGTATTTAAAGATCAGATTGACTAATAATGATTTTGTGGTATTAGTATATATTTTCTAAAAATTCTATCCTGATATATTTTTTAGCATTTCATGGAATGTGACGTTGGGCTATGTTACATCACATATGAAAAATATGATGATGAAATTTAATTTTAAGGAGTGGAAAATTATTTTTCAGGGTATCAAACACCCCAACATAAACCTGAAGCATGGAAAGAATATTTTTTAGGGATTAGAATTAATATTTGGGAGCATAGTAGATAATAACATGGGACATACTTTGTATGTGGAAGTGATGGATTTTTTTCAAGTATGATATATTGTAGAGGTCAATTCATTCTCGTAATAAGGATTTGTTTTTTTATATTTAATTATCTCTAGATTGAGAGCATGATCATGAAATTAAACTGGTATATTTGGAAAATAATATAAATATCTAACCATATAAATATTTGTATCATATGAAGAATGAGTTTGATAAACAAATCCACGAGATCAAAAACTAGTTGATTATCTTACACAATAGAATCCAATTTTCATTGTCAATTATAATGGTAAAAAAATATGGTTTTGTTAGGAAGTGTCTTGAATATTGGTAAATTAATAAGATGTCCAAGCCTAAATACATTTATACTCTGATTATTGAAGATTTTTTTGATGAACTAATGGTGTAGAAAATATTACAAAGTTATATCCCAAATATGGCTTCCATAACATTCACAAGAGGGAGGAGGTGGTGGAAAATACAACATTTTTAGTCATAATGGGAGTTATGAATACATAGTTATATCATTTGGGTTGATGAATACTTCATCCACTTTTCAAGATACATTGAAATATATATTTTATCCCTTACCAAAGAATTAGGTGATGGTTTTTGTGACGATAATTTTTTTAAGCAATGGATGGACTTCCAATTTATCATTTTATTAAAATGTTTTGAAATTAAATTGGTTCTAGTTTTTTTGTGAAAATCTAAATAAATACCCTTGGGGATTCAGAAGATGATTCCAATGATTGAAGTGAAATTAGTTATGGGTTGGGAATAACATGTTGTAGAAAGAAAATAATTTAGATAATGTGAACATTCAATTGATGTCCTTATATTCCAACCACCTTATGGAAATAAGTTATTTTGGATGGCGACTGGTTGAATATTTAGGGAATATTACTTCTTTTAATTTATTTTCATGGACCTAAAAAATAGAATCTATTTGATGACAGATATTTCCATAAAATATTAAATAGAACCGAGGATTTAATTAACTAATTTAATATTATATGAACATTATTAAAATTTATAAGATTATTTCTAGTCCATTAACTGAATTAACTAAGAAAGGGATGTTTTCATAGACTGGTCAATCTAAATAATCCTTTTTAAGGTTAAATTATCAATTTATTTCTCCAATTATTTTTGGTTTGACAAATTTTTCCCATTGATATTCAATTTAATTTTATGTGACTAATGTTAGAAATAATGGAGTTATTATGGAAAAGGCTAACAACTAGCTTATTTTTAGCAAGGCACATTCAGTTGTCACTTTAGAAAATTTTGTTTATGATATTAAAGTCATGAAAATAGGTTAATATTTCCAATATTGCAAAACAATATCTTATGGGAGACCATGTTTATATTTTTATTTTCCAAAAATTCATAAAAACATTTCTCAACAAAAAAATGGATTCCATTAACTACTAATACTAGAATGAAATTATTTTTGGGTTATTTCATCAAGGATATCAATAAGTGTAGAAAATTGAATGTAGTACATGATTCCCTAGCCCATGTATATGGGTGATAACATTTCGAAACAAGTGATATTTACTAGACCATTTGGATTGAATATCAAACATTCATTAATGAGATAATATAAGTCTCTAGGTTGCAGACTATAATTTCAAATTTCTAGAAGGTTTTTTCAAGGAACAAGGCGTTCAAATTTGGATATGGGTTGTTGTTCACCCCTAATAGAAATTTTTTAGATCAATATTCTTAATAGATACCCATGTTATTTCAATATTTCATCTCATATCCAATAGGGATTCATCATGGGCACTTAATGAAATTAAAGTATTTTTTTTAGTGGAATAATTTGGGTAGGTATGTCATTTATGGTTCATTAGAATGTTAAATAATGACCCATTTTTTCAATAGAATAAATATGACATGTTTATACCATATGGTTTACTATTTCCATTTCAAATTCTCGTTCTAGTTTGGGAAGAAATATCAATTGATTATGTTTCTAGATTACCAAAATCACAACTGTATGAGTTATTAATTGTTGTGGTATATTAGTGGAGAAAATAAGAATTTTTTTTACATTAGAACACCACTATATAGAAATATATATGTCATATATTTTCATTAGAGTGGTTAATAAACTACATGGGCTACCTAAATCTATAATATGTGACTGATTCCCTCTATTCCCTAGCCTTTCCGTAATATGATTTTATGCATCATGTAAAGACATTGAATTAGAGTTCGTCCTCTAACCTAAAATATTATGGTCAAACAGAGGTCTCCAATCAGGGCTTGTATGCATGATTATTCTATTTTTCATTGGAACAACCTATTAAGTAGGTTTGAATTTAATATTGGGATAATTTTAGTTAAAAAACTACTTTTAAAAAATCTACCTGTTAGTCGCCATTTGAATTAGTGTATAGACGCAAACCACCCAAAATTAATCATTATATTGTCAGTAAAATTGTTATCGAGGTTTTTTCTTCATTATTAGTTTACAGGGATGAGTACTTGAAGATGATTCATAAAAAATTCATCATTACAATAAATTATGCATAAATATGTCAACCATCATCGGTTGAAAGTAAAAAATAATTAAGGTGATCATATTTGATATATATTTCGTTTGAATGTGGATGGTTCCAAATATAAAATAAGTAAATATATTTCTTCTTGGTTTTATCGTCCAATATCAATTGTGGGATGGGTGGATGTTCTGTCTTAAAAGATTGATCTACTCACTTGTAGTTTGGTACATCCCATTCTCCATGGTTCCCAATTATTCACTCATTGGGGATATCTTATGTTCAGGTTCCCTTGATATTATTTTCTTACATGAGAAAGAATATATCTAGAAAAAAAAATTTATGAATGGTTCTAGGGGAGTTGTACTAATGGTTGGTACAGTGGAATGGGAAAAAATTCAGGAGGCAAAATGTGATGATTTTGTGACTATTTATCTCAATTTTTCTAATTCCTGCATAGGGAAAATGGTGGGAACACAAGGGGGGTATTGATAGGAGTGTTCAAAGTATTCAGATTCTAGTCCTCTAACACTGTTTACCTATAAGAGGGGGATCATTAGTTTTTATTCAGTGCATGCAGGGTGTACTATTTTATTAGGGAAATATTTTTATTCTTTACATGTTTAAATATAATTTTGTATTTCCTTTATGTTAGATGTGTATAACTACTATAATAGGGATTCGAGGGAGGTGCATTGAGGCAGTTGGTCTGTAGGAGGAAAAGTGTATGTGCTAGTGGTAAAGGAACTCATAGGAGGAATCGTCTATCACTCTTACTAATTTTCATACCAAGTAATAGAAATAAAATATTCTTTCCTATGAACCTATTAATAATCTATTGATTCCATTCAAAAGTAGATAACAAATAAGGTTGTACACTGAAGAACCAATATTGTTTCTACAACATCATAATAATTATTCTTAGAAAAAAAAATTAAAACCAAAATAATCCCATGTAATATCCCTACATTAATCAAAATTCATCATAGTATTATCTATTCTAATAACCACAGGTTTGTGTTAATTAATAAGGAGCCCGATGGATGCCAATTATAGAAAATTTCCAAGACCCCACAAATTCCAAAATATCAACATTAATTAAGCCATATAGATGATCTTCCACTTGTTTGGGTGTACTCTACTATTACACGTCCATATGTTTTTGCTTCCACTTTTCATTTTTATTTTTTGTGTCAGATTTTTCCATTGCTTCCTCTTTGGTCCTATCAACCATTACATTAGGATGAGTTTGAACAACATTATCCATAATACCTACCACATATGGAAAAATTTCTTCCACCTGAATACTATCATTCTAAATAAGCTAAGTCACTTCGAAATTTTTTATAGTATCATCCACATTATGTTTAAGATCCCCATATTCATCTTCCCATCTTCAATTAAGAGGGATGCATTTATTAATAAAGGTCCCACCTCCTTTAATAATATCATCAGACAACCATTTTCTGTCATTACTATGAAGAATATGATATAAGGATGTCACATCACTATCTTTTGTAGGATAAACATCATAATCATGAGTGTAAATATTCACATAAACACTCGTCGCCTCGATATTGACATGATTCACACCATCTCCCACAACAAACATTTTAACTGTGACATTAACCGATTCATGAAAATCCTCATCCAATTTTTTCTCTATAGAATGAATCTAGTAATTATCAAATCATATAGAATTATATTGATTTGATTGAGGGATAATTGGACCTACATAATTAAAAAACCCACAGTATTTTCTTGCATGACCCGACTTAGAAGTTGTGTCACCCAAGTTCCTCTCATTTCCCTTATATTTGTACATACAAAGTATTCCGTCATTGAAACTAATCTTATATAAGATAAAGATTATAGATCATATTTTGTAAGTGGATGTTTTCCAATAATATTGAATTCCTTATAGATCAGCATATTCCTTTTATAATGTATTTCATGTAACATGTTTCCCTACATGGTTGTATAAACAACCTTCAAAATTAATGTGACTAACAATTTAACTTTATCAATCATTATTAAATTGAATCTAATCCTCGATAAATCAGTTCCTTTATAAATCATAATAGGAGTTCCAATAAAATAGTAAATATCCTAGATAATTATATGGTTCCAATATAACATATTTTGTTTATTATAAAAATCCATATTGTTAAATGTGGCTCTGTTACATTAAAATGATTAAAACATTTTTTCCACTACTACATTCATATAATTTCATGCTATAAGGGTATTGATTAAATGATCTAGGAATTATTTTTATGTTCACATATTGTCAGTATAATATGAAAGTAATACTGCCCATTTTTTTTCTCTAATAAAAAATCCACATATTTCAACAATGTATTTTGAGAGGTCCTTGAATTTTCAAATATCCCCCCTCTGAAGAATACTACCCTGTAGAATATTCAAAATTATCAAAGGCCCACCATCTACTTAACATCCTCTTGATTCAATGATACATGTGACACATGTTACATACAAATATCCTTCCCTAATATAAAAGAAAAATCATATGTGGAAGGAATTATTTTCGGCTTCTATAACCATAAATATATTTTTTATTCTAGATGCTTGTGATTCATCCAACCGATTCAGTTTCTAGACCACCTTCCTGACTATAAATTCCCTTGGATGTATATCAACATGATCAACAACCTATGGTCTCACATATAAGTCTAGATTGATCCTCTCAAATTGAAATTACCCAAACAATTTCCACATATCACCATATTTGGGTCCCAAAACTCCATATCCCTTCTATTATAATATATATATATATAGAATCTATATATGTATGTATATATGAATATCAAAATACACACACATATATATAATTAATTATATTTTTAAAATGTTTACATGTATATATATATATATATATATAAATGTATGTATATTATCCATAAGACATACAGATTTATAAATTATTTATTTAAATATACTACAAACACATTCTAAATCACTGTAAATAAAGAAATATATATATATATATATATATTAATATTAAAATATATACTCTTAAAATTTATATATATATATATATTAAAAATAATTGTGTATAAATATAGATACGTTATAAATAAACTTTTTAAATGAATTTAAGTATACTTTTTAAATAAATTATATAAATTTCATTCTAAAAATAAATTAATCATATTTATATATACTTATATAAATTTATTATATAAACAAAAAATATATTTTTATTTTATTTTTAAAAATATTGAACACATAAATGGGATTATGGTTAATGTTTTGAGGGTCTATGGACCATTAGTTGTTTATCAGTGTCAGTGGTTTTATAGTTTTTCAGTTTCGCAATGCCTTTTTCATCGTATGCTTATGGGTTCTTGTTTGGACATTATTTACATTTATAAATTTTCGTGTCGAGCATGCTCAGTACCTAAAACGTCCTAGATATAAAATTATTACAAAATTTAAAATAATAAATAATTTTTTTATATTAATAATTTTATATATTTATATGTTAATAAATATTAACATTTATATAAATATATACATTAATATAAATATATACATTTATATAAAAAATATATTTATATAAATGTATATAATTATACACATATATATAGCTATATACATGCATATAATTAAATACTTATATGTATATTACTATATACATCTATAGAATTATCTAAATATATATAATTAAATTCATATATTTAGAATTATATAGAAAAATTTATAAATATTTTAATATAAAATTACAATTATAAAAAATATATGTGTTTTTAGATAACTATAAAATTACAATGATTTTTTTAGATTATTTACATTTATTATATTTATAATTATATGAACATATATGTTAGTTAATATACATAATTATATACAATAATTTATAAATATATATATTCATTAAAAAATGGATAATTGTTTATTTATATACATTGTTAAAAAATGAGTATATTTATAGCTGCACGTATGTATGTGTATTTGTGAATATACATGTATGTGTAGATGTGTATGTGTACATAGGGACGTTAGTAATTCTCGTAAATGTTATTAATTTACATTTTAATATTTTCGTGATATATGTCATCTAATGGATCCATTTCTAAATATACATTCATTAATAATGCAAAAAATATATTTAATTGCTTTTGTAATAGAAATTTATTAATATATTTATTTACTGTATACAAGTAATATTTTCAATATGTTTGTAATTAGTATGATTAATATTTATTCTTTTTAATTTATTATTTTTCATTATTTTAAATATATTTGATATTTATAAGTGTCTTATTGAAATGATTTTTTATAATTCTGTAATTTAAATATTTAATTATAAAATTATAAATATATCATTTTTTAAAAATAAGTACTTATGAAATTATAAATTATTAAATATATTTATTCATAAATAATTATCAAATTATAACAAATATATGTATTATACTAATAAATAATATTTAAAATATATATTTATTAAAATAAATTTATAATTATTTATGAATAATTTTTAAATATATTCTCTCATATTTATTATTATGAATAAATTATTAAAAATAAATTTAAATATAAAATTACAAAAAATTATATAATAAATATTTTTATTATATTCATTACTATATATTTTTAATTATATATATACTATTTCATTATATCTATTGATAATAAAAATTATAAATTAATTCAATTACATTTAAATAATTATAGAATTATAATATATATTTTTAAATAATAAATATTGTTTTTATACCTATAATTATATATATATTTTTTGAAATGAATATGAATACTTATGAAAAAATTTCAAAATGGTGTAGACCAGTATGTATAATTATTTAAATATATATAATATTGTATTTATATAAAATTATATAATTATATATAATTATATAAATATATTAATATAATTTCAATTGTAAATATATATATATATATATATATATATGTGTATGTATATTATAATAATTCCAAATTACAATAAATATATTTTCAATATTTATAACATGTTAATGGATCGAGATGACGGAGCATAGGGAGGGACTGTGGAAAATCTAAAACCAATGTTCATGATTCGTTTGTGAGGAAAGATGATGTAGATATTCTTGATTATGTAAATCTGGTCACATATCTGCATGTTTTCATGCGACCCTCATTGTCGCTTACACCTATGGTGAAGAAAATGATTGTAGACATTGAAATGAGTTGAGACGTTCAGGTTGTATGCGTGGTCAAAATAGAGAACCTTCTACTTGTTTGGGGGGTCTGTATTCTGGCATCCATCATAGAATGAGAGATGGAAGAGGCAGTGATCTTCACTACCGTGATATTGATCAACATAGAGCCACTCATTTTTTTGTCCCACTTGATATCATGTGGGATTTGAATATTCTAGCAATGGTAGTGCATGATGTACTGATTTCACCCCTTCATTATGAAGAGGGGTCAATGGAATTCAATATGAAGAAGATAGAAGTCTCTTATTCTCATTGGAATCTCATGTGTAATGGAATATCCTTAGTTTATGCCACATCAAATGGTACACTCCTAGAATCTGTTATTTTAGTTCATAGTGCTCAAGATCTTCGAATGTATGGATCTAATGGTTGGAGATTGACAATCATTTCAAATCCGGTAGAACTAAAATAAGGACTAAATTTCTGATGGTTCTGGATTATTGGAAATTTAATTATGTCTAATGGGGATAAACTAACGAAAAATAAGGAGTTCAAATCCAGGCTTTATCGGGTCAGGGGAATTCCAATTTGGTGGATTGTAAACATTAGTATTGGTTATTCCCTTCTAATATTTTCATCTTTAAGAGATACATTGAGGGCATTGAGCCACGACTACAAAACACACCTATAACAGGTCTCACATTTATTAGTAGTGAAAAAATTCATTGTAAATGTTCATTTTATCAATGCTAAAATAAGAGCTGATAATGGAATCCCTTTATCATTGCTTTTTTAGTGCTGAAAAATGGTTATATTTTTCAACACATTATTTTAGTGCTACTAAAGGAAACATTTATCACCACATTATTATTAGTGCTGATAAAAAATGCACCATATCATCAAATATTTAGCACGTGTAAAGGTTCAGAATTAAAAAAAAATTAAACAAATAAAATATTTAAATGAAGAAAAATATGAAACATTTTATTAATTGATAAATTATATATTAAAATAAAAAAATTTAACATATATAAATATATTTAATATTAATAAATATTATATAATAAATATAGATATACAAAATGAATAATTATAATATATATATATATATATTGCTAATTAAAAACATATTACTGACTTATTCATTTTTTATGTTGGTTAATTTTTCAATTTAACCTATATCATTCATCATGTGTTGCATTTATTTCACACACAGACACACACACAGAGACACACACATATATATATGTTAATGAATTAGTATACACAAACGCATAGAAAAATATATTTATGAAATATATAGAAACCCATATAACTAATATTTAAGTAATTTATTCAAATTCTATTATATTATTGATTTTCATTATAAAATGATACATTCAATATATATTATATTTATAATATTTTATTTTTTTTTATTTTTTTAATACTACAGATAGTGTATTTTTTAATATTTTTTATTTTATTTTTAAATTTGATCATTTTATATAATTTAAAAATATATATTTATTTACTATGTTTTATTATTTTCAATAACTATTCATCAACTTCGAAAAATATATATATACCCATTTTTTAATAACTGATATTTAATTAATAAAACATATTAAATTTTCAATATTTTTAAAGTGTAATCATTTTTAATTATTCAATTTCAGTCATTTTTGAAATTCATGTATTAATGATTATATATTCTTTAATAATATTCAAAATTTACTTATAAAAAAATATTTATAAAAAAATATATCTATAAATGTATATTTAATATATTTATAATTATAATATATATATAATAGTTATTTTTTAATAAATATTTATATAATTATAAATTAATAATTATAAAATTATAATAAATTTATCTAGATAATTAAAAAAATTATAATAATGTTACATAAATAATTAAAAAATTATAATAATTTTATTTAAATAATTATAAAATTATAATATATTTATTTAAATAATTATATTTTTAAACCATTTTTTGACGCTTTTGTAGCACTCATAAAGATCAATCTTTATCAGAACTAAAATGTCATACTCAAAGATATAAATATCAGTGATAAAAAGCATTGTAAAAATATTCCTTTTTCAGCTCTTATAAGTTTAGCACGAATAAAAGTTATCTATATCAGTTCTTCTCTAAAATCGCTCTTAATGGTGTCCTAGACCTGTTTAAAAAACCCGAACCTTGACTCAGTCACTCACGATTCTCTTGTTCTCTTGTAATTCCTCTATTGATGGTGTTACTCTTATACATTCTCTCGGATTAATGAAAGCTATAGTCTAGTGTTCATTTTTTAATACTCAACCTTTATCATTGTCTCCTGTTTTTGATTCCACGTTTTTAATTTTTTTCACTATTCATTAACATGATGAACCCTACATCCCTTCTCATCGCTACTGAAACACAACGAGTATTATTCTATTTCACTGTATTACTCCTTTCATGTGTAATTGAGTGTCCAACCCATTTTTTTCCTATACACAGAAAGACATTGTTTAATATCCTCTCAACAGTAACAAGGATACCTCTCATACTCCCTCAGTTTTCCTTCCAATTGAATAATATAAGGTTCCAAAATCTTACGAGTTTCTAAATTAGTATTCATATTATGTTGTATATTATATATTTTTAGGGTTTAATTTGGAAAGGGTTTTAAGTATTAGGGGGTCATATTTTTTGACCACATTTATGGGTGATGAACTTATAGGGACCAAGGTAAGTGTCAAAATCATTAAATAATTATTTTTGGATTTTTGTTATTCATGGAAATTGGTAAACAATGAAATGGGGTATTTAGATTTATAATTTTAATGAATAATTTTAATTGAATTCAAAAAATATTGAATTAAATATATATGTTCCAAAAATTATTTTAGTGAAGCATGTTTTAAGTGGTTTTATTTCTTTTTAATTAATTCAATATTATTCTTATACATTAACCATGGGTTACATAGAGTGATGGAGAATTTAATTGGTGAGAAAATTATGCTCAACATATTTTTTTTAAACATTTCTAGATTGGATAGAATTGATAAATAATTAGTTAAATGTACTTAGAAATAAACAAAATCATATAAGGAGTGTGTTTCCCATAAGTAAGTAATTTATTAATGGTTTGATAGTGGATCCTGAAAATAATTATACATGATTTATTAATTGATTTACTATTCAAAATAGAGAGATAATTAATTGATGGGATAAAAATAGATTTTGAAAGTTCATCAAACATGGTGAATAACCATAATGAGAACAAAATTAGAATAAAAAATACATTCAGTGGTTTTTAACTTTATAACCTACAAGTAATTTTTTTTATTTAAACACTAAATGAAAGATGTTTTCCGATGTGATGAAATTATCAGTTTCCCTGAGATAGTGGTCAATGATGATGGAACTCTTTATTAAATGTACAGTCCCTATACATGAATATGATACCCATATTGTACTTATCAATTTGTTTCATTCAATATCCAAACATCTCTCCTTCTTTGATCAGTGTTTATGACTAGGTTAAGGCACTATAAATCCTTCAATGATCGATGATCCCCAAGAATATGTAGTTGATTGTAGGTTGTTGTAATCTCCTCAAAAGATAAAATAATATCTTCATAGGGATACCTCTATCTAATATTATATTTTTTAACTGATAATATCATTATTATTCATAAAGTAATATATTTTTAGAAGTAATTATAAATCTACTTCATGCTATGTGGTATAATTTTCAATCACAGGATATATATATTCTACTTATTATATTTTATAGAAATATATCATCATAATACATTTAGGATTACATTAAATTGGTTCATTTCTTGAAGACTATTAGAGTGGAGGTATTCCAGTTCCTCTTCATTTGAGGAGAAATATTGAGTTATTATATTAGTGTAGGTTCCTATGACACTTCATTCCTTATAATTTTAATTGTCTTGCATCTCTTGATGATGGGTTGGTGTCCCTCTTTTAATCTATCCTCCCTCCCATCAATGTGGTTCCAATAGACATTGATGACATACCTCTCTAACAATGATGGGAGGAAGGCCAGTTTCAATGAGGTAATGAGTAACCTCAAATCCATCATCAAGAGATGGAAGGCCATCAAGCATATGTGGATAGATTAAATAAAGGTAGTGAATGATAATATAACTATATTATTGAAGTATTATATATCTGTTCAAGTATTTAAAAAAATTTATATATGATGCACGAAATTTTTTACCTTTATGCATTATGTGTATTTCATTGTTTTTATTAAAAACCAATTAAATGTTTGACTTATCATGCAAACAATGTCTTATAAACATGATTATGTTTCCAATAACAAACTAGAATGGCCTATTTATGATGAAGCATTGGAATTATTAATAAATCAAAAACATGTTTGTGAAAAAAATAAATAAAAAAAGCATAATAATAGTTTTGAATAAAATTATCACTGTAATCAATCATGGATTATAATTTGAGGATGGTTAGAAACAAAAAATCCATCCCATTGACCCCAAAAATTTAAAATTCCTTAGTTATCATGGGGTCACATTGAGGATGAATTTTCTAGATTGATATTGAATCATAGAACCATGTCCAACCTGTAATGAGGGAAATCATTTGGAAAGAAAAAATGGTAATATTACACTGCACTATCCGAATTTACTGTAAAATTATATAATAAAACAATGATTTAGTTTGCATCCTTCCTTATAGAAATCATTTATTTTAGACTATTTTGGTAATATAATTTTCATAATGAACACTAGAAAATCAATTGGAGGACTCTATAATCCTCTGATTAAGTTATATATTAGGGATGATAAGGTGGAAAAATCCACAACCACCACTTAGTTGGGCACACATTATAAGGCAGGGGTCATGGACTGCATTCAACAATTGACGAAATGAATAATCATTTCAAGTGCATTGCGGTCGATAATATATTATTTTACATTATATATTTTGTCCAAAATGATTAAAAAAATTTTAATTTTGAAATTTCATAAGAGTGCAGAAAATATAAAACAAGCATTAAAACCAGTATACCCCTATTGAAAAGGAAGGATGAGGAACACTTCATTAAAGAAGAAATTGGTATGTATTTAAAATAAAATATAAAAGAATAATTATTTGATATTAAAGAACATATGTTTCTCTTATTATATGTATATTGATGAATAAAAATATGAACCCACTTACATCCCACATTATGTGATTTACAAAGAGGCTTAGGTAAATAAGGATGGAATATTAGTTGATGAAGGATCCAAATAAGCATGTGAAGCAAGGGTAGTATGAGATAATTGTAATTTATTATAATTTATAACAATATTACATAAAAATTAATATGTATATATTTTTTATGTGTTTTAGAAACTAGAATCTGCAACAGTCATTACAGAATTATAAAAAATCAGTAGCTTTTACATGGACTAAACAATATGGTCACATTAGAGGACTATGAATTGATGTCTCTACTAAATATCTGCACATGCACCAATTGATCACTATAGCTTTCGGTCTATTAATTCCCTCCAACTGCATACCTTACCCAAATTAATCAACTTTTTATTACTCTTTCTCCTGAATGTGAATAAGATGACTTTTGATAACTTTATATTACTATAATTATACTCAGTACAGTTGTATGTGATTTTAATCTGTGAACACCCACATAATGTAATGTTGTGATGGGTGAATTTTATAATATCTTGGGACACAAGCTATACAATAAACTCGTCCCAAAAAATCACATGATAGTGGGGATTTAGGTAGGTTAAGATCTAACTACTATGTTTTCAATTCCACTTGATGGTTCAGATATTTCAATGGTCGAAGCTTCTATTATTACTTTCTTATCATTCCCATCTAATAATAAAAAGATACATGCGATACTTATTTAACAAAAATTTTCATATGAAAAACATAAAATAGATTATGAAAAAAGGGTTTATGTGATGTATGATATTACAGTTTGATAAATCATTTGAGAAACAAAAGTTTGAATCATGAAAATCTATTGAATCTACAAAGATAACAAAATAACCTTTTGAGAGTATGTTATACATGATAGTTACATACTAATATTTATTATCATTACAAATTCATTCAATGACCACATTTAATGATAAAATAGTGTCTTATATTACATATGTATAATAAATATACGGAGTTTCCTTTATATATGTAATCGGTCTCAAGACTCTAACTGAGATTATCACATATCAATGGATGGGAGTCTAGGTTGTGAAAACATACATATGGTAAATTTTCATAACAAGTATTTCTAAATAGTGAGTTAAATTTGATTATTAAAGTAAATAAATATTCATATTTTTAACATTTGTTTTTATTAAAACTCTATAATGGGAAGATAGTGTGAAGCACAATTTGGATTCATTAATAATTTTATCATTTCAAGGCAAGAAATTAATTTGGATGAGCAATTAATTTAAGGGAAAATTATGAGTTACTCAAAGTGTGTAATATAAAAGAATCAGATGTCCAACTGTTTTGATCACTACAATTCAATGCTAAAACACATTGACATAATCACCGAAATGTTATTTTTAATTTTTTTCATTAGATATTTGTTTTTGATTTTTTATGAAGAACTGGATGGTAATTGTAAGAACTCGGTTCTTATTTTAGAGTTACAGGCTTCTTCCTTTTCCTTTTCCTTAAGTGTTTTTGAGAAAATATGGAAAATGGGGAAAATTTCTAAATTTAAAAACTACACGCCATGTACCTTGTCCACACGCCGTGTACTTTTGGCTGTGTTGGGATGAGTACACAAGGCGTGTAACCATGCCGTCTATGAACGGTGTAGGAACCGACTCTACGCCATGTAGTGGTACCTTACACGCTGTGTAGTCAGTCGGTAGGATTGAATAGTAAGGCGGTGGTGTCGTCGCTAGCTGGGCGACAGTACACACTGTGTACTTGGGAGTACATGTCGTGTACTTGGGAGTACATGTCGTGTACTCATATCGATGGATGAACAGTGTGGCGATGCCGCCAAATGAACAGTTAAATGAAAGAATTACACGTCATGTTCTCATAAGTACACGCCGTGTACTTTGTTTTTTCAGCTTAAAACAGGCAGTAGCCTCCTCATTTGGCAGATGATGCGTTTGAGCCATTTTGGTTCCAAATGACGAGGCCGGATCTTTGAAGATCCACCGGGCATTTGTCTGGAATCCGATTCGGCTTTAGACGATTTCGTTGGAACCGCACGGGTAACCCCTCTCCTCTCCTGGTACCATTTTTACCAATTCTTTTCCTAACGTATGTTATTTACGTTTGCATGGTTTTTGTTCTTCGTTAGATCTACGCCGTTATGGGGCGTTTCTGGAGTCAGCGTTCATGTATAGCGTTCGTTGGCGTATAAGGTAGGTGGCTTTGGGTTTATTTTCCAACTGTCGTGTGGTTTTTGTGTGTTTTTGTGCCACGAACCCATGTTGGGGTGTCATGTGGCTGAGGCCGTTGCTATATTTAATGCCTAAAATTGTATAGGTAATTAAATTGTGATAATAAAATGCTGGTTGGGATTGTTTCTTGGATCCAAAACCACCCCGGGGGTGTGTTTCACTGTTTAGCCGTTTGGCCAGGATACCCGAGGGTATGCCTTAAAAGTAGTAATTGTAGAATTTCCTTGAGAGGAATTGATTTTTACTACTTCTTTACCTGTTGGTCATGGCCCAGTTACTTGTTTAGCCTGAGGGAATTGTTGTGATTGGCTTGTGGGCACTGTACCGTATTTGCCTGATGGTGTGACTGTTTTAGCCTGAGGGTTGTCGTTATTCCACCAGAGTGCAACCTTTCGTGCCTGAGGGCTTCACTTCTATGCCTGAGGGCAACACTTCCTATGCCTGAGGGAAATTTCTGTTACACCTGAGGGCTATACCTGCGGGTTGGATTCTGCTTACCTGAGGGTAAGGTTTTGCTTGTCTGAGGATGTGGACTGTTTGATTAGAAATGAACTGTGGTGATTTCTAGTATAAAATGAACTAAATGAATAATAAACTGGAAATTTAATTGTTAAGTTAGTTACTTGTTATTACCACTTACTTTAATGCATTTTACTGTTTCACGCTGTTGTTGCATGCTTACACGTAGTTGGGCACGAGCCTTTGGTGGGTGCCTACTGAGATATATTTCTCACACCCTGTTTGGGTCACACTTTTCGGCCCAAACAGATTACATTGATACAGGTGTAGATAGGGGAAAGAGTCCCTATATACGTAATTAACTGTTGCTGAGGAGTTGGAGGGCATGGGACCGAGCCTAATCTCATGATGCCACTGCCACCTGTTTTGATTGTTTTGTTGTGCTCTGTATTTTTTTGTATTGTATTGATGTATAACATGATCTGGCTGCTTTCTTTGAACTTGAAACATGTAGCATCATCACTTCTATACTGTTGGTTAGATCCACTAGTGTAGTTATTTTAGTTGTGTATGTTTACTACTTCTACTGTCGTTGTATGTTTATTTTTTCATTCTGTTGTGCTACACTTTGACAAATGAGGGCATAGTTTCCCCACCATCAGACCTGGTCCCTCGCTGCTATTCAGCAGCCTCCGGCGTTTGGGAGAAATGTGCTTGAGGTCACGTGGAGAACCGGGTTCGAGGCACCCGTTGCGTGGCACCCGGTTCCGGGACGTTAGAAAGTGGTATCAGAGGGAAGTTTATTTTCATTGAATTTCTATTTGGATCCATATTCAGGGATTGGACAGAACGATAGTTTGTAAAAAGTTGTGCCCGGGCGTAGCTAACCCGTGTACAGGGAAAAATCCAGTCTACCTCCTATTTTTCATTATTTTGATATTGCAATTTTATGGTTGATATGTTTTCACCGTTGGGTGACGCACTTGGATTGTGTTGTTTATATTTTATCTGTGGGTTCTATTTAGTACAACCTGATGAGATGAGGGTATTCCATCTCATGCATCATATAGACATATGCTAGATATCACATTGTTTGCATAGTTTCCATGCCATGTAGGTGCATTTGAATTTTCATGTTGTTGTGATAGTTGTTGTGCTAATAAATCATGCTGTTGTGATTGCTGATTGATATATACCTTCCTTGTGATATGGTATGTTTGTTTGAGCTTGTTTATAGAATGGACGCGAAACATTGGTTTTTGGGGAGTATGGGCCCCCATTGACCGGAATTTGGTGGATCATTGACTGTTTATTGGTTATAACATAGATAAGATGTCAAAATTTGATTCGTGGGGAGTATGGGCCCTCACGGATCGGAATTTGAGACTTAGGTGTTGGTTTTTAGTATTTTTTGGGTTCTGAGGAAGTTTCTAAGGAATACTGTCAAGAAAATCCAGAATACACGCTGTGGAGGACCACATACACGCCGTGTGTGTTCTTCTGTTCGGGAAGAAAAATGAAGTTTTTCAGTACATGCCGTGTACCCTGAGTACACGCCGTGTAGTCTCTTCCCATGTCACAGACCGTGTGGGCGGAGACACGGGGTAGGGAAGGGATTTGGTAAAACACAACGTGTAGTTTTTGTGTACGCCGTATAGTGTGACTCGGAGTCTGGCCATGTAACTAACAACACTGGTCTGTGAACTCCTTGACAGGACATGTCGTCTCAATAATAGACACGCCGTGTAGTGTGACCTGGGGACCCATCCATGTAGCTAACAACACGGGCCGGTGTCACCTCTCCTAGAACACGATGTGTACCTGTGGGACACACCGTGTAGTCTGGTTCGAGGAAAGACCATGTGGAGTTAGCTGTGTGGCTGGGAAACGGGATGGTGTACACGCCATGTATGGGTGTAACACACCATGTGGTGTAAAGCCGAGTAGTCGGCCGTGTCACAGACGACACAGATATTTGGAAAATAACATCGTACATGCCGTGTAGATATTGTAAACGCTGTGTAGTTTTGTTAGACGGAAGCCGTGTGGCTTAGCCATGTAGAAGGACCCGGGCAGGGGAAGGGAAGTCAAGCACACACCGTGTAGTCAGTGTACACGCCGTGTAGTATTGTTTGGAAAATTTTGAATGTTTTAGTCTTCTTGTTTCCTTGTGGTTTCTTCACTTCTCGTTCATAATAATCATGAATCTCCGGTGTGATTTTGACCTTGTAGTGTCATGCCGCCTAGACGACCGTGAGTTGTTCGCCAGGAGATCAGCAATGATTATACTCTGGAGATGGTGGGCCATGGGCTACAAGTTGATCCACCAGCAGAGCCAGATGCAGCGCCACCTGTTATACCAGACACAGGCATGGAGGCGCAGTTTTGTGAAGGCTTATTGCAGTTCATGTAGAACTTTCAGGGAGCACCGCAGGCTGCCACATCTATGGCCGAGCTGACACGTATCTTTCAGCAACAAAATCCCCCTACGTTTCCAGGCAATAGAGGACCCTAGGCTGCGGAGACATGGCTAGAATCAATGTAGACTACTTTCAAGCATCTTGAGACGCCTCCAGGGTGGAGGGTCAAGCTCGCGACTTACATGCTGCGTGATTCCGCCAAGAGGTGGTGGGATGTTACCACCCAGATAGAGAATCACAGGGAAATGGCGTGGGAAGATTTTCAGGCAGTCTTCTATAACTTCTTCATTCCCAAGACGCTGAGGGCAGATAGATCTTGAGAGTTCATGAATCTGCAGTAGGGCGCTATGTCGGTGATGGACTATTCTACTCGTTTTACATAGTTTCAGCGTTTTTCACCTGTGTTGGTGGGTGATGAGAAGTTGAAAGCCAGGCGTTTTGAGGATGGTATTCGGTTTGACATCCAAGCGATGGTTAATGTTTTCAGGTTGCCTACTGTACACGCGATCGTGAACCAGGCGTTGATTATAGAGAGGAACCTGTGGGAATCAAGTGGTGTTGTCCAGGGCGGTTCATCACCAGTAACTGGTACTATTTCTGCTAGCAAGAGGAAGAGACAGGTGGATTTCCCTCGGAGTGGCAGTACCAGCTAGGCAATGTCTTCAGGTGGCCCGATCTGGTGCTACCAGTGTGGCAGAGAGGGGCACAAGAGACAGTAGTGTCCAAAAGACCCAGTTGAGGGCCGAGCTTGCATCAAGGTGGGTCATCTACAACACTTTTCCAGGGAGATTCTACCAGTGGATAGTGAGAGGGGTTCTGTGAGACTCCACGTGCAGGAGCAGGACCAGTGGATTTTTACCAGTCACGGAACTGGAATACATTAGGGTGTGCAGGCAGAGATCGTGTTCGTGGCCATGGTAGCCAGACACCAGGATCGCAGAGGCAGCAGGGTGGGACAGCTCCGGGTAGCCAGGCTATGTCGCAGGGCTGCGACACTGGACAAGCATATGCAGTGCAACGGACCCAGCAAGAGTAGGATCCCGGACCTTCGACAGTCATAGGTACTATTCTAGTAGCTTCTATCTTGTCTTCATTACTTTTTGATATGGGTGCCACACATAGTTTCATATCTGTACCCATTGTGGAGTGCCTTGGGCTTGGTGTTTCTACTTCTTCTGATATCTTGACGCTGGACACTCCTTTGGGGACTAGAACGGCTAGTGTGCGTCAGTGTAAGGAGTGCCCCCTTGAGGTTGGAGGGTGTCACTTCTTTTGGGACCTCTATTTCATGGAGATGACGAGCAATGACGTCATTCTCGGGATGGACTGGTTGGTTCCCTTCCGAGCCTTTGTAGATTGCTATCGTCGCAGGGTGTGTTTCACGTCACCAGAGGGTGGAGAGTTTCTATACAAGGGCGAATGGGACGTTCAGGCATGTCGAGCTAGACCAGAGCATCATGGGCGAGGTGAAGTCATAGCCTAGATTGCGAGCTTATATCTGTATGATCAGGGGACTTGTCAGACGGATTTCCATCCTGTAGTTGATCGTTTCAAGGATGTCTTCCCGGACGACTTTTTAGGTCTACCTCCAGAGCATGAGGTGGATTTCTCTATTGAGCTACATTCATGAGCATCACTGGTGTCCATTCCTCCTTATAGGATGGCCACGCCTGATTTGTAGGAGCTCAAGAGGTAGTTAGAGGAGTTGAAAGAAAAAGGCTTTATCCAACCCAGTACTTCTCCTTGGGGTTCTCCAGACCTTTTTGCGAAAAAGGTGGACGGTAACCTCAGACTTTTCGTGGATTATCGGAAGCTGAACCAGTTGACAGTTAAGAAACGATATCCCTTGCCGAGGATAGATGATCTGTTTGATTAGCATCATGGAGCACGAGTGTTCTTGAATATTGACTTGTGATCTGGATATCATCATATGCGCATTAGACCATCTGATATACCACTCACAGCATTCAGGGGTAGGTATGGTCTATACAAGTACTTGGTTATGCCGTTATGACTCACGAACATGTCAGCGGTTTTCATGGCCCTGATGAATTGTGTGTTTCATCTGTATCTTGATTCCATTGTGGCAGTATTCATGGATGACATCTTGGAGTAGTCTCACACTCGACACGACCATGCCACCCATCTTGATATCGTATTGAGTATAATAAGAGAGTATCGGCTATATGATAAACTCTCAAAGTTCCACTTTTGGATGGACCAAATTCACTTCCTGGGGAGCATTATTTCAGAGGCAGGAGTTGCAGTAGACCCAGAGATGGTGAGAGAAGTAGTTTCCTTGGAGCAGCCTAAGAACGTGTTTGATATACTGAGTTTCATAGTGCTGGCGGGTTACTATAGACGCTTCATACAGGACTTCTCCCACATAGAAGAACCGTTGACAGGTCTGACTAAGAAGGGGGTGAAGTTCGTTTGGTCAGAATCTTGTGAGAAAGCTTTTCAGGACCTGAAGGGAAGGTTGACATCAGCACTGATCCTGATACTCTTAGAGCAGGGGAAGAGCTATACAGTTTTCTCAGATGCATCAGGGATTGGGCTTGGAGTAGTTTTGATGTAGGACGACTAAGTTGTTGCGTACGGGTCTCAGAAGTTGAGGCCACATGAGAGAATTTACCCTAATCATGATCTCGAGTTGGATGTAGTTGTTCATGCATTGCGCTATTAGAGACATTATCTATTGGGAAAACATTGTGTGGTTTTTACCGACCACAAAAGACTCAAGTATATCATTACTCACCATGACCTGAATCTGAGGCAGAGAATGTGGGTTGAGTACCTACAATCCTTCGATTTTGAGCTTTCCTATACACCTGGTAAAGGTAATGCAGTAGCCGATGCACTGGGCAGGAAGGCACATATACAGGCAGTGCAGGAGGCCAGTGGTGAGTGGCAGCTTATGGCTTTTTTCTCTAAGATGCATCTGGAGGTTCATGACAGTCAGTGGCAGACTAATATTTCCTCGTTAGATGAGACTTCTACCCTCCTGGATAAAGTGAGGGTGAGGCAACTATCAGATTTAGAAGGCCTAGTTCTACGGGAGTCGGTGGAAAGTGAGGACCCTCCTCCCAGATGGACGATAGACGATGATGAGGTCCTGCATTTCCATGGAAGAGTGTGGGTTCCATGGGATATACACGATGAGATGATGCAAGAGTTTCATGCTTCTTCTTGGGCAGTTCATCCCGGGGTAACCAAGATGTACCGTGACATGAGGCGTCAGTACTGGTGGCTGGGTATGAAGAGAGAGATAGCTGGTTTTTTTATGAGGTGTTCCACTTGTCAGCAGGTGAAGGCGGAGCACCAGAGGCCAGGTGGGCTGTTACAGCAGTTGCCCATTCCATAGTGGAAATGGGATGATGTCGCGATGGATTTCGTGATGGGATTGTCAAGGTCACCTCGAGGTAATGATGCAGTGTGAGTTGTTGTGGAAAGACTCACGAAGGTATCTCGTTTCTTTCCGATCAAGGAGACCTTCGATGTGAACGAGATTAGAAGGCTGTATATCCGAGATATCTTACGTCTTCATGGGGTCCCACGTTCTATCGTTTTAGATAGGGATGCCTGCTTTATGTCTCGTTTCTGGCAGATTTTTCAGAGGGCACTGGGTACATAGGAGCTTCTTAACACAACATACCACCCTCAGACAGATGGCCAGTCAGAGTGGACGATACAGGTGATAGAGGACATGCTGTCCACATACTTCCTAGACTTTTGGGGCTCTTGGGAGAAGCATATACCCTTATTCAAGTTTGCCTATAACAATAGTTTTCAGGTGACTATTGAGATGGAACCATACGAGGATTTATATGGTAGGCCATGCCGATCACCTTTGTGTTGGTTAGAGGCATGTGAGGCAGCTTTACTGGGGCCACATCTCGTGCAGGAGACATCTGAGCAGGTCCAGTTGATTCAGAAGCAGATGGCTACCGTACAATCTCGTCAGAAGTCTTACACTGATTGCCGCAGACGACCTTTGGAGTTCTTGGTTGGGGATCTAGTTTTCTTATGTGTTTTTCCGAGGCTGGGACACAAGGAGATCAGGAGACAGTGTAAGCATTCACCGAGGTATGTGGAACCATTTGAGATTCTGGAGAGAGTCGGGCTGGTTGCCTATCGGTTTCAGTTACAACAGCGGTACCGAGCCATACACAACGTCATCCACGTGTCTCAATTGCGTCGATACCATTCAGACCCGTCTAACACCTTTCATCTAGAGGAGGTTGAGCTTCAACATGATGCGTACATTGAGGAGAATCTGATCCGTATCGTTGACAGGAGCACGAAGGTTCTCCGAGGCCAGTCAGTTCCTCTCGTGTGGGTGCTATGGCAGCATGGCCAAGTGTAGGACGAGACCTGGGAGTGGGAGGCCGATGTACGTGCTTAGTGGCCAGAGCGGTTCTGAGCTTTATCTTCGCCACCCTTGGAAGGGAAATTAGGGGATGAATTGCTATATGTGGGCAAGATTATAAGAACCCGGTTTTTATTTTAGAGGTACATGCTCATTCTTTTTACTTTTCCTTAAGTTTTTTTGAGAAAATATGGAAAATGGGGAAAAGTGCTAAATTTAGAAACTACACGCCGTGTACCTTGTCCACACGCCGTGTACTTTTGGCCGTGTTGGGATGAGTACACGGGGCGTGTAGCCATGCCGGCGATGAAGGGTGTAGGAACCGACTACACACCGTGTAGTGGTACCTTACACGCCATGTAGTCAGTCAACATGCTTGAATAGTAAGGCGGTGGTGTCACCGCAAGCTGGGTGACAGTACACGTCATGTACATGGGAGTACATGTCATCTACTCATGTCAATGGATAAACAATGGGGCGGTGCCGCCAAATGAACAGTTAAATGAAATAAGTACACGCCGCATACTCATAAGTACACGTCGTGTACTTTGTTTTTTCGTTTTAAAATAGGTAGTAGCCTCCTCATTTGGTAGAGGAGGCGTTTGAGCAATTTTGGAGCCAAAGGAGCAGGCCAGATCTTTGAAGATCCACCATACGTTCTTCTAGAATCTGATTCGGCTTCGGACGATTTTGTTGGAACATCACGGGTAAGCCCTCTCCTCTCCTGGAACCGTTCTTACCAATTATTCTCCTAACATAAGGTATTTACATTTGAATGATTTTTTTTCTTTGTCAGATCTACGCTATTCTTGGGCATTTCTGGAGTCGGCGTTTGGGTATAGCGTTCGTTGGCGTATAAGGTAGGTGGCTTTGTGTTTATTTTCCAATTGTCGTGCGTTTTTCTGTGTTTTTGTGCCACGAGACCAATTTGGGGTGTCATGTGGCTAAGGCCGTTTCTATATTTAATGCATAGAATTTCATAGGTAATTAAATTGTGATAATAAAATTCTAGTTGGGATCGTTGCTTGGATCTGAAACCACAATGGGGGTGTGTTTCACTGTTTAGTCGTTTAACCAGGATACCCGAGGGTATGCCTTAAAAGTCATAATTGTAGAATTTCCTTGAGAGGAATTTCTTGTTACTTCTTGTTTACCTATGGGTCATGGCCCGGTTACCTATTTAGCCTGAGGGCGTTGTTGTGATTAGCTTGTGGGCACTATACTATATTAGCCTGAGGGCGTGACTATTTTACCCTGAGGGCTGTCGTTATTCCACCTTAGGGAAAGCTTTCATTCCTGAGGGCTTGAATTCTGTGCCTGAGGGCGACACATCATATGCCAGAGGTCAATTTCTGTTACGCAAGAGGGATATACCTGCAGGTTGGATTCTGCTTACCCGAGGGTAAGGTTTTGCTTGTCTGAGGACGTGGACTGTTTTTTTAGAAATGCACTGTGGTGATTTCTAGTATAAAATGAACTAAATGAATAATTAAATTGAAATTTAGTTGTTAAGTTAGTTACTTGTTTGTACTGCTTACATTATTGCATTTTACTGTTTCACACTATTGTTGCATGCTTACATGCAGTTGGGCACTGTCCTTTGGTGGGTGCCTACTGAGATATATTTCTCACACCAGGTTTGGGTCACACTTTTCGGCCCAAACAGATTACGTTGTTGCAGGTGTAGATAGGGGAAAGAGTCCCTATACAGGTACTTGACTATTGCTAAGGAGTAGGAGAGCACGAGACCGAGCCTAGCCTCGCGATTCCACTGCCAGCTGTTTTGCCTGTTTTGATGTAATCTGTATTTTGTTGTACTGTATTGATGTATAAGATGTTCTAGCTGCTTTCTTAGAACATGAAACATGTAGCATCATCACTTATATACTGTTGGTTAGATCCACCGTTGTAGTTATTTCAGTTGTGTATGTTCACTACTTCTGCTGTCATTGTATGTTTATCTTTGTATTCTACTGCGCTACACTTTGACAAATGAGGGCATAGTTTCCCCACTATCAGACATGGGCCCTCGCTGCTAGTTGGCAGCCTCTGGCGTTTGGGGAAATGTGCTTGAGGTCACTTGGTGAAGCGGGTTCGGGGCACCCGTTGCGTGGCACCCAGGTCTGGGAAGTTACACTAATAGAAGTCAACATAGTTTCCCATAATATTTATTTTTTTGATTAAATGTAAGGAATTCATAACAACCAACAACACATGATGTTTATTTTGGATATCTAATACACTACAACTAAAATTCTAGATATGAATATTGAATTGTATATTCAGTATGGGTTTTAATGATAATTTTTTTATGTTTTCGTGATCTCTAAATATCGTCTAGATCATGGCATGAAGTCAGTGTCTGAAATGATAAAGCCCTTTGATTACTATAAATTGAAAAAAATTAAGGAATATATAGAAATATTTAACTATATAAGAAATTCAAAAACAATTAACTTAATTTTTTCAATGTCTTTGTATTGCCTAAAACGAGATAATGCAATCAATTTTGGATATTATGTTTTAAAATTTATGAAATAAATCAAAAATAATGAAAATACAATCATCCCCAAGTAGGTAATTTCAAAATATATTTTTCATTTAATTAATTATATTTCATAATCATTGGTTTTTATATATTTTCTCTGTACTATAACGTTTTAATACAATAGAGACGCACAAAAAGAATAAATAAATTTCATTTGAGATGAGTGTTTATCATATTTTTTTATAGTGTATACCAATGAAAAATTTAGGCTATCACCTTCTATATTTGTGATATAGTATAAGTTATGTCCTTGTAAAGATATTTGGGGTATGAATAATTAGTGTTAGAATTCTTATATAATAATGTTTTATCTATTATAACGGAGAAGAGAAATGGTGTAAATTATCTTGTTTAGAAGTGTTGACCTTTAAACATTTAAATAGTTGGGAAATCATGGAGGCATATGTGTAGTTGGAGGCGAAGGAAGAGGTGGTGGTGGAGGTTAAGGTAGAGGTAGAGTCAGAATCGAAGATCGATGTAGAGGAGGAGGTAGAGGTGAAGACTGATGTGGAGACTGAGTCAGATGAGGATAAGAAGTGTTGTCTTGAATATAATAAATGTGTTTTTATATGATGTATAATAAGGATTATACCATGATTGTTCTTGAGAAAATTTATTTAAGAGTGATCACAAAACCAGCCACTTTTCATGAAATCAACATTGTTCCTTTCCAGTTTAAAATGACATATAAAAAAACACGTGACATTCTCCAAACCAAGAAAAAACAATTGGAATGTTTTTTTACTTTAGGAAGATGATCCATACGTCATTATTGATGTGTAATAATTATCCACACATCAATCAGATGCACCGTGTGACCGTTATGACCAAACGTGTTCATTATTAGTTTATAATTGACATTTTATTTTCAAATATTTATACTCACTAAAAAATAATAAAACAAACTTGTATTAACTTCATTATTTGGAAAAATTATTCATAATTCATTTGTTACATGTATGAATCAGTCTCAAGTCAAACCCACACACAATCCCACCTATATGGATCAAAGTGTGTGTTTTTAGTTTAAAATGTCATTTTAGAGAAAAACACATGTGGTGTACTCAAAAATAAGAAAAACCCTTTGAATTGTAATTATACATTAGAAGAATGATCCATGAGTCATTTGGGATGTGTATCATTCATCCGTGTCTCAATCCGATGATTGGTGTGACCTATATGACTCCATGTTCTTCTTTTTTATTCAAAATTGACTTTACTTTTAGTGAAAAATAATATTGACACTCTCAAAATCAAGAAAAATCATTATTATAGTTTGTTACATTAGGAAAATATTGAATACATTATTTCTAATGTGTAGGGATTAACCAATCCTCAATCTGATTCATGGTGTGACTAGTATAACTCCGAGAGTATGTTTTCAGTTTGAAAATGACATTTTAATAGAAAAAAGTGTCACACACTCAAAATAGATAAAACAGGCTCGGATTGTATTGATAATTTGGGAAACAGATTCTTAATTCATTTGTGACAACTATGAATTTGTCTCAAGTCAAACCAAAATTTTTTTCCACCAATATGTCTCTAGGTGTGTATTACCAGTTTAAAATGAAAGTTTTGTAAAAATCACACATGACATACTCAAAACCAAGGAAACACATTCTGGTTATTTTTATATATTATGAAATGATATAGGACTCATTTAGTACATGTATAATTGAGAATCACCTCAATATGATGCATGTTGTGAACATTATAACTCCAATGAATCCTTTGAATTCAAGATTGACATTATTTTCAGTGAAATTTTTTTTGACATACACAAAACCGAGAAAAAAATTCATATTGTTTTTATAATTTATGAAAATTACCCATATGTAATTTTTGACATTTAGGGATTAGCCACAACACAATATGATGAACAAAGTGACCCGTATGCCTCGAAGTGTCAATTATTAGTTTAAAATTGATATTTTAATACAATAAAGTGTTACTCACTATAAACCGATAAAATGTACTCAGATTATCATGATAATTTTGTAAAATTATTCATAATTTATTTGGGATGTGTATGAATCGGTCTCATGTAAAATCCAAACATGATGCCACATGTATGGCTCAATGTGTTTTTTTCAGTTTAAAATGACAATTTTGTAAAAACACATGTGGCATACTAGAAAATGACGAAACACGTTAGGATTATTTTGATAATTTAGGAATATGATCCTTGATTCATTTGGGATGTGTACAATTCATCCATACTACAATAAGATACATGGTGTGAGCGGTATTACTCTAATTTCATCTTTTTTTATTAAAAATTGAATGTTGTTTTTTGAAAAAAAATAACTAACATACTCAAAACAGAGGAAATACATTCATATTTTCGGGGTACTTTAGGAAAATGATACATAAATCAATTTTTATTTATTAGGATCATACTTAACACAATATAAGACATGGTGGGAATGGTATGACTCCATGTATGTATTTTTATTCAAAAATAAAATTAATTTTAATAAAAAAACTATCATACAAAAAACCAAGAAAAACTATTTTTTTTGTTTTGGTACATTTGAAAAATGATCCATAACTGCTTTTTGATGTGTATGAATCATTCACAACTCAATTAGACTCATTGTATGACTAGTAAGACTCTAAGTGTGCCTTTTTATTTAAAATTTTCTTTAAATTTAGTAATCAAAATTAAATCTTATATAATAGTGTCTAATTTTTATTTTATTTGATTTAGCCATTTTGTTTCATTTATACTCAGTAATTTTATCTTATTTTAGCCATTTTGTTGCTATTTCTGCTAATGAATTATGTTATTACATCACACTACACCTGTTTCTGGTGATACAGTGTGATACAACATTACACAGCAGTTTTCACCTTTATTCATGATACTCAATGCACTGATAAAGATGCACATTATCATCCATTTTAAAATAACTGATAAAGGACACCTTTATTTATGTTTATATAGGAACTGATCATGTATATATTTATCATCACATTAAAAAGATCTGAAAAATAATTATTTAATCAATGTAGTTGAAAGTTGTAAAAATCAATATTTTATCCCTGTAATTAAAAGTAATAATAAATCATATATTAATGAGGACTTTTAAAAGTGATTTTAAAAGACAACATTTATAATCACATTTTAAAATTATAATCAATGGTCTATTTATCCGTGATAAATAAAACCACTAATAAAAGGGGTCATTAATTGGTGCAATTGTTTTTTATGGTAAATATACCCTTTATCTGTGATTTTTATTAGAACTAATAAAATCCATGGACATTTATCTACGCAAAGGTAGTAAACTCTTTTATAGAAAATTTAATGTCATTTTTTGTAGTAGTGAGCACTGGGTTCTTCTCATTTTGTACAAATGTTATTAATTTTAATTCCTTAGAGTTAAATTTTCATTCCCACTCTCATAAGAATTATAAAACCCTGAGATAAGTGAAAATATATTGTCTTAGTTGCATTTTTTGGATCCCTATAATATTGAATGACTTAGTTTCATTAATTTTTTAATCTGTGAAGATGGACAACAACACTATTGAAGGAAAATTTGTTTATTTCACTAGAGTCTTAGTGGATGCAGATGTGATGAATAGAAAAACTGATTTCACAAGATCTATGGAAAATAGTGAAATAATAGAAGATTATTTTGAATATTAATCCATCCTATCATTTAGAAAAAACTACAGGTTGGTGTGGAATAGTGTTTCGAATTTTTGGAATGTTAGGAAAATCCAGTTGAAGTGTGTGGGGAATTTCTCATATTCTGGCCATTTCAAAAAACATCATGGCCCCTCAAATTTGGTAAAGGAGTCACACATGAAGCAACTAACTATTGTAAATGTCTTCTTGTATATGGTATACGATTTATATTCCAAGGGTAATCCCAAAACATTAGAAAATCTATTTTCTACCGCTAATATCCAAGGTGTATATTCAGAATGAACATGTCTCCTTGGATATAAACTATGCTCAAAGTTTTTTTTTATTTTATGGAGAATTTACCTAATGTTGTTGTCAGTGAGAAAAGTCAACCCCATGGGTCATTATTTATGGATTCTCATATTTGTTGCAACAAAATTATTTTCTCCGAGGAAGATATATAATAATCTACATGATATGATGTAGAGTAAGTGGAGAGGAAACTTTCGGCTGGTTACACTACCTTGATCAGACCAAAGGTAATGTAAATCTCACATAGTTTTATTGAAATTATTAATAGAACTAATCATAGGGATTCATTCCATGAGGAATTTGGAATCATTTATGAGACTTTCAGATTAAAATCCATAGGTGTTAAGACTATCATGGAAATAAGTATTTCTGATTTGTAGGATGCAACAACTCAAGATTCCATCATGATTATACAAATTGATTTCACTCGTGGAAATTAATCTCATCAGGAATATGTCTCGACAATCATGAATGATCATAATGAATCTTGTAAATACCTTTAGTAGTGGTATAGAGACCTAAACCTGATAAGGTTATGGTGTATATTTAAGAAGGGTTGGAAAAAAATAAAGGAAGGTAATTGTTATATGATATTTTGAATTATAGTAGTGTTGTTTATGTAATTTTTCTACTCTTGTCTCATTATCCCCTTTTCATGTGTACTTTTATTTTTTTCTAATAAATATCGGGGACCATGGGTTTAAATCTTTGGTTCACACCATTTTCGATATAGTTATAATTATATATATATATGTATGTGAAAATATTAATATATATAATTATTTATATAATTATATATATATTAATGGGTTTATATAATTATATATTCATTTAATAATTATATAAATATATTTAAAATTATATAGATATATTTTTAAATAGATTAATTTATAATTATAATTATAAATAATTATATACATATTTGAACAATTATTTGTTGTCGGGGTCCTAGCCTAGTGGTTAAAGGTGGACCTATAACCCATCATCAAACCTATGGATTAAACCCTAGTGACCTCAATTATTGAGGGATTTTTAGTTTTTGGAGATGGTTCACATTGATAGACATGATAAATTCTCAATGTATATTTTTATATTTTGACAAGTGAGGATATACGACAAGGATGTGGAAACCCAAAATATTTGGATGGCTTCAGAGGGATTCAGATAAAGGTCGATCGATCACAACAACAATGGTGGTCTAAGGCCATCTGGTGAGTGGCATGTAAAACATTGAGAATTACAACAGTGCATGGTGGCTAACATAAATGATAGCAGAATGTGTCACAATGAATAATGGAGTCAACTATTAATTGGTTTATAGTAGTACCACTACTTATGTTTAGCACTGAATGGGAACCAGCATATGCCGCCTGTAAGGGATAGAGGGATGTGCTTCAACTAGCCTGGAAGGCATCAATGGAGATGATGAAAATAAGAAATGTTGGCATGGTGCATCTATGTGAGTAGATACCTTGATGATGGAGGAAGAAAAAAATACACTAGATTTAGAAGGGATTTTGAAAGAGGTGTATTGGACACTACAATGGTGGAGGTGGTGGTCCAACAAGATTAGGGAAATGGTAGTCCTTATATTTGGGTTTTTCTGTGATGGGGAACTGCCATTAGCATGTCATGGTAGTGATGACTGTTGTTTGCTGACCTAGCTGTAACATACCAAGGGAGATGGCACCTAGTGCTTTCTTTGGCATGGAATTTGTCAATAGAGAAGAGGAAGGCTAGTGCGAGTCATTTAAGTCCTACTAGTCATGGTCCATTGGGATAATTGAGGCCTACTAGTTCTTCTCCCATTGTAGAGGAACAATGACCTTTTCTATATGATGATGCTCCCAATCCGGAGAAATAATATCTGTATCTGCATACTGATGCTCCCAGTATAGATGAATAATGACTATCGTCACGTGTCAACGATACCAATGTGGAGTAAAAACATATTAATGTTGTTATCCTGATCCAATTGTAGATATTGAAGTAACTGTATCACAGATAAAATAAGGTTCCCCTAACATGATGATTTTAGAAAAAAGTATCAATGAGAAAAAAACAAATCAAATTCACGTTTGAGAGGATTGGGTATAGCCAGCCTGTTAACCTCAACATGACCATGCATAGTCGTTTCATTTGGATCGTCACTCGACAGTGTGTGGAAATTAACATTGAGTTGTTGTACTATGTTGTGCCCATGTTTAAGACAATTATTTCAGAAGATATTGGTCTTAAATTTTGAAAATCTTTCATTGATTTTCTATAAAATAAAATATTAAAACATTGAAATACACTTTTTTACCCATTTCAATGTGTATTTATAGTAGATGAATCCCACAAGTAATTTGTATTAAGGATTTCAGGATAAGATCACATAGGCCTTCAGACATTTCTAATAAACTTTTATCTCAAACGATCTAGAGAGAAAATATACCCTCTCCAACTAAATATGAGTGCACATGTGATAATCCATGAAATGTAGAATAAATTTACTGGACCTTCTGAGGACATGACATTTCGGGTCTATTATAGAAAGTATTTCATTTTTTAAAATACAATTATTAATAATTTTGATTCATAATTTTTAATTTAGGAATGAGAAACTCAGTGCTAAAAATAAATAATGAGTAGTAAAACCAATGGCCCCCTGCCATATAGTCGGGATGTGGTACACTTAAATTGGAAACAATTGGTACATATTTTAAATATACAATAATAATTTTCTTTTACATGAAACAAAAATATAATTATGTTCCTATATTTATATGGATATTGATGAATCTTAATATAGGTCTACATCCATAACATGTCATGTGTTATGGAAGGACTCAGGTGTAAATAAGGATGAGATACTAAAAGATGAAAACAAGAAAAATCTGTTGGAATCATGTGTATGTATGACATAATATTTTTTTTTGATTTAGATAAAAATTTAGTAAAAAATATTTATTATTTTCCTATATTTTATATCTGACATATAAACCAAAAGAATAAATAACTATACCAAATGAACACATAATATTAGTGGCCTTGAAGGGTCTATAACAATATAATCGTGAGAGAGGTTTGGGTTTTGGGGTGACACACATAAGATAATTTGAGAAAATAAAAATACTAAGGGATATAGATAATTCAATGGATGATATGAAATATCAATTATCTTCCCCTGAAGAAAATTTTAACAGGACATTTTATTTTCTAGAAAATGATATAGGGTGTTGCAAATGGGGGGAAACAACTCATTTATTACCACTCTATGAAGATCACACCCTACCCCCACCCGCATTGAGGTGATCAATTACCCTAAAAGAGATTTCTTAGATGAGGAAATCTGTATTCTCATAATTTTTTCTATGTCATGTAAATTAGGTAGATAATCATATATATCAGTAACTCATATTCTATAGGGTAAAAACATTTGGGATTCATATCTATCAACACGTACCCATCACCTTGTACCATCTACAATATCTATGACTGCATTGTAAAAAATAGAGAACATACAAAAGATCTTGTCAAAGTGGGGACTACCATAGCTCACGAGCCAATTGACAAGCTACATTTTCCACTCGATGATGTAGATACTCCTGCGATTGTGTCAGATAATCGAATATTCACAACATTGTATATAGATCTTCTAAAAAACATGGTGATATGGAGGTAATAAATAAAATTATTTCAGGCTAATCCTTTAACAATTAATGAAAAAAGGTCTAAACCAAATAATGTCATTATGTATAAATTAAGGGATGGGGTAAAATTAAGGTTTTAATAAAAAACATCTGATGGATCTCCAATCGATCAAAATTATATTCCAAAATATCTATTCCCCCACCTATTCTACATCCACATTAACTAACATTAATGGTTTATGTGTATACAAAGACATGAAGTGCTAGTGAACATATAGTGGATTATGAGGATCAAATATATAGAGAGGACATTACATGCTTCATTTCTATTAAGAATTTAAATGAAATCCTCACGTATGAATGTTTAGGAGTCTTAGTTGTAAATGTATACATAAAGTGTCTTTTCAGGAATTATTTTTCTATTAGTTTCACTTAAATAATAATTATGACTAAAAATAAATATTTTCAACTGGAATATATATGAATACCAATTGCAGGGATTCATCCATGTACATATATGTAGTCTCATTAGACCGAACATCGAATCTACTAACCAAAACAAAATGGAATCGGATTGAATTAATCCAAATCATATGAGAAACATAAATATTACATGCTCTTCTTAATACCAATGATGTAGTGGTAAAAGAATAAAATTTAATCATATCAAATATATTTTCATTCCTCTAATAACATGTTTCATTTTTTAGGAAGCATTGTGTACTAATTACTATCAATTTTGATAGTATAAATATTTATTTTCTAGATTCACTGGAAGGATACCCTGCAAAATTGACACACTTGATGAAATTTTAAATTTGTAACAAATTTTATCCAAAATTCATAAATTAAGCATCATGTTAAATGTTGTATATTATGTTTTAATGATAATTTATTTATTATAAGGATGTGATTAAAATCGTGAAAATCATATCAAGAGGGATGTGAAAGTGCACAAAGAGAATGTCAACATTTAGAAGTTGATAATTATTAGGGTACAAATAATAATATTTCATTATCTAAACACAAAAAAAAATTATTTTTCCTAGTAATACTACTTTTTCTAAAACAAATATATGGGAAATAATGTGTTTAATTTGTTTGTATATTTGTGAGATATAAAATTTAACATAAAAAACTACGATCCCCAAATAATGATATTTGAAGAAAATTACAATTTCAATTAATATACATATTAATTTTTAATGTATATATATTTCATCCATTACTACTATGACTATCAAAAATCCTCTTATTCACAAGACAATATTGATTTTTTTTGGAAAAAAATGGTAAGCATTTTTGATGACAAAATGTAAACATATATCATGAATATTTGAATTCTTGCTTCTTATTTAGTTGATTTTCACATATTTTTGAATACTTTTTGTATTAGTTTCCATATCACTTCAATCTAATAATTTTATTTTTAATTTTCATAGAGATCATAATCAAATGACATCATCAACATGGTTGATTAACTCTAGAACTATGATCATTCACTCAATCCAACATACAATATACATAATAAGACAAAAAATCGTATGCATTCAGTTTAAAGTTGAAATTTTTTTAATGTATTTTTTTCATATTTATTTTCAATTTAGATAATTATATTATTAATATAATTAGAATTTTTTTCCTATACAAATAGATTGTTTTTCTCAGTTTAGGATGGTTTCAACAAAGCTACCCTTGGTTGTACACCATTGGAAATTGAGGCAACAACATATATAATTACAAAAAAAATGTATAAAAATATATACAACCATAATTAAACTCTGAATTCATATGACTTATTTAATTAATTTTTAAATATTTTTATCCAAAATTTATAAGTTAATTTCTGTGTAATTCTTATCTAATACTTCTTCAGTATTTTCCACATATATTTTGGGAAGTCTTATTTTTCGTTGAACTATCCCTAATAAAAAATAATAGATAGAACATATTTCTTTCTAATGGAAGAGGTGACCCTGTTTTTCAAGAATCATGAATGATTGTGGAAATATAGGTTGTCTCTTTTGTCATAATGGATCATGTTTTCTCTTTTCTTGGGTTTTCATATATTAAAAATAATAATATGTATCAAATACTATACTACCCGCACCTCAATTTTATACACAATTTACTTATTATATCTACAAATATATGTTTTTAGTTTATAATTTCCATTTAAATCGAAGAACACTTCAAATTTTATATACTACGCAATCAATCAAATTTTTTTTATATTTTAGCAAAGAAATCCAAATGAAATTTCTGATGCTTGGGAATTATATTAACATTAATCATATTCATAGTATGACCGATATGACTCTTAGTGTGTCTTTTAATTTAAAATTGATATTAATTTAAGTAAAAAAATCTACTGAAATACTGAAAAATAATATTTCACACTCAGATTATATTTGGTTTTTAGTAAAAATATCCATATGTCATTTGTGACATGTGAGAATCAAACAAATCTCAATCTAAAAAATTTTGTGATCAATATAACTAAAACTATTCATTTTATATAAAATGGAAATTCATTCCAGTAAAAATAAAGCGTGACTTTAACAACCCATGTACATATAATTTTCTTCATTTTAGGATTAAATATTAACATTAAAATTTAATTTATAATGAAATAATTTATATTTTTACAATATAATGATTTTTTACAGACGAAACAGTAACTTGAACGTAGGAATATTATGATGGTTATTGGGAATAGTTATATTTCTAATTGAATTGTAACCTCACTAATGAAAATATAAATGAAATTATATGTAATATAAGTTCAATCATGGTATATTTATATCTTGTAATATGAAAAGAAATGTTTTGTAAGTTATAAATTATGTGTTGGTATTTTTTTGGGTCATAAAAATGTAATTAAAATTTAATAATTAATTTATTTATTTTAAAAAAATATATATTTTCATAATATAGATTCATAAATTATTATTTTGTTAAATTATGGTTATAAGATAATTTTAAGGGTCCTTGATTAATTTTTCTATTTGTTAAAAAATATTTTATAGTTTTAAATTTTTTTTATCTCAAATAAATATTGAATATATCTAAATTTTTATATTATCACATGTAAAAAATTATTTTCATAAAATATTGATCATTTTTGAATTCTAAACATTGAAAAATGGTTTTGGTGATGTTTTGGTATTTTTATGAAATAAAAAAATTTCTGGTAAATTGTGAAACATTATAATTTAAAAAATAATTTAAATACATGAATTATGGAGTCATGGATGACGTTCTGGTGAGGTATGTACCCTCGGATAGAATTCACATGCACTACATACTTTTTTTCCACATGAACCAAAACTATTTATTGTCCTGAGAAAAATAATACAATAATGATTAAAATAATAGAAAACCCCTCTTCCCCTAAACAACAAATACCACCCTTAACCCCTTATTCTCCTCACACCTCTCCAGATTTAAAAATTTTCCAATTTATTACAAATACTCATCCAAATCCTATTCCCTATGTCCATGACTTAATGGCCTTGCTAAAATGAAAAAACCAAGTGGCTTAAGGAAGTTCTCATGGAACAGAATTCAGGTGGTAGGAATCCTCATTCAATTTTTCATTCTTTTTCTTTTAAACTATTTTTTCCTTATAATATGTTCACCCATCATTATACAAGAGACATGAATAATCCAGTATCTTATATGTACTATAATTTTATCATGATTTTGGAAAAATTCGTCATCATAATTTTTCACCTCTCCCATTTCTTCTAAAAATAGAAGCATCGTTCGATATGTATTAAATTATTGTCATCATGGATGATGTGTTTTCAATTTACATTACCCCCTTCATGTGTAGTAATTAAACCATTTTAATTTTTTTAATCATAAATAATATTTATTATATAACCTCTTTTATGTTTTGTAAATAACATATATTAATAATATATAATTATATAATGAAACTAGATTATGATTATAGAAGAACCACCAAAATGATCTAAACGAATATCATTATTATTTTATATATTTAATAATCATTATATCTGAAAACAAATTGATATAAATTAAAATTTAATTTTTTTGAATCATTTAAATACCAGTTATTTCCACTTCTAGAGTTTCTCGTGAATTAGATAATAAAATCCATTACAATGTGACAATGAAAACCATGTAAAGAACTCACCCAAAAATAGAAATAACATAATTTATCTTATAAATTACTGGAAATATGTTATGGTAATATCATATAATTAATTTTTGACATTTTTATATTACATATTTATATCATCATTAAACCATTATACAGATGATTTGAAGACATCTGATGTAAGACGATCCCATGGTATTGGAAATCATAACACAATTTCTATTCATTAGATTTAACTTCTACTTCACTAATTATGTGCTCCAATGATTATTTGTGTGAAGAATTTTTTTATAGAATGTTTCATTATGGTTATTTATTTTTTATATAGATATTCCTTTTGTTCTATTAATTCTCAGTTTTATTATGTGATATTTCTAAGGGAAAATCATTTTAAAACCCTTTTTAAATGTCTTTTTATGAAATTCAAAAATATTGTATTTTATGTGGAATGAGTGGGTTTTAATAAATTTATTTTTATTTATTACTATTATATATTAATTATATTTATTTATATTTGTATTTATAGAATATTATTTCATTATTATTAGCAAATGTTTTATATTTTTAAAAGTGATTTTTTTTATAAAAAAAATTATTTTGAATAACTGAATGTGTTTTTCCAAAGGGTTTAATTGAGATATCAATTATTTTTTTCATGATATATTTAATTTACTTAGGTAATTATGGGATGATCCCATTATATCTAAATAAATTTTGGGTTCATTCTCATTATAGCACATGATATATTGGGTGTTACCATTATAGCTCAAGATATGATAGGTGATCTCAATTATGTCACTCTAATGCATCGGGGACTCTAGATAAAGAGGTTTGTAGAATAGTTATTAAATCTATAAGGGTTAATTTAAGAGTAATATAGTAACTATGTTCTACGTAAACTATATGATGTTTCTATGCATTATAATTTGTTTTTATCGAATGGGTTTTAATGGTTATTATGTTATCACTTGATTAACAATTTCTTTATTTATATCCCATATTGAGATTTTTGTGCTCATCCCAATTTTTAGACTATTTTTTAAATTCAAAAAGGATGTGTAAGACAAAGAAGGAATTATAGTTAAATGTTATGACTATTTTTTAATAAAAATTTGTTTTATAATTATTTTTTTATGTTTCGAATCAAATGTATACTGTTATAGTAGTCTCCACTCTATAAATTTGGGACATTATGTAATCAGTATAACCTAATACCCAAATCAATAACCCTGAAATGAACATAAATGTGAAAGAAGATAAATGTTTTACTAATACTAAAAGTTATGAATGTTTTAATGTGGTGTACATATAGTTGGTATCATAGGAAGGATTTGATAAATTTAGGGGTATGAAGATTTCAATTGAACACCATATACGATATTTAAATTATGGTTAATTTAAAATGGTATTGAATTTGATTATTTCCATGTGGATTAATCTATGAAATTTTTGTTCAAAAAATAATTACATAGACATAATAGAGAATCTAAAGTAGGAAGGCATCATGATGTAGATATTTTTCCGAATATGCAGACTGGAATGGCGGGAATTGTAACTAAGAAGTTTTTTACAGTAATGGCTTTGTTGAATTAAGAGATTAATGGTGGTGGTGTTCCAGATTGATATGAACCCAATCTACCATGAATGAGATGGTCTTTTTTTTCATTTCAGGAGGCAACAACCCCCATCATTCCATGGATCATCTGACCTAGTGGATTCTAATGGATATATTAATGTTATAAATAAGATTTGTGATGTCATTGGATGTTTGAAAAACTAAAATGTAATCCTATTCATTTATCGTTTTGATGATGAATATGATAAATAGTGGTATATGGTTAAAAATATCATTGAAAAATTTGACCTTGATACTTTGGAATTTGATAATTTTAAGAGTCTTATCCTGGAAAAGAAATTTCCAAAAACTATTCGACATAGAATAGAGAATCAATTCTTGGAACTGAAGTAGAAAGATAATACTTTTGTCGTAGCTTATGATGCCAATTTAATGTAATGGCCCATGTATTTATCAGATTATACATGGGACTATGATAGTAATATTAATATATATTACTCTTCTTTGAATCCATTTTTAAGAACAGATTTTGCATTTAGAGAGCTTAAAAGCTGTGAGAAACTTGTTTGTTGGCCTAAAATAGTTGATATAGAGTTTTCTAAATTCTATGTTCTTCCTGATGATATAAGTAATAAAATATCCAATTAGAAAAAATTGGGAAAAAATTCGTCAATGAAATTAGGAGGTAATAGAATCAATTTCATTTCTTTTCAAAAGTTTTTAAAAAATAATATCTAAATAATTTCAAGTAAATTCTAAGAAGTGTTACCAATGAGAATTTTTTGGGCACATGTGTCCTGAATGCGAGGAAAATGATCTGAAAATTAATGAGATGCATATGGTGATATTTTTTAAAATTTTGGAATTGGTCCATTTTTCTAATGTGTGTCCAAAGTTAGTTACTGATGTGGGGACACCATCATGACTGGAAGCACAAGGGTGTTAAAAATTTCATTAAAACTACCTTAGTAGATTTTGAGCAATCAAAAGAGGTGGTATTAGGTACATTTAATTTCATACCAAATATTCCAATCTGTTGTTTTATTCAGGGTCTGCACATTCTTTCAATTCTATGAAATTTTCTACTAAATAAGAAATTTCACCAAAAAAATAAATCCAGAATTCGTGGTAAAAACACCTGGAGGAAATTTTAGGGCCAAAAGAATTTTTATGAATCTACCTATCTTTTTCTGAGGAATATCTTTATCTGCAATCCTTGTTTCATTGCCTCTAGTAGAGATTTATTCTATTCTATGTATGGAATGAATTATTTTTTTTCATTATATGATTTAGTTTAGATGTAATGTTTTTGTTATCTAGAAAAAGTTTTAGTTTGTGTACAAGAATGAACCCATAACATTGATAAAATATCTAGAAGCTAATAAAATGTTAAAATAAGGAAATTAAATTTATCTTGAACATATGGTTGAGAACATGGGAACTGTTTAGATTAATGATGTGCCAGTGTGAAATGAGTATCATGATGTTTTAACTTATGATTTTCCTAGGGTCTTTCTTAACTGAGAGTTTGAATTTACTATTTACGTAGTTCCTCAGGCTATTAAAATTTTTAAACTAAATTATAAAGTGGCTCACATGGAAATTTTAAACGTGAAAAGGTAGTTATATAAATTATTTGTTAAATGATTCATCTAAACTAGCACTTCACAATGGGGTGCTCAAGTATTTTTTTAAAAAGAAGTGCGGTTCAATGAGATTTATAATTGATTATAAATCCATAAATACAATCACTATTAATAACATGTATCCTTTTCCTTTTATTGATTATTTTTTTGATCAGCTATAGGGATCACAATATTTTTCAAAAGTTGTTCAGTGTTTTGGGTACCATCAGTTGAATGTATAGGAAGAAGACATTCCAAAGACCATGTTTCGTACTATATATGGGAATTATCAATTTTTTGTTGAGCTGTTTAGTTTATGTATTTCAAATTCTGTATTCATGGATCTTATGAATTAAATATTTCCTGAGTCCATGGATATGATTGGGTTTGTGTTTATTGATGAGATTATGGTATACTATAAAAGTAAGCTGAAGCATGATATATATTTAAGGGTTGTTATTAAAATCATAAAAGATCATAAGGTGTATGTGAAATTTATAAAGTATGAATTTTGGTTGCAAAAAATGATTTTAATTGGTCACATTTTTTACTAATATGGACTAACTATTGATCCTACTAAAACAAACATTTTCAAAGAATGGTCACTACCCATAAAATATAACTGATATACATAGTTTTCATCATTTAGTGGGTTATTACTAGAGGTTTTTTTGAAAAAATTGGATGGTTTTCTTTCCCACTTACTATGTTAACTCTAAAATTTTTTATGTTTATCTATACAAAATAACGTGATAAACATTTTATGGAATTGGAAATAAGATTTTTGAATAATACACTATTGACCCTACCTTTTAAAAATAGTAAATTTACCATCTACACTGATGATTTTTTGAATGTACATCATTGTCTTCAAATATAGAATGATAATATTATTCATTATACTTCATGATAGTTGAATCCTCATGAGATAAATTACCCTACAGATGAATTGGATTTAGATGATGTTTTTTTCAAAAAATATTTTAGGCATCATTTTTTTGTATAAAATGTAAAATATAAACTAAACATAAAATTATGAATTTTATATTAACTCGGAATGAATTGTACATGATGTAGATAAAATGGTTGAAACTAATCGTGGATTATGATTACACGATTCATTACCAACCTGGAAAACAAAATAGAGTTGATGATGCTTTCATTTAAAAAAAAATCTATATTAACCATTTTTCAATTGAAACTTGCCCCATTGGTTAATGATTTGATGAATTTTGTCATAGAAGTTTTTGGTGAAGAATATTACTCTTCATTGTTTTAGGAATAAATGTATTCATCTCTCTTATAAATAAATAAGAAAGCATTGACGGAAGATGGTGAGTGATAGAAAAAAAGGTAAAATTGGTAAAGAAAGGTATGATTCTCCAGTTTAATGTTGATACAAGTTATTAATTGAAATTTGTAATGAGGTTATATGTTTATTAAGATTACCAATTGATGAAATAATTGTTCTGTGACGCTCATAGTTCTCCATTTTGAGTTCATCCCTGTATCCCAATGATGTATAGATACCATCGAGAGTATTAATGTTGGGATGAAATTAAAAGATATATTTATTATTTTATATTGATATGTTTGAACATTCAATAGGATAACATTGAGTGGAATTTAATGAACGAGGTGCTTCATCCTCTTCCAGTTCTAGAGTGGAAATTAGAAAATATATCCAAGGTGTTCGTGGTGAGACTAACGAAGACTTATCATGGTAACAATGTGATTTGCGTTATTGTTGAGTGAATAAATAAATCTGAACATTTCCTTCCGATTTTAGGTACAATTTATTTTTATTTCATTTCATATTTGAACCATAAAGATATTTTCAGGTTTCATGGATTACCTCTCACCATTCTATCTAACCATGATATCATGTTCACTTCTATCTTTTACAAAGGACCATCGAGGTCAAGGGGAATATAATTATATTTCATCACAACATTTCATCCATAATATGATGGATATATTGATAAAAAAATTCATATATTGAAGGATATTCTTAGAGATTGTTTAATGTATTATCAAGGAATATTGGATTAACAAATTTTGTTATATGAGTTTTATAATAATAAAATTTTTCATTTCCATATACAAATGGATCCTTTTGAAACATTATGTGGGAAGTGGTGTCGAACACCATCGTTTTGTGATGATGTTGGGAGAATGAAATTAATGAGACCTGAATTAGTAGAGGATCTATCAGATAAAGTAAATATTATTAAAAAAAACATGAGGAAAATTATGTATAGGCAGAAAAGATAAATAGATAATAGGAGTAAAGACCATGCATCTGAGGTAGGTGATCATGTTTTCCCAAAACATTCTGCTCAGAAATGAGTTATGCATTTTGATAAGAAATGAATACTAAGTCCAAAATTTATCAAACATTTGGAAATTAGGGATAAAGTTATACTAGTTGACTACTAAGTAGATTTTCCTCCGAGATTATCAAAGGTAAACAATGTTTTTAATTTTTCAATGATGAGAAAGTATGTTCTAGATTCATCTTGTGTTTTGAGCCCAAAAGTGGTTTAGTTAGAAGATAACATTTCTTATAAAAAACCCCATTCAAATTCATGATCATAGAGAGAATGTATCGTGGAAAAATTTATTCCTACAAGTTAATTATTTTTGGAGAAACCACATGGTATAAGAAGAAACATTAAAATATTGTAATACAATGAGGGAAATTTATCCATACTTGTTTAATAAGTGATTAAAATTCGAGAAGACGTAATTTCTATAAGGTTTGGAGAATGTAACGACCCAGGTACATATAAAATATTTTTTTCATTATATAATTAAATATTTAAATTCATCATAAATTTAGAATGAAAAAAATTATATTTATGAAAATAAAGATTTTATACTAATGGAATATTAACATGACTTTATCATTATTAACATGACATTTATGAAAATTAAATATTAAAATAGAATATTTACCCCACATATGAGAATATAAATAATATATATATATATATATATATATCATAAATGTGTAATCATGGTATATTTATATTATGGAATAAGTAAATATGTGTTTTGGAAATTGTAAATTTAGTGTTAGAATTTTTTGAGACATAATTTATTTTTACAATTTTGTAATCAATTTAATGATAAAAAATATATTTTCATAAAATATTTTCATAAAATAATTTCATAAATTAATATATTTTGTCATATGGTTATAAGACAATTTAATGAGATATTTATTAAATTATCAAATTGTTATAAAAGTAGTTAAAATTTTAAAATTATGATATTTCAAATACATTTTGACTTTATTTAAAAATTATGTTAATAATATTTATAAAATTATTTTAAATAAATGGGTTAAATTTTTGAATTTTACAGTTCATAAAATTTGTTGTGTAAATTGTTTTGATTTTTTAAAAATACATAATGTTTTTTTGAATAGTGAAATATGATAATTTATGAAATATTCTAAATACAAAAATTATGGATTAATGGATAATGTAATGTTGAGATAGAAACCCTTATTTCAAACTCACATGAAATAATAATTTTTTTTATTAAAATAAAAAACACTATTTCTTGTATTGGGAAAAATAATAAAATAATGATTCTGAAAATGGAAAACCCCTCCACTCCACCACTAAAAATACAACTCTATATCCCCTCATATCCTCACCCCTCCCATGATTTGATCATTGTAAAATTTCTAGCCATTATTATTCGTAACCCTCTTACCAACATCCAATTACATCCAGTCTCACCAAAATGAAAAAAACAAGGGCCTTATGGTGTTCTAAAGGAAGATAATTCAAGCAATAAAAATGCTCTTTCATTTTTTGTTTTATTTTCTTTTCAATTATATTTTTTCTTATAATATATTATCTTACCTTTATCAAATAGCTATGAAAACTAAATTATATTATAAATACTATAATTTTATCATGTTTATGGAAAAATTCATCATCATTATTTTACTCCAATACTTTTTTTCCGAAAAATAAAAACATCTTCAATGATTGGTTAAATTAAGGACACCATGGATGATGTGTTTTTAATTTCCATTACATTCTTAATGTATGATAAAAAAAATAATGGATGAAAAATATTTTATTGTTTATGATATAGCATATTTTAGGTTATGTAATAAACAAATATGCATAATATTAATATATATAAAAGAACTGGATTCTGATTATCGAAGAACCACCAAAATGATCTAAATGAATACGACTAATGTTTTATCTAATGAATCAAGCTCATATATAAGAATATATATACATAATAGTTTTAAGATATAATGACATGTAAATACCATTTTATCTCACATTTGGATTTTATCTTCCATTGAACAAGAAAATCCATTACGAACTGACAATGGAAGCCATGTAAAAATTGCACCTGAAATAATGGAAATAAAAAAATATTTCATATTAATGGGTTGAATTTTTTTTAAGAATATCATATAAGTAATTATTAATATGAATATGGGTCCCTTATATATTAATAACACTCTTTATATATTTATAGATGAGGTGTGGACAAATTTTATCTAAGAAAAACCCGAGGTAAGGGAATTCATATACCAATTTCCAATCTATATATTGACCTTCAACTTCTCCAATTATGACATATGAAGATAATTATTGTAATGTATTTTTATTATGTAGTAATTTTATTTATTTATATTGTTTAAAAATATTACATTCAATCTATTAATTCTCACTTCAATTATAAGATATTTGTACAGGTCTTTCATTTTAAACCCTTTTTGAAATGTCATTTTTCAGAAATTAAAAATGAGTTCTTTTAATTTTCATGAGAAATTTATCCTTATTTTATTTTTCTTTATTACAATTATATTAAATTTTTTGTTTTAATTTTTTTTTATTAATATGATATCATTATTAGGTGCACATTTTTTATGTTTTTTAAAGTGATTTCTTTTAATAAAAAATATATTTTGAAAATCTAAATGAGTTATTCTCTAAGGCATAAATTAGTTATATAATTATTTATTTAGGATGTGTACCATTGAAATATTTTATATTTATTTCAGTCAATTATAACTCAATATGTGATGGGTTGGGCCCCATTATAGCTCAATATATGTTATCTTGATCCCATTATAGCTCAAGATATGACAGGTGAGCCCCATTTCAGTTATCTGATGGATTGGGTACTCCAAAGATTGAAGATGACCGATTGGTTATTCCACGTGTAAGGGTGAATGTATGAGTGAAATGGTAAACAATTTCAAACGAAAGATAATGTTTTTTATGTGCATTCTAATGAGTCATATGAAATGGGTTATAATGGATTTTTTGTTATCACTTGACTAACAATTTATTTCATTATACCACTTACTCTATTTTTTATTCTCCTCTCATGTTTTCAAATGTTTTTCATATATTATAATAATTTTTAAGAGAAATAATTAATTTATGTAAAATTTTATGATGATTTTTCAATGAAATCATGATTTATTTAAAATGTATGATATTTTGGGAAAAATGGATATTGTTTTAGTAGTATCTACTATATATAAATATTGGATGATATGTATGTATTATGTCTTAATTATCCAAATTTGTAAACCTATAAATTTCATCATTGTGAAAGAATGTAAATTGTTTACTAAAACTAAGTATTATGTAATGGTTTATGGCATGGTCCTTATAGTGACATACCGAAACCCAAGAATAATCATTCTTATTTTCTAATACTTTTATAAATGGATCCATATGTAAATTTTTATGTATTGGAATAATCCTCACACAATAAAATGTATGGTGTGTCTGGTATAACATCATGTCTCTTTTTATTTGAAATTGACTTTAATTTTACTAAAAATAGTGGGTGGAATTCTATAAATCAACAAAATGAATTTATAATTTTTTTGATACATACGAAAAATGTTCTGTATGTAATTTTTGTAGTGTAAGAATAATCCACAAGTCAATCAGATACATAATGTGACCGATATAACTCCATGTGCGACTTTTTTTAAATGGATATTAATTATTATAAGAAGAAAATATGATATACTATAAACTTATCAAAAAAATTCATATTGTTTTAGTACCATTGGAAAATGATAAATAAGTTATTTGTGAGGTTATGGAATCATCCACACCTCAATACAACACATAATGTGACCAAAACAACTCCCAGTGTTTATTTTTATTTAAAATTGATATTTTTTTTTGTAAAAAACCATGTGACAAATTGAAACCCCAGAAAAATAGTTTATTTTTTTTGATACTCATGGGAAAATATACATATGTCATTTGTGAAATTTCGGAATCAACCCAACCTCAACATGATGCACGATGTGACTTGTATGACTCTAAATGTATATTTTATAAAAATTGACATTACATTTATTATAAAAATCTAGTGAAATACTAAAAATAATAGAAAAAACATTATTATTATTTTTTTATATTTTTAAAACGATCCATACATATTCTTTTACATGTATAAATAATCCGCACCTAAATTAGATGAATAATGTCATCGATATAATTCAAAGTGTCCATCATAAGTTTATGATTGAAATTTTAGCTCAAAACCTATTTCATTCAATAAAAATCATGAAAATTTTTATAATTTTCATTATAATTTAGTAAATTGATTCATAAGGAATTTTTGATTTGTTTGTGGAAGTGTCATGAAAAACTGACACATGATGTGACTGGTATGACTGGTGGTGCATGTTTTCAGTTAGAAATGATGATTTATTAAAAAATCACAAGTAACCAATTATAAACTTATAAACTTCATTATATTTTTATGATATTTTACAAAAATTATCCATAACTCATTTCTTAAGGGTAGAAATTAGTTTTATCTCAATTTGATGCACAATGTGACCAATATGACTCCAAGTGTGACTTTTTATTTACATTTAATATTTATTTAATGAAAAAGAAAAAAATAAATACTAAATGCTAATAATATAAATTTGAATTGATTTTAATCATTAGAAAAAAGATAAATACGAAAATTTTGACATGTAAGAATCAACCCCACCTGAATATGATGCACAGTGTGACAGATATCACTCTAACTATGTCTTTTTATTTAATATTGGCACTGATTTTAATTAGAAGAACATTTGATATTCTAAAAACCAAGAAAAATAATTTAAATTGTATTTATACATTAATAAAATGACCTGTATGTAAATTTTGACATGTAGGACTCAACCAATCCTCAGTCTGATGCATGGTGTAACCGATATTACTCTACGTGTGACATTTTATTTGAAATTGACATTAATTTCTGTAACAATAAATTATGAAATACTGAAAACCAAGGAAAAAAAATTTGGATTGCCAAGATTCATTTTCTTAAAAGATGCATTTATTCATCAAAATAGTTTTCTGAATTAAATATATACTAAAAAATATTATTTGTCCATTAAAAATCATTTACAATGGAACATTAATAAAATGAATGTATATTATTTTGAAAAAAATAATTAACATAATCATGTTGTTATGGTCTTGTTATATAACCCCTTATAGGACCTTCATAAGACTTAAGTGTAAGGTTCACGATATTGATAAACTCTTGGGGAGGCTCGGATTACATCACTTGTTTGATAATCTCTATTAACTTCCAATTCTCTTGTGGGTGGTTCTGTTCAAGATTAACTTGTTTAATCTTGACTTAGGATTTTTCAGGAGAAAAGCCCAGTAACACTACCTTCTTTTCTGTGCTCTGACAAAAGGGATTCATATGGATAAATTCAATTGGATATGGCCATCACAAGCTTTGTCCAGGTAAATTGGATTCATTAAAGACATATATTTATACAAATCATGTGATCATTGTTAAATATTTATATTAGTAACAGTAACAATACTTAAAGGTATTTTAAAATCCAAAAAAATAAAATCAATGAAGTCTATATGTATTATATAACCAATTTAAAAAATAATAAATTTAATAATATCATAAGATATTTTTATTAATAAAATTTTTCTTCGTTACAGTCTTCCCCCTTATGAAATTTTTCCATCAAAATTTCATTTTCCCACCCTAAAATAGTTGAGGGTAACTTTTCTTTATCACTTTCCCTGATTCCCACGTTTCATCTTTTAACTTGTGGTTTTTTCAAAACACATTGAACGGGTGAATCTTCTTATTTTGTAGAATGTTTCCCTATTTTCTAGGTTCTTCATCTCCTTCTCTTTATATGAGAGGTCATTGTACAATGGTACCACCTCTAGATTGAGTACATGCGATGGGTCTAGTTTGTACTTCCTCAAGAGTGATACATGGAATACATCATGTACTTGAGATTGGTTGGGTGGGAGTTATAGACCATAGGCCATATCTCTGATGATATCAAGGATCTCAAATATGTCAATGTACCGGGGTTTAATCTTTACATTCATCCAAAATCTCATAAATTTCTTCCATGGTGATATGAGGAGAAATACCATGTCTCCAAAATCAAACTCTAGGTCTCATCGAGGATTATCAGTACAGATCTTATGTAGACTCTGAGAATCATTAATGTGCTTTAGGATAGTATTATCCTTTTCCACCATTTCATCAACCATTTTTGGACCTAAGAGTTTTCTCTCCCAAACTTCACCCCAACATGCCGGCTTTCTTCACCTATTTAGATAAATGAATCAATGAGGATCGATTTAGATTCATGAGTGGAAACTATTATTGTAAGAGAACTCATCCTACGGAAGATTTTGTTCCCATCCAACTTTGAATTACATTTAGCATTATCTAAACATGACCTCATGTGTTTGGATAGTCCCCTCCGATTGGCATTCAGTTTGAGGATGATAAGCCGTAATGAATTTCAGCTCAATATTCAGAGCGTGTTGTAGACTCGTCCAGATCATAGAGGTTATTCTTGAATCTCGATCAGATAAAATCAACAGTGGTACTCCATGAATCCATACAACTTCTCTACTGTATATCTGTACTATTTGTTCTAATTAAAAATCATCTTTAATTTCAATTAAGTGTCCAATATTTATAAGACAATCCACAAGAACCAAGATATCAATGTTTTTTCTTTGGTTGTCTTCAAAAGTCTAGTGACAAAGTCCGTGGTGGTGTTCTCCCATTTCTGCATTTGTATCGTCAATTTTTGTAGAATTCCTTTAGACTCCTACCTCTCATCATTTACTTGATAACACACTAGACAATTTAATTTATTCTCAGAAATTTTATTATTCATGTTATCCCACAAATAACGCTCTCATATGTATCAATAAATCTTTTTGTTTCTTGAGAGACTAGAGAAATTTAAACTATGTGAGTCATCCAAAAGTTCATTCATTATCTCTGGATTTGATGGAACACATATTCTTGATCCAAATATCATAATTACTTCATCATTAACATTGAACTCTAATGATTTTCCTTTTTTGATATTTTCCACATTCTTGTGAATTCCCACATCTTCATTTTGAGCATCCATTAACCTTTCCAAAAATAGACTGTTAAGAAATAATTTGTGAAAGGATTGATGATTTTCCCTTATTTATGATTCACATGCCCACATTCATCAAATTTAAGAAGATTGGATGCTTTTCAATTGTCATCATTGATAGAATCTTTGAGTCCTTTCTACTTAGATCATTCACCACAATGTTCTCTTTCCCAAGGTGGTAACATATTGATCATTCGTAGTATTTGAGGATACCTAACCATATTTTTTGGCACCTGTTCAACTCCTTTCGTGTGAATATATAATTGAGGATTTTATGATCCATATATTTTTCACAATTATCTCCATATATGTAATGTCCCCAAATTTTTAAAGTATAGATTGTTGAAGCCAATTCCAGATCATGTGTTGGATATTTCTTCTCATGAAAGTTAAATTTCCATGAATAATAGCAAATACATTGTCATTTTCCATCAACACATAGCCCAGTCTATTCATTAAAGCATCAATACTTACAAAAAAATGTTCTCCAATTTTGGATAGTGTGAGAATGTGTGTCGTGATAAACCTCCTTTTCTACTCCTTGAAGCTATCCTCACATTCATCACTCAAAGGAAACATTACTCCGATATATGTTATCTTGGTAAGAGGGTTCAAAAATGGTGAGAAATTTCTCACAAATCAGTGATAATATCCAGCGAACATGAGGAAGCTATAGATATATATCACAGATGTTGGCCTCAAGCATCCCACAATTCAAACTATTTTGGAGGGATCCATAGATATCCCATTGATTGTGATGATATGAACCAAGAATGAGACTTCATATAACTATAACACAAAATGGTTGTACATTGCAAATGTATTCTCCTTTCACAAGGTCTTCAGTACAGTTCTTAGATGCTCCTCTTGTGCCTCCTTTGTTTTAGAATATATTAGAATATCGTCTATAACGAAAACCAAAAATTTGTTATGGTAATATCTAAAGACACTGTTAATAATTTCCATAATGATTACAGAATAATTAGTGATTCCAAAAGTAAATTACTATGAATTCATAGTGCCCATACATAATATGAAAAGAAATCATCAGAATATCCTCCTTCTTCACCCATACTACGTAAAATCCTGATGGCAGATCGACATTGGATATGTATTTTTCTTCATAGAACTAATTGAACTAGTAATAAATTTGTGGTAGAGGATACTTATTCTTTATCATGAATTTTCAGAGCTCATGATAATCAATGCAAAGGATCATTGACCCAACCTTTTTTATGACGAATAGGACTGGTGAACCCCTTTGTGAAGCTCTTGGATGTATAAACCCTTTACCCAGATTCACATGTAGTTGTTCATTTAGATCATCAAGGTCCAAAAAAATAATTCTATATGGAGTCTTGGATATTGAAAATGGTCTATGTATAAGATCAATTGATAATTCAACATCTTTCTATGAGGAAGACTGAACATTTTCACCCTCATTCTCGACGCTTTCAAATTTTTACGAGGAAGTCCAGGAAATTCCTCATGAAACACTTCAGATAATTCCCTAACAATAGGAATGTCTTCAAGGATGGTTGCTCCATAACAATAAGCATGTCCTTTTGATGGTGCTAAAGAAGACTCATCCTCATCCATTCAATCGCACAGAATTTGTGGTCGATTCACCATATGGAGAGGGATTTCCCTCTCACAGAAATATATGATGGCGATATATAGGGTAAGGAAATCCATGCCAATAATTTCATCAAATTTCACTTGAGGGAGTATTATAATGTTCTCCTGGAAGTTCCAACCAAAAAATATGATATCGGAGGGGTTATATTCATCAGATGAACTAATTTCCCCATTATCTATTCACAACATCATCTCTACTTATATGATTTTTGGTTGTGTTGGGATTGCTTTACTAAAAATTCAGGATATAAAAGAATGTTTTGAACCAGAATCATAAAGAATGATCACTATTAATGAATGAAAAACAATCATACCTGTCACCACTTCATTTTAGGGTTTTTCTTCAGCATTGCTGATTGAAAAATCTCACCATTGCTTCCTTGACGGCTGTTGGTTGCCTCTGAAAACCCATCTCATAGGGATCTAGTTTGAAAAGTTATCTGGTTCATTGTAGTTGAATAAATGAACAATGTGTTGATGGTTGAACAAAGCCTTTCTCTACTCTATCCCAGTAGTGGGTTTCTCTTCCCAGAAATTAATTTATAGGAGACCTTCTCTACTGCACCTAAACCATTTCATCGCCCCCTTCAGGCAACTTTTGGCAGGATTCATTCCACACCATTGGAAAGTCGGGTGTTTTAATTTCTTTGCACTATTGGATTTATCCACTGGACCTCCAGAATTAATGTAAAATTTCCTCTTTATATCCCCACGATACCCCTGATATTTACCATTCTCTATTTATACTTTGAGGGAACATCAAAAACATTCCTTATATCTATCAATCTCAGAGATCTCTAGTGCTTTCCGTAGTCTAGGTACTAGCCCACCAAAATAGTGGTCAACCTTAAAATCAAGGGTAACGAAAAGGATGAAGGCGTATCATGTAAGCATTGTGATGTTTTCCTCATAAGCTCAGATAGATTATTCATATTTTTTTTGAGGTAACGTATGTCCCTTTCCATCTTACATCGGAGGGTCCATAAAAAAATATTTATAGAATTTTTTTTTTCTAGAAATCCTTTCATTCCAACACCTCTATCTCTTCCTCAGGCTTCGTATTTGTGATCAATGACCACCATTGATCAGCTTGACTCTCGATATGATAAACATCCAGATGAACCTTTTCATTTTCAGAACATTAAAGGAGGGATAAGATTCTTTCAATGGTGTTGATTCATTCATCAGTGATTGAGGGGTTTGATGATCTATTAAAAATAGAAGGCCCTTGTCTCATGAATCCCTTGATTGTGGCTTAGTCATTATTAGGGGGTGGGTGGAAATTCCTCTTTACCCACATTTCTATTCAAGACATGAGTTAACTGAGCGTGTATGGTGACTATGTTTGTGATTCCCCTCCAATCGGACTGGGTATCTCATTAGAACATTCATCACATTGATCTTTGTATCAGTTGCTATCATGAGTACACCTATTACCAGACATTGCCTGGAATAAAAGGAATGGTATGGGTTACACATAAAGGGGAATCCAATGACAAAATGGATAACATATAAATAGAATTTATTTCTTTAAATTATGAATTTATAGGGATCAATCAATGTTATCTATGATCTACATCAATACATATATTCATAGGGGCATTTTTTTATTCCCTTAATAATGTTTCATAATTAGATTATCAATTTACTAAAGAATATCCCTAGGGATTTTCAAAACAAGAGTGAAGAAAGGCTCATTGTCGTGCACTCGTTCCCATTCGATTCTAGCTCAAAGCGGTGTTTTTGGGTTTTAACCCTAGATACATCTGTTCTAGAGCCACCACTACTAGTTCATTTCCATACATGGATTTATTTTCATGATAAACCACATTATATAAACACACCAAAATATAGGGATGTTTTTATTATACATAGTCTTATCCCTATGGAATTCACTAAGGTTTTCTAATCCTATTCCCCAAATAACAAAACTTATCCTCCGATATCAACTATAACAACCCTAATCATTATTACATCAATAAACATTAATTATTATATAAAACTGGCACTTAATATAACCCCGATGATCGATTTGAATAGTTAATTTGGGTATTTGGAACATAACATGACATCTTAAGACATTAAAATACAAAATCGTTATTGGTAACATCTTTTAAATGATCACAACATTCCATTAAACTTAGCATTTCATGGAATAATTTGTGGACATGCATAAAAAAAGGGAGAGATATAAATCCTAGTAACTGGGTAAACAAGGAATAAAATGATGAATTAAATACATGTTGCGAAATAGTAATATTAATGGAGAATAAGAGAAAAATTAAAATAAAGGAATTATATAGCATGATTATCAAACCGTGGAGTTGTGGCAAAAACATTTATCATGATATTAGCATGAGCCAAGGCTAATTTCACATAGATCATGAGTAAACCCTCATTGATATTGAGTTAGTATGAAAAAAGCATCATTTCACTTGAATTATAATGAGTAAACCCCTAATTTCACATGGAGTACCGTGATACTATTCTTTATGTAATGCATTGCAGCACTATCTAGGCACACCCTTCTTAATCATTTCATTTCATGAATATGTGTTCCTCATATATCCATCAATATGGATTCATTAAATATAATAATTTATTCCACGAATAGGATATATGGAATAAAAAATTGTTTATCCTCATTCATCATTTAAATGTTCATAAAGATGAATTACCTTGATAGAAAAATGTGTATTGTATTGACTTACACGATGATTTTGGCATGGGAAATTTTGTTGTAACTTTGACAACATAACAGTGTCAAATATAAATAGTAAAATGGGTTGGTGAGTGAAAATGAGTTATCTAATTATTTATAAATGAAATAGATAGTAAGAGTTCATTTAAAGTAATATCCCAACATTGGTAATTGAATTTTGAAGCACAATATAACAAATTTTTTTAATGTAAATGAGGAGAGAAAATCACTTATAGAATTTTTACATGGTAACGGGTGTACATGAGAAGATTTAATGGGAAATAAAAGGGTCTCTAATCATTAAAAAAATGAAGGAAGTATAAGTGATGTGATAAATCATAACCAAACATATTTAATTGAAACTATATGGGTATAACATAACAATGTAAGATAGAAAAAAATAAAAAAGGAAGGAAAGGGAGGATCCCTTACTTTGAAGTGTGATCACAAAGGATTGGGAGAGGATTGAGAGAGGATTCTTGGGATCTTGTGGAGACTTTGGGTATTATAGATATATGAGATAATAGGTTGGTCGAGATTGAAATTTTTTGAGTTAAGCGGAATGGGAGATTGAGTGGGTTTATAAAGGAAATGAGAGGGAATTCTTTATTATTTACATTTTCGACACTACACATTAAAATAATAAAAAACACAAAGCATCCAATGGATGTTTCCCATTAGTGTTTCCATAGTGAAGTGGAAAAATTTGTTTCATATAGCCAATGGCCGAACATATTAAAATATTAGACTTAATTATTTGGAGGTGATTCACACAGTCAAGGAAATAATTTCATAAAGTTAAAATATTTTATAAGTATTGGATGTTCCAATAACGCACCATAATATTAATAAAAAAATCTAAAATCAAATTATTTTATAGGAAAAACATATAATGCTCAAATATACCTTTTATTGTATTTTATTAAATCAAAATCTAGTCATTATGACGTCTTGAAACCCAATATATATTTAAACGGTATTTATTTTTTACCAAAAATATCGATTGTCTAAGAAAATTATGAAAATCTAACTGTTAGATAATTTCGACATCCTTTTTCCCAAAATAATATTCATTTTATCTAAATAATTTTCTAAATATGTGAATTTTCACTTTTAATGTAAAAGTTTACATTTATAAAAAAATCATTGGTTTTGACCAAACAACATTCAAACCATAATAAAAATTACCACCGTATTCATAAAATTTATACAATAATTTATATTTAATAAAAAGTAATTTAGTAAAAAAAATTTATTAAGATATTATTTATTTCAAAAATCCATTTATTCATCAAAAAATATTTCTCAATTGAATATTAATTAAAAAATACTATTTGTTCTTTAGAAACCATTTACAAAGTAACAATAACAAAAATAATTTATTTTTTATACAAAAATAATGCCCACAATCATAGTTCTAGGGTCCTGTTACATAACCCCTTATAACACCTGGATAAGACCAAAGGGTAAGGTTCACGATGGTGAAAAACTCTTGGGGTGTCTTAAATAACATCACTCAACTGGTAATCTCTATTAACTTTCACTTCTCTCGTATGCAGTTTTGTTCATGCTTAACTTATTGAAGCTCAGATTGGATTGGTCAAGAGAAAATCCAAGAGATGGTACCTTCTTTCTATGATCTGAAAAATGGGCTTCTCATGGAAGAATTATAATAGATGTAGCCGTAAGATCCTTTTTCCGATTAAACTGGATTTGTCAAAGCCTTAAATTTATACTAATCAGCTTATCAATTTTCAACAACTATATTAGAAAAAGTAATAATTTATAATTATATTTTAAAATCCAAATACATAAATCTCAATAACTTCATATGTTTTATATAACCAATTAACATAATAATACATTTATTTATATTATGATATAATTTCATTAATAAAATTTTGGGTTATTACAATAGAAAAAGTGACATACTAAAAACCATTAAAAATAAATTAGATTGTTTTGGTGCATTAGGATAATGTTACATAATCCATTTTTGATGTGTAGGAATCATGTAAAAACAAATACAACACCTTATGTGATCATTATAACTGATTGTCTGTATTTTTTATTTCAATTTTAAATATTATTAATATATTTAGTAGTATTTATGATTAAGTAATATATTTATAGTACTAGTGACATAATATTAAATTATTTATGTAGTTGGATTATTTTTCTTGTGTTGGGGTTGTTTTTATTAAACAAATTCCATGTTTTGGTTTTTTTGAGAGAGGGTCACGAGTGTTAAAGATGGTGAATCATTAATTATTTAAATTTTTTGGATAGTAATTATAAATGTAATTAATATAAAATATTTTAAATTAATATAGTTGTAATGCCCCGACCCCAGCTACACAGAGTCGATGCATTACTTCGTAACATTGGCATGATCACAAAAGATCATGTCTCGAAAGACTGATCAGTTTAGTAGCCTTGGAAACACAAGATACATTCATAAATGTTACATTACAACATAAAGTGAAAAACTACAATAACAAAGTCTCCATAGTCCACACTCATATCCTCTTCTGACTATCCCTGCAGGTCATTCATAAAATACTTCTTCACATCCTGGAAAAATTAAAACACTGAAAGGGTGAGCTCAGATTCTCAGTAAGGATAACAATATTGCGAAAGCTTACATAAATAATCATTAACATTTAAGGAAATGTACAACTAAAACAAAAGCCTTTTCAAAATTGAACTTCAGCATAATATGGCAAAAATAAAATTAAATAATTCCATTTACTTACTCACATGGATATTCTACTAGTCAAATAATCACATGCAATATCAATAACAACTTTCATAATGATGGAATGCATAATGCAAGACTATCAAAACCACCTAGTCAAGGCCTCGTGCCAAGACCACAAATAAGATTTTGTCAAGGCCTCGTGCCAAGACACTAGTTTGTCTCATGAGACGTACCAACGCATCGAGGATCTATAGCGGGCACCACCCGTCACTTATTATGTCTAATGCATTCCTCATATGAACAGGTTTAAACATATCATAAACTATAACATAATCATATCACATAATACGTGCATAAAGGAAACATAACATTTCCACGTTTCAATCACAAGATATCAATACAACACAGTGATATATTAAAACCTTATCAAAACCATTTTCAATACCAAAATAAAAGAAAATTAAAACTTGGTATTTAATTTTCATTTAAAAAAAGTTATGGCTTGTAGAGGAAGCCGAAACTCAAATAATGGTTACGGCGGCAGAGAAGTCGTTGATTCCACATACGTACGACAAGAAAAACATCCCTTTTGGTCGTCTAGTAAAATCCTCAGTATAAAAATATTCATTTTGAATAAACATAAAAGTCAAATGGTTTTATACACCGTATAAAGAAAATTTGTGTATAAAACAAAATATGAGTCAATGAATGGAGATTGAGACAATGTACCTTACAAATATCATTTTTTTTAAATAAAATAGATATATTATGTGTATTCACTATAATTAAACATAATGAAATTACAAATACAAGATAGGATATAATAATATCATGACATAATTTGAAAGTAGGAGATTAACCCAAAGAATAGAAATTGGGTTAAGAAGTTCCCTTACCTTGCGTCATGTCTCAACTCAACCATTATTTAACCTCTGGAATAATAAACTAGAGTTAATTTATAATTGCTTAAGAACATTTTTCAAGTTTTTATTCCTTTTATATCACTTATTACCATGTTATGAACATTATGTATTTATTTATGTTAATAACGGTCGTTTTGTAGATCTTTGGTACTTGAGTCAAAAATAAACTTCTTATAATTACAAGTTGTTCATGTGGTGAAATATCCACTATATCCAGAATTATATTCATGATATAGATATCATATATCTCATATATATCCAGTATATAAATGCATTTATAATATTCCATAATGTTTAGAGGAAAGAAATGAAATGCACCGTTCATGGAGACGGTAAGCCGTACATACGCATGAATGCTACTTTCATTTCTATTTCGTATTTGATGAAATAATAATTATATAAAGGTATATTATAATTCCAGTATCATATCACATATAATATCATTTACTCTATCCTTTATACATCCCACATATGGCATTAACGATTCAAATCACATTGAGGGGGTGGTAGTCCGCACTTCCTAAAATGAAAATATCACATTTACCCATAATGGAAACAATAAAGTTATGCCATAAATTAAAAATACAGAACCTTAAGTAAAACATATACATATTATATATTATGTATAAATAGAGTGAATTCTTAATGGCCACCTTTGAATGTGTTATATGAGTGTTGAACAATCATCATTTCGTGAGGCAGAAATTCTCCATCCACAAAAACAGTATGTTCATTAACCATTAGATGTAGGTGTGTGTAAGTGTAGATCGAATACTTCTTATAACAACAACCTAGTATATTGAGTATACTGGTGTTGTTACAAAATAAATTAATAAAAAGAGTTTATGGGTTTGGACAAGCAAAATAAAATAAAATAACATAAGCGAAGACATTACCTTAAAATCGGGTAACTCTTTTGACTTGAGCCAAAGGCTTCCTTGGGAAGAATTATGACCAAAGTGAGGCTTCTAAGAGTAAGGTATGGAAGCTGGGAGAGTATTTGGGCAGAGGTTGGACGAGCGAAAAGGCTTTGAAATTGTGAGTATGATGGTAGTGGTTGGGGCCTTTTATAAGTGGAGAGGAGGGGCACTTTTGGAAATCAATGAAATGTTACTTTATTATATAATGAGTTTCGGATTTTAAAGGTCCCAAACTTATATAATTCGAGGATAAGGTGATCAGGGTTATAAATATACTAATCCAATATGTTTTTGACAAGTTTATGCCTTGGATTCTATAGTATATTTTCATTTTATTAAAATCGTTAATTAATGAGGTAATCGCTGCATCATCATGGTGTCAAAAATAATTAAATTTATTTAATGTCTAAAAATTATAAAAAAAATATTATTATGTAGGAAATATTATTAGATTTCTAATTAATATTTATAGTAAAAAATATAACATGTATAACTGCATTTACAAATTGTTTTAGTAAAACAACTCTTATTTGTGACATTTTTATTTTAACATTAGATAAAAAGTTTTTAATGTCATTTTCCTACCAAATTGGCTCCATGGGGTACCCAAGTTTACCCATGGATTGTCTTGGTTGTCCATGACTCATCCAATAGGGGTAGGAAAATTGTAAGGGTCATTTCATATTTTCATAATAACATTTTACCTTAACTTTCACTAATTACCTTTAATCGCGATTAATTAAAGTTAAAAGTTACTAGTCAACAAAAAAATTATTTAAATACCATTGAACCACATTTTACATCCTAATGACAACCATGTATGTCGGATTTTTAAAAATCAAATCACAGAAGTGGTAATATTTCATTTAAATGAAAAATCAGTTATTTAACTACAACTTAGTGGTTTCACTATTCATCAAAAATTGAAGTTTTTCAGAACAATGCCAAAATTTCACCCTAAGCTATAATTGATATTCCGAATTCAAAAATGATGTTTATTTTACAAAATTCCATACATGTAATTTTCATTAATTAATTTTATAATTAATTCCCGCTGTCACAACAAATAGTGTGTTTTTTGGAAACAATATATATCAAAAGATTGACAATTGTTTATGTACAATTTCAAAGTGAAATTAATTCTAATGACCACCATTGGATATAAGGGTAAAAATATATTCTAATTATACTTTAAAACCACTCAATAGTATACTTTATCACTATAAATTATTTTGATTAAAAAAGTTGTTTTTAAGTATTTTTCACTATTCATAAAAAATTTAAAGTTCTCAGAACATTAAAAAAAATCAACTTAGGATAATTTCGATATTACGAATACAAAAATGAAGCCCATTTTGAAAATTAAAATTTCTATAATTTTAAAAAGTGAGTATTACTATTCATAACAGCTACTTTGATTAGTCGCGATGTGTTAGAACTCGAACTTGCGTACAATGCAAGCTATTGCATTATTGAAAGAGAAGCGTATCGTGAAAGCTCGGGGTGTAACATTCTCCCCTACTTCAATAAATTGCGTCCTCGCAATTTAAAATTTTTCTTTGAAAATAAAAGGTTGAAAATAGAAAATACCTTTGTAGAAAACCCACATCAGAAATAAGGTTAATAAAATTTACCCTTAATAAGAGGGAAAGGAAAATTAAAAAGTCCCCACCAAATTATGATCTCGATAAAGAGAACATTGGTGGAAATTAGAGACACATAATTGGGGGAAAACGTAAATATTTGTAGGGAGTGATTGAGGTCATCAATCACAATCAATTGTAAAATTGAGGGCCTCAAAGCCTTCAATCTTTGATGATTTAAAATATTATTAGTTCAACAAGACATAAGGTATTAGGATAAAACATTTTTTTGTTTTAATATCCCTTTACTAATGTTTAAGAATTAATTTATTCATAGAATAAGATATAGGTATATATATATTTATTCATGACAAGTAGAGTTTCAACCTTCAACTAATTTCTACCACATACTCATCTTTCACTCAAAAAGATAATAGAACTCAAAAATATTATATTTATCCTAATCGTACAAGGTTCAAAATATTAACACATACCATTTAGATTAGGAAAACTATTTTGTAATAACCAGGGACTTTCTGTAGGCTAGTGGTATGTAATAAGGGCATGTCGCACTATGGTTGTGGGTTCGATTCTTGCAGCTTTTTCCGACGTGACGGGTTATGCCCCACCTTGCAGGTTGTCCTTTTCCTAAAACTATAGTATTATAATATTTCAAAAATAATCTTCAGAAATTTTTTAACCTTAAAAAATACTATCCAAAGATCAAATTAATCCATTGCAACCTTTATAGTTATCCAAAATACTTTTGTCCAACTCAGAGTCCATATTTTATAAGGAAGGTAAACATAATGAAGATCCTTTTTTCCACGTAACAACATGTGAACACCTTCATCATGTATTCTTTTAAAACACTGCAACATACTGAATTACCATAAATCTTTATTGATTACATTCATGATCCCTTATTCTTTATAGAATACAAGATATACTCCTTCTATCAAAAAAATGTATACAAATCATTAATCAGTTTCAAGGAAGTTAAGAATATCCAATATAATTTATCCAAATCAATCATGTATTAATCCAAAATCATTATCTCGGTATCAGAACCATATTATGGTTTATCTTTATCTCAACCATATATTTTCCAAAAATTTAACCTACTATGGAGTCACTTTTCTTGGTTGCACACAATCTCAAGTCATTGATGAAATAGTACTGCAGTACAATACTTATATAATCCGTAATTATTATAACCAGTACATCATTGATACAACACTCAAATGACAAAATTATTTAATAACAACATAAGAACTCTAATCATTCCTCCTCATATGTGGTAGTATCTTAACTTGATTATTATCCAATAAAATCATTTGGGGCATACTCTGATGATATGGACATTGGTTTGCGTAGTGTCCCCACTCCTTGTAGATGAAGCATTGTACAATTGAAACCTTTTTCTTACCCTTTTAGTCAAGCACTTGGTGTCCTTTTTCTCCATACTTATAACAAACTCACATTCCCTTCAGGCAAGTTCCAAGGTGTTTCTTCCCACAGTTATCACATATTGGAAAATTCTTATTTTCCCTCGTCCCTTTATCCATCATTATCTCTTCCATCCTTTTATTCTCTTTCATCCCTTCAAATCCGTAAGACTCAGAGAATTCTCTACTTATCTTATTAACACATGATACTATTTCATCATATGTTGAGAACACATGGGAGACTATTTCCCTTATGAATATTGGCTTAATACCGTGAAAGATATGATCCTTCTTACTCTTTGGATCATACGTATTGATGGAGTTCACATTCCTTCTACTGGGCCCCATTTCGATAAAATGGCATTAACTAGGTTAGTTTATGAATCGAAATACATATTAAAAAACTTGCAAAACACTTAACAAAAATTGAACTATTTATGGATGTAATCCATAATCACAAAAAAAAATTCTTTGGGGAAGTTTTTATTCATAAGCCCTTCATAATGGTTTGTAAAAAAATGATACTTATCCTAAGAATATCCCCCGAGAATGTCGTAACCAAGAGTGCAGCAAGGCCCGTTGTCGTGCACCAGTTCCCGTTCGAGTCTATCTCAAAGCGGAGTTTTCAGGATTTACCACTAGGTACATCTGTGCCAGATCCGCCTCTACCTTCTCGTATCCAGACAGGTATGTATTGCTCGGAAAACTCACAAAATCTCTATAATACCAAAATTCTAGGAAGTTCTTCTATGCTAATCCTTAAAGTATATCTTTGGGCTATGTGATCTAGTCAGAGTTTATCAATATCTAGCATACAAGGTTAGTACTAAACTGCCTCTGATACCAACTATAACACCCCGACCCCAGCTACACAGAGACGGTGCATTACTTCGTAACATTGGCATGATCACAAAAGATCAAGTCTCGAAAGACCGATTAGTTTAGTAGCCTTGTAAACACTAGATACATTCATAAATGTTACATGACAACATAAAGTGGAAAACTACAATAACAAAGTCTCCATAGTCCACACTCATATCCTCTTTTGACTATCCCTGCAGGTCATTCACAAAATACTTCATCACATCCTGGAAAAATTAAAACACTGAAAGGAGTGAGCTCAGATGCTCAGTAAAGATAAATATATTGTAGAAGCTTACATAAATAATCATTAAAATTTATGGAAATGTATAACTAAAACAAAAGCCTTTTAAAACTTGAACTTCAGATTAATATGGAAAAAATAAAATTAAATAATGCCATTTACTTACTCACATGGATATTCTACTAGTCAAATAATCACATGCAATATCAATAACCACTTTCATAATGATGGAATGCATAATGCCAGACTATCATAACCACGTATTCAAGGCATCGTGCCAAGACCACAAATAAGATTTTGTCAAGGCCTCGTGCCAAGACACTAGTTTGTCTCATGAGACCTACTGATGCATCGAGGAGCTATATAGGGATCTACCCGTCACTTATTAAGTCCAATGCATTCCTCATATGAAGAGGTTTCAACATATCATAAACCATAACATAATAATATCACATAAAACGTGCATAAATGAAACATAACATTTCCACGTTTCAATCACAAGATATCAATATAACACATTGATATAATAGAAACCTTATCAAAACCATTTTCAATACGAAAATATAAGAAAATTAAAACTTGGTATTTATTTTTCATTTAAATAAAGTTATGTCTTGTAGAGGAAGCTGAAACTCAAATAATGGTTACGATGGCGGAGAAGTCGTTGTCGCCGCATAAGTACAACAAGAAAAACATTTTTTTTTGTTTAGTAAAATGCTTCGTATAAAAATATTCCTTTTGAATAAACGTAAAAGTCAAAGGGGTTTATACACCGTATAAAAGGAATTTGTGTATAAAACAAAATATGCCTCAATGAAAGGAGATTGAGAAAAAGTACCTTACAAAGATCAATTTTTTAAATAAAATAGATATATTATGTGTATTCACTATAAGTAAACATAATGAAATTACAAATACAAGATAGGATATAATAATATCATGACATAATTTGAAAGTAGGAGATTAACCCAGAGAATAGAAATTGGGTTAAGAAGTTCCCTTAAATTGCATCCTGTCTTGACTCGACCGTTCTTTAACCTCCTGAATAATAAAATAGAGTTAATTTATAATTTCTTAAGAACCTTTTTCAAGTTTTTATTCCTTTTATATCACTTATTACCATGTTATGAAAATTATGTATTTATTTTAGTTAATAACGGTCGTTTTGTAGATCTTGGGTACTTGAGTCAAAAATAAACTTCTTATAATTACAAGTTGTTCATGTGGTGAAATATCCATTATATCCAGAATTATATTCATTATATAGATATCATATATCTCATATATATCCAGTATATACATGCATTTATAATATTCCATAACGTTTAGAGGTATAAAATGAAATGCACCGTTCATGGAGACGGTAAGCCGTACGTACGCATGAACACTACATTCATTTCTATTTAATATTTAATGAAATCATAATGATATAAAGGTATATTATAATTCCATTATAATATCATATATAATATCATTTACTCCATCTTTTATACATCCCACATATGGAGTTAACGATTCAAATCACTTTGAGGGGGCGGTAGTCCACAGTTCCTAAAATGAAAATATCGTGTTTACCCATAATGGAAACAATAAAGGTATTCCATAAATGAAAAATATAGAACCTTAAGTAAAACATAAACATATTATATATTATGTATAAGTAGAGTGACATCTTAATGGCCACCTTTGAAGGTGTTATATAAGTATTGATCAATCATCGTTTTGTGAGGCAGAAATTCACCATCCACAGAAACAATATGTTCTTTAACCATTAAATGTAGGTGTGTGTAAGTGTAGATAGAATAATTCTTATAAAAACATCCAAGTATATTGAGGATACTGTTTTTGTTAGAAAATAAATGAATAAAAAGTGTTTAGGGTGTTGAATAAGAAAACTAAAACAAAATAACATAAGCGAAAACATTACCTTAAAATCGAGTAACTCTTTTGATTTGAGCCAAAGGCTTCCTTGGGAAAACTTATGCACAATGTGAGGCTTCTAGGAGTAAAGGAGGAAAGTTGGGAGAGTATTTGGGAAGAGGAGGGATGAGGCAAAAGGCTTTGAAAGTGTGACTAATGTGGTAGTGGTGGGGGCCTTTTATTAGTGGAGAGGAGGGGCACTTTTGGAAAGTAATGAAATGTTACTTTATTATATAATGAGTTTCGGATTTTAAAGGTCCCAAAATTATATAATTCGAGGATAAGGTGATAAGGGTTAGAAATAAACTCATCCAATAGGTTTTTGACAAGTGTAAGCCTTTGATTTTACATTATCTTTTCATTTTATTTAAATCGTTAATTAATGAGGTAATCGCTGCATCATCATGGTGTCATAAATAATTTAATTTATTTAATGTCTAAAAATTATAAAAAAATATCATTATGTAGGAAATATTTTTATCCTTATAATGAATATTTATAGTCAAAAATATGACATTTATAACCCCATTTAAAAATTGTTTTGAGTAAAATAACTCTTGTTTGTGACATTTTTATTTTAACATTAAATAAAAAGTTTTTAATGTCATTTTCCTACCAAAGTGGCTCCATGGGGTCCCCAAGTTGACCCATGGATTGTCTTGGTCGTCCATTACTCATCCAATAGAGGAAGGACAAGTGTAAGGGTCATTTCATATTTTTATAATTCCATTTTTACCTTAACTTTCACTAATTACCATTAATCACGATTAAATAAACTTAAAAGTTACTATTCACCAAAAAATTATTTTAATCCCATTGAACCACATTTTACTTCCTAATGACAGCCATGTATGTTGGATTTTTGAAAATCAAATCAAAGAAGTGGTAATATTTCATTTAAATGAAAAATTAGTTATTTAACTACCACTTAGTGGTTTTACTATTCATCAAAAATTGATGTTTTTCAGAACAATGCCAAAATTTCACCCTAAGCTATAATTGATATTCCAAATTAAAAAATGATGTTTATTTTACAAAATTCAAAAAATGTAAGCTGCATTAATAAATTTTTTAATTAATTCCCGTTGTCACAACAAATTGCGTGTTTTTTAGAAACAATATATATCAATTGATTGACAATTGTTTATGTCCAATTTCAAAGTGAAATTAATTCTAATGACCACCATTGGATATAAGGGTAAAAATATATTCTAAATATAATTTAAAACCACTCAATAGTATAATTTATCACTATAAATTATTTTGATTAAAAAAGTTGTTTTTTAAGTATTTTTCACTATTCATAAAAAATCGAAGGTTCTCAGAAAATTACAAAAAATTCCACTTAGGATAATTTCGATATTACGAATACAAAAATGTAGTCCATTTTGAATTATAATAGTTCTATAATTTTAAAAAGTGGGTATTACTATTCATAGCGGCTACTTTAATTAGTTGCGGTGTGTTAGAACTCGAACTTGCGTAGAATGCAAGCTATTGCACTATTGAAAGAGAGGCATATCGTGAAAGTTCGGGGTGTTACAATAGTAGTGTTTTTTTATTTTTCATAGAACCCTTATTTCAATTAAATTATATTTTTTCAAATCGATGTTTTTTCATATATGTTAGAGGTGTATTTGTATAACAGTTCAATTATTCAAATATAACACCTCAAAGGTTGGCCTTTATTAGTTATTTTCATGGAGCTAATTAAGGAACACCTTTATCAGCCATATATTATCATTGATAAAGAACCCAGCTTCAACAGTATTCATGAAATCACTAATAAACAGGGACCCATTAATGTATATTAAAACAACAATGTCTTTTTAGTGCTGTTAAAGACATTTTTGAGTGACATTAAAGGTATAATCTATAATGTTGTGTGTTAAGACTCATATCTCCTGAAAAGTAATGACAATCACACATCAGACCTATTTTATTACTAATGATTGGCCAATGGAATGGTGGCTTGATGTCCATAACATGGCCAAATTCCTAGTGGCACAATGACCAAACATGTGGTTTGAAATTTGAGTAGAACAACTTGTATCATGTTGTGAAAAAAGTATAATGATTTGTTCTCCTCCCTATATAAGTATTTAATAAATAAAATTATGAAATATTTGTATATAATGTTCATAAATATCGTTATTATATATATATATGTACAATTTTTTTGATAATTTTATATAATGTTTTATTGGAATTATGTAGGTATTGGTATTTTAAATAAATTTCATTAGTATAATTTATTATACAAATATATTATATAAATTTTTTATATAAATATAGTATTTTAATAATTATGGGTGTCTATGTAAATATATTCATTAATATAAATATATATATATTGAAATATATAAACATAAATATAATTATATTAATACATGTATATATATATATATAAATTTTATATTCAGACATGCACACAAACAACACACAGAATCAAAATGATTACATATAAAAATATATAGTTTATATAAAATTAAATAATAATTACAATAATATTTTTTTTTAAAAATTATATTCATTGAATATATAAATATTTAATTTAAAATAATATATTTATATAAGTAAATATTTAATTTAATAAATATACATATGTATATATAGAAAAATAAGGACTTATATATAAATTGTTTTTGACAGAACAGTTTATTTGAACATAGGTGTGTGGTTATATTGGTATCATTCTTGGCATGGAAAAAACCACACACAAGCTTAGAATAATTTTCTGGTTCGTGTGAATTTTGGCGTAATGTTTCTTAAAAACTGATTCAATAAATCATGTCACTAGAATGAATGAAGTATTCATTTATTTTTTTGAACATTAGTGGTGTTTTATTACATAAAAACAAACTTGTCTATAAATATTTGTGGTTTAATAACACCATCAAAAAAATTATTTATATAAAAAAGGTACATTAATTAGGTTAAACTATTACCCCAACCCTTTTAGTTTCAGGAGACAAGATAATGAGTCAATCAATAAAAAATAGATTCAACTAACAATACCAATAGTACGATGAAATATATGAACAAAAATAAATGTAATAATAAATAAAATTCAATTCATAGAATGATGTAGGATCAAATATTTAAATATCAATCCATAATATTTCAAGGGAAAATTTGATCATATCAATTGAAAGTAGTTCAATATATTCATGATTGCGAGTAACTGAATGTAGTCATCTATTTTTGAATCTTCATTGATGATGATGTTCCCTGATTTAAATGAATTATTTCAACATCTATATTAAAAAATACGTATATTTAAACGTCATGTTTTAAATATCTCTGAAAATAAAATAATTTGTAACCAAAATTTTATTGGTTGTGAGAGGAAACAAAAAAGTAATTTTAACAGAAGTATATAATTCATTATCATTTGAGTACATTTCAATAAATTATTTAATTAAATGTTTATTTAAATGATTTTTATTTATATGAATAGAAGATAAATAAACACTTGATAGAAAAACTTACATGTAATTGTAATGGATAATAGGATATAAATAATTAGTTAATTGTACATTGGAAAACCAAATTTCTAAAATTGTAAACCATGTGAAAGAGAGAAACCTTTAGATGATAAAAAAATGAAATATATCAGGTCAAGAGAAATTTTTTGATATATAATGTGTTTGAAATATTGATCCAGAATCTATTATGATCACAAGACTTATTTTGTACCCTTGTTATTCATCTATGAAATTTATATTCTAGGGAATTGTGTTGGAAATCAAAAATCATGTGTGACATTTGTAAATCAATGAAAATGTAGATTTTACTAATAAAAAATATTGGGATATGAAATATAAGAATATAATGAAATATGTTATTCAATATCATATTTTAATAAAATATATATAAAAATGTAATTTAAAAAAACAATTATACAATACATATTAATGTTTTAAAAAATATTTCATCTGACAACTACTCACAAAAGTGAAGATGAATATTACAAGTAAAAAGATAGTTGTGGAAGTAAAATATATAAATTGTGTTTGGAATATAATTTATAATAAAAATATATATAACCTATAATAATTTTTTTTGTAAATTCGTAGGATATAAATTCAAATAAAAATAAATAATTTAAAAAATAGAAATGAATCATATGATTTGATTGTAGAATAATGATACTGTGAAATAACATAAAAAAATAGGACATTTTTATTGTGTGGTATATAAATGTTGAATTATATTAAAATAGGATTCATTATCTAATGCATATCATATTTCAATAGGAAGTCACCTTTACACTACTTCCACAATTCCAAATGTAGAAGCATCAAACATCATAAGAATTATCAAACTCATTTCCCCTAATCACTACGTCGGCGTTAATAAAGATCGCCATTCTTTGAAACCAAATCAAACATTACATTCATTCCAACCATATCTTTTGAAAAAAATACCTCAATCTAAACAATCTATACCGTCTCAATAACTTCTTCACAAATATTTGAATTTCTATAACTCTTTAGTTGGTCCACCTAAAATAATATTATAAAAAAAATTGACAAATAAATATTATTTGATATAATCTAGGTTTAAATATTTCATATATAATAATATTTATATTTCATGAAACTCATATTGAAACTTTAAAATAGGTTACATCCATCCCAATAACACATGACATAATATAAGAAATACCCCTGGGACATGAATGAAAGAGATTTGCAACCAGCACCCACCCTTCTAGTAACAATCACCCATGGAATGGGTGAACATCATTGGAATGTAATTTCGTTTTGTTTGATGTGTAGAGATGTTCTTTATGAAATATATAATATTTGACAAAATTAATAAATTAGGTATTTTAATATACCTCATATATATATATATATTAATTGAAATTGGTTACATATTGAATGAATATTGGAATTCATATACATGAATATTAATTGAGTTGTAGACTAGCATTTCAAAACAGCATGCATATACATAGAAAATGAATCTCTGAATCCAAATATATGTATGTTTAATATACACTTAGAAAAATAAATTCAAAAAAATATTCAGTTTATTGGTATGAAATAAATTTTCAATTAATTTAATCAACATATATTTTCATAATATTTCATCAATTGGGGATAAAATAAAAATTTTGAGCACTATCACTATCTTGAAACAACATGTATATACAGAAGATTTAAATTAATTCAAATTAAATATAAATTTTAGTTCCCATTTCTTTATCTTGAATAGAATATGAGAGCTTTGTTATTTTATGTTGGTAGTATAATCAGTCAAATTATTTAAAATTATATTATCTATTTTTAATTAATCTTCCATAATATTATAGAAGAATATTTTAATATGTAATTTTTATATAAAATATTAAATAAATGTCAATATCACATATTATTTATCAACATAATCATCTAAAATCTTCATGTTTCATGCCCAATCCATTTAATTTTTTTATTCAATACATTGTTATATAATTTTTATATGAATTTCAAATCTTCTTCATATTCAAAATTACTTATAAAAGAAACATTAATTTACATTATTATAATTATCTTAAATCTATGAAAATAATTATGATCTAGATTTAGTGAATGATAAAATATTTCTTGTTGAAAGCATACTTTGTGAATTTTTTTACATTCAAAACAATTTCACATATCATATTCAAGCATTAAAATTCTTTCCAATGTTATTAATGTAGCAGTATATTAATATTTTTGGGAAATGTATGTTCTACATTCTATATTTAAATTTTTCGTATTAAAATTTTATATTGACTTAATTTTATTTCGTGTTAATATTTTCTTTATTCATATTTGTGAAAATGATGGAATTACGTATTTTATATTCTAGATATGGTGGGTTGTATTGAATTCACTTATTAGAGGTACATTGGGAGAGGTAATAAAACCTAAAATTACATTTCATGTTTGAATATATACATATATATCAATATCATCCTAATTAAATGAATTTTCATTCAAATATTTGTACCATAGTTTCAATGGTTGTGGTATCTAAATTCATGAACTCCAAAATAGTATTTCTGTAACTTGATGTTTTACATGCTGCTACAAATATGAAAAATATTTGATAATAATAAAGAGTATGTGATATAAAATAGTATGATGAAACTATGTGCATATGATGAAAAATATTTTCCATTCATCCAAATAGATAAATGATTAATAAATCATTAGAAAAATATATTTAATGTATAAATTTAGATTATTGATATGAAAAAATGTCAACTTAGAGAAAATATGTTTTTTTTATATTTCATCCATCGATAATTTAACCAGTTATTTGGATTTTTGAGTGATCTTATAATTTTATGATATTTCATCTCATACATCAATAATAATATAAATATTTAGGACGGGGAGAGAGCTCGGATGGCGATTCGGAGAAAGTGCCCTAAGCTTCCTTCGCATCAATGGAGATTCGGAGAACCATGATCTTATTACCTGAATCTCTCAATGGATTATTTCAATCCAGAGTGGGAAATGTCCTTCAGGGACAATCGTCAAGAAGCGAAGGAAATTTACAAACCCTCGGGCTTCAAAGATTCATCGATTCTTCGAAATAAGAATCTTTCCTTCGCAGAGGTTCTTTCTGGAGCAGAAAATCCTACAAAGGTGGATTCATCTAAATCAAATATCACCAGGTTAGAAAATGGTGGATTCTCAGTGGTTGCAGATTCAAATGCACTGCAGCAACGGCTGGACCTTTTTAAGTATTCATTACTGGGTCGTGTTATTTACTCGAAGGGAGACAAACCCTGGTCTTTTGCTGATCTCAAAAACAGAATTTCTCATTGCTGGAGTTTAAGAGATTGGTAATTTATTTCAATCGGAAAAGGGTATTTTCACATTATCTTCACCTCCTCTGCTTCCTTGAATTCGGTTTGGAATATAGGTAGCCTTCAACTCAAACCTACAATTCTAAGTTAATCAACAGGGAATATTAATTTTAATCCTTTTAACCTCAAGCAATCTAATGCACAAATTTGGGTAAAATTACATGGATTAAATTGGGTGTATTGGCATCCTAGAATCCTCAACGACATTTCTTCATGTATTGTTTCTCCTATGAGGATAGATCAACACACCTTGGATGGTGAAAATGGTTATTTTTTCAGAATACATGTGGACATTAACCGGGAAGTCAAAAGACCTGCTTCGATTCTGTTTAATGCTAATGGTATTAAATCTGATATTCGATTGGAATATGAGAATGTGCCTTACTTTTGTGATGTCTGTAAAATTGTGGGACATAATATCTCTAACTGTAGGTAGATTCCGAGATATTCCAAGGTGTCATATAAGGTTTCTGAATGGAATGATGTCAAAAGAAATAAAAAGAACAAGGCTATCTTTATTGAAAAAAAAGGAATTCTAAAGTCAGATGTCCCCTCGGTTAAAACTCATATTCCTTTTGAAAATGATTCTTTTCCAAAGTATCATGTTTCTTCTTCATCACAAAGAGTTTCATGGGATGATGTGGCTGAGGAGGAAGAGCAGATCTTAAAACTTGGGCCTATTCAGCCGGTTTTTGAATGGGTTTCAAAGGAGGATCTTAACCTATTCTCTGAGATTAGCAATGATGTTTGTATTCTGGTTTATGACTTACAGAATGAGGAGGATGAGTATCAGTTTTTTCTGAATTTTCAGAATGAAATCCATGATTTTTTTATCTCTTTACAGGATGATAAAGAAGATGTAATTGTTGCTTCAAACCTGGATACTTCCACAGAGGTTGAAGATGGGCAGAACTTTGATCCTAATCCAGCTACAGAATTGGATTTTATCATCAATACTCAGAAGAACCTGCAGATTCATCTACCAGCTTCCATGGAGAGCAGGTCTGATACTTTGGCTATGTTATCTACTATTAACAGAAATGTTGCTTCTGAAAAAAATGATCAAAATGCTGCCCATCATTCTGGTTCCCATGGATGCTCACAAAGATTTTCAAAGGATAGTGGGATACCTGAAGTTGTTAACATTGATGACCTGCTTCAAGGCTACAAAGGTCCTCAATGCTCGAAAATGAATGTAGGGAGACCCCCTAAAGCCAGGAAAATCACGGATATTGCTTTAAAGGTACGGAGTTCAAAACATATTCCCATAATGAATAAAGCATGTCTTGATGAGCTGGTTGAATCTGGAAATAAATTACCATGAGTTTTCTCTCGGCTGGTTCATGTCACTTAATGGAAATGGTTTGGACATCAAAGGTTTCAAAGCTATTTTTTTCGGAGTTCACATGGAGCTGAAATTGGCTGTGAATGGGCCGGACATCATGATTTTGGGTGATTTTCTTTGCTGGTTTTGGTTTGAACCTTATGAGCTTACCCTCAGGTACAACAAAAGTGCTGCTTGTTGGTTCAGTTCTGAGGATGCTTTTTCGGAATTTAAGGAGTCGGTCTATGTTTTTCTAGTGCTGGTGATGGATGAATAGTTCCCAGCTGGACAGCTAGAGTCTGCAGAGTTGCTGGATTCATTTGGTTTCCCAAATTCTAGGATTCAGTGTGCTGTTTGGAGCGGGCTGGAAGCTTAGTTGCTGGCTTCTTTTTGTGGAAGGAAGGCTTTTATGTTGCTGTTTTTTGGCTAATAAAGGCCAGGGCTGTTGTCTGCTTTGGTTTCTTTCCTTTTCACCTTAACCATTTTTTATGGTTTTGGTGTGTTTTGTTTGTATTTTTCTTGTACTGTTTTCCTTTTCTCTTTAATAAATTTCCACTATCAATATAAATATTTAAATATATAAATATATATAATGAGATTATAGAATTAATTTTACATCAATAGTGGTGTAAAATAGACCCCAATATTTTGATTAATAAAGTTTAAGATGATAAATTGAAGATTCAATATGACAACAACCAAGACATCAATTATTAGATTGTGTTTTTTATAAAATATATCATTATTTAATGGTATTATATACCAAAACTGTAGAATAATAAAGTGAATAAATTAATGCATACAATATTAATCAAGCTCTAAATTTTTAATAGTCAAGACACCGTTCCATTTAATCATATATTTTAAATTTATTATCAAAGAATATAGACTGAAAAAAAAGATAAATTACCATGGAAAATGATATAAATTAATTAAATATAAAAAATGAAACAAATCAGGTGGAGATGGGAATAAATAGTGAAATAATGTTTTAGAATAATTTAATTTAAGTATGATTCATATAAATAAAAAAAATATATTACCAGATGCTTCATTATTCAGTGTGAAATACATTTATTTCAGTTTTCATATTAATGATACTTCTATAATAATAAAAATATAATAATAAAAAATAATCAGCATTATATGCCTAATTTTTCTATTCCTTATAAATTCGTATAAGAAAAAATATGGATAAATAAATCTAGCACAAACCTTTGGTTGAAAACTAAGGAAACAATGGAAGACCTCAATAAAATCATTGCTTAACCATTACTATATATGGATCTTAGTAGTAAAAAAATGGAAAATTGAGAAAATCTATCGTTTCAAGATTATATGATTGAAAATAACAAAATTAACCATATTTGAATGTGAATGACCAAAGAAAATAATAGTGTTATAAAACCACCAAGAAAAAATAATTCAACTTAATTGAAAACAAGAATCTAGTCAATAAAAATCCATATATTCATGGGATATTTCATTATTAATGAATCTTATATCACCACCATAATAAAAGGGAAACAAGTAATAATCTAAAATAATGAATTTAATATTCCCTTTCATTATGTTCATATATATGTAAGCGATTAACACAAACATAATGACTAATTTGAATAATGTTTTTAGAAAAATTGACCAGGATCTGAATTTTTTTAAATGTGTTTCTAATATTAATGTTTTAATGTATAATATAGAACAAATTACATATATGATCATGTTTAATCCTTATAAAGAATCTATTTTTAAATGGGATTTCAAACGTGAATGGGGGATTTATTCATAACATTTTATGTCAAAAACATATGAAAAAGTATACTTAGTAGAAGCACGAGTGAATAATTCTCATCCCTTTATATTTTCCAGAAATCCTTTGAATGTATATATTTTTGAGAGCATAAAAGTTACAAAGAATCATTGAAGATCTGAGACATGTGGTTTATAAGTATCGATGGTTAATGATAATCTAATTAAAAAAATATTAAAAAATGAAGTGGTTGAAAAAAAAAGAAACATGTATTTACAAAATAGTATATATTATAAAAGTAATCAATTAATACTAATTTAAATCACCTTAAATGATTTGATAATTTTCATTGAAGGAAAAAAACATGAATAGTGGTATGTAATATATTTCTCGTAAAAGTTATTAACAACAATTTAATAGAGGGTGAATATTATAAAAAATCATGGAAACTATAATCAATTGCATTTATCAAAATATTGAGGTAACTAAAATTATTTTTTAAAAAACAATCTAGTGAATAATATTGGATTATAGATATAATTAAAATTTTGTTATTATTATAAAAAATTAGTTAAAATTTTAATTGTTTCAAATATTTACACCAGAAAAAATGATAATAAATATTAAAATTACGTAGTGTTATACATTTAAAAAAAATTGTATAACATATATGAAAAATTAAATAATTACCAATATTTCAAAATCTATATAGTGTGTAATGTAATCATTAAATAAAATTCCCTTTGTTCAATAATTTAAATGAACCACAATCAAAATAATATCCAGGTAGTATTTCACATATGGAATTCTATAGAATGTAGTATCTACATAATCAAATATATATATATATATTGAAAATAATTATTATATAAATGTATGAGGGAAGATATGTTTTATTTTTCTAGACATGTTATAATAGTATTATATATTAACCTTCTATTCAATGTTTGGAAAACTAGTCATATTATAAAACAAATATGATTAATGAAGTTTAATAAACTGAAAATTGGAATTAAAGAAAATGTTTCTATAAATTAATGATATATAAATTCATGGAGGATTAACATAACATGTACATAAGTAATTAAAAGATATATTTTTGTTGGTTTAATGTAAAAAGTTCATTATGGAATTATTTGTGGTGATTTATTTATATTCATATCATTTCCATCATAGCTAACTTGATCTTTTTTCTTGTCCAATGCTTCAAAAAAGTTCTTAGAAGCCTACATGTAGGTCTGAAAAAATATTAGTTACATAAACTGTCAATGACGGTTAGTTTGAATGTATTAAATACCCATTCTCATAAAATTGAGATTGTATATAATGAAATAAAATAATAATTTCCGACATGATTAAAAAATAAGCACATATAATTACTCGTTATAGAAATAAAAAGTATATCTCTATAAATTTAAAACACCAATAAGCAGTATTGTCTATATAAATTTACTATTTATAGAATATTTGACTTTTTATTTTCTCATAATATCATTAATGAATTTACAAAATTTTACATTGTAATTATTATTTTATTTTAATGATCTTTAAAAATGAAAAAGAATTTTATTAACAAAACCATAGTTCATATGACTATGTGTAGAGGAAATATCAAGAATTATAAAATGGTCAAAAGGAAGAAACAAATATTATTACGTGATCAACCATAATAAATTATTTATTAATTGAAATTATAAATTTAATATAAATAAATAAATGGAACCATTGAATATCTATAAGAATATATTATATATTTTTGAAAAATAACATCCAATTAATTTTTATTTCATGTACTTCCATGATAGTAAATGATTAGCTAATTTTTAACCACACACTCAATTGGTATTTTTTCAATCTATCTCTTTAATAAATCCATCATCTAAAAAATCTACACATACCCAGGAGGAATCTAAGGTTAGTAATGAAAATCATTACCACCGTTTGGAAACACCCAAAATGAACCACATTATTGATTTTCAAAAGCTTCTGAAAAGAGATTATACAACTAAATATTGATATTTAAATAGAAATTTACAAAAATTACATAAAAGTGATCTTGTTTTATATTTTATTTAAAGAATGTATAATTAAAAATTTGATCATTTTTTTAATGTTAAAAAATAAAAACATTTAATTAAATATAAAACAAATCCATTTAATTACATATTATAGGAATTGAATTGTTTTTTAATATAATAATACCTTTAATAAAACATGGCTATATAAAATGTTTTGTGATAGGAATAATAATTTTATTGGAAAATTATCATTTTTATCCTAAATAGAACATGTGTATTTTAAAACAAATCAATTCATGGATTCAAATATTGGATATAGTTTAAAATATATACAGTTTTTATAAATTTAATCTTATAGATTAAAAATATAAGTGAATATAATTTCTAAAATGACACAGAGGGGAAATTTAAAAAATAAAGTATCCATTAGGAGGAAAATAAACTTTTTAGACATTAAGAAATTTGAAGGTTATTCATTATTCATAGTCACAAAAAGAAAATTAGGGTAAATGTTAACAAAAAATCTAACAATAAAGGAAATGAGAAAAATTAAATAATCCATATATAATCAGCAAAGATATATTATAAATTTTTAATATTTACATCTTTGAAAAAAAAATTACCAAAATTGACAAATATTAACATCAAATAATGATTTAAAATTCCAAATAGTGATAAATTTAAATTAATTTTATATATAACATAACTAAGCTGCAGAAGAATAAAGAAAAATAAATTCATAGATACAATGTATAAATATTTTAATGTTGTCCACGTTCATAAAAAACCACTCATATAGCCCCCCATTTAATTTTTTTCTATAGAATTACTAGATCAAGTTGTAACAAATAAAAATTTATGATATGGGTTAACTGAAATAAAATCATCAAGAAATTTTGAATGTCATCATTAAAATAAGTATAAATGTTGTGAAATGTGAGTGGAATACTATATATTAGGCTTTGAGAAAAAAACTTGTGGAGTTTTAAAGATAATATAGGAAAGTAGTTGATACAAATAGTATGATATATTGGAAGATTATACAGATTTGCATTGGGATTGTGAAATCAACCAATTTTAAATATAATAAATAATGTGTGAATTAACATAAAATTAATGAAAAAGCGATTATGTGCCCTTATAATTATTGAATATAAAGGGGTCCATCCAGATCCAAACTAGAGCCTTTGTGAAATTAAATATACTCACCATAAAAAAGGTACCTATATATATAGGGTGAGGTGGAGAGTGAGTCACGGAAGATAGATGATAGAGTGTCGAGAATATTTTGATCCCAAATATGGGTTTGGGGACCGATAATGATCATCAATTGATGAAATGTAATAAATGAGATGATAATTGGAACAAAATGAGATAAAATATGAACATTTATTAGATATGAAAATATATTTCATATATTCGTACATAAGGAATATCTTAATGAACTATAATGTATGTATTTTAAATAAAAATAAGAAGAGTACCATATTAATAATTATGAAAAAAATATTTCCCTGGAAAAAAATATAAACAAAAGTTTATTTGAATGGGAAAACCAAAACATATAAAAATATAATATATCAGATAAATCAATTCACATAGTAATTAATAGAAACTTTCACTGAATATATATACAGATGGATTCGGATACTCTTTAAAAAATTTATGAATCCTAATATGATGCATCAAAAAATACAAAATAAAAATATATTATTAAATAACATGTATGAAACATAACACTTGAGTATAATGGAATATAAAAACCTAATACGTTATAATATATTTACTATTTTAAAAATTCAATCTATGATATAGCTTTCAATTAATGAAAAATTGAGTAATATTGTGTGGCAAGCAACAACAAAATTCTTCAATAAGTTATGATACACACAATACTGAGTTTTACCTAATAAATTTAATATAATAATTCAAAATTGAAGTTGTATCATTTAAATTAAATTGAACATTATGAGAAACATTTACTATCTTATGAAAAAAAATATAGTAATAAATTGATAAACATAATTAGAAGTTAATATAAAAATAATTGAATATGAATGAAATGATTTTATAAAAAAAATATTGTAACATCCTAGGTAATTATATAATAATTGATTTTCATATCTATTAAATTTTATGAAGTAGTTATTAATTTTTTTATTATTGGTGATTCTATATCTGATAGTATACTCGGCCAGCAGCAATGGAATTCTATAAAATATTATTTGCACACAAGCATGAGTTACACTGAAAAATAATATATTATTAATATTATTGTTTTAAATGATAATTATTATGTATCCTGTCAAGACTCCTTCCCTATAATGATACCACACTTACGCTATAAAAGTAGAATGGGAGATAATGACCCTCTATCTCCACCTTCTATAAGCCCCAGGGCGGTGACAATCAACATGTGTATATAATCTCATGAAATAGAAGGAATTTCCATTATTAGAAAAACATGATCGTAAGGTAATATGATCCATCCCAAAACATGTACATGAAATAAATAAATGAAATCCAAAATCAATCCCACATTCACATTTAAAATATAACAGATAAAAATACAATAAAAACACCAAAGTAAAATACGAAACGGAGGATAAAGAAGAAAATGATCAACTATCTGAATGTTCGAGCTAGTAATGCTTAGCATGGTCTATGTATTCATCCTCGAAGCATAAAATATTATTTATAATGTAGTGTAATAATACGTGTATACTCAGTATGAAAACCAATGTATCATATTCTCAAGTGGGAGTGTCATACTTACGATTGCATAAAAAATGGAAGAACCAATCAACACCTAACAAGCTATACTAGCCATCCCAACCTCAACAGGAAATTCTCACCAAATAATGCATGTAAAGAAAAGTAAAATAGAAAGAACATTGATGATATGGTAAACCGGCCAAATTTCCCACTGATAAACTCCTGTCACACCCAAACTCCAAAAATTCTATAACTACGACCCCTTCAGAAAATATCAAACCACTTCCCACCAGAACACACCTAGGACTCAAAAGAGCATCACAAACCACCCACATAAACCTCAGCCTCAGACCACATCACATTATTCCAGTATACTACTAGGCCACAAAACACATCACATCTCGCTCTTAGAAACCTGGGACATAACCACACCTCATACAGAATACACCAGGGAAATCAAAACACATCTCATCCTAAAGACACCTAGGAAATAGAAAAAACTCTCATCCCGAAGACCCTAAGGAAAAAACTAGCCCTCACAAACCTAGGCCTCTTGAACCACAACATTCAAGATGAATCATTCACTATCACCAACTACAGTAGGGAGTATGGAAGAGCGTGTTGCCACCCAACCATCCTCCCACCGGGATGTTGGGAAAAGAACCCCCCCCCCCTCGTGGTGATGTGGGTGTTCGACACATTGTTCTCAAATAGGGTGGGGTGCATATATAATCACAAGGATAAATAAAATTTTACACATATATAATACTATGAACGGAGCCCAAACTAGGGGTTTTCAACAAACGAAAATTTCACCACGTCTCACCTTTGTTGCTACCTATAAATAAAAACCACTCCACATGTCATGAACTCAACTCATACCCCAATAAAATTAAATTAACTATTAATAATCTTTATTAAACTATTCATTTATTCATTCAACACAACCAAGGAAACTACAAGGAACAATTCACAATAAGAAACATAGGAAAATGATCAATACCACCATAGTCACATTCGAAGGAGAAAGTCCTTTTAGTTTAACAAATATCATGTTTCATCTCCATTATCACACATTCATAATATATCATATATCGATCCTGAAATAAGATTTGAAGCATTCTGTTGGATACTCATAGAGAAAATCCTATCAGACTACCCATACCAGCCACTTCCATCATCATTATTCAATGTAATCTCACCAAATACATCCTCTCAACTGAGAAATCACCACAAATCATAGCTACATCCATCCACAAGTCCCATAAAAACAACTCTCATCATCCCGGCTACATAACACTGCTCATCCACCCCAAAATCAGTTAATCTCCGAAAATTATATTTCATTAAACCACCCGAAGCTCCCCATAACACACACCCTTACCCATGACCCACTACAACACAAAACAATACCACACACAGCACACCACTGCACTCACCAATGAAAGGTAAATTTAGATTCAACAATTCATCAATTTATTTAATTCCAATGGTTAATTCTGGGGTAATCATAGAATATTTTGATCCTTGGGAATCCATTTATTTTATCCCAATGTAAGTGGTGAACCAATTAAAAAACATTTGTTAAATAGAAATAAAGCATCATGCATTACAGAATAATTAATGGGTGTGAAAACAAATACGCCCAATAACCATGATTTTTTGTAGGCATAGAACCCATACAAAGTAAAATATCAACAAAACAATAGAAACTAAAGAATGTGTCACTTTTCCCACAGTCCCTGTTTATTGATTTGAAACAGAGTAAATTATATATATTGATTTTGAATTCAAATTCATTTACTAAGGATAGAGTCATACAAACACCCCTCGTGACACATGAATAATAGAGATGAAAGAATAAATACTAGTAAAATAGGACTCTCAACAAATACGGGTTGGACGGAGGCTGCTGGGTGTGAATGCAGAAAAGGCCTATAGGGAAAATGTTATCTAAAAATGTTCAACAAAAACTAAATATTACTTTGGTAATAAGGGTTCAAGGTGAACCTGTAGAAAATATAATCACAAAAGGAAGACAGGATCTCAGTTTTAGATGGTTTATATCATAATTAATTTAGATGAACTTATATTATTAGAAATCCATTAAAGGCATAACTTGACCAAGGACACACTATTTTGATGTCAAAGGATGGTTCAGGTTTTTAGAAGATAGATATTACTTGAATAGGGGCTAAAAATGAATAAATGTGTAATTATATTCATTTAATGTTGAAGAAAATATTAATGTGGTGAAACTGTAGAAAAATGGAAGAAAAATAAAATTTTGACAAACCTCTAGAAATGTGTAATTATTGCGAGTCACCAGTGGATGAGTTACAAATGTGTGTCACTAATGGTTGAGAAAATGGTGTGAGTCACTAGTTGATGAAGTATTTGTCTGCTTCACTAGTGGATGAGTCCGTAGTGTGAGTTACTGTGATGAGCTACAAGTGAGGGTCACTTGTGCAGGAGTCACTAGAGTGAGCTACATGTGTGAGTTGCCAATGTGAGCTACCACTTCAACATACCACTGCGAGACCCCGCTATAACTCACCACTATGATCTAACACTATGACACACCACTATGATCTAAAGATGTGAATTACCAACGAAAATAACTATTGTGACTCACCGTTTCGACTCACTGTTGTGACCCACCACTGGAGAATGAAAAATTTGCAAACACTTGAAATGAGTCACCATGACCTCATAGAAAAAATAAAATAATATATTTTCACAATGTTATGGATCAAAGAGGTTTGAGCCATTAAATTGGATACCACTCCAAAAATTATTTTCCTAGAGAATTTAAGAAGAAACCCATAATAAATATTGGTTCGAACATCCACCCCATGAGATATTTCTCATCAATATCATTACACAACAATACCAACTAAACACATCAATGTTCAATAATAATCTCCTCTATTATGTACAAAAGATGCAGTGGAACCCTCATTAGTCAAGAACAACTCTTCTAATATATGCTAACCCAAACAACTACAAGTAACACTTTACAATTGCAAAAACCATGCCATCCCGAGGACACAAATCAGGGAACTATGTTTTCCATTTTAAGAAACTATCCGCTCTGGGAGGCACTGACTCGCCCAAAATGGTTTTATCACATCACAATTAACGAATTTCAATTATGAACCCAATCCATCCATTTTCACATATCCAGTATTTATCAAATATTACAGAACAAAGAATCAAACAATCTCATATAAAACAATTTTAAAAAGTTATGAATCCAATCAAATCTGAATATAGAAAAATTCAAGACAACTCTGGGTACTAGGAACATATATGCGCTTATCATTCCCATGCACTCTCCTCCATACAACCATGCTCCAAAACACGTGAAGCAAAGGAATATTCCATACACATAGAACCTTATCCTAATGACCATGGATCTCCACTAGTGAGTCCAGAAACATGAAATCATCCTTGATATCAAATTATCCCCAGTTAATGACATGGGAGTCATCACATTGGTTCCGATGAAGATGAGAGACGTGTAAGACATCATGGAACCTCTCCAATTTCATGGAAAATGTCAACTGGTATTCCATTTCACCACCTCACCCCAATACCTCGAAGTGTCTGATGAACCATAGTGAAATCTTTCTCCCTCTACCAATCTTAGGCTTCCCACAACATGGGGAAACCATTGAGAAGACATAGTCCCCAACCATGAACTCCAAGGGCCTCCTCCTACAATCGTCATATTTCCTCTTCTATTATTATTCCTCTTTCAAACTATCACGAACAAGATGAATATTATCTTCTATTCCCTTCACCTCATCCGGATAGTGAACAACTTCTTTCCCTACCTCTATTTATCTCAAATGTGAAATACACAGTCATACATACAAATATTCAAACAGATCCATGCCAAGGGGGTAGTATCCCATCCTTTTAGATTAAAAAACCTAAGAACTCCCCTTCTACCAAGTCAGATTCCACGATCTCAATATCTGTTGATTCCACTGATAGTTTAGGCATCATGGAAGGATGATGTTCTACACACTGACTTCCCACATGACAGCTCCACTCACCAACAAAATCCACACACTGTCTATCCAAGTATGAAAACATCAATCTTCTCTAGAAGAATTCAATAAAAGAACACATTGAATCATACTAGTTTATTTTTAGAATTTCATTGTATAGTTGAATATATGGATAGAAAATATCCCCACTGGGCTGGTTTTGTCTCATCATCAATCTACATCCCTAGAACACATCAAACATGATACTATAACCTCCGACTGGCATACACAACACTATGGGTATGAAAATACTCTCTATGACTAGTCCAAGAGAATAAGATAAACCTGCTGAACCAAAGATGTGTGAAGTCCCTAAATCAAACAAAATATAGTAAAGGATACTAAACAAGATGATCATACCTCTAAAAATCATTTGTCCTTCCAAAACTTCTACCTATACTATGTGCAGTGGACCACAGCCAGCTTCCATTCCCATATAATAATGACCACCTCCACGACCATGCTTTGGTCGAAGTCCCTGCTGAACACCCAAAGGCCAACCTCAACCTGATCTATCTCCCCACGATGGTGACGGAACAAGTTTTCCCTACTGCTGAAATGGCCTAAATGAAAACTATTATTATGGATAGCACAATATTTGTCCAACTCAACCATACTGGGCTCGAATTTCCATTGTACACTGATTCTGGAGATGTCCAAGAGCCCCATAGAAGAAAAAAATTATACTCATTCTCATTGAAAAGGTATTAGGACTTCCAACACCTGAATTTCTTAAGAGAAGAAATTAGGTAAAACTCCCCACCTGTAAAAACCTAGAAGGTACTGGTGCTTAAAACCTTCTACTAGAAGGCTTGTGTTTGGAAGAACCCTCCTAGATCCCCTCTCACGGTAGACCACCTCACGAGTGTATCCACTCAACCACCTCCACCTTCTTCTAAACCTATAAATGCATAGTAAAAAAATGATGTAAGAACATACTGGATAAATAGGTGGTGGCCTCTTCATGTCATCAACATGAGACAATTCATTAAGAAATCAATAATAGGTGAAATTAAGAGGATCCTTGAATTTGATCAAAATTTTTGCACCAACATACTCCCCTAATAAAGGTAGACTATCTCTTTATTCTTCTCAACCATCATAGTTTATTAGAGTAATTACTCTCATAATTCTTTGTACAAATTGATAGATATAATTTTATAATCCTTCTTCTCCACTAGGTACACCGGCCCCCACTGACATGCATCACCCCGCATATAGCTCACTGACAAAGTAAAAGTGTACTCCATCGAATCCCAGATCAAACTAAAGGTGATCACTAGAACATAGATTTTCCTCTCTATCTCCATTCATGAAAAACTTCCATTGTATATTTCTAAGTCCTAGTGTAGGAAAGAATGTAACATTATATTCCACAAGTAATCCTCCTCCACTGATTAATTGGGTCAGCCTATTGAGCCTCAGCTACCTGAGCCACACAGAAATGATTACTATGGTCCATTGAAGAATATGTAAACATTAATTCCTAAGCCCAGATGGTATGAAATTTTATAAAAAATTAATTTAACATATTTAACTCATTAATTATTTCAAATTTCCAAAAACCCAATTCAAAAAGGAACAGTAGTCTTTCATATGCATGTTGCATTCCTAGGTCTCTATGATGCAAAAAATGTTTCCTCATTAGTTAATTTGAAAGACTCAGTTTCCTTATATAGGATCATGGGTACCCTGAAATCATGTATCTTAGCTGGTCTTCTCGGGACCCTCCCATGATCCAAGACCACCTGAAACTGTTTCCTTACCATCCCATGCAATCCTCAATGTTCCTAACCCCATACACTATCCAATATGACAATGATCACCTCTGATTCCATTATTTCTTCACTGACTCCCTCCAATAATTATAATGATGGGATAAGAATGTTGGAAGAAAGATAATGACACATGATTTGTGCCGTCAGTTGGCCCTGGGGTGGTGACTAGAACCCAGGGTATAGAATCTCATAAAATGGTAGGCATTTCTCTTTGCAGAAAAACAATATCAGAAGGTAAGATGGTTTAACCCAGGAAACTCTAAGACACACACACACACACACATTTAAATATAAAATAAATCCAAAATCCATCCCCTATAAATGTATAAAATATAATTGATGCAAATAAAATAAAAAATCTAAAGTAAAATACCAAATGAAATATAAAGAAGACACTCAACAAATGTCCCAATGTTCTATCTAGTAACACCCAGTATAGTCCACATAGTCCTCCTGTAAACATTAAATTGGGTTTATAATGTAGGATCAGCTTACATGTATAATCAATAGGACACCCAATGTCTCTTGGGAAAAAGAGGGAGTAGTATTCTAATTCTTTTTTGAGAAAATAGAAGAACTATAAAGAACCTACAATGTATACTATCCATTCCAACCTTAACAATTCAATCTCACCAAATAACTCATGTAATGTAAAGTACTATAGTAAGCTCGCTGATGATAGGTTACCCCTCACCAATTTCCAATGATTAGCCACTCTCACACCATAACAGAATCTTTTCTAGAACTTGCACATATTTCAAACATATCAAACCACATACCACCATCACACACAATGGCATCACAACCACATCACAACCCGAATGTAGAAATGTGGGAATCAAGAAAAATCCCTTTCCACCCAAAAATAGTTGGGCCATAGCCACACCTCATCCTGAAGACTCTGGGGAAATCAAAACACACCTCATCCCAAAGAATCATGGGAAAAAAACCTCTCATCCTGATGTTACCATGGAATCAAAACATGACCACACATACCTGGGCCTCACTAGGAGGAACCTTCCAGAAAAATCATTGTCTATCCTCGCATGGAAGAGGGTCTAGGGAAGAACAGGTGGCCATCCATCAATCCTTCAACGAGGATGTTTTGTGGAGACACCCTCGCCCATGAATATGGGGGTGAATGAAACATAATGTCCAACTAGGGTGGAGTGTTTATATAAATACCAACAAAAACTAAAATTATATACATATATAATACCAATCCTAGATCCCATCATAGAGTTTCTCAATGAATATCTAAGTCACTATTCATTACCTTTTCTTCTACATCTAAATGAACAACCACACAAAAAGTCATGGACTCTAGTCATACCACCATCAAATTAAATTTACCAATTCTAATTCATTAGTAAACTATTCTTTTATTAATTCTATATGAATATTGGAAAATACATGGCACAACACAAAAAATGAAATATAGGAAGGCGATCAATACCACTATAGTCATTTTAGAAGGTAAAAAGACTTCTAGTTTAACAAACATCATATTTCCACTCCTTTAACACCCATTCATACTGTAACATAATCTAATCCTGAAACATGGGCTGAATCTTTCTTTATTCTACTCGTGAAGAAACTTTGGGTGAACTACCTATATTAAAAACTTTTATCATCATTATTCAATGTCACCAAACCTAATTTATCATACCAATCGATAAAACCACGAAATAATAGCCACACCCGTAAACAAGTCCCCTTACAATAGCTCTTGGCATCCCAATTGCATGAAACATCGCATCAACATCACAATAAAACAATATCTCAACCTGATATTCCATTACACCACTCAAACTGCCACATAACGCATAGCCATTCCCACAACCTACTACAACATAAAACAATCACACACACAACACCCCACTGCATGAACTAAGGAATGGAAAATTTTATAATCAACAACAAATACCTTTATCTTAATATGATTGATAATTTTAGGGTTATCACATAAAAGGTTGATCATGCATAATCAATTTATTTTAGCCGAATATTTGTGGATAACTGATGCCATATAAATTTTTCACTAGAAACCAAACATCATACATTCCAGAATCATTACAGGGTGCATAATAAATGACCCCAAACATAAAATTTTTTTAGTAGGCATACATACAATACAAAATACAAAATCAGTAAAATATTAAAATAGAATCATGTGTCAGTTTTCCCCTAGTCCATATTTTTTGATTGAAACCTAATCAATAATCTATATTGAATTTGAATTCAAACGTATATTCAAAGGAAACTATCGTACACGCAACCCGCATGATAAAAAAAAGATAGTTGAAGGAAAAACTACATGGAAGATAATATATCCAACAAATCCTGGTTGCAGGGAGGCAGGGGGTGTTAATGCATGAAAGGCCTACGGGGAAAATGCGACAGAAAAAAGTGCAACAGAGACACACTGATCTTTAATAAATAAGGGTTAATGGAACACCGAGAGAAATAAGAAGTGAAAATGGAAGATATGAAATAATATTTAGAAGTCCTATATCCTAAATCAATCAAAAGGAACTATATTTTTTAAAATCCAATAAAAGAAGATCATGACCAATTCCACATTGTTTTTAATTAAAGGTATGATTTGAATTTTCCTAGGATATATATAATTTGAAATGACTGTAAAAAAATTATATATGGTACTAAATTAATTTTACATCAATGAAAATGTTAATGTGGAAAATGTTGAAAAATTGGGGAAAACTGAATTTTTTTTTAAAAAATCCATCAAATGTGTCACTGGTGTATAGGTTACCAGTGAGAGTCATTGGTGGATAAATTACTGGGGAGGGTTACCAGTGGTTGAGTGTCTGATGGCAGTCACCAGTGGATGAATCTCTAGTAAAAGTTACCAGTGATGAGATACATGTGTGATTCACTAGTGGATGAGTCACTGGTCCGAGTAACCAGTGTGAGCTAATGTTGTGACACACTATTGTGAGCTGTTGTTTTGATTCACTATAGTGAGCTCCCAGTGTGACTCACCTCTACAAATAACCTTTTCACCTCACAATTGTGACTCAATATTGAAACTCACTACTTTGACTAAACATTGTGATGTACCATTGAAAATGGAAAATTGACGAACTTCTAAAATGAGTCACTATGGCCTCTTAGAACACAACAAACACATGATTTTCAAAAAGTAATGGAATTGAGAGGTTTGGGACATTAAAATGCCATTTTATAGGCGGAAAGGAACTGCACTAACTATATTATTTTTACACTTGTTTATTAAATAATTTTACATTCATCCAATAAATTTTAGAGGGTTAAAATGAGAATAAATATAATTTTAAGTATAAAATAATATAATATTTTTAAATAATATTTTACCACTATTTAATGGATAAAAATATTTAAATATTGTTTTCACTCTTTTATATGTATTATTTTTCAAAATAAAATTCTTTTTGGGATACATTTCATAAAATAATATCATTGATTTAATTTTTTTGAATTTTTCAATTAAAATCATATTTTAATGAATAGTGAAAAATACGTAATTTTATTTCAAAATACCTTTTCGTATGATTTGATTATATTTTTAGATTAAACTTTTACAAGGAATTAAGGTTTAATTATTTGATGTTTTTATCATTTAATGAAATTTATTTCATTTGAAACAATTTAAATTAAAATTAAATAGAGAACAATGTGATCTTTTTTAATGTTTTTCTTAAAAAACATGTTTTCTCGATCCATCAATGGGATTATTATTACACCGAATTTACCTATTTCTTTAATTGAATTATTAAAAATTAAAATTCATTGTTGTTGTATGTATGAAAAATTTGGGATAATATGAGTCAAATACATTTCTAAATAATATCATTAATATATTATTTACCGCATTTAATGGTAAATAGTGTTAATAAATGAAAATTAATATTATCATATTATAAAATCACCCTAGAAATTGTAATAATATAATTTGTTGATTTAATATCTACCATAACCATCCATGGGCCTAAATTGTGACATTTGGAAGCCACTTGGGTGTGATTATTAAATTTATAACATTAAAGTTAAAGTAAAGGAAAATATGTCATAAATTAGTCTATCCTTTCCAAAAAAATATCAATATTTTGTAATATAAGTGATATATTAAACTATGAGTATTCCATATAAAGATGAAAAAATTACCAAAATCACGGTAATTTATTTATAATTTTTAGGGGAAGAAGAATTAAAGTAAATTGTTACACATTGATGATATAGTAATTAATTTATTTAATAGAGAATGAAATAAATGATATTAATAAAATCACATTAACTATAATTTATAATATTTTATTCCATCCACGAATTCTAGGGATGAATATTACATGTTATGATTTATTTAATGTATCTTTTTCAAATGAATACAGTTGTTATGGTATTTTAAAATTCCATTTAATGAAAAGTGCCAAAATAAAAATAATTCAAAATTTATATTATAAAATATCTAATTAAATGATATAAATTTTTTAAACATCCATGATTATAAAAAAATATTATATTACTCTATATATTACATTTCATTCTCATTCATTTGTTTTTTTCATGATTTGGTTATTATTTTTACTCTCAAATTGAAAATTACTAAATTTGAGATTCAGAGTGAGAATGATAAAACAAAAATATAAAGATTAAAATTTATTTAAAAGTTATATAGTGAACACTATATGATTATATTTTTACTCTTCCTTATCCAATAGTCTTACAAAATCATCTTGGAACTATTGTGGATCCCGATTGAATTTATATTGATTTAATACATTTAATAATTACATGGGTGCCCCTCCCCTCTCATATAAAAAGTCATCCATGTCTCTATATTAATCAAATTTAAAAAAAAATTGGTTCAGAAAATATATACCCAAATCCCTTTCATGAATTTCTACCCACATTATTGAGTACATATTTTATTCATATCACCCATCTTAAGGCTGTTAAGGTGTTATGAAATGTGATCATCTGAATGAAGGTTAATGTTTTTTTATGATTATATTTAACTTCTTCTTCCACTTACATTAAATGTCCTTCATCAATTAGAAATTAATAGCTACCTTATCATAAATATACAAAAAATTAATTATGTTAATATCGTCACCAAAATCCATCTCCAATTTCATCAAATTCGAAATGAATATTTTTTCCATGCGTACATCGTTTTACAGACCTCGTGAATCGATATTGTTCATTTTTCAGTAACGTCACCCCAAAAAAGTAAAAATGATGGAATTAATGTCTTTATATTATTTTAATGGAAGATATTTCCTTATAATATAATTATATATCAAATATGATTTTAAGTTAAATGCATATAAAAAATGTCTTTCATGTGTACATGTGAACTATCACCTCCACGAAGCGCTGTGAATAATTTTTATTCACCACATAACATTTATGAAATATATACGTCAATTTCAATTAAAATTATTTTGTTAATAATACTATTATAATTAAACGAGGATAAAATTATTATTACCATTTTTTCATAATGATCAATGAAAAACAGAAACATTACTCATGCGTATGTATGACCTACTGTCTCAATTATTATAATATTGTTCATTTTTCATACCATAAATAAATAGTTTTATTTAAAAGTAAAATTGATGAATGAATGTTATTATTATTTCATTGATATTGTTCTAGAGATAATGTACTTAGTACCACATGTACTATTGACATCAATCCAATGTTGTTTTCGACTCAAGTACCGAATATAGACAAAACAAATGATATGAACATAAATAATTATATAAGTGTTATAACATTGTAATAAGTTGTTCAAAAGGAATAATAAACGTATAAAAGTTTCTAAGGAAATTATAAATTAACCTATGTTTATTATTATGGAAGATATATATTTTATGACACAAGTCAAACTCTAGGTAATGGTTTTTATCTAACTCACCTTTTAATGATTCATATTTTGATGGAATACACCACATTGTTTTATAATGTGTACAATGAAACCATTATAATTTCAGTCTCATTTAGATGTTCTAAATGGTAGAATTTTTACATGAATTGTTTTACTAAATAACAAAAGGAATGGTTTTTAATGTCTATAATGACAATGACTTTTCGATGTTATGACCATTATTTGATCTTCGACGTCCTCTACAAGAAGTAACTTTTTTAGCAACAATTAAATACAATATTCCATTTTTCAGGTTATTTATAATTAAAATGGTATTGATAATGGATTGATTATATCAATAAATTGCGATTCTATATTGTGATTGAAATGTGGAAATTTTTATTTTTTTCTTTATGAATAATTGATGTGTTGTGCTTATGTTTTGGTTCTTGGGAATTACATATGTCAATGGGTGCATCCATGTTAAACTTAGGGAAAGTGATCTTTTTATTTCTCTAAGATTAATTGGGTAAGGAGATTATTATAAATGTTATGGTGTCTCTAAAAATATTTAAGGAATATACTATGTTGGGTTTTCCAAATTTAACCACGAAGATTATTCCCTTTGTAGTTGTGAAAGCTACAATATAAATATGATATGGATTCCAAAAGTTCACTATATTATTTATTATTTATAATATGTTTTCCATCAATATTCTGTTTTCATGATGTATGTTAATTAACTTATGTTTTATGGGTGATAATTATTGATTTTTTAAATTGTTTTCATGATTTTAAAATATTTTTTTCCTAACATTTTCATTCTTTTTTTATATCCCTTACGTGTTTTTTGGGATTATACCATGTTTTTGAAATCATTTTCATAGGCTATAAAGATGGTTATGAGAATGGAGTAGATGATATGATTGTTATTAATAATTTTATAAAGAATAAGAATTCTTGTTTTATTCTAAAATTTTTTTGATTATTAAAAAATGATGCCATGCAGTTGTGTCTACTTTGTAATATTTGAGATGTTATGTAATAGTTATGGATTAATTCAACAAAAATATAAACATATACTGAACTCTATATTGAATTTATTTAAATTATTTTCATAACACAATTTTATGAAAATTTTAATTTCATGGCCTTATAATTGGTATCAATTGTCATTTTAGATAAATTTTGGGGTTAGAATGTTGTTAATATCATATCCATAAATGATTTAAAATTTATGGTAAAATTTAAATGATATAGAATTTGAATAATACCATGTTTATTTGTATATGATATGTTACTTCAGAATTATTTTTCCTAGTGGAAATGGGGGAGTAGTGCTGGGATGAAAACAAGAGAAAAAACCTTCCCAATCCGTAACCTGAGATGGTCATAATTTGAACTAAACAGCTTCTTAAAGTGATGTCATAGTTTTATCAGGATATAAATGGAGTTGGGGTTTTCATTCAATGATATAGTTAGTCTTTTTATTTATCATTTTGAAGGTGAAGTCGATTAGTGTTGGTCCATGGTTACGAATATCAGAGATAGTGAGGATATTTATTCTCTTCAGTTGGATGAGTTTAAAAAAAAGTTTCATGAGAAATATTTTCCCAAGGTGGAATAACTTAGGATAGAATCAAATTACATGAATTGAGGAATGATAAGGATTAATTGGATTCATACGAAGAAAAATTTAATTGACTACAAATGTAAGATCCAAATTTATTCTGTGATCTTGATAGTAAATTCAATTATTTTTACACAGGTTTAAAGCCAATGTATCAATGGGATTTGTCTACTCATGAGTCAAAAAGTTATCAAAAAATATTTCTATGTGTTGATAATGTGTAAATTAAGTTTCCAATGATCATATGTTCATTGAAAATAAAAATTATAAGAGTTCAATGTGGATGTGAAGGAGAATAATTCTTTATAAAATTATGATGGTAAGAAAAGTAAACTTATAGTTTGTTAAAAATGCTTTAAAAATCACTGTGGATAATCCTTTCTAATGTCTGGTAAGTGATTCAGATGTTGTAAAATGGGGCATAATTTTCGTAACTACACTGAAAATTATCACGTTACTGAAAAGAAAATTTCTAATTTGTAGTTATTATATTTTTTTATGTGTGTTGAGAAGGGTTATTATCTAAAAGAGTGTCTGATGAAGAATCTGAATGATAGGAAGTAGCCATGATATAAGAAAAATGGTGGGGTGAAATCATTTGCAATGACTTCAATAGATTTTGGGCAGTCAAATTAATTGGTAATAGGTACATTAATTTTTTATTCATATTATAAAAATATTTTTGTTTGATTTAGTGTCTACACATTTATTATTTTCTATGAAATTTTCTGGTAAATTTGAAATTAGTCTTTGTGAAATGAATCAAAAACATATGGTAAACACACCAAGGGGAAATTTTGAGACAATTATAACAATCTTTCTAACTTTATATGTATAATTAATGTAACTGCAATCCTTTATGTTAATATTAGTAGATTATGATGTTACTTTCGTTATTTATTGGCTCTCTGTTTATAAGGATAAGATCAAATATAGAGATAAATATTTTTCTTTTCGGAAAAAAATTCTGTTTCTATATAAGAATAAACCATTGCAATTGATAACATATCAAGAAGATGAGATACTATTAAAATATTGAAGTTAGTGTTACAATGCACATATTGTTGAAAAAATGATCAATTCTGAAAAATCATGTTTTAGTGGTAAATGATAATCTTGATTTTGTTTCAGATGAGATATCAGGTATTATACCTTATCAGGAAGTGTAATTTAGTGTTTACTTAATTTCATATTCTAATCCAATGTCAAAATCCCCTATAATTAATGGATCAAAAAAACCTTTTAGTGTTGAAGAATCAATTATAGTAGTTATTAGATCAACGCTTCATTAGACATGGTACATCACCATGGGGTTCCCATTTCTTGTTTGTTAAAAAGATAGATGGTTCACTAAGATTTTTTATTGATTATAGATCCTTGACTAACGTCACAATGATGAACAAAATCCATTTCCCTATATTAATGATTTGATTGATCATCTCTAGGTAGTACAATATTTTTCAATGGTTGACTTGAGGTTGGGGTACTATCAATTGAATGTAAAGGATGTATACATTCTGAAGACTATGTTTCACACTGGATATGGACATTAGGATAATTTAGTTATACTATTTTTATTAACAAATAAACATACTTTATTCATGGATCTTATGAATATAATATTCAATGATTTCTTGGATATGTTTTTGGTTGTGTTTACTAATGAAATTTTGGTATATTCTAGATGTAAAGTGGACCATGAATGTCATCTAATATTTTTATGAAAACCGTGAAATAAAATCATTTTGTTTAAAATTTCATAAGAGTTTTTTTTAATAAATTTAATTCATTGGTCACATTGTTTCTAAAGATGGATTAACTATTGATCCTGATGTAATGAAATATATTAAATAATGAACAAGACCCATAAAATAACTAAGATTCATAATTTTCTGGCATCAGAAAAATATTACCAAAGAATTTTTGAGAAATTTTCATGGGTATCTAGCCCACTATGTAAGTTAACTCTCAAACATGTTATGTTTCTCTGGAAAAAATAATGTGATGATTGTCTTCAAAAATTGGAAAGAAGATATATTAATGATCCTGTTTTGGCCCTACCTTCTAGGAATGGTAAATTTGATATCTATATATGTTCTTATTTTAAGTACATAGTTGTATCCTAATGCACAAAGATTATTTAATTGCTTAACCTTCATCTATGTTTACACAACATGAGCTAAATTACCCGTCACATGATTTTGAATTATATTCTATTGTTTTTACTTGAAAAATATAAATTCATATTTCTTATGGAGAAAATCGGGATATATATACTGAAAAGAAAAGTCTAAATTATATTGTCACTTAAAAAAAATTTAAAATGGGAAATAGAATATGGTTGGAAGTAATCAAGGATTATATTTTCATGATTTATTAACATCTTATAAAATCAAATAATGTGGTCGATGATTTGAGACATAAAATTAATGCTAGATTAACCATGTTATGTTTCGAACATGATCCTTCAATTAATGATTTGATAAAATTTATCTTAGAAGATACTAGTGTGAGAAAATATTCTTTTTTATTTTAGGTTTCAGGGTATTTATCTATATAGGATAAAATTTTGAAAGCATTGAGGGAAGAAAATGAATTTAAGAAAAATGTATAATTGGTTTAAAATTTTATGTTTACCGAATTTAACATTGTTAATGATTTTGTTCTAAGATTTTGGATGTGATTATGTGTTCATTGCGATTAAAATTTAAAGAACAAGTTCGTATTTGAATCTCATAGTTCTCCATTTTAAGTTCATCTTAGGTGTTAAAAGAATTATTGAGACCTTTTGGAGTATTAGTGGTGGGATGCAATTAGAATATATACTACTTACTTTATTGGGATGTGCTTGACATGTCAGTAGGATAATGTAGAGTGGAAAAAGACAAATTGGATGATTCTTCTTTTTCTAGTACAATGTGGAATTGGGAGAATATATCTATAGAATTTTTAGTTTAATTTCCAAAAAATAATCAAGGTAACATTGTTATTTTGGTTATTATTGATATATTTACTAAATATTATCATTTGCTTCATACTCAATATACCTTATCTATAAACCATATTTTTGTTATGTGTCGTAATGAGATTTTCTGGTTATAAGTAATTCCCCTCTCCATTTTATCTAATCATGTTCCCAGGATCACTTCTAACTTTTTTAAATTCGTTCAAAAGTCATTTGGTACAATATTAAATTTCATTACACCTTTTCATGCATAATTATATGGGAAGAAAAAATGAACAAGTAGACCCTTGGGAGACATACTATGTTATTGTACAAGTGATTTCTAGGGATTATGGGATAATCAAATTTATTTGGTTTATTTTTCTTATAAAAAATGTTTTCATTCTTATATAGTGATAGAACTATTTGAGTCATTATATGGAAATTAGGTTTGAACTCTATCTTTTTGGAATGATGTTAGAGAAAGGAACGTAATGGTACTAGTGTTGGTAGAAGTATTGGAAAAAACATTTTCATTTGTTTAGAGGTACATGAGGACAACTCAAAGTAGGATGAAAAGATACTACGGTAGCTGGAGGAAGGATCATTCATTTGAGGTTGGTGATCATGTCTTTCTCAAAGACTCTCCATGGAAAAGTGTGATTCATTTTAGTATGAAGGGGAATGTATTCCATGGTTCATTTGACCCTATAAAATCAAATAGAAAGTTGGATCTATTTTCCAAAGATTTTCTTGACCTCCAAGTTAACCATATACTATTTTTTCATGTTTCATTGTTTACAATGTATATAATAGAACCATATCGTGATTTGAGTCCACAAGTAGTTCAGTTGGTAAATAATCTTTCTTATAAGGAACATTCAGTCTATAATATTTTCCATAGAAAGAATGTGTTGTGGTATAAGATGATTTATCATGTTATGATTTTAGGGTAAACCAATATAGTTGAAGAGGAAAAATTGGAATCTAAAAATGCTATGATGGAGAAATACCCCAACTTGTTTGATAAGTATATAAAATTTTGAGGACATAATTTTCAAAAGGGGGGATGGATGTAACATCCCATGTAATTATATATTAATACCATTTTCATATATATTAATTATTATTAATTAAATATTAATTTTATATTAAATGGGTTTCTATTTCTAACAGCATACCCAACTCACAATAATGAGTTTCTTTGATATCATATGTTGCAAACAAGAATGAGTTATACAGACAAATAATATATTATTAATATTAATATTTTAAATGTTAGTTATTTTCTAGACATATTATTTGTGGGAATAAAAAATATTAATTACATTATCATTACATGAATCTAAAAAATGTTTTTACATATATCCAATAAATTTTAGATGCTTAAAATGAGAATAAATCCAATTTTAATCGAAAATTCTCTAAATTTTTTTTAAAGGATGTAATGCCTTCTTTTGATGGAGAAAAAATTATAAATATATTTTTTGTCACATTTAATATTTATATTTTAAAAAATAAACGTCTCCATTGGTATTGGTACATAAAATTTTATTTTGGTTTATGTTTTTGTATTTTTCTAATAATATTCATATTTTAATGAATAAATAAAAATACAAAATTTTATTTGTAAATTACATTTTCATCTATCTAGTTCATATTTGTATATTCTTTATCTAAATATTTTTAAGGTTTTATTAGATTAATTTATATCATTTAACCTAATGTAGTTATATTATATAAAATTTCAATTAAAAATAAATAGAAATGTTCTGTAGACTTTTGAAAGATTTAAATGAAGGAAATAGTTTTCTTAATATATCAAAAAAATTATTTTTAATTAAAATTTATTAAAATTTATGAATTAAATTTTCCAAAATAAAAATATATGGTTATAATTAGTATGAAAGTTTTTGACTAATATGATAAAAATAATTTTTTCTGAATAAAAACGTTTGTATTATATTTACAATAGTTAAAGGTAAATTGGGTATTTAAATATAAAATTAATATTATAATATTATAAAAATACACTAAAACTTGTGAAAGCATTGTTTAATGAGTTATTATCGACCATGCCCATCATTGGGGCGAAATTGTTTCCTTTTTATGACACATGGGCATGCATTTGACATTTATAACATATAATTTAATTTAAAGAAAAATATGTCATTCATAAAAATATGTCATTTATAAAATATAATTTAATTCATAAAAATTTAAATATGGGGTCATATATGTGATATATTCAACTATAAATAATCCATAGAAAGAAAAAACAATACCTACGTCATGGTAATTTATTTATAATTTTTAGGAATTATATAATTAAATTAAATAGTTACACAATGATGATGCACTCATTGATTTAAAAATGAATGAAACAGATAAATTATATTAATAATAGTAAAATAAACTAAGTTTTAAATATTTTATTCCATACGTCTATTTTAATACTGATTATGACATGTTAGGATTGATTTAATGTATTTCTTTAAATTTAATCATGTTGTTATGTATTTTTAATGTCTTGTGAGGAATATTTTCAAAATTGACATAATCCATATCTTAAATTACAAAATATCAAATTAAATTTTATAAATTTTATAAATAAAAAAAAATCCTAAAATTTTTTAGATAATTATAAAAATGTTATCAATTACTCATTCATTGGTATATCTTCATGATTTGTTAATTAGTCAAACTCTTCTAGTGTAAATTACATGATAAAAATGTAAGAGTCAAATTGGTGAAATAAAATATATATGGATTAAGATTTATTAAAAATTTCTCTAATTGTAATTGAATGATTATATTTTGACCCACCATAATCCAATATTCTAACTAAATCAACTTGGACCCATTTTTAAGTGAATGTGAATTTATAATAATTTAATAATTTTGATAATTCCAAGGGTGTGCCTCCCCAATACATAAAATAGAACACATTTCTCTCAATTACTCACATATAAAAACCATTTAATTCAGCCATGATATTCCAAAGAAACATCATTTTTCCCTATTCGCATTCTATAGGACTTATTTTCCACAAAACACACATATTATAGGTGTTAATTTGTTATGAAAGGTGATAATTATAAGGTAAGGTAATTTTTTTATTTAGGTGTTTCAATTTTGTTTCTTCTATAAATTCATTTAAATATACTTCATACATGAGTAATTTATAACTCCAATATCATAAATATTCTCAGAAGTTATTATTTTAATATCATAACCAAAATCGATCTCCAATTTCATCAAAGTGAAAATTACGATATCATTTATGTGTATGTCGGACTACAGCCTCGCGAACCAATATTGAATATTTTTCATTACCATCTCTCAAGTATATAAAAATGATAGAATTAATTATTATATATGATTTACGTTAGATATATGTCTTTATAATAGAATAATGTGACAAGTATTTTCTTACATTCCATCCACATAAAAATGATAATATCGTTCGTCTATATCTATGAACTACGACATCCACGAAGTGATGTGAGTCTTTTTTATTCACTACATCACTTGTATATGTATATATATATAATTTTTTATAAATCATTATTATGATGTTAATAATATTATTACAATTATAGAAGTATAAAATAATATTTACGTTATTTCTATAATGAGAAACGAATAAATTAAAGGATATATATGCGTGCATGGGACCTATCATCTCCACGATTATAACATTATTAATTTTTTTATACAATAAATAAATAGATTTATTTAAAATTATAATTGATGTATAATAGTTATTTTTAGGATATTAATACTACTATAGAGAAAATAGACTTATGACCACAAAGACAACTGACATCAATCCATGTTTGTTTTTGACTAATCTACTGAATAACGAAAAACCATAAGAGGAAAACATAAATAATTATGTAGTTGTTATAAAAAGGTATTGATATAATGGGAATAACTAAATTTAAAATGGTTCTGAATAAAGTAAAATTTAAATTAATTGTATTATCTAGGAATATAGAGAATGTACGAGACTATTCCGACTTCAGGTAAGGGACTTCGGCTCGATATTATTTTATTGAGGTAGATTTTGATGATATAAACAATATTTTATAATTTGTATAACACAACCCAATGAAATTTAATATAATTCCATGGTTTTAAAATGGAATCCATTTATTTGAATATTTTTTCTAAAAAATAAATGGAATGTTTTTAACATATACGGTGACAATGAATTTTCTGCCCCCGTGACCATTATTTGAAATTTTGCCCCCTCTAGAGAACGTAATGTTTTTAAAAGAAAAATTAATACCATATTCTCTTTTTGGGATTTTTTTATTTAAAATTGTTTTGATATTGGATTTATTATATCAATATATATTTTGATGAAATCCTTTGAGTGAAATTTGGAAATATTATTTTTTCTATTATACATGATTTATGTATTGTTCTTATTTATTGGTTATTGGGAATTACTTATGAAAACTGGTGGTTCAAGGATAAACTGAGGGTGGTTGAGTATATGATATCTCTATAATGAATTTGGTAATGATATGGATTTAAATGATGTGGTTTCACCTAGTATATATAGGAAAGACATTGTGATGGTTTTTTCAGATGTAACCATAATGGTTACTCCCTATGTTGTTGTGAAAGATAAAATGTAAGTATGTAATGGATGCAACAAGTTACATTTAAGAATTATGATTTATATGATGTTTTTTAGGAATCTTGTGATTTCATAATGTTTGGTAAAGAACATATGTTTTATGGTTGAAGTGTATGAATTTTTCAAAAAAAATTTCATATGTTTAAAATATTGAGAGACTAAAATTTTCATTTCATATTTATAACCCATACTGATCTTTTTGTGATAATTCCATTTTTTTTGAAATGATTTCCATATGGTATAAGGAATGTTAATAAAATTGAAGAAGTCAATATTAATGATATGAAGATTTATATCAAGATAAATAGTTCATGTTTTATTTTAAAATGTTTTAAATCAAAAATGGATAGTGTGTAGACTTTTCTTCTTTGTAATAATTGATATTTTATGTAATAAGTATTTCCAAATTCTCTAAAACACTATACCAGAAAATAACCTCAAAGTGATTGAATGTAAATTCTTAACATATCTATAGATTATGTAATGTTCATGGCCAAGGCCTTATAATTATTATGCTAAAATGCGATTTAACCTAAGAAATTAAATTAATCAATAATCATAAATGATATTAATGAAATTTATATATTAGATATTTAATAAAAAAATTCATTAATCAAACATATTTTTAAGGAATAAGATAAGAAGAAAAAATACAATTTCACCTACAAAAATCTATATTTTTATAAAGGCCATTTATTCCTCCTTTTAAGGATGTATTTATCATAAATCTAATTTTCGACACTTTTTGGTAATTTTATTTATAAATAATAGTTTATATCTTTTAATTGGGAATTTCTTTATTAGCTTATGATGATATTTTTTATTTTTCTACGATCTTTCATGATTTATTAATATATAAAAATATTGAATTTTAATTGAAACCCGACATCTCATAAAAATAATATATAATATTAAATTATATTATGAATTTTTTTTAAGTTAATGTTTTTAAATAATACATATATTAATATAATTTAGGTCATTTGATTCAATTAAATTTTGAAATTGATATTAAAAATTGTAAAGTTTTGAACATTTTCACTTTTGAAACCATATTTCGCATCCTGTCCATGACATAAATTGTAAATAAGTTTATTCAATTTTTGTGGTTTTATTTTGAAAAAATGTATTCCATATTTTAAAGATAAATAATTTAAAAATTTAATTAATGAAAATTTATTTATTTACAATTGTGATTAGTGAAAATAGTTAAAATTAACCACATTGAATAAAAAATGAGTTTACTAAGTGACTGATCATTAATATTATGGGAAAAATGACTTATAATCATGTCTAAAACCCATTTTATATAATTTTTATGACCATAAATCTTTAATATTCCAATATGGTTAATTTTTTTAACTCATTAGTTAAGGGAGACTACCCAATAGTGTTTACATTTTAGTATTTACATGAATTCCAGTCCTCCTCCACTACAAAAGGGAACTCACTCCGCTCACTAATTCACACATACCAAGCCATTTAAGACGTTCAAAACCTAAAATATTAACATAAAAACATCAATAACACCGTAATAGAAGTATGATATTGTTATTAAATACATATTATGAATGGAATATTGAAAACCTAATGAGGACATGTTAAGAATTGGTAATGTTTCTCTAAATTTGTTTTTATTTTATTTCCATATCTAAATTATTAAAATAATATTATATCAAGACTATTCAAGAATGTATATATCATAAATATAATAATACATTTTAATTTAATGTTATATGCTACAACAACACATACTTAAAAAAATTGGATACATAATAAATTTTCATGTTCTTAAAAGAACACCACCTTGCGAAATGATGTCATTCATTCATCTACTAAAACCTTTCATGATTTTGAATAATGATGGATTTATAATTTATATAAAATATATTTCAAATTTATAATTGTATTATTATTTTACATTAATTATATGATATATACCTTCATTCCTTTAATTTAGTGGGAATCTAATAAAATTGTTCATGTGCATGAAAGACTACTGCCCCATGAAGAGATGTGATCCGGTCACACATCATATGGAGTATTTTAATGATGGTTTTAATAAAAAATGAAAATTATGGGATATAAAATTTATAATTCAATGATAATATATATATAATATTTAATTTTCAAACTTTTAATGCAATTCGAAAATTGATTCAATGTTTATATGTACGTACGACATACCATATCAATGAACGGTGAATTTCATTTTTTTGAAAAAAAAATATCGATTAATATAAAAAAATATAGAAACTATATATGATATATAAATCATGGTTTAAATTATGTAGATTCTGAAATAATGATTTATGTAATAAGAATAATAAATAACAAGCCCAAAAATACTTTAAAAATAAAGAATTTTATTACCTGAAATAATAAAAATAAATATATATTATTAATAAAGAGGTAATAAAATGTCATAAAAGGATCATATATGATATAATAAATATTAATATGGTTAAGTTTAAAGCTTATAACATATTTGAAATCATTTTATTAGAGGTTTTATGAAGTACTACCAAAAGAATAGCATGACGTTATGTATTTCATCTCAATACTGATATATTTTGAAAGAGAACATTGTTTATTGGTTAAATATATTATTAAATAAAAAATAATGTTTTGGATTTGTATGAAATGGTTTGGGATCCATTTTATTTAAGTCCCTTGCTGCATAAATATCCCCGTGGTATGATATAATTGGGTAGAAACCCTTCAAGTTTTTAACAGAGCATGTTCTAAACTCTCTTATGAAATGTATCAAGAGTATTAAGCTAACCCTTTTTATGAAATTTATTGACATTAAAGGAACCATGTATTTGGAAAAAATGGAATATGGTAATTAATAATTAACCTCAATAAGATTTTGCTGTCATTATTAACCATGTTTTTTCACATTGACAAAAATACTAGATGCATTTCATTCTCATTTATTGATTAAATGAAATGTATTTTAAATTATTTACCTATCCGAGTAATTTAAGCACTTCTTTTTTATTCTATTTTCAGTTATTTAAATTGATATATTGATTATACTAACTGATTCCTTATTTCATCAACTATACATAACCCCTGATGAGAATTGGAAGTCACCGTTATTTTGTTTCCATTCCCCCAGATTCCATGAAGTTTATAATGAATAATATGTAGTGATGTGAATGATTAATTAAATTTAATCTGAGAAAATATATCATGTTTTATTTTTGTACTCAATTGTAATTATACACTCGTGTAGGTATCTATTTTAGAAATAATAAAAACAATTCAGTTATTTATGATGAATTTTCCATGTATCCTGGGCCGAAGAAATGGTAGAAGGAACAACCTCTAGAGTACTAGGTTCGAGGTCACTATAGTTGGTATTACAGGATTTTCAGTAGAAACCCTAAGAACTAGATTTTTTATAACATGTATTAGGGAACATAATACTATGATAGACAATGAGGTTAGTATAGAAAACCATACTAATTTCTGGTCAGGTAGATATTATGTGGTGTTTCAATGGAATACATCAATATTTGGATTGTATCATGAGTTTATGAGTCTAAGATTGAAGATATATTAAAATACATAAACAACTATTTTTTGGTTTTTTTTAATGAGTCTTCCATGATTATTGATATTTTATAGAGTTTTATAACAGTAAAACTCATTAGTTTTATAATTGTTTAGGTGGATAATTATATGGGGAAATATTTCATTTACATTATATACAAATATTTTTAAAGGTATTGATATCCTTTAGGGTCAATATGATCATTAGTGACATCATAATAATAGTCAAATAATATCATTAGACATTGAAAATAATAAATAAGTTATTAAATTGTGCAGAAAACATTAATAAAAAAGTTATATCATTATTATGAATATTTCAAGTATTTCCATTATATTTTTTAAATAGTTGTAAGAATTATATATTTTGTAAATTGGAAAAACCACATGATGGGTTACAACCCGTTATATCTAGTATGGCAGTGTAGCTTGAAATCGTGAATGATGTATGATAAGGTTTTTAAGCTTGCAATTTTCTTACAGGATTTGATGGTTAATATGTGAATGTTTTTGGTTAAAAAATTTAAAAATAATATTAATGATGAAATAGTAGTATTTGTTTTTAGGATTAATGATTAGTGTGATAATCAAATTGGTTTTGGAAAATACTTATAGACATACCTAAAAACATTTAATTATTTTATGTATCCTATCATTTGTTAAAATTAAATTTTAGGGCTTCATGAATAAAAAATGGTTTTTTGGATATTCATTTCAAAAAGTAAGGTGAGAACTCTAAATTTAATAAGTAAAAATCAAAGGACTAAATTGTTATTATGAAAATGATATATTTATGTAAGTATATTTCTTTATATTCTTATATTGTAAAATAATTCCTCACCATTAGAAAATGGATATTGAAGTAAAATTATGTCATATTACCATTTTTTATGATATAAATGATCTTTTCACACCTATTATATTTAAGTATTTTATCCCTTAAAATTTACAATTATCATTCAATTTTTTTGATCAATTACCTAAATCAATCAATATAATTATATATCCTATTTCTTTAAGTCCATATTTTCGCTTCCGACTAATGTTCTCCTACATAGTTATATGAAATTCAATATGACCTTCGTACTCCCATTATCTCATATTAAGAAGATTATTTAACAACCATTCCCATAAATTGGGTTTTTAAAGAATCTAATATTAAAATATCTTATATTTAGTTAATTTTATCTTCTTTAAATTGGGCTGATGAAATTTAATTACATCGGGAAGAATGGTTGACAACGAAATTCTAAAAGAATAATATTTTTCATTAGTTTATTGTATGACATTCGACACTAGTGTAGAAGGGAATGTTAAATCCCATGACTTTACTTTATATTTAGTTTATTAAATATATTCAATCTATGATATAGCTTTCAATTCACACATCATGGAGATATATTGTGTTACATGCAACAACAACTTTTTTTGATGTCCTATGATACATGGAAGATCGGTTTTTACAAAATACATTTAATATTAGTATTTAAAACGAAAAAAATATAATAGGCATTAAATTGGAGGTAATTAATATTAATATTTATCTTATGAAAATATATGGCTGAATTCATTGGTTACTAATTAATAAGATGTGTATATAAAAACAAAAAAGTTATTTTTATAAAAACTATTATTACGCACTAAAGCCATTATATCAAATAAAATTAAACAAATTAAATTTAGTAAATGATATTACATAAATTTATATATGATATATTCAATAAAATGTTTTTAAATTTAGCACTTGATTTTGTTTACATAACATAATGAAAAATCAAATTCTTCCCACAAAAGCTATATTTTTCTAAATTTATTTTTGCCATCATTTAATGGCGCAATTATTCGAATACTAAATTTTGAAAATTTCATAAATTTAAATCAAAAAATTATATTATTTTCATATATAGTAAATTTAAATTATTTTTCTGTAAATTTTTGATATTTTTATGAGAAGATTCATTTTTTTGAGGAATAGTGAAAAAACAATGAGTTTAATCAAAATCCGGACTTTCATCAATATACGTTTTTTTGTTAAATAATATTATAAATTGGATTTAAAGACACATTTTGAAAATTATACAACAATTTTTAAAATATAGGAAGTTGGTATATATTTTAAATTTAAATTGGATATAAAAAAAACTGAAAACTTTTGAACAATTTTTTCTTAAAACCCCTCTTCCTCATCCTTTTCATGGGATTAAATTAAATTGAAATTCTTGACATATGAATGTATTTAAATTAAAAAAATTAATCCCATATTAATAATCATATAAATTAGTAATTTATAAAAATACCAAACTTATATTTTATCAATTCAATTACTGAAATCGGTGAAAATTGATAACTTGTATGGAGATAAAAACCAATTTACGAAGGGATAAAATGATTAAGTTAAAGGTAAAATGACCTAAAAATTGTCCAAAACCCATTATCTACTCAGTGTTTGACCATATCATCATTTTTTGTGAATGTGATTCATTATTTGAGGTATAATGGTAAGTTATACATCCAATTTTTTTTCTTTTGGCATTTATATGAATTCCACTCCTCCTCCAATATAAATGGGAACTCACCCCCATCACTTATTCAAAAATATCAATCGAGTTTTAGAATCCCAAACCTCCAAAAATCTGCTCCAAAATTCCCACAAATAATAATATGAGCCATATATTAGGAGGAATGAAAACGTAGAATAGATTTAGTTAAAACCAAATGAGGATTTCTATAGAAGAGGTAATGTTTTTCTAAAAGAGTTTTTATTTTTTTTTCTTCTCCACCTCATTAAATCATAATTATATCATGATTAAATAATAACCTCAGAATCTAAAATATACTAATATTATGTCATTCTTTATTCCATTACAACATTTCAGGTTTGACAATAACGAAGGATTCATATTGCAAAAGGGTTAGACGCAGGTGATAATTTTATTTTATAAAATTTATTAACATTCAATATAATAAGGATTAGGTGGTACAAGTGGAAATAAAAAGTTGGGAATGAATTTTAGCCCACATTTCTACATTATAAAAACATGTGAAAGTGTACATGTTCCAAAAAGTCCATATTTTAGTCATCTCCATCTATGAATTCTTTGAAAATCCATCAACTACTTGATTTTCTTCCCTATATTCAAGATTTTTTCCATATTAAAAATTCTAAATTTTTGAAGATATTCAAACCATTTTGGTAAAAAAATTACTTGGAGAAATCTTGGTATTACCTTTAAGGGATTAGGCTTCAAACTTCGAGTCCGATTCAATCCATAAATTATCCCATTTCAATTCGACAACATACTTAATAGGATAGACGATGGAAAATAGATCAGCCTCATAAAACGTACCTTTAGGATTATTAAATTATTATATATGATACGAAATTTTTATATGTTATGAAATATATATTTATGTATCACAATTACTATATATCACATAAATTTCTATTATCCATTTAGTGGGAATACAATAACATTGATCTTGTGTATGAATGACTACATCCCCACGAAGCGGTCCAATTCTTTCACAAGCCACATGTATTGTATTATGGATGGTTTTAAATTAAAAATTAATTATATATGACACAAAAAATATAATTTATTGATGCAATATATATATTATTTACCATTCTATTTTATTCTATATAAAAAGAAAATTGAAACAACATTTATGCATATATAAGGCCTACCTTACCACTGAATAGTGTTTTCAATTTTTTATATCCAAATTTTATGGATTAATATAAATAATTATATAATATTAAAATCAATTTTAAAATTATTATTATGGTTAAATCATGATTGACTCTATAGGAACACAGTATAAAAATTCAAAACAAACTCGATGAAACAAAGAATGTTATTACACGGGATGGTTAAAATAAGAAAGGGTTGTTAACAAACAAATTATAATATGTTATAAAGGATAATATATTATATAATAAAAGTTAATATGTTTTATTAGAAGTTAATATAATTTTTAAAACAACTATTCAAGAAGTTAATGTAAGTACCCCAAAAGGGATGCTTGATGTAAGGGATTTCGTCTCAATTTACAAACAATCGAGACTCATTTTTTATTATAATTTTATTAAATTTTATGTGTTTTATATAACTAACCATGACATGAGATATCATGAATAAGGAATTATTCATTTAATTTTATGTTTTAATTGAATTATTTCATTTAAAGAGTTTTTAATTAAAAGTATCCAGGTTTAAATGAATTTAACAACCCGATTAATTTTCATTAGATTATATTACTTCCTAGTTGCTGTTAATTGTGTATGATTATGCTGGAAATGAATTTTGACTATATATTGTTGTATTTATAAATTTTTATGTGTCTCTATAATTGACACACATAATTTACTTATTGGCTTTTTTACTTCAACGTTATCACCCTTTCAAGGGGTTATGTTGTAATCTCATTTTATTCAGGACTATATACAACAAAATTTCAACTTGTCGAAATAATTTTACTATAATTGAATTTACCATTATATAATATTCTCATTTATTTAGTCATTATTTTTTCAATTATTAGTACATTTTACCACTCTTTCGTACTTAAAAGGTTTTTAATAAATCCATAATTCATTTCTTTATTTGTTTGAAAACTTGTTTTACTCTAAAACTGATTTTTCTAAAAATATTTTCAATATTTTCACCCTTTAAAAAATATTTATCAATATAATTTTCCCTTTAATAAATTATTTTGTTTTTAAATTTTATTTTTAAACAAAATGTCTTTTAAAAAAATGATATTTTCCTAAGAGATGTTTTAAATATACTTTTAAATGATCACTTTCCTATGATCATTAGACAGTAAATTTCACCTAACATAACACATTATTTATCTTGGATATAATTATTTAATCAATCATATGTAATTTTTACATATGGTGTTCACATATAATGCTATCTCATTATCTGGGGAAATATTGATAAATTTGTTTCCTATAGAAATTACATATATATTTTGAAATGGAAAATTATTTATCAATTTGATAAATTAATTGCCATATGATAGATTCATTGAAATATAATGACATGGTCAGTGGATATTTAATATAATCCCATCGATTCAAGGATAATAACATGGGATGTAATCTTTTGGGCATAAACTATTTGATTTTGTAACCAAGAAATATCTATACTACCTTGTGAATGGTCTTTACAGTGGTATGTTAAACTATCTTGTGAAAGAACATGGTGGTAATGGTACCATGTACCTTGAAAACATGGTTGAAAAATAATTAATAATTCCATTCATTTATATTTTTTCATTATTAGCCATCATATTTTCACTATAGAAATAAATCTATGTATGTATTTCATTCTCAATTTATTAATTAAATTGAATACATTGTAGTTAATTTATCAAGAAATATTATTAACTCACATACATATTAGTTTATTGATTACACGTAATGTATGACTAGTGATTTACCTTAACATATTGATAATTCTATTTAATTACGTATTTATTCTCTTATACATGACATGTAATGAAAATTTGATATCACCCTTATCTAACACTATTTCTCTATGATTCCATGAAGTTTACTACAATAGATATGAAGATATATTTTAGATTATGGAGAGTAATTATTTGGAAAATATTCTATTTTTTTATTCAATTGTAACGAAGAAATCATGTAAGTATCTAGTTTACCAGGACCTCTTATCTATTATTTCTTTTGGGACACAATTTCCTTCTATTTTATTTTGATGTAATGTTAGTAGCCACCAGCTCTGAGCAGCTGGGGTCAGGATCTCATGATTATATACAAATCAATGGTGAAGGATTTTAAAATAATTTAAGTCACTAATATATGAAAAAAGGTTAATAATTTATGTTCATCGCAATTATATTTAAGACAATAATAGGTTTTACCTATTGGGTGTTTTGTGTTCAAACAAAAAACATCCTCATTGGTCACCACAAACTTTCTAGAATCAATTTATCTACTGTAATCAGATATCAATATATCAAAAGTAATAATTTGAACCTCTATATAATGTACTAAAGTGTATCAACTTTGAAATTTCCTCTAATAATGGAATTGATCTATAAATTACTTTCTTTCCAAAAATGTAACCCAAAGTATATGTTAATTTTAAAATCTATTACTTTGTATTATTAAAAGAATCCCCACATTAATAAATTCATCATATTGGAAATTAAAATATAATTAAAATAATTAGTATACATTGGTTGACATATAACTATCTTAAAATTATATTATATTTTATGAAAACAAATAATCTTTACAAACATCCCCATTTGAAACAGTCTATAAAAAATAAAAAATTATTTTAAAAAATGAATAAAAAATCCATATCAAAATATTTTATTAGAAACTGGAAGATGAGACAAAGAATTATTAAATAAATTTTTAATACATTGGATGTATTGGGAAAATAATCTTAATAAATGAATCGGTGTAATCCAAAATTGATTGAATTAAGATATACCTACATTAGTGAAGAATTTATATATTGATGAACATAACACTTATACATATTCTTATAGGTTTATTCTATGTAATATTCAACTGGAGATGGAATGTTATTATTATACTAATATGAACACTCTTATCTTGTATCCTATCTTAAAAGGAGTGTTAATCACCAAGGAGAATTATAAAAACATGTGCAATGGATATTTGGTAGATCCATCATGGTTTTTTCATTCCAAAAATCTTTTAATCAACATTATTACTTCTTTATTATGTCGAGAATATAGAAAAAATGGACTCCATTGGAATGGAAGCTACAATGATAATGGATTTGGTTGGCCCCTTCCTGTTACCTTTTTCATCCTAAGGATGAAACTTTTGATCAGTTGTTTTCATACAGTAGAATTTCATCATGATTATGGAAATAACATCAAGATTTATTTTGATGGCATATGACTTTTGGGGACATTAAGAATATTATGTTTTCATTAACAGGGATTTATAAAGTGCACAGGTGCAGAACCATATGCTTTATATTGTAGTAATGTTTATTGTATTCATATGGAGGATATAGAATACACTAGAATTTGATAATAAATTTGTTACAACACATAGTGGAATCCAAGAGATGTCTCATGGTGTCATGGATGTAGTGGGGATGTAGACTGGTGCTATGAGAAAATAATTATCTGATCTGAGTAATCTATGAACCCTTGGAGTATATGGAAGGTTCCTAAAGGATATAATGTCTATGTTCATAATTTGGATACCTCTGATCTATTAATAGATGAAAATCAATGTTGAAGGGGAATCTTTAGGGAACCAGGATCCTCAAGATGTGGGGGTATATTTTTCACTGATTGGGAATTCATTAAAGGAAACTATTATCACTTCATTTAGAGTGGAATTTATATTTAAGATGAGTTATTGACCATGGTTATTCTATTAGGTATGCTATTTACCATGGATGGAAGGATTTATGGTTGTAATCTTACTCAACAATAACAGGTGATATTAGTAGAATGTTCTCATTAAATGTCATGTGGAATAGGGTATTATCTTGGATTAACTATCCTAGACTAGTGGATATTCTTCATATTGTTGTGAAACATGTTTATAGAGTGGAGAGTAAGGATTATAATACTTTTTCCAAGAGATCAATTGAGGAGGCCAATTAAGTATTGTTATTCGTGTCACTGATTTTTTTAGTGATTTGGAAGATGTTGACACACTTGGTGTTGTGCATATTAATCTTTTTAAAACCCCTTGTAACTATGATTTTTATTCATTTATATTTAATAATATATTATAAGAGAAGACTTGGATACCTCTTGAGTATTTTGACAAATGATCATAAGAAATGTGGGGGAGGGGGATAATCAATCAATTAAATATTGAATCAAACAACACAAGTCCTTGGAATAAATCAATGGGATTCAATAATAGTGGGGGAAAAGTGTTTAGCAAGCCTAAAAACTAGGGATACATCAGTATGGATTTCAACAGATATGATTAGATCATGGTGAATGATATCAAAGGCAATGGTTTTGGACTAAGATCAAGGTGATCCTGATGGATTTTATGCAATGTAATTTTTTTGTTGTTTCCAGTATCTAGTGAAGATGAATAATAATGGAATATTTTTCAAACCCTACTTCAATGACAGAAACAATCTATTTCAACACATATTATGATAACAAAATTAAAAATATATGGTCATCAAGAAACATCCTAATTATTATTTCATGATATTGGATGGAATAGTGATGAAAAGGTATATTCCAGATGTTGTGAATCAAGAGTAGGTGTAGATAGTGCAACCAGGGGAGGTGAATTTAGTGATATGGAGAAGGAGGTGGATGTGGTGAAGTAGAGGCACTGAAGTGGCGGTGAAAATGGTGAGGCATTGTGGATGTGTGAATGTCGATAGATGAAGAGTCCTTTAGGTGAGGAGTTTAGGAAAAGAGAGTGGGGGAAAGAGGAATATGACCAGAGGATAGGGAAATGATTGGACATATGGCTTGAGGTTTAGTAATAGTGATAGGTGTAGATGGGAGGAATAAATTTAGTATATACAATTAATATTTTTTCCTAATGTATATATTATATGGTGAGGTTTTAAATTCCTCTAAAAGAATATAAAATAAAATTATATATATATATATATACATTAATAAGACCACCACTAATAAATTTTTGTTTCATGGTTATCAATATTTATAATGAAACATTATTAAATCATTTAAAATCTTCTATAGATATATATAAATGAAATAATAATACATTTGAATAATATAATTTTTTTTATAAACAATAAAAAAATTTGGTTTGTGAGAATTAATAGATCCTATAGTGAAAAGTGGGTTAATTAGTGATAGAATAATCATAAAATTATTTAAAATAACATTTCATTACATGTTTTATTAATCAATATCTCTCTTATATATTCAATCACTCACTCTTCTTTATGATATAAATTATGGAAAATAAAATATAGGCTTATAGTTTTCAAAATGTTTCACCCTAATATGGGTCAGTGTTCATTTTTCATGTTGGGTATAATCAAGAGGATTGTTTTATCAACTAATTTAATAATGTAAATTATAGAAATATTTGGGATTTTACCATTACACAAAGAATACATTTTGAATTACCACAATCTCCACAATGAAGTCACTTTTTTAAAGAAGAATGAAATTGAGGATGATAAAGAGAAAAATATAAATAAATTTATTTTTAGAAGTATGCCATTTTGTGTTTATCTAGAAGTACCCACTATCAATGAAAAAATGATGATAAACGTGTCAATGTAATTAGTGATGATAAAAGGATATTCTATCCACATAAACTAAATAGTGGATCATTGTACCCCAATATGAACAATTTTTTTTCCAGAAATGAATAGCAATTTCATCTACACTTTTCATAGTACGTATTGAAACATTTCTCTAATTAGTGGTAAAACTACTTTTCAAAACTAATATATGTTATATTTCGTAATAAAATTATATATGAATATATAAATTTATTTATATTGATAGAAATATAACATATTTTATTTTTTATGATTTATATAAAATGAGATAACTAATCACTTATAATATATGTTATATTTAGATAAGATTTCTATTTATAATAATTTAAAAATAATATTAAATAACAATTCTCAAATTATTATCATGAAATATTAATTTAATAACAATTTGTAGATATATGAATTGAATAAATTAGTAAACACTCTAAAATATTTTGAAAACATGAATCAAATACCAAATGGTCATGAAAATCAAACTGGTGATCCCTTTGAACTTAGTCACATAAAAATAGAATATTTTGAAAATATATGCACTATGGTGACCTAAGGGATCCATGTTCATCACTTATTTGAGGTCAATAAATGCATAAAATTCCTTTAAAACTGATTTTTTCGGTTAGGTACCCCAAATTTTTAACATTTTATGTAATTTCATCCCCTACTAAAGGAGCCTTCTTATATATATATATATATATATATTTGAGATGAAACTTATTCCTCAGTTTTATTCTCATAATTTTTTTTAAAAATTTAATTTTTTTCATATTTTAATATTATACTATAATTTATAATTAAATATTTACACAAATATACCTAATTGTTTATATTTACACATAACCATTTAATTTTACAAATAAATGTGTAAACATGTATACATATAAGATATATTTTTAAATATTAATACAATATGTAATTAAAATCTAATATAAATTTTATTTTAAATAAAAATGTATGAATATATATATATATATATATTATATTATATATATAAATATTTCTAGGCATGTCTCAATTAAGAAATAGATATATATAAAATTGTATAAAATATGAAATATATTCTTATAAATTATAGTATATATTATATGTTACTGAATATAAATATGTTTAGTAATATTATAGAATAATAAATTTTGATAATTATATATGTATGTATGTATGTGTTTGTGTATTTACATATATATTTATATATATATATATATATGAATGCATGCATGCATGTATTCATAAACACAAACACACACATGTTTATAAATGTACATAAAAATAATTATATATATATATATATATCAGAAAATATAGACGAAAACAAAATAGGGTAATTGTTGCGAAACAAATCACTCAAGGTGTCCCCTCATAATGTTTTGGGTATAATTTTTTTTGTTGAGAAAGCCAAATAATCATGAATGATAATGGATGGTGTTTTCGATATACGGATTGATCACGTACCATGTCTGGGTGGAATGAGGTTCTCGTATATGGTTTGAAGTATGTTGAAGATATTGGACGCATAAGGAAAAATGCAGTACACGGAAGGCATGGAACGATAGTTTATGGGTGGCATGTGGTTCTCGTAGGTAGAAGATTCCGTATGCGGTGGGTGCTGTATCGAATCAAGATTTGGTAAATCTCGATTTAGCAGGTTAAGCGATTATAATTTCATACATAAGAAACACTAATCCAATCAATTAATTTCATGATTAAACATCATTAGAAATCGTATTTTTCTCTAAGAATTTAGCTATGTCCTAAGGATGTTCATGAAGGGTGGTTCGCGAAGGCTGTTTTGGTTCGTGCAAGAGTAGATTTGTGTAAGGTGTTTTTAGAGATTCTTAACCAGGAAAGGATGTCCGGTATGGGGAGCAGGAAGTCCAACAAGATGAAGGAGTTGTCTCTGTACGTAGAGGAATAATCTATGGTACGCGAGGGGGAGAATTCGGCAAGCGATATGTAGAGGCAAATCTCTAGTATGCAGAAATGAATGCATCCTGTGAACAATGAATAGTTCATGGATAGAGAGTGTTTCACAGAGGAGGTTTACTGAATTGGAATGCGATATTGGTACGCGATCGTGAAGGCAGAGGCTGTCGGTGGATGAATGGTGGTTTGCAGTAGTGGCGCCAGTACGCGAACAAGGTTTCTTGTGTACCAAACCCGGTACTCAGTTTGTGGGAGAGCATGGTGGTTCTGATATTCATAGGAATCTTGTGAAAGATACAATTTAGACTGCAAATGTATTTTCCCATACATAACAGTACTCAGGAATGATAAATTCATCTGCGGGTGAAAACAAAACCTCAATAGAGAATCCACCTATAGATGATGATGCAAGAATACATACAAATGAAGGGACCTAGTTTTCCATAAAATATGTTTGACCTAAATGTTGATAAAATTCTAGTGGATTCCTTTCCAAATGTAGTGAGCAATTGAAGAGTAGGAAGGTGACCCTTTCCTGTGGCAGTGATCTAGAGAATGAGGCATAGGGAGTGACCCTTGGGAATTCAGTGTGTAGACCCTAAACCTTATAAAGGAAGTGATCATGGGAATAGATGATCATGCCCAAACATTGTACTCATTATGGGACGTGAGCCTTAGTGAATTTGGTACATTGGAATAATTTCGTTGTATGTTCCTTGGACATATCCCAGTGAGGGTGAACTAAGTAAAAATCAATGTGTCATGTGCATGATTTCATATCTGTTTTTATATTTCCACAGGTGGAAGATATAATTTAGGTTTTTCTAACAATGAAATTAGATTCAAAAGGTAGAATGTTTTAATTTACCATATCCTTATTCACCCCCTACAGGCTATATGACCTAGTGGACCTAAAAATTGGTATCAAATGGAAGGTTTAAAGTGTTTTTTTCTCTCTCAGAAGATGAAATGTAGGTGTTCAATCATTATTGAATTCTGATTTGCGATGGAAGTAATTTTCAAATATAGAATAATCCAATATGGTACTACTTCTGATCAGTAGGGATGGATGTCTTCACAGCAGCAATGCAATAAATATCAGGTGACATTAATAGTGGTGCTTTATGAGAAGCTGAAAGAATAGAATTGGATGTTGTTGTAAAAAAGATCAATACTTCAGGGGGATCCCTATCAAATAAAATCTATATGAATGTGATTTCTTATAAAATATCACATGGAATGTGGGAAAAGTTGATAAAAATTTATTTTTTTGACACAAAATTCCAAGAAGAAAAGATGCATGTTCTATGGATCATTTATGATGATATGAGAATGAACCCCAATTGGACTATTTATGCACTATATTATAGGATAAATATTATTGTGTAAGACATGTGGTGTTTTGGAGATGTCATTGAAGATATAAAGATAGTGAAACAATTCATAAGGAAACTTCCACCGCGGTTCAATTCGAATGTTTCAGTGTTGGAAGAAAATGACCTGAAAGTGTTCACAATAGATAGCATGCATAATACCCTTTTACCATTTGACATGAGAAATGATTACAATGATTTAGTGGGAAAGTGGATGTCAAAGGATGTAGTGTTCAAGAATATGAAGAGTCTCTCCGTTGAAGATATTCTAAAGGAAGACAATATGGATGATTTCATGTCATTTCTATCCTCTAGTCTCCAAATAAGAAATTGAATGTTCAATGTAAAACATCAATTTTTATGATTCTGATGTTGTAAGATTATTCATTTTTCATCAAAGTGTCATAAGGAGTTCAATGATGAAAATGAATAAAATGATGAAGTTATCCAAAAGTAGTATTCATAACACGGGAAAGGGAGGAGAATTTAAATGAGATTGTTCTTGAAAAAGAAGTATATGCATTCAAGAGAGGATAAAAGCTTAGAAGAATCTGAGGCAGAGGAGTTGTAGGAAAACACAGATCATATAGTTGATGATTTGGTGGAATTGTCTTGAAATTATATAAAGAGAGAAGAAAGTGATAATGAAAAAAGAGAAATTGATGGAAGAGTTGAGATTCATGCTGAATTAGAAGATAACCATGAAGAGATAGATATTTTGAGCAAGAATACGAAGAAATATAATAATGTTTTTTATATATTCCAAACTCTTTATGCTACATCAGAAAGAAGATGACTCTGGGATGAATGAAGAAATTGGAAATTTTCAGTCATTAATGCCAAAAATCCTTGAAATGGTGGTTGAGTACTTACACATAATCGAATAACAAATTATTGAAATGGATTGTTTGAATGAAACTGGAAAAGATGAAATCAATCTAATCGAGCATCTAGAAGAAGAGGTCTTCAGTTTGAGATGAACAATTGAAGATCGAGAGAAACTGCTAACTATCGGCTCGACATCAGTAATGATGACCTTATAGGAAACAGATAAGATGATATTTGAGTGGATTGGTGTATCATAACAAAAGGTAATTTTTCTAAAACATGAATCAATTATGTTTCAAGAGAGTCTACATGCACCGAATCCAATATTGAAGACTAATTTGGGCACAAAGTAGTGTCAGAAGATTCATAGAACCTAAGGTACAACTAATGGTGCATCGTTACAATTGTGAAATGTACCTCACATTAGATGATATTGTTGTGGTATGATGGGACACTATCAAAATTTATATTCCATAGAAAAGATGTTCCAATGGGAACAAGACCAACAATGGTGGTCGTAAAGAGTTCAAAATTACTAGTCTTCATTTCATGGTCATTTTTTTGGTTTAAAGGTCTCTGAAATAAGGAAAGATATTTCACATCCAAAATGTAGTGGAATGTGCCGTGGAAAACTGAATTTGTTCCTAAGAAGTATCCAAAAGTATCTTTAGGTGAGATGAATATTCAAAATCGATTTGCAGCTATGTAGGTTGAAGCTGACACATCATATGCTGAGTAAGATCATGTTTATCATTCCATTTCAATTATTAATTCAATTTTTTGGGTCAAAAATAAAATGGTCGAACATATCGGGGTTGCATAAATTGTGTTAAAGGAATCAGATCGCATAGGGATACATGAAATTGATAGTGTATACACATTCCATATGACAGGAAATAAGAATCTAGTAACTAGAATCATGTATGATAAAGATGATGTTATAAGATTTAGTAATGATAAGGACATGAAAATTATTGTTTCAGGAAAATCCATGTTTGTAGGAAAAGACATGAGAAGAGAAGATGTCCTCGTTGTTGAGGGTATTATTCACAACATTCTTACTATTAGACAATTATGTGACTCAGGACATGCAATATGTTTTTCCAAGAAATTATGCATCATCAAGTCAAAGGATGGTGTTGTTGTGTGTCAAGGAAAGAATAAAAAAGGGAATCTCTACCACATCATGGGAGAAGAAGATATGTGCTTTCTGTCCAAGGATGAAGAAAACAAGTTATGGAATAAGAATATTAGGAACATAAGCTAAGGATCCTTGTAAGATCTTGTAAAATAGGATGTAGCTCCGAATACCCAATGATTATCTCATTATCTTACTCATATGTGTGATTCCTTCAAATAGGTGAGGATCATTCAAAAGACATATAAGGAAAAAGAAAAAATGTCAACAAGATTGCTTAAGTTGGTTCATATATATGTTTGTGGGAAAATTTCCCCATGGGCTATTGATGGGATGAGATATTATATTATATTCATTGATGACAACAACATAATTGAATTTTTTTCAATAATCACCCAAAATTTTTAAGTGTTCAGTTTCATTACAAGATATTGACTAGAATGTGAAAATATTCTTGGTCAGAAAATCTGAACGATTAGAATAGATAATGGAATTGAGTTCACAATTTTCTATTTGGTGGATTGTCCCAAAAAAACATGGGATATGGCATCAGGTTTCAGCAGTATGAACTCCACAATAGAATTGATTAGTTGAGAGAAGGAATCATATTGTCAACAATATGTCCAGAAGAATTCTCATTGAGAAAGACCTTCGAGAGAAATTTTGGAAAGAAGTGGAGATGAGTAAGTCAGGGGATTATCTAGCACCATAGATTGATTCAGAAGAAGACTTAGATGATGATAATAAATTAGTGTCTTCCCAGAAACCAGCAAGAACAGCTACAATTGGTAGGCATAACATAATTAGTGATCAGATACCACTAGTGCAGACAATAAGGATGAAGTCTCTATAAAAATCATTATACTTATACCGTTATATCCTAAATGCATTGAATACGAAGATGGGGATGAGAATTTGGTTCAAGAAATGAATGAAGATTTTGACCAAATTGTGAATAATCAAACATCATAATTTTTTTCGATAACATAAGAAAAGAATTTCATAGAGACAAATGGGTCTTTCGAAACAAAATGAATGAAGGTGGTGTAATGATTCGAGAAAAAGCACGACTTGTGTGCAAAGGGTACTCCCAGATTGATGTTATAGATGTCGATAAAACATTTTCACCTCTTGAAAGGCTGGAAACAATTAGATTATTCTTGTCCATAGCTATTCAATGAATGGTTAATGTTCCTGAGATGGATGTTAATACAACATTATTAAAGCTAATTTTGGAATAAGAAGTCAACATTTATCAACCAGGTCATTTTCTCATTCATGAAGAAGAGAACAGGGTTTGTCGAATGATGAAGGCTTTATATGGTTTTATGGAGGCACCAAGAGCATGGTATTCAAGGCTTGATGAGTTATTAAAGAATATATATTTGCAGTATAGTGGAATTGATTACTATTTTTATTACAAAGATGGAAACAGTAAAAATATGATGGGGATGATTTATGTTGATGACATAATTTTTTTTAGTTCAGATGAAGCACAATGCAGACACATTTCTAAATTCACGAAATGTGTGTTTGAAATGGAAATGATTGGAGAGCTAACATTTTTCCTTAGATTACAAGCGACCCAAGGAATGAAACTTTTATATCTCAATAAAAATATACCAAGGAGGTTTTGAGAAGCTATGGAATGGAAAATTCCAAATCGATGAAGAATCTGATTACTAACTAGTTGAAATTTTCACAAGATGATAAAGGTCAGACAACTAATATCACAAAATACAGGAAAATCATTGAAAGTCTATTTTACCTAACAATGACAATGCCTGATATTTTATTTTTCACATGCCATGAAGTGAGGTATGAATTAAATTCCAAGGAGAGCCACATGATTTCAGTCAAATTATTTCTTCAGTATATCAATGGAACATTAGATTTTTCCCCAATGAATAATGACAATTATCGGCCATATTTATTAGGATATATATATGCAGATTGGGAGGGTTCAACAGACAAATGGAAATCAACATTAACAGGTACCTTCTATCTTGGAGGGTTTTGTATTTCTCGGTTATGAAAGAAACAACATTGCATTTCATTAAGAACTGTAGAATCTGAATATATTGCAGCTACTCATGCATGTACGCAGATATTCTGCATGAGGCAACAACATGAAGATATGGTAATTGAAGTGAAATCTCCTATCAGAATCCATTTTTATAATTCAAGTGCTAAAAATCTGAGAAAAAATCCAGTCCATCCCTTAAGAACAAAGAACATTGAAATAAAATATCATTTAATCAAGGAGAAAGTGGATCAAGGTGTTGTTAAGTTTCTGTATGTTCCTACAGAACAATATATTATAGATATTCTTAAAACGGCATTACCCAATGAATCGTTTGAAAGGCATCGACTGGCTTAGGGAGTTCATTAAACTTCTTGCACTTAAAAAATATGGATCTGGGCCCCCTCTCCACGAGGTATGATTTTTATTTTCGTAATATGTGGATATGTGTTATTTATCCTTTTTGGGACAACCATGAAGTGATCTTCGGGTTCTTTGAAAAATGAGGAGAAATTGTGACAATTTCTGGGGGAAGAAAGGACACTGGGTGAAGCTGTTATGTGGAACAACAAGATAGGGGGATTTGAATCTGAGCTAAGATAGAGAGAGCATGAAATCTAAGGATTCTAGAAATGATCAATAAAGGATTATATATCATGATAGTTGAAGATCATGATAAAAGCATAATATTGATGTTGGAATGTTGTGAAAAGGTTTCTAGAGATCAGCAATTGGTATTAGTTTAAGTAATTTGTATCAATTCCGTATAAATAGATGTTGTTTGAAATGAAATGATTCATTGATTAGATTTTCATTTACTCTTGTTTCTCATGACGAGCATGTCTTAGGTGGGCTTAGAGTATGTGTTGAGAAAATCCTTGATAACTATCTTAATTTCATGGAGTGAATGATGGTTGATGATGGAAGGGTCATAATCAAGATATTGAAATACAATTATTTTTTTAAGAAGAGATGTCAACAGACACAAAGGGGGAGATTTTTGGGCAAAAACACCTCAAGGTGTCCCCTCGAAATATTTTTTGTGTAATATGTTTTGTTGACAAAGCCATATAATTGCGAATGAGAATGGATGGTGTTTGTATAAGTCATATTTTTAAGGTGGCACAGCTTCCTAGTGTTTTCCAAATTCTAGGGAATCAAAATCGGGAATTTGTGTGAATAATGGCGAATGAAATAGGACAAGGAAGAGGAATTGGAATCAAAAGATATGGGTCATGTACCGTGTTTGGGATGTGTACAAGAACGCATACCAGGAAGTGGGAACGATACGTGGATGTGGTTTGTGAAACTAGAAAATGGTCCAAGGCTATGCGGTGGTGCTTTACGTGGATGGGTTGAAATCGGTGGAAGTGATCGGCTGTGTAACAAAAAATGCAAAATGTGGATGGCATTGAAAGATGGTTCATCAGTGGCCTAAGGTTCATGGTGGAAGAATATTCGGTACATGGTGGGGGCTATATTGAATCATGATTTTGTAAATAATGATTTAACGGATTCAATGGGTATCATTTCCTATATAATAAATGCAAATTCTACCGATTACATTAGATATTGAACATCATTAGAATGAATATGTTTCACTGGGAAATCAGTGAAGTCCTAAGGAATTCCACGAAGGTTTGTTCGCAAAGGATATGGTGGTTCACAGAGGACTAGTTATGTGGATGATGTTTGTGGGGATTATTAACCTGTAATGGAAGTCTGGTATGCTGAGGAAGATGCCTAGTACCCAGAAAGAGTTATCTCGGTACACAGAAGAGGAATCTCTGGTATGAGAGAGGGAGAATTCTGCAAGCGGTACATGGAGGGGGGAGATATGGTATATAGAAGTGATTTCAGTCCATAAACAATGAGAATTTCACGGACATAGAGTGTTTCACAAAGGTGGTTCGCAAAATCGGTACAAGGTTGTGGTATGTGATAGCGAAGGAGGATGAAGTCCGCGGGAAAGGGGAGGTTTGTAGTAGCAGAGACTGTATGCGATGAAGGTTTCCTATATACCAAAACTAGTACTCAGTATACAGGAGAGAAATGTGTATTTTGATTTGAACATGAAGCTTGTGAATGTTATAATTCGGTTTTTGAATGTATTTTGCGGTACCTAATAATACTCAAGAAGAAGGAATTCATCTTCTGGTGAAAATGGCACATCAACAGAGCATCTACTTATAGTTGAGGATACAATAATTCATGAAAATAAAGGGACCTACATGTCAATAATCTGTTTTTGACCTATAAGTCGATTAACTATGAGTGCATTCCTTTCCAAGAGGAGTGAGTGATGGAAGAGGAAGAATATTTCCCTTTCCACCAGCAGTGAGCCAGAGAAAGAGGCATATGGAGTGACCCTTTGGAATGGAGTGAGTAGACCCAAATCCTTGTAATGGTAGTGAGCCTAGGCATATAAGATCTATCCCAAAAATTGTACTCATTTTTGGTTGTGAGCCTTAGTATCAGAAAATTGTCATTGTATGCTTCTTGGACATAGCTCAGTAAGGGTGAACCAGGTAAATTTATTTGTCTTGTGCATGATTTCCTATCAGTCCATATATTTCCATATGAGGAAGAGAAAATATTTTTTTTCTAACAATGAATCAAGATCCAAAATGGTAATTTTTTTTATTCTACCATACCTTGATTCACCCCCCCCCCCTCAGGGTATTCGACCTAGTTCACCTAACAGTAATGGTAGTGTCACATATTCATGAGAGTGCATGTCTCGTGTTCGAAACCATGTAAATGAAGGGGTAAAATTGTAATGGAATGAGGTTCTCTAGTCCATATAAAAGTGTATGAAGAGGGATATATTAAAAATAAAAAAAAGATATGGGGGGCCTTTGATTGATGATCTAGGTCTCCCCCTCTGAGTCTGCACTCATTTAAGAAAACTAATGAATTTTTCTATAAATTATTTGTCTTTTAATTTTATTAAAACTCTTAAAAAGGGACTTTATCACTATTTTTCACAATAATTAAATAGAATCCCTTTTAATTATGCTTATAACATCATTTATTATTTTCAATAATAAATGAGATTTCTAGTTCTCATTAATGGAGGATCTATATTAGTGTACATTAAAAAATTAAATATTACCTGATGTGTAAATTCATTTGAGAGTAAAATAATCATTTAAAAAAATATCATTGAAAAAAAAATACTTGTTACATGTTTTCATTAATATAAATTTTATCACACACCAAAGAATCTGTTACTTAGCTAATATAAATGATTCCTCTGAAATTTTTTGGTTTGTTTGATTCTAAAATATTTCTCAGCCATTTTATTTTTAACATTTTATGCAATGGATAATTGAATTCAACTCATAAACATCAGTTTTATATACTTTGTTTTTTTCCATATATCCAACAAATTTTTCCCATATTCATGTGAAAATGAATTAAAATATATTAAATTAATATAACATAAACATTGATGAATTATACATTTTTTGTCATTGAAAAAATATTCAAAATATTGATCTATTTATGATAAAAAACACATTCAACACTTTTAGAGAATGCATTGGGTAGTTAATTCCAACATTAGGGTTTTATTTCTTTAATAAAATTGGAAATAATCCAATCCTTCGTGAAATGGAAAAGAAAAAAATATTCCCTATCTATTGAGAATTATAATAAATCATTTTACATAAATAATTTATTCATGTCTCACATAAAGGCTTCAATCACTAAGGAAATATCACACAACATCAAATTGGTTTTAAGAATTTCATATTTTGTGTTATTACACATTGTAAGAAATCTAAATGGTTTTGAGTATCAAATGTGTTTCACACAAAATGAAAGTACAAAATCATATAGAGAGGAATATGTTTCACGCACTCTAAAGATAGTGTGAAAATATATCTTAGATTGACCAATTGTTTCCATGAAATTTTTATTTATTTCAAAAAAAAATCGTAGCTAGTCATAAATAATTTATTTCAATAAAACTAGTTTTGTTCAATGTAACAACATATTTTTCACATGAAATTATATATTTTTTTAAAAAAATTCATTAAATTTTTTTTCGAGTAGACATATTTATGAAATAAATAAAATAACCCATATATTATATAAATTATCTTTAAATAGACTCCAATTAATCAAATCAATTTAATCACATCAACGATGAAAAATAATAACACAATATAATCATGAGATTATTACATTCCCCTATATCAATTTCACTGAAAAATATTGTCATTCATTTCTATTAGTAATTTAATTTCCCTAAGGGTGATATAATTCTCCCTTTTTTCTTATGATTACTTCAATATCAACATTTGTATATGTTTTCAAAATGAAAAATATTCAAACTACAAAAAAAACATTTTTCTTAGGTATATTTGGATCAAATGATTTCACCTTTCATCCAGCTGATTAAAAACAATATCATATTTAAATAATATTATGAAAACAAAATTATTATTCAAATTGGGGTTTCAAATAAATTCCAAATAATAAAACTAATTTTATTTTATACTATTTTATCAATGGGAAACACATGGAACAGTACCACTAGATTGAATATTTTTTATTAATCCTTATATCATGATTAAGAATATTTTATTGAATATGAACTCTTATCTTATACTAAAAGACTTAATATCCCTTCCACCTTTTCATTACTATTTATTATAAACTTTTTATGTTTATTATGATGAATAACCCATTCCACTCCCCATGTTAATCATTATAATAATATTTTATTACAATTAGAAAAATATATAAATAAATATTCTAAACACATTTGATGATGTAATTATGAGTTATGCCATTACATAAATTTCACAAAATATATATAAATTCTAAACCTAATTGATAAAAATATAAATGTTGGTATAGTATAAGATTTTTAATATTTTGATAGCATAACTATTAAGTGGGGATGGGTGTAAATGAATCATTCAAAAAAGTTGATAAACTATTTTATAGGTTTATTCCTTTCTAAATATTTTACCAAATATTTATTTCATCGACACATACACTATATTTATAATTCCTCAAGAATATTCCACCTTGATAAGATCATACATGATATATATGTCAATTATCACTGATTTTTGAATTAAATTCAAAAACATATTGAATTCACTACTGTTATAAAAAATAATCCGCAATGGGTAAAGAATATTACTCCTTAAGGTTTCAAATTTATTTCTTACCCAGTATGTGTGTGTAAATTATTTTGTAATAGTGACATACACAACATTAGTAAAACCAATTAATATAATACTTAACTATATACAATGTGAACACATATGAGTTATTTCATTAAAAAAAGCATCCCACGAATTATACTTTCTCTAATGCGCATTTCCTCTACAATAAACATCAATATATTCACACATCACAATAAAACATTTAGTCACATATAAAAAATATAATATATAATTTCATTAATATATTGTAAAATTATATTTATACATTTTTCCTCTATTTCTTATGGTCACTCTAAAAAATTTCCATTATTCTTCACTAAATATAAAATTATAAACGGTTATATTTGTCAAATACAATAAAATAGAAATATAATATATTATTTTTCTACAATTAATACTTTTCCCATCTCCTTCATTAAACTATAGTTATAGGTATGGACACATCATTTGAGTCATCCTTTCCAAAAACCATTAATAACTCTATGTATTATTTTATTAGGTTACTAAAAATGCAATTAATATATTTTATTATTATTTTACATCAAATAACCCCAAATCATTGAATAGTAGTATCATAAAATTTTACATTATTTTTTTCAAAATGTACATATATATATATACACACTGTTTATTACCTACAAAAATGATTCATGGACATAAATATTGAAAACATGAGTACCAATATTTATCTAATTTTCAAATATGTTTTCTATAAATAGTGACTTGCATAAAATGAGTTCTTTTAAAGAATACATTTTTACATAATAATAAAATACATGATCTTGTTTTAAACTAAAGAGATAATTATTTTTTATTGCAAAATTATTTTTATTCGCTCAATTTTTTTTATTAAAATTTATCAGCATCCTTTAATATCACATTTAGAGATAATACCATCAATACAATCATGATTAATTTGAAATAAATAATATTCTCATTTAATTTTCTCATCATTATATTTTTCTTTCATTTTTATAAATACAGTTCCATTCCATAAATGAATTTTGATCAATTTGATAATTATATTAATTTATAAAATTATTATGTTCAATGATATTATATAAATAACATCCCACATAGATGAACCTATGTTTATGGTAGTAATTTTATATAATTATAATTCATTAATTTGGTTTTGGGTCTATTTTATGATTGGTGTTGGGAGTTAGAGGTGATAGAAGATGAAGTGGGAGGATATGTTTTTCGATCATGTTAGATTATCCCAACAGAGTCCACATGGTAACAAATGGTAAAGTTACTATAACCTGAATGATGTGGAAGTGGTGTATGCATACTTGGTGGGCCACTGAAGGATTGGTGGAATTGTATTAGGTTTCCGATGATCCACCTAATGGCCAAAAAGGTTTGACAAGGTATGAAGTGTACTCATCGTCTGTTTTTTATACAGATGGAAATTTTCTTTTCATGAACATTTTGATTGGATACTATCTTAGTATAAATTGGTTTTGGAATATTATAGTTATTTTTTATGATGATATTTTCCTTGATATTATCTTTTCATCCTTTATTTTAATGGTGTGACTTCAATATAATCTATGATATATTTTGTGCTCTGATTGGTGTGATTTTTTCTTCTTGGTATGTGGTGGGGTAAAATTTTATAGTATATTAATAAAAAATTCACAAGGCATTGGCATGTGATTAACATCATGATACATGACATAAAATACCTACAAATTTCAACTAGCTTGAATATTTAATATTTTATTATTATTAAGGTTTTGGTCTTCTGTGTTTTCCATGATGATTTTACTTGATAATGTTGAGCCTTGATCTTGATACCTATATATTGGTTCACTCTAAATTACTAAAATATGTTTTTAAAAATAAACTAAAAATAAATCTGGAATTTATTATCATTATATTTGTATTTCAACTTGTTTTTATGATTCCTTAATCCTTGGGTATGTAGACTTTTTATGGGTATAAAAGATGTTTATATTGGTTATTTTCGGAAATTTATGTGATCTGTAATTCAATAATGACTTTTTTACAAGGATTTTATATTAAAAGTGTTCTATATTGATGTTCTAAGGGATATTATGAGATTCAGTTTTTAATAAATGATCTCATTGGTGGGAATTCAATTTTTTATGACTTATTCAATGGAAAATTAGATCTGGATTGGTTAATAAGGATATATAACATGGTTTACCTTTCTTAAGGGTATGAAATAAGATAGTAATTGATAAATTAAATTCAGTTGACCAAATTTAATAGAAGAGTGGTAATTTGCGATTGATATACATGAAATGGAAATTATTGTGACTAATACCTTACATAAATGAAATTTACAATGTTTATATAATAAAAAAAAATATTATTCTTAAAACATCATATATAAATTCATTTAATGTATTGGAAGAAATATATTCATTAAAAATTAATTCATATAAAAATTAAAAATTTATTCAAATTTTTATTCAACTTAATTTCACGATATCCATATAACATATAATCATCTAGGGATAAACATCAAATATGAAGTGAGTTAAAATATTATAATGGTGATAAATATTAAGAATAGAACATAAGACATGGACAATAAAATATGTGGGTGAGATTAATAATAATAATAATAATATCATATATATAATATCCCCATAATAATGATTGTAAAAATAATTTTATAGAGAAACATAATATTTAACATTCATAATAATGAAACAACATGAAATTGTACAAAAATAATATAAATAGAGAGTTAATAGAAAATGAATCTAGATTACAATAAATATATTTATTTATATATATTATCATAGAGAATGTGAAAAATTATAGCATCAAGTTCACACAAAATAATCTCATTAGATACATCACATTACCCAATGTATTAGAGGTATATATAATTATAGTCTAACTTATCACATTATAATATTTAAATAATCATGAATTCCACATATCAAAATACCTTATATGGATCATAATATTGTAATGAACTCATGAGAATTGAATTGTTTTCTCGTGAACACCATGTTTTATATAATGTTGAGTAAGCATAGACATTACCAATATAATAACATTAGTTATTATATGGAATATTGAAGGTTATAATTAAAATATAGTGCAATATATTTCATGTATAAAATAATAATACATATAATAAGCATTAATAAGATATTTGAGAAGAATTATTGATTAAAATAATGATAGTGGAAATGAGTTCATATTGTTGTAATGAAGATATGTAAAAACCTTGGAGACAAAAATGATATATTAAATTGAATAATTTTAGATGGTTTTTAAAATAAATATATTTAAAATATAAGGGAAAATATGATGTTCCATATATAAGGAGTATACTTCGAGAATTCCCTTATGAACATTATAAGGGTTCAGTTGAACATAAATGTTTGAGGGATAAATGAATATTCATTAAAATACAAATAAAATAAAATTAATAAAATAAATATTGTAATGGTGGATGAAAAAATGAACCAAAAATATGAAATATTAGTAGGAAGATATTGTGAATTCAAAGGTGATGGGATGATAGATAATCCCCCTATAAACATTTCCAGGCATGAATTAATCGAAAATAGTTTTGATCATATGAATTCGTTATGTAAATCCAATAAACATATATATAATATGATGAATTTAATATTTTGAAATAAATTACAATTAAAATATTCAATGATGTTTACATAATGAAGGATAAACTCATATAGTAGTGTCGAGAGAGATTCCCCCTACAATATCTCTTATTTTTTGTTGTGAAATTTATAACTCATATATGAGATACTTATATTGATTAAAATATTAATCTATAATTTTTTTACACCTATCACTATAATTTGCGAAAAATTATAATTATTTAAATATATTTAATAATTATTGGTTGTATATTAAAAAAATATATGGAATGTTTCTTTAAATTATACTATTTTGTTATGATAATTTGATTTTATGTTTTATTTATTATCCATTGTCAAATGACCTCATTAAGATTATAAATATATAAAATTTTATATTTATAAATGATAACTATGCTACAATAACCATCCATGAAGGCCGTGACATGTAAAGAATTAGAAATTTATTGATATGTAGATAAAACTAATGGTTCATAAGACATGCCAATGATGGATATATAGAAACACTATTTGTATATTCTAAATAAAAATGTTGTATTAGTTTCATATCATTAATATAATTTTGATATACTGATATAATAATTTTCTGGGTGGTTTTTTTGGAGGGGAGTGGGAGAATCCATCAATGTAATAAAGAATGTGAAATGAGAAAATGGGAAATGGTTTCCATGAAATTGAATTATATAATTTTTTATCGAATTACTAACTTTGTGTCATGGGAATTAATGATAGTAAAAAAATATCTAAGGATATAAATATAATTATTAATATAATCACTAAAATTTAAATCTTATCTCGTATTGATTTGATGATGTGATTGCCCCTGAAAACCCACCTATACTAGGACATGGGATGTAGGCTAACCGCAAGGATAACTGTTACAAGTATGGGTATCATTTTCCTCATAATTCCAATGACAATAAATAAATACAATCAATCAACTCCATATGTATATATTATATGAAAACAATTACAACAACCAAATCACATAAAAATTACAACATAAATAATAAAAGTCTTGAAAATGAAAGAAAATCCTCTTATAAAACCTCTTCATCTACTTAATAAATAGTATCCCTATACCAATAATCACTTCACACATTGGTTTGAGAATATATTGAGTTGTTATTAGCCTTAGTTGACATCCAGATGATAACAACTGTTATAAATAAATTCCAGGGTATTTAGAGAATTTTAGAAGATGTTTTCCCTTCAAACCCATTATACCTATCAAGAAATATACTACATATAATACAAATTAAATGTTTCATGAAAAAAAATCCCATAATTTGATGAAATACTATTACATAATAATATCATAGTGTATATGAAAATAAATAAAGGTGTACGTCTAAGACTCTAAATAAAAATACAATAGCACCAATGTTTAACTATCCCACATTAAGATATAGACACTCCTAAGCTCTATAATTATAAACTAATCCACAATGTCACTGACCACCGCTATTGAATAAAAAACCCCGACCCTTCACTGTATTTTCATTCATGACATTTTCAAATTCACCATAGTTCCCATGAATTGGGTGGGTATATGACTTTGAAATATTTCCCCTAATACTTTACAATACACACCACAATGAAATAAAAAATTTACAAACCTCTATAAAATATTGAAGAAATAGATAAATAGTTTATATTAAATCTAAAAAAACTCTATATAAAAAAATAAAATAAATCCTTCCAAAGAATTTATTATTTCATTGAATATTCATCCAAATTACACACAAACATACATACATGATGTATTAAATAGTGTACCTCTCTATACTCATGAGTATTGAGTCATCCTTTTACAAGCAGTTCTCCTGGAGAACACATTTGATGGTGTGAATTCCACCCATAATCCTCCCCCATATGATCATTTATTGGTGGTACTTCTACCCATTATATAGTCCACTTGTAATTTATAACATTTTAAAATCCATATTCTGAATTTTCAATAAATATTAATGTAAATCAAAATAAATTTTCAAAACCCACCCTTTCAAAACAACATCAACCTATGGTTTTCCAACTCAATTTCACATGATATTTCTATCATAGAAAAAAACAATTAATAAATGATCAATCCAATTATTTTTATAACTATAGAGTGAGAGATAAGGTGCATTCCTTTATTAGGTTTTCATAATAGATCATAAATTATTCTGCAGAAAAATATATATATTTTAATCATTATCAATACCCAAGAAGATATCCCAACTAAAAATTCAAAACCATATATCTAGTTTTACACTTTGATCTAGGGTTTCTATTGAAACAAATCATGAAGAACCTATATGAGAATGATCAAGGAATCTGTAACCTCTAATTTGAAAACTGAATTTTCAATGATATATTTCCAATGGATTTCATATTTTAATGATCACCACAAATCATATAGGGTAGTTATGGAAGTATATATGGAATGAAATGTAGTATAAGGAAAAATTACCACCATTTGATAATATAGTATTCACCATGTCTGAACAATTTATGCCATAAATAAAGATTTTATATAGTAATTCTACTGAGGTTCACTCATTCCATGAAGTACCATGGAGTAATGTAAATTCTTGGGGAAACCCATGTTATGGAATTAAAATTATATTTTAGAGAATTTACTATTTCATGACCTGAACATTTGTTATTACTTTTTGATTAAAAAAATTATGTCATTAAACTATAATTTACAGCATATATTTATTCTTTAGTTTTTTCGACTACAAGACTCTGGTTCTTCTCCACTCCACGCATTGAAAAAACTCATGATGATGACTCAAAGATGCCAATGAAATGAAAAATTAAGTAAAACTAATGATTACCTTAATCAAGGTAGTGTTACATTATTCCCAACATTCGGATTTCAATCATTATGAATGTAGATACAAAAGTTCCCCTCAAATAGTTCTATCCATTAACCCCACATAATATTTTCCCATTACCATGTTTCCTCTGGAACAAAACCATACATCAATATTTATCACACCAATGAAATACATATCCATAAAAGGGTGATTTATTTTCAGTATAGAGCCCATAATGATTTTTGGATTAAATTAACATTTGGATTATGAGTAACATGATCCCAAATGATCACATGTCAGGGATTTAGATTACACTTCTTCATTTGAGAAACATTGATGAATTTATAAACAACACAGAATCATTTTTTTAAATGCTAAAATGTATGAAGAATTTATAATCTATTTTTCATCCATGTAAATTACAAAATATATTGGTGTTAACTAAACTTATTACCCCAATAATATATTGTTATGATTTATTGACACTTTCTTGAAAACAAGGTCACTAACAACAAAGGATAATGTTCAATGATTATTATCTACATACAACTTTTTCTATCTTTGATCCATATCTAAATTATTCGGAATCATTTGGATTTTATATATAGCCACATGCTCATGATTATGTTCAATTAGTAATATCTCACATTTATCTTCCCAACATAAAGGATAATGAGACAGAAGACCATTGAAACCTCAATAATATTCATATGTATTTTTATATAACTACTTTTTATATGATAATTTACCCAAAGGCATATGATCCATCCATGAAACACTAGAGTCCATGTCACAGGATCTACGAATATATTTCACTATATGAGTAGTTCATTTTTACTACCCATATATTTGTGTATAATTTCATGTGCTCATAGTTAATTGAAATCAAAGTGCATATGGTAATAATAACTAAAAACTAAAAGTAAAACATGGGGATCTATTAAATAAAATTGAAGTTGGAACTCCATGTAACCTCAAAACATCAAAGATATATAATTTTATTATTTCATCAACCATGTTGGGATATTGAGCTTGGATAACATATGATGACAAGCTATGTTGATCCACTACTACCCATATAGCATCATTGTTCGTAACATTCTTTGTAGACATTTGAAAAAATCCATTCCAATTATCTTCAACATCTATACGGGTATAGTCATAGATTACAACATACCTTATATTATTTTTGTTCAGTAATTATTTTATGACAAATAATACATTTCATCATATAGTCTACAATATTATTATTAATACCTTCCCACTAGTAATATTATTTCATCATCTTGGAAATTTTCTTAACATCTTGATTAATAGTCCATTTAAAATTACAATATTCTGAATGATGGAGTTCTATAAAATAATATGTTGAAAAAATTTGATTATGAATGCCTTAAAACAATTTTTCATCAACTGTCTAGTCATCAGAAGTGTCCGCACAAGTCAGGTCTTATATAGTAGAAATAAAATCATGATATCTTATCTGAAATTTTTTTACCAACATTATCATGTTTTTAAAAAGCATTAATGGAAATAAAATTTCACTCTCACATATTTCAATACAATCTATATTGATATATGAAATTATGATCACAAAATTCCATTGGTCATGAGCTTTTCAGACTACATCACTATCCAATATATAACTCAAAACATCTGTTATAGAATTCCCTTTACCATATCTATATACCAAGTTGATGTAGAACATATGAATAAAAATTATCCATTATCAATGATAAAGTTCATGTATCACTAAAAAAATATGTCATTCAAACTTTTAATGTCAGTGAAAATAGTGAAAATTTCTATAAATAGGTAATGACTCCATGTTATTAAGTAGTAGAAAATGTACCTAATACTAGAAATTTCATAGGATTTTTATTTTCTGGCACTGTTAACTATCTCAAACCACTATCTGCAACATGGTATACATTCATGATCACACAAGCATGACCGTATCTATATGCATCCCAATATACCTCATAGAGAGTACCTTGTTTTATAAAAAATAGGATTCGTGTCTATGTGATATGAGTTTTAAGATACAAATTTTTTTTTCTAAAATTCATCATTCTATACGAGTAAAACACTATTACATTCTATAAATTTTATTGGAGTGTAAATTGTTGAAAAATATAAAATAAAGCAGTAATAATAGCCAACTAATAAAAAAACTAAAAACCTAAAAAATGATCTTCTGTGTCTTCTACAAGACTAATTATTCTATCTTCCCAATAAAAAAAATCAATATTTAGAAATAGAATGTTTGACGAAATAAATTTATTTAAACAATATTTCACACATAGAAAAAAAAGCATAAAATTGATGTTCCCAAAAGATACTCAACATAATTTCTATGTCCTCCTTATGGTAATTCCATTTTTATTGTATACTAGAATATTATAAAAGAACACTAGAAAAAAAAGACTCATGGTACCTATGGAAGATAAAGATTAACAATTCATTGAAAATTTCTAGAGAATTCATCATACCAAATGGAATGATGAAGTTTTCATAATGGCTATAGTGAATGAAAAAATGTTATCTTCAGAATATCCTATCATCAGAATATAAGGTAATGATATCCTAATTGTAGATAAAATTTAGAGAAGCACTTGGTTCTTTTTAATTGAATAAATTTATAATCTATTTGATGAGGTTTATATTAATTTATAATTTCTACTAGATTCAACTTACGTGAGAAAGATACAAGTGGAGAGTGACATCATCCTTGTTTAAAAATAAAATTATTTCATCAGTTGGTGATTTACTTTGTCAAATAAAGCCTTCACATTCCATCATTTCCAGCTGAACCATTAACTCTCACAGCTTAGTTGGGTCCATTTTATTATAAAATCAAGATATAGGGATTATTCCATATAGTGGTAAAATTGTATATTATATTTTACTATTGTTTGATAACCTAGATAAACCATATGGAAAGAAATTTATATATTGATAAACTATTTCAGGAAGAGTAACATTCCATTTTTTATCAGTTGTGCTCAAGGTCAGTGTTGCTAACGTGATGGAGATGGTTTTGTCAACATTAACTAAATATCATTGTCAACATGTATTTATATCCAAATCACCCTAGAAAAGTTGAATAACTCAATTCATGGATAATAACATTTCTTATTGCTTATCACTATTGAAATGAGACTTAATGCATCGAAACTGATCTATACTATAGATTAAATAAAAAACCATGTCTTAGACAATCATATCCATGATAAAATTCACTTCATCAATGGTAATGGAACATACATGTCATTAAAATCTTATTCAAACTCATTATACAAGGTCTTTCCTAAAGATTTTGACATTAAGAATCATTTTAGCGTGAATCGAAATTTTTTGATCAAGGGACAAGATATTATATAATAAGACATGCAAGTATCAAAAAGGAAATACATAAGAATGGATGTTATAAGAATTATACCATTCACCATTAAGGGACCTATTTTCTCACCTAAAATAGCTTGTTATGATACATATAGTTGTCCTTATCTCTCATGTGATATATATTTCATCCCTAATACGATGTCGATTGAACAACTAGGGTGTTCCTTCAAACATCCAGGTTACTTATTTATATGGACATGATCTAGTCTAGTGGGAATCTTCTATTTGAGAATATGAAAGATAAATTTGATTCATTCATGTTCTAAATAATGATAATTTATTTTAAAAAAAATACTTCATGGGGATCCAATTGTTTCTTTAATTATGTAAATTATTTAGTGTTTTAGTAAATTCATTCCTATTATGCACAAAAAATCCCCTTGGGAAGAATGTAGATTTTCATTATGATATTAAATTAATGATAACTGATTCGAAGGGACAAATTTGTGGTGTGAAAAATCCCTAATAATATAAGTATCTCATGCTCTTATTTGTATCACTAATTATCTCACCCGCTCCCTTGTAAATATACACGATACATTTAATTAGATTCCCAATAAGATTTATTTCTTCCTCTACATCCCTATTCACCATCTTTGTAAAATTTTCAATATAAGGGATTTTTTTCATGTATTTAGTCTCTAGTCACAATCCCAAATAAATGATTCATTCCATCAAGAATAAATTAACGACTACTTCTTATGTGAAGAAGACAGTTTTTATAAACCATGGTGAATAATTTTCCATAGATTTTTATTTCTTTACACTGAAGAAATAAATTATTCTTTAGATAATGAATGGGTGGTGATACAAATTGTTTTAAGAATTCTTCAAAATCCACCCACATAAGAACATGTTCATAATTACGATTTATAGATAAACACCACCATTGGTTAACCAATCATCCTCTTTATAATCATTTGTTTAACCACTCTCCCTATTTTTCAGGTTCAAAATATCCTCAAAAGATAGCTATATGTTTTTATAATTTCAATGAGATATCCAAATTCGATAGTTTATCTTTTTTATTTCCTCTATTGAAATCATTAAATTCCTGCAAAATACTATGCACTTGTTATGTTTCACATGTGTCTTAGGTGACACCACATTTTCTACAGATTATTCTAACTAATTTCTATGTTTTCTTCAAAATACAATTGACTAAAAATATAAAAATAAACCGTTTAAAACATTTATCTCTAAAACTAAAGGCATTAATAAATTACAAAAAATTATAATGAATTATCATTACGACGAGAAAAAACCATTTCAATTTTCATTTCAAAAATAAAATATTTCAACCAATGTCCAAAACCATTTTAAAAACATATGAAAAATTTATTCATTATAGGAATTCTCTATAATAATCAATGAAATGATATACTCATCGGCTCAACCCACGATGAAGATATAATAATATTCATTGTAGTGTCTGAGAACAATTTGTACATGAACGACCAAGTTACATGATGTTTAGAATAAAATGGTTTGCTATTCATTTTTAGGTATACATTTCAAGTTATAATGTTAATATATAGTTTCTAATAATTGATATCAATGAAAAAAATGATACCATTTGAAACACCCCACCCCACACCCAATGGAATTGGAAGAGGAAAAGGTTCTACTAGGCTTATGTGAAAACCACAAGACAACAAAGGCTGGCAATAAATTCCAAGGTATTACGAGAATTTTGGGGGATGTTTTCTCCACAGACCCAATACCATATGTCAATAAATATAAAAAATATAATTTATGCAAGACGATTCAAGAATTAAAAATCACATAACTTGATGATATTATAATACAGAACAATATCAATGTAAAATTGAAAATAAATAATGTTGAAAGGGTAATACTTCAAATAGAAATACATTTATTCCAAAGTGGGAAAATCCCTTACCGAGAAGAAGACACTCTCTATATATTACTTCAATAACCAATCCATGATATTTAGGTCCACAAATATAGAAGTAAAAAAACATAACCCTTCATTGTATCTCAGTAGATGAAATTTTTAATTGCACAAAATCTACTAAGGGGATCTGAGTATTTCACTCCAATATTATATCCCCAAAGACATATAATAACATTCCACTAGAAAAAAATATGATCTAAAACATTTCGTAACAATAGATATAAATTGATAAACAACTTATAACAAAGCCACACACCAGTTCAATAGAAAAAATCCAATACAACCATTAAAACCACATCCTATTACATGTAATAATTATCCCAATTCCACACACATGAAGATGCTTGATTGATTAAACCATGGACCCCCATATACTTAGAAAAGTTGAGTTATCCTTTCAAAATGTAACCAATTGGTGATCACATTTGACGTTTGAACATCCACCCAAAATTCATCAATACAATCATTTAAAAATATTACTTCCTCACATCATTTATTCCACATGATCATGAACACAAACACCAAATCTCTTATTCTATAATTCTAATAAAAATTTATTTAAACTGAAATCCCATAATTCAAAACCCTGCCTTCTAAAATCCCATAAATTAAAAATTATTTAATTCAATTTCACAAAATATGACCATCAATGAAGAAGAAAAATAGGTGAATGATAATGAAAACAAATTATAGAACTATAGAGTGAGAGTGAATATATATACTTTCATTATGCGGATCAACCAGTAACCACCCAAATATTTATCAACAAAATTCCCATTGTTATTTAATTAAATTCCCTATGATGTATAATGGTTAATGAAATCAAATGAACATATTTTATTTATTATATTGGTACAACCTATTATATTTAAAAGGCTTTTAAGAATCATAACCACAAATAATATAGAACTTAAAATATGATAATATGAATAATTTATATATAGACTATTGATAAATCTAAGTGACATTATAATGAGATTGATGACCTTGACCAAAATTATCATACCCTAAAAAGCCTATTTATTAGTGATTTTGATGGAGATATTATAACTATCCTTTTCCCAAGACAATTCCCTATCCGTGTTCCAACAACTAAAGAGCAAGTGAAACTGTTTATTGTATATATTCATGACCATCGATATGATGATGGAAACCATGTACGTCGAACCACCCTCTGAAAAAATAACCATCACATAACTTGACCATAAGGAGTATGAAGGTTTAGTAAAGTGATATATATCAATGACCTAATAATATTATTATGTATACAATATTTTCAATTAAAAAATGGTTATATTTAATTCTTATTATTTGTACATAATAAATGATATTAATGTTCATATAATAAAATTTAAAATTATTTATTTTTTAATATTCAATTAGAATGAAGTCATTATATTTTGATGATTTCATGAATTTAAAAAATAATTTTTTTTGTTAAAATATAGAAATTAACTATTTCTTATTAAATATAACATTATAATAAGACATTTATAAAGTCAAATATAATTTTCATAAGGCTTTAAAAACTATAATTGTAATAAAATATAGAATATCCCAATAAATATATATTATTATTTTAAAAGTGGAGATTAAAAAATTAATAGATTTATTTGTAATAAAATATATTATTTTTGGAATCAGAACACTAAAATTATGTAATGGTATATTATTCAATATTTTCTATGATAATTTTATATTGGGGAAAAATTAAATATGGTATAAATGTTTGTGGTGTATTATGACATCATAATTCCCTAAAAGTGATGCATTAAATTCTATAAAAGGAATCACTATATAAATATATGTTTTATCTTTTAAATAATGCAACTTTTATGTTATTTTTTACTTTTTATAAAGACTTTATGAATCATCCAAAACCTATATTATATTTTATGGTTTTAATAACATTTTTTTATAAACATGTCTCACTTCCACACCTCCATGTATAATATTGTGATGTGTTCATCCCTTAAATATATAAAATAATGAAAAACAAATATTGTTTTTACATTGGAAAAAATTTGACTGTTTGTAGTTTTTATTATATTATTTTAATAAGACAAAAACCTATGTCTGTGAAATGATAAAAAAAACTCCCCTAAAACATCCTATAAAAACACACCCAAGTGCCAATAACATACAATTAAAAAACCATAAGATCATGTCCTTAATCAGTCCTATCATTCCAAGAGGCCTCCCAAGGTTCGCTAATGATTTCTAGAAGCTCCTATAATGCTTTTAGAATCAACCTCTCAAGGTAAGGGGACTCTCTATCTTGTATTCCATTCATTCTCTTTCATTGGGTGTATCATTTTCAATCAAAATTGGATTTCTTTTAATGAATTTATAAACGAATTTATACTCTAAAATTTATTTCCTACTAATTTTAGATAATATATACCCTCACATTAGAAAAATATACCTTTTCTGTTACAATACTTCAATTTAGTATGGGATCCTCTCTTCCAATTTATTCAATCATCATCTTTATTTTTTTCCATTGTATTTGAAATTTTTAATATTGGGATTGTTTTTATAGATCCCAATTAATTTCATATTTAAATCCAAATTATAATATACAACTTTCAATATAATTACAATTTTTTATGAATCATTATTGATTGTCGTTATGCTTTCAAGATTTCTGTGTGATTTTTAATAATGATTTTTTCATGAATATCCGATCACATTTTGACTCAATGGGGTTACCATGATTTACTTACCATTCATTTATTAATAAATTCCATGTATGTAACCCATAATACATTATCATGGGATAAAAATGAGTGAAATATATCCTTATGTTTTATGATATATGAGGATCATGTATGCATGTACAAGATATACTAGTGATAGGTGAACATAGAATTATATGGTTCTATAATAAATTTTGTAATGTTTTAGTCTCATGAGACATCATCTATGAGATATTTGACTACTCCTCATCCATTATTGAACACTATAAACCATTTTATGGTTTCCTTGTGGTTATAATTGCATATTTCTATGATGTCATCATAATTTTTTCTTCTATATTCTTATGTTTCCTTGATGCTTTATAGATATATCAGGCCTGATTTTTCATATTTATGATTATCACCCATTTCTGTAACATTGAAATTCTTATTTTCTAACATTTAATACTTTCATTAAATTATTCATTGTTTAATCCATTATTGTGCTTCATAGCTAAACCCATTGTTATGTATATATCCATCTTATCCCATTGAGATTTATGAATGATGCAAAATAATGAACATGTTAATGAATATTTAAAAAATATCAATGTATCCCCCCCATTATATGTTGTTATTTAATGCACCTAATTTCCCAAAGGATTCGCTAATATATTTATTATTATTTTTATTAAGTTTATTCTTATGCAATTTATCATAAATTATTGCTTAATAAATACAGGGGATGTCATAATTGATATTAGAGGGAGGCTTAGCACTTTTGGGATTAGTATTATGAAACACTAGCTAAATCCTTAGGAATAATAAAAAACATAATAAAAATCCCAAAATATTGTTATTGTATAGGGATGGTGGTTTATAAGAAAATACATCAATGTATGGATTTTATAAGTAGATGAGGCTCTTTCCAAGAGTTATGTAGGGTAATAATCCTACAAAGGAATCATTTTGTTGGACATTATCATCACCCTGTGAATAAAAACATGCCTTGTTACACGCATGGTTTGACAAACCATGGGATATTATTTGGTAAATTCACAATCATGTTATGAACAATTATTAATGGTTCAAAAATGCCCATAAGAGTTTATTCTTAGAAATAGATAATTGATAACATTTATTGAAGACTGGAAATTCAAAACATATTGAAAAATTGTTTTATAATTATCCATTTAATGTTATTGGATTCCTATTTGTGTGTTTAATATTTTAAAAGTACCCATCCCTATTTTTCATTTTATTCTAGTTAATGACAGAAAATTGATTTGATAGAGTAAACATCCAATCTTAAGGGAAAGATTAGGAAAACTCAAATGATATTCCAAGCTCATTAAGAGAAAGAATCAAGAACATTATAATAATAAATGTACAATTAAATAAGGTTATGAATAAAATACATAATCTGGAAGAATAACCAAATATCTATAAGAAATAATAATCTATAATTGAGATAATTATGTGAAAAAATCCTTCAACATTAATTAGATTATCCAATAATATAATCATGGAATAATGGATAGAAATCATTGAGTATTTCATCTTCTTCATTAAATGTTCTGAACAAAAGATGTTCATACTAGATATTTATCATATGGTGGTAGAATCTTATCAGTGGTTGACTCTGATCAAGAATATGAATATAAAAAAAGATAAAAAATTGATCGAGTAGAATGAATTCTAGAAATTATTTTTCAAAAAATATTTTTCTCAATCTTTTCATTATAAAATGGAATGGTATTTCCTTTCAGTCATGAAAAAATATGATAAATCCATCTATATGTACTAGGAAAACATCAATATACTCTCAGGACATGACTCATTCAATTTCATTACCCCATAGATTAAGGGATTTTCACTTATTTTCTTTGATAAAACATTGTTCAAAAAAATCCATTATGACTTGATACATGCACAACTATGAAGAAATTGTATGATGCACCCTCAAATTCAAAATAGAGATTACAAAATATCAAGGGTATTATATGGTTATGATGTATAAAGTGGTGTTTAATAAAATAATCATGATGGTGAAATATAATGGTGGTATTAATTGTCAACATAATATATTTCATAACATTAGAAATAACCACCCCAAAAATTTATGTTTGGGGATGAGGAAGTTCTTTAGGTGGATGATAGAAGGGTACCTATATAGCTATAACCGATTGGAAATCCCCATAATGTGATGGAGGAATGGAATTATAAAATCAATCCTCGGTGTATCATTCATTTATTCAATTGAATGGAATATGGGAACATTGAAAACTAGTGTACAAATACAATGGTGGAAAGAGATAATCAATGCTGACAACCTCAATGAATGAAAGGGTTAGATTATTACATTACAATGGATGAGGTGTATACTGAAAAAAAAAGTTGTGATAGAAACTATATTAATTCCTTGAAAATTATTAAAAACACATTTTCATTATAGTACTTTAAATTCATTAATATCACATGGGTTTAGTAGAATTATTCAAAATCATCCATAAAACATTGATGTAGAGCTATATGTGAAACCAGGAAATTGGGCCACTACTTCATCCCATCAATATAGCTCATCCCCTTTAAAATTTTTTGGATGAAATTTGAAGAAAACCTTTTGATAGACAATTTATTATAATTTTATAAATTAATAGTATTGATTTTTTTTCCATACATATATCCAAAATTGTCTATAGAAGGAAATCATACTCCATATATGAGCCATCCTTGGATTTTGCACAAGTTCAAATAGGTGGATGAATATTTTTTTCACCAAAATTTAAATAATGGATATTAGATCATTATAATAATCTATATCTTGCTGAAATGATTAACTCTATAGAGTAGATCATATTTGAGGACATTACCATTGTGAGGGAATAAAATGGTGTGTTTTATAAAGAGCATAATTGTATTCACCGATGATGATAAGATGAATTTTCAATTTAGATTATAATATGGTATTTTCCACTATCAAAGACTCTATATAGAATGTTTATTTTCGAACATGTTTATCTATATAAGAAACTATAGGATAATATACATAAATGTTTCATAACTTGAATTTCTCCACCATGGGGTTCACTTATGATGTTCATCAATAATATGAATGGGTCAATGTTACTTTACATTGATTATCATGTGCTAAAGAAGACCACAATAACAGAAAATTATAATATTTTATATATTGAATACTTTTTTGATAATCTATGTGTAGACCAATACATATCTAAGGTGGATCATCAGTATGTGTATTATCAAGTAAGGGTGAATAAGGAGGAAATCCAAAAGTATACATTCTATATAAGATACAAGAATGATGAGTTCGTATCATTCCCATTCAGGCTATCTAATGCTCCCATAATCCACCTGGACTTGATGAATAATGTCTTCATAGATTATCTTAAAAAAAAATATGCTAATCATTATAGATGATATTTTAATATACTCTAAAACTAACCAAGAATATGAGGAGTATCTAATAACTATTCTAAAGACCATACAAAAGTAGAACCTTTAGGAAAAGTATAGAATATGTGTGTTTTTGTGGATGGAAGTATCATTCATATAGAATGTTATTAAAATTAAGCGGATATATATGGTCTCTTCAAATATAAATGAAATTGAATGATATCCATGGACAACATCTTTGATAGATATCCATAGTTTCCATGGGTTTGATGTGTATTATCAATAATTTTTATGATATTTCTCATTATTTTTCAATCCTAAAAATAGATAACATGGAAGTGATTCATGGTTTTTTTGTATAATTAACCTTAATAGATATTCATGGAGTTGAAAAATACGTGTATCAATGGAATAATACTTACACTATCCATAAGTTTTTAAATTTTCTTTTATACAATGATGCTTTGAAGAAGTTCTTGGGTTATGTACAAAATTCCATTGATAGAACTACCCAACACATGATCTGGAGCAGGATATAGAAATAATATCCTTTAAAATATGGTGTATTCATATCTTTTGGAAGATTATTAAATATATATGTATCATACGAGCCTCATGTATGTGTTATCACAGAAAGAGATCAATATTCACTAGTAAGTATGGGGAAATAAAATTAAAGACTATGAATGTGTTGAAGTTATTTTACTAGGACCAAATGTTCGTACATTTATTACAGCTATATTAGATTAATTTAATATTAGTAAAACTTTATAGAAAATATTTTTTTATTACACATGAATCTATATTAAAAATATTGGATTCCTCATCACATTGAATGTCGTAGAAGTTCCCCACTATGATGGAAACAATGATTTTCTTGGATGATATTCTTAAATATAGTTGTGTAGTTAGATAATTTACTATAATTGGAATAATAGAAAAAAAATTTAGGTTTGATTACTCATTATAAGATAATAATTTTTCTCAAGAATCTCACACTTAGTAATCTAAAAAATGAGAGATTTTGATAATAGACATACTAGTGGGAATTCTACATGTTTTGGTGTCATAAATTATTCCAATTCATGAGCATGAGTGATGGAACTTAGTCTTTCAGATTATTATTAGTTTAGGTAAAACTTGTGTACATAGATGTATTTAATAACCCATGATGAATATAGTTCATGAATATTTTTGATACATTGGGTGCTTCATGAGTGAAATGTTTATAATACATAATATGAGGAACAATTTGTACCTTCCATCTTTACAGATTTTCATGTCTCGACCATTTGATTGTAATATAACCATCTCCATAAATCCCTTGTCAAGGGTATAATAACATGTTTGTTGAAGATACTCAATGAATGGTCTATTGAGCATAAAAGTTGGTGAAATTGACGTGAAACCCACCTGACTAGATATTAAGGAAAGGGATTATTTTAAAAATGGGCATTCATATGTGCTTATATTTTTTATGACATTATGACCTTTCTCTTTAATTCTTTTACCCATTTCTATATAGAAATCTTGTACTTTAGGAAAACCTATCTAATGCTAATGAAAATGAATAATAGAGAGTAACACACTATGTGTTTCTATTTATATTTATTAAATTCAATTATAATTCAATTTATAGAATAAATATTCTCTTCATAAATGGGGAATAAATTTATTCATGTTTTATTTATCACAATAAGTAAATATAAATTTATTCACCGGAATGTTAATAAAACTATATTCAATTATTTTATTTAATATTTTAAACATAATTACTTCCCGATTAGTGAATGAAATATTTATTTAAGAATAAAATATTTTTTTGTTAATTCAATAAATAATGAGGAGTTTTTCATGGACCAAAACCTTTCATGGTTATAAAATAATTACATACAAGTCGGTAAATATTACATATAAATTTCTGCAATCCAGTGCACCCGAAAATAATAATAATATTTTTATGTTCCATGGTGTATATTAATGATTTAAATTATATTTAATTTATGAAATTAAATTAAATAAACTATTAACATAAAACTCAGTTCAATAAATATATATTTATATCTATTATGTATTGCATCCAAAATTTTAGAAAAATTAATAGTTTTTCTTGATAAATTCTCTATCTCCTCCTTTCTCATTTTTAGGAATGAGAAACACAACAGAGACTTATTCAGGACCAAAGAATAAACAATCAGTAATCACAAAATTCAAGATATTTGATTCACTGTGATGACCCCCATAGATCGAGTGGCGTTGATTGGATATAGTTTAATAACATTTGGATCACCACTAGATAGATTATATCCTTGGATCCTTAGAACATAATTAGAAAATCTGAAAATATCATTTCAAAAATTAATAATTCAAAAAGGATAAAAGTTCCTAATTTATGGTATTTATTTCTATATATATTAAATAAATTAATTTTCAATTTGAAATGCAAGATCCTCAGTCATGGTTTCTGGTAATGAATAAAAAAATTAATATATCACTCACCATTATATTCTTATGCTATACTTCGAATCATCCATTGGTGTTAGAGCGGTCATGATTAAATTTATAACTATTTCTTTTATTTTTGATCCATAAATAATCATGGATGAATTAACATTTCTTATTATTAGTTATTTATTATGATTTCAATTACCATTCTTTGAAAAATTATTCATATTATTTCATTATTTAATAATTTTAAAGGTATAAGTATAGTTGAAGAATGACCTGAGATGTCAATGGGAAGTGAAAATTCTATGGCTGGTAAAATTTTGATACATGTCATGTAGTGAGAGTACACCGAGTATACAAATTTTCATTGTACATATATACAACAAGAAGTTAATTACACACAGTGCATTTATTGAAAATACATATTGATTGGGAAAAATTGTAACAAGGCATGTGGATATATAACATATAGCTTGAATTTACACATCGTGTTATCTAACTGAGTTAACAAACTGAAGCCACAAACATATGACATGGATAAATGAAATCATAGGTACATGACATGTAGTTGGACTATACACACCATGTAGTCTCCCAATAAATGATTTAACTGAAATTGACATAAAAAATTAAAATTACAGCATTAAACCCATATTTATAGATTTTCTCACCACCATGTGTTTGAATATATAATAATGTTTTTAATGAAAATAAAATTATCAATTAAATTATTTTAAGTAATATGTCATTATCGGTTTTCTATTTATTTTCCATGAATTCCAAAAATTATTGGAATTTAAATTTTATATTAAATTTTCATTAAAATGAAAGGTAATAAGACAATTAAATAAATAATTATATAACTAAATATCATTTATATTAATAGTAATGAATGAATAATGAAATAAATGTCTTCCGATTATATTTTTATATTTATTTCATGTATGCCCAATGATGAGATTGACCAAGACCTATATATGTGTTGGGATTTTTTTAATTTAAATGAATTCATTGGTATTAAATTATTTAATATGAAATTATATGTTGGCATGTGAGTCATCCCACCTTCTATTATTAGGATGGACCTTCATGTCAAAAGATATTTATGTAATACCCATTAACCAATACTATGTTCCCCATAACCTTTGTGTGTGTGTAATAAATACTAATAATTTTTATAACATAGATTCACATGTGGAGGCTGTTCAAGATTAAACCGTGACGATGAAAACTCAATGATATGTAGAAATATATATGTACTGTGGTAACTCATGTCATGGAAGGAAAAAACAGCTATTTTTTTAGTTCATAGGTTGATTTAATATTCCTTCATTAATTAAATGATTAGATAATATCATGATTGGTCCCTTTAATTAATTAGTTAATTTCAATCTATACATTTTTTATTTTATGTCTTCTATACCATATCCACATAAATGAATAAATTAATATTAAAGGTTGGAAATTTTCAAATTTAATTATGTAGAATTGATTTATCCAATATGGATATCTAATTATGTTACGTCAACATAATATTGAAAACACTTGTAAAGGATAAAACAACATAAAATTGATTCGTAAATTATTTAAAATTATCTACCTATTATAAAATCAGAATAAGTCCTTCACAAGTTGATTGGGAACGAATCTATAGAACTAAGGGTTGCACATAGCCAATGTATGTACAAATTCTTTTAACATGTTGTTTTTGTGAGTCTTTTTGGTTGACCTGACTGACCTTTTATTATGTTTACCATCATATTTCTTTTCAATAAAAATTTTGAGTAATGTTTTGAGGAAATCCAATTTAGCATTTTATGATAGGGAAATACACTTAATTGATCAGGGTGATTCAAGCCTGGAGTTGGAAGGACCACCTACCTAATTAAATTTTTATGGTTTTAATGGATATGATCAAGATAATTATGATAATAAATTGGGATCCTTGATACTAAAATTTCATATTAACGGGATGTTATGAGTTCAATTTTTTGTGCAATATAGACCTGAAAAATAGTGGGATACATAATAAAATAAATTAATTTATTATTTATCCCAAAATTTATAATAATGAAAACCACTAATAATATGATTTTTTAATTTTGGAATAAAATTTAAAGATCATCATCCATAATATCCCTGTGATTATTAATGGAAAAATAAAACCTCATAACTATATGTAACATCCAGTAGTGGTTTAGATTCCTTTGGTTTGTGCTACCTCATGAATAGAAATCTTATATGATAGAATCTATAAAGCAGGATACATATGATAATGAGGAATGTAAAGGAGAGTACCTTGTATATGAAAAATATTTGTGTGATGTTGTCAATGTTAAATGTTTGATGATTTATTCTATGTTTAGTGAACTCATAATGTCTCACTAAAAAATATATGTGATTATTATGGCTCATTACCTCAATTATATATATTTGGAGAGAGATAGAGAGACATGAATGGTTTGAGATATCCAAATAGATTTTATAGAGAAATATTTGATGCAGTTAGATAGTTATGCCACATAAAGTCATGATCATTGTATAGACTGTGTGCTTATAGGTTCTAGGATCTATACTCCCCAAAAAACAGTGAACCAGTTTCTTTTTGGAATAACACTCTTAGATCATCTCCAATTGTGTTGTAAATTATTATATGTTATAAATTGGTATGTATCTATAATAACATCATACTCTCATTCTCCATGTTGATAAGTATATATAGCATGAAAATAATTTTTCCTTTATGGTGAAAAAATTTAAAGAGAGAGTGAATACTTTTAGGAATTAAATTTCTTCATGCCCTTACAAGAAGAAGAAGATTATAGAGAAATAATGGGAATGATATTTTTTCATATTTGGCATGAAGGGCCACTAGACGAAAAACTATACAAAACCAAAGAAGCGAAGAGAAGTTTCAGGTAAAATTGTTAACAAGAGTAATTAATCCATTTATACAAATTGGTTATTGGATACAGATTATGATGATAATATATGTAGTCAAATACAAGATCCAAGAATATTTATGATGATTTACCGAGGGTTGGTAGATATATGAGCTACCAAAAAAAGATAAAATTACTAATATAGCTATTTGGGACTACCCCATCATGTTTCAAACTTGAATGATCTTGGTTTTAAAAGTTTTTGATGATGTTCCTTCAGTGAATAGAAATATTATTTCTATATCAATATTAGATGTTGAATTTTTTTTATAGAAAAATTTGGAGAAATTATTCTAATCATAGAAAGATATGATTTTTATGATATGGCACATTTAAATAATAGTTTTTAAGTGTTAGATTACACAAACCATGTAATGGAAATCAGAAATGAAGTTTTTTCATATGATTGAAACCACACCCACGATTGTAATCACCTGGTAGGTCATATAAATGAAAAATGATTGTTTAAATTACATAAATATAGATATTTTGTTTCTTTTAAAAATAACCCACATAGAGTATGTGTCACTAACCACTTCCCAAGATGTGTACCCCTTCTGGGCTGGCAATGTGAGAAGGGGGATAATGACCCCCGAGTCCCTCCTCCAGAAGGCCCCGGTTTGGGGACTAGCACTGAGGGTATAGTAAACACGCAGATGGGAGTAATTTTCCTCTAAGAGAACACATGCATAAAATAAAGACAAGACATATCCCAACCAACTCCGAGTCAGACTACAATATAAAATAAATCACATGTACACACATGTAATGTCATGGAAAAACTACTACAACTGAGAGGGAAACTACAAGTACCTAAAATAATGAAAAAACAACCTGAACCATGAAGCCCAAACAACTCTTGCAACCCTAGGATAGTGGAAACCAACGTGATCTCCAACCTGCTCCAGGTGAAATGATACACAGTTTATATAGACATCGGGTGAGTGTAACAGTATAATAGGTAGGATTTTACCCGAATCTTCTCATGAAAATGTAAAGAATGAATGCTAAATCACGGTGAACAAAAAGTGAAAGTAACTAGTCACCTAAATAGGAATAATAAGTTCCAAGCCTCACAATGGATACTCTCACTAAGTAACTCATACAAGAGAATATAATATAATAATTAATACCAAGTGTACGTCTCTACTAATTCCCCCCTAGTTTGCCTATTTTCCCCAACGCCGCATGTCCAAAGCATCTCTCTCCGAAAGGCTAGCCCGAAGACACCTGGGAGAAGCACCACAACATGCACCTCCTGAATCCATACCACCACATCCACAAAAAAAGTGATCAGGTAGTCTTTGGGAGCTACCATAGATCTCATAATGTGTATAATACTTCAGGTATTTAACCTCAATAAATTATATCCCATACACGAAGTAAGGATCTTCAATCCATTATAGCCTATACACACTACACCTATAATAGTACATATGAAACTATATCCAGAATATATGTGTGTGAATAACCACAAGCCATTACATCCCTCTACACTGATATATGGGGAAACTAACTGTTGTGCCTATGTGCACAAAGAACTACCAAGAAAAAAGGGTGGTGCTGAAGGGCATAGTCATCCATCCATCCTCCCACCGGAATGATGGGGAAAACACCCCCTAGGGATTAGAATCACTGGGGTGTCAGTTGCCCTAACTGACAGGGTGGAGTATCATACAGAAACACAAAAATAACAGAATATACTAATTTCACAACCACACTATGGGAATAACTTAGTCTTAGACTCAACTACAGCTAAATGTCTCTCGGAATCTCGGCTACCACTTCTAATACTAGGTAACCTATATACACACAACCATTTAAAGAGTTTTATTACATTACATCATTTCCTTTTTATTAGATCCACATTACATTAATTAATTCATTAAACATTAATTAACCATTAATAATTCCACCTTAAATTTTATTAGCATCACAGCCAAAGTCTATTGTCCCTTTAAAATTTTATCCTAATAATTTTTTTCCTACAAGCTCCAAACCCATGGGTTAACATCATTAACTAAATTATTTAGTTACATAATTACTTTCCCATATTCCAAGGAATTCTAAAAAAATATTCTATACTACTAAACCTAATGGGGCTCAACACGGTGAGTAGTTTAACTTCCCATGGAGTCATTGCCTCCTATTGCAAGACTGTAGACCCATCCTCCCTTGATAATTTATACACGGAAAGCACCTGGAATACCCCACACATCTTCACCCCTTTAAGAATAAGGGTAAGAAAGACTAGCTGTCTTGAGAAGTGGGGAAAATAAATCAAATAAACAACCAATGAAATAGAATGAATCCAAACATTCATATCCAGCCCATTTCATTATCCATGGTGTCCTCGCTGACACCCACATGAATAAGCTGATGCATCTTACCACACTTGGTGTCAATTGCTTCCACAACCAGTAGGCCTCCCTTCCCCCCACATATTACAATATCCATCAAGGCCCACATCACAAAACAAGAAGTAGAAAAAAAACATATCAATTGGTCTCTAGGACCATAAAAAAGCAAGAGGGTAACTCAAGACCCTTTAATGAATTAGTTTGTATCAAATAAATAGTTCTTTAATCCATCCTGGATTGAACTATTTATTATTCGAAGGATCCAACATCAGAAACCTAAATAGTAAGCTGTCACAAATAAATAAACATTATTACTGCACAAATTTGATTAATATCAAATTACAACACGTGGAAATGGATTTCATTACATGTATCTGTATATTTAGCCAAAATATTGTCAATTATTTTCCAGCATGATGTTCTTTACCAATTTCTATCATGAACAAACAACTAAATAGAGTCAAGAATAGATATCACATTATTTAGAAAAATAAGTGGTAACAGTATACGACTGATATCAATTTCATTATCTGGTTAAAATATTTATTATGTAAATTCCATTATGATCTAGTGAGATAAAACATGCTTACTATATAGTTTCACATAAAAGATAAGAGAAACAATGAATCCCCTACCTCAAATAGTTCATGATGTTGTTTATACGAGAATGAGTCACACAACAGGTTCTGGTCTTCTCCCCCCATGATAGTTGTATCCACCTAAGGTTGTAGAGACACCACCACACTGGTCAAAACACAAGAAATACCATTAGGAACATGTGGGTAAAATTTCATAAAATGGAGAGGAGAATCAGAAGGAGATGAACCCAAAATAATGATGATAGAACATACCATATATTGAAGATTGTTCAATACTTCATGGTTTCTTCAAAACGAATGTGAACCAATCCAAGGAGGAAATTTTGATTCCACAGATCCTATGGGATGGAATGAAAGGTTCGAGCATCTCAGAGCTGAGAACAAAAACCGAGAACTGGGGAAAAAGTTATCTCATCCCTTTAGAAGGTTTAACGGTAAAACGGTTTAAGATACAGTGGATTTTCCATTCTAAGTGGACCATATTAAACCACGTGGTGTGACCAAGTAAAAGATTCCCAAGAATTAAGGAAATTAATATAGGAGTTATGTAATTTTAACTAGCCTTAGTGTCCTTAAAATGAGGCTTTAAATGCATTTTATGTCAAAGGAAATGTTAAAGGAGAGAAAATATTGGATGCTAGAAACACTTTTAAAGAACTGGAAATTTGGTAATGCAAAAACACCATTAATGAACCTCCACATTGGAGCCTCACCATTCTAGAAACACTGTTCAAGAACTCAACATTTTTCAAAGGAAATATGTCACTATTGGAACCTCACTGTTCTCGAAACATTATTCATTAACCTCACCCTTAGAAGCTCACCGTTCTCAGAAACACTATTCACAAACTCAAAATTTGGCAAAGGATATAGGTCACCGGTGGAACCACACCATTCTGGAAACACTATTCCTAAGCCACACCATTGGAACCTCAAAGTTATGGAAACACTGTTCATGAACTCAAAATTTGGCAATGTAAAGAAGTCACCATTGGAAGCTCACCTTTCTATAAACGTTGTTCATGAACTCAAAATATGGAAAATGAAAGGGGCCACATTTGGAACATCACTATTTTAAAAAAAATGTTCATTAACTCCAAATTTGGAAAACGCAATAGGTCACTAATGACATTGTTCATAAGAGGGTACCGATGACACTGTTCACCTATAGTTACTATTGCATTGTTCACAGAAGGTTAGTATTTCACTTTTCACAATTTTCAACCATTGGAACTCTTCATTGATGGAACTTTTCATAGAAATGGAAATTGGGAAATGTGTTGGGGATAAGTCACCATGACCTCCCAAAACACCACATACACCTGATATTTTCAATGGAATGGACTAGAGACGTCTGAGCCATTACATTAGACACATATGAAAACAATCTCGTCCTCGAGAATTCAAAACCTACTTAAATGGAAAATGAAATGGGGTTCGAATAACCAACCATCAAGATACATGTCAAAATAGAGAAAGACACAATAGGCAACAAAAGAAACCCATATTATAAGCATGAAAGGTCTATAAACACAAAGGGGACATCGATACATGGAAAGAGATAAACATTAAACAACTCTGGGTACTAAGAACGTATTTGTGACTCACGTTCCCAGGTACTCTCCTCCATTCCACCGTGTCACAAAAGACATAAACCAAGGGAATACAACTCATGCACAACACCTTCTCTTTGCAATCATGGATCTTTATAGGTAACTCCTCAAAGGTTGGATATTCTTCAACATCTATCTCTCCCCAATCGATGACGTGAGAGTCATCATGAAGGTAACAACGGACCTGTGATTCATGGAAATCGTCATGAATCTAACTCATTTGCGGGGGAAGTGATACTCGATATGCCATAACTCCAACATGAAATAATTCCTCAAATGGCCCATCAAACTAGAGAGAAATCTTAATCCCATGACCAAAGATTCGCCTCCCACAAAGGGGAGTCGCCTTAAAAAAAATTTGATCCCCAAAATCAAACTCTAAGGTTCTCATCCTTTATATCATAATATGATTTCTAATGATCCTAAACTATCTTCATCCTCTCAAAAATCACATGAACCATCTCTGTTGTATTATGAATGAGTTTTGGTCTAAGAATTGTTGACTCTCCGACCCCGATTCAACACAATGGAAAATGGAAAAGTCGGCCATACATGGTTTTAAACGACACTATACCTATGGTGGAGTGAAAACTATTATTTTAATAGAAATCCACCAAAGGTAAGTTCCGCATCCATGAATCTACACAATCTATGATACAAGAGTGTAACATATATTCAAGAGTCTGGATGGTTTGGTCTATCTGACCATCCATTTGTGGATGAAAAGTATTGCTACTGCGTAGCTGAGAACCAAAATCAATTTTGAGACCAATCCAATCCCTGGAGGTAAAACAAGAATCTCAATCAGAAATGATCATCCTTGGGACTCTATAAAGTCTCACCATCTTGTCTGGATACTACCTCAACAAAAATTCTACAGAGCTAGACTCCTTGATTGCTATAAAGTGGGATGATTTTTTTAAACGGTCCACTACCACCCAAATAGCATCATGTCCTCCCAAAGCTCGAGGTAAATTTGTGACAATTTCTATTTATATGTCCTCCCACTTCCTCTAAGAAACATTTAACGGTTATAGGTGACCACCAGGAACACTGTGTTCGGCCTTCACCTCCAAGTAGACAAAACATCGACACACAAACTCCGCATATTCGCACATTAGTCCAGGCCACCAAAATTGGCTCCTCAAGGCTTGGTACATCTTTCTCACACCAGGATGCACTGCTAAAGGAGATTTATGGAACTCTTGAAGAACTGTCTCGTGAATGGACAGAGGAACAAAAATCCTTCCGTTATATAATACTCAGTGTTGATCATATGCATAACAACCATCAGGGGCTTCACCGCAAAAAATGGTCTCTCCAGACCTCCACATCTAGATACCCCAATTGGTACTCTTCCAACTACTGTAAGGGAGATTACTACACCATCATCCGAAAAAGACAACCTCAACCCCAAACTTCTCCCATATTGAGATTTAATGCGAACATTTCTTCTATAACTCTATAGGAGTCACCATATCCACGCACTGAATAACTTCATGACATCCAACTTAGTGCATCAGCTAGAACATTCCCCTTTCCAGGTGTACATGATATTTCAAAGTCGTATTACTTTAATAACTCCATCCAATGACGAAGTCATAAGTTCTAGTCATTCTAGGAGAACACATTCATCAAACTCTTATGATAGGTGAAAACCACAAAGCACTCACCAATGAGTTTGTGTATCCATAATTTCAGAGAAAACACCATGGCTATCAACTCAAGTTCATGGGTGGAATAGTATTTTTATGTGGACATAACTGTCAATACCCATTGGTAACAACTAATCTTTACTACATCAGAACACATCATAACCCAAGTTGTGAAGCATCATAGAAAACATCAAACTAAACTCCCTCTCCTGGAAGACAATGAACTTGAACACTTATTAATGTCTCCTTTAGATAGTCAAAAACAACATGAAACTAATCAGTCTATATGAATGCATGATTCTTCCTAGTAAAATCTATCGGAGGAGTCGCAACATGGATGAAATTGGCTACGAACCTCCGGTAGTAGCCTACGAGACTACTGAAACATCGCACCTCTGACACTATCGTGGGGGCTGACCAAGACAAAACTGCTTCTATCTTCAATGGATTCACAACTACTCCCTGCTTGGACACAACATGTCCAATGAAACGGACTACTCGGGCCCAAAACTCACTCATTGAAAACTTTCCAAATAGCTGATGTTGATGAAGAACTCCAAAAATGGTGTGTAGTTGTTCTTCTTGCTCATCATTAGACATGGATTACACAAGGATATTGTCGATGAAAACCACCATGAACTTGTCTAGGATATCATAGAACACAATGTCCACCAATCCCAGGAACACAGCTGGAGAATTTGTCCCGCCGAAATTCATTACAACGAACTCATAATGCCCATGACGACATCGAAAAGTATTCATGGGGATATCCTCATCATTCACATGGATCTGATGATATCCTGACCACAAATTGATATTTCAGAACCAACATTCACCCTTTATTTGATAAAATAAATCATCAATCCATGGAAGATGACAACAATTATTCACTATCACTTTTTTTAAGCGATGATAATCGACACACAACCATAAACTACCATCAACCTTATTCAGAAACAAAACCAGTTCACCCCATAGTCACACACTCAGACAAACAAAACTGCACTGTAACTGACCATCAAGATATATATGTTGCTCTCATAACTCTATATGGGCCATTCTATATGGAGACTTAAGGATTGGAGACACGTCTAGTGGTATCTTGATCCCAAGCTTGATCTCTCATCGAGGAGGTAAAGCTACAACCTCTTATACAAAGACATCAGGGTACCCTTATATGACCCTAAGAAAACACCAACTGTTGGAACTCTGAAGAGCTCAGAATCTGCTCAACCATCATGGATAATAAGAGAAAAACATGCCTACGACCCATCTGAGGGTCTCTCTCGCCAACAAACACCACTGGCTCTCCATCTGAATTGAAGAAAACGACCTGCTTCTTGAAGCAATCCACCACAGCCTGAACCGAATACAATCAATCATTGCCAATGACGACATTATATGGTTGTATTCATAAACATAGTAAATCTCCCCAAGAGTGGTTCTACCTCAACACTAGCTCACAGACTTTATATAAATCAAACAATTCAGCTCGACCTTTTGCTGTCATTATCAATGCCAAGGGCACCGGAAGGCTCTCTACCTCATGTCATATAGCGTGGACAAGGGTAGGTGATATGAAGGTGTGTGTCACTCCTGAATCCAATAAGGCATACTCCAAGGTAAAAAACACGTAAAGGGTACCTCAAACGACGTTTAGTTCTCCTGGAGATGGCAATGCAAAAGTATGAAGCTGACCATGACCTCTTCCCTGTCCTCTCTGACCTTGATGATGAAAACCACCACATTCGCGCTCAACTCTCTGAGGACGTGGAGCGTCACAAGAAAGTCCTCTGTATTCCCCATCTACCCTCTACCGATCTAACGCTGGTGCAACTTGATTCTACTGCCTCAGATGTAACTGCCTCATCGGAGGAACCTGAAGCAGAAAAACTGGTGCATGATGTCTGCTCTAAAAGGTCGGGCACTCTCGATGTTGTTGACCTTGACCACAAAAATAAAAAAAGATCATGATCCCTTAGAATAGTCCTGAGATTTGTTTCTGCCAGATAAACGAGATTCTTATGGCGGTGACCTTCCCCGAGCCGAACGGAAACACTTCTACCCTGAAAATTGGTATCCCCAGACCAAATCACTTCTTCACGAGGAATCGTGATGACTCCACTCTAGTGATGATTTTTTTCTGGACAATGTCCTCTCGAGGATCTCTTCCCTATCCAGCACCTCAAGATATGTATTCATCATAAATGGGGTGACCTGATCCTGGATCTCTAGAAGTAAGGCCTCCTTGAAATTCCTCACCCTGGCCTCATTATATAGAAATAGGTCTAAAACATATCATTAAAGGTTACTGAAATGGATTCCAAACTCTCACACACTTGAGCTCCCCTTGTCAAAGGGTAAAAATATCATGGCGACTAGATTCCTTCATGATCGAAGAAAGAAAATCGAACCTAAACATGTCTCATAACACCTCCTAGGATAACGCTGACTCCTAGTGATCCCCAAAGAACAAGAACAACAACTGCCTCGCTGCTCCATGAAGCATCATTAAAATAAAGGATACTTAGTGCTCCTTCCAAGAACTGATTGAACAGAAGCCTATCTCAGCCTCCTCCAACCTGTCTTTTATGTGTGAATCTGAATCGAACCCCTTGTACTTCTTCAAACTGTGGCACTAAAACTCTCCAACTACCCCCCTCCATGTGTCATCATTATCAACCTCTACCCTACGATGATCTTCTGTCACAACCTTATAGACATCTTTTATGTGATCCTAAAGAGGACGTCGACCTAGTGACATACCTGTAAAATAAAAAACAGTTCGAACTCCTTAAACATGAATATGGATGACTCATCATTAATTAATTAATTTTTATCATTTATTCATTATAGGTTTACTTATACCAAGGTCTACCCATTCAAACACATGCACAAAGAAGAATGATGCAATCCTTTCCTAGGTATCTACCCTGCAACTAGTATCACATTGCATGATAGCCATTTTAAACAAAAAGGTCCACAAATTATATTATAGGGGGCCCTAAACACCTATTTCTAAGTCGGAATCTAGTGTTTACCTCATTGGATAATAATTAATGACATTGTTTCCCTACCAACCCATGAATCCTCACCTGTGACTAACCCCAATCTCCATCCTATACCTAAAAATTACATTTGATACCACTGAGTCATGACCCCCCTCCCACAAAGTGTACCCCTTTTGGGCTGGAAATGTGTGATGATAGATAATGTCCCCCCCGAGTCCCACCTCCAGTAGGCCTCGGGTTGGCGACTAGCCCCGAGGGTATAGTAAACACACAGATGGGAGGAATAACCCACTAAAAGAACACATGCATAAGAGATATATAAGATTGAAACAAACCTACTCCATGTAAGCCTGTAATATAAAATAAATACCATGTACACCTATGTAATGTCATGTAAACCTACTACAACTGAGAGGGGAAACTACACGTACAGAAAAGAACGTAAAAAACATGAACCATGAAGCCCAAATAGCTTATGGAACCCCATGCTAGTAGAAACTTGACTGATCTCCAACCTTCTCCAAGTGACATGAAAAATAGTTTATATAGACAGAGGGTGACTATAACATTATACTTAGTAGGATCCTCCATAAAGCCTCTCATTTAAAAGTATCAAAATATTTCTAATGCACGGTGAACAACAAGTGAAAGTAACTCATCACCTAAATTGGTATACTATGATCCCAGTCTCACCATGGCGACTCTCACAAAGTAACACATACAAGTGTATATAATATAATAAAGAATATCAAGGGTATCCTGCTACTACATCCCCACTGGGTTTCCACTTTCCCCTAATGTTGCACGTCTTAAGCATCTCTCTCCAAAATGGCTCACCCCCAGACACCTAGGTGAAGCACCGTAACATACACCTCGTGCAACCAAACCACCACATCCACAGAAGAAAGTAATCAGGTAGATTCGATGAGCCACCACATCTCGAATAACATGTATCATTCTTCGGGTATTTAACCTCGAGATATTATATCCTATACACCAAGTAAGAATCCTCAAGCCATCGCAGCTTGTACATGCCACACCTATAGTAGTCCATATGAAACTATATGTAAAAAATATGTGTGTGAATAACCTCAATCCATTTCATCCCTCTGCACACATATAAGGGGAAACTAACCATTGTGCCTACCCACACAACTAACTACCAAGAGAAGAGAGTGGGGACAAAGGGTGTAGTCAGCCATCTTTCCTCCCACTTGAATGTTGGGGAAAACACCCCCGGAGGGATCATAATCTCCAGGGTATTAGTTTCCCTAACTGATAGGGTGGAGTAGCATATAGAAATAAAAAAAGTATAGAATATACTATATCTCACAACAGCACTATGGGAATAACCTTGTCATCGACTCAACTACAGCTAACGTCTCTCAGACTCCCAGATGTATCTTCTATGAAAAGGAAACCTATAATCACAGAACCATTTAAAGAGATTTATTACATAACTTCATTAAATTTTTATCAGCTCCACTTTACATTAATTAATTCTTTAAATATTAATTCACCGTTAAAAATTCCATATCAAGTTTCATTAGCATCATACCCAAAGGACACAATCCCTTTTAAATTATAACCTCACCATATCATTATAGAAAGCTCCAACACCATGGGTTAATAACATTTATTCAATTATTTCTTTACAAAATTACTTTCCCATATTCACAGGCATTCTAGAAAAACATACCCAATTACCAAACACAAGGGGGATCAACACAGTGAGTATATGAACTACCAGTCGAGTATTTTCCGCCTATAGCAAGAGTGTAGACACATCCTCTTTTTAGAATCTACACATGGAAAGCATGTGGCATACCCCAAGCCTACTTTCGCCTTTCAAAAGAAGGGTAATAAAATAAGCTGCCTTGATTAGTTACGAATGAAAAGAAGATAAACAAAAAAATAAACTACAAGTATCAAAACATTCACATCCAACCTAATTCATCATCCTTGGGGTCCTCCCTAACACCCACATGCATAAGCTAATGCATCTCACCATTCTAGGCGTCAACTGCTACCACAACTAATAGTCCTCCCTGCCCCCCCCCCCCCCACATATCATAATAGCCATCTCGGCTCACATCACGACACAAGCAGTAAGAAAACAAACATAATATCAATTGGGCTATTTTCCCTTAAACAAAAAAGTGGTTATCTGAGAGGCCTTCAAGGAATTTTTTTATCAAACAACCAGTTCTCTAATCCATCCTGAATTAACCGATTTATTATTATAATGTTCCAACATTAGAAACCTAAATAGTATACTATCATAAATAAATAAAAATGCTTACTTCACCAATTTTATTAACATCTCGTATTAAAAAGAAGAACCAAATTCATTTACATGCCACTTTATCTATATCCAAACAATTGTAAATTAATTTCTAACTTTACGTTCTTTACAAATTTCTATCAAGAACGAAGGGCTAAAAAAAGAAATAATGGATATCACACTGTCTAGAAAAACAAGTGGCTATAACATACAACTGATACCAATTTATTTATCTGTTTCAAATATTTATTATGTCAATTCCATTGTGTTCTAGTGGGATAAACCATTCTAACTATACAAATTCACATATGAGAAAAAAAAGAATCCCTTACATCAAACAGTTCTTCACGTTCATTATATGATAATGAGTCACACAACAGGTTATCATCTCCTCCCCCTATGACAAATGTATCTACCCGAAGATGCAGAGACACCACCATACCTATCAACACACAAGAAAATCCCATTAGAAACATGGGGGTAAAATTCCATAAAAGGGCGAGGGGAAACAAAATGATTTGAACCCAAAATTATGATGATAGATCAAACCTTATATCGAAGACTGATCAATACTAATTTGTTTCATCAAAACGGATGGGAACCAATCCATGTAAGAACGTTTGATTGCACAACTCCTATGAGGTGGAATGAATGGTTAGAGCGTCTGACAGTAGAGAACAAGGATTGAGAACTAGGGTGGAAGATATCATGTCCCTTTTAAAGATTTAACAGAGTAGTGGTTTACGATACGCTGGATTTTCCATTAAAAAACATCATATTAAACCATACAGCTTTACCAAGTAAAAGAATTTCAAGCCATAAGGAAATTAATATAGGAGTTATGTCCCCATAACTGGCCTTAGTGTATTTAAAATGAGGCTTTAAATGCATTTTTTGTTAAAGGAAACTTTAAAGGGGAGAACTGTAGGAAGCTGGAAACACTGTTCAAGATCTCGAAATTTGGGAATGGAAAAACAGTATTCATGAACCTCACCGTTGGAACCTCTCCATTGGAACCTCATCATTTTGGAAACACTGTTCATGAACCTCACCATTGGATCCTAACTGATGTATCCTCGCTGTTATGGAAACCCTGTTCATGATCTCAAAATTTGGAAAAGGAAATATTTCACCATTGGTACCTCATCGATCTAGAAACATTGTTTAGAAACTCAAAATTTGGTAATGGAAAGAGGTCACCATTGGAACCTCACCATTCTAGAAACACTATTCATGAAACTCACTTTTTGAACGTCACCTTTGGAACCTCACCTTTTTAACCTCACCATTCTAGAAGCATTGTTCATGAACTAATAATTTGGCAAAGGAAATAGGGCACCATTGGAACCTCACCATTCTGGAAACACTATTCATGAACCTCACCGTTTGAACCTCACTATTCTGTAAACACTGTTCATGAAATAAAAATTTTGAAAAGCAAAGAAGTCACTCTTGGAACATCACCATTTTAGAAACATTTTTCATGAACTAAAAATTTGGAAAAGTAAGGAGGTCACCGTTGGACCCTCCCTGTTTTGAAAACACTATTCACGAACTCAAAATTTGGAAAACAAAAGTGGTCACCAATGAAACTGTTCAGAGAAGGTTACCGATGACACTGTTCACCTATGGTTACCATTTCACTATTCACTGAAGGTTACCATTTCACTATTCACAGTGGTCTACCATTGGAACTTTTCATTAATGGAACTATTCACATAAGTGGAAATTTAGAAAGGTGTTGGGGATAAGTCACCTTGACCTCCTAAAACCCCACAAACACCTAATTTTCACCTAAGAATTTACTAGAGAGGTCTGAGCCATTACAAATTGTCATTCATGTTTATAAGGGAAATGACTAATATTTAATTTATTGTGAAAGGATGAAGGTCCAAAAACAGCTTGAATTTGTTTATGTGGATGGGTGTGGTCCATTCATATTGATGAAAGGGGTTGATATAATTTTTTCATAAATTTTTACTAATTATTTTATTAGATATGGATTTTTCTACTTAATGATTTATAAGTCCTTTTTATAAATTAATGGGATGTTGGAATAATTTTGATAACCAACTTGATACAAATATTATGAAACTATGATAATAGCATGTTGTTGAAAATATTAATAAAGACTTCAATGATTATTTATGTGGGTTTGATATGTTATCTCAACTCACTCCTCCTTATATTACATAGTGGAATGGTGTAAGTGAAAGGAGAAAACACACGTTGTTGGACATAGTGAGATCAATGATGAGTTATGCGAGTATTTCATTATCCTTTTTCAGGTTATGTGTTAAAAACAACAGTATACATACTAAATCGACTTCCAACTAAACAATAGATGATATACCACACCAATTATGGAATTTAATTAATACCTTTCTATATAACATAAATGTGTGAAGATCCAAAGCATTTGTTAAGGCCACTTTGGGTAACAATATTTCACCACAGATCCCAAATTATATATTAATAGTATATCCCTAAAAAACAAAGTGATTATACCTATAAATTACTTATTACAATAATAATATGGTTTAAATACATCCCACATTTCATAAAGAGCATATTATCTCTAATATAGATAGCATAATGAAGATATACCAAGATTAAGTCAAGGCTCAACATACACAAGATTTGGTAAATGAACAAATTCAAAAATACACTATGGAATAATAAATTTTTCAAAATATATAATTAATGTGTAAAGGTAATAGAGATTATAGAGAATTATAATGGTATTTTTTTTCTAATGACTGAGGGTGGAGAGTCTTTACTAGTTGATAATAATGATCTTCTAATCATCAAGGAAGCAATATGTTGAACATATACATCAATGTAGAAAAAGACCATGAATTCTAAAATGAAATCCATATATCAAAATAAATTCTAGAGTTTGATAAAAAAACTCTAATAGATGTATGATAATTAGACTCCAATGGTAATTAATTAAGAAAATAGACATTCATGGAAAAGTCAGTACCTATATAGTAAGACAAGTTGCAAAAGTGTAAACTAACATCAGGCATTTACTATGATGAATCCTTCCCAGTAGTTATAATGCTAAAATCCCTCCAAATTATAAATTCCATTGAATATTCCCAATATTATGAAACATGGAAAACAGATGTCAAAACAACCATTAATAATGGGAACCTTTAGGAAGATGTCTATATACCACAACATAAAGTGGTTGTGACTCAAATGGAATACAAAAATTTATAAAAGTTTAAAATATTCATTTATGGGAAAAAGTAACAATAAATTTTATGAAACATTCATTTTGATGATTCTATAAGTGAATTTGGTTTTATATGGATGATGTGAGAGCGTTGTGTTTATATATGATTTAGTGGGAGTGATATCATATTCATAATAGTAAATTTTGATGACATATTACTCATTAGAAATGGAATACAAATATTTAAGTATGTTAAATAATGGTTGAATAAATGATTCTCAATGAAGTGATTGGGTGGGGTAGAATATATTATTAGTATCAATATCCATCATGGTAGATCCTAGTGGTTGGTCGACCTAAGACAAAATAAAAACATTAACATGATATTGAGGAGATTTATTATTGAAAATTTCAAGAGTGGATTTTTCCAGAAACACATGGAATTCATTTTTCAATGAAAATGTATCTTTAGAAACATGTGGAACGTAAAAAATGGAAAGGATTTCACATGAATCACTGATTGTTCCAATAATGTATGCTATGTTCTATACTATGCAAGACGAAACCTTTAAATTATGAGCAGTAGTAAGATATCAAGATGATCCAGGTGACCACCATTGGATTAATGTCAAGCATATACTTCAGTATATGAGGAATACTATGGATATGTTTCTTGTTTATAGAGGAGTGGAGGAATACTTCATTCGAGGATATGCACATTCAAGTTTCCAAATTAATCAAGATGAAATGATGTCACAAATGGGATACATCATTAATTGTAATGCATTCATTTAGAGCTACAAAAGATCAAATAATACAATGGTCACATATTATATAGTAGATACTGATTATAATCCAGATCTTAAGGAAGCTAAATAAGTTGTATTGTTGTGAAAAATCTTCCAAGATCGTGATGAGAATCATATAAGTAAGGATCCATTCACACTATATTGTGATAATACTACAGTAGTGTAACATTCAAAAGAGACATGGTTACATCAGTGGTTGAATGAAAAACATCAAAAGAACCATATATGGAGTTATTTTTCTTAGAGAGGTGATGTTGCAGTGATTAATATTTCCTTGAATGAAAATGTTAAAGAACCCTTGAATAAATATTTGAATTAGAAGAAATATGACCATCAAGTTAGGTGTAGTGGACTGAAGGTCATAGGTACCTCCAGTCCAAGTGGGAGTTATTTTGAGTTGGTGTCCAAGTACCAACTACTTATACTCAGATTATGTGTATATTCGTTGTATTATAAATTAATAAAACCTTTTTTTTCATATTTCTCATTTTTCTATATGAATATAATTTAATAATTTTATAGAGTATATGTCACATTGAAAAGGTCATAACAGTTCCATGTTATGTTGATGACTATAACATGCTATGATAATATTCTTAAATAATTTTCCGTGGTTTTATAAAATAGAATAAAGGCACACATAGAAGATATACTTTCATGTCCAAGTACTGGTTAATTGATTAGGCCTCTACTCATGAAGATCACACCATGTAATCTCCAAGATATGAGATTATGATAACAGCCCAACAAAATAAGAATACTACATGTTTTGGGTAAATTAGATATTTTAATCCATGATAACGTGTGATGTTCCTCATTCATTATGATTATTTTTAATGCATGTTAAAAATTTCACAAAAATATGAATTTCCTAAAAAATAATTATAAAAGTGCATGGAAAAGTTAGATATGTTGAGTGTGTCACAAGTGATATGTCATTAATGGATAATTCAAAGAATGATTTTTCACATCCATCATTATAAAATATGATATCCTTGAACATTTATTGGAGTATAATGGTCACCCTAAATTCCTTGTACATGGTGTGATGACATTTTTATTTCGCATAGTCAATGAATGATATACTGAGCATATAGTTCAGTGAAACTTATGTGAAACCTACATGATGTGATTTTTATTAAAGGGATTATAATATATAGTGAGTGTTCATAAATGTTTATCATCATCATGACATAATGTTATTTGGTTGGATGTCCTGTCCCATTGGTAAACTACAATCTTATATTATTGGATAGTACACCTAATTCCAATGGAAATGAATCATAGAGGGTCACACATTATGTCTTTCTATTGATATCAATAAAATTATGTTTTAATTTAAATACAATAATTATTAAGATTCTGAAGGCTGAGGAATAATTTAATTCAATTTACATTGCTCTCATAAATTCAATAAATATTTTATCACTGCGAAGTGAATAAAAGTGTTTTTATTTATTTTATTTAATATTTAATTTATATTTATTTTTTGTATGTGAATGAAATATTTATTTATGAATAAAATATTTACTTTGTTTTCCCATTAATAATTAGTAGTTTCAATAAACCAAGACCATGTTTGGTGAAAAAAAAATTATTTACAATAAAAAAAATTATTTATCAATTTATAGATGTTAGTAAATCACAATATAATAATAAAATTATTATGTGGAATTGATTTTAATAATGGTTTTAAATATCATTTAATAAAAAATGTGAAATTAAATAATATTTGAATCTACACCCTAAATTGATAAATTGATAGTTATGTTTATTGTGTATTTCATCCAAATTTGATAATAGGTAATTGGTGTAAACAACTAATTCTATATCGACTCCTCCTCTCTCTTTCTCAACAATGATAAACAAAATAAATATTACATTATTACTAAAGAATGAACAATCAAGAAAAAACAATGAAAAAATATATATTTTCTTCACAAACACTTAGAGATCTAGTGGGGTTGTTCAATAATAATTAGATCACATGTGGATCTCCTTAAGATGGATTATATCATCGGATCATCACAAAAAAACAAAGTAAATCCAAAAGAGATATTTTGGATGATCAAAATTCATAAATTTTTTTTTATAATCCCATTTATTTATTTCTTTAGATATAAAAGAGATTAATTATAATTTTTATGAGAAATATCCTTTCTCATGGTTTCAAAAAAATTATTATTAAAAGAAATGTGAATATATTGTTTATAACTGCACACTTACACTACACCTGTAACAATCAGACTGCTCAATCCACTACAATTTTTAGAATGTTAATAAGGTGGTATATTATCTATGTAGTGAAATTATGGGAATATTATAATTTTAGAAAATTTATAAGGATAATATCTTTAAATAAGTAAAAATGTTCGACATGGGAATCATAAAGGAAGGATCATTAGGAATCCATTACCAAATAATATCTCAACCATCCCATATGAAGTGGATAAAGTATTCTCAATGATATGATAAGGATATCCAAAATATTGTGGAAGATATAAGAAAATTGATATCCTAAAAGTTCAAAATTAATGAAAAATGAGTTGTATGATTTTTGTAATGACTACGTGTACCATAAAATACTGTGTTAACAATTGAGTTTCTAGATGATTCAAATAGGTCAAACATCCCCACAAATACATTTAGAGGAAACAAGTATCAAGATCATTAAGAGTACATTTATTTGGATAGTACTAATAAAGAGATCATTTAATATACATCAATGCATCTTGAATATAATCATGTGAAACCTGAATTGAAAAAATACCAATGAATGATGATTCCATTCCCTATATAAACATGGAAAAGAGAGAACATAAATGAGGACTTTTTCACTGTTCTTACAATGACTTTGAGAAGAAAATGATGCCATATGGGTTGTTCGAGATAATGCTTCAATGAAATATCACATCATTACAATCTGCTAGGTAATATCACTTGATAAACATTCATGGATATAAATTAGAGAAGTGGGGAGGCAGCATAGAACACTGCTATCAATTGTATCTAACCATTATTCATGATTTTTATACAAGTAATAGAGGAGTCTCTGACATGCTATAAATATAGAGTTCAACATAAAAACATCTTATCACCCTCAACCTGATGTCTGATCTAAGTGGACTATCCATACACTAAGTAACATGTTGATATCATGCTCAAAGGAATTCAAAGGAGTATGGGATCAAAATCTTCCCCTAGTAGAGTTACCATAAAATAATAGTTCATAATCAAGGAAAACATTCCTCCATATGATTCCATTTATTTTAAGATTTGAAGAAATCCTATATGATGGGATGAATTTTGTGAACACAAAGTGATTCGTTTTGAAATTATCACGGTAAATGTTGAAAAGATCAAGACCATTTTTTTCAAAATATAATGGGTGTTGAGAGTCGACAAAAGAGATATACTAAAAATATTCAATGAAACCAAGAGATATTGGAATGATTTAATATATTAATCTATATACCAACATAGAAATTTGTTTGAGATTTACGAATTAGGGACAACATAGTTTTGGATACATCATATTATTTGGAATCCGTCATCGCATTGGAGTGGTTACATAACAACTAGTACTCCTAGTTAAACTATTTCAGGTACCTCTTGTGTTTCATGTATCCATGTTGTGTATATACATAAATTACTCCGCACATGTTCTAAATCCATTTGTATCACCATTAGAGAATGATATTTTATATGAGGAGCGACCAGTGATGGACATAATTCATAGAGACAAGGATATATGAAATGATAAAATACACATGGTCTAAGTGTTATAGACAAACTACAGGTATAAAGAGGCTACATGGAAACCATTGGAGGTGAGGAAAAAATATTTCTAGCATCATTTTTATTTTATTAAATGAAAAAAATTATGGAATATTTTCTGAATGGGGTATGATAGTGACTAATAGAACATTTATAAACTAAATTTCATATATGATTGAATTAGTTGACCTATTATGTTATATGGTTATAAAAACATATGAAATTATATGTTTCCATCTTCACAAAAGGGAGAATAAAATTTAAATACCATTATTCATAATAATTATTGAAAATATATTAGTTTAATAGTGATCAAATGATTAGTATGAATATAGGGTTTTGATAAAACCAATCAACACAGACCAAGGGAGTGTTGACCATGCCCAGTATGATTGTACCCTATAAAACCCATTTATCCATGATTTCATGTTAGATAAAATCATTATGATTTTTCCTTATTTAATTCCAACTAGAGATCTAACATTTAATACATGAGAGAAACAATTTATTGGAGAAGTTTACTCTCATTGGAACACATCGCAAACCATGTATATTGAAACAACCCATGAAAATATATACATCACGCACCGTACCCTTATGAAGTTTTGGTGTAATAATGAGCGATGTATCAAGACCCTAATAAAATGAATATTTATATTTTATTTTCAATGTAATAATGGTAAATTTTAATTCTTTTTTTTTTGATACACTATAAATATTTAGATTTTGATATTATAAAACAAAAATTGATTTTTTAATATGAAATTTCAATTAAAACATTCTATTTTGATGAATTCATTAATTTTCAAAACAAATTATTTTCTATGAAAATAAATCAATTGAATTTTTTTATTAATTATCAATTATATTATAATTTTTATGAACTCAAAAGTATATTATATAAGGGTCCAAAAACTATTATTGTCCAAATAACCCATAAATTATCAATAAATGTGAATTACTGATTTAAAAGTAAAAATTCAAAAATTTAATTAATTATTTGGATAAAATAAATATTATTTTTGGAATCATCATGTAATATTATCCAATGGTGATATTTTCACATTTTTTTTGAAAATCAAATTTTCTGATAAAATATATAAATAATATTAATATACGAGGTGTATTATGACATCATAAAGACATAAATAGACATATTTATGAAATAAAGGATATTTATAACCAAATATAGTTTTAACATAAAAATTATTGTATTTTAAGGTATTTTTAATAACTTTATAAAGCCATTATGAATCCAAAAAACCCTAAATTCTATTTGATGGTTTTAAAATAATAAAATTATATACTTGACTCACACATCCCTATGTGTAATAGTTTATTGAATTAGACCCTTGTAATTATAAAATAAATAAAACCAATCATATTTGTAAGAAATAATGTGCCAAAACCATGGGTAATTCTATGGTTTTTATTTCATTATTATTTACAGTACAAAACCAAACTACGGGAAATAATAAAGTGGTCCCATATCCATTCCTATATACACCCCCAATCCTCCAAAACACATCACTAAAAAATATTTTATTGCATACATACTATTTCCTACCCTCTCTATAGTCCTCCCTTGTTTCCCTATACTCTCAATAAGCACCACCCAATAATATTGAATCACCCACTCAAGAATTTGGGCTCATCTCTCTTCTTTTGAATTCAAGAAACTTTTGTGTATTAAAACTTATGAATCGCAATTGGATATATTTTAATTATTTTATAAATCCAAATAATGTGTTCAAACTATTTCCAAATAATGTGATATCATATATCCCCTCTCATTAAATAATTTACCTAAGCCATTACAAATTCACAATTTAGTATATGATCATCCCCTTTTCATTATTATTCATGAAGATTTTTTATTTTATACCTTTAAATTTACAATATAAAATTTAAAGGTATACTTTAGACATCCCTTTTGTTGTTATTTTTACATCCAAATAATGGAAAATTCCATTCACTCTCAAGAAACCATTTTTTGTATCATTACGTATTGCCTTTGTGCTACCCAAATTTCACTGTGAGTTTTCATAACGATTGATTCATGAATACCCACCTTCATTTCTAATGAAGGGTCTTCAACCCGATATACATACACATTATATATTTAGTAATGAGATTTATATATCACATGCCCCTTGATCATGGGGTAAAATTATATTAACAAAATATTTTTGTTGTATGATTTTTGTGGCACACTTATGCTTGTGCATGATATAATAGAGATTGGTGCACCTGTGATTATAGAGTTCCTTAGTTAATTGGGTAATGTTCGAGTTTTATGAGACATCATGTATTTTATGTGGTAGTGAACCTAATCCATTATGGGGATGTTTCAACCATGTTATGATGTTTTTGTGGTTAGTCAGGACCTATTTTATCGATTTATTGATTAATGATACTGACACATTCTGATGTTACCGTTATGTTATTATGTTATATCATGCCTCAATGTTCATATTTTTTATTATCAACCCATTTATGCCCCATTTTAATTAATTTTTCATTAGATTAAATAATTTATACAAGTTGTGATTTGGTATTCCAATATTGTGCATTATAGCTCACCCATTTCTTATGTATATCTGTATGTTATACCATGTTGTATTAGGAATGATGGAAAATTATGGGCATGTTGTGGAACTTTTCAATAATTCCAATGTACCCTCTATTATATGTTTTTATGTAATGTACCAAATTTCCTAAATAAACTAGGATTACCAGTCTTCATGTTTTAATTTTGCGTATTCTTATCTAATTATTCATGAATTAATGTTTAATAAATATAAGTGTTGAAATACAACTGTTTCCTTACATTCCTATATAAAAAAGAAAATAAAATAAAAAAAACTATAGATGTAGTCATAAAAACTGATCTAGGGTTCAAGTTGAAACAACTTAAGGGGATCCAAGATGAGCATGAATTATGAGACCCTACCATTTGGTTTTACAAATTAATATAGAAATATTGATTTACAGTGGTGTTTGGACTGAAAGATCCCTTTAAATTGACTATTGTATACCAAGAAGGTGATAGGGAAATAATGGAATAATAAGTGAAAATAACAAACACTTGATGATATTAAATTCATTGGGTATAAACAGTTTATGGTTTTAATAATGGTTTTACATCATAATTCTATAGAAGGTCACATACTATGAAGAAATCATATTTGTGGTTATTTTTGTATGGAAAACTAAATTTACAATGTAAAATAATATTTTTTTTGTGTAAATATTTTTACACCTTGAGATTTTATTTGGAAATATGGTCCAAAAAATTTACATCATAAACCCATTATTTACAATATAAATTTATTCTATTGTTTTCCCAGCATCAATACTCTAATGCTCCTCCATTTTACATCTCCAGAATGTTCTAATACCAAACCCAATGACTATAATGATTTGAAAAACATTTTAAAAGTATGGTTTACCTAAAATAAGGTGTTCTATAATTCTCAATCCTCCTAAGATATCCACCAAAATAATCGTGAAACTATAGAGGGGTGTCAAGTTTGTAGTACCAAGTAGGGATATATTTTGTTTGTAATATATGATCCATGTTAAATCAATATGTTAAGACAGAAATGATTGTAAACAAATATGTAAGGCAGATATGTAATCAATAGAGTGTTTTCAGAAACCACTCAAAATCTTGTGATATGAATAACATATCAATATATCACAATAAATACAATATTTTTTTAGCAACCATCCATTCATGCTAGAATCTCACATCATTTAATAATCGAGGGAAATTAATATCATAAAATGATGAGAGAAAAGGGAGAAAAAATTCAATAGTTTCACATATCTGTTTTTTTAGATGAACATCCCACTAAATCTAGTACAAATATATTAATATTACCCCACAAAAATAGTAATATATACTATAATTTAATCACATATCTGTAAAGACCTAGAAATTATATATATTTTATGTTAAATTATTTGTTATTGTTACGAGTTTTCAAAAATTAATGGCGGTTGATTATTAGGACCGGTGTTCCTGTGAAGGATTTGGGAATTTTATAAGGTACGTTCAATAAAAACATGGGTGGCATTTTCTATCTTTTGAACCGGTGCTCGGAATTGAAATACGATGGCACCGTTGAAGCTGCAACATTGGGATTCGCTTATAGGAGGCCTAATTTTGACCGCAGTTGGTCGAGTGAAAAAATTTAGTTTTACAAAATTTGGAAGAATAATAAAATAACATGAATATGTTATTTCATTTGTCTACCAACTATTGAGATGTGATGGAAAGACTGCAGAGTTTTCAAGGCATTTAATGGCTTGACTATCCTATTTTGTAACCACATCATTGAGACTTAAGAGGATCATTCATTTATATACCTCATTAATCATTTGTTCGGTTAATCACCATTCCCCTATTTTTATTTGAGGCTTGGGATTGGGTTTCTAACACATAAGTAAGGAACCTCTGATGAAGTGTCAGGGCGTTTTCCACTAATAAAGAATGAAAGCATGGATGGAAACATTGGAGTAAATGATCAAGTATCGAAGAACGTAGGGAGCATCCTCAAGCGTGGATTCTTCTTCAACAACCATGATGTCTCCTCCTATTCCATGGAAGGGGTTGTTATTAAATTCATGTTATTTTTGGATTATTTTCCTTGTTCTTGAAAAACATGACGAACGTAGATCAACCAAGATGAGTAGATTCGCGATTCATATGAAATTGCGGGTGTTTATTGAGGAAGATTTTAATGGGGTTTAATCACTATATATGTGATGATTTTATATAATACCCTCTATATATAATGCTAATGCGGAGGGAACATGCCAATCAAACAAGTCTTATACCCTCCACCTCTTCGGTTTTTGTCGCGTTCTTCGTGGTTAAAGATTGAACTCGACGAAATCATGAGTCCGAGAGCCACGTAGTGACAAATGTATCCTAGGAGACCAGTATGAACGCTTAGAATGAAAAACGGACCACCAGAGCTCACCTGACGTCCCATAGAAGTTCCACCAGTGCTAGTGGGAGATGGTGGCAGCCAGTGGCGATCGGTCACAGTGGCCGCAGGCGGCGTGCTATCATGCGTTGTGGAGGGAAACTGAGGCATTGAGTCACGACGGTTAACAGGGGACACCGGACGCATTAGAGGAAAGTGGTGTGTCGTGGGGAAGATCCGCAACAGAGCAACATTCGGGAAGGTGGAGAGACTCTCGTGTGTGCCACCCAGATGGGCTCCGCGCCAGCTAGTAGTCCACACCCATTCAAGGAGGTTCGTCGGAATCCACAGCTGAGCCCACTCGGGCCAGCCCAACCAGTTCGGTCCAGATTAGGTTGAACCCAGATTGGACCTGGATGATCCTAACTAAGTTGTGTCAGATGGGACGATGTGGGTCGGGTCTGTCCGACCATGTTAGACCAGACCTGGACCTTTTTCATCTTAGATATGCTTAAAATGATGTATCTCACAAACCAGATGTCTGTTTGACAAACTATCTACGGAGCTAGAATCCTTTGTTTGATACATTCCATTTGATATACATACCCTTTGTTTTTCAGAATTTTTGAAAATGTCTTGGATGGATTGAACATGAATCCAACTAGGCCCTCGACCCTAAAAAACCTATTACTCATATATTAGGCATCTGATTGATGTGTCGTTTGTTGCATTGGGACACCATCATTATATATCTTGGGGAGAAGATACTATAGAACTCATGTGTTCTGGGTGAGTGGAATCATGTGGATGGATGCCAATTGAAGAGAGACCATGTATGGATCAACATCATATCCACCATGTGTGGATCACCATAATAGAGACCATGTGTGAATCAACATCACAGTAACCATGTCTGGATCAGCATATTTGAATCCCTATGTGGAACAACATCATAGCGACCCAATATTGATCAGTATTCTAGAGAGCCTATGTGGATCAGCAGTGCGTGACCCGACGAGGACCAGGATTAGAGCGGCCTGTCATGGATCAATGACATATTACCCTATGTGGATTGAAAATGCAACAACTTTTTCAAGGTAAATGTTTGTAGCTTCCTAATCGAATAAATTGATATAGCTTAAGACTAATCATCTTTATTTCCAATCTCTAAGTTGTATACCTGGTTTGAGCTGAGTCTTTTTTGTTATGATTTTTGTTTGAGATTTTTCTTTGTGGTTTTCATTTGTAAGATTCTAAGAGACCTTTGGGGATCTCAGGGTCCCTACTAGGTATTGTTATACTATCCCATGCATGGGAATCACCTACACCATGTTGTGTCTTGTGCAGATGATTAGCAGCTTTTCTGAGACTATAAGAGCAAGGTTGAGGCTATACACAGAGGTGACTGGATGATTTGGAGAACTTTGGGGACAAGATTTACTGACCCTTCAAGTAGGATCCTTGGTGCATGATCTTAGAATCTTTTTTCTATTGTAGTTTCATCATTCAGTTGGGATTTTATTCTGACCCCTTTACTTTTATTACAAACTTTTAATACATTAGTTTTACTACATGGTTTGGTATCTTGTCGTGTTCTTGGTCTATGTGTTTCCAGATTCAAAGGCAATGCCTTCCCATTTTAGAGAAATTCTTTTCAAGTGCTAGTTTCAATCCCATGGCCTATCGAAGTAATGCTTGGGGTAGTCACGACATGAGCCCCAAAGGATGGGTTGTGATAAAGTTATATCACTGGAGTTAGTTCTACCGAAGAAATAAGACTCAAATATTTCCAATGTAGCAATGGTGTTAAGTGTTTTGAGTGTGTTTTTCAGTTCAGGGAGTCCAGTATTGCTGTGGTTGTCAACGTATCCATACAACAGGACCATGAACTCTGATTTCTAACTCAGTCCACGAAAAAATAGATTTCATGTGTTTTAGAAATGTTTTACATCTGATCTCTTTCGAGTTAGCTCACTAGGTATAACATCTTGACCATGTAACACATGTTCCATTCATTATGCCACCATGTAGAAGGATGGCTAGGAATCTAGAGAGATTTCATGATTATGGACCACCGAATGATGGGACGTTGGAGAAGGTCCATATTACAGTGTTAACACCTTGAGGTAGTGCACCAGCAGCACCACCACCCATTGGGCAGAAGATTCCACTAGCCCCAATGGTAGACATTTCTTGCTGACATGGCATGTTTCATGAGTTACAGTGGAAGAGGGATCTAAGGTTCTGAGGTGAGACATATCCCCAGGTAGTTAAGGACTGGCAGGAGGCAATAGCACAAGTTTTTCACTTGGTTGAGACACCAGCAGAGAGGATAGTGATCCTATCTACTCGCCTCACTCCGGCCACAATAGGGAGATGGTGTCAATATGTATTTATTATTAAATTTTATTTATAATTCTAGATATGAATCACTTTAGGTATCATATGATTCTATTTATTTTGAGACATTTTATATGGTGAAAAACATCAATTAATAAATAAATTAAGTTTATTTTATTGCTCTAACATGATCTTGTTGAACATTCTAGTTGGGATGAATATAATTTCGAGAAATCATAAGGAGCATGGCCATCCTTTTTTATTATATATTGAACCCCTTAATGATATAGTTGTTTTGACACCATGCGTTACATAGTATTTAATTTTATTATCTACTAAAATTTCTTATTTAGACATTCGTGTCAAAAGCATGAGAGATGTCTTCCCTACATTCTTACACAAATCATATAATTCTTTAGGAACATTTAGGTTGTCAAATTTTTACAACCTATCTTAAAATATGTATTCATTATTAAGAAATAAATCCACCATAAAACCAATACATTTTCCCTTTCTTTGGTTAATTCATTCATTATCAATTCTACTTATTCTCTTTCATTTATTTGTTTACAGAAATAATTCAATTTTATAGGATGTGGACTCTCTTACACAAAATATAATTATCTTGTAGCTATTAGTCTGGAATAATTCTCATCATTATTCTATGACTTATTAAAAGTAATTTTATCAACATAAATCTTTGGATGAGAACCTTTATTCAGGATTTTTACATTTCCATTATAGTACATAGTCATTATCATTATAGTAGTTTTACTTCACTTATAGTAACCCGAAATATTCATAGAAATTACTACATTTGTTACATTAATTATAATTATTATATGAATAATAAAATAGATTCTTCTATGAGTAAGTCCTCTTTAAATATGATGCCTGTCTTTTATACAGTATGTCTATTATATACATCAGATGTGATCCCCCTAAATCGGGCCATTTGTGAACTATTTGCACTATCATGTTATTCAATATAACTATTGACATAATACAAAACCACTTAAAATAGAAACAATTTCCAACAAGAAAATTCTATTTCCAATTAAAAGAGTGTGGCTACATTGTGATCCATTTTATTTCAAGGTAGAAATACATACTTTTTTCTCTTTTTGTAAAGTTTTCTTTTTATAAAATTTCAACTTCCACCATTTATTATGTTGTGGGTTTCACTAAATTTTTCTACATATGTATTTTCTTGTATTCTAATATAATCTTAATCAAACAAGCTAGAATATATTGGTAAAAAAATTGATAAGGAAAAAAATTTATATGATGTTGTTATGGGTTAATCATGATGTAACTCCCAATACATCTTTCTATTAGTTAGATTATACATATAGTAGTCAACCCCTTTATATATTTGTATGTATAATCTTAGTTTACCACATAATTGGGATGTTCCAGATTATATAGATTTCAAATAGCGTAATTTTACATCCAATTGAAAGAACATCATATTGAGTGTCTTCACCGATGTCATATTTGGGTATGGTTTTTATTCCCATTAGTTTTTAAATTTTATAATAAATTCTTTATTTACATTATAGTTCTTTTATAGATAATTTTCAATATTATTTCTTCCCTTTTAATTAACATCCAATTGTGTATCATAGAAATTCATTGATATTTTATTTATTTTCTCTAATGCAGAGATCACATTTTAAACAAAATATTTAAATATAAAATTAATATAAATACATATTTATAACTTAAATAGACTAGTGTATGTGTTTTATTTAAATTTAAAATATTTTTTTATGTATCACAGAATTATTTGGGTGTTGTATTTATCATCATTTTTAGCTAATGAATCCTCTCTTGCATCATCTTCATATCCCATATTTTAATTTTCTCATGAATTAACATTATATATGACCAAATTTGGTTGAATAATTCCATAGTACATTTAATAAACTAAAAAATTAAATCAAATTAGGAACCAAATTGTGATTTATTGAATATATCTTCTTAACATATTTAACATGATTGAAATCGTGAGTCATCTTCCACAAATTTAATAGAAAATTTAACACGATAAAAACATTTAAAATAGATAATTTTCTTCCTTAAATTTTTATTTTCCCACCTTATTATATTCCATTTTTTTCTTATTTCTCAATTAATTAGTTGAAACAACAGTTTTAGGAGTAATATCAATTGAAAAGATTATTCCATTTTATTTTCTTAGATGCACATCAAATATTCAATTCATACATTTTTATTAAAACAATAGGGTTTCCAAAAATTTTGAAACCAAATTGAACCTATTAATCTCAAATACTAATTAACATACCCCATGGTATGGGTGAAGACAATTTTGGGGGGTGTGAATGGGGGTATGTGTTTCAAAACCTTTTAAATTTCCATAAATAATCTTATGATCTATTCACCCATTTTGATCATTAAATGGTTGTTTATAGTTATGGAAAATGGATCATTTCATGTTTAACCAAGAATTGGGGCCTTTATAAAATGAATTATAGTATGTAACAATAAACACAAGTTCTTTAATATGGTTTCACCCCTCTTGAGAAATATATTTCTTTCTATTATTTAGATTAATAACTAATAAATTCTATGATATAATCACATAATAAATTAAAATTGTTGTGTGGTGGTATAATTATGAAAATATAGTGAAATATACAATGAATTTCTATATATATATATAAAATAATAAGTTTTGAATATATTATTCCATAGTATTCAATCTTAGGTATATTATAATATCCCTCCACCATCATTTTCTATAGATATCTACACAACATTGAATGTCACTGCATCACTAATATTGTATCTTTTCCTCCTTAGTAATGATTATTCATTTTCCTTAAAATTTTGATCAATAATTTTAAAAAAACCTTACATATCAATAGATATTTTCATAAATATACCATTCAAGATCATTATACTAGATTCACTCACTAATAAAACAAAGTTAAATGTGACCTGTATATAATCAAATATGCTTATCACACATCATATTTCTTTAATCTCTTCTTCTTTAATCAATACTTATCAAATTTCGTCAACATTACAAATATGAAGAGTTAAACACGGTTACTTTCGTATTCCTATTATTTTTAATTACCTAATTTAACTTATCATTAACACTATATTATATTATTCTCTTCTTCATTAAGATATTTTATGATCCAATTATCAAAATATATCCGCATTTACTTATAATTCTATAACACTATGTACAACTTAAACTGGTATGTGAGAAAAATTCTTCATCATCATCTTCTTACCTTATAAGTCAATATACATAATTTATTATTTTATAATTTTTATGATGTTCTTATTTTTTTCAAGATCATCATAGGTTCACATTATATTCAAACATGAAACTATAGCACTCTATTATTATCATTATTTTTTTCTTTTCATTAATGTATTTCGTAATAGACTCACATTTTTTCTGTATGGACTCAACCATTTTTGGGTCATAAAATAATCCACATAAATTGAAATTTATCACCACATTAAATTAATAATATATTTCATGCATCTAACTTTTCATCCCCTGTGATCACCACATTCATTTCCTTAAATAGATACCTCTAGTAAAATGAAATCCCTACCCTAATTATTTTATTTCTTGTCATTTTAATCCCATTGAATAAATCATACAATTAATATTTTAGTAACCTCAGAACTAATTTTCTTATCAAACACACATCCACAATAATATATATTATATAGACACCATAGGATCATGAAAAATCATACATCAAGAAATAGTTACAGTATGGAACTACCATTCACAACAAGAGTTCCTTTATGAAAATAGTATATCCACTAGCTTGGATTGACACTATCTGGGTAGAATCTTATCATAATCATCACATATGAGTATAATTGAATCAAAAATTATTTTATAATATTAAAATTATAAAGAACCTCACAAGAATCAGCTGATTCATTTCTATTGTAGAATAGAAATTTTGATTTTAAATAAATTTCATTTGTAAATCACTACATAAAATGGAATACTATTTTTTATAATATTATTTCATTCGGTAGTATTTACCTAAATATTGATCCAGTGATATTTATAACATTTTAGTGTTTTTATCATTGATAAAATAGGTTAGATATTGTCATATTTAATTTCATGTACACAAAATTAAATTTTGATACTATATAAATTTCTCAAATTGAAACAAAAGAGGGATCTTTATAATGTTTCCTTTTAATTATTAATGTATTTATAGAGTTTAATAAAAAATATTTCTTTCATAGAGTTTTTGAACCATATGATATTTTTTATATCATTGTAGAATTTAAACTCTATGAAGTGATTTTCAAACATTATGAGGTCCTATAATGGGGTTCATATAAAATTGAATTATACTTCTAACAAATTAAATATAATATGTAGTTGTGAAATATGCATTTTTTGAAATCTATAATGTAAAAATACATTCCTACGTGGTGTTATAGTTGAATCATATAAATTGGGAACTTTATAAAGATTATCATATGTATTGAAAGGTATCTATAGTTCCAATAAAAAACATAGAATTTATATAATTCATCAAATAAATTTATCCCCACTTCAAATGACATCATAACATTTTCAAACACTTAAAATTTCCACATAATAGATTTAAATCATTTTAGGAATTATTATTTCAATTCAACACTACTTGAAAATTTATACATGGTTAATTTTTTGTACTTAAATAGACAAGTAAATTTTTTCAAGTATCTCAATGCCTTATAATTTCAAATTTTAAATCATTCATTGAAAATTTTCATATATGTTTTGTTTCTCACAACTTTTAGAATGTTTTCTTCTAAATGACAGTTATATGGTTTCTCCAAAATTCACTTATACGTTTCACTTAAATAATTTTTATTATTAATGTCTCCATTAGGTAGAAATTACATTTCCCAAAACTATTGTAGAATTTAGTTTACCCTCTATTTGTGAATTTTACATGAGAATATTCTCTATAGAAATGTGATATATTTTATAGTCACTAAAAAGGTTATAATAGAAATATAATCATAACATACCATGACATTACATAATTTTTATGAATATTTAACACATTTAAATGTATATTACCAATAAACGTAATAGCTTAATGACTTTAAGAATATAGAATTATAATCATCTTATATGGTGAATGAACTTTGACATAACACTTGAGGATATTCCTTGTTATTACTACTATGTAAAACCATTATTCATAACCTTGGTTGTGGAAAAATGAGAATGGGGTGATTCATATGCATAGTAATCATAAACAATGGAGATATGCAAGAATAACATGAGCATAATTTTATGAGAATATGATAATAACATTACAAGATCATGGACAACATATAAAATATAATAAATATGAATCATGGAATAAATATTTCCAGTTCATAAGATATGAATTACAAAGGAATAATGATCATAATCTCTGAGATCATAACATTGAAATTAGACATGGTATTTTTCACATACACACACGCAAAAGAAAATATAATATCCAGGATTCCTACCAGGAGCATCATAACATGTTAGGATTCGTCTAATAATCCATTTAGCTTATTCTGGCATGGGATTACCATCCATTCACCCTCTTGTTTTTGGATTGGTATTACCTCCCATCTACCCTAATTTTTGGGCTTCTGATTCCCTCAGGTGTACCCTCTTAGCTCAGGATGTGGATTCACTCATATGTACCCTCTTGTTTTGGGCTTTGGATTCACTCCCACATACCCACTTCTATCGAGTGTATGATTCCATCCCATGTAACCTTTGAGCTCATAAAAAATATATCATTACCCAATGTATTAGATGAAGATATATGTCGCACTATTCATATAATGAAATAATACATGATTGTTCCACAATATATCAAAACATTCATCCTTTCATGACACATAAAAATAGATGGGTTTCATAAAAATTATACAGTAACCCATTAAATAAAAATAGAATTATAAAAATTTCATCATATCCTATGTCAAAAATAATAGATGGGTTTAATAATCATTTTATCACAGAATATCCTACCAATGTAAGAGGGTTTCATAAGACTTTTATAATTTAATAACCCATGGATGATAAGTACATTTAATAATCACCATGACATCATAAAATAAAACATTAAAAGAAATAATAAGAATTTATTCCTTAGATCATATCCATAGTAATGAATAAACTATATCTAAGGTTTTCATCATAGATGGGGAATGAATTTAGAAGATCTCATGGAACATTTCTAGTGGAAAATAATTTTCCTTTGAAAATCTGTTTTTTATACATGAAACATTTTCAATATCCATTTACATGAAAAATTTATTGATAAACATATAATTAAAACTTTCTATGAAATTAGAAAACATTTTTTTTGAGAAATATATCCTTTATTTTTTGAAAATTACTATTTAAAACATAATTTCATTTGTAACCATTTTCATTAAAAATTACCTTGAAAAGTAATAAATATATATTGAAATTATTTTGAAAACCCATTTATTGAAAGTTGACATGAAAATTTATTATAAAATCTTTATAACATTTTAAAAATATTTTATTTTCAAATAAATCTAAAAACTAGTATGGATTCATTGAAAAAATTGATAGAAACATGGTTTTGTAAGAACATATATTTAAAATTATAAAATGAGATAAAGTTGTATGTTCCAAAAATACATTTTCCTGATTATAAAAAGTAACAAATAGGGTAAAAATTGTATCATTACATGAATATATACTTAATAACCATATGAGGAATTAATTTTTAGGGTTAATGAGTTATTGATTATATTTTTTCATCAATGGATGTATAATCATTAACATTATTGATAAACAATGAGATTATAATAATAAATTGTTACCACTTTGGTTTTTTTGAATAATAATCTACATTAAACAAAAACATTTCCTGGAGCATGAATTATCATTAAAAGAATCATATTAGTGATATAACCAGACCTGGGTATTGTATAGAACCCATAGTAATATATTTTTTCATTACATTGAATATATCACAACAAGAAAAAATCATACAAAAAATACACTACCGATTTTGTGACTTTTGAACCATGAACCCAATGAAATAAATAAAATCAAATGGATATATAAATAAGAATAAATTTTAGTGTAATAATCATATAATACATTCATGGGAATTATATACACTACCCAAAAAAACTATTGGTGAATAATCCATACACCTCATATAAATAAAAGTGTGATGAGGAAACCCTTACCTTAAGCCTTGAATTTCGTCATACAAATTCAAAATTCATGTATAATAAATATAAAATAGAAGCATATTATTATAAATAATACAATATATGATTTTATTATGACTTTATATCACTCATTTATAAACAATACAATATTATTGTTATGTTTCAGGTAATATCTTCTTTGTACATCAAGTATGTTTTGACTTGTTATTCATGATCCTCTTACATAGATCAGGATTTAATTATTTTCATAAGATAAACCCATGATATAAATATCATAATGTTCTTTTAAAAAAATAAATATAATAATATCATAAATATAAAAATATGAAATGGAATACATTGTTCATGGAGACGGTAGGTCATACATGTGCATGAACATTGTTTATTTTTTCTAGTAAAATTGAATGAATGAATGTAAATGAAAAATATATAAATATATATTATCATTATTTTATAATTATTATGCAATAAATATCATATACATATTCTAAAATCATCTTTAATTATTTACATGTAATGTGTGAAGGAGTAAAATCACATTGAAGAGGTAGTAGTACACACACCCACAAATGATGTTATCATATTTTCAAAAAAAAATGTAATACATGAATATAAATGTTATATAAAAATTAATAAAGAAAAATCAAATCAAAAATATAATATATATAATATGAAAAAAATTATTACTTCATTATTCAAAACCATGAATGGTGGAAATTGGAAGAATGAGCGACATCAGTTCGTTAGACAATAGTTCACCGTACACATGAACCATGATTTTGAATCTCATTGGATGGAAGTGAATGTTAGTTTAGGAAAAAAAATCTTAACAATAAATCATTATTTTTTTATAATGATATCATTATATAATCATGGAATAATAATAATTTAGGGGTGGATAATTAAATAAAACATAAGTCCTCATGGAATGATGTTACCTCTACTTTGGGTAAATCCTTTTGGTTTGCTCTAATGAGATTATTTGATTAGATATTTACCCATATTTAGGACACTAAGTTGAATATAAGTATTTTGGGATGATATTTGGGATGGTTTTGGGTGAGACACAAGTCTTGGAATGTGATAATACTTAACTAGGGTGAGTGACCTTTTGAAGTGTAGGAAGAGTGGCATTCAAGTAAATATAAAAGGAAACACTATCGGGAAGACTCCATTTCATCATGTGCATCCAATAATTGTTCATTTTCAATAAAATATGATTTTTGGTAAATGTATTTATATATAATAGATTTCAGACTTTTTTTAGTTTATTTGGCCACTTATGTTAATTCTTAACCAATAAGTGAACTAGTTTATACCTTTATCACAATTATTAAAATTAATTAATATCCTAAATAATTTTCCAAAAAAAATATTTTTAACAGACGATCTTCTGTAAAATTCTATAATTCCAAATATTCCATCCATTTTTTACAAATTCTTACCATTGAAGTGGAATAAATTAATTTAAAATCAATCCCGTAGACAAGTTGCGAAAGCAGGGTTTTAATGCGAAAAAGATCCAAATATTGAAATTTATTTTATAAAATTTACAAATTAAATTGGTTAAAATTTAAAACAAATTGTATTATTTGATGAATTATTTATTGAAATATAGTTTAAAATGAAATTAATATTTAATTTCAATACAAATATAAATGTTATGAAAAATTAGATTCAAATAAAATTTTAGTATTTTTCACTATTCATCAAAAAATGAATCTTTTTTGGAATATATAGAAAATTCAATGAAATTAAAATTCTATATTAAAATTTAAAAATGAGTTAATTTTGATAATTAAATTTTTTAATTGTTTTAAACATTATATTTATAATTGGGTCACTATGAAATGGTGGTAAAGTTACGTTTTAAGAAAATATATCTTTTTATTCATAAAATTTGATTTATTAGTATTATATAACTAGAAAATATATTGGATGGTTATATAAAAAACTATTTAATATATAATATAAAAATTATAGTGATAAAATTCATCAAAGGTGGTATGTTTAATTTATTGAGATAAAATATATTTTCTACATAGAAAAATAGTATTCATAGAAAAGTAATTTCATTATTTTCAAATAGTTCTTACATTAATTTCTAGAAAATTGATAACTAAAGGATTAAATTTATATACATGTGTAAATAAGATATTCAAAACATTGTTTATAATATTCATAACATCCTTTCCAACAGCTACGTGGTAACTATATTCAAATTTTAATAACAATATTAATTGAATATTGTAGTTCAGTAAATCTAGGAATTGTTTACAACATAAGACATTGAAGGGAATCAATATTGTGTGTAAAAAAAGGTAAACATCGTCTGGTTGGTAAACATTTATCATCTATGTGTTGTATTTAGTGCAATATTTACTTTTTGTTTCATAATATGCAAGACAAACATATTGAATACTTATAAAAAAAGTTAATTCAGTTTTGTGTGAAATCAAAAATATCTGAAACATAAAATTAATTTCAAAATAATATTCATACAATATCGTGGTATTAAATTATACCCACTATAAAATGTTTTTATTTCCTCAAAATTCATCTATGTTTTCAATGGTTTCATACATGAATGTTATTTTCATAGAAACTAACATTTTTAAAATTAATACAAAAATATCCTTTAAGTAGGGAATGTTATTAATGTTACTATTACCCACTGTAACTCATAAATGGGTTTCAAAATATGGAATATTAGTGGGAAGTGAAAACATGGATGTGGATGAAAACTATAAATAATCATATTGATTGATAAAAATAACTTATCACATGAGAGATGGTGATCCATATAAATTTCGAATTTATAAAACTATAAACTGAAGAAGTGGGAATGAGATCATTGATATCATAAAAAATGATAAATATTAAAAAAAAATTATTTCAAGGCCCTTTTTACTAAAGATGAGTAATTTTCATGATACGATATAATTTCATGATTTCAAGATAACCTCACCATTTTTTGTGCCTCTATTTATTCCCACTCTATCTCTAATTCCATTAAAAGAACACAAATTTGTAATTCCTAAATCATTTTCTAATCATGAGATCCATAAGTATAATTATAGATGATTATATTTTTCATTAGTTATTACGAAAAATGGTTAATATTTGTTATACTATTTTCCTAAATCATCATCACGTGAGATATTAATTTAATCACTAAAATCACATCTAATGTATAACATAAACTATTCCTTAAATGATTATCTTTATAACCCTTCTAAAAGAATGAATTCCAAAACATTAAAAATAAGGCAACTAAATTTATTGACAAATACATAGAATTGATCCCACGTATATCTTAACACATCAGTTATTTTTTGTATACCGAACATGTGAATATTTTCATCGTGTACTCTCTGGATACATGGTAATAACATAAATTACGATATATCATTATCTAAAACATTCATTTTTCTTTATTTTATTGTTTATTGGATATAATAGTACATTATAATAATGTAGTATACATCATCAATCATATCATAAACCACTTTTCAATAAATCCTTATTTAATTTCAGGGTATTCATTATCATCCAATTTACTTATTCGTATCCAACACATCATTATCCAGACATCATTGGCTTAACATGTGGAACATATTAAGGGTAGTATTTACATTAATATTGTGTTTACCATGAATAACACCTTGCCATTTAATCACATTTATATATCTTCATAACCATTCAACATATCTTTTTCCATCCTTAATGAAGAACCTATACATTAAATAATTATATACATTATATTTTGTATAAAAAAATCTATTAATTCAAAAACATATCCACTTCAATAATCCAAAATTATTTTTATACCATTACTTGGTATTCCTCATCTTATTTTTTAATACACCATTCTATGAATATTGAATATGAATCATTTTATAATGTTCTTGAACCTCAATATATTCATGATTCGTTCATTTAATGTAAACAATAGTGTTATAACATCATATACATTTCATATTTATTTTGGGGTCTCTTTATGTACAGTAGTATAACCAAAACTCATACCGCATTCCTTGTAATATTTTGGAGATTTCCTCTTAGGAAATTTATTTTTATAATTCCTATACATTCGACTTCTAGAAAATTCTAGTGTTAACCGTGTTCCTTCTATTTCCCTCCATTACCTAAAACCAAAAAGAAGAGAGTGAAAACCCCCTCTCTATGAAGAAAACCACATAATAATAAAATATAACTTATATGATGACTAAATCATGACACATAAATTAAAATCTATGAAAACATAGGTTTATTCATAGATACATCCCTATAAATATCCTAAGAAATATCCCTAGTTGTCCCACTGAAAATGTCTCCCACATGATTCTAAAGGATAACTAAACCGTTTCTTGATACCAAATATAGTGAACCATGATCTATACAAAATTATATTACATAATTTTTATAAATATATTTCACTTTCCTGAAGTTCGTGCCTTAGAACTACAATAGTTTAGTGTGTTTCAATATATGGAAACACAATCTTATATCATTGGGAAATATCTTTAACATCCCCCTTAATGATCGTCTGCATTAGTAATCCAACATAAAGTAATTCTTCATAACCTAATGAAAGGAAACACAATGAATAGGTGACATTAGATCTCAATAAAAGTAATATAGGGATATATATATATATAAGAATAACATCAGAATAAGGGTATGATAATATGATCATAACATTATAATATAATACACTACATATCAAAGATCATAAACTTGAATCATTAAATAAACCATATAAGTTCAAAATTACTTAGTAATAAATGAATGGAGGCCATAGACCAGGAGATCATAACATAGGAATTGGACATAGAATGTGCACCATTCACATAAACCTATAAAATCCTTTTTCATGTATATCAAACCATACCATATTAACATGATAGGATTAGGATAGTAACCCATGAACCTACTTCAAGAATGGTATACCCTCCCATGTACTTTCTTGTTTCTGTCATGGTATGCCCTTCCATGTATTATCTTGTTTTGGGCCTGGGATTCCCTCCCATTTACCATTTATTTTTGTCCATGGATTCCCTCTACGGTATCCTCTTCTTCCGGGATTGGGATTCCTACCCATGTAACCCCTTGTTTTGGGCTTGAGATTTCCTATAGTGTGCCCATTTGTTTTGAAACTATATTCCATAACATGTACCATTTGATTTCAAAAACAAATTACTATTACAAATTTACTGTAGGGTGATATATATAACACCAATCACATAATGATATAATATATTCATGTTTCACAAGATAAAAACACATTACCCATATCACGAGTCATGAATGGAGTTAGGTTTCATAAACAACATATCATAATCCATGAAATGAGATGGATAGTACAAACATTTCATATATCCAAAATTCACAAGATCCGCACCACGATTGGTGAGGACTCTCCTTGTGCATCCATGATACCCAAGATCATGTCTTGGTGGAGAAATATTTCCATGTTACTATAGCAGTATAGTAGTAGGAATAGTAGTAGGTACAGTTTTGTACTGTATGAGGTAATTTAGGGTACTTTAGTAGTTGGAACTATTCATCTCTTTGGTAATACATGCCATGATTTGACCATTGATTCTATCAAAGCCTTAGATCTAGTAAGGATTTCAGGCCATGTCAAGGCCTTCAGGCCTCTTCAACGCCATTAAGGACACCCCAAGGCCTTTATGGAACATAAAATTGTTCTTAAACGGACCATATAGACTCTATAAGGATCATGATCCATATGATGATTCAAGAGTAAGGTGCATTCACCAGAGTAGAGATAACTGATTTAGCAGAATGAGAGGGTATGTCTATTTCCATTAGGACCAGCTAGTGCATGCACGAGAAGCCTAGATGGATAGATATGCGAATGTGGAGAGCATATATCATGATGTAGATGCTAGGGAGGAGCATTTACAAGTATTTTTTTGGATTCTTTCTTATAAATACCATAGTTTCATGTAATGTCACAAATCGTACAGGCCATGTAAGTTTTCCCCTTCAACCATAAAAAGGGATATTTTAAAAATTGAATAAAAATATAAGTCCTTGGGTCTATTAAAAATCATATATATAATAATTCATGAAATGTGTGAATGAATCACATTGTTTTGAGGAGGCATTAGTCCACACAACCACAGCTGTAGTAATATTATTTTATTTTATTGAAATAATGAAATTATGTGTTATATAATAATTAAATAATCATACATAAATCATAAATATAATATAAAATCATAAATTGCATCATTATTCACATCAATTAAATGAAGAAATGTAAGAATGTGTGACATCAATTCGTGAAGTGGTAGTCTTCCCTACACAATAATGATAATTGTGTATCCAATTTGACAGAAGTGTTTATGTGTGTAGGTATAAACCTTATCATAAAAACATATCAGTATATATATTATGCATTTTTTATTTTATTATCATGGAATAAAATGAATACAGGGATGGATAAATAAATAAAACAAAGGTGTTTTTGGATGCATGCTACCTCTTATTTGAGTAACTACTTTTGGTTTTCCCCAAATACATTCTTTGATTGAAATTCTACATAATGCGAGGCCTCGATTATGAATTAGGGGGTTTTGGGAGAATATTTGGCATGGGTTTGGATTTTCCAATTTGATTTAAATGTTTTAAGAACTAAGAGGGGCGAGTAACCTTTGATAGTGGGGGACAACTAGAATTCATGTAAATATAAAATGGACAACACTATTCATATGTCTCTCTAACATCATGTGAATTAAATAATTATCCATTTTGAATAAAATAGTATAAATTGTCAAAATATTTCCACCAATGTATTTTTTAAATTTTTTTATTTTGTTTGGACACTTAAGATAATTATTAATAACTAAGTAATATTTTTTTACCTTAATCACTAAAATTAATTTCAATTACATTCACACATATAATTATTAATAAAAATTTGTATTAATGGATTTTTTTATTTATTTTTTCAAATGTTTAATATTTTTTGTAAATTATAACCACATAATTTTATGAAATTATATTCATATTAATTTCATAGTCGAGTCACAAAAGTGATATTTTGAAGTCATAAGCTCTTAATGTTTGAAATGTTTTAATAACAAATATAATTGTAAAAAAGCTTGCCATGAAACAAATTGGATTAATTGATTTATAATTGATCTAATTATAAATTAAAACAAAAATTAATATATAATTTAACTATACAAATAAATTAGATGAAAATTTATTTTTCAATTAAAATTTTGTATTATACAATATTCAATAGAAAATGAAACATATAAAAATTAATCAAATTGAGAAAAATTAAATTTTTTATGTTATGATTTAGACAATTAAATTTTATTTCTAAATAGAAATTAATAATGTATAAACAATTTGGATTTAAAATGGGATCCCCATTAAATAGAAAAATTGTATTTTAAATATATATATATATTTATTCCTAAAATAGAATTTATTCAAATGTTATACCTATAAAATATATTGAATGAGAATAAAACATATTTACTGAATATTAAATATATAAATTTTATTGAAAAAATTAATCAATAGTTGTTTATTTATTTATTTAATATTTTGTCCTTAATAATAAAACTACTTTTTTAGAAAAGAAATTTCTTTATTTTCAAATAGTTAGTATATTTAGGTGTAACTAATTGATAACTAAAGGATTCATTTTATGTAAACATGTAAATAATATTTTAACAATTTAGTTAATATTATTCATTAATTTCATTCGAATCACTATTTGGTAACTATAAAAATATTTTAATAACAATATTATTATTATATTATAGTTCGGTAAAACTCATCCTTTTTTGTAACATGGTATATAAAAGTATAATGACAATGATAATGTCCTGTTTTATTTTAATAAATTAATTGAAAAACTTCCATGACTAGTCACTGATATGGAATGCAATTCTCAGGCCCAGTGTGCCTAGAATGGTTTGACGAAAACTTTTATATCATTAATAGTAAGTTTAAGTGGTTTTCCTAAAAAAGATATGAAAAACACATAATTGTGGGCCAGAATTAGATATCTAAGGGTATATTTGCATACATATTGACGGTGTTACCCTATGTGTGACTTGACAATTATCGGTACAGGTCATCATTAAGAATACAAGAAATTGATGTAATTGTAAATAAAATAGCAAAATAAAATAATTTTATATTAAAATACAAATAACTCATCAACGGTAACTCAGTTTGGAAATCTGATATCACCGTTGAGTTCATAATGGGGTTTTTTTACTTAGGTAGGGCCTAACATCCACCAGAGTAGGTCTTCTATAAAAGATATTTTTGGGGCTTTTAAAGGAAAATAAAATAGACTTAAAAATTTCATTTTAATTATTTTTTATGTTTCATTGTGACACAACGATGCTGCGATGCCACGATAGGGATTCTTATTTTCATTTATAATTGAAATATCTCTGTGAAAATAAAACACGATTTCTTCATTTTATATCTTGATAGAGATATGTTAATTTATTCACAATTCTAGAGAAATTTCCAAGAATATTTGGAGAAGGAAAACGTTGGAGAAATCATTATTTGGTGAAAAATGAACAATGACGAGATGATGGATCAAGATCTCTCGTGGATGGACTATAGATGATGATGAAATTTCTTTACTGATAGACCCAAAATCTTGGTATGGGGTTAAATATCTATTTTTTATTTCTTATTCTTACTTTCCAAAAATGAACACTGAGCAACCCACAAACAAGATGATTTGTGGGACGATTATTCTTGTTGGATGGGTATTATGCAGTGGGGTTTTAAAGCCTGAATAATCTATGTGAATACATTTATATTGTTTCCCTTTTTTAAATGGGATGAAAAAAGTATGAAACGAAAAATACCAGCATTCGTTATTTGGTATTTCTTCACGAATTTGTTTAATCACATTATGGAATTATTCACCAAAGAACATTCGTAGTTGCAATGTGTTTTTTAGGGAGGTTCCAAATGTGTTCGGACCGTCAGAGAGATGGATATAGGGATCTAATTCCAAACCAATGGAGTTTTTTTCACAAGGATAGAAATCCTTCCATTGACTCAAAAAATGGAGTAGCAGGATGGAAATGGAAATCCGTAGAAGATGGGCCTCCAGTAGTGGACCGTGGCGGACACCGATGAGACCCAAGGAGACAGAGGATCCCACAACAGCATGTTTATAGGCAGTGACTGAGAGCTTCTTCCAGGATTTCCATGATGGAATCATGCATACGACATAAAGGGATCTACATTAGAGAGTTGGAATCACATGGTTTGGGACCTCCTGTGAGGGTGCGGGAAGTCAGTGTGGACGTTGACTAGAATTGCGTGACCCTGAGGGACAAGACAGTGACGCTGCTAGGTACTGTGTTTGGCCGGATGATGCATGTCCAAGGCGGGCCTTACCCAGCAGAAAATAACTATCCTATATGCACGGGCCAGACTAGAGGAACTAGGTAGCGGTCCACTAGGTCCAACAGTCTGATTTAGATCAGCCATGATCAACCGGGTCGGATTGGGTCAACCAAACATGGGCCTTCATGCAAAAATGGTCATATCATTCAAACTGTGTGTCCATTTGATGAGCCATTTGTGGTATTAGAACCCTTCAAACGAGGATCTCCTTTTGGGATTTCATAGAGGGTTTTAGTATGGACCAATGTAGGTAAATAGTTACCCTTTTTTACTTCCTTGGGGGTTCAATAAGACATTGCTTCCACATCACTGGATAGTAATCCCCTCTAGAGGCCATTTCCCAGAAAGAGTTTTGGAATCCCTCCTTATGATGTGAGCTATCCTCTATCACCCATGATTGATTTTTTATGGAATTTATGTGAACTCTGATCTAGGAGAGTTAATCCTCCATAGGGTTGTCGGTATCCAATGAGAAAGATTCACTACGTTACGAGCAACATTGGTTGGGTTTCCGAAATCCTCTAAGAAGGATCCCCTACATTGAGAGATAATACAGATTTGGATTGTCCATATATTTTATGAAGGATCACTTATCTCTAAACCTTGAACATTGAACTGTGTATTCTCTTTGGATGGGGGCCAAATTATAAAGACCTCTTTTTAAGAGTCTCTAATGATAGAATGGCTTGAGGAGTGACTTCTCTCGTAAGAAGCATGACTCGATTATATTATTATGTCTTATATTTTGTTTTAATATAAATACCCCGTGTCTTGGTAAGATTAACTATCTCAAAGAATTGGTGTGACATATCCTGACCTGGTGTTCTCTCATATACTTTTTGTAGAGTTGTTCTACACTCTTACTATCAGATAGCTCGAGGAGTGAGATCTCTATGAATGAGAATTCAATAATCTAAACCATTAGGTTAGAATAGGATGAGACCATGAGTCTTAGAATCCATTATGAGTATATCAACATTTTCTTAGTATATAAGTTTTAGGAATATACTTATATAGATTTGAATGTGCATTCCTTTGTGTGTTTTCCTTTTTTACTTTCAGTGTGTCCTACTTAGTATTGTTTTACTCACCCTTATAAAGATTTTTACAGCACATGTCATGTCATCTACAGATGACCAAAATTTTGATAGTGTCCATGGTGGACCAGGACTAGGTGGTTCTTATTGAGATATGACATATAAAGAATACTCATACAGTTTCAGGGAGCTGTCTTTCACCTGCCCTTCAGGTAGGGTTTTCTACAGATGAGTTTTAGGATTTTGTGGTTTATATTTTTTTTCATTATTCCTTTTTGTGGGGCTGTATTTCGGCCCTATTTACCATCCTATATTGTACATCCTTGTAACATTATATTTTTGGCATATGTTTAGTTGATTTCATGGATTGTTTACTTAGCATTTTTACATTTCGTCATTTTGGTCCTCGGAGATGTGTCTGTGCGTACGGGTACATATGTAATACATCCCATGATACATTATGCCAGTCACTAACCCCTAGCCTATTAGAGGTTATCTTGGGGAGTTTCAATATAGGCCCCGCTAGGATAGGTCATCACATACAGGTATCAGAGGGTTTAGTTCCACATTGGGGTCGAGAGTTTGTGAGATCGGTTAGGGGAAACCATGTTAAATGTTTTGAAATAATATTTTAGGCCAGGGACTCCAGTGTGGGGTGGGGGTCAACATATAAATACACCAAGACACTAGACACATGCTTTTAGACCTGGTATTGGAAAACAATAGTTGTAGGGATATTAATGAGACATGCATCATATAGGAACAGGTTGTGTTTTCCATGTACTTCATGAGTCGTCTCTCCAGATATACATTATTGATCGTGGTACATGTTGTTATATTTCAATATGATTCCATATAGGTGTCCAACCAGGCTCTCACTTCATGGTCACTAGGAAGGTCTATGTGGTGATGTGAAATTGGTACAAGGATTTGTACTAGAAGCTGCTCGTCTGGGTGGTGTTCCATCTATACCACAAAATATAGAGTAGAACATGGTTCCTATAGTACCATAAGATGAGATGAAAATGGCGATATTACATCATGAGTTTCATTGAAAGTGACCCCTTAGGTGGTTGAGGACTATCTTGAGGTGGTGACTGAGTTTTACCTCCCATCAAGGAACTAGATGATCAGATGATGGTCCTAGAAGTGAGCCTTCTATGTGGATTTATAGGGGGATAATGATGTTTGGATACCTGATCTTATAATGAGGTGAATCATCCATGTAAAGAGTTTGAAAACCATTCCAAATAGAAGTTATCCCCTCATAAGCTAAAGGCCATACATGTCCAGTAGCCTCTAAAACTCTGACATATGACATGTTAGTATCTGATTATTCATTGAGAATTACAATTCTTTCAAGATACTCGATGGATACAATACACGACCGGTGATTTAGGGCATGGTCTTTCATGCAAGGTGTTCTTTTGGATTTCTGAACAAAAAGTATTCCTCAATGTGTTCATATTTATGCTAGGGCGATCTAATGATCTTAGATCATAGTTTGTGTCTAGTCATCCAAAAGAGAGGCCTTTCTTTGCATGTGATGGCCGGGAAATCTCACTATAGATTTTCTAACACATTGTACTACTTAAGTGAAATAGTTATCGGTACACTGGGGGGTAGTGAGAGAAATAAATGGATCTATAGAGTGGGGTGCACACCATGATCATGGAGTTGTAGTACAAGGGAGGGGACATGTGCACATGGTCGAGGCATGTGATCCATGGGATCCGAGAATGATTTGAGGTATGGTCCGTGTCTACTCTTCACACCCATATTAATAGGCACATGAGAAAATAATTCATTCTTTCCATGAATCTATATCAATACCTAGAGTTTCTAGTTAAACTATTTACATGACCCTTACATCTAGAGATACCTATGCTAGGAGAGACAATAATCGCATTTTTTCGGTAGAGTGAGATGACCCTTAAGGGGAGAGTTTCAGTTAGACCCTCTTTGTGGCTGCGTTGACTCCCTATGATGTCATTATTAGTATGGATTGGTTATCGATATTCCATTCCCAGATTGAATATTTTAAGAAAAATTTGAGGTATTTCATCGTATATGGAATGTTGTTTTTCATTTTTTGTTGAAAAAGTAAACCCATGCAGCATGAGAACGAACCATGCATTGGGGGGTACATTCAGTCACTCATGAGTCGGCTACCCTTATCTTCATAGAAGTACATGTTATGAGTTATCAAGTTCCTAGAAGTAGTGGAATAGTATGATGATTTATTACCATAAGACGATTCATAATTACCTCCTTGTATAAAGATTGTATTATGCATTATTTTACACCATTGATGACACCAATATCAGCACCACCATATCGGATTGCTTCTATAAAGGTTCGCGAGCTTTGAAAATAGTTGGAGGACTTGTAGATGAATGGCTTAGTAACACCCAATTTTTGAGGTTATGTGTGGATTACATGCACTTTATACAGGTGACTATTGAGAGTGAGTATCCACTACCAAGGATTGAAGACCTCTTCAATCAGCAGCAGAATAGGTTGTTGAGTGATCTCATATTGAGACTACTAGAGGGGGGTTTTTCATATATAGTGTTCTACAATGTGTTTGGGACCAGGCTTGGTTGTGTCCTGATGTAGGGGGAAACTGGTGATTCACTAATGTTCATGCCAGTTGAGTCATCATGATAAGGACTATGTGACCCATCATCTTGAGCTACCAATAGTAGTGTTTACATTGAATATGTAGTGAAATTACATGATGCGGGTGCTTTATTGTATACTCTAACCACAAGACCCTAAAATATATATATTTTCTCTAATGGATCATAACATGAGATAGAGGCAGTGGATGGAGGTACTCTAGGACTATAACTTTGAGATTATATATGCTCTAGGGAAAGAGAATGTGGTGGCAGACACACTCAGTTGGCGATCTAGATTTCAGTTTCTGGTTGAGTCAATAGAGATATTGGATGCAATGTAGATATACTTTATTGATTATGATGGTGAATTTTAACTTCAGTTGATGGTTTTCACCCCTCCACTCATACAACAAGTCGGGGATTCACAACATGGGGACATCAACTACAAGACCTGACATGCTTAGTTTTCCAAATGATAGGCCCTGATGGATATTAGACTAGTGGAAAATACGTCATTATCCTTGTAAGGATAACATGTGTTATAGTCACGATGCAAGAGGTGGTTCTGAGGTAGATGTACACATCCCCGATGGTGGGATATCCTGGTGTGTAAAAGTTGTACAATCATATCTGATGTTAGTTATGGTGGTTGGGGATGAAAAATTCAGTTACCATGTTTGTTTATCAGTTCCACACTTTTCAAGAAGTGATGGTAAAACATCAGGCTCTAGTAGGCATGACTCAGCCACTTGAGGTGCTAGAGTGGAAATGGGATCAGATATAAATGGAATTTTTTACAAGGTTTACGATCAACATCGTGGTGACACAATACCATATAGGAGATCATTGACTAATTCACAAAGATGGACCACTTATTACATATTAGGGATTAGAGCTCGGTAGATATCATGGGATTCCTCAACATTCAAAAGATTTTTTGAATTCAATGGGTTCTATCAAAGATCATTCTAGATTGTGATGATAATTTCAAATCATGGATATGGTTGGGAATAGAGGAGGAATTTAGGAATCATTTGATATTTAGCATGATATTTCTTCCCCAGAAGGATGGCCAAATGGAGAGGTCCATCGAGGTTTTAGAGGACATGCTATGTGCCTGCATCCTAGACTTTGATCACAATTAAGAGAATCACCTATCTCTAGTGGGGTTTCCATACAACAACAGTTACCACTAAAAAAATTTCATGACACCATCTAATGCATTTTATGGGTGACCATGTAATTCACAACTATGATGGACAAACCCAGGGGAGTCATCACTAATGGTCTTAGAGATTGTGAGGCCTACCATCGAGAAGGTACAGATCATCTTAGAGAAGATGAGGACTACACAAAAGAGAAAAAAGTTTATTCAATCATTATTTAGAGTCTATTTACTTCCAAGGAGTGATACCACGTTTTCCTTCTGCTCTCAACATGAAGGGAATTATAGAGATTTTGTAGGGGTGGTATGTTATCCCTGAGGTTCATCATCACTTTTCAGATTATTAGAATAGTTTATGAGATGGCGTATTTCCAAGCTATATCCCAAAATATGTGTTTGGTGAATTATGCATTTTATATGTCATAGTTAAGGATGTAAATTCATGACTCATCACATGTCATCAACTGGGGAAGGCTGGACATTTATGATGATTATACTTTTATAGAGTACCTGGTGGAGATCGAGGATCATCAATAAAGGATTATTTTTTCGATGGTCTATTCATCTTTTGCATATTTTATGGAAGCAATAGAATATCTAGGAGAGAACATTGGAACGAGAGACTCAGATTGATGCTCAGCACCACCAAATTTTTGTTGATTAGTATTTGTTTAGGATTTCAGGGATGTAAATCTAAATGGTGGGGATAATTTAATGACTCATATTTTGACAGACATTTTTTAATTAAATTAATTTTGAAAACTTAGAGCCAAAAAGCTGAGACGTTTTGTGATTCCGAGGCCCGGTGTGCACAAAATGATTTTGCGACAACTATTTATTATTAATAGCACTCGTAAGTAGTTTTACTAAAAAAAGTGGAATAAAGTCTAAACTAGTGTCTGATTCAGAACTCCAATGGAATCATTACATTAACAATAAGGGGATTACCCTATAGGAGACATAACATTAGTTGGTGTGGGTCTTCAGTGAGAAAACATAAAAAGACAAAACCATTAATAAAATAATTAAACAAAATTATTTTATATTAAAATCATAATAAGTAAAGAAGGGTGACCCATATTGGAAATCTGAGACCAGTATTGAGTTCTTAATGTGGAGTTCTACATAGGATAGCCCTATTATTGATCGACATAGGTGGACTGGGAAGGATAATTTTTGGGCGTTTTAATGAAGAATGAAATAAATATAGAAATTTTAATTTTTTTTAATTTTTAACATTTCGCAGTGACGCAGTGACGCTCTGATGCCATGGTGGGAAGCCCATTTTCTTTCATAATTGAAATATAATTTTGATATTAAAACATGTTTTCTTCATTTATCATCTTGATAGTGATAAGATATAAGATTCAAAATCATGGAGAAATTCACTGGAATCATTTGAGAAGAAAAGCATTGGTGAATCCTCTCATTGGTGAATAATGAAAGATAACGAGACAAAAGATCAAGATCATTCATGGATATATTTCTGGCGATGATGAACGTTCTTCACTAATTGACCCTATAACAACCCTTCTTTTTATTACACACTTAACCATAATTTAATACATAAGATGTTTACTTGATACAACATATAGGTTCAAATTTTCTAGTTTCTTTACAGCTTAGGAACATTACAAATTAACGTAAAACATGTAATACACTTATTTATGGAAATCTACTTTTACATGACCACACACATTCCACCTTACTTAGTATTGCAGGGGATAACCTGAGGCCATACATAAGAAAATTGTCAGCTATAAATCCTAGTATGGTAGTAATCAATGAATAAGATGAAGAATATTGTACATTCTAGGAAGTTGGAATATCAATGGAGAACAAGAGACACATGAACATTAAGGTGCGATATAGAATGATTATCATAACATGGAAATGTGGAAACAAAATTTAACATGATTTTAGCATGCACCAAGGATCATTGCACATGGATCAAGGGTAAACACTCATTTAAATTTAATTATCATGAGTAAACCCTCATTGCACTTGATGTATCATGATAATAATCTTTACCCAATGCATTGTAGCACTATCAGGGCACACTATTTTTAATCATTTCATTTCATGCATAATTGTGACACAATGATAATATAACATAGATTCATCAAACATCATATTTTTTACATGATAAAAGAATGTATAATTCATACATGAATCTCTATAATCAGTAAGAAAATTTTCATAAAGGTTAATACACTTGATTGAGAAATGGTAGTGGTATTCACTGCACAATGACCTTGTCTTGGAAAATAGCGGTAGCAAAAGTGAGAAAAAAGATTAACATGTTGACATTTTTCAGGTCGGTTCTATATAACCAACGTGAAAAGATGTAAAAATTGACTTATCATGTTAATTATACAATAACTGTTGTGTTAAACCGAGGAGAACCTGTTTAATAGGTCGGTTATTTTATAACGGATCTAAAAAATACTGATATTGCTTTATCACATCGGTTATAATATAACCGATATGATAATAGAATATGGGTGCCTTATCAAGTTATTTATTTTATAACCGACATCATAAAGGAAGTATCAGTAATTTATCACGTCAGTTATCAAAATTACAGACATGATAAAGTGCCATTTATCACCTCGGTTATTTTATATCTGACGTGATAAATTATTTTATATGTTGGTTATTAAATCACCAAAGTTATAAACATAAAGAAATTATTTTATCGTGTTAGTTAATAAATAACTGATGTGATAAATATTTTAAATGATTTATCACGCCCCGTATTTAGTCATTTAGTTTTTTTCGATCAGGCGACTTGTGACTCGTCTCTCCCACGCAGAAAACCTAGAAAGAATTTTTCGAATTCATGCTCATCATCCTCATTTTTCAAATAACATTCCACATCTTTAGGGTCACTAGGTCTATCATCTGGACTCACAACACTCAATTAAGCCTCACACGGCTTGGTTTTAATTTTTTTCATGATGCCCTAATCTAATATTTTTGATATTTTATTTTTCTATATTTTTTCATTCTATCATGGTAAAAATCATAGTGTTAATTTATACCATTCTAAATTAATTTCTGGTAAAATAAACCATGGATGTGATATCATGCATGTTTACAAATTTTTTGTGTTCTATCATGTGTGTCTGTGCATAAAAGGGTTGTCCAAGTGGGTGGGGTCTGTCCGTGTTGGTGGGGGGGGGGGTGTTCAGGGGGTGGGTGTTGTCTAGGGGGTGGGGTGTCCATGGGGTGACAAAGGGCGTGAGGTGGGGTCCAGGGGGCTTGGAGTTTTCTAAGGTGGTTGGGGTTTCAAAGGGGGTGGGGAGAAGTGTCTAGGGGTGAGGGGGATGTCAATGGTATTATAGGTGTCCAGGGGGTGGGGTGGTGTCTAGGGGGTGAGTGGGATGTCCAAGTGGGTAGGGGGGTCCAGGGGGTGGGGGTGTTAAGGGGCATGGGGGCTGTCTAAAGGGGTCGGGACAGTCCAGGGGGTGGGGGCAATGTAGAGAGGTGGAGGATCCCCAATGGTGGGGTGGGATGTCCAAAGGCAGGGGGCTATCCAAGGGGTTGGTGGTGTCCATGGAGATTCCAAGGGTAAGGGGGGTGGTGTCCATGGGGGTGAGGGAGATTTATAAAGTAATAGGGGTTTCTAGGGGGTGGGGGTGTCGAGGGGGGTGAGGGGGTGGTCCAGGTTGGGGGGTGTAAAGGGGGAGTCTAAGGGGGTTGGGGGTGGGTGGTGTCTAAGAGGGGTGGGGTGTCCAGGGGGTGAGGTGGTGTCTAGGGGGTGAGTGAGTTGTCCTAGGGTGTCGGGGTTGTCCAGGGGTGGGGGTGTCCATAGGGGTGGGGGGTTGTCCAGAGGGGTTGGGGGCAGTCCATGGGGTGGGGGGTTGTTCAAGGTGGTGGTGGTGTCCAGGGGTGTCCAATGTGGATGTGGGGGGGTATCCAGGGGGAGGGGTGTCTAGGGGTGGGGAATATATAGAGGGGTTGGGGGATTACTTGGTGGTGGGAGGTTGTCCAAGGGGGTGGTGGTGTTCATGGGTTCTGGGGGGTGGCGGCGTCTAGGGGTGGGGGAGTGGTGTCCAGCTGTGTGAGGGGGCTTTCCACGAGATGGGGTGTCCAAGGGGTGTGGGGGTGTCTAGGGGGGTGTCCAATATGGTAAGGGGTGAGGGTGGTTTCCAGGGGTGAGGGGGTTTTCCATGGTGGTGGGGGTGTCATGGGGAGTGTCCAACGGGGTAGGGGTGGGGGTGGTGGGGGGATAGCCAGAGGGGTGGGGCAGCTGTTTAGGGGTTGGGGTCTATCTTGGGAGGTGGTGGTGTCCAGGGGGTGTCCATGTGGGATGGGGGTGGTGTCTAATGGGGTAGGGGTTGGACCACCCCTTCACCCCCTAGACACCACTCCACCACCCCCTAGACATCCCTATCGCTATAGACATCCCCACCCATGAACATGCCTCCACAACCCTGGGCACCTCTACCCCTATGGACACCCTAGACAGCCCCCTACCCATGTGGATAGATCCTACCACCAAGGACAACCCTCTCCCCCTCCCCTCCTAGAAAACCCCCTAACCCCATGGAAACCCCCTCTGTATATATATATCCCAATAGTTTCATTCAATGTGTTTGAATATTTTTACATTAAGTTGTATATAACAATAGTTCTTGTAGAATCGTTGGTATAAGGCTATTTCAAGGACCATAATTCCAATGGTTTATGAAACCGTTGTGGTAATCTATCCAAACGGTTTATGGGTTTATCCCAATGGTTTCAAATCGCTGGGATCTGTGTAATTTTCAGTATTGAATGTATACATGTTTTAATATTTATACTTCATATTTCATTTTTACAGAAAGGGTAATTTGGTATCCAACTGCACTAGAATGTATTATTTTTGTACCTTAAGAATAAAGGATCAAATCTAAATTTAAAACCCTTATATATGGCTATATTTTTCTTTTAAATTCATTTTCATTCATATTTTTTTTCAAATACCCATAGATTTGATTTATATTTCAAATTGTTTTTACATTTAAATTATGATATTTTTCATATGACTATATATTTTTCTTATCATAACCAGATATATAATTTTGGTATTTGTTATAGGTAATAATTTTTCAAAGTTAGATTATGGAACATCCAATGTGTAACGAATATGAGGAAGGTGATGATGACTTTTTGGAATTCTATAAAGGAAATGTTCCATGTAGTGAAATTTATTTTTATCCATTCCTAAAATGTTAGAATATGAAGAAGATGAAAAGTAGAGATATCAAAGATCATTTGTTTTTTCATGGTTTTAATTTGAGTTAAAACCCTTGGATTCAACGTAGTGAAACTGGAGAGAATGTCAGATCTGCTGATAATGGTGATTTGCAAGATGGTAACTCTAATAGAATTTATGAAATGACTCGTGATATTGCAGTAGAACAAATTGATATAGAACTAATGATTGCGCGTCTATATGGTGATGCTAAAAACAATTGTATCCTATTTGTATGAATTTTAATGTTTTCTTGGTAGTGTTAATATTGATTAACCTGAAGATAAAACATATATGGTGTGAAAATGTTTTTACAAAGCATCTAAAATTTATGAAAGATGTTATTACAAAAGATAAAAATCTTAAATATTCACATTATAATTCCAAGAAAATATAATTCCTGATGATATTGGGATAGAAAAAAATACATGCCAATCCAAATGACTATATGATATATAGGAAGGAATATGAATTTCTTCCAGAGTTTCCTAAATATGGGACATCATGGTATAAGTTTAATGAAAAATCACATGGTGATGTAGAGATTTCAAAGATCCCTTCCTAGGTATTTTAGTATCTTCCTACAATTGATCATTTGAAATGTTTATTTTCTAATTAACATGATGCAAAAAAGGTTACGATGGCATCATGATGAGAAGAAATGTAATGGAAAAATACGTCATCCAGCTGATTTTCCACAATGGATGAAAATTTATTAGAAGTATCTGACATTTGGAAATGAAATTAGAAATCTCAGACTAGGTTTGTGCACAGATGGAATGAATCCATTACAAACCCTCAGTAGCACCCATAGTACATGGCCTGTTTTATTGGTAATGATAGCCTCTCTCTTGATTTTTGAAGGAAGGGAAAATATTTCATGTTGAGTATAATGATCTTTGCTCAGATGAAACCCAAAAATGATATTGATGGTTTCTTTTCTCCATTGATTGATGATTTTAAACTGTTATGAGAGGATGGTATTAGGGTGTATGATTCATATAAAATGGAATATTTACAACATCATGCAGTGCTTATGTTCACTGTAACGTTTTCCATCATATGTAAATTTGTCTGGATAAATTGAAAAGGGGCATAGAAATGTCCTATTTGTGATCAAGAGACATCATATTATCAATTGCATCACTGGATGAAAAAAAATATACATAGGGCATTGAACGTTATTTTTATATGGATCACTCTTATAGAAGACTAAAAAAGGCATTAAATGGATCACAAGAATTTGATATTTCTCCAAAACCAGTATCACCTGATTTGTATTTTTGAGAGGGTGTAAAACCATGATGTGACATTTGGAAATACACATAAATCGATTAATGATAGACATATTTGGAAGAAAAGGTCAATATTTTTTGATGTACCATATTAGAGATATCATGAATTTAAACATAATATTGATGTCATGCATGTGAAGAAGAATATCAATGATAGTTTGATTGGAACATTGTTAAATATTAGAGGGAGGAAAAATGATGGGTTTGTTGCAAGATTAGACTTACTATCAATAGGAATATGTTTGGAGTTTGCTCTCACTTCTAATGGAAGATGAACATTTCTCCCATGTCTTGTCATACATTATCCAAGAGGTGGAAAATAGTGTTTTTTCAGTGTCTTCATGATATCAATGTGCCTCATTGTTATTCTTCAATTGTAAAAAATTTATCTCATTGAAGGATTTGAAGTTGATAGGTATAAAATCTCATGATTTTCATGTCATGATGAATCAAATTCTACCAGTTGCATTGCGTGGCATATTTCCCATCTGTATTAGAATGACTGTAATGAAGTTGTGTTATTTTTTAAATTCAATTTCTAATAAGGTGGTTGATGTAAATTAATCAAAAATTTTGTAAAATGATGAATTTTTTATACTTTATCAATTGGAAATGTATTTTCCTCAATATTTTCTTTATATAGTGGTTCATTGAATGATTCATTGGGTTTGAGAAATAAAGCTACACAGAACTATATAGATTCTTTCGATATATCATTTGAAATGTATATGAATATATTGAAGGGGTATGAATCCAAATTGACTTGAATCCTCTATAATTGAAAATTATATTTCTAAAGAGGTTTCAGAATTTTTACGAGCTACCTAGCTGCAGTAGAGCACATAGGTTTGCCTCTATCTCGTCATGAATGAAAAAATAATGAGGGAAAGGGGATTTGTGGCTTGAATGATGAATCATTTTCAGAAGAATAGATGAAGAAGGTAGAATTATAAATCTTGAATAACATTGATGATGCTCAAAAATATATCACATTTAATATTAATGAGTTGAACAGTGTCATCCAATGAAGAAAGAAATGTGGATTTTTAAATAGGACAAAAAATTATATTTGTGATGTTATAAAAAGACATGTCATGGTAGATCAGATGTATCATAGACATTAAGATGGGTATTGGGTGGTCCATGTTTAAATTTGATAACATGGTCCGGTTATGAAAATAATGGATATACATTTCGTACGAAAGATCAGGAGAACCAGAGTGTAGTTCAGATAGTTGTGAATTTGTGTTTGCAGAAGAAATGCATTTTTTGAGTTCTAAAGAAAAAAACTCAATTTCTGCATCCAGATCATATTATGGTTCCATTAAAGAAATATGGTAGGTTGATTATATTAAAATTAATGTTCATGTTTTTAACTGTAAATGGTTTTTTCGGTAATAATAGTATCAAACACGATGAATTTGGAAAAACAATTTTTAATCTGAATAGATTGGAAGACGCAATCATTCTTTAATAATGGAAAAACATGAAAAACAGATTTTCTATGTATTTGATGAATCAGATATATAGTTGTTTGTTTTCTACATGGGAAAAAAAACATATTGGTGAGGATCAACTTGATTAAGATGTTGATTTATGTGAGATCCCTACTTCCATGGAATGTTTAGAAGAACATAATGATGAGCATGATGAAGAAATGGTTTATACCATAAGGAATGATCGTGATGAACGAATTTTGGAAAACAATTCATTTCTAAATTCCTAATATTACAGGTAGCATATGTTTATATCTTTTTTACATTTATTATTTTCATAAAATGTTAAATATTATAATTTTTTTATTTACTAAAATTCTTATTAAAACAAATAAGTAGATTTTTTTTTGTTTATTTTAATTTTTTTAGTTTAATCTATCATTTTTACCATTACGTAAACTATATATCGATTATTTTTGTTGAATGAAAATTAATTTACCATGTTTAACATTTTTACAATCTTACCATGTTTACCATGTTTAGCATTTCTACCATGTTTACCATAGTTTACCATTGTTTACCATAGATTACCTGTACATAACTTATATATTTATTGATATTGTGGAATAAAAATTACACTACCCTTTTTACCAACATTATCATTGTTTAACATTCTTACCATTTTAACCACATTACTATTACGTAACATAGTTCAATTTTCTGTTTTTGGTTTACATTAGTATTTTAATATTTGAATTTTTATATTTGTGAACTAATGTTTTTTTTATTTGATTGATAATGATAGATCAATAAGTTGATCAACCACATGTTTGTGAAGATTAGGGGGCTGATCATACATTTAGGGAGTAAAATTCACATTCTCCTCTTGATGATCCATAATCTTCCACATGTTCTCGCATAGATTCAATGAGTTCATGAGTTGGTAAAAGTGGGTGCACATGTTTACCAATATTATCACTTGCTCGTACGTAGGACCATAGGATACTCGTTGTGTTTGATGAGAATGATATTCCTAGAGGTCCAAATTAAAATATTTTTTTATTTTTTTATCAACTCATGGTAAGTAAAAATTAAGAATTTTTATGATGATTGCAGAAGTTTGGACAAAGTGATAATATCGTAGTTATGGGAGATGATTTTGGTATGATATTTTTTGATTATTTGTCTATTATTTAAAAGTTTCTAGTATAATATATTTTACCTCTTCTTTAGAAGATGAAATTTTATATTCTTGATACTGGAGGAGTTAGGAATAAATGATTATCAATGGCTGCTAGGAGATAGAGGGATTTCAAATCAAACCTCACATATGATTTACTTTTTGGTCAGAGGAGTCATGACAATATAGGTCATAAATATCATTTCATAGATGAAGACACGTGGAGATAGTTTGTTGAAAGTAGAAGAAAAGATGCATTTTTTGGTAAGAGAAATGTAATATTTTATAATATTTCTTATATAAATGGTATTTTAATGTTTTTATAATGATTTTTTATTCTTAATTTTCATCATACAAGAAAATATATTCATGAGATCCAATCTAAAAATGTATACCCTCATAGTTTATCTTGGGGAGGGAATACATTATTAGAATAAAATATAATGGTGAAAAAATTACACAAACTGAGAGCGAAGTCTTCAAGATCTGGAGAGGTTGCCCGTCCATCCCCTACATCTAGACATGAAAAATGAAGATAGCTCAGATGGGTAAAAATGGTAAATATGCTTCGGATGATTTGATAATCGTCATTTGGGAGGATTGTAATATATTTATTTTATTTATTTATATTTAATATATTTATCATATAATTGGAATCATTACAGAAATGTTAAATTAATAATTACCTAATTCTCTTGAGGAGTAGAGCTCACAAGGGGTATTTATAGCTACTGGGAGGAAATATATTTATCTACAGCATTGGGAAAGCCCAGACATCCTGGTCATGTTAGAGGATATCTAACGGGTGTATCAGTAAGAGAAGTGTTTCCAAGTTCTTCAACTTCATCCATTGAGGTATTATAAAAAAATATAAACCTTGGAGACTGAATTTCATAAAATTAATGTGATGATGGAGGAAAATACTAGAACGTTGGTAGAGTCTATGTTTGCAGACATGCAAAGAAATTTTAGACTGCAGCTCCCACTCCACCACCTCCCCTGGTAGACCCATTATTTATCCTCCACCTCCGCCAGTAGCTCCCACTCCCCCACCTCAGCTGGCAAACACCATTTTTTATCCTACTCCTCTATCACAGCTCTTTTTACTTAATGCTAGTTGTATGTATATGATCCTCAACAAAATATAGTTGCATATGGGCTGGTATATTATATAGAATATACAGCTCATCATCTACAGTTAGAGGTAGAGCATCATAGGGCCACTGTACATGATATTGTAGATATATTAGCTCGAGTACCCTTACATATAGATGAGGTGATGACAGTTGGACATAGTTTCAGCAATTTTTTATGTTTGTCATCCATGAATTCTGCAACTCATTACCAAATAGGTAAGTATGTTATATCATCTATTTTTATAAGATTTTTTCCCATGTGAAAACTAAAATATTTTTCTATTTATTTTTACAGGAATACTTCAATGGTAAATAAATAATGTATAGAAAATAACAAAGACATATGGTTATGACATGATATACAGATTCTAGTATTATTGATAGATTATCATGATATTCAAATTTGTTGGTGGATAATTATGAGTTTCTAATAGAATATCTTGTTTTTAGACGTGAAATAAATGTGGGGATTATGAAATTCGATATCATGGAGCTTCTTACTTGAGTTAAGTTGGTCAACAATGTGGTGAAATTTTTTTCCATGTAAGACTTAACACCATTTCCCTATGTTCTATTTATTAAATATGTGTACTTATGTCTTTTTTCTATTAGGTATCATTATAACATGTGTAAGAAGAATGAGAAGACATGTGTATATGGATTCATGGACCCACATTTTATTTCCCCTGATGCACATGCATGGGATGAGGAACAAATAATGCTTTATAAAACTAAAATATTTGAACAGAATATAATCACACTATGTTGGATGATGCCTTTTTGTGAGTGTTTAGAAATATATCTCTGGGAAATAGATAATTATCCTTTCACATAAAAACCCACTAACCATAAATTTTCTTTTATCAGTGATCATTTAATGTTATGTGCTTTTTTCCCAAGGGATAAAACACATTACTAGATATGCTCTATCTATGGAGATGTGCCAGAATGTTTTATGAATATGTTGGAAAAGTATGTTTCATTTTCCTAATATTTGAATACATTATAATGAATTTAAAATTTATCCCATTCATATTATTTTCTAATAGGGGATGGTTCTACTTCAAAAAATTACACAATGAAAAGAAGTTCGAAGATCAAATATGTAAAATTAATGGAAAAAATATCCATTTATAATTTGAACCTTTTGATTTAATACATAAAAATAATATCTTGGATTTACACTCATTCAAACATAAAAATCCTGAAAAACAAGGTGGTATTGAATGGTGATATTATATGTTAAGATTTAGGTATGAAATAATTACAACTGGAACACTTTTGAACATTGACCTGGTAAGATTTTCTTTTAATGTTTTCCATAATATTTCATTCGGTTTATTCCAAATACTTGCTAACCACTATAATTTTAATTTGTAGCTATCTGATGACCATAAACCCTATATTGCTCAAGACATCAAACACTTACAAGTGGAATGGGTAAAATTATTTATAGGTTAGATTATATTTTAGTATGTTTGTAGTGTAAAATATAATATTGAATATTGTCATTATAAGTTTGTATTTTGTAGTCATTTAGGTTGGATTTAGGTTTTTCTAGTTGAAATTGTTTGTTTTGAATGTTATATGTGTGAATGTTTAATTTTTCTCTACATATTTTTTTGGTGTAGTTCTGATGGTTTTTCTCCTAACTATTCTGGTATTAGGGGGGTGAGGGGGTGAGTGGAGTTTCCCATGAGGTTGAGGGTCCAGGGGTGTGGGAGGGCTATCTTGTGTGTGTGTGTGTGTGGGGGGGGGGGGGGGGGGGCGGTGGGGGGGTCCTAGGGGTCCATGGGGATGGGTGGGTGTCCCATGAGGGTGGAGGGATTTCACAAGGGTGTCCTGGGGTGTGGGGGTGTCTTGTGGTGTGAGGGGGATTTCCAGGGGTGTGGGAGGCCTGTCTAGTGGGGTGGGGTGTTCTGGGTTGTCCACGAGGGTTGGGGGGGAGTCCAGCAGGGTGGAACCTGTCCAGAATGGTTGGAGGGCTGTCTTGGGTGGTGGGGGATGTACATGGTTGTGAGGGTTGTCCATGGTGTCCATGAGGGTGGCGGTTGTCCAGGGGTGGGAGGGATGTCCAGGGGTGGTGGCTGTCTAGGATGGTGGGGGTGTCGAGGGGTGGGCGTGTCCATGGGGTGGTGGTGTCTAGGTGGTGGGAGGGATGTCTAAGGGGTGGGGTTTTCCATGAGGGAGGGGCTATCATGGGGGTGTCCAGGATGTGTGGGTGTCCAGAGGGGTGGGGGTGGGGAGTTTCTAGGGGTGTGGGAGGGCTTTACAGGGGTGTGGGAGGTCCATCCAGGGGGTGGGGGTTGTCCAGGAGGGTGGGAGTGTCCATGGGTGTGGAGGGTGTCCATGGGGGTGGGGGTGCCTAGGGGGAGGGTTGTCCAGTGAGTGGGGGATTTCCAGGAGGGCGGGGGTGGGGTTGTGGGGGAGGGGGTAGTTCTGGGGTTGTCTAGGGTGTGGGTGTGTCTAGTGGGGTTGGGGGATTCTAGGGTTGTGGGAAGGATGCCTAGTGGGGTGGGGGTTTTCAAGGGTGGGGGGGGGGGGGCTTTCCAATGGAGTGGGAGTGCTGGCCAGGGGGTGCGGGCTATCTTGGAGGGTGGGGGTCAAGGGGTGTCTCAGGGTGTGGGGGTTTCCATGGGGGTGGGGGTGTCCAGGCGGTGGGAGGGCAGTCCAGGGGGGTGGGGGGGTTGTCCCCAAGGTGGGGGAAGTCCAGGTGTTGTCAAGGGGTGTGTGGGTTTCTATTGTGTGGGGTTTCAATTGGTGTGGGAGGGCTATCTAAGGGGTTGGGGCTTTCTATGAGGGTGGGGGAAGTCCAGGGGTGTGATGGTGTCCAGTGGGGTGGAGGTTTCTAGGGGGTTGACCACTAGGGGGTTCTAGGGTGGAGGATGTCCATGGTGTGGGGGTGTCCATTGGGGGAGGTTCCAGTGGAGTTGGAGGGTTGTCCGAGTGTGGTGGGGTGTCCCGGGTGTCCATGAGGGTGGGGTACTCCAGGGGGGTTTGAGCATTTCCAGGATGGTGGAGGGGATGTCCAAGTTTGTGAGGGCTATCTTGGGGGTTTCTAGGGGTGTGGGGTGTCATGTGGGGTGTAGGGGTTTCTAGGTGTGTGGGAGGGGATGTCCAGTGGGAGTGGGGGAGTCCAGGGTGTCCATGAGGGTGTTGTGGGGGCCATCCAGGGGGATGGGAGCATGTCCAATAGGGTGGGAGGGATTTCCAGTGGAGTGTGGAGCTATCCAAGGGGTCTTTAGGGTGTGTCTGTGTGGGGGTGGGTGTCCAGGGGGTGGATTACTAGGGTGTGGGAGGGTTTTCCAGGGTAACCAAGGGTGGGGGTTTCATGGGATGAGGGGTGTCCAGGAGGGTGGGAGGGTTGTCCAAGGGGGGTGGGGGCTGTCCAGGAGGTTGGGGGGATCCATTGGTGCGGGGGTTCTATTGGGGAAGGGGGTTCTAGGGGGTGGGAGGGTTGTCCGGTGGGGTGGTTTGGGGGGGCTCCAGTTGTGTGGGAGGGTTGTCCAGGGCTGTGAGAGGGTTGTCCCAGGGGTGGGGGCTATCCAAGGGGTATCAATGGGTGTGGGGAATCCAGTGGGATGGGTGTGTTCAGCGATTTAGAAGGGATTTCTAGTGAGGTGTGGGATTTCTACGGCGTGGGAGAGCTGTCTAGGGGTGTGGGAGGGCTATCCAAGGGGTGGGGCCTATCGAGAAGTGGGTGGGGATGTCCAAGATAGTGGGGCAGTCCATGGGTGTGGGGGTGTCCATGGGTGTGGGGTTGTCCAGGGGGTGGGTGGGTTGTCCAAGGGTGGTGGCTGTCCAGGATGGGGGGGCTGTCATGTGGGTGTCTAGGGTGTGGGGGTGTCTCATTGGTGGGGGGTTTCTAGGGTTGTGGGAGGGATCTCTAGTGGGGTGGGGGGTTTTCCAGGGGCATGGAGTGTTGTCTAGGTTTTTGGGAGGGCTTTCCAGGGGTGGGGCGGTCTAGGAGGTTGGGTGATGTCTAGGGTGTGGGTGGGTGTTTCAGTGTGGTGGGGTTCTTAGGGGTGGGGGTGTCCAGTGGGAGGGTGGGTTTCCAAGGTTTGGGGCTGTCCAGGGGTTTTGTGGGTGTCCATTAGGTTGGGGGTGGGGTGGGGGGGGGGGGTTCCAGGGAGTGGGATGGATGTCGAGTGGGGTGGGTTTTCCATGGTGTCCATGAGGGTGGGTGGGTTGTCCAAGGGAGGGGAGGCTGTCCAGGGGATGTCTAGGGGTGTGTGGGTGTCATGTGTTGTGATGGGGGTTCCTAGGGGTGTGGAGGGTTGTCCAATGGGGGGTGGGGGCAGTCCATGGGGTGAAAGCATGTGCATGAGGGTGGGAGGGTTTTCTATGTAGTGGGGGTTTTCCATGGGGTGTCTTGGGGTGTTGGGGTTTTACAGGGGGTGGGTGGGGTTTATGGGAGTGGGAAGGATTTATAGGGGTGTTCCTATGTGTGGGGGTTTCCATGGGGATTGGGGTGTCCAGAAGGTTGGGAGGGCTATCCAGGGGGTGGGGGCTGTCCAGGAGGGTGGGGGCTTCCCAGGGCGTGTCCAGGGGTGTGGTGGTGTCTAGAGGGGTGGTGGTGGGGCGGAGAGGTTCTTGGGGTGTGAGAGAATGTCTAGTGTGGCGGGGGTTTAATGGTGTGGGAGGGATTTCCTGGGGTGTGGGAGGGATGTACAGGGTTCAGGGCTATCCACGATGGTGAGGGTAGTCTAGGGGTGTGGGGGGGAGAGGGGGTGCGGTGTGGGCGGTTGGTCTACTTTTTGGTCTATTTTAGGTCTGTTTTTTGTCTTCTATTGGCAGGGCGTTGTTGTTGTTGAACAGTTTTATAAAAAATGGGTTTTAGGTCGGTTATTTTATAATCGATGTAAAAATGCATGGGGATTGGTTTTAACGTCGATTAATTGAATACTGACGTAACAAATTCATGGGAATCGTTTTTACGTCAGTTATTCAATAACTGATGTAATAAATGGAAAGTAATAGTTTTTTACGTCGGATATAAAATAACGGACGTATTAGATATTTTTGCAGGTAGGTTATTGTTTAATTGACGTGGAAAACTACTTGGCCTACTAGTTTATCATGTCAGTATTTTTGAAAACCTATGTGACTTGGCCTACTAGTTTATCATGTCAGTATTTTTGAAAACCTATGTGATAAATGCTTCATAGGAGTTATTTATTGCATCTTTTATATAATAACCAATGTGGGAAAGTATGTACCACATCATTTATTTAAAAAACGACGTAATAAATCACAACTGTGAATCATTTTCCACATTGGTTTTTGAGGAACCAACATGAAAAATGCTTTAGATTATTTGTTTTTATGTCAGTTTTAAAATAACCAACATAAAAAACAATGTTTATAAAGTCTCCTATAATTACGTCAACCAGAAGTCGATGTAAAAAATAATAATCAACCACCATAATTTTTTTTTGCTAAAGTGTAAAATTTAGTTAGCATAACGACATGACATAAGAATTCCTAAAAATAGTTGATAAGAGAGAAAGGGGTGCCTCATAATTTGTACATGAAATGGAAAGTAAGTGGGTCATATAGATTCATGTCACAACTAATGTAATTGAAATTATATTTATAATACAAAGGAATTTCTTGAATGTAAATGAGGAGAGAGAAATTTCTTACGGAATTTTGGCATAGTAAGAGGTGTACATGGGAGGAATTATTGAGAGATAAATGGGTCTATAATCATTAAAATTAAGTAGGGAAGTAGGGGTGAGGTCTGAAACCATACTCCAACATTTTTAATATAAAATACAATGGTATAACAACATAATGGAACTTGGACAAAAATGAGAGAGGAAGAAATTCAATACTTGGAAGTGTGATTCCAAAGGCATTAGAGGGGATTGAAAGAGGATTATTGGGAGCATGGGGAACCTTTTGAGGATTCTAGCTATATGAGGGAAGAGTTTGGTCATGCTTCAAAGGCTTTTAGTGAAGAGTAATGTGGATCATGGGTGGGTTTAAATAAAAAGAGTGGAATTATTTATTATTTTTCTTTTGGACACCACACATTAAACTAATAAAACCCACAAAACAACCTATTATTTTGGAACATGGATCTTTACAAAGGGTAGTGATAAAAATTATTTTATAGGGCCAATGGTTGAACTACTTAAAATATGAGGCATTCTTATGTGGAGGTGAGTCACACTCTGAAAGAAATAAATATAAAAATTTAAAATGAATTATAAGTTTTTGAGGGTCCACTATGGCACCATAAATTTAATCAAACAAATATAAAATAATGTTATTTTAAATATGAAACATATATTGTCCGAAAATACAATTTATTGCATTTTATTACATCACTATTGGGTCTTTATGATTTCATAAGGCACATTATATATTGAAACGTTGTTTAATTTTTACCCAAAAATTTGACTCTCTCAAAAAAATATGAAAAATTCACCATTTGATAATTTAGACGTCATGATTCCAAAAATAATATTAATTTTATCTAAATAATTTTAAAGATATGTGAAATTTTAATTTTAATATAAAAACATATATTTATAGAAAATTCATTGGTTTGGTAAGAAACAACATTCAAATCATAAAAACACTAGAAATTTATTCATAAAAATTATATAACCATTTGTATTAAATATAAATTAATTTAGTAATAATGTTTTATTAAAAAATTATTTAATAAAAAATCCATTAATTCATTGAAATATGATTCTTTATTTCCTTCCAAGTTAATGTTTTTTATTAAGACGCTCTTTTATGGAAAAAAGTGGGAAACCAGCAAGACACCAGCACATCAAGCACAAGAGTAGAAAACATAACTATAGGTGACCAACATGAAAATATTTTATGTGACTGCCCTGAATAATTTCTAGGATAGGTCAGTTACCTCTTTACCCGGCTCATCGCTGATGATCACTTCAAAATGAGAGGCCAACTTGTCCCAAACATTTAAGAACTCCTCCACTGTAATCTTCCTTTCATTGTAGACTCTGGTCAAAATTAAGTGTTGTTTGTCGATCCAAGTGGCCTGCTCTGTTCTTACACCCACTTGAACGGGTCTGTCATTCATCCTTTCCGAATCCTCCCCTGAGGCCTGAATAAGGATAACCCCTTTCACCATCTCTTCCATAGAGTACATGAGGAGGTCCCCGGAGTTTTCTGCAACTGCAGAATCCTCCCCTCCTACTTTCGAAGGCTCTCCCTTCCTAATCACCAATGGATCCACCAATCCAGTTTCCTGCTCTTCCATTTCATCATTAGAGTGCATGAAAATCTCATCAATGATATCTGATTCAACGTCATCCTTAGTCTTTGGAATGTTAGCAGCAACTTCCAACCTCTTTTGAGGGAAATTGACTTTACTAGAAGACCTTGTAATAGTAGTACTAGGTAAGGTTGAGTTTTACGTTCATATCCTCAGCCTTCAATTGTGATGGATAAGCCCATCTGAATCCACAAGGGTGTTCTTCCCTTTCATTAAAGAGGAACGAATGTACTCTTCCACAATTTCTGCTTCCATGGGTTCTGGTGACCAGAGTTCTGAGTCAGACTCTTTATCTTCTGCTATAACATATGACCTACCTTGTTGAGGACGGAAATGCCCATCCTCCTCGAGAGTCACTTCTTCAAATGGTGGAGGATCATGGCCACTCAACACCGCAAACCGGTTCTGAGAGCCACCGTAAAATCCGGCTAAATCTATGTGAATTGGATAGGGTGGCTTCAATCCATCACCAAGGACCTGTTCTGTCGACACTAGCATCTTATTATGGCATGAGCTATAAAATGGACTCATGCCATCCCCTGATCTACAAGAACCCCCAGACAACCAGAAGTACTATCCTTACCTAATCCTGGGGCCGTAACCTCTTTGGGAGTATTGTAAATGGATCTCACAGCCACTGCATATGTGGGAGGGTTCCTTGGGCTCAGCATCACCCCCTAAACCTCCCCTAAACCACCTTGAACCAACCATTGAGACTGGTTAATACCTAAATCCCACTTTAGACTACCAAAAACATCCACAACCCTTGGATCGGAAAACCTCGGTCTCGTTTGATTCTGGGAGGCAGTAGGAACTCTCACCTCCCCAATACCCCGATTGTCCACTACAATAGAAATACAAGAAAAACTAGTTAATGAGTTCTTGAGACCATCCTGCACAGTGACCTGCAAATACTGATCCTCTCCCAAAGCATGCCGAAATCTACTAGAATCATGACCAAGAAGCTTGAAAAACGAACAGAAAGGAACCCACGATTCATAGCATACCATCTGGTTCAAATATAATTCCCCTTAAACCTCAATGCAGATGGAATCCAGCAGGTTCATGGATACGTCGATTTGAACGCAAATCCTTGGGTAAACTGGATGACACATAACGAGAGTACGAAGATCCGAGCAGAGAAAACGCCCCACCATATTTCTAATCAAACGAAGAACTGCCGGATTTTGAAAAGGAAAAGGGAGACCAGGAAGGGAAATCCAAATTACCGTAACGGGGGAGTCACGCTGTAGATGAAAATCAAATGACCATCGAAATAGAGAAAAATGTAACCCTTGAAGGAAACATGAAGAATGAGACAAGGTATAGATGAGATCATCTTCATTCGCGAACTGGATCAAAATATGCCTCGAATCTAGAAGAACTACAATCGTGCGATCCTGAAGCTTCCAAGAAAAGGACACATATCTGTCGAAGGCATCCACGGAGGGGAGACACTTACCAAAGCGAGCAACCAAAGAATGATACAGCATCACCGAAGCTCTTGTGAACTCCAAGGAAGAAAGCGGTATCGATAAAACTCTATGCTCGAGAAACCGGACCTTAGGGAAGACTTCGATTGGGGGAAAGCTGGGGAGGGTAGCCGGGTCATTGAAATGGGAAAAATAGGGAGTGCGGAGAGTCGTTGAGGGAAGGGGAGGAACCTGCTCCCCCCCCCCCCTTGGGCTGTGAAGGTCCCTAGAGGGGAGGCGGTGGCGCGGTCATGACCTAGGCCATCTGAGGCGAGAGGGATCGTTGGAGGCGCGCAGGTCTGTGATCATATTCTTAGGTTAATATTAACTAAAAATACAATTTGGTATTAATAACTATATACAATTTATAAATAATAAAATGACTTTATATTCATTATTCTATAAAAAAAATACACATAATCATAGTAATAGGGTCTTGTTACATAACCCCATATAACAACTGCATTAGACCCAAGGGTATGGTGTGTGATGGTGGCAAACACTTGGGGTCACACAAATAACATTGCTCTGGTGGTAATCTCTATCAACTTCCACTTATACCATAGGCATTTCTATTCGTGCTTAACATGTTGAAGCTCGACAAGGGATTGGTTAGGAGCGAATCCTAATGATGTCACCTCCTTTCCGAGCTCCTATAAATGGGCTTCGTATGGAAATATTCTACTGGATGAGTTCATCTCTTCCTTTATCTTATTAAATTGGATTTGTTAAAGCCATATCTTTATACTAATCATGTGATCACTGTTAAACAAATATATTTGCAACTGTAACAATTATTAACGGCATTTTTAAATCCAACAACATAAAATGAGGGAAGTGCATATTTTTTATAACTATTTTACATAAAATATATTTAATTAGTTCAAGATAAATTTTCATTAATAAAAGTTTGGGGCATTACAATATTCCCCTCTTACGAAATTTCACCCTTGAAATTTTCTTTTCCCACACTAAAACCGATGTAGGTAACTCTACTTCATCACTTCCTCTAATTCCCATGTTTCTTCTTCAAACATGTGATTCTCCTAAACACCTTGATGAGGGGAATTGTTTTATTTCATAAAATAGTTTCTCTATGATCTAATATATTCACCTCCTTCTCTTCATAAGAGATCTAATTCTTTAATGGTAACAGCTCTGGATTGAGTACATGTGATGGGTTAGGTATGTACTTCGTCAAAAGTGATGCATGTAATACATCATGTACTTGAGATAGGTTCGGTGGGAGTGCTATTCAATAGGCCCCGAATCCAATGTAATCCAGAATCTCAAAATGGATGATGTACCTTGGAATAAGTTTTCCCTTATTACCAAATCTCATAACTATATTCCACACTGATATTTAGAGGAATACCATATCTCTAACATCAAACTCTATGTCTTGTTCATGATTGTCATCATAGCTCTTTTTTCAACTATGAGTAGATTTAATGTGCTGATATATGGTCTTAACCTTATCCATCAATTCGTCAAACATTTCTAGACCAAATAGTTTTCACTTCCCAACATCACCCCAAAATGTCAGTGTTCTGCACCACTTCCCATAAAGGGATTCATAAGGAGCCATTTAGATACATGAGTGGAAACTGTTATTGTAAGTGAACTCAACTTGAGGGATAACTTGATCCCATCATCCTTTGATGTCCATTTAGAATTCTCTCAACATTTCATCAAGTGTAAGGATAGACCACTCAGATTGGACATCATTTTGAGGATGAAAAGTCGTGCTGAAGTTCAGCTCTGTATCTAAAGCATGTTAAAGACTCTTCAAAAACATAGAGGTGAATCTATGATCACAATTGGATACAATCTATAGTGATACATCATGAAGCCTTTCCACATCATTGATGTATATCTGTTCTAGTTTATGCAATGATAAATCCTCTCGAATAGAAATGAAGTGTGAAGTTTTGTAAGACGATCCACAATAACCCAGATAGAATTTTGGCATTGGATGTCTTTAAAAGTCCAGTGACAATGTCCATGGTGATTTTCTTCCATTTCCATGCTACTATGGGTAAGGGTTGAATCACCCCCTTAGATATCTACCTCTCATCCTTTACTTGATGTCATACCAGGAACATTTATGTATACTCCACGATCTCCTTCTTCATGTTATCCCACCAATAATTCTCTTGGAGTTCTCGATACATCATTTAACTTCCTGGTTGAATGGAGAAATTCAAACTATATACATCATCCAAATATTATTTCATTAACTTAGTATGCGATGAACCACATAATCATGTCCCATATCTCGTAATTCATTCTTTATTAACATTGAACTATGAGGATTTTCATTTTTTTATAGTTTCCACATTCTTCTGAATTCCCACATCACCCTTTTTTGAATCCTTTAACTTTTACAAAAGATATTGTTGAGAAATAATTTGTGAAATGATTGATGATGTTCCATTCATTAGGATTCTCATTTCCCTCCTCATCAAGTCTAAGAAGATTGGATCCTTTTCAATTCTCATCAATGATAGAATTACTGGGTCCTTTATTCTTAGAGAATCTTCCACCATATTCATTTTCCCAAGGTGGAAATGGACTGAGAAGTCATATTCTTTCATGAGATTTAACCATATTCTTTGGTGTATATTCAAATCAATATTTTCTGATCATATTCTTGAGTCTTTTCTGAACTATGTATATTTCAAAGTAATCCCTAATGAGGTAATGTGAAAAAACATTCAAAACATAGATTAATGCAGCCAACTCTATATCACATGATGGATTGTTTTACTCATCAAATTTCAATTTCCTTGAAGTATAGGCAATGAATTTGTCATTTTCCATCAACACAAATACCATTACCTTCTTCGAAGAATCAGTAAACACCAAAAAAAGTTCTCCACTTATGGGTAGTGTAAGCATGGGCATAGTGATAAGCCTCCTTCTCAACTCCTTGATGCTCTCTTCACATTCATTACTCCATGAAAACATGAATCAATGTCGTGTTATCTTGGTAATAAGGTTTAAAAAATTTGATAAAATTATCAAAAATTGGAAATAATATCCAGCTAACCCAAATAAGCTACATATATCTATCATCGATGTTGGCCTCATCTGTCCCTCAATTGCATCTATGTTTGATGGATCTGCTGATAACCCATTTCTTCTGATTATATGACCCCAAGAATGATACCACATTCAACCAGAACTCAAACATGCAATACTTTTCATAAATATTCTCTGCTCTCATGGTCTCTAGTATAGTTTTTAGATGCTCTTCATGATCCTCCTTGGTTTTGGAGTATATTGTAATATCATCTATAAAGATGACCACAAATTTGTCAATTTAATCTCTAAAGACTTTATTCATCTATTCCATGAATATTTCTGGAGATTTAGTGAGTCACAAAGGCATTACTATGAATTCATAGTGCCTGTATCATGTATGAAATGCAGTCTTGGTGATATCCTCCTTCTTCAACCTTACTTGGTAATTTTCCAAAGTAAAGTCCGCATTAGACAAGTAATGTGCTCGATGTAGCTGATCAAACAAGTCTTAAATTAGGGGCAGAGGATAATTGTTCTTTATATTTATTCTGTTGAGATCACGATAATCAATGCAATGGTATATTGAACCATCCTTCTTCAGGACGTAGAGGACTAGTACCCCCCATGGTGAAGCACCTGGCCATATAAACCATTTATCTAGATTCTCATGTTTCTTTTTCTTAAACATCACATGCTCCACAAAATTGTTTCAATACAGAGTCTTGGATATTGGAAAGACCATATTTATAAGATCAATTGAGAATTCAACATCTCTTCTAAGAGGAAGACCTGAAAATTTCTCAGGAAACAGTTCAGCGAATTCCCTCAAAATATGCATTTCTTCAAGGATGGTTTCTTCATTGGACTCAATCATCTGCTCCAGATAAACATTCTCATATGTTATTAATATCCACTCTTGATATGTTGGTTCTAAATAAGATTCATCATTCCCTTTGAACATATACCGAATCATGGGATGATTCTCCATATTGAGAGTGATTTAACCTGGAGGGTAATTTCTGTTTGCTCCATATAAAGAAATCCAATACATTCCCGAAATTGCATCAAATTTTACCAAAGAGAGTATGATGAGGTTCGTTGGGAATTTCGTTCCACAAATTGTGACTTGGGAAGAGTTATATTCAATGGATGAAATGAGTGACCCATTTTCCGTTCTCACTGACATCTTCACCTCGATGACTTCTTTTTGTGTTGGGATTGTTCTACTAAACTTTCGCAATATAAAAGAATTCATAGAATCATCTTCCAAATTAAAAATCTCTATTCCTGAAAAATTAACTATCATACCTATCACCACATTATAATCGGAGTTCAATTTGGAGGTAGTAATGGAAAAATATCCCCCTTGCAACCTTAGAGGTTGTTGGTTGCCCCTGAAAACCGTTGGCTTATAGAACTATATTGCAATGTGCCCCGGTTCTTTGTAGTTGAAGAAATGAACAATTCATTGAGCATCAAACATATCATTACACTACTCTATCACAACCACGACTCTTTCTTGAAAGCAGTTAATAGCCAGGTTCCCTTCTCTTCCACAACTAAACATTACATCGTCCCCTTCAAGAAATTTCTAGGGTGCTTCCTTCCACACATTTGGAATGTTGGGTGTTGGATTCTCATATGAAAATTGTATTTATCCATCGGACTACCAGAAATAAATTCAACCTTACTCTACTTATCCACATGATACCCCTAAGATTCTCTAATCTCTATTTTGACAATAAACGCATAGCTGACAACTTCCTCATAGCCCTCAATGCCACATATCACTAGTTCTATCCACAGGCAATGTTTTAGCCCACCAAAGAAGAAGTAAACCGTGCATTTTTTGGGCAACGACAAAGCTAAATGCATATCATGAAATCCTAGTAATGTTTTCCTTGAACAATCCTATAGATTCATCATCTTTTATTTGAGGTAAAGTAATCCCCTTTCCATATTATGTCGGGAGGTGGGAGGAAAATATTTGTTCCACATATATTTTCCAGAAATCCTTCCATTACAGTGCCTAAATCTCCTCCTCAGGCTTTGTATTTTTTTTTATCAATTTCCACTATTGATCAGCTTCACCACCCAGATGATAATTATACAGAAGTACCTTCTCTTGATCAGAACATTGAATTAATGAGAAGATCTTCTCAATGGTGTTGATCCAATCTTCGACGATTGAGGGATCATATTATCCAAAAAAAAGTAGGAGGCCTTTTTCTCATGAAGCTCTCGATTAAAACTTTTTCTTTCTTAGGGATGTTTGATGGTCCTCTTGATCGATGATTATATTCAAAACTATATTTAACTAAGAGATTATAATGACAATTTTTGTCATTCCTACTCCCATCATATTGTGCATCTCATTAGAACAATCCTCACATTGATCTTCTCATCATTTTTTAGCTCGATTCCCCTTCTTACTGACCATTTATGGAATAAAAGGATAGATAGGGATAACACATACTGGGTAATACAAAGACAAAAATGGATGAGTTATAAATTAATTTTATTTCCTTATCATATGAATTCATATGCTTTAATCTACGTTATCCATGATCTAGATCCAAATATATATTCATATGGGAAATTTTTTATTCCCGTCATAATGGTTAATACTATGATTATTAATTTACCATAGTATATCCCCTAGGAGTGTCATAACCAAAAGTGCAGTAAATCTTGTTGTTGTGCACCACATCACATTAAAGTCTAGCTTAAAGCATTGTTTTCAGGTTTTACACCTAGGATACATCTGTGCCAGAGATACCTCTACCTGCTCGTATCTAGACAAGGATGTATTTAAATTTTAAAACACTTACTAAAAATAGACCAAAATTTTGATATGTTTATATTATTCATATTCTTATCCATTAGGAATTCAGTAAGGTTTTATAATCCTAATCCCAAAAATTACTCAACATATCCTCTTATACCAACTATAACAACCCTGATCTTTATTACACACATAAACATAATTTTTTATATAATGTATTCACATGATAACACATATAAGATCAAGTGTTATAGTGTATTTGTGGCTTAGGAACATTACATTATAACTTAAAACATGAAATACACTTCTTTATTGAAATCATCTTTAAATGACCACAAAAAATATTTCGTACTTAGCATTGCATGGGATAATCTACGGAAATTCATCAGAAATGGGTGATCTATAAATCCTATTAAGGGAGTAATCATTTAATAACATGAAGCATAATTTACATGCCATGAAATATGCATATCAATGGAGAAAATGGAAACATGAACTTAAAGTCATGATATAACATTATTATCATATCATGGAAATGTGGAAACAACAATAAAAATGATTTTAACTTGATCCAAGGATAGTTGAACATTGATTAGGTGTAAACACTCATTTCACATGATGTATCATGATACTATTATTTACCCAATGCATTGGACCGCTATCAGGGCACACCCTTCTTAATAATTTCATTTCATGCATAAGTATTTCACTTGGATCGTATAACATGGATTCATTAAACAAAATCATTTCCATGATAAATTATTGTCTAATTAATAAATGAAACTCTATAATCAATATGTAAATGTTCATAAATCTGAAAAAACATGATAGTTAAATGGGAATGGTATTCACTACACAATGACATTGGTTTGGAAAATCACGATGCAATTTCTGCAGCCTAACGACATGACTTAAGAATTCATAAAAATGAATGATGAGAGAGAAGGGTGGGTATCATCATTTTTACATGAAATTAAAAGTAATGGGGTCATATAGATACATTTACCAACATGTGTACAATAATTCATATTCATAATAAAAAATAATTTCTAGAATGTAAATGAGGAGAGGGAAATTCCATAAGGAATTTCAGAAGAGTAACAGGTGTACATGGGAGGAATTAATGAGAGAGAAAGGGGTATATCATCATTAAAAATTAATTTGTAAGTAGGGGGTAGGTTTTAAATCATACCTAGACATTTTTAGTTGAATATACAATGGTATAGAAACATAAATAAACATTTACAAAATGAGAGAGGAAGAAATCCCTTACAGGGAAGTCTAATACCAAAGGGTTGGGAGGGGCTTGAGAGAGGCTTATTGGGAGATTGGGGCACAATGAAATGATTCTATAGAAGTAATTTATGATTTTTTTCTAGATAAAAATACTTATATTGAAGTGGAAGTGAGAGCTTGGGTGGGTTTATATAGGAAACGAGAGGGAATTGTTTATTATTTAGGTTTTGGACACCATACATTATACGAGTAAACACCAAATAGAAACCCATGGTTTTTTCACTTGAATTTTGACAAAGGGGAATGGGAAAAAGTATTTTATATGTACAATGAACGAAATTCTTAAAATATTAGTCTTGTTTATTCAGAGGTGAGTCACACTCTCCTAAAGATAAATTTAAAAAGATAAAATGTATTATAAGTCTATGAGGGTCCAATAAGGCACCATAAAATTAATAAAACATATCTAAAATAAAATTATTTTAATTATAAAACATATATTGGCCTAAAACCCCTTTTATTGTATTTTATTACATCACTATTGTGATATTATGATGTCATAAAACACAATTTACATTTAAACGGTATTTGATTCTTACAAAAAAAGTCGAATGTCTCAAAATATTATGAAAAATAAACTGATGGATAATTTTGACATCCAAATTATAATTATGATATTATTTTAATCTAAATAAATTTCTAAATCAATGAATTTGAAATTTTAAAATACAAACAGACATTTATCGGAAATTGATGGGTTTTGTCAAAAACCGTATTCCAACCTTAATATAAATGACAATTATATTTATCAAAATTATTTGATCATTTGTATTTAATAAGATATAATTTAGTTTTAATATATTATTAAAATATTATTTAATTCAAAAATCCATTAATTCATCAAAATATATTTCTTAATTGAATAATAACAACAAATAGTATTTGTGATTAAAAATTATTTATAGAGTAACAAAAATAAAATGAATGTATATTATTTATTATATAAAAAAATAATACACATCATAATAGTGTTAGGGTATTTTTACATAACCACTTATAATACCTACATAAGCCCTAATGGTAAGGTCTGTGATGTAGATAGTCTCATGTGGGGGCCCAGATAACATTGCTCAGGTGGTAATCTCAATCAACTTCCACTTCTCTGGTTGGGGGTTCCATTTGAGTATAATTTATTAAAGCTCAGGTTGGGATTTTTCAATATATATTCCCAGTTATTACACCTTTATTTTCAAGCTTCATCAAATGGGATTCTTATGGAGGAATTCTAACAGATGATTTCATCACTTCCTTTTTCTGAGTAAATTGGATTTATTAATGCCCTATATTTAAAATAATCATGTGAACATTTATTAATGGATATATTAGAAATGGTAACAATTCATAACATTATTTTGAAATACAAATACATAAAACCAAGTACATTCATATTTTATACAACCATTTTTCATAATAAGACCTTTAATTAGATCAAGAGGAATTTTCATTAATAAATGTTTGGGTAATTACATATCCAAACCATAGAGAGGGGATAGTTCTATGTGATTTATTTTCTGTTCTTACATTCCAATGAGTAATAAAGACCAACCCACAAATTGGATGATACACAAGTTAATAGTTATTATGGGATGGGTATTCCGTAGTGGTGTTTTTAAGGGTGAATAATCTAGGTGAATACATTTATTTCATTTCCCTTTTGCTAATAGGATGAATGAATGCTGAAATGAAAAAGGCAAATGTTCATAATTCAAGTGTTACTGGTTAATTATTATATTCCTATTATTACGTTCTTCACAGAAGAAGCATAATTTTCATGACACATTAATCCAGGAAGTTCCAAATGTGGTTGGATCCCCAGAGTGATGGACGTGAGGATTGAAGGCCAAAGTAGTGAAGCTTACGACCTGAGGATCAAAATAATGCCTCTATCTAAAAAAAGGTTTTAGGGAGATGGTGGAAACCCAAGGGAAATGGGACACTAAAAATGGTTTGTGGAGGTAGCCTACAAGACACTAGGCAGCATAGGAGCATGCAACCGCACTACTATAGGCGGTGAAACGGAGTGGTGGCAGGTGTGCTGTTATAGTGGAATGTTGGCAATTAGGTGGGAGCCCCATCAGTGAGGTGGGATCATGCAGTTTGGGACCATGTGAGAGGAGGTGGTCCACCATCATTGAAGGAGAACTACACTACATGACCGTTGTGGATCAGGCGACATTGCGGTCGGGGACCGTGTGGACCTGATGGGCCGTGCACGGTCATAAGAAACCATCCCCCATGTACGGGCCGTGATATATAAGTCCTACCACTCCAACGGTCTGGTGGCTGGGACCATGCTGCCCAATGGGCTACGTCCCTGCCAGTTTAGACCTTCCCAGTCCGACCTAGTTGGATCAGGTCGGGTCTTGGTGGCCCTATATGGCCCTTTTTATAAAAAGGGTCGTGTCATTTAAATTGTGTGTCCGTTTGACGACCCGTCTATGGTGTTGGGACCCTTATGATGAGGTGATCCTTTTGATATGGCATGGTCGATTTTTATCATGTATTAATGTAGGTGCACAGTTTCCCTTTTCTATTTCTTCGAGGGTTCAATACGACATTATTTCATCATCACCGGATAATAATCACCTCTAGAAGATGTGTCTTAGATAATGTTATGGAATCCCTCATTAGGAATGGAGTAATCATCTATCACCCCTAATTGAGTTTTGAGGAAATTTACATTAACTCCATGTGTAGGCCATTAATCATAAATCCTATTAGCTATATCGCTAGGGTAGATGATATCCTTCCGTAAGTACCCCCTATGTCAAGAGCCACATATGTAGGGTTATGGGTATCCTGTGAGATAGATCCCCTACGTTGCGGGAAAATATATGTTTTAGTTGTCGGTATCCACTTATAAAGACTGCATATATATATATTGACCTATGACCAATATACTCTCATTGGGTGGGGGCCATATTAGTGAGAAATTATTGTAAGAGACTTTGATGACATCAGGGATCGAGGAGTGTGTTTTCCCAGAAGGAGTGTCCATCGAGTATATTACATTGGATTAAGTATGGTTGTGATATCAAGAACCCATGGTTAAGAAAGACCGTATGTCTCATGGAAACTTTGTGAAATATCAATACCAAGTGTCCTATTATATACTTTTACTTTACTTGTTCTTCTTTCTTACTATCAGATGGCTCGTGTAATGTTATCTCTCAGAATGATCATGCTATGTGAGGAACCATAAGGCTATAAGTGGGTGAGACCATGAGTCTTATAATAATTTTTGAGTATATTTCGATATTCTTAGTATATCTATTTTAGGAATATACCTGTGTATAGTTGAATGTACATTCCATTGTGGGTTTTCCATTGCGGTTTCAGGGTGTTCTACTGAGTATTATTTTGATAACCATTGCACTGGTTTTCCCCACATGTGTCGTGACTTATGCAGACAATCAATATTTTGGTTGATTTTTTGGTGGACTAGGACTAGGTGGTTCCCAATGAGATCACACCAATGAGGCGTACTCCTATGGATTTAGGCAGTTCTCCATCACCCACCCTTCAGGAAGGGTTTTCTAATGATGAGTTTCAGGAGCTTGTGATATAACTTGTGTGTAGACTTTCTTTTTGGGGGCTTGTATTCATCCCTGGTATACCTTCTTTAACATTAATTTCCTATTACACCCTAATTGTGGCATATATGTAGTGGTTTTCATGCATGAATTTTTAATGTTTTAACATTTCATCATTATTGGTATTGGATATGTGTGTGTGCCAATCGGTACATAATAAATGCCTCGTGTGTTAGTGATTCTCCTACTCGGTGCTAGTCACTAGCCCTTGGTCTATTTGTTGTAGGCATGTGGAGTCAAAACATGGGCCTCACTGGAATGGGTTGTGACACAAAGGGAATCTATATTGTGTGTAATACAAGAAAAATATATTGTTCCATGCAATAAAATATAATAATAGTGTAACATCTAGTGAAATATGAACTTGGTGTTTTGTATAATGCTATAAAAACATAGTGCATTTGTATAAAATATATATATATATATATAGTGTTGTGTGGAAGGAAAAATAATGAAATGATTAAATTAATTCAAATATATTTTTCACATAATCTAGTCGTGTTACATGTCTCCATCCTCTTCCATTTATTATTTAATTTCTCTTTAGACATATATTATATAGGAATTATCAATATGTTCTTGGGTGAGTATATTATTATATTAGTCCGTTATCATAAAAACAATTTTTAATGATTCATTAAATATTTATGATTTTTGTTTTCTGGGAGTGGTAGGATATTAAAACAAAGAAACAAGCACTGACAAATGAAAAAAACTAGATTATAAAAATGATAATGATTTCACCACTATTGGAATGGATTTTATGCCTACCATACATGGGGCTAGATAACTAAATAATTTCCCTATAGTTATGAGTAGGATTATTAGATGGTAATTCGGTAGAACATGGACAATAATTATGAGTTGATAAGTAAAATTTCGATTTTATTGGAGTGTTTTTTTTATATTTTAAGTGAATAAAATTTTTGGATCATAATATAGTATAAAATATTATTTCTAAATTAAATCATCCAATAATAGTATTATACGACATCATGAAATATATTATATTATAATTATATGTTTTTTGGATTTTTAAAATATAGAAAAAATGAAATAATTTTCATTTATTAAATATATTGTGGGATTATTCACCCATTATATAATAGATTTGGTGATTATAACACCACGAATTACGTAACTAAAACATACCATTAACATTAAACTACCTTTTCCAAATTTATGAAAATGATTCTTGTTTATAAAAAAAGTACAATTAAAAAACTATATAAATATATAGAAAAATTGATTCCAAAGATTATATTTATTTTATATGAAATATTATAAGTCTTCAATAAATTTATAAATTTATATAAAAGTATTTGTTTTTACAAAATTAGTTAAAATACAATTTATTAAATGTATTAAAATATAATTTCTTTTATAATTCAATTTTAATTGTTTAGTAATATTTAGATTTACTTATATTATTAGAATATTAATATTTACATGTTGAGTTAGCATTCAAATGTCCACGTTACTGTTCCAAAAATGGGTGTCCATTAAAACAGCCATGTTACTACACTAAAAATCCGATTAATATTCTATTGGATATCTTCACTATTCCAAAGTCTTGTTGGATTTATAGTTCATATATATAATTTATATTCACATTAGTAATAATTCAATTACTTTTATCCCTTCTTCAACTATATTATTTTCAAAATACCATTTATATTTTGAATTATATTTTTCATTAAATAGTGTTTTTTATTACCATGATAAATCTAAGTGATTGAGTTGTTCTTTAATTTTAATTTTTTTCTTATTATTTTATTTATTACCCATTGATATAAATTCAGTTATATATGGTATATTTATTCTATATATTTTACTTTCCATATTTAAAAAATAAAATCTTGTTGGATAATATTACATGTATGTTTTTTTCAATATAAAATATTTCAAAATAAAACACACATGTATTCTTATAAGACTCAATATATAAAATAATTTTTTCAATTATATTGTCATTGTGTCCTATAATGAAAAAATACAATAATATTAATTTTATTATTTATTTATAATAATTTATTTATGAATTATTTTAATACCTGACCCCATATTATATATGGAAATATATTTTTCACCATGAACTAATTTTTTTAAGAATTTAAAATATATTTATATTTGGTTAATAACATTGATATCAAAGTGATGAATTTAATTTTTAAACACATATATATGAATGAAGAAAACAAATGAAAATATATCTCTAAAATCAAGATTTCTAGAGGGTTAAAGATGGAATGGGATAAACAACCTGATTATTTATAGACACTTATTAGTGTAATGATATTCTGAATTCTATTATGTGGTGTATTTTTGTTTTCCATGTCTATTTAAATAGTGATATTCTTATTGTAATATGAAACCTTATATGTGTAAATAAGGTATTAAATGGGAAAATTGTATCTATCTTACTTTAGAAATTATATATATGTCTGGAATGTAAATGTATACATTCAGTAAGACACATAATGGTGTGTTAAATGATAGAAAATTTATTTAAATTAGATTAATATAGGATTAACATAGAATTTATTTTTTAAAAAATTATTTTGTTTGAAGTATTAGATTAAACTACATAATTAGCGCATCATGATGTGTGTTTCCCCATTGAAATATTATGCATATTTTTTTAAATGAACATGTGAAATATTTTTATTTGAAAATGATATTAAAAGTTTTTGTTATGATAATGATGAATGTTTTTTGGATAGAATTTTATAGTTTCAATTGGAAGGATCTAATTCATAACATTTTTTTCACTACCTACTTTCCTTATGAAAGATATATGACACTAATCACTTACGATAGACCTTTTACGGTCTAATGTGTTGCATGATAAGATGTAGAAGAGTTTTTCTTGATAGGTTATGTTATGTGATATTCAATGATATGACATGGTTGTCCTTATAAGTCCAAATATATATGATGTTACAAAATGGTGTTTTTTTGAGATACCAATATATGTCTTTCCTTGTGCATCTTTAGACATGAAAGTGAAATGGTGTTAATGATGAACTGTAGGATTTGTTTTTCAATTAATGGATATTGAAATTAAATAAAGAATGTATAGATTATTTCACTGAAATTATATTTAACAAAAGTTTGGTTCATCAATAAAATGATAAGAATTAAATCATTTTAGTTTTATAATATTTTTATATAAAAGGATAGTTAATAATAAAGTTGGCATGAGTTGTTGTGGTTTCAACTAGGTATCAAATTCTTACTTTACATATGCACACACCTAATTTGGGTATAAATTACAAGAATATAGTTTCAAAAATAGCTAATATGCATCAATATCTAGGTGATGGTGTATCGATATGCATTCAGTCATTTTTATGATACTTAAGTGTAGGAATGTTTTTGTTTTATAGTTATATTTTAAATGTCATTTTTGTTATATAGATTACGTTTTCTCATATAATATTTAATATTCAGTCTTTAGTGATTTTAATAAATGTATTTTAATGTTGGTATATTATATTTAGTTGATTTAGTTTATATTATGTCCTCTGATGTTTATTGTAAATGAAGTTTTTATCTTTATTTAATTTTATGTGATGTAACATTAAGGGTTAAATCACTCACCAAAAGGTGATTTTAGTCCCTTTTCACTAATCAACAACCTCTAGTGATCTGGGTGTAAGCTGGAGGCCATGGTTCATATCACCTTAATTATATGATTTCCCCATCAAAATAGATTGAAAATGTTTATTATAAAATTTATTCATTGTAATCTTGTTATTTGGTCATAACATAGAGTATAGAATAAGATATATTAATTTTTATAAAATATATGTGACAATTGTAGTGGAAATACATTTTACTTGATAGAATCATATAATGTTTTCCTATTTTAATTATTGTTTTGCGTTATAATTATCACTCCTTTGATGGGTGTAGTATGAATATTAATATATCATTCATGCTGCATTAGGGCATAAAATATGTTTGTGCACATGTGTGTGTATTTCCTGAGTGATTTTATAAGACAAGTTTTGAATGGATAACTATTTTGTGAGTATGTTTATGAAGTGATTATTGATAAATTTTCATGATCGAAATTTAATTTTGTTTCTATTGGCTGTATTATTTGTTTTATAGAACATAAAAATAATTGAGTTAATAAGATGACCATTGGTAAAAGGATATTGAGTTAATCTACATTGATACAGGACCAAGGAGGTCATTGTAGATAATTCTTCCATAGTGGCTGAGCTAGATACCCTAGTGGGAATGAAAATCACCAATGGTCTATTAATTGGTATCCAATGTATATAGTGGAGTAATTCTATAGATTTGATTAAATTCTCTAATTAGATTCTTGAAATCTGAAAATGATTGTATTATATTTTTAGTGGAGATTTTGTATAATGAACTCACCCACTAGGGCCCACCTGGCTGGCGGAAGGTCATGTTGACACAACCCCATGACTGAATCAAATAGGCTAGGGGCTGGTGAAATGTGCTAATATGGAATTATGTTAATGGGAGGCCATATAAAAATGTATATGCACACAGACCTAACCATCTCTATGAAATAGTCCAATGGTTTCATAACAATGATAATAATAGTTTTGGTAAACCATTAATAAAATTACTATATAGAATGAACTATCGTATGCATGAGTATATCCAAATTGTAATGGGGAAATATATACACCCAATAAGAAATGATTTCCCAAACTCATAATTACTAGAATAGAAAATAGATGAGAGAGCATAACTCCTAATATCCAATACCAAACACCGCCTGTGGCCTATGAACCTGAGTATCTCTATCGTCTACCAATGTAATAACTGAAAATTATGTCCTCTTCATAAGAAAGTATATGTGTGGTAAAATCCGATGCATGTATTAATGTATACATATCCATTAGGTCACCACAAAACCATATATTTAGAAATACATGATATGATAGATTTAGTTAGCTCAACACAATGAATGGGGGAAAATATTTTAATATATATATTCTTAAAAGAAACCAAATAGAGAGAGAAAGGGGTTCTCCATCCCAAATCCCATATAACGATGATGAGTATGCATGTATATATATTGGTTCATCATAAATTCCTTACATATTGTGTGTCTTTTTGATAAATACATATGGAGGACCCAACCCTCACCACCACTCAAATTGATGAGGGTGGACATTCTCTAATAGGGGACTCATTTTCTAGTATAATTATGGGATTTTACTCTGTTTAGTAAGGAAATTTACCATGATCAGATCTGGGGACCATAAAAATAATGGTGGATGCATGACCTAACACTGTACGGGTGGAATGATGTAGGTATTCATAGAGGTCACATTCCCAAGAGAATCTGGGGGTACTCTGTGTGTAAAGGACCTGAACACTAGTAGGTTTGGGGGTTTTACTCAGTGTGTAGATAAATCATTCCATAATGTCATGGGGATGGGAATTCCACTCAAAGGTAATAGGAACCACTTCAATGTACTAGGGGGGTGGGGGTGCCACTCAGTGGGTAGATGAACTGCACCATATTACCATTGGGGAAGAAAATCAGTGGGGTATAGAAGCTAGTCTTTAGTAAGAAATAGTTTTTATTCTTACTATTTTAGGACACTAAAACATGTACCAGAAGGGTTTATAGTCAAAGGGTACATGAGCCACACCCTAGTGCATTAGGGGGTGGTACATTACCTGTGTAAGGTGAATGGGGGACCCACACCATTGTGTGATAAGGTTGGCTGGGGGGGGGGGGTTCCAACCCAGACCTATCTCTCTATAATGATCCTAAAAAATCAATGATAATGGATAAAATTATAAGATGAAGCATCAAGATGTCATCACCTCATTTCATACCTCAAAATAAACTATGAAGGATATTATTTCTTTCCAATTGGGAAAAACTAATGATAGGATTCCCTTGGGTCAAAATATGATCCCTAAAAAAGTAACAGATACGGTGGATGTTCCTCAAAAAATAACACATTCTTTACCATGGGTCACATGACACATGAAATCACATAGCCTCTTGAAAGATTCCTTACCATCAGACATATTATCTTGTCATGTATAACTACATGTCTGGTAAGGGTACTACAGGACATGTTTCTGCCACGTGAGGTCTATCTGTATACTCCTATCCATTCCCATTAAAACGCTTATCATAGGGAATTGTAAAAGAATATTTATTAGCTTCTATGAGTCATATCACATGAGTAATGCCTCAATTGGTTTAATCTCTAGTTTTATTCAATAAAATCTAATTATTTTTCTTATTTACATATGAAATTGATTTAATCTTTTCGTTTTGGGATTTTTTAAATAAATTAAATTAAATAAAACTAAAACTAATTAATATTTAAAACATATTGATATTATGTAACCATGTTCGTGGTGATTAAATTAATGGAATTGAGTAATGGGTGTATCCTCCTATTGGGGATGAACAATTGGATCCTATTGTAATAAAATATTATGCAGTAATAACCTCGTTACCATTGAGAGTTAGAATTGGTTTGTATAAAACTGATTGAAGGACAAATAAGATCTATATTTCAAAAGGGGTTCTCCAAGCAGCTGGTTCAGAATCATAAATGATTTATCACTTCCAGAAAGAGGGAAGATATGTGTTTATAGATCTGAAGGTTTTGGATATCCAAGGTATATTGAGGAAGGAGTTGGTTGTTCTCAATGTGGTGTTACAGGCGCTACATAGGTTAGAGGTGAGAATGGGGGTTTGTGATAGAGATTATTTGGTTACAACACCATCATTTGAAGAGGCTGTGTGAATTGGCATTAGGGCTACAGAAAAAGTAGTACAACATAAATCTAGTGATAGAGGAACAATGCAATTTATGGTCCATTGAGATTTGATGCGGTGAAATCCAACTGTCAAATATGAAAAGGTCGTGTAAATGAGCATGAAATACCCCAGAAGGCATCCTCCAGTAATTAATCATTCTAACTTCTATGACGGGTTAGAGATTGAATTCCTAGTTCCATAACAGGGATATGTGGAGGTGGAAGACATGGGAATCTAGAACCCTTAAACTGAAGAGATACCCTATATTGATCAATGATTATTTGAGAAAAATCCTAATGATGATTACTATAGTATAATATCATTTAAGGTTGTTGAAGTAAATAGAGACAGAGTTATCCACACCCCAATGAGGAATGAGGTCCAAAATAGAAACTAGGATGTGGGGTATTTCATTTTGATAGACTGGAAGAAAACTAGAGGTCAAAATGAATATTCTCTACTACCCAAGCCAGTGGAAGAAAGGGACACCAAAATTTGAAAGGTAAAACATAGTGTACCAAATACTCGTGACTAGGAATGTATGATGTGGATTGAAATTGGAATGGAAATGTGTGGCACCCTTAGGGAACAAGAGCATGCTCTTATTGTATGGTAGGTGGATGTGGGAAATGAAAATTTTCTGAACCTCTTTCTTCAATATAAGGAATAAATTCATGAAGGATATTTCCACATAAATACCATATAGGGATATAATATAAAAATATATGATATAATGATCCATGTTAAGATGAATGATGATCAATGGGTGCACATAAATAATTAAGATAACATATTATAATGTGACATCAATAAAAGGAATATCATTTTGAAGGAATATATCAAATCATGGGATAGGATGGTCAATAAATTTGAATATATTACAATGTATGATATTTCTATGATGATAAGAGAAAATAAATGGGGGTTATATAGGGGGAAAATCTAATAATATTAGTCTTATCATCAAATTTTTTCATTTTCTTTATGTTCATAATGTTCTTTTATTCTGATCCTATGTGGTTTTATCCTTTAACACAAACGGGATTTTGGAATAAAAATAATTAATCATAAGCCAAATTTACTATTCCATTGCATCGTAAAAGGATTTTTATCTTCTTCCTTGAGTTGGAAATTTTGTTTCCTAAAAAACATCTTCAGTACAACAAAAAGGTTTAGCTCCTCTGATAGAAATTTGCAATGGATTCGAGAATCATGGGATGGTGTACATTAACAACAGCCATAAATTTCAATCTTATCCACAAAGAAACGAATTTTTTCATTAATTAATTTCAATATCAATAATATATAACACCATGAAACCTCATTTAGGTCAAATCCTTTAGTTATCCACTTTTCATTTTAAATTTGAAAAGATATTGCAGTGGGATGAGAGACGATTTAGTTAATGGTATTTGGGTTTGATGAGATATATATACAGATGAATACAGAAACATATTAATTAAATGTTATATTTATGTGTTACATGGGAAAATAACACAACTGGAAAATGAAATGAAATAAATTCTAAATCGATAACATACCTAATGAAAAGAATTTTCATGGATCATCAAGATCTTGTTACTTTCTTTTTCATCCCTTTCCATCTATTTATAAGAAAATTATCCTTGAGCACCATTATATCTGTTAATAAATTGTTATATGTGGGATTGTGTATTCATGGGGTTACTAAAAGGGGCCTCCAATATTAGTTGCGTCGAAAATTTCCATGTATGGTCCCATCCAAAGGTTTCATGTCAGTTAATAGTGTTTCACAATGTGTAATGCATGGGACTGAACATCTCATAGCATACATCAACATTTTGAAATTATTCATATTGCAAATTGTGTAATTTTATTTAGTGTTATGTAATGTGCTGGGATGAATTTATATTGACTTCAATTCACATCATGTAATTATTCATCTTACATATTGTCAATGAAATGCACATTGTTTAATGTTATTTTATAGCCATGTTTCCTTCTATTTTACATGGAAATTTTATATTAAATCATGGAATTTTCCCATTACATGTCCTTGAATCTGAATTAAAATAAGTAAAAATTCAAAAATCAGGTTTCACACCGCACTACTTCCTGATGTGGAACAAATTGTCGTCAATATAATCCAATCAACACGTTCACACATATTTTACAAATATTTCATGTATCCAACCATAAATAATAAATAGAATTAAATTATATAAATTGTAATCAATTAATGTTTAACCAAATTGTTTTTTTATTAAATAATATATTCAGATTATGAATCTATCACTTGTGTACATCCAGTTATTCCTATTAATATGGTTATGTACTTGGATGTACCCATGAAATCTCATAGTACACGAGGTGTCCTTCATCATGGGGTTGTAACTATGTATATCTGTCACATGGCCTAACATCATAGAGAGTTTCACCGGGCTTGTTTTTTGATCCAAAATGTGTGTGATGCTTATCATCCATAGAACCTTATCCACCGTTGGTGGTGGACTACATGACAAGTGTTTCTTGACTACATTTTGAGTAATTCAATTTTTTGTAGAAACACATGCATTCTCTATAGGATTCACCACACTATTATATACAGGTTGTATACCATGATTCATGCTGAGTGTCCCAGGTTTGGGGCCTATCATGCCCGATCCTTCATTAGTGAATATATTTTGGCCACCTGAACCCCGTACACATCACCCATCACTCTACCGCCATTCTAGAAAAATTCATATTCTAAATCGATGGATAATTACATAAAATTATTCTAGAACACCCACATATTACCATCCTAATTTTATTTATCATATAGAAAATTAATCTAGGGATAAAATAATGATCGAACCCACCTAGAAATCACGATCCTTGAACCTGGTTGCCAATGAACACTAGTTAAAATTAGTGGTATAGGAACTTCTCTAAACCCATAGTTTTCTAAATTAAATTTGATAGCCTAAAATTGTATGTCTATACTAATAGTTTTTCTAACTGTTGGTGTAGACTTTGAAAAAAGGTCATATGCCAATGGTTTTTAATTATCTATTGGTATAGAGGTTTTATACCGAAGGTTTCAATAAACTATTGGTCTTTTCTTTTCCTAAATACCACACGATCTCCTCCTCCCCTCAGCATATTAAAACAGAGCCTTCCTTAATACTTAGTAGTTTACATTCCCATTTATGACCAACTACAGTGTATATCTCCTTTCATATTGTTTTATATCCATTATTCTTCATTATTAAATAACTTAATTCCAAATCAGTAATGAAATCCATCATACAACAATACAATTTTTTGAGGTCTAAAACACCATGGTAGATTCATTTTTTGACAGCATATAAATTATTTTGATATGATTAAATCTACATATCAGTTTTGAAATAATTATTGTTCATGGATCATTTTCTACTTTTATCAACATTAAAGGTGGAGTCATTTTTCATCATTTAAGAGTGAGGTTCGGTAAATATTTAATTTTTTTAATTTGTATATTTCATAGATCATTTTTAATGTCTGTATTTTTTAATCTTTCGTGATGACATAAATGAAGGTATCATAAATATTTTGTAATCATGAAAAAAAAATTAAATGTTTTGTCTCATGATAAATGAATTATTATAAATTTTAAATATTTTCATGTAATTTTTGTGACTGTATAATGGAATTGAAAGGTGTATTATCAAAAATAATAAAATAAGGCCATTGAGCCATTCAGTAATTTATAAAGGACAAAATATAAGGACAAATTATTTATATGTTATATTCTTGAAGCTTTACACTAATAAAAATGGAAAAGGGAAAACAATAAAGGGAATGTTTAAGATTAATATTGAATCAAATAGTTGATGTTTTGATAATTAATCAATTTTGTAAGATTGAAATTACATTTAATACGGTACATATAAAGTAAAAAAACTTAATTAAAAACTATTTATGGATCACTGAATATAATATTGTAAATTTAATGCATAATTTGGCTGAACAATCATTAAACAAGGTACCTCAATTAAAAATAGAAGATAAGTTATTCGATCAAATATTGGCAATTTTACTCTATACATAATAATTTTGAAAAGTATGGATATGAATGAGTCATTTTCTAGAATATAAATGTCCCTTCTACTTAGAATATGTGATTTGGAAAATGTTAAATCCTATATCTAAAAAAAAAATTATTTCCCTTGGATGTGTATGACCATAATATTGAATTCCACTTTCATATTTAGAAATTCCAATAAAATAAATATCAAATTTAACAAAATTAATTTTTGGGATCTATATATAATAATTTTATTCCAATATTCTATCCAAATATGTATATACTCTCCAAAATATTTCATATCACAACCATTTAAAAATATTATGTTTATAATGTTCTTTGGAATGTATTAATGTAATTATAAGAGTTCTTATATTCCCATATGAATAGTCTTTACCCTTAAACCAATGTGCATTTAAATTAAAAATAATTATATTAGGATAATGGGATCCTTGAAATAAATTCCATGATATTAAAATTTGTATTATATATATCAAAATAATGTGAAATTCATTAATCATATTTTTGGATTCCATATCATCCAAATAGTAATATCAAGAGGATTGACATGAAAAAAAGACAATCCCAAATACTGAGTTTATAAAACATTCATCATTACAATTTTAATGGGGATGGAACACATTGTTGATAGATTTCAACTTCTATTGACTATTATTTCTATTCTTCATTATGCTATTTCATTTCATAACTAATTATACACTAGATACCACATTGTTAAATCAAGGATATGTCCCCAACCCACATTCTATTTTATTCCAACATTTAATTGAATTAAATATCATGGATTTATATTTATAGAATCATGGTAAATATATTGAATTTCTTTCCATTAATATTATGATTCTCAAATAGACTAGTATGCAAGTTATGGTTTAATATAATGCAAATAATTTTAATTTCATTGAATATGTTCATGATTTAATATCAATTTTGTTTTATTTATTTTACCACATGACCTATAAAATTTTTAAATGAATATATAGACGTTGGATTCATGAAACCAATCACATCTAGATAAATTTTCAAATCAAGTTGGATATTATTTTATATTTTTTCATATAATCATGCTTCAACAGTGTGACACACACTTCCCAGGTTATAATTGTATTGTAATTCCACAGTTTTGTTGTGAATAATTTGACTAACATATACCCAAATATGGGTTTCAACCCAACAACTATGTGTGGTATCATAATAGGGATAAAATTCAATGTTAATATGATCATAATCCAAATTAGATGAGTGGATTGGACAATTTATGAGATATTCAGTTCCAGGTAGTTCGTAACCATGAGAAAGAATGGATTTCATTCCAATATGATTTTATATGGGAAAAAAATATGCATGTAATGAAGATGATGATATTGAAATTGTGAAATAATTCAATGACGCTGCTATAAATACAATATATTGATAGTGTGGTAAAATAAAAAAGATGTATTTTTTAATCCGACTATTTCTTGGGAAACCCATTTATGGTATTTCAAATACATCCATCGATTACGGTCTTACCATTTTTAATAATATACCTTTAGATAATTATGATATTCCATCAGACCATTATATGGAATGGAATTTAGTTATGGAACTCGGTATTTCGGAAAATAAATTAATGATTTCCCAAAATATTGTATCTTATTCTAGGAGGGAATTGGTGAATGAAATGATTGTATAAAATGTTGTATAGAATAATGGAATCCAAATACTAATGGAGTACTATATCAGGTTCCATAGAAAGAGATGTGCCACTTTCTAGTGATACATATACTCCACAATCATTTTATATATGATTGAATATAAATAAAGATGTTTTTTCAATATTCTAGTATAGTTAAGGATAACAATGAGTTTCATCATCCGAAATATGGATTTTCATGGCATACTATTGATACTCAATATCCTGATCATATAGCTATCATGCATAATATGATGTTGGGTATTTAATGTGTTGATTTTTATGTGATTGGATAGATTATTACTTTTAACAACACACGATCGGTTTTTATATACACTTATAACCTTCCTCCATAGATGAGTATAACAATATATCTCACTTTCATGAGTATAACCATATATGTATCTTTTTATCCTATAAATGATTTATATTAATTCATTCATCATTTAGTAAAAAGGTTGAAACACCAATATAATGTGGGTGTGCACACATACAATGCTTGTTCGAAATACATTTTTTGGATTAATGATGTGCTTATGTGGATGATAAATGATTTTTAGATTTTAAAATAATGTAGTGTTGGGTAATGAAGTCCATAATATCATGTACTCATTGAATAATGGACATATGAAGAAAAAATATGTAAATATAACTATATTTTTTGTTTTATGGGACGTAAAATATTCTTTCCAATATAACATTAATACAGGAATAATCATCGATGTTTTAAAAATACCCTGGAGACATAAACTCCACCACTATATATGTCTATAATGGTTGTGCTTTATGAATTTCTAGATTTCAGTTTTTCATTTGGGATGGGTTAGACTAAATATAGAATGATGATGAATGTTTCCACTCAAGGAAATTAGAATTAGAAGTGGAAAGGTAACTTCTTTAATATTTAATATTGTCCAAGCACTTTTTTAGGTCATTGCATAGATATAATGCACATTGAAAATAATATATGTGAAATGTTTCTTTTAATTAGAAAATATATCTTTGAAAATACTAAATATGGTTTATATCTCAATGAGACTTAGTGAATTTTAGTATATGACGAGAATTAGATCCTGACCGTATCCATAAAAATAAAAGGGATGTTTTGTGTGTTTTTTATGTGATGAAAACTATAGAAAAAAAATCATTCTACATGTACTAGAAATTATTAATGATTTTTATCACTATTGAAGAAACGTATTAAAATTGGTCAAAAGAATAGAGTTGGATTTTCAATCATTTAAGCCTCATGATTATCACATCATTTATTATGATTTGAATCCAATAGCAACTCGTAATCTATGATCATATATTGCAAGGAAATAATTTATGCTGTTCTTCCATTTTTATATATATCATTTTAATAAGAATTTATCAAAGTCTTTCATTTAATTTTTTTTTGTCAGTGGTACCATTAAATTTTCATGATTTAGCGAAAATATTTTCTCCATCATTATTGACATTCATGTTTTATATTCTTTACAATATTCCAAAACAAATAATTCATGGATGACCCTTTTTTTGTATTTATAAAACTGAATGAAATATGTACACATTGAAATATTATGTTTGGTACATGAAGTATCCTAAATTTTCTATTGTAAAATATTACTTGGATCATGAATGTATGGATTTATTTTCAATAGATTTTTTTAATGTGAATGTTTGACAGACCATACCAATGATAAATGAATACGATCCATAAAAGAAAATTGAACCTATTTTTCTATCGCATCACTAAATAGATGGAATTCAGAGATCATAAACATTGACCAAATTATGCTCTGAAGAGAATGAGATGGAACATTATATATTATTTATTAATTATGATTTGTTCAATAACTACATAAAGTATGTAAATTGAACATGAATAACATATCTATTCTTCTGGAATTTTGTATATATGTTAAACTATTTGTATCATTCTAGAAGGGAACATAAAAAATGATTAATATAATTTATCATTCCTTATTTAAGATAAGGAAAGAGATATTCTATAGTAACGAGTTTTCTACTTGGTATAATTTTATTGTTGATGTATTAATATAATAAATTAATAAAATTAATGTTTAATTGATTTTAAAATTCATTTATAATTCAGTTCTTTATTTTTCTTGCTAATCATATCTCTGATGAAATAAGATTTCTGGAATTTGGTCCAAATTTAGTTGTTTGTGAATTAAATTCAATTTTGATCAATGATAAAATGTTTTTTATCTCTGAAAAGGAAATAAATAAGAAAACAAAACATGAGGGGGGTATGGTAACTACCAAAAAATTATTAATACAGTGCATTGGTTGGTAGAACATGATTTTTGAAAATGAATCATTTTATTGATACATTGATAAAATACTCATATTGGATTATTATTCCCATGGTAGAGTATCTATGGGGAAAATCAATTATTTTGATTCTATGATATTAATGATGTATTTATTAATGATTTTAGATTTTGAGTTATTGAAATGACTCACACTCTTTCTACCAAGGATCCATATATATTTTCATCAATTGATTAATAATTTTTTATGAAAGATATTCTTCGATATAAATTTGGTATCATTTTTGAATTCATCCAAAGAAATATTTTAAATGATGGTGATAATTTAATTGACTCCATAAATTCTCATGTTGGACCTAATCAATTTATTACTTATGTCGAATCCAATAGGTCAATTTTCTAATTAGATTGTGAATTTGAAGTTGTTGATGGAAATAAATATATTTATCCATTTATGTTATCACTTAGTTTGGATTAGCTCGACAAGCCTTATTATGGTTGGTAATCATCAAAAAAATCTTATATTTATTAAAAACATTTTGTTTACAACATCAAATTCATGTGGGTTTTGAATATATAATAATATTAGTTTTATTTGAGTGGTATTTTATAATACTGAATTGAACTATATTAGAACCTACCAAACCAAAAAACTGAAACAGTTAAATTGAATAAGAAATAAAATGAATTTAATTAAAACCTATAAAACATATTAAAATAAAAAAGAAAATAAATGAAAATAATTATGTAACGAAAAAAAGAAAAAATTCAATATCCGAGAATACAAACCCAAAGTCCAATGAAAAAATAGAAAAAAATGACCTAATCAATTGACCAAATTGATAGAAATGTATTTAAAATTGACTTATATTGAATGAAAAATAGATCAAAACAATATTATATTGAAGGTAAAAACATTCTAATTTAACCATGTTTATTTTTCTATGACATGATTTCATGTTTTTATATTCTTATCACTAAATATAAAATGATTTCGTTATATCACTATGTTTCCTTAAAAAAAATTTGATAATTGGAATGCCATTGTTATGCCATGTCTCATCTTCATTCTTGTTTGGATTACACATTAGTTATGGATTTCATATTAATTCCATATTTTTTTAAAAAGGGAGGAAATGGAAATTCATGAATATATACAAAAGAAAAGAATAACAGACAATAATAATTGAATGGAATAGATGGGCCTACATCATTTGGTTCATGTTGTGAGAATTTTATTTCTAATATATAACAATTCCATATAATTTCATGTGATTAAAATTGTTTTTTAATTTTAATCTGGATCATTCACCTAGGAGATAGTTATTCTTTATCCAGCCTAGTGGTTCCACTTCTTGATTAGATGATAAGTGGGGGAGGTTGTACTATATCTACAATCAATACTCGGCATACCAGATCACACACAATACCTTCCTATGACATATCATCTATAACACATCCTGATCTTGTAGTGTCATTATTATCACCTAGGATATTTAGGATTCCTATGTTTTCAGAAACATTTGCACATGATCCTCAACTATTTTTCACTTATCTTATGATAAATTCGAATCTGAATCCATATTACACATTTACATAAAATCATATTCCATATTAATTTCCTTCTACTTCCTCCCACACATTATTTTACATTTTTTCTACTATACCTTTTATTATGACACATTCTGAGCCTCCAGATTAGACATTGGGTCACACTCCTTCTGTATAGGTAGATGTTCCTTCAGTGCCTAGGGATCCAATGAGACCCACTAATCAGGCTACATCCATTATATTTAGTGATCCTAATAATTTATCTTCCATAATTTATTTTCATTATAGTATGCATTGACTTGATATTTGTTTGTTTATTTAACAGGTGGATCTACTGAGTGTCAGCATAAAAAATACTTGTATTCATGCAGTGTGGGATATATATAAACACACACACACACACACACACCTGATGGTAGATTACAATGGGAATTATCAAATTATTTGTAATATATGGGTTAGAATTCCAGATTTTTATGGGGACACTTTCCAAATACTCTAACATCATTCCTATAAGGGAAATCTTACTGCAACACCTTTAAATTTATGTAATAGAAATTTCATGGGCACAAATGTGGGTAAACAATTCATTGGGTATAATCTTACATTATTATTTAACTTACATGATATAAAATTTTGGTTTTATATTAGTAATAATTTTTCTGATGGTGAGGCTATGAGGAAAACATGACTCATGGAATTAGGTGATCTATAGAGAGAATATAATCATGAGCTGTATAGTGGTTGCACTGTCGGATTTGGTATAGAATTAGAGGCCACACATATCATGAATGATATTCCAGTATAAGATAATCAGAAAATTATTTCTCATTTTATTAGTAAAAAGTACTTGGTATTAATAAAATTTAATGATTTTGAGTGAAAATTAATATGTTTTTCATTAATACATTGTTTTGTATTACTAAAAATTCTTTTTTAGGAATAATTGGGAAAAAATAAAAAACATTGATGGTTTGAAATATCTCCAAACATTATGGTGGATGATTTTGGAGCATGAGAGGAAGTAGGTATAACAATCATTTATTATTTTTCTTTATTAATTTTATTTTCATATATTTACTCCATAATTCATTCTATTTCAAGTTGGACTTGATAAATGATTACATATTATTTAGTTTTTTATTGAATGTATTAACTGTGTATTTAAATTTTTGGATTACAATTGTTATGTTTTTGAGCATTTCATGAATCTATAAAACCACTGGACATTTTATTAAATATTCTTATTTTTTATTTGGAATATGACTATTATGGTTGAGTAAACAATCATAGGTCTTTTTTGAGATCATTTTGAATCATATATAGATATGATAACCATGTGACATATATTTATAATTAATTATTTTATACGATTAACATACAGTGATGGGATGCATTGAAATAAAATGATATGTGAGAAGAAGAATTGATTATTGGGGAAATAGGATCATCATTGCATCTTACCATTTTAACTATACACTACTGAAACAAAAAATGAGATCGGAAAAAGTAGATAAATATAATCAAAACTCAACCCAAAAGAACATTTTTACTCACCCCTTAGATCAACACAAAAATAAGTTATCCATGAAGGGAGAGAGATAATTATAGTGGATGGAAACTTAAGGTAAATGGAAGAATAACATGAAAAGGCATAGTTATTATTTTAAAATTATAGAAAGGAATTAGAATTGAAAATAAGAAATCCTTAATTAATATTGGGTGTAATTAAATACCATTATAGTAAAATGAGTATAACATAAATTTTTAATTTTGGAATCAATATTCTTCAAGAGAATTTTATCCGTGCTTGGGATCCCTCTACTATATCAATATTTAAAACCCTATTTTCCTGTGTGATAGTAATCAACCATATACTCTTTAATTTTATGTCTCTAATGTATTCTATTAATCCCCAATTTACATAACATTAAATTTAACATGATATTGTTTTATCACATATAGTAACAAATGGTATTGAAATTATTTTTTATATTTAATAATATCAGAATACATAAAATGCTATAAAAATAATTTTATTTATGAAATGATGTGAAGGGTTAATATTCATGATGTGATCCTTAAAAGATTCTCTATCTCAGGGCATTTGATTCCATTCTAGATGGAACTTCCACTTACACAACATGATCAATGATGTTCAATATTCATTTAATCAATAACTTTTCATGATCTATCATGTTTTAGTTTTAAATTGATTCTCATATAGATTGATTTATCTTTTTAAAGGTATCCTTATATAATCTTTCAAAAAATTTATTAAAATTATCCTTATAATTTTTTAAATTAACCCTTATAAAGTTAGATATAATTTATACTTTTTTTAACATATTATCTAATTAAAACTATTATTCTTAATCATATGGCTATTATAAAAATATGTATAGAGATTGAAAAACTAATATAAATTAAATAATGAATACCAAGTACCTCAAATTCTTTCTCCCTGGTAATAGATTCATTTGTGATGAAATATTTTATGAAAAATTCTAATAAAATTCAAATATTCTATTCCATGTAATTTGCGGTATATCTTGATGTGATGAATTGGTTTCAATGTTTTACAACCTATCTTGATGTCTTTTATCCTTCCTCTTTGTACATTGACACATATCAAATTTAGAAATAATAATGGCTTCTGTTGTCCCCAATGTCTTTATTGGGACTTAAATTGAATTGTGTGTATGGTATAAATTGGAATGCATTTACCAAATTCCATTTTAATGTTCATGTCTTATGATATTTTAGGACGTGATTAATTTTAAAAACTGACCACAAATGCTATATAATTACTGAAATGACTCCAATAATTCTCCAAATTTACTACTAATGGTTTAGCTATGTCTACATGAATTTACCCACAAACTATATCATAATCTTATCATGTTATTTATTGGGTGGATTATCACTCAATATACCTACATCACCAATCTAATATTGACATTCACATTGAAAAATATACAATATTAGCTTCCCGAATCATTATTGGTACTAAAATATACTCATGGTATTTTAATTAAATTAAAATTTGTCACATACTTCAATGTCTGAGTAGAAAAAATTATTAAAAAAAATCAATATGAGGCCTTCTTTCCCATATTTAAATTTAATGAATATAAAGGAAGGTCCCCCAGTGTAAAATTATTCTCTCATATAATATTTTTATTTTAAAACTCATCTAGACCAGATTTGTTCTTATAAATTCACTATGATCTTGTAATCCCATGATGGAAGGGTTATTAAACATTATTAATATCATATTTCAATCAATCAAATAACTCTATGTTGACATGACCTAATCTAGTTTGTAAAAAAGAGAACATTTTTGAAAACAATGATATTCATTAACAACTAATCATATTATATGTAAAATATCCTAATATTTTATTTATCATAGAACTATATTTTAAAGATAATTTAAAAACCCACACTACAGCTGAATAAATATATCAATAAAATAATGGTTAATGATATTTATTTCCAATTTTTTCAACAATCACAATCACTTGATTACAATATTAAAAAGATATGTTTGAAAATAATGAAACAAAAGATGTTATCAAGCCTAATCATTAGATTGTATAAAGTATGTATTGAATTAAAAATTTATTAAAATAGATAAATATCCAGATACATAAATCCATTGAAATATAACCCTCATGGTACTCTCTCCCAACATCATCACCTAAAAAAATATCTTCTACAGATAATCTCAATGAATTCTTGATACAATATTATGATTGAAACAAAATACATATAATTTTTCAATGTTTTATATGTATACACAAAGAGTCTCATTGTAATATTCCCTATTATATATATTATTTCACATTGTTTGGTGTAAAATCATTCAAAAATTATTTATTCCATTGTACATAAAAAATGACTCCCAACTTTTCTGGATAACGAAACGTATAAGTGAAAATATCTTGTATCTTAGAACAATTATGGTTTAAATGGTATGTATTGGTATTTAAGTAATGTGATTCATTCCAATATTACTTCTTGAGGCATGATATATATTTGTATTATTATAGTTTGAGATTGATATGTTATTGAATTTCATATCTAAAATGTAAGCATTAAATTGTCACTTTAATTCATCAACAATATTTTTTTCAACATAATTTAGAATTAATATAAATATGATTTTAGTTATTAATTTAATTTTAAAAAACCATTTTCAAATTATTATTTTCTTCATTCAATTTCATTATAGAGAAATTTTTTTAACATTAAAGGATGTGTGACTCGAGAATTTTTTTTGATGAGTAGAATGAAAAATTATGGAATCCTAGTAAACGAACCAACATAATAATTTATTGTATGTTTTAATTATTGGATTTAACATTTAAATAACTATTTTTTACATTAATATATTATTTATATTTTTAATATTGGATTTGTATTCCCTTTATGAGCATGATGATGAAATATTTCGAAAAATGATCACCTATAACATGTATATAGGAGATGGTAACAATGGTAGAATATGTTGTATACTTTGGTAGAGTATAGTTCGTATGAGATACTAGTCCCAATTAGATTCCATTTCTAGTAGCACTGAGTTTGAAAAATCTAATGAATATGCATCACATGATCACACTGAGGAAGAAGATTCCAAAAAATTGGTTTACATGCGCAAGAATGGAATCAATGGTCCAACAATGAATTTTTTAAATTTATGAAATTCATATGCCCATAGCTTATGGAATATTCAAATGGGACTTGGGTTGTACATATTTTGATTATTAGTACATTATATAGTAAACCAGTTAGTTTTCATATTGCTGTTTTGGATGATGATGTTCTTAGAAATAGAGTTGGAGGGGATAATAGTGAGGATGAGAGAGAGTAAGAGGGAGAGGATAAGGACAAGGTCGGTCATGTAGATGAGGATAAGTAAGATAGTGATGTTGTCGATGGTTATGAAAGACAGATTGATCCTTTACATTTTTACTAATATTTATGACATTTTATGTCTGATGATTTGTTCTGAAGTAATATATGTTAATTTTCAAATATTTGTTATCCTTCCATGAATGAAATAATTTGTTTCATGTGTTACTATTATTTTAATAACGGTTCGTGATGTTTGTATACAAGTAATTTACTATGTTGTAGTGATTTTGTGGATTATGGTGAAAATTTCACAAGTTCAAGTATTTATGTTTCATTGCCTCATGTTTTATTTTTGAGTTTTTTCATTTTATAGGCAGGATGGGGGTGATGCGGTTCTTGGAACTGGATGGAGGTCCATACCAATGGTTCAATATAAACTGTTGGTTAAACCAAAACTCTACTGAATCTATTCCAATAGTTCACTAGAAACCATTGGTAGATTCCTTCCCCAATAGGGATATACCCAATTGTTTGGTTAATCATTGGTATAGGCTACACCAACAGTTCTCCAGCCTATACCCATTCTTCTAAATTGTTAGTATTGGATCAAGTTACCGTAGAGGAATAATAACATAGGAACAATAGGTAGAATTTCCAAAAATCCATTTATATTACAATCATTGTCCAAGATATCTCTTGAAACTATAGCAATATCATCAAAACCATTGGTGTTTGTTGGGAAATAATAAATATGACTTTAAAATTCTACATTTTCCATTCGGGATCATGTGAAGGGTTTGAAATCCTAGATGAATGTAAAGAAAATGTATAATATTTTAAATAAAATTTGATTATCGAATAAATCAATAAAAATGAATCCTTCTTTTATTTAGGATATATTTTTGGTGAATATTTTATTCTCTAGTGATGGACATGACCCTCTGTGTTTGCTTCCTTTAGATCCACCTCAATCTGATCACCAATCATTCTCCGATTTTGATCTTCCTATAAATAATTACCATGGATTATATTAACTCTCCCATGGTTAATAAAGCTTACCATGATGAATTTTTATAGTCATGTATTTGTGGAAGTAATTGGGTTGTGGAAATTTAAAATAAATTAAAAAATTATTTTATTTTAATTAATAAAAATGACCACCAACAACTATCTCAAATGGACGTCTAGCAACAATTAACATTAGTTTGGGGATTGAGTAAACCCAATGTTCAAGAAACCGCCATGGTATTAGTAATATGATCTATGACCCCATCTACAATTTATATCTTTTTTTGGGAAAACTACATGCAAATTATATGAAAATATTTTGTGTTTTTACAATATCATTATCATTCCCTTTGAGCCTCATTATCTCATCCTTCATGTATTTTTTCCCGAAAAATAATTAGATATAAAAAATGGTGTGGATAATAAGTCCTCGTATTATTTTCTGAATCCCAATAACACTCATACGTATTCCTTTGAATCCAAAACACAATAACAAAGGTAATATCCAATCCCATCTAGAACATCTCCAAACGATCCTTAATTTCCACTAGGTAGTCTGAAAAGGTTGATACATTCTCAATTTACAACATTACATTGGTAAATATTTCCATCATACCATAAAATAATTTCCTCATTTACGAAACAGAGAAGACATCAAGCACCCACTCTAACTATGGGTGTATGTTTATGTGGTATGAAACCATTACATCCCTATATTTGACTCCCAATTTCCCAATGAACCTCTGATATGTCATTCCTTCTTAACCAAATATCCACAACCCCCATAAAGGGGATACAATTTGGAAAAAAATTATCCCTTCTTGAAATTCAATTGTTATGATATCAAAAAACATAAGATTTCAATCTGATATGGGTAATTATAATCTTCTAATAGGTCACATGGATTGTCTCTATCATCCCCTTCACTATGTCTGGCCAAAAATGATATGTATCCCCAATAACAATCCAGCACAAGGGTGATATTCATGGTCTCCCATAAAAGGCCTCACAAGGTTCCATGATGACTGTAGAGTGATATGTATTATTAAAAGAAAAAACAACCAATATAAATTTCTCCTCATAAATTTTTTTTAAACACCAAAACACAAGACCTCATCATATCCACAAAAAGTTATATTGTGTGCTCAGTCTATCAAAATGTATGCGGGTTTAATGCCACATTAAGACTCATCTGTGTCTTGAATTCATACTTTAGAACACTAAAAAACTGTTATATAAGCCTCACATCAAGGTAAGAGATAATCATTGATGTTACCCCTATAATATGGATGATCCTCTACATGTTAAACAATCCTAGACTCCCCACTGATGTATTATATCTAATGGAAATAAAATACACAGACAACATGAGTTGGTCAATGATCACCAATATATAATAATGGATTATCACTATTTGTGTAACCTCCATAAAAAATCTATAGATATTTTATTTATTTCCACTCTATTTTCTTAACATCCTATGTCAAAATTACCATATCACGGTTTTCAGCATTCTCTAGCTGACATGTGAGACACTGAGATAAGAACTCAGCTACACTCCACCTCATTCTAGCCCACCAAAACTACCACTAAAGACCCTTGTTCATGTTAAACACTCTTTGATTTAAAACAAAAATTGATGAGTGAAAATAAATAATCACCTCCCATACAACATGATCAGCGCCACCAACCATTGCCAATAAAAAATGATGTTCTACACTCATTTAGAAAATCAATATTGTGTTTAGAAAGGATATATGTTCATAAATAAACTTAAAGTTGATGTCTCCCAACTGAGCCTGCCTCAAATTCTCGAAAACTAGAGGATTCCACAAAATTTTTTGAGGAACCCATGAACCCCGATCCTCTACTAGGGTCTGCTATAAAGAAGCCAACTGCTCGGAAATATCCTCCACCAAGAGAGAATGGGACTTCATTATAAGGGACTCTACCACAAAATAACTATTTCTAGGTATACAGACTATAATGATGTCAAAGTGATATTATAACATCAAATAATCCTTCTACCTTATATCCATATCTCACTGAGAAAATATTTACCTATGAATTTAATTTTTTTTAAAAAAAAAATCACTCTCCCCAAAGATAGATCATCTGCATCATCACAGTGAATATAACCACTACCAACACTAGGTCATGAGAAGCTTTGTTCATATCATGGGATATCAACTAATTCATTCCATATGTGATCATTTCCTACCTATTAAGTAACATTCAACCACTCCCATCACCGGAGGGTTCAAGAAAACTCTACATACATTACTACCTCCTATAGCTGTCTCAACATATGAGCATTAGTCAACCTCAACATTAGCTTATGGAAGTATCCCTCAAGATTATTTCCATAAATAATTTTCTACCCATTAATAGTAAATGTGTTCAATAGGGATCATACAATTAAAATTTTAGGAACAATAATCCTTTTGTACACCTCCATCATAAGAAAACATTACACCTCCAACATGATGAAGGTGGATCCCAAAAATGTAATGCATCAATCTTCACTAGGTCCATAACTAACCTATTATCAGATATAACATGCATGGCAACGTGAACCTAGTAGTTCCAAAACTAACAAATTGAAATATTAACATAAATATGGTTCTCATCAAGTTTATTAGGTACCATACTAAAATGATTTGTATGATCCACATATAATAGAGATAAAATGAATATGTCCTCAAGGAGGAAAAAAATCATTCAATATATATAACTATTTTTTCATCAATGTAATAAAAAGTATAAGGGAATTTATCACACAAAAAATAACACCAAATAACTCATAATGTCTGTAGAAACTTCAAAATTTCTTCATTTTATTATCAACATCAAAACCCCTAAACTGGTGGTAGCCAGACATACGATCGATCTTTTGTGACCAACTTAGTCCCCAAAACATGTCAAAGAGGTATACAATCATAATAAAGGTGTAACTTTTCATTTTAGAGTCCCAGTCCATTTGAGGATAATAAATAAAAATCTTCATGATTCTATCAAATATTTTGATGATAAAATCGGACCTACCAAGGGGGACACATTTTATCTAATAAATAACTTCCCTCAAAGGTCCTATAACAACAATTCTATCTCCCAAAGCTTAGAAATTTCCCTATGATATACTTTTTAAATGATATAATTGTGGTCTTGGAAAGAATTTTGATGTAGAATTACATATCCTACCTCATAGATAGTTTAAAAATATTCTCAAGTAGGATGTCCAAAAATTACTCCACTACTGTAAGAATCCATATAACTAAAGATATCCCTACACCACGGTCCAAACACACCAATTTATGGAGTGATGAGTTGTATTTTTTTTGTTTTAAGACCCAATAACCCATCAATAAGGTCTCCCTCAACCACATATTTTAATCTCATCCCCTCATCAGCATTTTCCCCACTTATGATGACTACTAGTATGGGATCTAACTATAAAAAACATGTCCATTCCCATAATTATGTCATCACATTTCGTTGTTATAAGAAATAGGTATCATTATAAACTCTACCTTGAAATAGTTATCTCAGAGTTCAGGTAGATAAGAAATATTGAAGAATCTATCCCTATAAAAAATTCATTTCTTGGCTTTTTTGGATATTGTCTCAATTGGAAGCTCCATCTCTTGCACTTTTTATTAGGATATGAAGGAATGAATGACACCTATTTCAATAACTTGTAGAGAAATATTACAAAAATAAATAAATCATTATTAGAACTATCTCTTCTATATCATGGTCATATACATTCATTGCTACCAGCTACCCAAGACCACATTCTTCAACTCCTTGATTCTCGCATTGGTCTCTTGGTGGTAGTGGGGGAGTATATTGATGTGTCATACAAAAACAAAAATTCCCCACATTGGATTCCCACCTACTCCTTAGAAAGAACAACTTCCCTGGGAACCATCTAGGCTACACCAGGGAGAACACTGATCATAGAATTTCTTCTACCATAGTGGTCTATCATTTTCTTGTATACCCACCATAGCATTCTAGATTAAGGAATCACATGTCATGTGACCACGCTCATGTAATTAATAAAATATACCCAATCTAAGATAATATAGTCATATGTGAAAAACCTTAAATGCATGTACTCATAAAAAATACTAACCATGAAAATGTATCTTATGCCAATATCCTATAAACTAGTTCCTTCTAGAAACTACAAATGACTAAACCCCATGGCACCAACAACCAGACCCAACATCATAAAATTCTTTTAATAGGAAGCTTTCTATCACAAGTTCCTACTGAAGCACAATAACATAAGTGGGAATGCACAATTAGAATTGTCTGGAATATATATATTTGTGGATACCCACCATGAAATTCCAAGACTAGAATTTCCCACCCCAAAACTTGTCAATGGGGTATCACACAAGGTTAGTAAGCCTGGTAGAACATTTGAAACCATATTAATACCATGATATAGAATAAAATGATCCTATATCTAGAATGATAATAAGTACTATGGGTAATAAACCTAAAAAATAGCTTCATTAAATCTAAACATGTGAGTGTCAATTCATCTTTATTTTTTATGAATGAACTCAGCCATTGTCAAGATACTCTTTGGAAAGGACATGTGGAGAATTCCATTTTCTGATCGGTCGGGATCTGCATGATCCTAACAGATATAGTCACCATCCAAGTTAATTCTATACATCTAGGGGATCTAGAACACTATGGATCCACATTGGACTCTGGTACTGGAAGTCAAATAGTGTACTAATCCATTACACATTATCATATTACCCTTCTTGTACTATAGTATTCTCAATTGGTGGGTGTATTCATCCACACCCAATATTGAGGAAACACCTTCTGAGGTATCACATAAACAGGGGCCTCATCAATCATATGTTATTCATGATGATACAAAATCAGTAACCTAGTGGGATGAATTTGTAGATGCATCTTAAAAGTGATAAAGATACACCAAATTTTTATGAGCTTGTATATATGGGAGGATGACTGAAGAAGAATAGATAATGGTCTCAATACTATATTATAAATGTACAATTTTACCAAAAACCATTGACATAGTATTCCAAGTCAAAAAAAAAAGCTTGTATGAGTTGTGGTGTACAGATACATAATCCATGTCACCAATGTTGATTTCTAGGGCCAGAATGTTTCACTTGAAACTGTTTGAAACTATTTGCCTATGTCTCAGAAAATATATGTATAATTTATACTCTAAAAACTGGCCTATGGAATGAACCCCTCTTATACCACTCTATAATAAAATGACCCAATGAGGCCCACCTAGGCAGCCAAAAGATGATAATACACAACCCCAAGCACACCTCTAATAAGATATGGGTGGGTGATTAACATTGAGGAGACCTAATATAAATGAAAGGGCCTTACCTATTTTACTTGTATGAATGAACCAAAAAAACTTATTGTATTATCTAATGTGTATACAAATAAAGAAAAAAATCATAATTAAACCAAGCATGAAATACCTCTTGGGAATACATATGTTCAAGATATTATATAACCAATATGTATAGGTGAATAATATACGCCCTACCAGAATTGAAGACCCAACTTGAAAATAATTGGAATGGAAAGTAGATGATGGGTCATGGATCCTAATCTCCGTAATGGACACTGTATAGGACCTATGCACTTGATTATCAAAATTCACCACTATGGTCACCACTAAACTCTATATCATCTATATAAGAAATTTTATGTGCATGAAATTCCCATTCATTGGTGAGTATATACGTACTATGTACGGAACCCTGAAACCCAGAAATGGGTTAATAAAAAGATAATGTATATGTTCAAGTCTGAACCAAATGAAATTTTGGAAACCCTCTGTCATATGTATATATATATATATATATATGCTAAAAATAAGCCCAATTGATATTGGGGATCACCATATAACATCGTAGACCAGGATGATGAGTCTTCCTAGAGGTTTAATAGTTTACCATTGATGTATAAAATCTCAATTGTCAGCCTACGAAATCCATTTGGAGGACCATCGCCACACCCCAACTCCACATCCACAGGGAGATAAAATATCCAATATATGACCCACACCCTAGTACAAAAGGTGTGTGGAATTTAATAGATAGTGGACTCGTGCCCATTTTTTATATGAGGTTGGACTCAATATATGGAGGATCCATGCACTAACACGACATGGAGTGGGTTTGGGTACCACTAGTTTTGTATTGAAAGAGTTTCTTCGCCATATCACGTCAGGGGGATCCACTCAATGGGATGAGGACCCATACCCTAGTTTCAGGAATATGGGGGTGCCACTCTATTGGTAGATGATGCACACCCAAGTAATATAAGGGATTTCCACTCAAAGGGTAGGGTGTTCCACATGGAGGGTAGTGTAACCACACCATATTCCAATGGTTGGTTCCACTCACTATGGTAATGAATCATGACCCCAGAACTATAGGGGGTTCCACTTAGTGGGTAGAGGACCCAATCCCTGATATCATAATGGGGAACTGAAAGCAAAAAGGACTCTTAACCAAGTGTGAAACAGGGGTTCCATTCAACTAGTGTAATGTATATAAGAGGATCGAAACCCTAGTGTGATGGGGGGTTCAAACCCAACAACTCTCTATAATGATCCTTATAGACCATTTATAATACTCACGTTTGACATGTAGAAGTTCCACACTCTCAAAACATCACATAGTATCTCAAAATCCACTATGATGGATACCAAAATGTTTCATGTTGAATAATTAATATGTTATGCTACACATTGGACCATATATATGTCCAAAAGAAGCAGATATGTAGGGTGTCAGTCCTTGAGAAAAGTACATGGTGTGTACAATGGTTCACATTTGTGTGTAATCACCATTAATTTTAGTTGTTTCTTCATAAACACATGGATTAAATAACCATGTATCACTACATTCCATGTAAGATTGATACATGAAATTTCTAAACAACTCATAGATTTCCAGTGAGCTCTTTGTCAGGCCCAAGTACATTGAGTCATCAACGTATGCCTGACCATATTCTTAGCTATTCCTAGGTACGAAGTCATGGCTATGTACATATGAATGTTCCCATGTATGGTCACATTAAATTCCATGTATTCCCCATAGGGTCCACAATTTGTGATAATGAAACAAAACCTAACTGCATATGGAGGGAATGCGACATGTGGACCAGGACAGACAATGTGTGATCATCATCCTCCTTGAAACCCTAGTTTCTACAACCAGGGGACTATATGATGTGTGTTCTAGGACTTCACACCCTATGGTCATTTTTTTAATATAACCCCAAGGATTTTCTATTTTCTCTTAAAAACCACCCCAACCATATCATCTGTCATGATTCATGTTGGTAGTTTTGGATATCTAAACAACTGTGCTCAATCCATCACTGCTGGTTGTATTCAGACCACCATAACCATACACGAATTACCAATCACTCCATCACCTTTTCTATAGACATTTCAGATCATGGATACATGAATAAACACCAATATATCATCCCAATATCCCACATATCATTATATTTATCATGATTCTATTTTCTACTAGTAATCTGAATGTTCGATCATGCTTGAACCTTCAGAAAAATCTCAATCAGTGACCATGTAATCTAATAACAATGAATGAGAAAAACAAGATGGGGGAATGAACAAAAATAAAGATATAACTATAATTTGAAAACCCTTATTGAAAATGATAATATGATTGGGGGAACCATGGTTATTGGAAAAAAATAAATAAAATTTATATTGATTTAAAAATTCAATCTATCCATTCGGTCTCATGTGAATGGTGTTAATTCATTGAACAAAGTGAAGAAGATGATTAACCCACTCTAGAAAAAATAATTCGGGTTGAAATCCATAATAAATTTTCCCTAACACAATTTAGGATTGATGGTTTGTAAAGAGTGTATACACTAGTGATAAATATTATCATATGCATTCATTTTCTCTTAATCCACGCCAACCTGATCATCAGTTCTCGTTTGATCATTATCACCAAATGAACAAATCTTAGAGACCCAATAAAATCTCCCAGGTTTAATATGGATAAACCTATATGATTTTAATAATTATTTATTTCTAGTGGTGTTTATAAAGTTAAAAGTTAAAATAAAATAAAAAAATATAATTTTTTATTTTAACTTTATACACTACCAAATAATTCTACAATCGGGTGCCTGATATCAACTAACCCTAGGTCATTCATAGGGTAAACCGCATTTTCTATACTCATCATTGGTATCATATTTAATATTCGAGACACCTGATGGGAGTTATTTTTGTTTCTTAGTAAAAATAAGAATTTTTCATATTAATATATTTTATATTTTTATAATCTAATTATTAGGATCCATATACCTTCGAATATCATGTAGTCTTAGTAAAAGCCTTAGAAAATATTCCATAATGTATTCCAAAACCCTTCAAGAGAAAGAAACTCACTACATGATGGAACATAGGGATAAAAGTAATTAAGTGAGTGAATGTATTGGATATTCTATTTGAGTAGTGATTCAAAATGAAATGTGGGGAATTTTTTATTATTCATAGAACTTCTAAGAAGTATTGAAATATCTTATAGAATTTTGGATAATTATGGGGTTTCATTTTTTGTATTTTAAGGTACTATATGTTAAATAATTATCATTATTAAATGAAAAATCACAGGAGGAATTAATTTATGAAGAATAATTATGGTAGGATTTTGTTTCATGATTATACTTAAAGTTTTACAAGGATCCTTCAGTTTTTTCTAACATTTGAAGGATAAAAAATTTCTATAATTTATCAGTTTGAGTATGGGATGTGGTGGTATATTCATTCAATTGAATGTGTGTTTAGTTTTCCTACCATTATAGATGTGTTAATAATTTATCTTATGGATAAGAGATACCTATTTCATGTAATCTAGGTAGTATTATGATCTAGTTATAATTAGTCGAGAAAAGGATATAGTTATTTTAGGGAAGAAGAGTCTCCATGTGGTCTGATGAAGACCTTATCTTCAACATATTCATGAAGAAGGGAACAAATCAGGGTATTATGTTTTTAAAATAAATTATAACATAATTTTTTTCCATATAATCCTAATGACTATAACTCAAATGGAATTATGATCAAAAAATTTAAGTTTGGTTAGTGGGATTATCTAAGGATTTATAGTCATGTTCCATCTCCAGCTAAGGACATATTGGATTAGGAATGTGAAATATAGAAGACATTGATATGTATATCGTCAAAAATGATGGGTTAAAAAGGTGATGGATATTTATGGTATGATCTAAGGGAAATTAAATTTCATGGTACTAAGTTACTAAAGGAAGGGGATTAGTTCTAGTTATGTTTAGTTGTTTAAAGTTGTCTAGGAAGAAGTAGATATCAGTGAGTATTATTTTAGAGTTACTTTAATAATTTTAGCTACTTATAAATTTTTTCTTGTTTCATTTGATTTTAATTCATCTCATTCCCTAATTTTTATTTTATTGGTGTCTATCAACGGTATGAATGTTTAGTTACTATCACGAATTTGGTCTATTAATACACTGTTGGGAATTAAGGAAGAGTCTATTTTGAGATACTATTCCCATTCTATTATTGGATGCTATTGTGGTTATATATGGTGGTTATTTATCATATAGATGAATTGATTTTATGTGATTATATGGATTTGATCATTGTCACGTTTTCATGTGTATATTGATTCCTATCAATGATGGGTGATATTTTATCCATTAATCATTGGGTAATGTTTTAGTTTGGGATAGTGTGATTATCACTCTAGTAGGGATGTCTATAATTTGGGATAACTAATATGTATTATGTATCTAGTGGAAAGGATATATACTTGGAAATTGATAAATGTTTTTGGTTCTTTGTTTCTAATAGTGATTAATAATTAATTGGATGCCTTTTCAAAGTCTTTTTAGGTTGTTTCTTAAGAAAGAGGAAGATTTAATGATTTACTTGTGAATAGGTATTTAAAAAATTATATTTCTCGATTTCAAATGTCACTATTATAAAATTATTATTAAAATTACATGTATTGGGATATTGAGTACATGGAGTTCATTTAAAATAGTTTTATTCCATAGGGAGCTCTAATTATTTCCACATAGATGTTTGGTGGGTATTTTTCATTCAATTATCAGTGTATGGTACAATTATTTAATATGACTTGGTATATTTTAACTCAAATTGATGATGTATTTGATCATACTAAAGAATAAAATGGTTATCTAACATTTATCTTCAATTATGTTAGCTTTATATGAGATTAGGAGTTGAGGATGTTCCTAATAATGATTACTAGAGATGATATTATAATTATTATTTTGTAGTTATGTCATTTAGGCCATCGAATATTCCAATGGAATTTATGTACTTGTAAAATAATGTCTTAGATAATTATCATGATTTATTTTTAATAATATTTATATATGTTATATTGATATATATATATATGATCTTATAAGAATTTTTTATTACTAATTTGATTGATTACATTACATAGGCATGTTCTTTCAAATTATGGATTCTCGAGGAACCCAAGTAAATAATTTAGCGTGATGTATTTGGTGTTCCTAAATAAAATTTACTATATTCATTGTTTAATGTTATTTTCAAGATATTATCCATACATTATTTAAGACTACTCTCAATTAGATATATAGATTCTAGTTCTGACAATAATGGAGTGATATTCCAATGGAATGGTAAGTGTGAGGCTATTTTCCAATATCTAAGTAAGAGATTTAAAACTATATAAATTCTTATTTTGTCAAAGACCCAAAATAAATACAAGGCATATATTTATTCATTTAGAATGGTATTGTGTTTTGTATTGATGAAATACGTTTGAGAAGTTTTATTTGGTTCATGACATGTTAGGTATCCTCAAAATAGTTATCTAACTCATGATCATACATCGGTTATGATTTATAATGATCATAGGAGTAGGCGGCATTAATTTCTCATGAGTTTTTTTTGTGATCATCAATAAAAATAATGTAATATATATTTTCAATGGGATCAACATCTTGAACAAATAATATAGGTCATGTACCATCAATATATTTTATGAGATCATATATACACTTAAGAATTGTAATTATATCACCAATTAGATAGCAATAGGGAGACACTAGTGTATATATTTTAAGCGTCTAATAAGAAGTCTCATCATATGAATATCTTCTAAATGATACATGTTGATTTTCTAAAATAAGATCTCTAAGATGTTTTTATGTGTTCTTTCACCATACCCATATTGTATATTATTAAAGGGAGAATTAATTTTGATACAAATATCAACGATTATAATAGAAATATATATGGTGGAGAGAATAATCTCAAATTTGTGATTGATTGTGATTCTATTTTGTATAAACATGAGTGGATCAGTACCATATTATCCCTATGATAAAAAATGATGATGAATATTCATTTGAATAGATGAGGTCTTTTTCATTATTGAAATATGATATAACACTATGTTTAATGAACATTTTGATATCTTATAATAAATAGGGATACTGATGAATTTATTGAGGTGAATTTCGTATTAGGGGTTTAATTTTGATCCTCATTAGCTCAGAGTATATCAGTAGTCCATACCTATGTCGGAATAAAAGTGAGATAATACCAAAATGGATTTGGTGTCAATTTCTCCATGGTTATAGAAGGTGAGTGATATAATTTGGTCATTATTGAGTAATTCATAAATGTTTTTAATTTCACACCAATTAAAGAGACCTATATTGTATAAGAAATTTAAAATTCCTCTGTCAATGAACTTATAATGATTCATGGGAAACTTTTTAGCATCATATTATATCTTGATTGAATACTTTCATCAATGTTTTGGAAAGTCCTATAAAATCGTTGGGTTTTCTGGTGAATATAAATATAATTTTTTATCCTTATATGTATATCTAGTTTGAGAAATATATTTTGACTCTTAAAAAATTTCTTTGATCATGCTTTCATGAATTTAGAGGTATGTGGAAGGATCGTGTTCCCATAGTAGATATAATTCATCTAAATGTGTATTATAAATCTATTCCAATATTTCTATTTGATTTTTTTTATATTAGGCCATTATAGTATCCATTTTGGTGGATACAATTTGTGGAATAAAATATGACATGCCATAATATTGGACAAGATATCTATCGTATTTTTTAATGTGGGACTAAAAGTAGAGTAGATATAAGTTTGATATAGTTATTAGGGGATGACCACTTGTGTTTATTTTTGTTTATTATGTTTCCATTTGTGTTCCACCCAAGATATGGAGTTAATGTATTAGAATATAGGGAAAAATGGATCCCTAATAGTTTGGTCCATTTATGATTTTTTCAACAACAAGAGAATTTTTTTTACTGGATTGAACTAATTTATATGTTTATTTCATTGCATGGTATTTACCATATGTAATATTTAAGAAGGTATAGACAAGATTAATCTCATTCCCTCCATTAAAATAAGGTGTATCATGAACCATATACTTTTTTATTGAGAATACTAGGAGGATGGTTGATCACAACAAATAATATTGATGAAGGTTCACATGATCATGATTATGTTTAGATTTTATGTTCCTAAGAGGAGACATGATAATGATAGGATGATATGATATCCAAATGGAATGATTTATTCCATAATGATGCTTCTAAATTATTATAATCCATATAGGGGGAGGTTTTTAACAAAATTCATCATTATGGTATTTCTATTATTCAGTATTAAGTCATTATTTTGATCTTTGGTCTATTTCAGAATTATTAATTTAATTTACAAGTGATAAAATTATAATAGGATAGTTGATACATGAGTATCATTCAAAATTATCCTAATAGAGTCCTCTAGAAACCTGATGATTGGGGTATGAGTACATATTAGGTGGTTTACTAGTTTAAGTCTACTTGACTGGACACTAGGTAGATAGTGAGACACTTTGTGGATGGTGTTATCTAGAATGGTACTCATTGCGATCCGTTGGAATTTCCAAACTATAGAAAATATTTCTTTTCAAAATTAGGGGACGTAGCTCTTATATAGGGAATTTGTTTCATTATAGATCCTTTTGATGAATTTTTTTAGCCGTAATATTCTCTCATAATCTAATTTCTTCATTCTATAATTTAATATTTATTAGAAATAAGATTACTAACATTATTAGTCTATTGGATTCATCTCTGTATGCTCTTCAGGAAACATTATGTTTATTTTAATGTGGAGAGGGTCATCTCACTCTATGGTTCTAATTATTTTTTCCCTTACATCTAGTTTATCGTCTTCTAAAATTCCTATTCTCAAAGAGTTTATATGGGTACGAAACTTATATTTATTTCATTTCGTCATTATTTTAGGTGAACACATTCTCTGTCAAGTAAATTATGATGTGTTTTATATATAATCTTTTACAATTTTAATGTTAATAGTGAATATATGCTCTACTCAGCTTGGTAAATAATCTAGTTGTAAATAAGAAATTTTTTGGTGAATTTTATAAAATAAATGTGACCTTAAATATTCTTTATGGTCTATATAGATGTCTCTACATACATATGGTGATGAATTGTTAGAGTATTTGATTTAATAAATTCCTTAGAGAAAATTTATTTTTAATGATATAAATTTAAATTGATAAACAAGATTTGGGAAAGATCCTCAAATGGATAAATAAATTTTTTTCCCAAATAGTAATTGATAGGTTTGTATGATATGATTTTAATTTTCATAATGATTATATAGTTTACATAACTTCTCCACATGTGCATACAAGGTGATGTTTCTACTATAATGTGATTCCTCATATCTACAAATAGGGTATCATATTAGATAAATGTTCATAGATTTTATAATCGACCATATACTTAGGAGGACAATGTGTGGATTCTATAAGATTCTTAAATGTATGTAATCTAATGGAAATCAGTTGAACTGATATTAAATCTATAAAAAGTAATTAATCAATCCATGGGGAGATATGTGAATTTAATGGACCTAATAATGGGGGACTGTTCTATTTTTTTTTGGTTGAAATATTGTGAATAAATAAATTTAATGAACTTATTAATTCTTATTTATTTCCATATGATATGAAATGTGCTTAAAATTAATATATATTTTTTTTTGATGAAGAATTGTATTTTTGAAATGTGATTGATGTTATGCATTAATTGTTTATCAATAACCATATTTATGTTGAATGAACCATGAATATGGTCACATTAAGGTGTGATACGGTGGGATGAAGTGTGATATTCAATGATATGGTATTGTTTTTCTCAATAGTTTGGATTATGTGATTTTCCATGTTATGAAATGGTTATCCCTATGAGATCTGTTATACATTTTATTATGTAATGGAATGTTTTTGAGATCCAAAAATATATTTTCTTATGTTTATAGTTTCTATTAGTTGAGGTTATCGTAACATGATAAACTATTAGTATCGGTCCTTGATCTATATATTCAAATAATAGATGAAGTGGGATCATTTTATTTTGGTGTCCTTCTATTCATAGGCAATTGTATTCATGATAAAATGGATAACTAGTAAAACAGTTTATCTTTACAACATTCAGATATAAGTACATATTGATTCCTTGAGTTGAAATAGGTTACAATTATCCGTGTGAATGATTAAATTATTACTAATTCCAGGTACACTTTAACACCCGGACCCTAGTTACCCAGAGTTGGTGCATTATTACGTATCATTTTCATGATCATAAATGATCATGTCTCGGAATATGGATTAGTTTAGTAGCCTTGGATGTAGTAGATACATTTATATGGTTTACATTACATCATAAAATGAAAAACTATAACAAAATAGTTTATATAGAAAACACTGAAACTCCATAGAATATCTATGTAGGTTAGTCATAATATACTTCTTCGCATCATGGAAAAAATAAAACAAAGAAAGGGTTGAGTTCAAATGCTCAGTAAGGATAAAAATATAGCAGAAGTTGTCATAAATAAGTATTCACATTTAAGGAAATGTATAAAACTAAAACAAAAACCTTTTCAAGATAAACGTCAACATAACGTGGAAAATATAAATCAAAATAATTCCATTTACATACTCACATGGATATTCTACTATTCAAATAATTACAAGCAATATCAATAGCCACATTCATAATGATAGAATGCATAATGCCAGATTTTCAAAACCACATAGTCATGGCCTTGTGCCAAGACTACAAATAAGATTTTGTCAAGGCATTGTTCCATTAAAATAATTTGTCTCATGAGACATATGGATGCATAGAGGAGCTATAGAGGGCCTCACATGTCACTTACTATGTCCAATGCATTCCTCATATGAAAAGGTTTAAACGTAACATAAATATTCGTATTAAAATTGGAATTCAAAATGTCAATACTTTGTCCATAAAGCATGAATGGTATGAAAATAACACATACACAGTCAAACATATTAGAAAACCTTGAATACAATATGGAAGTTTTGTATCAAAATAAATCAACTTCATATAAGCTTAAAATCCATCAATTGATGTTGACATAGTTTAAATCAAAACCTTTTTGAGAGAAATATATATTTCTATTTTGTAATAATTTAAAATTAAAATAATTATAAAAAAACCATTTATTTTTGAAATATATTTATAATCTTTTAAGGGATGCTTTGATGTGGTTATAATTGCAGAAAATAGCCACATCCATTGTATAAGTTAAAAAACATTCTTAGCTGATTTTTTTCGAAAAGGTCATAAATTACGTTATTGGAAAATGAGAGAATGATTCCTATAAAAACATTTTTTATAAATTCGAACAAGGGTATAAATGGATTTAAACCATAGTTTGGTAAATAGTAAAAAAAATTTGGAATACATTTTTAGGAAACAAGTATGTGGATGAGAAAGAGGTCCCAGTAGATACTTACGTAAAAACAACCTCAGCTAATAAAGAGATTGTGAAATTAACCCTTACATTGTACTTTTCCATGGTAGAGGGTAGGTTAAACCTATAAATAATGGTAAAATAATTGATATTAAATTATAAAAGAATCATATAAAATAATATGATATCATATATGATCTTTTAACATTTCTTTGGTAATAATATCTTAGTTTTATCGTCGTGTCGGGTGTTAACTGATTCATTTTCCTTTATATGATTTATTGTTTATGTAATGTTTTATATGGATAGAATATATCATATTAATATTCATAATCATATTAAGTCTATAAAAATAATTTTTAATCATCTATTGAAAATTATTCTTGAATGGATACGATGGGGAATTTATCTCATCTTGTTCGTGAAAACAGTAATCCGTACGTATGCACGAGCAACAATATCGTTCTTTTGATGCTAAAATAAAATATAATTAGATGTTATATCATATATAAAGAATCATTATCATGTTATATTTATTATTTTTTTCAATTACACAACATTATTATACCCATCCAAAGAATAATGTATCGAATAACAATTACACCACGACATGGAGACGGTAAGCCGTACGTACACACGAATGGTGACATGTCATTGAAAGGATGGATAGAATAATGAATATAGTTGTACCATATTTATAATAATGTCCTATAATATATTATATAGACTATTTAATATTTTATAATGTAAAAACAATGTAAGGGGAGGTGGAAGAAGAAAGGAACTCGAAAGAGGTGATTAAATATTTACATCTTCTTCGGGTTCTTCCATTTGATTTGATCAAAAGGGAACCTTAGGTTGGATTTCTGACTAAATTAAGGACTCCAAGATAAAGGGAGGATAGTTGAAAGGGTATTTGGGTAGTGGTTTTCTGGCCAAAAGGCTTTGATGGTGTGAATTAGAGAGAATGGTGAGTGCCCTTTTATAAGAGGGGTGAAGGGAACCTTAGGAAAACCTATACATACTATTATATAATAAAATACATTTTGGTTTATAATGGCTCAAAAATGAATTATTTAAAGGATAATGTGGGGATGGTTCTAAAAACACTCAACCAATATGTTTTAGATAGGTTTGGGTCACTATATTATACTTATCATTTGGATTTAACTCTTAGATAAATAGTTTGACATTTACTATGCCTCTTTGTATTTTTATATTATATGGTTAACAAAGATACTATAAACTTTCAAGAGAAACCCAAGTGGTTCATTAATGATACCCCTATCATTATATAAGTCTTTTTTTCTGATCCTTTTATTTTTATGAATATAATAGAAATTAGTAATAAAATATTTGTTTTAAAAACTCGTTTATGTCAATTTTGACACTATTTGGTTATTTGTTTTTACTAAATTCATAACAGTTCTATTACATCAAAAAAATTCATCTAACCAACCCTAACATTTCATATTATCCTATAAGATTAGTTTAATTCATAAAAGGTCTCAAATTACATTTATTTGGATATTTATAATATCAAATATTTTAATATTTCATTAATTAGAAAATTACTGCATCATCATCATGTCATAAATAACTTTTTTTATTTAATGCCTAAAAATTATAAATAAAATAAAATTATGTATAAAATAGTTTTATCTTTATAATGAATATTTAAAATCTAATTTATCTTATTGGTAACCCTATATTAAAAATGTTTTAGTTATTAAACATTAAATTTAACACTTTTAACTGTTCTTTTAATTAAATAATAATAAATGTCCTAATCTAATCGATGTGGACCAAAGTGGTTAATATTTTATTCCTATGATTTTTTTGGTCAAATTATACTTATTTTGTAAAACTAGGACATGTGTTAGGGTAATAATAATATCATTTTACCCTTAATTACCCTATTTACTTTTAATTGTGGTAAATAAAAGTAAAAAGTTTCTATTCACCAAAAATTAATTTCATCTTATTAAACCATATTTTTCATACTGATATCAACTTTGTCTCTTGGATTTTTGAAATTCATCTCACAGAATTGGTAAAATTATGTTTTATTTAAATTTTCAAATTATCTACTAAGGTGGGGAAAAGATGGTAAAAAGTTCAATAAAATTTTTAGAGATCTAAAACTATTATAAACTAATTACAATGAATTACATTGAACTTATATATCTATTTTGTATCTATTTTGAACTAAAATAAATTTAAATGAAATAAATAAAAATTTAAATAAAAATTCGGTTTTAAACTATAACTTAGTGTTTTCACTATTCATAAAAAATTGACTGTTTTTAGAAAAATACCAAAAATTCACCCTAAGCTAATTTCGATATTCTGAATCCAAAAATGAAGTCCATTTTGAATGATAAAATTTAAAAAATTTCAAAAATTAGGTATTTCTATTGATAAAGGCTAGTTTGATTGTTTGTGGTGTGTTAGAACTCGGAGTTGCGTACAACACACAATATTGTATTATTCAAAGAGAAGTGTGTCGTGGAAGCATGAGGTGTTAAATTCTCCCCTCTTTCACATAATTTCATCCTTGAAATTTCAAGAATATTACAGCATAAAAAGAGGTGGGTGGTTCTTCATCATAAGTTCCTAGAGTTCCCATGTTGCCTCTTCCATCTTATGGTTTCTCTATATAACTTTTACTAGATGAGTCGTCCAATTTCTCAACACTTGTTCTCTTGTATCAAGAACCCTAACAGGATATTTGCAATAAGACATATCTAGTTCCAGTTGTAATTCCTCATTGGTGAGTACATGTGTTGGGTTAGGCATATATTTTCACAACAGTGATACATGTAATACATCATGAACTTTGGAGAGACTTGGCGGCATTGCAAATGGTAAGATACAACCCCAATTTTTTCTAGAATTTTGAAAGCTCCGATGTACCTGGGACTCAATTTTCCCTTCTTACTGAAACTTATAACACCTTTCCATGGAGATACCTTCAAGAAAACATGATCTCCAGCCTGAAATTCAATATCCTTCCTTCGATTATTGGCATAGCTCATATGACTACATTGAAAAACTTTGATGTGGGTTTGGATTACCTTCACCTTTTCTATTTTCCCCCATATGTTCTTGGCCTACAAATTTTCATTCTCTAACATCATCCCAATAGGTTTGTGTGAGACATCTCTTTCCATATAACGCTTTATATGGTGCCATCTAAATTCTTGAATGGAATCTATTGTTATAGGAAAATTCTAGCATTGATAAATATTAATCCCACAAATCATTAAAGTCAAATGAGCATGATCTCCACATGTCATCTAAGGTTTGAATAGTCTATTATGATTTTCCATCGGTTTGCGGGTGGTAGGTAGTTCTCAAAAGAAGTTCAGTATCAAGAGATTTCTTAATACTTTTCCAGAATCTTGATGTAAAACAGGGATCACGATTGGAAAAAATTGATAGTGGTACTTAATGATGTCTCACAACTTCATTAATGCATGTTCCTGCTAAATGTTCCAGTGTTAAATCTTCCCTTATTTCATGAAAATGTGTTTTCTTGGTATGATGATCAATAATGGCCCCTATTGCATCATTCCTTCTAGGAGTCTTCGGTAGACCGATGACAAAGTTCATCTTGATATCATCCCATTTCGTCTCACGTATGGGAAAAGGTTGCAAGACTCATCCTGGTTCTTTCCTTCTAGTTTCACTTATTGACAAACCATACATCTTGACAAAAAATCAGCAATCTCCCTCTTCATGTTGTCCCACCAAAAATGTTCCTTCAAATCTCTATACATTTTTGTTATCCCAGGGTGTATAAGGAAATTGGATCTATGAGAATTATCCAACAATTATATTTTTGGATCAGGTATATCGGGAACACAATTTTTCTTCACAAATTTCATAATTTCATCTTCAGACACAAAATATATCAATATCCAATAATTCACAGCTTTATTCTTCATTTGAAACTCTTCATCACCGGTCCAAGAACTCTTTATCATGTCTAGTAAATATGGTTTTGCAACCATTTGAAAAAGTACTGGTGTTTCACGTTCCATGGTGAGTCCTATATCCGTCTTCACTATATCCATGTATATAGGATCCTTTTTTTACTTTTATCTTGGTCAAAACTACATGATCCTTTCTACTCAAGGCATCATACACCTTTTTTTACTTCCCTGGGTTGTAGTGTATAGTGAAATCATAATATTTGAGTAGTTCAACCCATCTCCTCTGCCTCGTGTTAAGTTCATTCTATGAGAAAATATACATCAAACTCTTGTGATCGGTATATATCTCACATTTTTTCACCATTGAGAGAATGTCTCCATATCAACAATGAAAATATTACAGCTGCTAACTCAAGATCATGGGTAGGATAGTTTTTTCTTATTAATTTTTAGCTGTCGTGATGCGTAAGAAATAACTCTATCATTCTACATATGGACAAAACCATTTCCTTTCTTTGATGTGTCACTATAAATATCAAACCCATCATTCCTCGATGCTAGAGTCAATATAAGAGAATTGACTAATCTTCTCTTCATTTGTTCAAAATATTCTTCCCACTCATTTGTCTAAACAAATTTAACCCCTTTTCATGTGATCTTTGTAAATGGGTAAGCCAACCGGGAAAAATTCTAGACGAAACGTCTATAATAACCTACTAAACCAATAAAACGGCGTACCTCAGTTATACTAATTGGTGTTTTCCATTCTTGGTTTGACTTGGTTTTTGAAGGATCAACAGAGAGTCCATCCTTAGAGACAATATGTCCATGAAAAGAAATCTCTTCAAGCCAGCATTCACACATGCTAAATATCCCATATTATTCATTTATTCTAAGAGTCTTCAAGATAATGTGCACATGATTTTCATGATCTTAGTATCTCTTGAAGTATACCACGATATCATAAATAACTACCACTACAATGTCATCAACATATTCCTTTAAAAACCTATTCATTAGATCCGTGAAGACAAAGGGTGCATTAGTCAATCCAAAAGGAATTACTGTAAACTCGTAATGCTCATACCTGGTTCGAAATTCTATTTTCCGAATGTCTTCCTTCATCACACACAACTGATGATATCCAGATTGACGGTCTATATTTGAAAAGTATTGAGCATCATGAAGTTGGTCAAATAAATCATCAATGTGAGGTATGGGATATTTTTTCTTTATTGTTATAGCATTGATCTCTCTGTAGTCAATTCACATCCTCATAGGTCCATCTTTCTTATTAACAAAAAGGTTAGGGGATCCCATGGAAAAACCCTAGGGATAATAAATCCATTATTACTCAATTAATCTAGTTATTTTTTAGTTCCACTAATTCCACATTGGACATTATATAAGGGTTCATTGGTATCCACTACTGGAAATACAGGATTTCCCAACAGTTTAGAACAATTGGAAAAGGCTGCAGAACCGTTGGTATATGTTATTCCAATGGTTCTTCAAAACGTAGGGAGGTAAGACGTTGGGAAAGATTTACACAATGGTTTATAGTGAACCATTTGGATAAGGTCGAGTAAAATTACCCTATCCCAACGGTTCTACCAAACCGTTGGGATAGGGTGGAGAAAAATTACATGTTTTTTCCAATGGTTTGGCCAAACCATTGGAAAAAACCCAAGGTCTCCTCTTTCCAAACGGTTTGTAAACCGTTGGGAAAAGTGTTTTTCCAACGGTTCAAGGAACCGTTGGGAAAAGTGTTTTTCCAACGGTTCATGGAACCGTTGGTAAAACAGAACCCAGAGATGCTATGCCGGGAAAATTGCACAGCAGCTCTGCAATTTTCTCAGCAGCTCTGCAATTTTCCCACCATGTCTCATTTTGTAGGTTTCCTCTCATTTTAAATCCAATTATTGTACCTGCAATAAATTAACACATACATATACAATTACTGTACCTACAATAACCAACTAACAAATACATATAGAGAAAAAATTCATACACATTAAACATATAATGCTGGAACTATACACATCCATAATTAAATTAGAATTCATAATGTATTTATAAACATACATAATTCATTTAGAATTCAATTAAAAATTTAGATGACAATTATATGTGGAATCCGGAAGTCAATTAATAATTTGAACGGTTTTTTGTATACCATATATTTTTACCTGAAATGATGACCATTTTAAAAAACATTAATACACCTGGAGTGATACCGGTCACATTGCGCCTTGGATAAAGTCGGGGTTGACTCGTACACGTCACATATGAACCATGGATCGTTTTGCTAAACTATCGACACAATCCGAATGCGTTTGGTCGGTTTTCCGTATGCCATTTGATGTTTTTCGATTAAAATGACATCCTTTTGAAACAAAAGGTAGACACTTTGAGTGGTTCCAGCCACACCGAATCTCAAATTGAGGCGGGGTTGAATCTTACATGTCACATATGACCAATGGATATTTCTCCTAATGTTTCAACGGAAACCGAATGCGTTTGGTCAGTTTTCCATATTTAATTAAAATGTTGTCCATTTAAAACAAAAGAGATCCACATAGAGTGATTCCAGTCATACTGTGCCTCCAATTAAAGAGGGGTTGACTTTTACACGTCACATATGACCCATAGAGCGTTGTTCTAAAGTATCGACACAATCCGAATTTGTTTAGTCAGTTTTCCATATGTCAGTTGATGTTTTTCACTTAAAATGACGTTCTTTTGAAACAAAAGACAGATACTTTGAGTGGTGGCAGCAACACCGTACATCAGATTGAGGCATGGTTGACTCGTACATGTCACATATGACCCAAGAATCGTTTTTCTAAAATATCGACACAATCCGAATTCGTTTGTTCGGTTTTCCGTATGCCAGTTGATGTTTTTCAATTTAAATGACATCCTTTTGAAACAAAAGGTAGACACTTTGAGTGGTTCTGGCCACACCGTGTCTCATAATTAGGCGAGGTTGATTATGAAACGTCACATATGACCCGTGGATCGTTCTCCTAAAGTTTCAATGGAAACCGAATGCGTTTGGTCAGTTTTCTGTATGTGCTTAATATGTTGTCCATTTTAAAAATAATAGAGCCACTTAGAGTGATTCTGGTCACACCGTGCCTCCGTTTAAGGCGGGGTTGACTCGTACACATCCCATATGACCCATGGATCGTTTTTCTAATGTATCAACAGAATCCGAATGCGTTTGGTCTGTTTTCCGTATGTAAGTTGATGTTTTTCACTTAAAATGACGTCCTTTTGAAACAAAAGACAGACACTTTGAGTGGTGGTGGCCACATAGCACCTCAGATTGAGGTGGGGTTCACTTTTACACGTCACATATGACCCATGGATCGTTGTGCTAAAGTATTGACACAATCCAAATGCGTTTGGTCGGTTTTCCATATGCGAGTTGATGTTTTCAATTAAAATGACGTCCTTTTGAAACAAAAGGCAGACATTTTGAGGGGTTCCGGCCACACAGCATCACATATTGAGGCGGGGTTGATTCATACACGTCACATATGGACCATGAATCGTTCTCCTAATGTTTCAATGGAAACTGAATGTGTTTCATTGGTTTTCTGTATGTACATAAATTGTTGTCCATTTTAAACAAAAGAGAACCACTAAGAGTGATTCTGGCCACACCGTGCCTCTGATTAAAGTAGGTTTGACTCGTACACATCACATATGTCCCATGGATCGTTGTTCTAAAGTATCGACACAATACTAATGCGTTTGGTCAGTTTTATGTATGTCAGTTGATCTTTTTCACTTAATATGACGTCCTTTTGAAACAAAAGATAGACACTTGGAGTGGTAGCAGCCACACCGTGCATCGGATTGAGGCAGGGTTGACTCGTACACGTCACATATGACCAATGGGTCGTTGTTCTAAAGTATCGACACAATCTAAATGCGTTTGGTCAGTTTTCCGTATGTCAGTTGATGTTTTTCAATTAAAATAACGTCCTTTAGAAACTAAAGGCAGACACTTTGAGTGGTGCGGCCACACCGCACCTTGAATTGAGGAGGGATTGACTCGTAAACATCACATATGACCCATGGATCGTTGTTCTAATGCATCGACACAATCCGAATGCGTTTGGTCAATTCTTTGTATTCTATTTGATGTTTTTCAATTCAAATGACGTCCTTTTGAAACAGAAGACATACACTTGGAGTGGTGTCGGCCACACCGCATCTCAGATTGTGGCGGGGTTGATTCGTACACATCACATATGACCCATGAATCGTTCTACTAATCTTTCAACGGAAACCCAATGCGTTTGGTCGGTTTTCCGTATGTACTTAAAATGATGTCCATTTTAAGAAAAAGAGAGCTACTTAGAGTGATTCCGGCCACACTGTGCCTCAGATTAAGGCGGTATTGAATCATAAACATCACATATGACCCATGGATCGTTTTTCTAAAGTATCGACACAATCCTAATGCGTTTGGTCACTTTTCTGTATGCCAGTTGATGTTTTTCACTTAAAATGACGTCCTTTTGAAATAATAGACTGACACTTTCAGTGGTGGCGGCCACACCGTGCCTCAGATTGAGGTGGGGTTGACTCTTACACATCACATATGATTCATGGATTGTTGTGCTAAAGTATCGACACAATCTGAATGCGCTTGGTTGGTTTTCCGTAATCTATTTGATGTTTTTCAATTAAAATGATGTCCTTTTGAAACAAAAGGCAGACACTTTAAGTGGTGGAGGCCACACCGCACCTAGGATTGAGGTGGGGTTGACTTGTACACATCACATATGACCCATAGATCATTGTGCTATCGTATCTACAAAATCCGAATACATTTTTCAGTTTTCCGTATGCCAGTTGATGTTTTCCAATTAAAGTGACGTCCATTTGAAACAAAAGGCAGACACTTTGAGGGGTTTTGGCCACACCGCGCCTTGGATTGATGCGGGGTTGACTCGTACACGTCACATATGACCCATGGATCATTGTGCTAATGTATGGACACAATCTAAATGCGTTTGGTTGCTTTTCTTTATGCCAGTTTATGTTTTTCAATTAAAATGACATCCTTTTGAAACAGAAGACATGAATTTTGAGTGGTGCCGGCCAGACCACATCTCAGATTCAGGCAGGGTTTATTTTTACATGTCACATATGACCCATTACTCTTTCTCCTAAAGTCTCAACCGAAACCAAAGGTGTTTGGTCGGTTTTCTGTATGTACTTAAAATGTTGTCCATTTTCAGAAAAAGAGAGCCACTTAGAGTGATTCTGCCCACACCGTGCCTCAGATTAAGGCGGGATTGACTTTTAAACGTCACATATTACCCATGGATCGTTTTTCTAAATTATCGACATAATACGAATGCGTTTGGTCGGTTTTCTGTATGTTAGTTGATGTTTTTCACTTAGAATGACGTCCTTTTGAAACAAAAGACAGACAATTTGAGAGGTAGAGGCCACACTGCACCTCCGATTGAGGTGGGGTTGACTCGTACACATCACATATGACCCATGGATCGTTGTTCTAACTGATCGACACAATCCGAATGCGTTTTGTCAGTTTATTGTATGCCAGTTGATGTTTTTCAATTCAAATGGCATCCTTTTGAAACCAAAGGCAAACACTTTGAGTGGTGGCGGCCACACCGCACCTTGGATTGAGGCAGGGATGATTCGTACACATCACATTTTACTCATGGATCGTTCTCCTAAATTTCAATGGAATCCAAATGCATTTGGTTGGTTTTCCGTATGTACATAAAATGTTGTCCATTTTATGAGAATCCCCATGTGTATATTAATGGAATGGTATTTACTTAAAATCTTGTGGACATTTAAATAAAATATTATTATATCATTCATAGTATGGATTATATTTTAGTTTATAATGCTATGAAACATTTTGGAGATAACAATTTCATGCCCAATGAACACATCTCTTTTATAACATGTCAAGAATCTATGATATTGATTAGATGTTTAAATGTGATTTACATTGATTATCATGATGAAAATAAATAAAATATATATTATAGATTTTATAGTATTTAATGAAATCAAGGAGGGTGGGGGTTGTCCAGTGGGGCTGTCCGGTGGGTGTCCGGGGGAGCTGTCTGGGGATTAGGGAGGAGGGTGGGGGGTTGTGCGGGGGGCTGTCTGGGGGGTGTTCCGGGGGTTGTCAGGGGTCCATGGAGGAGGGTGGGGGTTGTCTGGGGGCTGTCTGGGGTCTAGGGAGGAGGTTGGGGGGATGTATGGGGGGCTGTTCGAGGGGCTGTCCGGGGGATGTCCGGGGGTGTTCGGGGGGTTGTCCGGGGTCCAAGGAGGAGGGTGGGGGGGGGGGGCTGTCTAGGGGGCTGTCTGGGGGGCTGTCCGGGGGGCTTTCTGGGGGGCTGCCTGGGGTCCAGGGAGGAGGGTGGGGGGTTGTCCAGGGGGCTGTTGGGAGGGTAGTCCGGGGGCTGTCCGGGGTTGTTTGGGGGGTTTTCCGGGGTCCATGGAAGAGGGGGGGGGGCTGCCTGGGGGTTGTTCGGGGTCCAGGGAGGAGGGTGGGGGGCTGTCTGGGGGGCTGTTTGGGGGCTGTTCGGGGGATGTCCGGGGGTGTTCAAGGGGTTTTCCGGGGTCCAAGGAAGAGGGTGGGGGCTGTTCGAGGGGATGTCTGGGGGGCAGTCCGGGGTCCAGGGAGGAGGGTGGGGGCTGTCCAGGGGGCTGTTCGGGGGGCTGTCCAGGGGCGGTCCGGGGGGTGTTCAGGGGGTTGTCCAGGGTCCAAGGAAGAGGGTGGGGGTTGTCTGGGGGGCTATCTGGCGGGGCTGTCCGGGGTCTTGGGAGGAGGGAGAGGGGTTTTCCAGTGTCCAAGAAGGATAGGGGTTCCCAAAAACACAACAACTAAAAGACAACAACATCCATAAAAATAAATAATATTTAAAAATATCTCAACTCCAATACTATACTACGAGTCTAGATAAAACCAACAACTAGAATAGATTAAATATCAAATCTCAGTAATATCAGTCAAAAATGAAATGGATCAACTTGTCCCACATCACCATCGGCATCATCACCATCATCATAACCCTCATCCTCGTCCCCATCATCGTCCTCGCCCTGCTCTCCCTCTCCCTCCTCCTCGCCCTCGCCCTCCACCCTGCCCCAACCACCCGCCTCGCCCTCCTCCTCTCCCTCCTCTTCCACATCAGACTCCTCACCATCATCATCGCCAGGCAAGACATTGTCCTAAACACCACGATACCTGCAACCTGGTGCACCATATATAGAATGCATCGACGAAATATACTCATCAAAAGCTGGGATGGCCTCTGCTGGAAGTGTGGGACGTAGAACTTTAATAAATTTCATAAATGCATTGTTTTCCCTAGCAGACTATTCTCCCATCTTTTTGGCCCTTTTCTCATCTTGTTCATCTTGTTCCCTAACTTTCTGCAGCTCGGTGGAACTACAGGTCATACCTGAGGAGGGACAATACCTCTTCAGGGCTATCCTGGGTCGGCAGCGTACTTTTCCAGAATTCTCCTCTCCCAACACCAGATGTAAATGATATGTTGGCCCAAAATTGTCTAGTTCTTGGTCATAGAGGGCCTCTAAACTAGCCTGTTACAAATATAAATATATCATTATGTTACAAAATATATATTAAAATATAAATTCAACAGATTAATACTTATAATCTACTGCACAGTCGCTTCATTGACGACACTTCCATACTTTTTTCGTCTACTCGAGCAAAACAGTTTTTCTCGAGGCAAACATCCTTCAGTATTTTGTATTTTCCTATAGAATGACATTTAAAACTAATGTTATATGAAAAGATTAGAAAAGTATTAAATAATTGAGGAAACAAAAGAAAGTGTAAGTCGTAATGAAACCTTCAAAACAATTTTCATACCTGCTTCCTCTCATGATCGGGTATCGTAGTGCGTCCCAGTGTGTGGAGGTATATTTTGCATCAATGTTTTTTTTATTTTTTCCAGATGATTCCTAAATAAAATTAGAATATGCAACATATAGTATTAATGAAAAAAATTAATCTTATTATTGAAATACCTCAAATGTTATTAATACCTTAAATTGGGTACCCGTCCAATGAGTATGCATCTGACCATATTGCTATATAGGACAATAATCCACCACTTGTACTGCCTCTAAATCAGTTCCAACACTAGCAACCCAGCCAATATACAACTCATGATTTTAGGCTCTCCATAGCTCGCCTAAATCCTTTAGACGTTCCGGTCATGCACCCTCACCATTGGAAAAATTAAATCGAAGCTGAAATCAAAATATTAATTCATATAAATACAAAAATAATTCATGGCATTAAATAGAACAGATTTTTTTACCTATATCTCTGCCTAATCTCTATCCTTGCCCTCATGTGGCAAATGTCTCCACGATAGCAGGCTGACGGGAATGATGTCAGAGTATTTGGCAAGTGTTGCCAAAAAACTCCGACATTGCTGCCATGTTTTCTCAACCATTTGGTTGTCTTCATTATAATCCACCATAACTTGTGTGCTGCAATTCTACACCGAGCGCATGCATGTACGCCCCCGCCCATGCCTCCTATCAGTATATGTACTTGTCATGAAAGAAAAACAAATATTTTATCAAAACATGTTATAATAAAAATAAACATTGCTATAAAAATTTGTTAGTGTTCTATAAATTTACCTATGCCGGTCTGATCGCTGAGCGCCGCTGGATCCACAGAAACTGATGGAACACCCCGTGGTGGAACAGGAGTCGAAGACAATTGAATATAGATACTCGGAGAGACAGAAGTAGAAGGAAAAGAAGATGGGATAGCTATCTGACCGGATGCTGACTGGGGAGTGGGAATCATCATGGGATGTGAAAATGATGGGCCAGAAGTTGCAGAAGGAAAAAAACATGGGAGGCCTAAATATCCCGTGTGTCCTTAACTACACACCGAGATCAGAATGTGGGAAGGATGACATGTCAGTGGGAGGTGCAGGGTCTAGTCGAGTACGCGCAGCTACTCGTCCACCTCTGGTATGAACCCTCCTCGTACCACCGGCCTGAGTACTTGGACTAGTAATAGGATCCTCATCGAATAACTATCGACGTATTGGTGGATCCTACAAAAATTTTTACAAAAAAATTAATCACATGACATTATATATTCTATAAATATATCAATTTGAAATAAAATACTCACTACAGGATCTAATGACGGAATTCCCAACTCCTTCATTCGATGATTGTTGTCCGTCATTTTTTTCCTTCATCTCTCTTCAATTGGCTTCATTTCCTGCTTTTGAAAACAAAGATGTAATTAATTAGAAAATGAAAACTAATGTGTATCCCAAAAAACTAAATATATGACGGAATAGAGGGATTCATTGGTAATTTAGCTATCAATTGTTTTAGAAGATCTTGAATGGATTTAATAAGTCATACTAGTTGTAATGTTCACCAAGTTAGAAATATTGTTTGACTATGTTTGAATACAGTTAAATTCCAAATTAGAAAATGAAATTCAAATAAAACTGCAACCAATAAACATTGAAAATTCACATAATGTTCAAGTCGGCTATCAATTTCTTTATAAGAGATTGAATGGATTTAATAAATCCTAAAAGTTGTAATGTTCACCATGTTAGAAATATTGTTTGACTATGTTTGAATATAGTTCAATTACACGTTAGAAAATGCAATTCAAATAAAACTGCAACCAATAAACATTGAAAATTCAAATAACGGTCATGTCAGATATCAATTGTTTTAGAAGATCTTGAATGGATTTAATAACTCATACAAGTTGAAATTTTCACCATGTTAGAAATATTTTTTGACTATGTTTGAATACAGTTCAATTCAAAATTAGAAAATGCAATTCAAATAAAACGGCAACAAATAAACATTGAAAATTCACATAATGGTCATGTCAGCTATCAATTGTTTTAGAAGAGTTTGAATAGATTTAATAAATCATACAGGTTGTAATGTTCACCATGTTAGAAATATTGATTGACTATGTTTGAATACAGTTCATTTCCAAATTAGAAAATTCAATTCAAATAAAACTACAACTAATAAGCATTTAAAATTCACGTAAAGATCAAGTCATCTAAAACAAATTATTGATCAATAATAAATCAATTTGAATATTACCAAACATAACATCCCAACTCGAGGTAAACCAAAACAGTTGAGAACATGGATGAATGACTCTAAATATTTTCAACCACAACTTCAGGTCCACAATCAACTCTGACAATTGAGCTATTTGAGTCATCAAAAGTAATAAATGGATTGGTTTCAATGGCACTAGGGACAGTGTCAATTCCATCATCACCATCATAAAAAATATGTCTTGGAATTACATCAACTATGACACCAAATTCAGGTCGAATATGGTCTTTGACATAAAAAACTTGTTTACCCATTAATGCAAACACATATGGTTATTCGGTAGCAAGAGTGCGAGTAATATTAATTACTAGAAATCCACAATCATCAATAAATCTACCATGTCTCATCACCGAATCAAACCAATGGAATTTCATCATTGTGACTCGTACATGAGAGTAATAATCCAATATTATTATTTTATCAACAACTCCATAATAACCCACATTTTCAAATCGCGGTCTACTATCTAATGCATTGGCATAACAATCTGTTTTGGCAGTAACCATAACACCATCATGTCGTGTTCTCATGTTCTTTTCTCTTTCAGTGACAATAAATTTTAACCCATTGATAACAATTGATTTATAGTCACGAACCACGGTATTAGGACCAAAAGCCAAAGCTCTTATTTCATTAGAGGCAGGTTCAGCAGACAAACTCAATATGTGCAATATAAATGACTATTAAACTTAATTAAATATTGATATAATTATTTTAAACATTAATTTTTTTATATCTTCAATTTTAACCAAGCAGAAAACACTTTGCTATGCAAAGTCTATCTCTTTTTCAAAGATAATGAACGATCCTTCCTATTTATCATTGTTTTATGTTCCCTGTAGAAAAAAAATATGAATAGTTTAACATATATATATATATATATGTAAGATATACATAATCAATTTATTTACCTGATATAGTCATCGAATAAATCACAGTTGAACAAAAATGTGTGATGTGCCATCTCCCATTCTTCATGGCTTAATGTCTTCAATGTATATGATCCATGAATTCCTCCTGTTTGAGGATGTGATGGAAAACTGGGTTCAATTTTCTCATACTGTTCTTCTTCATTTCTCATTGGTCTATTCAATCTTGTAGTAAGATTAGTCAAATACATCGAGTAGAAATCCATAAATTCTTGAGCCATGTAATATTTCACGATAGAACCTTCGGGATGATTTCTATTTTGGACATAAGACATTAATGTGAACATATTTCTTTCAGTTGGATACATCCAACAAAAAGAAACTGGTCCTCCGAGAAGTATTTCAGTGGGAATATGGACAGTCAGATGCAGCATGCATGTGAAAAATGATGGAGGAAATATTTTCTCCAACTCACAGAAAATTAATGGGGCATCTGTCAACATTTTTTGAAAGAAAGACATGGACAACTTATTTTCACAAAGATCTCTAAAAAAATGGCACAACTGAATAATAGCCACCCTTACATTATTGGAAAAAACTTGACGAATTTCTATTGGAAGAAACTCATGAAATAGAATGTGATAATCATGAGTCTTTAAAAAATTTAGCTTCAACTCTCTTCTGTTGACCCGTTTAGATATGTCGCTTGAATATCCATCGGGAACTCTAATAGTCTCTAATACTTCCAAAAATTGTTTTTTCATAGGTTTCATCATATAAGAAGTACATGGATGTTTCCATTTATTTTCACTGATACACACAGGATGTAATTCTTGTCTGATGCCCCAATCCACCAAGTCACGCTGAGATCGTAAATCATCTTTTTTCTTCCCATTGACATTTAGAAGAACCGAAAGCCACATTTTGCATATATTATTTTAATTATGCCTTAATTCTAAGAAATGACGTAACAAATTGGTTGACTAATAATGAAAATCAAAAAAGATACTCCTCTTATTCCAATTATAATAGGTTTCAGTGGAAACATTTTTTCTCTTTCCAGATTTCATTTGAACCTTCCTGAATGAAAAACTAAAATCTTTCAATTCATTAGGCACGTCAGTTCCAGACATACACTGAGGTGGATCATCTGTATCTATGGTATTATCAAATCTTCGACGATTTATTCTATATGGATGATCAGTTGGCATGAATCGTCGATGTCCCATAAAACTGAAACTACAACGATGATTCAGTCTTCTGGATCATGTATACCTCATGCAAACTAGACATGAAAATTTTCCCAGAAAATCATTGATTGTCCACATAAGTGAAGAATGCATCTGAAATATGTCTTTCAAACATGCATCGTATTTGTGCACACACACATCCCAAAAAAGTTTCAACTATTTAATTAAAGGTTTCATGTAGACATCAATATCAATCACGGGATCAGAAGGACCAGACATCAGTATACTCATGAATGTGAATGGTTTTTTCATACAAAACCATGAGGGACGATTACAAATGTGTATAAATACTGGACATGTGTTGTGCGAAGTAACAATCTGTCCAAACAGATTAAATCCGTCGCATGAAAGACCCAGCCTCACATTACGCATGTCAACTGCAAAATCCAGATGTCGAGCATCAAATATCTACCATAAAAATCCATCTGCAGGATGAACCAACTCATCATTAGTCTTCTTTCTCTCAATATAATTCCATCTCATTTTTATTGATATGTCATTAGACATAAAAAGATTATAGAGTCTGGGGATCAATGGGAAGTGCCACATTACTTTCTGTGGAATGCGAGATGGTGTTCCATCAGATTTTGACTTCCAGTGGGATGTGCCACATTTTATACAATCATTTCATTCAGCGGTTTCCTCCCAGAAAAAACTGCAATCTTTCGGGCAAGCATGAATTTTGTTTCTTGAAAATCCAAGTTCCTCACCTAAATTACATTCCATATTTTGTTTTGAGGGAATATCTGCATCATTTGGAAGTAAATCCTTCAAGAGTGTAAGAATGTCATCGATTTCTATATAAGAAATCCCATACATAGTTTTCCCATGAAACAATCGGATTGAAAATTTCAGCTTTTTCATTTTATCGCATTGTTGGTATACTGGAGTCGTGGCAGCATCATTCAAATTTTTCACCCTATCAATATCATCATTTTTACTAGATGCATCGGTTGTGCTCATATCGAAGTCTTCTAGAGTCAAAATCCTTTCTTTTTCATGATGACGAATAAATGGAAACCGTTCATCTAACAAATTCTCCATTCCAATATTTTCATTTCAATCATCACAAATTTGAGAATTCATTTTCTCCCCATTGTGATACCACAAAAATTAGTTTTCATGAAAACTATTTTTGTTTATGTGGTAGATGACTTCTTCACGGCTCAACCAAGGTCTACCAAGAGAATTGGAACATGGGAAGTGTATGCGACCACTATTTGAAGCATTGTGAAATGAAAAATCTATAAATCTCTCCAAATTGTTTTGAAAATTTCTTGAGATCCGATCGATTTCATACATCCAACTTCTGTCCATTCTGTAAATAGAATTTATATAATTCATTTTTTCATAAACAATTTAATTGGATTGAACTCTAATAGAAAATACATTTATGTAAACGATAAAGGAAGAAGTTTCTAGTCGATGTAGTGAACTATTAAAATAATGTAAAGAAAAAGTACTCATCAATTAAATTAAAATTTAATTATATTCAATTTCATTTGGTCTATAAGATTAACATGCCTCAGTTCCCATCATGTGTTATAGGCATCCCAAATCATTCACACGTGTTCAATAACTCATTATTGACACATGGCCATACATTTCATTACCCAATTACTTCCCCAAGTCACGCGCACCCCATGGGTGAATAAATTTTAGGATTATACACTAATAGGTTGTTCATGACCAGTAAAAAGATGTAATTTCCTTAAGTACAGATGAAAACATTTATTTTTAAATTTGAAATTCTTAATAAAGTATGTCAATGGTAACAACATTACTGAATTAGACTTGTGACTTATCTAACATTTTTATGGCTATCTACACATGCCAGAATGGGTAGTGAAAAACACCATACCCTCATAAAACTGAGTATTGGCCAAGAAGGACAGATAATATACAACGTACAATGAGAACCATATTTAGTTGACCCTAAATTTATATTAGTACAGTCATCTTGGGGGAAATGAAATATATTATCCTTGTTAATTGATGAATTCAAAAGCTCGTATTCCATATGTTGGACACTATCTAAGGTAAGAAATCATGTGAGGATGGGATTACATCATTCAATTTCTTACATGATAGTGATAATGAAGGCTTAAATTAATGACTTGAGTTCACTGATACCATGTCAACCGTTATACACACCATGTGAATGCTTATACACACCATATGAACCCTTATACCATATCGTCATTAATACAACCATTAATAACTACTTATTATATAACATCACTTGTTAAAGATAATCAAATTGAACATAAATCAATATTAATATTGGATATATCAAGTAAAATGAAGTAATACTATCTTACATCCTAAATGAACACCCACAACCATGATTAATGACCACAAATCTCCCATTTCATCCAAATCAAAAGTGAAAAGAAAAACACATAGTTGTAGAAAAGAACATCGTTTCTGTGAAGAATAATAATCACATTGTCCTAATGATATTTGAACCACGCCGTCATGATTTTCAATATGAACTTGTATCCATGAAACCATATGAGAACCACGATTCAATACATGCATTTTTCTTATTTTCCCAAGCATTTGGAGGAACCCCAAATCAGTGAAAATTGTCATTGTGTTTTAAAAAGGTGATTGAATAACACATGTATGATGTCAAAGGAAGAATGATTAATGGTTATATTAGAAAAACTAATATTCACTAATATTTTGAATTTGATATTCTGTGAATTATTTTCATGAAGAAGGAAGAAGTACAAATTAGGGACCACATACTATTTGGAAAAGTTCAAGAAGATAATCCATATGTTTTATTGTGCAAAGGATAAGTGAATAGTGTGTCATTTTATATATATATTGATTTTTATATAAACATGATACATACTTGTTATGTAATACACATAGTGTACAAAAATTAAGATGAACAAGATCTTCATGTTTGGCATGATCTTAATTAAATGACTGATTTTCATGAAATAATATTACTAAATATTAAAAACAATTTCTTATTAGTTCTTATACAGGAAGGTATAATATTTGAATCAGATTAAAAAAAATATGAGTCTTTAAAATTACAACTCAATAAAGAGACACCATTCCCTTATAAATTTAAATTTGTAATGAAAACATTAATTGGACATACAATGATATAGGGATTTGAGTACACAATTCGTGGAACAATCATAAAATTTTACAAAAACCCTAAAAATTGGTAATAAAGAAATTGTTTAGAATAGAAGAATATGCTTTATAAGAGGTGGAACTATATCCTTGATAAAATATGGAAGGAGTCTAACCTGGTAGTTGTTGATCCGATGAAAGATGTGGGGATTTGGAAGTGCTTCTGCCAAGGAATCGCTTCTGGAGACGAGCGGAAGGGTTCTGAAATCGTGGGGAGGAAACTGCCTGCATTTAGAGAATTTGGGGCTTTTCATTCCAAAGGATTTTAAAAACCTTTTGGAAAACTCAATATTTCCCAGTGGTTTTATGAAACCTTTGGAAAAACTATATGATATTTTCCCCACTTTTTCCAACGATTTCATAAAACCGTTGGGAAAAGTCAGTTGTTGAAGGTCTTTTCCAATGGTTTATGAAAAATGTTGGTAAAGACAACATATACCTACAGTTTTTTGAACCATTGGTATAAAAGTTTTGGGAAAGGTCCCCATTCCAGTAGTGATGGTCCATGAACTAGGAATTAAATCAATGAAAAACTGAATTTATTTTTCTGGAGGATGTCCAAGTAAATCATCTGAAAACACATCAAAATATTCATTCACAATAGGTAAATCCTCTATTTGAACATTCCTTTCCTCATCCATAGTTATTTCATTCTCTTCCTCAACAATAATTTAATTTAGTTGAGCTAGTGGGGTGGATATAGATTATAATTAGGTGGTCAAATTTCTTCTCTAATGATAAGGTACTCTTTATCATCATCAAAAATTGTAACCTCCTTCTTCTTACAATAAATTTTCGAATCATGGTCCAAAATCCAATTCAATCCGAGGATTATATCAAATTCAATAATGGATATGACGATGAGATAATCAGATAAATAATATTGATATGCCCTAATGGTGATTGATTCAAAAAACATTGTTTTAATGATACTTCCCTTAAGAGTTTGGCTCAGAACTCCCTTGTTAAATCAAATTGGAAATATCAAAATTTCATAGAAAACATGGAAGATATGAAACAATTCGAATATCTAAAATCAAATAAAGCATTTGATAATCTTAAGGAAATTAATATATTACCTACCACCACATCTTTCAGAGCTTCAACATCAACAGTTTTGATGGAATAAGCTTATCCTTGATCCCCTGGCCTATTCTGAGGTATGTTCCCTGGACTCTTAGGATATTCATTTGCATAATTCACCCTTTCTCTACATTTATAGCTTTCAACATCGACATCATCTTTCTTCCCCTTGCAATCACGAGCTTGGTGGCCTTTTTCACCACACTTGTAACAAACTCTCATTCCCTTTAGGAAAATACCAAGGTGTTTTTACCCACATTTACTGTACGATGGATATTAAACCTTTTCCTTCTTACACTTATTTCCATTTCTAGAGTGTTCAGTACATCACTTCTCTAATTTATTTTCTTTAATGTCATAAGACATAGAGAATTATTTTTCTATCTTGATAGAACATTAGAAAATATATTAGTATGAAGAGAAGGATTGTGAGACTAATGCTAGATGGAAAAATTGTTTTAAACCAAAAAAAATGATCAATATTAATTCATGGGATACGTATATAATATTTAGCAAGCCTCTCTAAACATGTAAAGTTAGCTTCATACTTTGTGACATTCTCGTCCTCTTTTTGGCTCAGACTCAGAAATTGCCTTTCCATATCTGATCGATGGTCACGAGAAAAACATTTTTCTAAGAAAATATCTTTAAACTCCCTCCATTCCCTATTTGATTTCTCAACATCTTCCATTGTGTTTTGAATCAATGACCTCCATTGGCCAGTATCTCCAATGAGGTGGTAAACTGTCATGAAAACTTTTTCCCTTTCGCTACTCCCCAAGGCTTGGAATATTTTCTCTATGGAATTTATCCATTATTCAACTACTAGTGTATTTGTACCCCCATTTAATTTTGGTGGAAGTTGCCTCATGAAGAGACTTATCATTAATCCTCTACGCTGGAGAGTAGGGTGCTCCATATGAGTATGGTTATTATTCATAAACAGAGTGACTTGTCCCAGTATGGTGATTAGTTAATCAACACAAGTTGCATCACTATCTTTACAATAATTATCAAGAGTAGAAGGGATATCCCTATATGGAGTGAGTTCATTGATATAAATTCCATTCCTTCCATTTGGCGCCATTTCAAAATAATGGAATAAACTAGATTAGTTTTTGAATCGAATTACTTAATTCCAAACTTGTAAAACACTTAACATATATTGAACAGTTTATATAAATAATCCCTAATAATAAAAAAATGTTTTATTTGAGAAGGTATATACTTATAAACCCTTCATAATGGTTTGAAAAGAAAATGGGAATTATCCTAAGCATATCCCCCCGGAGTGTTGTAACTATGAGCAAAGCAAGGCCCATTATCGTGCACCAGTTCCCATTCGAGTCTAGCTCAAAGAATTGTTTTCGGGTTTACCCCTAGATACATTTGTTCCAGAGCCACCTCTACCTGCTCATATCTAGATAGGGAATTAATTTTGGGAAAACTCACAAAATCTATACAATAACAAAATTCTAGTATGTTATTCTATATTAATCATCAATGTCTATGTTAGGGCAATATTCTCTAATAAGAGTTTATCTAAATCTTGTTTCCAAGGATTTTACTAAACTTATATGATACCAACATTAAATCCTCGACCCTAGTTACCCAAATTCGATTCATTATTACATATCATTTACATGATCACAAAAGATCATGTCTTGGAAGAAATATCAGTTTAGTAGCCTTGTAATTACTATATATATTCATAAGGTTTAGATTACATCATAAAAGGGTATACTACAACAACATTGTTTCCATGGAAAACACTAAGATCCCATAAAATATCCCTTCTGGTTAGTCATAACATACTTCTTCTCATCCTTGGAAAAATTAAACATAGAAAGGGGTGTGCTCAAATGCTCAGTATGGATAACAATATAGTAGAAACTTTAATAAATAAGCATAAACATTTAAGGAAATTCATAAAACTAAAAAAAGAATTTTAAACATAAACATCATCATAATATGGAAAATATAAATTAAAATAATGCCATTTACTTACTCACATGGATATTCTACAGGTCCAATAATCACATGATATATCTATAGCCACTTTCTTAATGATGGAATGGATAATGCCATACTTTCATAACCACATAGTCATGACCTTGTGCTAAAACTGCAAATAAGATTTTGTCAAGGCCTTTTTCCAAGGCAATAGTTTGTCTTAGGAGACCTACTGATGCATCAAAGAGTTATAGAAAGATCCACCTATCACTTACTAAGTCTAATTCATTCCTCATATGAAAAGGTTTAAAAATAACATAAGTTTTCGTATTAAAACCGGTTTACGAAATGTCAATACGTTATAAATAAACCAAGAATGGTATGAAAAGAACAAATCCATAGTCCAAACATAACATAAAACCTTTAATACCATGTGGATTTTTTTTATCATAATAAATCAACTTCAAATAATCTTAAAATCCATCGACAGATGTTGACATAGATTAAATCAAAACCTTTTTTAGAGAAATATCTCTTTTTATTTCGAAATCATTTAAAATTCATATAATTATAAAAGAAAACACTTATTTCAGAAATATTCTTATAAGATTGTAAGGGAAGCTTTGATGATGTTATAACGGTGGAGAATAGCCACACCCGCCATATAAGTTAAAAAACATTCTTACCCTAATTTTTTCAAAAAGGTCATAAAGTACCTTGTTGGAAAACGACAGAAAGATTGCATTCAAACCATTTTATAAAAAGTCAAACAAGGATATAAATGTCATTATTCCATAGTCTAGTAAATATTAAAAATGTTTTGGAATACGTTTTTAAGAAACATGGATGAGGACAATAAAGAGGTCTCAATAGATACTTACTTAAAAACAACCTCAGATAATAAAGAGATTGAGAAATTAACCCTTACCTTGTACATATCCATGGATGAGGGTATGTTAACATCATGTATAATGTTGAAATAATTGTTATTAAATTATACAAGAATAATATACATTAATATGATATCATATATGATCCTTTAACATTACATTGTTAGTAATATCTTAGTATTATCGTTGTTTCGAGTGTTAACCGATTCATTTTCCTTTATATTATTTTTATGTAAGTAATGTTTGTTGTGGATAGGATGTTTCTTATTAATATTCATAATGATATTAAGTCTTTAAACATTATTTTTAATCATATAAGGAAACTTATTCTTGAATGGATATGATGGGGAATGAATCTCATTGCGTTCGTGGAGATGGTATTTCGTACGTACGCACGACCGACAATATCATTCTTCTAATATTAAAATAAAATATAATTGGATTTCATATCATATATAAAGAATCATTATCATTTTATATTTATTATTTAAATAAATTAAACATCATTATTATACCCATCTAAATAATAATTCATTGAATAACAATTACACCACGACGTGGAGACGGTAAGTCGTACATACACTTGTATGGTCACATGTCATTAAAAGGATGTATAGAATAATGAATATGGTTTTACCATAATCATTATAACATCAAATCATATAGAATATTCTAGGTTTATTGTTTTAGAATATAACCAACAAATAAAGAGGATGTTGAAGAAGAATTGAACTTGAAAGAGGTGATGATATTTTTACCTCTTCTTCGGGTTCTTCCATTTTATTTGATCAAGAGGGCTCCATAGGATGAATTTATGACTAAATAAAGGCCTATAAGATGATGGTAGGATAGTCTAAAGGGTAATTGGGTAGTGTTTGGCCGAGCCAAAAGGCATTTAAGGTGTGAATTAGAGAAAAGGGTGAGTACACTTTTATAAGAGGGGTGAGGGGCACCATAGGAAAATCTAGAACTATTATTTTATAATAAAATCATTTTCGGTTTATAATGGCTCAGTAATGAATTATTTAAAGGATAAGGAGGGTATGGGTAGAAAACCACTCATCTAATAGGTTTTAGACTGGTTTGGGTAACTATATTAATCTTATCATTTTGAATTAACTCTTAGTTAAATAGTTCTATATTTACCATGTCTCTTTGTATTTTTTATATTATATGGTTAATAAACTTACTATAAACTTCAAAGAGAACCCCAAGTGGTTAATTAATGATACAAATATAGTTATATAAGTCTTTTGGAGGAATATTCTATTATTAGGAATAGAATATAAATTAATAAAATAATATTTGTTTTAAAAACTCTTTTATGTCAATTTTGAAACTTTTTTGTATTTTGTTTTTTATAAATTCATCAAAGCATTATAACTTTGAATAAAAAATCATCTCACCAACCCTAACATGTCATATTAACATAAAAAATTAGTGGAATTAATAAAATGTCTCTAATAACATTAATTTAGATATTTATAATATAAATTTTTTTAATATTTTATTAATTTGGTTATTACTGCATCATCATCGTGTCATAAATAAATTTAATTATATAAGGTATAAAGATTATAAATAAAATACCATTATCTAGGAAATGTTTTTTGGTTTCTAATGAATATTTGTAGTCAAATTTGTCTTATGTTTAAATTTATATTAAAAAAATTTTAGTTATTAAACATTGAATTTAACACTTTTAACTCTTCTTTAAATTATATAATAATAAATGTCTTAATCTAATCCAAGTGGACCAAAGAGGTTCATATTTTATTCCAAAGGTTGTTTTTGGTCGAATTATACATATCCAATAGAATTAGGACATGTGTTAGGATAATAATAATTTCATTTTTACCCTAAATTACCCTATTTACTTTTAACCGGGGTAAATATAAGTAAAAAAGTTACTATTCACCCACAATTACTTTCATCTTATTGAACCACATTTTACTTACTTATATAAACAGTGTCTCTTAGATTTTTGAAATTAAACTCACAGATGTAGTAAAATTATGTTTTATGTAAATTGTCGAATGCTCTTAGGAGGTGGGTAAAAGACGGTAAAAAGTTCAGTAAAAATTTTATATATCTAAAATTATTTTAATTTTACTCAAATCAATTACATTGTAATTATATAGGTATTATGTATATTTTTTGACCTAAATGAATTTAAATAAAATAAATAATTATTTAAATAAAAATTCGTTTATAAACATTAACTCAATGTTTTTCACTATTCATCAAAAACTGAAATTTTTCAGAAAAATACCAAAAATTAACCCTAAGCTAATTTCGATATTCTGAATCAAAAAATGAAGTCCATTTTGGAAGATAAAATTTATAAAATTTCAAAAGTGGGTATTACTATTCATAACAGCTATTTTGATTGGTTGTGGTGTGTTAGAACTCGAAGTTGCATACAACAACACACGCTATTAAATTATTCAAAGAGAAGAGTATCGTGGAAGCTTGGGGTGTTACATACAAAACAGGTGTGTATAAAAATTACATTAATTCTATTCGATGTAATTTTTCAAGGACATTCTTGATGAAACGTGATGTCTAGGGAAAATTATGAGATTTTTCAAATTGTATTAAGTGTTTGGAAGAGCGGCCTATCTTATTATATAGTTACAATTATGTCATCTTATATTGTTTATATTCAATAATTTGGGAATTATATCACGTTTTATTACATTATATGAAATCTATGGGAAGGTTGGGATATTATATATAGTTTTTTGGGAAGATATTTATATTTACCACTTTTTTTAGTTTTCTTATTTTGTTATTTAATTTTATGAGATTAGTAATTTAATGGAAAATATCACCCATTGTAGTGTTCCTAGACAGTCGATTCTTGTTACCAACCACTAATAATTAGAAAGGGTTCATTAAACAATGTTATGTATTTCCTTAGGTTGATGGTCACTCTAAGGAAGGATGTAAAACCAATATATTATTGAATATATTTTTTTCAATATGTATGGCCACTACCATGGTATATTAAATCTAAAAATGTTCCTTTATAGACTTTCTCCTAAATTTTATTGAAATATTTAATTTTATCAATTATTGTGTAAAGACACCAAAACAATAAGAATTATTTTAGAAACATATTATTCTTTTATTTTACATCATAAGATGATTTATTCGATTTTTTAATAGGAAAGTATAATATTTAAAAATAAAATACAAATAGAATATCTTCTTTTTAAAATTTTATACTTTATTTTCTAAATAATGTTTCTATTTTTCTATAAGACAATACTTATTTAAATAACCACTACATATTTTTATTATTTGTGTCGATCATTATATCCATGTTTTATTTTATATATAATGGGATTAGAGTCAATTCATTTGATGTATACCCCTTCCAGTTTTCTATATTGGACATCCTAAGAGAGAATGTATTTTTTACAACCTCTCCTTTCAATACATTAAAAATCATATCAAAATTTATAAATTTATTTATAAATAATATTATTTTGATTATTTGGAAGTCATTAACAAATATAATGGAATAAATATCACCTTGAGAAGGTTGTCTCATGGGTCTACTTAAATATAAATGAAACAGTAAATGTCCCAACATTTATTAGTTTCAATTTTTATTATTTATTACATAATAAATATTCCCTTTTGACCAGTTTTATAAGTTATATACCTTCATATTTTAACATATGATGGTGTATTATAATGTTTTAATTGGAGATCTTACTCAAATTCCTATGGCCAAGATAAACATAAATTCTATGTTATAATTTATATAAATATATTATTATGTTATAGTTTTAATTTTATTAATCACCAAATATAACATATATTGTACATGTTTATTTATCACAGGGTATAAAATCTTAAATATTTCAATCATTTGAAAATTTAATATTTTATTTGCAAAATAACATTAGTTTCACGGTCACAAAACTATTTTTAAACTAATAATTTATAATTCAAATCATTAAAAAATAAATCCTTGAATAATGTTCATTTTTATTTAATATCTATTATACTTAATCTTTATATCATTAAGGCAGTATCATTAATAAATATCACATAAATAAAATTATGTTTTTTAATATTCTTTATGATGTTTCTGTAACATATCATGTGATAATAAAATCCATTATTCATGATTCATGGTTTATTGTTTCGTAGACATTAATGTCTATCCCAATGTATATGACCTTTTAGTTCATGTAGTAATGTGGTTTTATCTAGAACCATTTTTGAATTAAAACTATATATGATCAATGGTCAACATGTACTCATTATGATGAAAAATTTGATAAGATATTCTATATTATTCTTCTAAATATTCAAAAATATTTTTAATATTAATTTTAGAAATGTTTTTTAAGAAATTTTTTTGTTTTTAAACAGTGCATATCTTTCATGGGTTGACTCCCCTTAACTTCATCCTTTTTTCATAATAATATATTTTGGAGAAAACTATGAAATGTTTCCATCTAGATCTACAACATCAATGATTTCATTTTAATTTATAATTTTTATCCCAAAACATTTTTTTTCAGACCTATCGCAACGATGATCTAAAAAAATCATCGACATTTTCTAATATTCATAAATACATTAAAAAATTAAAATATCCACACTATTACATTTATATAAGTGTGTGTTTTTATAAATTTAATAATTAAATATATGTTAATTTTATTCTATACATATACTAATAAAATAAAAAACATAAATAATAAAATGGAACTCTTGTATAAATTAAACCTACTTTTTTATTTTATTTTTAAGTGATATATCTACTAAAATATATTCTTTTTTTCTATGGAATGTTATATTTTATGTCTATTGAAGTGATGATGTTTTTTAGTGGTAAAAAAATTATTCTAAAAAATATTTTAGGAATAAATTTTTATTTCTATATCATTTTTGATGTTATCCTTTATCATTATTTATACTCTCTTATGCTTTTATATGTTTCAGTGAACTTCATTAAAATATTTTCTCTAATAGTTTCTTCATGTTCCAATTTTTATTTATTTTTTGTAATCCTAGGTAAATGAACATTTAGTTTTCTAATTTCTTTAATATAGTCATCTTTGATCTCATATAAATTGCATATATGTGTCATTTATTTTTCTATATAATAATCATGTTTCATGATATGATCAATACTATCCATTTAAAAAAAACGATTTAATTTTTCATTTTTATATATTTTTATTTCATTATATTATAATTTCTATTATTAGTAGAGGTGGAAATTGGTTTTTTTTTATTTTTTGCAAGATACATGGTTATGGTACATGGTCTGAGGAAATTATAATAGACCATATAGGTTTTAGAGGGGTATGTGGTAGTTTTTTAATGATTGATGCATGATTCCCACCAATTATGAATATTATGCATAAAATCTATTAAATTATGAAATATATATTTTATAGGATCATTTTTTAAATGAGGTATCATTTTTTTTCTATATATTTCCAAACATCTAATAATATTTTCTACATTTCGATATCCATTCCTAGAACTTATCTATTGGTTTAATTTAGGTATTTCCTCCTCTCATATTAAGGATGTATTTACCTATATGAATCCTCTACCCTTCACCATCATTTTTCCTCCATTTTTGAAAAAATTTTGTACAACCATATATTAATAATGGGGTATGGTTTATGAAAAAATTATATTTTAGGGGTTATTTCTTTAGGTATTATAGTTACTTCATAATAAAACTTATTTTTTCCCTAAAAATGGAATTACACCATTTTCAAAGGGATTTATCTATTCCCAGGTGGTGGTTTGATTTTCATATAATTACTGGAATAACAAAAAGTGATTAGGTAATTTCATTATCCTAGAAACCATTATTTGGTTGATCCATTCTTCCATGAGTGTAATAATGCACCTCATAATATGTTAGAAGTTGTCGATAGGGAATGATAGTACATGCATATCTCTTATATATGATATATCCAATCTTTCAATATAGTATAGAAAATAATAAATTGAAACACTCATAAAGGGAAACACATCAATGTAATAAATATATAATTATTGGGGGAATTAAACCATAATAATATCATAGCCATTATATAAAAACATATTACTTGTGTATAAAAATTCCTAATATATATATATATTCCAATGGAATTGTCACATAAAATTCAGTAAGATAGAAATAAATATGAATAAACTGGTCATCAAAAAATTCATAGGGATCACCTAATAACTATCTCCATATCCTCATTGATCTCTAAGATATCATTATCTTTTACTTTAATGGTTTTCCTAACCTATAGTCCAACTATAAGGTCAACATGTTCACCATGATGAACAACTAGAGTGTGAGAATAAACTCATTGGTCTACCATGGTGTCCTTAATAAAAACTATTATACATGTGTTTTTATGTACTGAATGGAATAAAATACATAAATGATATATCTGCGTACTTTTCACATCATTGGGTACTCAAAGATAACCCATGACAGTCCACTCCTACCTATACTGGATATTTTTAGGATAGAGTGATTCTGATATATTATAAACACATCTCAAGGGATATATAAATATCCCTTTCACAAGATAGGATGAGTTTAATGATCCATCAATACTAATTCCTTTGGTGAATGATGAATTAATTAAAAACTCTCCCATGAAGAACAATACATTCCAATCAGAAAAAATACATGTGAAATGATTTTTGACAAATAGAATGATGCATCACCAAAACAATTCCCCTAGGTGAATGATCTACAACCAATAAAACCAATGACATGTTGAAAAATTTATTTCTAGGTGAACAATGTATCATTATTACACATTATCTAGGTGGTGGATATATCAATTTTACAACTCCTCTGTGTTGATGATATATCACTATCACAACATATCAAAGTGGATCAAATATCACTATTACACATCCACATGAGGGATTCCACATTACCATCAAACCTCTTTTAATGGTGTACTAGTAATGAACCTAATGTAACCCCTAAGGATGGATGAAACAACCTCGTTATAGAAGAGTTGTTGAAAAATACATCCCCACCATAGAAATATTGATATAACAACCAAGGTAAATTATATATTGATGAAATAATATATGAGGTGAGTGATTCATTTCCAAAGAAATAATAATATAAGTAAAGGAATAATCAAAATAATAATTAATATATTCCATCTCATTTCATTAAAATAGTTAATGATCCATCAACCCATGAATTGGTCCAGTTAGAAAATATTTCTTTATAGGCTACTCATTCCCACCATGTAGTACATATAGTACTTGAATACTAAGCCCAAGCATTCCCCATCATCACATTGAAAACCTTACCACTTCCCTCAGTCCCATGTTTCATTCAATCATTATAATCATCATAATTATCCCCATCACTTTCTCTTAATCATCACTATATCATTAAATACATGATTCCCATTTTATGAGGAATAATTAGAGATTTAATTCAAGTATCTCATATGTATTTATTGTTATTTACACCCCTGAAATATTCATCACCTAAAAATATCACCATTTATATATGGGTAACATTGTCTTCAATGTCCATATTTTTATACATATGTTTTGATGGACCAATAATGAGGTAGGTGTTTTGTACTCACCACTCAAGGAATTAGGCAACTGAAAATGGTTCCATTACCAATAATTATCATCCAACAACTTAGGTCTACTTTTAATGAGGCTATTCCATCAACAATTCAATGTATCACCCAATGAAACCCCAACATGTAAGAATATTTTTTCAAAATAAGAACAATCTCAGTTTTTAAGGCCTTATGTAAAATATATACATTCTCCCACCTTATTTTTTTGATTTTACTACAATCAAGCCTCTTATATAGGAAATGTAGCCATCATCGGCCACATATCTCAGTATAACAATCATAAATATGTAAAAATCATAAAATTAGTCCCAATAATCACATTACATAAGTAATTATTATCATGGTTCCACCAAAGATTACTCATGTGCACTTACTCAGGTATATAATGCTTATAATACATACATAACCATATAATATGGTATTATTAGGATCCACTGACATCAATTGTAATGTTTTCCCAATTATCACCAAGCTACTATCACAGAAGATCTTCCATGACAACATTTTCCACCATCCATTCTCTTAAACCCCTTCCTTAATCCAAGAGGCTATGTAATCAACAATAATCATGTTGGGATTAATTTAACCAATAAATAAATAATTATTCAATTATTCATAATTAAGGGATAAGTCAACATATGACATAATGATTCCAATAAGTTGAGGAATGAGGTGTGATTCACTTTTGGATCACTCTTAATCCCCCCTACCAACCAAAGAACCTACCGATGACACCAAATCAATAACAATTAAATTCATATTTGTTGAAAGAAGTGGTGAATAATTTTTATGTTATAATATATATAGTGAAATAATACATAACCATTCATGTGTTTCCTCATGAAACATAATTCAAATTTTTATAGATAATTCCCACATAATATGAATAGATTTCACTATGATTCTGTGTAATTTCATTAAAACCCTTAAACATAAACACAATAAATCTGAGTAATGGGTGGAAGAGGAAAAAAGTATATAATATGGGAAAATCTCTTAAACCCATAAATGAATGAAACATTGATGGAATGTATTAATGGAGAACAAATAGGTGAATGAGAGAAGATAAAAGTAGATCCCCCCAACTCAGCAGTAATATTATAATGAAAACCATAGAGTGGGGTTTATGATGATAGTGAAAGATTGAATATTTTATTCCAACTAAAAAAGATTTTATAGGAACAAATAGTCACTTGGTCCCCCCCAAAACCAACCACCATGTGTATGGAACCAACCACTCAGTTCCAACAATATGGGGGAAACTCACATACAAAATCTTACCAGTACATAGTATAAACAAACTGGGTAATAGGAAGCTTACTATATTTATATCCCTATATATTAGACTATTACATCCATAAAACTCATTTCAAGCCTTATTATCCAAAGATATTACCTCAGGAACTACTTTATAAAAATTCAAATTCAAATTATATATTATAATCACTGATTAGATTAATAATGTCCTAAATTGTCTTTATTACACTCTCAGTGAAACTCATGTTTTGTCATATATCATTTATTTATTACATGGTGATCATTTAAAATAATTCCACTATATCATTTCTCATCCACAATAAGTCTCCATGTGTATCTTTTTGGAATAACCTCTACCATTGATAAAATATTCATAATATATTTTATAAACTCTTATTTTGATGGTCATATCAATACAAAACATAAACATGGGAAACACATAATAACCAAAAAAAATCTTTATTTGTGTCGTTATATAAAATGGTCATCCTAGATGGATATATGATGATCCTTGTACATTTTTTCAAACATTATATTTTACGTGACACACAATGTTGAAACCCCTCTATAATGACCAACTCTAAGGTCGTTGATGTTATAAACATCCCTTTAGATTACTAAATCATCCTACTCGATGATGAGGCCCCACTCTAAGTGATGTTCATGATTTTATAATTCACTGAACCCATACCAAAATAGTTGACATAACATGTCAAATGTAGTCCTCAACATCCCAATAATATTCCAAGTGACTCTAATGTATGTAATAATAAAACCCACAACATCACACGAATAATGTGATCATATTATAGATATCAATCAATTATTCTGGATATCAAATTTCATATTTCGGTTCAAATTCCATAGAACATAACACTCAACTAGTAAAATTACCAAATTTTTTATTATTCTGTTACTGAACTCACTATTTTTACCTGATCATCCAACACCAATACAAAAACATAGGATCACATGTTTGAATAAATTATATTACTAATTTATATCCATGTGTTGAAATGAAATCGTAGCTACTCCAGGATTTTGATCTCTATATGAATCCATAAAAACACCCAAAATAAACACACCGTAAATGGTTTAAAAGAAAAAACCATACAAATTTTCATCCAATAAATTTTTTTAATATTTATTTTCTATGATAATGGTATTAACTGAAATAAACAATTTATAAATACTAAAACATAAGATTAATATTCTAAATTTCAAGATAAACCAATTCAACAAGCCTTGATCTAGGTTCAATTATTCTTTGGTGATAATCATAGTCACCATCTATAATAATTGATGTTCAATAACTATATAATAATCCTGATATACAAATAATATTTTAAATAAGACCACTTAATAACCCAATCCACTGATATCACTTGTCATAATAATATCCTTGTATTATAATAATGATTCCACCAGGTCACTAGTGCACTAAAATTAATTTTTAATTTAATACCTATCTATTTGGATAACTATTATCTTCTAGAAGAATTTTTTATTTCCATTTCATAGAAATGTCCTTTTTGAGATGACAAATATAATTTATTGGATTTTAGAATATAGAAATAGTGTGTTTTATGGGGAATGATTATCGTATGGTAGTTGGGGTGATCAAAAAGGCATCATAGGTAGGTTGGGTTCACCATGGATGTATCATGAACTCACTATCCATATAGTGGCCTAGTATGTAGCTAATGCAAGATTATTTGTGAAAACAACTAGTCTGTGGCTGTATGAGATGTACTTTAATCACCAGTGTTACACTTGTTATCCGGTGGTCTTGTTATCTCTAGTGGGAGGGCTTAAACTAATAAAATGTATCTTTTACAAAAAAATAAATTTTATAGTTTGAATCAACTTCTACAATTATATAAAATAAAAAATATATATTGAATTATTACTTATTATTAGTGATTTATCCTAGAATGGTTATGAGGATCCACTATGGACCTTTTACAATTTAATGGTCTTATATTTGATGTGGAAGTGCACATTTAAGAAATTAGTATGAACTGAACTAAATTGGTAATTCAATATTGACCATGTATAGTTAATAATAAATTGATTATAATTAATTAGTTTTGATTTCTTGATGTGAATATGTGATTTGGTGGTGATCATGTCATATATAAGATTTAACAGACCATAGGTAATCCTTGGTGGTAGATTCCATCTTGTAGAAAATAAAAATGGGTATTCATCAAGAAAGGTGTTTCATCATTGGTACATTCCGTAGGAATTAAAATTCGGGTTTTTTATCGTTCATGAATGGGGTTTTAAGGACTCTATTTTCATATATATATTTTAATGTAATTAACTGTTATGATTTATTTAAAAAAATTTGTCCGTTTATATTTTCTTGGTTTATTAAAATATTATGATAATTAAATATAATTTTTTTAACCTCTGTAACTACCATGTTTAAAATGAATCCATTAAAATTGAGAACATTGTGCATTGGCATGATTCATCATATTTCAATGGCTAAGGAATTAGTAAATAGGATACCGAGATACTAGGATACTGCTGAGAGGGGGGTGACAGAGCATGAGATGGATGAGCCTACTGGGTCAGATGAGGAACATTAAGATGTTCTTTTACTATGAGAATAAAACATAGGTATATTTGAGATGGGTTCGGTCGGTAGAATGACATGGAGTAACCCTAGACATAGATATAATCGTTGATACATATATTGATACTATCACGAGTAAGGATTACCCATTGGGACAAATGATGTCGTGTTATGAAAACGAACATGTTGAGAGTGTGATGCCCTTCGTGGGATTGGTGATTAATTGGGTGTGGACATAGATTGATGACATTATGTGGGGTGTCCCCAATTGTTTATGTGACCTTGGGGACTGCATTGGGTGAAACATAACCAACTAACACCGATTTGGTGCACATTGAGACTATTAGATTGGTAGTAGGTTTTACCATTGAACATGTACAAATATTTTAAGCATGAGGGGATGTGGATAGTACTAAGGGTGTTAGGTTATTAACTAAATTTGATCATTAATTTATTTATTTTGGGTTTTTTATATGTCCAAAAGGTAGTTTTTCAGTGCGGTAAAAACCACCCAAAGGGGATAAAATTTATTTTAGTATTGAAAATGAACCTGGGTTAGTACAATTTGATATCTAAAAACACAAATAGGGATAGGTTATCATAAATACATGATGAGAAAAATCACACATGAGAGGAACATGTTACTACTTCATAAGAAATATATCATCATAGAGTTCCATCATACTTTTGGTCTAACATTGTTATTTATAAAAACTCAAATAGGGGAGGTCTATGTTACCTGGTAGAGAAAACTCCCATCGGGCAGGACTGAGATAAAATTAGGGGGGATACATTGGATCTCGATCTAGTGTTGATCTTATATAATTTAATGTATCATATTGGATAATTCAAATGGTATTTTATACTTTATATATATACAAAGGGGACCTTTTTCTATTGTATTTTTTGGCACAATATTTACAATTATCCCAAGGAACCCCTAATGTTGGTAATACATGTACATTTGATTAAATAGTCTTTGGGTTGGAACTATCAATGTTATATTATTAATGAACTATTAGAATGAAGAAAAGTATGTAATTATAGGTTTTTTTTATTTATTTCCACCAGAATATTTATTTATTTTGAGCCTGTCACATGCACAAAACATTACAATGCTGGTGTTGTATGGAATAGTGTTGGTGACTCACATCTAAGTTATATACTCACACTTTATTTTGGGTTCCACTGCACTTATGTACCTGATAATCCCTCAAAAGTTATAGCTTCATGTTAGGATGTGTATTAGTATTTCAATATATAGATGGAGAATATCATATGGGATTAAATGATAAGGTTGGGTGAGTCTTTGGGGTTACAATTCTGCATCCATTATTTTTAATTTGGCCTTCAATTATTTTCATCAATTTTCTTCTAAATGCGTGATACGAACAATAAGCAATTGAACATGTATTCCCACATATACAAATCTTAAATCATATTGGTATCGTATGAATGGTTTATCTATATGCCATCCATGACAGTATCTATAGTAACCGTAGCCTTTTCTAACAAATTATTACACGATTTTAAGTAAAAGTAGACCTAAAATACAAACCATGGAACATGAATTCTAGTGTCTATTAATGATTAGGTACATAAAATTAAAAATATGGAAATATAATAAAATAATGTAATTTATTTCATACATAAATAGATTTTACATTCCATTTAGCTCAATAATATGCATAGGATAACCTAGTAAATATGTGTATAGAATGGGTGAGCAAAAAAACATAGTTAGTGTATAAACATAGTAATAAATTAAAGAACATAGGTTTGAAGGCATTACTTGTTGTCATAAAATGGTATAGAACTTATATAAATATAAGGAAGAAAAAAATGTATATAATGAAAACATATTATAACTGAATCATTAGAATGTGGCTAAAACACACACCATGACATAATCATGTGTCAAGAAAAACTACCAACACCATTTCTCAATGGAGGAAAAAATCCTATAAAGAAATAAGGTTCATTCCATTTCTTAACATGATGTCTCATGAGCATAAAAATTACCAAATGCGTTGGATCTCTATTTGGGAACACCCACTAGAACATGTTCACGCATATGTGTTTCATATAAAGAATCAAGTATAAGGGTTACCCAAGTAATGAATTGGGTATAATAATCAAGCCATAAAGAATAAAAATGGAGAATATCATAATGGTATAATTTAAAGAATTTATTTAAATTAAAAATGGTCATTAATAAATCAAAATAGGCATAAATCATGATAATTGACGTCAAAATTATTTAAAAACACAAAAAAATTTGTTTTTATTTGATTTTAATAATGAAAAATTATAGTGTGGCCTACAGAAAATATAAAAGAGTGTTTAAAGTAGAAAAGGAATAATTGTTTTCATAAAACTATAAATGAACCAATATTTTTTTAGGATATTATGAATGATTTAAAAACAATTATTGTAGCTAATAAAATATTATGGGTGGATGTTTAATATGGGTAAGATATATTGAAGTTCCCATTAATCTGGCTGGATTATCAAGAATATTTGAAAATAAGAACTTATAACTAACGTATTTCCACATAAAATAAAAGAATACTGAGATAGGTAAATGTGTTTTGAACAAAAAAAATAATATATGTTGATTATATAATAATAATTAATAATTAAATTGATGTAAAGAGATATAAATTGTAACTAAAAAGAAAAAATGAGGGTTCAGAAGAAATCATATTGTTTTTGTTTGAAAGTGTTCTTCAATTGATCATAATGTCCGAGTAAAATAAATTAAATAAATTATTTAATTAATTCTGAACCATTTATACATTAATTTTATTTAGTATATTTTTATTCTATTCATTTATTTTTTTTTGATTTACATGATATAATTTTATTGTTCGAAGTGTTCATTTCATTTGTTATCATGATTAGTTCACTTTATTGAATGTATGAAATAACATGTAAAATGTTAATAGATATAAATAATGGAAGATATTTGTTATCAATTAACATAGAGAATATTATGTGGTCCTATAAATCATTTGGTTTTTTTGGGGTGAGGATTTATCATTATATTAGACAATAGTGATAATTTTTTAGATTATTTGGTCAGTTTTTCAATCATCAAAAACTACTTTTGTGTTAATCAATTATTATTACTTCTAAAAGATAAATTCAGAAAATAAAAAGGGTTATAAAAAAATTTATAGTATGCACCAAATAGTACAATTTATTATATCCTCCCTTGATGGTGGTAGAGGAAAATTAGAACTTTTTATCCTAAAAAATGACAAATAATCACCTAACATAAGATATTTTCATTTTAATAATATAAGGAATATGAAGAGAGTAAAGTTGGATGATTTTCCATTAACATAATAAAATTCTATAATAAATATGATATTGGAGTTATCAATCAGTTACGGATATAGGTGGTGGGGATAGTATAATAAAATAATAGAATGTTAAACAGAAATAAATAATGTGAAATAGGTTTTTACATCTTTAATTTTTCTTCATGATAACCTCCATAGGGAAATTTGTTTTGGAATCATATTTAGGACAAAACAACTAGGAAATGGGGTGGAGACATGGGTAGATTATTTGAATGAAATTGGATGAGCTTTAAGTATTAATATGTGTGAATTGAAGAGGTAGTGATGGGTGGTATTTGTAGTGGAGGAGAGGGGTGTTTTGGTTTATTTTAAACATGTGTTTATTATTTGGGATCAAGACTGTGTATAGTGTATATGATTGAGACTATGTATAGTAACTACAACATTTGATTCTGAATTAAATGTTCATACATGATCTACACATCATCCACATGTAAATAATTCATGAATTTAGCATATACTGTAAATTATTATCTTTCACTGTTCAATGAAAAATTATCATTTTTAGAAAAAATTGAAAAATTCACCCTTACCATTTTTCAATGTGTAGAATTCAAAAATAATCTAAATTTTATGAAATTAATTTTCCAGACATGAGAGCTACAATCTTTATTTATTTGAAAAATAAAAATTTTAAAATTATAAAAGATTTTATTACACATTGAAAAATTAATTCAGGTCTCAAAAATAATCGTATAATCATAAGATAACAAAATATTATTTTTGGGTCGATTTTATGAAAATAAATTTTACTTTTAAAAAATTATATTATTAATATAATTAAATATAATAATTTTTGTTTCACAAAAATTTCAATATATAATTTATCAATTTGAAAGTATTCATTTACTTGTTCAATGATATATATATATCACATTTTTATTTCTAAGATGACTAAAATTTATATATAATATCATAGGTGAGTTATATATTATCCAGTTTAATATTTATACGGGTCATATTACTATTCCAATTGTATAGTTACTATTACATTGCTATATGTTTCTTAATTTCTAGATAATACCTATTATTTCAATCGTTCTTCATTTATAATGTTTGTATTGTGTTATCTATGTGATTTGATGTGATTTATACTATATGAAATAAGTATAATGAGAAAAAAATTTATTGATAGGATTATGGGTCGTCACATTCTTCCCCTATTATCAAAATTTTCACTCTAAATTTTGTTTTACAAACTAATGGAAAAATATATGATGGTAGATCTCTTTAATTGATTCCTCCAACTCTCTTGTTTCCTCTTCATACTAATGGTTACACCATAGTATTTCATCTTGGTGACTGCTATAGTTATGTATACATTTGTCTCTATGGTATAAGATATTCATTGGAAGTTCGTCGTAAGAGAGATTATTTTCCTGTTGTAACACATTTGAATTCGGTACAGGTGAGGGATCCGGTATAAACATCCTCAGTTGGTATATGTGTACTATATCATTTACATGAGACATGGTAGGTAGAAGTAATTGTCGATAAGATGCTCTTTAAACACAATCATGAACATTTATGGTGCCTATGAACCTACTACATGGATTTCCCTTATTCTCAAATATCATGATCATCTTCTATAGAGATACGTAAAGGAATATAATGTATCCAACATTAAACTCTAGGTCTCATAGATGATTGCCTTTACAGCTCTTCTGTCATTATATGGCTGCCCTGATATGCTGCTGAATGGTTTTCCTATTTTCTACCATTTCATCAACCATTTTATGTCATAGGAGCTTAAATTGACCAACATCATACCATCAATCTAGTGTTCTGAATCTTTTCCTATGAAGGGATTCACATGGAGCTTATTAGATGATCAAGTTGAAATTATTTCTATAAGAGAACTCATCCTAAGGAATATGTTTGTCCATTGCTTAATTTATGTCCATAGAATATGACCTCAATACATATTCTTGTTTTTTAGTAGTTTGTTCAGATCGAACATCTGTTTCCAAAGGATAAGGCATACTTACTTTTAGCTCAATGTTTTGAGAATTTTTGGAATGTTTTCCATCACATCGAGCGGAATATCATATCTGGATCGTGTGAAATCAACTGTGGCACTCCATGTTTCCTTAACACCTCTCTAATGTATATCCATGTATGTTTATTCAATGATAAGTCCTCTCAAATTGTGATAATTTTTTCTTTCATTGTAATATGATCGAAAAAAACCATATATAATTGTTTCCTCTAAATTTATTTGGAAGTATAGTGGCAATGTCTAGGGTAATGTTCTCCCACAACCATGTTGGTATGGATAACGGTTTCATCATACCATTATAATTTTTCATTTCATCAATAACACGATGAAATACCATTAACTTTGATGTTTACTTAATAATCTCATTCTTCATATTACGCCACCAATAATGATCATGAAGATCTCGAAAAATCATTGTGCTCCATGGGTGAATAATGAAGTCTGAGATATTTTTATAATTCAAAATATCTTTTCTATCACTGTATTGTATGGCACACATAGTAATGAACAATGTCTAACAACACCTTCCTCATCCATTTTGAACTCAAAGGACTTCCATTTTATTATAACATCACCCTTCTTCTAAATATCCACATAATATATTTGAGCATCATTTATTTTATATATAAGGGATGGTTGAGAAATCATTTCATAATTTATAAATTATTTTACTATAATAATATTCCTATGTATATATTTTTCATGTCAAAAAAGATTACATCTTTCTCACTTATCATCACTAATATATTTGAAAGATCCTTTCTACATATAGAATATACCAAATTATTTTCCTTTTCAGGATCGTCGTGGAATGGGATTTCATATTCCACGATGAAATCCAACTATATTTATTGGTGAATACTGACATTCATCACTGTGAATATATATTATAGGTTATTCTGATCATTATATATTTCACACTTCTCCACATAGAGATAATGTCACCCGATTTTCAATACAATGATCAAAGCCCCTAATGCCATATCATGTGTGGGATTTTTTTCTCACGAATTTTCATCTGACATTAGGTGTAGGCTATCACTTTATCATTTTTAATCATTGCATATATAGAGACAATATTTTAATAATTTTCTTACACTAAATTGTGTAACCCACTTCCTGGAAGAGTATGTAATGCAATAGTGACAAGCCTATTTTTCATCTCATTGAATCAATATTAACATTCACTAGTCCAAATAAAATTTTCTCAGTTAAATGTTATCTTGGTTAGTTGGTTTTAAAATCATGAGAAGTTGTTCAAAAATCATCATTAATACCCATCTAGTCCAAGAAAACTATATATATATATATATATAATACAAATTTTTGACTAGGCCACTCCGCAATTACCATTAACTTGGAAGGGTCCATAAATATTCCATCACTGATGATAAAATCCCTAATAATGTTATTTCCTCCGTCCAGAACACACATTTACTATACATTAAATATAGTTTCTCACTTTGAAAATTCTTAAAAATAGTATTCAAATGATCATCATTTTCCACCTTTCCCTGATATTATATCAGAAAATCCTCAATAAATACTACCACAAATTTTTTTAGTTATTCTATAGAGACTCTATTAATCATGTCCCTAAATATTTTTAGAGCATTAGTGAGTCCTAATGGAAGAACTATGAACTCATAGTTTTCATACCATGTTCTAAATGATCTCATGGGAATATCTTCCTTCTTCACCATTAATTTGTGATATCCGGACTGAATGTCCACCTTTGAGAAATACATAGAACAACACAGTTGTTAGAACAATTCATCTTTCCATTAAGGGGGAAACTCATTATTTACCATTATTTTATTGGGCTCATGATATTAAATTTAAATATCTATTGATCCATCATTCTTCATGCTAATGAATAATGTGGAACCCCATAGTGAAGTATTTGGGTGTTTAAAACCCTTGTATAGATTCTCATATAACTACTTCTTCAGTTCTTCTAGATCAATGATGGACTTTCTATATGGTGTATTTGATATAGTTATATATCTAGTAATATGTTAAATAGATAAATAAACCTTTGAGCCTGGGGGAACAACATTTAATTCTTCATGGAACACATCTGTGTAGTCCATCAATATTGGAATATCCTCAATTATGATCCTCTACTTTTCCAAAATAATTTGAGATAGATATTAATTCTCAAAAGGATGTAATAACCACTAATAAGATGATTATTATTAATTAGAGTCATCCTCCATCTTATAATTGTACAGAATTGGAGTATGTTTTAGGATATGAAGTGTGATCCCCCTTTCCTGGCATTTGATGTTGGATTTTTATAAAGGTATTAAATCCTCACCCAACACAACATCAAACTCCACCAATGAAACAAATATTAGTTTTTTCTATGTGTTTCGGTCCAAAAAAACAAATGTGGATGATTTATATACACTGGATGAAATAATTTCACCATTCTCTATTGTCATTGATAAATCACCAAACATATTTGGAAATGGTGTTTGAGTAGTACTAATAAAATTTTACAATATGAAAGAATGTATATAAACAGAATCAAATAGTTTGTTATATATTATTGAATGGATAACTAGTGTTCCTATCAGTACACCACTGTTGAGATCCACCTCAGTAGTAGTGATAGCATATGAACTTCCTTGTTACTATAGTGGGTTTTGATGATGATTTCTTCTGACAACCCCAAGCATAGGGAAATGGATTTTAAAATTTACATGGTAATATTAGTTGACACACTCCACAAAAGTGATATTCTTGATCTAAAATATCCTTTCATCTTCCACATTAGTGGGATTATCTATATCAATTCATTAGTTATTAGACACATTACCCCTATTTATTATTTGAAGCATCTATTGGTTCCCTTTAAAAATTTTATAGGTTTCTTATTCCCACACTTTGGACTCGTCAGATGTTGGTTCTTCTATCTGTCAAGGTATTTATATCTTTATCCACATATATTAATATACTTTTTTATTTCTTTATCACAGGGACCACAAGACTGTTGAGATACATCAATCTCATTTTTGTCCTTAACATCGCAACAAAAAATATCCACATAACTATCGAAGTCTGAAATCACCAATTCATGTTGTTGACCTTGAATAAATGTACAAATGAAGCAATCCACTTTTCCATAGGTGTTCATCAAAAAGATAGAGGCCTATCATGTAATCATTTTTATTTTTTCCTCTAATGCTCTAATTGACTTATCTTCCTTTTGCATCAGTCTAAGGAAGACCCTTTCTACTCAAATATGGAGTTTTTAGGGAAAATATTTATTAGAAAATGTATTCATGAAAAATCATATAATATGGAATAAATTTCATCCGTTGAATTTTTGATCCTTATCAGTGTCCACAACTAATCATTATCCCCTTCAACGATATACCACTAACACAAATTTCTATTCTTTAGAGAACAAGATGAAATGAAATATCTTCTCAATGGAGTCAAACAATTTTTCTATTAGGTGTGGATTGATCATCCACTAAAGATAAGAGGCATTTGATGCATGAATAATTTAACACCATCATTCAACATATTAGGAGAAGGAGAGTTCTCCACATGATTCATGTTATTATTCATAACATGATCTAGATTATAATGTTTTATCATGATGTTTTGACCCTTGATTAATAGTATATGTGGTATATAATTAAAGAAAACATCACATTTCATATCACATTGATTATTGAAAATATTTCTCTTATTTACTACCATTATCAAATAAAAATAAATTACAATTAAGGACCTGAATATTCAGATAAGAAGAATAGAAAAGGAAAAAAATTATCATTTATGGATAAACGTGTATATAAAAATTAATTTATAACATGTGTTTCCCTAAGATTCAATATATATCATATAAGTTAATAGAATCATTTCTAGGTTCCTTAATAAAGTTATGTAGTCCTACTCTCTAAATGTAACTAGATTTTGCCTCTAAAATATAAAATAGTGACTCGTGCCTTTATTACATATTATTACATGATTTTAAGCATATAATTCCAGTAAATTCAAACCAATGATCGTAAAAACTAGTTCCATTCAATGATTAGTTACATAAGACTGAAAAGATGGAAATAGAATAAATCATATTTATTTTAGTCATCCATTAAGAGATCATATCATCCAGTGAGATCCATCATATTTATAAGATATCGTAGGGAATACATGAATATAAGGGATGACATAAAAATCCTTATGATGGTATGAACATAGGAATTAAGATAACCACAAGGTTTAGAAGGCATAACAAGTTGACATAAGAATGAAAGGGAAATGATTTAACATATAGAAGAAAAAAAATTTATCATAGGGACATATTAACATGTAATCATAATAATGTTGAAACAACACACAACATGACATAAACATGAGTTAAGGATAACTTCCAATACCATTACGTTTGGAATAAAAACTCCCAAAATAGAATCAGGTTCACTCCCAATAGAAAAATGACGTCTCATGAGACAAAAAAGTATTGATTTAATTGTAGTTCTAACTTGGTGAACCCATCACATCATGTTTTTGTGTATGTGTGTCAAATGAGGAGTCCAACATAACAATTACATGTGGAATTGATTAGGTATCATAATCATGTCATAAGTCATATCAATAGGGCATATCAAAATTGTTTCCTAGAAAGAACGGATCAAAAGAAAACATGTACATTAATACGGAAAAATATTAATAAATAATGATAATTTATGTCATGCAGAAGTTGATTCACATAAATGAGTGAATAACAGATAATAGACATGAATCATTTTAGATCGGTTTAAGGAAAATATTAATTACTGTTTAATGTTGAAAAAGCATATTTGATTTCATAAAACTAAAAAATAACTATGTTATTTTTTCATAATAAAATTATTGATTTTATAAAAAAATGATATATTAAAACATATTTTTTAGTGCACCTGAATTTGTTCATGTAATCGGGATGTTCCCTTTAATTGATCTTCCTTTTCGTGATGAATTGAGAATAGAAACATATAAGAAATGTATTTACCCACGAAATAATGAATTATTGATCTTGGTAAATATGTTTGGAACATGCACATATAATTTATGATTATATAAGAATAATTAATAAATATATTCTGCTAAATGGAGGTAAATCATATCCTGAAGGAAAAATGTGGGTTTAGAGGGAATCCCTTATCTTTTTCCAAAAAAGGGTTATTCATTTGATATTAATATCCTAGATAGAAAAATTGTATCCATTAATTAAACAACTATGAAACATATTGAGATTTTTATGATATTTTATAATTTCATAACATTGATTTATGGCCTTTTGCTAAGTTATAAGATACATAATTACCATTCGAGGGAGTTAATTTCCTAGGATTTCATGATCGTTAGAATGTATAACTATAGGAATGATCATGTAAAATATGAATATAAAACCATAATTGAAGTTATATTTTAGTAATGATCATAATGATCATTAAATTTTTATATATTTCATTAGGATATTTGGGTTTTTGATGAATCATTTGATATGATATTAGTGATAATCATTGAGATTATTTTGGAAGTTTTTCAATAATAAAAAATCCATATATTTCATCATTTACGATTTTTCATAAAATATAGTTTCAAAACATATAAATGGTTTCAAAATAAATTTTACCATAAAAATCAACCATTATAATGGTTTAATGTACACCCTTGATGTTATTAATGGAAACTAAAAACTTATCATTCTAGAAGGTTATAAAACAGAACCTCATAAATCATATTTTAATTTTTAGAATAAAAAGAATATGAAAGGAGACATAATGGTGGATATTCCATTAACATAATAAAATTAAAATATATATATTAAATATTAATTATCATGCATGTTTGTAAAGGGGAGGTGAAGAGAGTATAAGAAAATAAAAAATGCGACAAGAAAATAAAGAATGTGAAAGGGGATTTTAACATGTGAAATTTTTATCTTTGAACCTTTTAATGGAAATTGGTTATTATAGTTTGTGGGAACCAGAGCATCATGGTCATGGATATGATAATTTGTTATTTTTATTGGATTTAAATTGAATATAAATTTGACAGGCTTCAAGGCATAAGATTTTTGAGGACAATAGGTGGTGATAGGTTGTATTTATAGTACATGATAGGTTGTTTTTCATTATGTAGGATCAATAAAATTAACATTGTATATTCTTGTGAATATTTACAATAATTAGTTAATGAGAGTTTGAACAAAACGGTCTTATGTCAGCCGTACGACAACTATGACTCAATAATTCATATCTTTAAATTATACCATAAATCACCATATTTCAAAATTAGAAAAAGGCTTTTATATAGTAATCATGAATATTACACCTAAAATTTTAAAAAGTTTAGAATTATTAAATGTACTCCATTTTATGAACATAATTTTATAAATATAAAAAATAGTGTAATAATTTATTTCAATAATACAGATTTTACAATTATAAATAATTTATAAGACTATGAAAAATCAATAAACGTCTCATAAAATTATTTTATAATCACAAGACAGAAAAATATCAATTTAAGAATGAATTCAATGAAAATAATTTTTCTCTAAAATCACTACATTAATTATAAAATATTAAATAAAGTGTTATGTTTTACAAAAATGTCAATACAGAATATATAATTTTTAAAAAATTTATTTACATTATCCATGAAATAAATATATCATATTTTCATTAATATGATACATAAATTATGTTTCTTTACATTCATATATGAGGTTACTATTATTTAGTACAATCTACTATTTATAAGGTCCCGATTACTATTCCAAAGGACATGTTACTATTTCAATGGTATAGGTTCCATAATTTCTAGAAATCCCTCTTATATCATTAAATATTAATTTATAAATTATGTATTGTTTCATTATGTGATTTTACGTGATTTATACTATATATAATTATTAAAATAAGGTTAAATTTCATTGATAGAATTATATGTCATTATAGTAAATAATTTTCTATGATCAATATATATTTATTTTTTGTGGTGAACTATAATATATGGATATATAATTCTCACAATATAACCCAATACCACACTCTTAGTTTTTTTTTGTTATGGGGAGGATGAGGTATAATAGTCACTACTGGTCAAGAAATCAATGAGTTTTACAGAGTAGTGGGATATTTAAAAAGCTATATCATAGCATTTTTATTTGTCTTACAATTTGTGTTATTATAATATGAAGATATAATAATGTGTTAGTTCTAGTGATTGATTTAAAGATGGTGTAAAATTACCACATAGTATAATAATAATTTTATGTTAATAGGGTATGTATTGATGGTGTGCATTTTCCATTTTAAATTTAATTTGGGATTCACCTTAGGTTATGCACATGATGATTAAGATTGATGATGAGTTATTTTATTTTTTGAATATTTCCCCATAGTGGTTACAATAATATCAACTACCATTTATATTCATGTACAATTCACATGAAATATTTTCCTTATTAATTTTTATTATGTCCTTTATAGGCGGTTCCATTGTTTAATGTTTCAAAAATAGGTTATCTAATGTTTTCCCATATAATCACATAGTGAAATTATAATTAGAATCTCTGCCCAATATATTTATCTCTTTCTGAAGGTATTTTATGTGGATTTATAATGGGATGATTGAAAAGTACGATAATGATACAATCCCCTGGTTTACAACATATGCTTTTATCATAGTGGGTTCACAAGAAATTATATGTTGAATGCTGAGCCCATTGATGGTTTTAGTTATCTAGGATCAATCATTAAAAATTTTAATAATTAATTGAATATTATTTTTTCATATATACTAGAATGAAAATTTACTAATCGAAACCATCTGAGTATGTTTATTACACATCGGTCATCTCATGGTGACACTGCTAGAAGTATTTTTCTGCATATGTGACATGATTCTCTAGGGAGAAATATGATATGAAAACTCTACAATAGGATTGTTTAACTAGTTTTGGTAAGTTATTTTATCATGGTATGAATGATATATATGAATTTGAGATCCATTAGATGGAATCTTGACATAATAGTGGTCATGGCATTCATTAGATGAGAACAATTATGTTTCTAATGAGTTATTACATTATTGAGTCCCTATGGATGAGAGTTTTAAAATTCTAGATTCTATTGGATATTTGAAATGGGAGACTATGTGATGTACGTCTGATTTTAATTACTCACGATACCAAACCTTTGAGCTTATTAGGTGACCTAGTTACCTTTGTGACATGTCTTATCGTTTTTGTGGGTCAAGGGTATTAATATCTAAAGGAATCCATGAGTGGAGTTGACATAGTATTAGTTTATTTTTAGAGGTCTAAGGAATGAGTAGGTTTCTTATTTGAGATAGATACATTTAAGTAAAAGTTTGTTTGTAGAATAAGAAATATTATTCCATAATTTCATGGAAAAGTGCTTCATTTATTAGGGTTTTGAGGCCTGTTTCAGAGGGTAGGATCACTAAAATGTATGTACATGATGTTTTTTGAAATTATTTTGGCATCATGGTTATAGAGTGGGTAAATTCATAACATTATGAGAAATTTTGTTGGATGTTAGGTCATGTGATAGATATTTTCATTGTTAATGTGCATTTTTTTAATGTGTTCCATAGAATATCTGATTTAGATGAGACTGATGTGTCATGAAGCATAGTCATCCATGTCTTGCTGATGTCAAACTATCAGAAGTGTAATTTTGGTTTTCTGATTTAGTGGTATGATAGTCTGGACCATTATGTTTTGTTAATTTCGATATGTTAATAATGTAATGCTTACTAAAATGTAGATTAGGTTTAATTAAGAATGAACATGTTATTTATAAATGATGATATTATATTAAACACTAATTACATGTGATACATATTGGGTTATGGGTCATTGAAGACTATAAGTGATCGTGAATATGATGTTTTTTGTAAAATGATTGATTGTGGATCAGGTGCATAAAATCATGTATAGTTATTCCAAAATGTTTTCTATTATATGTAGGGAGTCGTTTAAGGTATGTCATATTGTGGGTACAACACCATTGCATGTTTGAGGGTGGGGATGTTTTTTTGTAATGGATTTTTGTGGTTTCCATGATAAATAATTTCATGGGTGGAAAATAAGTGATAAAATTTTGTTTTAAAATCGATATGAAGTGTGAGAGGTTTCAACCATGACCAAACAAAATGTTTAATGATGTAAATAATTTTTTATTTTAGGAAAAAATATATATTGAGGTTATAGAAATAAAACACATATAGTGTTGGGTAGATGTTGGTAACAGGATATATGATTCTCATTTTAGAGGGACATTGTTGCATGAGATTCATCCTTGGGGATCATTGTTCGAATTGGATTCTGATGGTTTGTTGAATTGGAAATCATCTGTATTTGATTTTTAATTTTTTATGTGAGTTTGAGATGCAATATAAGATGGATTTCAGGCAACAATGTTTGGATCCGGTTGAGTCAAGGTGAACCAAGAATTGCTAGTCCAATAATGTGTTGATTCTAATGTCTTGGAATGACCATTGAGATGAAATTTTAGTTGTTGAACCCTGGAATATAACTAGAACATATGAATATGATTATATCGATGTTTATAAATGACCATGGTATTCCTTTTGTATTTTGGGTATTTTGATTATATGGGACATCAGTGTTGTGTTGTGATTGTTTAGGAGTTGAAGTACCATGGAAATACCTTGGTAGTGTCTTCTAAACATTGAATAAAAAAGTAGATGATGCAAGCGAGGTAGGTGGTCCTTGGTACATTATATATATAATTAATGGTTGATATTTATGTTGAATTAGTGGTGAGGTCATTAAAAATGGGTGTTCACTATTTCATAATTAATTAAATGAATTTCATAATTTACATAAAAGTGGTAAATTTAAATTTTTTGGATTATCTAAATTTATTTATAAGTTATTTTAAATTAGTTTACCAATTTAAATGAACAAGATTAATAGATTAATGTTTCATGGACACTGAGGACCTACTATACTATCATGATGCCTTGGAAAACAATGGTTGATGCATTGATTAATAGGATATGAAAACACATAGACTCCTCTAATAGGGGTGTGATGTGGGATGAGGTGGACAAATCTACTTGTTTGGGTGAGGAACCTTGAGATGAGTTTTTCCTTGGAGAATATGTTATCATAGGATTAGATATTTGTTAGGTGATATGAAAAGAACAGTGTGACCCTAGACATAGAGATGGGCCTTAATTCTTTTCATGATATTGTCACTAGTGAGGGTCACCCATGAGGCCTATGAGGCCATGTTATGAAAATTTTATTCTTGAAGAATATAATCCCCTTCCTAAGATATTTGAGAACATATAAATTTTCCAAGACTGAGGACCCTAGGTGTGGTATCCCAATTCATATAACATTACCAAGGAGACCATGGTGGGTTCGCCGATGATCAGATGACCTTGAGTTATTGTGTCCCTAGACTGTTAGATTATGTAGTGATTTTTACCTTATAACCAATATTGAACATGTCATCCTAAAGTGTTTTGGAGAGTATTAATGTGTTTAGGAGTTAGGGAAACCATTTATCATTTCATTATTTATTTTTAATTTAGGTATATATAATCGGGGGAAATTTCCTCTTTGATTTAAAGTGACCATATGGGCTGTCATTTATTAAAATATAGAAACACCCTTGTGGAGGACTTTCTTACTAAGAGATAAAACTCTCATTGGGGGGTTTCTGTGTTACTACATTCTAGGGAAACACCAAATGTTGTGGTTTTTGTAACCACTAGCTAATAAAAATATCATGGGGAGGTCTGGGTCACTTGTGGGATTATTCCCATGTCTAAGAGAACTCCCCTATGGGAAGTTCATGATAATTGGATACGAAAACACAGATAGTGGAGGTCAATTGTACTATTAGTGAGGATTAATTGAATTTAGATTCAGGTTTGATACTTTATTATAGGATAGAGATTTCCAGAATCATTCCCCAATTTTTTGATAATTCATATATATACAATGAGACTAAAGACTATTATATTGATAGGGATAGTCATTGCAACTTTCTCAAATACGCCATGACACTGGACAATGTAGGTATGAAAAATTAGTGTCATGGGATTAATGATATAAAATAGTGTGGTACAAGGCACATGGGATGGACAGATCTATGTGGAATGATAAATGATATTACATAACATTGCAGAATAATGTATTGTTTTTAGTGTTTCCTTTTTTACAAACTTTATTATTTATAAGAATAACATCTTATGAATATATATTTTAATTTATAGTGTAGGATGGGACTTAATTTCTGGTGACCAATTGAGGTTTGTAGTCACACCGTGCTCAAGGAACCAGTACACTTGTCTGCCAGAGAATCCCTCACATGTTGCTGGTCTAAGATGGGTTAGGTCCTAGGATTTCAAGATAGAGCTAGATTAGCTCAAATAGGATTTCAATATCAGAATAGGGTGAGAATTAATTTATTTAGTGGAGGATAATTTATTTTTATTTTGGATATACTTTTTAGTTTTTCCTTCAATATAGGTGATGGGCCTAGTGGGTGATCGAGCTCGTAGAGATGTATATATGACTCCCATGAAATACTATTATTTTATAGATGTTTTATCTTCATATATGATCTAATTGTTATGGAATACATATGATCAACAAAATATATTTATTTATTTGTAAATGGTAAATTATAGGGTAATGAATAGTAATGCATGAACCATGGGGGGAATTTTCTCATCACAGTATCACCCTAAACCTCCACTTCTAGTTTGTGGCCTTTCTCATATTAGGGGTTATGCAAGAGATATAGAAATAGATTTTGTTCTGGGAACCAATTAGTTGTCCGAGTCGGTATAAAATTATATGGAACACACTTTTGGTTCCTTCAATGGACACACAAATTCATGAATTATTTATAATTAATTGAATCCTAGAAATTAGTTATCTATAATAAATAATTTTCATCAACATGTCACAACCCATTAATCATAATTTCTTACAATTTGGATTTCACATGATTGACATTAATAATTTGTCATTATATAACTATGGTATATAAAACTGACCTCCCAATTTTTCCTGACCATAATACAATAGTCTTTATTAATAAATCCATGATTTATATATCCTATATCATAAATTTTCAAATCAAACACATGACATTTTTCTGAAATGGATTATTCCTTGAGTGATCTCATTTCAATAAAAAATATGGTATTACACACATTTCCAAGGTCTGTCTCATGAATCCTCCCAACCAATGTGTGATAATCCACAAAACATCATCTCTTTAATGTATCACATCTTAATGTTTCCATAAATACCAAGGATTCCTAAACCTCATCGCAGTAAAAATGTACCTATCATGATCATATAATTCGTAAATGCCTCAAAATAATAAAAAACATCCCGTTTTAGCTAATGGATATCACTATAGAAAATATTACGAAAACATCCGGGATTAAGAAATATCCTCGTGACATATTCCTTATATTAGAATACCCACATACAAACTATTTTAAACCCAATGAGTTTTAAAAATATAAAATCTATTATATCCCAAATTCCATCAAAGGTTTATCAAACCAAAATAATTTAAATATTAATTAGAATTAGATGATCGTATGATTTATTATCCATTCTACAACGTGGAGTGTAACCAAATCACTCACTTATTCCCATGAAAATGAATTTTCCAACAAAAAATAGTCAAAATAAATTAATATGTTATTTTATTATATAGTTATTTGATGAAAAATCACTATCAAACATTCTTTGGGTGGATGAAATATCACTACGATGCCTAACATGATAATGGATGATTCGCCAGATGAAATAACCCCCAAGGGTGGATGAAGCAACACTATCACACAAATCATAATGAAGGATGGTTCACAGCAATAAACTACATTTATAGAATTTATGGTTAATGATATATCTGCAGAATCACACCAAATGTGAAAAATTAAAATTTATAGGCATCATAATCTAGGTGAATTATTAATCATAATATCCACATGTAAAAACTCAATTCTTATAGTTATAGTGAATCATCGATCACTCTAAATATTTTTACCATCAAAAAAAATTCCTTACTTGGTTAGCCACACAATCCACATAGTTTTTCTAGAATGTATATTCTAATCCTTTCATTTCCAAATAATTATTTTAATACATCATGAAGGGAGGTGAGCATCACACCCAATAGTATCCCATTCACACTTCCAACCAAAGAATTAATATTCATCATCAAAATTATAATAACTAAATACAATTTGTTTCGAAACATGTATTAATAATTTTTTTTGTCGGTTACCTCTAAATAAAAAATTGACAACAACATATGGTCAACCTTATAATTACTCTTCCAACAACCTCCAACTAAATTACCCACCAATTGAAGTTATTACATAATGATTCATTTTAATTTCTATTGAATCCCAAGTTTCAATGAAACCAAATTAGTTGAATGGAAAAGGGTTGAGAAAAGTGGATTGAATGTGGGATAAAATATTATTATTCCATAAATTAAATAACCCCATAATACATGTTAAAATTTATAATGAATAGGGGATAATGGAGAAGGGGAGGGTGGAAAACTTATCTAATTATTCATATGAATACGTTTTTTATAAAATAATTTAAAAAATAATTACTTTTAATGACAATGGTAAATTACTATACTGGATATATGAAAGGAACCATGAGATAAATATGAATGCAACCTATATTACAGATTTTCATTAAATGAGTTTAATTATTATATGAAATGATTATAATTTATTGAAAATGTTATCATATGGTTATCTTTGATTAATGTGATGTATTAATATGAAAATGGTTGCCTTTATCTATATTGTAACATTGAAATCTATAAATAATAGGTATTGATCATGGGATCCTTATGTTTTATGGTGGTATCCTAATAGAAATACCATGATATGAATTGGAACCAATCAATTGAGTGATCTTTGTTCAACATAACTAGAATAAGATACCACATTCTCTAGTGATTACATCCATTAGTGGAGGATAACAAACTGTAAAGAGGTCTAAATCTAATTAACTATAATTTTTTTGGAATTTCAAATAATTAAGATATATATTTATTACGATGATCCATAATTTAATAAACCTTATCCCCCAATGTTTAATCCCTTTATTGATGTTTAAAAAACAATTATTTTGTTTTAAATATATTATAAATATTCATCCATTATTATAGATATACTTAAAAAACTTTTCTTACCATTTACCAAGATGATTTTTTTTAAATATATTAACAACCTATGACTTTTCCCCTAAAATTTCAATGAAAACATTTAAATTTTTAGTTAAATATATATATTATGGATTATAAAATAAATAATGTAAAACAATTGGTGTGATCCTATAATATTCATTATTCTCACACCATACATTCCCCATCTAGGCACATGAAGCCTATTTTGGTCTGATAGAGGCAATGTAAATTAATTATTATGATATAGAATAATCATTTGATTAAATATTTCATCTTATATTTTTTGATGTGAAATATTATGAATGCTCACAAGTATTTAGAAGATGAGTAGATAGTGGTATTGGGTAATTTTCCCTATTTTTTGATAAATATATGTCTTTTTTAGTTTTCTCCTAATCATATTCTTATCCATTACCACATTTTTTTATTTTCACATTAATGTTCGACATTAAATTTAATTGTTTATATATGATATATGAAAGATAGAGATAGATATTTTTTATATCTAATGTTGTTATTATGTTTTATAGTTTACTACAAGATAATAATTTATGTTTATTCAGCTTTTGGATTTGATCTCTCTTAAAAATGTATATTTGGATGAATAACATACCAATGTGTGGATATTTTATGTTCAATTTTTTGGATGATAATATCATTGGGATATGATTCATTATATTTTGAAATATTTATAAAAATAATATGATTAATTCTGTGTATTTTATTTCTAGTCATTGGGGAATGGGAATGTGATGTCCCGACCTAGACCAATGGGTCTAAGATGGAAGCAAGGTCACCTTGTGTGCACCTCCACATATGCAAGACACTACCGAATATCAGAGAGGGTCTAAGTATTTCATTGGGATATTATACCCTCAGTATCATTTCATGGGATTTATATTAAATAATAACTAATATAGTAAATTATCATACTAAACATGTGTAATGATTATGGTGGCTTACATTCCATACAAATAAAGTACCTCTCAATGTGGAAATAATAACTAGTTTAAATAAATAACATTAACCAACAAATTATAAACTAATAGTCCCACTGATATATATCCAAATACACCACCAACTCCAAACTCCTCATATCATTATTTTTCCATAGTTCCTTTTCCTTTCATCTACTACCTAAAGAAATCTATGGGTGTGTCTAAATGCCTGATTAGAGTGTGAGTACAATACATTGTATGAAACCACCAATTTTCACTTAACATGATGTTATCAAGTATAAAAGTCTATTCCATAATGATAATAATTGTGTAGTAATCATTTTAACACACAATCTAAAACTGAGCAGTCGTGCGCTAACCAAGCTGTCACAAACCCCAGGTCGAACCTACATTGGTTCCTAGTCAGAAATGTACTATACGTAGATCTGTTTCTAAAACCAACCACAAGTATATTGGAGATTCACTCAGAACCCATAATTCATAGAGTGAAATAAACCTATATTTATTACACAAGGCATCAATTAACACTAAGAATATTAAATGCATCGAGTATCTGTAAACAAAACAAAATCCAAAATCCAATGGGTAACACATGGAATACTTAGGGAATCATGAGTCAGTAATCATATATCTTTCCAAAAGGCATCTAGTAGTTTCTAGGTTTTAAGGTTTTCATGATGCACCATAATTATCACCACAGATCATGCACACAGCCCACAAGGAATAGTAATAACAAAATGGTCACCATTGAAGTATACAAATACCTATCTCTAAATAAAATCATGAAAATTAAAAGAATGATGAATACCAAATAATAAAACATGACAATTATATCATAATCATATACATCAACATGTGAATAAAAAATATTCATGGAATTAATAAATCACATAAATCTCATGGAATCAAATCATACCACGTCATGGGAAACACAAAGACCCACATGTGATCACAATTCAGGAATGGTATCAAATAATCCAACACAAAAATCATGTATGAAGACATGTGTAAACAAGATCCCAAAATGATAAGTAACATTATTACAAAAAATATATTGACCTAAAAAACTGAGGACAAACCCTCTTAGAACACCTCTTCGTGGCCTTATTATCGAAACATTGATATTTCAATGCTCTAGGATCATCATGGGATTTGATAACCACTAAAAATTTATTTTACATCATTAATAAATAATATAATACATGCAATGGTACGTTTTTTTCTTGGATAATTCCTAATTTACCATTTTATAATCATATTCTTGGGAATTTTTCATAAATTATCATATAATAATAATAATTTTGATAATTACACTTTAATTATCCTTTTATAATTAGATTTTGAGAAATTCACATAAGTTAAAATTTTATAAATATACTTTCATAAATTCTCGTAAATAAACCATTTTTATTATAATTTCATTAATTAATATAAAATATCCTTTAAAAATATTCATTGATAATTTATTTTAATAAATTATCACTTTATAATCCTAATATTATCCATGATAATACATTGTAATTATCACTTCAAAAAATTTAGAGTTATCCTTTCAATATTTGATGAATTTACCATTTAATAACTCATCAATTATTATTCTATAATTTCACATAATTATATGTTGGTAATTTCTTTTAAAAAATTATCTCATGATCGTCCACCAATTATCCCGGAAAATTCATCATAATCATCATTTGAATAATATATATACAATTATCCTAAAAGATATTGTTAAAATTATCAATTGTTAATTATTCATTTATTATTTGATAATATGGAGATAAAATTCTTTTGTAATTTCTTTTAATAAATTATCACTTTGAAATTACGTAGTTACCAATGATAATTCTCTATAATTATAACAAGAAAAATGTTACAATTATCCTTTTAAAATTTGATGAACTTATCTTTTGGTAATTCTTCTATTATTATTATATATCTTCATATAATTTATATTTGATAATTTCTTTTAATAAATAATCACCTGGTAATCTAAGAACAATTGATTAATAATATTATACATTATATCCTACAAATGAATTACCAGTATAATTATCTATAATAATTTAAGCAATTAGTAATGATAATATTATAGTAACATTTTTTGAAAAAACATACACATTTTCATTTTTAAAATTTATTATAAATTATAATTTTAGAATTTTAATAAATTAGACATTATTATTTTTGGGAAAATGAAGAGATAAAAGACAGATTTAATGATTAATTATTAAACTATATATATATTCCAGTAATGTGTAAATGAAATGAAGGTGGAAAATATAAAAAACAACACCATTAATATACGGTGTAACTAGTGTGGGGGAAGGATGCTTCTGTCTAACGATTCTTGGTGAAGTGATCATCAAAGGATCTGCTTACTACATGCAAGGGGATCAAAGGATTCCGAGAAAGATTATATCGACACAAATAAATAATAGTTTGGTTCAAATAGGTCAACCCAAAACATTTAGCATTCTTCACCAAAATATAAAATGTATTTTAAATCTATTATTCAACTAAACACTCAATCAAGTGTTTATAAATTCATCTAATTAATGATTTTCCATAATAGGTGGCCCAAAATGAGTGGATTTATGACCTCCAAATTCATACCCATGTGAAATTGGTGTGTGTGGTCCGTAGGGTCAATGATAAAAAAAATCATCTTTAATTTAGTAAAATGATAATAATAGTTATTAAATATTAATAATAAACAAAAAAACAAGTGAACTAACCAAACTGATGTTGACTATAATAGTTATAACCCATGTATGGTCAACCCAATGTTTATTACCTAACAGTGTCTTCATAGTTCACATTTGATGAACTATTTGAGGGATATTAATTAGTCATTATTTTTAAAATATAATAAATAAAAAATTTAACATAAAAAGGGTTTCATTGCATGAAATTTATCCAAACACCCAACATGGATAAAATGTATAACCCTCTAGGGTAAACCCTGAATTTTGGACCTAAGTGTGTTATCATATTTCTAATGCAACAGCCCATATGATAGATATTAAATTATTTTAAAAAATAATATAATTAATATATTAAATAACAAATCTTCAGTAGAAATCACACCAAATGTCTGAAACTCCCAAACTTTATACCCTGCCTTGGTAAAAAATCCATTACGAACCAAAAGGTGATCTCAGATTTCACATAACATGCATGATATTGGATTTATTAAATTAATTATGATTGATAACATGTAAATAAAATAATTTTTCAACATTTTTTATTTCCACTATGTCGAGGCTCTATGGGCCTCAAAATATCACACAAACTCATCAATTAACTTTGAAAATAATCCTTTGAATATTCCAATGTGATAACTGGGAATTTAACCATATAAAAATATTTTAAAAATTATTATTATGTTATTTATTCTGATAAATTGAATCTTCACATAAAAACACATCTATATTATCAACATGAGTGGTATTATTAATTGTAAAAATATTTTCATATTACAACTCTACCTATATACTAACATCTTTTCATGAGAAGAATCTATACATATCTTTTCCAAAAAAAACTCAGCCAGCTAAGCTCAAACAATATACCCACATCCCCAAGTCTCTTCATGGATCTATCCTTATATCCACCACGTCCAGTCTATTCGTACTATCTTTTTTCACAACACCTTATCTCTTCGATTTATTATCATCACTGAAATCTCCTCATAATTTTCTTGGAATCCAGCTCAATGTCCTCAAAATCAATAATATGCATTCCATCGGTTATGTACCTCAATAAGATATGTCAAATGGAACACATAATGAAAACCTCGATAATGTGAATTGATGTCGAGATGATATTCCATTACCCCTCTCCAGTCAATGATGTCTATGGGTCCAAAAAAACATTAATCCAACTTTCACTTCATCCCAAGATGTTTGTTCCCCAACAAAATAGTCACTCTCAAGAAAACATGATGTCCCACATCAAACTCCATGGGTATCCTCCTACTCTATTAATATAATCATAATATTATACAATAGAAGATAAATCCATTCAGAATCAGTTGCACTCCCCCAAATGTCTCCTAACCCATGTTGGGGAAACAACAACTACCTCACATGCCTCATCTGAACACAGTGGACAACGACCCAACCTCCTAGAAAGTGCCACATATGGTTCCATCTATTACAAATCCTGATAAATGTTATTTTATTTAAAATCAATCAATTCTAGGTTATTAAATAATGATACACTAAAAGATCTAATAATATCATCCAATATGAGTATAGTCCACTCAAAGTGTATGTTAGATTAAGGATGGTACACCATTCTCAATATCAGATGAGTTTCTGGGTATTTTTTTCAATTCTATACAATAGTGAAATGTAAAACATGTGTCTGTATCTAAAAAAATGTAAATGGAAAATCCATATAACTATATGATCTCAAATACATATATGATTACTAGTTCATCAACTATTTGAGTCTCTCAGATTACTAATAAGTGAGAAAACTTCCTTTAACAATTGTCAATCACCCATGTTTTTTCATGAATCATCATATTCCTAGGTAACTATGTAAAAACTTCCCTCAGGAATACCTCCATCTTCCACATGGATATTTGTGGTGGTTAAAAACCCCCACAAAGACAATGGTGATTGGCCTTCACCCTCTGATAGGTATGAAAATGGTAGTTAAAACCTTGAATGTATATCTCCATCCAGGACCCAAAAAATTATCTCCTAAAGTTGTAATATATATTAATTTCACTAGGATGTACTACCCATCTAGAGTCATTGTAATATTTCACCACATATTAACTGATAGATATAGGTACTACTACTGTACTGTGTACCGTAATCACATAATCATCATCCATTGACCAACCAGGTATTATATCACCACTATCTAACTATTCTACAATATTAAACACTCTAGGTATCACGTATATACATTGTTTACCTGATCAAAAAGTGAGTATGTGATCAGTAGAGGATAAAAAGTTACACAACTATAGTCATTGGAGTAATTCATCCTCTGATCCACCTATATGCTAAGTAAGCATCTCTTCTCTTCTAAAGGTATCTTTCCAAACACTAGCTCAGTCAGCAGCTTTTGTCTAAGAGTACCCGAAATGAAATCAAACATTCCCAATGCATACTTCTTATCAAGGAATTAAATGTGTTGAAACCCAACCCATCCCCTCGGTCATATTATTAATCCATCTTGTGTGAAGATACAATGAAGGATCTTGTGGTCTTCACAAAAAAATATCTATCACCAAAGAAATAGTACCACAAAAAATTTAGAACAGGGACCATGGATGCGATCTACATGTCAATTGTGGTGTATATCCTCTCATAGGATCATCGAAAGTGATATTAAGAGTCTAATCCTTCTATGGTTTCATATTTATCACTCTAGAACAATGCTTGATGTATAATTGTATACTATATAAGAAAAAACTAGATCATAGAGTGTTTGTACTAGAACTGCCATCAAGCATCGCTTTAGTTCATTGATCACAACTTCACATTGGTCAGAAAAATAGATCTTCACTTCCTTGTTTTGCAGTTCTTTCATGGGTCCCTAATAGTTGGGAGAATTCTTGGATAAAACATTTGTAAAATCTTATAAAAAACATAAATATATAAATATCAAACACATTATAAGTAAATTTTATATATATTACTTCTTCAACCTTCTGTGAGTCTATGAATATTCTAATCTTAGACACCACTTATCCTAGGAATGTCACCTCCTGAATCCATAATTCACACATCGATAGCATGGTGTAAAGCTCATTTGATCGAAGAATACTCAAGAAAATATCTTGGTTCCTATCATATTTATCTTGTTTTTATGAGTATATGATTATATCGTCAATGTTCACTATGAAAAATTTGTCCATGTATAGTTAAAATATAGATTTCATGAGGGCCATGAACTCTACCTGTCTGTCTATCTTTCCAGACAACTTTTTCAAGAACTCCCAAAATCTATAAATTCTCTGATACATCATATTCATAATTATATCATCTGTAAATCAAAAATTATGTTATCATGATCTTTAATCAATCTTAGATAGCCTTCAGTCTCCCCATATCAGATCAAAAAGTCGACGATCCTAGGAAATGTATATCAATTTTTTACTATTATCGAGTTCATCTTCCACCAATAAACACATAAAAAATGGCTACCTACCTTATTCTTAGAGAAACAAAATGTTTACCACATGGTTATGTACTCATCATTAAGAATCCCTTACTCTCTAATCTATTCATCTGAACCTTGACCCCCATCATATTGTGTGGCACTATACGATATGGGGTATCAAATTTGTTATTCTCCTGGTATGATATCAATCTCACCTTAGCTGTTTATTCTTTTACGGTCTATATTTGGTAAAATATTCCAAAATCTATTTGTAATAATTATTCAACATTTCAAAGGACTATGGTTCCCTAAAGTAATGAATAATTATCGAGTTGAAAATAATTTCATGTTCGATTATTGTTCGGAAATCCTCTTATAATGATTGGAAATAAGTCAATCACATCCATTTCAATCCATTATTTTACGTAAAACATAGAGTAGGTGTGAGATAATGCTCAAATGTATTTTCATACACATCTAGTAGTAAAGGAGAAACATATTCTCATGTTGATTTATTTCAAAATAATTATATCTTTCCCCAAAAAAACTACATTGAGGTGACATCTCTCGTAACAATGAAGAATCAAATTTGAAAAATAGAATGATTAAATGGTATCAACACCATTCTATTTATTATATCACACAATGTTTTTCTAATAAATTCTATGGGAACATTAAATGTTTTCATGGGAGTATAACATTAACCTAAGGTATGACCTTCTTAATAGTAGCCCTTGAATATATCACTACATGTTAGTTAAGGTTATCATATATATACTAATAAAATAGAATTATAAATTCAACTAATTAATGAAAACAAAATTATGTCAGACAACATTGAAATATAAATACATCACTCAAGAGAAAATATACGAAATATATTAAAAAACATGGTATTTAAATAATGAACAACTATGGAAGACATCAATAATTATATATATGGAATATGAACCTGGTTAGCTAGTAATGATGAATGAATGAATAAAAAATATAATAAATCACAGATAATAACCATGTGCATCACCTGAGGTGAGTTAAATCAATGATAAAAACCATAATTTCTCATTTATGGAAACTCCAAGATAACTACGAATTACTAGCTTGGAATTGATATAGTTCCCCAACCTGATTCAAAATTTCATATCATCTATATACCCAACCACTAAATAAAAAAAAATTCAATTTATCAATTATTGGTCCTCTTAAACCATTTTTCAATATCCCAACCAGAACCGCTAGGACCAAGACGGATGCTACATGACTCCATGTGTTCCTCCCTATAGATAAGAGGATTCTAAGTAGTGGTGAGGTTTTGAGTCCATCAATGGGGGTGAATATACCCTTAGAATCATGTCATAGTATTGATAATAGACAATATATAATATATTAAATAATAAATTTAAACTTGTGGAAAGTTATTTATCCCATGCATTTCCTCCAAATAAAGTGTCTTCCAATGTTGGAAAGCATAACTAGTTTAAAATATATATATAAAATCACAAATGATAAACTGTCAGACCCACTGGATTCTGTCCTCACCAAAAACTACCTCCATGATCCTTAGATCAAGTGTCTTCTAGGGGTCACTTTTCTATCATTGGATCCCTCATGAAATATATAATAACCTAAAAATTCCTGAGTAGGTTTTGAGTACAAGACTCATCACGACATGACCAATGTATCCTTACCAAAATGAGCTCGGGTATAACAGTGTATTCCATAATAATAACAAATCCATAAAAATAATTATAACACAGAATCCAAAATCAAGCATTAGTACACTAACTACACCACCACGATCCCCGAGCCATACATTTTTTGGCTCCTTGCTAGAAATGAACTGTATATTGATAATTATCTAAATAATAGCTATAATTCTATTGGTGAGTAACTCGGAATCCACAAAACATCGAGTGAAAAAATATACCAAAAATCCAAAAGGAATCCATAATACATAGATTCCATAATGCATCTAGTATCTGTGACATACCATGAAAAATTAAGCATCATGTAAAACTCTTAATCATCATGGAATCATGTTTCGACCACCTATTTGTAATCCATAATGAATCAAACAGATTCTAGGTTATAAGGTAATCATCTCATTCCATAACCATTGATGCACATCTTGTGTGAATCCCATGATGACCACCTATCTTGTATACATTTAAAAATCATCAATGGAAAACATGGAAAGTCGTATCATGATAAAATCCATAAAAAACATTTTAAAATTATTATTGTCTTATAAGTCAACATGGGAATCAAACATAATCACGAAATAAAGATATCACCCCAATATCATGAAATCAAATCACACCATATTATGGGAAAAAACAAGCACACATGAAATCAAAAGCCATGGGTGGTATCAAATTAGCCAATACAAAAAACTAGTATAAACACATGTGTAAACAAGAGGCCAAAAATTTAAATAACATCATACTACAGAAGTCATCGAAAATAAATTGTGAGGGTAAACTAGCTAACAACACCTCTTCACGACCATAGTATCAAAGGAATTGACATGTCAATGCTAAAGGGTTGTCAAGGGATCATAAGACCAATATAAGATATTTTACATCATAATAAAATAAAATAAAATAAAATAATATAAAAACGAAACAAACCATATGCAGCGCAACAAGAGGGGGGAAGAATTCCATCACAATATAATTATTTATGAGTGGTTCTCCATAGGGTCCACTTACTATGTTTAAGGTGGACCAAAGAATCCTATACATGACAATATTTACCAAAGAAAAAGAACAAAGTGGTCCAGCTATATAAACCCCTAATGTGTAGAATTCATTGCCTATATTTTAACAATAACATAAATCTGTTATTCAAATTTATTCATCCTAGTATGACATTTCCATCATTAACCTATAAAAAACGAGTGGATTTAGGGTCTCCTATTTCTTCACCTTGTGAAAATGACATGCGTGGTCATAGAGGTATAAGATGAAAAATAATTACCTATTATTTGATGAATTAAAAATTATAGTTATTTAATATAAATATTTAATTTTTAAAAAATAATCTACCTGACCGAAATCACATTGTATCGAAAAGTTATAAACTTCCAAGGGTAAACCCCAACGATTGGATCTGATGGTGGTGTCACATTTCACATACGATGGACCATTCGAGGGAAAGTAATAAATTATTATTTAATAAATGGAATAAATAAATAATTGAACAAAAAAATGGTTTAATCATGTACTATGTTTCCAAAAATTTGACAAACAAAAAATTTATTCATCACTTAGGGTAAACATTGACTTTCAAACCTAAATGTGTTCTCTAATTTATCAGATGACACACCAATTGAGATATATAAATTTCTATGAAAAAATAATATAATAAAAATAATTAATTAATTATCCTCGTGATTGATCTAACAAAACATCCGACATTGATAAATTTTATACCCCTAATATAGTATCTTTTTTTCCTAAACCTAATGGGGATCTCATATTTCTTATATAGTGCACCATGTGGTAGTTATTCATCTAAATACGATAAATTTTTTATGAAATATTTAATTTATTTAATATTTCATATTCTGTCTACGCTGAGATTCTAGGGGCCTCAGAATCTCACACCAACTCAGTACCTTACTCTGAAAACATTCAATAGAATATTCCAAAGATATTTCTGGGATTATCTTCTTAATAAATTTCATTAAAAAAATATTAAGTTATATTTATTGATAATATTATTTTTTGGAATAAAAAACATATAATTTATGAAAATGGGTTTTCATTAATTGAAAAACAATCTAGATATTACAGGGAAAACAACTTAGACCTAGATATAGGAAAACTCAGTTAATGGAATAGGGTAACCCATGATGGTTCATTAGAAAATAGAAACATTTCCTAGTATTTTTTTACAATTATTTGGGTAGTATATGTATAATACAACCATTGTATTTATATATTAAGTGTATGTTTGGCGGAAGTTTCCTAGCTATAAATTTTTATGATGATCCTAGACTTACTGTGGTATATTAAGAAAGAACAATATACATTTTCGATGAAATTTTTTCCTTGTTTTTATGTAATTTTTTGTAGAATAAAAAAATATATGTGGCATTAATCTTTTCCACTTTTTTGGAACAAGATTAACACAATTCATATAGATAATGAAACAAAATATATTTTCCTCAATAAATCTTGAAGGGTTCTTGGATATAGTAATGAAACACCAAAACCCTATATTTTCAAAATGATTTGTTTTTATTGTGATTCCATACATTATGGAATCCAATTACCCGAAGTATATATTAAGGAATATTTTTATTTGAATTTATTTTTTTATTCTTATGATTAAAATATTATTGAATTTTATAATTGGATTTTATGTTGTACTACATATGTAAGATGTGTTTATGTGAACCCTCTAGTGTGGGAGGAAAATAACAGTATTTTGGGAAAATATCCTGTTAGTCTGAATCTTTTTGTGAGAGTGGGGTTTATAATTCATTCCATTGATAAATAATCTTAAACTTTTCTTAGTCAATATTGAGAAATAGGCTCAAAAATATGTAAAGAGATGGATCTATCTCAATAGTTTCAAATCTATATTCCTCCTTCCATTTAAGAAGAAATGGTCATTAAGAAATTGAGAATTAGTTTGAGAAATTGTGAAGGATCATTGAATTCGTAAATTATCATCAATTTAGAAAGGTGAAGTTTGTACTTTTTATCCTCTAGAAATTCGAATAAATAATGTGGGAGTTTTTATTTTAGGTGAAATCACAAATGAATTTGGTATGAAAATATTTTAGAGAGATATTTATTATAATATTTACCATAATAAAACAAGACATAAAAATTAATGGGAGTTAATTTTCTATTTTCAAGGTAATAAATTTGATATAGTGTATAAAAACATTTTTTTAATCTCTTTTACATTACCCAGACTTGGATAAAAATATTAACGTAAATAATTTCATATTTGTTTTATTGATAATTTTACGATATTATGTTTTCTTTTATACAACCCACTTAATATTAAGTGGTTAATATATCATTAATGTTTTGTGTGTATTTGGTAAATATATTATGAATTAATAATTGCACTTATATTTTCAATATAATTGAAAAATGATTTTAAAAAAAGAGAATAATGGATGGATCTAGATAGAGAATGGATAGTGACTGTAGCATTATATATTGTCTTGTCTCAACCATAGTAGAGGATATTATCTCTTTCAAGACCCCAATTTGTAATGGTTATCCATGAATTAACACCCTTCATGGAAACAAAAAAATTCTTTCCACAATAATATTTTATTGGTTTAACATTAAATAATTTTCAATATAAAAACTTCTTAAAGACATGGAGTGCGAACCTGAGGACAGGATGAACATTTTAAGCCTCTCACATATTTATGTCAACTAATTTTGTAAATTTTTAAATATAATATCTAATCTATTCCATATGTGATGGAAATACAAAAATATCTTGGGATTAATTAAGTGCCTTAATTTAATTTTACTTCTATCATTATATCCATATAAAAAGTGTTGGTTTATTGATAATTAAACATTATTAAATTTTATTGACATTATTCCTAGAATTTAAATTGAATTATTCTTTAAAATTCATATATACTTTTATCATCACAGGGTATATTTTTTATCATCACATTGGAGATAATTTTTATTCAAAAGAGAACGTATAAATTGTCCATTGTTTATTGACATATCCATCATGATTATAGTTGATTTAAGAGGATTATATTTCAAATAATGATGTAGGTTGATGAAGTGAATTTAGGAGTTGAGCTTCCTCCCAACTTAATGAAATTTTAATTTTTATTCTATGAGGTTTTTTCAATGCTTCCACATGAGTGGGAAATTGAATTTTACATCAATTGTGAATAGTAAAATACGGTAATTACGGGATAAATAATTATGAGAAAAATATAATATTCCCTTCATCATGGATGATGTAAGAAGCCATTAGTTTGAACTCACATGAACACATTACTATTTTTGGTCATGAAATCATCACTTTTACTTGAGTTAGTTAGAAATAATAAACTATTTATTAAAATATTAAGAAACCCCTCCTCCCCTCGACTATATAAACCACACTCAGCCCCTCTTCCTCTCACACCACTCAAGATTTGATCATTTCTTATGTTCAAAAAAATAAAATTACCAACTCCTCCACCTGTGTCCAAGACCATATAATCTCACCAATATTCCAAAAATTTCCTTAAAGAGATTCTCAAGGAGTAATTAAGAGGTTAACCTCTTCCTTTTTTTCATTAAACTTCTTTTACAAGTTAAATTAATTTGTTTCTCTATCTTCACCAACCATAATCAAAGTGCTATAATAATTCCAGTACAATACATGAACTAGAATTTTATTATTGTAATGGAATATTTCATCATTATGTCTCTTTTCCCCTCCACTTATACTAAATATTAAAACACCAACCGAGATGTGTTAATTTATCACATTCAAGGATGTCTGGTCTTCAATTCCTGTGACAATATTCAAGACTGGACATAAAAAATTAATATCAGTTGAACTAGATCATAATATATTTATTTTATCCTGTTAAATATTCTATAGTCCTTACAAACTCATTAAATGATAAAATAACACAAAAGAAGCACACTATGCACAAAACTGCCATGTTAATCCAAGGGTTTATCATTTACATTTATCTAGTGAATAATCCTCATGGTGTATAACTAAAATCATTATAAGATCATTTATAATTACACTAATAATATATATAATCAATTAGAGACGTAAAACTATATTTCATGTTAACTTCCATTCATAAATACAAGTAAACTGATCATGAAAACTAAGGAACAAAATTCTTCGAAAACAATAAAATTGAACCTCTTAAACCAATCCAAATGGCCATGAATGAACTTAATATGGTTAAAATAAATAAATTACATGAAGATTAGGTTCTGGAATTTTTATTTAATGAATGTAAATTTTATTATCCAGGCCAATAAGATCAATTGGTGAACACATTCTGACATAAGGTAAGGGGTTTCTCATCTATCTTTAATTTTCCAAACATTTCTATTGTTCGCTACGTATTTCTTGTATGTGGTGTATGTTTACTAACATATTATATATCATATAATTATTACCTATATATTCATTGTAATTAGTGACACACAAAATGATTATTAACTTGATTGACTATACTGTTTTATGAGACTTTGTTTCGGTTTCCATTTCATTATTATTTACTTGATATTGTGCACCTAATCATTATTTTGGGGTGTAAATACTACCCCATTGAGGTAATTTTTAATTTGAAAATTTAAATATATTATCAATCCATATTCTAGTATCATGTATATGATTATTGTTTAAATTCATATACCATTTTACATACGTTGTTTATTTTCAATGCAGTTTTCACTATGTTAATATTGATGAATATGTATCCTCAACTCTATATGAATAATGATAAGGCATATTGTACTTGTATTTAATATATGTATATAGAATGATTTTTACTTTTAGTTATTGTCAGATCTCAATGTAGCCCATCGATTCATCGATAGGTCTAATGATACAAATCAGTTGGTGACAAACCCTTCGGGTTTGTTTCCAAAACGGAGTCAAACAGATATCTACCCACATACTTAAACCACATTGACAATATAGTTTTATAATTTTCTAGAAAGGTGATTTTAAATTAATAATCATTATTTTTGTTCATTATTAGTTATTATTAACCATAAGGTTTTAACTATGAAAGAATCTATAGATGTATTGTCATTCTTAGTGTATTAATGGTGTCTTTTTTTAATTTCTTCCCCATGCCAAATTGACTATTTCAATTTGATTATTATTCAATTAATGTTGATCAATTATTCCTCAATTTTTAACCCTTACAATGAATTTGAGCTCACTCATTTCTTTGGATTACCTTCAATAGGTTATAAATATGATACCATATTATGAGTTCTTGTGGACAATGTTTACTAGTTTTTGTTATTTGTTGTATTTTGTTACCTTTCCAATTATTGAATGAATTACATTCAAGTATATACATTCTTCAAAACTACTAAACTGATCGATCCTTCTGGACATCATTTCTTTTAATTATGATCATGTAAAAAGTAATACATCGGCTCTTGGATTTTGGAGTCGGGGTAATACAGATATAGGTTCATACCATTCCCTCATAAAAACTATTCATATGAGTTCCAAAAGAACATAAATAATCTTCCTAATCATAACTCAAGTAATGAAACGATTTTAAAAAAACACTATTCTATCATACCATAACCCATGGAAAATAAATGGGTTTCATAAATAAAATTCTATCATAACAATAAATCAACCATTTGTCTAATTGATATTATATCCTTAAGGAATAACTCCATTAAAATATTAGTGACATAAAATAATTTAAACGTATATGGAAAATAATTTTTAAAGATCACATAAAAATAATTGTTGAGGAAAATATCCTTTCTTCTTTGAAATTTTTTATTTTCCTAAAATGATACAAAATATTAAAAGAAAAATTGTTTATTGAAATTAACCAGGTAATCTTGTAAGGAAACATTATAGGAATTGAGGATTTATAAAAGTGTTAAAATATATCAATTCCATATATGTTGAAAAAACATGTTTTCGTATTTTATTTTTAAAAAAGTCATAATGTACATTGTTGGGAAAATGAAAAAAAGTTTCCTTTTAAAATGTGTAGTAAAAATTTAATAATGGGTAAAAATATTTTAAAAAATCTATAGTAGAAAAGTAAACCCTTTTTTGAAAACATATTTAGAAAGCATTTTCATAGATGGTTAATATTCCTCAATAGAGACATAATTTGAAATAATCCCAAATATTGAAGAGATTGTGAAATAAATATTTATCATATTATAATACATATATTCATATGCCCAATGAAAGAAATAAAATTATAAGGATATAAAAATTTCATAATAATCTGGATAGTACTCATTAAATAAATTCATGTTCAGTATATACACCATATAGAAGATACATTTTGTGTATACGGTAGGTGTCTCACATAAATAAAGGAATGAAAGGATACTATACCTTAGGTCTGATTTCCTTCATACGTATCTAAACCTATTTTAAGATTTTTTAAATATTTTAATAATCTTATTATAGAACCATATTTATATTTATGATATCATATATGATCATATTTTCCACTATTAGTTAATAATATTTCATTATTACTCTTCTTTTAGGTGTTAACTGCTTCATTTTCTAATCTTATATAAGTCTCAGTTCTTCATCATTTTTTCTAGTTCTATAATTTATAAAATTATTTTAACGTAATATATATAATATTTATTAATTATATACATTTATATAATAATTATTTAATTGTGATCATGGAAAACTAATCACAACGTTTTGTTGAGACGGTAGGTCATACCTACTCACGAGCAACAACATCATGGTATTAATAGTGAATTGATATGAAATTAGATGGTGTATATTTTCATCCAAAATAAATATATTTTTACAATAATAATAATTTTGTATTATTAAAATATTTATACCCATCCAAGTAATGTGTTGATGAAAATTAGTTCACCCCATGGTGTGAAGATGGTAGGTCGTACATACGCACACGTGGTGGTTTTATTTTTCATAGAATGGATAAAAGGTTGACTATTATTGTTAAATAATCACAATAACATCTAAAATATAGGTGATACTAGAGTTATTACATTATAATGGAATTAGAAAATTAATAGGATTTATAAGAAGAAACAATCTTGAAGGTGTTGGTAATGATGATTACCTCTTCTTTAGGGAATCTCCTTTGGATCTCCTCTTAGGGACACTAAGGTTGGTATTTTAAGAATACCAGAACCTATAAGAAGTTTATTTCAATTTTTATAAGATAAATAGGCAAGTTGGCATTGAGATTTAAGGATCAATGTGATGAATTGAGATGAGGGAGGAGGTGGCCTTTTATAAGTAAAGTAAGGGGACCTTTTTGAATTTTATAAAATATTAATTTATAATAAATCCAATATCCATCCACATATGACCAAGATTTAGTTTATTCTAATATTATATTATATAAATGTGTAATATCAGCTTCCAATATATTTTTAAAGTATTTTTATCAATTTAAACCATATCATTTTGATTAACTCATAGTTAACCGATTTTTTTTAACTAAGGTATCAAATATTCCAATGTTAAAAGGATATAATTTTTTCTTATTTGATTTCAATTAGAAAAATACTGAATATTTTATTTTAGTTTCAATAACATTATATTTTTTTAAATGTGTTTTAAAATTTTAAATAATTTAATAAAATATAATATTGATAAAATAATACTATTTTCATTTTTATCAATAATCATTATTTTTATATTAAAATATTTATAATAACATGATTTCTACGAAAATATTTCATTATATCATCGATAACATGATAAAAGAATCTGTAAAATTCATGGATAAAATTAATTATACAAAATTATATTATTTTAATATTTCATATATCATTTATTTGATAATTATATTAATTAAACAATTATTGATTCCTCATTGTATATGCCTTTAAGGAAATTATTTATTTCCTACAAAATTAATAAAAATTTACCATGAAAATTAAATACATTATTGATTTCAAATTAATATTTATAGTTTAATTTATATTCTCTATAACACTATATTAAAATGGTAATGTTATTAAAATACGAGTATGGAAACTTTAACTTTCCATTATTCAAGTGACAATGCATAATTCAAAAAAATAGAAGGTACTTGTGTAAATAATTTAGACCCAATTATTCTGAATAAAAATATAAAACATTTTTCAAAATTAAAAACATTTAATTTTTAGTAATTAATTTAAATATAATCTCCTTGATGGTATGAGAAACCAGTTATTAATGTTAAATCATACAAAAGAATGAAATGTATATATATATATTTTTAATGTAAAATTGATCATAATGACCTAAATTGGATTAAATAATTAAATATTAATCTATTTACACATTAAAAATGTTCAATAATAAAAAATTTCAATAAAAAATTTTAATAAAAAATATGTTTTTAATTAAAAATTCATTATTTTTTCACAAATCCTCAAAAAATGTAACTTATCCAAAAAATATAAAAAATTAATCCAAAGTAAATTATTATTTTTCTATTTTTATGAAGCAATTTATTTTCCAAATTATAATTTATAAATATGTCAAAAATAGATTTAAATTGCATTTCTGATTAAAATAAGCTAAAATTAATGTTTTGAAAAATACATCATTTTTATTCATCAAATTTGGTTTATTTTTATTTAACACCTATAAAATATAATGGGTAAATATAAAATAAAATTAATTGAATATATAACATATATATTTCATTATTATTATTCAATTATATTAGTTAATTTAGTTAATTAAAAAATTATATTTAGGATTAAAAAAATATTTCTATTATATTCAATTGGTATATATTTTCATTTTTTAATAATTAGTAAACAATAAATTCATATTATAATCCCTATATTTTCATACACTAATTAATACTACACCTAATCACTATTTTAATGTATAAGTTATTACCAAATTAAAATTATAATTAAATAATGTTTTGTAAAAAATAAGTGTTACAAGTACTGTAAGCATTGTCGATGTTTCATGTAATGAAAGGCCTCAGTGAAATAAAATGGTTTAAAAAATGTATTTCATTAAAATATGGTGTTCTCACATTATAATAACCAAAAATTGATATTCCACTCTAAATTATTTTGGTTTATGACTTGGTTAATAATTGAATGTTTCTTTTAAAGAAACATGTATCATCAAAATGAGCAATAAGTCCTCCTTTCAAAAAAATAATGTTGGAAACTTAAGAGTTCCAAAAATTAACTCATAAAAATATTTCCAAATTGGAGAACATAGGTTGAATGTGACACCATTGACTTGGAAGATAAATCTAACTATCATGGCCTAATAGATAATGATAGGGAACATGGTAAGGACAAGTATAACAATCATAAGGACATAAATATTATATGATCTAATAGAAGGATATGTATTCCTTAATTATTATTGTTCAATTATTCCATTGTGATAGCATATATTATTCCATTATCTTATTTCCACATAGGTTTATACGGCTTATCATCCACATTAGTCCTTTGATTTGGGAACCTGTTTGCATAATTTCCAAACTCTATTAAATTGTAGTACTAAATTGTGGGAGGTGTATTTTGTCGATATTCCACATTATTGACATCATTATATAACATCTACCAACCCCATAATCCATCATATGCTGGATGAATCTCTATTCCATACTTATAGCACCATCCTTTCCCATTCAAGCATTCAAGTGAGTGAATATTCCGATATATCTAGAACACAAATACATGAAATTTCTTTCCTCCATTTATGTTATCATGAGAAATGACCTTCCTTTTCATATCAAACCATATGATTGATTGGAATATTAATTTTGTATGCATTTAATGAACATGAATTGAATTATTTATTGCTAATAATTCCTCTTACATCCAATGCCTTTCAGAAAAATGGATTTTAGACACCAAAAAATCAATCAATTTGGATTTCATGGAATATAATTATTCTATAACTGTACCTTGCACATTTTTTACAATTTTCCTCATAGGTACCAATTCATTCGTCATCATTTTTCTTAATCTAAAGAAATTACTTTACTATCATAGTTTTTATAATACAAGAGAAGTATTTAATAAAATATATCCCCTTGTAATCTTCTCATTCTATAGATTCAATTTTTTTGGGTTCCATCATGTTCATAATAAGAGTACATCGCCCATTAGCTCCACCTTACAAACTATAATCAACCATAAGGTCTTTTTAATGTTCTTAATAATGAAGGAAGAAAAATATATTTTTATTGGCACATATACATTGTTCAGAAATAAATGGATTAGAAGGCCCTCTAAAAGAAGGTGGGTGTTTCCTCATAAAGGACTCAACCAAAACATATTCAATCATTATCTCACTCAAATGTATATAATTATTCATAACATGGGTGAGTATAGATATAAGAATTTTCATTCCAACTCTAATATAATTTTCATGATCCTGATTACAAACACTACTTTACCCATCATATTCAGTATTAATGTGGATCCTTTAGGTTCCATCAATTTACTAAAACCAAAATAGTAATGAGAACTACACTAATCATAGTGGAAAGACCACACAATCCTGGGAAATTACTTATAAAATAACAATCTATGAGACATTAGGTTTAATACTAGGTTATTCGTGATCATTATGAAAACTATGGGATTGTTACCCATACATAAACATATCCTTAGAGACATCCGTACACCTATCTTTACAAATAACTCTAGTGATCTCACTAATGATTTCACATCCTAGATTCTAATTGTTGACTAAAAAATTTCTATAATACCAAATATAATGACTCATGCATGACATACATAGATATTAAATCATTTTTTTGAATACACAAACACACTCCTCAAGATCATACTAGTTTATTAACTTTGGAAATGCTAAACACAAAATTGTAGTCCAATGAAAGGAATCCAGTCTTTCCTAAGTTTAATGCTTTTAAATATTCTGTATTGATCAATACAGAATATTATGGAATGATTTTATAAACTATTATCTAACCTTATCATGCTTTTTTATTTTTGTAATATGTCTTAGAAATTATTGGATACTTACTTTGGTCACATCCTCCTGAGGCATTGGGTAGTTCCAATTCGAGGATGAAGATTGTCTTACAGGACGAAAGGTTAGTTATTATGGCCTTTTAATTTCTCTGCCCCACAATTTATATTTAACAACATGCGGTACATGTTTTTTTGGGCAGTGGGTTACAACATAAATGCAGTTTATGGGGTGACTATGCTAACCATATGTCATCATACTTGGAAGAAAATATCAGTTCACCAATTGTTTTAATATTGCAACTTATCAGAGTTATGAAATTGAATAGTATGCTCTCTAATAACATAATGCCTTATTTCCCTTTTGATTATTCAATTCTTTAATGATTTTTAACCCAGTATTACATCTTTGTTTTTTTAAAACCATTTTCAGACTGTATCATACTCACAACTTCCATTAATGCGATGAAAATCCATTTCAATCTTGATATCAATAATGTTGAATCATTCATAAAAAGGTACCTTACATACTATATTTAATTCTGAATTGTTTATATGATGTTCACAGATTACTATATAATATATGTACATATATCATATGACATTTGAGTGGATTTTTTCAATATTCAGATGTATGTTTATAATGGCATCAGAGAATCGAAGTCTAGCATCAACTAACCCATCTTCTTCCTCTACACCATTGCTATTTTGGGAAAATAAAAAACCCATTCTGAAGTGAAGAATTGTGATCAGGTATGTAATATATGGGAAATTAACAATTAATTTTGTGCAGTTTCTTAATCTGGGTGTACCAGTACTGTACTGTATTAATTCATAATCTACATTTTTTCTCAATGTTTGATAGCCTACAAAGTGCTTGATTTCTGTTACCATAAAGAAAATTCAAACAACTCACAATTTGTTCTACGAATCATGCAATTCTTTCTTGAAAAAAGTGCATATTGGTGATGGAAAAATTAAGTGTAACAATTTCAAAATATCTATAACTTTCACCATTCCCAGGTTATTATTTGTTATTCTCCTTAATGGTTTATTACTTATTTTATATATCAATAGTAATTAATTGTAGTTATTTCATATTTACAAATCAACAGATTTAGAGTGCGTCTGCTTGTGACAGACACCACGGTCTACTTGTCAGTTGTCCTATTCGATAAAAAAGTAATGCAATTTGTGAGAAAAACTGCTTCAGATCTGTGAGATTATTTTATTCAGGTAACACCACGTAACAAACATGCATGCTAGCAAAATATGTTTACTTCATTTAAACTAACAAATACTTTCTTTTTTAAATAAGGCTGATGATGAGTACGGTTTTCCTTCCGAATTGACTATTTTCAAATTAAAAAAGGTTCTCCTATCAATTGAAGTGTCGAATTTTAATATACAAAACCATCACCATTCAGTAGAACAAAACTCATACAAGGTAATTTTCATTACCCACAACAAAAACTACATCACCATGTTCAATGACAGCTTCACAGATTTTCAAGTATATTATATTACATTTTCCTGTTATCATTAATATGGATAGAGTGGAAAAATTTATTTCTATTCTTATTTATATATAGCATCATCAAAGAATAGGTTTTACAGATGTAAGTAGTGTTGAAGAACATAATTAGGTATAATATAATCCATTATAACATTCAATACTTCCCTCAGTGTAAATAACATGCAACTGGAATAATGCTATATTGTTCTATAAAATTATCATCAGAGTGCCGAATCATTTCAACTCTGTGAAAAGGATGACTCAATATTTGAAAAACCGTATGTGGTATCATAAACTATTCAGGTATATATATTTTTTCTTCCTTAGAATTTGCATTATAAGGCTTTATTTGAAGCCTACATTGTTATTGCTCCTTCATCTGATGCATCTTTTAATTGTGTTTTATATGCAGAAAAACCTACTAAATGAATTTCTAAATGATGATATTACTGAGAAATCTCATCATATCTCACCTGAAAGTGTCGGTAGAACACGTCAGGAAAAAAATGTGGCAGCCCGAATGACAGATAAATTAAAGGAAAAAGCAGAAAAGATTGACTGATATGTACAACATATATGAACGGTAATACTAAATGCTATACATGATTTACTAAATGTAGAATTTTCATTAGGTACTGAAATAGTATCTACGTCATGAAAGTCTCATGTTTTTAGAAATTGTACTGAAGGCCTCTAGAAATGAGACCATTGTACATGTTCATGTTTACAAACAGTTGTTATTCAACAACATGGTATTGATGGTACTGCGGTCGTATATTGCTCCTGTGTTGTCTACAAGTACATGATTTTTATGATATTATTTTTTGTTTACCCGCTATAGTTTAACATCAGTAATTTTAAGTGAGGGTGGGAAGGGGGCGTGTATGGGCAGGGGGATGGTAGGGGAGGGGTCTGGTGGGGGTGGGGGAGGGGGGCTGGGCGAGGAGAGTTGGAGGGGGGAGCTGGGCAGGGGGAGGGGGGAGCTGGGCAAGGGCTGGGGGAGGTGGGGGAGCTGGGCAGAGGGAGGGGGCTAGCATGGAAGGTCCAGGGGGAGGGGGGAAGATGGGCATTGGGAGGGGGTAGCTGGACAGAGGCAAGAGGAGGGGGGGCAAGGGGAGGGGGAGGGGGATTGTGTAGGGGGACAGGGAGGGGCTGGGCATGGGAAGTGGGGATGGGCAGGGGTAGGGGGCTGGGAAGAGGGGAGGGGGAAGGGGAGGGGTTATATTTTAATCCTATTCATTTAGTCATATATGTTTCCTACTGTTATAATGATTTCTTAGAAGTTTCTCTTTCTGTTTAAATATTAAATACCACTATCTTGTCTTTCTAACATATCTTTCTATTTGGCCTGGGTTTGCAGCTTGGTTGTAGAGGTGCTTCCCAGTTTTGGCCGTGACTGATTATTGAGGTATACCAAATATTTAATCCTGCTCTTGCATCTATATTCCTAGTTTATAGATACATGAATAACCATCCTAGGAATTAATTATAACTGATTTGGATATCTCTTCATGTGGTTTGTTTTTTAAAATATCAACAGCTTTCCACTACTTTTCTAAGGGAGCATTTTAGTGGGGGTGGCCAGGGGGAGGGGTTGGGCAGGGGCAAGGGTGAGGGATGGAGCTGGGAAGGGGCATGGGGGGGGAGCTGGGTAGGGGCTGCGGCTGGGGCAGGGGATGGGGCAGGGGGCTGGGGCCGGGGCAGGGGCAGGGGGAGGGGGAGGGGGGAGCTGGGCAGGGGTGATGGGAGGGGGGGAGCTCAGCAGGGGCATGGACTGGGGGGGAGCTCAGTAGGGGCAGGGGCTGGGGGAGGTGGGGGAGTTGGGCAGAGGGAGGGGCGAGCTTTGAAGGGCCAGGGGGAGGGGAGGGGAGGGGGGATCTGGTCACAGGAAGGGGGAGGGGGTAGCTGGCAGAGGCAGGGGGAGGGGGGAGCTGGGCAGGGGGGGATGGGCAGGGGCTAGTGGAGGGAGGGAGCTGGGCAGTGGGAGGGGGCTGGGCAGGGGGACGGGGAGGCAGCTGGGCATGGGAAGGGGGGCTGGCCAGGGGGAGGGGGCCTATGCAGAGGGGAGGGGAAGGGGAGGGGTTATATTTTATTACTTTTCATTTAGTAATATAATTTTCCTACTGTTATATTGATTTCTTTGAAGTATCTCTTTCTGTTTAAATTTTACCTACCACTATCTTGTCTTTCTAACATATCTTTCTGTTCGGCCTAGGTTTGCAGCTCGGTTGTGGAGGTGCTTCCCATTTTGGTCACGGATTATTATTTAGGTATACCAAATATTTACTCCTACTCTTGCATTAGTCTTCACTATTTAGAGATTCGTGAATAACGATCCAAATAAATTAATTGTAACTGATTTGGATATCTCTTCATGTGGTTCGTTTTTGAAAAATTTAGTCAGCTTTCCACTACTTTTCTAAGGTCACGTTTTAGTGGGGGTGGCCAGGGGGAGGGGCTGGGCAGGGGCAAGGGGGAATGTTGGAGCTGGGCAGGGGGAAGGTGGGGGGAGCTGGGCAGGTGGAGGGGGGAGCTGGGCAGGGGCTGGTGGGGAGCTGGGTAGGGGAAGTGGGAGGGGGGAGCTCAGTTGGGGCATGGGCTAGGGGAGGTGGGGGAGCTGGACAGAGGGAGGGGCGAGCTTTGCAGGGCCAGGGGGAGGGGAGGGGGGAAGCTGGGCAGGGGGAGGGGGTAGCTGGACAGAGGCAGGAGGAGGGGGAGCTGGGCAGGGGGAGGGGGCTGGGCAGGGGCCAGTGGAGGGAGGGAGCTGGGCAGTGGGAGGGGGCTGGGCAGGGGGACGGGGAGGGGGCTGGGCATGGGGAAGGGGGGGATAGAGCTGGGCAGGGGGAGGGGGGGAAGCTGGTCATGGGGCTGGGCAAGGGGAGGGGGCTTGGCAGGGGGAGGGGGTGCTGGGAATAGGGGAAGGGGAGGGGGTAGGGCTATGAGAGGTTGTCGTATTTATAGTAGTAATTTTTCCATTCAATTTCATTCAACAGATTTGTAAATTTAACATATTCTGAAATTCACCTCCCTTATTCGAGCATCTTCTATTTTTGTTGTCTTTAGTCTTAACTCCATTTTCTTCCATCATGAGTAACCCACTATCATCGTAATGGTGTTAAATTTTTTAATACATTTCATAATTTTATTTCCATTTTCAGGTGGCTATCTTCAAATCATGGTTTGGAGAAAGTCCATGATTTCCAAACAGGATGACAACACCTCTACAGTTGAACTGCTCTTCAAAACAATGGCTGGGAAATCCATGTTTTCATTCTGCTCATTTTTTATTATTTTCATTTGGATGGACTGATTTCCATTAGTTTTTGTTCTCTATATTTTCTAAACTTACCATATTTATTTCAGTCATTTTCACATTTGTCGGTTTTATTTTTACAATCATTGTCTTATGTTGGATTTGAATTTCTCTCTATAGTCATTATTATTGTTTATTATCAACTTTTATAAATAAAAATTCTTTTTAAAAGTAAAACTATTAATCAAGCCCCTCACTATTTAGTCAACATTATTGTTTCTCCTCAACAATTATAATTATTAATTCTTATTAAAAAGAACAATCATTAATCGAATAAGCTGTGCTATTGCACGGGGCAGTACTAGTTAGGTTTAGTACATGGTTATTCATTGTAACACCCCAACCCCAGCTACCCAGAGTCGGTGCATTACTTTGTAACATTGGCATGATCACAAAAGATCATGTCTCGAAAGAATGATTAGTTTAGTAGCCTTAGAAACACTATATACATTCATAAATGTTACATTACATCATAAAGTGAAAAACTAATAAAAAAGTCTTCATAGTCCACACTCATATCCTCTTCTGACTATCCCTGCAGGTCATTCATAAAATACTTCTTCACATCCTGGATAATATTAAAACATTGAAAGGGGTGAGCTCAGATGCTCGGTAAGGATAACAATATTGCGGAAGCATTCATAAATAATCATTAACATTTAAGGCAATGTATAACTAAAACAAAAGCCTTTTAAACTTGAACATCAACATAATATGGAAAAATTAAAATGAGATAATGCCATTTACTTCTTCACATGGATATTCTACTGGTCGAATAATCACATGCAATATCAATAACCACTTTCATAATGAGGGAATGTATAATGCCAGACATTCTGAAACATTTTGTCAAGGCCTCGGCCAAGACGTCTAAAATGATTAAGGCCTCAGCCAAAACCATAAATCAAAATGGGAAAGGGCCTCAGCCAATTCCATGTCTAGCTGTCTCATGAGACCTACCGATGCATCGAGGAGCTATAGCGGGCTCCACCCGTCACTTATTAAGTCCAATACATTCCTCATATGAATAGGTTTAAACATATCAAAAACCATAACATAATCGTATCACACAAAACATGCATAAAGGAAACATAAAACTTCCACATTTCAATCACAAGATATCAATACAACACATTGATATAATAAAAACGCTTTCAAAACCATTTTCAATACCAAAATAAAAGAAAGTTAAAACATTGTATTTATTTTTCATAAAAAAAATGATGGCTTGTAGAGGAAGCCGAAACTCAAATAATGGTCACGACGGCGAAGAAGTCGTTGTCGCCGCATAAGTACAGAAAGAAAAACATTACCTTTTGTCGTTTAGCAAAACGCTTTGTATAAAAAAGGTTCCTTTTGAATAAAAGTAAAAGTCAAAGGGGTTTATACACCGTATAAAAAAAATTGTGTATAAAACCAAATATGCCTCAATGAAAGG